>JALGPY010000004.1:115942903-125652903 GCA_023055425.1 Linanthus parryae | reverse complement strand
TGATCTCTGTGATCTCTTTCTTAACATCTTCTGGGGTATTAGGAGAAAATAACATTCCTGACTTGTCAACTTTGATTTCCATATCTGTTGCTATGCCAAAGTCTTCTAGAATTTTCAAGAAGTTTTCCATATAGCTTGCTTTTGCCTTCAAGAAACCAATGAATCATCTGCAAAGAGGAGATGTGTTGTAACGCGACAATCGATAACCAAAAGCAGAATATTACTTGGAGAAATTACAGTTTAATTCATTTATACAACAATTATTTCGATAACAAGTACAATTTGGATAAAAACAACAAATGTTTGTGATCTACTAATTTATCTAAACTAAGCTCGGCATTCTCGTCTCAATTCGTGTTCCCATCCCCCCACCTTGATTGATGACCTGCGGTTTTAAAATGGCAAAAGCCGACGCAGTTTTGAAGAAAGTGATCAGTAAAAACTGAGTAAATAGACACTATGACATGTAAAGCAACGAGTGGCATGAAAGCATGGGTTGAAATAAGTCAAGAGATTTGAAACATTAATAAGTAAAGAGGTACGAACTTCAGAACAAGTATAAGTAGTCGCATATCAAGTACTTCTCATCTTTAAAATATCAGTAAACCATGAGTATTCTACATATTCTTAAACAAGTAAGATATCAACAGTAAACAAGTTCATTTGAACTGATAATGATATTAAATCACGAGTACCCAATGTTTTTAACCTCATTTAATTTGATTAAGGCATATCCAGAGCCACAAACAACATCAATAGAGTAGTCAATTTTCTTCCAATTTCAATTAACCGTTAATTTTAGCTGAGGCATGTCCAGAGCCACTAGCAGGATCGATGTAAACAGAGGGATCACGAAATAATCACAATGGGTTTCTTCTAGGGTCTATCAAACCCTATTTCACCCAAGCGTTAAGGTAGTCCATTCGTCAACCCCGCCCACAACATTAGCTAAAAGGCCTTAAGTGTCGACACCCCTATACCGTAGTGACCCTTACAAGTATAAGTAGCACTCTATAGCTCTACAAACCCCTTGACCTACTTTGGTACATTTTGGCTCATCGGGGGCGGATTTGTGAACAATAAAGTTCTATCCAATAATAAGAAGCATTGCTTCAATGGTCTTAGCCATAAGAAAATGGAGGATCGCTTGGCGCCTCCCATTAATAACAGTATTCTGTACATCGTCCTAAGTCTATTAGAGGTATTTTATTTCTTCTCTTTCACATTACCAGAGTCAGAATATCAACATTTCACAAGTAATTTCAGAGAGTTCTCAAAGGAGATTAATAAAATAGTTTAACAACTTTCGATTGGAAAACATGCATTTTCATACTTTTTCATATAACGAAGCGTTCATTCAAAACTACATACGCATACGCACATTTCGATAATTAAGGGTCACACATATGTACTTACCATTGAGATGAAGCAAAACCAAAAGCAATAAACTAATCTTAGCACTCCAACGACAACCGCTCTCTCCTACGAGGTCGATGTCTACAATAACATGTATGATGTACTCGTTGCGACCAATTTTTACATGCGTAATACAAATGCAAACCTACATGCCACATAGTCATAAATGTCACTAATGAACATATGATGATGTTCACTTATCAAAATGAATCCGACAAAACACTTAGAATTACAAAAATTCAAGTTTTCTAAAAACGGCGAAACTACAATTCTGGACAGAATTGTAGCTCTGACTTTATAGGCATATTTACCATATCAGTGTTGGAATAGATTCCCTAGACGGAATCTTATATTTAGTATGAACATTGTTTTGGCTAGAATATTCATTTCTTATATATTGTGATATTTAAAATAATGAAGTCCTTAGATACAATGTGTTGTTTATCTTAAATATATGTAGTCCACTATATTGATTAACAGGACGATCAAATATAAACTAGTATGTGGGTAGATTGATATGGATATATCAATTCTAACACATGGGTATGCATTAGGGGTAATGGCATACTGGATTGACCCACAACGAGAAGGATACATTAGATTATGTCAAGTCACAATCGCTTCTCGTACTGCTAATATAATTGCAATCCTTAGACTTGGAGTCACTAGATACTCTAGTTGTGGAATATTGTGCTTTGATGCTATCAAACGTTACACCGTAACTGGGTAATTATAAAGATAGCTATCGGGCATGATATGAAGCAAGCTTAGAGATCGTAGTGATGTAGATAGGATTTTTCCTCCCACATAATGGGAGAAAATATCCACGGCCACTCGAGGGATGAGATTATTGAATGTCTGGCCAGACTCAGATAAATCAATATGGAGATATTGATGTTATCTGCTCGCATAAGCATATTCTCAGGATCGAGGAACTATGGATTGGATATACGAGTGTGACTATTTATGTCTCGTGTCCAATCCGGATATAGAGACAAAGGGAAAGTGCAATATAAGATATTGGGCACAAGAGGTTTGTCAGGATCACTGACTATTTATATTAGTTGGGTGGCATGGATGTGTTGCTAGACACCACTCCATGTTAGTAAAAGTTACTACCAACTAAGTAGAAACCTATGGGTTCACACGTCAAATAGAGTAGAAATAGATTTGGGATTAACTAATATGATTAATTCATGAGAAGGATCATTGTGCAACACCTTGCAAACTTAGTAGGACTAATTTGCAAGGAAGGGACTAATCCAAGTTCATGGAGAACTAGGAAAGACCTTTATGGAAACAACAAGGAGTTGTTGGATTATATAAAGGAGGCTCTAGCTTCCTTCCCACTTAATTCTCATAACATAAGAGAGTGGGAGAGAACAAAAGAGAGAGCAAGACAAGACCTAGAGGTCGAACGCCCCTAGGCCCATCCGCCCCCTTCCTGTGGGCACAAAGAGGAGGCCGAACCCTCCTCTTGTCCTTGTTGCTTTGATTCCTTCTTCCCTCTTCTTCCGGTTTAAGCTAGCGATTGTTGAAGGAAGAATATAGATCTCACCTCTAGACGTGGATCAACCGTAGAGACGAGGACATCATTATTCGTGTGATATCTCAAACCAAAAAGGTACACAATACTATGTCCCTAATCATGTTATGATATCTCCTCCTGACGATCCGTGGTGGGCTTTGAGTAGGATTAAATTTTTATTATTCTGCTGCGTTACCTACGTCAAAACCCAACAATCAAAACATCTCTTAAAATCATGAAATAAATTTATGATGAACGTACATGTGTCTACTTTCAGAAACATCAAAAAAATCATACATAGCCATTGTAAAACTCAAGTTACAAAAATAACAAATACTTCTATGCACAAACAAGTTTGGCGGAAAGTTTCAACTTTGAAAAACAATTACTACTACTTGGAGAATAGGGAAAATTCCCATCATATCCAGAATGAATCCCTTATGTGTATAATTTCATCAAAAGAAAGATTGGGTGCCATAAGTTTTTGTAAATGAGAATTTTAACAAAAATGGCAAAACTTGTCCAAAAACAGAGTTTCAGAAAACATGCAACTTAGAATGAGCATATCTCTCTAGCCAAAAAGGCTGCGGAGTTGAATTTTCTTTCAAAAGGACCCTCTCTGAGTCTAGTTTCAAAATATTCAAGAGTTGAAAATTTCAAAGAGACATAATTTAAAGATAATCCACGTTTTTGACAAACTGGTCAGATTGTATAAACACGCATTTTTTTCAAAAATCAACAAGAATGGTTCTACTAGTACATGCAAGTTAAGAAGACTTGATTTTCACCCAAATAACATCAGTTTAAGAATGAAATAAGATTTTAACATGCTCTTGAAACAAATTATTAAAATGTTCTTGATTTAAGTGCAGCTAAAAGAAAATACACAAAGTGATGTGGGTTTCTAGTGTGAGTTTCATGAAATTGTGTAACTTTTGATGTCAAACACATGATCTAATCATAGAAAAGAAGAATCAAGCATGGAGATGAAGAGAACTAAGATGAAATTTCATCAATCAAAGCAAAAGATGGACATGCGTGAATGAATTGAAGACTAGAAGAAATGTTACCCCAAGATTCAAGATGATGGTGAGGAAAAGAGTGAAATGGGTCTTCAATTCATGAGTAGAATGGTGAAATGACTCCCCTCCATAGTTGTACAAAGCTTGTAATCAAGTTTTTCATGCTTTGGATGCTATGAAATGAAGTTTTCATGGTGTTTTTGTGAGGTCAACTCCCAAAAACGGGAATGCCATTTGGAGAGAGAGAGAAGAGAGATTGTATGAATGCTCATGAAGAGAAAAGACATATGAAGAATTGAGTGAAAGAGATGGGGTTGATGGAGGATGGATGGGGTGAGTGTGTTTGGATGGTGTTGTGGAAAATTGGGAGATACTTGGAAGAAAAAAAAAACATCTCCTTATTTTAATGAAGTTGACCAAAGATAGTGAATGGATGAGTGAAGTTCAATTAAAAAGTCTCCCAACAACATAGTTGGGGTAGAAATTGGAATAACAAGAAAAGGAAGGTTGACATGAAAATACTAGAAATTGAGGGTAATTCTAACATTTCATATACAAGGGGGGTAGAAATGAGAAATGTCTTTAATTGAGGGGTTGAAAATGTAATCTACGGTTAATAGCTTACACATAGAAGTTAATTTCATAAACTAGGGAATTTCCAAATAATTTCAAATAAACCAATTGTATATAAATGTCAATCCATTTTTATTTATTTTTTAGAAATCTACAAGTATGTTCTAGATATACAAAAGTGAGTTTTATATAGTATCATCTAAGTTTCAAAAACTACAAAATAACCCCAAATTAAGAATATATAATCTCATAGATGTCAAATGACATCCTTATACTTTAAAATAAAGAAAAGTCATTGATAAGTTGAAATAGATTTTTTTTTTGAAATTATCAAATATTTTTCTGAAATGACCAAATAACCCCTAACTTAAATACGGGGTATTACATGTGTCACCTTCTCTCCAGTAGTTGTAAAACTAATCCCTTGAATCCTGTCTTCTTGTTCTGCTCTTTTCATCTGTTGAGAGAAAACCTCCATAAGAAGTACAAAAAGATAAGGAGACATGGGTCACCTTGTCTTAAGCCTCTAGTAGGAGTGAAGAAGTCAGAAGTCTCCCCATTCAACTTAATTGCAAATTTAACTGTGGACACACACTGCAAGATCAGGTGGAACCAATCCTCACTAAAGCCAAATCTTCTCATGATTTCAGCCAAACAATGCCACTCAACCCTATCATAGGCTTTGTGGATGTCTAGCTTGATTTCCATATTTCCTTATTTTCCTTCACCATTAGAGATATGATGGAAGAATTTTTGTGCAAGAATCACATTGTCTTGTATCATACTCCCAGGGATGAAAGCATATTGTTCAGGAGAAACAAGTTACCAAGAACTTTCTTAAGCCTATCAGCTAAAAGCATAGCTATTACTTTGTATATGAATGAACATAATGTTATAGGCATGTATTGGTTGACACTTTCAGGGTGTTTAACCTTGGGAATTAGTGTTAGAATAGTGAGGTTCATACTTTTAAGCATATACTTCTTTTCAAAGAAATAAATGACAGCTACAATTACATCTTCTTTGATTATATCCCATTGGCTCAGAAAAAAATAGCCAATGAATCCATCCAAACCCGGAGCTTTGTGAGGATCCATATGAAACACCACCTCTTTTATTTCTTCTGCAGTTGGAATCCTTGTCAGCTCCTTGTTTTCTTCTTCTGAGATCATACTTTTAATATCATCCAGCTAGTTTGTCCAGGTAGTGGCACCTGAAGAGGTGTAGAGCTCCTTATAGAAGTCAAGAAAAGCTTTTTGGATATTCTCTTCTTCTTCAATCCAAATCCCTCCCCTCACATTGATTTTTTTTTTACTCTGTTCCTTTGTCTTCTTTGGATAGTTGAGAGATGAGAGAACCTAGTATCCTGGTCTCCTTCTCTAATGTAAGCAATTCTAGCTTTTTGTTTCCAAAAAAAATCTTCTCTTTTCTGGACTTCTAGAATATGGTGCATAACTTGCTCTTCCTCCTTCATATTCTAAAGAGAGTGAGGTTGAGATCGAATCTCCAACAACTTTCTTTCTAACCTGAACAACTCAGTTTTGTTATTAATCCAATTTTCTTGCTTCCACGTTAACAATTTTTTCCTGCATTTACTAAGATGACTCCCCACTTTGAACAAAGGAGACCCACTTGTTGGAATAGATTCCCTAGGGGCAATCTAGTTTAGTATGACAATAATTGGCTAGAATATTTGTGTTATTTATTGAGATATTTAATATAATGATGTCCTTAGATTTACAATTGTGTTGTTTATCTTAAATATCCCTAGTCCATTATACTGACTAACGGGACAATCATCTATAGACTGGTATGGAGTTGGATTGATATGGAGATATCACGTTCCAACACATGGGTATGCATTATGGGTAATGGCATACTGGATTGACCCATCTCCGAGAAGGCTACATACATCTTATGTAAAGTAACAAGTGCTTCTCGCGGTGACAACGGTATTGTCATCCTTAGACTTGAAATCACTAGATCATTTAGTTGTGGAATGTGTTTTGGTAGCATCAAACGCTACACCGTGACTGGATAGTCATAAAGGCACGTATCGGACACAATAGGAAGCAAGCTTAGATATCGTAGTGATGTAGGTAGAATTTGTCCCTCCCACATAACGGGAGAAAATATCCGCGGCCACTCGAGGGATAGCGCTTATAGAATGTCGGGCCGGACTCAAATAAATCAATATAGGATATTGATGTTATTTGCACGAATAAGGCTATTCTCAGAATCGAGAAACTATGGATTGGATATACGAGTGTGACTTATATGTCTCGTGTCTAATCTGGATATTGAGACAAAGGGATGAGACAATACTTGCACAAGGTTTGTCGGATAAATATTTCTATTAGTTGGGAGGTTTTGATGTCTTGCTAGAGACCGCTCCATATTAGTAAATAGTTGCTACCAACTAAGTAGAAACCTATGGGGTCACACGCCATATTGATTGAAATAGACTTGGGAATTAATTAATATGATTAATTAATTAGAAGGATCAAAATGCAACAACTTGCTAACTTAGTAGGACTAATGCAAGTTGGACTAATCCGAACTTGAGTAGGATCAGGAGAGGGCCTTTATGTAGTAACAAGGAGTTGTTGGACTATGTAAAGGATGCTCCTAGCTTCCTTCCCCACACACTAATGCTCATAAAATAATTTGAGTAGGAGAGAATCAAGTAGAGAGAGCAAGACAAAGAGGGCCGACCGACCCCCCTTGTTCGCCCCCTACCCGTCGGCCAAAGAAGAGAGGCCGCCCCTTTCTTTTGGTCACCGTTACGTGATTTCTTCTTCCTCCTCGAGCATTCCTATCTAGAAAAAGTAATTGGAGGATCTAGATCCCAATCCTAGGCGTGGATCAACCGTAGAGACGTGACACTATTCGCGTTTGAAGTCATCAAAGGAGAACCACAAGGTACTTGTTATGAATCCTTACTATCGTTATGACTTCTCTTCCTATGATCATAAGAGGGTATTGAATGGATAAATTATTGTTTATTCCGCTGCGTATCCATGATCAAAACCCCACACCACTCACATTTTCTTGCCATCTTTTCTCAATCAGTTTTATGCAGCTTTCCTTTTTAGTCCAGTTCTGAAAAAAATTAAAAGAGCTCTTATAGTTCTTGCCTCCTCCTTGTGTATCAATGAGCACTGGGGCATGATTAGAGACCACAAGGAAATCTCTCTTAGCAGTAGCATTTTCATTTCTACTACCCCAATCAATTGAGTAGAAGACCCTATCCAACGACTCCC
Source organism: Linanthus parryae (assembly GCA_023055425.1). Taxonomy (NCBI): domain Eukaryota; kingdom Viridiplantae; phylum Streptophyta; class Magnoliopsida; order Ericales; family Polemoniaceae; genus Linanthus; species Linanthus parryae. The sequence continues at coordinate 125,645,101 of JALGPY010000004.1, read as the reverse complement.
TTACATTACATGTTGATCTCTTATTTGACCAAGAGTAATTGAGCCCCTGAGCTGTTAACTCTATCAATTGACAATCATTGATAAATTTCTCGAATTTAGAAATTGTTCTACTACAAGCCTCCAAACCACCGGATTTATCTTCAGTTGACAAGAAATCATTACAGTCGCAATCATAATCCAATGACTTGACAAAGTGGTAGCAAGTTGTTTTATGTCCCCCCCCCCCCAAATTTATCTCTAGCTTTACTCTGAGGTGGAGCATAAATAAACAACCAAAACTCCCAACAGTTTGATTTAACTTCAATCTTACTTAGGACAACGTTGTTTGTCCACCAAATAACCTCCAAATTGATATCATCTAGCCACCATAATGCCAATCCACCAACACTTGTTTTTGTTGGATTCACATAAAAACTATTAGCCATTCTCACTGACCTTCTGACACTTTCTAATTTAGAGCTTTGGTTCTTGGTTTCAGCCAAAAACACCAAGCTAGGGAGATGGGTATTAATCAACCCTCAGATTCTCTCAACTGTCAGGTTACTCCCCAAGCCCTGAAAGTACCAGTAGATTCGTAACATCGATCGTGTGGCTGTTCAAGGCCAGTCACCACCGCTATCTCATCCATTTTCTCTTCTTCAACTAACTCCTTCTCAAGCAATTTCAAACTTTGGACACAATCTTTATAATCTTATCTACATGAATAGAATCCATTACCTCAAATCCTAGCTCGTCCTCTCACAACTTTTCCACCAATCCCACTTCAGAAATGCCTCTATCCACCCCTGCATATAGCCTCCAGCTTCTTTCTCTAATATGTTTCCCTCTTCTTCTTCTAGCCACAATTGCTTGCTTCGCATATTGAGCATTTGCCATAATCTTCTTAGTTTGAGCTTCCACATAATCTTTGCTTGTTTCAATCTCCCACTTCCTCCGCTTCTTTTCCGGTGAGGGTTCTGCGTATTGAACTTTTCGTTTCAGAGAAACGAACATCTCGAAAACCTGGGATAGTCCAATATCTGAAAATGGGTTACTCGTGTCCTCTTCTGGATAAGGATTCGTCCCTTGCCCAATTCTGTTATTACTGGACCTTTATCCTTTTCCTTCCCATTGGGCTGACTACCTTTTTCCTTTAATGGTCTTTTGAGAAGCCTTTGGGGGTTTCTTGGGCTCCAAATAAGCTCCTTTGTTGGGCTATCTGGCTCTTCAACGTAGTAGGCCTGGTTAATTTTGGGTTCCTCTTTCTCTGGTCCCAATGGAGAGCTAGGTTTATTACTCTCTTGAATTCCATTATTTCCCTCTGACTCTTTTACCCCTTCCTCGTGCTTATCCAACTTTGGCCTCGTCAGCACAGAATCACGAGAATCATTGGAGCACGTGTTGTCTCCTAACGGATTGTCCTCTGTACTACCCGTACCTTCGTCTCTCTCCTAATTTTTATGCATCTTCGGGTCCGTACCAACCCTTCTTGACTCCTCCAACTTTGCTTGCCACCCTCTCCATCAGCGGCATCCAGCGCTCTGTCTCTTTCTCCTGCCGGAATTTCTCTTGAGATCTTGTCCATGGCGTTACCTTTATGGGGGTAGCTCGAATATCCTATCCATAGCCACTCTTTCCTTCCTCTGTTTTAGGTAGATAATGACACTGCTTGTTAATGTGTCCTACCCACCCGCATCTGTAACACAGATCGGCCAGTCGTTCATACCTAAATTTCACCGAGATTTATTCTACCCCCTTCTTTTGTAGCGAAAACCCAGGGGAAGATGGTTTTTGAGTGGAACCTCCACTCTTATTCGGAAGTAAGGTTTAATCCCTACTAAGCTCGGCTGCAAACCATGCGATTCCAGAACTTTACCGATAAGGCCTACGATTCTGTCGGCGTTGCTTTTCGATCTCTTCTCCGAAGGAAGGACAGTCACCTGAATCCACAGAGGACATGTTTCAAAGTTCATCGATTGGGTGCTCCTCCCTATCGGCCACTTTTCCAGGTGAAGATAGTAAAACCCCAGCGTCCATGGAGTTTTCTCCAGAATCTGAGTGTAATCTTCTTTGTGTTCAAATTTAAAATCAAACAGGTTTGATCCGTGTGCTTCTACAGTGACCTTACTCCTAAGTTTCCAAATACCATCGACAATTTTTTGCATCGTGTTTTTACCGACCTCCTTATCTCTATACCTCTTCCCGATTAGGGTTTTGGTGTGAAGACGATGGAGGACTTCAGGGTCGTCCTCAAATTCCAACTTGAGGACACTCATGATAACAGGGGAACCAGGAATGGAACTACAAAGCACTGATTCGAGAGAGGAATCGAAGCGAAAACAAAAGAAACAACCGATTGCAGATCTAAGAAATTAGGAGAGAAAATTTCCCGGAAAATAGAGAGATTAAGGTTTCGATTGAGGAACCAATCTGACCAAGAGGAGAGAAAGTGACAGAAAATCACAGCAAAAGGATTGATAACCAATCCAAAGAAACAGGGTATTACACCCAAATTTTGTCCCATCCCTGAAATAAGCAGAGTACAATTCCTAGAGAGAGAATAATGCTATGTGTGCCAGCCACGTCAAAAACCACTGAAATTCCACTTGAACCTAGCATCTTGCAATGATCTACCTAGATCTGAATCTGCCATGTTGCAGCTATCATATCTTTCTCAATAATTGATGTAATTGAGTTCTCTTTGATCCTAGTCACTATTTAGGTTCCCAGCTACAAGTTCATGACAATTTGAACCTCAATTGAAACTGTAACCCTTACCAATCAAGTCTCAAAGGGTATTGAATGTTGCTATGAATCTGCCAGAAACTTAGTTTTTGTAAGGGTTGGAAGAACTTGATAACTTGCCAAATTTGTAATCTCATAACTTCTTAAAATAAAACTAGGAATTTCACTTTGCTTTCACCTATGATTGAATCATGATGAATACTACAGAAGATGTACGTTGAGTCACTTTCAAGTTCCTCAACAATCTCCTCAAATCAAGCACAAAGAGAGCTCCATGAACACATAAGAAATCTTGAGTTCTTCCAAGCATTTGCGTAACTTTGACCTATGATATCTCTTTGATTACTTGATTAATTTAGGAGATAGAATCATAGAACTTGGTTAGAAACCTAAACATTTGTCTTTAGATCCTAGAATAGGATTTCACATTTGATCAGAAATAATCTATAAAATTGACCATGTGAACCAGTTTCACACAATAGTTTGACTTTTTGATTTGACATATAAAATATTGGTCAAATTGATCAAAATGACCTTTATGAAAGTTGTTCGTAGTATCATTTAAGTCTAAGTGTACAGTTTGGTTGAGCTCTATGAGAAGGGTAAACTTAACAAGACCCTTCAAAGGTGGAACTTCATTTAAAAAATCTAACATGGAAAATATATTCTTTTCAACACTTTGGTTGAAAATTTAATATGAAAAAGTGATTTTAAAAAACTAAACATTAATGGCTATTACTACAATAATGTAAATTTTTTTTAAGAGAAGACCAACTTCTATTAATGCAAAGTACCGGGATTAATTATCCCCATTACATCATTTTTCATAAGTTGGTGGGCCCAAATTGGGTAACTAGCTAGCCACACATGTTTATTTTGTACAGAAAAACCAAATATGGCAAATTCCTGAGCTACTGTATTCGTTGAGCGATAGCTATGGTGAAAGGAAATTTCTTCAAACCGGGACGCTAGGTTAACAATCTGACGAAGAGTCTCCCCGTTCTCCGATCTATCCGACTCAAGAGCATCGCCTGATTTGATGGCGTTCACCACTTGTGAGCATCCAGTTCGACTATGATCCTTCTGTGATTTGTTTCCAAGGCTAGCAAAAGCCCTTCTCGGACTGCCTGTGTTTCCGCCTCATAAGTCGAGGTGGCCGACGGGAGGGAAGTGGAAACAGCGGTGAAGAGTTGGCCTTGGTGATAACGTATGACAGCACCACCGGCTGCACTTCCTTCAGCTGGGTTGGAAGCACCGTCTGTGTTAACTTTCATCTTCACCGGTTCCGGTGGTCGCCAACACGCGGCTGGAGTAATGCCGCAGCTCCAACCCCATTCTTCTTCTTGGATATATGTGCTTGTTGATCAATGAGCCTTATACAAGACTGGAAGAGCTCCTCCGGCGACAACGTATCATTTTGAAAAACTCTAGAGTTACGCAAGCTCCATAATCTCCATATAATCGTACAGAAACGGATCCTATCATAATCCGAAAGTGCCATAATCATGGATGGGATCCAATGGGTTATATCGCCACCCAGATTCTTGTAAAAGTTATCTCCAAAACGCCTCCATAACGCTTTTGCCATCGAACATTCCATGAAAAGGTGGGTTGCCGTTTCCGGATGACTATGACAAAGAGGGCAAGAAACCGAGATACCTTTATTGAAACGGGCAATTTTCATACGAGTCGCCAAAGAATCTTGAGCCGCCCGCCACTTAGTATAAATAATTTTTGGTTGTACCTTGGTTCTCCATAGTAGCTTTAACCATGCCTTAGAGGGGTTAGAGGAGGAAGCTTCTTGAGTCATCATTCTCTTTTGCTGGCGAAGAAGACTGTACCCCGACGCAACCGAGTATTGACCGATTTCCGAGTAATGCCAGCAGTAGGAGTTTTCCACCGGAGACTGAGGAATCGAGAGTTGTAAGATGTCATCTATATCAGCAGCAAGACCCATCTCTGTCAATTTCGGAATATCCCACGTTAAGTCCGGCCGAATGAATTCGGCTACCTTCGCGTTCTCTGTCGTGGCCGGCCGTAAGATCGTTCGAAAGGACGGTTCTTTCTTTAACCAGGGATCCCTGGAGATAAGAATTTGTTAGCCATCCCCTAGCCTCCATCTTGTACCGCTTTTGATGAGATTAGAAGCACTCATAATTTACTTCCATGCATAAGATCTATTTTTCTGCGCTTTGAGAATTAAGAATGTAAGAATTAGGGCTATATTTATGTTTAAAAACGCTACTAACCAAAGAATCAGTAGTACGAATCCTCCATAATTGTTTCGCAAGGAGGGCTGTATTAAAATCTTCAAGATCCTTGAACCGGATTCCTCCCATTTCTTTAGGGTTCTTGAGTTTATCCCAAGCAATCCAGTAGCCACCTTTCTGATCCTGTTGTTTGCGCCAAAAAAATTGACAAGAGATCATTTCTAGCTTTTGGCATAGTGAAAGCGGAAGCTTAAAGCAGCTCATAGTATAAACTGCATGGACTGGGCGACCGCTTTGATTAACACTTCTCTACCTGCGAATGAGAGATTTACAATAATGTAATTTTTTTAAATATTATCTAATTATAATAAATAGTGAAATTTACTTCCTCTTAAAAAATCGTGAAATTTATTCAACAGAAATTCTATACTGTGTAACCCCCACTTATTTGAATTTTTTTTGGGAGTACTTATTTGAAATTTTGCGTCGGTCACTATGACACAAATTTAGTTTAGTGGCAGTTTATATTATCACATAAAAGCTGTAATAGCACGTGCAATTAAGATTGCCTTAAAAAAAGATTGCATTATCCATAGAATTTGGAGGAATATCAGTTACAATTTGGCTTACAAGATCATATTTAATCAAATTAAGTTGAAGATATTACAAAAATCAAATTGCATCATTGCATATATAGGTAAATAATATCACATTTTAAATTTAGGATTAACACGTCATTTATATGGGTTTAGGCTGCATGGCAGTGGGCGCCTGACCCTTAGCATCAGAAAAGGTTGTTAGCTTTACCCTCTTCACCCTCGGCAACAAGACAGTTAAGATGAACGTTCCTGCTATAAGGCACCCACGAGAGTCCCTCTCTATGAGTAACAATACCAAAACCATTTATCTTCACCGCCAAAACAAAATTCAGAGATTAGAGACAACTTGTACAGTCAAGAGGACTTGATTGACTACGAGTTCTCACGTCATCAAGATAAAAGAAGAACTTGATTGATATTGTGAGTCAAATATTTGTCACATAAATGTTCGTCTAATGGCACTTTATATTGTCACATAAACTTGTGTACAATTAAGATCGAAGGATACACAAAGAATCTGACTGAAAGCCGAAATTCCTCCCTCACACAAAAAAGGTACCGAAGTACGAACGAAGCATGTAGTGTTGGTGATCAGTTAGGAATTGGCTTCTATAATATCATATTTGAATCCATTTAAGTTGAAAAGATCACAAAAATCAAATGTCATCAGTGCATGGATATGTAACTGAGCAAACCCATGGCTTTAAATACGGGGAATATGGGGATTAACATGTCATTTTGCAAGCAAAGACTTGAAAACTAGCAACGACACAACACATTTCATGGCAACAAGAACAAACCTGCCAGTTGTAGGTGTTTACCATCGTCTAGCTAGCCACAGCAGACAGGTATCGGCTGAAGGATGGGTGGCCTTGCCGATGGACTTGCTCAAGATGATCTGCGAGAGACTCGAATACAGGGACGTCAGAGTAATTTGGTACATCCACTCTCGGTGGCAACGCCACCTCCGTGAGCTCGGACTACTTCCTAAAAAACTTAAATTTCCAGGTACCGCAGAGCCCCTACCCGTCGAGTATTTATCTCTACTCCGCCTGTCTCTGCCGGAGCCAACGGATAACCCTGCTTTCTTTCTTCTTCTTGTCAAAAGATCTCTCCGTTCCAGAGTGTTCAGACGAGTGAACCCATGTACTGGTCAGGACCTCATCACCCATCTCCCCAAACCAATCATGCTTTCGAGATACCAAGCGCAAGAATTGGCATCTGTGTATCTGGTTGGTGACTATCCTGCTGGAGTTATTCAATCACATACAAGAGAATTCTTGATGATTATAGGAGGAGGTGGAGGAATCAAGGCCGTCTATTTATGCAACCGTCACACTCGTTGGCATGATCTGATATATGACGTCGACATTGTCCGCGTCATCTCACACAGAGGGAGGGCTTTCTGCGAGGAGGCAACGGGAGGGGTTGTCGTCGTAGATGAGTGGTTGCGAGTTGTCCGGCTGCCCAACCCGTACTACAAGAGACACCCGTCTCCACCGGCGAGCATAGTTGTGGAGAGTGGTGGCCAACTGTTGTGGGTGGCTCCTATCTTAGAGGGGTCGGCGCGATATGTTATATTTTCTCTTGAGGAAGAGGAAGCTGATCCGCGATGGGTCAGGCTCAAAGTACGATCCCATCTCACTACTAATGTGGCAATAATTTTTCACAGGATAGTTGTCTGCATACCGGGCTTGCAAGAGGCCAGGACCAGCCGCGGTATGGTGGTGTTAGTTACAATGCCAAATGAGTTTGTGCTTAGTCGTGACTGTTATCTGCTACTAAGCAAATGGGTTTACCTCGTATGTCCGGACCCAGCATGGCTGAAACCCCATGAGGAAGAGCCCCAACTGAGGAGGAGTAGCCGACTGAGGCTGAGGAATATCGCAGCTGCTCAAGAAAACATGCATTAGACGAAGGAACCGATTTGAACGACGATCAATGTCTTTCCTATTTCTCTAATATTACTAGCTTTCAGCACATGCATTCTACGTTTTTTCAGAAATAGCCTAGTTGTCGTTCAATTATGTACGTGGTACGTGATTGTGCAGAATTTCGTCAATGTCGTCTGAATAATTGACTATATTTCTTAAGTTTGTTCTTTATCCTTTATGAAGGTTTAGTCAAATGATTTATTGGAATTTACATCAATATTTCAGCTAGCAGCTATGGACTAAAATGAAAGTCATGCCAAACTGATGACATGAAGCATGGAGCAGCAGCTACCGTTGGATTGATGAATTCTTCTTTTAATCTTAACCGTTGATATGGAACGGTGTCGTTCCTTTTATTATTTGTATTTTTGTTTTCCGTTAATCTTTTGGACACGTGTCAATTAGCTATTGGTTGTTATTTTTCCTTCTGTAACAAACTCACTGATATCATCTCTTCGATGGTATCATTTGCAGTATGAAGAAATTGAGATTTCCTCGGAAATTTCCCATCCTCTTTCGTTCATCTTTTGTGAATTGATTTTCAATCTCATCTGTTTAGATTGAGATTTCAATATGGTATCAGAGCCTGGTTCTCAAGGCTGTTGATCTTTTATCCTCTCTTCTTTCTGATCCATTTCGTTTATTTCGAGATCTATATAATCGCCGGAATCCATGGCGCTTCATACTCTTCCTAATGCTCTGGGGACGGTTGATTATACCTCCCTGTACTTCTTGTCGGCCGGCGATAATCCCGGGCATTTGCTTGTCAATCAAATTTTGACAGGAGTGAATTATTACCCGTGGGTTAGGGCTATGAAAGTGTCTCTCATGGCGAAACACAAATAGGTGTTTGTCGATGGTTCATTACCTTCTCCAGCTGTTGGATCTGCAGATTTCTCCCTCTGGAATCGCTGTGACAGTATGGTAATCTCATGGCTTCTTAATTCTGTGTCTAAGGAAATTGGAAGTAGTGTAGTTTATAGAGCTACTTCTAGAGAAATTCGGGTTGATTTGCAAGAGAGATTTGCTCAGCAAAATAAACCTAGAATTTTTCAACTCTCTAGTAAAATTTCTTCTCTAAAGCAAGGTGATATGAATGTTACCAGTTATTACACCAAAATGAGAACTATCTGGGATGAAATGTCCAATTATAAGTGTTTGCCTACTTGTACTTGTGGAGCCACGGATACTTTTCTGGTTCTGGTTGAAGAGGAAAAGATTATGCAACTTCTTATGGGTCTAAATTGTAGGGTTTTGATTCATGGATGCGCAACGGAAACAATAATAAACCATGTAAAACCCTCCAAGGATCACAAGTCAAGAGACTTAACGATGGTAAAGGAAGAAATCAATAACACACCTTAGGGTTCTCCTTTGATGACTTCAAACGCGAATTATGACACGTTCTCTATAGTTGATCCACGCCTAGAGTTGAATACTAGATCTTCCAATCCTTGGTGCTAGCCCGGAAAGAGGAAGAGGAAGAAGAATCACGCAACAATGGAGTACCAAGTGTTGGAATAGATGCCCTAGAGGCAATCGTAGATTTAGTATGAACAATGTTTTTGGCTAGAATATTCATTTATTATTTATGGCGATATTTAATATAATGAAGTCCTTAGATAAATTGTGTTATTTATCTTAAATGTCCCTAGTCCATTATATTGATTAATAGGACAATCAAATATAGACTAGTATGTGGGTAGATTGATATGGAGATATCAAGTCTAACACATGGGTATGCATTAGGAGTAATGGCATACTGGATTGACCCACGACGAAAAGGATACATTAGATTATGTGAAGTCACAATCGCTTTTCGTAGTGCTAATATTATTGCAATCCTTGGACTTGAAGTCACTAGATACTCTAGTTGTGAAATATTGCGCTTTGATGTTATCAAACGTTGCACCGTAACTGGGTAATCATAAAGGTGGCTATCAGGCGTGATAGGAAGCAAGCTTAGAGATCGTAGTGATGTAGATAGGATTTGTCCCTTCCTACATAATAGGGGTAAATATCCACGGCCACTCGAGGGATGAGGCTTATTGAATGTCTGGCCAGACTCAGATAAATTAATATGGAGATATTAATGTTATCTGCAAGTATAAGCATATTCCCAGGATCGAGGAACTATGGATTGGATATACGAGTGTGACTATTTATGTCTCGTGTCCAATCCGGATATGGAGACAAAGGGATAATGCAATATGACATATTGGGCACAAAGGTTTGTCGGGATCACTGACTATTTCTATTGGTTGGGTTGCATGGATGTGTTGCTAGACACCGCTCCATGTTAGTAATAGTTACTACCAACTATATAGAAACCTATGGGGTCACACGTCAAATAGAGTAGAGCTAGATTTGGGATTAATTAATATGGATTAATTAATAGAAGGATCATTGTGCAACACCTTGCAAACTTAGTAGGACTAATTTGCAAGGAAGGGAATAGTTCTAGTCCTACTAGAGCAAGAAAACTCTTTTATGGAAACAACAAGGAGTTGTTGGAGTATATAAAGGAGGCTCTAGCTTCCTTCCCACATATGAGTTATTAGTCATAACACACAAAGAGTGGGAGAGAGCAAAAGAGAGAGCAAGACAAGAGCTAGGGCCGAAACCCTAGCCCCGTCCGCCCCCCCTTTCCCGACGGCAAAAAGGGAGGCCGCCCCTCCTTTGTTGCCTTGTTGCTTTGTGCCTTTGATCTTCATCCCTCTTCCTCCAAAGCTCAAGCTAGCACTTGATTGAAGGAAGAATCTAGATCTCACCTCTAGACGTGGATCAACCGTAGAGACGAGGACATCATTCTTCGTGTGATCTCACAAACGAAAAGGTACACATCTTCTATGTCCTTAATCATGTTATGATGTCTCTTCCTGTGATCCTTGGTGGGCTTTGAGTAGGATTAATTTTTGTTATTCCGCTGCGTTACCTACGTCAAAATCCAACAGTGGTATCAGAGCCACAGGTCGTAGAGCATAACATGATATTATGTGTTTACGATTTCAGTTCATACACCGTATTATTGTTTATTACGCGAAAACTGAAAAATTGGCATAGTAGATGCAATATTGAATTTGATTCAATCAAACAAGACCCAATTTAACATTGGATGTTAGAATTGGTGAGTTTAATCACATAGGATGTGAATAATTGGGTTCTTGAAAAATTAGGGTTCATGGGCACATGATTGAAAAGGGGTTTTCAATTATGGAAACAAAATTATGGAAATAAATCCATATGGAAACAACCTTGCTTGGGCAACAAGGAAGGAGGAAGGGGACTAGGGCCGAAACCCTAGCCGCCCGCCCCTCCCTTGCGCGCCAAGCAAGGCCGCAGCCCCCTTAGGCGTGCGGCGGTCCTAGGGTTCGGGCCACTTGTTGGCTTGGACCCTTTGGACCGTTGTGAGACCCTAGTTACCCAATTTCATTAAAATTAAACAAGCGCGTTAAAAAATTGGTTTTAACTGTATTATGTGCTTTATTGCATGGTGGATGGATATGGCCTAGGATTGTGGATGTTTATTGTTTTTGTGGTTTGGTTTACGGCCTGCGAGCTGATCAAATTAATGTAATAATTAATTAAGTTTTACGGCATGCGAGTCATTCTTTTTCTCCTCAACATGTGAGGCTTTTATTATTTATTTATTCTAGATATTAGGCTAGAATTAGAAATATTTAGATGATAGCCAAGAGCATGGAGAAGAAGACCGGAGAACCAAAGGAGCCAAAAGACATCCCTAGGCGCGCAGCTATGGTGGAGCACATGGAGATGAGCTCGGCACTTTAGGGCAATTAGATATTATCATTGGCTTGATAATATCATTAGTCTAGAGGCCATATCCATGCCACGTTTTTTATTTTTTTGTGGATGTTTATTATTCATGCCTTGTTATTTATTTTGTGTGTATGGCGCTACAAACAAAAAGATAACAAGATAATAATAAACAAGGTTGGTCTTTTATTGTGGATAGCCCAATCCAAATAAGTAGACCATGTTGATAAAGATCAACCAAACGAATTAAAAGAAATCCCTCAATTAAATATTGCGTTTTGCCTTCTCTTGCCAAAACACCCTTCATGATCATGGACTATTAAAATTTGGGCTTGCCAAAGCAAGGCGATTTTAATTTTTCATGATGTGTTGCGGACGACGCAAGCTAGTAATGCGTGTATGTTGAAAACAAGAGGTTGGACGCAACTAGGCAAGAATCAATTGGATTGATGAGCTTAGAGGCATGACAATTAGGAGTTATCCAATTGGATAAAGAATGAAAGGAATTCATTCACCTAATTGGACCAAGAGTTGCATGTGATGCAATTGGAATGGTTCCTACCTAAATAACCAATTCTTGGGTGACTTTCCAAAGCAAGCTCAAGAAGAAGTGAAATAAGGATCTTGGACCCACTAGAAAGTATAAAGATATTTTCCGCTTTAATGGTGAGGGCTATTAAACCGAGAAAAATAGTGGGAGCTATATTTGATGATCTAGCCATTGTTAAATATAGTTAAATTGTTCAAAATACTAAAATTGCATATTTCTCGTTTTGTAGAATTCCAAATGGGACACAACAACGCATCGAGTTCATCCCTACGATCTGTCCTTGAGAAGGATAAATTGTCTGGAACGAATTTCCTTGACTGGTACAGAAACTTGAGGATTGTCCTTAAGCAAGAAAAGAAGCTGTACGTCTTGGACACTCCAATTCCAGACCCACCACAAGATGAGTCTCTATTAGCGGAAGTAAGGGCACGTCAGAAACATATTGATGATTCTAATGACGTGACTTGCCTCATGCTTTGTACCATGACTGGTGAGCTTCAGAAGCAACACGAGAACATGGAAGCCTATGATATGATCATACACTTGAAACAATTGTTTCAGGAACAGGCAAGGCATGAGCGCTATGAGGTGTCCAAAGCATTGTTCAAAAGTAGTCTTGCAGAGGGGAATCTAGTAGGCCCTCATGTACTCCGAATGATCGGGTATATAGAGAACCTTGAGAGACTGGGGTTCCCACTCGGCCAGGACTTGGCGACTGATCTCGTCTTGCAATCGTTGCCTGACAGTTATAATCAGTTCATTATGAACTATAATATGAATGAGATCAACAAGTCTTTGCCAGACCTATTGAACATGCTAAAGACAGCTGAGCAAAGCATCAATAAAGGCAAGGGCAAAGCCATAATGATGGTGCACAAGAAGAAGGGCAAGTCAGTTGCATCTACTTCAAAAGGAAAACGCAAGAAAGTTGCGAAATCCAAGGAAGCCCTAAAGCCTAGTGGAGGCGTGGCTAAAGGTGAGTGTCACTACTGCAGCCAGCCGGGTCACTGGAGGAGGAATTGCCCTAAATATCTGGAGGATAAGAAGCTTGGAATAGTGATTCCACCACCACCAGGTATTTATGTTATAGACGTCAATCTTTCTATTTCATCATCCTGGGTATTAGATACCGGATGTGGTTCTCACATTTGTCGTAATGTGCAGGATTTGAAAAGAAGTAGAAAATTGCGAAAAGGGGAGATAGACTTGCGCGTCGGGAATGGAGCAAGGGTTGCTGCATTAGCTGTAGGCGTTTATGAGCTATCTTTGCCTTCTGGACTTATTTTAGAATTAGACAATTGCTTTTATGTGCCTGCTATGAGCAGAAACATTATTTCCGTTTCTTGTTTGGACGAGAAAGGTTTTTCTATTTCAATAAAGGACAAGTGTTGCTCCATTTATTTTGATAGTATGCACTATTGTAGTGCGCATTTGTCTAATGGATTGTATATCCTTGATCTAAATAATCCAATCTATAACATAAATACAAAAAGGATTAAAACTAATGATTCAAATCCTACATATCTATGGCACTGTCGTTTAGGCCATATAAATGAGAAACGCATATCTAGACTCCATAAGGATGGACTTCTAGACTCATTTGATTTGGAATCATATGAGACATGTGAATCTTGTTTATTGGGAAAAATGACAAAGTCCCCTTTCAATAAGAAAGGCGAACGGACTAGTGAGTTATTGGCACTCATACATACTGATGTATGCGGACCATTCCCCACGCCTGCCAGAGGTGGTTATACCTACTTCATCACATTTACTGATGATTTCAGTAGATATGGATTTGTATACCTTATGAAGGCCAAATCCGAATCCTTTGAATTGTTCAAAGAATTCAAGAGTGAAGTAGAGAAGAAACTTGGCAAAAGTATTAAAGCTCTACGATCGGATCGTGGAGGAGAATACTTAAGCCAAGAGTTTGATGAGTATCTTAGAGAGTGTGGGATAGTATCCCAGCTCACTCCACCCGGAACACCACAATGGAATGGTGTATCCGAGAGGAGAAATCGCACTTTATTAGATATGGTGCGATCTATGATGTCTCAAACAGATCTTCCGATATCCTTTTGGGGACATGCTCTAATGACGGCAGCTTTTACCATTAACCGTGTTCCATCCAAATCAGTCATGAAGACGCCATATGAGATATGGACTGGGAAGCGTCCCATAGTGTCGTTTATGAAGATTTGGGGCTGCGACGTCTATGTAAAGCGTTTACAAACAGACAAGCTCGGGCCGAAAGCGGATAAGTGTAAGTTTGTGGGATATCCTAAGGAAACTAAAGGATATTATTTCTATAACCCTACCGAAAACAAAGTGTTTGTTGCTCGGACCGGCGTGTTTCTAGAAAGAGAACTAGTCTCTAAAGAAGCAAGTGGGAGGGTTGTAGAACTTGAAGAAATTCATGAACCACAAACCACTGAACCGATAATGGAACATGAACAGGAACCACAAGAAGTTGTGGAAGAGCCTGTAACACAGGAACTCCGTAGATCAGGAAGAGTGCGTCATGAGCCAGAGAGGTATGGACTTCTCGTGACTGAGCCCGATGACGTACCACTCATGGATGATGAGCCTGCAAACTATGGAGAAGCCATGAATGGCCCAGATTCTAAGAAGTGGCTGGAAGCCATGAGATCCGAAATGGATTCCATGTACACCAACAAAGTATGGACTTTGGCGGAACCACCCGAAGGGGCTCGACCCATAGGGTGCAAGTGGGTCTTCAAGAAGAAGACCGACATGGATGGCAAGGTAGTTGCCTATAAGGGGCGATTGGTGGCCAAAGGTTATAGACAGATTCATGGTATTGACTATGATGAGACCTTTTCACCAGTCGCCATGACTAAGTCCATTCGAATCTTACTTGCTATTGCAGCATACTACGACTATGAGATTTGGCAAATGGATGTCAAAACAGCGTTCCTTTATGGGAACCTCCTTGAGGATGTGTACATGACACAACCAGAGGGTTTTGAGGATCCAGAGAATGCCAATAAAGTCTGTAAGCTGCAAAGATCCATTTATGGATTAAAGCAAGCTTCTAGGAGCTGGAATCGACGTTTTGATGACGCGGTCAAAGAGTTTGGCTTCATCAAGAACGAAGATGAGCCTTGTGTTTACAAGAAGGTTAGTGGGAGCTCTATAGTATTTCTGGTCTTGTATGTGGATGACATACTAATCATTGGCAATGATATTCCTACTCTGCAATCTGTTAAAGATTGGCTAGGAAAGTGCTTTGCAATGAAAGACTTAGGAGACGCAGCCTATATACTGGGTATAAAGATCTATAGAGATAGATCTAAAAGGTTGCTTGGCCTAAGTCAGAGTACATATATTGACAAGGTGTTGAAGAGGTTCAACATGCAAGATTCCAAGAAGGGATTCTTGCCCATGTCACATGGAGTCACTCTTTCCAAGAATGACTGTCCCTCCAACGAGATGGAGAAGGACCGCATGAGTAGGATACCCTATGCTTCGGCCATAGGATCCATCATGTACGCCATGCTATGTACTAGACCAGACGTATCATACGCGTTGAGTATGGTGAGCAGATACCAGTCCAATCCGGGTGAGAGTCACTGGATTGCTGTCAAGAACATCCTAAAGTACTTGAGAAGAACTAAGGATGTGTTCTTGATATTTGGAGGAATGGAAGAGCTAAGTGTAAAGGGTTACACTGACGCAAGCTTCCAAACCGACAAGGATGATTACAGATCGCAGTCTGGATACGTGTTTTGCCTGAATGGAGGAGCTGTGAGCTGGAAGAGTTCCAAGCAAGGCACAGTTGCTGATTCTACAACAGAAGCTGAGTACATTGCTGCTGCGGAAGCAGCAAAAGAGGCAGTATGGATAAAGAAGTTTATCACTGAGCTCGGTGTGGTCCCTAGCATAGTGGATCCCGTAGAGTTGTACTGTGACAACTGTGGGGCAATCGCACAAGCAAAGGAACCAAGATCGCACCAAAAGTCAAAGCATGTACTTAGGAGATTCCATCTTATTCGTGATATGATCGATCGAGGAGATGTGAAGATATGCAAGATTCCGACAGATGACAACGTGTCAGATCCGCTCACGAAACCTCTTGCGCAGCGAAAGCATGAAGGGCACGCCAGATCTATAGGCATACGAGATGCACCAGATTGGCTCTAGTGCAAGTGGGAGACTGTTGGAATAGATGCCCTAGAGGCAATCGTAGATTTAGTATGAACAATGTTTTTGGCTAGAATATTCATTTATTATTTATGGCGATATTTAATATAATGAAGTCCTTAGATAAATTGTGTTATTTATCTTAAATGTCCCTAGTCCATTATATTGATTAATAGGACAATCAAATATAGACTAGTATGTGGGTAGATTGATATGGAGATATCAAGTCTAACACATGGGTATGCATTAGGAGTAATGGCATACTGGATTGACCCACGACGAAAAGGATACATTAGATTATGTGAAGTCACAATCGCTTTTCGTAGTGCTAATATTATTGCAATCCTTGGACTTGAAGTCACTAGATACTCTAGTTGTGAAATATTGCGCTTTGATGTTATCAAACGTTACACCGTAACTGGGTAATCATAAAGGTGGCTATCAGGCGTGATAGGAAGCAAGCTTAGAGATCGTAGTGATGTAGATAGGATTTGTCCCTTCCTACATAATAGGGGTAAATATCCACGGCCACTCGAGGGATGAGGCTTATTGAATGTCTGGCCAGACTCAGATAAATTAATATGGAGATATTAATGTTATCTGCAAGTATAAGCATATTCCCAGGATCGAGGAACTATGGATTGGATATACGAGTGTGACTATTTATGTCTCGTGTCCAATCCGGATATGGAGACAAAGGGATAATGCAATATGACATATTGGGCACAAAGGTTTGTCGGGATCACTGACTATTTCTATTGGTTGGGTTGCATGGATGTGTTGCTAGACACCGCTCCATGTTAGTAATAGTTACTACCAACTATATAGAAACCTATGGGGTCACACGTCAAATAGAGTAGAGCTAGATTTGGGATTAATTAATATGGATTAATTAATAGAAGGATCATTGTGCAACACCTTGCAAACTTAGTAGGACTAATTTGCAAGGAAGGGAATAGTTCTAGTCCTACTAGAGCAAGAAAACTCTTTTATGGAAACAACAAGGAGTTGTTGGAGTATATAAAGGAGGCTCTAGCTTCCTTCCCACATATGAGTTATTAGTCATAACACACAAAGAGTGGGAGAGAGCAAAAGAGAGAGCAAGACAAGAGCTAGGGCCGAAACCCTAGCCCCGTCCGCCCCCCCTTTCCCGACGGCAAAAAGGGAGGCCGCCCCTCCTTTGTTGCCTTGTTGCTTTGTGCCTTTGATCTTCATCCCTCTTCCTCCAAAGCTCAAGCTAGCACTTGATTGAAGGAAGAATCTAGATCTCACCTCTAGACGTGGATCAACCGTAGAGACGAGGACATCATTCTTCGTGTGATCTCACAAACGAAAAGGTACACATCTTCTATGTCCTTAATCATGTTATGATGTCTCTTCCTGTGATCCTTGGTGGGCTTTGAGTAGGATTAATTTTTGTTATTCCGCTGCGTTACCTACGTCAAAATCCAACACCAAGGTGAGGCGCCACCTCCATGTGAGGCCGACGGGTAAGGGGCGGTCGGGTAGGTATTTGTTTGAAACCTTCAGTGGTTGCCTAGGGTTCCTTGCATCATAAGAACTCACACCTCCCAAGAAGTGATGACTGTAGTTGTTTTCACTCACACTACTAGGTGATGACTGCTGTAGGGGACTATTCATTCCATGAGAATTCCCTGAACTAGTATTGCCTGTACTAGCAGCTCCCAAATTTGCATTTAATTGTTGAGGTAACTAACCAACTGCTAACACTGGCTCTGTGTAAGAGGACTAGAGTTTGTCTTCTTTGAAGAGTCTATTCCATGATCCATATGTCTTGTCCCAATTACATTTTGTAATTTGTTGGATATCCATGCAACTTCCAGCATTTTGCTTTTATATGACCAGTTCCCCCACAGATGTAGCAGTTAGGATTATAAGTCTGATTATTGTAAGAACCTGAGCTAGCATTTGACATCTGTGAGTGAGGATTTTGATTCATATTCTCATAGTTTTTGGGACTTCTTGGAGGCATTGTATGGGAATACATAGCCACATTTTGTTGAGAATTTGAAAACACAGCCATAGGATTCAACATTCGAGAAATACTAATTTGTGACTGCAATTCCTGTTGTACCACTTTGGAAAAAACCTTGTTCATGCTAGGCAATGGATCAGTCAGTAGAAGCTGGTCTCTTACTGGAGTATAAACATCATTCAACCCCATAAGAAACTGCATAACCTAGTCTTCTTCAACACTACTCTGTACTCTTCCACATTCACAAAATAAAATTGTCTTGTAATTACTAAGTTCATCACAAAGTGTCTTTAATTTCGTATAATACAGAATGACACTCATATCACCTTGCTTCAGAGATCTAATTTCTTTCTTAAGATGGAAAATTTTGGGTATGTTCTTCTGAGAGAACCTTTCAACCAAATCCATCCATATCTCCATAGAAGTAGTTCTATACATCACACTTCCAGATATATCTGTGGAAACTGAACTAAGAAGCCAGGAAATCACCATAGCATCACATCTCTTCCACAAAGGGTAGAGATCATCTCCTGCATCAGGCATCTCAATGCTTCCATTCACAAAACCTAGCTTATTCTTAGCTTCTAGAGCTACAAGCATAGATCTATGCCAGGTATTAAAATTTTCTCCAGTCAAAACCTGAGAGACCAACACACTACCTGGATTCTCTGAATTGCTAATGAAAAAGGAGAGGAATTATCAGTATGTAAACTCATACCTCTCCCAGTAGCATTCTCGTTCGTCATTCTGAACCTTCAAACAACTGCAACCTCAAATCGCAGCACAAATAAGAACCAGATCTGAAACACTCTCTACAATCTTCAAATTGCAGCACCCTCCCTGAAACTTCAAACTCCAGATCTCTAGATCGAATAGCGAAGCTCTGATACCGTATTAAAAATCAAAACTAATCAAAGGAAATGAAAGAGACGAGAGATGCATAAACTTAGAGAGCTCCATTGATGAAAAAGTTGCTTGAAAACAAAGCAGAAGAAACATCTTATCCTCTCAGCTCATGAGGGGGGAGGTAGATGCAATAACTGGAAAAGGATAAGGGCCATGCACAGCTAAAATAGCAGAGCCAATCAGGGAATGACACTCAGCCTGTTTGACTTGTCAAACTAGCCCGATAAAGGGAGCGAAACCGTTCCAATAAAACAAGAATGAACAATTTGAAAACAACGGAAACTGATCGAATGACTGCTGAAGCTTCTTCTCAACTAATCCAAGGGTTGCTGAACGAAGTTACTTCATGTCATCAGTTCGGATGCAGTTGCAGTTTAGTCCTAACAGCAATAGATCTTTCACTTCAAGTTCTAATATCTTTTGAGAGAAGATCATTCTTCCTCCATTTTGAGCTTCCTAATACACTGCCCTGCACTTATTTATTCTCCTTGCCCACACAAAAACCTCTGTGGCTGGGGTTTTACAGTTTTCCTTCTTTATGATTATCTCATACATATCCTTCCTTGTAGGGGTGTATCCTTGCTCCTGCTCTTGGTCCTGCCACTGCCAAGCTTTCAGAAATTGACTTGCAAAGATCTTTGCTTTATAAACAAGTGAGGTGATCATCTTGTCCTGATCATTATCGTCATTCCTGAAAATCAAGTCATTTCTATGCAACCAAATGGACCAAGAGATTACACCAAACCAGCTAAGATTCTTAGGGATTTCTTACTTGGAAGAGAAGGTTATGATATTTTTGATGTACTGAAGAAAAGAACAGACTTGAGGTTAGGAAGAGGGGATATTGACTATAAAGTTTGAGGAATTTACATTGGATGAAAAGGTGATCAATACTTTCCTCATAATACTTACCTGATTCGACCCAGATCTTTCACCCTCACTTCAATTCCTTATAATCATAAACTTCTTGGCTGCAGATCTCATGACATACCACCTAAATTTTTCTAGATGAAATTGTCATTAAATTATGTTGTTGATAACATATTTAACTATCATCAAATTACTCATAAAAAATTATAAAAAAATTTCTTATAAAGAAATTGATAATTTTGAGCAATCAACGTGCAACACACATTTCTTCAACTAGTTAACAGAAATTACACTAAGAACTCCTTCTTAACTTATGACAAGAGCTGATAATGCTAATCTCCCATGAGATTAGGCACAACACAAAACTCATATGATTTAGCCACAACACCAATAACAGAACACGGAAACTTCAAGTGTTGTTTAAGCTCCAAGTTGAAGGTACCGCGCTCTTCCTTGTGCCGCTCACACAAGACGTAGAGCTGGTGTAGTATATGCAATTGGGCTGACATTGTGCGAACTCCAAGATTGAAACGCAAGCTGTAAAGATGGACGAATCATTATGGCATCCGACGAACAAAGCTTGGTCTCCCAAATTGTTAATCTCGGCCCATTTCCACCCCTCTTCCCCCTCAGGACAACAACACAACTTAAAAACCTTGAACCAATTGTTTTCCATTTGTTTGACCATTAGAAGATCTCCTTTGGGTGAAACCACAAGATGAGGAACCACTAGACTTTCTTTCGAGGGGATGACGATTCTAGTGTAACCCGCGTCGAAATTAACTTCAAGAAAATCCCCATTACGAGAGCTGGCATAAATCTTGCCTATATAGAAAGCTACATCAACAAGATGACGTTCGACTTCCACGAGCATCCATGAGCTGGTGTGCGATCTGTAGTGGGCCAATCCTGTACACTCGTCATGGATGACAACCAACTCATAATCTTCTTTTGAAGGATCCGAAGAAAGAACTCCCTTGCTACAGTGTGTAATACTATAAGGATGACTATCTGAGAAAAGAGGAAGATACTTGGTAACACAAGTGAAAGGGTTGAAGAGAACAAAGTCTATGAATTGGATCGAGGAATGTTACATATCTCGGCAAATAACCATCCGAAAGAAGATCCAAAGTAGCGCAATCCGATGTCCTCTTGTTTATCAAATTGGTAACAGCAGTAAATCCTCATGTTGTCCTCCGATGGAACACTGTAAAAGCATCTCTCCTTCATCAAGGTCCCGTTGGTGTCTCGAGGATGAGGAGTGGGAGCTTATTGCGGCATGTTCTGAGGATCTGTAATTTCTTTGTGTTGTCGTCTTTCGTTTTCTTCTCATCTAATGCCACAATACGCCAGTGTTGGCACACTGAGCTGAAGCTCAGGAATTCTGAGAAATTACCATTTAGCTTGTCAACGATCATGTTTAGTGTGAAAGGAAAATAGGAATATCTAGGGTTTGTTCATAGAAAGGGGAAGAACATTCATGAAGATGAAGAGAGAATGATTCTCTGACTTAATTCATTCACCAAATGAAGTGAACAATAAATACACGAGAATGAACGGTCGGATATGCGACCGTTCACCAAACCCTAAGAATTATCACAAATGGACCACAAGAGTTTTGTATCTATTACAATAAGGTCCTTCTGAAAATATTAATAAGAACTGGGCTTTAATTGTCTTTGGGCTTCATGACTGGATTGGGCCTTTATTTCTGGACTTGGTCTTGATCTGCTGCAACTGGACTTTATCATCTAATAGCCCCCTTCAAAGTGATGGTGATTGATTTGCCATCAGTTTGTCCTTAAGTTCTTGAAAACACGGTGTAGGAAGACCTTTTGTAACTATGTCCGCTACCTGATGAGAACTGGAAACAAAAGAAATAGTCAGTTGTTTTCGTAAAGCTTTTTCCTGAACAAAGTGATAATCAAGTTCAATGTGTTAGGTTCGTGCTTGTAAAATTGGATTTGCAGTCATTTTAATTGAAGAAGCATTGTCACACCAAAGTGTTGGAGGTGATAAAATAGGAATATGAATGTCGCGAAACAACATTTGTAACCAATATAATTCAGCAACTGTAATAGCAAGGGCCCGATATTCAGCCTCTGTAGATGACCTTGCCACAGTGGGCTGCTTTTTGGCAGCCCAGTGGATTGAATTAGGCCCAATGTAAATAAAAAACCCAGAAGTGCTTCGTCTATCTGTTGGGTTGCCAGCCCAATCAGCATCAGAGAAGGCCTGAATTGGGCCAGCTGTTGGGCCAGACCCATTATGATAAAAAATCCCATGATGTGCAGTTCCTTTAATGTATCGTAAAATGCGTTTTGCACCAAGTAAATGTAAATTGGTAGGATTATGCATGAATTGACATAAGTGATTTATAGCAAATGAGATATCTGGTCTAGTAAAAACCAGATATTGAAGAGAACCCAGAAGTTGACGAAAAAAAGTAGGATCCTCAAGTGGATCTCCATCTAATGCATGAAATTTCCCAGCAGAAGAGATGGGATTGGGACATGGTTTGCAAGAAACCATGTTAAAACGATGTAATATATCTTGAACATATTTTCTCTGGTGAACAAAGATGCCTGAGGAAGATCATTCAATTTCCAAACCCAGAAAATAATGCAAGTCTCCTAAATCAGTCATGTCAAATTCAGAATTCAAAGATTGTACAAGGTTGTGAAGATAAGAAGAGTAATTTCCAGTGATGATAGTATCATCAACATAGATAAGTAACAAAGTGATTCCATTTTGAGAATTTCTAACAAAAAGAGATGAGTCTGCAATAGATTGATTGAATCCTAAAGATAAAATGAAAGAGGTGAATCTATCAAACCACGTTCTTGGTGCTTGTTTCAACCCATATATAGATTTATGCAATTTTCAAACATGTGTTGGTTTTGTAGGATCAAAAAATCCCTGTGTTTGTTGCATATAAACAGTTTCATGCAAATATCCATGTAAGAAAACATTTTTCACATCTAACTGTTTAAGAGAGCAATTAAAAGAGGCAGCTAAAGCAAGAATGGTCCTAACAGTGGCATGCTTGATGACATGACTGAATGTTTCTTCAAAATCAATTTCAGGGGTTTGATGAAACCCCTTAGCCACAAGTCTGGCTTTGAATCTGGCCACACTACCATCTGGGTTGAACTTAGTTCTACAAACCCATTTGTTACCAACAATGTTTGCATTTTGGGGTTTTGGAACAAGAGTCCAAGTGTTTTGATTTTGAAGACTAAGATACTCATCAGTCATTGCAGATTGCCACTGTGAGTGTTTCTTAGCTTCACTAAATGAAGTTGGATCACTAACAGAAACATTAAAAGCATTCATGGATGATGTAATATGAGGAGTGATACTAAACCCAGCAGTAGGAGCTCTTTTATGAATATGTGAAGTAGGATCAGAAATACCAGTGGTTGAAGCTAAGTCAAGGATTTTCTTCTTGAAAATCCCAGATTTTCTTCTTGTTTGCATTGGATGTCCAGTCACTGGAGGCTGCATTGCTTCTTCTTCTTGAGGTGCCATGTCATGCAATGGAGAGAAATTTTGTGCAGGTACCTGTTCTTGTATCTGTTCTTGGAAGGGACTTTCATCACCATGTGACTGCACCTCAGAAGTTGAAGAATGCTCCTCAGCAGGTGCTGTTCCAGAATAAAAAGTGGGTAATTCATCATTTCAAGAAGGGACATTGGTATGAACTGGGGATGCTGAACCTGAAACAGAAGAAGAAGTGTGAGAATAAGGAAATAATGATTCATCAAAGAGGACATCTCTACTAATATAGAATTTTTGTGTTGATTTATGATAACATAGATAGCCTTTGTGATTGTCAGCATAACCAAGGAAGACACATTGCAAAGTTTTGGCATTAAGTTTGGATTTGTTGTAAGGTTTCAAATTTGGGTAGCAAGCACATCAAAAAACTTTCATGAAAGAATTATCAGGTTTTTGTTTAAAAAGAATTTCAAAAGGTGATAAGTTCTTAGTGTTCTTACTTGGCATTCTATTAATCAGATAAACAGAGGTTGCTATAGCAAGATACCAAAAGAAGTGAGGTAAAGATGCATATTGTAAAAGAGTAATAGCAGTTTCAAGAAAGTGTATGTGTCTTCTTTCTGAAGTCCCATTCTGTTGAGGTGTATGTGGACATGAAAATTGTTGTGCAATACCATGAGTTTGCAGATATTTTTGAAATGTGAAAGCAATATATTCACCACCACCATCAGTTCTAACAATTTTAATTTTAGAATCTAACAAATTTTCAATTTGAACATGAAATTTCTGAAATGCAGCACAGACTTCAGATTTATGAAACAGATGAAACAACCAAGTAAACTTGGAATAGTCATCAATGAACAAAACATAAAATCTATAACCATGTAGAGATTTCACAGATGCAGGACCCCAAACATCAGAATGTAAAAGTTGGAGTGGTTTGTGTGTGACAGGGGTGGATGCAGAATAGGGTAGTCTAGTAAGTTTTCCTTTTAGACATGCTTCACATATAGCAGAATCATAGTTCAACTTATAATTAGAACCAAAAATATGAAAAAGAACATCATTTGCAGGATGACCCAGTCTAACATGGATCAACACATTGTGTATTTTATTTCCCAAACAGGCCTTGGGTTTAGCAGCAGAACCAGTCATAGTTGGAGTAGAACGAGAACCAGAAAAAGTAGGTGTATAAATAGGGTAGAGTCCATTTTCACTCAAGCCTTTGTAAAGAATTTTGCCCGTAGCCAGATCCTGAATAAAAATGGAATTTGCAGTAAAGTTAAAAGAACAATTGTGTTGATTACATAGTTGATAGACAGATAGAAGATTGGTAGCTATTTTAAGAACAAGTAAAGTGTTATTTAAAAGAAAAGAGTGATTAGGTGTGTTTAAGTGAGCAGTACCAGTGTGTGATTTGAGAACCTTGACCATTACCCATGGTGACTTGTTCAGAACCAGTATAGTTATCAGCGAGAGAAAGATTCCTTAGATCATCAGTCATGTGGTTTGTGGCTCCAGAATCAGACAAGCAGTAGTCTGGAGTAGAGGAACCACTAGAAGAGGCATGATAACCAGTAATTTTATCAGAGGGTGGCTTTCCTTGGTAGGAATAGTCCACCTTTGCCAACAATCAATGGCAGAATGATAGTTTAGACCACAAATTTGACAGTTTATTGGATTAGAAGAAGAACCATTTCCAGATTTGTTATAAGAGGAATTAGGGTTTTGTCTTCCATTTGAACGGCCACCTCTATTAGACCCAGAACGCCCCCTTTGGAAGTCAAATCGTCCATTTAGATTTGACCCAGAACGACCACCAGACCCATTATTTTGGGTTCGACCGTAACCACCACGGTTAGGGTTTGGTCCAGGACCAAGAAGTCCATGACCACGACCTCGACCCCGAACAAAATTAGATGAGACAGAGAAAGCAGTAGGCACAGTGTTATCAATAGATTGAGAATCCAACATTTGTTCTTCCCCTTTTAACAAAACATGCAGATCTTCAAGAGTCATAGGTTCAGATCTAATGCGTAATGAAGAGCGAAAAGAATTATACTCAGGAGGCAGACCATTTAAGACATATAGAAGCATATCTTCATCATCAATTTGAACCATGGCCACAGCAAGTTTATCACGAACAGATTTCATCTTTTTCATGTATAGATCTATGGAATCTGAACGCTTATGCATGGTTTGCAACTCATTTTTCAGCATCAAAATGTTAGATCGAGTCAAGGAAGCGTACCTGGCCTCAAGAGCATGCCAAACGGCTCTAGAGGAGGTCTTACCAATGACGAGAGTGAGAGTTTCAGGGGTCAGAGTGGAGTTGATGAGAGTCTTGGAGAGCTTGATCTTGTTGAAACCAGTCAGTGTAACTAGGGTTCGGAGTTCGACTGCCATCAGGAAGAGAAACAATCTCCGGCGGAGGAATCACAGAACCATCAAGAAAACCATAAAGTTGTTGGGTGCGAAGCAAAGCTGAGAGCTGATGCTTCCATAAGACATAATTGGTATTGTCTAGTTTGTATGGAACAAGGCTGTGAATATTAGAGAGAAGATAGAGAGGATTTGAGGACGGTGTAGCCATAGCGGCGACATTGAAGCTCTGATACCATGAAAGGAAAATAGGAATATCTAGGATTTGCTCATAGAAAGGGGAAGAACATTCATGGAGATGAAGAGAGAATGATTCTCTGACTTAATTCATTCACCAAATGAAGAGAACAATAAATACACGAGAATGAACGGTCGGATATGCGACCGTTCACCAAACCCTAAGAGTTATCACAAATGGACCACAATAGTTTTGTATCTATTACAATAAGGTCCTTCTGGAAATATTAATAAGAACAGGGCTTTAATTCATGCTGCAACTGGACTTTATCATCTAATACAGTGCCTCAGGAATGAGGTATGCCCAGTCTCGCTGATTCGAACAAACACCCGCCATTTCAAGGGGTCTGTAGGAGGGTCAAAGAAACAGTAAACAAGTTAATGACTACATGGAGGATTCGTTTAAGCAAATATTATTTGCTTATAACAAGCAGGTGGTCACAACAATGAAAACGATAATCCAAAAGTGTTTTTTAATCCAGGTTCAAAGTTGCTGCGACTGAACGAAGGCAAAAAAGAAAATAAAGGATGAAACGAGGTTAAGATTCGAATATAGGCTTCAACCAAAAAGAAAATGTCTCCCCATTTGATCTTTTTCGAGTAAAGCCGATTCGTAGATCTTGGAAGGTCACCTGACTCCAGATAAATATATCATACATACATATATACATACAACGATGCAAAAAGCAAATAGAAGAAGCAAAAATGATTGAAAAAAGGAATAACCTTATTGTTGGAGTCGTCAAATGGATAAGTTGAGCTAATTAGACTTGAAAGGACCCTGGGGCGGGTTCAAAATGACAGCAATACTAGTTATAGTGGACGAACAAAAAATCAGCTTTTTTAATCTAAAAAACAGGTATTTATAGCGGAAGCGATTGTTTTTTTTTTTAATTTTTTTTTTCAATTACTTTTTTATGGTCACCACTAATTAGGGTTATAATGACATAGGAGTTACACATATGAGCTATTAATTGACGTTTTAATAGGTTATGACCCAGACTTCTAATATGTTTTGTAATTTACTACATATCTGTTTTCTTTCATACCATATATTTTTCCATGTTTTCTACTTTTAGAAGGAATTGGATACATACCCGGCTTGCTCATTTGTTACTATGAAAGAACGAGTATAGAATCAGAAAAAACAAAATCCAATAGAAATCAAGTACTATACAAAACATATAAATATTGCGTGGCATTGATGTAAATGTGCATTTTTTTTAGATAAATGTGTAATATTACAATACCATATGTTTTACATGTCACTCTAACCGTTATCATTCTAAGTTAATCTAATTGGCCATGATTTATTCAATAATTAATGTGCCCTGACCACCTGAAAACGTCTCATACTTTCTGTCCTTGCTAAGCTATAAATGTTTTCCACATGTGTCCCTTCAAGGTAGCTTAATTACAAGCGAAAAATTCTATCAAAAAAAAAAAAAAAGATACAAGCGAAAAAAAAAACATTCCTAAAGTCGTAAAAAGTTATCAAGGCATAGCAATAGTTGTTGCGTGGAGCACCCACCAAGAGTGTTGTTGCATGAAAACATTGGTTGCTGAATTGTATCTCTACAATTGTAACTCTAGATAGAAATGCAGTATTTGCTGTATGGGTATTATTCTCTAAAAAATAGTTGTTGCGTGGCTTCCTCAAAAGGAAGAAATAAGAAAATAAAAAAATTGTTGCGTGGAAGTAGGAAAAAGACAGAAATGCCCTCAAACAAAGTGAGCCGAATTGAAACCTGAATGTCCGAATTGAAATCTTAACGGTACTCTTTCTTCTAGTTTTAACTCTTTCTTCACTTTCATATGGTGATTTGTATAACAAAACGATATAATTTTTTATATTTTTATGCTATATAGAGCAAATTTTACTTTACAACACTTTGAAAATTTACTAAATAATTGCATCGTATTGCTAATCAAATCATCGAGTCAAAGCGACCCTGTGAATAGTGGTAAAAGTCAAAATAGGAAGAAGGAAAAGAAACATAGGAAATAATTGCTAGACACTGACTCCTATTAAGATTTGTAGATCTTTTGTCATCGCAAACAGTGGTCTAGTAAGCACAAGGGACCCTAAATTGTGATTGATGGAACTTAGAAAGGGCGCTCACTCAACAGAGAATTAGGACATTGTTCTCCACGATCGATGATGCTTACATTTGCAAAAAGTACATCTATTTCGTCAGTGGGGGTACGTTTGCATACATACAAAAATATAGTGTTTCAACTTCAAACACATGAATCATATATGTAGGTACTGAAATTTCGAATTTATAATAAGAGTATTCAAGAACTCTTAGTTGTCTACTAACTGAAATTACACAAGAAATCATCCATAACTTATACCAGATGTGATAATGCTAATCTCCCATGAGATTAGGCACAACCCAAAACTGATACGATTTAGCCACAACACCAGTAACAGCACACGGAAACTTCAACTGTTGTTTTAGCTCTAAGTTGAAGGTTCCTCGCTCTTCCTTGTCCCGCTGACAAGACGTAGAGCTAGTGTAGTATATGCAATTCGGCTGACATTGCGGGAACTCCAAAGTCGAAACACAAGATGTAAAGCAGGATGAACTATTATTTCGTCCCACAAACAAAGCTTGGTTTCCCAAATTGTTAATCTCGGCCCATGTCCACCCCTCCTCCTCCTTAGGAGGACAACACAACTTAAAAACATTGAACCAATTGTTGTCCATTTGTTTGACCATTAAAAGATCTCCATGGGTTGAAACCACAAGATGAGGAACTGCGAGAACTTTTTCATACGAGGGGATGACGACTCTAGTGTTACCCCTGTCGAAATTAACTTCAAGAAGATCGCCCTCACGAGAGCTGGCATAGATCTTGCCTCTATAGAAAACAACATCAACAAGTACATGTTGTTTGTGAACACCCATGAGCATCCATGAGTTGGTTTGCGATCTGTAGCGGGCCAATCCCATAGACACGTCATGGATGAGAACCAACTCATAATCTTCTTTTGAAGGATCTGAAGAAAGGACCCCTTTCTTACAGTCTGTAATACTATGGGGAAAATGATTCGGGAAAAGAGGAAGATACTTGGTAACACAAGTGAAAGGGTTGAAGAGGACAAAGTCTATGAAATTGATTCGAGGAATGTTACACGTCTTGGCAAATAACCATCCGAAAGAAGATCCAAAGTAGCACAATCCGATATCCTTGTGTCTATTTAATTGGTAATAGCAGCAAATCCTCCTATTGTCCTCCGATGGAAGACTGAAAAATCGTCTCTCCTTCTTGATGGACCCCGTTGGTGTCTCGAGAATGAGGAGTGGAAGCTTATTACGGGATGTTCTGAGAATCTGTAATTTCTTTGTGTTGTCGTCTTCTTTCTTTTTCTTCTCATCTAACGCCACTTTACGCCAGTGTTGGCACACCGAGATGAAGCTCAGGAACGACAAGAAACTATCATCTAGCTTCTCGACAATGGTGTCAATCGCCTCAGGAAAGAGGTATGCCCAGTCTCGCTGATTCGAACAAACACCCGCCATTTTAAAGGGTCTGAAGGTGGGTCAAAAAAAAGAGGAAACAAGTTAATTTTTGTTCGAAAATTGGTTCCTTAGGTACATAAATATTTCTTCATTACACGCTGGTGGTACACGACAACGAAAAAGACATTTCAGAAGTGTGATCTCTCAATACAGGTCCATAGGTACTTAATGAAGGCAATTGGGAAAAAATAACATATGAAATGAGGTTAAGGTTCGAATATAGGCTTCGCCCAAAGGAAAAAAAACTTGGAACGCTATTCGATCGATTCTATCATCAATATATCATACATACCATGATGGAGAAAGCAAATAGAAGCTGCAAAAATGATGGAATTGAGTAA
Organism: Linanthus parryae; assembly: GCA_023055425.1. NCBI lineage: Eukaryota > Viridiplantae > Streptophyta > Magnoliopsida > Ericales > Polemoniaceae > Linanthus > Linanthus parryae. Next base: position 125,615,377 of record JALGPY010000004.1, on the reverse strand, counting down.
AAACCTGATTGTTAGAGATACACAAGCCGGTTCAAAAGGGCAGCTCTATTGGCTGTAGTGCATCAGAGATATGGACAAATGCTTGAAGTATGCAGGCTATATATATAGTGCACGATAGTGGTTGTTTTTTTCTTCTCATTGAAATTTAAATTACCTTATTATGGACATCACTAATTAGGGTATCTATAATGACATAGGAGTTACCACTAATTAGGGTATTTATAATGACATAGGAGTTACAAGTTGCTAATCATTGACCTTCTAAATACGTTATAATCTATCTAATATTAGGTGCATGTTTGGTATCGCCGATTTTAATCCAATTGGATTAAAATCGGCCTCTTTTCAACAATTTCATTTGTTATGCATGCAGATTTTAATCTGATAATCTGCAGATTAAAATAATCTCTGTGCAATTGTAGAATCTCCAAAATTGGGGATTATGCAGCTGAAAATATCAGAAAATTTATTTTTGATATTTTTTAACATTAGCATGATCACAATTCAGAGATAAATAGGTGTATTCAATTATTTGACTTTAAAGCTCTTTAAATTTTGTTAAATTGTTCAAGTTGGTGATCTATAATTTCAGCTCATACCAAACAGATTGTGATTCTCAGTTAAGTTGAATTTTTTTCTCAGATTATTTTCAGCTGATTATTGAGATTTTCAGTTGGTACCAAACATGCTCTAGATCGTACTATATAGAGAAATTTAGGAAACTATTTTGGTCAAACCCATTAATTATGATGTTTAATTCTCTGTATAATAGGAGTTCCGAAAATACTAAGAGCATCTCCAACTCCACTGGGGAGAGGGTCCCCAATCCATCCCACACCCAAACCAAAACTTTGTAGGAAATTTAGTGTGTTTATAGGAATCAAAGGCCTGAATAACCTCTGAGTGGTGGGATCACTTTCAGATTAGAGTATTTCGGTGGTATACACAAAATCTCTAATCGGATAAAACATAGATTATTTCAAGAACGAATATGGTTTTTGCTATCTGAACACATTTTTTAAACTCTGATTCTTCATCCGACCAAAGTGACAACTTTAAAGGAAGGGAGACGATTAATCACGTCGGTTATAACCGCCAATGCAGCGGTTATGCGAGAATTTGATAATCTTTACATGGTGTTGTAGAGTAAACTTTACTCTACAATACCACATAAAATCACGAAATTCTTGTTTTGGTTATGCTAACCAAATCGCTAAGCCCAAATAATACCCGAATAATTTTTTGAAGAACCTGGAGGAACGGAGAGAGTAGATAACATTGCTACTTTTCTAGAACAAATACTTCATGTCAAATTGTCAAAACATATAATTTATAGGGGACTAATATGAAAATTCTACCATCCGACTTAATTAGCCCAAATTATTATAATAGTCATAAATCAAATCTAATTAAGACTCAAATAAATTTAATCACGACAGATGTTACAGGGTGACACTTGCATTGATCCAATTTAAGCATTTGACTTTTGGGAAGCTCATATCTCGGTGATTAAACTAAGTGAGTATGTTAAGATATTCTTTATGAGACTCACTTATATATATATATATAAGGGGGAACTGGGGGCCGATATTAGGAGAATGACGAGGCTAAATTCTCTAAGACCACTCACGAAATCAGGATTAAGTTTTTCATGTCCAAAACGGATACGGTCATGAGAAACTGATATGGAAAGAATAATAACTGTGTGGGTACTATTGACTAGGTTTACACCACGCCGAGTAGTTTAAGGCGTTTCACCACTGACAAGTTAGTATATCCTGTAGTATTCCATTAGAGAACGTTCAATGTCTCCGACGACATTCTAGATGCGATTATTGTTCACCAGATACACTCTTTCTCTCTTCCTTTTTATACTCCAACTCTTACGCCAATTTTTTTATCATTCATGCGGGGGTTCTTGGAAAAATTGAATTTTTCGACACGACTTCAAAGGTAATTTTTGTTGAATCGGTTCAACGATTCACAAAACCAAATTGTTATGAATTCTTTAGAGATAAGTAAACATCCTACAACTTTACTTCACCCAAAATTGTTACCGGTTAATGAAAAGTTCGAAAGTAATGACGGTGAAAAATAATGATTGAATGTGAAATACTAGTTGTCCCACATCATTTTTAGGAGTAGATCTTGTCCACTCAAGTACTCCAATTTTCACCTATAAGGCATGCCCTTTGGGCGTAGTAATTCTACTAGAGGGATAGGACCTATACAAAGTCCGGACAACATAACACGCGTGACCTGGGGAGGAGAGGCGAGTCGCGGTGCCGGTTAGGCTAATTTTTTTGGCTCAGGTTCATTTCATTTTTCGGCCCAAAAATAATTTCTTACAACCAAAGTTTTACCAGAATTTTTAATTCAGATTCCAATTGTTTGAGAATCGTCTGTAATCGTTTGTGAACCATCTCCACCGCTCTAACGGGATGTCTCTACTTCCATAAAAGCATAACACCATTCTCATTTTTATTTATTCCGAAATGTAATTTCAGAGAGTTTTCAAACATCAAAATCTTCTTCTATGTGCTGTCATTCCATTCTATTTGAGGGTAATTCGTAGGGTGTAATCGGGCGGTGCTACCTGATTCGACCCGACCCGGTTCGAATCGTGTCGTCTCGAGTTGTTCGGACTTTGGCTAGGCCCTCTCCCCGCAGAAAAATTGGTAAGCCTAGAGGGATTGTCCTTATTTTCCAGACTTGTTCTCAATGAAGATGTACTACACATTTGTGTTTCCAACATCTCATTTTCATACTTAAATTTTTCATTCATCGGAACACGATTTTGGACAAAGAAAAGTGATAAAATTATCTCATAATATCAAGGATTCTATAACCACTTTTAGTTTTCCAAACCGTCAACCTGGTTTGTGGTAAACCGGGTCCAAAGACGACCCAAAATCGTTATTTTCAACGTATAAGTGATTTAAGAGTTCAAATACAAATAATGGTTGTTAGAATAATATAATTACATATTACATTATTTAATTGTGGTCGTTTAACTATTATTTAATTAAAATAAATCGTGAAAGCTATACAATAGTAGTTTTATGTTAAGTATATGGCTCTCTCTTATTTGAAATTCTGCATGCGCAACTGGTCACAAAAATGTTCCGTCTAATGGCAGTTTATGTTGTCATACAAAGGTTGTAATATCATGTGCAATTAAAAAGGACGGAATATTTATTTGGATGAAACTTTTTCGCTGGGTCTCTAGCTCCGAAACATTCGGAGGCGATTAGGGTTTCGACTTTTTGCGTAGGGGGTTGTACGAGCGTAACGATCGCCGGAGATCTCAGGGCAAGATGGAAGGCTTCGAATCTACACTGGATTTTGGGCAACTCACCTTAGAAGAGGAAGATACTGTGATTTTTGAGAAGGAGTATAGTATCGCAGCCATCAACGCGAGGGGACCTTGTCTTGTCGGTAAGTTTCTCCTCCCGGTGCGATTCAATATCTGGGCCATGAAGCTACTGTTCAAAAAGATATGGCAGGGAGGCGAACATATTAGTATCCATGAAACAGACGATCATGTCTTCATATTTCAGTTTCCTAACGGCCAAGACTTAGAGGCTGTTTTCTCAGGAGGTCCGTGGATATTTGACGAAAACTTACTCATGCTCAAAAGATGGGATTTAGCGTCTGATTTGGAAGATGAAGTTCGAGTCAATTGACGTGTGGGTGCAGGTTAAGAATCTACCACTATATCATCAAACTGACGAAGATGTACGCAGAATTCTCAAGAACTTAGGGACTGTGTTATATACCGACTCTAAAATATCTTCCGGTCCCGGAGGTGATTTTATGAGAGCAAGGGTTAGCATTGATGTCAACAAACCGTTACAAAGAGGCCGCAATATTGAAGTACTTGGAAAAAAGAAGTGGGTCGACTATATGTACGAACGGATCCCTGGATTGTGTCAATGGTGTGGTAAAATCACTCATAACAGAGAGGAATGTCTTAAGAAAACTGATGCAGAGAAGCTCCAAACTCGACCCGGTTACGGGGGGTGGTTGTTGTTCAGACCCCCTCCAAAGAGACGAGTCTTTGATGCTTTTGTTGAAGAACCGAACAAAGTGGGGGGAGATGACTTCAGCTCTGGAAGGGAGGATAAACAAGTTGACGATGAGATGAAATCAACTGGTGGATATGAGAGAGAGGCCTCTGAATACGAAGGAGAAGAATTTGCTGAGCGGAACAAAAGTAATGAAGACAAAAAAGAGGATGATGAAGATAACGATGTGCAGATGTATGATAATCCTCTAGCGACTCCAGACAAAGCAACAAAGACCTCAAAGAATGACAAAGCTAAGGGAGTAATGGGGGAGATGGACCACGGTGCTGTTGGAATAGATGCCCTAGAGGCAATCTAGTTTAGTATGAATTTGTAATTGGCTAGAAAAATTCATTTATTATTTATTGGATATTTAATATAATGAAGTCCTTAGATTTACAATCGTGTTGTTTATCTTAAATATCCCTAGTCAAGTATAATGATTAAATGGGACAATCATCTATAGACTAGTATGGGGTTGGATTGATATGGAGATATCACGATCCAACACATAGGTGTGCATTACGGAATGTCGCACTGGATTGACCCATCACTGAGAAGGCTACATACACGTTATGTTGAGTCACAAGTGCTTCTCGGGTACAATGGTATTGTCATCCTTAGACTTGAAGTCACTAGATATTCTAGTTGTGGATCATTGTGATCTTGGTAGCGTTAAACGCTACACCGTGACTGGGTAGTTATAAAGGCGTGTACTGGATACAATGAGAAGCAAGCTTAGAGATCGTAGTGGACGTAGAGAGGATTTGCCCCTCCCACATAACGGGAGCAAATATCCTAGGCCACTCGAGGATAGTGCTTATAGAATGTCTGGCCAGACTCAAATTAATCAATAGATGGGATATTGATGTTATTTGCACGAATAAGGCTATTCCATGGATCGAGAAACTAGGGATTGGATATACGAGTGTGACTTGTATGTCTCGTGTCCAATCCGTATATGGAGGCAAAGGGATGAGACAATTACTTGTACAAGGTTGTCTAGATGACTATTCTATTAGTTGGCTAGAATGGATGTTTTGCTAGAAACCGCTCCATATTAGCAAAGAGTTGCTACCAACTAGATAGAACCTATGGGGTCACACGCTATATAGAGTTGTACTAGATTTGGGAATTAATTAATTGGATTAATTAATTAGAAGGATCACTTTGCAAACCCTTGCAAACTTAGTAGGGACTAATTTGCAAGGAAGGGACTAAATTGAATTCTAGTAGGACTAGAATAAGTCCTTTAGGTAGTTAACAAGGAGTTGTTGGACTATATAAAGGACCCTCCTTCCTTCCTTCCTCATAACTTATGCTCTAAAGAGAACATAACAAGAGTGGGAGAGAAAAAGGAGAGAGAGAGCAAGCAACAAGGAGGACGCCGCCCCCTTGCCGCCGCCCCTCGTCCCCGACGCCACAAGAGGGCCGAACCCCCTCTTTGTGCCTCGTTTTGCGTGATTCCTTCACCCTCCTCTCATTCCGGGCTAGCACCAAGGAGATTGGAGATCTAGGATCAACTCTAGGCGTGGATCAACTATAGAGAACGTGACACTATTCGCGTTTGAAGTCATCAAGGAGAACCCAAAGGTGTGTTTATGATTTCTTACCTTCACTATCGTTATGCATCTAGACTTGTGATCCTTGGAGGGTTTTGCATGGTTGTTTGTTTGATTATGCTTCCGTTTGCGCGATCCATGAATCAAAACCCTACAGTGGTATCAGAGCCACAGGTCATAGAGCATAAACGTAGTTTATGTGTTACATTCTTGTTGTTTTACACCTTAATTTGTTGTTTATCGCGTAAAACAAGACAAATCAAGCATTGGATGCAATTTGTCAAAGAATTAATCATAACAAGACCCAATTTTGCATTGGATGCATGAATTGGTGAGTTTGAGAAATTTTAGGATCTTAGATCTAGGGTTTGGGCATCCTTGGGGAAGAAGGAGTTCTCCCAAAACAAGGAAACAACCAAACTTGGGCTCCAAGCAAGGAGGTTGTTTTGGAAACAACCTCCACAAGGAGGTTCGGCCCCCTAGGGGACCGCCCCCTTGCTTGCCGCCCAAGATTGGCGCCCTAAGGGGCCGGGCGGCCCTAACCCGCGGGCCTAGCTTGCGGGTTTTGGGTCGGGCCGGCCCTAGGGCTTTATGGTTCACTTTGTTTGGGCCCGGGCAATTGGATTATTGGGCCCATGGACCGTTTTAACCCTAGAAATCCTAAAATCAATTAAAATTGACCAAGCGCGTTAAAATTGGATTTTAACTGTTTATGTGCAAATCGCATGGTGATTGGATATGGCCTTAGGATGTGGTTTGATGTGGATGTTTAATTTTGTGGTTTGGTTTTACGGCCTGCGAGCTGATCAATTAATTGTAATAATTAATTAGGGTTTTATGGCCTGCGTGCTATTTTTTTTTCTCAACTTGTGAGATTTATTTTATTTAGTATAGATATTAGCTAGTGCTAGATAAAGTAGATTGTTAGCCAAGATTGGAGAAAAGAAGCCCAAAGCCAAAGAAGCCACAAAAGATGGAGCATGGAGCATGGAGCACACCACATGACTATGAAGGATGGACCAAAAGATCAAGACGCATGGAGATGTGTTTGTTTAGGGTTCATAGATAATTCCATTGGCTTGGAATTATCTTAGTCTAGAAAAGGCCATATCCACATCACGTTTAATTTCTGTTGTGTGGTTGTTTATTTATTGTCTTATTATTTGTGTGGTTGGTGTATGAATGATGCATGCAATTAGGATAATAAGATAATTAGACAACCCGGATCTATTATTTGGAGTTGTGCCCAAACTCAAATAGATAGATTAGTTGATATTGATCAACAAAATAATTGAATTTAAAATCCCTCAAATTAAAATATTGTGTTCTTGCCTTCTCGTTATTTAAACACTCATTATCATCATTATTTATCAAGTTCGTGCGTGCCAAAGCATGGCGACTTGGTTCATAATGATGGAATGCGATGGCACGTAACAATGTGCAATTGTTTAGATAAGAGGTTGAACACAACTAGGCTATTAATTTGATTAAGAAACCTAGAGGCAATCAATTGGGATTATCCATATGGATGGATAAATAAGGAGTTATTTGCCCGATTGAACCAAGAGTTGCATATGAGATGCAATTGGAATTGTTCTTACCTAAGAAGTAGTCGAATTATGGGTGACTTGCCAAAGCAAGCTCATAAGGAGATGAAAAAGATGGATCTTGGCCCACTAGAAAATATAAGGATATTTTCCGCATTAATATCTTGAGGGTTATTAATCCGTAGAAAAATAGTGGGAGCTATATTTAATAAACTAGCCATTATTAAATATAGTCAAAAATTCACAAATACTAAAACTTGCGTATTTTCCTTTTGTAGAATTCCAAATGGCAAACAACTCATCGAGTTCACAACATTCCCTACGATCTGTCCTTGAGAAGGACAAGCTCTCTGGAACCAACTTTCTTGATTGGTACAGAAACTTAAGAATTGTTCTCAAGCAAGAGAAGAAGCTGTACGCAATAGAGGAGCAAGTTCCAGAAGGTCCAGAGAATCAGACACCTGCTGCCTTAAAGGCGTATCAAAAGCGTGTTGACGACGCTAATGATGCGGCCTGCCTAATGCTTTGCACCATGACCTCTGAGCTTCAGAAGCAACATGAGAACATGAATGCTGTCGATATGATCGAACATCTAAAGCAGCTCTTCCAAGAGCAGGCGAGGGTAGAGAGGTATGAGGTCTCAAAGGCACTGTTCAAATGTCATCTGGCAGAAGGGAACCCGGTGGGACCCCATGTACTCCGAATGATCGGGTACTTGGAGAATCTCGCCCGACTTGGGTTCCCGGTCGGCCAAGAGTTGGCAACGGATCTCGTGTTGCAATCGTTGCCTGAAAGTTATGGACAGTTCATTATGAACTATAACATGAACGAGATCGTTAAACCACTGCCAGATTTGCTCAACATGTTGAGGACGGCTGAACAGAGCATCAACAAGGGTAAGGGCAAGGCCATTATGATGGCGCATAAGGGAAAGGGCAAAAAGTTTGCATCTTCCTCCAAGGGCAAAGGCAAGTCAGTTGCTAAGTCCAAGGAACAAGCCCTTAAGCCTGTTGGTGGCATTGCCAAGGTCGTGACTAAGGGTGAATGTCACTACTGTAGTCAACCTGGACACTGGAGGAGAAACTGCCCAAAATATCTGGAGGACAAGAGGCTTGGAATAGTGATTCCACCACCACCAGGTATTTTTGTTGTAGATGTCAATTTAACTGTCTCTACATCATGGGTATTAGATACTGGATGTGGATCTCATATTTGTCGAAATATGCAGGATCTAAAGAGAAGTAAAAGATTGGCTAAAGGGGAGGTAGATCTGCGCGTTGGGAATGGAGCAAAGGTTGCTGCGTTGGCCATAGGCGTGTGCGAGCTATCTCTGCCTTCAGGATTAGTTTTAGAATTAAATAATTGCTATTTTGTGCCTGCTATGAGCAGAAACATTATTTCTATTTCTTGTTTGGACAAGGAAGGTTTTATTATTTCAGTAAAGAACAATTGTTGTTCCTTTTATTTAAATAATATTCACTATTTTAGTGCGCAATTATTTAATGGACTTTATGTCCTTGATCTAAGCAATCCTGTCTACAACATTAATACCAAGCGGATTAAAATAAATGATTTAAATCCTGCTTATTTATGGCATTGTCGTTTAGGCCACATAAATGAGAAACGTGTATCTAGACTCCATAAAGATGGATTACTAGACTCATTTGATTTTGAATCATATGAGACATGTGAGGCTTGTTTATTGGGAAAAATGACAAAGTCCCCTTTCAATAAAAAAGGTGAGAGGACTAGTGAGCAATTGGCGCTCATACATACCGATGTGTGTGGGCCATTTGCCACGCCTGCCAGGGGTGGTTACGTCTACTTCATTACGTTTACTGATGATTACAGTAGATATGGATTTTTGTACCTTATGAGGGCAAAATCCGAATCCTTTGAAGTGTTCAAAGAATTCAAGAATGAAGTAGAGAAGCAACTTGGCAAAAGTATCAAAGCTCTACGATCGGATCGTGGAGGAGAATACTTGAGCCAAGAGTTTGACGACTATCTTAGAGAGTGTGGGATAGTGTCCCAACTCACCCCACCCGGAACGCCACAATGGAATGGCGTGTCCGAGAGGAGGAATCGAACCCTATTGGATATGGTTCGGTCTATGATGTGTCAAACCGATCTTCCATTATCATTTTGGGGCTACGCTCTATTAAGTGCAGCTTTCACCATTAACCGTGTTCCATCTAAATCAGTCATGAAGACACCATATGAGATGTGGAGTGGGAGGCGTCCCACACTGTCGTTCATGAGGATTTGGGGCTGCGATGTCTATGTAAAACGTTTACAATCAGACAAGCTAGGGCCTAAATCGGATAAGTGTAAATTTGTGGGGTACCCTAAGGAAACTAAGGGATACTACTTCTACAATCCAACCGAGAACAAAGTGTTTGTTGCTCGGACCGGCGTGTTTCTAGAAAGAGAGTTTGTCTCTAAAGAAGCAAGTGGGAGGAATGTAGAACTTGAAGAAGTTCAAGAACCACAAATCACTGAACCGATTATGGAACATGAACAGGAATCACAAACAGTTGTGGATCCACCTGTTCAGGTAACACAAGAGCTTCGTAGATCTAGTAAAGTGCGCCAGGAACCCGAGAGGTATGGACTTCTCGTAACTGATTCCGGTGACACGATGCTCATAGATGATGAGCCTACTACCTATGAGGAGGCCATGAATGGCCCAGACTCGCAGAAGTGGCTTGAGGCCATGAGATCCGAGATGGAATCCATGTACACCAACAAAGTATGGACTTTGGTGGAACCACCTGATGGGGCGCGGCCCATACGGTGCAAGTGGGTCTTGAAGAAGAAGATCGACATGGATGGTAATGTGATTACCTATAAGGGCCGATTGGTGGCTAAAGGATTCAGACAGATTCATGGTATTGACTATGATGAAACCTTTTCACCAGTCGCTATGACCAAATCCATCCGAATCCTACTTGCGATTGCAGCATACTACGACTATGAGATTTGGCAGATGGATGTCAAAACAGCATTCTTTTATGGGAATCTCCTCGAGGACGTGTATATGATACAGCCGGAGGGTTTTGAGGATCCAAAGCAAGCCAACAAAGTCTGTAAACTGCAACGATCCATTTATGGATTGAAGCAAGCTTCTAGGAGTTGGAATCGACGTTTTGATGAAGTGGTCAAAGAGTTTGGCTTCATCAGAAACGAAGATGAGTCTTGTGTCTACAAGAAGGTTAGTGGGAGCTCTGTAGCTTTTCTGGTCTTGTATGTGGATGACATACTACTCATTGGAAACGACGTTCCCATGCTGCAATCTGTGAAAGATTGGCTAGGAAAGTGTTTCTCAATGAAGGACTTAGGAGAAGCAGCCTATATACTCGGTATAAAGATCTATAGAGATAGATCTAAGAGGTTGCTAGGCCTAAGTCAGAGTACATATATTGACAAGGTGTTGAAACGGTTCAACATGCAAGACTCCAAGAAGGGGTTCTTGCCCATGTCACATGGAATAGCTCTTTCGAAGAGTGGTTGTCCTTCCAATGAGATTGAGAAGGAACGCATGAGTAGGATTCCCTATGCCTCGGCCATAGGATCTATCATGTACGCCATGTTATGTACTAGACCAGATGTGTCATATGCCTTGAGTATGACAAGCAGATACCAATCCAATCCGGGTGAGAGTCACTGGATTGCTGTCAAGAACATCCTAAAGTACTTGAGAAGAACTAAGGATGCTTTCTTGATGGTTGGCGGTGAGGAAGAGTTGCGTGTAAGGGGTTACACTGATGCAAGCTTCCAAACCGATAGAGATGACTTTAGATCACAGTCGGGATATGTGTTTTGCCTGAATGGAGCAGCCGTGAGCTGGAAGAGTTCCAAGCAAGAGACGGTAGCTGATTCTACAACAGAGGCTGAGTACATTGCTGCAAATGGCGCAGCAAAGGAGGCTGTTTGGATCAGAAAGTTTGTTTCTGAACTTGGTGTGGTCCCTAGCATTGCGGATCCAGTGGAGTTGTTCTGTGACAACACTGGGGCGATCGCGCAATCAAAGGAACCCAGATCGCACCAGAAGTCCAAGCATGTGCTCAGGAAGTTTCATCTGATTCGAGATATTATCGATAGAAGAGACGTTCGGATATGCAAGATTCCTACAGATGATAATCTGTCAGACCCGCTTACGAAGCCTCTCACGCAGTGGAAGCATGAAGGGCACACTAGGAGTATGGGCATACGAGATGCGCCAGATTGGCTCTAGTGCAAGTGGGAGACTGTTGGAATAGATGCCCTAGAGGCAATCTAGTTTAGTATGAATTTGTAATTGGCTAGAAAAATTCATTTATTATTTATTGGATATTTAATATAATGAAGTCCTTAGATTTACAATCGTGTTGTTTATCTTAAATATCCCTAGTCAAGTATAATGATTAAATGGGACAATCATCTATAGACTAGTATGGGGTTGGATTGATATGGAGATATCACGATCCAACACATAGGTGTGCATTACGGAATGTCGCACTGGATTGACCCATCACCGAGAAGGCTACATACACGTTATGTTGAGTCACAAGTGCTTCTCGGGTACAATGGTATTGTCATCCTTAGACTTGAAGTCACTAGATATTCTAGTTGTGGATCATTGTGATCTTGGTAGCGTTAAACGCTACACCGTGACTGGGTAGTTATAAAGGCGTGTACTGGATACAATGAGAAGCAAGCTTAGAGATCGTAGTGGACGTAGAGGATTTGCCCCTCCCACATAACGGGAGCAAATATCCTAGGCCACTCGAGGATAGTGCTTATAGAATGTCTGGCCAGACTCAAATAAATCAATATATGGGATATTGATGTTATTTGCACGAATAAGGCTATTCCATGGATCGAGAAACTAGGGATTGGATATACGAGTGTGACTTGTATGTCTCGTGTCCAATCCGGATATGGAGGCAAAGGGATGAGACAATTACTTGTACAAGGTTGTCTAGATGACTATTCTATTAGTTGGCTAGAATGGATGTTTTGCTAGAAACCGCTCCATATTAGCAAAGAGTTGCTACCAACTAGATAGAACCTATGGGGTCACACGCTATATAGAGATGTACTAGATTTGGGAATTAATTAATTGGATTAATTAATTAGAAGGATCACTTTGCAAACCCTTGCAAACTTAGTAGGGACTAATTTGCAAGGAAGGGACTAAATTGAATTCTAGTAGGACTAGAATAAGTCCTTTAGGTAGTTAACAAGGAGTTGTTGGACTATATAAAGGACCCTCCTTCCTTCCTTCCTAATAACTTATGCTCTAAAGAGAACATAACAAGAGTGGGAGAGAAAGAGGAGAGAGAGAGCAAGCAACAAGGAGGACGCCGCCCCCTTGCCGCCGCCCCTCGTCCCCGACGCCACAAGAGGGCCGAACCCCCTCTTTGTGCCTCGTTTTGCGTGATTCCTTCACCCTCCTCTCATTCCGGGCTAGCACCAAGGAGATTGGAGATCTAGGATCAACTCTAGGCGTGGATCAACTATAGAGAACGTGACACTATTCGCGTTTGAAGTCATCAAGGAGAACCCAAAGGTGTGTTTATGATTTCTTACCTTCACTATCGTTATGCATCTAGACTTGTGATCCTTGGAGGGTTTTGCATGGTTGTTTGTTTGATTATGCTTCCGTTTGCGCGATCCATGAATCAAAACCCTACAGGTGCGACAGGGGCAAAGAGGAAACTGCCAGAGACCAATCTAAGTCCATTACCGAAGGAGAAGACAAAGATCAGAATAAATAACCCAGGAAGAGACTCAGGCCCCAACATCTCTGGCCGAGGAAATACAAGTACCTCACACAGGGGTCGAGGAGGAAGGGCTGGCAGAGGGGGTCGTTCCAGTGTTAGAGACAACTCCCTTGGTAGCGGGAACAGTGATGGAGACAAGGTAATCGTTAAAGCGCACCATGCAGCCCATAAAAACCCGATGGTAGACAAAGATGTTGAAGGTAATTTGCTGAAGTCCCAACAACAGGTTTCTGCAATACGGATTCCGCCACAGGATGGGGTCGCCTTAAAGAGCCCAAACTCAACATTGGCTGAGGCTGCTAGACAGCCCAGCCAGTCGCAATGAGTCTCATCAGTTGGAACGTGCGGGGGCTTGGGAACCCCCGTAGCGTTATTTCTCTTCGCGATCTCGTGAGGAGGCAGAAGCCCAACTTATTTTTCTTAATGGAAACTAAATTGTATGCAAGTGAGATGGTTCGAGTAAGGGATAAACTGGGTTTCCGAAACGGTGTTTTCCAAGATTGTGAAGACAGAAGAGGAGGTCTAGCTTTATTGTGGGATGATGAAGTAAGTCTTGCTTTAGAAAAGAAATCAAATTTTTTTATTCATGGTTATTTCTCAATTCCTAGTGAATCTAAACATGGTCATTTGACGGGTTTCTACGGTGATCCCGATAAGAATCAACGACATAATTTGTGGATTTTATTGGAGCGCCTCTGTCCTAAGGGGCAACCGTGGTGTGTAGTTGGCGATTTCAACGCTTTCTCGTCTACCCTAGATAAAGAAGGAGGAAGATCAGTCTCTTCAATCAGATAGAGGGTTTCTTGGGCGTTACTAATCGATTACAGCTACGTGATATTGGATTTACAGGGGTCCGATATACTTGGTCTAATAACCAAGGAGATGATATGGCAATTAGAGAAAGAATTGATAGATGTTTGGCGACGGACAGCTGGATTGATGTGTTTGGAAGGGGAAAAGTGGATCATTTGATTGCGGAGGTTTCTGACCATGTACCTATCCAAGTTACATGGACTTCAGGTATATTACGCAATGTTAAAATAAAACGTCGTTTTCAATTTGAATCGATGTGGTTGCAGGATCAAAGGTGTGGTACTTTTATTGACGAAAAGTGGGCAAGCTCGTACGAACCAGTTGTAGTGAAGCTTAAATCCCTTGCTTCTGACTTGACGCAGTGGAACAGGGATGTCTTTGGAAGTGTGAAGCTTCAATTGAAACAGCTGAGAGCTCGTTTGTAGGTTCTAGCTGAAGGAGTCCAGACAGCAGCAGCAGTAACAGAAACAAGGACTACTCGTAGTTCAATTCTTCAGGTTCTGTTACAGGAAGAGGAGATGTGGAGACAACGATCACGAATCAGTTGGATGAGGAAGGGAGATCAAAATACTGGGTTTTTTCATCGCAAAGCCTCTATACGACGCAATAGAATTCGGATAGAAGGTTTAGAAGATGTTAATGGGCAATGGACAACTGAAAAGGAGCAGGTAATCACAATTTTGGAGAGTTATTTTGATGATATTTTTACCTCTTCTGATCCGCAGTGGGCACAAATGGAACCAATGTTGGAGGGGGTGGGAGGTCTGCTCTCGGTTGAACAGAGTGAAACCCTTGACATGCCGTATTCAGCCGAAGAAGTAAGGACAGCCCTTCATCAACTAGCCCCAGCAAAATCGCCGGGTCCCGATGGATTTCCAGCGGGGTTCTTCCGCAAGTTCTGGTCGTTAGTTGGAGGTGAAGTGGAAGCACTATGCTTAAATATTCTCAATCAGGGCGGTGATATTACGGAGCATAACAATACACTGATTGCGTTGATTCCAAAGGTAAAACAAGTCAGAAAACCGTCAGAATTGCGTCATATTAGTCTTTGTTCTACCATTTATAAATAGTCACAAAAGCCATGGCTAACCGGTTAAAAGCTGTGCTTGACTCTCTAATATCAGAAAACTAGTCTGCTTTTGTTCCAGGCAGATTGATTACTGATAATATTTTGATTGCTTTTGAGTTGTTACACTCTATGAAAAATCGGAAGAAAGGAAAGGTAGGGTATCTAGCTTTGAAGGCGGATATGAGCAAAGCTTACGATAGGGTGGAGTGGATTTTTATGAGAGCTGTTATGGAGAAGATGGGCTTTGGATTCCGATGGATTGAGCTGGTAATGAACTGTATCTCAACCGTTTCATACAGTTTATTGATTAATGGAGAAGTGCACGGCAAGATAATACCTGAAAGAGGATTGTGACAGGGATGCCTTTTGTCCCCATATCTCTTTCTTCTTGTTAGTGAAACCTTATCCCGAAGACTAACCTTTGCAGTGCAGGAAGGACGACTATCAGGACTCAAAGCCTCGAGGAGTGGTCCAGTAGTTTCACATTTGTTTTTTGCAGATGACAGCTTTCTTTTCACTAAGGCAAATTCAGATGAGATCAATGCTCTAAAAGGGATTTTGAAGGAGTAGGAGGAAGCCTCAGGTCAGAAGCTCAATCTTCAAAAGTCATCTGTTATATTTTCGGAGAATGTAGGGGAAGCTCAACGTCTCTCTCTTGGGGCTCTTTGTGGGGTTCAGTTAGAAACCCAGCATGATAGCTACTTGGGACTTCCTACACAGATTGGTCGAAGTAAGATAAACACGTTCAGTCCCTTAATCGAGAAAGTGTACAATAAAATGAAAGGGTGGAAGGGGGCATCGCTCTCAACTATTGGAAAGGAGGTACTTATTAAATCCGTTGTGCAAGCTATTCCAAATTTTACAATGAGTTGTTTCCTACTTCCAGTTAGAACATGTCAAGAGATTGAACAAATAATTAGAAGATTTTGGTGGGGAGGTGATGAAAAGAAACTAAAGATCCATTGGATAGCTTGGGAAAAGATCAAGGAAGACCGAGATCGTGGAGGAATAAACTTTCGTGACTTTCAGGACTTCAACAAAGCGATGCTCGCGAAGCAATCTTGGAGATTTTTGCATCAACCACACTCTTTAGTGAGTCGAGTATATAAAGCCAAGTACTATCGAAATAGCTCCTTGTTGGATGTAAATCTGAAAGGGAACAATTATGTATCATATGCCTTTAAAAGTATCATTGCAGGAAGGGATCTACTAAGGAGAGGGCTGATGTGGAAGATTAAAGATGGTAGCAAGGTGAAAATATTTGGAGATAAGTGGTTAAAGAGGCCGGACACGTTTGAAGTCATTACAACTTGTGCACCAGGTAACGAGGACCTGAAAGTCAAGGAACTGATTGATTCGGAGACAAAAGCATGGAAAGAGGACAGGGTTCGGGAACTATTGTGGCAAATCGATGTGGATGAAGTTTTAAGGGTTCCTATACTACCAGGGAAGAAGAGGATTCATTCTTCTGGGCGCATTCAGAAGATGGGTTATATTCGGTGAAAACGGGCTACAAAGCACAACGGAGAATAACAACGTCCAATCCATCCTCTTCGGGTGGCTTTTCAAATGGACCGTGGCTTGACAAGTTGTGGAGATTAAAGATCCCTAAGAAACTGATAGCAACTTGCTGGAGAGTGTGGCAATTGTCTCTCCCAGTTTCAAGTAAACTCATGCAAAGAGGGGTGGAAGTGGAGGTGAAATGTAGACTGTGTGATCGAGAGCCAGAGACACATGATCATTTGTTTACAATTTGTTCTCATACGAAGGAGGTATGGAAGTTAATGTTGAACGAAGCACAGTTTAAAGACAAGATTGACAACATAAAGGAATGGATTTATCAGTTTCTAACAAAGGAGGATAGGTGCAGCTGTGAAGATTTTGCAGCGACATTATGGAGGATCTGGAAAAATAGGAACGATGTCGTCTTCAATTCCAAACTCCTTTCACCGGAAGAAGTTGTTATTGATTGCAAGAGATTTGTGAACTGGTTCAAGGAAGCTACCGTTACCGGAAAGATGGAGGAATTTAGTCCGGCGAGCGAACTTGCAAGTAATAGCAGGTGGGAAATTCCTAAGAAGGGATTTGTTAAAGTTAATGGCGATGCGTCGTGGAAAGAATACAACCCAGCCACTGGATTAGGGGTGGTCATCAGAGACGACGGAGGGAACTTTGTGGCGGCACGACAGAGAAGAACTCGGAGCCTTCGATCGCCATTGATGGCGGAAATCTCGGCTTTGAGTGAAGGTCTGGCTATGGCGTTGGAACTTGGCAAACGAAGAATAAGCCTGGAGTCTGATTGCATCTTGGCTATCAAATTACTACGGGAAGCATCACAGAATCGAAGAACAACAGGGGAACCAATCTTGGACATCAAAGAAGTTATTATGTCCTGCAAAAGTCTGCTAGCAAATTTTGAAGAAGTTGAATTTTCTCATGTGCTAAGAGAAGGCAACTGATTCGCTCATTTAGTAGCAGCCAGAGCTTTAGTAGAGGAAGATGTTAGTTACTATTCACAAACGCCAGAATGGGCAATTCATGTTCACAACTTTGATCTAGCGGGAATGACTTCCCAGCTCTAATAAAATTTTCTTTCCCTAAAAAAAAAAATATCATGTGCAATTAAGATTGAAGGATTCACAATGATTTTGGAGGAATGCTGTTGGTGATCAATTACAAATTTGTCTTATAATTTATAATATCACATTTTAATCAAATTAAGTTGAAGAGATCAAAAATCAAATTGCATCATTGCATGGGTACGTAACTGATTAATATGATATGGCTCGTAATACCAAATTATACATATGAGATGAACATGTCATTTTTCAAGTTACCAATTGAAAAACACCAAGCTTAGCTCACAACACATTTCATGGCAACCAGAAGAAACCTACCAGTTGTTGGTGTTGAGCATCATCGATCTAGCTACAACAGCAGGCAGGTATCGGCTGAACGATGGGGGGCCATGCCGATGGACATGCTCTACGCGATATGCGAGCGACTTGAATACAGGGACGTCGGAGTAATTTGGTACGTCCACCCTCGGTGGCAACACTACCTAAGTGTACTTGGACTACTTCCTCAAACACTAACGTTACCAGGTACCGCAGTGCCCCTACCCGTAGAGTATTTATCTCTACTCCGCTTGTCTCCGCCGGAGCCAACGGATAACCCTGCTTTCTTTCTTCTTCTTGTCAAAAGATCTCTCCGTTCCAGAGTGTTCAGACGGGTGAACCCATGTACCGGTCAGGACCTCATCACCCATCTCCCCAAACCAATCATGCTTTCGAGATACCAAGCGCAAGAATTGGCATCTGTGTATCTGGTTGGTGACTATCCTGCTGGAGTTATTCAATCACATACAAGAGAATTCTTGATGATTATAGGAGGAGGTGGAGGAATCAAGGCTGTCTATTTATGCAACCGTCACACTCGTTGGCATGATCTGATATCTGACGTCGACATTGTCCGCGTCATCTCACACAGAGGGAGGGCTTTCTGCGAGGAGGCGACGGGAGGGGTTGTCATCATAGATGAGTGGTTGAGAGTTGTCCGGCTGCCCAACCCATACTACAAGAGACACCCGTCTCCGCCGACGAGCATAGTTGTGGAGAGTGGGGGCCAACTGTTGTGGGTGTCTCCTATCTTAGAGGGGCCGGCGCGATATGTTACATTTTCTCTTGACGAAGAGGAAGCTAATCCGCGATGGGTCAGGCTCAAAGTACTATCCCATCTCACTACTAACGTGGCAATAATTTTTCACAGGATAGTTGTCTGCATATCGGGCTTGCAAGAGGCAAGGACCAGCCGCGGTATGGTGGTGTTAGTTACAGAGCCAAATGAGTTTGTGCTTAGTCGTGACACTTATCTGCTACTAAGCAAATGGGTTTACCTCGTATGTCCGGACCCAGCATGGCTCAAACCCCATGAGGAAGAGCCCCAACTGAGGAGGAGTAGCCGGCTGAGGCTGAGGAATATCGCAGCTGCTCAAGAAAGCATGCATTAGACGAAGGAACCGATTTGAACAACCATCAATGTCTTTCCTATTTCTCTAATATTACTAGCTTTCAGCACATGCATTAATTCGACGTTAAAGTTGCATTGCAACTTTTTTCAGAAATAGCCTAGCTGTCGTTCAATTATGTACGTGGCACATGATTGTGCAGAATTCGTCAATGTCGTATGAATAATTGACTATATTTCTTAAGTTTGTTCTTTATCCTTTATGAAGGTTTATTCAAGTGATTTATTGGAATTTACATCAATTCAGCTAGCAGCTATGGACTAAAATGAAAGTCATGCCAAACTGATGACATGAAGCATGGAGCAGCAGCTACCGTTGGATTGATGAATTCTTCTTTTAATCTTAACCGTTGATATGGAATGGTGTCGTTCCTTTTATTATTTGTATTTTTGTTTTCCGTTAATCTTTTGGACACATGTCAATTAGCTATTGGTTGTTATTTTTCCTACTGTAACAAACTCACTGATATCATCTCTTTGATGGTATCATTTGCAGTATGAAGAAATTGAGATTTCCTCGGCAATTTCCCATCCTCTTTCGTTCATCTTTTTTGAATTGATTTTCAATCTCATCTCTTTAGATTGAGATTTTAATATTGTATCAGAGCCTGGTTCTCAAGGTTGTTGATCTTTTATCCTCTCTTCTTTCTGATCCATTTCGTTTATTTCGAGATCTATATAGTCACCGGAATCCATGGCGTTTCATACTCTTCCTAATGCTCCGGGGACGGTTGATTATACCTCCCCGTACTTCTTGTCGGCCGGCGATAATCCCGGGCATTTGCTTGTCAATCAAATTTTGACAGGAGAGAATTATTACCCTTGGGTTAGGGCTATGAAAGTGGCTCTCATGGCGAAACACAAATAGGTGTTTGTCGATGGTTCATTACCTTCTCCAGCTGTTGGATCTGCAGATTTCTCCCTCTGGAATCGCTGTGACAGTATGGTAATCTCATGGCTTCTTAATTCTGTGTCTAAGGAAATTGGAAGTAGTGTAGTTTATAGAGCTACTTCTAGAGAAATTTGGGTTGATTTGCAAGAGAGATTTGCTCAGCAAAATAAACCTAGAATTTTTCAACTCTGTAGTAAAATTTCTTCTCTAAAGCAAGGTGATATGAATGTTACCAGTTATTACACCAAAACGAGAACTCTCTGGGATGAAATGTCCAATTATAAGTGTTTGCCTACTTGTACTTGTGGAGCCATGGATACTTTTCTGGTTCTGGTTGAAGAGGAAAAGATTATGCAATTTCTTATGGGTCTAAATTGTAGGGTTTTGATTCATGGATGCGCAACGGAAACAATAATAAACCATGCAAAACCCACCAAGGATCACAAGTCAAGAGACTTAACGATGGTAAAGGAAGAAATCAATAACACACCTTAGGGTTCTCCTTTGATGACTTCAAACGCGAATTGTGTCACGTTCTCTATAGTTGATCCACGCCTAGAGTTGAATACTAGATCGTCCAATCCTTGGTGCTAGCCCGGAAAGAGGAAGAGGAAGAAAAATCACGCAACAATGGAGCACCAAGGTGAGGCGCCACCTCCATGTGAGGCCGACAGGTAGGGGGCGGTCCCATTGGGGGGTTCGGCCCTCTTTTGGGACTTGCTCTCTCTCTCTCTCTCTCTCTCTCTTTTTCTCTCCCACTCACTTATGTTATGAGCATTAGTGTGGGAAGGAAGGAAGGAGCATCCTTTATATAGTCCAACAACTCCTTGTTAACTACCTAAAGGCCTTATTCTAGTCTTACTAGAATTCGGATTAGTCCCCTAGTCCTAATCATGTCCATACATGGATTAGTTCTATTCGCCCATTAATCCTAATAATGTCTCTACATGAATTAGGCCACCTTGGAAAATCCTAATCATGTCTCTACATGAATTAGGCCAACTTACATATTAGTCCTACTAAGTTAGCAAGTTGTTGCGATTTGATCCTTTTAATTAATTAATCATATTAATTAATTAATTCCCATGTCTAGTTCACCCCTATATGGCGTGTGACCCCATAGGCTCTATTTAGTTGGTAGTAACTATTTACTAATATGGAGCGGCCTCTATCAAGACATCCATTCTAGCCAACAAATAGAATAGTCATCATGGCAAACCTTGTGCAAGTAATTGTCTCATCCCTTTGTCCCAATATCCGGATTGTAAACGAGACATACAAGTCACACTCGTATATCCAATCCATAGTTTCTCAATCCTGGGAATAGCCTTATTCGTGCAAATAACATCAATATCCCATATTGATTTATTTGAGTCTGGCCAGATGTAGATAGTGTTTTCTGAACAGACAGATCTTAGCCACGTGGCAATCATCTAGCACACCATATTGTGCTCCACACACACTGGATCACCAGTCGCGCTGATCCACGTGGGGGCTGCGAGACAGGGCCCTCGCGTACCACTGCACGGGACTTGTAGGGACTTAGTGGTTTGGAGGCTAGAGTAAGTCCTGTCGCGTGCGAGCCAAGCCCGCACGCGACCCCTAGTAACTGCTTTTGAGAGATTTATGGCATGAGCTCCATAAACCCGGTCAAACCTGGTCAACCCCATAATGGAAAGGTTGTTAGGGCATCTCGATCTACAGAAAAGGTCATAACCTTCTCCGCATGCGACAAAAAAGACAGACGCGAGCCACCAGAAGCCTCTGTATGTAACAGCAATAATCAATGGTGTGGAGTTCAAAAGAGTGTTCGTTGACGGAGGAGCAGCAGTTAACGTTGTTTCGCTCCATACTCTGAAGTTAGCAGGAATTCTAGAGCACAAGATCGTCAACCGTCCATCCCCGTTGATGGGATTCGGAAGCGACTCCATAATGACGATAGGATGGATCCGCCTGGGTGTCCAGATTGGCAAAATCAAGTGTTCAGCAAAATTCTATGTCATAGATGCGAACACTACGTATCACATGATTATAGGTCGGGCCTGGATTCATCGCTTTGATGCTGTCCCATCAACAGCTCACCAAGTGATGAAAGCTATCTGGAATGACAGAATAGTTGAGATACCAGCTTCGATAAAACCTTTCAACATGGATGAAGCGCATCTAAGTGAGGCGGTATGGTTCACTGAGATGGCAGATGAGCAAACGCCGGGGCCGTTCAACCCCACTCCTTTGCCCCGCTGGGAGGACATCAAAGATCAGTCACCCGCAGGAGTGATGGTGACAAGAGAGGAAGCCAAGGAAAAGTCGTCTACGCAAGAAGAGGCGCCGCGGATTGCCTACCAGCGAAAGAACGTGTACACTCTGAAAAGGATAGCAAAACATGATCCTGAAGGCAAAGAAATAGAGAGTTTCTACGCCAACGGGAAGAAATGCTATCGCATATGAAGGTGCGCGGGGGTGTCCTCATGCGAGCATAAGGATATCCCTAAGCAAATCAATCAAGTTGAGCAGGTTTTGGAACCGGACAAATCAATACCAAGCGTTCTAGAGGAGAAACTCAAAGAATCACCCGAATGCATGGAGGACAAACCCAGACCGCAAAAGCAGGAGCTGAAGGAAGTATTCCTAAGCCCGAGCGAAGAAAAGAAGAGGCCAGTCTTTCTAAGTGCGGACCTCACAGGCGAAGAGGAGGAAAGATTGCTACAACTCTTGACTGAATACAAATACGTGTTCGCATGGGAATACGATGAAATGCCCGGTCTGGACCCAAGCATCACCATGCACCGGTTGGATGTAATTCCAGGATCCAAACTGGTAAAGCAGAGCACAAGAAGCTTTAGGCCGGAGCTCAACGTGAAGATTAAGCAGGAAATTGTCAAACTCCTGGATGCCAAATTTATAGAGCCAAATCACTATCCCACATGGTTGGCCAACATTGTGCCAGTAGTAAAGAAGAATGGGCAACTTCGCATTTGTGTAGACTTCCGGGATCTTAATCGTTTTTGCCCCAAGGATGATTTTCCACTCCCTAACATCGACTTACTTATCGATTCGACCGCGGGTCATCGCATGTTCAGCTTCATGGACGGTTTCAGTGGGTACAATCATATCAAGATGGACCCTGAAGATGCACGAAAAACCGCATTCATCACCCCGGTGGGAGTCTTCTATTATACGGTTATGCCTTTTGGCCTCAAGAACGCAGGTGCGACTTACCAGCGGGCCATGATGGCCCTGTTTCACGACATGATGCACAAAGAAGTAGAATTCTACGTGGATGACTTAGTTGTCAAATCCAAGGAAGAGGCAGACCACCTGGAGGATTTGCGGAAAGTGTTCAACAGATGCAGAAGCTTTCAATTAAAAATGAACCCCATGAAGTGCGCATTCGGGGTAACATCGGGGAAGTTCCTGGGATGTGTGGTACATCGTCAAGGAATAGAGCCTGATCATGCGAAAGTATCGGCCATCACTAGCATGATGGCGCCGCATAACCAAAGTACCTTTAAAACCTTCTTGGGAAAGCTATCCTACCTGCGAAGGTTCATCCCAGCGATCGCCGAAATCACCTTCTGTTTCAGCGATCTTCTCAAGAAGGATGATGTATACAATTGGACAACAGAGCACGAGGCTGCGTTCGGAAAGCTAAAGGATCTGCTGACATCGTCAAAAGTGATGATCGCACATCAGCTCGGATCACCACTCTTGTTGTATCTGACGTCAACGAGGAGGTCTATAGGGGCACTCCTAGCTCAGGAGTATGAGGGTCAAGAAAGGCCCATCTACTACATTTCTCGTATAGTGCAGCCAGCAGAATCAAGGTACACGGACATCAAACGTCATTGCCTTGCCTTATTCTTTGTAATAGAGAAGTAGAGGCACTATTTTTCTTCGCACAAAGTAGTAGTGGTCACGAAGAAAGATCCTACACGGTATCTTCTGACTCACACTACTCCTGGGGGAAGATTGGCAAAATGGTATATGACCATTTCTCAATATGACATCACATGTGTTCGACCCCGGGCAATCAAGTCGCAAGCGGTGGCGGATTTACTAGCACAGTTCCCTGATAACAGTCATGAGCCTGTGATTGAAGAAGAATTGGAGGGACCTGAAATCTACGCAGTTGAACTGCCCTATTGGACACTCCATTTCGATGGCTCGTCAACAAGGAAAGGTGGAGGCATCGGGATAGTCTTGACCAAACCAGATGGAGAGGTCATACAGATGTCCGCAAAGCTTGACTTCGCAGTCACCAACAACGAAGCAGAGTATGAAAGCTCTCATCGCAGGACTTCGCGCGGAAGGTCCCTAGAAGTAAGCAATCTGACGGTTATGGGGGACTCCAAGCTAATCGTCAAAAAAGCCTCGGGCGAGTATGGTTTAAAGGAGATAAACCTATTGCCCTACCGGACCTTAGTACAAAAGCTGGTGCAACAATTCTGTGACGTTAGGTACGAGCACAAACCCAGAGTGGACAATATGCATGTTGATGCTTTAGCTACCTTGGGATCCAAGGTTAGTGCAGATAAATGCCCCGCGAGAATTTCGATTGAAGTGCGAACATCCTCGACGTTGACAGAGGACGCGTGCGACGACGAATGCATGGATGATGCAGACTGGAGAAAGTCCATCTTACGTGCCATCGCGGAAGGCACGAGCAACGAGAATTGGGCATCCACAAAGGGGTATTGCATACATGACAACACCCTCTACTACAAGGGCCCTGGCGGAATACTCATGCGATGTGTCTCGGAGCAGGAGGGACAAGCGCTGTTAGAAAAGATTCACCAACATGCTTGCGGGGAAAGTGAGGTGTCAATCTAGAAAGCTCAGAGGTATGGGATTCACTGGCCGGGCATGTCAACAGTCGCAGCATTGATTCAAGGAAATTGCGAGAGTTGCGCACTGATAAAAGACTCTCTATCAATTTCTCTGACCGACAATGATGCGGATTGGAGGAAGCCACTATTTGACTTTCTCACGCAGGGTATTGTGCCTGAATCGAGGAAAGAAACCGAAAAGCTAAAGCGAAAAGCAGCACGGTACATGGTGCAAGAAAATATACTCTGGCGAAGAGGCCACGAAGGTAATCTACTGCGATGCTTAGATGGTAAGGAAGAACAAGAGGTGATGGACCTCTCTCATCAAGCGGAACATCAAGGAGGTGCGAAGTTATGCAGACAGCTCCTCACAATTGGCTACTTTTGGCCCACCATTGAAGCGGATTGCCGGGCTAAAGTAAGGAGATGCCAAGAGTGCCAATTCAAAGGCAACCTAGTTCATGCTCCTGCTGTGGATCTACACGCGCTAGGAACGCCATGGCCGTTTCATACTTGGGCTTTGGATTTTGTTGGCCCTATACGACCGGCCTCGCACGGGAATCAGTTTATCCTCACTGTGACCGAGTTATTCACTAAGTGGGTAGAAGAAATACCACTGAAGACGGCAAATGCGCTCGTCGTAGTCCATTTCATTCAAGAGAACATCATATGCAGATTCGGGATTCCTAACACCATTCTCTCGGACAATGGTACCCCCTTCGTCAATCGCCAGGTAGCTGCGAAGCTAGCGGAGTAAAACATAAGGCAGATATGTTCCACCCCTTACTATCCGAAAGGGAACGGTCAAGCGGAAGCAACCAACAAGATGTTGTTAAGAATCTTGAGCAAGATGGTTGCGGACGACCAAAAAAAATGGGCTGATTCCTTGAACATAGCTTTGTGGGCATACCAGACTTCTCCAAGGACCCCCACAGGGGTCTCCCCATTTCTTCTATGTTATGGAGCTGAAGCTGTAGTACCTGCGGAGGTAAAAATCAATTCTGCAAGGTTGGCCTTCCATGCGCCATACGACAATCAGCGCGATCATGACTTGGTCCTCTTAGAAGAGAAGCGGGAGCAAGCTAAGGGCACTAACAAGCGATACCAGGAACGGATCGCCCGCGCGTACAACAAAACAGTCCAACATCGAGATTTCGCAGTTGGAGATCTGGTTTTGCGCACATCGGATCATTGCATGCGGGAGGCGGCTCACCCAAAATTCGCAGCCAACTGGGAAGGGCCCTTCGAAGTCACAGAAGTCTTTGATAGTGGCTACTGCAACATACAAAGGCTACATGGGACGGCCTCAACCCCAAGCTCAGTCAACATGCGCTGGATTAAGAAGTATTATCCTTAACTCCTCTTTTTACATGCATTAGATTCCAATGCCTACTTTATGCTCTGTATTGCTAAAGATTCATGCATTTTCTCTCCCATACGAGGGAATTGTAATCTCATCTCTCCCATATGAGAGCACTCTATAATAAAAGACTTCTCCCAAATGGGAAGAACTTTATGATTTCAGCTGTCTTTATGCCATGATAGCAGCCTATGCGAATATGATCTTAAGTGATCTTCAAGCCTATCTGCCATGATAGCAGCCTATGCGAATATGATCTTAAGTGATCTTCAAGCCTATCTTCCATGATAGCAGCCTATGCGAATATGATCTTAAGTGATCTTCAAGCCTATCGCCGTGATAGCAGCCTATGCGAATACGATCTTAAGTGATCTTTTAAGCCTATCTGCCATGATAGCAGCCTATGCAAATGCGATCTTAACTGATCTTTAAGCCTATCTGCCTTGATAGCAGCCTATGCGAATACGATCTTAAGTGATCTTTTAAGCCTATCTGCCATGATAGCAGCATTATGCGAATATGATCTTAAGTGATCTACAAAAGCCTATTTGCCGAGATAGCAGCCGTACTTGAGTCTAATCTTAAGTAATTCTCAAGCCTATCTGTCAAGATAACAAAGCTATGCAAATGCGATCTTGAACGATCTAAAAACTCATCTGCCAAGATAGCAGTTCTCATGGATGATTCTATACCTGCGAATCTATCTATTAGATAGCAAATTATAGCCACAGCACAAAGCGCGAATGCGGCAACACAAAAAGTGACGGTTGCTAATACGCACGCGAATGTTGCAATTTGTTGTGATAATAACGGCTTACAAGCGAAAAGCTCAGACCGAGCTAGTTACACAGCCAACTGACAGCTTGAAAATGAACTAGTCTGGGACATCTTTTTACCATTAGTTTTAACCCTGTGAGAGTTGAGTTTGCCCATTTTCAGCTTATTTTCCACCTGATACGAGGCAGAGATTTATAGGACATGATTGCAAGATTTGAGTAATTTCATGCATACTTTTGTTTGTTGGATATGATCGCGGGTACATGTTATGATGTGCAGGTAACAGGTGCCGAGAAATGCATGGGATTGACTTGGATGGGAGGCAGCGTGTCAGGAGAGCTGAGCAGAAAAAAGAGCAGAAAAGTCTAAGTTGTGCGTTCAAACGCAGGGTACCTGCGTTCAAACGCACCAGACGGCTGCAGCGGGAAAATGGTGGAAAAAGAGGCTAAGGCGTGCGTTCAGATGCACGGCCTGCGTTCAAACGCAGGGTTCAAATTCAGAAACGCAGAAAAGCTAAGGGGTGCGTTCAGACGCACAACCTGCGTTCAAACGCAGGACTCAACATCAACAGAAGAAAAGACCAAGTCGTGCGTTCAAACGCAGGGGAGCTGCGTTCAAACGCACGTGTCCGAGAAGCCAGAAGCCAGAGGAAGGAAAAGCAGTTAAGGCCTGCGTTCAAACGCAGGATGAGTGCGTTCAGACGCACTGCGTTTGAACGCAGGTGAGATGCGTTTGAACGCACGGAGGTTTCCAGAAGCTTCCAGGACGGGTCTTTTTGAGGGTAAAACAGGAATTTCGTGCATCAGTTTTGGAGACTGTGGCAGTATAAAAGGAGGTGTCCCAGCACTGAATTAGGGTTACAGATATACACTCATACATCTATCATCATCATCACAGCAGCCAGTTTCAGAGCCGTCAGGATTGGAGCAGTTTTTCAGTGTTCAGCCAATAAATAGTTTGATGTTTTCTCTCTTTTATGAAACGTTGTTTTTCAATAATGCAAGCTAGCTAGACCTTTTTCCTAGGTTCTCGGTGAACCTAGGGTTTATGAATCCAGCAGACGTGATTGTTTGATTTTCAGATGCATGGCTAGCTAAGTCTTAATACAGGATGGATTGTTTATTAGTCTGTCTTTGATTTTATTTACATACATGAATGGCTTGATCACCCAGGAGTGTTAAAGACAGGATCTGGTGCGCGAGAGTGACCAGTGAGAGTTAGGAAGAAAAGACAGGATTTAGTACTCTGCCTTGATGGACCGAGAGGTGAAAAGAATTAGGGGACTAGCCCAGAAGCATTAGACCAACTGTTAGACGTTTAGGGGGAGACCGAGAGGAGAACCTGTAACCCTAGCAGACTTAGAACGAACCTGCAGATTTAGGTGGACCGAGAGGACCCGAAAATCTGCAGGAGAGTGATAGGTGCATGAGATCGAGAGGAGATTGTACTGTTGGTATGCTGGCATAAACAAAACCACCGTGTGTTTCTGAAATCAAATATACCATGAAAGCTGGAGATTAACCCTAGGGGATCCTGGGACCTAGATTCTTAGAATTACTGATTTTTGCAACTACAATAATTTCTGCAAAGTATTTAAAAGAAAAATAAAATAAGCTTTTCTAAATATTGTTTTATTTACTGCAATTTAGTGAGTAGAATCAAATCCCAAACCTTCCTCCTTTTTACAGACTTTGTGTCTAATTCTAATTCTAATAAGCAAAACTTAAACTGTTCTCGAGGGTTCGACAATCAGAGTCACAGTTACATACTCTATATTACTTGATCGTACACTTGCGAAAAAGCAGATAGATTTACGCTGTCAAGTTTTTGGCGCCGTTGCCGGGGAACGGTTACAGTTTTGTTAAAAAGACATTAGAATAAGTCCCAAAGTTTTTCTTCTTTTTTACGTTTATTTTCTTTTGACTTACTGCTCTTGAATTCTGATTTTCAGGGTATTCTAGTTTATGTCCAGATTGCCTAGCAAACTGGTATCACCACTTGAAGATCCCGAAAAACTTTTCAGAGAGCAAAGTCGCAGACACCGAGCCGCGATGTCTGAGCACGGAGAAGACACAACAACCGAAACAGGAACACCCACAGGGCAGCAGCAACGTACTCCAGCACAGATGGCTCTTTACATTGAAGAGCTCATAGCAGCAGGTTTTGCTGCCAGGAACAATCAGAGGACTTACAACAGGTCTGGGAGGGCAATAGTCGAAAATTTTGAAGTCCCAACCGGAGGACATCAACCAGCCATCGTGGTGCCACCCATTACAGCAGAGCACTTCGATCTGAAATCATCCACCATTCAGACCGCCCAGACTCATTGTCCTTTCAATGGGAAAGCAGATGAAGATCCAAACGACTTCCTCGGAAAGTTTGAAGATTACTGCAACAAGATTAAATATAAAGGAGTTGAAGCGGATACGTTAAAGCTGATTTTATTCCCATACTGCTTGTTCGGAACAGCAAAAGACTGGCTGGAGGCAAGACCACCGAGGTCCATCACTACCTGGGATGGGTGTGTTACTGATTTTCTGGCAAAGTTCTACCCCGCATCCCGTGTTATCAAGCTGCAGAGTGAGATCTTATCGTTCAAACAGAAGATGGGGGAAACGGTGGTAGACGCATGGGAGGCTGATGAGACTTGTTAAAAAATGCCCCAATCATGGCTTCGGGGACGCAAAAATTCTGCAGGTATTCTACCATGCTCTCGACAGGGAGAATGCTGACAGGATTGATCGGGAAGATGGGGGTAATTTTTTATACCATGTGGATAAGGATGGAGCATATGAACTGATGAAACAATTAGCCAAACAGGATACTCGCCTGTTTGATGACCGCAGGCTCACAGCGGTAGTAGAACCAGTGGCCGACGACAGGATTGACAAACTCACAAAAGTGGTACAGGACTTAGTTAAAAAGTTGTATACAGAGAAGAAGCCAGTAGCTTCAGTGGAAGAACCTGACCTTGACGCGGCAATTCTGGAACTTCAGACCGAAGACGCCAACTATGTTCAGCAGCAGTGGGATCCTAGTCGCTACAGACCAGGCACACGTGACCATCCAGGGTTTCGCTACGGAAATCCCAATGCAGCAGTCTATGCACCAGGATTCCAGCACAGGCCACAGGCACAACAGACAGTCCCAGCACAGCACGCACCAGCAGCACCACCACAGCTAAATTTGTCACAGCAACATTTTGAATCCTATATGGAGAAATTCAATAAGCAGCGGGAAACTAGATTCGCGCAGATGGAATCATTAACCGCCGATGTAAGCCAAATGAAGATTGTTATCCGCAACTTGGAGGTGCAGAATGGTCAGCTTGCACAGAACCAGGCAGAACGAGCCCCAGGGAATTTACCATCAAATACAGTGAACAATCCACGCGCTCAAATCAATGCTATCACAACTCGGAGTGGAATTGCACTGCAGGATCCACCGTATCCCAGTCATGCACGGGCTGAAAAGTCAAAAATTATTGAACATGAAGTGATTGACAGGGAAGACAGTTCAACCGTAAACTCTCAGAAACGGGGTTCGGTCGAGCAGGAAGCAGAGCAGACTAATGAGGGAAGTCCAGAATTAGTGCATATCTCTAAGGAGGTACCCTACCCTCTGAAGACACGCAAGATAGATGACAGCAAAGACTACGCCAGATTTCTGGAGGTATTCAAGCAATTACAGATAAACATACCTTTTGCCGAAGCACTTGCCAAAATGCCTAATTATGCGAAATTTCTAAAGGACATATTGTATGGGAGAAGACGGATGAGTGACTTCGAAACAGTGAATCTGACGGCAGAAGCGAGCAGTTGTGTAAAAAATGGTCTACCACTGAAAAAGAAAGACCCTGGCAGTTTTGTTATTCCAGTAACCCTGGGCAGTGCATACACAGGAAAAGCCTTATGCGACTTGGGTGCCAGCATCAACTTGATGCCACTGACCATCTTCAAAATCCTGGGAGTCGGAGAGCCACGTCCAACAAGAATTATGCTTCAAATGGCTGACAGATCTGTGAAACCCGCCTATGGAGTAATTGAAGATATCCTGGTAAAAGTCGGAGAGCTTATTTTTCCAGCAGACTTTGTGATCCTGGACATGGAGGCTGGAGAGGTCCCGCTAATCCTGGGCAGGCCTTTCCTAGCAACCGGTGAAGCCATTATTAACTGCAAAAGTGGGGAGTTGTCCATGCAAATCAGCGAGGAAGAAGTGAAATTTAATGTTTTCAAATCTCTCCAGCTTCCTGACCATTATGGGCATGAAAACTGTTTCGCAGTAGAGGTAATTGATGATCTGGAGAATGAGGAAATGGAAAATTTATGGGAAGAATTTGAGGACATGTATCCAGAGGAAACAGAGGAGCAGCAGGATGAGCAGGTCATGGGAACAGAAAGCTGGGTCACGCTGTATAGGGACGAAGGAGGCGAGCAGAAAATGACACTGGTCCCATCACTACAGGAACCACCAGTCCTGGAATTAAAACAGTTGCCAGATCACCTCAGGTACGCTTTTATTGGTGAAAATAATACTCTGCCGGTAATTGTTTCGTCTCTTTTATCTCAGGAACAGGAACAAAAGCTGCTGGAGGTACTTCGAGAACATAAAGAAGCTATCGGATGGACAATTGCATATCTCAGGGGAATCAGTCCTGATTATTGCATGCACAAAATAAGAATCGAAGAAGGAAAGAAGCCAGTCATCCAGCCTCAACGGAGACTAAACCCAATTATGAAAGATGTGGTACGTAAGGAGGTCATGAAGTGGCTAGAAGCAGGAATTATATACCCCATATCAGACAGCACCTGGGTCAGTCCTGTCCAGTGTGTACCAAATAAAGGGGGTATTACAGTAGTACAGAATGCTGATCAGGAGCAGATTGCCCAGCGCACTGTCACTGGCTGGCGAATCTGTATGGACTATCGGAAGCTGAACGAGGCCACACTGAAAGACCACTTTCGGCTGCCATTCATGGATCAGATGTTGGACAGACTAGCTCACCATGCTTATTACTGCTTTCTTGACGGGTATTCTGGCTACAACCAGATCTATATAAATCCAGAGGATCAAGAAAAGACGACGTTCACCTGCCCATATGGAACGTTCGCCTTTAGACGGATGCCATTTGGATTGTGCAATGCGCCAGCAACATTCCAAAGATGCATGATGGCAATTTTCTCTGATATGATAGAGAAAAATTTGGAAGTTTTCATGGACGACTTTTCGTTGTTTGGAGACAGCTTCGAAGACTGCTTATACCATCTGGCCAGAGTTCTGATCCGTTGCAGAAAAACAAACCTGGTACTCAACTGGGAAAAATGCCACTTCATGGTTACTGAAGGAATAGTGCTGGGACACAGGATTTCCAGCAAAGGACTGGAAGTAGACAGGGAAAAAATAGAGGTGATCAAGCAGCTGCCGTATCCAACCACAGTGAGGGCAATTAAGAGTTTTTTGGGCCACGCAGGATTTTAGAGAAGGTTTATTAAAGATTTCTCAAAAATTACAAAGCCACTATGTAATTTGTTGGGAAAAGATGTGCCTTTCGTATTTGATGAAGCCTGCAAAGAAGCCTTTGACGTGCTTAAAGAGAGGCTGACAACTGCACCCATTATCACAACGCCAGACTGGACCCTCCCGTTCGAGCTGATGTGCGACGCCAGTGATCAGTGGGCGCAGTACTGGGACAGCGGAAGGACAAAGTGTGCAGTGTCATCTACTATGCCAGCAGGGTCCTGAATGAGGCACATATTAATTATGGGACTACAGAGAAGGAGCTGCTGGCAGTCGTGTTTGCCCTGGATAAGTTCAGATCCTACCTGGTAGGTTCAAAAGTCATCATATTCACATATCACAGTGCACTGAAATACTTACTGGAGAAGAAGGATGCAAAGCCAAGGCTGCTGCGTTGGATTCTGCTGATGCAGGAATTTGATGTCGAGATCAGGGATAAAAAGGGAGTTGAAAATGTGGTAGCTGATCATCTATCTCGCCTGGAAAACCCTACAGAGGAACTGGTGCCCATTCAAGAAAATTTTCCGGATGAACATATTATGAAGATCAAGACCAACAGACGGCCCTGGTATTACGCCATAGCCAATTATTTGGTCAATGGAGCACTCCCTGAAGACATCACCCCTTGGCAGAAAAAGAAGTTTATTTTAGACTGCAAGCAATATTTCTGGGACGATCCTTATCTGTTCAAGCAAGGGGCAGACAATATTCTCCGACGTTGCATTCCATGTCACGAGATTTTGGAGGTAATACAGCACTGCCACTCAGCACAATGTGGGGGACACTTCAGCGGACCGAGAACAGCCCACAAAGTACTGCAGTCAGGATTTTTCTGGCCAACAGTCTTCAAGGATTGCCATGATTATGCGTAGAGTTGCGATCGCTGCCAACGGACAGGAAATATTTCCCAGCGGAATGAAATGCCCATGACACTTTGGCAAGAAGTCGAGCCTTTTGATGTTTGGGGTATCGATTTTATGGGTCCATTCCCTTCATCTTTGGGAAATCTCTACATCTTACTGGCAGTGGATTACGTGTCAAAATGGGTGGAAGCAATAGCCTGTCAGAAGAACGATGCGGCAGTCGTGGAAAGATTCCTCAAACGTAATATCTTTACCAGATTCGGAACACCGAGGGCCATGGTCAGTGATGAAGGTTCTCATTTTATCAATAAGGTCTTTGCTAAGGTTTTAAAGCAATACGGGGTGTCTATCCATAAGGTGTCACTGCCTTATCACCCTCAAGCAAACGGGCAAGCAGAGGTGTCCAACAGAGAGATAAAGAGCATACTGGAAAAAACTGTGAATCCTGGACGCAAGGACTGGTCGTTAAAGCTGGATGATGCGCTCTGGGCATACAGAACTGCTTATAAAACCCCACTGGGAATGTCCCCATACCAGCTGGTGTTTGGTAAAGCATGTCACTTACCAGTAGAATTGGAACACAAAGCATACTGGGCAATCAAGCAGCTAAATATGGATCACAGTTTATCAGGAAACAAACGGAAGATGGCACTCCTCGAACTAGAAGAATTCCGTAGAACTGCTTATGAGAGTGCCAAAATTTATAAAGAAAAAACAAAGAAGTGGCATGCCAACCGCATTCTACCAAAGAAGATAGAAATCGGGCAGAAGGTTCTCCTCTACAACTCAAGGATGAAATTCTATCCAGGGAAGCTGCGCTCAAGATGGTCTGGACCATTTATTGTGAAGGACATTACATCATGGGGAGTGGTGGAGCTGGAGAACCCGAGGGATAATACAGTTTTCAAGGTGAATGGGAACAGAGTCAAGCCATACACGGATCTTCAGGAGATCATGGAGGTAGAGGCACTCTACCTCGACCTTCCGTGATTACAACAGAGGTAACAAAGTCGGGTTGTCGACTGTAAATCACAAGCGCTGGTTGGGAGGCAACCCAACATAGATTATTTGTTTTTATATAATTTTTACAATGTTCATAATTTGATAGAAAAGTGAGAAAGAGGGGTTTAATGTTGAACTCAGTGTTTCAGGAATCAGAGGCATGCGTTCAAACGCATATGTGCGTTCAAACGCAGACACCCTGCGTTCAAACGCAGACCCACAAACAGACAGAAGAAACACTGGAAACGGCTAACACTTATGCGTTCAAACGCAGAAACCCTGCGTTCAAACGGAGATCACACAGTGAAGATTTCCAGCCACCAAGTGGTGCGTTCAAACGCACAAGGTGCGCTCAAACGCAAGGAGGAAAAGATGGGCTGGAAAAAAAAAAAAAACGAAGGACGTGCGTCTAAACGCTGCAGGTGCGTGCGAACGCAGGAACCAATCAGCAGAGAATTTCTAGAGACAAGGCATGCGTTTAGACGCAGATCATGTGCGTTCAAACGCAGCTCATCAGAAGCATTGCAGAAACTAAGCATTGCGTTTAAACGCAACTCATGTGCGTTCAAACGCAAATCAACAAGCCCAGAAAATTCATAGAACTTCAAGCACTGCGTTCAAACGCACACCATGCGTTCAAACGCAGATCAAGAGAATTTCAAAATTTCCAGAAAAGTGGAAGACGTGCGTTCAAACGCAGAAGCTGCGTTCAAACGCACATTCGAGTGGGATCAGAAATTTCGGAAAAATTTGAAAAAAAATTGAAATTTAGGGGCCATTCTGCAATTTCCGAAAATTTGCCTATATATACTGTACGGATGACAGTGACTCATTTTCACCCAAGTCATCCAGAAGCAGCCGCCAGAAGCAGTCAGCCGCCAGCAATCTCCGACGACCACCGCAGGACCACCAGAAGGTCAGGAACAGTGTGGGGGTGGTCAAACTCATCCGATCTAAACACCGACAGATCCATTTCAGAGAGTAATTTCCAGATCTGTACCCGTAAGATTCACTCCGGGTAGCCAGGTTCTATCTTTTCCTTCTCTTTGAATATTTTCAGTTTTTCTGTTTTGAATCTTGAAATGGATGAGGATAGCCCTTACATGAGGCCTGATAGGGCGATTGCACCTTTGAACATCATAGACTGCAGATTGCTTAGGGTTAACCATTTCTGCGACCATAGGTTTGTTAACATGGAGGCTCACCGTTTCTTTTTGCAAGACAAAAAGATTCGGTACGACATAGCTGCTGAGAGGACCTTTCCCCGAGATAGAGTAGCAATGGGGGATGAACTGTTCAACTATACTGGGCAGGATCATTTTGGGGATTTGTTTACTGGTTTCACCAATCTGCAAGTCAGTTCTGTGCTGGCTAAGGAGATATACAGCAATCTCCAGCAGTGCATGAACAGTGAAGCCCAGTCAATTGACTGGATTTACTGCAGAAAGAGATGGATTCGAATCACCCCAGAGAGTATCCGAGAGAGTCTGGGTCTGGAATTAGTGTTGGATGACTGTCAGTTTCAGGAACTGAGGCGTCATCCATCTGAACAGCTTAGTGAGCAGATCTTGACCACCCTGTGCGCTGCTTGGTACTATCCTGAACGGAGCCCTTCCTACCGGAAACTCCCTGCGACCTACCTGATTCGAGAGGCGAGATGGTGGACTGAGTGGGTAAACAACAGAATTGTGGGTATTAAACAATTTACCCGCATTGATTATAACATTGCCCTTTTGGTGTACTGTCTGATGGCCCGAGAGCCTGTGAGCCTCCCGGAGATTATTTGTGAGTTTTTCCGGGAACGAAGAGAGACCCACAGCAAGAAGGGTTTGGGTCCCCTGGGGATGTTAACAAAAATGGCGCAGGATTATCTGGTAGTTATCCCTGGCGAGCTGAGAGATATTCGACCAGTGCAGGAACGCAAGTACCGAAACATGAGATGTGCGTTGCATGAGGCCGTGCATGGGCCTCCAGGATTTGTCCAAGTGGACGATGATGATGATGATGCTCCACCTCAGGGTGGGGGTGTTGGCATGCCACCACCACCTCCTCCCGGTGATGGGGGTTTTCCAGCCTTACCAGGTCCCTTCCGACTGCCACGATCTGCCAGTTCCAGTGAACACAGGCAGGCCGACCCCGACTTAGGGCAGTCCAGCAGAGGGGCCAGGCGCAGTTCTTTTGGGCGCCTGGAGAGGACTGAGCATGAGGAATGGGTCAGAAAGAAAATTAAGGCCCAAGAAAAAGTAAAGAACTACCTGGTAAGGACGGTCAAGAAAATGGCCAGGGGTCTTGGGAAGTTGTTCAAGACCCAGAAGCATATTTACCACGCTAACACAGCCGCATTGAGAGCTCATGAGGCGGCACTCGCTGAAATTCAGAGCAACATGCGTGGTAAAAGATTTAACTTTCCGGACCGCTATTCGAGTGATAATTGTCCCAGCTGGACAATGGAGGATAGCCGGCCATATGACAGCTTCTCTGGCCATGACCCCACACCGAGTCCGGAACACGCTGACAGCGTTGGTGACCCCGGCAGACCCGGTACCCAGTACCCACCTAGGCAGCATGCAGACCCAGGGGCCAGCAGTGCCCATCCCGGTGCCAGCCATGCTGGTACCGCTGCCGCAGCACGCCATGCTGCGAGGAAAAGCGCCAGGGGGCGAACCCCTTCACCATCTCCAGAGCCGACTGACCAGTCTACTCCGGAGAACACATATTCTAGTTACAGGCCAGATCAGTAGAGTCGCGAGGACGCGCCACCTCTAGTGTGGGGGTGGGGAATCGTGTCCTCCTGCATAGCCGTGTCATCATATTTTTGTCCATTTTATTTTTAATTTTATTTTCATTTTTGAGTCAGCACGTTTTTTTTATGTTGAGTCTACCCACCAACTTTTCTGACTTTGCATTATATATATATATATATAAAAAAAAAAGAAGAAAAATAAATATAAATATAAAATATAAATAATTTAAAATTTTTTGTGAGAAAGGGCAACTTAGGACCTAGAAACTGAAGAGAATCCAATGAAAGAGCTTATGAGAGTAGGAAGCACCGTAGCAGGGATACTTCAAATTTTAGTGTTTTGTGCGCAAGTCTCACGACAGGATGTCCCGGGTATTCAGGAATGTGGAAAGTGGATAACAGGCATACTTTTGACTTCTCTAGTGTGCTAGGCGGATTTGGTTCTTAGATAATTGAATATTCTGTTTCCCGTGGAAACTGGTGGACTCTTGGAATCTGGGGTGGACCTTCGTGTAGAGTCGGTTTTATGCGGTACAAGTCTTTGGCCTAAGCGAAGTTGGGGAATGTACACCACCATCCCTTAAGGTGGTTCCAAGAGAAAATCCGAAAAAGCCCGCACTCTTAAAACTCTACTGCACAGTTGTAAAAAACAGAGGAGATTTAAAAAAAAAAAAAAACAAAACAAAACAAAACAATCTGAAAAAAAATAAAAATAATAATTATTTGTGCTTAAAGGAGAAACAACATAATGTGCTTCCATTCACATGGAAAATTTGGATTCAATCCAATTTAGAGCTTAAGAGGGAAATTAAAGTCAAGCCGTATTACACAGGAGTTGTGTCTCCCAGCAATGGGACAATTTGCAAATCAAACGCAATAACGGCTAAGAGGGTCTGAAAACCTCAAATGACTTGGCGAAGAAAAATTATTTGTTGACTTAAAGAAGCCTGGACCCTCTAAGTCAAAAGACGTGCGTTATCTTGGTTGGTTTGGTGGATGTTTGGGGACACCTTAGTGAGTTTGTGCACAGGATCAGTTTATACCATTTCTTGCTGCGCGTTGTGGAATTTCAAAATGAGCTTGTGAGGATTTGATGATTTCAGTTTATGATAGAGAGGTTGCCCAATCTCAGAAAAGAAAAAAAAAAATTGCTGTGTCTTGAGTCAGTTTGTGTATATTTTGTATCTGAGTCAGTCATCTATCGAGTCTTTTGGTCTGTGTCATGAATCTGTGAAAAAGGGGAGTATGCAATTAAAGTATGCAAAAGATGGGTCTGCAAGGCAGTATGCAAGGTTCTGCTCGGGACGAGCAGAGTTTAGTGTGGGGGTATTTTGACAGCTTGAAATGAACTAGTCTGGGACATCTTTTTACCATTGGTTTTAACCCTGTGAGAGTTGAGTTTGCCCATTTTCAGCTTATTTTCCACCTGATACGAGGCAAAAATTTATAGGACATGATTGCAAGATTTGAGTAATTTCATGCATACTTTTGTTTGTTGGATATGATCGCGGGTACATGTTATGATGTGCAGGTAACAGGTGCCGAGAAATTCATGGGATTGACTTGGATGGGAGGCAGCGTGTCAGGAGAGCTGAGCAGAAAAAAGAGCAGAAAAGTCTAAGTTGTGCGTTCAAACGCAGGGTACCTGCGTTCAAACGCACCAGACGGCTGCAGCGGGAAAATGGTGGAAAAAGAGGCTAAGGCGTGCGTTCAGACGCACGGCCTGCGTTCAAACGCAGGGTTCAAATTCAGAAACGCAGAAAAGCTAAGGGGTGCGTTCAGACGCACAACCTGCGTTCAAACGCAGGACTCAACATCAACAGAAGAAAAGACCAAGTCGTGCGTTCAAACGCAGGGGAGCTGCGTTCAAACGCACGTGTCTGAGAAGCCAGAAGCCAGAGGAAGGAAAAGCAGTTAAGGCCTGCGTTCAAACGCAGGATGAGTGCGTTCAGACGCACTGCGTTTGAACGCAGGTGAGATGCGTTTGAACGCACGGAGGTTTCCAGAAGCTTCCAGGACGGGTCTTTTTGAGGGTAAAACAGGAATTTCGTGCATCAGTTTTGGAGACTGTGGCAGTATAAAAGGAGGTGTCCCAGCAGTGAATTAGGGTTACAGATACACACTCATACATCTATCATCATAATCACAGCAGCCAGTTTCAGAGCCGTCAGGATTGGAGCAGTTTTTCAGTGTTCAGCCAATAAATAGTTTGATGTTTTCTCTCTTTTATGAAACGTTGTTTTTCAATAATGCAAGCTAGCTAGACCTTTTTCCTAGGTTCTCGGTGAACCTAGGGTTTATGAATCCAGCAGACGTGATTGTTTGATTTTCAGATGCATGGCTAGCTAAGTCTTAATACAGGATGGATTGTTTATTAGTCTGTCTTTGATTTTATTTACATACATGAATGGCTTGATCACCCAGGAGTGTTAAAGACAGGATCTGGTGCGCGAGAGTGACCAGTGAGAGTTAGGAAGAAAAGACAGGATTTAGTACTCTGCCTTGATGGACCGAGAGGTGAAAAGAATTAGGGGACTAGCCTAGAAGCATTAGACCAACTGTTAGACGTTTAGGGGGAGACCGAGAGGAGAACCTGTAACCCTAGCCGACTTAGAACGAACCTGCAGATTTAGGTGGACCGAGAGGACCCGAAAATCTGCAGGAGAGTGATAGGTGCATGAGACCGAGAGGAGATTGTACTGTTGGTATGCTGGCATAAACAAAACCACCGTGTGTTTCTGAAATCAAATTTACCATGAAAGCTGGAGATTAACCCTAGGGGATCCTGGGACCTAGATTCTTAGAATTACTGATTTTTACAACTACAATAATTTCTGCAAAGTATTTAAAAGAAAAATAAAATAAGCTTTTCTAAATATTGTTTTATTTACTGCAATTTAGTGAGTAGAATCAAATCCCAAACCTTCCTCCTTTTTACAGACTTTGTGTCTAATTCTAATTCTAATAAGCAAAACTTAAACTGTTCTCGAGGGTTCGACAATCAGAGTCACAATTACATACTCTATATTACTTGATCGTACACTTGCGAAAAAGCAGATAGATTTACGCTGTCACCAACATGGCTTACAATGCATCTAAATAGCAGCATACAAGCGGAAGTTACACATCGGGTGAATCCTTACTAAAAAGGATCGACCTACTGGTCCTAACAGAAGCTATGCGATACAACGATCTGCGACCAAAGATCTGTAGCAAGTAGGGTGTTCCTATAAAACGAACGGCCTACTAACGCTACAAGAGCTATGCGACGCTATGTTCAATATCCCAGGATCTGACAAAGCCTCTGTCTGATCAACACCCCAAGAGATGTGCCTGAGGAACCACCTGTTCCGGCGAAGGACAGGCAAGCAGCAACTCCTAGGGCAAGAGGCTCCTTGTCCACGGAGACGAGCACAATGGCTCGCCATCCCGAGTTCAGGAACGTGGTGGCGAATGGTCATCCTCCGGGAAAGCTAGAGGAGAAATCCGTCGTTCATTACAAACTGGTTGGAAGGCCAGTACGGCGCTGCACCTCGCCGGGAGGCGGACGGAAGCATGACCTGCAAACATAATAGACGAAGAAAATTCTTCGAGCAAACATGAGGTATTCTCTGCATCATCTTTATGATAGTTATAAAGATCAATAAGCCTCGTAAAGCAGATCTTGGAAGCTATTTCTCAAACTCATATTTCACAACTTGAAGTTGCCATGAATCAACGAAAGATAGGCGTTGAAGCCAGCAGTCGTAGGGACTCACGGCAAGCCACATTGTGGGATGAAGAACCCAAGTAGCAGAAGGCAGGGTTTATATAGACCCAGTTGAGACTCTTCAGTTGCTTAGATGAGTCAGCAAAACTTGGAAAAGGGGTAAGAATCAATCACTTACGCCTTGAAAAGAGGTAACAATCAATTACCCTACTAAAGGCTACGACGATTCGGTTGCGTATCCTAATTAATGACGGATGGTCATGATACGGATGGACTTCCCAAGAAAAGCGTGCTTATCTAATAAGCAATTAGCGCGAAAATCAAGGCAGAATATCAATAGCTGACGTCATAATTGATATGCACAGAGATATTCGAGCAAATCCCGGGAAGGGCAAAACCGACATTCAAATTCATTTTTGAAAAAAAAGGGGGGGGGAGAAACCCTAGCAACATTACAGTAATGTTTTAGCATTTTTCTCGACTCAGATTTGCTATTGTTCAAAATAAGTCTTTGACCAGGGAGTCATCAGGAGTAAACTGACGTGACAAATTTTCCACTTGCTCCACTTCTTGCTTCAATCGCTCGTAGTTGGCGCTCATTTCATGGAAGAGCTTCACGGCCTCTTCAGCTTTCTACTTTTGCTGCTCCATCTTCTGCTCCTCAGCTGCGAGGTTATGGAAGCCGCACTTCAAATTCACGTCCGCGCGAATCTGGGTGACTCTTTTGACAAGATATCCAAACCCCAGCTTGCCTTGAACTTTGGCGTGAAGGTTTTGACACATTCCGAAAAGCAACTCCGCGCTCTGAGGAGAGATGGTCGCAGGTGTGGCCGCAGATAGTTGCTCCAAAATCCAGATGGCTTCAGTCATAAACAGTCTTCTGTCGAAGGGCCCTATTTCCAGAGATCTCACAAATGATTAAGGATAGGAGAGGCGCATCCGAACTAGCCAGTCCACGTCAGCTTGCTTCAACCCTAAGCAATGTTAAACCAAGTTAGACTATCGAACTTGTAAATGGAGAACGCGAGATGCGAACAACAAATCACTACATACCAGTTCCTTCAAGGACCTCGCGCAAAGAAGGAATGTGCATTGCCGGGACAGCTGAAGACTGTCCTCGCTCCATTGCCCTCCTGTCAGCTGCGAGCTCTAACTCCTCACAGTTGGTAGGAAGAGCATAAGCCGCACCAGGTGCGATTGCAGCTCCGACCTGCGAACTCCAAAAGTTCCACGCAGGAGGAGTCACTGCAGGCTCAGTCATAGCCGGAGGCATGGCAGCGGTAGAAGTTGCAACTCGATTAGGGATGCCTTCAGGTGCGATAGCATCAGCAGCATCTGCTTCTGTTTCCTCAGCAGCGGCACGGGCATCTTCCTCCATCAACACGGTGTCAGCTTCGGCATCATCAGAAACTTCAATAATGTCCTCGAAGGGCTCTCCCGCATATTCGGCAGCTGCGACGGGCTTCTCGGTACGAGAACTTGGTACTGAGACATAAGATGCGGAAGGTTGACTCCTCTGGCCCAGCATGGCTTCACCAGCATTACCTGCGATACATATCAAGATGATGTGAGGTAACTTGTATTGAGTAGCGAGCACCTCCACACGAGGGTGGGATTGCAGCATCTTCGTCATATGCTAAGGACGCGGAACCTTGTCCTATTAATGTATCTTCATTTGGCATATCTTTAAGATGAGCGTGACCTGGGGCGCGAAGAAACCAGTCATGATTATGTTTGGGTTACTAAGCCTAGTTCACAAAATGTTGTTCAAATGCTTACCTGAAGGTTCACCGCACTTGCTTGCTAGCCAGCGGCGAATGTCAGCTTTCGATAAGCCGTGCTTTAACGCACCAACAATCACATCTCGGTAAGTTACCGCAAGATTAAAAATCTCACCTTCGTTGCCGCCTGCGATTTCTTCAAAGTCTGCTTGGACCTGCTCCAGAGCAGTCGCATCCTCTTCTTGAGCCGCTTCATCCTCATCAACTTGAGGAGCCACGTCTTCTTGAAGCACATCTTCCTCATCAGTTGGACGCATCAAGTCGTCGACATGTTCAATTTCCTCCTCTTCTCGCTTTCTTCTTCTTTCAGCAGCCTCCGCAGCTGTTCTCCTGGACTCGGCAAGGATGTCCTCGCTTATGGTTTCGTTGGAAACACCAGAATGAGAACCCCTCTTCTGCCTCTTGGCCAAAAGGCCACTGATGGTCTCATCAGCATCATCTGCAAAGTAACAATTGGTCAAGATTGTGAAAAAGTTAAGATAATGAGGAAAGAAGTGCAATTGAGATACCTCCCGACTCTTCTTCATGTATCTCATCTCTTCCTCTGACATCTTCGAATCTATCCTCTTCATCATCTCCTTCA
The DNA here is from genome assembly GCA_023055425.1 of Linanthus parryae. NCBI lineage: Eukaryota > Viridiplantae > Streptophyta > Magnoliopsida > Ericales > Polemoniaceae > Linanthus > Linanthus parryae. Next base: position 125,572,472 of record JALGPY010000004.1, on the reverse strand, counting down.
CTCCTCCTCTTCCTCCTGGCCAAACGGAACAAAGGTCTCCACTGCGAGCTCCTTCCGCGCTTTGCCTGGCATGCGACCTTTACCCTTATCCTTGGTAGTAAGAGATCTCGCAGGAGGAGAAGTTGGAGCGCTCCTAGGAGAAGAGATTGTGATTCCTCTTTGTCTGGGCCTCTTCGCTCTTGGAACAACAGTTGCTGGAGGAGACGGAACGTCCTGGGCAGAGACAAGGCTGGAGTGTTGTCTATCAGCGAGTCAGCAAAAGCATTCATGACCTCGCGAATTTTGGCCTCAACTGCGGGAGCCATTCTCAATGCTAGCCCAACAAGTTCTCCCTGTCTTCTCGCAGCAACAATGGTGGTAACTAGCGATTTGGAACGCTCACCAGATGCGAACCTCCTCACATAGCACTACAGCAGAAAGTGGAGTATAAGTTTCGACGCATCGGAATGAAAGAAACTTAATGCGTGCAGAAGAGATTGTTTACCTTGGAAAAAGTTTCGCTGTATTTGATGATGTGCGAATCACCTTTCTTCACTGCAGCCATCTTCTCTTCAAGGATGGTAGAGGGACACAAGTGATTCTCGTGGTCCAACAACGAATAGCAGCCATATTGGGTGTCGTTCAGGTTACAGTTAGGACGAAAAGGGAAAGAATTCCTCTTGATCACAGCAGCTCTGCCCGGCCGAGGGATCAACTGCGTCTCAAACCTTGCCTGCTGGGTATGCCAAAAAGCAACCCAATTCTTGGAGTAGCCACCCGCGCGGTCACCTGGGGGCTGCTTGAAAGGAAGATTGCTCCTTAGGATTGTTTTACATTCGCCAGTCAGCAGTCGCTTGTAGCAACCCCTTATGATGGACTGCGGCCAAATCGATGGTGCCACCGCATCAAAGCCAAACTGGGGAGAAACGCGAGTCGGATCGAAATCCACCGTGATCCTCTCATACCTAGGAGTGAGCTCGTGAACATGCTCCGCGAGAGCAGGAAGAGAACCTCTCAGACACCAGCAGAGGAACTCACGGTAGCGCTCGTGGAAATACTTCCCATCCTCGAAAAGAAGATCTTCCGAGAAAGCAACAACCTTGAAAGGATACAGTTTTGGGAACCATCGCACATTCTCAACGCGTGTGGCATAAGGCCTAACTGTAAACTTGGTGCGATCGTCGCATATCAGGCTCCAGGTGCACTGGGGAAAGTGAGTACCAAACCATCTCGCAGCCCTGCCACTGTTGCGCTCTTCCTCCGCACCTGGGACACACCACTTACTGGGCTTAGAAGGAACAGGAGCATAAGAGGGCCATCGCTCGAAGACCCACATGGTCAGGAAGGCAATGTTGACATAGGTCAGCACATCGAGGCGACCACGCGAGTCCTTGGTTGCTACAACCAGTTGATCCAACCTATGGTACAAGGTACCTAAGACTAAAGGCCCAAGTGCGACCTTCTGACCAAGGGTCAATTTCCCATCAAGTGGGAGGACATGGTAGAAGACCCCATCGTGCGGATGGCCATCGATTAAATACCTCGACAGCCAGGCGCAGAGAAAAGCGCATAGGGTCAAGTGATAACCCTTGCCATTCACATAGTTTTTAGCCTTTGGGTTTCGGCTCAAAAGCTTCTTGGTGATACTGATGTTCGCATAATCGCGAAAGAAGTATTGCACCCACTTGATCCAAGTGTTCTTCGCAGATGTGTCAACCAACTGCCAGTCGGGAAGAAGTTCTGTAGGAGTCCACCGGGTGGAAATTTTCATCACCTCTGACAAGCACTCCTCCATCTGCTTGTGCAAAGCAATATCTGCTTCAGTTCTCAAGGGACTCAAAGGATCCACCTCACCCACAGGAGACGGATCATACAACATATGCACATCTTCAAGAGTGGGGGCGGCCTCGAACTCAGCGGAGTGGAACGTGTGGGTCGCAGGCGAGTAACGCGAGAGAAGGTTTAGAAGCATGGACTGGTCCAGCTTCACGACAGCACACTTCATAGCACGGACTGCGAAATATATGCCAGCATCGTTTAAAGTAATGGTATGATTGGTCAATACATGGTCAATCCACTCATCCATAAAGTCCAATTTCTGAACAAACGCTTGAGTGGAAATCGCAGTGTACGGGAAATACCCATTTTCGACCCCCAATCGAACCACGTCCTTGGAATCGATCAATTCGAGCATGGCCGAGTTGACTGGAGGGGTCAACATTTGCAATTCTTCAGTAGGGACAGGGATTGGCAGGTTCTTCACCTTAACCCTAGCATGGTAAAAGTCTTTGCCACCCAGATAGGGGGCTTTTCGCCATAAGGCCTGGGGGAGATCAGGTATTTCTTCGACCTCCATAATAGGTTTGGTTCCTTTTGTCTTTGCCATTCCTGCGGAAAAGCAAGAAAAAAGGGGGGGAGAAATACACATACTTTAGTTTGAATTTCAAGATTCAGATCAAGGCATACGAAGATTTATTGGAAGAAAGATGAACAGTCCAGTGTCAGTCTTGGAGATTGAAGATTAGAATCGTTTGCATTTTTGGGGATTTCAGAAACCCTACATTCAAAACCCTTAGAATCTGGGGATTAAATCAAACTTTGATTCAAAGAGCAAGGTCTCCTTCATAGTTTTCAGTGGATAATATGTTACAGAGAGTCATGGGTTTGCAGATCCAACACAGTTAAAAGCATATATCAGTACATTAAACAAAATTGAACAAGGCCAACTTTGTTTTGGTAAAGCTTGCTTGGATGCGCACAGTTGGAGAAGACGATTGACAAGAGAAAACTGATGATTGATTATTTGAATATGCTCTTGAAGGCTTCCGGGTAGCATTAACTTTAAGAGAAAGAAGTGATACTTTACAACAATGTAGAGCACAGAGTATTTATCCAAAAACAATGAAGGGTTGCGTCCTTTCAGTAGTCGAATCGCAACCGTCACCGTCGAATCGCGCAATCACAGGACAAGCTGACGTCACGCCTAAAACCCTAAAAGACCAGACGGCACGACTCTAGGGGTTTAGGTCATAATGGCACGCACGGGCGCTGAACTTGCGCGTATTTGAATTGGTGCGTGGCGGTGACGCGTACGTTGGTTCCTGCGCATGGAAGCCTATCCGGCTATGAGTCTTCACGCGCAGAAAGGGGGCTAATGTAGATAGTGCTTTCTGAACAGACAGATCTTAGCCACGTGGCAATAATCTAGCACACCATATTGTGCTCCAGACACACTGGATCACCAGCCGCGCTGATCCACGTGGGGGCTGCGAGACAGGCCCCTCGCGTACCAGTGCACGGGACTTGTAGGGACTTAGTGGTTTGGAGGCTAGAGTAAGTCCTGTCGCGTGCGAGCCAAGCCCGCACGCGACCCTAGTAACTGATTTTGGAGAGATTTATGGCACGAGCTCCATAAACCCGGTCAAACCGGTCAAACCCGGTCAACCCCATAATGGTTCCGGTATACGCGAATAACGTGCTGTAACGGTCCCTATATACGCGGAAGAACGTGCCGTTGTGGTTGAGCTAATTAAGCCGCCATTGATGGGCGCATTAACCACACTGCAACGGTCACATTCTCCGTTATATATAGGATCGTTAACCCTTCCATACAAGGGAGAACACACCTGAGATACGCGAAAGCTCTGCCAGAACCCTGTCTCTCTCTCTCACAGTACTATTGCCTTACTCTCTCCCTACACACAACCCAGCATTTTCTGTGCCATTTTCTATTATCTGCCTTTGGTGTACACAGAGTTCTCTCTGTAGGATTCTCTTGTACACACCAGACATTTTATAAGCATTATCCCTCGAGTGGCCTAGGATATTTTCTCCCGTTATGTGGGAGGGACAAATTCTATCTACGTCCACTACGATCTCTAAGCTTGCTTCTTATTGTATCTAGTACACGCCTTTATAGCTACCCAGTTACGGTGTAGCGTTTGATGCTACCAAGATCACAATAATCCACAACTAGATAATCTAGTGACTTCAAGTCTAAGGATGACAATACCATTGCACCACGAGAAGCACTTGTGACTTAACATAACATGTATGTAGCCTTCTCGGAGATGGGTCAATCCGGTGCGCCATTACCCTTAATGCACACCCAAGTGTTGGATCATGATATCTCCATATCAATCCAACCCCATACTAGTCTATAGATGATTATCCTATTAATCATTATAATCGACTAGGGATATTTAAGAATATAACACTTATATTCTAAGGACTTCATTCATGTTAACATATCTCCATATCGATAACATAATGAATCGTAAATCCATAAATGTGACAATTAATTGATTGCCTCTAGGGCACAATTCCAACAGTCTCCCACTTGCACTAGAGTCAATCTCCTGCATCATATGCCTATTGATCTAGCGCGGGCCTCCACGCTTACGATGCGTAGGGGCGAGACATATGCTGGCACCTTGCAAATATTCACATCTCCTCCATCAACAATTTGATTGAGATTGAATATTCTGAATAAGTGCATCTCGTGCAGTAATTTAATCAGTTCTCTATGTTAGAATCAGTGACTGAATCTTGCCTGGAACCTTTCCAGCTCACATTCGCTCCCACTAGGGCATAACATAAAACTCGACTTATAATCTGTATCTTCTTTGTCATATTTGAAATTCGCATCACTGTAACCCCTTACAGTAAACTCTTCATATCCTCCATTTATCAAAAATTCATCCTTAGTGCTTCTCAAACACGATTCCTTTCACTATGAATGGAAGAGTGGTTCCCTCATTATATGGGTGAGATTCTGGTCCATTTTGGAGAAGGAAAAGTTTGGAAGTCACCATCAAAACTGAAGATTCATTTTGATACCATTTTGGTATTCGCATGATTCTTCCTTTCATAATCAAGTGTAATTTGAAATTTCACCGTCCATTTTGGAGACAGATATTTATAGAATTTACTATTAATAATTTTTTTGGTGAAAGTTTCTTTACTGACTAATAAGTTTTGCCAATTAACATCAATAACTTTCCTTTCAAATAAATATAAAACGGGCTCCATTAAATTTACACGTTGACGCCATTTTTTTCATTTCAGTTTAAAGTATGCAGATGTGAATTTAAAAGCGCCAATTTTTTTCATTTTTAGTTCAAACTCTAAAAATGCGATTTAAAATTTTTTACATTAATTAATTTTAATATCCACGTGGCAATTGCTCGTGTAATGCTTGGTAGAACATTCTCAAATAGTATATATAGATGTGAGATATAGTTCAAATTATTCATCAAGTTCTATTTATTGAGTAATTGGGGAATGGGATTAAAACAAAATACAACATTGTTTAGTTCGATTAAGTTCTGGACTGAAATGAATAATAACAAAACTTGAAGGTCCTAAGTATAAATACTAACAACTACATATATAGAAGGGGTAATAAAACCCTATAGCTCAATTCACTCCCTTGGGCGGCAGAGTGAAAAATCGGCGGTACACTTCCTCCCAAATTCCCAACCCTAACCCAAATTTTCCCTCGCACGCTCTGTGAAATTCCTCCCAAAAAACTTAATCCCAGACCAATTGATTTTCTATTCCCTCTCCCTCGTTAGTTCCATGGAAGAATCGGCTCTCAGTTAGTCTTCTCAACTACCGATTGACGATTGAGTTTTCTCCAGTTCAACCCGTCAGGCCTTTCTCTACTACAACCCGCACGGTCGTCATCAACGCAGCAAGGTTCTGAGGTATGTAAATCTCACAGGACAACTTTTTGGAGGTTGTGCACACTCCATCAACTCAATACTCAAAGATGCCTATTTGTGGGTTTTTGGAGGTTGTGCACACTGCCATGCATGGTACAAACACAAGGCAGGCACAAAGTCCTCAAATTGGGTACAGAATTGTGTTGGTGATGTAGTTAATGGGAAAGAACAATGTTTCCAACGGGTACGCGTTACCCAAACTGAGTTTGATTGACGTCTATGCATCTCATTTGTGCCACCACTCAACACATACTAGCACTATGTGACATTTTAAGACCAATTCTGATACCTACAACACACGGTCACATCTCACGACGTCAAGTCTCACAATGTCGATAGTCGGTTACACCCTTATCCCTCGGTGTTCAAGTCCCATGGTTGGGTGTGACCTCAAAACTCCCAGTCTTGTTAAAATGACCCAAATACAACATTAAATCAGAGTTGGCATGCTGGGGGCACATTTCATGGCTAAACTCGTACAATTATCGAGTTTTCATCCGATTTTTGCCCCTTTATGTCACTTAGAGGAGCAAAACTTGAAGCCATTTCAAAATAACTCCCAGCACTGTCCTTGGCATGTTTTCCAGGACACATGGTGACACCCCGAGTCATTCCATCGACGAAGAAACCAAAATAAGTGGCATTTTAAAGGGAAATACATTATAAAGTTTAAGATAGACCCCTCTCTAGGGTTTAGCAGTTAAGAAGGTTCATGCATTTTTTTAGAATGAGTTGCTAATACTCCATCAAATCAATACTCAAAGATACATTAGAATTTTTTTTTTGCTTTCCTTTTAAATATTTCATACTAAGTGCCAGAATTTTGGGGCACATTTTGAAATTTTTGAATTTCAGGAACGAAAATAATAATTTGAAATTTTAAAAAACGTGAGAGAGTGGTCCAATCAAATCAACCGCCTCAACTGCCACTCACAGCCCACCTTGCCTATAATTTCGGAACAGTTCCATTTGCAGAGTCCTTCTAGTAATTGACTTTGTGGTTGCAGTTTCAATCAATTTTCTGAAACTGACGAATCTCTCTCTCTCTCTCTCTGTCTCTCTCTCCAGTTCGCAACTTTCCTCTTCATCTTCCCCATCTTCATCTTCTCCATCTTCATCTCTTCTCCTTCAATCAACATACATAATCCATGGCGAAGAAGAAGATTATTCGAGAAAGACGATCCAAACAACAAGATCTTGCCGATAACAAGATCGATAGCAACACTAGCAACACGGAAAGACAACGGAGTTCACAGGAGGGAAAGACAACGGAGTCCACGGATGAAATTGGTCTGAAGAATTTTGGAGATGGTCTCGATGCAATTCCATTATCAAGGGTTGATTTTGAAATGGCGGATGTTGAAGCAGACAAATTGAAGAAATTGGCTGAGGCTGCTGCCTTAATTGAGAAGAGTACGAGTACAGAGGAAGAAGCCAGTACAGAGAAGAAGAAACTAAAGAAGAAAGAGAAAGCAAAGAAGGAAGAGCACGTTGAGGAAGTCCCTAGGAGATCGACCCGGAAACATCCAGCACCACCGAAGGTAGTGAAGAAACGAACAAATCAGAAGGCTTCTAAGCGCAAGAATGAAGATGTAGAGGTGAAGCATACTCCTGGATTTGACCTATTCCTGTAAGTAATCATTTTTTTTTAAATGTCCTTCTTTTTTATCATGCTGTTTAATGAATTAATAACTCCTTCTTAAAATCAAATTACATCACAAATTTTTTCTACCTTCTCACTTTGTCCTAAATTAATCTTTGTTAATTGTCATGTTTCGCAATGCACTGTTATCCCATGTAACTTAATTGTTAAATCTGTAATCTCTGAAATTTAAATTGCCTTCTGTGTTATTTGAAGGTTTTACTTAAGTTTTTCAACTGTTTACTTATGACAGTAACCATCAAAAATCTACAATGGGATATAGAGGGAAGGATATGCCTCCCAAACTGATAGCACAGCAGTATAGAGTATTTCTCAACTTACCTGAGGATGAACGAAAAAGGTACGATCAGAAAGCGACGGAAGTCTCGAGTGATGAGGAGATTGATGTAAGCCAATACACTGTTCAGAAAAGAACAAATGATAATATCCAACCTGAGGCTGAAGAGCAACCGGAGGATGAGGAGGATGAGGAGGATGAGGAGGAGGAGGATGAGGTCCAAGAGGAGGAACAGAATGACGATGACGAAGAATACAAACCCGTGGAGGATAAGAGCGATGATGATGAAGAAGATGAGGAGGATTTGGAGGAGGATAGGGAGGAACAGAAGGAAGATGAGGTAAGTGACCAACCTGTGGAACAGAGGAGGGAAGATGATAGTGACGATGAAGCCCATCATGGCAATTCCATGAATGCGTACATAAGATTCAAGTAAGTTTCTTCCCTAATCAATCATCTCGTAAAATTTTGTTTCAATTGTGAAGCCAATGTCTACTATTCTGCACCCTCGTTCTAAACTATTAAAGTCCTTTTCTAAACCATTAACTGTTCAAACATCATAATGCATGTTATTACTTTAAAGTCTAATGACTTTATTTGATTTTAAATGTTTGAGGGTGTGTCTTATATGTTATGGATCTAGTACTTGGAATTGTAATTTAATTTTCTTTATTGTCTCATGATTGTTGTAGAAATGTTCAGACGCACAAGCTCAAGAAACAAGATCCTCGTTTGAAGATAACCGACGATGTCAAACAGAGGATAAACGATGAATGGAAAAGCCTGACAAAGTCCCAACAAGAACCCCATATCACAGCTGCCACCGAAGAAAGAGAGAAGAGGAAATCAGCTGGCACATTGAAGAGAAGACCAACCGGTGAGAAGGCCAAGCAGAAGAAGAAATCGGCTGCAGCCAAGTTGAAGGGCAAATCAAAGAAGAAGCTGAAGAACCCGAGGCGGTTCCAAAGCTTTATGAGCCTGCCCTCTGTTAAGGCTCTCTTCAAAGATATGACAGATGAACAGCAGTCATGGTTGACTGAAGTGGGGCTTGGAGGACTAAAGCATCTACAGATTTCAGAAACCCCCGAGGCTTTCAACAAATTCCTCTACAACTCATTCGACACCGAGGGGTCCTTGACGGCTCACAGCCGGACTGTGGATGTAACCTCGGAAGTTGTCGGCTGGCTCCTTGGAGTAAAATGTACCGGAACAACTGAGTTTCCGGAGGTCGATCCAAAGGTTGTACAAGAAGTGGCACACAGAATTGGCCTCGTCCAGGACAACACAAAGGTCGGTAAGTATGTTCCGTGGTTCTTGAAAAATAGGAAGCTGTTCAATGATGAGTGGAAGCAGAGGGCTGTTTGTTTAATCTTGGGGGCCCTAGGGATGCCGATCGGGCGACAAGGAGTCCGGTCTGGGCTGGCCAAACTTGTTGTAGATTTGGAGCACCTGAAAAAGGTGAACTGGGCGGAATTGTGGCTTGATCATCTGGTGAAACAAAATGTGAAGGCCCAGACTGGGGAAACCTTGCGAGGAAATGGTTGCGTGCTGATTCTTGTGGTAATAATCTAGCATTTTGTCATTTGTTTTATGATTTCTGTTTAATATGTTAATAGCTCCTTCTTAAGTTCTAATGTTGTGAGTATATTTTGTAGCTTCTGTACTTGGAAAAGTTTTGCCCCAAATTTCAAGAAAATCCCAAGGGCTGCAAAGACAAGAATGCAAGTCCCAGGTTGAAATTCTGGAAGACATCTGATGTTTCTAAGAGATGGAAGTATGTGTGTATGAATGAAAATGTGAGTAACCTTTTACATAAAACTAACAAATATGTTTTTATCAGTTAACAACCTTATCTTAAATGTTAACCTTTATACTCTGTTGTTCTTTGTAGTTGAAGTTGAAGAAAATGGATGAAGAGCCAATTACTGAGAAGGCTGTTGCACCAGCAATTCAATTAGTTCTCCCACCAGGGGATTATTTGAAGGATCTTTTGGGACAGCTGGTGCAGAATGCTGACCCGCAAACATTATTGGCCATGTTCGCGACTGTTAACAAGAGAAAGTCTGAGTTGGAGGAGGAGAGGGAAGATGGAAGAAAGAAGATGAAGGATGAGGAGAGAAAGAAGGAAGAAGATGAGAATAAGCAGGTAGATGAAAGAGCGGAAAAGAAGCAGGGGGATGAAACGGAGGAAGACGAAGGAGGGGAAAAGAAGAAGGGAGGTGAAGAGGATAAACAAGAAGAACCTCCCAAGAAGAAGCAGAAGAAGAATCAGGATGAGGTTAGCTCTTCGATGGAGGTGGTCGAAGAAGTCAGATCTGACGATGACGATGAGGTAAGTGTATTAACTGTTTTAACTTTAGACTTGATGTCTCTGTTTCCAATTCTAACATTTTGTTGATTTATTAGGAGGAGACATCCTTGGCTTCTTGGGCGGACCCAAGGAAAAACATTGATGGGTCTGTCCGGGGAAAGGCGCGGTGGATCATAAGGGGGTCGAATCGGGTGTCGCTTAAGAAGCAACAAAGCAATCCTGAGGAAATGACATGTCTGCCAGAGATGCCTAGCCTGGAAGATTGTTGGATCAACTCTTTTTGTCTCACAAATATGAGTCTAAGTTCGATAAAAAACCTTGGGATCCCAAAATTCCACTAAGCTTGCGAGAGTAAGTGTTATTTACATTCAAATTTCCTAAATAAGCTGTACAAGAAACAAATTTTGTTTTTACTTATGGTTTGATTTGTTATTATATCTGCAGTGAGTTGTTTATTAACATTGCTGATTATGAGAAGGTGACGAGGTATGCCGCGTGGCGCTTCATGGATGGTAAATGGTTTGACAACGAAGTAAGTATTTCTTTTTGTTGATTTAACGTCGTTTCTTAACACATTCTCCCATCATCATCATAACACTTTTCTATTCACTTTTTAAACAATTAGGTCATCGATGCATATTTGCAATTGCTTCATCTGAAAGAAAGAAGCCGACCATTTGGTGGAATCCCTCGCATTTGGTACCTCGGAACACATTATGCCGTAAGTTCATTCCCTTTTCATTGGATAAAAACTCAATTTAAAATTCTTACACAAAATAGCATCATTAATTTTAATTCTTGTTCAGCCAACGAAGGGTAATCGATATTTCCAAGTGTCCGATAAATACGGAGGAACGTGGAACGAGATGGGCTACGTAAGATTTACGATTTCTATCAATGCAATCTGCTTTATACATTCATATTTTGTTGAACTTTATTATGTTGAATTGTTAATGAAATAGGTTGCCCTGCCCATGAATGTACATCGAACCCACTGGTTCATGATGGTCATTTCCTTTGTCGACAAGGAAATATACGTCTTGGACTCGCTTTCTGGACATGGGTATGTTGAGAGGGATGTGGCTAGAAAAGTTAATCAAATTCACCAGGTGCTATCCTCCTATCCAGAGTACCATGATGACATCACAAAGTGGGATGTGTGGTACATGAATGATGACGTTCCCCAACAACCAAACGGGTAAAAATCTTATTCATTAACTCCACTCACCATTTTCTTAAACACACTATCTTATACATCACAACTGCATTCTATTTTAATCTCTCAGGTGTGATTGTGGCCCTTTTGTATGCTTCTTCATGACCCACTTGAGGGACCTGATTCCTAATCCAAAGAAGAACTTCTCTATTCAAGTGAAGCATCTGAGAATCTGGATAGCCAATGAAATGGCTAGATCAGACTACAACATCCACAAGGCCAAGATGTTTGAAGAGTTACTGAGCTTCAAGTCTATTGATGAGAATGTTCATGAGTTTGAAAGGATGTACAATTTCACTTCTTTTCCTACTGTTCCATTGGAATCAGGGGCGAAGACGAGGAGGTCGGCGCGAAAGTCGTCGGGGAAGAATGGAAAAAAGTGAGTTTGTCTGTTATGTTGTTTGGGAATTTGTAATATGAACAATGTTTGTCAGTAAATTTTGTGGGTTGTATGTTTGAGATTGTATGTTATGAACAATGTTTCCCAATGATGATTAGGCAATGTTTGTTTTCTTATGATTTGATGACTTGTGTTGTTTTCTGAAAAATTGCTTGTGATTTTTTGTGAACACAAACTGTACAGTTAGTTTTATTTAAGGTGCATTTGGTGTTGGCCAACTACCCTCACCTACCAAAACTGAATTAATAAATGCACTACTACGTTATTAGGTACCAATTCTAAATTGTTAATTACTCTATCTTAAAGTTAGATACCTGCATTTATATCAGCCAACCTACCCACTGCCCGCTTTTAATACAATCTCCAACCACACTCAACTAACTCTTTATTTCTCTCTTAACTCTCAGATCTCATCTGTTCTCCTTCTCTTTCACCCTTCTCTTCTTTCTCTCTAAGAAATGTCTCAACATAGTGTAAGCTCTTCACCCTCACCAAGCAATCCACCTTCATATTCAAGAGGAGATTCATCCCGGAGGTCAGGGTGTAGGCCTGGGCAGTGTTTTTGTGGCCGTTACCCGGTAAGTCGTACCGCACATACGCCCGGAAATGACGGACGCGTGTTTTGGAATTGTGCCAAGCCTAGAGGTCAACAATGCAACTATTTCTACTGGGAAGATGAATTTCCCAGTCCTTGCTGTGCTCCAGATCTCCAACAACTTCAGGAGGAGGTAACAACGTTGAGTAGGAGAGTCGTAGGGGCCGAGAATGCTTCCAAAGCCCACTCTTTTCATGTGAAACTGCTGTATGTTGTGATTTTTGTCATTCTCATCGTTTTAATTTCAAAGTAAGATAGTTTGCTTCTCTATTCTGTTGTGTTCAGTTAAGTGTGAGACTCGAAGGGGCCGAGAATGCTTCAAAAGCCCACTATTTTCGTGTGAAACTGTTGTATGTTGTGATTTTTGTCATTTTCAACATTTTAATTTCAATGTATGATATATAGTTTATCCTGTATTTAATTCTAATTCTGCTGTGATTAGTTAAGGATTAAAGTTTTGTTAACAATGATATCTCAGTTTTTATCTTAAATGAAAGTGTTAATATCTTAAATGTTAAACTAACTAACTAAAGATTAATCAATGATATCTCTGTGCAATCTTATTCAGCTTAGTTCATTCTATAGTGTTAACAATACTATCTAGGTTAAAAAGGAATCTTCCTGGGACCACTTTTTTTGTCCCGTAGCTGGCCTCTGGGACCACTTTTTTCGTCCGGTAGCTGGCATTTTCGTAATAACCGGCTAGTACCGGCTTAGCCGGTTACCTTTGGGACGCACCAAAGTTTTTTCCACTAGTTTCACCTGTATTCGATCTCCGTTCATCAGTTATTTCTATGTTGATGGGTCTTCGATCTTGCATTTTCTGTTTATAATATGTAGTTTCAATAGATCTGTACAACTATATCTAAACTAAATTGGTGTGTTTGATTTGTGTCATGGAATCAGTTCGATTTAAAATTTCAGAGTCGGGTTAGATTAGAAGACTTCATATTGTATTTGACAAGTTATCATCATTATACAATATAAGGATGAAAGTAGTTCCTGCCTTTTTTTTCATAGTATATGGAACTCCAAATGTGGTTAATGGTATTGATGAGTCTTCGATTATAGTATTTATGTTTAATCTCATTTGATATGATGGTTATGTTTAATCTAATTTGATTATATCATATGCTAAATATTGTTTCCTTTTGCGAGATGACAAGGAGAAAACTTCGAATAGAACGTGTTTCTATTAATCAGCAGTCACCTTGTGTTGACACACCTATCGTCATTTTGGAATGTATAAATCTAATATTTCTGACGCTTCTTTTATCTTTTGTAAATGTTTAAGGTGGCCAAATACAACAAGGGTAACTATGTACAGTTTGCGGAGTTCATGGCTACACATTCTAATCCAATCCATTTGAAGTCATAGTATTAGATGACTCTATTTTCATATTACTTTACTTATTTTATTGGTTTTTATTCTAAATAGTGATATCGTCTTTCTCAAACAGGCTCATCCCAGTGAAAATGCAAGAAATTCATGTTCTCCAAGTTGTCCTGAAATGCAATGTGAGATTAACTAGTGAATATTAAGGTACTTTTTCAGTGATAAGACTCATAAAATGTCCCAAGTAATTATATCTCTATCTTTCCTTCAACTAGTTGAGCTTATATTGAGTTTCTCTTTCACTTGCTCTTTAGGAAATTATCAAGTCAGTAGGTATTTGTTTGAAACCTTCAGTGGTTGCCTAGGGTTCCTTGTATTTCTCTTTATTAGTTGTTTTGAGAATCATCAAGTTACCTTTAGTGAATCACGGAATTGCTAGTAATTTTGACAAACTTGGGAAATAATAAGGTTCTCTTCTGAAAATACCAAAAACCATCAGAAACGTTGAATCATGTCTATGTTTTCATTGATTAATGGAATTTTACAGCAGGTTGCTAGATCTTTATGATGCAAGATTTTGCTAGCCTTTTGAGGTCATGAAACCATATGCCATGAACTGAACCAAGTACAGTTTGTCAATAAAAAATTCATATAAATTTCTATGATTTTTTTTTGTCTTCTATTCTCAGTCTACAGACATTTCAGTTTGTTTGATCCATTGAAATGATTTAAATTTCCTTAATGCAGGTTCAAATTGACTGACGAACGGAAAGGGATTGATGTAATCGAACTCGATCAGATTGTTTCATTGTAATGTATAGTTTTGTCTAGCGCTTGATCCGCTTGACAGTATTTCAGGATGTCACGCGGAGTCAATGTTTTGTTCTCCTCCAAAAGCCCAATTGAAGGCACTATATATGTATTTGATTTGAGTGTTACAATGAATGTGGATCTTTTGGTTTGTAATGAATGTGCATTCAGATTGTGCTCTTGCAGTGAAGTTATTTAAATTTTCTTTATCTTTGCAATATAGATCTCTAGATCTCCTATTTGCTACGTATATGTGAGTGCTTAGATTGGTCACTCAATTGTTGGTAGAAGTTGATGATTTCTAGCAGTTGGCAAAGCTTATCTGGCTCATGCACGGTTGGGAAATTTGTCATTTGCCACCAAATTATTCCAGCGATTATAAAAACTGCTGGTGAAGGACACCTGCTACAGCAGTTCACAAAACCGCTGGCATATGTTTTTGCCAGCGCAGATGCGCCAACGGTTTGAATGTTGCTGCCGGCGCTTTCTCAAACTGCTGGAAAAAAATTTCCCAGCGGTTTAAGGAGCACTTACCAGCGGTTTCAACCGCTGTTTACATTTAAATTTTAGGGTTCAGATTTTTGTGATTTGAGGTTTAAATTTTACTCTACAAGTCATACTTAACAATTATAATTGTTTCGCTATTTCACCATATAATAACCCACGAGTATTGTCCCATTTTATGTTTGATTACGTTAGCATCAGTTAACTTTGCTTTGCATCACAATCTTAATATTAACTAGTAAGGGGCACGTGCGTTGCACGTGAGACAATTTGTGTGAATGAAAACATCGTTTAAACTACTTATAACGTACTAAAAATGTATGAAAAGCTAGTGGGTTTGGAAAGGGGTAAAGTATAATTGTACAATTTTCATGCCCAAGAGTATAGCTGGGCAAGGTAAATCAAGTCATCATAATGCTTATGTTCTCGTCTTAATAAAGTACCTTCTTATGGTGGAGATTATCTCTTAATTATGTTTTCTTGAATTATTGATTCATCCTTGCAAACTTGCAACAACAGCTAATAAAGCTAACTCTTATAAATGTATGTTTTCACACAAAACATTTAGGTATTTCAGAAGTGTGAAACACAAACGCTGTTGACGGTAAACAATACAGAAGAATCTTCCTTTAATAAGGATGGCAGTACAATTATAAGAGCAACTGAAACACAATACCTTGCACTCTCTTCCATCAAAACTCCAAAAGCAACAGAAGAAATTAACAAAAATAACTACTATTAACCACTAAAACAACAAACTTTATAAACTATTCTCCTTCCCAGAGGACATGAATATCAATAATTTCTTGTATACATCATAACACAACTAATATCATAACCGGTTGGCTG
This sequence comes from Linanthus parryae, assembly GCA_023055425.1. Classification (NCBI taxonomy): domain Eukaryota; kingdom Viridiplantae; phylum Streptophyta; class Magnoliopsida; order Ericales; family Polemoniaceae; genus Linanthus; species Linanthus parryae. Next base: position 125,556,806 of record JALGPY010000004.1, on the reverse strand, counting down.
AAATGAAGTACAATGAACTCTTTGTGCATGATCAATATTTATCTTTCAATGTAGCAAAGAAATCACAATGAAATAACCATGTATGCATTGTACACACCTTTCTCAGCAAGTTTCTGAGTAGAACCAGCTAAGAAATCATCTTTCCTCGCAATGTATATGAATTTGACAATAAGTTAGTTTCCTGGTGATTATATCTTGAATTTTACTTTTGCAGCTCCAAAGTCCCATATCAGGGTTTCTATGAATTATTTGACATTTGGAGTCAAATATATGCAAGCTCTCAGTCATGAATGAAGAATTAGCATAACCCTTGCTCCATCCTCCTGCTAAAACTACTCCTCCCTTAGAAACAACAACCCATGCTCCAAAAAAGACGAGTGTACTTGTTCAAGTTGCATCCCAAATTACATAGACTTCTCCATCTGCAATTTAAAGAACTGTGACTAATTCTTTACAATCTCCTGATGGCTAATTAAGTTGTCAAAATCAGAGAGAACAAAAAAAAACATGAGTAGGAAGGCAAGGCACTAAGCATTGAGCTCACCCAAAGGCGCCACAAGGGTCAAAAATTTATGCCTACAAAACAAAATCATCAGCATTGCTAAAGTACCCAAAACAAAGAAAAATATGAACAGTTCTAGTTATCAATTCTCTCTGAAATTGAAAGCTAAGATGCAAAATTCAATAATGATCTCAATGAAATTGAATTGGAAATGAAAAGTTAAGACACTACTACCCATTCACCATTAAAGCATACGACCCCGGAAAAATCAATAGGTACTATGTTACTAAAATCCGTATAGATTTAAAAGCATCAAAGTCGTAATATGACATGTTACGTGTTTTAACCTGCAGATTACATTCATATTTCAGATCAGGGCTACCAAATCAAGCCTCTAAAGGACATAGCCGCAACCCTTGTACAATGGTTCACGTTCAAGTGTTATTGAGCCGCTGAAGCCACCCAAACTGATTAAAATTTTCCATGTATTGTCATATCCTCCACAACCTTGCAATCATCCTCTGCAGCCAGAGGCTGAACAAGATCAGGTCATCTATTAGCAATCAATGACCGACTAAATCCAAAATAAACTCCACCAAGAAGCAAAGTAACAAAATTGATTTTCCTCCTCATTTCATATATATAGCACATATTTCCCATAAGAAAAGATCTTCTCATGTGTAGCACACTAAAGCAAACCGGAAACCATAGATGGAGGGCATACCTTCCAAACGACTTTCTGAGCAAAGAGGCCAATGGTACCAACATTTGAGGTGGCTATCTGGAGTTTTAAAAGGTACTGGGTGGAAAAAGCTTAAAAAATATGAAATTATCATATCTTATAAGAGAAAATATTCCTCCTGTTACCACTGCTCTTGCTGCTTCTAGCCTACTACCACTCATTCAAGGAAGCTTCAAACTTCTACTGGTTCACCTGCCCACAAGAGACACTTGGGAACTATGCCATGCCATTTCAAAAGAACTATTATTTGGGCCTTCAATAAATTAAACATTCCACATTTATAATTATGTGCAACTAAGGAGTTTCATTTTCGTACTTCTTTCCCCCAATAGTAGTAACAGGTGTTGAGTGGGTGACAATGGCTGTTTGGTAGTTTCTGTTGCTATTTTTCCTAATTTTCTTACTAAAGTTTCATACTGCCAATGGCATTTTTATAGTATTTGTTCTTGTTTCCGTAAATTTCATACCCAAATTTTCTATTTCTGCCAATGGCCTTTTGAGCAAGAGATATTCAGATTAAACTCAACTTTTCCCACGAAGATTATCGAACATGTAAACTCGTCACCTCCAAAGGAACGGCATTCGCAATGTTCAGTACAAGATAAAGCTATACCATACGAATAGAAGCATACCTATCGAAAGGTGGTCTTATTATGACTTTCTTATGACAAAGGAGAGTAATTACACCATGTCAATAAATTTTAGTACAAAACCGATAAAGCTATATATTGATAGACAATCATAGCCATGAAATATAGAGTTAGGTTCCAGGTTTGGACATTCTATGGCAAGGAATATGGCAATTAACAATGACAACTATATCGCAATTAACAGTGGCAGGGAACATGGCCATCAAATAAGGAGTTAGTCTCCTTCGCAATGTTATCTTTATAAATAAAATAGCACAAAAGATACTCTTTTAATCTAATTGGGTTCAAAATAGTACACAGAATTCAATCTAATTGAGCTTGTTTTACCACTGTTAATGAAATGTTTGTCAACTATGTAGACAAGGGATATTGTCTGACCGATTCCAAGAATAAAACTATCAACCATCCGATTTAGCATTGGAAAAAATAATGGATCTCCTGGTAAGCTAGTCTAGTGTCAACTTACAAGGAATGAGATGATTTTTTTTTAGTTAAATTGACTTGTCCCACGTGATATTACGTTACGAATAAAGTAGATTTACAAGTAAGACAGATGCTTAGTGGAGGGTTTTAAGTATGAAAGTGGTCGACATTTTTTCTTTATATCGAGCAATCCTTACTTTCAGCTTCTTCTATTTCACTAATATCGTACCACACCAACCAATGCTGGTATATTATTTGTTCAATCTTTGATTTACAGAAATAAATTTTAGTAACGAAGTAGAGAACTTCCAAAGTTTCGCATCTGTATAGTAATTATGGCTTTGGACTTCCAAACCAATTAATTCATGACATCAAAATAGAATTCAGTAAACCAAAACACTACACTGTATGAATGAAAACCATGGACAGAAACATGAAAGAATGAGAAGATTCTTCTAAAATGCGGAGAAAAACTATGCTCAAATTAATCTAATTCGAACATTAGTTAGCACACATTATATGTGGAAAAGTAGCAGTATGAACTCACAAAATTTAAGGATATCTCGAGTAGATTCATTTATCCGTGAAGAGTACAAAAAAAAAGAAAAAAAAAGAAAAGAACCAAAACTTGGTAAAAAAATGTTCGTTATTGGCGAGGCGACTTATCATGTATTGTATCGTAAGGCATCGTACATATATTGTATTAGGGCTTTTAGCAGTTTTTAAATAGAAGGACTCTTTTTGTATTAAACATTGCAAATGGACCTGGAGAACGTCTAGAATGATAGTTGTTTCGTTCTCCATTTAAGTCAGATGTGTTGTCTTCATAAGCCTTGCTAAGCCGCAAATTTATAGTGTAGTTTCAAGAATGAAGAAAATTCGTTCGTTGTTTCACGCTTAAGACTTGAAAAAGATGTATCGCCATATTTATTTGTCTCTATAATTCCATCACGACAATTTCAACTAAAAGGTAAAATAGAATTCAACCATAGACTAAATTTGTACATGCAAATAAGAGAATAAATTATACTTGAACCTCTGCAAACTTAGTAATCAATCAAAAATCTCATGACATGCGGCAGAGCAAATTTCTATCCCCATGATATGAACTTGTCTTAAGCTGAACCGCAAAGACCAATTGCAGGTCAAATAACTCTTCCCCTGAATCAATTTGAATCTGCCTCAATCTGTCAAAAGAAAGGAAAAAAAAATCTTTTACCTATGATTTCCTGATTGCTAGTCGTGGATTGTCACCCGAGAAGCCCCAACTCCAGAGACATCGTCAAAAAGTAATCGATTTAATCTGTTAGTCTTAACAAAGACAGTACTTTGGATTATTAACCAAGAATAACGAAGAAAGTCGAACCTCGTTGGAGAGAATAAGAAGAACGGATGGGAAATTTATGAAGAAGTTGAAGAGGTTATGTTACATGAGGAGTCAAACCCTAACCTTAACAGGAGACTACATAGTAGAGGTTATGTTACATGAGGAGGTTTTTTAGTGATTAAATTAACACACGAGGGTATTATAGGTAGTGTAAAAAGTATTAGTGTCAAAAAACACATCTGCAAACATTTAAATAGTAGAGATAGAGATACTGGCAGTGCTTCTGTTTTATCTCTTTTTGAGGGTGAGACTGACCCAGTGTATTAGTATGGATCTGTTTTTACATGGATCAAGAATTTCATTAGCCATCTTAGTTTATGCCATGTTGCCAAAGCATCTCGTGCTACAGTCGAGCTAGCTCACAAAGCTGCTAAAAACGCTTCTTTTGATAATCGCCCAATGTAATTTAGATATAATTCTGCCTTAGTTTGTTGTCGTAGTTGGTGTAGTTCGTTTATGTCATATTTAGCCTGTCTTATCACTTTGTTGATGTACTTGATGGACTCTTTTCGTTTGATGATGAGCTTGTTTGGATAACAAGGTTGGACTTGTTTAATTAACCAAACCGAGTGAATGTTTGGATTTGAGGGGTTTTGATTTTGAGAATTTGATTTTATGTGATTAAAAAAAATAAGTGGAATGTGAGTCCTACAAATTTTGAGTTGAGGTTTGGTTAACTTTATGTGAGGTTAACCAAACATTGTTATCCAAACTAGGCCGATATATGACAGCTTCCAAAAGAAGTACCAAAGGGTTCGAAAGCGTTTGAGATACAATTTCTAGGAGTTGCCTGACACTTATGGGAGTAAATTTGTCGCAAAAACTATATTTGTGACAGAATCCACTCCAGGCTGACGGCGTAACAAAAAGGGGTGTAAGTTTCCCAGGGCCGGCCCAAGACATTTGGAGGCCTAAGGCGAGTAATAAATTCGGAGCCCCAAATTAATTAAAAAATATACGTAAAAGAGTTTGTTTTGTGTGTAATATATTATATTCATGCTAGCTATAATTAATGTTCTTCAACCTTACAACTTTTGATAAGTAAAAGTAAAAAAAATCACATTCGTCATCAAAGAGATTCGAACTTGGATCAAACTTGTGGCAAAAGTATTGGTTGCCACCAAACCAACATACACTTCATTAAAAATTTACATTGAAGTGTATGATTAACTTAAACTATATCTATTTAAAAAAAAATTACAGGTAGAACTCGGGGCCCTGCCGGCCCGGGGGCCTAAGGCGGCCGCCTCAGCTGCCTAGCTATAGGGCCGGCCCTGAAGTTTCCTCAAGTCCGGTACAATGAAGGGATGAAAGCATCATTTTCAAAACTGGGAGGGATGAAGGTATCCTTCGGTCTAATTAGATGAGGTGAAAGTGTATTTTACCCAAAAAAGAAATAGATTGATTGACAACTAATTAATTGTTATTAATATTTTTTTCACAAGTGTAAGCACCTGTTACTGAAAAATGTAAGCATTTGAAAAGAAGTCAAGAATGAGGTGGGCTCAAAAAATGAATTTATGTTATGGGCTTCCACAACCTTTTGGGTTACTTAAAGTATTGTTGTTGAAGTCAGAAAAAGATGGAAGAAGGAAGAGGAGAAGGGTTTGTAGTGAAGGGAACAATAAAACTTCCATCAAGCAAACTTGTACATAAGCTGGTAGAGGAGCAATAAAAGTAGTAGCAAGTTGTCACATGCTTCAACTGCTAGCATATGATTTCCTTTTCTTTCAAATGGTGTTTGGTACTGCAATTTTCAATTTATAATAGGACCACTCAAAAACTCTTAGTCATCTACTAACCGAAATTACACAAGAAATCATTATTAACTTAAGACCAAAGCTGATAATGCTAATCTCCCATGAGATTAGGCACAACCCAAAACTGATATGATTTAGCCACAACACCAGTAACAGCACATGGAAACTTCAAGTGTTGTTTTAGCTCCAAGTTGAAGGTACCGCGCTCTTCCTTGTCCCGTTGACAAGACGTAGAGCTGGTGTAGTATATGCAATTGCGCTGACATTGTGGAAACTCCAAGCTCGAAACACAAGCTGTAAAGCAGGATGAATTATTACGGCGTCCCACGAACAAAGCTTGGTCGCCCAAGTTGTTAATCTCGGCCCATATCCACCCCTCATCCTCCTCGTCCTTAGGAGGACAACACAGCTTAAAAACATTGAACCAGTTGTTGTACATTTGTTTGACCATTAGAAGATCTCCCTGGGTTGAAACCACAAGATGAGGAACCGCGAGAATTTTTTCGTACGAGGGGATGACGACTCTAGTGTTACCCCTGTCGAAATCAACTTCAAGAAGATCGCCCTCACGAGAGCTGGCATAAATTTTACCTCTATAGAAAACTACATCAACAAGTTGATATTGATTGACAACATCCATGAGCATCCATGAGTTGGTGTGTGATCTGTAGCGGGCCAATCCCATACACTTGTAATATATGACAACCAACTCATAATCATCTCCCGCTTTTGAGGGATCTGAAGAAAGTACCCCCGTGTCATAGCCTGTGATACTACGAGGAGGATGACCCGGGAAAAGAGGAAGAGACTTGCTAACACAAGTGACAGGGTTGAAGAGGACAAAGTCCATGATGGGTATGGGTTGCGGATTATGTATCTTGGCAAATAACCATCCGAAAGAAGATCCAAAGTATTGCAAGCCCATATCCTCGTGTCTATCATGTCTATCAAATTGGTAGAAGGAACAAATCCTCGTCGTGTTATTGTCCAATGCTGCTGATGATGGAACACTGTAAAAACGTCTCTTCTTCTTGGTGGACCCTGTTGGAGTCTCGAGAATGAGGAGCGGGAGCTTGTTACAGCATGTTTTGAGAATCTGTAATTTCTTTGTGTTGTCGTCGTCTTTCTGTTTCTTCCCATCTAACGCCACAATACGCCAGTGTTGGCACACCGAGATGAAGCTCAGGAACGACAAGAAACTATCGTCTAGCTTCTCGAGAATCGTGTCAATCGCCTCAGGAAAGAGGTATGCCCAGTCTCGCTGATTCGAACAAACACCCGCCATTTCAAGGGGTCTGAAGGAGAAAGAGAAATAAGTTAATTACACGCGGGTGGTACAAAAAAGACATTTGAGAAGTGTGATCTCTCAATACAGGTTCATAGTTACTGCGACTGAATGAAGGCAAAAGGGAAAAAATAACATATGAAATGAGGTTAAGATTCGAATATAGGCTTCGGCCAAAAGGAAAAAACTGTTTCATCATTTTGATTTTTTCCGAGTAAAGCTAATTCATAGACTTGGAACGCTATTCTTTTTTTTTTTTTTTTCCAAACTTGGAACGCTATTCGATCGATTCTTTCCTCAATATATCATACATACCATGATGGAGAAAGCAAATAGAAGCCGCCAAAATGATGGAAAAAGAGTAAAAACCTGATTGTTAGAGGACAGGGTGAACTAATTAAACCTGAAGGACGCAGATACACAGGCTGGTTCAAAAGGGCAGCTCTAGTGGCTGCAGTGCATCAGAGGTATGGACAAAAGCCATATGCTAAAAGTATGCAGTTATATATAGTGGAAGGTAGTGGTTGTTTTTTTTCTTCTCCTTGAAATTTAAATTACCTATTATGGTCATCACTAATTACGGTATTTGTAATGACATAGGAGTTACCACTAATTAGGGTATTTATAATGACATAGGAGTTACATAGTTGCTAATCATGACCATTATTTAAATACGTTATGACCAAAACTATCTAATTTTTTTTTTTTTTTTGAGGAAGACTCTATCTAATATTAGATACTACTACTATATAGATAAATTTAGGAAACTATTTTGGTCAAACCCATTAATTATGATATTTAAATTTCTTTATAATATGAGTTCGGAAAAATATTAAAGGGACCGAAAATAAGTTGACAAAAATCTATATCTATCTATATATCTATCTATCTATATAAAAAAATAATGGAATAGCCTTCTTCTTGCGCCACATGAGATTTCAAAGGCTATTCTTTGTATGCCATTTGTCAAGCTTTTTTTCCAAGTGGCTTCTACATGGCATGTGTGTGTCAATTAAAAGTTGTCAAGTAAGATTTGATTGCCATGTAATACATTGAGAAAATAACTTTTGATTTTTCTAGACATTTGTGAATGATCATTTGACTAAACTCATGATTCTTTTATGAGAATGTGTGATTCAGTGAATGACATAATATTAAATTTCTGATTTCAAAAATTCAAAATGAGCTATTTTTTCTAAGGGTAATGATGCTTACAAAGCAGAAAATTATTCTTACAAAGCCACTAACATTATTTATGCATCTAATGACCAATGAAATTACACAAATAATTTTAGTGGGTTTGTAAGAATAATTTTCTACTTTGTACGAATCATTACCCTTTTTTAAAGTATTACAAACAAAATAATTTATCTATCCATAAATAAAAGCACTGAAATTGGTCTCTCCTTACGTCACATAGGATGTGAGAAGCACCATAAACATGAAAAAGTGTAATGCTATTTCTCCAATTGGCATACATGTGAAATATACTTTCCAACCTAATCAGGCTAAGTAATATTTTAATGACATATAATCATCCTATTTGGAAAATTCATTAATACAAACAAATTTTTTTACCTCGAATTTTCAACTTCTCCCGATAGAAAGAGTAACAAAGTTTTCTAATGCTTTTGGTTTCTTATGCAATGGGTGTTGATTGAATGAATTCCTAGAATCTAAGTTTGACTTCTAGAAATATATTTCTGACAAGCCTTATTCTTTGATCATGAAAGAAGGTGGTCCATGTAATCCATCAAACATGCAGGAGCTTTTTTTTTTAATAAATCCGTCGGATTAGCAAAGTTGGGCATTGAACCGGCCCAAATTATCATACAAAAGGGAATCTAAGGCCCAAATAGGTGGGCTAAAAAACCAAGACTGTCTGTCTCCAATGTCCAAGCCCATGCCCTTATGCGCGAAACGGTCCGCTGGTTGATTCCATTTTCGATGCACATGGGAAATTGCGTGGCTCTTTATGTTCACGAGGAGGCATTTAATTTCCTCTTTCAATCGTTGCACCTCCGTTACATCTTCTGGATCCTTCTCTATCTTCTTCGTCTCTCTCATTTCTCTGACTAGAGAGAGAGAATCCATCTCTAGTCAGATAAGATCAATTTGAAGCTCTGTTGCCAATTTCAATCCTTAAACCATGGCTTCCACTTCCGCTACTTTAGCTGAAATGGTGAAGGGAATTCGTTGAGCTCTGCCGACAATGAAGAAACCCTCTATGTTTCTGATTACCACACCGACCGCTGCCGTTCTCCGTTGGGGGTTCCTGGTGGCATTGGTGTTGATAACAAACCACCCAGTTGGCGGCGTTTTAGGCGCTAACTCCGGTGGGTGTGAGCAGATCTGATCCGGGGTCTTCGAATTCTTAACATGCAAGTGCTCTTCAACCTCCAAGAAGAGGGCCTCTATGGGTCGGAGTTTCCTTATTCTGTTTGAAGATCAAATTGTTACGACTTCCCCAAATCTTGTACCCAAGAATACTCATTTTGACATGGGTCTGTTTGTTCGCTTCCGTGAATATTTGGGGGTACCAGATCTCGAACGAACCTTTGATTTTCTGAGCAAATTCCTAGCCTAGGAAAATGTTCCAGCAACTCTTAGCGTAATCGCACGACATGAACATATGAGTTTCTGATTCTCTCTCTTTACTACACAAAGCACACAAATCATCGACTCTAATTCCTCTGTAGATGAGATTTGATTTAACTGGGAGACTATATTGCAAAGCCCTCCAAATCGTATATAAAATCCGTTTTGAGACTTTATGTTGCCAGAAATTTTTCCACCAGTTTTGATTTTGATATGAAACTCCTCCATACTGCACTTCATCTTTCTTCTCTTTCTCTTGGATTAGAAGGTTGTAGCCCAATTTAACTGTGTAGTGTCCGTGTTGGGTGTAATGCCAGATTAACCGATCTGGAATTGGGATCTTCGGGATCGAAATTCTTTATATTTCTTCAATATATTCTTCCCGGAAATGTTGTTCCAACAGTACCTCATTCCACATTCGATTTTCTGTGATCCGATCTGCTACTGTGAGACGAGCACTAGAGACCCGTGGGGTAAAGGGCTTGAATCTGTAGGTCACAAAAGCTATGGGTCTATGAAAGCATCAATTTGCTTACTGTTTCCTTTGGCCTATTTTTTCCGACCACTAACCATTTTGCTTTGTTGTATGCCTTTATTTGGTGCTTCAGAAAAACCATTTTATTGGCAATTTATGAAATGCAATTGGCCTTGAGTTTTAAATTTGATGTGTTTTGAATTTTAATTTTGGTGGGTCGGAAGTTTTAAATTTTAAGTATTTTGAACTTTGATTTTGGTGTGACATCCTGCCGACCAATTTTAGGGATAAAGGGTTCACATTTACAAGTCATAGTTGACAATAATAGTTGTATTCCACTCACATTTTGACAATTACAATAAAAATTGGATGAGTGGGAGAAAGAAAATAGTCAAGTAGGAATCTATATTTTTTTTCTATAACCTATAAGGGTGGTGGTTAATCTTAATGGGCATCGGTGTCAATTATTGAATGGTGTAGAGCACCACGTGCCACGCTAACGTGGTGCTCTTGGAGAAAATGAATATTTCTCGTATATGATAACCCACAAGTTTTATCCCATTTATGTTTCATAACTTCATACCGTCTAGCACGGTTACATTACACTATAATCATTATGTCCCGAAATGTTAGTCATGTTATCTTTTGTAATCATTTTGAGGTGATGATTTGACTAGTAAATTCGTCCAAAGCCTCCTCGTAACCAGCGTTCTTCATCTTGCGTCTCTCTCTCTCTCTTTCTCTCTCTCTCTCTCTCCCTCTCATTGGAGTGGCCGTCTTCTAGAACCGGCTATCGAGCTTGGGCGGTGAGGAGTTTGGGTGGCGCATGAGAGTCTCCGAGACCAAGCGCTCTTTCTCTGGTTTTCTCTATCTCATCGGTAAATGGGAGTTGAGAGTAATAGTGGGGTAGTGTGTTTTGGGTGGGGTTAAAGGTGTGGTTGGGGTAAAGACAAAAAGTCATTCAGTTGAATAAATTTGCAAAAAATAGGAGGTAAGAAGAATTGGTGAATCCTCCCAGTAAGGAAAGTATGAAGAACCTGTCGGAACAGAAGTCGTATCAAGTAATGTTGCCTCCTTTTGTGCCATCGGATCATATCAAATTGAACAGTGAGGATGTTGTTATAACATGGGGGTTATTCGAACAAAAACGATGAATAAAAAAACAAGAACGAGAGACAAATTTAACGTGCTTCACTAACTAATCCCCCTAACGAATCCGCTAGCTACATCCACGGCCAGAACCTGAACTTTATTGAGACAGAACCCGATTACAATGCACACTTGACCTCAACGACCGTGGCGGCCATCCCGATACACCACACTAAGTCTACCCGCACTCTATACCCTTATATAGACCTAAGGGGCTTGTGCCTAAAGCAATGTCAGAATGTTGGCCAAAACTGATAAGGAAACAATCCAAAAGTTGTCAGCCTCGAAGTAGGTCGCACGACCTGCTACAGTAGGTCATAGGACTTGCTCCTGAACTCGAATGTTGCAGCCTTGTCCTGGTCCTCCTGCTTCTTTGATGCCTGATTTTGCTAGAAGATTGAATCATCCCAACAAATCGTCACCTTGATTCTGACGTCCTAGAAACCTGAATCCTCGTCGAGTCTTGGTTGCTTCGATTCAAGACAAAGCTCCACCTTGTGTCGAATCCTCTCAACCACCCGAACTCTCAAACCTGAACCAGATGCGTCTCTCTGAATCTGAAACGAGCACGCCTCCACCTGAACAGTTGTTCCACATCGGTATGGGAAACCCGAATCGCCAAATCGTTGCTCTGACTTCCATCTATCCCTGCAACGAATGCGCTCGATGTGGATGTACTTCCGGAAACGGAAACACGCGCTCCACCCAGAATCATACTCGAATGTATTCATTCAGGCATGAACGAATACATTCTCGATGCGCCTACTTGATACAGACAGTTGCACCATGACAGAACTCCCATATACCTACAGACCCGTTGCACTTAGTGATGAGTGCCCCAACAGTTGTCATGCCCGATGCGCCCCGAGTGGCTTTGATGTGCCCGATTGCTCGTCAAAAACATATCGCACCAGATGCGATCTAGCTGCGTGTAATGGCACGTGCCCCAAAAACAAAAACAGATGCACGACAGAACAGACTTAGTGCATAATGCGCGCCAAAACCAATCGCGGGTCAGAAGTCTCACGTGCCAGATGCTTCATGTCATTGCTCTAACTCCAACGAGTTCCTGCAATGCATGAGACATAACCGGGTTCAATTCACATGCCATATGCTCCACGCCAGGAGTCCTATTGCGCTTGACTGCCAATTGCCAGAACGCCGGATGCATTTGAAATGTTAGATTCGCGCCAGAACTCAATACGTGTCGGATTTGACAGATCCCTTGCACGCCCAATTATATGTGCGCCAGATTTCCCAACAAGAGCCCGGAGAGCTCCCTCCATGGAGCTTCAGATGGTGAATGTACATGCGCCTTCTATTACAGAGGCCAATGAATGGAAACCACTTCTCCTCACGAACAGATCAATATTTATTGCCAAACCAGACAACATTCTTGGCGAAATCTCAAAACCTTGCCTCCGGATAGCATGTTCGTTATTCTTGGCGGAATCACGAACATATCAATTTAACATGGTTCACAGAAGGAAACCTTAACGAACCCGCTAGCTACATCCACGACCACAGCCTGAACTTTTTTAACAGAGAACCCGATTACAATGCACACCGTGGCCACAACCACCACAGTGGCCACCCTGATACACCACAATAAATCTGCCCACGCTCTATACCCGTATATAGACCTAAGGGGCCTAACTTGTGCCCAAAGCAACGTCAAAACGTTGCCAAAACTAATTGGGAGACAATCCAGAAGTTGCCAGCTTTGAAGTAGATCGCATGACCTGCTACAGTGGGTCGCATGACATGCTCCTTAACCCAAATGCTGCAGCCTTCTCCTTGACCTCCTGCTTGTTTGATGACTGATTTTGCTAGAAGATTGATTATCCAACAGATGCAAACAAAACCAACCAACACACCTTCCGTTTGGACTAGTCAACAAGTCTTGATTGATATTGTGAGACAAATCTTTGTCACATAAATGTTGGTCTAGTGGCAGTTTATATTGTCACATAAAGGTTGTATCATGTACAATTAAGGTTGAAGGACACACAAATAATCTGGAGGAAAGCCGAGATTCTTCTCTCACACAAAAAGAGGTACTGAAATAGGAACGAAGCATTTATTGTTAGTGATCAGTTACAAATCGACTCCTAATCTCATTTTATCCAATTAAGTTGAAGAGATAAAAAAATATCAAAGGGCATAATTGCATGGATACGTAACTGAGCCAACCCGTGGCTTTAAAAATGGGGATTGTAATTAACATGTCATTGCATGTATTACTAAATCACAACACATTTCATGGCAACAAGAAGAAACCCACATGTTGTTAGTGTTGACCATCATCTAGCTAGCTACAGCAGACAGGTATCGGCTGAAGGATGGGTGGCCCTGCCAATGGACGTGCTCTACGCGATCTGCGAGAGACTCGAATACAGGGACGTCCGAGTCATTAGGTACGTCCACCCTCGGTGGAAAGACAACCTTCGTGACCTTGGACTACTTCCCCAAGTACTTGTGTTTCCAGGTGCCACGAAGCCCCAACCCGTTGAGTATTTATCTCTACTCCGCTTGTCTCCACCGGAGCCAACAGATCACCCTGCTTTCTTTCTTACCCTTGTCAAAAGATCTCTCTGTTCCAGAGTGTTCAGACGAGTGAACCCGTCTACGGGTGAGGACCTCATAGCTAATCCCGCCAAACCAATCAAGCTTTCGAGATACCAAACGCAAGAATTGGCATCCGTGTATCTGGTTGGTGGCTATCCTGCAGCAGTCATTCAATCACATACAAGAGAATTCGTGATGGTTATAGGAGGAGGTGGAGGAATCAAGGCCGTCCATCTCAGCCACAATAACGATCAGTGGCATAATCTTATTTCGGACGTTGACATTGTCCGCGTCGTCTCACACAGAGGGAGGGTTTTCTGTGAGGAGGCGACTGGAGGGGTTGTCGTCGTAGATGATAAGCTGAGAGTGGTCCGGCTACCCAACCCGTACTACAAGAGACACCAGTCTCCGCCCGCGAGCATAGTTGTGGAGAGTGGGGGCCAACTGTTGTGGGTGGCTCCTATCTTAGAGGGGCTGGCGCGATATGTTATATTTTCTCTTGACGAAGAGGAAGCTGATCCGCGATGGGTCAGGCTCAAAGTACGATCCCATCTCACTACTAATGTGGCAATAATTTTTCACAAGATAGTTGTCTGCATACCGGGCTTGCAAGAGGCAAGGACCAGCCGCGGTATGGTGGTGTTAGTTACAGAGCCAAATGAGTTTGTGCTTAGTCGTGACAGTTATCTGCTACTAAGCAAATGGGTTTACCTCGTATGTCCGGACCCAGCATGGCTCAAACCCCATGAGGAAGAGCCCCAACTGAGGAGGAGTAGCCGGCTGAGGCTGAGGAATAACATAGCTGCTCAAGGAAGCATGCATTAGAAGAAGGAACCGATTTGAACAGCGATCAGTGTCTTTCCTATTTCTTTAATATTACTAGCTTTCAGCACATGCATTCTACGTTTTTCAGAAATAGCCTAGTTGTCGTTCAATTATGTACGTGGTACATGGTTGTGCAGAATTTCGTCAATGTCGTCTGAATAATTGACTATATTTCTTAAGTTTGTTCTTTTTCCTTTATGAAGGTTTAGTCAAATGATTCAAGTCTATAGGCTTAACCATCTAACTCTGTTATCCCTTTACAAATTTATTGTGTAATTTTTCATCAAAAAAAAAATTAATGTGTAATTTGTTTCTATGCTTGAGTGACTGTGTCTTTAAAATGACTGATACTGTCACATAAAGGTTTTGGTATAATGTGCACTTAAGATTGATGTACATGGGGCTCAAAAAAGGATACACAAAGAATTTGTCAATCGGTACTGTTGTACTGTTGGTGACCAGTTACAAATTTGCTCATAATATCATATGTTAATTGTGAAGAGATCACAAAGATCAAAGTGCATCATTACATGGGTACGTAACTGATCAACATCATATGGCTTATATATCATATTTGAAATATGGGGATTTACATGTCATTTTGCAAGTAACAATTAAAAGCTTAGCTAGTTAGCTGGTTCACAACACATTTCATGGCTTATATCATGGTTTTTGAATTTCCATCCCCGATATGAATAACATCTCGAAACATTACAAATATTAGACAAGATTCAAATGCTTATAGGAAGGGTTGAATTATGCTAGACAGAGAAAGTTTTAATAAATGAAGTGCAAGCTGCCAGTGAAATATCTAGTAAATGGATGGGCAAGTGATCTGTCTGTTTCAACAGTCACATAGTTTGCTTTTTCCAGAACAACTTTAGCATTTCATTGAAAGGACTTAATACAAGAACTGAGTGAAGCTACAACCAGAAGGCTACACACTCAGAGATCAAAAGAGCATCCTTAGCACAGAAATGTGCATCGAAATTAAGCTCTCTTCTCAAAAAAGAAAAACAGCAAGAAGAAAAAGATTTTGCAAGCTGGAGGCAGCCCTGAATGATAGAATCAGCTGTAATAGGCCAGGAAGATAGCTCATGATTGAAAGCCTTCACCACAATCAGACAATCCGAGAAAATTCTAATGGAATTAAAGCCTTTTGAGAGAGCAACAAGGAGACAATTTCTAGCTGCCAAAGCTTCAAGCACTGTAGGATCTGAACTATACCAGATTGGCCATTTGAATTTGTTGGAAGTAAAGGTTTTTGACCCGACTTTGAGCTCGGTTATACCGCGCTCAAATGAAGAGTTGTCAACTACAAACACGTCTTTGTAAAGAAGGCACCTTGGTGATCGTTTTGATAACTCACATGTCAAAAACCGTTGAGAAATGAATGATCAAATTACCCTCTCAAAATGAGTTCTTGAGCCTTGAGAATAAAAGAACACCACATCATAAGTTGAGGGAGGAAAAGAAGAGTATATCTACTCAAAGTTTAGACTATAAGGGCACGCCCTTAGGGCAAAGCACATTTTGTGCAGGAGAGAGGACCTAGACAATGGTCGAACCACCACGCGCGCGCCGCCGTCCGTCCGTCCGGCCGGCTCGGCTCGGGCACGGGCGGTGTGGGTTGGGCTGTCTAGTTAGTGGGCCAAATTCTAACTTTTAATTAATTTTACTAACAGAATTTTATTTCTGTTTAAACAAAATTAATAGACACCAACCAACAGATGCAACCGTTCTCCAACGGTTGCAACTGCTCCTTTGAAAGGCCAACTGCCCTCTATAAATGGTTCATTTCTCATTCTAACTATCTGAAACCAACGAAATTTCACACCAAACTCCAACAGAAACTTCGTCGTAGTTCAGTTCGTCGTGTGCGGCGCTGTACGCAGTGCTTTCCACCGCCGCGCAGGGAAGGCTTTCATCCTGGGAAGCAGTCGTCCGGTCGTTCCATAGCAAGCACGTGTGGGGGGCGAATCTGCTTTAAGGAGTCTCGTTCTACATGAACGAAACTGTCTTCCAACTTTGTACAGTGTTCGGAAATCTCACTATCAGTAAGTTTGTTCCGTGTTTTATTATTTTCGGGTACTGTTTAGATTATACACAACTTGTCTGGGTAATTACTAATCTTAACAGAATTTACCCAGAACCACATTAGAGCCTCTTTTAAAAACTGCACTAAGGCCACCCTTGCTTCTTGATCTATCCAATGCATCATCAGTGAAAGCACAAATCTCAGAAGGATCAATGCAAATAGCATCATACAGAGCAGAGGGACCAGGCAACTCAGACGAAGAAAATTTATTGTAAAACTCGTAAAACTTTGCTACTGCCATGGTGGATAAGTGAGAAGGATCCCAAGAGATGTTATTAAACACAAGGACATTTCTGGCCTTCCATAACTCCCGGAAAAATTGAGAGAAAAGGCCCAAAATGATGAGCTTATCTTTATCTTTAGCAGTGAGATCGACCAGAATTGACCACCATTGAGCAGGACTAGCACCACTCTGAAGAGCACCAATAAAAGGAAATGGAGACAGTTTCCAAACCAACTGGGGAACAACAAAATCCTTAAGAACATAGTTTGCTAGATATAGGCTTTTTTAGGTTTCGGCTGTGTTTTATTTGTAACATGTATACAAGATTTGTATTCATAAAAAAAATATACAAGCTTTGTGAAGTTTTTGTTTTCTTATATATCCACTTTGGCTTTTTCGAAAAAAATAATATGAAATTGAAAATTGCAACTTATGTAAATTCACATTCCATGCAAAACACGTGCATACTAACGATATCTTTACTATTTTAAAAGAGTGAGGAACAGAAAAGTGACTCCTAAGATCTTTTATTACGGAAGTGTCTCTCTAAAGTTTATAATTAAAATAGTGTCTTGTAATCAAATTTGACTTCTAAGATTGCTAACAACAAAAATTTCTATGAAAATTATGTAATTACATTTAGGCCCCAGAATAGACTGTTTGTGTCACTGCGATGTTTCACCAAGCGACGTATATCACCAAAATACGTCTCTTCTTCCCGCGATGTATATTACTACTATTTTAGAGTTAATTCATTCAGTATGTATACCCTCTATTCATGAAGAAACTCTTGCTATTGAAAGGGATTGAAGTTTTTCAATTGATTCCTATGAATTTGATTCTTTTTGACTCACTGTACATTAGAAAAACTGAATGGCCGCATGAGAAGTTGTATTGGCTGTTCAGAAAGCTCAGCCACTTTAGAAAATAATTTCTGCGAAAACCTACTTGAAAGCACGGAGATCGAAAAGAGACGTGGCTTATTGCCTTACTTATATTTCAACTAGGCGATACCTCGCGCTAAAGCGCGGGGCTATGTACCATATCTTGATTTAAAACTTAGACATCATAAAAACCTTATAACTAAACTTCAACTAATTCAAATGATGCAGAAATGAACTTCATTTCAAACCAAATGAAAATTTTAGAGCTCTATATTATTATGTTCGGCACATCTCTATTATAATGTCACAAAGCCGACATTCTTCTTTTGGAATGGGAAATTGATCGAGGTGTTTTACATTTTTCTTCGTTTATTTGAAGATATAAAACTTTAATTCTTTTGAAACACTGTAGACATTAATGAATGTTGTAGTAATTCTATTTAAAATAATAAAAAAAAAAGTCTCTACATATTCAATTTGTATCGACTTCTTCTAATGCAAATGTCTTATTTTAATGCAGGATTTGTTCATTATTTTTTTTAAACAACATTTTACATTTAATTTATCATAATAGTGAGATTGATAAACAAATTGGTTCAAGAAGATTCTAATAATTTTTTTTTTTATACTAAGCAGAATGGCTTCTGAGTTTATGTACCTATATTATTTATATTTATTGCACTTATTATAATATTATCATGCACGCTCTACATCATTATAAAATAAATTTAATATTCACATCATAAGATCTAGCAACCTTAAGAATTTTCTAACATAAAATTACGCAGGATAAAAAAATGAGAAAAATAGGATGGACCAATTAGTGAGGCAAATTACTGGAAAAAAAAATATGATGTCATTTACATACATCTAGATGCACAAATACATGCAACATATGTTTTTAAGAATATTAATTCTTACAATTTCATTTTTGGAAAAAATTAATTGAAATATGAGATCATAAATTATTTCTTAAAGTTTCAACAATATAGTATACATCAACCAAACATTCACTGAAGAATATTTATTCTTTAATGATAATAAAAATTACTATTAAATTTCCTGTACCTATAATCGTTTTTCCATTAATTATGTTACTATCATATACATTTTGTATTAATTTTTAAAACATATTAATATTCAAGTCATAAAAACTATTTATATTATTACAGATAATGAAAATATCATTTTATATTCCGAAAGATGTGTTATATAAAAAAAAAAATCGTGGTGTGGTTTATACTTTTAAAGGATTTATGAATTTATTATGCTATTACCATATGTATTTTGCACTAATACGTAAAATATATTTATATTCATGTTATAAAATCAAATATGATTATTCAATGCTAATTTATCATTATAATATTAAAATGAGTATTGATTGCTCATGAATTACAAACTAAAATAGTAACATTCAAGTCATAATGACAAAGCAACAAATAATTACATGTCGATTTCTCATTGGTTGATTATGAAAAGATAGACACGTAGGATTACACATGTCATATTAATATTGCTTAAATAATGACAAATGTCGAAGCGTGGTTTAACCTGAGGACTTTTCTGCTATTATATTATATATAAGATAAGATATATAAGATTTCAAAGAAGGTTGCTTCGTCAATCAAGCTTCAAAACGCCAGAAGTGAGTCCAATTCCCTAATCTTGCTTCTTCCACATTGTTAGATCCAATTAGAGAAATTCTTCTCTCAGTTAATCTCTTTTTTTGGTCAATATTTTTATCAGCGTTTTCTTACTTCACCAACTTACTCAAGCTCATTCAACTTTTACCAATCGACTTGTATGCTCTCTTCACTCTTAACGGCAAAATAAAAGAACATAACTTGGTGCTGCCCTCTTGTGGCTGCATCTATTCGGTCCAGAACAGAGAGATTAGCAGCAGCGCCAATTTGATTAGCTTTTGATGAGTGCGGGAAATTGATGCATCAATCGCAAATACCAACAACTACAGTAACTCATTAGTATACTACAATGGAATATGGATTTTGCAGGCATGATATCTTTTGATTGTAATTTTTTAATCTCTGTATTTTTCATTGGATTTGAAGGATTTATTCGTGAATACGATTACGTGAGAAGGATGATTTGATACTCATATACTGAACTAACATAGACTAAAAGTAGTGCATGATTCCAATTGTTAAAGAGGACTTTGTCCACTGTGTAATATGCTTGATTGGCTTGAAGTAATGGTAGTCAAGGGTAAAATCACAAGTTTTGGACAGTTTGAACTCCCTGGGGTTTAGTTTTATCAATAGTCCGTTTGTTATGGCTATTATCGATGCTTAATGAAGCGCAAGAAAGAGAACAACTAGATGTTGAGACTAAAGTTCTGTCTTTTCCGGCCAATTTCAAACCCTTCGCGGTGGGCCGAGGATTCTCAACTTCCTACATCACGCTAAAAATACACACACTATAGCAATCTCATTGCTTATTCTTTGTAAATACACGTTATAAATACACACTATTTCTTAGAACTTACAATATAAAGGCGGAAATACACCACTTTGTTCTTGAGCTTACACTTTCAGGGTTTGTACTCCGGCATCAATCATGAAGGTACTTGCTCTCTTAATTTTGTTCTCTTGGTGAAGGTTTGTTTATTCCAAATTAATACATTCTGTCACGAGTTTCGTTTCTTTTATTATTTTTTGCATCAAACTGGAATTTATAAACAGCTAGAGAACTTCAAGTCTAGCGAATAAAACGCCATTAAACCCATTCATCGCAACCACCCGGAAACAGTCTCAGGGACTCAAATGGACAAAACCATAGACCAAAGAAATAGAGATACTAGACCAAAAATATGATATACATTGAATTCATACATACATTTTCTGGCAAGATAATTTTCAGCTCTATGCACCTCCCCAAAGCTCTTTTTCACTCAAATAAGATGGGTTGTATGACCTTCCTTGAGTGTATAATTACCTGAGTGTCGTCGCCTCTGCCGCTAAGATTAGAATTTCAAGGTTGTCAGTCCCAGCAACCTCCAGTCCAAGTCATGTTGTCATTCTCAAGAACACCACCAAAACCAGCAAAGCCTTCCACCCTTCCCTAGAGGCCTCATCCACATCCATCTTGATGATTTCAGCACGATGTTTAGATGAATGGATTTAAGCCAGAGAATTAGTGCGTTTTACATACAATTTCTCAGAGAGGAAGATTCTGCAAACATTGACTCAAACACCAGGGGCGGAGCCCGCCCGCGGCACAAGTAGGCACGTAACCTACCCAAAACTTTAAAAAACTATAATTTTACCTTGTGATATATAAAAATTTTAAATTGTGCCCTTGCCAAAATTACAATAGTGCCCTAAGTATTTTGAATACCTTGCCAGAGTGCCCCAGGTGTTTCAAATACCGGGCTCCGCCCCTGTCAAACACGCCTAAGACAATTTTTATCTCTCTCTCACTCGCATACTTTTCCAAGAATATGAGAACCATAAATAATAATGAAATGCATCTCATTGCAATAAATAATTGTTTCTCTACTGTTTATTAAAGTACTTCAAAATCTATTGTTTAATATACTTATAAGTTGTATACATCTATAGAAACATACATTCAATTTAATAATTAGGTTGTTACATAAACGACATAAAACCGGAGAAAGGATTCACATCAACTGGATACAGCTCATAGTAGCAAAATGAAAGGGTGACTGGGCAACTTGATACAAAATCGAGTAGCAAAATGAAAGGATGATTGAGTAAAAGGCTGTTAGAAAAAGTCGCAATTTCCAGGAAACAGGTTATCCTCACGCCATTTTTCTTGCATGTTATCACATTAATATAAGTATAGTTTGTAGTTGGCCGAAAGCTATCTATATACACATGATCACGGCTGGATCCAGAATTTTGTCTCAGTGGGGGCTAAATTTTAAAAGATTACATAAATAGTGGAAGTTATTACTCGATTTCAGTGGAGGCTAAAATGAAATTATTCTACAAAATGCAGGGTCAAATTGCAATCTTTAAAAATGGAGTGGGTTTCCTCAAAAAAAAATGAGTGTGGGCTATAGCCCCCACACCTCCCTACTGCACATGATTAAAAAAGTCATGTAACTTTTATTGGTACATAATGCCATATAAGGTGAAGGGAAAATGACGGTCATATCCTTATGCAAATTGTATGATGTAAATTGTAATATTCATAGAAAAGTGATAATTACGAGGATGAAATTTTGTGTCTTGACAATTGAGAACATTCTTAGAATCATAGTCAGGAAGTACTGAAACAGTTACCCTTTAGTTAGCTTTATATTTATTTATTTATTCGAGAATAAACTTTTTATTAGAAACTGAAAGGGGAATATGTCCCGAATTAATACACTTTAAAGCCCCCATTTCCCTATTCTATCCCATTAGCTTCCCACGTCTCTTTATCTTCAATATTCATTCCTCTTTATGTTGCATAACAAGAAACATGTTTCTTTCTGTATTAGTTTCTGGATGCCAAAGTTGTTTTCTCTTCGTAGCTCTTGCCATAACGATCCCCTGCATATTATTTATTTCTTTTTACATTCGATGATTTATCAAACTGAATGACTGGCTCCCTTGTGTATAGTATAGCAGAGAAGGGTTATTCTGGTCTATATTGTAAGCCAAGAGTTTGTAAAATGTAAAATTAGTTTGATTAGTTTTTCTTTGTAGACCTTTTTACTTTCTTCTCTTATTGTTTTCGTAAGGGAACTGATTACATTGGGTGTGGAAGCTATATATTCCTTAAATTGGATTTGGTAAGGATGAATATGAACAAGATTTATACACATGCCCGCCTAGCATGTGCATTCATCCCAACTGGACAATTTCCAAATTGTAGTAGCAACTATCCCTTGTAATACATGAGAATATTATGCAATTTGCTAGATCAATGGTAGTCTTAGGTTTGAACAATCGGCCAGTTGTTACTCTTTGCTGCTGTATACCTGCTTCCAATCAATACTTCCTTGGGATAATGATGAACAGAGTTAACTATTTGTGCAACATTCAAATAATATACAATGTTATCCTAAAAAAAATATACAATGTTTCCGTCAGATTACCTACACTAATATTGTAAACAAAATTGTACAATTTCGCAATTTACTCAAACTAATTACCGCTTAATTATGCATTTACATGTACTTCCACGTGCATCGCACGTGCTCCCAACTAGTTAAAGAAATAGGAAAGACATCGATCATTGTTCAATGATAATTCAGCATTACTGCATTCTTCCTTCCTTCCTCGCAGCATGCTTCCTTGAGCAGCTGCTATATTCCTTAGCCTCATGAGCCGGCTACTCCTCCTTAGTTGGAGCTCTTCGTCATGGGGTTTGAGCCATGCTGGGTCCGGATGTACGAAATAAATCAATTTGCTTAGTAGCAGACAATTTTATATGTCACAAGTAAGACAAATACAATTCGTTGACATTGTAACTAAAACCACCATAACGACATTACTAGTGAGACAGGAGATTACTTTGAGCCAGATCCATCGCGGATCAGCTGCCTCTTCGTCAATAGAAAATGAAACATTTTGCGCTGAACACTTTAACACAGGAAGCCGCTCACAACAGTTCGATCCACCCTCCAAAGGTATGCTCGGCGGCGGCGGTGGGTGGTGCTTCTTGTAGTAAGGTTTACGTAGCCGGGCCAATCTCAACCGTTCATCAACGATGACAACCACTCCATTCACCTCCTCACAGAAAACACTCAGTCTATGTGAGATGACAACGATGATGTCAACATCGAAAATTAGATTATGCCTCTGCCGTTGCATAGTTGGACAACCTTGATTCCTCCCATTTCTCCTGCGACCATCAAGAATTATCTTCTCTATGATTTAATAACTACAGAAGGATACTAACCAACACAAACACAAATTCTCGAGTTTGGTATCTCGAAAATTTGGTTTTGGAAGATGAGTGATGAGGAACCAATCAAGCTTTCGAGATACCAAGCCCAAGAACTGGCATATGTCTATGTGGTTGGTGACTACCCTGCTGCAGTTATTACATCACATAGAAGAGAATTTCTGATGGTTGTAAGGGGAGGAGGGGAAGGAATCAACTTTGTCCATCTATGCAAAGGTCACACTCCGTGGCATAACCTAATCTCTGACGTTGACATCATCCGCTTGATCTCACATAGAGGGAGGGTTTTCTGTGAGGAGGCGACGGGAGGGGTTGTCATCGTAGATGATAGGTTGAGAGTGGTCCGGCTACCTAACCCATACTACAAGAAAAAACACTCAACGCCGCTGCCGAGCACACTTGTCGAGAGTGGGGCTGAACTGTTAGAATAGTCAAATGATTAAGTTTTGAGCTAACAAATCTTGAAGGATGCATTCTCAAAAACAAAACGAAAAGCCTAGGTTGTGGTGGATTAGAGGTATGTGGACAAAACGTGCTTACAGTACGTAGGTTATTTATAGTAGAAGCGAGTGGCTGTTTCCTTTTAATTTAAATTACCTAATTATAGTCACCACTAATTAGGGTACTTGTAATTACATAGGAGTTACAAAATTGCTAATCTTTGACCTTTTAAATAGGTTATGACCAAGATTTTTTTGGGAAAAAGTTACGACCAAGAATTTTCTTGCGGAAAGTTATGACCACAAATTAGAGTGCTTATAATGACATTGTTGCTAATTGCTAATGATTGACCTTTTATATAGGCTATGACAAAAAAATGTGCCAATGCGGTACTTATAATTACATAGCAGTTACTACCTCTATTTTGCCAGCTTCTTCCTAATTTAATTTTTTCATTCGTAATTGTGTTACTTTGACATGGTGATTTGGATAACAAAACGATGCTATCTTTTGATAATTCTTTTAGAGCCGTGCTAGAGGGACAAAAAATCTAGGAAAAATTTGAACAGAAAGTGATGTGACATATGCCACATTATTAAATGTACAAAAATCACTCTGATACATAATTTCTAAATTTTTCATAATCTTCACACTGAAATTTTATTTGTGACATGTTTCCATTCACATCATTGTATGTTTAACTGTTTGTACAATTTTATGGCATAGTGTTGTCGAGTAAAGTTACTTTATAACACCATAAAAGATTACAAAATTCTTGCATCGTTTTGGTAATCAAATCACCGGGTCAATTGGATGGTGGTATAAGTCAATACTAGGAAGAATTTGGCAAAATAGAGGTAGTATATTAACTTCTTTAAAAAATTATGACCAAGACAAAATATAGAAACTACCAAATTTGCAAATTTCTTTTGTTACGTTATCTTATATACATAGAAAATTTTAGGAAAAAACTTTGGTCAAACCACTTATTATGATGTTTTTGTTTTGACAAATAATTTTTTTTAGAGATTTTGACAAATAATTATGATGTTTAATGTTCTGTAAAATAGGAATTTGGGGAATTCTAATCTAAAGGGAAATTACCAGTAAGTGAGAGGAATGAAGTGAATTCAAACCAAACCAATAACGGGATATCACGTGGCTGCTGCCTCATGCCAAATCCCCCACCCACTAACCATTTTGTGGGCTTTGTTTGGTGCTCCAGAAATATCAGTTTATATGCAGTATGAAATGCTTTTCGGTTAGTTATAATTATGAGTGTTTTGGATTGTGATGAAGATGCTTTTCGGTTTGAGTTATAAACGAGTGTTTTGGATTGTGATTTTGTTGTCTTAGGATCAAACTCAAGGATTTACGGGTTTACATTTAAATTTTAGGAGTCAGATTTTTGTGATTTAAGGTCTAGATTTTGGCGGGCGCTACAGTACATTCTGGCCCCACCTTTAATAAACCGGCTTAGCCGGTTTTAGCCGGTAATTACGGTTTACCAGCAAAAACACAAAAAATGGGCCTCAGGGCGCTTTCATCAGGAAATCGGATAAAAATATAAAGAAAATGGATAAAACTGTAAAGTTCAAGATAAAGTTAAAGATAAAAATAATTAAAAATTAAGAAAACTGAAGTGAATGGACGAAACTGAAATGAATCAGATAGAAACGTAAACAGTGCTCAACAACTAAGCTATTACAGTAGATTTGAAGCACCAAAGCTTAAAAAAAAATACAGAATTTGTGATACATAAGCAATGGACACAATCACAACTTGCGATGGTCGTTTTACCTAAAAAATAACAAGTATTGCAAAAAGTAACGCAAATGCAAGAATGGTGATGCATTTGTTGTTGGTTTTAGGAAGAGGTTAGTAGGCTAAGTGTTTGGTGGGTTAGTTTGGTGGAAGAGGGAAGTGATGGAACTAGTTGAGTGAGAAAGTAGAACAATATGTGGAAGAACTTCAATTGATTTTCTTGATCCAAAATGGAGAAGGTACAAGCTATTTATAGGTGGATGTGGAAGGAATATTCCTAGCATAATTCCTTCCACAAACTTCTTCCACCAAAATATCTAGGAAATTCTCTACAACATTCTACACAATTTCATCTCTAGAATTCTCCTACTAAGGTACAATGAATCTAGACAAATTACAAGTTTGGGCTTGCTAATACAATTGGGCTACAAACAACATTATGACATAATACTAGAATACTTGGGCCTTTTTTATTTCTTGGCCTAAACCAAGTTTAATGTCCAACACCCCCTCTTAAACTTGGTTTAGTAACTCCGAGCAAAGCTCTCAACTTGAAGAAGATGTCGAACTTGAGGGGCTTCGTGAATATGTCCGCAACTTGATCTTGAGATCTAGCATACTTCATCTCCACGTACTTCTTCTCCACGCATTCCCTTATGAAGTGGAAGCGAGTGTCGATGTGCTTGCTCCTCTCATGAAACACGGGATTCTTGGACAAGGCTAGAGCGGACTTGTTGTCAACGAATACCTCCACGGGCTCTTCTTGTGGCAAGTTAAGCTCCTTCATCAAACCCTTCAACCAAAGTGCATGGCACACACAAGAAGTAGCGGCGATATATTCGGCTTCACATGTTGAAAGTGCGACAATTTGTTGCTTCTTTGACGCCCAAGTGAAAGCCGTCATACCCATGAAGAAAACATAACCACTTGTGCTTTT
The DNA here is from genome assembly GCA_023055425.1 of Linanthus parryae. NCBI lineage: Eukaryota > Viridiplantae > Streptophyta > Magnoliopsida > Ericales > Polemoniaceae > Linanthus > Linanthus parryae. The sequence continues at coordinate 125,530,212 of JALGPY010000004.1, read as the reverse complement.
TCGATCATCAATATCTCCACCCCAATCGCTATCACTATAGCCAACAAGTTTAAAATCATCACAACGAGAATACATAAGACCATAATCAAGCGTACCTTTGAGGTAGCGAAGGATTCTCTTGGCGGTCTTCAAGTGAGTGGTTGTAGGAGTCTCCATGTAGCGGCTAATGAGTCCAACACCATAGAGAATATCCGGTCTTGTACAAGTTAAATACCTCAAGCTTCCAACCAAGCTTTTGAAATATGTAGCATCAACTCTTTTTCCTTCATCAAACTTTGAAAGCTTGACTCCGCATTCAACCGGGGTGGAAATAGGCTTAGAATCCTCCATCTTAAACTTCTTGAGAAGTTCTCTAGCATAGCCCTCTTGAGAAATGAAGATGCCATCCTCCATTTGTTTTACCTCAATGCCAAGATAGTAGGACATAAGTCCAATATCGGTCATCTCAAATTCCTTCATCATGGCCCTTTTAAAATCTTCAATCAAACTCAAATTGTTTCCGGTGAATATCAAATCATCAACATATAGGCATACAATCAACATATCACCATTCACCTTCTTACAATAGAGGGCATACTCTTGTGGGCATTTTCTAAATTTATTTTCTTGGAAGTATTTATCAATTCGGTTATACCAAGCTCTTGGAGCTTGTTTCAAGCCATACAGAGCCTTGTTCAACTTTAAAACTTTATGTTCATGGCCCTTTACAACATATCCCAATGGTTGTTCAATATAAACTTCTTCTTCAAGATGCCCATTTAGAAAAGCCGATTTTACATCCATTTGATAAATATTCCATTTATTTTGAGCCGCAAAAGAAATAATAAATCTTATTGTTTCAAGACGGGCAACGGGAGCGAATACCTCATCATAGTCAATGCCGGCCCTTTGCTTGTATCCTTTGGCCACCAACCTTGCTTTGTATCTCTCCACTTCTCCTTTGGCATTCTTCTTCACCTTGTACACCCACTTTACTCCAATGGGTTTGTGGCCTTGTGGAAGTGTGGCAAGCTCCCATGAATCATTCTTCTTTATTGACTTGATCTCCTCGTCCATAGCATCTCTCCACTTCTTATTTTGAACCGCATCCTCAAAACCTAGAGGTTCACAATCACCAAATAAGCAAAATAAGGTAAAATCATCACTTAAATTTTGTGTTACCTCATAGATTTCCTCCATACTCCTTGCACGAGGATGCTTCCTTGGAGTCATAACGTCCTCATGTGGTGGTAGTGGAGAGATCGTCTCTTGTGGCTCTTGGGGCACTTGGGGCTCTTGGGGCTCTTGAGTTTGCTCCTCCACTTCTTCTTGAAATATTGGAAGGAAATTGTAATCTTCTTCTTCTTGAACATTCCAATCCCACATGCCGTCTTCATCAAATTCCACATCTCTACTAACAACCATCTTTCCATTTGTTGGATTATATAGTTTGTACCCTTTTGAGCACTTGTCGTAGCCAACAAAAACAAACTTCTCACTTTTATCATCAAGTTTGGACCTTACTTGATCCGGAACATGGGCATAAGCAATGCTTCCAAATACTCTCAAGTGTTTGACACTTGGTTTTCTCCCATTCCATGCTTCCAATGGAGTCTTATTAGAAAGACTCTTAGTAGCACTACGGTTAGAAAGATAAACCGCACATTCAACGGCTTGTGCCCAAAATTGCTTAGGCATCTTCTTGCTTTTTAACATGCTTCGGGCCATGTCAAGAATAGTTCTATTTTTTCTTTCAACAACCCCATTTTGTTGAGGTGATCTTGGAACCGTCAAAGGGCGACGAATCCCATTATCTTCACAATACTTGTTAAATTCATTAGATGTAAATTCTCCACCATTATCGGATCTCAAAGCTTTTATCTCATGATCACATTCTTTTTCAACAAGGGCCTTAAACTTCTTGAACATTCCAAAAGCTTCCGATTTTTCTTTTAGAAAATACACCCAAGTCTTACGGCTAAAATCATCAATAAAGAGTAGAAAATATTTATTTTTACCGTAAGAACATGAAGTAATAGGACCACATATATCGGTATGAACAAGTTCAAGGGGCTCTTTAGCTCTTGAAGTAGCTTTCTTTGGAAAGCTTTTTCTAGATTGTTTTCCAAGAAGGCATCCTTCACATAATTGATTCGGATGTTCAATAAGGGGCAAATCTTTCACCATGCTTTTTTTAGACAACTCCTTTAAATTATCAAAATTTATGTGCCCATATCTCAAGTGCCAAGTCCAAGAAACATCTTTAGTGCAAGCCTTTAGGCATCTAGTGACATCATTTTGAATATTGAGCAAAAATAATCTATTTCTTGTCATTGGCACTTTAGCTATCAAGTTTTGTTCACCATCTCTTATGGCACATAATTTATCCTTAAATTGGATCTCAAAATTCTTCTCAAGTAATTGCCCCAAGCTCAAAATATTATTTTTCATATTGGGCACATAATAAACATCCGAAATAAAACGATGACTTCCATCTTTAAGACGAATGAGGATTTTACCTTTGCCTTTCACCGGAATTTTTGAAGCATCCCCAAAAGTCACCGACCCACTTACTTTCTCATCCAACTCCATGAACATGCCCTTGTTGCCGCTCATGTGATTGCTTGCCCCCGTATCAAGATACCAAGTGCTTTCTTCTCCAAATTTTTGCTCTTGGTGAGCCATCAACAAAGTGAGTTCTTCTTCTTCTTCCTTCCTTTCAACAAAATTCACTTTCTCATGCACTTGGTTAGTCTTGTTTCTACATTCATTAGAATAGTGCCCAAATTTATGACATTCATAACATTGAACTTGAGACTTGTCATACCTTTGCCTTTGGTAGGTTCCTCTTCCACGCCCTCTTGTTGAGTTGGAACTTTGGCCCCTTTCTTCTTGGTGAGAATTTTGGTAACCCCCTCTTGAGCCTCTTCCTCGTCCTTGACCTCTACCACGTCCACGTCCTCTTTGGCCTCTCTCATAGCCAAAGTTGTCTTCTTTCTTCAAAGTGAGCTTGCTTTGTAGCACTTGCTCCAAGGGTTCTTGATTCTTCCTCTTCATCCTCTCTTCATGGGCTTGTAGCGAGCCCATGAGCTCATCTATGGATAAGTTCTCCACACCTCGACCTTCTTCAATGGCTACGACAACATGCTCAAAATCACCACGTAAAGAGCGTAAAATTTTCTCAACAATATAAGTATCACTTAAGCTTTCATCACCATATCTCTTCATTTGATTAGAAATGGCCAAAACGCGAGAAAAATAATCCGAAATTGTTTCCGAATTATTCATGTGGAGAGCTTCAAACTCACCTCTAAGGATTTGAAGCCGTACCTTTTTGACTCTCTCAACACCCTTTTGAGAGTTTTGGAGAATCTCCCATGCTCTCTTGGAGGTAGTGGCACTAGAAATTTTCTCAAGCATACTATCATCTAAAGATGAATAGATGAGAGAAAGAGCTTGTTGGTCCTTCATACGTACCTCCTCAAACGCCTTCTTTTGAGTTGGACTCCAATCTTCTCGCGGCTCCTCGAACCCTTTCTCCACAACATCCCAAGCCCCATGTGAGCCTAGGATGACTTTCATGCGCATGGCCCATGTGTCGTAGTTGTCCTTGGTGAGGCGAGGACATTGAACGTGAGGGACATTCGCCATCTTGCTATCGACCTGGCTCTGATACCACTTTGTTGGTTTTAGGAAGAGGTTAGTAGGCTAAGTGTTTGGTGGGTTAGTTTGGTGGAAGAGGGAAGTGATGGAACTAGTTGAGTGAGAAAGTAGAACAATAATTGATTTTCTTGATCCAAAATGGAGAAGGTACAAGCTATTTATAGGTGGATGTGGAAGGAATATTCCTAGCATAATTCCTTCCACAAACTTCTTCCACCAAAATATCTAGGAAATTCTCTACAACATTCTACACAATTTCATCTCTAGAATTCTCCTACTAAGGTACAATGAATCTAGACAAATTACAAGTTTGGGCTTGCTAATACAATTGGGCTACAAACAACATTATGACATAATACTAGAATACTTGGGCCTTTTTTATTTCTTGGCCTAAACCAAGTTTAATGTCCAACATTTGTGTGCTATCCTTTAACTATTTAGCATTTCTTCATTTTCAAATTTCATGTTGCCTCGTTTTTGCAATAATTGTGGACCATCGTTGCATTGTTTCCTCGAAAAAGACATGGAGGTTCTTCATCGACTCATACAAAGTAGCCGTATTGAGACCCCTGAGGTAGTGGACACCGGAAGAAATCTTTACCTGGGTTCTTTGTGTGATGACATGTTGTTCTCATCACTCGTATCCTTCTAGAGTTACAATATCTTGGTCGAGACTCGGTGTTACGACGAAATTGGTGGGAGGAGAAGTTGAAGGAGGTATGTGACATGGTGGTAATGAGAAGTTGGGGATATTAGGAGGAGGATAAGATGATGGAGAGGATGTGTAAATGGCATATCCGATTGTGCAAGAGGGGGTTGGTGTATAAGTAGAAGAAGTGAATGGGTGGTTTATTGTTGGACATAAATGGGGAGTAAATTATCCATAATGACAAGTTTGACACTCTGTAACCAAAGAGCAAGTCTGAGCTGAGTAACAGAGGGAAGTAAGCAATGAATGAGGTCAGGAGTGATAAACTAATGTGACAAAGTAACAGATAAAAGAGAGTAAAACAGACAAACAGAATTGATAAACCATCAGAAATACCTTGTCAACTCTCTGAACAAAAATCATACAAGTTAATTTTTTGAAACCACATTCACCATTACAACCACAATATCATGCACCACCCAAATGATTCAACAGCAACCAGTCAATTCTTTTCAAAACAAACACAAAACCACAAACGAGATGAAAATGATGGAATGCCTCACTCAAATGTAACTACCGAAATAAGCTGCAAGGGACGTAGGTATCTTCATGTACTTCTTGGCGAATTCCTACTCATTGTTTTCTTGAGATTTATCCGCTAGAAGGATTTCCCTAAGGTCCTTGTACACAGAACGATCAATGAAATTGGCAACCTCGATCATAATGTAATCTTCACTTGGGACACGAAGTCAATCATCTGCAGACAATTTAGAGTACCAATAGGATAAAAATGTAAAACAAATAGAAATCTATGTTAACATTTTAGTGCAACAACATAACATTGATTGTGTACTAAGAACCAAGGAGCCTCAAGTTGCCATTAAAAATTCTTGGATATAGTAGCCACTCCATTGGATATATGGACAAGATATGCAGTGTTGCTTCACTGATAAAATATATAAACAATAAGATTGATAGTTTGATTAGTCAGAAACATTCTAAAGTAGAAAGGATGCATACTATTTAAAAGGTACCCTCGGGTCTGACTTTGTTGACATGCCCCGAATAGTCTCACGGCTCATATAGAAATACAATAAGCATTCATCGACTTCCAACATTCTTGACAGCATAAAATCAAACTAACCCTGCATACTTACTCTTTTGAAGGTTCTTTTTGGCCCCTTGAAAGTCTATCCTCCCTCTTCCTACTCCTCCTCTGTTCATTGGACTGACATTGTTTTTTTAGGGTTAAAGATGCCACTTTGGGTGATCCATGAGCATGACTGATGGGTGGGGAAGCTTCCACCTTGGGTGATGTATGATCATGCTTGACTGAATTTGAAGATACTTGAACTGGAGACTTGGGTGGAAGCTTGTTGGGTGTGGCCTACACTCACATAAACAAACGGATAGAATAGATAAGCAAATTGTACAAGACATAAACATAATAGACAGAACAATGTGTAATGCAGGTTGCAAATCATTAAAAATGTTGTAAACCCTAGCTGGGTGCTATAGACTTTTATCCAGAAAGGGTTTAGGTGCTTTAAGTTTTTATCCAAATAGGGTTAGGGTTTATGTGCTCTAGGATTTTATCCAATTATGATTTACATATCATATGCTTATGTTTCACTTCTTAGTTTCAAAACAGACCATGTTACAAGCTAGGTTTATGGTATAAGATTGAGCTTCGTGTGGATTGAATGATTTGACTTTTTTATGACAACCATATCGTGTAAAATATGTAGTTAACATGAGTTTATATTGTTGAAGTTGTACAATTTTCATCAAAACACATTTTAGAAAAAATGAGCTTCTCCAACATGGGAACAAGTATAATATTTCATATTGAAATTATAAAGTTTAGAGATTCTCAATAATGTTTACACGGTTATCTGTCTTGTCTTGCAGGTTAACCAGTGGCTCAAGACTAATATCTCCCTTTAACCTATGTGAACATGACTGTTTCTCCTTTACATTTGACTCATAGTTTAACTTTGGGATATTTGGGGTATAATACATGATACATATTTACAAATATTTAATGTCTAAATATTTTGTAAAAATATTAAAATAAATACAGAGTACAAAACTTGGATACGTAGTTTGATACGTTAAATGTGAAGATGTGACGAAACATATTATTTTCACAATCATCCAAATTGAAACATATTGTTCTGGGAGATAGGTAACACAGTATTGCCGATTACCTTCACTCTTATCGTGGAGAGTCATACTTATGTGGTTCACAGGGCAACAGTTGATGACAGCTTCATATACAATATCATTGAATATAATTTATCACACTTTGAATTGGTAGCATCCACTTGTATCATCCCATTGACATTGACTATATATTGTAGTATTGCTTTAGTAAATATGTGGTTATGGCATCCACTTGCCTATGGTACTATCACACTTGTATATGATGGCAAGGATCCATTGACCAAATTTCATCACACGTAAATATTATTGTATCCACTTCCATGCTTGAATTACAATGCATTGTATAGTATACGTATGTAAGTTTCATCCTTGTATTATAATGGACAATCATTCCTAGTGGTGATAAGAGTGTTAGGTGAGCACATCCTCATACGGATGGTCATTGATCCAGAGCTATCATAATTACATTACAGATGGTATTCACTTTTCATATATATGGAAGTTTCATACTTGAATTACAATGACTTGTATTGCATGTATGGAAGATTTGTGTTTGCATTACAATGTATATAAGTCTTACATTTTTGTGGGGTTGTTAATGAGAACTTATTCTTAAAGATGTTTATTGACCAAAATATATCGCACATACAAATCTACTTGTTATTTTGAATGAGAAGGACAACGTGATATAAAATTATGTCAAATATAATCTCTGAAAGTTCTTGATTACGATCCAAAGTGTCTAAACATTTATCTGCCGTAAATCAATGTTAACTATGTTTCTCTTGTAAATTTTTGGTGGTATAACATTAAATTTCGCGTTTTTGTGCTCATTATTAGGCCATGATCCATAAAAAATAAAGTCAATAATTTTCGTATGCAGCAATGTTTAACACTAGGATCGTGTATGAAGTGCTCAAGGAGCAAGCAATGAAAGTAAACACTACAAATTTGTTGACATTCAACAGCTACCTGAATATAAAATGGATGCAATCTATGTCACAAGGGAGAAGGAAAGAACATTTCTAGTAAGTTCACACAATACACTATATGATATTGTCCCTTTAAAATGTTATCTTCTTGTTTTATTTTTCTTTCCGAAACTGCAATTGAAATATCTCATGTTCTTTGTTTACTGAGCAGTTCTTTCCAGTACTTGTTTATTTTTCTCAGTATTTAATGTTTCTATATGAAATGTCGAGTGAAATATCAGGATAGCTTGAATTTTGCTCTGTCATCACACAATTCTCTGCCAAGAAGATAATAGCATGCTCTACTGTTTCTGCATGAGGTTTGAGTAATCACAGATGGTTTGTGGCTACATTATTTTTGTGCTCTTCCATAAAGGAGTTCAATTTATTCCGAAAGTGTTGTTATCGAAACGATGGCAAAAGACGATTAGTGACTTCTACATGAATGATCCAGCCATGAAGAACCCGAAACAAGACGTTGTGACGATCCAAAAACCCATGCATTTAGTTGGGGTTGCATGAAGGTCAGAATGGAGTTGATTAGTGACATGAGTGAAACATCACAAGAGACTTACGACTATTGGCGAGAACATGTTGACTTGATGATAGGGACTCTCAAGAACATTATTTTGAAGCAAGAAAATGAAGAGTTTGTGGTTAATGTCAACTCGCAAGAGTATGCTCGAGTAAGGTCCCCATCTAAAGGGGATACAAAACTCAAAGGGAGCTTCAAAAATGTTTGAAAGAAGTGCGGGAGATGTCAATAATATGGACACAATCGAACTACATGCCCGAATACTCAAGTTGGTGTTTCCGGTCAAGATGTCGGTCAATCGTAATCGCAAGCCCTATCTCAATCAACAAAACAAACGATAATTTCCAACGTCAAATACAACTGGTCTGGGGAATGAGTGACCAATAATCTTTCGGGGGTGTTGGGGATGACTGAGTTTAATTTATTCAAGGACTATATTAATTATGTGCATGTTTTGTTGAGTACCTTGACATTTTTACCCGTTATTTGGTCTGTTTTGTCCGATGTTTTAGTGTGTTATCTGATTCTAAGCGTGTTTATCCACTTTTGTAAAATTTCGATAATTTATGAATCTGTTTCTTTGCTGTTTTATCCGATTCAACGATCATTTATCCACTGGGGGTGGCGACCTGCTACAACAGATCACTTTCCCATAAATTTCCGCATTTTTTTGTCTTCTAGTGGGGGGAACCACAACTTTACCCCCCACCCCTTGGACGTACACTAGAAAATCCCCTAGATTTTACTCTAACAAACACCAACTTGTTGTCTGAAATACACTTTCAGTTAGTGGAACAAATTATAGCTAGAGATACAATTTCTAGTAGTTGTCAGACACCTAATGTACTAGATGGAGAAAATTACAGTGATCCTGGTTAGCTCCAATTGTAATCGGTTTGTCCCACTTCTCGCAATACAATGTTTAGATTTGACCCCAAAAAGGACCATGACACTTTTACCCCTTTTTTTTAGGGAACTTTTACCCCTTTTAGTTTGACTGAAAGACACTTTGTGTCCCGAACTTTAAGTTACTAACACTCCATAATTGTGACGTAATTTACAATTTATACTCCTAAGTTTATGTAAATAGGCAAATCATATCCCTATTGTTCATCAATTGACAGGGGACACCTCTATTTTGGATGGTTTGTAACGATCATGGACGGAAAATGTGAAAGTACTAATTTGTCATTGTACATTTACTCAATATTTATAGGATAATTTACACAAAGCACCCTCCAGTTATGATAAATAGGCATTTAGTATCCCTAATGTTTGCCAATCGGCAAGAGACACCCTTAATTTAGACAGACTCCAATTTAAAAAGGTAAGCACGATAAAGACCAATCTACCCATGATTTGTTGGTTCATTTAAGAGCCAATGAGTGTCTACCAATCACTATCAATTTGTTAAGTGTTGTATTTTCATTGGTTGTAGAGCACCACGTGGTGCTCTAATGAAACACTTAAAAAAATCTCTGTTATTGCCACCGAATAATCCCCTACGTGACTCTCCGACGGCGATGGATGAAAAAAAATGGAGATTTAATCTATCTACCGCAACTTATAGTAAGCACTCAACTCGGATGAAAAAATTCGCGTATGTGTAAACTTCATCTTTGCAAGTCTAAAAAACAGATTCATCCAATAGATGCGCAATAAAAACGTTTTAGGTGGGTTCAGGAAGGCACATAATTCAGTTGACATAGAAAGAGAGAGAGAGAGAGAGGGGAGGGAAAGACGAAAAAAAGAAGTCTTTTTAATTAATTCTCTTTTGTAATTAATTTAAGATGTTGCTAGATAGTAATAGAATTGTGTATGTTTGCTACGTTTCTCTTTGTAACTTATGTGTTTCTTCTGTTACAAGCACATTTATTTATTATACTACAGCAAGCTGAATGTTTGATTTTTTTTAATTCGACGCTTGAATGTAAATAAACTTGGGTTGTATTAACTATTATAATCTTTAAAAAACTGCTATAATCCTCTTTATTTTAGCTTCGGATAATTTTCGATGATATTATTTAGTTTGACTTTAAAAAAATTATTATCATTCTAGTAAACAAACTACAGATTGATGTTGATATTTGACAAGTACTCTATCATAATTAATTTTGTTGAATAATCGACAAATTTATCCTTTGACAACTACAAAATATGATCTATAATAATTTTTAACCATCAATAGAGAGAGATAAAAGAGTCATGCAATTTAGTGGTATAAATAGTAATATCGAAGTTTCTAAAGGTTAAAAAGGCATTATATATCACTAGAGGACATAATAGGCATGAACCAAACATCCAAAGGTGTACCCCACTGCCAACTCGCAAAATAGAGTTGTTTCATGTCAATTGACAAACAGTAAGGCTGTGCATTGCATATTTACCTAAACTTTGGGGGTAATAACTGTAAATTATCAAAATTCAGGGGCAAAATGGGTATAAAAAATACCCCAAGAGTGAACCCCACTATCACTTAACGGTTCCCTAACGGAAATGGACGGAGGGGTATAATTTTTAATTATTACTGCACAAAATAAGGCTGTACCCTGTCAATTGATGAACAATAGGGGTAGGAATTGCCTATTTACATAAATCCGAGGATGCAAACTGTAAATTACCCTAATTGTGACACTGTTAGTTTCAGGGTGGGTCTGCCAATGAAAATAGCTCTGGAGACAAACCTACCCACCCCCCCCCCCCCCCCACCCCCACCCCCCCACACACACACACACTCGTGCATAAAGCACATTGTACCCCTGGGTGACACCAAATTTTCATAATATGGGATTAAATTTGTCCCAAAAACTATATTTATGACAAAATCCACTCCAGACTAACGGCGTTACAATAAGAGGTGTAATTTTCCTCAAGTTCGGTACAATAACGGGATGAAAGCCTCATTTTCGAAACTCGAAGGGATGAAGGTGTACTTCGGTCAAATTAGATGAGGTGAATGTGTCTTTTACCCAAAAAAATGTTTAGGTTTATGGACAACTAATTAAGTGTTTATTTTGCAGCTAGGGTGGTAGCTCAAGTGGTAGAGCGTTGGAAGCCCCTGCATCAAATCCTGGGTTCGAACCCGGTTGACGACAAAACAATTTCTCAAAAAAAAGTTTTAAGTGTTTATTTTATTTTTACTACTGAGTGTAAGCATCTGTTACTGAAAATGTAAGCATTTAATAAGAAGTGAAGAATGAGGTGGGCTCAAAAATTTATGTTATGGGCTTGCACAACCTTTTGGGTTGCTTAAAGTATGGATGTTGAAGTCAGAAAAAGATGGAAGAATGAAGAGGAGAAAGGGTTTGTAGTGAAGGGACAGCCACAACTTCCATCAAGCAAACTTGTACACAAGCTGGTAGAGGAGCAATAAAAGTAGTAGCAAGTTGTTACAAGCACCAAATTCTTCTGCTGTTTGGATTTGCAAACCAAGAAAAATGCTTCAACTGCTAGCATATGATTTCCTTTCTTTCACCTGGTGTTTGGTAATATGTCACCAGCTGTCAAGCTGGTTGAATCAACCAACTTAATTCTATTTCTAACAGAAATGTGTATTCCGGGGTAAGAGGAATTGGCTGGTCGACATTCATGTTATATATGGGCAGTGTTCAATCATTAATAATACTATCACTTATGAGAATTCATTAGTTTGACACAATTTCCATTTCCTTGTGGAAGGGGGAGAACAAACAAAGTAAAAGCAATTTATCTCATAATTAGTACTCCATCGGTTCCAAATTAAGTGTAGAGTGGAGTTTTCACAGTGATTTATGATGTGTATTTGATTTACCATACTCACTAGAATGTCAGTCTAGATGCTACGAGACATCGTCAATTGGGGTGATCACTCAACAAGTTAGAAAGTGTTGCGCGAGAGCTGTAACGGTCTGGTTGAAAGAGGTGCATGGTTTAAGTACGTTTTGAATTATATCTACGGCGACAACCATAGAACTATGTGAAATCAATACTCGCTCAGTCTATTTTTATTTGTCCATGTTTTATAAAAAGGAGTGTTCAAATTTATGCTGCAAATTTACATAAATATACATTTTTTTTCATTTACTTCATATTGTATCATTCTTTTTGCCATATATATAAAACATTATTCATAAGCTACAAAGTAGTAGAGGGCTCTGAGCGCTCCACCGCTGAGTTATCTGTTTGTCACTATATCATTTTAAAACTTATTATTTTTCGATCACCAATAAAAGTACTAAAATCAAACAAGTCAAAAACAACACATTCTTCTAAAAAATCTCGTTAATTCCCGGATAAAAACATAAGATATATTATAAAAGAACATAAAATTTTGAATGAGAGAATATAATGTACTTCCTCCATTCTCTCTCTTTCTTTTTGCTTTTTTTAGGCCGTTTCTTCTCAAGAAAACACCTTCACCATTTTTTTTTTTTTTTTTTTTGAGAAATTGAAAGACTTTTTCACTCTTTAAATGTGCTAAACTCCCCCCCCCCCACCTCTAATTGTGACATTTGATACTCTAACATGACATGTTTGTTCCAAAAACTATTATCGTAGACCGAACCCCACTTCCAAAGTAACAGTGTCGCACTTAACATTGACATAGAACATTCGGGGTTTAGTTGAATGGATCGAGTTTGTATTTTAGAGCATTTGGTTGTTTGCATAGAATCGTTCAAGTATTCTGTTAAACTATTGGGGACACTCAATGATTGCCAATTGACTTCCTCAACTGCAAGTGTGTCTGCCCGAATTTTCGTGAACTTGTTTACTTCTCTAGTATAGTTTGCAAACTATTCCTCTTTTGGGGGGAAGGTTTTGCAAACTTTTTCACTAAAACATGAGTTAAGTCGTTATAAAGGAATTAACGTGGGACATAACATGTAACGCATTGGTGGGTTCAGAATAGTTTTTTTAATCTACTTTGAACTTTTAATCTGCTTTGATGGATTCCACGTTCCAATACTTTCAAGGTCATAACTAGTTGTCCTGAAGGGAGTGAAAACTTAACTGTTAAAGATTTGATTGATCCGGTGCAGAAAAGATGGGATGAAGCGAGGATTGCACAACACCTATGGCCTATAGATGCGGAGGTGATCAAGTCAATCAAACTGTCTGGTTCAAGCGCTGCCGACTCTTACTCTTGGGGATATTCGGATGATGGACACTACACAGTTTCTTCGGGATACAAAGCTCAATTAATCAAATCACAAGGTGAGTCGTCCTCTTCTTTGGGACATATTAATCGTTCATGGTTGTCAAAGCTTTGGCGATTAAAAATCCCGAAGAAAATACCAACCTGGAGAGCTTGGCACTCTTCTTTGGCAGTTTCTACAAATTTGACGAAAAGGGGTATGATGATTCAGACGATGTGCCGTTTATGCGAGGATAAAGCTGAAACAGATGATCATGTATTATTTCACTGCGAATTTGCTCAAAGAGTATGGACGGAAGCTCTGGGTTTGAGTTTTGCGCAATCACTAACAGGGAATGCATGTGACATTATTGTTTCAGTTCTAAACTCCAATCCAGTGAAGTTATGTGAAACTTTTGTCATCACGTGTGGGCAATATGGCGGCAGAGAAACAACCTCTGTTTCAACGGAATTACGAAGTCTGCATCGGAAGTGGCTGCTATGGGTAAGGATCATCTTATGTGGTTCAAAGAAGCTAAGTTCAGAGGTTTATTGGGCGATCAATTCTTGAAGATAAAAGAAGGAAACATACACTGGGAAAGCCCAAATACAGGAAATTATAAGCTCAACTCGGATGCCTCCTGTGTTAGAATAGATGCCCTAGAGGCAATCTAGTTTAGTATGAATTTATTTTGGCTAGAACATTCATTGTATTATTTATTGGATATTTAATATAATGAAGTCCTTAGATTTAGAATTGTGTTGTTTATCTTAAATATCCCTAGTCTAGTTAATGATTAATAGGACAATCATCTATAGTAGTATGGGGTTGGATTGATATGGAGATATCATGATCCAACACATGGGTGTGCATTAAGGGTAATGACTTACCGGATTGACCCATCTTCGAGAAGGCTACATACACGTTATGTTAAGTCACAATCGCTTCTCATGGTGCAATGGTATTGTCATCCTTAGACTTGAAGTCGCTAGATATTCTAGTTGGGGATTATTGCGATTTTGGTAGCGTCAAACGCTACACCGTAACTGGGTAGTTATAAAGGCGTGTACCGGATACAATAAGAAGCAAGCTTAGAGATCGTAGTAGACGTAGATAGAATTTGTCCCTCCCACATAAACGGAGCGAATATCCTAGGCCACTCGAGGGATAGTACTTATAGAATGTCTGGCCAGACTCAAGTAAATCAATATTGGATATTGATGCTATTTGCACGAATAAGGCTATTCCCATGGATCGAGAAACTATGGATTGGATATACGAGTGTGACTTGTATGTCTCGTGCCCAATCCGGATATAGAGACAAAGGGATGAGACAATTACTTGTACAAGGTTTGTCGGATGACTATTCTATTAGTTGGCTAGAATGGATGTTTTGCTAGAAACCGCTCCATATTAGCAAATTGTTGCTACCAACTAGATAGAACCTATGGGATCACACGTTATATAGAGTTGAACTAGATTTGGGAATTAATTAATATGATTAATTAATTAGAAGGATCACTTTGCAACACCTTGCAAATTAGACTAATTTGCAAGGAAGAGACTAAACCGAATTCTAGTAGGACTAGAATATGTCCTTTAGGTAGTTGGCAAGGATTTGTTGGACTATATAAATGATGCTCCTTCCTTCCTTCCCACACTTATGAGCCTTTAGTTCATAACTTGAGTGGGAGAGAACAAAAGGAGAGAGAGCAAGCAAGCAAGGAAGGCCGAACGCCCCCCTTGCCGCCGCCCCCAATCCCGTCGGCCACCAAGGAAGACGCCACCTCCTTGTTTCCTCGTGTTGCGTGATTTATTCTTCCTCTTCCTCGGTTCTGGGCTAGCACAAAGGAGAAGTAAGATCTAGATCTCAACTCTAGGTGTGGATCAACTATAGAGAACGTGACACAATTCACGTTACAAGTCATCACAGGAGAAACCCTATGGTGTGTAACTTGATTTCTTCCCTTACCATCGTTATGTCTCTTGTCCTGTGATCCTTGGAGTGTATTGCATGGTTAAAATATATTTTTCCGCTGCGTATCCATGATCATAACCCTACATCCTGGTCAGAACACGGTGTAGCTACTGGAATCGGCGTTACCTTTCGGGACAGCGATGGCAATTTTATTGCAGGACGCCATCAACGTCTTCCTCGTCTCAGGTCACCTCTGGTAGCGGAGCTTGCGGCCATTGAAGAAGGTCTACGTTTTGCCAGAGAACTACACTTGCAGAGGGTGGAGGTTGAGTCTGATTCGTTAATTACAATAAAGCTCCTGAAGGAAGGCAGTTGCGGGAAGCTAAAGTCTGCTATGGCTCTGGCAGAGATGAAGGATATTTTGGAGGGATGCAACCAATTATCGAAGTGCTTCAACAATATCTCTTACTCTTTCACAGCTAGAAATGCTAATCAACTGGCTCACTTGTTTGCACAGAAAAGGGTATTTGGAGGAAGATATGTCGTACTATTCGGTCATTCCTCAATGGGCTGAAAATGTATTTTATACGGATCTCTTGGGAGTGACGCCCCATCTATAATGAAACTATTCTTTCCCCCTCAAAAAAAAAAAAAAAAAAAAAAAGACACTTTTAATCTGTTTTGAGTGTTTGGTATGGATTGTTTGTGCCATCATTGGATTAGGGATTTTGATTTGTAGTGGTAAAGTGTAAAAGTAGTTATAGAAAAAAAAAATAGTTTGATGAGCTTTTCTTGTACTTTCTCTACTGAAATTACAAAACGACCATTATATGCATACTATATACTTGTATTTACATACAATCATAAATGTTTATTAGACATTAATCAATACTAAACACCAAAATCGTCACATTATTAATTTTTTACCATCACTAAATACATACATCTATTTTATTAACTTTCTTGTTTAGTATTTTTTTCACAAGTAGACAGTCGACTTAAATATCAAACTCACCCAATATTTGGCCACAAAAGAGAGATACAATCTTTAGCCCTAGCCTATTGTTTGAAACCAAAATTGGGGGTTTTTATGTTTCAAGCACATACTGCCATGTTAACCTCTGTCAAGGATGAGGGTCCCTGTAACATGCATGTCTCTGAAATTGGGGGGATGAATGGGATTGTGACCTGTAAAAAGAGAGGCTTCCACAAGGAGAGTCACGTTCCTTGCACGTGCACCATTATTGGATGTTCCATGCCATGGCCTTCCAAGTACCAAAAAAAAAGTATCATTAGTCATTACTGGAAATACTCAGGCATTGCACAAACAATTCTTTTGATTCTTAAACTTACGAGTACCACTGGACTTGGAAAGGTCATAGCCCTATGTTCCTATGTTACTTCCATGTCAACCTTTATCTTTTCATGTTCTAAAGTGAGTACTATTTGATTCTATCATGTGATTATGTTCACCTTTTCTCATCACTAATGTGGTCTTTCATTTGTGTGGCGTCTTGTCCTTGGATTATGGATGAACAGCTGTAATCCAAATGATTGTTACTCAATAACCATCTTCATCAATCAAAATGGGTTGTTACTCCATCTCAAGTTTTCTCATTTGTACCGTACGGTATGATTTTACTCCGAACTGGTAAAAAATAAAGTAATGCACAACATTGACTTGTAACTTTATCTGTTTTGGACTCTTTTAATGTTCGATGTAAGAAAATTGTAGCTTTTGGAATAAAATTGACTTCGGAAAATGTTGGGTTTTACAATTTTTTTTGTGTGGAACTTCTATCTATAATCTGTAAACGAACTACGACTGTTCAATTTTTGAGAAACTGAAATATCTTTATTTAACTTTCGAATCAAATAAATTTTGGCAATTAAATAATAGCTACTTATATAAGTATTTTTGAAATATAAGCGAAGATGAGTTTTTAGTACCAAAAAAATGTATGTTCCAACGATGATTTTTGGCGTACCACATTATTTTTGTAGTGGAATAGGTCTAGGAGTAAGAACATTGTACAATAATTTTGAATTTTTCCACAAGTTTTGGAGCCTATAAATGCACCGAGAAATTTTCGACTGCTCATGTCACTATTAAATTAAATATAGAATCTGATTTTCAATGGCAAATCAGACTTAGTCATGCAATTGATCATCAATGTGGAAAGCTACCTGGAGGAATTAACAAACCCAAATTCTTATGCTAGTACTCACTCAACACATAGAGATGGTGTTGTCGAACTGCAGGAGGAACTAGATCTGGAACCTCCCTCAAAGCTTGAGTTCGATGGTGCCTGGTCTTACATCCATCGGAAAGCCGGCGTCGAAGTAGTTCCCTGAGACCATCATGGTGAGGTTAAAGCGGCTGTGACATCCAGACTCCAATGGGGAAACAGAGCAAAAGAAGCCGAAGCTATGACTGTAGAAAGGAGGGTCGATTTGGCCTCGCAACATAATATCAAAGTGATTGAAGTTGAAGGAGTGATAACTCATTAATAAGAGTTATCTTATATACACTTTATATTGTTATTTGTGTGCGTTTCGGTGCAAAGTGACAAGATTTGAGCCAAAATATGAAGAAAATGCACATTTGGATGTTTTTGAACTTTAAAGTGCAATCCGAGCGTTTCTTTATGGTTTTGAGTATGATTTCGATAATTTATCACATTTGATCTTCGCGGTAGTGTTCCTGTTGTTGTTTAATAGAAATTACACATGCGGGAATCAAGTGGAGAGAAGAAAAGAGCTTCTGAATAGAGGAAATAGGCGAATTTGGCGCGTTTTGGATGTTTTCGCTAAATTTAGGCAATAATTGAGAAGAATGAGAAAACGGTCCGGAAACGGAAATTTCTCTACATGAGCAAAGTCTACGTCGCGAAAGGACTCCAAAGGTGCAAAAATCACATTCATTGGAGTTCGGGATCAAAATTCGGGTCCTTATTTGCTTTTCAAAAAGCTTAGTTGCCTTTCACGGATGTTTTAGAGAAAATTAAGGATATTTTGAGGATATTTTGGATTCTACAATGAATATGAAAGTGAGATCGGTGGAAATTGAAAGTAGACTCGAAGAGCTTTCTAACGGCGGGTCACGGAGCTAAAGACGAAAAAGTTATGGACCGTTGAAGACGAACAAGAATCCTGGAGCTACAGGGTCTTCGCACGAAGACAATTTGTCTTCGCACGAAGACTTTACTTAGCCAAAATTCAGAAAGTCTTCTTAAACATGCTTGCTGTCTCAAAATAGGAAGACTTTCGCACGAAGAAGAACAGTCTTCGCATGAAGACAAATTCTCTTCGTGCGAAGAGAACGACAGGAGCAGCAGAAACGTTGGGGCTTTTGTGCAATTACTTGGAACTTCACCTGAACACTATGGAAACATATTAGAACGGGTTAGGGCATAGTTTTTCAGTATCTTTGAGTGGGAGACAAGTGCTTGGAGCTACGAGGAGCTTGGGAGACGCTTTGTTTGATCTTTTCTCTTCCCTCTCTCTAGTTTTTGGTTTATGATCATGAAACTTTGTATCTTCATCATGTGTAATCGTATCTAAACCCTTAATTTGGGATATCTCATAGGGAGCTAGTGTTTGAACACCACATTTGGTGATTTATGGATTATGCTTCATGCTTTGAGCCTAATTGAATGTCTTTTGCTTAGCTATACTTGATTTATGTACTTAATTCTATCTTTCATATTGTTTAATATCACAATAGGATTGATCTAGGTAATAATTATTAGAGGAATCAATAGCTGTTGCCGGAATTTGAATCAAGCACTAGCCGTATCTAGGGTTGAGGAATCTTGCTAGTGAGCTAGAACTAAGAGTAGATCGCAAGAACATAATGCGTATTTAAACTTGAGTAGGCTAGAGGAATCAGGTACAAGAGTTTGAATATAGACTTTGGTTGAGGAACCTTCAAAGTATAATTGCTCGTTTGGCTAAGTAGAACACATTCGTGTTGCTTGAACATAAATCATAATTGGTGTGAGATCCCTAGTGAACCCGTAGAGATATCCTAAACTTGTCCACATATTAAGTAACTCTTAAAAATCATTCTTCGTTAATCGTGAAGTCATTCACCTGATTAATTGATACATTTGTCTTTTATTTTTAGTAGTATATAGCAAACAAAATCAACGAGCTTTGCCCACACAAGGTTAAGAAAAATAACTAGTTTACAAGAAGTCTCTTGGGATTCGATAAACCCGGATTTCCGAATATTACTACACACGACGGCTGTACACTTACAGTTTAAATCGTGTCAAGTTTTTGGCGCCGTTGCCGGGGACTTCGGCTAAATTAGTTATAATTCATAGCCTTAGGGAATTTTATTTTTTACTTTTGTTTATTTATTTGTTGATCTCACCTGCTTCCTAGTGAATAATTGTGAAGGTATCTTCGTGATCATGTGGGGTATAATTTCTACAGGCAAGCTCCAGACTATTCACCGTACTACTCCTATGGAGATATGTACACCCTCCTCCTTGCAATCAAGAAGATGTGGAGATGAAAGAAATATTGAATCTTATGATAGCTAGTATGGACAGAATGGAGGAAGGGATTAATAGGATGGATGAAACTCTCCAGCTAAAGGGACAACACTTGGCAGAACTTTCGAGTGCATTGACATATGCAGATAACGAAGATGGGCCAAGCAACATCATTCCTGACTTAGTTGAGGAGTGCGAAGAGGAAGACGATGAACCCCTAGAGGTCTATGTCTATAATATTGTTCATCATGAAGTAATAGATCCTCGAGCTGCTTCAGACTCAGATTCGGACTCAGATTGGGATGATATTGTGAAGCCTAAACAACTTGTGCCTCGCATAATTCCGGAGTCATGGCATGAATGGGAGAGTGTGGTCATCGCAAGCTTATGGCCCACTGAAGATATTTGCTTTAACGAACAAAGCCATGAAGCTAAAAAATTATTGCATGGAGAGGTTCACATGGACATGTATCAAGAAGTTCCTCAGCCTAATCCATATCTCTTGGAGATTATAAAATTCGGAAAATTGCATGAGGAAGACCAAAGACCCCAGTTTTATGCAATCCATGATTTACCACCTGTGATTCCGAGACAAGAGCTAGGGAAGGAAGCAGGAAATGCAGAACTCAGAGTTGCAGTCGTTCCACATGAGATACTATATTCAAATGGCCAATCATCGGCGGATGTAGTTTTTAAGAATTGGAAGAAGAAAAAGAAGATGAAAGGTAAAACAAGGCATGTGGCAGCTAACAACTTTTCTTTCTTCTTGCCATTGACTTATTCATGCTTGCCTGAGAAGAGACAAAAAGAGAAGCGATGGTGGAAGAAGAAGAAGTGGAGAGAAAAGCCTCCTTAACATCTTTTGAGGTAACTGGGTCGGGTCGTCGACCTTAAATTACACGGCGCTTGTTGGGAGGCAAACCAACCTATTTATTTGCTTTAATTTAGTTGTATTTTTAAATTCAATTATTTATTTATGTTATTTGTGGAGAGATGAGAGAGAGGGACTGACATTTGTTTCCAAGTGACATATTTGAGCAGGATATGGGAGAGTCTACCCCGGTGTGTCATGGCACACATGACCTTCACAGGGACTCGTGCATGTGAGTTGGGGATTCTTCAGCCATGGATTTTAGTAGAGGAGGCCAGTCGACCCCGGTGTGCGAGTACACATTGACTATATAGGAGCATGGTGGCACCACTACTGTGCTTGGGACTGCTTGGCGTGATTTCTTCCCCACCCTTGAGGTGGTTGTGAGTATCTTTTTCTCTTGCTAAATTTTGTGTTTCTTTTATATAAGTATGTCATAGCTCCATCTCATCTACTGGCCTACACATTTGAATTGCTGAGTCCTATGTTTGATCTCTAAATTCGTTGAGGACAACGAAGCATTCAGTGTGGGGGTGGTTTAACAGTCTATTAGCCAAATGTGTCTTGCATAGCCAGTTACATGGAGGATGTATTTAGATTGTATTGTGAGTCAGTATAGTGATTTATGTTTTTTTTTTTTAATTATATTGTCCTATTGTGTAGAATAGATTTACATATTGTTTGCACTTTTAAATAATTGAGTATACCTACCAACAAAGTAAATTGTGTATAGTCAAATTTTTTAGAGTCAAAGCCTTGCATATAGAGTTAGGACATTATTAAAAATACAAAAAAAAATGAGAAAAGGAGAAAAATCATAAAAAATGAAAAAATTGAAAATTTTGAGAAAAGGCAATTGAGAGAATCTTAGACTTGGTTGATTAAGCGAGATGTGAAGACATTAGGCATTGGGTGTGAATTTTGACCGAGAGTGACAATTTTAGTTCCCCCTAGTAAGTATAGAGAGACTCTCATTACGGGAATTCCTATCTATTTTTTAAACTAAAATTATATTTTAAAAGCTAAAGTGTGTCCTGTTTTTTTCTTAAAAGAGTTGAGCTTGGTGTTTGCTAAACTAGCCGAATGTTCATTTTGTCCGTCTTAGGTAGTCGTCAGCCCGCCTCGTAGTGGCACACAGAATAGCTATGCGAGGATGTGTATTAGAGCACTCACTGCTTTTTAGATCTTACCTTGTAGGACCACTAGTAACCCTAATTGATCATTGGATTCATTGTTAGCCTCTTTGACCTAGGAAGACGATTCTTGGACTTCATCATATATCGTTTAGAATCACCTTTCTAGCATAGTTTTCAAATCGGGATTCAGATAATGAATCGAAATTCACCTTTACTGAATCGTAAATCGAATCGAATCGTGAATCGTAAAGATTCAGCTTGCAATATTATTATAGAGATATAATAAAATATTTCATAAAGCTAAAATATTATTGAACAAAATATTCATATTTTTACAAAAGGAAAGCTCAATTTATTGAGAACTCGCATACATAACTAATGATTAGGAGTTTCACACATCTAAAAGATAAAGAATAATCGAGATATTGATATGCATGTGGAGCAAGGAACTACAAAATGCCAAAACTATTAGCCTTGGACTTGTGAAAAATGCACTAGTAATTTAAAACAAATGCATGTTGCAAAACAGACATAATGCAGGATATAATGCAGGAGGTATTATTTCTTCGACTGATGCTGCAACTCAATTAGACCTTCAGATGAATCGAAGGTGAATCGAGGAATCGGTCTGAATCGCAATTGAATCGCAAGATTCGGACTTTTGAATCGGGATTCAAATATTTTTTTGCCAATTAAAGATTCACTAAGGGATTCACATCGTTTCATGGGTGAATCGAATCGAAACGTAGCATACGAATCGTGAATCGTAGGATTTTGACAACTATGCTTTCTAGAGCGTCACGAGGGAGCAGTAGTTGAGGGGGTTTAGTTGAGGGAGTGCTTCATTACATATTTGTGTGAGTTCTACATATCGCATGTGCTTCATTTGATATCTACGAGGGGATGTGAGGGTAAGTGACTTGGCTTGCACACTAAGGTGTGGCGGTGTTCCATGTCATTACACCATGGACACAGTAGTGGAGATCCTGAGTGTGTGACGTCTAATCCGCACCAAATGGGTTGGTTGTACTTAATTGGTGGAATGTGCTAGGTACTGGATTTCTAGCATTTCGGTGTAGGAGGTTCGGTTAGATTAGGCACATGACATATCTTGTTTGACTACTTGAGAGGGGACATGACAATATTCTAGTGTGGGGGTATCGACATTTGACTACAGACATAGAGATTGTGCTTTTGACAACTCCACCTCCACACACGTGCTTTGATTGGCTTGCAGCTTTGTTTGGTGACACCGTGTATTTTATTGAGTTAGGGGGAAATGAATTTTATTCGTGATACTCATTCATCGGTTCGTCTATTCCCTCCCCATAACATGAGTATTATTGCTTGATTCTGGAAGGACATATTTATTTGATCGTATTGATATTCGATTGAGAGAAAGAAATTATAGAAAAAAAAAGAAAAGAGAGAAAAAAAGGAGAGAAAGAAATAAAGTTGTCTTTATTGAAAATCGAGTGGTGAAAGTTCTTAGTTCCGGATTGAAGACAAAGATGAGTTTTGCACATTATTTGCTTTGATGGCCACGGGATTGACATGGTACTGGGGTTTGAGGGGATTGGGGGTCGGAGTCGGTGAGATTCGGGTTGTGGATTCTTATCATCAGGGTGAGGGTGTGTGAGATATGGGGTTTGGTGAGCTTATGTGACGCTTTATAATTTTTGCTTCATACAAGTTATATCCTTTTTGTCTTTAAGCCTCATCATATTTGACCATTAGCGGAATAGGAGCTCGGACTATGAATGTGGCTTAGCCTTGGTTAGCCTCTTATTTTTATCAGCACACATGAAGAGGTAAGTTGTTATTTATAGTAAAGTTAATCTTACTATACTAACTATGGGGAATTACTTGTTGTCGAGTTTAGTTGCGATTCACACCTCCTGCCTAACTTTTTCAGCATCCATGAGCACTGGTCTAGTGTGGATTGAAATTTCCTAATCTCCCAAAAAGAAAGTAATTTCTGATTTAAGTTTTAAGATCGAGTCTAGAATTGCATTTGAATCATCTTGCTGCATTGTTTGTGTCTTGAGTCATGTTAGATTCGTTTGAATTTGTGTGGCTATTAGACAGTTATATGCAGTAGATGAGACTTTGCTCGGGACGCGCAAATATCAAGTGTGGGGGTATTTGATAACTCCTTCATAAGAGTTATCTTATATACACTTTATATTTTTATTTGTGTGTGTTTCGGTGCAAAGTGACAAGATTTGAGCCAAAATATGAAGAAAATGCAAATTTGGATGTTTTTGAACTTTAAAGTGCAATCCGGGCGTTTCTTAATGGTTTTGAGTATGATTTCGATAATTTGTCACATTTGCTCTTCGCGGTAGTGTTCGTGTTGTTGTTTGATAGGAATTACGCATGCGGGAATCAAGTGGAGAGAAGAAACGAGCTTCGGAATAGAGGAAATAGGCGAATTTGGCGCGTTTTGGATGTTTTCGCTAAATTTGGGCAATAATTGGGAAAAATGAGAAAACGGTCCGGAAACAGGAATTTCTCTGCATGAGCAAAGTCTACGTCGTGAAAGGACTCCAAAGGTGCAAAAATCACATTCATCGGAGTTCGGATCAAAATCCGGGTCCTTATTTGCTTTTCAAAAAGCTTAGTTGCCTTTCCAGGATGTTATAGAGCAAATTAAGGATATTTTGAGGATATTTTGGATTATACAATGAAGATGGAAGTGAGATCGGTGGAAATTGAAAGTAGACTCGAAGAGCTTACTAACGGCGGGTCACAGAGCTAAAACGGACATCGGACGAAAAAGTTATGGACCATTGAAGACGAACAAGAATCCTGAAGCTACAGGGTCTTCGCACGAAGACAATTTGTCTTCGCACGAAGACTTTACTTGGCCAAAATTCAGAATGTCTTCTTGAACATGCTTGCTGTCTCAAAATAGGAAGACTTTCGCACGAAGAAGAACAGTCTTCGCACGAAGACAAATTCTCTTCGTGCGAAGAGAACGGCAGTAGCAGTAGAAATATTGGGGCTTTTGTGCAATTACTTGGAACTTCATCTAAACACTATGGAAACATATTAGAACGGGTTAGGGCATAGTTTTTCAGTATCTTTGAGTGGGAGACAAGTGCTTGGAGCTACGAGGGGCTTGGGAGACGCTTTGTTTGATCGTTTCTCTTCCCTCTCTCTAGTTTTTGGTTTATGATCATGAAACTTTGTATCTCGATCATGTGTAATCGTAGCTAAACCCTTAATTTGGGATATCTCATAGGGAGCTAGGGTTTGAACACCACGTTTGGTGATTTATAGATTATGCTTCATGCTTTGAGCCTAATTGAATGTCTTTTTGCTTAGCTATGCTTGATTTATGTACTTAATTATATCTTTCATATTGTTTGATATCACAATAGGGTTGATCTAGGTAATAATTATTAGAGGAATCAATAGTTGTTGCCGGAATTTGAATTAAGCACTAGCCGTATCTAGGGTTGAGGAATCTTGCTAGTGAGCTAGAACTAAGAGTAGATCGCAAGAACATAATGCGTATTTAAACTTGAGTAGGCTAGAGGAATCAGGTACAACAGTTTGAATATAGACTTTGTTTGAGGAATCTTCAAAGTATAATTGCTCGTTTGGCTAAGTAGAACACATTTGTGTTGCTTGAACATAAATCACAATTGGTGTGAGATCCCTAGTGAACCTGTAGAGATATCCTGAACTTGTCCACATATTAAGTAACTCTTAAAAATCATTCTTCGTTAATCGTGAAGTCATTCACCTGATTAATTGAGATCTTTGTCTTTTATTTTTAGTAGGATTTAGCAAACAAAATCAACGCGCTTTGTCCACACAAGGTTAAGAAAAATAACTAGTTTACAATAAGTCTCTTGGGATTCGATAAACTCGGATTTCCGGATATTACTACACACGACGAATGTACACTTGTAGTTTAAATCGTGTCAAGGAGACTCATAAACTCTGATCTCCCAAGTGGCAAACGACAATCACCATCAACGGGAAAACAGATCTCTAGTCGAAGACATCAGCTGCAAAATCAGAGAAAAGACAAAGAGTTTCGAGAGAATTCTGTGGAAATGGACGCCTCGGGAGAACATTAGACCAGCTCACTGTCTCGCTCAGTGCAGTCTAAGTCTAGAGGCAGAGTACTTGTGGAATTATGTTACCACACGTGGTTCTTAGATTCATTACATATGTAACGCTCCAGTTTTAAAGTTGGAATCTCAAAAATAAATAAAAATAAATATGTAATATTGAGTAAAGCATCATTTAAAAAAAAAGTATTGTAGAATAAGGAGTGACCCAACGGGTAACTCCCGAGTGGAATAAGAAGTCCTCTTAGGAAACGTTTGGTGCTAGGTTTATAAGTTGGGGTACATAGGGTCCTACAGTATTATAGGGTGTATTTATATTAAGAGGTATTAATTAGACAAAGATGATTATGTAACATGTTTATTTGCACTATTATAAATTATAAATAAATGTATTAAGACTTTAGTATTCAATCCCACATACATTGTGAGATTATATTTTAAGCATGTAAGGAATTAATAAGGAGAATTGAATATCTCTTGTTTTTTGTTTTTTTTTTCAGAAAAATCTCTCTTGAAATTGTTCATGTACTAAGGGTGGGTTTGGTATGACTTATTTTCAGCTTTTAATCCACTTTGGACTTTTAATATGTTTTGAGCTTTTCTGCAAGGTTTGGTATGACTTTTTATGTGACAGCTTTTGGATTTTAGCTTTTGTCTTGTAGTGTAAAACTGAATTGAGAAAAAAGTTGGGTTTCATGAACTTTTTTTGGACTTTTTTCTTCTTAAACAATAAAAATGACTAATTTACCTCTACTTTTTTTTGTACCAACATACTATGACATCTAATTAGACATACTATAATTTTATTAGTAAATATAAAAAAGATAAAATTATAATTTTCACTAACAAACAAAAGTGTTGCATCCTAACTTTTTTACAGCATAACTTTTTTCACCAAATCCATACATATTTTTTAATCAACTTTTTTGTCACGAACTTTTTTCACAACAACTTAAAAGTCGACTTAAAAGTCCAAAAAGTCATACCAAACAGACCCTAAATTGGTAGGAATACTCAAATTTCAAAACCCGGATTACAACAGTAACCGACCCGGATTGGTGGTAAGATTTTGGCAGCTATAGGGCGTGGGGATTCCATAGGGGCGAGGTTAGGTGAGTAGAGCCACATCAATAGGACATTTCACCTGCAACCGACA
Source organism: Linanthus parryae (assembly GCA_023055425.1). NCBI lineage: Eukaryota > Viridiplantae > Streptophyta > Magnoliopsida > Ericales > Polemoniaceae > Linanthus > Linanthus parryae. Next base: position 125,503,461 of record JALGPY010000004.1, on the reverse strand, counting down.
TTTCAACACCCGATGTTCCTCAAGGTCCCATTACCAATTTAACAATCGTTGTTTATTCACAAGCGTTTCCATCATCAGTTTTAGCAATTTCGTACGGGTAAAAGACACTTCCACGCCCCCTTATATTTGACAAAAAGGTTTTTCGACCCCTTTCAGTTTAGGAAAATGACACTCTCACCCCTTTGGTGTCATTTCCGTACTCCAAGAGAGCAGAATTCTCCCAAACGATTTTTTTGTGACGGACGGACCGTCATCTCCAGAGTAACCTCGTGACAATTTAGTACAGAGTTTGTTCGGTACCCGTTTAAAAACAAAAAAAACAGTGGGAAAAAAAACGTGTTGAAAAAACACGTTTAAAAACAGAATAAAAAAACTATTTGGTATTTGTTTAAAAGCAGTGTTTACAATCAAAACCACATTTAGCAACATCACTAAATTTCAATGTTACTTTGCTTGAATATCATTTTACGTACAATACCAAAATATATTTGATATTTTTGCATCTAATCATAGTTAAATGTCTTTAAACTCCAATAGTATGACAAAACACAAAAAATGACACTAAATTTGCTTTTTTTAAACAGACTAGGGGATTGCCCGTGCCCAAGGGCACTACTCCAAAAAAATACTGAGAAATTCATTGCACTTGCGATGTAAAAAGTGAATGACAACACAAAGATGATGAAATCAGTAGAAACAAGAATTTTTTTTGAGCCAACATGTGAGAAGTTTGGGTGAAAAAGAGTGAAAATGGAGAAAGTTAAATATGTGTGGAGGAAGTGGGGGAAAAGTTACAAAAGTGGTGGTTGCCCATATCTCTAATTTTTAGGGAATTCTAACTATAAATGGATGATAGGTGAGATTTAAAGGTTAGAGTTGTTTTAATCTAGGGTGGAAAAGATGTCAACTATGCTATTTTATAGAATAGATGTTTTTCAACATGTTTTTATTTTTAAACAGGCAAAAAATATGCATAACAAAGGAGTTTATAAAAAATACCATGTTTTTAATCAAGTTTGATTAAAAACAGAGATGCCAAACATGCATATAACCTGATCTCCAGAGTAACTAATGAGTGAAAGTGTCCTTTCCCAAACTAGATGGGGGTAAAAATGTCTCTTCCTCAAACTTGAGGGGATGTGAATGGATTAGTTCTTGTTTGGTGGGTCTTAAATTCCACGCACAGATTCGATTCATCCATCTTTTTCTCCCACCATTTTCTTTTCTTCCTTCAATCACAGAGTCGATTCATCAAAAAAAAAGTCGTCGATTACAGAACACCAACAATTCTCCTATATTACTAATTGCTTCTCTGTATTGCTTCCTTTGTCTCTCTGCAAACACAACCGACATTCCACGATATCTCTTCAGAGAGATCGAAGAGGATTGACCAAATTGAATTTGGGGATTTATACTCTTCTTAGTCGTTGTATAGTGATTCAGAGTTCTGGGTTCGAGTTCATTTGAGGTGGGTATTTGGATCTGAACTGGGTTTTTTCCTCTTCGGGATGGTTCTTGGGCAAAGCTCAATTCTTGATTTTGAGTGATTGAAGAAGGAAAAAGGATGTCTTGGAAGAGCAGAGGACCGGAGTCAACAGCTTCAAAGAGTGTTTTGTCCCGGAAATTTGCTGTTTTGCTGTGTATTGGATGTTTCTGTGCTGGAATGCTCTTCACCGACAGGTTTTGATTTCAAGCTCTCTTAAATTCATCATCTTATCTGAATAAACGAATTTATTTTTTTATTTTTAATTTTTTTTAATTTTGTAGTTGTAGTTTGAGTCAATTTGATTAATTGGGTTGTAATTGATAGTTTTTGGATTTTTGTAGCAATTAAAACTAGCCCTAGCTTCATCAGTTTCAGCTATGAGTTACTATTTGTTATTCTAATACTCTCTATATGATTGAGCATATTTATAATATAATACCTCAATTCTTGTGTTTACTAAATATAGAAAATTCATCATGAGTCTCTTAAGATGCAAGGGATTACTGGTACTTCCTCCGTTCTTCAGGAATGTCCTGGTTTTACGTAACTGGGTTTCTTTGACTCGGTGATTTAGATAGCAAAACGATATAATTTTGTGGATTTTTTTTTTCATGTATTGTAGAGTAAACTTTACTCTACAAGACCATGCAAAGATTACCAAATTCTTGGATCGTTTTGCTAATCAAATTATTGGGTCAAAGTGACCAAATGAATTAGTGACAAAACAAAAAGCGAAGTAGGTTGAAAGAGAAGAAACAGATGTAGTAATTATTACTAGGGCTTCTTTTGCTTTAATCCTTCTGAAATCCATTTCGGGTTCCTGGCCGAGAAGCCTTGAATTTGAGTCAGAACAATCGTCGTATCCATTAATATTTGAGCCTGCAATTAATGACAATTGGTTGGTTATAGGATGTGGGCAGTACCAGAAGCTCAAGGCATTTCGCGGAGAATTGGGATTGAAGAAGAAAGGCCAAATTTGATCGTCGAGGGCTGTGATCCGAAATCGGTGAGTACATTCCTATTCACTCCTAGTCTTATTCATCATATCTGGGATTTCAAATGTTTATTTATTCGTTTTTGATCTCTTCAGAAGGACCAAAAGAAAGAATCGGTGGAAATTTTGGGGGAAGTCTCGAAAACACATAATGCTATACAGTAAGTTCACCACACCACCTCATATTAGCTGAACTGGAGAAGAGCTCTATGATGCTTTTTGATTTACTTTTACAGTTTACTTCTTCATTGACTTTAAGTATTTGCAATATGTGATATGTAGAACACTTGATAAAACGATATCGAATCTAGAGATGGAATTAGCTGCTGCAAGGGCTGCCCAGGATTCTGTGCTTACTGGTTCCCCTTCATATGGAGACGTGGCGGTCACCGAACCAACTAAGAAAAGAAAATATCTGATGGTCGTGGGTGTAAACACTGCTTTTAGCAGTAGAAAGAGAAGAGACTCTGTCCGAGCTACTTGGATGCCACAAGGTTTTGTAACTGTTGGATTTATGATTTTGAACTGATTCTGGATCTGATTGTAGTAAATTTGCCACTGATGAACTGTTTTTGTGGTGGGGTAATCAGGTGACAAGATGAAGAAGCTTGAGGTAGAGAAAGGCATCGTGGCCAGATTTGTAATAGGTCACAGGTAGGTTCATGAAATTCACCTTTTTCTTATCTAGTCATGTATTTGGTATTTCCATTCAGAAACATGTGAATGGTGATTGCTCATGAATCACCATGGCTCTGCACATTCCTTCAGAAGGTCACTAGTTCAAGATATTGGCGTGTTGCATTTATAAGGACGTATCCACTAGTTTAGGTCAACAAGTTTATAAGAAAAGCGGTGAACACTGGCAAGGAAGATTGGTGAAACAAGAAATCTTAGGCATGAATTATGGTTCCACACTTTGGTCCCTATTTTAGAGTGGGATTTGGTGACAAAAGAAGATTAATTAATTTGGTTAACACTCAATACCAGAAGAATATTTTTGCAATCACTATTCCCAATCTGATGCTTATTTTCTCTGCTGAAAAAGGGTGAAAGACACTTTGCTCCCTTCACTTTTGAAGAAATACCAGAATGCTCCCTGACAAATTAACAATTCCACATACCTCCCTGTAACGGAAAAAAGAAAAAGACAAGTTGTCTCTTCTGTGCCATTTCCATCCGAAAGTGCGCAATTACAATGGCACAGAAGAATAGTAATTGCGCGCTACTGGACGAAAATGGCACAAAAGAGTCAACTTGTCTTTTCTTTTTTCCGTTTAGGGAGGTATGTGGAATTTTTAATATGTCAGGGAGTATTATGGTATTTTTTCAAAAGTGAAAGGAGCAAAGTGTCTTTAACCCGCTGAAAATAGAAGAAAAAAGTAAGGTTATAGATGGGAATTACCATCTCAAGTTTGTTAATGATGCTTTAGCCTTAATTGTTTCCTCATCAATTACAGAGAGCTTTACTAGTCATCATTAGATTGACCTCGATGTGTGACATGTATGACAAGTCAACAAAAGAGTGCACAAGGATGCTACTTCCATGCATGTTTTAAGATTTTCCTGGATAAAGTTACGCAGTGTGAATAAATCTGCTAGCATTTAACACGATTAAAATAAAAAAAAAAACAGCTTATAAATTTCCCAAATTATTAAATTGTGTTCTTTTGAGCATTTGCGACTTGCTTCCCCTCTGTATGCGATTCATGATAGATTGAGGTCTAATCTTTTCCTTGCTCTTCCATTTTGGTCATCAGTGCAACGCCAGGTGGGATCCTTGATAGAGCCATTGAAGCAGAAGACCAGAAGCACGGAGACTTTTTGAGACTGGTACTGAATTTCATCTTTTCTTAACCATGAACTTGTGCTCCCACTCTCTGGCAGATAAGCAAGTATGATACTGTGTTAATACTCATTATCGTAAGACATTATGTTGAAAGCTTTTGGAGCCATGCAGAAGAGAACTTCTTTAACTAAAAAATTTGAACTTGCTTTATGCTTTGGGTTGCATGCATTTAGATTGAACATGATTGATAAATAGAGTTCATCTTCTGTATCCTGTCCTATGTACTATGGCAAATCAGAAAAGGAAAGTCATCTAAATTAATATCTCTTGGATTTCCTGTAGGATCATGTCGAAGGGTACCTTGAACTGTCGGCAAAGACGAAGATATTCTTTAGCACTGCTGTTGCTCTTTGGGATGCAGACTTCTATGTCAAAGTTGACGATGATGTTCATGTGAATATAGGTAAAGATGCATAGGCGTGCACTATCATACGATTTCGTGAAACTACTCGCTTTTAGATGTATGATTGTGTCACTATATGTTCTACACTGATATCAAGCACAGTTTTGATAATTTACAAGAACACTGGATTTTGATATACATTGCCGGACTTTCTACATTAAGAAATATTAGCTCACATAAGAATAATGTAGCATCAGGTTTTAATCATAAACCTCAAAATAACAATAGATCACCTTTGCTTATTTGGTTTTGCTCATGGTTTTCGGTAATTGGTGCTTGTAGTCTTTATTTTTCTTTCTTTAATAACTGGTGCTTCTACTTAGTAGTTCTTCACATTTTTAGCTTACTTGTTGGCATTCTCGTAACCATTCTTATGTTTATCTGAATTTCTGTAAACTGCAGCAACATTAGGCTCAACTTTAGCAAGGCATCGGTCAAAACCCCGTGTGTATATTGGTTGCATGAAATCTGGTCCTGTCCTCGCGCAAAAGTAAGCTATTATTATCCTCATATCCTTCACACCTTCCAAGATGGGAACAATTTAGTTACTTATTCCGAGTTGCTTTCTCTAAATAGGGGAGTAAGATATCATGAACCTGAATACTGGAAATTTGGCGAGGATGGAGCCAAGTACTTCCGACATGCTACCGGTCAGCTGTATGCTATATCAAATGATTTGGCTACTTACGTATCAATAAACCAGTAAGTGACCATAAGATCCTAAAAGTTAAAAGTTTCTTGTTTTTGCCAAAGTTTTTCTTCTGTCTTCTGACTCTGTATCGTAATCATTCTAGGCACATCCTGCATAAGTATGCCAACGAGGATGTTTCTTTGGGATCTTGGTTTATTGGATTGGATGTGGAGCATATAGATGACCGGAGATTATGCTCTGGAACCCCACCTGGTAATTTCCCAATGCCCTGTCACTTCATTTTTCTCGGAAGTTTTTTATCACCTTATTCATGACCTATGAAGCATGGATGGCACGTCTGAGTTCGGTTGTATACGTTACCAACTTTAACGTATCGACTATATATGTGACATACATCCGCATACCAACATTATGGAAAATAGGACAATACTAGGTTACTCTGAAAATATCAAGTATATGAGCTTAAACCAAGCCATTCAGACATTCGCAGCATATGACCTTGAAATTTGGATGTATATCACACGCGACACCCCAAGCTTTTGAAGTTTCGTTTACACCAGGCCAGTTTGGGAATGCTTCTGATGCTAGCACATCTGCTTTCCGACAACATAAGCAAATTTTAGTGTGTTTGGTAAATATATATGTGTGTGTGTGTGTGTGTGTTTTTAATTTGCAGACTGAGTAAATGCTCTTATGGAGCCTGGTTTTGATTAATTCTATTACAACCAATTTTTTACCTTCCAAATTTTGGAAATTTTAATTGTTTATCTTCATGAAATTGATGTACCACACTCGTTTCACGGATGATTTTACGGAACATAAAGTCGCTTTATCAATATTCCACTGTAAATTTTACGTAATATTTACCAAACAACATTTTATCTAAAATTCACAGCAGCTGTGCCCATAGTGATTTTCACACAGCAGCTTCCTGCAACTAGCACCATTTCCAAATTGCCCTCACACCATTGAACTATTGGAGTTCGCTTCCTCTTGAGATTCCAATTCAGTTGGATATAGAGGAGAAATCGAAAATCATGAGAATGTGAAGTTATCAACATAAATTTGAGAATGCCTGTGAACATAAACAATTGTAATATAGTATCCAGAGTTACAACTTGGTGATTTCAATTGTTGGAACAGATTGCGAGTGGAAGGCTCAAGCGGGCAACATCTGTGTTGCTTCATTTGACTGGAGCTGCAGCGGGATATGCCGGTCGGCGGATAGGATCAAGGAGGTTCACCGCCGGTGTGGAGAAGGAGAGAATGCTCTATGGAGTGCAGAGTTTTAAGGAGGAATGTTATGTGTTGTTGTCGTCGTCGTATGTAACATTAAACTGTAAAATATGTGTTTGTGAGAGAAAGAAGATAGATTGCTGATGGGGGAGGCTCTTCTCATTATTATTTTTTCCTGAGGAGAAAGAGCCTTTTTGCACAGCAACAGAGGAGAAAAACACCATTCTTTATATGTTCTGTGTAGTAGTCTGTAAGTGATCTGTAATACAGGTTTAGATGATAAGTGATAAATCATGAGGCAACCATTTGCTGCCTTTTGCTTCATGCAGATTTGTTCTAGAATCATATTTTGGTTTAGTTCGCTCGCTTTGTTTGAGCCTTAAAATTCTTTTAATAAGCTATCGCTATATCTCAACGTCTATGATGGCTCTCTTCGCATGGATATTTAGATGATCACAGATTCTTTATCAGTGGACAATAATCTTCGGGCAAAGGAAAGTTACTTTAGGATTCGATCTATTTGTGCATGACATCCAAGCAATAGTAATGCTTTTAATAGTCTCACTATTAGATTTGTTAGGCGCAATGACATCCAAGGGATACAAAGTTCAAAGGATCACCACCCTGTACAATTATGTTTAGTTAAGTGAATGTCTCGTAAGAGAAAAAAGAATGCAGAAAAGCACCATATAGAAACAAACTAATCCTGACTGTTTATCTTCAAACAGTACTTAATCTAACTACGGCAACGGACAACTCGTTTCGCACTATAATCGCACATATTAAAGAAGGTAGTAGAAGTTTTGAGTACACTACAGTTACTTTTGTAAAACGTCGGTCTGAGCAAAAGATTCACGATAAAATCGTTAGAATAAATCAGACCCCCGGTGTAGAGCTGCACGCCGGTTCGGTTAAACCGGCGGTTTCGGTTAAAACCGAACCGGTTTAACCGACCGGTTCCAAACCGTTAACCGAACCGATTATGGCGGACCGAAACCGGGCCGGACCCGGGGAGTTATCGGGTACGGTTCGGTTTCAAAGAATACGGAAACGTAACCGGAACCGGTTCGGATCGAACCGGAACCGGAACCGGCGGTTCCAACCGTTTTTTCAAAAATTTTGAACGTTAGGAGGTGTCACATCATGGTCAGGCCGGGTCAGTGGCCGTTTTTCGGTCGTTTGGGGTCTTTCTTTTTTATTTTCCTTTTTTTTTTCCATTACTTTCACTCAGCCCTTCCCCTCCATTACTCTTCTATAAATACCCTACACATTCAACCATTTTTTCTCACTCAAACACTTCCAAAATTCTCTCAAACTTCATACTCTCAAACTCTTAAACTTTCAAGTTCCAAAATTGTGAAGCATTCCTCCAATCCTTCTCCAACATTGTGAAGCATTTCTCTCGTTCATCATCAATTGTGAAGCAAAAAATCTCACTCTCATCCATCCTAATTCCTACACATTCGGCATTCCTCCTCCAAGAATTATTCTTGGAATTTGTAAGTTTTATTTTTAATTGTGTATTATATTGTGTTAGCTCTTGTTATTTGTTACTTATTTGCTAAACTTGATTTTTTTTATCCAATTTTTGTAAGAAAAAATGGTTTCCTCTTGTCAGAACGTAGACATGAATCTTAGTAACGTTGAAGAAGTAATTGGCGTAGGTGCCACTAATGATTTTGAAATACTTGAAAATGATCTGACACGAGGTGTGAATAAAAGAAGTCGTAATAATAATAAAAAACAAAGTTTGGGATCATATGGAAAAAATACCCGATGGCGTAGACGCCAAAGGTAAACCAAAATTTAGGGCTGTTTGCAATCATTGTAAAAAATCATTTGTATATCATCAAGCCGGTGGATTAGGATCTATGAAAAAATATTTACAAAATGCACACGGACTTTTGCAAGAAACACCCGCCGTAGGTGACCCGATGGTCCAAACCCAACTAGGATATGACTCACACGGTAACGTAGTTACTTTTATCTACGATGAACTTAGGGCACGAAAAGCATTAGCTCATTATATCACCGCTACCAAAAAAATCTCTTAATATGGCCGACGACGTAGAGTTTGACCAATTGATACAAACCGCTTTTTGTCCGAGTTATTAGCATATAGGTAGAAATACTACTAGGAATGATATAATTGCTCTATATAGTGAGAGGAAAGCGGAAATTATGCAAAAAAATCAAATTCTAATTTTACAATTGGTTGCACATCCGATATGTGGACCGGTAGAAATAATAAAGGATATATTTGTGTCACCACACACGACATTGACCCAAGTTGGAAAAATCCATATGATTTTTTGTTTGACAAGTATTTTGGACCCAAGGTGTAAGGACGAAACCCTAAGTTTTATGCTAGAATAAATTTTGAAAAACATGAGTACCGATTATAATAAAGTAGTGATATCACCAACTTTTGAAGAAGTTAAACAAATTCTTAATGTTATGTATTAAAAATATGTTGCTAAGTTTGGTATTGGTAATCAAGGTTCTCAAGCATCATCGAGTGATCCGAAGGGTAAGGGTAAGGCAACACTTGATTTTTTATTTAAGAGTAGACAAACCACCAGCACCGGGTCCGATTGCGTCTCAGAATTATTGTTGTACATTAACCAACATTATTTCTTACAACAATCCGCAGAAGAAATAGAATCATTAGATATACCGAGTGGTGGAAAAATCATGAAACCACCTATCCGATTTTTCTATTATGGCACGTGATTTACTAACCCCTCCCGCTTCTACAGTCCCTTCGTAATCAACTTTTAGTGCAGGTAAACGAGTGTTGTCGGAGAAAAGGTCGCCTCTAACTTCGGAGATGTAAGAGGTTCTCATATGCTCAAAGGACTGGAGTGATGCCAACAAACACACACAACACCTACACCCTTTGGATGTGGCCGTGACGGAACTTTACCAAGAATTGGGAATAGGCGAGGACACTCCGCTAGATCAAGACGAATAGGCTACGAGTTGAAAAATGAAGACTATTATTTTTTTAATTTCAATAAGTTCGTAATTAACAATGTAAGTTTTTTTTTTTTTTTTGAGAAATGGTAACGTTTTATTAAATAAAGTCAAACGACTTGGAAACCGATACATCGCAATAATTAAGGCGGAGAAGCCAAGAGGCTTCTGTTAGGTTTAGCACGCGTGTATCGGGGCTTGAGCTTGCGTGTCTGGCTAGGCAGTGAGCCACGTGACACGAATTCTTACGTGTATGCGCAAGTGCACGGTCAAAGTAATAAAGAGTGAGTATTGAAACTCAGGTTGTCGAACCCACAAGGACAGATAGTAGGTTTATTGTTAATTGGAGATTAAATTTAAAGAGTGTAATTGAAATAACAGGAAGAAAGTTGTTAATTTGAGAAGTTGTCACCCCCGATCAAGTGACTGTATTATACTAACTAGAATACTATATTTTTGTATTTTCTGAATTAAACAATGTTTTATCAAATATGGAGAGTAACTAGGCGATCTATGGATCACCTAGGGCAGTAGACAATTCCGGATATTGCTTTGAAACATGTAATATTGAATATGCTCTTGATCACGTTTTGGTACTCACAATCTTCTGTCGATCTCAAGTAAGCCTATGCTAGATTCAATAGTCGTCATCTGTCGATCCATAAACTATATCACCTAACAAGCACTAAGTTTAATCCTACGTTTTGATCCAAACCCTAACACTTCGCCTTTCGGTCCATCATGATACGGGGTTGCTAGCAATCCTAGATTCACAAGCTAATCAATCTTCACCTGTCAGTCCATCAATCTTTCACCAAGTAATTACCCTAGTTCATGACGCTAAGGTAGCATAAAATAAAGAACAAGATTACTAGAAGAAGCAAATTCACTATTACTTTAAGCTAAGATACACGTTATGTATTGAAACATCTCATATGATCATTCATATCCTACCAAGCACGTGTCAATAGTGCAAGTTCAACAATCATTCAAACGAGATAAAATCAATCCATCACATGAATCCATAAGCACGAATCAATCAACAAATCCGGAACGGTGTCTAACAAAGCCCTAGGCTCTCCATAGAGCCTAGCAAATAAAACTACTCAAATAATCTGAAAATAATAGCTAACAAGTTCATTGTATTGAGAAACGATAGAAAAGATAGGAGGGATAGTCAAACTCGTGACGAAAATCGCATTCCGGCGACTCCGGCGTGGTTCTCCATGTCCCTTGTGCTCCCTAGCCTTCCTCCCACTTCTCCAGCAGCTTCTTCTTTGTTTTAGGTCTCAGAGTGCGTTCCCCAAGGCCTGGGCACGCTTTTTAATGAAATATGGCCGAAATTGCACTTCAGCCCCTCCAGTTTATAATTCCCGGACAGAATTATTTGCTGATCTTGCGCGGGCTGTATCTCCCTCATACGGACTCGTCTTCGGGCCTACCATATATCGTTGGAAAGCTACGGATGTCTACTTTCCAATGCCGCAGACCTTGCTTCAAAATTCTTTGTAGATTTTCCTGAGCATCGAAAAGAGTGCAGGCTGGTCCTGTGTGACTTTTCCAACTTTGCTTCGTTTTTGCGTCTCCTCTTCTCCTCTTCATCTAGCTCCATTCCAAGCATATCAAAGCATCTCATAAGCTCCAATTCACCTCTTTTACCTGATATACACCACACTAAACAACCCGTGCAATTATCATAGCAAATATGAGAGAAAACACGCACAAATAAGCTAGAAACACAACTTTTCACTCTTAGGCTTATATATCATCAAATTCACATATTTGTGCAAATATAACATATAAATCATGTGAAATAAGACTAACAAGTACTAAGAAAGTATAATAATAACTCCTAAAAGAGAGTTATCAAATACCCCCACACTTACCTTTTGCTCGTCCCGAGTAAAACCACTATTTACTAGCCGACTCAAGACGCAAACGACACAAGACTCGACAATGCAACAATATGATGCAAATGCAAACTACGAATCGATCCTACACAAACACATATATACACAAAACACACTTTTTATCTTTTTGGTTGAGATCGGGCAATCTCCATTGGCTTAAATCGAGTATCATGAAGTGATGAGAATCCCAGGAACAAAGCATGAGTTGAAACTAAACTCGACAACGAGACTTTCCCCTAGTTAGTATAGAAAGCCTAACTTTACAAAGTGCAAGAGTACGCTACCTCTTCGCGTGTGCCACGAAATAAGAGACTACGCTAGGCAAAGCCACATCCAAGGTCCGAGCTCCTAATCCGCTAACGGTTTTCACATGATGAGGCTTAGGGACATAAAGATAATCTCGTCAAAATCAAGTCCTAAGCGTCACATTCTCACATCAAATTCCACATCTCACACACCCTCACCACGATGATAGGAACCAAAGCCCAAAGCTCACCACCTCCGGTCCTCAATTCCCTCAAACCCCGGTACACTAGTGATCTCCGTGGCCATCGTCGTTCGTCGTGCATGAAACGTGAACCATCGTCGTCAAAGTAGCTCCACCACTCGTTTCAATTCAATTCCAACTCAACTTTATTTCATCTCTCCTTTTTCTTTTTCTCTCATTTTTTTCTTTTTTTATAATTTTATTTTCTGTTTTTTTTTCTTTCGTTTTTTTTTTCACAATTCTCTCAAAATACCATCACAATCCAACAATAATATCCGAGTGGTCTTCAAATAACAATCACATATGCTAGGAGAAGGAAACACATAAGTCGATGAATGAATATCACATAAAATATCATCTCCTCCTAACTCAATCAAAGTCCATGTCAAATCCAAGCCGCGCAATCAATGAAGTACATGTGTGGGAGTGGAGTCGTCGCAAGCTCACACTCAATGTCCGAAGTCAAAAGTCGACACCCCCACACTCGAATGTAACCATATCCCCTCTCAAGTAGTCCCGAAGATGAATGTATCTCGTGCCTAATCCAACCGATCCTCCTACACCAAAGTAATCAAAACCGGTACCTAGCACGATCCACCAATTAAGTTCTCCCAACCCAATTCCGTGCGTGTTAGATTCACGCACTCACGGCTCTCCACAACTGTGTCCATGATGTAGTGGCATGGAACACCGCCACACCGAAGTGCGCAAGCCTACTCACTCACCCTCGCATCCCCTCGTAGATAGTCAATGTAGTGCAAGCAAGATGTAGAACTCAACGAAATGTATAATCACTCCCTCATCGAACCCCCTCAACTACACAACCCCCTCGTGACGCACTAAAGTGATGATTCTAATCAATTTGTGATGAAGGCCAAGAATCGTCACCCTAGGTCCGAAGGCTAGCAAAGAATCCAAGGTTCAAATTGGGGCGTCTAATGGTCCTACAAGGTGAGTTCTAAAAGCAGTGAGTGCTCTAATACACGTCCTCGCACAGCTGTTTCGTGTGCCACTACGAGGCGGGTTGGCGACTACCTAAGACGTACACATGGATGGTCGGCTTGTTTAGCTCACACCTAGCTCAGCTCTTGTAAGAAAATAGGCACACACTTTGAGTTTGAAAATCACGTAAATGTTAAAAATAGGTAGGCACTCTCGTAAAGAAAGTCTCTCTATACCTACTAGGGGGGACTCACGTTGTCACTCTCGGTCACAAATCATGCCCTACGCCTAAAATCCTCACACTTCGCAATTTATCAAACTTTAGCCTCTTTTGATTGCCCTTTTCTCAAAATTTTCTTTTTTTAATTTTTTTTTTTTATTTTCAATTTTTTTTTATATAGTTCCTACACTACATGCAAGCCGACACGAACGAAACTACACAAAACATTCAATAGGGTACGTAGACTCAAATAAGAAAACGTGCAATATTAAACACAAACACAAACAAGTATATACACTACACGACTAACATATCACAATACGATATACTATCATAATATCACGACGCGGACCACATAAATAGACACAATACGACACGAACAACTATATGCAGACATGGCGATGCAAACACTGACTGGCTAGTCAAGACTAAAACTCCCCCCACACTAGAATACGTCGTTGTCCTCAACGAATTTAGAGATTAACCAAGAAGACTCAGCATTCAAATGCGAGGGGCGGTGGTTCTACTCGGAGTCAAAGTCACGGCACAAGAAGGTAGCTACAACAAATTTAGAGATAATTCAAGCTACGTGCACGTGACAAGTTGTGTGTACCGAAATTAAGCAAGTACTCAAGTATTTGCCTAGAATTCTAAAAATAAGATCCTAGAGCAAGTACGATGTGCCTAAACGGTAAGTAAAGAGAGAGACAAGAAACTCACAACCGACACAAGGTCGGGGACGAAATCCGATAAGTGCTGACTGAGATAGCGATAACAATCCCCAAGCTAACATTGTGCGGAACAATGCAAGCTCCCTTGCGGTCGAGTGCGCAAGTAGCACACCGGGGTCGATTGATCCATTGCTGCTGACGAAAAGAGAACGAAGAATCCCCGAGCTCACATTGCGTAGATCGATGCCAGCTCCCGTGATGGTCGAGTGTGATCTAACACACCGGGGTCGATGTCTTCGTCAATAACTTTTTTCTTTCAAACTCGGACAAACAGTATCATTCTGATCAATTTCGTGCAGAATCCTCTCATTGTTGCTTGGTCCTTTCTCAAAAGCCCCACAAGCCAAACTATTATCATGATTGGAGACCTATGGTAAGCTCACGCCACCATCCCAAGTCACATACATTACTTAGTGTTAAGCAAAGAAGGAGCTGTTTTCACACAATTGGTACCAATATATCTGTCCTGATTAGCTTCATTAATAACCTCCTCGAAACAGGCCAAGAGAATTGCAAATTCAGTGACTCTTCTTCAGTTGAGGGCACAATTGCGTGTTTCAACTTTCAAGCAATGGAATTGAACCTCAGTTTTCATCGAGTTGAATCAGAGGGCTGGAGTGTTGCTGGGTTGTGATTGGGTTTCAATTGATCAGAGAACCAGGGAGAGGTGGTGGTTTAGGAGGTCGGAATTGCAGGGGTGGGGCAGAGGGTTAAAAGTCAGCGGTGATGGTGGTCAGAGAAGATGGGTTCGATCTGGGTTCGCAATCGGATAGAGAGATGTGGGTTCGATTGCGGTCTCCGGTTGTGGCTATGGTGAAGGCTGTGAGAGAGGAGAGGGCAGAGAGAGTTCGCCGGTGGATTCGTGGTGTCTGGGTTTTGTGATGGGGAAAGGAGGTGGAGCAGAGATCGGAGGGGGTTGTGACGGAGGTGATTTGGGTTGTGGTTGTTTGCGTCGGAGATAGAGGTGGAAGCAGGCGGTGTTGGTCTGGTGGGTTCTCGATTGACTCTCGGAACTGACTGTCAGAAGCAGGAGCTTCTGTGTTTACAGGGATTTACAGAGAAAGAGAACCTGCAAGGTGTTCTGGGCGTTGCAACCCAGTGTTGCAACGTTGGGGGGTATGCAGGTGTACTTTTCCTCAATTCTTCATATATGCACTGGCCTACCCCCAATGCGTAAACAGCTAGCTTCACATAGCACCCATAAGTCTGGCAATTTGAGAACATTCTGCAACTGTACAGCAGCCCCCTGCTTGTAAACAAGCTTTTCTCGCCACTTTTTCTTTTTCCACCACCTTTTCTCGATCTTTCTCTTTTTAATTGAATGAGAACAAATTATCATACGAATGGCAAATCTCAACAACGACGAACAAGTATTGCAAAAGCCAATGTTCTCCCGAATTTTTTTTCTTCTTCTTCCAATTCATAAGAACCGATGTCATAATGATTTCACGAACATCAAGTCTCCCATGTAGTGGAAAGAGATCAATGTGCACTTTGACCATATTCTCAATTTCCGATGTCTTCATTGACGTTTCAAGCGGCAACTCATAAAGTACGAATGATTGAATACCTTTATCTCCTTCATATGAAGCACCCGGATCATCAACAAGTTCGATCTCGGCGTCTTGTTCATCTTCATCAAGCTCCCATATGAGATGATCCATCAAATTCACAATCGGAGAGTGAAGATCGTCAAAATTAATTCCATCAAGAAGACTTTCAATCTCACTGAAAATTGCATCGTGCTTCTCCCCCATACTTGATTCAAGCCATGAATCAATGTTTGGACATGTTGGGATACACAATGGCACATCATCATCTTCTTCGAGCATTGGCATTGGAGTACATTCTTCACTAGAACGGAGATTGACACTCATATAAAATTCTTCAAGTCTTGATTCAAATTCTGCCGCGTCCAACCTCATTCTCGTTGCCCTCAATTTCAATTCTGCGATTCCCTTATGCAGTGCTCCAAACAAATTCCCAAGCAAATGTTGGCGTTCATACATCATGCGTTTGTTGGCATAATATGCCGCAATATCTCCTTCAGGGTAGAATCCTTCCTTACGATCAATCAATTCCGCTAAACAAACAAAACGTCCTTCGTTATTATCCCTCATGCTTAGCAAAATTCCTGCACACCAAAGATCTCAAAAAAAAATACCGTGAGGTAAAAAGAATAGATAATAACAATAAAAAATAAATAAAAACTCTCTAAATAAATTTCTAATTAGCAAATAAACCGCTGTCCCCGGCAACGGCGCCAAAAACTTGACACGAATTCTTACGTGTATGCGCAAGTGCACGGTCAAAGTAATAAAGAGTGAGTATTGAAACTCAGGTTGTCGAACCCACAAGGACAGATAGTAGGTTTATTGTTAATTGGAGATTAAATTTAAAGAGTGTAATTGAAATAACAGGAAGAAAGTTGTTAATTTGAGAAGTTGTCACCCCCGATCAAGTGACTGTATTATACTAACTAGAATACTATATTTTTGTATTTTCTGAATTAAACAATGTTTTATCAAATATGGAGAGTAACTAGGCGATCTATGGATCACCTAGGGCAGTAGACAATTCCGGATATTGCTTTGAAACATGTAATATTGAATATGCTCTTGATCACGTTTTGGTACTCACAATCTTCTGTCGATCTCAAGTAAGCCTATGCTAGATTCAATAGTCGTCATCTGTCGATCCATAAACTATATCACCTAACAAGCACTAAGTTTAATCCTACGTTTTGATCCAAACCCTAACACTTCGCCTTTCGGTCCATCATGATACGGGGTTGCTAGCAATCCTAGATTCACAAGCTAATCAATCTTCACCTGTCAGTCCATCAATCTTTCACCAAGTAATTACCCTAGTTCATGACGCTAAGGTAGCATAAAATAAAGAACAAGATTACTAGAAGAAGCAAATTCACTATTACTTTAAGCTAAGATACACGTTATGTATTGAAATATCTCATATGATCATTCATATCCTACCAAGCACGTGTCAATAGTGCAAGTTCAACAATCATTCAAACGAGATAAAATCAATCCATCACATGAATCCATAAGCACGAATCAATCAACAAATCCGGAACGGTGTCTAACAAAGCCCTAGGCTCTCCATAGAGCCTAGCAAATAAAACTACTCAAATAATCTGAAAATAATAGCTAACAAGTTCATTGTATTGAGAAACGATAGAAAAGATAGGAGGGATAGTCAAACTCGTGACGAAAATCGCATTCCGGCGACTCCGGCGTGGTTCTCCATGTCCCTTGTGCTCCCTAGCCTTCCTCCCACTTCTCCAGCAGCTTCTTCTTTGTTTTAGGTCTCAGAGTGCGTTCCCCAAGGCCTGGGCACGCTTTTTAATGAAATATGGCCGAAATTGCACTTCAGCCCCTCCAGTTTATAATTCCCGGACAGAATTATTTGCTGATCTTGCGCGGGCTGTATCTCCCTCATACGGACTCGTCTTCGGGCCTACCATATATAGTTGGAAAGCTACGGATGTCTACTTTCCAATGCCGCAGGCCTTGCTTCAAAATTCTTTGTAGATTTTCCTGAGCATCGAAAAGAGTGCAGGCTGGTCCTGTGTGACTTTTCCAACTTTGCTTCGTTTTTGCGTCTCCTCTTCTCCTCTTCATCTAGCTCCATTCCAAGCATATCAAAGCATCTCATAAGCTCCAATTCACCTATTTTACCTGATATACACCACACTAAACAACCCGTGCAATTATCATAGCAAATATGAGAGAAAACACGCACAAATAAGCTAGAAACACAACTTTTCACTCTTAGGCTTATATATCATCAAATTCACATATTTGTGCAAATATAACATATAAATCATGTGAAATAAGACTAACAAGTACTAAGAAAGTATAATAATAACTCCTAAAAGAGAGTTATCACCACGTTGTTGTGATCTCTACCGCACACGTGTATGGTGATATTCTCGAACTCTCTACTCAGTCTTGAGGCTTCTTCCATCTTCTCCCTGAGACCACTCAGTTTCCTCTCCGAGACACCATTTCTTTCTCTCTCTAGTTCTTCCATCAGTTTCTTTGCATCTCCGATCAAAACCACTTTCTGTTGCCTGAATTCTTCTCCGATGATCAGCGCCTGGATGCAAGCCCAGGTCTCGGCTTCCATTGCACTATCGCAGATTCCCAGCTTCCTTGCAATTGCTTTTAGGCACTTGCCAGATCTGTTGCGAATTATCACCCCCGCAGTTGCTTCTTGGTTTTCCGGTTTCCATCCGCCGTCAAAATTGATGTAGATCTCCCCTTCCGGCAACATGCATGGTGACCTTCGATCTTGCTGATTTGTGGAGATAAGTCCTCTATTCTCCCTTTCTTCTTGATCTTCTATCTTCTTTTTGATAAGTTCAATTGCTGATTCTGTCGAAAATAGTGGGTTTGAAAAGATCTTCTTGTTTCTGAAATGCCAAATTCCCCATATAATGACACATATGTGTGTAGTTTCTTCCTCCTTCAACTCATTTAGCATTGAATTTATGAACTCTGATGTGGATCTGTTCTGTGTTTTCAGGAAGGTGCGCCCCAAAATACTCTCCCAGATCGATCTCGTTTCGGTGCAATTCATGAACAGGTGGTCTATTGTTTCCGGCTGCTGGTTGCAAAGTTTGCAGTCCGTTTCCAGCTTGATTCCCCTTCTCCTTAACTCTGTTGCTACAGGGATCGCTTTTTGCATGACTCTCCAAACCAGGTGCTTGATCTTTCTCTCCATCTTTAGCTTCCAAAGTTTTTTGTAATATCTTTTAATTGGCTCTGAGCTTTCTCCTCTATTCTCTAATCTTCTTTGGTTCTCATAGGCTACTGTGTACCCCGATTTCACTGTGTACATACCTGTGTCGGTGTAGTGCCAACGCCTTCGGTCTCGACTGCTCGCCTGAGGGGGATTCATCCTTCGTATTTCTTCCACGTCAAACTCCGGAAGGTATCTATTCAGCTTCTCTATATTCCAGTTCCCATTGTTTTGGTCAACAAATTCATTTACACGTTTTTCACCAAGATCTGGGTTTCTCGATATGATTCTGAATGTTGTTTCTCTTGTTAGCCAGGGATCCGTCATCTTTATTGATTGCCCGTCACCAAGCTGCCACCTCGTCCCTTTCTCTAGCAGTTTCCTCCCGTGGATAATGCTTCTCCACACGTAACTAGGTGCGTTACCCTCTTTCGCTTCCCAGAAGTCGCTATTTGCAAAGTACTTTGCTTTTATAACTCTGCTCATCAAGGATGATTGTTGTTCTTGTATTCGCCATGCTTGTTTTGCGAGCATAGCCTGGTTGAAACATCTAAAATCCCTCATGCCCAGACCACCCTCTTCTTGTGGATCTTGGAGTTTGCGCCATTGAACCCAGTTTAGACCCTTTTCTTTTTGATTATTGCTCCACCAAAATTGCCGGATTTTTGCTTCAATTTTGTCACAAATGCCATCTGGTATTTTAAAACATGTCATTGCGTAGCTAGGAACTGCATTTGCCACTGCTTTTATTAACACTTCTTTCCCCCCTATCGACAGAGCCTTTTCTTTCCAACCCTTGAGTCTGCTAATTACTCTATCAACAATGTAGGCAAAAGTTTTTGCTTTTTGTTTACCTATTGTTGTTGGTAGCCCCAGATACTGATCATGGTGTTCTGTTTCAGGTATTCCATAGAGTCTTTTGATAGCCTCCTTGACATCCCCTTTGGCATTTGGCGAGAAGACGACCGAGGATTTGCTTGCATTGATCATCTGCCCCGAAGCTGTAGAATAGTTTTCCAAAATTGTTTGTAATTCTGTAATCTCCTGTATTGTAGCCTGTAGAAAAAACATAGAATCATCAGCGAAAAAAAGATGGGAGACCACTGGTCCTCCCCGAGAGGCAGTCACGGACCTTAAACGCCCCTCCCCCACTGCTGCCGTGACTGCCCTTGACAACATCTCACTACAAATGACAAAGAGGTAGGGGGAGAGTGGGCACCCCTGCCTCAAGCCACGTTCAGGGATAACTTTCCCTGCTATAGCACCGTCACGGATAAACTCGTAAGACACGGTAGATACACAACGTTTAATTAGGTTTGTGAATTTTTGGCCTAGCCCCAAATGCGTGCAGGCCTTTAACAGAAACGCCCACTCCACTCTATCGTAGGCTTTGGCCATATCAACTTTAATTGCCATCGCCCCCATCTTCCCCTTCTTCCTTGTCTTGATAGAGTGGATCATCTCAAACGCAGTAATTATGTTATCCGTGATTAATCTTCCCGGCACGAATGCACTTTGATTTTCGCTTATAACTTCACCCAGCACCTTTTTAAGCCGATTTGCTAACACCTTTGCCACAATTTTGTAGACAACCGAGCACAAACTTATCGGCCGAAAGTCAATTGGCTTCCTTGGCTGCTTTGTTTTTGGAATCAGGGCTATGAGGGTCTCGTTGAAAGCACCCAAATCAGCCCCTTTGTTTAGAACATCTAGGCAACTCTTGGTGGTTTCCTCCCCCACCACACTCCAATTTCTTTGATAGAAACCCGCTGTGAATCCGTCCTTCCCCGGGGCTTTATCAGGCCCCATTTGGAATACCGCCTCCCGGATCTCTTCTGCCGTATAGTCCTGATCAAGGGAAGCAGAGTCCTCTCTAGAAAGCAGGTCTTGCTGATCCCCCAAAAAGGCTTCAATAACGGTATCGAGTGGTTGATCTGAGGTATATAAGCCTTTGAAATGACTTTCAAGGCGTGCTGTAATCTCCTCATCATTTGTTGTCCATTCACCATTGTCCGTTTCCAGACCTTTAAAGTTGTTCCTCGCCCTTCTTACCGTAGCTCTTCTATGAAAGAATTTGGTGTTTTGGTCGCCATATTTCAACCAGTCCGTTTTTGCTCTCTGTTGCCACATTATTTCTTCTTTGAGAAGGAGATCATCATATCTCTGTGCTATAGATTTTAATTCCTCCAACACCGGTCGGGTTTGGGCATAACCCTCCAGGACCATCTTCCTGTCTCTCAAAATTTGGATTTGCTTTCTAACCGACCCGAATTCCTTCCTCGCCCAGTCTTGCAATCTTCTTGCGACACTTGACAGTTTCTTGTTGTAGTTATCGATTTTTTCCTTTCCCCAACACTTCTCTAAGGTCTGCTTAAAGTGATGATGCATACCCCACATGTTCTCATAGTGAAATCTTCTTTTGCTCCTCTTCTTTCCACTCCCTTCCCACTCCAGCAGGATTGGTCTGTGGTCCGATCGGAGACCCACCTCTAAACTTGTCCATCCACTCAACATTTGCGACCACACGGTCCAATCTCTCTTTAATGTTTGTCTCCTCTTCTTGATTGTTTGTCCATGTAAAGCTGGGCCCGGCATAGCCAAGATCTAGCAGTTCTAGTTCTTGTAAAACTTCATTGAAAGCATTTATTTGGTTATAGTTTTCGTACCTTCCACCTTCTTTCTCCGAGAAGCTTTTGATGGCGTTGAAGTCGCCGCAAATGCACCACGCTGTCCCTGGATTGGGGGCGATCTTTCTAAGCAGCTCCCATGAATTGTGCCTTTGGTTCTTGTCCGGGTCACCGTAGAAACCAGTGAGCTTCCATGTAAACCCATCATCTTCTTCAATTAGGGTATCAATATGAAACTGCGAGAACTTAGTAAAGCGTAATTTAACTTTGGCATCCCAAAGTATGGCTAAACCACCTCGTCTTTCAATCGCTCCCCTAAACACACCATTTGCATACCCCAATTTGTGTTTCACTTTCTCCATCTCCGATTGTGAGAGTTTCGTCTCCATGAGGAAGACGATGTTTGGGGATAGGAGTCTCACTTGCTCCTTGAGTGCACGGACCGCACGAGGTTTCCCCAACCCTCGTACGTTCCAGCTTAACAAACTCATTGTGCTCGGCGGCCCTGGATCCCAGGCACCGCCGTTGTTGCAGTTGTAGGTTTTGAGGAGCTTTCATCCTCAGTGTTTTTTGTTTTCATTGCTTCAATCATCTTCTTTTCCAAGTTAATGGCTCTACTCTTGTTTCCACCTTTCGAGCTTTCAACTTTAGCAGGAGGTGGGCTAAAGCTGAAATCTTGTCCTACCTTCCTCTTCGGAGACATTGGAGCTTTCTCCGTAGGGTTCTTCACTGCTTGGTTTCCCTTCCCCGTTTTGTTTCCCCCGGCTTTTTGACTTGCCACATTTGTCCTGATCGAAGTGGTTGGCCCCGTACTGTTTGAGTCCTTCTCCAGCGAGTTGATAATTGCTGCTACCCCTGTTTTCACACTCCCACCCCCTTTCTTCTTCGTCGGTTCAGTTTGGGGGTGTATCTCTTCCTCTTGCTCTTGCGTCATCCCTAAGCCCCTGTCCTGCTCACCCTTCTGCCCCAGGATTGGCTCACTGCTTTTCCCATTCTGTTGGCTTTTTCCGTTTGTACCTTGATTGCCCTCTTCAAATACAGCATTATTGTAAACTGCTGTTTTCTGGTTACTCGTTTGGCCATCTATCCCTCCATTCGTTGGCTCTGCCATCATCTCTTCCGGGGGGTCACCCGTGTTTGTTCTTTCTGTATTGTCTTCTTCAACCTCTTCCAGGTTTCTGTTTAGGTCTAGGTCCTCTTTCTCGGTGTTATCTTTGTGCCCTGTCTTTTCTCGTCTCGGGTTCTTTGGCTCCTGTTTTTTCTCCGCTATCTTCTGTGAGCCTCTCCCCTTCTTTGGAGGCTGATATAGCATCCATTCTCCGTAGCCTGGTTCGAGATCTGCTTGTTCCCCTTCTTTCACCTTATCGCATCTTTGACTATCATGATCAAGGTACCCACACCAGCAGCATACCATTGGAATTCTTTCATACAAGAAATCCAACCAGACTCGTTTATTTTTCACCCTAATGTAGACTCCTCTGGGTAAGGACTCAAATATAGGCATACGGACCCTAACTCTAACAAAGTTTTTCATCCCTTCGCTATCTACCCGTGGATCAGAGTCAATTATCTCCCCAAGATGTTTCACTGCTTTTTTCCCTGCATCTTCCGTCATCAGATGTACTGGGAGGCGGTGTACCTGAACCCATACATCCATATTTTCGAAGTAGGGGTTTGCCGTCTCCTCCCCTAGTTTCCACTGCTTCAACATGAGCATTGCACCGTCATATACCCATGGCCCCCCCGCAGCAATGCGATCCATCAACGCCTTATTGGGAAATTTAAAGAGGAAGGTGTTCCTACTTACATGATAGTAATCGATTTGATCACCTTTGTTCCAGACTTTCCGGAAGAAAGTTTTTATTGGTATGGCCTCGATCTCCACGCCCGTAAGAAACCTTCCGATCAAGCACCACTCAAAGCCTTCCTCCGCCTTTGTACATAACTCATCTTCAAACTCGATCTCCAACGCTTCCTTCTCTGTCAGATCTAGGGTATCGAACGCGGCCGCCATCTCTTCCGCCATCTCTAGGGTTTTTTCGCCTCCGAGTCTGTCGGAGCGTTTTGTACGCCCTTTTTGTAGCTTTCAATTTCACGACTGATTGCATATTATTAACAATGTAAGTTAGAAAAAATGCAAATGATTGATAGTTGAGTGGGCGCCAACCTAGTTGGGATGTACTTAAACTATTGTGATGCAATTTTTTCTAACATTTTATATTTTAACTAATAATACAAGTTCGTTTTATTTTTTTGATTATTTATCTAAGTTTATGTTTTTTTATTACATTTATAATACAAGTTTGTTTCAATTATGTTTTGTCAATTATACAAGATGAAATTTTAGTGACAAACAACCATAAATCAACCCTAAAATAAACAAGGAAAAAAGTAAACAAACAAACTGCCCAGAACCGGTTAGGAACCGGAACCGAACCGGATAACCCAACCAGTTCCGGTCCACGGTTCCGGTCCGGTTCTTGATATCCCAAATCTTGGGTTCCGATTCAACCGAACCGATACCAACGATTAAACCGTTTAACCGAACCGAGAACCGAACAGTTTTGGTCCTAACGGTTCGGTTCCGGTTCGGTTGAACCGAAAATGCAAGCCTACCCTGTTGTAATAGTTGTTGTTTGGATGGGTGAGATTATGGAATTATAAGCTCATTTAGTTTTGATTGTTTGGACGGATGTGATGATGGTTCGGAATTAAGATTATGTCAAATTTTGGACCCTGTTTCCCACTATAAGGGTTTCAGTTGATTTATATACTAAAAAAATACTTTGGCAAATACAAATGCACAATCCTATTATCTGATACCGAAAATCTGTGGTCAATTATAGAAGAAAAAGTTCACGGGAACAAAAACTCCGACAAAACAATGAACGAAAATGACACGGATGAGAACACGTCATTATTTTGGGAGGGTTAAGATTATTCAAAAAATAGAAATAATAAATCTGAGTGATGTTTAGGCATCTACTAAAGTGAATTAGACATCCAGATTAGGGAGAGAGGAGGTTTTAGAAGACGAGTCGCAGCTGACAAAAGTCACACAACGGTACACTGATGATCGAATATAGGGCTGAGTTCTATTCATCTTCATAAATAGCGATTCCGTCAGTCGCGGCTCACTTACTCCTCCCCTTATCTGCACCGATCGAATATAGGGTCTACATTACACTGATAGTTTTTTTTTTTTTTTTTGAGAAATTATTTTTTTCGCCAATCAGGTTTGAACTCGGAACCTCATACAGGTGCTTCCAACGCTCTACTACTTGAGCTATCACCCTAGCTGCACTAATATATTTTTTTAAATAGGACACTAATAGTTTTTTTTTTCAAATAACGACTTGTACCTATTTAGATAATATTTGCTTGTTGGGCTTATCAGCAACCCAAACATAGTACAAGTCAGTGAGGTATTTTATAGCCCAAGTTACACAAAATTACATTGGAGGCCCAAACTTGCTGGGTTATGTGCGAGGGCATTTTGGGATAACCTAACCCTAGCAATTATTAAACCAACTTCCTACGACATTCCTCATTCAGCCGCTCTTTCTCTGATGGAACACCGACCGTCTTTCTCTTCACCACTTTTATCAATTCTTGACAATTCATTTCTATTCGAAGCTTTGTGAACCCAATTTTTTTGTGCGATCGAGAGCTTTTAAAAGGGATTGAGCTTCTGTGATGAACAGATCTGAGGAACATTGAACTGGGTAGGTGAATCCCGAAAAAAGGCTCCATGGTGATTTCGAATCGCTGTTTTCCCCGAGCTTCTTCTTCCTCTTATCAGAACCGACCCATTGATGTTCATGGTCAAGCTTCCTTGTGGTGGAGGTTACCGTTGAGGTGTCGGATCTTCTTACCCTAGCAATGCACGTGAAGATCTGCAAAAAAAGGTTTAAAGTTTCAGCATTTTCATTATACTTGCTATAGCTTGAGTAAATTTCATCTACTGCTTCTTATTGAAATTTCCTCTTATTGCTAGATACCCAAATCTGCCAAAAAAATAAAAGTAATTTAAAGTCTAGAAATTAGCAGCAAAAAGTTTTTGAGGAAGTTGGCGGATTTGAATACAAACATGGGATTGGATACTGTAGTGGAAAAATCAAGGAGATGAGAGGTCCAACATTCCAAATCCCTTTGGAAGCAGGTATACGATCAATTCTCCTATTCAGATTTTTGTTAGTAGGTAAACAACTATTGACAATTCTCCAGACGAAAATCTTTAGTTTTGCAAGAAATTTGAGATTTCCAATTTTTTTCCGTAAATTATTTGAAGCATAATTACTTGTAGAAGTATTATTTCCATAAAATTTGGTTCATAATATCAGCGGCTACTTTATACGATATATCCCTAAAGAAGTCTGGGACTAGACAAGATTATCAATAAACGTAAGAGAAACTAACGAAATAGATAAAATAGTCTCACACTCATCCTCATAAAAAATGATTAGAATAATGGTTCATTCCAAGTAAAATGACAAAGTAGGATAACTGAAAAGTTTTCTACCATTACCTATAGGACTTCATCTATTGGAATAAATAAAAGTATACAATTTCCTATACCTTTGTCTAGCACCTTGAAAAACAATTTTTCTAGATTTGACAAGACCTTTCAAAACATAAGAGGCATGACTAGAGGTCTCAACTGATAGAGCATTCGAAGAACAACATTTTCAATGCTTCCACTGCTCTCTCCAGGAATGTCTATGCCTAGTGCTCTCCTCAGCGTTGACTCAGTTGTTTTCCATAGAGTTTCTTCTAGGCAGATCTGCACCCATAGAAAAGTGAGTATATATTAGCCATACACAATATAAGCCTTTAAAGATACCGAATGAAGAAAAGCATTGAGAACATGCACAATACACATTGATTTCTACTGCTTCGCTCCTTCTTTATGGGCATAATTAGGAGTATGAATGCACATGCAGCCAACTTATTTCTCTAATATAGCAAAACAATCAAATCAACACCCATACTGATGCCATAACTAAATAAAAAAATATCAATAATTTTTGATTTCTTTCAATTTCTAATTTTTTGCACCAATCCATCATTGTCTGTCACTGTACTACTAATTCTACATCTAATATGCTTAGAACGAGGTTCACTACAGAAAAAAGCACTAATCTTGCAGTATTGAAAACTATTTGGAACAAAAAAAACATTTAGATGTCACACTAATTCCCCATCTACCCAAAGCCTTATGTGGGAATTAATCAACAACTGGACGTCAAAATACATGGATCGGTACTTACAATTGATCTGAAGCAATCGAGGAATATAAAAAATCACAACGGAAGGGAGTATAACGATAACAATTAAAATCTAAACTTCATCAAGCACAGTTAACAACGAGAGGAAATCGACGAGACTCGGAGCAACCAATAATCAACGTGTGGTTGTATTTGATCCTACGAACACATCGATGCACGGACTTGTTAAGGGTCAGAGGGAAAGAGAGTACTCATCTGAGAAACTATGACTTCCTGACGGACGGACGACGACTTGTACAGGGGGAATCAATGGAAAGTATGGTTTCATGGTTGGCGATATGGTGGATGATATCTGGGTGAAAGGATCGACGAAATTTATCGGAATTGAGGATGGTTTCCAGAGATGTGAAGTAATCACATCCGACTGATTGCTTGACATTATGAAAACCATCATCAACAACTCCTACGAATTTCTTTCAATTCCTTTCACCTAAATATGGTCCACTACATCGCTAACCCCGAAACTCTAATTTCCGTCTATTCACTCTATGTAAGTCACCACCCGTCAGGAAGTCACAGTTAGTTTCTCAGGTGGGTTTTCCCTCTCGTTCTGAAGCTGAACAAGTTCGTGCATCGATGGGTTCATATGATGAGATACAACACTGCATTGCTTTTTGATTGCATCGAGTCTCGTTGAGTTAGGATAATGCTTATCGTTGCTTGATGAATTTACGCTTTGAATTGTTGTTGTTGATACTCTCTTCCACCGCGAATTATATTTCTCGATTGCTTCAGATCAACTTTAAGTACATATTCATGGTTTTGGCGTCCTTTAGTGGTTGAATTTCCACATCTCGACATCTAATTGTTTTTAGGTTCTAATTGGTTTTCAATTGGCTTTCAGTATTTCAAGACTATTAGTTTTTTCTCTAGTGTACCTTGCTTTATGAATATTAGATATAGAATTAATAGTTTAGTAACGGACAATAGGGATGGAAGTTCGGGTCAAGCCGCCGGGTTACAGGTCGTGTTGACCCGTGAAGGGTCGATTGCGGGTTGACCCGCTACCAACCCAAGTATTTAATCGTGTCGAAATTCTAAACTCGAACACGACATGTTTATTAATCGGATAGCTCGACACTACCCGGGTAACCTACTTAATAAACGTGTCGGTTCACCCATATATGACACGACCCGCACCTGTTGAAGGAAGATTCCATATCTAACAACCAACATATTCTTAGAAATCGACAAAAATAAACAAAAATCAAGAATTTTTCAATATCATAAACCGTGGGTGCATGAAGATATGGAGATTCAGACTTCAGAGGCTCCAAGGAGATAGAGATGTTTGGGAGAGAGAGTGAGTGAGATGGACTGAGGGAGAAATAGAGAGATCGAAGAAGAGGAAAAAATAGAAAGAAGTGTAAGAAATTCATGGTGTTCCACCTGAATTCCAATTGGAAATGAGGGGAGTATTTTATGACACTTATTAATTTTTTTTCTTCTTCTTGATATCCAATGTGGGACTTCCCAACACTCCCCTCACATGTGGTATTTTTGTTGGCTTAAACGTAAATCTTTTATTTGCTGGTGGCGGTGAGCCTGCGGGTTGTAGAACCATTCTTAGTGTGTGAGTCGTAACTCTGATACCATGTAATAATCCATGGGGTTCCACCTTAAAACCAATTGATAATGAGGGGAGTAGCCCACGATACTCATTAATTCCTTTTGTTCTTCTTGATGTCCGATGCGGGACTCCTCAACAAGATGGTGAGAGGTGAAAGTTCACAAAGTCATGAACACATCTTAGATACGAGACTCCACTTCATTAGACAGTAGCGGCGAGCATGAAGTACGACAATGAATATCGAGACCGTGGTACTCAATTTCTTATATGATTTTAAGGTGGTTCTCTATTCAGCCAAGTGAGAGTTACGACTTTGAGAGGATAAGTGAGAGGAGTGGTAGAGAGGTAGAGGAGGGGGGGGGGGGGGTGAGAAAGTTGTGGGTGAGAGAAGATATGAACCATAATATGTGGTTGTGCTTGTGGGTGACTTTATGATATTTATTTTTGAAGAATTTTATTATTTATAAATGTACCCCATTCATATTTGGAAGTCAAATTTGAAATTTAAGGAGGTTAAATTTAAAATTTTCTAATTGTAGAGTAAATTACAGTTTACATTAATGCAATAGTTTTTGTGGAAGGACATTAAATTTTATCCTTATTGATTTATAAGTTAAAATGGGTAATTTTAAAAATAAATTTAATGACATAATTATATTTGAAAATATAATATGGAAACTAATTGTAACTAATGGTATCATTCTATGTGCCTATTTTGTGTCTTTAGTTTATGGGAAAGGGCGTCATGCTTCACCACTTTCTGATAATTACAGCACACAAATTTATAGTTACAGCACAATTAATTCTTGAATTACTGAAATACCCTTATAAACATTTTTCACCTGTCTTCTCTCCACTACTGCAGTTCAACCCCATCAGAGCCTATCAGCGTATTCGTCGGCCACCGGACATCGGTGACATTCACCAGTCTTCCTCTCACATGGTGAAAGTGAAATAGAGGGCAACCACACCACGCCGATCTCAACCAACTCAAGACTTTCTTTGCGAGCAATTTTCCAGCCATCCTAAATCCCAGATCTGAAATTGAATCCGTCGAGACCACCACCCCCAACATCAAAATTGCAATTTTGATGAACCCTTCGATTTGAAACTTCCTCCTATTGTACTTTGCCGAACCCCAATTGAAAAACCTCTCCCTTATCACAAATTATACAACTGACTCATACCCATATCACGATAAAAAAAATTGAGTTCAAAACTCAGACTTAAAACCCTAAATCGAGAACCACCACAGACGCCTCTAATTACTCCTCGAGAGGTTATGTGTTAAGGGCGTTTATTTTTTAATTCAATACATGCAGTCATTCATGTATGGGTAGAGCATGTTTGCGGATTGATGGCTTGTTGAGTGGTGTTAGCTCTTTGTACTTTCGTATCATTTTGGATGTGATAGTCATCAAAAGCAAGAGATGTGTGAGAGAGGGGGATTGATTTTGTTGGGGGCTTGAGTTCAGAGACAAAATGGTAGTGGGAAAGTGGTTCGATGTGGTGGTGGTATTGCAACTCAAATCCCAGAAAACTCAAATCCCTTCAAAGGGGTCTGATTATAGCTGTTGGAATCTGGGCTTTTAAGAAGGGCAATGGCGGTGGTTATGGTGGTGCTATTCTGGTGTGCTATTTTTGTTTGAATGAACAATTTACTGTGAAAGAGAAGTGAAAGAGAGATGTAATGGAGTCTGGGGATTAAACTGGAGTGCAATTAGAACAAAACTTCTCGTGCATCAGTAAAGAGTATCACTTAATATTTAAGGGTACTATTGTCTTTATAAAATTAATTGTGCTGTAACTAAAGTTTTTTGTGCTGTAATTATCAGCTCCCATTCATTATTACTTGTTATATAGTTTGAGTAATAATCATGTTTTCATCTACTACTTCTGATTGAAATTTTCTCTTATTGTGAGATACCCAAGCCTTCAAAAAAAAGTGAGTTAAGATCTAGACATTAGCAGTGGGAAATTGTTGAGGAAGTTGGCATATTTGAATACAAACATGTAGATGGGAGACTGTAATTGAAAAATCAAGAAGACGAGAGGCCCAAATCCCTTAGAAGCAGGTATATGATCAATTCGCCTATTCACATTTTTTTAGTATGTAAACAACTATTGATAATCTCCAGAGAAAAATCTTTAGTTTTCCAGAAACTTTAAGATTCCAATTTTTTCCTGAAATTGTCTGAAGTGTAATTACTTGTAGAAGTATGATTTCCAGAAAATTTTGTTCATAATATCAGCTTCTACTTTATAGGATATATACCTGAAGAAGTGTGGGACTAGACAAGATTATCAGCATAAGTAGGAGAAACTAGCGGAATAGATAAAATAGCCTCACACTCATTCTCAGAGAAATGAGTAGAAATAGGGGGTTCATTCCAAGTAAAATCATCATTAATCAGGTCAGACACTTTAGAATGAATATGTAAAGTAGGATAGCTGAAAAGTTTTCTACCATTACCTATAGGACTCCATCTATTGGAATAAAGAAACATGAAGGATTTCCTATACCTTGTCTAGCACCTTGGATAACAATATTTCTAGCTTTGACAAGACATTTCCAAACATAGGAGACATGACTAGAGGCCTCAACAGCAAGAACATTCGAAGAACGAATATTTTCAGTGCTTCCACGGCTCTCTCCAGGAATGTCTATGTCCATGGTGCTCTCCTCAGCGGTGACTCCGTTGTTGTCCATAGAGTTTCTCCTAGGCGGATCTGCACCCATGGAAAAGTGAATATATATTAGCCATAAACAGTACAAGCCTTTAGGATACCAAATGAAGAAAAGCATTGAGGACATACACAATACACGTTGATTCCTACGGTATCGGTCCTCCTTTATGGGCATAATTAGGAGTATGAATGCATATGCAACCAACTTATTTCTCAATGAAAGCAAAACAACCAGATCAACACCCATCCTTCTTTTAGAATCATCAACACCCATACTGATACCATAACTAAACAAGAAAAATATCAGCAGTCTCAAAATTCATTCAATTGCTAATTTTGTGCACCAATTCATCACAGTCTGTTACTATACTATTAATTATGCATCTAATATGCCTAGAACAAGGTTCACTACAGAAAAAGCACTGATCTTGCAGTATCGAAAACTAATTCGAACCCCAAAAAAACAGTTAGATGTCACACTATTTCCCTATCTACTCAAAGCCTTATGTGGGAACTAATCAACAATTGGACCCCAAAAGACATGGATCGGTACTTACAATTGATCTGAAGCAATCGAGGAAAATAAAAAATCACAGTGGAATGGAGTAAAATGATAACAACTAAATTTAAACTTCATCAAGCACGGTTAACAACTAGAGGAAATCGGCGAGACTCAGAGCAACCAGGAATCAATCCGTGGTTGTATCTCATCCTACGAACCCATCGATGCACGGACTCGTTAATGTTCAGAGGGAGAGAGAGAACTCACCTGAGAAACTATGACTTCCTAACGGACGGACGACGTCTTGCAGATAGGGAATCGATGGAAAGTAGGGCTTTAGGGTTGGCGATATAGTGGATGATATCCTGGTGAAAGGATCGGATGGAATTTATAGGAATTGAGGATGGTTTCCGGAAATGTGAAGCAATCACGTTCGACTGATCGCTTTACATTTATGGAAATCATCATCAACAACTCCTACAAATTCCATTCATTTGCTTTCAGCTAGATATGCTCTCCTAAGTCGCCAACCTCAAAACTCTAGTTTTCGTCTATTCACTCTCTGCAAGTCACCATCCGTCAGGAAGTCACAGTTAGTTTCTCAGGTGGGTTTTCCCTCTTGTTTTGAACCTGCACAAGTTCGTGCATCTGTGGGTTCATCTGATGAGCTACAACTCGTCATTTCTTTTCAATTGAATAGAGTCTCGTTGAGTTCAATAATGCTTATTGTTGCTTGATGAAGTTACAATTTGAATTGTTGTTGTTGATACTCTCTTTCACTGCGAATTTATATTTCTCGATTGCTTCAGATCAACTGTAAGTACAAATCCATGTTTTTTGGTTTCCTTTAGTTGTTGAATTCCCATATCTCGACATCTAATTGTTTTTTAGGTTCTACATAGTTTTCAATTGGCTTTCAATATTGCAAGACTATTCTTTTTCTGTAGTGGACCTTGTTTATGAATATTAGATGTAAAATTAATAGTTTAGTAGCGGGCAATAGGGTTGGAAGATTGGGTCAACCCGGCGGGTTACGGATAAAGGGTCAATTACAGGTTGACCCGATACCGACCCGAGTATTTAACCGTGCCAAAATTCCAAACTCGAACCCAACATGTTTATTAATCCGATAGCCCGACTCAACCTGGGTGACCTGATTAATAAACAGGTCGTGTCGGGTCACCCATATATGACACGACCCACACCTGTTAGAGGAAGATTCCATATCGAACTTACAACGTATTCTTAGAGATTGACAACCATTAACAAAAATTCAATAATTTTACATTATCATAAACCGTGGGTGCATGTAGATCTGGAGATTCAGACTTCAGAGGCTACAAGGAGATAGAGATGTTTGGGAGAGATAGTGAGATGGACTGAGGGAGAAATCAAGAGATCAAAGGAGAGGAAGAAATAGAAAGAAGTATAAGAAATCCATGGGTTTCCACCTGAACTCCAATTGACAATGAGGGGAGTAGTTTATGACACTTATTAATTTTTTTTCTTCTTGTATCAGATGTGTGACTTCCCAGCACGCCCCTCACGTGTGGAACTTTTTTTGGCTTAAACGTGGATAATCGGTTTGCGTGTGGCGGTGAGCATGTGGGTTGTAGGATCATTCACAGTGTGCGAGTCTTAGCTCTGATACCATGTAATAATTCATGTGGTTCCATCTTAAAACTAATTGGTAATGAGGGGAGTAGCCCAATACACTTATTAATTCATTTTGTTCTTCTTGATGTCGGATGTGAGACTTCGCAAAAAGATGTTGAGATGTCAAAGCACACAAAGTCATGAACACATATTAGATATGAGACTCCACTTCGTCAGACGACAGCAACGAGCAATGAAGTATGACAAAGAATATGGAGACCGTGGTACTCAGTTTTTTCTTGGTGTTAAGGTGGTTCTCTGTTCAGTCAAGTGAGAGTTATGACTTGGAGAGGATGAAAGAGAGAGGAGTGGTAGAGAGATAGAGCGGGTGTGAGAAAATTGTTGGTGAGAGAAGATACGAACCATAATATGTGCTTGTGCTTGTGGCTGACTTTAGAGTATTTATTTACGATTTATTTATTTATTTATTTATTTATAAATGTACCCTATTTATATTTGGAAGTCAAATTTAAAATTTAAGGAGATCAAATTAAATTTTTTTAATTGTAGAGTAAATTATAGTTCCCATTAATGCAATATTTTTTCTGGAAGGACATTAAATTTTATCCTTATTGATTTATAAGTTAAAATGGGCAATTTTAAAATAATTTTATTTGACATAATTATATTTGAAAATAGGATTTGGAAACTAATTGTAACTTTTTCTTTTTCGATGCTACGGAAAACTAAACTAATTGTAACTAATTGTATCCTTCTATATGTCCATTTTGCGGCTTTGGTTTTTGAGGGAAGGGTTGCTATGCTTCATCATTGTATTTCCCTTATTATGTGCAATATGTGATTGATGATAATAAATTATTTTGACATCTTTCTAAAATTCTACATCGATAAGAGAACTCCACATAAACGGGGAAATTGAATTGTAAAGAAAAAACCGTGACATTTATCTGTTTGAGGAGATCTAATTTTGATGGTTCTTTAAGTTTTAAAATTGTAATGATTTATATTTTATTTTTGTTAAATTAGTTCATGGCTGTTTTTTATCTACTTTGAATTTTTCATCAAGTTATTCTTGGCCAATCGTTTTCATCTATGGTGAATTTAACAGAAATGGGCCATTAATTTCCTGATGATTTTCTTGTTAAATATTTCGTTATTGATTTCAATATGTTTCTTCTCAAAAATATTAAATTTTGAGATCAATGATACTATCTCCCAAATCTTTCCTTTTGTTGCATGTATAAACATATTTTTCAAATTAAATAATTTAGTTTTAAATGACAAGATTGCATAACATAATTCGTATTCCCATTCTTTCCTCGTGCAAGGTTAAATAAAATATATGGAACGACTTGATTTATTAACCATGCCATTACTATCTGAAATTGAAATTCCCATAATAATTAAGTCTAATTTTGATAGTAGCCCTTTACCTTGTATGATTTGTATAAATACATTTTTCAAACTAATTATTTTCTTTTTAAGTTGTTATATAAATTAATTGTTAGTAATGCCACGTGACATCCTCTAAAAAGACTAATCTCAAAACCCTAACATTTTTTGTAAAATAGTATATATAATACATAAAAACAGATTTTGTTCGGATTCATCCATATCCGGGAAATTGATGCACATCTGCTGATTTTTGTTTAATTTATTCGTTCTCTTTGCAACTCATATCAAGTTAATTAGAAATTGTAAGATGGATAACCACAAAATGAGTAA
Source organism: Linanthus parryae (assembly GCA_023055425.1). Classification (NCBI taxonomy): domain Eukaryota; kingdom Viridiplantae; phylum Streptophyta; class Magnoliopsida; order Ericales; family Polemoniaceae; genus Linanthus; species Linanthus parryae. The sequence goes on along the minus strand of JALGPY010000004.1, from coordinate 125,468,797 downwards.
TTATTGTTTGTATGAAAAAATTTAAATGTACTATCCGAAATAATAATTGTGTTGTGGAATCAAATACATGAAAAGTTTTTCTTTTTTACCTAGTAAAAGAAAACACATCCGATTGTCAGTTCTACTTTTACATGTCTAATTCAACTAACCAGCTAACTATTTGAGAAATTATTTTATTAGGTTTACATACTGTTGTTAGTCTTACAATTATAGTGCTTGGCATATTGAAAATCGTGTTAATTAGCTAGATTTATTATTGACGTGAAATTGTGATCATGATCAAATACCTACAATTCCAAGCATCAAACAGGGGTTCCCAAATGTCCCACAACCAATGTGCGGGGCCCACTGCTCTCCAGCTGAGCATTTTATACGTGACCCTTGGTTTGCCAACAATAGGGACATGTGGCACCAGGTCATGCAACCTCCAATTTAGCGTTAACCAATTTGACCGACAGATTGAGGAGGAAGAGACTACACAAACATGAACACTTTCTTTAATTGATACTACCACCTCTGTTTCTTCTCTTTCACTTTACTTCATTTTTGACACTATTCATTGTGTCATTTGACTCGGTAATTTGATTAGCAAAAAGATTCACAAGTTTGGTAATCTTTGCATGACCTCGTAGAGTAAACTTTACTTTACAATACTATTAAAAAATTGACCAGAAATTACATCGTTTTGATATCCAAATCACCGAGTCAAAGTGACCCACTACCGGTAAAAAATTCAATCGAAGGGGAAAGAGAAGAAACAGAGGTAGTATTAAAAGAGAATCTCCAACCTGATCATCAACATTTTATGCAAAATATAAAGGAGTTCGTAAAAAATAAGGTTCCAACAGTACATGCATCTTGAGAGGCAAAATGCAGAACATGCAAAACTTGGTTCTGCAAAACATTTGAGCATATTTCCTATTTTTTCTCAACCTATTTTCCTACATTTTCCTATATTTTCTACATGATGATAATGGTGTTCCTAAAATTTAGATTTCTCTCTCATCCAAAATTCATAATTTGCACGTGTTGTGAGTGGAGATTAAATAGAAAAAATATATTTTGCATAATTTTACAAATCACTGTTGGACTGGATATTTTTTGTAAAATGCAAAACAACATAATTAGGTATAATTTGCATTAGAATTATATGCTACTGCTGAAGATGCTCTAACACTGATACTTTTGGTCCTAATCATGGCTTATATTGTGCTGCTATACACTCAAAAGAGGTGAGTTGGGTTACATGGTTTACCATACCCGCATCCACCCTATTGTTGTCGCATTTTACAAGAAGTGTCGCCTCGAACTGTTACTATGGAACCAATTAAAAAAAATTATACGACCCACCGACCAGACGACAGTTTATTGTGGCAAATATAATTGTCTTTGTAATTTTTGTGGCCTAGAAACAAGAAATAAATTTGAGACGCTCGACAACTGCGCATTGGAAAGTTAATGCATTAGGGGAATTTTGTGCGCGGAACGTGCAGTGCACGTGCTAAAGTTGTGTTGATATGTGCGCTTCGTGTTTCTATGTTTTCTTGTTAACATGTATATATGTTCTCTGATACACGAAGTATCGGGTTAGAGCTATTTGAGACGCTCCGAATCTCCAACATACACGAACACGTTAACACAATTAAACTTTTACATTTTGATTCATAAGTGAAATTGTGAAATTACAAAGACTTAAATAGAAAAGAATGACATAATCCTAGACGGGCTCGGGAAAGAATCGTTTAAAGAAAAACCGGTCCATGACACGACAATTAAATAATAAATTACAATAAACTACGCTTGCGTGATGTATGTGTTAGGTACTTGGGCGGGTGACGTTCTCGCGTATCATTCTAATTTCATGCTATCTCCGGTTCCATTTCAAATGACGGAAAATGAATGATTCATTAAAAAATCTCAAAAACTCGTGTACATTTATGCATTTCGCAAACTGTGTTTTTTTTGCTAAAATTTTGTAACTAACACATCATGGTATTATTAATTATCTAACTCGAATAGTATCCGTCCAAACCCATGGAGACTTAGCAGCGAAATCTAGTCGAGGAAGTGAAGTGTCTATTCCAAATGTTCCTAGTGTTAGCATCTGGAATACTTTTCTCTGTATTGTAGCTAGTAGATACAATAGCATGTGTGTCCCAACCTTTCGCAAGATCACCAAAGTTGAAAGCAGGGTCACCCTTCTGCAGAGGATGGGCGTCAGGATGGTGTTCAGTATCTTATAAATGATCGTCGCAGGCGTGGTAGAGAAAATAAGAAGAGAATCGACAATGTCTTCCGCTCGACGGCACAACACCAATATTGGTTATGTGGATCGCTCCATAGTTTGTATCGATGGGATTGGGTGAGACGTTCAATGTAATAGGGAAAATAGAATTTTACTAGAATGAGCTCCAGGAGAACATGAGAACGGTAACTAGTTCTCTAATTTGCTTAAGCTCATCCCCGTAGGTAGTTACATAAGCTCACCCATCCGGATTGGTTGACCAACAACGTCAACAAAGGGAGAGGAGACGAACTCTATCACTATGTAATTGCGATAATATGATTCCTTAACTTGGTGTACTTTCTAATTATGTCTCGAAAATATGAGTACAAAGTTACCAATCTTAATCATCAGATGGGGGCCGAGAAATCAGAAAAATACGTCAGTTGTTTGATGTTGTTAATTTATATGAAGGGTCGAGGCCCCTTTAAATTTGTAACATGATTATGGTTAATTATTGCTGATTGCCACGGTTATGTATGATTGAGTAACTGACGGGTGAGTTTATGTTGTTATTATCTTAATTTTAGTATTAGTACATTTAATAAATTGACCTTTTGGTACAATTTCAACAATAAATTTTTGGTGGAAAATTTCAGCTAACATTACTACAACACAAACAACATGAATATTGAATAGGAACTAGAAAAATAATTAGAGTTTAACATGTGTGTCCTGCAACCCTACAGTTAGGCTCACATGTCCTCTTCATTGCTTATTTACATGTGAGGCTAGGTGGGAGCTTCATCAGGGATATCACATACGTTGTTGTCGCCACTTACAAGAAGTGTCGCCTCGAACTGTTACCATGGAACCAATTAAGGAAAAGTGTCGCCTCGAACTGTTACCATGGAACCAATTAAGGAAAACTTGTACGACCCACCGACGTTTATTGTGACAAACATAGTCGTATATGAAACTTTTGTGGCCTAGAAATAAGAAATAAATTTGAGGCGCTCGACTACTTTCTGATGAAGGGATGGTTAGGGGATTCCCCAATGGACATGCCTACAGCCAAGGCAAAATTTTTCCCCATAGCACCCCCTCCCCATCTCCCCCCGCCCTTACATGGTTTGATTTGAACCCTATTTTAAACGTTTTTTCCCCCCTCCCCCCCCCCCCCCCCCCCCCCCCGAGTGGTTGGAGGTGCCCTTATCGCATCTAAACATGACCGGTGTAAAAAGCAAATAGGAATATAACAAAAAAAAAAGAAAAAATAAGATTCATTTTTTTATTGGTTATTAAAAATTGCTCTCTAACTCCAAGTGCTAGTCCAGTGCTCGAGATTTAAGGGTCTGCAAGGAGCTCTGCTTCCTTAGGTCTCAGATTCGAATTTGAACCCCAACAAGTCAATACCCATCATTGGGGCCACTCGAGATTTAAGGCTAGACTCACTTGTAGGTATACCCAGAGCTTGTTTAGTTTTTGGCTTATGAGTGAGAGATTCGTAATATTTACATTGATGAAATTAATAGTAACGAGATTAATAGTGGGGAATATAACATAACAGCATGAATATTGAATAGGAACTAGAAAAATAATTAGAGTTTAACATGTGTGTCCCGCAACCCTACAATTAGGCTCACATGTCCTCTTCATTGCTGGGACGAGGGTTTATTTACAAGAACTGCCGCTTAAAGAAATAGAATAGAGTTACCTTTTTCATTAGATAGGGGTAGTTAGAAGGCCAGCAGACAAAGCCACTACATTTTGGAATCCAGAACTCGTTTTACAAAATAAAGTAGAAAAAGAAGTCGGCTGCTGAACCGGATGATAAAAAAGAAATCTATTTTGAGTCGGGGTCGGAAGTACGAGATTGGAACTGCTACTCCGTTACATGTGAGGCCAGATGGGAGCTTCTTCAGGGATATCACATAGGTTGTTGTCGCCTCTTACAAGAAGTGTCGCCTCGAACTGTTACCATGGAACCAATTAAGGAAAAATTGTACGACCCACAGACGAGACGACGATTTATTGTGACAAACATAGTCGTAAACGTAAATTTGTGGCCTAGAAACAATAAATAAATTTGAGGCGCTCGACTACTTTCTGGTGATGGGATGGTTTGGGGGGATTTCCCCATGGACATGCCCACACCCAATGCAAAATTCTCCCCACAACACCCCCTCCCCATCTCCCTCCCCTCACATGGTTTGACTTGAACTCTATTTTTATACGTTTTCCCCCCACTCCCTCCCCTCTAGTGGTTGGAGATCCCCTTATCGCATACCGGTGTAAAAGTAAATATGATTCCAACAACAAAAGAAAAATAAGATTCATATTTTTAATGGTTGTTAAATATTGCTCTCTAACTCCAAGTGCTAGTCTAGTGGATGAAACTCGAGATTTGGGGGTCTGCAAGGATCTCTCCTTCCTTAGGTCTCATATTCGAATTCGAACCCCAAAAGTCAATACCCATCGTTGGTGCCGCTCGGGATTTAAGGCTAGACTCGCTTGTAGATATGCCTAGGGCTTGTTTGGTTTTTGGCTTATGAGAAGAGATTCGTAATGATGATAACTACAATGATAAAATTAATAGTAATGAGACTAATAGTGGGGAATATAACAGAAGACGGTGTTTGATTGAGAATAGGATCGGAGTATGACTGTGACTAACACAAAAAAAATTACCAACTTTTTTTTTGAGAATAAAAAAAAATGACCAACTTGCTATTGAAAAAATTAAAATTTTTCAATTTGACAAACGAAACCAGTGAAGATGAGGGGTAATGTTGTCAATATTTATTCAAGAAGGGGTAGCGCTATCTAAGAAACATTGTAAATTTTGGGGGCAGCTCGGAACAAATTGGTACTAAAAACTCTCTTCCTAGCCAACTTGACAAAAGCGCCAGCTGCTCTATATAGGTATTGAGACAGTTTGAATTTTACAATTTTGGGCTTTTGGTCACCACATCATCACCATAGTCGGTCAACGGTACTAATTACCCGTCCACTGGTAATCACATCCGGTGTCCGGATTTTTCAGGAGGTTGGGGTTGGGTTAGCGTGAACCCAACTATGAAATTCAAACGAGGCCATTGATTAGTCCTCCGTTTGGAGGCTTGGTAGTGGGCCCGGGCTTATCAAGTTTTGCACTAAACACTAGACTACGAGAAATTTTTGTTTGCTCTAAGAGCAAATACACGTGGTGCTCTAATCAATACAGTACATGACACGTCAGGAAGAAAAAGAATGAGTGGCAGACAAAAGAAAGTGAATTCCTACGTGTCCCTGACGTGTCCTGTGATGTATTGATTAGAGCACCACGTCATATTTGCTCTTGGAGCAAGCAATAATTACTCCTAGACTACATTACTCTTCCTCACTAGTAGTCCAATCATATGGCCCGTGGATTAGTCTGACCCGGACATCACGGTTAAAAATCGGTCTTCTTCTAACCGAAGCCTATTTATTTCCTTTGCGCCATAAATAGAAAAAAGCCCTAGTTTTACTTCCTTTGGATTCGCAAGAGGTCGGTAAACGCAGATCACACCAACTGAACGCCATGGCTAAAAGCTCCTTCAAGCTTGAGCACCCACTCGGTTCGTCACTCTCTCTCTCTCTAGATTTCGCATGATCTTTCAACCGGTTCAGCCTTGTGGCCTGGATCGTTCGGTCTGTTTTTGTGTTCAATCGCGTCAGTTCTTGTTCATAACTTTGTTTACCTTTGACTAGAGAGTTGCTTATTTCATACATTCATCAGTAACTACTTACTTTTTTGAATGTATATTAGTTGTTGTTAACCTAGCAAGAAATTAGTTTCCTGATGAATTGGGTGGGTTCAATGAAATACACAACTCTATAAGTTCCAATTAGGTTACTAGTTCCAATTTCCAAATATGTTGAGAAATTCACTTTACACCCTTACTTGGAACCACAGGAGGGCGCTAGTTGGTGCTGAGCGATAAACCACGTAATCGAGTCGCTTCTCTGCGCTCTCCCGTGGTACCCATAGGTGATAGGTCGTTCTTTTTGTGTAGGTTTTATTAGTAGATGCAGTGCTCTCAAAAATCTGCATAGATGATAAAACTAATGGGTTTCATCTCTGAACACCATGTTTTGTGAGCCAGGGTATCTCGCGGTGACATGTCTTAAGAAGAGATCATTAGTATGTAAAAGGATGTGTATGTTACGTGTAATTGTGTACACATGGGACGGGGCCTACTGAGTTTGTTTACATGTGTTAGACCATTGGATGGAAATATCTGGTCTTGCTGCAAGTCTGGGTCACAGGTCTAGGAATATCTAGTCCCCGGTTTAGATGCACCTTTAACCCGGCAGTTGATTTCTTACCATGCTGTTGATAGGACTTATGTCAGGTGTTGGAACCAGTTTCCGACTTGGATGGGGCCAGTTCTGATTGTGTGTAGAGACTATGCACCTTCATCCTGGCTTTTCTTGATACTTCGACGAGGGGGCAAAGTAAGTCGTGGTAGCATGTCCTAAGAAGAGGTCATTACTAGAATACTGAAATACATTATAAGAGAATCTATACATCAGTGATCTTTCCCTTGGGCATTCACATCGGACAGGGACTACTGAGTTTGTTTAAATGTGTTAGTAACCTTGGATGTGTCACTTCATATGATTCATAAATGACCTGGCTTGGACAGAAAATGAAGGAATTTTTAGCTGGCCTGGTGCACTGTGTTCTGCGACAGTCTCTGATGGGCTATGTATAGAAGTTTCCCCGTCTGTCCATTGAATACCTTAGAAATTTCAAAACGTCATCTAAAAGGCTTTTGTGTAGGAGTCTTCTCTCATGAAAATATTTTTATGAGAAATAATTTCCTTATATGGTGATGAACATCCCCCTATAGTTTTTAGTGTCTCCCTCAAGTCTCGAGTTACCACAATTCTCTCATACCCGCTAATTGCGAATTGGATCACGTCCTCCGAAACATGGAACACTGACGACCCGAAACTATGAATCTAGCAATCTCACAATTTTTGTATGTATTTATCTTAAATGTCTCTCCATTAGGGGACAAATCAAAGTTCTTTAAGCTGAAGTATATTATTACTAGAGTTATGATATTAAAAATATATCGCAAGAGGCTTTTAAGTGGTTTTGAATATAAGAAAAGCTAATTATATCGTTACTAAGCAACCTGAAGATGCCGACGCCAGCCGTGCTGAGCTCTGTAGGGTATGATGTTTCATTGTTCAGCGATTACATTCCCGTTCCACTTTCCAGGTGACAAGTGCCTCCCTGATAAGTTATTTAGGTTGTTGGTATTGGCCAGTATTGAGGTTCAAGTGATAAGAATCTAAGGTGAGAGTAGTAAAGCTTTTATCTTGTGCCTTTGCTGTGTATTCTATTTACTCTTTGTAATGTAGTTCAGAATTGCATGTCCGCACAATCTGATGCTACAACGTGGCAAAGGACACCTTAGAGAGGACACCTTAGAGGGAAATCTTAAACTAGTATAGTTTATGGAGCTGAAATTGAGAACAAACTGAAGTGGGAAACGAAGAAACTCTCGATTTCTAGGGTTAAAGCCAATAGAACTTTAGGTTCTTTACCTTCAAGGTTCAATACGATATTCAACTCCCCAAAACATAGTACAATAGCCCTATTTATAGTAAATCTACTAGTTGCTGCCCTAAGGTCTAAAAGACTAATATAACCTCAAAACTACCTTACTTCAAGGCTAATTAATTCGAGCATACAACCACATCTACGACGAGGATCGGAAGAGGACTCAGCCCAAATATCTCGAAGAATGTGCTGAAATAGTTTGGTTAGTTTATTAGTAGTTATGGACTTATTTATAAGTAGTTTAAGGTTAGGGGGGTGTTATTGCTATTAGTCAATTGTTAGGGGGGGCGCTTGGGGTAATTAGTAGGAGTTCGATTACTATATAGATGTTGCTTTGGGTTCAGTAGTTTATCTAACGAATTGAATGAATTAAGTTGTTTTTGGTAGAACCCTACCTTTTGGAGATTTACAGCTTCTCGAATTGCTGTACCCGGAGATCGTAGCTTCTCGAACTCCTACAATATCGAGTGCAGGTTAAAGCCTGCACTAAACTGCAGTCTGCAGGTTAAAGCCTGCAGGTTGGCACTGGTTCAGTTTGATAATTCAAATTGTTTTTGTTCAGCACCTTGCAAGGATCAAAACCTAGTTTTGTTTCAGTGAAGTTTTCCAATAGTCCACGGATTCTCAGATTCTATAGAATCAGTCAGCATCACTTTGCTGTCAAGAAATGGGTCACCTAAAGGCCTAGTGCTTGTACCAAGACTCGAGGCTTTAGACATTCTTCTTAGTTCTTAGCCATCAAAGACAATATTATGATTTCACTCAAAAGAAAGAAGAAAAAAAACATTATGTGAGGATCATTAAAATGCTAGACATGTCATTGAATATTGCCCAAAATTTGATTTTTATCGTGGTAAAATCTGTGGATATCACATTGTGAGGTGTGTTTATCAGAAAAAAGATATGTCCAAGGTACTAGAATTAAGGGGTTTTGAGCTAGAATCTTATGAAAGAGGTAAGGTTGAGTTTGCTCAAGGTTAGCAGGACAAGTAATGCAAGTAAGGTCTTGAACATGAAGATTGATATCATTGATTTGGCGGATCGAATTTCACGTGTTGAGATGGAAATGCCATCACCTAGACGTGAATTGAGACCTTCAAGTAAGGGTCTAGGCGTGTAGCATGTCAGAAGTTCTGTTTAATCTTCGTTAAATTGAATAGCCTTTTTTTTAGCCTTTTCAATCGACCGTAAACTTTAACTTTCGAAATACTAGTTGGTGAAGACGTGACATGTAGCTATCTCCTTATCATTATGCTTTACCTGTGATGGCACACGGCTTACATATGAACCACCTTCAGAATACTATGGCATGTTAAAATTTTCTGCTAATGAATGTGTTTATAGGATGCCAATGTCTGTGCATCTATAGTTGGCTTGAACAATTTGTGCTAATTGAAATGTTAGAAGAAAATGTCATTGAGCTTTATCAAGAGCGGGCATAGCAAGCTTGCGGGTCCTTCGATATTATGGATTTATGGCAATTAATCACAAAAGAAACTTTGGTTTGTGGTGTTGCCTAACTAAATAATCAATGATATCTAAAAGACTAAAATAATCCCTGGCCGTTATCGAGAACCTTTATCACTATTATTGAAGGCTTTTCTATCGATCAGCTGCAACATATTTGCCCACATCTTGTAAGTTGGTACCAGCATGGGAGTATTAGAATGGCACTCGAACACAAGACATAATATTTTCGTAAGAAAGTTACCTGCATAATGTTTTTGAATTGAAAACCACTGCTTATTACTGGGATAAACATCCAATTTGCTTGTTTTTATTGATCTTAATTCCTATTTCTGAAGGATTTCTCTTTCGTACCTTTCAGAAAGGAGGCGGGCTGAAGCTTCTCGAATCAGGGAGAAGTATCCAGATAGAATTCCGGTATAAATTTTGAGCTCAGTTGTTTGACCGGGTGTTACACACACAAACACATTTCTTATGAAGTGTCTGCTAAATGTATTTCTTTTTCCTACTACGCAGGTTGTCGTGGAGAGAGCCGAACGTAGTGATATTCCTGATATTGACAAAAAGAAGTAAGTTAATGTATCCCCCTGCTTTTATATCTGTGTCTGTTCTATAGGATGTCTTGACGGGGTCTACTCTTATTCATCTCATCTAAAAAACAATATATTAAAAATCCATGAATGCCATAGAAGCTTTTCTATTAGCTGCATATGTATGCTTTCATTTCACGAGTCGTTACCAGCATGTATAATAATTTGAAGACCGGTTTATTGCATCTGTAGCAATGTTTTAGTTTTTTTCCCATTATTGTTACTACATGTAGTAGTTTAGGACTTAAGGTTGTCTTGGTGAAGCTGAATGGATTCCATAGTATTATAGCACTAATGCACCATAATGCAGGTACCTGGTTCCTGCTGATTTAACTGTTGGGCAGTTCGTCTATGTTGTTCGGAAGAGGATAAAGCTTAGTGCTGAGAAGGCTATCTTTATCTTTGTCAAGAACGTCTTACCACCAACTGGTGAGTTTTTTGGGTGTTTGTGAAATATGATTTTTTTTTTTAATATCGAAGTTGTTATACAAAAATGAAGTATCTGTTCTATAGGGTTATTGTTTGTGGCTTCTTGGATAGAGTTAGCCTATAAATGTAAGGAGCTCTCCGCATTTCACCACTGAATTATGATTGATGATATTATTGGGATTTATTTTCCTAAGGTTATCACAAAACTTGCAGTTTGTTCAATCCAATGGTGATTCAAGGAGAACTTTTTGCATTGTCATGAGTGGGAACCATACAGTTTTGTTACTATTTACTCATTATCCGCGTTTTTTTTTTTTCTTTCTTACTGCAGCTGCCTTGCTGTCATCAATTTACGAGGAGAACAAAGATGAGGATGGCTTTCTTTACGTGACTTACAGTGGGGAGAACACCTTTGGATTGCTCCGTTGAAAGTAGTGAAACTAGAGTACATCTGTACATGCTTAGTGATCTATCCAATTCTAGGTTTTATTATCCATTTCCTCTTTTGTGACGCTGACTCTGGGATCTTTCAGCAAGTATAATATGGAAGAAATATTTTGTGTTGCTTTTGAACAAAGTGGAGTGTGTTGATGTTGTTTCCACTACGACAAGAATTGTTGGGTTTAAGCTAGTACAGTTTTTCAGTCTGTTTGCTTTCTATATACGATCTTCCGGCATATATTGCTTTTACAAAAATGCATCTTGTTGGTTCTCTACAACTCCAAAAGAAGATTGCTAGCTATGCATGCTATCTTGTACTGCAATGTGATACTGCCACTTCTACAACTCCAATCTCTGAAGAGTTGACAGAGTCAACAAAACTGAAGACAATGTTCATGTTTCTTGCTTGTGACTTGTGAGGTCAGTCACTGAGCTTCTGACAAATTATAGAATCTTAGGCGAGTTCTGATGATGGGAGGTGGTTGAAAATGACGGGGCATTATCTGTTGCAGTTGTCTCCTGGTCTGACGAAGGTAATGGCATTCTGAGCCCGAGTGTGAGGTCTATTTCACCTGGAAATTGCTGGCTGTAGGTGTGCTGACTTGGGTCCTGAAGGCTTTCCATAGAAAGGTTGCATGAAGTCGTACGTTGTGCAGGTGTGTTGTTTATGTGGTTTTCTTTTGTCTTGCCATCTGCATTTGCATGTAATCAGTAAGTGACCAGGAATTTAATCAAATGACGAGTTAAATCATGTGACAGAAGGAAAACATGAGGAATCATTGGGTTTCTTCACCTTCTATTGGAGTAGCTAGACTAGTAATGGGTGAACAATTCCATTACCTAGTTTTAAAATTTTGTGACTTCTCTAGTATCTAAGAAGAGTTGCAGTTTTGTTTAGAGTCCTTTGTGAAAATGGTTTTATGACAGCCATTTTGCCTGAAAAGTTACTACCCCCAATTCCTGCTTTATTTATTTCCAAGTCTCGACTCTTTCGATTATATTAGATAGATAGTAGGAAACTTCGTTGTTATATTTATCATCATTCTTCATTCACCCAATCAAACCAGCTACAAGGTTCAATCTATGTATATATGACTTTGTTTGACATTTGTAAAGAAGAGGTTCGAGAAATCACCTGCAACACAGTAGTAGTTCTTAGATGCAAGCTCACTTCTCCGCTCTGATTCACGGTTATGCGGTTTAGTGCTCTGCTTTTGTGAGGCTAGTTGACCAATCTTTCTTGAGCATTCTCCTTCCAAGCTTTCACCGGACAGAACCTTCAAGTTAGTTGTCATCAAACTTGCTCGTTTGGTCAATAAACTTGCTCTGAAGGAGCTTCTGTTAAGGGAAACTTGATCATCTGATCTTTTTCTCAAGTTTTTTGCTAGTAAACATTGTGTTCTGAAATAATTCTCACTTGAGATTTCACTTGGTGCTTCCCTGGTTGGAACATTTTTGCTTATTAGTGTTTGAGCTTGGCACAGAGAATCCAGCATATCTGTCATGCACTTGGTCTGCTGTCTTAGCAAGCTGAGTTTCTTCTCAATGGTAGATTTTTCTTGCCCTGCTGTGGGTGATTGGCTAGAGTGGGATTCAGATAGATTGCTTTGTCTTTTGATTCCCTCGTTCTGGTTGCTACCTTTTGCATCACCAGTCAAATTTAAGCTTTTTCTTTGGCATGTGGGGTTTAAAGGGATTTCTGACCTAAGCTGGGGTTTAGGGAATGATATAGTAGTTGAAGATTGCTGTGAATTGAATGTGATAGATGAAGGTATGGCATTTTGATCATTAGTATTTTTGTAACAAGTCAATGGAGTGGAGAAGGCAGTTGACACAGTCGATCGAGCAAAATTGCTGGTGGTGTTTTGGGGCTTCCTGAATCTGCTAACTGGACAGGGGAAATCTAGGTGAGAACTTGCAGGGTCAATGGGGTAGATAGGTTTGGTTGAAAGGAGCTCTGTGTTGAAGGTAAAAGAAGAATTCTTCAACTGTTTTGCATTCTGGTATTTAGTAGTTTCACCTAAAGCAATTCCTAGCTGTGATGAAGCTTGAGATGCTGAGTCTGACAAGGATCGGACCAATGAACTAGAAAAGCCGGTGGGCATTGTTGGCCGAGCTAATGTTTTTGTTGTAATATGAGACTTCTTGGGTCCACCAATCGGATGTGAGAAATCTGGGGGAGAACTGAGGGAGGTGGAATCTTGGACTTCTTTGTTTCCTGGGCTTGATTGGTGCTGTGATGAAAGGTATCTGTGCTGTGGGTGAGTCCCTGGAATGTTGAACGGAGGTTGAATTCGATTGGTTCTGGATTGAGGAGTAGGGTTTTGGTTCTGATTCTGATTACCGATGTTTGAATTATTGTTGTATCTAGTGGAATTATAGGTACAGGCAGAGAAGCTTCGTGTCAAGCGTTTCTTGAATTGATTCTCTGTCTGCTCAGGTATCTGCGCATAGCAAACACATATAGGACGAGATATTAGACCACAAAAGTTGTTGCATAATATCTAACAGCTTGTGCTACAGAAATTTGTTGTGTTGAAATTGTTCCTTGTATAGATATTAGAAAATGATTCTTCTTGCAGGAGAAAAATGTAGTTTGTAAAAGAAACATATTTCACTGAAGAAGGAATGCTTCTGTATTCGGTGCCTTAAAAAAATTGAAAGACACTGACGAAGATTATTTTGGTTTGTATATTCATTTGGAGACTGGAATTTTGTGTAAATGTACCTGAGAAGATGCAGGAAGAGGCCGCTTCTGACCCCGCCTGGCATGTAATAGAAGCATTAGTTTCTCCTCTGGTGCCAAGGAGAGCAAGAGGTTGTCAGCCCATTGATTAATTTGGTTGCTGCTGATTTTATTGAAAACTTCCTGCTTCTGCGACTTCTTCTTGTCATCATCAACCTGGATCGCCTGTTCCTTGGGCATCAATGGAGGTTCTTCTTTCGCCGCTCTCCTGCCTGGTAACACAATGTTATTTCCTGGCTTTCCCTCTCTGTTGCTATGTTCTTGTTTCGTCGTGGTCTTACTGACTTCCATTGATCTAGTATTGATGATGTCCCTAACTTTATGTTTTGACATTGCACGTCCTGAATCACTTGTAGTCTCTCTATATATATAATTCATGGAAGACAGAGATTGACACTTGTAGCAGTTCCATGAAATTAGGCCAGAAGAAACATGTAGTATGTCTTATTTTAGTATCCGTGTGGTCTTTCCAACATGTAGAATGTCTTACGTGCATTTCCTATTTTAAGACTGAAGTTATTAGTAATGAGACGGAGATTTAGACAGTGTCACGGGTGTTTTTCTAATATTAGCTAGTATTTCTTATATTTAGACACTTCTTTATCTAGGCATTGTCCTTCCTGTCTTTATCTTTTTTGGTTATAAGAAAAAGAAACAGAGCGAAAATACATCTTTTTCATCGTAGTTGTCATGCTTTCAGATTAATGGCTAAATTTAAGTGTAGTACAAAAGTGTGAACTTTATGGTACATCTTTCAGGAGTGTTCTATATCATCCACACAGATGAAAGAATGATAATATTGTTGACGAAATCATTTATTTTCCTTCATTAGTGTTTACTTGTTAGTTTGTGGCTTATATATATTTTCATTTGTCGAATAAAATATGACGAACTGGTGATATTATATTTCCTTTATGACAGTGATCGCTCTTTGATAAAATGCTTTTTCTCCGATTATACTTTAAAGTGTAAGAGATCTGGGCACTGCAAGTCTAATGGCCAGCATGACATCTGAGCAAAAAACTGTTGAGATTGAATAACTTTTTAATACCAGTCGAAAGTCGAAACCTTTTATGTAACGCAGTAACCAATCCCGGGGCTTTACCATGTGATGAAATTAACGATCTCTGCCTAAATCCTCAACTTTCGGAATGTCCTTCAGGAGTGCTATGCATCGCTAATTAACTTTTACCATTAACTTTCCATGTGTATTTGCGATGTAGTAGTTTGTAACTTGGCTACTTTCATCTACTAGAGAGTATATACTCCAACCAGTGATATATTTTGCTTGGTTATTTCTTTAGGTCTAGTTTTCGTGCAAGAGATTTGGACCCTGAAGATCTAACGACTAGTATGACATTTGTGCACAATCGTAGAAGTAAACGATTGGTTTGATCACAAAGAGCGTGTCGTGTTTTATCAACCACTCATCAATGTGATACCAAGTAGTAAAAGAAAAAGGCCCATTCCTAGTGGCCTCTCTGAACTTGGCCCCTGGCTAGTATATGAGATGTCACAGTTTGAGTAGTTGTACTAAATTCAATGCAGCAAAGTCACCATACCTATCCATCTTAGGCTGGCTTGCTTGCTCTTTATATCATCCTGAAACATCACATTTTTCTTTTGCAGGAAAGAAAACTCAGTTCTCCAATGGCATTGCTTCCAAATTTTCTTGAATGCTTCTCCAAGTCCTCGAAATCGAGCAGGTTGGTTTGCATGGGCGATGTCTGTGTGTTGCGCGATAAGGAGAAGTACTGTAGGAAAAGATTGAAGAGTAATATCACTACCCAACGAGTCCTTGGGATTCGGATCCCTCGTCGAAGAGCTTGAATGGGCTGTGCTCTAACCTTTTACTTGTTGAATTGGCTATGCTTGTTACTATCATTTCTCTTAATTCTTGATAATGTTTGTTTGTTGAGATATCTGATTCATTGATTCTGGGGTTTCTATCTGTTTGTGTGAATGAACCATCCAGAATCCAACTATCCAAGTGTTCAGTTAATAAACTTGGAATTTCTGTTTATTAGATCAGACACTTATCTGACTGTCAAGTTTAGTATATCGTGGTAGTTAAGCGTCCATCCAACTTTGTTGACATTTGACATATTATGTTGTAAAAAGGGTTTTAAGATGCAATATTACTAATGCAGCTTTCATTCCTCCGGGGTTGTTAGGTTGTGTCACGGTACTAGGTCGGCTGGCATGCAAACCTCCCCAGTGTAGCTAATGTTCCGCTGATACTTTGTTTGGGCTGTTGTTTCCATTACTTATTACAAGCTTTTTATGGTTTACTACATGGACTTACTATGAAAGATTAACTTAAATGAACGTCTTAAAATGAGTAGAATTTTTTTGTGGTGTTTCAATATGTCCGTAATTTATAAATTGGTGTTTTAAGGTTTCGATAGCTTTAGTTTTCAGGACGAATACTGTAGTAGGGTAATTTATAAATTGGTGTTTTAAGGTTTCGATAGCTTTAGTTTTCAGGACGAATACTGTAGTAGGGTAATTTATGAATTGGTGTTTTAAGGTTTCGATAGCTTTAGTTTTCAGGACGAATACTGTAGTAGGGGCATTGCAGAACGACGTCTTTGTGGTATTGACCAACAAATCAAAGTTTCCAAAGACCAACACGCACCAGAGAGCGACAAAACCACAAACCAAGGTGCAAATCCGTAAGATCATTCAGATTTGAAGGAATTCACGGAGTGGGATATGAATCTATGATGATCCTGAAAACTGGCTTCTCTTCCAACCGAGCTATCCTCACATAAAGTAAAAATGCGTGTTGAAATTTTTTAACTCAAGTGTCTACAGTAAAGGAATAGTAGTAGTAATATTAGGGTTAGAATAGCGAGCAAATGAATAAAAATATGTTTTGCGGTGAAGGTGGATCGAACACCTGACCTTCAGATCTTCAGTCTGACGCTCTCCCAACTGAGCTATCCCCGCTCTTTGTTGTTGCTTGTGAATTTAATTTTATTGATTTAAAAGTTATTTCTCGGCCAGGTAGAGTGTGAGAAAAAGATAACCTCGGTTGATGATTTTTTTTTCTTTTTATCAATGTGGGTAAATATTGTTTTCTTCTTTTTTTTGAGAGAGGGTAAATATCGTTTGTATAACGCGTACTTTGGTACTTTGGTGTATAGCGTCCCACAGTTCACACGTTTCGATTGATTGGGGCTATCTTGTGAAATACTCTACTGCTCGTGTCAGCACACGCACACGAGTCACTTGAAAAAAAATTATTTGTATATTTGACATATATTTTGTATCCTCTTTTTATCAAATTCTATGTCTAACCGGATCCGAACCCGGGACATCATTCAAGCCACCAAGCCAGCACCAATTTATTTTGTATCTATCTGTGTGTGTATGCCACATTTGTTTTGTCATTGCAACCTTTATCTGGTTATTTTGGCCATTGATGACAATAAACATTCACCTAATGGCTAATCACTAGGTACATTTAAATTTGTAGTGATTATAATTTATAATTTAGGAAAAAGTTTCAAAGGGTTTCTTTTGCTCCGGAAAACTCGGAGCGTACCAGGGAAAGCTAGGGTTTCAAGGTTCCTGTCTGCTCTCTAGTACGGCGACGACGACGTGCTCTGCTTCTCGACCTCTGGTTTGCTTCTCATCCTAGGGTCCGCGTAGCAGGCTAATCTCCACCAGGACTTGTTTCTACCGATGGAGGATTTTGAGAACTTGACGAGGCAACTGGGTAAGCTATCAGTAGAAGAAGAGCATGTTGATGAATACGATGATGACTACTGCATGGAAGCTATCCAACACTGTGGACCATGTCTTCTTGGTACGTTTCTTCATCCTATCTCTTTCAACACTTGGGCTATGAAGATCCTTTTTAATAATATTTGGCCAGAGGGCGAGGAAATCAAGATTCATGAGACGGCCCCAAACAAATTTGTTTTTGAGTTCCCTTCAAAAGAATCGATGCAGAAAGTTTTTGAAGGTGGACCTTGGCTTTTTGACGACAACCTGTTACTCCTCCAACCATGGTCGGTCAATGGGGTGGTGGATCTTGAGAAACTGGGTAGAATTGAAGTCTGGGTTCAAGTATCAAACCTTCCCTTCTATCTTCAAACTGATGAAGACTTGAGGAAAGCAGTAAGGTTTCTAGGTCCAGTAGTAAAGACTGATCCTAGGGTTTTGACGGGGAAGTTGGGAGATTATATGCGTGCACGAGTACAAATTGACATAAATGTCCCATTGATGAGAGGCAAGTTTATTAAGACTATGGGCAAGAAACGCTGGTTGAATTTTACGTATGAAAGACTCCCAGGTGCATGCGAATGGTGCGGCAGAGTTGTTCATTATAGCAGCGACTGTCGATTTGTTGATGATCAAACAAAAGGTGGTACTCCAACTAGATTCGGGGAATGGATGTTCTACAGGCCACAAGCTAGAAGAAAGCTATTTGAAGACGAGGTTCGGGAGAAAACAGGGGGACCCTCAGGAACTGAAAAGGAAAACCCTACTACGGACGCTACTGTGATGGCAGACGTTTCTGGGAACAAAACTGACAATGAGGATGATTGGGGCTTCGAAGAAGAAGGAGAAGCAGGGAATACTGCGATGGAGCTGGATAAGTCAAATAAGGAGGTTCCTTCTGGAATATCTCTTTTCAACAACCCACTAGCAGAGGGTTTGTCGACGAACAGAGTACCGGTGAACTTCTCGGAAACGGAGAAGGGGTTGGTTCTCGAGGAAGGAAGTACTGAGGTGGGTGCGAAAAGGAAGGTTAGCCAGGCTAATCTTTCACCAAACCCAGCAGTGAAGTTTCGGGACGCCGGTGGGGATCGAGCTGCGACGGCCAATCGGGGTGGCGGAGGAAGAAGAGGTAGAGGAAGGGGCCGAGGTCGTGGGGATCACGGGAGTATTGCAGAAAGAGCTACTGGTCGGTTGGGAAGCGAGAGAAGGCAACAGGTTCAAGCGGGCCACGCGGTTCGACGAACTACAACTACCAGCAAGAAGAAACCAGAGGCTGCAGCTCCAATGGTGAACAGTAAGGTTATGAAGGCGAAGGGGAATGATAATGCCACAACGCCAGTTGAAGTTTCTGATAATCAAAAGTTTTCATCAACAGTCCACGGACTTTCTAATAAAGGTTCTACGAGGAAATCATTGGATACTCTTGATGGTAAACAGAATACAGTTTTCCAGGTTTCTGCAAGTCAGATTCCGACACAGGATGGGGGTGCCTCAAATAACCCAGATATGATATTGGCTGAGCCTGCTATGCAGGCCAGCCAGCAGCAATGAATCTCCTAAGCTGGAACGTACGGGGGCTTGGCAACCCCCGTAGCGTTGCTTCTCTTCGCGACCTAGTGGAGAGAAGACGGCCAAACATCGTCTTCTTAATGGAGACAAAATTGTATGCAAGAGAGATGGACTGGGTTAAGAGAAGATTGAGATTTAGCAACGGTATTTACCGCGATTGCGATGGTAGTGGAGGAGGTAGAAGAGGTGGTCTGGCACTGTTATGGGATGACTCGATCAGTTTCAATCTTAATACATGGTCAGATCATCATATCCACGGTGAGATTTCTTTTGACAACGGTTCTAAGGAAGGTTTTTTTACAGGTTTTTATGGAGAGCCGGATAGACATGAAAGACATAACTCTTGGAGTATTCTCTCAGCTTTGAGCCCGGGCAATCGACCTTGGTGTGTAGTAGGTGATTTCAACGCTTTCTCGTCTATCTCTGAGAAGGAAGGAGGAAGACAAGTCTCCTTTAGTCAGATAGAGGGATTTTGTAGCGTCATTCACAGATTACAGTTGAGGGATATGGGGTATTCGGGTTCTCCTTTCACTTGGAGAAACAATCAGGGGGACGATAGAGCTATTCGGGAGCGGCTTGATCGCTTGTTAGTTTCAGACAACTGGATTGATATGTGTGGTTGGGCAAAAGTACAACATTTGATTGCAGAAGTTTCAGATCATGTTCCTACTGAAGCTTACTGGAATCTCAGTAATCCGCCTAGAAGAAGATCTCGTAGAAGATTCCTCTTTGAGGCAATGTGGCTACAGCACTCTGGCTGCAGAGAAGTTATTTCGAACGCCTGGAATACATCTGGGTTTCAGGTAGAGGTACGGTTGCATTCTATGGCTTCGGCTTTGAAGAGTTGGGAAGCTAATTCCTTCGGAAGTGTGAAAAGGCAACTAGCTCAGCTCAGAGAAAGATTGCAAACCCTATCGGATGGTCCTCAGACTTCGGAAGCCCTCTCGGAGATGAGATCACTACGCAATGATATTCTTAGAATCCTGTTGAGGGAGGAGGAGATGTGGAGACAGCGTTCACGGGAGATTTGGTTACGAAAAGGAGATCAGAACACGAGGTTTTTTCATCGGAAGGCCTCTATCAGAAGGTCTCGTAATCACATTGTAGGTATGGAGAACAGCTCGGGTGATTGGATTGAGGATTCGAGCCAAGTAATAATAATTCTTGAAGATTATTTCAAGGATATTTTCAGCAGTTCAGATCCTTCCCGACAAGTTATGGAACCTATGATGGAGGGCATTGAAGAGCTTGTATCTCTTGAGCAGCGAGCCTACATGAATCAGGATTTTACGGTGGAGGATATTCGTCAAACGGTTAGTCAGTTATCTCCTCTAAAATCTCCTGGTCCAGACGGTTTCCCAGCTTTATTTTTTCAGAAGAACTGGCATATTGTGGGCATGGACATTGAGGCGGTCTGCCTTGATATTCTTAACAACGGCGCAGATATATTCAGGTTTAATCATACTCTTCTTGCTTTAATTCCAAAAGTTAAACAAGTGAGGCGTCCTTCTGATTTGCGTCCTATTAGTTTGTGTAACACAATCTATAAAATAGTTACAAAAACTATGGCCAACCGTTTGAAGACTATTTTAAATTCTCTGATATCGGAAAATCAGAGTGCTTTTGTTCCAGGAAGGCTGATTTCAGATAATACAATAACAGCCTTTGAATTGCTACATACTATGAAAAACAGGAAGAAGGGAAAGAAGGGTTTTCTAGCCCTTAAAGCTGATATGAGTAAAGCCTACGATAGAGTAGAGTGGGATTTTCTACGTGCCGTGATGGAAAGGATGGGATTCGGTTTCAAATGGATAGAATTGGTGATGTCCTGCATCTCTACGGCAACTTACAGTCTTTTGGTAAATGGGGAGACACATGGCCACATTATTCCTCAACGGGGTCTCCGTCAAGGATGCCCGTTGTCTCCTTATTTATTTTTACTTGTGAGTGAAACTCTTTCACGATGTTTAACTATTGCAGTGCAGGAAGGTCGAATTTCAGGACTTGCTGCGTCTAGAGGAGGTCCTACAGTTTCGCATCTCTTTTTTGCAGACGACAGCTTGCTGTTTACAAAAGCAATCCCTTCGGAAATTGCAGCTCTTCGGAACATCCTCAGTTGCTACGAAGTAGCCTCAGGCCAAAAATTGAACTTGCAGAAATCTTCGGTTTTATTTTCGGATAATGTAAACCAAACAGACAAGCTTATTTTGAGTCAACTCTGCGGAGTACAGCTGGTAGAAGAGCACGACAGTTATTTGGGGTTACCAACTTCGGTAAGTAGGAGAAGAACAACAACTTTCTCGTTCCTTCCTGAAAGAATCCAAAAGAAACTGAAGGGTTGGAAAGGGGAGGAGCTCTCTACGGCAGGCAAGGAGGTTTTGATCAAATCAGTTGTGCAGGCAATTCCCAATTATACGATGGGATGTTTTCTACTTCCAAAGAAGACGTGTCAAGACTTGGAGAGATTAATCAAACAGTTCTGGTGGGGTGGTGACGAAAGCAGGAAGAAAATTCACTGGGTTGCTTGGGAAAGCATGAAAAGGGACAAGGAGGACAGCGGCATTGGTTTCCGAGACTTTCAGAATTTTAATATTGCGCTACTTGCTAAACACACATGGAGATTGATGAGAAACCCAGACAGTCTTATGGGTCGTGTGCTGAAGCATAAGTACTTCCGTTCCTCCTCTATCTTAGATGTGGAAGTGAAGCCTACAACTCAGGTATCTTACGCTTTTAGAAGCATTATAGCGGGCCGCAAACTTATCAAATCTGGTCTAATTTGGAGGGTGCGAAATGGTATGAATGTTCGTGTTTTTACTGATAAATGGCTACCGAGATTCAGCTCTTTTCGTCCTATCACAGTTTGTCCCCAGGGATATGAAGACTTGCGAGTGGCTTCCCTTATTGACAGTGCTTCGGGAACTTGGAATACTGAAGCCATCGATAATATTCTTGGGCCAGAGGACAAGGAAGTTATTTTATCTATTCCTATTGATGTTAACAATCAGGATGAGGTCTCGTGGTTACATTCAGACGATGGGAATTACACGGTAGCGTCGGGTTATAAAGCGCAGACAAACTTATCAACTGGAAATCCCTCAACTTCTACTGGTAATGTGAATAAAGGATGGCTGTTGAAGCTCTGGAAATTGAAGATTCCGAAGAAACTGATTTATCCAACCTGGAGACTCTGGCATTCCTCTCTACCAGTAACATCAAATCTGATCCACCGTGGGGTTAATGTTTCACCGGAATGTAAACAGTGCGGAACGGTGTCAGAGGACGAAAATCACTGTTTCATGTTTTGCAGCTTTGCGAGAAATGTGTGGTTAGAATCTATGGGTGAAGATTTCAGAGTCCCAATCGCCGGAAATGTTAGGGACTGGATTGCTGATTTTATACAAAATCAACCACTGCCGAAGTGCGAGTCTTTTGTAGCTACCATTTGGGCAATTTGGCGTGGAAGAAACGATCGGATCTTCAACAATATTTGCAGTACTCCAACGCATACAGCTCGACTCGGACAGGATTATGTTAACTGGTACAAGGAGGCGACGGTGTGTGGTGTTCTAACGGAGGACCTGGAATCGCCTCCGGCGGAGCAAGGGGGCTGGAGATCTCCGACCATCGGGTGGGTAAAACTAAACACAGATGCTTCTTGGATTGAGCAAGGGATTGCAACGGGGGTGGGAGTTTGTGCACGGGATGAAAAGGGGGTCTTCAAGGCAGGTAGATTTAGAAGGCTACCACGGCAAAGATCGCCATTAGTAGCAGAGGTGGTGGCGATTGAAGAAGGTTTGAGACTCGCCGATGAACTTCATCTGAAGGAGGTAATAATTGAGTCAGATTGTCAAAATGCGGTGAAACTTTTACGGGAAGGTAGTGCAAACAAGATCTCAGCTTTGAAAAGCCTCTCAGACCTTAAAGCGTCCCTCAATGTATGTTCGCGACTGAAGGAGAAGTTCAACAGTATTGTGTTCTCCTACACTCCCCGAGATCGGAATCAATTGGCTCATTGTTTTGCTAAAAAAGGTTTAGATGAAAATGATATGTCGTTTTATTCAGTTATCCCAAATTGGGCAAACGATGTTTATCAGTCTGATCTTATGGATATGACAACCCATTCTTAATGAAATGAATTTTTATCCTCAAAAAAAATTTGTAGAGATTATTGGTCCAAAATAGATTATTGATAAAAAAAATAGACTTTAATAGAAAATAATAAACATTGTAACAAACATAATTAAATTAAAATGGCCGATTTTGATCGGAAGTCATTAAAATTCAGGTTCCCAAACATGCACCTAATTATATTTGTATTGTATGGAGCACATGTTGCTTTTATGAGTGACGAGTATTAGATATAGTTTCTTTGTGACATGAAGTCGTATCCCATACCAATTCTGTAGCTACCGCATAAATTTTAACTTAACCACAAATAGCATGCAAATCACAAGGTAAATCAGTCAACCCTTGACCAAATGTTTGTAGCTAGAAGGCTATGTCTACGACAACTCTTGTGTTTCCAAGCTAAAAGATCCATATATCAAGGTGGCAATTCGGGCCGACTCGCGGTCTAAATGACCCGGCCCGCGAATATATTGGGTAAACCCGCCCCACACATGGCCCCTTCCCCCTTGCACGATCCGCCTACTCCCTCACCCAGCCCGTGGTACGCACGAGTCCATATTCCTCAGGAGTGAGCCTGGCCCAGCCCGCTCAAAAACAGTCTATTTTCTTTTTCTTTTTCTTTTTTATACTTTTTTTTTGGCCCGGGCCCGGCCAGCTCCACCTTCTGGCACGGCCCGCCCCCGACCCTCTCTCCTCCAACACGGCCTAAATCCGGCCCGACCCGACACTTTCTCACCTTTATACACAGCTCTTTTAGAGATCTCTACATTCTAAATCCAAGACCTAGAGACAAATATTTCAAGACTTGAGCCATTATTCATGCCCAACTTAGCTTCAATTGGACCAGTTACGTGCTAGGATCAAAATTCTAAACCCAAATTCTACAAAATGAGTTTTTAATTCCATGTGAGTCTCTTATGTCTTCTCAAACAGACAAAATACATTGTAAGATTCAGATTTGCTGCTACAACATAATTTATAATACTTATACCATAACAAGACATTTGTGTTTCTTTAATAGAATGGGGACAGTGATCCACACCATTGTTTCATTGTTTGTATCAAAGTAACCTTTATTTAAACAAAAGGCTAATAATTTCAGTTAAAAGATTAGAACTAATGGAAGCTGTTCATGGACAGTTTTAATGAAACCCAATACTTATCCATATGTAACACCAGCACCAAGATAGGAAAATTTAAAATACTCATCAACCCCCATTACTTAGAGAGCATAGGTAATTATACATGCAAGTTACGAATGTCATTCAGATATGCATATAGTTGCAATTTGTTTTAAAGGAGACTTCATTTCTAAGCAAAATCTATTTATACAATATTTTTAATTAAATAATGTTACTCAAGTGTTTAATTATTTTTAGATTTGATGAAAGAAATAATCAAGAAAACTTAGTATAATCTTTTTTTCTGTCAAGTACATAGAACATCGTTACAACAATTTTTTATACTATTATGATGGTCGAGAGATTCGAATTCGAAACCAGATGCAGGTGCTACAAATACTTTTCCAATGAACTATCACCTATTTACAAACCTTTATAGCTTTATATGATTGCATCAATGAAGTTTAAAAATGTAATGTGTAACACATTTGAAAGAGATTAACAATTGACGGATACCAATCAAATACTACATTTGTTTTTTCTGTTTCTTCATTTGTCACTATTCACCGTGTCACTTTGATCCGCTGATTTGATTAGCAAAACAATACAAGAATTTGATAATCTTTGCATGGTCAACACGTGGAAAAATTGCAAAAAAATTACATTCTTTTGCTATCCAAATCACCGAGTCATAGTGACACAGAAAAATCAAACCATAAAGAAATAGGAGAAACTGAAATAGTACTCTATACCATTAAAACTAGGGATGGCAAAGGGTCGGATTCGGATCGGATCAGGCCCTTCTCGATCCAGATCCGACCAGGAGAAATGGGATCCAGATCCGATACAGATCCGTTCGGATCATCATAGGATTCGGATAAGATCGGATCGTGTTTTCATTCTGCTGATCCAAATCAGATCCGTAGGTCCACATAGTACATGGTTCGATCGGATTCGGAATGGATCCGGCTCGTGTTTGCATTAAAATAGAAAATATAATATAAAAAATAAGGGTAAAAGACAAAAAACACCCCTCGAGTATGGAGTATATACAAAAACACCCCTCGTGTTCGGGGATATACAAAAACCATCCCTGTAGAGACAAAAATCACCCCTGTCAGTGGATGGACGTTAGACGAAAAGCACCCTCCTGTTACAATCAAGTAGTATAGGGGTGCAATCTGTCTTTTTTGTGACAATTTTGCCCCTATCTATATTTTTTTTGTTTAATGTTTTCATGTTCTTGGTGTTCATGTTGATGTTCATGTTGTTCTTCATGTTCTTTGCCACCACAAAATCCCCACCACCAGCACCACCACCACCGCATCCTACCACCAACACAACCAAAAACAAATCAAACAGCAATAGGTTCATACTACCTATCTTAATTTCTCAAGTACTACCTGAATGTCGCTTCAATTCGAAACACGAATATGTCAATTTCAACAGGTTCCAATAAATGACTGTGTCTTCTCCTATCGCAACCCTCTGCATAGCCAAACCAAAGCCTTAATAAGACAGTTATTTAGAATCCTGATTCTACGCATCAGATCAACAGATTCTTCAGTTGAATCTAGAATAAGTTACATCCTACATATCAAAGTCCAATATGAATGATAAAGAATTGTAGATCAAAGTTTGCAGAAACACATATCAGGACCCAAGATCCAAACTTTACAAACCTAGGTCAACAAATCAATTCCACCAAAATTCACAACCCACCGACAACCCCAATTCACAGCACCAGAAACACAGATCAGGAGAACCAAGATTAAGCACGAACCAGATCAGATCAATCATCAAAAATTCAATACCCATAACCCCAATTCTACCAAAATTCACAACCCACTTTCACAAAAGGCACATCACCGGAGCTCTTGACCGGCGACCATCGGGTGTCGGGAGAGAACAAGGATTGGGAGTGGAGAGAGAGAGATTCGGGAGAGGATGTCGAATCTGAGTCTCGTATCGAATTAGACGGCGACGAATTTGTTGTCCTTCAACTGGGTCGAATTGACGAGACCAAAGAACCCGCCGGCGTGACCCAGAGTTTGCGAATTGGAGTAGGAATTGGAGTGGGGTTGGTGGCAATGGGAGGAGCAGGGAGAGGGACAGAGACGCACGCCACCTCACCACCGGTGTTCGTTCGGACCGACGCCGCCTCAGCACCGCCGTCGCCAGATTCGCTCTCGTTTTTCATTCTCGATCTGTTGAGAGAGAGAGAGAGAGAGAGAGAGAGAGAGATTGAGAGAGAGATCTTGATCTGGAATGATGGAGGTGGTGGGATGAGGTTTGACGGGGAAGGCATCTGGGTTTCGCGTGAGTGAGAGTGAGAGATGAGTTTAGGGTTAAGAGAGAGAAGAGATGGTAGAATGAAGGAATAAGGAGAAGAAAACATATATATAGTAGGGTAACTTTTTATCATTTGAGGGTAAAATGGGTATTTAGTATTTCCGTTAGTTGTCGTTAGCCACCGTCAACTGACAGGGGTGGTTTTTGTATATTCCCGAACAAGAGGGTGTTTTTGTATAGACCCCATACTCGAGGGGTGGTTTTTGTCTTTTACCCAAAATATAAACACTATTTCATACTCTAAGTCATGTTCGTAAGTTATGAAGCGTAAAAAATAAAAGAACTAACTTTTTAGGTTGGAGTTACTATAGTATTATATTCGTAAAGCGCACATATACGTCGGATCGGATCGGATCAGATCGGAACCAGGTGGATCTGCACTCGGATCCAAATCCGTTCGGGTCTGGCTTTCCGGATCCAAATCCGATCCATTTTCAATTGAATCAGATTCGGATCTGATCCATTCGGCTCGGATCGCTCAGATCTCAGGTCGGATCGGACCATATTGCTATCCCTAATTAAAAGGCCATTGCCACTTATTAAAACTTTATAATCTCTAACCTTTCTCCATTGGAAGGTTAACCAATTATAGCTGATTTACATTTCCTAGAACACCTTTCTTCTAGTAAAAGCAAAAATATAACTATAACATAAGTGACCCTACTTTTGATAAGCCAAATAGCTAATGACCAAAGTGAAAGACTCGTTCAATTATAGTGGAAAAAATAAGAATTAAAAAAGACATTAGTAGCACCCCATTCTTGTATGTTCCTTCTTTTTCCATTTCAGCTCTCTCTCTGGTCTTCGACACACTGGTCTTCTTCTTCAATCCTCCCTGCAAAAATGGCCTCCATTTCGTCCCTGAAATCGCGATTCCGTGTCACCACCCACTGCTAACATGCGCACCCCTGCGCAGGATATGGAGGGCTCCTCCTCCATTGTTTCGAGAGCAAGGACTGCCTTCCATTCTGCTGCTGCAAAAGCGGAGAGAGTCTTCGCGGACAGGAAAAAACCTGACCCATTTACTGATCGAGGTCTGTGTCTGAGTCATCACCATTCTTTTTTTTGGCTTTTCTTTTTTGAGAAATTTAATCCAAACCCCATGTCTGTGATTGTTGATTCTCATACTATATTTAGAAATTGATTTTCCTTCATTTCCGATCTTTCCGGGTTCGCCTTGGAAATCGAATTGTGGGTTTCATCGGAGAAGATTCAGAAAATCAAACCCCTAGGACTTCGAATGACGACGAAGAAGATTCTTCAAAGCTTGAGTCAAAGGTGAAATATTTCATTTATTCTTCTTCTGGGTATTGTTAATTTGATCGCAATTGCTGACTAGGTTGAATTTGGAAATGTGGGTTGATCAGATCATGTGGTTGTTTGGTTATAGAAATGAAGAGGGATTGATTATATATATGTTCTGCATTCATGTAAACATCTGTCTTTGAGCAAAGTGAATAAAATACCATCAAATGGGTCTCATTTGATTTAGTCTTGTGTTCTTTTGCTAATGAAAAACCTGGCAAAGTGAGGCGGTTAGTTGCAGTGGTTGAAGTAACTTCTGAATTTTCCAGAGGGAAAAAAACTAATTATGTGCTAAATTTCTATCGTTAGCCGTTTATTTGTAGGCTAGTTGAATCTAATTAGTTTGTTTTTAGATGATATTAGCTCAAAATGTTTGTGTATTGGAAGGATACAAAATATACAATATTCTGCATTTGAATTTCTTGGAGATATGTACTTGTTTCAGCTTGACGCCATTTTCATTTTTGAAGGAAGATGACATTTTTTATGTGCTTATTTCTAAAGAAATATACTTGGATGATGCAGGCCGAACTGAAGTATTTGTCCAAGAAACCTGCTCCGTTGAAGACAAAACAGGACTGGCAGGACAAGTTAAAGAACATTCGATTTGGGAAGAAAGGAGCTGAAGATTTCGAGTCACCTGGAAATTCAGCTATGTCATTTGCAATTTTTGATGAGAACTTGTACCTTATGGGCATGAAAGAGGCTTATGAATCAAAGGTAAGATAAACACCCCCCTCACTCTATTATTAGTTCATTACATTGAAAGTTCCGGTTCTTCCCTATCCCTTACTGGTGATGTGACGTCCTTTGTGTAACCGCTATTGGGACTCAATACTGTCGAATTCTTAGTGCCCTGGACAATCAATAACCAGGAACACTTTTGAATGAGTTTATAAACTATAAAGTAGACTTTAGGTTTAGGGGCAAAGAAGATGGATATGTGACGAAGAAAATCATGAACCCCTTCAAGAGTATGATAGATGCTGCGAATGTATTTGTATAGCTACCACTGGTTGGGAAGGCAAAAAAGATTATGATTTCTTAGTGTGTCTCCACTAGGTTCTTTAGCAAAGCCAATTCAGCAAGATCTACCTTTTTAGTTTGTGAAGTAATAAACATTTAGGCTTTTCAGTTCGTAAGAGTCCACACGTCTATAATTTATCTACGACAAGGGTTTATTTTTGTTTTATTTATGAATATATACTATCAAGGAAGATATACCTGTATCTATGTGTGCAAACTGCAAACACACACACACTAGGTTACTGCATGTGCCTAGATACCAACATAGCAAAAAAATTAACAGATTTTTTCTTTCTGACTAATCAAACAACAGTATGCAGCATGGATGTCGGAATACATCTAAAACATAGAAAATGATCTCGTTGTAACTTGTAACATGAAAGGTCAAATGATTTGGCACACTGGAAATGCCGTCCCAAAACTAAAAATTGCATATCATTGATACAGGAAGGCCTCTAAAACATCAAAATGAGCTCATTGTAAAAGGAAAGGTCAAATGATTTGGCACACTGAAAATGCCGTCTTGAAACTAAAAATTGCATCAGGGACCTGATGAAGTTCAACCACAGATAAGTGAAGGAACAACGAAAGGAAAAAAGGAGAAGGGTGGCGGGGTGAGGATGAGGTCGGTTCATGATTCATGTAACAATAAGGTCGGAGCTAAGGTTCTCGTGTACATGTTTGTTTTAAGAATATTAACCTCGAAAAGTTGTTGCGCACTATTGGAGCAAGTAGATTTTCCAATGTGCAAATGAAAAAAGCATCACGGGACCTCAAGTAGTTGGTAATTTTTCATTAAGTCCATGGGTACAAGCACAACGAAGAAAGGAAATAAGAAAATATTTAGCAGTATTTTTAATTTGAGAATGCATTTTTTTCATACAAACAATCACAAGACTAAAGGAAATAGCCTGT
Source organism: Linanthus parryae (assembly GCA_023055425.1). Taxonomy (NCBI): domain Eukaryota; kingdom Viridiplantae; phylum Streptophyta; class Magnoliopsida; order Ericales; family Polemoniaceae; genus Linanthus; species Linanthus parryae. The sequence continues at coordinate 125,439,147 of JALGPY010000004.1, read as the reverse complement.
ACCTTGTGGCAGGCAAGAGAATCTCACACACCATACTAAGAAACCTACCTGAGGTTTTGGTTGTAGAGGTTCAAGGATGAACTCGTACTTGCAATCAAATTAACTCTCAGTCATAGCATCATCCATGGTTGATTGACGCTCACAGCTATTGTTCCGGGCTTATTGTCTTTACCAGTAGTTCATGAACCAAAGTGTTCCTACATCTAAGTAACTTATCCTTTTAAGCTTATATCTAGAGTTAAATTAAGCTTGAAATTTGAAGAGTTTTTATGGAAGAAAAAGATGTACACAATTTACCCTGCACGGTTGCTTCTAGATTAATGGTCTTGACTATTGGGTTGGATCTAATTGTCACTTAACCATTATACGATGTCTATTCTCTTTGAGCATGCAAGTCTACAGTATATTTGCTAGCTTTTACTTTTTGAGATGGAATCGGACATCTGAAATTGTCTGGCTAAAGTTTATGGGGATTCATTACTATTACTTAAGCAGGTCTATGTTTTGTAGGGTTCAGAAGCAGATTCTTCACCAGAAGGTTTGAGTAATGATATTATTCCCCCAGCTTCTATCTTAAAGCAACTGGGCGTAGCCGTGGAGTAAGTTTGATGCATTTTGTGATTTTACTTGTGTTTCTACCGTTTGAAGTTGGAAGTACCTATTTAATTTTGGTTTTGTTCGTTCAGAGACACAATGTTTAGTTTCTAGTTACTATTTTGTAGTTTATATGCATTATTTTCTGGTTCTCAAACTGTATGTAGGTTTAGAGGTTGAAGGTTATGACTTTAAGCATAACTCATCTCCGAGGCATTCTTTTTTCTTTGGCAAACTGATAATTTACAAACTGATGCTTCCTTTTGATGAGTGTTTCACCAATGGAAATTCTTCTTTATCAATGGCCTAGTTTGGCAAAGATAGATTATTAGATAGATTATTGAATGTGTGGTTGAGATGAGGAGAGAGAGAGACAAAAACACTTCATCCAACCACTCATTCAATAATCTATCTAATAATCTATCTTTGCCAAACTAAGCCAATGTGTCTTCGGAAAGGAATTCAGTTTTAAAGTAATACTAGTGGATAGGTATATGAATATACAAATAGTAAAGACTACTGCAGTTTCCCTCCACTGAAAGAAAGTTCATAATTTTCAATAATATTGAGAACAAAAGCTTTATAAGATCTTGGATGGAGGAAAAAATTGCTCAGGCAGTTCAGCTCTGTATAGAGTTCCCTTCCCTGGATTCTCTGTCCCCAACCGCCTAAAGATGAAAAAGTTATTTGAAGACTAAAGTGGATACAATCAGCAGCATAATATCTACGGGAATTCCTGTACTGTAATGAATCTTATTATGATAAGATGAACTTTACATTTTGTCTGGACTTGGTAGTGCCTTTAGGCACAAAAATTGTGCTGCTTTAACTAAGGTTATGATTGTTCATTGAGAACTTTGTTTTCTTACTTAAAAGATGCTTGACTACACATCTCCGAGTTGTTCTCAGCAATGTCATTGTTTGTAGAAGGACTAGTCCCTTTCTATTACATGTTATAAGTTTCCGTGTTTGTGTGTTAACTGTGAACATATGTGCTTATTGCGTAAGCAGTTTCCTTATATATATTTTTTCTGGGTCCCTTATCAGGGCAGGAAGGAAATTCAAATCAATGAGAGATATTCTAGCAACATCAAGAGATTCTTCACCTGTTAGGGAAAGGGCGTTCTCTGCGGTCAAGTCATTAGTGCTTCGTGACAAGGAGGATAAATGTGCAGCTGAGTTAGGTGGCGACGAGAATGTTCTTTGTTTAATGAATTCACTTCTTGAAGCAGGTAGATACATAATCTGCTGCTCATTTTGTCTTTAGCCATTTTGAGTAGTACATTGTCCCCCTTTTCATTATTCTTTCATGATCTTTCACTTCCATTGTAATATCTGCAAGATATTCGCAGAGGGACAGTCGCCTGGCATGAAGATCAGCTCTGGTTCAGATACGCCTACAAGTATGTCAATTTTGACTAAGGATATCCATGGTGCTCCTCCTCAGAGCTTTGTTGTTAAACTTGCTGAAGTCATGGGGAGTTTCAAGTCACTAAGGAAAATGGCAATTTTTTGGTACAAGGTTGTTACTGAAGTAAGTACACCTGATAGCACTCGTGCTATAAATCGTAGCATGTGTTCCAGTCTCTGCTTGCTAGTTTCGCTACCTAGGTAGTAGATGTTTTCATGTGTTGTATAGGACGAAGCATTAGAGTTTACCTAATACCCAAAGAAAGAAAGGTCGTAATTAAAGTCATTCAATACTTTCAAGAAGATTACATCTTCCGCTTACTTCCCCTGGTAACGGTAGTTCCTGCCCCCCTGCTTCTTCTAGCGCTACTTCAATTGCTAGTCAATTGTGTATCGGGCAGTAGGCATGTAATTTATTATTCTGCAGTATCATACAACATATCAAGTAGCCAAGTAGCCACCAAAGAAATGCTAAGGTTATATGTGATCGACACCCCTGACAAAGATTTATTCATAAAGATCCTCCATTATAGAACATGTCGTATACGACTTTTGAGTTCAGCTATGCTGACTATGTTATTGATCTTTATCTGATGGGGTCCTTCACAAATCTTTTGCCTTCCAGCTGAGAAGATTTTGGTTAGAAGAGCGTTACATTCCTGGCATCCCTCCAGACGACAGTCCAGACTTGAATTCTTGTCTGCTGTATCAGCAACTACAGGTTATCAACTGTTGTATTTCCAGAAAGAAGCGCCACTCTGCAGCCACAGAGTCAGTAGAATCTGCAATTAGACGATCTAGCTCCAATAATGAAGATCAGAGCCTTCTTTTGTATGCTCGAATCAGCTCTGGAGAACTTGTACTCCGACTGGGAGCTGATAAGCGATCCGATAATTTAACATTGCTGGAGACTGGGGAACCTGTTTATGCTCCTGTTATGCAGGTTTGGCTAATCCATTACTCTCTATTAATAATTCTCAACTGTGGTCTTGTTATGATATTACTCTGTACATTTTTGCTTTCAGGAAGGGCCTTTGCTTACTGAGGATCTTATTAAAGAAACTGAGGAATTTGTTCTACGGACAGGGAGGTCAGTGTACATGATTGGTTATAGTTATAACTTTTATGATATAGGGTTTGACTTCCTGCCTTCCTGTATATGGAGTTTTTGTCTTCATTCCATTGCTTCTTGACGTAGTCAAAAACTCAGAATCATCATTCAATTATTGAGGATTGTTTACAATATAGAGCCAATTTTTTTCCACGAGTCGAACTTTGTTGATGGTATATCGTAAACTTACATGCAGTTTGCCATTTGTTACAGAAAACTTACTCCAGTTGCAATTTAACCTCTAAACCTACATACATTTGACATTTAGTTCCGAAAACCCACTGCAGTTTCAATTTGACCTCAAAACTATGCAGTTTACGAATTGCTACCAATCACCACAATTACCCTGTGAAAAGTCAAAGAGAATTTTGTGGTGATTGGTAGCATAGCAATTCGTACACTGTAGGTAGGTTTCAGTTCAAATTGAAACTCAGTATGTTTCAGCAACAAGTGTCAAACGGCAGGTAGGTTTGAAGGTTAAATTGAAACTGGAGTAGGTTTTTGGTAATTTGTCCATATATATACACTAATTGGTTTTTGCATTTAGTATTGCACTAGGAATGCAGTCTACACCAAGGAGGCAGGCTTCTGGTTATGTAGCTATTATGTGTATAGTAGAGTTCCTTTTGCTAATCGGAACCAGCCTATTTCATTTTCCCATTCTTGTTAGTTTTGGCTGTGGTTTTATATCATCAGTAATATACTTTTTGCTTGCTGTCTGTGATGGTAGGTACATTTATTAATGGGAAATTGTAATCTTTTGTTTCATCAGTTTGTTAATAACCAAACTTAGTTGCGATGTATTCTGATTATTCTGCGCATTGTTCTTGTACCATATAATCTTCTGACAAATTGTTACTTTCTGTATATTCAGTGTTGGAGCTGGATGTTCACAACTCCTCTCTGACATGCAGGCTTTCAAGGTATTTTATACTGGAGAAGGTTTCTTATTTTTGTTTCTTCTGTTATCAATTTTGTGTTTTGTGGAGTCCATCGAGATGCCGGGGTAGAAATCTAGTGTATTGTCTAGCATTCATTTGGATTTGTTTTTTCATGGTATCAGGCTGCAAATCCAGGCTGTATTTTGGAAGATTTTGTTAGGTGGCATTCCCCACCTGATTGGACAGAAAGTGAACTTAACGAAGAAGAAACCCTCAACGATGGCGAGCTGTCTTCTGCAAAAGGTCAACTGAGTAGTCGGATGCAGAAAGAAGGTAAATGCCCTTTTTTCATACCCATTGATAACCAGACTTTTTTAACTGCGGTAAGACCCGCTTTGATGTATGGACAGAGCATTGTGCGATTAAGAAAATATATAGTAAAAATTGGGTGTAGCAGAAATGTGAATGCTAAGGTGGATGAGTGGTGTTACTAGGAAAGATAGTATGCACAATGACACGAATAGAAAGAATCTAGTCGTTGCACCTATAGAAGACAGAATGAGAAGAGAATCATTTGAGGTGGTTTGGTCATGCGTATCTTAGGCCGTTGGATGCCCCTGTTAGGAGAAGTGATACGGTTCAGATCAACGGTGGTAGACGAGGGAGATTGAGATTAAAACGGATCTGGGTAGAGACCATACGATAAGGTTTAGACATATTGAACGTAAGGGACGAAATGAGTTTGAACAGAAGTAACTGGAAAAGCTTGATCAGTGTAGCTGACCGTGGGATAGGTTCGTACATACACCCATGCATCCATACAGATATGTGCGTGTGTCTATATAGTTTAGGTGCTATATATATGTGTGTGTGTGTATACAGGGGCGGATCCAGGATTTTGCCTCAGTGGGGGCTAAATTTTTAAAAGTGAACATTTTCCAAATAAAACTGAAGTAAAAGGGATTATTATTTAATTTCAGTGGGGGCTAAAAATGAATTTATGATAAAATGTAGGTCAAAAATGCAATTTTGAAAACTTGAGTGGGGGCTATAGCCCCCACAACTCACTGCCTAGATCCGCCCTTGTGTGTATACATAATTTAGATCTTATTTATGTGTGTGTGCACACGCACACACATATACATACATACATACATACATACATATATATAACTAATATATACATATGTATATAAATATATAATTTAGGTCTTATTTATTGTCATACTTTTAAAAAATTACCTGCTTTTTCACTTCACTGCCTTACATATCCTTTTCTCTCTCATGCTTCTTCACTTCCCAAGAAAAGAAGAGTAAATTTATCAAGTCAAAAGCAACTCCTTAAACTTTGTGAATTGGGTATACTTCGGATTATGGACAAGTTTCTGCTGTCGTGACTTTGGACAATACATGTTTGCTTACGGCTCTATTTGATTCTCAACTTCCAAAGTTGTTGGCTGAACTTTCTGAGATTATCTAATGTCAATCAAATTTACAACAACTGCTCGCAAGCGCAGACATGGGTGTTGGACTAATTAAAAGAAAATTGTTTATGGACTGGGCGATATGCCACAATAGTCATATATAGTTAAAAGTCATCAAATGTTCTCTCAGAAATAACAGTGTTACCGTTTTCACGTGTAATCTCGTAGTTCTAGCTTTTTAGGTGCAGTTCCAGGTTAACCATGCTTCAAGTGCTAGATCTCTAGAATAATGCCTGGAGGAACTACAGAATCAATTTTCCAGAAGATTGTCTTAATATTAGCAGTTTCTTTTGCGGTTATCCCTAGACATGCTTGTGTCTGTATGATGTTTCTTTGTCCTCTAAGAGACTGCATGATCTTCTCTAGAATCATCAAAATCACTAGGTCCATCTAGCTACAAAATCACTATGTCATCTATCATATCAGTTCAAATTTCATCATGCATCAAAATCACGTAATATTATGGTGCTCTGAGAAAATCCAACAATTTCTGAGAGAGGGGCGGTGGTTTCAATTGGAGAGACAGAAGCGTAGCTTCATAGCTGCAATTCTTGAACAATAAACTCGTTAAGTCAAAAATAATTTCAGTTTCTCATATGGCTACTGCTTAGCAAAACAGAAATCTTATGCTATAAATTGTTCTTATGAAAGTCTGCTTTTTTGGTAAATTAGGTAATTTATGGCGTGAACTGTGGGAGACAGCCAAACCAGTACCGGCTGTTAATCAAACACCACTCTTTGATGAAGACTTGGCTGTGTATGTTCCCCATGCTCTGCTTATGTTTCCTTTTCCGTTGATTATCTTTCTTTGTACTACTATGAGAGTACATTTTATCATGCTCAGAACTCAATTATGAATTCTGCTGCAGGGAAGCCATTTTAAATGACTTTGAGACTGTTGTGCCTTCTCAGCTTTTGGAACACTTGTTTATTTCTCTTGTAAGTTATCTACCAAATGTTACTATGCACAATGGTTCTTTTTTTTTTCCTTTATTAATTTCTCCTCCTCCTTTCCAGATAAAGTTTTTGGCTGCTGATTTTAGCCTTATCCTCTTATGGTTAAGTCCTCAATTTTAGCTGTCTAAGTAAGGGCGCACAGTGACATTTTCTAATATAAACATAATCCCTCAACCACTTCTTTACAAATATTATATGGGAAGCTTCGGTTATATTCCCTCAAGACCTTGCTCTCTGTTGGTCGATTCTGTCAACGGCATTGATCAAATGCTGGGATAAGTGCAAAAATGAGTGTGGATACGAAAGGGCTTGGGCTATAGTTTCAGAGATTGCATCCCTTGTCGATGTAAAAACATACCCGTCAAGCAAATGTTTCTGGATTCTAAAGTGTTAATTCTTTCTCTGAATTTATCAACTTTAAGATGGTAAATCCATCAGATACTCTGATTTGTGTTTCCGTAATCTCAACTACTTTGCATTTGTTAAGCTGGGATGTAGTGCAACCTGTTATGGCTTCCAAACTTGTACAAGAACTTGCTCGTTTATTTACTGACGGTCTCATGTTTTCCCAAATTCTGCAGCTCGGTTCTGGGTTTACACTGGCGGAGGAAAAGCTCTCTGCAAACGAAAGCTTATCCAAGTTATTCTTCGAGTGCAAAGACTATGTTGTTGCCACTTGTCAAAGCTGCATATGGACGGAGAAATTGGATGATATATGCCAGGTAAAATTCTGAAGAAGGGAGATTACATGCTTGTTTAATTTGTAATACAAGTTGACTATATACTAGTATTAGTAGTAGTTCATTCTAGTATTCTACTGAAACCTCCCTGTGTATCTATTTGCACGAACATCCAGTGGCAGAGCTAGGAAATAGTGTAGGGAGGGGCATCTATGCAAAATATGGGCAATTAAGGCTTAATTTTCAAATTTGTTAAGGGGCACTAGTGCAATGCTTTTAAAAACAAGGAAAAAGTTGTAAAAAAATTGTTTTCTCCATGGAGGAGAACTTGACCTTGCTGGGCATCAAGCAGCTCCGTCCCTGCCCACCGCCACTTTATTTTTTGTTTCCTCTTGTGCCAAAAAAAAAATGCTGAAATTAGGAACACACTTCCAGACTTATATAAAAACCTAGAGTTAAGCACCTTCCAAAAATAGCGTCATTCATGTATACCCTGAGTTGAGACTTCTTTAAGGCTTTGAGCAGATCAATAGCCATATTTTGCGTGCTGTATCTGTACCCTTCTGTGCTTTACCCCCTCACTTTTCCGGCATTACCATATACTATAGTAGAAGCTAAAACTAGGTATAAGTCTGTTCGATTAAGGAACTGTATGAACCAACCATTCATTGTATGCCAAGCACTTTTCTGGCATCTTGCTCAACCAGAAAGTGTATACTGGAGACTGGAGTTGATTAACCATGACTGTGCATGCAGGTATATGAAACTGTGCACATGATGTTGCATAAGCCGGAGGAAGTTGTAAAAATTATCAAGCACCCTGACGATGCTGCTACCGCTGCAAGTGAACCCAAGAGCCGGTTCAAAAAGCTCAGCGTTATCTTTGGCAGCAAAGTTAACGGAGGCAAACAATCAGCAAAAGAGCACAAGAATTCTTCTGGAGATAATCCGCGCCAAGCTTTTGTATCCATATTCTCAAAGAAGCCTCCTCGGCCTGATACCCCATCTCCATCCCAGTTGGAAAAACCTGTTTCATCTAGTGAAAATGATTGGACAATTGTTTAAAGATGGTTTTTGGTTTTTCTTTTTTGTTTTTTACATGTAAATTATTTATGAATAGCAGGTTGGCCAATTGCCATTTGTTGTATCTATACCTAGATATGTACTTTTTTTCTTTTATGAATAGAAAATTGAATGGAAAGAAAAACATCAGAGATATTTTAGTTGTGTTTCTTTCATTTATCCTTTTGAGTCATATTATCATGAACTCGTGTTCATTGATACTATCATGAGAACGTGACGCGACATCCTCACAGTTAAGAATTTTACGATTTTTTTTCATTAATGAAGGAGAAATTACACGCACATTCTTTTTAAGATTTATTGTCTTAATAAATGTGTATCTCTTTCATTAATATAAAAATATTTGTGGTTGTGAGGATGTCACGTCGCGTTCTCTTGATAGTATCAATGAACACGAGTTCGTGAGAACGGGACTCTCCTTTTTTATAATGTCCGATCCGTTTTAAACCTTTTAAGTTGTGTTTTAACGACAAAGTAGACAGATCTATCGACTTCAACCAATTCAATGTTTCAGACGCTAGTTCATTTCACCACCTGCAATCAACCCCTATCATCATCTGCCAATTTTGATTCAATTCAGAATCTCATGCGTGCTTGTTCAAATCAAGCCTTCTCCAAGAACACGGAGAGAATGAACACCAATGTAATGGGTTTGTTTGGATGAGCTAATTTAAGCGAGCGATTTGGCTTAAGAAACTCCTATAATTTGTTGGGGTTTTGTTGGGTTAGATTAACGTAGATTATGTAGTTTTGTAATGAAAGATATAACATTATACTTTTACAGAACTATTAACTGTTTCTTATAAAGCAACGACGAGAGTAATTTAAGAATTTTACTAGGCACATGCGAAACAGAAGGAGTGGGTTGGCCAATTTGCTAGATCTCATTTGGTGTCACCATCACTTGGTTTCTAGGTACATTTATGGTTGATGGGGATTGGAACCTTTTTTCTCCAGAGTTCTCTGGCCTTCCTTTGCAGTTTCAGACATGAAGAAAAATGGTCTAGTTTGCTGCTTAATCATTTTTTTCAAAAGAAAAACATGAGTTAGGCTGCTGCATTAAACTCTGACAACGCGGTTTATGGTTGAGAAGATAGTCCTTCGTCATTCTTAATTGATCACTTTTCCTTCCTTCCTTTATTAAGTAGGCCGGCATACTATTAAGAACTCGCCATCTTACTGTCTCAAGATTTACAAAGCATTGCATAGTCGAAATCGCTAAATAATACTTGCAGAATGCTAATGATGACGATAGAAATAGAACACCTAGCCATTACAAGCCACATTATGAGGGGTTGCAGGTGGGATTTTTTGGAATTATTTACATGGTGCATACTCTCATTTTATTGAAATTGCCATATTGAAAGTGAAACCATTATCCTCAAAACTGTGTTATTGTATCCATCAATTGTAATGTGGTATTAATAAAAAATGGAAAAGAATGATTAAAAAGTAAAAATAAAATATTCACCTAATTAGCATAGTCCAATGGCATTTTTGTCAGTCCAATATAGTCTATCATACACATGCAAGTTGGTAATTTATAAATGGAAAATGCAACCAAATAGTCTTAGAAATAAGGTGATATTCATATATTTCCGAACAATTGACACTTAATTACCATGTCGTCGTAGTTTCAAAAATAACACTTAAGTGCACGCATTTTTGATATTTCTGACGCTTTGGTGCACGCGGTTTTAAAATTGACACTTAAGCACACAAAATATGTATATTATTGACAACATGCTCCAATTTCGATGACGCCTTTAGTTGATTTGCAAGTGACGCAATCATCGAATTGGAGCTGGATGTTGGTAAATTGCATACTGCATGCATTTAAGTGTCAATATTGAAACTGTGTGCACGAAAGTGTCAGGAATGTCAAACTGCATAGTAGTTTAGTGTCAATTTTAGACTGCATGCACTAAAGTGTCAGTAGTGTCAAACTGCATGGTAGTTAAGTGTCAATTGTTCTATATTTCCAATTTAAACCCAAGATTTACATCATGCGATTGAGCCTTTTGTTTCCCTTACGTCGCACTAATAGTCATTATCCTCCTTTCTAGTAGTATGCCCTAGCTATCACATGCATGATGGCCTACCTTCGAGTAGGTTGTTCTACAAAAGAACATGCATGCCGGTCTTGTTCAAACTGAGAATGAAATGACTACTGAAGATGAAAATGTGAACCTTTCATTTAAACATTCCCAACGGTCACCTACACCATGTTAAGAATCGGCAATTACTCTCAGTCTCTATATAAACCCTAGCTCGTGTCTTCACTTCTCATCAAACAAAGTCATCTTTTTCCCACTACAACTAAGAAAATTATGATGGCTTCTAAGTTTCTTGTTGTTGTGCTTCTTGGTGCTATAGTTTGCACCATCAATGCTAGAGAGCTTCTAAGCTCAAAGGATTCGTTCGAGGATGCTAAGTTCTATCACCACCGCGGTGGTGGTGGTCTAGGTGGCGGAGGTGGTGTTGGTGGAGGAGGAGGATTGGGTGGCGGTTCTGGTGGTGGACTAGGTGGTGGTGCTGGAGGTGGTGTTGGTGGAGGAGGGGGATTGGGTGGCGGTTCTGGTGGTGGACTAGGTGGTGGTGCTGGAGGTGGTGTTGGTGAAGGAGGAGGATTGGGTGGCGGTTCTGGTGGTGGACTAGGTGGTGGTGCTGGAGGTGGTGTTGGTGGAGGAGGGGGATTGGGTGGCGGTTCTGGTGGTGGACTAGGTGGTGGTGCTGGAGGTGGTGTTGGTGAAGGAGGAGGATTGGGTGGCGGTTCTGGTGGTGGACTAGGTGGTGGTGCTGGAGGTGGACTAGGCGGAGGAGGAGGTGGTGGGCTCGGTGGGGGTGGAGGCGGAGGTCTTGGTGGTGGAGGTGGAGCAGGGTTTGGTGGAGGAGCTGGAGCTGGTGGGGGTGTTGGGGCAGGAGGTGGCGGTGGACTTGGTGGAGGTGGCGGGGGAGGATTTGGAGGAGGAGGAGGTGGCGGAGTAGGTGGAGGGTCTGGATTTGGAGGAGGTGCTGGTGGTGGGTTTGGTGGTGGAGCTGGAGGAGGAGCAGGTGGTGGAGGGTTTGGCGGAGGTGGCGGTGCTGGTGGAGGTGGAGGACTTGGTGGCGGGGCGGGAGGTGGATTTGGAGGAGGAGCTGGTGGTGGCATTGGTGGTGGTCTGCATTGAGAGAAGACTGAGTGTATCACTATAATGCATGTATTACTGTAGTACTTTTCGATTTTGATTCTTGTTAACAAGTCAACGGTGTCAAATTGTGTGTCACCTTTAAGTAAAATTTGTCAAAGTGTTTGCATGTTATGCTAATGAAGGAATAAGCTTTTTAATTTAAGGAGAACTCTCTCATGGCTACCGTGGCAGGCATACTTGACTTGACTAGAAAATGTGTACTCCTATTTCGCTGAGCAATGTTAAACGAACCAATATAAATGTTTCAGCAATTACCATTACCAACATGGGCATTTCAATCACATATATTTGTAGTAAAGTAGTAGCTCTAGTGATAGAGTGTTGGAAGTTCCTACACAAAGTCCTAAGTTCAAATGCAGTTGACGATAAAATAATTTTTTTAAAAAAGTCACATAATATTTGTTTTAGACAATTTCAATCACATAACATTGTAGTACTATGTAATTTGCTTTTCAAGAGACACACAACATTTTCATCTTTGACCTTAAATATGACAACATATGTCTTGCTGTCATGTTACTATAAAACTCCGTAGTTAACGAGTTCTTAAGACAATAGTTCTTCGTTAATCCAACAAACTGTTAAGCCTCACTTTGCACAATGTCCTTCGATATAATGTGATATTGCAATTGAAGTGACATGTTTGTTTAATTGAAGTGACATGTTAACAATGGGTTTCCACATGGGTTTAGCTTATTTAATAGATACTCTCAAATTATCGACAATTGCAAACCATAATTCTAAACCTCGCTGATTGCATCTCTATTTACAAATACAAGTCGATGTCAAACTAGTAATAATATTCCATCAACAATTTAAAAGTTGTCAAGGGTATTTTCATCAAGTGCACTTCGTATATGGTACAAAGCACCATGTTGTATGTGAGAATGTGCTTTGGGTATGTCGATATGGTTACATAATTCTTTTGCCAATTGATATTTACCAACATGGTATAAATAGAGGGTGCAATCAGCAAATTTTGAAAGTAGGGGTTTATAATGTGGTTGTTTCACTATACTAGTTAGTAACACGTGCGTTGCACGTGACTTGTAGTATGTGTGCTTTCCATGAAAGCTTAGTTAAAATATATACTATGATTTATAACAAACCATAAATGATCAATAACTTATGCTGCTACAATGTATTTGATTGGCCCTGTTTGGATATGCTTAATTAAGATTATGAAACTGCAGATTATTTGAATGAGTGGTTAAAATAAGTAGAGATAGTATATTGTTTTAACCTCATCCACTCATTTCACCAAACCTAAAATTTTAAAATCTTAATTTTTTTGAGAAGTTATTTTTGTCGTCAACCGGGTTTGAACCCAGGACGTCATGCAGGGGCTTCCACGCTTTACCACCCAAGTTACTACCCTAGCTTCATTAAAATCTTAATTAAGCTCATTAAAACATTACCATTAAATGTAATCTTAAAGTCCCAACACATCGAGGAACACTAAATAGTAAAGAAGCCAATTGGATCTTGTAGTAAGCTATCATAGAGTCAATGAAAAAGTTACAAGGACAAGCAAACATAAAAACCGTAGCACATCAAAATTTATTGCTCAATACAAAATTACTGCTACATTTTAAACTTGTGTTTGGAGAAATACTGAACACGGTTCCAAATTGACAACTCTATCGAAACAGAATTAATTTCATTATTTGACATGACACAGTAAAAACATTGTACCAATTTAGGACTCTCCAATAATTCTAACAATCATAACATATAGATGAAGGTAGTCAGTACAATACTTATTCACTATTAAGGAGATACTAATTCACTTATTGAGGAGACAAACGTTCGACTTCACTATTAGGAACACGCCATGTGGAGTAAATAACTAATTTCACATCGTCCAGGGTGAGTTTGATTTTCCTTGCAGTCTGATTTCTTATCTTATTGCAACATCTATATATACTTAATTAAATAATTACAAAATCTTGTTGGTAGAGGGGAGTACCTTCTAGAACAATCTATCCAATCGTTAAGCCTCTACAATTTGTAGTGAGCCGATAATAATAGCGAATGTCTTGAGTATGAGAATGTCAACAAAGTAATCACTATCCTCTATTTACTGGTACACAATGATAATTCAAATGCCTTCTGTCAACGAAGAACTAACAAATTATGATTGGTGAGTTAAAAGCTAACTTCTCTTCAATTGAATGTCACTCTAATATACAAATACTTCTAAAACAACAACTTTCTTTCATTTTTCTTGTCGCAAGTCCAAGATGCTAGGATATGAGAATGTAGGCAATTTTAGAAAGGTGAATGACTCAGATTTTGAATCCCTCACGATATGAAACTATGGAAGCTACCCCTTTATGGAAATAGTCTTTGCTGTTACATCTTATCTCTCTTAATCTTCTAGCCCCAAATATTTATCTAATCTGATCTCTCTTTAGATAAGCCTCAAATATTTATCTAATCTGATCTCTCTTTAGATAAGCCTCAAATATTTATCTAATCTGATCTCTCTTTAGATCAGCCTCAAATATTTCTCTCGATCCAACTTGGAGTACATTTTCTTTAAAGATATTCTTGAAACTCCCTCTATACCTTTTTTTTTTTTTTTTTTTTTTTTTTTTTTTTTTTTACCTATTATCAGTTCCTTTCTATGAACTATTGAAAATATACATAACCTTCTACAATTACGCTATAAATGTAGTATTTCTTTTAGAAACAATAGTTTCTTTGCTCCAATCATTTTCTTGTTATAACAAAAATTCAAGTTCTGCACGAGACATGTTTTCTACAAACACTGTGGGAGATGTAATTACAAGCATGGATAAGCACTTTAAGTTAGCGGTTGCATATTCTAACCTGAGGAAACTTGAGGAAATATTGGTTCATTTTTATGTTTACTGGAAATGAACACCTGGCAAGGAGTTTTCTTGTGCAATAAATTGATACACAAGAAATAATAGAATAGAAGTACCTCTATGCACTTTCTCAAAGAGTGATTGAGAAAGAATGAAACTTCTGCATTTCGGTCTGATTAGAATTCAAAGAGATAATTCAGTAAAAATAGTTTTTGATTGTTCAAGCCCTTCCTATATAGAAGATCTTCATAGCAGGAGACTTACAAATGGCTGAAGCATTCTACGAGAAGAACATATCTCACCCACATTAGCATGTTAGTTAAAAAAGACATCTCTCTCGTCAAAAAATATATGAATCTATGAAGAACGTGTTCATACGGATGCTAAATGTAATTTTTTCCTCATCTAAATGTCTACTGTTCATGACAGCAATTATGTTTCTGTCTAGTCTCAGACTTCACTGGAGATATGTGGACATTTCTTTTTCCGGAGTTGCCGAGGCCAGGGAATTTGGATGTGCGTGTCTTTCACATTTTGGCCACAGTCACTTATTATCTCATTTTTCAGGAATTAATTTTTAAAATTACCGCTATCAAAAAAGTGAAAATTCAATCAGCAAAGAGGAGAATTAATCATGTCCATGCGTATGAGAAGTGTGTGTGTGTGTGTGTGTGTGTGTGTATATATATATATACATACATACATACATATGAAGACAAAACGAATCTGTTAGAAGAAATCATACATGTTCGTAGGATATTTGATCATGCAACCTAATCAAATTCGAATGAGAGCTGCAATAGCATAATATTTTCTATATGAAAACAGTTGGTATAACACGGAGTCACGAACACCAATTTATTTATTTCAATGATATTGACGAAATTGGGTAGTTAGCACTACTCTTCCTAAATTATATTATTTGTATTAATCTTGACATAAACATTTGAACCATATCTGAAAAAGAGATTATTATATAAGAAAATAAATGACATATGTCTATTTTATTACCATTCAGAAAAGAGAAGGGTACTTGGTACTTTATGATTCACTCCTCAATTTTTTCCTCAAAAGTATAAGTTAAAATCTGCAAGCATCCTGCTTTTTCCCACGCTCAAGCTAAGAACCTTCGCGCATGAACAAAAGAAAAAAAATGGGTGTGCCTGTCCCTTTTTATGCAGAAAAAATTTAGATCAAAGAAAAACTTACCATTGTCAAATTCAAAATTTTCACACATTTTTTTTTCTAAAGACAAAACTATATTTGGGAAGACATTCAGTCTGCGAGAAATCTTCAGAAAGGTAGGTAAGCATGTTTCACAAACAAGTCGAGCTCTACATTTGAATTCATAACCAGACAAAACGTATACGTTACTTAAGGAGAAAGATATTTCACTTCCATAAGTGCATGGTGAGTTTGGTATCTTCTTTTCACCTTTTAATCAACTCAGAACTTCTAATATATTTTGAAATTTTTCCAGCCTTCTGGTATGGAACTTATTGTGTCTGCTTATGGATTATATTTTTGGCTTTTTTATATATTTTAATCTATTTTGGACTTTTGATCCGTTTTGAAGGTTTTCAAGTATTTAGTACTGACTTTTTTGTGTCAACTCTTGATTTTTTCTCTTTTTGTGTGAAACTTGGTTTTGAAAAAATTTCAATTCACGTTGGAATTTTTTCTTCATAAACAACAAAATGACTAAACTACTCGTAATATGTTTATCTATCTACGTACCACTCTGATAGTCTGATTCTTCTATTTCCCATCCATTTGACTTTAATCACTATTCATCGGGCCACTTTGATCCGGTCATTAGGATCGTAAAATGATGTGATTTTTTAATATTCCTATGGTGTTGTAGAGTCAAAGTTGCTCTACAACACGGTCAAGAAATTATCAAAATATTGAATCTTTTTACGATCCAAATCATCTTGTAAAAAGTGGCGCATATACGATTAAAAAAGTCAGAATGATGGGAAAGAGAAGAAATAGTGGTACTACCACAGTTAATTTGGCATACCACAATTTTGTTAGTAAATCTAGAAAGGGTAAAACGCTAATCTTCACCGAGTAGCCAAACTATCATATTGCTAGTTTTTAATAGTAAAAACATTTTTCGCAAAGCACATACGCCTTTTTTTACACATATATTTTTCATGACAACTAAAGTGCCTGACTTAAAGGTCCAAAAAATCATACCAAAATCATCCCAAAGACATATAGGGGAAAAAGGTCAAAACCCAAACAATTTCATGACCGACTTGTGAAAGAATACGTATGTTGTGAAAAACACATTCTCCATTCAACTTATGGGCATCAAAATGACATTACGACCATATAACCCGTGTCACTAACCCAATATGCAGAGAGTAATTCTTAAGCTCAATGGAAAATATTTTGCTTCCAATGCACCAATCATTATGTTCACAATTCAGTAACAAAATGAGGCCAATCAAACTATAGTGATTGGGTTAAATCACTCATGAATGGACGATGAGAAACAAGAATCTACTATGATAACATGCAGTAAGCATTATTTCAAGTACAAATCATCTAGAGACCAGGAGGTAAAAAGAAATCAACACTATTAAACTGTTATACTACTTAACGACCATTGAAGACTGTCTATAGTACAGTATTTTCCCTTCAATTCAATTGATTTCAATGCAATATATGGGAAGACACATAATATGAATACTTACATTGTTTTCTTGGACGAACGCCGATCACAGTGAGATTATGTAATACATCACTGCAAGTGGACGGACAAGGCCCTGCACCCAAGAATGACTTGATAATTATAAGTCAAACAGGTAAGCTTTTGGTATTGATCTGAATAAATAAGCAAGCGAACAGAAGATAACCTGGAGGTTACGAACTTCCTGAATGCACAGCGGCGGGAACGATGTTACCTTCAGGGTTGGCACTGTGTAAACCTAATATTGATGCAGCAGTAACGAAACCTTCCATGGAACTGGATCTCTTGGCTGAAGGGGTGATCTAGAGAACCATCAATAGAAGTTAAGAAAGCGTGACATACCAAACCGAGTAAAGGAGATACAGACAAACCAAGAGGGCAGTCAGAGATCGAAGTTACCCCTCAGTTTCTGTTGATGGCTACTGAGAGAGACAATGCCGCTTGCGGGGTCGAATGCCAAGGGTTGTTCTTCACCAGAGGGAAGGGTGGAACAGGCACTCTGAGAGATCACCGATTAAGCTAAGAGTTGTGTCCTTTGGAAGATAGTAGCTAAGGAAACCAAGCAACAAACGTTTCTTCAAGGGAGACCAAGAGTGAATATCATAAATTTAATAGAGGTGCTTTTGTAATAAACGGTATTAGAGAGGCAATCTTTTAATAAATGATCTTAGGAATCATTTAGTGTCATTCACTCTTTTAAGATAGTAAAGATAAAAGAGTATGCATATATCAATGGAGCCTACTTAATGCTAAATGGACTCTAGATGGGGTTTTCGACTAACTCATATATACAAGTGGACTTGATCGGACCTGAATTGTTGGAAACAAACTTCCGACACGCCTCTACTATGGGCCGAGGCAGATCAAGAAATTCGTTACAATTGGAGGCTAAGCTGAAAAAATCGAACACAAATGTGTATGAATTTTAAATTTTGTAAATTCGAGCGTTTTTTTTTTTTTTTGGACTGAACCTAAAAACAAAGCAAAATAAGGGTGAAAATTTAGTATTGAAAAGTTGAGTTGGGACTATAGCGCTCACTTCTCACCGTTTAGCTGCGTTCTTGACTACGACACGACCAATGGCAGAGCCATAAGTTCGACACCGGGGTTGCACAATTTCTATAACCAAATTCACAGGGGTGCACTTTTATAATAATGCAGGCCAAAAATGAATAATTCATAAAGTGGGGTAAAAATATAATTTCTAAGAATTTTAGGGTTGCACGTGCCACCCCGTGCCTCCATGGGCCTCTGCCAATGGACACGACAGTCAAGACAACCACCATGTACCACCTACAAATTCCACAATCACTGATTTGATGCATCATTGCCAATCAGAGGCGGAGCCAACATGCGGCACGGTAGGAAATGTGCTCCCATGATAATCTAAAAAATAGCACTCATACTAGTATTTTTATTGAAATTTTCAAGGACATTCTTTGCAAAATTACATAAATGCCCCACATTTTATTTAAAACACAACAAAGTGCCTTGGTGACTTTAAATTCTTGCTTTTGCCCCTGCAGTAGTGTAGTGGATACAAACTTTTCAACAACCTTACCGCCATCATTCATGAAAATAACGACACCACCTTAGCTATATTTGCTAAAAAAAACTTCCAGGCCCGAGTCCTTATTCGACGTCGACCCCTAACAATAACATGTTCATTTGCTAAAACCGTCGGAAAAGTGTTCACAAATGTTCCAGTACTTTTAGGGGAAACAAATGTTCCATTTTTATGGTTTTTTATAAATATTTTTGTTCCACACATGTTGATGTAAAAATCTTTGAATAACATGTTACGAACAATTTGTGTAACTTGTGTTGTACACATGGGCGGATGTAGATAGAGATAAATGGGGGTTATAAATCTCACTCAACTTTCAAAATTTAAAATTATTATTTATTTTTAAATTTTTTTCAATTTAGTCCCCACTTAAAATGCGCTATTGCCCCCATTCAATATTACTTAGGGCTAGTTTGGGAATGCTGTGGCGGTGGTAGAAAGCTGCTATGAGAAAACACTGTAGAAAGCTGCTGTGAATTCTTGATAAAATGTTGTTTGGTAAATATTACGTAGAAGCTGCTGTGAAATATTAATATAGTAACTTTGTGTTTGGTAAAATTAACTGTGAAGTTGCTGTGAGAGGGTAAAATGACAAAAATATATGACACGTGTCATTTCCGGAAAGATAACTATTGATATTTAAAAAAATTGTAAGGTCAAAATCGGTTATAGATAAATTAATCAAAAGCATATCCCCCCTCGCTTCCTGAAAACTGTTGTGGGACAGCAGAAACTGTCCGGAAAAACAGAAATCTTATTTTTACCAAACACAATAAAACTGCTTCTGCCGACGGAAAGCAGCTGTGCTGCCAGCAAAAGCATTCCCAAACTCACCCTAAACCAAATTTATCTTTATGTTATAATGTTTTTCTAATTTAACCCCAACTGTCATGAAATTCTTGAACCCCCTGGGTGTACATGTTCAAAGATAGCTTCCGCGTACTCCCAAAACCAATTTCTTCGCACTAGTAGTGATGAATGTTATTTCTGTACGTGACGTCGTGTTACTATTGCATGGTTTCTTGGTACATTTATTAATGTTGGTATGATGAATCAAAATGTTACCTAGCCAAAGTCTTCTTCCCAACCTTGCATTTTCACACATGAGTGGAGTCAACGACATCAGAGTAATATAGCTAGCCCACTTGAAGAAGACAATGGGGTTTGTGATTCATATTTTTCAAAAGTGAAGCAGTTAGGCTGCATTAAACTCTGACAACACCGTTTATGGATGAGAAGAAGCCAGCCTCTAATTTCTAAGTATTTCTCCCAAATTCATATTAAAGGTTACTTACGTATCTAAGTTTGCAAGAGTCTGACTTAGATGGTGTTTTTGATTAGAAAAGAAAAAAAGAAATAGTTTTTTTTTTTTTTTTCCAGAAACTTACGCTTTCATTACCAACAAGAAATGGCCATCACGGCCAAATACAGCTAAACTCAGATCAAATCTGATCAAATAGTTTGTAACTCAATTCACAGACCGCGGATCTGGCTTATGTTTGCCTGCATTAAGTTATGCTACAAAGTTGAAATCAAATCTTCAACCGATTGGAGCTTATACAATTCCGATTTTTCTCTTTCTCCCCATTTTTATATTTACCACTATTCTGGTCATTTTGACCCGGTGATTAGGATAGCAAAATAATGCAATTTTTTGATAATTTTATCATGATGTTGTATAGTAAAAGTTTCTCTATAACACGGTGGAAAAATTATCAAAAAATCGCATTGTTTTGCGATCCAAATTACCTGATCAAAATGACACATATACAAATAAAAAAAAAAGTTAAATGGAAAGAAAGAGAAGAATCAGAGTAGAATATAGA
The DNA here is from genome assembly GCA_023055425.1 of Linanthus parryae. Lineage (NCBI taxonomy): Eukaryota > Viridiplantae > Streptophyta > Magnoliopsida > Ericales > Polemoniaceae > Linanthus > Linanthus parryae. The sequence goes on along the minus strand of JALGPY010000004.1, from coordinate 125,418,828 downwards.
ATTTGTGCATCGGATCACGTTCAATGTTCCAAAAATACGAGAACCGAACAAGCGGTAGCTCGTCGTAGACTTGTTCAAAGGTTTGTTATACTCCAAGAGTCAACTCAAACTGAAATGACTAAAGGAAAAAGAAATGCAAACCCTGCATTTAAGCCTCCCAACGGTTTCTTCACGATGTGGGGAAAATTATGCTCTATATAAACCATCTCTCATTTCCTCATTTCTCCACCAAAAGTCATCTTTCACAATTACAAACTACCAAAAGATGGCTTCTAAGTTTCTTGTTGTTGTGCTTCTCTGTGGTCTAGTTTGCTCCATCAATGCTAGAGAGCTTCTGAGCTCAAAGGATTCCTTCAAGGATGCCAAGTTCTATCACCACCGTGGTGGTGGTGGCCTAGGTGGCGGAGGTGGTGGCGGGCTAGGAGGTGGAGGTGGTCTTGGTGGTGGATCTGGAGGAGGGTTTGGTGGTGGTGCTGGAGGAGGAGGGGGTCTTGGTGGTGGTGGTGGACTTGGTGGAGGTGGCGGTGGAGGATTTGGAGGAGGAGGTGGTGGTGGAGTAGGTGGAGGCTCTGGTTTTGGAGGAGGAGCTGGTGGTGGGTTTGGTGGTGGAGCTGGAGCTGGGGGAGGAGCAGGTGGTGGTGGAGGGTTTGGTGGAGGTGGCGGTGCAGGTGGAGGTGGAGGACTTGGCGGTGGAGCCGGAGGTGGATTTGGAGGAGGAGCAGGTGGGGGCATTGGAGGTGGGCTGCACTAAGAACTGATGAGTAGTAGTACATCTCAATATTATGTTATCCTAGTGCATGGTACTGGACTATTAGTGCTATATTTGCACCGCCTTATTAAGTCTAAGTGTGTCTCTCAAGTGTTTGTAAGTTAATTTGAAATGTTTGTATTCTTCAAGTGAAATTATCAAGTGTTTGTAATGCAAATGAAGAAATAATTAAGGTTTGTAAGGAAATCACTCTGCTTCACACACACAAATATTCTGTTGGAAAATAATTGTCCGAATTATGTGTCAGATAATCCGAACAACAATAACATGAGAAGATAAAATTGTAATGACTTACTTTGTTTTTTCCCGAACGATGGGCTGAGATGGAAGACAACATTTTCACCCCCACACTTTGTGCTTGACGTGGAGATCGTCTGCTTTTTCAGATAAAAGTTTTCATGTGAGGTGTTTGAAAGACTGATACGGGTCAACGATATCAGTTAATTAGTTATTTATTTATTTGTTTATTTAAGTAGTAATTAATTAGGTTAATTAAGTTATTTAGTTAAATAATGATCGGACTTTCTTGTCTGGCCCGTAAGAGTCTAGGGTTAGGTTTTGTTTTCTCTATTTAAACAAGTTGTAGTGTTTGATTATTTTCATCGAATGAATCAATTATGAAAAGAAATCTTTATTCGGTCAATTATTAGAAGCTAGAAAAAGCGCCGTAAGCTAAAAGCTACATGGGAGTTTCGTCGATTTCACACAAAATCGTCGCATCCGATACCTTCGGGTATCAAAGACGGTACAACACCGCACTCGATGAGTCGACGTACAAAGACTACAAAATGATTTTCTGGATCGGAGGGCAGTGAGAGAGATATTTCGTAAGTTTCAGATGTATATCAAATGACACGGGAGACTAACTTTTATAGAGAGGAGATTGGCTAGGAGTAGTAGGATATTTTGGTACAGTTGCAACTCGTAGTACCAATCATGTTATGTTCGGTGTCCGAACCGGACGGTCGGACGGCGCGCCCCTGGTAGTTCGATCTTTGGCTAAATCCTCTTCCCTAAATAAAGTTGCTACACTTAAAAGAGTTGCCCTTTTAAGTGAAAACTTGGAGTAGCTAGATAAGCTACCCGAGTTTCTTCTTACATAAAATGTGATACAAGCCTCTCAAATCAATGATCAACGATTCATTTTGAACTCTTAATTTCATTATCAAATAGTTTTTGACGAGTGGCATACAAAAACTATCACCATTGTATCTACTTTTCGAAAGTGTGTTAGGTGTCTGAGCACTTAAGTGAGTTTTCTTAGCACCACCATGTTACCACCGCGTACCACCTACAGTTAACACAACTGTCATGGCCGAGCGAAACCGCATGTCCCGTTACAATCTTAGGGCATCTCCAACCCATGTCATTTTCCCCCTCCCCTTACCTTCTCCCCCCCCCCCCCCTCCCCATCCCCTCACGGGCTCACCATTTTCCCCCTCCTCCTCTCCTTCCCCAAACTACAACTCATCTCCAACTCATTCCTTTTCCCACACCCAACAAAATTAATTTCAACATATATTTAATGATTTAAAGATAAATTATTAATAATAATAAAGTTAATAAAAATTATATACCATTATATTTGATGTTTTGTTAACTGTGTTTTTCAATTATTTCGTAATTATAATTTTAACTGTATAAAAAATAAGGTTTATTAAATTTTAACAATTTAAGATAACGATTAATTAATTTTTCGTAAATATACTTTTCAACAATCGTGAATACATTATTACTTTTATGAATAATTATAAAATAATAATAATAATTTATTATTAATCATAATAGAAAATATATAATATAATCATAAAATATTACTAACTATAATTAATACAGTCAAATATTAAATTAATCAACCACTCCATGTAGGGAGAGGGGAAGAGATGTCCATGGAGAAATGTCCCCTAACCATCCCACACCCAAGACAAAATCTATACGGTTTTCTCCCTCCCTCTCCCCCATAGGGTTGAAGATGCCCTTAAAAAATAATACTCTTGATTTTAATTAAACTTTTTGGCGATGTTCTTTGTGGAATTAGAAAAATGACTCGGCATTTTATTTAAGGCTTAATTACTTAATGCATACCCCCAGTAGGTGAAACTCTCACATTGCAACTCCCCGTACAAAAACTAGCTTATTGCATCCCCCATTTGCAGAATAAACATCAATGTGAAACAGGTAAAAAATTGCATCCAAACACTAACGGTGGTGGAGGGGTAAACTTGTCAATAACTAATATAAAATGATAATGATAGAAAAAGAAAAAAAATAATAAAGAAATGAAGAAGATAACGAAGAAGATATTTCAAAAAAAAAGATAACGAAGAAGATAAAGACTAGTGTCGACTCCTCTGGTTTGACAAAAAAAAACCTCTCCTCCCTATGTGACGTTCTATTTCTGTTGAAATATATAGATATTGTGGGGGTTTACTTGTCTTTTCTGTTTCTTACTTTCTCTAGGGCTACTATATAAGCCAATTGTACTCTGTTACGTTTTCAATCAATTCATTCAATAACAATTTTCAATTTCAGTTCTAATTTTCAATATGGTATCAGCGCTCTGGTTCAGAACGAGAATCTCTTGCGTTTGAGTTTGATCTAATGGAGAAAGACGACGATGACGAAGCTAGGGTTAAAGTCATCGTCAAGTGGTTCACAGACCAGAAGGGCTTCGGATTCACTCATGATAAAGGCGGCGAAGATTTGTTCGTCCACGAGTCGTCGATTGAATCTGAGGGTTTCTGCATCATTGGAGAAGGCGAGCAGTTTGAGTTCGTCATCTACGCAGGCCATGACGGCCGTACCAAGTCCGTCGACGTTACTGGACCTGACGACACTGGTGTGGTCGGTGCTCAATTTCAGTATGATTTCGTCCACCTGAGTTTCTCATCTTCGGATCTGATATCGGGGATTCTCAATTCACAAACGATCGACTAGATTTCAGAGGTACAGGATCAGTACTTGGAGTTCGTAACCCTAGAGGGTAACTGGTTTTCTCTTGCGCATAAGTTCTGTTATATTCAATTGAATGATCATTCAGTTGGTAATCGTGGAATTGAGGTCATAATTGAGAAGATTGTGAGTGGTTTGTTTGGTTTGTTAGCTACACTTGCTGTTGTTGCTATTATCAGGTGCCCTCGCGGCGGACCTGCAGAAATGGTCGCGTCGTTGATGAACAGTTTGTTCTATGAAGCTGGGGGCTTGGCTAGTTCGTCCCAGAGGCCCATTTTGTGTCTGTTTAATCGGAATTTTGAGTTTTTTGTTGCTATGCATCAAGACTTTAGGTACAGGCCTCTTGTTGAAGATGTGCTGGGTTTAGGGCTAAATAGCCTCTTTGGTTTTTTTTTTCCACTATTTGTGGGTTGTTGGAAGATTTTATGCTTCTTCTTTTGACGGCGTTGGAGAGCTATGCTATCTCTCATGTTGCCTATGATTTGCAGCAGGTGGTTGCTGATTTGAGTTCTTTTCCACTATTTGTGACTATGTTTGAAGCCTTTGTGCTTCTTAATTTCACGGCGTTGGAGAGCTCTGCTATCTCTCAAGTCGTCTCTTGTTTGCAACTATGTTGGTTGCTGATTGTTGTTTGTTTTGCCTTCCTGTTCTGCTTCTGTATTGAAGTGTTTTGTGGAGGGTGTGGTGATCCCGATATGTGAAGCCTTTGCTTGATTCGAGTTATTTCGATTGTGATTGAGGACTTGGATGGTTATGGCCCTATTTTCGTTTGGGGTTTTGTGTTTGTGTTTTATCTGGAAGACTCAGTTGCTTCTGGACTTTCTATCCATCTAGAGATTATTGGATGTTTCGTGAAGTTTATTTTGGATGTTCAAGGTGGCAATATCAGTTTCGTGTGAGGAATTGTCTCCATGGGAAAGCTGCTGAGGGTGTTATCGTTATATGTGTCAGCTGTAGTTCTATTGACTTGGCTGTTAATTTCTTATTCTTGAAGCTTATTGTACAGCTTTCATCTCAGACAAAAAATGGGGAAATTGATGTCAAGGTATTCAGTTTCACCATGATGGGTGCATCACATCTTAATCATGAAGAGGCTATTGAAGTTGCTCCATCTGCTGCGATGTTCAGCTTGTATGCGGGTTTTCTCAAAGATAACATAGTCCAGAGAAATAGAAAAGCACAAAATGCTAGTGTTATCATCCATTCTGATGATACAAAGATCATATTTCACGAATTCTTGTGGTATATGAAAAGGCGGAGAGCATGGGTTTCCTTATTGAAGACCTTGCTTGTGAACATGTTTCACTTCATTTGCAACTAGGGAGGTTGGAGAATGCTAGTGCACTTGCAGGAAAGCTGTGTAGTGGAAAACACTCAGATGCAGTGAACTTGTGGGGTCTTCGGTTTTCGATGGAGTTAAAATGTGTTGCAGAGAAATCTGGTTCCCCAAGTAAAGCTGATCTACTCCCTGTCTTTCAGCTCCTGAAAAATGTTCTTACAAAAATAAATGTGCAGAAAGCTGAAAGCTTTTGGCTCATGGGCCTGACGTTTTTCTCCAATCAAAGACATTATTTTAACAAGCTGGTTGAGCTGTCCTTGCTTTCTTTAACTAGAGATGGTGGCAGTGATGATGGGTTTTCATTATATTCTGCCATTGTAGACGTTGTTCTTCAGCGGGATGGAATTCAGTGTGCGAGGGACGCATACAAGCGAGTTCTTGCGTTACCCCATCCTGGTCTTGCACTATATAACAAATGTATTGAGTTGGAAGCAAGCCTTGCATCTGCTGGTGATGGTAATTGCCTTCGTGAATGCCTGAAATTGTACAAATCTGCACTTTCAACTTATGACCAAGATGTGAACCTGTGGCACAGTTATTATTCGATGGAAATACGGGTGGGAACATCAGAAACTGCTAATGCGTGTACTGGCATGCAGAGAAGTTGCTCAAGAAGAAAGTCCCATTGGGTGGAGAACTATTTGGTGTTGACTGTTGTGCTCAGATTTGCACTTTGATGGAAAAAGATGCATATAAGGAGATATCTGATGTCGTCATGAAAGTTCAGTGGCTTGTATCGTGGAAATTTCTGCATATATGGTTTTTGCTTGCCAACAAGCTAAAAATAGATTTGGAGTTGGAGTCTAAGGATGAAATAAGTCGTAACAAGTTGGAAACTTACGTCATTTTAGATGCCATCCGCAGCCTTTGTGGTGATTATGTTGTGCAAGATGTGAAGAGAGAGTATCCTCTTAGTGATGTTTCAACTTTATCCGACTGAGAAGACGAGTCACCTAAAACTGCTGCTGCTCCCATTCAGAGTGTGAAGTTTTTGATCCGTAACCAAGATGAGATTATCAAGCGTGGACGAATTGATAAACTTTACACCAGAATTTGGGAATGTTTCAGCTGGACAATTAAGGATGAAGAATTTGGATCCCTCTGGACAGGAAACACTGCTAATGTCCGTTACTTCCCTACTCGGGCCCTGAATCTCACATTTAAGGATCAATTCAAGAGATTTTTCAACTTCAAGAAAGATCCCGATGGTTGTTGTAAGTGGTTTGCTGGTAACTTGGGATCTAGTGGTGCTGCTGGTGCATCTTCAGTATTTTTTGTGTACTACCTAGATTATGCAAGAACTTGTGTTGCTTATGATTCCAAGTCTGCAAAGAAGGAAGGAGGGAGTCAGTTCAATGGGTTGATTGATGCTTACAAGAAGACACTTAAGACTGATGGATTTGACTACGACGACGTTAACAATGTATTGAAGGTTTTGGGGTATTTTAGCATGGTGCTAGAAGTGATCGGAGCCGCCCTTCCCTGTGGGAACACATCTAATTTTCCTCTTCTTTCAAAGGTTGAAATAGTTAAACCGATACAAGTTAATGGAGAAGTAAACAGAGCTTGATGTATGCCTCAGAATTCATCTATTGTTGCAGCAAAAAGAAGCGATTGTGAAGTGTATGCATTTGATTGTCGCAAGCACGGGGTGACACAGCAAGGGGATTGTCGCGACCCTGATGTGAAATTGAAGGTCCATGATAAAGAAGGGTATGGATTGTCATGGTCTCCCTTTGAAGAAGGGTACCTTCTGAGGGGGTCGAATCATTGCAGAATATGTTTGTGGGATGTGTAAGTAGTTCCTGGAAGGGAAGTCCTTGATGCAACTTGTGTCTACGAAGCTCATACAAGTTTGGTTGAGGATGAGGATGTTTCATGGCACTCGAAGAATGATAACTTGTTCAGGACTATTGGTGATGCTGGTCAACTGATACTATGTTGTCTTAGGTATAATATGGGAAGTTATCAGACTTCTCATGGGGCAAGAAGGAACCATGGGTCATCTCTAATGTTGCTTGCTGATGACAGTTCCCTTCAAGTTTGGCAAATGGCCGAGAACATCTACGGTGATGGTTATGATTTGCAAACTCCAATATTCTACTGGTTTTCATTTCTTCATCTCTAAGTTGGGTGTGATGATCATACACACTCCAACTTGAGGGGGGATGTTGAAATATATAGATATTGTGGGGGTTTACTTGTCTTTTCTGTTTCTTACTTTCTCTAGGGCTACTATATAAGCCAATTGTACTCTGTTACGTTTTCAATCAATTCATTCAATAACAATTTTCAATTTCAGTTCTAATTTTTAATATCTGCGCCTCCGGATCTCCACAACTCTCGATCTCTGCGTTTGTGGTTGATGCCAAAGTTGTGGATGGCCGATTGGACCATACCACAATGGCTTCGAGTGGAGAAATTGATTGAGTGTTCATGTTTGCTCTGTTTGCTTCTGGGTTTCAATTGGTTCTGGGTTTCAATCAAGCCGGTGATATTTGTACGGGTTCGTCCCGGTAGAGAGATAAAGAGGGTTTTGGTTTTGTTTTAAATCGAATTTGAAATCGATTCAGATGGGTTTTGGATTCTCCAATCTTTGGATCTCTTTCTGCTCTCGCCCTCGCTGCCCGAAAACCACGGACTGAAAGAAACCCATATGAAGTTTGTCTCTGGGTACTGAGGGAGGGCCGAAGTTTGTCTCGACAATCTTTTTGAACATTGTCGGATTCTGGAACTACGCTGGTGGTGATGGTGGTGCTCACCAGAATCTGGGTATTGTGAGGCGGCAGTGGTGGTTGCTTTTTTTTTTTTTTTTTTTTTTTTTTTTTTTTTTTTGAGAAACCAGTGGTGGTTGTTGTGGCGGCGGGTCTGCTAATATTCATATTTTTATTGGGTGGACAGTTTTACCCTTAAAGAAAATGATTTATTTGCCAACTAACGGTTTAGACTGTTAAAGTGTGGATGTAAAATTATTTCCAGTTTCACATTGACACTTTTTTTGCAAATGGAAGATGCAATTAGAGAGTTTTGGAAGTGGGGGTTGCAATGTGAGAGTTTCGGCATATTGGGAGTGTGCATTAAGTAATTAAGCCTAATTATTTAATACAAATATGTGTGTACGTTGTCTTCGTTTACTGTCCGTGTTTGTGAATAAAAGTATTCATTTTATTTATGACATCGTAATAGGTGATAAGTGTTTTCTGGGGTAGTGCCCTTAGGCACGGACAATCCCATAATTTTATTTTAAACACAACATAGTGCCTTTGGTGACTTTAAATTCTTGCTTTTGCCCCTGCAGTTGTGGAGTGGATACAAACTTTTCAACAACCTTACTGCCATCATTCATGAAAATAACGACACCACCTTAGCTTTATATGCTAAAAAAAACTCCCAGGCCCGATAACACATCCTCATCCGACGTCTGTGGTCCGCCCCTAAGAATAACATGTTCATTTGCTAAAACGATCGGAAAAGTGCTCACAAATGTTTTCATTATTTTTAGGGAAAACAAATGTTTCATTTTTATGGGTTTTATAAATATTTTTGTTCCACACATGTTGATGTAAAAATCTTTGAATATGTTACAAACAACTTTAAATAACTTCTCAGCGGTTGTGTACATGTTCAAAGACAGCTTAGGCGTACCTCAATGCACAGAGTCCACCAGAAGCCGTGAAGAAGTCCAAAATATGCCCCCATAATTTTAGAGAATTGAATTTTCGAATCCCAAAACCAATGTCTTCTCACACCTAGGCCTAGTTTGTTTTCACTGTTTTGGTGGGATAAGATTGGACAATTAATGAAGCCAATGTTTGTTGTTGCAAAAGAGAAATGAAGGCTTAGAAATTGGTCTATCTTTTAGCACTCACAAGACATGAAACACGGACTTGAGTATACCTGGGGTACCATGAAGTATTAGCAAGTCCCCATGTGTTGACTTAGGTAAAAGTCAAAAGCACCCTCATCTTTTACACCTATCCTTCTCATGTCATAGATGTCTTCTCTTTTTAATAAAGGGTGACTTGGTAATTTTAGTTATTTGGCCATCTCTAGTCCTACACTCAATCAAACACCTTATATCACACCCAGTACTATTAATCCCTGTATTATCAATCCCTTCATTAATTATCCCAGCACTGTGAATCCCTCAAATATAAGCAAAAAAAACAAACCACTAGTAGTGATGCATGTTTTTTCTCTACGTGACGTTGTGTTACTATTGCATGATTTCTTGGTACATTTATTAATGTTGATATGATGAATCAAAATGTTACCTAGCCAAAGTCTTCTTCTTCCCAACCTTGCATTTTCATACATGAGAGGAGTCAACGACATCAGAGTAATATAGCTAGCCCACTTGAAGAAGACAATGGGTTTGTGATTCATTTTTTTCAAAAGAAACAGTTAGGCTGCATTAAACTTTGACAACACCGTTTATGGATGAGAAGAAGCCAGCCTCTAATTTCTCAGTACTTCTCCCAAAAATATAATTCAGGTTACGTATCTAAGTTTGCAGAAGTCTGATAGCATTCCTCATTTCGAATTTAACTTAGATGGTTCTTTTGTTAAAAAAAATAAAAAATAAACAGTTTGTAACTCAATTCACAGACCGCGGAGCTGGCTTATGTTTGCCTGCATCAAGTTATGCTACAAAGTTTAGAGCAAATCTTGAACCGATTGGAGCTTATACAATTCCGATTCTTCTCTTTCTCCCCATTTTTATATTTACCACTATTCACTGGGTCATTTTGACCCGGTGATTTGGATAGCAAAATAATACAATTTTTTGATAATTTTGTCATGGTGTTGTAGAGTAAAAGTTGCATTATAACACGGTGAAAAAATTATCATAAATCGTAGTGTTTTGCGATCCAATTTACTTGATTAAAATGACCTAGTTACGAATCAAAAAAGTCAAATGGAGAGAAAAAGAAGAATGAGATTGGTATATAGTACGCTCTCTCTAGCGAATTTGTGCATCGGATCACGTTCAATGTTCCAAAAATACGAGAACCAAACAAGCGGTAGCTCGTGGTGGACTTGTTCAAAGGTTTGTTATACTCCAAGAGTCAACTCAAACTGAAGTGACTGTGAAGGAAAAAGAAATGCAAACCCTGCATTTAAGTCCTCCCAACGATTTCTTCGCTATGTGGGGCAAATTATGCTCTATATAAACCGTCTCACACTTCCTCATTTCTCCACCAAAAGTCATCTTTTACCATTACAAACCACCAAAAGATGGCATCTAAGTTTCTTGTTGTTGTGCTTCTCTGTGGTCTAGTTTGCTCCATCAATGCTAGAGAGCTTCTGAGCTCAAAGGATTCCTTCAAGGATGCCAAGTTCTATCACCACCGTGGCGGCGGTGGCCTAGGTGGCGGAGGTGGTGGCGGGCTAGGAGGTGGAGGTGGCCTTGGTGGTGGAGCTGGAGGAGGGTTTGGTGGTGGTGCTGGAGGAGGAGGGGGTCTTGGTGGTGGTGGCGGACTTGGTGGAGGTGGCGGTGGAGGATTTGGAGGAGGAGGTGGTGGTGGAGTAGGTGGAGGCTCTGGTTTTGGAGGAGGAGCTGGTGGTGGGTTTGGTGGTGGAGCTGGAGGAGGAGCAGGTGGTGGTGGCGGGTTTGGTGGAGGTGGCGGTGCAGGTGGAGGAGGAGGACTCGGCGGTGGAGCCGGAGGTGGATTTGGAGGAGGAGCTGGTGGTGGCATTGGAGGTGGTCTGCACTAAGAACTGATCAATATATCTCAATATTATGTATTCCTAGTGCATGGTACTGGACTATTAGTGCTATATTTGCACCACCTTATTAAGTCCAAGTGTCTCTCTCAAGTGTTTGTAAGTTAATTGAAATGTTTGTATTCTTCAAGTGAATTATCAAGTGTTTGTAATGCAAATGAAGAAATAATTAAGGTTTGAGGAAATCACTCTGCTTCACACACACAAATATTCTGTTGGAAAATAATTATCCGAATTATGTGTCAGATAATCCGATCAATAATAACATGAGAAGATAAAATTGTAACGATATACTGGAGGTTGCAATGTGTTGATTTGGGTATACTGGGGGGTATGCATTAAGCAATTAAGCCTATACAATTATAATAGTTTATTTTGTTTTTTCCCGAATGCTGGACTGAGATGGAAGACAACATATTCGCCCCCAATTTCGTTTAAGTTTTCTAATTTAGCCCCCACTGTAACGAATTTCTGAATCTGCCCATGTGGAGAGGTAGAGGGAGAAGCAATTGACTCTGGCGCCACCGCCTCCGCCGTCTCAGCGGCTCTGCCGCATCGTACCCATAAATATGGGTTCAAGAGGAGTGATAAAGAGTTGATAGTGTGAATAAGAAGAAGAATGAGGAAACCACCTCTGTAGCCACCTTTGTACCATATGGACCAAGGTTTAACCCACACGTCTATGTTCATGGGAGAGAGAAGGTAAAGATAGAGGAAAGAATAAGTACGAAGAAGAGTAAAAAGAAGGTGGAGGGCCCACCACTGTCTCCGGCGCATATTCCCGTCGTCGTATTCATGAGGTAGAGATAACGAGAGAATGGGAAGAAGAAATGGGTTTAGAAAAGGAAGAAGAAAATGAATAAGAGGAAGAAGGAAGAAATAGAGAAAGATTGAAAGAGTGAGATAAGATAAATGATCAGTTTAGGGTATATATAGAAGTGTACTAGGTTTTTGTATCATAGTTAACAAGAAATTACCTTGCTCCCCCATATAAACGAAACCACTGGGGGCATTTTGTATCATTTTGAACCATAAAAATGTGTTTCGCACAACCCCTAACCACATGGGGGTATATGCGAATAACCCTTTAATTGTGTAACTTATAAGATTAATAGACAGACACAATAGGTCGATACTTTTTCCATAAATTATCAGTTTAGCGTATATATAGAAGTGTACTAGGTTTTTGTATCATAGTTAACAAGAAATTACCTTGCTCCCCCATATAAACGAAACCACTGGGGCCTTTCTGTATCATTTTGAACCACAAAAAAGTGTTTCGCACAAACCCCTAACCACATGGGGATATATGCGAATAACCCTTTAATTGTGTAACTTATCTTTACTATCTTAAAAGAGGGAAGAAAAGAAAAGTGACTCCTAAGATCTTTTATTACGAAAGTGTCTCCTTAAAATTTATAATTACAAAAATGTCTTCTTAACCCTATGATACGTTTTATCTTTACTATTTAAAAATTGGCAAGGGTGATAAAATACATAAAGTACCCCCGTTAAAGCCTTTACAGTTTATTCAAACACGTCTCTTCTCTCCTGAAGACACCGTTTCACGAATGAAATCCATCTTTGATTGAAACACTTGCTCAAATCTTATCTCCTCCATCGAATTCCTTCTACTGCGGAAGTTGAAGGTCATGGAAGTCCTTGTGCTTGTTCATCGACAAGGTAGAGTGGCAAGGGTACAAAGAGAACCACATCGTTTACCATCCACCACCAACCGTCAGGGCGATATTACTCTGGTTGATGAGGGCTCCGGAAAAAGGATCATCGATTGTTACTCATAGTTGTATCAAGGCAAGTCCCGTTGTCTTTTGTTACTCCTCCAAGCCAGACGATTCAAGCGCCAAACATACAGGTGTTCGTGCTTCTGTTAGTTTAGGGTTCTGTTTTGTGTACGATCTGTAAGTATTATGGTAGAATAAACGATAGTTGTTATGTGAATCTGTAAAGAGTGTATTTTGGTTACCATGTCAAAGCTTGTTTGGCCGTAATTGGTAGGGTTTGACAAGATTTTCAACGTTTCGTTTGGGGATTGAATTTATTATACTTATGTAACTTATTATCGAGTTTGTGAAGTGTAGTTATATTATTGCACTAAGTTTATCTTCATTTTGAGCGCAGTTAGGTCGCATTGCTGCGCCGATAAAATTAAAAATGTCAATGCTGGGCAATATGCTTTATTTGTATTTTACTTAAAGCACATGTTATTGAAGTTACAAAGATTCATTTGCACTCTTCATCTTAGCGGTTATCTTAGAAGAGCGTCGACATGGACAGTTATGGTAAGGTTTGTTTTTTTTGGATTACTCATTTTTTTCCCCAAATTGAGGGGAAAACAGTTTTTACATGCATTGTTATACATGTTGATTCCTTATGAAGCAGAATTCCTTGGGGAAATTGCACAGTACAAAGCCACACATCCTTGATGATCCCACAGATCTCTCTCAGAGCATTTTTCTTTTTCAGATACTTATTTCCGCATTTTTATTAACTGGAACCGAAGTAGGCCAATGGGACAGAATGTAGAAAAGTATCAAAAACCCAATCACTATAACAGTGATGATCTATCTACAGGTTAGACTTAAAGCAAATAAAAATTTCTAAACTATCAAGTAAATAATGTTTTTTTTTTTCAATTCGAATTTATATTCATTGGTATTTGGTAATATGTAGTACATCTATGATCTATGGATTCTAAATGCAGGATCTTGAGATTGTTGGCTGACGAGGAATGTAAAATGAAAGAAGAATATCAATCTAAAGTCCAATGTTTGATTGTTGAGATGCATGTGAGTACACAATCTTATTCACGCTCATTGTTTTATTTTCATTGTTTTAAACCTCATTCACTGATACTGACATTGGTGTCATCCATGCCCTAGAAGAGTAACATACCATTCTAAGAAGAACTGACGTATTCAAGTAAAGAAACAAAATGAGGGAAATTTTATTAAGCTGAAGAGCTGTGGAGGAGATCCAATGGATGTTTCATAATTTTTCCACCAAATTCATATCCGCGGATAGCAAAAGGTACACACTGAGTTCATTTTTCATTGTGACATAATGCATAGAATATATCTCTTTCGACTCCTTTCGGTGGTACGACCAAAATGTATACTTCATATTCTCCTTCAATAGACCAAATATGTATTATAACTTCAGAGTTGGATGTTATGACTTGGTTGAAATGTCTGGGAGGTATGAGCATATGTTGTTTCTTGTTAAGATATCTTGGGTAATTGGTACCGTTCAGACTTTTTTGGACATTTAGGGAGGATAGTGTATGGGGACACGCTATGCCATTACCTATTGCAGCCAGCTAATCCGTATAGTTCCCTTCGATTTCGTGCACCGTGTACATTAACATCAAACAATACATACCAGTAAGTCTAGAACGACTAAATCTTTTCATGATCATCACCTAACTCTCCGTTCTGTATATCCCCGTCTTCTCTTCCCACACACCGAAGCTGAAAACAGCGGATGTGAACCCTTACTCTCTACCTTCTCTATCTCTGGCGGAGCGAAGAACCGACCGATGAATCCATGTATTCTCTCTCTCCGATGGAGTATACTCCAAACATCCCTTGAACCGACGGACTCTCTATCTTCTCTTTCCGTGGAGAACACATACTCCAACATGGTCTGAACTGTTGGCACAAATGCAAGTCCAATCACGACTATTTGGTATGTATTTTGCTGGTATTTGGTATGCAATTTTCTGTTTGATCTTGAGTGTTTTTCTCCACCTATTTTCTCATGTTTGTAATTTTTTGCAATTCCTGACATTCTTGTCTCTGCCGGCATAGGAGATGCAAAGAAAAAACTTGAATTAATATTATTGTCTGATATCTTTAAGGTTGAATCTAGGAACAAGAGGCCATTTGGTTCTGCCACAGAAGCCCCAACCGCTATCAAAAAGCAAGACAAGAAGTACCACAGAAAATAGGTGTCAACAATACACTTGCATTGCTCTCTAAAACACCTTCCAGGTTACAGAAATACTTTTCTTTTCTTCTTAAAGTGTTATTTACTATAATGTCTGGTATTTACGTGTGGACTTATTTGTGGATTCGATTTTGGTTTTTGAGTCGCTATGACCTCACCGTTAATAGTTGAACCTAACAGATCCGATGCCCTCCTTAGTATTATGATTTCTCTGCTTTGTGGATTAAATTTTTGTTTTTGATGAGTAATGTTTTGTTTGTGGATCCAATTTTACTATAAGGAACAAAAATATCATTGTGTTCGGGAACAATAGATAGGTTCGTTATGCTTCATTAGTCTTATGCATGCGAAGAATACCCCCAAATGTGTTATCTATATTGTTTCTGTAAAAGTATTGAACGAGATGTACATTGTCAAGGTCTAAGAGTCATTGTCGCCATCTTCATCTTTTGGGCAGACAAACATTTGTCAATAGTCAAGTCTCAAGTGTCATTCCAGCCCCTAAGGAATCTGGGGCTATAGTTGAGGCCTTTTATTACACATGTCTGGGTTCCCTCACCCTTTTTCCTGATGGTACTAACCCACTCCACCACGGAGTTGGTTCACAAAATTCTTGCAACTTGTATCTAATTTTCAGATTCAAGAACGTGCCGGGTTTCAATTTGGTCTGAATCTTGTTTCTAGGTAGAAATTGAGGTAGTAAATCTCAGTCGCTAACAGAGTTGGGAGAGTTGGAATTCTAATGATGACTGAAAGCTTGTAGATATGTGTCAACCATCAATTAGAAATTGAAGCCTACTTTTTGCTCCAACAGATGTCATCTGATAATATTACAATGTTATACCATGTTTTTAGGAGTTGAGCATACATGAGATCTTGAACCAACAACCACCCGTACTGAGATGTTACTTCAGAGTTCAAACAGAATATGATCTCCATGTAGGACAACAAGCCAATCTCAAGGCTTCGGTTCACACAAAAAAGGCTGACACAAAAAGATCACTGATGAAACATAATATATATACATAGGGCACGAGCTTGACATAGCAAGTCCAAAATACCCAACACTGAAATTAGCATAAAAAAGGTTGTGACAATTGCCCGTCAGCACATCAAGGGTTGACCATGGGGGTAAATACTATGGTAAATCATCGGGTGAAAGAGAAACTATTTTATGATATCAGTAGTCGTATCTTCTTTGTATGAATTCTCTGTAGTAGCATCAATGCTTTTTCGCGGTGACTGATGGAGAAAGAGGATGAATAAGGGCTTATTGAATAAATTAGGCCAGGATCTGGAGACGACCTTGTACCGGTCCAAATCTCTAACCTGTAGGTGTACTAAGAAAACCTCAGCTATATCATTGGTTGGAAGTTTTGGCAGTTGTAAAAATGCAGCCACTGGAGAAGACGATGTCTTAGGTGGTTCTACATTGATGGGATTGTGGTAATAAGTTAAGTGATGGAACACAAATGCCCAGCATGTACTTTTGTAGATAGAAATCCTGACTAATTTTGTATATACACTCGGTATGTTGTAGATAAACTGCATTGAATCTAATGTGCCTCCGAACTTTGTCTAAAGAAAGTGTTGTGGGAGCTAACTGGGCACCTAAGAAAGAGAAACCTGTTGACACGGCCTCTTAAAACATTTTAGTTTCCTTTCGTGATGCTTAGGATGTATTAAGAATTTTGATAATTTGGTCATAATTTGATAGGATAAATGAGTATGTTTTTGATGAAAGACGAATATCACTTGGGAATATTTCTTAAAGTTTATGATCTCATATGTTTCTGACTTTGATTTATTTGCTTTGCTTCTAGGTTTTTCCCCGACTATTTGGTGGAGGAGCGGGAAATTGTAGAGAAAGCTTTAAAGATCCAGAAGGCTAAAGAAAAGCTACTGGCGAAGTAAATTGCAAGAATTAGTTAAACTCATTTTTAATGTTTTGGATTGAAATTTGGACACCATGGCAAAATGGTTATAAATTCTAAACTAGATTGTGTTGAGATGATTTTTTCTTGATTTGATGCCCATTTCCTCACTGTCTGTCCTTACAGGACTTTCAAGTTTTTCCTGAACTTATAACTGGCATTTTGTCAGCATTGAGGACCTGTGACTGTGAGTTCAATGGTGTCATTGGATTATTTAACCTAAACTGTTTTTCTTGGCTGACTATCCTTTCTCTTTGTGTTTAGCTTTATGGAGAGTAGATAGTAGTATCAAAGTTGTAAATTACCACAGAATTGGAGTCCACAATATTTTCTGTAAAAAATGAAAATAATTGTATGGAGGAATGGTTTCCTGGTTATTTACAATTCGGTGGTCCATTTTTGAAGTATATTACAACTCGGCTGGGTGTTTCTTTTTGCAAACTGTCTTTGAGAGTTTATATATTTTAAAATTTTATTTTTTGGTGCTAAAAGTTATTTATGCATTTAAAATAAAGTGTGCTCTTTTAGTTTAACTGACTAATTTATATAAAACTATGGAATAAAAGTACATAATTGCGGAAATGGAAATTTGAATATTCAGAAAAAATAATTAAATTCATATGTTACTTAGAATAAAACTCCCAATTATGGTTCAACCAAGCTCACGTGCAACGCACGTGCGCCTTCCTAGTAAGATTAATAGACATACACAATAGGTCGATACTTTTTCCATACTCTGAAAAATGAATAATGTTGTTCTAACGGAAAGGAAATCAATTATTTGATTGAAGTTACTGCAACTTCTTTATACACAACTAATAGTAACAAAATCATCAATATTTTTTCTTTCTTAACTGGAAGAAAATATAAATCAATAGTTCGTTCGCAAGTATTACGAATTACATAGACATGAAGATTTTGGAAAATGATAGCACAACTCATTTATGTCTTGCTCACGTGTTGTCAATTGGAATGTAATAGAGCGGTCGAAGGGGTAAAAGACATTTCACCCTTTATAGTTTGATGCAAAGACGCCTTCACCCATCCATTAAGGACATTTCACTCATGCATTGTGCCAAATTCAGGACACCTATACTTCCTAATCAGGACACCTATATTTTCTAACTGTGACGATGTTAATCTGTGGTGGGAGGTCCGTTACTAATTTTTCGGACAAATTTGCTCTCTTAGAGTATAGAATGACACCATCAGGGGATGACAGGGTGTTAGTGTCCTGAAATTTGGCTCATTGAAGCGGTGGAAGTGTTTTTTTTTTTTAAGAAGTAGTTTTTTTTGTCGTCAACGAGACTTGAACCCCAGACCTCATGCATGGACTTCCAACGCTCTACCACTTGAGCTACCACCCTAGCTGCAAGTGTGGTTGTTTATATGTGAAAGTGTCTCTTATTGATTCCCGAGTGGTGCTCCTGCTGCACTCTAACAATGACACGTTTCATTTTTAGAAACAGAAAAGAAAAAAAGGAAAGCGAAAATGTTTTAATTTGGACAGGCAGCTGCCGAACCTTGAGCCCACAGCGTGTTACTGTAACACACGAAAAGTCCAGGTCGAGCATCTTCGCGGCGACCCTCTCCTCTCTCTCTCTCGATATATCATCTCTATCACGCGACCTTCAAACCCTAGATTGTGATCTATCGCGGTCAGAGCAATTTCTGATTCAACCAGGTGAGTTCTCTCAACTGCTTCTTCAAGATCTGTTAATCGTCGTCGGATTTCATCTTCAGCCACTCTCGATTGTTTGCATCTTCGTTCAATTTGTTCCAATTTTGACTCTTCTGTAATGTCTTGATTGCAGTATTGGATCGCACCGATGATGTTGAGCATCGTTAGGCGAAGAGTCTCCTCTGGAGGCTCGTCTTCATCGGTAAAACCTGTAAACCCCTTTGTATTCATCTCCGGTTTCTTTGTGACGAGTCGTATGCTAAGAGTTGTTTTTTGGGAAACAGATTTTTCGTAGCGTTCGGCCAGCAGTATCTGCACCGAGAGCTAACTCCAATGGCGGAGAACGGGTAATTATTGATTTGGGATGTTCTGTTTGTGTTTTTTTTTTTTTTTTTTTTTTTTTTTTTTTTTTTTTTTTTTTTTTTTTTAGAATTGACAGTGTGTTTTGGCATTTATTGCTGAGGCTGAAGAGACATGTTTTGGTAGTTTTAGTATATTAAGCATGCTCATGAATAATCAAACTTCATTTTTTTTAATGTGTATGACATGAGTACTAGAAGGATTTTGGAATGTTAAGGGCTCATGTAAAGAAAGTGGCACTTATCGAACGTCGTTTAGAATGTGGTGGTAGTGATGAAAATACAAGGTAGAATGGCTTTGAAAAATGTGAATTTATATGAGAACTGGTGGGAGAAGAAAAGAAAAGAAAGCATGCTTTTGTTAGTCATGATTTCACACTTTCCAATTGTTTGCAATTTTCAATTTGACTCCGAGGGGAAAGGGCACAGAAAAATTGTTGAGCCGTGTTTTCTGTGATTCGTTGGTTTCTTCTAAGAAATATTATCAGTTGATTGGCTACATTATTTTTGTATGACTAAACTTGGCAGAATTTTTCAGCAATGACTGCAATGGAGATACAATATTTTGTTACATTTTTGTTCTTGTTAACAAAAATAATTTGAGTCATGAATGAAGTCCTACAAACAGTTTTCTGTCCACTTCGAAAGTTAAATTTAGTTGATTTATATAGTATGGTAACATGGGCATTGATGAATACTGTTTTCAAAGAGCAAATCCATTCAATACAATTTTTCAATGTGTTGTAGATATCATGCTTAAGATCTATTTTATTTATTCTTACAATTCATTTCAATGAACATGTACAGTTGTTACATGATGCAAGAGGAATTGGGTACGGTCGGAACTTGTGTCACTTTATCGTGAGAGGTAACCTGGTTAAGTCTTATTTTTTTACCTATGTGGAAAATATATAATGCACTTGGTTTGTGTACTAAAACTTCCACTTTCTTCCCAATGTTGTTTGATTTTATAGGCCATTCAGCAAGTTCCAGACCAGTAAGGTTAGTGATATATGATGCAGGCTTATCCGCTTACTATCCGTATTAATTAAGCTCTTTTCTTAATCATTCTTCGGAGTGAAACAAATGGTTAGAGGAGTATCCTATTGGAAAGTTGTGGAACCTGGTAAATTAACACTAGGGTTATTTACAGCAAACAACTTTGTGGCCAGTGATTGTTCTAGATTGCGTATACTTTGAGTATGGATGTAAAAGGAATGCTATTCAAAAGTTAAATATTTGGTTCCTCAGGTTAAACTGTTCACAAAACCTTCTGAGCTATAGACTTCCAACCACGAATCATAAACAAACCTGTAGGGTGGACATATATATGGCCATCGTATAAAAATTATGATACAAGCCACAGTGTTCATGCATATGCATGTGAAAAAGAGTACGTATGATGCTAAGATTGGGCACTCAAGTAACATGAAGTAAGACTGTGAGAGATGCGTACTGAAGGAGAGAACCAAAGGTGAGAGATGGCTTAGTACTTAGTAGAGACCAGAGGGAAACAGAGCTTCTAAAGCTTGTGTCTGAACTTCTGAGATGGTCGCATTCAGATTTAATTCTAGACCCATTCATTCCTTTCTCAAAATTGTTATACTAGAAAACAAGGCAACTGAACCCATCATGAAACAAAAATCTAAATTTAAGTGAAAAAGTCATCTGATAAAGAACAACCGATCTGATCTGAAGAAGGAATAGCCATTCCCATATTCGAGATACACGTGAAGATAGCAAAGCCAATTTCAACAGGCAGGAGAATGTCCTTGTCCTCGAATTGACATTTTCTGGTATTATCTCCCTCTAGACGAATCATATATAGCCCACAGAACTCGTCAAGGTCCCCTCCTATCCTTTACAGTGGACGACACCTAAAGCATAGCAGCTCGAGACTACAAAAAAGCTTACTGTGCCTGGAAACTCCTTATATAGTCCAAACTAGTCAAGATCAATCTTCTTAATGAGGAAACCTCGGAATGATGTATGCGAAAATGAAATACTGAACTTGCATCCGCCTTGCAAGAAAAACCAGTTAACCGAAAGCCATCCTGTTAGCCAAAGTATTCTATTTTGAGCAGAGCACATCAAGTAAGAAAAAAACACCTTTAGAGTGCCTCTTATCTTTTCACTCTGGGAGTGGCTATTATACTATATTACTGCTGCTAAGTCGTTGTATGGAAACTAGAAGGAGCACAGACCAATGCATCTGTTTATGCAGTTACCGGTTGAGCTCAAGCCTTCGGGCATTTTCTGGCTACTGTTTAAACCATTCAGTGGAGAAATATCTTCATGACTGTGTCTCCATCCTCACTGTGCAGACTGCAGACCTTGTATACCCCATTACCCCCTAATGTTATTCTATTTTCCAGAGAAATGTTAAGCATCTTTGTGACACTGATCGGTAATTCCTCTATATTGTCCATATCTGAGTTGAAAAGATACAAATGTTAAGGAAATGCATCTGAAGTTAGACAGACTTACAAGTACAAATTCATATTTCATTGCAACTTTATGAATTTGTGGTCCTTCATAACCAGTTTAAGGAATCTTGGGTTGACTTGTGACGTTGCTTAAGCATCAATATATTTTTTTTGATACAAGTATATTTATTTAAGATAGAAAAGCTAGAAACTCGGAGAAAAATGACGTGTTTAGGACACATCAAAAAGATGAAATCTAATGGGCAGAGAGTAGATGAAGTATGAACTTTTGTGGGTATAATAATAAGTGGATGAGAAATAGATCAGAACCGTAGAAAAAACTTATTAAAAGGAGGAAAATTGACACAGTTTTATACTATGGAAGGGTACATATCGTTCTGTAGAAACAAAGAAGGAGAATTGTTTTGTTTATTTTTATTGACTTAACTTTGTTCTGATTCAGGTTTCTAATGTTTGACTTGTCTGGCATGCAGGGATGCCACTAAAAATATTCAGGGTACCATGTTGATTCAACAGAGGTTTTTTTCTTCTGAAAATGGTATTGCTCTCATGCCCCTCATAGTAATTCTATTTGTTAAGATGTGCTTAGGATGAAGTTTACATGACTATTATGAATCGGCGTGCATATGAACGCACACGTATTTGTCTTTTATTGACCATTACAATCATCATTGAATACTTAGGAAACCATGCAAAGGGCACTACCTGAAAGGGAACATTGACGAAGTATATTAAATATACTGTTACATTCATTTAGTTTGAATTAATCAACTTCATATCTCAAGGTCTATTAATTTCTAGTATATTTTCTTTTAGTATGCGGGACACAGAAGTTTCTGTGTAATGTTAGTCTGTTAGATATACATGCATACTGATTTAGTTTGAACCGATAAATTTTATTTTCACTAATGGTCAAAGTAATCTCCTCATGGAGTTTGGATATTTTGTACAGTGGAGACCAGACTCTTATGGAAAGATATAGTCACCCCTTATTCGGATAAAGCTTTCTTATACTCGGAAGCGTCATGCTCATCTGCTTTATATTTGTTTTTTAGATAAATGAAGTAGGGATTTTTTCCTCGGCAAAATGTGGTTGAATTAGATTTCTAGATACATCACCAATCTCAACTATTGACCAAGTATTGATGCTTCAGTGCAATATTCATCGTAGGCAATGAGAATACTGAAATTCTTTTGTGTTACATTTATAGGCTTGATTTCTTACTTTTTTGTTATTAATTGGGTAATTGACACTAAACCTACATGCAAAATGCAATTTGGGACACAAAATCCCCTGCACTTTCAGTTTTCCTCTACAACCCCCTGCAATATATATCCGTGGGAGTTGGGACACATAACCCCCTACAATTTCAACTTCCCAGTAAACCCCCTGCAATATACATATGTTGGACACTTAACCACAAATTGATAAGGAGAGCCAAATTTCTAACAGAAATTCATTACGTGCTAATGATGTAATGTTCTTTGGAGTTGTTTTTTCTTCATCCACAGAGCTAGCGCGTGAATAGCACGTAATGAATTTTCTTATAAATTTTTACATCCGTTATCAATTTGTGGTTAAGTGTCTCACAAATGTATATTGTAGGGGGTTTAGTGGGAAACTGAAACTACAGGGGGTTATATGTTCCAGGGATGTATATTGCAGGGGGTTGTAGTGGGAAATTGAAAATACAGGGGGGTTTGTGTCCAGAAATGCATGTAGGTTTAGTGTCCATTACCCTTAATTCTAACATAAAATTAAAATTTTCATGCATTTGGCCGTGTAGATGTCCATGTGCACGCATATCGTAGTGTGAATATGTGTAATCAGTACTTTCTCTTGGTTTCTATCAAAGAAATATTGAAAATGCTGCTTGTTCTTGCTCCGATTTGAAAAAGTAATAATTCCAATATTTCAAGGGTTCAACACTTCCGGTAGTTTTCGCTTCTAAATATATCACACGCCACGTTTGTTATATGGGGTTATATTACTAAGCTTGGAAGTACAGAAGAATCACTCGACCTGGCTTATCTATGTGGGAAAAAGAGGCTTCATATCAGCAAGAGGGTTTAGAGTATATTAAGATCAACCATGCTTGAAGTTGAAAGCATTAACAATCTCAATGTCGGGTGAAAAGGTCTTCGCAATGGTTCCCTTATTAAGAATTTGAAATCTCTCCCACCCATGAAAACAACTTAACGTGCATAGTCCACACAACACTCACAAGGTATAAACTCCCTATATTGTTTAGTGAGAATGCTGTAGCTTTTGGAAAATCATCTAATTCTTAAGCTTTGGGTTCTCTACTTCTTTTGGGGTTTCCAAGATTTATTCAGTGCAAATGCTAGGTTATATAAGGTAATCTCTGCAAGGGCTTATTATGTGTAAGGAAGCTGAGGAGGCTGCATGATTTCCCATCAAGATTGTAGAGCTCCAATACCTCATTATCCTACATTTATCCCGTGTGAGTGCGAGGGCTATCTCTAGGTATTTTCAAAGATTTGAAGACGCTGCTTACACCCAGCGATACTACTATGGAGAAAGATGTGGGCGTATTTTGCTATTTATGTTGATGAAGAATGAATATATTTTTGTTCAGGAAAGTAAAGCAATTGAGTTTTTGATATAGTCACTTGTATGCAGTCGGTTAGAAAGTCATAGGGTACCTACATTCATTATGGTGGATTTGATGAAGGCATAGTAACATTGTATATATTTTAAGTATTTCTTTCATTATTTTAGTATTCTTGGAATGATCTTCTTTCACCAGTGGCCAGGGTAGCCTGATGCGTGTGCTAATACACTGTACTATTATTTAATGGTATAAAGAGGAATGTTGAAGGACATGCCTTCTTTACTTGAAAGAGATGACTTAAGGCTGTGCAATCTCATTTCCTCTTATTTGTTCCTAGTGTTTTGGAAGGTTTAGACTGAAGATGTTGGGAAACTTTCTGTACCTCCATGCAAGGGTCAGATGTCTGTTTAGGAGTGTCAGACTGTTATCTAACTCATATGTTGGGTCATCTGGCTGAATAAGCTCAAACTTGAAGCAACAGTTTTGCTAGTTTTCCTTTTGAGTTGTTGAGTGTTACAGGTGATGGTTTGAAAAGTTTTTTACAGTCTGTTTTGGCATCAACAACACAGTTTCGTTGTTATTACGGGCTATTAAATGGAAGGAGTCGGTTATTGATCAAAAGCGTGTTATTTGGAAATATATTCTGAACAATATCCTTGCATTATCGATTTATATTATTTGATTATATGGAATTTACCAGATGACAATGCTTATTCCATCACTGAGATCTGGGGAAATTAAAGATTTGGTGTCGACAATTTCTATGAGGCATTTATTTGACTCTTATTGGAAGCAATGTGAGGTTCCCTGGGCACCTCGAGTGAATTTCTGCATATTCTAGGCTTTCTAGCTAAATAGTCAGAAAGATGTTACCAGTGTTTAGCAGTTTTCTTCAGCATTATCTATTCCAAGGCTACAATTGTCTTTTAGCATCCGCTTGATCATGAATATGCATTTTCCGGATGCTGGATCTTTTGCGCATAAAAGCCGAGTAGTAGATGTCAAACTGTTGGAATTGCAGTTTTTTTTCCCTGAGGAGAGTCCTGGTTGAAATAGAGTATATAGGACACCTTTTACTTTCCACTAGTTTTTGGCGGACATGAAACCCAATGGTTTAGTATACCATGCTATTTTAATTATTTACAATTGTAATCTCTTTTCTGGTTGAGATAAGCATTTATTTGGAAGTAGTTTATGCTGGTGATTCGTACTAGAAACTTGAATGACATAGATAAGGGTTTTACCAAAAATAATTATGGAGGCTTCCTTGGGAAAAGAGTCTTTGGATGAAGGTGATTACATGCAAATACGGATGTCATGGGGAATGACATAATTATGCGAGGACCTTAGGGTTATTCACTTGGAGAATCCTTCCCCAATTTATTTTCTAGGTAAACAATAAAGGCAGCGTGTGACTATTGTTCCCTTGAACACATCTAATAATTGAAGATGTGGAAACATTGAAGGTTTATGCTATAGATTCTCTTATGGCTTTCAAGAAATAGTTGTCTGGTCACCCTGGTTGTACGGGAAGACTACTATTCTAGCAGTGTTACACGTGTGGAGAGAAGTATTTGATATTTGCTCAACCATTTGAAGGTGGCATGAGACATTGAGAGCTTTTTTTCTCATTATTTGAGATCTTCTGAATGACCTTAGTGTGCGCATCTGGGACTGGAAGCAGCAAAGGAAGACTCGTTAGGTCTATTGCAGTAGCTGCTCACATCTGATGTTGCTGTTTGGGTTCTGTTGGTAGTCAGTTTTTATCTATACGTGGTTACTATCCCCTTGGTACCTTTGGCTTCTGAAAACCTGCTAAATTTATCTGAAACCTGATGAGTTTGCAGTGTTGAGATATGGTGTTGAGTCCCATCAACCCTACTTGTTATCTGCACAACTAGACAACTGAATGAGTTTCATCTCCCATTTACCTTCCCGCATACATTCTAATGAACTAAATTCCTTAAGGTTGACTACAAAATTTTGCGTCTCGACCAACTCCCCTCACATGTAGAAAGAATCGTGTGAAAACCCAATTCCGAGTTTAGCATTGAAACAGGTTGGTAATAACACACGTTTGACTTGGATAAAGAAAGTTGGACATAAATTTGGAAATAATATATATAAATATGTCGTCTCTGTATTTTTTTCTCCAATCAATTTTATGCATTGTGTTGGGGAGAGTCCTTTGTACCAGGTTGTTTAATGTGGAATTTCAGATCAAAAGTCTTATTTCTACTTAGCATGGGAATTCTTCTTTGCTCAGTATGTAGCATATGAAAAGCTGTTTTTCTCTGGTTCTCATCTTGTAACTTCCTTCTATCCGCCTATGTGATGCAGGTGACTTAGTTGAAGCTGTTGTTCCTTATATGGGCGAATCTATTACTGATGGGACTCTAGCAAAATTCCTTAAAAGTAGGTCTCTAGCTCTCATTCCTTTTTGCTGATATTTGATACTCTGTACTCTGAAATTGAGCATGACAATCGTTTGCAACCATTTTGTGAGCAGATCCTGGTGACAGAGTAGAGATTGATGAGCCAATTGCCCAAGTCGAAACAGATAAGGTTAGTTGTTGCGAAGCTGCAAAACTACATCGTTGTTGGATGTTCTTAATCTATAAACTTGATTGGTTTCTTGTATGGTTTTATGATCCATTGACCAACAGGTGACCATCGACGTTGCAAGTCCTGAAGCTGGTATAATCCAAAAGGTTGTGTAACTGTACTTTCTTACAAAGCTTAACTATAAATTATATTTTCACTGTAATAGCTCAGAGTCTGATTATGTACTTGGTCTTTGATAGTTTATCGCCAATGAAGGAGAT
This sequence comes from Linanthus parryae, assembly GCA_023055425.1. NCBI lineage: Eukaryota > Viridiplantae > Streptophyta > Magnoliopsida > Ericales > Polemoniaceae > Linanthus > Linanthus parryae. Next base: position 125,392,253 of record JALGPY010000004.1, on the reverse strand, counting down.
ACTGTGGAACCGGGTACGAAGGTTGCTATCATTTCAAAGTCCAGTGAAGGGGCCCATGTTGCCCCATCTGAGAAGGCATCCGACAAAGCTCCTTCTCAGCCACCTCCTGCCCCAGAAAAGAGTGAAGATGATAAGAAAGCTTCAAAAGTTGAAAGCTCTCCTGTTATAGCAAAGCCTAAGGCAGCCTCACCTCCTCCTCCTCCTAAACGCTCTGCTACAGAACCTGTGCTTCCTCCAAAAGAAAGGGAAAGGCGGGTGAGTCTCAGTTCCATATTTATATGCCGAATATTGTCTCCAAAAAAAGGATTTGTAAAAATGTGACAAGGGGTATTTTGAAGGTAAGTGTTAATAATTTGACACGTAATGATGGCTCTAGGTCCCTATGACAAGGCTCAGAAAACGAGTGGCGACACGATTGAAGGATTCTCAAAACACATTCGCTCTGCTGACGACATTTAATGAAGTTGACATGTGAGTATGGAGTTGTATTTTTTATACTTTGTCTATAGTGATTGTCTAACAGGTAATTCTAGTCTGGATTTTGATACCAGCTAATAACCAAAGCGAATAATCAAATTTGGTACCAAAAGTAAGGTTCTCTGAACTACAGCTATTGAGCACAATACCCATATCATTGTTTTGAAGAACCACATCAAACCTTTAACTATGCTTGAATCCATTCTGTTTGTGTTGCCTTTTTTCATTGGGATGTCACAATGTTCGCTTCTTAACAAGCATTTATTTAGATCTCTAATGGCATGCTTTTAGATGGTAAAACAGGAAAGCTAATATTAGGAGCATGTATGACAGACTGGCTTCTTGTTTTTATGCTTGATCAGAACAATATAAAGTGGTAGGATTCCTGTTATACTGGTTTCATCACCATAGGCATTGGGACTTGGTTTGAGACACCATCAGCTGACCTAGCGATTGAGAAGATTTGTGAGCTAACCTGTACGATAGCCAGTCCGTTTAGATCTTTGGATTGCCATGTGACCCGTCAAGAACCACTTTGAACATGGTAATGCCGTTGATTGATTTGTGGTATTGGATATGTTATTCTGATCTTTAACGAGGCTGTGTGATTTTCATAAGATTGTACTTGTTTCATCCTGTTAACTGTAACATTAGGATTTGAGTAGATAGTTTGAAGCATTCGTTGGGCTAACTGGCCATGCATATTACAATATCTCTTTCTGAGGTCTTCATGAATCACATAATTCAGAAACCATTTATATTGGCCATGTCAGCCAATTGTATTCCGTACAATCCGTTATTTTTTTCACACTATCAGCTAATATGCATATGATTATCATCAATACGGGATACAAGGCCATAATGTTTCTCTCTCTCTCTCTCTCTGAGACCAGACAGAGGCGACATATTTAACGTTGCAAACCCAATTCTTATAGAAACTAAGATTGTGCAAGAATCAGTTTTTGATTCCATCGAATTGATTTTTCCAATATTGATTTTGCAAGTCCTTAGCTGATTATCTGCCGTCATCATACAAATTCATCGCAGACGTTGATTCTAAAATGCAATATTGTTAAGCCAAGCATAGTTGTGTAGTTTTCTGTTTTGTTCAGGGTTCGATTTACCCCTGAAAAATTCGTTATTCATGCAGGACTAATCTGATGAAGCTCCGATCTGATTACAAGGATGCCTTTGTTGAGAAGCATGGAGTAAAGTTAGGTCTTATGTCTGGTTTCGTGAAGGTACTCTTACATTTGTGGCTCATTTCTTGAATGGACCGTGGTTAAATAAGGGTTCTCATTTCTAGGCTTGTGGGCTTTCTAAACGCATATGTGTGACTTACCAGTGTCGGTAACTAATTTTTCTGCACGACTTTTATGGTTGTTTAAATGCCAGGCTGCTGTTAGCGGGCTCCAGAATCAACCTATCATCAATGCTGTAATTGATGGGGACGACATCATATACAGAGATTATATAGACATTAGCATAGCTGTTGGTACTCCAAAGGTACGTTTATACTGATCTCATTAAGCTGTTGTGAGGAGTTCAGGTCTTAAAATACCTGATTTAAACTTAATGATGAAGTATTGAAAAAAACTGCCGATTAGAGTTGTATGATCTGCTGCTTTGTTTGGGCTTCTTTAAGATATATTCTCCAATCTTAGCAAAATGCCTCGAGTATATTAGGATAATAGCATTACAGAAATGAAAACATTCGACCTGGGGATGTATTTAGCTAACTACTAGCTTGCTGAATTACTCAAACTCGGAAATGAACGCTAAATTTACATAAAAAAAAAGTTATATCAGGTTACGTACCGTTTTGTCTCTCCGTGAATTCTTGTGAGAAAGCTCTTGGCTGCCTCAGAACTACTCGAGCTTAGTATCTAAATGAATTTGTCTAACTCATTATAGTTACCATTGAATAGCGTGCTTGAGTTTTCTTCTTCCAGTAGACAGACAGGTTCCTAATTACTTGGGACTTCCTGATAGGTTTTTACTATTTGTTGTTGATATACTTTCTTGATGGACTGAAGTCGTTCAGTCCTTTCCTATCGACTAATTTTTTTGCAAATTACAATAGAAACCAGAATATATTCTTCTCTCAAACTCTGTACTGAGATGTTTAGCCCATTTCTTCCTCCTTCTGCAGGGTCTTGTTGTTCCAGTTATCCGCAATGCTGAAACTATGAATTTTGCCGATATTGAAAAGACAATTAATGGTCTTGCTAAGAAAGCCAGCGATGGAACTATATCGATTGACGAGATGGCTGGAGGTTCATTCACTATATCAAATGGTGGTGTTTATGGTAGTCTCTTGAGCACCCCCATCATCAATCCACCTCAGGTATACTTTTACTGAATCCCACTTTCGTTGTTCCTATCACACTTTCTATAGATTAAGATGTTTCCACTTGTGTTCTTCTGGCATACTACAATTTTTTAACCTCACACAACTCTTTATCTGTTCTCAGTCTGCAATCTTGGGGATGCACTCAATTGTGAACCGCCCAATGGTGGTTGGAGGCAACGTTGTTCCACGTCCTATGATGTACATTGCACTCACATATGACCACAGGTTGATTGATGGGAGAGAGGCTGTTTTCTTCCTCCGCCGTATCAAGGATGTGGTAGAGGATCCAAGGAGGTTGCTCCTTGATATATGAATGAAGACAGCGGCTGCTGCTGCTGCGTCTTACTAGTGCTTCGTGGACACAATGATGATGAAAGTAATATTATTTTGAATTTGTTTGTTCTGCAATTGGTCTCTCTATGTAGATCATTTCGGTGGATTATTATTATTCCATTAAGCATGAATAAGTGTTTAGGGATGACAGTTTTGTAGTAGGTTTTATTGAATTCCTCCGCGAGGTTTTGCAGTTTCGGCTTTGCACAGGTTCACATCGAATGTGAGTATGTTTGTTAAATTTGTTCTGGAACTTGTACCATCAGGTACCTTATGTATTCTACAAGCACTTTTGCCACTCTGGTGATATCTTTATTGCTTGGTCTGTGACCTCTACCGATGTACCGTGTACGGATTATTTTTTCCTCAGTTGTTACATATCCTAAAGATCTGACCATTTAAGGTCATCAGCCAAATTTGCCAAAAAAACTATTCACTTGCTGAAGAAAACAAAGGATGGTTGTTTGTCATTGGTGCCACTAAGATTGAACTACTCGTGGGAATAAATAGTTTGATATTTCCTCCATTCCTCCTCTCTTCCTACTTTCTCTTTTGGGCAGTTCCCCCACTTTCTTCTACTACCTTTTGTACTGAATTGAGTGTTTTGCCCCCAACCCAGCCACTACCCCAACTTTAACCCATTTTTCTCCCACGGTTCACTGAGAGAAAAAGAGAGGAAGGAGAGATGAACGGGGGAGGGAGGTGGCGGCCACCACTAGTGGATCTCCGACGCTACCAGCCTCCACTGTAGATCAATCAACAGATAGATCTCTCTCTCTCTCTCTCTCTCTCTCTCTCTCTCTCTCTATCTATCTATCTATTCTTTGAAGATTTTGTGAAATTGATTAAGCGCCACTACTGAACGGTCCAATGTCAGTAGACAATGGACGTATTTTGCATATTCTGCATAGTGTGGGACAGCTTGGAAATAGAATACCGCTCCGTCTGTTCTTTATTCCCATCTTGGCTTTTTGACTCGTATCTGGGTCACTTTGACCGGGCGATTTGGATAGCAAAACGGCGCGATTTTGATATTTTTTTCACCGTATTATGGAGAATCTTTTACTCTACAATACAATGAAAAAATTATCAAAAAATTGTATTATTTTGCTATTCAAATTATCGGGTCAAAGTGATACAATGAATAGTGACAAAAGTCACGATGTGAACAAAGAGCAGAAACGGAGTGATAAGCATTTGAACACACAAAACTTGTAGGGCTCAGAAGATTTCAAATAGGGATCCTAAAAAAGTCCTTGAGAGAGAAAATATAGAAAGATGTTCTCTCTGTTTTTCCTCTGCTAGAGGTCGTAGTCACCGCTGGTGATTCAGTATCTTTTTCTTTTGCCTAATCCTTTCCGTGTGGTTTCCGATTGCTATCTTTTTCTCTCGTCGATCTCTTCCTCGCGTTCTTGTGTCCTCTCCTCCCCTTTCTCTGTTTTTGCTTGCTTTTCTCTTCTTCTTTTTTTCGTTCTTATGGAGGAAGATTCACGCCCGCCATCTCTGGCGATCGAAGGTCCGATGAACAGTTCTGAAACAGATTCGTCTTTCAATGTGTTAGAACTACAAGATGATCTGATTCAAGCGGAAAATCTCTCAAATTGGTACTTTTTGGTAAAATCTTAACTAAACGTGAGATTCGTCCCCAAACCATTATGGGGATATTCAACAAAATCTATAAATTGAAAGGAGATTTTACTGTTGCTCCACGAGGAGACAATATCTTCTCCTTCGTCTTCACTGAGGAAGAAGACTGTGAAAGGGTGTGGCTTGGTACTCCTTGGTTTGTTATGAACCATCTCATTGTTATGAAGAGGTTCGTTCAAGATGCAGACCCAACTAATGTGTGTTATCGATTCACTCCCATCTGGATGAATGCGAAAGGGCTTCCTATGGAAAAGATGACCACTGAGAACGCAAGGAAGATCGGTAACTCGGCCGGTGAGTTCTTAGAGGTGGATGCTGGTGTTGATGCAGGGCTAGTGAACTGTCCTGATCGGATTCATGCTTGACGTGACAAAACCTTTGATGCAAGGTTTTGGGATGAAGCTAAAATATGGAGGAATGATATGGATTCCGTTCTCCTATGAAAAGTTGGTCGAGTTCGGCTACAGATGCGGCCGGATCGGACATGAACAGGTAGAATGTAAGTTTGTCTCGCAGAAAAAGGCACTAGACTCCGGTTACGGTTCTCATCTGAAGGAACCGGAGAGGAAGAGATTCCACCTAGTAACGGTTTCATCGGTGTCAAAGAATGGAGGCCCAGTGGGACCAAAAGGAGGAATGAAGTCGCCGGAATCTGCAGATTTCTCTAAGTCCGGCGATACTCTCTGCAATGCCGGAGATGCTCAACCAACCAATTAAAGTCTCCGGAGAGCAGAATCGAGGGCACGTGAGTTACACGACGGGTATGACGTGGCACAGGACAAAAGGAATATCGGAAGGACGAAGGACCACAGCTGTAACGCGTCCCCAACGGTAATGATTCCTGACAATCCCGAGGCAGCTACAGGTACAGTTTGTCCGTACAAGGAAGGTGACATTCGCAGCAAAAGGACAATTGTTCCAGAAGAAGAGTTAAATGAAATTCTTAGCAAAATAGGGAATTCGCGTGGATGGATAATAGTGGAATAAAACCCTTATTCTTCAATCTGGACTGGACTAGCCCAGCCCGTAATAATCTCTTCCCCAACATCAAAAGCCCATTACAAGGCCTGCATGTTTCTATTGATATGGCGAATCCATTAATGGGCCTGGGCCAATGGGTGAGTATGTATCTCAACCCAATACTAGAAGACCGTCAGGGTAATTGCTCTCAGGCCCAAAAGGGTCAAGCTTTCCCAACCCGAATTACTGATGATGATTCGGATGGTCCAAACTACCAAACCGGCTCGGAATCCTCATGTCAAGAACATGAACTTACCAGACCACCTCTCTGGGGAACGCTAGAACAACAAAGAGAGAGAGAGAGAGAGAGAGAGAGAGAGAGAGAGAGAGAGAGAGAGAGCTCGAAGAGATCCAAAGGCCTATGAAGAAGAAATCAGAAGAGACACGTAAGCCTTGGTAATAAACAATCTCATCGCAGATCAATTGAAGACAAACCTCAATCTCAAAAGGGAATTCTCAAAAGTCACATTGCCAGAGATCCCAAAAGCAAAGAGGCAGTTTTGGGGTATAGCGAAGGATGCTGTAATGTTCCCGAGAGAGAGCTAGAGGTGGTAGAAGACGTTATCTGGGATAACAAAAGGGAGGATAACACTATCTGACAGACCCTGATTCCGGCGAGGAAGTTTTTTCGAACAGGACATCGGAAAGGCTACTTGACTAGGCGACAGGAGGGCAACTCTGAGAATGGAATACCGGTTTCTGATACTTCTACGGCTGAGGAGGCGGGCCTTACCACACCCCCAACCCCCAAATTAGTGGTATTGTGTGGAATTGTCGAGGGTTGGGTCAGACCTCGACAGTTCGTCAGCTGAAGGCCCTAATAAAAGAGGAAGAACCACTCTGGTTATTCTTGTCTGAAACTAAGGTACCTTCGTCTCGTTTTCTTTTCAAATTCAATAAAGGGGATTTTGTCATTCATCTGTAGTAGAATCGATCGGTAGAAGTGGTGGTTTGTGCTTCTGCTGGAAAGAGGAACTGGACTGTGAAGTGATCTATGCTGAAACTAGTATGTTAACATCTATTATGTATGCTACTGATAGTACCCCCATGTGGATGTTGATCTGTGTTTATGCACCCTGTTGCAAGAAGAAAAGGGATGCTCTTTGGGATAGGATCAAGTATGTTATTCAAACCTGTGCTCTCCCAGCAGTTCTCATTGGAGATTTTAATGAGGTTATTTCTCAAGAAGACAAGCTGGGGGGGGGAGAGAAGTGTGGGTCAACCTTCAAAGGGTGGCCTTGGGAAATTCTGTTTCGGCAATGGTTTAATTGACTTGGGCTTTGCAGGGGCCAAGTTTACATGGAATAATGGATGGGAGGCAGGGAGACTAACTAGGCAAAGATTGGACATGTGTTTTTGTACAATTGGCTGGTGTACTACTTTTCCTAAAGCTCAGATCCATCATCTTGTTGCTGGCTGCTCTGACCGTGTTCCCCTAGCTCTCTTGACTTCTCCCCCTCCGAGTTGTGGTGCCAGACCTTTCGGATTCCAACCAATGTGGATAAGAGACCCGTCCTACAAAGAGGTGGTTCAAGCTGCGTGGCAAACCCCTCCCAGACTTCATGGCTCTCCGCTCTCTCTCAAATGGCTGTTTAAACAAAGAACTACTAGATAGGAACTCTCCAAGTGGAGCAGGGAAAAATTTGGTATTCTTGATACTAAGATCAAGGAAACTCAAGAAGCGATCAAGACTACTTGGAGTGAAGTGAATATGGATCCTGATGCGGAGAGAGCTCAAATGGCCTACCTTAATGAGCTTTTCTTAAGGCAAGAGATTTTGTGGAAAAGTAACTCTAGAGTCCAGTGGCTCCGTGAGGGTGACTCAAATACCATATTTTTTCACCTCACATCAGCAATTCGAGGTAAGAGCAATCGCATTCAGAGGCTACAACTCCCTGATTAGTCTTGGAACTCAAATAGAACCATCATTGGTAATGCCTTCTGTGAGTTTTTCAAAGATCTTTTTTCTTCCTCAAATTCAGATATTGATGACTGTGGTTCTCAACTTTTTGAATATACTAATTCCCCAGAGTTTCCCAATGATATGTGTGAAATCCCTAATGTTGATGAGATCAGAGATGTGCTTTTTCAAATGGGGAGTTTCAAAAGCCCTGGTCCGGATGGTTTTTCTGTGCTATTCTACAAACATAACTGGGATACAGTAGGAAAAGATGTTTGTGATCTAATTCAAGAGTTCTTCCGTACTAGCAAGATGCCTAAGAATATCAACTCTACCTTCATCACTCTTATCCCCAAGACCAAAGATGCTTGCAAGGTGAATCAATTTAGGCCGATTGGTTTATGTAATGTGGTCTACAAAATCATCTCTAAGATAATCTCAAACAGATTGAAGCCTTTCTTAGATTCCCTCATTGCCCCCAACCAAACAACCTTTATTCCGGGGAGAGTTATCCATGAGAATGTCATTCTTCTGCATGAGGTGCTTCATACTATGGGGAAGAAAACCGGCAAACAAGGTCTGATGGCTGTCAAAATGGATATGGAGAAAACTTACGATAGACTAGAATGGCCTTTTGTGGAATGAGCACTCCAATGGTTTGGTTTTCCTACAAAGTTCATCACCTGGATTATGGAGTGCATCTCTACTCCTTCGTTCTCTGTGCTTATTAACGGAACCCCCATGGGTTCTTTCCGCTCCCAGAGAGGGCTTAGACAAGGTGATCCAATCTCTCCCTCTATATTCATCTTATGTGCTGACGTTTTATCTAGATTGCTTGCCTTTGCTTCGCAAAACAAGTGGATCCACGATATTAAGTTTTCGAGGAATAATGATGCGATTGATCACCTTATGTTTGCTGACGACCTCATCATCCTGACTAGAGCTACAGTGGAGGAAGCTGAATATCTAAATCTATATTTAGAGCTGTATAGTAAATGGTCGGGTCAAAGGGTGAACAAAGCAAAGTATTCTGTCTTCTTCAGCAAGAACACTCCTAGAGCCAGCAGAGGAGCTGTTAGACACTCTATGCAGCTTCATATAGGTTCCAAAGAAGCCATTTACCTCGGTCTCCCCATGTTCTTAAACATGTCTAAAGTTAAGAGTTTCAATCCTTACTTAGACAAGTTTCAAAGGAAGGTGACTGGTTGGAAATCTAAAGTGCTTTCTTTAGCAGCTAGAACTGTGGTGATCAAAGCTATTGCTAATATGATCCCTTCCTACCCTATGGCTGTTTTCAAATTCTCCGATCCAGCTGTGAGAAGCTTGACATGCAATGTGCAAATTTCTGGTGGGGTGATACAGAAAAAGAGGAAAATTCATTGGATTGGGTGGAATAGACTATGTCTTCCAAAGCAGGAAGGTGGTTTGAATTTCAGACACTTCTCCTATCAGAATAAAGCTCTCATGGCAAAGTGGGCTTGGGCTCTGTGGTCACAGAAATAATGCTTCTGGAGAAATCATCTTCAGAAAAAGTACTGTTCTAACATTCCTTTCCATATCCTTGATCAACACCAAAGTCTTCAGAAAAAGTATTGTTCTAACATTCCTTTCCTTATTTTTGGAAAGGGATGCTAGACCTTAGAGATATTTTCCAAGAGGATGCCTTGAAGTTAGTGGGAAATGGTAGCACTATAGATATTTGGCAAGGTCTGTGGGTTCCGAACTTAGAAAATTCTAAACCCAAACCGTCGGATGATCTTGAGAGAGCTCCAAAGAGAGCTTCTGAGCTGATTTGTTGGGAGAAAAGAAGTTGGAAAGAAGAGGTGCTGCAGAGATAATTTACTAGGGATGAAGCTAGGGCTATAAGAAACATTCAGCTTCCTATAACTCCTACAGAAGATATCTGGATTTGGAGAGGAGAAGAAAAGGGTCCAGTCAATGCAAAAGCTGTATACAGAGCTATCTCCTATTCTGGCCACACAATCATTCAAGGTAGCAATTTTTGGAGACGGTTCTGGAACTACAAAATGCACAACAGGTTACATCTCTTTTTTTGGAGGTTAGGCCAAGACTTAATTCCCACTGCTTCCAAAATTGCCTCCAAAATTCAGAACGTTAACACTCAGTGAGGCATATGTGGTGCTGCCTTGGAGGATTCAACGCATCTTTTCTTTCAATGCCACCTTGCTAGGTGCATATGGTTTGAAGTGGTGGGGATTAGAACTGAAAATCTGGCACATTTATCCATTCAGCAATGTTTAGAGCTCTTAATGGAGAATGACAAAGAGTAAAAAGGCAACATGTTAATGGTTGTAGCTATAATCTGTGAACAAACCTGGTATGTGAGGAATCTTGCTGTTTTTGAAGCCAAGCCCAGCAACATTCACACTATTCTGCAGAACTTAAAGAGGAAAAATCAGTGAACATTCTGTGCACTGGGAACCATCTAGTAGAATGTCCTCAGAAGCCTCACCACACCAAGCTGGTTTGAACTGGATCCCCCCTTCTCCTGGTTTCTTAAAATTCAATTGTGATGGTGCTGTTAAGGACAATGGATGTGCCTGGGCCTGGGTGTTAAGAGATCACAATGGTCCTCTGGAGAGTCTGTTGAAGAGACTGAACTTGTAGCTGTTGAAGATGCCATCATTACCTCAGTAGCCATGGATAATGGAGAGAGGATTGAATGTAATGAATCTGATGCTCTTTTGATCACTCAAGGTATTTTAAACCCCAATCTTGCTAATTGGAAACGGAAGGCTAGAGCTTGCAGTCTAAACGAGGCTCTGAACCAACGAAGCATAAAGCTTCGTCACTGTCACAGAAGGAGGAATGGAGCTGCTCACTCTCTTGCAACCTGGGCCAGAATCAGTAGAGAATCTAGAAGTTTAACATCTAATCAATTTCCTTCTCGTTGCAAAGAAATATGCTGCAAGGAGTCTCTGTTGGCTGGTGCTTAATAAAAGTTGAGTTCATCAAAAAAAAAAAAAAAAACTTGTAGGGCTCAGAAAGCTTGACCATGATGTAATGGGCTTAGACCCAACAATGTTTAAATTTTTAAATTTTTATGGTCCCATTCACCTTAAGAAAAAGTTAAAAACAGTCCATTTTCGTTCACTACAGGCCCAGCCCAACAAAGAAGCACAACTAAACCCATCCAAACTAGGGCACGAGTCTCTCTAAAACAAAACCATCGGTCGTCGCTAGGTTCCGCAGCTACGCATCCGCCTTCATCTCCAGGTATGCCGTCTCTCTATCTCTTTCTGCATTTGGCTGTGATCTTCATACTCTGTTGCACCCTACGGTCCTTGCGTTTTGAGCTTTCATTCAGCTCTGTAGCTATTTGTCTCCGCTGTTTTCTGAATTTGATTTGCTGATTTGGTTTTAGGTAGTGCTTGTTCGTTAGCAGACTTCAGCAATGGCTCCGAAAGGTACGTCTTTACCTGATCCGTTCACGCCTTTTCTCGATTTCTGTGTATTCAGATAGCGTTTATGCAATCCTGTGTTTGCCAGTCAAGTGTGTGATAGAATCTCTCTCGTTACAGTGATTTATTCTTCAGTCTGAAGTTTTTTGTTTTTTTTTCTAGTTGATTAGAGTTGATTTTGTGTAATTTGTGTGTGTTTCACTGGGCTGATGTCTGATGATTATGAACTATGCTTTTCGTTGCTATTTTACTTTCATCTAGGCTCCGTGTGGTTGGTGGTAAAACATTTTCCTGTAAAATGTTTTCCCTTGTTTTGGTGCTGTTTGGTTGCAAGTAAAATGTTTTCCTGTAAAATGATTTACACATTTGAAATCGTAAGCCATTTTCTGGAGAGTGAAGGAGCACAACAACTCATACTAACACCTCCACCACCACTACCACCTACATCCACCACGACCCATCACCGCCACCAATCACTGCCATTTCCGTCGCGGTCCACTGTTTTGGCAAGAGTCAACCAAACACGGAGAAAATAATTGCAGAGAAAGCTTTTTCACACAAAACATTTTACGCCTGAAATATTTTCCCCTTGTAAAACATTTTACTGCGAACCAAACAGAGCCTTAATGTTGCCTTCTGCACTGGATCTGGTAGCTTTTGTATGAGTTGATAAAATGTTTATGTAAGAGTGTTTTGAGCTTGAGTGTGATTTTCATGGTGTACTTCTAGCCTTTTGGGTTTAACATAAATTTTATGGGACTTTTAGATTTCTATGCACACATTCTATCTGTTCATGATTTCATCTGAAACTATGTTTAAAATATTAGATAGAGGTTCATGTAATTTGAGTATTTGTTACAGTATTTCCAAAAGCATGTTTTGGTTGCTGGAAACGCAAGACGCAGTTGGCCTTTGTATAAGCGAATGAATTGGTGTTACCAGAATTCATTTCTTTATGTAATCCATTCATCTTTGTAAGTCTACATATTCTAAATGGTAATCTTTCTGTTTTACTTTCACCAAACAACTTTGAAGGTGTGTCTAATGATGAATAACTCTGAATTGATTTAGATGGAAGTAATCATAGTTCAGCAGTAGTAGATAATAACATGCTTTTTAGGGGACATTAATATCTGTCGCATGATTACTTTTAGATTGTCTATCTTCTCTTGCTTTACTGATTTCTTGTGCCATTGCAAGCATGTTATAGACTCTTTTTGCTAGCTAATTAAAGTTGATAAGTGTAATTAGTGTGTTTCACTGGGTGATCTCTAATGATTCTGAAATATGCTCTTGTTGCTATTTTACTTTCATCTAATGAGGCCTTCTGCACTCAATCTTGTTGTTTTTGTATGATGTAACAGAATGTCATATACGAGTGTTTTGAGATTGAGTGTGATTTTCATGGCTGGAAATGGTGTTTAACATAGATTTTGTGGCACTTAGATTTCTACGCACACATTCCAAAGCTTCATGATTTCATCTGAAACTATGTTTAAAATATTCGATGAAAGTTGTATCTTATGCTTATTGTAATTTGTTTTCCTTGGTTCATCAAAAAAAAAAAAAGAAAATTGACTTCCTTGTTATTTCCAAAACATGTTTTGGTTACCAGTTGGCCTCCAGGACACTTTGTATAAGCGAATGTATCGGTGTTACCAGAATTGATTTCCTCATGTAATCAATTTGTCTTTGTAAGCACACATATTCCATATGATAATCTTTCTGTTTCACTTTCACCAAACAACTTGAAGTCGTGGCTAATAATGTAAACTCTGGATTGATTTAGATGAAAGTAAAGCATAGTTTTTCAATAGGTAATAAAATTTTGAGGGGACATTGGTTTCTGTTGTGCGGTTATTTTAGATTCCCTTTCTTCTTTTGCTTTACCGATTTCTCGAGGCATTGCAAGCATGTCACCGACTTTTTTTTTTAATCCTTGCTGCGATCTCGTGGTCTGTTTCTAACAAACGTATAACCAACTGCAGCTGATAGCACAAAGAAGGCTGATCCCAAGGCCCAAGCCTTGAAGACTGCGAAGGCTGTTAAATCAGGTGCAACCTTCAAGAAGAAGGCCAAAAAGATCAGGACCACAGTGACCTTCCACAGGCCCAGGACCTTGAAGAAGGAAAGGAGCCCAAAGTACCCCCGTATCAGTGCTCCTCCCAGGAACAAATTAGATCATTACCAAATTCTGAAATATCCACTGACCACTGAATCTGCAATGAAGAAGATAGAGGACAACAACACCTTGGTTTTCATTGTTGATATCCGTGCTGACAAGAAAAAGATTAAGGCTGCAGTGAAGAAGATGTACGACATTCAGACAAAGAAAGTCAACACTCTGATCAGGTAACCATTCTTCTACACACTGAAGCCTTGTGTGCAGAAGATAAAAATGTTTGCAGTCCATTATCTTCTCAAGCGTTTGATATCCTTGATAAATTGAACTATTCCGTATATGATAGATCTACAATGTTAGGTGATGTCATCATCTCAGTTTAGTTTGGTACACACTTTTGGTCAACTGGTCTGCACTTTTGGAAGATAACTTCTCCATTTAGTAGGGTATAGGAAAAGAAATAACAATCAGCTCACTGTTGGACCTATCTTTTATGTCTCTTGAGTAGAATGAATGACTTTATTAGGGATTGGGATATCTTAACTGGCTTTTGAGAATCTTTATTAAGATGTGCGAGTCTTGATACACACACACAGACACCACATATCTTTATTTATTGCTTGAAGTTAGTTAATTTTCAGAAGATAACGTGAAGTCTTGTAATGCAGGCCTGATGGAACCAAGAAGGCATATGTTCGTCTGACCCCAGACTACGACGCCTTGGATGTTGCAAACAAGATTGGAATTATCTAAACTGTCGGTCTTTCTTTTGTGTTTCAGTTTAAGAACAAAGAGGGTCTTGGTGGTGGTATGATTATGACAGTTTTGTTAGTTTTATGTCTAAACAGAGATTTTATTTCTGGTACTCCATGCTTTGTATTAGGGATATTGCCTACAACCAAGTTTTCGGTAAAGATATCATCCTGTTGAGCTAATTTCAGAGCACCCAGTGAATGGAACAGGTTGAATTGCTCTCATCACCTCTTGGATGTAATGTGGTACTGGTCAGCTGTTTGAATGTCTGGCTTTAATGTTTAAACTGTGAGACAGGCTGAATTATGTCTTTTTTACCCAGATTTTGCTTCGGAATAGTATTGTTGTTGTACTTCGACCAGAAATGTGAGACACCTTCAACATAAACTATGTTTTCAGTGTGGGAGTGGCTATTATACTATATTACTGCTTCTAAAGTCACTGTACAGAAACTAGAAGGAGCACACACCAATGCATCTGTTGATGCGGATACCAGTTAAGCTCAAGCCTTCGAGCAATTTGTGCCTATTTTCTAATCCATTCGGTGGACACATTCTCATGACTGTGTCCATCCTGACAGTGCAGACCTTGTATAGCCCCTAATTTTATTCTATCTTCCAGAGAAATGTTAAGCATCTTAGTGACACTGATCGGTAATTCCTCTATATTGTCCATGTCTGAATCTGCGATGAAGAGATACAAATGTTAAGGAAATGCTTCTGAAGTTAGACTGATTTAGAAGTTCAAATTCTTATTTTGTTGAAACTGTTGTGAATTTGTGATCCTTCATAACCAGGAATCTTGGGCTGACCTGCCACGCTGCTAAAGCATGATTGTGTGTGTGTGTGTGTGTTTTTTTTTTTTTTTTTTTTTTTTTTTTTTTTTTTTTTTAAAGTACACATATTTAAGATAGAAAAGCTAGAAACTCAGAAAAAAAACGTGTTTAGGACACATAAAAATAGAAATAAATGAAGTCTAATGGGCAGAGAGCAGATGAAGTTGAATATTTGTGGGTATAATAATAAGTGAATGAGAAATAGATCAAAACTGTAGAACAAACTTGCCAATAGCAGGAAAATTGACACAATTTCTACTGTGGAAGGGTCGAAACAAAGTCGGGGAATTGTTTTGTTTACTTTTATTTAGTGAACTTTTGTTCTGATTCGTGTTTTCAATTTTTGACTTGTCTGGCATGCAGGGAAGCCACTAAAAGTATTCAGGGTACCACGATTCAACAGAGTATCAGGTCAAGTGCTGAAGTCGTGTGCATTATACTTATGGCCCTCTTGTACTGATTTAGTCAAACATGTCCTCACACAACTTGATAATTTACCAAACATAACCAGCACACTTTCATGGAAGACTCAGAAGGTAAAATGCGTCTACTAAGGCTCCGTTTGGTTGGCGGTAAAATGTTTTCCAAGGAAAACATTTGTCATGTAAAACGTTTTAAGGGAAAACATTTTCCCTTGCATTTGTTTTCCTGTGTTTGGTTCAAGTTCAGAAAATACTTTCCAGAACTTGCACCAGACAAAACCATATCAGACCCAATATAATTGTTCTTGTTTTTGTGTTTCCCCTTCATGAAAAACACCCAAAAAAAGTCAGTTCACAGATTCAATTAGCTCCAGAGAAGCACAAATGAATGCACAAAACACAGTCCCAAAACTTCACCAGAAATAATCAAGAAAAACCACAGCTTTGACTAGCAAACTCAATACAGAAAATGGGCACTCAATTCAACGAACCAACTTAGCAAAGTTCAAACAAAGGGACAAAAATCCATATCATTACAAGCTTCACAAATCTTTCAAATTCTATATAATACCTAAATAACATACTTAGAAATACTCCAGTATCATTGCGTCTTAGACCTACTTAGCAAATCTCCTCACATTTTTGCAAAACTATGAAGCCAGACCCTTCTTAGGTTGCTCTTCTTGGCCAAAAAAGCTTTTGCAAGCATCTCATGTTGTACTAAATAGTCAAAAGCCGAGCCAAGAAAAATTTCATCAAAGCCATCCATCGCCATTATCTCGTCGTGTAGAACTTGGACATTCAATCGGTCTCCGGTCAGCTTAGTAATTGCTTCAGCCATAGCTCCAAGTTTTTCAGAAATGAGAGAGAGGCTTGCATCGCCATCAGATTTGTCTCGAGTTCTTTTCCGGTGTTGTCTTGGTTGTGATGAGACTTCAGATGATTTCACATTCTCATCAACATGGACGACTTCATTCTCAGATTTGGCCTCCAAATCCACATCATAAAAAGACTTGGCGAAGCTTCCGGTAGCACAGTCTTTTCCGAAAACTAAAGCCATCTCATCATACATCTCGATCTTCTTGTTAAGGAATTTGTCATGAGTCGGATGTGCCTATACAAGAAAAAAAAAAGAACAACTCGTAAGACTACTTGTACAATTAAACGAGCATATTATTATCAACAAGAATAAGGTACTGCAAACACCACAGGCGTCAAAGCCCAGTGCATATCACAGCTTCCATGAACAAACCTCAATATCTATCCTACCAAATTAGCACCTTTAATATCTCTCCATTCTTTCTGAGCATCGTCAACTGTCTTCCAAAAATGTTAAAAGCCAAAACACAGAAGTGTGTAAATGCCCTCTGTTCTTCTCCACTTCAAAAGGCGGACAGCCACAAGGGATAACTGTCTTAGAGTTTACCTCCATGCTCGTAAAGGCATTTAAAAAGAATGGAGTTTCTTGTACACATCGTACACAGAACCTCATTCAGGTCAAGAAGAACCAACAAGAGATAGTCAGAAATAATTGGCCTCTGAGAAAGAGTTACGATGAAGTGAAAACATTGGAAGATTTTCTCAACTTTTACTTTCATGTACAGTGCAGGACTAGATGACTTTAGCTGAGTTACTGATCAGATCTGCACTTCACATTATTGACTTGATTAAATAAAATTGACAAGCAAGATACCAATTCCTTCAACTTATTCTAAGGTTGAATGATCATCCAATGTGACTACCTTTTTTTGCTAATCTAGAGTATCTAGACTATTACATGTTCAAGAGCCTTCTCTACCAATTCATTTCTCCAAAATGCTGTTAATAGTCTATCTATTGGAAAACTGTGACTTTTGAGAGGAACACCCTAAAATACTAAGAATTCTAGCCAGATATGTTTTCCCTGATCTCCTGGATTTTATTCGAGTCCTTGCCTAAACTAAAAAAGCAAAGTCTGCACGGCACAGGAATACGACATACAAGGTAGGTACTACTTAGTACTCATACACTCAACCAGCAATAAGGAGTTTGGAACAAGAGCATGATCTCTCTTGCTCATCAAATCTTCTCAGTACTTTCATGGACTTGGTTTGGATCCCAATATTGGACTAGGTAGAACCTTCAACCTTAGTATTTTGTGATTACAAAGAAAGATGGTCTAGCAATGAGGAGCGGAACCTAGAGAGAGTTCAAACCTTGTACGAGTGCTTTGATACAGTATTTGGCTCTGGTAGGAAAATGTTGTATTCGCTGAGCTGTCAGTCCTTGTCTCCGAGAACTCAGCCGCTTAAATAGATTGGAAAAGAAAGTAACGACACCTGATGCTAAAGCAGTTCAAAACTGACCAAGCAAATTTATTCGAAGATATCACTGAATTCTCTTTATAATCCCCACGTCACAATAATGATGGCGGAATTCAAGAGAAACACGTCAATTAATGAATGTTAAGCTGATTGAGAATCCAGAACGAAATTTCTGGAACTAAGAAGTGAGAATATCGAAAGAAGGTTCTACAACTGTATTGCAATCAAAAGAATGATTACATCAATCTCCCGTTTCCTTTTTCCTCTAAAGAAGCTTGATCTATCTATCTAAAGATATAATATGAAGAGACAACGCAGTGAGCACAACGAGAGTGACTCATACATCTATTGACTATAAGCAACTAACTGGGAGCATATCTTATTGGTCATTCGTAAAACAGCTAACAATCAAAGGTTAGTATAGCAGCTAACAAACGAAAGTTAGTCATAGATAACTCATACATCTATTGACTATCAGCTGTTTCTACATAAAACACTATTTAAGTTAGATGTCAGCACACTTTCCATCTCTTATGTAACACCAAATTGTACAACCCAGCCACCAAATTGTCTACAACCAGCTCCCAACAGTAGCTATATACAAACCATTATTCAACCCAGCCACCAAATTGTCTACACCCAATTAACAAACCAATAACCCGTAAACCTTTTCCAGTCCACAAACCCAGAAATCCCACTGCTACCAATAAACTGAAAGGGAACTAGCAACTGTAGAATCCAGATATATGATGGTATCAAACTTTTGGTTTTAGGAATCATTGGTTCAAGTATGTGCCATGCTATATGTCCTTAACAGTCACATGTCGAAAAAATAAATGTTCCTGTCAGAGATCAACATTACAACAACTCATTAGTCTCTCACAAGAACATTTCTCTGTCCCTTTGTTACTGATGACCATTACCAGTCTTCTATAGCATATAACGAATTCAGCGACTTAACAATACTTGTGTAAAAACTTCAACATTCATAATCGGTTTGCAAAACTCAGTAACAGAAATGCGATTTCATAATCAAGAGCCACTTGCATTAGGTTTGCAATAAAATCCTTGAGCTATTATTGTGAAGTTCTAAGTAAAAAAAACAAGAACTCTATAAGCTGAAATTACCCAACCCTAAACCATATCTAGAAACCGGATATAAATCAAAGAAAGAAGTCATTCATGAAAAGTCATTCATGTCAATAACTGGTAATGCCAGTTCAGCAGTTAAACAGAATGCTACCAATGAAAATGGGTATAAAGGTAAAAAAAAAAAAAAACAGGAATATATAAATATTTCTTCAAACCTGAGTGTAGGTATCGTATACTCTCGGACTAGCTGTTATCATTTTGAGGTTGTCATCCCATCCGAGTCCAGTTTTGCCTTGGACTGTGACGATGTCATTCCAGTGCCTTCTAACAGTCCGCAAATGATTTTCCACGTGATGTACTGAGCACTCCACACAAAACTTCTCAAGTATGGAATTTGTTACACGATGTAGCGAACTTGTCTTGAAAGCATTATTTGGCCTATTTCCTTGCCTAACTTCATCAGAGAGAATTTGCAGCATCAACCTCTCCATTGGTTTATTCCACCTAAAGTGCTTCTTACTACCTTCACTCGCCTTTTCCTTTCCTGAATCATCAGAACAACTGTTACAGAAACAGTTCATTTGCGACTTGCTAAACATACCAAAGACAAAACTGACATTTTAAGCAGAGACTTATAAATCATCAACCCTTCATGTCAGATTGTTGCAAAAAGGCTATTCAAGTATTCAAACTATATTCAAGAGCATTAAACTGAATAGACAGCACATAAGGAACACTAAAAACCAGAAATATTCCAAGTAACTATAATTCAATTGAATAATGTTTCCCAGAATAGGTAGGGTTCCTAACCAGCACTTGTACAGAAAATGGGGTGCTTACCGTACAGTTGAATCTTACAGTTCTTTCCACTTCAATTCTATATAAGATATCAATGCAGCTGGTTTATTAGCTGGTTTAACTGTTAACTTCCACTTGTGTACTTTCATGTAATCCTTGGAATGCAAAATCTAGGCAGATAGGACAAATATACATACGAGTAAATAAATAATAGAGAAGAAAAAATTAAACTCACATTCTTTTAGACCCTTCTGCTACCATTTACATAGTCACACCACATGGCATGTGCTATTGCATCTCTTTTATTGGACCATTCTCTGTTATCTTCCCTTTCTTCCCTTCTTGTTTGACATTGTGAGGGTCGCTGACTTTGAATTTCAAATCCCTGATCTACTTCTTGCATAACTGCATCATTAGGATCAACTCCCCTAATATGATTGTGCAAAATGCAGCATACAAGGACTACTTTTACTTGCAGCTCAAAATTCAAAAAGGGTTCAGCATCCAGCACCCTAAATCTTTTCTTTAGTACTCCAAAGGCTCTTTCAACAGTGTTACGCAAGGATGAATGCTGATGGTTGAACAATTCCTTCTCATTTTTTGGGTGATTTCTACCGAATTCTTTAAGATGATATCGCACACCACGATAAGGAGGGATGAATCCACTTCTAAGGGCGTAACCGGAGTCAGCAAGATAAAATTTATCTACAAATGTAAAGAAAATAGTATATATAAATTATTCTTTCTTTAAAGGTGAAGACTTTTCTTTTTGAATTTCACACTGTACCTTTAGGAACTCTCAGGCCTCTTGGCCTTGAGAGCGCATCATTCAACACACGAGAATCATGTGCGGATCCTTCCCACCCAGCAAGCACGTATGAAAACTTCAAATCAAATGTGATAGCTGCTAAAACATTCTGTGTCATTCCCTTACGCCCACGAAATCGTCCTTGATGTTCCACGGGAACCGATGCACGAACATGTGTCCCGTCTATAGCCCCTATACAGTCCTACTTGGTGAAGTTAAAAAAATTCAGCAATTTATTTATAAGAGTTAAAGCACATAATTTATTTGTCGTAGTTAGAACCTTACCGAAAACCATGGATAAAATCTTGCATTATTCTGTATCTCAGCAGGAGTGGAGGGACCTTGTTGTCTAATGAGCTCAGGGTATAACTTAAGAATTGCGTCCAAGACAATGAGAAAGTAATTGTGAATTGTTTCGGTTGACCGGTAAAAGGACTGGCCAATTTTTCGGAACCTCATATTGTATCCAACAATATGTAAGAATATAAGCATTTGCTCCTCAACTGACGTATGAGCAGTAGGTCGAAGCAAGTCTCTTTGGGCAAGGATATCCCGCAATGAGTAAAAAGCGTCGGCACTCATCCGAATTTGCCCAAATGAATTCTGCTACCGTTCAGAATGCTATTCATGTATTTTTCTCTCTCGCGATCACTATTGACTGTGGGTGCCCTAGGAATAATATTCTTAAATCTATTGTATTCTCTAATTGCAAGTCCCGTGGTTATAGCTGAGGAGGCAGCTCCTATCAACGTAGCTTGGATTATGAGTTCATCACTCTTAGTAGCCATGTCTACACGAAATAAAAGTTTCAGTCAAGAGGAAATAAGATAGCAGGGCATAGACAAACGCAAGAGAAAAATAAAAAAACCAAAGTATATAACAAAGGCCTTGATACACTTCCAAATAGCTATCCAACCAAAGTATATAACTCCGGTACGATCACAGCACATTTTTGTTTTTGATTATCAGATTTGAAATTGAGGGGTTTTGTTGCTATTTTTGGGAAACTAATAGATCAGCGTTTTGATAAGTTGAAATTTTACTCTAGAATTAAGTTGCTTTTTGTTGGCTTCAAGCTGGGGGCAAAAATGAACTGTTTTCTCAAACATTGTACACTCACTGATTCGAGAAACAAGTACATTGGTGATAGTTGAATTGGGGGTTGGGGGTTTGTTTTTGGATTGTGTTGGCGATGTTTGGGAAAGCGATACAGATCAAACATATCGATAAGCTAATAAGTTGAATTCTACTTAGATTTAAGTTGATTTTTGTTGGTATCAAGCCTTGAAGTTGGGGCGGAAGAAATTTCTAAGATGAATTATGCACTGTTTTCTCAAACAATGTACATTGATTTGAGAAACAAGTACATACAATCTGGTAGCTCATGAAACAACTCACAAGATAACCGGGTACATGTATGTCGCTATGTGCAGGACGTGATTTAACTAGTGTTGTAGGTTGATGGAACACAGACTGAAGCAATTGTGTAGAACGCCGCCAATTGAAATATCAGCAAATAATGGGTTATGGTGGACATGCAGTGGCAAGCTTGAGACCTCTATGTTGGGAAGTGCAGCATTACTCTGAATATGTAATGTGGTTATTTGATTTATTCAGGACAAAATCTCAGAATTTAGAGATTAGAGAAATCTGATCAGAATATGCAAACCAAACTTCCAATTGTTAATTCCCTTTTTCTTTTAAGGAAGACAATTATGTAGAGGAAACACGGCTTTTCAATGATCCACCTTCTTTGAGACCATAGACCAGAGCATGAGAGGAAGAAACCCTAAAGGGGTTTCTGAAATGTCTATTCCTTTCAAAGTTTGCAAAAACTCTAAAAAGTGAAAAGAAGGACATGAGACAGAGCTCTGCATCCACCCAGTTGCCGGAACATGAAATGGGTTTTGTGGGTAGTAAAATAGGACTGGTGGTGGCGGCCTCCACCACCCAGCTTGGTAAAAACCACAACTTTGGGCATCTGAGGCCGCGACACAAGATACCGAATGGTACTACTGTAAGTTACTTAAATCATATAGCTGCAGCCTGCAACTTATAGATTCAGGGATCAAAACTAAGAAGCACCATCTATGTATTGTAACATGAGTAAGTTGAATATATTTTCTCAGTCTTCTAATGACGTATATGGTTTAAGACAGTTTGATTATTCGATAATTTAAGAGATTTCAGATGTGTTCTTTGTGTGGGTGATTCGGCCAAAGGTTGATCACTAATAATCAATGCAAAGAAGCGAAAATAAAACGCGGCTTCTGTTCTTCTACTAGTAGTTTTTTATTCATCTAAAACATTGTTCAGGAACGTGCCTTAACCACAGCATTTTTGCCTAATCTTAATTGGGCTGAGTAGCTTATAAGCAACACTAAACTTAGGCAGACAAATACAATTATTAAGAGCTGGTTTTGATTCTTCAAGTCAGCTTCTAAGTCAGTAATAGTACTAACTAGTGACCAAACAAGTCCATTATCAAAATACTATTTCTGATAACAAGTGCTATTTTCAGTCACTAAATAAGTCAAGAAACTCCACATAAACAAACAAAGGGAATAAGCTAGCAGAATAACGAATAATTCATCCAACAAACAGAGAAATGCGAGCTTCTTTTTCCTTCCTAAATGAAGTGTGCAAATAGCTACAGGAACATAATGATAGAATCATGAATTTTTTTGTTAATTGAAGAACACATTTAGCCGCAAATACCTAATAATACAAAAGGATTTGATTAACAAGAGTAACATGGTATATAATCATTGATGAGAATAAGGCTTTGGTGGAATAAACCCCACAAGCCAACGCATATCCAGCAACGAAACACAGTACTAGTACATGGCAATTGAACAAATGAAAAGAGTAGGTCACCAGCTAACTAGGCACACACACAATAATTTTGAACCTCAAAAATTTCTTTCTCATTTTATATCTCAGGGATATGAATCCTAATCCTTTTGTCTAGGGAAATCCTTTTATTGGTCATGAATCATTGTTGATGTTCAAATTAAGCAAACTTGAGCATGTTTTTGATTTTTCACTGAAAAAAGACCCATAAACACACCCAAGGAAGGACTTGACTGAATTCAAACAAGAAGACCACTAAACACACCTTGATTGAAGTCAAACAAGAAGCAAAATCACACCCAGTTCTTCTTCTCAGAGTCACAAAAGACGATTCAGAGCATCTAGGCAGTGCGTATCATTCACAATAGACCAACGAACTAAAACCCTAACCCAGACCACGATTGAAGACGAAGAACTTCGTGGATCTGGGCTTCGATATATACAGAGGAATCAAAGAAATATAGGGATCTGGGTTCGAGATATACCTGACGATTGAGCAGAGGAGCGAGATGGGGATGGTGGTGCCTCCATGAAACCCTAGCGAGATGGGGACGATGGAGACTCAGAATCGCTCCAGAGAAGAGAGAGAGAGACGGGAAAACGATTTACGGATTTTTGATATGTAAATCGATTTACGCTGTTTTGGTGGTAAAATCCGGTGCATTTGTTTTACCGTGAGTAGTGGCAACCAAACACCACAATTTAGGAAAATGATTTACGGGAAAACATTTTACCACCAACCAAACGGAGCCTAAATGTACCAAATAGTTGGTACATTGTACCAAACATAACCAGCACACTTTCCCGCTAACATTAGTTGCAAATGTTTGGTTCAACTACAATAACATAAAAACATACATGTGCTTAAAATACTAACACCACCTACGAGCTACAAGCATCGTCTAAAAACGTGCTGGTTAATCTTCTAATGTAACCAGAACGGTTTTGGACGATGAATAGTGCTTGTACTTATACCTACACACATACAGATGTTTCGTTTTGTAACAGTTCGAAACCAGCACAAGAAATAGCTCAAGGAAACACCACAAAGAAGAGTACACGCAAACAGTGAGTTAGACACAACCTGCCAAAACATCCTTCAAGAACAAGTACACAACTACCAAGCGAGCGACCCACCTCTGAGATGCAACGGTTACTTGCTTGATTCTCTCAAGGATCGTGGCGTCCGGAGAAATTTTTACTTGCTCCAAGAGCACCATGTCAGCATGGCACGTGGTGCTTCAAACCATTCAGTAACTGTCTTTCAGAATGGCTCCCTGATATGGGCTCCTGATCTTCTACTTCTTCACTGTCTTTCAGATTTGGCACGACCCACACTGGAGGGAAAACAAGCATCATACCAGGTTGGAACACACAAGGAGATTGGATAGTCTTGAATCCAAGGTTGAAGACTCCGATGTCGAGATTTTGATTTCCCTTTATGTCCGAGTGCAAAGCCATCAAGCACTGCATATCTGTAATCGGTGTAGTATATGCAATTCGGGTGACAACTCGAGAACTCCAACGTCGAAACGCAGACAGATTGATTATTCCCCACGAACAAAGCCCGTTGACCCAGGTCGTCGATCTCGTGCCACGTCGTCATCTCCTCCTCCTGCAACACAAAAACCTTAAAGAAGCGAGTCCTCAGAGCCTGTCCCAGAAACTGCTGAACCATTAGAAGTTGCCCCTCTTTGGAGACAGCAAGGTAAGCTGTTTCGGGACAGCCGCCGCCAGCAGTGGCGGAGCCAGGAATTGATGAGTGGGGTGGCACAATTCACAATTTCAGAGGTGCACTTGAAGTGGCCACGAATTAAATTTCGTTGGGGGTGCAATTTTGTCATTTAAAGAAGGACAGAGATGAAAAAACCCAAAATATAAGGGGTATTCTAGTAGTAAACGAAAAGTTCAGGGGTGCACTTGCACCCCCGTGCCCCTATGTCCCTCCGCCCCTGGCCGCCAGTACCTCCTACAGTCTTCACCACAAGTCTGGTAGTAGAATCGTCAAAATTTACCTCAAAAAGGGCAGTGTCCCAAGGAGTCCTATCGTGTTTGTTACGGACTGCAATAGCGTAAACACGCCCTTTATGGTAAACAACGTCGTGAAATTCATGGTAGTTGTCGCGGAGTAACTTCCAATGCCGCTCTTCTGGGTGGTCGTCGTCGTTCCATCTAAAGCAGGCCAATCTTCTCTGCTTATGAGTGCGACAAATAGCGAGAACCTCAAAGGGGTCGCGGAAGGGTATGTCGGAGGAAAGGATAAACTTGAAGACGATACCACCATCTAACTTGGGAATGCCAGAAATCCTCGCACGGGTGAACGGGTTGATTAGGGTTACGCCCCCCGTACATTCGTGGTACATCAGTAGCCATCCGGGGGAAGAGCCACCTGTCCAGTTTTTATTCCTCAACGGCAACTCAATATCGTAGACAGATCCATTGTTACTGGTAGCAGCAACTAGTACGCTGCTGGTTTCAGCAACAGTTTCCGGCCGAAGCATTAATAGAGGGAGTTTATTGTGACTTGTCCTGAGAATTCGCAGTTTGGTCTTGTTTGCCGCGTGTGGGTCGTCGTCGAGTTTATATTCTCCGGCAAGACGCCATTGGCGAGAGACGGAGACGAAACGGACATAGTCTGAGAAATAACTTAACCTTCCGAGAATGAGGAGGAGGAGGTCGAGAGGAAGTGACCCCCAACCACCACCACCAGCAGCGCCTGTAGTAGTAGTAGTCCTCCTCCTCTTAGTAGCAACCTCCTCCATGCAGAAGATGAGAGATAAAGCTCCCTCCACTAGGGTAGGGGGCTATTTATTTTATAGTAAGGGTGGCAGGCAATTTTGAAAACTCTAGCTCTCCACAGATTTCCTTAACCCAAGTGGATTCCTAAAAGTAATTGTGAAGGCAGACAATTTTGGAAACTCAGGCTGTCCCACAAGTTTCCTTAAATCAAGTGAACTTCTAAAAGTGATTGTGCATCCTTCCATAGTTCTATGCACCTGTTTTTGTTTTTTTTTTTTTTTCTTTTTCTTAAATGGTTCACCCACAAAATTTCACAGACACGAACACCCTCCTGCCATTGAAAATATTGTCTGCAAAACACGAACTGAGAGAAGTTAATAGCGTCAGATGGAATCTTCAGTCAATAAACCATTGGTGATCATGCATAATTATGCACTACTTGATTGAATGACACAAAGCAGAAGTCAAATAGTCGTACATGAAAAAGATACTCGCCAAGTAGTCCACCACCGACCGAAATTTGAACTTTTATCAAACTGCATTTCATGCAGAGTGAAAAATGTTCTCCCTCTCTAGGAATTTCTCTCTCCTAATTGCTTTGGTTTTTTTTTGCCCGAGAAGTGCTCCCTTTCCTCCGGCCACGGTGGGATTGATAGATCCAGATCTGGAGGAAAAGCTGCGATGTAGTCAGACAAATTATAAACGGCGGTCCGTATCGAATGGAATTGATTTAGATCAAATCCCCATGAATTTCTCTGAAACTCTATCTCAACCTCCAATAGGGTTGTACATAGAGGAGGAGGTGAATCTGTTCTAGAAGCTTCCTGAAGGAAGAATCTGATCTAAGCATAAATAGATCCAAACGAGAAATTTTTGTTTGCTCTAAGAGCAAATACACGTGGTGCTCTAATCAATACAACACATGACACGTCAGGAAGAAAGAGAATGAGTGGCAGACAAAAGAAAGTGAATTCCTACATTTTCCAGACGTGTCCTCTTATGTATTGATTAGAAGACAGCGTCATATTTGCTCTTGGAGCAAGCAATACTTACTCGATCCAAACACATAATAAAGCGGAAAATTTATGTGTACCTTCTCTTCCTAAGATCCTAGCGCAGCGTATTATCGTAGATTGCTTGCTTTCACGCACCAACGTCTTGCTCCCACAGTCTGGCTCGAATCACTTTGTTCGTCCACGTGAAGCGATTGCTTGTGAACCCCAAATCCCTTAACTCGAGCTTCTGAAGAACTCTGCGAAAGTCCTCGATTTGTCTGAGAGTGACTGCTCTTTCACCCTCCTTGTCGACGTTCGAAGAGATTGCATTAAAGTCCCCAATAACAAGTCAATGTTGTTGGCCCAAAGGACACAAACGCAAAAGTAATTTCCAAGAATTTCTTCTTTCCTTCCTAACTGGATTCCCATAGAATTCCGTAAACACCCAAGACTGATCGGATCCCTCTTGACCGTACCTTTGATAAAGAACTTACAATAGTGAATACTCACATCTCTATCCCAGAGTACGTAGGGCTAATCCACCCCGTCTATCATCACAGTTGACGTAAAATCCGTTTGCATACCCACACCTGTTTTTCACCACCTCCATATCACGACAGAAGAGTCTAGTTTCCATCAAGAAAACCAAATTGAGCTTCTGTCTCATCACTAAGTCATGAAGAGAAGTAACGTTAAGGGGGTTTCCTATCCCCCACACATTCCAACTTACGAGATTCATTGTGCCTGGAAGAACTGCACATCCGCCGCCGCCAATCTTGCTTTAAGGTATACCTTGGCGCCCTCCTCTGAGTTCGAAATCCTATTACTGGAAACCTGGGCATTGCTCCGATCATTCATGGCTGACAAGTCGCTGTTTAGTTGCACTTTGTGCTGCTTTATGTTGACCCTCCGGACTAGTACCCGAATCTCTTTGCTTACGTTTCTCTTTTTTGCTTCCGTGGGGTTACTTTGTTGCTGGTGGTTTGTGAAGCTGATTTTTTACCTTGTCTTCTCTTCGGGGTCTTGCATTGACTCCTTTCCCTTTCCTTTACTTGTGCTGACAACTAGGTGAGGATTCTGATCATTACCGAGTGGGTTATCCCGGATTTTGATCCCAATATTCACTTGCTTACTAGTTGATTCTCCATTCGGATCGAGGTCCATGTCTGATTATCCTGAGCTATTATCTTCTTCACTGGAACCATCTTCGAAAAAGTCACTGTCTTCATTCGAATTATCTCCCGAAGTTCTGCTTTGCTTAGCTTCATTCTTCTTATCAAGGTTGAAGAGCTTCCTGTGTGGTGGTGGCTTAAACGTCAGCCATTGACCATAATCGGGGAGCTCCGACAAATTCTCCTCATTCGATTTGAAATTGCAAATATCATTATAATGATCAATTCACCCTTACAAACAACAAACATGAGGCAACCGCTCGTATTTGAAATCGAGCCAAATCTTTTCATCCACTACCTTAATGTACCGACCTCGACGGAGGGGTTTATGAATATCAATTCGCACCCTAACCCGCATATAGTCACCTACTTCGCCTGACATTACGCGTTTATCAGAGCCAAGAACTATACTCCAAGTACCAGCTGCCAACTTAGCATCATCTTCATTAAGAAAACAGGTTGGGAGATTCCGTATTTGAACCCAAAGGTCTATGGATTCAAAGGAAACCTCTTCGATCTTTGCTTGGTACACCCAGGGTTTCAGAAGCAGGATGTTGGAATAAAAAATCCAGGGTCCGCCGGCTAACACTCTATCCAGCGATTCTTTGCTAGGGAATCGAAGGATGAACATGTTAGGTCTTGTTTCAGTGATGAATATTTAATCTCTATCCTGCCATATTTTCTGGAACGTAAGCTTCATAGCCCACATGCACTACTAGAAATTTACTCAAAAAAACAGCAAGAGAACACTAATTTTCGCGCGGCAATATTTATTCTTGCCATATATGCTATCAAATATGGCAAGGAAAATTTTCCCCGCTTAAAAACATCTAAAACGGCAAGAATATGCTAATTCTGCATATATGTCATCAACAACAGAAATAATTGTATTAATAGTGACAATAATAAATTTCCCCGCTTAAAAATATCTAAAACGGCAAGAAAAATATCATTATTGGCGAAATTTTTCTTGCCGCATATAATATATAACATTAACGGCAAGAAAAATATCATTATTGGCGATATTTTTGTTGCCGCATATAGTATAAAATATAAACGACAACATTTCTTTTAACTTCGTTAAATATGATCATATACGGCAATAATTTCTTACCGTAAAATTAAATCTCCTACACATCAATTATTTTGACTTTGGAGCCAATTTTTTTGGCGAATTTTCTAATAGCCCGCCAAAATAAAAGTGCATATGTGGCTAAATCTGTACCATCCATTTAATTTGAAGATGTATCTAAACCATCAATTAAAACCCTACCCTTTATAAAAAATGTTCTCATCTCCATCCCCTTATACAACTCCACCCACTTTTTGTTTTCAGATCTGTTGATTGAGAGAGAGAGAGGAGCAGAATCACCGGAGTTGAGGGGAGTAGCGTCGTCGTCGTCGTCCTATACGTCCTCTTGCGGCGGGGGCGACTTCGTCCTCCACCCACTGCGTCAAAGCCGTTCTCCTCCTTCGACGGCGGCATAGAGGTGATGGTTAAGATTCGTTTCCTCCTCCACCTTCTCCTTCCTCCACCAGATTCATTTCCATCTCAACCCTTCCTCCACCAGATTCGTTTCCTCTCTCTCGTTCTCTCTCCCTCCCTCTATCTCTCCCTTGAATCAATTCCTAAGCTTCTAATTCAGATCTACGTTTTGGTTTATCGAAATTGGTGTTCCTGTTCAAACCTTGTCCAGATTTGGTACATTTGTGGTGTTCTTGTTAAATTAGTCAGATTTGTGTTCTTGTTCTGTTATTTTTTTTGTCTAAATATCTGCTATTGGTGGTGGTTTTCATGGTTGTTTTCATGGTTGTTTACTGTAAGTAGTGGCTGATGGTGGCAATGATTAGGGGTGTAAGGAAAACCGAATAAACCGGTCAAACCGACCGAACCAAACCGAAATGCTAGGTTTTGGATTGTTTTTATGGATGTTTGGTTTATCAATGGTTCATTTTTTCACAAACCGGTCTATTCGGTTTGGTTTTTGGTTTGTTAGAATATCACACCGCACCAAACCGAACCGAACCGAACCGAACCGATATGTGCTTAACGTACTTTTACTACAATGTATATTGCGTAAAGTATATTAAATAATATAGAAAAGAGAAACACGAGTAAATAGATTCATTTAAAATAATTATATTAATCTTAATCTTCTCCATTTCTCTCCCGTTTCATCATATTTTCTCGCTAAAACGATAGTTGTGTATATTTTTAAGTCTATTTAATTTATTTTTCACTTAAAACTTGCAATTTGTTGACAAAGTAGTATTATAATATTCATTCAATATTTTTTACGCAAACCGACCGCACCGAACCGAACCGAACCGATGTTTTTTCGGTTTGGTTTGGTTCGGTTCATCCTTTCAAATGGTTTGGTTTGGTTACAAAATTAGTAAACCGATGTTTTCGGTTCAGTTTATGGTTTTAGCAAAAACCGCACCAAACCGAACCACTTACACCCCTAGCAATGATGATGGCTGTGTTGGTGGTGGTGTTGTTGTGAAGAGGGAAATAAAACCTATGGTGAGGGCAAAAATGGGAAAATTACATTTTTAATATATATATATATATATATATATATAAATAACATAAAATGTATAAAATCAATGTTCAAATCAATTAAAAAGTCACTTAAAAAATCAAGTAAAAACATTATAAAATTAATTAATGTTTTTGGAATTAAGATATATATATATATGTAAAAGGCAAGAGTACTTGCTGTTTTTAATAAGTGCAAATACGGCGACAT
This sequence comes from Linanthus parryae, assembly GCA_023055425.1. Taxonomy (NCBI): domain Eukaryota; kingdom Viridiplantae; phylum Streptophyta; class Magnoliopsida; order Ericales; family Polemoniaceae; genus Linanthus; species Linanthus parryae. Next base: position 125,361,456 of record JALGPY010000004.1, on the reverse strand, counting down.
GATGGTTTTGCCGCATAAAATGTGAACATAAACGGCGAGGGTGAAGCCGTTTTGTTACGATATAAACGGCGAGAAAGCAACTCTCGCCTCTTAAGGTTTAAACGGCAAGAGTTTTTCTCTCCGCTGAACAAAACGTCAAAATACCTTGCGGCCGAGCCAAATCTCCCCGTTTTTGCTATAAACGGTGAGAAATCCGTCATAAACGGCGATAAGTTCTTGCCTTTTTTTGTGCGTTTTCAGTAGTGACGTTCATGTGATGGGGAAGCAAAAAAGAACCCAGTAGCGGATCCAGGAATTTGTTACAGTGGGGGCTAAAATAAAAAAAATTAAGCAGAATATGTGAAAAAATAGATTTTCTAAAGTTGAGTGGGGGCTATAGTGCAATTTTTTGGGGCTAAACTGAGAAAAACTAAAAATATAAGGGGAAAATATCAATTTCGGAAAGTTGAGTGGGGGCTATAGCCCCCACAATCTACATGATGGATCCGCCCTTGCCAGTAAACAGTGATCAAAACCCTTAATGGCTTCGACGCATAGTTCCCTATTGTATTCCATAATGTCTCCCTCTTCTTCCAACGTGAGAAGGCCAAAACGTTTACCTGTGACCTCCACTGGATTTGCGTTGTCAGAGTTGTCGGAGAAGACCGCCTCAACTGGGTTCGCCATCGAGTGGTTTCTGCTCGCCCTTGTATGTTTACTTACATCATTCATTTCATGAATAAGTGACTCATATAACCACTCACCTGATAACGAAAGTGGAGATTGAACGACGTCTGCTAATCACGCTCCTACACACGAGGTGTATCTACATGAATTAATTACATATACTGTCAATTAATACACCACCTCTACTTAGAAGCAGAATGCACGCATGCCGATGCGATGCGAACTTAATGCCCCTGATATTACGTGTTTTTCTAGAACAGTCCCTAACTATTTTTGAACCCCTAGAATAATACTATCTCTGTTCTTTCTGAATCTTCACTGTTTGACTTTTTCTTCCGTAATCGGGCCACTTTGACCCAGTGATTTGGATAGGCAAACGTTACATTTTTTTCATAATTTTTTGATGGTGTTGTAGAGTGAAGTTTAAAATCTACAACATCGTGGAAAGATTGTCAAATTATTGCATCGTTTTACTTATCAAATCACCGAATTAAAGTGATTCAGTGAATAGTGGTAAACTGAAAAGAGTGAAAATTAAGAGAGAACATAGGAAGTAATATTCATGCTTAATATCCTCTAAATAACCTTCATAACCAGCCATGGAGTCCTAAACTCTCAAGAGATTACATTTAAGCCCTTGGAGGTTCTCAAAGCTGCAAAAAGCCCCCAAAATATGACTTAGCCAGCCCTATATTTAAAAATTGCACAACACTACTATAATGATCATGAAATTACACATTCAACGACCAGACATATTCTATATTACCAAAGTACCCCAAAACATAAACTTTGATAAATTACACTTAAAGCCCTCTTGTACTGATTTAGTCAAACATGTCCTCACACAACTTTATAATTTACCAAACATAACCAGCACACTTTCATGGAAGACTCAGAAGGTAAAATCCGTCTACTAAATGTACCAAATTGCAGATATTGATAATCGGCTAATTGCTAACATTCGTTGTAAATGTTTGGTTCAACTGCAATAACATAAAAAACATACATGCACTTAAAATACTAACAACACCTAGGAGCTACAAGCATCGTCTAAAAACGTGCTGGTTAATCTTCTAATATAACTTGAACGTTTTTGGACGATGAATAGTGCTTGTACTTATCCCTACACACATACAGATGTTTTGTTTTGTAACAGTTCAAAACCAGCACAAAAAAATAGCTCAAGGAAATAGTATCGATGATTATTAGATACACTTCACACTTCATTAGGGATTAGTTTAAAACGTCCGTAACCAAACAGAGAGAGTTCACAGTACAACGATGAAGCTAACAATGAAGCTAGGGCACAAAGAAGAGTAGACGCAAACAGTGAGCTAGACACAACCTGCCAAAACATCCTTCATGAACAAGTACACTACTACCAAGCGAGCGATCCACCTCTGAGATGCAACGGTTACTTGCTTGATTCTCTCAAGGATCGTGGTGTCCGGAGAAAATTTTACTTGCTCCAAGAGCACAACGTCCGCATGGCACGTGGTGCTCTAAACCATTCAATAACTGTCTTTCAGAATTGCTCTCTGATATTGGCTCCTGATCTTCTATTTCTTCACTGTCTTTCAGATTCGGCACGACCCACATTGGAGGGAAAACAAGCATCATACTAGGTTGTTACACACAAGGATCTTGTATAGTCTTGAATCCAAGGTTGAAGACTCCGATGTCGAGATTTTGATTTCCCTTTACGTCCAAGTGCAAAGCGATAAAGCCATCAAGCACTGCATATCTGTAATCGGTGTAGTATATGCAATTCGGGTGACAAATCGAGAACTTCAACGTGGAAACGCAGACAGATTTATCGCTTTGCACTTGCTCTTGCCATCAAGCACTGCATATCATGTGTTTACCTTGTCTTCCTTAGCTCCTATGCACATCGGATGATCGTAGGATGCTTGCTTTCACGTGCCCTTCTTGCTCCCACAGTCTGGCTCGAATCACTAGGACGAAAGCTCTGATCCACACCAAGTTCCACCAATGGAGGCTAGTTAGAGAGAGAGTCTAGGGTTTACTATATTATGATCATCACATGATCTCTACAGTAGTGTGTATTATTATGACTCTCTAGCACACATAATAATGTAGGAGGCTGTCTCCTTATATAGACAGACTTATACCCAATTGCAACGTTACCCCCTAGGGTTGATGTCCTTGCCACTAACCCCATAAGGTTTGAGCTTGTCTCACCTAAACCCATAAGTTTAGGATAATTGCATTGGGCACCCCACATGGGCGCACCAAATGCTAACATCTCCCACTCGCACAGTGGGGTTGCACAAATACAGTAGGTCTAGTCTCCCTCAATCTCCAACTATTATCATCTGCCAAAGTGTTATGTGGCCTTGGTGTGTGACTGTGAGAGAACCTGCATTTCGGGAGTTCCATACTCTAAACTCATACGAGACGAGCTAGCAGCAGGCGCACTCAACCTCAAATAATAATGCAATACGTATATATATATATCTCGTATCCCCCGGATTCTGTCAATTGTCATCACATAGACCATGAGCACCTACCTTGTCCCGAAGGTCATGCATCAATGAGTCTATATCTCCTTTATTACATTCATATCCTGCATGATCCCATAAGATCTTGTAGGTGGGCCCAATGAATATGATAAAGAGCGATGCAATGAGAATCTTCCTTTCCACCCATTGTCGATTTGATTCGGAGTCAGCTTCTTTCCTAGCAATGTCCTGGTAGGCCGAATCATTCATAGCTGTGAGGTGTCACGCTAAAGTAGCACCACCGAACCGTCTCTCCGCCACATGGATAAAAGTACTAAGGGTATACAGTGTCAATCATTCTTATATGATCGATGAGGCTCACACGGCGAGGAATCTCAGGGACTAGTTCTACTCGCCACCTCATGTCACTCATCAGCACGCGTTATCTCATGAGATTTGCGCCATAGTGTTTGGACTCTAATCAGAGCACATGTCCTATCACATAGGGACCACTATACAGATGTAAGTCCAACAGCCCATATGACTATTAACCCGAATACTGAGTGTTGCGCATATGCAATCGAAATCAGTTCTCTCATCTGGCTTTCTCTACGCAGACTATACATGGTTCGGGGTAGTAACCATGTTCGAATGGCCATAAACCAATCTCACCTTGGAACTTATTCCAATGCGACAAATGAATCCGTCTGACAGGGTCTTGCACTATTGATAGATGTCCAGCTCTTGTCATAGGCCATGCGCCTCATATGACAGGAGCCATCATATCATAGGCTTCTAGCACTTATCGGGATTCTGTCTCATCTTCTACTCACCTGGACTATCCAAGATATCGTAAAGGCGGTTGCTCATGTGAGGGAGACAACCTAGTGTCCACGCGACATGTTCTATGCTAGTACAGGATATGTAAACGTATCATGCACGTATCATAACAACATGCAGCATAACAAATCCAATTAAAATCCAGTTATCAATGTCTCATATGCTCATCAATCATATTACCAGTGATCGACTACCGAGTCCCAATTCTCTAAAGCAATCCACAAAGACGATTCTTATGTGTTTTAGGAATGTGAGGTGCCTCCATTTTGGCCCGTAGTCGATCTACTCCAAGATTACTCTTCAGGTAGTTATTTCACCTTTTGTGAAACAGTACCCTTTTCTATATGTTTGGCCTTATCAAAAGTACTGTAGCCGTATGCTAGCACTACAGGTTTGGTTGACAGCTCATAAGCTTATCAGAAACCTTCTTTTCCAAACATATTTCTGTCCGGTGACAGAATAGGCAATCGTGCTTCGCTTCCATGATCAATGGAGCGGTCCAATACGATTGTGCAACACTTATGCTGCAATTCCATGCGATGTCATCTAGCATGGACTATAACCTGAGGTGGATCCACGTGTATCTAGGTCCCCACCCTAGTCAGCATGCATAGCTGGCTAGTCGAAGCATCATCTCCGATAGTCATAGCACGTGATCCTTTGTACAGAGTATCCTTTTGGTTGCAATCTAGTTTCTTAATTTAGATTTCCTGAAATCCCCTCTTCCGATTACATGAGGTTTGTGGGGTCTCAGTATATACCATAGTATATAGCAGACTCACATTGCGTCGGGCACTTTGGTCAACCTATTATGGTGTCTTCTAGGGCACATATTCAGGCTCATAAAGTCTTGCAGCAAGCTATAGGAGTATCACATGGCCTCGGGTCCATAACATGGAATCGTTCAAAGTATCTTCTTGTTGTCCGCCTTATGCGTCAATATAAGAAGTCCTTTTGAACGAACGAGAACGCATCTCGCCCTACTAATATCCTTCGTCACAAATCGAAAGGATAACCACCCTATAGTGGATGTGAAATAGTCCTTAGACTCTCCTGGAAAATAGTGTGTCATCGATAATAAGTGACATGATCATCTACTCTCTACTACTGAGAGTGATAAGCAGCGGTTTTTTCATCTATTGATAAAATACTGCTGTCTTAGAGGACTATTTAAAATCATACATGGACTTAATTAGCTTGCACCTATTTGTGCATATGATCATACATCTCGAAACCCTGCGGTCGAGTCATACAGATCACATCTCTGATTTCTCCATTTAGAAATTCAGTCGTCACGTTTATCGAGAATGGAGCCTTACTTCCATCATCACAACTATCACCGATATCTCTGCAAGTCGTATGCCTTACTATGCTTCCGTCTGTGTCACTGTGAATGACCTTGGAAATCCATTTATTTCCAATAGTCTGATATCCAGTTGGAAAAGTCAACCTAGTCTTAAACTTGGTTGGTCCCTTACAGACTCTAACTTTTTCTGTAAAGGTTACCTTTCATTCTTCATAATTAGGGAACGATAAGGCATAGTATTCTATCCTACCGTTTATGCAAGGTGATCTTTAAGATCATCCATTCGATCTCAAACAGTCGATGAGGTATGCTCCTACGAGCAATTCTTTTGCATTGGAGGATCATAATTTGCTCTCACCCCTATGGATGGGCACCTCGCTTAGAAAGTCACTCCCACTGTCCGAAGGATCCTTGAGGGACTAATTCCTCATAATGGACTAAGGAACAGGGTATTTCCTAGCGGTTCCCCCATGCTCGCTGAGATCATCATCATCTCTACGAACATTCCCTTAACTATGGGCATCTCCTAAGAGAAAATCATATATCTTGTGAATCCATTTGCGTTACACTACTAATCGGCTGTTGCGTTTCGAACACGCAACCCCCCTAGAGTACTCCGAATAGTATGGGAAGATATGTTACTCCATGAAGATACATTTCTTCCATCTAGGGTCTAAGTTCCTTCTTGTCAGTTGATGAAATATCCTGGGGCGATATCCTAGGTTCATCTTCTTGCGTGGTGACTATCATGTCTTCCCCTTCGATGTCAAATCGTCGACGGGGTAAGATCCAAAGAGCGCTCCTACGCAAAGAGGATTCTTCTTCAACATTATCATCATATACAATAGGCTGCTCACTAGGTAAGGCACTCCCACTGTTCTCAAGATCCATAGGAACAAATTCCTCTTGAGTAGTGGTGAATTGAGTGTCATCTAGTGGTTCCTCTTACTCGTTGAGAATTCCATCTCCACGAGCTTCTCCCTGACTAGGAAAATTTAGTTAGCTCATAAGCTGCCGATCCCTATGGCCTAAGGTGACCTCATATAGGTTTCCTTTTGGTCCACATCTCGTAGGTCGTAGTGGCTACAGACTTGGTGGGTATTTGGTTGAGTACATCGACAGCCGTTTAACAAAGTGTCACCTCAAGATAGGGAACATTTACTTTGCACGAACTATCATACATCGAACCATCTCAGGCTGTATCCTATTCCTCCTATCTGCCACAGCAATCTGCTGCGGGGCATGGGAATAGCCAACTGCCTAACTACTCTCCATCACATAGCTCTTACTAAGATAGATACTCGCAGTCTCATTCTGGCTAAGGACATATCCTTTTATCCAGACGGTTTTCTACCTTTTGTAGATACCTGTCTGAAGCACCCTTGTGCCTCAGACTCATGTGGCCCTAGCACACATAGTTGAGATGCGTACAATAATCTACGAATGTGATGGAACAGTAAGCACTATGTCTTAGCTTTAACTTTTAATGGAACACGAATACTACAGAATGAATAATATGTAAAGACTCCATAATCCTTACCGCTTTACTGGATAGTTTGCCTTTCGCCTTTCACGTAAGGCAAGAATCACTCACAGGTAAGGGTACCTTGGGCATATTCCAAGCAGGCCTACCTTAGCTAGCCTGAACATCCTTCACTGATGTAGTGTGTCTCAATCTAGCGCGCCACATATCAGAAACTTAAGGCACAACCCTAGAGGTGATATCCAAAGATCCTGAGCCGTTATTCATGCTAGAAATCAAGAGTGCATAACCATACATAACATGACCAATTCCAAAGTAAAACTGTAACCAAAATATTCCCTCAAATATAATCTCATGGATCCTTTAGACGAGAAGTTAGTGCCAGGTCTGGCCTTCTAGTCTTAGGGAAACATCATTTTCCTCCTTTGCATTTGCCAGTCTTGGGCTATTGGTCATGTACCAATATTGTGCCCTCATTCCCTTATCCTTGCCCCCACCTGTTCTTCAGGGTCCTAATACCGGGGTAGGGACTTAATCTGCCGATCATACTTCATTCACAGCCTTTAGCAATCATATATTGCTTAGACTTCAAAAGTATGCTGAACTAGTATACTTAGCAATCATATATTGCTTAGATCCTAGAACGGAGTGATGATTGGTCTCATCCAAACATCTTGACACTCTCAAAGTGTGTCATATAACGTTTCCATGGCACTTTCATGAAACGTGGCAGAGATAACAACATGTTGCTAATCGGATAACTTAAACATCTCGTCATAAACGGCATGAATCTCAGAAGCTATAGTTGAGTACTAATCTCATAGACTATAGTCGAGTGCTATTTTTTATGAGTTTGATAGTTTAAGGTATTATCTTTATGAGTCATTACTCACAATTTTAATGAGGCAAATGGCTAGGGTTGATCCTAGATTCTTCTTTGGCTCATTCCTACAATCTTTGAATCTCAAAGTGGTCTTGAACTTGCTGATGAGGTCATTTACCCACCTTGGCATAGCACGCTCTATGACATTTATCTTGACTGCCTCCCACTATTGGTTAGCCTAAAGATAATGTTCATGTGCTGCTGTGACAACTATTCATCACAGGTTCGACCATACTTGTAGGTGGTTTGACAAACTATGTCCAATGATTTGGTACATAGTACGATGACTTGTCATATCGTTTATTGTCACTATTTTAGCCTTTACAGTTTCGATTTAGACACGATTGATCTTGAGACATTGCATAGGAAATTAATACTAGCATTTCCTTAGCTCCGAAATAAAATGATACATAGATTAAAATTCATAGTTCCTCATAAGGACTCCACCAAAACCTAGTAGAAATTCTAGGAATCAAATATCGTCACTTATGATTCCCTATTAGTTTCAATCATGTATAATCATGTGAGCTCTTTTGTTTTAGTTCCTTAGCATGCGAGGTTATACAGTTATATCCAATCACAGGTTATAACATAAAACAAGCATAAGCATAAATAAATATGCAATGGATGTGGCCCCTAAGGTGCACTCCCACTATTGAGAGTACGTCTTGAGCAAGTCTTGAACTTCTCGCCTCATGGATCTCGCCTATCTCGAGTGCTCCTTGAAGCTTCCTTGTTCGTCTTTTTGCTCCATGCACCTCGCGCCATAGCTTTTGGTTTGGCCACATCTCTTGAAGCTTCTATTCTTCAATCTTCACTAACTATCTTATTTCTAATAAGAAGTAACCTCTAATAGGCGATTTAGATGAGAAGAGAAGACAATAGAGTATGTAGAGAGGCACGACACGCAGGCCGTATTTTAATTGATTACATATTCAAAACCAAAACCAAATATAAAACCATCTAAGCCACATGCATGCATCAAACACATCCATTCAACCCACAAAAGCATGTATAATAATAAAATAAACATACTGAAATTTTCTGGAAATTTCCAGAATGAAAGAATGATTACTGGAAATTAATAAGCAATAAATCAATCAACTAATAAGATCGAAAATTGCTCCCAACTACCTAGGATCTCACCTCCTATCTTATAAGGTAGGGAAAATGTCATAAGTCTCCAGAAAAAATTTGGGCTCAAAACAGTGTGCTTAAGGACGTCTAACTGCCTCGGGAAGTGTTCTAAACACTAATTAATTAATCTGGAAAATAATAAAATTTTCTGTTTTTCCAAAAATTATGAAAAATCCCAGAAAATAGGAAATTTAATTCTGAGCATATAGAAAAAAATTGGCGAAAAATGGTTGCCGGAGGAGGGCTCACGCGCCGCCGCGCGTGGGCGAGTCCGCCTCCGTCACGCGCCGACGTCGGCCGAGTGCCACGTCAGCGTGCCACGTGGCATGCCACGTCAGCGTGCCACGTGGCATGCCACGGCAGCCATGTGCTGACGTCAGTTGCCATGTCACTGTAGGGTTTTGATTCATGGATGCGCAACGGAAACACAAACATTCATAAAACCATGCAAAACCCTCCAAGGATCACAAGTCAAGAGACATAACGATGGTAAGGGTAAGAAAACAATAACACACCTTAGGGTTCTCCTTTGATGACTTCAAACGCGAATTGTGTCACTACGGTTGATCCACGCCTAGAGTTGATCCTAGAATCTCCCAAGTCCTTGGTGCTAGCCCGGAAGAGGAAGAGGAAGAAAAATCACTCAAAACGAGACCCAAAGGAGGGCTCTCGGCCTCCTTGTGGCCGACGGGGACGGGCGGCGGCAAGAGGGGCGGGCGGCTCCTCTTGTTGCTTGCTCTCTATCCTTTTGTTCTCTCCCACTCTTGTTATGTTCAATTATGAGCATAAGTATGTGGGAAGGAAGGAAGGAAGGTCCTTTATATATTCCAACAACTCCTTGCCAACTACCTAAAGGGCTTATTCTAGTCCTACTAGAATTCAATTTAGTCCCTTCCTTGCAAATTAGTCCCTACTAAGTTTGCAAGGTTTTGCAAAGTGATCATTCTAATTAATTAATCCAATTAATTAATTCCCAAATCTAGTTCAACTCTATGTAGCGTGTGACCCCATAGGTTCTATCTAGTTGGTAGCAACTATTTGCTAATATGGAGCGGTCTCTAGCAAAACATCCATTCTAGCCAACTAATAGAATAGTCATCTTGACAACCTTTGTACAAGTAATTGTCTCATCCCTTTGTCTCTATATCCGGATTGGAAACGAGACATACAAGTCACACTCGTATATCCAATCCATAGTTTCTCGATCCATGGGAATAGCCTTATTCGTGCAAATAACATCAATATCCCATATTGATTTATTTGAGTCTGGCCAGACATTCTATAAGCACTATCCCTCGAGTGGCCTAGGATATTTGCTCCCGTTATGTGGGAGGGACAAATTCTATCTACGTCCACTACAATCTCTAAGCTTGCTTCTTATTGTATCCAGTACACGCCTTTATAACTACCCAGTTACGTTGTAGCGTTTAACGCTACCAAGATCACAATAATCCATAACTAGAATATCTAGTGACTTCAAGTCTAATGACCAGCCATGGAGTCCTAAACTCTCAAGAGATTACATTTAAGCCCTTGGAGGTTCTCAAAGCTGCAAAAAGCCCCCAAAATATGACTTAGCCAGCCCTATATTTAAAAATTGCACAACACTACTATAATGATCATGAAATTACACATTCAACGACCAGACATATTCTATATTACCAAAGTACCCCAAAACATAAACTTTGATAAATTACACTTAAAGCCCTCTTGTACTGATTTAGTCAAACATGTCCTCACACAACTTTATAATTTACCAAACATAACCAGCACACTTTCATGGAAGACTCAGAAGGTAAAATCCGTCTACTAAATGTACCAAATTGCAGATATTGATAATCGGCTAATTGCTAACATTCGTTGTAAATGTTTGGTTCAACTGCAATAACATAAAAAACATACATGCACTTAAAATACTAACAACACCTAGGAGCTACAAGCATCGTCTAAAAACGTGCTGGTTAATCTTCTAATATAACTTGAACGTTTTTGGACGATGAATAGTGCTTGTACTTATCCCTACACACATACAGATGTTTTGTTTTGTAACAGTTCAAAACCAGCACAAAAAAATAGCTCAAGGAAATAGTATCGATGATTATTAGATACACTTCACACTTCATTAGGGATTAGTTTGAAACGTCCGTAACCAAACAGAGAGAGTTCACAGTACAACGATGAAGCTAACAATGAAGCTAGGGCACAAAGAAGAGTAGACGCAAACAGTGAGCTAGACACAACCTGCCAAAACATCCTTCATGAACAAGTACACTACTACCAAGCGAGCGATCCACCTCTGAGATGCAACGGTTACTTGCTTGATTCTCTCAAGGATCGTGGTGTCCGGAGAAAATTTTACTTGCTCCAAGAGCACAACGTCCGCATGGCACGTGGTGCTCTAAACCATTCAATAACTGTCTTTCAGAATTGCTCTCTGATATTGGCTCCTGATCTTCTATTTCTTCACTGTCTTTCAGATTCGGCACGACCCACATTGGAGGGAAAACAAGCATCATACTAGGTTGTTACACACAAGGATCTTGTATAGTCTTGAATCCAAGGTTGAAGACTCCGATGTCGAGATTTTGATTTCCCTTTACGTCCAAGTGCAAAGCGATAAAGCCATCAAGCACTGCATATCTGTAATCGGTGTAGTATATGCAATTCGGGTGACAAATCGAGAACTCCAACGTGGAAACGCAGACAGATTGATTATTGAAGGACGAACATGATCTATCACATACAGATCTACAACATGAATTATAGCTGAAGACTCATGTGTTTACCTTGTCTTCCTTAGCTCCTATGCACAGCGGATGATCGTAGGATGCTTGCTTTCACGTGCCCTTCTTGCTCCCACAGTCTGGCTCGAATCACTAGGACGAAAGCTCTGATCCACACTAAGTTCCACCAATGGAGGCTAGTTAGAGAGAGAGTCTAGGGTTTACTGTATTATGATCAGCACATGATCTCTACAGTAGTGTGTATTATTATGACTCTCTAGCACACATAATAATGTAGGAGGCTGTCTCCTTATATAGACAGACTTATACCCAATTGCAACGTTACACCCTAGGGTTGATGTCCTTGCCACTAACCCCATAAGGTTTGAGCTTGTCTCACCTAAACCCATAAGTTTAGGATAATTTCATTGGGCACCCCACATGGGCGCATGTTCGCGATAATTCCCAAGTATAGGAATATCGTTCTAAGTAGTACCCGAGTAAGAACGGGGTCGAATCCACAAGGAGAGGAGGTTTAGACAATGACTTGCAAAACTAGAAAACGACTAACTAAACGATAAAAGCAACTTCTCTCAATGGCTTTAGAGCTTGCCAAGCTATCAAATCCACCACTAGTGATGGAGCAAGTTTGAGAATTCAAGTACGAAACAAAGGAAACGACTACTATACTACGATTCAAGAGAGCGAAGTTGGGTTAATTGATTTCGCTAGAGAACTTGTAAATGAAGTTCAACACCCAAAACTTGTATCAATTGAAGAAGCATGGATTCTAAAGCAAAGATGAATGTCTAGCTCATGAATTCAAGAGCGAAACCCAAAATCGAGTTATGTCAAGCATCAAGGATATGTACTCATCTAAGTGAGTCCACATACAAGATCAAGCCACAATTCGGATTTGTCTTTCGACACACGAATTCAATAACTCGACATCCAAACTTGTGACAAATTAAGAAAACAATTGAAAACTTCACAACAAGCTATCCAACTTCATCAAGTAACCCAACAAAAGAACTAGCTACTCATGTTATTGAGTTGAAGAAGAGATTTCACCAACATACTCAAATAGATATCCATATATTTCAAGCTCAATACTCAAGAGTACACAAGTTAATCGCAAAATCAACCCAATACACAAGATTAATCTATAACTTGAAGAACTAAATCAAACTAACTTGAATCAAACTACAAGAAAAGGAAGAGAAATCAACTAAGCAGCTCAAATGATGCTGCTAGCTGCTGCTACTATCTCTGCAGCTGCTGCTGCTGCTACTATCTCTGCAGCTGCTGCTGCTGCAATCACCAGACGAAAACAGAGCCAAACAGCAAAACAGAGTACTACAGTGCTCAAGAACAACCCTATTTTGATTTCCTCTCTCCCTCTCTTCCTCTTTCTCTTCTCCTTGGACCTGACCTTGCTCAATATTGAGCTCAGAATCGCAAGAAGAAGCCCAGAAACGGGTGAAATCGGAGAGAAAGAGAGGAGAAACAGAGAGACCCAAAACAGAGCCTCTGAACCGTCGGGTGTGTGAGCCGAACCCCCTTGAATTATGCTATCTGACTTTATATAGATTGTAGGATTGGCTTGCGTAGCCTCCAAGCACGTATCCACGCCGTTCAATTCATCTTCAAGCTTCTCCTTCGTCGATTTGTAGCCTCCTCTCACGAACCCTAGCAATTGGGGTTTTCTTCTCTACTAGATTTTGGGCCGAATTGATGGGTGAAGTGGATAGGTCTTGGGCTGGGGAGTGATTTGAGGCCGAATTTGTATGATTTGGTGAAGAGATGAGGGGTTTAGAGGTCTGCTTCGAAGCTTTCACGAAGCTTCCATGGCCTCCTGTGTTTTGCTCCTGTGAGTATCGTCGGGGAGAGAGAGAACATTGTCTGGCGTGAGTTGTTTTGATGAATTTGCAATCAGCTCCCCCTTGTTTGCTGATACCTTTTAAAAGACCCCCGTCTCTTACTTAAAACATTATGAAAATGTCACTCTGACCCCCACTCCGTTAAGAACTCATCCTTTTAGTCCTTAATAACTTTAGAATCTTGCATTTTGGCCCCGATTCCGTTAAATACTTATCTTCTTGGCCCTTGACCTTCACTTTTGACTTCTAAATCTTCAATAATAGCCTCAATTCTTCTCTTGTCTTCTCAAATAGGCCCTTAAATCTTCAACTATTCTTCAAATTAGGTCCTCCAAGTCCCTTCTTCATGGCTCTTGAGCCGCAAATCCTCTTCAAATTCATCGTTTACATTCCCCCTAGCTCGCCTCTTGCGTTTTAAAGCATGTCTTCACCTACAAAATTAGGGGAAAACAACCAAAACTACGAAAACAAGCATAAGTCTAGAAAGAGAGATAAAATAGATAAATTACACATATTAGCAAGTTATGAAGAGTTCATTAACATACTAAAACATGCAATTTTATGTCGTTAACAGCGCACCAAATGCTAACATCTCCCACTCGCACAGTGGGGTTGCACAAATACAGTAGGTCTAGTCTCCCTCAATCTCCAACTATTATCATCTGCCAAAGTGTTATGTGGCCTTGGTGTGTGACTGTGAGAGAACCTGCATTTCGGGAGTTCCATACTCTAAACTCATACGAGACGAGCTAGCAGCAGGCGCAATCAACCTCAAATAATAATGCAATACGTATATATATATATATATCTCTCGTATCCCCCGGATTCTGTCAATTGTCATCACATAGACCATGAGCACCTACCTTGTCCCGAAGGTCGTGCATCAATGAGTCTATATCTCCTTTATTACATTCATATCCTGCATGATTCCATAAGATCTTGTAGGTGGGCCCAATGAATATGATAAAGAGCAATGCAATGAGAATCTTCCTTTCCACCCATTGTCGATTTGATTCGGAGTCAGCTTCTTTCCTAGCAATGTCCTGGTAGGCCGAATCATTCATAGCCGTGAGGTGTCACGCTAAAGTAGCACCACCGAACCGTCTCTCCGCGACATGGATAAAAGTACTAAGGGTATACAGTGTCAATCATTCTTATATGATCGATGAGGCTCACACGGCGAGGAATCTCAGGGACTAGTTCTACTCGCCATCTCATGTCACTCATCAGCACGCGTTATCTCATGAGATTTGCGCCATAGTGTTTGGACTCTAATCAGAGCACATGTCCTATCCCATAGGGACCACTATACAGATGTAAGTCCAACAGCCCATATGACTATTAACCCGAATACTGAGTGTTGCACATATGCAATCGAAATCAGTTCTCTCATCTGGCTTTCTCTACGCAGACTATACATGGTTCGGGGTAGTAACCATGTTCGAATGGCCATAAACCAATCTCACCTTGGAACTTATTCCAATGCGACAAATGAATCCGTCTGACAGGGTCTTGCACTATTGATAGATGTCCAGCTCTTGTCATAGGCCATGCGCCTCATATGACAGGAGCCATCATATCATAGGCTTCTAGCACTTATCGGGATTCTGTCTCATCTTCTACTCACCTGGACTATCCAAGATATCGTAAAGGCGGTTGCTCGTGTGAGGGAGACAACCTAGTGTCCACGCGACATGTTCTATGCTAGTACATGATATGTAAACGTATCATGCACGTATCATAACAACATGCAGCATAACAAATCCAATTAAAATCCAGTTATCAATGTCTCATATGCTCATCAATCATATTACCAGTGATCGACTACCGAGTCCCAATTCTCTAAAGCAATCCACAAAGACGATTCTTATGTGTTTTAGGAATGGGAGGTGCCTACATTTTGGCCCGTAGTCGATCTATTCCAAGATTACTCTTCAGGTAGTTATTTCACCTTTTGTGAAACAGTACCCTTTTCAATATGTTTGGCCTTATCAAAAGTACTATAGCCGTATGCTAGCACTACAGGTTTGGTTGACAGCTCATAAGCTTATCAGAAACCTTATTTTCCAAACATATTTCTGTCCGGTGACAGAACAGGCAATCGTGCTTCGCTTCCATGATCAATGGAGCGGTCCAATACGATTGTGAAACACTTATGCTGCAATTCCATGCGATGTCATCTGGCATGGACTATAGCCTGAGGTGGATCCACGTGTATCTAGGTCCCCACCCTAGTCAGCATGCATAGCTGGCTAGTCGAAGCATCATCTCCGATAGTCATAGCACGTGATCCTTTGTACAGAGTATCCTTTTGGTTGCAATCTAGTTTCTTAATTTAGATTTCCTGAAATCCACTCTTCCGATTACATGAGGTTTGTGGGGTCTCAGTATATACCATAGTATATAGCAGACTCACACTGCGTCGGGCACTTTGGTCAACCTATTATGGTGTCTTCTAGGGCACATATTCAGGCTCATAAAGTCTTGCAGCAAGCTATAGGAGTATCACATGGCCTCGGGTCCATAACATGGAATCGTTCAAAGTATCTTCTTGTTGTCCGCCTTATGCGTCAATATAAGAAGTCCTTTTGAAAGAACGAGAACGCATCTCGCCCTACTAATATCCTTCGTCACAAATCGAAAGGATAACCACCCTATAGTGGATGTGAAATAGTCCTTAGAATCTCCTGGAAAATAGTGTGTCATCGATAATAAGTGACATGATCATCTACTCTCTACTACTGAGAGTGATAAGCAGCGGTTTTTTCATCCATTGATAAAATACTGCTGTCTTAGAGGACTAATTAAAAGCATACATGGACTTAATTAGCTTGCACCTATTTGTGCATATGATCATACATCTCGAAACCCGGCGGTCGAGTCATACAGATCACATCTCTGATTTCTCCATTTAGAAATTCAGTCGTCACGTTTATCGAGAATGGAGAGTTACTTCCATCATCACAACTATCACCGATATCTCTGCAAGTCGTATGCCTTACTATGCTTCCGTCTGTGTCACTCCGAATGACCTTGGAAATCCATTTATTTCCAATAGTCTAATATCCAGTTGGAAAAGTCAACCTAGTCTTAAACTTGGTTGGTCCCTTACAGACTCTAACTTTTTCTGTAAAGGTTACCTTTCATTCTTCATAATTAGGGAACGATAAGGCATAGTATTCTATCCTACCGTTTATGCAAGGTGATCCTTAAGATCATCCATTCGATCTCAAACAGTCGATGAGGTATGCTCCTACGAGCAATTCCTTTGAATTGGAGGATCATAATTTGCTCTCACCCCTATGGATGGGCACCTCGCTTAGAAAGTCACTCCCACTGTCCGAAGGATCCTTGAGGGACTAATTCCTCATAATGGACTAAGGAACAGGGTATTTCCTAGCGGTTCCCCCATGCTCGCTGAGATCATCATCTCTACGAACATTCCCTTAACTATGGGCATCTCCTAAGAGAAAATCATATATCTTGTGAATCCA
Organism: Linanthus parryae; assembly: GCA_023055425.1. Lineage (NCBI taxonomy): Eukaryota > Viridiplantae > Streptophyta > Magnoliopsida > Ericales > Polemoniaceae > Linanthus > Linanthus parryae. The sequence goes on along the minus strand of JALGPY010000004.1, from coordinate 125,344,582 downwards.
TTTGCGTTACACTACTAATCGGCTGTTGCGTTTCGAACACGCAACCCCCCTAGAGTACTCCGAATAGTATGGGAAGATATGTTACTCCATGAAGATACATTTCTTCCATCTAGGGTCTAAGTTCCTTCTTGTCAGGTGATGAAATATCCTGGGGCGATATCCTAGGTTCATCTTCTAGCGTGGTGACTATCATGTCTTCCCCTTCGATGTCAAATCGTCGACGAGGTACGATCCAAAGAGCGCTCCTACGCAAAGAGGATTCTTCTTCAGCATTATCATCATATACAATAGGCTGCTCACTAGGTAAGGCACTCCCACTGTTCTCAAGATCCATAGGAACAAATTTCTCTTGAGTAGTGGTGAATTGAGTGTCATCTAGTGGTTCCTCTTACTCGTAGAGAATTCCATCTCCACGAGCTTCTCCCTGACTAGGAAAATTTAGTTAGCTCATAAGCTGCCGATCCCTATGGCCTAAGGTGACCTCATATAGGTTTCCTTTTGGTCCACATCTCGTAGGTCGTAGTGGCTACAGACTTGGTGGGTATTTGGTTGAGTACATCGACAGCCGTTTAACAAAGTGTCACCTCAAGATAGGGAACATTTACTTTGCACGAATTATCATACATCGAACCATCTCAGGCTGTATCCTATTCCTCCTATCTTCCACAGCAATCTGCTGCGGGGCATGGGAATAGCCAACTGCCTAACTACTCTCCATCACATAGCTCTTACTAAGATAGATACTCGCAGTCTCATTCTGGCTAAGGACATATCCTTTTACCCAGACGGTTTTCTACCTTTTGTAGATACCTGTCTGAAGCACCCTTGTGCCTCAGACTCATGTGGCCCTAGCACACATAGTTGGGATGCGTACAATAATCTACGAATGTGATGGAACAGTAAGCACTATGTCTTAGCTTTAACTTTTAATGGAACACGAATACTACAGAATGAATAATATGTAAAGACTCCATAATCCTTACCGCTTTACTGGATAGTTTGCCTTTCGCCTTTCACGTAAGGCAAGAATCACTCACAGGTAAGGGTACCTTGGGCATATTCCAAGCAGACCTACCTTAGCTAGCCTGAACATCCTTCCCTGATGTAGTGTGTCTCAATCTAGCGCGCCACATATCAGAATCTTAAGGCACAACCCTAGAGGTGATATCCAAAGATCCTGAGCCGTTATTCATGCTAGAAATCAAGAGTGCATAACCATACATAACATGACCAATTCCAAAGTAAAACTGTAACCAAAATATTCCCTCAAAGATAATCTCATGGATCCTTTAGACGAGAAGTTAGTGCCAGGTCTGGCCTTCTAGTCTTAGGGAAACATCATTTTCCTCCTTTGCATTTGCCAGTCTTGGGCTATTGGTCATGTACCAATATTGTGCCCTCATTCCCTTATCCTTGCCCCCACCTGTTCTTCAGGGTCCTAATACCGGGGTAGGGAATTAATCTGCCGATCATACTTGATTCACAGCCTTTAGCAATCATATATTGCTTAGACTTCAAAAGTATGCTGAACTAGTATACTTAGCAATCATATATTGCTTAGATCCTAGAACGGAGTGATGATTGGTCTCATCCAAACATCTTGACACTCTCAAAGTGTGTCATATAACGTTTCCATGACACTTTCATGAAACGTGGCAGAGATAACATGTTGCTAATCGGATAACTTAAACATCTCGTCATAAACGGCATGAATCTCAGAAGCTATAGTTGAGTACTAATCTCATAGACTATAGTCGAGTGCTATTTTTTATGAGTTTGATAGTTTAAGGTATTATCTTTATGAGTCATTACTCACAATTTTAATGAGGCAAATGGCTAGGGTTGATCCTAGATTCTTCTTTGGCTCATTCCTACAATCTTTGAATCTCAAAGTGGTCTTGAACTTGCTGATGAGGTCATTTCCCCACCTTGGCATAGCACGCTCTATGACATTTATCTTGACTGCCTCCCACTATTGGTTAGCCTAAAGATAATGTTCATGTGCTGCTGTGACAACTATTCATCACAGGTTCGACCATACTTGTAGGTGGTTTGACAAACTATGTCCAACGATTTGGTACATAGTACGATGACTTGTCATATCGTTTATTGTCACTATTTTAGCCTTTACAGTTTCGATTTAGACACGATTGATCTTGAGACATTTGATAGGAAATTAATACTAGCATTTTCTTAGCTCCGAAATAAAATGATACATAGATTAAAATTCATAGTTCCTCATAAGGACTCCACCAAAACCTAGTAGCAATTATAGGAATCAAATATCGTCACTTATGATTCCCTATTAGTTTCAATCATGTATAATCATGTGAGCTCTTTTGTTTTAGTTCCTTAGCATGCGAGGTTATACAGTTATATCCAATCACACGTTATAACATAAAACAAGCATAAGCATAAATAAATATGCAATGGATGTGGCCCCTAAGGTGCACTCCCACTATTGAGAGTACGTCTTGAGAAAGTCTTGAACTTCTCGCCTCATGGATCTCGCCTATCTCGAGTGCTCCTTGAAGCTTCCTTGTTCGTCTTTTTGCTCCATGCACCTAGCGCCATAGCTTTTGGTTTGGCCACCTCTCTTGAAGCTTCTATTCTTCAATCTTCATTAACTATCTTATTTCTAATAAGAAGTAACCTCTAATAGGCGATTTAGATGAGAAGAGAAGACAATAGAGTATGTAGAGAGGCACGACACGCAAGCCGTATTTTAATTGATTACATATTCAAAACCAAAACCAAATATAAAACCATCTAAGCCACATGCATGCATCAAACACATCCATTCAACCCACAACAGCATGTATAATAATAAAATAAACATACTGAAAATTTCTGGAAATTTCCAGAATTAAAGAATGATTACTGGAAATTAATAAGCAATAAATCAATCAACTAATAAGATCGAAAATTGCTCCCAACTACCTAGGATCTCACCTCCTATCTTATAAGGTAGGGAAAATGTCATAAGTATCCAGAAAAAAATTGGGCTCAAAACAGTGTGTTTAAGGACGTCTAACTGCCTCGGGAAGTGTGCTAAACACTAATTAATTAATCTGGAAAATAATAAAATTTTATGTTTTTCCAAAAATTATGAAATATCCTTAAAAATAGGAAATTTAATTATGAGCATATAGAAAACAATTTGGCGAAAAATGGTGGCCGGAGGACGGCTCACGCGCCGCCGCGCGTGGGCGAGTCCGCCTCCGTCACGCGCCGACGTCGGCCGAGTGCCACGTCAGCGTGCCACGTGGCATGCCACGGCAGCCATGTGCTGACGTCAGTTGCCATGTCACTGTAGGGTTTTGATTCATGGATGCGCAACGGAAACACAAACATTCATAAAACCATGCAAAACCCTCCAAGGATCACAAGTCAAGAGACATAACGATGGTAAGGGTAAGAAAACAATAACACACCTTAGGGTTCTCCTTTGATGACTTCAAACGCGAATTGTGTCACGTTCTCTACGTTGATCCACGCCTAGAGTTGATCCTAGAATCTCCCAAGTCCTTGGTGCTAGCCCGGAAGAGGAAGAGGAAGAAAAATCACGCAAAACGAGACCCAAAGGAGGGCTCTCGGCCTCCCTGTGGCCGACAGCGACGGGCGGCGACAAGAGTGGCGAGCGACTCCTCTTCTTGCTTGCTCTCTCTCCTTTTGTTCTCTCCCACTCTTGTTATGTTCAATTATGAGCATAAGTATGTGGGAAGGAAGGAAAGAAGGTCCTTTATATAGTCCAACAACTCCTTGCCAACTACCTAAAGGGCTTATTCTAGTCCTACTAGAATTCAATTTAGTCCCTTCCTTGCAAATTAGTCCCTACTAAGTTTGCAAGGTTTTACAAAGTGAACATTCTAATTAACTAATCCAATTAATTAATTCCCAAATCTAGTTCAACTCTATGTAGCGTGTGACCCCATAGGTTCTATCTAGTTGGTAGCAACTATTTGCTAATATGGAGCGGTCTCTAGCAAAACATCCATTCTAGCCAACTAATTAAATAGTCATCTTGACAACCTTTGTACAAGTAATTGTCTCATCCCTTTGTCTCTATATCCGGATTGGAAACGAGACATACAAGTCACACTCGTATATCCAATCCATAGTTTATCGATCCATGGGAATAGCCTTATTCGTGCAAATAACATCAATATCCCATATTGATTTATTTGAGTCTGGCCAGACATTCTATAAGCACTATCCCTCGAGTGGCCTAGGATATTTGCTCCCGTTATGTGGGAGGGACAAATTCTATCTACGTCCACTACGATCTCTAAGCTTGCTTCTTATTGTATCCAGTACACGCCTTTATAACTACCCAGTTACGGTGTAGCGTTTAACTCTACCAAAATCACAATAATCCACAACTAGAATATCTAGTGACTTCAAGTCTAAGGATGACAATACCATTGCACCGCGAGAAGCGCTTGTGACTTAACATAACGTGTATGTTGCCTTCTCGGAGATGGGTCAATCCAGTGCAACATTCCCTAATGCACACCTATGTGTTGGATCGTGATATCTCCATATCAATCCAACCCCATACTAGTCTATAGATGATTGTCCCATTAATCATTATACTTGACTAGGGATATTTAAGATAAACAACACAATTGTAAATCTAAGGACTTCATTATATTAAATATCCAATAAATAATAAATGAATTTCTAGCCACAAATAATTCATACTAAACTAGATTGCCTCTAGGGCATCTATTCCTACAGTCTCCCACTTGCACTAGAGCCAATCTGGCGCATCTCGTATGCCCATACTCCTAGTGTGCCCTTCATGCTTCCACTGCGTGAGAGGCTTTGTAAGCGGGTCTGACAGATTATCATCTGTAGGAATCTTGCATATCCGAACGTCTCCTCTATCGATAATATCTCGAATCAGATGAAACTTCCTGAGCACGTGCTTGGATTTCTGATGCGATCTTGGTTCCTTTGATTGCGCGATCGCCCCAGTGTTGTCACAGAACAACTCGACTGGATCCGCAATGCTAGGTACCACACCAAGTTCAGAAACAAACTTTCTGATCCAAACAGCTTCCTTTGCTGCGCCATTTGCAGCAATGTACTCAGCCTCTGTTATAGAATCAGCTACCGTCTCTTGCTTGGAACTCTTCCATCTCACCGGTGCTCCATTCAGGCAAAACACATATCCCGACTGTGATCTAAAGTCATCTCTGTCGGTTTGGAAGCTTGCATCAGTGTAACCCCTTTCACACAACTCTTCCTCACCGCCAAATATCAAGAAAGCATCCTTAGTTCTTCTCAAGTACTTTAGGATGTTCTTGACTGCAATCCAGTGACTCTCACCTGGATTGGATTGGTATATGCTTGTCATACTCAAGGCATATGACACATCTGGTCTAGTACATAACATGGCGTACATGATAGATCCTATGGTCGAGGCATAGGGAATTCTACTCATGCGTTCCTTCTCAATCTCATTGGAGGGACAACCACTCTTCGAAAGAGTGATTCCATGTGACATGGGCAAGAATCCCTTCTTGGAATCTTTCATGTTGAACCGTTTCAACACCTTGTCAATATATGTACTTTGACTTAGGCCTAGCAACCTCTTAGATCTATCTCTATAGATCTTTATACCGAGTATATAGGCTGCTTCCCCTAAGTCCTTCATTGAGAAACACTTTCCTAGCCAATCTTTAACAGATTGCAGCATGGGAACGTCGTTTCCAATGAGTAGTATGTCATCCAAATACAAGACCAGAAAAGCTACAGAGCTCCCACTAACCTTCTTGTAAACACAAGACTCATCTTCGTTTCTAATGAAGCCAAACTCTTTGACCACTTCATCAAAGCGTCGATTCCAACTCCTAGAAGCTTGCTTCAATCCATAAATGGATCGTTGCAGCTTACAGACTTTGTTGGCTTGCTTTGGATCCTCAAAACCCTCCGGCTGTATCATATACACATCCTCGAGGAGATTCCCATAAAGGAATGTTGTTTTGACATCCATCTGCCAAATCTCATAGTCATGGTATGCTGCAATTGCTAGTAGGATTCGGATGGATTTGGTCATAGCGACTGGTGAAAAGGTTTCATCATAGTCGATACCATGAATCTGTCTGAATCCTTTAGCCACCAGTCGGCCCTTATAGGTAATCACATTACCATCCATGTCGATCTTCTTCTTGAAGACCCACTTGCACCCTATGGGCCGCGCCCCATCGGGTGGTTCCACCAAAGTCCATACTTTGTTGGTATACATGGATTCCATCTCGGATCTCATGGCTTCTAGCCACTTCTGAGAGTCTGGGCCATTCATGGCCTCCTCATAGGTATTAGGCTCATCATCTATGAGCATCGTGTCACCGGAATCGGTCACGAGATGTCCATACCTCTCGGGTTCCTGGCGCACTCTACTAGATCTACGAAGCTCTTGTGTTACATGAACAGGTTGTTCCACAACTGCTTGTGGTTCCTGTTCATGTTCCATAATCGGTTCAGTGATTTGTGGTTCTTGAACTTCTTCAAGTTCTAGATTCCTCCCACTTGCTTCTTTAGTGACAAATTCTCTTTCTAGAAACACGCCGGTCCGAGCAACAAACACTTTGTTCTCGGTTGGATTGTAGAAGTAGTATCCCTTAGTTTCCTTAGGGTACCCCACCAACTTACACTTATCCGATTTAGGCCCTAGCTTGTCTGATTGTAAACGTTTTACATAGACATCGCAGCCCCAAATCCTCATGAACGACAGTGTGGGACGCCTCCCACTCCACATCTCATATGGCGTCTTCATGACTGATTTAGATGGAACACGGTTAATGGTGAAAGCTGCACTTAATAGAGCGTAGCCCCAAAATGATAATGGAAGATCGGTTTGACACATCATAGATCGAACCATATCCAATAGGGTCCGATTCTTCCTCTCGGACACGCCATTCCATTGTGGCGTTCCGGGTGGAGTGAGTTGGGACACGATCCCACAATCTCTAAGATAGTCGTCAAACTCTTGGCTCAAGTATAATCCTCCACGATCCGATCGTAGAGCCTCGATACTTTTGCCAAGTTGCTTCTCTACTTCATTCTTGAATTCTTTGAACACTTCAGAGGACTCGGATTTTACCCTCATGAGGTACACAAATCCATATCTACTGTAATCATCAGTAAATGTAATGAAGTAGACATAACCACCCCTGGAAGGCGTGGCAAATGGCCCACACACATCGGTATGTATGAGCGCCAATTGCTCACTAGTCCTCTCACATTTCTTATTGAAAGGGGACTTCATCATTTTTCCCAATAAACAAGCCTAACATGTCTCATATGATTCAAAATCAAATGAGTCTTGTAATCCATCCTTATGGCGTCTAGATACACGTTTCTCATTTATATGGCCTAAACGACAGTGCCATAAATAAGCAGGATTTAAATCATTTATTTTAATCCGCTTGGTATTAATGTTGTAGACAGGATTGCTTAGATCAAGGACATAAAGTCCACTAAATAATTGCGCACTAAAATAATGAATATTATTCAAATAAAAGGAACAACAATTGTTCTTTATTGAAATAATAAAACCATCCTTGTCCAAACAAGAAATAGAAATAATTTTTCTGCTCATAGCAGGCACAAAATAGCAATTATTTAATTCTAAAACTAATCCTGAAGGCAGAGATAGCTCGCACACGCCTATGGCCAACGCAGCAACCTTTGCTCCATTCCCAACGCGCAGATCTACCTCTCCTTTAGCCAATCTTCTACTTCTCTTTAGATCCTGCATATTTCGACAAATATGAGATCCACATCCAGTATCTAATACCCATGATGTAGAGACAGTTAAATTGACACCTACAACAAAAATACCTGGTGGTGGTGGAATCACTATTCCAAGCCTCTTGTCCTCCAGATATTTTGGGCAGTTTCTCCTCCAGTGTCCAGGCTGACTGCAGTAGTGGCATTCACCTTTAGTCACACCTTTGGCAATGCCACCAACAGGCTTAAGGGCAGGTTCCTTGGTTTTGGCAACTGACTTGCCTTTGCCCTTGGAGGATGAGGCAAACCTTTTGCCCTTTCCTTTCCGTACCATCATAATGGCTTTGCCCTTACCCTTGTTGATGCTCTGTTCAGCCGTCCTCAACATATTGAGTAAATCTGGCAGTGGTTTCACGATCTCGTTCATGTTATAGTTCATGATGAACTGTCCATAACTCTCGGGCAACGATTGCAACACGAGATCGTTTGCCAACTCTTGGCCGACCGGGAACCCTAGTCGGGCGAGATTCTCCAAGTACCCGATCATACGGAGTACATGGGGTCCCACCGGGTTCCCTTCTGTCAGATGACACTTGAACAGTGCCTTAGAGACCTCATACCTCTCTACCCTCGCCTGCTCTTGGAAGAGCTGCTTTAGATGTTCGATCATATCGACAGCATTCATGTTTTCGTGTTGCTTCTGAAGCTCAGAAGTCATGGTGCAAAGCATAAGGCAGGCCGCATCATTAGCATCATCAACACGCTTTTGATACGCCTTTAGGGCAGCAGGTGTTTGGTTCTCTGGACCTTCTGGAACATGCTCCTCTATTGCGTACAGTTTCTTCTCTTGCTTGAGAACAATTCTCAAGTTTCTGTACCAATCAAGAAAGTTGGTTCCAGAGAGCTTGTCCTTCTCAAGGACAGATCGTAGGGAATGTTGTGAACTCGATGAGTTGTTTGCCATTTGGAATTCTACAAAAAGGAAAATACGCAAGTTTTAGTATTTGTGAATTTTTGACTATATTCAATAATGGCTAGTTTATCAAATATAGCTCCCACTATTTTACTACGGATTAATAACCCTCAAGATATTAATGCGGAAAATATCCTTATATTTTCTAGTGGGCCAAGATCCATGTTTCACCTCCTTATGAGCTTGCTTTGGCAAGTCACCCATAATTTAGCTACTTTAGGTAGGAACAATTCCAATTGCATCTCATATGCAACTCTTGGTTCAATTGGGAAAATAACTCCTTATTTATCCATCCGTATGGATAATCCCAATTGATTGCCTCTAGGTCTCTTAATCAAATTAATAGCCTAGTTGTGTTCAACCTCTTATCTAAACAATTGCACATTGTTACGTGCCATCGCATTCCATCATTATGAACCAAGTCGCCATGCTTTGGCACGCACGAACTTGATAAATAATGATGATAATGAGTGTTTAAATAACGAGAAGGCAAGAACACAATATTTGAATTTTGAGGGATTTTAAATTCAATTTTTAATTGTTTTGTTGATCAATATCAACTAATCTATCTATTTGAGTTTGGGCACAACTCCAAATAATAGATCCGGGTTGTCTAATTATCTTATTATCCTAATTGCATGCATCATCCATACACCAACCACACAATAATAAGACATTAAAATAAACAACCACAAAACAGAAAATAAACGTGATGTGGATATGGCCTTTTCTAGACTAAGATAATTCCAAGCCAATGGAATTATCTATGAACCCTAAAACAAACACATCTCCATGCGTCTTGATCTTTAGGTCCATCCTTCATAGTCATGCTCCATGCTCCATCCTTTTGTGGCTTCTTTGGCTTTGGGCTCCTTTTTCTTCAATCTTGGCTAACAATCTACTTTATCTAGCACTAGCTAATATCTATACTAAATAAAATAAATCTCACATGTTGAGAAAAAAAATGGCACGCAGGCCATAAAACTCTAATTAATTATTACAATTAATTGATCAGCTCGCAGGCCGTAAAACCAAACCACAAAATTAAACATCCACATCAAACCACATCCTAAGTCCATATCCAATCACCATGCGATTTGCACATAAACAGTTAAAATCCAATTTTAACGCGCTTGGTCAATTTTAATTGATTTTAGGATTTCTAGGGTTAAAACGGTCCATGGGCCCAACAATCAAATTGCCCAGGCCCAATAATATGAACCACAAGGCCCTAGGGCCGGCCCGGCCCAAAACCCACAAGCCTAGGCAGCGGGTTAGGGCCGCCCGACCCCTAGGGCGGCCAAGCTTGGGCGGCAAGCAAAGGAGGCGGTCCCCTAGGGGGCCGAACCTCCTTATGGGAGTTGTTTCCAAAACAACTCCCTTGCTTGGTGCCCAAGTTTGGTTGTTTCCTTGTTTTGAAAGAACTCCTTCTTCCCCAAGGATGCCCAAAACCTAGATCTAAGATCCTAAAATTTCTCAAACTCACTAACTCATGCATCCAATGCAAAAATTAGATCTTGTTATGATTAATTATTGACAAATTGCATCCCATGCTTGATTTGTCTTGTTTTACGCGATAAACAATCAAATTAAGGTGTAAAACAACTAAAACGTAACACATAAACCACGTTTATGCTCTACGACCTGTGGCTCTGATACCACTGTAGGGTTTTGATTCATGGATGCGCAAAGAAAACACAAACATTCATAAAATCATGCAAAACCCTCCAAGGATCACAAATCAAGAGACATAACGATGGTAAGGGTAAGAAAACAATAACACACCTTAGGGTTCTCCTTTGATGACTTCAAAAGCGAATTGTGTCACGTTCTCTATGGTTGATCCACGCCTAGAGTTGATCATAGAATCTCCCAAGTCCTTGGTGCTAGCCCGGAAGAGGAAGAGGAAGAAAAATCACGCAAAACGAGACCCAAAGGAGGGCTCTCGGCCTCCTTGTGGCCGACGGGGACGGGCGGCGGCAAGAGGGGCGGGCGGCTCCTCTTGTTGCTTGCTCTCTCTCCTTTTGTTCTCTCCCACTCTTGTTATGTTCAATTATGAGCATAAGTATGTGGGAAGGAAGGAAGGAAGGTCCTTTATATAGTCCAACAACTCCTTGCCAACTACCTAAAGGGCTTATTCTAGTCCTACTAGAATTCAATTTAGTCCCTTCCTTGCAAATTAGTCCCTACTAAGTTTGCAAGGTTTTGCAAAGTGATCCTTCTAATTAATTAATCCAATTAATTAATTCCCAAATCTAGTTCAACTCTATGTAGCGTGTGACCCCATAGGTTCTATCTAGTTGGTAGCACCTATTTGCTAATATGGAGCGGTCTCTAGCAAAACATCCATTCTAGCCAACTAATAGAATAGTCATCTTGACAACCTTTGTACAAGTAATTGTCTCATCCCTTTGTCTCTATATCCGGATTGGACACGAGACATACAAGTCACACTCGTATATCCAATCTATAGTTTCTCGATCCATGGGAATAGCCTTATTCGTGCAAATAACATCAATATCCCATATTGATTTATTTGAGTCTGGCCAGACATTCTATAAGCACTATCCCTCGAGTGGCCTAGGATATTTGCTCCCGTTATGTGGGAGGGACAAATTCTATCTACGTCCACTACGATCTCTAAGCTTGCTTCTTATTGTATCCAGTACACGCATTTATAACTACCCAGTTACGGTGTAGCGTTTAACGCTACCAAGATCACAATAATCCACAACTAGAATATCTAGTGACTTCAATTCTAAGGATGACAATACCATTGCACCGCGAGAAGCGCTTGACTTAACATAACGTGTATGTAGCCTTCTCGGAGATGGGTCAATCCAGTGCAACATTCCCTAATGCACACCTATGTGTTGGATCGTGATATCTCCATATCAATCCAACCCCATACTAGTCTATAGATGATTGTCCCATTAATCATTATACTTGACTAGGGATATTTAAGATAAACAACACAATTTTAAATCTAAGGACTTCATTATATTAAATATCTAATAAATAATAAATGAATTTATAGCCACAAATAATTCATACTAAACTAGATTGCCTCTAGGGCATCTATTCCTACAGTCACCCCTCCACGTCACCTGTCACGTCAGCAACCCACGTGCTGCCACGTCATCGCCACGTCAGCAATACTGCTGACGTGGAACCGCCGCGTCACCTGCCACGTCATCCCTAGCCACGTCAGCAGTCCCTCGCCGCCCTTTGGCGGGTGCGGCGCGTGGCCGCGCGTGGAGGCGGCGTCGGTGGCGCGTGAAGCCCACGCGCCGCCTTCCCGGCCTCCGTTTCTGGCGATCCTTATATCGTTGGAATCGTCTTTTCACCCTGATCACGATTATGTGTTCAAAACTCAATTTTAATATGTTTTGAAAAATCTTTTTACTGCTCAGATCTAACAGTCCAGAATTACACAGTTCCGAATCTTAAAATATTCATAACTAATTCTCTGTTCGTCCAAAAATTATAAAAATTTATATTTCTGGAATCCTCGTGAAAAATCCTATCTAACTATATAGGTTTCACTAACAGATTATGAAATTTCAGAAACTCGATTTTCTAAACTGATTCGGGAACGCATTACGAGGCTCGAAAAACAAGCCTAAGAATCTGATACCTATGAAGGACGAACATGATCTATCACATACAGATCTAAAACATGAATTATAGCGGAAGATTCATGTGTTTACCTTGTCTTCCTTAGCTCCTATGCACAACGGATGATCGTAGGATGCTTGCTTTCACATGCCCTTCTTGCTCCCATAGTCTGGCTCGAATCACTAGGACGAAAGCTCTGATCCACACCAAGTTCCACCAATGGAGGCTAGTTAGAGAGAGAGTCTAGGGTTTACTGTATTATGATCAGCACATGATCTCTACATTAGTGTGTATTATTATGACTCTCTAGCACACATAATAATGTAGGAGGCTGTCTCCTTATATAGACAGACTGATACCCAATTGCAACGTTACCCCCTAGGGTTGATGTCCTTGCCACTAACCCCATAAGGTTTGAGCTTGTCTCACCTAAACCCATAAGTTTAGGATAATTGCATTGGGCACCCCACATGGGCGCACCAAATGCTAACAATTATTCCCCACGAACAAAGCCCGTTGACCCAGGTCGTCGATCTCGTGCCACGTCATCTCCTCCTCTTCCTCCTCCAGCAACACAAAAACCTTAAAGAAGTAAGTCCTCAGAGCCTGTCCCAGAAACTGCTGAACCATTAGAATCGTCAAAATTAACCTCAAAAAGGGCAGCGTCCCATGGAGCCCTATCGTGTTTGTTACGGACTGCAATAGCGTAAACACGCCCTTTATGGTAAACAACGTCGTGAAATTCTTGGTAGTTGTCGCGGAGTAACTTCCAATGCCGCTCTTCTAGGTGGTCGTCGTCGTCCCTTCTAAAGCAGGCCAATCTTGTCTGCTTATGAGTGCGACAAATAGCAACAACCTCAAAGGGGTCACGGAAGGGTATGTCGGAGGAAAGGATAAACTTGAAGACGATACCACCAACTAACTTGGGAATGCCTGAAATCCTCGCACGGGTGAACGGGTTGATTAGGCTTACGCCCCCCGTATATTCGTGGTACATTAGTAGCCATCCGAGGGAAGAGCCACCTGTCCAGTTTTTATCCCTCAACGGCAACTCAATATCGTAGACAGATCCACCGTTACTAGTAGCAGCGACAAGTAAGCTGCTGTTTTGGGCAACAGTTTCCGGCCGAAGCATTAATAGAGGGAGTTTACTATGACATGTCCTGAGAATTCGCAGTTTGGTCTTGTTCGCCGCGTGTGGGTCATTGCCGTCGTCGAGTTTATATTCTCCGGAAAGACGCCATTGCCGAGAGACGGAGATGAAGTGGAGGTAGTCTGAGAAATAACTTAACCTTCCGAGAATGAGGAGGAGGAGGTCGACAGGGAGCAGGGGCGTAGCCAACCCGCGGCACGTGTAGGCACGTGCCCTATCCAAAACTTTGAAAACTGCAAAAAGTTACAATTTTACCTTCTGGAGTTGTCACAACCAAATTTGCTTATAACACTATTGCAGCTTCTCAAATTCAGAATCAAGAGGGATCTTTATGGAAATGGATATGGAAAGGTCAATTTCATAACAGACTCAAGTTCATGCTTTGGAGAGTGGCTACAGGTATTCTACCCTTGCACAACCCTGGTATGCATTATTCTTATTCAAATTTTTGTACCTTGTGTGGTGAAGCCCAAGAATCTGCTAGTCACTTGTTCTTTGAGTGTACAGTAGCTAGGGTATTATGGTTCCAAGTAGGAAATATCAGGATTGATGCTTTTCAAAGAGTAAATATTGTTGGTTGGTTAAAGCTCTTTTTGGATCCCAACAGTGACCTTCTGAGAGATCAGATGGCTGATATTGATTGGAAATGCTTATGTGCTGTGATCATGGAGAGAATCTGGATGGTTAGAAACAAAATGCTGTTTCAGGATGATTACTCTGGATTGAAAAATCTGGTCAAAGATGTAATGAGAGCTTATCTGGAGTTCTTAAATGCTTCAAATAGCAAAAAGGGAAGTGTTATTATCCCTAAGACTAAAATTGGTTGGTCTCCTCCCACTGAGGGTATCTCAAATGTAACTGTGACGCTGCCTTCAAGAATGGACAGCTCTCTGCATCTTATGTAGTTAGAAACTCCCTCTCTGAAGTCATCCTTGCGGAGGCCATGGAAGGTAAGTGTGACACTGTAATGGAAGCTGAGTTTGCAGCAGTTGAAAAAGCTATCCTTACAAGTAAAGAGATGAACTGGAAAGGGATTAGTATCGAAAGTGATTTTCAAGTAGTGGTTGCTCTCTTTGAAGATAAGAGTTCTGGGCATTGGATGCTCAATGCAAGATTGAAGGCTTGCAAGTCAATTTTGGAGTCTTTAGGTGGAAAGGTTTCTTTCATTCCTAGAATAGCAAATGAATGTGCCCACAATGTTGCTAAATGGGCTCACATTCACAAAGTTTTTGGTCTGTTAGATGTTTCTCTTTTTACTTGTTTAAAGGATCTTCCTGTAGGGGCTGATCCCTAGGTATTTTGAATACGTTGCAAGAGTGTCCCAAGTGTTTCGAAAACCTAACTCCGCCCCTGACAGGGAGTGACCCCCAACCAGCGCCGCCACCTGTAGTAGTCCTCTTATAGTAGTAGAATAGGAGTTGTAGCCAGGCAGAAAGATGAGATAAAGCTCCCTCTACTATGGCTCTATTTATAGTAAGGGCTTTTAGAAATTTATAGTAAGGGTTATATGCAGGCAATTTAATATGGTAACTCTCGCTCTCAGATTTATTTCCTTAAAGCAAGTGGATTCTCCTTCAAGTAATTGTGAGGGTTTTATGCGGGAAATTTTGGAAACTCATTAAATCATGTGAATTCCTTAAAGAGTGATTGCGTTTCCCTCTTAGTCTTAGGGCCAGTTTGGGGATGATTCTTATGCCAGCACAACCAGCGGCAGAGTCAGGAAACCGAACCAGCCGGGGTAAAATTAGAATGTGACGGAAGTTGTTAATCCCAGCAGGGGCTTTTATGTATTTTCTAAATAGTCTTAGTGTAAAATAGTTAAAATTAAAGGGGTGTTAGTGGAGTTTTCATGAAGCCAAGAGTGTCAATTGCCACTCCTTGTTCTCAAGTAGCTCCGCCCTGAGCTCAACTGCTTTTCGACAGCAAAAACAGTTCTAATGTGTTTGGTAAACTATTATTTTTTAACTTTCGAATAGTTTCCGCTGTCCCACAGCAACTTTAAGAAGCAAGGGGAAATATATTTTTTCGGAACAAGCTTTTAATTAATTTATATATAACCAACTTTAACCTCTCAATTTTTGGAAGTTTCAGTATTTATCTTTATGGAACTAATATGTGTCATGTTTTTTCATTTTCTTTCACAACAGGTTCATATTTGATTTTACCTAACATAGAATTACTATAACAATATTTCACCGTAACTTTCACGTAATATTTACTATACATCATTTTATCTAAAATTCAAATCAGTTTTCCCTCTGTGATTCTCACACAGCAATTTTGAGCGCAACCGCAACATTCTCAAACTAGCCTTTGAACCAGTTACCAAACGAATGCATAACAAGAAGAGTTATAAGACGATGAACAAGACGAAGAAGAACACAAAGAACCTAACGTGGTTCACTAGTTTTGGAGACTAGCTACGTCCACGGCCAAACAATCTCGATTTATTAATGAGATATCCGATTACAATATTACAATACCGCAAACTACACCACACTTGTCATTAGTCATGAATAATAAGGTGAAAGATGAATTGCCAGAAATTCACAATGCTTAAATGGACTAAAATAATAAAATTTCAAAATTTTCCAAAAATACAAATAATTCTAAAACTATCAAATTTTGTAAACATAAGAGATTACGAGAAATCTACAATTTACTGAATTTGATTTGAATTTTCCTACTAAAAGTTGCTTCCTCTGTTCTCTCGAAATCTTCACAGTTTTGATTTTACATTATTTACTGTGTCACTTTGATTTAGTGATTTGATTACTAAAACGATTCTATAATTTGACAATATTTGCATCGTGTTACTCTACAACACCATGAAAATATTACAACAAAATTGAATCGTTTTGCTATCCTAATTACCGGGTCAAAGTGATTTGGTTACAGGGAAAAAAAGTCAAGCTGTGAAGATTCACAAAGAACAGATGTAGTATTAAATAGACAAATATTTCCTAAACTAGTAAAAAATATTTATTTGAAGGTCAAGATGACCAAATTTGATCAAAATGTGGCAGAAATATGTACGATCCGACTATACATCGGATCCCTTCAATTCTGCCATTAGTTTTGCCTATTGATCAGGGCTGCTTTCCTGAATTTGTTGATATATCTCATAAATTGTGTCATACATCATTTCTTTTATGGTTAAGTGACTCATATATGACCCAATTTGATAGCACGCGACACTATCTTAGCCCACACAATTAATTGGTCCATTAGCTTTGCTAGCACTTGTGGAATTCTCTAGGAATCCCTACTTAGAAGTTCCTCAAGCAAATATTTAGTCGTGAGGAAGTGGGAATCTTCTGGACTTTCAGTCTCCATCGTTTGATCATAGATTATTTTGAACCCTCCAAGGAGAAAGCTCATGTATAAATAGAGGTGGCTTCATTTTCATTTTCATCCTCACCTCACAACTATCTAATCCATAAGAATTTCTCCAAGTAAAGTGTGTCCTGAAAATTGTGTCCTCCCCCATCGCCAGCATAAGTCTCAGACTCTCATCAGAGTACCCAGAATCAAAGTTCTTCAACCTCATTAAAATTGCCATGACTGGGTCTATCACAGCACCACCAAAAAGGAATCCCCAGGCCGCAAACATTGCCAAAGTTTAGCAAATTCAAAAAACCAAATGTGAAATTACAGAAGATATAAATAGATAGATAACTAGAGACTACCAATGCAGAATGGGCTCTAGGGCCACAGTTGACTCCCTGGGACGAACTTGCACATAAAGAGTGTCTGAAACAACAAATGATAAAAGTCTTATGTGTGAGATGCCGAAACAGCAAATCGAGGAAACAAGGGCATACCGTCATCAACGCGCGCTGAGCAGTCGTCAGTTCAGCCCCTGTCGGTGGGTCGCTTCCCTTCTTTACTCTGTTGGTGGGTCGCTTCCCTTCACGTCTCTTCGCCATCACGGGCTGCGATTCAAAGAGTTGCTACGAATTTGTTGAGTACAGTGAAAAGGCGTGTAGAAGCAGCAACGGCGGCGGCGGAGGCGCGGAGAAACGTATGGAGAGGCAGAGACCCGTCGTGGCGTCGTTTTCGTCTTCGTCTTCTCGTCGTCAGCGTCGTTTCGTTGAACCTAGAGAATCTATTAGTCTGTGTTTGAAAGTCTCATAAAAGCCATTTGGCACCCCCTTGCAGTAACTTCACAAAATTTGCTGCAGGTTGCAAAATACCACCCTTTCGGTATTTTTCTCCTGCAACTTTTTGTTCATTTTGGACCAAAATACAGTTAAAATAATTTCATCAAACTACCCTTACATCTTTCGTCGTCCTTCTCTTTTGTCTCTCTGTCGAAGGAGTAATTATTGCTTGCTCCAAGATCAAATATGACGTGGTGCTCTAATCAATACATCACAAGACACGTCAGGAACATGTAGGAAATTCACTTTCTTTAGTCTGCCACTCATTCTCTTTCTTCCTGATGTGTCATGTGCTGTATTGATTAGAGAACCACGTCATATTTGCTCTTAGAGCAAACAAAAATTTCTCCTGTCGAAGCCCTAACCACCGTCAATTCTTCAATTCTCTTCCGACCATGCCAATAACTCGCAGCCAACACCACCTCTATTCAAACCCAATTTTACATGTTTGTTAACTCCTGTCGCTGCCCAAAATGCTGTCGGCTTCTTTAGTTTATTCTCCACCAATAAAGATGTCACGGTCTATATCTTCTCTTTGCCTCTCCTGTCTCACCCTTGTGTTCTCTCTGACCGAACATGCTCGGAAAAATGTCCCCCTTATCGTCGAGTACTGGTGGGATGGCCTGAACTTCCTTACTATCTCACCACTCCAAACCAAAAGCGTATAGTTGTCGCAGTGTAGTAATCAGTTGCTAGTACTAAAGGGATGGGGTGAACTGCCTCACTCTCATCTCCCACCCTATTAATTCATCTCCTTCTCTATAGTGAAGGTGGTCGAGGGAATGCTATCGGCTTCTTCAGTTTCTTCTCCACTGATAAAAATGTCACGGTCTATATCTTCTATTTGCCCCCTCTCTCTCACCCTTGTGTTCTCTCTGAACATGCTCGGACACGTGTCCCTTACCGTCGAGTACTGATGGATGGCCTGAACTGCCTAACTGTCTGACTACTCTGAATGGAAAGTGTATAGTTGTCGCTGTGTAGCAATCAGTTGGTCGTAGGGTTGCGAATTAAACCGACCAAATCGTCAAACCGGACCGAACCACGATATTAGGTTTGTCTTGGTTCGGGTGCAATTTAGGTTCGGTTAAGGTTCAAAAAATCCCGAATCGTTTATATTAGGTTCGTTTCAGGTTCGAGCTTCGTCAAAACCGTTTAAACCAAACCAAACCGATTAACCGTATTGTATTATTAAATATCAATATTATATGTATATTTACCATATGTTTATACTTTATACTTTATACTTTATACTTTATACCGTTTTTGAAGGTGTTCCCATCTTGTTGGGAACCAAGTTGTTGGTATTTGATGATTTTTGTTTAGGGCAGTTTGCTCAATTAGTATCAGTTGTTTAGGGCCTTTTAGGCTGCTCAATTAGCTATTTAGGTGGATTGGATTTAATTTTTGAACGTTTTATGTCATTTTAGGGTAAATTTTGAAGTTTCTAGAATTTTCAGGACTAAACTGCCAATATGTTAAATATTATCAGGTTAAACCGGAACCGAATCGAAACCGAACCGTTAAAAAGATGAACCAAACCGAACTGAACTGTTTCTAAAAGGTTCGGTTTAGGTTCGGATTTCTTTCTAACCGTAAATCTAGGTTCGGTTCGGATTTCGGTGCGAACCGGACCGAACCGAACCGTATACACTCCTAGTTGGTAGTACTGGGGGATAGTGTGAACTTCCTCACTCTCCTCTCCCTCTATTAATTCCTCTTCTTCTCTATATCCCTTTGTTCCACCTTCCCTTTCTCTATTTCTCTCTGTTCTTCATCGAAGGAGA
This sequence comes from Linanthus parryae, assembly GCA_023055425.1. Taxonomy (NCBI): domain Eukaryota; kingdom Viridiplantae; phylum Streptophyta; class Magnoliopsida; order Ericales; family Polemoniaceae; genus Linanthus; species Linanthus parryae. Next base: position 125,325,148 of record JALGPY010000004.1, on the reverse strand, counting down.
CGACTAATAGCGGACTCGAGCTGAGGATCTATCATCCCCCCCCTACAAAAAATGTTTTATCTTGTTACCTAGTGTAGAACTTGAGCAACCATAGGGGACGTGTGTCTAAGCATGTTCGAGCAGAGAGAAGAGGCAACCCAGAGAAGACAAAGAAAAGATACATACTATGACAGCTTTATCGGTGGAGAAGAAGATTAAAAAGCTTATTTCTTATAAAATATTGCAATTCGACTAAAAAATTACAACTTTCACAACAGCCAGCAAAAAACAATTTATTTAGATAAAAAAAAATGATATTTGACAACTGTAGATAGTGCTTTCTGAGCAGACAGATCTTGGCCACATGGCAATCATCCAGCACACCATATTGTGCTCCACACAAACTGGATCACCAGCCTCGCTGATCCACGTGGGGGCTGCGAGACAGGGCCCTCGCATACCACTGCACGGGACTTGTAGGGACTTAGTGGTCTGGAGGCTAGAGTAAGTCCTGTCGCGTGCGAGCCAAGCCCGCGCGCGACCTTTAGTAACTACTTTTGAGAGATTTATGGCACGAGCTCCATAAACCCGGTCAACCCGGTCAAACCCGGTCAACCCCATAACGGTTCCGGTATACGCGGATAACGTGCTGTAACGGTCCCTATATACGCGGACGAACGTGCCGTTGTGGTTAAGCTAATTAAGCCGCCATTGATGGGCGCATTAACCACACTACAACGGTCACATTCTCCGTTATATATAGGATCGTTAACCCTTCCATACGGGGGGCACACACCAGACATACGCGAAACCTCTGCCAAACCCCTGTCTCTCTCTCAGACAGTGCTACTGCCTTACTCTCTCCCTACACACAACCCAACACTTCCTGTGCCATTTTCTATCCTCTGCCTTTGGTGTACACGAAGTCCTCTCTGCAGGATTCTCTTGTGCACATTTTGGTGAACCCGACGTGAACTTACCATTGCAAGCAACCATGTCTCATGAGGATGATGTCAGTAACAGATCGCCTTCCACGGAGACAACCTCGGGGGAGGAGACCCGCCGTACTCCTACAGCTACCGGTGAAGCTCCGACGCTAGAAGCCTTGGACGCCACCATCCAGAATCAGGCGAAGGCTCTCAAAGCTCAATCTGCACAGCTAGAACGGATCATGGCTGTCTTGGGGACTCTCGCTCCAAACTCCGCACCAGCCACCGCCGTCTCTCAGGGAGGAGGAGCCTCCACCACTCAAGGATTGGGAGTGTCAACCACACCACGCAACCCTAACCTGCAAACTCCACCACACGGCACGACTCTAGGGGTTTAGGTCATAATGGCACGCACGGGGGCCGAATCTGCACATATTTGAATTGGTGCGTGGCGGCGACGTGTACGTTGGTTCCTGCGCATGGAAGCCTATCCGGCTATGAGTCTTCACGCGCAGAAAGGGGGCTAATGTAGATAGTGCTTTCTGAGCAGACAGATCTTTGCCACGTGACAATCATCCAGCACACCATATTGTGCTCCACACACACTGGATCACCAGCCGTGCTGATCCACGTGGGGGCTGCGAGACAGGGCCCTCGCATACCACTGCACGGGACTTGTAAGGACTTAGTGGTCTGGAGGCTAGAGTAAGTCCTGTCGCGTGCGAGCCAAGCCCGCGCGCGACCTTTAGTAACTGCTTTTGAGAGATTTATGGCACGAGCTCCATAAACCCGGTCAACCCCATAACGGTTCCGGTATACGCGGATAACGTGCTGTAACGGTCCCTAGATACGCGGACGAACGTGCCGTTGTGGTTAAGCTAATTAAGCCGCCATTGATGGGCGCATTAACCACACTACAACGGTCACATTCTCCGTTATATATAGGATCGTTAACCCTTCCATACGGGGGGCACACACCAGACATACGCGAAAGCTCTGCCAAACCCCTGTCTCTCTCTCAGACAGTGCTACTGCCTTACTCTCTCCCTACACACAACCCAACACTTCATGTGCCATTTTCTATCCTCTACCTTTGGTGTACACGAAGTCCTCTCTGCAGGATTCTCGTGTGCACAACAACTACTTCGCGATCATGTCGCGCTCTGGGTCAACCTGTAAAACAGAGGGGTGAGCCAAAGCTCACAAGGTACCGCCTAACCACTGGCGTAGAAATCTAAAATCTACTTAACATAACAACCAGTTATTACACATCAGCATGCAGCACCAAATACACAAAACATCGTGATTTATCAATCACTGTATAATAATCACATAGCTATAAAGCTGTAAAGAAATCACACCAGCAGTATATACAAATATAGACTGTAACTGCAAAAATTTAGAAGTTAGATTTACCCTAATTCTTAGATAATATCTAAAATTACTTCTTTAACATCCTTTGTCATCAAACACACCGGGTAATACAGCTCTGTCAAGACCTCAGTGTCCAAACCCGAAGCATGAACGATTTTTCAAAAAACATGCAAACATTCTGTTGAACTCTCTGTTCCCTCACATAAATTCTCCACTTTGACTACTTTGAGAGAAAATAACAAGATTTCAATGTTATGTGAGCTCATATAACATTATGAGTTCACTGTGATGACTTTTGGTTTGACCAACACACCTGCAGTGTTTATGGACTTGATGAATCGATTCATGAGGCCATTTCTGGACAGATTTGTAGTTGTATTCATTAATGACATCCTCGTGTACTCGAAGAGCAATGAAAACCACGAGGAACATCTGTTGGAATAGATTCCCTAGAGGCAATCTAGTATAGTATGAATTTATTTATGGCTAGAAAATTCATTTTATTATTTATTGGATATTTAATATAATGAAGTCCTTAGATTTACAATTGTGTTGTTTATCTTGAATATCCCTAGTCCAGTATAATGATTAATAGGACAATCATCTATAGACTAGTATGGGATTGGATTGATATGGAGATATCATGATCCAACACATAGGTGTGTATTAAGGGTAATGGCGCACTGGATTGACCCATCTCCGAGAAGGCTACATACACGTTATGTTGAGTCACAAGCGCTTCTCGTGGTGCAATGGTATTGTCATCCTTAGACTTGAAGTCGCTAGATATTCTAGTTGTGGATTATTGTGATTTTGGTAGCGTTAAACGCTACACCGTAACTGGGTAGTTATAAAGGCGTGTACCGGATACAATAAGAAGCAAGCTTAGAGATCGTAGTAGACGTAGATAGAATTTTCCCTCCCACATAACGGGAGAAAATATCCTAGGCCACTCGAGGGATAGTGCTTGTAGAATGTCTGGCCAGACTCAAATAAATCAATATGGGATATTGATGTTATTTGCACGAATAAGGCTATTCCCATGGATCGAGAAACTGTGGATTGGATATACGAGTGTTACTTGTATGTCTCGTGTCCAATCCGGATATAGAGAAAAAGGGATGAGACAATTACTTGTACAAGGTTTGTCAAGATGACTATTCTATTAGTTAGCTAGAATGGATGTTTTGCTAGAAACAGATCCATATTAGCAAATTGTTGCTACCAGCTAGATAGAACCTATGGGGTCACACGCTATATAGAGTTGAACTTGATTTGGGAATTAATTAATTGGATTAATTAATTGGAAGGATCACTTTGCAACACCTTGCAAACTTAGTAGGGACTATTTGCAAGGAAGGGACTAAATTGAATTCTAGTAGCCGCGTGGGCTAGGGGCCGGCCGGCCCAAGGCCTTTGCGGTTCTCTTTATGGGCCCGTGCAATAAGATTGTTGGGCCCCATGGACCGTTTTAACCCTAAAATATCCTAAAATATATTAAAATTGACCAAGCGCGTTAAAATTGGATTTTAACTGTTTATGTGCAAATCGCATGGTGATTGGATATGGCCTTAGGATGTGGTTTGATGTGCATGTTTAATTTTTGTGGTTTGGTTTACGGCCTGCGAGCTGATCAATTAATTGTAATAATTAATTAGGGTTTTATGGCCTGCGAGCCATTTTTTTCTCAACTTGTGAGATTTATTTTATTTAGTATAGTTGTTAGCTAGTGCTAGATAGAGTAGATTGTTAGCCAAGATTGAAGAAAAGAAGCCCAAAGCCAAAGGAAGCCACAAAAGATGGAGCATGAAGCATGGAGCATTCCACATGACTATGAAGGATGGACCAAAAGATCGAGGCACATGGAGATGTGTTTGCTTTTAGGGTTCATAGATAATTCCATTGGCTTGGAATTATCTTAGTCTAGAAAAGGCCATATCCACATCACGTTTTTATTTTTGTTTTGTGGTTGTTTATTTTATTGTCTTATTATTTTGTGGTTGGTGTATGGATGATGCATGCAATTAGGATAATAAGATAATTAGACAACCCGAATCTATTATTTGGAGTTGTGCCCAAAACTCAAATAGATAGATTAGTTGATATTGATCAACAAAACAATTAAAATTGAATTTAAAATTCCTCAAAATTCAAATATTGTGTTCTTGCCTTTTCGTTAGTTAAACACTCATTATCATCATGATTTATCAAGTTCGTGCGTGCCAAAGCATGGCGACTTGGTTCATAATGATGGAATGCGATGGAACAAGCTAGTAATGTGAAATTGTTTAAATAAGAGGTTGAACACAACTAGGCTATTAATATGATTAAGAAACCTAGAGGCAATCAATTGGGATTATCCACATGGTTGGATAAATAAGGAGTTATTTGTCCAATTGAACCAAGAATTGCATAAGGGATGCAATTGGAAATTGTTCCTACCTAAAGTAGTCAAATTATGGGTGACTTGCCAAAGCAAGCTCATGAGGAGATGAAACATGGATCTTGGCCCACTAGAAAATATAATGATATTTTCCGCATTAATATCTTGAGGGTTATTAATCCGTAGAAAAATAGTGGGAGCTATATTTGATAAACTAGCCATTATTGAATTTAGTCAAAAATTCACAAATACTAAAACTTGTGTATTTTCCTTTTTGTAGAATTCCAAATGCCAAACAACTCATCGAGTTCACAACATTCCCTACGATCTGTCCTTGAGAAGGACAAGCTCTCAGGAACCAACTTCCTTGATTGGTGCAGAAACTTGAGAATCGTTCCCAAGCAAGAGAAGAAATTGTACGCAATAGAGGAGCATGTTCCAGCAGGTCCAGAGAACCAAACACCTGCAGCCCTAAAGGCGTATCAAAAGCGTGTTGATGACGCTAATGATGCGGCCTGCCTTATGCTATGCACCATGACTTCTGAGCTTCAGAAGCAACACGAAAACATGAATGTTGTCGATATGATCGAGCATCTGAAGCAGGTCTTCCAAGAGCATGCAAGGGTTGAGAGGTATGAGGTCTCTAAGGCATTGTTCAAGTGTCATCTGGCATAAGGGAACCCGGTGGGACCCCATGTACTCCGTATGATCGGGTACCTGAAGAATCTCGCCCGACTGGGGTTCCCGGTCGGCCAAGAGTTGGCAACCGATCTCGTGTTGCAATCGTTGCCCGAGAGTTATGGACAGTTCATCATGAACTATAACATGAAAGAGATCGTGAAACCACTGCCAGATTTGCTCAATATATTGAGGACAGCTGAACAAAGCATCAACAAGGGTAAGGGCAAGGCCATTATGATGGTAAAGGAGGGAAAGGGAAAAAGGTTTGCCTCATCCTCCAAGGGAGAAAGCAAGTCAGTTGCCAAGTCCAAGGAACCTTCCCTTAAGCCTGTTGGTGGCATTTCCAAATGTGTGACTAAAGGTGAGTGTCACTACTGCAGTCAGCCTGGATACTGGAGGAGGAACTACCCAAAATATCTGGAGGACAAGAGGCTTGGAATAGTGACTCCACCACCACCAGGTATTTTTGTTGTAGATGTCAATTTAACTGTCTCTACATCATGGGTATTAGATGCTGGATGTGGATCTCACATTTGTCGAAATGTGCAAGATCTAAAGAGAAGTAGAATATTGACTAAAGGGGAGATAGATCTACGCGTTGGGAATGGAGAAAAAGTTGCTGCGTTGGCCGTGGGCGTGTGCGAGCTATCTCTACCTTCAGGATTAGTTTTAGAATTAAATAATTGCTATTTTGTGCCTGATATGAGCAGAAACATTATCTCTATTTCTTGTTTGGACAAGGAAGGTTTTATTATTTCAATAAAGAACAATTGTTGTGCCTTTTATTTGAATAATTTTCACTATTTTAGTGCGCAACTATTTAATGGACTCTATGTCCTTGATCTAAGCAATCCTGTCTACAACATTAATACCAAGCGGATTAAAATAAATGATTTAAATCCTGCTTATTTATGGCACTGTCGTTTAGGCCACATAAACGAGAAACGTGTATCTAGAATCCATAAGGATGGACTACTAGACTCATTTGATTTTGAATCATATGAGACATGTGAGGCTTGTTTATTGGGAAAAATGACAAAATCCCCTTTCAATAAGAAAGGTGAGAGGACTAATGACCAATTGGCGCTCATACATACCGATGTGTTTGGGCCATTTGCCACGCCTGTCAGGGGTGGTTACGTCTACTTCATTACATTTACTGATGATTACAGTAGATATGGATTTGAGTACCTTATGAGGGCCAAATCCGAATCCTTTGAAGTGTTCAAAGAATTCAAGAATGAAGTGGAGAAGCAACTTGGCAAAAGTATCAAGGCTGTACGATCGGATCGTGGAGGAGAATACTTGAGCCAAGAGTTTGACGACTATCTTAGAGAGTGTGGGATCGTGTCCCAACTCACTCCACCCGGAACGCCACAATGGAATGGCGTGTCTGAGAGGAGGAATATTTTCTACAATTTAAACTTAAATTCATGTACATATGCATATTTTCAAGAATTTAAACTTAAATTCCTGTACATATGCTAGCAGAGCCTCACCCCGTCCTTCTTTTGACTTTGGTACTGAAAGAGGGGTGGCTTTTTCAACATGAGATTTCATCTGAGAGATTTTAATTGAAAGAAAACCCGTCCGGGATACCAGTGCGAATGAATGGAAGCAACGGGCGGCAACGGAGCCAAAAATCTTACATATTGTCAAGAATTTAAACTTAAATTCCTGCACATATGCTAGCAGAGCCTACCGCGTCCTTCCTTTGACTTTGCTACTGAAAGAGGGGTGGCTTTTCAACATGATATTTCATCTGAGAGATTTTAATTGAAAGAAAAACCGTCCGTGATACCAGCGCGAATGAATGGAAACAACGGACGGCAACGAAGCCAAAAATCATACATATTGTCAAGAATTTAAACTTAAATTCCTGCATATATGCTAGCAGAGCCTACCGCCTCCTTCCTTTGACTTTGGTACTGAAAGAGGAGTGGCCCTTTCAACATGATATTTCATCTGAGAGATTTTAATTGAAAGAAAACCCGTCCGTGATACCAGTTCGAATGAATGGAAGCAACGGACGGCAACGAGACAAAAAATCTTACATATTGTCAAGAATTTAAACTTAAATTCATGCACATATGCTAGCAGAGCCGTACCCCGTCCTTCCTTTGACTTTGGTACTGAAAGAGGGGTGGCTTTTTCAACATGATATTTCATATGAGAGATTTTAATTGAAAGAAAACCCGTCTGTGATACCAGTGCGAATGAATGGAAGCAACGGACGGCAACGAAGCCAAAAATCTTACAAATTGTCATGAATTTAAACTTAAATTCATGTACATATGCTAGCAGAGCCTACCGCGTCCTTCCTTCGACTTTGGTACCGAAAGAGGGGTGGCGTTTTCAACATGGGGTTTCATCTGAGATATTGTAATTGAAAGAAAACCCATCCGTGATACCAGTTCGAATGAATGGAAGAAACGGAAGACGGCAACGAAGCCAAAAATCTTAATTATTGTCAAGAATTTAAACTTAAATTCCTGTACATATGCTAGCAGAGCCGTACCCCGTCCTCCTTTTGACTTTGGTACTGAAAGAGGGGTGGCTTTTTCAACATGATATTTCATCTGAGAGATTTTAATTGAAAGAAAACCCGTCCGTGATACCAGTGCGAATAAATGGAAGCAACGGACGGCAACGAAGCCAAAAATCTTACATATTGTCAAGAATTTAAACTTAAATTCCTGCACATATGCTAGCAGAGCCTACCGCGTCCTTCCTTTGACTTTGGTACTGAAAGAGGAGTGGCCCTTTCAACATGATATTTCATCTGAGAGATTTTAATTGAAAGAAAACCCGTCCGTGATACCAGTTCGAATGAATGGAAGCAACAGACGGCAACGAAGCCAAAAAACTTACATATTGTCAAGGATTTAAAATTAAATTCATGCACATATGCTAGCAGAGCCGTACCCCGTCCTTCCTCTGACTTTGGTACAGAAAGAGGGGTGGCTTTTTCAACATCAGATTTCATCTGAGAGATTTTAATTGAAATAAAACCCGTCCGTGATACCAGTGCGAATGAATGGAAGAAATGGACGACAACGAAGCCAAAAATCTTACATATTGTCATGAATTTAAACTTAAATTCTGGCACATATACTAGCAGAGCCTACAGCGTCCTTCCTTTGACTTTGGTACTGAAAGAGGGGTGGCTTTTTGAACATGATATTTCATCTGAGAGATTTTAATTGAAAGAAAACCCGTCCGTGATACCAGCGCGAATGAATGGAAGCAACGGACGGCAACGAAGCCAAAAATCTTACATATTGTCAAGAATTTAAACTTAAATTCCTGCACATGCAGAGCCTACCGCGTCCTTCCTTTGACTTTGGTACTGAAAGAGGGGTGGCTTTTTCAACATGATATTTCATCTGAGAGATTTTAATTGAAAGAAAACCCGTCCGTGATACCAGTTCGAATGAATGGAAGCAACGGACGGCAACGAAGCCAAATATCTTACATATTGTCAAGAATTTAAACTTAAATTCATGCACATATGCTAGCAGAACCTACCGCGTCCTTCCTTTGACTTTGGTACTGAAAGAGGGTGGCTTTTTCAACATGATATTTCATCTCAAAGATTTTAATTGAAAGAAAACCCGTCCGTGATACCAGTGCGAATGAATGGAAGCAACGAACGGCAACGAAGCCAAAAATCTTACAAATTGTCATGAATTTAAACTTAAATTCATGTACATATGCTAGCAGAGCCTACCGTGTCCTTCCTTTGACTTTGGTACCGAAAGAGGGGTGGCGTTTTCAACATGGGGTTTCATCTGAGAGATTGTAATTGAAAGAAAACCCATCCGTGATACCAGTTCGATTGAATGGAAGAAACGGAAGACGGCAACGAAGTCAAAAATCTTAATTATTGTCAAGAATTTAAACTTAAATTCCTGTACATATGCTAGCAGAGCCGTACCCCGTCCTCTTTGTGACTTTGGTACTGAGGGCTGGCATTTTCAACATGATTTTCATCTGAGAGATTTTAATTGAAAGAAAACCCGTCCGTGATACCAGTGCGAATAAATGGAAGCAACGGACGGCAACGAAGCCAAAAATCTTACATATTGTCAAGAATTTAAACTTAAATTCCTGCACATATGCTAGCAGAGCCTACCGCGTCCTTCCTTTGACTTTGGTACTGAAAGAGGAGTGGCTCTTTCAACATGATATTTCATCTGAGAGATTTTAATTGAAAGAAAACCCGTCCGTGATACCAGTTCGAATGAATGGAAGCAACAGACGGCAACGAAGCCAAAAATCTTACATATTGTCAAGGATTTAAACTTAAATTATTGTCAAGAATTTAAACTTAAATTCCTGCACATATGCTAGCAGAGCCTACCGCGTCCTTCCTTTGACTTTGGTACTGAAAGAGGGGTGGCTTATTCAACATGGGATTTCATCTGAGAGATTGTAATTGAAAGAAACCCCGTCCGTGATACCAGTTCGAATGAATGGAAGCAACGGAAGACGGCAACGAAGCCAAAAATCTTAATTATTGTCAAGAATTTAAACTTAAATTCCTGCTCATTTGCTAGCAGAGCCTACCGCGTCCTTCCTTTGACTTTGGTACTAAAAGAGGGGTGGCTTTTTCAACATGAGATTTCATCTGAGAGATTTTAATTGAAAGAAAACCCGTCCGTGATACCAGTGCGAATGAATGGAAGCAACGGACGACAACGAAGCCAAAAATCTTACATATTGTCATGAATTTAAACTTAAATTCCTGCACATATGCTAGCAGAGCCTACCTCGTCCTTCCTTTGACTTTGGTACTGAAAGAGGGGTGGCGTTTTCAACATGGGATTTCATCTGAGAGATTGTAATTGAAAGAAAACCCATCCGTGATACCAGTTCGAATGAATGGAAGCAATGGAAGACGGCAACGAAGCCAAAAATCTTAATTATTGTCAAGAATTTAAACTTAAATTCCTGCTCATATGCAAGCAGAGCCTACCGCGTCCTTCCTTTGACTTTGGTACTGAAAGAGGGGTGTCTTTTTCAACATAATATTTCATCTGTGAGATTTTAATTGAAAGAAAACCCGTCTGTGATACCAGATCGAATGAATGGAAGCAACGGACGACAACGAAGCCAAAAATCTTACATATTGTCAAGAATTTAAACTTAAATTCATGCACATATGCTAGCAGAGCCTACCGCGTCCTTCCTTTGAATTTGGTACTGAAAGAGGGGTGGCTTTTTCAACATGATATTTCATCTGAGAGATTTTAATTGAAAGAAAACCCGTCCGTGATACCAGTGGGAATGAATGGAAGCAACAGAAGACGGCAACGAAGCCAAAAATCTTAATTATTGTCAAGAATTTAAACTTAAATTCCTGCTCATATGCTAGCAGAGCCTACCGCGTCCTTCCTTTGACTTTGGTACTGAAAGAATGGTGGCTTTTTCAAAATGAGATTTCATCTGAGAGATTTTAATTGAAAGAAAACCCATCTTGATACCAGTTCGAACGAATGGAAGCAATGGACGGCAACGAAGCCAAAAATCTTACATATTGTCATGAATTTAAACTTAAATTCCTGTACATATGCTAGCAGAGCCTACCGCGTCCTTCCTTTGACTTTGGTACTGAAAGAGGGGTGGCTTTTTCAACATGATATTTCATCTGAGAGATTTTAATTGAAAGAAAACCCGTCCGTGATACCTGTGCGAATGAATGGAAGCAACGGAAGACGGCAACGAAGCCAAAAATCTTAATTATTGTCAAGAATTTAAACTTAAATTCCTGCTCATATGCTAGCAGAGCCTACCGCGTCCTTCCTTTGACTTTGGTACTGAAAGAGGGGTGGCTTTTTCAACATGATATTTCATCTGAGAGATTTTAATTGAAAGAAAACCTGTCCGTGATACCAGTTCGAATGAATGGAAGCAACGGACGGCAACGAAGCCAAAAATCTTACATGTTGTCAAGAATTTAAACTTAAATTCATGCACATATGCTAGCATAGCCTACCGCGTCCTTCCTTTGACTTTGGAATTTTACTTAAATTCCTGCACATATGCTAGCAGAGCCTACCGCGCCCTTCCTTTGACTTTGGTACTGAAAGAGGGGTGGCTTTTTCGACATGATATTTCATCTGAGAGATTTTAATTGAAAGAAAACCCGTCCGTGATACTAGTGCAAATGAATGGAAGCAACGGACAGCAACGAAGCCAAAAATCTTACATATTGTCTAGAATTTAAACTTAAATTCCTGTACATTTGCTAGCAGAGCCTACCGCGTCCTTCCTTTGACTTTGGTACTGAAAGAGGGGTGGCTTTTTCAACATGATATTTCATCTGAGAGATTTTAATTGAAAGAAAACCCGTCCGTGATACCAGTTCGAATGAATGGAATCAACGGAAGACGGCAACGAAGCCAAAAATCTTAATTATTGTCAAGAATTTAAACTTAAATTCCTGCACATATGCTAGCAGAGCCTACCACGTCCTTCCTTTGACTTTGGTACTGAAAGAGGGGTGGCTTTTTCAACATGATATTTCATCTGAGAGATTTAATTGAAAGAAAACCCGTCCGTGATACCAGTTCGAATGAATGGAATCAACGGAAGACGGCAACGAAGCCAAAAATCTTAATTATTGTCAAGAATTTAAACTTAAATTCCTGCACATATGCTAGCAGAGCCTACCGCGTCTTTCCTTTGACTTTGGTACTGAAAGAGGGGTGGCTTTTTCAACATGATATTTCATATGAGAGATTTTAATTGAAAGAAAACCCGTCCGTGATACCAGTGCGAATGAATGGAAGCAACGGACGGCAACGAAGCCAAAAATCTTACATATTGTCAAGAATTTAAACTTAAATTCATGCACATATGCTAGCATAGCCTACCGTGTCCTTCCTTTGACTTTGGAATTTTACTTAAATTCCTGCACATATGCTAGCAGAGCCTACCGCGTCCTTCCTTTGACTTTGGTACTGAAAGAGGGGTGGCTTTTTCGACATGATATTTCATCTGAGAGATTTTAATTGAAAGAAAACCCGTCCGTGATACCAGTGCAAATGAATGGAAGCAACGGACAGCAACGAAGCCAAAAATCTTACATATTGTCTAGAATTTAAACTTAAATTCCTGTACATTTGCTAGCAGAGCCTACCGCGTCCTTCCTTTGACTTTGGTACTGAAAGAGGGGTGACTTTTTCAATATGATATTTCATCTGAGAGATTTTAATTGAAAGAAAATCCGTCCGTGATACCAGTTCGAATGAATGGAATCAACGGAAGACGGCAACGAAGCCAAAAATCTTAATTATTGTCAAGAATTTAAACTTAAATTCCTGCTCATATGCTAGCAGAGCCTACCGCGTCCTTCCTTTGACTTTGGTACTGAAAGAGGGGTGGCTTTTTCAACATGATATTTCATCTGAGAGATTTTAATTGAAAGAAAACCCGTCCGTGATACCAGTGCGAATGAATGGAAGCAACGGACGGCAACGAAGCCAAAAATCTTATATATTGTCAAGAATTTAAGTTTAAATTCCTGCACATATGCTAGCAGAGCCTACCGCGTCCTTCCTTTGACTTTGGTACTGAAAGAGGGGTGGCGTTTTCAACATGGGATTTCATCTGAGAGATTGTAATTGAAAGAAAACCCATCCGTGATACCAGTTCGAATGAATGGAAGCAACGGAAGACGGCAACGAAGCCAAAAATCTTAATTATTGTCAAGAATTTAAACTTAAATTCCTGCTCATATGCTAGCAGAGCCTGCCGCGTCATTCCTTTGACTTTGGTACTGAAAGAGGGGTGGCTTTTTCAACATGATATTTCATCTGAGAGATTTTAATTGAAAGAAAACCCATCCGTGATACCAGTGCGAATGAATGGAAGCAATGGACGGTAACGAAGCCAAAAATCTTAAGCTTATCAATCACAATTTAAATGTTCTTTGCGATTTACTATTTTTCGTGTGACACCGTAAAAGGAGGCTTTTACGTTTTTTTTACTTGGATTCTTACATGTCTTTTTTATTTTTAGTTTATCCTTTGAGTTTTGTACTTCAAACGTGGAGTCCCCTGAGATGTCTCTTAGCCACGTGTATTGGACCTGAATATATGTTGATTCGAGAACAATATCCTTTTCCATAAATGTGCTCTTTTGTCAAATGAATATGATATGACTTCGTATAAAAGGAAAGTACTTTTGTCAAATGAATATAGAACCAATGATAGAAGAGACCTTTGGAGTTCCCAAAGTCAACATGATCGAAAATAAGCAATTGAGATTGAATTTCAATGTTTCATCCACCAGAAGTCGGGAGGAGGTGATGGCTAGTACAGTAGAATCAAATATGGGCTTAAAGACCACACATTGTGGAATACATAGTAAACAAAAATCATATAATCCTGGCAAGCCAAACATGACAGTGTGTGAACATATCATGCTGCCACTATCAATTTAATTTCAGGGGTTGTGAAAGAGGGATTGAAGAGAGACAATCTGTAATAACCCGCATTTTACATACGTACAAATGTCACTTTAGTAAAAACATGGTTATTTATAATTTTATATGCGATTGATTTGGAAATTTAGGCCTAATTCACCTTCAAAAGTGGTGGATTAAGCATTTTTGGTTGACGGTCAGTGGTTAATTCAAGCATTTTATATGTTCTAATGCTTGAATTCTACTTATAAAAATAGAGAGGATGTCTACTTAAATCCAAACCATAAAAAATATATCACGCAAACAAATATGTCTTCGTCAGAGGCACGGAGCTGGAACCCTCTTCAGAAGAGTTCGGGTTCCGTGAATGACTGGTTGTTTGGGGCCAGGTTGGTTGCTGGGTGGAGCTGTTTACTTTGATAGCTGGTGTGTTAAAACAAAACTCCGACTGTAATAAGAAGCTTGTGTAGGCCCAAATCTAGTGTAGTTGTCACTCATTAAGCGATTTCACAGTTGGGATGGATCCCACATGGCGTGTTTCTATACTTATTAGTGTCTTTATACATGTGTTACGTCTATGCTTAAAGTATACACTATTAATATTTTTTTACATGACATAAAATCAGATGGTGAGGATGAGGCTCAATCAAGTGGATTGATGGGAGAAAATGGTACGTACTTACCCCCAAGTCACTGATATTGATATTACTATGCCTGCAAGTGTTTTACATTATGTTTTCATTTAAGCTTATCAATCACAATTTAAATGTCCTTTGCGATTTACTATTTTTCGTGTGACACCGTAAAAGGAGGCTTTTACATTTTTTACTTGGATTCTTACATTTTTTTTTATCCTTTGAGTTTTGTACTTCAAATATGGAGTCCCCTGAGATTTCTCTTAGCCACGTGTATTGGACCTGAATATATGTTGATTCGAGCACAATATCCTTTTCCATAAATGTGCTCTTTTGTCAAATGAATATGATATGACTTGGTATAAAAGGAAAGTACTTTTGTCAAATGAATATAGAACCAACGTAGAGGAGGAGGTTTGAGTTAGGTTGACAGCCAATGTAAAAAAAAAAAAAAAAAAAATCACAACCGATGATCGTGGATCAAAAGAATTGAGTTGGTGCGTTCCCTACTTGCGAAGCGCTGCACCGGGCCCCAGATGTAGTGATAAACAGGCAAGGGCAAGGTAGTGCCTCGTGAGTTGTGAGTTATTCAGCCAATCTTGAGTAGCCTTCTAAATCTTTCAACTATAACTTTGTTAGGAACTTCCAATGAACCAAATATCAATTTTCCGTTTATGTTATTTTAATAATAATTAGACTTGGATTTGGTTCAAATTATATTCAGTTTGGTCCCAAATAGATAAAGACCAAGTAAAACCATTAATAAGTGGTCTCAATTAGGTTAGGTATTAATGGATCAGACCCCATGCCGGACAAAATATGGAAGATGAGGAAGACCCAAGTCAATGAAAATAAAATCATTGGAAGTCGAAAAAAAAAGAAAAAAAAAGGGCCGAGGCATCAAACCAATTCAAATCCGAGTCAATGCATATTCGACTCGTAGGTATTTTTATCTGGAAAATGATAACTTTGCAGGATAAAAGGATAACCCGAGATATGTTGTATGTTGTATGTTGACTGTGCAGTTCAATGGTGGTCAAACTCAGCCGTATTGCCTATAAGGGTCCTTATAGTGCTGTTTAACGAACCTCTACCAGACAGCGATTTTGAAAATGTGAAAGAGGGGGAAAGTTTGCTCGCTGGGGGTAATTGACTTATTATAATTTTATTTGGAACCTTGCAGTTTTGCTTTGATTTTTTTGGTGGCCATTGCTGATTTGTTTCTCGTGTAACAATATCCTCATATAATCCATAGAATATGAAATCGTCAAGTTAGGTTTTAAAAACCTGGTTAGCTTCAGTTCTCAAACGTTTCGTGCTGTACTGTACAAGTTCTTCTGAAAGGTCACGCACCCGCACCAGGTGTTTCTGGGTGCTTCGTGGGTGCTTGGGTGCTTTGCGGGTGCTTCCTAGATAATGTAGGGTCATTTTCGTGAACTCGTCAAGTTCACGACAATGCATTATCTCAAACAATTTGTGTGCAAGCATGGTTGTTTGGTTGCAATAGAGAAATGCATAAAATTGTTGAGAAAAGTTGAATCGCAATACGATACGAGTTTTTGATAATTTTTTCACCGTGTTACTGAACAATGTTTACTCTACAACACCATGAAAAAAGTATCCAAATTTTGCATCATTTAGCTAACCAAAGCACCGGGTCAAAGTGACCCAGTGAATAGTGGTAAAAGTCAAGATGATGGGGAAGAGAAGAATCAGAGTGGTATATGATAAGTAAATTTGAGCACAATATTCTTTTCCTTCCTTTTTTGGCTTTTTTTTCTCAAATGAATATGATATGGCTTGGTATATAATGGAAGTATGACTTTTCTGTAGACTTTCAAGGTTCCTTTGTCTGATTAGTGTAATTATACATTTATATTTTTACATGACTTAGGACCAGAGAGGTGCGAAGGAAACTATCACGAGGAAGACCTTCTATCAGGGAAATTGATTCCACCAAATGGTAAAGTACTTTTCCCCAAGTCGCTGAATTCACTACATAGTCTGATTAGTGTAATTATACATGATATATTATTGATTAACTATTTTTAGTGTTAAATAGAGGCTTTTACATTTTTACTTGGAGTTTTACATTTCTTCATTTTATTTACTGTTAATCGCATGATTTCTGCGAACATGGAGTCCCATGAGATTTCTCTCAGCCATGTGCCCATGTGATTAGGGCACGTTTGGTGTAGAGATTGAAAGTTAGGGGTATAGGGGGTCCTACGGTATTATAGGGTGTATTGATATTAAGGGAGTATTAATTATACAGGGAGGATTATGTAAAATGTTTGTTTGTACCGGTATAAACAAGGGTATTAAGACTTCAATCTTCAATCCCACCTACATGGTGGGATTATATTTTAGGCTTACAAGGGGTATAGATAATAAGGGGGGATTGAATCCCCCTTGAAATTATCCCTGCACCAAACACCAGTTATTACCCCATATCAGTATTCTTATTACTGTACTTCTTCTTTATCCCTGCATCAAACGTGTCTTAGTGTATTATAGTCTGATTAATGTAAAATGAGTTTCCTTTGTCTGATTAGTGTAATTATACATTTATATTTTTGACATGACTTAGGAGCAGAGAGTTGCGAAGGAAATAATCACGATGAAGTCCTTCTATCAGGGGAATTGAATCCACGAAATGGTAAAAGTACTTTTCCCCAAGTCACTGAATTTACTACATAGTCTGATTAGTGTAATTATACATGATATATTATTGATTAACTATTTTTGGTGTTAAACAGAGGCCTTTACATTTCTTCTTTTTAATCACATCTTAATCGCTTGAGTTTTGTACTTCGAACATGGAGTCCCCTGAGATTTCTCTCACATGTGAATTTGACCTGTACATATTTGTCCACAAGAACTTCAGGTAGATCAAGATCACCATGAGCGGCCGAGCGCTATGCCATGGTGGGATAAGTCGTATAGTATATATATGAATTTTAAATGTAAATTTTCTTTTGTCTGGGTGAGGTATATTAACTTCATTAATTTTGGGTAAAGGTTGGTGGTGGTACTTAAATGACTATTGCCGTTTTGCTGCGAATAGTCATTTAAAACGGCCGATTTGCCGTTACGCTTCGTGTGAATTAAATTCACAGCGAAAACGGCCGATTTGCTGCGAAACGGTGAAAAACGCCCGATACGCACCGATTTGTGTCCGTTTACGAAGAAAAGCCCCATGGGGAAGAAGAACAGGGTATGATTTTCCATAAACAAAAGCTCATTGAATCACTTTAACTGACCTTTTTGCTTTACCCCATTGTTGTAAGATCGCAACATACAGCAGAAGAATCAATAATCCACAACCCATAAGCCCTAATTTTTTATTCTTGAATAAAATCCCCAATTCCGAACAGGAGAATGAAAGCCCTAATTTTGCATCTTCGATATCTTGCTCGCAGTTGTCTCCTCGTCATCTTCGTTCGTCAATCGTTGTTGGTCGCCTCCTCGTCGCACGAAGAAACCGGTTCTCTCTCAGTCTACCTCTCTGTTTTTGACCCTCTCTCTCTCTCTCTCTCCGTCTATAACTCTGTATGTATTGCTGATAAGTGTAGATAAGTGTTAATCTTATCCAAATGGGTTGGGTGTATTTTAGGTAAAAGACACTTGCACCCCCTCAGGTAGATGCAAATACACTTTTACCCCATCATAGTTTAAAATAGTAGTAAATAGTCTATGTATATGTTTCATATACGAATATTAGGTTTTTGTAGTATTTTAATACATTTTTAAGGACTTTTTAAAATTCACGCATATATTTCCGTTTTTCGTTACAGTCCCTCCGTTACGGCCCGATCCCGCTGCACGTGACCGCGACCGATACGGTGGCCGCTTCCGTTTTTTAAAACCTTGGTTGGAATTGATCTGTTTTTCACTTCACTTTTACGATCAGTCTTAAAAACTTACAAAATCCTGGTATTGACCTCTTGTTTGATGGTTGTTGATTGTTGGAATTTACTGTTTTAAGTTTTTAGTTGTACTTTTGAATAGGTGTAATGTTCAAGGAGATTCCCATGCACTTGGTTGATCATTTCAGAGAACCACTGGTGGAATGAACTCCAGGTAGATCCATTCACCACTAATGATACCCATAAAGTCAGAAAAGTTGTCAACCACTTCCCACTACAGTACGTCTGTTTAGACGGTGCATTATTCACCGAGGTAACTTTGGCCCGGTGGTTTGTTTAGAAAAACGCTGCAATACTTGCTAACTAAATCACTGGGTGTTAGGGTCAAAGTGACCCTCAAAAAGTCAACTGGAAAGATTTTGTTGAAACACAGGTATACGCCACGGGAATCAATTAGGATGTAGTATCCTTTACAGGTTCTATCCTTCCATCAAAAGGATCTTTGTTCAGATTATGTTGAACTTTCAACTTTGAAGCTGGTAGTTGTTGTTTGAGTCGTCCAGAATATCCATCTCTTATTTGAGAAGGATATTGTAGTTAATTGCAGAAATTGACGGTGCTTAACTAAAGTTGTATCACTGGATCATGTCATTGAATTGCTCGTTCCTTCATCGAAGTTCTGCATTCTTATAAGCACTGCTGATGTCTTTTCTCCTACTACTGTCACTGTTTTAGGTACCTCGGTACCAGCCGTTGCTGCTTCGGTACCACCTACTGTTGGTACCTCACCACCACATCCTACTGTCCCTGCACCGTCCCCCCCACTGATGATTAGCTGGCCTAACCATGGTCCGGATGCGCCAGCTTCAGCTGACCCGATGAATCCTGCCGGAGTTCCGAACCACACTGTCCTGGATGGTAACTCAATTCCGGCAGATTCTTTGCACTCCGGTTCAGGCGGGGCATCTTCGGTTGAAGCTGCGAAAAACTTACAAAATCCTGGTATTGACCTCTTGTTTGATGGTTGTTGATTGTTGGAATTTACTGTTTTAAGTTTGTAGTAGTACTTTTCAATAGGAGTAATGTTAATCTTCCTGCCTTCGCTGACCTCAAGTAATAACCATCATAACCTAGACAGAAGTTCTTATGGGATTTCCTCAAAAAAAAAAAAAGTTCTTATGGGAAGTTTTCCTTCCGTGACACAAAGTGAAGATGTTCCTCATAACGATAGTAAATTTGTGAAGAACGAATAACCCGTTATTTTTTTAGGAACTCAAAACTTAGAAGGCACTGTTGCCGATGGCCAGCCATCAGCTAATGCCATTGTTCTTTCATTTTTCTTTCTTAAATATTGATCGGTTTTCTCTTCACTTTTATGAGCAGAAGTGCCTATGGGCAGAGGAAAAAGAAATAGAATTCCATCGTGTCTATATCGATCGCAGGATTGGGCCGTAGGTAATTCCTCTTGTTTGATGGTTGTTAATTGTTGGAATTTACTTTTTTAAGTTTGAACTCTTTTCCATAATCAGTTTGCAAATGAGTAAATTTGTGAAGAACGAATAACCCCGTTAACTTTTATGGGGCTTTCTGCATAAAAATATTTTATTTTCAGGAATTACAAGTTTAGAAGGAACTATTACTGATGGCCGCCCTAATGCCATTGTTCTTTCCATTTTTCTTCTTTAAATATTGACCGGTTTTCTCTTCTCTTTTTATGAGCAGGTGGGGATTGGGGCAAACAAAGCAAGGCAGCTCCAACAAATTTTTGCTCTCCAGTTCTAAATCAGCCCCAAAAAGGGGGATTGAAGGTAGTTCATCTTAATTTTTTCCTCTTGTTTGATGGTTGCTAATTGTTGGAATTTACTGTTTTAAGTTTGAACATTTAACCATCATAAATTGGTGAAGAAAGAATAACCCCGTTGCTTTTTTGTGGGGCTTTCTGCATAACATTATTTCCTTGTCAGGAGCTCAAAGTTCAGAAGCCACCATTACCGATGGCTACACGTCAAATAAGAAGAGAAGGAATCTTGAATCGATAGAAAAAAAGGGACCACGTAAAGGAAACAAGATAATAATCAAGGCAGTAAAAACAGTGAAGGAAAACGAGAAAAAGATAGGCAGACCCAGGTAATACACCTTTGGTTGCTCATAATTACTCTACTACTGGTAATCTTTATTTCTCGCACTGCGTAAGTGAATCCTATATTATTTGGTTGCTCATAATTACTCTGCTACTGGTAATCTTTGTTTCTCGCACTTCGTAAGTGAATCCTATATTATTTCTGTTTACTATTTGACAGCTCACTCTTAAAAGCACTCACCTTCCATTTCTATTCCAAGGTGCAGCCTTAGTAATGTGGTTTGAAATTGTTTTTAGTTTTATACTTTGTAGCTTTAACCAGAACAAATGTAAACGACGGATGCAAACTTCTCCCTACGTTTTTTGTTGTTCTTAATACTAACCTTAAGATTAATAATTGATGTAGTTTAGTTGTGCCATATTTGGTCTGTTTCTGTCTTCTCCAAAATTATGAGTTCATCAACCTGTTTGGGAGCTGAGAATTGAAATGCTGACTTCTTAGAAGTAAATCCCTGATGACAATAGTCTTTGGGTGAAAGCCCTCAAAGCCAAGTATTATCCAGATCTCAACAACTCCAATTTGTTTAATTGGAATAATAATAATAATAATAATAATAATAATAATAATAATAATAATAATAATAATAATAATAAAAGAGCCTCGCATCTTTGGAGAAGCCTTTTCAAATGCAAAAGTATTATCCAGAATAATACAAAGTGGAAGATTGGGGATGGCAACACCCTATCCTTTTGGCACGATTGGTGGTGTGGGGACAAGCCAGTTAAGTTTCTGGTTGATCCCAACACCCCAATCTCGGATGTTAAAGTGGCTAATTTCTTCAATACTGATAAAACTTGGAATTTGGGGGAGATTGAGGACTCCCTCAATCCGAGTATTATCAACAGTATAAGGAATACCCATATTCCTCAGCACTACACTGACAAGGATTCTATCAAGTGGAACCTGGAGTCCTCTGAAATTTTTTCTGTGGCTACAGCCTACAAAAGCCTCAACACTGTGACTGATACTAACACTATTTGGGAGTGGATCTGGAAATTTAAAACAGCTCAGAAATTGAAAAGTTTTTTTTGGAAAATTTATCATGACATCATTCCCACCTCTTTCATGTGTCGTAAAAGAGGAATGGATAAGTGGAACGTGTATTTTTTGCAACAGCTTTGTGGAAAGTTGTGATCATTTGTTTATGAACTGTGTTTGGTCTGGACTAACATTGCCAAATTCTGTGGAATGAGTTCAGTGGGCTCAAATAATTTTTTGGAGTGGATTACAGCCAACATGAAAAGAAATACCTCTGTATTTCAAGATCTCAAGTGGAATGACATATTTCTGTGCACACTGCGGTATATTTGGATTTTTAGAAACAAAATTATTTTTAAAAAAAGAAAGTGATACCTCAAGAGTATGAGAACCTTTAAGCTTGCTACTGAGGTTAACCAAGCCTTCCAAAAGGTCAGTATCACCTCAGTAGATCATGTTATGTCTGCTACTAATTGGATACCTCCGAACGCAGGTAAATTCAAGATGAACACAAATGGGAGTTTCTTCCCACAAACTGCAGCGGCTGGGTTCGGAGGCCTTCTGAGAGCTGCTGTTGGAACACTCACATATTTAGCTTCAGTGGCTACACTGGAGAAACTCTCATTACTGATGCAGATATTTCTGGAATTTACCGAGGCCTGGTGCTCATTCACGCTTATCATTACAAAGATGTCACTCTTGAAACTGACTGCCTTGATGCGGATATGCTTGCAAGAATGGGAGCTTTTCAACCTCAAGACCTACTGGTGTACAACTCGCCACCAGAGGACATCAAAGCCCTATGTGGAAGATAATGCTTAGGATGAATGCTTAACTGATGTTTATGCATCCCTTTTGTTTAGGTGTGCGAGTCAGCTAGTTGTTGTTGTTTTGGGTACTTGTTATATATATATATATATATATGTATATATATGTATATATTTCTTCTGTCTTCTTTCTTGATTTGAGTTACTTCTAAAATCGTTATGAAAAATAACAATTGTTTTTGCAAAAGAATATATATTCCAATTTGGTGGATTTTACAATCCTGATTCTGTAATCTCGTTTCCTTTTCTAATAGTATCTGCTTGCTGGTGGAAACGGTTGAACTTCTGCTAATTTATGAATATTTGTGTGGATGTAGGAGTACATTAAGTCAACTTTTGCGGACATAGTTGCTGATGAGTTCAAGAGAATCAAAGGCTCAGCAATGGATGAAAATTCTTGAACTTTAACTAGTGTACCTCAGACAGATGATTTGTTATGGGGCTATGATGGTCTTCATACTGCACATCAAGGAGAATGTGGAGATATTTTATTGGAAATGGAAAGGATTTTTTACGAGGATAGCAAATCCTACAGGTACATCTTGGTGGCTATAAAAAAACCCATGGCATGTCTAATAGGGATTGCTTAGCTTTTCTTTGATGGGTAACTGTGTGCAACTCGAACTGAAATATTTGGGGAAATTATTGATCGGGTGTAGATATGCAATGCCATTGGAATTCGAAATAGCTCGTGTATATTCACTCTTCCATATTTTGCTGGCTTCTACTTGATGTGACCTTGCTAGTTCTCATAAACAGGGGCGGAGGGAGGATTTCAAATAGGGTAGGGCCTTTTGTAGTTTTAAGAAGGGGTATGATCTTTTTGTAATTTTATGTGGGGCAAAATTGTATAATTCTTAAAACATGGATATAATTTTGGAAATTATACAAAATTCCTCCTTTTAGAGACGCCACAATAAGTCATTGTAAAACTTCTGAACACAAGAAGCATATTTACTACTGAACTCATAGAAAATAAACCACACACATAAGTGATTCAACTGAGTAAATCCATGTTACAAGTGAAAGGAATTAAAAGAGAAGAGTGACAAGAGTCTGCGCTGGCGAAAAACATCGACATATAAGGCACAATTTAGTGATAGTTCATAATAAGAACGTGCATTTTAGTGATACTTAGTGACTTTTGGGAAGGACATCAGGACATGAGAAGAAAAAACCATAGTGGCAGCCTATGAGATTGGTCACAGCTAGCCAAACTTGTAACAAAACCAAATTGAAAGCTGGTGTAAAATTGGTCAGGGCGCGAATATTTTCAGCTGAATTCGATCTTACACTCAGCTGAAGATCGAGGAGCCTTAAGCAGCGACTTTTCAAAATTTATCTTTCTCCTTGAAAACCTTTCAAACTGAATTATCATCTTCTCCAAAAGAACTGTCTTCTTAAGGACAAACTTCAGAAACTGCAACACACTCTTTTTTCCTTGGACGCCAATGATTTCAATCACCTTCAGGTAAGGTGTTGACCAGGGCATGACAGTAAGCTCATCCAGATCATCACAGTTCTGCACCAAAAATAACAAACATCAATTTCCGGAAGAAAACTAAAGAAAACAATGATTCGTTTACTAATCAAACAGTTACTGATTGACCAGTGAACTTACCACTTCAATTTTAATATGTTTTAGGTTTGGCGTCTTTGCAAGAACAAGAGCAAACCTCACGAAACAACTCATGCACACTTTCAGATACATGAAGTTAGCAAAAGTTGAGTCACCAAAAAACATTTTGCCTTCAGCTTTGGATTCGTAAGTTCCTAAAGTTCAAACATCAAAAATTATTGAAAACTCATGTCACCTTTCTCTAATTCTGAAAGGGAAAAAAATAAAGAAAACGAATTACTCTGAAGGAGCCCCATGGCAGGATCAGGGACTTCGATTTGGAGATTCCTCTGAGCAGACTAAAACATCTCTTGAAGTCAACGTCTTTTTCAGTGTCCTCAAAGTCAAGATATACTCTCTATAATGACATAGCGTTGCTAATATCAAAATCAGAAATGAAAGTATCTTCAATACGGATATCTTCAAGATGTGGTGCATCCAGAACATACTTGGCATAACTTGATGCAAAATCTAAATTGTAACTCATCCTTCTAAGGGTCCGCGAACTTCAATAACTGGACAACCAGAACATCCTGGAAGCTAATGCATTTGTCCCTGTGGCTCTCGATACAATCATCTTCTCCTCTATACTTTATAAACCAATTGAAAACGGTACACCAAAGCTTCTCCCACTTCTTTGACAAGACACTGGTTTTAGCACCATCTTTTGTATCCATGAACGTAAGTATGTGACTGATTAGCTCAACGGGTAAGGCAATAATGCTTTCTTGGAAACAATAACCCACTGGTTCTCCCATCTTTACGTATCGTCTGAAAGTGTAAAATTTTCGGTTTTATGGATGCAAGTGATGATGTAACCTGAAATACAAGTCGATACATATAAATATGAATTTCCAAGTTGAAAGCTGTCATGCAATGGCATTTGAATTGTGTTTTCAATGCACTTTCAGTTCAATTATTAGGCTTTATATTTCCCATTAAGTAGTCATTTCCGAGCTAGTCGGAAATGACTTCTGCTACCTTTTTCCATTGATGAAAAAGTTAGGTAAAAGTGTTTTGATCATAAATTTGGGGATTATCTTGGAGGGAAAGGCGACTGGAAATTGAAGAGATGCGAAGAAGAAAAAGATAATGTCAGCTTGCCACCTCCTCCTCCAATTACACCTGGTGTATTTAAATCCACAGTATTAACCAAAAGTAACAAACTTTATTTTTATGTCTCAAATCATGCGTGCTCTCCTAGCTCAGGCTTCTCTACCAGCCTCTTTCTGGGTTGAGTCTCTTCTCACTGCTGTCTACCTCCATAATATTCTTCCCACCAAAGTCCTTGGCAACATTATCCCTACTATTGTCCTCTATCATCGCTCACCCTCCTATGAGCATCTTCGCACGTTCGGATGCTTGGGGAATGTTTTGACTATAAAAGGGGAGTCCTAGCTCTATTATTTGACAAGAGTTGACATTGATTGAAATAATAGAGCAAGGAGAGAGAACCAAGAGAGCTCGACACCCCCCTACCCCACGGCATCAAGGTGAACGGCCTCCTTCCGCCTCTTGCTCCGTTTTGCGTAATTGCTTGTTTCCTTCTTCTACGTTGCTAGAATAAGGCATGGATAAGAACCCAGTTCTCAATCCCAAGGTGTGGATACGGGTAGAGACGAGGACGTTATTCTTCGTTGTGCTCACACAAACCTACAAGGTACACGTTGCTTCCTTTCACGTTATGAGAGCTCAACCTGCGATTCATGGAGGGCTTTAATCAAGAATTTTTAATTGTATTTTCACAGCGCATCCAGCATCAAAACTCCAAGTGTTTCGTCTGGACCTGTTGCATATAAATGAGCAAGCTCAAGCCCGGATCCGTGCGAAACTCCGAAGACCTGGTCAGCCATGAGCAGTAAAACGAGAGGCGACCAAAAGAGATCTCGTCTCTTCCTTGCCGGGCAGCCATGAGCAAGGCCAACCACGCTCTGATACCACTTAATAAAGTTGAAAAACGACAAGAGACAACCAACATCAATCTTTGAAAGATAAAACAACTCTCAAAGTGAGAGATATGAATTTTGTTGAAAAATTAGGTGAAATATGAATTCCCAAAAGTTTACAACACTTCGATGGACTAAAAATAATAAAAATTCAAGATTTTCCAAAAATATAGATAATTATAAAACTATCAAATTTTTTAAACACATGAGATTATGAGAAATCTAAAAATCATTGAATTTGATTTGAATTTTCTTACTAAAAGTTATCAGATAGACACATATTTTCTAAAATAGTAAAAACGCCGATTTGAAGGTCAAGATGACAAAATTTGATCAAAATGTGGTAGAAATATGCATGGTTCGACCATACATCGGATCCCTTCATTTCTGCCATTAGTTTTACCTACTAACCTAAGTTACTTTCCTGAATTTGACAATATCTCTCATAATTTGTGCCCTACATTATTCCTTTTATGGATAAGTGACTCATATATGGCTCAATTTGATAGCACGCGACAATATCTTAGCCCACGTGATTAATAGGTCCATTAGCTTTGCTAGCACTTGTGGAATTCTTTAGGATTCTCTACTTAGAAGTTTCTCTAGTAAATATTTATTCGCGAGGAGGTGAGAATCTTCTGGACGTTCAGTCTCCATCATTTGATCACAGATTATCTTGAACCCTCCAAAGAGGAAGCTCATATATAAATATTGGTGGCTTTATTTTCATCCTCACCTCACAACCATCTAATCTGTAAGAATTTATCCAATTAAAACGAAGTCCTTTTCTTAAAGAGATGTCATTGTGTCTTTAATGAAAATCACCAACCGATCTTAAGCCGCCGCCCAAGAACCCCTCAAACTGTCCCTTCTTCGTGTCTTTCTGGCTCATCCAATCTCGAATTCTCTCCACCAAGTATCTGAAATCTCTGCTACCCTCCAGCATTCATGAATTTCAATCCTCTCAATGGGCAAAGTTGTTTCGATTTCCGAATAAATATAGTGTTATCATTTCATGAGAACCGGCCACAGCCAATCATGAATGTACGGGATGGTCTCTTTTTTTTTTGTCGGTTTGTGCTTAAAATGCATGAACAGTGTCAAAACCGGGAATCAAAAGGTGGGCCACCACAAAAACCGGGACAAAAATTCCGCATAGAAACCTTATCCAAAATATATTTAGGCTCGATATCAAAAAAGTCCAGAACATCTGCAAACATTGCCATCCTGGAAATTGTGTCATCCCCCGTTGCCAGCATACAGCTCAGACTCTCATCAGAGTAGTACCCAGAGTCAAAATTCTTCAACATCTCTAAGAATGCCACTGGATCTATCACAACACCACCAAATCGAATCACCAGGCTGCAAAGGTTGCAAAAATTTAGCAAATTAAAAGATCAAATCTGAAATAATAGAAGATATAAATAAAAAATTATATTGAGATCATTAGAGATTACCTTTGCAGAATAGGTTGGATGGCTACCGTTGACTACCTGGGATGGATTTGGACATGAGTATCAGAAACTTGAATTGAGAAGTCTTCTGCGTGGGATGAAACCTCACAAAGGAAACAGCATATCTTGCAAGCTTAAATGTAATTCGGGCATAGTTAGCCCTCATTGTGACTGTTCTAATAGAAATTAATTTGGATAACATCGCAATGAGAAAAAAAACTTGGCTCATTATACATTGGTTGTTTACTCATTGTTCTATATTTTCTACTACAAAAACTCACCCAGACCGAGCCTAACCTGGCCAAACCGAAATGGTTGATTAGGTTCGGATTAATCAATTACTTCATCATGTTTGGGTAGAAAATATTCCAAACCGAGCTAGTTGGGTTGGAGGAGAAATGTAAGTTTCACTCGCCCAAACCACCCTGCGTACACCCCTAATTAAAACCACGTAAATGATTTTTTAGAAACATCAAATGTAAACATGTTTGGTGCCTAGATTTGCTGTAATTACTGTCTTTTTTATTACCGAATCAGTGCACCAATACTCACATACTAAATTTTGTTTGGTAAAACAAGAGGGGAAAAGCCCTAACACAATCTAATACATTATTTGAGAAGGCATGTCAAAATGGAAATATCCGAGCTAAAAGAATGAAGATAAGAAGCATTTTCCTTTCCACAACAAAGGCAGTGCAGTTTCTAACAAGGCTATCAGCTACCTAATTTTTTTTCCTCCATTTTTTTAAGGAGAAAGGAAAATTTCATTAAAAGAGGGGTGTCACACCCAAAATGTCACCAGAGAAAACATTTGAAGCTCAGTCCAGCCTGTCCAGGACTTGAGAATAAAAAGACATGTCCTCTTCTTCTAACCCCTTTTTGCGCAAAGTAGTGTGCTAACTTTTTTTCACTCCTACCAAAAAATAAAACCGAGGCAGCTTCGAGGAGAGTGTGACAGTCTTGTATCAATACACGCATTACTGCAAGTGTAATGCAAGCCTTCATCTGACCCGAAGTACCATTGCTAACTGTTGGGATAGATGCCATAGAGGCAATCTTATTTTGTATGAACGTTGTTTTTTATTATACTATTCATTGTATTATTTATGGAGATATTTAATATAATGAAGTATTTAGATTATAATCTGTTGTTTATCTTAGATATCCCTAGTCCATCATATTGATTAACAAGACAATCAACTATAGACTACTATGGGGTTGGATTGATATGGAGATATCACGATCCAACACATGTGTATAAATTAGGGGTAATGGCATACTGGATTGACCCACAACGAGAAGCCTACATAGAAGTTACGTAAAGTCACAAGTACTTCTCATAGTGACTATGGTATTGTGGATCTTAGACTTGAAGTCACTAGATACTCTAGTTGTGAAATATCACGCCTTGATATCGTCAAACACTACACTATGACTGGGTAGCAATAAAGGCGTTAATCGCGAATGATAGGAAGCAAGTTTAGAGATCGTAGTGATGTAGATAAGATTTGTCCCTCCCACATAACGGGAGAAAATATTCGTGGCCACTCGAGAGATAGTGCTTATAGAATGTCTGGCAAGAGTCAGATAAATCAATATATGATATTGATTTTATCTGCATAGATAAGACTATTCCCAGGATCCAGAAATGGATTAGATATACGAGTGTGACTTGTATATATCGTGTCCAATCCGGATATGGAGACAAAGGGACAATACAATGCGATAACATTGGTCACTAGGTTTGTCGAATGACTATTTCTATTAGTTGGGTGGTATGGATGTGTTGCTAGACACTGCTCCATGTTAGTAATTTTTACTACCAACTAAGTAGAAACCTATGGGGTCATACTCCCTATGAATTAATTCGGACTTGGGAATTAATTAATATGAATAATTAAATAGAACGGTCGTTACGCAACTACTTGCAAACTTAGTAGGACTAATTTGCAAGTTGGACTAATCCGCGTATGGACAGGATTAGGAGAGGGGCTCGTATGTAGTTAACAATGAGTTGTTAGATTATATAAAGGACAGTACTGGCTTATTTCTCAAGGTGGTTGTCGGAATTTTTATCACCCAAGAGAGAACAAAGCAAGGAGAGAGACAAAACACTAGAGGGCCGAACCCCCTAGTGCCACCCCTCTACCCGTCGGCCTCAAGGAGGGTGCCGCCCCTTCTTTTGCTCCGGTTTGTGTAATTCTTCTTCTTCCTCCTTCATCCCTAGCTAGCAAAAAGGTGTGAAGGATCCAGTTTCAATCCTACGATTGGACTATCCATAGAGACGTGAATCCTATTTCACGAGTGGAGTCATCACATGAGACAAACAAGGTACTTGATGTTCCTTTACCATCGTTATGAGCTCTAGACTTGTGATCCTTGGAGGGTCTTGAATGGATGATTATTCGGTTTCTTTCGCTCTGAATCCATATCGAAACCCTACACTAACAAGTTGAACCGCGACCAAACAGTTTCATTCGACCTCCACATAATTGAGGTGGAGTTCCCTAGCTAATTGGAGACCGAAAAAAATCGCCAACAGCTTGGCGATGAGAGGTGACATGATCTTTGGATATTAAAAAACGACCCGCAATAAACAGTCTGCCGGAGTTCAATTTAATGGATCCCTCGGCCGGTCGGGACCAAAAAGTGTTGCGTGAAGAATCTGTAGACGAAGCATCAACGATCATACCTCCCAACACAGCCTCTTTGTACCACAGTATGTAACTCAGGCCAAAGTTTGGGATGAATTCAGCCAGTTTTTGTATATTCTTGAACACCTTCTTATTTTGGTATCGCCAAATTGCCCTGATTAGAGGAGTGAACTGCTCACAGACAGCCTTCAAAATATTGGAGGAAACTTCAACGATTAAGTCCCTCACCCTCCCCTTCCATTCCCGAACAACTAACAACTCTGGACACTGTTTCCAGACCTCTTGGGAAATTTCGCAATATAGAAAAGCATGGTTATCAAATTCTACTCCATCATGACAGACTTACAAACTATTGGAACATCCATACCTCTGTTCCGGAATTGGGTAGCTACCGGGAGCGAATTATTCCATTAATGCCACACTGGAAATATGAGTTTCTTCGGAATCTTCAATTTGTCACGACTTGAATTTTTTGGATCCATTTAAAGAATAAATCCCATACTCTTGAGAACGTTTCTTAAGTCATCATATGTTGGTAACCATATCGGTAGGTTTTTCACTTGCACCCACACGTCAATGGAATCAAAAGAAACCTTGTCCGTCTTTGCCCAATACCCGTGGCTTCTCGACAAACAATTTCTCATAAAAATCCATGGGCCCCCGGTAAGCACTGTTTCCATTGAATCTCTGGCGGGGAATTGAAAAACAACAGTATTTGAACATGTTTCGTGGATGTTTATCTTGTCTCCCTCATACTAAATCTTCTTGAAAATAACCTTCATAGCCCAGATACTAGACCGTATTGGAAGAAGAAACTTGTCAATCAAGCATGGACCCCTGCCCTTAATGGCTGTTTTAAGATGAAATTTGATTGATTTTGTTCTTTGACCCTACCTTATTTCTCTCTCCTTCATTCATTCTTTCCTCCGTCCAATTCATGTGCTCCTTTCGCTTTTTCTTATTTCCAGATTTGTGCGAGATTTTTTCTATTGAAATCATGGATTTTTCTGCAGTCCTCTTCCATAGCTAGCAATTTCGTTCCCTCTCATTTTTAAAATGATCTTCAATTGTTTAATTTGTTTGGGTCTCGTATCTTCTTCTTCTTTCTTCTTCTCTGTCTCTGTTAGTACGAAGTATGAATGAATATCACATTCGATTAGCGATGAGAGACCAGATCTAAAGCCGCCTACAACCCCATTGGTAACTTCCCCAACACATTCTATAATTATGCGTACCTATCCTGTAGAAATCCAGCACATGACTCAAAAGCCCTAGGTAACTTCCCCAACACATTCTAGAATTATGCGTACCTCTCCTGTAGAAATCCAGCACATGACTCAAAAGCCCTAGCTGTAAATCGGCAAAAACATCAAGAGTCTCAATCTGTTTTTTGTTTAATGAGGCGATGGTCAATCAAGAGATCATCATACTTTGGACAGAAAGAGAAGTCAAGTTAATGAGTCCTATATCAAATTAGAAGGAACTTCACTGCGAATTGAAGAGAAAACACTTTTGGGTGGAGGACAACAGTTATGCACGGGATTGAGGCTCGGGGACCCAGAAGGAGAGAGAAGACGAGGGGCAATGAGGTCAGTCAAAAATTAATTGTTCTGTAACTAGTTTTTCTTGTGCCGTAGGCTTTTTTCGATTCCCACAAAATCGTTAACCCCCGATACCTTTAAGGTATCAGATTGGTGTTTTCATTGTTGTTCACCACCCGCACATGGTGAACGCATGTTGAACGTCGCAACTCTTGCCGAACGATTTCTTGCTACAATCGAAGGATTCCAGACTCAAATGGATGCTCGATTCGACAGAATCGATGCCATATTCGACAGAATAGAAGCTTCATATCCACCACCGCCAAAGATGCAGCAGCCGATATCGCAGCCAGTGGAGAACTCACAACAACAACCACCGTCGCCGGATGAACAACCGTCACAAGAGAGGAGAGCCAGCCCCCATCTATTCCGGCGACCCAACAGATCTTCTTGACCCTTTCCGTGCGCGGCGACTTCCTCCACAATCCACTGGCTTTCAGTCCATCCATGTGCTCCAGTCGTTGCGCCACCCACCACCCGAACCACCACCGCCGTTCAATTGCCAAAGTCACCTGCAACAAAATTCGTAACCTTCAACAGCCACCGTAGCTTCTGGGTTGTTTCTTCAACAGGGTGTTTCTAGGGTTGACAATATTGGGCTGATTTTTTCATTTGGACACACTTTGCTCAATTGGTCTCACCTCCTCAATTGGGCTTCATTTTTATTTTGGGCCTATTCATGTTAGGCAGCCGGCATGTAGGCTTCGTGTTGATTTGGGCTTGCAAAGTGGTGTTCGCATGTTCGTTCGCCGTCTATTTGATCCGGGCAAAAACATGATTCGAGCCTTATCTTAGATTTTTCAACCGATCCACCTTGATGACAAGGTGATTTTCAACCGCGAGGGAGTTGATACGGGTCAACGTCAACCGTGTTGTTTATTAGAATTCAGTTAGTTAGTTAGTTATTTAATTACGTGTTTATTTAATTAGTAGTTAACTAGCTTTGAACCCGTGCGATGCACGGTAACATGCACAATATATATGTATAGTTTAAGAATATTATTAAGTCTATTTTGATTGTGACCTTTTAATTATCTCATGCAATGTTATATGATGTAATTCTCAAAAAAAGAAGAATGACTGTATATTATTACTGTCGCGCGCTCCATGTATTTTATTATGCAATTCAAATAGCAATAAAAAGGTTCTAAGATATCTACACTGTTAAGTTGGGCATTCTTAGTTTGAAATGAAGGATGACATTGATGTTTATAGTCAGCCAATTCATTTCATTATATATTGTGAATGGACTACCACAAAACACTAAAAGATTATATCAGTGAAAATGAATTAATTATTGGACACTTGACTAAGATGAAGTATAAATTCTTTTACTTTTAGTATGAACTTTGGAACGCATCTTGCGACCTTTTTTATCTCTCCAACTATGTATGTCATCATAATTACCTGGAAATAAACCACACAAAAAAGAATAAATAAAAAGTTATAAAGCAAAAATAATACGGCAAATGAAGAAAACGAAGCTCAAAAAGATAAACCGGGAACAAAGATCGAAAACCTCAGTTAACAGACATCGGGTGCGAGATTTTTTTTGAGGAACCTAACGATGTATTAGAAAAACTCTCTGTCAAACTGGTTACATGGGAGGAGAGAACCTAACTTAAATACATTGTACTGAAAGGAAAGTTGTTGGTCCACTTGCTCATTTCACCATCTTCTAGGTCAGTCCTATTTCCGAAAGTCTGTAGGCATGGTTGTTGCTTTGTTTAGGAATCCACTTCCAGTGGATGGTCTCAAAACTTCTGGTCTTCTCGATAGCTCTGTCGCAGATGATTGAGTAAGTCCGACCCTCCACCCGCACTTCATTCTTTCCGGCAACTTGGTCGACGATGACCAGGTCATCACCTTCAATGGAGACTTCAGAGCAACCCAGATCGATTGCTTGGTCAATCGCTAATTCCGTTGCTTGGTCATTGTGAGTATTGAGTTATATGAACTTCTCTCTCTTGATTTAATGATATATATATATATGAGAAGAGTCGGCTAATAAAAAGGAAAAATTGCATTACCATTTATTATTTATTACTATTAATAAATTGCCGTGATCAAAGAAAAAGTGTTCGGGGCATGAATTCCTGTAAGTATGCCTAATTGTGATTTTTCTTTTGAAATTGTCCGATTTTGATAAGTAAAATATACAATCAGTTAGATTCATACCTATTATAGTCGATTCGATCAATTATATATATATATATATATATATATATATATATATATATATATACCATCAATATTGTCATTCATAATATTTGTATACCTTTTATACATTTGTTCTAATTTGATGTTAGTATTTTGGGTGTTCACATTTTAGATAAGATATTAATTATTGAAATTACCTTTTATACATTGTGTTCTAAATTTAAGTTCGGCGTCATTTTTAAATTTCAACCATTTTAAATTTCAACTTCATATTAACTTCGGCAATATTTAAACTGCAATGCCACGTGGTAATCTCTCACAAAAATTCATTCTCAAATAGTATATATAGATTAGTTTAATTGTGTAGTTTTATAGGGACAGGACCTTGTCTAGCCCGTACGAGTCTAGGGTTAGTTTCGTTTTACTATTTGAATAAGTTGTAGTCTTCAGTTTATTTTATCAGATGAATTGAAAAGAGAATTTCTTCGTTTGATCAAGATTTAGTTGATTATGACAAGTGTCGTAGGCTCAGCTACGTGGTTAGTTTTGTCGATTTTCACAAAATCGTCAACCCCCGATGCCTTTACGGTATCAAATTGGTGCTTGCGGAAGAGAGATCGCCGCCGTAAGTTCTCCTTCTTGTTCGGAGCAGAAACCCTACCGAAAGTTTGTTATTTTTTTTAGTTTTTCTCACATGTGAATGTTGAAAGCGCGTCAAAAGTGATTTTGTCCGATTTTCAGCTACAAAATCTCTATTTCAGGAGATCTTTCAATTTGTTTGAAAATGAATTTAAGTTGCAGATTTTTAGGCTTTTACCTGAAAATTTAGAGTCTGTCAAAAGAAATGAATTGACTGAGACATGCACAATGCTTCTTCATATTTGCCTTTTCCCGTTACAGAATGTTGGTCTTATTATGGGCACAACTATATAAGCAGATAATCTCGTGACTTACGCAGAGGATAAAACACAAATGCAGCGTGTAATTGTAATAATTTATAGCACACTGTAAATACAAAGTGGATTAATGGAATTAACATGATTCCCCATTCAGGATATCCATACACTGGGGGCTAAATTTGGAAAATCAAAGAGAGTAAGGATAAAATATATTTCAAGAAGTTGAATGGGGTTATAGTAAGAAATTTGTGGGGGCTAAACTGAAAATCAATATAAAACAAGGGTAAAAGCTGTCATTAGTCTCTATGTCCACCCCTTAATTGATCCGGACTTTTATTTGATCAATCTTACTAAAGTAGATAACAACTGAAAAAACAAGAATTTGAAAAGGATAAATTGCACACCAACCATCACAAATGTAATATAGCCTCATCATCAGGCAATGCTACTAGAATTTGCGGAGGATCAAATGAGCTCCAAACTGAGGTTGGACAGTGAGGACAGCGCAAGGAGCATGAGCATACGATGGCGATAGCTCAAAGGAGAAGCGTTGGAGTATCATCGCCATGGCCATTTTAGTTTCCAGCATCGCGAAATTCTGCCCAATACACACTCTCGGTCGCCAACTGAATGGGAAGTACGATACATGTTTCTTCATTGCCTTTAAAATTCCTTCAGAAAACCTCTTTGGCTTGAACTCCTTCGCATCATCCCCCAGATCTCAGTGTCGTGCTGGAGTACGATAGTCGGTAAAGTAAGCAGTGTTCCTGCAGGTATGGATAGTTTCCCTAGTTTGGTCCCTTCATAAACAGCCTGAACCAACACAGGCACAGGCGGGTATAGCCTAAGAACTTCATTCAATATCATTGTTACCTGAAATGAACCAAAATAACAAGTTTCCTCAAAATTATGATGACATAGCGAACCAATTAATTAGGGATCGTTTGGGCATGCTGCGGTGGTACTAGAAGCTTCACGAAGCACAAACATTGTTTTTCATCAGCTTCTTTGTCACGAACTTTTTTCCACCATAACTAAAAAGTTAATTTAAAGGTCCAAAAAGTCATACCAAACCCACTTTAAATAAAAAAAGGTGAAAAAGAATGATTACTCAAAGACTGCTAGATATGAAGTGAGATTTACTAAAAGCCAGACATATAAAATGTGCACACTAAGAGCCCGTTTGTTAATGATTTTGCTTTCTAGAACGTTGCTTTTCGAATCTAAAAGTAGTGTTAATGTGTTTTGTAAATTTATTTTTTTCTGCTTTCTGGAAAGCAATTGCTTCCCCACAACAGTTTTTGAAAAGCTGGGGAGGGGTTGCTTTCCAAGACCTACTTTTCAATAAATGTATTATTTGACATTCTTATCCATTACCGTTGGTAAATATCAATGATTATTTATTGTAACAATATTATTTGTTATATCATGTCTGATATTGTCATTTCGACACTAACAACAACTCTAAAGCACTAATTACCAAACACAAAATGTCAAATGTGTTTTCCCACAGCAGCTAAAATACGAAATTTACCAAAAACTTTTCGCATAGATTTTCACAGTACTTTCTACACAGCGGCTTTTTAAAACGCCACAGCATTACCAAACTAGCCTTAAGTAGTACTAGTATAATTTATATTGATGAGATAGATAGTACTGAGATTATGGTTGTGTGCGAAATATGATTTTCATTGTTATTTTACGGGTTTATAGTAGTATCAACTTGCTGTAAAATAAAAAATTAGCCCCTAAAAGAATGATCTAAATGAAAAAAACATAACAAGAGATCAAATTTTATATAGGAAAGACTATCATGTAATATCACAATCAGGCCAATACAATATTTGATCGTCCAAGTGTTATTAGTCATCTGGTTCTGGGATTATGAGTAGTATACACAATCATTACCAAACAATATTATTTCAGTACTCAGAATTAGGCTGAGACAGCCGAGAGGATTTTCGGAGTTGTTGCCAATGCCGGAGAGACCTTACGAAAGCGTCTCGATGGACTTTATCACGTATCTACCCAAGTCGGAGGGGTATGGCACGATCATGGTGTTGGTCGACCGGTTTACCAAGTATGCTACTTTTCCACCGGCCACTCCAGGGTGCACGGCGACGGATGCAGACACACTCTTCTTCCAGAATGTGGTTAAGTATTAGGGAGTTCCGCGGAGTATAGTAAGCTACCGGGACGTTCGCTTCACCGAATTTTTTTGGACGGAGCTCTTCAAACTATGAGGGCGCGGAGCTAAGCTTCTCTACAAGCTTTCACCCACAGACGAATGGTCAAACAAAATGGTGAACGCTTTGGTAGAGTTTTACTTGAGGCACTACGTGAGTGCAAATCAGAAGGATTGGGCAAACCTCCTGGACATAGCCCAATTCTCCTCCACGATCCGATCGTAGAGCCTTAATACTTTTGCCAAGTTGCTTCTCTACTCACTAGTCCTTTCACCTTTCTTATTGAAAGGGGACTTTGTCATTTTTCCTAATAAACAAGATTCACATGTCTCATATGATTCCAAATCAAATGAGTCTAGAAGTCCATCCTTATGGAGTCTAGATATGCGTTTCTCATTTATATGGCCTAAACGACAGTGCCATAGATATGTAGGGTTTAAATCATTAGTTTTAATCCTTTTAGTATTTATGTATAAATTTGGACTATTTAGATCAAGGATATACAATCCATTAGACAAATGCGCACTACAATAGTGCATACTATCAAAATAAATGGAGCAACACTTGTCCTTTATTGAAATAGAAAAAACCTTCTCGTCCAAACAAGAAACGGAAATAATGTTTCTGCTCATAGCAGGCACATAATAGCAATTGTCTAATTCTAAAATAATTCAAAGATAGCTCATAAATGCCTACAGCTAATGCAGCAACTCTTGCTACATTCCCGACGCGCAGGTCTATCTCCCCTTTACTCAATTTTTACTTCTTTTCAAATCATGCACATTACGACAAATGTGAGAACCACATCCGGTATCCAATACCCAAGATGAAGAAATAAAAAGATTGACGTCTATAACAAAAATACCTGGTGGTGGTGGAATCACTATTCCAAGCTTCTTATCCTACAGATATTTAGGGCAATTCCTCCTCCAGTGACCCGGCTGGCTGCAGTAGTGACACTCACCCTTAGCCACGCCTCCACTAGGCTTCAGGGCTTCCTTGGATTTTGCAACTTTCTTGCGCTTTCCTTTTGAAGTAGAGGCAACTGACTTGCCCTTCTTCTTATGCACCATCATTATGGCTTTGTCATTGCCTTTGTTGACGCTCTGTTCCGCTGTCTTTAGCATGTTCAATAAGTCAGGCAGAGTCTTACTGATCTCGTTCATATTATAGTTCATGATGAACTGATTATAACTGTCAGGCAACGATTGCAAGACAAGATCAGTAGCCAAATCTTGGCCCAATGGGAACCCCAGTCTCTCAAGGTTCTCTATGTACCCGATCATTCGGAGCACATGAGGTCCTACTAGATTCCCCTCTGCAAGACTACTCTTGAATAATGCTTTAGACACCTCATAGCGCTCATGCCTAGCATGTTCCTGAAACAATTGTTTCAAGTGTATGATCATATCATAGGCTTCCATATTCTCATGCTGCTTCTGAAGCTCAGGAGTCATGGTACATAGCATGAGGCAAGTCACGTCATTAGAATCATCAATATGTTTCTGACGTGCCCTCACTTCCGCTAGAAGATACTCGTCTTGTGGTGGTGCTAGAATTTGAGTGTCCAAGACGTACAACTTCTTTTCTTGCTTAAGGACAATCCTTAAGTTTCTGTACCAGTCAAGGAAATTTGTTCCAGACAGTTTATCCTTCTCACGGACAGATCGTAGGGATGAAGTCGATGCGTTGTTGTTTGCCATTTGGAATTCTACAAAACGATAAATGTGCAATTTTAGTATTTTGAACAATTTAACTATATTTAATAATGGCTAGATCATCAAATATAGCTCCCACTATTTTTCTCGGATTAATATCCCTCACCATTAATGCGGAAAATATCATTATATTTTCTAGTAGGTCCAAAATCCCTTTTTCACTTCTTCTTGAGCTTGCTTTGGCAAGTCACCCAAGAATAGGTTATTTAGGTAGGAACCATTCCAATTGCATCCTATGCAACTCTTGGTCCAATTAGGTGAATAACTATTTTATTCTTTATCCGATGGATAACCCCTAATTGTCATGCCTCTAGGCTCATCAATCCAATTGATTCTTGCCTAGTTGCGTCCAACCTCTTGCTTCAACATACACACATTACTAGCTTGTGTCGTCCGCAACACACCATGGTAAATTAAAATCGCCTTGCTTTGGCAAGCTCAAATTTTAATAAACCCTGATCATGAAGGGTGTTTTGGCAAGAGAAGGCAAAACGCAATATTTAATTGAGGGATTTTTCTTTTAATTTGTTTGGTTGATCTTATCAACATGGTCTACTTATTTGGATTGGGCTATCCACAATAAAATACCAACCTTGTTTATTATTATCTTGTTATTGTTTTCGCTAGTATCGCCATACACACAAAATTAAATAACAAGGCATGAATAATAAACATCCACAAACATAAAAAGAAACGTGGCATGGATATGGCCCCTAGATTAGTGATATTATCAAGCCAATGATAATATCCAATTACCCTAAAGTGCCGAGCTCATCTCCATGTGCTCCACCATAGCTGCGCGCCTAGGGATGTCTTCTTTGTCTCTTGGCTCCTTTGGTTCTCCGGTCTTCTTCTCCATGCTCTTGGCTATCATCTAAATATTTCTAATTCTAGCCTAACATCTAGAATAAATAAATAACAAAAGCCTCACATGTCGAGGAGAAAAAGACGACTCGGAGGCCGTAAAACCTAATTAATTATTACATTAATTTGATCAGCTTGCAGGCCGTAAACCAAACCATAAAGCAATAAACATCCACAATCCTAGGCCATATCCATCTACCATGCAATAAAGCACATAATACAGTTAAAACCTATATTTAACGCGCTTGTTTAATTTTAATAAAATTGGGTAATTAGGGTTACAACGGTCCAAGGGGTTCAAGCCAACAAGGGGCCCGAACCCCTAGGACCGCCGCCGCCACAAGGCCCGGCCCAAGGCCGGCCGCCCCATTGGCCCGCGGCCTTTGCTGGGCGCGCAAGGGAGGGGGCGGACGGCTAGGGTTTCAGCCCTAGTCTTCCTTCCCTCTTCCTTGTTGCCCAAGCAAGGTTGTTTCCTTATGGATTTAATTCCATAAATTTATTTCCCTAATTGAAAACCCCTTTTCAGTCAT
Source organism: Linanthus parryae (assembly GCA_023055425.1). NCBI lineage: Eukaryota > Viridiplantae > Streptophyta > Magnoliopsida > Ericales > Polemoniaceae > Linanthus > Linanthus parryae. Next base: position 125,285,291 of record JALGPY010000004.1, on the reverse strand, counting down.
GTGCCCATGAACCCTAATTTTTTAAGAACCCAATTATACACATCTTATGTGATTAAACTCACCAATTCTAACATCCAATGTTAAATTGGATCTTGTTCTATTGAATCAAATTCAATTTTGCATCTACTATGCCAATTAATTTCAGTTTTCGCGTAATAAACAATAAAATGGTGTGTAAACTGAAATCGTAACATAAATATCATGTTATGCTCTACGACATGTGGCTCTGATACCACTGTTGGGCTTTGAAGTAGGTAACGCAGCGGAATAATAAAAATTTAATTCCTACTTCAATGCCCACTACGGATCGTCAGGAGGAGACATCATAACATGATAAGAGACATAGTATTGTGTACCTTTTTGATTTGTGAGATCACACAAAGAATGATGTCCTCGTATCTACGGTTGATCCACGTCTAGAGGTGAGATCTAGATTCTTCCTTCAAACAAGTGCTAGATTGAACTCGGAGGAAGAGGGAGGAAGATCAAAGCAACAAAGGAACAAAAGGAGGATCGGCCTCCTCTTTGAGCCGATGGGAAGGGGGCGGACGGGCTAGGGTTTCGGCCCTAGCCTTGTCTTGCTCTCTCTTTTGCTATCTCCCACTCACTTTGTTATGTCTAATAACATTAGTGCGGGAAGGAAGCTAAAGCCTCTTTATATACTCCAACAACTCCTTGTTGTTTCCATAAAAGAGTTTCCTAATTCTAGATGAACTAGAACTATTCCCTTCCTTGCAAATTAGTCCTACTAAGTTTGCAAGGTGTTTCACAATGATCCTTCTATTAATTAATCAATATTAATTAATCCCAAATCTAGCTCTACTCTATTTGACGTGTGACTCCATAGGTTTCTATATAGTTGGTAGTAACTCTTACTAACATGGAGCGGTGTCTAGCAACACATCCATGACACCCAACCAATAGAAATAGTCAGTGATCCCGACAAACCTGTTGTGCCCAATATGTCATATTGCACTATCCCTTTGTCTCCATATCCGGATTGGACACGAGACATACATCGTCACACTCGTATATCCAATCCATAGTTCCTCGATCCTGGGAATATGGTTATGCTTGCAGATAACATCAATATCTCTATATTGATTTATCTGAGTCTGGCCAGACATTCAATAAGCCTCATCCCTCGAGTGGCCGTGGATATTTACCCCCATTATGTGGGAGGGACAAATCCTATCTACATCACTACGATCTCTAAGCTTGCTTCCTATCACGCCCGATAGCTATCTTTATGATTACCCAGTTACGGTGTAACGTTTGATAACATCAAAGCGCAATATTCCACAACTAGAGTATCTAGTGACTTCAAGTTTAAGGATTGCAGTTATATTAGCACTACGAAAAGCGATTGTGACTTGATTTAATCTAATGTATCCTTTTTGTTGTGGGTCAATCCAGTATGCCATTACTCAATGCATACCCATGTGTTAGACTTGATATCTCCATATCAATATATCCACATATTAGTCTATATTTGATCGTCTTATTAATCAATATAGTGGACTAGGGATATTTAAGATAAACAACATATTTTATCTAAGGACTTCATTATATTAAATATCACAATATATAATAAATGAATATTCTAGCCAAAAACAATGTTCATACTAAATCTACGATTGCCTCTAGGGCATCTATTCCAACAAGATGAAGTTTTCTTCTTCTCCAATCTTCTTCACTTTCTGCTAGATTGATTCTGCATCTTCATTTGAATGTTCTTGAGAATTTAATATGGTATCAGAGCCAGGTTTCTAAGGCTGCTGATTTGATCACTGTGCTTCTCCTTTCTTGTTTCCTACATTATTATGTTTCTGGATCTATTTCGTTTCTTTTGAGATCTCTTCTTCATTATCTCCCATGGCTCTTCCAAATTCGTCTACTGCTCTTGGGACGGTTGATTATACCTCCCCATATTTCTTATATGCTGGTGATAATCCGGGTCACCTCCTTGTTAATCAAATTCTCGCATGGGAAAATTATTATCCATGGGTTCGAGCTATGAAAGTGGCTCTCATGACCAAACACAAATTGGTGTTTGTAGACGGATCCCTTCCTTCTCCAGCTATTGGATCTCCTGATTTTGCTCTCTGGAATCGCTGCGATAGCATGGTAATTTCTTGGCTCCTTAACTCAGTTTCCAAAGAAATTGGTAGTAGTGTGGTCTATAGATCTAGTTCCAGAGAGATCTGGGTTGATCTGCAAGAGCGTTTTGCACAGCAGAATAAACCTCGAATTTTCAGCTCTCTAGTAAGATTTCATCTCTTAAGCAAGGTGATATGAATATCACCAATTATTACACAAAAATTAGAGCTCTCTGGGATGAAATGTCCAATTACAAGTGTCTACCTACTTGCACTTGTGGAGCCATGACTTCTTTTCTAGTAATGGTAGAAGAAGAGAAGATTATGCAGTTTTTGATGGGTCTAAATGATCAATATACTTCTGTCAGAGAACATATTTTATTAATGGACCCTCTCCCTTCAATGAATCTGGTTTTTGCAAAAGTAATGAAACGTGAATGCCAAATGCATATTAGCAACACATCTACCGTGCGTGTTATTGCAATGCCAGCTCTAAATAAGAATGGTCTTGGTGTGATGGGACTTGCACCATTCCCAATGAACTCCAATGTGGCTGCATATGCTAATCCAAGGCCTAATTCAAAATCCAAGTTGATATGCTATCACTGTGGAAAAACTGGACATGTCAAAGAGAAATGCTGGCAACTACATGGGTATCCTCCAAATTATAAACACAAACAAAATTTTAAGCATAATGTGGCCAAGGCACATAGTGTGATTACTAGCTCAAGCTCACAACAAGCTAGTGAGAAAGCTCACTCAAGTTTAGAGCTATCAGCAAGTCAAATGCAGCATATAGCTTCAATGATCAGCTCCCAACTTCAAAACTCCAAACTCAGTTCTGCTAGTGAGGTGGGATCTACAACATCTTATGATCATCCATCAATCTCTAATGCTGCATATGAAGCTTATTTAAAGGGAGATGTCCCTTGTCCTACCAGTCCAGTCACACATTTTATGGGAGGAGTTACTAGTACTTATTCACTTCAAACAACCTTTGATGGATGCTCTCCACCTTCACACTCTTGGATTATTGACTTAGGAGCTACAGATCACATGTGCTGTCAATTGTCAAGATTTTGTGAAGCAATGCCAGTAGTCAACACTTTTGTGCATCTACCTACAGGGAGGAAAGTGGTTGTTACTCACATTGGTAAGGTTCAACTTAATGATGTTGTTCTTCTTGACAATGTTCTTTGTGTGCCAGAATTTCACTTTAATCTTGTGCCCATGACACAATTGGCCAAATCCAGCAACTGCATCTTCCTCTGTGATTCTGAAAAATGCAGTATATATGATAGACTTGGAGGTCATTTGTTGGGAAGTGGTAATAAAGTTGGAGTTCTATACTTTGTCAATGCAGCATCCATATCTGTTCTTATCACACCACCTCAGATATCTAATGCAGAACTATGGCATATGAGATTGGGGTACATATCACACAAGAAACTAAATGGGATGAGATCTTCTTTGAGATGTGAAGCTTTGGATCCAAATGCATGTTGTAAAGTGTGTCCCCTTGCTAAACAGAAAAGGCTCAAGTTCCCACACCTCAATCACATGTGCAGCACACCTTTTCAACTCATTCATGTAGAAACATGGGGACCATATAGATGTCCTACATATGAAGGTCATAGATACTTCCTCACTATTGTTGATGATGCCACAAGGACTACCTGGATTTATTTGATGAAACACAAGTTTGAAGCTGGATCTATTTTGCCACATTTCTTTGCTTATGTCAAAACTCAGTTTCACAAAGTTATTACTAAGATCAGAAGTGATCAGGCCCCTGATCTTGATCTCAAAGATTTCTTTGCAACTAATGGAGTTCCACATGAATACAGTTGTGTTGCCACACCTGATCAAAACTCAATAGTAGAAAGAAAGCACCAGCATCTACTAAATGTGGCAAGAGCTCTCAAATTTCAAAGTGATGTCCCTATTAGATTATGGGGAGATTGTATTCTCACAGCAGCTCATGTGATCAACAGGACACCATCTACTATACTCAAAGGTAAATCTCCTTATGAGTTATTATATGGACATGCACCTCAGTATGACAATCTAAAAGTTTTTGGGTGTCTTACTTTTGCTTGCACTCTAAGGCATGGAAGATCAAAGTTTGATGCTAGAGCTCAAAAATGTGTTTTTCTGGGTTACATCCATGGTGTCAAGGGTTTCAAAGTATATGACCTAACTAACTCTTGTATTGTGATATCAAGAGATGTGGTCTTTCATGAAAATATTTTTCCTTTTTCTGAACACACCATTGTCCCTGAGAATGATTCTACACAACACTTTCCAAGTGGAGTTTCCAATGATGATATCTTCTTTGATGATCCCATTTCTTATTCTTTGTCACCACATTTTAACACTACATCTCCTTCTCCACCACCATGTTCTGATGGAGGTTCTTCCCCCCCATCAACCAATACATCATTACCCAGAAGACAATCTTCTACAACAACCCAGATTCCATCTCATTTTAAGGACTATGTTCTTACTAAACCTAAAGCCAAGTCTCAATCACACAATGTTATGACTTCCACATTGTTGGCTAAACCAAGATTTTTCAAAGAAGCTTTCTCACAACCTCAATGGTTCAATGCCATGAAGCAAGAAATCTTGGCTCTAGAAAGGAATCATACTTGGATTATTACCAGCTTACCACCAAATCACAAGGCAATTGGCTGTAAATGGGTTTATTAGACTAAACTCAAAGCTGATGGAACAATTGAAAGACACAAAGCTAGACTAGTAGCTAAAGGTTACACACAAGTGGAGGGCGTAGATTTTTCAGAAACTTTCTCACCAGTAGCTAAGCTACCTACTTTTAAGTGCATCTTAGCACTTGGAGCTATGAATGGTTGGCATTTATTACAGTTGGATGTAGATAATGATTTTCTTCATGGAACCCTAGAAGAAGAAGTATACATGGATCTACCACAAGGTTACTATGATCTTACAAACACCACTTCTCAGAATTCTACAAAGTATCAGGTCTGCAAACTTCAGAAGGCTCTCTATGGTCTTAAACAGGCATCTAAGCAATTGTTTGATAAATTCTCCAGCACTCTCTTGAGAATGGGATTTCAACAATGCAAGAGTGATTATACACTTTTTCTTCAAAATTCATCTACAGGCCTAGTTATTATTCTAGTATATGTGGATGACATTCTTCTTGCAGGACCTGATCTGCAAAATTTGACAAAGTTCAAAAATTCCTTGAATCAAGAATTTCAGCTTAAGGATCTGGGCAACCTTAACTACTTCTTGGGATTTGAAATAGTCAGAGACAGCACTGGAATTTTATTGTCACAACACAGTTTTGCACACACTCTTTTAGAAGACAGTGGATATTTACATTGTAATTCAGCTTCTTCTCCCATGGTGGCACAAATTTATTTAAGTGCTTCAGACAGTGAACCTCTGGATCTAGATAATGTCACTCTCTACAGAAATATTATAGGCAAACTTCATTACTTATGCCATACAAGACCTGATATTACATTTGCTGTGAACAAACTCAGTCAATATGTCTCTCAGCTTACAAGAAACCATATGATTTCTCTGCATCATATTCTGAGATACATTAAGAAGGCTCCTGCTCAGGGTATCTATTTTCCAGCTACCCCTACTACTGCAATTACTGCTTACTCTGACTCAGATTGGGGAGGTTGTATAGACACCAGGAGGTCTACCACAGGCTATTTGGTTTTTCTAGGAAAATCTCTTGTTTCTTGGAGATCAAAGAAACAGCAGGTTGTATCTAGAAGCTCAGCTGAAGCTGAGTACAGAGCTTTGACAATGACGTCTTGTGAAATCAAGTGGCTACTCTCCCTGCTCTCTAAACTTGGATTTCAATCCTCAGGTACAGCTGTTATATGTTGTGACAGTAAGCCTGCTATAGACATTGCTAATAATCATGTGTATCATGACAAAACGAAGCACATTGACTTAGATTGTCATCTCATTAGAGATTTGGTTCATTCTGGAGCAATATCTCTTGCCAAAGTTAGTAGTGCAGACCAACTTGCAGATTTCCTTACCAAACCCCTCACAGCTCCTATCTTTCATAATCTCATCTTCAAGTTGGGTGTGCTTGTTGACCCCACTCCAACTTGCGGGGGGTGGGGGGGGGGGGGGTACAGAAAATCAGTGATTTGTGTAGAAGTGATCAGCAGACTTGGACTAAAATGAAAGCTCTGCCAAACTGATGACATGAACTTGAGGACGAGCAGCTACCGTTGGATCTATTTCTTCTCAATCTAATCTGAGCCGTAGACTTGTAACGATGTCGTTCTGCTTAATGTATTGCCGTTAGCCAAATAGGACAGCTGGCTTACTCTTATTGGTTGTTCTTTTCTCTTTCCCCGTAACAAATTTCTATATCATCTTTTCGATGATTTTCTTTTGAATTAGATGAAGTTTTCTTCTTCTCCAATCTTCTTCACTTTCTGCTAGATTGATTCTGCATCTTCATTTGAATGTTCTTGAGATTTTAATACAAGAGATCAAATTTTATATAGGAAATACCATCATGTAATATCACAACCAAGCCAATACAATACTTGATTGCCCAAGTACTATTAGTCATCTGTTTTTGGCATCACGGGTACTTTATTCAATCAGCATCATACAATATTATTGCACGGTTCAGACTTGTAAATATTATTGTGGATCAAACCAAAAAACGGATAGGTAGGTAGGATGTGGCCAACAACGGGCTGGCACAATAAATGAGATATATTTTTCTTCCAACAAATAGAACATAATGTAGGTTCACATAGTACACACACGTTTACAACTCAAACATTATATGTCTCGATACCTTGTCCTATTGCCGAGTGGTAGGGGTGTTCAAGAACCGACCGCACCGGTGAAACCGGACCGCACCAAACCGAACCGTACCTAAACCGAACCGTACCTAAACCGGTCCCGAACCGAAAAAACCGAAAGAAACCACACCGCACCGAATAGTAACTTTAAATATTACAAATTGTTTTTGTATTTTTAGTGGTATTGTTTTTGGTTTTCAAAACTCTTTTAACTTGTGAACAATGATTATGTTTAGTTCATTTACACATTTTCCATGCATTTTGTTAAAAGTTTCAGATGACCATATAACATCAGTAATTAAGAGTGTGTTTTGGGTCACAATTTTATAGTTTTAGAGTAAGTACTCACTGTTTTCTTTTTTTCTTTTAAAGTATGATCTGGACATAGTTTTTTGTGCTATATTGAAATGACTTGGTGTATTTGTTGGTTCTGAATTCATCCAAAAAATTGAAATAATCATCTTTGTTGATTAAATTTCTTCTCATATCTTTCCAAATGTGATCTGAAGCTTGTGAGGGACAACATATTTTTACAAAATTTAGTCATGAGGCAACTTCTCATGGAAGATAATGAAAAAAAAATGCTCAGGAATTGAAGGCAGCTCAACCAAGTGATGATTTTGTCCTAGTTGTTTAGTCATTTCCGCTGTCTGTATGAACGTTGGCATTTCACTATTGTGATAAAAACAAATACATCAATGTTGCTCCTTCATAAACCGAAATTTTTAATCGGACCGAACCAAAAATTTAGGCGCGATTTATAATTTTTAATTTTGCGGACCGAGTGCATTTCGGTTCCAAAAAAATTAAAATTCGAACATTTCGATTTAGGTGTCTGTCATGGTCTAAAACCGACCAAACCGGACCGTGAACACCCCTACCGAGTGTCCTATCTTGAGATAAGTTGGTAAGAAACTGAATTAAGAAGGTGAAAAAAAGAATGAGTACTTAAGACTCCTTAGGGCTAGTTTGAGAATATTGTGACAGTATTAGAAAGAACTATGTGAAAATACCATGGAAAAGTTGCTGTGAATTTTTGATAAATTTTTTTTTGGTAAATATTACGTAGGACTGCAACTCGGGCGGGCTGGACGGGTTGGCACCCCTGTCCAAGCCCGAGCCCGAGTTCTGTCATGGCTGCCCAAGCCCAGCCCGACCCGGGTTAAGTGCAATGTCAACCCGTCCGAGCTCGAATTCGTATAAATCAATTCGGGTTCGGGTTGAATTCGGGTTAGTACATTAAACTTAACATATTTTTTAAAACACAAGAGAATAATAAATTGTTGGCGAAAAAATAAATCAACTAGTTCAAGAACAAAACAATGATGAAAAACATCGCTAATAACCAAAAGAAAAGTAGCATATTCATGTTAAAGATGCTACACAATTATTTAAAAATATTATATTTATAGGTAGTGGTCATGCAAATCGGGCAATTCGGGTTAGCCCGTCGTTCGATATTTGTGCCCAAGCCCGACCCTAATTACAATTCGGGCTGAAAATCTATGCCCAATCCCGTCCAAATTACCAAAACTATGTGTTCGGGCCCTATTTAAGTTCGGGCTGGGCTCGGGTTGGTCGGGTTCAACCCGCCCAAGTTGCACCCCTAATATTACGTAACAGTTGCTGTGAAATAATGATATAGCAATTTTGTATTTGGTAAAATCAACTGTAAACTTGTTGTGAGAGGGTAAAATGACAAAAATATATGATACGTGTCATTTCTCAAAAGATAACTATTGATATTTTAAAAAATTGTAAAGTTTAAATCGGTTGTAGATAAATCAGTCAAAAACACTTTCTGGAAAAGCATCTCCCCCCTTTCTTCTTGAAAATTGTTGTGGGACAGCAGAAACTGTCCAAAAAAATAGAAATTTTATTTTTACCAAACACACTAAAACTACTTATGTTGTCGGAAGCAACTGCGATGGCAGCAGAAACATTCTCAAACTGCCCCTTAGTATGAGGTGAGATTGACTAAATATAAAATAGTCGACTAGTAGTGTATCCATCAGCTGTAAAATGACATAATTTATACTATCATCATTTTTGAAAGTGGAATTGCATTGATAATTAGATAAGGTTACTGGTAGCATTGATCCATTTGATCCAGTCATGGATTTCTTGAACCCCCTTTCGGTGGATATGCCTAATGACAATCGAGTTGAACCTAACACTAGTGTGCCAAATATCTTCGATAATTGTGCGGATACTGTAATGAGGGTCCAAGTTCCTTAGGCAATTTACCGAATTGAGAGAGTCCGTTAGATTTTCCACATCCTTGTAGCCGTGAGAGAGCATCTATTTCATAGCTTCTGAAATTCCACGAGTTTCAGCTTGTAAGGGTGATTCTGCTTTGAAGGTGATGAAGTTATCTTCAACTGTTTGGGTGGGTCTCATCCAGGCTGCAGTTGACGAATAATTCTTATTCCATGAGGCGTCGGTGAGGAACGAGATCCGAGTTTAGTTGTCATGTCCTCTGGTCCATTCTGCTGCTTCGGGGATTAAATTCTCCTTTTCGATAGACTGAGGTGTCAGAATTTATATATATTGATGATATTTATAACTTTTTTTTGAAAAATGAGATTTATAATATCGAGAATGATTGGTTGTGTGAAATAACACGCTTTTTATTATTTTACAGGATTATAGTAATATCTACATGTAGTAAAATGATAAACTCACCTATAAAATAATGATCAAAATGAAAAAACATTGCACGAGGTAAAATTTGATATATGAACGAATTTCATGTAATATCACTACTAATCCAATACGTACAATACATGATTGTCCAAGTATTTTAGTCATTTGTTTCGGGGATTATGAGTACTTACCTTAATTTCAGCACCAATCTATATTATTTTACTGTTCATGGTTGGTACGTAGTCTATGGCCAACAACGGGGCTGGTACATTAATAATGAAAGATCTTTTCTTCCAACAAATTGAACATAAGGTAGGTTCAACAGTGCACGCTCATGGATTATTTTACAGGATCTACATGTAGTAAAATAATAAACTCACCTATAACATAATGATCTAAATGAAAAAACATTGCAAGATATAAAATTTGATATATGACCGAATTTCATGTAATATGACTACCAAGCCAATACAACACATGATTGTCCAAGTATTTTAGTCATTTGTTTCGGGAATTATGAGTACTTAACTCAATTCCAGCACCAATCTACATTATTGTACTGTTCATGGATCAACTAGAAAACAAACACGTATCTGTTTGGTTGGTGTAAAACATTATCCTGTAAAATGTTTTCCCTTGCTTTGGTGTTTTGGTGCTGTTTGGTAGGAAGTAAAATATTTTCCTGTAAAACGTTTTCCTTCAAATGATGTAAAATTACTTACAAATTTCAAATCCGTAAGCCATTTTCAGGAGAGTGAAGGAGGACAACAACTCATACTAACACTAGGGATGGCAACGGGTCGGATTCGGATCGGATCAGGCTAGATCCGATCCAGATCCGACTAGGAGAAATGGGATCCAGATCCGATCCAGATCCGTTCGGATCATCACCGGATTCGGATCAGATCGGATCGGGTTTCATCCAGCTGATCCAAATCCGATCCTTAGATCCATATAATATGTGGTCGGATCGGATCCTACTTGGGTTTGCAATAAAATATAAAAAATAACATAAGAAATAAACACTATTTCATACGCTAAGGCATGTTCGCAAGTTATGAAGCCTAAAACACAACAGAAATAGCTTTGTGAGTTGAAATTACTATTGTATTCTTCTTGGAAGTGATAGTGGGGAAGTAGTATGGATATATTTGTAAAGCACACATATACGTCGGATCGGATCGGAACCCGGTGGATCTGCCCTTAGATCCAAATCCAGATCCAAATCCGATCGGATCTGCCTTTTCAGATCCAAATCCGATCCATATTGGATCGGATCTGGATCCGATCCATTCGGCCCGGATCGCTCGGATCACAGATCGGATCGGACCATATTGCCATCCCTAACTAACACCTCCACCACCACTACCACCTACCTCCGCCACGACCCATTACTGCCACCCACCTCCACCGCCACCTATCACTGTCATTTCTGCCATGGCCCACCGTTTTGGCAAGAGTCAACCAAATACGAGAAAATAATTGCAGAGAAAGCTTTTTCACACACGTAAAATATTTTTGAAAATATTTTACTGTGAACCAAACAGAGCCGTAGTCTATGGCCAACAAAGGGGCTGGTACATTAAGAATTAGAGATATTTTCTTCCAACAAATTGAACAGAAGGTAGGTTCAAAAGTACACGCTTATTTCCAACTCAAACATGCTATATTTCCATTCGTTCTCCAATTAGTGAGTAAGAATGAGTAGTTAAAGACTGCTAGGTATGAAGTACGATTTACTGAAAGCTAAAACTATGATATGTGCCCACTAAATAGTACTAGAACTTGCAGTAGAATTTATATTGATATGATCGATAGTAATTAGATTGATATGCATTTGTGCGAAATAAAGTATAAATTGTTATTTTACGGAATATAGTAGTATCTACAGGGTGTAAAATGACAATTAGCCCCTAAAAATGATCCAAATGGAAAGACGTAACAAGAGATAAAATTTGATATAAGAAGGACTATCATGTTATACCACTAGCAAGCCATTACAATAAATGATCCCCCAAGTATTATTATTCATCCGTTTCAAGGATTATGAGTACTTAACTCGGTTTCAGCACCAAACATTACTGTTAGATTTTGGTGATTCAAACCTAGCATAGAAAATTGACTTGGTTTAAGGCGGCTAAGGATTGTTTCCTTGTTCGTTTTGGAATTGTTTCCTTGTTTGTTTTGGAATTGTTTCCTTGTTCATTTTGGCAACGTTTGGACGTTACTTTGGGCACAAGTCACTAGTTTAGGTCTATATATGGGTGTAGGACTCTTCTATTGACATGTGTGGTGTGTCTTGAATTGTTATTGGCTCTCTCATCAATAAATTGGTTCGTTTTGGTCGTGGATGTAGCTAGCCTAAAAACTAGTGAACCACGTTATATCGTTGTGTTGTTCTTCATCTTCTTCTTCTTCGTCTAATCACTCTTCTTGGTCCCCAACAACTGGGCATTGTGCTTCCGCGTGCGTACTCTAACAATTACTGCATTGTTCAAACTTGAAAATCCATCGTGAATGGAACCAGAAAATAAAACACATTGTTCGTACTGTATTACCAACAACTGGACTGGTACCATAAAGGAGAAATATTTTTCTTCCAACTAATCGAACCTAAGGTAGGGTGACACAGTACACACTCATTTACAACTCAAACATGTTATTTTTGATTCGTTGTCCAATAATGAGTAGTAAGAAGCTGAATTAAAAAGGTCAAAAATAATGAGTACTTAAACACTGCTGGGTATGAAGTGAAATGTACTGAAAGTTAAAAATATGAAAGGTCAATACAATATATGGTCGCCCAAGTATTATTAGTCGCCTGTTTCTGTGATTATGAGTACTTAACTCAATTTCAACACCAAACAACATTATCTCACTGTTTAGAATTGTAAATCCCATCGTGGATCAAACTATAGAACAAACAGGTAGGGTATGGCCAATAACGGGGCTGGTAAAAAGATGAGAGATATTTCTCTTCCAACAAATTGAACATGTGGTAGGTTAAATAGTAAATGCTCATTTACGACTCAGACATGCTATGTTTCCTCCGTTGTCTAATTGGTGAGTGACATTTCTTGAGATAAGTTAGTAAGCAACTGAAAAAGATTGAAAGCATGAGTACTTTTTTTTTTTGAAATAGAAAGCATGAGTACTTAAAGACTGCTAGGTACGTAAGAAGTGAGATTTACTGAAAGCAAAAGAAAATAAAATGTGCCACTAAGTAGTACTAGTAGGTTATCTACTAGATGCATAATTTATATAGATATGATTAATAGTACTTAGATTGATATGGTTGTGAGCGAATTAAGGTGTTCATTGTTATTTTACGGGATTGTGGTAGTAGCCTTTCTTGAGATGCGTTAGTAACTGAATTAAGAATCCTCCGGGGTGTAGTTGAGTTGGTCGGGTGAGCATTATTAAAACTTTGAGCATTTGCTTTGAGATCTTGAGTTCAAACATTAGAACAACCTAAGGGTAACCTATTGGCCTTCTCTACTGCGAGCATGTCAGTCCTGGTTTTCAGGCTGGTTTGCCTCTCTAGTGTGGTTTGCAGGCTATTGCACTAGAGCGGCAGTTTATCCAATGTGCACCCGAAGGATAGTGGCTGCAGGTTCCTACGTCAAAAAAAAAAAATGAATTAAAAATGTGAAAGATTTTGTACTCACTAGATATGAAGTGAGATTTACTGGCAGCGAAAACATTGAAATGTGCCCACCAAATGGCACTACTAGTGTATCCATTGGCTGTAAAATGAGAGAACTTATATTGAAGGGGTTGATAGTACTAAGATTGATATGGATGTGTGTCAAATAAGTGTTCATTGTTATTTTACGGAATTATAGTAGAATTGTCATGCTGCAAAATGTCCTAAAATAATGATTTACATGAAGAGCAAAACAAGAGACAAATGTTGATATAGGAAGGACTATATGTAATATCACTAAGAAGCAATTACAATACTTTATCGCCCAAATATAAGTAGTCAACAGTTTTAGAAAATTTGTGCACCTAACTCAATTTCAGCACCAAACAACATTATTGTATTGTTCAGACTTGTAAATCCTATCGTGGACCAAACTAGAAAACAAATTTGTACATATGGCATGGCCAACAAGGAGTCTGGTACATGAGGTAGATTCATACAATACACGCTCATTTACAACTCAAACATGTTATAGTTCAATTCGCTGTTCAATTGGTGAGTAGCCTTTCTTGAGATAACTTTTAGTAAGACAGAATCAAAAAGGTATGGAATGTGCCCAATAACTAGTACTAGTAGTGTATCTACTTGATGTAAAATGACAGAATTTATACTGATAGGATTGATAGTATTGAAATTGATATGGCTGTGTGCGAAATAATGTGTTCATTTTTATTTTACCGAATTATAGTAGTATCCACATGCCGTGAAATGACAAATTAGCCCCTAAAGTAATGATCTAAATGAAAAACATAACAAGAGATAAAATTTAATGTAGGAAGGACTATCATCTAATATCACTAGCTACCTGACCAATATAATACCTGATCGCCCAAGTACTATTACTCATATCAGTATGTTTCATGGCGTTCTAATTGCAGTACCAAACAAGTAGGTGAGGTATGGAAAACAACGGGGTTGGTACAATAAATGAGAGATTTTTTTTCATCCAAAAATTGAACATAAGGTAGGTTTCGGTCAAACATGCTCATTTACTCCTCAAACATGCAGTTAATGAGCACTTAAAGACTCCTAGGTACGAAGTGAGATTAAGACTGATACGGGTCAATCGTATCATACGGGTCACTCGTACTATTATCGCTCGTTAGAAATATTGTTTATTTATTTATTTAATTATTATTAGTAGTTAGCTTTTATTCAATTAATTTAGCTAGTCGTTTATTTAATTAGTTAGTAGATCGGGCCGAGCCCGTTAAGTCGAGATGTCTAGGCTTGGTATATCTATTTAAACAGATGTAGTCTCATTATTTTAGGAGCAATCAAGAAGAAGCAATTAAAATTGTGTATGTGGGTTAAAAACTCGTGTGTGAAGACTTTATAATGTCTAGAACTATTATCATGTTAAGTAAACCCTAACAAAGACGGTGAAAAAAAATGAGTACTTGAAGACTGTTAGGTACGAAGTGAGATTTACTAAAAGCCAAAACTATGAAATGTGCCAAATAAGTAGTACTAGTATTGTATCTACCGGTTGTAAAATGACATAATTATAGTGATGGAATTGATAGAATTAAGAATGGTTGTGCGCGAAATAAGGTGTCCATTGTCATTTTATGGGATTATAGTAGTATCTACAGGCTGTAAAATGAGAAAGTAGCCCCTAAAATAATGATTTAAATGGAAAAAATACAACAAGAGATAAAATTTGATATAGAAAGGACTGTCGTGAAATATTACTTTAAAGCCAATACAATAGTTGATCGCCCAAGTATTATTAGTCATCTGTTTCAAGAATTAAGAGTACTTAATGTTGGTGATTTTAGTGTCATCAATCATTTTGTGTAATTGGATTTACTTACGACCAAAATAGACATTAGCGAATATATTGTACACCTTAGGAGGTGTGGAGTACACGCGTGTACACGACTATACTAATAACGACTGCGGGATTTGGGGGCAGCGTCCCCAGTGAGGTCTAAGGGGCGGCGGCGGTTAACGTGGAAAAATTGGATTTCGGACGTTTGTTGCTTCACAAAGACCGTCTCCGATTGTGTTTTTCGTAGGAAAACGGACTGAAATCGCAACTGTTATAACCACTGCATTGGCGGTTATAATCGACGCTATTAAACCGTCGTCCACTTCCTTTAAGTCATTATTTTGGTCGAACGTGTGTATACCACCGAAATACTTTAATTTGAAAGTATTCAACACGACTCAGAGACTATCCAGGCCATTCTGATTCCTACATACACACCCAGAATTCCAACAAAGATTAAAGTATTTTGAATCATGACGAACGACAACACAGTTCAGGACATGACAAGCAAATTCATGAAACTGGAGAAGTTCGAGGGGCATGATTTCCGAAGGTGGCAGAAGAAGATGCACTTTCTGTTGACGGCGCTAAAAGTCGTTTACGTTCTAACCACCCTGATGCATGAAGTCGTGGAGGAGGAGACCCTGGAACAGACAAAGAGGAGAGCAAAGTGGGAGAATGATGGCTACATCTGCCGCGGACACATTCTTAACAGTATGTCGGATTCCTTGTTTTATATATATCATAATGTTGAGAGTTCAAAAGAACTGTGGAATTCTCTTGAAGCAAAGTAAATGGCCGAAGATGCTTCAAGCAAGAAGTTCCAGGTTAGTAATTGGAAAAATTACAAAATGAAAGACTCAAGGCCTGTTATGGAGCAATACAATGAATTGCTCCGTATCGTAGGGCAGTTTAATCAACACAACACGAAAATGGATTAATCCATTTCGGTTTCTAGTGTGATTGATAAACTGCCTCCATCATGGAAGGATGTCAAGCATAAGTTGAAGCACAAGAAGTACGAAATGTTCTTGGTGCAATTGTGGAGTCACTTTCAGATTGAACAGTCCTTAAGGGCTCAAGACGGTGACAAACCCAAAGACAAACTTAATGATGATCCAGGTTCCGTGAATGTGATGGAAGAAGGGGAAACTTCGAAGGACAAGAATAAATCTGAGAAAAGGAAATTTAAACAGAAAGACAAGAATCGTAACAAGAAGCCAAAGACTGCTTGTTGGAAGTGTGGGAAACAAGGACACTTCAAGAAGAATTTTCGTGTGGGCAAATGTAACAAAGGTGAAGGCACAAGTGGCAAGGGACAAGTGCCGAAGGCCAGGATCAGGAAGAAGGTATGTTCATTGAACAACCTGATAATTCAATTCAGAATTATGTATCCCTACATTCTGATGCATTTTGTGTGCAGGGTGATGGCATATCATGGTGGGTTGATTTGGGGTGCTACAAGACATGTATGCAAGGATCAAAGATGGTTTACAACCATGCAAACCATTGAAGATTGATCCACAATAAGAATGGGGAATGTTGCAACCGAGCCAATCCATGGAGTTGGAAGTGTTAACCTAGTTTTTACTTCTGAAAAATATTTAAGTTTGAACAATGTATTGTTTATACCCGGAATTCGAAAGAATCTCTTGTCTGGAATTGTATTAAATAAGCTTGGATACAAGTATAGGTTATTGAGTCGGATAAGTTTGTATTGTCAAAACATGGTTCTTTTGTTGGCTTTGATACTTAACTCAATTTCAGCACAACACAATGTATTTTACTGCTGTTCAGAGCTGTAAAAATTATCGTGAATCAAACCAGAGAACAAATAGGTACGTGACGTATGGCCAACAAAGAGGTTGGTACAATAAATGAGAGATATTTTTCTTCAACAAATTGAACATAAGGTAGGCTCACATTGTAAACCTTCTTTTACAACTCAAACATGCTATGTTTCGATCCGTTAAGTTAACATTTCCAATCTTTATTTCCGTGTTGATTTTTTAGTGTAGTTACGCCGGTTCCTTCAAATGTTTTGTATATATAGATAAGACCTTGTTTGTCGGGAAGAAAATAGTAATACTCCTACCGTCCTAAAATGATGGTCGTGATGTATTTTTTAGTTATTTGGAAGAAAATAATCTGAGTGGAAAACAAATGATAAACTTATTATTTTTCTCACATTATAGAATTATATCACCTGCTCAAAATATGACAACCAATGCACTCATTTTTGGAGGGAGCTATTTTATCTTAACCCTCTTAAATTTATCTATAGAAATGTTTTGTAGGCCACTATACTATAAATTATTCTTGTTTTATCAAAGAGAGAGTCGGTATCGGTACTCGGTATCATTCAACGATAATTTGTTGGCATTATGGCGTGTACATGTTACTTTGAACATGCTAAGTTATTGGAGCTCGGGTTTGTTCACGGTTGAAGCAAACATGCTAAGTTATTGGAGCTCGGGTTTGTTCACGGTTGAAGCAACTAATCAACCAGGTACTATGGACAAAGTGTAATTAGATACCAACTGAATGGGCTCGTTTTGATGGTGAGGTTTTACGGTTTTGGTTTTCAGAGAAAGTCAAGAGTTGTTTGGACTACGAAAAGTTTGTTTGTTTTTTTTGGGTTTTTGTCATCTCTAGAGGCCGGGCCACCCAAACTCGGGCACCGCATTTTTAACATTATTTTTCACATCCGCACCTCCAGTCTGGCACTGCAAGTCTTTATTCCTCTATTTTGATTTTTCATTTCTCTATGAGGGCAAAAAAGAAAAATGAAACAAAAATAATAAACAGGCACGGGAGCCCGCAAACTCGCGGCATCGAATTTTGTACCGAGTAATGATAAGTAGTCCACTCCCGTAGCCAGAACGGTAGTCCGAATGTGACGTGGCATGCCACATCAACAAATTTATGAAGGAAAAGAAAAAAAGAAATAGCAAGAAAATGCAAGAAATTAAACAAATCAGAATGGAGAGGCATGTAATTAAAAACAAATAAAAAAATAATAATTTTTTTCTCATTTTCCTCTCACAATGTGTTGATGTGTCATGCCACGTGATTCGGGCTACCGTTCTGGCTACGGTAGTGGGCTACTTATCATGAACACCAGATGTGAACACAACAAAGCAATATTATCACATGCTCAGAGAATCTCAACGACAAAGTAATAGTTAGACGTTGGTCTCGGGGCAATAGATCACATAGAAATGCTATCTACTAAAAAAAATGAAATGCTAATTTACTTTACTTAAAAGTTTTGTAATTAAGTTGCGATTTTCTTGTCACCAAATCCCCTTTCATCCAAGAGATCTTGGTTGCGGGGTGACCGGTTAGTGGTCCTAGGAATCGCGTTGTTACCGCCGTCTTTCTGGATCTCTTTCCTAGACATCTCGCTGTCCAATCCCGTCCTCCACACTGCCCCGGTTTGTGGTCCTAGTAATATTTCACGTCTCGCGTATGTATACGCAAGTATCATTGCATGGAAGTTCTAAATTAGAGTTTGAGACCACGATAAATTAAATTTCATTATTTTTATTAAGACAGAGGTTCTTTTTCACTCTGATGTCAATTTATAGAATTCTAAGCCTACACGAAATCTTCAGATCGAGCACGATGTATAAGACGAAAACATAAGCGTGAGCTGACCTCTAGCCATTGATGCTACATAAAGCGGAACTCACGGACTCGAATTAAGATGATAATATCTGTTATCAAGATTATCTACCCGGACAGTTTGTGACCAATCAAACAGTACCCGAAAATAACAAAAACAAAGAACGAACTTACTGATAGTGAGATTTCCGAACGCTGTACAAAGTTGGAAGACAGTTTCGTTTATGTAGAACGAGTCTCCTTAAAGCAGATTCGCCCCCCACACGTGCTTGATGTGGAACGCTGGAACGTCTGCTTCCCAGGATGAAAGCTTCCAGGTGTGGCGGTGGAAAGCACGGTACACGCCACACACGACGAACTGAGACTACGAAGAAGTTTCTGGATGTGTTAGGAAGTTTATGTGCTGTAGAAGAAATTTGTTGGTTTCAGTTGGATGAATGAGGAAGGGGCTGGACAATTTATTGGAGAAAAGGTGTCAGTTGGGAGCGGTTGTAACAGTTCAGAAAGTTGCAACCGTTCAGTTTTTCCATCCGAAAATAACAATAATCAAAAATGTTAATTAACAGATTATATTGTTAGATTCTGGCCCAAAAAATTAATACTTGTTGAAGCCCACTAATAAATCAGCCCAACACCACACCACACCCGGCCCGTGCCCGTGCCCGAACCCGAACCCGAGACCGAGACCGAGCCGGCCGGACGGACGGCGGCGGCGCGCGCGCGCGCGTGTGGTAGTTCGACCTTTGTCTAGGTCCTCTCTCCTGCAATAAATTGCTCCACCCAGAGGGAGTGCCCTATAGTCCAAACTTGGAGTAGTTAAACTCCCAAGTTTCCTCCTTGAACCAAGATGCATGTGGTTCCTATTTTCTCCACAACACAAGTTTGATCATGAACCCATTTTGAGAGCTCAATTTGATCATTCATTTCTTAATGGTTTTTGACGAGTGAGTGTCCGAAACAACCACCAAGTTGCCCTCTTTCTAAGGATACAACTGGTGTTGTTAACCCTCAAGTGAGTCAGATTCAAACCGAGCTCAAAGTCGGGTATAAAATGTTACCGTCTAAACCATTTCTTCCAACAATCCCCCACATGAATGACAAATTCACGTCTCAAAGCGTAAAATGTCTCTATGTGGTTGAAACTCCCTTGGCGGTAGTTAATTGCGTAAACAAAGGTAGTCATAGACTTTGAACCTTCCCCTTAGTGAGATACTACAGGGTATACTGCCTTGACAGTGAGCGAGACGCCTTGAACTGCTTGCCGCGTTGTATACCTAGTCGGTAGATCGCACACAATTAACGACCTAAACGTAGTCCGTTCTCATGGTTGTGTTCATTTCGGCCTGGAAATACTTTTACTGGTTTCATGAGTAGACTTAGAGGAGTGTAGCCACGTCATCCTCCTAGAACCGGCCCGTTCCTACTCACATAGGTGAGACACACAACGAGTATCCTACCATACTCTTCTCAAAGTACCTTAAGATGTGGTCTCATTAAAAGCTTTTAGCTTACCCTGTCCCATCACTCGGTGTTCGTCCTATGAATGAGTTTGGAAACTTAATTTCCAGGTGAGTGATTTATTTATTTGCACTGGTAGTTGGGTTGTCCCTTTTGAACCTAGTTCTTGGGATCTCCGGTCACCTAGGTTGGGTTTGCCGCTACGTGCAACTCTTACGAGATTGGCTTTAATCCCATTCCCCTTGACGAACTTGCAACTAGTTCTCTCGATAAACCTTTAGTCAACGGATCCGCTATATTTTCTTTTGACTTTACATAATCGATCGATATTATTCCTCTTGGGAGAAGTTGCCTAATGGTATTATGTCTCCGACGTATGTGTCTAGACTTACCATTATACATGCTACTTTGTGCTCTACCTATTGCCGATTGGCTGTCGCAATGAATGCAGATAGGAGGCACTGGTTTTGGCCATGTTGGAATATCTTCGAGGAAATGACGAAGCCATTCTGCTTCTTCCCCTGCCTTGTCTAACGCTATGAATTCCGCTTCCATAGTAGACGTTGCAATGCACGTCTGCTTTGAATATTTCCAACATATTGCCGCTCCACCGAGAGTGAATACATATCCACTTGTGGACTTGGAGTCTCTTGAGTCAGAGATCCAATTGGCATCGCAGTATCCTTCTACGACAGCTGGATAATTCGAGTATTGTAGACCCCAGTCTTTGGTATAACGAAGATACCTCAACACTCGAATCAAGGCTGTCCAATGATCCTTTCCAGGGTTACTGGTAAAGCGACTCAATTTTCCGACAGCTTGTGCGATGTCCGGCCTTGTACAATTCATGATGTACATGAGGCTACCAATTATTTGCGCATATTCCAATTGCCTAACACATTCGCCACGATTCGTGGCGAGATGCAAACTCACGTCTACTGGTGTGGTAATCGGTTTATTGTTTCCTTTGTCAAACTTTTCGATCACCTTTTCTATGTAGTGAGTTTGAGAAAGTGCGTAACCATCTGGAGTCTTTGTAATTTTAATCCCTAAAATCACATCCGCCACTCCTAGGTCTTTCATGTCAAACTTTGTGGACAATAATTTCTTGGTGTCAAGAATTATTGCCTTGCTGCTCCCCATAATTAGCATGTCGTCGACATATAAGCATATTATGACACATTGCTTTCCTATTTTCTTATAGTATACGCACTTATCACATTCATTAGTTCGAAATCCATGACTTCTCATGACTTTGTCGAACTTCTCGTGCCATTGCTTGGGGGCCTGTTTTAGTCCATAAAGGGACTTCTTTAGCCGACAATATTTGTTGTCGCTTCCAGGAACTTTAAACCCTTCCGGTTGTTCCATATATATTTCTTCCTCTAGTTCTCCGTTCAAGAAAGCCGTTTTAACGTCCATTTGGTGTATTTCAAAATTGAATAATGCAGCAATTGCGATAAGCATCCGAATAGACGTTATTCTGGTCACAGGAGAATAAGTGTCGAAGAAATCTAGTCCTTCTTTCTGCCTATACCCTTTTGCAACAAGTCTTGCCCTGTACTTGTCGATTGTACCATCGGGTTTAAGCTTCTTCTTAAAAATCCACTTACAGCCTAGGGGCTTGGAGCCTGGTGGAATATCTACTAATTCCCAAGTATTATTATGTAAGATGGATTCAATCTCGCTATTTATAGCTTCTTTCCAATAAGGAGCATTGACACTGGACATGGCCTCTTTATAACTTGTTGGATCATTTTCCGTTAAATATGTTAGGAAATCAGGTCCAAAAGTTTTTGCCGTATTGGCTCGTTTACTCCGCCTTACCTCTTCCTCCGGGTCGTCGCCAATGGCGGTATCATGCGACCGTTTTCCGGACGCTTCTACTTCCATTATCTTGCAAGGAAATATATCTTCGAAGAAGGATGCATTTGCTGATTCAATAATAGTGTTCTCGTGAATATCCGGTATTTCTGATTTGTGAACCAGAAATCGGTGAGCACTACTATTAGCCGCATATCCTATGAAGATGCAATCTATAGTTTTAGGTCCTAACTTGACCTTTTTCGGTAGTGGGGTTGCTACTTTAGCATGACACCCCCATACCCTCAAATGTTTGTATGAGGGTTTTCGGCCTTTCCACATTTCATATGGGGTTTTATCTACTTTCCTTTTAGGTATTCTGTTTAGAATATAGTTGGCGCTTAATAAAGCTTCCCCCCACATGTTTTGTGGCAGCCCTGAACTTAAAAGTAATGTGTTTAGCATTTCTTTTAAAGTTCTGTCTTTCCTTTCCGCAACCCCATTTTGTTGCGGTGTGTAGGGTGTCGAGGTCTGATGGATGATTCCATTTTGCGAGCATATTTCAGAAAATGGAGAATCATATTCTCCTCCTCGATCGCTACGAAGAATCTTAATCCTTTTATTCAATTGATTTTCCACTTCGGCCTTATATTTCTTGAATGCGTCTAACGCTTCATCTCGACTATGCAATAAATATACATGGCATTATTTAGTGCAGTCGTCGATAAATGTTATAAAATAATTCTTTCCATTTCTTGTCTGCACAAATTTCAGATCACATATGTCGGTGTGAATTAATTCAAGAGGACTCGTTGATTTCGAACCGATAGGTTGAAATGGCTTACTTGTCAATTTTGCCTCTACGCATATTTCACACTTGTGATCGGAATTAATCGCACTTTTGGGAAGATTGTCCAATTTCATTAATTTACGAATTGACTCGTAATTAACATGACCTAATCGTGCATGCCATAAACAAGAAGTAGAAGAATCCGACAAATAGTTAACTTGCGCTTTCTTATTCATAGTCGGAAACACAGTCATTACATTGAGCTTAAATAGCCCATCCTTGAGATACCCGCTACCTAGATATTCTCCACCTTTAGTCAGAACAAATTTGTCTGACTCAAAAACAAGCTTAAACCCTTTCTTGCTAAGCACCGATCCTGACACTAGGTTCTTCCTAATATCGGGAACATAGAGAACATCATTGAGGGTAAGGGTTTTTCCGGAAGTCATTTTCAGCGTTATTTTCCCTTTCTCTTTTATGGCGGAAGTTGCTGAATTCCCCATGTACAACGGTTCTTCATTGTCGGTTGGCTCGAACGATGAGAACATTGCCTTGTAGGAACATATGTGCCTTGTGACCGGTGTCGATCCACCACTCCTTGGGATTGCCTCCGGCGAGGTTCACTTGCGAGACTACGGCTGCAAAGCCGTTTCCGTCTTCTCCATCCTCGGCCATGTTGGCTTCGGATTTCTTCCCTTTGGAGATGTTCTTCTTTTCCCGACGATCTTTTATCTTGTGCCCGGTCTTTCCACAATTGTGGCATTTACCCGTGAACTTTTTCTTCTCATTCGTAGCCTTCCTCTTCAGATTTTTCTGTGGATTTTCCTCTACGACATTTGCCTTAGACTGATAGCTTGTTGACGGCTTGTCTTCGGCTAGTCGATTGCCTTCTTCAATCCGAAGTCGAACGATGAGCTCCTCCATCTTCATTTCCTTCCTCTTGTGCTTCAAGTAATTTTTGTAGTTCTTCCACGAGGGGGGTAGTTTGTGTATCATCACGGCTACAAGAAATTCTTCCGGGAGAATCATTTTCTCCGCTATTACATCATGTATTACACATTGAAATTCTTGCACCTGTTGCATTATCCCCTTGGAATCTACCATTCTAAATTCTAGGAAGTTCTCGACTACGAACTTTTTGGCACCAGCATCCTCGGTTTTATATTTATTTTCGAGCGAGTGTCAAAGTTCCTTAGCCGTTTTTACAGCGCAATAGACATTATACAACTGGTTGTCTAAACTATTTAAAATAAAGTTCCTTGCAAGGAAATCGGAGTGATTCCAAGCCTCCACCGCTGCAACGGTTTGTCTATCGGCATTTTCTGGACATGGAGGAGCATCTTCGTTAAGAAATTTCGCAAGAATCAAAGTTGTTAGGTAAAACAACATCTTTTGCTGCCAACGTTTGAAGTCCTTGCCCGTAAATTTCTCCGGCTTTTCAACAAGATGTGAACCCACTGGCACAACGGGGTTGGCGGTAACGGATGTCAAGTTTGACGTTTCACCCGCCTCTTTTCCGGAATTGTCTCCCATTTCTACAAATAGAATTGTCTCCGTTAATATTGACAGAATTAACAATAGAATTGAAATTGCAGTACTCTTAATGATGACAGAAAGTACTGGACAAAATAAAAGAAACTCAAAGCTTGCTGATATTTAATAAAGCAAGTCTATGAATTGTTTAGCAGTCAAACAAATTAAACTGGAAACAAAACAAACTAAAAGGTTGTAAAGTTACCAAAATTTCTAAATAACAGATATATGTACTAACAGAGATGGTTCACCACACTGAAATGATGAAATAAAAAAAATAACCAATAACAGAAACTTTCGTCACAAGCACCGACTGCTGCAAACTGAAACGTTATAATGTACTTAAATAAAGGGATTGCAACTGCTTAATAATTAAGTCAATAACAGAGCAAGAGTTGTGATAGAATTTGTAATTAGGAATTAATTGATAACAATCAATGGACCACGGTAGTGACAAATTCAATCAAAGAATCTACTGGACCAAAAGTAGTAACAGATTTAATTAGGGAATTGAGACACAAAATTGTAATTTCATGAAACTGTATTAACTGTTGCAAAAACAAATATGCTTTTAACACATGTGCATAAGAAGACAAATGAGAGTACACTAATTAGAAACAACTAAATCCCAAATGCAGTAACAGTTAGTTGAACACAACACAGAACGTAAATTTGGGAGATACAGTATGCAACAGTATGAAGCAATACGAACTTGCACCAGAAATGAACAATCTCTGATGTACTGTTATGACCAACAGAATTGCGGACAGAAATTGTTATCAAGATTATCTACCCGGACAGTTTGTGACCAATCAAACAGTACCCGAAAATAACAAAAACAAAGAACGAACTTACTGATAGTGAGATTTCCGAACGCTGTACAAAGTTGGAAGACAGTTTCGTTCATGTAGAACGAGTCTCCTTAAAGCAGATTCGCCCCCCACACGTGCTTGATGTGGAACGCTGGGACGTCTGCTTCCCAGGATGAAAGCTTCCCTGTGTGGCGGTGGAAAGCACGGTACACGCCACACACGACGAACTGAGACTACGAAGAAGTTTCTGGATGTGTTAGGAAGTTTATGTGCTGTAGAAGAAATTTGTTGGTTTCAGTTGAATGAATGAGGAAGGGGCTGGACAATTTATTGGAGAAAAGGTGTCGGTTGGGAGCGGTTGCAACTGTTCAGTTTTTCCATCCGAAAATAACAATAATCAAAACTGTTAATTAACAGATTATATTGTTAGATTCTGGCCCAAAAAATTAATACTTGTTGAAGCCCACTAATAAATCAGCCCAACACCACACCACACCCGGCCCGTGCCCGAACCCGAGACCGAGCCGGCCGGACGGACGGCGGCGGCGCGCGCGTGTGGTAGTTCGACCTTTGTCTAGGTCCTCTCTCCTGCAATAAATTGCTCCACCCAAAGGGCGTGCCCTATAGTCCAAACTTGGAGTAGTTAAACTCCCAAGTTTCCTCATTGAACCAAGATGTGGTTCATATTTTCTCCACAACACAAGTTTGATCATGAACCCATTTTGAGAGCTCAATTTGATCATTCATTTCTTAATGGTTTTTGACGAGTGAGTGTCCGTAACAACCACCAAGTTGCCCTCTTTCTAAGGATACAATTGGTGTTGTTAACCCTCAAGTGAGTCGGATTCAAACCGAGCTCAAAGTCAGGTATAAAATGTTACCGTCTAAGCCATTTCTTCCAACAATATCAATTCCATCTAATGGGTATTTTGCTGATTCTTACATGGACAAATCATCTTCTTGATCCGACTGTAATCGCGTAATTATGTGTGTTCGTGGATTCTTCTATACTCTCACATCCTCACGGTGACCGTTGTGATAACCAGGAATTGAGTACATGGATCCAAAACATTGTCTCGTAATATACGTTTCCCATCAAAACTTAACTGAGAAAACTGTCAGTAGTGATAACTATAGGATTGTTTTTACGTACGGTAAATTTTACCTAGTGCTATGCGGACCACAATAGTAAATGTGGAACAAGTCATTATTACCTGATTTTCGATCACATTCTTTCTTTTTCTTTCAGACACATTCACTTGCACCAATACTGGCGCTAATAATAAGTTGCATATGCAATTGTCCAATGCAAATCATAGCATAAATGATAGTCCTCACCTGAACCAGCATTTCCATAATGAGCGAAACCAAAAATGATCTTTAGTATAAAGGTAAACGAACAAGAAGCTCAAATTGTGGTAGCAAATTAGCAATTTCCAGTTTCAGTAAATCACACGCCCCAATGTTGCTTGATGGTGACGCTGAGCTCTAAGCCTCTAACCTCTATAGTATACTACTACCTCTTTTCTCTATCTATCTTCACAGTTTGAATTTTTCTTCCGTAACCAGATCACTTTGATCCGGTGATTTGAATAGCAAAACAATGATTTTTTTTTATAATTTTTTCATGATGTTGTAGAATAAAGTTTAATCTACAACATCATGCAAAGATTATCAAATTATTTCATCGTTTACTAATCAAATAACCGAATCAAAGTGATCTGAGGAATAGTGACAAAATGAAAACTGTGAAGATAGATAGAGAACAGATGAAGTAATATATAAGAATGAATCACGAGCCCTAATTGAATTGAAACAGAAGCAGCTTAGCCTCCTTAATGGCTTTGATTCCCAAATCATCCTCCCATTCCCCATTGCTCCTCTGCATCCCATCTCAGCCGGCAATGAGAGCCCATATTCGCCGGATTCCCATGCAGTCTACAAACATGGTTAACTTGGCAATCTCCTCCTCATCGTCTGTCACCAAGAAAGGGACATTCACTGTCGCCGCAGCCGCCACTACGACGCCAAATTTGGAGTCGGACAATGCTGACGAACAGCCGAGGTTCAGCTGGATTGCCTTTCCTGACCTGGTGGTGCAACAGAGGAGGCCTAGGGTAGCGTTCTTGGGGCGGAAATGGAATGTGCAGGACATGAGCAGGGTGGCGGTGGTGGTGGCGGTGCATCTTCTCTGCTTGCTTGCACCCTTCACCTTCACTTGGGCGGCGTTTTGGGTGGCGCTGGGGATTACTGTGGTGGTGGGACTACTGGGTGTTACTCTTTGTTACCATAGATGTCTTACTCACCGGAGCTTTAAGCTGCCTAAATGGCTTGAATATACCTTTGCCTATTGTGGGGTCCAAGCAATTCAGGTAATTTATCATTCAACATCTTCTTGTGACATTGCTTGATTCATAAAACACTTGTAATAGAACTGATTTAATTTGAGGTTATTGCAGGGAGACCCAATAGACTGGGTGAGCACACATAGGTTTCACCATCAGTTCTGTGATTCTGAGAGAGACCCTCATAGTCCACTTGGAGGGTTCTGGTACAGTCACATGACCTGGTACTTTGATTCCCATAATCTAGTTCAAAAGGTACATATATACTCTTGGAATTGTACAGTACTTTTTTTTTTTTTGAGAAACTGTTTTTGTCATTGGGTTTGAAACCGGGACCTCATGCAGGCTTCCAACGTTTTATCACTTGAGCTACCACCTTAACTGCAGTACTGATTTGAAAAATAAAATAAAACTAAAGGTCGATTTGTTTTAGACCATTGGTTTTTTTTGAAAGATCTATACTACTCTCTAAAAGTTTTAGTCTTTACTTAATTTCTTTTCTTAAATTACCCTTGAAAATTTGACATGTTTACACATTCAAAGAGTTGTGCTCATAACTAGTACGACGCACATGCTCATTACTAGTACTTCTAAAGTATGATGAAAACAAATCTGTCTAAAAAAGGAGATCCCAACCTACGCTTAACTATTTCCCCAAAATTAAGATGATAATATCAAATTCATTAGATGCGTATTTTTACTGATTCATTTGACGGGGGTCGTGCATTTTGCAGTGTGGAGAACCCAACAATGTCGGGGACTTGGAGGAACAGCCTTTTTACAAGTTTATCCAGAGGACTTACCCGCTTCACCCGCTCTCGCTTGCAATTATTCTCTATGCAATAGGAGGAATGCCATTTATTGTTTGGGGCATGGTAATTAAGCATTTCTAGCATACCAATATAATCTAGTGAAGTCATGGAATTTATCCATCAGCTTCCCAGAGTATCGAGTAGTACATTTTAGTCACGACTATCATTGATGTTAACGCAGGGTGTGAGAACCTGTTTTTCGTACCATATGACAATGCTGATTAACTCGGCTTGTCACATGTGGGGAAAGCAACCTTGGAACACTGGTGATCTCTCCAGGAACAACTGGTACTTCATCCAACATTCCAAATCATCACTACATGATTCATTGGGCTATGTTATGTTTCGAGTTTTAGACTCAATTAGTCTTCATTTTGATTTACTCAAAAAAAGAAGTCTTCGTTTTGATTTTGAATCAATCATGTGTAGGTTCTTTGGCTCGATTGTATTTGGAGAGGGTTGGCACAATAACCACCACGCCTTCGAGTTCTCGGCTCGCCATGGGCTAGAGTGGTGGCAGATCGATACAACTTGGTACGTGATCAAGTTTCTTCAAGCAGTTGGTTTGGCCACTGATGTCAAATTACCAACAGATAGCCAGAAGGAGAAGATGCTTTCTAGGGGGATCTCTGGGCAAACATAAAAACCTATAGTCTATTTTTAAGATGAGCTTGCCATAATGCACGACTATGTATGTTTAAGAGTAGTTTACAAGTTTCATGCATGCTGTGGTCTTCATCAGTTCATCATATGAGAAGCTAGAATATGGGCCATGTTATCCTATATTGGGCGGATTGAAAAGTGTTGTCCTCATTAAGATTGAAGTTAAAGATTGGTTCCGAAAAATCCTTTCGGGATGCTATTTATCTTGCACGAATGAACTCCCGTAGTTTATCATATTTAGTCATGATACAAAATTGGCGGGAGGACCTTTTGGTTTTATTTAGCTCTAGCCAACGCGGCTAGCACAAGGATTTGTTCGGAATGTAAGAATCTATGAGATTCCAACTCAAAACCAACTAGTGATGAGGAGAGTAATCCAATCAATCAATAATATTTATAAAAGTTACGAGGTGAGCAAAAAAACTCACTATTCATATGTCATTCGTCTTTATAGTTGGCACAAATTTAACGAATGGACGAATTAAAGATTTCCATGTAGATCTAAAATTACATGTCACCTGGTGATATTAAAGTGCAATAGTTACACAAATACTGGTATGGCACTTTAATGTGCTAATAATTATTTAATGTGGATAAATAGAAAATCATTACAAGAAATGGAGAAGAGTAAATGAGAAACAGGAGAAGCAAATGGGCTTTAGAAACTGTTGTTGCTGATATTTCTTGATTCAAATTGTTATTTTACGACTTGCAATTTACTATAACTAATCCTCTTATTCTTTGGACTGACAATTATTGACATGAGCTCTAACGGTTAATCCCTTGTTTCATGCTCGTACCAAAACCCATCGAGTTTGATTATCATTTTGCTCGCAAAAAATTCCTCCGTAAAGAACTGATTGCTTCCTTTGTGTCTAGCGCATATCAAGTCGCCGACATCTTCACCAAATCTCTTCATTTTTTTCCTTTTTAAAAAACTGAATCATAATCTGATGGTCCGTCTCTCCCCATTCGTTTAAAGAGGAGTAATAACTGGACTACTAAGATAGTCCACTGCTATACAATACAGCAGCAGGTGAAGCCCAAAGTATACAGCCCAACTCTCTATTTGTAACCGAATAACATATAAGGGTATTCACGTCCTTTTTTATAACCAAAACCTAACGCTATTTCTTTACTACCGTTAGATTTGCCGGTACAAATTCAGTTGTTAAGATTCATTATATATAAGCATGCCTTATCAAGATTATATGATTGATACACAGAAAAGTCAAACATACTGTTTTGTAGAATAGATATAGCCCCATCCAGAAAAGTCAAATTCAGTTGTTAAGATTCATTATAAGAGTCCGTAGTCAGGTGCGGGATCTGTGCAGTGACTGGTGGGGATTATAGCCCCATCCAGTTTTGAAATCTGTAATTTTACTTTTAATTTTAACTTAAATTATTATTTAGCCCACACAAATATTTTAAATTAATAATAATTATTTCTTTAATTTATAGTTTAGCCTCCATTCATTCATTTATATTTGCCTAATTTCGACTTTTAGTCCGCACTGCAACAAATTCTTGGATCCGTCCGCAACCACTATCCATACTAGAGAGATAAATTTGTCTGAAAATTTTGAACTGACAGACTTACAGTTAAAGAGGAGGATAGCAAGCAACTCTTGAGTTGCCCAAATATTTGAACTCATGAGGCAATAAACAGGTCTTGGGTTGCCCAAAATCTGAACCCAAGACCTCAAGGAGTCTTGAGAACAATCAACTCAACAACACGCTAGAGGGGAAAAAATGTCATGTTCCCTAGCATGCGATAAAGCAATTGGTAGCTGGGTCAAGCCTCATCATTGGACGGTAGATTACATCAATTATGATCTGACATTTTTGCAGCGACATCTCAATCCACATTTGTCATGATAAATGCCAACTACTTCCCTTAAAAAAACCATGCAAACTGCCACTCAGTCTCTTCTCTTTTTATCTATTTTGATCTTTTGACTTGTATTTGTGTTATCCTTCGGTAACGATCAAACACATACACGCACACAAACACACGATAGTAAAAGAGATAAAAGGAGAGACTGATATTCTTCTTTATTGATTGAATAATGCTGGAGTGATTACATCTCTTAAATAGATAACTAGCAAGCTCTAACCCTAACCTAGACTCTTACGGGCTTACCTTACGCGCCAAGTCTTATTAATAATCAAATAAATAACTGTTTAAATAAATATTAAATAATTGATACACTATCCGAATCAATTTGGGTCATTTTATTCGGGTGATTTGGATTGCAAAACGATACAGTTTTTTGATAATTTTGCCACTGTGTTATAGAGCAACTTTTACTGTACAACACTATGAAAAGATCATCAAAAAAATTACTTCATTTTGCTACCTATATCACCGGATCAAAGTGACCAAGTAAATAATGGTTAATGTCAGAATTGGGAGAAAGTCAAGAGAGAGTGGTACTACGCCTTTTGGCAAGGGTGGCATTATATGGAGAGAAAGGTATACATTTTTCAGGTACCAAAAGTCTTTGCGTTTGAGCTATCCAAATTATTGTTTGCTTTGCAAATGGGTGCTAGCTCCGCGTAGAGCGTTTGAAGCCCTTGCATGAGGTCTCAAATTCAAACTCTGCTATTGTAATTCACAAACTTATTTCACTTTCTAGTCAATAAGATGTAATGGACAACACAAACTTTGTAATTATTTCTCGGAATTTTCATGAAAATAGACCTTTCTGGTCGATATTCTGAAATGGGCTTTATTCGAGCGAAAGTACAAAAATAGTCTTGTTTAAAGCGAATACATGAAGTATCGGTTTCTTTGCTTTAAAACTAAGATATGAAATCGTGGTTTCAGACTCAAAAATAATTTTCCACCCGTCGTTTTTCTATAGTTACGGTTTTTATTAGTTTGTGTTTCAAAAAAAATACGTTACATTCTAAAAAAAGACACGGCAGATTCAGGCCCTCTATCTAATGGCGACCACGTAGGGCGTTTTCTTCCACCGGTAAACAAGCGAACCAGAAAGCACAAAGGTACTCTCTCTCTCTCTCTCTCATTCTCTCTCTCTCTCTAAAGCATGAAGGGGTACAACCACGACCACATAAAAAAAACCCTATTTTTTCTTATCTCTCTGATCTGGCTACAATTTTGGCCATGGTTGTAGACTACTGGTACTACATGGGCAGGACTTTATTGTACTTCTTGCTCTGTTGCATAGATTACCGCGAGTTCGGTTGTCCTCAAATTATATCTAACATCATATATTATTTTTGCTAGGCAAAACAGTTATGTGAATCACGTTCTGGTGTTACATTCCAAATTCATGAGCGCATCAATAAATTGAAAAACAAGTCAAGTACAGGTGAAGTTAGATGTCACAACTACGAGCGCTGTATTTTCAAGGTGTAGAGTAGGTATCAAGGCACATCACGGGTAATGTGCAGACCATTTGGATGGAGGATCGATATTGTTCATGTGGTAAGTGCTCCATATATGGGCACCCGTGCTCACATGTAATTGCAGCGTGTCAAAGTCGGGCAAAGGACTGAATAGAGTACGTTCTACACTGGTTTTATGTCACTACATGGGCCCAAATACTGTGTTTACTAGTGGAGCAAATATTTTAGCAGTTGGAATAAACGTTACCCATCAAGTTGTTTTGAAAGGTAACTTTTATAAGCTTCTGTCAGCCATGTGTTGTGTGTAATATAGTATGTGTGTGTCTGCGGATTAGCTCATATTGCATGTAGTGATAAGCTTTCTTGTGAAGAAGACATTTACCAAAGATAGAAAAACAGTTTAATTGGTTAATAGCCTTGAAGCCAAGCAGTACCCGGTGTTGCCCCGACACCCCCACCCGCACATCACACATATTATATATTTTCTCTGGTAGTAGATTAGATTAGAAATCCCCTGATTCTTTAAAAATAGAGAAAAGCGTAGTAACGATACCTCACGTTTTAATCCATTATTGTACATTCTCCAGTAGGCGGGAGGAGATGCTTGCTGAGGAATGAGAAGTGAGGAATTCTTCATGTTCTTTGTCTCATAAGTCCTCAAATGTGGTCGGTTGGTGGGATTTATGTATGCAGTTAAATGATAGGGAGGTAGCTCATTACCTTGGTTGTACCCTATATGTTGGCTACATATATTGGTTGGACTGCCAGGGACGGACTCAAGGGTGATAATCTCACAATTTTCCAGTATGTTGGTTTTCACAATGTGTTATAACTGAACTCCTGTTTCAGAGCTCTGCTACCAGTTTGTTTTAACATGGGGGTATTCGAGCAAGAACGACGAAAGCAAAACAAAAACGAGACATATATTTAACGTGGTTCACTCACGAATTCGTAACGAACCCGCTAGCT
Source organism: Linanthus parryae (assembly GCA_023055425.1). Classification (NCBI taxonomy): domain Eukaryota; kingdom Viridiplantae; phylum Streptophyta; class Magnoliopsida; order Ericales; family Polemoniaceae; genus Linanthus; species Linanthus parryae. The sequence goes on along the minus strand of JALGPY010000004.1, from coordinate 125,252,035 downwards.
AATCCACAACCAGAACCAGATATTTTATTGAGAAGAAAACCCGATTACAGTGTATGCCGTGGCCACAACGTCCACGGCGGCCAACCCGATAAACCCAGTACACCACACATTACCAAAAACTTATTAGGAAACAAGTTGACCTCCTCACCCAAACTTGCCAACTTATTCAAGACACAAACCTAACAAATCTCCACCTTGTCTTGAATTATCTCAGCAACCTAAACCAGAGAACCTGATGCTTCTCTTCCCAAACCTGAAATGGATGCGTCTCCCAGAACCAGATCGAGCCTCCCCAGACAGATGTTTCGCAGCTGTATGCGAAACCCGAATCGCCAAATCGTTACTCCAACTACCATGTGTTCATGCAACGACTGCGCCAGATGTGGTTGCACTTCCAGAAACAGAAACAAGTGCTCCGCCCAGAACCAGACTCGAATACATTCACTGAGAAAGCAGGACCGAATGTATTCCCGATGCGCCCAATTGCGCCAGACACATGCACCATGACAGAATGCCCAGATGTCTTCCAAACCAGATGCACCGATGACGAGTGCCACAAATTGTCATGCCATATGCGCCCCGTATGCCTCAGATGCGCCAGATGCTCGCCAGAAACAGATCGCTCCAGATGCGAGATCAATGCGTGTCATGGTACACGCCCCAAAAACCAGATGCACGCCAGAACAACTCGTGCATAATGCGCGCCAGAACCAGAACCCGATGCGCGTGCCAGAAATATCACGTGCTAGATGCTTTATGTCGTTGCTCCAACTCCAACGAGTTCTTGCAACGCACGAGCCAGAACCAGATTCAATTCTCATGCCCAGATGCTCCACGCAGGGAGCCGGATTGTGCCTGAACGCCAATCACCAGAATATATGCGTGTGAACCGCCAGAGTTGCGCCAGTACCGAATGCATGATGGATTTGCCAGATCCCATGCACGCCTAATCAGATGCGCGCCAGATTGCTCCGACAGGAGCCCAGATAGCCCCATTCCCGGGGCTTCAAATGGTTGGTGTACCTGCTTCTCTCTCACGAACAGATCGATCTGATCGCCTAAACCAGACATGGTTCTTGGCGGAATCTCGAAATCCAACCTCCCGATAGCCGGGTCCACCTGAATCGCGAAACCCTAGCTCTTGGCTCCACCCTAATCTTGGAACCCCGGCTCTGATACCAGTTTGTTATAACTGAACTCCTGTTTCAGAGCTATGCTACCAGTTTGTTTTAACCTGGGGGTATTCGAGCAAGAACGACGAAAGCAAAACAAAAACGAGACATATATTTAACGTGGTTCACTCACGAATTCGTAACGAACCCGCTAGCTAATCCACGACCAGAACCAGATATTTTATTGAGAAGAAAACCCGATTACAGTGCATGCCGTGGCCACAACGGCCACGACGGCCAACCCGATAAACCCAGTACACTACACATTACCAAAAACTTATTAGGAAACAAGTTGACCTTCTCACCCAAACTTGCCAACTTATTCAAGACACCAAACCTAACACAATGCTTCTTAGTCAAGGTCTTGCATTTAAGGGTTTTCTTTGGGGGGGACGTAGCAGCACTGGGTTTCAAATTGTGCCCATTGTTTATTTTATTTCTTTGAAGGTACGTATCAGTAGTCTAAAACCAAAACAGCTCTTCCTGCAACAAAACAGAATTGTATTGATACTGAAGCTCAGCTTGAAGCTTAATGAGAAAACGATTGTCTTTAAAGGCAATGGCCTTCTTAATCCCCTGTAATTTAGCTCTCATCTTCTCTTTTTCTGGAAGATGTTACCAAAGCATTCATCATTCCGAATCCTCACTTCATTTGTAAACACCTGCACTCTATTAGATCCCCTTAGGATGAGGTTGCAAGAGTGCTTCCTTGAACTTCCTGTTCCCAGTGACTGACTCGTCTTCATTGGAAGTACTAACACCAGCAACAAACCGTCGGTTGAAGCTAGCTTGAAATCGGAAGAAATTCGCCGGTGATCCAGGGATATTTTTCGGCGGTTGCGGTTGAGGAAAAGTGAAAGGGTTCCAAACCCTTTCCTCATTTTAGAGAGATTATTTGGTTGCGAATGAAATTTTGGTAATGGTACCAAGGATGGTTAGCGAAAATCGAAGGAATGAATGAAGGCATGTATTTATAAGCGAAAGGATTACGGGTATTCAAAGATCGTGTGCAGATGCCCGAGATTTGCACGTCTCCCTATCACTGAAAGCCAGTGCTGGAGGGACACGTGCAAGGGCGAATGTTTAAACATTGGCTTCTACGATATATAATTGGGGTCGAAGTGTACAGGAACAGAAATGCAAGTTAGTAGAACTAGGAGTGAGCAAGGGAACAGGATAGCATAACTAAGAGCATCTCCCACAGTGCACCAAATCCTATATTTGATTGTAAAAATTGGTGTTTTCGGCCTCCCACAACAAATCACCAAATCACTAAATCACCATAAAAATGGTGATTTTTTTGTAGGCCTCTCACAGTCGTTGACCAAAAAAACGCCAAATCACCAATCCTATATTTGGTGTAGCTTTTGTGAAATGGTGAAGTGCATCTCCCACAGTACCCTCAAATCCTATCCCATATCACCAAATCCTATTTTTACCATCAAATTTGATGGCAAAAATAGGATTTGGTGTAATCTACACCAAATTTTTAATTAGTGTTTAAGGGCATGTTTTCACATTACTTTCATGGTAATAATATGCTCTAAGGCAAGGCCGGCTTTAATGCAAGGCAACTCATTTGGTTGCTTAGGGCACCAGAATGCTAGGGGCACCAAATTTGAGAAATGTAAGGGTATTTTGGTAATTTTTTATAGTTATTAACATTATAATATGATATTGAAGGGAACAAAAATCAATTAAGCATTTTTCTAAACTGTTTCAATTTCAAAAACTCAATTAACTATTTTTTCTAAACTGTTTAACTATGAAATAAAATAACGATTTCCACAAATTTCTTTAACATTTTCTCTTAAACCGTTCAATTTGCAATGATTCAATGATTCTCGCCTTACATACTTTTTGGGAGCTCACAAAAGCAAAGTTCAAGGGTTCTAAATCAACTTCGAAGTTCCTGATCATCTAAAAATTCACTCTTCTTACTTAAAGATTAAAGATGAAGGCTCGATGAACTTGATTAAAGTTTGTTAGAGGTTCAAATGAACCAAAAAACTTAATCAATCACCACCACCACATTAACTTGGTATTTTCTTTTTCTCCTGAAAAAATTTGGTACTCTTTTGGGTAAAGTGAGTGTGTTTTATGATGCATTACTCATTTTTTTTCAATTTTAGGGTTCAAATTTGACTTCCTTATAATGATATCACGAAGGGTTAACCAATCTGAAAAAAGTGATTTTTTCTAACAGTGATTGTTTATCTCCACTTTAGCGAATCATTAACTTAATTTTGTTGATGTTTAATTTTAGAGTTTAAATTTGATTTCCACAAATAGAGGTTAATGATTGTTAATGTAATTTATGTGAAAAAAAAATGGTTCACCTATAAAGTTAGAAAATCGAAGGACAATAGAGGTTGCTTAGGGCACCCAAAAACCTAGAGCCGGCCCTGCTCTAAGGTAAGGACTATAATGGCCTCGTTTGGAAAGGATTAATTATGGATTAATTAATTATCAAAAATCTGGAGGCAAAATGTAGATTTCGCGGGTTCCGACCCGGATCCGGTTGGGGCCGACCCGGTCCCGGATGGGGTCGACCCGGATCCGGATGGGGCTGACCCAGATCCGGTCGACAAAAAAAGATCTGAGATAGTGTTTTTTAGCACATGTGTCCATTTGTGGTATGTTAGTCTATGTCAACCCGGATCCGGTTGGGTCATAACCGGATCCGGTTGGTCTAAACCCAAATTTGTTCACGTGGTTAGGAATATTTTTTTTTTTTTAAAAAAAAATATCCGGATCCGGATTATAAAGTACCCCGGATCCGGGTAATTCCAAAAATCATATAATCTATCCATCTTTGCCAAACGGTTCAGATTAATTATCAAAAATTAATTAATTAATCTAAATATCCAACATTCCCAAACAAGGCCAATGCTTGTTATTATCTAGCTGATGGAATTTATCCTAAATGGTCGACTTTAGTACAATCTATCCGTAGATCAAAAAATGCCCAAGAACAATATTTCACAAAGAAACATGAAGCTTTTCGCAAGGACGTTGAGAGGGCACTTGGAGTTCTCCAAGCTCGATTTGCAATTGTTAGAGGAGCCGCGCGATTTTGGAAGAAAAATGACATTCACGAGACCATGTTAGCCGGCATTATCATTTACAACATGATAGTCGAAGAGGAACGTAGCGAGTATCTCAACACCTACACTTTTGATGCTTCTCACATTCCCATAAATCTTGATTATGAAAGTTCACCATTTGTACATGCTAAGGTTGCAAGGGATATCACTAAATCAACATTTATCCAATTTCTAGGTCGACATCGAGACTTGATAAACCAAGGAGCTCATAACGAACTAAGAAGAAGACTCATTGCACACTTATGGGATAATCATGGTCAAATAGATTAGACTGGTTAATTTTAGATTTTTTTAAGTGTTATTTAATCATTTTACAATTTCATGTAATATTGTTTTGGTAATAAAATATTTTTTTATTTTGATAGTTATAAAATTCATAATTTGGTGATAAAATTTGATGATTTGTTGTGGGAGGCCAAAAATACCATTCTCTAAATTTGATGAAATGGTGAAATAACTATTTGATGTAAAATTTGGTGAAAACTGTGGGAGACCAAAAGGTCTATTTTTCCACCAAATATGGTAAAATGGTGTTTTTGAGGGTTAACTGTGGGAGGCCAAACCATTTTTCTCCACCAAATATAGGATTTGGAGTAAAATTTGATGTCAACTGTGGGAGATGCTCTAAGGAGTCAAGATTCAACGCTTGGGTAAGAAAAATGGCAGCGGGGCCAAAACATCAAGAAGGGGAGCTGAGTGAAGGATGCGAGGCCATGTTTATCTTGTGGTAGATCCAAATTGCGAAGAATATGAAGATCATTAAAGTACTATATAATAGGGCTGTGTATGCCATTTTAAGGGACTTCATTCCATTTTCTCTCTTCTCCTGTCATGTAAGAGTCCTTGTGCTTTGAGATTTCAGTATAAAGGTTCTTATCTTCGGTGTTCTACACATGCTCCGATTCAAGGTGTCGCTGATTCAAGGTGGTACTAATTCAATCTTCTTCGAATTCGTCTCTAATTATCGATATATAGACTATGGTATATGTCATGTTAGATGTTAATAGTGAATTAGTGTGATTCTTATCCTTTCTAGTTCGGTTATTGCATTATTATCTATTTTTTTACTTCTCCGGATTTACCATATCAACACTGTTCATTAGTTGACTTGTCCGCATACTCGTGAACAAGCATGCATGGTTGAGAGGAGAAACAGACATATAGTTGAGATAGTTGTGGCTCTTCTCCATCAAGCCAGACTTCCTCTCGCTTATTGGCTTAAAGATGTTTTCACATACAGTTTCCTGATTAATAGACTACCCAAATCCACATTGTATTTTCAGTATTGATATCAAAATTGTGTTCCAAACCCTTAATGATGACTTCTTTCTAAGAGCTTTCACATGTTTGTGTTTTCCTTGGCTAAGATTTATTCAGCCAATAAATTGATGCCTAGGTCAACTAAATGTGTGTTTATTGGTTATCGCTGAAACACTGAGGGGTATAGATGTCTGGATTTTGTGTCACATAAAGTCTATAATCCAGACTGTTTTATGAAGAAATATTTCCACATGGTCATTGTAGCAGTGTTTCATTGCTTCTCCTACTACTGGTTTCAATCAACTCTGTCTTTATTTCTTGTCTCACTCCGTCTCAACCTAGCCCTTATCCTATTTCTTCTCCTCAATCCTCTTTGAATTCTTCACCTTCACTTCCTTTCTCACGATCACCCTCTCCAGCTCACACATGCTATGGTTACAAGAACCAAATTGAGTATTCTCAAGCAAAATCTGGGAATCAGACCTACTTGGCTGTAACTGCTTATGCAGAAACTGAACCTCTTACATTCTCAGGAGAAATGACAAGTGCACATTGGCAACAAGCAATGCTAGATGAGTACAGTGCTCTATCGCAATAGCAGACATGGGTACATATGGTGTATAAGATCAATAGGGTCATATGGTAAAATAGCCAGATATAAAGCTAGGTTGGTGGCTAATGTTTATCGTCGGGAATTTGGTTTTGACTATACAGAGACTTTCAGCCCTGTAGCAAAACACGTCACGATTAGAGTGGTGTTATCACTTGCACTAGAAAGAGTTTGGTCAATTAATAAGCTAGGTGTTTTGAAATGCATTTGTGCATGAAAATATTGTGTAAGAGGTGTTTATGCCACACCCAAAAGGATTTGTTAATCCACAGTATCCATCATATGTGGTTAGCTAGTCCATATAGAGAGGCAGATTGCATAATACTTGAAGCTGAAGCTTCTGAGGTGAAATGGCTTACTTATTTACTGCAGGATTTGGGTATCACTTCTATTCAGCCAGCTCCGCTTTTGTGTGAAATGTGTTTGCTTTGGCTCTTGCATCAAACCCTGTGTGATTCATGCAAGAACTAGACATATTGTGATTGACGAGTACTTTGTGAAAGAGATGGTACTTGCTGGTTAGGTACAAGTTGCTGGTCCAGTCTTTCCTTAATCAGAGAAGCAAACCCCCAAAAACGTTTCTTTCGAATAAAGGTAAACGAACAAGAAGCTTCATTTTAGTAGTAGTAGTAGCAGCGAATTACCGTTTTCATATTAACAATCGCCTAGCCTTCACAGTATCTAGTATTTACTAGTACTAGTATATAATGAGACACTCACCCTAATTGAATTGAAGCAGAGGCAGGCAGCTTAACTAACTTCAATGGCTCCTCTGCAACCCATCTCCGCAAGTCTGCGCTTGGTCAACGCCGGTGGTGTTGGCATACCACTTGCTGCCACTGCAAGTACGACGCCAACACCACCGACGTTGGACACATCTGCGGACTTGAAAATCAGGCGGATTGCTTTTTCAGGCGTGGTGGTTAGGCGGAAGAGGAACGCTTAGTGGGGACGGAAATGGAATGCACACGACATGAGCACTTGAGCACTTGAATTGGTCAAGTGGTCATGTCCTGTGCGTTCCATTTCCAAACGACATAGTCACTTGACCTGGTATTCTGAAATAGTCACTTGACCTGGTATCTTGTCCAAAGGGTATGAAGTTGAATATTGAAACTCATATCATAGTTCAGTTGCCTTTGGATTCTGCATCATTCACATTGATGAATTGATTTTGCAGTGTGGAGAACCAAACGATGTTGGAGATCTGGGGGATATGGATACAGAAGAAGAGAGAGAATGTCTAGAGGGAAAAACCAATTCAATTAATTGCAAAATTACCTGTAATTCACCTCTGGAGATCTGGAGGAACATCCTTTTTACAAGTTTATCCAGGGGACTTACCCGGTACACCCGATCGCACTAGCAGTTTTTTATCAAGTGGTGGTTTTCTTCATTTGAAAGGCTACGGGCCATGTAACAATATGTGTTGCGGATTAATTGTTTTGTGTCCTTGTGCAAATTGAAGACTCGTTTCGAAACAGATGTCCTGGGACTTTGTCATATTTAGTCATGACTTGATGTGAGAATCGATATGATGGCAGGGTGTGGGGACAGTTTTGGTGTACCATATTGATACGTGCTTGAACTTTTTACGGGGAATCAGGCCTGGAACACTGGCGGTCTCTCCAGGAACAATTGAGACGTACTTGAACTTTTTAGACAAAGTTAATTGGTTCGAGATTCAGTCTGAATTTGAGCAATGGCGAATCACCTGTAGGTGGATGACAAAAGTTAATTGTTTATGATTATTCTTTTGATATCTTTCTAAATTTTACCACCAACGGGAAACCCATGTGGTAAAATAAATTAAAGAGTGAAAAAAACAGTCTACCGAGTAACAACATTTTCCATTCAAATAACATACCAAATCGAACAACGCCACTACACCAGAACACTGCAATAACTAGCTTCCAGACCAAGTTAACCAATTTGTAGTAACTGTTAATATTAACGCTAAAAATCGCAATTAAATTGATAGTGAACACCAAAGACAAAAATGTTAGGATAGTCTCATGGTATTGCCCATTGGAGAACTGCATCAGAGTGTTACCTGTAAACCTCCGCCAACAGCGACTCAATCAAGTTCTCACCTCTATTCCTTGTTTCAACAAGTGCTCTTTCACCCCTTGAATTGGAACCTGTCACACAAAATATTAAGACATTCAACAACACAATATGTCCAATCTAGAGACAGAACTCACAAACACCACAGTTTCAACAGCAACGTCATATGACTACTGAGTCATCATGGTACGAAACAAAGTTTAAGACTAGCTGGAGATGTTCCCAATGTCGTGTACCTCTTTCCTATGGAAGATGCCAGCGGCGAGAGCTGCCGAAGCATTTGTTTTACTAAAAACCTCCGAAAAGTGCTCAACTGACCCGGCACCGCTACTTGCGATTACAGGGATATTAACAGCGTCTGAAATGAGCTGTATGAGCTCTATGTCAAATCCTTTCCCTTGACCTGGAAAAAAAGCACCGTTTTGTAAAATCCTAGAAAATACTAAGAATTTCATTGAGTACGTGAATTGATGATTCCTTGGTTTCCAGAATCTTAGGAAAGCTGCAAGTACCATCACAGTCGATGCAATTCAGTAGGATTTCCCCAGCTCCCAACTCTTCAACTGCTTTTGCAAGCTCATACGCTCCAATTTGCCGGCCCTCTCGTCCACCATTTACCTGAATGCCAATAAGAATACCTTTTTTTAGTTAAAAAAAGGAACGATAAAACAGAAACATATATAAACAGCAATTTAATGTGAGGTTCATTCAAAACAGCTGCAAGAGAGATTTCAAAGGGGCACATATTGCTTACCGTGCACTGATACCAGGCATATTCTTCTCCGTTTGGACCTGAAACCAGAGATGAAATCAGCATCCCCAACAAAGGTGGCATATTCAAAATGCACTCCTACACTTGTAAATCTACATCAATCGCAAGCAGTCTTATCAGTGTTGCTACATGGAGTTATATATAGAACCATGTCTTGGTTCACAAACTCATCTCAAGCGTTATCTAAAGTTTCTCTAGTAATTGTCAACTTGATTGTCTAAGTAACCAGGTAAAAGAAATTCTCACATTATGCCGCGGCACTCGAAATAAAGTGCTTACTGATAAGGACATGAAGATTAGCACATCACCAATTCTTGCAAAAAAATCAACCTCATTTGGTCAGTCACCACACTCAAAACAGTCGTAGTTTCACCACAGGGGTAAATATTTCAACACCACGCCCAAATATGTAACATAAGGATAAAACTTTCTAAATTCAAACTAACGCTATTAACTCATAGTTTCCAAGTCGGAGATGACAGCAAGGACAAATTATTCAGAGAAGTATAGAAAACCCCTATGACAGGTTCCCTTCATTTCCCAGGAAGCAGATTTGGATTCAAATATATTCCAACTACTGGGGTCAGATGGCGTTTTGCAGCTAAAACTTGGTCACTATATAATTTAAACAGTTGAAGAACACCATTAAGGCCCTGTTTGGTATCAGCTGAAAATAATCTGGGTGAATAATTGCTGAACTTAAAATCACAATGTGTTTGGTATGAGCTGAAATTATAGATCACTAACTTGATCAAAAAATCTTCATTTCTCCATTCTCTATTTTTTCTCCATTTATTTGGATGTGGAGATGTTCATCTCCAACCATCTTCCATTTCTCCAAAGTAATCTCCATTCTCCATTTTTTCCTCCAGAATTGGAGGAAAAAATGGAGAATGGAGATTCATCTCCATTTCATCGATTAGCGTGTAAAATGAATAATTTAACTCTAATTGTGTATATTAGTGACTTAAAACATTTATATTATTGGTAAAAGTATGATATATTGAAAAATTTTAACTATTACGAGTAAAAAATAATAATATAAGTTTATATTCATTCTAGTAACTTATAAATAAAAATTAACATTAACATTTTCCGAAAGTATTAATATAAAAAAGTGAACACATACAATTATTACTAAATAAAAAATTTACAAAAACAAAAACATAAAGACATTACATGAAAATGAAATACATAGTTCAAAATAAAAACATCAAAAACGATTCTAAGAAAGCACATGAAATGATAATTTCATCTTCGGTGCCTCCCGTTGTATTTTCAGAGAATATAATTGGACAACATTCATGGATTTCCTCGTTCGTCATCGAGATTTGATAAATGAGGGTGAGCATCATGAACTACGAAGAAGACTCGTTTGATCACGCATGGATTTCACTTGTGGGATATGCGTGATCAAACAGAAAATGATGGTGAATGAGATGTATTTTGTGAAATTTTAATCATTTGATGTATGCTTTAATTAAATTTGTAATTTAGATTATCGTATTGAAATTAAATTGCTAAAAATTATGTTGAAACTAGCATTACTAATTTTTTGAAGGAATTTTGGTATTAACCATTGGAGACTGAAATCTCCATTCTCCATAAATGGAGAAATGGAGATATATATTATTTTATGATTTGGAGTAAAATTTGATTGTATTAGTTGGAGACTAAAATCTCCATTCTTCCTCCAAAAATGGAAAAATGGAGAAATGGAGGTAGAATGGTTGGAGGCTGCTCCATTTTTTTCCACCAAATAGAGAATGAAGGAAAAAATAGAGATAATGGTTGGAGATGCTCTTAGACGTTGGTCTCGGGACAATAGATCACATAGAAATGCTATCTACTAAAAAAATGAAATGCTACTTTACTTTACTTAAAAGTTTTGGAATTAAGTTAGTAAGATTTTCTTGTCACCAAATCCCCTTTCATCCAAGAGATCTTGGTTTGCGGGGTGACACTGACCGGTTAGTGGTCCTAGAAATCGTGTTGTTACCGCCGTCTTTCTGGATCTCTTTCCACGACATCTCGCTGTCCAATCCCGTTCCCCACACTGCCCCGGTTTGTGGTCCTAGTAATATTTCACGTCTGGCATACGTACGTAAGTATCATTGCATGGAAGTTCTAAACTAGAGTTTGAGACCATGATAAATTAAATTTCATTATGAAGCATCAAGACAGAGGTGCTTTTTCACTCTGATGCCAATTTATAGATTTCTAAGCCTACACGAAATCTTCAGAGCACGATGTATACATAAGCATAAGCGTGAGCTGACCTCTAGCCATTGATGCTACATAAAGCGGAACTCACGAACTCGAATTAAGATTATATTATCAATCCCATCTAATGGGTATTTTACTGATTCTTCACAATCACATGGACAAATCATCTTCTTGATCCGACTGCAATCGCGTAATTATGTTTGTTTGTGGATTCTTCTATAATTTATACTCTCACATCCTCACGGTGACGGTGGTGATAACCAGGAATTGAGTACATGGATCCAAAACAACGTCTCATAATATACGTTTTCTATCAAAACTTAACTGACAAAACTGTCAGTAGTGATAACTATTGGGTAATGATTCTTACAAAGTAAAAAAATATTCTTACAAAGCCACTAACATTATTTATGCATCTAATGACCAATGAAATTGCACAAATGATGTTAGTGGCTTTGTAAGCATAATTTTCTAGCTTTGTAAGAATCATTACCCCAACTATTGGATCGTTGTTACGGTAAATTTTACCTAGTGTTATGCGGACCACAATAATAAATGTGGAACTCTTACAAGTCATTATTACCTGATTTTCGATCACGTATTTTCTTTTTCTTTCAGACACATTCACTTGCACCAATACTGGCGCTAATAATAATTTGCATATGCAATTGTCCAATGCAAATCATAGCATAAATGATAGTCCTCACCTGAACCAGCATTTCCATAATGAGCGAAACCAAAAATGCTCCTTAGTATAAAGGTAAACGAACAAGAAGCTCCAATTGTGGTAGCAAATTAGCAATTTCCAGTTTCAGTAAATCACACGCCCCCAATGTTGCTTGATGGTGACACTGAGCTCTAACCTCTATAGTATATCTACTACCACTCTGTCTCTTCTCTTCAGCCCTATTCTGACTTTTACCACTATTCACTTGGTCACGTTGACCCGGTAATTTGGATATCAAAATGATGCAATTTTTTAATAATTTTTTTATGGTGTTGTAGAGTAAAAGTTGTTCAATAATACGGTGATAAAATTATTAAAAATCGCATTGTTTTGCTGTCTAAATCACCCGGTCAATATGACCCAAATACGAGTCAAAAATTCAGAATGGAATTAAAGAGAAGAGACGGAGTGGTAATATATAAGAATGAATCACGAACCCTGATTGAATTGAAACAGAAGCAGCTAAACCTCCTAAATGGCTTTGATTCCCAAATCATCCTCCCATTCTCCATTGCTCCTCTGCATCCCATCTCAGCCAGCAATAAGAGCCCATATTCGCCGGATCCCCATGCAGTCTACAAACATGGTTAACTTGGCATTCTCCTCCTCATCGTCTGCCACCAAGAAAGGGACATTCACTGTAGCCGCAGCCGCCACTACAACGCCAAATTTGGAGTCGGACAATGCTGAAGAACAGCCGAGGTTCAGGTGGACTGCCTTTCCTGACCTGGTGGTGCAACAGAGGAGGCCTAGGGTAGCGTTCTTGGGGCGGAAATGGAATGTGCAGGACATGAGCAGGGTGGCGGTGGTGGTGGCGGTGCATTTTCTCTGCTTGCTTGCACCCTTCACCTTCACTTGGGCGGCGTTTTGGGTGGCGCTGGGGATTACTGTGGTGGTGGGGCTACTGGGTGTTACTCTTTGTTACCATAGATGTCTTACTCACAGGAGCTTTAAGCTTCCTAAATGGCTTGAATATACCTTTGCCTATTGCGGGGTCCAAGCAATTCAGGTAAATTTATCTTTCAACATATTCTTATGACATTGCTTGATTTCATTGTTAACACACTTTTAATAGAACTGATTTAATTTGAGGTTATTGCAGGGAGACCCAATAGACTGGGTGAGCACACATAGGTTTCACCATCAGTTCTGTGATTCTGAGAGAGACCCTCATAGTCCACTTGCAGGGTTCTGGTACAGTCACATGACCTGGTACTTTGATTCCGATAATCTAGTTCAAAAGGTACATATATACTGTTGGAATTGTTCAGTACTTTTTTTTTTTTTTTTTTGAGAAATTGTTTTTGTCGTTGGGCCAGGACCTCATGCAGGGATTTCCAACGCTTTATCACTTGAGCTACCACCTTAATTGCAGTACTGATTTGGAAAAAAAAAAACTAAAGGTCGATTTGTTTTAAACCATTGGGTTTTTTTTTTTTTTTGAAAGATCTATACTACTCTCTAAAAGTTTTAGTCTTTACTTAATTTCTTTTCTCAAATTACCCTTGAAAATTAAACATGTTTAGGCATTCTAAGAGTTATGCTCATTACTAGTACAACGCACATGCTCATTACTAGTACTTCTAAAAGTATGATGAAAATAAATCTGTCTGAAAAGAGGAGAGCCCAACCTACACTTAACTATTACCTCAAAATTAAGATGATAATATCAAATTCATTAAATGGGTATTTTTACCGACTCACTTAACGGGGCTCATGCATTTTGCAGTGTGGAGAACCAAATAATGTCGGGGACTTGGAGGAACAGCCTTTCTACAAGTTTATCCAGAAGACTTACCCGCTTCACCCGCTCGCACTTGCAATTATTCTCTATGCAATAGGAGGAATGCCATTTGTTGTTTGGGGCATGGTAATTAAGCATTTCTAGCATACCAAATTACCAATACCTTCTCCTAACAATACTCCGCAAAGGAAAGTTTGTAATATAGTGAAGTCATGGAATTTATCCATCAGCTTCACCCAGAGTATTGAGTTGTACATTTTAGTCATGACTAGCATTGATGTTAACGCAGGGTGTGAGGACCTGTTTTTCGTACCATATGACAATGCTGATTAACTCGGCTTGTCACATGTGGGGAAAGCAACCTTGGAAGACTGGTGATCTCTCCAGGAACAACTGGTACTTCATCCAACATTTCAAATCATCACTACATGATTCATTGGGCTATGTTATGTTTCATGTTTTAGACTCAATTAGTCTTCATTTTGATTTACTCAAAAAAATAAGTCTTCGTTTTGATTTTGAATCAATCATGTGTAGGTTCTTTGGCTCGATTGTATTTGGAGAGGGTTGGCACAATAACCACCACGCCTTCGAGTTCTCGGCTCGCCATGGGTTAGAGTGGTGGCAGATCGATACAACTTGGTACGTGATCAAGTTTCTTCAAGCAGTTGGTTTGGCCACTGATGTCAAATTACCAACTGATAGCCAGAAGGAGAAGATGCTTTCTAGGGCGATCGCTGGGCAAACATAATAACCTATAGTCTATTTTTAAGATGAGCTTGCCATAATGCACGACTATGTATGTTTAAGAGTAGTTTACAAGTTTCATGGTGTGGTCTTCATCAGTTCATCATATGAGAAGCTAAAATATGGGCCATGTTATCCTATATTTGGCGGATTGAAAAGTGTTGTCCACATTAAGAATGAAGTTAAAGATTGGTTCCGAAAAATCCGTTCGGGATGCTATTTATCTTGCACGAATGAACTCCCGTAGTTTATCATATTTAGTCATGATACAAAATTGGCGGGAGGACATTTTGGTTTTACTTAGCTCTAGTCAACTCGGCTAGCACAAGGATTTGTTCGAAATGTAAGAATCCGTGAGATTCCAACTCAAAACCAACTAGTGCTGAGGAGAGTAATCCAATCAATCAATAATATTTATAAAAGTTATGAGGTGAGCAAAAAAAACTCACTATTCATATGTCATTCGTCTTTATAGTTGGCACAAATTCAACGAATGGACGAATTAAAGATTTCCATGTAGATCTAAAATTACATGTCACCTGGTGATATTCAAGTGCAATAGTTACACAAATACTGGTATGGCACTTTAATGTGCTAATAATTATTTAATGTGGATAAACAGAAAATCATTACAAGAAATGGAGAAGAGTAAATGAGAAACAGGAGAAGCAAATGGGCTTTAGAAACTGTTGTTGCTGATATTTCTTGATTCAAATTGTTATTTTACGACTTGCAATTTACTATAACTAATCCTCTTATTCTTTGGATTGACAATTATTGACATGAGCTCTAACGGTTAATCCCTTGTTTCATGCTCGTACCAAAACCCATCGAGTTTGATTATCATTTTGCTCGCAAAAAATTCCTCCGTAAAGAACTGATTGCTTCCTTTGTGTCTAGCGCATATCAAGTCGCCGACATCTTCACCAAATCTCTTCATTTTTTTCCTTTTTAAAAAACTGAATCATAATCTGATGGTCCGTCTCTCCCCATTCGTTTAAAGAGGAGTAATAACTGGACTACTAAGATAGTCCACTGCTATACAATACAGCAGCAGGTGAAGCCCAAAGTATACAGCCCAACTCTCTATTTGTAACCGAATAACATATAAGGGTATTCACGTCCTTTTTTATAACCAAAACCTAACGCTATTTCTTTACTACCGTTAGATTTGCCGGTACAAATTCAGTTGTTGAGATTCATTATATATAAGCATGCCTTATCAAGATTATATGATTGATACACAGAAAAGTCAAACATACTGCTTTATAGAATAGATATAAGAGTCCGTAGTCAGGTGCGGGATCTGTGCAGTGACTGGTGGGGATTATAGCCCCATCCAGTTTTGAAATCTGTAATTTTACTTTTAATTTTAACTTAAATTATTATTTAGCCCACACAAATATTTTAAATTAATAATAATTATTTCTTTAATTTATAGTTTAGCCTCCATTCATTCATTTATATTTGCCTAATTTCGACTTTTAATCCGCACTGCAACAAATTCTTGGATCCGTCCGCAACCACTATCCATACTAGAGAGATAAATTAGTCTGAAAATTTTGAACTGACAGACTTACAGTTAAAGAGGAGGATAGCAAGCAATTCTTGAGTTGCCCAAAATCTGAACCCAAGACCTCAAGGAGTCTTGAGAACAATCAACTCAACAACACGCTAGAGGGGAAAAAATGTCATGTTCCCTAGCATGCGATAAAGCAATTGGTAGCTGGGTCAAGCCTCATCATTGGACGGTAGATTACATCAATTATGATCTGACATTTTTGCAGCGACATCTCAATCCACATTTGTCATGATAAATGCCAACTACTTCCCTTAAAAAAAAAAAAAAAAAAAAAAAAAAAAAAAAAAAAAAAAAAAAAAAACCATGCAAACTGCCACTCAGTCTCTTCTCTTTTTATCTATTTTGATTTTTTGACTTGTATTTGTGTTATCCTTCGGTAACGCTCAAGCACATACACGCACACAAACACACGATAGTAAAAGAGATAAAAGGAGAGTGATATTGATTGAATAATGCTGGGTGATAACATCTCTTAAATAGATAATTATCAAACTCTAACCCTAACCTAGACTCTTACAGGCTTACGTTACGGGCCAAGTCTTATTAATAATCAAATAAACAACTGATTAAATAAATATTAAATAATTGATACGCTATTCGTATCAACTCTCCCACGCTTGAAAACCACCTTACCCTCAAGGTGGATGTTGAAAAATTCCCCATATATTTTCCCGGGCCAAACGGTCGCCATGCAAGCTTGAGGAGCTCCCTTCGTAGTCTCAAAGTAGCATTAAGGCCAACTCTTTTCCAGAAGAAATAGGCCCAAAATATTAGGCCCAAAAAACAATAATAATTCCATTTAAAGAAGTGAGCCCAAGAGGATGTTTCAGCCCAAGTGGAGAAATTAGCCCACTTGGAGAAGTAAACCTCATATCATCTGTGTTGGCCCAAAGAGAGCATTGGGCCCAATTTAATATTGGATCCCAAACTTACCAGTCCATCCAATGTTGCCTTAAGGAAAGTGATGACCCGTAAGGGCTGGTGGCGGTGGCGGACCGGGTAGGAGGAACGATGGTGGTTTGGCCGGTGGTTGAAGTGGCGGTTGGAGGTCCGATTGGACGCCGGTGTAAGACTGTCGTCGGCGATTGGTGGTGCGGGCAGCGGATTGGGGTTCGGCGGCGGGAGCTTGGGTTCGGCCGGTGAAGGAAAGGACGATGGTGATGGTTCACCGTCGTTCGGGTTTTCCGGCTGCGGATTCGCCGGAAAAAGTTGTTTCTCCGGCTGCTGGGTTGGTGGTGACGGGAACAGAGGCGGGGGTTTGGGCGTAGGTGTAGGCGGCTCAATTTGGTTTGCATCTTGTGGCTGGGTGTGTTGATTCCCCGCAGTGGTTTGCACCATTGTGGTCTGTTGCTCCTTTGCCGGGTGAGCTGCTGGTGCAGATCTGGCGATGGCGACTGGGTTGGTACTTGCTGTAGAGTGTCTTCTTCTAACGGTTGTTCTTCAATTGGCGGTAGTTCTCCGTCTCTGATTATGTGTTGGAGGCGGCAGAACTCATCAGTTGAAATCAATCGGAATTTTTTCACTTGCTACGATGTTTTCCAGATTTGCCTGGGTGAGATACCCACTTGCGTGGAAGTATTCAAGTTCTACCATGGTGAGATAATTTATTGTTTCACCTGCTTGCTGGTAGAGCTCGATGCCATCGATGAGCACTAGTTGGACACCATTGTGACTGAGATCGACAATAGCGCACGGGAGATCCATGGAGTCCGAGAACGAGCCGCGAACGAAATTCTGACCGACGCTTAAATGAAAGCACCAATTGTTCCCCTCTGGGTAACGATCGGGCACACTCACGCACACAAACACACGATAGTAAAAGAGATGAAAGGAGACACTGATATTCTTCTTTATTGATTGAACAATGATGGGGGATTACATATCTTAAATAGATAACTAGCAAATCCTAACCTAAACTCCTACGGGCTTATCCTACGGGTAAAGCCTTATTAATAATCAAATAAACAACTGAGTAAATAAATATTAAATAGTTGATACATATCCGTATCAATTTGGGTCATTTTATTGGGGTGATTTGGATTGCAAAACGATACAGTTTTTTGATAATTTTGCCACTTTGTTATAGAGCAACTTTTACTGTACAACACCATGAAAATATCATAAAAAAAGTACATCATTTTGATATCTATATCACCGGATCAAAGTGACCCAGTAAATATTGGTTAATGTCAGAAATGGGAGAACATCAAGAGAGAGTGGTACTACGCCTTTTGGCAAGGGTGGCATTATATGGAGAGAAAGGTATACATTTTTCAGGTACCAAAAGTCTTTGTGTTTGAGCTATCCAAATTATTATTTGCTTTGCAAATGGGTGCTAGTTCCGCGTAGAGCGTTTGAAGCCCCTGCATGAGGTCCCAAATCTGCTATTGTAGTTCACAAACTTATTTCACTTTCTAGTCAATAAGATGTAATGGACAACACAAACTTTGTAATTATTTCTCGGAATTTTCATGAAAATAGACCTGTCTGGTCGATATACTGAAACGGGCTTTATTCGAGCGAAAGTACAAAAATAGTCTTGTTTAAAGCCAATACATGAAGTATCGGTTTCTTTGCTTTAAAACTAAGATATGAAATCGTGGTTTCAGACTCAAAAATAATTTTCCACCCGTCGTTTTTCTATAGTTACGGTTTTTATTAGTTTGTGTTTCAAAAAAATACGTTACATTCTAAAAAAAATACACAGCAGATTCAGGCCCTCTATCTAATGGCGACCACGGCGTTTTCTTCCACCGGTAAACAAGCGAACCAGAAAGCACAAAGGTATTCTCTCTTTCTTTCTCTCTCTCTCTCTCAAGCATGAAGGAGTACAACCACGATCACATAAGAAAACCTTATTTTTTCTTATCTCTCTGATCTGGCTACAATTTTGGCCATGGTTGTAGACTACTGGTACTACATGGGCAGGACTTTATTGTACTTCTTGCTCTGTTGCATAGATTACCGCGAGTTCGGTTGTCCTCAAATTATATCTAACATCATATATTATTTTTGCTAGGCAAAACGGTTATGTGAATCACGTTCCGGTGTTACATTCCAAATTCATGAGCGCATCAATAAATTGAAAAACAAGTCAAGTACACGTGAAGTTAGATGTCACAACTACAAGCGCTGTATTTTCACAGTGTAGAGTAGGTATCAAGGCACGTCACGGGTAATGTGCAGACCATTTGGATGGAGGATCGATATTGTTCATGTGGTAAGTGCTCCATATATGGGCACCCGTGCTCACATGTAATTGCAGCGTGTCAAAGTCGGGCAAAGGACTGAATGGAGTACGTTCTACACTGGTTTTATGTCACTACATGGGCCCAAATACTGTGTTTACTAGTGGAGCAAATATTTTAGCAGTTGGAATAAACGTTACCCATCAAGTTGTTTTGAAAGGTAACTTTTATAAGCTTCTGTCAGCCATGTGTTGTGTGTAATATAGTATGTGTGTGTCTGCGGATTAGCTCATATTGCATGTAGTGATAAGCTTTCTTGTGAGGAAGACAATTACCAAAGATAGAAAAACAGTTTGGTTAATAGCCTTGAAGCCAAGCAGTACCCGGTGTTGCCCCGACACCCCCACCCACACATCACAAATATTATATATTTTCTCCGGTAGTAGACTAGATTAGAAATCCCCTGATTCTTTAAAAATAGAAAAAAGCGTAGTAACGATACCTCATGTTTTAATCCATTATCGTACATTCTCCAGTAGGAGGGAGGAGATGCTTGCTGAGGAATGAGAAGTGAGGAATTCTTCATGTTCTTTGTCTCATGAGTCCTCAAATGTGGTCGGTTGGTGGGATTTATGTATGCAGTTAAATGATAGGGAGGTAGCTCATTACCTTGGTTGTACCCTATATGGTTACATCTATTGGTTGGACTGTCAGGGACGGACTCAAGGGTGCTAATCTCACAATTTTCCAGTATGTTGGTTTTCACGATGCTTCTTAGTCAAGGTCTTGCATTTAAGGGTTTTCTTTGGGGGGTACGTAGCAGCACTGGGTTTCAAATTGTGCCCATTGTTTATTTTATTATTTGGAGGTACGTATCAGTAGTCTGAAACCAAAACAGCTCTTCCTGCAACAAAACAGAATTGTGTTGATCCTGAAGCTCAGCTTGAAGCTTAATGAGAAAACGATTGTCTTTAAAGGCAATGGCCTTCTTAATCCCCGGTAATTTAGCTCTCAATCTTCTCTTTTTCTGGAAGATGTTACCAAACAATTCATCATTCGGAATCCTCACTTCATTTGTAAACACCTGCACTCTATTAGATCCCCTTCGGATGAGGTTGCAAGAGTGCTTCCTTGAACTTCCTGTTCCCAGTGACTGACTCGTCTTCATCGGAAGTACTAGCACCAGCAACAAACCGTCCATTGAAGCTAGCTTGAAATCGGAAGAAATTCGCCGGTGATCCAGGGATATTTTTCGGCGGTTGCGGTTGAGGAAAAGTGAAAGGGTTCCAAACCCTTTCCTCATTTTAGAGAGATTATTTGGTTGCGAATGAAATTTTGGTAATGGTATCAAGGATGGTTAGCGAAAATCGAAAGAATGAATGAAGGCATGTATTTAAAAGCGAAAGGATTACGGGTATTCAAAGATCGTGTGCAGATGCCCGAGATTTGCACGTCTCCCTGTCGCTGAAAGCCAATGCTGGAGGGACACGTGCAAGGGGCGAATGTTTAAACATTGGCTTCTACGATATATAATTGGGGTCGAAGTGTACAGGAACAGAAATGCAAGTTAGGAGAACTAGGAGTGAGCAAGGGAACAGGATAGCATAACTAAGGAGTCAAGATTCAGCGCTTGGGTAAGAAAAATGGCAGCCGGGCCAAAACATCAAGAAGGGGAGCTGAGTGAAGGATGCGAGGCCATGTTTATCTTGTGGTAGATCCAAATTGCGAAGAATATGAAGATCATTAAAGTACTATATAATATGGCTGTGTATGCCATTTTAAGGGACTTCATTCCATTTTCTCTCTTCTCCTGTCATGTAAGAGTCCTTGTGCTTTGAGATTTCAGTATAAAGGTTCTTATCTTCGGTGTTCTACACATGCTCCGATTCAAGGTGTCGCTGATTCAAGGTGTCGCTGATTCAATCTTCTTCGAATTCGTCTCTAGTTATCGATATATAGACTATGGTATATGTCATGTTAGATGTTAATAGTGAATTAGTGTGATTCTTATCCTTTCTAGTTCGGTTATTGCATTATTATCTATTTCTTTACTTCTCCGGATTTACCATATCAACACTGTTCATTAGTTGACTTGTCCGCATACTCGTGAACAAGCATGCAGGGTTGAGAGGAGAAACAGACATATAGTTGAGATAGTTGTGGCTCTTCTCCATCAAGCCAGACTTCCTCTCACTTATTGGCTTAAAGATGTTTTGACAACCAGTTTCCTGATTAATAGACTACCCAAATCCACATTGTATTTTCAGTATTGATATCAAAATTGTGTTCCAAACCCTTCCTGATGACTTCTTTCTAAGAGCTTTCAGATGTTTGTGCTAAGATTTATTCAGCCAATAAATTGATGCCTAGGTCAACTAAATGTGTGTTTATTGGTTATCGCTGAACCACTGAGGGGTATAGCTGTCTGGATTTTGTGTCACATAAAGTCTATAATCCAGACTATTGGTGTTTTATGAAGAAATATTTCCACATGGTCATTGTAGCAGTGTTTCATTGCTTCTCCTACTACTGGTTTCAATCATCTCTGTCTTTATTTCTTGTCTCACTCCGTCTCAACCTAGCCCTTATCCTATTTCTTCTCCTCAATCCTCTTTGAATTCTTCACCTTCACTTCCTTTCTCACGATCACCCTCTCCAGCTCACACATGCTATGGTTACAAGAACCAAATTGAGTATTCTCAAGCAAAATCTGGGAATCAGACCTACTTGGCTGTAACTGCTTATGCAGAAACTGAACCTCTTACATTCTCAGGAGAAATGACAAGTGCACATTGGCAACAAGCAATGCTAGATGAGTACAGTGCTCTATCGCAATAGCAGACATGGGTACATATGGTATACAAGATCAATAGCGGTCATATGGTAAAATAGCCAGATATAAAGCTAGGTTGGTGGCTAATGTTTATCGTCGGGAATTTGGTTTTGACTATACAGAGACTTTCAGCCCTGTAGCAAAACACGTCACAATTAGAGTGGTGTTATCACTTGCACTAGAAAGAGGTTGGTCAATTAATAAGCTAAGTGTTTTGAAATGCATTTGTGCATGAAAATATAGCGTAAGAGGTGTTTATGCCACACCCAAAAGGATTTGTTAATCCACAGTATCCATCATATGTGGTTAGCTAGTCCATATAGAGAGGCAGATTGCATAATACTTGAAGCTGAAGCTTCTGAGGTGAAATGGCTTACTTATTTACTGCAGGATTTTGGTATCACTTCTATTCAGCCAGCTCCGCTCTTGTGTGAGATGTGTTTGCTTTGGCTCTTGCATCAAACCCTGTGTGATTCATGCAAGAACTAGACATATTGTGATTGACGAGTACTTTGTGAAAGAGATGGTAGTTGCTGGTTAGGTACAAGTTGCTGGTCCAGTCTTTCCTTAATCAGAGAAGCAAACCCCCAAAAACGTTTCTTTCGAATAAAGGCAAACGAACAAGAAGCTTCATTTTAGTAGTAGTAGCAGCGAATTACCGTTTTCATATTAACAATCGCCTAGCCTTCACAGTATCTAGTATTTACTAGTACTAGTATATAATGAGACACTCATCCTAATTGAATTGAAGCAGAGGCAGGCAGCTTAACTAACTTCAATGGCTCCTCTGCAACCCATCTCCGCCGGCTTGCGGAGTCTGCGCTTGGTCAACGCCGGTGGTGTTGGCGTACCACTTGCTGCCACTACAAGTACGACGCCAACACCACTGACGTTGGACACATCTGCGGACTTGAAAATCAGGCGGATTGCTTTTTCAGGCGTGGTGCTTAGGCGGAAGAGGAACGCTTAGTGGGGACGGAAATGGAATGCACACGACATGAGCACTTGAGCACTTGAATTGGTCAAGTGGTCATGTCCGGTGCGTTCCATTTCCAAACGACATAGTCACTTGACCTGGTATTCTGAAATAGTCACTTGACCTGGTATCTTGTCCAAAGGGTATGAAGTTGAATATCGAAACTCATATCATAGTTCAGTTGCCTTTCGATTCTGCATCAGTCACATTGATGAATTGATTTTGCAGTGTGGAGAACCAAACGATGTTTGGAGATCTGGGGGATATGGATACAGAAGAACAGAGAGAATGTCTAGAGGGAAAAACCAATTCAATTCATTGCAAAATTACCTGTAATTCACCTCTGGAGATCTGGATGAACATCCTTTTTACAAGTTTATCCAGGGGACTTACCCGGTACACCCGATCGCACTAGCAGTTTTTTTATCAAGTGGTGGTTTTCTTCATTTGAACGGGCCATGTAACAATATATGTTGCGGATTAATTGTTTTGTGTCCTTGTGCAAATTGAAGACTGGTTTCGAAACATCTTCTTATGGATATATCATTAGCAACTAATGATGTCCTGGGAGTTTGTCATATTTATTCATGACTTGATGTGAGAATCGATATGATGGCAGGGTGTGAGGACAGTTTTGGCGTACCATATTGATACGTGCTTGAACTTTTTACGGGGAATCAGGCCTGGAACACTGGCGGTCTCTCCAGGAACAATTGATACGTACTTGAACTTTTTAGACAAAGTTAATTGGTTTGAGATTCAGTCTGAATTTGAGCAATGGCGAATCACCTGTAGGTGGATGACAAAGTTAATTGTTTATGATTATTCTTTTGATATCTTTCTAAGTTTTACCACCAAGGAGAAACCCAAGTGGTAAAATAAATTAAAGAGTGAAAAAAACAGTCTACCGAGTAACAACATTTTCCATTCAAATAACATACCAAATCGAACAACGCCACTACCAGAACACTGCAATAACTAGCTTCCAGACCAAATTAACCAATTTGTAGTAACTGTTAATATTAACGCTAAAAATCGCAATTAAATTGATAGTGAACACCAAAGACAAAAATGTTAGGATAGTCTCATAGTATTGCCCATTGGAGAACTGCATCAGTGTTACCTGTAAACCTCCGCCAACAGCGACTCAATCAAGTTCTCACCTCTATTCCTTGTTTCAACAAGTGCTCTTTCACCCCTTGAATTGGAACCTGTCACACAAAATATTAAGACATTCAACAACACAATATGTCCAATCTAGAGACAGAACTCACAAACACCACAGTTTCAACAGCAACGTCATATGATTACTGAGTCATCATGGTACGAAACAAAGTTTAAGACTAGCTGGAGATGTTCCCAATGTCGTGTACCTCTTTCCTATGGAAGATGCCAGCGGCGAGAGCTGCCGAAGCATTTGTTTTACTAAAAACCTCCGAAAAGTGCTCAACTGACCCGGCACCGCTACTTGCGATTACAGGGATATTAACAGCGTCTGAAATGAGCTGTATGAGCTCTATGTCAAATCCTTTCCCTTGACCTGGAAAAAAAAAAACACCGTTTTGTAAAATCCTAGAAAATACTAAGAATTTCATTGAGTACGTGAATTGATGATTCCTTGGTTTCCAGAATCTTAGGAAAGCTGCAAGTACCATCACAGTCGATGCAATTCAGTAGGATTTCCCCAGCTCCCAACTCTTCAACTGCTTTTGCAAGCTCATACGCTCCAATTTGCCGGCCCTCTCGTCCACCATTTACCTGAATGCCAATAAGAATACCTTTTTTTAGCCAAAAAAGGAACGATAAAACAGAAACATATATAAACAGCAATTTAATGTGAGGTTCATTCAAAACAGCTGCGAGAGAGATTTCAAAGGGGCAAATATTGCTTACCGTGCACTGATACCAGGCATATT
This sequence comes from Linanthus parryae, assembly GCA_023055425.1. NCBI lineage: Eukaryota > Viridiplantae > Streptophyta > Magnoliopsida > Ericales > Polemoniaceae > Linanthus > Linanthus parryae. The sequence continues at coordinate 125,227,108 of JALGPY010000004.1, read as the reverse complement.
CCTCTCCGTTTGGACCTGAAACCAGAGATGAAATCAGCATCCCCAACAAAGGTTGCACATTCAAAATGCACTCCTACACTTGTAAATCTACATCAATCGCAAGCAGTCTTATCAGTGTTGCTACATGGAGTTATATATAGAACCATGTCTTGGTTCACAAACTCATCTCAAGCGTTATCTAAAGTTTCTCTAGTAATTGTCAACTTGATTGTCTAAGTAACCAGGTAAAAGAAATTCTCACATTATGCCGCGGCACTCGAAATAAAGTGCTTACTGATAAGGACATGAAGAGTAGCACATCACCAATTCATGCAAAAAAATCAACCTCATTTGGTCAGTCACCACACTCAAACAGTCGTAGTTTCACCACAGGGATAAATATTTCAACACCATTCCCAAATATGTAACATAATGATAATCTTTCTAAATTCAAACTAACGCTATTTACTCATAGTTTCCAAGTCGGAGATGACAGCAAGGACAAATTATTCAGAGAAGTATAGAAAACCCCTATGACAGGTTCCCTTCATTTCCCAGGAAGCAGATTTGGATTCAAATATATTCCAACTACTGGGGTCAGATGGCGTTTTGCATCTAAAACTTGGTCACTATATAATTTAAACAGTTGAAGAACACCATTAAGGCCCTGTTTGGTATCAGCTGAAAATAATCTGGGTGAATAATTGCTGAACTTAAAATCACAATGTGTTTGGTATGAGCTGAAATTATAGATCACTAACTTGATCCATATAACAAAATTTAAAGAGCTCTATAGTCAAGTAATTAAATACACCTATTTATAACTGAACTGTGATCAACTGTGATCGTGCTAATGTAAAAAATATATCACATTAATTTTTTAGAGATTTTCAGCTGCATAATCCCCAATTTGGAGATTCTACAATTGCAGAGATTATTTTAATCTGCAGATAATCAGCTTTTAATTTGTAGTCATAACAAATGAAACTGTTGAAAGGAACATTTATTCATTAACTGTCCCTCTTCCGTCGAATTCTGGTCTGAACTTATGGGGGCGGAAATTCTAGCTACTCGCACTGATAGAGCGTCCGAGTAGGTGGAAGAAGTTTTCAGCAATCTCCCCACTGACACAAGGGAAAAGTGGGTGATTGATCTGGTACCATTGGTTTAAGCGCAACCAATGCAGGTTCCGATCGGTTCCTTTCAACGTCGGAGAAAGTGGCTAAAGCTCAATATTTTCACTCATATTTCAGGTAAGAAACTTCAGCAATTTCCCGTACATCTCCTTTCCCGATGGCCTCTTCTCCTTCCCACTGGACAAGACCATCGGAGGGGTAAGTGAAGTTAAATTGTGATGCAGCTAGGAGCAGCTCGGAACTGTTGGATGGTACAGGTTGTGTTCTTCGGGACGCAGATGGTGAATTTATAGCGGGGAGGCACGAACGCACCGACTTTAACCACTCAGTTCTTCGGGCAATTCTGCGGGGATTGGTTATGGCGGAATCTGCGCGCTGCGAAAATGTGGCGGTCGAGACGGATTATTTGTTGGCAGTGGAGGCGATAACTCAACACCCTGAAGGACACCAAGTCACCGACGTGAATTCTGAGATCCGCGAACTGGTTTCCCAGACAGCAAGGCTCATGAACAGGTTCTCATCTTCTAAGATTGGGCACGTGAGCAGAATTGGCAATACGGCGGCACACCTACGGTCTTTATCCATTACACTCTATAGTCTCTATACCAGATAGCCATGTTGGGCTATTACTGCACTTGTTTCGAATTTAAGGCCTTTTGGCGTCTCATGCAAATTTTTCCCTCAAAAAAAAAATTAAAATCGGCGATACCAAACAGGCACTAAGAAATGAAACTGTTGAGCAGAAACAACCAAACGATAAACACGAGGTTGGGGACAAGTAAACCCTGCGAGGATCAAGTAAACGATAAACACGAGGTTTGGGACAAGTAAACGTACCAGGTTTGCTTACTTTAACAGCCTTGAACTCTACGTCATCAGGATTCTTCAAGTAAACCCTGCGAGGATCAATGCTGACGACCACAGCCTGCAATAAAAATAATTACCAACTGACTACTGACACAAGGGGCTGCAACAGAGGTCTTTCTACCATCCATGGTTACTACATACCAGCAAAAATGGTTCATGCAAAAAAGATGAGTATATGTTTTTAACATCCAATCCAGTTTCACAGGATACAATGATAAGAGCGTGATTGGAAGTATACCTCATAACTCAAATGTAGTCAACAAAGGCACTTAGTTTTATTCAAACCATTGTTGGGAACACACTCAGTTTTCCGGTTTGGCGTCAGCCAAATGCTCAAATGAGAACATGTATTCTACTAAGGGCTAGTTTGGGAATGCTGTGGCGGTGCTAGAAAGATGTTGTGTGAAAACACGGTGGAAAAGTTGCTGTGAATTCTTGATAAAATGTTGTTTGGTAAATATTACATAAAAGCTACGGTGAAATATTGATATAGTAATTTTGTGTTTGGTAAAATCAACTGTGAAGTTGCTGTGAGAGGGTAAAATGACAAAAATGTATGGCACGTGTCATTCAATAAAGATAACTAGTGATATTTAAAAAAATTGTAAGGTTAAAATCGGTGGTAGATAAATAAATCAAAAGCACTTTCTGGAAAAGCATCTCCCCCTTGCTTCCTGAAAACTGTTGTGGGACAGCAAAAACTGTCCGGAAAAGCAGAAATTTTATTTTTAACAAACACACCAAAAATGCTTCTGCTGCCGGAAAGCAGTTGTGCTGGCAGCATAAGCATTCCCAAACTCACCCTAAATCATTCACTTAAGTGTATGAAGAGCCACCTTTTTTCACGACAACCTCCACCTTCTCCTTCAATTCAGCAGCCCTCTCACAGATTTTGGATCCTTCTTCCACGGTTCCACCATATAAGTCTTCCTATAGCCCTCTCTGTTTTCCCTCTCTCCAGTTGGTCTGAAACCCCTGCAAGCATATCATTGGAACCACAGTCCTCCAAAATCCTTCCGCTGCTTCATATGCCAACAACTCCTTTTGAGGCGTCCATTTTACGACACAGGGAAGAATACATTGATTTCTTGGTCATGGTGTCAAGAGGGTCGGTCGGCGGGCAAAACCAGCCCAGCCAGCACCAAACCACCAACCTGGCCCCGGACCGGCCCCTACGAAGCAGCCCGGCCCCGAAACCGGTCCTAGCCGCATTCCTCCTCAAAAGCGCGGCCGCGACCGGCACCCTCCCCTCGACGGCCCTCTCCAGGCTAGCCCAGCCTGCCCCCCGCCCAATATACCATTTAAATCCGGACCGGCCTGACCCCGAACCGGCCCCGAACCCAAGGGCTTTTAGCCCCTAACCGGTCCGGATCACTTTCCTCCCCAAAAAGCCCGGCCCAGCCTCCTCCCCTCCCAGCCCTCCTCCAAGCCTGGCCCCCCACTAGCTCGGCCCCAATGCCAGCTCAGACCGGCCCTTTGACACCATGATTTCTTGGTTATCATCAAGGAGAGACCCAATTTAAATCAAGGAGAGACCCAATTATGCTTGCATAGCTTACATAATGTATTCTCTTCAGTTCTTTTGTCATTAAAACATTTGATCTTCCTTTTAAACTACTTTAGTCTGTCTTGTGTTTGTTTTTGTTCGTATTCACACTTCAAAAGAGCTCACAACCAGATCTCATCAAATAAATGCATTCGTTATAGCAGTATTTTTCATTTCTTTCTCAAAACCAATAAATCTCGAATATTTGACAAGATGCATAGATCACTGATTGATGAGTGGAGGTGTCTAGCTAAACACAAAATAATCCTGCCATGTTTTGTATAACAAACACACAGTCTATCACAAATGTCACAATCAAAAGCATGAAGGGCATTTGCTAGTGGAGCGGAAGTAAAAACCAACACACCTGATTTCCATAAACTCGGGAAATCTGTTCCAAGCTGCTTTTCTTACTCTTTACCTACAAAATCCACTATCCATAAGATAAAACAGAAAGGGAGAAACCCAGTACATAAAGACATTCAATAATGAACATGAAGCACTTCATACTCCAGTTTTTAAGTATTCCTCTGCTGCATAAACTGCATCACTACCAATAGACACCTTATCAGCACCTGACCTGAAATATTCTGCAGCAACTTCCAGACTAGTATAGTGCCTGTGCAAAGAGAAAGATTAAGCCATGACCGTTGGACTTTCAAAAATTTACTATCAAATCTATTAAGCCTCGTATCGGTAAAGACATAATTTGTGTAAATCATTGCATTAACATTATGGGGTACTCAGGGAACCAGCCTTTTACAATGGCATATTTCAAGAGTTAGAAAACCCTTATGTATATACCTGCCATTCCCATCAGTAAAATCTCTGATGCCACCTCCGACTGTTAAGGGCACAAAAACATTTTCTGATGCGTACCTCAACACCTACAAAATAAAAAACAAAAATAAGGACAATGGAACCAAAGAAAAGATAATATTTTGGAGAAGCATGTCAACTGAAAGACTCCGTTTACAACAGATTGATAACAAACCTGTAGCATGGGCAAATCGCCAAGAGGGAAGTCGCGGTAGCCAGTGATATTCAGAAAACTAACCTGAAATGAAATGTTGACTTTTAGTGTTATTGCTAGATAAGAAACCATGCCTACTCAGAATCAAATTGCCCGTACCTCATCAGCTCCATCTTTGTAATACTGTGCAGCAAGATCCACTGGCTTGCCCAGATTTCTCACCTTTAAGAACAAATGCGAATAACCAAATATTAGGTAAAACGAAGCAATGGTCAGAAGTGCACCTGATCTTAACATATCAACGAAAACAAAGCCTGTCATAAAGTTAACACTTGGCTGTACCTCATTTTCTCCTGTTTGCTCTCTTACATCGTATTGGTCTCCCTTGGTAACAACTAGATCTCCTTTATCATTTGTCCTTACATCCAAACAAGCAATTACCTGAAAAGAGAAAAAAATTACAGAAGATGTCCTATGGTCGGCACTTACTGGTGCATAAATACAGGAAATAAAACTAAATGAATAAGACCAGAAATAAAATCTTTAAGATATTATTCAGAGTTGAAAAACTAGATTTACCCTCTTTGCAAGTTTTGAAGCCTTCCTCTTGGTGGCTCCTGTCTTCAAATGAAATAGTTCAATTTTTAGATTGACTCACAAAGATGTTGAACAAAGTGAAAACTTCATAACAGGATACTACCTTCGTCCATTGAGACTCCGGATGCAAGAACCTTCTCAATATTGAAAGACCAACACCTGAGATATTCATTTGTTCGTCATATGCATGATTAAATATATATTATAACTACAGCTGATATATATTCCAACAAATAGATCAACATTATAAGAAATAATCATTGACCCCACTGTAAATTATCATGTAATCTAGCTAGTATGAAAGAAAACTAAATCACTGGCTACCTTTACCATCTTATATAGCTAAGTGAATGAAAGATAATATGTCAGGCTGTCCACACAGCCAACATGTAAAACCTCACATCCCTATTCTCATAAAAGGGGGCTTTCAAGCTATGGAGAACAGACCTCTTTTAGATGCCTGTCCGAGTATAGATTCTGCACCTTGACAGGGTTCTTTACGGATACTCCAGGAGGCATCTTACCAATCCTCTTTCTTTTCACCCTCATCGTGCTGGGGATGTGTGCCAGAGATACCATGAGGAAACCAGAACTCAAAAGGCTGTCCCTTACCCAGTCGTTATTCAGATCAGAAAGGAAATAAAGAAGATAAAACATGTCTGACAGAAAAGATTTCCACTGAAATTTTTGTCAGTTAAATTTCAGTTAGACCTCTTAAGCTGATGAGATAGTTTTGGTGTAACTCAATATATATTTATGTTCTATCAAAATGTATCATACATATGCACCACACAATGTTGCGTCAAACATGCAAGTGGGGCTTCTCCATGTCGCATTTCCTTCCATCGCCACGTTTTTTCTTAGTTTTAAAGCTACACACTATTATCTATTGAAGCTCAAACTTTCCACAGATACCATATTTCCAAACAAAATAGTACGAAACAAAATACATGGAACGTCTTTATGATACAAAATTGAAAGGGAGGAGAGTATCTTGCCTCCACTTTTCTCAGGATGAAACTGCACGGCATGCACATTTCCCCGTCTAACAGATGCTATGAAATTGTCACCATAGTTGCATGTAGATGAAACCCAGTCTTTGTTGTCATCTGACTACAAGAAATATGGTATCATGTAAAGTAGGGAATATTATTAGGGAACAGCTTCAAAGGGTTGAACTAGAAAATATGAGGGTAGGGGGAGATACCGGCATAGCACGGTAAGAGTGAACAAAATAGACATGGCTGTCTCCAGTATCATCCAAGATCTCAGAGTCTTTAACTATTTGGAGAGCATTCCAACCAATATGTGGCACTCTGAAACCATTAGATGAGTCAAAGCGCCCAACAACACCAGGAATCAGTCCAAGCCCTTTCACTGAAAAACTTATAAATGTCAGTGTACTTGCTGCAAACAAGCTTATTCAAATATGATCATACTATGGTTATTCTCTTCTTTGAAACACTTCAGCTCACTGAACGCTGGACACTCCTCCACAAACCAAGGTACTTTAAGGCAACATTGACTCTATAATCTGAATATGATTACAAATTGTTCGGTTGTCTCCTAAATAATTTACAACATTACCTTCAAAATTTCAGTCCGACATGAACTCAGCTCCTATCAAGTACTAACAGAGTCTATTATGGTGGATGTGGTGATTAAAAGACCAGACTGTCAATGCTAGCGATGATAGCAAGAGCTCATATTTATAATAGAACAAAATAGCCGCAGGACCCATTAAATCATAATGACGTGAATATATCTTCCCTCCCACTAGATCACAAAATTTATAGAAGTCACTTTCAAGGTTTTGGGAAATATGTTCTTGCATTCAACGAAAAGGATTCCTGGTCTAATTATGACACTAGATCCGAACTGAAAAAAATTCCCAAGCATACTTGCCTACCATAAAACCTACATCGAAAAATATCAGGTTGCAAGAAACTTGATTTTCCGTATGAGGGGGAGGGATTGAGTAACGAACTTGTGACGAGAAGAATTAGAAAAAATACCTGGTCCATTCTCCTCACTTGAATCAAAAAGTAGCTGTAATCCAAGACAAATGCCCAAAAATGGGCGATCATTCTGAATGTACGCACACAGTGCTTCAGCCATCCTGCAAGAAACTTGATACATTAGCTTCTATAAATGTACTTCTAATATGAGAAAAAAAATGGCGAATGTAGAACTTGTAGCAATGTATGATGAAAATTAATCACGTTTACACATATAACGAGCTAGAAGTGTTTCTCCTAATCCACGAGCAATTGCAAGAAAGCTCATTAAGCGGAGAGAAAGCTGAAAATTTGAACAAACAACTGTGTTGCATGAACCACTGGAAAATAAATGTATTTTCCATCATTATTTCTCCATTGAAGTACTTACAGATATCACCAGGCTACATATACCTACATATTCATGCGCAAGTTTATAGACAAGAGAAAAGAATAACCATTAACTACATAGCGGGATATTAACCGAGCAGTCACACACACACACACATACCAACACACAAAGCCCTGTGACAACCAATCTGGATAGGCAGGACAAAAATATTTTAGCAGAAAAGATGTCTTGCAGTACCTTCTTCAGCTTCGTAACTTCATAATTCTTTACCTTAACAATAGTAACTGTAACTCCCTAAAAGCCCTCGATGTATTTTTGAAATAACCTATAACTTCAAATAGAATAAACGTTTTCCCTCGTTCTATTAAGAGATTTGACTAGATAGCACGTAACTGAGATTCACTATGCCATGCATGTAAGGAATAGACAAATATCGTTGACTAAATGGTGAAATGCCAAACCGTGTATAAACCTCCTGCCCTCACCTGAGAATATAGAACAAGAAATATCTACATTTCAAATAGGAAGAAGTATGTCATACAACTGACCCGTTTTGGTTTAGCACATCCATGGCTGTAGCAAATGCACCAACTCCAGGAAAAATAAGGCGTTTTGCATTGAGAATGTCTTCAGCCGATTGCACCTAGAAGAAACGGAAGTATGAGCAAATCATAAAAGCACCAATCAACAACTAAACAACCTGATATGCACCAACATTGGCAGCACAAATCACATCTTGAGAAACTTGCATTCTACAGAAGAAGAAAAAAGCAATATGCTTTCCTTTCTTCTTTAGCAATTGATTTCCGTCTTCATCGACCTTAATATACTCCATCTTCCATAGAATTAAGTTATCAAAAGCCGCGCTAAGTCCTTCAAATTATTTGTTTCATGCAGAAAAGCAGTGGCGGAGACATGTAGGAGCACGGGGGGTCAAGTTCCCCCCCCCCCAAATCTTCAAAAACTACATATATACCCCATGTATTCAAAGTAAAATTCATTTGTGCCCCTAATTACTACAGATGTGACCCCAAAAAAACCTTAATCGTGCCCCAACTTCTGAAATGTCCCTGCAGAAAAGCCCTTGAAGATGTTACTAAATAGCCTTAGATCTTTAAAAGTTACAAATGTATCCCCAAATCCATGAAATTGCTCATGTATATAGTCTGAATTCCCTGGGATGATCTTATGTAACATATGGAGTTTCACAATGCAATTTTCAGTTTTTGGTGACTTTCTTTAAAGAAATGTGCCTCCTCAATGGTTAGTTTCTGGCTCCACAGCTGCAGAAAAGGCCGAGGTATGGTCTCCACTCATAGTTTCTGCAACTTATGTTGCATCAGACACACAGTAGCAACCATCTAATAGAAAGACTAAGGCTCCGTTTGGTTGGTGGTAAAACATTTTCCCGTAAAATGTTTTCCCTTGTTTTGGTGTTTTGATGCTGTTTGGTTGGAAGTAAAATGTTTTCCTGTAAAATATTTTACACATTTCAAATCCGTAAGCCATTTTTCGGAGAGTGAACAAGCACAACAACAACTCATACTAACACCTCCACCACCACTATCACCTACCTCCACCACGACCCATCACCGCCACCCATCACTGCCATTTCCGTCACGGCCCACTGTTTTGGCAAGATTGCAGGGAAAGCTTTTTCACACAAAACATTTTACGCGTAAAATATTTTCCCTTGTAAAACATGTTACTGCTAAACAAACAGAGCCTAAATTCAATACTGGAAAAGCATGATAAGTACAAAAGGATAATCTCTTTCCAACTGTTTTCACTTGAATTAGCATTTGCAACAAAAATTAAAATCCAAATAGATAAGATTGTAAGAAGAGACTAATTAAGAGTTACATCTTTGATGTCGAAGCCGAGATATTGAATTGCGTTCCTGAGGCTCCGAACATTGCCAGCGCCATAATCAAGCAAGCTCACCACTGCAAGTCCACTAAATTGTATGCATATCAATTCGCACAATGACGACCATAAATTATTGCGTTGGAAAAGAGATTGTACCAGAATCGCTGTTTCCAGAAGCGGAGGCGCGTAGCGAGAACTTCTGGCGAGGTTTGAACTTTAGAGACTTTTTGTTGAAATCGGAGCGGAGGAAATGCAGTGCTTGAGTACTCGACGACGACGAAAGTGACGACGGAGACGATCTAGTGGTGAGGAACGGTGAGCTTGCCGGCGCCGCCATTGTTGTTGCTCTGCGTAAACTCTGCGTTCTCGATTGTAAAGGGAACAAAAAACAGGATTGTTAATTTTGGGAATTTAATTTATTGCCCCTTAAGTTCTAATATATACAGTATGCCCCTCTGTTTGAAGTCTTTTTTTTTTTTTAGATAAAACTCCCAGATTATATTACATCAAAAGAACCACGAGGAAGTTACAGATACAAACAAAGTCCAGTGCAGACAACCCAGGAGGTGGCTAACCTCTATGAGACAAAGCCTTGGCCAAAAGCAACTACCAAAACAGGTGGCCAGCCTGATAAGTACAAGGCCAACATAGTGAGACAGGTACAAGGAAACAGAGCATTGAAGAAACAGAACAACCATGATGACAATGGAACCAAAAGGGACAGCCACCATCAGGTTATGTGGAGATACGGCGCAGAGTACATTGTTGATTTTTGTCAGCATGCAGTATTGGATGTAGGCCTGATGGTACTGTCCGAAGATGACGGAACGGTTCAGTGATCTGATGACTGGCCGTTGCCAGCCAGTCGGCCGCCTGATTCGCCTCGCGGAAAACGTGAAGAACCCTCCAAGTGGGGTGCATATGCAGCATTTGCCTGCAATCAAGAAGCATGTTATGAAGCTGATAGGAATAGGGTGGATTGTGCATGAGCATATAGTAAAGAGATAAGGAGTCAGTATTCACAAGTAAGTGTGTGTAACCATGGTGATGTGCAAGCAGTAACCCATACCAAAGGGCCTTACATTCAGCTTCTAAAACGGAAGAAAATGGAGTAGAACACATATAGCCTTGTAGCCAATCGCCTTGGGAGTCACGAAATAACCCACCACTACCCCCTATAGTTGTGTCGGGATTGAAGGACCCATCCGTATTAAGGGTTATGGTGTGAGGGGGAGGGGGTTGCCAAGTGACTGATATGGTGGAACTACGTTTAGTGGGAGTGGGAAGATGGAAAAGGTGGTAAGCGGTAGCGGTGGAGAGGCTGTTATTTATGATATTGAAAGTATAGAATCCGTGATTATTAAAAATAACATTATTGCGAGCAATCCAAAGCTGACAAAGGGTATAACTAAATAACGTAATCCAAGGAGGGGTGGTTGGTGTTTGGGGGGAGGGATAAGTAGTTTAGTGGACAATCCACTCAGTGCAGTTTTGTATAGTCCAGAAGCTCGCATGTTGTTGGGGTAGGATATGCCGCCAGATTACCGAAGTAACGGAGCAGTCCCGAAAGAGGTGTAAAAGTGATTCAGGATGTCTATGGCAAAGGGGACAGGCCGGATTATGAGCGGGGCCAAGAGAAGTGTTAAGAGGAAGACGACCACAGCAAATACGCCAAATAAAGCATTTAAGTTTTGGCGCAATTGGGAGGCGCCATATCCATTTGAAAGAGGAGGTGGGGATGGTAACTAGCGTAGAGTAAGCTGATTTGGTAGTACAAATACCATTATTCTTAGTCCAAATGAAAGTATCCGAGCGGGGAAAACACGGAAAATGGATTTTGTGAATGTGTAGTAGAATGTGAGGCGGTAAGTCAAAAGATAATTGATCAAGCTTCCAGGCACCATTAACATGTCTGTAGTCAAGGAGAGTATGATGTTCCACATTACGTGGAAGAGGGCCAATTAATTGACTGCGAAGAGTACCAATTGGCAGCCATTGATCCGTCCAAAATTTAATTGTTGATCCATCGCCAATGATATGATGGCCCTGGGGGATAATGTATTTGTCCCGTAGTTTGCAGAGTTTTTTCCAGAAAGGACTGGCCGAGGGGGGTGGTTTTGAACCAGGTAAGAAATTAGTGTGGGGGAAATATTTCGATTTAAGCATCGATACCCACCAAGTGTCAGTGTTGGTATGAATGCGCCAACATAAGTTCATAAGATTGGAAATGTTATTTAGATTGGCTTTGCGAATCCCAAGCCCTCCATACGGGTTGGGGAGAGTGACTTTATCCCAGGCTGCGGCACGGAAGGTAGTGCTCCAAAGAAAATTTCGTTGGATTTTATCAATTTGTGTGGTGGTAGAGGAAGGCAGAAACGCCGTTTGCATTGTGTATTGGGGTAACGCGTTTAAGCAATGCATTGTAAGGATTTGGCGCCCCGCCAAATTAAGATATTGGGTTTTCCAAGCGGCAAGTTTATGAATAAATTTATCAATAAGATAAGTATAATCTTGTGCTTTACCCGTTCGGGAAAGAATAGGGACACCAAGGTAGGTACCAAGTTTATCAGTAATGGGGAGCTCACAAAGAGCACCTAGTTGTTGTTTGTGAATGGTAGACATTTTTGGGGAGAACACCATATGGAATTTGTTGTGATTGATAGTTTGTCCTGATTGATAACAAAAAGATTGAATTAGATTTTTTAAAATGGTAAGATTCTTTTTTGACGCTTTGCCAAATAGAAGGATATCGTCAGCAAAGAAAAGGTGGCTAAGCGACAAACCATGTTTATTAAGTCGGAGTGGTATAAACTGTTTTTGAGTGACACTGTGTTCCAACTTACGGGAGAGATTGTTGAGACACAGAATGAATAAATATGGGGATAGAGGATCCCCTTGTCTGACACCACAGGTAGGTCGGAATTTTTCCCCGCGTTCCCCATTCCAAAGAATGGAGTAAGTGGTTTGTGTGACACAAGTATGTATGAGTTGAATGAGGTTTAAGGGTAATTGAAGGGAAAACAATGTATGGAAAATATAATTCCAAGATAATTTATCGTATGCCTGAGTAAGGTCAATTTTCGCTGCAAAAAAACCGTGTTTTGCTGTGCATTTAGAAATACTGTAAAGAGCTTCCTGAGCCAGAAGGATATGGTCAGCAGCTCTCCGACCGGCTATGAAGCCAGCCTGTGTAGGTGCTATCCAAGTTTGAAGTAGAGGTCTAAGTCTGTTAACAATGATTTTTGAGAGAATTTTGTAAAAAGTGGTGCAAAGCCCAATCGGCCGAAAGTCGTTAGGTTGTTGAGGGGTTGATGTTTTCGATATTAAAATGAGAAGAGTGTGATTGATATCCGGGTGTAAGGTTCCAGTTTGGAAATAATGATTAATGGAATTTAATAATTCTTGATTAATTGTTTGCCAAAAGTGTTGGTAAAAGAAAGGATGGAAGCCATCGTGTCCTGGGCTTTTAAATGGTTTCATGGAAAAAACTGCTAATTTGAGTTCTTCCAGTGTGACTGGTTCCCCAAGGTGTTGGAGATCAGTGGAGCTAGTGTAATTAGGTGGAATATTCAGAAAATGGTCTCCAGGGAAAGAGGAGACCCGGAAACGAAACTGAAAATGAGAGTGAATTAGATTAGTAGTAGTGTGGGGTTCAAAACACCACTGTCCATCTTGATTTTTTAACATGGTGATTTTATTCCGTCTTCGGCGATGAATCACCATTCGGTGAAAGAAGGTCGTATTTTGATCACCGTCAGTGAGCCAATCACACCCGGCACGGAGTCGCCAGTAATCTTTCTCATCATTTTGAAGGGAACGGAGCTCATGAAGGAGCCGTTGTTCGTAATTAATAGATTGAATGGTAGGCTGAAAAGCGTTGGAAATTTGTAATTCTTCAATTTGTTGCTGGAGGTGTTGTTTTCTGGAATATAAATTTCCTATTTCATGTTTATTCCAATGTTTAATAATAGGTTGAAGATTACAAAGTTTGGTCCAGAAGACAGGGGTATGATTAGTTGCCCAGTAATTATTGATTAATTGGTTGAAAGAATAATGCCGGATCCAAAAGGTTTCCATTTTAAAATATTTGTGGTAGGTGGGCCGCGTGACTTGGTCCGTGTGGAGCAGTAAAGGATTGTGGTCGGAGTGATAACGAGGAAGATGTTGTATAAAACTGTCAGGGAATAGAATATTCCAATCGTCATTTACTATACCTCTATCTAAACGTTCCATTATAAGATTTGGCGGTAGTCGTTTATTTGTCCACGTGTAGGGAATGCCATTAAAACCTAAGTCAGTAAAATGACAATCATGCATGCAGGTTGCGAGAGAGTCAGCAGTGTAGCAATAAGGTCGACCACCCAATTTTTCAGTGGGTGATGTGATTTCATTAAAGTCACCAATTAACAGCCATGGTAGATTAATGCAAGTATGCAATTGTCTAAGTTGATTCCAAAGCAGAGGTCGTAAACGGGGATTGGGAGATGCATAAATTGCAGAAAGAAAAAACATTTTGTCCGAATGGTGTACCTGTACCACAGCATGAACAGATTGGTAGGATTCATCAATAACCTCTAGGTCAAGGAGGTGTGGTTTCCACAGTACCCAGATACCACCCCTCTGACCCACCGAATTAAGAACATGCATGCCCAGGAAACCAAGAGTGCGAGCCCTTTCTTTAGCAATGGTGCCCCCAATCTTGGTTTCGAAGAGAAGACAGATATCTGGATCGAACCGATTAAGGAGTTCCTGAGATTGAAGTTTGAAACGCGGAGAACCGGACCCATTTCCATTCCATGCTAGTATCTTCATTGGAGTAATAGGGGGGGTGGACAGCAGTTCTTGAAGAAGGCTACTAGGGTTGGAGACAATCTGTTTCCACCCTGCAAGTGGATCCTTGACTCTCCCCAGTGGGTTGAATTTGCAGATGCTCCCCTGTGTGTGTGATGTCAGTCGTTGCCACTGTTTTAGAGTGATCGACATTGGAAGGAGAGTGGAGTCGATATGGATGACTTCGAGAAGGTCGTGATCCATTGGTATTTCGATCTCGAGCGACTCTTTTGTCAGGGCACGGTGGGTAGGTGTTGGGTCGGGGAGGCTCCATTCTGGTTCTCTCTTCTTGGGCGGGAGGGACATCTTGTTGTAGTTGTGTCGCCTCAAGTAGCTGGAGTGCCTCGGGGGAGTGTGGCTCTTCTCTCTGGGAAGTGGGATTAGTTCCATGGTGGGATTGTGAGGAGTTGGTGGCTGTGGTTGACCTCCCGTCGTTGTCGTGGTGAGAATCGGAGAGAATCCCCGAAGTGGGATGGCCATCTGATTTGGATCTGTTGCCGGCGGAGTGCTCGGGTTGGCTGTCACCTGAGTTTTCACTTGTTCGGTGAGCCATGCAAGTGTCGCCGGTGGTGGTATCGTCACCGGTATGAAGGGCACCGGGTCTTTGCAGGTGTCGCATTGATAGTACCATATCGGCGGCGACATTGGGTTGGGGGGAATCTGGTGGAGACAGGGAGTGTTCTTTGGTTGTGATGGTGGAGCCTCCATATTCATCTGGGGGACTTCTTGAAGCCTGGAGGTCACCGATTCTTGGGAACGTGTACGGGTAGGGGCTGGTGGTGGTGTTGTCATTGGGATGAGGAGATTGTGGCGTGGGAGAGTGTGAGGTATGATGGAGTGTGGTATTGGAAGTAGGAGAAGTATTTATGATGTGTTGTGGAGAGGAGTGAGGGGAAGTCGTGTGTGAGGAGGAGAGAGTATCTGAGGGGGCATGGGGATTGGTCGTCTGAGGCGGTGGTGGAGTGTGATGATTAGAAGTGGTATTAGGGTTTTGATGAGGTGGTATCTGAGGATCTGTAGGTTTAGATTTTTTAATATTGTTTGTGGTAGCAGTGGGGTTACTTTTGGGGGGTAAAGATGATTTTTCGTGCGGTGGGTTGATTTTTACCGCCGAAGCAATTCGGCGGGGTTTACGAGGTCTCCTTTTGACTTCCATCCAGGGCCCATAATCTGCCACGTGGTCTGGTCTAGTGTGATCAGGAAGGGTCTGTGAATCGGTGGATTTTTGGGGAAGGACTTGGTCAGGATTTTGGTTAGGCGTGTTTGGTGGTGTCATTTTTGTATTTGTTTGTTTCTTAGTAATATTCGATAAACATTGGTTTTGTAAATGTCCTACCATACCACAATGGAAACAGAAGGATGGAAGATTTTCGTAGACTATAGGTTGTTCGAAAGTTGGAAATTTCAGATTTTTTTGGAGAGGTTTTGAGAGATCGATTTGAACACAGATTCGAGCATATTTGCCACGTGTTGCTTCTCGGGTGGCATTATCTATTTTGAGAACAGGTCCTAGTGGCTTGCAAACTGCAGTTAAAGCTCTGTCTTCAAAATATTCAATGGGTAAACTTTCGAGGCGCAACCAAATTGGCATGGATGTAATTTTTGCTGTAGCCGCTCGGAAGTTTGGTTCCCATTTTTGATAGTACAAACAGAATTCTCCAAGGTACCAAGGTCCATCGTGAAGAATTTTATAATAATCATCTTGGTTGAGGAAGGATGCTATGTAAAAACCATGGTCAAGGTCTATTAAGGAAAAATTTTGTTTAGTTTTCCATATACCATTTAGTCTTTTATAGATATTGAAAAAGGCAGTGTCATGACCGATTATTTTAATGATGAGTGAGAGTTTCCATTTCTTTGTTAATTGTTGATAATAAGTCTCATTGAAATGGATACTAAGATCATCATATATTGTGCATATCGGTAAATCAAGAGGTTGAGTACTTCCCTGGTCCTTCGTATCTTCCTGCACATGTGGCTGTATGATTGCCTCAGTATGTGTTGTAATTGTACGTCGTAGCACGTCCTTGAAGCTTTGCGTGGTTGTGGGCATCACGCGTTGAACACTTTGTACATCTTCATCCATCTGTGAGTGTTGTTCTATAGCTGGTGGTCGAGTTGGGTGATAATTTTCATTGATTGATGTGATAGACATGGCAGGAGATTATGATGGTGGTTTGTGGGGGAGAGAATTCTAGAGAGAGAATTCTAGAGAGAGATGCTTCAACCGACCGACCCTGTTCAATTTCTTGAAGTCTGAACTCTGAACCTTGGGGCCTAAACTATCAAAAATATAAGTATTCCCCACATTTTCAAATAACTTTTAACTTGTACAACCTCTGTTTCTTGTCTATCGGCCTAGTGCACTATTTACCTGGTCACATTGACCCGGTGATTTGGTTAGCAATATGGTGCAAGCATTTGGTAATTTTTATCATGCTTACTGTACGACACCATGAAGAAAATTACAAAATAATTGCATCGCTTTGCAATCTAAATATTCGTGTCAAGGTGACCTCTGAAAGTCAAACTAAGCAGATAAGAAACAGAGGTAGTATACGCATAGTATGTGGCACCCAAGATAGTTTGCACTATTAATTCTCAGTATTGGTTCGCTAAAACTTTGATACATGCAAAGATGGTAATATTGTATTTTTCCCCTATATTATCTTTTTTCTTTTTTCTTCGTCTCTTCTTCTTCTGCTTCTTTCTCTTAACTCTATGTTCTCTCTCTCTCTCTCTCCCTGCCCAGAAATCCTTGAAGTAGATGCGGTTGACATTTCATACTCCCCCTCATTTTATCTTGAGCGATCAATCTACGGTTTCGATAGGTGGTGGAGAGGATCAAAAGGAGGAGAAATTGAAATTGGAATTTGAACATTTAGGCGACGGACTTACGCCCTCTCTCACTATCGATCGAAGTCACCTCTGCTCCTCTCATGCGTCATTAGCGGCGATCTGGGTAACCCATATTTCTTCTATCTTTCCGAAATCATATATGCTCATATCTCTTATCTTTGCTCTCTCTCTCTTCCTCTCTCTCTCTCTCTGCATGTGGCAATGGGTCTCATATGTTGGATCTTGGACAATCAAACGTAGAGAAAATAAAATAAAAATGTCTACCCCCCCCCCCCTCCTCAAGGACCCATGTGAAGGAGCATAATATGATGTTTAAAACTTAACCCCAGTCGCACTGACTAGTGACAACCACGAATGCTGAAAAGTGTAGCGCTTCTACGGTATCCACACGAACGGATCTGCAATGGACTCCCTATTTGCTGGTGTTAGCCTACTGAAGGTCTAGCGCTTCTACGGTATCTATACTACATGGATGAAGGGTCAATCCAGTAGTGTTCTCAAGGCGGGTCAATCTAGTACACCATTACTCATAATGTGTACCCCATGCGTTTTACTCCTAATTAGGGATGGCAACGGGTCGGATTCGGATCGGATCAGGCAAGATCCGATCCAGATCCGACTAGGAGAAATGGGGTCCAGATCCGATCCAGATCCGTTCGGATCGTCACCAGATTCGGATCAGATCGGATCGGGTTTCATCCAGCTGATCCAAATCCGATCCGTAGATCCGTATAGTACGTGGTCGGATCGGATTCGGATCGGATCCGACTTGGGTTTGCAATAAAATACAAAAAATAACATAAAAAATAAACTCTATTTCATACGCTAAGGCATGTTCGCAAGTTATGAAGCCTAAAACACAACAGAAATAGCTTTGTAGGTTGGAATTACTATTATATTCTTCTTGGGAGTGAAAGTGGGGAGGTAATATGAATATATTTGTAAAGCACACATATACGTCGGATCGGATCGGGTCGGGTCGGAACCCAGTGGATCTGCCCTTAGATCCAAATCCAGATCCAAACCCGATCGGATCTGGCTTTCCAGATCCAAATCCGATCCATTTTCAATTGGATCGGATTCGGATCCGATCCATTCGGCCCGGATCGCTCGGATCTCAGATCGGATCGGACCATATTGCCATCCCTACTCCTAATGTGTACCCATGTATTGGACTTGACATCTCATGTCAATCTACCTCACATACTAGGCTCGATGTATTATAGTCGTCCTAATTAACAATAATACTTGACTATAGATATCTAAGGATACACCATTTATTCTAAGGTCTTCATTATGTCATCGTATCTCCATATAAATAGCATAATGAATAAAAATAATTTAAAATAAATTTCATGAAAAGATTGCCTCTAAGGCATACATCAACATAGGGGTTGTTGGTTCGCTAGTGGAGGTGGAGGAGGTGGTTGGTGAGGTTCTGGCGGTACTGGTATCTATGGTGTTGGTGGGGGTATTGTGTGATGGTGGTGGTGCGATGTATGTGGCGGTGTGGTCTGGTGGTTGTAGAGGGTGGAGGCGGCGGTTGTGGTGGCATTTGAAGAATAAAGTGGTGAAGGGTGGTGGTTGTAGTTGGTGGTGGTGAGTTATAATGAAATGACATCTCTACCCTCACTTATGCGGACATGACGATCATCAAAGGCCAATTCAACTAACAATGCTAGTCTTTTTCAACTTAATTGTCAAAATTTTACAAAGTTCGTGGATGCTAAGTGCCAAAATTCATGTGGCATTTATCAAAATGCCAGCGAATCAATACTGTGAGGGGTGATATGTCAAAAGTTCTATATATACCTTGTACAATTAACAGTTTATTTATAAATGGGTGCTAGCTCAGTGAAAGAATATTTGTTGCCTTTGTATGAAATAACGGGTCCAAACCCCACTAATAGTAAGCTAGCTTGGGATTACTTGTATTGATTTTCAATGTAAAAAATCAATAAAATTATATTCACTAAAAACGGTTCAAAATATTATTATATGCATAACTAAATATATAAATTGTATATATAAAAGTATATAATTAGTCAATAATATTATTCATAATGTGTTTTTAGAATTACATCATATAGCCTAGTTTGAACCTGGAACCTCATGCAGGGACTTCAAACGCTTTACCACTTGAGCTAACACTCATTTGCATTATTATTCATAATGTTAAAAATGCAGAATATGTAGTAATAATATAATTGATAGTGTCGTAAGGTTTGCATATTTCAAGGGTTATTGTAATTCTTTTTCTTATCTAGTACTACTACCTTGCAATAAATTATGTTCTAGTGAAAATGGGCCTCATGGATAACGATTAGTACAAGACGCGGTAACAATGACACTTATTGAAAATGTTTACGTAGGGATATTGACAGATTGCTGCTATCTGTTTTAGTGTTCGGGAGAGTGAGTTTAGTTTGCTTGACTTGACTTGAACTTGACTATGTAATGACGAAGATTGAGCGGTATCTTCTCAATGGTTGGTAAGTGAGAGAGCTAGACCGTTAGCTAGCCTGGGCAGTGGAACTCTTGGATTCGAGCCGCTTACAGATGGACATATTTGGTCTTTTGAAAAGAGGACATTGGTTTTAGCGCCAGCATCTCCACGTCCTCTTGGAATAGCATAGTATGAATAACTAAATATACAAAATTGTGTAGAAAAAAGTATATATAATTAGTCAACAATATTATTCATAATGTTCCAAAGCAAAATATGTTGTAATGATTAGTGGCGGAGTATAGACAAGCGGGGGCCGACTTATTATATGTATATTTTGCAATAGTATTTTTTTTATCAAAGTGTACAGTAAGAATATATAACGATTTGTTTGTAAAAATATGTTGTAATGATCAGTGGCGGATGCATAATTGTAGACAAGCGGGGGAGACTTATTGTATGTATATTATGCAATAGTATTTTTTTCATCAAAGTGTATAAGTTGTTTGTAAGAATATATAACGGAAACAGTGTAACTATATTAGTCAAATAGTAATGATTAAAATTTAATTTTAGTCCTTTGTCCGGACACAAATAAGGTAATTACTAATATAAATTTTATCACAAATTAGTGTACAATTTAAAATTTAGAAGGGCCAAATCAATTATTTGACTACCTAGAGGGGGCCATCATGTAATACTTATTTAAAAACCCGGTACAACTGAAGGCATTAATTCAAAATTACAGCACATTGGAGGGGCTGTGGCCCCCACTAGCCCCCTGTGTCCGCGAGTGGTAATCATATAATCGTTAGTGTCGTTATGTTTGCATATTTCAAGACTACTGTATTTCTTTTTCTTATCTAAGTACCATAAAATAATTATGTTCTATTCACCATTATAGCAACACAGGCATATGAACTGAGACTCTTTTTAGCTCCCTTCGTGTACACACATCCTAAGTCACTTAGAACGGGACGCAAAAAAAATGAAAAAGTTATATTTAAAAGTGTCAATTAATTAGAGAGCGTATATAAATTATACATGAAAGATACTTCAGATATAAACATGAGCTCATTCGGATAAGCAAGTTTTTGGAGTAGAAAATCAGACATGCATTTTGTTTAGATTACCAAGTTTCAAAATCTTCACTTTTCGGTGGCTAGGCGAGATGGAATTCGCCAGTGTTATAATTTGTTGTAATTGCACGACCCATAATTATAAGACCCGAACGGAACGGATTGTCAGTTTTTTGCTCGAAACGAAGCGGAACATCCTATATTTTGTACCAGCCTCAATTTAGATTTGATCCGATCTGGATCACAATTGGCTGTTTTGAAAAAAGTATCTGTTGTTGCCTAGCATCAAACCCAGGAACACTCCTTGCTAGGACAAATGCATTTTCACTGGGCCAAATTGTTATGTTTTTTTATTTTTTGAAATAACCAAATTGTTATATTGATGCTTGCTTTGATTTGGGCCAAATTGTTAATATTAATTAAAACAATTATATTAATATAAACACAACTAATGTTTGTGTCATCTTTTACTGAATATAAAATTTAGTACCATAAATTATTTATTTGTTTTGTGTGTTCTTTTACTGAATATAAAATTTATTACCATAAATTATTTATTTGTTTTTCTTAGTAGACTTATCTGTTTGTCGTCTATTGGGTTCGAACCCAAGACCGGATGCAGGGGTTTTTAAACGCTCTATCACTTGAGCTAGCACGAAATTGCACAAATTCTTTGTTTGAAACAACTTTCCCCACACGATTTTTATATCTTATAAAATAATATATTTTATTTGTTACAACAACTTCCCTCACTATTTTTTGTTATGCCTCAAATTACTAGTTTGAAATGTCAATCAACATTGAAGTATATATGTTGTAAACATATGTATTTTGATGTTGCTATGAAGCATCACCAATGTTTTGCATAATATATATATTATATATATACCAACAAATGACCATGCCCGGGGGCTCTTATAATAAACTTGACTCACCCGTAAAATTATAAAATATATATTATTTGACATAATATTTATTTTCTTCAGATAAATTTTGATAATAAGTGTATATAAAATTATTTTGTTTACGTATAGACGATTAATAATTAATTAGATAAAGACATGTTCTTTTAGATGAAAGATACATTTTAGAAAATGTATCGAAGATAAAACAGGATATTGAAATAGTTGGTTAGATGAAAGAGAAATTTTAAGATATAACAATATCTTATCATTTATACGTTTTAACTAATTTGTCTTTTTAATAATGTCTCTAATAAAAAATAATTGAAGGCCAACGGATCAAAATATCTTGAGTCATTTTTAAGATCGAATGGCTAGGATGTTCATGTTGACTATTTTTTGGAGGAAAACACCTAGCTGATTTTATTGTATTGATAACTAGTGGATTGCCCGTGCCCGAGGGCACTACCCAAAAACACATTTCACGCCCTATTGTAATGTCATAAATAAAATGAGTGTTTTTTCATCTACAAACATGGGTAGAAAACGAAAACAACATAAATAATTGTATTAAATAATGAACAGAGGAAGCCCCTTTTTTATAATTATGATAAAATGAGTGGGTAGTTAAGTGGGTAGTTAAGTAGTGGGTAGTTAAGTGGGTGGTAGGTGAGATCTAAGGGCTGGGGTTAATTCAATCTAACGGTCTAAAAGACATTTTAAGGTCAACCGTCCTAATTTATAATATAGATATAGTAAAAAGTGCGGTAAATTCGGAACGGGTCGCCGTTCCGTCCGAATCCTGGATCATTCTGATCCACAAAGGCAAAACGGAACGGGATTTACAACTATGGTACAACCTGGACACCAGAGTAACACGGTGCCCGACTAAATAAACCAACGAAATGGCGCCTCATGGCGCAACCCTGACACCGGAAATATTCCCATCCTCCCCATTCCCTCCCGTCCGTCGATTTGGAAGAAAGTTACAAAATTTTATAACCTGGACATCAGAGAGGCACGGTGCCTGTCTGAGTAAATAAATGAAACGGCGTCTCATGGCGCAACCCTGACACCGGAAGCCGATTTGGAAGAAAATCACAAAATTATAAAATCTTCGTTCACATCTTCAATCCAAACATCCACCATATTATAGATTGATTTTTGTGTAATAAAACTTTAGTGGCAAACTGGCAATAACTCCGTTCTTGCAAAGCTTATATACTTTGTTTGTATTTATCAAAAAATATATATATATATATATATATTTATATACTTTGTTTGATTCTTGTGGTTTGTCCTACTTTGACTTTTTAACCCGTAACTGTGTCATTTTGACTTGGTAATTTAGATAGCGAAACGATATAACTTTTTGACAATTTTTCTATAGTACTATAGTGGAAAGTTAAGTCTACGAGACCATACAAAGATTACAAAATTCTTGTATTATTTTGCGAATCAAATCACTGGGTCAAAGTGACACAGTCAATAGTGACAAAAGACGAAGTAGGCTGAAAGAGAAGAACAAAGGTAGTATGAAATTGTAACCTCCCACATTGAAGAATGTAGTGGAGGTTAAACTTGACTGACTGTTATAACTTATAAATGAACTTGACATACGGTGAGGTAGATGATACCTCAAGTCATTTTAGTAAAAATAATTGTTTGGCTTAATTTTAAATGGATTTGGTATTTTAATACTTTTTTTTTGAGGAATGTTGGTATTTTTTTTGAGAAAATGTTGGTATTTTAATGGTCAATTGATGATAATTACAATGTGTCGGTACAAGCGTGTTCTAAAATGTTGAGACAAAGTCAAATTAAAAACGTTTTAGCGAGGGTTCGTAGCAGGAGCCAAACGGCGTCCTTGCGTTTTAGGTGATCTTACCCTACCAGCCCGAACCACACTTTGACGTCCTTATTATATTATATATAATTATGGAATTTGTCGTATACTCCCAACAATGCAAGGAGAACAGGGGGTGGTGGGTGCACACTCTTTAATCGTTTTGTGATCTAACGTAATAAAGCAACTTGTAAGCCTCTTGTAATAATAACCGCAGCAACGGAGGACCAGCCCCAATACTTCGAAGTATTTACACTACAATCCCTCAAATTTCGTAGCATCAACTATCACCCTACTATAAATAACCATTAGTTACTTCTTCCATACCACTTCTTACTCTGCTCTATTACTCTCCCCATCGGAGACAACGAGGACGACCGTCCGAACCCCACCGTCAGCAATATCCGACGACGCCGTGAGTCGCCGATCGACCACCGCCGGCGTCTATTTGGTTTCAACGCCTGTATAATCGTCACCGATAGCTGGAGTCTGGTAATTCAAACCCTAGATTTCTCTTCACCTACCTGATAGTTGTTGACTAACGGTGAACACATATTCGTGATTTTTCATGCATGTTTGTGCTAATTAGGAATCCAAATATAGCTTGAAAATCTTGTGTATCTTATGGATTGTGCTCTTGCTTTGTAAACTGTTGGGTTTAGTTTACTTTTTAGGGCTTATGGCTGCGAGAATTGGGGATCTTGATAATTTTAGGGTTACTTTGTGTCTGGATTTTATGCGACTTGGTCTGAACTTGATTTTATGTCGAATTTTGATAAACTTTGCTTCAGTGGACCCCTAATGCCTTTATAGGGAAAATTTTGAGTTGGGTATTGTTGATTGGATACTGTTTTGTTGGCTTGATAATTTTTCGTGAGTATGTTAGTTTGAACCAAGATACTTAGACTACCCACAGCTGTGGGGTGAGGCTTACCCACGACCGTGGTTAAAACCTCCAGCAAGGAAGTGTGTGTGTGGGTGGGGGGGGGGGGGGTGGAGAGCTTAATCAAGCCTTCTGGGCGCTCAAGCTGGGGAGGGCAAGACCGTGGGCTCGCCTACCATGGAGGGACCACTTCGTTCATTTGTGTCTATACAGATCTGTGAATATTGATTTACAGTTGTTATAATAATATAGTAGAAGGGGAGGGGAGGACTCTCACCGTTGGAAGAGTTATGGTAGAATGGTAAATATTTGGAGAATTAAAGGTGGGTTAGGGTGGGGACAAGCGGTGGAGGGGGAAGCAACGGCTGTGGATAGTCTTATCTCACACTACCAGTTAATACACATTGAGGAGCACATTGTCTTTAATTGCTTAGTTTTATCGGTTGGACTTTGCAAAATGTATTAGTGCTTTACATGGAGATAAATGTTTTTGATGGAATGGACAATGAAACCATTACTCAAGGCTCTCAAAAAATTATGCACGGGCCCGTGTGATATTTCTGATGTGGCTGTTATTGATACACACAAGCTCGTTTGTAAGCAACACATGTATTCTTTAAGGTATGATCCTGCCCCAAGGGGACTGCCCGAAATCCGAAGTGGCAAGAAAACGTTATAGAAAATAAATCGGTTTTGGTAAGTTTCATAATGTAAAGGACAAAGTATAGAAAACTACCTGACAGTTTACCAGTTATCCCACTTAACTCCTCTTAGTTTTGATTTGGATATGAGACACATTACACCCTTATTTTCGCAATATAAAGGGCATAGTATGGGAAACTACCTTGCAGTTTTCCAGATTGTCCCACTACACTCCTCTTAGTTTCAATCTGGACACACTAGACCCCACAGTTTCAATTTATGAGACCATTTCCTTATATGATGGACAAAGTTAGAGAATCTTGACGGAATCATGGGCAAGAATGTCTTTTCACATTACTGCTACCAGCTCCCCATTTCTCCCTCTTCCTGACTAAATCACAAGCACCACAACCAGTCAACTGTTACCGGTTCTGGCCCAAACCCTGCATAACAATCAACCACCACCACCACCACCAGACTTTTCTACCACCACAAACCGACTATATTCCTCACTGCCATCAATCCACACCCATAACCTCTCTATCTCTCTGCCTACTGAATTCAAATAAAAGTACCAACCTGGACGAATGCCGCCACTGATCCCTCAGTAGCTCTAACCCTTAGCTACTGCGACCACAAGTCAATCACCACCATCACCGAATTAGTTGTCTGCCGATTCAACTACCGGACTCCCTGATTTCCCTTCCACGGCCTCTTGAAATAGAACAAATATCCATATTGTTCCCCTTCATTTTGATTAATAAAACTAGCATAACCTGAGATTTCATCTATCGTGAGTGTCGGTGCTGTAGCTGCAGTGGGCCAAGAGATAACACGCCATTGTTATACTGTGGTTCAAACATTAAATTGTGGGTTTGGTTTGGGTGGTCTTTTGCTCCACCTGTTTTGTCTCAATTGTTGGAGAGCTTGGCAGTTGTGACTGTATTAAGGAATTGGATGACTTTAGCTACTTGGGCTCGTTTCTCTGACATGGTGGTTGCGGTGGAGCTGGAGTATGTGTAAATTGTTCGGGCTCGATTCAACCAAATTGGTTCAGATTGTGGGTTTTTTGGTGTGGTTCATAAAAAGCCTCTTCTTCTTTGGTGAAATAAATTATGGGTATAAAATTTTCAGCTTGAGCTGGCGTGTGGGTTTCGGATTTCGGGGATCAGGTTGTTGTGATGATGGTAGGTGCCTGGTTCATGGATGATAGCAGTGGGGATATTGGTTGTGGTGATGGTTTTGGTATGTGGGCTAGGGTTGAAGTTAGGGGGAAATGTTGTTTTGTGGGTCTCCGTTAATGATAGTTGGCTGAAGGTCAGGAATGCGGCCATTTGTTATGGCAGCGGTGGTGGTGGTTGTGGTTGTTAGTTTTGCAAGGTTTGGGTCAGCCACCGGTGTGGCGGTTGTGGTGGTTCTGGTCCAATCAGTGGCGGCATCAATAAATGTCTGGGTATATCTTTCTTAAAGGATAATATTCAATTCACAATACACTTCAGTATGTCATTTTGGAAATTCTTTGTTCCAAACTACTTTTCGATCTATCCCTTTTTCCAAGTGACAATCAATATTTGCACTAAACCATGTGGACATTAGCGCCTGTTTCTTAAGAATTAATTAGAACAAAACTGGTGATGAAGATTCTCCCTCATCTGTTATATTTTTTTGTTCCAAGGTTAGATGAAGGGGGTTCCAGGAGCTTTTCGTAGAACTACTGCTCATCTACCCAGTGTAGCCTGCTGATCGTTCTTCAAAACATTAAGCACCAATAAAATGGGGTGAGAAAGAATCCGAAACAAATAAAATCAGGCAACAGTAGTAATATTACAGAAAACAATCATCTATCCTTAGCACAAACAGATTATACACCCAAAACACACTGATTCACAGACAGATATAGTACTGCAGAATCGTGTAGCTCTCCTTCTCCAAAACCCTAAATCAAGATCCCCCCACTGGCTGTGGCTCCACACGGAGCTGCAGCAGGGCCCTGGAGGACGCCGCCGAACACCTTCCCTGCCTCGCCGCTTCCTCTGCTGTTCAAGCTGCTGCCCACCGGTTCACTTCGGGAGTCCAGCCGCCCCGTCCGGTTCCGCCTATATCTGGGCGCCCCCGCCGCGACAAAGTCGGGCTTCCCCTCTTCACCTAGCCCGCTCCATCTCTCTGACCTGTTGGGGGCTCCGACATCTTCTGCAACTACCCCGCCCCTCCAAGACCCTCGGCTCCGTTCTCCGCCACCGTCCAAGCCCTTCCCTCTGCTGCCGTCCATTACTTTGTGCTCAAGTCCGGCGCCTCCTTTGCACTCCCTCCAAGGCTCCAACAGTGTTGTCCCCTTCCGCTTTGCCGCCAACGCCATCACCAAGCTTTCTCCGTGCCCCACATTCTGTGGTGGCTCATGAGCGACAACCGCCACGGCGCCGCCATGTTCTCACCCCCTCCCCCTGGCTGCTCCCGGCTCTTATCTGGTCAACGATATGGTTGTGTCGTGGTGACGCTCCGGTCCTGATCCATCCCCTCCCCCCTCCCTTGAGCTTCGGAGAAATGGCTCTGATGTCGCCTTCATTTTGGCGGCGGCCGCCGCTCGTGTACTGTGATAGGGTTTGTGTCTGGTTTGTTGGGCCTTCTTGGGCCAGTTTTCTTCCTTGCAGGTTGATATGTTGGGCTTTTTGTTTGGCTTTGTGAGCTGTTTTTGGTCCTTGGTAGGTTAGGAGGCTCTTGATTCTGGCTGGGCCCATTTCTATGCTGTTCGGGTTTATTTCTTGGGTGCCTCTGAGCATTATTCCATTAGTTTTTTTTGGCTCTTTTCTTAGGGCGCGTTGGTTGTAGGTAGGCTATCTTTTTGGTTTTGTTCCTTCATGCTTTGAGGGCTATGCCCCTTTTTCTCTTGTGATCGTTTCTTATGAACGAAATTTCTTTTGTCGCCGGTGAAATAAAATAAAATAAACACTGATTCTAATCATGCGTACATCAGAGCTCAATTACCGTGTTAGTGAAAAACACCATGTGTAGCAACAATGTAACTCATGAATTGGATCTCCGGTGAGAACCGGAACACTTGGAAGGAACCCGTTGAGAAGTCACAAATCCTTGTGAAATTGGGGCTCTTCTCCTTGACCGAAGCAATAAGTTAATTTGAATCATAATAAACATATAGGAGGGCAAGGAAAAAAAAATCCTGCTCAACAGGACGCTACTATACTTTTCGCTCCAATTGAGTGTATTGACGAAATTATCAAGAGGAAACCTGACGAGAAGTCACAGACCTTTGTGAAATTGGGGCACTTCCTTGACGGAAACAATAAGTTAATGTGAATTGTAACAAACACATAGGGGGGCAACGAAAACAAAAACCTGCCCGACAGGGCGCTCCTGTACTTCTTGGCTCGAAATGACTGTATTGAGTATTGCCACTTCAAGGGATCTCTGTCCTCGCTGAGACAGAGTAGAAACAAATTTCCGAATCAAGGTTACAAAGAAAGGAAGAAAGAAAGAAAACCGAGACTGAATGAGCTATAGAAAACAGGAGTGTTGTTTATAAAGATGAAGATGGATCATTCAGTCAATCGAAGTCGCTGCCAGAACCTCTAATCCCATCAAACACAAAAAGGCACACCCACTGTAATCCATTACGTAATCAGTAATTATATACAAAATTTCTCGGTCAATCATATCAAACACAAAATAAGCTACGCCAGTCACCTAACGTATCATGGCGGTACTTAGTAAACATTACATTTCAAGAGAGATTGACAAATATGAGTAACCTGGAAGAGAGGTATCGAATAACATAACGTATTGGGGGATCTAGGGCCAGGTCATCCTGAAAAATAATGGTTCTTGGTAATTTTTTTTATCAAAGGTGTGACTATGATTTGGTCAATGACTTCAGAAATCTGAAACTCTGGCTTATTCTCCATGAAGTCTTGCAAGAAGAATACCAATCAAATCCTCCAAACAAGAATTAAAAGCAACATAAACACGTACAACACTAATGAGATGAAGATCCTGTTTTCCAAGTCAGTGAGTAGTTTCATGGAATTATTGATTCTATACTCGAACCGGAACTTCGAACAAAATCCCAATCCACAATAAATCTAGTAAACCCCACTCCTGTCGTCCTCGAACCCGGTCTTTTGTACCAAAAACACAGAAAACGACATTGAAATATAAGTTCCTGTTGTACTAATCAACTACCAGCAATTAAAAATAATTTGAAAGAACAGAAATCGAAGCTGGAGTATGTGATGGCGCCATTGGTATTTATTCCAGCGACTCTGGTTTCTGGGGTCTTAGGGTTTAGGCTGTTGAGGCATTGATGTGGGCAGATCAGTTGAGGGTGGTAGGGTTATCAATAGACATTGTGTTGCTGGTTGTGCAGCTGTCATCTGGTGTTCTCTTTTGTGTCTCAGCAAAAGGAGAGGAGAGACGGAGCAGTGGTGGTCAGTGAACTGAAAGAGAGAGGATTGGGGAGGAGAGAACAGAGGAAAGACAGACAGGTAGAGAAAAAATATTTTTGAAATTGAGAAGTTCATCAAAAGGAGCTAAATCAGTAGGTCTGCTGGCTGAAGAGACAAAGGGTGTCCAACACCCAAGGATATAAATTATTCTCACTTAGCTGCATTACTTAGACCATCCACATTGTTAGAGGGCTCCCCTAAGCCCTAACCTCTCTGACCCTTCCCCTCACTTCTTAATGATTATATAATTGGCATACCCTCTTCCAACAAAGAGAGGGCTACCCTACCCCCTCTATCAAATTTTAGGAGATAGATAAGTATGAGAGATATAGAGTGAGAAGAACATGAGAGAGAGAGAGAGAGAAAGAGAGAGCCGAGGAGCATCGGGGTGCGGTTCAACCACCGTCCTCCTTATCCCCTGTTTCTCCCCCCTTCGGAGGCACTGATGGAGCGTCGGGCTCCCCGCCCTCCTTTCGTCGTGGATGCTTTAGATTTTAACTTGTACAAATGTTTTGTTTGATGTTGAATACAAGACCTTTTGATGTATTATATTGAATAAATTAATATACTTTTGGCACTCATGCCGCAAACCCGATCCTTCTGAAATTTGCTGCTATCACTCTCCCGTGTTCGCTACAGCTCTCTCCATGTTGGCCCCCACCCCTATCCTGGCTTCGCAGTGTTCGCGATCGTTTGCATTTTGAACTCGGTCTGACTTCTTGTTTCAAAAATTGCATTCTCTGTTATTACGATATTGCATTCTTTTTGAAAATGGCCTTGCCATGGTTACTTCTGAACATTTGTCTTATTTGACATGGAATCTGGATGTCTGTGTTTAGGATGTTACAGAAGTAGTTTTTACGTTCTTGGCATGCTTCTAGAAGCCTATCGTCTTTTCTCGCGGCGTTTGGTAGCACAAGAAAAATATTAGTTAACTTTTTGATAGAATAACTAGCAAGTTTCACCAGTTTAGCATAAAGCTATATGCGAAAATCGACAGTTTTGTCTGTAACTTAGTGTGGAATGAGCAGCTCTTTTATTGGCATGAACCGAATGTGATTTGGCTGTTAAAATTGTTTACCTTTTTTATTATAATATATTGATCCTGTTTGGATTGGTTGGTTTATTACAATATTGCTGAGGTGAAGAGAGTATATAATATAGAACTTTTGACAGTAAACCCTCTTGCAGTTTCGAGCCGCTGACACTTAGCTACATGCAGTATTGATTTTACCACTTATCGTCTCTGCAGTTTGTAAAATTGCGACACTTGGATCCAAATTGACTAACACCGTTAGTTGGTTCACAATTCCGTTTCATAAAAGAGGGCAAAATAGTATTTCGTTTTTTGAAATAGGGCAATGTTGTCTATTACCCTTCTTCACTTTTTTGTTTTCTTCTTTCATTTTTTGTTTTCTTTTTCTTCTTTGTTCTTCCCCGATCTTCTATCTGTAACTTCTCTGGTTCACAAATCACTTTGTTTTTTTTTTTCTTCCTCTTCTTCTTCTTTACTCCGCTGCGGGTAGCCTAACAGAGCAACCACCTCTCTCCCTCTCTCTCTCTCTCTATATATATATATACCGAGACCTCTCTCTCTTTCTCTGTTCTCGCCAAAAAAACCCCGCAGTCGGCAGCCAAAAGCCGACGACCCGACGGTTTCCGGCGTTTTGAGGGCTGTTCTTGTGCTTCCCGGGACAGCCTCGACCTCAGGATCAACATGAAAGTTATATATTGGAACGAATTTAATCGGGGAAGGAGTAATTCTTCAAAACCCGAACTAGGGTTCAATCGAAACTTACCCGATTCCGAACTCTGAAATTTTTGTTTCCTCAAATTGATTGAGGGGTTCTTCTCTGCAGGTGTTAGGGAGTATTTGGTTGTAACAGTTTTGGAGGAGAAGAGGAATTAAGGGAGTTGGCTTTTTGCGTAAGTATATGGTGGTGGTTGGTTTGCAGGCGGGGGTGGAGGGGCTGTGGTTGTGTTGGTGTGGCTGTTGTTGTATTGTTGGCAGTGGTGGTGGTCGTTGTGGTGGCGGGGATGGTGTGGTGTCTGCGGCAGTGGGGGTGTGGTGTTTGTGGCGGTGTGGGATGGTGGTGGTGGAGGGTGGAGGTGTGCACTGTGCATAGAAGATGAAGAAGCAGATGGGAGAAGAATGAAAAAAGAAAAAGAAAAAATAAGAAAAAAACTTTTTTGCCCTCAGTTAAATAGGTTAACGACCAGTACTAACGGACCATTAAAGTCCGTTACAAAATTGGACTTAAGTGTCACAATTTTACAAATTGTAGAGACGATAAATGGTAAAATAAATACTGCGTTTAGCTAAGTGTCAGCGGAGCAAAACTGCGTAGGGGTTTTCTGTCAAAAGTTCTATAATATATTCACTTTTCACCTTACCACACAGTTGCAGAAACTAATAATCCAATTAATCCAAACAGGCTTAAAGAATCTTAACCTTTCAGGCTACATGTAGGTATAGTTAAGAATTGCTTTTGGGGCAAAAGGGACGATTGTTTTGGGAGACTAATGAAAATATCAGCTGTTTGCATTGCTTTTAAAACACTCAAAACATGGTGAACAACTTCAGAATAATGTATTACTGTTAGCAAGGCATCAGGTTCAAGAACTAAGTCAAGAATATACATTTTTTGCAGCATTAGTAATTTTGTTACCACACTCCAAGTATTTGTGTAGCAGTTTGAAGAAGAAAATAAAGGTTAAAAAGAATGCTGGTACACCATTTCTGTGTTGATTTTTGTTACCCTCTTCTTCTGTGTAGGGAGCTTTGAAACTCAAAGAAAAGATGCTTCAGCTGTTGTTTACACTAGTGTTCTCTGAGATGGCTCTGATCCTAGTACTTGTGCTTAGTACACCTGGAAAAAAGCTGCTGATAAGAGGGCTGGACCGAATGAAGCAGGGGAAAGGTCCATTGGTGGCTAAGAGTGTTGGAGGAACCTTGTTTGTGGTTTTTGCATCGACTTTATACAGTGTCGTTGACATCCAGAAGCGTTCAACCGATGCTTCAACTGTTAATCCGACTGATCAGGTTCTCATGGCATATCATTTGCTTGAAGCATCTCTCATGGGTGAGTCCGATCACTTTAAATGGTTTCTGATTTTCACACATTTATAACTCTTGTTCAGTAACACAGTATTGGCGTCAAAGGTTGTGACTTGTGGTCCTAGGGCTTAAATTTTGGTGCATCCTATGTCAAAATAAAGCTAGTAAGTTCTGTTATGGAAGCTTTGAATTTGTAAACCCAGAAGATGACATGTTATAACCTCTAATAAGCGAGTCTTGCGCCTTATAATGTAGAATGTTATATATACTGTATCCTCTGATGACAAAAGAGTTTTATGTTGGAGAATGTTTAGTGACCCTAAACCCAGAAATGGAAATAGGTTCTGAACTAAACCTGGCCTCGGAGTTGGGGCTGTTCTCAATTTAATGGTCTGACCTGTTTGCTTCATGGACATGAAGGAACCATTCATCTTAGCCCCTCAATCACAAATGACTTGTGTAGTGCAGTAGTGCAATAACCTTAGACCGGAGAAAAAGTACAATAACTTATTTGTTTTCTCTGAGCTTTTATTTTTACGATTGAAAAAAGAGTTTAGTATAATGAATAGAGGAACATTTAACATGTTGAAAATTTGTTTGCAGGATTCGCACTCTTCCTTGGATTGACTATCGACAGGATACACCACTACATCAAAGAGTTGCATCGTCTAAGGAACCATTTGGAAGCTGCAACGAAACAATCTTATCTTCCTGAAGAAAGCGAGAAGCAGAAGAATCATTAAAAACTCTGGCGAGAAAAATATGTAACATTGTCGAACGAACTGGTATTTGAGGCTGTAACGGATGATAAATCTAGCTAGTGTGAATTAAGGTTTTTATATCCATAAAAATCATCTAAAGCCCATGAATTTCTTTTTTTCTCTCATTGAGAGTATGATGTTGCTATTCATTAAATGCTTATTGAGGGTGGAATACGTTGTTGCGGTGATAGATGGACAATGTTCTTGAGCTGACATGTGGTGTTCCTCTTTATGGTTTGCTCTTTTATTCGTATTATAATTTGTAATATTTGGCTCGCTTGTTTTCCAAATACTATTTCCATTCTTTTTGTGGTGTTTCCCTTACTTTAAAGACAGTGTCAGTAGAAGTTGCCCAGATTTCTTCGGCTAACGGGGAAGTGTTTCCTCTTCTTTTCCACTGAAACCCCCTTATGTGGTTTTGGGAATGATCAGCTCAAAAAATGACATTCAAAACTGCGTTCCTGAATTGACATTCAGAAAATGACACTAAGTTTGATTACGAAGTGAATGTGTTCCTAAATTGGGTTATGTTTCGCCCCATTGGTTTGAGACTCCCCAGCCTCGATAGCACACATGCGCATCGACTGGTCCAGCCTCGAGAGCACACATGCGTATCGACTGGTAGTAATGTATAGGGAGAAGAAAAAGGTAGAAATATGTTTGCAGGTTTTATTCGCACCCTTCATTGGATTGATTATTGACAGAGTACACTAATAATGTAACGATTCAAAACTTTAACACTTACATGAAAGTGCTCGGTAGTAGTAACCCGTGTAATCAACGACCACCAAGTCCAAGTGCTTTATTGAAGATAATGCTAGCGAACTAGTAGAAGTAGTAGTAATCAACAACCACCAAGTCCAACTGCCTTGTTGTAGATTCATTGAAGATATTTCCGCAGGGGCCATTGAAACTCTCTCATGGTGTCTTTTGACTATCAAGTGTCTACTAGAATAAACATTCTGAAAGTAACTAGCTATAGCACATGTGTACATCATTGTGGCATCACTTGTGACAGCAGCACACCCACTACTAAAATAATTGCAATTGTTGTAGGAATGGCAAGTGACCAAACAATAAAACCTTCTATCTGAAAAAAAAGTCTTCTTTGTACTATATTTATTCATTTTCTAAATTTTATCACGACATTTTTTAAGTTCTTGCTCTATAGTAAGTTTTTTTTTTTTTTTTTTTTAATTGAAATTTCTCCAACAAGAAGCATAAGTATGGGTTACCACCAGCATATTATTACTTTCTACTTTTTATTATTAAATAATCAATTATTCGAAATAAAATTTGTATTATTTTATTCTTTTTTCTTCATGACCAGTAGTAAAAGCATCTCCAATGGTTAAGTTAAAAAGTTAGTTTAGTTAAAATTCACATAACTAAAGAAAATAACGAGCTCCAATGTACTAGTTAAATAACTCAACATTTTACATATTATGTATCCCGCTCTTACTAGTAGCTAACTAGAAAGTAGGTAGTTAAACTTTTTGTGTCTATCTCTCCCCTGTTTTAATTTAATAAATATATATATTTTTATAATTCAATACACATCAAGTTATATAAAATACATGACATCATTGGAGCAAACACCAAAAAGCCATGTCAGTTAAAATTCATACTAGTCAAAATTTTACTAATTATTGATTTTATTGTTGGAGATGCTCTAAGAAATTGGCCACAAGAGCTATTATGCTATTATTTTAGAATTTATTTATTTGCTATTACCTTAGTGTGTGTGTGTGTGTAATCTTGTATTTATTTTCAATCGGTTGTATAGTTCAACAAACTAGTGCATTTGTTTGAGTCAGTCTTTCAATTCAAAGACGTCATTGCATTCAAGAGTAATTAATATGCACAATCTATATGCCGCACATCAAATATATCAATACCTTGTCAGCAGTTTTTTCCGACAACTTTTTTAGCAGTTATTATACGAAGTACTGGTGGTTGTAACTTCGATATGTTTGAATTCCTGTAAGAAAATTCGAAGTAGAGTTAAGTACACACCTTTTGACTAGCTTATTGGTGTAGGATTACTTACCATTGCCAACGGGAAAAAAGCAAGCACCAATGCCAAACATGAAGAGACATTTTCATGGGTTGAACTAAACAATTGGAATGGGAAATGGGAAATGGGAATGGGTTGGTTGGTTGACTCTGCTTCGATCAATTGTTAAAGAAGTAAAGATACATGAGGTGACAAGGTCAACCCAAATAACACAATTTGAAGTTGAAGCTGTTAAAATGATGCTTAAAAGTCTCTCATGTTCACATTAGATGAAACAAAGTCAACCCCACCAAGAGTGGTTGACCTTTTTTTTTGTGACGTCTCCACTCCAACTCAGTCTTTAATTGCCCCTCTCTGGTCTCAAAGGGACTCAACACCTCCACGTTGCTTCCGGACAAATAGAGAGAGAGTTGATCGAACTCCAACTCCACTTTATGGGTCAAGTTACTAGAGTTGTTCTAATATAATTTAGATGTCGCGTTTTTAGAATAAAATATTATTTAAATCAAGACTGCTCGTTACTTGCTGTATTTAGTTGTCTTCAGACTTCAGAATTGGGTGACGCTCAATAGTCAATATCGTAATATATGAAAGTTACTTTCTTGAGATAAAGAAATATGTACATAAACGAAGTAGGATTGGTAAAAGACACGTTCACCCGATCTAGTTTCGGCTGAAGGACACGTTCACCCATTTCAGTTTGAGGCAAGACACTTGCACCTCTTTAGTACCCGAACTTCAAGTGACTTACACACTCCAATTGTAACACCACTAGTCTAGGGGTAAAGCCCGCCACCGAAAGTAGTTTTTGGAGACATTTGTGTCCCATATCATGCCAAAAGTCTATTATACTCATGAATAATTCCCATATTTTGCATAATATAGCTAAAGAATACCAAGTACTTTACTATCTATTGTAACGCCAGACTTCCATAATATATGTTTAACCTGAAAAAAATACTCTGGAAGTCTGGAATCATTCGGTTCAAACATTACAAGAAAATAGTATAGACAATATTATAATGTTATCGGAATATTTTTAACTCAAAGAAGTGTCCGGAATGAGTTTCAAACTTACAACTTGGTGTACATGTCCTAGTACGATTTTATATGGGTCAATTGTTACTAGACTTGCATAAATTGGAACATTCAGTGAACGAGACTACAATGTGAATTTATGTTAAACAAACATGACGGAGTCTTTGAGAATGCTTTTATAGACTATTCTAGTACTGGTACATACATGTTGGAGTCTTTGAGACTATTCTAGTACTTGTACCTAAGACCTTTGATTAAACTACTCTAAACCCTTTTAGATTGAAGATAGGGTAAGGTTAGGTGTTGTTGAACATGTTCATCCCACTCATTCAAGAAGTCTTATTTACATACTACAATGAACACTTTTAGTTATAAGTGTTGGGGTTGACTTTGTAGATGGCTCCACTTTTTATTCAAACTCATTACCCTCCAACTATGACCCGACAAATATTTCATGGATTGCCAAATTACCAAACACTAACTAACAACATTTCTTGAACCTATCATTACGACTACTCTGTTCTTGAGCTAATCAAGTTTCAAATCCTCTACTACAACTTTTTCCTCGACAATAATAACTTATGAAAACCTCGACTATTGTAATATTCCCATTTCACTAGGTTGTGCTACAATGAGCCCTTAGTTTTGGATGCATGTTTGATTTAGGGATACATATACAGGAGTGAAATCAGAAATCAGAAATCAGATAGAGCTAACTTAGAAAAATTAAACAATATGAATTTTAAATTATATATTTTTTTTTTCAGAATTAAATTATATAAATTTGATTGGAGGCTTTAGTGTATTTATTGTGGGAGTTCAATTAAAAAAACATGAATAAAAAGACAATTACTGAAAGTTGAGTGGGGTTTGTACTTTGTAGCCCCTTCATACATCAAATTTAATCACATTAGGATACTAAACCTTAATATTCTTCCTTATAATAATGATGTAACAGAGAAGTTACATAATTATGCATAAGCAAGTAATGTTCCAATAATAATTATACACCCTTGCGAATGGGTGCTAGTTCAAGTAGTAGAGCGTTTAAAAGCCTCTCTATATGAGATTCTTAGTTCGAACACAGTAGACTACAAACATATACTACTAAGTCTAAAAAAATAAAATATAAATAATTATACAACCTTAAATAAAACTCATTAAAAAATGAGAAAAAAAAAAGATTTGCTCGTCCTTAGAAGAATAAAAAAGACGAAGATTAGCATCCAAAAATCCTATCAACAAGCCTTGTTAACTCTCTTCGACCTTGATCTGAGTCTATTACTACCAATATTACCATCCAACTGTCAGCATGCACCCAAACTTTATTTTATATTTTTAAGTATTTTAATGTGCTCTGTTACCCCCTGTAACGTTGGATAACAACACGCGATCGACACCTTTTATCACGTCGTCTCAACACTCAATGAAGAGTGCCTGAACCTCACTTGGTGATTAGCTGGACCAACCAACACCATCTCCACATCCAGCAAGCAAACAACTCCTTAGGACAGTTGGTTTTCAGTTTTTGTATTCCCTAGATACATCATCACCTAAAAGTTCCAATTCAAAAGCATCTTGAGATCATCATCCTAAAATAAATTACCGAATGTTCTCGATGTAGTTGAGTCTGTCGAGTTTACGTTCTTTAAATATCTGAATGTTTATTTGGGTCTTAAGTTCAAAATTACATATACCTAAAGACTATCTATAGTTTATTGACTTTCTCATACGCGAGTCTGTCAATTCAAATTCTTTGCTGCTAATTACCCTAATTACTCACGTTACTCTAGTTCCACAAAGCAGGAGTTTACTTTGCTTGCTATCTCTAGTGTGATTTGCAAACTATTATAGTACTAGAGAAAATTCTACCCAATGTATGTCTGAAAGAGTAACAGTTGCGAATTTCCACATCGACAAAAAGAAAAACGACCAATACATTAAACCAGAATATAATTTCCATTAACTTCCTCTGAAAAGTGAAAATACACTCAACAAGAGAAGAATCTGAGAATGTTTCACCACAGTAAATGACTAAATCAGTAAAAACACTACTGTCACCAAACTCAATTACACTGCTTGAGTCTGAAAACAACAAATCCCCATTATCAACAACAATTGCATTCCCAATCTCTTCTTCTTGTCCTGACAATTCAAGAATTGAAGAAACAGAGTCCTCTGTTTCCATCACTTCCTTGTGATTAACCTCTGAAACTGTAAAACCCTCTCCAATGGGAACATTGTCTCTAACCACAATCCAATCTCCATTCTCAACCCAATTCATCAAATCATAATCATCTTCAACCAGAAGCTCAATCCTCTCCGCCGGAGAAGATGAACAACAACCCATGTGGGTCACATTCCGGGGACTCTCCGGCGACTCCCAAAAAACACCAAAATCCAACACACAATTCGGCGAATTCCGATCAAACTCATCCACTTTGTCATCATAATCAACAAGGAATGGGTGCTTTAAAAGCTCTTTAGCAGTCCATCTCTCTCTGGGGTCTTTCATCAAACACTTGGCGACAAAATCTCTCGCCGGAGCTGAGAACCCAATCTCCGGCAGCTCCGGCACGTCGCCGGAAAACCCAATTTTGTACATAACCGAAACGGCGTCGTTCATCTCTTTCCAGGGGTGGGACCCAGTAGCCATCTCAATCACAGTACAACCCACCGCCCAAATATCCGCCGGAAACCCCTGTTCGCCGCCGCGAGCAACTTCCGGCGACATGAACGCCGGCGTACCGGAAACCACCGCATCACCGCCTTTTTCAACCAATCTTGCACAACCCAAGTCGGCGATTTTAGCCCCATCGCTCCCAATCAACACATTATCACTTTTCACATCGCAATGAACAATTCCATTACTATGAAGATAGTCCAAACCCTTTAAGATTCCTTCACTGTAGAATTTGATCTGAGACTCGTGAATTGAGCCTCCACGTCGGTTGATTTCGTCGGAGAGTGAGCCTCCGGGGAGATACTCGATGAAGAGATTGTAATTTTGGTCGGTGATTTCGAAGCCTCTGTAGTGGACTACGTGGGGTGAGTTGAGAGAAGAGAGGATTTTTTGCTCTTTTTGTAAAAGAGTGGAGTTTGGGAGGGCGGTGGATTTGACGGCGAAGAGGTCGCCGGAGGAGGTGGTGGCGAGGGAGACGGTGGCTGAGGCGCCCCTGCCTATGATGGGTCCTCTGGTCCATTCCATCATGAAGAAAAGAGAAAACAGAGCAAAAACAGAGGTTTGGAAGGTTTTTTGAAGTTTCTTGAAATGGGAATGAAGAGAACAGAGGAGGGGTGAAGAAGGAGTATTTATATAGATGAAGAGTTGTCTTTATGCTTTTGGGGGTGGGGTACCAGTCTGTCCCGACTCTTTGTTCTTAATTTGACTTTTGTCACTATTCATTGTGTCACTTTGACTCGGTGATTTGAATAACAAAGTGATGTAATTTTTTAATAATTTTTATATGATGTTGTAGAGTAAGGGTTGCGTTGTAACACAGTGAAAAAATTATAAAAAAAAATCGTATTATTTGCTATCTAAATTACCCGGTCAAAATGATTCACATACGACTCAAAAAAGTCAAATGAAAACAAAGAGTTGGGAGGGCATGGTATTATGTTATGTTATGTTAATGCTGGAGAATCTATCTTTCCTTGTTGATTTAGCCAATGACAGCCCTCTGTTTTGTTTATATAAAAAAAAGGAAAAAAGAAATAAAAGAGGGAAAAGTTTGCTTAGGTTGTGAGGGAAACACGTGGCGGGCTATGAGAGGGTGAGGGGAGGTTCGGCCGACTGTGGACGGCGGTGCGGTGGTGGGGTTGCTTAGAGGCGGAGGGAATCTAGAATGATAATAACGGTGGTGGTGGTGGTGGTGTGAGAAAGAAGGGGCACGTGAGCACGTGCCGGCGATGGGGCTAGATCAGCGGGGACGTAATCAATCAATCAAAGCATATGCTTGACGACGGTTTCTTATTCTTCAAGGCATCTTGTGTTGTTATTCTTGCGGCGCGTTTTCGACCCCTTTTTTTTAACTACTTTTCCTTTATTATTACAAGCAAAATCCCCCCGAGAAACCATAATAATAATAATAATAATAATAATAATAATAATAATAATAATAATAATAATAATAATAATAATAATAATAATAATAATAATAATAATAATAATAATCTGTTAGGCCCACTATTTTTCTTTTCCCTTTGCCATTTTCTTAGGTTTTCACTTTTGTAGGTAAATAAAATTCACTAGTATTGATATTCTCAAAAAAAAAAAAAAAAATCACAAGTAATGAGATAGTTTGTACTTAAATTCTTTTTATTTCTACCAACTTAAAATCGGTTTTCAGTAACGTGAAGAGAAAGATTGCAGTTATCAAAGATAAAATCAAGACTCTTCTGGCGTCGGATAATATTGATATGGTGTCAAATGAGATAGAGAGCTGGAAAAGAGATATCAACGTGTTACTAGCAAAGGAAGAAGTTTTGTGGATACAACACTCACGGGTTCAGTGGTCAAAAGAAGGCGACCGAAATACGGGGTTTTTCCATCGAAGAGAATCTATTCGAAAGGCTCGTAATCACCTCAGTTGCCTGTATGATACCCACTGTATTTGGCATTCTTCCCCTGAGGGCTATTGCTGAGACCCTTCAAAAGCACTTCAGAGAGTTGTCTAGCTCTCATAATCCATCGGTGAGAGCCATTGATGACATGCTGAGCTTCATTCAGCCTTCTATTTCAGCTGTGCAAAGTGGAGAACTCGACATAGATTTCTCACGGCGAGAGTGGGGATTGCCCTTTCCCAAATGAGTCCTACTAAAACCCTAGTCCGGATGATTTTTCTGCTCCCTTCTTTCAGAAAAACTGAGATTTAATTGGCATGGATGTCACTAATACTTGTCGTGCATTGTTGAATAACAAAATCAGTCTGAGTGATTTTTTAGGATATGGGGGGGGGGGGGGGGGGTGGAAGAGAAGATACTTATGCTCGGCTTATCGGGAAGGAGTACTTTAGAACAGTTTAGATAAACCTAAATGGAACTCCTATCCAATTTCAAATTGTGAAATTGGATTGTCAAACCTGTTTGGGGATAAAGTGAGTCAATTGATTAATATACTTCTCACATGTGAATTGGGAAATAAGAGGTAACGTGATCCCGAGAAGAGGATTGAGACATGGGTGCCCGTTGTCCTAACATCTCTTTCTATTTGTCTGTGAAACTCTTTCGAGGGCCATAACTGGTGCGGTTCATCAAAGAAGACTCTCTGGAACATTGTCTTCCCATGGGGGTCCGAATTTTTTCACATTTTCTTTGCAGATGACAGAATGATTTTCTTCAAGTCTTCTCAAGAAGAAATCTCCATTTTTCATGAGATGCTCCATCGATATGAGATTGCTTTGGGTCCAAAGGTAAACTTGAGCAAGTATGCAGCATGTAACGTTACTGCGCATGACAGGACACTATTTAGTAATCTCCTTCGAGTCAAAGAAGCGGTCAATCATGAGAAATATCTTGGCCTTCCTACAGCGATAGGAAAGAGAAGAATCGGAAGCTTCTCTAACCTCGAAGAAAAGGTGGAAAAAAGTTAAAATGATGGAAACAACATCATCTATCTTTTTCAGGACGTGAAGTATTGATCAAAGCAGTGATTCAATTATACAATGAGTTTCTTTAGATTGCCTAGCTCGCTATGTCATAAATTGGATATGCTAGCGTGTAACTTCTTTTGGGAAGCACGACTCACGAAAAGGAGGACACTGGATCGCGTGGAAGCACCTGAAAAAGCAAAAAAGATGAAGGGGTCATTGGATTCAAAGACCTTGAAGACTTTAATAGTTCTCTGTTGGCCAAGAAATTCTGGAGAATACTCTCAACCAACTCTTTGGCAAGTAGAGTGTTTAAACGCAATATTATCCTAATACAAATCTTTAGAGTGCAGAATTGCATCAAAACTACTCGTATGCTTGGAGATCGATTTCAGCTCCAAGAATACAGTTCTGAGTGGCGTAAGGTGGAAGGTAGGCGATGGCAGCATATCAGACCAACGGTGGACCCTTTGTTGAAAAAATCACCTTCTTTTCGTCCTTATGTCGCACCGTGCGCAACTAGGGAGATGAAAGTTGTGGACTTTATCTCTCTGGATCACACGTGGAACGAGCAACTTCTTGTGGAAAAAGGTCTAGGCTCGGAGCTGTCGAAAATTGCTAGGATCCCTATTCCCCGTGAGCCAAGGAGGGACTCCATGATCTGGCACTATTTAAAGGATGGGTCATACAATGTGGCATCGGGTTACTCTCTGATTCGCAACCAAATGATGATGGTGAAACATGTAAGACCTTCCTCGGGCAGCTCGTCGGATTGGCTGAAGATCTTATGGAAAACGAAGGTGCAACCAAAGATGATCTACACGGTTTGGAGGGCGGCCCAAGATTCTCTTACAAGAAGGAATAAACTTCATAATTCAACAAAGATATTACTATTATTTGCCCTCAATGCAAGACTCGGCCGGAAAATGCAACCCACCTTTTCATCGAGTGTTCGAGCTCTACTTTCATTTGGCAGCACTTCATGGGTAACGAGTTTATATTGAAGAAAGTGGGAGCAATTACGCTGTGGATCTCGGATGTGATGCAACTCCTTTCTTCTGAAGATAGATCCAAACTCTGCATAATTGTTTGGAGTATA
This sequence comes from Linanthus parryae, assembly GCA_023055425.1. Taxonomy (NCBI): domain Eukaryota; kingdom Viridiplantae; phylum Streptophyta; class Magnoliopsida; order Ericales; family Polemoniaceae; genus Linanthus; species Linanthus parryae. The sequence continues at coordinate 125,184,284 of JALGPY010000004.1, read as the reverse complement.
TGGAAAAATCGAAACAAAAAAACCTTTCTGAATGCAGCGATCAAATGTGAAGAATGGTGCAGCACAATCACAACCCATTTGAGCCCTTTTACTGCTCAGGTGAAACAGAATTTGCCTTCGGTCCCAGCTACGGGCCAAAATTTTGGTCGGTGGACACCGCCAGCAGACCCTTACGTGAAAATCAACACAGATGGCGCCTACGTCCCAGCCACCGGAACAACAACATGTGGGTTAGTCTTGTGCAAGAGTAGTGGTGGTTTTATAGCAGTCGTGGCCTCACCTCTGCCGACAGCTTCCTCAGCTCGAGAAGCCGAGACTTTAATGATTCAACATGGCTTCCTCATCTAAAGTTATTATTTAGCTCGAGAAGCCGAATCATAGTGAAATTTAAACTATTTTTCAGACTTATAAAAACTTCATTAAAGAACGCTAACTTCGATAAGGGCTACATAACTGTAGTAAAATAATAGGAGATCTACAAACTAGCCTATACGAGCACCTAGACAATGGCTGACTTGTCCACCAATTGACATGGGCCAGAGACCACGCTCTGGCCCAAATGTAAAAACATCGTTTCGCCTAAATTTAATTCTCTCATCCTTTTGAGAACAGAGCTCTGATCCAATCAAATGTGAAACTCGTACGTTAGCTCTGAAACTACTGCAATTTCTACAAGTACAAACTCACCAAAGTTAGATTTTTTATACACTACGCCTACCAAAGCTAGATTTTTCTTGCATTTTGACTTTGTGTAGTTAGATATACTAGAGATTTGACTTTGAAATAATTCCTTGGAATATGTTCACTATGGTCTTCCCCTAAAATAAGAAGATGGGAAGAGCCTCAAAATTTTCTTTTTCACATGGGGTGTTTGTCGCAAGTGTGAACACCGAACAGAGGCAAAAAAATCACATGGGACCAAAATTGAAATTAAACACTCCCAATGAATTGAAACGAAAATAAACCTATCATTGACCCTCACATCAAGATCTCATCACACCGTCACGCGTTAAAAATAAATAAAACTGATAACGTGAAAAGCAAACATGCCTTGGCCGTTGTTGGTTTGTTGAGAGAGAGAGAGGGATGGAGGGGGGTGTTCATAACTTTCGTCATGCCTCCAGCATCACGCATCTCGCTCCCACTCAACCAAAAAAGCATGATTCAATCTAACACTTATTTTATTATTATTTTATTCTTTTCCTCCTCTCTCTAACTTTCTTCTTTTACTACCACATATTTGATCAATTTGAACCCCTCGCACATAACGGTTGAGAAACTTGATTGCAGCCACCACCACCACTCACATGAAAAAGAAAGATGAGGTGATTCCTTTGTGGCAAGAGAGTATGGTGCATGTTGCATCCCTCTCCTTAACCACTTAAGAGAGAGAAATTAAATTTATACACTAACAAATAACAAAAAGAGTAAATAAATTAATGTAGTACTTCCTCTGTTCTCTCTATCTTCACTACTCACTCAGTCACTTTAGTTTGGGGATTTGATTAGTAAAACAATGCAAAAATTTGATAAACTTTGCAAGGTATTGTTGAGTAAACTTTACTCTACAACACCACAAAAAATTATGAAAAAAATACTTCGTCTTGTTATCCAAAGAACTGGGTCAAAGTGACCCGATTACAGAAGAAAAAGTTAAACATGAAAGATAGAGAAAGAACGGAGTAAGTAATACGGAACATTTCATACCGTAGTTGAGTTGATCATATTTTCATTCTTAAGATATTTGAATATTTATCTAAAAATCTCGAGTTTAAATGTTGGGGCGATTTAAGGACTACCGACGAGGGCGGATCTACTCATAGACTTAGTTTGGAAAAGATAGATTTTTGGATAGATTATTGAATGGGTGGCTGAGATGAGGAGAGAGAGAGAGACAAAAACACTTCATCTCAACCACTCATACAATAATCTATTCAATAATTTATTTTTGCCAAACTAAGCCATTGACTAGTGGGGGCTTCAACTATGAGAAACTGTGTTTTTACCCTTAATTTGTTTGCAATATTTAATTTAGCCCCATAATTACACTATAGCTCCCACTAGATGTTGCAAAACTTAGATTTTACCTATATTTTGTTAACTTTTTTTCTAATTTAGCCCCCATTGTAGCGGACTTCTGGATTAGTCGCTGGCTGGCGGGCGATTCACCTACTCAATTGTAAGTCTGTCAGCTCCGGCTCGAATTTTCTTCAGACTAATTTCCCTCTCTAATGTTATTTGTAGGCTATTACACTAGACATCTAGTGTGATTTTTGCAAGCTGTTAGCACAAGAACGGCGAAACATATGTTACAAGGATAAGTGTAATACTTTACAAGAAAATTACATGCCATCAAACCATTAAAGGGGTACCTTTTTCTATAGAGCCGCAACATACAACACAATCAATTCATTACTTGAGTCTTACGAATAGAAAAGCAGTTGTTGGTTAGGATAGAGCTGGAAAAAACGGTTAACGCTTGGTTAGGAGGAAGTTCAAAATGTAAAGCAAATCCAACGTATTTATTCATACAAGTAACCAAAAGTCGGTTATGGTGTGCTTTTTATCTTCTCTTCTTTCGTAATATTCTTCTTCATTCACCCTCCACATGACATTATCAATCTCCACCGCCAAAAAGATACTCCATCACTCTCTCTTATATGTGTTTTTTTGCTATTTTCTCTTATACTAGTATTCTTTTATCACCACTTTCATAGCTGTGGATGACACCATTTGCAGGAAAAGTGAATAAGATTCAGGAGCCTAGAAAAAGCCCTTCTATTTAACTGTTACTTTTTGCTAAGAATAAACGTGCATCTTGTGGCTATGGCCTTGTATTTAAGCTCTCTACGTAAAGCGATTATTCCAAAATAAGTGAATCGGCCATATCGGTTGTTGCTTGCTCGCTACGCACTGCTAGAAGTCTAGAATCAAATATAGAAAAGCTACTCTTATCCCCACAGCCTAATCCTCCTCGTTTGATTCACTTGCACGACAATATTTTACTCGAGTAGAGAACTATGGGCCAGTATAAGAATGTTTCTGCTGTCAGCACAACTGCTTTCTAACGACATGAGCAATTTTCAATACGTTTGGTAACGAAATCTTGTCAAATAGTTCGTGCTGCTCATAGCACTCTTTAAGAAGTGTGAAATGCTTTCTGAAAATCTATTTTTGATCAATTTATCTATAATTGATTTTTACCCACGACACTTTCTCTCTGTACATAATGATGCATGTATATTTGTGTCATTCTATATTGTCACAAGTTCACAGTTAATTTCACTAAACAATACATTATTGTATCATTATTTTGTCGTAGATTTTACGTAATATTTACCAACATTTTATCCAAAACTCACGACAATTTTTCCACCGTAATTCTCACAAAGCAGCTTCTAGCCCAAATAGCCCTATATATACTTCACTACCAAGCTCAATTAGACACCTGATGTGTAGTTGTGTACATACAACTAGTATAAAGAGATGAACCTTGCAAACTCCTACCACATTGGTGCATTTCCGCAAGTTCCCAATACAAACAGGCCAGCTATAAAAATTAAATAAATGCTCTTTTACAAAAGAGAAAGCTACATAACTGAATCAAAAGAGAGCTCTGTAGTTACATTTGTGCATTTTCATGTACGACAGAAACTAATTATCAGAATGCAAGAGGTCCGCCTTCGTTGCAAAGAAAGAGTGATTGGCCAAACCCCCTTCAACGGCTCTTTTGTGGCAAGAACTTCTCTACAAATGTAACGGTAGATTGCAGATATTTGTCGTCAGCGCTCAGACATAACTCAGCAGTTCCCATCAACTTGGTGAAGAGTGGCAACACTTGATCATTTAACTGTTCGCATACAACAAGAGGGATCAAGGACTACATAAAGCCAGTAGTAAACCAAATAATTAACAACAGTAAGTACTCGTTTTGTTGCCATTCAATAAAGGAATTTTAGGGCAGCCACCGACTTCATATATATTTTCAGAAGATTGTAGAGGTGAGAACTGACTTTGAGTGTCAACAAGGCACAACGAAAAGACTTCGCCTGATATTTCGAAAGGGAAAGGAAGTTTTGGTTCACCAAGACTCAATGATAGAGCATATGAACATTATCAAAACCATTCCAAAACAAAATGAACTACGAGAAAACCACATGAAGACCAATTATATGAATCAAACATACAAGTCTATCAAAAATGAAATTGCATGCATGCATGACATCAAGAAGCCAAGACATTGATTAGCCACTTACATTGAAAGACGATGCTATACAGTTGCAAGCGTCAAGTGCCATGATTCCACGAGTAACCTTGGTTGCAGTACTATTTAGTCAGCACGTTATTATTTTAAAATCAGAGCAGACTTGAAATCAAGGAAACTATGGCTACCTGTGACGGCTCACACATAATATAGTCCATGAGGCTCTGAAGAACAGAAGCAGTAAATAACTGCAGCTCTTGCAAATAGGTTGGATCGCCGAAGAATAAGAGATCGTTGCTCAAAATCTGGAAATTACCATGAGTAAAGAAAATGTAATCTGTAACGACGTGTAAAAGATAGCAAAAGTTGTCTATCCTCTTATCATAGTGAATGATGTATTCTTGTAAGCTGTAACATATATGCATAGCAGTCTTATGTTTTATCGTGTTGGGAACTAATCTACATGACTACATTTATATATGCCGTCAGTGTATGATCACGGCAACTTACGTGACCAAAAATGCAATGGTGTTCACGTGACAACTTTGTTGATTTTGATCCTAAGCGCGACATAATATGTCTACCCACAATGGATTTTTTTCATAATCTACAGAAATTTTTAGGTCCACGTTGGCAAAAAGACAAACAAACAAGGATATGCATCAGTACGAGGACTGGTGCATGACATTTTAGAATAGTAAAATTAGTATAGTGCCATTCACTTGAACAGCACGAACAAAAAACTACAGTGCATACCTTTTCATTTTTCATATTATATGGGAGCTTAAATTGGGAAATGGTTGCTGCCAAAGTAATCACGGCACATGACACTCTTGTTCTCATTTTTGATGTCATCCTACAAATCGCATTAGTGATCAAATTACTAAGGATAGAAGATGATGAAAGCATTTCAACACAATGAATAGTCTCACCATGATAGGGAATCAATGAGCTCTAGGATGGTCCTGGGCAAATGAATCACTCCTTGCTCAGTATTACCTTCAGTACAAAGTAAAACAATATCAGTATTAGATAAGATCAATGAAACGGAAAAAACTTGTTCAACATATTATTAACTTAAGGTCTCAATTTCAATTACAGTAACCATGACTAGTTCACCCTAAACGGAGGCACATAAACACCAGCTTGGTGGGCTCACATCCTCCACCAAATGGAACCTTTCCTTATATTAGTTGGACCCCTACTTAATTCAGTCGTAAACATCCAGTGTTTCTATGAACAATTTAGAGCAATATTAGCAGTCAAATAAAATTAACATGCTAGTTTGACTACCGGCCCTAACAAATCAAAATCTTTGAGTATGCTACTCTACAAACCCAGAAGATGAGTTTCGTGACTTCCTTACTAAAACCAGTTTCAAGGTCTAGAAACAAAGAACTGGTAACTCATGATAGCCTCAACAATGGATTATAGACAGAAGAAAGGGAAAGGGAAAGGGAAAAGAAAAACCAAGATTCAGCTATGAAGCGACACCAGAAAGTCTAAATCCCAATGTAGCAAAGGTGGCACGATCCAAGACAACAAAATCGACAACAATGAAACGCCTAATAAGAGTTAAGGGACCATCTTTTCCTCCCTCTCTCTATTTACACTAATACCCAAGCACTGAAGAAACAAAGCCCTAGTCCTTCCTCCATACGCAGACGCATGCAGAAGTCCATGAAATCTGTGACATATGCACAAGTTTTCACTCATAAGTCAAATAAGTCAAGGACTTTCAGAACCCTAACTACCAAGGGTGCTACAGTGCTACTTGTGCACCAGCTGCATGCAAGCCTAAGGTAAGAAAACCATCACGAGATTGCAGATTCAGATATGTAATCGAGGAGTTTAGTGTTAGACTCTACAATAGAATAACCACATCTTACTAGCAAGTTCCATGCTAAGTTTAAGTTTTTCGTTATTCTCGTCCTAACAATGTGAGATTTCTAACACACTTCTACTTGCTCAAGCGAGCAGGTTACAGTATAATTCAGGCCAATCATACACCTTCATGGATTACTGTCCCAGTAAGTTTGACTTCTGGAACCCTAACCTTGGAAAACCTCTCGGTTCATAACTAATCGCAAGCAACGTTTCCTTCATTTTTATGAGGTGACATCAGTGACTGTGTAACAAAAATGGCATTGACAGCAAGACCATGTGTAATAAAATTGGTAGTACCACTATTGAATGAAGAAGCAGAAGTAACCAAACTGCCAGCCCGAGTGACAAAACAATCATCAAAGAAAATCATGAAGACTACAACGTTCGCTTGCTAGTCCTCTCTCAAACCTTAATCATGGGAATAAAAATCTTCACACAGCTCTAAAATCCTCCTAGAATCAAGCCGGCAGAATCGTTGGGCTTGGGCATGACTCTTGTGGTAGCCAGAAAAAATTAATGGCATTGTCAGTGAAAAGCTGAAAGGGGGAAGAGGACATTGAGTGATCACCCACAGCCTAGGCTAAGGCTGCATCCACCTAGCACAATATGTCTCTAATTTCCCACTTTAATCCTTTAAGAATATATGATGGTTATGGTTATTACCTTATCATCAAATGAAGTAGTTCGTCAGAACATGAATCTGAATTCTATCAAATTATTACATGGATGCCGCACCAATTAAAGGAAGTCTGACTCATCAATATAACTCCTCCCATTTAGGGGCATTTCATAGCTCCGCGCATGTTGAGTTCCAGCAAACAATCATCCGCCATTGGACTAGGTTTAGAAACATATCAAATGTGGATATCCCTGAAGTATATCCAACTAGCAGAATAGCTTAGTGGTTTTATTCCAAAAATAACTAGCTGATAGTCATCCTAGAAAAGACTGAGTTAAAGGAGCTGAATCCGCATAGATCATTAAATCTTATCGCATTTCACAACTGAATCAATTATAATTAAATCCCTACAAATTCATCATACTTCTAATAAACCATTCCAGAGGCCAGAGAGCCAAGACAATAAACAGGCAAATTTTTGTTAGCCTCTCCAACAACAGCCAGTGCTTTTGCTCACTGATTTTAGAGAAACAATAATTAATTCTTTGTTCTTTTTTTCCCCATAGTAGGGACTTGTTTACTAGGTTTCTACATTTGCCAACTTTTTGTAGAATTACTCAATGCAGAGGCATGTATTAACAAAAAAAGCTACCTTCAAAACCCAAACTCTAGATGATCCGTAAACTGCACGTGCAGCTTCCAGAGATATGACAAACCCTGAGACCAACTCAAATTGCAAGCAAAGATGACCCGTAAACTGCACGTGCAGTGGATTAAGGAATGCTTGGGTAGTGAGAATGTGTGGCGTAGGACCAGGAATAAATCAATAATCAACTAGTGTATGTTGGGAAAAAAATCAACCCATAGCCTTCTATGCTCTGTAGACTCCTACCTCTTTATAGATGTCAAAAGTTAATCTGAATGAAGATACGGTAATCACGGAGACTAAGGAATTGAAATTCTAATAGAACCGTAAATAACACCCCAAGAGGCTGCATAAGTAGGAGACTATAGTTGGATTTATGACAGAGTATAAGATTATTGTCATGAACGCACAAAAACCCATGGAAAAAGTTGGTATTTGAATTAAACTGACAAGGAACAGAAAATGTGACCTGGAACCAGAACCAAGAGGCTGCATAACTTCTTTATTTGGGCAACGATTTCATCAGTGTCATTTGAAAACCGCGAGCCTACATAAAACAAAAATGATTCAGTAAAGAGAAAGCTATACAAGTTATTAGAAATAGATTAAAGACGAGAGCATTTCAAGTAGCCTTCATCTGTTAAGCTAAACTAAGACTAGACAAAAAGGATAGAATGACATAATAGAAAAAAAGAGAACTATTGAAAGAAACAGTCCAAACGGGCAACAAGAAAAAGACATCTAACTGAAGTTTATTTGAAAAGCTTATGCAGATCTACATTCAGAAGTGAACAATGAAAATCATCCTTTCTTGTCATGCCCTCTTTGTCATTTCAGTCCGTCTCTAGTTGCCAAGAAACATGGTAGAAGAAAATGGTGAATCATTGCTACCAACAGCACAAGTAAGACACATATTGAGCTCATAATTTTCTCTAAACTGGGGAGCATGTACATGATAATTATACTATATATTTTCTAAAAGCTATACAGGTTATTGGAAGAGAAAAGGACAGTGCATCCAGTACAAAAACAAAGTTCTGAGATAACTTCACGGAACAAATAAAAGCCTAAAACCCAACTAATGCTACAATAGAGTAAAAAAAAAAAAAAAAAAAAAAAAAAAAAAAAAAAAAAAGCAAACACCCAAACTGAGATGAGTTGAAACATCTTCCAAAATGAGTGCTGATTGTCCTCAAAATACAGTTCTATGTTATGCACACAAAATAACAAAGATGTGATGGCGAACTATATGTCAAGCATCTTCCTGCCATACCACCTTGCAAGCCTCACCAAACACATAGAAAGTGATCATTGATCAACCAAACAAGCAACACCAACCAGGTCCAAAATGAAAGCTCATTGAGAAACAAGTGTCCCAAATGATTCCACATTTCCACACCCATCTTACATGAAGGATTCAACATACAAGCTTCGGAAAATCAAAAACTAAAATGCTAAAGCCACAACATAAAAAAACAATTTAATGAGTTGAAATTAATGTTCCATTTGTGCAGAAGGAAAGCACTGACTTTAAGTGCTTCGCCCACCACAGTTAACACTAAAATGGAACATGCTATGCACGCCAGACATATCTCCCGGATGGATGCCGAATAAGCCACATCAAACGATACCAATTACTAATAAGATAATTTCTCTTCCTCTCTCAATCTCTCTCTTCATCATTTCTCTCCCTTTCTCTCTTCTCTGTATACCCCCCCCCCCAACACTCCTCCATCTCCTACCCATCTCCACAGTCTATTCACCATCCCTTTCAAAGAGAAAGTTCACATAATTCATAAATTCTATTAAGTTATAACCCTCCGTGAGTAATCGTTTGCTGTTGAAAATAAATTGGAGATACTTCCAGTTCAAAGATCCAAAAAGGGAGAATGATTTAATCCAATAGAAGTTCATATCATGAAGTTAACAGAACTTTTTTGTATTCTGAACAAAGTTTTTCGACATCTCTATCACGTACTATGGATAGAAAAAAATTAAGGTTCAAAGTGTAAGAAATCAGTAAGTAATGTTATATGTAATTCCGTTTGTGCAAAATCTTAAGAGATCAAAATTAATGTTACAGAAATAGATAGAATGGAGATGGTGTGAATTTGTTTGCTTGTTCTGCAATGGATTAACTTGATGGAGATTGAAGATGGAGAAACGAGTCCTGGGGGGGTAAACAATGAAGAGAAAGAGAGAGGAGGGAGAGAGGTGAGAGATGAAGAGAGAGATGAGAGTGGGGAGAGAAATTATCTCTTAATTTATCATGAAGTGATATACTCTGACGTGGCTAATTCGGCATATATGCGGGAGGTATATTCTGCGTATCTAGCATTTCTCCACTATAAATTGCTCAGATAACCAAGACAACTAACCAAGAAAAGACGAAAAGCAGGAATTCTGATCGCCTCCAGCCATTAAGAATGCTATGATACTAATGCCCCAAAATCACACGATAACCAGCTCTTAAAGAATCAGTCAAGATTTGCTTACCTAAAAGACCACAGGACACTGGCGAACGCAATCTGTCTTCCAATTTTAACATGTATGTACGATGAGTTCACCAAGGTCTTCAAAGGAAAGTTATCCATGGGTGGCATCAAAGATGTCGAGGGGTGGTCTCATATGCATAACCAGACACTATATAATACTACATCTGTTTCTTCTCTTTCACCTTACTTCACTTTTTGACACTATACACCGGGTCACTTTGACCCGATGATTTAGTTAGCAAAACGATCCACGAATTTGTTAATCTTTGCATGATCTTGTAGAGTATACTTTATTATACAATACTATGAAAAAATTGCCAAAAACTTAATTCGTTTTGGTATCCAAATCACCGAGTCAAAGTAACCCACCTACGGATAAAAAAGTCAACCTAAGGTGAAAGAGAAGAAACAGAGGTAGTACAAGGCTGAATGGCTGATAGCAAAGATGTGATCTGATACGGGCCACTAGTGTGCCGTGACCAATTACATGCCGGTAGCGTGATACAGACTGCAATTTGAACTAGTGAATTTGATGCCCATATCAACCATTAATCCAATAAAGCAGGTAATATCCATAGCACAAGGCATCAACTTATATACTAGAAATGTGCAAGTTATGTTTCGAGAATTCAAAGGAATACACTAAAGATGTTCAGACAGCCAAGTATGTCAACCGAATAGGCGAATACTAAGTACTACAGACACCGCAGTTGTAACAAGGGCATGTGAAACAATGTCTTTTGCATTTATTTATTTATTTCAGGTTTGAACATAAACTGATAGGCACTGTTCATAATGCAATGTGAAGTTAGCATTATGATGGCAGTCAGGAAAAGAAGCAACATAATTTAGGAGTTCAGTTCATTTAGAATTTAAGAACAGACTTTGTATTATCAGCTATCTATCTATATTTATCATAGTACGGGATTCGGCTATAAATTCACTTTGCCTATAAATTCGGCTACAACATGCGTACTTTTTCAGCTTTGACTATGGAATAGTATTGCTATTTCAATCTAAAGTCTGATTTGATATTTGAAGTCATTTGAGTCGTTTCATAGGTTATGGAGTCTGTACTTATTGGCCTGCGCCACATTACCACTACCTCTTTAAGCAAAATGATACGGTGACCTAATTATACAAACACGGATACTTCATTCCTAAACACAATGATTCTTGAGCTACACTTTGAAACTCGGTAATTTCCTTTGATACTTCGAATTCCATAAACCTCAATCAAACAAATTGTACACCCCAATATCGTAATCAAGTAACATTCTCGAAACCAATAACAGATATGCCAAGAAAACGAGCTTCATTGTTGACCGCAAATGATAAATTGATAATTCAATAATATTTGGTACACCCATTCAATTTGGAATAGGTTATACGTGAACTGCAACCACTAGTCAAACTACCATCAGCAAATCGTTTTAGTATAAAAGCAAAGCCACATACTTCAATACACAAAAACGTATTTTAATGAATCACATATAGTTATTAGATATAACTGACAGGATTCAATTATCAGTATTCACAAGCAATGCATGTTGAATGCAAAAGATCGCAACATTTCGGGAGGGATCAATTTTCAGATTTACAAGAACTTTTGACAGAAAACCCCCTTGTAGTTTTGCCTCGCTGACACTTAGCTACATGCAGTATTGCTTTTACCACTTATCGTCTCCTCAGTTTGTAAAATTACGACACTTGGGTCAAAATGGACTAACACCGTTAACTTCCGTTAAATAAATATGAAGAAGAAAAAAATAAAAGAAAAAGATAGATAAAATTGGAGGAGAGAATACGAAAAAGAAAAAATAAAAACAAAGGAGAAAAGACCACATTGTCCGTTGTGAAGTATTAATATACTCAAATACCACTCACTTATCTAACGGAAGTTAACAGTGTTAGTCCATTTTGACCTAAGTGTCGCAATTTTACAAACTGCAGAGATAATAAGTGGTAAAACCAATACTGCATGTAGCTAAGTGTCAGCGAAGTGAAACTGCGAGGTGGTTTTTCTGTCAAAAGTTCTAATTAATTATAACGATATCACTGTGAATAAAAGACAATCTAATAACAGATTTTGTAACAACACTCTCCATATAGCTTCACTAATTAGGTTTCTCTGTTCAGTCTGTAACGGAATTCAAATTACTCCATGAAATTTGTTCGTAATGATTGTATTTTAATCTGAAATCCTTGTTTATAACATAATACAACTACAGTGTTAATACAACTATGAACTTGGTTAAGTGTGCAATGGAATGACGTTAGGAACAAACCATCAACCAGATCCAAAGTTTGCAGACAGATGATTGCTGATTCTAAAAGTCCATCCAAATGAGAAACTAAGCCACCCAGTAGAGCAACCTGACAAGTAAAAACTAAACAATAAACATTGGTACATCATTCACATCCATTTGATAAATGAAAAACGTAAGTAAAAGTATATGGTACCTCTGCTGTTTCCAGATAGAGAGTAAACTGCCTAACACATGATGGGACAGAAGGGATTGTAACTTCATTAAACGCAAGACAGGATTTGACAAAACCAAGTTTTTGCCCATCCCTCAGAGCCCTAACTGCTAAGCAATTACTGGAGCGCACAATACTTTCCTGCAAGAAGAAAAGAGCAGTTGACAACAGATTTCCCAAAGAGACCTCCCAAAGAGTATGTTAATATACATAGTACCAATAATTGGAAATCACCTTGTACATAAACGTTCATACAATAAATGGTACTCCTAAACAATCTTTTGGGCATCATACGTTCAAGACATCAAATCAAATGAATGAATGTTTGAGTTATAAAGAACTTTTCTCCAGGAGATGTAGAAAGTGATAGAAGAAATTGATTATTTGATGCAAATAAAATGATTAATAATATAAAATGCTACCAACATTATACAAATTCAACATAAGTATGTTATCCTGATTTCAAAAAGAAGGTCCAGAACAGGCATATGATCGGGTTACATAACAGCGTAAACACTGGAGTATGAATAGAACAAACCTTAACTTCATTTATGCTTCCGAAAGCTCCACGACATTCAACCAAAAATGCTAATTGGCGTTCCACCTCTCCCCCATAGTCAACCTAACAGCAATAATCTAATCCATCAGATAATCAGCTTCGCTAAACTTTACTTCCAGGAATTTCAGTTTCAATAAGTTACCGTGTTTACAAAACGAGATATCAAGCGCGAGCGTTGCTGATTGTCGTCACTTTTCCTGTTTGAATAATCGATACCATTGTGCAGAGACTGTGAAACTTCCAAAAGCAACTGTATAGTTGATGGGTCCTGTATGCACATATTCCTGCTCAGTAAAATAGCAATTGTGAAAAGCTTTCCAATCTCTTGTCAATGGAGGGGTACCAAGAATTTGAAGATAGGACAGGAGTAAATATTAAAGCATAGATTCCATTTTCAGCTTTAGTAAATTTCTAAGTGATTATAAAAATATCCATCAACTACGTTTCGATGTTCAAAACTTCAAAGTGAATTGTCGTGTCTTCATGCTGTCATACATGGTCTCTCCAAGTAGCGCAGTTGATTATTCTTTTGCGCTTTCTCCTCCCTAGACCTCTTCTCTCCTGAGAATATATGTTTTCTGTATTTCATATCTTCTACAAAGAAGTGTTACATGCTGAAAGCAATATGGAAAATCTTATTTTGGGGGCTAACTTAAGAATTTTTTTGTAACAAGTTTATAACATGTACGCCCAAGTAAGGAAAATATGAAATACAGAAAACATATTCTCAGGAGAGCAGAGGTCTAGGGAGGAGAAAGCGCAAAAAGATCATCAACTGCGCTACTTGGAGAGACAGTGTTTGATGAAGACACGACACTTCACTTTCAACTTCAATTGTAAAAGAAATTAATCACAAGCAACATACATCCTACTAGTGTAAGCCGAGAGTCAATGTTTCCATATTAGGCATCTTAAATCCTAGAAATCCATACTTGACAGTCATACCTGGTTGCTATATTAAGAATGAGGGTATTGACCATGCTTCTTGGGCTCCCGTGCATCAAATCTAAAATCTCAACAAAATGTCTCTGTAAACAATTGGTTAAACAAGTTTCATCAGCAATCCAGTTCGTCAACGAATTGAAGTCTTTATAAAAAGGATGGAGTAAAAGGCCATATGGTTTAAGCTCCATTTAAGTCCAGAAAGTGCAAAGCTATAGAGAGATGAGTTACCCCCCCCCCCCCCCCACCCCCCCACCCTCCCCAACTCATTAAGTTGTTATACAGAGTCAGGACAATTTATATATTAATGTACTCACTAATATGCTCTCAGCATGCCACTTCACATGTGATTCTTGTATTCTTATTATATTCTCAACAATGAGCATACCAGGGAAAATAAGTCTTCTAAGTTATCCAAGTGAGAAATAAACTTGGTGATAATTGACTGCAAGCTGGCCAATTCAGATTCAGCGGCCCCTTCCTTGCATGCAAGCTTCATAATACCGTCTAATATCATATTTAGATGGTTGTCCTGGCATCAAAAGGTTACATTAGGTGAAGGAACAAAAGGAGAAATAAAGTAAGCCTCATAAGTGATACTACAGTATTAGGGCAAAGAAAAAGAGAACATCAAACAGAAACCACGATGAAGATAGAGATATCAATTTATGAGATACCCATCCAACCAAATATGGTCAGTAAATACATACGTCAACAAAGCACAACACTCACTATAAGGCTCCAAGCGAGCAAAGCTGTTTAGAATAGCTCGCCTTCTGGCTGAGTAGGCTCACTTGACCTCAACTCATTTAATTAATCAGCCAAAGATGAGCCCACTTTGAAACTTGACTGGCTGATAAAATGTCAACTTAGAGCATCTTCAATGGGAATGCTCTTGGTAATCCTATACTTGGCATTTTAATAGTTAAAATCACCTATTAAGCACAAAATGCTTTACATGTGAAAATGCTGCAGTGACACCAATGTACAAGTATTAACGCATAAAGGACAACATATAAAATTCTAGTTTACAAATGTGCAACTATAATGCACAAAAGTACGTCTCATGTTTGCTTTGGAGTGACGCTATATTTTAGCAATATGCTATTTTTGAGATCAAGCATAGCATATTGCAAAACATAGCACCAACATAAAACCCCATAGGAGAACAAATATGCTATATTTTTGGCATTACCATTAACTTTAGCACCCCACTGGAGGTGCTCTTGGTGTACTTTATGGACCTCTTTAGCAGATAAAATGCCTCTTATATATCCGTAGTTGGGATTTGTTGTTTCTTCGTACAAATTAACTATAGTAAGAACACCTGCTCACAATTATACCATCTCACTTAAGACACCTGGTCCTGAGAGGGTCCAGTTCTTAGCCGCCTTAAGCATGATTGTCCATGTCAAGGCTACAGCACCGTCAGACCAATGGCCTTCATGTAATAGAAGTTTATCGTTTCGATTAAAGGATGCATGAATTCCAGCTCATGGGCACACTTGCTGTCATAGCTGAACTAATTTTATATTGAAGTGCTAATACATAGATAGTAGACATTACTACATCAACCGATATGTTCTCATAAAAACCATGTTGGACTTTCGGAAATAAGATTACTGAACTGGGTAAAATATCAAGGTTAAATTTTCAACAGAAAAGAGGAGATAGAAAAGCTTGAAAAGATGAAGCAATTCGGAGTAGAAAAGCCTTGCTGATCCTGTTGTTGCAGCAAATTTCAGTTGAAAGATCAAAGCTTTGAACACTGTGTTCCCCCTACGATGATGAAACTTGAGTCCCCTTGCACTTCACCCACACAGACCGACGGAAGACATAATTGATAATACTGAGTCCAAAGTAAACCATCATTTTGTAATCCCACAACTTTTTATCTATTTCGTAAAGAAAGTGTTGAGAATTGCACACATCTACAGCGGTCTATTAGACTCGATGTGATGCAGGATCAGATGATTCATTTGGATTCTATCCAAATAATTATGCAATAGCAATTTAAATTCGTTAGAGGTTATCTTTATCTATAAATTATTAGTTATCTGCTAGGATATTTATCTTTTAGAGGGCTTATCTAGTTTAGAGTTTAAGTTGTGTAGGAGTCTTTCTAGCTGCCTATATATTGGGTTGTCCTCTACCATTTTTGGCAGACTTGATTATTGAATAAACTTGAGATTATTTTGAGATTATTGAGAAATTGTGATTTCTCATTGTGAATCCAGTGCGATTCAGTTTTTATTCGTTATTTCCGTTCTACACCACTTTGGTATCAGAGCCCAACTCCGTTCGGTATCAGAGCCCAACTCCGTTCCGCCATTACCGCGCGCCGCCAACTCCGAGCCAACACCAAACAGTACCAGTTTCCAACCAGGGCACTCCCGTCACTGCCTTGGTTACCGAAGCCAGAATCAATCCCTTTTCTCATTGTTCTGAAAAGAAGCAACAAGCAGGAGAAGAGGATCAAACGACCTCTCAGTCGCCAGCTACGCCGGTCGCAACAAGACCCAGGCCGCCAGAGGCACTGCCGTAGGTGGTTGTCTCAATCACACCGCCCCCAACTGCCGGTCCCGGTTGCTATTGCCACTGCCGGAACAGGATCCACTCAACTGATTTGAAGCAGAGGATCATCAGAACGGAAAAAGGCAGCCTTTGCCTACGAAACCAGAGCGAGATGGGGACGAGACGAAGAGGAGGAGAGCAGTTCTAACCCGACGAAGGAGGAAGAAGCAAAAGCGCAGCGAAGTTACTGACTTCACCAAAGAAATCCATAGGATCTTATCCGGAAAAAAAAAAAAAAAAAAAAAAAACGCCATACTTACGACCGTTTATGTTTCTATTCCGAGCATCGGCGCTTATTTCTCCGTGGATTTCAATTGTACAGGCGACCCACGTTTGTGCACCTCGCTGATCGCCGCCAGCATCACCAACAAGACGAGAAGCTCATCGCCGTTGAACCAGAAGAAGAAACAGAGATGATCTGTTCCATTTGTGTGTGTCTCCCTCCATGATCCAGCAAGTGGAAGGTCTACTGCTGAGACAGCGAGCCCAATACAGCAAGCCCTTTATTGAACTCATTAGAGCCAGCCATCACTTTACCCAGCAGAATTTAAGCCAATAGAAGCAGACCACAACCCATTTCACCTAACTCACTTGTAAGACTCTGCTACCTGTGCCCTTAATTACCCAAACTCATACACTGTATCAAAGTTTCCAACATTCATGAAGAATGTTGGATTTGGATTTACGACCTACATTATTAAAGTTGAAACCTATTTGGTTTAAGGAGAAAAACCTTCCCTAACAACTTTCAGATCTTGAAATAAACTTGTGCACTTGCCGCCATGATATTCAGCTATTGCTTGATAGAGTTGAGCACTTGCTTAAGAGAGTGTGTCAATCTCAGTCAGAGGATCTAAGCGAAGTACTCTCCTCATATGCAAAGGCATTAATTCAAGATGAACTTATAGAGCATCCGGACAACTATGTAAAAATTGCAGCTATCTCTTGCATTTGTGAATTAAGCTCCGAATCTTCCATATAATGATGAGCAAATCAAGAGAATTTTCAAGCTCATCTTATCTCTATAGGGGCTTTATCTTATCCTTCAGGCCGCTCTTACACCAAGGCAATCGGCAGTCTCAACATCTTTGCAAATTTCAAACTATTCGTTATAATGCTGGATCTTGACTGTGACAATTTGATCATCGTCATATTTCACTTAATTCTCACTACTATCTCATTCGAGCATCCTCACTAGGTATTTGAAGATATGGAGAGTATCATGCGTAGTTTGCTTGAAGAAAGCGATGATATTTCGATGGAGTTGGTGCATCCTATTATCAAAGTAAACCCTAGTTCTTGAGAAAGGGAAAGTACAGAGAAAGAAGAAAGAGAAGAGAGAGGAAGAAGAGAGAATAATATTTCTGTTATCTCATTAATCACACGTCCATACACTTATATATGTGACTAATTACACTTTTCTTATAATAATCCCACTGTAACTAATTCTCTAACCACTTGTAATGAATTGTGCTTTATTACAGAAATAACCCTACAGTACACAATATGTAGCTTAACAGCCCCCCTCAAGCTAATGGTGGGGATCCAACATTCAGCTTGGATTTGAAGTAAGTAAATTTGGGAATAGGCAGAGCCTTGGTGAACAAATCAGCTACTTGCTCATGAGTGGATAAATGAGCAACAGTAAGAGATCTAGCTTGAACCTGTTCCCTGACATAGTGATGATCCAGCTCAATGTGCTTAGCTTTGGCATGAAAGACAGGATTAGAAGCCAAAGCTAAAGCAGAAAGGCTATCACACCAAATGTGAGGAGTTAGGCCTTGAGAAATGCCAAGATCACACAGAATGTAGAAAAGCCATCTGAGTTCAGCTGAAGTGGAAGCTAATGCCCTGTACTCAGCTTCTGTTGAGGACCTGGAGACTGTAGATTGTCGTTTAGAAGACCAGGAGATAAGATTGTTGCCAAGAAAAATACAGAATCCAGTTGTTGAACGTCTGGTAATGGGGTCTCCAGCCCAATCAGAATCTGAGAAGGCAGTGAGCTGCATAGAACTGGGTTGGAAGATGAGACCTTGATGTAATGACCCTTTGAGATACCTCAAAACCCTCTTGACTGCTGAATAATGACCATTAGTGGGAGAATGTAAATGCTGGCACAGAGAGTTTACAGCAAATTGGACATCAGGTCTGGTGATGGTAATGTACTGAAGAGCACCAACCAGACTCATGAATAATGTTGGGTCAGAATAAGGTTCAGTGTCATGAGCACAACTATAGTATTTAGAGGCTGTAGGAGAGTCTAGGGGTTTGCAATCAGCCATACCAGCTCTCTTGAGAAGATCCACTGCATATTTGTGCTGATTAAGAAATACACCAGAATCTGTGTAGTGACATTCAATCCCCAAGAAATAAGAGAGTCTCCCCAAATCTTTCATAGCAAAGTGAGAATTCATGGAATCCACCAAGTGCTGAATGAACACTGTGTTACTCCCAGTAACTAAAATATCATCCACATAAATAAACTAGGATGGTGGTGATATCAGAATTGGTTCTTCGAATGAAGAGGGAAGTATCAGCAAGACTAATTCTGAATCCATTATGAGTTAGAAACTTGGCTAGAAGATTATACCAGGCTCTAGGAGCCTGTTTTAAGCCATACAAAGACTTTTGGAGCTTGCACACATACCGAGGATAGGAAGGATGTACAAAACCAGAAGGTTGTGTCATATAGACTTCTTCTTCCAAAGAGCCATGTAGAAAAGCATTAGAGACATCAAGTTGTTTGATGTTCCATTGCTGATTCAAAGCCAAACTGAGTACTATCCTTATAGTTTGCTGTTTAATCACAGGACTAAAGGTCTCAGTGTAGTCCACTCCATATTCTTGATTGAAGCCCTTGGCAACAAGCCTAGCTTTATATCTAGCAAGAGTACCATCTGCATTTCTCTTGACTTTGTAAACCCATTTGCAGCCAATAGGGTGTCTATGTGGAGGGAGAGGTACTAAACTCCAAGTGCCTTGAGCAACAAGAGCTTGATATTCCTCAAGCATAGCTGTTTGCCACTGAGGAACAGTAGAAGCCTCTTTAAAATTTCTTGGTTCTGAGAGTAGGGAGTCAGGAGCAGTGGCGGTATGATGCATAGCATATTTAGAGCTGGGTTTTAACTTTCCAGTTTTGGATCTGGTGATCATGGGGTGACAAGAGTGAGTAGGAGGAGGAGAAATGTAAGGGTCAAGAGATGGAGGAGAAGGGACAGGGGAGAGTGGGGAGGAAGCCACAGGGGAGGAAAGTGATGAAGAAGGAGAAGCAGGTGGAGACTCAGGGTGAGGAGTTGGAGCTACTGTAGTTGGGGGTGAAGAAGACACAGCAACAGATGGGGATGGAGTGAATAATGGAGTGAAAGCTTTATGCATGGAAATAATCGAAAAAGAAGGGAGATGCAAAGGAGAGGTCTGACAAGGGAAAATGTGGTCAAAAAATTTAACATGTCTTGAAACATAGACCTTAAGTGTGTTAAGATCCAAGCACCTATAGCCTTTGGTGGAGGGACAGTACCCCAAGAATATACACTTAGAGGACCTATACTCTAGTTTGTGCTTGGTATAGGGTCTTAACCAAGGAAAACAAAGACTGCCAAAGGAGTGTAAGAAGCTATAATCTGGAAGCTTTTTGTATAGGCACTGGTAGGAGGATTGATGACCAAGAATCCTTTTTGGTAGTCTATTGATAAGGTAGTTGGAGGTAGCAAGAGCTTCAAGCCAAAATTGAGATGGGAGATTGGCTTGATGCAGCAAAGCTAGAGAAGTCTCAATCAAGTGTCTGTGCCTCCTTTCCACCCTGCCATTTTGCTCAGGAGTGTGAGGACAAGTGGTTTGATGAACCACTCCTGCACTTTGAAGGTAAGCACCAAAAGATGCATTAACAAATCCACCTCCATTATCAGTACGAAACACCTTTATGGAAGTACAAAACTGAGTTTGAACAAAGTTATTAAAATGAGTATAGGCAAGAAATGCTTGGGACTTGTGCTTAAGAGGATAGAGCCAACAAAATCTAGTACAATCATCTATAAACAAGATGTAGTACTGAAAAGATTTAAAAGAAGCAAGGGGAGATGGTCCCCAAATATCAGAGTGTACCAATTGAAATGGAGAGTGAGTTACAGATGTAGAATCAGAGAAAGGTAATTTGTGCATTTTTGCTACACAACAAGAATCACACACACATTTAGAAGACATATGGGGTACATGAAAATGTGAAGCTACTGTGTTAAACACTTCCAAGGAGGGATGTCCCAACTTGTGATGCCAAATAGAAGACTGTGAAGCTGATGTAGAGACAGCTGAGCCAGCAAATATAGTAGAAGAGGTAGTAGGTGTGAAGCTGTAAAGACCATCCTTACAGGGGCCCTTGAAGAGAGGTGTCATTGTGGAATTGTCCTTGATAGCAAAGCCCTTTGCATCAAAGACAATAGAACAGTCATTATCTCTAGTAAATTGAGACACAGAAAGAAGATTGGTGGAAATGGAAGGAGAGTACAAAATGGATGGTAATTGAAAACTTGTAGAAGAGACAGAGAGATTACCAGAACCAGTACTGTGAATGGGTATGGATGCACCATTACCAACCATAACAGAGTCAGAACCTTGATAGGGCTGTGATAGATGCATATTAGCTAAGTTGTTTGTGATATGTTGAGAAGCACCAGAATCAAGACACCATGGTGATGGTTGTTGAAAATGACTAGAGCTGGAGGCACCATGTGATGATAGAGAAGGTGGATAGGTGGCCAGAAAGGCTGCAGCTGGTGAAGGTCTTGGAGGTTTGGTACTCTGAAACTTGGTAGGGTCCATACGGTACCAACAATCTCTTGCAGTATGTTTAGTCTTGTTACATATCTGACAAACCACATGTGCAGAGGTTGGAGTAGGTAATAGGCCAGCTGTAGAGTTTCTTGAGACATGCTCTGAACCAGAATTATGAGGAGAAACTTTAGAAAAGTCTCTGGAACCATTTCTTGACCAAGAACCTTGTGAACCTTGAGAAGAGTGCCTGTACTTCTGTGGTTTCTGTGGATAAACTTGTGCTTGAAGAGCAGAGAAAACTTCAGCAGTAGGTACAGTAGAAGAGGCATTTGGAGAAGAAAATACACCATGAGGATGAAGATGAAAGTCTTCAATCAGGAGTAGATTCTGAAACTCAAGCAGAGACAGAGTTCCTCCACGAATTCGAATATTAGACTTGAAATAGTCAATTCAGACGGTAATCCCCGCAGAATATAGAGAATCATGTCTTCTTCACTCACATATTCATTAACCTGACTCATTTGATCAACTATAGTCTTGAAAGCATCAAGATATTGAGAAACAGTGAGATTTCCCTTCTGAAGAGTCCACAGTTGAGATTTAAGTTGATGAACATGAGCACGTGACAGAGAATTGAACCTAGCCTCTAATGTTAACCAGATTTGGCGAGAGGTAGGCAAATGCAGAACCAGAGGTAAAATTGAAGCAGTCATTGATGCAAACAGACAACTACGAATATGCGGATCAACAACAGACCATGACTGATAAGCCGGATTAACAACACCAGAATCAGAAATAGAACCTGTAGCGTCCATGGCCGGAGAGGTTGCCGGAGAAGACAGAAATTGAAGCGGTGGATGATCATGAACATAGGTAAGAAGTTGATTCGCTGCAAGAACTGTGTCCAATTGAGCACGCCATAGCCGGTAGTTGCCGGAATCGAGACGAATCGGAACGAGAGATCGGAAGCTAGAAATGAAGAACTGGAGACCAGCGGGAAGATCGGAAGCCATCGGAGAGAAGAAATCGTCGGAGAATCACCGGAAACGAAGGTAGAAGAGGCGGAAATCGTGCCTGAACAGATCAATCGCGGCCAAGCTTTGTGGCTCTGATACCATATCAAAGTAAACCCTAGTTCTTGAGAAAGGGAAAGTACAGAGAAAGAAGAAAGAGAAGAGAGAGGAAGAAGAGAGAATAATATTTCTGTTATCTCATTAATCACACGTCCATACACTTATATATGTGACTAATTACACTTTTCTTATAATAATCCCACTGTAACTAATTCTCTAACCACTTGTAATGAATTGTGCTTTATTACAGAAATAACCCTACAGTACACAATATGTAGCTTAACACCTATACTCTTTTGTATGGAAGGGAGTAATCTAGAAATTACAGGACTCGCACAACAATTGGCTGAGAATGTTTTTGACCATTGCTCAACTAGACTTCGTCCTTACAGGGAGCGTGCAGAACTTGCTCCACCAAGTCCTACCGTAGGCCCCGAGTGTTTTCAAACGGATGATCATGCCATAGTGTCCTATCCAATGTTAAACAATAATTCATTCAAGCCTCGACAATGTTCAGTCATTGGTAATGAAACCATTCAGCAAGGTCAAACAAAAGCAAATGTTGTAGAAACATGTTGGTCAGGGAAGAAAGCTCTAAAAGATGAAATATCCTCATCCAAACAGTTGAAACAAGTTGCTAAAAGATCTCAAATTGGTGATGATATTTGGAGGTACCGGGTGTACTGGACGGGTTACCCATCTCACACACTCCATGGTGAAAGTTTGAAGTCTTTGTATTTTTGGAGGAATCGTTGTAAACTTTTTGGTGATTTACTGCGATATTTCGTTCAGGGGAAGAATCGACCAAAGGTTCTAGTTGACCTTAATTTGTGGAAATACTTGGTGCATTGGGCTAATCGCCCAAAAGATTTAGTCCGCGATGGCATATGGAGGTATTTGATGCATTGGAAAAGACGCCCACCAAAATTTCTCTTTCAACTCTACGGGGTAGAGTTCTCTGAGTTTAAGAGAATGATGCAGGATCAGATGATTTATTTGGACTCTATCCAAATCATTATGCAATAGCAATTTAAATTTGTTAGAGGTTATCTTTATCTTTAAAATTATTAGTTATCTGCTTGGATATTTATCTTTTAGAGGGCTTATCTAGTTTAGAGTTTAAGTTGTTTAGGAGTCTTTCTAGCATATCAAATATAAGATAAGTGTTTCTTCAGTAAAAAGAATACTGAATTTACACAAACCTCCAATGAACTGGTATCACCAATCTTGCAGGCTAGACGCATTTAAAATGGACCAAAAACACCATGAAAAATCTTGCCCAGGTGTCTATGGTAATGGTGATCTATCTGGGCAATTGATCAGTTGAAATTTAGGATGTTGAAAGAAATCAAAAATAACTAGTTATGTGAGGACACTCCCAAGATCGACAACCACATAAGCACCCAAGATACACACATGCACTACTGAAATTACAAAATCTGAGAAGCTTACCATTTGATTGTGAAGAATAATATCGATATAAGCATCCACAACCATCAAGTACTCATCAAGGCTAGTATATCCACAAGCAACCTGAAATTACGATACACCGTTGAAACATCAACTCCACTAAACATTATACAAGAATCACATACATTTGCAGCATACTAGCAAGATTAGATAAGTTAATGATGATTAGTTATAAATCCCTATATGTTTAGAACTTGAGAGAGAATCTATCATCGTCAGATCCCTAAAAAAACCAAAAGAACAAATAAACAAAACTGTGAACCATGCTCACCGGGAACAGGGGTGGATCCAGGATTTCGCCAAAGTGAGGGCTTAATGAGTAAACTGTAAACCTAAGTAGTGGGGTTACTAAGTAGTTTCTGTGGGAGCTAAAGTGAATATAATTCACAAAATACATGGTAAAATTACGATTTTGCAAATTTGAGTGGGGCAACATCCACCACTAAGCCCCACATAGATCCGCCCATCTCTGGGAACTCAGAAAACTGAGAAATGATAATGAGAAGCAAAACCCATAACTGAAAGGACTGTGTATGTTCAATAACAAAATAGCAAAGAAGAAGTCAACAAAGGAAGCACCTGCACAACTCTATCCACAACTGCGTCGAGAATGTTGAGTTGAGATGTCCTTTCAGCAAGCCTGAAGCCAAGCAACCTGTAATTTAGATACTGCATTTTATATAAGTCAAACTGCACCTTTCTAATGTATGCCCATAGAAAGATAATGGAAACATAAAGAAATTTATAGAATACCTGATCAAGGGAATGGTCCTTACTGCTATCAATTAGTTCAAGAATCTCTATAGCATAGCCACTGACTATTTCATTAGGGAGCTCTTTCAGAAAATGATGAAGAATAATTGAAATACAGGGAAGCTTATTGAGCTCAGACTGTTCTCTCTGCAGTCCAACCACCATTAGTACATCCCCGACTTGTGCCTTCAGAAAGAAAATACACAGTTAATAAATCTAAAAACCCACAAAAAGTTCATAATAATCACCGCCCATAATATTAAAAGTTTATTAAAAGGTTTTCCCCTCTATAGATTTGAACCATCTTATAAGTTCATGAGTCGATAGAATAATTCAATTCTCCTACTCCAAATATCGTAATAATAGATGCTCCAACAAGATAAAACATATCTTGCATGCAGAGAATGCCATTCCCACAATTCCTAACCAAAAGCTAAGGAACAGTGCAGCATAAATTCACCAGCTATCAGTCTTTCTCCAAACTTCAAGATCACTTCTCCTAACTTAGTATCAAAAGAAAAGTAAGAACAATTTCTCCCATCCCATGACGAGAAATATGTCTGGGAACTAGCAGTAGTCACAGATATCATAGTTTGGTTATAAAAATCATCACTCATCAGCATACTACAATATACTCAGGTAATTGCAAACTCCAAAAATATTGTATTACACATCAGAAGAAAAAAGGCAGGAATAATGTTCCGAATACCAGGGAAACAACTACGGACAGAAGGGATCAACTGGGGATGAAACCAACAATTACTGTGTGTGATATATGTTACTGGTCTTCCAGAAGTGAGTAGAATGACCCTCCACTCTCATACATACTAGTAAGGTCTCTCGAGTAAACTGTGTCCAACAATTCATGCCTAAACTTCAAAGCATGCTACCAATGTATAAAATGTGCTGCATATATCGCTCATGTATATTTTCAGGACATACTCTGCAAATTATTATTTCAAATACTACAGATCAATATCAAGTTACTACACTGACCTGATTTGAATCCTTTATAATGCACTTAATAATATATTCTATAGCTGGTTCCATCAAACTGATAACCAACCTACTCTTCTCCAAGTTGCCTCCAAGATTCGCTCCCTTCGCTGATAGTAACCGTGTCAATACAACTTTAATGTCGCTGATGCAAACCATCAAATATTCTGCCAATAAATATTGAGTGATACACACAATCAACCACAAGTATAACTAATGAGTCACATCAATAGGATTTCAGCATGCACTGTAAAAGAGAAAGCTAGGATATGGTGGCAGCACCACAAACTAAGAAATGAGGATGCCTAGTACCGCTCCTGTTCAAATCCATTGCCAACTCTAAAGCTACCACCCCATCAGATCACCTAAATGACATTAATCATCATGAACTAAATTCAGAATAGTAACAGGTCCTCCAAAATAAATATGTGTTAAGTGCACTGCTCAACTCAATAACCTTTTTCCTGTGGCTCTTTCGATGGATATTTTCTCAAATTGTACAATTACTTTGTTTCCTGATTCCGTTTCGGTTTGTTTGAGGCATTCAGGTTAAAGTCATAAAATGCAAAACCCACTGTCCCAGCCTCGACAAGGCCAAAACCCGGGTTGGAAGCCTTGGCAAACACCTTTCTGTTCATTAATCTTCTCGGAGATGGCAAAGTAGCAATTGACAGTATAATCTCGTATCGAAGTAGGCTAAAGTGAACCGTCTTTAAAAAAGAGGGGATGCAATCACTCTTCCCTTATATTTGTCAACTTGTTCTTAACACAGATCTGACCAGGTGTTTCTGGAATCTGGACTAAAAGAGCTCAAGTCCTTGCCGGCCAGTACCAAAACCGATGCCTTACCGGTCAGGGGCGGATCTTACTCGTCTTCATCTTCTTTCCCTTTTATAGTTGTGATAGGATTCATAATTGGTTTCGTTTGAAATGCAAATTTATGATTTCATGGTAAGAAACCTATAAGATGTTTTCATAAGTGGGTATTTATTTACAAAGAAAAAGGAAAAGTCGCACACCTATATTGTGCCTTGGCATTTTTTCTGCACAATGAGCCGTGTACAAGTAGCAATATGCAGAAGCCAATGGATCTGCAATTCCTCTAGTCATCATAACCAATCGCTTGAGAGTCTCTGTGGGGCTATCAGTTAAAAAACGACAGCAAGGTAATAGTGCCAGCTCCAAGTAACTGAAATATAGCGTACCACAAACAGTGAGTAAGAATCCTCTCACAGATAAATCTCATTTAAACCAACATTAAGGTGCATACTGGAGTACTTGGAAATGTCGTTAAGGTTAAAAATATGTATACCGCTGATATGAAGCATAGCATAAACAGTAAGTAACAATCCTCTTACAAAGAAGACTCATTTAAACCAACATTAAGGTGATATTTCGAAGCGACACACTGTTCAAAAAATAATAATAAGTCTACCAGAGACGAACCGAACTGCATGTGAACAGTAAAACAATAAAAGCTATCTAAAAGTGTAAGATAATAAAGGATTTGGCAACAACACAGGTTTTACAGGCCAAATTTAGATCAGCCAAGGAGAGGATACATAAGACACGTCAAGAAGATAAGTATAGGAAACATATCTATAGAAAAATAGAAAACTTAATATGAGCAAGAATGAAAAATGCTAAAAGACTATACAATCATATAGTAATACTAATACACTAGCATATAAACCATATCCAATGTTCTGCCATAGCGAAAGGAGCAAAAGAAGAGAATGAGTGAAATCGAACTGAGATGCAAAGACTGTAGCACAATGCAGGAGATGCCCACCGTGGACAACTTGAATCATCTGCAAGAAGTAACACACCCCCACCGTTGGGGTGGCTGATTGGGATCAAGTAACAATGGCGGAAGCAATGAGAAATCACTTGTTGGATTGAAAATAAAGTGCATCGGTGTGAGTCCAAGCAACTTGACGAATTTCAAATATCTGATTTAAGTGAGTGTAAGGGAAAGTTCTGCTGAGTTGAATATAAACCAATTACATACACAAATAGCGACATCTACACAAGGGTGCTTCCTATTATAGACTAAGACATTTATTGTAGAAGCAGCGAAAAAGAATAAGTTATGTGATGCATGGTGACCTAATTCATAATAGAGTCATCAAATGATAAAGGACTTTACATGCGCGGAAGAAGCTCATGGACAGCACCGATTTTAAAAAACCAATTGTTGCAGGTTTCTTTGGCATCAGAACAGATATCCTTAGCTTCGAAGTTATCTGCCACAAGATTAGCATATCAAATAATCTTTTATGTACCAAAATATCTAAACTAGTATACAAAGCCAACACCCATCGTGGTGAAATCAAAAAGTGAAAAATGTCAAATTTAGAGTTTCAATTTTACCCGTCTAATTAAAAGTTCGATAACAAATAATGAAGGGATTATGAAGTAATTGAACAAGTGAAACTGGTCATGTTTTCCTGGCACCTTACAGCATTAAATTTGACATACGCCTTTACATGCAAAAAGTTATATCATCTCCAACAATACATAACTCTACAGCGTTGTCCAAATGGTTATTCAGTGATATCCTGCCTCAATGTGCACAAAAAAAGAAGAAATTTCGGGTAGCTTGGTAAGTATCTAAATACGCATAATTATGGTGTAGTAAAGTAAAAAAGGCTTCCATAATCGAGAGAGAGAGAGAGAGAGAGAGAGAGAGAGAGAGAGAGAAGGGCCAGCCTTAGACTTTTTGCGGCCTAAAGCGAGTATCAAAATTGAGGCTGTTAGGAAAAATATATTACAATATGATATGAGAATGAAATGACATTTTCTACATTTGACTGTTTATTTTGTAAAGGAACAAGTTAATACTCGCTATATAATATTTTGTCAACACTTCTATAAATTTATGGAAGTACGAAATTATGTTATTGTAACTTCAAATTTCTGATTGTTCAAGTATCATGTCATGTCATTAGATAGTTTGGAGTACAAAATTATGTATCGTAAATTCGAATTTCATTTTTTTCAAGTACTATGTAATGTTGTTTGTTAGTTAGCTTGTTGGTAAATTCAGGGATGTTTTTCTATCGGCTGTAGCTTCGATGTTCTTCTTTATTTTCCTGCAAAAAGAATACAAAGAAATACATAATTTTTGGTATTTATTAGATACAATCGAAACCTTTTTCGTTCGTATTGCTAAACAATATTCCCAAACAAATGGTGGAATATGGGAATTTTTTTAGAGTCGTTTATTAAATCGGTTGAACGTCAAACATTGAATTAATTTACAATAACACAAAATCACCAGATAAGGCTAAATGAAATTGAGTCAATGCCCAGTTAGGGTAATAGGTTAAGACTTGGGGCTTTAGCCTTCAAAGAGAGGGAGAATGTGGGGCCGTTGGCTATTAGGAGGAGAGGCCACATGATTACATGAAGTCACTGATGAAGTGAGAGTTGCATTCATATATTATGAAAAGACTAAGTACCCTTACTAAATTCAGTCTGGGTTTGAGCCCAACCAACAAAATATTAGAAACCTGGTAAAGAGCAGATTAAGTTTCCATCTTCAGAAAACTCAGCTTTACGCTTGATGCGTTGCCATACCATATCACCAACCATATCCATCACATCTGTAACCAGAACAAATAATGTGGGATAAAATTCCAGCACAGATGCGTCAGCTAGAAGCCTAGCAACCTGCAATATAAACCAATAGATTTTCAGGAAACTAGGTCCCCAGTATAAAAACTCAATTATAGCAACACACTGCCCGGACATTATTGCAAATAAAAGACTGGTTTTATTTTTTTCCTGTTTCTTGAAATCTCGCATGACTAACACCATTCCTACAACAACTCATGATTATAGTCCATGTAAGATTGCTGATTCTACAAAGTAACAAGCAACAACTCCAGTTATAATCAAATCCAAAGGGCTTTCTACCTTTCCAACAATGGCCATCATCCCATGAATAGACACTCTGCTGCTATATTGAAAAAGAAAAATGCACGATGGTTTTCAAAGACCAGTGACATAGCACCACTGCAAATAATGTTTTTTGTTTTGGGTAACCACTGTGATTGAATGCTCGGGAATCCAAAATATATTCAAGGTTTTAGTGGATGTGGAAAGTTCCCTTCTATTTCTTGTAATATCCTAGGTAATGCACCATGTCAAGTAAATCACCTTTGTAAATACTCCATTAAATAACGGGATACAGCTCACCTTGATTGACAACTTCAAAGAAGTTACACGATCATTAGCCTTCCAAGCACGATTGATCTCATCCTTGAGTTCATGTAGCCGCGATATATACTCCTGCTGGCTGATAAGCTTCACGCCAGCTTCAGCAAACTTTGTAGGATCGTCTAGCTCCGCTAGATGCGCACTAGTAGATGATTTATCGCGTACTGCACATATGAATTGACAGATGACTTAGCCATAAAAATATTGAAGTCTCTGGGAACGCATCTTAGAAGAAACCCTGGTCCTATGAACTTTTAGACAAGGTCACTTAGGAATTAAGAAGGAAGCCGAACAAGAAGATAGAAGTGTAGAGTACCCTTGCCACTTCTCACTATCACATCCGATATCTGCAAAATTAAAATGAGGGTGGAAACTCAGAATCAGGAAAGGCGTGTAGATCAAGTGCAGAATCAAATAGCCATTTCAATATGTTAAGAAGTTATATCGCACGCTCAAGGAGTACACCATGATCACCTAGTGTCCACCAACCAGGTTACCAGCACTAGTATGCCTGGAAATGAATGTCTCTTACACTTTACCGAACGTTATACAAGGCATTTATGCATCATTTGAATTTGTATTAACTGAGTGCTCGCAAACTGGTCAGGCACACGTGGTTGACACATTGGTGTGCGTCGCAATCTAAATATATAAAGGAAACAATTCAACGAAGGGAAGGTTTTCTTACTGCAGAAACTGAAACCAATTTCGAGCCAGAAGAAAACTTCTGCAAGAGGAATTTCTTATATGTGGTCCAGCCCTTCCCCGGATGTTGAGCATTTACTTTATTTACATCCTCTTCCTCTACAGGAATGTCGATAACATCTCCTAAATTAGCATCTGAACTCCGAAGCGGATCGAAAAACTCACTCTTCTCCTCAACCACAGCATCAACCTACCAAGTCATTAAAAATCAATTCAACAAATCCACTGTGGAAACACATATACTCTGATTCCAGGAACTAATGATCAGTGAAGTCCAAAATTCAAGTGCAATGCTCATAGAACTATTTCAAAGGCAACAAAATCAAACACTTTCACTCAGAGGTCAGAGCCCTAGGAATTAACAAAGTCGACTATGAAATATCAAAACACGAACACAGCGTTGATGATAAGAGATAGGGTTGATTAGGCGGTGATTATGAGTACAAGTGTACCTTGTGATGCGACGGAGTTGGAGCGGAGAGAGGATGAGTATCGGAAGGTTCTCGATGGAGCGAATAGGTTTCTTCTTCGGCGGTGTAATTCCGAATCCGGAACTCCATGAGTAGTTCGTAAGAGCCCTGGTTCGATTGCTTGGAGCCCTTGACACCGACTGACCGTTACGGCGGCGCAAACCAGAGATCGCCGGCGACAATTATATATTTCAGTCTTCTGTTTTTTCAATTTCTTTTCCTCTCTTTTTTTTTTTTAAAAGAACCTACTCGGAGGTAGGGCGGTATAAACCCGCTTAGCATAAAACTGGACTTCCAACCCACGAACAAATGGGGGGATCAAACCTTACCCAAAATACAAGCAGTTCAAAGTCCAAAAACAAAACAAGAAACTACACGATTACGTCTTGGGCTAACAGGCCCACTAAAAAATCAGGTGGATCACACACATAAGAAGCCCAACGCTTTTCCTGCAACCCAATCGACGCCATCTGGTGCTACCCGATGCGCACCTCTTCGGATCCACTTCATCGCTTTGACCACTTCACTTCCCAAGCCTGTCTTCAATTCATTCATGTATCTTCCCCTCTCGGTAATATTAATCGCTCCCCTTTGCAAACATCGAGTGAGAACCTGAGAATCCGTCTCTATCTGAATCGGTGCTGAGGAAAGATTCTTAAACCAGTTGAAACAGAGTTGAAGAGCCTTTGCTTCACAAAGAGAAGAGTCGCTGTAAAAGGGGATTTGTCCATGCACAGCCGCCACAAACTTTCCTTGATGATCTCTCACAACACCCCCGGCCCACGCAATTCCGTTCTTCACATCCATGGCTGCATCCGAATTAAGCTTAAGCCAGTTCAAAGGAGGAGGAGACCAGATCTGGGTGATTGGATCTGAGGACATGGTAGTTGACTCATCTTTAGCACAAGCTAAGTCTACTTCTCTTATATATCTCTCTGCATCATCCTCAAGAAATTGAACATCAAATTTCATTCCTTGCATCACTAACCCATTCCTTCTGCTCCAAATCAACCAGCAGACGACAATAAATTTCCTCAACTTCTGGGGATCCAAATCTTTGGCCAAATCAAAGTCAAGGCGACTAAGCACTGGGCTATAAAGATTGGGACTTAAAGACGACTTCTTTCAGAAATTCTTAACAGCTGAACAAGCAAAGAAACGGTGATGCCTATTTTCCACCTCCTTCAGACAGCAACGGCACTGATCCGGTATGTTCATCCCTCTTCTTTTCAAATTCCATTTTAGCGGAAGATAATCTTTGAAAGCTCTCCAAGCGAAAATCCTGACTTTTTCTGGAAGTGACAATTTCCAGATATTTGCCTCAAAGCACCTCCACTTATGTTCACTAGAACCCTCTAGACAATCATCGTGAGCATGGGATGAACAAATAGAGGTCGCAATAAAATAGCCTGAAGCCACCGAATAATCCTCAGTCT
This sequence comes from Linanthus parryae, assembly GCA_023055425.1. Taxonomy (NCBI): domain Eukaryota; kingdom Viridiplantae; phylum Streptophyta; class Magnoliopsida; order Ericales; family Polemoniaceae; genus Linanthus; species Linanthus parryae. The sequence goes on along the minus strand of JALGPY010000004.1, from coordinate 125,151,983 downwards.
TTGTATGACCCCAAATCAGACTATCATGTGTCTTATTTTGACAAAGTGGAATCTGCAGAATACAATTAGCTTCACGGTTTTCAAAGGAGTGTTTAATAAGATCCTTATTCCACTTATCTTCGACATCCATCAGATCAGACACTTTTGCATCCATTCCCAGTACTGGATAGCTGTAACATCTTCTACCACCACCCATGGGCAGCCATCTATGTTTATAAATATCAGTGTTTTGCCCATCCCCAATTACATGTCTTAATCCAGCATAAAGGACTTGTCTTCCAACAAGTATACTCCTCCATAAGAATGAGGGTGTAGGGCCAAGATGAGCAGACAAGAAATTCAAATCTTTAAAATATTTACCTTTCAGAACTGTAGCTGCCAAAGAATTAGGATTACACATAATCCTCCATCCTTGCTTGGCAAGGAGGGCCATGTTAAAGGCTTCAAGACACCTAAAACCCAACCCCCCCTTCCTCCTTCTTAGTACACAACTTTTCCCAAGTACACCAATGGATTTTTCTCTTATCCTGAGTACCACCCCACCAAAAGCTACTGGAGACAGCTTGCAATTCAGAAATGAGGGTAGTAGGTAACATAAAGCAACTCATGATATAAGTAGGCATTGCTTGGATAACAGACTTTACCATCACTTCCCTACCAGCTATGCTCGAACCTTTTTCAGACCAACCAAAAGTTGTTGTCTTGATCTTTTGTTTCACCCCTTGGAAAAGGCTCTTCTTATCTTTGGCCACACAAGTTGGAAGGACCAGATACTTAGAGTGGCCTTCAACAGCTGTAACACCCAGAATACCAGCAATCTCCTGTTTTCTACTTTGCTCAACTTTTGGACTAAAACACAAAGCAGACTTATCATAATTTATACATTGCCCAGATGCTTTCTCATAACAGTCCAGGTTTCTTTTCATTTCTTGTGCTTCCTCCACTGAAGCTTTCCCAAAAAACACACTGCCATCTGCAAAGAGCAGATGTGTAATAGCAGGACAAGATCTTGCAGCTCTCACACCCTTAATTTTACCTTCCAACTTGGATATGTTCATAAGATTTGTAATTCCTTCAGTACATAAAAGGAAAAGATAGGGGGATAAAGGATCCCCTTGTCTTATTCCTCTAAAAGGAACTATATTACCCACAGCTTGGCCATTCACCACCACAGAGAAATTAACAGTCTGCACACATTTCATAACTTGTTGCACAAGCATTTCATGAAACCCCAGCTTAGTCATCACAGCCTGAAGGAAAGGCCACTCAACTCTATCATAGGCTTTATCCATATCCAGTTCCTCTCTTTTTTCTTTGTGTAGGACGATGGAGAAAGAATAACTAATTATGCTATTTCAAAAAAAAAAAAAAAACTAATTATGAAAAAGAAGTTTGCGAAAACAAAAAATTATGGAAATGAAAAATGTAGGGTTTTGATTCATGGATCGCGCAAACGGAAGCATAATCAAACAAACAACCATGCAAAACCCTCCAAGGATCACAAGTCTAGATGCATAACGATAGTAAAGGTAAGAAATCATAAACACACCTTTGGGTTCTCTTTGATGACTTCAAACGCGAATAGTGTCACGTTCTCTATAGTTGATCCACGCCTAGAGTTGTTTCTAGATCTCCAATCACCTTGGTGCTAGCCCGGATTGAAAGGAGGGTGAAGGAATCACGCAAAACGAAGCACCAAAAGGGGCTCGGCCCTTTGTGGCGTCGGGGACAAGGGGGCGGCGGCAAAGGGGCGGCGTCCCTCTTTGTGGCTTGCTCTCTCTCTCCTTTGTTTTCTCCTACTCTTGTTATGTTCTCTCTAGAGCATAAAGTGTGTAGGGAAGGAAGGAGGAGGGTCCTTTATATAGTCCAACAACTCCTTGTTAACTACCTAAAGGACTTATTCTAGTCCTACTAGAATTCAATTTAGTCCATTCCTTGCAAATTAGTCCCTACTAAGTTTGCAAGGGTTTGCAAAGTGATCCTTCTAATTAATTAATCCAATTAATTAATTCCACAATCTAGTACAACTCTATATAGCGTGTGACCCCATAGGTTCTATCTAGTTGGTAGCAACTCTTTGCTAATATGGAGCGGTTTCTAGCAAAACATCCATTCTAGCCAACTAATAGAATAGTCATCTAGACAACCTTGTACAAGTAATTGTCTCATCCCTTTGCCTCCATATCCGGATTGGACACGAGACATACAAGTCACACTCGTATATCCAATCCCTAGTTTCTCGATCCATGGAATAGCCTTATTCGTGCAAATAACATCAATATCCCATATATTGATTTATTTGAGTCTGGCCAGACATTCTATAAGCACTATCCTCGAGTGGCCTTGGATATTTGCTCCCGTTATGTGGGAGGGGCAAATCCTCTCTACGTCCACTACGATCTCTAAGCTTGCTTCTCATTGTATCCAGTACACGCCTTTATAACTACCCAGTTACGGTGTAGCGTTTAACGCTACCAAGATCACAATGATCCACAACTAGAATATCTAGTGACTTCAAGTCTAAGGATGACAATACCATTGTACTCGAGAAGCACTTGTGACTCAACATAACGTGTATGTAGCCTTCTCGGTAATGGGTCAATCCAGTGCAACATTCCGTAATGCACACCTATGTGTTGGATCGTGATATCTCCATACCAATCCAACCCCATACTAGTCTATAGATGATTGTCCCATTTAATCATTATACTTGACTAGGGATATTTAAGATAAACAACACGATTGTAAATCTAAGGACTTCATTATATTAAATATCCAATAAATAATAAATGAATTTCTAGCCAATTACAAATTCATACTAAACTAGATTGCCTCTAGGGCATCTATTCCAACAGTCTCCCACTTGCACTAGAGCCAATCTGGCGCATCTCGTATGCCCATACTCCTAGTGTGCCCTTCATGCTTCCACTGCGTGAGAGGCTTCGTAAGCGGGTCTGACAGATTATCATCTGTAGGAATCTTGCATATCCGAACGTCTCCTCTATCGATAATATCTCGAATCAGATGAAACTTCCTGAGCACGTGCTTGGACTTCTGGTGCGATCTTGGTTCCTTTGATTGCGCGATCGCCCCAGTGTTGTCACAGAACAACTCCACTGGATCCGCAATGCTAGGGACCACACCAAGTTCAGAAACAAACTTTCTGATCCAAACAGCCTCCTTTGCTGCGCCATTTGCAGCAATGTACTCAGCCTCTGTTGTAGAATCAGCTACCGTCTCTTGCTTGGAACTCTTCCAGCTCACCGCTGCTCCATTCAGGCAAAACACATATCCCGACTGTGATCTAAAGTCATCTCTATCGGTTTGGAAGCTTGCATTAGTGTAACCCCTTACACGCAACTCTTCCTCACCGCCAAACATCAAGAAAGCATCCTTAGTTCTTCTCAAGTACTTTAGGATGTTCTTGACAGCAATCCAGTGACTCTCACCCGGATTGGATTGGTATCTGCTTGTCATACTCAAGGCATATGACACATCTGGTCTAGTACATAACATGGCGTACATGATAGATCCTATGGCCGAGGCATAGGGAATCCTACTCATGCGTTCCTTCTCAATCTCATTGGAAGGACATCCACTCTTCGAAAGAGTGATTCCATGTGACATGGGCAAGAATCCCTTCTTGGAATTTTGCATGTTGAACCGTTTCAACACCTTGTCAATATATGTACTTTGACTTAGGCCTAGCAACCTCTTAGATCTATCTCTATAGATCTTTATACCGAGTATATAGGCTGCTTCCCCTAAGTCCTTCATTGAGAAACACTTTCCTAGCCAATCTTTCACAGATTGTAGCATGGGAATGTCGTTTCCAATGAGTAGTATGTCATCCACATACAAGACCAGAAAAGCTACAGAGCTCCCACTAACCTTCTTGTAGACACAAGACTCATCTTCGTTTCTGATGAAGCCAAACTCTTTGACCACTTCATCAAAACGTCGATTCCAACTCCTAGAAGCTTGCTTCAATCCATAAATGGATCGTTGCAGCTTACACACTTTGTTGGCTTGCTTTGGATCCTCAAAACCCTCCGGCTGTATCATATACACGTCCTCGAGGAGATTCCCATAAAGGAAAGCTGTTTTGACATCCATCTGCCAAATCTCATAGTCGTAGTATGCTGCAATTGCAAGTAGGATTCGGATGGATTTGGTCATAGCGACTGGTGAAAAGGTTTCATCATAGTCAATACCATGAATCTGTCTGAATCCTTTAGCCACCAATCGGCCCTTATAGGTAATCACATTACCATCCATGTCGATCTTCTTCTTGAAGACCCACTTGCACCCTATGGGCCGCGCCCCATCAGGTGGTTCCACCAAAGTCCATACTTTGTTGGTATACATGGATTCCATCTCGGATCTCATGGCCTCAAGCCACTTCTGCGAGTCTGGGCCATTCATGGCCTCCTCATAGGTAGTAGGCTCATCATCTATGAGCATCGTGTCACCGGAATCAGTTACGAGAAGTCCGTACCTCTCGGGTTCCTGGCGCACTCTACTAGATCTACGAAGCTCTTGTGTTACCTGAACAGGTGGATCCACAACTGCTTGTGATTCCTGTTCATGTTCCATAATCGGTTCAGTAATTTGTGGTTCTTGAACTTCTTCAAGTTCTACATTCCTCCCACTTGCTTCTTTAGAGACAAACTCTCTTTCTAGAAACACGCCGGTCCGAGCAACAAACACTTTGTTCTCGGTTGGATTGTAGAAATAGTATCCCTTAGTTTCCTTAGGGTACCCCACAAATTTACACTTATCCGATTTAGGCCCTAGCTTGTCTGATTGTAAACGTTTTACATAGACATCGCAGCCCCAAATCCTCATGAACGACAGTGTGGGACGCCTCCCACTCCACATCTCATATGGTGTCTTCATGACTGATTTAGACGGAACACGGTTAATGGTAAAAGCTGCACTTAATAGAGCGTAGCCCCAAAATGATAGTGGAAGATCGGTTTGACACATCATAGACCGAACCATATCCAATAGGGTTCGATTCCTCCTCTCGGACACGCCATTCCATTGTGGTGTTCCGGGTGGAGTGAGTTGGGACACAATCCCACACTCTCTAAGATAGTCGTCAAACTCTTGGCTCAAGTATTCTCCTCCACGATCCGATCGTAGAGCCTTGATACTTTTGCCAAGTTGCTTCTCTACTTCATTCTTGAATTCCTTGAACACTTCAAAGGATTCGGATTTTGCCCTCATAAGGTACACAAATCCATATCTACTGTAATCATCAGTAAACGTAATGAAGTAGACATAACCACCCCTGGCAGGCGTGGCAAATGGCCCACACACATCGGTATGTATGAGCGCCAATTGCTCACTAGTCCTCTCACCTTTCTTATTGAAAGGGGACTTTGTCATTTTTCCCAATAAACAAGCTTCACATGTCTCATATGATTCAAAATCAAATGAGTCTAGCAATCCATCCTTATGGAGTCTAGATACACGTTTCTCATTTATGTGGCCTAAACGACAATGCCATAAATAAGCAGGATTTAAATCATTTATTTTAATCCGCTTGGTATTAATGTTGTAGACAGGATTACTTAGATCAAGGACATAAAGTCCATTAAATAATTGCGCACTAAAATAGTGAATATTATTCAAATAAAAGGAACAACAATTGTTCTTTATTGAAATAATAAAACCTTCCTTGTCCAAACAAGAAATAGAAATAATGTTTCTGCTCATAGCAGGCACAAAATAGCAATTATTTAATTCTAAAACTAATCCTGAAGGCAGAGATAGCTCGCAAACGCCTATGGCCAACGCAGCAACCTTTGCTCCATTCCCAACGCGCAGATCTACCTCCCCTTTAGCCAATCTTTTACTTCTCTTTAGATCCTGCATATTTCGACAAATATGAGATCCACATCCAGTATCTAATACCCATGATGTAGAGATAGTTAAATTGACATCTACAACAAAAATACCTGGTGGTGGTGGAATCACTATTCCAAGCCGCTTGTCCTCCAGATATTTTGGGCAGTTCCTCCTCCAGTGTCCAGGTTGACTACAGTAGTGACATTCACCCTTAGTCACGACCTTGGCAATCCCACCAACAGGCTTAAGGGCTTGTTCCTTGGACTTAGCAACTGACTTGCCTTTGCCTTTGGAGGAAGAGGCAAACTTTTTACCCTTTCCTTTATGCACCATCATAATGGCCTTGCCCTTACCCTTGTTGATGCTCTGTTCAGCCGTCCTCAACATGTTGAGCAAATCTGGCAGTGGTTTAATGATCTCGTTCATGTTATAGTTCATAATGAACTGTCCATAACTCTCGGGCAACGATTGCAACACGAGATCGGTTGCCAACTCTTGGCCGACCGGGAACCCAAGCCGGGCGAGATTCTCCAAGTACCCGATCATTCGGAGTACATGGGGTCCCACCGGGTTCCCTTCTGCCAGATGACATTTGAACAGTGCCTTTGAGACCTCATACCTCTCTACCCTCGCCTGCTCTTGGAAGAGCTGCTTTAGATGTTCGATCATATCGACAACATTCATGTTCTCATGTTGCTTCTGAAGCTCAGAGGTCATGGTGCAAAGCATTAGGCAGGCCGCATCATTAGCGTCATCAACACGCTTTTGATACGCCTTTAAGGCAGCAGGTGTCTGATTCTCTGGACCTTCTGGAACTTGCTCCTCTATTGCGTACAGCTTCTTCTCTTGCTTGAGAACAATTCTCAAGTTTCTGTACCAATCGAGAAAGTTGGTTCCTGAGAGCTTGTCCTTCTCAAGGACAGATCGTAGGGAATGTTGTGAACTCGATGAGTTGTTTGCCATTTGGAATTCTACAAAAAGGAAAATACGCAAGTTTTAGTATTTGTGAATTTTTGACTATATTTAATAATGGCTAGTTTATTAAATATAGCTCCCACTATTTTACTACGGATTAATAACCCTCAAGATATTAATGCGGAAAATATCCTTATTTTTTCTAGTGGGCCAAGATCCATCTTTTTCATCTCCTTATGAGCTTGCTTTGGCAAGTCACCCATAATTCGATTACTTCTTAGGTAGGAACAATTCCAATTGCATCCCATATGCAACTCTTGGTTCAATCGGGCAAATAACTCCTTATTTATCCATCCATATGGATAATCCCAATTGATTGCCTCTAGGTTTCTTAATCAAATTAATAGCCTAGTTGTGTTCAACCTCTTATCTAAACAATTGCACATTGTTACGTGCCATCGCATTCCATCATTATGAACCAAGTCGCCATGCTTTGGCACGCACGAACTTGATAAATAATGATGATAATGAGTGTTTAAATAACGAGAAGGCAAGAACACAATATTTTAAAATTTGAGGGATTTTCAATTCAATTTTAATTATTTTGTTGATCAATATCAACTAATCTATCTATTTGAGTTTGGGCACAACTCCAAATAATAGATCCGGGTTGTCTAATTATCTTATTATCCTAATTGCATGCATCATCCATACACCAACCACACAAATAATAAGACAATAAATAAACAACCACAAAACAGAAATTAAACGTGATGTGGATATGGCCTTTTCTAGACTAAGATAATTCCAAGCCAATGGAATTATCTATGAACCCTAAACAAACACATCTCCATGCGTCTTGATCTTTTGGTCCATCCTTCATAGTCATGTGGTGTGCTCCATGCTCCATGCTCCATCTTTTGTGGCTCCTTTGGCTTTGGGCTTCTTTTTCTTCAATCTTGGCTAACAATCTACTTTATCTAGCACTATCTAATATCTATACTAAATAAAATAAATCTCACAAGTTGAGGAAAAAAAATGGCACGCAGGCCATAAAACCCTAATTAATTATTACAATTAATTGATCAGCTCGCAGGCCGTAAAACCAAACCACAAAATTAAACATCCACATCAAACCACATCCTAAGGCCATATCCAATCACCATGCGATTTGCACATAAACAGTTAAAATCCAATTTTAACGCGCTTGGTCAATTTTAATTGATTTTAGGATTTCTAGGGTTAAAACGGTCCATGGGCCCAACAATCCAATTGCCCGGGCCCAAATAAGTGAACCATAAAGCCCTAGGGCCGGCCCGGCCCAAAACCCGCAAGCTAGGCCCGCGGGTTAGGGCCGCCCGCCCCCTTAGGGCGCCAAGCTTGGGCGGCAAGCAAGGGGGGGCGGCTCCCTAGGGGCCGAACCTTCCTTGTGGAGGTTGTTTCCAAAACAACCTCCTTGCTTGGAGCCCAAGTTTGGTTGTTTCCTTGTTGTGGGAGAACTCCTTCTTCCCCAAGGATGCCCAAACCCTAGATCTAAGATCCTAAAATTTCTCAAACTCACCAATTCATGCATCCAATGCAATAATTGGGTCTTGTTATGATTAATTCTTTGACAAATTGCATCCAATGCTTGATTTGTCTTGTTTTACGCGATAAACAACAAATTAAGGTGTAAAACAACAAGAATGTAACACATAAACTACGTTTATGCTCTATGACCTGTGGCTCTGATACCACTGTAGGGTTTTGATTCATGGATCGCGCAAACGGAAGCATAATCAAACAAACAACCATGCAAAACCCTCCAAGGATCACAAGTCTAGATGCATAACGATAGTAAAGGTAAGAAATCATAAACACACCTTTGGGTTCTCCTTGATGACTTCAAACGCGAATAGTGTCACGTTCTCTATAGTTGATCCACGCCTAGAGTTGTTTTTAGATCTCCAATCACCTTGGTGCTAGCCCGGATTGAAAGGAGGGTGAAGGAATCACGCAAAACGAAGCACCAAAAGGGGCTCGGCCCTTTGTGGCGTCGGGGACAAGGGGGCGGCGGCAAAGGGGCGGCGTCCCTCTTTGTGGCTTGCTCTCTCTCTCCTTTGTTTTCTCCTACTCTTGTTATGTTCTCTCTAGAGCATAAAGTGTGTAGGGAAGGAAGGAGGAGGGTCCTTTATATAGTCCAACAACTCCTTGTTAACTACCTAAAGGACTTATTCTAGTCCTACTAGAATTCAATTTAGTCCCTTCCTTGCAAATTAGTCCCTACTAAGTTTGCAAGGGTTTGCAAAGTGATCCTTCTAATTAATTAATCCAATTAATTAATTCCACAATCTAGTACAACTCTATATAGCGTGTGACCCCATAGGTTCTATCTAGTTGGTAGCAACTCTTTGCTAATATGGAGCGGTTTCTAGCAAAACATCCATTCTAGCCAACTAATAGAATAGTCATCTAGACAACCTTGTACAAGTAATTGTCTCATCCCTTTGCCTCCATATCCGGATTGGACACGAGACATACAAGTCACACTCGTATATCCAATCCCTAGTTTCTCGATCCATGGAATAGCCTTATTCGTGCAAATAACATCAATATCCCATATATTGATTTATTTGAGTCTGGCCAGACATTCTATAAGCACTATCCTCGAGTGGCCTTGGATATTTGCTCCCGTTATGTGGGAGGGGCAAATCCTCTCTACGTCCACTACGATCTCTAAGCTTGCTTCTCATTGTATCCAGTACACGCCTTTATAACTACCCAGTTACGGTGTAGCGTTTAACGCTACCAAGATCACAATGATCCACAACTAGAATATCTAGTGACTTCAAGTCTAAGGATGACAATACCATTGTACCCGAGAAGCACTTGTGACTCAACATAACGTGTATGTAGCCTTCTCGGTAATGGGTCAATCCAGTGCAACATTCCGTAATGCACACCTATGTGTTGGATCGTGATATCTCCATACCAATCCAACCCCATACTAGTCTATAGATGATTGTCCCATTTAATCATTATACTTGACTAGGGATATTTAAGATAAACAACACGATTGTAAATCTAAGGACTTCATTATATTAAATATCCAATAAATAATAAATGAATTTCTAGCCAATTACAAATTCATACTAAACTAGATTGCCTCTAGGGCATCTATTCCAACAAAAAATTGCATATGTGTTGCCCATAGCTTGAACTTCATGTGGATTTAGCAATAATATGTACTACCTCTGTTTTTTCTTTATCACACCGGTTTGACTTTTTGAAACACAAATTGCATATGTGTTGCCCATAGTTTGAACTTCATGTAAATTTAACAATAATATGTACTACCTCCGTTTTTTCTTTATCACACCGGTTTGACTTTTTGAAACACAAATTGCATATGTGTTGCCCATAGTTTGAACTTCATGTGGATTTAGCAATAATATGTACTACCTCCGTTTTTTCTTTATCACACCGGTTTGACTTTTTGACTCGTATTTGAGTCACTTTGACCGGGTGTTTTGGATAGTAAAACGATGCTATGTTTTGAAACTTTTTTCACCGTGTTATAGATAAACTTTTACACTACAACACTATGAACAAATTATCAAAAAATTGTATCGTTTTGCTACACAAATCACAGGGTCAAAATGACCCGGTGAATAGTGAAAAAAGTCAAACCGGTGTAATAGAGGAGAAACGGAGGTAGTACTACTTCTTTTTTGAGAAAAGTATTCGTTCTTCTAAATAAAGCAAATAGGTAGTAAAACTTTTTTCCGCTAACTTTGCATCCATATATTAGTTGGAACTTTATAAAAATCTTATATTTGCCTAAGTCGTACTTTCAATTGAAAAAATTATGTATTATTCCGTTTCTTTAGATTAGCCCCCTTTCAAATTGCACAAGAATTAAGGGGGCCAATCACTTATGAGGTAAAAAATCGGTTTACCCCTCAGTGGGGATGATGTAAGCACATTTATATTAACATCAGCCCATTTACAATAATTGTGTGAGGATATTATGGGAAGTTCATAACATTTTAATTGTTAAAAAAGGAAAAGGGGAGATAGATAGGGAAAAGATGGAAATAGAAAGGGGACTAAAGATAAGACACGAAGTGGTACTCAATTTTGTTTTTATTGCAAATAGGTACACATAACTTTTCTTGCACATCCGTCCAAACATACGGCAGTTGCTCGGAGCGAGAGGAATGTCGATGGACGACGAGGTGCCCTAGGAGCACAGGCGTAGAGATACTCCCAATTGAGCTCCGATTAGGAGGCTAGCTATGGGAAGAGATTGTGAGCCAAATTGAAAAGTAGCCTGAGTTGTTGTGAGAGGGACATAACTGAAGGGGACAATTTCATAATCGAATGGGACAATTTCAGAACTGAAGGAGAACTGGGATGCGACAGGGGTGGGTTCAGAGGAGTGACCGGAGGAATCGCCGGGAAGGGATCCGGTCGGCTGAAAGCCTGCGGAATGACCGGAGGTGGGTACAGAGAGTTGACCGGAGAACAGCCGAGAAGGGCATCGACCGGCAGAAAGGTTGCAGAGTGACTGGAGGTAGGTACAAAGAGGTGACCAGATGACCCGCTGGGAAAGGCACCGGTCGACTGAGAGGCTGCGTGTTTGAGTGTGGTACGGTTTGAGTTGATCAACTCAGAGACGTGAAATTGACGCTAGTCGGCCATTTTGCCTCGCTGCAATACCTTAATCGGGGAAGAAAGTACAGGATAAACCAAATAGCCGAGTAAATATAAAACGGAGAGCGAACAGGGACTCAAAATACGTTAACCATACCTTAGTCTCTGCAATTGAAGGTCTCGGGGCTTCAATCCACTGCATCACTGCCCTAATTTTTTGTGTGCGGGAGAGAGAGAGGGGTGAACGGGACGGTCGCAGCAAGAGGCGACCAGGTTTGGGGGTTGTTTGAATTCAATGCTCGTTGAACTCTCAAAATGCTCCTCAAATTATTGATTGAATCCAAAGGTTGAGAGCACTTCAATTGGACGGTTCAATAAATCTCTTGAAAAAGTCATTCGAAAATGTCATTTGAAAATGTCTTTTAAAAATATGCATGGGACCCACACCGTTCTATCTTATTATCACCTCAATCTTCGCCCCAACACGACCTCTTCCAAATTAACAACACTCTGTTGGTCCGACTTCGACTTGAGGCAGGCTTCAAAATGTAGTATCCTTCAGGAGTAAAGCCACATGAGATGAATATAATGAAGTAATGAGTGTCATCCACCACCAGATAATCCCTGCACACTGAATCTCAAAACTATTTTTTATCTTTCCACACATAGTTAAATAGAAACTGCTGGAGGCTCGCCTCATTTGGGACCAATAGTCGGTGGAAATCCAGGTTCCGACCAACCATACGATAGTTGCTCAGAGCGAGAGGAATGTCGACAGACGACGAGGTGCCCTAGGAGCACAGGCGCTATAGAATCAAGAAAGAGCTAGCTCTCAGTAGTCTAGAGAGAGAAAAAGGGGTCGGAGAGAGTTTCTCTCCCAAGGGCCTTGTGCCCTTGGCGCCTCAAATCTGCTCCTAGCTCTTGCTCTTTCTTCCATGGGTTGGTGGATTCATCCATCAAGCTTGGTTCTACCTAACCTCTGTATTTGATTTTAGAAACCAAACAACCACCAATTCACTAAACAAGATCTTGTGGCTGGGGTTTTGTGTAGGCAAGTGAGGAGATGTATCTCCTCCAAACCAACTACAGTGGGTGTGAGCTACTATAGCTAGGTTAAGGGAAGTGGTTCATCATCTATGAATCACATGTTCTCTGTCGGGGGAGGTTTTGTTCCTTTGGTCAAATGCTTGGTTGTGGTGGGTTTCATCATATCCAATCTTTTGGTGATAGCAAAAGAGGGTTATATGGGTGTGTTCTTCCTTTTGGGAGATTTTTGGGTTGTTGAAACACTTCTCCATCACTCTTGGTGGGGTTGTGTGTTCTTGGCTGTTGAATCATTGTTGTGGTTCACTGAAGGTATTCTTTCTCTGGTTCGGTGATGTTTCCATGGTGGGTGCTCGCATATCTCTCCCTGGGTCAGTGGGTTCTTGTTATGGGTTCAACTCTGGTGATGTTCTTGACCACAGGTTCCTTCTCCCCATCTTTTGCAGGGGATGGAGTCAATGTTCTTGAAGAAGGAGGCTCCTCAGACTCAGTTCCGTCAAGGCTGCGGCGTTGACCGGTCAAACTGAGTTGTGGTCTTGTTGCGGGTTTGTGAGGATTCTTTCTGTTGTAACGATGGCTGTATCCGGTTCGTGTGAGGTACTGGGTGTAGCCGGAGCATTCACGGCGGTCAACGGTGGTCCTTGGCGTTGGCATGGTGGTCTCGGTTGGTACCACATAACTGAAATCACCTCTTTCAGCGGCATTAAACTCTTTATGTGGTAGAGGAAGGGTCAGATGGGTGCTCTAAGGCCGTGGATTCAGGTGGATTGAGTTCAATTCATCCACTGGAGCAGTTTGTTTTCTCAATTTGGTGGATTTAGTATGGGTTTGTGGTGTTATTTGACCACTTTGTGATTCACTGATCCCTTCTTTGTGGGGCAGTGAGTTTGTGCTATGTGTCTTTCCGGTGAATTTCCACAGTTCGGAGTTGCTTGGCGGAAGGTCCGACGGATTATTTTCCGGTAAGGCAGTTTGTGTTCCTTGGTATGAACTAAATTTCATGATGATAGCTGCTGGTTTGGTTGGTTAATTGGTGTTTTACATCAACTAATCCCCCATTCTCAACTTAGTATTTCCTTTGGAAGTAGATGAAAATTTGGTCTTGAGGAAATTCTGGGTTGTTAAGGTGGTATTCATTGTGTTCTTCATCCAGTTCATCTTGTTCTTCATCCTTGGTTGGGTGTTGACATGCTACTCCTGTTACACCCTATACCTTCTGGTGCTTAGAATGATTCTAGTTTGTGGAACGAGATGAGGGGCTCAAGTACGAAACTGGTTTGGTTCAAATGGCCGGTTGGTGAAGTGTTGGGGGATTACTGAAATTGGTTTGGTTTGATTTTGGTTTGGTTCATGTAACCAAGTCTGACTTGGTCAGAGGGTGAAGCACATGGGGTGGTCTTCTCAATGGACCGTTTGATGTGTGGCAGGGTATCTCTATGACACACTTTTGGTTGCTAGTGCCTTGTTGCTAGCTGGTGTATGCATGTGATGGGTTGTACAACCCGTGACCCATGGGAAGAGGAGTTGGCTCACAGCTTGCTTGGCAGATGGGAAGTTGGGGACCACATTGCTTTTGCCCGATGGTGTGCAAGGGACGGGTTTAGTTTCATGTAGGTTTTGTTTGTTTGTAATGCCAGTAAGTTTACTAGTTTTGTAACAGCTTCTTATGTTGTAAACCTAGTTTATCTCATAGGTTAGCTGCTTGTGTTCCCTCCTGTGGGATCAAAGCGTTTACCGGGTTTACCCGGTATTGGTTGTAACATTTTTTTGATCTATTTACATATTTAGCACAGGCGCTTTAAAGAAGAAGATAGGCCACTACCCAACTCGGGGTATTTGAATGGCATGTTTGGGTTCTTGTTCGTGGTATCTCTTGCATGCACCTGAGTGGTCCTCGATCATACAAGTATTCGAAGAATGAATTCATGTTCATGGCTTTGGTGCCGTCTCCGGTGGCGGTTGTTGCGGTGTTTGTTTGAGATAGTGGAATGGTGGTGATTGTTGTTGATTGAGAGAGAAATGGCAATGTTGGTGGTGGGAAGAGATATCCCCAATTGAGCTCCGGTTAGGAGGCTAGCTATGGGAAGAGATTGTGAGCCAAATTGAAAAGTAGCCTGAGTTGTTGTGAGAGGGACATAACTGAAGGGGACAATTTCATAATCGAAGCCGACAATTTCATAACCGAAGGAGAACTGAGATGCGACAGGGTGGGTTCAGAGAAGTGACCGGAGGAACCGCCGGGAAGGGATCCGGTCGGCTGAAAGCCTGCAGAATGACCGGAGGTGGGTACAGAGAGTTGACCGGAGGAACAGCCGAGAAGGGCACCGACCGGCAGAAAGGTTGCAGAGTGACTGGAGGTAGGTACAAAGAGGTGACCAGAGGACCCGCTGGGAAAGGCACCGGTCGACTGAGAGGCTGCGTGTTTGAGTGTGGTACGGTTTGAGTTGATCAACTAAGAGACGCGAAATTGATGGTAGTCGGCCATTTTGCCTCGCTGCAATACCTTAATCGGGGAAGAAAGTAGAGGATCAACCTAATAGCCGAGTAAAAATAAAACGAAGAACGAACGGGGACTCAAAATACTTTAACCATACCTTAGTATATGCAATTGAAGGTCCTGAGGCTTCAATCCACTACATCGCTGCCTAATTTTTTGTGTGCGGGAGAGAGATAGGAGAATGGGATGGTCGTAACAAGAGGCGACCAGGTTTGGGGGTTGTTTAAATTTCAATGCTCGTTGAACTCTCAAAATGCTCCTCAAATTATTTTTTGAATCCAAAGGTTGAGAGCACTTCAATTGGACGGTTCAATATGTCTCTTGAAAATTTCATTTGAAAATGTCTTTTAAAAATATGCATGGGACCCACACCGTTCTATCTTATTATCACCTCAATCTTCGCCCCAACAAGACCTCCTCCAAATTTACAACACTCAGTTGGTCCGACTTCGACTTGAGGCAAGCCTTCAAAATATAGTATTCTTCTGGAGTAAAGCCACATGAGATGAACATAATGAAGTAATGAGTGCCATCCACCATCAGATACTCCCTGCTGACTGAATCTCAAAACTATTTTTCATCTTTCCACACATAGTCAAATAGAAACTGCTGGAGGCTCGCCTCATTTGGGACCAATAGTCGTTGGAACTCCAGGTTCCGACCAACCATACGATTGCTCAGAGCGAGAGGAATGTCGACAGACGACGAGGTGCCCTGGGAGCACAGGCGCTTTAGAGAAAAAGATAGGCCACTACCCAACTCGGGGTATTTGAATGGCATGTTTGGGTACTTGTTCGTGGTATCTCTTGCATGCACCCGAGAGTGGTCCTCGATCATACAAGTAGTCGAAGAATTAATTCATGTTCTTAGCTTTGGTGTCGTCTCCGGTGGCGGTTGTTGCGGTGTTTGTTTGAGATAGTGGAGTGGTTGTGGTTGATTGAGAGAGAAGAATGGCAATGTTGGTGGTGGAAAGAGATACAACCAATTGAGCTCCGATTGCGAGGCTAGCTATGGGAAGAGATTGTGAGCCAAATTGAAAAGTAGTCTGAGTTGTTGTGAGGGGGACATAACCGAAGGGGACAAATTCAAAATCGAATGGGACAATTTCATGACCTAAGGAGAATTGAAATGCGACGGGGGTGGGTTCAGAGAGGTGACTGGAGGAACTGCCGAGAAGGGCTCCGGTCGGCTGAAAGGATGCAGAGTGACCGGAGGTGGGTATAGAGAGTTGACCGGAGAAACGGTCGAGAAGGGTTTTGTTTTCCTTTATTACACAACAAGACCCCTTTAGTTTAGGTAAAATTATACAAACATCTCTTTAATTGTGTTGTATATTTTGTTTTATTACACTTTTGTTCCACTCTAATTTATACTGTTTACCATAATAGATGTTTTGGACAAAAAACATAATAGATGTAATATTAATCTGTAACCACACAAATTTTTTTATTTTGAAAGAACGAGAAATATTTTTGTTTTTGTTGGAAAATATATACTTTTGGTGAAATAATATAGTTGTGATGTGCGATTAATTTTTTGATTGTTACGACTTTTGTGGACTTTTTAGAAGAAAAAAAAATCATAAAAAATACTAAAACTCCAAAAGAAAACAACGTATATTAGAAATTACAAATTTACTACTTATCCTATTTTGTTGTTTGGCTTAGTATGTGGTACATAAATGGGGGTTCAAGTGTATTTAATTCTAGAAACATAAAATATTGTATTCACATTAAAATATAATAAGAGGGGTTCCTTCAATATATATATATATATATATATATATATATATATATATATATATATATATATATATATAATAAGAGGGGAAAGGGTGTTTTTACTGCTAAAGGTGTTAGGGCTAAAATTGTAAATATTAAGAAAAGTAATAGTGAGATAAAGGTGGGATAGGGAGGGGTGGGGAAGACCACGATTGGAGATAGTCTTAACTTCCAATTCAATTCGTGGTATAGGTATTAGATTTTTAGTGAAGCTTCTCAATATTTTATATACCAATTGGACGGATTGGGTCGATCTTTCTATCGATTTGGTAAGGAACAGGGGTATAGGAGAGACCCATGTTACCCCTGTTCCTCACCAAATCGATAGACAAATCGATACCGTCTTCGTCTTCCTCTTACATCTCTCCCCATTGGACTTTGCTCTCCGGTTTCTGTGTCGTCTGATTCGAATCCCACACCATGGTTGTGATGAGAGAGAGAACAATTACTACCTGTAAGAGATCGAGAATGAGAGAGACAAGGAGAAATCTAGGTCGAGCCAAATCGAGTCGTGTAGTCTGGCGATCTGGTTGAGATTAGATATGGTGTTTGAGAGTGGGCGGGCTTGGATGGGTGGTCGGAGGATTATTGAGAGAGAAAGAGAGGGGAGAAAAAGGAAGCGGATGCGTTTCACAACAAGATGGGAGAGAGAAAGAGTGGGAAGAGATAGAAGGATTAGGGTTATGAATGAAAGAGTGAGGGGTTAGGATAATATATAGGGGTAATTTTATAACAATTCAGGGGTAAAAAGGTATTTTGTTTCTTCTTGTTGTTAGTCATACGCTACCCTCCATCCAAAAAAGGTGCAAAGTTCTTTTTCTAAAACACAGGGTAGCGGAGTGGATTTAAACCTAAATTCAGGGGTGGTCAGTGTCTTTTACCATGTAGATTAATGTGTGTGTCCAAAATTATCTCAGTTGTCTCCAACATTTTTTCACACTATGTCCAAATTTCTACATTTGATAGGTGATAAATCCTTTCAGTAGTGGATATCCCATTTTCGCTCCCACTAGCATTTTTTGCCTAACCATTGATGGAGACAACATTTATAAAAAAAATCATAATTTCTAATGCAAATCGGTGTTTGTTTGTGTAATTTGCCTAAAATTTACCTACTAGTATGAAGATGCTCCTCAACATCTCATTGCAATAACCTACAATCTTTTAATCATAATTAAACCCATCCATACATGACCACCATGTCAAATATTGGAGGGTAATTTATCGAAGGGTCAATTATTTATTACCCAGCTCTGTTAGGGATAATAATCCACTTGTCACCTCCAGTTTCAAAATCATTCCGCCTTGTGATTGCTAAAAATTAACAGTTGGGTTGTTTTACATTCAAAATGTACTGTTAGTTGACGATATTTTAGGGGCAAATTGGTCTAACTAATATTTTATGAACACTAAGAAGACAACCACCCACCACCGAGTCTCTGCCATCACTGTCATCGTAAGCCCAGAATCTGGTGCCCAACATAACCGCTACAACCACACAAACAAATCAGAACAAGTCCAAAACTAATCTAATTTCTTCATAGGGGTGTTCATGAACCGACCGGGACGAAGAAACCGGACCGCACCAAACTAAACCGCACCAAACCGTCGGTTCTTTTCAATTTTAATACACTATGCGATTTTTGATTTTTATGAATTTTTATAGGCATTTTCTTGGACTTCTGCAAGATCAACAAGGTAGCAAGGGGGAAGTTCAAATGGCCCATGACATGGCTAGGATTTCTTTCCAATGACAACGGATAAGTGAACTGCTATGTAATATGTATTTTGATTTTTATAAAACTTTCTTACTTTGGTGCAAAATAAAAAAATACAAGCTTTCAGAAAATCGCTCCCATAGAGAGTGACAAGGAAGCCTTATGCATCTACCAAAAGATAAAGGGTAAAAGACAATGACCACCCATGAGTTTATGGAAAAACCCACTCCGCTACCATGGGTTTTGGATAAAGACACTCCGCACCCTTTTTTGGATAGAGACTAACAGTTGATTAACAGCACGAGAAACAAGACGATTTTACCCCTGAAATTTTATAAAATTACCCCTTTATATTACCCTCACCCCTCTCTCTCCTTCAGTTCTAACCCTAATCCCTCCATCTCTCACAGCCGCCTCCCTCTTCTTCACCCCTCTCTCTCCTTCCTCCTTCGACACTCATATCCAAAACTCAAGCCTATCGCCACCAGCTTCTCACTGTGGCGATTGTGCGGATGGAAGACGCCGATAGGCGCCACGGAAGTGGAGCAGATCGTGTCCGGATGTGATTATGGCCGAGAGAAGAAGCGACGAGCATGGAAACGTCCTCGCATTGCTTCTCACCGTCGCCATCGCGAATCCGGTCTTCTTAGGGCTCCGCCGAACCGGAATCGGAAGATCTTCCCCAACTTCACCACCAGTGGCGTCTTCGGCGATTCCTTGCTGTCATTGGATCATTGCTCCGGCGGCTCTGACGCCGCCTCCGTAGAACGCTTCGGCCGAGTCGACATCTGGTCTCAATCTCCCATTCTTCATAGCATTATTTACACAGATTGAGGTGATAAATCGCGAGAACACGAAATCTGAGGCATGAAATTGAAGGAGATGGATGCGATTGTTAGGGTTATCAGAATAGATAATTGATGTGGTAATGGTGATTGTGATTTACAAACCTAAAGTGGGAAAAGGATAGAGATTGACGAAGAAGTTCAAAAAGAGAAGATATAATTGAAAGCTGTGAGAGGTGGAAGAAGTGCCAGCAGATGGACTCTCTTTGAGGAAAATAGATGCTTTGGAAGTGTGGGTATTGTTTCCTTCAATGGTCAGAATTTTTGTTGTGAGAAATGGGCAAAGCAGGTTCATATGATTTAATTTCCGCTTGTGTTAGAAGCAACTGGTTTTAGGCATGCTCTTCTTTTGGCTTCTTCCAAAGGTTTCAGAAGAATTCAGGTCTGCTCTGATTCTAAAACATCCATTGATGCAATCACCAGCAGGGATTCGTATGGCTCAACAAATATTGCACCAATTATTGATAACTGCAAAAAGTTAGCGTCCAAGTTTGAGTTTTGCTTTTTACATAATTGATTTTTGTAACCCAATTTCTTCTTCTTCTTCTTCTCTCGATTCCCAAGAATGAAAGCGAAAAGATGTAATTTTTGGTTCATGTTTTGAACCTAGTGGCTCATTCTTCAGCTAGGAGTTCTCTGAATTTAAGTTCCAAACTTTGTTTGGGCTCTTTGTAATGTCCCTGTTGAATTTAATTCTTAGTGTTTGATTTTTTTTAGTGTTGGTGTTCTTGTTATTTTGAAGATACACATGGGCAAAAAAAAGAAAAGAAAAGAACACAGGGGTAATATGGTCTAACATCCACTTTTTAACGGAACCTAACAGAGGGGTGCTAACTGTCCACGGAATATTCCGTTATTTAGGTGCGAAGTGTCTTTTTCCAAAACCCAGGGTAGCGGGGTGGATTTTTTCCTAAACTCAGGGGTGGTCAGTGTCTTTTACCCAAAGATAAAACAAGTTAGCGTCCGTCGAATAGTTTCCCAATATCCCTAATATTTTTTATTTGTACAATTGCAGGTCCAAAACAAACTTCATTAAAAAGTACCAAAGATAACATTTATAAACTGTTGGCATACGCTGATTTCCATATCTTAACGGGAAAAGGCTATACAAGCCCATATCCGACCAATGATTGAATTTCATACTCTAATGGATTGGCGGACCGAATTTGGATATGATGATTTGAGCCCGATCAGAATCCTCTTAAAACTCGACTGGGCCTTAGTTCCAATATGGATCACTCCATTCCAAATTGTTTCGAATTCGGATCCGATCCAAATACAATCTATTACTATCCTGTAGGCTCCGACATAATACACTTTTCACATCCACATAAGCGATACGACATTCATGATTGTTGTGGTTTAACATATTTCAACATTTCCGTGATTTTGTGATAATTTATTAATATATTTCCTAAAAATATACAAACAAATTAGTTATAAAAGATTGTTTATATTCCCTCAAAAAAAAAGATTATTTATTGAAACGCTTGTCTTTGTTTTGTGTGTCATACTGAAAAATTTGTTTTGTACGAAAAGTTATCTATTGATGTTTTACAAACGCACCTGAATGAAAGATTCTATGGGGTTTTATCTCAAAATTGATAGGTGTTGAGCGGAGCAATCCAAGAACATATTAACTATTGTTCTTTTACTTAAACTAGTACAAAGCACGTGCGTTGCACGTGGGCTCTTTACGTTTTAAAGAGTTAAAACATGGACAAATGTTCAAATATTCAGTAATAACGCACTCTTTAGATATGCTGTACGATAAATTTTGGGCATCATCTCATGATCATTTGTGATTCTGGAACTTTATACGTGCAACTCGGCGTAATTTGCATAACATACATCTAATCAATATAATTTTTATTACTTCTCAAAAAAAATTATTAAGAGATTAAATAAAATAAAAACAAAAACTTGATGTCACTAATTTTTTCACCATTCCTTCTAAGTAGTAAATAAATAAATATTCATAGAGAAAGATATCTTAGTTTAACACACAAATATAATAATTCAGAAGATGTTTGACAGATTTCCTAAATCAGAGATAATCTCCTAACATTTTCCTCCGTTCAATTTGTGCGAATTTCATTGACGTGCAGATTCTTCTTCCAAGCCTGAATATCAACATGCATTATCAAAAATTCTCTCAAAACGGAAGTAGGATGGTTGAATCATGAAACATAGCTACAAGGTCTAGATTTCCCTGAAAATCCTATTTGAGCTCTTTTTCAAATGATCTTTACTTTAATAATCTTTTATTGGCGTTATAGAGTAACTTTTACAAGGATCAAACTTATCCAATGGAAGTTTGCAAAAAAAAAGAAAAAAAAAAAAAAAAAAACTTATCCAATGGAATATGCAACAAATAAGTCTGTCATTGTAAAAACAAAGATGATACGACCATAGGCCACCAATTTCTCATGTTTCCCCCTTCTTTTTATCATGCTTCTAGTAAGTGTGACTCAAAGAAAAAGATTGCAGTTCTCTCAAAGGAAGCAGCGAGAAAATAATAAGTCTTTCAGTAGGTGTACTTATTAATCATATACATATAATATGATGAAAAAATAAATGATTGTTTTGTCCAAATGCTCGAAATGTGACTTATAGCTAGAAAGATCAACTTTCTATGCGATGTGGTATAGAATCAAATGATGAAGAACTCTCTTGAGGGAATTCTAGTTTCACACTGTTTGCTTTCATGTTTTATTTGTTTGGGCTTTCTGTAAGGATCTAAATTAAATGTGATATTTCTAAGAAAATTTCTATTTCAACTCACTAACATTTCGAGCCTTTAATCAAACAATGCGATCATGACATCACTGGCCATCTGTTCAGGCCAAAGAACACTTCAAAATCATCCCTACATGAATCAACAGTCAACAAAAGGATCATATAGTTGCAAGGCCTTATTTGTCTACTACGTAGATTAGATTATCGGGCTTTAATTTACTTTTTTCTCTGTGCTTAGGTCGAAGTAGAATGACAGTCAATCAAAAGCCAAACACTAATATCAATAGAAACCATTAGAAGTATCCTGTATGCATGGAGACAACTTAAATATTCATGTGATTAAGGGACGAGAATAGATGCCCATTAGTTAGATTTTATTTTCTAAAATGGAGAAGACTATGAGATCTTAGAAATATGTCACTCTAAGATTATGAAGATCACTAAATTAATAGCAGGGAGATATGGTACTCAGTACCGTTACAGATATATGCGGAGCGGCACTTGCGACCGTGTTGAAAATGAAAGGTAACTCTAAAAGGTTAGGTTCTAGATAAACCAAGTAAATATTACTGTGTATTAACAAGGGAATCATACCATTGAATTCGCATTTGAATTTTCAACTGGCGGAAACGTGGAATAGTAAGCTTAAGGAACTGAGAAAAATCACCAGAAAGGCAAGATGAGACTCGAGCATTCAAATATCAAACTACAACTACCACAATTACCTTAAAAAAGCAAAGTAACAAGATACAGGTTGGTAGTTTGCTGTAAGATACACAAGTATGTCATACACATCTGCAAGATGCGGTCAGTTATCTGCATATATATGCACTGCCGCTCTCATACACATGTCGGCCTAGACTTCTCGGGGCCTAGAGCAAGTCAAATTTTGATGGCTGAAGTGGACAGATTTCATTTTTTGGCTTCGAGTAAAAAAGAAATAAAATAAATGTATGCATTGCAGCTCTCATACTCGTGTCGGCCTAGACTTCTCGGGGCCTAGAGCAAGTCAAGGCTTCGAGTAAAAAAGAAATAAAATAAATGAAATTTGTGATAATTGAGTCTGGGTGTGGTAAAAATAATAACTACCTTCAGACTAATATAAGTTCTATGTTACAATCGTTTTATACTTCTTAATTAACCTTAACTGTTAGTATAAATTACAGGCCCTAGCGGTGTTGAGTCCTAAAGCGGCTTCTCCCGCCTGCCTCCCCCTTAGGCTTGACAGGTCAATAACATGAAGCAAAAAGAAAATATCCCTTTAAATATCATGATCAGCCCTACCTTCGAGTTGCTAATATTTTGAGGAGTCACTAATGAGTGCAAACCTGAAATCTGCATCAGAAGAGAAGGCTTTCAAGTAGGTCTTGACGAAAATCAACATTATCAAGCAGGTCCTATAAGTGATCATCTGATAGACTGGCATGCGATTAAGAATTTTGTCATAAAGAAAAAACAGTTCAGAATACTGCTAAACTGAACATAAAGGAAGATGAAATCTAACCTGATCATAATCAAACTCTGATGATCTGACTTTTTCTACGATCGTGGTCAGTGGGCACAGACTCTTTTAGTATGTTTGGCGAGTCAGACTTTCAGGTATGGAACATAAGTCACCAATCAAGGGGACTACCCAAGAAGATGGTTAATATACAGTATGTTTCATGTTTCATACAAGAGACAAGTGGTCCAATAAGTAATTTGATCGTTTACTGGCACATGATATATCTTCCATGACTGGAAAGACTTCAGCCTGAACTTTGTTACTAAAAGAGTTTAGACAACTACTATTGCCCGCCATAGTAAGAAAGCAAAAGATTGAATGGAAAACCTAACCTAAAACACTCAAAATTATAATTTTTTTGGACTCACCTTCTATGTGTTTCAAGTGGACGTGGATGGCTATTTGCAGAACGATGAGGAAGAAGCATCCAACTGTCCAAGGAGATCGATGTAGTCTTGAACCCTGAAGTTCAGAACCTGAAAAATATGCAGATTGAGATCGAAAAAACTTTCTTTGATATTGATGCATGAATCATATGCACAACTGCAACAAAACTAACCAAATATGAGATCTCTTTGTTTGGTGCAATGAACGAATAGCAGATTGGTTTGGAGAGGAGAGGAGAGGAGAGCAGAGCAGAGATACAACCATGTCGTTTCAAGGTCGATGCAAATTTAAGCGGCGCTGCATTGTGCCGGTTCGGTAAAAGACGTGTGGTTTGGTGAAACTGAAAGCTGTCCGTGTAACGTACGCCTAGGGTTTTGTGATTGTGTCATGACTGGAGGGGCACATTCTGAATTATTTAAAATATGTGGGGTTTATTTGTAAAAATACATATTAGGAACACTTCTTTGAACATTCATCCTTTTATAAGAGTAAAGATTTCTGCTGTGGGAACTCTCAATAAGTTTCAGATTTGTGAGTTTTGGTATGTTCATTTTGGTTTTCCACCTTTTGTGTTTTCTTCAAACTCAGAATGTGTAACTATCGAAAGGCGAAACAAGTTAACTGTAGACTTAGCTTGATTTTGACTTATTTTCCACCAAAATAAGTCAACTCTATATTTGTTCATCACTTAAACTGAAGTTCTACTTCACCTGAAGAATTCATCTTTCCAGTGCAGCAACTGTTTTTTTTTATCGATTACAACCTCATTAATACACGTTGATTGTCTCTTAATTCCCAAATAGAATTAGCATGCCATGGTGCCTTCAAATGCAAGCAACATCATGTTGACCAAACCCGGACAATTTGGGTGCGAGCGAAGAAAGTGAAAACAAGAAATAGCTAGCATCCGTGAAGTAGACATTTCCTATGATTTTCCTTCTGTTCGCCACGACGTGCAACTCAATCAACCGTGTAGACTGGCTACCTAGCTATGATCTTGAGTAGTATTAATTAACTTGCACTAATTTTTTGCTTGTTTATCAAATTTCACAAAGTTCATTTGTATGTCGTTAAGAGAAACACAGTTTCAAGTTTTCATTAATAAATTAGTTTAACTAAATCGCGTAATTAAGAGAATCTATACCTGTTTAATGACCCGACGACCACTTTCCTTCTTCTACCAGCAAAATATTAACATATCACGTAATTCCGGGCCGGGTCAAACGTCGTAGTAAATATTAACATATACGAGTTGTAAGAATTGGAACAAAAGTAAGGGAACCATCAGGGAACTTATGAAAGTAACGGGACAAATGATACAGGGAAGTGACATAATTGTGACATACTATTATCTTTTGCAACGATAAAAGTAACGGACCCGCGCGCCCTGGCGCCGTGACTAAGAACGTTGACGAAGACCTCATGCCGCACTCGAGTTGGCGCAACGATAAATTTATATGCTCTCCAGTACTGTAACTATCTATTTTGCCTCTGCCTAATGAAAATTTGTGCTACTTCTATTTGAAATTCCAGAATTCTTAACAGTTAACAGTCCCTTTTCATGGACTAATTTAAAAGTGTTGGCATACACCTACATTCTATTCAAAAGTACAAAAGTTCAGTTTTTAAGATTTGACATTGACCAACCCCCTTAGGGGCCTCAAAGATCTCAAGTTACGTGCCAATCAAGTTTTTTAGAAGAAACAAATCAAATATTACACACTTCCTCGTAGGGGAAAAATATGAAAAAACAATATAGAAGTTCACCACACTCCATGCATCGTATCCCAAGAGAACACTCCACCTTTTTCACCACTTCATCCGCGTCAACTCCTTCCTTAGCTTCATCCCCTCTCTATATATCTCTCCCATGTTCCATCTACTCCTTCATTTCCATATCTCTCTCTCTCTCTCTCTCTCTCTCTCTCTCTCTCTCTCTCTCTCTCTCTCTCTCTCGATCTCGATCTCGATAAGTCTCTCCGAGTTTCTAAACTCGAAACTCATCATTTTCCATTTCCCTTCCCTAAAAAGACCATGAAGGTGATCAAGGTCATCTTCATGGTAGCCATAACCATGGTCCTAACCATCACTCTGATCACCAAAACCCCCGCTCCAGCGCAACAGCTAGGTTCAAGTTCCATGGCTAACCACGACGAGCCAAACCCCATAAAGGTTAGTCGTTTCCTAGCCGAGAAGTACAAGAACCCGCGAGCATCGGACCACTGCAACAAGGACAACTCCGTTTGTTACCTAGAGTCAACGCTGCAAGGAGGCAGCTACTACAACTCCACTTGTTGCAACAACAAGTGCGTTGACCTTGCATACGACAGCATGAACTGCGGCGCCTGCAAGAACAAGTGCGAGTACACGGAGGCTTGTTGCAGGGGGAAGTGCGTGAAGTTGGCGTTTGACAAGAGGCACTGTGGGAGCTGCGGTAACCGTTGCAACAAAGGGCTGTTTTGCATATATGGGATGTGTGATTACCCTTGAGGACAGGCCAGGGGCAAAACTCGAGAGGTGTTTTGGTCATTCTTGAGGTTGGTGATTTAAAAACAGTATATTTTTATTTACAAGTGTCAATAAATTCCCACGTTGTTGGGGGTAATTCTTAAGGGTTTTATACCAATGAAAGAAGGAAAAAAAGAAGTGTAATATACTTACGTATTGTGGATTGAAGACAATTTGACAATCTAAATGGTTTGTATCAATAATGAATGGCTATTATTTATTTATTTTTGTATTGTTGTTACATTTTCCGGAGACCATAGTTATCTCCGTATTATGATGTAAATAGCAGGTACAATATATTTTTTGAGAGAAGCAGGTACGATATATTTGTGTGTCAGAAGTTATTATACCGAACATATACCAACGAGAAAATATTCCTTGTGTAACGGTTTGAACATTTTTCTTGCATATAACTGTTCAGAAATTTTGTGGTTTACCTTGATTATTCAAATACATTTATCTGGCCGTAAGTGCTACATAAAGTGACCTTTGATGTTTTTTTTGAGAAATTGTTTTTTGTCGGCAACCGAGTTTGAACCCGAGACCTCATGCAGGGGCTTCCAACGCTCTACCACTTGAGCTACCACCCTAGCTGCAAGTGACCTTTGATGTTGGTTAATGATTCAATGCAATATTTCGTAATAAATTTACAGATTAAGTAGTCATTCACTTAAAATAATTTACAGATTAAGTAGTCATTCATTTATCCAAAAAAAAAAGAGAGACTAAAAACTAGTCATTCCGTCTCGCAAAAGTTGCCCATCTATAAAATTTGTTAACAATACCATAAACGTCCTAACAAGAGAAGGAAGAATTATAAAATCTAGTAGTAGTATTAGTTTTTAAATTTATATACAATGGGGTTCTGCAGCTGGAAACTGGTTGCAGTATATTTAGGGAAAAAAAAAAGATTGCATCTGAAATTAATATATTACCGCTTGTGTTCATAATTGCTACTGTACAATACTTTCATAGCAGTATAAATCTTGGAATTTTCTGTGTAAGGGCCATGTTATTGTTAACATATGCTGTCTTGAACTGTTTTTGGGATCAGTTAGTGAATGTTAGAACTATTAAGATAATGCCCAATGTCAAGTAATACCTCAGTTTTATCTGTATAGTTATAGTTTGACTTTTTCACCTGTAACTAAGTCACCTTGACGCGGTGATTTAGATAGCAAAACGATGTAATTTTTAGACAATTTTGCGATGGTGTTGTAGAGTAAAATTTACTCTACAATTACTCTACAAGATCCTGCAAAGATTGTCAAATTTTTGTATCGATTTTGTTGATCAAATCACGAGATCAAAGTGACAGTCAATATTGACAGAAAATGAAGTAGGCTGATACAGAAGAAACGGAGGTAGTATGAAAAGAGCTGACACAAGACACGCGAAACTAAAAAAGAAAAATGTTTGCTAAAATATACTTAGATCACAGGCTATCCTTTTCTACCTCTAGGAATCAATTGTTTGCTTATGCGTTTGGGTTCATACTAAAATTATAGGTTTTTAACCTGTTACTCAAGAATATTTGCACTAAATAATAAACCAAAGATTGATAAACGTTAATCCCGATATTTCATCATTAGCATAGATGCCATTTCGATAAACTCGACCCTTTTGTCTCATTAGTTTCTTGTTTACCGAGCTCGTTGTTTCTTGATTACTACTACTGTTATTTTAGCAAGATTGCAATACAAGTATAAGTTGGCACTTTTGCGCTAGAGGAAAACTAAAACTAAGCAGCTGAATATGTTCTGGCCATGATCCTTGTTTCTTTGCAAGTAATTAACCACCTTGCTTCAAGGGTAGACTTTTGAAGCTTGAAAAGGTTACAATGTAATTTGCATTTGTTGATGTGCTTGATCAATGATTAGTACTAGTAATTAATCATAAATAACAAACTGATAGCAACGTTTAATTCTGTGCAAGTTTACTTGTTCTTTTACATAAAACACATGAAAGTTAAGAGAAGTTAACGGAATAGAGTTTAGGATGTCTCTGTTTGTTTGGTAACCTGATGTCCGGACACGGGTTTTGAAGACTATTAGGATCCAAAAATTTAATTCATCGCACAATTTTTGCTGTTTTCTTGCACCAAAATGGGCTTCAGGCGTTTGATACAATATTGTGAAATTATAATTTTATTTATTATTGACAAATTAGGCGTTACCCCGCGCCAAGGCGCAGGGCGAGTGGATGAATATAGCCTCCGTAAAATGGAGTTAAGTAACTTATATGACTGTGAAATATGCAAGGGAAACATGATTTAGAATTTCGAGAAATTCGTTTAATATGATCGAATAAGTTTTTTACATAAATTACCACAATCAAATCCCGTTTCTATTATTTTTTCTCGTCAATGAGTGAATCTTGAATTCTATAATAAATATATTTCAAGTTCTCCGATTTAGAATCGTCGTAACTGAATCTTAATGTAATACCCCGTTTAATTAGTAAGGGTAAAACGGTCATTATAGAAGCATAATAATAATTTTATTGGCAAAATAATATTTGAATAGATTTTTGAGTTTTGTTTGTAGAAAATTTTAGAATAATATTAGATTAGTGGTCGTGAATTAATACGTTAACGTTTCGTAAATTTTAGTTAGTTTTAGTTAGCTAGCGCGTGTCCGACCACCGCAATAATTGATAAGATTGCCACAACCAATCATCCAAGTGACTATTACCCCTTCCACACACAATCACTCCACTGTTTGGTACACACCCCACACCCAATAATTTACCAAAGAATATTAATTAAAACTCACACCAGAAGCTTCTGTCTTTCTCTTCCCCTTTGTTTGCTTCACGGCAAAGTCACCCTCACACCGCCTCTCACTCACCGCCTCCACACCACCGCCCTCAACTCGGCTATAAAAGCCCTCACCCCCTTCCCTCGCACCCAAGCAGCCACTCGCAACCCCAAGCTCATCACTATCAGAGTAAACAAAACAACGAAGAAGAAGAAGAAGAAGAAGAAGAAGAAGAAGAAGAAGAAGAAGAAGAAGAAGAAGAAGAAGAAGAAGAAGAAGAAGAAGAAGAAGAAGAAGAAGAAGAAGAAAGAGAAAAGCAACAAGTTTCAGAGAGAAAAAATGAATTGGAAATTGTATTACACAAAATCAATATTACAAGTTTTAGGAAGAAAACATATATATGAAAATTTGGGGCTAAAATGTAATAAACGGAAAGCTGTAACGGATGTGGTGACAAGGCTGCCAACTGTGTCCATCTGACGAGGCTGGACCAATCAGGAGCTGCCACTAGTGCTGACTGGGTGAGCTGTGTAACCAACTCAAGTGCAACGACATCGTTCCACTTGATTTTCAAATGAAACGGCTAATACCCTTTTAACAAACCAAGTGTAGTCAGTCTTGCATTGATGAAAACCCAAATGATGAAGAGTAGTGCTGAATTTGGCAAACCATTGTCTTGAAGCCTGTTTAAGACCATAAAGTGCTTTCTGAAGCTTACAAACTGGAGTGGACAGAGATGCACAAGTAGAAGGAAGAACATAACCAGGTGGCAACTGCATATAGACTTCTTCCACTAAATCACCATGTAAGAATGCATTGTTGACATCTAATTGCACCATAGACCAGTGATGCATAACAGCTAAAGCAACTAAACACTTAAGTGTAGGCAGCTTAGCAACTGGAGAGAAAGTTTCAAAATAGTCAATACCTTCAGTTTGAGTGAAGCCCTTAGCCACTAATCTGGCTTTATATCTCTCAAGAGTACCATCAGCTTTGTATTTAATCTTGAAAACCCACCTACAACCAATTGCCTTGTGACCAGGAGGTAAAGATACAATGATCCAAGTGTGATTTTTATCAAGAGCAGCAAGTTCTTGTTGCATAGCTGAAACCCATGCTGGATTAGAGGCTGCTTCACTGTACTTAGTGGGTTCAAGGGTGTCAATGACTTGACTAAGAAAGGCTTGATGATTGTGAGCTGAAGGTGGAGACAAATATGGACAAATGTCATAACTGTAAACAGAAGCTGCTTTTCTTGGAGGTATGGTGATCACATAATCATGTGGATGAGAAGGAAGCATAGTAGCTCTGCCTGATCTTCTTGGATCTGGAGAAGCAGGCAATAGAGGTGCACTGGATGTTGTAGAGGCAGGTGAAGAAGGAGGGGCTGATGAGGACTCTGAGGAGATGTCATGAAGAGAAGTAACCTGAGAATCTTGTGCTGAAAGGGGTAGGCAAAAATTATCAATAAAGCTGGGTGTAAACTCAGTTTGAGTCAAGAAAGGAAAGACACTTTCTTCAAAAACAACATGTCTTGAGACAATGAACTCCTTAGTGTCAAGATTGTACAGCTTATACCCCTTTGTTCCAAACACATATCCCAGAAAAACACACTTAGCAGCTCTTGAATCAAACTTAGTTCTGCCTTGGTGAAGAGTAGATGCAAAAGCAAGACAGCCAAAAACTTTCAAAATGGAATAATCAGGTGCTGAATGAAACAGCAGCTGAAAAAGGAGATTTATTTTGCAATCTGGTACTGGGTGTTCTATTGATCAAATAAGCAGCAGTCATGACACATTCTCCCCAAAATCTAAGAGGAACCCCTGACTGAATCTTCAATGCTCTGGCCACATTAAGTAGATGCTGATGCTTTCTCTCTACAACTGAATTCTGCTCAGGTGTCTCCACACAACTAAGTTCATGTACAATCCCCTCTTGTGCAAAGAAAGTTGCTAGATGAAGCTCAGGTGCATTGTCACTTCTGAACCTTTTAACAGTCAAACCAAATTGATTTGCCACATATTTACAGAAAGTCACCAAAATAGAACCAACATCTGACTTGTGGTGCATGAGAATGATCCAAGTGTGTCTAGTGGCATCATCAACCAAAGTAAGAAAGAATCTATGTCCAGAAGGAGTAGGAACTCTATAAGGACCCCATGTGTCACAATGTATGAGTGCAAAAGGCTGAGAAGTGATGTGATTAGCATGTGGAAATGGTAATTTCTTATGTTTGGCTAAAGGACAAACAGTGCATGTGACTTTACACTTGTCAAGAGGAGCAGAAACATATGACTGCAAGAGCTGCATTTTCTTAAAAGAAGGGTGTCCCATTCTCATATGCCAAATGACAGATTGAGATGTAGGAGGTATAGGAAGACAAGTGGTGGAAGCATAAGAAACTGAATCTAGAAGATAAAGACCACCATGCTTATGTCCTTTGCCAAGAATGACATTATCATCTTTTGTATAGAAAGTGCATGAATCCAACTCACAAGTAAACACACAAGAGGTGGAATGAGTGAGTTTACTCACTGAGATCAAATTAAACTTGAAAGAGGGTACATAAAGCACATGGTGAAGAATGAAGTTATCACTTAAGACCACTGTACCAATATGTGAGACACTAACTGCTTTACCATTTGGTAGATGCACATTTATATGAGTGACATGAAGAAGTTCAGAGAAAAAAAATTGATTGCAACACATATGATCAGTAGCTTCTGTATCTATAATCCATGAATTAGCTGCTAAATCAGGTGAAAGTTTAGAAATATGCATGGAGAAGGAGCTAGAAATGCCAGCCATGGAGTGAAGCTGATTTGAGCTAGTTGAGGGAGAGGTTTTGGTATGATGTTGTAAGGGTGAATCTAAACCCATAACATGAGAAATGGAGTCATAGGGACTTACAGAATTAACCTCAGTTGGTGAGGTAGGTGTGGCTGAAGAGTTAGACTGCAACTGTGTACTAAGAAGGGACACAAGTTGTTGACATTGAGCTGGTGACAAGGTGAGAGTAGTGTTTTGAGCTGAAGATTCAGCTACTACACTATTGACCTTGGGCTTATTTTTGTAATGTGATGGATAACCATGAAGTTTGTAACATCTGCTCTTAACATGTCCTGTATGTCCACAATGATGACACACCTTTTTGTAATTTGGTGTAGGAGAGTGTCTAGTGTTGGTGGAATTAGGAAAAGGTGGAGCTGGAGAAGAGGAATTGGTGTACATTGCAACACTAGGAGTGGGAAGAATACCAACTTTTGTTACAGAAATGGCCAATTGTCTCTCATGCTGCACAACTTTGGCATAAACTTGATTTAGAGTAGGAAGAGGTTCTACTAGCAAAATTTGCTCTCTAACTGCATTGTATTGTTCATTCAGTCCCATTAAAAACTGCATTATATACTCTTCCTCTCTTCTCTGTCTCATCAAATCAAAAACACCGAAACTACAAGCAGGAAGTGGTCTGTAATTAGACAATTCATCCCACATAGTTCTCAACTTAGTATAATACATAGTGATAATATTATCTCCTTGCTTAAGACCAGCTATCATCTCTGTTAGCTGAAAAACCCTAGGGTGATTTCCCTGAGAAAATCTCTCTTTGAGATCTATCCAAATCTCTCTAGCTGTAGAAATTCCAACCAAACTACAAGAGATCTCCTTAGAAACTGAATTAAGAAGCCAAGAAATAACCATACTATCACATCTCTTTATAAGAGAAACAACTCAGAGGTGATTTCAGGTTGAAGAAGACTTCCATCAATAAAATCAAGCTTGTTCTTAGCTTGAAGAGCAACTCTCATGGATTTCTCCCATGAGTAATAATTTTCACCAGTAAGAAGCTGAGAAACTAACTCAGAACCAGGATTCTCTGAACTGGCAATGAAATAGGGAGAGTTAGAAAATTCATTACCATAAACACCGCCGAAGCTATTGCCGGAGTGACCACTGCCGGTCACATTAGGTGTCTCCATGAAAAACTCAGAAACTAGTCTTCACTATACTCAAAAGAATCTGCAGAAGCTGATCTATACTCTAAGAAGAATCAATCGAGCTACCAACCAGGCTCTGATACCATATCAGAGTAAACAAAACAATGAAGACGAAGAAGAAGAAGAAGAAGAAGAAGAAGAAGAAAGAGAAAAGCAACAAGTTGCAGAGAGAAAAAATGAATTGGAAATTGTATTACACAAAATCAATATTACAAGTTTTAGGAAGAATACATATATATGGAAATTTGGGGCTAAAATGTAATAAACGGAAAGCTGTAACGGATGTGGTGACGAGGCTGCCAACTGTGTCCATCTGACGAGGCTGGACCAATCAGGAGCTGCCACTAGTGCTGACTGGGTGAGCTGTGTAACCAACTCAAGTGGAACGACATCGTTCCACTTGATTTTCAAATGAAACGGCTAATACCAATCGGACGGCTACTGAAACTCTAACAAATCTAATCGGACGGTTCCTGAATCACCGATATTTCATGTCATTAGTTTGGTACCTATTTCAATTTAGTCCTGTACTCTAATAATCACCACCGTTGTTATTCACCACCGTACTCACCACCACCATCTCCAAGCCTCGGCAGAAGACAACCCACCACCACCACCTTCGTTCCCCCCTCTATGTTTTCAGAACTCAGAAGAAACAGAGGAGTGGCATTAGCAGCCACAACCACCACCGCGTCCACCATTGTCGCCGGCGGCAACCACCGACGGGAAACCCACTTTTCTCTCTCTCACTTCTTCCCTTCTTTCCCTCGT
Source organism: Linanthus parryae (assembly GCA_023055425.1). Taxonomy (NCBI): domain Eukaryota; kingdom Viridiplantae; phylum Streptophyta; class Magnoliopsida; order Ericales; family Polemoniaceae; genus Linanthus; species Linanthus parryae. The sequence continues at coordinate 125,118,026 of JALGPY010000004.1, read as the reverse complement.
CCTTTTCTGATCGATATTGTGACTCTCTCCTCTGACCCGAAACAGAGGCCAAGAAGCAGCAGCAGCAGAAGCCACTGCCGCCACCGTCGACCTCCATTGTTGCCGGCCAAAGCTCCGGCCAAGCTCCACCGAAGCTCCGCAGCAGCACCCACACCCTCTCTCTGCTTCCAGACGACTCCTTCGACCCCGGCCAGATTTGTAGGAGGCTCAAACCAAGCCGGGAAAGCCATTGAAGCCGACCACCAAGGTCACATCCGGCGACTCCGACGCCAAACTCCGACCCGACTCTTTTCTTGACTGTTTCCGGCCATTTTTGGCCTAGGTACGTTCTAAACTCACTGATTAGTTGTTATACGTAGTCAAAATCGAATCTTGGTAGCTAAATTCATGTTCAGATGAGCTAAATAGAAATTGTTGTTGGTAAGGGGTTAGAGTGTATTTTTTAGAAAATTTTATAACATGACATAGGGGGCTGTTTTTGTATTTTCAGAAACTAATAAATGGATAGCTAGCTTCATCCATTCTGTTTTGTTAATAGTTGGGGTATTGCTGACTTTTAATATAACCTAGGGGTTCTATATGTCTTTTACTAAACTTTCACATCTTTCGCTAAAAAAAAAATGTTGTTTCCGAATTAGAAATAATTTCTAAAAATACTATATTTAGTCCTCATTTCGGAAAATAATTCGGGTATCGAGATAATATCTCAATTGTTCGTTAAAAATTAAATAAGAAATGTATTTATTGAAAACTTTAATAAAATTGCCTAACCACTTAGTTTATAAATTGAATATCTAACACTTGTAAAATTTGACATTTCAGTAGCTTGTTAATACTATAATATTATAGAATTTTCTTAAATATATTAGTTGTTTAGAGTAGACGCGTTGTTTTAGAAAACTTTAATTAAATAATAAAATGTTAAGGAAATAACAAGTGAGTATTTGGGTTTATTTAAAAAGAGTTTTGTTAGGACTTATAGTATTCTACTAGCATTTAACCCGTGCGATGCACGGTGAAGTTTCAAATCCGAAACAAAATATTGTTGCTATAATGATTACATGCTTCGTACCAAAGATTATTTAAAATTATGTTGTAATATTGATTTTGAAACCGGTGGCCATGGGTTGTGTACAATGAAGGAATGGGTACATGCCGAATTGCCTGTTTCTAATCAGTGAAAGTCAGTGATTTCATCTATTTTCAAATCTTCTTAAACCCATTTTGGGGACTTGCTCTTACCATAAAATTTTCAATGACTCCAATTTCGAGCTACTGATTTGGATATTTCTAATTCGGAAAATTCAATCAATCTCAACCTTTTTTATACTCTTATTCAATTAAATATTTTTATACTTTTAATGATTTCTTTCAAATTTTAGTCCATTGTGATTTGAAGCTGTAAACAGAACCATCAAAAATTGCATTTTTTTTTATCATAGGTAAAATCGGAAGGAATAATCAATTTAATCTTACAATTTCTTTTGTTGACTTAAATAGTTTTTACTATTCATTTGTTTTCTAATTTTACATTGAAATTTTGTTCTTCATCTTGATCACATTAAATTTGTTTCCCGTCTTGGAGACATTAATCCCGTTAAAATTGTTAATGAGTTTGAATATTAACCCACCAATCAATTTTCTAGCCCATTCGTTTCTCGTTCTTGACATTTCATCCATTTAAATTGGATATCAATCTTAACAAAAAGAATATTAATATCGAACCCAATTATTATTTTTAGCTCATTCGTTATCCCTTGTTGACCATTTCATCCACTAAAATTGGGAATTAATATTAATTTCAACACTTGCCTTTTTTGAGAAATAATTTCAACACTTGCTATTTAATCTTTTATAACTGAAAATAAATTGCGATTCATATACACATTGCATACACCCTCGACTACCACAGCTGCATAATGATCCAATCAATATTGCAAATTACCCAAAAAACAAATACCTGCGAACACATTCAGGAATTCGTGGCAGTAGGGACTAAATCGAAAAATTTAGAAAAAAATAAAAAACGATAAACTAAACTAATATGGTCTTGTGTTTGTACTCCTCTAGATGGAATTACGACTTGCTCCGCGACTCTACGGATCCGCTAGCTAGCTTAGAACGGTCTTTCCGTTATTGCATTATGTCCATCACTACTGGAAAGGAGTAGAAAATGAGATTTAATGGAGCAAAACGAATTGATGATATGGAAGGAACCCACACTGGCTGAGAGACTCTTTGAAATGTTGGACGAATTTATTAATAAAATGTTTAGTACAAATGACGCAAATCTAAATATGGTATAAATGGGTTGCTCAAAAATTATAGGATGAATGGGAACTAAAAATGGTAAGAATTGGACGCAAATCAATCAGTTTTTATTGATAGAACCAAAATCATTGATTTGAATATTTCCAATTCAGAAACATTCAATTCACATCAACCTTGTTTTTAAAAAATTAACTGGTCTCTATTTTAAAATTTCAACTTCGTCAGTTTTAAAATTTTTAACTTCGGCGCCATTTTTAAATTTCAACTTTAATTTCTAAATTTCAATGTCATATTAAATTCAGTAATATTTAAAATGCAGTGACACGTGGCAATCTCTCAAAGAAACTCATTCTCAAATAGTATATATAGATTTTGGATTTGTGTTAATTCGTGAGCTACAATTGTGGGTGACAATTTTATAGGCATGAGCTACTTCTAGAACGTGTTGTCGCTGTTAATAAGGTAAGTGAACATGCCAAGCCTTGCGTGCCATGCTTCTTTCGTGTCGCAAGTTGATTTTAATAATTGTCTCGAAAAGTGTTTGCTATTTATTTACATGTTTATTTCAGATTTTCTTACGTTTTAAAAAAGTTGTTTTGCTTGATATTGTCACACGAAAAGTAATAATAATGCGTAATTAACGTAAAGTGGAAAGAGTTGCACGGGAGAAGCGTATTATTGTCGTGTTGACCTCGTTCACTCGACTCGTGATTAGATTGGTCGTGTTGGTTTCGTCCACTCGACCCGTTTTTATTTTTTTTACCCGGTCGCAACCTGCCGGATTGCTCCATGTACTCACCTCTCTGGCCGCAAGAAGTCTTAGGGGGGTGCCGGCACTTAAGGTCTTCGAGTATGCGAGATGGATAGTAGATTCTTCCCCGTAGCAACACCGTTAATAATACAACTCTCTGATATTTGAGATATTTATAAAAGAAAGAAGAAAGAGATTGGGATTAATTCTCCCCGTTTGAAAGTTGAGAAATGAAGATCAAAAGAATAAGAATTTTATAAGTGTTCTTACTGGATGCATCAGGTTTACTTCTTACAGTTTTACAGTTATTATTTGAGTTCCTGATTTAATCAACAAGTTTACATTTTTATGATTTATTTCATTTGTATATTTATTGTGAAAAGAAAGTTATGCTTCGTCTCCTGTTTTACGAGCTTGGGTGTCACTTACTCAGTATTTCCATGCTGACTTTGAAAATTGCGGTTCCTGTTTTCCTTCCCACCGCAGGTTTAGGAGCTGGAGACTAAGATGTAGCTGGGTGCGAGACTCACTTAGATGGATTTCATCACGAGTACAATCTAGTTTAGTTAGCCAGAATAATGTAGTAGTTTTGAAAACACTTGTGTAATATCTAGAGACACTTAATGATGTTTAATGTTATGTAATAAAATAAATAAGTTGGGATGTTATGCTTTTGATTTCCGCCATTATTTTTAGCATCGCCCTCCCGGTCTTGTCCGAGCCGGATAAAGGGTTGTTGCACTTAAGAGACACGCTAGCCTAAAACTGAACAAAATGAAAGTTGACAAAAAATTAGCATGAAATAATCAGTGAAACACATTTCTCATAAAACCACTAAACAAAAAAATATTATAAATTTATTTATTCAACTTTCAAATTGGAAAATGAGAATACAATTCATGTTACTAAAGGTTAAAACTATGTAGCATGCATAAATAAAAGTTCGTGGAACTACTATTTATTTTTAAAGAATAAGTAGTTCTACTACAGAAGTTCATATACCAATATTATTTACTGAATCTATTACAATATTATCATGTATAGTTTACATTATAACAATTCATGTTATGAAGGTTAAAACTATGTAATATGAATTACTAAGAATTTGCGAAAGCGTTTTTTCTTTTTAAAGAATAAGAAGATTTACTTCTGAAATTTGTATATCCATATAATTTATTAAATCTATTATGATTATAATGTATGTTTTTTTAAGAAATTTATAATGAATAGTTTAGATTAATATGAAAAAAATTATATTCTTGGATCATAAAACCGAGAACTCTTAAGACAATCGCCTAACATAAAACTAACCGGGTCGAAAGTTGAGAAAATTACCATGGACTAATTAGTGAGACACATTTCTTCAAAAATCACTAATGTCACTGAATTACATGTAGATGCACTAACTTAATTTTATATTGTACAAAATGCATACATCATATATCATTAAGAATATAATTTATTTCCCTAAAAAAAGAATATATATATATATATATCTTCCGAATTTATTTACGTAAATCTAAATTTAAGTATGAGATCATATTTTACATTATTAAGTTTTAAAACTACTAAAACATCAAATAAGTATTTATAAATAATTACCTCCTTTTTAAAAAATAATTACTAATGAAGTTCATGTACCTATATATTATTGAAATTGTTATGATGATATTATATAGTAAGCATAATTTCTATTGAAGTTAATGTTTGCATATTATTTATTGAATTTATTATGATATTATAATATATATTTCAGACTAATATAAAAAATATCCTCGGACAAAAAAATCAAGCAATATTTAGAGAATCATCTAACTTAAAATTGATCAAGATGAAAAATGAAAATAATGCCAAGGACTAATTTCTGATAAATATTTCTCAAAAAATCATTAATTTCATCTACATACATATAGATGCAATAACTTAAATTTTTTATTGTACATAATGCATACAATATGCATTTTTAATAACATAGTTTCTTTCCCCAGTTGAATATAATTTTGTACAACTACATTTACATAAATCGTAAACTTGTATATGAGATCACTATTTATGTTATTAAAATTAAAATTATATAATATGCATCAATTAAGATTTAATTGAAGATTTTTATTTAAATAATAAGAAATACTTCTTTCGAATTTCACATACCTATAAAATTATTGAAATACTATGCTATTGCCAAAAAATTATACTATTATTACATATTTTACACTAACATATAAAACATGTTTATATTCAGGTAAAAAAGATCTAGGATGAACTTTCATTACTAATTTAACATTGCAATATTAAAATGAATATTAATTGCTCATGAGTTACAAACAATAAGAGTAACCTTCAAATTATAACGACAAACCAATATTTGAGTACATGTCGATTTATAATTAGTTAATCTTTGATAAAATAAACACGTATGATGAAAAATGTCTTACTCATAATGAATATTTAAGACAAATGGCGGAACGTGGTTCAACCTCGGGACTTTTCTGCTTATATATATATATATATATATATATATATATATATATATATATATATATATATATTTAAGATTGAGTGATTTATAGGCGCCGCACAAATTTCAGTATGGGTTTTGAGCATTGGGGAGGCGGCTTCCCGTGCTTATTTGATTGGTGAACATGTGAATACTTTTCTTTTTGTACAACTTTGGACAACATTAATGTAGTAATCGAACTACATTTGTATTGTGGACGTGCTTAAAATAGATTGACTACTTGATTTAATAGTTTTACAATTACCACTTTGTTCCCTCTATTTCTCCCCGTGGGGGAGTGACACATGGATTAAGAAAATGATATTTTATTTTACCATTTTGCCCTTCACTTGCAGGAAAATTTACAAAGCTTTTAACTGTTTTGCCACTGTCTTTTCACCTCTACCTCAACATTTTCTCTCTGAAAATGGGCGCTAGTTCAATGGTAGAGCGTTTGAAGCCGCTGCATGAGGTCCTGAGTTCAAACCCGGCAATACGATGTTATTCTAAGAAAAAAACCCCTCTCTCTCTCTGACGTTGGTTAACAACAATGGAACAATATAACACAACCGCCAGTCAACCACCGCTGGCCGGTCCACCGCCAGCACCATCGATACTCAACCACCACCAGTAACAGCACACCGCAACACACCAAAAGTACAGATCCAAGCAAAAAAAAAACTACATAGCTAAATAACCATTATATACGGATCTGAAATTAAATAAAATACAAATTCAAAATTTAACCGCCACAGTTGCCTCACCACTGCCCATCGCAACTTGAAAACTTTTAAAGGTTAAAGACAGTATCTCAAAAAAATGGGGCAAATGTGTAAATAAAATCTTCTAGTCTGAGCAAATGACTGAAAATTGATGCTAGGTTAAAAAAGGATGTTGGTGCGAAATTCTTAAGGAACTTCGGGGGAGAGTAAAAGTGTAATTAAAGTTTTATGACATCTCTAGATGATACTGGACTGTAACTGTATTCTGAGTACTATATAAGTTGGTTGTGTACACACTGAATTGTGATCTCAAGTCATTATGGGAGCAATGCTGTAAATTAACAGAACTTTGAGCCGGGCGCAAGTATGTAATTTCTCAAACTTGAGTTGTAGGCTGGAATTTGGCCAGTTTATGGTCACGGGAAGTATGAGGTGTTTACGGAATATCCTAGATATTGGGGTAGTGTTTAAATTTCAGTAAAAATAAAAGCTATTTTTAATTTTAATTTCTACCATACAGTTTGAGAAACTAGAACTACCCCCTCATTACATGTAATCATGCATGCCAAACCTACTTACAATCCTGACACCTCACAACTCTATCAAACAATCTCTCTAGCCTATGAAATCAGAGGATTGGATAAAACAACATCGTTTTTTTTTGCAAAATTCTCAAGAACACGAGCACGGTGTTTTTCCTCCTCCAACTCTCAATCTCTCTCTATGGGAGATTTTCCTCCCCATGAAGATCAAAATTCCTCGAACAATTTGATATTTCGATGGGTGACGAATCCGACATTCGGGTAAGAACTCAAGAACCATAGTTTCGGTTTCCATCGATTCTCCCTCTCATTTGAAATCCAACCTAATTACTACTCCTACGTTGTTCCTCTGGTCGAGATGAGTCTGGGGAGTACTAGCTCAACCCCCAAGTCGTCGAGAAAATTCTAGGTCGCCGGATTTTGGACCAAACCGTCGTCGGCAACCACCATGGTCGACGGTGAAGTGGTAATCTCTTGTTTCTTCGTCAAATTCAGTTATATTTGCATGCAATGTCGTGAACCCCTTAGGAACCACAAAACTTGCCCATATTTTTCTCTATACATGTTTTGATTCGGTTGTTGTTTATTTTTCTAGCATGAAAGCAGCCATGTTCATGAGCACATAACTCCCTCGTTACACCTTTCAAAAAAGAACTCTCTCGATGTTTTGACTTGCTTCTTGAACCTGTCGATTCTTTGCATGTAATAATCCAACTTTCATGCTAATCTTTCAGTCCAATTTAGTCTTTAACCCACCTAAAATCGTTGTTGAAATTGTTGCAGAACTCTTGTTAGAGTGACGTGTTCTTGATATGGGGATTTTGTCAATTTTTTGACCTCTGTATCTTGCTCATTTCTTCATCAAATTGAGCCCCGATTATTTATGTGTATTCTTGGCATGTATTGCTAGAAGTTTCATGTTGATCTAAATCAATCTCTAAGTGTCTTGAACTTGGCCTCAAAGTTGGTTGCTTGCTGTGTTCTTGACTGTCAAACCGAAAATAATTATGAGTATCTTAAGTTGAAATAGCAATTTCTATATGACGACAACTTCTTTAATACTTGGTGAAATCTTGGTTTTCTTTATTATGTGTAAAGCTGGTATCAAATACTACAAATGATCATCAAGTGGGTCATCTTCAAATTCATAACATGTTTCTTGTAATTCAAGTCTAAAGTTGTTGTTTTGAACTTTTGTAAAACTCAAAATCTGCCCTAGTGTTGAGTCATGATTTTCACCCAATGTTGACTGCGGATATGTCTTTGAATTCTTTAAGTTTCTGGAGTTCAAATATATTCTAGAATTCTTGACCTGGCAACTTCAAAAGCCTATTTTTAGATTTTCAAATCTCCTCAATTGATCAGAAATTTGCTGTAAAGTTGACTCGTTGAGTTGATTTCCCTCAATATTTGACTTTCAAATTTGACATTCTAAACGACACATCTGGCCTTAGCGTTCTTCACGGAAGTTGTTCATAGTGTTATTCTTAACCCAAATTTTATTTTTGACCATTTTTGACTTTCTGGAAACCCTATTTTGATTGAACCGTATATGTTGGGCAACATAGCAATTTCACTTAAGTTGGAGTAAGGGACAAATTAGTAACTTGGAGTTTGTTAGTATGACTTGTACGAAACTTAGGAAGTACTTGAATGTCAGGGTTGACATCGGAATGATTGGAATACAAAATAGGTTGGCATAAAATATTTATTGCATAATTAATGCGGGTATGACAATGATATTTGTTAGGATTTGTTCATGATAATAGTCGGGCATCCGACATGTGATTGTCGCATGACGATGGGTTAGAACTAGAGTTATGGAATCATGGTAAGCCTAGTGTGTTTCTCAAGAGAGAGACAATAAAGCAATGAGGGGTTTAGAATCACCAAAAATTCGAACCTCTATGGAGAGAATGACCATCCTATATATCCTAGTCCTAAGACAACAATTACAAATAGCTAAATAACTGCACAAAGTAGTTATATAACTACCTCGCATTAGATACCATTGACCGTATATATAAGCAGATATATTGCAATTCTCTTGAATAACACACAAGGGTCGCGTGCGAGCGTACGTATATAGGTCGCACGCGACGAACTTACTCTAGCCTTTAGACCACTTACACCCTTAACTCCCGAACATGTATAAGATCATATGCGAAAGAGAGCTTTGTCTCGCAACCCCTTTGTGAATGAATGAGCGCGCGCGCACACACACACACACACATATATATATATATATATATATAAAGTGTGTATAAAGTTGAGGTATACCTTCCCAGTAAGGGCCATGTGGAAAGTAATAGTACCGCTAATTCATGGTCTCTACAACTACTGACATGCGATTTTTCACACTATTGAAGTACACTCAACGCCTTTGATAAAAAAAAAATACACTCAATGGTCAGATATGACAAATTGATAAAATTGAGAATTAGCAAAAGTGAAGAGGTAAGATTACAACTATCATAAAACTAAAGTCATCCTTAACGAGACTAGGATTTTAACTCGGGCAGTCTGAATGAGTGCCACCCCTGTTCTAGCCCAAGACCAAGTGCTGTCGAAGCTGCCAAGCCCAGCCCAGCCCGAGTTAAGATCATCATCAGCCCGTCAAAGCTCATATTCGTACAGATCAATTCGAGTTCGGGCTGAATTCGGTAAAGTACATTAAACTTAATATCTATTTAAAATACATGCAATTAATAAATTGTTGGTGAAAAAATAAATCAACTAGTTTAAGATAAATAAATTGTTGTCAACATCGCTAATAATTATAAAAAAAACAACTAAGGTGGTAGCTCAAGTGGTAGAGAGTTGAAAGCCACAGCATGAGGTTCCGGGTTCAAACCCGATTGACGACAAAATAATTTCTCAATAAAAATAAAAATAAAGGTTCCGGGTTCAAACCCGATTGACGACAAAATAATTTCTCAAAAAATTAAAAATAAAAATAACGAATTTATGTCAAATATTACATAATTTTTTAAAAAATATAATGTTTATATGTAGTGGTCATACAAATCGGATAATTCGGATTAGCCCCACCTTTTAATATCTCTGCCAAATTCTGAACCTAATTACAATCCCCCAACCTTATATTACTTCGGGCTGAGCTTAGATTGGTCGTGTCTCGTGTTCAACCTGTCTAAGTTGCACTCCTAAACCACCTCCAAGTTTCGGCCGGACCTGAGCTATCCAACTCGCCCGCTTACATGAAACGAGTCGACTCAGTCAGTGTCTGACAGACACGAGTTGACTCAAACACACTTCAAAAAAAAAAGAGCAGCAGTACCCGCCTCTTATCACAAACACCGAGAGGACCTCTCCGTTGTGCTCTGCGATGGCTTCGTTTACCCTCCTAGTTCGAATTTCACCACCTTCAACTTCTTCTTCTTCGTCTTCTTCATTCCCGTTGACCAAAATCGACAAAACCCACCAGAGACAGAGAACCGTCTTCCCCAAATCGAAATGGAGATGCTCAGCCACCAACCAACCTCAGCCGCAGAGAAGGCCGCCGGAGCAACCAAAGACGAAGAGACCACAGTCCGACGCGGAGAAAGGGATTGACCCAACTGGGTTCCTCACGAAACACGACATTTCTCATAAACCCTTTGCTCAGTTCCTCCGAGAAAGGTAATTTTAATAGCTTTGAGTTATGAGTAATAGTAGTTCTTAATGAGGCCATGTTGTGACTACACTGTTGTTGGATTTCACCTACAGGTATAAATCAATGAAGGACCTCAGGGATGAGATTTTTGAACGCTTCATGAATTTAAAGGAGTTATCCTCCGGGTTAGTTTAGTGACCTTCCATGTGTTTGTGAAATTGCCTGTTAGAACAGTATTTGGAATTAACATTTATAAGTTTTGTTTGAAATGAATAAAATTGACTTTGAATGTTTTTTTTTGTGTGTGTGTGTGTTCCTTCTTATTGTTATATTGATTATTTGTTTGTGTTGTAGATATGAGTTATTAGGGTTGCATCGACATCCGCAACATCGAGTGGATTACATGGAATGGGCTCCAGGTTTGTATACCCTCTAATTTCGCGTAGAGTAACTTATACTTCTTGCTACGTGTGCCGTTCACTAAGTATCTTAAATTCAGAAGTTCCATGTCCATTTCCTCTTTAGGTAAGATCTTTTGTGTATGAAATTTGTTGGAGCGATTCAGTTGAGGACCAAACTCGTGAAGCCCAGAGGACGGTCTTAAAAAGGCAAGTAAAACAGACCAAACAACGAATATGCTTGTTTTCTTGAAGAAGTAGACATGCGTTGAACCTAGGGAATTCAGTTCAAAGACTTAAGTTTAGCAAACTAATTGGTGGAACTCCAAATAATACGGGAAGGACCGGAGGAGTATAAGAAAAGAGATATTCACCTATAAATGTCTCGTGCTCAGCATTACTGCTTCAATGACAACCTAGGTGCACCATGGGTGGGTCCATGGCTGGTCAGTGAAGCAGTTACCTTCGTAATTAGCATGTGACTATCTGAGTGGAATGACAGTCATCGCGCCATCATTAAAAAGTAAAATGCGCTAATAAAGCTTCCGAATGAATGGAAGTGAATTAAGTATCTTTGAATTGGTATGTCCTCACTGAGTCACTAGTTGAGCACATATTCAATATTCTCCATTTGTTACATACATGGTTTCTAGCTCACTTCTTTCTGTATTTCCTGGTTTTTATCTTCTTTTTCTCAAGAACCGTCGCCACTGGTGCACAATTTGGACCTTTCACATTCACTTTCGAGTACTGTTTTGTCCTTTTTACTTAATTAAAATTTGACTTGCAGGTGCCCGCTATTGTTCATTGGTTGGCGACTTCAATAAGTGGTCACCAACGGAAGATGCTGCAAGAGAGGGTCACTTTGGGCATGATGATTATGGATACTGGTTCATCGTTCTCGAGGATAAACTAAGGGACGGAGAAGAACCAGATGAACTGTTCTTTCAGCAGTATAATTATGTAGATGATTTTGATAGTGGCGACAGTGGTGTCTCTGCTGAAGAATTATTCAAGAAAGCAAACGATGATTACTGGGAACCCGGAGAAGACCGATATGTTAAATCGCGTTATGAAATCGCAGCTAAGTTATATGAACAGATGTTTGGTCCCAATGGACCTCAAACTATGGAAGAATTGGGGGAAATACCTGATGCTCAGACGCGGTATGATGCATGGAAAGAAGAGCATAAAGATGACCCACCCAGCAATTTGCCTCGGTACGATGTGATAGATGATGGAAAAAAACATGATATAATCGACATCAGAGATGATCCTGTGACGCGGGAGAAGTTTCGTACTAAAAAGCCTCCTCTTCCATATTGGCTAGAGACCAGAAAGGGCAGGAAAGCGTGGTTAAAAAAATATACACCTGCCATTCCTCATGGTAGCAAATACAGGGTCTACTTTAACACCCCTGATGGACCTCTTGAACGCGTGCCTGCGTGGGCCCCTTATGTGCTTCCTGGTAACCTTTCTTTCTATTCCCGGTGGTTATTAGTATTGTCTCGACCATTATCAACAATACATTAATATGCGCTGTTTCTTTGTCTGTTTAATTGATTGATCATTAGTTGTGTTTGGGTGTGTGCGCCCAGTGGCAGAGCCAGGAATTGGCCAAGAGGGGGGCACAATTTAAAAAAATTCAATCAATCAAATCTTCCCACTAAGCAGCTAAATTATGCCATCCATCTAAAGGAAACAAGAACCTCAACAAAATATAAAAGGGGTGGTTATTTGCAGTTATTACATACTATTTTTAGGGGCACAATTCAACATAGGGGAGATAATTGCAGTTGCAGGGGCATAAATAGTGACATCGAATACTTTTGATAGGGGCACATTTGAAAATATTAATAAAAAATGGGGAGTTGTTTGCATGTTTTGGAAACCTTGAGGGAGGGGGGGGGGGAGTGACCCCTGGGGCCCCTTAATGGCTTCGCCCCTGTGTGCGCCAGTGGTTAGTTAAATTGTAAAAGTAACAAAAATCATTCTGTGCATCGTTTCAGACTGAAATAGTGACTTCTACTGGAGCATATTGCAATCCTTGATAGTCGCTGATTTAATACTACCTCCGTTTCTCTGAATCTTCCCAGTGCATATTCACGGGTCACTTTGACACGGTGACTTGGTTAGCAAAACGATGGGAGAATTTGGTAATCTTTTCATAGTGTTGTAGTGTAACTTTGCTCTACAGCACCTTGAAAAGATTACCAAATTTTTGCATCGTTCTGCTAACCAAATCAGTGGTTCAAAGTGACCTCCCTAAAGTCAACTGGGAAGATTCAGGAGAAACAGAACAAGTAGGTTTTGTTGAGAAGTCCCACATCGCATATTCAAGAAGAAGAAACACAATTAATTAGTGTCCTGGGCTACTCCCTCATTGCCAATTGGTTTTGAGGTGGAACCCCATGGATTCTTACAGGTTTTAATATTTGTAAAAGCTCATTTTTTATGTCAGTTGCTTGCACTAACTAGTAACTAGTATCTGATGCTGTTTAAATTGTTTATATGAAATCTCAAAACCTATTGCTGGACTTAGTTTCAAATTATATTCTTTGTAGTGCGCTTTTTTGCACCAACTTTAATCATCAAACTAAGCTAAGCCATTCCTTTGGCTCTGAGCAATTACGTGTCTACTGGTTGCTTGAGTCTTGCATTATGACATGTTGCTTTGATGATTCCAGATGTAGATGGGAAGCAAGCTTTTGCTGTTCACTGGGAACCACCTCCTGAAATTGCATACAAATGGAGACACAAGCATCCGAAAGTGCCAAAGTCTTTGCGTATTTATGAATGTCATGTTGGGATCAGTGGATCGGAGCCAAGAATTGCCTCATTTAACGAATTTATAGAGAAGGTATCCAAGTGTTCATCGTTCCTTTCCTATATTTCTTTTTCTAGATCATGATGTAATTGTAGTATTTTCTCATGAATGTGTCAAAGCCGGTTGAAGTTATTTTCACTCTGTTAGGTTCTACCTCATGTTAAAGAATCAGGATACAATGCGATCCAGTTGATTGGGCTTATAGAGCATAAAGATTACTTCACCGTTGGTTATAGGGTAAGTCAAACTCTGATTCCTTTCGTCCTCTCAGTCTGAGAGAATCAATTTGATCTCTTTGAGCTGCTACAATACGTAAATATTGTATATAACAACACACATATTTATCTTTCTATTACATTTGAAATTCTCGGGGGTGCATAATTGCTGCTGTCCTTTTGTTTGAAGTTTGTTATTGATTTTTGAAAAAAAAAAATCAGTGGTGGAGAAACTAATAAACTGCTACTGGGTATCATTTGATGAGTTCTTATGGTGTTCTTTTCATTGATATATTGGTGTTCTAAACTACGAGCACAGCCGTAGTATTGTTTCCTTGATCTGTAACTGACATTACATTTTTTTTTAAAATTAAATTCCTGGAAATCTTCTTTTGTTAAGTCAAATTTCAATAAATTCAATGCATATGCAGGCAACTAACTTATATGCTGTTTCAAGCCGTTATGGTACCCCTGACGACTTCAAGCGCTTGGTTGACGAAGCACACGGTCAGTTTTTGATCTTAACTAATATGTTTATTATTAATACTAGAATATCTGGCACACACTATGTGTGTGCAGTTGACAGGAAAAAATTGTAGCAGTTACTTCAATAGTGGCAAACGTGAATAGTGGATGGATGAGTTTGTTAGTGGGCATTAGCCGTGTCTTTTTTAACCTCTTGCAAACGTGAGAAGTGGATGGATGTATGTGGTGAGTGGGTATTGTTTTTTTCCCTCTCATTTTAGTTAATTGTTGGTATGAGTTGAAGGGTACAAGTGGAAGCAAAAAAGGCTTCACCAAATTGCTTATTCCCTTTCTATATTATAAATGCTCAGACCACGCTAAATAACCACGGTAAATTTGAACCATGTAGGTTCCATTGTACCTCACTATGGTATCACAGTTTATACTGAGACACGTTTTTGTTTCTAAATTAAAATGTCACACCGGCCTAACTTTTACAGTTGGATGATCTGTATGAGTACTGCTATCACAGTTCTTGAACAACGTATACTGCTTAAAACTGATGCTACAATGAGCGTGTCTTCTTACACATTTGGAAACCCTTACAGGCTTACGAATGATCACATATTATTGCTACACTGTTAGTACTCTATGTGGACCCTAACATCATAATTCTAACGAAATGAAACATAAGGGAAGGGGATTTTCTTCGAGGAGCACATGTGTTGAGCCTTTTAAGGAAGACTAGTTTCCTATGACCTTTTTTCTCCTGAAAACAATGTGTGCATTTACATTAATTACACGGTATATAAACAGAGTCCTTTGGTACCCAAGGTCCCAAGCTATGCAATTTTCTTACATTAATTGTTCAACAAGTTGAATGCTATGAATGCCACTTTGCTTTCCCATTCTTCTTGTTCTGTTCACATCAAATAAATAACTTTCCCTTGCTTAATTTTGCAGGTCTAGGCCTCCTGGTCTTCTTAGACATTGTCCATTCCTACTCAGCAGCAGATGAGATGGTTGGATTGTCCCTTTTTGATGGATCAAATGATTGCTTCTTTCATACAGGTAAGTTATTTCCATGAACAGTAGATTGTATATTTAAGGCTTCTATCTTATTTTTCATGACTTCTAATAATTCATTTCAGCTCATATTGGGTCTAGTTATCCATTATTCCTACACTGAAATGTTCTGAAACAACTTGGCTCCTGCTCTTCCATGTTTTCATTTAGTCTTTGAACTTTGAAGACACTGGATTAAGTTAATCTTACTGATGCGAGTTGATGATGTGAAAACGAGTGGTTAAGCTAACCATGCATTTGAATTTACTTGTATGATATTGAAGTCTAATTTTCGTATTTCTGCCCCAGTTCAGTCATTAGTGATACATGTGAACGGTTTGTGTTTATCTTGATTCTATGCTTCAACTCTCTATTTTCTACAATTGCTTTGAATATTTCTGTAGGGAGAGGGACTTTTTTAGATGTTGAAGTTTCTTACTACCATTAACTTGCTGTAAAACTACAGTTCTTTAAGTTGAACTCGTAAATGTGGTCGTTCATGTATTCCTTATATGGATTTTTGATGTGCCATGCTGCTTATGCACAAAAGTTCCGGTGAAAACTATGGTGGTAAACTAGGGATCACATTCATTTTTATACTGTCAGTCCAACTGCATACAGTTTATCTTTTGATCTGGGCATGGTTTAACATCACTTGCAAACTGCCCTAGACGCTATTTTCTTTTCTTCATAGAGGACGACTTTTAACTTCTCCTGGAATGATAGGTAAGCGAGGACATCACAAATATTGGGGTACCAGAATGTTCAAATATGGAGATGTGGATGTGCTGCACTTTCTTCTCTCAAATCTGAATTGGTAAATGCGAAGTAAAGTTTGTGGTGATGTTCTTCTTATCTTATGTAGTTATGCCATAGTGTTATGTCATGGATTGGTTCTGTGGTAAAAACAAGTTGAAGCATGCTTGGGAATCATCTTTTGATTACTTGTGCAGGTGGGTGACAGAGTATCATGTCGATGGTTTCCAGTTTCATTCACTCTCGTCAATGATGTATACACACAACGGTTTCGCAACTTTTACTGGTGATATGGAAGAGTAAGACATTGTTGATCAATTTACTTAGTAAGAGTATAGTCACATTATATTGCAGTTCACAAGATCCACGACATTATATTTCTAGCTTCAAAAATGTTAGTCTGACAATGTCCCAGTGAGAAATACTATAGTTATTATTTATCTTATTTTGCCCCTTCTTTTTGGACACCATATATGATATTACTAATAATATGGTCGGTCAATTAATTACTTGAATCATTCACATGTGTGCATGCATCTGTTGCAGGTACTGTAACCAGTATGTTGACAGAGAAGCTCTAATATATCTCATAATGGCCAATGAAATTTTGCATGCTCTTCATCCAAGTTTGATAACAATCGCTGAAGACGTAAGGAATTCTTATTTTGATGTTTTCACTGTAAAATATAATATTAAGAACTTGTGACACTAAAGTATCAGTTTGACCTGTAAAATTGAAATGTAACCTTTTTCGCTCTTTGACCTGTAAATAAATGATCGTACATGCCACTCATATCAACTGTAAAAATATCATCATGGACTGATGCACTAGCGTTTGCTGCGGTCTTTCTCCTATTATATGGTTGTGAATTAAATGATTATCAGTGCATTCTGTTTAATTTTTGTATATTCACATCACTGGACCATGTGACATGTCTCTATCATTCCGAGTTATTATCTAGACTTGGGGAGAATCTCATATACCTTTCGCCTAATGCTTCAAAGTTTTATGAAATTCTTGTGTCGGCATGATTTCTCTGTTAATTTTCATCCTGATCTAAGCTTTATCTTAACACTTACCAGTGTCCCTGAAAATTGAGGACTCTCTCCTACCTCGTATGAGACTATTGCTTCTGTGTTTAAGCAGTTAACGGTCTGGTTTCATGCAATAAAGATAAATCTTTATCCTATTAATTTTTGAAGACCAAATCAAAAGGGAGTCAACTTTAGCAGTGTGTTTGAATTTTCAGAATCAGTAAATTCCGTCTTCACTATAGGAAGAAAGAAATGTCAAAAATCATCTCATATATATATATGTATGTATTCTTTTGAGGAAACTTTCAGAACTTAATGGGTGACTGCATATTGCAAAGCAAAAATATATTTATACTGTTACAAATTATTTCTTGAGGTTCTTTTCCCATCCCATGTGAAGCTACGCAAACTGCTTTTACTTTCTCACCCAAAATTTGTGCCAACTTACAATCACTTTTGACACTTGTCAGGTAACACTTTATCCTGGACTGTGCGAGCCGACATCACAAGGAGGATTGGGATTTGATTACTTCGTTAATCTTTCGGCATCAGAGATGTGGGCGAAGTTACTGGAGAATGTTCCTGACCAAGATTGGAGTATGAGTAAGGTTCAGTAACCGATCCATAAACGTCATCACCAATAAATTCTATTTGTGTGGTCAGTTCCATCTCATTAATATATTTGGTTCTAGATTGTAAGCACGCTGGTGGGTCAGAAGCATACTGCTGATAAGATGCTTTTATATGCTGAAAATCACAGCCAGGTGAGACTAGTGCTAGTTGCTAGTTTATCTGCAATTTGAAATATTGCAACTCATCACTGTTTTCTGGCAATACAGTCCATCTCCGGGGGGCGATCATTTGCAGAAATATTGTTCGGTGAAAGCTTGGACCGTGGTTCGGATGAAGGGGCATTACTAAGAGGATGTTCATTGCATAAAGTATGCTACAATTTTTGTTTTCTGTTTACATAGAGCTATTATAAACTTAATTTCCCTTCCAGCCTACAATTTTCTGTGAGTTCATGTGGCATTTAAACCGATTCTGTCACATAAATTTTTGCTCAGCTCAACGTACTAATTCATTGGCTCCAATACCCTATCACTTCAATCTTTAGTAGTTGTGAAAGAGGATGCTATTTCCACGGTATAACATTGTAGATTTTTACTTTCAAATTAAAGGTTCCTTTCCGGTGGTGTAAAAAACTCAACTGAAATGATTTAATTTTGATCAGAAAGCGGAAAAGGCAGAAGTTGGCCTAAACCTAACCCTTTTATCCCCATTTCATGTAAAAATGGAGTCATCCATTTACTACAAACTGAAAGTACAATTATGTTCACTATATTTGTTTCATTCCACATTAGATGGCATTTAAAGACGTTTTACCAATCACTACTAGAAGAAGAACTAGAAGTTATCATTCAGAGGCAACAGTCTTGTCTAAAATAGTCATAAAAAGATAACCTAAGTAGTCATCTGAAGTTTCTCTTCAAGTCTTAAAGAGTTCCCAAAAATCTGTATTTTAACAGGAGAACACAGGGCCTAAGTTCTCTTTGGTTGTCATCAGAAAAGTACCATTGGGTTTGTATGTGTCTTGTAACCCTAGAATGAAGGGGTAGTCCTTGCTAGATTTAAAGCAATCCTAAAATGCATGACATGTACTGCCCGTTTGCTTACTACATTGAATTTCTATTCGAACTGAATATAATTCTGTGGCATGAAGATGATCAGATTGATTACTCTTACGATTGGCGGCCATGCTTACCTCAACTTCATGGGCAATGAATTTGGGCATCCAAAGGTAGATGTTTCCGTCTGAAACAATTCTGAATAAACAGGAATATGCATTTTCTTACAACTGTATTTTTCCAGAGAGTAGAGTTCCCCATGCCAAGCAACGACCACTCGTTTTCACTTGCTAGCCGCCGATGGGATCTATTAGCACATGAAGTGCACGGGGGACTCTATTGCTTTGATAAGGTACTGATTTCACATCTCATATGGTCCCTCATTGGATATTTCATACTCGGTTATTTCCTTTAAGTCCAAAAATTGCTTTTGCTATATAGATGCACAAAATCACATTTATTATCCATATGATGAAAACTATCAAATCTGAAAGATTATACCTGGTTCACTTCTGTATAGAGCAATTTGAATGCTACACATAGTTCCTTTCTACAATTCATAGCAGAATAATCTTCCTATTACGAGTATATCTTTTCTTCTCATGCTTTTATTGCAAGTTGGCTTTGATAATCAATGCCCGTAGTGTATTTCATTATTGAACTACATCTTACTCTCTCTCAGGACATGATGGACTTGGATGTGAATGGAAAAGTTCTTTCCAGAGGACTTCCGAAGATTCACCACGTGAATGATACTACAATGGTAAAAGTTAACTGTCAACATTTTTGGTTCTCTTTTAGCTACTATTGCGTGCTGTGAGTGAAAGTGATAATTCATGGAATGTTAAAATCATAAAGCTACCTATTTATCTTTTCCAAACATCTGCATAATATATGGAAGACCCAAGCAACTTCAGACCACAGCTTTTCATGTACAAAATCTTAAATGTGATTTCAACCATGTGAGCGTGCCATGTGTCATATTATTTCCTTATTAATGATAGATCATATCTCAAGTAAGTATGAAAAAACAAAATCAGAAATAGAAAGAACCGTGGGATATATAGCCACGCTTGTTCGCTGGTGCTTATGAGTAATCCATGCTTATGCCACATACTATTTCCACAACTCTATCTGTGTTGAGAGACGACTTTTGTCTTAAAATGATGCCAGTGTGGGGAATCAGTATCTCAATCTAGTGAGTGATTCTTCAACTTGGTATTTTGAATTTATTCAAAGTCCAACGATGCAATTATACATTCAATTTCTATACTCAAAACTAGGGGGTTTGAAACTCTCAATCGAAGATTTTCCTGTTGAACTTCTTACAAACACTTCACCTTGTTCAATAAACCATCTTTATCTCTTGTTCAGTAC
The DNA here is from genome assembly GCA_023055425.1 of Linanthus parryae. Classification (NCBI taxonomy): domain Eukaryota; kingdom Viridiplantae; phylum Streptophyta; class Magnoliopsida; order Ericales; family Polemoniaceae; genus Linanthus; species Linanthus parryae. The sequence continues at coordinate 125,097,864 of JALGPY010000004.1, read as the reverse complement.
TGAACAGATAACTACATTTTCTGTTGCTAAAGATCAAAGACAAATTTATTCATTTTGTACAGGTGATATCTTACTCAAGAGGTCCTCTTCTGTTCGTGTTCAATTTTCATCCTGCAACTTCGTATGAAAGATACACTATAGGCGTTGAAGAAGCTGGGGAATACCAAGTGAGATCCTATTGCTCTAACATTGCTTTCTCATCTAAGCTGCCAAGTCTTTCTAACATCATATAAATAGCCTCATTTCTTACTAGGCGTAGTAATTTAAAGTTGTATCTGTCATTCCATAAGAAAAACTCTAAGAAGTGAGGAAAGGTCATTCCAACCTTTCATTGAATCAACTAGCATAAAGTGCCTATCTGGAGCTCAACCCAGAAATATAATTGACAGATATTCTATAATTTCGTAGATGATCTTATTGCCACACTTGAATTCTCCCCACCACCGAGCCTTAGTCTTTGTGATTTGAGCGTTCAAATGACGGGTACTTGACGATGGTGCATCTACCTTGATTCTTGGAAGAGTTACAACTCTCATCAAGAGTTTTTAGAATGATTTTTCATACAATTAAGTATTCATTCATAATATTCTTGTAAATAGTTTTCTGTAGCATCAAATAACTGAAAATGCTAATGATAGTTTAGGACGTAAAGATATGACCATGTAGTAACAATTCTGATGATTGGAGACACCTTATCAGCTATCTTTTGGCTAGGTTGCTGAAAAACAACCCTCATTGCTATATTCTCAGTAAGATAGCAGAGCTGCCCATTGTACTTGTCTAGTTATGTACATATCATTTTTTTTGTGACTGAACATGGGACCTATCTGAATTTATCAATCTCTCTAAACACATTTGATTCTTGATATCAATTCTACGGCAAAGGGATTTCACAAAATGGATAGAAGAAGTTAACACCGTGTATTTGACTCCCTGTTGTTAGCATCTTCTTGTAAAGACAAAGTCTATATTATAAATTAGGACGGTTGACTTTAAAATATCTTTTAGACCGTTAGATTGAATTAACCCCACCCTTTAGATCTCAACTATCACCCTCTTAACTACCTACCACTTAACTACCCACTTAACTACCCACTCCTTTTATCATAGTTATAAAAAATGACTTTGTTTGTTCCTGATTATTTAATACAATTATTTATGTTGTCTTCGTTTTCTGACTATGTTTGTAGATGAAAATACTCATTTTTTTATGACATTACAATAGGCCGTGAAACACGTTTTTGGGGTAGTGCCCTCGGGCACAGACAATCCCCTAGTAATCTGATATTTTAGATGACCTGAATCTTCTCATACTTTCAAAAGCAGACCATGTTCTACGAGGGTAGTAGTTCTCTGTTAATCTCCCCTCCACACTATTGTAGAGGTACTCCGGGTGATTAAGATCACATGACATATTTCTTAGTTTTCTTCACCTATTGTAGATGTCAGTAGATATGTTTGTGTACATATGTCTATCTATGAATACTATGAAGGAAGAGTAACTCTACTCCGCCAGAAAATACCGACCATTTACTTAGTGTGATATTCTAAACCAAGTAATATCATTGAAGAGTATCACTTGTTAGTTGCTACACATAAGACTTCAAAACAGGCACACCTAAACTTCCCTATTAGCAGGCCATGTCTGTTATGGTACAACCTAGTTTAATTTACCATCACATTGGGTGGATGACTTGGCTGCTCATGTCGAACATATTCATTTAGAAAGTGAGAAATTTTGCATTATGACAGACTCTAGTGCAGAAATTCTCATACATCTCTCTCTCTCTCTCTCTCTCTCGTCAATTTATTGCGGATGGATATTATGTTGCTCACTGTTCTCCCAGTGATTTCCCATCTCATGCTTTCTGTTATGTTCAGTCTTTACTCAATTCCCTCATTATTGACAGATCATACTGAATACGGATGAAAGGAAATACGGAGGTCAAGCAGTTATCGGGCAAGACAAGTATGTCCAAAGAACTACTAGTAAGAGGTATTATATCGTTCGTAGTGCACATTTCAACCTCTTGGTTTTCGTGCAACTTTTTTTTTCATCATTCTTATCCTCCTACATTCCCTTTGAGCAGAACTGATGGTCTTCGAAATTCTCTGGAAGTCTCATTGCCTAGCAGAAGTGCACAGGTCAGTTAAAACTTTGAAGACTGGATACATGATAATTTGTCGTCCCCTCTTTTGTCTCCTTCGGTTAAGGTGATGTTCACGTGGTTTGCGCCAATACAACTTGGGAGACATGTTCTTGTGAAAGAAACCCCCTCTTTATAGTAGAAAGGATTGGCCAAATTATAGTAGCTCAACTCCTACATCTATGTGAATCAGTGGCTTTAAATATCCCAGACGCCGAGTCTTTTAACTTACATCTCAGCTAGAGATCATCATTACTCGAGGAATCACCATAAAATATTTGGATTGTGTTCTATAATTTGACAAATTTTAGTTACACAATTTCTCTTTAGTGAGTTGATCATTCCCCTTACCTGCAGTTCGAACTGTTCAATTTCTTTGTTGTGCAGGTTTACAAGTTGACTCGGATCTTGAGAATATGATCTTCTGTCCATCCTCCGTCGCACAAAACCGCGATTTGCCCCAGAAAGGCTACACGAAAAGTCTCCACTAAGCCGGTTCAGCTCTGTTGGTCCCTAGAATGCTTGAAGGGTTATGTTCATCGGCGATTTTCATGAACAAGGGTTGATCCACGAGCTTGAAATGTCTGACATACGCTTGTTCATGCAGGTGCCAACTTCTTCCATCTTGTGGTTGAAGGGTTATTTGCACCAAAGTCCTACAGTCAGTCTCATTTGTGATGTCTGATGGGTTTCATGATCTCACAGTTGCTTGAAGAGGACACGTGCATGGGGGTTGGCCTTTGGGTTGTCGGCTAATCGCTTTTATGATCTTATCTGAAGGAGGGATATCCTTTAGGTTTAAATGTATGAATCACTTGATTTGTTTCTAGTTCAAAGCCATGTCTGATGCAGGATGAAAGAGGTGGTCACTTCAGCTCTGTATGGTTCTGCATGGTTTGTATCTAAATTTGTTGTTCCTATTTTGTTTGCGGAAAGGACAGTTTGGACATTAGTTCAACATGGAGGGGCATTTTTGTCCAAGAAAAGTATTAGGCACACTTTGGCTTGTTAGGGTTACTTTCAACTCTTTAGAAGTAGTTTTGCTAGTAGAGATTTAGATCACTATAAAATGTTGTAAATGTAATGAGTAGAATTCAACTCTCCCATGACCTATTTTTTCAACCATTTTGAGGAGAATTTGACTATCAAAACTATACTGAAACATATCTTTCCGATAATGGTTCCGACCTACGAGATCGCACAACGTTTGCATCCATTATGCAAGATTGTAGAGCTTTGATGCAAAGGTTTTAATCTGTAACATGTAGTTGGTGCCCAAGAAAGGCTAATATGCAAGCTCATGCCTAAGCTAGACATGGTTTATCGTTGACATCGGCAAAAGTTTGGATTAGTTCTCTTCCCATCTGGGCATTAGATTGTAATTTGATTATGCCACATGAGCAGTCTGCTAATGAATGAAATCTCTCTGTTTTTCCCTAAAAAAAAATGTTACTCTTTTCATAATGTGGTAAAGTTAAGATTACAATATTGTGATAAGATTAACAATTTCATTTATTATTTTGGTACTTAATGCACCCCCTCAAAATGCTTGTAAAATATAACTTGACACTTCTTGTTGGACCAGAAACAATCATACTATCAGTTCAATTCTAAAAATAAAACAGAGGAGGCATTGTGAAAGAACTAGTTCTTCTATTAATAATAACTTATCGTATCGATTTCTTCAACTACATCGTGAAAGAACTAGTTCTTCTATTAATAATAACAACTTATCGTATCAATTTCTTCAACTACATCACAACAATCAAATCTTAAGAAACACATGTATGAGCTATTGAAGGGTGGCAATTGTGACCCATGAATTTTAAAAATATTGCATTTTTACACTTGTAACAAATACATAAATGACTAAATTGAGTTCACACTATTTACTCAGTTTATTTTGCTCTGACTGTTTCAATTTATTTTGCTGATTGGTTGAATCTGCAGGCGCGCTCCCCCCCACTCAATACATGTGCAACCGTTACATAAAATGAGGCTCGTATTTTGTTTTTAATGTAATAATTATCGTAGGCAACGAAGTTGATATTTTAATATTATATAATAACTTCCATATCGGAGAACGAGGCTTGCACATCATAAATAAGTTACATTTGTCACTTTTAGTAACGCCTCATCTTTTACTGGCTCAGTACAACATTAGAAACGAGAATCACACTTTATAAATGAGTAATATTTCGATTTTAGTAACGCCTCACTATTTACTGGCTGAATACGACATCAGAAAACGATACTCACGTTCTATAAATGATCAATATTTCGCTTTTAGTAACGCCTAAATTTTTTACTGGCTCAGTACGACATCAGAAAACAAGACTCGCGTGTTATAAATGAATTATTATATTTGTCGCCTTCATTAAACGTCTCCTCTTTATTTCCTCGAGTAACTCAACACCAACAACAACACAAAGATTACTGAAGTACCTACACGCTACAACAATTTCACATTTCCGGTGAAAGTTGTGTGAGAAAATACAATTGTAATAATAGAATATTCGGAAACGACCCTACATGCCCCAAATCCAATGGCTAACTTGCCCCAGTCTCTCTCAATTAACTCCACTTCCGTCTCTAACGCCGTCGCAGTAGCAAACGACCGGAAAATGCAATCGGCGGAGCAGTTGGTTCTCGATCTCAGCAATCCTGATCTCCGTGAAAACGCCCTCCTTGAGTTATCCAAGGTATATCAATATCAACACCTATTAATTGCCTTTTTGTGTTTCGTTCGAGCGATGAAATTTATCAATTCTGATGTCAATTAGGGTTTGCTCGAGGCTTTTAACGTACATCAGAATTGTAATTAATGATGGATAGATAGTCTAATCGTGGCTTTTGTTTAAGATGCCCCAAAATTGGGGTTGAATCGTTGTGTTCGTAGAATGAATTTAGGGTTTCAATTCGAAATGAATCTCTCTTGTTGGGGATGGATAAGGGAAGGGGGAAATGCTGATTATTTGACATTTATGTGTAGTTATTTGAACTTTGATTCATGAAATGGTTTTAATTTGAATAGTAAGCACACAAAATTCAAATTATTGCCCAGTGGTTAGTTCAAAAGCCACTCTTGTAGCTTTAATGACTATATGCCAATTGAACTTCTGTAGTTAATGTGGCTTCTTTGGTAGAGAAAGGGATAGGAGCTTTGAGGACCAAGATCGGTCAATCTTGTAGTTTTCTTGGCTTTGTTTAGCACGCCATTCCTCAGCAACCGAACTTTGCAGCACACATATGTTGGCTGTCCTGACTCTAGGTCATGAAAACAATGTTCCAGTATATAGCGATTTTCCGGCTGTGTTCATAAATGTGGCCACTTGCTATTGTGTGACTACAATGCTGAGAAAATATAGTGGCTCTCTTTTCTCTGAATTCTTTCCTATATATTAGGTTAGAATGTTAGATACAGAACTCTAATGAAATTTCCTATTGTTGTCCATCAATTTAAGAAACTTCGTTCCTCGTCCGCTTAATATCATACTGCCGGTTGTAGAATTACCCAGTTACTTCATATACGACAAAGCACATTTCTCTTTCCTAGATTGACCAACTATAATGTCGAGCAAGTTTAATACTATAATTTTATGACTTGAGTCTGTTGCTCAATTTGTATATGTAATAAAGGCTATATGAGTGTAGTTTTTTTGGAAATTTTTGATACTATGGCTGCTCAAGGTTTCTAACATAATTGCGGGTTTCGTTCTGTGTACTTTCAGAAGAGAGAATTGTTTCAAGATTTGGCTCCATTGTTATGGAACTCTTTTGGTACTATTGCAGCACTCTTACAGGTATGCTTCTGATCCTTCATAAAAACTCTCTTGAGTATCACATCTGCTAATGTTCGGAATTATGTTGCTGTTGGTTATTTTACAGCTGTATTATTCCTTTCTAATTTGCTTCAGCGTTCTCTTCCACAATGAACGTGCGCATAACTAATTTATGTTTCCGGAACATGTTTTAAGTGGCTGAAGGTTCGATTAGTTTAATCATGTAGGGAAATTCTGTGGACTTACATTATTTGGAGTAGGTATTCAGATAGTGTTCAGATAATGCTAAAACAGTAATTCTTTTGGAACATTTTTATCAAGTTCTCACATATCTAACTTAGTCCAGAGTCAGTGTTTCTTGAGTATTCTCATAGTCGCAGCCATCCAATTAGTCATATTGTCACGCACATAATTCTTGGAGTAGGGTTCTTGCAAAACTTCCCTGCATTCTTAATCCTTGTAATGTTCTTTTTTATTGAACTTGAACTTTGATTTCCTGGATCAAATATGGATTTGATAACCATTTTCGTACTTATATGTAAAATGTTCTCCCTAGTGTGTAGTTATTAGAATTTAGAATATAATTTTTTTTTTCTTTGTTAGTGCTTTCTGTTTCTAGTGAGTTGATTTGTGCCAATGATCTGTAATTTTTAATGCTTATGTTAGTTTTATACTTCTTGCAGGAGATAGTTTCGATATATCCAGTTCTATCTCCACCAAACCTCACCCCTGCTCAATCTAACCGAGTTTGCAATGCACTTGCCCTTCTTCAGGTACAAAAGATTCTTTTAGGTTCATATTATGACTCATCCCCCCTCATTTGCCATGCTATTTGTTATTCGTCTATCTAGGTCTTATAGGGAAGTTGATTTGTTTACTGTTATCTCATTGCTGTTCTATTTTCTTTCTCCCGTCCTTTATGTTAGTTTTACAGGTTGGTAGCTTTAGTTGATAAATTTTTCCCACTTTTCTCTTTTAGCTTTAGTTGATCATTCTCCTACACTAACTGTTACACATCATCCATCTTATATTAGTTGTGTGCGATCACATGGATTCATATCCTGAGAAGTGAACAAATTCTGAAATGTACAGTTATGTTTTCTTACTTTTTGGTAATAGTCAATAAATCTATCATACTCTTAGTTGGGGGACTCAAACTCGACTCAAATGCATGGCGATCTACATAGCCTACCACTTGTTCTAGCAACAATCAGCTCTTACTTTCTTTTATTTTGAGATAAACACATTTCACTGTTTTTCCTAATTCACTGGGTAGTGTTTTTGCTGGCTGAACTACCTTTTACCAACTATGCTTCTCACCAATGGTTTTAGTTTGATTCCCAACTTTCATCTGGTGCTTTATTTAGTTTTTAATACATTAGCCTCTTTCATTTTCTCTTTCGAAGAGGTAACTTTAGGGCCATGAGGAAAATCTAGCTTAAACAAAAGAAATAGGATCACGTGGGAAAAAGAAATTAGCTGTTAACTCATACTTTGCTCTTAGTTATGAAATTGAAGCTTGTTGATCATGCCCTGCTACCTGAGGAAACTGAATTATGCATAACCCGAACCACATGAGGTCGACTTAATAGTTCTCTGTTTTTATTTTGATGTGTGTTCATTATATATTTTTCTTGCAGTGCGTGGCTTCTCACCCAGACACAAGAATGTCATTCCTCAATGGTAAATTTTGTAGATAATCACATTTTGTTACCAAAAATAGATTATGTATGTTTGTTATCTCTTTAATGTGATTCTTTTATGGACTAACCATAAGCTGCGACTCACTTAACGTAATAAATCTGTCTAAAGTAGGTTTGTCCCGAGAAATTCAGTTTTAATAAGAATTTTGTTCCTCTTGCAGCCCACATCCCTTTGTATCTGTACCCATTCCTTAATACAACAAGCAAATCAAGGCCCTTTGAGTACTTGAGGCTCACTTCTTTAGGTGTCATTGGTGCTCTGGTCAAGGTGATTCATCCTGCTCTGCTGATATTTTTTCTTTATGAGGCATTATCGTCCTTTTCGTTTCCATTTGATTGCATGTGAATAATGATTTCGTAAGGACATCATGAAGCTGGTCTCAATACAAAATATACCGGATTCTGTTAACTGAAAGGTAGTGCTTGAAACAGTGATGTTGATATATTATAAGAGACGAATATATTCCCACTTCATAATAGTTAAACTTTGTCCTAGACATTCTGGCCAAGAGATACGTCAACAGTCAACACCATGTGTGATAGTAAACTATGGGACCCTAACTTGTTAGCTAGATACAACTTCAGGAAATATGATGGACATATGAATATAACATGATAACTGGTTGTCTAAGATCCTAAAATTGTAGCGTAGTAGTAGACTGCAAGAAACACTCATTACTAGCATGAGAACATGGGATGCACAGTCTTTCTATTGAACTATTTAGTTAAAGCAGGAACTATATAATGTTATAGTACAATTTATTTGACAGAAAGTTGTATTAAGAAGAAAAAACTGAACCCTAGTTATGTTATAGCATTTCAATTAATTAATGGATGTCTCTGTAGAAACATTGTTTCAGAAGGGATGAACTAGCTAGCACCTAGCAGGATGGGGAGTGTATATTTCCTCAGAATTCGGAAAAATATTTGAAATAAAAGAATATTATTTATCATGGCATTGTTTGCCATGTGCAGATGTGCATACAGAGTTCACAAAAACTGAAAAAATCATTATATCATTGTTTATGTTTGATCTCCGTCTTTTATTTTATTTATATTGCGCTATATTTCCTCTCAATTTACCGAGATCTTGAAGATACCTGTGATAATAGTTTATCTACAATATTAAATTCAGTCAATATGTGCAGTTCTTTTAACCATCTTTAGAGCTTCTGTCCTCTTCTCATAATTTCAAAAGCTCAAGTTTGGTTGACAGCTCCAAGGAATTACATTCAGGAGTTTAGTTCTTTCTGGCCCTATGTTTACAAAATAATATTGTATTCAAACTGTCTTGTGTTTCAGGTTGATGATACTGAGGTTATCAGTTTCCTTCTCTCGACGGAAATCATTCCTCTATGCCTGAGGACAATGGAGATGGGCAGTGAACTATCCAAAACAGTTAAGTATCACTCGTTAATCATTTCCCTCTTCCCCTGTATTTTCAAATGACAAGTAGTTTTGTATGAGTCCAAATGGTAGAGTTAATGATCTAGAACTGGATCTTTTGAGCTTTCATCTCTTAGAAACTTAACTTATTCTTTACTATTCATTTTGAGAAACACAAATATGCAGTACATAGTAGACTAAGGATGTGGGTTTGCAAATGGGGTGCAAGCTCAGTGGTGGGGCATTTAAAGCCCCCTGCATGAGGTCCAGGGTTTGAAACCCTGTTAGATGTAGACTAGTTTAGGATTTATATACGATGTTCTATGTAATTGCCAAAAAAAAGCGTTTTTTTTTTTTTTTTTTTTTTTTTTTTTTTTTTCTTTTTTGAGAATTAAAAAAAATGTGGGTTTTTTGGGTGGCTACTTCTGTTAACTTTCTCTTTAGAGGATCTATGTTTTGGATAATGGGTAACTGGCTAAAAGGAATCTGTGTCCTCTGGATCGGTTAATCAGTGACTTATTTTAAGATTACCTAGATGACAAGTCCATGTGATTTTTTCGATATGGGCGGTCTTAAATTATCTCCGGAGTGTCTCCTCAGTTACTTTTGGCTTTTGTTTTAATGGGAGTTTGATTAAATTTTATGCTGTCAGGTTGCTACTTTCATTGTCCAAAAGATACTGTTGGATGATGTGGGTCTGGACTACATATGTACCACAGCGGAGCGCTTTTTCGCTGTAGGTCGAGTTTTAGGCAATATGGTTGCTGCACTTGCTGAACAGCCTTCATCCCGCTTGCTCAAGCATATTATTCGTTGTTATCTTCGATTATCAGATAATACAAGGTTATTTTCTAATGATGACTAGCTAATAGCTTTCTTCCCTCTGTCTACTTTCATATTGTTTCCTGCTTTTTCATATCCAGTTCAACTGGCAGATCCATCACGTTTGGTATTTGTTGTGCAGGGCTTGTGATGCATTAAGGAGTTGTCTGCCAGACATGCTAAGGGACGGCACATTCAGTACTTGCCTTCGTGTAAGTTCCAGTCTAAAACTTTTGCATACAGCGAGTCTTCATATGACTATAAATAAGCTTTTTATTGGTGACAAGGACTTTCATATAATAGCTATGACTTGACATGTGTGCTTTTGGACTCTGGTTAACTTGCTTGATTTTCTCTTCCGTTTTTGTAAATAAAGCCGTTGGTTCATAGATTTTTTTTGAGAACATTGGTTCATAGATGAGAGTGAGACCCATTGCTAACTTTTCCTTAGTTTGGTCACGTGGACAGATTGTTTGGCTGAATAGTTTGCGTCTTTGCATGTCATAGGAACAGTCGTTACACTTTTAGCAGTACCAGACACAGCAACCCACAAGCTTAGGATCCATTATTGCGAAGGAGAACAAAAAAATATGAAATACATTCCTTGTATACACGGCAGACTTTAAGAAGATAGTTATGTAATGAAATTAGGTTGATCTCAATAATGATTACCCGTTAATTTTCTAGTAAGATAATAACTAATCAATAATGATTTGGTAGAAAATGCTAAAATGATGGTCATTCGTTGTTCTTTTTGGTGTGTGTGCATGTGGTGAAGGATGAAAGGAACAATTTTTCTGACATCAATCATGTGACCTACATCATGAAACCATTGTAGAGCTAGTGTAGTGTACCCTCAGCAGATGTTCGTGGGGCTTCTGTCATATTTTTTGTGTCTATCTTGCATTACAAAATCCCAGTCGGTAGATTGTGGTTTCTCACTTGATGGACGGTGGTTGTTTATACGTGAACGACTACATTGTAATATATTGTTCTGTTTCTTCAGGAGGATCCTACAACAAGGAGATGGTTGCAGCAATTGCTTCACAATGTCCAGGGGCCTCGGGTGGGAATACAGGGCGGGGCATCGTTCGATCATATGCTGGTGAACTGAAACTGTGCTTGTGCTATTGTCTTCTTGTGCAGTCAAATATCATCCATAGAGAGAGCATAGCATGGGGGTGTGTAGAGTTTATTTATGGAAATCCCCCACCTTGTTGTAGCTCCCACCCCATTAGGTTCAAATTTAAACACCAACTGTCTGTATCGTGATGTTTCTTGCTCGGATGGAATACTTCGCGCCTTCATCATGTCTTGAATAAATTCAGTTCATCTCACGTTTTTTCTCCTCACAATTTTTTTTGTCGAGTGATTGGCACCAGCAATTTGTGCCATTTTGTCGATGGAGGTGTTATAGATACTTAAAAAATCCTTGTTGCGTTCGCCCTGCTTGCGTGTTTGTTGAGTTTCAAGGGGAAGTTTTCCCGAAATTACGATATCTACTGCTTGTTTTGAGTGGGCTCTAGTTATTAATCCAACATGGTATCTACAACGTTTGGGATAATGAGGCCTCTCGGCTCTGTGTCTAGAACATTCCAATAATCTTCAACGGGGCTATTACAGTGGACACAGGCGGAGCTAATCTGCACATTTCTTCTTTTAAGGTTCTCACAAGTCGGAAGGGCATGATTGAGACACCTCCATACTGTGAGTTGGACTTTCCCCTGAGATCTGTAACTTCGACAGGTTCTCAAGCCATGACTTAGCTGCTTATACCTGTAGAAGTTTCCTCATTATTCATGCCCAAGACATTTTCCGCGATGATGTCCCAGGCTAAACCGTAACCTGATTTGACTGTATGTGGGGCTGATAACATTGAGGAAACGTGGTCTCGCTATTCACGGATCTTCAAAACCCTTCACTCCTTCACCTGGACTTATACGTATCCGTATGCCTTTCCTCAGAATATCTCATCATGAAAATATTTCTCCTTCAGTAGCCAGCTTAAGCGACTGTTCGGAAAGTTGAGAATTTGCCAACCAAGTTTAGTCATTTGCCAACCAAGTTTAGTCAGTAATGCTAGATTAAAAGTGTATGACTTTAAAATTAACCCCCTTGTTTTTTCCTAGCAAGTTTATCCCAAGCAATCTAGTAGATACCTTTGCTCGAATTATTCTTGCTCCACCAGAAGTTTCTGATCCAGCGCTTTTATTTGTACTCGGTGCGTGGCCCTCACAACGCACCAACAGAGCTTATGTAACCATTGACTTATGTCATGCGCTTCCCTTATGGGATTTCATGAATGAGGGAAACTCTCTAGTCTTTACTTACTTTGGATTAGGCCACATTTGTGTAGTATTGAAGAGTTAATTGTCACCATTTTGGCATAGTATTAGTTATTTTTTTATTATTTTTATTTTTATTTTTTTGCGTAAAAACGTCGATAACTTCAATTGATAGAAAATGATGGTACAAGTACATTGAAAGAAACAGACCACGGAGCATAATCCTGCCATGCTCCCCTCCACTTATCTAAACCAACACATCAAGCCACAACTTAGGAATGAAAATACCAAACATTGTTTAACAAAAGAAGACATCTAAGACAACAAAACATAGAGATAAGGACTTTCAGAACTTCAAACTGATTTTCCCTTCTTCTTCGATCCTAAATTTTTGATGCGGATAAAGACGGGCCATATTGCTCATAAGCGGTAAATCGGAAAAGCATTGCAACAAAGCACACAGTGCATAACCCGTTGCAACAAAGCACCAACATAGGTAACTAACTCACTTATGGATGAAAGTACAGAAATACCCTTATGTGGCTACCCCTCTTTTAACGTGAAGTACCAAAATACCCTCGGTTAGTTACCCTTCCGGTTAGAATTGAAGAGCCCGAGAATCGACCTAGTGGAGTCGGCCGTCGACTTCACTACGTCGACAGCAGACCTGAACCAGTCGATAGTCGACATGCACGGTCGACATGCCGGAATTGCCTGTCGACCTGTTCACGTCGACAATCGACTTAGGTAGATCGACGGTTGACTTCTCTTGGTAGATTGTCTACCTGTCTAGGTCAACCGTCGATATGTGTAGGTCGTCTATAGGTCGACGCAATTGAATCATCCTTAAAATTGATTTTTTTGACCTAGGACCCTAACTCTGTTTGATTTTCTATAATTTCAGACTTGTCTATAATCATGCTATGGGGAATGGAGATGTATACGTACGTTGGACAAAACAAAACACTATGGTGCCAAAAGGGTTTTGCCATCGGTGTCGGTATAAGTTACGACAGGCTAATCCGGGAGATTATGGGGCGGTTTCATTCGATGCTGCAATGAAAAGAGCTCGGTACATATGGAATGGAGATGTGATGATGGCATGTATATACGTTGGACAAAACAAAAGACTATGGTGCCAAAAGGGTTTTGCCATCCGTGTCGGTATAAGTTACGACAGGCTAATCCGGGAGATTATGGGGCGGTTTCATTCGATGCTGCAATGAAAAGAGCTCGGTACATATGGAATGGAGATGTGATGATGGCATGTATATACGTTGGACAAAACAAAAACTATGGTGCCAAAAGGGTTTTGCCATCCGTGTCGGTATAAGTTACGTTGAGAGACTGTCCGAATCTCAAACCGTATTGAAGTTAATGGTTTGATTTGTTTGTAAGACTAATGGTGACGTTGTATGGATGTTTGATATGTTTGTAAGACTATTCGTGAAGTTGGATTGATGTTTTATTTGTTTGTTTCACGATTTCGTTACGTTTTGGTCATTCTTTCGACTTAGCATGTCTACGGTCGACTAGATCACCTCGACGGTCGACATAGCTCGCCTACTGTCGACTCGTATACATCGACAGTCGACATATACAGGACGAATGCGACGTGTATGGGTTTAGGGTTTAGGGTTTAGGGTTTAGGGTTTAGACGTTGACCATGGACGTGTAGACGTCGACATGTTGTAGTCGAAAAAAACTGCAAAATTATGCCCAACCGGGCCAACCGCCTCCAACACCACGGTTTGGGCCAACCGCCTCCAAAACCACGGTTTGGCCCATACGTATATATACATATATTGTATATATAAACCTTACTGCATGCAAACCGTGGTCTTGTCCTCAGTCTCTTCTCCAACGGCAAGCACACAAACTCGTCTCTTCTCCAACAGCAAGCACACAAACTCGTCTCTTCTCCAACGCAAGCACACAAACTCGATATGGCCAATCCCCAACGGCAGGTATGTAATATTACAATATGCATGCTTTGTGATCGATGAATGTTGATGTACGTTAGCCTCTGTTACTCCCTCACAACTCGCTGGAGTTCGAACCATATCTAGGGTTTCTTAGTGACTCAGTTTTAGGGTAGAAACAGTGAATATGCAAGCTCATGAATGAGGCGAAACAGTGAATATGCAAGCTCACGAATGAGGCTACACGGTAGAAACAGTGGCTGTGGTGCCGGTGCTTTCTGAATTTTTTATTCAACAACCCTCCCTCACAACTCACTGTTCCTACCGTGATAACTGAACTTTTTTGACCCGGTTAGTATATTTAGGGTTCGAACCATATCTAGGGTTTCTTAGTGACTCAGTTTTTGAGGGTTCAAACCATATTTAGGGTTCAAATAATATTTCGGGTTCAATGAATAAAGCGAATTCCTACCGTGATTTCTGAACTCTTTTGACCCAGTTAGTATATTGAGGGTTTGCATGTTGTTTTTGCATGTTGTTTTTCCTTCACACGTTCAGAACATTATGTACCCTTCTCTATATTTTGTTCTATGTAGGTGATGGCGGCAATAATGGATGCATATGCGGAAGAAAGTCGTAGAGTGAAATTCAACATAATGAAAGCCCGTCGTGAAAGAAAGAAGCGCCATATCGTTTATTTTTTCAGCTTTTGATTTATGAAATAAACCAGAGAGTTTTCCCTTGCAAATATTTTTGTTTGCATTCTCAGTTTAGTACAGATTCTACACCATTTGGTATCAGAGCCTAACCGCGTTCCTTCACCAACTCTTTCGCCGCCACGAATCAGCCGCCGTCCGAAGCACCATCTACTCCCAACCATCAAGCTCACATCCCAGAAACAAACAACCTCTACCCTTACTCACCGCCCGGACATAAGCAACCAGGGTGCAGGAGGTTCAGATGGACTTTGCCGTCGCCGGAGCCAGCGGCTGCCGTCCCGGTCGGGATCACTGACCATTTGAAGTTCCGACGTCGTTACAGTTGCGAGATCAGTCCACACTCACCGAATTAGTACCAGAGCTTGTCGGCGTAACAAAATACAGCCTTCCGGCAAAGCCAGAACGAGAAGAAGAACCGACATCGAGAAGACGGAGGCCGGAGATTTCACTTACCGATCTAGTTGCTGAAACAAATCCAAGCCAGATTCGTCCCGAAAAAATCCGATTACCTTTGCTTCGGCTACTCCGCAACGTCTCCTGCTTTTGATTTTGGTGCCACCGTCGACGATACAGAAAAGATTTACGGATTGAGTACGAGACGAAGCCGAGGACCTCTGGAACTAAAAGACGGCGCTGTTGTTCCCGATCAGCTTTTCTTTTTATTAAAAATCAAATACCCTAACTCATCTCACAACAAGCCCATCCCTTTTTGCCTTTACCTTTAGCACCATCAAACCCACCAGTATCCCATTCACTCTAACCCATCTCCTACAGCCCAACAAATTAGCCCAGTAACTTTAGCCTATCTACTAAAGCCCATTGTCACTAGCCATTAGTTAAAAGCCAACAACCAGTTCACAGACCCACTTCGGCAGGCCACTTCTCAAAAGTGAACCAACATTTTCTTCTTTTTACATCCCAGAAAAAGAAGAGAGAAAAAAAAAGAAAACAGAGAGAAAAAAAATAAACAAAAACAAAACAACAACAAAATTTTTTTTTGAGAAAAAACAACAACAAAATTAACTTCATATATATATATATATATATATATATATATATGTATATATATATTTGGCGAATTTCCTTTTAAGGATTTTGTCACACTTTGGCTCATATTCTTCGGAATTTTGGGTCATCTCTCTCAGCGCCATTTCCATTGGATTTTGGGTCATGAGTATATACTTCACAAACTTGTACAAGAATGTCAAATCTTGAAAGTACGACGTTGAACTTGAGACCAAGTTGGTTGAAGTTGCAGCCAAGTTGGCTAAAGGAAAAGGCATTTCCCCAGAAACTAGCCGATTTCGCAACTGAGCTCTTGCGAATTCCATCTTCAACGGACGAACTTCTCCATGTACTTGATCGAACCGAGAATTTACTTAGCAAAATTAGTCAATCTCCTTCCAATGAGTTGCAGAAGCTTCTGTCTTCGTGTAAGAAGTCATTATTTCAACCAGAACTATTGGGACATGCTAGCGATGACGTGAAAATTGCAGCTATTGCATGCATTTGTGAGCTGACAAGAATTACAGCCCCAAAGCTCCCATACAATGACGATCAAGCGAATGAAATTTTTAAGCTCATTGTATCTTCCTTCGAAAAATTGTTGAATCCTTTTACCCGCTCTTACACCAAAGTCATCAACATCCTCAACATCTTTGCAGAATCCAAGTTGTTTGTATTGATGCTCGATCTTGAATGTGATACATTGATTCATGCAATGTTTAACTTATTTCTTACCTCCATCACATCCGAGCATCACCCATCATTGTTCGAAGATATGAAAAATGTCACGAGTACGTTGATCGGGGAAAGTGATTATTTGTCGTTTGAGCTTACCTCACCGCTCTTGGATTGCATGGAAGGAAATTATCTAGAAGTTTCTGAAATCGGGAGACAATTGGGAACTCAAGTTGTTGAAAATTGCTCGACAAGACTCATTCCTTACTTTGAAGAAGTTAAGAAGAAGAGTGCATCCAAAGTTGAAGCACATTGTGAGGATAATACATGTGACAAAATTGTTGATCATTGTGGTCTCACTGATCCAGACTCAACCAGGGTTCTTGCAACTGTAAATCCTAATCCAAATATCTCATATGCTCTTTCAATACCTAAGTTTGTTAAGACATGTCAGAGATGGAGTATTTTTTCTATCCAAGTCAGCAAGCATGTTATGCTACGACCAGGGAAGTATTTCAAGGGTACGCAATTCTATCTTGACAGTTGTTCATTGAACCCCTTGATGACGTACCGCATCGAGTCTCATGCAGGTATTCCAAGAATAGTCGAAGGAATTTGTGTTGGACTATATCTCGACGGTAACTCTTTCGAGATGTTGCGTCCTAAAAAGCCATCTCCTTTAGTTCTCGAGTTCATTAACTGTTCCGACAAGTATGATCACTTGAGCTTAAATCCTACTTTTCAGCCTCAAGTGAACTTTTGCAGAGGTGATACTACACCTACATTTCATTTATTTTCTCAAGGTAGTCCAACCGTTGATGAGTCACGCGGAAGCATCAAGTCCAAGTATTCTCTTGCATCCCAAGATTGAATTTGGAAGTATCTAGTGTATTGGAAGAATCATCCATGTCCGTCTATGCAAGCCTATGAGAACTTCGTACAATACATGCTTCAGTGGGAAGGACGTCCAAATTTTGCATCTTACGAAATTGCAATTTGGAAATTTCTGACTTGTTGGATATTTGGTTAGCTGGAAAAATCGTCCAAAGATTTCAGTTCAAATGCGATTCCTGGAGGTACTTGGTTCGATGGACTAACCATCCAAATAAGTTGCTTCATGGGGGCATATGGATGTACTTGTTGCTCTGGAAAGGTCGTCCGCGCTCTATTTCTTTCATTAAACTCTCCGGAGTAGAGTTTTCTCGGTGGAGGAGAATGATGCGGATAAAGACTGAGAAGTTATTCTCAGTTATCTAGGATTTTATTTAGTATTATTTATTAGTATATCTTTGTTAGGATTTAAATTTGAGATCAGAATAAGTTAGTTGTTATCCTTTTACGAGTTTATCTTGTTTTGAATTTAGTTCACCTAGGAGTCTGTTACTTTTGCCTATTTATAGGCCCTCAGCCTTCATTTATTTTTTCAGCTTTTGATTTATGAAATAAACCAGAGAGTTTTCCCTTGCAAATATTTTTGTTTGCATTCTCAGTTTAGTACAGATTCTACACCACTTTTCCTCGAGAAATTTAAAGAGGGCTTCCTCGTTTGGATCCACCATTTTTCCATTGACCAAAATGAACCCTTGTGACTTGGCCTTATACATGGCTGCTATCTCCTCCATCCTCATCTCTCCCTCTCTGGCTTTTAGTTTCCATTGCTCATCAGTAGGTCCCTCCTTCAAGAAACGCTCAATAGCAGCTGCAAACCATTTTGCCTTCTTTTTCTCTCCCTCACCCTCCTGTATCATTGGGGCCTTCCCTTTATCTGTGTTTTTGGCACTAGACCTTCTCTGGACTGCGGAACTAGAACCGGAAGCTTTGGGCTTCTTTTTCTTGTCTGCTTGCAAACCTATTACTTTTTGCTCCTTCTTTGCATCATCCGATGGGGCAACATCAATGATAGTCCTCTTTTTGGGTGGCTTCTTTCTTGGAGCTTTCTTGACCTTGATAGATTTGTCAACTTCATTTGCCACACCAGAATTTGATTATGGGCTGACCATATCCACAGAAGGAAGAGCTGCCAGGGTTCAATGAAATAATTTAATTCGTGTAAATTATACACGATCAAGTATAAATTCACTGCTCCTATTTATATTAATGGTAATGAGGATTTATTTTCCTATAACTAAACGCATTCACCTACTTATAGTCGACGTGTCTGCGGATACCAGCAACAACAGATTAGAGATAGGTGCATCATATGATGAGTAGAAGCATATTAAATATTAAACGGTGCAATTATATACCACGTATCGTACGAACTACTCGTTCTATTTACTACGTGCTACCTTATATTCTAACTATTTTAATTAAGTATGACACCATTAATACGATATTGTTCCAAGTGTAAGGAATATTTCTCTTCGTCAAGGGAAATTCCCCCAAACTTGATTTATTAATATTATTTCTTTTATAAGCCTCGAAACTTAACAATGTTTCCATCATTGTACAATTTAGTGTGTCTCTAAACTCTATATAAGTTCAATTTTTGTAAGACTAATGTCACTCCTAACCAAAGGCAAATAATAGAGAAGTTACAACGACATAGCTGTCCTTTATTTTTCACGAATTTCGACAATGGAGAACTTTGTGACGGGTGTAGAGAGTATTTTGAATTACAAATTCGTAAACAAGAATTTGTTGCAACAAGCTCTCACCCATAGTTCTATAGAGAACTCACCGTCATACGAGCGATTGAAGTTTATTGGAGACGCTGTATTGAGAAATACATTTACAATTTTTCTATTTTCACATTACCCGCTTCTAAACCCTGGCAAGCTATCCCTCCTCCGATCGGCTAACATCAGCACTGTGAAGCTTGCGAGAGTGGCCGTCCGCTCCGGACTTTACAAATTCATCAACCATAACTCCTCTGCGATCCAACATCAGGTATACATTATTTTTCAGTCCGATCACATTACATTTTTGAATTGTTTGGGTTCAATCAGAATTTCACTTTTAGCCTCTTTTCATTTTGGGTTAGGTGGCAGATTTCGTAACTATTGTTTCAGGGGAAGATGAGGCTGTGGTGCACGAAGGAGCCATTAAAGCGCCAAAAGTCCTCGCTAACATTGTACAATCAGTAGCTGCATCGGTTTACCAGGATACCCAGTTAGATTGTCATGCGACGTGGAAGGTTCGAAGTTTAATAACTTTTAATTATTTTCTTGAATTGTTTCTTTTCAGGGCATAAATTAATACACACTGCTATTAGTCCTACCGTCATGAGTATCTAAAATACTTTTGAAATTTAAAACAACTGTTATATAAATATGTACAGACTACAGACTCCCTCCATCCTAATATTTGAGTCCCATATTTCATTTTCGACACTCTCTTTTATGTAGCTCTCACAATGTTGTAGTTTATCTAACTTGTCCTAAAAATAAAGGTGACACCGTCAAACACTTAAAAAATTAAAAATTATTTAAGTAAATGACTTAACAAAAAGTTAGTAAAAATATAATGATTATATATCCCCTTAAATAGTTCGATTCTCAAAATAAGACTAAAATTTAGGTATTGTGATACTAAATGTGATACTAAATTAAACTTATATTTCTAAAATTTCTCATTGAAGAGTTTTTCTCATCTTTATTGCAAAAGACATTTTACACCCTCCATTATGACTTAAATACAAATACCCCCAGCACTATGGTACCCGCGCGCGTACATACACACACATATATACACATCTAACTCACAAAAGTTGTTGACAGTGCTTAAACATAAATACCAAACTAATCTATATAATAAAATAGAGGATTATGGGGTCGTAAGAGCTCATTTTTTTTGAGAAACTCATATTTCATTATTTGATCATAGTAATGTAGTGTGACCTAAAAAATAGTATAATTTATGTTAAACCCTACAAACGTAAAAAAATGCTTTAACTTTGTACAATTTATGTCTTGACATAAAATATTGTATAATACAATATGACACACAAACTTCTTAGATATGCAAGAACAATGATATTATTTTTATTTTTATTGGTTCTCTGACATTTATGAATATATAAACTGGAATATTAGGTTATGAAGCCGATACTCGAGCCGATTGTCAAGCCTGAATTTCTGGAAGAGCGGCCGCAACAAGTGGCTGAGCTTTACGAGCCAATTCATATGGTTGAGATTAGTACTAGTAATACCAAGCGAGTTCATGATAGGGTTGGTATTGATGACGCAACACACAAGTTGAAGGAGTTATGTTACTGGAATAAATCGTTCAAACCAATCTACGGGTAAGAATAAATATGTTTCCTTACAACTTGAGAATGATATTTGATTGAAGAGTTTGAAAAGTCATTTGATCTTTAATCTGATTTCTTCCTTTTTCTTGCATTGGTAGTACTAGTAATACCAACAAGTCAATTCATAGGTTTGAGATTGGTACTAGTAATACCAACAAGGCATTTCAGGACAGGGTTGGGATTGATGACGCAAAAAGCAAGTTCAAGGAGTTGTGTGACATGAACAAAGGGTTCCATTCAATTTATGGGTAAGAATAAATCTGTTTCCCTACAACTTGAGAACGATTTCTAATTTACGACGTTGGAAAATCATTTGAGCACTCATCTGATTTCTTTCTTTTGGTCACAATGGTAGAACTAGTAATACCCACAAGCGAGTTCATGATATGGTTGAGATTGATAACGTGAAACGTAAGTTTGACACGAACACATGGTTCCAAAGAATTCACGGGTAAGAAAAAATATGTTTCCTTACAACTTGAAAATGATGTATAATTGCCGAGTTTGAAAATCATTTGAGCTTTAATTTGATGTCTTTCTTTTTCTTGCAGTAGTAGTACTAGTACCAATACCAACAAGCCAGTTCATGATAAGGTTGAGATTGATGGCGCAAAACAGAAGCTGAAGGAGTTATGTGACAGGAACAAATGGAGCCAACCAATTTACAAGTATGAATACATCTGTTTCCTTACAACATGACAATACTGTTTAATTGGCGATTTTTGAAAAATCCTTTTGAGTTTAATCTGAGGTCTTTCTTATGCTTGAAAAGGATTGTGACTGAAGAGGGTCCAGCACACGAGAAGCAGTATTGCTGTTCAGTAGAACTTAGTTCATCTGAACAAAATGAAACACTTCTTCTTGTTGTTGTTGGAGGAACTACGTCGAAGCTCAAGAAAGCTCAAAATTCAGCGGCTTCAAATATGCTCTACAAATTACAAGGATTTTGATCAATGTATGTAGCAGTCTATGACCATCAACTCACTCATGCAACCTATAATTACGTCAATTCAAAATAATTAATTATATATGTCACTCATTTGCTGGGTTGTGCTTTCTTGCTTTTCAGGGATTCGGAGTCATAGCAACTCATTTTATGAAGGAGGAAGGGTTTGCAAGGCATTTTTTTTCTATTTTTTTCTGCGTCTATTTAACAAAGAGATATGTCATATATCGATTGGACAAGCTCTTTAATAGCATCTACAATAGTGTAATCTACATCTTATCTATAAATTAGACTATTTCTAATTTAGTTCGTAATGTTTCTGGGTTTTGCTCTAATACTGCTATTCAAATATTTCTCATATATTTTTGTAATTGTTTATACACGTTGCATAAATTTAATTTGGGTGAAGAGATTTTACGGAAGGTGGAGAGATTTTAGGAAGAAATAGATCATGGAGAAAATCATGGAAAAATATTTGGATGAGAAACATTTTCTCGCCAAATGTGGCGAGCGAAATTCAAGCTCAACAAAATAGCATACAGTTTAGAGCATCTCCAGCAGCACTAGTTAAAAGTTGAAAATGTATATTGTAAAAATTTAGTTAGTGCTCCAATAGTATTAGTTAAATGATTAGCTAAATTACACGCGGCACATTCTCAATATTTCTTGTATGAGAATTTTAAGGAATTCAGGACATAACCGCTAAGAACATGGGTAAACAAAATATGAAGTTATTTATCCGGCTCGTTAAAAGTAGTGAGCGGGATAACTATCCGCTAAACTAAAGAGCGTAGTAGAGAGCCTATTGGAGACAATGTTTTTCTCATCTTATTTATATTTTGAAGATAACTGCCATATAAATAACCTATTGGAGATGCTCTTAGCAAGTCTACTGGAGCCACACTTTTCTAAATTTCGCTGGCTATTTTAGTATTAACCGCTATTTAGCTAGTCTACTGTGGATGCTCTAATCAATGTGTATGTTGGTTGGTAACCTGCATACTTTTATTAGTCAATAACAAAGTTTGTCATGATGTTGCATAAATGTTGGTTTTCTACTATGCTTATTTGGACAAATTTTGGATTAATAGCTTATATGAGGTCTAATACGCTCCACCAAAGAAGATGAGAAAGACGGAACATAGGATATATTGCAAGTCAAGCGGGCCAGACGGGTTGGCACCTCTGTTATAGGCCAAGCCCGAGTTCTTTCGAGATTGTCCAAGCCCAATATAACCCGAGTTACGAGCATCTTCACCCCACCCAAGCCTAAATTCATACAACGAATTGGGACTGAATACGGGCTAGTACATCAATTTTGCAATAAATTAATTCCGTTCACTTTCAACACAATTAAAAATGTCTCAAAAATTAAATTAGTAACTTAATTGTTGAAAAATATATTGAAAGTATGGATATCAAAGTTTGTTATTTAGGGCTAAAAACTAAAAACTACATACTGTTAGATCGAATTCAAAAACTATACATTTAAAAGTATCAAAAGATTTTTTTTTTCAAATACAAGAGAATAATAATGTTTGGATGGAAAAATCAAATACGACACTTCAAGAACAAAAATATTTCTAAGAATATCGCTAATAATCATAAAAAATAGTAGATTCATGTTATATATTTTATATAAATCTCTCCGAATCTAGTATTTTTAGTTAGTGATTATGCAAATCGGGTAATCGGTCTACCTAGTCGTTTAAAAATTGTTAGTAATATAGTAGGTTATTTATAGTAGGTTATTTCCACTCTTTTTTTGAGATTTTTTCGTGGTGTCTGGGATTACTTCTGCGCACTCGACAAATCCACGAAGTCCTAGAATATATAGGATATAGTCATGTCCATTTTCAATGATGAGTGATATGAAAATTGACGTTTGTGGGATTTGTACTTAACACCCAAGGGGCACATACCCTAAATCTCAAGCCCATCCACTATGTCAACCCCTTTAAGTTTTAAGTTATTGTTACTCTTGAAACTATTATCCATGGACTTAGTAATGGTTCTGTAGTTTTTGTGGAATTAGTCTCTTGTCTAGGACTGTAAATAATTCTTAGATCTTTCAAGTAAAATTAATGTAGCTCCAAAATACATCCAGAGAATGTTAGAAAACAAGGAACTATAAGCGACACAATTAAACATAGACTAAAGAGTATTTTAAATACTCTTCAACTCTATTCCAGAGTTCAAGAGTATTTTGAATTATTGATTCACAAACAAGTTACTAAAATAATCCCTCACACGCGGCTCTCTCGAGAATTAATGGACATCATACGTTCCAGGAGTTTGTTGGGGACTATGCATTCCGTGTCGCATTAACAAACTATGTGTCTTTAGTATCTCCTGCTTGGACCCGGTACTACGTTGTTCGCCTTGCGAACGGCACAAGTTTTAGAATTCATATTTTTATTATGACAAGACTCTAAAACTTTTAAATAAATTTACATTTCAAAAATAAATAAATAAAAAGAAATTGTAATTAAGGTCAAAAAACTTCAATAGAATTTATAATTGACCCATATGCTTTATGAAAATTATGACACAACTTAAAAAGGACAAAAGACTCTAGACTCCTATGAAGTTTATTATTTGTGACCCTAATCCTTCAGCAGTTTAAATTTTTCCGAAAAACTGCATGCAATTTGCACTTTGGGCCCAGTAACCTTCAATTAATGAATGGAGTTAACTTTACTCAACTGAATATGAGTATTATTGTAATCATATTACTATATTATTGCTAATACAGTAAAACCTCTATAAATTAATAATGGTGGGACCGTCATATTTTATTAATTTAGCGTGATATTATTATATCGATAAATTAATAATTTATTAATTTAAAGAGGTTTAATGCATGATTTTCAAAATTTCAAGTCCAATGAAAAGATTTAAAGATGAAGGCAACTTATTTTCAACTTTGAAATATTGTGATGCATCAAGTCTTTCATTTTTGCTTCCCAATTATAACACAAAATGGATTGAGGTATACTTTCCATTAGTCATAGTTGCTAGTGCTTTTGTAGAGAACAATTTAAGTCCCTATAGTAAATAAAATGCCACGTGAAACACATGCTCTAAACTACTACCTCCGTTTCTTCGCTATCACACCGGTTTGACTTTTGTCACTATTAACTAGATCACTTTGATCCGATGATTTGTGTAGCAAAACGATGAAATTCTTTTATATTTTTTTCAAGGTGTTGTAGAGTAAAAGTTTCTCTATAACACGGTGAAAACATTGTCAAAAAATCGCGTCGTTTAGCTATCCAAATCACCCGGTAAAAGTGATCCAGATACGAGTCAAAAAGTCAAACCGGTGTGATAGAGAAGAAACAGAGGTAGTGGTAGTTATAATTGAACTGTTATCATCAGGGGTGGAAGAATGGTTTATTTTTCTCCACATGTAAGTGAAATAATGAAATTTAAAGATGAATTCAATATATACTTGAAGTTCAACAAAAAACAAGTGAATATAGATTCATTTCTAACAAGACAATCTTAGAATATTTGGACTATTTTAGTGATTATTAATTTATAATTTCGTTGGGACCAATATATGTACCCTGAGATTTAAAAAAATTATTATCTTATTATTTTATCGATTGGGGTCCAATTTTGTACTGGTCCCAAGTTGGGACCGGACAAATTATTAATTTTATCGAAGTTATTAACTTATCGAGTATTAACTTATAGAGGTTTTACTGTATACCCTTCAATTACCCATATTAGCGTTAAGATTTTTTTTTTTTTTTTTTTTTTACAATTAAAGACTTTTGGACCCAAAATATAAACTACATGGAGTTTTTCAGAGAAATTATAATTAATTGAAGTTCAGAGTCATAAATAGTAAACTACATGGGGATTCAGGGTAATTTATATGAAAAATGGTAAAATAATGATGGTGCGACACATGGTGCCAGTCTTGTTGACACGTGTGAGATTTTTGTAAGTTCTGTGACACTTGTGTACATGCAACTAAGATGAATCTGGTAAACAACCCAATGACACTTGTACATGTAGCTTTTCCCAAACGAGAAAGTAGAAACATTATGTTTACCCAAAAAAAGTAGAAACATTATTAAGTGCATGTGTTATCTTATTTTATCCCAGCCGTAGGATCATCTCCAGTTCTGACTATTTATTCTATGAGAGACCTACACGCCCACAACAAATCCCTTGGTTGACTAAACACTAGCTACTACGGACAAGAGCCCCTTGAGCGAGAACCCTGATCTGATCTAAAAGACGGCAACGGTGGTCTTCTTCTTCGGATATCTCCTTCCCTTTTAACAGGTGTGTGTTTCACTACTTAGGGCTTTGTATGTGGGGTTGATTTCTTCAATCCTATACTTTCAATCCTATACTTTCAATAGTTTTTAGCCCTAAATAACAAACTTTGATATCCATACTTTCAATATCGTTTTCAACAATTAAGTTATTAATTTAATGTTTGAGACAATTTTAATGGTGTTGAAAGTGAACGGAGTTAATTTATTACAAAATTCATGTACTAACCCGTATTCAGTCCCAATTGGTTTGTATGAATTTAAGCTTGGGTGGGTTGAAGATGCTCTTAACTCGGGTTCTATTGGGCTTGGACAATCTCGACAGAACTCGGACTGCCTATAACAGAGGTGTCAACCTGTCTGACCCGCTTGACTTGCAATAAATCCTATGTTCCGTCTCTCTCATCTTCTTTGGTGGAGCATATTAGACCTCATATAAGCTATTAATCCAAAATTTGTCCAAATAAGCATAGTAGAAAACCAACATTTATGCAACTTCATGACAAACTTTGTTATTGACTAATAAAAGTACGCAGGTTACCATCCAACATACACATTGATTAAAGAGCTTGTCCAATCGGTATATGACATATCTCTTTCTTAAATAGACGCAGAAAAAATAGAAAAAAAAAAAGAAAATGCCTACCCTTCCTCCTTCATATAATGAGTTGCTATGACTCCGAATCTCTGGAAAACAAGAAAGTGCAACCTAACAAATGAGTGACCTATACAATATTTCTTTGAATTGACGTAATTATAAGTTGCAGGAGTGAGTTGATGGTCATATACTGCTACATACATTGATCAAAATCCTTGTAATTTGTAGAGCATATTTGGAGCCGCTGAATTTTGAGCTTTCTTGAGCTTCGACCTAGTTTCGCCAACAACAACAAGAAGTGTTTCATTTTGTTCAGATGAACTAAGTTGTACTGAACAGCAATACTGGTTTTCATGTGCTGGACCCTCTTCAGTCACAATTCTTTTCAAGCATAAGAAAGACCTCAGATTAAACTCAAAAGGATTTTCCAAAAATCGTCAATTAAACATTATTGTCATTTTGTAAGGAAACAAATGTATTCATACTTGTAAATTGGTTGGATCCATTTGTTCCTGTCACATAACTCCTCCGGCTTCTGTTTTGCGCCATCAATCTCAACCTTATCATGAACTGGCTTGTTGGTTTTAGTACTAGTACTACTACAACAAGAAAAAGAAAGACTTCAAATTAAAGCTCAAATGATTTTCAAACACTAGTACTAATACCAACAAGCCAGTTTATTATAAGGTTGAAATTGATGGCGCAAAACAGAAGCTGAAGGAGTTGTGTGACAAGAACAAATGGTTACAACCAATTTACAAGTATGAATACATCTATTTCCTTACATTATGACAAGGATGTTTAATTGACGAAGGAAAATCCTTTCGAGTTTTAATATGAGGTCTTTGGTTTGCTCGCCAAGGGTTGTGTCTGAAGAGGGTCCAACACATGAGAAGCAGTATTGCTGTTCAACTTAGTTCATCTAAACAAAATGAAACTCTCCTTCAAATTGTTGTTGGATAAATTAGGTCGAAGCACAAGAAAGCTCAAAATTCAGCGGCTTCAAACATGCTATACAAATTACAAGGATTTTGACAATGTATGTAGCATATATGACTATCAACTCACTCCTGCAACTTAT
This sequence comes from Linanthus parryae, assembly GCA_023055425.1. Lineage (NCBI taxonomy): Eukaryota > Viridiplantae > Streptophyta > Magnoliopsida > Ericales > Polemoniaceae > Linanthus > Linanthus parryae. Next base: position 125,070,246 of record JALGPY010000004.1, on the reverse strand, counting down.
ACTTGCGTCGATTCAAAATAATTAATTATATATGTCACTCATTTGCTGGGTTGCGCTTTCTCGTTTTTCAGGGATTCAGAGTCATAGCGCCTTATTATATGAAGGAGGGAGGGTTTGCAAGGCATATTTTTTCTCTCTTTTTTCCCATCTATCTCTACGTTTAACAAAGGGACATGTCATTTATCAATTTGACAAGCTCTTTAATCATTGTGTATTTTGGATGGTAACCTGCGTATTTTTATTAGTCAATAATAAAGTTTATCATGATGTTGCATAATTGTTCGTTTTCAACTATGCTTATTTAAAAAAAAATTTGGATTAATAGCTTATATTATGTTTAATATGTTCCATCGAAGAAGATGAGAAAGACGGAACATATGAGTGCAACTCAGGCACGCCAGACCGCCATACAGGTTGGAACCTCTGTTATCGGCCAAGCCCGAGTTCTGCTAAGATTTTCCAAGTCCGGTATAACCCGAGTTATGAGCATCTTCACCCCACGCAAGCTCAAATTCATACTCAATTGAGGCTGAATACGGGCTAGTACATCCAATTTGTTAAAAAAAAAAATGTGTACACTTTCAACTCAATTAAAATTGTGTCACAAATTAACTTTATAACTTAAATGCTGAAAAAGGTAGTGAATGTATGCATATCAAAGTTTGTTATTTAGGGCTAAAAACTAACAACTATATACTGTTAGATTGAATTCAAAAAAATATCCTTTTAAAAGTATCCAAAACGTTTTTTTTAAGTACAAGAGAATAATATTTTTTGGATGGAAGAAACAGATAAGACACTTCAAAAAAAAAAAAAAAACAAATAAGACACTTGAAGAACAAGAATATCATTAAACATCGCTAATAATCATAAAAAATGTAGATTCATGTTAGATATTCTTATATAAATCTCTCCGAATCTAATATTTTTAGTTAGTGATTATGGAAATTGGGTAATTCGACATACCTAGTCGTTTAATATTTATACACAATTCCAGACTGTAATTATAATTCAGGCTGAGATCTATGTCCAAGTGTGCCGAAATTACTAAATGTACCCAAACCAAAATTTAGTTCTGGCTGGTTGTATTCAGCATGTCAAAATTTAAGCCCCGGTAGAAGATTAAGCGTAGGCCTTCTGCTCAGCTTCGGCTTCGATGAAAGATCAAGAGGTTCGTAACATTCGAGATGTGTACCCATCTACAGTTTGAACTTAGAGATCTTGGGTTCAATCAATGCTTATGCGTCTCTGCTATGAGCAATGTTTTGATACACCTAGTGTGTCCTTAAGAATTATAAGAGGGTCGAACATGTACCAAATACTTAAACATTATAGGGTTTTGAGTTCCGACTAATTCGGAGGGCGATAGGTATGGTAAACGGATCTTCGGCGAGAAACTCTAGGAATGAGACATCGATCGATTGAGGGAATCACCACCAACACAACACAGGCAGTGGAAGGACATCTGCAAAAGGTAGCCCTGAGAACAGTGGGTACGAAAGCAGTACATAGACGCTTGCAAAACTATCCATCGAGGAGGAAGTGGTTGTGGAGCTTTTCGATGCACATTGCAGGGAATCGATCCAAAATCTCGGGCCATGTCTTATTGGCTCCTTTCTATAGCCGGTTCATTTTGATGTTTGGGCTATGTTATTGCTCTTCACTAATGTGGGACGAAGGCGAAGATGTCGATATTACGGTAAATAAATCCTTTTTGAGTTTTCATCTACTGCTTCCATATAGAAAGTCTTGGCAGAAGGTCCGTAGATTTTTCGACGACAATTTATTATTGTTGATGTCGTGGGTTGTGGAGATTCGTACCAATAATATCACCTTCGACATTATGGACGTGTGGGTTGAAGTTCGAAACATACCCTATCAAAAAAGACGACAGAGTACTCTAAAGAGATAAATTGAAACATCGAGCAGAGATCAACCCACGTAGGGGTGTACATGGTTAGGTTTGGGTAGTTTGGTAGGGGAAAAAGCACCAATCCAATGATCAGTGGATTCAATAAATGCAAGTCAAAATCAATCCGTCTTCTTGACAAATCAGCCCAAACCAACAATCTGGATTGGTTTGGTTTGGGTGGGTTAGCCGGTTTGCGTTATTCTAAACAAAATATTATTGTCAGTTTCAGGACATCTAAATATTTGTGCACCAAGAAACGACATGACGTAGAATAAGAAATATCATTTCAAATATTGAAACTTAGAATGCATAAAAAATCATTTGAAGTGGTTAATGAATAGTTTGTTTAAACGAAAAAGATCGAAGAATTTTGTTGATGGTGAATCCATTATATACAGTGAAGCCAAAATTAGGAACGGAAAAAGAAAAAAATTAGTGGCAAAGGGGGATTGATCTTCCTTTATGGAGGATCTGACGTTTTCTTAATAGAAGATGAAGGGAAAAATCTTTAACCTATTCAATTAATAAATTATTTAATTATCGTATATAAATTTCATAGAAATTACGAATTTATAACACATATTACCTATTTTGGATTGGATTGGGTTAGTTATGAAATCCACCACTCAAACCAAAATATCGATTTGCGCTAAAATATAATCTGTATTCAACCCAAATAATTTCAAACCAATAAATTGGATTAGAATGGGTTGGACGAGCCGGTTTGGATGGGTCAAGCGGTTTTATGCACACTCCTAAACCCTGTACAAGGTTTGGACCAACTAATCCATTCACCTCTTTGAAAAGGAGGTTCAAACGAGGGGGACGGGGGGGGGGGGGGGGAGAAGAGGAGCAGAATTCAAAACATAATGTTCATGTAACGGGAAAAAAGCGGGATGAAAAGCAGCAATACTAGGAACACCATCAGGAATAGCAGAGGCAAGATACTCAGCAGCCTTGTTGGAGGTCATGTGGTCATGCTTGAGGGAGGCCTGGAGGCTACTCCCTAACATCCTGCAATTCATGACAATATTATCAGCACAGTGATCAGGGTTGGGGTTATAGAACAGGTTAGCAAGCTCCAAGCAGTCTGTGCTAATAGAGGGGGAGAATTGAAGTAACATCTCTGTAGTCTAGAAACTGCCTTGTAGAGGAAAGATAATTTATAGTAGACAAAAGAATAGGAGGAGATTTGTAGAGGTTGTGTAATTTTTGCAGATTTTTTTTGAGCAATTATTTTATATGCTGCATGGAGAAAAAGTAGGACTTGATTATCTTGTATAATTGTACATAATTATTTTTTTCCTAAAATTTCATTTTATTTATTTGTAAAATATTTTGTTTTTTGTTTTTTTTGAAATGTTGTAAAATATTTTGTTAGACAAACTAAATATGCCAATAATTTAATTTCTCAAAATAATATACCCATAATTAACGTATTAGAAAAATATATAAATAATAGCATAATAAAATATTAATTAATGGTAGATGCAGGGGTGGGGAGTAGTGAAACAGCCCGAAGGACCACGGTTCACAGCTAGTACAATTCAACCGAAATTTCAAGTACATTATTTATATATAAAAAGGAGAACCCTCCAACAAAGTTTGGAAACATCGAAATAACAATGACTAAAATGTCTGAAATGTCTAAGTGATGAAATGAAACTAAACTTTATTGCTGCTAAACTTCTAAGCTTCAACATGTGCGCGTTTCCCCCAACTCAATGCCAACCTGCGGGTTTTACAATAGACAAAGCCGACCGCAGAAAAATTTTAATTAGTAAAAACTAAGTAAGTATATACCACAATACGTAAACAAGAGTTTTGGCTCAAGATACACACGATTTGATAAAATTCCATTTGAAAGATGCCAAGAGTAGTTGTCAAACTCAGTGATAGTAAACCAAGGCTGAAAGGAATTCGAGTATATGAAAACAGTAACCAAGATTCAAATTTTATTGTTCGGTTTGGTTGAGGCATAGCCTACGAGCCCCAACAGGTACGATGTGGACAGAGAGGTCACGATGCAATAAATCATAATAAAGGGGTGTAGTTGTCAAACTCAGGGGTGCACCTCTCGACTCTGTGTCTAGAACATTCCAATAATCTTCAACGGGGCTATTACAGTGGGCACAGCCGGAGCTAATCTGCACATTTCTTCTTTTAAGATTCTCACAAGTCGGAAGGGCATGATTGAGACACCACCATACTGTGAGTTGGACTTTCCCCTGAGAAGTTACACCACCATACTGTGAGTTGGACTTTCCCCTGAGATTTGTAACTTCGACAGGTTCTCAAGCCATGACTTAGCTGCTTATACCTGTAGAAGTTTCCTCATTATTCATGCCCAAGACATTTTCCTCGATGATGTCCCAGGCTAAACCGTAACCTGATTTGACTGTATGTGGGGCTAACATTGAGGAAACGTGGTCTCGCTATTCACGGATCTTCAAAGACCTTCACTCCTTCACCTGGACTTAGACGTAATATCTCATCATGAAAATATTTCTCCTTCAGTACCCAGCTTAAGCGACTGTTCGGAAAGTTGAGAATTTGCCAACCAAGTTTAGTCATTTGCCAACCAAGTTTAGTCAGTAATGCTAGATTAAAATAGTGTATGACTTTAAAATTAACCCCCTTGTTTTTTCATTGCAAGTTTATCCCAAGCAATCTAGTAGATACCTTTGCTCGAATTATTCTTGCTCCACCAGAAATTTCTGATCCAGCGCTTTTATTTGTACTCGGTGCGTGTCCCTCACAACGCACCAACAGAGCTTATGTAACCATTGACTTATGTCATGCGCTTCCCTTATGGGATTTCATGAATGAGGGAAACTCTATAGTCTTTAGAACTTTTGACAGAAAACCCCCCTGCAATATCGTCTCGCTGACACTTAGCTACAAGCAGTATTGATTTTGTCAGGAAACCCCCCTGGAGTTTCACTTTTACCGACATCGCGCACTATTTTTCAATCAGAAACTCCCTTGCAGTTTCACTTTTACTGACACTTAGCTACCAACAATTTTAGTAAAATGGTGCGCGGTGTCAGTAAAACTGAAACTGCAGGGGGGTTTCCTGGCAAAATCAATACTGCTAGTAGCTAAGTGTCAGTAAGACGATACTGCAGGGGGGTTTTCTGTCAAAAGTTCTAGTCTTTATTTACTTTGGATTAGGCCACATTTGTGTAGTAGTATTGAAGAGTTAATTGTCACCATTTTGGCATTGTATTAGTTATTATTTTTTTTTTCTTTTATTTTTTTTTTATTTTTTTTGCGTAAAAACGTCGAAAACTTCAATTGATAGAAAATGATGGATACAAGTACATTGAAGAAACAGACCACTGAGCATAATCCTGCCATGCTCCCTTCCTCTAATCTAAACCAACACATCAAGCCACAACTTAGGAATGAAAATATCAAACATTGTTTAACAAAAGAAGACATCTAAGACAACAAAACATAGATATAAGGACTTCCAGAACTTCAAACTGATTTTCCCTTCTTCTTCGATCTTAATTTTTCTTCGAGAAATTTAAAGAGGGCTTCCTCGTTTGGATCCACCATTTTTCCATTGACCAAAATGAACCCTTGTGACTTGGCCTTATACATGGCTGCTATCTCCTCCATCCTCCTCTCTTCCTCTCTGGCTTTTAGCTTCCATTGCTCCTCATTAGGTCCCTCCTTCAAGAAACGCTCAATAGCAGCTGCAAACCATTTTGCCTTCTTTTTCTCTCCCTCACCCTCCTGTATCATTGGGGCCTTCCCTTTATCTGTGTTTTTGGCAATAGACCTTCTCTGGACTGCGGAACTAGAACTGGAAGGTTTGGGCTTTTTCTTCTTGTCTGCTTGCAAACCTATTACTTTTTGCTCCTTCTTTGCATCCGATGGGGCAACATCAATAATAGTCCTCTTTTTGAGTGGCTTCTTTCTTGGAGCTTTCTTGACCTTGATAGATTTGTCAACTTCATTTGCCACACCAGTATTTGAATATGGGCTGACCATATCCACAGAAGGAAGAGCCGGTAGGGTTCAATGAAATAATTTAATTCGTGTAAATTATACATTATCAAGTATAAATTCACTGCTCCTATTTATATTAATGGTAATGAGGATTTATTTTCCTATAACTAAACACATTCACCTACTTATAGTCGACGTGTCTGCGGATACCAGCAACAACAAATTAGAGATAGGTGCATCATATGACGAGTAGAAGCATATTAAATATTAAGCGGTGCAATTATATACCACGTATCGTACGAACTACTCGTTCTATTTACTACGTGCTACCTTATATTCTAACTCTTTTAATTAAGTGTGACACCATTAATACGATATTGTTCCAAGTGTAAGGAATATTTCTCTTTGTCAAGGGAAATTCCCCCAAACTTGATTTATTAATATTATTTCTTTTATAAGCCTCGAAATTTAACAATGTTTCCATCATTGTACAATTTAGTGTGTCTCTAAACTCTATATAAGTTCAATTTTTGTAAGACTAATGTCACTCCTAACCAAAGGCAAATAATAGAGAAGTTACAGCGACGTAGCTGTCCTTTATTTGTCACGAATTTAAACAATGGAGAACTTTGTAACGGGTGTAGAGAGTATTTTGAATTACAATTTCGTAGACAAGAATCTGTTGCAACAAGCTCTCACCCATAGTTCTATAGAGAACTCACCGTCAAACGAGCGATTGAAGTTTATAGGAGACGCTGTATTGAGAAATACATTTACAATTTTTCTATTTTCACATTACCCGCTTCTAAACCCTGGCAAGCTATCCCTCCTCCGATCGGCTAACATCAGCACTGAGAAGCTTGCGAGAGTGGCCGTCCGATCCGGACTTTACAAATTCATCAACCATAACTCCTCTGCGATCCAGCATCAGGTATACATTATTTTTCAGTCCGATCACATTACATTTTTGAATTGTTTGGGTTCAATCGGAATTTCACTTTTAGCCACTTTTCATTTTGGGTTAGGTGGCAGATTTCGTAACTATTGTTTCAGGGGAAGATGAGGCTGTGGTGCATGGAGGAGCCATTAAAGCGCCAAATGTCCTCGCTAACATTGTACAATCAGTAGCTGCATCGGTTTACCAGGATACCAAGTTAGATTGTCATGCGACGTGGAAGGTTCGAAGTTTAATAACTTTTAATCATTTTCTTGAATTGTTTCTTTTCAGGGCATAAATTAATACACACTGCTATTAGTCCTACCGCCATGAGTATCTAAAATACCTTTGAAATTTAAAAAAACTGTTATATAAATATGTACAGACTACAGACTCCCTCCATCCTAATATTTGAGGCCCATATTCCATTTTCGGCACTCTCTTTTATGTAGCTCTCACGATGTTGTAGTTTATCTAACTTGTCCTAAAAATAAAGGTGACACCGTCAAACATTTAAAAAATTAAATTATTTAAGTAAATGACTTAACAAAAAGTTAGTAAAAATATAATGATTATATATCCCCTTAAATAGTTCGATTCTCAAAATAAGACTAATATTTAGGTATTGTGGTACTAAATGTGATACTAAATTGAATATTGTTATGACAACCCCCCTTGCGGAAACGAGCTATAAGTTATGATCTGGACCTAGCTTAGAACGACGATAACGATGAAAACAAGAACACAAGAAACACCCGATATAACGTGGTTCACTAGTGATTAGCTAGCTACCTCCACGACCCGAAAACCCATGTTTATTAGAGAGAAACACCACGAATACAATCCACACTATGGACAACCCGCAATGTTTAGACACAACCTAGGTCCCTTATATAGACATATAGGACCGACTTAGTGCCCAAGACATCCCAAAAACGACTATAGAACATATAAGGAAACAACCCAAAAACTGTCAAAGTTGGACACCCAATTTGTTTCCTAAATCTCTTAGCCACCTTTGAATTTTTCCGCCTTTGAATTCAAGTCATATTCAACAAATCTCCACCTTGACTTGAATCATCTCAGCAACCCGAACCTGAACCGATGCTTCTCTCCAATAACCCCAAATTCACAAGTTGCTCCATCTTCGCCAAGATCCTGTAACGTGTGCCCCTAACGATGCTCCAACCCCCGTCTAGTTCCTGCAATCGAACCCTATCGATGCTCCAACTACGGCTGAGTTCCTGCAATCAAAACCCCTGTTTGTTGTTCCAAATCCCACTGAGTTCCTACAACAAATTTGTTTGTTGTTCCGACTCCCACTGAGTCCCTACAACGAAACCCCCCAACACGTTGCTCCAATTCCCACTGAATTCATGCAACGTTTTGCGAAATTGCTCCAATTCTCACCAAATTTCTGCAATATCGGCCCCTTGCGCGCCTCAAACGCGCCCCCTTGCACGTCTCACACGTGCCGTGTCCCTCGTCAGAGACTCCCCCATGCTAAATCCGCCTCCTCGTCAAGAGCACGGATTCCATGCCCCCCAACGGGGCTTAGAGAACTAGACCATCCTCCGAAGTACCCTCCACCTGCAGCCAAACATGCAGATCCTGAGTTCATCCTTCGTCCACCGGTGTCTCTTTTCTCTACAGTTTGAACAGACGTCACCGTAGCTTCCCATGGCCGCCCTCATCGCGCCGGAACTCTGACTGTCTGAACCCCCATATGCAGCCCTATGTCGCGTCCCCTCTTGCTGAGCCTCGAACTCAGCGGTGGTTGTATCCGCGCCCCCTTTTTCAGAGGTCCATGGCAACCACGGATCTTGCTGCTTCAACAAAGCACGTATCCTGATTCGCCACCTGCAGTTGTCTCTCCTTGTGAACTTGTCGATCTTGGTCATCCCCCCGGTCATCTTCTCTGCAGCTCCTTGTCGTGATCCGTAACCCCGAACGCGTGCTCCACCTTGATTGCGAAACCCTAGTTATGAATTTCACGGATTGTGAAACCCTAGCTCTTTAGCTCCACCTTGATCTTGGAACACCGAAACCTAAGCTCTGAGCTCTCCCTGAATCGCTAAACCTGGCTCTGATACCAGTTTGTTATGATCTGGAACTAGCTTAGAACTATGATAATAATGAAACAAGAACACAAGCATGTAACATGGTTCACTAGTTATTAGCTAGCTACCTCCACGACCCAAAACTCCGATTTTATTGAGAGAAACGCACCCTGTACAACCACGATAACCCACACGTACACAAATAAAAATAGCACTAAACAACTCCCATGTCTAGTACTCTAACCCCCTGTGTGTACACGGTGTGTTATGCATTACAAACCAAATGAACAACCCTTTAAAAAATGCTTGTGAGTAGTGGCGGTGGAAACACTATACCACCGCCTCCAACTTCTATCCAAATTGGTTTGCTTTGACTTTTCCCTTTATTTGTTTCCTTTTGTTTTTTAATTCAAGACACCTAACAAACATATATTTCTAAAATTTCTCATTGAAGAGTTTTTCTCATCTTTATTGCAAAAGACATTTTACACCCTCCATTATGGCTGCGCTATGGTACGCGCGCGTACATACACACACACACACAACTGACAAAAGTTGTTGACAGTGCTTAAACATAAAAAATAGTATAACTTATATTTCATATTTCATTATTTTGAGAAACTCATATTAAATTATTTGATCACAGTGATATGTGACCTTAAAAATAGTATAACTTATGTTAAACCGTACAAGCATAAAAATATGCTTTAACTTTGTACAATTTATGTCTTGACATAAACAATTGTAAAATACAATATGACACACAAACTTCTTAGATATGCACGAACAATGATATTATTTGTATTTTTATTGGTTCTCTGACATTTGTGAATATATAAACTGGAATATTAGGTTATGAAACCGATACCCGAGCCGATTGTCAAGCCTGAATTTCTGGAAGAGCGGCCACAACAAGTGGCTGCGCTTTACGAGCCAATTCATATGGTTGAGATTAGTACCAGTAATACCAACAAGCGAGTTCATGATAGGGTTGGTAATGATGACGCAACACACAAGTTGAAGGAGTTGTGTGACAGGAATAAATCGTTCAAACCAATCTACGGGTAAAAATAAATATGTTTCCTTACAACTTGAGAATGATATTTGATTGAAGAGTTTGAAAAGTCATTTGATCTTTAATCTGTTTTCTTTCTTTTTTTTGAAGTGGTAGTTCTAGTAATACCAACAAGTCAATTCATAGGTTTGAGATTGGTACTAGTAATACCAACAAGGCATTTCAGGACAGGGTTGGGATTGATGACGCAAATAACAAGTTCAAGGAGTTGTGTGACATGAACAAAGGGTTCCATCCAATTTATGGGTAAGAATAAATCTGTTTCCCCACAGCTTGAGAACGATTTCTAATTTACGATGTTGGAAAATCATTGAGCACTCATCTGATTTCTTTCTTTTGGTCACAATGGTAGAACTAGTAATACCCACAAGCGAGTTCATGATATGGTTGAGATTGACGACGTGAAACGCAAGTTTGACACGAACACATGGTTCCAAATAATTCAGGGGTAAGAAAGTATATGTTTCCTTACAACTTGAAAATGATGTATAATTGCTGAGTTTGAAAATCATCTGAGCTTTAATTTGATGTCTTTCTTTTTCTTGCAGTAGTAGTACTAGTACTAATACCAACAAACCAGTTCATGATAAGGTTGAGATTGATGGCGCAAAACAGAAACTGAAGGAGTTATGTGACATGAACAAATGGATCCAACCAATTTACAAGTATAAATACATCTGTTTCCTTACAACATGACAATGATGTTTAATTGATTTTTTTTTGAAAAATTCTTTTGAGTTTAATCTGAGGTCTTTCTTATGCTTGAAAAGGATTGTGACTGAAGAGGGTCCAGCACATGAGAAGCAGTATTGCTGTTCAGTACAACTTAGTTCATCTGAACAAAATGAAACACTTCTTCTTGTTGTTGTTGGAGAAACTAGGTCGAAGCTCAAGAAAGCTCAAAATTCAGCGGCTTCAAACATGCTCTACAAATTACAAGGATTTGATCAATGTATGTAGCAGTATATGACCATCAACTCACTCCTGCAACTTATAATTACGTCAATTCAAAAGTAATTGTATATGTCGCTAATTTGTTAGGTGGCGCTTTTTTGTTTTCCAGGAATTCGGAGTCATAGCAACTCATTATATGAAGGAGGAAGGGTTTGCAAGGCATTTTCTTTTTTTTTTTCTTTTTTTTTGCGTCTATTTAACAAAGAGATATGTCATTTATCGATTGGACAAGCTCTTTAATCAATGTGTATGTTGGATGCCTGCGTACTTTTATTAGTCAATAACAAAGTTGGTCATGATGTTGCATAAATAATGTTAGGTTTTCTACTGTGCTTATTTGGACAAATTTTGGATTAATAGCTTATATGAGGTCTAATGCTCCACCAAAGAAGATGAGAAAGAGGGAACATAGGATATATTGCAAGTCAAGCGGGCCAAACGGGTAGGCACCTCTGTTGTAGGCCAAGCCCGAGTTCTTTCTAGATTGTCCAACCCCAATATAACCCGAGTTACGAGCATCTTCACCTCCAACCCACGCCTAAATTCATACAAACCAATTGGGACTGAATACGGACTAGTACATCGATTTTGTAATAGATTATTTCCGTTCACTTTCAACACAATTAAATTTGTCTCAAAAATTTAATTAATAACTTAATTGTTGAAAAAGATATTGAAAGTATGGATATCAAAGTTTGTTATTTTGGGCTAAAATCTAAAAACTACATACTTTTAGATTGAATTCAAAAACTATCCATTTAAAAGTATCAAAAAGACTTTTTTTAAATACAAGAGAACATAATGTTTGGATGGAAGAATCAAATACGACACTTCAAGAACAAAAATAGTACTAAAAATATCACTAATAATCATAAAAAAATAGTAGATTCATGTTATATATTTTATATAAATCTCTCAGAATCTAGTATTTTTAGTTAGTGATTATGCAAATTGGGTAATCGGTCTACCTAGTCATCATTTAAAAATTGTTAGTAATACAGTAGGTTATTTCCACTCTTTTTTAGAAAATTTTTCATGGTGTCCGGGATTACTTCCGTGCACTCGACAAATCCACGAAGTCCTGGAATATATTGGATAGTCATGTCCATTTTCAATGTTGAGTGATATGATAATTAACGTTTGTGGGATTTGTACTTAAGACCAAGGGGAACATACCCTAAATCTCAACCCCATCCACTATGTCAATCTCTTTAAGTTTTATGTTATTTTTACTCTTGAAACTATTATCCATGCACTCAGTAATGTTTCCGTAGTTTTTGTGGAATTAGTCTCTTGTCTCTAGGACTGTATGTAAGTCTTAGTTTTTTGAAGTAAAATTAATGTAGCTCCAAAATACATCCAGAGAATGTTAGAGAACAAGAAACTGTAAGCGACACAATTAAATATAGACTAAAGAGTATTTTGAATACTCTTCAACTCTATCCCAGAGTTCAAGAGTATTTTGAATTATTGATTCACAAACAAGTTACTAGAAGAATCCCTCACACGCGGCTCTCTCGAGAATTGATGGACATCATATGTTCCAGGAGTTTGTCGGGGACTATGCATTGAGTGTCGCATTAACAAACTATGTGTTTTTAGTATCCCCTGCTTGGACCGGTACTACGTTGCTCGGTATGCTAATAGCACAAGTTTGAGACTTTACATTTTTATTATGACAAGACTCTAAAACTTTTAAATAAATTTACATTTCAAAATAGATAAATAAAGAGATTGTAATTAAGGTAAAAAAACTTCATAGAATTTATAATATGACCCATATGCTTTATGAAATCTGTGACACAACTTAAAAATGGCAAAAGACTCTAGATCCCTATGAAGTTTATTACATGTGACCATAATCTTCCAACAGTTTAAATTTCTCCGAAAACTGCATGCAATTTGCACTTTGGGCCCAATAGTCTTCAATTATTAATGGAGTTGACTGTTTTAAACTGAATATTTTTTATTTTGAGAAATTATTTTGTCGTCTACCGGATTTGAATCCGGGACCTCATGCAGGGGCTTCCAACGCTCAACCACTTGGGTTACCACCCTAGCTACTTCTTAACTGAATATGATTATTATTGTAGTCATATTACTATAATATAGCCTTCAATTACCCATATTGGCGTTAAGAAAAGTAATTTTTTTAGCAATCGAAGGTTTTCGGGCCTAAAATACAAACTGCAGAGAGTTTTTTAGAGAAATTAAAATTAATGGAAGTTCAGAATCATAATTAGTAAACTACATAGGAATTCAGGATAATTTATATGAAAAATGTTAAAATAGTGATGGTGCGACATATGGTGCCAGTCTTGTTGACACGTGTGAGATATTTATAAGTTCTGTGACACTTGTGTACATGTAAGTAAGATGAATCTGGTAAACAGCCCAATGACACTTCTACATGTAGCTTTTCCAAAACGAGAAAGTAGAAACATTATTAAGTGCATGTATTATCTTATTTTATCCCAGCCGTAGGATCATCTCCAGTTCTGACTATTTATTCTATGAGAGACCTACACCTACACGCCCACAACAAATCCCTTGGTTGACTAAACACTAGCTACTACGGACAAGAGCCCCTTGAGCGAGAACCCTGATCTGATCTAAAAGACGGCAACGGTGGTCTTCTTCTTCGGATCTCTCATTCCCTTTAACAGGTGTGTGTTTCACTACTTAGGGCTTTGTATGTGGCTGATTTCTTCAATTCTATACTTTCAATCCTATACATTCAATAGTTTTTAGCCCTAAATAGCAAACTTTGATATCCATACTTTCAATATCTTTTTCAACAATTAAGTTATTAATTTAATGTTTGAGACAATTTTAATTGTGTTGAAAGTGAACGGAATTAATTTATTACAAAATTGATGTGTTAACCCGTATTCAGTCCCAATTGGTTTATATGAATTTCGGCTTGGGTGGAGTGAAGATGCTCTCAACTCGGGTTATATTGGGCTGCCTATAACAGAGGTGCCAACCCATCTGGCCCGCTTGACTTGCAATATATCCTATGTTCCGTCTCTCTCATCCTCTTTGGTGGAGCATATTAGACCTCATATAAGCTATTAATCCAACAAATTTCCAAAATAAGCATAGTAGAATTTGTCCAAATAAGCATAGTAGAAAACCAACATTTATGCAACATCATGACAAACTTTGTTATTGACTGATAAAAGTACGCAGGTTACTATCTAACATACACATTGATTAAAGAGCTTGTCCAATCGATATATGGCATATCTCTTTGTTAAATATACGCAGAAAAAAAAAGAAAAAAAAAATGCCTTGCAAACCCTTCCTCCTTCATATAATGAGTTGCTACGACTCCGAATCCCTAGAAACAAGAAAGCGCAACCTAACAAATGAGTGACATATACAATTATTTTTGAATTGACGTAATTATAAGTTGCAGGAGTGAGTTGATACTGCTACATACATTGATCAAAATCCTTGTAATTTGTAGAGCATATTTGAAGCCGCTGAATTTTGAGCTTTCTTGAGCTTCGACCTAGTTTCTTCTTCAACAACAACAAGAAGTGTTTCATTTTGTTCAGATGAACTAAGTTGTACTGAACAACAATACTGCTTTTCATGTGCTGGACTCTCTTCAGTCACAATCCTTTTCAAGCATAAGAAAGACCTCAGATTAAACTTAAAAGAATTTTCCAAAAATCTTCAATTGAACATCATTGTCATGTTGTAAGGAAACAGATGTATTCATACTTGTAAATTGGTTGGATCTATTTGTTCTTGTCACATAACTCCTTCAGCTTCTGTTTTGCGCCATCAACTCAGCCTTATCATGAACTGGCTTGTTGATATTAGTACTAGTACAACTACTGCAAGAAAAATAAAGACATCAAATTAAAGCTCAAATGATTTTCAAACACTAGTACTAATACCAACAAGCCGGTTCATGATAAGGTTGAAATTGATGGCGCAAAACAGAAGTTGAAGGAGTTGTGTGACAAGAACAAATGGTTACAACCAATTTACAAGTATGAATACACCTGTTTCCTTACAATATGACAAGGATGTTTAATTGACGATTTTTGGAAAATCCTTTTGAGTTTTAATATGAGGTCTTTGTTTTGCTCGCCAAGGGTTGTGTCTGAAGAGGGTTCAGCACATGAGAAGCAGTATTGCTGTTCAACTTAGTTCATCTGAACAAAATGAAACACTCCTTCAAATTGTTGTTGGAGAAATTAGGTCGAAGCACAAGAAAGCTTAAAATTCAGCGGCTTCAAAGAAGCTATACAAATTACAAGAATTTTGACAATGTATGTAGCATATACGACTATCAACTCACTCCTGCAACTTATACTTACGTCGATTCAAAATAATTAATTATATATGTCACTCATTTGCTGCTGGGTTGTGCTTTCTTGTTTTTCAGGGATTCGGAGTCATAGCGCCTTATTAAATGAAGGAAGGAGGGTTTGCAAGGCATAATTTTGCTCTCTTTTTTCCCGTCTATCTCTATGTTTAACAAAGGGACATGTCATTTATCGATTTGACAAGCTCTTTAATCATTGTGTATTTTGGATGGTAACCTGTGTACTTTTATTAGTCAATAATAAAGTTTATCATGATGTTGCATAAATGTTCGTTTTCTACTATGCTTATATGGACAAATTTTGGATTAATAGCTTATATTTTGTTTAATATGTTCCATCGAAGGAGATGAGAAAGACGGAACATATTAGTGCAACTTAGGCGGGCCAGACCGCCATACAGGTTGGCGCCTCTGTTATAGGCCAAGCCCGAGTTCTGCTAAGATTTTCCAAGTCCGGTATAACCCGAGTTACGAGCATCTTCACCCCACCCAAGCCCAAATTCATACTCAATTGAGGCTGAATACGGGCTAGTACATCCAATTTGTAAAAAAAATAATTTTGTTCACTTTCAACTCAATTAAAATTGTGTCAAAAATTAACTTAATAACTTAAATGCTGAAAAAGATATTGAATATATGCATATCGAAGTTTGTTATTTAGGGCTAAAAACTAACAACTATATACTGTTAGATCGAATTCAAAAAAATATCCTTTTAAAAGTATCATCAAGATTTTTTTTTTTTTTTAATACAAGAGAATAATATTTTGGATGGAAGAAACAAATAAGACACTTCAAAAAAAAAAAACAAAAAACAAATAAGACACTTGAAGAACAAGAATATCATTAAACATCGCTAATAATCATAAAAAATGTAGATTCATGTTAGATATTCTTATATAAATCTCTCCTAATATAATATTTTTAGTTAGTGATTATGGAAATTGGGTAGTTTGATATACCTAGTCGTTTAATATCTATACACAATTCTAGACTGTAATTATAATTCAGGCTGAGATCTATGTCCAAGTGTGCCGAAATTACTAAATGTACCCAAACCAAAATTTATTTCGGGCTGGTCGTATCCAGCATGTCAAAATTTAAGCCCCGATAGAAGATTAGGCATAGGCCTTCTGCTCAACTTCGGCTTTGATGAAAGATCAAGAGGTTTGTAACATTCGAGATGTGTACCCATCTACAGTTTCAACTTAGAGATCTTGGGTTCAATCAATGCTTACGCGTCTCTGCTATGAGAAATGTTTTGATACACCTAGTGTGTCCTTAAGGATCATAAGATTGTCGAACATGTACCAAATACGTAAACATGATAGGTTTTTGAGTTCCGACTAATTCGAAGGGCGATAGGTATGGAAAACGGATCTTCGACGAGAAACTCTGGGAATGAGACATCGATCGATTGAGGGAGTCACCACCAACACAACGCAGGCAGTGGAAGGACATCTGCAAAAGGTAGCTCTGAGAATAGTGGACATCTACAAAAGGTAGCTCTGAGAATAGTGGCTACGAAAGCAGTACATAGACGCTTGCAAAACTATCCATCGAGGAGGAGGTGGTTGTGGAACTTTTCGGTGCACATTGCAGGGAATCGATCCAAAATCTCGGGCCATGTCTTATTGGCTCCTTTCTATAGCCGGTTCATTTTAATGTTTGGGCTATGATAATGGTCTTCACTAATGTGGGACGAAGGCGAACATGTCGGTATTATGGTAAATAAACGCTTTTTGAGTTTTCATCTACTGCTTCCATATAGAAAGTCTTGGCAGGAGGTCCGTAGATTTTTCGACGACAATTCATTATTGTTGAAGTCGTGGGTTGCGGAGATTCATACCAATAATATCACCTTCGACATTATGGACGTGTGGGTGGAAGTTCGAAACATACCTATCAAAAAAGACGACAGAGTACTCTAAAGAGAAATCGAAACATCATAGTGACGAGC
The DNA here is from genome assembly GCA_023055425.1 of Linanthus parryae. NCBI lineage: Eukaryota > Viridiplantae > Streptophyta > Magnoliopsida > Ericales > Polemoniaceae > Linanthus > Linanthus parryae. The sequence goes on along the minus strand of JALGPY010000004.1, from coordinate 125,053,044 downwards.
AGAGATCAACCCATAGGGGTGTACATGGTTAGGTTTGGGTAGTTTGATAGGGAAAAAAGTACAAATTCAATGATCAGTGGATTCAATAAATGCAAGTCAAAATCAATCCACCTACTTGACAAATCCGCCCAAACCAACAATCTGGATTGGTTTGGTTTGGGCGGGTTAGCCGGTTTGCCGTTATTTTAAACAAAATATTATTGTCAGTTTAAGGACATCTAAATATTTGTCACCAAGATACGACATGGGATAGAGTAAGAAATATCATTTCAAATATTGAAACTTAGAATGCATAAAAAATCAATTGAAGTGGTTAATTAATAGTTTGTTTAAACGAAAAAGATCGAAGAATTTTGCTGATGGTGAATCCATTAAATACAGTGAAGCCAAAATTAGAAACGGGAAAAGAAAAAAATTAGTGGCAAATTAGGGATTGATCTTCCTTTATAGAGGATCTGACGTTTTCTTCATAGAAGATGAAGGGAAAAGTCTTTAACCTATACAACTAATAAATTATTTAATTGATCGTATACAAATTCCATAGAAATTACGAATTTATTACACATGTTCCCTATTTTGGGTTGGATTGGGTTAGTTATGAAATCCACAACCCAAACCAAAATATCGATTTGCGCTAAAATATAATCCGTATTCAACCCAAATAATTTCAAACCAATAAATTGGATTGGATTAGACGAGCCGGTCTGGAAGGGTCAAGCGGTTTTATGCACACTCCTAAACCCAGTACAAGGTTTGGACCTACTAATCCATGCACCTCTTTGAAAAGGAGGTTCGGAGATTTGGAGACCTAGTGCAAGAAAAGGTAGGTTATCCAACATACACATCACACGAGAGGGGGAGATTTTTTTTTTTTTTTTTTTTTTTTGTGATAAACAGGATTCATTAAACAAGACTAAGGAGGTTCAAATGGGGGGGGGAGGGGGGTCTTACATCCTCCAACAAAACCCTGTCCACATCAAGAGGGGCAGATTTCAAAACATAATGTTCATGTAACGGGAAAAAAGCAGGATTAAAAGCAACAATACTAGGGACACCATGAGGAATAGCAGAGACAAGATAGTCAGCAGCCTTGTTGGAGGTCCTGTGGTCATGCTTGAGGGAGACCTGGAGGCTACTCCCTAACATCCTGCAATTCATGACAATATTATCAGCACCATGATCAGAGTTGGGGTTATAGAACAGGTTAGCAAACTTCAAGCAGTCTGTGCTAATAGAGGGGGAGAACTGAAGTAACATCTCCGTAGTCTAAAAACTGTCTTGTAGAGGAAAAATAATTTATAGTAGGCGAAAAAATAGGAGGAGATTTGTAGAGGTTGTGTAATTTTTGCAGATTTTTTTGAGCAATTATTTTATATGCTGCATGGAGAAAAATTAGGACTTGATTATCTTGTATAATTGTACATAATTATTTTTTCATAAAATTTCATTTTATTTATTTGTAAAACATTTTTTTTTTGTTTTTTTTTTTATATTTAGCAAAATATTTTGTTACACAAACTAAATAAACCAGTAATTAATTTTCTCAAAATAATATACCCATAATTAATGTATTAGAAAAATATATAAATAATAGCATAATAAAATATTAATTAATGGTAGATGCAGGGGTAGGGACTAGGGAAACTTCTATCGTTGGATATTGAGTGACAACGTTATAAATATCAAAAAGTAAAACAATTGGATCAATGTGAGTTTAGAGGTGAAGAAGACTTCCACCATTAAAGATGGCTTTAGAACACGGGTCATTCCCAGTTTACAATAGGACTCATGATTTATGAAATCTATGACCCAACTTGAAAATGTTAAAATAATAATGGTGCGAAAATATAAGATGAGATTTGTGGAGGTTGTGTAATTCTTAATATAAAACTTGCAGATTTTTTTGAGCAACTTTTTTAATTGAGTAATGATAAGTAGCCCACTCCGTAGCCAGAACCGTAGCCAGAATGTGATGTGGCATGCCACATCAACACATTGAGAGAGGAAAACAAGAAAAATAATATGTCATTTTCTTGTTTGTTTTAATTACATGCCATTTCTTTCTAATTTGATTTGATTTATTGCCTTTTATTTGTTATTTTTTTTCTCTTTTCCTTTCTCAATGTGTTGATGTGGCATGCCACATCACATTCTGGCTACGGTTCTGGCTACGGGAGTAGGCTACTTATCATTACTCTTTTTAATTTTTAGATTTTTTTTGTATGCTGCAGGAGAAAAAGTAGGACTTGATTATCTTATACTTCCTCCGTTTCTTCTCTTTCTCTATGCTTTGACTTTTTAACTCGTATCTGGGTCACTTTGACCGGGTGATTTGAATTGCAAAACGATACAATTTTTTTGATAATTTTTTCGCCATGGTATATAGCAGCTTTTACTTTACAACACCATGAAAAAATTGTCAAAATAGTAAATCGTTTTGCTATTCAAATCACCGGGTCAAAGTGACCCCGTGAATAGTGACAAAAGTTAGAACATAGAGAAAGAGAAGAAACGGAGGAAGAATAATTATACATAATTTGTGTTTTTAAATTTCATTTTATTTTGACAAAAAAAGATTCATTTTATTTGTTAGTATACATTTTTTGTTAGACAAACTAAATATACTAATATTTAATTTTCTCAAAATAATATACTTATAATTAATGTATTAGAAAATGTATAAATAATAGGGTAAAAGACAAAGACTTTCGGATTAAATCCTCCCCGCTACCCTGACTTTTGGAAAGACACTCTACACCTTTTTTGGATGGAGCTGATGGTGAACTAACATACTCGACAAAAAGACTGTTTTACCCTCACAATCTTTCAAAATGGCCTATCTTCTCCTACCTCATCTTTTCAAACCCTAATCTACTTCTCTATCATCTCTCGTCTCTCTCTCTCACCCTCCCAAGCACAGCCGACTCCATCTCCACCTCCACCTCCCCAAGCACCGACCACCATCACACCCATCTCCACCTCCACTTTCATTTCCCCAATCGAAATCTAGCCCTATCTCTCTGATTTCACTCGACTAGAACCCTCAAACCTAGAACACAAACTCCTCTTCTTCCGATAACACAGTCGAAAAAAGCCGGCTAAATTCCGTCACAGAGCAGAGGTACAAACAAAACCACCAGATTCGCAACTTCACAGACTAAAAAACCTAAAAGGATGAAATGACGAGGTTAAGAGGAAGACTTACCCAGGCTCTTGAAGCAGCCACAAGGCTCTGTTGTCTGATTGAAACTTCGGACTGTTCAACAATGGCGAAGTCGTACTGTTCTAGCTTCTCCAAAAGAGAGCCTTGGACAAATCTGGCTATCAGTGTGCTGTAGGGACCATACAATAGCAACGATCGAACCACCAAACAACCAAACAGATGATTTGTACAACTGAATTGAGTGGGTAAGACCACCGGTGAAGGATTGAACCAGAGCTTCCGGTTTTGACCTAGGTCAGATCTGATGGGCGAAATGGTAACCAAACAGGTTCCCAAATCAACCACAAGAGAGAATTCTTGACCTTGTCCAGAAATGTTTTTTCTTGTTATTTGTAATTAACACCTTGTTATAGTTTTGTTTTTTTTTGTTTTGTTTTTGTTTTGTTTTTTTTTTTTTTTTTTTTTTTTTTTTTTTTGGAATTATGGGTTTGTTCTTGTTTTTCATGTTTTTAGTGTTCTTGGTGAACAAGAGTAATAAAGTCAAATAACACAGGGGCATATCGTCCAAAAAAAAGTGTATCTCTCATTTTTCTAACAGAATAGACAAAAGGGTGCCAAGTGTCCACGGACTATTCCGTCAAATAAGTGCAGAGTGTCTTTTCCAAAAGTCAGGGTAGCGAAGAGGATTTAATCCAAAAATCAGGGGTGGTCAGTGTCTTTTACCCTAAATAATAAAGTAATTGAAACAACATAATAAAATATTAATTAGTGGTAGATGCATGGTGGGGGAGACTTCCACTGTTGGATGCTGAATAACAACTTTGTAAATATATAGAAAAAAAACACGATTGGGGTGAGTTTAGAGGTGAGGGAGACCTCCACCATTGGAGATGGCCTTAGGGCACGGTTCATCCTCTAATTTACAATAGGACCCATATGCTTTATGAAATCTACGACACAACTTAAAAATGTTAAAAATCTGAAAACATGCGTACGCCCTGCTCTGACCTCTCACTAAGTTTAGAGAGAGAATTGTTCCGGCGTATCCTTTCGAACAAAAACCACCCCCAGTTTTCTTCATTTCTCATGTCTACTCCGATGCTTGTTGAGGTTAGCCTAAAGCGAAGAACCAGATAACCTTCTTCTTGTGATTCCTCTGTTTCAACTACCAGGCCATCGAAGCATAGCTGCTCGGCCAACCCTCCACGAACTCCCTATATCCTGTTTACACGTCCTCTTGTAGCTCCCAATTTCTTGTCATGGATCGTGCTAAACTTCAATCACTCTTCGAAGCCTCTTGCGGAAAACTTCTTCGGTTTAAATCATTCGCACATTCTCGGAAAATACTTGATCCAATCAACCGGTCTAGTTGGTGGAATAGGGAGTCTTCTCGCTCATCCCAATCACAACAAGCGAAGGTAGCTTCAGTTTATCCAGGTAAGGTGGAACAACTAGTCAAAAAAGTTTCCTCTTCCCATCTACCACCAGCCTCCCAAAGGCCAAACTCCGTTTCAGAAGTTTTTCTACAACATCAACTCCCGAAAGAACAACCTCAAGGAGCCACCTCCCTGCCAACAGTACAAAGAAAGAAAAGAAGGAACGCTGCGATGATAAGGCCACACAAATTGGATTCCTTGCAACCCCGGTCCCTAAAAGGAACAGTCTCAAGAGTCTCCTCGGTTTCATCAGCGCAAAGAAAGACGTCACCGCTAACAACTTTGCATGTTCCAAGATGTTACTTGAATTTACCACGCCCGCCACATAGCTCATCGCCGAATTCAATTTCAGCAATCAAAAAACGACATCCCACACAGAAGTTCGTGGGCGATTGGGGTTTCAGCTCTTTTTTTTCGGACCACATCCAGGTCCCTTGCGCTGGTTGCCGGAATCTAGACACCGCCAATCTCAACGCCACCGCCCAACGGCTTCAACACCGAACACCAGTAGCCCACCGCCAAACCGCTCCACGTGTTGCTTCAGCCGAAATAGCATCGTCGGTGTGCCAATCTCCATCGATCATTCCAGTCTTGTTGGCTGATTACGTTTTCAACCTTATCCAGTTTATGGCCCACATGTAACTTTGGACTTCGGTGTTTTATTTAGTCTACTTTGGATCTATTCTAGTTTGGGGTCTCTAGTGTATCTGTTTTGTTCTAGTCTTACTTGTTTGGTCAGTTTGGTAGTTTATGCAGTACAGTTAGGTCATCACCAACACACTGCACGTACTCCGCTGAGGCGGTGAAGGCCTTAAGACTTTTTCACTGTACTTGGAATCCGGCTGTACTTTTTTTTTTATTAATAATATTTCTTACCTTTTCACCCAAAAAAAACTTAAAAATGTTATAATAATAAAGGTGCGACACATGGTGCCATTCTTGTTGACATGTGTGAGAGATATTTATAAGTTTTCTAATATTTTCTTTTGAGGAAAAAGTTTTGTGACATCTGTACATACATGTAGTAAGATGAATCTGGTAGTCTACCTCCTGCCCAAGTCCTTGTGTGACTAAACCCTATATCATCCCTCCGTATTCGCTCACTTGTGTCGCCATCATCGCTGCTACGGAGAAGAGCCCCTTGAGCGAGAACCCCAGATCTGATGATTCTGATCTAACCAATATAAAAGACGAAATCCATGTGTTATCTATTGCTTTCCATAACCAAATCGAGACAGAGAACTAACTAGTTATGAGAAAGGCAAATCGAACCCTACTGAAAGACGACTAATTGTAGGGGCAAGACGGCAACGGACGGTGGTCTTCTTCTTCCGATCATTCCTTCCCTTTAAAGGTGTGTGTTTCACTACCAGTTTTTATATAGCTTTTACTGAATTAGGGCTATGTATGTGGGGCCGATTTCTTTAAAATTCCATAGTATTGGAGGCAGACTAGCGAAATATGTCTTTTGGGGGGGGGGGGGGGGGGGGGGTGGGAGGAAGCTACATGTTGCAGGTCTCATGAAGAATTTATTATTATTGTTGTTTATGAATCCCATATTGAGAATTGAACCACAACATTACTCACCCCGGGTGTAATTCTAATTCAGTTATATGATTTTGTTGTAACTAGATACTCCAAATTACCCCGGGTTCATTTGTGTGGTTAATTCAATACAGTTTGTCCCGTGGCATCGGTGTTTCATGAACGACATGGAATGTACAAGAAGTACTTGAGCAGTGTTTTTGGGGATAGCAAAGTTTTGCAAGATAGATTGGTCATGTAGTCAGGTTCTTTGGTACTTCACTACGTTGTCCACATACGCCCCTGAATATGTTAACTTTTCACCAACGATTTGATTCTAAAATACGTCAAAGTTATGTCCCTGTCTTTCCGGTGTTCTTTTTCCGTTTTCCTTTTCTACTATTCCTATTCCCGCAGTAATTAAAAAACTATGTTTTAGTTGTTTTCATGCAGGACAGCGTCCTTTTGGTTATGTACTCGATGCTTCAAATGGAGATAATTGTTAATGCGGCTGTTCTTGTACTTTTAGACATATTCCCTTAAAAATTGGTAGTTAATTTCATGTCAAGTTTGGTACTCAGCTTGGTGATATTGTTGACCTCTGCTCAATATGAAAAGAAAGGTCTTCGAAGGTAACAAAGTAACTATTCGTCTCATTTATGTTAACCTATTCTTTTGAGCAATTTCCAGTTCACCTGTTTCTTTGGACCCAAGCTCCTTATATGACCTGGTATGAGAATAAATGTCTAATTCTCTTTTCGATTTCATGTAATTTACTTTCATATATTGTGCATCTCATAACAGTTATGCGTTAAGTCTTTTTTGTTGTTGCTTAAAGTTGACCTATTTGCTGGTCAAATTTGTTTCTTAGGAGCGTTGCATAGATTGTGTTAACTTATGGAGCCGCAAATAAGCTTTTAATAAATTTTAGATTTTAAAACTTCAATAGATATATCACTTTCGAGTGTCCTAAGAGATAGTGCCCTAAGACTATAAAATTTGTTTCAGACTTGCATTGTGTTGTTTGGAAGTATTGTATGGTACGTATTAGTGCACATGTATTATAAATATATTTAATTTTAGGCATAGTGCCCTGAGTGCATGCACATTCCCCTAGTAATAATATAAAAGATGATGGGAAAATATTACCTACTCCAAGAGGCATTATAGTATTTGCAATGCCATACTTAAAAGAGTTAATTATGAGTTGGCATGCCCATGCGGATTAATTGCACCAGCTAATGACTTGTACCTCAAGTAGTACTCTTGTGTACTTAAACTTAGAATTTTAAAAATAATAGTATAAGAGATGAGAAGGTAATACTATTTAAAATTTAGATTTGTGCAAGTCAACTTCGTATATTTACATACATAGTTGTATCTAAGAGTGTAAACGACATTTCAAGTTCAAGGGCACTACTACATATGAAAGAAATGTAAAGAAAATAGCAGTAACTTTTTTCCTAGTTTTAGAACATTTCGTAACATAAATTGAATTTGGGAGATAAGAAAGAAAAATAAAGTGTATGAGTAACATAAAATTGAACATTTCGTAAGAAAGAAGAAGAAGTGTATAAGTAACATAAAATTGAATGTAGTAACATCAACGTTAGAATAATTAGTTGTTAATAAAATCGAATTCAGTAATATTCAGTTTAGATAAATCAGTATGAAGCTGCATAAGAGCAGGACAGATAAAATGGAATGAAGGATGCAGGTTGGAGAAAGATAAGAAGGAAGTTGACAATTTTAGTCTTCAAACTCTTCTCATGTCCCATCTGTCGACATCCCATTTGCTAAGTGGTGCAAAAAGTCATGAATTTTCTATTTATAATTTACAAAACTCCCCTTCCACCAATCATTGTCAAAGTATTTCTCCGTAATAGTTTCACATTCAATGGCTCAATATCATTTGATCCGATAGCAAGACATTTCAACAAGACTCCCCGTGTATCTCATAGGTAATGCGTCAGCACTTCAAGTGTTTGTTGTAAGTAGAGTTTGTATATACAGTAGATGAAAGCATTAAGTGGTATGAAAATAAATCTTCACCACCATTAATATAACTAGGAACAATGAATTTATATTGATAAATTTATAAGTTGCACGTATTAAATTCTTTCCCTGATAATACTATTACTAATACAATGCCAAGCTGCAAGAAAAACACATTAATAAAACTGCAAGGTACACCTTAACCGTGTATTAACCCACAATAACCATAACACATTGGCCACAATGTATTAACACTAATCATGCTCTCTATTAGACCTATATATACAAAAAGTTAAACTAACTGGAACTCTCGAACTACCTTAAACGTTTAAAGATTTTTCGAAATCTACAAGCACGAAAAGTTTACATGAAATTGGCAAAACAAATCTTCTACTAGTACCTTGGATTATGGGAAAACTTTGCGGTTAATTATAACCATGATATGCTGTATAAATTGACTTTGAATACACCCATCTCTCCACTTATATACCTCTCCAGTTTTATTTTAATATTTTGGCTTTTTTGAGATAATAAGCTTCTCTTGTTTTTGTGTCCTTTCAAATATACTCGAATTTCTTTAATCGCCAAGGTTAGTAAAATTGAGAGGAATTGATAAATCTAAATTTAGGTCTAGTTTTGCTAAGGTCTTAAAGATGGGTATTATCAAGGAAATAATATTATATGTGCAACTTATACATTAATCAGTATAAATTCACCGTTCATGATTATATTAATGGTAATGATGATTAAATCTCATATAACTAAATGCATTCACCTACTCGTAGTTGACGTGTCTTCGAATTCTACGAGCAACAACCAGTTAGATGTGGGTGCATCATATGATGGGTAGAAGCGTATTAAATATTAGCGATGCAGTTGTATACCACGTATCGAACCAACTACTCGTTCTATTTAGTACGTGCTAACTTATATTCTACCAAACTCTTTTAATTACGACACCATCAATACTATATTGTTCCAGGTGTAAGGAATATTTCTCTTTGGCAAGGGAGATTTCCTCAAACGTGATTTATTATTGTTATTTTCTTTATAAGTCTCAAATCTTAACAATGTTTTCATCACTGTATCATTTAGTGTGTCTCTGAAGTCTTATAAGTTCAAATTTTATAAAATAACGTCACTCCTAATCAAAGCCAAATAGTAGAGAAATTACACTAACATAGCCCTCCTTTATTTGTCACACATTTTGACAATGGAGAACTTTGGAAGGGGGGTGGAGGATGTTTTGAATTACAAATTCGCATTCAAGAATTTGTTGCGAGGAACTCTCACCCATAGTTCTGTAAAGAACTCACCGTCAAACGAGCGAATGAATCTTCTTGGGGACGATGAATTGAGTAATGCATTTACGAACTATGTCTTTTCACATTACGCTCTTCTGGACCTTGACAACCTTCCCTCCTCCGATCGACTAACATCAGCACTGAGAAGTTTGCAAGGGTGGCTTCCGCTCGGGACTTCACAAATTCATCAACCACAAATCCTCTGTGATTATACTTATGCATTTTTTTTTTCAGTTTGATCACATAAAATTTAGAATTCTATGGGTTCAATCAGAATCTCAGTTTTTAGCCTTTTTTCATTTTGGGTTTAGGTTGCAGATTTTGTAATAGCTGTTTCAAGGGAATATGAGGCTGTGGTGCATGGAGGAGCCATTAAAGCGCCAAAAGTCTTCGCTGACATTGTAAAATCAATTGACAGCAGTTTACAAGGATATCTAGCCAGATTGCCATGTGGTGTGGAAGGTTCGATGTTTAGTAGCTTTTAATAATTTTCTTGAATTGTTTATTGATTTTCTGGTAATAAACTAGTACACAATTTATTCCCTGAAAAGAAATAAACAATTCAAGACAATAATTAAAAGATATTAAACTTCGAACCTTCCACACCGCATCAGAATCTGATCGGGTATCCTTGGAAACCGATGCAGCTACTGATTGTACAATGTTAGCGAGGACTTTTGGCGCTTTAATGGCTCCTCCATGCACTACAGCCTCATCTTCCCCTGAAACAATAGTTACAAAATCTGCCACCTAAACCCAAAATGAAAAGAGGCTAAAAGTGAAATTCTGATTGAACCCAAACAATTCAAAATTTGATGTGATCGGACTTAAAAATAATGTATGAGTGTATACCTGAGGTTGGATCACAGAGGAGTTATGGTTGATGAATTTGTAAAGTCGGGAGCGGCCGGCCACTCTCGTAAGCTTCTCAGTGCTGATGTTAGCCGATCGGGGGAGGGATAGCTTGCCAGGGTTCAGAAGCGGGTAATGGGAAAACAAAAGGTTCGTAAATGCATTCCTCAATACAGCGTCCCCTAGAAACTTCAGTCGCTCGTTTGACGGTGAGTTCTCTACAGAATTATGGGTGAGAGCTTGTTGCAACAAATTCTTGTTTACGAATTTGTAATTCAAAATACCCTCTACACCCGTTACAAAGTTCTCCATTGTCAAAATTTGTGACAAATAATGGAGTGCTACGTTGGTGTAACTTCTCTATCTACGTTGGTGTAACTTCTCTATTATTTGCCTTTGGTTAGGAGTGACATTATTCTTACAAAAGTTGAACTTATATGGAGTTTAGAGACACACTAAATTGTACAATGATGGAAACATTGTTAAGTTTCTCATAAATGAAATAATAATAATAATAATAATAATAATAATAATAATAATAATAATAATAATAATAATAATAATAATAATAATAATAATAATAATAATAAATCAGGTTTGGGGGAATTTCCCTTGATAAAGAGAAATATTCCTTACACCTGGTACAATATCGCATTAGTGGTGTCATACTTAATTAAAAGAGTTACAATATAAGTTAACACGTAGTAAATAGAATGAGCAGTACGTACGATACGTGGTATAAAACTGCACCGCTTAATATTTAATACGCTCTACCCATCATATGATGCACCCACATCTAATCGGTTGTTGCTGGTAGAATTCGCAGACACGTCAACGACGAGTAGGTAAATGCGTTTAGTTATATGAAATAAATCCTCATTACTACTCTTATAATTTGGAACAGTGAATGTATAGTGATTAATTTATAAGTTGCACGTATTAAATTATTTCATTGATAATACTATAACTGATACAGTGCCAAAATGATGATAATTAACTCTTCAATACTGCAGAAAATCTGAATCCAATGCTGTAAAACTCTTCAAACTTTTTTACGTACCCAATAATGCTATTAATATGTGTCGCCACTTTAAGCATGCATTAAATTCTTGAAGACAGCATAATAAATAACAAGTGACCACAAATACATTACTATATATTTTAATTAGTAATGACAACTTTGGTAAATTAAGCAATACTTGTATTTAAAGGCTCATCGGCTCATCACATTACTGAATTCATATTTCTCTCCATTGCTTAAGTGACAATCATCACCTTAAGTAATTGCAGTAGACATTCAGTACCACAATGGCACGGCAATGTAAAACCTTGGCGATAAAAAAAAGATCGAGATAGAGTGACGGGCTAACTAATTGTTCAGCCACTTTAGTAGTAGCTGATATACATCCTATGATAGCCTTTAAGGGACAAACGTTGCTTGCTCACCTTGTTCTTTTCTTATGGTCTTTCTGCACCTTATCTGTGAACCTTGCTGCAGCGAAGTGGCCATGACAGGAGCTTGTTTTTTCCAATTCATCTACCTAAAACAATTCCATTGGCAGATAATTCATATACTGGCTCTAACTGCAACACCCCTTAAACACAACTTGTGATAAAAGATAAGAAAGATGGACAACTCTCAGGTGGATCCTGTGCCTGAACCTTATATTATGCAAGGTTTGCCCTTCATGTTTCCCTTTTTTTTTTTCTTATCAATTATATTTCTTCGCATGTGCTTTCATATGCTTCATGTCCTCACAGTTCATCTAGATGTGAATTTTAAGAGGAGATTTGCTTTGAGTCAATGAGCTGTGAGATTGGATTAGTCGGGCCGATATTTAGAGCATGAGCTGGTTAAGTGAAGGTATTTAATAAGACATCGTATTGTAAATGATTAGAGCTAATTATAGACAAATGGAAGAAGGCCAAGCTATAGAATCTGCATGTCAGATCATGAAGACATGATGTATCTCTCCGGTTCTGTTTCCTTCTTGTGGTAGCTTGTCCTGGTAGCATGATCAGTGATAGCATTGGTGGTCTTGCATATACTGGATTGGCATATAGTAGGAGTCGTACATGGATTGACACAGGGAATTGATCTTGAAATATAAAAATAACAACATATGAGGAGACATTGGAAAACTGTAGGGTTTCAGGAAGTATTCGAGGGTCAGGGATGTAGACCAACTAAGAGATACATTTCAAGTTGTGCCCCAGAATTGTTAAAATACCATAAGGATACACATATTTATACCCCACATATTATGGTAGTCAACATTACATTCAATGTGATGAGAACATCCGTATACGAAGTAAAATTCTTGTAGAACTCGGTTTCATGGTCATGGTTAGTTTAACATTCAGACATATTAAAAGCAGGAGAACATACATTAAGTTAGCTGTAGCCGTGGTCCTCTATTTGAAAAAAGGTAAGCTGTAGCTCTCAGTCTTTTCTCTAGGTAATAGCTTGAGAACAATAGGTGGTAGTGTAAGGCATATTAGAGAAAGTGCATAAGCTGTTTCTACACACCCTTCTTTGTTTGACAAAGATCAAAGCATGCAAATTGCTTTTCTATATTCCTATGATCTCTGTTCACCACTCCTGAACCATACAAGTTAAAGTTTTTTCAGACTACCAGCCAAATACAAATATAAACCAGAAAGGAATATAACCTATTAAGCTAGGGGAAGAAACAGGCAAATGTGAGGTATGACTACAGATTAGCTCCTGATGAGATAAAGAAATAATGAAACAGCTGCCAGCGAGTTGGCGAGGTTTTAACATATCATCTTATTATGTTCAAAGCTCAATTCAGGAATTTCTGTTTTTGGTCTCCAAAGCTCGAAAGTTCTTTACCCAGTGAACCTGCTAAAGCAAAACAAGTTAATCGCATTTAAGTGTGGGACTGTCAGTATATGTGTGGTACAAATAAGATATGCCATGGCATTTCATTAAACCCAGATGATTTTATGATTTTATGGAAACAAAATCATTACATAAATTGAGATTTTGATTTGGAATATTTTGAAGCTTTTGTCGATCCTCTACATGTGATCAAGGGGGTCCCATCTTGCCTTGTATGTTTATATACTATTATTTGCTTCCTATAAATACTCACCCGAAAGACTAAAAGGATTACGCATTTCCTAATATGATCTTCCTAGTGCTTGGTTGCGGTATGTAAATAATGGGGCGAGTCGGATTTCTGTCAAAATCGAAAGCTGCAACGCATAGTCCGTTAGCACGAGTTTCCTGAAATGCAAAGAGTTTACATCTTCTATCGATAGACCCACTATTACGTTGGAGTTTTCTGGATTCACTGTTTATGTAAATACTGCATCATAACTTTTACCTTCTTGTGACGTGTAATAATGTCTACATTCTTGCAGGACTTTTCAAATAACAATCTCACTACACCTGTGCCCGAGTTTCTAGAGAAGCTCCCTGCTCTAAAGACTTTGTGACTATATAAGACACTCACTTTCAAAATGATGTTTTCTTGATAGAGAAAATTGACAGATTATTTGTATTTTTGAGAAGGTTATTGGCGAATGAGGATTTTGAACAGTATATCCTGGCCACTCTGAAGATGGCAGAGGAGTTGCTAACGAAATGATGTTTCGATCGTCGGACCCAATTATCTGATCAATTTTGAACGGAGGTAAACTTTCTTATCTGCATTTCAGAGGAATATGTCTTAAACATGTGCATTATTCCTCTACTAGCTCCGGCTGAATACCCTCTGTAACTTTGTCCTTCACTTTTTTCTTCTCCCTTGCGACCATTTTTGCGTTGTGTTTAAGCTTTTACATAAACTGTTATTTATGTGGCATTATAAAACCATATATTTGGTGTTTGAGTTTCCTGCACCACCTTTCACATGATGTCTCAAACGCTTGGCTACGACAATAACTTTGGAAACAAAAACGGGCTGTTTTTTCGTGCAGCAACAACCTTCAAAAGTACCTAATAACCAATGTTTCAATTGAGTATGAAATGCTAGTAGGAGTAGTCGTCTCTTTTGTTCCAATAGTTAACAGTGAATGAGCCTTCAGACAAATAACGTCAACTACAACAATATAAAACTTACAATCTTCCAATTCACCTTTAACTTCGAAAAATCCGTACATTGAATATCAACTTTGAGGAAAAAAATGACTTGAGGTTGTATAATTTGAGCAGAATTATCAAGTCACGTAACATTAAGTGTTGAAATAACAAAAGGAACAAATAACTACAACTTGGACGGCACTAAATTCATTATTTTCCAATTATCGATGCCGACTATTTCTTTAACAATTCCTTATCGACAAACCTTAAATTGAGTAGCAAAGTCTGAGACTTCAGACTGTGAGCAGAAATGTCAATTCGCTAAAAACCAAGTTTCCAAATAACAAAAGAAACAAACTAACTAAAAGACAAAGGGATAGAATTATCTAGCCGGGAAACGAAGATTTCTCACGCCGATTCAGCACGCGAAAACATACATGAACCACTATTATCTTTTGACGATTTATTATTATTGCAAGCGAAAATACTGAAAGTCCTCTCACACTTATTCATTGTCTCCACCAGTCTGCCCCTTGCTCTATGTGTGCGTCTGGACGCACCGGAGCTGCGTTTGGACATAGTCAACAAGCTCTCAATCATATTTTCTTCTCTAGCCTTGGCTTTTCTTCATCCGGAGTGCTTTTGCGCTATTCTAAAGATCTCCCGGTTCCTGCTCCTGCATAGACAACATGAACAAACCTCGCGATCATATCCAATTATATATGAATAAACGCCAAATCATTGATATATCATATTTAAGCTCAAAATCATATTTCGTGAAATAAAATGGCTAAATGGCTGCAAAAGGCATAAATTCCCTACAAACTTGTCCATTTTCAGTCCAAATTAGGCACCAATACAACTTATTTTCAGAATTTATTAGTTCTACAATGAAATGAAATTCATTCCGCTGATAAGTCAGGGAAAGAATCATAATCGCTTGGATACTTTGTGGAAGAATTTCCAAAAAATCACTAGCGGCTATATGCATTCACTATGACAGCCAATCAACAATTGAAATAGCTCAAATGGGTATATGTAATTATTTCATGGCACATTCATCACACACACAATCCCATTAAAAGAAATTGCTCTATAATGGAAGTATATCGATTAATTATGGAAGTCTAAGGAAAGCATGACAGATCCTCTGACCAAGGTTTTATAAAGAGAGTAAGTCTTGAGTTCCTCAATGAACGGGACAAGATACAAAGAGCTAGATTTTAAAGGGACAACATAATCACTGTGCAAATGTAGTAACTGCAAGGAAACTTCATTTCCTTATCCATTTTTAGGGCGACACCGAGTGACACTTGTCTTAGTCTAGGTTAGCACTTGAGTTTAGTGATCTTATATCTTCACAATAAAATCAAGTGTGGTATTGCAAGATACTCTTAATTAGACTCATATATATGAGTGGCAATGGAGACCGATTCTAAGAGAATGACGAGGCTAAATTTTCTAAGATCATTAGCTTAATCATTGAAACGAACACAATAACCGTGTGGGTACTACAGAGTAGGTATACACCATGACATGCATTTTAAGGCATTTCACACTGACAAGCCAGTATCTCCTGTATGTTTTCACTAAAGAATGTTTAAGGTCTTAGTCCACCTTCTCGATGCGATTATTTTTGGTCACATTGCTCTCTTTCTTCGTTTTCATTTTCCGGCTCTTGTAACAATGTTATCATTCATGTGGGTTGTTGAAAAACCCAATCTTTTTACCCGACTTTGGGGCTATTTTTGATGAAGCAGTTTGACAATACATCAAATTGAAAGTTCTTACGAAATCCTTGCAACAAGGTTTACATCTTACAACGTTGGAATAGAGATTTTCCAACTTAATTACTCCAAGATCTCACTATAAGGGCAAGCCATCTGGAATCTTATTGCGGGGTAAGGACCTAGCCAAGTTTCAAACAACCACATACGCGCATACCCCGCCGCCCTCTGTTCAACCAGCTCGGCTCTAATCGGCACGGGATGTGGGTTGTGTTGATTGTAGGAGTAGTCGTCTATTGATTGTAGGAGTAGTCGTCTATTTTGTTCCAATAGTTAATATTGAATGAGCCTTCAGACAAATAACGTCAACTACAACAATATGAAACTCGCGATCTTCCAATTCGCCTTTAACTTCAAAAAATCCGCATCAACAAACCTTACTTTGAATATCAAATTTGAGAAAAAAAATGACTTGAGGTTGTATAATTTGAGCAGAATTATCAAGTCACATAATATTAAGTGTTGAAATAACAAAAGGAACAAATAACTACAACTTGAACGACACCAAATTCATTATTTTCCAATTATCGATGCCGACTAATTCCTTAACAATTCCTTATCGACAAATCTTAAATTCAGTAGCAAAGTCTGAGACTTCAGACTATGAGCAGAAATGTGAATTAGCTGAAAAACAAGTTTCCAAATAACAAAAGAAACAAACTAACTAAAAGATAAAGGAATAGAGTTATCTAGCCGGGAAACGAAGATATTAATTGAGCGTTAGAAAGGGGATGTTTTCTTGACTTAGCTGACTTTAAAGAGATTGAGCTTTCTCACGTTGATTCAACACGCAAAAACATACATGAACCACTTTTATCTTTGGACGATTTATTATTATTGCAAACGAAAATACTAAAAGACGGAGGCAAACATAGGCATGATTCCTCTGACACTTATTCATTGTCCCTTTGCTCTATGTGTGCGTCTGGACGCACCAGAGCTGCGTTTGGACATAGTCAACAAGCTCTCAATCATATTTTCTTCTCTAGCCATGGATTTTTTTCGTCCGGAGTGCTTTTGCGCTATTCTAAAGATCTCCCGGTTCCTGCTCCTGCTCCTGAATAGACAACATGAACAAATCTCGCGATCATATCTAAATATACATGAATAAACGCAAAATCACTGATATATCATATTTAAGCTCAAAATCATACTTTCTGAAATTAAATGGCTAAATGGCTACAAAAGGCATAAATTCCCTACAAACTTGTCCCTTTTTAGTCCAAATTAGGCACCAATACAACTCATTTTCAGAAGTTATAAGCTCCACAATGAAATAAAAATTCATTCCGCTGATAAGAAAGGGAAAGAAGCATAAGCACTTGGATACTTTGTGGAAGAAATTCCCAAAAAATCACTAGCGCCTATATGCATTCACTATGACATCCAATCGACAATTGAAAGAGCACAAATGGGTATATGTAATATTAGTTCATGGCTCATTCATCACATGCACAATCCCATTAAAAGAAATTGCTCTATAATGGAAGTATATCAATTGATTATGTGAAGTCTAAGGAAAGCATGACAGATCCTCTGACCAAGGTGTTATAAAGAGAGTAAATCTTGAGTTCCTCAACGAATGGGACAAGATACAAAGAACTGGAATTTAAAGGGACAACATATTCATTGTGTAACTATAGTTACTGCAAGGAAACTTCATTTCCTAATCCATTTTAGGGCGACACGGAGTGACAATTGCCTTAGTCTAGGTTAGCATTTGAGTTTTAATGATCTTATAATCAAGTGTAGTTTTGCAAGATACTCTTAATTAGATGAGGCTAAATTTTCTAAGACCACTCGTAAACAAGGATTAAGCCTTCCATGGTTGAAACAAACACGATCATGTGGACCAGATATGGAAATACTAATAACCGTGTGGGTACTACACTGTAGGTATACACCACGACAAGCATTACAAGGCATTTGACAAGCCAGTATTTCCTGTATTTTTTCACTAAAGAATGTTTAAAGTCTTAGGCCACCTTCTCAATGCGATATTTTTTTTGTCACATTGCTCTCTTTCTTCGTTTTGATTTTCCGGCTCTTGTGACAATATTATCATTCATGTGGGATTGTTGAAAAACCCAATCTTTCTACATGACTTTGGGGCTAGTTTTGATGAAGCAGTTTGACAATACATCAAATTGAAAGTTCTTACGAAATCCTTACAACAAGGTTAACATCCTACAATATGGAAGATACCAATCGTCCCACATTGGCATTTGGAATAGAGGTTTTCTAATTTAATTACTCCAAGTTCTCACTATAAGGGCAAGTCATCTGGCCGTAGAAATCTTATTGCGGGGTAAGGACCTAGCCAAGTTTCAAACAACCACATACGCGCACACACGTGCACGCCCCTCCGCCCTCTGTTCAACCAGCTAGGCTCTAATCGGGACGGGGTGTGGGTTGTGTTGATTGAAAGATTCAGCTTAGTAAATTTTTGGCCCAAAAACGAAATTGCTTACCACCCAATTTTGCACTTGAATTTTCGAGTTCACCTGTTTTATTATAATATATATAACTAACTGTTTTCAACTATTCATGAACGATTCTAACTGCTCCTAACGGGTGTCTTCGCTCCTATAAAAGCAGAGAACCCTTCTCATTTCACTCAATCCGAAAACTCCTGAATTCCTAGATTTTCAAAACTAGAGAGCAATCATCCCATTGACGGTTCGTCGCGTGTAAGTCACACAGTATTTCTACTTGCACAGTGCGAGGAAATGATCCTAGGAGGTCATTCACTCCGGATCAAGCTGTTGGATTGAATACTAAAAGCCATGCTTTTTGTATTGGATTATCTGAATTTGATATTTATGAGAATGATTTTAGGCAATGTTTTTGCATTATATTATTATTGTGCATAGTTGTCTATTGTTCCACATAGTAGAAGATCTGGTGTGTAGAGTCTAGCTTGTGGAATGAAAGTTATGAGTTCACAATCTAGATGAAATTAGACAAACTATGGGAACGATTGTAGCACATTGTTTTAGTAGGTCTGTCTTTGGCTACTGAAAACGGTATAGTTCATACTATTAGTTTCAACTCAATGTGCTAGTATACTTTGTGTATATTGAACATGACCAAGTTGAGACCAATTTTCTTTGTACTGACATAACAAGACAAGCTATGTCTCCTGGTTATTATGATTACTTATGCTCTTAATCCTTAGATAGTCAATGTGCACATGTATTTAGTAGTTATTACTTTGACAAGTCAAGTGAGTGAGAATCATATGGAATCAATAACCTCGATGAGTTGGGTGATACTATTGAGTCCATGGTGTAGATTGATATATCGAAGGAATCCTTGTCCCGGTTATGAGATTGATGATATCCGCTCGATGATGCTTATAAGTTTTGATCATGTAAAACTCTCCAGGTAGATTACTTGGTAATCTGGACATATCAAATAAGTGAAGTGGTAAGGATCAAGGAATTGGGAAGATGTCGATTAAATGAATTAGTTAGTAATTAATTTAATAGACGGATATCTGTAATCTTAACATGGGTAGATAATAAGTACATACTAATAGGAGCTCGAAATATTGTTTTTAAGAATACGGGTAAGAGTGCAATAACAGTTATTTAGTGGTACTAACTGTTATTAACTTTATTCGGGCTAGGTTCGGGTGGAACCAGAAGTCCTAATAAAGTTAGGACCCTGATTCGTATTCTCCTTCAGGTCCCTCCCGTAGCCAATATAAGTTTCCTTAGTCTTCAGAATTCGTATGCTTCAGATACACACCGAAATATATGATTCGTAGAAAATGCTAAAATGATGGTCATTCTTTGTTCTTTTTGACGTGTGTGCATGTGGTGAAGGATGGAAGGAACAATTTTTCTGACTTCAACCATGTGACATACATCATGGAAACCATTGTAGAGCTAGTGTAGTGTACCCTCAGCTGTTCGTGGGGCTTCTGTCATATTTTTTGCGTCTATCTTGCATTACAACAACATCCCACTCTGTAAATCGTGGTATCTCACTTGATGGCGGTGGTTGTTTATACGTGGACGACTACATTGTAATATATTGTTCTGTTTCTTCAGGAGGATCCTACAACAAGGAGGTGGTTGCAGCAATTGCTTCACAATGTCCAGGGGCCTCGGGTGGGAATACAGGGTGGGGCATCGTTCGATCATATGCTGGTGAACTGAAACTGTGCTTGTGCTATTGTCTTCTTGTGCAGTCAAATATCATCCATAGAGAGAGCATAGCATGGGGGTGTAGAGTTTATTTATGGAAATCCCCCACCTTGTTGTAGCTCCCACCCCATTAGGTTCAAATTTAAACACCAACTGTCTGTATCGTGATGTTTCCTGCTCGGATGGAATAATTCGCGCCTTCATCATGTGTTGAATAATTTTTTAGTTCATCTCATGTTTTTTCTCTGCATAAGCTTTTTGTCTAGTGATTGGTACTAGCAATTTGTGCCATTTCGACGATGGAGGTGTTATAGATACTTGAATTTTTTTGTTGCATTCGCCCTGCTTGCGTGTTTGTTGAGTTTCAGAGGGAAGTTTTGCCGAAATTGCGGTTGCGATTCGATATCTACTGCTTGTTTTGAGTGGGCTCTAGTTATTAATCCAACATGGTATCTACAACGTTTAGAATAATGAGGCCTCTCGGCTCTGTGTCTAGAACATTCCAATAATCTTCAACGGGGCTATTACTGTGGACACAGCCGGAGGCCCGGAGCTAATCTGCACATTTCTTCTTTTAAGGTACTCACAAGTCGGAAGGGCATGATTGAGACACCTCCATACTGTGAGTTGGACTTTCCCTGAGATCTGTAACTTAGACAGGTTCTCAAGCCATGACTTAGCTGCTTATACCTGTAGAAGTTTCCTCATTATTCATGCCCAAGACATTTTCCGCGATGATGTCCCAGGCTAAACCGTAACCTGATTTGACTGTATGTGGGGCTGATAACATTGAGGAAACGTGGTCTCGCTATTCACGGATCTTCAAAGACCTTCACTCCTTCACCTGGACTTATGCGTATCCGTATGCCTTTCCTCAGAATATCTCATCATGAAAATATTTCTCCTTCAGTACCCAGCTTAAGCGACTGTTCGGAAAGTTGAGAATTTGCCAACCAAGTTTAGTCATTTGCCAACCAAGTTTAGTCAGTAATGCTAGATTAAAATAGTGTATGACTTTAAAATTAACCCCCTTGTTTTTCATTGCAAGTTTATCCCAAGCAATCTAGTAGATACCTTTGCTCGAATTATTCTTGCTCCACCAGAAATTTCTGATCCAGCGCTTTTATTTGTACTCGGTGCGTGTCCCTCACAACGCACCAACAGAGCTTATGTAACCATTGACTTATGTCATGCGCTTCCCTTATGGGATTTCATGAATGAGGGAAACTCTCTAGTCTTTACTTACTTTGGATTAGGCCACATTTGTGTAGTAGTATTGAAGAGTTAATTGTCACCATTTTGGCATTGTATTAGTTATTATTTTTTGTTTCTTTTATTTTTTATTTTTATTATTTTTTTTGCTTAAAAACTTCGAGAACTTCAATTGATAGAAAATGATGGATACAAGTACATTGAAAGAAACAGACCACGGAGCATAATCCTGCCATGCTCCCTTCCACTAATCTAAATCAACACATCAAGCCACAACTTAGGAATGAAAATATCAAACATTGTTTAACAAAAGAAGACATCTAAGACAACAAAACATAGAGATAAGGACTTCCAGAACTTCAAACTGATTTTCCCTTCTTCTTCGATCTTAACTTTTCTTCGAGAAATTTAAAGAGGGCTTTCTTGTTTGGATCCACCATTTTTCCATTGACCAAAATGAACCCTTCTGACTTGGCCTTATACATGGCTGCTATCTCCTCCATTCTCCTCTCTTCTTCTCTGGCTTTTAGCTTCCATTGCTCCTCATTAGGTCCCTCCATCAAGAAACGCTCAATAGCAGCTGCAAACCATTTTGCCTTCTTTTTCTCTCCCTCACCCTCCTGTATCATTGGGGCCTTCCCTTTATCTGTGTTTTTGGCACTAGACCTTCTGTGGACTGCGGAACTAAAACTGGAAGGTTTGGGCTTTTTCTTCTTGTCTGCTTGCAAACCTATTACTTTTTGCTCATTCTTTGCATCCGATGGTGCAACATCAATAATAGTCCTCTTTTTGGGTGGCTTCTTTCTTGGAGCTTTCTTGACCTTGATAGATTTGTCAACTTCATTTGCCACACCAGTATTTGAATATGGGCTGACCATATCCACAGAAGGAAGAGCCGGTAGGGTTCAATGAAATAATTTAATTCGTGTAAATTATACATTATCAAGTATAAATTCACTGCTCCTATTTATATTAATGGTAATGAGGATTTATTTTCCTATAACTAAACGCATTCACCTACTTATAGTCGACGTGTCTGCGGATACCAGCAACAACAAATTAGAGATAGGTGCATCATATGATGAGTAGAAGCATATTAAATATTAAGCGGTGCAATTATATACCGCGTATCGTACGAACTACTCGTTCTATTTACTACGTGCTACCTTATATTCTAACTCTTTTAATTAAGTGTGACACCATTAATACGATATTGTTCCAAGTGTAAGGAATATTTCTCTTTGTCAAGGGAAATTCCCCCAAACTTGATTTATTAATATTATTTCTTTTATAAGCCTCGAAATTTAACAATGTTTCCATCATTGTACAATTTAGTGTGTCTCTAAACTCTATATAAGTTCAATTTTTGTAAGACTAATGTCACTCCTAACCAAAGGCAAATAATAGAGAAGTTACAGTGACGTAGCTGTCCTTTATTTGTCACGAATTTCGACAATGGAGAACTTTGTAACGGGTGTAGAGAGTATTTTGAATTACAATTTCGTAGACAAGAATCTGTTGCAACAAGCTCTCACCCATAGTTCTATAGAGAACTCACCGTCAAACGAGCGATTGAAGTTTATAGGAGACGCTGTATTGAGAAATACATTTACAAATTTTCTATTTTCACATTACCCGCTTCTAAACCCTGGCAAGCTATCCCTCCTCCGATCGGCTAACATCAGCACTGAGAAGCTTGCGAGAGTGGCCGTCCGGTCCGGACTTTACAAATTCATCAACCATAACTCCTCTGTGATCCAACATCAGGTATACATTATATTTCAGTCCGATCACATTACATTTTTGAATTGTTTGGGTTCAATTAGAATTTCACTTTTAGCCTCTTTTCATTTTGGGTTAGGTGGCAGATTTCGTAACTATTGTTTAGGGGAAGATGAGGCTGTGGTGCATGGAGGAGCCATTAAAGTGCCAAAAGTCCTCGCTAACATTGTACTATCAGTAGCTGCATCGGTTTACCAGGATACCCAGTTAGATTGTCATGCGACGTGGAAGGTTCGAAGTTTAATAACTTTTAATTATTTTCTTGAATTATTTCTTTTCATGGCATAAATTAATACACAATGCTATTAGTCCTACCGTCATGAGTATCTAAAATACCTTTGAAATTTAAAAAAACTGTTATATAAATATGTACAGACTACAGACTCCCTCTATTCTAGTATTTGAGTCCCATATTCCATTTTCGGCACTCTCTTTTATGTAGCTCTCACGATGTTGTAGTTTATCTAACTTGTCCTAAAAATAAAGGTGACACCGTCAAACATTTAAAAAATTAAATTATTTAAATAAATGACTTAACAAAAAGTTAGTAAAAATATAATGATTATATATCCCCTTAAATAGTTCGATTCTCAAAATAAGACTAAAATTTAGGTAATGTGATACTAAATGTGATACTAAATTAAACTTATATTTCTAAATTTCTCATTGAAGAATTTTTCTCGTCTTTATTGCAAAAGACATTTTACACCCTCCATTATGGCTTAAATACAAATTCCCCCAGCACTATGGTACGCGCGCGTACATACACATACATATATACACATCTAACTCACAAAAGTTGTTGACAGTGCTTAAACATAAATACCAAACTAATCTATATAATAAAATAGAGGATTATGGGGTCGTAAGAGCTCATTTTTTTTTTGAGAAACTCATATTTCATTATTTGATCATTGTAATATAGTGTGACCTAAAAATAGTATAATTTATGTTAAACCGTCCACACATAAAAAAATGCTTTAACTTTGTACAATTTATGTCTTGACATAAAATATTGTATAATACAATATGACACACAAACTTCTTAGATATGCACGAACAATGATATTATTTGTATTTTTATTGGTTCTCCGACATTTATGAATATATAAACTGGAATATTAGGTTATGAAACCGATACTCGAGCCGATTGTCAAGCCTGAATTTCTGGAAGAGCGGCCGCAACAAGTGGCTGAGCTTTACGAGCCAATTCATATGGTTGAGATTAGTACTAGTAATACCAACAAGCGAGTTCATGATTGGGTTGGTATTGATGACGCAACACACAAGTTGAAGGAGTTTTGTTACTGGAATAAATCGTTCAAACCAATCTACGGGTAAGAATAAATATGTTTCCTTACAATTTGAGAATGATATTTGATTGAAGAGTTTGAAAAGTCATTTGATCTTTAATCTGATTTCTTTTTTTTTCTTGCAGTGGTAGTACTAGTAAAACCAACAAGGCATTTCAGGACAGGGTTGGGATTGATGACGCAAAAAACAAGTTCAAGGAGTTGTGTGACATGAACAAAGGGTTCCATTCAATTTATGGGTAAGAATAAATCTGTTTCCCTACAGCTTGAGAACGATTTCTAATTTACGATGTTGGAAAATCATTTGAGCACTCATCTGATTTATTTCTTTTGGTCACAATGGTAGAACTAGTAATACCCACAAGCGAGTTCATGATATGGTTGAGATTGATGACGTGAAACACAAGTTTGACACGAACACATGGTTCCAAAGAATTCACGGGTAAGAAAAAATATGTTTCCTTACAACTTGAAAATGATGTATAATTGCCGAGTTTGAAAATCATTTGAGCTTTAATTTGATGTTTTTCTTTTTCTTGCAGTAGTAGTACTAGTACCAATACCAACAAGCCAGTTCATGATAAGGTTGAGATTGATGGCGCAAAACAGAAGCTGAAGGAGTTATGTGACAGGAACAAATGGAGCCAACCAATTTACAAGTATGAATACATCTGTTTCCTTACAACATGACAATACTGTTTAATTGACAATTTTTGAAAAATCCTTTTGAGTTTAATCTGAGGTCTTTCTTATGCTTAAAAAGGATTGTGACTGAAGAGGGTCCAGCACACTAAAAGCAGTATTGCTGTTCAGTAGAATTTAGTTCATCTGAACAAAATGAAACACTTCTTGTTGTTGTTGCTGGAGAAACTAGGTCGAAGCTCAAGAAAGCTCAAAATTCAGCGGCTTCAAATATGCTCTACAAATTAGAAGGATTTTGATCAATGTATGTAGCAGTCTATGACCATCAACTCACTCTTGCAACCTATAATTACGTCAATTCAAAATAATTAATTATATATGTCACTCATTTTCTGGGTTGCGCTTTCTTGCTTTTCAGGGATTCGGAGTCATAGCAACTCATTATACACCCTCCGTCCCACCAGGTAGGTGAATAAGTTAATCGGGTATTATTTGGGCCTAGCTATTTGGTTGGTCAAACAAGGCTGGAATTTGATAATTTTTGCATGGTCTTGTAGAGTAAACTAGCCTCTACAAGACCATGCAAAAATTATCAAATTCTTACTCTGTTTGACTAACCAAATCGCTAGGCCCAAATAATATCCGATTAACTTAGTCACCTACCTAGTGGGACGGAGGGAGTATGAAGGAGAAAGGGTTTGCAAGGCATTTTTTTTTTCTATTTTTTTATGAGTCTATTTAACAAAGAGATATGTCATATATCGATTGGACAAGCTCTTTAAGAGCATCCACAATAGTGTAATCTACATCTTATCTAATGTTTTCGGGTTTTGCTCAAATAGTGCTATTCAAATATTTCTCATATATTTTTGTAATTGTTTATACACGTTGCATAAATTTAATTTGGGTGAAGAGAAAACAAAGTGGAGAGATTTTACGGAAGGTGGAGAGATTTTAGGAAGAAATAGATCATGGAGAAAATCATGGAAAAATATTTGGATGAGAAAGTGGCGAGCGAAATTCAAGCTCAACAAAATAGCATACTGTTTAGAGCATCTCCAGTAGCACTAGTTAAAATTTATTTATAATTTGATGAAAATGTAACATTTCTATGTTAGATATTGTAAAAATTTAGTTAGTGCTCCAATATTATTAGTTAAATGATTAGCTAAATAACACGCGGCACATTCTCAATATTTCTTGTATGAGAATTTTAAGGAATTCAGGACATAACCGCTAAGAACATGGGTAAACAAAATATGAAGTTATTTATCCGGCTCGTTAAAAGTAGTGAGCGGGATAACTATCCGCTAAACTAAAGAGCGTAGTAGAGAGCATCTCCAATGGGCTAGTTTAAATAACTTTTTCATTAAAAAATAAAGAAGTTTAACAAATATCAAACTCCAATGGGATAGTTATCCAGTATTAACAAAGATAGATAGTTATCCACATCGCTATTAATAGTGAGGGAGATAACTATTTCAAGATGTGTTTTTCCTAAATTTTAGGCCGTTGCTATTACCCCTAATTTTTAGGCATAAAATCTTGAAACTAATTCAATGTATTACGCACAAATATATGGAAGTTAATTTTTGTTCAAAAAGTATTTGCAATTTTAACCGTTAAAAAATAAATTTAGCTAATTTTTACATGATAGCATTGGAGTACAACAAAAAATATCTCAAGAGCTAAAATAAAAAATTCTAATTTTAGCTAAATTATAAATGAAGTATAGCTATTACCATTGGAGATGCTCTTAGCAAGTCTAGTGGAGCCACACTTTTCTAAATTTCGCTGGCTATTTTAGTATTAACCGCTTTTAGCAAGTCTACTGTGGATGCTCTAATCAATGTGTATGTTGGATGGTAACCTGCGTACTTTTATTAGTCAATAACAAGGTTTGTCATGATGTTGCATAAATGTTGGTTTTCTACTATGCTTATTTGGACAAATTTTGGATTAATAGCTTATATGAGAATAGTTAGTAAAATACGGGACGGAAATAAATCGTGGTACGGTACGTACGTGTATTATACGATTTTATGTTAAAAATACGTTAGTAAAAATTCGGGTTAAAATACGGGATTTGATTAATTCAAGTATTCTATACGTACGTGTATAATTCGTATACTAGTTATTCATTCGGAATTAAAAATACAGCCGCATTTCTTAGTATTTTAGTATATATAATGAGTTATTTGTGTCCCACATTGCCATCTTTTCATATTTTTATCAAATATTTAAAAATAATTTGTAAAGCAAGTACTCATTTGTTTATCATTTTTGATAAATACACTATTTACTCATGAGTCATGACTAACACATTACTTATGTAAAATAATAGCAAACTATATTTGATGAAAACTTCTATAAGAAAAGCTATTGCGCATTCCCTAATCTCAAGTCTTAATTATTTTGAAAGTTAATAGTATAACACATAAGACTCAAGATGCATGTACATATATACGCATGCATATCTATAGCTATTTCAAAATATTTTTAAAGTTTTGTAATAAATACGTGTAAATTTTTATACTAATTAATATTTATAATAAAGAAAACATTATTCTTTACACTATTATTCTTTCCAAAAAAGTTTAAAATAAGGAAATTGTAAGAAAATATTTAATAATAACTAATTACTATAGCTTATAATATCCTGGATGACAATTTATTCGCTGCAATTTTGTATGGAAAAAGTTTTATTCGGAAGTATTATACGTTAAAACGTTAAATACGAGTATTAAACTTTTTAGGTCAAAAGTTCGAGTATTTTTCATTAGGTCCAGCAATAGTACGAAATACGGAAGTATTTTTCATTTATACGTACGGACGGGTATTAAACGGAAAAATTCGGAGTATTTACTAACTAGGTATATGAGGTCTAATACGCTCCACCAAAGAAGATGAGAAAGACGGAACATAGGATATATTGCAAGTCAAGTGGGCCAGACGGGTTGGCACCTCTGTTATAGGCCGAGCCCGAGTTCTTTCCAGATTGTCCAAGCCCAATATAACCCGAGTTACGAGCATCTTCACCACACCCAAGCCTAAATTCATACAAACCAATTGGGACTGAATACGGGCTAGTACGTCAATTTTGCAATAAATTAATTCCGTTCACTTTCAACACAATTAAAATTGTCTCAAAAATTAAATTAGTAACTTAATTGTTGAAAAATATATTGAAAGTATGGATATCAAAGTTTGTTATTTAGGGCTAAAAACCAAAAACTACATACTGTTAGATTGAATTCAAAAACTATACATTTAAAAGTATCAAAAAGATTTTTTTTTAAAATACAAGAGAATAATAATGTTTGGATGGAAAAATCAAATACGACATTTCAAGAACAAAAATATTTCTAAAAATATCGCTAATAATCATAAAAAAAAATAGTAGATTCATGTTATATATTTTATATAATCTCTCCGAATCTAATATTTTTAGTTAGTGATTATGCAAATTGGGTAACCGGTCTACCTAGTCGTTTAAAAATTGTCAGTAATATAGTAGGTTATTTATAGTAGGTTATTTTCACTCTTTTTTTGTGAATTTTTCGTGGTGTCTGGGATTACTTCAGCGCACTCGACAAATCCACGAAGTCCTGAAATATATAGGATAGTCATGTCCATTTTCTATGACGAGTGATATGAAAATTGACGTTTTTGGGATTTGTACTTAAGACCCAAGGGGAACATACCCTAAATCTCAAGCCCATCCACTATGTCAACCCCTTTAAGTTTTAAGTTATTGGTAATCTTGAAACTATTATCCATGCACTTAGTAATGTTTCCGTAGGTTTTGTGGAATTAGTCTCTTGTCTAGGACTGTATATAAGTCTTAGTTCTTTCATGGAACTGTAAGCGACACAATTAAACATAGACTAAATAGTATTTTGAATACTTTTCAACTCTATCCTAGAGTTCAAGAGTATTTTAAATTATTGATTCACAAACAAGTTACTAGAATAATCCCTCACACGCGGCTCTCTCGAGAATTGATGGACATCATACGTTCCAGGAGTTTGTTGGGGACTATGCATTCAATGTCGCATTAACAAACTATGTGTCTTTAGTATCTCCTGCTTGGACCCGGTACTACGTTGTTCGCTCTGCGAACGGCACAAGTTTTAGAATTTATATTTTTATTATGACAAGCCTCTAAAACTTTTAAATAAATTTACATTTCAAAAAAAAAATGTAATTAAGGTCAAAAAAACTTCAATAGAATTTATAATATGACCCATATGCTTTATGAAATCTATGACACAACTTAAAAAGGACAAAATACTCTAGACTCCTATGTAGTTTATTATTTGTGACCTTAATCCTCCAGCAGTTTAAATTTGTCCGAAAAACTGCATGCAATTTGCACTTTGGGCCCAGTAACCTTCAATTAATGAATGGAGTTAACTTTTTTTTATCTGAACCTGATTATTATTGTAATCATATTACTATATTATTGCTAATATAACCTTCAATTACCCATATTAGCGTTAAGAAAATTATTTTTTTTAACAATTAAAGACTCTTGGACCCAAAATACAAAATGCATAGAGTTTTTCAGAGAAATTATAATTAATTGAAGTTCAGAGTCATAAATAGTAAACTATATAGGGATTCAGGATAATTTATATGAAAAATGTTAAAATAATGATGGTGCGACATATGGTGCCAGTCTTGTTGACACGTGTGAGATATTTATAAGTTCTGTGACACTTGTGTACATGTAAGTAAGATGAATCTGGTAAACAGCCCAATGACACACTTCTACATGTAGCTTTTCCCAAACGAGAAAGTAGAAACATTAAGTGCATGTATTATCTTATTTTATCCCAGCCGTAGGATCATCTCCTGTTCTGACTATTTATTCAATGAGAGACCTACACGCCCACAACAAATCCCTTGGTTGACTAAACACTAGTACTATCAGCTCTCTCGTCAAAAGAGCCCCTTGAGCGAGAACCCTGATCTGATCTAAAAGACGGCAACGGTGGTCTTCTTCTTCGGATCTCTCCTTCCCGTTAACAGGTGTGTGTTTCACTACTTTGAATTAGGGCTTTGTTTGTGGGGCTGATTTCTTCAATCCTATACTTTCCATCCTATACATTCAATAGTTTTTAGTCCTAAATAAAAAACTTTGATATCCATACTTTCAATATCTTTTTCAACAATTAAGTTATTAATTTAATGTTTGAGACAATTTTAATTGTGTTGAAAGTGAACGGCATTAATTTATTACAAAATTGATGTATTAGCCCGTATTCAGTCCCAATAGGTTTATATGAATTTAGGCTTGGGTGGGGGTGAAGATGCTCTTAACTCGGGTTATATTGGGCTTGGACAATCTCGACAGAACTCGGGCTTGGCCTATAACACAGGTGCCAACCCGTCTGGCCCGCTTAACTTGCAATATATTCTATGTTCCCTCTCTCATCTTCTTTGGTGGAGCATATTAGACCTCATATAAGCTATTAATCCAAAATTTGTCCAAATAAGCATAGTAGGAAACCAACATTTATGCAACATCATGACAAACTTTGTTATTGACAAATAAAAGTACGCAGGTTACTATCTAACATACCCATTCATTAAAGAGCTTGTCCAATCGATATATGACATATCAATAGACGCAGAAAAAGTAGAAAAAAAAAGAAAAAAAAAAGGAGTTGCAAACCCTTATTCATTCATATAATGAGTTGCTATGACTCCGAATCCCTGGAAAACAAGAAAGCGCAACCTAACAAATGAGTGACATATACAATTATTTTTGAATTAACATAATTATAAGCTGCAGGAGTGAGTTGATGGTCATATACTGCTACATACATTGATCAAAATCCTTGTAATTTGTAGAGCATATTTGAAGCCGCTGAATTTTGAGCTTTCTTGAGCTTCGACCTAGTTTCTCCAACAACAACAAGAAGTGTTTCATTTTGTTCAGATGAACTTAGTTGTACTGAACAGCAATACTGCTTCTCATGTGCTGGACCCTCTTCAGTCACAATCCTTTTCAAGCATAAGAAAGACCTCAGATTAAACTCAAAAAGATTTTCCAAAAATCGTCAATTAAACATTATTGTCATGTTGTAAGGAAACAAATGTATTCATACTTGTAAATTGGTTGGATCCATTTGTTCCTGTCACATAACTCCTTCGGCTTCTGTTTTACGCCATCAATCTCAACCTTATCATGAACTGGCTTGTTGGTATTAGTACTAGTACTACTACAGCAAGAAAAAGAAAGACTTCAAATTAAAGCTCAAATGATTTTCAAACACTAGTACTAATACGAACAAGTCAGTTTATTATAAGGTTGAAATTGATGGCGCAAAACAGAAGCTGAAGGAGTTGTGTGACAAGAACAAATGGTTACAACCAATTTACAAGTATGAATACATCTATTTCCTTACATTATGACAAGGATGTTTAATTGATGATGGAAAATACTTTTTGAGTTTTAATATGAGGTCTTTGGTTTGCTCGCCAAGGGTTGTGTCTGAAGAGGGTCCAACACATGAGAAGCAGTATTGCTGTTCAACTTAGTTCATCTGAGCAAAATGAAACACTCCTTCAAATTGTTGTTGGATAAATTAGGTCGAAGCACAAGAAAGCTCAAAATTCTGCGGCTTCAAACATGCTATACGAATTACAAGGATTTTGACAATGTATGTAGCATATATGACTACCAACTCACTCCTGCAACTTATACTTGCGTCGATTCAAAATAATTAATTATATATGTCACTCATTTGCTGGGTTGCGCTTTCTCGCTTTTCAGGAATCCAGAGTCATAGCGCCTTATTATATGAAGGAGGGAGGGTTTGCAAGGCATATTTTTTCTCTCTTTTTTCCCATCTATCTCTACGTTTAACAAAGGGACATGTCATTTATCGATTTGACAAGCTCTTTAATCATTGTGTATTTTGGATGGTAACCTGGCGTACTTTTATTAGTCAATAATAAAGTTTATCATGATGTTGATTGTTCGTTTTCAACTATGCTTATTTGGACAAATTTTGGATTAATAGCTTATACTATTATGTTTAATATGTTCCATCGAAGAAGATGAGAAAGACGGAACATATGAGTGCAACTCAGGCGGGCCAGACCGCCATACAGGTTGGCACCTCTGTTATAGGCCAAGCCTGAGTTCTGCTAAGATTTTCCAAGTCCGGTATAACCCGAGTTACGAGCATCTTCACCCCACGCAAGCCCAAATTCATATTCAATTGAGGCTGAATACGGTCTAGTACATCCAATTTGTAAAAAAAAAAAAAAAAATGTACACTTTCAACTCAATTAAAATTGTGTCAAAAATTAACTTAATAACTTAAATGCTGAAAAAGGTAGTGAATGTATGCATATCAAAGTTTGTTATTTAGGGCTAAAAACTAACAACTATATACTGTTAGATCAAATTCAAAAAAATATCCTTTTAAAAGTATCCAAAACATTTTTTTTTTAAATACAAGAGAATAATATTTCCTGGATGGAAGAAACAGACAAGACAATTCAAAAAAAAAAAAAAAAAAGAATATCATTTAACATCGCTAATAATCATAAAAAATGTAGATTCATGTTAGATATTCTTATATAAATCTCTCCGAATCTAATATTTTTAGTTAGTGATTATGGAAATTGGGTAATTCGACACACCTAGTCGTTTAGTTTTATACACAATTCCAGACTGTAATTGTAATTCAGGCTGAGATCTATGTCCAAGTGTGCCGAAATTACTAAATGTACCCAAACCAAAATTTAGTTCTGGCTGGTCGTATTCAGCATGTCAAAATTTAAGCCCCGGTAGAAGATTAGGCGTAGGCCTTCTGCTCAGCTTCGGCTTCGATGAAAGATCAAGAGGTTCGTAACATTCGAGATGTGTACCCATCTACAGTTTGAACTTAGAGATCTTGGGTTCAATCAATGCTTATCCGTCTCTGCTATGAGCAATGTTTTGATACACCTAGTGTGTCCTTAAGAATTATAAGAGGGTCGAACATGTACCAAATACTTGAACATTATAGGGTTTTGAGTTCCGACTAATTCGGAGGGCGATAGGTATGGTAAACGGATCTTCGGCGAGAAACTCTGGGAATGAGACATCGATCGATTGAGGGAATCACCACCAACACAACGCAGGCAGTGGAAGGACATCTGCAAAAGGTAGCTCCGAGAACAGTGGGTACGAAAGCAGTACATAGACGCTTGCAAAACTATCCATCGAGGAGGAGGTGGTTGTGGAGCTTTTCGCTGCACATTGCAGGGAATCGATCCAAAATCTCGGGCCATGTCTTATTGGCTCCTTTCTATAGCCGGTTCGTTTTGATGTTTGGGCTATGTTATTGCTCTTCACTAATGTGGGACGAAGGCGAAGATGTCGATATTACGGTAAATAAATCCTTTTTGAGTTTTCATCTACTGCTTCCATATAGAAAGTCTTGGCAGAAGGTCCGTAGATTTTTCGACGACAATTTATTATTGTTGATGTCGTATTCGTACCAATAATATCACCTTCGACATTATGGACGTGTGGGTTGAAGTTCGAAACATACCCTATCAAAAAAGACGATAGAGTACTCTAAAGAGATAAATTGAAACGTCGAGCAGAGATCAACCTAGGTAGGGGTGTACATGGTTAGGTTTGGGTAGTTTGGTAGGGGAAAAAACACCAATCCAATGATCAGTGGATTCAATAAATGCAAGTCAAAATCAATCCGTCTTCTTGACAAATAAGCCCAAACCAACAATCTGGATTGGTTTGGTTTGGGTGGGTTAGCCGGTTTGCGCTATTCTAAACAAAATATTATTATCAGTTTCAGGACATCTAAATATTTGTGCACCATGAAACGACATGACGTAGAATAAGAAATATCATTTCCAATGTTGAAACTTAGAATGCATAAAAAATCATTTGAAGTGGTTAAACAATAGTTTGTTTAAACGAAAATGATCGAAGAATTTTGCTGATGGTGAATCCATTATTATATACAGTGAAGCCAAAATTAGAAACGGGAAAAGAAAAAAATTAGTGGCAAAGGGGGATTGATCTTCCTTTATGGAGGATCTGACGTTTTAAGGGAAAAATCTTTAACCTATCCAACTAATAAATTATTTAATTATTGTATTTAAATTTCATAGAAATTACGAATTTATAACACATATTACCTATTTTGGATTGGATTGGGTTAGTTATGAAATCCACCACTCAAACCAAAATATCGATTTGCGCTAAAATATAATCCGTATTCAACCCAAATAATTTCAAACCAATAAATTGGATTAGATTGGGTTAACGAGCCGGTTTGGATGGGTCAAGAGGTTTCATGCACACTCCTAAACCCAGTACAAGGTTTGGACCAACTAATCCATGCACCTCTTTGAAAAGGAGGTTTGAAGATTCGGAGACCTAGTGCAAGAAGAGGTAGGTTATCCAACATAACACATCACACGAGAGGGGGAGATTTTTTTTTTTTTGATAAACAGGATCCAATGAACAAGACTAAGGAGGTTCAAACGAGGGGGACGGGGGGGGGGGGAGGGGTGGGGGGGGGGGACGGGAAGAGGAGCAGAATTCAAAACATAATGTTCATGTAACGGGGAAAAGAGCGGGATTAAAAGCAGCAATACTAGGAACACCATCAGGAATAGCAGAGGCAAGATACTTACCAGCCTTGTTGGAGGTCATGTGGTCCAGCTTGAGGGAGGCCTGGAGGCTACTCCCTAACATCCTGCAATTCATGACAATATTATCAGCACAATGATCAGGTTTGGGGTTATAGAACAGGTTAGCAAGCTCCAAGCAGTCTGTGCTAATAGAGGGGGAGAATTGAAGTAACATCTCCGTAGTCTAGAAACTGCCTTGTAGAGGAAAGATAATTTATAGTAGACGAAAGAACAGGAGGAGATTTGTAGAGGTTGTGTAATTTTTGCAGATTTTTTTGAGCAATTATTTTATATGCTGCATGGAGAAAAAGTTGGACTTGATTATCTTGTATAATTGTACATAATTATTTTTTTCCTAAAATTTCATTTTATTTATTTGTAAAATATTTTGTTTTTTGTTTTTTTGAAATGTTGTAAAATATTTTGTTAGACAAACTAAATATGCCAATAATTTAATTTTCTCAAAATAATATACCCATAATTAACGTATTAGAAAAATATATAAATAATAGCATAATAAAATATTAATTAATGGTAGATGCAGGGGTGGGGAGTAGGGCTGTAAACGAACCTAGCCGTTCGTGAACAACTCGTGCTCGGTTCGGTAAAAGTTTGTTCGTGTTTGGTTCGACTAACTAATCAAACAAACTCAAACATGAAAATGGATTCGTTTGCTAAACGAGCCTAACACGAGCCGAACAAGGAGCTCGTTTGTTAGTGTTCGCGAACAAGTTATAATAGTATATATGTATATATATAGTTAGAAACGATTTCATTATTTTCTCTTCTTTATGAGCAATTTCTTAAATTCAGTCCTAATTATTGTAGAGTTTCTATTTCAATAGAAGTTTGACTTCTTATTTAAAAGGTAATTCTATAATTTATAGTAACATAAATATTTACTATATAAGAATAAAACCGGATGATTTGATCTTTTCATTAGCACAAATAAAGCATATATCTATAGTAACACATTTATGTTATTTGTTTCCTTAATATAATCAATTTATCTTAAGTAATACCACATCGATATTTTAAAAAATGTTACTTAAGTAATAAGTGAGGGTAAAATTGTCACACGAACTAAAAACCGGTGTAACCATCATTAATAGACGGTGTAAGAATCAATTCCCTATTTTAATTCATCAATTATATATTTATCATATATATCCAATAAAATACACGTTCGTCGAGCCGAACTCGAGCTAGCTGAACGAGCCACGAGCCGAACAACGAACAATTCGAGCCTTAAACGAGCCGAACTCAAACAAAGTTTTTTTGTTCGACTCGAGTTCGTGTTCGACTCGTTTAGCAGCCAAGTTAAACGAGCTAAATTCAAACAAGTGATATTCGGTTCGGTTCGGCTCGTTTACAGTCCCAATAGGGAGACTTCCATTGTTGGATACTGAATGACAACGTTATAAATATTAAAATTAAATAACAATTCGATCATGAGTTTAGAGGTGAAGAAGACCTCCACCATTGAAGATGGCTTTAGGACATGGGTCATTCCCAGTTTACAATAGGACTCGTATGATTTATGAAATCTACGACCCAACTTGAAAATGTTAAAATAATAATGGTGCGACCCATGGTGCCATTCTTGTTGACATGTGTGAGATACTTATAAGTTTTCTGACATTTTTTTAGGAAATAGTCTTGTGACATTTGTACATACATGCAAGTAAGATGAATCTGGTAAAATGCCCCAAACGAGACCGCCAAAAAATACGAAGTTGGTAATCAGTATTTCGCTAGTCTGCCTCCTGCGCAAATCCTTGTTTGACACTTTGACTAAATACTACGTACCATCATCATCCCTCTCTCCTCAAAAACGTCTCTCGCTCTCTCCGTATTCGCTCACTTCTGTCGCTCTCATCGCTACTAGCGAGAACCCAGATCAGATCTAACCAATCTAAGAGTCGAAACCCAGGTGTTATCTACTCGAGCAGTGTGATTTCTTCCGCTATCCATAACCATATCGAGACAGAGAACTAACTAGTTATGAGAAAGGGAAATCGAACCCTACTGAAAGACAACGATGGTAGGGGGCAAGACGGCAACGGCGGTCTTCTTCTTCTTCTTCAGATCCTTCATTCCCTTTAAAAAGTGCGTGTCTCACTCCCCTTTTTCTATTTTTACTGAATTAGGGCTTTGTATGTGGGGGCTGATTTATTATTATTGTTGTTTATGAATCCCAGATGAGAATTGAACCACAACAACATTCTTACTAGGGTGTAATTCTAATTCAGTTTTATGATTTTGTTGTTACTAAATTCTCCAAACTACCCCGGGTTCATTTGTGTGATTAATTGAATGCAGTTTGTCCTGTGACATTGGTGTTGCATGAATGACATGGTACTTGAGCAGTGTTTTTGGGGATAGCAAAGTTTTGCAATATAGATTGGTCATGTAGTCAGGTTCTTTGGTACTAGGTTGTCCACATAGCGCTACGTTACGCCCCTGAATATGTTAACTTTTCACCAACCATTTGATTCTAAAATACGTTGAAGTTATGTCCCTGTCTGTCCGGCGTTCTTTTTTCCGTTTTCCTATTCTACTATCCCTATTCCCTCAGTAATTAAAAAACCATGTTTTAGTTGTTTTCATGCAGGACAGCGTCCTTTTAGTTATGTACTCGATGCTTCGAATGGAGATAATTGTTAATGCGGCTGTTCTTCTACTTTTGGACATTTTCCCTTAAAAATGGGTATTTAATTTCATTTCAAGTTTGGTACTCAGCTTGGTGATATTGGCGACCTCTGCTGAATATGAAAAGAAAGGTCTTCCAAGATAACACAGTAACTATTTCTCTCTCTTATATGCTAACCTATTTATTTGAGAACTTTTCAGCCCACCTGTTTCTTTGGACCCTAGCTCCTTATATGACCTGGTATGAGACTAAAGTCTATTCTCTTTTCGATTTCATGTAATTTACTTTCATATATTGTGCATCTCATAACAGTTGTGCGTTAATTCTTTTTTTGTGGTTGCTTAAAGTTGACCCTTTTTGCTGGTCAAATTAGTTTTTTAGGAGCGTTGCATACATTATAAGTTGCACGTATTAAATTCTTTCCCTGATAATACTATAACTAATACAATGCCAAGCTGCAAGAAAAACACATTAATAAAACTGTAATGTACAAATTAACTATGACACATTGGCCACAATGTATTAACACTAATCATGCTCTCTATTAGACATATATATACAAAAAGTTAAACTAACAGGAACTCTTGAACTACCCCAACTCTAACGTTCAAAGATTTTTCGAAATCTACAAGCACAAAAAGTTTAAATGAAATTGGCAAAACAAATCTTCTACTACTACCTAGGATTATGGGAAAACTTTGCGGTTAATTATAACCATGATATGCTGTATAAATTGACTTTGAATACACCCATCTCTCCATTTATATACCTCTCCAGTTTTTATTTTAATTTTTTAGTTTTTTTAGATAATAAGCTTCTCTTGTTTTTGTGTCCTTTCAAATATACTCAAATTTCTTTAATTGCCAAGGTTAGTAAAATTGAGAGGAATTGATAAATCTAAACTTACGTCTAGTTTTGCTAAGGTCTTAAAGATGGGTATTATCAATGAAATAATATTATATGTGCAACTTATACATTAATCAGTTTAAATTCACCGTTCATGATTATATTAATGGTAATTGTTGTAACAAAACTTCTGTTTCAGAGCTCAATTACCAGTTTGTTATAACGTGTGGGTATTCGAGCAAGAACGACGAAAGCAAAACAAGAACGAGACAGATATTTAACGTGGTTCACTAACGAATTCGTAATGAACCCGCTAGCTAATCCACGACCAGAACCAGATATTTTATTGAGAAGAGAACCCGATTACAATGCACGCCGCCGTGGCCACAACGGCCACGACGGCGATCCGAAACACCAACCACGCACACACTCTACCAAAGCTCTAGGAGCTCTCAATTTTCTCTGCCCGTGTGTGTATTACAACCCAAAGGCATTAGCCTCCTTATAGCCTCCTTAAATATGCTCCCATGTGTGGCAAACAATGACTTGGGAACAAAGCCACAAAGCCACCGTCTTCAACAACATGGAAACATTCCCATAAATTGTCCACTGCCATAAAAGACATGGAATGTTTCCATGCTTTGCCAACTTTGACTTTTATTCTTTCTTTTGCTGATTGGTAATTCAAGTCACAACTTAACAGTAATGATGATAAAATCTCATATAACTAAATGCAATTACATACTCGTAGTTGACGTGTCTTCGAATTCTACGAGCAACAACCAATTAGATGTGGGTGCATCATATGATGGGTAGAAGCGTATTAAATATTAGCGATGCCACGTATCGAACGAACTACTCGTTCTGTTTAGTACGTGCTAACTTATATTCTACCAAACTCTTTTAATTATGACACCGTCAATACTGTATTGTTCCAGGTGTAAGGAATATTTCTCTTTGGCAAGGGAGATTTCCTCAAACGTGATTTATTAATGTTATTTTCTTTATAAGTCTCAAATCTTAACAATGTTTTCATCACTGTACCATTTAGTGTGTCTCTAAAGTCTTATAAGTTCAAATTTTATAAAATAACGTCACTCCTAATCAAAGCCAAATAGTAGAGAAGTTACACTAACATAGCCCTCCTTTATTTGTCACACATTTTGACAATGGAGAACTTTAGAAGGGGGGGTGGAGGATGTTTTGAATTACAAATTCGCATACAAGAATTTGTTGCAAGGAACTCTCACCCATAGTTCTGTAAATAACTCACCGTCAAACGAGTGAATGAATCTTCTTGGGGACGATGAATTGAGTAATGCATTTACGAACTATGTCTTTTCACATTACGCTCTTCTGGACCTTGACAACCTTCCCTCCTCCGATCGACTAACATCAGCACTGAAAAGTTTGCAAGGGTGGTGTCCGCTCGGGACTTCACAAATCCTCCGTGATTATACTTAAGCATTTTTTTTTTCAGTTTGATCAAATCAAATTTAGAATTCTATGGGTTCAATCAGAATCTCAGTTTTTAGCCTTTTTTTCATTTTGGGTTTAGGTTGCAGATTTTGTAATAGTTGTTTCAAGGGAATATGAGGCTGTGGTGCATGGAGGAGTCATTAAAGCGCCAAAAGTCTTCACTGACATTGTAAAATCAATTGACAGCAGTTTACAAGGATATCTAGCCAGATTGCCATGTGGTGTTGAAGGTTCGATGTTTAGTAGCTTTTAATAATTTTCTTGAATTGTTTATTGATTTTCTTGCAATAAACTAGTACACAATTTATTCCCTGAAAAGAAATAAACAATTCAAGACAATAATTAAAAGATATTGAACTTCGAACCTTCCACACCACATCAAAATCTGACCGGGTATCCTTGGAAACCGATGCAGCTACTGATTGTTCAATGTTAGCGAGAACTTTTGGCGCTTTAATGGCTCCTCCATGCACTACAGCCTCATCTTCCCCTGAAACAATAGTTACAAAATCTGCCACCTAAACCCAAAATGAAAAGAGGCTAAAAGTGAAATTCTGATTGAACCCAAACAATTCAAAACTTAATGTGATCGGACTCAAAAATAATGTAGAAGTGTATACCTGAGGTTGGATCACAGAGGAGTTATGGTTGATGAATTTGTAAAGTCGGGAGCGGCCGGCCACTCTCGCAAGCTTCTCAGTGCTGATGTTAGCCGATCGGGGGAGGGATAGCTTGCCAGGGTTCAGAAGCGGGTAATGGGAAAACAAAAGGTTCGTAAATGCATTCCTCAATACAGCGTCTCCTAGAAACTTCAGTCGCTCGTTTCACGGTGAGTTCTCTACAGAATTATGGGTGAGAGCTTGTTGCAACAAATTCTTTTCTACGAATTTGTAATTCAAAATACCCTCTACACCCGTTACAAAGTTCTCCATTGTCAAAATTTGTGACAAATAATGGACTGTTACGTTGGTGTAACTTCTCTATTGTTTGCCTTTGGTTCGGAGTGACATTATTCTTACAAAAGTTGAACTTATATGGAGTTTAGAGACACACTAAGTTGTACAATGATGGAAACATTGTTAAGTTTCTCATAAATGAAATAATAATAATAATAATAATAATAATAATAATAATAATAATAATAATAAAAAATCAGGTTTGGGGGAATTTCTTTTGATGAAGAGAAATATTCCTTACACCTGGGACAATATCGTATTAGTGGTGTCATACTTAATTAAAAGAGTTACAATATAAGTTAGCACGTAGTAAATAGAATGAACCGTTCGTACGATACGTGGTATATAACTGCATCGCTTAATATTTAATACGCTTCTACTCATCATATGATGCACCCACGTCTAATCGGTTGTTGCTGGTAGAATTCGCAGACACGTCAACGACGAGTAGGTGAACTATCCAAAACAGTCAAGTATTACTTGTTAATCATTTCCTTCTTCCCCTGTATTTTTAAATGACAAGTAACTTTGTATGAC
Organism: Linanthus parryae; assembly: GCA_023055425.1. NCBI lineage: Eukaryota > Viridiplantae > Streptophyta > Magnoliopsida > Ericales > Polemoniaceae > Linanthus > Linanthus parryae. The sequence goes on along the minus strand of JALGPY010000004.1, from coordinate 125,011,689 downwards.
TCCAAATGGTAGAGTTAATGATCTAGAACTGGATCTTTTGAGCTTTCATCTCTTAGAAACTTAACTTAATTCTTTACTATTCATTTTGAGTAACACAAATATGCAGTACATAGTAGACTAAGGATGTGGGTTTGCAAGTGGGGTGCAAGCTCAGTGGTGGGGCATTTAAAGCCCCCTGCATGAGTTCCATGGTTTGAAACCCTGTTAGATGTAGACTAGTTTAGGATTTATATACGATGTTCTATGTAATTGCCAAAAAAATGTGGGTTTTTGGGTGGCTACTTCTGTTAACTTTCTGTTTAGAGGATCTATGTTTTGGATAATGGGTAACTGGCTAAAAGGAATCTGTGTCCCCTGGATCGGTGAAACAACCCTGGAACCTACGGTTCCCTGCTAGTACAACCAAACGATAATCCAAAAGTGCATTTATTAATAAAAACCGGAGAAAATCCTCCAACCATAATTTGAAATAAAACAAATGACATTGTTCAAATCTAAATTCCGAAACAAAGGCTTCCTAAGACAAATGAAATACTTCCTAGCTGCTTGATCCTAATCTTCAAATCACGTATGCGCGTTCCCCCACTTTATTCATAACCTGCGGGTTTTAAAATAGCGACAGCCGACCGCAGTAAAAGTTTGTCAGTAAAAACTGAGTAAGCATATACCACAACATGTAAAACAGAGTTTTGGCTTAAAGACTGGATCACAATATAACTGAAGTAACTTCACATTTAATCATTAGTTGAGCTGAGGCATATTAGAGCCCAGCGGGTAACGAATGCCCACAGAGAGGTCACGATGCAATAAATAATAATTAGAGTACCTCTCGGGATATCACAGTCCATCCCAATTCACCCCTGAACTAACTATGAGACCTTAAGTGTCGACACCCCTATACAGTTGTGACCCACACATGCATAGGTAGTACTCTATAGCTTTCACAATATAAAAACCCATATAGGGTAGGGTATGAAACCCTAGGAGGTTCGTCTCACGTGCGCCTCCGGCCGTAGCCTTCACACACATCCTCTGTACATCGCCCCATATCATTTATCGTTCATTAATATATCACATGATCATTCCAATAACTGCATATTTCCGAAAAAGATATTTGCAAGAGATTTTGGAAATTCAAAGCTTAAAACAGTTGGACGATACACAAGTAACACACGCCAAACACATTTTGATAGTTGAAGGTGCTGTGCATATAAACTTACTTGGATTGGAAGAGAGAGAGCTCGTCACACGAAACCAAACAACCTCCTAGTACTCGTAGTATGGATCCTCCACAAATTCACCGTCTATGAAATCGGTGTCTACAATACACACAAGACCTAATATCAACACACGACTCAAGTTCATACAAGCAATTGCATAATGCCCCTACATGAAATTCGAAGTGTAATTCTTCTAGACTCGTGAATAACCCAATAGTAGTTACTATTAATTTTAAATAAATTTGCATGATCGTGACAAAATATTTAATAGTAGTACTAACAAGTAAAAATTTAGAAAAAGGTTTAGTTGCTACTTTCATAAAATTTACTTAATGAAAATCTATAAATTTATTATTTTTACAAACGTAAATGTCATATTATGAAATGTGAAATTATTATTATTATTATTATTATTATTATTATTATTATTATTATTATTATTATTAAAAACCACTACTACCAATATTATATATTATGATTATACTACTACTACTACTACTTAATATTATCAAACTACTATTGCTAATACTAGTAATATAATGCTACCCCCAATACTTATTTTTCCCTTCATAACTCTCAATTAACACTGATCATACACACACACACTCCATGCTCATGTGGAACTCACACACAAACACGCACGCAATCACCCTAACACACCTACACACACTCTCACATGACACACCAACCCACCTCCATTTATACTTTACCCAAAACCTTACCCAACTTACTGTAACACTACTGCCCCTACTCTAATTGATGTGAAAAACAAACAAGTTGAATTAAAACAACATAAATGAGCTAGGCTACAAGACACAGAATTGGGTGTGTACCGAATGAAGCAAACAGTGACGACGGAAAAGGGACGGACGGCGACGGAGGTGAGGCCGACGGTGGCGAGGTCACGACGGGACAGAACCGGCGACGAAAAGGGGGCGGCAGCAGGCTTCGGCTTTGGCTTCGCCGGAGCTGGGTTTGCTTCGGCAAATCAGCGGAGAGAGAGAGAGCGCGAGCGAGAGAGAGAGGCAGTGAGTTTGGTATAAAAATTCTGGGTTTTTTTTGCTGGGGTTTATATAGGCGGAGATAGGGGAGGAATCCGGCGAAGAGTGGGACTCCTCCGGGTTGGTTTTGATTTAGAATCGAATCACGATTGCGGCAAAATTGGGTTTCTTGGTGAGTAAATATCGGGTCTTTGATGGATTGGGAATGAATCGGGACTATAATTTGAGTTGTAATGGTGGTGGTGTTGTAGTTGGAGGCGGCAATGGAGGTTGTCGGGTCGGAGGAGGAGTCGGGGAAGGAGACAGAGAAGAGTCTCCTGAGGAAGATGAAGTGAAAATAATCTGGTGTGGCGGGTGTATGTGGCATCGCGGTGGTCGTTAAGTAAAATTAAATTAAAACGTGACGTTTTGGTCACGTTAAAAATGTTACACGACCCACAACTTTTAATAACTAAAAACTTATCTAACTTTTATAAATTTTACAAAAATAGTATATAAAAACAAAAGTGCACTATTATTATTTATATATATTTTTTAAAACATAATTATATATATATATATGTATATACATAAAAATATAATATATAACTCACAAAAATTAATAGATTTACTTTTCTAACTCATACAAAAAAATATATAAAAGAAAAAGTTCACTATTATTATTTTCTTAACTTATAATTATATATATGTATATAAAAATAATAATATATATAACACCTAAAAATAAAGAAAACTGCTTTTATAAATTCCGTTAATGGCCCAAAATATTCAATAATTTCCTAAAAATACCCCCAAAATTACGGGGTATTACATCACATCTCCCTTAAAACAAAGCTTCGTCCCCGAAGCTTAAACTAACTCCCCCATGCAATGCATGAAATTCTAATGCACAAGTAATAGTAAGACATGTAGTACAAAACATGATGGGTATTGAAATGCACGGCTGTTAAATCACATCTCCCTTAAAAGGAGTGACGTCCCCGTCACTCGACTGCGCACATACCTATGATTTTGGAAATTTAGTTTATTAGCTAGTAATGACGAGGTGTCGAAACTGATGCTCCTTGTTTAGGCAAGCTAAAGCGTTAAGGTGGATAGGGATATACCAGCAATTGTACTGGCCTTGGTTTCCAAATTGGGTGACATTTTCCTCATTGTAACCTTCTTCGTGGTTTCCTTCTCGGTTGGTCATAGATGATGGTAATCTGACCTAGTAAATTGTACGTGTCTTCTATGTAGTATTCTTTGAATCATCCGAAAGTAAATTTGAGAAGTCACTAATTGGTTACGGGTACTTCTTCTAACATAACATTTCTTGGACATGTCGTATTTGTAACCCAGCTAGCTAGGGTTCCCTTCTTCTCACGGTTTCACGATAGGGTGAGACATCAAAACTTTGGACAACATCTTTGGGGTCCATTACATCTTACCCAGCTTGTGAATGACTAATAAATGAACTATATTACGCCTTACACAATAAGATAATACATCCCAACAACTTTATAACACCAAGAACAAACCATTAACAAGAAGATGTCCCGTTCCTCAAATAATAGATAAGTAATAAAACTCCAGACATATGCCTCCAATGTAAACATTAACATCTTATCGACCCACAACAGCGTATTTGGTAATTCAAATAGTTTACAGGATAACAAACAAAATTTAACCCCTCACCCTCAACTTTAGTTTCACATGAGTGAGCCCCCTTTTTCCTTTACTCTTTTACACTCTCTACTTCTAAATTTTTTTCCCCCATAACTCCCAAAGCTTTACAACATGTACAAGAGACATCACGATATTGGAGATCGATCTCTAACTATTTATTGAGGTTCCAAAACAGGTCCTGAAATAATGAGACTCTGAAGCCCAAATCCAAAACAAATCTAAACAGTAAAACCTTCGAAACTATAGCCCTGATAACAAGACTCTAAAGGAGAAGTTTGTGAAAAACTATCATCAGTAAAGGAAGCATAAATTCTCCGGGTATAACAACGATTCATAGAACTCCAAATAATATGTCAAGGTTTTAATATTCCACGCCACGTTCAAACTATCGAACTTTATCAATAAAAGAATCTAAGAGAGCTAAAATCCCAAAAGTAGCCAACTCAACAATCCTAGGTCTCGATATAAACACCCAAAATTTCCTAATATGGCATAGGCTACAACGAACTGTTTCTAGTTTTGCATGTGTGTGGTCTATTGTCCTACACTATAACCTATTGTATCATTCTTAATATATCATGAACTACAAGTAAGAAAAATGAAATACATGACATAAAATGTGCAATTATGCATATAACACATTGGTCGACAATTAATCATTTACTATGCAATTCATATAAAGCTGAACATGTCCTATATCTCTTTCTCTTGGAATTTGAAAAGAAAATCAATCGGCAAGCAAAATTTTGAATCTTGGTGTGCATCATCATCTCTGAGGCTACTTTCACAATCTAGAAGAATCAACTAAAAAAAAATATTGTAGAACTCAAACTTTTCCAGAAATCATACCGTTGTTGTCACATAGACCATCAGAACATAAGCATCAACTTTGCAAGGCCTTAAACTCTCTTTAACTTTGCAAAAATGGTACAGGTTTTCTCCCAGGTATAGCCCTATGTGTTTACTAATCACCATAAAATCAATGTTCTCACATTCTAACTTCATGAACACTTCATATGCACCATCACTTAGGGTATTGGGCAGGCACCACTACAAAATTTTGAAACATAACATCTCCTCAATTCCACACTATACTTCAACTCAAAGAAACATAATCTTATTAAATTCCGAAAAGGATCCTCGAATACATGAATGTTATTCTCCATTACGAAAACAACTAGCCTTAATGAAACATCCATAGAAAATCCTTAGCCAAACGTGGCCATGCTAATCATTTTAAGAAACCTCAAGGCATTGTTTGTCTTCATGGCCTTATTCTAAGTAAATGTAGAATGAAACTAAAGTCTACGAAGTCAAAATAAGCCTACTACGACTAGTCTTTCTCAGGGTTGACCTCGTTCTAGCCATCTACCAAAACAGAGAGATGGACTCCATAAGTCTCTCATTACGCCAATTATATATGCATTACAAGTCCTAATTGAGACGACCGTTCACTATAAGAATAGGCATCATACTCCCAAAACAATCTTAATTTAAAATTTCAGTGACATGACCCCATAACGTATTAATATTCCAGAGAATACTACAAGAACTCTTAAACACGGATTCCAAAAATGCACTCCAAATATGAACTGTCAATTTATCAATCACCCAAATGACAGTAAACTAAGGCAAACTTCAAAGGAAGTCTCCTATTTAAATCCTTAACTAATCGGGTAAGACAAAACTCCTAGTTAGGAGAGGTGTGTGGTAGTAATCACTTCCTATGGCTATCTTCTAAAGGGTTTCTCACATAATAGTCGCTATCCAAGACTACCCAAATCTCAACGACTCAACACATTTTCCAAACAACTTCTCTTCCCTTAGGGTTTCCAATACCTCCCTCAAATGCTGCTCGTCTTCCTTTTTCCCTTTCGAGAAGATTAGAATGTCATCGATGAAAACGACTATAAACTTATCTAGGTATCTGAAGAAAGCGATTCATCAACTGATAAATGTTGCTGGAGCATTGGTGAGACCTAATGGCATTACTGTAGACTCATAGTGCCCATATCGACTCTGAAATGCCATTTTAGGAATAGTCTTGTTCAGCTATCCTAAGCTGGTGATACCCTAACCTTAAATCGATCTTCGAAAAGGTATCGACTCCTTGTAACTGATCGAACAAGTCATCTATCCTAGGAAGTGGGTATCTGTTCTTAACGGTTACACCATTTAACTTCTAGTAATCTATGAAAATTCTTAGACTTCCATTCTTCTTCTTTACGAACAAAAATGATGCTCCCAGGGTGATACACTAGGTCTGATGAATCCTTTGTCTAATAACTCTTTAAGCTGCTCTTGTAGCTCCTTGAGCTCGGTTGGTGCCATCTTATATGGTGCCTTCGATATTGGTCCAATCCCTCGTACTAAATATATTGCAAAATCCACGACTCTCTTAGGTGGCATTCCCGGATGCTCCTCCGGAAAGACGCCTGGAAATTCTCTCACCACTGGAATGTCCTCTAGTTTATCCCTTCTTTCTCCTAATAATGGATCGTACAGAGGTATGCCTTATGCCTTTTCTTCACATAGGATATGCTGGATAAGGCTGACACTATATGGATTTTGGGTCCACTGGTTATATGATGAGCGTTCACCTTTCGGGCCACGGAATCTAACCTTTTGGTTGGCACATTCTATGGTTGCCTTGTATTTGCTAAGCCAGTTCATACCTAAGATGACGTCTAGATTTCCTAGATATAAGAGAATAGGGTCAGAAGGTAGCTTGGATCCTAAGGTCTATACATTGACTCCAGGATACATGGTATTACAATATATGACTTCTCCATTAGGGGCAGATAGAGATAGATATTGGGGTAGGAGTTGGGTTAAGGCTAGGATCGCTTGTTCCAGATTCTGGAACCGAATTAGGTCATACTGTTGAGGTACCGGAACTTGCTGGTTTTCTTGGGTTCCTTGAGTTCCCTGACTCAGGTTTCCTACTTGTCTTGAACGACTCCTGGTATAATATTGCAGTGTACCTTTTAAATATAACTTTACTTAATACAATCTAAGGTATTCACACACAAAACATAGGCTTAAATAATCATGTCATGCTATATGAAGAGTCTCCAAGTCCAAAAGTTGGTGGGGTAGGTGCGGGTAGGGAAGCCATATGAGAAGAGGTAAGACAGGTCTTAGAAGAGTTCTAAACCACGTATACACTCATAATTTCAACGAAATTAATCTAAATAATCAAATAACAAGTGTCAAGCAATTATCACGATAATATTATCACATTGAGGCACACAATATGGCACATAAAAATCTCCAATAAATCTCAAATATCCAACACGAAAACTGCTAGACTAACCCACAACCCCGACTTGTTTAAATTTTATTTCCAATTTTAGTTAACCTATGTCCATTTTAATTTTCAAAAAGTTTTAATTTATATTTTATCTTTATTTAATGGAAATCGAAAGGTCGCACTAGCGTTGGGACCGTCGGCTCTGATACCAACTGAAACAACCCTGGAACCTACGGTTCCCTGCTAGTACAACCAAACGATAATCCAAAAGTGCATTTATTAATAAAAACCGGAGAAAATCCTCCAACCATAATTTGAAATAAAACAAATGACATTGTTCAAATCTAAATTCCGAAACAAAGGCTTCCTAAGACAAATGAAATACTTCCTAGCTGCTTGATCCTAATCTTCAAATCACGTATGCGCGTTCCCCCACTTTATTCATAACCTGCGGGTTTTAAAATAGCGACAGCCGACCGCAGTAAAAGTTTGTCAGTAAAAACTGAGTAAGCATATACCACAACATGTAAAACAGAGTTTTGGCTTAAAGACTGGATCACAATATAACTGAAGTAACTTCACATTTAATCATTAGTTGAGCTGAGGCATATTAGAGCCCAGCGGGTAACGAATGCCCACAGAGAGGTCACGATGCAATAAATAATAATTAGAGTACCTCTCGGGATATCACAGTCCATCCCAATTCACCCCTGAACTAACTATGAGACCTTAAGTGTCGACACCCCTATACAGTTGTGACCCACACATGCATAGGTAGTACTCTATAGCTTTCACAATATAAAAACCCATATAGGGTAGGGTATGAAACCCTAGGAGGTTCGTCTCACGTGCGCCTCCGGCCGTAGCCTTCACACACATCCTCTGTACATCGCCCCATATCATTTATCGTTCATTAATATATCACATGATCATTCCAATAACTGCATATTTCCGAAAAAGATATTTGCAAGAGATTTTGGAAATTCAAAGCTTAAAACAGTTGGACGATACACAAGTAACACACGCCAAACACATTTTGATAGTTGAAGGTGCTGTGCATATAAACTTACTTGGATTGGAAGAGAGAGAGCTCGTCACACGAAACCAAACAACCTCCTAGTACTCGTAGTATGGATCCTCCACAAATTCACCGTCTATGAAATCGGTGTCTACAATACACACAAGACCTAATATCAACACACGACTCAAGTTCATACAAGCAATTGCATAATGCCCCTACATGAAATTCGAAGTGTAATTCTTCTAGACTCGTGAATAACCCAATAGTAGTTACTATTAATTTTAAATAAATTTGCATGATCGTGACAAAATATTTAATAGTAGTACTAACAAGTAAAAATTTAGAAAAAGGTTTAGTTGCTACTTTCATAAAATTTACTTAATGAAAATCTATAAATTTATTATTTTTACAAACGTAAATGTCATATTATGAAATGTGAAATTATTATTATTATTATTATTATTATTATTATTATTATTATTATTATTATTATTATTATTAAAAACCACTACTACCAATATTATATATTATGATTATACTACTACTACTACTACTTAATATTATCAAACTACTATTGCTAATACTAGTAATATAATGCTACCCCCAATACTTATTTTTCCCTTCATAACTCTCAATTAACACTTTGCCAAAAAAAAAAAAAAAAACTCTCAATTAACACTGATCATACACACACACACTCCATGCTCATGTGGAACTCACACACAAACACGCACGCAATCACCCTAACACACCTACACACACTCTCACATGACACACCAACCCACCTCCATTTATACTTTACCCAAAACCTTACCCAACTTACTGTAACACTACTGCCCCTACTCTAATTGATGTGAAAAACAAACAAGTTGAATTAAAACAACATAAATGAGCTAGGCTACAAGACACAGAATTGGGTGTGTACCGAATGAAGCAAACAGTGACGACGGAAAAGGGACGGACGGCGACGGAGGTGAGGCCGACGGTGGCGAGGTCACGACGGGACAGAACCGGCGACGAAAAGGGGGCGGCAGCAGGCTTCGGCTTTGGCTTCGCCGGAGCTGGGTTTGCTTCGGCAAATCAGCGGAGAGAGAGAGAGCGCGAGCGAGAGAGAGAGGCAGTGAGTTTGGTATAAAAATTCTGGGTTTTTTTTGCTGGGGTTTATATAGGCGGAGATAGGGGAGGAATCCGGCGAAGAGTGGGACTCCTCCGGGTTGGTTTTGATTTAGAATCGAATCACGATTGCGGCAAAATTGGGTTTCTTGGTGAGTAAATATCGGGTCTTTGATGGATTGGGAATGAATCGGGACTATAATTTGAGTTGTAATGGTGGTGGTGTTGTAGTTGGAGGCGGCAATGGAGGTTGTCGGGTCGGAGGAGGAGTCGGGGAAGGAGACAGAGAAGAGTCTCCTGAGGAAGATGAAGTGAAAATAATCTGGTGTGGCGGGTGTATGTGGCATCGCGGTGGTCGTTAAGTAAAATTAAATTAAAACGTGACGTTTTGGTCACGTTAAAAATGTTACACGACCCACAACTTTTAATAACTAAAAACTTATCTAACTTTTATAAATTTTACAAAAATAGTATATAAAAACAAAAGTGCACTATTATTATTTATATATATTTTTTAAAACATAATTATATATATATATATATGTATATACATAAAAATATAATATATAACTCACAAAAATTAATAGATTTACTTTTCTAACTCATACAAAAAAATATATAAAAGAAAAAGTTCACTATTATTATTTTCTTAACTTATAATTATATATATGTATATAAAAATAATAATATATATAACACCTAAAAATAAAGAAAACTGCTTTTATAAATTCCGTTAATGGCCCAAAATATTCAATAATTTCCTAAAAATACCCCCAAAATTACGGGGTATTACAGTTAATCAGTGACTTATTTTAAGATTACCTAGATGACAAGTCCATGTGGTTTTTTTCGATGTGGGCGGTCTTAAATTATCTCCGGAGTGTCTCATCAGTTACATTTTAATGGGATTTTGATTAAATTTTATGCTGTCAGGTTGCTACTTTCATTGTCCAAAAGATACTGTTGGATGATGTGGGTCTGGACTACATATGTACCACAGCGGAGCGCTTTTTCGCTGTAGGTCGAGTTTTAGGCAATATGGTTGCTGCACTTGCTGGGCAGCCTTCATCCCGCTTACTCAAGCATATTATTCGTTGTTATCTTCGATTATCAGATAATACAAGGTTATTTTCTAATGACGACTAGCTAATAGCTTTCTTCCCTCTGTCTACTTTCATATTGTTTCCTACCTTTTCATATCCAGTTCAACTGGCAGATCCATCACGTTTGGTATTTGTTATGCAGGGCTTGTGATGCATTAAGGAGTTGGCTGCCAGACATGCTAAGGGACGGCACATTCAGTACTTGCCTTCGTGTAAGTTCCAGTCTAAAACTTTTGCATACAGGGAGTCTTCATATGACTATAAATAAGCTTTTTATTGGTGACAAGGACTTTCATATAATAGCTATGACTTGACATGTGTGCTTTTGAACTCTGGTTAACTTGCTTGATTTTCTCTTTCGTTTTTGTAAATAAAGCCGTTGGTTCATAGATTTTGATACACGGCAGACCTCAAAGAGGAAAAACACATTACCCGTTAATTTTCTAGTAAGATAATAACTAATCAATAATGATTGATAGATAATGCTAAAATGATGGTCATTCTTTGTTCTTTTTGACGTGTGTGCATGTGGTGATGGATGGAAGGAACAATTTTTCTGACATCAATCATGTGACATACATCATGGAAACCATTGTAGAGCTAGTGTAGTGTACCCTCAACTGTTCGTGGGGCTTCTGTCATATTTTTTGCGTCTATCTTGCATTACAACAACATCCCACTCTGTAAATTGTGGTATCTCACTTGATGGACGGTGGTTGTTTATACGTGAACGACTACATTGTAATATAAATTGTTCTGTTTCTTCAGGAGGATCCTACAACAAGGAGGTGGTTGCAGCAATTGCTTCACAATGTCCAGGGGCCTCGGGTGGGAATACAGGGCGGGGCATCGTTCGATCATATGCTGGTGAACTGAAACTGTGCTTGTGCTTTTGTCTAGTGATTGGTACTAGCAATTTGTGCCATTTCGTCGATGGAGGTGTTATAGATACTTGAAAATCCTTGTTGCATTCGCCCTGCTTGCGTGTTTGTTGAGTTTCAGAGGGAAGTTTTGCCGAAATTGCGGTTGCGATTTGATATATACTGCTTTTTTGAGTGGGCTCTAGTTATTAATCCGACATGGTATCTACAACGTTTGGGATAATGAGGCCTCTTGGCTATTACAGTGGACACAGCCGGAGGCCTGGAGCTAATCTGCACATTTCTTCTTTTAAGGTTCTCACAAGTCGGAAGGGCATGATTGAGACACCACCATACTGTGAGTTGGACTTTCCCCTGAGATCTGTAACTTCGACAGGTTCTCAAGCCATGACTTAGCTGCTTATACCTGTAGAAGTTTCCTCATTATTCATGCCCAAGACATTTTCCGCGATGATGTCCTAGGCTAAACTGTAACCTGATTTGACTGTATGTGGGGCTAACATTGAGGAAACGTGGTCTCGCTATTCACGGATATTCAAAGACCTTCACTCCTTCACCTGGACTTAGACGTAATATCTCATCATGAAAATATTTCTCCTTCAGTACCCAGCTTAAGCGACTGTTCGGAAAGTTGAGAATTTGCCAACCAAGTTTAGTCATTTGCCAACCAAGTTTAGTCAGTAATGCTAGATTAAAATAGTGTATGACTTTAAAATTAACTCCCTTGTTTTTTCCTTGCAAGTTTATCCCAAGCAATCTAGTAGATACCTTTGCTCGAATTATTCTTGCTCCACCAGAAGTTTCTGATCCAGCGCCTTTTATTTGTACTCGGTGCATGGCCCTCACAACGCACCAACAGAGCTTATGTAACCATTGACTTATGTCATGCGCTTCCCTTATGGGATTTCATGAATGAGGGAAACTCTCTAGTCTTTACTTACTTTGGATTAGGCCACATTTGTGTAGTATTGAAGAGTTAATTGTCACCATTTTGGCATTGTATTAGTTTTTTTTTTTTTTTTTTTTTTTTTTGGCGTAAAAACGTCGAGAACTTCAATTGATAGAAAATGATGGATACAAGTACATTGAAAGAAACAGACCACGGAGCATAATCCTGCCATGCTCCCCTCCACTTATCTAAACCAACACATCAAGCCACAACTTAGGAATGAAAATACCAAACATTGTTTAACAAAAGAAGACATCTAAGACAACAAAACACAGAGATAAGGACTTCAAGAACTTCAAACTGATTTTCCCTTCTTCTTTGATCCTAACTTTTCCTCGAGAAATTTAAAGAGGGCTTCCTCGTTTGGATTCACCATTTTTCCATTGACCAAAATGAACCCTTGTGACTTGGCCTTATACATGACTGCTATCTCCTCCATCCTCCTCTCTTCCTCTCTGGCTTTTAGCTTCCATTGCTCCTCAGTAGGTCCCTCCTTCAAGAAACGCTCAATAGCAGCTGCAAACCATTTTGCCTTCTTTTTCTCTCCCTCACCCTCCTGTATCATTGGGGCCTTCCCTTTATCTGTGTTTTTGGCACTAGACCTTCTCTGGACTGCGGAACTAGAACTGGAAGCTTTGGGCTTCTTCTTCTTGTCTGCTTGGAAACCTATTACTTTTTGCTCATTCTTTGTATCATCCGATGGGGCAACATCAATAATAGTCCTCTTTTTGGGTGACTTCTTTCTTGGAGCTTTCTTGACCTTATAGATTTGTCAACTTCATTTGCCACACCAGTATTTGAATATGGGCTGACCATATCCACAGAAGGAAGAGCCGGTAGGGTTCAATGAAATAATTTAATTCGTGTAAATTATACATTATCAAGTATAAATTCACTGCTCCTATTTATATTAATGGTAATGAGGATTTATTTTCCTATAACTAAACGCATTCATCTACTTATAGTCGACGTGTCTGCGGATACCAACAACAACAGATTAGAGATAGGTGCATCATATGATGAGTAGAAGCATATTAAATATTAAGCGGTGCAATTATATACCACGTATCGTACGAACTGCTCGTTCTATTTACTACATGCTACCTTATATTCTAACTCTTTTAATTAAGTATGACACCATTAATACGATATTGTTCCAAGTGTAAGGAATATTTCTCTTTGTCAAGGGAAATCCCCCTAAACTTGATTTATTAATATTATTTCTTTTATAAGCCTCGAAACTTAACAATGTTTCCATCATTGTACAATTTAGTGTGTCTCTAAACTCTATATAAGTTCAATATTTGTAAGACTAATGTCACTCCTAACCAAAGGCTAATAATAGAGAAGTTACAGCGACGTAGCTGTCGTTTATTTGTCACGAATTTGGACAATGGAGAACTTTGTAACGGGTGTAGAGGGCATTTTGAATTGCAAATTCGTAGACAAGAATTTGTTGCAACAAGCTCTCACCCATAGTTCTATAGAGAACTCACTGTCATACGAGCGATTGAAGTTTATAGGAGACGCTGTATTGAGAAATACATTTTCAATTTTTCTTTTTTCACATTACCCGCTTCTAAACCCTGGCAAGCTATCCCTCCTCTGATCGGCTAACATCAGCACTGAGAAGCTTGCAAGAGTGGCCGTCCGCTCCGGACTGTACAAATTCATCAACCATAACTCCTTTGCGATCCAACATCAGGTATACATTATTTTTCAGTCCGATCACATTACATTTTTGAATTGTTTGGGTTCAATCAGAATTTCACTTTCAGCCTCTTTTCATTTTGGGTTAGGTGGCAGATTTCGTAACTATTGTTTCAGGGGAAGATGAGGCTGTGGTGCATGGAGGAGCCATTAAAGCGCCAAAAGTCCTCGCTAACATTGTACAATCAGTAGCTGCATCGGTTTACCAGGATACCCAGTTAGATTGTCATGCGACGTGGAAGGTTCGAAGTTTAATAACTTTTAATTATTTTCTTGAATTGTTTCTTTTCAGGGCATAATACACACTGCTATTAGTCCTACCGTCATGAGTATCTAAAATACGTTTGAAATTTAAAAAAACTGTTATATAAATATGTACAGACTACAGACTCCCTCCATCCTAATATTTGAGTCCCATATTCCATTTTCGGCACTCTCTTTTATGTAGCTCTCACGATGTTGTAGTTTATCTAACTTGTCCTAAAAATTAAGGTGACACCGTCAAACATTTAAAAAATTAAATTATTTAAATAAATGACTTAACAAAAAGTTAGTAAAAATATAATGATTATATATCCCCTTAAATAGTTCGATTCTCAAAATAAGACTAAAATTTTGGTATTGTGATACTAAATGTGATACTAAATTAAACTTATATTTCTAAAATTTCTTTCTCATCTTTATTGCAAAAGACATTTTACACCCTCCATTATGGCTTAAATACAAATACCCCCAGCACTATGGTACGCGCGCGCGTACATACACACAAAAGTTGTTGACAGTGCTTAAACATAAATACCAAACTAATCTATATAATAAAATAGAGGATTATGGGGTCGTAAGAGCTCAATTTTTTTTTTGAGAAACTCATATTTCATTATTTGATCATAGTAATATAGTGTGACCTAAAAAATAGTATAATTTATGTTAAACCGTACGAACATAAAAAATGCTTTAACTTTGTACAATTGATGTCTTGACATAAAATATTGTATAATACAATATGACACACAAACTTCTTAGATATGCACGAACAATGATATTATTTGTATTTTTATTGACTCTCTGACATTTATGAATATATAAACTGGAATATTAGGTTATGAAACCGATACTCGAGCCGATTGTCAAGCCTGAATTTCTGGAAGAGCGGCCGCAACAAGTGGCTGAGCTTTACGAGCCAATTCATATGGTTGAGATTAGTACTAGTAATACCAACAAGCGAGTTCATGATCGGGTTGGTATTGATGACGCAACACACAACTTGAAGGAGTTTTGTTACTGGAATAAATTGTTCAAACCAATCTACGGGTAAGAATAAATATGTTTCCTTACAACTTGAGAATGACATTTGATTGAAGAGTTTGAAAAGTCATTTGATCTTTAATCTGATTTCTTTCTTTTTCTTGCAGTGGTAGTACTAGTAATACCAACAAGTCAATTCATAGGTTTGAGATTGGTACTAGTAATACCAACAAGGCATTTCAGGACAGGGTTGGGATTGATGACGCAAAAAACAAGTTCAAGGAATTGTGTGACATGAACAAAGGGTTCCATTCAATTTATGGGTAAGAATAAATCTGTTTCCCTACAGCTTGAGAACGATTTCTAATTTACGATGTTGGAAAATCATTTGAGCACTCATCTGATTTCTTTCTTTTGGTCACAATGGTAGATCTAGTAATACCCACAAGCGAGTTCATGATATTGGTTGAGATTGATGACGTGAAACGCAAGTTTGACACGAATACATGGTTCCAAAGAATTCACGGGTAAGAAAAAATATGTTTCCTTACAACTTGAAAATGATGTATAATTGCCGAGTTTGAAAATCATTTGAGCTTTAATTTGATGTCTTTCTTTTTCTTGCAGTAGTAGTACTAGTACCAATACCAACAAGCCAGTTCATGATAAGGATGAGATTGATGGCGCAAAACAGAAGCTGAAGGAGTTATGTGACAGGAACAAATGGAGCCAACCAATTTACAAGTATGAATACATATGTTTCCTTACAACATGACAATACTGTTTAATTGGCGATTTTTGAAAATTTCTTTTGAGTTTAATCTGAGGTCTTTCTTATGGTTGAAAAGGATTGTGACTGAAGAGGGTCCAGCACACGAGAAGCAGTATTGCTGTTCAGTAGAACTTAGTTCATCTGAACAAAATGAAACACTTCTTGTTGTTGTTGTCGGAGAAACTAGGTCGAAGCTCAAGAAAGCTCAAAATTCAGCGGCTTCAAATATGCTCTACAAATTACAAGGATTTTGATCAATGTTTGTAGCAGTCTATGACCATCAACTCACTCCTGCAACCTATAATTACGTCAATTCAAAATAATTAATTATATATGTCACTCATTTGCTGGGTTGCGCTTTCTTGCTTTTTAGGGATTCGGAGTCATAGCAACTCATTATATGAAGGAGGAAGGGTTTGCAAGGCATTTTTTTGTTTTATTTTTTATGCGTCTATTTAACAAAGAGATATGTCATATATCGATTGGACAAGCTCTTTAAGAGCATCCACAATAGTGTAATCTACATCTTATCTATAAATTAGACTATTTCTAATTTAGTTGGTAATGTTTTCGAGTTTTGCTCCAATAGTGCTATTCAAATATTTCTCATATATTTTTGTAACTGTTTATACACGTTGCATAAATTTAATTTGGGTGAAGAGAAAACAAAGTGGAGAGATTTTACGGAAGGTGGAGAGATTTTAGGAAGAAATAGATCATGGAGAAAATCATGGAAAAATATTTGGATGAGAAACATTTTCTCGCCAAATGTGGCGAGCGAAATTCAAGCTCAAAAAAATAGCATACAGTTTTAGCAAGTCTACTGGAGCCATACTTTTCTAAATTTCGCTGGCTATTTTAGTATTAACCGCTATTTAGTTAGTCTACTGTGGATGCTCTAGTAAATGTGTATGTTGGATGGTAACCTGCGTACTTTTATTAGTCAATAATAAAGTTTTTCATGATGTTGCATAAATGTTGGTTTTCTACTATGCTTATTTGGACAAATTTTGGATTAATAGCTTATATGAGGTCTAATACGTACGCTCCACCAAAGAAGATGAGAAAGACGGAACACATGATATATTGCAAGTCAAGCGGGCCACACGGGTTGGCACCTCTGTTATAGGCCAAGCCCGTGTTCTTTCGAGATTGTCCAAGCCCAATATAACCCGAGTTACGAGCATCTTCACCCCACCCAAGCCTAAAATCATACAAACCAATTGGAACTGAATACGGGCTAGTACATCAATTTTGCAATAAATGAATTCCGTTCACTTTCAACACAATTAAAATTGTCTCAAAAATTAAATTAGTAACTTAATGGTTGAAGAATATATTGAAAGTACTAAAAATTACATACTGTTAGATCGAATTCAAAAACTATACATTTAAAAGTATCAAAAAGATTTCTTTTTAAATACAAGAGAATAATAATGTTTGGATGGAAAAATCAAATACGACACTTCAAGAACAAAAATATTTCTAAAAATATCGCTAATAATCTTAAAAAAATAGTAGATTCATGTTATATATTTTATATAAATCTCTCCGAAACTAGTATTTTTAGTTAGTGATTATGCAAATTGGTTAATCGGTCTACCTAGTCGTTTAAAAATTGTTAGTAATATAGTAGGTTATTTATAGTAGGTTATTTCCACTCTTTTTTTGAGAATTTTTCGTGGTGTCTGGGATTACTTCCGCGCACTCGACAAATCCACGAAGTCCTGGAATATATAGGACAGTCATGTCCATTTTCAATGATGAGTAATGTGATAATTGAAGTTTGTGGGATTTGTACTTAAGACCCAAGGGGAACATACCCTAAATCTCAAGCCCATCCACTATGTCAACCCCTTTAAGCTTTAAGTTATTGTTACTCTTGAAACTATTATCCATGCACTTAGTAATGTTTCGTTAGTTTTTGTGGAATTAGTCCCTTATCTAGGACTGTATATAAGTCTTAGTTCTTTCAAGTAAAATTAATGTAGCTCCAAAATACATCCGGAGAATGTTAGAGAACAAGGAACTATAAGCGACACAATTAAACATAGACTAAAGAGTATTTTGAATACTCTTCAACTCTATCCCAGAGTTCAAGAGTATTTTGAATTATTGATTCACAAACAAGTTACTAGAATAATCCCTCACACGCGGCTCTCTCGAGAATTGATGGACATCATACGTTCCAGGAGTTTGTTGGGACTATGCATTCAGTGTCGCATTAACAAACTATGTGTCTTTAGTATCTCCTGCTTGGACCCGGTACTACGAACGGCACAAGTTTTAGAATTTATATTTTTATTATGACAAGACTCTAAAACTTTTAAATAAATTTACATTTCAAAATAAAAAAAAAATGTAATTAAGGTCAAAAAACTTAAATAGAATTTATAATATGACCCATATGCTTTATGAAATCTATGACACAACTTAAAAAGAACAAAAGACTCTAGACTTCTATGAAGTTTATTATTTGTGACCCTAATCCTCCAGCAGTTTAAATTTCTTCGAAAAACTGCATGCAATTTGCACTTTGGGCCCAGTAACCTTCAATTAATGAATGGAGTTAACTTTTCTTAAATGAATACGAGTATTATTGTAATCATATTACTATATTATTGCTAATATAGCCTTCAATTACCCATATTAGCGTTAAGAAAAATAATTTTTTTTTAACAATTAAAGACTTTTGGACCCAAAATATAAACTGCATGGAGTTTTTCAGAAAATTAAAATTAATGAAAGTTCAGTCATAAATAGTAAACTACATGAGGATTCAGGGTAATTTATATGAAAAATGGTAAAATAATGATGGTGCGACACATGGTGCCAGTCTTGTTGACATGTGTGAGATATTTATAAGTTCTGTGACACTTGTACATGTACGGAAGATGAATCTGGTAAACAACCCAATGACACTTGTACACGTAGCTTTTCCCAAACGAGAAAGTAGACACATTATTAAGTGCATGTATTATCTTATTTTATCCCAGCCGTAGATCATCCCCAGTTTTGACTATTTATTCTATGAGAGACCTACACGCCCACAACAAATCCCTTGGTTGACTAAACACTAGCTACTACGGACAAGAGTCCCTTGAGCGAGAACCCTGATCTGATCTAAAAGACGGCAATGGTGGTCTTCTTCTTCGGATCTTTCCTTCCCTTTAACAGGTGTGTGTTTCACTACTTAGGGCTTTGGATGTGGGGCTGATTTCTTCAATCCTATACTTTCAATCCTATACTTTCAACAGTTTTTAGCCCTAAATAGCAAACTTTGATATCCATACTTTCAATATCTTTTTCAACAATCAAGTTATTAATTTAATGTTTGAGACAATTTTAATTGTGTTGAAAGTGAACGGAATTAATTTATTACAAAATTGATGTACTAGCCAATTGGCTTGTATGAATTTAGGTTTGGGTGAGGTGAAGATGCTCTAAACTCGGGTTATATTGGGCTTGAACAATCTAGACAGAATTCGGGCTTTGCCTATAACAGAGGTGCCAACTCGTCTGGCCCGCTTGACTTGCAATATATCCTATGTTCCGTTTCTCTCATCTTCTTTGGTGGAGCATATTATACCTCATATAAGCTATTAATCCAAATTTTGTCCAAATAAGCATAGTAGAAAACCAACATTTATGCAACATCATGACAAACTTTGTTATTGACTAATAAAAGTACGCAGGTTACTATCCAACATACACATTGATTAAAGAGCTTGTCCAATCGATATATGACATATCTATTTTGTTAAATAGACGCAGAAAAAATAGAAAAAAAAAAGAAAAAAATGCCTTACAAACCCTTCCTCCATATAATGAGTTGCTATGCCTATGACTCCAAATCATTGGAAAACAAGAAGCGCAACCTAAAAAATGAGTGACATATACAATTATTTTTGAATTGACGTAATTATAAGTTGCAGGAGTGAGTTGATGGTCATATACTGCTACATACATTGATCAAAATCCTTGTAATTTGTAGAGCATATTTGAAGCCGCTGAATTTTGAGCTTTCTTGAGCTTCGACCTAGTTTCTCCAACAACAAGAAGAAGTGTTTCATTTTGTTCAGATGAACTAAGTTGTACTGAACAGCAATACTGCTTCTCATGTGCTGGACCCTCTTCAGTCACAATCCTTTTTAAGCATAAGAAAGACCTCAGAATAAATTCAAAAGGATTTTCCAAAAATCGTCAATTAAACATCATTGTCATGTTGTAAGGAAACAGATGTATTCATACTTGTGAATTGGTTGGATCCATTTGTTCCTGTCACATAACTCCTTCAGCTTCTGTTTTGCGCGATCAATCTCAACCTTATCATGAACTGGCTTGTTGGTATTAGTACCAGTACTAATCTCAACCTTATGAACGTGCTCGTTGGTATTACTAGTACTACTACAGAAAGAAAAAAAAAAGAAAAAAGAAAAAGGTTCACAAGGTTCTCAACCTCATGAACCTTTTAATTTTTTTTTTTTATTTTTTTTTGTTTTTGTTTTTTTTAGTAGTACTAGTAGTACCAACGAGCAAGTTGATAAGGTTGAGATTAGTACTAGTACTAATACCAACAAGCCAGTTCATGATAAGGTTGATATTGATGGCGCAAAGCAGAAATTGAAGGAGTTGTGTGACAAGAACAAATGGTTACACCCAATTTACAAGTATGAATACATCTGTTTCCTTGCAATATGACAATGTTGTTCAATTGACGAACTTTGAAAAATATTTTTGAGTTTTAATATGAGGTATTTGTTTTGCTCGCAAAGGGCTGTGACTGAAGAGGGTTCAGCATATGAGAGGCAGTATTGATGTTCAGTACAACTTAGTTCATCTGAACAAAATGAATCACTCCTTCAAATTGTTGCTGGAGAAGCTAGTTCAAAGCTCAAGAAAGCTCAAAATCCAGCGGCGTCAAAGATGCTATACAAATTACAAGGATTTTGATCAATGTATGTAGCATATATGACTATCAACTCACTCCTGCAACTTATAATTACGTCAATTCAAAATAATTAATTATATATGTCACTCATTTGCTGGGTTGCGCTTTCTTATTTTTTAGGGATTCGGAGTCATTGTGCCTCATTATAGGAGGGAGGGTTTGCAAGGCATATTTTCTCTCTCTCTCTCTGATCTCTCTCTCTTTTCCCGTCTATCTCAAAGGGATGTGTCATTTATCGATTGGACAAGCTCTTTAATCAATGTGTATTTTGGATGGTAACCTACATACTTTTATTAGTCAATAATAAAGTTTGTCACGATGTTGCATAAATATTCGTTATCTATAATGCTAATTTGGACAAATTTTGAATTAGTAGCTTAATATGTTCCAACGAAGAAGATGGTAAAGACGGAACATATGAGTGCGACTCAGGCGGGCCAGAAAGGTTGGCACCTTTTTTATAGGCCAAACTCAAATTCTGTTGAGATTGTTTAAGTCCAGTATAACCCGAGTTACGATCAACTTCACCCCACCCAAGCCCAAATTCGTACTCAATTGGGGCTGAATATGAGCTAGTACATCAATTTTTTTATTTTATTTTATTTAAAAAAAAATCACTTTAGCTCAATTAAAATTGTGTCAAAAATTAACTTAATAACTAAACGGTGAAAAAGATATTGAAAGTATTGTAGATAGTGCATTATGTGTACATCGGTCATCATCCACGTATTCTTCACATGTAAGTTCATATAATACTCCAATATCACTGATTACTTATCCATCTGGGGGTTGTGAGACAGGTTCACCCTCGCATACTAACCGCACGGGGGTTGAAGGACTTAAGTGGCTTGGAGGCTAGAGTAAGGCATGTCGCACTTGAGCAGCGGTTACGCTCGCGTGCGACCCTTGTCACTTATCTGAGAGACTTGCTGATCACGTGCGCACTTGCGGGGCAGTTGTATGACCGTTGCATGCGGTTATGTAACTTCTCGTAACTGCTACTCTAAGACCATATATATAGGAGTATTGCCTTCTATCATCGGTTCGACTCTTTTGGCAATCATCACACACTGTCTCTCTCTCAGATCATTGTCAAAGACTTACTCTTATCCTACACACTCAGTCTCTTGCTCTTTGTGCTTTGTACTCTACGTGTTCTTGTCTATTGCTGGTGTACATCCGGATCCATCTCAGAGGATTCCTTGTCCACAAGTATGCATATTAAAGTTTGTTAGTTAGGGCTAAAAACTAACAACCATATACTGTTAGATCGAATTAAAAAATTATCCATTTGAAAGTATCAAAAATATTTTTTTTTAAATACAAGAGTAATGATTTTGGATGGAAGAAACAAATAAGACACTTCAAGAACAAGAATATCATTAAACATCGCTAAAAAAAAGTAGTAAATTCATGTTAGATATTTCATATAAATCTCTCCCAGTCTCATATTTTTAGTTAGTGATTATGCAAATTGGGTAATTCGATCTACCTAGTTGTTTAATATCTATACACAATTCCAGACTCTAATTATAATTCAGAGTTTCAGACTGAGAATCTATGTCCAAGTTTGTCGAAATTACTAAGCAAACCAAAATTTAGTTCGGGGTGGTCGGATTCAGCATGTCAAAATATAAGTCCCAATAGAAGATTAGGCATAGGCCTTCTGCTCTTCGATGAAGGATCAAGAGGTTTGTGACATTTGAGATGTGTACCCATCTACCGTTTGAACCTAGAGATCTTGGGTTCAATCAATGCTTACGCGTCTCTGCTATGAACAAGTCAGCTATGAGCAATGGTTTGATACACGTCGTGTGTCCTTAAGGATCATAAGATTGTCTGAGAACATGTACCAAATACTTAAACATTATAGGGTTTTGAGTTCCGATTAATTCATAGAGTGATAGGTATAGCAAAGGGATCTTTGACGAGGAACTCCGAGAATGAGATACCGATGGAGGGAATCACCACCAACACAACGTAGGCAGTGGAAGGTCTTGGTGAGAAGTCCTTAGATTTTTCGACGACAATTCATTATTGTTGAAGTCGTGGGTTGCGGAGATTCGTACAAATAATATCACCTTCGACACTATGGACGTGTGGGTTGAAGTTTGAAGCATACCCTATTTCTTAGTCTCAAGATGATCTATGTGAGGGTATAAGAAACATGGATGAAATAATAAAAAAACACGACATAATACTCTCAAGAGATAAATTGAACCATCAAAGTGATGAGAGATCAAACCAGGACGAGGTTTGGACCACCTAATCCATGCACCTCTTTGAAAAGGAGATTCGGAAATTTGGAGGCCTAGTGCAAGAAGGGTTAGGTTATCCAACATACACGTCCCACGAGAGGGGGAGAATTGAAGTAACATCTCCCTAGTTTAAAAACTGCCTTGTAGAAGAAAGATAGTTTATAGTAGGAGAAAATATAGGATGAGATTTTTAGAGGTTGTGTCATTTTTAATATAAAATTTGCAGATTCTTTGAGCAATTGTTTTAAGTTTTAGAAATTATTTTTTTGTATGCTGCAGGAGAAAAATATGACTTGATTATCTTGTAGAATTGTACACAGTTTTTTTTTTTTAATTTCATTTTATTTATTTGTATATATATTTTTTGTTAGACAAACTAAATATACTAATAATTAATTTTCTCAAAATAATGTACTCGTAATTCATGTATTAAAAAAATGCATAAATAATAGGGTAAAAGACAGTGACCACCTCTGATTTTTGGACTAAATCCTCCCCGCTACCCTAATTTTTGAAAAAAGACACTCTGCACCTTGTTTGGATGGAGCTAATGGTGAACTACCAGACCCGGCAAAGACTATTTTACCTTCACAATCTTTAAAAATGACCTATCTTCTCCTACCTCATCTTTTCAAATCCTAATCTACCTTCTCTATCTCATCTCTCGTCTCTCTCTCTTACCCTCCCAAGCACAGCCGACTCCATCTCCACCTCCACGTCCACCTCCACCTCCCCAAGCACCGACCACTATCACACCCATCTCCACCTCCACCTTCATTTCCCCAATCGAAATCTAGCCCTATCTCTCTGATTCCACTCGACTAGAACCCTCAAACCAAGAACACAAGCTCCTCTTCTTCCGAGAACACAGTCGAAGAAAACCCGACTGCTAGAATAGAATCGAACGAGAGACTCTAGATCCCGTCACAGAGCAAATGTGCAAATCAAAACCACCAGATTCGCAACTTCAAAGACTCAAAAACCTAAAAGGATGAATCCACGAGGGTAAGAGGAGGGCTTACCCAGGCTCTTGAAACAGCGATGAGGCTCTGTTGGTTTGATTGAAACTTCGGACTGTTCAACAATGGCGGAGCCGTTCTCTTCTAGCTTCTCCAACAGAGAGCCTTGGATAAATTTGGCTATCGGTGTAATGTAGGGACCATACAATAGCACCGACCGAACCACCAAATAGATGATTTACACCACCGAATTGAGTGGGTAAGACCACCGGTGAAGGATTGAACCAGAGCTTCGAGTTTTGACCTAGGTTAGATCTGATGGGCGAAACTCTAACCAAACAGGTACCCAAATCAACCAGACGAGACAGTCCTTGACCTTGTCATGAAATTTTTGTTCTTGTTATTTGTAATTGACAACTTGTCATAATTGATTTTTTTAGGAATTTTATGGGTTTGTTCTTGTTTTTCATGTTCTTAGTGTTCTTGATTGACAAGGGTAATAAAGTCCAAATAACACACGGGGGCAATATGACCCGGAAAAAGTGTATCTCCCACTTTTCTAACGGAATAGGACAGAAGAGTGCTAAGTGTCCACGGAATATTCCGTCAAATGGGTGCAGAATGTCTTTTATAAAAGTCAGAGTAGTTGGGAATATTTAATCTAAAAGTCAGGGGTGGTGAGTGTCTTTTATCCTAAATAATATCGTAATTGAAATAGCATAATAAAATATTAATTAATGGTAGATGCATGGTAGGGGATACTTTCACTGGTGGATTTTGAATAACAACTTTGTAAATATTGAAAAATAAAACAATTGAATCAAGGTGAGTTTAGACTTAGAGGTGGGGGAGACCTCTACCATTGGAGATGGCCTTAGGGCACGGGTCATCCCCTAATTTACAATAGGAACCATATGCTTTATGAAATCTACGACATAACTTAAAAATGTTAAAGATCTGAAAACATACGGACGCCCTGCTCTGACCTCTCACTAAGTTTTAGAGAGAATTTTTCCGGCGTATCCTTTCCGAACAAAAACCAACCCCATGTTTTCTTCGTTTCTCAAGTCTACTCCGATGCTTGTTGAGGTTAAACTAAAACCGACTATTATTATTAATCCATAACATAAGGGGGCCTTTAGCTCCGGTACTTCACCCCCTCTCCCTATCGGAATTATTCGAAGGGCAAGCCAAGCCCCCTCCTATCGATTCAGCTAGGCAGTACGGACAAGGAGCAAGCCTCTCTTACTTCATTTTTTTTTACTATGAGCGAAAGTAGTGGGACAGGGGAAACGACAGCTAAGACCCCGGTAGGGGATTGTTGTCTCTTCCCTTGAGGGAGGGAATCTGACTTATAAATAAAATACTTACGCATCGATGTGCCATCCGTGGAGTACGATACCGGTTTTTCGATAGAAAGTTGATTGATTAATTCAATAAGAAATGGTCAGAAATCCGGCTTGAATCTTCTTGATAGATAACAAAAAGTCCACGAATGACTGCTATTTAAAGCGATCTTCAAAAGATCGGGTAATTATTCAAAAAAGCATCTCTTCCCGTCGGGTATCGCTACGTTTATGTCACCTTAACTATATAATTGCCCCATTACTAATCCTGTCCATACATGGATTAGTCCACCTTAAAAATTAGTCCTACTAACTTTTTTTTGGTTGCGTTTGGATCCAATTGATTAATTAGTCAAACTAATTAATACCCATATCCAGTTTAATTCATATGGTGTGTGACCCCATAAGTTTCTACTCAGTTGGTAATAACTCTTTACTAACGTTGAGCGGTGTCTAGATTAAAGCAAAGAATCATATAACCTTCTTCTTGTGATTCATCTGTTACAATTACCAGGCCATCGATGCGTAGCTGCTCGGCCGACCCTCCACCAACTCCCTATATCCTGTTTACGCATCCTAGTAGCTCCCAATTTCTTGTCATGGATCGTGCTAAACTTCAATCACTCTTCGAGACCTCTTGCAGAAAACCTTTTCGGTTTAAATCATTCGCACATGCTCGGAAAATACTTAACTGGTCTAGTTGGTGGAATATGGAGTCTTCTCGCTCATCCCAATCACAACAAGCGAAGGTAGCTTTAGTTTATCCAGGTAAGGTGGAACAACTAGTCAAAAAAGTTTCCTCTTCCCATCTACCACCAGCCTACCAGAGGCCAAACTCTGGTACGAAAGTTTTTCTACAACACCAACTCTCGAAAGAACAACCTCAAGGAGCCACCTCCGTGCCAACAGTACAAAGAAAGAAAAGAACTCTGCGATGATAGGGCCACACAAATTGGAGTCCTTGCAACCCCGATCCCTAAAAGGAACAGTCTCGAGAGTCTCCTCGGCGCAAAGAAAGACGTCGCCGGAAACAACTTTTTCGAAGATGTTACTTGAATTTACCACGCCCGCCACAAAGCTCATCGGCGAATTCAATTTCGGCAATCAAACAACGACATCGCACACGGAAGTTCGTCGGCGATTGGGGTTTCAGCAGTTTTTTCGGACCACATCCATGTCCGTTGCGCTGGTTGCCGGAATCTAGGCAACACCAATCTCAACGGCCACCGCCCAACCGCTTCAACACCGAACACCAGTCGCCCACCGCCAAACTGCTCCACATGTTGCTTCAGTCGAAATAGCGTTGTCGGTGTACCAATCTCCATCTTGTTGACTGATTACGTTTTCAACCTTATCATGTTTATGGCCCACATGTAACTTTGGTGTTTTATTTAGTCTAGTTTGGGTCTATTCTAGTTTGGGGTCTCTTGTGTATCTGTTTTGTTTTAATCTTAGCTGTGTTGGTCAGTTTGGTAGTTTATGCAGTACAATTAGGTCCTCGTCAACACACTACACGTACTCCTCTGAGACGATGAAGACCTTGAGACGTTTTGACTGTACTTGGGATCCGATCGGACTGTACTTTTCTTTATTAATAATATTTCTTACCTTTTCACCCAAAAAAAACTTAAAAATGTTAAAATAATAATGGTGCGACGCATGGTGCCATTCTTGTTGACATGTGTGAGAGATATTTATAAGTTTTCTAATATTTTCTTTTGAGGAAAAAGTTTTGTGACATCTGTACATACATGTAGTAAGATGAATCTGGTAGTCTGCCTCCTGCCCAAATCCTTGTTTGACTAAACCCTATCATTCGCTCACTTCTGTCGCCATCATCGCTACTCCGGAGAAATCCCCTTGAGCGAGAACCTCATATCTGATGATTCTGATCTAACCAATCTAAAAGACGAAATCCATGTGTTATCTATTGCTATCCATAACCAAATCGAGACAGAGAACTCTAGTTATGAGAAAGGCAAATCGAACCCTACTGAAAGACGACGATTGTAGGGGCAAGACGGCAACGGACGGTGGTCTTCTTCTTCCGATCATTCCTTCCCTCTAAAGGTGTGTGTTTCACTACCATTTTTTATATAGCTTTTACTGAATTAGGGCTATGTATGTGGGGCCGATTTCTTTAAAATTCCATAGTATTGGAGGCAGACTAGCGAAATATGTCTTTTGGGGGGGGGGGGGGGGGGGGGGAGAAGCTTCATGTTGCAGGTCTCATGAAGAATTTATTATTATTGTTGTTTATGAATCCCATATTGAGAATTGAACCACAACATTACTCACTAGGGTGTAATTCTAATTCAGTTATATGATTTTGTTGTAACTAGATACTCCAAACTACCCCGGGTTCATTTGTGTGGTTAATTCAATACAGTTTGTCCCGTGGCATTGGTGTTTCATGAACGACATGGAATGTACAAGAAGTACTTGAGCAGTGTTTTTTGGGATAGCAAAGTTTTGCAAGATAGATTGGTCATGTAGTCAGGTTCTTTGGTACTTCACTACGTTGTCCACATACGCCCCTGAATATGTTAACTTTTCACCAACCATTAGATTCTAAAATACGTCAAAGTTATGTCCCTGTCTGTCCGGTGTTCTTTTTCCGTTTTCCTTTTCTTCTATCCCTAATCCCGCAGTAATTTAAAAACCATGTTTTAGTTGTTTTCATGCAGGACAGCGTACTTTTATTTATGTAGTCAATGCTTCAAATGGAGATAATTGTTAATGCGGCTGTTCTTCTACTTTGGACATTATCCCTTAAAAATGGGTATTTAATTTCATGTCAAGTTTGGTACTCAGCTTGGTGATATTGGTGACCTCTGCTCAATATGTTAAGAAAGGTCTTCGAAGGTAACAAAGTAACTATTCGTCTCATTTATGTTAACCTATTCTTTTGAGCACTTTCCAGTTCACCTGTTTCTTTGGACCCAAGCTCCTTATATGACCTGGTATGAGAACAAATGTCTAATTCTCTTTTCGATTTCATGTAATTTACTTTCATATATTGTGCATCTCATAACAGTTATGCGTTAATTCTTTTTTGTTGTTGCTTAAAGTTGACCTATTTGCTGGTCAAATTTGTTTCTTAGGAGCGTTGCATAGATTGTGCTAACTTATGGGGTCGCAAATCAGCTTTTAAGAAATTTTAGATACCAAAACTTCAATCGATGTATCAGTTTTGAGTGTCCTAAGAGATAGTGCCCTAAGAGGCTAAGACTATAAAATTTGTTTCAGACTTGATATGTGTTGTTCGGAAGTATTGTATGGTACTACTTCTGTTTCTTCTCTTTCACCTTACTTCACTTTTTGACACTATTCATTTGGTCATTTTGATCCGGTGATTTGGTTAGCAAAATGATACACGAATTAGGTATTTTTTGCATGATCTTGTAGAGTGAACTTTACTCTACAATATTATGAAAAAATTGCCAAAAATTACATTTTTTGTTATCCAAATCACCAAGTCAAAGTGACCCAGATACGGATAAAAAAGTCAACTGCATGTGAAAGAGAAGAAACAGAAGAAACAGAGATAGTATATATTAGTGCACATGTATTATAAATATATTTAATATTAGGGATAGTGCCCTGAGTGCATGCACATTCCCCTAGTAATAATATAAAAGATGATGGGAAAATATTACCTACTCCTAGAGGCATTTAGTATTTGCAATGCCATACTTAAAAGAGTTAACTATGAGTTGGCATGCCCATGCGGAGTAATTGCACCAGCTAATGACTTGTACCTCAAGTAGTAATCTTGTGTACTTAAACTTAGAATTTTAAAAATAATAGTATAAGAGATGAGAAGGTAACACTATTTAAAATTTAGATTTGTGCAAGTCAACTTCGTATATTTACATACATAGTTGTATCTAAGAGTGTAAACGACATTTCAAATTCAAGGGCACTACTACATATGAAAGAAATGTAAAGAAAATAGCAGTAACTTTTTTCCTAGTTTAGAACATTTCGTAACATAAATTGAATTTGGAAGATAAGAAAGAAAAATAAAGCGTATGAGTAACATAAAATTGAACATTTCGTAAGAAAGAAGAAGAAGAAGCGTATAAGTAACATGAAATGGAATGAAGGATACATGTTGGAGAAAGATAAGAAGGAAGTTGAGAATTGTAGTCTTCAAACTCTTCTCCAGTCCCATCTGTCGACATTCGAATTGCTAAGTGGTGCAAAAAGTCATGAATTTTCTAATTATAATTTACAAAACTCCCCTTCCACCAATCATTGTCGAAGTATTTCTCCGTAATAGTTTCACATTCAATGGCTCAATATCATTTGATCCGATAGCAAGACATTTCAACAAGATTCCCTCGTCCGCACTTCAAGTGTTTGTTGTAAGTAGAGTTTGTATATACAGTAGATGAAAGCATTTAAGTGGTGGAAAATAAATCCTCACCACCATTAATATAACTAGGAACAATGAATTTATATTGATAAATTTATAAGTTGCACATATTAAATTCTTTCCCTGATAATACTATAACTAATACAATGACAAGCTGCAAGAAAAACACATTAATAAAACTACAATGTACACATTAACCGTGTATTAACCCACAATAACCATGACACATTGGCCAGAATGTATTAACACTAAGGCTTAATTACTTAATGGATACTCCCAGTATAGCAAAACTATCAAATTGCACTACCCATTATCAAAACTTGCTGATAATGTTCCCCATTTACAATAAATCAGTCACTTTGAAACTGGTAATTTTTTTCCGTCCAATACTTAACGGAACCAGCCGTTACTTGACTGTTATATCCTTTTCTTTAAGGCTAAAATTGTCAATTCTTTAATCTATGAACATCTATGAACAACACCGCCACCACCGCCGCAACCCAACCCAGAATCCGGCGGCCTCCTAAACCCAGATTCCGACAACCCACACCATCTCAGCCCCCATAGACGCCATTTCCTCAACCACTTTACCCATCCACCTCCACCATCACCACCAAAATACCCAGAAACTATGACCCACGACCCCCTAAATTGAAACTAGAACAGCCCAGTTATGGCCAAAGATCCCACCAAGAACACACCAACACCACTGCCGCGACCACTCAAACCCAGTTACGACCACCACCATTCAAACCCAGATTCGGACCAATTACTGACCCAGATACTAACCAATTCCTCCACAGCGTTGCTACATCCAAATCACTTGATTCAAAACACAATCACAACCCAAAACTCAATCACAGATCGAACCCAGAACTCGAAATTTATATCAGAATGGTTACCATACTTACAGATCGAACCCAGAGACTTGTACACGAATCCACGAACTTGCGGTAAAACCCATCAAGATAGTCTTCCTCAGACAATGATATCCCATCAAGGAGAAACTCTCTGTACCCAACATCTGTACGGACCATGAGAGACTTGTGATCGGAGCTGACCTTCAACGCCGAGATGGGTTTGTCTTTGCGATCTGGGTGGGTATGAATCCGGGTTCGGTGAGGGTTTTGATGGGTTGTTGAAATTGAGGCGATGTTTGCTTTGGGGAGTTCTTGAAATTGAGGTGATGTTTGATTTCGGGGAAGGTTTGTGAGACGTTTGATTCGGTGTTAGTGTGGGCGCCATTGAAAGAAAAACCCTAAATCTTGGTTCTTGAAAAGAGAAAGAGAGAGATCTTGCTTCTGAGAGTGATGAGGATTTGTGGATCGGCGAGGTCTGAGAATTGAAAGTGGATAATCACGGAGTCGCAAATGATGGAGGATTGAAATAGAGGATGAGATAGATGGAGGGACGAAGGGAAGGACGCAACTCTTCTTTGCCATCCATCCTTTATCTTAGTCTTCTTCTTTTTCATATTCTTCTTTGTTTTTTACTTCCAACCCTCTTATCTTCAAATGTGTTTCATATTTATTCTTTTCTTATACTAGTTTTTTTCATTTTAAATTTTTTATTTTGGGATTGACAATTTTGCCCTTACTGTGATGATGGTGTTTGGATGGAAAAATTTTCCAGTTTCAAAGTGACTTATTTAATGCAAATGGGGAACATTATCAGCAAGTTTTCGTAATGGGTAGTGTAAAGTGATAGTTTCCCTATACTGGGGTACCATTAAGTAATTAAGCATAACACTAATCATGCTCTCTATGAGACCTTTATATACAAAAAGTTAAACTAACTGGAACTCTCGAACTACCCTAAACGCTTAAAGATTTTTCAAAATCTACAAGCACAAAAAGTTTAAATGAAATTGGCAAAACAAATCTTCTACTACTACCTTGGATTATGGGAAAACTTTGCGGTTAATTATAACCATGATATGCTGTATAAATTGACTTTGAATACACCATCTCTCCATTTATATACCTCTCTAGTATTTATTTTAATTTTTTGGTTTTTTTGAGATAATAAGCTTCTCTTGTTTTTGTGTCCTTTCAAATATACTCGAATTTCTTTAATCGCCAAGGTTAGTAAAATTGAGAGGAATTGATAAATCTAAACTTAGGTCTAGTTTTGCTAAGGTCTTAAAGATGGGTATTATCAATGAAATAATATTATATGTGCAACTTATACATTAATCAGTATAAATTCACCGTTCATGATTATATTAATGGTAATGATGATTAAATCTTGTATAACTAAATGCATTCACCTACTCGTAGTTGAGGTGTCTTCGAATTCTACGAGCAACAACCAATTAGATGTGGGTGCATCATATGATGGGTAGAAGCGTATTAAATATTAGCGATGCAGTTGTATACCACGTATCGAACGAACTACTCGTTCTGTTTAGTACGTGCTAACTTATATTTTACCAAACTCTTTTAATTATGACACCATCAATACTATATTGTTCCAGGTGTAAGGAATATTTCTCTTTGGCAAGGGAGATTTCCTCAAACGTGATTTATTATTGTTATTTTCTTTATAAGTCTCAAATCTTAACAATGTTTTCATCACTGTACCATTTAGTGTGTCTCTGAAGTCTTATAAGTTCAAATTTTATAAAATAACGTCACTCCTAATCAAAGCCAAATAGTAGAAAAGTTACACTAACATAGCCCTCCTTTATTTGTCACACATTTTGACAATGGAGAACTTTGTAAGGGGGGTGGAGGATGTTTTGAATTACAAATTCGCTTATAAGAATTTGTTGCAAGGAACTCTCACCCATAGTTCGGTAAAGAACTCACCGTCAAACGAGCGAATGAATCTTCTTGGGGACGATGAATTGAGTAATGCATTTACGAACTATGTCTTTTCACATTACGCTCTTCTGGACCTTGACAACCTTCCCTCCTCCTATTGACTAACATCAGCACTGAGAAGTTTGCAAGGGTGGCGTCCGCGCGGGACTTCACAAATTCATCAACCACAAATCCTCCGTGATTATACTTAAGCATTTTTTTTTCAGTTTGATCACTTCAAATTTATAATTCTATGGGTTCAATCAGAATCTCAGTTTTCAGCCTTTTTTCATTTTGGGTTTAGGTTGCAGATTTTGTAATAGTTGTTTCAAGGGAATATGAGGTTGTGGTGCATGGAGGAGCCATTAAAGCGCCAAAAGTCTTCGCTGACATTGTAAAATCAATTGACAGCAGTTTACAAGGATATCTAGCCAGATTGCCATGTGGTGTGGAAGGTTCGATGTTAGTAGATTTTAATAATTTTCTTGAATTGTTTATTGATTTTCTGGTAATAAACTAGTACACAATTTATTCCCTGAAAAGAAATAAACAATACAAGACAATAATTAAAAGATATTAAACTTCGAACCTTCCACACCGCATCAGAATCTGACCGGATATCCTTGGAAACCGATGCAGCTACTGATTGTACAATGTTAGCGAGGACTTTTGGCGCTTTAATGGCTCCTCCATGCACCACAGCCTCATCTTCCCCTGAAACAATAGTTACAAAATCTGCCACCTAAACCCAAAATGAAAAGAGGCTAAAAGTGAAATTCTGATTGAACCCAAACAATTCAAAATTTAATGTGATCGGACAAAAAAATAATGTATAAGTGTATACCTGAGGTTGGATCACAGAAGAGTTATGGTTGATGAATTTGTAAAGTCGGGAGCGGCCTGCCACTCTCGCAAGCTTCTCAGTGCTGATGTTAGCCGATCGGGGGAGGGGTAGCTTGCCAGGGTTCAGAAGCGGGTAATGGGAAAACAAAAGGTTCGTAAATGCATTCCTCAATACAGCGTCCCCTAGAAACTTCATTCGCTCGTTTGACGGTGAGTTATCCACAGAATTATGGGTGAGAGCTTGTTGCAACAAATTCTTGTCTACGAATTTGTAATTCAAAATACCCTCTACACCCGTTACAAAGTTCTCCATTGTCGAAGTTCGTGACAAATAAAGGACAACTACGTCGCTGTAACTTCTCTATTATTTGCCTTTGGTTAGGAGTGACATTATTCTTACAAAAGTTGAACTTATATGGAGTTTAGAGACACACTAAATTGTACAATGATGGAAACATTGTTAAGTTTCTCATAAATGAAATAATAATAATAAAAAAATCAGGTCTGGGGGAATTTCCCTTGATAAAGAGAAATATTCCTTACACCTGGAACAATATCGTATTAGTGGTGTCATACTTAATTAAAAGAGTTACAATATAAGTTAGCACATAGTAAATAGGATGAGCAGTTCGTACGATACGTGGTATATAACTGCACCGCTTAATATTTAATACGCTTCTACCCATCATATGATGCACCATATCTAATCGGTTGTTGCTGGTGGAATTCGCAGACACGTCAACGACGAGTATGTGAATGCGTTTAGCTATATGAAATAAATCCTCATTACTACTATTATAATTTGGAACAGTGAATGTATAGTGATTAATTTATAAGTTGCACGTATTAAATTATTTCATTGATAATACTATAACTGATACAGTGCCAAAATGATGATAATTAACTCTTCAATACTTTAGAAAATCTGAATCCAATGCTTTAAAACTCTTCAAACTTTTTTTCGTACCCAATATTGCTATTAACATGTGTCGCCACTTTAAGCATGCATTAAATTCTTGAAGACAGCATAATAAATAACAAGTGACCACAAATACATTACTATATATTTTAATTATTAATGACAATTATGGTAAATAAAGCAACACTTGTATTTAAAGGGTCATCGGCTCATCACATTACTGAATTCATATTTCTCTCCATTGCTTAAGTGACAATCATCACCTTCATTAATTGCAGTAGACATTCAGTACCACAATGGCACAGCAATGTAAAACCTTGGCGATAAAAAAAGATCGAGATCTATATAAATCCTCGTTGTTAGAGTGACGGGCTAACTAATTGTTCAGCCACTTTAGTAGTAGCTGATATACATCCTATGATAGCCTTTAAGGGACAAACGTTGGTTCTTTTCTTATGGTCTTTCTGCACCTTATCTGTGAACCTTGTTGCAGCGAAGTGACCACGACAGGAGCTTGTTTTTTCCACTTCATCTACCTAAAACAACTCCATTGGCAGATAATTCATATACTGGCTCTAACCGCAACACCCCTTAAACACAACTTGTGATAAAAGATAAGAAAGATGGATAACTCTCAGGTGGATCCTGTGCCTGAACCTTATATTGTGCAAGGTTTGCCTTTCATGTTTCCTTTTTTTTCCTTATCAATTATATTTCTTCGCATGTGCTTTCATATGCTTCATGTCCTCACAGTTCATCTAGATGTGATTTCTAAGAGGAGATTTGCTTTGAGTCAATGAGCTGTGAGATTGGAATAGTCGGGTTGATATTTAGAGCGTGAGCTCGGTAAGTGAAGGTATTTAAGAGCATCGTATTGTAAATGATTAGAGCTAATTCTAGACAAATGGAAGAAGGCCAAGCTATAGAATGAAGACATGATGTATCTCTCTAGTTCTGTTTCCTTCTTGTGGTAGCTTGTCCTGGTAGCATGATCAGTGATAGCATTGGTGGTCTTGCATCTACTGGATTGGCCTATAGTAGGAGTTGTACATGGATTGACACAGGGAATTGATTTGTGAAATATAAAAATAACAACATATGAGGAGACATTGGAAAACTGTAGGGTTTCAGGAAGTATTCGAGGGTCAGGAATGTAGACCAACTAAGATATACATTTCAAGTTGTGCCCCAGAATTGCTAAAATACCTTAAGGATACACATATTTATACCCCACATATTATGGTAGTCAACATTACATTCAATGTGATGAGAACATCCGTATACGAAGTAGAGTTCGTTTAGAATTCGGTTTCATGGTCATGGTTAGTTTAACATTCAGACATATTAAAAGCAGGAGAACATACATTATGTTAGCTGTAGCCGTGGTCCTCTATTTGAAAAAAGGTAAGCTGTAGCTCTCAGTCTTTGCTCTAGGTAATAGCTTGAGAATAATAGGTGGTAGTGTAAGGCATATTAGAGAAAGTGCATAAGATGTTTCTACACACCCTTCTTTGTTTGACAAAGATCAAAGCCTGCAAATTGCTTTTCTATATTCCTATGATCTCTGTTCACCACTCCTGAACCATAAAGTTAAGTTTTTTCAAACTAACAGCCAAATACAAATATAAACCAGAAAGGAATATAACCTATTAAGCTAGGGGAAGAAACAGGCAAATGTGAGGTATGACTACAGATTAGCTCCTGATGAGGTAAAGAAATAATGAAACAGCTGCCAGCGAGTTGGCGAGGTTTAAACATATCATCTAATTATGTTAAAACATCAATTCAGGAATTTCTGTTTTTGGTCTCCAAAGCTCGAAAGTTCTTTACCCAGTGAACCTGCTAAAGCAAAACAAGTTAATCGCATTTAAGTGTGGGACTGTCAGTATATGTGGTACAAATAAGATATGCCATGGCATTTAATTAAACCCAGATGATTTTATGGAAACAAAATCATTACATAAATTGAGATTTTGATTTGGAATATTTTGAAGCTTTTGTCGATCCTCTGTATGTGATCAAGGGGGTCCCATCCTAAGTTACCTGGAACGCGGAACGTTCCGGTTCGTGGAACGGGAACGGGATTGCGGAACGCCATACCCTATGGAATTCGGTACGCCAAGGGTAGGCTTCTTTGGATACCTTTATAGGAGTTTTACCATTTTTCACAAATCATAAGGTATAAAACTGCTCAATTTAAACAATATTTAAAAGTCAATATTCTAAAAATAAATGTAATTTAACATTTCTAAATTTAATTTTCCCTTCTACATAGGTACTTCAGGTGAAAGTAGTGAACAAAACTGTGATCGCAATTAAGCAATCTTGATCGCTGGTGTTCCACGTTTAGGAACGCGCGATCCAATTCGTAATTCGCGGGGGTATGAGTGAATTGTGGTAACACTCCCATCTTGCCTTGTATGTTTATATACTATTATTTGCTTCCTATAAATACTCACCTGAAAGACTAAAAGGATTACACATTTCCTAATATGATCTTCCTAGTGCTTGGTCGCGGTATGTAAATAATGGGGGCGAGTCAGATTTCTGTCAAATTAGAAAGCTGCAACGCATAGTCCATTAGCACGAGTTTCCTGAAATGCAAAGAGTTTACATCTTCTATCGATAGACACACTATTACGTTGGAGACTTCTGGATTCACTGTTTTTGTAAATACTTCATCATAAATTTTACCTTCTTGTGACGTGTAATAAAGTCTACATTCTTGCAGGACTTTTCAAATAACAATCTCACTACACCTTCCCGAGTTTCTAGAGAAGCCCCCTGCTCTAAAGACTTTGTGAGTATATAAGACGCTCACTTTCAAAATGATGTTTTCTTGATAGAGAAAATTGACAGATTATTTGTATTTGTGAGAAGGTTATTGGCAATGGAGGATTTTGAACAGTATATCCTGGCCACTCTGAAGATGACAAAGGAGTTGTTGTCGAAATGATGTTTCAATCGTCGACCCATTATCTGATCAATTTTGAACGGAGGTAAACTTTCTTATCTGCATTTCAGAGGAATATTTCTTAAAGATGTGCATTATTACTCTACTAGCTCCGGCTGAATCCCCTCTATAACTTTGTCCTTCACTTTTTTCTTCTCCCTTGCGACCATTTTTACGTATAAAATGTGTTTAAGCTTTTACAAAAACTGTAATTTATGTGGCATTATAAAACCATATATTTGATGTGTGAGTTTCCTGCACCACCATTCACATTATGTCTCAAACGCTTTGCTACAACAATAACTTTGGAAACAAAACGGGCTGTTTTTTCGTGCAGCAACAACCTTAACAACCTTCAAAAGTACCTAATAACCAATGTTTCAATTGAGTATGAAATGCAGGACTTTCAGCAAGTAGGAGTAGTCTTCTCTTTTGTTCCAATAGTTAATATTGAATGAGCCTTCAGACAAATAACGTCAACTACAACAATATAAAACTCACGATCTTCCAATTCGCCTTTAACTTCAAAAAATCCGCATCAACAAACCTTACTTTGAATATCAAATTTGAGAAAAAAAATGACTTGAGGTTGTATAATTTGAGCAGAATTATCAAGTCACAAAACATGAAGTGTTGCAATAACAAAAGGAACAAACAACTACAACTTGAACGACACTAAATTCATTATTTTCCAATTATCGATGCCGACTAATTCTTTAACAATTCCTTATCGACAAACCTTAAATTGAGTAGCAAAGTCTGAGACTTCAGACTATGAGCAGAAATGTCAATTCGCTGAAAATCAAGTTAATAACAAAAGAAACAAATTAACTAAAAGATGAAGGAATAGAGTTATCTAGCGGGAAACGAAAATAGTAATTGAGGGTTAGAAAGGGGATGTTTTCTTGACTTAGCTGACTTCAAAGAGATTGAGCTTTCTTACGCGGATTCAGCACGCAAAAATATACATGAACCACTGTTATCTTGGGACGATTTATTATTATTTCAAGCGAAAATACTAAAAGACGGTTCCTCTGACACTTATTCATTGTCTCCACCAGTCTGTCCCTTTGCTCTATGTGTGCGTCTGGACGCACCAGAGCTGCGTTTGGACATAGTCAACAAGCTCTCAATCACATTTTCTTCTCTAGCCTTGGCTTTTCTTCATCAAGAGTGCTTTTGCGCTATTCTAAAGATCTCCCGGTTCCTGCTCCTGCATAGACAACATGAACAAACCTCGCGATCATATCCAAGTATTTATGAATAAACGCCAGATCACTTGATATATCATATTTAATTCAAAATCATACTTCGTGAAATAAAATGGCTAAATGGCTACAAAAGGCATTAATACCCTACAAACTTTTCCCTTTTTAGTCCAAATTAGGCACCAATACAACTCATTTTCAGAAGTTATTAGTTCCACAATGAAATAAAAATTCATTCCGCTGATAAGACAGGGAATTAAGCATAATCGCTTGGATACTTTGTCGAAGAATTTCCAAAAAATCACTAGCGCCTATATGCATTCACTATGACAGTCAATCAACAATTGAAAGAGCACAAATGGGTATTAATATAATATTAATTCATGGCACATTCATCACATACACAATCCCATTAAAAGAAATTGCTCTATAATGGAAGTATATCGATTGATTATGCGAAGTCTAAGGAAAGCATGACAGATCCTCTGACCAAGGTGTTATAAAGAGAGTAAGTCTTGAGTTCCTCAACGAATGGGACAAGATACAAAGAGCTGGATTTTAAAGGGACAACATAATCAGTGTGCAACTATAGTTACTGCAAGGAAACTTCATTTCCTAATCCATTTGTTAGGGCGACACCAGTGATACTTGCCTTAGTCTAGGTTAGCATTTGAGTTTTAGTGATCTTATATATTGACAATAAAATCAAGTGTGGTATTGCAAGATACTCTTAATTAGACGAGGCTAAATTTTCTAAGACCACTCGTAAACAAGGATTAAGCGTTCCATGGTTGAAACGAACGTGATCATTGGGACCAGATATGGAAATACTAATAACCGTGTGGGTACTACAGAGTAGGTATACACCACGACAAGCATTTCAAGGCATTTCAGCACTGACAAGCCAGTATTTCCTGTATTTTTTCACTAAAGACAGCTTAAGGTCTTAGGCCACCTTCTCGATGCGATTATTTTTTGTCACATTGCTCTCTTTTTCGTTTTGATTTTCCGGCTCTTGTGACAATGTTATCATTCATGTGGGATTGTTGAAAAAACGAATCTTCTTACACGACTTTGGCCCTAGTTTTGATGAAGCAGTTTGACAATACATCAAATTGAAAGTTCTTACGAAATCCTTACAACACGGTTAACATCCTACAATGTGGAAGATACCAATCGTCCCACATTGGCGTTTGGAATAGAGGTTTTCCAACTTAATTACTCCAATTTCTCACTATAAGGGCAAGTAATCTGGCCGTAGTAATCTTATTGTGGGGTAAGGACCTAGCCAAGTTACAAACAACCACATACGCGCACATGCATGCATGCCCCGCCGCCCTCTGTTCAACCATCTCGGCTCTAATCGGGACGGGGTGTGGGTTGTGTTGATTGAAAGATTCGGCTTAGTGAATTTTTGGCCCAAAAAAGAAATTGCACCCAATTTCGCTTCTATAAAAGCAGAGCACCCTTCTCATTTCACTCAATTCCGAAAACTCCTGAATTCCTAGATTTTCAAAACTAGAGAGCAATCACTCCATCGACGGTTTCGTCGGGTGTAAGTGCAAGGAAATTATCATAGGAGGTCATTCGCTCCGGATTAAGCAGTTCCTAAGGAAACAATGTCACTTTAAGGTGATCGATCATATGCTCGAGCTTGTTCATAATCTAGAGAGCAATCATTCCATCGACGGTTTCGTCGGGTGTAAGTCACACAATATTTCTACTTGCACAGTGCAAGGAAATTATCATAGGAGGTCATTCGCTCCGGATTAAGCAGTTCCTAAGGAAACGATGTCACTTTAGGGTGATCGATCATATGCTCGAACTTGTTCATAATCTTTCGAACTCTTTCGAGGCTTTCCCAGACTAAGTTATGCTATTTTAAATTTTAATATTACTTTCCGCTTTCCGTGTTCTTCTTCTACTTATGAGATATTGGTCAAGTTTTTATAGATTCTAATATATATATATATATATATATATATATATATATATATATATATATATATATATATATATATATATACACACACACACACACACCACACACGCACATACATGTGTGTGTGAATATTATCTATATATAAGATATAGCAGTGTGAGCCTCACACATTTCGATAATACATTTCATATTTATATTTTGTTACACAATGAACCATGAACTTCATAAATTTGGTACTATAACCTATAGATTTTATAAAACTGCAGTACAAGATAAACCACGCACTTCATGAAAATACAGTTTGATCCAAAATCGTTATAGGAATTATATTAGGCTTAATTATTTAATGGGTACCCCCCTAGTACACCAAAACTAACATATTGCAACATTCACTTCTAGTATAGGCTTACTACATCCCCCGTTTGCAGTAAATCCTACGAATAAGAACTGGTAAATTTTTTGAACTGTCACATCCTTTTTTCGGAAGGGTAAAATTATCTATTTACTTTCATGTATGAACACTTGTAACTCACAAATGTAATCACCATTGCAACCACCTAACACTGAAGCCTAACTGCCGGTGATTAAAGACGAGATCCCGGCTACATCGTCACCATGACTGCCACAATCACCACCACATAAACCACAACCAGCCCTGACCTAGACACCTACCCCTGCCAGATTGTGTGCACCTAAGCCAATACCCATACCCTCAATCGGAAAAGAGAACCATCAATGAAATTGGCACTCCTTCTCTTCCCTCAATCAATTCTTCAGTTGATGCCCAGCCCTAACCTACACACCAGAAAACCCTCCCCCAACCCTTACCCAGACAACCCAAAATCAGATCCGAAATAGAGGAGGGTATTGATGAATTGTAGATCGGGGTTCTTACTCTTTGGCTAAGAATGCGATGTGTAGCTGCTGTTGATGTGAAACAAATTCAGCTTCAGATTTGTAAAATACCAATCGATGTTGTAAAATACCAATCGACATTGACGTATTTATCCAGATTTTTTTGTTCATCTTCTTTTTGTTTTTAACGACTTTTAATCTTCTTCATTGATATCTTTATCCCTTTTCTCAATTTTATGCATTAGTTATTTGTTTATTGCCAGATTTACCCTCGGCATATGGAATGGTGTTGGAAGGGATTTTTTTAACAGCTTCAATTAGTATGATTTCTTCCAAACGGGGATGCAATAAACTTATTCTAGAAGTTGGAGTTGCAATGTGTTAAGTTTCGGTATATTGCGAGTATGTATTAATTAATTAAGCCTTTATATTATGACCACAAACTTTACAAAAAAAAATATGGTATATCCCTTGAGCTTTGTACAATTTGTATTAAGATCCCACAAATTGGTGGTTGTATACATGCATACTTACCGTATTGGCTTGTTAATATGCAATACAATTCATATAGAGCTTAGAAGAAAAGAGCAAAACCAAAAACTAGAATGAAACAATCATCTTATTTTATGTAAGCAAACAAAGTTGATGTTTACCCAATTTCTCTCTCCACGCACATGTTTTTGGTATCAGTACGTAATCAATCGATCTTCTGATGATACAATTTTGGGTCTACCAAACGAGTAGAGTTGATATAATCTTGGGGGCAATGAGCTGGTATCCCGGGGATCACTAATCCCACTAACCGAACAACTCTAAGGACCACCCCTTCTTTATAGTTTGGCCCCTTTGTGTAGGGAATTATAAAGCTTCTTTTTAGGTCCTGACATGCTTGGAAAACCTTTGGTAAATACCCCGATATTGAGAAATAGTTCTTGTTCGGTTCCTCCACACAAACCTGCAAGGGATGGACATTAAGTTATTCAGAAGGGAAAGAGATAGAACATAGTCTGATGCGTCCCACCAGAGAGAGATAAAAATATAAAGATGAGAAGAACATAAAAACGAAGATGCCAAAGAGTATGGTTAGTTACTAACGTTGCCTTCATAGGAACTGTTGAAATGTAAGCATGTCCCAAAGTGCTTAAACCTAAAAGTTGAATCATCGTGAGGCACCCTAGGCACCATGTCATTGCCATACACAAACGTGTAATATGGAATCTTATA
Source organism: Linanthus parryae (assembly GCA_023055425.1). Lineage (NCBI taxonomy): Eukaryota > Viridiplantae > Streptophyta > Magnoliopsida > Ericales > Polemoniaceae > Linanthus > Linanthus parryae. The sequence continues at coordinate 124,969,110 of JALGPY010000004.1, read as the reverse complement.
TTTGGTCAATTTTTCCCTCATAAAGTTTCCAAATTCCTCATCTCCAACTCTTGGCTGACCAAATGTGTAGATCCCTTCAAACCTTTCTAGCAGGTTGTCCTCTTCGTGCAATGCCAAAATAGCTGCGAATAGAATTGCAAGAGCACCTCCTAAGCAATGACCAGTCACTAAGACCCTTGTTTTGTCATTTGGTTTCACAAGACCCCTTAACTTCTCTCTAATTGCATAGTATGCCAATGGCAGTTGATTTTGGTTGACTTGATCATCTTCCTTTGGCCAACCTTGGCTCTTCTTCAACCCAAGAGCTTTCATGAAGCCAACAGCTTTCACGTAAAATCTAGCTCAGTTGTCCAAGAGCTTTCACGTATTCTTCCATGCCAAAAGAAGACTGGCAACATACTTGGACAACTGAGCTAGACTTTACGAACCTCATTGCAGCGGAGAAAAGCATGTTCCTCTGATTCATCACCACCAAGGCAGAGCTGACAAGTACTTGAAACATTTAAGCCTCTATTGAGAAATTGTGTAGCCACCGGGAGTGAATTTTTCCAGAGCCTCCAGGTAGGATGAATAAGTTTCTTTGGAATTATTTGCTTCCACAGGCGTTCTAACCACCGGCGATTAATGTGAACATTAGAAGAAGAGGGGTCGCCTTTTGACCGATAGAGTTGCGTCTTGTAACCCGAAGCAACAGAGTAAATGATGTCGTCATAATAGTGCCAGAAGCACTCTTCAGGTTTTAAGGAGGCCGAAAGGGGAATATGACAAATAACTTCCACATCAACCGGAAGTAAGAGTTGCGCCAATCAATCTACATTCCGGCTTCTTGAGATTGAATCGATAAGAGTACTAACCGTGGCGTTCTCGAAGCCGATGGAACTTCTCGAAATAACCCTACGGGTACTATCTCTGGGCAGCCAATTGTCCACAAAAATTCCGATATTTTCACATGTACCAACCTTCCAATGTAACCCTGCTTTAATCAAATCATATCCCGCAATAATACTTCGAAAAGTATAGGATACATGACTATGTGGGCCAACTTTTGCTTTGATGATTGAGGAGTTTCTAAAATATTTAGCCTTATAAATGCGACTAACAAGGCTATTCAGGTGTTTCAAAAATGTTCAAGTTTGTTTCACCAGAAGAGCAACATTAAAGTCTTAAAAATCTTTGAAACCAAGGCCACCATCAACTTTAGACATCTTCATTTTCTCCCAAGCAGCCCAGTGCATCTTCCTTTTGTTCTCATTACCACCCTACCAGAAGCGTCTGACTAATCGCTCCATATCTTGGAAACTTTCTTAGGCAAGAGGAAACAACCCATCGCGTATTTGGGAATAGCTTGGATAACAGTTTTGATGAGTATCTATTTACCTGCAAGTGAGAGCTCTGCCTTTCCAGCCCCCCATCTTCTTGCTAATTCACTTCGGCAGGTAGCCAAAAGCCAAGGAACGGTTACGACCGAAGCTAGTTGGTAGTCCCAGATAAGAATCATGTTCAGCGACCAGTTGAACACCAAGACGCTGGTACAGCTCCACTCTGTCAGAGGGTGGAACCTTATCCGTAAAGACTACTGAAAACTTATGAAGGTTGAGGATCTGTCCCGAATAAATATCATAGCTTCTCCAAAACTGGCGTAACTTATCGATCTCTGCATTAGTCGCCTTTGTGAAGAGGAGACTGTCATCTGCAAAGAAAATATGAGATATTGCCGGACCTCCTCTAGAAGATGCCAAACCTGAGATGTGCTTCTCCTGCACGGCAATAATCAAACTTCGTGAGAGAGTTTCACTAACAAGTAAAAATAAATAGGGAGAGAGCGGGCATCCTTGACGAAGGCCCCTCTTAGGATGAATCATCCCCTGAACCAAATCCCATCCGCTCCAAAACAGCGCGAAGGAAATCACACTCAACCCGATCATAAGCCTTGCTCATATATGCTTTTAGAGCCAAGAAACCAGTTTTACCCTTTTCCTGTTTTTCATTGTATGAAGAAGCTCAAAACCAGTTAAAGTATTGTCCGTGATCAATCTACCTGGCACAAACGCACTCTGATTCTCATAAATAAGGGAATCAATAATGGATTAAGGCGATTAGCCATAACTTTTGTAACGTGTTTGTAGATAGTATTATAGAGGCTAATGGGGCGAAGATCAATAGCCTCCCAAACCTGCTTGACTTTCGTAATCAAAGCAGTAAGGGTATGATTGTACCTGGAGATATATGCACCATCATTCAGAATACCCAGGCAATCCTCCTCTACTTCTGGACCAATTACACTCTTGAATTTCTAATAGAATAGCGGGGGAAAGCCATATGGACTGGGGGCCTTAACATGCGCCATCTGAAGCGGCGCAGTACGAATATCCTCGGAGGTGAACGACTGGTTCATGGCATGACGCTGCTCTAAAGAAACCAACTCTTCAACTCCTGCCAACATTGGTTCCATCTGAGCCCTGGTCAGATTAATTGTAGAGAAGATACCCTTAAAGTAATCCACTAGAATCGTAGCAACTTGGGGCTTGTCCTCGGTCCACACCCCAGAACCATCCTCAATGCCCGTAATCCTGTTCTACGATTGGAAGCTTTACGATGAAAGAAACTTGTGTCCTGGTCTCCCTTTGTCATCCATGTCTCCCTAGACCGCTGTCGCCATATCTCCTCCTCCCTCAGGATTTGGAGTAAATTATGGCGGACTAATTTTGCCTCGGCTAATACCTCAGTCGACTGATATCCATCTTGCAGACTCTGAAGTCTGTCACGTAACTGCTGCTTCTTTCTGTTCACATAACCGAAAGTGCTTCGGTTCCAATGTTTAAGAGAGTCCGCGAGTGTAGAGAACTTCGTGTCTATCTGAGCTGAAGAACAAAAATCGTGACCACTAATCAGATCCTTACAACCCCCATGTTGGAGCCACATTGCCTCAAACTTATATCTTCGTTGCACCCTAATGGCTCTCTGATTACTCCCCTCCCATAAGATCACGTTAGGGGTGTGATCAGACACTTCAACTACTAGATACTGAACACTAGCCCAACCAAATGAATCTGCCCACATGTTGTTAACCAGACATCTATAGAGGCGTTCTCTGGTAGCACCAGAGCCCTCCTGATTATTCCTCCAAGTAAACTGGGACCCCAAAAAACCCATATCACATAGATGAAGACGGTTTACAACACTCAGAAACCCCTCTATCTGAATGAAGGGAACAGGTCAACCCCCTTCCTTATCAAGAATAGACGAGAAAGTGTTGAAATCTCCAACAATGCACCGGGGATGATCACCCGGAGACAAAAATTCCAACGAGTGCCAAGAGAAATGTCGATCCTCGCGCTCCCGAGCTCCATGAAAATAAGTTAAGTAACCCTGTTTATTAGAACTCAAAAAACTGATACAACCATGAATATGAGAAAGATACAGTTGATCAGAGAGAAGCTAACCGAGTCATCCTAGAAGAGCGCTAGGCCGCCCCTTCTTCCTCACCACTCCCATCGCAGTCTCTTAAAATCCACCCAGAAAACCAAGCCGTCGTTCGATACTCCTCATTTCGCTTGCATGCATATTTTTTTTTTTCATCAAGAAAATCACATTTGTACGTCTTCTCCTCACGAGATCGCATAGAGAAGCAACGCTACGGGGGTTGCCAAGCCCCCGTACGTTTCAACTTAGGATACTCATTGCGGCTGGATAGGCTGTCCCGCAGCCTCAACCAATGAAAGGGGTGGAGATTTTGAGGAGCACCGAGCCTGTGGCGGAATCTATACAACAGAAACCTTTACATACTCTTCTGAAACAACAGTTTCTTTGCTTGAATCGACTGATTTATTATCTAAACTCGGGGCTGTTTGAGCAGCCAAAGGTTTTGATCCCTTGTGTTTTGGTCCCTATATTATTTTTTTAGGAAAATAGTCCCAAACCTTAATTTCCAAACATACAAAGTGTGATGTAAAAGGAGTGATGAGTTAGTGGATGCGGGACTTTGTGTGCCCCCGACTCCTTTCGCCGTAGGCTGGAGTACTGCTTGTATATTCCACTCCTTTGATTGACACTCTTAGGATGTTGTTGCAACACTTAAGGTCTAGAATGTCTGATGTGGTCACTGGTCTACTCGGATACTGTAAAATAAATGATAATCTGATTGCTCTGTTTGGAAACAGTTATTATAAGTCGTGTTCTGAACGTTCATGCCATATGTGAAATATTTAATTTGGAAACTTTTGACGCGTCGGAATTTTATTGGAACAGCTTGGTAAACGAACTGGTTACATGGGAAACACTCATTATTTGAAATATTGTTTCTTTATTCTTAAAGCTTTGAAATCTAATGTTATACTCTGTTACTCATTGAACTTTTTTAAACATGTAACCCAGTAGCTTTTCTTACCTTTCGTGTTTTACATGCTAAAGGTGTATTCTCACTCAGCATTTCTTGCTGACTATATGGTCTTTTTTTAATCCCCCCGCATGTCTAGGAGCTGGGAGATTGGCGCAAGGGGATCACAGACTCATCTAGTATCTTATAGTACTTTTAATAATCAAACTCTTAGCATAATTTAATCTTTTTTAATAGTAGACTAATTTCATCTTGTGTAATAGTACTATGTGTCATGGTGAAGACAGTTATCGGTTGTAATATATAACTATGTTTGTTTTTATTACCATTGTTCCTTGCATCCGGGAGCAATCTCGAGTGCGGAATGACATTTTGGTATTTCTCCTGCGATGAAATGGGCGTGTCACACTCTATAATAGCGTCTCAGAGCCATGTCATTTATGGCCAGGGAGTTACAGGTCGCCAGACATAAGTTATCCGACTAGCACATATACTTATGTTGCGACTTCTGCCACACTTGTGGGTTGCCATGAAGACATGTATGACACACTTTATGAGTGTCGGGATGTTTGATGAGATCAAGCGTCGCTTGGTACTAGAATCTAAGCCACTTAGAGATTGCAAAGACTACTAGTCAAGCATACTTCTGGAGTCTAAACGATTAGAGATTTCAAAGGATGATAGTGAAGTATTACTTGTGTATGATAGTGGGGGACTGTAATGACATGGTGGATATTTCTGACAAGCAAGGAGGGGTTGAACTACAACATTGGAGAGAAAATCAATTCAAGTCTTTTCTCTACAAATGTGGCCTTATGGAGTTAAATTCTCAAGGTTTGAGCTACAACTGGTCTAATAAGAGGTCAGGGGGAAATGTTAGAGAATTGCTTGATAAAGTTTTCTATCATCCTTCTTGGGGGACTGCACACCCTAATGCTAAACTGGTCAGAGAGTTTATTGTGGGGTCAGATCATGCTCCCTTATTGCTCCAATCTAATTGGAAACCTCGGTACAGGAAAGATAGCTTCAAATTTAGTCAAATTTGGCTGGAGTTTGACAGTTGTGCTGAGGCTATTGCTAATTTTTGGCAACGCTCTGGAGGTAGTTCCCCTATCTAACCTCTTACTAGTAAACTTGGTCAATACAGGAAAGACTTATCTCTTTGGAGCAGACATAATGTGAAGAACAATGCCACTGAGATAAAGAAGTTGTATGGTATAATTAGAGAAATCCAATCTCAACAATGGAGTGCAACAAACCGTGGTTTTCAAATGTAGATAAAAAAGGAGCTGGAAGCAGTTTAGACGAGAGAAGAGTTATTTTGGAAACATAAATCTAGGGTTTCCTATCTTAGAGAAGGAGATAGAAACCCCAGATTCTTTTTCCTATCTACTATGCAAAGACGGAGCATTAACAGCATCAATAAGCTACAAAATGACAATGGTTCTTGGATTGATTCTCAAGATGGACTGTCTGAATTGGCAAAAAACTATTTTGTTAATTTATTTTATGAGGAACACTCTGAGGTGCAGCCTTGTTTTCTTGACCATATTCAAGCTCAGATCACTGTCACTGATAATGTGATGCTTGATGCTATTCCTTCAGCGGCTAAGATTGAACAAGTGGTGTTCTCTTTTAATCCACATAAAGCCCTTGGGCATGATGGATATACTTGGATCTTCTTCCAAAGTCAATGGCAAACTATTTGCAATGAGGTTGCTTCTGCCATTCATTTTTGCTTCTCTTCTCATCAGCTGCCTGTGAGCATCAATATAACAATGTTGGCTCTGATTCCCAAGGTGAAGCAACCTGAAAAGATGTCTGAATTTTAGCCAATGCTTTGTGTACTTTCTTATACAAAGTTATTGCCAAGCTGATTGCTAATAGGATCAAAGGGGTTCTGCACTAAATAATACATAGTTGTCAAAATCTTACGATTCACGATTCGTATCCTACGATTCGATTCGATTCACCCATGAAACGATGCAAATCCCTTAGTGAATCTTTAATGGCCAAAAATATATTTGAATCCCGATTGAAGAGTCTGAATCTTACGATTCAGCTGCGATTCAGACCGATTCTACGATTCACCTTCGATTCATCTGAAGGTCTACTTGAGTTGCGGCATCAGTCTAAGAACTAATATATTTCCTACATTACTTCCTAAATTTATGTCTGTTTTGCAACATGCATTTGTTTTAAATTACCAGTGCATTTTTCTCAAGTACAAGGCTAATAGTTTTCTATAATTTTCAATCTCCTTGGCATCTTGTAGTTCCTTGCTCCACATGCCTATCTATATCTATATTATTCTTTATCTTTTTGATGTGCGAAACTCCTAATTATTAGTTACGGATGCGAGTTTCCAATAATTTGAGCCTTCTTTTTGTAAAAATATGAATATTGTTCAATAATGTTATAGCTTTATGAAATATTTATTATATCTACATAAAAATTTTGCAAGCTGAATCTTTACGATTCACGATTCGATTCGATTTACGATTCAGTGAAGGTGAATTTCGATTCACTATGTGAATCCCGATTTGACAACTATGAAATAATATATGAAGAACAGTCTGCTTTTGTCCTTGGGAGGCTAATCCAGGATAATATTTTGATTTCTCAGGAGTATTTTCATATGATCAAACACAACACTGAAGGGAAGAAAGGAGTAATGGCATTGAAGCTGGATCTTCAGAAAGCATATGATAAGGGTAGATTGGTCCTTCCTGATCCTTGTGTTAGAAAAATTTGGTTTCTCCCCAAATTTTATTAGCCTTGTGAAGATGTGTGTTACAACAGTATCTATGTCTGTGAAGTTGAATGGTGTGGAGGGGGGTATTTTTCATCCCTCAAGAGGAATTAGGGAAGGGGATCCAATGTCCCCTTACTTTTTTGTCATTCTTATGGAAGTCCTCACCAGAAACCCCAATCTCGCTCTCTCTAATGTCTCTTTAAAGGGGGTAAAAATTTCTAGAGAAGCTTGCTCTATAAATCGTCTGTTTTTTGCGGATGATGCTCTTCTTTGTCTAGAAGCTTCTCCTACTGAAGTTGCTACTTGTCTGAAGATTTTGGAAGATTTTTGCAAAGCCTCTGGTATGGAGCTGAATTTAAACAAGTCTGGAATGCTGGTTTCTCCAAATACTAAATGGAGGCGGTTAATAGTATTAAATATTTGTGTGCTATTCCTGAGCTAGATCAGAGCATTAAATATCTGGGCATACCTACTTTTTGGGGTAAGTCAAAAACACAATGCCTAAATTACATCTTAGAAAGGGTTATTAATATTTTACAAGTATGGAGGAAGAATTCTCTCTCTTTTGCTGGCAGAAAGATATTTCTTAAAGCTGTAGCCTTGGCTGTCCCTTTTTTGCTATGAGCTTCCTTCTCTTCCCTGTAGGTATTTGCTCAAAAATAGTCAAGGCTGTGAGGAATTTTTGGTGGAGTAGTAAAAGTGATGGGAGGAAAATTTGCTGGGTTAGTTGGAGGAACCTAGTCAAACCTAAAAGACAAGTAGGTGTTGGCTTTAGAGACCTCAGAATGTTTAATTTGGCTTTACTTGCTAAGAGTGGGTGGAGGATCCTAGAAAAGCCAAATTCTCTATGTGCAAAAGTTCTAAAGTGGGATCATTTCCCTAATTGTAGTTTTTTTGCAAGCTAAGCTGGGGCATAAACCCTCTTGGTCTTGGAGAAGTGTGCTCGAAGGAGCTAAGGTTATTAAAAATGGCTCTTTGTGGCATATTGGTAATGGGAAAGGTGTTAGTATTTTTTATGACAAGTGAGTGCCCTCTCTGGTTGCAAAAAGGCCTGTGAAAAAAATCTGCTAATGATAAGCTGAAGTGTGTTGCTGATTTGATTACTCCTCATACCAGAAGTTAGAAACTCAACCTGCTAGTAAAATCTTTAAAAAAAAAGAGGAAGTTGAGGCTATTTTGGCAGTTCATATTCCTTGGCAGGACACGAGAGATACTATAGTATGGCCATGGACAAAGGTGGGTTCATACACTGTTAAAAGTGGTATGAACATTGTGAACTCTATGTTTGAAGCTGCTGCTAGCCAAGGTAAGCCAGGCTTTAAGAAGTATTTGTGTCACAAAGCTTCTAGCTCTTTCTCCTTTTCAAACAAATACTGGCCTGTGTGCTGGACTTTACACCTCCCCCCAAAAATTAAACATTTTTTGTGGAGACTAAAAAATATGAATTGGCTACTAAACAAAATCTCTTTATTAGAGGTTGCTCTATTTCTCCTCTCTGTCCCATTTGTCTCTCCTGCAATGAAGATTTGAATCACCTTTTCCTAGGATGTGAATGGACTAAACCAATTTGGTTAGCTGTGGGGGTGAGAAATGAGGAATTTCTGAATTTGCATCAAAGTTTCAAAGTGTGGCAAGAGTTGATGTTCTCAAAGCACACCAATGATAATGGTTTGCTTCAGAAAATTATCTGGACTTGCTGGTGTATTTGGAAAGCTAGAAACAAGTTTTGCTTTGAAAATGTCCATGTCAAGCCTTTCCAGATTCTGCAGAGTGTTCTTGCCCAAATGGAAGAACTTGAAAGTTTAGGGAGATCTGCAATAAAATCTGTAAGAAAAAAGTGTAAGAATGAGGGCAAGTGGGTTAGACCAGACAAAGGGTTGTGGAAATGCAATTTTGATGCTTGTTGGGATGAAAAGTCATTCCAAATGGTGGCTAGCTGGGTTCTTAGAAATGGTTATGGCAATGTGATTGATGGAGGATGGATGAAAGAGTCTGCAAATTCTGCTCCTTGTGCTGAGATGAAGGCTTTCAGATTTGCTATTTCTCATAACACAGAGTTTGTGCAGAAAACTGTGTTTGAAGGTGATTGCAGAGAAGTAGTTGATGTGATGATGAATTCTTACATTGGTCACTGGGAAGTTATGCAAATTGCTGATGATATCAAGTTCTATCTTCCTTCTGCTAAAGTTCAAGTTAGCTGGGCTAGAAGAACTGCAGACGGAGCAGCAGACTGTTTGGCTAAATTAGTTTTTAACAGTGTGGAGGAAGATGTTAACCTTCTGTTAGACCCCAGTTTTGTTAAGATTATTGTAATAGAAAGTGTAATAGTTGCTAGTTTGGTGGCTTTTGTTTCTGGTTGTTTAATGAATTTATGTTTGACAAAAAAAATGTTCTCCTTTGACCGAAGCAGTAGCTCGAAGATCCCTCAAGAAAACTTTGTCTTCAAACATGAAGTTGATGTGGATGGAAATGAAAGGGGAGCTGAAAGAAACAGAGACGAAAAGATTGAGCCTCTACGGACTGGACCTAGACCTAGCAGAGAAGAGAAACGCCCCAATACTGGTGACAACTCCATGGTATGTGAACGATACGTGGACGCAATTGGAAGTAGGAGGAGTACCGGGGAATTAGGGCCATCGCGCGAAAGCACTGGTGAATTCAAGAAGGGGTTGGGGGGAAAGCTTCCAACGGCTTCTGAGGTATGGGAACGGGTTCCGTTGGAGGAACGAAGGAAACCTATCTACCCTGTTTTCCATGAAGCTGCTATGGAATTGCGGGGAGGGTGGGGGGGTGGGGGGCAGTGAACGACAATTTCAAAAGAAATTTCAATGAGCTTTGCATCACGCACAAGCATGAGTTCATTGCGCTCTTCGAAACTAAAGTTGAGTGCGATAAGATGGGGAACTTTTTTCGAAAATCATAATTTATTTGCATGTGATTATGTGAGCCCAATTGGGAGAGCAGGGGGAGTTTGGCTCCTTTGGAACACTGATGAAGTGACGGTGGATTTTTACAACAAGACAAGCCAGAACATTAACGCCATTATCAAGAGGAACAACTACCCTTACTGGGCAATTTATGTTATTTATGCAAGTCCTAATGCTAACAAAAGGGAGGAAATGTGGGAAGGTATTGAGCAGATGGCCACAAAAATGGATAAGCCTTGGTTAGTCCCGGGGTTATTTAATGATATAGCTCACCACAGTGAAAGTAAAAGCTTGATAGTCGACAGAGATGATGAAAGAATCCAGAAGTTTAGCAATCACATAAATAAATGCAAACTGATCGATCTGGGCTGTTCTGGACCTGCTCTTACATGGTCTAACAACAGAAAGGGAGATGCAAACACATTGAAGAGGCTGGACAGGGCAATGACAAATGGAGAGTGGATTGGGATCTTCCCAAACTACAATGTTACAAATTTTCTGAGAACTTCATCTGATCATTCTCCTTTCATAATCGACACTTAAGGTAATACTACTACCACCCATCCTACTAAGCATCTTATATTTCATGCTATGTGGGCTCAAAAAAGATCTTATGAGACTGTGGTTAGTAATGCTTTTGCTGGGAATGAGACTATCCATGCGAAACTTATTAAACTGCAAGAGATTCCATAAACTGGAACAAGCATGAGTTTGGAAACATTTATAAGAGGAAAAGGTGAATCTTGGGTAGATTGAATGGTATTCAAATTGCCCAAGAGAAGAATCGAAGCCATAACATGTTTTTACTTGAAATGGATCTTAGAAAGCAGTATAATGATGCTCTCAAATAGGAAGAAATTTTGTGGATGCAAAAGTCTAGAAGGGGGGTGGATTGTTAATGGTGAAATAAACACTAGATCTTTCACATATCTGCTTCGATTACAAGAAGTAAAAACTCCTATGTTTGCTTGAAAGACAATGATGGCAATTGGGAGTACAATAAAACCAAATTGAAAAATTTGGTGAATAACTATTTTGTAAATCTGTTCTCCCACAGTGAGAACATGAATGATAATAGAGAAAACATGTATGACGGAGGAGTTTTGGAACTATTAAAAATGAGGATGATGAGAGACTTCAAGCTACTGTCACTTCAGGGGAGATTCACAGGGTCCTTAAAACCATTAAGCCTTATCAAGTTTCTGGAGTGATGGCTTCCATGCTTTTTTCTTTCAGAAATTTTGGAACTTAACTCGGAAAGACCTCACAGATTTTTTTAGAAGCTGTTTTGAGAATTGCAAAATCCCCCATGATGTTAACAGGACTTTGATTGCTTTAATTCCAAAAATTGCGAAACCCTCTTTGGTTAGTCAGTTTAGACCAATTGGTCTCTGCAATGTCACTTACAAAGTTGTTACTAAAGTGATTGTGTAAAGGCTTAGGCCTACTCTGGATAAGATTATTAGCCCAATGCAAAGCAGTTTCATCCCTGGGAGATCTACAACTGACAATGTCATAGTGGCCCAGGAAGCTTTGCACACTTCTATGAACTGTAAAGGAAAAATAGGAAATGCTATAATCAAAATTGATTTATGATAAGATATCTAGGTCCTTTTTGCATGACACTTTTATGGTTTTGATAATAACATCACATCCCTGATTATGAGTTGTGTGACAGCAACTTCCCTCTCTGTTATTTGGGATGGAGAAAGACTCCCCCCTTTCAGCCCTGAGAGAGGGCTCGGGCAGGGAGATCCACTTTCCCCATATTTTATTTGTGTTGTGTATTGATAGGCTCTCAACATGATACAGAGTAGGATGGAAGACAAAAGCTGAAAGGTTTAAAAATTTCTAAAGAAGGACCCACCCTTTCTCATGTAATGCTTGCTGATGATATTCTCCTCTTTGCGAAGGCATATGAAAATGTTTGTAGAACTATTATGGATACTCTACTTGATTTCTGTAATGTTTCGGGGCAGTCTATTAACCTTCATAAATCTAAACTTTTTTTCTCCAAATGTGCACATAAATGTGGCAAGAAGCCTTAGTAGACAATGTGAGATACCACTCACACATAACTTGGGTATTTATCTCGGATCCCCCTTTGCTTCACAAGAAAGTCAATAACAGTGATTTCAGAATTGTTATTGATAACCTTAATAAAAAGCTAGTGGGATGAAAGGGTAAGTATATGTCCATTTTTGGAAGGGCTACTCTGATTAATTCTTGCCTCAGTGTAATGCCCTCTTACATAATGCAGACCTCACTCTTCCTTGCTTAAGTGTGCTCAAAAATTGATTTGATAAGCAGGAACATTTTATGGGGTGACACAAATGAAAAGAAAAAAATGCACCTCGTAAACCGGGATTCAGTTTGCAAAAGTAAAGTCAACGGTGGTCTTGGAATAAAAAAGGCCTCTAACATCAATAAGGCTTACTCACTAAACTTGGTTGGAACATTATGTCAAATGAGAAAGCCTCGTGGGTGAAAGTCCTTAGAAAGAAATATCTCAATAAACCCCATTTTTTGATTGGAAAATGGGCAGATAAGCTTCCCACTCCTCTCAAAGTGCAGAGATTTGGTTAAAAACCAGATCATGTGGAAAGTGGAGGATGGAAAATCTATATCCTTCTGGCATGATCGGTGGTGTGGAGAAAATCCACTCGTCAATTATGCAATCAACATTGATCTTGTCAACAATAAGAAACTGAACAAGTTTTTGATGTCAATGGTGGATGGATTCTCGACACTTAGGCTCACAACATTAGCCATGAGGGTCATGCAGCCATCAATGCCACTCACATACCACACTATAGCTCTCAAGTTGATATCATGAGATGGAAAGACTCTATTGATGGAAAGTTACATATGGCAAGTGTTCATGAGATGTTGGACAAAAGCAACCAGTCCAATGTAAATTGGAAGTGGTTCTGGAAATAGAAGACTGCTCAAAAACTTAAGAGCTTTTTGTGGAAAGTGATGTTACACAAACTTCCCACATGTTCTATGATAGCTTCAAGAGGCATAGGAACTGATGGGCTTTGCCCAAAATGTGGGAACCAGAATAAGGATATTAACCACCTCCTTAGAAGGTGTTCACATGCTCTGAAAATTTGGGGCAAGTTGAAAGGCACCAACTGGATTGAACCTCAGAACAATTTGAGTTTAATTTCATGGATTGAGAGAAATATGACACTGGAATCGTTTTCCAATATTTGAAGTGGATTGACGTTTTTCTTGTCACTTTGTGGACTTTGTGGAAACACATAAACTTGAAACATTTTGAAAACAAAGACATTACCCCTGAAATGGGAGTTTTTGAAATTCTATGTTACACCTCAGAGATTCACCATTTTTTTGGTAATAATGGTGATATCTTGGAGCCTATTGACAGAATTTCAAAATGTGCTTTCCCTGGTGCAGAAAAGCTGAAACTGAACTTTGATGCATGCTTGTACCCAGGAGTTGGAGGACCTAGAATTGGTGGTATTATCATAGACAGTAAAGGAACACACATATTCAGCTTTTCTGGGAATTCAGCTGATACTAAAGTTACTTGTGCTAAGATTTTTGCTATCTACAAAGGACTTACATTGCTAACTCCAGCAACTACTCCAACATTGAAGTGGAAAGTGACTATCTTGATGTTATGATGCTGATCAACAATGACGACTACCCTTTCAAAAGAAATTATTCACTCCTACCCGACATCAAGAACCTGCTTACTCTCTCCCAAAGCAGAATCGCCCACATTCCCAGAGAAAGGAACAAATGTGCGTATTTTCTTGCAAGAGTTTGGTCATTCCACCCACAGGATCTTCTGGTTTACAACACAACCCATGAAGCAATTAATGGAGTGTTGATTAAAGATATGCTGGGAGCTTTTAATGGTGCATCAACCTCCAACATGGATGAGTCATCTTTGTAGGCAGAGGAGCTTGTTGGCCTTTTGTTTGTTTACTTGTTTTCACTTGTAATATGAACTTTGAACGTGTTTTATTCCCAACCAATCAAAAAAAAAACAACAACACCATCTCCAACATCATCTCCTTTCTTCTTCGGCAAAAACATCAACCAACACCACCACCACCCCGATATCACCTCCACTTCCACCATCACCACCGAAACCACCAACATCACGAACTTTTTGATCCCCTCCATTTCTCTCTGAACTCTCCGTCACCCTCCATCTCTCTCTCTCTTTGTCCACCGGAGCAGAAGCAGCAGCCGTCAGCTGAATTCCCAGAAAAGCTGAACATGGAGCGGTGTCTAGCAACACATCCATGCCACCCAACTAATAGAAATAGTCAGTGATCCCGAAAAACCTCTTGTGCCCAATATCTTATATTGCACTTTCCCTTTGTCTCCATATCCGGATTGGACACGAGACATAAATAGTCACACTCGTATATCCAATCCATAGTTCCTCGATCCTGGGAATATGCTTATGCTAGCAGATAACATCAATATCTCCATATTGATTTATCTGAGTCTGGCCAGACATTCAATAAGCCTCATCCCTCGACTGGCCGTGGATATTTACCCCCATTATGTGGGAGGGACAAATCCTATCTACATCACTACGATCTCTAAGTTTGCTTCCTATCATGCCTGATTGCCATCTTTATGATTACCCAGTTACGGTGTAACGTTTGATAACGTCAAAGCACAATATTCCACAACTAGAGTATCTAGTGACTTCAAGTCTAAGGATTGCAATTATATAGCACTACGAGAAGCGATTGTGACTTGACATAATCTAATGTATCCTTCTCGTTGTGGGTCAATCCAGTATGCCATTACTCCTAATACACACCCATGTGTTAGACTTGATATCTCCATATCAATCTACCCACATACTAGTCTATATTTGATCTACCTATTAATCAATATAGTGGACTATGGATATTTAAGATAAACAACACATTGTATCTAAGGACTTCATTATATTAAATATTACAATATACAATAAATGAATATTCTAGCCAAAACAATGTTCATACTAAATCTACGATTACCTCTAGGGCATCTACTCCAACAGTCTCCCACTTGCACTAGAGCCAATCTGGCGCATCTCGTATGCCTATAGATCTGGCGTGCCCTTCATGCTTTCGCTGCGCAAGAGGTTTTGTGAGCGATCTGAAACATTATCATCCGTTGGAATTTTGCACATCTTCACATCTCCTCGATCGATCATATCACGAATAAGATGGAATCTCCTAAGTACATGCTTTGATTTCTGGTGTGATCTTGGTTCCTTGGCTTGTGCGATCGCCCCAGAGTTGTCACAATACAACTCTATGAGATCCACGATGCTTGGGACCACACCGAGCTCAGTGATAAACTTCTTTATCCAAACTGCCTCTTTTTCTGCTTCCGCAGCAGCAATGTACTCAGCTTCCGTTGTAGAATCAGCAACTGTCCCTTGCTTGGAACTCTTCCAGCTCACACCTCCTCCATTCAGGCAAAACACGTATCCACACTGCGATCTGTAGTCATCTTTGTCAGTTTGGAATCTTGCATCTATGTAACCCTTTATACTCAGCTCTTCCTTACCACCAAATATCAAGAACACATCCTTAGTTCTTCTCAAGTACTTTAGGATTTTCATGACAGCAATCCAGTGACTCTCACCCAGATTTAACTGGTATCTGCTCACCATACTCAACGCATATGATACGTCTGGTCTAGTACACAACATGGCATACGTGATGGATTCTATGGCTGAAGCATAGGGTATCCTACTCATGCGGTCCTTCTCAATCTCATTGGAGGGACAGTCATTCTTGAAAAGAGTGACTCCATACGACATGGGCAAGAATCCCTTCTTGGAGTCTTGCATGTTGAACCTCTTCAACACCTTGTCTATATATGTACTTTGACTTAGGCCAAGCAACCTTTTATATCTATCCCTATAGATCTTTATACCAAGTATATAGGCAGCATCTCCTAAATCCTTCATTGCAAAGCACTTTCCTAGCCAATCTTTAACAGATTGCAAAGTAGGAATATCGTTGCCAATGATTAGTATGTCATCCACAGACAAGACCATAAATACTACGGAGCTCCCACTAACATTCTTGTAAACACAAGACTCATCTTCATTCTTGATGAATCCATACTCTTTTAGTGTGTCATCAAAACGTCGATTCCAACTCCTAGAAGCTTGCTTCAATCCATAAATGGATCTTTACATCTTACAGACTTTATTGGCATTCTCTGGATCCTCAAAACCATCCGGTTGTGTCATGTACACATCCTCGAGGAGGTTCCCATAAAGGAACGCTGTTTTGACATCCATTTGCCAAATCTCATAGTCGTAGTATTCTGCAATGGCAAGTAGGATTCGAATGGATTTAGTCATGGCGACTGGTGAAAAGGTATCATCATAGTCAATACCATGAATCTGTCTATACCCTTTGGCTACCAATCGCCCCTTATAGGCAAATACCTTGCCATCCATGTCGGTCTTCTTCTTGAAGACCCATTTGCACCCTATAGGACGAGCCCCTTCGGGTGGTTCCACCAAAGTCCATACTTTGTTGGTGTACATGGAATCCATTTCGGATCGCATGGCTTCTAGCCACTTCTTAGAGTCTGGGCCTTTCATGGCTTCCTTGTAGTTTGCAGGCTCATCATCCATGAGTGGTACGTCATCGGGCTCAGTCACGAGAAGTCCATACCTCTCTGGCTCATGACGCACTCTTCCTGATCTACGGAGTTCCTGTGTTACCTGAACAGGTTCTTCCACAACTACTTGCGGTTCCTGTTCATGTTCCATCATCGGTTCAGTGATTTGTGGTTCTTGAATCTCTTCAATTTCTACAGCCCTCCCACTTGCTTCTTTAGAGGCAAACTCTCTTTCTAGAAACACGCCGGTCCGAGAAACAAACACTTTGTTCTCGATGCGATTGTAGAAATAATATCCTTTAATTTCCTTAGGATATCCCACAAATTTACACTTATCCGCTTTGGGCCCGAGCTTGTCTGTTTGTAAACGTTTTACATAGCATCGCAGTCCCAAATCCTCATAAACGACACTATGGAACGCTTCCCAGTCCATATCTCATATGGTGTCTTCATGACTGACTTGGATGGAACACGGTTAATGGTAAAAGTTGCCGTCATTAGAGCATGCTCCCAAAAGGATATCGTAAGATCAGTTTGAAACATCATAGATCGCACCATATCTAATAGAGTGCGATTCCTCCTCTCATACACGCCATTCCATTGTGGTGTTCCGGGTGGAGTGAGATGGGATACTATCCCACACTCTCTAAGATACTCATCAAACTCTTGGCTTAAGTATTCTCCTCCACGATCCGATCGTAGAGCCTTAATACTTTTGCCAAGTTGCTTCTCTACTTCATTCTTGAATTCTTAGAACAATTCAAATGATTCAGATTTGGCCTTCATAAGGTATACAAATCCATATCTACTGAAATCATCAGTAAATGTGATGAAGTAGGTATAACCACCTCTGGCAGGCGTGGGGAATGGTCCACATACATCGGTATGTATGAGTGCCAATAACTCACTAGTCCTTTCACCTTTCTTATTGAAAGGGGACTATGTCATTTTTCCCAATAAACAAGATTCACATGTCTCTTATGATTCCAAATCAAATGAGTCTAGAATTCCATCCTTATGGAGTCTAGATATGCGTTTCTCATTTATATGGCCTAAACGACAGTGCCATAGATATATAGGACTTAAATCATTAGTTTTAATCCTTTTAGTATTTATGTTATAGATTGGACTATTTAGATCAAGGATATACAATCCATTAGACAAATGTGCGCTACAATAGTGCATACTATCAAAATAAATGGAGCAACACTTGTCCTTTATTGAAATAGAAAAACCCTTCTCGGCCAAAAAAAATGGAAATAATGTTTCTGCTCATAGCGGGCACATAAAAGCAATTGTCTAATTCTAAAATAAGTCCAGAAGGCAAAGATAGCTCATAAACGCCTACAGCTAATACAGAAACTCTTGCTCCATTCTCGACGCGCAGATCTATCTCCCCTTTACTCAATCTTCTACTTCTTTTCAAATCCTGCACATTACGAAAAATGTGAGAACCACATCCGGCATCCAATACCCAAGATGAAGAAATAGAAAGATTGACGTCTATAACATAAATACCTGGTGGTGGTGGAATCACTATTCAATCTTCTTATCCTCCAGATATTTAGGGCAATTCCTCCTCCAGTGACCCGGCTGACTTCAGTAGTGACACTCACCCTTAGCCACGCCTCCACTAGGATTTAGGGCTTCCTTGGATTTCGCAACTTTCTTGCGCTTTCCTTTGGAAGTAGAGGCAACTGAATTGCCCTTCTTCCTATGCACCATCAATATGGCTTTGAACTTGCCTTTGTTGATGCTCTGTTCCGTTGTCTTTATCATCTTCAATAAGTCAGGCAGGGTCTTACTGATCTCGTTCATATTATAGTTCATGATGAACTGATTATAACTGTCAGGAAACGATTGCAAGACAAGATCAGTAGCCAAATCTTGGCCAAGTGGGAATCCCAGTCTCTCAAGGTTCTCAATGTATCCGATCATTCGGAGCACATGAGGCCCTACTGGATTCCCCTCTGCAAGACTACTCTTGAATAATGCTTTAGACACCTCATAGCGCTCATGCCTAGGCTGTTCCTGAAACAATTGTTTCAAGTGTATGATCATATCATAGGCTTCCATATTCTCATGCTGCTTCTGAAGCTCAGGAGTCATGGTACAAAGCATGAGGCAAGTCACGTCATAAGAATCATCAATATGTTTCTGACGTGCCCTCACTTCCGCTAGAACAGACTCATCTTGTGGTGGTTCTGGAATTGGAGTGTCCAAGACGTACAACTTCTTTTCTTGCTTAAGGACAATCCTTAAGTTTCTGTACCAGTCAAGGAAATTTGTTCCAGACAGTTTATCCTTCTCAAGGACAGATCGTAGGGATGAAGTCGATGCGTTGTTGTTTGCCATTTAGAATTCTACAAAACGATAAATGTGCAATTTTTAGTATTTTGAACAATTTAACTATATTCAACAATGGCTAGATCATCAAATATAACTCCCACGATTTTTCTTGGATTAATATCCCTCACCATTAATGCGGAAAGTATCATTATATTTTCTAGTAGGTCCAAGATCCCTTTTTCACTTCTTCTTGAGCTTGCTTTGGCAAGTCACCCAAGAATAGGCTATTTAGGTAGGAACCGTTCCAATTGCATCCTATGCAAATCTTGGTCCAATTAGGTGAATAACTCTTTATTCTTTATCCCATGGATAACACCTAATTGTCATGCCTCTAGGCTCATCAATCCAATTGATTCTTGCCTTGTTGCGTCCAACCTCTTGCTTCAAAATACACACATTACTATCTTGCGTCGTCCGCAACACACCATGGTAAATTAAATCGCCTTGCTTTGGCAAGCCCGAATTTTAATGAACCCTGATCATGAAGGGTGTTTTGGCAAGAGAAGGCAAAACGAAATATTTAATTGAGGAATTTTTCTTTATTAATTTGTATGGTTGATCTCATCAATATGGTCTACTTATTTGGATTGGGCAATCCACAATAAAAGACCAACCTTATTTCTTATTATATTGTTATCGTTTTCGCTAGTATCGCCATACACACAAAATTAAATAACAAGACATGAATAATAAACATCCACAAAAATAAAAAAACGTGGCATGGATATGGCCCCTAGACTAATGATAGCATCAAGCCAATGATAATATCCTATTGCCCTAAAGTGCCGAGATCATCTCCATGGGCTCCACCATAGCTGCGCGCCTAGGGGACGTCATCTTTGTCTTTTGGCTCCTTTGGTTCTCCGGTCTTCTTTTCCATGCTCTTGGCTATCATTTAAATATTTCTAATTCTAGCCTACATCTAGAATAAATAAATAACAAAAGCCTCACATGTCGAGGAGAAAAAGATGACTCGCAGGCTGTAAAACTTAATTAATTATTACACTAATTTGATCAGCTCGCAGGCCGTAAACCAAACCACAAAGCAATAAATATCCACAATCCTAGGCCATATCCATCCACCATGCAACAAAGCACATAATACATTTAAAACCAATTTTTAACGCACTTGTTCAATTTTAATTGAATTGGGTAATTAGGGTTACAGCGGTCCAAGGAGTTCAACCCAACAAGGGGCCCGAACCCCTAGGACCGCCGCCCACCACTAGGCCCGGCTCAAGGCCGGCCGCCCCATTGTGACCCGCGGCCCTTGCTTGGCGCGCAAGGAGCGGCGGCCGGCTAGGGTTTAGGCCCTAGCCTCCTTCCCTCTTCCTTGTTGCCCAAGCAAGGTTGTTTCCTTTATGGAATTAATTCCATAAATTTGTTTCCATAATTGAAAACCACTCTTCGATCATGTGCCCATGGACCCTAATTTTTAAAGAACCCAATTATTCACATCCCATGTGATTAAACTCACCAATTCTAACATCCAATGTTAAATTGGATCTTGTTTATGTTGAATCAAATTCAATTTGCATCTACTATGCCAATTATTTTCAGTTTTCGCGTAATAAACAATAATATGTGTATAAACTGAAATTGTAACACATAAAATCATGTTATGCTCTACCACCTGTGGCTCCGATACCACTGTTGGGTTTTGACGTAGATAATGCAGTGGAATAACAAAAATTAATCCTACTTCAAAGCCCACCACAGATCTTCAGGAGGAGACATCATAACATGATAAAGGACATAGTATTGTGTACCTTTTAATTTGTGAGATCACACGAAGAATGATGTCCTCGTCTCTACGGTCGATCCACGTCTAGAGGTGAGATCTAGATTCTTTCTTGAAACAAGTGCTAGCTTGAACCCGGAGGAAGAGGGAACAGGATCAAAGCAACAAGGACAAGAGGAGGTTTCGGCCTCCTCTTTGTGCCGACGGGAAGGGGGGGCGGACGGGCCTAGGGCGTCGGCCTTAGGCTTGTCTTGATCTCTCTCTTTTGTTCTCTCCCACTCTCTTTGTGTTGTGTCAATAACAAATCACAATTAGTGGGAAGGAAGCTAGAGCCTCCTTTATATACTCCAACAACTCCTTGTTGTTTCCATAAAGGTGTTTCCTAATTCTACATGAACTAGAATTATTCCCTTCCTCGCAAATTAGTCCCACTAAGTTTGCAAGGTGTTGCACAATGATCCTTCTAATAATTAATCAATATTAATTTATCCCAAATCTAGCTCTACTCTATTTGACATGTGACCCCATAGGTTTCTATCTAGTTGATAGTAACCTTTACTAACATGAAGCGGTGACTACCAACACATCCATGCCACTCAACTAATAGAAATAGTCAGTGATCCAGACAAACGTCTTGTGCCCAATATCTTATATTGCACTTTCCCTTTGTCTCCATATCCGGATTGGACACGATACATAAATAGTCACACTCGTATATCCAATCCATATTTCCTCGATCCTGGGAATATGCTTATGCTAGCAGATAACATCAATATCTCCATATTGATTTATCTGAGTCTGGCCAGACATTCAATAAGCCTCATCCCTCGAGTGGCCGTGGATATTTACCCCCATTATGTGGGAGGGACAAATCATATCTACATCACTACGATCTCTAAGCTTGCCTCCTATCATGCCCGATTAACGTTTGATAACATCAAAGCACAATATTCCACAACTAGAGTATATAGTAACTTCAAGTCTAAGGATTGCAATTATATTAGCACTACGAGAAGCGATTGTGACTTGACATAATCTAATGTATCCTTCTCGTTGTGGGTCAATCCAGTATGCCATTACTCCTAATACATACCCATGAGTTAGACTTGATATCTCCATATCAATATACCCACATACTAGTCTATATTTGATCGTCCTATTAATCAATATAGTGGAATAAGGATATTTAAGATAAACAACACATTGTATCTAAGGACTTCATTATATTACATATCACAATATATAATAAATGAATATTCTAGCCAAAATAATGTTCATACTAAATCTAGGATTGCCTCTAGGGCATCTATTCCAACAAGCATTTCTTTCTGACTATGAGAAATTGCGACCTTTGTTTAATTCCTCCGCAAGTCTAGGAGCTGGGAGATTGACGTAAGAGGATCGCGGGCTCATCTAGTATCTGATAGTACTTTTAATAAACCAAACTCTTAGCATAATTTCATCTTGTTTAATAGTAGACTAATTTCATCTTGTGCAATAGTATGTGTGATGTTGAAGACAGTTATCGGTTGTAATATATAACTATGTTTGTTTTAATTACCATTGTTCCTTGCATCTGGGAGCAATCTCAGGTGCGGAGTGGAATTTCGATTTCCCATCCGATGAAATATGGTTGTGTCACACACTCGATGATAGCGTCTGTGTGGAGTGGAATTCCGTATTTCCCCTCCGATGAAATATGGGCGTGTCACACACTCGATGATAGCGTCCGAGAGCCATGTCAATCATGGCCAGGGATACAGGTTGCTAGACACAAGTTATCAGACTAGCAACAACTATATACTTATGTTGCGACTTCTTCCACACACGTGAGTTTCCATGAAGAAATGTATGACACACTTTATAAGTGTCAAGATGTTTGATGAGATCAAGAGTCGTTCGGTACTAGAATCTAAGCAACTAGAGATTGCTAAGCCTACTAGTCAAACATATTTCTGGATTCTAAGCTATTAGAGATTGCTAAGGTTGTTAGTGAAATATTACTGGTGGATGTAGTCGCTAGCCTGGTGTTGAGATCGTGAAAAGGAAAATGGAAGAGCAAGAATAAAGGTGTCTAGGGGCAATAGTGATCTAGGACTGGTAGCGCTGGCAAGCGCAAAGGGGAAAGAGGGTTCCTAGGGCTAGAGACACGGCCAGTGTTGGCACCTAGTTTCTAGTCTAGATTTTTTTTTGGATCTATAGGCTAGTCTTCGAGGCGATAGCTGCCAAATTTGCCATATAATTCATATAGAACTTGTTAATATGACATACAACTCGTATAGAGCTTGGAAGAAAAGAGCAAAACAAAATAGAATACAATAATCATCTTCTTATTTAATGTAAGCAAACAAAGTTGGGTTTTACCCAATTTCTCTCTCCACACACAAGTTTTTTTGGATCAATACATAATTAATCGAACTTCTGATGATACAATTTTCGGTGTACCAAACGAGTAGAGTTGACATAATCTTGGGAGCAATGAGCTGGTATCCCGGGGATAACTAATCCCACGAACCGAACAACTCTAAGGACCATCCCTTCTTTATAGTTTGGCCCCTTTGTGTAGGGAATTATAAAGCTTCTTAGTAGGTCCTGAGATGCTCGGAAAACCTTTGGTACATACCCCAATATTGAGAAATAGTTCTTGTTTGGTTCCTCCACACAAACCTGCAAGGGAAGAACATTACATTATTCATAAGGGAAATAGATAGAACATAATATGATGTGTCCAACCAGAGAGATATATAAATAAAGATGAGAAGAAAGAGAAAGACGAATATGGCAAAGAGGAGTATGGTTAGCCACTAACGTTGCCTTCGTAGGAAGTGTTGAAATGTAAGCATGTCCCAAAGTGCTTAAACCTAAAAGTTGAATCGTCGTGAGGCAACCTAGGCACCATGTCATTGCCATACACAAACCTGTAATATGGAATCTTAAATTTGGTCAATTTTTCCCTCATAAAGTTTCCAAAATTCTCATCTCCAACTCTTGGCTGACCAAATGTGTAGATCCCTTCAAACCTATGTAGCAGGTTGTCCTCTTCGTGCAATGCCAAAATAGCTGGGAATAGAATCGCAAGGGCACCTCCTAAGCTATGACCAGTCATTATGATCTTTGTTTGGTCATTTGTTTTCACGAGATCCCTTAACTTCTCTCTAATTGCATAGTATGCCAATGGTAGTTGGTTTTGGTTGACATTATCGTCTTCCTTTGGCCAACCTTGGCTCTTCTTCAACCCAAGAGCTTTCATGAAGCCACCATGTACCTCTCCCATCCCTGGAAGCTCGTACCAAGAGATGTCAAAGTCCGTACACCATGCATCTGAATCGAAGGGTTCAGTACCTCTAAAGGCAACTATGATGGTGTCAGAGCCGGCTGTTCTGTCGCGCATAAGGAAAGCCTGTGTTGTAGCTTTCTCTTGAAATTCTGAAAACAAGAAAAGTATTGTGTTTAAGATCCGCACAAACTTGGGCCTTAAAAAAACAAACAAAAGAACAAAAAACAAAACAAAACAAAACAAAACAAAACAAAACAAAACAAAACAAAACAAAACAAAACAAAACAAAACAAAACAATAGAGAATTTATGCAAAATTCTCACCATTCCAATAGTCAAATGAACCCAAGAACTCCATCTGCAATCAAGAATGTGGAGTAAGCAAAGAGATTTAAAATAGAATTGCATCGAAGTGATTGAAGAGCACCAAAGGTATAGACAAATATACCTTCCACTGATCTCTGACTGTGGCCTCAATGTAAGCACTGTTCTCATATGATACTTTACAAGCCATCATAGAGAGCGCTCCATTGTATTTCTTATCACCATACTTAATGTTTTCATCAAGCTGTACCCTGTCATCAACGAGTGCCATGAAGGACCTGAAATTTGCTGATGTTCTATCAGGCCAAACCACCCTCCCTGCAACGAAAACCATGGTTTCCTTCATCAGAGAGAGAGAGAGAGAGAGAGAGAGAGAGAGAGAGAGGTGACCATCAATATCTAACCTGTCAAGAAATTGAAGAAAAGGTTTACTATGTTCTTGTTCCATGACAAAAGGTTAAGCAACAATTCCAAGGTGGAACCGAACCATGCCAGTGGTCCAGACACAAACATGAGAGCCTTCTGAGCAAGAATGGAAAAGAAGATGAAACATCTCTTCTCAAAGCATTCGTGCGACAGCTCAGGGCAATCTATGCTCCTCCACTTCTCCATATTAGTCGAGAACAATAGTGCCACTACATCTTTGATATGCACCTCCTCAGGCTTCAGGAGCATGTAATCGGTAGAGAAACTCTTGTCACAGGGAATGACTGCAGATCCGGAGACGTCCTCCGTGGGAACTTCCATGGTGTTGGCAAAGAAATCTACTCAGAGAAGAGAGACTGGATCTTTGTGTAGACCAGTTTGTATGTCTGAGATTAGAACCATTACTATTTATAATGAGCGGAGATTAACCATTACTTAAGGTGTTTCCCACGTAGATTCAAACAATCCAATACAAATATAAAATGAATCCTAGGAAATGATCAATTGTAGTTTCCTTAGTCGGATATACATGGACAGCGGGATGGGATCATAGAGTAGATTAATTAACTCATACTTGCAAGATCATTGGTTTGTTTGACCAGATTATACTAATTATGCATAATTTTCCCGCAATTTTTTTTATTTTTTGTACCGTTATCATTCTTTTGAAGGGCTTCATCTTTCTTAATTAATGTGTAAAAGAAAATCTAAATGACATTTAAATAGCAATTATCATTTTCTTTTAAACAAATGAGTTATCTTTAAACTATAAAATAGATGAGAAAAATGATGCCTTCAATAGGCTCTCTATTCCACTATGCTCTTCATTTTACTACCTCCGTTTCGGTTGTTTCTTCCTATTTGAAAGAGGCACAACAGATAAGGAAGTGTGAATTTACGGGTCTTATAACCAAACGCATCGAGCAAGAACGATGAAAATAATAATCAAGATTGCATATAATTTAATGTGGTTCACTAGTTTGTATACTAGTTTGAATCACGAACAGGATTATGTTCGTGCGAACATAATGAATTCGCGTGAACATGTACAAGATTTCGTGTGAATTTATGTTCCCTTTCATGACCTCCAACTTGCTTCATCTTAATAGCTATGGGTATCATCGTTGCAGCAAAACAAAAATTAGGGTACCGTCGCTGGTGAAATTGAAAAGGTAGGCACCGAACTGTAACCAAAGCTACAAGTTAGGTACCACCGGCGCAATTAGTGATAACTATAAATCACTCATCCCCATTGTAAATATTGGGAATGGAGATAAGATAAAAAAAAGGATTTAAAATTGATATAAGCAAATGTTCGATTTCCTTTAGTTTCTTACATTGATTACAGAAACCTCAAACTGCAAAAATTAAACAAATGTGAATCTCTTTCCCTTTCATATCAACCGATGTGTTAAAAGGTTAGGGACAAACAAATTTCCTTTCAGCTCATAGATCCTAGCAATGCTGTTGTTTTACAGACTTGAACACAAAAACGAAACGAAATAACAAAAATGATGCGCAAGAAGGATAAAAGGGCGATAGCTTTCATCTTCTTCCATACTATTCTTTGTGGCTTGTTCTTTTTCTTTTCTCTCTTTTTTTTTAGGGTTCTTTTTAGGAATTCTTTGTGACTTTTTCAATTCCTATTTCTACTAATATCTTCTAACATGCTTAGAATATAAACCTTTTGGATAATAGATCATGATTTAAAAAACTGACACTTTTAGAAATCGAAGAGCCACTATAAAGTTTTGTAACGTTTATGTTACTGTTTTAAAGAAGAAAGGGTAATAGCTTATTATGATTACATTAAAGAAGATGCAAATTGTAGTAGTTTATTATGATTACAAAGTCAATAAAAAGAAATTAAATCCCTCAGTAATTCCATTGGCATTTCAGACAATAATGAAATAATTGGGAATGTGGACTTTTAAATCCAATATTTCTTGTAGAACATTGACAATAAACAAATGAACTTTGGGAACATTTATTAAAGTCGTGAAAGATTAAGTCTCTGTGTAGTAGATTAGACAACATTATTAAGAACACAAGTGTGATACTTCATGGATACCATCACTCTGTTGTTAGAAAAAGTAAGAATATAATTTATTTATTTATTTTAGATTGCATATTTCAAGTTGCGTTGTTAGAGTTGCATTGTTATACGAGCGAACAAGCAAGAAAACTTTGAGGAATTTGAGGGAAAAAATATAAATTATTGTTGTTAAAGAAGAGGGTGTTGGCCATGAAACTGAATATTGAACTGGTACAAGATGTTGGTGTGGGACTCATCTAATGAAAGAAAAAGTAAACGAAGGGCTATCCGCACAACTTCTCAAAAATGATTTGTTTATTTTATTTTATTTAGAGTAAAAATGATTCGTTTAAGGTGTAGGCGAGACATTCAAATCAATAATATGATTTTAGGAATTTAAAGAACCATTAGAGAGTGTAAATAAAGAAAGGGAAATGCTAAACGTTACCCTTTTTTCTTCACCCTTCAAGTTCACCCTTATGTGGGTGTTTTTGATTGCTAACAATAATCAAAGTTGAAGCAATCAATGTCGATAGAAATTTAATTCAAATGCTAGAGGAAGGAAATAGGTTACTACGACAGAAGTTGCGACAGAAAACAACCAGAAGTACCAGAGTATTCATGAGTCCATCTTGATTTATTCACCTCGACTAAAATGGTTCACTTCAGGAGCATCTGCGGTATTAAACTTATGGGAGTTGCATAGAATATTGAAAAATGAGTAAAGCAAAAAATCAACCATCGCATACGGGATTGCACAGAGACTACTTGAAGACAAATAAAACAAAAGTCAACTGAATAAACACGGGCAAGCTTAGGAGAAAGCTTGCATCATTAATCATTCAGATATTCAACTTGCATCAGCATTAAAATAAATTAAATGCATATATTACATATCTATGAAAGCTTCAACCAACCATCACCTCAGGTGGATTTTTTCTGTTGCTTGTTGAATATGACATTAAGCTTCGAGAATGCATAATTTTATTTTTATTTTTTTGTTACTCGAAAAAACACCCAAACGGACCAATTATAACTGACTTTCATGTAACCATCGAGTCATGTGACCATCCACAATAGTGTAATCTACATCTTATTTAGACTATTTCTAATTTAGTTGGTAATGTTTTGGGGTTTTGCTCCAATAGTACTATTCAAAAATTTCTCATATATTTTTGTAATTGTTTATAAATGTTGCATAAATTTAATTGGGTAAAAGACAAAATACACCCTCTTTAGATGGAGTATATACAAAAACAACCTCATTGTTCGGGGATATACAAAAACCACCCCTGCTAACTAACAGAGCTAACGGATGGGATGAAAGGACAAAATTACCCTTGAGATTCAAATAAATTACAACACTATAAAAGCCACTTCTTCTCCTTCTCCTCCCATAACCCTACTTTTTTCTTCACTTCTCTCTCCTCCTCCTTCAGCTCTCCACCGCCTCCTCCTTCCCCGAGTTCAACCCAGCCTCTCCTTCGACTGCTCGGGATCCTCCCCATCTCCACCGCCTTCCCCTCCGTCCTTTGGTTTCGTCTTCGGCCGCGTAGCCACCGCAGCGTCTCCGTTAGCGGCCGGCCCTGTCCCGCCGTCGTCAAGCTCAACCCTGATCTCCTCCGCCCGGCGCAAATACCCGGTGAATTTCTGCCTAATCGTCTCCTCGACCTTAGGGTTCTTCTTCTTCTCCTTCTTTTCCTCCACCATCTCCTAAAGTCACGGTCAGTGGTACCAGAGCATCAATTGAATCGAATCGTTTTCGGTTGGTGTAGGACTCAGATCTGACGTGGGCTTCAGATCTGAGAATTGCTAGTTGTAGGCGTTCGAATCGTTTTAGGTCGGTGGTGGCGAGATAGACGTCGCCGGAGGAGATGGTGGTGGGGGATAAGCAGGAGTTGATAGAGGGTAGTTTGGCGGCGCATTGGACGACTTTAGCACCCAATGTGGAGGATTACAGCGGCGGGGTTGCGAGAATAATCGTCGCCGTCGCTGGTTCAGGTCATCTGATTAGGGGGCTTTTGTGGTGTGGGGATGTGACTGTGGATAGGCTAAAATGGGATGATGGGTTCTTCAGGAAAAGGTTAGCTTCAGGTGCTAAGTCTGAGATTAGTCCAGAGGCGATGAAGAGGTGGGCTTCTGATTTATGTTTGTTTTTTTTTTTATCTGTAAAATTTGTGTCTTGATTTGTTCTGGTTTAACCTGTTCTGCTATTTGGGTTGGTTCCAGGGTGATGAAAATGACAAAGATGTCTGAGAAAGGGGCCACTGGGATCCTTTCTGGGGTTGTGAAGGTTTCTGGGTTCTTCACAAGTTCTGTTGTGAATTCAAAAGTAGGCAACAAATTCTTCAGCTTGTGGTGGTTGTGGACTTTTTTGTGATGGCTGTTTGAAGTGGTATATGGAAGATGAAGTTGTTGAAGGTGGTGGTAGTGTGTAATGAGTGCACTGCAGGCGGTGTTGTTGCTGGTGGTGGTGGTGGGGATGTGGTGGTGGTGGTGGTGGTGGTGTGGTGGTGGTGGTGGTGGTGGTGTGGTGGTGGGGGTGGCTAAGAACAAAAGAACAAGAACAAAATAAGCACAAAAAATACAATTAAGGGTAAAATGGTCATTAAAAGGTCATATTGCACCCCCCTACTGACTAGCACTAACAGAAGGGTGGTATTTGTCCAACGTCCATCCACTTACAGGGGGGGTTTGTATATCCCCGAACAATGAGGTTGTTTTTGTATATACTCCATCTAAGGAGGGTGCATTTTGTCTTTTACCCAATTTAATTTGGGTGAAGAGAAAATAAGGTGGAGAGATTTTAGGGAAGGTGGAGCGATTTTAGGGAGAAATAGATCATAGAAAAAATCATGAAAAATAATTTGAATGAGAAACATTTTCTCGAGCGAAATTCAAGCTCAACAAAATAGAATACAATTTAGCAAGTCTACGGGAACTACATTTTTCAAAATGTTGCTGGCTATTTTAGTATTAACCGCTATTTAGCTAGTCAACTGTGGATGCTATTTTGATAAGTTTGAGACTCTTTCATCAAAAAAAAAAGATAAGTTTGAGACTCTTGTTTTGATCCAAAAGGCACTAGAATCATCCCCGAACACCTAGAGATCTTAGGGTTTTCCCATTCATTGAATTTAAAACCCTACTTGCAACCGATAAGAATCTTACGGCCTACCCTGTCAAAACCATCAGCCTCCTTTGTTCTTATGGCGTGCATTTGATACCGTATAGATATCGGGGTTGACGATTTTGTGAAAATCGACAAAACTTTTCACGTACCTTTTATTCTACGGCTCTATTTCTAAAAATTTAATGGGTTGACCGAATAAAGATAATATTTTCCATTCATTCGATAAAATACATTGAGACTATAACTGTATAAATAGACCAAACGAAACTAACCCTAGACTCTCACGGACTTGACAAGGCCCGGATAACTTAAGTAAACTAATTAACTACTAATTAAATAAACAAATAATTAAATATCTACTTAACTGAATACTAAATAAATAATACTCAAGAAGATGATACGATTGACCCGTATCAGCATCTCTCGTCTCTTCTCCCCTCTTTGGTTCTCTGAAGCTCATACGGCTCCTTCTAAACCATTTAATGCAGTCTTCACGTGCAAATCGAAGGACTGTGAAAACATCTTTGAAACATATGTTCAAGGATCGGCAATGAAGAAAACTATAGAATAGATGTTGGATCTAAGTGAGTTTCACAAAATCTATGTGCTCAAACTATATCGGTTCCAAAGGTGTTGGATATGTTAATTGTTCCTCGCTTCCATGCTACTTGTTTAAAGTGCAATGCTCGTTTCGTTGAGGTGAAGGAAAAAAATGGAAATGATGTTTCCTCGTTCAAGCCAGGCTCACCTATAGATCAAAGGTATATCGTTGCTCGAACCTTCCTTTGTTCGTTTGAGGGATAAAATAAAAGAATACATCGTAAAGGTTGAGGGTGTAAAGGAAGATCGTGTTGCATATGAGACCGATTGAAGTGAATATGAGGCTAGCGATACTATTAGTGGCTCGGGTGCTACCCCTTCTCCTCTATCACTGAAAGTATGGGAAATTAGTCTAAGCATATGAAAGTTATGTGTCCCTCTCCAATATCATGCAAGGAGTATGATGAAGAAGCCTTGCAGCGTCGCTAACTATAAGAATGAACCTTTGGTTGACTACAGTGACTCTTCTTCCTTTTACAAACCAGCCACCGATGACAACAGTGATGATGCGAGGAAATCATCTCTTCCTTCGAATGAGTCGAAGATTCTTAATTTCAATAATTTATATTTTGTTGTTTTAGCTCTTCGTTTAGTTATTTTGATTAATTAAATATTGCCCTTTTTGCATATTGGTGTGACAAAAAGGGGGAGTATTAGTTTTGCATTTCGATCGCTGGATTTGTTTGCTCAGCCTAAAAATCCATTGGAGCACTGTTTAGTTTTTTTTATCATGCAATGAATTTGTTTTGTTGATGAATCTTCACTTTGTGAGTTTCATTATCTCTCATGTTTATCGATTGATTATGACTCACGTGATATGGTTATTCATAATGATGAGTCAATTAACCGCTAGTTATTTATTCCACATGCTCCATGCTACTTCATGATCGAATTAAAGAATTCCTCGCTTCATTCTTGAATTGTGAATTTTAACTGCGTAAAAGAAACAATATGCTCATATAAAACTCATCTTGCTCTTATGTATTCTTCCGAATTGTTTCATTAGTTTTTGTGCAACCACGCTTGATCAGTGGCTTGAGTGTTTTGAAGCATCATAAGAACATGATTGAAGGATGCAAAACTTAAGATAAAGTTGGTTTATTACAAATAACCAATGTCTAAAGATCTCATGATGGAGCACGAAGAGTCGAAGATGGAAGACTTAGATATTGTTTTTCTTTACTAATTTAAAAGGGTTTGCCCCAGAATTGACAAACGGGGAGATGAAAACAGGAAGTGTCATCTTATGCTAATCTGACTGTTTCTCACAGCTTGTCTGAGAGAAGAAGTGTCAGTATGATTGTTTTTAACTGTTTGTCAATTGCGGGTCAAATATTTCAGATCATATAGATTGATGTATAGGTATTATATAAATGATCTGGGGACTCTTATTTAAATGTATTTGTGATGATAACCATAATCTTGCATGTAATTTAAGTGTCCCGAATTCAATGAAACAAGTTGATGATCGTATATTGTGAAGAAAGTTGGGAGGATTTTGAAGTACTCATTCAAAACAAGAAGCTTTTGGAGGCATCGGTATACAGTGGCCTCTACCGTTGCATCAACCATGACTCAGTCAGCATCCAACAGAATGTAATATGTTTCCATTTTATTAGCCAGTAACTTCATTTATTTTCGGAAAAATAAAAAATTAGGTGGAGAATCAGGGAAGGGTAGTTACACTAGGCCTCGTTTGGGTAGCGGATAAGTTATGTAGGGATAACGCTTATGTTTATTTCTTTAAGCGGCAGTTCCCGTATCACAAGGCTGCCAATTCAATTTCCCTTTCGGATGATGGTGCTAAACCAATAAGTTTGCCTTCGCTATACTCTATTCCTATCGATACAAACTCGAGGGGGCGTGAGTCCTGAGTACGCAGTGCGAGGCTAAAGCCCTTAACCGAGCTAAACGGGGGCTCGTTGCGGTAGAAAAAGTTAGGTAGTTCTTTGCCCAATAGTTATGTTGTCTGATAAGCCTTGATAAGATATGTTGAGTGTCTGTGTTTGGGTGCTGTCGGATAAGACGCAGGATATGATGAAGGGAATGTGAAAATGACGGGATTGCCCTGCACTGTTGTGATGTTTGTATTATAATTTGCTATTAAAACACACAAATTAACTAAACATAGTTTGATATACTTAATAAACGAACTATATTGTTAAATAATTTGGTTAGTTATTTAACCAAATCATTGGAAGATGGTGAACTCGTGCGAGCTCCGTATCCAGGTCGTGAGAGCTCCGGTTTTTTCTTCTTCTTCTCCTCAGGTTTGTTATATTGGATCAGAGATTGATGGTGGTTTTATGATGACGGTCGTCTTGGCAAGTTTATTGGTGACTTGAGATGGTTGATGTTGTGGTTCAGAGCTCAGAAAAGGAAGAACGAAGGTGAAGGCAGAGTCTTGCTCGCGCGGGAATTGACGGTGGGTTGCAGTGGTTTTAGTCTAATTTCATGGAGGAATCGATTGGTGTTCGGTGTGGGTTTCAGGATTTATTCCGTAGAAGATGGTGAATTGGGCATTTGGGTTGTGGTGGTACTGTGGTGTGGCGGTTTTGGTCGATTGTAGGTTTTATTTTAGGGAGATTGGTGGTTGGGTTGTTGTCGGTGATAGGAGTTGCTGGCAGTGTGGTCAGATGGTTATGTGGTGAATTGAACAATTGGGGGCTGTAATGGTGGTTTAATTGATGTTTTGGGTTGGTGTGTTTTGTTGGTGGCAAACGGTGATTTTGGTTGGAATTAATGGTGGAAAGAGTGGTTGTTCATGATGGCTGTGACTGGTGGTTTTGTAGGAGGTTAAAGGAGATGAAGAATATGGTGCACTAGTGGTAAGAGGATGGTAATGGTGACGGCAGTGATGGAACCGTGTTGATGTTGTAGGGTTTCGGGATAAGGGTAACAGTAAGAATTAGGGTGAAGGTACGGGGTATTTTGGTCAAAAAAAATTAGTGAGTTATATTGCTTCGCCTTATCCGGCCTTATACCTCGGAGGTGGTGGTATAACTTGTCTTCACAAAATTGAAAAATTTATGATGGGAGTATAAGTCATGCTCCATCTTATACCGCCACCCAAACACTGGATAAAAAAAGGGAGCATAAGTTATGCAATGCTGCTACCCAAACGAGACCTATAAGTACTCAATGGGGGTCTAAGAAGGTGAGTTAGCATATGTGGAGGTCAAGTACTCTGCTGTTCAATCTTCCTCATTTTCAGTATTCGAGTTGCTGGGCAGCTCAACCCCCTAATATTTTGTTCTTGTGACTAACTACTAAGAACGGTTTGTCAGCAGGCAAGTTTAACTGCTGTTCCACTTGACGGCTTCTCCAGGAGAGAGGTCCAAGAGGCACACACCCTTGCAGCACAGCACAAGCCCATCTAATGATGGTCTGTTTTGGTGATCTACAGTGTAGTCAGTCATGCATATTTTCTAGTTGTTCTTTGTTTTTGGCTTGTATTTGGCCTCCTATATTAGCTCTGTCTATTTAACGAAGTTCATGATCTATTATAAATGAATAAAAAATACTACTACTAACAGTGTGGTGATTTGTACGTACCGATTTTTAAATTTTTTTGTAAAGATTAAATCTGAACAAAAAAAAATACGTACCCACATTAACCAAAAAAATAACAAAAAACTAAAACTGCCCAAACATCCTGGTTTTTTAGTTTACAAAATTCTAAAAACCCTCAATTGTGAAATAGCAACTTACCGGCCTCAGTCAGTTGCTATTTCATGTTGCCAGGGCATCACAGACCTGGTTGCACAAGGATTACCATGCCGTGGCAAAGATTGGTTGGCGAGGCGGCTCAATCCTCAACCTTAGTTGCATTTCTATTTTCCAATGTTGATATGGGAGGATCCTACATTACTGTGTAAAAAATTGTTATGTTCGTATCTCTTTTGCAAGGATCTCTAACTGTTTGCCTACTCTGGAAGAGATCCCTAATCTTGATTTATATGATCCATGAAGTACTAAATATATACTAGTATCAAACAGCTACGTCACTAGAAGTGCGAAATTAGCAAATGATTTCTCAAATTCAGAGCAAACAATAACAACATTAAAGTTAAAAAGTACATTAATCTTCCTCAAAAAAAAGTACATTAATCTTTTCATATAGGACTGACTGAATGACTACATATGTATAGTTATGATCAGAAGGATTTAACTCCTCCTACTGTCAATTATAAATGTTGATCACAGAAACTTGATGAAATTCTAAATAGTACTAGTAATTTGTACATGAAACACTAGAAGACAATTGGTAACCGATACCCAAGTCCAAAAGCAAAAATAGAAACAGCGACTAAGGCCTCCAGACAACAATGAACTAACTTACAGAGTTACAGAAGACCCGGAACCTTCTACCCAATCCTCTTTCATTTCTTTAGGTTCCTATCTGTGGCAGACATTGGCAACCATCTCCGCAGCAGCTTAAATGATCAAATGTAAGTGTGGTAATGAACTCACCATAGCTCTAACTTGAGACTTTCATGAGGAAAGCTATTATACATCCTAACCAAGCACCAGCAACCACCTGCAAAGAAAAAAAAAACATTCCTCAAATCACGATAATAGGACATTGTGCTTGTTCAGAGAAGACTCCTGATCCAAAATGGAGAGATCACCACTATATGAATTCGAGCACATGTTGCCAGTTATAACCAAATATATGCTAAAGTTCACCCTACCCACCCAATCGCAGTGTCCCTAGCCGAAGTTTCTTTGGCATTGATTCTTATACGATTTATTTGTGATCATGTACTATATAGGACAGGCAGATGAGAGAATGGAAATTAGTTTTTTTACAACAAAAAAGCGGAGACACAGCCGGTCTTATAACAGCAATATAACATAGCCCGAATATAGGATACAGGAAATGTATACACCTTTGGACTTTGTGTTGTTACTTTCTTCATGGCCTCTAAAAGTGACAACTAATGCTAACTGTTGTGCTTGAACTACGCTGTAGCAATATATATATATATATATATATATATATATATATATATATATATATATATATATATATATAGGGTCTATTGCATGTTAACCATATCCAGTTTGGAGTAACGATCTCCTTACCACCTCCAGTTTTAAAACTCGCTTATTACCACCTACGGTTTATGATTGCAAGCCAAGCAAACGATAACTGGGGTAAATTCCATCCAAAATTTTCCATTGGTCAACAGTTATTGAGTGGCAAAGTGGTAAAACAAAAAAATTTGAACACAAAGAACACAACCACCTATACTGCTGCAGCACCACCATCAAGAACCTAGAATCCACTGCCACCATCGCCGCTACAACCACTACAGCTACCATCAAGAAATCCAGATTTCGGCATTTAAAATCATCACACCCGCCCTCTAGTCAACCACCACCACCATCATAGCCACTGCAATCCCTTCTCCTTTCTTTTCCATTGAGAGGGAGAGAGAGAGAGAGAGAGATTTATACTTCTGGAAAAGCTGGCAAAGGTCCACTAATTCCAGCCAACAATGCCTCCAACCTCCCAACCCCTCCAAAAACTACCACCCTTTGTTCGAAACCCTCTGAAACCCCAGAACCCCAAATAAGCTCACAAACCAGACCTAATCTTCAATCTAAACATCGCCTTACTCGATCAAATGGACCCAAGCAGAACACCAAACAAAAACCCAATCGAGGGATCCATTTTACCGAGAAACAGAGAGGCGGAGAAGATTGAGTGAGAGACTGAGAGAAAGGGAGGCAGAGAATGAGAGAGAGTAGGTGGAGAGAAGAGTGAGGTCCTTTCCTCTTCTCCTTGTCTGACTTCTTTAGTTTTTTGTTTGTTTGCTTTTTGAAGGCAGGTCTTTTTTCTTTATTGTTTACATTTTAATATAATTTTTTTTCAAAGACAATTATAGCACTGACAGAGCTACATTTTTAACAAAACGAATTGCCCCAGCCCCCAGTTGTTGATTGCTAGCGATTACAAACTGGGGGTGGCAATAGGAGAATTTTGGAACTGGGAACGGTAAGTGGATCATTAGCCTAAAATGGAAGAGGTTAATATGTAATTGACCCTTTATTTTACTCCGTATGAAAGTGAAATATCATCCTTCAGTTCAACACGTAGACAAGCCAAAAATATTATAGCACTTGGGAATATTTACCAGTTAGCTCGTACAGTTACGACGCCACATAATCTTCTAGTTTAACAATATGCGGGAGATTGAAACATACCTGAAGGGGAGTGTGACCAAGTTTATCACGCAACGGTTTTACCATAGAGACAGGATGTTCAGGAGGCAGCTCGCACACAATTTGATTCAATAACTACAACAACAACAGCATCATGTGTATTTATTATTACTGCAGAGCCTGACATATATAGTAGTGATTGAGGTTAGAGACAATACCTCAGCCTGTCGACCAGCATGAAGTCTTACTCCAGATGCATCATACATTACCTGCAGTAAGCAAAACAGACATATAAGGGTCAATAAAGTAACAAAACATCTCTCTGGAACCAAATGACATGACAAGGAATACACAGTCTCATAAAACAATCACACAGCCAGTATCAACTATCAAAAGAACGCGAAAAACTGGCACACCCTAGGCATTCACCTCTATAAGGAACTTCTTCGACTCTGGGACTTTAATTTTGTTAAAAATATTAGCATTGATCTCACAATTATTACTTCCCTTATCTAATGAGCAAGTTTGACGAAAAGCCAGTCCCAGGAATACTGTCTTACCTCTTGCGATGGAATGTATGCAATGCAATGAAATAAGGGCCTCCCCAAGCACTAGGCAAGTGGGTAGAACACATCGGGTTACAATACAATATTGCATCATTTGTTCAGCTTAACACTAATGTTCCAATAATAAAGAACTTCGTCACACTCAAAATTGAATCCAGAATCCTTTAAAAGGGTCCCCAACTCTAAAATGCGATCTCAAAAACAAAAACAAAAATTGCAAGAGAGCTCCAAAAGCTTAAGATCAGTCATGAAAATTGAAAAGCCGCGTATTTACTACCAGTCTACCACTCTTTTACTTGGACAAATAAACTTGTATTTGCGCATTTTCCTGGTATCACTCATCTCAACAGGTGGGAAATGCCAATTGCATCCTTTAATGGAATCGACAATCAAAAACATATTTTATACTCCGCTCTTTCAATTTCCATTCACATTATTTCTATTCCCTGCACTAAAGTTGGCTCAAGCATCTGCATGTGATTCTTGAGAATATGACTGAGATTATTCAAAGAGCGCAACCACAAAAACTAAACTGATGCTCCCCTAGATCAAATCAAGCAAATCAAGTTATGGAAAGTTGCAACATTTGAGCAAATGTACCCCCGATGTAGCATTAAATGTGTAAATATCCTCTATTTAGGAATATCAACCAAAAGATTCTTCAAGAAGCAAAATAAAACAAACTTGAACTGGGCACATATTGAACCATGATGTACATTCAAATATTCAATAACTTACCTATACTACTCTCTAAAAGTGTGAGTGTTTTAGAGTGTTTACAGTATTTTGCTTATTACCTAAATTACCCTTGAAAATTGACATATTTAAAAACCCGGGGCGTTTTGACTATTCATATTAGAATTGTAATTTAAAATTTAAATTTAGCTGAGTTTAAACCTCGATAGTTGTGACTATTCAGTTCGTGCCTTTTCGGACACTTATCTTCGTCATATCCGAATACTCGTGACTATTCAGTTTGTGCCTTTTCGAATGGGTACCTTCACCATTATAAAAGGAAGTCTTGAGTACCTCATAGTTTCACTCAATCTTGTCAACTCTCTCTCCCTCATTTCCTTCCAATAATTGTTGTCTTCATTGGAGAATTTGGCAATGATTTTCGAGACTACACCATACATTGGCGGCTTAGCAAGGCCTAAGTGGACCGCACTATCCGACATTAAGTGGAGATCGAAGGAGCTACCATCGGATACATTTTTCCAGGCCCATTTGCATCGTTGAGGTCATATAAATTTAAAATCATCTGTATGTCAAATATTGATTTACACGCATTTCATTTCTCACTTATATGCTGAGTCGAGTATTCAATGTTGAAAAAGTTTCATGCATCGACTTTGAAATATTACAGTATTTCTTGTCTTATTTTTTCTTCCCAACTTCAAAAATAAGTGTTTTAAGTTATATTTCTCATTAGTCTTATTTGTTAATATTCTTTTATAAATAACACAATTTGAGTTTATATATTATAATAAATATAATGTCACGTGCAACGCGTGTACTTATAACTAGTTTCTTTAAGTAAATGACAAGAACTAAATTGTTAATGGACACAATCAAGCATAGAAAGCATATTGTGGAAATACTCATAGAAGCAACACCAAAACCACACAACCACCGCTGGTCGAAACCAACATAATATTTCCCGGCAGCAATTCTGTTGCCCCAAGAAGTATTGCTACGGAATCTCTTGCATCAAGATCTGACTTAATAATGTAACTGATGGAAGACATTAACAACCAGCAACTGAACAGAAATATTGATTTTCAGATGTGCTTTCTTTAATGACAAATAACAATTCACTTCGTTATGTATCAACTATCAAAGGGAAATTAAGGTAGCTCAAGAGAAGTTGGGCATTTCTTGACTTCCATACAAGCACATCAAATATCAAGAAGTCTTGACATACCTCTGTGTGCATTGCTATCTATGCAAATATGACAATAAACAAGAACGAGAAAAACCTGGTTAAGAGAGTACGTACAACGCACGCCAAAACAACGGCAATTGCAAATGCTGATCCTCCCAGTCCTTCTTGTAAACCGATAGCCGATGCAAGAGCTGTAACAGTTGCAGCATGTGATGATGGCATTCCACCGGAGCCAACCATCCTTCTCGAATCCCACCTCCTCTCCTTGACCCTGTACAGTTAAGCACTGACATTTCAGAGAGCAGCAGCGAAAGACATTTATACAAATCAGTAGTTATTTTCTTTCAACAGCTATCTTTTTTGTTGCCAAACTTCAAAACCCATGCCTGCGGTTTGGCAAGAATCCATTTTGCATTGATGTATTTCAATTTTAATCAGCATAATTTACTTGGCATACCTGAGGTACTGGGCAGTGGTGGAGCCATGTAGGGGACTAGGGGCTAGGAGCACAGGGTGACAAGTGGCTCCCTGAAGTTTTCAACAACTACAGTATTGCCCCAGATTTTAAGAGTAATGCGATTGTGGCCATAAATTTATTGCCGATGTGCCCCCAATAAAATCTTAATTGTGACCTCCATACTATCACATGCTTCTCAAGTTGTTCTGATAAAAAAAAAAAAAAAAAAAATCTAAATCCAGAAGAACCCTGAACGTTTAATATACTAGGTGGTCCAAGTATGTAAATAAATTTTCAAAATGATCGGATTCTCTAGGCCGCAAATCTGCTCGCGTCTCTCTCTCTCTCTAACGTAAACTAACATCGGTTCAACATTCACATCATTCTCTCGACTATGGCTTCTGACCAACATTAAGGAATTCAAAAACTCGGAATGAAGTGTCTTATACGTATTATGCACTATGGTGAAGCATCAACTCGTGTCTTGCCCACTAGCTGGCAAGTATGCGACCCATAATTGATGTAAATTTCATAAGTACCAACAAATTGAGTGAATTTTCCTCAATGCATTAACCCATAAGCAAGACAAAGTTCGACAAAAGGACCAAAATACGATGCATTTAGAAAATACGTCTAGAAATACTCTCCTCAATGAGCACATTAACCCGAATTCCATCCATCAAACAAACCTTGATTATTTCCTAAACTCGTCATGTCTAATCTCAATAAGTGGTAGATTAAAAATCAATGACTCAAATATCTCAAATTCCAACATAGCAAAACCCGTAAATTTCCAAAAATATGCATTAGAGGTGTGTCAAGCCAAGTGAACAGCCTTATTCCCAACTATATACTCCGTTAAGTGCTAACCATACACCCCATCAGCAACATAGTCTACTATTGATGTTGTCTTCCTATTCAATTCCCTGCAAAGCAAAGACGGCTACATTACAAGGCAGTCTTAATCTCATGTTCAGCTTAATGGGAGGGAAATTGATGGATAGTACCCATTCTTTGGTCTTTACATGCAATAGTCCAAGTATCTTAGTTATGACTGCTTACTGGTGCAAGATAAAGACCGCCTTTGGGATATGAGAAATTTCTGGCTGCAGAAATACTTGAATACTGCATCATTCTCGCCAAGCAAAAACGATACCAGAAAAAGACGATAACATCTTTCAACTCGGAGATGGGAATACAGGGGGTGCCCAGGGGCAGAGGCATTTGTTGTCAATATTATACGATACTAGAAACATCTCATACGACTAGTTGTCAAGATTGTACGATTAGCCATTCAATTCACCCCTCCACCGATTCAAAGTTGTAGGTACAGTCAAAATAGCAGGGAATCGTACAATTCGCCTGCTTCTGTTTGCAGGCAGATCTGAGTCGCGTATACAGGTCAGACCACAAATCTAAGTGCTAAAACCTAATTTATCCTCTCTTTTTCTGAACTTCCTTCAACCTGAATTCAGAGAACACTTCATGCTCCGGCTTTTTAGACTGCCTTGTCTTCTTCCTACGAGTTACAAGTTTGAAATAGAAGTGGCCAGCACTGCTGGTACTATACGTCCTGGTAATCTTCGTACTTGGATGGACACAGTACGGACCATTTGTTTGCATCCAACTTCAGATGATGACAACGGCACTGATGCATTGTGAACCAGTTGATCAGTTTCACGAAGACAGAGTCCCCTCAGATAGGTGTAAGTATGATACCTATTTTCTCCAAAGAGAACAGAAGGAGAGAATGCATATACACTAGAGATTATGATGGACTCTTATTGTAACCAGTACTAAGTACTAACAGATGAGTTTGACGAGGCTGTGCTACGAGTCGTGGCTGCTATATTGGTGGTGGTGGTGGTGGTGGTGGTTTGTTTGTGCTTCAGACTTCATCTGTGTTCTTGTTCTTCATCATCTTCTGCTTTACTACAAGGATTTTATACTTGGGATTCATCTTGAATTGATTTTGGTTTCATCTGATTTTGAAGTGGTGAGACGCTGGATAGTTTGGTAGAAAAGAGTTCAGATCTCAGAGCAGCTTCGCAGATGTTCTACAAACAAGCGAAGAAAACCAATCAGCGCTGTACAATTCTGTAAGGACTTATCGAGGAGACTATGCACAATTATCTCATTACTTGTTTAGTGTTAGAATCTGTGATCGGTCGGATGGTGATGATGGTTCATATGGTATACATTTGTTTGTTTGACAAAGCTTTATGGATTTAGCCCTCGTGTATCTTAATTTCAGATTGGAAGTTTAAGCTGGTTGTGGTAACCGTATCCTGTATTCTAATAAGACATGTAGAGATAAATTTCCAACTCTCGAACTGGAAGGGCAATAGTCTCAAAAATAGATTTCATTCGATAACCCCACGCCAACGCTAACGGTGTCAGCTAGAGAGTGTAAATGTCCTAAAGTTTCGGAGTTCAGCGGGTGTAAGTGTCCTTTCTGAAACAGGAGGGGGTGAAAGTGTCCATCCCTCATGGTACGGGGGTGAAAGCTATGTAGCACAGGTGCGGGTGCTTTGCGGGTGCGGGTGCGGGTGCGAGAAGTGGGTGCCGGTACGGCAAAAAATATAGGGTGTGGGTGTGGCGGGGGTGCGGCGAATTTATTTAAATTGACATTTTATATTATTCGTAAAACCATTATACTAATATAAAAGCAACATATACTCTTAACAGAAATCATACACAGATTCAAGTATACAGGGTTACTATATCAACAATATGATCTCATCTTGTTGTTGTTCGTGGCTATGGAGAGACAATCATTTTTTTGGGTTAAGTTGTAGTTGTATTTTAGAGGACCTCTCAACTAAAACTTTGAAAATGACCCTACCTTATCCGCGAAGCACCCAAGCACCCACGAAGAACCATGAAGCACCCGGTGCAGGTGCGTGACCTCCCAGAAGCACCCGTGCGACATAGGGTGAAAGTGTGGAGAGGCAATCATTTTTTTGGGTTAAGTTGTAGTTGTATTTTAGAGGACCTCTCAACTAAAACTTTGAAAATGACCCTGCCTTATCCGCGAAGCACCCAAGCACCCACGAAAAACCATGAAGCACCCGGTGCAGGTGCCTGACCTCCCAGAAGCACCCGTGCGACATAAGGTGAAAGTGTCTTTCACCCCACAGATTTTCGGTCCAACTCGTAGACCCAACTCATCTGTCTGGAAACAGAAGCATGTGACGAATCGCTCTATCAGGATTCAAAAAGTCGAATAGCGCACCGCGATTCAGTGCAATTTCGATTCTACATAGATTCTGAATTGGAGGCGAATGTATGGTTTTGACAACTAGGATCACTCTTAACTCTTAAGCATCAGATAGACAGATTCACAGAAGAGAACCTCCACCAGCAGATCTGACCCACATACACGCTCATCCTTTCTCATGAAACCCAGCCAGATATGTCGAGTGGAGAGAGGCTTTGAAAGATCAAGATGTTATGGAAGTTCAGAATTTGTCCCCATGTATGAATCCTACCACCAACATAAGTATAGGTTATGCAGTTCACTATTATGTGATTTCAGAAAACCTTACAAGACAACCCGAAACCCGTGATTTATTCGTGCCAGCTTCAGTACATAACTTTCATAAAAGTTACAAACAGCTTATGGGCATAACAATAGAGATTTAAGCCACAGGTGGATTGAGTCAGACGGCACTGCTAACCTAATCGAAATCTCAATAGCAAGCTGAACTATGCGTGCAAAACATAACAGTTACGTTACTAAATAAAGAAGGCAGAAATGAATTTTTTAAGTAAAAAGAGGTATATGTTTTCCATCTCCTGGCTTCCTCACAAGTATCTCCCACGCGTTCACAAGATTTTAGGCATCCACACCATCACTTTATACTTCTTTTTGCATGCATCATACCTGTGGAAACTTACTTACAGAAAATCCGACAAATGATTCACGAATCCAAGTGCCATGCAGGAAAGGTACTCCAGAAGCAACTGAATGTAAATCCTCTATCAAAAGAATTTGACGTATGAATCCTATGGATACTAGC
This sequence comes from Linanthus parryae, assembly GCA_023055425.1. Classification (NCBI taxonomy): domain Eukaryota; kingdom Viridiplantae; phylum Streptophyta; class Magnoliopsida; order Ericales; family Polemoniaceae; genus Linanthus; species Linanthus parryae. The sequence continues at coordinate 124,925,477 of JALGPY010000004.1, read as the reverse complement.
TTTTTTGGCAAATGTTGAGATATATTCATCATCCTTTATTACCTTTCCTTCAAAGCAGGGGCGGATTCAGAAATTCCTCGCAGTGGGGGCTAAATTTGGAAAATCAAAGAAAGGGTCAAATTACATTTCAAGAAGGTGAGTGGGGGCTATAGTGAATTTTTTGTGGGAGCTAAACTGAAAAACCGAAACAAAATGAGGGTAAAATTAAGTTTTATGAAGTTGAGTGGGGATATTGTAAATTTTTGTGGGGGCTAAACTGAAAAACTATAACAAAATAAGGGTAAAATTACGATTTGAAAAAGTTGAGTGGGGGCTATAGCCCCCACTTGTCCCTATGTAAGTACGCCCCTGCTTCAAAGCACCTATCTGAACCCCTAAATGGTTGGCAGCAATACCATGCCGCGTTATTCTCAATAAATTAGGCAGCATAAAAAATGCATAAGAATACTGCCATTTTAACCAGGGTCTGCTTTTTTATACTTCTCCACTAACTTTTACTTCAACTTTGAGGTCGTAATAAGTGCAGTAAAATCAGACGGTTGGCGTAAAAGGTAAAGTGGATATAATCTTAAATGTTTATGCACATAAATCACATTTTATCAGGCACGAAAACTCCAAGAGCTTTATGAAGTAAAGACACAAACAAGTCTAGATCACATTACCACTACATTGAAACTTCTAAATTTTAGAAAGAAAAAAGAAATTAAACAATGAATATGGAGCAGATACATGTATAGAAGCTTTCAAAATATTTTTTGATTACACATACGCAAAGTTGCAACATCCACGGTTACAAACATCTATGCTACTACTATGGAGGAGGTTGTGTTAGGGATTTGAGCGGTTCTAGAGTTGACATGGAGTCTGAGTAGGCTAAAAGAATAAAACAATAAAAACGAAAACAATAACTAAATGTACTATGGAGGAGGCTGTGTTAGAGGTTTGGACGTTCTAGAGTTGACAGGTGGTACATTTAGTTTTTTTTTTTTTCTTTTTTATTGTTTTATATAATTTTGGCCCACTCAGACTCCATGACCTCCCCCACTCTCTTCCACTGCAAACGAAATGATCTCTCACAATTTGATATCATTCAAATTCACTCTACTAGAATCTAACAGATATTCGCCTATTATACTGATTGTTAGAACTTCTACAATTTCATACCATATCTACTTATTTATTTCTGTCATCCCTTTCTTCATTCTCTCTAATATCTTTATCTATCTATCTCACATTTCTCCCTCTGATTCCCAAATAAGCCAATTGACCGACTTGTCTCCTCTCCTCTCCTCCATCTCTATTCTCTATTAGTCTTCATTAACAATTTTAATTCTCATCTTAATGAAAATAAAATTTATGAAATGAATATATATGTTTCAAAATTGTGTGCATCGAATGGGTCACAATGCCAGAATGATACTAAAACCATTATCATTATTCAACTCAATAATATATCATCGAAATAAGGATGACTTTCTGTCCTCACTCCTCAGTGTTCCCAAATACTGAAGGGGCAAATAAGGCCTACTTCCTTTTGTTATTTCCTTGCCTATACTGCACCACCACATCGAACAAATTTCAATGGGCAGTCCAAATTACTTCACCAGACTTAATTCGACCCAACAGAGAACAGAGCCAACAGTATCACCATTTAAAACTGTGTTTTCGTTTTTGGGTTCATTAAGATCATAAGATATGTAGCTCAGTGTGTACAAGATAAACTCACCATTCGCTCCCTCGGCTTAAATTGAACAGTATTTAACAATCTCCTATGGCCCTCCAAACAATGTGTAGCAATGAGTTATGAGTAAATCTAAGCCGATATCAGAATCATGTATGTCACTCTCAAAACAAGTTTCTTTTGGTTACAACCATCTTAGGTCTAAGCCCAGTGACTACACCCCATCCAAGTGAAGCAATGAATTGCAAAATGAAAAGAAAACTTTAAAAGGTCCTTTAGCTGAAAGTAATGATAAATAGGGTTGATCAAATATCTCAGGAATATTCGACATAAAAGAATCCCAACCTATGTGTGTATATAGTTTGGTTTGCAATTTGCAAATACATACATATATAGTAAATAATTACATATGTTCAGTACTGAACATGGTTTGGTTTGCATTAGCCGGTGTCCCCCACCCAACATCCAAAACACTAATACTGAAGAGACACTCAACAGATCGCCAAAGTGGTTTTGCCTCTCTAAACAAACTCTTTTTGCATAGGCATGTGCTCGGGTTCAATCTCAAATGAGATAGCATCATCATTCAGGCCACATTCTGTGAAGTAGGCTAAAGCAATAATATCCTTTCTAGATAACATTGCTGCATATGATTTTTTTAAAAAGGTCCCCCAAATCAGTCAAATTAGGTTTTACCATTGTTCTAACCAATTACGAGCCTGAACGCCGAACGCCTAATTTCGCACCAATCGGGACACAACATAGACAAAATTCAAAACACGGAAACAAATATGGAACAATATATCGTGAAGAAAGAACAATTAATGAATAGATCCGAAAGAGAGGAGAGCATACCAGGTGGTGAAGGGCTTGAGGAATTGAGCGACGGCGCAGGCGAGAAGCGCGGAGAGGAGAGGGAAGTTGGCGGTGCCGGCGAATGGTTGTGAGGGATAAGATCGGAGGGTCGACGAGGCGTCCGCGGCCGTGATCACCTCGTCCATCGCAGAGAGGGAGAGATGGTTCGACGATTGTGGATGAGACGGCGGAGAGATTCCGGTGAGATTGGATTGATTAATAGATGGATAACTTGCGCCGCCGTCGGTCTGGAGGAGGTTATTGAGATCGGGAAATCTGGACCGACGACGGTGGAGGACCAAAACGGGACGTAAATTTGTCTCTGATGCGGTTTCTTCACAATCCTTCAACACGCACCTTTTCCTTTGGAAAATTAATAAAAAAGGAAAAAAAGAAATTTGCAAACATACCTGTCATTTATTTAAACTTTTACGTGTCTTCATTTCAAAAAAAAAAAAAAAAAAAAAAAAAAAGAAAAAACTTTTACGTGTCTTAGATATAGTCAATCAGAAACATTTACATAGACGGTAAAAATAAATGGTAAAGAGAAATATGTGTGACGTTTAGCATTTTCCTTTATTTTTAATAGTGGGCTTATCAGACACCCAAATTTCATTTACAAGCTTTGAGCAGGAATAGATTGTCCAATAAGAAAACACAAAGCAGTAGAAGCCCATAGAAACAAGTTTGTGGGCGAGAGTATTACAGATTTATCTACACCAAGAAACCCTAGTCTCGACAAGACCACGAATCTGGGGAGCAGTAATTTTTGGAAGTCTTTTCTCTCTTAGAAACACCAGTAACAGCCTCTCTCATCTGAAGGCGACGAGCTAGAGAGAAGTTATTAGTCTCCGCAATAAGATTCACAGAACTCCGATCCATGGCCACTTGATTATCAACCATATTTTGGTTTGGTAGTATGGTTAGTAATTACCAACCATATTTTATGAATCAAATAATATTTCAAATACATTTTTTGAATATTAAAAAAGCATTGATCACTCTCATGTTGTCGGTTATTATCCACTTGTCATCCAAATTTCAAGGTCATGTTATTAAAGCTAAAAAATAATGATGTTATTATCATCTTTAGTTGTCGATTACAAACCGTCAATAACTTGAATATATTTTTTGTCCAAAATTTATGTCATCATATGCACAATTGTCATTAAAAATGAAAATATTAACACATATGGTGTAGAGTGTTAACACGTTTCTATTATTCGTAACTATGTTGTAAATAAATCTATCTCACTCACTCGGCAAACACTCGCACACGAGCCACCAAAAAAATGAAAAAAAATCATATCGAGTAAGGAAACAAAAAAATATTAAAGAATAATAATAATAATAATAATAATAATAATAATAATAATAATAATAATAATAATAATAATAATAATAATAATAATAATAAGAAGAAGAAGAAGAAGAAGAAGAAGAAGAAGAAGAAGAAGAAGAAGAAGAAGAAGAAGAAGAATGTGTGTATCCTAGTTATTATACATGTGGCACCTAAAGGTAAAGTTCAGAGATACTCCATGAATATCACATAATTACTATTTATGTTCTCGCATAATATTGTGGGGCTGTGTGACATGGTCCCTTTCGCGCATCGACTTTACGAAAAAGGCCATGCTTTTATGGCGTCCTTTGAGTTGCTTGAACTCTTCAGGTCGCCCACTACCTCGAAATGTGTGCAAGGAAAGGTATGAGAAGGATTCGAGCGTGTACCTATAACAGATAAGAGAAACCAACGAAACACAAAGATCACGATTAAGAAAATAAGAGGTTAAGTGAACAAGGGTAATAGTAAGCCAAGTCGGATATCTGAGAGAGAGACAATATTATAGGGTTTTGATGCAGGATACGCAGCGGAAATACAATAAAACATTCATGATCAGAGCCCTCCATGAATCGCAGGTTAAACCATCATAACGTGATAAAGGAAGCAACGTGTACCTTCTATGTTTGTGTGACCACAACGAAGAATAGTGTCATCGTCTCTACCGATATCCACACCTTGGGATTGAGAATTGAGATCTTCTCCACGCCATGTGCTAGCAACGTAGAAGAAGGAATCAATCGATAACACAAAACGGATAAGGGAGGATTGGTATCCTTGGTGTCGTCGGCCCTTGGGGGTGTACGGCCTCCTTGGGTTCTCTGTTATTTCACCCAATGACAACTCTTATGAAATAATATAGTCAAGACTCCCATTTCATAGACAATAACTCCTTGTTGACTATAATCATGTCTATACACTGATTAGTCCACTTTGCAACTTAGTCCAACTAACTTTGTACGTGGTTGCGTTTTAATCCTTGATCCATATAATTGTTAATTAGTCCCACTAATTAACATATATATCCAGCTTAATCATTTTGGTGTGTGACCATGCAGATTTCTATTAAGTTGGTACTAACAATTACAAACATTGAGCGGTCTTTTGCAACACATCAATGCCGCCCAACTAATAGAAATAGTCAGCGATCTAACAAACATTGTGCCCAAAGTTACCGTGTTGTGTATGTCTCTTTGTCTCTATATCCGGATTGGACACTAGAAAACCATTTGGAGGAGGCCTTAATGCTCTCGGAAAACCCCGACATCAGTGGAAAACCATTTCGAAGGAGGCGTTACAACTCATTCTTCTTTAAAATTTCATCACATTGACATATATTCTAGCCGTGGGACTTTTTTCATTACATGATTCAGATTAAGGACAGGCCCATGCAGCAGCATCCTCAGCAAAGTCATATATCATCTTAAGCGAACAGAGCTTAAGCATAAGGCAGTTGAGGAGGTCTTACCAGGTTCACCACCAGCCCAGTAGCTCCCAAAAAACAATGTTGCATAACTCCCTTTTCTTTCACCCGTGCAAAAGCTATTGGACTAGATGTTTTTGTAACAGTGCTATTTAGTTTTTGGTTCTACTTTGTTTTAGCTATGGCTGTTTTGAGAGGTTGTGTCGTTCGTATGAGTGCTACTTGGCTTTCCTTTTTTTAGATTCCTATCTCTTATGCCAAAAAAAACAATTAGTATTTACTTTGATTCGTACAAACACAAAACCTTATAGATGAAAGCCTCCATGAGAATGAGTTTCTTATATATTTAGGTAAATTTTAAATTTAAATAAATTTATTAAGAAAAATAAACTAATTTTATCTCACTTTACATGCAAATGAAGAAAAACAAAGAAAAATGGAGCCAAGATAAACGAGAAATTAATAAAAATGAAGTCAATTTTTTTTTTTTTTTTTTTTGCGGGGAATCAAGAGAACTTCATTAATAAGGAGTACCGAGTACAATAAACCACAAGTGACGCAAATAAAAGGGAAGACAAACAAAACAAGCATGAGCATCCACCCAATGTTCAAAATAAACCACGAGCCAAACACATAAAATACCCAAGACTAAAAGATGTTCGAAGATTCATAGACAAAAGAAACTAAACACTTAAACTGATTTCCCTTTCATCTTTGATCCTGACTTTTCCTCGAGAAACTTGAAGAGGGCTTTTTCATTCGGATCCACTAACTTCCCATTCACCAAAATGAAACTTTGAGACTTGGCTTTGTACATGGCAGCAATCTCCTCCATTCTTCTTTCCTCTTCTTTGACTTTCAGTTTCCATTGCTCCTCAGTTGGACAATCCCTCATGAAGCGTTCCAAAGCTGCCTCAATGCCTCTTGGCTTCTTGGAATCTTTGGAACCCGCAGCAGACATTGGGGCCTTTCCTTTAGCTTGCTTCTTGGCTTCAGCTTTCAACCTGCTTACAGACACCTTGTTGGGTGCCTTTGTCTTTGTCGTCTCTTATGAAACCGTAGCTAAAGTTGTGTGGGTGTGTACATGAAAACATTTGAGATTTGAGAAGTTAGATTGGAGATATGAAAATCACAATTATCAATGTTTGGAGGAATTCCTTGCAAAATGATTTCATTTCGCTGCTTCCAAATAATCCAGCAGGCTATAATCCAAACAATGCTGTTATGGTGGGGAGTAGTAGTTTTTTTTATCCAATAGTCCAACCAGTTAGTGAAGTCCATGAAAAAAATATAGTGAATTTGAAGCTTGTGAAAGATGGATTTTGAAAAAGCACAATGCATGAAGAGGTAAGAAATATTTTCATTTTCATGGCAAAAAACACAGCGTAGATCACAGTTAATCCCTCAAGAGCTTAGTAAATATTTTGTGGGGAGAATTTGGTGAATGAGTTGCCAAAGAAAGAATTTTATTTTGTATGGGAGTTTCAATCTCCAGAGATGTTTCCATTTAAAAGAAATTAAGCCAGGGTTGAAGGAGTGCTTAGTGGTTTTAAAATTTGGTTTGGAAGGGGATTAAAGAGGTGGTTATAGAGTGATTTAACTGAAAAGGAGTTATTGTGGCTAATGTGCCAAAGAGGCCCATTTTTTTGGGCATTTAGTGGGGTGGTGAGAATGAAATTAGTTAACCAGGGGGGGGGGGAATTGAAGAGATGAGGGTATAGTTCCAAACAACTCCTCCTCCGTCAGAAGGGATAGTTAGATCCTTGACCCATTTAATATTGGTAAGGTGAGCCACACTCTGTCGTAATGATTCTCCTGGGACATCAACAATCAAAGGATGCTTAGTAATAGAGATTCTATTACCATCAGAAATCTTCCAAGTGATACCTCCCCGCAAGAGGTTCTTACCTTTGACAATTGCCTTCCACATTGGAGATGCAGCTGGGGGAGCATTGTGTAGTCATAAGTCGTTTCTTTTACGATATTTGGCATTTAAGAAACGAGAGGCTAAAGAAAACTTATTCGAAAGTAAGTGCCAAGTACTTTTGCAGAAAAGAGCGTAATTGAAAGCTTTTAAATTTTTGAAACCAAGGCCCCCTCTGGAAGGACTAAGACATAGCTTATCCCAAGAAATGTAGTGAATAGTATTTTTAGAAGGGTTACCTGTCCAGAAGAAGTTATTAAAGATAGACGTAATAATCTTACTCGTTTTTTTATGAAATGAGCATAACTGAGAGAGGGTAGACTAGAAAGCTAGTGAGAATAGTTTTAATAAGAGTAGCTCTCCCAAATTTGTTCAATAGAAGACCCTTCCAAGAGGCACATTTATTTCTAATTTTATCTATGAGAATTGATTCGTTTTTGTTTTCAGTGAGTGAGTACGTGGTGTCAAAGTAAAAGCTAAGGTAGTTTCCTATGTGACTGGTACTATTAACATTAAGGGTTGAAATTAAGTTATTAATATCATGTATGTCACAGTTAGTCGAAAACGTAACTGAAGACTTAGCAAAATTAATGACTTGCCCCGATTGATTAGCAAATCTGTTTAAGAGATCTAAAATGACATTACCTACATTAGGGGTGATTCTAAAGAACAACATACTATCATCCGCGAATTGAATGTGAGAGATGGAAGGGACATTATTTTTAGAAGGTGCACCTAAGATAAGATTCAATCTACAAGCATAAGATAGAGATTTTGATAAAGCCTCCGCACAAAGGATAAAGAGAAAAAGTGACAAGGAATCACCTTGTCTTAGCCCTCTATGAGGTTGGAATCTCCTAGTGGGTGTCCCATTGACAATAATTGAATATGAAACTGTTGTAATACATTGCATAATAAGGCGTATTAAAACGGGAGGAAAATGAAATTGATGGAGGGTGGCCTCAATAAAGTCCCATCTCAGTCTATCAAATGCTCTGGATAAGTCTAATTTAAGAGCTGCATATTTTGGAAGAGAGGGGTCCGAAAGTTTCGATAAGAAATGAAGGATATCTTGAGTGAGAATAATATTATGATGAATATTGAGATTCGGCACAAAACCATTTTGGTTATCTGAGATTAAAGAAGGCAAGACAATTTTTAGACGGTTAGCCAAAACCTTAGAGATAATACGATAGAGGACATTACAAAGACTAATAGGCCTATAATTAGTGACAAGACTCGGGTTCTCAATTTTAGGAATAAGGACAATATTCGTATTATTAAGTTCCGTAAGCATATAACCCGAGTTAAGGAAGGACAACACTGCAGTAGTAATTTTAGTAGAAATAAAAGGCCAACATTTTTGGAAGAAAATGGGTTGAAATCCGTCCGGACCTGGGGCCTTAAGTGGGTCCATACTAAAAACTGTCGTCTTAATTTCATCCGCCGTGAAAGGAGAGTTTAGGAAAGTTTGTTGTTCATGATTAACAAAAGTATCAATGTTAAACAGTAAATCAAACGCACAGTCATCACCGTACAAAGTCTCAAGATCTGCCTGAGATGGTGTAGGAGAAGAATAAATATTTTGAAAATAGTGCATAAAAACTTGAGAAATTTCATTGTGGTCAGTAACAATTGCATTATTATTATTCTTAGTACTATAAATCTTATTCCTAACTTTTTTAATTCTAGCATAATTATGAAAGAATTTTGAATTTCCATCCCCCACTTTAAGCCACTTACATCTTGCTCTTTGTGCCCAAAAAGTTTCATTATCAATCAGAAGGTCATTAAGGCGATTTTGCAAAAAATAGAAGTTATTAATGGTTGACTGATTAAGGTTTTGATTTTGCAGTGAAGCAAGTTCATCTTTGCAGCTTTGAATCTGTTTTGCAAGTGAAGGAGTATTTCGGTTCCAACAGTCTAGAGCTGTTAAAGTTATGAAAATATATTTAACCACTCTAAACAAAGGAGAACCCCTTAAAGGCAAATTCCAAATAAACTTAATCAATTCAACTACTTCTCTCATTTTAAGCCACCAAGCTTCAAAACGCAAGTTCTTTGGGTGAATGTTATGGTTTCTGTTAAGGCAAGCAAGGATAAGGGCATGGTCAGAAACCGTAATTCCTAAATTGTTCAAGTAGGCCAAAGAAAAAAGATTGAACCAAGCAGAATTACACCATGCACGATCTAATTTTTCAAAAGTGGGATTAGTGGAGAATCTGTTGTTAGTCCAGGTTAACCAGGGGCCCGAATTAGGCAGTTCTAAAAGGGAGCAGTCATCAATAAAATTCCTAAACAAATTAGCTCCAACAAGGGAATTAGCATCAGGCCCTATTTTTTCACGAGGGAAAAGAACCTGATTAAAATCACCAATTAACAAGACAGGTTGATTAAGAGGGATAAGAGACTTAATAAATACTCCAAACTTCACCCCTTTATGCCGAATATGGACTTCCATACACAAGCCCTAATTTCCAGTGATTATTATTAAAATTCAAAACATCGCAGAAAATAAAATTTTGATTTGAGAAAAAGGATTTGGATTTCAAAAGCATTATCCCAAGTGAACCAAATGCCACCAGAAGATCCATTAGAATCAACACCGAATAAGGAAGAGAAAGCTAAATTTCTAAACTTATTATTAATCCAAGCAACATGATTTTTAGTCTCAGAAAAGAAGAACAACGAGGGCTTATGAATTTTGGTCAAGTTAAACGCCTGCTGAATTGCAGAGGCTTGACTCAAACCTCTGCAATTCCAGGCAAGGATGCTCATGGCGAAAGTGATGGTTGATGAAGGTCAACCATCAAAACCTCAAAAGTAAAGCATGAAAGTTGGCCAAAGAAAGAGTCGTGGGTTAATAAATACCAAGGCGGTGCACAAGACCAAGGAGATGAAAGATTAAACTTAAATTTATTTTTTTTTACCTTTATGCTCCCCGTCTGCATCTTCCTGCTGGGCAACGTCATTGAAAGTCCTCTTTTTGGGTGGCCTCTTTCTTGGATCTCTCTTGGCTTTTTCTTTCCCATCGTCATCCTTCTTCAAACCAATTTGAACTCCTTTATCAACTGAGCCCCCCATTGTAAGAGTGAGCAAAGTTTCTTTTCCTTTGTCCAGATTCCCTTGGTTACTGTCTTCTTCAACGAACTCCGGTGCCGTAAGGATGAATGTCGGGGGTTTGATGATTTGCAAAGGTTTCGCATCTATGGGTTCGACCGGCGCTGGAAGAAGTAGGCCTGATGGAGCCAAGACAGGGGACGGTAGGAGAGGGGTGTTAGAGGGATTTGTTTGCGGAGAAGACGTTTTAATGGGGGTAAGCTCAGAATGAACCTTGAGAGGTCATCATCGTCTTCGGCAAAGTTATTATTGATGGTTGCTGGTAGAGGCGATTGATCGCCGGTGAGAGAACCCATAAATTCAGAGTAGGAGAGGGCGATATCAGATGGGGAAGAGTTGATATTTTTTAGGAGAGTTTTTTCACGTCTCTCAAAGGCTTTAAGATAATGTGGGGTATTAATGCAGAGTTCATGTACGGGGAAGTGAAGGGGTAGGCTAGCTTGTGTTTCCAAGACGGGTCGGTTTGTGCTTAAAGGGTTGGGAGAAAGTGAGGCGTCAAAGCTATCGGGTAGTGTGGTAAGGATTGAAAGGTCCGAAAATGGAATTGATTGCTGAGGCTGTTGAATTGGGTCGGGTTGGGGTAAGCAGGTTAGTGAAAGGTTGCAGCATTGGGTCGGGCGCTTGGAGGGTAAGAGTTGGATGCGGGTATAGGGTATCACTTGGGCTGAAAAGTTGACCCGAAGGAAACGGGCCTTCTCCAGGCCCAAACATACCACATGGGTACGGGTTGAACGGGTCGGGTGTCCAAGCGTCTTGTTACCATTCATTAAGTGTGGATCCGGGTGTGAAAAACCCGTCCGAAGACGATCCCTCTCCAAAAGAAAAAATAAGATTATTGTTAGCGGATCGGGTATCGTCTTCTTCACCCGACTCATCTTGCCTTCTGAACAGATCCACCGCTGTTGTACGGAATCTTCCTACTGCCCGGAAAGCCTTCATTTGCGCCGTGAAAAGTGGTTGTCCGGCGGCGATGTGGAAATGCAAAGATTGTTGAAATGGAGAATTCCTATACCTGTCTTCCAAGATATGTAGAACATCCACCGAATTTCTACGGCACGTTCTGTTTGAGTGACCCACGAACCCACACTTGAAACACACCTTGAAGATATTATCGTATCTAAAAAATATCCATATGGGTGGGTGTCCTGGATCAATAGGGTTTATGTAGGCACCTGGTGTGAGAGGCTCATCAACTCGAACACTGACTTTAACCCTAAATTCCTCCATGTTTGCAAATCTCCTTATTCCCCAGTCAACATGAAGAAGCTCACCTGCAACCTTTCCTAGTTTTTTAGCAAGATCTTGGTAAAACCCTTCCATGGGAATACCTAACATTCTAATCCATACATCCATCGTTGGAAAGCTGGGTTCTGAAATTGCAAAGTTGAGTGGTATCTCTCTGAGGAGAACAGACTTGTCATGCAGACCAATAAACCCGTTGTCTAGAAGCCTTGCTTTATCTTCAATGTTGAAGCAATGGAATAGAAAGCAGGTGCCTTTCTTTTCAACCCAAATCTTGTCTCGTGTTTTCCACACTTCATCAACCACTTGCTGAATAACCGCAGACGATGGCGTCGAATCCCTGGACCCTGAGATGAACCTTCCTATAAGACAATTCTTCCATAAAGCTCTGTAGACATTAACCTGGTTGGGATCAAGTTGTTCGATGGTTGAGTTGTTTGAAGAGCTTGGAGGTGAAACTGAGGGTTGGTTCCAAAAGTAGGCCATTGATAAAGATTGGGAAAGGGAAGCAAAGAGAGAAAGAGAGAGAGAGAGAGAGATTTCTTATGGCTTGAAGGTATAGACGCCAAGTGGCACGGGCGCCGTAAAGAAGAGGATGAAGAATAGATGGGGGGGTTGGGTTTTGCAGTTGCAGAAAGTTTCATTGGTGACTGGGGACGGGTGGAATGATGGTGGTACCTCGGGAAGAAAATGAAGATCAAAAGAGTGATCCTACTGTGTTCTAAAATTGAAGAAGAGAGGGATGGTAATGATGAGCTCATGCAAGAGCAAGACAGAGAGAAAATCTCTAGAGAGAGAAACTTGCTGAGGAACTCTAGGTCAATTTATTTTTAGTGATGAGAAATGAAGGAATATTTTGATTAAAATTTTTAAATAGGTAGATGCAGTATAACTGCAAAATATAAAAAAGAAAAATTAGCCATTTGCTTTTATCACCAAAAATCACCACTTTTGGTGAGATTTCTTTTTTCTTTTTTTTTGAGAAATTGTTTTTGTCATCAACAGGGTTTAAACCGAGGACCTCATGCAGGGGCTTCCAATGCTCTACCGCTTGAGCTACCCCCATAGCTGTTGGTGATAAAGAAATTGGATGTGGTGAGATTTATATTTATCATTATTATTATTCTTTCTCACCAATTATCACATAAAGACTAATTCAAACATGGACAATGGACAATAAAATTATTTCTCACTAATTATATTCCTCTCGTATCAAATCATTGGGGTTGTTTGGATGAGCTGAAATAAGTGAGAGGTTGAGCTTAAAAGCTCCTGTTATCTGTAGTGTTTGGATGAGGTCGATTATTATAGATTGTGGGTAAAAAAAAAGTAGTTTTTAGAGATTGTGAGACTCGAACATGACACGAGACCTCATGTAATGGATTCGAACACTTTACCACTGTGATAACACAAAACTATGTAAAATGAACCAAAAATTACATTAATGAGTTCAGAATTTTGCCCAAAAAGTCTGGAATTCCGTCAAAAAATCCGGAAATCCGGCTGAAAATCCAAAATCCGGGTTTCATGCCGGAATTCCGGAGTTTTTTGACGGAATTCCGATTTTTTTGTTTGCTTGGAGAGGTTTGACCGATTTTTTCAAATTTTTGATTTTTTAGTTCCTCTCAACTTACTCTCATCCAAACAAGCCCATTGAATCCAACCATATTGTAAATCTCCAAAATCTATTGGAACAAAACAGTTTCTTGAGACTTCAATCTTCATCCATATACATTAGGCCGAGGGGCTTTTGGTAGGAGTATGTCATTTAGGCTCTTTTTGGTTCGCAATATAATGTGTGTGAAAAAGTTTTCCCTGCAATTATCCTCTCATGTTTGGTTGACTCTTGCCAAAACAGTGGGCCGTGACGGAAATGGCAATGATGGGTGGCGGTGATAGGTCGTGGTGGAGGTAGGTGGTAGTGGTGGTGGAAGTGTTAGTATGAGTGGTCGTGCTCCTTTACTTTCCGAAAAATGGCTCATGGATTTGAAATGTAAATTATTTTACATCATTTTGAGGGAAAATATTTCATAAGTAAACATTTTACTTCCAACGAAATAGTACCAAAACATCAAAAAAGGGAAAACCTTTTACTAGAAAATGTTTTATCACCAACCAAACAGAGCTTAAATTCATAAATCTTCTACAATCATTTTCATATATGTGAATGAGTAAAATATGCAGCTAGGGTGGTAGCTCAAATGGTAGAGCGCCGGAAGTCCCTGCATGTGATCACGGGTTCAAACTCGATTGAAGACAAAAATTACTTTTAAAAAAGAATGGGTAAAACTGTAATATCCCTGATCTTGGAAAGCATGAAATACTTAAATTTACTGTAAATATGTGTTTTTGACATAATCTGTTAGCATGCTTAATTGCTATTGTATGCAGTGTAGTGGTTGTATTTCTGAAGCTTATATTACTTAAGTGAATTATATGTTATTTAGTATCCTGATAGATGAACTCATAATTGTGAAACTATGATAGTTAAGCTCGTCCAGAAATACACCAGAATTACTAATATCTTCTTTAATCGCTAGATTAAGGATAAAAATATTTAGAGAATCATTAGTACTAATCATTCGTTTAAGTGCTACTTAGCTTAGTTAATCATGATTAGTACATAATGACTTGCAGTATGTTAGCTTGTATATGTGTTAATTGTATGAATGACACGTAAGGTGACACGTGTCACTCCCTTAGCCACTTTCACAGATGATTGACACGCGCCCCTGCTGCGTGTCGTCGCGTGGCAGCTTTCGTCACATGTGCGACACGTGTCCTACTGCAAGTCAGATGCTTCTGACACATAACCCTCCCGCGTGTCACCGCCACAGCCTCCTGCTCTGCATGCGTGACACCTATGCGACATGTGTCGTGACTCTGTCCTCCAACCCCTGCATGGCTGCCACGTGTCCCTATGACATATCGGTACCTGATTGGTCGATCACTTCTATAAATAGGGTCCAGTGTTATAGTTATTTCTCATTCCAGACTAGAGTTAGTTATTGATAAGTGAGAGAGAGATACTGGTGTTACTCTATACTTGGAGCTGCTATTATTATTTTGAAGTCGTTATCAGATGCTATTATTGAGGTAGGGGGTTATGCAGTTTACAATATTATTATCGCGTACGGTTTATGAGCATGCTTGGTGTTATATATATATATGTCGATTCGTATATTATTGTTATTATCGATTCGCATGTTATTCGGTGCTATGTGATTTATTACGTGATATGTGATATTACGTGTAGCTATAATTATATTGTTTATTGCATTTCACCCTACTGTTGCGGTGAACGACCTACTGGGCGCGAGCTCACCCCCTAACAGTGTTTGCAGGTTACGACGGACGGATCAAACGGTAGAATTGAAGTGATAGTTTTATTAGATTAGATTAAAGCTTGTTATTTGGTTTATTGTGTCAGATTATTTGTAAACACATTCTTTTATGAAATTACTATTTTCAATCGTGAATCACGTACCACTGTGTCGTATTTTATGAAGTAAATGAATAACTGTTTATTGAAATACGATGTTCTATATTGTACCTGAGTTGGTGGCTCAGACGGTACCTGTTTGGCAGGCGAGTCTTTGTTTTGGTACCTGCGGTGTTGATCCGTAGGTGGTGCCGGTTGGATCGTCGTGCCATATTGTATTTGTCACTATTTTTATCCTAAAATTGACCCCTGATTTTCGTGGCGTTACAAAAACACTTTCACTCCTTCTTGTATGGGAAATGACAATGCATCATTTTCTTGTTCCGAACTCCAAGACACTTACACTTGACCGTGTCACATCATACTCTATGAGAGTTAATTTCTACTATATAGTGAGGGATAGCCGCACCAACTATCTAGGTCACAATTGAAGAGTGTAAGCATTATAAAACTTGTTAAGACATAATTGTGAATGTCACTCACCATAAATGTACCTCAAAATGAATTTTAAATTTCATACATTATTTCAACGTATTCTCTTATTCGAAATAAGAAAAAGTCACACACACACATGTATTTTATTTTTTGAGTGCTTGGTGAGCTAAGTGTTAGCAAATTGGTAAGTCACACACACACACACACACACATATATATATATATATATATATTCACAATATAGTTTCAATTAATCAGAATTTATGAGCGATATACTCCTTCCGTCCCACCAAATTTGTGAATAAGTTAATTATGTATTATTTGAGCCTAGCGATTTGGTTAGTCAAACAAAACAAGAATTTAATAATTTTTGCATGGTCTTGTATAGGCTAATTTACTCTACGAGACAATGCGAAAATGATGAAAGTATTTTTGCACCAAGCTTGAGGGTGCGTAGGTGTCTTTTACCCAAGACACTGTCCCATTGTCAACCAATTAACATTATAAATGTTTCATCAAAAATAATTATAGATTTTTAAATCACACTTTTTTTAAGGAAAATCACACTTTTTAAACGTAATCTCGTATTCATAGAATGACAAATCAACTGAGACCTTGGTATATCTACATTTTAGACGATCGTGTCAATCACGAACTTCACCCCCTAGACAAACTCTTTGAGATTATGTAAATACGACTTTTGAAAAAGCAAAATATAGCATTAAAGGAGACTACACATCAAAATAAATGTAAGTGTTTAGAATATATTATCTTGTACCCAAAAAGAAATACGCAACTAGGATGGTTGAGCGTTGGAAGCCCCTGCATGAAGTTGCGGGCTCACACTCGGTTGACCACAAAATAACTTTTAAAAAAATATAGGCATTCTGAAAATAAAAAATAAAAAATAGACATTTTCTTTTGTGGCTAAAAACTCCGAAGCCACATATAAATACGCAAACAAACGTTCAATATACATGGCTCTCAGAAAAGGAAACGTCCTGTGCTAAAATGAAAAAAAAAAAAAAAAAAAAGTGAGAAAAAGACGTGGCATAGAATGATTCGTGGTGGATTGGGATCTTGGAATGGGCTTTATTTGTTTCCATTGCCGAACCCATCCAAATAAACACAGGCTCCAAGTGGACAGACAACAACGTGTTCATCTGTCGGACCAAAAACACAAGTAAAAAAGTTGCATGTGTTGGGCCCACGTGAAACTTGCCGAATCGAGATAAAGAACCACGGGTCAATCCTATCCACTCGATCTAAATGGGTCCACTGGATCCAAATGGGTAAAAGACACTTTAACCCTCTCTAGTTTGCCTAGGACACTTTCACCCCTTCCTATATAGAAAATGACACTTTCATCCCTTCAGTGTGTCACACTACAAGTAACTGGCACCCCTGATTCTGATTTCTGACGAAGTTAGGGGTGGACTTCATTGTTCAAATTAGTTTTGGAGATAAATTTACTCTCAATGTCGTACAAAAAGTATTATATCCTTTAGTAATCTCCCCCGTATTTTACATAATACTGATAGAGTGTTAAGTTTTATTCAGTTTTGACTCGGAATCAACTTGGTAATGTTTTTTGGTCAAAGGCAAAACAAATAAAGAATGATTAGTTAGTCAAAAGTCAAAGCTACAATTTGGAAATAAGTGTGAGGTGGTGAGTCGGCTGTTGCTTGCTTTGGCAACAAGTTTCTTGCCACTACACAACATGTGCATATTTAAAGCACTCTTTCGTTGGTTTGGTTTAACACACACATACAGTGAAGTGAATTGGTAGTGTTTAAGAGCTTCTAGTGTGTGTCCGGGTGTGGGTGTATCGGGTCGCCGTCCTGGCCGTTATGGCCACGGCGTGCATTGTAATCGGGTTTTCTTCACAATAAAATATATGGTTCTGGCTGTGGAGGTAGCTAGTGGGTTCGTTACGAATTCATTAGTGAACCAAGTTAAATATCTGTCTCGTTCTCGTTTTGCTTTCGTCGTTCTTGGTTGAATACCCCCAAGTAATTACAAACTGGTAGCAGAGCTCTGAAACATGAGTTGGTTACAACAAACTCGTATCAGAGCCAGGTTCCAAGATCCGGGTGGAACTCAAAGCTAGGTTTCGAGATTCAGGTGGAGCAGGCTATCGAGAGTAAGGTTTCGAGATTCCGCCAAGAACTATTTCTAGTTTGGCAATCAAGATCGATATGTTCGTGAGAGAGAAGCAGGTCTACCCACCATCTGAAGCTCCATGGAGAGGGCTATCCGGGCTCCCTTCGGAGCAATCTGGCGCGCATCTGATTAGGCGTGCAAGGGATCTGGAAAATCCAGCACGCATGTAATATCCGTGATTTTGGAAAGCATGAAGTACCTAAATTTATTGTAAATATGTGGTTTTGACATAACCTGTTAGCATGCTTAATTGCTATTGTATGCAGTGTAGTGATTGTATTTCTGAAACTTATATTACTTAAGTGAATTTTATGTTATTTAGTATCCTGATAGATGAACTCATAATTGTGAAACTATGATAGTTAAGCTCGTCCAGAAATACACCAGAATTATTAATATCTTCTTTAATCGCTAGATTAAGGATAAAAATATTTAGGGAATAATTAGTACTAATCATTAGTTTAAGTGTTACTTAGCTTAGTTAATCATGATTAGTACATAATGACTTGTAGTATGTTAGCTTGTATATGTGTTAACTGTATGATGACACGTAGGGTGACACGTGTCACTGCCTTAGCCACTGTCAGAGATGATTGACACGCGCCCCTGCTGCGTGTCGTCGCGTGGCAGCTTTCGTCGCATGTGCGACACGTGTCCTACTGCAAGTCAGATGCTTCTGACACATAACCCTCCCGTGTGTCACCGCCATAGCCTCCTGCCCTGCATGCGTGACACCTATGCGACATGTGTCGCGACTCAAACCTTCGACCCCTGCATGGATGCCATGTGTCTCTATGACACATCGCGACGTGATTGGTTGACTACTTCTATAAATAGGGTCCAGTGTTATACTTATTTCTCATTCCAGACTCGATTTAGTTATTGATAAGTGAGAGAGATAGTGGTGTTATTCTATACATGGAGCTGCTGTTATTATTTTGAAGTCGTTATCTGATGCTACTATTGAGGTAGGGGGTTATGCACTTTACAATATTATTATCGCTTACGGTTTATGCGCATGCTTTGTGTTAAATATATGTTGATCCGCTTATTGTCGTTATTATCGATTCGCATGCTATTTGGTGCTAAATGATAATTATGTGATACGTGATATTACGTGTAACCTGCTATAATTATATTGTCTATTGCATTTCACCCTACTGTTGCGGTGAACGACCTACCGGGCGCGAGCTCACCCCCTAACAGTGTTTGCAGGTTACGACGGACGGATCAGACGGTAGAATCGAAGTGATAGCTTTATTAGATTTGATTAAAGCTTGTTATCTGAATATTGTAATCGTTTATTTGTCATCGCTTATATAAAAAGATCACTTTTCAAATTGGAAGTCACGTACCGCTGTATCGTCTTTTATGAAGCAAATGAACCAGTGTTTATTGAAATACGATGTTGTCTTTGGTACCTGAGGTGGTGGCTCAGACGGTACCTGTTTGGCAGACGAGTCTTTGTTTTGGTACCCGCGGTGGTACTCCGCAGGTGGTGCCGGTTGGATCGTCGTGCCGGTTTTGTTTATTATTTCCTAAAATAACGCCCTGGGTTTCGGGTCGTTACAATTGGTATCAGAGCACGGTAACGCTCTGTTTTGGGACGATGGGATAACATGGGTTTATCTACGCTGTGTTTTCTAAACTGATTTTTGAGTTACAGATCCGATGACAGAGCTCTACCAAAGTGGGAAATGGTGTGGACTCAGTGCTTAGTTGTGCCTGTTGAGTCGTGGACTCGGTTTATTGCTGATCGTGATATCAGCTGATTAGTGATTAGGGTTTGGGCAACTAAGGCTGTATGTGACTCATTCCTCAAGTTGGTACGAGTTCGTCAGAGGTGATGACTCAGGTACGTGACCGATTTGCAAATAAAATATTTGGGTCTTATTTTAAATTTCGGGACGAAATTTATTTAAGTGGGGTAGATTGTAATATCCCTGATTTTGGAAAGCATGAAATACTTAAATTTACTGTAAATATGTGTTTGACATAACCTGTTAGCATGCTTAATTGCTATTGTATGCAGTGTAGTTGTTGTATTTCTGAAGCTTATATTACTTAAGTGAATTTTATGTTATTTAGTATCCTGATAGATGAACTTATAATTGTGAAACGATGATAGTTAAGCTTGTCCAGAAATACACCAGAATTACTAATATCTTCTTTAATCGCTAGATTAACGATAAAAATATTTAGGGAATAATTAGTACTAATCATTCGTTTAAGTGTTACTTAGCCTAGTTAATCATGATTAGTACATAATGACTTGTAGAATGTTAGCTTGTATATGTGTTAACTGTATGAATGACACGTAGGGTGACATGTGTCACTGCCTTAGCCCATGTACCATATGATTGACACACGCCCTTGCTGCGTGTCGTCGCGTGGCAGCTTTCGTCACATGTGCGACACGTGTCTTACTGCAAGTCGGATGCTTCTGACACATAACCCTCCCGTGTGTCACCGCCATAGCCTCCTGCTATGCATGCGTCACACCTACGCGACATGTGTCGCGACTCTGGCCTATGAACCCTACATGGATGCCACGTGTCCCTATAACACATCGGTACCTTATTGGTCGACTATTTCTATAAATAGGGTCCAATGTTATAGTTATTTATCATTCCAGACTCGAGTTAGTTATTGATAAGTGAGAGAGAGAGATACTAATGTTACTCTATACTAGGAGCTGTTGTTATTATCTCAAAGTCGTCATAAGATGTTATTATTGAGGTAGGGGGTTATGCACTTTACAATATTATTATCGCTTACGGTTATGAGCATGCTTCGTTTTATATATATGCCGGTACGTTTATTGTTGTTATTATTAGTTAGCATGCTATTATGTGCTAAATGATTATTAGTTTATTACGTGATATTGCGTGTAACCTGCTATAATTATATTGTTTAATGCATTTCACCCTACTGTTGCGCTGAACGACCTACTGGGCGCGAGCTCACCCCCTAACAGTGTTTGCAGGTTACGACGGACGGATCAAACGGTAGAATTGAATTGATAGCTTTATTAGATTAGATTAAAGCTTGTTATTTGGTTTATTGTATCAGATTATTTGTAAACACATTCTTTTATAAAATTACTATTTTCAATCATGAATCACGTACCACTCTATTGTCTTTTATGAAATAAATGAATAAGTGTTTATTCACATACGATGTTCTATTTGGTACATGAGCTAGTGGCTCAGAAGGTACCGGTTTGGCAGACGAGTCTTTGTTTTGGTACCCGCGGTGGAGCCGCAGGTGGTGCCGGTTGAATCGCCGTGCCTGTTTTATTTATTATTATCCTAAAATAAGACCCTTGGTTCTGGGTCGTTACAATTGGTATCAGAGCACGGTAACGCTCTGTTTTGGGACGACGGGATAATATGGGTTTATCTACGCTGTGTTTTATAATTGATTTTTGAGTTACAGATCCGATGACAGAGCTGTACCAAAGTGGGAAATGGTGTGGACTCAGTGCTTAGTTGTGCCTGTTGAGTCGTGGACTCGGTTTATTGCTGATTGTGATATCAGCTGATTAGTGATTAGGGTTTGGGCAACTAAGGCTGTATGTGACTCATTCCCCAAGTTGGTACGAGTTTGTCAGAGGTGATGACTCAGGTACGTGACCGATTTGAAAATAAAATATTTGGGTCTTATTTTAAATTTCGGGACGAAATTTATTTAAGTGGGGTAGATTGTAATATCCGTGATTTTGGAAAGCATGAAGTACCTAAATTTACTGTAAATATGTGATTTTGACATAACCTGTTAGCATGCTTAATTGCTATTGTATGCAGTGTAGTGATTGTATTTCTGAAACTTATATTACTTAAGTGAATTTTATGTTATTTAGTATCCTGATAGATGAACTCATAATTGTGAAACAATGATAGTTAAGCTCGTCCAGAAATACACCAGAATTATTAATATCTTCTTTAATCGCTAGATTAAGGATAAAAATATTTAGGGAATAATTAGTACTAATCATTAGTTTAAGTGTTACTTAGCTTAGTTAATCATGATTAGTACATAATGACTTGTAGTATGTTAGCTTGTATATGTGTTAACTGTATGATGACACGTAGGGTGACACGTATCACTGCCTTAGCCACTGTCAGAGATGATTGACACGCGCCCCTGCTGCGTGTCGTCGCGTGGCAGCTTTCGTCGCATGTGCGACACGTGTCCTACTGCAAGTCAGATGCTTCTGACACATAACCCTCCCGTGTGTCACCGCCATAGCCTCCTGCCCTGCATGCGTGACACCTATGCGACATGTGTCGCGACTCAAACCTTCGACCCCTGCATGGATGCCATGTGTCTCTATGACACATCGCGACGTGATTGGTTGACTACTTCTATAAATAGGGTCCAGTGTTATACTTATTTCTCATTCCAGACTCGATTTAGTTATTGATAAGTGAGAGAGAGATAGTGGTGTTATTCTATACATGGAGCTGCTGTTATTATTTTGAAGTCGTTATCTGATGCTACTATTGAGGTAGGGGGTTATGCACTTTACAATATTATTATCGCTTACGGTTTATGCGCATGCTTTGTGTTAAATATATGTTGATCCGCTTATTGTCGTTATTATCGATTCGCATGCTATTTGGTGCTAAATGATAATTATGTGATACGTGATATTACGTGTAACCTGCTATAATTATATTGTCTATTGCATTTCACCCTACTGTTGCGGTGAACGACCTACTGGGCGCGAGCTCACCCCCTAACAGTGTTTGCAGGTTACGACGGACGGATTAGACGGTAGTTCGAAGTGATAGCTTTATTAGATTTGATTAAAGCTTGTTATCTGAATATTGTAATCGTTTATTTGTCATCGCTTGTATAAAAAGATCACTTTTCAAATTGGAAGTCACGTACCGCTGTATCGTCTTTTATGAAGTAAATGAACCAGTGTTTATTGAAATACGATGTTGTCTTTGGTACCTGAGGTGGTGGCTCAGACGGTACCTGTTTGGCAGACGAGTCTTTGTTTTGGTACCCGCGGTGGTAATCCGCAGGTGGTGCCGGTTGGATCGTCGTGCCAGTTTTGTTTATTATTTCCTAAAATAACGCCCTGGGTTTCGGGTCGTTACAACGCATTCGCTACTGGCGCGAATCTCGCGGTTCACGCGCATCAGGTGTTCTAGCGATTGACGTTCAGACACAATCAGGCTCTCGGCATAGAGCATCTGACGTGTGAATTGAATCTGGCAATGACATGGAGCATCTGGCGCGTGAGATTTCAGGCACGCGCATCTGATTCTGGTTCTGGCGCGCATTATGCACGAGTTTGTTCTGGCGTGCATCTGTTCAGGTTTTGGAACGTGTACCATGACACGCAATTGAGCTTGCATCTGGCGCGATCTGTTTCTAGCAAGCATTTGGCGCATCTGAGGCATACGGGGCGCATCTGGCATGACAATTTGGGCACTCGTCATTGGTGCATTTGGTCTGAATGACATCTGGGCACTTCTTATGGTGCATCTGTCTGGCGCAATTGGCAATGACAAGAGTTTTTAAAATCAGATCGGACATCGAATTTTGAGTCGTTCAAACGTCTTTTATAATGCATATTTTTTGAAATATGTTATGTTTAATTTTAATTAAATTGACTTGAAAGTCTAAGTATAACTAACAAATTGATCACTCTAAAAAAAATACCAACATATTCATCAAATTAGCACAAGGATAACAATAACTGAGTTATGAAAACATGAGATGTTTAGGGGCATTAACATGAGATTTTAATGATTAAGTGATTACATTTTGTTTAGCACAATTGCCTCGTTTGGGTAGAGGATAAGGAGGGAGCTAAAGATAAGTTATACCCTCTATTTTTTTTATCTAGTATTTGGATACCGGATAAGAGAGGGGATAAGTTATGTTGCCTTATGCTGAAGTAGCTTTTAATGAACAAATATTATACCACCAACATGGAGGTATAAGGTCGGATAAGAAAATATATCATATTAAGATGCTAGTAGGTTGACAAAAATACCCCCACAAAATATCTAATTTCCTACCCTTGTCCCCAAGCCCTATCATTTTGGGATCGATAACTATTATTTTGTGATTGATAACTATCATTTTGTAGGAGGTCCGCATGGGCTTGATAAATATTATTTTGGGATTGCATAACTTTACTTGAGTTTGTATGGTTGAGAAAAAAATGAAGACGTGCTTGCTGAAATTTCGTTGGTTTAATTTAACTTATTTATTGTAGGTTTTGTAACACCATGTCAATATGCCAATAAGTACTAGTAATTTATACTTCATTTGGTCTGAATGACATCTGGGCACTTCTTATGGTGCATCTGTCTGGCGCAATTGGGTGCATCTGGAATGTATTCGGTCCTGCCTCAGTGAATACACCGAATACATTCGAGTCTGGTTCTGGGTGGAGCATTAGTTTCTGTTTCTGGAAGTGCAACCACATCTGGCGTAGTCGTTGCAGGAACGCATGGTAGTTGGAGCGACGTTTGGCGATTCTGATTTCCCATACAGCTGCGGAATATCTGGTCGGGGGAGGCGTGCTCGTTTCTGGTTCAGGGAGACGCATCCGGCTCAGGTTTGAGAAGAGAAGCATCATGTTCTGATTTCGGGTTGCTGAGTTGATTCAAGTCAAGGTGGAAATTTGTTCGGTTTTGACTCGGAATCAACTTGGTAATATTTTTTGGTCAAAGGCAAAACAAATAAGGAATGATTAGTTAGTCAAAAGTCAAAGCTACAATTTGGAAATAAGTGTGAGGTGGTGAGTCGGTTGTTGCTTGCTTTGGCAACAAGTTATTGCCACTACACAACATGTTCATATTTAAAGCACTATTTCGTTGGTTTGGTTTAACATACACATACAGTGAAGTGAATTGGAAGTGTTTGAGAGCTTCTAGTGTGTATCCGGCATTGTAATAGGGTTCTCTTCTTTATAAAATATCTGTTTCTGGCCGTGGAGGTAGCTAGTGAGTTCGTTACGAATTCATTAGCGAACCACGTTAAATACCTGTCTCGTTCTTTTTTTTGCTTTCGTCGTTCTTGCTCGAATACCCCTAGGTTATAACCAACTGGTAGCAGAGCTCTGAACCAGGAGTTCTGTTACAACAAGTTTTCTAGTGTGCGGCCACCGAATGGAGAAAGTGACATTTTCTAAATTAGAAG
This sequence comes from Linanthus parryae, assembly GCA_023055425.1. Classification (NCBI taxonomy): domain Eukaryota; kingdom Viridiplantae; phylum Streptophyta; class Magnoliopsida; order Ericales; family Polemoniaceae; genus Linanthus; species Linanthus parryae. Next base: position 124,900,680 of record JALGPY010000004.1, on the reverse strand, counting down.
GGTCAAAATTGTCCTTCGGGGTGAAAGTTTATTTTACACGAACCTAACTGGTCCCAATTTAGATATAATTCATCGCATACCCTATGGTACCGTACTAGTACCGTCTATTGGTGCTTAGCAGCCTTGTGTTCAGGACTCGCCCTTTTGGCTTTTCAAACTTGAACTTGTAGAAATTGAAGTGGACTCACTATAACCAAGAGTTTTTAAAATCAGATCGAACATCGAATTTTGAGTCGTTCAAACGTCTTTTATAATGCATATTATTTGAAATATGTTATGTTTAATTTTAATTAAATTGACTTGAAAGTCTAAGTATAACTAACAAATTGATCACTCTAAAAAATACCAACATATTCATCAAATTAGCACAAGGATAACAATAACTGTGTTATGAAAACATGAGATGTTTAGGGGCATTAACATGAGATTTTAATGATTAAGTGATTACATTTTGTTTAGCACAATTGCCTCGTTTGGGTAGAGGATAAGGAGGGAGCTAAAGATAAGTTATACCCTCAATTTTTTTTATCTAGTATTTGAATACCGGATAAGAGAGGGGATAAGTTATGTTGCCTTATGCTGAAGTAGCTTTTAATGAACAAATATTATACCACCAACATGGAGGTATAAGGTCGGATAAGAAAATATATCATATTAAGATGCTAGTAAGTTGACAAAAATACCCCCACAAAATATCTAATTTCCTACCCTTGTCCCCAAGCCCTATCATTTTGGGGTCGATAGCTATTATTTTGTGATTGATAACTATCATTTTGTAGGAGGTCCGCATGGGCTTGATAAATATTATTTTGGGATTGCATAACTTTACTTGAGTTTGTATGGTTGAGAAAAAAATGAAGACGTGCTTGTTGAAATTTCGTTGGTTTAATTTAACTTATTTATTGTAGGTTTTGTAACACCATGTCAATATGCCAATAAGTACTAGTAATTTATACTTCATAGCTATGACCATGTTGTATCCATGAATATTTGTCATGTTTGCATGTTACTACAAGTTTATTTCGCGCATTAATATACATTTTGTATACATTTTGACAACGCCACTATTGTATAGAAAAAAGAGTATTAAAATAATACGAATACTAATATATTTTGTATACATTTTTTCTCGTCAATTTGACATATACAATCTTTTATACAAAATAACAGCACTGAGGTATTAAAGTCATTTTGACACATATCCTGCTCCATATCCTGCATCATATCCGACAGCACTCAAACAAGGACAACCAACATATCTTATCAGGACTTATCAAACAGAATTCATATGCATGCACATATCCCAACATAAGTCTTATCCTTACATACCATATTCTCTACCCAAACAAGGCCTTAGATTCATGAGTACTTTCAAATAAAGATAATATAGTAAACTAACTTACTATGTATAAGAATATTTCAGTGTGGAGTTAATTTTTTTAGACTTAGCTCTTTGTCTACCAGGATTGAATAACAGCAATTGATTACGTGTAACTTTTAATAACATTTAAGTATACAAATGTTGTTAGATAAATTTATTTGTTCTTCTAGATGATTAGCGCACATTTTATTCAATAAAACACATGTGTCTTTATATTAACCTTGTTTAACATCTTATAAAAAAAACTTTGTTTAACATCTTAATGGCACTAGTAGTAGTAGGTGAATCGATATATAAAAATCAAGCATATCACGAGTGACATGTGGCCATCCCAAAGGACCAAACTACCATAATTACAATTAACGGAGTGATTGTTTAGGGACCTCCAAAACAATATTATTTTAATGAATATAATTTATTTTCATTTTGTTAGTTATGATTATTAATGATATTGTTTACACAAAATAGAACCTACCAACTTTCATATCTTTTTGTTGAAGTAAAAAATAAATCTCATATTCCACTTTCGTGTAATGGTATATCCGCAACTTAAAAATTGTACGTTGTTGATAATTACAATTGTTCACGCTTCTATTGTAGGTACAAAAATAGCATGTAATTACACAAAGTGCAGACGATACATAATATTAACTATATTCAATATTGGTTATCGATCACATGGACTTCCATTTCAGTTGCTAATATCATCCATATGGTTAGACAATAAAGAGCAATAAAGTGTAGCTGGAGGAGTTATATTTTGGGGCTGTAGGGCGTAGGCATCATTTGAGTGATATCGCGTGTGATTTTATCCATTTTAGCTATTGGATTGCGTGAAATTTGTTAATTAGAGTTGATTGTGAATATGAGATGAACATGTAATTTTTGCACATTATTTCATATATTTTGTCAGATATGATTTTGAATTTTCTCCTGATTTGTTTGATAGGAATACGTCCGTGACTTATTTCAAGAGCGCAAAAAAAAAGAGTCGAAAAAATGTTCAACGGAAGGAGACGAAAAATGCCAACATTTTCGGCCAAGTTTGGAAAAGCAACTCTCTGCTCAAGCTTGTACGCAACACACCTTGGCGTACAATCAAGAAAGACACAAGGAAGCGAATGAGAGCCTCAACATAGAGGGCTGGTCGTACGCTAAAGGGTTGGAGAATAATTATCTCATAACTCAAGGTGAGAGCGGCCCGGGGTTGTTTTAGACCAGACTGATAGAGAGGGGGCCGAGTGCGGGTGTGGAGCAGGCTTGGTACGGGCCAGGTCAGGGTGTGGAGGATTTGAACCCTCGGGCCAGACTGGAGGTGGAGGGGGAGGGGGAGGGGGCAATCTGTACCTGGGGCGGGATGGGGTCGGGTACGAGGTTAGGAGGGCTGTTTAGGGGCCAGGTTATTTCTACCCACGGGTTGGCCCGTTTTGTCACCTTGACTCATAACTAAGGATGTATGAATGTAAATTGACAACGAATTCAACCCGAACCCGGATTTATACGAATTTGGGCTCGGACTGATTGACAATACTCTTAACTCGGGTCGGATTGGGCTTGGACAGCCACGACAGAACTCGGGCTCGGGCTTGGACAGGGGGTGCCAACCCGTCCAGCCCGCCCGAGTTGCAGTCCTAACTATGCGGGATGTTCATGTAATTTACCAATTTACAAAGAGTTGGAGAATAATAACCCCAGAAAAAGTAACGACTGAGGACAACCCACATCCACTTTCTCTCTCTAGAAAATTGTCTTTGCCTCCGGTTTCAACCAAAGCCACACAGCCCCCCAAATTGAACACCCAGCCCCATCACCCAATCTCCGCTCTATATATACCCACAAACCCACATCCCCAAATCTTCATCACTTCACTCTATTCCTGTAGCACAAGAGTCACCGGAAAAACAAGATTCCGGCGAGAGAGAGAGAGAAAGGTGGGTTCTTTATCATCTTTAAAGGGGTGAAACCCGGTTGAGGAGTTGTAGACATCACGGCTATACACAAAGCACCGCGGTCTAACTCACATGCCCCTTCGATACGACGTAGTTTAGTTGAAAGCACCAGTCCTTCGCCGCACGGTGGTCGTGGAGCGTTGCCGTCTGAAGGCGGTAGTCCCTCCGACCTCCTCTTCCTCGCCGGCGGCGGTTCCTTTGTCTCCCCAACCTCATTATTAGCCTAGGTTTATAGTCTTTTTAGCTCAAAGTTGTAATCTTTATACCTTTGATTGAGATATACCCAATCAAAAGATCTATCTTGGAATCATGATGTTGAGGATCAAGAGGGTTCCTACCGTTGTTTCCAATTACCAGAAGGAAGAGGCTGAAGAGGGTGCTCGTATCAGTGGTGGGTGTGGCCGGAATTGCCTCCAGAAGTGTTGCATTCAAGGTATTCGATCAATTGCCTCTTTAGCAAATCTTGATTATCTTGATTTTTTTTTTTTTTTTGAGAAAATTTTCATTACTTTTGATTGCTTGTGATTGCATTGTAATTGTGAATTCATATGTGGGTTAGTTTTATATTGGTGTTAATTTAGTTGGGTGGTGTTGAATTAGGGGCAAAGCTACCTCTGTATGCTTTCTCAAGGGCAAGCAAGAATGTGGCAGAGAAGGCGAAAGAGCCTCCGGTTGCTTTCCTGGATTCACTTGTTCTTGGGGAGGTAAATTTATTGATCTTGTTGATGGAAATCTTGTGTTTGTTAATTGAATAAAAAGTGAATAAGAAGCTGAAAGTTAATTTTGATCTTACTTAAATTGCAGTGGGAAGACCGCGTGCAAAGAGGGCTATTTCGTTATGATGTCACTGCTTGCGAAACCAAGGTAATTTGCCAATTTCTTGTATTGTAGCAGCATTTATTTTAGCTTCATGTTGAGTGGAGATGGTTACAAGTTATGGTTTGGTCCTTTCTGATTGATGTGGTGGTGATTTGCTATAGGTGATTCCTGGTGAATATGGCTTTGTCGCGCAGCTGAATGAAGGGCGTCACCTCAAGAAGAGGCCAACCGAGTTCCGAGTTGATAAGGTTCTGCAGCCTTTTGATGGGAGCAAGTTCAACTTCACAAAAGTTGGACAGGAAGAGGTTCTTTTCCAGTTCGGAGCTAGTGAAGAGGAAGAAGTTCAGTTTTACCCACATGCATCCATCGACGCCGAGAGCAATCCAAGTGTTGTGGCTATCAATGTATGTCCTTTCTCTATTACTTGGTATCAAATTTTACAGTTCTACAGTTGCTGCTAAATATCTGTTAAACTGTGATTCCACCTAGTCCCAAACTCGTGCTTAGCTTAGCTTTGAAGTGAAATAATTGTTTTAACTGCAATCCTTTTACCTGTGTCGGCACCCTCTTTCGGTTGAGATCTATTATTACTATGATTGACCAACAACTGCCATATGTTTTGTCGGCTACGGCTATTTATGTTTAAGGCCTTTCCGATGTCTTGGATTTTGCTAGAACTCGACACGTGTGTTGCTGCAATATTTTGATAAATTGTAGGAAAAGTTAGAATGTGTTGGGATAAGAATTGTATGATATTACGTACGCGTGACGTATGACTGGAATTATTGCGTGTTCATTCTGGATCTTAGTGGATTTGCGAATTTTTAAGCTAATTTAATTTCAATAAAATATGTTCAACAGGTCAGTCCTATTGAATATGGCCACGTGCTGTTGATCCCCCGTGTCCTGGAGTGCCTTCCCCAGATGATTGATCGGAGTAGCTTCTTGCTTGCTCTGCATATGGCTGTAGAAGCTGGAAGCCCATATTTCAGATTGGGTTACAATAGCTTGGGTGCATTTGCCACCATCAACCACCTTCATTTCCAGGTATGTACTCCATAGAATTATGCTTTCCTTTTGTTTCTTCAAGTTATGGCTGGTGGTGATGCTAGAAAGAGCTATGTTTGGGGGCTACTCTCGTTCATTATCTCTGAAATAATTTCTTCCCAAAATGGAACACAGTGAATGAGTTTTTGTAGATTCTGGTAGACTTCTTTGACGCCATGTGTTTCCAAACGAAGTGAATTACTATGTTTATTGTAGCCTGTCGTTTTGCATTGAAGTGAATTACTATATTTTTTCTTCTCTTTCTAGTATTGAAGGACACGAGAGATCAGAAAAAAAAAAAAAAAAAAAAAAAACTAACGAAGTGAATTACTATATTTATTGTAGCCTGTCGTTTTGCATGTCGACACATTGACTCGTGCATAATGCAACTGGTTTTATACGGTTATAATGGAGTAATTAAGTGAGTACCAACTCGATTGACAAAGAAAAAATGATAAAATTGCAGGACTAGGGTTCATCTCCCTTCTTCCTCACGTGAGACAATTATGAGGCCCCCCTCCACCAGAAACCCTAAAGAAGTTCGTCTCCCTTCTTCCTCACGTTGGACTCCCTTATATTCACCCTTACTCCTCTCCCAAGTAAATCTTCTAATTGGCTGCAGCTATGGATTCTGCCGAGACTTTATTTCCTTGTGTTACCAAACTACACACATCTCCTGTAATACACTTTAGTGTGATTTCATCTCCAACATTATTCAGTTCCTTGTGCTTATGTTTCTTTAGATATCCTACTAAACAAATAAGATCCCATTACATATCCAAAGGACCTCGTGAAATAAGTTGAAACTGGGGATTTGTTGGATATTTGAAGTGCAGTCTATAAATATAGATATACCAGTTCTACAATAAAATTGCTGGGAGGAGTGAGTCTGTGAACTATGTTTAGGAGCTGAAGTTTTTTTTCTGGCGTTGGTTTTGTTATCGTTTCACTTACGAGCAATTAGTTTCTGTTGATCATATATATTAATAATGTTTCATGAATTTTGTTTGTGCAGGCTTATTACTTGGCTCTGCCCTTTCCTATTGAGAAGGCCCCTACCAGGAAGGTAGCTACTCTGGCTGATGGAGTGAGCGTGTCTGATCTGCTTAACTATCCTGTCAGAGGTCTTGTTTTCGAGGGTGGAAATACTCTGGAAGATTTGTCGAACGCTGTCTCGGATTCCTGCATCTGCCTCCAAGAAAACAACATCCCTTTTAATGTTCTCATCTCTGACTCTGGAAAGCGCATATATCTCCTCCCACAGGTAACCTTTAAGACCCTTTCCGACTTGCTTTGTTTTTTTTGCTTCCTTTCCATTATTTAGTTTGCTCTTGTGAGTATGTATAGGATCCTTTGATTTGGATCATGCTCTTCCTTAAAACCATGATGATTGGAGAAAGATCTCATTAGTTGCTGTAGTTCCTTTTATGTTCTCTTCATATATCAAGTAATAGTATATTGAGATCCTTTCCAAAATAGGAACTCAATCCCTTATCAAATAAGGCTCTTAGGTCTTGCAAGTCGAACTTACCTTTTTATCCTAGTTTGCTTACAACTAATTGAAACTTGGAGTTTGAAGTTGATTTTCCTCAGACTTGTCTAATTTACTAAAAGTAAAGGTTTTAGACCAATGCTAAGAATATAACGTCAAGTTTGTTTTTGCTATTACTGAGAATTATGTTCAATATCAACCTTTTATTACGAGACTTACCTAACCTAGCCGTTTCCCTGCAAAACAGTGTTATGCCGAGAAACAGGCTCTGGGAGAAGTGAGTTCCGAACTTCTGGACACCCAAGTGAACCCAGCTGTGTGGGAAATCAGTGGTCATATGGTCCTCAAAAGGAAGCTAGACTATGATGAGGCCTCTGAATCAAATGCTTGGAGGCTCCTTGCGGAGGTTTCCCTATCTGAGCCAAGGTTTGAGGAAGTGAAGGATTTGATCTTTGAAGCCATAGCGTGCGGAGATGATGCAACTTTTGTTGAGGACTCGCCCGAGGATCCAAAACCAGATGCTCTTAACAGGCGCTCACACCGTGCAATGCTGCCTGGGAAGCAAGAATGCATAGTTCAGCAATGATGAATCAGTGGTCATAACAGCAGGTCTTAGCTATGTATGTGAATGAAGCATGTGGTAATTTGGGATTGCATGTTCCATGTGAAACTCTTAAATAAGGTGGAACTAGGTTTTCCTTGAATTGGTGTATGTTGCCGACATTTGCTTTGTTCTGTTTGCTTGCCTGTCTATATAGGCAACTTATGTGAAATACTATGTGGATTTGGCAATTATGTCGCGTAAAGGTGAAATTTAGTTTCCTTTTTCATACGTATGCATCCTCGTCTTGCTTTAGTTTAGATTCTGTGGTTGCCATTCCAGTTAAACGTCACTCTCCAGCCTTTGTTGAAGTCCTCAAGGCATGTTATGCCTAGGGGATCATCATGTCCATTGAATCATCTTCCTGCTCGACCTCTTGAAATGGTGTTGATGGATAATGATGAGCTTGTGAGAGGAAAGCTTTGTTGCTGCAAAGTTGTATTTGGCGTTGAAGTTGCTGTTGATGTCCTTCCACCATTTGTTTCCTTGATGATTGGTGGTGCCCTGTTTCTTGGCTTTGGCAGTTTTTGGGTGGTTCGTTTGACCCTTTGGTTATTGGTTGGGTGTTTTCCGGATTGTAATGTTTTTGCTAAATGTTTTGTGTAGTTTTAGATTTAAGAGCCTGTTTGGTAGAGGTGTCAAGTGGGCTGGAGGACAGCTGAACTAGCCTGACCCGTATCAAGGGTGGACTGGCCTCGAACGCGACCATGGTGGTCTCGAACTGGACCTAGCGCACTTAGGTAGTGGCCCGGCTGGTTCATGACTTTGGGAACCGCTGAACTGGGCACTGCAAGTTCGGACTAGCTCATGCCATATTGTCCAGGTCTCGACCCTTCATATATAAATAAAGGGGGGCTGGCTCGGCAACCCTTAACTGATCCATGACAGGTGGTTCTAGTACCAATTGATATAAGAAAAAAGACAATCTGTTAAAACTAATGGAATTTGGTTCAAGTGGTAAGCAACTTGGCTCAATTTAATCAGGTTTCAGGTTCGAAAAATTTCAATCGGAGATTCACATGCCAAACCCAGGCATGCGACCCGCGTCGGACCGGATTACGGGGCGAAGCTCCGGAACCGGTTGGCAAGAAACCAAAAACTTGAAAAATAAAAGAAAACACACTTTGACACCTATGTCTAGACATAAAGAAACATAGCCCTATATTTTGGATAAAGACACATTTGCCTTTAACTCAAGATTTCATTAAGCAACAGATTCAACTACATATTGGGACACTCTTTCTAAACAAACCACCTCCCTATCTCTACTCATATTACAAGCAAATTTAACTATCTGATCTGCTACTCTATTAGCCAATTTCAATAAAGACCTTCACTCTGTTATCGACAACCAAGGTCCCCAGGTGCGAGGTTACAGAAGCTGACAGTCTTGCCGAGAGGACTCTTCGTACTAATTGTATGCATCCATTTCATTTATTGGTACATTTTCACCTTCTGATGCATTCTACACGTTTATATTTACTTTTTATTATTGAGGATAACATTGTACTAATATAAAAACAAACAATTATAGTAACTCAAATTATGATAAAACAAAAAATCATATACATATTCAATAATACAGAGTAATTATATCACAATATGATCTCTTAATGTCGTTGTACGAATAAGTTAATGGTTAAAAGTGTATACATAAAGGCACAATATTTTATTAAATTGTAACTGTAATTTAGAAATTTTTCAAATATAATTCGCAAAATGATCATACCTTATCCATAAAACACTCACAAATGCATCCAAGAGCACGACCAAAAGCACCAATGCAACATGGTCAATGATTGGTATGATTTCACTTGAGCTATAATACTTAATTGTATTTATTTTGTTATATTTGGAGCCCAAGCTCTCCCTCACCTCTAGCTAGAAGTGTGATAGATTTCTTATCAAATACTCCATCCGTTTCTTCAGGTTCTTCACAAAATTATTTTGGTGTTAATTGGGTCTAGCGATTTGGTTGGCAAAACAAAACAATAATTTGATAATCTTTTGTGGTATGATAGAGTAAAGTTTACTCTACGACACGTGAAAAATTATCAAAAATTCTTGCGTCGTTTTGCCTACCAAATCGCTAGGCCCAAATAATACCCGAATAATTTTGTGAAGAATCTAGAAGAACGGAGGGAGTACTTTCTTAAGTAGTACTACCTCTATTCCATCTCTTTATACTCAAGTTTGACTCTCTAATTCGCATCTGGGTCACTTTGACTGGATGATTTGTATTGCAAAACGATGCAATATAATTTTTTTTTTTACCGTACATGGAAATATTATAAAAAAATTACATCATATTTTTATCCAAATCACGGGTCAAGGTGACACACTGAATAGTGACCCAAGTCAAGATGGGGACAAAGACAAGGAACAGAGGTAGCATGTAGTAATAATAATAATAATAATAATAATAATAATAATAATAATAATAATAATAATAATAATAATAATAATAATAATAATAATAATAATAATAATTACGACAAAAATAAAAGGGTAATTTACACTTCATTCCCTCGGATTTTAGCAAATATGCGACAATCACCCTCACTGTTCATCAATTGACACAGACTACCCCTAATTTGGACGGTATGTAACGGAATTTAACGGAATAACAAAAGGTCATTTTTGCCCTTTCTACTTTATCAGCCTTTTTACTAGCCACTCGTAGAGACCAAAATACCCTCCTCCCATACACCTCTCTCACCCTACCTCTTCTATCTGTATCAAGATCCTCGCATAAATTCACTCACCACCTCCAGTATAGATCTGCACCACCACCACCACTGCAGCCTCTACCTCCAACTCCACCAGGATCACTCTTTCTCTTCTACTTCCAAAGAGCAAAGTCCAAAACTAATTAACCCACCCAACGACCGTAGCAAACCCAGAAATACACCGCCGTCCACAACAACCACATATCCCAAACCCAGAAATTGCCTCCAAACCCAAGTTTGATCCAACTGAGAAAATGATAAACTTATCCTCTCTGTTTTTCATTGGATATTTTATGAAATTCGACGAGAGATCGCCAATTGATGAACAGTGAGGGTAAGTATTGCATATTTACCAACTGCCAACTCACAGACATTAAACGGTTATTGACGGATGGGTGGCTTCTATATTATAAATTAGGACGGTTGACTTTAAAATGTCTTTTAGACCATTAGATTGAATTAACCCCAGTCCTTAGATCTCACCTACTACCCACTTAACTACCCACTACTCAACTTCCTACTTAACTACCCACTCTTTTTATCATAATCATAAAAAAAGGGCATCATTTGTTCCTGATTATTTACTATAATTATTTATGTTGTCTTCATTTTCTGCCCATGTTTGTAGATAAAAATATTCATTTTATGTTATGACATTGCAATAGGTGAAACGTGTTTTTGGGGATAGTGCCCCTCGGGCACGGGCAATCCCCTAGTATGTAAATAATATGGCATAAATTAAGGGTGTTTTATGTCAATTGATGAACAGTGAGGGTAAGTATTACATATTTACCAAAACTCAGGGTAACAAAGTGTAAATTACCCAAAATAAAAGGGTCCAAACAAAGTGATAAACATGTTAAAGTTGAGGGGGGTAAATCGCTTCAAACCCCTGGAGTCTGAGACGATTAGTTTCATCTTCTTCTTCCTCGCGGCGAAACTCGATACTACCTGGCGCCGGCATTTTTTCCGCAAAAAAGGCGCAGTTTTTGATCTTCTTCAATCTTGCGGTGACCTTCTCCTTCGCAATCTGAGGTTCTTCTTTCTTTTACGGTCCATGTTTATCTTGTTTAATCGACCTTTCACTCGTCCGATTAATCATATAAGGATGCTTCGTTGGTGAGGAACTAGGTTTTGCATCACTTTCATAATCTGAAATTTATCCCATTTCTCATTGCATTATTAGTCAATATTTACCTTTTAAAACTGTTGAATTGAAGTTTGAGCTCAGTTCATGTCGAACTCTCTGGCGTGTGTGCCTGCTTGATCTGAAAAATTCACGGAACTATAATCCGTATGAATTAAGAAAATGGTTCGATTTGTATTGACCTACGGTGTGACAAGGACTGATCTTTCCATTCTTGAGTTTCTATTCATAATTGTTGCACACCACATGTTTGATAAATGTCCTCAATGAGACATCTCTGATAAATTGTTATGTCCCTCTCTTGTAAGTGCTTCCAACTCCTAACATGAGGCGACTGTGGACTACAAATTTGTGAGATTGTCTAATTGAGCCTAGCGCTCTGGAGGATCCAACCTTCTTCTTAACTAGAGTGGACAAATTTTCTAAGAAAGCTTAATCTCGGTACTTAAATCGATAGATTGAGGTGACGTAGCTCCGTACACTTGTCTATATCTAAAAAAGTTGTATAGATCTCATTCTTTCTTAATGGATGGAGTGAAGGAGGAACTTCTATTTGGTACTATCTTTATCCTGGTAATACAAATCTCATAAATAGAAATGAAGGTCTAGCCCGAATAGAAGATAAAAAGATAACCCAAAAAACAACAAGAGGTCGGGAATGTGACAGTGAATAGGGGATGAAGTTTAAACACGAGAGGAGACAGGTGAATTCCTATTGGATTGTAGCGTAGTGGGGGTACGGAAGGACTCTTGATAGTTCTCAGGAGATGGGACCCCTCTCTTGCTGGTTAGAGCCATAGGTAGCTTCTTCTGCCGCCTTCATTTTGAGATTGCTGTTTCAGTTTGGAGATGTAGAGCACTCTTTATGATGATGCCGGCTTCTCTTTACCTGCCACTAAGAAAGATATCATGAAAGGTCGGATGACTATTCTAGGAATGGCACAAAGAAAGAAGGATCTTGCTTGTAGGAAAGTAGCTTCCCCTTGTAGAAATAGAAAACAGTAAGTGTATTACAATGGAACCTTGTAGCCATGTTCCACAGATGGAATCTAAGGGTCAATGGTAGGCCTCGTCTTAATCGCATTCCACGTCCTAAGTGGATATCAGCTAAAACACATGTTATCTTCACCGGCTTCCTATCGGGATCAAGAGGCTTGTACCAGCTGCTATTGGGCCTAAAAATGGGTGCTTTGTATTGGGGATTATCAATAGTGATAGGGAAAAACAGGCATCACGATGAAGCTACCAGTCAACCAACTGGGGTAGTGGAGCAACATGTGCGATGAATCCACTCCTACGCACGAAAAAGTAAAAATTAAAATAAAAATTCCAAATATGAGACTTCATTGGTCACTTCTTGAAGCAGTCCCCTGGACTGACACTCTTAGAATGTCAATCTTGTTTCCAAAGAGATATTGATCTTCGTTGCTGTTACGAAAGGAGTGAGAGTTCTTATTGGCTAAAACCATTCGCTCACCAACCGTGTAATTATCTATTTGTGAGTTTGGATTCCTTGAGATGTAGGGATCTCATTTCTATAGGGAGTGAATGCAACGGCTTCATCCACTGCCCTCTAGCTTCAAATGGATGATGTTTTCTGCTTCCTTACATTAATATAATGGGTATATTTGTGCTTCCACCAGACAAGCCATAGGGAGCTACGTAATCCTTCTTAGCCGATTCAATGGAAGGTCCCGAGGCGAACATATTCTATTCCCCTGTGGTTGTAACAAAATATAGTTCAGAGAGGTTTCCAGGGCTAAGTGAAAGGCTTGGTTACGTAAACTTGGGAGCGGGTTTCATGTCAGTTGTGTGTCCGAGAACTGGATTTGCCGCCTTGGTGAAATTTAGGATTCCGGAAACTCCGCTAAAAAGATCTTGGAGCAGGTGAGGGATACGGTGTCATTGCAGTTAGTTTTACATAATCTACATTTATTTTAATAAACTAAGTCCAAAACCTGAATGATTATTTTGGCCGAAAAGAGGACTTGAGTGTTTGCAACTTATCAATGATAAGAAAGAGGAACCTGTTAGTCAGGTCAGAGGATGTTCAGTAAGATTTAGATGTCCACAACTTTGAACAAGGCGATGAAATGAAAGAGAAGACAGCAAGGGGAAAGAAAAAACTGAATTTCTGGTGATGAGTCTTTACCCATTGGATTTGCCACACCTTCATAGATAGATGAAATGCACATGTTTGATAAATTGGAAAGATTGTGTTGTGCGTTTGCATCCCTTCTCCATGAGGTACTTCTAACTCCTAAAACTAGTATGAATTTGTGAGATCCTCTCCTCAAACTGAATTTCTCAGTTCTTTTTTTGATCCGGTTCAGGAATATGATTCGTGAATCTAATAGATTTGGTGGCCTGTGTCTGTAGATGCATTACAGAGAGGATACGATGAGTTGCAAATGCTGCCAATACTGACATTTAAACACCATGGATTTTCATATTCCCTGTCACTGATGCCTATTCTTTCTGCTGCATTTCATCCCCCATAACAAAGGGTCGGCTATATGCTGTTCAAGTATTGGCACCTCTTAGACCTTTTGTTTTGCGTGTTGGTGCACTACATGTTTCCTGAGTGGAGTGGTTTTCATTTCCTTGAATGCGTACATTCAGAGTGATAGATTTCTATTGCATCCATTGTTCACGGGTCTTGTCTTATGAAGTACTAGTTGCTTATGAACGCTGAAAGAGATGCTTGCAAGATGTCATAATTATTTCGAATCATTGTGCAGAAGTGAAGTTGCAAAAATGAAGAATGGAGTGCACCCGCAGTTGCAATGGATATCCTACGTTAGCCAGGATGGTCGATTGATGAATGTCATGATGACCAAGATAAATGAAATCGGCAAAGTTCATCACATGAAAGCAAGGCGACAAATGGCTCAAAGCATTGGAAATGTCGCCAAATTTAACCGCCGTTATGGACCCAAGGAAGAGACGAATGAAGGAAACGAAGGCAAAGAATAACTTCTGTAGCAAGCAGATATATTTTTTTAGACTTGTCAGGCTCTTCTATTTCAATAATTTGTAGTATTACTCTCTGTGTTGCTTCTTGGTTACCATTGTTCTGGTGAACTTATCTTGAATTTATTGATCAAAGGTTTGAGACCATCTTATTGCTGCTGTTATGCTCTTTACTTTGCTACTACTCTCTTTTAGGCGGAGATCGATATAGGAGGAGGTTGAGAGGAACTGAGCCCCCAACCAGCTGTTGTAGGAGATTGTTTTTAGTGCTCCATTAGAGCACCATATGATGCTCTAATTCCAATTAAAATGCACCACTTTCACAAACTATGAGTGGTTGGCAGACACTCAAATTTCTGCTGTTATATCCTGCAGTACTACTAATAGCATGTGCCATGAGATGTGGTTTACTACTTAGCTAGGAAGATGATGCACGAAATAGAACGAGCTAAACTGTGGGCTAGTAAATATATCCTGTAGGCAGCAAGTTTGGAATCTTCCTAGAATCAAAGAAGTCTTTAAGCCTCCTCTTCGGGCTACTTCTCAGTTCCCATTCCCTTCTACCTAAGACTGCAACTCGGGGTGGGCTGGACATGTTGACATATTTGTCCAAGCTCAAGCCCAAGTAATGATATGGCTGTCCGAGCCCAAGTCTGAAACACAATCAGCCCGTCGAAGGCTCCAAGCCCAGAATTTATTTGGGCAATTCGGGCTCGGGCTAGCCCGTCCGACTCGCTTTTGAACTAGATAAAATTGACATAGTTATCATTAGAGCTGCACTTTCGATTAACCGGAGCGAAACCGACCCGAGATTGCTTGAACCTACAGGGCTCGGTTACGGTTAACCGGCTCGAGATTTTTCACAATACCTCTAACCGGCCCGGACCGTATAACTGTAACCGGGTATATCGGTTTAGTTCGGTTCGGTTCGATTTCAGGCCGAGTTCGGTTAAAATCGATGGTGACAGCTCAAAAAGCTGGGAACTCCAGCCGTTGGGGTCGGTTTCGGGTTGGTTAACCGGTGGGCTCGATTTGGTTTCGGGCTGGGTTCGGTTATCGGCTCCGATTGGTTAATAACAAGCTGGGTTCGGGCCGGTTCACGGTTTGACAAAATGTCTAACCAGTCCTAGCCCGCTAAAAATTGGTTTAGGTTCCGGTTCAGTCCCTTCGGGCTCGGGCTCAGTTACTGCAGATCGGTTCAAAATCGGGCCGGTTCACCAGTTAGGCCTGTTTGACAGCTCTAGTTATCAATTTCAACTCACTAGATTATACATAGATTTAATTCAAAGATGTTCTATAATTATATATAGATGTATAATGTTTGTAGATAGTTGATGGAATGGTGCAAATCAGGCTAGCCCGACACCAAACATTTATACCCAAGCCCAACACTAGTTACAGTCCGGCTTGAGAATTCTTGTCGAGATCGGTTCGGATTACTCGTAATATGTGCCATGACTGATTCTATTTCGGGTTGAGTTCGGGTTGTTCACATTCAGCCGTCCAAGTTGCACGCCTATTTCTACTGGCAGGTTTCTGTTTTAATCTGAATCAGACAACTTATTCCAACCGTTGAGGAAACATCACGTCGTACCATACGAAGCTGCATTTGAAATGGGACTGTAAATTATGCAGAAGACGAGCCAGAAATACAAATCTCCCGCTCCTCAAACTTGCGATCACACGAAGCAAACGACGCAAACTACACTACGTCCTAATCAAGGACACCGTACCTATCCCATTTACTGAGGTAAGAATCTGAAAGGATTCAACTACCTCTGAGCCAATATGTGTATTCTTACCAAAAACATGTTATATCTGCATCTGAGGACCACCAACAAGGTATTTTGAACTGAAATGGATGAAACTTCAGAATCATCCAAATACAGAATAGAGCAAGCAATACTCACATAACTACTACAGAGGGAAGACAACCACCTCATACGTATCCCTCTCTGTGCATAGTGTACACAAAATTTTGAAATTTACTATATTTTGCTCCTATAGTATTGCATAGGGTATGGTATCAACGCCAATACGGAGTACAGATAAATAGACTCAGGATACATTTGAAGATCTATAACGAAGTATAATCTGTCAACGGATGAAAACTCTAGTGATTGTGTCAACTCGTATGCTAGTAGGTAGGAAATTTAGGATCCACGTCACGAGCCCACCCTTCGATTCCTCCTACAATGTCCTTTGCAGATGTGAAACCGTTCTTGTGAAGGCATTGTACGGCCCTCTGTGAATCATTACCTCTTCTACAAACAACGTAAAGAGAAGCGGCGGCAGCAGTGTCCTTCAGTGCTGATGATATCTCAGACAACCTGCTTTCCAAACTCGACAGAGGAATGTTCACAGAATTGGGAAGAGAGACGATCTTGAAGTGCTGTGCTGGTCGTACATCGATTAGAATATGCGGTTCTCCTTTCAGAATTCTCTCCTTGTATTCTTTGGTGCTTATTCTATCTTCTGCTGCGACCAGATTTAACTTCAAGGGAGACTGCAGCAAATTGGGAGATAAGAAACTGTCTTCCGAGGAATGACTCTAATGAGACAATGAGTGGGTAACCCACAAATAGATGTGAATCCACTTGAGCAACTGTCTTTTCTAAGATAAATAAAGCAGCAAATGAAAATACAAATGGCAGCGCAACACATAAAACTAATGAGGCAAAAACCTACCGGAGAGAAAGGAGATTGAGTGAATCTCTCATAGTCGAACTCCCTAAACTGTTCTCGGGTTAATGTTGAGTTGTCTCCACAAACTTCACATAGTGGTGATCTCCCCCTGATCTTGACCTACACAAATCAAAATATTAAACTGTTAGAGAAATAAGCAAAATTTTCACCCTAAATCATTCTCACCCCTGTTCTGCCAAAGAAGACTAATGCCATAAAAGAAGACCATAAAAAAGCAGCAGTTGTTAGGACATCATGAACTTCGAGAGCAATGGTGGCAAACCTGACACAGAATTTATAGATATAACACAACTTCTAGGGTATTGGCGACTTTTAAAGCGGCTTTCTTGAAGGAATTATTCAGGACAGCCACTCGTGGAATGTCCACGAAAAAAAAAAAAAAAAAAAAAAAAAAAAAAAAAAAAAAGCCCAAAATTTATATTTCCAGAGGGTAAAAGTTAACAAGCATCCAAAATAAGGACTTTCATGAGTGGGGTTCCGAAGGGCGAAGGAAAATGTAAGTAATTGTAGAGTGCAAGGTAAGGCTCATTGATAGAAAGCAGTACACTAATTAGGGAGAGCGAAAATGTGAGAATAGATGAACCTGATGTCCTATATCAATAAGACGTTACTGCGCGACCTACACATTTGAAATTTGGGTACCATTTAAAGATGTGGCAGTGAAGCTATGTACATACATTGCGAATCCGTGCAGACAAAGCATCAAAGAGAAGCATCCTTTCCGAGAGTGGCTCGCCAATGCCACTTGCAATCTTTATTGCTTCGAGAGCTTGGAGACAGCCAATAATACCGGGAACTGTAAGCACACAAATAAAGGAGTTAATGAAGAGACAAAAATGTTCAGTTTCTGCATTGACATGCTATGCACTATCGTGCATTATCCTTCCTTTCCCTTCTTTATGGGTTAGTGACTTAGTTTATGTGTGCATCGGGCTGAATGAAGCTGAACTGAAAGAACTTGCTGTAATACTTTGAGGAGCCCCCCAGATGGGGGAAGCTGAATAGCGTGAACGTTGGGAAGTATCAATATGAAGCTAAATATAGGTCGGCAAATCACTGCATCTTCAGATTTTAGGTTTAATACTAAATATTCCCTTAACTTTCAATCACCCTAGATATGTGTTGAATATTACTGGTCAAAGCTTTGGGCATATTGAAAGAACTTGACATGTATAATGGCAAACTTCAGCACCCAAAGGGATTGAAGAAAAGTTATAGCAATTTGCAGCTACAGAATCTGCCTCATCCTTTTCATCTATGTAATTATAATTATAGCAATGAAACACTACATGCAGAGAGCAGACACATCAGAAGTGCCTTCAAGGACAGAACCCAAAACATGCCTCCAATTCGTTTATATCTTGATTTATTTGAGAATCTAGCCAATTATTCTAACTGGAGACATTCAGACAAGCACACACACATGCTAGTATTCAACACGTGCACTCAGGGCCAGCCTGCCCATAAGACAACTTAGGCAGCCGCCTAGAACCTCGAAATTTAGAAGGCCTCAAATTTAGGCAGTCTGTTAGGTATAATTAGGAGTATGAGACAAATTAACTGCACAATTGACAACAAGGTGAGGAAAATTAGGAAAAACAGTTGGAGAGAGATAATTAAGAAATGAAATTGACGTGATTATGAGGTGAGTGTGGAAGTGGAAATGGAAATGCAGAGAGAATGGTCTAAAAAATGCAGAGACAAGGAAGAACTAATTAATGAGTCAAGGAGAGAGAAGGAGATAATTAAGGGAGGAGATAAGTTATAACAAATTCAAGATCAACTATAATTTGTGTTCTTCTAAAAAAATTAGGAGTATAATTTTATCATATTTCTATAAGAATTGGAGGAAAAAGAACCTCCTGGAAAACAAGAGTACATGAATCTTCTAACCCCCTTCTGATGAGCTCTTCATTTTCCAACATGTATCTACCCCATAACTGTTCTATGCCCTACTTCTCTCTCGTCATCAAATTCAGTAGAAGCATCTTTTGGAAGAGTTCGATTCCAAGTTCAAGAAATTAACTTCAAATTTTGGCGCAATTCAGATTTTCTTCATTCTTTTCTATCACCCTATAGTATGATTATTTTAGGAGAGCCATATAGTTAATGTTAAGAAAACTGTGATATTCATATTTTACTTAAAAATTTCTACTAACAATTAACTATGGATACAAACCTATTAGGATTAAGAAGACGAAGGCCTCTTTTTGAAAATTCGCCCAAGGCCTCAATGTTGTGGAAAACGAAAAATATGCAGAAAGAAAGAATCAAAACACACAGATTTACGTGGTTCGGCAAAACAGCCTACTCCACGGAGTTGCAGAGATTTCACTAAAACAGACGAATCGTCTCAGAGAGAATTACAAGCGAAATCAGAACGCTCAACATAACATGCTACGAACCCTAAGAACTCTATAAATAGACAACCTATCAAACCGGGCCGGATCCAAGCCCAAACGGGTCAAAACGGGTCAAAAAATATTTTTTTCGGGGGCGCTGCCCCCGAACTCCCGGAGACATGTTCGTGATCGCTACGGCTTGGGCCTACCGGCCCAAGCCTTCGCTCCACGAATCATGTCTCCCTTTTCGGGTCGTAGCAAAACATGAATCGGGTCGATTCATAAAACGGGTCGCCCATGAACCAGGGCTCCAACCCAACAATTCTCCCACTTGGAGACTGGTTCAACATCATGTACCAGAACCACATCCCCTCACATAATCAAGCTCCATCCCTGCAACTCAGCTCATCTTCTTCAAGAAAGAAGACCCACTGAAGCTGCGCACAGCTTCAGTTTCTCAACAGTAACAACCTTTGTGAACATGTCTGCTGGATTCTCACTTCCACAAATCTTCTCAAGCTGAACCTGACCATCATCAAGTAACTCACGGATGAAATGATACTTTGTCTCAATATGCTTGGTTTTAGAATGGAACGCTGGATTTTTAGCAAGAAAAATAGCACTCTGACTGTCACTGTGAAGCGTGCCATTCTCCTGTATCTTCCCCAACTCTCCTAAGAACCTCTGCAACCATACCATCTCCTTTGCAGCTTCCGTGATAGCAATATACTCAGCTTCCGTTGTTGAAAGAGCAACAACCTTCTGTAAGTTAGAACCCCACGACACTGCCGTACCACCCAAGGTGAACACATACCCTGTAGTACTCTTCCTCTTATCCAGATCACCAGCAAGATCAGCATCAACAAAACCCTTAAGTTTCAAAGCACCTCCACCGAAACATAAGCACGTGTCTGAAGAACCTCTCAAGTACCTTAAGATCCATTTAACTGCCTCCCAATGTTGCTTTCCTGGATTACTCATATACCTGCTCACAACTCCCACTGCATGGGAAATATCTGGCCTAGTACAAACCATAGCATACATCAACGAACCAATAGCTGAGGCATATGGAGTCTTACCCATGTGTTCCCGTTCTTCAACTGTCTTTGGTGAATCATCTTTACTCAATCTAAAATGACCCCCCAACGGAGTATTCACAGGCTTAGCCTGATCCATGCTGAATCTGCTTAGTACCTTCTTCACATACTCTGTCTGGGACAAATACAGAGTACCTCTGGCTCTATCTCTGACTATCCTCATACCAAGAATCTGACTTGCAGGGCCCAAGTCCTTCATGGCAAACTGTGTAGACAATTTCTTCTTCAAGTTGTTAATCTCATCCAAACTAGATCCTGCGATCAGCATATCATCAACGTATAACAACAAGATAATGTAGGAGCCATCAAACTGTCTAACATAGCAACAATGGTCTGCATGACATCTCGTGTACTTTAAGCTGCACATAAAACTATCAAATTTCTTGTTCCACTGCCGAGGAGCTTGTTTCAGACCATACAAGCTCTTCTTCAACCTGCACACAAGATTCTTATTTCCCTGTACCTCGAAACCCTCTGGCTGATGCATATACAATTCTTCCTCCAAGTCACCATGAAGGAATGCAGTCTTTACATCTAACTGCTCAAGATGTAAGTCTTCTTGAGCAACCATACTCAGCACCAACCTGATAGTTGTAAGCTTCACCACAGGTGAAAGTATCTCAGAATAATCAATTCCCTGCTTCTGCTGGTACCCCTTCACAACAAGTCTTGCCTTATACCGTTTACTTCCATCAGATTCATTCTTCACACGATATACCCACCTGTTATGAAGTGCCCTCTTCCCTGTTGGACGTTCAGTTAACTCCCATGTCTGATTCCGAAGTAAAGAATCCATCTCATCATTCAT
The DNA here is from genome assembly GCA_023055425.1 of Linanthus parryae. Classification (NCBI taxonomy): domain Eukaryota; kingdom Viridiplantae; phylum Streptophyta; class Magnoliopsida; order Ericales; family Polemoniaceae; genus Linanthus; species Linanthus parryae. Next base: position 124,879,589 of record JALGPY010000004.1, on the reverse strand, counting down.
TGCTGACTCCCACTTGCTAGAGTGAACATCCTGCAAAGTCTCTGCATAAGTCTCAGGCTCACCAGCATCAGTCAACAATATATAATTAAGACTAGGGGAGTAACGCTCTGGGACCTTTCTGTTCCTAGTCCCCATCCGAGTTCTAACATAGGTCTTCAGAGGAGTGTTCTTGTCCTTTGCAACTGGTTGTGACTCAGTAGTGTCAGGCACACTAGACTGATCCTGCGGAACATCATCACTGGGAGTGACATCCTCAAGAATATCAGGACAAACATACGAAGGAGTAGCTGGGACTTTATCCTCTGTATCAATAGCAACACTCGCCCTATCCTTATACATCATCTTCTCATTGAAGATCACATCTCTGCTTCTTACAATTTTCCTGTTCTCAGCATCCCAGAATCTGTAACCAAATTGTGCATCTCCATAGCCAATGAAGAAACAAATCTTGGACTTTGCATCTAGCTTACTACGTCTGGCAGCATCAATATGAACATAAGAAACACAACCGAAAACTTTCAAATGATCAAAACTAACCTCTTTTCCGCTCCATACTTCTTCAGGCAATCTGAATTCCAACGGAACTGAAGGTCCACGGTTTATGCAATAAACCGCTGTGCTAATTGCATCTGCCCAGAAAGTCTTCGGTAATCCAGAACAAAGCCTCATGCTTCTAGCTCTCTCATTGATGGTCCTATTCATGCGCTCAGCCACACCATTCTGTTGTGGTGTCCCGGGAAGAGTATTTTCGAGTCTAACTCCATGCGTAGCACAATAATCCTTAAGTCCACCATCAATGTATTCTCCACCATTATCAGATCTCAAACACTTCAATTTCAAACCCGTTTCAGTCTCAACCATGGCTTTCCACTTTTTAAAAGTTTCAAATAAATCAGATTTATTTTTCATAAAATAAACCCATACTTTCCTACTGAAATCATCAATGAAAGTGACATAGTATTGAGATCCTCCTAGCGACGCTACTGGTGAAGGACCCCACACATCAGTGTGCACGAGATCCAGCTTGCTTGATCTCAAGGCACGACCGCCTTTCAAGAAACTGACTCTCTTCTGCTTTCCCATAATACAGCTCTCACAAATACCCAGATCAACAGACTTCAGCTTTGAGAGCTTACCTTGGGACTGCAATATCTTCATACCTCTATGACTCATATGACCAAGTCTGCGATGCCACAAATCAGCGTCTTGCTCAGCTTCAGCAACTGCTACTGTATCACTCGGTCCCGAAGTCATGTACAAAGTTCCAGTTTTCTTACCACGAGCAAGTATCATGGAACCTTTCAAAACCTTCCATGCACCACTTGAGAAGACCACAGAGTTACCATCATCATCAAGCTGTCCCACCGATATCAAATTCTTCTTCAGTTCAGGAACATGTCTCACCTTCCGCAAAGTCCATACAGAACCACTTGCAAGCTTGACATCAATATCACCCTGACCAACAATATTCAGCGGCTCCCCATCTGCCAAGTACACCTTTCCGAAATCCCCAGCAGTATAGTTCTGCATAATTTCACGGTGCGAGGTAGTATGGAAAGAAGCACCCGAATCTAATATCCAATCATCAACGGGACTATACACAGCAAGAAGTAAAGCATCTTGAATTTCATCACTGACTGCATTCACCGAATTCCCAGACTTTCCTCTGTTTTTCTTCGGTGCCTTACAATCACTCTTAAAGTGACCTAATTTACCACAGTTCCAGCAATTAACCATGCTTCCATCCCTTGTCTGCGATTTTCCACGACTGGTACCTCCATGCTTAGATTTAGATCTTCCCCGATTATTATTATCATTCCTTTCGTTGCTTCTGCCACGATTATCAACATTATAGGCTGAACCCGAAGGTTCACCAGAATCTTTACGACGCACTTCCTCAGCCAGAATTAAATCACGTATGTTATCATACTTCAACTTTTCTTTTCCAGCAGAATTACTAACAGCAGTTCGCATAGATTCCCAACTATTAGGTAATGACGCTAATAGTATCAAAGCCCTAACCTCATCATCAAAGTCAATTTCAACAGCAGACAATTGATTCGTAATTGTATTGAAATCAGTAAGATGTTGAGCAACCAACATACCTTCTGTCATCTTCAGATTGAACAGACGCTTCATCAAGTACACCTTGTTATTAGCAGACGGAGTCTCGTACATTCCTGACAACGCCTTTATCAGCGAAGCTGTAGTAGTCTCCTTAATAACGTTGTGCGCAACCGACCTTGACAGCGTCAACCGAATAATGCCCAGAACCTGTCGATCCATAACCTTCCAGTCTTCCTCCTTCATGGCTTCAGGCTTTACCCCTTCCAGTGGAGCGTGCAGTTTCTTCCCATACAGATAGTCCTCTATCTGCATCTTCCAGTACGCATAATCTGTGCCGTCGAACTTTTCAATTCCAGAACCTTTCATCTCATCTGCCATCGTTTTTCCCAAACCCTAGCGAACCTGGCTCTGATACCAGTTGTTGTGGAAAACGAAAAATATGCAGAAAGAAAGAATCAAAACACACAGATTTACGTGGTTCGGCAAAACAGCCTACTCCACGGAGTTGCAGAGATTTCACTAAAACAGACGAATCGTCTCAGAGAGAATTACAAGCGAAATCAGAACGCTCAACATAACATGCTACGAACCCTAAGAACTCTATAAATAGACAACCTATCAAACCGGGCCGGATCCAAGCCCAAACGGGTCAAAACGGGTCAAAAAATATTTTTTTCGGGGGCGCTGCCCCCGAACTCCCGGAGACATGATTCGTGGAGCGAAGGCTTGGGCGACATGTTCGTGATCGCTACGGCTTGGGCCTACCGGCCCAAGCCTTCGCTCCACGAATCATGTCTCCCTTTTAGGGTCGTAGCAAAACATGAATCGGGTCGATTCATAAAACGGGTCGCCCATGAACCAGGGCTCCAACCCAACACTCAAAAAGTCTTAAGACGGCCTTGCATGCACTAAAAGAAAAACACAGAGAAAAGTTACTAACCAACTCCAAGAACTCCACTGTCGGAGCATCTTTGACATGCTGTTGCAGGTGGTGGAGCCGGAAATAGGCATCGATAACAAGGACCTCCGTTATAATTGTAAACTGTGAGCTATACAAGTAATTTCCAGATTTAGTAATCAAAATTCTGAAACTCTATAATTAGTGCATTACACAATGCAAAAACGAAGGTGTATTTCAATAAGCAGTAACAATTACCTGTCCTTCCATTCCTATTGCAGCACCTGATACAAGAGGCTGCATGCATAAGTATTTAGTTAATAAATGAAGGCGGTGAACTTGCATAAGCCATTGTGCATTTAAATGAAGACATGAAAATAGGGCTACAAATTCATTTAAGCAGCTGGCCATTGTGCATTTCATGTCTCCTCTATTCTTTCTATTGAAATCTCCCTTCAGAAGAACATGCATAACAACTCCTTTGAAATAACAGGCTGGAATTAAACCCAAAAAAAAGGTAGAGCACGGTAGCTTCCTGAGCTAAGACATTAAAAGTGTTTATAACCAAGGGAAATGGTGAAAACATTAACGGAAGATATGGATCACAGATATTGAATTTAAAAAGGCTGCCGAAATCAAGTCAAACCATCCAACACAAAATAAGTGTTAAAAGTTTTTAATTTAAGCCAAAACAGTGTCTGCAAATGTTTTTTAAAAGACGGGAAGAGAAACTGACATGGAATAGAGATCATTAGATTACCTTTCCGGCCAGTACACAACAATCACTGATCAGATAACGGCTAGGAGCATTATCTGTTGCATCAACTACTATGTCATATCTAGGAGGCACCAGTCATGGAATTCATCATACTCAACTGTACAGACCCTAAGTTGAAAAACGAACCAAAAATTGAACATGAAGAGTCAGTGTACAAATTCCATTCTATCAAGGATACTTGCTCATTATTTCCAATGCATTGGTGATGCGCAATGCTTCTTTGTACTGAATGATCTCAACAGAAGAGTTAATCCTGATTAAGCAAACAGAGTTGTCAGTTAAATGCAATACTTTTGAAAAATCAAAGACGACATGTAGCAAAACGGAGTGACATACGCGTGGCAAGCAGCAGCGGCAGATTCCACTTTGGATTTACCGATGTATGCTTCAGAGTGGATGATCTAAAGTATAACGGAAGTGAGCACGTGAAAATTAATATAACGAGTTAAACTCAGAAAAGCAACATATAAGAATAAACAGTAAGGCATTTTTTAAACTACTATAAACTAATAAGCAACAATACACATCTAGTATTCAAACCCTGTTGCCAGCTCAGGATCAAACAAATCAAAATTTCGGACATTGCTGCAGAGAGATAGTTAGGATTATTGATCTCATTCACCCACTTGGCATAGGACCTATCATATTAGCTTACTTTGCCCAATCTCTTATCTATGATACAAATTGTGAATGTAACAGATTTGCAACCTCCATAGCATCAAAGATCATTGTCTATCCACAGCCCAACATTGATGGCGCATGTAAGCACCACTGTGTACTAAAAGCCTCACTGCACGAATGTAACAACCACGGGAGCAGATAAGAGGGCACACAGGTCCCGGGAAACAACAATTCTGTTAACCTATGATTTATATCACAACAAATTATGGTCCTTCAATAAAACACGGATCCCTATTAACTTGGTCCCTGCTCCATTCCTGGCGAAAATGTGTTCCAAGCCACTACTGATTCTTAACGACACCATTTTTTCATGTATGTTGATAGTTTGTTTAAGTTTAAACCTGTCAGAGTGTGCTAGTTTAAAGTTATCTTAGAGGCACTCTTTTCTGGTCTTCTACCTTCAAATATCATTAAGCTTTTTGAATATATTTGATTTCTAAGAGCGAGTTGCACGCTGAATCACCTCCATGATATCAGCTTTCCCTATCCGCACCAATACTTATCCATCTCCACGAATGGAAACCTCAAACTTAAATTTGGGATTAATTCCCCCCCACCCCCCGCCCCACCCCACCCACTTTTCTTAAGCTTTCAACATGAGTTGGCTTTGTTTGTTAAAAAGTTCAGCAACCGCCATCAGGAAACTCAGAACACAATACGAAGTTGTGTAATTATTTATAAGAATGTCATTGTCTAGGGAAGCAATCTAGCAAGAGCTGGACTTGACGATTCCTGTGAGAACAGATAAGATGAAGAATACTTTCTATGCATGACCATTGATAGTACAGAAAGTGAAACATATCCAATCTGTTTGAGAAAAACCAGGAGCTATGACGTACTTTCTTGATCAGATCGCTTATACCTTTATTTTTTGACAACTAGTGTCATGGTTAGCAGCATTATGATGAAGTTTAGTTCTTTGTTAAACAGCTTCACATCTTTACGGTACTTACAGCACTCCTTAGTACTAGTTTTGTGAATTTCAGGGTATGATCCAACTGATGGAAGATAAAACATAAGAGTGAGATGGAACCAAAAAGGAAAAATATTGCTGATTTTGTATCAATTGTCAGACCAAACAACTTCATTATGAGATATAGAAAGAGGTGTCTGATTCCTAATAGAAATATAATTTGTGGAAAATCAAGAAGAAACAAACAAATGATTGGCAGAAAATAGGCATTTGTATTTCTTTCTGAATCACTAGAAGTTGGATAATCAAGGAAGCAGGCCATCCTTTTACTAAGAAATGGTTCATATCATTTCCATTCATTCTTACACGTATTGATTCATATGGTTTGGGTATGATTTTCTGATCTAAAACCACTAATGGGCTAACCGGGTAAGTGTAAAACCAATGTTCAGGCCAAGCTAGGGACACCAAACTGATACTTTCTTCCTTTATGCAATGCCAAACCAAGGCAATACTCTAGTAAAATGGCATGGGAAGATGAGAACAGATACTTGGACGAGCAATCGAGTATAAGTTCCGAGCACTTTGACATTATAGTCATATCCACTAACACAGAGAGACTAACACATTCGAAAATGGAAAAACGACCCTTGTACCTGCCTGTGCAGATTGTTAAGCTCCACGACATCATGATCGACAATACCCAGACGACCTGTAAATACTTAAGAGTTAGTAGCAATCCTACCCCAGAAAATTTTATGTTCCATACTAACTAAAATTTTCATAATCAGATATTATGACAATGAAGATAAGCTACCAATAACTAGGATGAGAAGTACTACACCAACTGATGATAATCTGGTTTATATTAGGTGTTAAGTCCCTTCATTGCTTAAACACCGAGTATTGAGGCAGACAGCTTACCTACACCACAGGCAGCAAGATACAATAGAGCAGGGGCGCCCAGTCCTCCAGCTCCAACAACTAGAATTGAACTCTTCACAAGCTTCGACTGCGCTGTAATTAACCAACATAAAAGCACTAGTAAGAAAACTTGGGTTCACGTTCACAACTTTTCACAGTGAAACTATAATTTGTACGAAAGCTGCCTCGATAGAGTTAGGGCTAGTTTGGTAATGCTGTGGCCTTTTAGAAAGTTGCGGTGTAGGAACTACTGTGAGAAAGCTGCTGTGAAAATCTACGCAAAAAGTGTTTGGTAAATTCCGTATTTAAGCTGCTGCGAGAAAGCCCTTTTGACATTTTGTGTTTGGTAATTAGTGTTTCAGAGTTGTTGTTACTGTCGAAATGACAATATCAGACATGATCTAATAAATAATGTTACTAGTTATTGATATTTATTAACGGAAAGAATGTCAAATAATACATTTATCGAAAAATAGGCCATGGAAAGCAACATCTCCCATGCATTGGTGAAGTAACTGCTTTCCAGAAATCAGAAAAAATAAATTTACCAAACACATTAATACTGCTTTTAGATTCGAAATACAGCATTCTAGACAGCAAAAACGAAGTCTTAAAGTTCTTGACTTTCAAAAAACTCTCTTAAATCCAATTAATCCATATTCTGATCATGAGTGAACTCAACTCCAGCGGTTAACAACACTCCGTGTCCAATCTGAGTTTTAATGCAAATTCCAATGTGTTACTGAAATTAAACCCTAATCAGATGGCTGATTGAAGAAAAAATCAGAGTTTTAAAGTCAAACCTTCAACTCCGAACGAAGGAAGCATGAGGTGGCGACTGTATCTGTAGATCATATCCGGCGAGAGATCATGTCCGGAGTTGGAAGTTCCGTTCGGCAACGGAGAAGACAAACTTGCCTTCGCTTCCTCATCCTTTACAGTAGCGTCGTGAAGCTGAGCTTCGAGAACCGATATACGGCGCTCGATATCGCTCTTCTCCGACTTCAAAGTCTCAATTTTCCGGCGAATTTCAGAGGCATCGCCTCCGACTCCGTTGTAATCCATCGTTCCCGGAGTTCGTAACTGGCAGCAACCACCGGATTAAACCCTAACAGACACTAGCGGATTAAACCCTATAAGTTGAAAGAATTGGCGTCCTACCCGTCTGGTGAATTGGTCTTTGAAAAATACCCGTCTCTCACTTATGTTTGGCGTGTGTGGGTTACACAATTTAATCAACTAAATTAACACTTAATTAGACAAATTTTTAAACAAACCTATACACATCATCGTCCCAGTTGTTTCTCGTCCCAGTTTTTTTCTCGTCCCAGTTTTTTCTCGTCTCAGTTTTTTCTCGTCTCAGTGTGGCAATATACTGAGACGAGAGTTCTGCTCGTCTTAGTATATTGCCACATTGATACTGAGACGAGCAGGTCAACACCGGGACGAGCAAAGGCTCGTCTTACACAGTAACTGTGTTTTCCAGAAAAAAACTAAGAAAAACTTCAAACTGTCATAATCAGAGATTCAGAAAGATGAAATTGTTCGGAAAAAAAAGACTTCATTACATTAAAAACATAAAAAACTTAAAAACATGAACATGATTACATTTTTTTGGGCTTTTTGGGACTGCGAGGCCAGAACTCCGGATCATCTTCATCTTCTTCGCTGCTGTCGTCGTCTCTGTTTCTTTTCTTCGGCGACCATGGCGGAGATGGCGGCCAATCCACGGAGTCGTCATCTTCCTCGTCTTCATCGTCACTGTACTGAGTTGTTTCAGATCCCCTTTTTGCCCGGAAATAGGACTGTTCACGGTCAGTTTCACTGTCACTCTCTTCCTCTTCATCCTCATCCTCTTCCTCGTCCTCGTCCTCGTCCTCGTCCTCGTCCTCGTCCTCGTCCTCGGACCTTTCTGTGTCCTCCTCCTCCTCCTTTTCCTCGTCCTCGGACACCTCCTCCTCCTTGTCCTCGTCCCACTCCTTTGGTATCTTCTTCTTTGCCATTTCAGAATGTGTTGAGTTTGGGAGAGAAGAGTGGCTTTTGTAGTGATTCCTGGGTAGATGAAGAGACTGGGTAGATGAAGAGACGGAGAGAGATAATGGTTCATGTGCCGGGTATAATTGCATTTTCTAGAAAACATGCATGTATGTTTTCTAGAAAACATGCATGCATGTTTTCTAGAAGGTGTGTAATAATAACACTGTTGAAATACGTAACAGTTTTTTTGGTAAGAAATGCATATTCATATTAAATAAATTTAGAAAAAGAAATTGTTTATCTATGTATTAAAATGCAGATTCATATTAAAAAACACAAGAATTGATCTAAATAAAAGATATATTGTTTATTTATGTATTAAAATGCATATTTATAGTAAAAAACACAAGAAAAATATATATTGTTTATTTTTGTAATAAAATGCATATTCAAATTAAAAAACACAATAATTGATCGAAACAACATATATTGTTTTCGCAATCATCAGAATAGGTTGCGAACTAATAATTACATTACAAAGAACGAAGAACAACGGCTTTTATCACAACATTAATTTTTCAATTGAGGGCAAATCTTTCTGGTGTGCCCTTTTACATGGCAATGGCTACATCCGTACGTTCCCGTTCCTCGCTTTTTTTCACGAACGGTTTCGACCATTGGCTTGTGTCTTTTCTCCTTGTCCCTCCCAACTGTTACAACTTTCTTCGGTGGAAGTGGGCGAATGTTTCTTATGTGTGCAGGTACTTCGCTTGTGACTGCGCTGGTCCAAGTTGCTGGGTTCGGAGGAGTCTTAATTGTACCTGCATAAGCCAGATGGTAGTTTTCCAGTGAATAGAACCTGCTTGTGTGGGCGTACATGACCTTCATGTCATGGTCGGCATCGTAACGGCCAAGTTTTCTGAGTTCTTTTGCACAAGCACACGCATGCACACACGGGAACCACATCTGTTGGTATTTGCCGCACGTGCAGGTTCCGAGGCAATCTCCAGCTTTGAATTCCACAATTTGAGTTTTCAGATGATTACCGCGGACTTCATACAGAGACTCTGAAATTGGTCGCACTCGAAAATCTATACACTTTATAGAACGACTCAACATTCTTTTCTCCATTTTCGCAGTGAGGTAGGTGTTGCCCATGTCAAAGCCGAGGTTTCGTTTTTTAAGGTGCCACTCGCTCTGATGATCGCTTATTTGGGAGAACATTGTAAGAGCTTTGTCAGACCTGGTCGGCAGCAGGCACGAGTTAATGGACTCAGCATAGTTGGATGTAAGAATCTCAAATCGTGCTGTTTTACAATGGGACCTTGCCCATTTCTCTAGACCGGCATCCCGGAAGTAACGTTCGACGGTCTTGTCGTTAACGCTGTTTACTTTGTCGCACTCAATACCCATGTCTATCAGATGTGACTCACACGCGTCCTTATCAAATGTGTAGGCCGCATTGTGGTAATGAGGCACCCACTTTTGTGTATTGTAATGCTTCAGAGCGTTCATTTTCAAATGGTAATAGCAGTGGACGTGGTTGGATAAGGGGTACACGGCCTTGACTGAATTGATGATAGCCCGGTGCCGATCTGAAACGAACGTCAACTCCTCATGATCCTGGACAACATACCTCAGTCTGTTTAAGAACCAAGTCCATGCAGCGGTGTCTTCATTGTCCACTAGTCCCCATGCAATGGGATAGCACTGTTTCTGGCTATCCACCATTGTGCATACGACCAATTGTAGGGGTTCCTTCTTCATGTGCGACATGTCGATGACAATTACTGGTCGCATATACGGTATCCCCTGAATTTGTGCCGCGAACGCAAGGAAACAGTACAAGAAAACACCACCTTCGTCCACTCCCATATCCCATTTAGTACCAGGGTTCAGAATTTCACATAATGCCATGAACACGGGAAGATCAGCGTAATTTTGAGCACGAGTACCCTGGATCATCTGTTTGGCCCTTTGACGTGCATACCATGCCGGCCAGTACGATATTCTACTTCCCATTTTTAAGGCGATGTTCTGTACTTCCTTGATTGTGGGTGTGTTTTTTGATTGGCCCATCATTCCCAACAATTCATACGCGATCACTTCGCTATTAATGTTACGGTGCTTCCCATCTACGCTGCATGCCGTACATGTATGAATGGGGTTATGTTTCTTCACCTGGTAGTGCACGGAATCTTTTTGCTTGTAAGCCCCAAGCATCCATTTGCATTCCCGATTCTCGCACCGCAGTACAATACGAGTCTGGTCTCGCTTATATACGTAAAAAGTCCATCTCTTCAAACCTGCAACCGTTCTGATATGGTGGGACAACGCCCTCCCAGTATACAAACCTTTAATCTCTATGTCCAGACCGTCTAGCCTTCCCACACCAGTCTGTCCACGACTCTCTGTACAATCTACCGCAACAGTTGCCAATGCAAGATTATTTTGCCCCATTGCCTCATTAGTGGCAACCATAACTCTGTCAGCTAATTGCACAATGTCGTTACAGTGAACCGGAGACGGAGTGAGATCCATTGCGTTATATGCTACCCTGTCTTCGTCACAATCCTCGGCGAGTATCTCTATACCTTGAAAGTAATCCTCGCGGTACGTAAGGGGGGGGCTCAAAGGAACCAACTGATTGTTAGGGGTTTCAGTTTGATCCATCACAACCTCGTCAGCAACATCAGCATTAATGTATGGTTGATCCACCAAATCCTTTAACGTGACGTACATGGTTACAATAGTTCCCTTTTCCGTAATATCAAAGATATCTTTGATTTCTATATCTTTAGTGAGGACATTAGGCTCGATCAGGTTAGCATCTGGAAATTGGAAATGATAAGATAAGACAACCTTTTTGGTAGGCGGACAATCTGTATCCATTCTGACCGAAACTTCGTGCTCCAAAGATTCCACGGTAATGCCTTGAATTATCTTGAATACTGCATTCTTCACGGCATGACCTATGTATATGTGTCTACCTTCGGCACGCGTCCATTCACCATTCCAAACAGCACGGAACATCAATTTTCTCACCATTTCTACATGTCAAGAGAGAGAATGATTTTAGGGTTTAGGGTTCGCATAGTAGAAAGAGAGAGAATGATTTTAGGGTTTAGGGTTCGCATAGTAGAAAGAGAGAGAATGATTTTAGGGTTTAGGGTTTGGATGAAATTAGGGTTTGGTCAAACAAAGAAAAAGGGGTAACAGAATTTATGTACTTTTTTCAGGAAGGAGAGGGACCACCACCAGCTCAGACAACATATTTATTATAAAATGTGACGAGAGTATACTCGTCCCTGTATTTACAACTGGGACGAGAGAATGTTCGTCCCTGTGTTTTACAACTGTGACGAGAGTATACTCGTCCCTGTATTTACAACTGGGACGAGAGAATGTTCGTCCCTGTGTTTTACAACTGTGACGAGAGTATACTCGTCCCTGTATTTACAACTGGGACGAGAGAATGTTCGTCCCTGTATTTACAACTGGGACGAGAGTATACTCGTCCCAGTCTTAGGTGTACAGTCTTAGGTTTACTTAAAATGGATGATCTGTGATTTAGGGATTCATGTTTAGTATTATTATGGTTTATGACTTACAATTAAAATCTTTAGTGGCTATAGGAATGATACTTAGTTGGTTATAGTGTTTAGTGTCTACAAATGTAGGATTTTGGGAGGATGTTACTTGGTTTAATGGTGTGTATAAGGTTTAGGCATTACATGATTAAGATATGATGATTGTAGGATGTTGAGTTTATAGTTTACATTACATGATTATATGGTTTAGGACTTACAATTAACATCTTTAGTGTCTATAGGAATGATACTTAGTTGGTTATAGTGTTTAGTGTCTACAAATGTAGGATTTTGGGAGGATGTTACTTGGTTTAATGGTATGTATAAGGTTTAGGCATTACATGATTAAGATATGATGATTGTAGGATTTTGAGTTTATAGTTTAGATTACATGATTATATGGTTTAGGACTTACAATTTTAATATTGAATACCATTTTTCATGATAAGAGAGGATTTCAGGGTTTAGGGTTTAGGGTTTAGGGTTTAGGGTATGCTCGTCTCTGTCGTCCCTGTCTTGTCATCTTTGGGTATCGTACTCGTACGAGTCTATCACACCCCAGTCTGGGACGAGAGATTACTCGTCCCACGAGTCTATCAAATGCCAGACCGGGACGAGTCCTCGTCTGTGATTTGAATGCCAGACGAGAGATTTCTCGTCCCAGTTTAGCAGGTCTTGCTCTTCCCAGTTGTGCATGGGGAAGACTGGTACGAGCATAGTTCACGTCTCAGTCTTATGAGAAGACAGAGACGTTGAATATACTCGTCCCAGTCTCTCCACATACAACAACACACATCAAACCAATAATAATGAAAAACAGAGCAGAAATAAACCTACATTTTAGAGTAATGTGATGAACATATTGGAAGGATGAAAGTAAATAAATGAGAATACCATACATTTCAGAGTACTGTGATCAACATATACTAAGGACAAACATACAGTACAGAGGTGAGAGTTTAAGTTTTTACCGTAGCTGAAGAACAAAAGTGAGGAAAGAGAGAGACTTGTACAGACAAATGGGATACTTCTATGGGAGAACTGGAGCCAATGAGAGTGACAAATGAGCCATATTCTTGAGGAGTTTAAGGTATACATTCATAAAGTTTACAGTTGGAGTAAATTCAACTGTACTTGGTAGGTTGAGGTAGATAGAAACAATTCAATGTTGGAGAGAGAGAGTACGCGTTTTTAGGGTTTGTTTTTAGAGTATTTAACAATTGTGTTTGGAAAGGTTGGTTTAAGGCTTCTGTGGAAACTGATGCTCAAGTGATAGTAAATGCAATCAAAAACAATGTTGATAGCCGTTGGAATTGGAGGACCAGAGCCTCCCTGTTCAGCCTTGTTAAAAAATTTCTCTAGTTCAATTAATTATGTACCCAGAGAGTTAAATGCCAGAGCACATAAACAAGTTGGTGCAGTTTTGTAATGATCTTAGTAGTGGGAGTGATCAACCCAGTTTTGGTATGTATAAGGGTGGCCTTTTCTATAAAAAAAACTATTGTGTTTGGAGACGAGAGAGAGAGAAATGCAGACGAGAGAGAGAGAGTTGGAGACGAGATTGGAGACGAGAGAGAGAGTTGGAGACGAGATTGGAGACGAGAGAGAGAGTTGGAGACGAGAGACAGTTGGAGACGAGAGAGAGAGATGGAGACGAGAGAGAGAGTTGGAGACGAGAGACAGTTGGAGACGAGAGGCAGATGGAGACGAGAGAGAGAGGATGGAGACGAGAGAGAGAGAATGGAGACGAGAGACACAGATGGCCCCACTACGCTGCTAACAACTAGTGTTTAAAAAGGAGGGTATTTTTCAAAGACCAATTCACCCGAATGCATTTTTCTAAGACCAATTCACAGACTGGTAGTTTTCCAATTGCCCCCTATAAGTTCGACAGGTACTGAAACTTTCTCCTTAAAACAAAGGTAAATGACACTTCAACCCCATCCAGTTTGACACAGTGACACTTTCACCCCTTTTAGTTTGAAAAATGACACTTTTACCCTCTTTGCCCAAACTTCATGACACTAACACCCTTTGACTTTGACATTTCAAATTTAAGAGGGCAAGTTTGTCCCCGAAACTACAATGATCCCTACCTCGGACCCACGACGTCATTATTGGGGAGTAGGGCAGCAAGTTAAACCGCCCAAACCGCAAACCGGACCGAACCGTGCTAATTGGTTCGGCTTAGCTTCGTAAAACCGAAATTAAAATGTTCAGTTTAGGTTCGTAAAATTTCAAAACCAAAATTAAGTGATTCAGCTTAGGTTTCAATGTTTAACAAACCTGCTAAACTGTTTAAAACATTTATATTAATAAATGATAATTGTATGTAATTATATATACTTAGTTCTCTTTTTCTTGACACTATATGTTCTCTTTTACTTGATGAGTTCATACAACCCAATCTAAAAATCACGTGTTGTGACGTTCTGCTTACATTTTTTGGGTTCTATTTATTTCGTTGGATTGACTTTCCTCGTTGTGAAGCTTTCAGGTAAATTTGTGAGTTTTTGAATTTTTTAGGACTGAATTTCAGTTCGAGATAATGTCATTTGGTTAACCGCAGTTCGAACCGCAACCGAACCGTATAAAGGCGAACCGAATAGAACCAAATCGTTTATAAATGCTTCGGTTTAGGTCCGGGATTTTTCCAAACCGAAAATTAAGGTGCAGATCGGAATTTGGAGCAAACCGAACCGAATCGAACCGTTTACACTCCTATTAGGGAGTGTTAATGTCCTGAAATTTTGCGCACTCAGAGGATAAAAGTTTCTTTTCCCAAATTAGGTGGGGTAAAGGTGTCTTTGCATCAAACTTGAGAAGGGTGAAATTTCTTTTACCCTAATACAAATCCCAAATACTATGGCGTCTTAACTTTGGATATCAGTAATTCTTACCAAACAACAAATAAATATGGTAGTATGGTAATTGTACTTAGTACTTCTTCTATTTCATGTCTATCTTCTCAGTTTATTTTCGGGAAGGTTTTAAGAGATTTGGTCAAATGACAAGTTCAGCCCCAGTCGGTCTCTTTAATTACACTATCTTTCTCTTAGCTTCTCTCTCTCCGTCTCTTTGTTTTTTTTTAGAGGAAAAATATTCTATTCATGAGTAGGCAGACCCAATAAATCATCGTTCAATACATCAGTAGCCTAAGATGGCGTTTGAAAATATAAACTAATATCATCTTCTAGACCTGCTCTTTCCGCAAGAAGGCGAGCAAATTTATTTTCATCTCTACGAACACGTTGGTACACCACTTCTTGAAATTTGATTTCTAACTTTTTGCACTCCATCAATACTTCATGAAGATCTGAGATAGCTCTAAATTGGAGATGGTTTCTGCCATACCCGCTTCGAAGAACGGAGATGATGCCCAAACAATCACTGTCCAGATTGATTCGACGGTGACCCAGCTCCAAACCGAAACGGAGCCCTTCCCTTATTGCGCAAGCTTCAGCCATAATGACGGACCTTTGTGTAAGTAGCGGCATTGACGTGCTGCCATGAAAGAGCCACCGTGGTCACGAGCAACCATTCCCAATCCCATAGCTTCGCCATATTCGCTCCACGCTGCGTCTACATTGATCTTCACAAAATCATTCGAGGGGGCTGTCCACCGTAGGTTACTAACATCAGGTGGAGTTGAAAGTTCTTCAAATCTCCCGGACATCATTGTCTCCTTGCACCACGTGTAATAATTCAAGCTCTCGAGCACCACCTTGTCTGGACTCTTACCATTATTATTGAATATTTGCTCATTACGATTTCTCCATATAGCCCAAACAGTCAAGGCAAACTTCTCTCGGGTTTCGACGTTACCCCTAGTGAAGGCTTCAACAATCCAATCTTTGATGTCACCTCGCTGCATATCCAAAAAAGCGTCTCCCATAATTCCTCTCCAGAATTCTCGAGAGTAGTTACAACCTGTAAAAAGATGTTCAGAGCTTTCGCGGTCATCCATACACAAACAGCACAAAGGAGAAACTGCTACACCACGTTGAATCAGTTTATTCGCAATGGGGAGAGAGGCATGCCTCAACCTCCAAAAAGTAACCAAGATCTTTTTTGGAATGTTAGTACGCCAAAAATTGCTCAACCAAATCTTATTACTGAAAGTACCCGAGGAAGAAGCGACCGAATCCGACACAAGACGTGCCGAATTGTATCCAGTCTTCACCGTGTTAACACGTTCCAACCGCAAGTGTACGGTTGTCGCGTGTAGTAATATCCGATAAATCCGAGTTTGTCGAACTCAAAGGACTTCTCGTGAACGAATTAGGATGATTAACTTTAATGTGGGCAAGTAATTGAGTTTGTTTGACTAATCTAATAAAGTAAATAACAAGCTAACTATTAAAATTGAGATTAATACGAGGGATATTAAGTATCAGGATATCTCTTCGAGTTCACTAGGGATCTCTCACCGTTAATGATTTACGTTCATGTAACACGGACGTCTTCTACTTAGCCAAACGAGCACCTATGCTTTGAAGATTCCTCAACCAAAACTTATATTCAAGCTCTCGTACCTGATTCCTCTAGCCTACTCAAGTTCAAATAAGCATTATGTTCTTGTGGTCTACTCTTAGGTTCTAGCCAACTAGCAAGATTCCTCGACCCTAGATAAAGCTAGTGCACGATTCAAGTTCCGGTTATGAATATTGATTTCTCTAATGCTCATAACATAATTCAATCCTAGTGCTACGTCTAACAAAATGAAAGAAGAATGAAGATCATAAACCGCACATGGCTAAACAGAACACACTTAATTAAGCTTAGAAGCATGAAGTAAAACCCATAAACCACCAACACGGTGTTCAAAACCCTAGTTCCCTACAAGATATTTCGAATAGAGGGTTTAGCTAATAAAACACATGATCAAAGCACAAAGTTTATTGATCATCAACAAAAACTAGAGAAGAGAAGAGAGTAAAATATCAAACGATGGTCTCCAAGCTCCCAGGGATGCTCTTCTTCTCTCCAATGGCGTCCAATAGATGATATCCAGTGCCCTAGGTTGTTGGTTTTTAATCAAAACACCGTCATTCTCTTTTTAGTTTTGCGAAATAACACTTTTACCCTCTTCTACTCACGCTAGATCCACTTTGTGATCTTGTGATCACTATTTGTGATCATTGGATCACCTTTTGTAGTTGTAGAGTCATGTTGATCCTCTATGTGGTCTTGCACTTGATCTTATGATCACAATTAGTGATCCTCTACTTCCAGTGAGTTGCTTCTTTTCTCTACTCTTGAAATTTTGACTAAGTCTTTTTATCCTCTTATCTTCTCCTCTTCTTCTTCTATTCTCTCATGCATTCCATGAGTTTCTTTCTTTCTTTCCAAAGTTCGCTTCCGCTTCAAAATCCGCACTCCAAACTTCCGGTTCCTGAAATCCACAACACGAACAAATACCGGAAGATCAAATGGGACACATAAAGCATAAAACATGTTGAAAACGCTCGGATTACACCATGAAGTCCAAATACTCAATTATGCTCAAAACATATAAGAATGGTCAATTTCTCATGTAAATCTCTCTAAACACACGCAAATCGGTGGTGAATCCTATAAGAATATAGCTCCTAATGTGGAGTTATCAAATACACCCACATTTACCATTTGCACATCACGAGAAAAGTCTCATCTACTTCATTTAATTGTCTACTAGCCGACACGACTCAAACGACTCTAACACGACTCACGACACAACTAATGCAGCAAGATGATGCAATGCAAATCTAGACTCGATCTTAAACACATAAAAGCTTTTAACTTATTTCTTTTTGTGAGATCAGGAAATTTCAATAACATAGACTGATGCTCATGGATGATGAAAAAATTAGACAAGAGGCGTGAAGCGCAATTAAATTTGACAACAAGTAATTCCCATAGTTAGTATAGAAAGCTTAACTTTATTATCAAGAATGAACTACCTCTTCATGTGTGCCGATAAAAATAAGAGGTTAACCAAAGCTAAGCCACGTTCATAGTCCGAGCTCCTATTCTGCTAATGGTCAGATATGATGAGGCTTAAGGACAAAAAGGATAATCTTGAAGTAATAAGTCTTAAAGCGTCACATTCTCACATTAAAACCCGCATCTCACACACCATCACCATGAAGATAGAAACCGCAACCCGAAACTCACCGTCTTCGGCCCTCGATCTCCTCAAACCTCGGTACAATAACGATCTCCGTGGCCATCTATGTAAAGCTCAATTTATGTCTTCCATTTGGAACTAGGAAATTTCACCACTCATTTTCCAATAAGCTCACTTTATTTATTTATTTATTTCCTCTCATTCTCTTCTCTCAATTTTTTTTCTTCTTTTCTTTCTATTTATTTTCTTTTTTTTTATTTTTTTCAATAATCTCTCAAGAATCATCAAATTCTTGCAATGTACGAGTAGTCTTCCAAGAGTAGCCAACCAATAATGTAAGGGGGAGGAAATAAATTATCCGATGAAATGTATCACAAGTAAGATTCGTCACCCCCTATCTCGATGAAGTACGGTGCCACCAAACAAAGCCGCAAACAATCAAAGCACATGTATGGGGGTGTAGTAGTCAAAAAGCTCACTCTCCATGTCCGTTTTCAATCGTCGACACCCCCACACTAAAATGCAGTCACATCTCCCTCTCAAGTACTCAAATAAGATAGGTGCCTAATCCAACCGAACCTCCTACACCAAGATGATAGAAATCCGGTACCTAGCACGTTCCACCAATTAAGTACAACAAACTTATTTCGTGCGGATTAGATGTCACGCACTCAGGCTCTCCACTACTGTGCCCACGATGTAATGACATGGAACACCGCCACACATTAGTGTGCAAGCCAACTCACTCACCCTCGCATCCCCTCGTAGATATCCAATGAAGCATATGCGATCTACAGAACTCACAAAAATATGTAATGAGT
Source organism: Linanthus parryae (assembly GCA_023055425.1). Taxonomy (NCBI): domain Eukaryota; kingdom Viridiplantae; phylum Streptophyta; class Magnoliopsida; order Ericales; family Polemoniaceae; genus Linanthus; species Linanthus parryae. The sequence goes on along the minus strand of JALGPY010000004.1, from coordinate 124,860,831 downwards.
ACTCCCTCAACGAACCCCCTCAACTAATGCTCCCTCGTGACGCTCTAGAAAGGTAATTCTAACGATATATGAAGAAGACCATGAATCGTCTCCCTAGGTCATAGAGGCTAACAATGAATCCAATGTTCAATTAGGTTTCACTAGTGATCCTACAAGGTAAGATCTACAAGCAGTGAGTGCTCTAATACACATGCTCGCACAGCTGTTTTGTGTGCCACTACGAGGCGGGCTGGCGACTACCTAAGACGGATAACATGAACGTTCGGCTTGTTTAGCAAACACCAAGCTCAACTCTTTTAGGAGAAAACAACACACACTTTAGCTTTTAAAATTCAATTTTGTGTTTAAAACAAGTAGGCATTCCCATAATGAGATTATCTCTATACTTACTAGGGGGAACTAAAACTGTCACTCTATTCACACCCGGTGTCTAAAGTTTTCACATCCACTAAATCAACCAAGTCTATGCTTCATTCAATTGCATTTTCTCAAATTTTCAAATTTCAATTTTTGTTTTTTTTTTTCATAAGTCTTAACCCCATATGCAAGGTTTTGACTCGAAAAAATTTGTCACTACACAACTCGATTTTTTTTCTTTTCTGGTGGGTAGACTCAATTATTTAAAAGTGCAAACAGAATATAAACTACTCTACACAAACGACAATATATGTAAAAACTTGACACTAACCACAACACTGACTCACATCCTACATGTAACTGGCTATGCAAGACACATTGGCTAGTAAACAGTTAAACCACCACCACATTGAATACTTCGTTGTCCTCGACGAATTTATAGATCATGCAAGAGAACTCAGCAATCAAATGTGTAGGCCAGTAGATGAGATGGAGCATTACATATTCAAAAGAAACACATAATTTTAGCTGAAGGAGAAATACTCACAACCGCCTCAAGGGCGGGGACGAAATCCACTCCAAGCAATCCCCAAGCACTAGTGGTGCCACTATGCTCCTATATAGTCAGTGTGTTCTCGCACATCGGGGTAGACTGCTGCAACACCCCACCAAACCACACGGCCGGCCGAACCGCATGTTTGGTAGAGATGTCTCCGCCCGAGGTGATGAGCCTCATTGGGAACGGATGAGGATCGTCGGTTCACAGTTAGTACAACCATCGATAATCCAAATATTATTATACATTCATAAAACCAGTGACATTGTCTGAAAGAAATAATTACATTAATTTACAAAATAAAAAATGCTAGGTGAAATACTAAGCAGCTCAATATCCTAGCCAGCGGCGTCGTGAGCGTCTCCCACCTTACTCGTAACCTGCGGTTTTAAAATAGCAAAAGCCGACGCAGTTTTACAGAAAATGATCAGCAAACGGCTTAGTAAGCTAACACCCATAGCACGTAAACAGATTATGAGGCATATGACAGGAATAACAACTCGCTAATAAATATCAAATATTCGCGGGAAAAAACGTTCACAACTGATTCGGTGTGTCAAACTCCGTAGCCATCTCAAATTTCGTATTCCAACCCAAAGATGTGGTCCATCTCGGGAATCACTGTTATTGGCAATTCACAATATTACTTTAATCTCAATATAATAACATTCTCATCGATATGAATCGAGTCCAGAAATTCATTTTAGTAACTAGTTGATACGGGGAGTGACCATATCCAATCCACAACCTCTTTCTCATAATGTGCAAACGCACCCACATAACCGTAACTCAATCACAGGAGGTTCGCATCACAGCGCCTCATAACCATAACTAATCATAAGGAGGTCATCGCCTCATAATCTCATAACAGTAACCAATCACAATATGTCAGAAATGTATCGTATCAGGGATATGGCACAAACCCACGCACAACAGCTTTCACTGACATAATTACGAATTTTCTTTCAAGATGTGAATCGGGAGCTCCAAGTAAAACCGGTGTGGCACGTTCATAACATTTTATATATGAGAAATATTTGAAATTGAGCAATGTGTGAGCGGTGTGCTCCTTTTGATAATCGTGGCCCGTGTACGGCCTAATATGGTAGTCCTCATTTCGCAATTGAATTTAGATGTCCTCTTTCGGATTCTTATTTTAGATTTGGATTATCATTTTATACGATACTTCAAGCAGAATATTTCAAAACCAATTAAATCAAATAAAGCATGCAAAATAGTAGTTCACAAATAACACACGCGATACGCGAAAGAATGAAAGGCACACGAGGATAGGCATATTAACTTACCTCTAATCGAAACGTCAAATAGCTCGAAACGGTCCTCATAGATAGATGTAGCCCTTGTTTATGATCCCGTTGCCCTACAAGTTTATACCCCCTAATTAATACACGTCCAACCAACTTATTTTCTTTGATAGTGAATTAATTATCCAATTATTATTTTTATAGAAATGTCAAATCTATGATTTTTTAAAAACTCATTATTTATCATAATAAACTAAAGTGGCATTTAGTTACTAAAAACATATTATTCTTCACATATAAAAAGTACTTGTAAAAGATTCCTCTTTAAGGAAATAAATTGTAGTATTTTTATTTTAAATTTAGAGAAATTTTATCATTTACTTCTATTAGCAACATATTTATTTTTCATCTATTTATTTGAAATAGTTAGTAGTTAACCTTAAATATAAATATAAATTAATTAACAAAAATGTAATTATATAAGTAATAATGTTTAAGTAAAAGGCAGGGGCTCCCCTTAAAGTTTCTGTTTTGATATTTAGTGCCCCCAAGTTTCTGTTTAATACAAAACTGCCCCTCTTCATCTTATTCCTCACATTTCCACCAATCCAAATTCATAAACTGATTAATCTTTGTTACCCATAAGGTTTCGATTGTTGATAAATCTAATTCAAGTCGAAACATGTGGATTCAAGCCAAAAATCGATAAAAACCGTAACCGAATGAGGGAGAAGTCACTCGCCGAAGTCGGGTCGGGTCGCCGGATTTAATGGCGTTTTGGCGGCGTTGGTGGTTGTTTCTGGTGTCTCCTGGGCTCGTCGGACCTCAGGGAGGTCGGGGAAGTGCCGGAGAACTGAGGGAACGAAGGGTAGGGTGTAATAACCCCATTTTGTGAAGCTTATATTACTTCAGTGAATTTCATGTTTAAGCAGTTAGTGTTTTGATGTATCCATGTCTACCAAACTATAACAGTTAAGCTCGTCCAGAAAGACACCAGAAGTCCTAATATCTTCTCTAATCGCTAAATTAAGGATAAAAATGTTTAGGGAATAATTAGTACTAATCATTTGTTTAAGTGTTAATTGGCTTAATTAATCATGATTAGTACATAATGACAAGTATTATAGAGTGTGTTAGCTTGTATACACGTTAATTGCAGGAAAGACACGTAGGGGGACACGTGTCGTGCTACTGGGCCTTGTCTTTACATAACTGACACGCAGGTGGACACGTGTCACGTTCTGGTGTATTTCTCTGCATGCCTGACACATAGGGGTCCATGTGTCGCGATTCGGTGACTTGCTTCGCATGCGTGACACCTATGAGGGCGCATGTCGCGGCTTGGTGCCTTGCTTTGCATGATTGACACGTAGGGGACACGTGTCAGCGTGTGGCGGCTCTTGCGGTGCATGAGTGCCACGTGTCATGGTGACTCATCGCAACCTGATTGGTCGATCACTTCTATAAATAGATCCTAGTGCTATAGTTATTCCTCATTCTAGATTCGGTTCAAGTATTGATAAGTAAGAAAGAGGGAGAGAGAGTTACTCGGGATACTCTGAGATATTTGGAGCTACTCTCATCATTTCAAAGCTATTGTGCGGATGCTGATATTGAGGTAGGGGAATAATCGCTTTCACGTATATTTGAAGTTGATATTATACGTGGTATTATATCGTTTTGAATGTTATTTTGGAGTTGTATATACATGATTTTGGGGGTATATGATTGTATATGTGGGTCGTTATCTTGGAGCTATTTGAATAATGGTATCATGTCTATATCTGCTGCATTGTAACTGGATACTTTGCGGCTATGCGATCCCTACTGGGCTTTTGGCTCACCCTTTTGTTTTGCAGGATTCAGATCGGATGATTTCGAGACGGTAGAGAAGCTAGATTTATAGCAAATTGGAGATGTTTTACAATATGTCTGTATTCTTTATTTGTATCAGTATATTGGTCATGATATAAAGCATGGATTTTCAAATTGAGAGTCACGTACCGCTCTATCAACTTTATGAAGTAAACGAATAAGTGTTCATTGAAATATGATGTTTGGTACCTGAGCTGGTGGCTCAGAAGGTACCTGTTTGGCAGGCGAGTCTTTGTTTCGGTACCCGCGGTGGTGACCCGCAGGTGGTGCCGGTTGGATCGTCGTGCCGGTTTATATTTGTCACTATTTTATCCAAAAATTGACCCCCTGGGTTCCGGGGCGTCACATAGGGGATTTTGGAGGTGACCCGATTGGTTTCAGGTCGTCGGGTCGCCGGCGATGGTGGTCCCTGCCGCCATTGTTGTTGCTTCTCCTGCTCTGTTTCGCGACCAGGAAGGATGGAGAGAGAGACGAGGGTAGAGAGGGAAGGCAGAGAGAGAGGAAGGTTTGGGTGGTGGTGGTGATTCGCGTCGGGTCGGCAATGGTGGTGGCCTTTGGCCACTGCCGTTGTTGCTCCCTGTTGTTGTTTCGCCAGAAGAACAGAGGAGGGGAGGGAGAGAGAGAGGTCAGAGAGAGAGATAGATGGCAAGAGAGAGAGGAGAGATCGGGGCAGAGGGGTGTTTTCCGTCGGTCCTGGGTCGGCAGTGGCGGTGGTGCTACGCCACTGCTGCTGCTACTTGTTTTTCGCCGGAGAAACAGAGAGAAGAGAAGGAGAGGGAGAGATCGACAGAGAGAAACAGAGGCAGAGAGGGGGTGAGAGATGGACGGCGGTGATGGTGGCGTGGGTGGTGGTGTTGGCGACGGTGGAAGTGGTGGTTGTTGTGTTTGTTGTTACTGCTGTTGCGGTTGTGTTGTTTTTGCTGCCACTGTTTTGCAGAGGAGGGGGGAGATTGAGAGGGAAGAGATGTTGGTGGTGAAGGTGGTGGTTGTGATGGAAGAGGCAGGTATTGGTGGTGGTTTCGGGTTGTTTGCCAAGGGAAGAGGAGGGAGGTGATGATGAGGGTGTTGTTGTTGTTGTTATTGTTTGTGTGGAAGAGGGGTAGAGGATGGAGTTAAATAGGTGGAGGGAGTAGGCAGAAGGGGAGGTGAGATTTGAGGGTGAATGTTTTTGTGTTTTGCTGTGAGAGAAAACAAGAGAGAGAGAGTGAGGGAGAGAGAGAGACGGGAGAGTGTTGTGAGGGGGGTTTGGGTTTTTTGTGTGTTGCCGTGAGGGAGAAGAGGAGCAAGAGAGAGAGAGAGAGGTAGGGAGGTGTTTTGTGTTGGATGAGAAAAAAATTGTGAGTGTGTGTGTGTGTGTCAGCTGAGAGAGAGAAGAGAAACAAAAGAGAGAGGGAGAGAAAAAAGGTGGTGACGGGGAGAGAGAGGAAGGGAGAAATAGATGGGTTGTTTTGTGGGAGGAGAAAAATATGGGAAGGGGGAGTGGATGGTGATGTAAGGGTGTTGTTATTATTATTATTATTATTATTATTATTATTATTATTATTATTATTATTATTATTATTATTATTATTATTATTATTATTATTATTATTATTATTGTTTTAATATTATTGTATTATAGTATTATACGTATATAAGTCTCGTATTGTACGGGTATAGGAATACGGTATTATTATACAGTATAAATACACTATTATTTATATTTGTTTATGTGAAAGACAACTACTCCCCCCCTTAGTTTCTAAAATGCATGGTTTAGCCCCCGTATTTATAATAAACGTTTTAAAGAAAATGCACAATCATCCCATTAGATAAATTCGGGTATTTCAACTGCCCTCCTCTGCTAAAATTTGTGACGTGGAGAATCCCCAACTCGCATGCACGAGTCCCCATAAAAGGTCGTGTGTGCCATGGCACACCGGGGTAGACTCTCCCATATCCTGCTCAAATATGTCACTAGGAAACATCATTAGTCTCTCTCTCTCTCATCTATCCAAAATAAATAAAACACACACAACTGTATTAAAAACACACTCCCTAAATTAATTCAATAAATACGTTGGGTTGCCTCCCAACAAGCACCTTGTAATTTAATGTCAACGACCCGACCCAGTTACCTCAAATATGATTAATGAGGGTTTTCTCTCCACTTCTTCTTCTTCCACCACCGCTTCTCCCTTTGTCTCTTATCAAGTAAACGTGCATGAGATGCATATGGTGCAAAGAAATTGTAGAAAACGGCCTCAAATATTTTTTTCCTTTTGTGCTTCCACTCCTTGATCACCTATCTTCTCGAGAATTCATTCACCACATCATGACCCCTTGTACATTTCCTCTTCTTCTTCTTCTTCTTCTTCTTCTTCTTCTTCTTCTTCTTCTTCTTCTTCTTTCAATTCTTTGAAATCAATATCATTGAGGATCGATTATGTGGAAATAGAATCCCAGTTGGAACAGTAATGGCAAGAAGTGTCGTCTTGACTGCTTCCTTCATTAGCTCTTGTCTTGGAATCACATGTGGCAATTCATGAACCACATAAAATTGGGATCTTTTTTCATCTCCGTGCAATAATTCCTTAGACCCATGACATGCTTCATCCAGGCATAGATTCTCAACGAGTGGAAATACCACATCATCGGCGCACTCATGAGCTAGTTCTTCAACAAAAACGGCTTCAATATCAATAGTTCATAAGCTTGCGATGTCAACACTCTCCCACTCATGTCGTGACTCCAGAATTATGCGAGTTACATATTGTATAGACTTCAAAATATCATCCCAATCTGAGTCTGAATCTGAGTCTGAAGCAGCCCGATGATCTATTAATTCATGATGAACAATATTATAGACATAGACCTCTAGGAGTTCTTCGTCTTCCTCTTCGCACTCCCCAACTAAGTCGGGAATGATGTTGATTGGCCCATTGTCATTATCTGCATATGCCAACGCACTCGAAATTTCTGCCAAGTGTTGTCCCTGAAGCTGGACAGCTTCATCCATCCTATTAATCCCTTCCTCCATTATGTCCATTTTAGCTATCATGAACTTCAATAATTCTTTAATCTTCTCATCTTCTTGGTTGCAAGGAGGAGGGGTGTACATATCTCCATAGGAGTAGTTCGACTGGTAGACTGGAGATTGTCCATAGTAACTCTGCCCCCACACGATTACCAAGAAGCCTGCACAATTATTCGCTAGAAATCAGGTGAGATTAACAATTAAATAAACAAATAAAAAAATAAAATTCCCTAAAACTAACAATTCTAATCAATTCAACTGAAGTCCCCGACAACGGCGCAAAAAACTTGACACGTTCCAACCGCAAGTGTACGGCCGTCGCGTGTAGTAATATCTGGAAAATCCGGGTTTGTCGAACCCAAAGGACTTCTCGTGAACGAATTAGGATGATTAACTTTAATGTGGGCAAGTAATTGATTTTGTTTGACTAATATAAGAAAGTAAATAACAATCTAATTATTAAAATTGAGATTAATACGAGGGATAAGTATCAGGATATCTCTTCGGGTTCACTAGGGATCTCTCACCGTTAATTGCGAAATAACACTTTTACCCCCTTCTACTCACGTTAGATCCACTTTGTGATCTTGTGATCACTATTTGTGATCATAGGATCACCTTTTGTATTTTTAGAGTCACGTTGATCATCTACGTGGTCTTGCACTTGATCTTGTGATCACAATTAGTGATCCTCTACTTCCAGTGAGTTGCTTCTTTTCTCTTCTCTTGAAACTTTGACTAAGTCTTTTTCTCTTCTTAGATTCTCCTCTTCTTCTTCTATTCTATCATGCATTCCTTAAGTTTCTTTCTTTCCGAAATTCGCTTCCGCTTCAAAATCCGCACTCCAAGCTTCCGGTTCTTGAAAGCCACAACACGAACAAATACCGGAATATCAAATGCGACACATAAAGCATAAAATATGCCGAAAACGCCCGGATTACACCATGAAGTCCAAATACTCAAGTATGCTCAAAACATATAAGAATTAGTCAATTTCTCATCTAAATCTCTCTAAACATACGAAAATCGGTGGTGAATCCGATAAGAATATAAATCCCAATGTGGAGTTATCACGTGTACAACCCACTATCCGAATACGCCCAAAAGATCGAGTCCACTGCCTCCGACGAGACGAACGGCGTGGCTAAAATTGGGTCAACATCAACAGGCCAAAAAATACTACGAACCTTCTACTCGTCCCAAGCTGAACCTTCCGAACATACAAGATCGCAGACTCTCATATTTTCCATACCATCCGGGCACGTTGTAATCACACTGTACGTGTTTGGCCGCATCACCCATTTGTCGCCGAAAGCTCTAACGTCCCTTCCATTCTTTATCTTCCAAATCAGCCCCTTCTTCAAGAGATCACGTCCTACAAGAGTGCTCCTAAAAGCATATGACACTTGGGAGTTCTTTTTCAGCTCATAATCATGAGTGGAAGAATTTTGTTAATACTTAGCTTTAAAAGCTCGGCTCGCTAAAGAGTTAAGATTCTGAAGAAAACGCCAAGAATGTTTAGCATGCATTGCTTTATTGAAATCCTGAAAATCACGAAATCCAATCCCACCACCCTCCATTTGTTGTTTCAACTTGTTCCAAACAAGTCAGTGATTTTTTTCTTTTATGACCGTCACCACCCCACCAAAACTGGCGAATAATCCGTTCAATGTCTTGACAAATGTTGACAAGTAACAAAAAACAGCTCATAGTATAAGTAGAATGGACTGAGCTACCGCTTTAATGAGAACTTCCTTGCCGATTGTTGAGAGAGAAAAACCCTTCCACCCCTTGAGCTTATTGAAAACTTTCTCCACCACAGGACTGAAGCTAGCGTTTCTACTTATACCTATTTGGGCAGGGAGAGCCAAATAGTTATCATGTTGTGCCTCAATCTGAACTCCACACAAAGCCCTGAGGGCTATCCGCTACTCTTCCGATACATTATATGAGAAAACAATAGACCAATTTTGAAAGTTAAGAGTTTGTCCCGATGCTAATTCATAGTATGCAAGAATGCCTCGCAAAACATTTATTTCTTCGGACGAAGTATTTACAATGAGAAGGCTATCATCTACAAAGAATAAATGAGAGATAATCGGTCCACCATGAGAAACCGCAAGTCCTGAAAGGCGGCCATCCTGCACCGCACTGGTAAGACACCGAGACAAAGTTTTGCAAACAAGCAAAAACAAATAGGGAGAAAGAGGGCATCCCTTACGGAGACCACGCTCCGGAATAATATGGCCATGGACTTCACCGTTGAAGATGATACTATAACTAGTAGTGGAAATACAATTCATAACAAGGCTGATCGAACGAATTCCAAAACCCATCATTTCCATCACTGCTCTCAGAAAGTCACAATCCACCCGGTCATACGCTTTACTCATATCGGCTTTTAGAGCAAAATAACATGTTTTCCCCTTCTTCTGATTTTTCATCGAATGGAGCAACTCAAAAGCAGTTAGCACATTGTCAGAAATCAACAACTACAAGAACAATAATATATCTAGAAACAATTCTAAACCAAAAGTTTACCAATTTTGACCAGTAACTACAACATCAACAACTATAACAATTAATTTTAACGTTACCAACAAAAAATGTATTTTATTACAGGGAGGAGGATGAGAAGAAGAAGAGGAACAACTCAATTTTGGACTGCCACTACAACACCAGCGTCGTTGGTGGTCTTCAAAAGCCACCGCATGGACTATAATCTTTTTATTTAAATCTAAAAATACAAAAGATCTAAAAAACACCATACAATGTGGTTAGCGGTGGCTTTGGTTATGCATTCGGCGTTGAATTTCGTTCCGAAAAAATGAGGGATGACGTTTGTAAAGTTCGTTGTTGCTTTGGTTGCAACACCATCGCCATATTTCAATTTGTCGTGGCTATTCGGTTGAAGTTTGCAGAGAAATAAGAGAAAATTGTGGTGCTGAATTGGGTAGGTGGGTGTGGATGGTGGTGGTGGGTGTGGTTCTACTAGTGGTGGAAGTTGTGGTTTTACTAGTGGTGGTGAAGTGTTGAAGGTATGAGCCCGATAAGGTGGGTGAGAGAGAGATTGAGAAACTGGAGATAATTGGGTAGCGTTAAAGGGTGGGTGATGAAGGGTAGTTTGGTAATTCAATACCAAAAAAGGTTACTAAATAAGGTAAGTGAATAGTTTCTTGTGAAACCACCTGATAAGGCAAGTGGGAAGTTTCTAGCAAAATAGAGAAAGTATACCACTATATTAATGAATGGGGCATCTATATACATACTTAAGTGTTTCACTATAAATCTTAATTATGTATTTTCAATAACAACCTTTAGATCTCGAAGAGATCAACGGTTGGGTAAACCCATTATCTTACTCTTTTCCAAAAGTAGCAAAAAAAAATCTTTCTCTAAAGTTTTAGATGTTTATATCCCATCATTCACTTTGCAAACATAGTACACAATAGACACATGTTTTAGCCGGTATAAATAGAGTGAGGCAAGTTTATAGTTGTATCTCCACATGGACCATCAGACTGATTAGTTTAGTTTGTGTCATTAACAACTACTTAATTCTCAATCAATGTCACGATCCCATTTTGTTATTGCATTTTATTTGTCTGCTATTTGTCATTTCTCCAGTTGTGCCTTCTAATAGAGACACGTAAGTCCTAGTGTCACATTCAAGTTTCGAATATGAAGTTTAGTCCAAGGGAGGAAGGATATATTACCTCAAATCGCTTGATTTTTTCTAAGGACTAAGCTTCGTAATGTGACTAAACTTCATAATAGAGACCCGTAAGTCCTACTATTGGAGGCTCAGTCTTTGCTGGTGGCTGTCTTTACTGGATGCAGAAATTAATGTGGAAGTAGACTCCTATCATTTGAATTTTTCTAAGGAATTTGTCGAGGAGATTGAAGGACCCCATGACCCGATCGCCAAGGGGTATGTACTTCCAAAATATAATGTTGACATTGGTGTTGTGAGCGACTCTCTTTGGGTATCTCGTGACTCATCGTTAGGACACTCCCTCGTATACAATGTTTGGGAGATGAAAGACTCATCTTGGTCCGAACTTTTCAGGTGCACGTCACATATAATATCGACGAAAAAAAAAGAGATTTCCAGCATTCTTCTGGACGAACATAACCTTTTTTGTAACGGGGATTGGCAATGAGCTGGTTGCTTATGATCCGTCGAGAGGACAGGCTATTGGATATTGAAACTGTCACAAGAATACCTCCTGCGAACGAGAAGATTGTTATTCAATACATAGACAACCTTGTTTCTCCTCCTAGTTGTGGTGATAATGATTCAAAGGGTTCGAGAAAACTGAACTTCATGAAGTTGTTATTTTTTATGTGGAAAGTCTTTTTACCCTAGAAAAGTGGCATGCAGAGCAGTTGATTGGTATGGTATCAGAGCAAGGTTCACACACATACATGGCATAACCCACATGCTCACCGCCACCACAAACAAAAAGATCCACGTGTAGGTTAAAAAATGCCACACGTGAGGGGCGTGTTGAGAAGTCCCACATCAGAAATTCAAGAAGAATAATATGAATTTATAAGTGTTCTGGGCTACTCCCATCATTGCCAATTAATTTTGAGGTGGAACCCCATGGATTCTTATATTCAGAACTTATGGTTTCACATACCATTTTTGTAACACCCCCAAATTTTCATTACTGAAATTCCGGGCGTGCCCTTCTCATGGAGAATTAACCACCATGATCAGGAGAAAGGATCTTTGCTTCGGATTCACAAAACACACTTTATTACATAAAAGTTCACAAGCCTTGTTCAGAGTTATTACAAACCATTATATTACAAACAGCGGAATAATGAAATTACTACTTTATTCAAGTGTGGTGATACTTCCACTAGTATGCGACGTCCCCATCCCCAACATAGGCCTCTCCTGTGGTGGTTTTACAAAACAAGGACACCACAGTAAAAGTCAGTAAAAACTGAATGAGAACGCATCACAACGCGTAAATCAGAGTGAGGCACATGTAAGTACTAAAACAAGTTATGACATATTCATTTATTCCAAAGATCAGTTTAGTTCCTTAATTGGGGAGATCCAGTACCAATAACCATATCCAGTGTGAACGGCGAAATAATTCGCTCGTCCGAACCAATCTCACCTCAGCATCTAGCCCTTAAGTGTCGACACCCCCTACGAGGGAAACTATTGTCCCAATAGAGTAGTACTAGAGCATTACCCTGTGCTAATGCGCCCCAGGGGAAACCATAGAGCCACCTTCGACTCAAGTCCCAAGCTTTGCTTGGTCAAACCATATCAAGTCCCAAGCTTTGCTTGGTCAATCCATATCAAGTCCCCGAGAGTTCATGTTTCCACTTTACGTGATTAGTAGCTTAAACATTCAGAAAAGTCTCATTATTATCATTTCTAAAATATCATCAAGTAGTGGAAATCACTTCTTCTCGAGTGACAAGTTCTCAAAATATTGAATTACAGCATATGAAAGCACGGACTTTAATTAAAGAAATGACATGTTTAGTAAACACATGTAATGAGTGATCACAAGAAATACGTTCAAAATATTTAAAACTCAAGTCAAGACAAGTAGAGACATTATAGTGAAACACGCCTTTTGAAGAGTAAGGGTTGAGCCTAGAAACTCACCTACAAGTTCCGGCGGTAGTTTAGATGTAGCCGACGTAGCCTTCGTCTATGAATACGGTGTCTACAAATAAGGATAAATCATAATTAATAATTAATCGCTTAATATGCAAGTGTCCTATAATGTCAAGCGGGTTTATTCTAGTCAATTGATCGGTGGTGACCTGGTCGAATTTTAAGGATGTCCCTTAATTAAGTGCTAGGACATTGTTTATTTGTCAAAACGACTAACCCAAATTTATTTATAAAAACACTATATTAATTATCAAATTTAATATTAACTAATATTAATTTACTAATCTTTATCCTACTCACGATAATATTTATTTACTAACTACTAATCATTATTTATTATACTAACATCTAGTTAGTAATTAGGTATTTATAATGTAGGATAGCTAGAAATGTAGTTGTAGACTTACCTCCCCTCGACTTGTTCAATTCTAAATAAAAATGAGTTGTTGCTAGTTCGAGAAAATACATTTATAACCCCCATTTAAATAATAATTGTTATATGCATTTCTAACGTTCCATTTTCAACTAGTTCAACAAGAATGACTTCCGGGAGGTGTGAGAGTACGAATATGCAAGAACATATAAAATGCGACGCGGGAAAATGAAGTTATACCGAGGTTCCGATGAAATGAGCGGTGGCCTAGCGCGGGCTGTTTGAACCTCTTCGGCTTGCGAGAATGGTGTTAAGGGAGTCCTTGGAGTGTCACAGAGGGGATGGCAGCAGCCGTGTCCCAAGTCGTGGTCGTCGGCGGAGTTGGTGATGAAGGTAGCTACTTGACGTTGCTAGTGTAGTTTTAGTTGGGCAACGATTCGGGATCCGTTTTGGCCTATTTTGAACGTGGTTAAATAATGAAAGTTATAGATAAAAAGTAGAGGGATATGTAGGAGAAAACGGAGGTTGTTTTGGAGCTAAAATGGAAGAGAACAAGGAAGAACAACACCGCTGCCCACTTGTGCTGTTCGGCTAGAGCAGTTTCAGCGAGGGGTGAATTCGGGCTCTGTTTTGACTCCGTTTCGTCGCGGCCAAAGAACGAATGTTGTAGAGGACAATTAGAGGAAGTTGTGGTTAAAATTTGGTCCAATTCCGAGTGGTAACGAAGAAGATACAACAAGAACAAGCCGCTGTCCAGCAGCCGCTGCTACTGTTGCGGGTTGCTGCTTGTTGCGGCTGTTGGGGCTGCTTCGGGTGGTTATTTTGGCCGGTTCTTTGCTGTTAAAAGATGCTATGGATATCAGGGAGTGAGTGTGTGACTTGAGGGGTGGTGGGTATGGTTCTCGTGTTGGTTTGAGATGAGAGAGAGAGCTTGAGTTGGTGGTTATGGAGTTTTCCGGCGATGAACTATGGTGGTGTTGGGTGTGTGATGGAGATGGAAAGGATGATGATGATGATTGTGAACTTGGAAGAGATTTTAGCTGTGTTGTTGTGGTGAAATGGAGCTACGGGAGGTGGTATTTATAGGGGAAAAGAAGAAGTATGAAGAAGAAGAAGAAGAAGTAGAAGAAATGATGAAGAAGATAGAAGAATAGTGTTGTTTTTGTTTCATCAGACGGCATGATCCAAATTTTACGGAAATGATTGTCGTCTCTATATGTGATTGTGGCTGAAATTTTGTGACGAATATAACATTCCGGATTTCTTAGAAAATAACCGGGTGTGATATTATCGCTATGTCGTGATAAAAGTCGCCACATAGTATTTGTGACACTATAGTGATATACACACTATTAAATATAGGTGTGATATATACATATATATACATGTCTATATGATACATACTCTATTCTAATTTTATTAGGACATAGTCACCTAGTAATAGTACCACAAAATATTAAATATAGATGTCAGTTTATACTCAATATAGCTATAAATATACATATTTGTTCCTAAAATATATATTTAAATTTCGGGTTGTTTCATCCTTCCCTCCTTAAGATAAAGCTTCGTCCCTGAAGCGCAAATGCAATATCTCATGGATGTACCATGAATACTAAATTCAAAGCACGTAATCTCATGTATTAACTATGTAGTGAGTAAAATATGATGAGTAAAAGTGTAACTAAAAGTGTGAAGGTCTCCTCCCCCTTAAAGGAGTGACGTCCTCGTCACTCGAGTTTATACCTGTTCAAAAAAGTGGGGATATCGTTGTTTCATGTCAGCTTCAGCTTCCCATGTGACGTTCTCCGTCAGGTGACTGTTCCATAACACTTTGACCAACGTGGTTGACGTGGTATGAGTCTTTCTAGTCTTGGTGTCTAGGATTTTGACAGGGTGTTCTTTGTCTGTAGGAATAGGGTCCAATTCTAAGGGTTTCGGATCTAGGATATGTGATGGGTCTGGAATGTACCTCTTAAGTTGAGACACATGAAAGACGTTGTGGACTCGACCCAGATTAGAAGGAAGATCTAAACGGTAGGCTACTTCTCCTATCATGTCCTGGACTTCGTAGGGACCGATGAACTTGGGACTGAGTTTTCTCTTCTGATTGAAATGAGAAACTCCCTTGGTTGGTGATACCTTTAGGAACACTTTGTCTACAACCTTGAACTCCACGGGTCTTCGTTTCTGGTCTGCATAAGACTTCTGTCGATCCTGGGCCGCTTTCATCCGCTGCTGAATGATTCTGACCTGACTCATCATCTCCTCAATCATTTGTGGTCCCAACACTAGTGTCTCGCTGATGTCATTCCAGCACAAGGGTGTCCTACATTTCCGCCCATAGAGTGCCTCATAGGGTGCCATCCCTATACTTGCGTGGTAACTATTGTTGTACGAGAACTCTATCAATGGTAACCGGTCTACCCAAGAACTTTGGAAGTCCATGACACATGCTCGCAACATATCCTCCAGTGTTTGTATGGTTCGTTCCGTCTGTCCATCAGTAGCTGGGTGGAAAGCGGTACTGAACTTCAGCTGAGTGCCTAAGGCTTTCTGTAATGCTTGCCAAAAATGTGAGAGAAAGTTTGGGTCTCGGTCAGACACGATGTCCTTTGGTACACCATGGTATCTAACGATATTCTTGATGTACGCGTCTGCTCGTTGCTCCATATCCCAAGTGTCTTTCATTGGGATGAATCTTGCCGTCTTCGTCAATCTGTCAACCACAACCCAAATCTGATTCAAACCATTCTTCGTCACTGGAAAAGCAGTCACAAAGTCCATTCATATCGAATCCCATTTCAACATGGGTACTTCCAAAGGTTGCACCAAACCTCCTTTCCTCTTGTGTTCAAACTTCACTTTTTGGCACGTGAGACATCGGGCTACGAATTCTTCAACCTCGTTCTTCATTCTTGGCCACCAAAACTGCTTTTTCAAGTCCTTATACAACTTATCTCCTCCTGGATGTACGGAGTATGGCGTGTTGTGTGCTTCTCTCATTAACCGTTCTTTGACCTCCTTACACTTTTAGGGCACACACCACCTCTCCTTGTACCTTATGCTCCCATCGTCGTGTATTCGGAAGTCCTTGGTTGAACCATCCTCGATTTTCTTCCTCATTCTTTCAAGTTTCACGTCTCCGGGTTGTCCCTTTCTGATCTCCTCAAATATGTCTAGTGTGGCTACCAAATTGTATAGCACGTCTTCCCTTGCCTCTTGCTGACAGAATTCAATCCCCAATTTATGAATATCAACTCGCAACTCCTTTGGTAAACTCCTCAACGCATTTATGGTATGGCTTGTCTTCCTCCTTAATGCGTCGACGACTACATTTGCCTTCCCTTCATGATATTGGGTTTGTAGATCTAGTCCTTGATCAAATCCAACCATCTTCTTTGCATCATGTTCAAATCCTTTTGGGTGAACAAATACTTAAGGCTTTTGTGGTCGGTGAAAATCTTACAGGTTGCACCATAAAGGTGGTGTCTCCAAATTTTCAAGGCGTGGATAATTGCGGCTAGCTCTAGGTCATGAGTTGGGTAATTCTCCTCATAGGTTTTTAGTTGTCGTGAAGAATATGCAATCACCTTCCCGTCTTGCATTAGCACACATCCTAACCCGTGCTTCGAAGCATCACTATAGACCTCAAACTCCCTCGACTCGGATGGTAGGGTCAGAATAGGTGCTGTAGTTACCTTTTCCTTCAGGGTTTGGAAAGCTTACTCACATTTCTCATACCAATGGTATTTTGTGGTTTTCTTCATTAGATTGGTCAATGGTCTGGCTATTTTGGAAAAATCCTTCACGAATCTTCGGTAATAACCTGCTAGTCCCAAGAAACTACGGATATCTGTTGCACTCTTGGGTCTTGGCCAGTCCCTAACTGCGGTTATCTTTCCTGGGTCTACGGAAATTCCCTCCTTAGATATAATGTGTCCCAAGAAAGGTACCATATCCAGCCAAAATTCACACTTGGAAAACTTAGCATACAACTGTTCTTGCCTCAGGGTTTGCAAAACAGCTCTAAGGTGTTCTTCGTGTTCTTCCTTCCCCTTAGAGTAAACCAAAATATCATCAATGAACACTACCACAAAGCGGTCTAAGTAAGGTTTCATTACCCGGTTCACTACGTCCATGAATACAGCGGGTGCATTGGTTAGACCAAAAGGCATAACAGTGAACTCATAATGTCCATACCTAGTCCTAAAGGCAGTCTTAGGGATGTCCTTCTCGACTACCCTTAACTGGTGATAACCAAGATCTTAAGTCGATCTTGGAAAAGGTATCGGCTCCTTGTAGCTGGTCAAAGAGGTCATCTATCCTCGGGAGTGGGTACCGATTTTTGACAGTCACATTATTAAGCTCCCTATAATCAATGCACAGTCTCAAACTACCGTCCTTCTTCTTAACAAACAAGACAGGTGCTCCCCATGGTGAAACACTTGGTTTGATATACCCCTTATCCAACAATTCCCTTAGTAATTCCTTCAACTCCTCTAGCTCTACTGGTGCCATTCTGTAAGGTGCTTTGCAGATCGGTCCTGTCCCTGGTACAAGGTCAATGGTAAACTCCACGGCTCTTTTAGGTGGCATTCCTGGGATTTCGTCGGGAAATACATCGGGAAACTCATTAAAAATTGGGATGTCCTCAAGTTTCATCGTCCCCATACTATCATCGGACATAACAGAGATAGGCTTGGTGTCCCTTACTCATGGATTTGACTACAGAAAGCGCAGACACAATTTTGACATTGGGTTTCTCGGTGATTCCTATGTGAGAGATTCTCTTACCCTTTGGTCCTCTTAGGCTTACCTTTTGGTTACGACAATCAATATGAGCATGGTGCTTTCCTAGCCAGTCCATTCCTAGAATAACATCTAGGTTTTCTAGGTCAAAGAGGATTAAGTCAGTGGGTATCTCACATTCTTGGATGGTTATAACTACTCCCCTAAAGATGGAATCACAGTTTACTACCCGTTTTGCAGGTGTAGCTATAGACACAGGGTTCATATGAGAGGGTTGAAGTCCTAGTTTTCTAGCAAAAGATGACGATATGAAAGAATAGGATGCCCCACTATCAAAGAGTACGTAAGCAGGAGTGTTGTGGACTAAGAATGTACCAGTAACCACGTTTGTCGCAGTGTTTGCTTCCGCCTGGTTCATGTCATAGATTTGTCCGGCGCTCCTCTGGTTTCCATTTCCTTGGTTGTTAGTTCCATTTCCAGTAGGTTGCGCATTCCGGTTGTTGCTTCCTGCAGGTGCATTGTAGTTGTTCCCTTGGGGTCTGCCTGCCTGATTGTTGTAGTTCCCACGATTGTTTCCGCCAAATTGGTTATTATTATTCCCACGGTTGCTTCCTCCGTATTGGTTGTGGTTGGCTTGGAATTGATTCCCATTTTGGTAGTTTGGGCGAGGGTTTCCCTGGTTCTGTTTTGGGTATCCGTTCCCTCCGGTCCTGCCATTCTAGATATCAGCCTTTTTCGCGTTACACTCAAACGCTCGGTGACCACGCTTCCTACAGTAGAAACATTCCACTGTCTTTCCTTCACAATCAACTCCGGGGTGGTCCCTACCACACTGTTTGCAATTGTAGTGACGAGCTCGCCCGTTGACGTCAGTGTTGTGGTTCCCGAAGTTATTGCGGTTCATTCCACGGTACCCCTCGATTGCGTTGGGCTTAAACCTCTTGTTAGCATGGTTGGGTTCTTTATAGTTGTTCCCTTATTCCTCCTTCCTCTTGTTTGCTCGATTCCCTTGCATCTCCTCGATTTATCCGATGGTAGCTGCTACCTCGTACGCTTCTCTTATGGTCGCACTCCTAGCAGCAACTACGTCCCTCTGGATGCTATAGCGAAGCCCTTTTGTGAAGCGTCTGATCTTTAAGTCCTCCGTGGTTATCAGCTGCCCGGCAAAGCGTGACAGTTCTGTGAACTTGTTGTAGTATTCCGACACTGTCATGTTGCCTTGTTACAGGGCTAGAAACTCCTCATACTTCTTGTTCTTAACATGGTGGGGATAGAAGCGTTCCCTCAGTGCATCCTGAAATGCTTCCCAGTTGAGGTTCCCATGGGCCTGCAATGCGTCCTTGTTGACAATCCACCAATTATCGGCCTCGTCATGGAGGTAGAATGCTATCACATTCACCTTTTGGTCGGGTGGGCAACCGACAGAGATCAAAATTTTGTCCATTTTACGAATCCAATTCTCAAGGATTACCGGGTCCTCTTGCCCAAAGTAGAAGTCAGGGTGTCTCTCGTCGACTCTCTTTGCCCAGTTTGTCCCGACATGTTCCATATATTCCCTTTGTTCCCTTCGCGTAATGAGTTCGGTAACGTTGATGAGTAGTTCCTCCATTTGGGAGCTCCTCCTTGCTGCCGACATTCTTGCTTTTCTACTACAATAACGTAGTTAGATTAGTCCACTCAAGGAAGGCTAATGGTGATATACGTCTAACAGTGATAATTAAGGGTTACAGTCACCACATCGTCAAAGGAGTTCTGTATGTGTTTCCTGGGGTGCAGTCAAACTAGATCGGTGGTCAGACATTCTTAGTCAAGAAGTTTCAGTGGTGTTGAGTTAAGGAGACAAGCTTTCAACGCACTCTTCTTAGTTCGCGGGTATTGTCCCCTTAACAGTTCTACTCATCGCCTATATTAGACTTTTGCTCCGGGTAAAGGTATCACACTCTTCCTTGAACTCGTTCTCTAAGTCACTACAACCATTAGTAGTTTCCATGTCCGAGTCTCCTACAAGGAATCCTCCTCCTTCTCCGTCCTCATGGTCCTTGGCTCCCCCAAGCCCCTCAGTGTCTGTACGCGAGCCTGAACCTGGGCTTATAATTTCGGAGCCAGAAGTTACTCCCGGTGTTCCATCTTTCCATCAAGATTCATCGGGTCCTTATCCTTGGCTTTGCGGTGTCCCAGTACTGTCGTCAACCCCTCTTTCGGTTATGAGGGCATCTTCAACTCCAGCATCTCGACCAGTGGATCAGTCACGCCCTATTGCTCGCGCATGCTCGATCCTTATGTCAGAGGAGATTCACCGTCGCCTAGGGAATTTATGGCGACTTCTCGGGTTTCGCAATGATACTCAAGTTATTGAGTGGCTTTTTCGGAAAGCTCGTCCTGCTATTCTAGAGTTAGGTTCTCGTAGAAGAGAGACTCCTAATGAAGGGTCACAAAATGCTCGTTCCCAGTCAATCAATGTTATGGCTGTATTCTGGGTTGTACCATTTTGTCTCATGTGTCTCCAAGTGTAATGGTCTTATCTATGTATTTTTTCCATTCTTGAGGGAGTAATGAATCATTAGTCCTAAGTCAGGTTACCAGAAAAAAAAAAAAAAAACATTTACAAATGACCTAATTACCCCCTCTCAACGGCTATAACTGTGAAAAATAAATACACATTTTTTTACCTCAATCTCCAACGGTCAGCCGTCCCTCCAACGGCTAGAAAGGCCAAAAGTCACTTTTTTCCTTTGTCCTATCCGTGTAACGGCTAGTAGGGAGGTTAGAAACGTAAATTTGATGCTCTTGAGGTTTCTATAAATAGAAGCTCCATAACATACTACTTTCATACCTCAAACATATTTAGAAATGTCTTCGGAGAGTGTTATGGATATTATCACACTGATCATAGCCGTGTACGTGATAGTCCTCTTTGCGCGACTCAGCCTCTCATTCATCAATCAACCCTTTCTCCATTTTTTTTTTTGGTTTGGTTGTTTTGTTTCATCCTTATGTTGGTAGTTTACCATAGCGAAAAGCAGGAAACAGCAATGTATGAAAGGATGAAGTAGCAGTGATGTAACTATTTTCTACATTTTCTCCCTAATTATGAATAAAAGTCCGTTTTTTTTCTTGTCTTTGCAATGATCCAACAAAATTTAGATAAGAAAATCTTGAATCACAAGATTATCAAAACTGCACATTACGAGTTCAAACAGTATGAACACATAAAGAGATCATATATAGCACAATATATACTTGAAGATATGCCTCCAATCGTAAGAATAAGCGCTGCTTTTCACACTAACCCCTTTACCCCCCCTGACTTTACTTGTTTTTAATTCAGGTTTTATCTTGCCCTAGTCCATTTTTGAGAAAAATATTGAGTTTCAATTTCGGAAATCGATTTCCACTTTAATTAGGGTGAATTAAACTTTGAATCCGAAGGTGCTCTGATACCAACTGTAACACCCCCAAATTTTCATTACTGAAATTCCGGGCGTGCCCTTCTCATGGAGAATTAACCACCATGATCAGGAGAAAGGATCTTTGCTTCGGATTCACAAAACACACTTTATTACATAAAATTTCACAAGCCTTGTTAAGAGTTATTATAAACCATTATATTACAAACAGCGGAATAATGAAATTATTACTTTATTCAAGCGAGGTGAAACTTCCACTAGCATGCGACGTCCCCATCCCCAACGTAGGCCTCTCCTGTGGTGGTTTTACAAAACAAGGACACCACAGTAAAAGTCAGTAAAAACTGAATGAGAACGCATCACAACGCGTAAATCAGAGTGAGGCACATGTAAGTATTAAAACAAGTTATGACATATTCATTTATTCCAAAAATCAGTTTAGTTCCTTAATTGGGGGGATCCAGTATCAACAATCATATCCAGTGTGAACGGCGAAATAATCCGCTCGTCCGAACCAATCTCACCTCAGCATCTGGACCTTAAGTGTCGACACCCCCTACGAGGGAAACTGTTGTCGTTGGCGGAGTTGGTGATGAAGGTAGCTACTTGACGTTGCTAGTGTAGTTTTAGTTGGGCAACGATTCGGGATCCGTTTTGGCCTCTTTTGAACGTGGTTAAATAATGAAAGTTATAGATAACAAGTAGAGGGATATGTAGGAGAAAACAAAGGTCATTTTGGAGCTAAAATGGAAGAGAACAAGGAAGAACAACACCGCTACCCACTGGTGCTGTTCGACTAGAGCAGTTTCAGCGCGGGGTGAATTCGGGCTCTATTTTGACTCCGTTTGGTCGGGGCCAAAGAACTAAAGTTGTAGAGAACAAGTAAAGGAAGTTGTGGTTAAAATTTGGGCCAATTCCGAGTTGTAACGAAGATTATACAGCAAGAACAAGCCGCTGTCCAGCAGTCGCTGCTACTATTGCGGGTTGCTGCTTGTTGCGGCTGTTGGGTCTGCTTCGGGTGGTTGTTTTGGCCGGTTCTTTGCTGTTAAAAGATGCTATGGATATCAGGGAGTGAGTGTGTGACTTGAGGGGTGGTGGGTATGGTTCTCGTGTTGGTTTGAGATGAGAGAGAGAGAGAGCTTGAGTTGTGGTTATGGAGTTTTCCGGCGATGAACTATGGTGGTGTTGGGTGTGATGGAGATGGCAAGGATGATGATGATTGTGAACTTGGAAGAGATTTTAGCTGTGTTGTTGTGGTGAAATGGAGCTACGGGAGGTGGTATTTATAGGGTAAAAGATGAAGTATGAAGAAGATGAAGAAGTAGAAGAAATGATGAAGAAGATAGAAGAATAGTGTTATTTTTGTTTCATCAGACAGGCATGATCCAAATTTTACAGAAATGATTGCCGTTTCTATATGTGATTGTGGCTGAAATTTTGTGACGAAGATAACATTCCGGATTTCTTAGAAAATAATCGGGTGTGATATCATCGCTATGTCGTGATAAAAGTCGCCACGTAGTATTTGTGACACTATAGTGATATACACACTATTAAATATAGGTGTGATATATACATATATATACATGTCTATATGGTACATACTCTATTCTAATTTTATTAGGACATAGTCACCTAGTAATAGTACCACAAAATATTAAATATAGATGTCAGTTTATACTTTATATTGCTATAAACATACATATTTGTTCCTAAAATATATATTTAAATTTCGTGTTGTTTCAATTGTCGATGTTGCTGTTGCTCAATATGTAGCAAGTGAAAGATGCAATAGAAGCCCATAAATATTTCTAGAGGTAAATTTATCCAGGATAAAACCAAACCTCTAGCAAGTTGAAGTCATGATTAACATTAAAATGTGTAGCTAATCCTATTGACATTCAATGGAAATCATCTCATAAATGCCGCTAGGATGATGATTATCAGAGTTAAAAGACTGTTTTCGCCAAAATAAAGAAGGTTATCACACTTATCGTATCTTAAACAGCTGTCAAACATGAAAATAAAATGTGCACCTGTTTATTTTGTTGACACATTAACGTGACGATGAACAAAAAAAAAGAACACATAAGACATAGAAGACGAACAAAATCATGCACATACCTATAAGCTTTAACGAGGGCACCGATGATTTATCAAGATTCTAGATTTATAATATAATAAGATAAAAATTAGTTGCACTCGGATTCCAGACATTGTGAGTTGCCACAACTTCTTCTATCTAGAGCTTATGATAATATCCCACAAAGTGCACTCCATTTGCGAGAGCTTCAAAGCTTCAACCAATACATAATTTTTGTTGTTGGCAAGTTTTACCTAGCTGATTTAATTCAGTGTCATAGAAGAATGCAAACACATACATTACTTACATTAATAACAGGACCAGTGAACATAATAGCATCAGCATTAGTGTGAAAAGTAGGTTTGTACTAATCCCCTACATGCTCAATTTCACCCCACAAGTATATGACGAAATACCGATTTACCTCAAAGAAACATGAATAAAGAATATTGGGCAGTTTTCGATCTGACGAGTATTCTTTTTTCCCTTTAAGATTTTCAGTAGTGGGATGCTATAAAAAAAAAGTATGAAGTCAAGTCCAGAGTTTTGATTTAAATGCACAAATGTTTGTATTTTGTCACCAGCTCTGCTAGAAACATGTGTAATTGGTTACTTAGATAAACAATGAGAGTTAGTGCGATTTGCACAACAAATCGCATGCCATATTTTTGCAGTGATCACTCTAAAAACAATCATATTTTGTTAGTTTAGAAAATACATCAATTCATTATGATATTTGAAGAAAGCACCCGCTTTCAATAAGAAATGTGTGGGTACTTCAGGTTCTTAGTAAAATATTTGCAGGTCCTTTTAGGACATATGATATGTATAATGTAAAGAGAATAGAATTTATCATACACAAAATTTCAACTCAAATAAAACATATCTAATGGTAGCTGTATAACCTCATAGTGTAATGCAGCCAATTGCCCCCATAGTTCCGCATAACTCAAAATTGCGTTTTCAAATCAGAGTTGCGTTTTAGATAATATTAAAGCATATAAGTTACAATATAATTGTAATAACTTATAAAAAAACTGGATAACAAATGAAATTAAATGGAAAAATATAGTTGTCCGAAATTCAAACTGATTCTCCTAGTGATACTGTAGTTTTCTCAAATACCTCTGATAGATGCCCCTTTCTATAGAGAAAACAAATAATCCAGTAGATCCAACTCAATTCACATATTCTGGCATCTATTTTCTCTTCAGCTAGACCAGTGAGTCAAAGCAGATAAAGCTGATTCAGTACTTCTATTAGAATTTCAAATTTGAAGTACTAAACAATGTTTCTCTAATTGGTGAAGTTATTATTGAAGTTCAAATATGGAAGCACCAATATATTGGAAGATTCAGTCCCCCCCCCCCCACTTGGACTTGCCTTGATAGGAATATACAACTTGCGATTCTCCAACAAAACATATACAATTTCATCAACTTGTAGGGCTTGTCCAACAGATGAAGAAAATCTGACAGTGGTTATAGAGTTTTCAGAGATTACGAACATGAAAGTTTAATCAATGTTGGTCATATATGACATAACTTACCACTAAAATGATAAATCAAAATTCATCACAACCTTTTACCAATGAAACAAACAAAAATATATAAGGAACGAGGCAGAGCTTACCGTTGATTGAGATCGGATAGCTCGCTATTGTGTTGTTTCACCTCATCGGAACTGTAACCTGAGCAGTACTGCAACTGTGTAGTTGATTGTGAGCAATGACGCCTAGCGGAGCAAGGAGACGATAATGTGTTGTAAGCTTATCATATAGTACTGCAAATGTGTGCTTCATTGAGAGGAATGTCAAACTATGCCAATGACATTTTGTATCGTAGAAATCTACCTTCAAAATGTTTAAGCGGATACCCGCTAACAAAGACACAATTTGACACACAAGCATAATTAAATGAAGAATGCCACGGTTTCGACAATCAATTAAATGAACAACATAATGGTTCATCCGGGGATTTCGCATAGTATTAATCCATGATTTGGTGAAACAATAAGCAATCAAAGGTTAGTTGGGTCAGCAAGAAATGCGTAATTAACATATAATACCTTCAAGAGGTCATTCGACATTTCATTCTTTAAGTTATCTGCAATTACAAAAAAAGAAAATTGAAATCAAATAAAAACTCATATCTTTCCTTCAGTATTTAACCAAACTATTAACTCGTAAAATCAAACTCTAGTCCTAGACGCTCAAATCCGCATAATCTGAACCAAACCCAAATCGCTGATGGATGAAAATCATATAAAGGAAACATAAATTAAAGAAAGTGAGAGCATTGCAGGTGTCATGCTTTGAATGTGAGGTGGAAACCCTAAATTAAAAGAATACTCGTTACACGCGATTCATGAAATTAATATGGCAAAGAGAGAATAGTAGCACGTGTAACCTAACCTCCTTGTCATCCTCATGCAAAATTTGTGTTGCTGTAAGAGAAGAACAAAAGGCCCACGCTGAATTATTCCGAGAGCAGATTTCCCTCGTCCAAAATCAGAGCAAAATGAGATAGAGAGGCACACAGAGGTTGAGTGAGAGATTTGTCTTACCTTTGATTACTGATATAGTGTTGCAATCAGAACCAGTGAACATAGTTTTGTAGGATGGTGCTTGAGATGGCCACATAAGTTTTGTTGATGAAGGAAATAGTCGAATGAATCTAAACGGTGGGGGAGAATGAGGTTTATACGGATATGGCTCCTTTATGAAACATATAAGCTTATTTCAAATTTAAAATATGTCTGAAGATAGAGTGTTCGGCTAGGAGTTCTGTATGGTAATCTAGAGGCCCAAAATATTTCCCTTCAACTTCATTGGTGAAGTTGTAACACCCCCATCCTAGAAGAATGAACAATTACACTTGGATCCCCCAAACTGTCCTGAGGTGTCCTCCGCTAAGCACGGAAATGCTTAGCTAGGAGTCCAACCATAATCGTTCTGTTATCTAGACGGAATTAAAGAAACTGAAACTTAAATAAAATTTACTATTATAGCTCGCACACTATCGTGTGACAAATTTTACGCGATTTTCTACTACCTGATTTCTCGCGTACTCATCTGATTGCTTAGAAAATTCTTAGAAGAGGTGTGTCTTCTTACAGTATGAACAACAATATGGTATCATGAACTTGATGTTATTTCCCTTATTTAAACTATATAAATATTGAGCCGTGCAATGTCTTCCATGGAAGCCTAGCCTAGCTCAGCTTAACAGTTTCGTTCTTCTTCTTAAGTATCATATCCAGCCTGGACTTATATTTCAACTTTAATACTCCAGTTAGTCTAGACATATCGTGACCTAAATCAGATGTTTATTTGATTGCTTTGACTATCCTTATAATGATTGTTTGGCTCATTTGACTTGATTACCTAGTATCATTTAATTGCAACTTAGCCCTAAAGTTTGTTCAATTTGCAGTTTGGCCCTTATGGACCTATTCGTTTGGACAAGATAATACCACAAGTAGGATTCTGTCGAATATCATCAACATCTATAGATATACTAGCATAAATAGCTCATAGCAACGTATGGTTTTCAATGGACAGTGACGACCTTAAAAGAAGACTTTGTCTATTTTCTCCCTGAAGTCTAAGTCTTATCAGTACAGTCTCTGACTGTTTCTGAACCCCTTAGCTATGCCTAACCGGCTATTCTCAAGAGTTACTAAGTCGCCAAGTTGTCTACTTAACATCATCTCTAAAGTTTTGACTATTTAGACTCAATTCCCTAAAGTTTGTCTAGGTACATATTAATCCCCGATTGAGTCTGAACCCAGTCAAACTATGCTAAACAATATGAAATCATCATTGTTAATCCTCAGGTAGTTGTAGGGTTGAAAACTAGAACTTTTAGTTATTTACACACATGCTCCTGAACTTTAACAATAATTGCATAAAAACAGTTGTTTTAGTCAACATTAACCCAAGATATCTTATTTTAACCCCAATTATTCATATAAGTCCCAACTATTCATAGAAGTCATGCATATATCTTTGAAAGATTGATTTTAGCTTAATACAAATTTTATGTAAAACTACAATTTTGCCCCTCTTATACATTTTAGTCCAAACATAATTTCCTAGGAGATCAACTCAGTCAAATTTGACAGGCGGAAACAAATAGCAATATGAGCAACTTGGCTCAAGGATGTGAAGTCTAGAATGGTCATTTTTTTATGTCGAACTGGAAGTCCAAAATTGAGTGAAATTGGCACAAACAACCAATCTCAGAGCCAGTTTCTGAACAACATAGAAGAAATATCATAAAACTGAAGATAAGGGCTTGAAGCTTATTGTTCAAGGTTCCCTGGACATGTTCACGCTCTCGAAAACTTAGAGTATCTTCGTAGTTATTGCAGATCAAAGTTGAGTCGAAGCTGAGTTCCCAACACATAAAATTTTAAAGTTTTTACCGTTTTGAGAGGTGCGAAAGCCGCCTTTTGCAGTGGGAAATTGAGAATAGAAATTGGGGCATACAAACTATGGTTTTGAAGATCTTGTGGCCCTCTACAATCAGGAGAAAAGAGAATCTGGATCCAATTAAAGAAGAGAAAGTTATAAGACTCTATAGTTGAGAGAACTTTACACTATCATAAACATGCATATCAAGAATATCAAGTCACCAACTTTTATGTAACTAAAAAAGAGACATTATCTCATCTAATGATACTCTATTTTCAGAGTACTCAAGATCTACATACTGTTTTAATGGGTCTCAATCTAAATAATTAGATCAATAAACTGCTAATTCGTACTCGACACTTACTGTCATACATACAGTAGCTCCATCCTCATACAGATATAACATAAGGATGTGGAGATACACATAAAAAGAAGATTCTAGTGCTTTATTACTGCATGTCACTGAGAGAGTTAAGAGGTAACATGAAGATTTAACATGTCAGATGTATGAAATCATGACACAAAAGAAGACAATCAAAGATTAGAGCAATACCCACACTCACAAAGTCACAAAAGTCATTTTGTATACCATAGGTAAGACATCAAAGGGGTATTACTCATGGTAGAAGCCTTACACATCATATGCAGCCACTTCGAGCAATGAATTGAAGCATTTTGAGCTTGTCTTATGTATACACATTAACCCAGATTGACAGTAATATCCTCAGGGAAAATCCAGGTGCTCATTTCATATTAGTTTGTCAAAATTTAGGGAGGTTAGAGTTCCTCAAAGATTGAGGAACCTCAGCTCAAGAGAGTTCCTCAAGAACACTTCATTTTCTTTGAACTTTGATTCAACTTTCTGCTAGATTCCAGAGTGTTACCTAAGAATTGATTGACATGAGGTTGTAGCAGGTAGTTCAAGGATTCCACAGGAAGAAGAATAAACTACATCCATTGATTATTGAGTGAGAAATCAAATGTGCAATTTAGCCTCTTCACACAGCCCATATACAACAACATGAACATCAAGTCTCTGCAGCGTTTTTTCCCAAATTCAAACACAAATTCAGTGTGTTTAGAGTTCGAATATCAAGAAATTTATAACATGGGTCTTGTAGATAAACATCTCAGGTTTCCGAAACACTAATATTTGTATGATTTGAGTGAAAGGTGAGGAAGATACGACCCTGTTTACAGGGTAGGTAATTTTGTCAGAAAACCCAGAGTTTCATGAATCCAATCCGACTCTTGTTCAATTCTGGGTGTAAAACAAGATCAATACCTGTTTTAATCACTCCCTAGGATCACTAGGGTGCATTTTTCATGTAGTTTTAATCAAGAACAAGCAAGCTACCTTGATTCCGGCGGACATGGCATTATAGGTTGGAGTTGATAAAGATGGATTTGGATCGAGAAATTAACATGAGAATTGTAGCTAGATACATCATGACTACTCAGGAGAAAGAATGAAATGATTTCATTAAAATATGAGGAAGTTGTGCAATCTCAAAGTTGGACCGAAAATATATGTATTTCGGCAAAAACCCAGCCAAGAACACAAGTTCATGAACATATTCCACAACCACTTTTAGCTGAGAAATTAGGTGGGTTTAAGCCAAAATTTGAAGTTCAAATCAGTCCAGATTTGTATAGGGGACCTCAGAGTTCATGTGGTAACAACAATCACCAAGTACCAGCAAACAATCAGAGAGAAACAGAGCCTTGAACAAGCTCTGTTCTCTGCCGAAAAAAACGACCCTCAACCCAATCAAAATCCAAGCAAACAATGTTTCAGGGCTGTTTTGATGGCTATAATGGATTTCCTAGGGTGATAATGATTATGCCCAGGACAAAACCAGAGAGAAACAACCAAGAATATGCCGAAATACCTGTTTATGGGGGTTGTAGCAACTTGCCGACGAAAATGGCAGAATCCAATGATGTTGCTGCCCAGCTCTTTATGATTCCCAACATTCGAAGGCTTTTACAGAAAACACAGAAACCGGCGACCACCAACCCTGTTTCCGGCTACGGTGGTTGAAAACAGCGAGTTAGGGATCTCCTTTGGCCTCAGTTGGGTTCGCCTGCTGACCAGGAGCACGAATCCACTGCTTAATTTAACCAATCCAACACCATGAGCCCCGAATTTCTTGAAACCCGAGTCAGGGTTCTTGTACCCTACTTGATTCTTCCGAGCTAACTACCGGTTGATATGCCCAATTGAATTAGGGCTAATGATCCCAAAGTTGCATGAGGGAAACTACAACAGCATGTCCGAAGGGGGTCGCTGAATGGTGGAGATACCTGAGGTGGGGTGGTGGTCTCATGGTGGTTTTCATGGTTGTTCCTCAAGGTTCCCCCCGACCACAACGATGAAGAAGAGATCATGAAAAGAAAGGAAAAGAATAATCTAGAGGGACAATTGGTGGAGAGTGATGAGAGGATAGTGACACCTCATGAGTGAGGTGTCACAAAGTATAATCCAAGTGGCATTCATGCATAGTAGGGGTGCATGTGAAATTTCCACAAAATTAGGGATAATTAGTGAAAGTGGAAGAAACTGAGACTTTCTGTAAATTCCATTTTCATCCCAACAATTTGATATATTCTATGAATATTCCACACTTCCTAATAATCTTAGGTTGCCCAAACATAGTCAGAAAATTTTAGTTTTTGATAAGTACATGCATACCCCAAACTTCTCAGTATTTGCATAATTGCCTCCACAAGGATTCAAATGCACATCTCTAGTTGTCCCCTTGTTCAGTTGTCAACAAATAATGCTGAGTAAGACATATACACATCTGCGGAAAAAAAATGAAAAAAAATAATAATAATTCATTATAACTTGACCCCATAGAAAGTACCGTGTGTTACAGAAGTGACCATCAAAATTAGCTACACATGTACGGGGGGATATCTTATTCCTTCTAGTGGCTGTTTGGAATACCTAAATGTTGTTTGGTAGTATGTGTCACCTAAAAATGAATTCCCTTAACTCCTTCTTATATAGACAATTTAATTTGTGACCTAGGTAAAATTGCAAAAAAGGCTCCATCCGTATTTAGAAGTGCATTCGCAAAATTCAATAATACACTTCTGTTTCCTATTGTAACTAGTGAATATCCCGTGCCCTCGACAAAAAAGTATGATAATTTCTTAAGTTTGAATGACTGAAATTGTCTTACTTTGAAGTATTTGGTTATTAGGATATGATGAGGATAAGCTATTCCACATGTCACAATTCGGGGATAGCGTATTCCTCATAGCAACTTTAGGAGCTTATTATGTAGATGGGTTTTAGTATTACATAAAAGCCTTGCGTCTTTTTAATATTACACTAAAGCCCCGATATAATTTGTTTCCGTGGATTGTGTATTTTTTTTGTCAGTTTTAAAGAGAGAAACAGGAGAGAAACAGAAGGGTGGCTTCTCCCGCTCAAAACTGCGAACCACAGTCGGACGCCGACGCCGACGCCGACGACGACGATAGAGAAGACGACACCGGTTGGCCTGACTTGAAGCCCTAGTCGGCTTCCGTTAGAGAAGTGCGACCTCCGGTTACGTTCAGAATCGTGTTTCTCTGGACACCGCCTGAACCGTCGAACCCATACGAGGTCACCTCTCCCTTCGAATCTTCGTCTCTCTTTAATTTCTGAATTATTCTGCAACTTCTTCTTTTATCCATGCCTGATTGTGAGTGAGTTAATTATTTCTGTAATATAGCTTACTAGCTTGTGATGATCGAAGTTCAACTTGATTTAGGTTAGGGTTTTGAAATTGGGGGATTCGATATCGATGGGTATTCTAGTGAATACTCTACTTATTACAAGATTGAATACTGTAATGATTGGAGATTATCCAAGATTATCCAAGAAGGCTTCGGCAAGCCTCCGATGCAATTGACATCAACTAATTTAACAATTCAGAACAAAACATAAGCAAATTGTGGAAATTAGCAAGAAGAAATTGAATTAAAGATAGAGGAAAAGTTACAGAGGAAATGTGTAAATTCACGAATGAAGCTTCCTTTGCTATTGCTCTATGTTGCACAAGTTCTTCTAAAAGGTCTCGTACCCGCACCGGGTGCTTGGGTGCTTCGTAGATAATGTAGGGTCATTTTTAAAGTTTAAGCTGAGACTTGAGAGGTCCTCCAAAATGCAACTATAATTTAACCAAAAAACGTGCATCTATGTGAACACTTCTAAGTTCTAACCATTAACATTAAATATCCAAAGCTAAGAACAATGACAGCAACAAGAAGAGTACATTGTTTGATATAGTAACTCTGTATCCTTCAATCAATGTATGTTTTTATGCGTGATTATAATTTGGATTACTAATATTGTTTTTTTTTGTTAGTATAAAGGTATCACAAATAATAATAATAACAATATATATATATATAGCCGCACCCGCACCATTGAATTTTGGAAATTTGTCGCACCCGCACCCGCACCCGCACCCGCACCCGCACTTGTGCAACATAGCTATTGCTATTGCTCTGCTAACAAGCCGTTAGAGGTGGGCCCCTCAGGCAAAAAGACAATTCTACCCTCTCTGTACAAGTGTACTATCTACTTCTACATGACACGTCACTATCAGTTGGTTAAAACGGTGTCGTTCCACTTTAGGAATTTAGTGGAACAACATCGTTCGACTTGAACGGATACCTTACCTTTGTAATCGCACGCAGAAATATGGAAATACAAAACAGGATCATGAGTTCATGACTGTCCCGCTGCTTGAAAAATTTCCATGACCTCTTGAAAGGAAGGAAGAAAATTGTTTCTAATGGCCTCATGGTCCTCCCAAGTAGCTTCTGAGGGCAATGTGTTGCTCAGTGAATCAGCAGCTGAGGTATAATAGTTTGGCCCCTAGTAATGGTTCCGTGGCTCAAGACCGGAAGTGGTTCTACCAACAGTTGTCCTTCTGGGCCTTGAAAAGATAACGTAGGTTGCACCACCACTTGAGCACCAACTTTCTTCTTGAGTAATGATACATGGAAAACAGAATGAATCCTGTAGTAAGCTGGCGATGCTAGTTTGTAGGCTACCTTTCCCACTTTCTCAATGACCTCAAAAGGTCCATAAAATCTTGAAGTCAGCTTGTGGGATCTAGAATGCTGCAAGGAAGTTTGTTTGCAAGGTTGCAGACTCAGGCAAACCCAATCTCCCACCTTAAAGGTCCTTTAACTCCTGTTTTGATATGCTAAGTGTTTCATTCTGGTTTGTGCCTCTTGGAGGTTCTGCTGCAGGAGAAGTACCATCTTGTGTCTATCTTGTATGAATCGATTCACCTCTTCAATCGGAGAGTTGTTGAGTTGGTGAAAGCTTAATTTGGGAGGAGAGTAACCATATAAAGACATGAAAGGAGTACTCTTCACAAACGGCTGTGGCAATTGGTGCTGTGCCCGTACTCATCTAGACTCAGTCATTTAGACCACCGGTTTGGTCTTTCACCTGTCATGCATCTCAAGTAGGCTTAACATTGATTAAGCCTCTCTGTTTGAGGGTGATACGCTGTGGAATGTACCAGAGTGAAGTTGAGAAGTTTGAATAGACATTGCTAGATCATGCTTAGGAAGAGTAGATCTCTGTCAGAGAGTAGGGTAGCGGGGAGCCCATGTAGCTTATGTACATTATCAAAGAATACCTGAGCAACACTCGCAGCTGTAAAGGGGTGTGATAGTTCTATGAAGTGGCCTTATTTGGTAATGACTACTAAAATCACTTCATTGCCATTATATTTGAGCAAACCAGTAATGAAGTAATTGAAGTCCATACTCGCATCAGTCCAAGGTTTGTCAGGGATTGGAGAGGCTGCAAGAGGCCTGGACAGTGCACATTCTCATGCTTCATCTTCTGGCAAATGTCACAGGACAAAACCCATTTATTGACTTCCTTTTTCATTCCTCGCCAAAAGAAATGATGTTGCACTCTTTTATAGGTGCCCATCACTTCTGAATGACCTCCTACCAGTGTCGTGACCTCTTTGTATGAGATCACAGGAGGTATCACATCCCACATAGATTTGATGATGCTTCCAAACCATCTCATTTTACTCCTTCACCTGCTTTGGGGGTCTAACATCAGCTTCTGTATCCAGGTTTGGGCCCATGCATCTACTTGGTAAGAATCTTTGACCATGTTGACCCATTTGGGTTGCAGTGCCGCACCACTGGTATGGCATTGACTCCTTTTTATTTCTTCTTGAATTCTGGACAAGGCATCAACAACCAAGTTTTCCTTTCCTTTCTTGTAGGTGATGGTGTAGTTGAGACCAATTAACCTTAGATAGCCACTTATTCTGCATTGTGGTATCTAGCCTTTCCTCCAAAAAGTATTTGATGCTCTGGTGGTCTGTTTTGATAGTGAAAGGCACTCCTCCAAATAGGACCTCCATTTCGTTACTGCTTGAGTTATTGCCATGAGCTCCTTCTCATAAGTAGATAGTCTCTGGTGTGTGATGGATAGACCCTCGCTGTAGTAGGCTATGGGTCCGTGGTCTTGCATCAACACTACTCCAATGCCCACGTTGCAGGCGTCTGTGTCAAGATGAAATGGTTTGTCAAAATTTGGCATTGCCAACACAGGTGTAGTTGTCATTGCCTGTTTGAGGTGATTGAAGGCCTCCTCTGCTACAGCTGACCATTCAAACTGACCTTTCTTTAGGAGCTCTGTCAATGGTCTACTTTTAACCCCTTATTGTTTGGCAAATCTTCTCACAAAGTTCAGAATTTAAAGTTAAGAAGATTTTGGAATTCGTGTAAAGCTTTGAAGCTGAAAATTGGGGTTTTGGATTTTGTGGGATGGAGTATTCATGTTCCTTGCTTTTTGCACGCATGTTCTATTAGAGTTGAATTCTTTTGAAATAGTGCTACGATGAAGTTGTCTAATTGTTACCCTGTTATTTTCATGTGTTTTATAATTTCACAGAGTGAGTTTTGAGTAGTATTTTTAGTCATCAAAAGTTTTGATGCCTAGTTAAATTATTGGTCACAGCTATAAATGCTCTTAAAACTTCACAGAAGTAGATAATATTTGGCCTTCAGTTTTAAATTGGTCGCAAAGACATGTCCTGTACTGCTTTTATTGTCCTGGTTTTGTCTCATATCAACATTTCAGATGCATACACCTAGTTAGGGGGGTCACTCTTACAGCTCATGGCACATTCATTGTTTGAATGACTAGATTTTACTTACCTCTTCTCCTCTGTATCTTGCAGAGTTGTATATGGCACGCGCATCAGCTAGCACCTCCCACGACTATTGGGACAACGGTTAGCCTAGTTATTTCCTTGTTAGGGTGCACATAAAATGTCGCTATTCAATATAGTTGATGTATCAAATATCTCTATGCTTGTCTGGAATTAGTTTATTCAATTTCTTTGTAATATGAACTGGCAAAAGGGTATAGACTACATAGGTTTGGCGGGTGCAACCGTCTTTTTACTTGTAAATTAGTAAGCACATATACTAATGCTTGTTACGTAAACTGTCTGTTTTTTCAGTTCTTTGTTACTTTCTGATATCTGATTTATTAACCCAGATGATGAGGATGAATATGAAGATACTGGTGGGGGTAATCGTCTTCTGGGATTCATGTTTGGAAATGTTGATTGCTCGGGTGATCTTGATGTTGATTACCTAGATAAGGTAGCCTTACTTTGTTTAATTTTATTTTCTAGATGCTTTTGTGCCTCAAATATCAGTTCCATCAAGTTTAGAAATTTTGTAATGTACCGAAAGTTCAGACAATTTTTTGCTTATCCGACAACATGGTAGTGGTACTTGTTAGCATATACGATCAGTCAATTAAGTAGTTATTGAGTTCTAATCTCCTTTGATAAACCAGTTTAGCTGCACTTGGAATGTTCTCGGGGCCTCAAAAATTCCTGTGACCATGTGATTACCCATGAGTTTATGTTGCTCATGTTAGTGTTATTTAGCTGCGAGGACTGTTTTACTTAATGTAGAATTCTTTCAGGAAAGGGTAAAAGTAAAAGAGTGTTTATTAAATTTACAGGGCCCAAATTACGATGTTCACTATTTATTGTCAAGGTCTGAATGTGCAGTGGTTTCCACTTGTCATGGTTGTGTAAAATCATGAGTTGAGGTCTGTTGTGCAGGACATACAGTCAAGCGTTTAGCTATTGGTGCTTCCTGTTTTCTCAATATTTTCTTTCTTTTCCTCAAAGCTATCTTATTGGGCAGCTCATTTCTGGCTAATGCTAACTTAATTATTCCTTAATCTCTGGCTTTTAACAATGGGAATATATGTCATGCCAGTGGAACACATCCATGGGTTTCAACTTCAATTAGTTCGATAAGTGGGTGGCTATGAGAATGTTGCTTTGAATGTTTTTGCTACCACCAGCATGTTTCAGGGAGTTTGAATAGAGCTATGATCTGCCAGTTGATAACTCTTTCCTATGTGATATTACCTAGTTTATAATGTGAAGCTGTGAAGTAGTGACTGGTTGCCATCATTCCAAGCTCTTAGGCTTTTGTTTTAACATTTCAAACTTGGATCATTCCCCCCAACAATCATGGGCGGATGTAGCTGGGGACTGGTGGGGGCTACCCCATTCAAGTTTTGAAATTTACAATTTTTACCCTATAATTTGTTAATTTAGTTATATTAGCCCCCACTCAAGTTTTGTTATTTGCGATTTTTAACCTACATTTGTTAATTTAATTACATTAGCCTCCACTCAAATTATATGTTCGCCCCAGCAATCTATTAAGATCATCATTTCAATCCCTAAATAATTCAAAATGTATCGAAATATCAGTCATTAAATTTGAATTTTTTTCGAGACCCCACTGTGCCAAATTTCTGGATCCGCCCCTGCCAACAATGACTTATCGCACTGATATCCCCTTATACTAAGCTTCCTCTACATTTATGTTTTCTTTTGATGAGATTTCTGGACTTTTTTTTTTGAAAGCAGACCCTAAAGGCAAATTACCTTTTGTAGGATGCGAAGGAACAGCTTTCTGCATTGGCTGACCAGCTCGGTCCATCCCTAACAGATATGGATGTATGGAACTGCTTCTATGTGCTTATTTTACGTCTGGGTTAAGATAGGAGGCTTAATAAGTTGAAAATCACAACTATTGTTCTCTCCCTACACAAGGAGCTGATTTTCATGTTTGACTTTCAGCTGTCGGCAAAATCACCACAAAGACCTGCTGGTGCTGCTCGGCAAGGTGACATTTGTTAGTTCACGAATTTCAGAGTATTTAACTATTGTCATATGTGAGTGTTTAGGGAATCATGCTAACTTTCCAGAAAGATATCACTTGGAAATTATTTTTCCATGAAATTTTAATTGTTCACCTCAGTGAAAACAATTTCTGCCAATATTTGTACACACATTTGAGCAAATGTATTTTAAATACTTATTATGACATCGTGATGCATAATATTAAGTCCTCTTTATCAGAATTTTGTGATCCATTAACTTTTCTCATTTGTTACTTCAAATGTCTATAGCGAGGGTATCAATATGCTTAGTGATTAGATTGTCGGATTTTCAGAGGACAAATAGAAAGAGTGGATCTAGTGCTGTTCATCCATGAAAACATGTTTCATTGCGATCCAGAACTTGAATGGGTTGACTTCCCCTCCTGTTCATTTTTGGAAGTGGCACTATTGATATTAGTAATTCTCCCCTTTAAAATCAGCGAGATTGCCCAATTAAAAGTACAAGGATGCTGCCAGAATTGTCCCATGTGAAAACATTTCGGATTTTAGTATCTTGATTTTTATCGATAGAGAAACGTTAACCCATGTGATAATGCCTTTTGTTGATTAGCTTTAATTCGGCAAACTAAGAAGGTTCGGGTTAAATGTCAGCTTACCTGGCCCGACCCACTCATGGTACCCAAAACTGTAGCAGAAAGTTGCTTACCCGTTTCCACCTGATCCCAAACCCACCTGAACTAGCTATTGTTTATTCCTCAAATACAGAATGGAGACGAGAAAGCCCGTCCGATACGTAGAATGTCACTGGAGAGTTGAGTTGGTCTCCCACCCAAACTCCAACCATCACTGACGAGCAGAACAACCGAAACTCCGTCCGATATGTGGACGCGGAGATCGGCGAGAAGAGGCGCAATGGAGACAACACTTGATAGGAAGAGAGAATGTAAACAAGCTTAACATTTTAGCAGCCAGATCTGGTTGTTAACGGTGCCTGAGTGAAGGATGTGTGATGGTTTGAGAGACGCTGCTCCGAGTAAGCGGTTGGCGTGGTGGTTTACCAGCGGCTGTGACGTTGGTGCTTCCCTTGGTTAAAATTGTTGGATGAGTAAGAGAGAGGCTTCGTTAGAAAGAGAGTAGTTGGAGGGGGAGAGATAGTAGAAGAACTTGTGCTTCCTAAGTGGGGGACTTGGGGGTGTGAAAATTGTTCATTTTTTGTTTGAGAAATTGTAAATTGTTTCTAATTGTTGTAGAGAGGAGGCGGTATGAACAGTGACACTATATTTCGTACTGCACCGGACCCTCGTCCTACTGATTACTTATTAGGCCTACTTGAATCTCATTCGTACCCGCCCCAGATCCTCTTCACTAAGTAAGCTCACAGTTCATGATACTGTTCGTGTCCAAACCCGGTTTCCAAACTGAACTGCCACCCCTATTTCGATGCTCCTAGTTTTATCTAGTAAAATGCATAGATAACCACCACACTACCAAAGCAGTGAAGGAAAATCCGCAGAACGGTGAACTTGTTGAATTGACTGGAAATGTTATTTAATGTAGCCATGCCACCAATGGATTGCATGGTATTCGATTTCGCTCGGAGGAGGAGATCTGATCTGAACTATATTGATGAAGTATGCGTTTTCCCGAGTGGTTGATATTGTTTCTTAAACCATACCATTTGTTTAGTTATTTGCCAATTTTGATTACGATTATATTGACGACGACACAAAAAGATCGTCTAAAAAGATCATGTTGATTTTGAGGTGCTGTTTGATTAATGAGGAATTGGTACTCCTATCTACACAATGTGGTTTTTATAAAGTTAGTAATTACTTCATACTGGTCATTGCCCTCACATTATAAAATACCTGAGAACTGTTCAGACAGTATGAAGATTTCCTCGAATCTGTTTGAACAATTCCAATTGGATTACTCAACCGATGTGGTGTAGTCCAATTATTTGCAAGAAGAAGTCAATTCAATTATTACGCTACGAGTTTTTTTCTAAGATTTCGTGGTCTTGATTCATGATCACCGTTTTAGTCATTACCAACAGTTCTACTTAGCATGCTATGTTCACTTATTTGGTTAATTGATATTTTTGAATGTGATATTTTCTTTTATTTACCTATCTGAGCTAGGAGAAGCTAAGTTCTCATTTCATCATGCTCAATGACATTTCCATTAATATTTCTGATGAAATTCTGAAGTTCTGGCTGATTTTTGTTCTTGCTCTAGATTACCATGAGAAGGCTGAAGATGCAGTTGATTATGAAGACATTGACGAACAGTATGAGGGGCCAGAGACTGAAGCTACTTCTGAAGAGGACTACATGTTACCCAAGAAAATGTACTTTGCAGCAGTAGCTTCATCGGTCCCTTTAGAGCAAAAGACTTCAGTGTTTGATGATGACAATTATGATGAGGAGGATGAATCTGAGAAGGAACCCGAGTTACTAGATTTGGGTGGTGATGTTGAAGATATTCCTTCATCAGGTTTAGCAATAATTTTTGGCTTAAGCATGCACATATAAACTTTATTAAGGTTGTGGCGAAAGAGCCGTATTGCTTCTATACTAAATGTTAAACTTTCTTATCCCAATTAAGTTTGCAGGCGTTTCATGCTTTCTTTCCATCGAGCCAATGTTTATCCTTTCAACCTAACATTTCCTCCCTCTTGATACTAGGAGAGCTGGGTGATACTCTTGCAGTAATTTCTGAAGGAGAGAAAGGGCACAAGGATAACCTGAAGACAGGCTCTTTTGGAGAAGAAAGTTTGGAGGACAAATTGTCAGACTGTCTAGAGGTCAGCAGAGAGCATGTTTATTGTTTGTTTTGTTTCTTCCTTGTCGAAGGAACAAAAACTTTCCTACACTCTCTTGTCACTCTTGGCTTCAATGGTTTACTATTGTTAGACCTTTTCAAATTCACCCTTTTAAAACTGTAGGCGTTTATGCTAAAAGAAGCGCAAGGGACCTGGAAGCATACCTTGAATCCTTGATGTTCTTCATTCTGATTAGTTGTAGAGTCTACTGAGACACCGACTTTTATACCTAAGGTGATGAATATATCAAAGAATAATTTACTTGGTTCAGCGTCAAATGATTTAAGATAAGAAATATTGTAAAAATTTAATATGCGATGTTTAAGAATATCTTTGATTATGCATACTTACCACCTTTTACCGGAGTTGTCTAGCTGAATAGTCTTGGGATCAGGATAAATATGACTTTTGTGAGGCCAATGAAAGAGAAAATTCAGTGTTTCCTGGCTATGCAAACTTGTACTACTAGTACTTATTGTTCTCTGGCCTCTTTTCTCTTTTCGATAGTTTGTTGTTTTAGCCTCTTCGGTTTCTGGATGGCACCTGCTGTCACATCACTTTGATGTTATTTAGTTTAACTGAAAGTATATTGCACATTCACTGCAGTGGTTTGGCACTAAAACAATCCACGACCCACTTGTTGTAATGCCTAGAAACTTACACGGGTTTAATTGTGATTTGCCTCAGAACTGTATCAATGCCAATTCACAGAAGGTGCAAGTGTAGTTTGCTGATTATTTATTTGTGAGAAATGGTCGTAGTTTCTGACTTTCTGCCAAGTCAATAAAGGCACCTTCTCTGACCTTGTGAAACAAAGATCCACCATCGTTTCCGAATATTTGTGTTCCAAAATGATCTATGATGTTATCTTGACAGCTCAATTGTGTAACACAACAGCATGGCGTTTTGTGTTTTACTGTAGGATGAACCTGAAATACTAGATGAGCTGCAAGATGACAAAAGTTCTACACCACTTCCTGTATTATACGTCCGAGATGGAGCAGTGATCTTGCGTTTCTCTGAGATTTTCTGTAACCATGAACCAGTGAAGAGAGGGGAGAAGAAAGATAAGAGGTATTTAACTAATAGAGGTATGCGATTTCTCTTGTAAATATGAGATGATCTTTGGTTTTTTCTGTTGCTTTTCTCTGAAATAGAGGACTTGTCGGAAGTTTTTTATATTAATATATCTTTTTTTTTTTTTTTTTGTTATGTTTTCAGTAATCTCTAAAGCGCATTATTGCAGAAAACTTGTAACCTCGTTTGGTTTAATTGTTTACTGCATTTTGGCCTTGCCGTGCTTGGCCTCATTTTGACCTTTTGCGTGTTAAAAAACAATCTTGTATGGTGGTTCCATTTGCGTATGGACAGACTTAACACAAAAATATATTTTCCTTGTAGAGAAATGCTTGTCCTCGGACAATACTTTTCTCAATGTCGAAGAGGACGAGGAGGAATATTTAAAGGCATTTCCTCCGGGATTTTCTCTCATGGGACATTCTCTTGCCATTCAAGATGACATTTCAGAGTATGAAGATTTTGAATCAGTAAAATTCGGGTCCTTTCAACGGGCTCCTATGGTACCTCCACAAGTCGATGAGCAAAAGAAGGAACGATACGCCTTCGGTACACCTATGAAGGAGGATAATGTAGCATACCTGTCTTCAAAGTGGAGCACTCCTTTGTCCCCTACATTTTATTCTCTTGATCAGCAAAACTGGGAAGAACAAATTATTTGGGACAATTCTCCTACTCGGAGTGGTAACCCTGCAGAGAGTTGTGAGACCTCTACTTTATCGGAAGACTTTTTAAGTACACAAATCGAGAGTGAGGTTGAGCAGCAAACATGTCAAGCTGAGCTGCAAATGAAATCTGATGAGAATGATCATGCCTTTTATCTGCGTAGCTGCCCTGTTTTGCTGGAGCCATTCGGCTCTAAAGAATCTTCAGGAAGGGCATACGTACTTCAGGGAAGCAGACATCATCCCCAATTATTAAGATTAGAAACAGAGACCGAGCCTGCCCAAAGCCTCAATGGTAAAAAGGATTCTTCTGGCACGGAAGAGAGCCACCGGATTGAGGCCAGAAAGCGCTTTAGTAAACTCATATCTCAGAACAGAGACATAGTTGACGGTTCTTGGTTGGAAAAAATAATTTGGGAGCAAAATCAATCCGTAGCGAAACCAAAGCTGATTCTCGATCTTCAAGATGAAGAAATGCTTTTTGAAATTTTAGACAACAAAGAAGGAAAGCACCTCCGTCTTCATGCTGGCTCGACGTTTATAACCAGCTCTGTTAAGTCGATGGGTGGAGAGTCTATTGATCCGCATGGCCATGGAGGTCAATCTGCTCGATTTAATATTGCTAATGATAAATTTTATTCGAATAGAAAGATTTCTCAGCAGCTGAAAACAAGTTCTAAGAAGCGTGCGGCTCATGGTATCTTAGTTTTGCACTCAGTCCCGGCTCTTAAGTTGCAGACTATGAAACCGAAGTTAAGCAAGTATGTGATTTGCCTCTTCTTAGTTAAGCAAGTATGTGATTTGCCTCTTTGTATAATTGATATGTGCATCTCTTTGCCTCACCTGCTTGTGTAGATTTTCCCCGTATAGGTTTCTTTTACTCAAGTCAGAAACTTGTAACCATATCCTTAACATTCATGAATTGTCTACTTGCTATGAATATTTTATTTTTCGCGTTACAGAGGATTCTCCTTGATAACTTATTTCTTCACACACTGTTTGAAGTCTAACCTGTGTTATCTTACCTCAAGTGAATGTAAGCTGTTGAACCCTATCTTTATGAATTACTAGAATATGTTGATATGGAGCTCGAGTACTGATCATGTGATCTCACCCATCTTCTTGCAGTAAAGATATTGCAAATTTTCACCGGCCAAAAGCTTTATGGTATCCTCATGATAATGAGGCTCTCAAAGAACAAGGGAAGCTACCTGCGCAAGGACCTATGAAAATCATCTTGAAGAGCTTGGGCGGTAAAGGAAGTAAACTTCATGTGGATGCTGAGGAGACCGTTGCTTCTGTCAAAACAAAAGCATCAAGAAAGCTAGGTTTCTTCTATATCCTATGCATATTGCTTACTGTTTTATATTCTGTATGTCATTTTTACGGATCTTTGATACTTTCACATGCTCTCTGTGCTTTCGATTTTGTTTTGAGAAAGCTCAGACCACTTTTGGTTCTTTCTGTTTGTATAGATTTT
Source organism: Linanthus parryae (assembly GCA_023055425.1). Classification (NCBI taxonomy): domain Eukaryota; kingdom Viridiplantae; phylum Streptophyta; class Magnoliopsida; order Ericales; family Polemoniaceae; genus Linanthus; species Linanthus parryae. Next base: position 124,817,817 of record JALGPY010000004.1, on the reverse strand, counting down.
AAAACATCAGAACCTGTGAAAATATTTTATTCTGGTCGAGAGCTCGAAGATGAAAATTCTCTTGCAGCGGAAGACGTTAGACCAAACTCCTTGCTTCATCTTGTTCGTACAAAAATACATTCGTTGCCAAGAGCACAAAAGATTCCTGGTGAAAACAAGTCATTGCGCCCCCCTGGCGCGTTCAAGAAAAGAACTGATCTTTCAGTTAAAGATGGGCATGTCTTTTTGATGGAGTAAGTTACCTGGCAATCTAGAATTGCGTGTTAACGATTTCGTAATGTTGTTCTATATAGATCTATGTTTGTCTTTTGATTTCCTTTGAGGTTCGTGCGGAATCAATTTCTTACCGTCATTTTCGTGGTTGAATAATATCGTACGTGCTTTATGCTCTTCATATTCTATCAGCTTGCGACCTTGCTCTCTAATTGTTCTTTCCTGTTGGTCCCAGCCTTTCTTGTTCTTATCAGTTACCATCTCCCTTTATTTACTTGAGTTTCGCACACAGTCCATCTTGCGTTTTAGATTTTTTTCTGGCTAAATTATCTGGGCTGCGTACGTAATTGCACGAGTGTGCAAAGACTGTAGTATGTGCTCCTAATTAAAGTAAAACCTAGCTTCTTGGACAACATTACCTCTTTTTAGCTATATAACTGCTCAACCGTCGAGCGCTGCAGCATGCGATGCTTTAAGTATTAAATAAGTTGAAAGCACGCTGATATAGGATAGATCTGACTCCTGCTACAACAATGATTGCTTGGCTGAATCTAGCACTTTGAAGTTCATTTAAAAAGGTTTTATGGTTTGACTTGAAGGTTTATGGGTGGATATTGTTCTGTGGATTATCTAGAATAAATGATCATGGTTTAAGAGCTGGATATGATTTGTTGACGGGTTATGAAAAGTAGCTCTATGAACAGTAAGAAACGTAATTTAGTAGGGTGAGCCTAGAAGAAAGGAAATGGAATTTAGGACTCTCACCTAGATGTCCATAGGATGCGAGACATATCAAACAAAAAGTTAACAAGCTTCAAATAACTTTTCAAATATCCATCTTTATTCGCCAATTTATATTGAAGTACGTATGTTTACATAGACTTGTAAACGATCCAACTCTATTACGTAGTTGATTCATAATAAGGCTCTCTAAGATCATACTGGCAAAATTCATGGAGTTAGACAGTTGTCAAGATGCCCCTAACTTTAGGTAATAAAAATAACCGAATCTGTCTTTCTAGGTATTAAAGAGTCGCCAAACAGCATAAGTAAGATCGGAAATACCAGCATGTCAATTCCGAGTCTACCCGTTGTGTTCTTCCTACATTCTGTATGACAAATTCTCGGTCTTACAACCAAGGGCACTAACTAAACCCTTAACAAACTTGTCACAATCTTCTTCCTATTCCTGCATCTTGATTATGGGGTCTCTACCGTTGCCCATGGGAAGTTCCATCTGATCAACGAAGGCTACAGTGTGTAGAAGACTTTTCCTAACAGGTAATATCATCACGATAAAGTGAAGTGTCACATGACTGCTTCATACTGAAACCCGGCTCTGGAAGGTTACATCACATACCGTTAACTAACATTGAGGGTGAAGCAATTTGAATAATCCGGCATTATTGTATACTAAAAGCTTAAGTACCATGTGGAGTGCTTCATACTTCGTGTGGAAACTTGGTTGGAAGAAGTTAAATTTCTACCGCAGATTGTACTTCCAGAAACTAATAATGAAAAGCTCATGAACCATGCTTTTACTCTCTTTTGGTTATGTTCTGGTGCTAATACTGATGCTAATAGCTATCAGCTTTTGCAAGTTTGATATGTAATCATGTCTGTTGTCATAGAGGAGTAACAGAAGAGCATGTGATTCAAATAAAATCATTTGTCATGATTATTATGTATTTTTCCCACAGATAGGAAGAGGTCGGTTAGTAATGCTTCGGTAGGGGCTTGTAAGCTATGATAAGAAAGGGGGTGTTCGAGCGAGGGAGGGGAGGATATTTTCCTGAAAAGATTTGAAGGAAAGAGGTGATTGCTAGTTCGAGGGGACAAGGGAGACTCCATGTATCCTTGAAAGTTTATAATTTGGACGCGCTTATAGGGTTTTGTCCTCTAAAGTTTGTTCGTAGTAATATTTCAAAGACATCAACTGGTACACCAACTGTCTAAGAATGGTTCTGAACCTAGGAAGCACGGATACTTCAAAATGGAGCCGTAACATGTGGATACGGATCGGATACGGCTAAATACGTGCCGGACACGCCACCTGGCGTGTCGGGTACTCCGGTCTTTTTAAAATGGCTGGACACAGATGGGATACGACCGGGACACGGATGGGATACGGCTTATTGTAATTTTTAAAAATTTATGTGGGTGTCTTTTGTAAAAATTTTAAAGATTTGAAGGGTTAGGTGAAATAACTTGAAAATAAATGTCTAATATGCAGTTAATTAGTTGATGTGGTATAAAAAGGATGTGTGTTCATTTTCAACCACAAAATTCACCTATTCAATTCTGTCAAACTATCTCGAATCCAAAGGACACAGCAAACTCTCTGCAACCGAAGGGACACAGCAGCAACTACGAACAAGTGCTCTCTATCTTTCTCTCCCCTCCTCCTGTACTGGGGTGTCTCTCTTCCCCTCTCCTTTTTCTGCCCTTCTTGTTAACTGGGGTATCTCTCACCCCATCTCCTTACCAGTTGAGAGGCATTCTTAACTTTTAAGTTCAGCCTTTTGTCAAAAGAGAATTTTTTCTTCTGATCTTGTTCTTAAGAGATTATAGTGCTGCTATGACCTTGATAATATTGATGAAAATGAAAGCAATGTTTTTGTTGTAATTCAATAAGTAGGGTGTATATAATATATATATGTGTGTGTGTGTACATATATATAATAGACGTATCCTTGCCGTGTCGTATCCTCAATTTTTTAGAAAATGACATATTCCGTATCGGATCCCGTATCGTATCGGACACCCGTATCCGTCTCCGTGCTTCTTAGTTCTGAACATCTGATGCATTAGTTAATGACTTCTTTTTTGTGTGGTGGATTTCAGCACTCAACTGACTCAAGTATTTCATATAGTTTCTCCCTTCCAGAACTGAGGCTTCTTGATTTTACTTTGTATGTAGGTATTGTGAGGAGAGACCACTGCTCCTTGGAAGTGTTGGTATGGGTGCTAGATTATGCACTTACTATCAGAAATCTTCCCCTGGCGATCAAACTGGAAACTTAATGTGCAATGGAAGTAACAACAGTTTGGGGAGTGTCCTTGCACTTGACCCTGTTGATAAGTCCCCGTTTCTTGGAGATATAAAATCTGGCTGCAAGCAGTCATGCCTTGAAACAAACATGTATAGGGCTCCCATCTTTTCTCATAAGGTGTCATCGACTGACTACTTATTGGTCCGTTCGCCGAAAGGAAAGCTTTCTATAAGACGGATTGATCGGCTTGATGTTGTTGGGCAACAGGTAAGCAAAAAGCAAATTGCTTATATATTTTTTATTTTCCTCCTCAATTACTACACCAACTATGCAGAAATATCATTAAAGCTAAAATAGTTTGTCCAATTCCACCTTTAGCTGTTGCTTATATTGAAAGTTTAAACATTAAAAAATCCAATAGCATTTCTATGCATGTGAAGGTAATATTGGTTGTTAAGTTTAAAAGTCATTCAGATTTAAATGTTTAAAAAATGAAAATTAAATAAATATATTTGACCTACAGTTTAATTTTAAGGTGTCATAATTATCTTTAGATATTAGTACATGAAAACAAATTTTCTTCCATATATTGTAATGCTTCAAGCTATTTCATAATCAGTGGACCAATATGTGTTGAGATTTGGCAGTTTAGATCAAACAATGCCTAACTGTTACATCATAGATTATTTTGTAGCATTTGATGTAAGCACAAATGAAGGAGGTCGTTCGTTGTCCCCCTAAAAATAAGTTAATTCACAATGAAAACCTTTATCATGCTTCTCTGAACAGTGATTGACAGTGCTTGCTTGCAGCATATTGAATCTGGAAAATAGAAAGGGCTTAAATTTCTTTTTGGTGCTGACGAAGATGCCAGGCAGAGGAAATAAGTTAGGGTAAACTTCAACACGCGTCCTGTGATTTTTCCATAATCCTTTTTGCATACATGTGGTTTAGAAAAGATCAAATTGCACATCTTTGGTATATAGGTAAGTTTCGGTCCATAATCAGTTACTTAGATCTGGTAGTTTCTGTTTATTATTAATTCTCTTAATATTATATAAAAGCTATGTTTATTTAAATTATCAACCCAACATTCCTTGTTTCTGTAATTACCAACTGACCCCAACCTTCCCAAACATTCTCTCTGTCCAACGTCCCCTCTCTCTGCTCAACTGACCACCACAAGCGTCCAACCCTTTTCACCTTCACGAACCAACTCCACCAAATCTAGTTCTCTCTCTCTCACTGTATCCACCAAAAACATAAAAAACTCTAACCCAGCTTAGATCGAGCCTCCTACCTGCCCTACGCATCTAATTCGCCCAATACCCAAGAACAGAGACAAATCCAACACCAGACTCCAGAGACAAACCCAACGCCACCGCCATAATCAATGACTTAAATGCCACCATCGTCCACCAGTTGAGATCATTTTCCAGATCTGGTTCACTGTCCGCTGAAGTAGATGTAGGCGGTTTCGGGAACCATGTACCTCTGGCGGAGGCAGTCAGGAAATTTAAGCTTCAAATCGAAGAGCCAACTCAGAAGACCCATCTATTCCAAACCCCAAAACTCGAATTTGTGATATTGGGAATTCAACAGTACCTATTCAATTCAAAACCAGACCTCATCATTCTCTTCCTCAATTTATTTTAAAATTTTGAACTTTTGATTCCTCTTGTATGTTGAAGGAGAGGGGAGGGACAGGTAGTACGCGGGTAGTTCCTCTCTCAATCTACTGTGGGCATGGTGATGGTGGTGGTGTGGCATCAGACGTGGTGCTAGACTGGTTTGGGATGAAGGCGAAGGTTGTACTGAAAGTAGCCAAACATGTTAGGGAAACATTATAATTGATGAAAGTTATGGGTTGATTGTTGCTGAAGAATTTCTCGTAATAGATTATTTATTTTTATTTATTACCCAAATGGTTTAAAATGTTAATCTGGTGGATGGAAAATACCTTATACCTGTCTACCACAGGTCTGCAATTTGATCATATTAAAGACAGATGTATGCGGAATGGACTATGGGCAAACCACATGCATGCATTTTGAAGTTTAGCCAATAAGTTGCATTGAGGAACTTGGAATACAGGTACATGTCCCAGTAAATGGATGGTAGTAGCTGATGCTATGATTAGGAGAACTGAATCTGTACACATAGGGGGGTTTGGAATATGGTTAACGAAATTGAAAGAAGACGATGTAAACTTTGGTATGTTGGAAGAGAAAGTCGAAGGAATTGAGTAGCAGTAAGAATTTATAGAAATCATATAAGTGGCGGGGGTTAAAGGAATGAGGGATTGCATAATACTTTGTGAATTATCAGGTCTAGTTTTAGTGACAGTTAAATGGAACTGGTGTAGGAGTTAAAAATTCCATAGAACAGATTTTGCGAAGGAAGCAGGGACCAGTTTCTGGAAGGAATAATCTGGAATAAAACAAGGTTTACCAAAGAAAATATCTCATAGGTTTAACCTTGATGGGTATAGACATAGTGGCAAACACGATAGAGGCTTGTGGATTTGGGACAGAGGAATTACATGGCAACTGGCGGGCATTTACTGGCGTGTGAATCTTTTGGTGCCACCAACCTACTGCTCTAATTAGAAAGATGAGCCGATGGGAGGACCGGGATATGAAAGCATAGAATGTAAATTTATGGTTCGAGAGACACTACAAGTTGTAGATTGATGCTATTTCCAATTTAAGTACAAAACTTTAGCCAAACAGGGGCTGGTTAGATACTAAGCTTGACCCTTCACAATACAGACAGTATGAAAAACCAACCTAGCCAATACAACCATAACTACAGTTGGAGGGGGGGGGGGGGGGGATAAGTGTCCATTAGCAATAGGGTCTTGACTCTCTTCTTTGATCAGCCAAAGGAAGCTTTATGGCTTTACCTGCTGAAAATAGTAATAGGCCTGGGGAATAGGGTTCTTACAAGAGAAAGCCTCTGACTACTGCTCCCTCCGTCTGCTATTATGTGTCCTTCTTTAACCACGCTTACGATGGTTATTTGATTAACCAAATTGTACAAATGAGTGAATCTTTTTGTGATGTTGTAGAGCTACCATCACTCTACAACATCATACAAAAAATTACAAGACACTAACAGCCTTTGGCTAGTCAAGTAACCGCATCAATATGCTTGGTGTACTTGGTTAAAATAGCAAGACAGGTGAAAGCAGACGGAAGGGGTAGTTACCGTAGCCTCAAGCCTCTAGATTAGTTTCTAGAAGGGGAAGACGAATAAGTAAGCATCCCATTAACTTAAGGCCGTTCCAGCTCTAGACCGGATATAGTTAGAGCAGTTTTACTGAGAGTGGGCATGTTCATACGGTCTATTCTCAAGCGAACTGTTATGCCAGCATCCTTGGACTCTGGACGAGGAACCTAATTCTTCTGTGGCATGGATTTCATGTACTGATTTGGTGTTCAACTAATTATTATTTCGTCCGATCCTAGGCACAAAATATTCATTGCAACCTTCAAGACAGTTGCCTGAACATTTTGAATTTATGCATACTAGTACAACTACAAGCATGGTTTGAATTCACACATTACTATATTGACCACATTTTTTTTTCTACAATCCTTGAGGAGCATCAAATTTGGGTTCCATACTGATGAACACATGAAGTTTTGTGTAATTACATGCTCTCGTCCCTGTTTAACATTTCTTTAAAGAAATCCCCTCGTATGCTTCATTATGCTAAGATAGTAGAACTGGTAAAGTGGTTCATTGCTGCTTGTTTTTATATGAAACTGGCATACTACTTTTGGAGATCATTACTGGTGATGTGTACTATATAGAGACTCCGAAGAAATTATATATGTGTGTATATATATATATATATATTCCTTCAATAATATCTGCCATCTGATCTGTTTTAGCTCTTTTCTTTCTAGGAGCCTCACATGGAGGTTATGTCTCCGGGGTCAAAAGGCGTTCAGAACTACATTATGAATAGGCTTTTGGTTTATATGTATCGAGAGTTTAGTGCAGTTGAAAAACGTGGTTTGCTTCCTTGCATCCGAGCAGATGAGTTGTCTGCTCAGTTTCCTGCCATGTCTGAAGCTTTCCTTAGAAAGAGGCTGAAACACTGTGCTGATCTGCAGGTACACTTTTAATAGAACTTCCACAAGTACATCAGTCCAGCTATTTTTATAGGAAAAGGAAATCTTTTTTCACCAGCCGAATATAAAAATTTCTCATTTCCTTATTAAACTGGTCCTTTCCGCGGCAACTTGATCTGCAGAGGGGCTCAAATGGACAGCTTTTTTGGGTTATGAGGCGAGATTTCCGCATTCCACTGGTAGAAGAACTAAGAAGGATGGTGACTCCTGAGAATGTAAGTGCCACTTTACAGCCTTTTTTTGTTAGCCAATGTAAGAATCATGGGGTTCCACCTCAAAACCAATTGGCGATGAGGGGAATAGTTTAGGATCTTACTATCTACACAAGCCTCAAAAAATCCGATGTGGGAAAAATCACATACGCCCTCACGTGTCGCATTATCCAAGCCAAACACGTGGATAAAACAAATGGGTGGTGGTGAGCACAAATGGGTCACATATCCAACACGTAACAACTAATGCGTGCTCTGACATCATGTAAGATTGTGTGTATGGATGCATGCATGTATGTATGTATACATATATGTCTGTATTTTATTTGATCTAATTATCCCAACTGTGCTTTTAGGATACTATATGTTCATTCTGTCACTATTACCTGCACTAAACCATGGATGTTACTGCCTTCTCTAGTGAGAAAATCATGATAGTAGTACATATTCAGTCAGTAGGGAACGGAATAATACGTAATACGTAATAACACACACACACCATCGCATACAAAGAAAACTCTAACCCTATGACTGTTACGAAACACTACTTTCATGAGAACATTATGTAGTCTAAATTACAATAACATGTTCATGTTCCAGAATTTCTCTCTTTGTTCACCCCAAGGCATCGTGTTCATCACAACTTCGCCACCAGTATGGTTGCAAGTACAATAATCTTCTTCATCAGATTTGACCTCTTTAGGATCTTCATTCGGTTTTGCAAAGTTTGGCTCTCTCAATGTCACATCCTGCCATGGAAAACCAAGATTAATTAATGTTCAAAACGAAAATATCTAGTCAAGAAATCAAAAAATATATAGGAACGAACAAAATTTCACCTTCTTGTAGATTGTTCCATCTTCTTCCACATGCCACTCAGCTTGCTCACACAAGGCCTTCAACAGGTCATTATTATCAGCATGTTTAGGCAGTGAAAAGTTCCCGTGAGCTTTAAGACCAGCAAAAATTTTCCGCGCCACGGCTCGCCTCGTCCGTTCCCTCTCCTTGTTTTTCTGGCGCTCCCTCTCGCTCGGAGACCGGAACTTGGTCACAACATCACCACGTTTTGTGGTTTTGCGAATCACCCACGGCCCTCTCGTAGTTTTTATGCATCCTCTTGTGTGACTTCTCTTCTCTCCTCCTGTCATGACTCTCCAAACACTCTCTCTATTCCCTCAGCTTGCCTTCATACAGTGACTACTGATCTTTAAATAGGAGTAGTAATAGGAAATGAGACAAGAGACATACATCGTACCGGATTTGATTCCTTTTTTTCATGTCTGGAGATTTGAATACAGTTTTGTCCTTTTGTTGTTGTTTTGAATTTGAAGCATCAGAAGTGTTTAAAGAAAGTAGCTTGTAATATCAGAACTTTTTGCAACTCAAAGGAAAGGTGGAAGATAGCCTTTGTGCTTAGAGGTATATTCTCCTGCGAAAAGCTTCTTGTCTCTATTGTCTGAGAAGATATTCCTGCTCAGGAAGATTTGTGCTCAAGAGTGAAGAGGGCTAATAATCTTTGCCACCTGTAAGGTTTGTTTTTGTTGAGGAAAACCTGTAAGAGGTTTCACTGAAAAGACAAGAGGGAATCACCACATACACCCTTAATGGAGACTTTTCAGAATTCTAAGGATTAGTCAGTAGTTCAATACTTGATGAAAATACATGTATACGGTTGGAGATGGGTTCTTTTTTTTGAGGAAATGGAGATGGGTTCTTAGGTATGTCCATTAGGGTGGTTTAGCCGTGGCACCACCTCAGGTCACACTAATCCATTTTACCCACTATTAACCCCTCTAACCATCCCTTCTTACGCATATGGGCCATAATGTATTCTTTTATAAGTTCGTGGATATATCACAATTCTTTTAAATTTTTATAAAGTTTGCTTGCCTTAAGTATAAACTGTATTACGTCGCGTTTTTCCAAATAATTTGTGGGATATTTTGTAATTTCTATAAAGCTTGCTTCATATGGTATTTCCATAAAACTTATATACTATTATAATGTTTGTGGGTCATATTATAACTTTTATAAAGTTTGTGGGTCTTATTATAATGGCACAAATACAAGAAGTGCACTTAAAATGTGTGGACTCACACTGCTCTATCTTGTTGGATACAGATTATGGGTCGTGGTGTGTGGGTCATATGGTATTTCCATAAATAGTTATTTTTTGGTACTTCTTATTAAGTTTGTGGTTCATACTATCACTTTTATAAAGTTTGGGGGTCTTTTTATAATAATATATAAATGCAAAATGTCTACTTAGGGAACCACATCACTCTATCTAATTATATACTCGTATGTATATATATCTAACAAAGTTAAACCACAAAGGTATCTGTTTCAACTATCTCAACCATCAGTGAGAACTACTTGCGATTTCATCATGGTGAAAGGAGTCTCAAATCTTTTTAGGTGTATCTTCTGAACTGGCCTTGAGTTTTCTTTCAGCTTAATGGAGTTTTCATTTCTATAAAAGGAAATCAACTGAAAAGTTCTTCCATCAAACAGATACCTGAAGGAACATGTGTAAAGGCGATTAACCAAGACAATATTTCATATCTGTTTGTTAAGAGGGTTATTAACGTCTCTTTCCTTTTTGTAGGTTTGTGCTTATGAGAGCATGCAAGCTGGGCTATACAGGCTCAAAAGGTTGGGGATCACCAGGCTGGCTTTTCCCAATGGCCTATCTTCTGCAATGAATCAGCTCCCTGATGAAGCAATTGCTTTAGCTGCAGCATCGCACATTGAGCGGGAACTACAAATTACTCCTTGGAACTTGAGTAGCAACTTTGTTTCCTGTACAACTCAGGTAAACTATCCCTTTCTTGCTCTCCGTTCTTAGGGCCAGTTTGATAGGAAGCTTCTGTACACGAAGTACTCTAGGGAAGCTAACTGTCATTTTTTGTGTTTGGTAAATGTAATACGAAACCTGCTGCGAGAAACCTCTGGAGCTATTCGGTGCTTGATAAATTCTTTTTAGAACAACAAGCTGTGCAAGGGTAAAATGACTGTAATATACTGTAATATTTATGGTAAACAGAAGGATAACTTCTGAAAATATCAAAAATAGTAAGGATGGAATTGGTTGCTAAACAAATATACAAAATGCAAGTTAAAGAAAGCAACCTGATACCTGCTTCAAAAGCTGCTATGAGACAACATTGCTGTTTGAGATTCACCAGACCCGCTCTTGATGGCCCCAGGTGCTTTTCAGGCAGCTGAAGCATTGCCAAACTGGACTTTAGAACCTTTGCTGATTATGCAAATATTTATCTAGACTTTGTGAACTTCATTGTGTTGTTTTGAGGGGTTCAAGGACAGAGCTCCAATATTTTCAAAGCTAGCACAATGGTTATAAACTTATAATGTGAGTAAATTACTCGGAGAGATTTGATTGAAGGCTTGTTTCTATTTTCTTCACACATTCTAAGTTCGCAGGACAAGGGAAATATCGAGCGTTTGGAAATCACTGGTGTTGGTGATCCATCAGGAAGGGGCCTAGGTTTCAGCTATGTCCGAACTGCTCCCAAGCCTCCAACATCTAACTCAATGGTGAAGAAAAAGGCATCTGCTGTACGGAGTGGTTCAACTGTTACAGGAACTGGCGCTGACCTGCGTAGACTGAGCATGAGCGCTGCAGGAGAGGTATGCAGATTTGCCTTCTTTTTAATATAAATATTCATTGTATAGGATTTGGAGCAGAACCAAAAGTATATTATGTTGTTCAAGTTTTATGATTTCATTACTATATCAACTGCGGAAGCAACATTATAATTGGAACTGGCTTTGGTGAACTGTGTTTTAAAAAGTCTTACTCAAGATAAACACCCTCTGGCACTTGCGTGACGGTCTTCTTCACACCTGTAGTATTACATAAGACACAAACTATTTTATTATTTGTTTTTGCTTACAGGTCCTTCGTACATTTAATGTACCGGAAGAGCAGATTATGAAACAAACTAGGTGGCATCGAATTGCAATGATTCGCAAGCTTTCCAGTGAGCAAGCTGCATCAGGTGTAAAAGTTGATGCAACAACCATCAGTAAATATGCGCGTGGACAAAGAATGTCATTTCTGCAGCTTCAGCAACAGACCAGAGAGAAATGTCAAGAAATTTGGGATAGGCAAGTGCAATATCTCTCTGCTGCTGATGGTGATGACGGTGAGAGTGAAACAGAAGCAAACAGTGACCTGGACTCTTTTGCTGGGGACTTGGAGAATTTGCTTGATGCAGAAGAGTTTGAAGAAGGGGGGGAAGGCAACTGTGAAAGCAAGCATGAAAAAGTAGATGGTGTAAGGGGACTCAAAATGAGAAGGCGCTCGCTGCAAGCTCATGCAGAAGAAGAAATTGAAGATGAAGCAGCGGAAGCAGCAGAATTATGCAGAAGGCTTATGGACGGTATGGTTTATGGATTGTATTGTTGTCTTGAATAGTTACTTTAGTGGGTTCTAACAATTACAGTCCAACATCTTCCGCAACGATGGATTTTTAGGCCTTGCATGAAATGGTACTGTACTTAAAACTTCTATGAGTGGACCACATCAGTTATTTGTAAATCTAAATGCTGTATGATATATGTTATCTGATGCCATAATGTAGTGTTGATAATGCTTTCACTAATCATAATTTGGATTTTGACTCGCTTATTTCGTTTTCAGATGAGGAGGCTGAACGGGGGAAGAAGAAGAAAACAAGGGCTGCTGGGGATGAAGTGGGGTTGACTGTTACTCCCAAGAAAATTGCTCGCAGTACCCAGAATGACGAATATTTAACACCAAAAGAAAATATCACTCAAGACAAAAAGAAGGTATGCAGCATCTGGGACATATTCAAGTTGAAGAATAGCATGCAATGATAACATTCTGAGGAAAAGCTAATAGCTTCTTTTGTATTGTATAATAATTTCTGTTGTTAGATTGGTGGCTATACGTAGAAGCACCAGCATACATAGTTGTTTAAAATATCATCTTTTATGAGTATACTTTAGAAAGTTGCTTCTAATGCAGGAGGAGAAAAATGTTACTAAAAATAACATCTTTGGGAAGGCCGAGGTGATTAACAAGAATGATAACGAGAGCATGCTTTTACTGAACAAGAAATTGAAATTGGGAGATGGTATGAAGGTAAAATAAGCTTTTCTTGGAAAAATATTTTCTTCTCTACTGATCGGTTTTATGGAAAATTTCTCAATGTCTTTTCTTTCCATATTTTCTCAGATTAGTTTTGGTATGACCTAATTAGTGTATGTATGCCTTTCCTTGTTTTAACCACGATTTTGTGTACTATTTCTCCTCAAATGTCTTAAATGCAATTCTGATAATGTTCACTTGTGAGTACAGTTTGTCAAGGAAAAGAAATCTGCCAGAGAAAAATATTTTTGTGGGGCATGTGGACAGGTACTTAGTCTAAAGTTAAAGATATTCCTATTTATACGCAGGCATTGGGTAACAACCCGTTTTTTCCATGATTTGGTAATGACTCACTATGAGTGTTTGTCACCTGATTTCAGCTCGGTCACATGAAGACCAATAAGCACTGTCCCAAATATAGGAAAGATTCAGAAAAAGAATCCCAAGTCCTGGATCTTGAAAAGGCACCTGGAAGATCAATTAACTTGGATAACCCAGGTCAGCCTCAACAGCGAACCTTGACAAAGAAGCTTTCAAAAAGTTCCACAAAAATTGGTCTGGTGGAAGTTAATGATGGCGAAAAAGCTAGTTACAAAGCCAAAGTTCTTAAGGTCAAATGCAGCTCTGCTGATTTTCATACTCCTACAGCTTCTCAAAGTTCTGATAAAGTGGCAACTTCAGATACAGAAAACACTAATGCTGTTGTCAAGGTCAATAAAATAATATTTTCCAATAATAAAATGATGAAACCCGAAGAGGCCCTTGTTGAACCTCACAAACCCTCCATAGTAATAAAACCTCCAGTAGAGGCAGATAGAAACCAGCCTCGGAAGTTCATTATCAAACGACCGAAGGAGACTATAAATGTGGACCAGCGATCCAAGGAGGTTATAAATGTGGACGGAAGCGATGAAAGTGGTGGTTATGAGATCAGGAAGATAAAGAAAATTGTAGATTTATCCACACCTGAGAAGCGTAATGAGGCTGAGAACAAGCTTTTAGCTGATGAGGCGGCAAGGAGAAGTAGAGAGGACAAAAGGTTTTGGAAGGAGGAAGAGAACAGAAGAATGGCTGAGAGGGAAAAGGAAGAAAGAAATAGGATATTGTATGACCAAAAGAGGATCTTAGAGGCACAAGGAAGGTTAGCAGATATCAGAAGATATGAAGAAGCCATAAGAAACGAGAGAGAAGAAGAAGAAAGGCAAAAGGAAAAGAAGAAGAAGAAACAAAATAAGTTGAGGTCTGAACCAAGAGATGACTATTTTGAAGAAATTCGCCCTAAAAGAAATGACGGACGGCCACCAGAGCGTAGAGAGAAGAGGCGGCCGACAGTTGAGTTGGGTAGGTATGGCGCAGAGTATGTTCCCCCAACGAAGCGACGTAGAGGAGGAGAGGTAATTCATTGTTCATTTATTTTTCCTGTCATTCTTGTCTATGCTGCGTGCAGATTCTCTTGCCGTTTTCCAGCTTTATGCTACCATTATGTATATCATTATCATTTATGGCTTATGAGTAGATCATTAAACCTGTGGCCGGGTCAATCTGGTGGTGGAACTGAGGAAGATAGAGGTCAGGATGTCATGTGTGTGTCGACCAGATCCATTTTAACATATTGGAACCAAATCTGCAGTATCTTTGCTGGTAAATCTCACTTTGCTAAGACAGCTCCCCCTTTGACTGATGCTTGGACTCCGTTCAAGTAACCAGGTAGTCATCGGAATCTTAGATCTTTGCCCTTGATCTATGGGTTTATTTGGTCCTGCAGCAATGATGGAGTGCCAAGGAAAAGCTGTTGGAAACCAAGTTCTCTTCAGTCTATTCTACTAGAAATTTTCTTGTTTATGCTCACTGGTAATGAATTTTGAATGAGGTTGAGACGGAGGACGAGTGAGTAGACTTCACTTGTTTATGCATACCCTCGCTCTATTTTCTTTGTCAAAATCCTTTAGTCATGTGAACTTTCCGGGTATGGCGATTCACAACTTTACTACCAACTTGCAGCTGTAATGCCATGTGAGTTTGTTTTTTATGAAATCAGTGGACTAAGTTGCTGTTTTGTTCCATTCTTATTGAACTCTCTGCATCTTTGAAGTCTCTACAGCTACTCAACCCAATTTGTGGATCCAATTTACTTATTTCTTTTTTTGTATCAGTTTGGGGAAGACGAAGATTTCTTCTACTACTTCCCTAACCTTGTACTATAACAGAGGTTTCAGTTTTTAAATGTTTCCGAAACATCTGATAGTAATGAGAGGTCTGAAAAATTGTTGATGGCAGGTGGGTTTGGCAAATATCTTGGAGAACATTGTGGAAACCCTGAAGGATAGGTATGAGATATCATTCCTATTCCTTAAACCAGTGTCCAAGAAAGAAGCTCCTGACTATCTGGACATAATAAAGCACCCCATGGATTTGTCAACAATTAAAGAAAAGGTCAGGAGGTTGGAATACAAGTCCAGAGAGGAGTTCAGGCACGATGTCTGGCAGATAACGTGCAATGCCCACATATATAATGACAGAAGGAACCCTGGTATTCCGCCCCTCGCAGATCAGCTTCTGGAGCTCTGTGATTACCTGTTAGAAGAGAATGACCTAGCCTTAACGGAAGCTGAATCTGGTATCGACTATGAAATGTAAATTTTTGCACTTTAGAGCCTGGTTTGCTAGATCCTCGGTTCTTTCCCCCACTTATTTTTTACCTCTAATGTGGGGTGTGAAACGAACACGGGGGTGTATATCCTAATTTCACGATGATGGTACATTGAGCTGGCATGACTATGATGTACATATTTTGATTAGTTCAGGTAGGTAGGGTATATTCAGAGATCCGAATCATGTTTAATCAGTTCCAAATAGGTATTGATGAGGAAACTGCCCTAGCAGTTGCGTTAGAACGGGCAGGGGCTGTGGATTCAGTCTTCATTATTGTATAGAATGAACTCAATGTCAGTGATTTTAGTAGGGTAACAGTTGGCTATTGTTTTGCATTATCTTGGTAAGTTATATATAGGTCTTTTCTCTACGTACCTAACTGCAACTTCCTTAGTTTGTGTTTTTGATGTGGGCAACTCCTCATCACATCTGTAAACTTGAGGTTGCATTACGATGAAAACATGAATTGAGCATTTGACAACTATATACCACGGAGGCCTTTGCCTTCGAAGGGTTATATACCTTTCAAATTGTGCCTTCAGCTATGCACTAGGAAGGAGGGCTTAGCCTTCGAAGGGCTATATACCTTTCAAATTGTGCCTTCAAAGGGTACACCTTTGAAATTGTTTTGTGAAGTCGTTTTGTTCAGCGAGAGATTGAAGCATGGGAATCAAATTTTGCTTACAATCCCTAAGTTTAGGACAATTTCCATTTACACATTTCCTAGTTTGCAAAACTTAACATACTCTTTGACTAAGTGCTAGTTTAGGAATGCTTCTGCTGTCAGCACAACTGATTTCCGACTTTTTTTTTTTTGGATAGTTGTTGCCGTTTCACTGCAGTTTTTAGAAAGCAAGGAGGCGATGCTTTTCCGCAACTTGTTTTTGATTAATTTGTCTACTATCAATTTTAACATTATTATTAAAATTAATATAAATACTTTTACAGAACTTATACATGTCTTTTTTTTCATTTTACTCTCACAACACGTTCACGGTTAATTTTACCAAACATGCGTATTTCAACGTAGGTTTCGCATAATATTTATCAAACGACATTTTAACAGACATTCATAACGACTTTCCCACAATGATTTTCACACAACATCTTCTAGCACACGATATTCCCAAATTCGCCCTTAATATGTGTCATTCATTTATACGTCGTTTGTGTAATCACTTTGTTGTTAGTTGTTAGTTGGTGGGGCCGTAAGGGGTTAACTTTCTAAATTCAATTTTCATGACAAACTTACCCTTACAGAAGCTGCAAATGCCCAATCCACCACCAACATGTATTCTTAACATGTTCAAATGTTTGTATTATGTCGCATGGTTTGTATATGTTTCGAAACATGGTGCAGTTACTACAACAAGTTAAGAATGAAGTTGGAATGAAGTTTTTTGAAATAAGAGGGATATAAATGAAGATCATTCTAATCTAAGGGGTTGTAATTTACCCGAATTAAAAAAGTGCAACTCCTATCATGAAGAGTGATGGTAGTGCATGATGTGTTTGGGGATGACATGGAGGAGCACAATGCTGCCACGGAGGACATTAGCCCTACCAAAAGCAAACACGCATGCCCCTGCCCTGCCCCTGCCCCTGCCCTGCCCAATCCTTTAAAGCTCTCATCACAAAATAAAAGTAGTTGAGCGGATAGTAAGTCCAACCAACATTACTATATCGTCCTCTTCTTCTTCTTCTTCATTTCTTCAATTGAGCTGTGATTGATCATAATAAGATTCATATCACCCCCAAGGCAGGCATGGGCAGCCATCTTCTGTATTTATACTCCGCTTCACGGGCCTCACGGGTCAAGTGCCTCACCTCCTTCTCCCCCTCCTCTCATATCCGGGTAGAGTAATCACACTTGTTCCCTGTTCAAGCAACTATTACTATGTTCCTCTCTTTCTGTCAATTTGATTTTTTTTATTCGTATTTGGGTTACTTTGATCGGTGATTTGGGGCACAAAATGATGCGATTTTTTTTTATCGTGTGGTAGACAGGGGCGGAGTTAGGAAATAGAACCTACCAGGACACTATTGTAATTATACTAGGGAATTTGCAATTATGACCAGGGCACTTTAGAATAAATCTTGACAGTATAAGGGCAAAATTAAATTTTTTCCTAAATCGGGTAGGACACTTTACCCGTGTCCAGACTTTTATTCTACAACACCAAAAAATTATCTGAAAAGTACATCATTTTATTATTTAAATTGTAGGGTTCCTTTGGCACGATTAATAGTGGTAAAAGTCAATTTTGATAGAAAGAGAGGAAACATAGTGGTAGTAGTTTTGTGTCCGACAAGTAGACTGATTATTGTTTGGAGACCGGTGACATCTCCTTTTAAAAATCTGAGACAAAAATAGAAATTTCTCTGTTCATTTCAACTACTTTGACTATTTCTCAAAAAAAAAAAAACTACTTTGACTAATGTAGCGAATTTCATGTCCCGCTAGAGGTGTTTTTACAATATATTTTTTGGTTTATCTTATCTTAAAATTTATATATATTGTATTTAAAAGTGGGTTTAATTTTAATTAATTTGCAACAGAGGTATTGCGAGGAGACAACGAGCAAAGATAGTGGTGATATCCACCATAATCATGATCATCATGACACGGGAAGGGCTCCTTCGCTGGCGGAGGAGTTTGAGAGAGTGGCCGAGGAGTTTGAGAAAACTCACCCTGGCTCCACGGTTAATGAGACCCGGCTTGAAGCTGATGAGGTGAAAGAGTCCAAGGAACAACCTGTGGAGGAGGAGGACAAGGGCAAGTAGTAGGAAGGATATATAGATGTTGACGATGTTCATGTGTTTGAGCTCTGTTTTTGGTAGTTGTTGTACATACAAGTGTTACTGCTTACTACCACTAATAAACAGATTTGTTGTGTGTAATAAATTTCTGAGTTCTCGATATGATCAATCTCACTGTGATTCCATCTCATCCCCTTTTGACGTAAGGGTTGTCATAGCCTCTGACAGTGGCGGAGTTAGAAAATTGAACAGATCAGGACACTATATTATAAAGTTAAAAATTGCAGAGGCGCTAATGCAATATTTAGAATCAATTTGGAACACTTTTACAGTTTTGGCTAGGGCTACCTGTAAATAATTCTATGCAAAAATAGAGATAAAATTGTACTTAGTCCCTTCTCTCTATCTTTCATGTTTGACTTTTTCTTTCGTAATCGGGTCACTTTACCCGATTATTTGTATAGTAAGAGGATGTGTTTTCTGATAATTTTTTCATCTTGTAGAGTAAAATTTACTCAAGAACTTCTTACAAAGTTTACCAAATTCTTGCATCATTTTACTAATCAAATCACCGAATCAAAGTGACTCAGTGACAAAATGTAAACTTGAAAAATGTAAATATGAAAGATAAAGAAAGAACAGAGAAATATATTTTTTAAAAATGAGTATGGCATGTGTCCACCCATGCTATGGCTAGCTCCGCCCCTTCCCCGCCCTGGTGACCCGAAAAGTCTGCCCGGCATGATCCTAAAATTGTATAGTTTGGACTTGATATGATATATTTTAAACTATCAAATTCGGGCTTTGAATTTAGGACCAACAATTTTAGGCAGGTTCGGTTTATATAAGTTACGCCCAGCCCACTCCGCTGTGCAAGATGAAATTCAGTTCAAGCCCGGCCCATCACTACCCATTTTGACAAAGGGGGTGTCTCCTATTAAGAAAACTTGAAACCATTTCTTAATGCCATGTCCAGCCTAAGTCACCTGGAGTAAGAGCTGGAGCTCGAAAAAGACAAATTTTGAAAAAAGTTGTATTTTTTTTATGAGAAAAAAAAGTTGTATTTGAGAGCATGTATATAAATGACATATTTAATTAAATTTTGATTATAAAATATTATAGATTAAATTTTTGTGTACTATATATTTGATGACAATGAGTACAAAATTATACTTCCTCTATTCTCTCTCTATCTTTCAAATTTGCATCTAGTCACTGTTCGCAATATCACTTTAGTTTGGTGATTTGATTAGTGAAACTGCAAGAATTTGGTAAACTTTACAAGGTGTTGTTGCGTAAACTTTACTCTACCACACTAAGAAAAAATTATCAAAAAATTACATCGTCTTGCTATCCAAATAACCATGCCAAAGTGACCCGATTACAAAAAAAAAAAAAAAAAGAAAAAAAAAAAAAAAAAAAACATGAAAGATAGAGAGAGAACAGACCAAGTACATAAGACTAGAACCTCCCATAGTGAAGAATGCAATGAAATTTCAACTTGGTTAAGTGTTGTGTGTTGACAATGAAAACTTCGCAGGGCTACCTCAGTAGGGAGTTCGCTGGGTTAGTTTAAATTTTCGTTTCATTTTGTTTTAAATAGACTTGTCAACACAGTACTCAGGATAATTGATGATAAAGTGCAAGGCGTTGGTGAAAACGCACTCTACAATTTCGAGAACAAAGCTTATGAGTGAATTGGAGTTTAAACCGCCGGAGCGAGGATTGGGATCGTGAGCAATGTCCCCCTTGAATTGTAGGTGATCTAGTGCATACTCATACGGGTGGATAACAAACTAAATAGTACACTGACCAATAACTTGTCTTAGAGTTTTGATGAGGGGTGCACCAAGTTTGCAAACAAGCTAAGAAAATCGCTGTGAGTCAGCTTGGTCAAAGCTCGATCGGACACCGATCAAAGCTTGATTTTCTGCACAAAATGATCAAGTTTGATCATAGATTTGAGCTCGTTGAGTTAAAAGTCGGCGTTGAACCGGGGGGGGGGGGTATTCATCTCGTAAGCTTTAAACTCTTATGGACAGTCTTTAGCTTCTTGAGGTTGAGAATTATACAAATTACGTAGTACTTATAGACGCTTTTGGAAGAGGACTCTGACGTAATGAGCTTTATAACTAGAGTACGTTAGCGGACAAGCCCGAGAATCATATCGTGCCATGTTGAGCACAACTTGCAGGAGACCACATCCTTTCCACCCCCGCAGAACTAGACATGATAGAGTTGGCCATACCCTTGACGCTGGGCGTCGTGCGTCAAGAGGGCTTCACCTAATACAATGAAGCGGCGTTCGGGTTGGCACATGAGGTCATAGGACCTCGTATCAGAGTGTCGCACACACAAGAACTCGGGGAGTATAGTGGAATAATGGCTAAAGTAAGGTTAGCCACAACTTGGGGGGGGGGGTTGGTCCTTTACTCGATATAAGGGCTTGCGGGCAGGGGCGGATCCAGAAATTTGATACAGTGGGGGGACTAAACAAGAACAAATTCTCAAAATAAGAGAAAAAGTCTTAATATTAAAAATTGAGTGGGGGCTATAGTGCAAATATTATGGGGTTAAACTGAAGAAGCTACATAAAATAAGGGTAAAATAAGAATTGTAAAAAAATGAGTGGGGGCTATAGCCCCCCCCCCCCCCCCTGTATGATGTGGATACGCCCCTGCTTGCGGGTACCTTATAGAAAAACGTTTTTGTGCTGTTGTAGGTGGATTCCGAAGATTAGCTATCACTACCTTGATGAGGGCGAAGCTAACAACCTCCTGTGATTCTCAGTGTTTCAAGTCACGCAACCTACACTTATATAAGGACACATACTTTTGCCTCGCAAGAAAGCGGTACACACACGTTATACAATACATAAAGTTCTTATTCATGCTACATATATCTCAAATTGTTTCTCTCTCATCCCGAGTAATCAACTTGCTCTCGTGCATTTCTCCTATCTTCTTCCTTCGTTCTTCTTTAATCCTTACTTTGTCTCACTCACTCTACTCGAACATATCAAATTTCACGGTACGCACACCCCTGACAACAACACTTAAACATGTTCTAATAGTATCCAGTGTTGTAGAATGATTTCGATTAAGTTGCTATTGGAAGTTCAGTACTAAAAATGGGTATGGAAGTTCTACTCCTAGTTTCTTATTCTTGTTGTATGCCGTTTTTATACATTTCAAGTGATTTTATACGTAAAAGAGTAATGGGCTTAGCCCTTAGATCTCTAGAGAGTTGGGTAAACTCGAGCTTGACTCATATTTTCGCTCTAAATAACATACTCTGAGCTAGGCTGTTGAAAATGTATTAAGTTTCTTAACTTAGTTGGGGCTCGGCAAGAGTGTGAATCAAAGTTAGAGTTCAAACATGTCAGACTCGTCAACATCCAAATCTACCATACGACTATTTATAAAGTTTTATTTCAAATTTAAGTAAACGACAATGATACATGAAGCTTCAACATTGGCTTCGTTTGGAAAGGATTAATTATTAGATTAATTAATTATAAAAATCTGGAGGTAAAATGTGGATTTCGCGGGTTCCGACCCGGATCCGGTTGGGGGCCGACCCGGTCCCGGATGGTTCCGACCCGGATCCGGATGGGGCCGACCCGGATCCGGATGGGGCCGACCCGGGTCTGGTCGACAGAAAATATCTCGGATAGTGCTTTCTAGCACACGTGTCAACTTGTGGTTTATTAGTCTTCGTCAACCCGGATCCGGTTGGGTCATAACCGGATCCGGTTCGTCTAAACCCGGATCCGTTCACGTGGTTGGGAATTTTTTTTTAAAAAAAAAGTATCCGGATCCGGATTATAAAGTACCCATATCCGGTTAATTCCAAAAATCATATAACCTATCCATCTTTGCCAAACGGGTCAGATTAATTATCAAAATTTAATTAATTAATCCAATAATCCAACTTTCCCAAACAAGGTCATTGATAATTATAACTAGTTATATTATATATAATGTCATGCTAATTGCTAAATGAGTCGACTCTAGATCTCCTGAGTTGAGTTTCACCTTGTCTAGACTTTAGACTCGCTAGGTCTACTCTTCCAAGACATAGTCTGAGTTTTAAAGTTTAAACATAGGAGCTCTGCAGCAGTTCTTCTAATATTACCGTCCTAAGTAAAGGGGTGAAAAAATCGTGTTGTCCCTCTTCTTTCTTAAATTACAAAATCGTGACAATTTTGAGGCTATCTCTGGTTCTAGGGTTGCTTTCTTCACCAAATTTTGGCTTTAGATTCCTCATGATTTGGTTTGAAGCTAGGAAATAGCCCATGAAGGACAATAGCAGGAGAACAAAATCTAGAGACGTCCAATGTGACCCATACAGAAAATAAGGAGGTTTCCCAGTGATTTGTCAAAGATTTCCTTTTAAACAGGGCAATGTTTGGCTACTTCAAAAAAGCACATATTCTGGCAGGTCTGTTTTAGGAAAAGCCCCTCAACATCCCCAAATATATAAAATAATCCCTAATCTTTAGGAAACTATTCTGATGACCCGGTGGGTGTTAGTGTTCAATGCATTTAACCCCCTAGTCAACATAGTCTCTCTCTCTTACTTCTTTTTTAGGGAACATAGTGGCATAGTCGCCTGAAAAGTTGCGCATACATTTTTTTGAGAATTACATCATACAAGCCATACATTTTGGATTCTTTATAATAAATGGGTATGTCTATAGAAAATGTAAAAAATTAAAATTACACCGAAATTTACAATAAATAATGACAATTTGTTAAAAAAATCTATTAAAAAAACCAAATTGTATCATAAATATACGAATAAATACAAACGTGTTTCAAACAACAATCATACGACTCCCACATTGCGTTTAAAACGTGTTTCAAACAACAATCATACGACTCCCACATTGCGTTTAAATTGTACATAATACTTTTATCGTTATAGCACATAATTTTCAATAAGCAACTGTTGCGTACGGAAGTGATGTGCTTTGAAGCGAAAGATTTAAAGGAGTAAATTTAGGGAATTAAGAAAACTAATTGCAGTGAAAAAAGATAAACAAGATATTCACGTTACAACTAAAAGACAAAATAAGATAACGTTATACTGGATTAAGACACTGCACGTCAGACAGACCGATAATTACCCAAGTAGCAACGGTTAACGACACGTAGTTAAAAGCTACATCTCCCATACGAGGCGCGTCGTTAAACCTACATCCATGATTAGCATTCTAGGTACCTAATAAATCACGTGCAAATCTTCTATTTATTGTGATTATGTCGTACTTGCTTAAATGAGTCGCGACAATTCATATTCAATTTTCGATAAACTTTCACAATAAATCTTGTGATTTGTCGCAAGTGCTTGAATGAGTCACGACAATCCTTATTCCATGATTCAGAAAAGGCTATCCTAACAAGATCGGTGAACGATTAAAATTCCGAAAGAGTAAACATTCAACAGTAGCAGTACCAGTACCAGTACCACAGTGGTACAATTATGTGATACCATCATGGGTATACAAATCCATAAAAGGGCAGATCATGTATTTTTAGAGAAAACACAGGCACGATTTCGTGGTTTCCCGAATATTGAGGGACCTCTTCAAAAAAATTAGGCCATAGGTCCTCTAAATTCCCTCTTTTACCCTCCATGTGAACGAACACGTCCGAAAATATCAGAGGCTATTTCAGTCCTTACACGAGCCCGAAAATCAAAGACGAAGCTATCGAGTCACAGTCGGCCCTGTGAGAAACGAGTGAACGGAAGAGAAATCGAGAAAGCAAAAACCTTTAAAAAAAACAAAAAAAAAAAAGAAAACAAAATTTTAAAATTAAAGAGAGGGTTGAACGCGCAGAGAAGAAGAAAGAAAGAAAGAATGAGATTTAGAGAGAGAAAGTGAACCAAACCACAGAAGAGATTTTCTCAAAAAAAAAAAAACCACAGAAGAGAGAGAAAGTTATCTTCTTCTTCTTCTTCATCTTCATCTTCTTCCTCTGAAGAAAAACAATAAAGGAGACGCCTTTCGGTGACCTCCCACCGATTCCTCCATCCTCTCATCCATCTCTCCTCTCTCTCTCGAGAAATCTCCTTTTTTTTCGTTTTCCGGCATGCGGAGAGCCAGAGCCACCGCCAACGCCGCCGCGAAGACGGCGGCGGGCGGCGAGATCGACGGATCTGGATCGAGAGCGGCCGATAAGGAGGTCCGCTACCGCGGCGTGAGGAAGAGACCATGGGGGAGGTTCGCGGCGGAGATCAGAGACCCCTGGAAGAAAACTAGGGTTTGGCTCGGCACTTTCGATTCCGCCGAAGACGCGGCGCGTGCCTACGACGCAGCCGCCCTCAGCCTCCGCGGAACCAAGGCCAAGACCAATTTCCCCGTATCGCCGTCTCATCTCGCTCAATTTCCGCCTTTCGACCACCAAAACCCTAGCGATTTGTACATCGACCAGCGGATGTACATGCACCAGAACCAGCCGATTGTTCCTCCGCAGCGGCCGACCTGCAGCTCCATGAGCAGCACCGTCGAGTCCTTCAGCGGTCCGAGGCCGCCGCCGCCGGCGACGGCGGTTCCGCGGCGGCGACACCCGAGGTCGCCGCCGGTTTTTCCAGAGGATTGTCACAGCGATTGCGATTCGTCTTCGTCGGTGGTTGATGATGTTGAATTGGAATTGGAATTCAGAAAGCCTCTGCCTTTCGATCTCAACCTCCCTGCGGTCGCCGATGAGGAAGATGATGATGATTTACAGTGTACGGTTCTGCGTCTCTGACTCTCGATCGGTGACCGATTCTAATCGAAATCTTTCTTTTTTTACTATTTTTGATCTATTATGAGCTAAAAGAGAGAAGAGTATAGATAAGAAAATCAAGATAAGAGTTGGTATTATCTAGTGGTCTTCTCTAGATATCTGAGTATGCATCTGCCTGTGTTGTTTATGATGATGATGTTGTTTGAAGATAAATCTATCATCTTCACTATCTCTATCTTTCAAGTATGATGATGATCTTTAGTGCTTGATGTACTCCTACTAGGGCTCTTGAATGAGATATGATCATATTCTAAGATGTTGATCTAGGGGTGCTCTCTTGCAAGCACACATGTAAAAGTAGAGGATATCAGTTGTCTTGTATAAAATTTCTCAAGATTGCAACTTTCAGTCAAAGAAACCTATGGTGCCTATGTTTCTATTACAATTTACCATGCTGAAGCTTCTCATATGAAGCACACATGTAAAAGTCGAGGATATCAGTAGTCTATAATGTTTACAGAGGAGGCTTGTGCTTGTATTTTGCTGTTGGTTTGCATGATACATTTGGCCAATGTTGAGCTGCATCTTCAATTTGAAGATGCAATTGATCAATAAAAGAAGGATCTTTTGCAAGACTTCTACTTCAACTCTTATACTTGTCTGAGTTCTGAATCTTTTAGTGTCTCGATCTTCATCCTGCCACCGATTTGCAAATATATGTCATTGACATCTAGATTCCTATCTGTTTAACCTTGTAAACTAGTTGAGAAATCTACTTAATGTCATAGAACCACAGTTTAATCTTATAAACGAATTTTGTAACTATGGTCACAGGTTTTGCCCTTAATTGGTGTGTGGTGTAGACTTGCCGATTCGTTTGTTCCCTACAGTGATTTAATTTGTGTGTTTGAAACTTGTCAAGTATCTATTGTGCTTACTTAATGTCTCCTGCTTGCATAGATGAATGTCAATGAAGTTTTGACATTGTAACCTGTTCCTTTATTGTGGTTCCAACCTTTACCTACCTATAAAATCCATGTCCATGCTTATATTTCAGCCTCTCGACAAACAAGTGTTTTGCTGCATCTATACCATGCACTTTAATGCTAAGTCTAATTTATGTCATCATTTATTTGGGGGTGGGGTTAAGTGTCCGTGTTTTCAACTTGTTTGTTTGTGACTATTGTGTTCACTGTTAGATGGTTACTTTGAGTTTCTACGCTAACCTCCCATCTGCAAAGTCTGCGATAATCAGTTGCTCAATGATCTATGTGAACTATGCGAGTCTTGTTGGGATGGCAATCTTATTCCTTGTGTGTGTTCTCTTGAACATTTTTGAATTACAGTTGTGGTTATTGATTTATTGTACTTTTGTTGAGACTGATGAGAAGGATGTAGTGTACAATGAATTTTTGTTCTAGACCAAGTCGATGCTTACAAAATGAATGTTTAGTTAATTAGAAATCTGGTGCATTTATTGCATATTTGTCGTGCTCCTCTCTTCCTCTTCATATGGCAAGCTTTTCCGATGAGTGGCTAATCTCTTCAGGAATCTACTTGTGTAGCGTTACACCTGGATAGAGTTCGTGAATTGGGATTGACCCGTAACCAATTTGATTATCTGATGCATCTGTAGCAAGTGAGTTTCTATGCTTAGAGATCACTTGACTAGTTAGTTTTGTGCGCATCTTCTTTTTGCCTAATTCTGGCTTCATGTTCTTTGGTTACAAATAAAAATTAGCCTAACAGATTGTGGTTGGGATGATGGTCCAATAATGCAGCACCCATTGAAATCAGGTATGGGGGTTTGTAGATGAAATTATTATTGTGCGGGCCTGTTTCCTCTCTTTGTTGTGTGTGTGTGGGTGGTGGTTTGGGAACTGGTGGTAGTAGATGTTATGGTTGTGGGTTGTTGGGTTTTGAGTTCATTGTTCTGCTGAGTGGTGATGGTGGTGGGAATCACTTGCCTGTGGGTTTCTGAATCAATTTTTCGTATAAAATCTCAAATTGGATCCCAAATTGGTCTGTTGAGGATTTTGAGTAGCTAAAAAAATCGATAATGTTGGAGTTGAAAAATTGAAGATTGCTTAATTTGACTGTTTGTTGTTTTTAGACTATCATTAAGAACATCTCTAGTAGGTCGTGTAGAATTCAGTTTTATCAAAAATATTGAGAGATCGAGAATATTTGAGCTTCCATTGACTAGCACCCTCCTCTGTTAATGGCCCTGTTTGGATACTATTGTTTGGTTAACTCCCAGAAAAAGTTAACCAAAACTTCAACCCAAAATTTATAGGACCCACATTCCACTCATTTTTCTACTCACATAAAAGTCAAAACCTCAAAACCAAAATCATTAAATCCAAACATCCACCTGGTTTGGTTAACCAAACTAGCCCAACCTTGTTATCCAAACAGGGCCAATAGCTACTTCATAGGAAGTATTATGTTCTGCTTACTCTGTTTCTTCTCTTGCTTCTTACTTTGATTTTGTTGGGTCATTTTGACTCGGTGATTTGGTTAGCAAAGCAATGCGAGATGAAGTGGTAATCTTTTTATAGTATTGTCGAGCAAAGATTACTATACAATACGATGAAAAGATTACCAAATTCTTGTATTGTTTGTTCATCAAACGAAAGCCAAAGTAAAAAAGCAAAGAGAAGAAATAGAGAGGTATCTCTCTCTTCTTTTGGTATAATTTTTTAGGAGAAAACAACTTCTTAGTAATCTGAAATATTGGAGTTGGAATACCATATTGCAAATGCGCGTGCTACTGAACTGGTCTCACGGTGTCGAAACTTGAAAGTAACAAACTGAAATCTGTTGGAGAGAGCCCCTTGAATAACGTCCCCTTGAATAACGTCCCCATGTTCAGTACGAGCTACCTCTGTAATAATGATCATGTCAATGACCATTTTGGCGTCCGTTTCCACAGTTACCCTTTGCAATTGGGTTTTTGTCGCAAGTCGCAGACCTTCTCGGATAGCTATGAATTTTTGGCTGGGTTCGCTGTGAGAAGGGGAAGAGCAACACCCGCCACAAAATTCCCACTCGAGTCCCGTATGACTGCACCGGCCGCTGCTGTCCCTTCCGAAGCTATCCAAGCGCCGTCAGCTTTAATTTTGATATTTAGATTTCACAAAATTGTTTTGCAATTATGAAAGGGTTAAACACACTTTCACCCCCTCTTGTTTGGTATACTCTCTATCACGACATTTTTATCCATCCAGTGTGCCAAAATTCAGGAAACTTACACCCTATATTGTCACACAATTAGTAATAGAGATTTTTGCATGATATAAACGGCGGATTGTCTCCAATAACTATTTTCAGTAACACTTCCCACCTCTAGACTGTCGGCTTCACAATCAAGTGCGTAAGTTAATTGAAATTTGGCACACTGAAGGAGGTGAAAATGTTCCTAAAAGATATTCCTGTGTTGAAATAAGGACTTCTAAAAATGCAAAATTTTACTATTGGAAATGCCCCCAAATATTACTCTTGGTTGCCTCTTGCCCTACTCCCAAGGCTAGTGCGTGAAAAGAAAAAAATATGAATAGAGAAACGCTTTGTTTGATGTGAGAACGCTCACATGGAAGAGTGCTCAACTCAAGAAAGAAAAAAGAGAGTTTGAATCTGATGAGCAGAACATCATGTGAATGAACATGCGTGTTGACTAATCAGCGTCATTACCTGCGTGGTGTGTTTCGGCTCGTGTGAACTCTCTCGTGGCCTATTCTGAGTGTGGGAAACAAAAATTATATATTAGAATTATTATTGTAGACGACTTGAAGGCATTTTTGGACTTTTGGTTCATCAAGGGCTTGCAACTTATTGGTCTTCTAAAACTCGGCAAGATTTAAGGTCTGAATGTAATGGGTTCGCACCAATATCTCCCATTGTTCGTACCAATTGAAAGTTTTGAACAGCAAAGAATTCATTTCAACAACAAATGCGTTGCCGTTGCGACGGTCGAAAATTAGCCTCGTTTCCTCACAAAGGTTTAAGTCGGTTTTGGAATGGTGTGATGGAGTGAATTTTAGATAAAATGTTGTTTAATAAATATTACATAAAACTTAAGGTGGAATCTTGACACAGTGATTTCATATGTGGTAAAATCAACTGTGAACCTGTTTCAAGGGAGTTTTTTTAATTGAAAGTAAAAATCGAATGCAGAAAAATTAATAGGTTCCAAAAAAGTATTTTCTTAAAAGCTGATGTTTTCAGATAGTAGGCTGTCCGAAAACTTAAAATACTTATTTTACCGAAGACACAGAAAACAACTTCTGGTGTCGGAAAGCATCTGTACTGACCACGAAAACCTCAACCATCATAAACAGTAAACTGTGTTTTTCTTTTTTTGGAAAGGACTCTTGTTAATAAAAAATGGATTCGGCTAGTTTCTAAGCCCATTAAATCATCAGTAATCAGTTCCGAGCCCAAATTGGTAGTCCCATCTAACAAGATATGTAATGACGTTTTGACTTTACAGGGCGAGTTCACAGTAGTATCGTCTCTCTGAAAACAGAATGTAAACGGTCAACCGGTGCCTTTCCGGGTTATTTGTTTATGTTTTGTTCAAAGGGAGGTTATATATTTTTGAAGGTCACAAAATCATTTTGATATTTTAATACAAGTATTAGTAGTATTAATTTCCTTAACTTGTCAACCGATGTGTTTGGTTGGGGTGTTTATACGGGGAGGTCAACGAACGGGCATGTTGGTCGATTCATTCAGATGATGGCAGCTTCAAAAAAGTTTCAACAACTGTGGAATCACCCCGCCGGCCCCAAAACCAGTGCGCTCTCTTACCGCTGTTTCTTTCTCTTGATATTTTTCATTGACCGTCTTTCTTTCGTGATGTTTCTTTTTCTTGACATTTATTTAGTCGTTCTGCACAAAAAACTCAATCAGATTGACTGCTTTATAGAACTTAAATCAGACAGCAACTAGAATGATTTTGGTTGATATGATGTGGGATGAAGAAATGAATGTTTCCTTTGATCCATATAAATGTTGTATATGCAGTTCACTTCTGGGCTCCAACTTTCAAATGGGGGTTAAGTGGGGCGAACATCATGGACTTCTCTAAACCACCCCAAGATATATCCTATTCGCAGCAAATAGGTATTCTTCGAGATCATTAGGGACAAATATTTGTGTAAAACCTGTTTTTTGCTAAGATAACACGTTTTATGACTTGTGACAAATTTCAATTTACAGCTCTTGGAAGCACTGGTCTCATCTGGTCTCGATACAGCACAATTATTACTCCTGTAAGGCACACACCCTTTCATGACTTCTAAGTTTTCTTTTTTGGCGATGAGCTGTTCATAAGTAGTACGCATTTTTACATTTATAGTATGCTTAATTAGAAATGAACATTGGTAACAATATTTGATGATGGATTGCAGAAAAACTGGAATCTGTGTAGCAACAGTTTGGCTTTGGCAGGGACATGTCTGTATCACTTGTCTCACAAAGTTCGGTGAGTTCAGAGAATTAGGCTTTTAGTAGTAGTTTACTGTTGTTTGATTGAGCACTGATCTTTCAAGTTCATGTCCTTTATCATTCTTTTCCTCAACCTCTGTTCTTTTTTCCCTTGCTTTCCAGGCATGACTATTTCTCCTCGAAGGAAGGAGTTGTTTTCACGCAGAAACGGTGATGGTGGCCATTTCCAAATCAATTGATCGAATCTGCTTGTGACCTTCTTACGAGTAATTCATACATGTTGTAATGATTAATAAAAGCTGTTGTGTTATGTTTGTGTGTATTCCTGAAATTGTTGATAAATAAGTCTGTGATGAGCCTGGATGCCGCGGATCATTTGGATTAGCCTCACCACTGCTGACTCTATAATGGGATAATCTCGTTGCTCAAGTAATTTGGTTCACCCTTTCAGTGTGTCGAACCTCAAATAACTACGGCTGTAAACGAGCCGAACCGAACCGAATATCGCTTGTTTGAGTTTGGCTCGTTTAACTTGGCTGCTAAACGAGTCGAACACGAACTCGAATTGAACAAAAAAACTTTGTTTGAATTCGGCTCGTTTAGGGCTCGAGTTGTTTGTTTTTCGGCTCGTGGCTCGTTAGCTAGCTCGTTTACGGGCTCGTGTTCGGCTCGACGAACTTTTGTATTATTGGATATATATGATAATATATAATTGCTGAATTAAAATATCATGTTGGTATTACTTATAAGATAAAATGATTATATTAAGGAAACAAATAACATAAAATGTGTTAATATAGATATATGCTTTATTTGTGCTAATGAAAAGATCAAATCATCCGGTTTTATTCTTACATAGTAAATAGTTATAGTATTATAAATTAAAAAATTACCTTTTGAAATCCTAATTAAGAAGTCAAACTTCTATTAAAATAGAAACTCTACACTAATTAGAGCTGAATTTAAGAAATTACTCATAAAGAAGAGGAAATGAAGTGGTTTCTAACTATATATATATACATATATACTATTATAACTTGTTCGCGAACACTAACAAACGAGCTCCTTATTCGGCTCGTGTTCGGCTCGTTTAGCAAACGAACACATTTTCATGTTTGAGTTTGTTTGATTAATTATTCGAACCAAACACGAACGAACTTTTACCGAACCGAACACGAGTTGTTCACGAACGGCTTGGTTCGTTTACAGCCCTACAAATAATGTACACCCCCTGATTGTAAAGGTGTTAGTTTAGGGACGGGGAACGTCATTGAAAATATCTTATGAGACAAATCCGCACCCTTCTCGGGCCGGAGCCAACCCTGGTCATCGGTGGGCGCGTGCCCTTCCCAATTAGAAAAACTTGTACACTTGTACTGCTATTTTGCATTAACTTTGTTTATAGGTTCCTTTGTAAGAATTGTAAATGCGCTTTAGGTAAATTTTGAATTGTACCTTAGTACCCCTGCAATATCGGTTTCATACAGTGTCATGGTCTGTTCAGCTCCCCCCCCTCTAATCATACATATGGATAGCAACGGATCTGATGTGGATCGGATCAGGCCGTTCCCGATCTAGATCCGACTAGGAGAAATGAGATCCAGATCCGTTCGAATTGTCAATGGATTCGGATCGCATCGGATCGGGTTTCATTCAACAAATCCAAATTCGATCCGTAGATCGGTATAGTATTTGGTCGGATTAGATTTTGATCGGATCCAATTCCAGTTTGAAATAAAATACAAAAGCAAAACAAAAAAAATATGACACTATTTCATACGCTAAGGCATGTTAGTAAGTTATGAAGCCTGAAACACAAAAAAATGAGCTCTGTATATTGAATTTACTATTGTATTATTCTTAGACGTTTTAGTGAGGAGCTAACAGAGGTATCTTTGTAAAACACACATATACGTCGGATCTGATTGGATCAGAACTCATTTAATCTTCCCTAGGATTCTCCATATCCAAATCCCATCGGGTCTGGCTTTTCGTATCCAAATTCGATCAATTTTCAATTGGATCGGATTGGATCCGATCCATTCAGCTCGGATTGCTCAGACCTCAGATCGAATGAGACCATATTACCATACCTAATCATGCACACAATCTATTATGCCGCTAAGTAACTCTTATATTTTGCATTATATGGGGCAAATCCGTTTGAAAACTATTCTTAGTGACAGATCCAGCTCCAAACTAACCATGGGATGTCCTGAATTCGACACACTAAGAGCATCTCCAACAACAAAACTAAATTTGTTCCTGTCCTAAATTTTACTCCTGTACTTTTTGAGTTGTTGCTCCAACAGTAGGCCTAAATATAAGCCAGCATTAGTATATTTATTACTTTTTAGTTGTCATCATCAAACAATCAGTGGCTCTGGATTAAACTTGAATTTTTTTTATGTTTTACACCATGAATAGTAATATTTAGTTTTGTCCAGAAAATAGGCCTGGTGTAAATTTAGGCCAGCTTTTACACCACTGTTGGAGCTGATTTTTGGACAAAACTTGCCTAAATATAGTTCAAAGAACGTTTTTCTCCATCGGTTGGAGATGCTCTAAAGAGGTGAAAGTGACATGTTCTAAACTCGGAGGGGTGAAAGTGTCGTTTACCTAAAAGAGCTTGACAGTACAGTACTAATGTGCAGAGGCAGTTCCAGTAATTACAAACATAACCCCCCGCCTCTTCAGTCTCATCTTTCTCTGGCAATCCTTCATAGCGGCCACCGCCAGCAGTAGTCTCATTCTCGCCCCGTGACTGATCAGCTTCCATTAATAATGTCTCTCTTCCGAATTCCCAGGGCCTTGCTGGCTCGGTGTCGCTGTTCTTCGCCAATCGACACTCGTCTACGCGGCCGTCCTCTCCTTATCCCCTCCGACCGGTTTCACCATCGCCGGCACTCTCAAAATAAGGTATAACCCACTAATCAAAATCTGAAATTTAGTTCTTTTACAGGCTAGGGTTGAGTTAGGGTTTATATCCGCTTTCGTCTTTTGTTGAAATTATCTCATGTTTCGAGTTGCCGTGATCGTAAATTGAGCAACGTTTTCGGGGCAAATCCCTGGCAGGGTTTGCAGATATCGAGTTTTTATTCGTTATTGCCGCTGAGTTTGGTGTCTTTCTCACTGTCTTGTTAGGGTTCAAGTGTTTTCTTCTCGTAATAAAGACGAGTGTCCAAAAAATTAGTTACTTTCACTTTACTTCCCACCGTACTACTAGTACATCTTCCGAAGCATCACTTTTTCACTTCCCAAGCAAAATGTCATATCAAACAGATAGTAGATGTCCTCTGTTTCTTCTCTTTCTTTCAGTTTTGAGTTTTACCATGATTTGATTAGCAATACGATGTAATTTTTTGGTAAATTTTAAACTTTACTCTAAAACACCATGAAAAAATTACCGAAAAATTAAATCGTTTTGCTATTCAAATCACCGGGTCAAAGTGATATGCCTACGGATGAAAAAGTCAAAACTGAAAGAAAGAGAAGAAACATCCCAGGTAGCAAGTAAAAAACACATTGTTATTATCCACGAAAAGTAAGTCAACTCAGACACTTAATTTGAGAAAGAGGGAGCAACAACTACAATAGCATATTATCACAATTTGTTATCCAATTTCTCTTGATATCAAATAGCAAAAGAACTGTTTCTTACATGTAACTGTATAGCAACCCAAACCAAACACTACACAACTATTTTTAGGAGCATACTTAAAGCTATGTATCAGAAGTTCATAGAGGTAAGTGGACATTCTACATCAAGTCTGGTGACAGTTCAGATCATAATCACTTTGGCCATAATCTGATTCCTTTCCATTGTCCGATTCCTTTCTCGATCCAGATCTTCGACCACGATACTATAAATTGCACCATTCAGGTATCAATGTATCACGTGTAAGAAAGAAAAAAAGAATAACTTGAAAGTATCAGATATTGAAACCAAACTTCGCGTATGTTATACCTGTGAGGAAGAGGAAAACTTCCAGCCGCTGAAATTGAATTGTAAATAAATTGATTGGACGGTGCACGGAGATGAGGAAAATTAGAATGCGGTAGTAGTGTAAATAAATCTCTAGGTTTCGTTGAACTTTTTGCTTGTCAGGTTGTCCACCATTTTCCAATCAGGAAGTACTAGTGCAAGGGAATCTGAAGAAAGTGCGAGGAGGTTACAGGAAGTGGGGTTTGTGTCTTTTACAATTACGTTCCTCAATAACAGTCAGCTCTTTCTTAGTCTTGAGGGGCATATTTGGCAACATCAAAATCTGCCAGGCTTCAAATATTGGTTGCAGCAAATTTTGGAGTTGGCTTTCTATATCACAGTATAGATAATTAATGCTGAAGGGAACTTCTGACCCTGGAAGTGAGATTAACAGATCTTTTTAACTAGTGCTGGCCATCGGCCCTATGACCCGAAAAGCCTGCCCGCCCCAGTCCTAAAATATTAGGGCTTGGGCTTAATGGTTTCTTCACAACATTGCGCCCGGGTTTAAAATCTTGACCCAATTTTTTGGGGCCGGGCTTGGTTTTTAGTAGTTAGGACCGTCCCCGGCACGGTTTGGCCCATTGTGCAAATTAAATAGAAAAATATTTACATATACATAGTTTTACATATTTATGTATTTGTAGTAGTCAGTCATCAACTACTTGCCATGGATAATAATTATATAATTTGAGAGATCATTAAATGTATGTCCTCTAGAGGCTCTAGTATATCTATTTTGTTAAACTTTAAATAAAATGTTGAGTTTAATGTCGAAAATGAATGCATTGTTTTTACTATAAAACTTCGGGTTTTGGGCTTAGAATTGTAATTTTAATGAGCTTGGGCCTTCAAGTTTGGCCTGATGTATGTGCCAGGTCGGGCTTGGGCTTGGTATAATTTCCTCGGCCCCATGAGCCCGGCCCGAACCCACCCAAGCCCATCCCATGGCCACACTTAGCTGGAACCTGGAACTCTCTGTATTTGCGTGTTATTCTGTTGATTTACCATTCAGACAATCGAGAAAAGTTGTAATTAATGAGTAATTTTACTTGTAGTGAACTTTATGGGACATGTAGCTCCGTGTACGAGATGACATGGGAGAAACCTCTTGGATACATCGTTTAGTTTTCACACAACCTTCTCATTTGTGCTCTCTTGTTGCAGTATTCTTCAACCACATTTCAAAATCCAAATTTATGGTCCAGGTTCACGTCTTAAATCAAGGTGAAGCTAGTTGGCTAATGTTTATCTACATAGAGTAAAGATAGTTTGCTGCGTTCAATTTATGAAGAGCAGTTACTTCACCAAACTAAAGGTTTTTAGTTCACGAGGAATAGGATAATCAGACCTCTTCATTGCATTACTAGGATTTCTGTGAACATTCAGATAAGTATTTGAAATGAGGAGCGGTTAGGATTTGTAGAATAAGGGGGCTCTCTGGTATGACTCTCTGGCCTCTACTGACGAAGCAAGCTTTGTAACCTAAAATTGAACTTGCTAAGGGTTGCAAGGACCATTTTATATTATTAATTGCTTTCCATCGCAGTGCTAAGATGTGGGCCATTGCCAACATTAGGATTTTACATAGGTTGTAATCGCAAGCTTATGCAGTCGTGCTGATTAGGTACTGAGAATTACCTTTTTTGCTTCTTTCAAGATGTGCACCCAGTTAAGTAGCAGGTTATAGTCACCCCAAGGTTGGAGTTGAGCTGCTTTAGTGTATTGCATTCGGTTAAAGTTAGGAGTGGTTGTGGGCTACTCGTGGCTTAATTTTTGCAGCTTGTTATTGCTTTAGGACTGTAGGAACCCAATAGTTTTGTATATTTACACTATTGCCCTAGGGCTGCACCATACCTTGTATATACGCTTATGTTCTGATAGTCAATACAACATGATTATTCTCCCTGAGTCTCTCGCTGTCTCACAAGGACCTAAAGACGTATATCAGGATTCAGGAGAGAGGGTTGGGCTGGGTTCAGACTTCAGAGACAAATCTTACAAAACACACAAGAAATTTCAATTTCGTTCGGCCTTTGACCTTGCTGTATGGCTTCAATATGATATATCTTGTATGGTTACCATGCAGTCAATACCATTGTGTGATAAGTTCCATCTTTGCTTCTGTAGGTGGGTCATGGATGCTCTGCAGTTCTGTATATAAAGGATGGTTAGGTTATTTAGTAGTGACGGTATTGTTAGCTGTAGCTACACATGTATTGTAGACACGTTGAGTAGAAGGCAGGGGCGGATCCAGTATTTTGGTACAGTGGGGGCTAACTAAATTTGGTAGTTTAGATAATGGTATTTTAATGAATAAACTTAAGTAGCGAGGTCTCTTTGTGCAATTTCTGTGGGGGCAAAAATGAATTAAACTCGCAAAGTACATGGTGAAATTGTAATTTTTAAAAGTTGAGTAGGGGCTATAGCCCCCACTTCCCTCCACTTGAATCCGCCCTTAAGAGACTTGAACTATATCTGCAGACAATACCATTGTTTGGATTCCATGTTTTTTTTTTTTTTTTTTTTTTTTTTTTGGGTAAACTTGGTTTTTGGTTTTTATCTTAATAAAAACAAGATATTTGATTTTTTTGGTTTAGTGAGAGCTCTACTTGTACAACCTGGGCTCCCCCGTTGTATTAAAAAATAATTTCTTTTTATTTGCTGCTTTTAAATTTAACTAATCATATTCTGCCATGTGGCTCATTTGTGGTGTGTGTGTGTGTGGGGGGGGGGGGGGGGGGGGGGCTCTCTTGACATCCAGTCCTCCGATTCAATTAAATAAATTAAAATAAACAAAAATAGTTGATCTTTTCTTTTTAGGTTTTACTCGATTTAGGTGTTCAGTTTTTTAACTTTAGAAACAACCAAAAATCCAAACAGCACCAACGTCTTTCGCAACTGTATTGCTTTTCTGCTAAGTTGATATGCTTGGTGTTCAGGCGATTTCTGACCAGAGGCCTCTGCTTAATCATTCAGTTCCCTACTCATCAGCATTACAACGGTTCGGATTCTCGTCATCTGCATCTCCTGAAACTACTGAAAAGGACAATTCACAGCCTGGAGATGGACGGAGTGCAAAAGAAAAAGATGGTACCACTGCTGAGGCAAGTGCAGATACTGAAGTTCCTGAGGAAAAGGAGGTATCCTCTTCTGAGGATGAACATGAATCAGGTTTAATCATTTTATCTTATCGTGTTGCAATGTAACTAGTTCCAATATGTGAAAGCAAGGAAAAAAGAGGTACTGAACAACAATTTTCTTTTCAGATCCAGTGAATGAGTTGATGATGGAGGATCTTGTCAAACTTGTAGTCGAGAAAGAAGAACAGATCAAGTTGCAGAACAAAGAGAAGGAGAGTATGCAGGACAAAGTCGTCCGTTCTTATGCAGAAATGGAAAATGTCAAGGCAAGGACAAGGCGTGAGGCTGAGAACTCTAAGAAATGTGCAATTCAGGTTTTTTCCTCGTGACGCTCGGTATTGGATATGCATCGTACTCGTGGATATTAGATTCTGAAACCTGCAGTTTCCCTGAAAATTATTGGCAGAGTTTTGCAAAGGGTTTGCTGGATGTTGCAGATAATCTAGGAAGGGCGTCTTCCGTTGTGAAAGAGAGTTTTTCAAAGATTGATACGTCCGCAGACACTGCTAGTGCTGTTCCTCTTCTGAGAACACTTCTGGAAGGCGTTGAGATGACTGAAAAGCAGCTTGGGGAGGTTTTATACTCTCTTTTTAAATATGATTAAAAAGACACTTTCACCCCCTTTCAGTTTGGAAAAGGACA
Source organism: Linanthus parryae (assembly GCA_023055425.1). Lineage (NCBI taxonomy): Eukaryota > Viridiplantae > Streptophyta > Magnoliopsida > Ericales > Polemoniaceae > Linanthus > Linanthus parryae. Next base: position 124,779,750 of record JALGPY010000004.1, on the reverse strand, counting down.
CTTTCACCCATTCAGTGTGGCGTACTTCAAGTAACTTACCCCTCTGATTGTGAATCCGTTAGTTTGGAGCGGGGTACGTCTCTGAAAATAGTTTTGGTGACAAATTCCCCCCCCCCTCGGGGTACCGTGCAAAAAGTCTATTGTACCATTGGTTAATTCCGTACATTATGCATAATATGGAGGCAAAATTGTCCCAAAACTATTTCTAGTGACAGGTCCCAACTCCAGACTAACGGTGTCACAATCTAAGTTACCTGGAACGCGGATCGACATATCCTATGGAATTCTGTACGCCAAGGCTTCTTGGGGTACCTTCATAGGAGTTTTACCATTTTTCACAAATCAAAAAGTATAAATACTGCTCAATTTATGCAATATTTAAAAGTTATAACTCCAAAAATGGATGTAACCTAGCAAATCTAAATGTAATTTCCCCTTCGACGTAGATACTTTAGGTGAAATTAGTGAAAACATTTGGGGATCGCCAAATTAATCGATCAGATCACTGTTGTTCCTTGTTTCGGAACGCGTGATCCAATTTGCGAGTCGCGGGGGTACGAGTGAATTGTGGTAACACTGGTCACAATATGGGGTGTAAGTTTGCTGATGTTTGGCACACTGAAAGGGTGAAATTGTCCTTTTCCAAACTGGAAGGGTGAAAGTTTTATTTGTTCATTATATCCAGCCTTATTTTAAGTTGCAGCGAGGTGTGTAGGACTGTGATGAAGGGGATTTTAACCTATAGTATGTCATCATGTATACTGAATCCAGGTGTTCAAAAAACATGGAATGGAAAAATATGATCCGACGGATGAGCAATTTGATCCAAACAGACACAATGCAGTTTTCCAAGTACCAGACGCGTCTAAGCCCGCTGGCACTGTTGCAGTAGTTTTGAAGGTAGACTCCTTGGTCTCAAAATAGCATTTCGGTTTTAGTTGACCTTCATATGTTCTTAGTAGTTGGTCAAACATCTGGATATTTGTTTTGGTCGAAATGAATTGTTTCACTTGAGTCGGCAAAAGCATTCAATTTGAAGTGTGTGTATGGTTTTTGTTCTGCAGGCAGGGTATATGCTGCACGATAGGGTTATTCGTCCTGCTGAAGTTGGCGTGACTGTTGAAGTGGAGGATGATCCTCCTACTAGCTAGGGTACAGCAAAATTCATCTGCACGCGGTAGCGGAGTATCTGCAGTAAAAGGGCTACTATCTAGAGTTTTTTTTGAGGCTTTGGATAGTTTGGAATTTGGATATAGAAGAAATGGCTGGCTTACAGTAAAACGTTAGAACTAATAAAAATCAAATAAGGGTAGAATTGCTGCATTTTGTAACAGAGAAGAGGGATTTCAATCTCTTTGTACCCAAAAAAATCTTGTAGAATGGGACAATTTGTTCTGTTGGCATTTTTATACTGTAAGTATTAGCTACTATCATCATGATATGTAGAATTAAGTTAATGAGCAGGAGTCCGCTATGATATACTACCTCTGTTTCTTCTCTTTCAAGTGCGCTCGACTTTTTTACCCGTAATTGGGTCACTTTGACTCGGCAATTTGGATAGCAAAACGTTGTAATTTTTTGTAATTTTTTCATAATATTGTAGAGTAAAGTTTACTCTATAAGATCATGCAAAGATCACCAAATTCGTGTATTGTTTTGCTTACCAAATCACCGAGTCAAAGTGACCCAGTGAATAGTGTCAAAAAGTGAAGTGCGGTGAAAGAAGAAACAGAGGTTGTATCTTCGAAGACTTGTTAACCACTTGACAAATTTGTTCTCACGCGGAGCACATTCTATAGAGGTTCAAAACGATTTGTTAGTTTTGTACCAGAATTGCACGTTGTAATATTATTTCAGGGGAGCGGTAACGGAAGCGGAAGCAGAAAAGTTTTTTGCGTCTAATTTTAGAAGGATCACATTGGGAGATCATGAGTGTGATACTTGTTTTGTAAAGAAAATGGACTTCTTGTATTATAGTTTATAAATGTGCAACATGAACTGATTTAACATCATGTCTAGTAACTAATGTCTAGTGTGAGAAACGCAGTACCACTCTGTCTCTCCTCTTTCTATCCAATTTGCCTTTTGTTATATTCACTTGGTCATTTTAACTCGTTGATTTGAATAGCAAACCGATGTAGTTTTTTGATAATTTTTTCATGGTGTTGTAAAGTAAAAGTTGCTCTATAATACGGTGAAAAAATTATCAAAAAATTATATTTTTTGCTATCCAAATCACCCGGTCAAATTGACCCATATACGAGTCAAAAAGTCAATTTGTGTAGAAAGAGCAGAGACGGAGTGGTACTAAGTTTGTAAATGTGTATGTTGAAATTTTTTCACACGTTACAGGACTTCGTTTTTTTGAGGGAAAACGTTACATGACTCTGTTAAATGAGTTGTACAAGTTGTTCAAGTTATATAATTATAGCATTGTGGAGTTCTAATGAGGTATTAAAAGTTGTGGTGATCTATGGGTTTTTATTTACATATTTACCATTTTGACCATTAAACCCATTACATCATTAGCAATCAGTCGTTGAGCCCAAATTGTTTTGACTTAAGAGGGCGAGTTCAAAGTAGTTTCTCTCTCCCTCTAACAAGAATCTAAGTGGTCGAACGGTGCCTTTCTGAGGGTTATACTTTATGTTTTGTTCACAGAGAAAATACATGCTAACACTTTCTCAGATAGTTCTCTCAAAATCATTTTGATATAGTTTAGTAAACGTATTACCGTTTTAGTATTTATTTAACTTGGTCAACCGAAGTTGGTTGGGGTGCTTATAGAGGTCAACCAACAGGCATGTTAGTCGATCCATTCAGATAATGGCAGCTTCAAAAAAGCTTCAACAACTGTGGAATCACCCCGCCGGCCCCAAAACCAGTGCGCTCTCTCTCCCTCTCTTTCCCCGTGTGTTCTTTTAATACCGTTTACTTGTTTATTTCTTGATATTTTCATTGTCCATCTTTCTTTTTCGGAATAAAGCCTGAATCAATGAAGATGACTTCATTTAGTCGTTCTGCACAAACTTAAATCAGATAGACTATAAAACTTAATTCAGACAGCAACAATAATGATTTTGGTTGAATCTTTGATGTGGAATGAAGAATGAATTTCTCCTTTGATCCATAAATATGTTGTATATGCAGTTCACTTCTGGGCTCCAACTTTCAAATGGGGGTTAAGTGGGGCGAACATCATGGACTTCTCTAAACCACCCCAAGATATATCCTATTCGCAGCAAATAGGTATTCTTCGAGATCATTAGGGACAAATATTTGTGTAAAAGCTGTTTTTGCTATGATAACACATCTTATGACTTGTGACAAATTCCGATTTACAGCTCTTGGAAGCACTGGTCTCATCTGGTCTCGATACAGCACAATTATTACTCCTGTAAGGCACACAACCTTTCACTTATAAGTCTTCTTTTTTGGCCATGAGCTGTTAATAAGTAGCATGTGTTTTTACATTTATAGTAATCGTCAAGATCATATGCTTAATTGGAAATGGACATAGTAAATTGGGAACAATGTTTGATGATGGATTGCAGAAAAACTGGAATCTGTGTAGCAACAGTTTGGCTTTGGCAGGGACATGTCTGTATCAGTTGTCTCGCAAAGTTCAGTGAGTTCAGAGAATTTGGCTTTTTGTAGTAGTTTAGTTTTGTTGATTGAGCACTGATATTGCTTCAGGTGCATGCCCTTTATCATTGTTTTCCTCAACTACTATGTGTTTTATTCCTTTCTTTCCAGGCACGACTACTTCTCTTCGGAGGAAGGAGTTGTAATGCAGAAACGGTGATGGTGGCCGTTTCCAGATCAATTGGTCGAATCTGCTTGTAACCTTACGAGGAACAATTAACTCGTACATGTTGTAAAGATCAATAAAGCTGTTGTATTATGTTTTGTATGTATTCCTGAAATTGATAAATAAGTTTGCGGGTGAGCCTGGATGGTTGTGGATCATTTGGATTAGGCTCACCACTGCTGATAGTGTAATCATTACACTGTAATATTGGAATAATCTCGTTGCTTAATTTGGTTCTATTACTCCACAGTCCATTACAACATCGACTTTTGCATCATCGGTCTAATACTATTCGTTCATAAGGTTGGTCAGTCTACTAGGTTATCTGGCGCTTGCAGCTTGCTCCTGATGCCTCTTGGTTAGTTGAACTTGAAGCTATTAGCTATTAGAACATGTCCACAGCCCCCTAATACTGAATTTATACAAAAATTAGTGTGGCCGGAATTTATACAAAAATATCAGCTGGTGTTCTGGAGTCAGTGAAGCCTAAAGAAGTGGAAGAAAACAACAATAATGCTCGAACCTATGCTGGTGCCTGAAGTCTGGGTGGGACAGGATCCTTAAAACTAAAAACGGGTAAAAGACAATTTTGCCTCCCTAGATTGGCTGAAGGGCACTTTCACCCCTTTTGTCTACTCCTTCGGTGTGCCGAAAGGAACTTACATCCCCTCATTGTGAAGCTGTTAGTTTGGGGGCGGAAAGGGTCATTGGAGATATCTTTGGAGACAAATTCGCCCTATATCATGCAATAAATCTATCATTGATCTTGCATAATATTAGGGCAAAATTGTCCCAAAAAATATTTTTGTTGATAGATCGCAGCTCCAGACTAATTGTGTCACAACGGGGTGGTTCAGGACCATTGGTACGGTTAATCCCAACCACGAGTTAACTTTTTCCACCCACCTTCGGTATCGTGCTCCTTCGAGCCGGTGCCCGACTCTTTTTTTTTTTTCCTTTCACAGAGAACACAAGAAAAAGAAAAAAAGAATCAGTGTCCTGCTCAAAAAAAAAATTACTAAACAATTGAAAATGAAAATTTAAAAACCATCATGTCCAAACACAACACAAAATGAGTTTACCAAACCACAAATTCTTCTCGACCCAAACCAACCCAATGTGTGGTGTAAGTTTCGGAAGTTTCTTGATGTTCGACACATTGAAGGGGTGAAAGTGTCGTTTTCCAAACTCGGGTGCCCTTCAATCAAACTGCAGCGGGTGAACGCAGATCAGCTGCTTCCATCAATGTCTCTCTCCAGGATCTCTTCATCCCGATTTCCCAGGGCTGTGCTTGCTCGGTGTAGGTGTTCTTCGCCAATCGACACTAGTGTACGCGTTCGCGCTCTCCATAACCCTCAAAATAAGCTAACCCCATCAATCAAAATCTGAATCTGCTAGGGTTTAGTCAGGGTTTTATATCCGCTTTCGTATTTCATGTTCCGAGTGACCGTGATCGTTAGCCGAGGAGCAATTTTCCCGGTGCGAATCTCTGGCAGGCTTCCCAAAGAGTCGTTATTCCTGCTGAGTTTTGGTGTCTTCAACTGAGTATTCGTATAAAAACTGCAGCTGCATGGAAACAGAATCCACACCTAAGTCACCTGGAGCGGGAGCGTGAAACCGACAAAATTTTAAAATGATGTATTTGAGAGCATCATGAGAGCGCATATGTAAAACATATTATATTTTTAGATTTAGTATTTGAGACTAAAAACCTCTCATATTGAAGGTTGTAATTGAATTTCAACTTGACTGAGGGCTAGAAATGAGAACTTGATGTACAGTAAGGTAGTGGGGTACCTCAGGAAGGGGTTGGTAATGTTATTTTAGTTGAAATTTTCGTCGGACTTAGTTTGAAATAAGCTTGATAACTAAGAACCAAGGAAAATTGCTATGAAAGTGCAGAGCGTTGGTAAAAGCGCGCTCTAGAATTTTGGGAGCGAGGATTATCGGCGAATTCTATCTGAAAGCGCCGGATCGAGCATTGGGAGCGGAAGCGAGACCCCTCCCAGGAGTTTTAGGTGATCTAGATCCAAACACAATGCAATCATTTTTAAGAGCATAACTTTTGAAGTTGTGTATCAGAAGTTGATAGAGGAAAGTGAGCATTCCACATCATTTTTGGAGACAGTTTAGATCAGGGGGTGGATGCAGGATTTTGTGTCCGGGGGGACACACCGACACACTTGACACCAGAAACTTAACAACTTTTTGTGTTAGAAAAGTGAAGGTGCTGTGAAATTTTTAAATAAATTCACTGCAAAATCATTTTTTAGTCGGTGAAATCAATTTTTTTCCATTAAAAGCTTACACACTTTCAAAGATTTACTATAAACTATGTTCCATCACAATGAACTGGCGTATTCCACTAGTTTAAAATAGTGTAAATGAGCTTTCATCATTTAGGTATAACAGCATATTGCGAATAAATTAAATTTTGGAGCAAATATTAACATAATGCAAATGATTAATATAGTGGTGGTGTTTGTAATGAATTGTACAAGTTTTGGATATTTTTGTTTATGTCTCAAGAGGTAAGTCTGAAGCATTTTCAATCTTATTGGGGTAACTTATGTAATTATCTTTGGGAGGGGGGGGAGCACTATATGACGAACTTAAGAAAAATATGGAAAATAGTAGTAGCAAGAAAAAATCCAGGGGGGTCCTATGGGTCCAATGTAGGTCCGCCAGTCACTTCAGATCCCCTTGGTCGGCTTATTTTCTCATCGATTAAGATTTAAGACCTTCGACCACAATACTACAAATCAAACCATTCGGGTATCACAAGTAAGAGAGACAACAACAAAAACTTGAAAAGTATCAGATGGTGAAACCAAACTTCGTGTTGTACTTAATACCTGTGAGGAAGAGGATAATTTCCATTTATGAAATTGTCTTGTAAGTAAGTTGAGATTGTACAGTGCATGGAGATGAGGAAAATTAGGAAGCGGTTGGTAGGAACCTCTATCAATCGGTAGTTTTCTTTGGACTTTTTGCTTTCCAGCTTCTGCACCATTTTCCCAATCACGAAGTACTAGTTGCTAAAGGGACTCTGGTGATAGTGCGAGGAGGTTACAGAAAGTCAGTTTCATCTCTCTTACAATCACAACGCTCAAAATCAGTTAGTTCTTTCTTAGTCTTAAGGGGCGTATATGGCAACATCAAAATCTGCCAGGATTCAGAAAGTGATTACATCACATTTGGAGTTGGCTTTCTATCACAGTATAAATAACCAATACTGGGGGAAAATTCTGAATTTTAATAAGCGGTTCAGCTCGAACTCTCTGTATTTGCCTATTACTCTGCTAATTTACCATTCAGACAATCAAGAACAGTTTTAACTACAGAGTAATTTTTCTCGTAGTGAGCTTTATGGGACATGCTACATGTAACTTTGTATACGAGACCGGGGCGGAGCCATGTGGGGGGGGGGGGGGGCCAAAAAAAAAAAAAAAATCCGAAAACACTAGATTACCCTTAAGTTGTAAAAAAATATACCTTCCTTCTGTATAAATTTAAAAGTGCCCCCCTTGAGAGTACTGATTTAGTCGAATTGTGCCCCCCCCCTAGATGAAATCCTGGCTCCGCCACTGATACGAGATGACATAGGATAAAAATTAATTTCGTCGGGAACGGAGCACGGGAAGGCGGCGGCTGCTGACGTGGCCTAGGACTGACGTGGCAGATGACGTGGTGGTGCCACGTCAGCAAGTGGCTGACGTGGCGATGACGTGGCAGCCACATGTCGGTTGACATGGCAGCTGCCGTGGCGATGATGTGGCGGGGGTGATGCGGCATCTGACGTCAGCATAGGTGCTGACGTGGCACATGGCCGACGTCGTCGCGTGGCGGAGGCGGACGCGCCCACGCGCGGCGGCGCGTGAGGGCGCGTGCGGCCTCCTCCCGCCGTCATTTTTCGTCCGGTTTTTTCCTAGGGATTCCAAATTAAATTTCCTATTTTGTGGATATGTTTTCATAATTTTTGGAGCGACGGAAAATTTTAGTAATTTCCAGATTAATTAATTAGTGTTTAGCACACTTCCCGAGGCAGTTTGACGACCTTAAACACACTGTTTTGAGCCCAATTTTTTTATGGAGACTTAGGTAATTTTTCCCTACGTTTTTCCATAGGTGGTGAGACCCTAAGTGGTAGGGAGCAATTTTCGATCTTTTTAGTTGATTGGATTATTGCTTATTAATTTCCAGTAATTATTGTTTAATTCTGGAAATTTCCACAAAATTCCAGTATGTTTATTATATTGTTATACATGCTGTTGTGGGTTGAATGGATGTTTTTGGTGTCGTGCCTCTCTATACTCTAGTGTCTTCACTTCTCATCCACTCGCCTCTATGAGGTTACTTCTTATTAGAAATAAGATAGTTAGTAGAGATTGAAGATTGAAGCTTCAAGAGAGGTGGCCAAACCAAAAGCTATGGCGCAAGGTGCATGGAGCAAATAGATGGTCTAAAAGAAGCCTCAAGCTTGGAGTCCTCAAGTAGGCGAGATGGCATGAGATGGAGTTCAGGACTTGCTCAAGAAGTACTCTCAATAGTGGGAGTGAACCTTAGGGGCCACATCCATTGCATATTTATTTATGCTTATGCTTGTTTTATGTTATAACTGCGTGTGATTGGATATATATGTTTAACCTCGCATGCTAAAGAACTAAAACAAAAGAGCTCACATGATGACATGATTAAAATTGATAGGAAATCACAAGTGATGAGATTTGATTCCTAGGATATACGCTAGGTTTTGGTGGAGTCCTTGTGAGGAACTATTAAGTTTAATCGATGTCACATGTTATTTTGGAGCTAAGTAAATGCTAGTGATTAACTTCCACAATGTCTCTATCAATCGTGTCTAAATCGAAACTGTAAAGGCTAAATGGTGACAACAACGACATGATAAGCCGTCGTACTATGTAACCATCCGTTTGTCAACCACCTACAAAGATGGTCGAACCTGTGATGAATAAGTTGTCACAGCAGCACATGAACATTATCTTTAGGCTCACCAATAGTAGGAGGCAGCAGTCAAGATAATGTCATAGAGCATGCTATGAAAAGGTGGGGAAATGACCTCATCAGCATGTTCATGACCACTTTTAAAATTGTAGGAAGCCAAAGAAGAATCTTGGATCTAGCCTAGCCATTTGCGTACATGAATTGTGAGTAGTGACTCATAATAAATCTTCCTTAATGATGAGTTATGGCTCATGTCATAATATTGAGCACTCGACTTTAACGTCTAAGATTGATGCCATGTATGATAAGAGAGTTAAGGGTTGTCAGGTACAAGCTATCCGATTTGTAATTTGTTGCAATCTCTGCCACGTTTCATGAAACGTTATATGACACACTTTGTACGTGTCAAGATGTTTTGGATAAGGCCAAACATCACCCTGTTCTAGGATCTAAGCAAAAGGAGTTTGCTAAGAATACTAGTCCAGCATAATTCGGATGTCTAAGCGATAAATGATTGCTAAGAGACCGTTGGTGAAGTATGATCATACTTAGTGAAGTATGATAGGCAGATATAGCCCCTAGCCCGGTATTAGGACCAATGCAACAGGTGGGGGCAAGGATAAGGGAATTTAGGGGCAATATTGGTATAAGACCGATATCACCCAAGGCTGGCAAACGCAAAATGGAGCAAAGGAGTTTTCCTAAGACAAGAGAAAAGGCCAGACCTGGCACTGACTTCTCGTCTAATGATCCATATGATTATCTTTGAGGGAGTAGCCACCAAAATTTGTTTTGGTCACAGTTTTAACTTTAGATATGGTTATATCATGGTGTTTGCGTTCTTAAGATTCCAGCATGTGTGACGCCTCAGAATTCTTGGATGTCAACTTAAGAGTATGACTTAAGATTCTGATATGTGGCGTGCTAGATTAAGACACACAATGACAGGAAAGGATGTTCAGGCTAGCTAGGGCAAGCCTGCTTGGATTTTTCCCAAGGTACCCTTACCTTTGTGTGGTTCTTGCCGGACAAGAAAGGCAAAACGCAAACCATCCAGTAGAGCATAAAGGACTAACGAGTCTTTGTATATCAATCATTCTGTTGTTGTGTTCCTGATAACTCCCATTTATGAGTTATATGTGAGCTTATGTTAGAATTTGATAAGTTGAGTTTCCATATGATTGAGCACGTTTTAGCCGACGAAGCCTCTGTAGTATGAAAAAGATGAGTTTGAGCTTAATTGTGAAATCCGGGCGTTTTCATGCATAAATAGATATTAAATGACATATATAATCGCTTGGTATAGTTGTTCATGTTGTTTTTACAGGAATGGATGCTTAGCGGTTGATTTGAGGCATGAAACGAACTTCGGAAGCAACGGGAGCTAAAGCGGAGTAAAGAGACGCAAAGTTGGAGAAGCTAGAATGACCAGTCTCCACTATTTCGATCATATCTTGAGTTCTATAATGAATTTTGGAGTGAGACCGGCGGCAAATGAAAGTAGACTTCAAGAGCTTTCCAACGATAGGTCACGGAGCTAAATCGGAGATCGGACGAAGAAGTTACGACGTTTTGAAGTTGGAGCTGTCGCTGATGTGCGTTCAGACGCACAGGTTCTGCGTTCAGACGCACATGTGCGTTCAAACGCACATTGTGCGTTCAAACGCAGCCCCGAAGTCAAAAATAACATATGTCCGCATGAAAGGTTGGTGGCCAAACGCAAAAACTAAGTCCCGGAGGCCGAAAATGGGCGGAAAATGGCTAAACGCAAGAAAGTGCTGAAAATTGACTAAGTATGTGCGTTCAGACGCACATTGTGCGTTCAAACGCACAACACAGTGCAGCAACAGATAGGGAAAACTGGCCAGAAAATGACTAAGTATGTGCGTTCAAACGCACATCCTGCGTTCAGACGCAGAAAACTTCAAATTTCAGAAAGGTCAGAATCAGGCAGAAATCAACCAGAAGACCAAGTATGTGCGTTCAAACGCACATTGTGCGTTCAAACGCACACCCAAAAAGTCAACAGAAGTCAAAGTCAAAAAGTCAACTCTCAAAATGTGCGTTCAAACGCACCAGATGGCAGCAGCGGGAAAATGGTGGAAAAAGAGGCTAAGGCGTGCGTTCAGACGCACGGCCTGCGTTCAAACGCAGGGTTCAAATTCAGAAACGCAGAAAAGCTAAGGGGTGCGTTCAGACGCACAACCTGCGTTCAAACGCAGGACTCAACATCAGCAGAAGAAAAGACCAAGTCGTGCGTTCAAACGCAGGGGAGCTGCGTTCAAACGCACGTGTCCGAGAAGCCAGAAGCCAGAGGAAGGAAAAGCGGTTAAGGCATGCGTTCAAACGCAGGATGAGTGCGTTCAGACGCACTGCGTTTGAACGCAGGTGAGATGCGTTTGAACGCACGGAGGTTTCCAGAAGCTTCCCAGGGCGGTTTAGACAGGGGCAGAACAGGAATTTCAGCACAGGACTATGGAAACTTCAGCAGTATATAAATCAGCTCTGCCCACCAGTTTCAGGATACAGCACATACAGCATACACAACACAGAACACAGGATAGACAGACACAGAATCAGAGTTAGACACAGCAGAGACAGGGAGCACCGGAGCAGTCCCGGAAATCGCCAGATTTCCGTCACCTGTTTGATTCTCTTCTCTTCTTTATGTTAGTTTCTATTAGCTAAACTTTTTACCTAGGTTCTCGGTGAACCTAGGGTTTATGATTTCAGTACTTCAGATTCTGATTCCAGATTCATGATTGTTTAAATCTTAATACAGTAGAGGTTTTGTTTATTATTCTGTCTTTGGTTTTTACTGTGTATGCATGAACGGAGTCATGAACCTGGATTGCTACAGACAGGATCTGGTGCGCGAGAGTGGCCAGTGAGAGTTAGGAAGAGAAGACAGGATTTAGTTTCCTGCCTTGATGGACCGAGAGGTGAAGAGAATCAGGGGACTAGCCCAGAAGCATTAGACCAACTGCTAGACGTTTAGGGGGAGACCGAGAGGAGAGCCTGTAACCCTAGCAGACTTATAACGAACCTGCAGATCTAGGTGGACCGAGAGGACCCGGAAATCTGTAGGAGAGTGACAGGTGCATGAGACCGAGAGGAGATTGCAACATTGGTATGCTGGCATAAACAAAACTGTTGTGTGTTTCTGAATCGGAAAAACTGAAAGGCTGAATAGTAACCCTAGGGGATCCAGGAATCTAGGCACCCGAAATCCTAGTTTTTACAGTCAGACTTTATTATCAGAAAATTACTAAAAATACTGTTTATTCTGTTTTTACTCCTTTTACTTTTTACGTCTTCACTCTTTAAACTCTGTTTCTGATTACACAGTAACACTGTCCTCGTGGGATCGATAACTCGGGGTTGAAATACCAGCCCTATATTACTTGAACCGTGCACTTGCGGTAACACGTAAGAAATCGTGTCAGTTCCATTATTTGTTAAAGCTAAGACATGGTGCTTACTGTTCCATCACATTCGTAGATGACTGTCCGTGTCTCAACTATGTGTGCTTGGGCCACATAAGTCCGAGGCACATGGGTGCTTCAGAAAGGTCTCTACAAAAGGTAGAAAACCGTCTGGATAAAAAGATATGTCCTTGGCCAGAATGAGACTGGAAGTATCTATCTTAGCAAGAGCTATGTGATGGAGAGAAATAGTAAGGCAGTTGGCTATTCCCACGCCTCAGCAGGGTGCTGTAGAGAATAAGAGGAATTGGTTACTGTAAGAGATGGTCTGATGTATGATAGAGCGTGCAAAGTACAAGTTCCCTATTTCGGGGGAGACACTTTGCTAAACGACTATCAACATACGCAACCATAAGTCCACCAAGTCTGTAGCCACTACACCCTACGAGGTGTGGACCAAAAGGCAACCTGAATGAGGTCACCTTAGGCCATGGGGATCGACAACTTATGTACTAAATAAATTTCAAGTCGGGAAGAGGTTCGTTGAGAAGTAAGTCTCTACGTAATAAAGGTTTCACTGGATGACACCCCATCCCTGAATGATCAACAGGAAATAGTTCCTACAGATCTTCAGGACAGTGGGAGTAACTTTCCTAGTGAATAGCCCATCATAGATTATGACTATATGGAGGAACCCTCATTGCGTAGGAACTCTCTTTGGAGCATATCCCGTTGATGAGTTGACATCGAAAGGAAGACCATAAGGGTCACCACGCAAGAGAATGATGAACCTAGGATATTGTCCCAGGATATTTCATCACCTGACGAGAAGGAATTTGAAGTTAGTCCCTAGATGGAAGAAATGTATCTTCATGGGGTAACGTATCTTCTTATGCTATTCGGAGCACTCTAGGAGTTGCGTATTTGAAACGCAATAGCCGATAAGTAGTGTAACAGATGGATTCACGGGATATATCATTTCTCATAGGAGATGTCCATAATTAAGGGATATGTTCGTAGAGATGATGATCTCCACGAGCATGGAGGAACCGCTGGAAGATACCCTGTTCCTTAATTGATTATGAGGAATTAGTTCCTCAAGGATCCTTCGAACAGTGGGAGTGAATTTCCAAGCAGGGTGCTCCATCCATAAGGGATGATAGCAAATGATGATCCTCCTATTCAAAGGAATTGCTCATAGGAGCATACCCATCGACTACTTGAGATCGAAGGGATGATCTTAAGGATCACCTTGCATAACGATAGGATAGAATCCTAGGCCTTATCGTTCTCTAATTATGAAGAATGAATAGTAAGCTTTACAAGATGAATTAGAGTCTATAAAGGGCCAACCGAGTTTAAGGCTAGGTTGGATATCCGACTGGATGGAAGACTATTGGAGATTAATGGATTTCCAAGGTCAATCAGAGACCCATACGGAAGCGTGGTAAGGCATATGACTTGCGTAGAAGCGAAGAAGGCCACACTCATTCTGAGAGTAGACATCGACGAGTTTGAGTCGATCCGAAGAATTTGCGTTGGTTCAACAAGGTATCCTTCCCAAAGGTTTGGGTGGTAAGGATTACGTTGATTCGCTTGGTAGCATCAATAGTTGCGGATCCATTCTCGATAGACGTGACGACTGAATTTCTCAATGGAGAAATCCTAGAGGTGACTAAGGTCAAATGCACAGAACGTGTGCAAGCTATTTAAGTCCATATGGGATCTTATGTAGTCCTCTGGACAGCAGTATTTCATCAGGGATCGTTTACTATATGTTGATGATAACAAATGGAAACCGCTGTGTATCACTCTTACTAGTATATAGTTAATGATCACGTCACTTAATATCGATGACACACTATTGACTAGTGGAGCTTAAGGATTGTTCGAGTCCCCTAAGGAGTATATGTACTCTTGTAGCTCAGCGCAAGACTTTACGAGCCTAGGCTTGTGCCCTAAAAGACACCATATAATATTGACCAGATGACCAGAGTGCCTGATGCATTAGGAGTCTTCTATACACTATGGTGTATACTCAGACCTAGCGAACGCTATGCAATCGGAAGAATTGGATTCCAGGATATTCCAATTTAAGACACAAGATTGTAACCAAGATACTCTATATGATGGATCACGTGCTATGACTATCGAAGATGATGCTTCGACTAGTTATCCATATATGCTAACTAGGGTGGGGACCTAGATGCACATAGATCCAACTCAGGCTATTCTCCATGCTCGATGATAGACTCGCATGGAACAAATGCAATATAAGTGTTGCATAATCGTATTGGACCGCTCCATTTAACATGGAAGCGAAGCACGATTGCCTGTTCTGCCATAGGGCAGAAATGTGTTTAACTAAAAAGGTTTCCGATGAGCTTATGAGCGGTCGATAAACCAAGTAGTGTTAGCATACGGCTATAGCACTGCGGTGAAGTCAAACACATGGTCAAGGGTACTATTTCACAAAGGGTGAAATGACTACCTAGAGAGTAATCCTGAAGTTGATCGGCTATGGACCAGAATGTTGGTTCATCCCATTCCTAAACCACATGAGAATCGTCCTTGTGGATCTTTTTACAGAATTGGGACTTGGTAGTCGATAACTAGCAATATGATTGATGAGCACACGAGACATTGATTGGCTGGATTTTAATTGGATTTGTTTTAAGCAGCATGTTGTTTGATACATGTATGATATGTTACATTTCCGGTACTAGCATAGAGCATGTCACGCAGACACTAGGTTAGCTCACTCACACGAGCGACCGCCTTCGCAATATCCTGGATATGTTTGGGTGTGGCGGAAGATGAGACGGAATCCCGATAAGCGCTGAAAGCCTGCGATATGATAAGAGATGCCTATCATACGAGCATATGGCCTATGATAAGAGCTAGATGTCTATCAGTAGAGCTAGGAGCCTGTCAGACGGATTCAATTGTCGCATTGGAAATAAGTTCCAAGGTGAGACTGGTTATGGCCAATCGAACATGGTTATTACCCCGAACCATGTATAGTCTGTGTAGAAGAAGCCAGATGCTAGAACTGATTACCGTTCACAATAGTGTGACACCGCAGTACTCGGGCTGGTGGCCATAAGGGCTATCGGATAGACATCTGCATAGTGGTCCTTTACAAGGATAAGACATGCGCTCTGATCAGAGTCTAAACACTATGGCGCATATTCCCCCTTGAATAACACGCGCTTATGAGTGACCATGAGGTGATGAGTAGAATTATTCCCTGGGATTCCTCATCGTGTGAGCCTCGTCGATCATATAAAGATGATTGACACTGTATACCCTTTGTACTTACGTCTGTGTCATGAGGAGACGGGTCGGTGGTGCTACTTTGGCGTGACACCTAACGGCTATGGATGATTCGGCCTTCCGGACACTGCTGGAAAGCAGCTGAGCCGAATCTGAGTGACACATGTATGTAAAGAAAGATTCTCGTTGCATCGCTCTTTAGTATCTTCATTGGGCCCACCTTCAAGATCTTATGGGATCATGTAAGATATGAAAATATAAAGGAGATGTGGACTCATTGGAGCATGGCATTTGGGACAAGGCAGGTGCTCATGATCCACGAGATGACAATCGGAGGAATCTGGGGAATACGAGAGTTACGGAGTGCATTATTAATGTGTATGTTTTAAGGGTGCCTTCCTGCGCTGGCTATACGAGTTTGGTATGTGGATCTCCCGAGAGGGTGCCTTCCCATGCTGGCTATACGAGTTTGGTGTATGGATCTCCCGAAATGCAGGTACTCTCACCGGTCACACGCTACGGCCGCACAATACTCTTTTGTAGCCTCCTACACATTATGCTAAGGCTTAATGCTATTCCAGAGAGAAAAGTTACTCTGTCTAGATTCATACTAGTTGTAGAGAACCCTAGTCTCTCTCCAACTTCATCCAAGAAGGTGGAACGTGGTGTGGATCACAGTGTTCGTCCTCGATATTTGCACTAGATTGGTGGGAGCGAGATCAAGAAGGAGGCGCGTGAAAGCAAGCAACAAACGATCATCCGCTGCATTAAGGTGCAACAGCCCGCGGTTTCCCAAGCCTTCCGTTCCGGACCGGAAAGCCCAGGAGGGCGGTGCTAAAAGTGACGGCGGGAATCAAAACATATCACTCTAAAAGTATTTATTTATTATAGAACATTAAACGTCATTAGAGTCTCTAAACATTACAAAAGTGATTTCCAAAAATCTATACATCATCCTGGCGTGCTAACTACATGCTACACGTGAGTCCCGTACCCATCTTCTCCATAGCCTCCTGCTTCTAAGCCTGCTGTGGGAAGGAAACAGGAACCGCAGTTTCTAAAGTCAGCTGTGAAATGCTGAGTAAATAACACCCAAACATGTAAAACAGAAGATGAAGCTTTACTTTTTGCAATAATAAAACAGGAGGAATAAAACTTGTAAAGAAAGAACTTCATAAGTAAAGTAGGGACCCTTTTATAAAAATTCTTCTTGTCTTATTATCTCTTCCAAACAGGTATTATCTTCCTCAATCTCTTCTTCTTTTCTTTCAAAGCTCATGCCAAAACTGTATTATTAGCTTTGTTGATACGGGGAAGGAACTACTAATCTATCACTAGCAACCATGACCTTAACTGTCGACAGCCCCCTAAGACTTCTTGAGGTCAGAGAGGTGTGTACATGGAGCGATCCGGCAGGTTGCGACCGGATTAAAATACACAGGCCGAGTGACAGAAGTCAGCACGACAATAATCACAGGCCGAGTGACAAAATCAACCCGACAATATTCACAGGCCGAGTGACAGAAGTCAGCTCGACAATAATAATCACAGGCCGAGTGACAGAAGTCAGCTCGACAATAATAATCACAGGCCGAGTGACAGAAGTCAACCCGACAATAATAAGCTTCTCCCGCACAACTATTTCCACTTTACGTTAATTACGCATTATTATTAATCATGTGACAAGTTCAAATAAATAACTTCTTTGAAATGAAAGGAGACTTCAAATAAAACAAGTAAATAAATAACCAAATGAAATGCATTTTGAGACAAGAAATAAAAGTCATATTAAGACACGAAGGAAGCTAGGCTCAACGCTTGGCATGTTACTTACCTTACTTCCGTAGCACTAGCACGTTCTAGAAATGTCTCGGGCCTACAAACCGTCACCTACAACCCGTAACTTTTCATGTCAATTAAATAATCCGACAAAATACTACTCGTCCTAAAATATTCTCTTTTAATCCTAACATTTTATTTCGTCATAATCTTCTATTATAAAACCCCGTGTTTATATTTAAACGGCTATTATTATTGCCATTATTATTATTATTATTAGCTAAAATTAATTAACTAATTAGAGAAATTATTTTATATAAGACCTGATATAGAAGTGAAAACAAAAAAAGACATATTAGTATTTCTATAATTATTTAACCAATATTTAAAACTATTTAATTTTAACGAGACAACTTTTACTAAATACTAACCACAACAAAACAATATTTAAAACCTAGCAAAATATCCAATTTACAAGTATTAAACATCTAAGTGTTTTAACAATATTTATTTAACAATATTTATTTAAAGTTTAACTAAAAATATTTCTTATTTAATTTTTAACGAACAAACCACATGTTATTTTAATACCAAAATTACTTTTCCAAGACGGGGATGAAAACTAGTATTTTTAGAAATTATTTATATTCCGAAATTATTATTTTTATTTTTAGCGAAAAGTGACAAGTTTAAGTAAAAGACACATAAACCCCCATTCGTATTAAAGTCTACAAATTCCTCAACTAGCCACCAAAACAAGATTAATATAGTATACTAACAGCCCCTACAATTTCTGAAATTACAAACAGCACCCCTAAGTCATGTTTTAACAGTTTTCATAAACTACACTTTTACCCCCCTTCTACAACAACTTTAGTTTCTTCAATCCTACTATGATTCAAGCTATCAAACTTCAATTTTAGCAACATATAACAACTAATCAGAAGGTATAGGACGTACCTAGGCCAAAAATGTCCGGAAATCGCTAAGAAATGGGTCGGGTCGAAGCTTGGCGTCGGAGTCGCCGGAGTTGGACCTTGGTGGTCAGCTCTAATGGCTTCCTCAGACTGGTTTGAGGCTCCTAATGAGTTGGTTGGCCTCCTAGGACCCTAATGCAAGCGGAGGGAGAGTGGGTGCTGCTGCGAAGCACCTCATCGAAATTTGGCCGGAGCTTGGCCGGCAACAATGGCTGCCGACGGTGGCTGTGGCTTCTGCTGCTGCTAGGGCTAGTTCCTCGGGCTCTGCTCAGGTCGGGGATGAGCCCAAAATTGGTCAGGGAGCTCGGGTAAGGCAGCGGGGATGAGAGAGAGAGAAGTGGGTTCTCTTTGGTGTTTGTCCGACGGCGGCGATGGCGGCCGTGGTAGTTGCTGCCACTGCTGCTACGCTGTTCCGAAGAGGTCTGAGAACAGAGAGGGAGGGAGAGAAAGAGAGAGTGATGAGGGTCGAGGCAGTGGGTTGTTCCTTCACTGGGTGTTGTCGCCGGTGGCTATGGCGACGGTGGTGGTGGTTGGCTGCTGCCACCACGGCTGGGCTCTGCTGCTGGTGATTTCTGAGGTCAGAGAGCAACAGGGGTGGAGAAGATGGTGGCTGGACAGAGTGGGAGGGAGGAAGCTGTAAGTGGTGATGGTGGTGTTGAAGATGACGATGGTGATGAGGGAGGTGGTAGTTGTTGTGAGTGGCTGCTGGTGGGAGGAGGGAGGCTGGAGGGAGCTTATATATTTGAGTTTACTTGGGCTCCAAGCACAAGTGATGTGACATGGGCGGTGCTAGTAGCTTCCCGAAGGTGGTGGTGATGATGGTGAAGAATCGTGTTGGAGAAGAAGAAGAAGAAGCTTGCTGGCAACAAAAGTTTTCAATTTAAATAATACTTGTTGGCAATAATTGGGTGTGGGTGGAGTACTATGTGGTTGGGTGATTGGGTGTGGCAAGACTATCAATTCTTGCGGTGATTGGACACGCGCTATAAATTAAAACTAACTAAAATTTGTAAAACAACTACGAATTAATTATTAACTATTACTCTAATATTATTCTAAAACTTTTTCTTACAAATTAAACTCAAAGATTTATTAAAATATTATTTTACCAAATTAATTATTATTATGCTTCTAAAATGACTGTTTTACCCCTGCTAGATAAACGGGGTATTACATAAGGAGCTTAGGAAGATAAGGTAAACACATGAATCTTCCGCTATAATTCATGTTTTAGATCTGTATGTGATAGATCCTTCCTGCCCTTCATAGAGTAAGATCAGTAACTTTACCAGACTCAAGGTTTTTAGTTAGTAATAGTATATCTTGGCATCTTCATTGCATTACTAGGATTTCTGTCAACATTCCGATTTAGTATTTGAATTGAGGTGCGGTCAGGAGCTGTAGAATAAGGGGGCTCTCTGTTATGACTATGCGGCCTCTACTGACCAACCAAGCTTTGTAACCTAAAATTGTACTAGCTAAGGGTCGCAGGGACCATTTTGATATTATTCTTTGCTTTCCATCGCAGTGCTAAGATGTGTGTCAACATTCAGATCAACTCATTGAAACGAGATTCACTATTGAGTTATGAGAATTACGGCCTGTCTGGTATGACACTATAACTACCTGCTCATCCGCTAAGTTTGTGGGCTTTCCACTGACAGCGTGTTTTTTTTGGTTGCGTGGCTGTTATATGTGCCTTTTTTTTGCTTTTTAGATACTACAATCAGGCATTATGATGCAAAGTCCCTAGAAGTTGAAGCTTCTGAGCACGTTCCAACTATGCTCTCAAGCTTACAGAAATCTTGTTTTTTCCTATCTGATTTGGTTTAGGATTTTAATTAGGTTGTAATCGTAAGCTTATGCGGACATACAGAGCAGGTACTGAGAATTACTTTTTTGCTTCTTTCAAGTTGTGCACCCAGTTAACATAAGTAGCAGGTTATAGTCACCCCAAGGTTGGAGTTGAACTGGTTTAGTGTATTGTATTCGGTTAAGTTGGAGTTGAACTGGTTTAGTGTATTGTATGCGGTTAGAGTTAGAAGGAGTGGTTGTGGCTTAATCTTTCTAGCTTGTTATTGCTTTAGGACCCAAAGACGTAGATCAGGATTCAGGAGAGGGCATTGGGCTAGGTTCAGAAAAAAATCTAACAAAACACGCTAGAGTTTTCATGTTCTTTAGGCCTATGACCTTGCTGCACGGTTTCAATCTGATTATGTTGAATGGTTACTGTGTACTCAATACCTTTGTGTGATAAGTTTGCATCTTTGCTTCTTTGGATGGGTCATGAAAGCTCCGCAGTTCTGTTAATAAAGGATGGTTAGGTTATGTAGTAGTGACGGTATTGTTAGCTGTAGCTACACATGTATCGTAGACACTGAGTAGAAGGAGAAGAGACTTAAAATATATCTGCGGACAATAGCCTTGTTTGGCTTCCATTTTCTTTTGGTTTTTATTTTAATAAAACGTAGATATATAATTTTTTTTTCAGAAAATCCAGCAAATTGTATCTGGTCACAAACAGATACAAAAAAGTAACTAATTTTTATTTGCTGCTTTTAAATTGAACTAATCATATTCTGCCATGTGGCTCATTGGGGGGTGGGGGGTGGGGGGGGGGAGATGCTAATATTTCGGGGGGTCTCTCTTGACACCCAGCCTTCCGATTCAATTAAATAAACAAAAAACATTGATCTTTTTAGGCTTTATCGATTTTTGTGGTTCAGTTTTTTAACTTCTAGAAAAAACTAAAACAATCCAAACAACACCAATGTCTTTCGCAAGTGTATTGCTTTTCTACTAAGTTGACATGCTTGTTCTCCAGGCTATTTCTGACCAGAGGCCTTTGCTTAATCATTCAGCTCCCTACTCATCAGCATTACAACGATTCGGATTCTCGTCTTCTGCATCTCCTGAAAAGGACAATTCAAAGCCTGAAGTTCATAAGCAAACAGAGTCATCGTCTTCTGAGGATGATCATGAATCAGGTTTAATCCTTTTATCTTATCGTGTTGCAATGTAACTAGTTCCAATATGTGAAGGCAAGGAAAAAAAGGTAGTGAACAACAATTTTCTTTTCAGATCCAGTGAATGAGTTGACAATGGAGGATCTTGTCAAACTTGTAGTCGAGAAAGAAGAACATATCAAGTTGCAGAAGAAAGAGAAGAAGAGAATGCAGTACAAAGTTTTCTGTTCTTATGCAAAAATGGAATTTGTCAAGGCGAGGACAAGGCGTGAGGCTGAGAACTCTAAGAAATTTGCAATTCAGGTTTCTTCCTCGTGACATTCAGACGTTCAGTATAGAATATGCATCATCGTACTCGTAGATATTAGATTCTGAAAGCTGCATTTCTCTGAAAATTATTTGCAGAGTTTTGCAAAGGGTTTGCTAGATGTTGCAGATAATCTAGAAAGGGCATCTTCCGTTGTAAAAGAGAGGTTTTGGAAGATTGATACCTCTGCAGACACTGCTAGTGCTGTTACTCTTCTGAGAACACTTCTGGAAGGTGTGGGGATGACCGAGAAGCAGCTCGCGGAGGTATTATACTCTATTTTAATTATTTTTTTCGGCATAACCCTGTTTTTTTTTAAGTTGCAGTGACGTGTAGGACTGTGATGACAGGGATAAGAGCCCGTTTGGTAATGGTTTTGCTTTCTAGAACGTTGTATGTAACTGCGTATCATGAATCCAGGTGTTCAAAAAACATGGAATGGAGAAATATGTTCCGATTGGCAAGCAATTTGATCCGAACAGACACCATGCAGTTTCCGAAGTACCAGACGCGTCAAAGACCGTTGGCACTGTTGCCGTAGTTTTGAAGGTAGACTCGTTAGTCTGAAAATAGCATTTCGGTGTAGTTAAGCTTCACATGTTCGTTTTCGGTTTTGTTAAGTGTGTGTGTATTATGTTTTTTGTTTCCGTCGAAATGAATTGATTCACTGGAGTCGATAAAAGCATGCATTTTCAAGTGTGGGTATGTTTTTGTTTTGCAGGCAGGGTATATGCTGCACGATAGGGTTCTTCGTCTTGCCGAAGTTGGCGTGACTGTTGAAGTGGAGGATGTTACCCCAACAGAGGCGGCTCAATCTATAGACTATTGTCTATGGCCTCCACAAATTTTACGCCCAAATATAGGACGTAGGTACATATGTTATTTTCCGTCGTAGCAAAAAAAATGTTTAATTTATGTATACTAATGAGTAGGAGAGAATGCATGATTAGTTTGTAAATTGTGATAGAGGGAGAGAAATTAGGATACAAAAATATGTGATAAACATATGTGCTTGGTTGGGACTTAGGAGTTAGAGAGAAAATGATTATTTTTTTTTTCTTTTTCCATGAAAGAGGCAACTATTTGATATGGTTTATTCCCTTTTAATCTTTACAAACATTTTTTCCTTCATTCCAAAAAGAGAATGCATTGCACTCTCCTAGAGAGAAGCTAGAGAGAGAGTACTTCCAAGAGGAGTTTTCACAGTCTTGCTTCCCCGCAAGGTTTATCTTCCTCTTCTCTGTTCTCCGGCAGCTACAAGTCGCGTCAGATCGCTTCTGGTCGTCTCTGATTTTCGCCGTCGGGTTCGCCGTCGCCGCCTCTTTTTGCGGCGGCGAGCACCTAAATCTTTTCTCTTCTTGCCTTTTTCAGCAGATCCGGAGCCCAGATCCTCGCAATCAGAGGTTGCCGCTGTTTTTCGGCTTGGGGTGTCGGGGACAAACAATTCACTGTTTAAGGAAGGCGTGTTACGATAGTCGAATCTCTGTGCTTTGGAGCCAAGCCCTCTTCGAGTTTCTCCAGATGATTTTTCAATGGTGGGGTCGCTGCCGGTGTTCTTTTTTCCTATGGTCGGCACTGTTTGCTCTCTCCGGCGGTCCTCCTTTCTCAAGATCTACGAGTTCGTGCCAGCATGTTGAACCTTTAATGATGACCTATTTTCGACCTGCATTGAGAATCTACTGTTGTTTCTTTTAAGTTTTTTATTTTTGCTATCTTTGGACCTTGGAGCACTCTTTTCAGAGTTAGTGGGTTGTACCACTCTGTTTTCCAGATATTTTTGGTCTTGTATTGGCTGTAATAGCCTTTTTATTTAATGAAAGCTACCGTTTCTGAAAAGAAAAAAAAAGAATGCATTTCCTCATGATAACTCTTTATGGGCTGCAAAAATTGATACTTCGTCGGATTGTTTCAGCGATTTTCAGGACATGTGACTATCAAAATGATAACGGAATGTGTTATATTTTTGTAATGTTGTAGAAGTGAGACTAACAAGTTGACCCCAAAGTGCTGACCAATGGTAGAGGTTCGTGACTTAGAGAATGTTTGGTATCCGTTTAAAAATTAGGATAGGAAAAAAACATGCTGAAAATAGACCAAAATGATGTTTACTACCATGTGCTAAGAATTGTGTTTAAAATTAAAAATACATATAGCAACAATATATTTGTTTTCTGTTTTTTGATATTATTTTTACGTACAATAAGAACATATATTTGTTTTTTTGTTTTTTTTGCAAACACATATATTTGTTACTTTATGCATTGAATTAAAGTTGAAATGTTATTAATTTCAAAAAAAAGTTGAAATGTTATTAATCACCGAAAATATGGGTGACATCTAAAAGAGCACCCAAAAAAACACCTAAAGAAAACACCAGCATCACTGTTTTTGAACACCTGTTTTCTGGCATCTTTCAAATTTAAACAGACATACAAATTGCATTGCCAAATAAACTTCTCGAAAATACAGTTTTTTTAAACTGGGGATACCTAACATGCACAGGTTCAAACCTCATGACAACCGATAATCCTTGAGACCTGTGAATTTAATCGAGGTGCGCGAACTAATTCGGACACCACAGTTAAAAAGAAACAACTGACGTCATTTTACTACCAGATTCACCTCCTTAAAATGTATAGAAAAAACAGCAAACACACATGAGTTGTAACGAGTTTAGGAACAGATGTTACACCCTTCAGAATGTTTTAGAGGCTAATTGTCAGTTTGAAATTCTTCTGTTACCAACACAACCGCTTTTGGACAACAGAAAATTTTTAGTATGTTTAGTAAAAAGAATATAATTTTCTGTCCCACAGAATTTTCAAAAAACAACGGAGAATATGTTTTCTTTAATTAATTCATCATCAACCAATTTTAACCTTAAATGCTGGAAATTTTCGATATTTCAATCTACTCTCTCACACCATGTTCTACCAAACACGAAATTTCTATTTCAATATTTCAGCTCCAGTTTCACATAATATTTACGAAATAATATTTTTATCTAAAATTCACCGTAGTTTTCCCACCATAATTTTTTCACACAGCAGTTTTCAACACCGTTAGCACCGTAATTTGTTTTGACCTCAGCTTGTTACGTACAACTAAACGGCGTCGTAATTCCACCCTATCCGTTCATCTTCCTCGGCACACTCTTAAGCTAATCTCATCATCCTCTGCACATCTTCTCTGCTCAGACCAACACAAAAATGGAGCTCTGCAGCTCCACAACAACAACCACCCCATCACTCCTTCAATTCAAATCCTCTATCACCTACCCTTCAAACCCATCTCTCTCCCTCACCAACACCCTCTCACCACCACCCATCAGGCTCTTCACTTCCCACAATCACTCTTCTTCTTCTTCTTCCCGCCAATTCGTCATCCTCCGGCCTCAAGCTGCGAGAACCTCCACCGGTTTCGGCTCTTCTCGCCCTCCCGCCGCCGTAGAGGACGTGCCGGATAAGCTGCCGGCCGAGCTCGTGGTCACTGAGACACGAGAACCCAATTCGAGGGTGAGTCGCTTTTCACTGTCACTATTTGTAATTTGGGTTCTTCAATTGGGGTGTTTTGTGAAGTTCTTTGAGTTGTTGACCGCCCATTTAAGGAAATTTAGGCTCTGTTTGGTTCGCGGTAAAATGTTTTTACGCGTAACATGTTTTGTGTGAAAAAGTTTTTCCTGTATTTATTTTCTCGTGTTTGGCTGACTCTTGACAAAACAGTGGGCCGTGTCGGAAATGGCAGTGATGGGTGGCGGTGATGGGTAGTGATGGTGGAGGTGGTAGTATGAGTTGTTGTGCTCCTTCACTCTCCGGAAAATGGCTTACGGATTTGAAATGTGTAAATCATTTTACATCATTTGAGGGAAAACATTTTACAGGAAAACATTTTACTTCCAACCAAACAGCAACAAAACACCAAAACAAGGGAAAACATTTTACAGGAAAATATTTTACCACCAACCAAACGGAGCCTTAGTTATTTTTTTTTTTTTTATTTTTTTTTTTTTTGGTAGACAGTGGGTTTGAAAGATGTGCTTCTTGGTCAACTTGCATTTTCCCTTAAGTTTGAAGTTGGGCGTTCTGTGAGTTCCGTTCGAGTATCGGCCTGACGCTTGAAAAATAAGCTGTTTTCCTGTAGGGGTGTAAAAGGTTCGGTTTGGTTCGGTTTGCACCAAAATCCGAACCAAACCTAAATAGTAAATTCTCGGTTTGGGAAAAAACCGAATCTAAACCGAACCATTTATAAATGGTTTGGTTCGGTTTGCCTATAAACGATTCGAACCGATGTTAACCTGATAACATTTTCTACAATTGAAATAAAGGTTTTAAAAAACGGAAGAAGCTGTCACGGTCGCGTGTAACTGGATTGGACTGTGTTGGACGGACTGTAACGGAAAACGAGGATCGAATGCGTGAATTTTTTAGAAAAACGTTCACGGATGTTTCTCCGTTTTTCCCATTTTTCCCCGATTTCAATTGTAGATATAGTTACATAGATTAATTATTTGTTAATATAACGGTTTAAACGGTTTTGCCGGTTTGCAAAAAGTCGAAACCTGAACCGAACCATTTAATTTCGGTCTAGAATTTTACGAACCTAAACCGAAATGGAAATACATCTGAACCGGACCGAACCAAACCAATTAGCACGGTTTGGTCTGGTTTGCGGTTTGGACGGTTTAACTTGCAGCCGTAGTTTTCTTGTCTGATTCCTTCAGAAAGAATGTGCTGAATTCTGAAATGTTGTTTCTTGATTGACTTTTGTTTATTGTCATTGAAGTTCTAGTAATATTTTCAGCAATGAGCAAATCACATCCTTTACGAATTGGGGTCTCTTAATTTTACTCTTTGTTTTTGTTCATGTTCATACTTAATTTAGTGGGTGTTTGTTCTAATTATTTCCTAGATTCAGTTGTACTTTTACTGATGTCATAAGATTCTGAGTGAACGGTTCTGAAAACCTCCTTATACGATCAACTAGCAAGTTTGTGATTACTTGTACAGCACAATATGTATTTTTTGATCAATTACGCCTCAAATTATCAGGTTAGACTGAGTGTGGAAGTGCCACCAGCTGTTTGTGATGACTGTTACAAAAGAGTCATACGCGAGTTCATAAAGCAATCCAAGGTAAGTTTGCATTGTACTAGTACTTGCTCATGTCTTGTATTGTTCTTAAAAACAGCTTGGCTGGTCGTACAGTAGCATGTACTCATGTGTCGCGGAGATTTATTAAGATTTTTGGTACTTTCATGATTTTCACTTGGGGAAGTTGATCAGCTAATGCTAGTAATTCTTCTTCTTTGCCAGATCCCTGGATTTCGTCCGGGAAAGAATGTTCCGGAGGCTATTCTAGTAAGTTACGTCGGGAAGGGAAATATTATACAGGCTGCAATTGAGTCTATTCTGAAGAGAACCCTTTCGCATGCCATGTCTTCGGTATGTTCACCAACTCTTTGTTCAACTGAAAGCCTGTCCTCTATTTAAATTACAAGCAATTACCTGCCCTGAGACCATCATTACTATGTCATCAAACAAATGATTAGTTTGTGTTAGTATATTTTTTTCTTGTTTTCTTTTTTTCTCTTTATTTTTTTATGTATGTATATGTATATCGTTGTTGATTCTGTTATCATGGTACTCCTTGCAGCTAAAACTGATTTTACTACTCTGTTTGTATGCATTCCAAATCTTAGGTGACTGGATCAGCGTTGAAGGATTCCATCCGCATAGTTTCCAAATTCTCTGACATGGAAAAGACATATGCATCTCTGAACTCACTGAGGTGTCCTGATATCTAACTCACCTCTAACTTGCATTTATTTGTCAATTCTGGTATCCGTATGCATAGTTGTTGAATCGGGATTCACACAGTTAATCGAAATTCACCTTCACTGAATCGTAAATCGAATCGAATCGAATCGTGAATCGCAAAGATTCATCTTGCAATATTTTTTATGTAGATATAATAAAATATTTTATAAAACTATAACATTATTGAACAAAATATTCATATTTTTACAAAAAGAAAGCTCAAATTATTGGAAACTCGCATCCGTAACTAGTGAAATAGAGTTTCTCACATCAAAAAGATAAAGAATTATCTAAATATAGATAGGCATGTGGAGCAAGGAACTACAAGATGCCAAGAAAATTGAAAATAATAGAAAATATTAGCCTTGGACTTGAGAAAAATGCACTAGTGATTTAAAACAAATGCATGTTGCAAAACAGACATAAATGTAGGAAGTATTAGTTCTTAGACTGATGCCCCAACTCAAGTAGACCTTCAATGAATCGAAGGTGAATCGTAGAATTGGTCTGAATCGCAACTGAATCGTAAGATTCAGACTCTTGAATCGGGATTCAAATATCTTTTTGGCCATTAAAGATTCACTAAGGGATTCGCATCGTTTCACTGGTGAATCGAATCGAATCGTAGGATACGAATCGTGAATCGTAAGATTTTGACAACTATGTCCGTATGTACGTCATGTGATCCACCTCCTTGACACTGAACAATGGGGGTGTTGGAAGCGATATTTAGAAAAAAGCAGTGCACATCATATGAGTACCCTGAAGAAGAGTGATAAATGAATAACTAAGATAATATATAAATACTAGAAAATGACCCGTGCCCGTAGGCACTACAAAAGTAACGACCATTTTTTTAGAATTACATAAATATAACCGGGATTGAACCCGGGACCTCATGCATGGGCTTCCAAAGCTCTACCACTGAGCTAGCACCCATTTGCCCGTATGATATTATAAAAATAAATGTAAATTAAATTATTTTGAAATTAGAGATATCAATTCTCCTTAATTTTTAGGAAAATGATTTGTGCTACATTTACGTTTTTAAGATTTATGTGTCAAACAAAAAATAAATGAAAACGATTCCGAAGATATAATGAGATAAGAAAGAGATTTGAAGATACAAATATTATCTTATCCTTAATTTACTTTATCATAACTAATTTTTGATAATTGTGGCAATTAAAGAAAATAGCAATCAACGGATCAAAATGTCTCAAGACATTTCTAGCTATTGGACAGTTAGGATCTTCCCATCAACATTTTTTTGGAGGGAAACACCTAGCTGATTGGGCTAGTTTGGGAATGCTGTGGCGGTGCTAGAAAGCTGCTGTGTGAAAACACTGTGGAAAAGCTGCTGTGAATTCTTGATAACATGTTGTTTGGTAAATATTACGTAAAAGCTGTTGTGAAATATTGATATAGTAATTTTATGTTTGGTAAAAATCAAGAGTGAAGTTGCTGTGAGAGGGTAAAATGACAAAAATATTTGACACGTGTCATTTCCGTAAAGATAACTATTGATATTTTAAAAAATTGTAAGGTTAAAATCAGTTATAGATAAATTAATCAAAAGCACTTTCTGGAAAACCATCCCCCCCCCCCTTGCTTCCTGTAAACTGCTGTGGGACAGCAGAAACTGTACGGAAAAGCAGAAATTTTATTTTTACCAAACACACTAAAACTGCTTCTGCTGTCGGAAAGCAGCTGTGGTGGCAGCAGAAGCATTTCCAAACTCACCCTATTATATAGATGTAGGTACTCATTTGACTTTCAACTGAATGACATTGTACATCTGGTGGAAGTAACCTTCACTTAATTTAGGCTCGTCTAAGAGCTGTCTAAGGAAATCCTTGACGGTGTGTTTGGATGAAGAACTACAATATACGCAGGGATTTTTAACGACAGGATTTTATATGAAAGGCGATGTGATATAATATTTTGTTGTTTGGATAAAAAATGAAATGACATGTATATTGTTTGGACCTGGGTGTTAATATTGCATACTTTTGGGGTTTGAGGTTAATAAACGATTTTCAATGTTCTGGATTTAGAGACATACTCTGACTCTATTTAACCCTTACCAACGACCTCCCCTGAAATACTTACTTCATGTATGCTGTCGTCGCCACTTTCACCGCCCTGATTCCTTCCATTGCTGCCGCCTCCCACTCCCCCACCATGACCACCACAAGTTCCACATCCAGCCTGCAACCCCCGGTACCCTTAGTCGATTCCAAGAACTGAATCGCATCAATGTGGATGTATCACACATCCAGATGTAATAGCTATGGCTTTTGAAACTGAAATTGACGAAAACTAGCAACGTGGCGGCTGAGGTAGTGCTGTTATGGTGGCGAGTCGCTGGTGGTGGATATCTGATTGTAACTTTCGGAGCAGTGCTTTTGGGTGCGGCGATGTCTGAGTAGTGGTGTTAATGGAGATGGAATTAGTGCGATTGTGGTCTACACGGTGGCGGCGGTGATGGGTCAGTACGGTGGCAGCCGTGAACGCCGGCCACTACCCCTGTGGCTGCCGGTGTGGCTGCTGGAGTGGTGGTTCAGTGGTGGTTTAATAATTTAATTTGTAAAATAGATGCAACAAAAAAATGTACAGAACAATTGTTGTTATGGATTGAGAAGGATTAGACAAGGAATTTTAAAATGACACCTGTTTAGGTGGAATCAAAAATCAGTATTTGGTGATCCAAAATTCCAGGTTTTGATGATGGCATTTTCAGAAATTCTGACTGATAATTTATCCAATCAAGCAACTTATAAATGACGGGATTAGAAATCCCGAGTTTACTGAATTCCACTTTTTCATCGGTCATCCAAACACACCATAAATGTTTGCCATGGTTGGTTTGGTGCGTATATCTCAGACAGCCACTATTCCCAGTCATTGCACAGTACTGATCTTCAGGTTAATGCGGTGCTGCACCCATAGATTCCTTTCAAGTGTTATGAAAAATGGAAAAACTCACAGACAAGAAAGAATCAAAACACATATTTACGTGGTTCGTCAAAAAATCCTACATCCATGGAGTTGCAGAGATTTCACTAAAACAAACGAAAAACGTCTTAGAGAGAATTACAAGCGAAATCAAGAAAACGCTCAACGTAATACTACGAAGCCCTCAAAGCTCTATAAATATGCAACTCATTAAACCGGGCTGGATCTAATTCTAAACCCAAACGAGACAACCCTGTCGGAGTATATCTTTTCGAGGGCTATCAGCTCAAGCCTTTCCTCCACAGTTCATGTCTCCTTTTCGGGTCGGAGTAAAACATGAACCGGGTCGGTTAATAAAAGGGGTCGCCAAAACCATTATTAATCAACCTTTTTCCTACATTGTATTGCTACTCTTGCTGTGCATTTGAGTTTTGCTGGTCTGATTATGAGGGTGGAATTGTAATATATTTTTAGGAAGTCTTGTGAGCTTCCATTTTTCATGATTGAGCTGATTGAAATTGTCCTCTAGATATGAAGTCATTGTGGATGTGGCGCCTGAGCTCAAATGGACTCCTGAGGATGGATACAAGAATCTAAAGGTTGTTGTTGAGATCGATAGTGATATAGATGCTCACAAGGCTGCCGAACAAGAATTAAGACGCCGTCATAAAACTCTAGGTGCAATGAGGATTGTAACTGACAGAAGCTTAAAGGTGATTCCTTTTGAATATGGATATTATTTACTTCTTTTCTCCCTCTTTCTTCTTTTTTACTTATCTTACTTGAACTCTTGGAGTGCCAAATATATTTTGGGTTTCGATTTTTTGCTTCATGAACTGCTATTTGCATGGAGAGGACAATGACAAGTGGCGAGTCTATAGAAACCCCACTCAAAGATTATGCTTGCTCAACATTTACTTCCATTTGTCTCACACTGTATATATTGTAGTATTAACTAAAATGAATTCAATGCTTAAGCAGATTGGTGATGTTGCGGTCATTGATATATCTGCAACAACTGTTGATGAAGATGAAGCTAAAGTTCAAAACATTCCACAGGCGGAAAGTAAAGGTTTGTTTCTTATTCTTCTATCTGGAAGTTTAAATCAGTACGATGTGCTGGAGAAATAAAAGAACAAGAAAATGAAATACAAACATTTAATTTACATGGGAAAAATGAGGGGAAATCACATGTGATTAGAAGGTGATTCTCTTTCGCTTTTTTGATCTGTGTTGAGACCAAACAATGGCTTAATCGCTTCCGAAAAAGGTTTCTTATTGGTTCTTTTGCAGGTTTTCACTTTGATACAGAAGATGGAGATAAGATTCTTCCTGGTTTTCTGGAGTCTATAATTGGGATTCAGCGAGGCGAAACAAAGTCTTTTCCACTTTCATTTCCTGAATCATGGAAGCAAGAAAGTCTACGCGGTGTTCAAGCCCAATTCACTGTAGGTCCCTTCATGTTTCTTGAATTTCATTCCGTGCTAGATGTCTGTGCCATATACCTGTAGTTTTGCTCTCAAACTTGAGTACATATCGAATCTAATAGCGATAGTTTATACTTAGTTTAGGTACTAAACTGTAATTAATCTTATATAGCTTTGTTATATATTGTTAATGAAATTCAGAAGTCCGGGGAGGACAATTTTCACAAACCTTCATGGTATCAGAGCAACCCTAGCCGCCGCCGCCGTCTCACGTCTCCTTCCCGTGCACTGCCGCTGCCGCCTAGCGCTTCGATCCGCTCCTCCAGCTTCCGCTTTGTCCCTTTCTCCTCTTCCCGTAGCTATCCGCGACGTCGATTGTCCTCAACACCGTCGCTCACTGCGGCGGTGCTCCACCAGTCCAATCGCTGACCCCATATGGTCTGATCAGGCGCCTCTCTCCCGCCGGCGATTGTCTCTGCGTTGTATTCTCTTCAACACACACAACAGCCGCTACCTAATTGATCTCTCCTGATCCGTAGATCTCCCTCCCTCAATTTCAGCGTTGTCGTGCTCTGCCAAAGCTCTCTGTCGGCGATTCCCCGTCTGCGTGATCATCATCTCACCCCGTGTTTTAATTCTGATTGTAGCAGCTATTCTTTAATTAAACTGCTCGTGGGTTGTTTATCAAAACAACAGCTCGTGGGTTTGTTTGGCTATAAAAGGTCGCTGCTGGGTTTGATTGCTTTTCAAAGACAATTAGTACTTTGACTTTTGGTTGAGACCAAATCTTGCTTTTCAAAGTATTGTTCGTGGCCACTTTTTGGTTACTGGTAGCAATTATTAATTGCTAGTGGGGTGTAATCATTGGCGAATAATCACAGTTAGTGGATTTGCTCCTATAAATCTTCATCGAAAGGTTCTGTGTGTTTCTTTTCGTGGTCATCCACCATGTTGACCGCCAAGCAAACAGCTGCTCCTCCGCCAGCACGCCCAAGCAATAGTATCCGTCGTCAGTCTGGCTGCAAAGGTCGGGTACACACTCAGCAGCACTCACAGCAACACCATGCCTCCCCTCACGGCAACTGGGTTTGGTGTCCTGCCCCATTGTCCCCGACTGCTCAGCAGCACCCACAGCAACACCCGGCCTCCCCTCACGGCAATTGGGTGTGGTGTCCTGTCCCATCGTCCCCGACTGCTCAGCAGCACCCACAGCAACACCCTGCCTC
Source organism: Linanthus parryae (assembly GCA_023055425.1). Taxonomy (NCBI): domain Eukaryota; kingdom Viridiplantae; phylum Streptophyta; class Magnoliopsida; order Ericales; family Polemoniaceae; genus Linanthus; species Linanthus parryae. The sequence continues at coordinate 124,746,817 of JALGPY010000004.1, read as the reverse complement.
CCCTCACGGCAAATGGGTGTGGTGTCCTGCCCCATCGTCCCCGACTGCTCATTCGGGCCCCTATCCCCCGACACCGGGTTGGACACAGTCAGGACCCTCTCAGCCTACAGTTACGTCAGGTATTCTTGGTCCAGGACCCACTGCGGGTTCGTCTCCCTCTGTTACTGCTTTGAGTTCGGAATTTGCTGGAATGACTCTTAATGCTCCGGATAAGACATGGTACATGGACTCTGGGGCCTCCTCTCATCTCACATCTCAGACAAGTACTCTCTCCTCTGTCTCATCAAGTTCTCCAATTTCTAATATGATGGTTGGTAATGGGATGCAAATTCCAGTTTGTGGTTCCGGTCAGCAGACTATTACTACCCTATCCCGTCCCCTACACCTCAAAAATGTCCTTCTTGCCCCAAATATAATTAAAAATCTTGTCTCTGTCCGTCAGTTCACCATTGATAATAATGTCTCTGTCGAGTTTAACCTGACTGGCTTTTCTGTGAAGGACCTTCACTCGGGGACCCTTTTACTTCGGAGCAATAGTTCAGGGGACCTCTATCCTCTTATTTCCACCCCATCCACCTCTCCAGCCCAGTCTCTTGCCATTCTTCCAGCCCCAGTGTGGCACAACCGTCTAGGACATCCTGGTCGCCACGTCTTGGATCATCTGAGCTCTAGTCATTTCATTTCTTGTACTAACACTGAGCAGACCGGATTGTGCCATGCATGCCAACTCGGCAAACACGTTAGACTTCCCTTTGCCCCTTCACAATCTTGTACTGTTGCTCCGTTTGACATTATTCATAGTGATATTTGGACATCTCCTGTTGCTAGCAAATCTAAAGTATTATCTTCTCTTACTTGATGATTACTCGCATTTTCTATGGGTTTTTCCATTAAAACTCAAATCAGATGCTTTCATTCACTTCAAACAATTCCACACGTATGTGCATACCCAGTTTTCTCGTGACATCAAGAGTTTTCAATGCGACCTTGGGGGGGGGGGGGGGAATTCGATAACTCTGCGTTTCATGAGTTCGCCAAGTCCAGTGGCCTTGTTTTTCGATTTGCTTGTCCGCAAACGTCTCCTCAAAACGGCAAGGCCGAACGTATGATACGTCGTATCAATGACATATCTCGTACTCTTCTGTCTCAGGCCTCTATGTCTCCTCGCTTCTGGGTTGAGTCTGTTCTCACTGCTGTCTATCTCCACAACATTCTCCCCACCAAAGCTCTCAACGGTGGTATTCCTACCACCATTCTCTATCATCGTCTTCCCACATACGATCATCTTCGTACATTTGGGTGTTTGTGTTACCCTAATCTGACTGCTGTGTCTCCCCACAAGCTTGCCCCTCGGTCCACTCGATGTGTGTTTCTTGGTTACCCTTCGAACTTTCGTGGTTATCGGTGTCTCGACATCTCTACTGGTCGCATTCACATCTCTCGCCATGTTACGTTTGATGAGCATGTCTTCCCGTATGGCACACCGGGTTCCGTATCACTTCCCGGGCATACTGTCTCTGACCCCGACGATGGTCTTCCTCCTATAGATCTATCCGGTCATACTCACAACCCCTCTGCTCCCTCTCGGCTGACCCCACCCTTCCTTCTTCACTACACTCGTCGCCCGGCCGCACCTCCTCCTGCTGCCTCGACGCCACCTCAGCCTCCTCCACCTCAGGCTCATCCTCAGCCTCCTGCCTCCCCACCTGTCACGGTCTCCCCGATGTCTCCAGCACCAGACTCTCCTAACCCACCGGCTCCACCTCTCTCCCCTCAGATGAGAACCCGAGCCCAGCACGGTATCCATAAACCCATCTCCCGTCTTACCCTTCATACTCAATCTCCCTCTTCCGTGTCTCCATTTGACCAAGTCCCATGTGTCTGCCCTTTCGGACCCACACTGGAAAGCTGCAATGGATGATGAGTTTGAGGCTATGATCACGAATCAGACTTGGGAGTTGGTTCCTCGCCCGTCTGGGGCAAACATTCTTCGGGCCATCTGGTTATTTCGTCACAAGTTTCGGGCTGATGGTACTCTTCAGCGGTACAAAGCCCGCCTGGTGGCGAATGGCAAATCTCAGTTAGTGGGTGTTGATTGTGATGAGACTTTTAGTGCTGTTGTCAAACCGGCCACCATTCGTACTGTTCTCACTCTTGCCATCTCTCATGCTTGGCCTATTCGCCAGTTGGATGTCAAGAATGCTTTCTTGCACGGGGATGTGGATGAGGTAGTTTATATGCATCAGCCACCGGGCTATCGGGATCTTCGCCATCCTGATCATGTATGTCGTCTTCGTAAGTCCCTCTATGGGCTGAAACAGGCACCACGCGCGTGGTTTCAGCGTTTTGCTACATTTCTCACGGGCTCAGTGGGGTTCTCTAGTTGTCGATGTGATGAGTCTCTGTTTGTCTACAGCCAGGGATCAGATATTGTCTACCTCCTCCTCTACGTCGACGATATTATCATTACAGGGTCTTCTCCTACAGTTGTGCAGAGGATTATTGCTCAGCTTTCGACCGAGTTTGCTATGACTGACCTTGGACCTCTACATCACTTTCTGGGCATTGCTGTCACTCGTACCGAATCTGGTATGGTTCTCTCTCAGCGTCAGTATGCCTCTGAGATTCTACAGCGTACATCGATGGTCGGCTGTAAGCCGGTTAGCACTCCGGTTGAGACTGGCTCTAAACTCACCGCGGGTTCGGGACCCCCGGTTCATGATCCCACTCTCTACCGCAGTTTAGCTGGTGCTCTTCAGTACCTCACATTCACTCGTCCTGACATCTCATATGCCGTTCAGCAGATCTGTCTTTTCATGCACGATCCTCGAGAGCATCATTTTCGCGCGTTGAAACGCGTTCTTCGCTATGTGAGTGGCACTCTTGATCTCGGGTTTCACATCTCTGCTACTGCCTCCATGGGTCTTACGGCCTACACCGATGCGGATTGGGCAGGCTGCCCGGACACACGTCGTTCCACCTCCGGTTTTTGCACCTTCTTTGGGGACAACCTTCTCAGCTGGTCGTCCAAACGACAAGCTACTGTCTCTCGTTCTAGCGCCGAGGCCGAGTATCGTGGCGTGGCCAACGCTGTTGCTGAGCTCTGTTGGCTTCGCAATCTTCTTCTTGAGCTTCAGGTTCGTCCTCCGATGGTCTCACTCTGCTATTGTGACAATGTTAGTGCTGTCTACTTATCGGGTAATCCGGTTCAACATCAACGTACGAAACATATTGAGATCGATCTCCACTTTGTACGGGAAAAAGTTCGTCTCGGCCAACTTCGGGTTCTTCACATACCCGCTGACTTCCAGTATGCGGATATCTTCACCAAAGGTCTGCCTCGCCAGTTATTTGAAAGATTCCGCTCCAGTCTGAACGTTCATCATTCTCCCGCTCCGACTGCGGGGGTGTAATAGCGATAGTTTATACTTAGTTTAGGTACTAAACTGTAATTAATCTTATATAGCTTTGTTATATATTGTTAATGAAATTCAGAAGTCCGGGGAGGACAATTTTCACAAACCTTCAGAATCTTATGCCAACTTCTCTGTTAACTTCTGAAACCTTTAATTTCTAGAGAAGGAAACTCATTTTCAACTTCCGAGAATAAGCCAAATTTACTAAATGATAGGACTTTCATATAGCTTCTTTCATAATGCACGATCTGCAGATTTTGTTGTCCTGCAAGTGCTGCAATATAGCTAACTGACTTGTTCTTTTTTACTTCAAATTTGTTTAGGTTGAATGCAAAGAACTATTTTACAGAGAGATGCCCGAGTTGGATGACTCAATTGCCGATGAGCTTATTCCTGGATGCAGTACCATTGAGGAGGTGAGCTGTGGACCTTTCGCGATGATATGAAGTCGTCTTCTCAACTTTAAATTGTACCACTTGAATAATTGGCAGGTTAAAGAAGTCTTATTACAGAAGTGTTTGGAAATAGAGCAAACAGCCAAAGAGCAAGCAACGGATAATACCATTTTGGACCAGCTCCGCCAGGTTGAAAGTTAAATTTATTTTATTCCGCACACATTTTATCTGACATTGCAAAATTCGCAACAGATGGTGTCTTTAGTCATTACTCATTTCAGTATTTGCAATTTGTTTGAACACTTTGTAATAAAACATGCGTGTTCTTGTTCTTTGGCAGATGGTCGAAGTTGAGATTCCCCAATCTCTGTTTGAGGAACAAGGAAGACAGCTTTACGGGTCTAAACTTCTACAGATACAGGTCAGCGACATCAGAACCCCAATACGAATTATACATATTACACCCTCTCCTTCAATAGGTTTTCATCTGTATTGACATAACACTATATGGATTTCAGGAAAAAATGAAACTTACGGAGGAGCAATTAGCGACTCTATCAAGTCCAAGAGCTGTTAACGAGTTTCTGGAGAATCAAAGGGAGAACATCGAGAGCGTGATAAAGCAAAATCTGGCAGTTGGAGACATATTTAAACGCGAAAACTTGGAGGTAACTTTTTCAGTTGACATAAAACTAGTATTCTGCATGCAAACTCTAACTAACATTCATGGGATGTTCTTGCAGTTTCCAACTGATGAGCTGGTTAAGGAGGTAGAGAACTCCATAGCTGAGTTCAAACGCCACAAACAAGAGTACGATGAGGAGCGTGTGAATGAACAGGTGAGTTCTATTATTCTCTTGGGAAACTTATTTCTTCACATGGAATAGTATTAGCTGTGTAGTTACTGAAAAACAAGTAAAACCTACCTACTGGAGTTATCAGCCAAAAGTGACTACTGCCTCCTGGTAATAAGATGTGATAGCAATAGAGGAGAACAGTGTGTAAACTAACTCTTGACAGAATTACTTTTTCCCAGAACTTGCGACATTTAACTACAGTTGGGGTGTGCTGACAAGGGCAGAGGGACTGAGGACAAGGGGTGGCAATTGCAACCCCTGACTTTTTGAAAACTCCACTAACACCCCTTTAATTACAACTATTTTACACTAAGACCCTTAAGAAAATACATAAATGGCCCGTCCGGAATTAAAAAATTTCCGCGTATCCTTAAAAAACCATGATATATAATGAATGCATTTAATAACTTCCGTATCATTTAATTTTGCCCCGGCTGGTTCGATTTCCGGGCTCACACTGGGGTACATGCAGTATGAAAAATGATATTTAACTCCATGCACTATCAAAAGTGCTGACATTGCACTCCACAATTTCGACGGCTGTCAATACTATTTGTTATGATCCGGGCAGAGCTTAGAGAACGATGAATTGATGAAAACAAGAACACAAGAACACACACGATGTAACGTGGTTCACTAGCGATGAGCTAGCTACCTCCACGACCCGAAAAACCACAATTTATTAGAGAGAAACCCACGATTACAACCCACACCAATAAGCCACAACCCTAGGTCCTTATATAGGCCTAGGATACCGACTTGGTGCCCAAGAAACAAAGAAGTTACCAAAACGAACAAGGAAACAATATTCAGCCGCCCTATCGAACTATTCGGACCCGTCATTATCGAACTGTTCCCAGACCCGTCGAACTGTTCCAGACCCGTCGAACTGCTTCTTCTTCTTTGTCTTCTTTCCTTCGTCTTGATCCGTTTCTTCGCCTTGTTTCTTGGCCCCTCTTCGTCGCCAACTCCTCGCCAAGCCCAAGCACATTCAAGCCACTTTGGATTCCCAACACTATTTTCAGCACGATTTTGGACTGCAGTAGTAACTTTTAACGAATTTTGGAAAGCGGTGTCATCACCTTCAATTGTGCATGGAGTTGAATGTCAATTTTCATTCTGCGTGTATTGCAGTGTTAGCGACCCAAACTGTGAGGTAGTTAGAAGTTCATTTTTCGATAGGAAGATTTGTTTCTCGAAGGGGAGTGAGTCTCAAACACGATCAGGGGTGGATCTAGGAACGTTAATGTAAAAACACAAATAATAATAAGGGTTAGTTATTAATTTGAGTGGGTTAAACTGCATTTAATAGATGTAATGTAGGTTAAACTTGCCGTTTCACAAACTTGAGTGGGGACTATAACCCCCACAACTCAGAGGGTGGATCCGCCCATGAACACGATATTTGGTGCATATGCAGTTTGGGCTCTTTACCTCTGGCTATTAGAGTTTGTCAGTGTGCAAGCAATTGGAATGTTCCTTGAAATATTAGTACACTGTCTGTCGTCACCTCAATCACTCATTCCAAAAATCTACAATCTCACATCCAAACAAGGCCAATTTATAGTATAAGAAATAGTATAAGAAATAATGTTGTTTTGATAATGTCGCATATGCTTCCGTTTTCATTCCTAAGCAGAGCTTGGATGAATGAGATGAACTCTTTGGTTCTTCTCCAAACAAAAAATCAGAAACTTTGGTTAACTTATCCCAGATGGTTGAGAGCGGTAGAGCGTTAACTGCCCTTGCTTAGTGAAAACTATGTACCTAACTGCCAAGAATTCATACATTTTTTTGTCTTATCATTCAGTGTAAGCTTCCCCATATTCCCTTGCCTGAGTGGACTTGGATCAAAGATTCTTCCTAGTAAAACTGATGACAGGGATGACCGTTTTTCTTTTCTGTTCTGCAGGTGCAAGAGATACTGGAGGGAGCCAAAGTCCTCGAGTGGCTACGAGAACGCGCGGAGATCGAGTACATAACCAGATGATGTCTCTGTGTGTGTGTCGAAAGTAGGTATAGAGAGGCAACGAGGCTGTGAAGTTTTGGTGAGGCTGAAAAAATGTATCGTTTGATGACAGTGTAGAATTTTGTAAATTTATATCAGCAGTCAATAAATTGACTAGATTTGTAATTTGATTTTTCTTGGCATGTGCTTAAAATCTAAATAAAAATTTAATTGCATTTCACAACATTTGTGAGTTTTACCCTCAAATTTACAAAAGAAACGTTCTTATTTCAACATAGATCACGGCTTCATTCGTATAAATTTGGATTTTTTTTTTTTTTTGATAAAAGGTAAGAACTTTCATTAGGAACGCACCAAGCAGGTTACAGAACAAACCTATCGAACTAGTACAAAGTGCCAGCGCCTATTACAAACTACTATTATACAAGCCATAGTTCCCAGAATATAGACAGCAAAATGTTGGAAACAACAGCTGTAGCAAAAGTTCTAAAAGTCTCCAGACTATGTACAACAAAAGACTCTGGAGACTAAACTAACGGGCTAGATGGACCGATTTGGCTAAGAGGTGCGCCTCTGTGACCCTACCACGCGGCACTTTGACGATAAAACATTCTTTAAATATCCTACTTGCCTGCTTAATATACTCCAAAATGGGTGCGTCCCTGTAAGAAGCCGCTTCACTCCCCTGAATCAAATTGTATGAAGTAAGACTGTCAGTACATATAATGATGCTTTGATGTAAATGATAACGTGCAAAAAGTAATCCATGATAAATAGCCAGAAGTTCCATTTGGAGTGCTGAATCCGCTTTGTAGCTGCCCGTGCAACTACTTGTGTTACCATGTCGGGTTTGCATGTAGACGCCGACTGCTCCGTGAAGTTTCGAATAGTTCCAGGCACCATCAACTTTCAATTCTGCTTCCGTTTGCGGTCGTTGGGTGTGGATAATATTGGTTGTAAGCGAAAAGTACCGGTCCTCAGTTGAGTCTTGTCTATTGTTTGTCTGTTGTATGGAGCTTCCAGGTGTAGGCTGGCATTTCAGGATCTCAGTATCCGAAATGTCAAAGAAAGCTGTAGCTGTGGCCAGTGACCACTCACAAGCTCGAAATACCACCTCATTGCGCGCCTTCCAAAGTGCCCACAGAAGGGGTATTATTGGTGTGATATGGTTGTTTGGGCTGTGAATAGTTTCGTAAATTAAGCTAGTAACTGAGGATGAGTGGAAATTGTGGAGCTTTTGACGAGCAAACCCCGATGATATTGGGCAGTAAAGGAAAAGGTGGTCTATTGTTTCCGGCTGTTGTTTGCAAAGGGGGCAGGTATCTGGGATGGCTTGTATCTTGGTGGCAAGGTTTGAGTTGCAGGGAAAAGCATTCGGCTGGAGGCATTTCCACAGGAAAAGTTTGTATTTTTCCGGAATAGGGAGGCCCCATAGTTTCCCCCATGGAGTGTGTGATGCGGACGGCATGTCAAAATAGCGTGCGGGGAAAAGAAGGGGGCTTGTTTGGGCTTCTAGAAAGCGATATCCCGATCTTGCTGTGAATGCACCGGATTTTGTGAAAGGCCAGACTATCCGATCCGGACAGCTGTCCAAAGGCAAATGAATGGTGCAAATACGTTGAACCAGGAAATCAGGAAGCAGATTTCTCAGCATGTTGATATTCCATACTGGTTTACCAGCTGAGAATGTGAGAAGGGCCGAGACTTGAAGGTGGTTGTAAGAGGAAGTGTTTAGGAATTCTTCCAGTGGAAATAAAAGGTGAGGTATCCATCGATCTTTCCCCACATTGACAGAGTGTCCATTTCCAATGGTCCAGGCGTAACCTTGCTGGATTAGTTGTCGCCCGGAGAAGATACTCTTGGCGCACCAAGAAGCTGCTTGGGGAAGTCGCATTTCGGTGTTTCTGAGGCTGTCAGGAGAGAAGTGGTGCGAGTATTTAGCTTTGATCGCTGCAGCCGATAAGGTTGTTGGATGCATCAATAGCCTCCAATAGGAAAATGCCAAAAAAGCATCGTTTGCCCACTCCTGATTTCGTATGCCCAGTCCGCCTTGGGATTTGGCTTTCCAAAGTTGGGAGTCTGGGATTAGTTTTAGAGGCCTTGAGCTGTCAGGGTTACGCCAGAACTTGAGCGTGTGGGAATTTAGCTTTGCTGTTATTGTAGCTGGGATGCGAAATGCCGATCCAAAATAGACAGGTAGCGAAGATAATACTGATTTGACTAGTGTTAGCCGTCCTGCTGGAGATAGCAGTCTAGATTGCCATGTGCCCAGTTTATCCGTAAACTTTGCAGTCACGGTGTTCGCAGCCTGAGTTTTGTTTCGCGACTCTGCCAACGGCAATCCTAGATATATTGCGTTCTTTCCCGGGGGGATTGGCCCAAAGAATGAAACAAATTGATGAGAGAGCAGGGATGTTTGGGCTAAAGAAGAAGCTGGACTTCGCGAAGTTGATCTGTTGACCCGAAACATTGCCAAATCGTTCAAGCGCCACTGCTAAGTCATTGCAGGAGGCCAAGGAGGGTTTGAAGAATAAGAGACAGTCATCTGCAAACAGTAGGTGTGATACCGGAGGGGAGGTACGCGAGAGCTGGAGTCCCGGTACAGCCCCTGTGGTATTTAGTGCATTTAAATGGCTGGACATAGCTTGTAGGTAGATGATGAATAAGTAAGGGGATAACGGATCCCCTTGCCGAAGGCCTGCTGTAGGGAAGAAAGGTGAGGTAGGAATGCCATTTACCAGGACTGAGTAGGACACCGTCCTAATACATTGGGATATCAGACGCACCCATTTTTTCTGGGAATCCTAGGCGTGTCAGGCAAGTTTCTAGAAAGTCCCAGTTTACACGGTCAAATGCTTTGCTCATATCTAGCTTGAGTGCAGCCAGATATGCTCCCGTGCGTTGCCTCTTGATTTTTGCGAATAGTTCATTTGCGAGGAGTATATTATCTGTATTCCGGCGCCCCGCAACAAAAGCCGATTGATTGGCTGTGATGATATCTGGCAGGATGAGCCTCATGCGGTTGGCTAAGACTTTGGCAATGATTTTATACACAGTTGTGCATAAGCTAATTGGCCGAAAATCAGAAGCCATTTGGGGGTTATTTGTTTTAGGTATAAGTGTAATTGAAGTATGGTTGAGTTGCTTGAGCAGGTGGCCAGAATTGAGAAAAGAGAGAACAGCTGCGGTGGTGGATTCTCCAACTATATGCCATGTTTTTTGGAAAAAGACTGGCGGCAAGCCGTCTGAGCCAGGAGCCTTGTAGGGGTGCATTTGAAAGGCAGCTTTCCGGACCTCAGAAGCTGTGAAAGGTCTAAGGAGAATCTGGATGTGGGATGGCGTTAAACGGGTGTTAAAGTGGTCCCATCCTTGCCAGTGCTCAATGGGGGTAGGTGATGGTGGGGGTTGGTAAAAGTCTTTAAAATAGGAGTATAGGTGGTTGCTAAGCTCCTGCTGAGTGGAATGGGTAGTACCGTCATGTCCGCGTAACTGCATTATACGGGTCCTTGAGGTACGTTGCTTAAAGCGAGCATGGAAAAATCGTGTGTTACGGTCTCCTTGGAGTAACCACCTAGCTTTTGCCCGCTGAGCCCATAGGATTTCCTCCTGCTGGTACAGTTCTTCCAGATCACAACGCGCTTGTTGCAGTGTTTGATGCCAACCATGAGGGTGTGGGTTGGTTGGTGGTGTGGAAGTAATCTGCTGTAAGTGAGCTCGGGTTTGGTTAATTCTTTCGGCCAAATGCCCAATACCATTGCGGGCCCAGGTGCGCAGAAGCATTTTGGCTAGCTTGCATTTCATCACTAGTTGAAAGGCTGGTGTGCCAGAAAAAGGGTGGTTCCACGCTTGTTGGATTAGCTCAAAACAGTGGTCATGTCGCAGCCAAAAAGCTTCAAATTTGAAGCTTTTTGCTTTGGGCATATCCGGTTTTCGGATGTATAAAAGGCATGGACCGTGATCGGATGTTATGATAGGCAAATTGAGTAAATAGGAGCTTTCATACAAGGAGAGCCACTGGGAGTTTGCAAAAGAGCGACCAAGCCTTTCATAGGTATAAATTTGGATTGATTGATGGTGCATGCACAAAAAGAAGGTAAATATAGTACTCTTTCCATACCATAATAACTGTCATTTTTTGAAACTCTAACTCATAAAGGAGATATGCATTAATTGCATTCTGGTTGGGTTTTATAATGACATTGACATAATTGTCAATTCTTTCTCCATTTCCAACACCACTAAACACTTTCAATCTTGAAAAATGGAAATGCACAGTTATTTTGGAACAACTCAAAATGGAAAATTTGACAGTTATTATGAGACGGAGGGAGTATATGAGAAAGCCAAAATTAAAAAAGAAGTCTCGAAATTGGAAATCGTTTTGAAATCAGATTAGAACAATCAAAATCAACTTTCTTTTTAGAGATTATTATTAAATAAAATTAAAATCTCTAATCAAACATGCACGTTGCATCGCTCTTCTGTAAATAAGCAATGAGTCAAGTCTCAGTATGCTTTGCTTAGAATAGACTTGTCGTGGTGAAGGTAGTCCTATTCATTGGGTCAATGCCTCACCAAATGACATACCCTCATGTTACATTCCAACCAGAATTTGGTAAAGTATGTATTGAAATTATTTAATTAAGTGGTTGTGCACTGAAAAATGAAAACAAAAAGCAAGAGTTCACATTCAAGAGGGCATGAGAAAGGTTGATAAGCATTCCTATTCTAGAGGTTATTTAATTAAGTGGTTGTGCAGTAAAAACAACTACTTATTTAGGTATTCATTAATTAATTTCATAAAAGAGAGTTGTTTTATCATGTTAGTTTAGTGTGTTAAGAATAATGAGGTTCCCCTCAAAACTATTGTCAATCCTAAAGTAACACTAACATATTGAAGCTTGATTTGTGATGCAACATCAATTGTTCTTTCATTTTGTAGATTGACTCACCATGCTAATATCACCCTTTGTGCATTCTCTCTTCAGAAGTTGAAATATTTTATTTAACACTCTTAAAATCAATATGATGATAGGAATTGATAATGTTGTCTCTTGTTTGGGTGAAGACAAGAAGATGATAAGGCCATGATGGGAGAAAATGAGTTATCCTTTTGAGAGACAGATTCTCCCTTTCAATAATTATTTAATCTTTGGCATGTATTGGGTTAGGATTAACAAACAATACTAGCTATGAATAAATAATTAGTAGATAGAATTTTGATTAATCTATCTTCAAAATGATTTTATTGGTGGGCCAAAATAATCAATCATCAACTTGTCTCCCTCGCAGCTTCCTGATTTCCAACACAAAACCCAGTCCAAGTATGGGCTCCAAGAAGTCACATTATTACTTCAGTTTTTTCTCAAACAAACAATTATTTAATTTTCTCAATAAGTGACTTTTACTATTTCATTTTTACCGGGGTATGTCAATTGTCAGTCATATCTCGTTATGCAATAATTCTTTTCACTAAGCAATGCTTTGCTCTAGTGAAATCTTGAAAAAATTTGTTCAAAAAGTGTATTCGTGATATGATAAGTTGAAAGTGTTATATTCCCAAATAATCATCTTTGCTGATGCAGTTTCTTTTACATTTGTGAAAATTTATTAATCGTGATAAATGCACAACAATCTTATCACATGTGCTACGTTATGTACACAGGTTGGAAAATATCTCACTCGACATATATAATGTTGCTCCATCCAACCCTCACTCAAAATTCGTGTTTTTGCTAAAAACACAACATAAAAATAGACAAGAAAATGACACGTCAAACATCGTTTTGATGAAAATCAAATCATTTTTAAGAGCGGCGAGGGACACTCTCTTTGAGAGCATCCCCAAGAAATGGAGTGAACATTTGTGTATTTGGATCAACTTTGCTCCTCCACTTTGTTGCTTGAACTCCAATAATGAATAGCAAAATTGCACAATTATTATTATGTTATTATTTTTTTTTATCACTATTATTAATTATATTTTTTGTTAATTTAATAAAAATAAATGAATAATGCCTATTCAAACAAAATGTAATTTAATTAATAGTGATATAATATTAAAATAACTAGGGGATTACCCGTGCCCGAGGGCACTACCCAAGAAATACGTTTCACCTATAAAATGAGTATTTTCATCTACAACAGAAAATGAAGACAACATAAAATAGTTGTAGTAAATTATCATGAACAAAGGAAGCCCCTTTTTATAATTATGATAAAATGAGTGGTTAGTTAATTGGGTAGTTGAGTAGTGGGTAGTTAAGTGAGTGGTAGGTGAGATCTAAGGGCTGATGTTAATTCAATCTAACGGTCTAAAAGACATTTCAAAGTCAACCGTCCTAATTTATAATATAGACTAGGGGATTGCCCGTGCCCGAGGGCACTACCAAAAAACACGTTTCACCTACTGTAATGTCATAAATAAAATGAGTATTTTCATCTACAAACATGGGCAGAAAATGAAAACAACACAAATAATTGTATTAAATAATCGGGAACAAAGAAAACCTATTTTTTATAATTATGATAAAAGGAGTGGGTAGTTAAGTAGTGGGTAGTTATGTGGCTGGTAGGTGAGATCTAAGAACTGGGGTTAATTTAATCTAACGGTCTAAAAGACATTTTAAAGTCAACCGTGCTAATTTATAATATAGACTAGAGTATTACCCGTGCCCGAGGGCACTATCTCTAAATTGGATATTTTTTTAATTTAGAGGTGTTTTTTTTAAATGAATTTAGAGGTGTTATCTAAAAATTATATTTACAAAATGTGGTGAAAAAAAAACAACTTCCAAGTTAGGGATGTAATTGAGAAAAATCTCTCTCATATTAGTTACGGATGTCCAAGGAGAGTGGGTACTTAGGCATGTCCAAGGAGAGTGGGTAGTTAGAAATGTAATAAGTATGTGAGATCTAATGGTGGGGATAGGGTTGATATAATCTAAGGGTTGAAAATTCAAAAGTTTGTTAAACCATGCTATTTTATAATATAGATTTACAGAAGGAAAATTTTACTTAAAAAAAACTATTTTCATCCGTTATATTTCAACGGTCATATTGCAGCATTTACATTCAAACGCCTATGTTTAAACGATATGTTTTCAATAGCTATATTAATGCGTCGTGTTTTAAGGGATCAGTTGGTGAATAACGTAAAATTGAACTATTTATGTTTTGCTTCAGTGAACAATTTGTAACCCCTTTGCTCTTCTAAAAATTGTCAATAACTTCTGCTCAAACGGATGCTCCATCTATTGGAGGAGCTACGTTTTGACAAATTTAGAACAAAACCAAATTTTGCTCCATCTCTTAGAAATGCTACAAGCTTTTATAGGAAAGAAAGAAGCAATAACAAGAGAATTTCTTGTTTGCTTTAAGAGTAAATGATGTAGATTTGCTCTAACCATACAGCACATGACACGTCAGGAGAAAAGAGAATGAGTAACAGACAGAGAAAGTGGATTAAACAGTGATAGTGTCATAAGCGTAAATAATGTGGAACGGCAGCCCCAGAAGCAAGAGAAGATCTAGACAATCATAAACAGACCACAGAGTACGACGGGTCATATAAATAATGAACTCAGGCGCTATATTTTTATTTCTTCTTCCTTCTGCACACCAGTCTTTCACTTCACATGTTCTTTGCTTCTTCTGGTCGTCACTGTTTCCTCTTCTCTCTCTCTCTCTAGTCTCTACTGAGCCCAAATCACTCAGATCTGAGACCGTGAAGCTTTGAAACCCTAGCCGGAGATACGATCTCGGTAAGCATTTTTTCGATACTTACTTCTCTGGTTACTGTCAATGTCAGTGAATAATACTCTTCCGATTAACTCTGCTCTCACTCACAACACATTTCAATGGTGGTTTTCATGTGGATCTGTTAGTGTTCTTCCTTTTACTGCATTACATTTCGCCTTATTTAGGTTTTATTGTTATTTACTGGGCTCTACTCATTTCAGTGAAAACTTAGGGCTTGCTAAAAGAGTCAGTTTTGTTGTTTCTGAACATAGAATGGTCATATGCTCTAAGTCTGCTTCATAGAGCTTAAATGTACTGTTAAGATCTAGAAATGAATTGCTGTATCATGATTAGTGAGCGAAGAATATTTTGAGATTATTCCGGTAGTTGGTAAAGATGTAACTTTTTATAGAATGTGTTTCCTTTTTGTATTTCTCTAGTTTTGCCTTGATATAAATTGCTTACAAGAAAAAACGGATTTTCCATGTTGTGGTATGTATTTTTTTGGCGATTGTTCTGGTAGTTGGTAAAAATGTAAAACTTTTTATAGAATGTGTTTCCTCTTAGTACTTCTCCAGTCTTGCCTTGATATAAATTGCTTACGAGAAAAACGGATTTTCCATGTTGTGGTATGTAATCTGCAGAGTAAGGCACTAGCCTGTTGAAATAGCGGGAATGGCTTCAGAGGATGTTCAGAGTCATGTTGTTGTCGGTATTACTTGTGGCTCCTTGCTGCAGCAATTGCAGGTAATTCAGATTCTTATCACCCACGTCGGCGTTATTAATTTTATCAAATTTAAGTACTGAGACTGTAGGTTTCCAAATTTGTTTCTGAATCTAACATGGCAATTTGTGAATAATATGATTGGTAAGTGAAGTGAAATCTCTGACTAAAATGCAGGGAATTTGGGATGAGGTTGGTGAAACTGACGATGAGCGGGACAAGATGCTTCTTCAGTTAGAGCAGGAGTGCTTGGATGTCTACAAGAGGAAGGTTGACCTGGCTGCTACTTCTAGAGCACAACTTCTTCAGGCTCTCGCAGATGGTAGAGTTGAACTCACCAGTCTTCTCTCTGCTCTTGGAGAGAAATCATTTGTTGGAATAGTGAGTAGCTTCTTCCTTAACGGGAAAGTTTTGGTTCTCAGATGTCGAGGAAATTATTAGCATCATATGCATATTCCAACAGTTTCCTTAAGTTTCTTGATAAAGGAACCCTCATATTCTCTTTCCTATGGCAGCCTGAGAAGACGTCTGGAACAATAAAGGAACAGCTTGCGGCTATTGCCCCTGCACTAGAGCAGCTGTGCGAACAGAAAGAGGAGAGGATAAAGGATTTTGCTGATGTTCAGTTACAGATACAAAAGATACGCGGAGAAATTACCGGTGCTACTGAGCAAGTGAGCAACCCCGTGGTTGACGAGTCTGATCTAACCCTGAAGAAGCTGGAAGAGTTTCAGGGTCAGCTCCAAGAGTTGCAGAAAGAAAAGGTAAGCTCACTACCTCATCAAATGGTGATTAGACTTGACCAACTTGAACACTCAAGCATAATTTGATTCCAATTTTTTTGTTCTGTTGCTTTGATCTGATAGAGTGAGAGACTGCACAAGGTTCTTGAATTTGTTAGTACTGTGCACGATCTGTGTGAAGTCCTTGGGATGGACTTTTACGATACGGTTACTGATGTTCATCCAAGTTTAAATGATGAGACGGGTGTGCAATCCAAAAGCATCAGCAATGATACCTTATCTAGATTGGCTAAGACGGTCTTAGCACTAAAGGAAGATAAGAAGCAGAGGCTGCATAAGGTATATCTTAACTTATATCAGTTAATTTTTCTACTGCAATTCCCAAACTCAAAAAATCCCCCTAATACTTAGTTACTGTAACCGGCTACAGTTCAAACATGGTAGGTTGGGGCTCACATTGTTTATAACTTTGTGTCAGTTGGATTGTTCCGGTTTTTTGGTTCGCTAGATATTAAGAAGTACCATTAACATATACTTCTTCCGGATATCGTACTTTGTGCGGGCTACTAAAATATTGGATGTCATCAATTGTTGGAGTAGATCAGTAGAATGTGACTTATATATGTTCCCTGGTCAAATTCCAGTGATTTAGTACTTTGCATGTTATATTTTTCCCAATAATTTATCAAATATAAAAGAAGCAACTTGGATCCTTGGATTTCATCAAAAAAAAAAAAAAACTTGGATCCTTGGGGTCGGCGATTCATTACCTAAAAATAGTAGTTAGTTAGTCATCATTTTTCAGAATGCGCTGTCCAGATCACAAATTTGCTAGGTTATTAGCGATTTTCGTAGAATATAAACTGGTGGCGCCAAATACATAAATGTGCATCAACAAATTGGAAGAGATAAGACAGAGTTACTTAATACGAGTTTGAGTGTTGATACTTAGGGCCTCGAAGATCTGTGGTTTGAAAGTGCTGCTTTTTTTTAACCAGAAAAACCTCACTTGTTCATTTTGCATCAGTTCAGCGATCTAAAACCAAAGCTATCAATCATTTTTCTTTAAAAGGCTCTTTACTAAAGTTGTATTTTCTCGCTCTATTCCGTATGTTCAGTCTTCTGTATTTTGTTGGAGTTTTGAGTTATGGCTGACTCTTGAGTAAAGCAACTTAAAAAGTGAATCCCATTGAAATTATGATCTTGAAGAGAGGTACTAGTCTAAAGTAATGGTATCTAATTGGTTTTTGGAATCTTGAAAAGGCGAGGAAGACATGAAATGACATGGGAGATGTCATTCGCCTTTTTATTTATGATTTGGAACTGGGAGAACATTACATGATCTTCAATGCAGTTAGTTTTTGATTTCTTCAAACTTCGGGAAGTGGTAGTTCTGTATAAAGTTCATCTTGAGCAAGCTTATGGTGTAATTTGTTTTACGCTCTAAAGAGATCTTTGCTTAAAGGAGGGAAAACATCCACTTGCATCGAAGATACACTAATCAATATCCATTCTTTGGGGCTTTATTTGTTGAAGTTGTTAATTCATTTGTTTTTGCAAGAATGGCCTGCACCAAAGAAGATAATTGTATTGAGATGAAGCTGGCCACTACTCTTATGCGAAAAATGCATTGTGACAACTTAAACTGCCCAAGACAGTTCTTGATAATCAAATCTGTAACCTTCGGTTTTGAGACTCTTAACCATTCATTTAAATTCAAAATCAATGGAAAACTTTAACGTGCTTAAACCCATCTTTTCCTTTCGTCTAACAAATATACCTATCACATTCAGCTTCAACAATTCTCTGTGTCAATTGTTGATATCAATGGCTTGTCTAGAAATCATACAAAGTCCTCTTGATCACCAGCAAAGGAAGAGTCACAAGTTCAAGTGAATGGCAAATTATTATATGCCTTAAACGAGGAGATCCGATATGAAATAGTTGACTTCATGGTTATATGCCATCAAAGAAAACTATTCCCTTTATCAGCAGCGACAAAACTCGCTGGTCAATTTACTCGATGCCCGCACATATGAGGAGCAAGTCTATATGTAGTCACAGTTGAATCTCTAATCGAAAAGGAAAAAGTAGGAGGAAGATAGGTGGCAAGAGATGCTAATACCGCGTGGGAGAGACAGTTTTAGCTGTAATAGGATGGAATTGCTGTGGTAGTCACTGCTGTGGCAACCGGTAGCAGTACCGTGGTGGTTCGGGAGCCTGAGTGATTATAATTTAAGGTTGAAGTAAACATGTATCAAGTTTGACTCAAAGCTGTTAGCTGCTGAACATATTTCCTCTGCAATACTGTTTGTTTTATATTGTGAATTTATGATTTTGGGAATATTCATGTAGAAGTCCTGTTCCTTTTTAATTAACACTGCATGTCTATTTCTCCTAATTTGTTAATTTATTAAAATTAAGTTACTTAGTACGACACTGTCTAACTTTAAGCACAGTTATTTACTTTGAACTCCTATTATTTTCTTCAGTTTGTGATGTTTCTGGTTTCATGGAAAATGGTATGGATGTAAAAGGTGCATATAATATGGGTTAAATTTACTTGGTAGCTAATTAGCTGTAGAGCGGGTAACTTATATCCCATTGTATAGCTTTCTTCACCGCAACATTGAATATTCTCCAAGTGTATTGTCTGTTTCAACTGGCTGAATACCTTCTAAAATTGATATGCCTTGACAGCTTCAAGAGTTAGCTTCTCAGCTTATTGATCTATGGAACCTTATGGAAACTCCAGAAGATGAGAGAAGTTTGTTTGATCATGTTACATGTAACATTTCTGCTTCTGATGATGAAGTGACTATTCCAGGGGCTCTTGCCCTTGATTTGATTGAACAGGTAACTGAGGTTCACTAATTCATGCCTGATTGAGTAAACTCGAAGAAGTCTGCCCTCTATTTGTTAATTCACTCATCTTTTCTTTTCCCTTTTTCTTTGTATAAGGCTGAAGTGGAAGTTGAAAGACTTGATCAACTAAAATCTAGTAGGATGAAAGAAATTGCTTTCAGAAGGCAAGCTGAGCTTGAAGAGATATTTGCTCGTGCTCACATTGAGATTGATACAGAGGGTGCTCGAGATAGGATCATGACTCTGATTGATTCTGGGAATGTTGAGCCTTCTGAGTTGCTTGCAGACATGGATAGCCAGATAGCAAAAGCGAAGGAAGAGGCTTTCAGCAGAAAAGATATTTTGGATAAGGTTGAAAGATGGATGTCGGCATGTGAAGAGGAGAGTTGGCTTGAAGACTACAACAAGGTGTTCTTTCACTTTTTTATTTGAAGTTGTTAGTCCTTTTTCTTGATGAAACCAGTCATTTGAAAATGCATTTTGTCTCATGCTTCACCACCTTTCAGCATTTCGTCATAGCTTCCATCTTTTATGCAAATCATTTCACGAGACC
This sequence comes from Linanthus parryae, assembly GCA_023055425.1. Lineage (NCBI taxonomy): Eukaryota > Viridiplantae > Streptophyta > Magnoliopsida > Ericales > Polemoniaceae > Linanthus > Linanthus parryae. Next base: position 124,727,555 of record JALGPY010000004.1, on the reverse strand, counting down.
CTTATTACTTCACTTATAGGCTTTACTCAGTATCACAGATTCACAGTACACATACATAGTGGTTGAATATACCCCTCTTACATAGATGATCTAGTTCAAATGACTCGGTTGTTTGTCTATTTAACTCCATGATTAGCTCTGCTTCAGTTGATTAGCGTGCCTAATATTGCGACTGTGATTCAGGATGATAACAGGTACAACTCAAGTAGAGGTGCTCACTTGAATCTCAAGAGAGCTGAAAAGGCACGTATCTTAGTCAACAAAATTCCAGGTATGCTCTGTGATCAACTATAGTTATCACAAACTCGCAATCTCTTATCCTCAGGATTAAGAATCTTGCCTTACCTTACCTTAATGACTTGACATGTCTTGAAGATGACATGTTATATATGACATAAACTGAGCATTGAAAAAGGCAAACGAAAATAAATGGGATCTAAGGCTGTTGAGTCTGGGTTTTGAGCAATATTTGATTCTTTGTAGTATATCATGTACCTTTGGTAATAGAGCTGTTGGATTGATCTATTAGTGTTCATCATTTTCTAGAGTAAAATCTGCAAACAAGTCCTGTGATTAGTACTAACAAAGGAATCAAAATCCTAAACAGTTTTTTTTGCTTACTAGCAAAAGATTAGTGGCGATGCTCGCTATCCCACGACCAGTATTTTAGTCCTATCTTTTGAGCAAAACACATGAAAGAGACCAATGTCAATGACACTTGAAATTCACCAACCCGCTTGTACAATAGAGTATGGAGACAAGCGATGAACAAAACTTTTCCCCGTTTTGCACAGATTCTGAATTCACAAAGAAAATGAAAAGTTGGAGTTGACCCGTCACCGCAAAGTTAGCTTTAGGAGTTGCAGTTAGTGATATGACTTCTCAACCATGATGTTATGTAAAAGCAAAATCATTACAGGGAGACTGTGAACCCTTGTTATGTTTTATGCGACTTTTGTTAGATGTTTCTTTTTCTCTTTTGTTAGGAGTCAGAGTTCAAGATGATATATACTCAGACAAGGCCTGTACCAAATTTGTTAAAGTCACTGCAGTTAGGATCAATTAGACTTTGTCCATTCATCACATTGTCACTTCCATTTGTTGGTAATGATGTAGTGGTTGCAACACTTATAATGGTTGGTTTTCATGTCATTTAGCACTTGTGGATTCATTGACTGCCAAAACTCGGGCATGGGAAGAAGATCGGGAAGTGCCATTTACCTATGACGGTGTTCCTCTACTTGCTATGCTGGATGAATATGTGATGCTGAGGCACGACAGAGAGGAAGAGAAAAGAAGGCAGCGGGTAAGTCCATTTTGATTGACTATTCTATCCTTTTCTCTCTTTAAGTTGACACTCTTGACAATAAAATGGCCCAAATCGAAACTGCCATTTAGATCTTAAGGTCAAGCTTACGGAACTTGGGTTTTTGTAAATTCCAAATTCAGCTTCTCACGTCCCATGGTCGTCCCTACGTGTCATAAGATGTCATTTTCCATAATTATGTTGGGAGTTATGGTACATTTAAATTTAAATTTGAAGGGAGTAAAGTGGGAACAATTAATTTTTCTTGTACCCCAGAAAAAGGGATTCACCAAGGTCATGCATTTTGATTTAGCTGGTTTCTATATGTGGATTTGACAGGATCAGAAAAAGTATGTGGAACAGATGACTCCAGAACGAGACGAAGCCTTTGACCTAAGGCCGAGCCCAACTCGAGCAAGCCTGGGTAACAAAAAGGTGGTGGGTTCACGTCCCAATGGAGGCGCTAACGGAACTCCTCCAAGCAGGCGGCTGTCACTGAACTCTCATCAAAACGGTGGTGGAAGATCGGTCAATAAGAACGGCAGGAAGGAAAACACCAGGCCAGCTGCTCCGGTGAATTATTCCTCCATGTCGAATGAAGACGCCGCGTCTCACATTTCTGGCGCCGAGAGTGCACTAGCTTCGCCATAGTCGTCGAATCTTTATGTAGGTTGTAACTTGTAACGCACCACCTGTTATATTATTCCTGTTATTAGTAGTAGTTGTAGTAGCTAACTTAATTAGTTGACCGATGAAGTAGGTATACGCATGCTTCAAAGAACATCGAGTAAGGAGAGCCGAGACCACTATGTTGTTTGTGCTGTATTGTAATTCAATTCTTCCCTTCCTATCCTCTTCTCGCATTAGTTTTTTTTTTTTTTGACCGGTTCCGGGGCTTCGTCGTAATCCGGTCCGACCCGGTTCGCATGCCTGGGTATGGCATGTGAGTCTCCCAGTAGAAATTTTATGCATACACAAAGAGTCACCCAAACATGCTTAAGCGGAACCAAGTTGCTTACCGACCAACTCCCATTGGATCTTCTCGCATTAGGTTTTACTTTTAGCATAATTAGTCTCTATTGTCAGTTGAGACAGATGAAAAATATGAAATTTGAAAGTGTCTCATTTCTTTATTGCTGATACATTGACCAAGTGACCTTGTAGAACTGTAAAGAGGTTTCTCGGGCTTATTCCCTTAATTATCTCGCTACGGGTCCACTTTCGGCTGCAAGATTATGTTAAAATAGTTATAAAACGCACTATTTCAAATCTGCGTGTCCAATGCGTAGAAACGTCTCTTGTGTAACAGATGTAGGAAGTACTTTCCCGCTATTTTGGACACGGCTGATTCTGAACACTACCTTTTTCTACTACTGACGGAGTAGGTACGTCTTCATTGCAACAGTGTCATAAACCGTAATTAAAGCGAGAAACAAGGCCGCAAAATGGAAAGTAGCAAAATCATCTCGACAAATATACAGAGCACGGAGCGGAGAGTAATATGGTAACGGGTCCCACTTGCTCAATCTCTATCCCTCCCTCTCTGTATATCTTTTCTCGCCCTTGTCCTTTTCTTTGTTCCGTCACTCTCATCTCTCTCTCTCTGTGATTACAACACTCCATTTCAGATCCAAGCCAAAACCCTAGCGAGAACGACGACGACGACGATCCGAGTAACAGTAAGCCTTCTCTGCTCAGCTTTTCACTCATTTACTTCTGTCGGCACAAATGTAGACGCCTGTTTGAGCTTTTTGAGTGGTTTTGCCGCTCAGTGAACTTCGAAATTGGTGTGGTTATGGTTTTGTGTGTTTTGTTTTTGAGATCTGTGAGTGTTTTAGTTTACGCACCACTCGATTTTGCTGAATTTCGGTTTCTGGTGATGGAATGATGGAATGATGCGAGTTCATGTCGAAAGGACGGTTTGGGGGTTTAACTCACTTCGGCGACGAGGGTTTTACGGTTTTGTTGTGATTGATTGTCGCTTTTTCGTTGATTAGAGTGTAGTTGAGCAATTAGTACTCGTAATTGGTTTGATTTAGTGGTTTATGTGCTTGATTTGATGAAATGTCACTTCTTGGCATGAGTCTGTGATTTAAAGATGATGTAGATGTTGCCACCCACTTGTAGCACTATAAATGTTGTGGAATTTCTCTTTTTGGTCAGAATTTTGGACATTCCACTGTCGATTTGTTCATCTTCTTTACGCTTTCTTTCTTTTCACTCTCAATGTATTATACTTGTTTGTTACATAAGAGAAAACTGATACAGTATTTTGAAATGGATTTGTTGCATATTCTGTAAACTTTATTTTTTACCTTGATCGTATTTTACTTGCTTGTAACATAAGAGAAAACTGATACGCTATTTTGGAATGAATTTGTTGCACTAGTAGGTTCTAGCAAGTGGGAATAGTCAACATGGGTTCGGCAGATGTCCAGGATCCTCTACGGGGAGATACCACCTGTGGCTCTTTGCTGCAGCAGTTGCAGGTAGTCATCGTAACTCCATAATGATAGACTTGAAGGTTTCTTAGTACTAGTTAGTTGTGAAGAGGTACATTGCCTGACCAAGTTGTTCATCTTGTAATGCAGAGAATTTGGGACGAGGTTGGTGAAACTGATGAGGAACGGGACAGGATGCTTCTACAGTTAGAGCAAGAGTGTTTGGATGTCTATAAGAGGAAGGTTGACCAGGCTGCTAAATCAAGGGCACAGCTTCTTCGGGCCCTTGCCGATGCTAAACTGGAATTCTCCAATCTTCTGGTTTCTCTAGGAGAGAAAACATTTGTTGGAATTGTAAGTAACAATTTACTAATAATGAAACAAAATTTATGTTAATTATCAGATTTTGAGTAAATTATTAGTGTTGCGTGCATACCGCATATACTCTTTTACCTTTTAAATTTAGTGTGGAAGTGCTGCGTGCTCAAATTTTAATTCCTTCCACTTACAGCCTGATAAAGCCTCAGGAACAATAAAGGAACAACTTGCAGCTATTTCACCAGCACTGACACAGCTCTGGAAACAGAAAGAGGAGAGGGTAAAGGAAATTTTTGATGTACAGTTACAGATACAAAAGATTCGTGGAGAAATTACTGGTACTAGCGATCAAGTGAAAGACCCAGTAGTTGATGAGTCTGACCTTACCAAGAAGAAGTTGGATGAGTTTCAGTCTCAGCTCGAAGAGTTGCAAAAGGAAAAGGTACACTCTTTATTGTGACAAGTGTCTGCATTGGATAAGATTTTTCAAACTAACTAGTTTTGGTTGTTTCCTTTAAATTTTGGTAGAGTGAGAGGCTGCACAAGGTTCTTGAATTTGTGAGCACTGTGCATGATTTATGCGCTGTCCTTGGGGTGGAATTTCTCAGTACAGTTACCAGTGTTCATCCAAGTCTAAGTGACTCGACTGGTGTGAAATCCAAAAGCATCAGCAATGATACCTTATCAAGACTGGCGAAGACAGTCTTAGCCCTACAGGAAGAAAAGAAGCAGAGATTAAGCAAGGTACTGCGTTGTTATTAAATAATCCTCACATGATGTAATTGAAATGTTACCTTAGGGTGAATTGTTACCTTGCACATTCTACAATTGCCTTTAACTGCAAACCAACTTACTGAATAGTTTTCAACTTGTTTTCGCCCTGACAGCTTCAAGAGCTGGCAGCTCAGCTTATTGATCTTTGGAACTTAATGGAAACTCCCAAAGAAGAAAGAAGCCTGTTTGATCATGTTACCTGTAACATTACAACTTCAATTGATGAAGTGACCATTCCTGGGGCACTTGCTCGCGATTTGATAGAGCAGGTAATTTCGGGGCACTGCCTTTCAACACGTAGTTAAGCGTAGAACAGAATATCTTCTGCCCTCTATTTACTGATTGACTTGCTGTTTACCCTGTTCTTTCAAGGCTGAGGTTGAAGTTGATAGACTTGATCAACTAAAAGCTAGTAAGATGAAAGAAATCGCTTTCAGAAGGCAAGCTGAGCTTGAAGAGATCTATGCTCGTGCTCATATCGAGATTGATACAGAGTCAGCCCGGAATAGGATTATGGGTCTCATTGACTCTGGGAATGTTGATCCTTCTGAGTTACTTGCCGATATGGATAACCAGATAGTAAAAGCAAAGGAAGAGGCTTTCAGTAGGAAGGAAATTTTAGATAGGGTTGAGAAATGGATGTCTGCTTGTGAGGAAGAAAGTTGGCTGGAAGACTATAATAAGGTATTCTTCTTTCACCTGTTCTGTGCTATATGTGGTCAATTATAAATTTGATAGTACCCGAACTGAGCTTGTGCCTACCAGACTCTGTAGAGAGGCGAGATCCTATGTCGATCAATATTGGGCTCGGTTCATTTAGACCTCTGAGCTTTGTGAATTATAAGTTGTATTGACACCCTCAAGCTCTACTATACCTTACATGTATAGCTTTCTACCGTAGAGTATCCATTATGTCTATACCTTACATTTGGTTTAAGTACGAGCATGTCGGCAAATAGATCCATGAGAACGGTCCTTAGCAATTAGTTCATATATCGTGGTCATACCAACAATTGTTCTATTCACCGAGTCATGCAACATGTATTTCATTAGTAAGGTATTAAGAATGGGAGCTGATTCTTACGCCGCAAAAAAAAAAAAGCTTCTTACAACTTTGCTTATGCTTACAAATTTATCATTTCTGATGGAATCTGTGTACATTTTAGTTCTCCTTGCTACTACTGTTTTATTCAATTATTTCTTCTCTCTCCTCTCTAACTTCTTCGGATTCTCCTCCTTCACTACCTACTTGAGTATTACACCCACTGAACCAGAGTCCAGAATCAAACCAAGGTGACCCATTGGATGAATATGGAGGTAATACATGTTCAACAGTAAGTCAATTACTATAATTTACGAATTCAGTTAGATAGGTCGGTAACTGTAAGTATTCATGTTTGTCGAATCTCTACACTTAGAGCAGAACATGGGTAATGAGATCCAAATCAGATGACTATAACACCAAAATTTGAACGTCGAATCGGCACCCTATTTAACCTCTAATCAAATATTGAAGCCAGAACTTGATAGTTGCAGAATCTTTAGGCACATTAAATGAACAATTAGAAGAAGTCAGAATCAATCATAATCCAAAAGAGATCCGCCGAGTTCCAGTTGATTGCTGGTGATTGTTGGGTCCTGGATGTTCTAGATAGATCGGTGCAGAGGAGTTGGAGAGTGATTGATGGAGTGGATAGGCGGTTGCTTGGTTGGAGCAGGATGGTGAAGGTGAGAGAAGTGGTGATTGGTAAAAAGAGACAGAGATGATGGATGTATGATGGTGATGGTGGACGTTGGGCTTATATTCTATACACTGTATAGACGGAAAAGTAGAGTATGAAAAAGGATCTGATGATCAAAGAGTTATGTAGTAATTGATGACTGGGTATGAAGATGTGTCCACATAAATGGGGTACTGTAGTCCTCACAACAAAATGGTTGTATAAGAAGCTTTTTTCTGCGGAGTACGAATCACTATCGATTAGAGTGAGGTTCATCAATTATGTGTCTACCCTCCAACAGAAATAAGTATAATTATTACATCACCAAACAAATTGCAATTTTATTTACAAAGAATTGGAGATACTATATATGCTCCGTCTCTCTCTCTCTTCTTGGACTTTGTAGTTTGTTTGAGATCATACTTTCCTGTTTTCCGAGAGATTAGATCATGGTGACTAGAAGATAAGCAGGAAGATACCCAAATCTCTCAATCCAATTGATGAGATCAATTCTCCCAATATTAAGACTCTATGATGCCCGGATGTGTGAATGGGCACAAGAAGTCAGAACCATAGTTATCAGATCCGGTCCGTTCCAGCAGAACCGACCAAAACGTTCTGTTTTTAACCAAAAGCGGAACGGATTGGCTGATGTTCCATCCCAGATGAAATTCTGCTCGGATCTGGTAAGATCCGGACAAATCTGGGCAGTCCGGCTGTTTCGGCCGAAATTAGAGGCGTTCCGCTCTCCACTAACCATCCACTGGTAAAGAAATAAAGATCAAGATCCTATAAGTGGGCCAACTGTCACCATCCAACTTTTGTTTTTGAAACTCTCACCAATCAACTTTGAATACTAGCATGAAATATTTTCTTACTTCAGATTTTTCAACAAAAATGGCCCACAACATTCAGGTATTTTTTATTCGTATGAAATGTACATCATCTGCATCACAGTACATCTTACCCAAACACACTTCTAAATGGTCCCATATTATCAACTTGAAGACCACACTGTATGTTATTTGAAGTCTGTTAGTATATATATTTTCTATGAATTTACTGAAATATTTAACAATTTATAATTACTATTAAAATGTATATATAAAACTAAAAAACGGTAAATCCGGAATAGATTGCAATTCTGTCCGGATATCGAGTAGTTCTGTCCCAATAAGAAAAAAAGGAACGGAATCCGGAACGGGATCCGGAACGGATTTCTCAACAATGGTCAGAATACCACAGCGACAACTAGGAGAATTCTACAATGGACTATTGCTGGGAAAGAAAGATAACTGACTTAAATGTTTCAATTAAGTGTTTTAATCACATGTATCACGCACATTTGTTTTTAACACTGATGTTAAATTCTCACCCAGTTTCAGCTTTTTTGATCAATTGCAGTTGGTGGTTTGTTCACCGGCTGAATTATATAGTAGGGTAGTTTAACAGTGGAAGATGTGAAGTCTGTTGCTTTGAGGATTTGGGTATAGTGGCTAAGCTGAGTTTCAGGGGCCATGTAAATGCCGTTGATTGATTGATGGTGTCCATTGTGTTGCTTGGTGTGGTCTGCGTTTAGGATGGAGGTTGGCCATGGTGACAGTGGTGTTCAGTTTATGAGGCTTTGATTGGGTTAGTTGGGACAGTTGGTCAGGGCCGGCCTTCCCGTTAGGCACTTTAGTCCTTAGGCAACCACCTAATGCCTCATTTTTCGAAGGGACGCAGAATATCTATATACTAAGGAGCTCCCCCTTTTACTGTTCACGGGGCACTCCGTGGCCAAACTACAACCATTAGATCTTCTCAAGATCAATGGTGGTAAGTTTTGATACTGGGCTCTCCCCACGGGTCATGTCCTTGTGTATTATTTCTTCCGGTTCTTCTGGAATGTCCTGGTTTGACAGTTCAACCCAGAGTTACCAGAAATCGCTCAACAGGGCGCGATCTGCGATCTAGATCGCGCGTTCCGAAGTCGGGATCATTCGCGATCCAGATCGCTGTTTCTGGCGGTCCCAAGTTTTCACACATAGACCTAAGTATATTAATATCATTTACTCTCTGATCTATTATTTTATCAACTAATTCACAATTGTACCCCTACCTTTTCTTATGTATGATGGAATTCCCTACAAATTTTTACCCGATAATAAATCAATAGTACTAGGCAATGCTAATATGAGTATGTATATAGCAAAATGATCCCAAAAAGCATTCTTCAAACAAGACTAGCTAATCTTGTTCCAACTAATTGCTTCCAAGAAGCCTACCCCTGGCACCGCATTCTTAGCAGACCGCGAATCGCGTTCCCGATCCTGTTCCGCGAACTACAGCATTCCGCGATCCTGGTAACCTTGGTTCAACCCCTGCGTCACTTTGACTTGGTGATTTAGATAGCAAAACGATATTATTTTTTTGAAATTTTTCTATGGTGTTGTAGAGTAAAGTTTACTCTACAAGACCATGCAAAGATTACCGAGTTCTTGTATCGTTTTGCTAATCATATCACCGGGTCAAAGTGACCCAATGAATAGTGACAAAAAGTGAAGTAGGCTGTTCCTAAAGAAACAGAGTTAGTATTAATTATCAATGATTATATATATAATAATTTAAGATAATTACTACTACCAATGATGACTCCTACGAGAATAAGGAAAAAGAAATGAAGAGGATAAATAAATCTACGTTTGGGGATAGAAATGAGAGAATAATTACGAGAGAATTAAGGTAGATTTATTCCGATGAGATAGATGGACGTTAATTGCGAGTTTCAATTGCTGATGAAGGATACATTTAAGAAATATGTTTACAAGGTGAGAAAAATTAGGAGACAATAATGGTAGTGGGTTACTATGAGTGCCAGTTGACCAGGAGAGAGATCTTTTTTGAATTTTTACCAAATAGTAAGATCTTTCATATCAAGGACTGACTCATGGTCAGAGCCCACTATCAATTTTTTCCCACTATTGATCTTGAGAAGATATCATGGTTGTAGGTTGGCCACGGAGTCCCTCATGAATACTGAAAGGGGGAGCTCCTTTAGTAGATAAATTTATAATATGTTTATCAGGAGAGAAAAATTAGGAGACAATAATGGTAGTGGGTTACTTTGAGTGTAGTTTGACGGGAGAGGGAGAATTTTAAAATTATTTACTAAATGAAATCTTTCATAATTATTAAAAAAGAAAAAATAACTCTTTCCCTGAAAAAAACTCTTGACCTTTCCAAGATAATTAATTTATAGGGATTAAGTATTTTTCTTTACCGTTGGTTCGCCACTTCATCTATCTATATATTTTCTTTGTTCATACTTCTTTTAATATCAGTTGTCTGCAAAATGTCTTCATATTATCCTCCACACTCGGAAAAAAGTTTATCCTCCACACTCGAGGCTTTCGAGCTCAGTCCAAAATCTTGTCTTCCTTGGTCTTTCAAGTTTAGTCAAACAACACATGTTCCAGGTTCTATTGTTCCTTAAATTTTTACAATTTGATCATAATTTCTTTGTTGTTACTACATCATTATTGTTCGTCTCTTTTGTTCATCATCTCAAGTAGAAATCTGAACTTAGTTGCTAGATATCTCGATTCCAAGAATGTATTGACATATTTACATTGAAGAAGGAAAAGAAGATTAGATTTTATCTAGTAATTAAAATTCTAAACACTAAGGATATTTCGGTCTCATTTAAGAAACTCGCCTAAGGCCTTCCAAACTCTTGAGATGGCCCTGCAGTTGGGTAGGGATCTCAGAGAGTGGGTGTCTTGGTTCGGTGGATAGGAATGAAGGTGGCTGGCGGCGGCAAAGCTGGAGTCTTGCGTTGTTTGCTTGTGGTCTCTGGTGCCCGGTGCCGATTGCCAATAGACCAAGAGAAGTAGATATCATTTGTTTTTACCTTCAAAACAGGTCTTTTGGTGGACTAGGAAAAGCCGAAGAACTGTAGAACTGCAGTGAAATAGCTAAAACTTATTTGGGCTGTTAGGGAAATAAGCTTTTTTCTTCAGGAAAAGACTTTCACCCCATTATTGTCAATTCTGAATTTTCCTTCCAAATCTGCTTGAACAGTTTAGCTTGTGGAACTCATTTTTGAAACTAAATGCACTTACGAAGTTATATGAAACTGAGGGTCGTCAGGTGAGACACATGACAAATCGCAGAGCACTTATTTGATATTTGCCTTAGTTGTTGATTGATAATTACTTGTCATGGGTTGCAACTTCCTTTGCTTTGTTACTTTCTTCCCACTTAACTGGTTAGCTGCAAGGGTAAGCGTCCTTAAGTTCCTTCTTTTTAATATAAAGTGATTACTTAAGTTTCGGTTGATTACCATTTACCATCACCTTCTCTCTCTCTGGTTCTCTCCGAAGAATAAACGGCCCAAAAGTTCTATATATTTCTCCCGTTCATGGGATCTTGCCAGCCTCTGTGCTGGTGAGTTCTCTACATCATCCCTCTACCACTTACTAGTATCTCTTTGGATCTTGGAATGCGATGGGTTTGCTTGTCTGTTTCGAGGAAGGCCATGTGGCCACTTTGGGAGAGAAAGCTGTTGTTCTGTTCATGTTAGGTTTTAGTGACGTAAAACAAACTCCGGGAACCAAATCTGACTCCCGTCGACTGATGAGAGTTGTTAGAGAGTTCAGCCTTGTTTCAGTGCTTGTTGTTTACTCTCGTCGGTTTTCTACTGCTGCGTAAGTGCGGTTATTTTCTGCCATAAGGTGGTTACTTTTTGCCTAAGTGTGTTTTTGATATCGTAGTTCCGTTATGGATTTCTTTTGTGGGCCGAATTCCCCCGTTGCGATAGGCACATTTAACAATTTCACCCCCTCCTTGCTCCCTTCATGGAGGGCGATACACTTAAAGTCAATTGGCGGTGATGGTAGAGCCACTATTCAGTAGTCATTTGAAGCGATAGTTGGATATTGATTGATCTTAGAAGCTTGCAATGTAGGTCGGCAAGATGTTATATGCTTGTATTATTTTCTTTCCTCAACCATTGTAATCTATATTGCATCTAAAAAAAGTTACAGTTAATGAAGTCTTCATTTTATCACTTACATTCAACTTCTTCCAGCTCCTCCTAGCTCGTTACCACAACCTACAAGCAATGGATAATTGAGTCACACCTCCTGGCTGGTTCATCCAAAGGTTCAGGTTCAACATAGAACAAGCCCAAACAATTTTCCATGCCTGCCTCTTGTATTTTGATTGTATTGTTTCTCAACCGCCCAAGAATATTAGCTCATTGGTCTTGCATCCATCCTACAAAATGTCTTAATCTTTGTCAGATCTTAATATACACCCTAATCTTTCCGCTTCAACTAACCGGCTTTTACCATATCACATATCTCTCGATGTCTACTACCCAAATGATGTCCTACTTGTCTAGAATGGTCCATCATTGGCATCTACTAACTTTCACTTTCTCCTTTAGCCTGGTATTTATGCTTCTAAAGTCAGATACCATAAATTGTCCTTTTTCTGCTCATTTAAACCCTTCAGTTTCAACTTGTCTCTCTGACTCAAACTGCCATTTGATCTAGTTTGTTTATTAACCAAAACCATCCCTGGTTTATCCATGATTAGTGCTCAGCTGCCACCCACGGGATCTTTGTTTCTTTATTTCCAGCATTATCTCTCTAGGGACAATCATCATGTGGTATTTTCACCTTTCCCTACGACTCAAATTGCTTAGTTATCCCGTCTCCTGAGTGAGCGAGTCCTAACCGTTTAACATGTCAAAAGGAATCTCATAAGGTTATACAAGATTCCATATTTAGTCTTCTTCTAACAGCATTATTTGCTCCTGCTTGACTAATCTTGCAAGTAGACAGTCACACACACAATTAAACTATTACACGTTGTCAGTGATTTCATTAAATAGCTCCGCAAACTAACTTCACCATTTCTTTGGTCTATCCTCATCTTGGCAATTGTTTAAGCTATCTATTTGCTTGTCCTTAAGAGTTCAACTTCTTATGACAAACGATAATAATCCTCGTACGCTCTTTCTTGGTGTCTCCAACAACTTTCTTGGCTAAAAGTTGGGAAAGCGTCGTGCCATGTTATTTCATGTAACTGCTTCTTGGATTAGGTTCTTCATTAGAAGAGCATATTGTTTCAACTGTATTTTCTTTCTCATCATGTCATTATTATTTCCAAAATCTTACTCTTTCTATTCCTTTTTCGATTGAGCTATACATGCATGTCTGTACCTCTCACCATGAACTTTTAGGCTGTCGGGATGGTCTCTTCAATCTAGAAAGGTGTTTATTTTATTACTTACGCAGTATCAATGCTTTTGATCACTGCCTGACATCGTATCTGTGATGCAGGATGATAACAGGTACAGCGCTGGCAGAGGTGCACACTTAAATCTCAAGCGGGCAGAAAAGGCTCGTATATTAGTCAACAAAATTCCAGGTATTCTTCAAACCTAGAAACAGATGGTCACAGCCTAGTATCACACAGGCTTTGAGTTTTATCATTTTATTGGTGCCAACTTATACGACTATGGATTCTTGTACACGATAAAAATAACCTTACACATTGCTGTTTAATTATTTTGTACTAGCTGAACTTTGTTTCAACAGGAACCAATGAGGGCAAACTATTTTTTTCTGTCATTGGTTGATTAATTTCTTAAGGTAGGGCTCTTAATTGGCTTATATTTTTTCATGTAGCTCTTGTGGATGCTTTAGTTGCCAAAACCCGCGCATGGAATGAAGATCATGGTGCGTTGTTCACTTACGATGGTGTTCCTCTACTTGAAATGCTGAATGAATATGTAATGCTCAGACATGACAGAGAAGAAGAGAAACGGCGGCTGAGAGTAAGTCCAAATTTTACCATGGTGTTCCTCTTACTTGCTACAGTACATTTGAACTTGCTCGACTAATAGAGATCCTCGATCTCAAAGATGAATTCTTAATTAAAACTCCCTCTCTCTCTCTCTCTCTCTCTCTCTCTCTCTCTCTCTCTCTCTCTCTCTCTCTCCTTCTCTAATCTGTACCACGTAAATTCCTCTAATCATATGATATATTAGAATTTTCATATAAGCTCGTCAGAGTGTGAAGTAAAATTATTCATCATTGTTCTTCCTTGCTCTCTGCTGTTGTTTTTAACAGGACCAAAAGAAGTTCAATGATCAGCTAAGCACAGAGCAGGAAGCCATGTTTGGTGCCAGGCCAAGCCCAGCTCGACCAAGTCTAGGCAACAAAAAGGTAGGCGGTCCTCACACGGCCGGTACTCCCAGGCGGTTGTCGCTCAATGTTAACCAGAACGGCGGGAAGTCCATAAACAGGGGGGCGTCAATGAACAAGGGTGGGAGAAGAGAGAACGCCAGGCCTGTTGCTCCAGTGAACTATGTGGCCATATGTAATGAGGATGCTACCTCCCACATTTCTGGTGCAGAGAGCGTACTTACTTCGCCCTAGTCAATCACTATCATGGAACCACCAAAAAAAATGTGTAGGAGTCTCTGAGAACCCTGTATGATATCTTTGGTGCTGCTATTATTGGCTAGATAGTAGTAGTAGTAAATCTTTAGTTGATGGTTCATAGAGTAGGTATACTGTTTCTGAAGTTTCATGGGTGCGATTGGCAACGTTAGTTTCTTTTTCCGTTTGCGTTAACTTTTGTCCAGTGTTTGGTCGAAACGTGTATGTAGTAATATAGTAGGAATATCATGAACATGATTTGGCCTTTCGATGATTTCCTTACCGTGAGTGTTGATGATGGCCGCAACCAGAAATTCTTATTGCTGGTTGAGTCTCCATGAGCTGAAACCTCCGAGAGGAAATTACATGGAACAGGACTCTCTATTTGTTTGCTAAAGATGTGTGAGGTTGAGTTTCTCGTATGGCTAATCTCCTTGTGTGATCAGCTGCACAGGAAAAATCTCTCAAATGATTTGCAAATCATTTGAGAGATTTAACAAGGGTAGGCCTGGAGGACTACACCATATTTCTAACCCTTGCATAAGAGTACCGGTTATCAAGTCGGCAGCTTGGTTTTTTTCTTTGTTAATCTTTTCGACACTTCTTGAATTGTCAGTAGCTTGGTAATCTCCCTCACCATGGGATTTGGATTGGAGCTATGTCTTCCTTCCTCGATTATATTTTCAGCCAACATGAAGTCTGTTCCGACTATAAAGTTTCTGCAGCTCTTCTGTTTTGCAACTCTAGGAGCTGTCAGAATTGCTTGTATCTCACCTGTTTTGAAAAGTTCTTAGAGTTAGTATTGTTTTGGTATAATCCCTTGTTAATAGACAATGGGTTTGAAAGATTGCTTCTTGTTCAACTTGCAAGTTGACGTTGGTTGTTCTGTGAATTTCTTTTGAGCACTGACCTGACACTTAAGAAAATATGCTGGGTTTCTAATATGATTCCTTCAGAATGACTGTTTTAAGAGAATGAGCTGAATTCTGAAATATTGGTTCTTGATTTACTTGTTTTTACTGTCATTGAAGTTCCAGTAATCTTTCCGGTAATGGGCAATCACATCCGCTACGAATCGGTGTCTTAATTTTAGTCTTTGGTTTTTGGTCATGTCACAAACAAATTGTGAGTTTGTGACCGGCCAATTTAGTTGGTGGTTGTTTTAATTCTTTTCTGTGTAGCTGTTTGGAGGCTCTGGCAAATCTTCCATCAAAAATTTATAAGCAGAAGCTACGGTGAATTTACCATTCGGGGAGGGGATCCAAAACGGCACATATCCTGAAACCGTAGAAATTGTCATGAGCAAGTCTTTATAAACATAAAGAATCAAATAGCGTCATTTGCAAAAACCCAACAATAGAGACTTTCACATCTTCCATGCGTGAAGCTACTATTGTTGTTATGAAGAAAAAGAGACAACTAATGATTTAAGCTTCTAGTTAAGCAAGAGAAAGAGAAGCCACAACATGATAGAACTGCAGCTCTTCATGCAACTTCACGGCTCGGCTTGGCTCGATGAGCGCAACACGCGTAAACAGCTCGTCGCTCAGTATCTGACCAATGTGTGCTTCAACTATGACGCCACTCACGGATCTACAAGTGTTGGACAGGGCCCGGCCTATTGCGGTCGGGTCACTGGGTGAGTCCACCACGAGTGGGCTTCCGCCCTTGAACAGCTCGAGCTTGTTAATTCTGTACGAGCCGTTGGCTTCCACTACCTCTCTGAAGTCTTCCACGCTTGGCGCGTACAAAGGAATGTTGAAATCGTCCCTCTGGTCGCTAGTAATCAATCCCTGCGAATTCAGATGCATCTAGGCTGTTTATCACTCCACGTCTTTCTTCACTTCAATCATACAGTTCAATCAATCTAAAATTAATATTACAGTGTTGTGTGTGACTGAGCCTAACCTGTTCGACGAGTTCGTTCCAGACGTCTTGGTAGTGGGTCCCAAAGAGGATACCGGCCCCACCTTGGTCCGTGGGGTCCACAACTGACCTGCCCAGGCAAACCAAGAACATGGTCCCACCTTTCTTCATCTCTTGTGACCTTGACTTCAGAAACTCACCCAAACTAGCCTGGTATTGTTTCCTGTAAGCCTCTGCCGTGGCCTTGCTTGCGCCGTGGATGAATATCTTCCCTTTGTTGTAGGCCGTTGATGTCTTATCTAGCACAACATCTGGCACCTGTTTTTGACAGCACAGAAAAACTGTGATTCGATACAATAGGTACACCATAACTCAAATTCGTCCGTTCCGCTCTTTTCTCTCCCTGTCGTAACGTACTCGGTAAGTGCATGTTTGGCATCCCTGTTTTTAATCAAATTTGATTAAAAACAGGGTTGTTTTTTTAAACCCATTTGGTACACCTATTTTTTTTCCTGTTTAAAAACAAAAACATGCTGAAAAACAGCTGTTTAAAAAAACAGCAAATGTGGTGTTTTTCTTGTGTTTTTTTCATACTATTGGTGTTGAAAGACATTTCAACTATGATTTGATGCAACAAATATCAAATATATGTCGGTATTGTACGTAAAAATGACATTTAAGCAAATTAACATTGAAATTTAGTAATGTTGCCAAACGTGTTTTTGATTTTAAACACTGTTTATAAACAGATACCAAACAGTTTTTTGATTCTGTTTTTAAACGTGTTTTTTCGGTACGTTTTTTTTCCATTGTTTTTCTTGTTTTTAAACGGATACCAAACAAGCTCTAAAATCAAGGGAAGATCAGACGGTTAAGATCTCCACTTCTATAGGTAACCCTTCAATATCCAAGATGATCGGACGGTTGAAAATTTTACGCCAAAGTCTCTCCCAAATTTTCTGATCATCCCTCGCCCAGTCAAAGTTATAGACATTGTTTGGATATTGGAATGAGATTTACGAGTGGTTGTAGATTTTGTGGGGGATGATGACTCATTTTAATAATCTACCCACATAATTTGTCAATCGTTGCAAATGGGTGCTGGCGGTGCTAGCTCAATGGTAGAGCGTTTGAAGTCCCGATTACGGGTTCGTATCCGCCTATATGATGTAATTCTAAAACAAATTGTCAATCGTTCACCCAAACACCTCAGTGAGTTTTTTTTTTTTTTTTTTTTTTGAAAATTAAAACTAGACAAAGAAACTAAAGGCATGTTTGGTACCAGCTGAAAATATTAATAATCGGCTCTACGTAATATGAAAAATTATTGGCTAAGAAATTAAAGTAGGTAAAAATTCTAAAACTATGATTGGAGATTCAATCATCTATAATTTTTTAGTCCAAAACAAATGTTAATCTCAATTGCAAGGTCAATGAACAAAATAAAATGAAATTGACTTATTTTAATCAAAACTGACTAAAACCTGAGTTCTCAGACATTCACTAAGAAAAAATCATGCTCCCACATATCTAAAAATCAAATAAACCAAGTTATCCAGACAGCTCAAATCGCTGCTCAATCAAATTTACATGCAGTTTCTCAAAAAAATATCACGTCAGTTCTATGATTACATTTTTTCTTGATTTAAAGTGATGAACCAGTCAATAATAAATCTTGGATGTCTTCTTAGAATATTTACAATTCAACGTACCGGATGAAAGTAAAACTCAAAATTACCTGGGAGAGCCAGTGAAGAGAAAATGCGGAGTAAAACACGTCAATGGATCTCGCCGGGAAAAGCCTCCGGTAAAATGATCCGGGAACTCCGGCAGCGAAATAAGGGCGTGCGAGGCCGGTCTCGGCGGCACCACCATGAGGTAGAAGCTGAAAAAGTGTGTTGAAGTCATTAGACGGTAGATCGGAGAAGAAAGCCGAGAACTCCGGCGCAGCACGTCCCGATTCCTCGCACCGCTTGGCAATGTGCTTGACGATGACATCGACGGTGTTGATCGTGTTGGAACCAGAGGAGCAACCCAAGTCGGCGATCACGAACGTCTCGTCTTGATTCGGTTCTACTTTGTCTAGACATTCCAAAAGTAGTGGCATCAGCGACTCTGCATGTTTTGCCTGCATGAAATAACCAATTTCAGATCTCTCTGAATTCAAATAAAAAAGTATTTTACCGCGAGTATTAAATGACGCGTAGCCAAATTAATAAACTTGGATCTGATGCATCATTGTATCAGAAACAAAAATATCGAATAGAACTGATCGATCTTCTCATTAGGGTAAAATAGACCTGAGCTTGAGAATTGTTGGCATAGCTAGCCTCTCCTTTGCCTCCTTTCATGGAGAACACTCTCTCAAGCTTAGCCCCTGAAACAACAATGTCACTTGAAGGTGAAGGAGTAGGAGGAGCCATTTTTAGCTTAATTCGTTTCAGTGAAGAAACTTATCTCAAATGTGATATCCTTTAGAGGATGAGAATGTGCCTCTCTATATATAGAGAGACATCTATACAAGGTAATTATTTCTTTTAATATAATATTATTTATTTATTTGGGTAAGTTTTTTATTTTTATTTTTATTTTTTTTACTTTTTTTTGAGAAATATGTTTTGAATATGAATTGTGTATAAATATATATGCATCATACAAGGTGAGCAAAATATGTTCACGGTAAAAAAGTTAATATTGTAAATTGACTTGTTTGCAAATTTTTGGGATATA
This sequence comes from Linanthus parryae, assembly GCA_023055425.1. NCBI lineage: Eukaryota > Viridiplantae > Streptophyta > Magnoliopsida > Ericales > Polemoniaceae > Linanthus > Linanthus parryae. The sequence goes on along the minus strand of JALGPY010000004.1, from coordinate 124,708,963 downwards.
TTTAATGTCACTATATTCCAAACGCAACGCAGAACTCAAAATTTATTTTTCAGCTGGCCACATTCGGAACATACCATGCGTGGTATTTCTTTGTGTTACACGGGTAATGTGCCGGTGTGAAATTCCAATGGAATTCTTCGAATTCTAGACCCGGCCTAAAACTATGAACATCTTACTGTGACAGTACTTTAGTGATAGTGTGCGTGCTTCCACAGTTCCATGTTGACGTCGAAAAGAAAAGACGGGGTTTTTAGGGTTTTAATTAAGTAGTGACATATGCATGAAAGACACATTAGCGGTTTGCAAACTAATTGCATTTTTTTTTTTTTGAAATAGCAAACTAATTGCATTGATATACACGGTATTACATTTCCCCTTTTTAGGAAAATATCATATGCCCTTTAACCATTGTCCATTTGTCACTCTTCTCAGTTGGCCATAAAACATAATTAACCACTTTGAGCAAAGTTTTTGGTAAACAATTACTTCATCTCCATGTTTTAACTCAACAGCAGGTATGTGTAGCATTGCTCCATATCATATGCCCTTTAACCATTGTCCATTTGGGACATATTATTACTTATTAATACCTTGTTAGGGAAAGAAAAAAATTGACGAAGCAAAGCCGCTGCCAGGTGCTAATCTAAATCTAAAATTGCTAAAAGAGGAAGAGGGAGGGAGACTTAAGAGTAGTAGCCAATGTTAAGAAAGAGGCAACATGCGTCAATTAATGCATAAATGGCAGTAAAACAATTCTACTTCACTCCTTTTGCCAGGATCTCATTAGTTGACTTTTGGTAGCTGACTTCGACCGACTGATTTAGTTAACAATATGAAAATGTGTTAATCTTTTCACAGTATCATATTTCTTTATTTATTCCATACTGTAATATTATTAAAAATTTGGCAAATTTTTGTATCATATGGTTGACTAAATTAATCGCTCAAAGTGAGCTGATGAATACTGCACTGAGAAAATCGTAACGGAACGAAACATCGGCTTAATACAGATTAAAAAATGCTGAATTTGGATTAGATCATCTAATCCATTTCTTTGTCGTGCATGGTGTTATTCTTAATTCGGATTGGGTAACAGATTTCAAGCGATTGTTTCGTCTGGGACGTTGCACGTATGAGAACAAGTCTATACTTCAGAAGATTAAAAATGTGGCACCAAATTAAGTTCATCTTTTGTGCTATGAGGAATGCGTCTCCCGGGGATGTAGCATCAACTCATTGACAAAAAATGAGAATGAGGAAGAATTGAATTGCTTGGTCAATCAATGAAAGAGTACAGAGCTTATATAGCTATATTATCTAACTAACTTGTTACCGAATTTATAATGGAAAAGTCTAGGCGAACAAAAATTTGTACAAAAACTTGAACATAAATGACGTAAATGGAAACATGTCATAAATAAAATCTCATTATGAAGATTATAAAGAAATTAGAAACAATAAATCAGGGTGATTTTAGACAATTGCTGATGTGGCATAAGCCACATCACTTTTTGTTCAAATTTCCGTTTGATTTATTTGTCTCTCTAGCACGACTCATTTATAACTACAGTGTTTGGATAACAAGCGAGAAAAGAGAAGAAATGATACATTTATCCTCAATAAAAAAGAAATAATAAAAAAATTGTTGTATTTTCTTACCCTTTTGTTTGGACGAGTTACGAGTAAGTGAGAAAAGATAAGAAATGGTTGCGATCTCTTTCTTTCCGTGTTTGGATAAACATAGTAAAGGAAAAGACATGAAAAAATTGTATAATCACTACTATAGTAAAAAGCAGAAAAGTTTTAAATTGTTTAACACTTTGAAGTGTTTAATTTCTACGATTTGTTTGTATTTATATTTTTTACTTTCCAAAAATACCATTGGTTAAGTATATAATTCCCCATGATTATGTTGTGTTTAGTCAAATACCCTCAATCAAAACTTACATAAGCTCCATAAGGTCAAACTTTATTCCTTCTTCTTTCCAGCGAATGTAATTACTAGAATCAATCTAAGAAATAAACAATCTAAAAAAAAAAGTCCAGAGATTTGTGGCTAAAGGAGGTTGAAAATGCAGTAAGTTATTCTTTAAGTTAGCTAACTCTCATCGTTGTTCGAATTTTATTGCTATGATAGACATGGGTGATTAAGCTTTTGAGGGTGAGGAGATGGGACATGCGCACCTGGTTTTGATCAAGGCAATTGCTGGATGGCCATTGCCTTCATCCAGCAACATTGGGATGTTGTGAAGCTGGAGGTTATGGCTTTTCATGCATGAGGTTCATGAAAGTTCGAGATAAGTCTAAATGCTACTTTCTCGTGGCTTTCTTTCCAGAAAAACTTTGGGTGGTGAATATTCGAGATTTTCGTCCTATCAACCTTTTGAATAGTTCCTATAAAGTGTTGGCTAAAGTGTTGACTTTAATGTTGAAGTGATTTTTCAGTATGTGATTTCTAGGTTTCAAATTGTTGTGGTTGGGGGGGGGGGGGGGGGGGAAGATCTTGGATGCAATGTTGGTGGATAATGAATTTGTTGATCGCCGTGCAAGGAGGTGGGTCGGGAGTGTTATGCAAGTTTGGATACAGAGAAAGTATGGGATCATGTTAATTGGTGTTTTCTTCTCTATCTTTTCTTAAGGTGAGTTTTAGTCAACGTTGGGTACGACATATTGAGTCTATTATCTCTATTGTTCTATTCTCTTCTTGTCAACGGTACACCTAAAAAGGTTTTCCAACATTGTTCGGATCTTAGGCAAAGAGATCCTCTCTCTCCCCCATCTTGACGGTTTCAGTAGAATGATTGATAAGGAGTTTCCAAGTGGGGCGGGTAGGTGGTCATTGTATCCAGACACTCACTTGTTTGTGGATGATACCTTAGTTTTTCGGAGGCGAAGTAGCATATGCCACCGTTTGGGTTTCCTTGACTTGATCCTAGTGGTGTTCTGGTTGAGAGTAAATTTGTGTAAGTTTTCGGCTGGGGATGTTCCTGAAATTGTGGATTTTTTAGCATTTTAGACTTTAAAGTCACTAAGCTTCCTTTGGGGTTTCCCCTTGGGGCTTCTTATAAGGATAGGAATGTGCTCGACCATATTGTAGAACCGCATCATTGTAGGTTTAGCAGGTTGCAAAATGTAGTACATCTTGAAGGGGGACATATATACCCGCATGAATAGTACTTTGTCTTGTTATCCAACCTATTTTATGTATTTTTTTGCCATGCCCATACTCCCTCCGTCCCACTTGTTTCTTCAAACTTTCCTTATTGGGACGTCCCACCCGTTTCTTCAACCTTTCCTTAAATGGACATTTTTTACGTGAAAAATACTATCTTACCTTTTTATAAAAAAACACAACAACATTTAATTGGGCCTAATTAAATTAGATTAGCAAACTAACCCAACTTAATTAGGCCCAATAGGTTTCAGTAGATCTATCAGCCCAACTTCAATAACCCTAATATCTTCTTCCCCATTATCTCCTCTCTATGTTCTTCCCAACCAACCCAGCCGCATGAGAGAGAGAGATAGAGAGAGGAGGAGAAAGAAAGAGACGGAGAGCAGATCTGGTCTGATTTCTTCTGGCGTATCGGAGTAAGGAGGGAGGGAGACAGAGAGGGAGAGATAGAGAGGCGGGCGCTGAGAGACCGACGCCGCCTCCATCTCTCTCTCTCTTCGTTCTCTTCGTCTTCTGCAGATAGAGACGGAGAAGGAGAGCAGGTTGGGTTTTCTTCTGGCAGATCGGAGTAAGGAGGGAGAGAGAGAGGGAGGCAGACGGTGAGAGAGCGACGTCGCCTCCATCTCCATCTCTCTGTCTCTCTTCTTTTCTCTACGTCTTCTGCAGATCGAAGGCAGGCGGGCGACGGCGTTGGCGAGCGACGTTGGTGACGGATCTGTTGGAGTCCTCTTCATCTCTTCTGGCGTTGGCGAGCCCATTCATCTTTATCTTCTTCTTCTTCTTCATCTTCTTCTTTTCTGGTTTGGTTCATCACCAGATCTTGTTCTAAATCTTTTTTTTGGAACTTTTTGATTTAATACTTGTTGCCAAGAACAATTCTTTTTTGTTTAATTTTGGGGTATGTTGTTCATTTGTGTTGATCTCTTGTGTTGTGGAACTCTTCTTCAAAAAAAAATGGAGAAGAGAGTGAACAGATTTGCCAATAATTTTGTTTAGTTGTTTGTAAAAGGAACGATGATTTTCATTGTGTTTCTGTTGTGGTTGGGTTCAAGATTAGGTATTTGTTCCAGTTGAGTTCAAGAACAATGAGGCAGTGAGCTAATCCATGAGCATTTTAGAAATAAGGGGAAATAGGAGGGGCAATCTAGTCCTTTCACGCCTTTCTTAATAAAGCAACTTCAAAATATTTTGAAGTAACGTGCGGGACAGAGGGAGTATGTGGTAAGGAGGTAGCATCAAGTGGAGAATGGGGTTTAGAGGTAGTCATATCTAGCATGTAGAGTTATTTAATCAAATGTATATCAAGAGTTGTGGATACATATTTGACATTGTTTTCCTACTAATTATCAGTAATTATGTGTTCCACAAATTTACTTGCTATTGAGATGTGGACATCATGATGATGCGTCTAAAGTTGTTGCATCGAGTTACTCGCATGATAACTTACTTGCCGAGGTATTTGACAGTTCATCAGTTCGTTTTACGTAATTGTGTTTTTTTTCATACTGATCACTCATGTGCTTTTCTGATGGGTTTGTTGCATGGTTTGAAGTCATAGATTCAAATATTTCTGCTATTGCTGAAGCAGCTGCCTCCAAAGAATGCATAATGTTTTTAGGAAAATGTCTATAAAGAATGCTTACGCGAAAATTTGCTATTGTGTACAATCATATCTGGTTCTCCTGCTCACATTGCTAGCCTTGGGGACACTTATTCTCACCTCTTCCGTGACCGTGAAGATTTTTTTGGCTAGAGTTGTATCTGATTAGGAAAAGCTCGAAAGATGTATGCAATTTAAATCATTCGCAGGAGTACAGGAATAGGTATCCAAAGAATGGCAGGAACCCATTGGACCATCCCTATTTGTTGCTCTTGAACTAGCAATTTCATTCCGCCATTAGTCATTTGCATGTTTTGGAAGGATCACCATCCTTTAATTGGTGGCCCGGAATCCCCTTTCACAGTTGTCACTGCAAATTTCTTGCTCCTTCACTGTAAACATGGCCAACATTTCTGTTGTCTAAGTAAATAAGTTTAAATTATGTCGACAGAAAATGCATGCATGTAGTTATGAGGGGTTTAATAAACGTCCTTATGTACAAGTTTTTTACTTCCTTAGGTTTTCAGTGCTTGCTAGCTTTCTTTTTTAATCTCCTCATGTTATCATTGCATCGGTATGAAGATTACAATGCATGGATTGATGGATGTGGCAAATGAGGTCCACTTCTATTTATACTTGAGTTTCCCTCTTTGGAAGATTCTAGATAATCTAAGATCTAATGGTATATATTGAAAGTAGAAGGTTCCCACCCCCATACAAATAGATATTTCTATGTAAGATTGTACATATCTTCCACTTACACTTGTGTAGATATTTCTTCCTACAATTAGTGGTGAAATTCTAGATTTCTACAAGTGCTAGGAAACTAATAATTAATGTGGGTTAAAGTAACTCATGTGAGTTAAGATAGTGTCATGAGGCATAATATTAGACCATTTAGCTACAAAATATTGCGGCCAATGACACTAGGTACTTGAATTCCCTTCTTGCTCAACATATACGAGTATATATACTCAAAAGAGGCTGACCATGATATTTTGGAGAACAGGATGGAGGGCGGAGAAGCTTATGACCCAAAGTGGTATGTTACAGTTGACAAACTTATCTCAATGTCTTAATATCATTACACTAAAATATACATTGATTTAGGAACATGCCTTTAATACATGTTGTGTTGCTAAACGGAGGTGAAGGAATTTCGTTTGGATACTACTCCTATATACCAAGCTACAACCTTAAAGATGTAATTGAGACCTTGAAGCTTAAACTGGATGGATTCGAGATGAAAAAAAATACTTCCTGGACAATAGAAACTTCAAGGGATCAATGAAAGAATTCGGTGAAGGGAAATATGTTTCTAATGGGAATCTTGGGTACTCGGGCGACGATGCATTATTCATTAAAGCATTTCCCCTAAAAACCTAGACTGGTGATTACCGTGAATTTTTGACATCATTGGTCTCTGAGGAACACAACAACACAACTTTTTGCGTAAAGGTTTATTATTATGATGTCATTTTTCATTATAAGATATTAGCAATGCTATTATGTGTTAACATGATCTGATTTTGCAGAAATTCGTCACCAACGAAGCTCGTCTCAAGAACAAAGCCTTATTCGAAGTTGAGCTGCATGATGCAGATACCTCGAAATACCTTGGTTCAAATTTCTGAGAAGAAAGACGAACTGTTGAAAAAGTTAAAACTCGTAAGTAAAATCTAAACTAAAAATTTATTTACTTGATATCAATGGTGGTGTCAAAAAGTGCGAGAGTGTTAAAGAGAGTAGGCTTTCGGCTAACTGACTTGTACATTTTAATGATCGTTTTTCTATTCTAGTCGTTAATTTCCTTTTCTGTTGTAGTTCTTGAAGGTCTTACAAGCACATGGTTGACTATTATCATCGTAGAAAGGCAAGTTGATTATTCAGTTTGTATTCCATCAAAAAAGGATTATTAAGTTTGTTCAGGATCCTCGTCCATACTAACAAGTGAATCTACAAAACAACAGAGTCAGAATTAGACAACAAATATTTTAAAAATTATTTTGTGAGCTTGATGGTTTATCTTTGTAAGGTGTCCACAAAATTTTATTCGGTTGTGTTAATTTAGTCCCCACCTGATTACAAACTGATTATTATCTTATTTTCCTTCGATTAAAAAGATAAGAGTTGTGTGTATATGCTTTTTAGGTTACAAAGCACGACACATCAAGTTTGCTCATGTGTCATCAAGGAAATTAAAATAAATTAATATGAACAACAGTTAGGAAAACAAATCGCTTTTCTTACAACATTCTACGGGTCTTCTCTAGTGTGGGGGATGACATTGGTAGCCAAAATATTCAAATTTTGCCGCTAAACCTCAATCTATGGAGTGAACATGATATCGTGTTCATGAAGTAAAATTTGGTAATACACGTTATGTAATTGACGCAACCGTCAAAATCAAACCTGATACTGAAATTGAACTTCCAAAAGGATTCAAACTTTTGACGTCCGCTAAAATTCTTCACCTATGTAGGAAAGTTGATGAGATAGTTTTCCAGTACTATCCCATCACGATCAAGTTTCTTTCATTTCTCTTTTTATGCCACCTTAATTATCTTTATCCTCATTCTGCGTAGGACATTCCGGAATGAGAGACCAGCTCTGATGAACTTCGACCAAAAAGTACATTTTCTCATGCCTACCCTTTTCACGATCTTCTGATTATAACACTATGGTGCCATCGTATGTTATTAAAGAAAATTACTCAATGCAACAACAAGTGAAGCCGAAGCAGCAATCCTACTGTATTTTTGAAACAAGAAACTATAAACGGCGAGACAATCCATCTCTAACACTTTCAGGTAGGACACTTGAATGCTCCTAAGTCACAAGGAAACCATATTTGGATAAAAAACATATTTGGCGGAAATAAAATAATTCGCTCTCACTTCAAAGACTATGTAGCTTTCTAGAGAGGAATAACGGAGGACCAACTAATAGCTACACCATGGCAAGCCAACTACTGATGCCATGAAAGTATATTTTGAGCGACCATCCAGCAGCCAGTCTCTGCACTACTTCAGTTGCGCGATACAGTCAATGAAGATAGTGTGCACAAGACAAGAAACAGCCTGATCACAAGACCACCTTTTGCATGTAAAGCTCATGAGTCAGGAGCACATACCTTTGCAGAACATTAATGTCCCCTCTTTTAAACAAACTAGCCTTTAACTCATTCCTTGCGCGAGTTTTCATGAATGAACAATTTCTAAATCACGGTGAGTAAAACTAAACTTAATTAGTGATAGTAATTTGTAAAAAATAATTTAAAAGAATTTTCTTTTAGTAGTGAATTTGTAGCCTTAGATAATTTGAATATAACATTGCGTGGAAATGACATTACACTTGCATTAGTACGATATTAGTTTATTAATCATACATTTTCTTGTGAATTAAAGGGACTGTGAAATGAAAAATAGGTATACATTTTTCTTGCTAGATGTTGAAAATAGTGTACACCTTTATATTACTTCGTTTTCATGAAAAAAGTTACAAAATGATCATTGTAAAACTTGTTGATACATTTTTTTGAAATTAAATGGAACATTGCAACTTAACATTTTTCTTATTTAGAACTTAAATAATATAGTTTTGTTTTGAAAAATAGTAGCGAATGTCAATCACTTCTTATTTTTTATAGTTCAAATTTAAATAAGCATATAAAAAGGAAGTTGAAATTGCGTGTTTTGGGAGAGTCATAGGTTAATGGTTAAGCAAGGGTCTAGCGCAATTAAAACAAATATTTGTCACTCCTATAATTTTTATAAAGATCATGTGTGAGATAAGTAAATATTTTGTGAATGTTATTTCCTCTTTCTAATATGGGTAAGTCACATGTTAACAGTTAAGCAAGGGTCTGGTGCAATTAAAAAATGTTTTTTTTTTCTAATAATTTTTATAAAAATCATATTTAAGGTAAGTAAATACCTTTTGACATGTTAATTTTTCTCACTAATATTTTGTTGAAGTTGGTTTTAACGCTGATCATTATTTTATCTTTTATACAGTATATTTCTCCTGAAGTTTACTATTGAAACAGTAAAAAAACACTTATGTATATTCTCATGTATTTTAAAAAATTGATTTAATATAAAAAAGAGAAATGCTAAACGTCACCCTTTTTGCTTCACCCCTTAGTTTCACCTCCTATGTGGATGTTTTTGGTTGGTGTTGTAATTATAGAAATATCTTAAAATAAATACTCCCAACAATCATATCTTGACACATAGGAGGTGAACTTGAAGGGTGAAGAAAAAAGGGTGAAGCATAGCGCCCCTCTATAAAAAATTGTCACTTATTATAAATCGTGTAATTAATTTGAAATTCAATAAACATATAACATGAAAAAGGAAAGAATTTGAATGATTTGAATGAGTCATATGTGACCGGCGAAAATAGTCTAGTTCAATTAAATAAGTTATTTTCATTCTTAACTTTTTAAATAATAATAATAATAATATTTAAGGTATGTTACATTATAATTATTCTAAGTAATATTTTGTGAAATTCAATTTCACTTAGTATATATTTTACCTCTATTTACTCAAGCTCTCCTAAAGTTTACTTCATCTGCTTCACATCTTTCTAGTTGTTATTTTTCACCTGTAACCCTTTCACTTTGACCTAGTGATTTGGATAGAAAACGATTCAAAGTTTTTAGAATCTTTTTATAGTGTTGTGTAGAGCACGATTTACTCTACAACACCATGTAAAGATCACCAAATGCTTGCATTATTTTGCTAATCAAATTGACCCGGTGAGTAATGGAAAAAAATCAACTCGAAAGACATAGAGGGGATACAAAGGAAGTACAATTTAAATAATAAAAAGGAACAACTATTTATCTGCTCTTACACTTTTAAATAAAGATACTTTATTTTTAAGATTGTGGATATTACTTATTTTTTAAGAAGAGATTGTTTGATATTTCACGACAGCTCATGATGTTCATCTCGATCTATTATCCGCCTCTGCATCTAGCATTGGGTAGACCTCATAAAATAACTGTCCTATCTCTACCCTATCTTTTGTTCCAATTTTTCTGGAACAATCGCAAACCCTTTTTTAATTATGGATCTACTACCAGAAATTCAATGCGCAATCTCAGCATTCAATTTGTATTCCTGAATAATCTTATTTTTCAATTATTCAACCATTTCATTTTACCAAGTTCAATGTTGGCCAGATTAGTCAACATTTATATGTTTCGATGCAACAACAAGATATTATTTATAGCAAGTAGTTTTGTTAGGTTGGTTAATTGGTCACATTTTATTCTTGAAATGGCTTGGATTGGGATTAGTCTGGATACGGCAAAATTATTCTATTAGATCAAATGTACTTATTCGATCTAATAAGTACCTTGTGTCAGAATTGCTAAATTCTATGGCTCGGATCTCTAGTATTCTCTTATTTATTACCTGTGTCTACTATTTAGGTAGAACACCGTCCCCCATTCTTACTAAGAAACTGAAAGAAACCTCAAAAACAGAAGAAATAGAAACAACTTACGAAACGAAGGGGACTAAACAGGAACAAAAGGGATCTACCGAAGAAGATCCTTCTCCTTCCCTTTTTTCGGAAGAAAAGGAGGATCCGGACAAAATTGATGAAACGAAAAAGATCCGAGTGAATGGAAAGGAAAAAACAAAGGATGAATTCCACTTTCACTTTAAAGAAACATGCTATAAAAATAGCCCATTCATGAATCTTATTATCTGGATGGGAATCAAGAAAATTCGAAGTTAAAAATACTTCAAGAAAAAAAAAAAAAAAAACTCTTTTGGTCTCAAGTCAAGTTATAGAAAAAAGTAGTAAATTACTAAAAAGATTGATACAGAAGATAAATACAAGAAAAGATAAGATGAAATGCGCCCACCTTCTGCATTTTTAATGCTCTCTCCTACAAAAAAAAAAAAAAAAAAAAAAAAAAACTCAGAAAACCAACTCCATTCGTAATTCCATCTATTACTCGTCCATAAAAAAAAATGACTTAATTCAGCCACTCCTCTTATCCCTACAGTTACGGATGCTGCATAAAATGCATCTATGTAACCACGATTATATGACCAATCATATATGAAAGTCTTTATTTTGTCTCCTAAAATTCTCTTAGAGCCCATTTTAACAAATTAATTAATTAATTCAAAATTTTGCAAAGATGAATAAAAAGGTTTATAGAAAAAGAGCGCTACAAATATGCCGAAAGAAGCTATATTCACTGAAAAAATTCTATATTTTACAAATTCATCCCAATCAAAAGAATTTTGCAAATTTGGGTGTTAAAGATTTATAGAAGGAGTTAACCATTTAGATAAAATATCAACATCCAATCCTTCTTGATTGAAACGAATTCCTATGAAGCCAACAAAAAACGTTAATAGTGCCAATAAAAGTAGAGGAAATAACATAGTATTATCTTATTCATAAGGATACGAATAATGATTCTTATTGACAAAATTTTAAATAGTAATAAAAGGTCGTATCATCTTTGTTACATTATTAGTAATTCCATTTCGATACGGGTTCTTAAAAAAAAAGAAGTCTTTTCATTATTATTCATTCTTATTCTTAATAAGGTTAAACAACAAAAACTTTTGTTAATTGTTTTCAAACCTCCCTGCCCCCATAGAGAAATTGAGTAGACTGAGTTACTTTTTTGGGCACCGTCATTTTTACAATTAACATTCAAATGTCCCTCAAAAGTAAGTAAATAAATCCGAAACATATAAAATGCGGTTAATCCTGCTGTGGACCAAGCTATTATTGCGAAAATAGATGAATACAACCAACTATCTTTAAGAATCTCATCTTTGGACCAAAAACAGGCTAGGGGCGGAATACCACAAAGGGAAAGTGTACCTAATAAAAAAGACATTTTTGTAATCGGTACATATTTTGTTAAACCTCCCATAAGAACCATATTTTGAATTTTATTTGGAGAATACCCAACTATAGTTTCCATTGATGAATAAGTGATCCAGATCCTAAAAACAATAATGCTTTTGAATAAGCATGGGTAATTAAATGAAATAAAGCAGTTCGATAGGATCCCATACCTAGAGCTAACATCATATACCACAATTGAGACATTGTAGAATAAGCTAAACCTTTCTTAATATCTTTTTGAGCAAGAGTTAAGGTAGCTCCTAAAATACTGTTTTTATACCGATCAAAGAGATCAAATTCATTATATAAGATATGACTATGAAAAGAGGAAGAAGGCGAGCTACAAGAAAAATCCCCGCTGCTACCATAGTAGCAGCATGTATAAGAGGCGAAATAGGAGTAGGCCCCTCCATAGCATCAGGTAACCATACATGAAGAGGAAATTGTGCGGATTTAGCAACTGCACCAGTAAATAATAGAAGAGCACACAAAAAAATAAATAACGTATTGACCTCATTATTATAAATCAAGTTATTGAATATTTCAAATAAATCTTGAAATTCGAAACTCCCGGTTATCCAATAAAAACCTAAAATTCCTAATAATAAACTAAAATCCCCTACTCGATTAGTTATAACCGCTTTTTGACAAGCATTTGTCGAAAGAGTGCGTGTAAACCAAAATCCTATTAATAGATATGAACACATTCCAACTAATTCCCAAAAAATATAAATTTGAATCAAATTTGAACTAGTAACTAATCCCAACATGGAAGTACTGAAAAAACTCATATAAGCAAAAAATTACAAATATCCTTGATCATAAGACATATAATTATCACTATAAATAAGAACCATAATTCCAACAGTAGTAATTAATATTGACATAATAGAAGTAAGTGGATCGATCAAATAGCCAAATTCTAGAGAAAAATCATTATTGATGATCCAAGATCCTATATATTGGTATATGGAACTGCTCCTTATTTGTTGAATAGACAAAATTATCGACAAAATCATGGTTATACTTAATAATAAAATACTCGGAAAAGCCCACATACGACGAAATTGTTTTGTTGCCTTTGGAAAAAGAAGAATTCCCATTCTTATTAACACAGAAACTGGAAGTGGAACAAAAGGAATTATCCACGCATATTGATATATATGTTCCATAAAAAAAGAAAAGTTTTTTATTATTAATTATTTTCGGTTCATCAGATCTTATCTATTTCAAAAGGGTTAATAAAAAAATCAAGCTAGGCACTAATTGAAGTTAATTAAACTAACTGAAATTAATTAAAAAAATAGTCGAATTTTTTATTTTTACGTATTGTGATTCTTTCAGAAATCCTTCAAATACTCAAGTCAGAATTAGTCAAACAATATCACTCAATTATTAACCAAAAGTGACTAATTAATTATTAATTAAGATATTGATGAAGATGTCTAAAATAAAAATTTTAATTAGTATTACTATTACACAGTTTATATCTATAGAGAAAGGATACAGAACAAGCCTAAACTAGAATCTGATAGGAAATTATAGGATGACCTAAGATTAATAGCGTGACATAATGAAATAAGAATTTGCTTTTTAGTTCGTTTTTTGATTAGGGAATTGCTTTATCGGTTTCCATTTCAAAAAAAGGATTTATAGGAAGGACTTTAATCTTTAATATATGTGGCTTTATTAACCAATTCACCTTTTTTTTCTTTTGAAATAAATTAATCAAAAAATTACGAAAATAAAATATCGTTTTTTTTATTAAATTCTGTATACTTTAATTAATTATTAAATGACTAGTCTCATTCCTTTCAATTAGCTATCTCGATCTTGGCCAATTAATACAAAAAATTGGATATTTATTTTCAAAAGAGGGCGCTATCAAATAGATATAGATAATGAATATTATATCTATACTAAATAAAGAGGATTTCATTTTGAACACTAGATGTCTTTCACATCCAACTAGAATAATGAGTAAACTCTTCATTTTTAAATGGCAGTTCCAAAAAAACGTACCTCTAGATCAAAAAAAACTATTCGTAAAAATATATGGAAAAAAAAGCCAATTGGGCGGCTTTAAAAGCGTTTTCGTTAGGGAAATCCCTTTTAACCGGAAATTCCAAAAGTTTTTTTGTACAACAAATAAATAAGTAATAAAAAGTCGGAATAATAGGAATCAACTCAGACAAAAGAAAATAGATTTCGCTCTTAGGATTTGTAGAATAAGAGTTATTCTGGTTCATAAATTAAAAAAAAAGGGCTTTTCTTTGAAAAAATAAAAATAAAAAGAAGGATTTACCTTTCGTTTTAATATACTTTCTTAGTTTTAAGGTCGGAATTCTAATTTTACCCATTAACCTAACTTAAGAAGACTAAAAGTTTACTCTTTTTCTCTATCTAGAAACGAATAATATTTAGTCAAACTAAATGAATCGTTCAAACGAATTGATTAATTTTTGTAATTGTCTGAATGATTCTTATTTCCATGGATTAAATTTGTCTCTCTATTCTCATATATCTACCGCTTTCAACCCAGTTGATAAAAGTTTTGAATTGAGAGATTCACTATCAAAACAAAAATATGTAAAATTTAAGCAATTTAAACTGGTTTCTATTTTGTGTTGATTGAGAAAATGTATTTTTGTTTAAGATCTATGAAATCAGATTAATGAGAAATAAAATAAAAAATACAAATGCGAAATGAAACTTTTTGTGTTCTATCCCTGGATAGGGGGTAGAATTATCTAGTTACAAAAGGTAAATTCCAGAAGAGCAAAAAGAAAAGTGGACGAAAGATCTAAATGAAATAAAACTGATACTTTAAAATAATGAATTTTAAAATCCCTGTGAATTTTTTTATTTATCAATTAATACGTTTCCTAAAAAATACTACATTGAAGTGACTCTTTCAATCTCGACGATTGACTAGGAATAGGCTATTATAAGTTTGAGCAAGCCGCTATGGTGAAATTGGTAGACACGCTGCTCTTAGGAAGCAGTGCTAGAGCATCTCGGTTCGAGTCCGAGTGGCGGCATTCTATCTTCTAAAAAAGACAGAACAGATCTTTAAAATAAATTCAATTCCGGATTTCAAGTCCATAATTCAAGAAATTACTACATTTTTTATTTTAATTTACTATTTTCCATGATATTTTTAACTTTAGAGCATATATTAACTCATATTTCATTTTCGATCGTTTCAGTTGTAATTACAATTTATTTAATAACCTTATTAGTCGATAAAATCGTAAAACTATATAATTCTTCAGAAAAGGGCATGATAGTGACTTTTTTCTGTATAACTTGATTATTAGTCACTCGTTGGATTTATTCAGCACATTTTCCGTTAAGTAATTTATATGAATTGTTAATTTTCCTTTCATGAAGTTTCTCCATTATTCATATATTTTCGTATTTCAAACGAAATACAAATTATTTAAGTGTAATAACTGCACCAAGTACTATTTTTACACAAGGTTTTACTACTTCAGGTCTTTTAACTGAAATACATCAATCCGAAATATTAGTCCCGGCTCTTCAATCTGAATGGTTAATAATGCACGTAAGTATGATGGTATTGGGTTATGCAGTTCTTTTATGTGGATCATTATTATCAATAGCCCTTCTAGTCATTACATTTCGAAAAGACATCAAATTTTTTTTATAAAAGAACGAATCTTTTATTAAAATTAAAGGGTTCGTTTTACTTTGACGAAATCCAATACATGGAAATTTTTTGGGGAAGTACTTCTTTTTTTTATGCTAAGAATTATTACAGGTCACAATTAATTCAACAATTGGATCATTGGAGTTACTAATTCACAATTTTATAGTTCGTGAACTTGAAAACCTATTATAATTTATCGCTTAATATATTTGAGGTCATATTCACTATAAATTTACAATTATATTCTTTATAATAGTAACAGAATAAGATGCATAGGTTTCTGCACAAAAAAAAAGAAAAAGAAAAAAAAAAAGACATTAAAATCGGGTAAGTAAAAAAAAATTGCTCAACTACAATCAATTTTAATTTTCTAAATATAAGATTTTCTTTTTAAATAACTAAAAAATAACATAGCTCTACTTAGAAAAATAGTTGACACTGTCAAAACCTCTACCGGTGTTTTTAATAGACGTATTCTTACTTATGAAAGAGAATCTCATTAACATGTATAATTAAAGTTGAACATGTGTATATTATAAGAAATAAAAAGTGGTTTGCCCGAGTGAGCCGTTGGTTAAAGAATACGTAATTATATTTTCCAATTAAGAAAAATATTTTATTTTAGCTTTCAAGTTTGTAATACTTGATATAATATTTAAGCTAAGTTCAACTTTCATAAATTGAATTTTCTTTTATTAAATATGTCGAAAAATTTAACCAAGAGCATATTTTTACATATACCTATCACAATTATTATGTAATCTATTTAAATAATTAAATTATTCTTCTAAGATAAATTTAGATTGAGCAGCTATATGAAAACTCTTACCTTTTCTATAAACTTAATTAATGTTGTTGATAGTTTATGTCGACTAATTTAATAATTTATAGTTTTTTTCATGAAATTTTAAAATATTTTGTGATCTATTGTAATTTTTCTAACATTTTATTCCTTATAGAACCAATTAAATAAATATGTATGTTCACATAGAAAAAATATGCATACATCAAAGACGGATTCGTATAAAAAAAAACTTTGCATTTCAATTACTCACCCCCTAAATTATTTTTATTTTGTTAAACATTAAATAATGCGATCAATAACAAGTTAGTGTTTAGAAAAATTGTAGCTAGTGTGAAAAACAGTGGTAATTTTTGTTATGATATAAATATGAACACACACCATTATACTTAATTTTTAAAACAATATTAACAATTATTTCATAAGAAATTAATTTTGGATTCGTTGAGTGAGCGGTAGTTTGACTATTAAACAAAGGCTGACATAACTAAGAATACGATTTTTACTTGTCAAAATTCAGTTCCTTGAAAGAAACGCTTCCGATTTAACGTGAGTAAGTATTTTCATAACATGTTACTTTTTATTTGAAGTATACCATCGATAAAATTATTTCACTTCTCGTCACATGTTCTAATTACATAAAAAAAATTGAATACATAATTCTCTATTCTCAATTTTCCCAAAAAAAATGTTTTCACAATTTTGGACAACCGATCTATAGTAAATTTATAATTTTTTCGTTATCATAAGAAAATAAATTTGGATTCTCTTAGTGAGCGTTAACTGTTAAACAAATGCTGGCATAACTATGAATACACATCGTTTATTTTTTTAATATTCTGTATCTTAATAGAAACGCTTCACATATAATATTTTCATAACATGTTAGTTTTTACTTGAGGTATACCATCTTTAAAATTATTGCACTTCTGGTCAAGTGTACTATTTACATAGAAAAATAGAATTTTTATTACTATGTTCTTACCTTTCCCCAAAAAAATGTTTTACAGTTTTGGACGACTGATCTATCGTAACTTATGTTCATGTACTCGTTAAATTTAGTAAAAATGAATCATTTTGAACTCCCCCGCACCATGCGATTTAATTTTTTCCAGAGAGATAATTTCATTTCATTTTAATAATATCTGCATTATAAATACTGCAACAAAATTGGATCACTTAAATGCAATAATTTACAATTATAGTGATTAGTGTGTTTTAAGACTCTTTTTGTCTCACTCATTATAATTGGATTATAAAAATGACATAGAAATTTTTTATTGGCTGTTACATGATGGGGATGGCATGACATGGATGACAAATGGCATATGAAGTAAGTTTTAGCGCACCTCCTAGCTTTTATAGATAATATAGATTCCACGTATATAACCCCAATCCAGTAATCCGTATCAACTATCAATATAACTGCAACGGCCGTTACTCTCATCTTTATACATGTCATTATAAATTTGTGACTTGCTGCGGTTTATCTGGTATATTCATCTACTAGCCAATCTACATCTCCTATCGTTCATTCATTACTCTTCTTCCACTGTTGATTTTTCTATAGGTTCCCAAAACATTTAGATCCGTAGATTTGTACATCTGGTTTCTATTCTCCTAGCTTGGTTTGCGACTTGATTCGACATCAATATTACAATATTGTCGGTCATGGTGATTTTACTATACACTCTCTCTATTAGTTTGTTTTACAATGATTCTTGTAACTCTATTGCTCATTGAAGAATGAATTTTGTTCCTGTATGATTTTGTTTCAGATGTCATCGGGTTCGGTAAGACGCTTCTTCTTCAACCTCATAATTAAGGTTGTCCATGTGGTACTTTATTTGCGTATTCTTTCATTTTATTACTGGAGTTTTACTGAATCATACCGAGTCAATACTTTTATTTACAAGTTTATGGTTGAATATAATTTACTGAATTTGCTAATTGCTTATTTTAGCTTGTCCTTGGATTATGTTTTCATTGAACACTTTCTTCCTGGAGTGTGCATGGAGTCTCAAACTTCATTATGAAATCAATTGCACAAAGATCGGTACGAGACATCAATTAGATATATTGAATGTCAATTGCTGAACACTTGTCAAGTGTTGCTCTAGTATCCCTTTTATTTGATGTTTGAGCCTATTGTTAATTTCAATCCATGATCGTGGTCATACCTATGATAATTGGGGGGGGGGGGGGTGTTTGCTTCTTATTGGAGCTAAGATTGATTAATTTGTAATCTCAAATCCTGACATGAATTTGCTTGATCAATCAATGAGAGAGTACATAGCTTACATAGCTCAGATTCATCTGGTAGCTAACTGTAGATGGTGCTTTTCAGACAGACAGATCACAACCACGTGGCAGCCATCCAGCACACCGAACTGTGCTCCATACACACAGGATCACTACATATGCTTGGAATACTCCGTATTTTAAATAGGGATAATTTGATAATTTGACGCGTTAATTCGGTGTTGGATTGCGAGTGGTGATTTGAGTATTTTTGGGAAATTTTATTAGACCGGAAGCTCGTGTGAAAATTTTAAATTTTCGCGATATATTCTAATTTTTCTAGACTTCGTCGCGATATCAACCACCGCGTTAACCTACACTCTCACCACACCCAAACATTTCTCATTACCTATCTATTCTATAAAACAACATGGTTTAACTAACTTAGTAGTTTTCAGCCATTAGATTAAATAAATCAGTTCCGGCACTTAGATTTCACATACCACCCACTTAACTGCCCACTACATAACTACCAATTAACTACCCACTACTTGAATATTTACACTCTCTCGGATTAATTTACGTAATTATCAAAAGTGTGTAAGAACATGAATTGATGGATATCATATAAAATTACCGGGGACGTCATTTTCATCTTCTCCTCCAGCAAAATCGATTATGAAACGTGTTTTTTGGGTAGTGCCCTCGGGCACAGGTAATCCCCTAGTCATTTAATAAAATGAGAAAACCCATTTTGTTTCTCAGCTTTTCCTTTCTTCTCCTTCACGACCATGACAACCATCACCGCCACTCCTCACCGCCCTCAACTTCTCCCTATAAAATCCTCACACCCCTGCCTCCTCCCTCCACACAACCACCAGCCACCACTCTCTCTCTCTCTATCATCTTTTTCTTCTCCGGCAACAACCACCGAGACCACCCATCGGCACCACCATCATCTCCACCCCACTATTCTCTTTCTCTTTCTCTTCTCTCCCTCTATTTCTTCCTCTCTGTTCACCAATGAGAAGCAACAACAGCAGCAGCTGAAGCCAACCAATGCCGCTGCCTTTGCTGAGAAACCACCCGAGCCATCACCACCTCCGTCTCTTCTCTCCACTGTTGTCACTCTCTCTCGTTTCTTCTCACAATTCCGACCAGAGACAAGAATAAAGGAAGCAGCTTTGGCAGCAGAATCAGCCACGCATAGACCGCCACCCAACTCTGGCGAACTCCATAACTTCCGGCGAAGTTTCGGTCGAGCGAAACTAGCGACACCCAGCTCTTCCCATCCGCCTCTCTCGAGTCCAGGAGGTCCGAAAGTCGTCCAGAAGGGCTTAGACGCGCTCATAAGTCACCGGAGAAAGCCCAACGAGCTCCATCGCCGGCGACACCTTTCGACGACCCGACCCGCTTGTTTTCTTGATAAATTCTCGCCATTCTTGGCTTGGGTAACTTCTAAACCTTCATATAATTTATTTACAGTAATCAAAACTTCGTTTTGTGGCTTAGATCCATGTTTCGATTGGGAAAAAAAAATGAGAGTGTACGTTGTTTTATGCTAGGGGGCTTTTTCATCTTTTCCATAAACATGGGGGTACTTCTAGTGGGTAATTAGCAGTTTAGGGGAGCTGGTCATACCTTATGGAAACTACACTTATTATATAAGTTCTTGTTTAAAACTATAAGCAAAATTTATTAAACACATAATGAATATTTTAGTAAATATAATAAATCATTTTCTTAGAAAATAATGTTGTTTTAATACTAAAATGTTGCCTTTGTTTATTTAAAATAAATAGTCACCTTCAAATAGTGATTAAGATTTTTACCAACAAGAATATTTTCTTGAAATTAATGCTGTCGTATTCGGAAATAGTCTTTTTAGCCAAAATAATCCTTTCTAAATATAAGAATTTCTCTTTGTTACTAGTACTAGTAATATTATTTGTTTACTTTAAATAAATATTGCTTCAGTTATTTCATAATCAAATTAATTTTATTATTTATGAGTACAAGACTTAAAAACAGGTTTTATTAGGAATTCTGAGAGCTGAACTTAGTATCCGACCAGACGAGCATTCTTTTATTTAAAAATATTTTCGTTGTGACTATAGCATTGATGATTGTGGACGACAGGTTCACAGACAAGGACTCCGATCATCCGTATGAATTGTATGTGATAATTGCTGTTGAATAAGGTGAGATTATATGTTTAGCCTAGTGTGCCTAGCTCTTTTCGTGTCAGATTGTGATTTCTACTTTCTGTATCAAAATATACTTGTTATTATTTGTTTTTACTTGTCAAATATTTGAACTGTTGGCTACTGTTCTTGATAACTCTCACGCGACAATTGATGATTCGTTAATAATATAAAGTGGAAAGACTCACATGTACCGGAACCAGTTGTGTTACTTATATTAGGTTTTCATCCCTTGGGTTTTCATCCCTAAAATGCTGGACTCAGTGTGCCCCTAAGGTTTAGATCCCTTGGGTTTCATCCCTAAAATGCGAGACTTCGCGTGCCCCGGCTCTATGCCTTGTTGGCTAAGGTCCAACATCTAGATAACACTTCTTTGATTGACGCTCTTAGGAGGGTGTTGCAACACTTAAGGTCTAGAATGTGTGATGTGGTCACTGGTCTATCCGGGTACTGTGAAATGAATACGTGATGATTTGACTGCCTTGTTGGATTTATTATTATTGGGAGGCCCTTTGTTGGCAATACTATATCCGGTTACGCTGCATCACGATTGGATTATTTATTTCTATATTGAGACGATTCTTAATTTGCACTGCTGTTTATACCGTTGCGAAGTCATAAACGGTTTTCATTCATACTCTGTCACATTTACTTTGTTTAACTTGTGTCCGAGCAGTTTATATTCTCTTCCCTGTTTTACTTGCTAAGGTGTAGCTCACTCAGTATTTATTGTTGACTTTCAAAACTGCGGTTCCTGTTGTTTTCTTCCCACCGCAGGTTTAGGAGCTGGAACTTAAGGAATAGAAGGGGCGCGAGCCTCACCTAGACTGACAATGTCATAATTAGTTTCTAGTTTTGTTAAGTTGTGTAATAATAAGCACATTTTGTATAAGACTCTTGGTTTAATATTTAATAATATAAGTTTTTATTGTGGATTATATTGCTTTTGATCTCCGCCACTTCTATTAAGCATCGCCCTGCTGGTCTTATCCCGAGCCGGGACTTGTAAGGACCTAGTGGTTTGGAGGCTAGAGTAAATTCTGTCGCGCGCGAGCGACAACCAAGCCCTCGCGCGACCCTTGGTCACTGCTTTGAGAGATTTATGGTCACGAGCTCCATAAACCCGGTCAACCTCGTAACGGTTCCGGTATACGCGCTCGAAGTGCGTAACGGTCCCTATATATGCGGACGAATGTGCCGTTATGGTTAAGGTAATTGAGCCGCCATTAATGGGCGCATTAACCCACTACAACGGTCATATTCTCCACTATATATAGGATCGTTAACCCTTAATTGCAACAATCTGATCTTCTGAACTACGCGGAAGCTCTGCCTATATACTGTCTCTCTCAGTTGCCATTGTCTTACTCTCTCCCTACTCACTACCTTACACTTCCATGTGTTTCCATTCTCTGTTCTTGGTATACACCTGAATCTTCCTCAAAGGATTCTCCCGTACACATTTGGTGAACCCGACGTGAAACTTACCTCAGCAAGCATCCATGTCTCACGATTAAGATGCCAGCAACCGATCTCCCTCAACAGAGACGATTTCAGGGGAGGAGACCGGCCATAATTCCACGGCAGCCGGCGGTACTCCAACCCTGGAGACGTTGAATGCAACCCTCCAGAACCAGGCGAAAGCTCTCCAGGCTCAATCTGCACAGATGGCCCAGATCATGTCGATTCTGGGAGCTCTTGCTCAGAATCTGGCACTGAGAACGGCTGTATCCCAAGGGACAGAGGTAACGCCTACACCGCAGTTCCAGTTTACAAAGCCCACCAGCAATTGTCCAGCCATCTCTTGCCCAGGGACATATTGCTCCACCATCGCTTGTTACGCCCGTTTCTCAGCTAACGGGTGTTCCCACTAATGCTCAACCACCGCAAACCCTGCTCTCTCCACCGGCAGCTGTGAACAAAATTGGTTACACCCACAGTCCAAGCCTTGCATATGTGTCACCTCCGGCTGCAACCCTTCTTCCTGCTGTGGGAGGAAGTGCATCAGCAAGCATGACAACCTTGGAGCAGTGCTTGGAAAATTTCCTTGCAAATCAGTGCTTCACGGACGCCATCATCCCAAAGGTTGACAACGCACCTCCTATCCCGCGCGAGATTTATCTGATGCCCAACCCTGCAGGGTACAAAGCCCCTAAGTGGGAGAAGTTTGATGATGTCAATGGGAATGCCCAGGAGCATGTCATGCGCTTCATCGACCTGATGGGGCCGCACGGGGTTGATTCCAACCTGTTGATGCGCGAGTTCCCTAAGTCTCTGGGAAACGTCGCATATAAGTGGTACAGGACGCTGGAAGCTGGCTCCATAAAGACATGGGAGGACATGGTCAAGAAGTTCTATACCAAGTTCTTTCAGGTGGAGGAGAAGGTTACGATGATCCACTTGTCGCGTATGTATCTGAAGCGTGATGAAGATGGAGTCACGTTCATCAAAAAGTTCAGAGCGAATCATTGGAATGCAGAGATGAGGCGGTTGAAAGTCGGCTCGTCGAGATATGTCTCCAAGGAATGCGAGACGAATACAAGGGTATGTTGATTAACTTACAAATGCCTACTTTTTCAAAGTTAATCGAATCTACCAAGAATGTAGAGCCTATAGTTGAGAGGCAAAAGAAGAAGCATGCCCCTGAGCGATCCCCAGGAGGACCGAATTTCAGGATTGGTAGATTTAACTATAATAGGGGGGGGGGGGGGGCGAGGCTGAAGTCAATACAGTTTCGCCGCACAAACAGCACAAGGTTTCGACCTCAGAGGTCCCGCCATTGCCATGTCCCTTGAGGAGGTGATTGATCTCTGTAAGCAGTGGCGTAAAGATGGGGTCCTACCTCAACTTGAAAGAACACCCTCTAGGGAGCAGCTAAGGGATCCAAAGAGGTGCGAATACCACGACAAAGTCATGCATCCAACGGCTGACAGCAAGAAGCTCAGATACCTTGTAAGCAGGAAAATGAAAGAAAGGGAGCTGATCATCAGCGAGCAAAGGCAGGATGTGCACAATAATCCCCTCCCAGGCCATGCAGAGCAAGAGCCAAAAGACAAGGAGGTAGCCATGATCGCGATTATGGACCTCGAAGAGATTGCAGAATATGGGCTACCTGTTATAGTCGAGGTCCATGATGAGGAAGACTACAGCATGAATACAGAGGACTCGCGCGCCGATAGAATGAAGGGATCGCATGGCTTCAGAAGGTTCTTTGACGAAATGAACTTTTTAGAAAAGTGTCGCAAGGAGATGACAAAGGCGATCCTCAGAGTGGCAGAAGACTTTGAGGAGGATATAGTGGTCTCCAATGGAAGGGTTGTCAGGGCCTATCGCTCAACATAGAAGATAATGGCCTTCTCTGAAAGTGATAATAAGACAGACGCGAGCCATCAGAAGCCCCTGTATGTCACAGCTGTGATCAACGGTGTCGAGTTTAAGAGGGAATTCATTGATGGAGGAGCGGCCGTCAATTTAGTCTCGCTCAACACTCTGAAGTTAGCAAGAATTCCTGAGAAGAAGATTGTTAGGCGCCCATCTTCGTTGATGGGATTCGGAAGCGACTCTAGGATGACAGTGGGTTGGATCCACCTGGGACTCCAGATAGGAAAGATAAAGTGTTATGCCAAGTTCTATGTCATTGATGCGAACACTACATACCATATGATCATTGGCCGTGCGCGGATCCATCGTTTTGATGCAGTGCCCTCGACGGCCCACCAGGTGATGAAGGCCATTTGGAATGGCAGGGTAGTTGAGATACCAGCCTCGACAAAACCATTCAACCTGAATGAAGCGCATCTTACCGAGGCGGTATGGTTCACCGAGATGGCGGACGAACAGACACCTGGGCCATTCAAGCCAACCCCTTTGCCCTGATGGGAAGATATCAAGGATCAGTCACCCGCATGGGTGATGGTGACAAGGGAAGACGCCAAGGAGAAGGTGCCTACATGCGAAGAGGTTCCATATATTGCTTATCAGAAGAAGAATGTGTACACCCTAAAAAGGGTGGTGAAACATGATAGCAAAGGCAAGGAGATAGAAAGCTTCTACTCCAATGGAAATAAATGCTATCGCATATGAAGGCGCGTGGGGGTACCCCTATTTCAACATGGGGATATCCCTGGCAAATCAATCAACTTGAACAAGACCCAGAGGAAGACAAGCTGAAATCGGATCTACTGGAGGAAAAGTTGAAAGAGACGCCCGAATGCATGGAGGACAAGCCAAAGCCACAGAAGCAGGAACTAAAGGAAGTATTCCTGAGTCCATCCGAAGAAAAGAAAAGGCCTGTGTTCCTGAGCGCGTATCTCAAGGGCGAAGAGGAAGCAAAATTACTAAAACTACTCACAGAGTACAAGGATGTATTTGCCCGGGAGTACGACGAAATGCCCGGCCTCGACACGGGTGTGACGATGCATAGGTTGGATATCGTCCCGGGGTCCAAACCAGTGAAGCAGAGTGCAAGAAGTTTCAGAACAGAGATTAATGTGAAGATCAAGGGAGAAATAGTTAAACTGCTGAATGCCGAATTCATTGAACCCAATCATCACCCTACTTGGTTGGCCAACGTTGTGCCAGTTGTCAAGAAAAATGGGCAGCTTCGCATCTGCGTCGACTTCCGAGATCTCAATCGCTTTTGCCCCAAAGACGACTTCCCGCTTCCAAACATAGACTTGCTCATTGACTCTACCGCAGGTCATCAGATGTTCAGTTTCATGGAAGGGTTCAGCGGGTATAATCAAATCAAGATGGACCCTGAGGATGCGTGGAAAACTGCGTTCATCACGCCAGTTGGGGTTTCAACTACACAGTTATGCCCTTTGGATTGAATAATGCGGGCGTAACTTATCAACGCGCCATGATGGCTCTCTTCCATGATATGATGCATCAGGAAGTGGATTTCTATGTCGATGATTTGGTTATTAAGTCAAGATAAGAAGCGGATCATCTGGGAGATTTGCGGAAAGTGTTTGAAAGATGCAGGAGCTTCCAATTGAAGATGAATCCAATGAAGTGCGCATTTGGGGTAACTTCTGGACTGTTCTTGGGGTGTGTGATCCAACGCCATGGGATTGAACCTGATCCCGCGAAGATTTCTTCCATCACCAGCATGGTGGCACCCCACAAACAAAGCACTTTGAAGACATTCTTGGGGAAGCTATCCTACTTGCGAAGATTTGTTCCAGCGATTGCAGAGCTAACCTTCTGCTTCGGGGATCTTCTTAAGAAAAATGCTGAGTATAATTGGACGGAGGATCATCAAGCCACATTCGAAAAGCTGAAGGACTTGTTGACGTCACCATGTGTAATGATCGCGCCTCAACTAGGGTCACCACTTTTCCTGTATATGACATTGACCAGGAAATCTATAGGAGCACTGCAGCTCAAGAGCATGAGGGGCAGGAAAGGCCAATCTATTACATCTCTCGCGTGGTACATCCGACTGAGTCCAGGTACACTGATATAGAGCGCAATTGCCTTGATTTATTTTTCGTAATAGGAAAGTTAAAGCATTATTTCGCTTCCCACAAAGTTGTGGTGATCACGAAGAGTGACCCCATCCAGTACTTGTTGAGCCATTCCTCTCCCTGTGGAAGGCTAGCGAAGTGGTACATAACTATTTCGCAGTACGACATCACGTGTGCCCGTCCAAAAGCAATTAAGTCTCAGACAGTGGCAGACTTGTTGGCACTGTTCCCATACAACAATCACGAGCCAATGGTAGAAGATGATCTGGAAGGACCAGAGATTTATGCGATTGAATCACTTTATTGGAAGCTGCATTTCGACGGGTCATCAACAAGAAAGGGAGGAGGAATTGGTATTGTCCTGACCAAGCTAGATGGGGAAGTCGTCCAAATGTCAACAAATTTGGATTTCACAGTCACTAACAATGAGGCAGAATACGAGGCTCTGATTGCAGGGCTCCTCGCAGCCAAGGCATTAGAATTAAACAATTTGATGGTCATGGGGGATTCGAAGCTCATTGTTAAACAGAACTCAGGCGAGTATGGCTTGAAGGAGATCAACTTGCTTCCTTATAGGACTATGGTTCAGAAACTGGTGCAGCAGCTCCATGATGCCAAGTATGAGCATACTCCCAGAGCTGATAACCGGCACGCAGATGCTTTGGCCACCTTGGGATCCAAAATCAGTGCAGACAAGTGTCCAGCAAGAATTTTTATTGAAGTTAGAACTACTCCGGCTCTAACGCAAGAGGTATGCGAAGAGGAGCCCACAGAAGCTGAAGATTGGAGGAAGCCAATACTGCGCGCGAATGCTGAAGGAACGAGAAAAGAAATTTGGGCATCCACAAATGGATACTGTGTGCACGATAACTCCCTCTACTTTAAGGGACCAGGAGGAGTACTCATGCGATGTCTCTTGCAACAGGAAGGGCATACACTATTAGAGAAAATCCACCAACACTCCTGTGGAGAAAATGAAGTGTCCATCTATAGGAAAGCTCAGAGATATGGTATTCATTGGCCAGAAATGTCAACATATGCTGCAGTCATTCAGGGGAGCTGCGAGAATTGCGCATTGGTCAAAGATTCTTTAGAAATTGCTGTAGTCGATGGCGACACAGATTGAAGGAAGCCACTGTTCGACTACTTGACGGAAGGAATTGAACCAACTCAGAGAAAAGAAGCTGAAAAAACTCAAGAGAAAGGCAACCCGATATGTTGTACAGAAAAATATACTATGGCGAAGAAGTCCCGAGGGGGATCTGCTCAGATTCTTGGGTAGCCAAGAAGCGCAAGAAGTAATGGATCTGTCCCATCAAGTGGAACACCAAGGGGGCGCGAAGTTATGCAGACAACTCCTCACGGTTGGTTATTTCTGGCCTACAATGGAGGCGGATTGTCGCACCAAAGTCAAAAGGTGTCAGGAATGCCAATTCAAAGGAAACCTTGTACACGCCCCCGCCGTAGACTTGCATTCATTGGGAACACCTTGGCCATTTCAGACGTGGGCCTTTCATTGTCCCCATTTGACCAGCCTCGCATGGGAATCAGTTCATCCTGATTGCAACTGAGCAGTTCACCAAGTGGGTGGAAGCGGTGCCACTCAAGACGGCAATGCACTTGCGATTGTTAACTTTGTTCAGGAAAACATCATATACCAATACCATCCTTTCTGAAAACGGCACTCCTTTTGTGAATCGGCAAGTGGCTGCGAAGTTAGCAGAGTACAACATAAGGCAGGTGTGCTCCACACCCTATTACCCAAAGGGGAATGGACAAGCATAAGCAACGAACAAGACACTGCTGAGGATTCTGAGTAAAATGGTTGCGGATGATCACAAGAAGTGGGCAAATTCCCTAATTCTGGCTCTATGGGCATACCGCACCTCACCGAGGACTCCCACAGGAGTTTCACCTTTTCTTCTATGCTATGGGGCTGAAGCTGTTGTCCCTGGCGAGGTCAAAATTAACTCTGCAAGGATTGCCTTTCACACTTTGTACGAGAACCAACATGATCACGATCTCATCTTGCTGGAAGAAAGATGTGAAGAGGCCAAGAGGGCTAACACAAGGTACAAAGAAAGGATTGCTCGCGCATATAACAAAACTATTCAACATCGGGACTTTGCAGTTGGGGATCTGCTTTTACGAGCTTTAGATCACTGTATGCGAGAAGCAGCTCACCCTAAGTTCGCTTCTAATTGGGAAGGACCGTTCAAAGTCAAAGAGGTATTCGATAGTGGTTACTGCACCATTTAGAGGCTTCATGGGACTGCAACAACTCCAACTCCAGTCAACGTGCGCTGGATCAAGAAGTACTATCCTTAGCAAGTCTATCTGCTTTTCAATTCATATGTTTTATTTCTCCTTAGTGCATATGTATCCTGCATTGCTTCCTCCCATATGAGGAATTTGTTCTTATGCTCCTCCCATATGAGGATGCTTTAATAATAATACCTCTCCCATATGAGAGAACTTTATCAAACTATTGTCTTGTTGCTTCATTTAGTTAATTGTTCATATTATTTATTTCTGTTAATTCATCCAAAGCCTATCTGCTCAGATAGCAACGGTAACAAAAACATGATTCCATGCGATCCAAAGCCTATCTGCCTAGATAGCAGCCATAACAAAACATGATCCTATGCGATCCAAAGCCTATCTGCCTAGATAGCAAAAATAACAAAACAGGATCCCATGTGATTTAAAGCCTATCTGCCTAGATAGCAGCAATAACAAAAATGATCCTATGCGATCCAAAACCTATCTACCTAGATAGCAGCAATAACAAAAATGATCCTATGCGATCCAAAGCCTATCTGCATAGATAGCAACTCGTTCAAGGATTGTCTGGTTAGACAGTAACGAAACATAAAGTTTGTTTTGTCGCATAGCAAGTCAGTACGCGAAGTTACAGTCTATTACAGCAGACAAAACAACAAATGAAAAACATACTTTCATAACAATCAAATGCGGCTTACAATCTATCTGTCTAGATAGCAGCTTAAAGCAAAGCTTACAATGACAAAAAAAAAAGTTTCAATCCTTTAAGGTTAAAGAACCTTGTTCATAGTTACAAGAAATGGTGGGTTTCAAAGTGTTTCTGGGTTGCAGATGCAAAAGATTCAATAGATTTCAAGAGAAAGATAATCGTACGAGAAGCGTTAATTCAAAATTGAGTAAGCCAACCTTGTGTTTTCGAAGCGATTTGAAGAAGTCGATTTGCCAAGAAGAACTGGTGGTTGATTATCTGGATTTGCTCTCGGAGGTTCTCAGAAAACATTCACTCTAGAGAGAAGCAGTAGCTTGCAACAATGGAAGATGATGAGTATTTATTCAAATCCACTGAAGATTCGCGTCCTTTCAGTGGTCGAATCGCAACCGTCACCGTCGAATCACGCAATCACAGGCCTATGCTGGTGTCACGGCTAAAACCCTAGAGGAACAGAAGGCACGACTCTAGGGATTCTAGGTTATAATGACACTCACGGGGGCTGATTTCTCGTGCATTTGAATTGGTGCGTAGCAGCAACGCGAGCGCTGGTTTTTACGCATTGAAGTCTATCCGATCAGTGTCTCCATGCGCAAAAAGGGGGCTAATATAGATGGTGCTTTCCAGACAGACATATCACAGCCACGTGGTAGCCATCCAGCACACCGAGCTGTGCTCCATACACACACGATCACTACCTATGCTGATCCACGCGGGGGCTCCGAGGCAGGTCCCTCGCATATCATTCCACACGGGACTTGTAGGGACTTAGTGGTTTGGAGGCTAGAGTAAGTTCCGTCACGCGCGAGCGACAACCAAGCCTGCGCGCGACCCTTGGTAATTGCTTTGAGAGATTTATGGTCACGAGCTCAATAAACCCGGTCAACCTCATAACGGTTCCGGTATACGCGGACGAAGTGCGTAACGGTCCCTATATATGCGGACGAACGTGCCGTTATGGTTATGGTAATTAAGCCGCCATTAATGGGCGCATTAACCCACTACAACGGTCATATTCTCCACTATATATAGAGTCGTTAACCCTTCATTGCAACAATCTGATCTTCTGAACTACGCGGAAGCTCTGCCCATATTCTGTCTCTCTCTATCTCAGTTGCCATTGTCTTACTCTCTCCCTACTCACTATTTTACACTTACATGTGTTTCCATTCTCTGTTCTTGGTGTACACCTGAATCTTCCTTAAAGGATTCTCCCGTACACACTAACTAACTCATTATTGAGGCTTGTCTAACTAACTACTCTCTCTGTCCCAGCCAATTCTTGAAAACTGTAATTGGGTATTATACGGGCCTAGCGATTTGATTAGCAAAAGAAATTAAGAATCTGATAGTTTTTGCATGGTCTTGTAGAGTAAACTTTACACTACAAGACCAAGCAAAATTTATCAAATTCTTATCTTATTTTGCTAATCAAATTGCTAGGCCCGTATAATACCCAATAACAGTTTTCAAGAATTGTCTGGGACGGAGTAGTATTAGTTAGACGTGTCAAACCGGCGGGTTTGGGTTGACCCGACCCGTTTATAAATGGGTTTATTATATATGGCTCCAACCCGTTTTACCCGTTTAAATGTTACAGGTTTTATGGGTGGGTCATAAACGGGTCAATGTGACCCGTTAACCCATTTCTAACCCGCTTTGAACCCGCATATGCTAGAGTAGGAAAAGACACATGCTCATTTCTTTTAAGAAACCTTCTGTTTTCTTTTTAAAACTATCCACTCGATAACTCCAATAAATTATTTATTTGTATTTATGAAAAAAAAGTAAAACAAAAAATAAAGAAAAAAATAAATTAAAAAGATAAGAGAGTCTGTTGACTCTGCTCTCTCTCATCATCACTTCTCATACCTATCAAGTATCAACTACCATAGCTATCTCTTTCTCTGATCATCTATCCTCTTTCTCGAATAAAAACAGTTCTTCTTGACCTAAACCCAGATGACCCATGATTTGATTTCCAGAAAATGCACAAAACAAGCAATGCGACATAACCCAGAGAGATGAAAGCGAGGCACAAACCCATTCACAAAGCTGGTGAATGATCTCGAAAGGGGAGGTCGAGGTGTGCTCGTTGAATCAGCAAACGACCGGCTCTAGAGTTGCGTCCAGATTTTCGAGCGGGAGGTGACGAGTGAGTGCATTAAAGGCTATCATGAGTCGATTTTCAGACATCTCTGCTTGAAATCGACTAATTTGTTCCATCAACAAGTGCTTGCAAATTGACTACTTTTTTCAATCTAATGAGTCAGCGAGAGAACAGAGAGAGGCGACAAATTGGTTCTCGTCGTCGGCGGCGGCTGGAAGCAGATCTTTCCTAGATCTCTTCGGGATGGAAGTCGTAGTTGTCTCGTTGATGCTCCATCTTCTCCGTGACTTGAGGATGGAAGTCTTCGTTGAGTCAGTACACTGAGAGAGGCGAGGAGACGGGTGTATGAGGGTTCAATTTTCAACCCTCTTAACCCTTATAATTCAGCGGGTTGAATTATCTGGGTTTACTTCAACCCGTTTAGATATTTAAGAAGACCCGAACCCGTGTAAATGAGGCGGATACGGGTTGGTTGGCGGGTCCGGGTCAAGTTTGCCAGCTCTACTATTAGTGCACCATTGTCTCCTAACTCTGACAGTAGAGATAATGATATATTCCCATAGACGAGGGATTTATTTGTATTTAACCCATACCGTGGGGAAGTTTTTGTCTTTTAACCTAAATTAAAAGAATTTTCCTCGTGTCATGCTTACAGCTAAGCCATCTAGACGGAAATAAAATACTTCTGCACAGTTCCATACTTTCATGTGAATATTATTTGTATTAATTATTTAATACGGATTATATATATGATTGATTAATTTAAGACGATGGGGATTGACGTATCGATTTGATTTGTGAAGAAGACGACGGCGAAGCCGGACAAACTCTGCCGGTCATTTGTGGCGCTTCCCATGACCTAATCTTTCAAACCCTCCGATCACGCCCTCTTTTAATTGCTTTGCTTGCATCTCCCTCAGCTTCCGATCCCCCAAAACCAGAGGCTTTAAACCCTAATTCCGACAAGGTAATCACTTCCTATCTTCATCATCTCTCGTTAGGTTTTCGAATTTGTTTCCAATCGGTACAATTGTTTCAAATAGGATTAGAATAATCGTAGTCTAGAGGCTTCTTGCGTGATGTGGATCTTCAAGTTTCTGAATTGAAACAAGAATTTTGAAAACTAGGGTTTCGATTTGATCCTCAGTTTCTTGTTTATCAGAATATAATTGCGTTTGCTTGGATTGAGGCGGTGTGATTGGTGTCGATAAAAGGAGTATTTCGGTTATTGGAATTTCGTTTGTGTTGGAGCCATGGTGCACTCTGTGGATTAATTAGTCCTTACCCCACTTTTAGTACCATTGATGTTACATGTTTATATGCTTACATGTCATGCTTAATTATGTTTGCCCTTCCGATGAAATCTCACCGATACAAGTTTCTAAGGTAGTCGATCAGTTGATAGTTGAAATTGAACGAAGAAAAAAGAAAAAAAAAATGGAAGAAAGATGGTAGTTAAGTCTCATACATCACTTGTTATTTGAACTCAAAGACATGCAAAAATCCCAGTTTTGACTAATGTATTCCTCTACCATCTACCTTTAAGCCTCTTTTCACTAGGATCATAACTTGTCTTCTTCCTGACAACTCTTTTAAATGTACCGATTGTCGAAAGTTTGGTTAGCTGATAAAAACATTTCTTTACTCACGAGAAGAAATAAAGGACGATATACTTAAGTTTGTTCTAACCGGTCTTTTTATTGTCTGTTTCAGAGATGGGGTCATCTATAGATTCGTGGGTCAAAGAATACAATGAAGCGATGAAACTTTCTGAGGACATTAATGCCATGATATCTGAGAGAAGCTCCTTGCCTTCTTCAGGACCAGAAGCTCAACGACATGTATCTGCCATACGAAGAAAAATCACAATACTGGGAACTAGACTTGACAGCTTGCAGACCCTGCTGGGGAAAAATCCAGGCCGATTGCCTCTGTAAGTTGTCAGAAAAAAGTCACAGCTATATATGCAGGATTCAATAGCAAGACTAAATTGACCTTTAGGAAATCCACTTAGTTTCATGGTGTTTTCCCATCCTATACGTTGTTTATTGTGTTTTATGTTTCATCTAATGACTTCCATTTGTTCAGGCCTCATGTTTTTGTTTTCTCATCCTACCACGGGATTCAATCTGTGCATATTTTCTGTGTTAGAGCATTCCTAGCAATGTGATGCAAAAATAATGCAAATTATACGTAAAATAACAATTTTGCATACTGCATATCCGCAAATTATATCACCAACTCCAGTATATTGATTTTTCTAAAACACACACACACACATAAAAAATTGGAACAAACCTTAAAAATAGGGGGGAAATAAGATAGAGAGGCAGGCCTTATCTCTATACCTGGCGAGGTAGATAGTGGACATCTATTTTGCATGAGGGGATGCACGTACTATTGGATTGCGATTTTTACCCTAATTCTTTATATTTTGCTTAATAAATCAATTTGCAGTACCTGTTGGAGATGCTCTTAGGTCTTAGGTGATTCTATGTTTTTCTTTTGATTTTTCTTAATTTCTTTCTATCAGCTGCCAGAATATCTCCAAGGTGAAAGATAAATATTTGTTGTTCTAGTGAGCCACTCAATTTATTCTCTTCACTGGTTTATCACTTCGAAACTTCTGTAGTTGCATTTCTGAAGTGCTAGTCTGAAATGACTGTATCGATACTCTGAGGCGAGCGTAAGAAGTAGATATACACCGGCATCTAGAAACGATAGACATGAAAGATTTTATAACAAATGTTCTTACAACAAAGATAAAGAACTTTTGGAATGACATATCAGGGCACGCCAGTAATGCTGTGTATGGCAGTGCCTTGTCTTAGATGAATTATAAGTAGGGGTGCCCGTCCAACCCGAGCCCAGCCCAGACTAAAATAGGGCATGGTCACATGTTTTTAGTAAGACGGGCTTGGACAGAAATTCGTAGGTCGACTTGTAATTTGGGTTGGACTCGGGTACAAATATTCAAGGGCGGGCTAGCCCGAATTCCCGGATTTGTATAATCACTGCCTATAAATATTATATTTAGAGAGAATTATATAGCACGTGTAGCACTAATCTACTAACTATTTATTGATTATTAGCAATGTTTTTAAAAATATTTATGTTCGTGAACTAGTTCATTTGTTTTTTTCACCCAATATTTATTCTCTTTTATTTGAAAAAGACAAATTGATACTACTAAATGAATAATTTTTGAATTCAATCTAGTACTATGTAGCCATTATTTTTTAGTCATGAATAACAAATTGTGAAATGCATACATTCAGTATCTTATTTTATATTTGAGTTACTAAATTAACTTTAGGGAGACAATTTCAGTTGAGCTGAAAGTAATGACTAAGTTTATTTATTAAGTTCAATGGGCCAGCCCGAATGAAATCCGAGCCCGAATTGGTTTGTGTGAATTTGGACTTGGATGGGCTGGCAATGCTCCTAACTCGGGCTGTTCTGGGATTGGGCAACATCGATAGAAATCGGGCTTGGGCTAGGAAAAAGGTGTCAACCCGCCCGAGTTGCAGTCTTAAGTACTACCTCCATTTCTTCTGAATTGTCTTACTTTGACTTTTCAACCCCTAACTGGGTCACTTTGACTCGGTGATTTAGATAGCAAAACGATATAATTTTTTGGCAATTCTGCCATGGGGTTGTAGAGTAAATTTTACTCTACAAGGCCATGCAAAGATTATCAAATTCTTATATCGTTTTGCTAATCAAATCACCGGATCAAAGTGACCCAGTGAATAGTGACAAAAAGTGAAGTAGGCTGAAACAGAAGAAACAGAGGTAGTATAAGTCATGTAAGAATTCTAAGACATGTTGTGTGATGGCAGAGCCTTGTCGTCTTAGATGAAGTACACGTCATTTAAGAATTCTAAGACGTATAATGATTTGTGGTATAAACATGCCTACTGTAGCTCGGATAAGGACCATCTTCCTGCCGTCTCTTCCCTCATTCATTCAGGTCTCGAAGTACAATTGAGCCAACGTCTCATTTTCAATGATTTGTCACCTGAAAAATAGTTCATATCATAACATCATGCATCAAAAGATTCTAATTATCTTTGTCTTGTTGTTATGAGATTCTGGGATACATTGTTCTACTTATTGATTTTTGGTTTCGAAATTTGGATTTGTACTTTGGTTTCTAAGTGAGGGTCTTAACATTTGTCTGTTTAAATTCCATATTGCAACCTAAGTCACCTGGAGAGGGTGCGGGAGCGGGAACGCGAAAGCGACAAATTCTAAAAAAATTGTATTTGTGGGCGTCATGAGAGCACATATGTATATTATATATCTAATGTAATTTTAGACATAAACATATTATAGATCAAATTTTATGTATTCCAGATTTTGTGGCAATAACTACACTGCTTATATATGAGACTATAACCTCCTGTACTGAAAAATGTAATGGAAGTTCAACTTGACTGAGTGTCAGAAATGAGAACTTGACATACGTTGAGGTAGCGGACTACCCCTGTTAGGAGTTTGCTAGGTCATTTTAGTCAAAATTCTAGTTTGACTTAGTTTCAAGTAGGCTTGTTAATTTAGTACTGAGGTCAATTGCTGTGAAAATACTGAGTGTCGCTAAAACGCACTCTAGAATTTGGGGAGCGAGGATTATAAGCGAATTCGAGCTGAAAGCGCCAGAGTGAGGATTGGGAGCGGGAGTGAAGCCCCTCCCGGAGGTTTTGAGGTGATGAATTTAGCATTTCCAAATAAATAAATATGAAGGGATGAATCTAATTCAGGATGTTGGGTTTGAGCTAGGTTCATATTATAGATTATATAGCGATGGCGGGGATTTGGGCGGGTAAGGGATCAGGGAGGTGATGGTGTGGTTGACGATGAATTTGGGACTTGGATAGTCTTTGTAATTTTAGTTGTTTGGTCCCTGTGGATAAGGGTGATAGCTAAAGTTGGGTGATTGCTGTGAGGCGGGGTATCTTTTGTGTTGGGGATAGCAAAGGCATTTAAAATCTTCAATACCGATATTACAGGGCCATTTGTGTCATTTCATCATCTAACATCAATTACTCCTCGGTGGATTTTGTGCGCTCGTTTCTTAAAGCTGTAGGGGAGTGATCTGCATATTGGGGTTTAGTACATGTGGGGTAAAATGCAGTTACCCAAAAAGTGATGCCTTTAATCCATGGAGACTTCCTTTACTATGAAACATTCCACTAACCACTGAAATCATGAACTTTTGGATTCGCCCACACACACCACCTATCCAGATTCCAGAACTCAGACTGTTCAACATAGCAACATTTTTCTGATGAGAAAGTATAGATATACCCATACTTTTTCTCCCCTCTTCTTCGTTGAGTTTGGTTGGTTAAAGAGAAGCATGGAGTGGGCATGTTAGGTCAGCTAACTTTGGATGCTGAAGAACGAGTTTTGTGGAAGGTTCTTAGTATTTCCATGATGTCCACCTGCATCCTTTTGCATTTGGTGACTTTTAATCTTAGTGTAATACTCAAGATGCAAGCTCAAGTAGTTTGTTTTTCTATCCTTTGATATTATGGACAGTAGATTATTTTTCCTGGTACTTTGATAGTTGAATTTCTGCCTGTGTATATTTTGGTCATAGCTTATATC
Organism: Linanthus parryae; assembly: GCA_023055425.1. NCBI lineage: Eukaryota > Viridiplantae > Streptophyta > Magnoliopsida > Ericales > Polemoniaceae > Linanthus > Linanthus parryae. Next base: position 124,672,185 of record JALGPY010000004.1, on the reverse strand, counting down.
TTCATTCTTGCTATAATAGGTGATTTGAGTACTAATAAAACTGATATTTGGTTGGTAGGATGGTGTCTTCGTTCTTCCTATAATAGGAAATTTGTGTACTAATAAAACTGATATTTGGTTGGTAGGATGGTGTCAGAAGGTTTTCACTAGGAAGAACTAGATAACAGTGTTACAATTTTTTAAAATGGATTATACTGGTTAATATTAGAGGACTGAGAATGCGGATTATGATATGGAAGTTTCCTCTTGAATCTTCTTATGCTCTCAATTCATCCTTGTCTCACAAGCTCACACACGTGACTATTATTAGATCATCAATTCTAACCAAAGACAAATACCCTACATAATGATGTAGCGGGTTCCTTTTGTTTCAATAATTGACTTTAATAGCAAAAACAAGTGGCAAGGGAAAATCTGTGGGACCTCGGGGTCATCATCACCATCAGTTTTGTTAAAATGTAATTTCGTCCATGTTTTTTGAGAGGAGATTGAAGAAGCTTTGGGGATGTGTTATTGAGAGGATATTAACATTTGAGTCAGCAGTCACCCAGAATCAATTTGGTTTCTTTCCAGGAGATCGACTGTGGAGGCCATATTCTGCTTAGGCGCTTAATAGAGAAGTACATAGAAAATAAGAAAGACCTACATTTAGTCTATATTGCACGGGTGCTTCTGGGAGGTCGCACACCCTTACCGGGTGCTTCTGGGTGCTTCGTGGATCATTTTAAAAGTTTTAGTTGAGGGGTCTTCTAAAATACAATTACAATTTAACCAAAAAAACGTGCATCTCTATGTGAACATTTCTAACCCTTAGATTACTCGTCTCTCGTCATTCAATGATGACAGGAAGATTTTATATTGTTGGTATAGTAACTCTGCATCTTTGAATCTGTGTTTGAATTTTGTTTGATTATAATTTGGATTACTATTATTGTTGTTCTTATGTTAGTACAATGATATCACAAATAATATAAAATAAGGATATGAGTAAAGTCGCCGCGCCCTTGATTTTTTGGGGATTTGCCTTCCCTGCACCTAGTTCTTGCACCCCCTCCCGTGCTACATAGCATTTGTTGTTCATTTAACTTCCTATGATAGAGAGCTAAGATGGAAAGTCTTGGATTAAATGGTGTGTTTATTCAATATATTGAGGTAATTAAAGACTGAGGGAGAAATTGCTAGTGTGAGGACAGTGGGAAGAGAGAGAATGGAATTCTCTAATATTTAAAGTTTTACACACCAAGGGTCGGCGCAAGTCCTTGTTGACTTTGGTAATGGGTGAGAGTACATGGAGTTTCCAGGATGATATCTCGAGGTTCATGTTATTTGCGGACCATGTAGTTTTCATTCATGAAACGATGAGTGGGATAAATAGTAAGTTAGCATTATGTGGGATAACTTAGAATCTAACGGTGTGTTTGGATGTGGCATGGGATTGTAAACCCATCATTCTAAATGACTTGTTCGGCTGGATAAATCAAATTTGGGATTTGCAAATTCCATGTCATTTAAAATGGAAATTTCAAGCACCTAATTCATTTTTTTAATGACACACAAAAAAATGTGTCATTTCGAAATTCCACATTTCACATCTGTGTTTTTCTTTCTTTATTTTTTCTGTATATTTTACAAACTAATAACCATAATCATAAACCCCTTCACCACGATTACTGGTTACTCCGACAAGCACTACTGTCGTCCACGCTTCAGCCACCGTCGGCGCCACTACCTCAGTCACCGCCGTTTCCGCTTCCACCATCACTGCAGCCACCGTCTGTGCAACAACTCCATCCTGCTTCATCAGCAATCGCCACACAAGTTCCATCGTGTCTCCCTCTGCTACCACTCACATCATCACCGCCGTTTCCGCCCCTCCGATCAGCACTTCCACCACCCACTTTGACCTCTGCTGTTGCAACAACTCCGACCACTTGGTATAGACCAGACCTCACCACCACATTCGATCATGAGCTCCACACTGCTCCAACTACCACAACTTCTCAATTTGTGCACTTTCTAAACTGCCATAAACCATTCCCTAAAAAAACTGCCATAAACCATATACGAACGCCTCCGCCGCCACCCACTACGGTGGCGGTCCAAAGTGAAGAACATGCGAAATTAGCGGAAAAGTAGTTCTGAGAATGATAAAGGGCTGCTGGGCCATATATAGATTTATAATACATTGGGCCATATGTAAGCCACAAAATACGCTATATTGTTATAGCTAACTTGGCGCAAAATAAATGGAATCCACTTCACCTGTATATCATTATCCAAACAAAGAATTTTAGTACCCATTATGTTTATACTTTCATTTCATTTAAACTCCAGCATCTGAAAATTCAAATTCTCTTGGATATCCTTCATCCAAATACACCGTAAAGGAGATAGGATTAGTGGAACCAAAACAGAGTATATGAAGTGTAACTTTAGTGTCCATCGGACAGTGGAACGATGCAATAACTATTGCTGGGCAAGAGGTGCAAAAGAAGGGCCATTTCAAAAATCTTGGGTCGACTCTATGTAGTGATGACTGATGGAGAGAGATGTCAGACGATGATGCCATAAAAGCAGGATGGACGAAGTGTTGGAGTTCATCTGAATTATGAAGTATTTGTGACCGTAGGATCACGACTAAGGTTGAAGGCTAAGTTTTATAGAACCGCCAAAAGACCCGCTTTGATGTATGGTATGTAGTGTTGGGTGATTAAGAAGAAAATATAATAAAAAAATTAATGTAGCAGAAATGAGAATGCTAAGGTGGATGAGTGGTGCAACTAGGAAAGATGGAATATGCAATGAGCCAATGGCACAATTAGAAAGAATCTAGACGTTACTCCTATAGAAGCAAAATGCAAAAGAACCGTTTCAGGTAGTTTGGTCATGTGTATCATGATTCATGGGCCGTCAGATGGCCCGGTTAGAAGAATGGATACGTTTTTGATCGAGGGTCGTAGACAAGGGAGAAGGAGTTCATAGACAAGGGAGAAGGAGACCAAAACGAACCTTGTTGAGGCAATTAGACACGACTTAGTCAGATTAAGCCTAAAGAGGAAATGAGTCTGGAGAGACGTGAACCATGTAGCCGAGCCCAGATAAGTTGACATACACTCATGTCCTATACCCCTCAGGTTTTCAGTTATGAGTTATTACGTTTTCTCGAGTTTTTTTGATGACTTCACATTTAGTCCCCTATCACTGGATTGGACCCCCATTTTTTATGAATCATGTTCATGAAGAGATGAACATTAATAATGCATCACATTGTTTTATGGGACATGAATTTTGTAAGTTGTAAGCCTTGTGGGGTAGAAAAATCTGTGTTAGCTACTTCATCAGATGGTATCCATGTCAAATTCTTTCTAGTTGAAGTGGATATTGTCTCTTTCAACATTGTCGTTTTCGTTTTTAAATCCTTATCTCTCCGGAACTGTGAATACACTTGAAGAAACATGAAAATGGGAATCTTCCCCAAAACCTCAAGGGACATTTTCATAGTTTATTAACTTATACTTTTGGTATATCTTGATTCTTGTAGATTGGCTAAACGGTTTTGTGACGGTAAACTGTAAAGTAAAAGGCTTCTATTATTATGCTGTTATCATTACCCAGATATATTTCTGAAGCCTTGCTTTTGCTTTTTGCACAGGACTGAGAAGGAAATGAATCGCCGGAAGGATTCAATTGCGAACTTGAGATCTAAAGTGAATCAGATGGCCTCCAAGTTGAACATGTCAAACTTTGCTAACAGAGACAGCTTGCTTGGGCCAGAAAGCAAGGCACCTGATGCCATGAGCAGAGCCACTGGCTTGGATAACAGTGGACTGGTCGGCCTGCAAAGACAAGTTATGAGAGGCAAGTAGCTAACTGCTTTTCAATAAACGTCAAAAATATTTTACGGGCTTCCCCAATTTTAGCTAGTTTGTGGCCTTTGAAACAGAACAAGATGAAGACCTCGAGAAGTTGGAGGAAACAGTGATAAGCACAAAGCATATTGCCTTGGCAGTCAATGAGGAGCTTGATCTGCACACAAGGCTTATTGTAAGTTTTTACATACCTCTTATTATCATTGACCACAAACAGTTTTCTGTAAATTAATAGAGTTCCATTCCGTCCTTGCAGGATGACCTGGACCAACATGTTGATGTTACTGAGTCCAGATTACAGGTAATTATCATGTTCTTGTCTGAGTGTACGCACTTTGTTTGAGCATGTGGATGCTCTAGATATTCACCTGCCGGGTACATTTTGATTTTGTTAAGGACCTATGAGAAACTAGAAAATGTTGTGTGTGGGATAGTGTTGCAAATTGGCGAGTAGGATTCCTTTCATAAGGCTGCAGTAAACACAAGAAGTACTGTTGATACAACTTCCTCTTGACAACTAACCAATCTTTATGTGTACTTGGGGTCCTATTTCCCAGGCTGTGACCTTCGAAGAAATTGTTAATTGTGTCTTCTATCAGCTGCGTTTTAAAAAAACTGAACTGGAATTCATGAACCATTCAACCAAACTATATGCTCTTTTTTGTTTTCTAAATTTGAATTGTATTGCCTCAAGTGCTATTTTCACTAGCAGTTGTGAGTGGTGTGTAGTAATCTCACTTGTTGCTTTACGACGCAAACAAGTTATCATAGTTCTTAGTTCGTCACCGGAGAAAGGTTCTTAGGTGGAAATGATCTTGATGTCCTATAGCGTGTATGAATGGTGTCTTGTTTTATGCTTAGTGTGATATGCATCTTCGTGATGAGTGTTGATATAGCTTTTCAAGTTATGTTGAGCTTTGGCAAGGTAAAATACATGAATGGTGGTAGCACAGAATAGAAAAGCTCTATTTTTTTTGCAGTGGAAGGACGAATAGGGAAGAAAGATTACGAGGCATTGAAATGCCAGTTAATCACCCTAGTTCATCGTTGTATTATTAGCCATACTCCATCTTGATGTTGTCTGTCTTAATTCCTCTGTAAAGCTGTTTTTGCTGAGATACTGAAATACTAATTTTTGCACATTTATCTTTCCCCTATGATGATGAAACAGCGAGTTCAAAGAAACCTGGCAATTCTGAACAAGCGCACAAGAGGTGGTTGCTCCTGCCTGAGCCTTCTCCTATCGGTAGCTGGAATTGTCGGTCTTATCGTGGCCATATATATGCTGATCAAATACTTGTAATTACCAGAATCTTCTACCACCCGTCTACTGTCTTGTTATATGCTGAAAGAAGTGGCACCTTCTAAGGTCTTCTGAGTTCATTGCTTCTAGCAGTAAACTTCAAGAATCCTGATGTTATTATATGAACTGAACATGTTATCTTACCAGCTTATGTCAATGAATTCTCCTTTTCTGTATTAGTTACATACCTTTCCTACCTCTTCTATATTACATATGATCTCTCTTTAGGTATACACAAACAAATTTACTTCACATTGCGGTTTATTTGGGGTTTACTTGTGCCCTTAGCAGTCTAAATGCTGAGCTAGTTTGATTGTATCATGGGATATTGACTTGCTCAATTTTATGACATCAAATGGTTGCATCTGCGCGCTTCTGCACAATGTGGCAACTTGTGACGTTTCGTTATGATGCGGTTCTGCCAATGTGGCAACTTGTGACGCTTTGTTACCGAATGTTCATATTGCAACGGGATGTAGACATGTTTACCCAGGCATGTAGACATGTTTAAAAGATACCACAGGAATCGTACTAAAAGGTGTTGGTTAGTGCCAGAACGAAAGATAATGGGATTGTACCACAGTCTATGAGCATATACTGCAAATAGGAAGTGTTCTAGTAAGATTACAAGCAACCTGATAGTGGTAGAGTGATATTTCTTCGTGCATCTGAACCAAAGTGCTGTAGATAAGTTTGATGGACAACAAATCCTTTTATGCACCGGGGAATGTTTCTTGTTTGGATCTCTTGAAAATAAGTATATTTGTCCGAAATTTGGACGTTAATTTATGAATCGTCCGATCAAGAGCTTATAACAGATATAGTAAATGTTCATGTATTCCAAAGAGAGTTGAACTCAAAATAAAATAAGCAGGTCATCTCCCTACGAAACTACTCGAATGGCTCCGCCTCTCGGCCTTTAGGCCTAATAGGTAGTCCTTAGGCCCGGTTCAGGGATGGAGGTAGGGCCATTTCCCGTGTACACGAACGACACTCGAAGACCCCTAGGTCTGGAAGGCGCATGAGTCCGAACGCTATGTTGAATGTGCGATCCGACACTACACTGTGTAGGTACCTGTGCATGTGAGGCGTCGGTCGGTCCTAGAAACTTGACAAAAAAACAATTTCTCAAGAAAAAGAAGTGACAATTACAACCCCAAACTAACTCTTATCGGTGTACAGAACTACTCCATATCACTTCGTCCCAGCTGAAATGCACCATTGGACTTTTTTCACCCGTAACCGAGTCACTTTAACCCGATGATTTGGATCATAAAATAATACAACTTTTGATAATTTTTTATTATCTTGTAAAATGAGAGTTACTCTATAACACTTCGAAAGAATTATCTAAAAATTATAAAGTTTTGCTATCCAAATTATCGGGTCAAAGTGACCCGATAAATAGTTGTAAAAGTCCAAATGGTCCAAAAGAAGTGGGACGGAGTACTACTAAAGCAAGTACCCGCACGGGATACTCAGACATCCAAACTACAGCTGCCGACCGTTATCACACACCTCGCTATACCGTCGGACCTCCGGCGCCGATCACCAAAACCCTAAAGTCTCGGTTTTTCAGGTGACCGTACGATTCGCACTTCATCGCTTCCTCCCTCCGAATTCATCATCTCTCGTGACTTCCGGCGAAGCCAGCATCGCAGGAGCTCTGAAACGATTGCTCGCGGCATGAATTGCTGATCTCTCTCTCTCTCTCTCTCTACCAATGAATCAATACACAGAGCACACAGACGATGAAAAGGCGACAGAGACGAGCATGGTGCCCAAAGAAACGATCGAGGTCATTGCACAGACCCTCGGTGTCAACAATTTGGCCCCTGACGTCTTGCCTGACCTCGCCGCCGATGTCGAGTACCGCGTGCGTGAAATCATGCAGGTCCGTAGAATTCTTCGAAAAAAAGTTGGTGATTTTTGTTCAATTAGGGTTTGTGTTGCCATAAGGGGACAGAGTACAATTCTTCGAAAAATTTGGGTTTTTTTTGTTCAATTAGGGTTTATGTGTTGCCATAAGTGCGAAAGTTTACGAATTGGTGGAATAGGGCTTTTTTTTGGGTTGCTGATTTTGTTGTGTCCTGGTACTACTGTAGGAGGCCATCAAATGTATGCATCACTCAAGGAGAACTGTTTTGACTTCAGGCGATGTGGACAATGCTCTTAAATTAAGAAATGTGCAGGTCAGTTTTACAGTTTTTCCAATTCAAATATTGTTGTATTGTATCTGTTTTAGTTCTTATTTGTAAACTACCTCAAAGCCAGTGACAAGGTCCAAAGTAGATCAATGAACTTGTATCTGTTATTTGGTTTAATGAATTCGGTATAACTGGGGTCCAATAATAGCACAAAGTTGTAACGGATCCGATGAATTTAGTTGACGAAAGAATACTTTTAGCAAGATCTTAGTAGAGTCGACTGTCGAGACAAGATTAGATCAGTTGATGGCTTGACGCAACGGGAAGCCTTTAAATAACGATGAATTTGGGTTAAATACTCCAACTTTAGATGCTCGTGTTGGTTGCGAGGCAATGTAAGGAACTTTTCTTATGGGTACCAATAACAGGAGAAAGTATTCATTACGTCTAGCCCCACCACTGTGGCATGCCTGCGTGGTGGGGTGCGCCATTCATCTTTTGACAAATATGCACTAGTCAGATGGAACCCACCAAATTTTGCTTGTTTGTCAAAAGCTGAATGGCGCGCCACACCACGCAGGCATGCCACAGTGGTGGGGCTAGCCCCAATGAATACTTTCTTCCAATAACAGTTACATGGATTTTTTTGTTAATATAAAAATCGGGAAAATAGACATCCTCGAGTACTCTGGGAAACGAGGAGAATTCCCAAAAGCTATCCAGTAGAAAGTTCTAATATGAAGCAAAGTCACAACTTCTAGGCTATTTTGTCCAATCTTTTATTGTCTGTGTTGGCCAATCAATTGGGGGAAGACACCCATCGATCTTCTTGTTGTAGACCACAAGTTGCATTTTGCGCCTATGAATCATGATTCAACGATGTTGCGAATGGTTGTTGATCTGGCAAGTACAACAAGATGGAAGCTGAAAATAACATTGTCCCTCTCCTTCGGTCTTCTTCTCGTAAAGCATTTTCTTGTTTTTTATCGGTGCTTAAGCTGTCTCACTGTTGCACGTAGGCACCTTTTCCATTTTATTTTCCATCCCTTTTCTTTATGTATTGCCTTTTAGGACACTTCTATATGTGGTTGAGGTTATGCTCATGAAGCCGATAATGTTTTCTTTTTCTTTTTCTTTTTTCACCCAAAATAATACATAGTATGTATATGTTGTGCTTATTTGCATGCTTTTTTGATACATCAGCCACTGCATGGCTTCAACTCAGACGATTCTCTGCGGTTTAAAAGAGCTGCTGGACATAAGGATCTGTTCTACACCGATGATAAGGATGTAGAATTCAAAGATGTAAGAAATATAATGTGAGAAGTGTTTTTTCAGCTGGCCATGAACTATTCTGTTGTACCCTAACATGTTCCTGGTTCATTCAGGTGATGACAGCACCTCTACCGAAACCTCCGGCGGATACTGCTGTTCTTGCTCACTGGCTAGCTATAGAAGGAGTGCAACCTGCTATTCCAGAAAATGCTCCAATTGAAGGTATTTCTTACTAGTGCTGCTCTTTTATAGAGAAGATTACTTTATTTGTTGCTCCGTGGAGGAATGCGCAAACCTCCTGAGACTTAATCTGGGGAAAGACTGGCCCTGGGCTTGAATATTTAACTTCCTGAGACCAGCTTTTAGCATGACTAACTAGAAGCACGAAATCGGTTACCAGGCGATGATTTCTTTGATCTGTACCTATGTTACCTTTACTAGAACTTGTACGTAATCTGAAACGAGAGGAAACCGAATGCTGAGTATATCAACTACTCCGTATCTTTGCATCGTTGTTTAAAACTCATGTTTTATGTCAAAAGTTGACTGGTAAAATATCTTACCTACTTCTTCCATCTTTAGACTTGATGGCGTCATCATTTTGGTGAACTTATTGATAAGCTCTCATTGAAGATGTGTTTGGTTTTGTGATTACAGTGGCTTCTGATAACAAGAAAAATGACAATAAAGAGGATGGGACCCTCGTGGACATCAAACTACCTCTAAAGCATTCGCTTTCCCGAGAGCTTCAGGTATCTCCAGAATCCAGAAATTTTGTTAATGTCACAACCTTTCATTTATCAAGGTTTATGACACATCTTGTACCGGGTATCTTGCAGCTCTACTTCAGCAAGGTCACAAAACTGGCCGTAACTAGACCTGAATCAAATATTTATAAAGTCGCATTAAAGAGCTTGTCAACGGATTCAGGACTTCATCCTTTAGTTCCTTATTTCACTTATTTTATTTCAGATGAGGTAATCATGGTTTATATCAACAAATTGCCAGCATGCAAAAGTATTTTGTCTTATTTATGCTGATGTTTCGTGCAATGTCATTAGGTGTCACGGAATTTGAATTCTTATTCTGTTTTGTTTGCTTTGATGCGGCTGGCAAGGAGCCTTCTTCTAAATCGGCACATAAACATAGATCCTTATGTAAGTTTGGAGATACTCTACCTAGTTCACTTAACTATTGACTTTTTAGTTTGTCATAAACATAGATGATTCTGTAAGTTTAGAGATACATTACCTTCCTCTATCATTTGAAACGTATAGGCATAAAGATGGGCACAAAAGTAAGGTTTCCGAGAAAGGAGTGGAGGCTGAACTAGGCCTTACTGAACTCTATTACTCGAGTCATTTTGATTTGGGAGCCGAACCCACACAAAATGATGCCTGTCAATTGTCTTTTTTGGGATTGATAATCTCTCTGGACATATATGTTGGTTATTAATGTGATTTTCCTTAATTTTCAGCTACACCAGCTAATGCCACCTATAGTAACCTGCCTTGTTGCCAAGAGGTTAGGGGGCAAGTCTTCTGATAATCACTGGGAACTTCGTACCTTCACAGCTATGCTGTTAGCTTCAATATGCAAGAGGTGAGGGTTCTCACAATGTATGTTTGTGTAATTATGAGTTGAGTGAGGCATCTCCACTATTGCTTGAAAAGAGTCTATTAACTCAGTAAATTCAGACTGTTCTCTTGTTCCAAGTCCGGTTGTGCTTGGCTATCGTTGATGTTATCTCTATAAAATAATTTAATTGCCCTTAAAGAGAATGTTGTAGGCGAAGCTTAGTTAGGACCTATTGTCTAGTGATTTTGTAAGCTATATTAATTTCCTGTCTATGTTGATCTCTCCCACTTTAAGGTCTCTTTCAAGAATCTCCTTGGTCAGGCTCTATAGACAACTATATTGTCAATTTCTCAACATACTTTCACTTGCAATTCCTAAGTATTAAATTCAACTTAACTGATTGTCCTTTGAAACTTGTTCTTCTAATGTCATTCCTCGGAGGATATTTTGTAGTGGGGTTAGGATCCTTTACTAATGTTAGCCAAAGAAAAGGATCCTTACTTTACTTAATGGTGTACTTAGTCTTTTCGAATTCCTAATGAGAATCCATGAAGTTGAATGACTGCCAAAGATTTTTTCCACACTCTCCAAGTCGAGAGTGACACATTTGTTCAAAAGCCCTCTCAGGTGCCCAATTCTTTCACTTGCTCTGTGAAACTCTGGAGAGTTTGTGGTGGTTCATCTTTTTCTATAGCACTTCCTTTGCCAGAATCACCATGAATTCCGTCCTATTGAATTGTGTGGTGAAACGAAGAGAGTTAGAAAATGACAGTGAAGAAGCATCTACCACTTGAAGTTTAGAAACCAAGTTCCGCTCTGTTCATTCTACTGTGGTAGGAATGCAATAATAAGGTTTGAAGCCTAGTATATTTTTCCAAGAGACGTAGAATCAAAAAAAATAAAATGGATCCTATTTTATGAACTACTTTTTTCAAATTACAATCTACCCCACTTAAAGATACTTTCGTCCCGAAATTCACTTCTACTACCCTCACATGGTCAACCAAATCGTGAAAAGAGATACTAGTGTTTACATGATATCATAGCTAGACGATTTACTTCTTAGTGTAGGTTATATGATTATGATTTGTTTCCTAGTTTAGAGGTTTACCTTATTCTCCAAGTTTAGTTTGCCTATTTATAGGCTCGATGTAATCGTTTATGAAACACATCAATAATATTATTCTTCTCCTATTCTATTACCAAGGACAATGCTAAAATAGGAAACACTTTTGCTAATTTAGTACTAAAACATTATGGATCTGTTCAAGTCAAAAACTGTACAAAATTTGATTTGTGCTTCTGGATATATCTTTTCTTAAAAACGCTTTTGTCAGTAATAAATGTACTTTTGCTCGTCAAAGTCTCAACAGAGCTGTCCATGTAGTTCAATGATATGCTCTAAGATCAAGTTTTTTCTCCTGGAACCACTTGCCTGGAATATTTGCTAGATTGGCTGATATGCTCTTAAGAGTTTCCCGTGTTTCTAGTTTTGAAAGCCTCTTGCATTTATGTTTGAGAAATAGTGAACTTCGATGTATGCAGTATGTATATGCGATAATGCTTCTGTTAGTTTAAATTCTTTTGGTAATAACAGTAAAACGATGTGTAGGAACATAGCATGGTAAGGTAACAGGTACTATGCGATTTTGATTAGATAAACGTGGTAACAAATTTTTGGCAAGAAGACGTGAATGCGAATACTAGTTTTAATGGCACACTTGTAGTGCGCATACTAGTCAGTTGTCACTAACGCAAAACTAATAATATCAGTACAATTTATTAGTCGCGTGCCTCTTATTATTTAGTTGTTTTCATCATTTTCTTCAAATGTTTCACGTGCAGTATCAGTTCCAATTGTTATCATTTAGGAAAATTTGCTTTTATATAAATAGTAGTACTGTAGTAGTAACTAAATGCGGTATGAACTTTTCAATGATACTAATTTTAACTTTCATGTCTATAACAATCAATGCCCGATGATTGAGTAGGAAAAGTTACAATATGAATATATATATATATATATATATATAATATTCAAAAGTTAAATCAAAACTCGCAGATATATATCCCATGCAACTACTAATAGAATTCCACTCAATATCTTCATAATTTACATTTAAAATTAATTAGAATGGGAGTAGTATTTATTGATTAGTACAATTCTTACCTGGATATTTGTAAGACATTGTTCGGAATTAATATACTTAAAAACGTTAGTACGAGTAGTCAAGTAATGTATGTTATCCTCTGGAAATTCGGGAACATTGTGCATTTGCGCGTATGGATGTTTACTGACTGGAAATATTTGACCTTTTTTACTAATAACTAATAGTAGTAACAATAGTTTGTCTTAGTTCGTTCTATGAATATATTAAAGGTCAAATTTAGAATTCTTATGGAAATTCGGGAACATTGTGCATTTATGCGTATGGTTATTTTGATTGTCATATTTTGATAATAATATAGTATGACATGATATGTTTCATTAGGACCTCAAGACATTTTTTGGTCCACATTAAAGTCAAATGCTAATCGAGTATCTCTGAAGTATTTGAATGTGTCTAACTTGGGATTTTCCACTTGTCAATTAAATTTCTTCTGTATAATTATTGCAGATATGGGCGTGTCTATCATAATCTCCAGCCAAGGGTGACAAGGACTCTGGTCCATGCCTTTCTAGACCCGTCAAAATTGTTTTCTCAACATTATGGTGCTATTCAAGGACTGGCAGCCCTTGGGCGCAATGCGGTAAGTAGAAGTTCAGCTTGACTATCAGCAAGTAGTATAGCAGTAGAGAGAGCATGTTTTTTTATCTCTAATATTTGAACCTGGTTTGATTTGTGCAAGATGACTAAAGCTTGTCGTCATCTTGAAAAGACTTGATTCTGAGTTGGTTCTGCTAGATGAATTACGTGGTACCTTTTCTATTTTCTGTTTGAACAAAACTTTCCTTCGTGAACCTTGTGGAGGAAAATGAGTTCCCTCGTCTTGTTTGACTTTCATGGAAGACAAAAAATGAAGCGAAATATGAGATAGTTCATAGACAATATACCCTCCTCATTGTTTGTTATCATTTACAGTCAATAATCCCTTTCTATGATTTGAGGGAACGTTCAACAGAATTTCTTCTTTTACTTAAGAAATTCCATTCAATTTTCCTTCATAATTCAGGTTTCAGAATATTAGAATTTATTTTCTCTAATGAGTTTAGAAGGATTGTATTCTCAAATGTAATGAAATGATGTAGGAGCGAGTACTCAGTCAGGCTTACAGCCTACTATATTAGGGACAAACCTGGGGAGAAAGCGGCTATTGTATTTGAAGAAGCCCTTTCCCTGTTGCTCTTTGCAGCCACGTCTAAAAAATCGTATTATATTTTGCGGAAGAAATAGATTCGTGAAAAAAATCAGAAGAAATTAATCGTAAATTAGCAACAGTATCAAAAGAGAAGCATGACATAACTAATGAATGGGAAGAAGCTAAGCAACCAGAACCTTTCTATCAGAAGGAAACTGAAAAAATTGATTTTATTTGTGAGGTTGGTCAGAGTATGGCCTCAAATTCGTATATTTGGCTAATGAATTTTAGTAATGGGAAATGCTAAACGTCACCCTTTTTGCTTCACCCCTTAATTTCACCTCCTATGTGGATGTTTTTTATTGGTGTTGTAATTATAGAAATATCTTAAAATAAATACTCCCAACAATCATATCTTGACACATAGGAGGTGAACTTGAAGGGTGAAGAAAAAAGGGTGAAGCATAGCGCCCCTCTTTAGTAATTCGATTGATGAGATTTGGTGTGATACAGCTTAGGTACCATATGAATACAATTAAGTTCCCTTCGCAGCTGGAGATTTCATTCAGCAGTGACCTATATTGGGACACTCACTCCATAGCTGTCCCTCTTTTGATGGAAGATTCATCTCTTGAAAGTAGTCTTTGTTAAACAACGTCAAGACAAATATAACATACTCGTAACAAACTGGGCCTTAGTTGTCTGTCTGCTTCTTTGCTTGTTGTCCTAGCATGTTCTCTTTCTTGGCCAAATCTGTTTCTGCAGTGATGCTATTTTATGTTCTTAGATCCGCCTGCTATTATTCCCAAATCTCGAGTCATATATGCAACTTCTAAAGATAGACATGCAAGTTGATAAGCAAAAGAATGAGATGAAGAGGCAAGAAGCTTGGCGTGTACATGGGGCTTTGTCAGTGAGTACTTTGCTTAATCTTGAGTTCTTGACTGAATTTTTTCTTTTCCTCTTTCTAAGATCCTGTTATGATGGTTATTATAAAATAACTAATAAAGATGTAATTCTTTTTAGCTGGCAGCTGGTACGTACATGTACGATATGATGAAGTTGTTCTTCAATATTCTGTTCCCACCTTCACATAAGGTCTTGAAGAGGAACACAAAATTGGTCACAACCATGCCAAGTATGTCTCATTTTTACTTCTTTTCCCGACGTTTCTTTTTACAGTAGTGTCACTTCTATTTACACTGTTTTTTTATAACATGAGAGTACTAGCATTATTTGGTCTTTTGGCATGACATTTTCTTATGTACGTGGATGGACGTTAGTATTGGTTGCTTAGGTCATTTTTGTGACATGTCTTTTTTGGTTAAAATTACAATGTCTTCTAACTATGACAAAGCGTGCTTGCTTACCCCCTCCTTTAGAAATCACACAGATACCCCTTCATCACTTTCGTTAGCAGCATTTTTTCTTTACCATTTTGCCTCTCTTATTTTTATCTATGAAATTTCCACTATCTCCAGCAATCATCAGTACCTCCCTATCACTGTCACCACAGCTACTACTCTTAGAATTTAACTGTGCAAAGGAAAAACAATCATCTGATAGTCCGTATTTCCTTAAATTTCATTTTTCTCTACCAATAGCAGTCTTGACATAATACTCCATAATAGCTCGACCTGATTAGTTTAGTATGTTGATGATTAGTTTCCAGATTGTGGACAATCTTTTGAGAGGTTTGAGTGACAGACCAAGAATGCGAATGAGTGAAATTTGGGAATAAGTTCAGTTGGATTGAGAATAGAGAGACTGGGAGAGAGATTTTTGGGACAAAGAAGATTGATTTGTTATAAATTTAGTTTTTGGCCATTCATCTTTATACTTCAGATTAACATTTCAAGCACGTTTCACCTGATAATTGTTGAAAGCATGACTTCTAGGCTTTTGGTTGGTGGTAAAATATTTTCCTGTAAAATGTTTTCCCTTGTTTTGGTGTTTGGTTCGCCATTTGTCTCGTAAATGTTTTGTTAAATGTTTTCACTCAAATGATGTAAAAGGATTACACGTAGGGATGGCAACGGGTCGGATCCGGATCGGATCAGGCTAGATCCGATCCAGATCCGATCCAGAACCGTTCGGATCATCACCGGATTCGGATCAGATTGGATCGGGTTTCATCCAGCTGATCCAAATCCGATCCGTAGATCCATATAATACGTGGTCGGAGAGGATTCGGATCGGATCCGACTTGGGTTTGCAATAAAATACAAAAAATAACATAAGAAATAAACACTATTTCATACGCTAAGGCTTGTTCGCAAGTTATGAAGCCTAAAACACAACAGAAATAGCTTTGTAGGTTGGAATTACTATTGTATTCTTCTTGGAAGTGATAGTGGGGAGGTAGTATGAATATATTTGTAAAGAACACATATACGTCGGATCGGATCGGGTCGAAACCCGGTGGATCTACCCTTAGATCCAAATCCAGGATCGGATTTGGATCCGATCCATTCGGCCCGGATCGCTCGGATCACAGATCGGATCGGACCATATTGCCATCCCTAATTACACGTTTAAGATTCGTAAGCCATTTTCTGGAGAGTGAAGGAACATAATAACTCATTCAACACCTCCACCACCAAAAACCACCATTGCCGCCACTCACCTCCACCTCCACTGCCGTCGCTGCCGACTGCCACCGGCCCACCACCATCAATTAATTTATTTATTTTATGTGTAGTTTTTCTTAATAATATCTAATGCACAAGCAAAATGTTTTGTAAGTGTCAACCAAACACGAGAAAATGATTTCATAGAATACTTTTTCGTGAAAAATAATTTACGCGTAGAATTTTTCCTTTGTAAAACAATTTACTGCCAACCAAACGGAGCCCTATTGTCTCGGCCTATTAACACTGTATCCATCACGTTTGCAATGCTCCATGGGAATCACTTGTGGGAATTACAAGTACATATCTATCCTAGGAAACTATTTCTATATGAACTCTGATATGGTTCTTTTGTTTGTGCATTTCACCATTTAACCCTCCCACTTCATCCATTTCACTGTCTTCTTTTGGTAACCCGTCCAGATAAACGCAAAGCAGGCGCTAGCAACATGATGAACCAACCAGCACTGAAGAAGATGGCCGTCGACGGACCCATGGGAGTGAGGCCGGTGAACTCTTTACCGGACATGCAAGTAACCAGCAGCAGCAGCGGATTTTCTTCTAATCCTCTTAGAGGTAGAGGTGGTAGTTTCCCATCCATTCCACAGCAGATGAGAAATGACAACACGTCGGCAGGTAGAAATGGCAGAAGGGAGAGAGTTGGTGTTCTTTCTGCTGGGAAGATGTCTGTTATTCGCGCTCAGTTCTGCAAGGAGATGGAGTTTGGGCGGTTGCCGCCACTGTTAGCTGAATGTTTTGGTGACAGCTTGTTGCCGTTCGTGCCTACACCTCCACTGTCTTTTTTCCTATAACTACAAAAGAGATGTACTGCCCATGTTGTTTGTTTAGCAAGTACTATGTAAAGGTGTTAAAATAGGTTTTCTTTTTGCCCCTTAGAAAACCTTGTAGTAATATTATTTATTTACCTTAAAGAATGTTGAGCTTGAGAAAACAGATTTTCTCTGAAGTGTGATACATTCTACAGTTCTAGACACACAAAACCAAAAAGGAAACTGTGATTCTCCATGTCTACTTGGTGTCTTCCCAGTTGACTTCAGAGGTCACTTTGACCAACTAACTTAGCTAACGATATGCAAGTTTGCTATCTTCTTCATAACATTGTAGTGTTAAGAAAGATCTATAATATTATAAAAAGATTAAACACATTTTCGTATTATATTGTTAGCTGAATTAGTCGTCACTGTGACTCCTGAAGTCCATTGTGAAGATTCTGGCAAAACAGACTACTACAAAAGAGACGATGCTCAAAAATAAAACAGACTAATCAGCTTATTTAAAATCTTGAAAGAGGTGTTTATCAGCAACAACAAAAAAATCTTGAAAGAGGTTAACGAAAGGAAAATGAATTACTACTTTCTGGTTGAAGGTTATCACTATGTAAAATCTCGTGGCATGCTTCTCATTGCAGTGTCAAATCTATTGGTTGTGTACAGATATATGATTTCTAACTGAGATAGAAGAAGCAACTAAAACAAAGCAACATCAGAGAAACTTGAAAAATAATAATCATTGCACAGCAAGAACTAATGAAACAATATGTCCAGAAAACATATTAAAAAAAAGAATGCCAAACACTGTCTAGAAAAAAAGCCGCCTTGGAGCTGTTTGTGCTTGAATGACCGGAGAAGCTGGGGACTTGAGGTTGGATGGCAATTTCTGGCCTTCTTGACTTCCAGATCCTTTCTCGATCAACTTCGCTCCCCTAGGATCTGTTAAGAGCGTCTTCTGAAATGATTGCGTGAAACCAGTTGCAATGATAGTAACATGAATTTCCCCATTGTATCGCTCATCCACAACAGCCCCAAAAATGATGTTCGCTGAAGGATCTGCTAAACTTGTCACAACCTGGAGAGAAAGAGCAGTAACTGGTCACAGAGAAGCTTTTGGCATATGAAGGTGAAGGCATTCAAAGCAGAGCCATTCGTGTAGTATTCAGGGGTTTTTGACAGAATTGAAGTGGAAAAAAATACCTGAGATACCCTATTAACTTCTTGCAGAGTTATATCTTTCCCACCAGTAATGTTATACACAACCCCAGTTGCAGATTGGATTGATGATCCAATGAGAGGAGCCAAAGTTGCTTGTTCGGCTGCTTCTTCGGCGCGATTCTTGCTCGAGGAAACACCTACTCCTAGCATCGCAGTTCCAGAGTCCTTCATTACAGCTTTGACGTCCGCAAAATCAACATTTACCAGCCCAGGTATCTGCAGAACAGAAATAAAACTTCCTACTCAGTAAAAAAAAAAAAAAAAAAAAAAAAAATCAAGAATAATGACCTAGATTCTTACAAGCAAATCCAAAATATATTGTTCAAAATTTTGTTTAGAAATAGTATATAATACTCCAGGCTTGTTAAAGGACCGCAATAAATCACAGTTGCAATAAATTACCGTACCTAAAGTCTACATTGGTTGACCGGAAAGTATGAATATAATAAATAATACATAAAAAAAGAAGCTGCGCTGATTTTCAAGCTCATGCATCATTTAGCAAACAGATTAGTCCATAAGAATGACTTTTCTAATTGGTGCACCTGGTGAGACTTGACTAAGATTAGAAGTTACAAAGTAGAAAAGAAGATGTTTTCAGTATTTCTCTAAAAGCACTCACTGTGATTATATCTGAAATTCCTTGGACACCTTGACGAAGAACATCATCGGCAAGAAGGAAAGCTGCTTGAAGGGGTGTCTGCTCGTCAGCTATATCCAGCAGACGGTCATTAGGAATCACTATAAGAGTATCTACATTCTTCTGCAGCTTTTCAATAGCCTCTAAAGCCTGAAAAGGATGCAAATGAAAGATCAGTTGTTGCACATCGGATGACAAGAGCAAAATTCTAATCACAATATATTGTGCATTAATAAAACATGATAATCTACAGCATAAGAACTGAAGTAACACAAGTGAAACAACTGATTAACTCAGCACCATATATCATACAGGATCCCAGTACTTTTTTCGACACCTTTTATCTATATACTCTATAAATGTCTCATTCTCTAGCTTTATGATCTATTACGTTTACACGTTCTTGTGAATTATGATCTCACTGGTATTAAGTTCACAAGTAGTATAAACTTCTATTCTAACTAACATGCCACTGAAATAACATTCGTGATAGATAATATGGAACCTGCCTGCACGGATCTTTTACGACCCTCAAAGCTGAATGGATATGTGACCACGCCAACAGTCAAATAACCTGCATCCTTAGCAATCTGAGCCACAACTGGAGCAGCACCAGACCCTGTACCCCCACCCATACCCGCTGTTATGAACACAAGATCTGAACCTTTAAGTGCAGCTGCAATGGCTTCCTTCGATTCCTCAGCAGCCTGTTCCCCTAGAAGTGGATTTCCGCCTGTACCTGCACCTCTAACAAGTGATCCGTATCAGTGGGCAAAAAAAGCATCGCACCAATAACTACTGAAAAAAAATCAGGTTTCCAGAAGGACAGTGGTTTTGTGATACTACTTGATCACCACCAAGTTATCCAGTATAAAATTCAAGACCTGGATACTTCTTCAACACATGGAGTAAAAATTAAGCAAGAGTTGATTTTCAAAGAGCGAAAGCACCAGACCAAGTCCGCGGGTTAAGAGCTCTCCTATTTGAAGTGGGTTTTCAGCAGCAGACTGCAACAGTGCTTGGGCATCGGTATTTACAGCGTAGAAGTCCACTCCCTGACATTTGAAACCCAAAATAAGCATTTTAAACTTTCCATTCCAGTCAAATTAGACAGAAAATGATGCATGAAGTCATAAACATATAATACACAACTTAAGAGGCAGCAAGCTGCCATTTGCTCAAAAGATGAGAAAACTAATGATTGTGCAGATACACAAAACTGCAGGTATAAAGATAGGAAGGCTCCACGTACTCATTGTGTCTTTTATGGGTGGGGAGCCTGTTTTTTTGTGATTTCAGTAATACGGTGTTGTGACACTCCTACCACTCAGGGAGATTTTATTTTATTTTTAAAGTTAAGCTCATTAATATCATAAATGTTTAAAGGCAAATAGCAGACACTATGGCTTAAAGTGCAGAAACCAGAACTTTCACAGCTTAAAATGTCTTACACCAAATACATACCTCAACTGCAAGGGCATTGAATGAAAATTAATGATACCACAAAACTAAATGTGTTTACGACGATTGTAATCTACAGGTCCTTGAGAGTAATAAGTTCAGAGATATTAATCATAAAGCTCTGGTAATAGTGACGACATGAACATCTAATAATCCATGGATCGATTATATCAAATCATATCATTTCTCTCATCTTTCTATGCATTCTAAGAGAACAACCTTTTCGCAGTTTTACCAGTGCCGGCTACTCAATCCATTCCAAAACAGCACTTATAAATCAAATTTATCGACCATAGATATGATACCGCGAATTGAGTTCGTTAGCCATTCACAGCAGCCATAAATCTCTCTTTCATCCATCTTGAAAATGATCATAAGAAACCGCACAACTGCACACCACTACAGCCATATCTCCCCTCTTACACAGGGAATTCCCAAAACCCTCTCAGCAAAGACCACATAATTTAGTAATCATCAAATTTATGTCATGTTTGCACCTTTTGAAAGAACTAGCCCGTGGGTGTGCTTTATTACTTTGACGAACTTACCAACACTATTGCTCAACTAACGAACTAAGTGCTAACGAGCTATACGCAAGGAATTCTATGGCCAAGAATCAATTATGGGCTTTTATACGTGCACTACCATCCCCTCCTCATTCACTGTAGGCATGTCGAAACAATAGTACTTTAGATCCAGGGATACAGTCCAGTTGTACGCCTAAATTTGGTGCTTGATGATCTCTTTTCTTACCTAGAAGCATGTGAGAAACTAAAATTTCGCCTGGGTCAATTATTATAATAATATTCCCAAAGAAGTGTTATGTCTGCCAGAAAATTCATGAGACCATAGATGTGTACAATATCACTTTGTACTGAAAAATCCACATCCCTCCATGGCAAGGAATACATCAGTTTGTATTGAGCTTCCAATTTCTGCATTATCCAATGTGGCTAATCCTTATAGTGTCATGGTGCTACTAGAATATTTAAATAGTCTGATTAGGATGACTCAGATAGAAAACTGTGTTTTCAGTTCCATTTTTATTTGGAAAACTTGACGCTGGTGACTAGGAAACAGATACTCAACATGTTCGTAAACAAGAAACCAAAGAACCTGGTCTTGCGGAAATCTTACGAGTTTTGTTAGTTCAATCAGCGAATTTTAGAACTTAAATAGCTGGGTTGCTTCAAGAAAAAATACTCCATGGACTTGTATACCCTAAACCAAAGAACCTAGTGTGTGGATCTCTTTAAAGATTTGTTTGTTCAGTAAGCACATCTTCCTACAAAATTAGCTCTGCTTCTCCAAGAATCAAGTAAGTTCCAAATAATTTATGTCATCGCTGTCCTGCGGTACTGAAAGCCCAAATCTTGCAAAACTTTTTCCACTAAGTATGCTCACAAACACTCATTGTGATTTCTTTTACGGACTAGCTTAGGAATTTCACATGTAATGCCATAATAAAATTCACAAGAGAATTTGTTTAATTTTGCCATTGCAATATTTTACCATTTGTAGGACCGTTTTCTGTAGAATGGAAAAGTTTATGTCATTTGACATGGCCGGATATTGATTACTCTGTCATTGTTTTATACCAAGTCAAATACCACAACCATTCTGAAATTATGTGTACTGTAAATTGACAAAGAAAAAAATGGAGCTCCCTGTGAACCCTCCCGTCTTCCCCTCCAAACCGCCGCCGCAACCTCCGCCTCGTCCTCCGGCAGGTGGATCTGGTGATCTCCGCCGTAACCAGGCGAATTTCAAGCGCCGTTTCGTCTCAAATTCATCGCTCTCTGATGAGGATGAATCGATCACAGGCAATCGAAATTTCCGAGATGCTCTCGTTCGTTCCCCAAAGGGGATCTACATGGCTGATGAGGAATCGGTGGTGGACTCCATGGATACTGTTGAAATCCAGTCGGAAACCACCATCGATGGCCAGATCCATATCCGTATTGGTGGTGCCGCTCTCCGTCGTCTCCATCGACCTTGGAGTCGTGCTTTGATCGTGAAGGTTCTAGGTCGAGATCTCAACTATCGTCTGCTGCGAGATCGCTTGGAGGACCAGTGGGATCTGGCTCAGGGCTTCGAATTGACAGATCTCGCGAACGGCTTCTACTGCGTTCGGTTCTTCAACAAAGAGGACTATGAACACGTCCTTCTGCGAGGCCCATGGATGATCCAGGGCAACTATCTCACTGTTCAAACGTGGACGCCTCACTTTGATCCTCACGGTCCGGCGGTGAGATCTACGCCGGTGTGGATTCGTCTAAGAGGTATCTCGGTGGAATACTATGATGAGGATACGTTGATGGATATTGGTGGCCGTTTCGGCAAAGCTATCAAGGTGGATCCAACAACCCTAGCGGCGGCGAGAGGGCAGTTTGCTAGGGTTTGTGTGGAGATCGATCTCAGCAAAAGTTTGATTCCAGCAATTTGGATCAATGGAATTCGTATCCTGGTAGAGTATGAGGGACTCCACCAGATCTGCTTTGAGTGCGGTACGTATGGCCACCGGAAGGATGCCTGTCCGGTGGTGATTGCTGCGGCGGCGCCGCCCCCAACTCCGGTTGTTCCTCCGTCTGGATCGATGGGGGGACCTGAGGAGGCGGCTACGCTGCCTGTTCCGCCAATGGAGAGCCAACCGGCGGCGACTTCTGAGCCGGAACCTCGTTTTGGAGCTTGGATGATTGCTGCTAGAAGGAAGAAGAAACCGATGCAGCGGCGGCGCAGTGGTGGTGCTGAGGTGGATCCGGGCCCTGAACAGTCGGGTGCTGGCTCGGGTCAGGATTCGGGTCTGGATGCTGGTCCGGGTTCGGATACTCGGAAATCTGGTAAGGGGCTGGGGTCCCGTTTTGGCGTCCTTTCATTGGATGCTGACATTCTCGCGGATGGTCCGCGATCCAGAGGATCCTTTCCCCAGCGACCTGCCTCGCTGGACAAAGCAGGGTCATCAGTCAAACCAGTGGCCAATAAGCAGGCGCCACGTGGCAAGAAGATTGACTCGGTGTCAAAACAGCAGAAAGGGGTCCGAAACCCTAATTCTCGCCAACCTCTTCAGACTCTAGACTTCAATAATTTCCCGGCGATCTTCAATTTTCAAGCATCTCGAGAGTCGCCGGTGAGTCCTCAGACTGGTCATGACAAACCTCCTGCGTATTCCTCTGGAATTCGAGGAGGTCTCAGTACTGGTAGGCCTCGAGTGGATGTCACCTACACTCGTCACAGGGGCTCCATGGATAGACCTAATCCAGTTCGAAATTCATCAGGGTATGATCTCCGAGATAGAGCCGAGACTCGTAACAGAGCTGGAATTGAGAATTCCACTCCGGATGAGGGTTTTGCTTCAGGAACTTCAGGAGTGGGGAAGGGTAAGGGGCTTTCTGTCCCAGGAGGTTCTGAGTCGTCTGATCGATTCAACAACTCAAGCTAATCCAATGAAGATTGTCTCGTGGAACTGCCGAGGTATTGGTAATTCTGATACTGTTAGGGCTGTTCTTGATCTTTGTTATTCTTCTGCTGCTGATCTGTTAGTTTTGGTTGAACCTCGTGTTGCTAGCTCTCATTTGAGCTCCATTAAACGTCGGTCTAGATTAGACAAGTCTTATTGTGTGGAGTCCCAGGGTTTTAGTGGGGGTATCTGGTTGCTTTGGGATAGTTCCACCATTGATGTGGAAGTACTGTCCTGTACCAGTCAAGCCATTTCTGGCATTGTTAAAAGAAAAGCTCAACCTGATTGGTTGTTTACAGGGATCTATGCTAGTCCAATTCCTTTGGCTAGGGAGGATCTCTGGGCTTATTTAGCCAATCTTAGTCAGCTTCACTCTTTTCCTTGGTTATTAACTGGGGATTTCAATCAAGCTGGTGCTAGTCATGAGAAAGTGGGAGGTAGACCCCTTAATAAGAGACATTGCAGTCAAATGTGGGACTGTTTTAATGAATGTCAGCTTCAAGACCTGGGCTTCTCTGGTCCTAGCTTTACCTGGACTAACTCTCATCATGGTGGTGGTGTGATCAGACAAAGGCTGGATAGAGCCATGTGTAATGCCAGCTGGAGGTTGTTGTTCCCTGAGGCTTCTGTTAAGCATGTAACTAGGTTCTGTTCTGATCACCATCCTTTGTTGATTAATTCTGAAGGTTTACCTCTCCCTGCTCATAAACCTTTTAGAATTGAGAACAGTTGGTTCTGGGAAGACAGTTTTGGATCACTAGTTGATCAACATTGGGTGAGTCATAAATCCATTGCCAATATCACTAGTGATTTTATTTCTGATGTTAAGATTTGGAACTCTTCTATGTTTGGTAATATTTTTGCTAGAAAGAGACAGCTCAAAGCCAGATTGGATGGCATTCAGAGAGCTCTTTCCTTTGGGGAGAACCCCTTTCTAAGTAAGTTGGAAGTGGAGTTGCAGCATTTACTTGGCATTGTTCTGAAACAGGAAGAATTGTTCTGGTTTCAGAAAGCCAAGGTGAATAAACTCCTTCTTGGTGATAAGAACACTAAGTTCTTTCACCTTTCTGCTGTCACTAGAAGAAGAAGGAACAAGATTGATGCCATTAAACTCTGTAATGGAGAGTGGTGTGATGATCCTTCTACTCTTAAGGTGGAAGTTACCAATCATTTCAAGGAATTGTATTCTGATTTGGAGTTGGATCACTGTAACCAACCAATTTGGTGTGGCAGTGTTCTCTCTGATATTGATAAGAGTCTTCTTACTGCTGCTATTTCCACTAAAGAGGTTAGAGATGTTGTCTTTGATATGGGTGCTTTCAAAAGTCCTGGTCCTGATGGGATTAACCCTGGGTTTTATCAGCATTATTGGTCCTCTATCAGTTCTGTGGTGGTTGATATGGTAAGAACTGCTTTTCAAACAGGTAAGTTGCCAGTTAATATTAACAAAACTTTACTAGTTTTGATTCCTAAAGTGGAGAACCCCACTTCTTTCTCCCAATTGAGACCTATCAGCTTGTGTAATGTCTCTTTGAAGATTATTACCAAGCTCATTACTCACAGATTTAGGGCAATTCTCCAAAGGATTGTCCACCCCCTTCAATTTAGTTTCCTTCCTGGCAGACTTGCTAGTGAAAACATTTTACTTGCTCAAGAAGCTTTTCATTGTCTCAACACTAAGAAAAGTAAAAAGGGGGGTCTTGCCATCAAAATTGACCTGGCTAAGGCCTATGATAAAGTCAAATGGTCTTGTCTGGCTTCTATTCTTGCCTCCATTGGTGTCCCTGCCAATATTCATAGTCTAGTTATGGACTCTGTGACTACTGCCTCTTTTAGTGTTTTATGGAATGGGGAACAGCTTGATGAGTTTACTCCTCAGAGAGGATTGAGACAAGGTGACCCCATCTCTCCCTATTTGTTTCTTTTAGTTATGGAGTTATTGGCTCAAAAGATACATTCAGCTGTTGAAGCTGGTAAATGGAAAGGTATCAAATTGTCCAGGTGTGGTATGCCTATTACTCATTTGTTTTTTGCTGATGATTTAATCCTTTTTGGGGTTGCTACTAAGAAGCAAGTGAGAGTTATGAAACAAGTTCTCAAAGAGTTTTGTGATGAAGCTGGACAAGCTATCAGTTTTGAGAAATCAAGACTGTTTGTAGCTCCTTGTGTACCTAAAATTGCTGCTAGAGGTCTGAGTTCTTTATTGAATATCCAGCTCACTGATGATTTGGGCTCCCATTTGGGTATGCCACTTATCCACAAGAAATTCAGTGCTAGTACTTACAGATTTTTGGTGGATAAGATTTTGGCTAGACTGTCTGCTTGGAGAGCTTCCCAGCTCTCTTTGGCTGGGAGGGTCACTCTTATTCAGTCAGTTTTGCAAGCTGTCCCTGCTTATGCTATGCAAACTGTTATTCTCCCAAGTGCTGTTTTAAGGGAGATTGATTTGATTTGTAGAAGATTCTTGTGGGGAGGTTCTATTAGCAAAGCCAAACTTTCCCTTATCAATTGGGAAACTGTGCTACTGCCTAAAGATTATGGTGGTCTGGGTCTTAAAAGAATCAGTGATTTTAATTCAGCTCTGCTAGCCAAGGCTGGTTGGAGTTTAATCACAAATAACTCTTCTTTTTGGTCAAGGGAGCTTGTCAAGAAATATGGAAAGCCTTCTCTTGATCCCAATAAGAGACAAGTTAAGCCTTACCAATCTAGAGTTTGGAAACATATTTTTAAAAGTCTTACTGCTGTTTCCTCTGGGTTTGGTAAGAATGTCATCTCTGGAAGGACTACTCTGTTCTGGGTTGAGAAATGGCTTGGCAACTTCAAATTGATGGATGTGGTGTCTACTCAACTTTCTGATGATGAACTTCTCCTTTCTGTTTATGATTATTGGGATTGTGATGGAGGGTGGAAGATGCTGTTGTTGAGTGATATTCTTCCTCCTGCTATTTTGGATCTTCTTGCTGCTATCTCTTTAGATGATTCTAATGATGATGCTGATCAGGTTGTGTGGTTGCCAAATAAAGGTACCTTTTCTGTTGCTTCTGCTTATCTGGAGTGTACTAGCTCTGTGTATAAGCCTCCTTGTGATAAGAATTGGAAGCTAATCTGGAAACTGAAAGGCTTTCAAAGATGGAAGTGTTTTATGTGGATAGTTAGACATGATAGGCTTCTGACTCAAAGTTTGAAATTCAAGAGGGGTATTGTGAGTAATCCTCTCTGTCAGTTATGTGGGCAAGATATTGAAACTACACTTCATGCTTTGAGAGATTGTGCTGCTATTTCTTGGATGTGGAAATTAATTGTGCACAAGGACTTTTTGGATTCCTTTTTTAACTCTAGTGTGACTCACTGGGTTGATCAAAATTTGAGCTGTAATTGGAGCTCCTTTGATGATATTGAGTGGCCAATATTGTTCTTGGTGGCTGCTTCTCAATTCTGGTTATGGCATAATTTAGAACTCCATAATGAGGAGGTGGTAAAGCCTCCTAATATTGGTGTCTACTTATGTGCACAAGCTAGAAGAGTGATGGCTGGTTTATCTTTGTCTCCTGCTCACTCTTCTTTGCCTCCAAAAATTGTTAAGTGGATCAGTCCCCCTTCTGGGAGAGTCAAACTCAATGTTGATTTTGCCCAGAATGTGATTGATCAAGCTGCTGTGGGTATGGTTTGCAGAGATATGCATGGTCAGTGGCTTTGGGGTTTACAAAGAAAAATTGTTGCTACTTCTGTGTTACATGGTGAGATTTGGGCCATCTTTGTTGGCCTTAATGTTAGTAAGGAGATGAACCTTTGTGATGTCATGATAGAATCTGACTCCATGGATGCAGTGGAGATGGTTCACAGTTTTGATCAATCTTCCCCCTTCAAATTTCTGCTTCAAAATATTGATGCTTTGATGCAGGATCTGGGTAGCTCTCTGTCTCACACTGCTAGAGATTGCAATAGTGTGGCTGATGCTCTGGCAAAGCAAGGACTCCTCATGGCTGAGCAGGAAGTTTTTTCTTTTAATTGTCCTGATTTTTGTAATTCTCATTTTGTGTTAGATCTGTCTGGGTTAGGTCAGATTAGTTCTTTGTTTTAGAGCTTTGCTCTCCTCTTTGTACCAAAAAAAAAATACCACAACCATTCTTAGACTATCTGATTCTAGAGAGAACAAGAAAAAAGAGTCCATGCATAGATTCCCTACCATCTCTTGTTGAGATGTCAAAGGAATCTATTAAAAGTACAGCACCGCTGCAATGCAAACACAGCAATCAAAATAGATATCTTGTGACATAAACTATCTTTTCAAATCTTGTATGGATTACATACAAGATTTTACAAGGACAAATTGACGTGGAGCCGTATGCCACCTTGTGATAATCTACAAATAAAGGTCATGCTTTGTGCAAGTATAATGAAGCAAATTCAAGGTAGAGTGGGTTGTTGATTTTTCTTTTATAACAAACCAATGTTGTCTATTATAATCTCTTGCAACAATTGAAACCAACATTGCACAGCGAAAATAATACGCATACTATAGCATCACGTATCAACTTGTAAATTAAAATCATCTAATAATATAAAATCCGCCATATAAAGATCCCACAGGGGGCTATAGCACCCTGGGCCTTCGCTAGATCCGCCCCTGCTTCTCCTTGATTTAAAAACATACTCCTACCGTCCCATTTTATGTGTCCGCAGTCTTGTTGTTCTAACCAAGTTCACGAAGCATTATGTGTCCTGTTATTTTTAAAAAACGGTTTTGGCGGACGTGTCGGTCGCGTTTGCTTGTAACCGGACCGTATCGCAGAGACTGTAACGAGAATCAGGAGTTGAATGCATCCATCTTTTACAGGCATATAGGCCGTTTTTTTACCAAGAAAAGGTGCATATGGGTAGTTTTTGGCTGAAAAAAAGTGCGTATAAGCCGTTTTCTGCCCGAAATTGTTGTGTTTCGGCCGTCACAGATGTGATACGATTTACATCTAACTATCGGGTGAATCGGACTCGGGCACCTCCACTTCCGCGTTCTGCACCGCTTCAGGCCGTTTTTTTTTTCCTTACAGGACACATAAAATGGGGCGGAGGGAGTATTTGTTTCTCTAAACATGGTTAAATTTTATGATAGACCGATCCAGAAAGCTATTGTTTCCTGAAAATATTAAATTCGTCAAATCATTTGTTTTACTGAAACGCATTAGAAAAGAAATATGTATTTTTTCCACCCAAATAAACCAATGATTCCACAAAGATTGGAAGTATGTGTTCGCTCAGTGAAATCTACTTTCATGTATCACATTTAATTACTATTTATTTTGGAAATCTAACTTTTTAGTCCCAAATATCGGATACCGAGTTCCTTTAAACTCCACACGGACACTTTAGCAAATTTGTTTCAGAAACACTCTGACCCAAGTTTACCAAGTATTTGAATCATTGCTCTTAATCTGGAGAATCAATTTTTCTATGATATTGCTAAATTAGCCTTTAGAGGAGATTTGTTAAGAAAAAAGACAATTTTTGATCGACAGCTCGATTAGGAGAAGTTGATATAATCTGCCCCACAAAAACTATGGCTTTTTAACCATCACAGTGTTACTTATTCACCATCTCCTCCCACGGTAACGCCTCGACACAATAGTTTATTTCCATGAATGAAGTTTTCCATTAGCAAATTTGCCTTATCAGGTAGCCCACGGCCTTCTTCTCAATAAACACAAAACCCAAATTGCCAGTCATCGTCTCCATATTCTATCCGTCACTGAGACCCACTAGCTTTCTCCGGTCCTTCAGAGAATTCCCGCTTTCCTTTCAATTGAGATTCATAATTGGATTTGAAAGTTCTTTTTGCACTTCACTGCAGAGCTAAACCCAACACTGAGACCCACCAAAGCATTCCTAGTTCAGTCTCTAATAGTACCTGCAGATCTCTTTCTCTCTGCTAAGCTACAGAGGGGTCATTCGATAAACCAATGGTTTATTAACTGTATGATTGTGAACCAGAACTTTTATTGATAAATTGGAAAATTTGGGCGACTTATTCTTCATATCAAAACTAGATACCGTGGAGATATTGGTTTGTTGTTCTTACCACAAAATTGTTGGTGGTCATAGGGTTCTCAGTTGAATCCGAGTTCAGGGAGAGTTAGACGCAACAATCAGTTCTGGTTCTGCGTCTAATATGATGGGCTCTGCAGTTTTTGTTCCTGAACTACTTCAGATTCAAGTTTTATATATGTCTAATACTCTAATCAGTTTCTTTATTCATCAGGTTCTAAAATCAGAGACCTGTGCTTGATTTGTCCCGAGTTCTTCAGACTGGATGCAAATAGTGCCTCAGTTGGATACTTGGATTAGTTGAGAAATGAGATTTTGGTCAGAGTGAGAGAGAGCACGAAGAGGATGGAGCTGTAACAGGAGCGATGGGGGAAAATTTAATGCAAAGAAAGACGTGGTTTTGTTGGTTAGGGAAAAATCGCTAATATGGCAAATGGTTGTGGGATTAAAATAATTTGTCATTTCTTTAACAGGCTCATTAAATGAAGTTCACCATTTGAAGTGCTTTTTATGTTTACGTGTCTGAATTATAAATATAAAACCAAGAATTTTAATCACATAATCGAACTACTTGACTTGAACTGAAACATTTTAGATCTACGTTTTGGTCTTAAACTCAAGGTTGACAAGCTTTGCTTTCAGACCAACCTTAATGGCTTATCTTAAAAAATCACGCAATATGTAAACGATAAAGATATTGGACACCTAATATTTTCCCATCTTATGCAAGCAAAGTGGCTTATCTGAAAAAAACTAACGAAATATGTAGAGCGGGGAAAAGACTATAGGAACGCCAGAACAACCACACACAGCACCCACGCATGTGCACTTCCTGTGGTTGATGATGGAAGTATGTGGGACTCTCTATCTTCTTGGGTAGTAAATCGACCTTTTCACCCTCGTTGAAAGACAGCATTTCCGAGGGAGTCTGTCTTACCATCTGTCTTAAGATTCATTCCTTCGGTGAACCTATTCTTTCGAGTACTAGGATGAGTGCTTTTCCTAAGGGCAACAAAATGGAGTCAAAAAATGAAAGGGCTAGTGAAACCCTGTCTAGTCTCCATTATATTCTATGTTTAAGAGTGGCCGGGTAAATCGAGTAAGTCCCTTCACACACATTCATTGATGGCATAGTTTCTGTAACCGTACCATGCCTTGTATTTCGCCCCCTCTCACCATCGTTCTTTGCTTTATTTTATACAAAAACAATGAGAATACTGCTTTGAAAAAAGCAAAACCAGCCAATTTTAACTATCTTCGGGTCACACAGTTCTTCCAGGTGGTGACTCTGTGTCTTAACTTCCCACTCCCTAAAAGACACAACAGTATAACGAGCACTTTATCCTCAAAGGACACTCCCAAAACCACAATTCCATACACTTCAAGGCTCCAAGCTATTAAAAATCAACTGGGAACTAAACCCCTTTGGGTGCCAGGTATCATAATTGCTTATATGTACTACCCTTCAGTACAAGCCATCTACTTAGATATTTTGACCTTAGATTGCTGCACCACTCAATGTATTCATATTGCAGCAACTAAGACTAGAAAGATGAGAACAAACAAACACATGTATCTGGAAGTATTATGCACAATGTCAAATAATTGGTAAATTACGTTCATCCTCAACAACAATCCACTTTGAGTTATGCAAATGGGTCACAGCATAAATGCATGAGCAAGAAGATCTTAGTTACTCAGTTCACCTGATCCAATCAACTTACTTACACAAGTAAAGTTAATACTCCAAAAAGCATGTCCGACAAGGAGGTCGAGCTTTGGACATAGCAAGGAAATTCCCGAAACATTCAAATAGACTAAAAAGACCAGTCCACTTTGTAGTCACTTTCAAATAAGATGATTGCCCATACATTAAGCATCAAACCCTTAATGGACAGTTTTGAAGAATATTGTTGTTGCATACATTTAGCATCAACCTCTTACTGGTTCAAACATCCACCCACATTCTCAAGCGCTACGATTCCTCTTCTAATCTATTAAAAACATACCATGCTCTCAAAATGTATCTTACAGTCCATCATTATTCCATAACCAAATAACTACATTTGGAATACATAAAAAAGGATAAAGCGGGATACCCTATATATCCAATAACCTACCTTTCCTAAACTGAAGCAATACCCCGACCAAACCACCAATCTCAAATGTAGGCAAACAGTGAACACTAAATGATGGAAATCCACATTTCAATTTAAACCCTCAATTGCATATGAAAATCTTAATTCATAATCTATGCCCAAGCCGTGAAAAATGGTCAATTGTTATCTGTTTGTGGCTCTTTCTATATGGTCATTCTGATTTCACCCACAACATTTTGGGAAAATTCCAAGTAGGAAATACAGAAACAAAAATGTGTGGTTACTGCCTTTAGAGCAGAACCCTTTTGGAATTCCCACATCAAAACTAGCTAAATGATGGAAACCCACATTGTAATTCAAACCCTCAATTGCATATGGAAAATCTTGAAAATGGGAATAGAGAGAAAGACAGAGAGACCTGCAAGCCACTGCCAATCATACGGTTGACGGCATTGTTTCCTCCTCCGCCGACGCCGATGACCTTAATCTTGGCCGCGTCAATTGGCGTAAACGAACTGCAGCAAACCCCCGAATGGAAATTCCTGCGCCGACCCACCACAGCCGAGAAACATTTTCTGGAAGTGAGTGTCTTCTGGGTAAACCCACCAGTGAAAACGGAGGAAGGAGAAACCAGGTCGGATGGGTTGAGGAGGTGAAGGGTAGCCATGAAATGAAATGCCACTTCCTGAAGACGAAATGCAGATTGAAGTTTTGTTTTTCTCCGATTGTTGTCGACAGAGGAGGAGGGTAGTATAGTCTAGTGAAAATTTAGGGTTTTAGAATTTCGGGTTCCGACTTCCGACTTCGTCTCTTTGCCAAAATTTGATTTTTTTTTTAACCATTAAAATTAAAATTTGGCGTTTTTTAGATTGAAATTGGTATGATTCACAGAAAAAAAAAGCTTTCGAGACATTCATGCACAAAATCCAAGTATTATTGACTAAAATAGACTACCGCCTTCTTACAGATCAAAAAAAATATATTTCGCAAACTCAAATGTCGCTATTTTCCAAACACATACATCTTAGCCGCAAATACACCATCTCAAGGTGTCAAGGGGCCCGCTCAGACTTGAAACCAGCATAGCCCGCACTACTATGAGTCAGACCCGGCCCTAGACCCACCCCCTCCAACGCCTGAACCGGCCCAGCCCCCTAATTTCCAGTCTGACCCCCAATCCGGTGCGGTTCGACTTGGCACCCCTCCAACTCGACATGTTGATCTCCTGACTTTTCTGGCGATACGATTTTCCATGTATTGGATTTCGTCAAAGTGAAAAAGACTCTTTCCACTCGGACAACCTCGGCTACTCAACTTCATATAAAATTTAATTGAACTTAAAATCGGAAATATTCCAATTCAAAGGTTCGAGATTCCTTTAGAGCTCAATTTTCCATTTCGCTAGAACCGAAAGAAATAATACAAAAAAAGTTGGAAAAATGACTGCTCGTAGACGAGGGATAAAGTAGCCCCCCCCCCCCCAGAAAACGGTATCGGATATTATTATTTTTATTAATGAACATATATATATATATATACATATTAATATTAATATTAAAAAAACGGCCACCTCAACCCTTGACACCTTGAACACCATCCACCTCCTCCTGGGCATGGAGCAACATATGTTGAGAGGAACAATTGGTGGCGCAAGGAGCTCAATGAACTGTGGGAGACGGAGAATCCATTCACCCCTGAAGTAGAAATAAATTACAGTCGAACAAAATGCACCAAACTCTCTGCAAGTAGTCTTTCATCACTTCTTAAGTCTTAACATTGTAAATTTTTAGGACACCTCAACCAACGATGGAAATAAAACCCATGACGTTCATTCTTCTTGCCAGACCATACCTGACGTATTAGTACACTTCAACTTCTACCCCCACACAAGAATTACGTCATAGTCTCGGAAGCACACCATTTAGGGAAATTCACTGTCAAATCAACACACAACTTGGTAGCCGCGCCGACATCTCTCCCCAACCAATACGTCCTTTCAGAACAACTTCAGGTCCTCTAACTACGGATTTTCTATTTCCTATGAAAACGCATCAACAACACTCTCCTAGTTAAAAACACATTCTCAAAAGTCAAAAGATTCCCATCACTAGCACAACCTGAGATTTATGTCATCGCGCAAAAGAAACAATTGCGCATTGTCTCTTCGACTGCCCAAATGCTAGAACCAACTGGTTCAACTCCTATCTTGGTTATCGCCCTCCGTTTGACACGTCCAACAACATCTTTAACTCCATCATTCATATGTTCCAACAGTTACCATCCACAAAGAAAAGAATAACGTCAATTGTAATTCTACGACAAATTTGGCTCTCAAGGAACGTTCTGACAACAAACCACAATGCATCTCCCCACGAAGCTCCTTAACAGCCATATGTCTCACAGTCGCAAGCCACCATAACCGACACAGACTAATCGAAATCAAACAACGAGAACGAGCTGACAACAACAATAACACGACCATATTACCTAAATTCACATACATCAACGACAACCCCTACAACTCGATCCTCGAGAAACATTCATGGTTGATGCAACATGGCAAAAAGGGCGTCCATCAACAACGACTAGATTAAACAAGAGAACAATAACACATCAGACTTAAGTATCTGCAACGCCGCTTCTCATCAGCAAGCTGAAGCTAGAGGCATCAACAACGCCATAAATGAATCATTTGTTGTGGGTATAAGAACATCGAACTATGCACCGACAAAATATTTTCGTGACTAACCACAACAACAAAGAATACCAAACATACATCCACACGTGTCTTACAAAACTGCAAACAATCGTACAATCGTCCTATTCCTGTACCGTTTCCTATATTCCACGATATTGTATATCCTTGACTCTCAACAGGGCCAAAGAGATTGGTCTCACTTGTATTCCTATTTCATATTTTTAAAATAATAGCACGTTTCTTTTTTTTAAATGTCTAAAAAGAAGAGAAAAAAGTAAACAAAAGTTTCTCGAAAAGACAAAGTATGATACATTTAATCTGACTCACGAGAACAACTCAATTTGATAATGTATGCAACTCGTGACCAAAAGTAATATATGTAACTCAATAAATATTGAACTAGTCGTGTAGTGTAGTGTTAGGGCACTTAGTGTTAAGGCATAGAGACAATTCATTGTGGTCTCTAACCTCTCTTAAAATAATAGTTATAATTAAAATATGATTTATTATGATTTACATTATGTCCTATGTATTTGACAAAATAAAAAGAGCAAATATTTTGTCACGTTTGAAGTTCATCAATACCACTTGAATTCACATGTTAGCTCAATTTATATATCCTGGCGATGGAGTTTAGCTCTATTGATCTTGATGTTTCAAGTTAGTCAATCAACCATTAGGACAAGACTTGCTTACTCTCCAACCTCAGTGCAAAACGTTGAGTTTTGGTTGTCTGGACTTCAACAATTTTCTTCAATAGTGATAACTTATCAGATCATCTCCGAGAGCTTATGGTCCAAGGGTCATCCCAACAACCAGATCCGATTTACGGTCAACGCATCATGAAAGCCAATGACTCCTAAGCAGCAGGACGGATGACAGAGGATAACCCTGTTGAAGGAAACTATGTTACTTTCTGTGCTCAAAATTGTTGGTGATGAATTCAATGTGGAACTCTTACATGAAGAAATTGGAACACAAACATCATCCCAAGGTATGTGTTCAGACCTGCAAGTTAAGGAGGTTGAAGTTTACACTTCTTAATGGTTCTTTTGAAAAATTGTATGGCAGGTACAAGAGGAAAAGAACCACTTGTATGAGTATGGAGTTTAGCAGCTTCAAGAAGGTGGGACTTCGCTTCTATTCTATATGCTCATTGAAGGATAGTGACACTAGGTTAGTAAAAAAGTGTCAAGTTAGAACATGGAATATGTTGTACTTATGTATATTTTATTTCATGTATTCATCATGAGTAGAAAGGGTTCAATCCATAGGACACCCCGATATTCGAATATTTGAAACTGTAATTTACTAAGATGGAAATTCAATCTTTGAGACGTTTTCATTTATGCATAAGTTTGCTTTGTTATGGAAAGGATAAGTGAATCAAGGATTACACTAAAATGGGGAAGGATTGTCGGTGATTTTAGTGTCATCAATCATTTTATGTAATTGAATTTACTTATGAACAAAGTGGACATTGGCGTATACGTTGTACACGTTAGGAGGTGCGGAGCACACGCGTGTACACGACTATACTAATGTCTAGGACAACGAACTCCCGAACGACTGCGGGGATTCGGGGGCAGCACCCCTGTTGGGGTCCAAGGGGCAACGCCCCTGGTGGCAGTCGCGCTGGAAAAAACGAACTGAAATCACAACTATTATAACCGCTGCGTTGGCGGTTATAACCAACGTGATAAACCGCCTCCGATTCCTTTAAGTTGTCATTTTGGTCGAATGAAGAAACACAGAGAGGAAACTATGTTCGGAAATTCCATAGCAAACCATATACGTTCTTGAACAATCTCTGTTTTATCCGATTACTGATTTCGTGTGTAAACCACTTAAATACTTTATCTGTGAGTGATTCACACGACTAAAAGATTATCCAGGCCTTTTGATTCCCGATATACACACCAAAGCTTTCTTACAAAAACCATCTTCAAGCAGAAACTCTTAGTATCTCAAAAGCGCTAAGATGGTTCTATCTCATGGATTCTCAAATGTCTAACTCTGGACGGACTCGCTGAAAATGGTTCAAATCCTAAATGGCCAGCAGGAAGACATCCTAGGTTTCCATTCTCTGTCAATCAAGTTTGTCAATCAAAGTCTCATCCAGCGAATTCATGACCGAATTCAGTGGAGAAATGGAATACTGTTTAACTTTTATATAGGATTCCGTTTTCAAAAAAAAAAAAAAAATCTGTAGAGAGAATGTAACTTGAAATTGAACTTCGTAGTAGAACATCTCGAGCCAGTTCATCACGTTGCTAGTTCAAATCTCTCCACCACCTTAGATAGGTTAGTTTAGAAATTCTGGGTTGGAATTACTGGATTGGTGAATAGCTCGTTGAATGTACGTTAGGTTACACATTTGGTTTGATGTCCAAACTTGGAGAACTTATAACTTCACAAATGAGAAAATGTATCGGATTGAAAGATAAACGTAGTAGAACTAGTTCTTTCGAGGACATCCAATAAAATTTGAATGATACATAGAATACGAAGGATGACAGAGACAAAGCGAGTGGCACTAAATTATGATGACAATATCAATTCACAAATATGATGGTCCTGATCTCAAAAATTGGATACCAGTCACCAGTGTAGTTTTATTCTGAAGGTAATGCCAACCACAACATACAAAACAATCCACAGTTGGCGGCACCTGAAGAAATTACATACAAGAATGAGATGGCAAGGTGCGAGTACTGGTACATTCTTTATACGTGAACACTATTTAAATCTCGGATTCTTCATACCACAAAACCCTTGACGATGCAAAAGTTGCTTCCTCACTCCCCTTCACTCAGAATCGGGACTATGAGTGGGTTCATCTGCGCAAGATACACAATTGCCCACCTGCACAAGCCAAAAGAAATGCACCGATTAACTACTGCTGACAGTTAACGAAATGCAACAACCTAAGATACTAGACAAAAAGAAATAATGAAAACGTTGCTCTTTTCCATTTATTTTTTTCAGAATAAGCTCTCTCCTGGAAAGAGACACAGGTAACACATACCAATTTCTGAAACAACAATCTGTCATAGCTCAAAACCCAGTAAATTGAGTAAAAGTTGAGAAGCTCATTTAGTTTAAGCTCTCAAAACCAAGCAAACTGAGTGAAAGTTGAGGAGCTCATTTAGTTTAAGCAAAAAGCGGTTTCGTTCTTGGCCCAGACTTGTATTCGGTTAGGCGTGCCATCAACCAATATCAAATTCGTACACAGGCACATCCTAACTATATCAGGCAAAGATTGCAGAGGCTTATATACATTTGACACCAAACCATAGCTGCTAAAGCAGAAGAAGTAGGTATATACAACAAGAATGACGGACTGGAGAGAGGTAAATGGGTACATGTTCCCCTGAAGTGGCTAGGCCTACACCCCTTATTTGACAGAATATATTCTCATCCTGTAACTATTTTCTGACTTTTCAACTTCAAGGAAAATTTGTGTAAGTGTAAGACAAAAGGGTAAATATTCCACATGTAAACTTGGAAGTACAAGAGTGATAAAATTTCAGTCACTACATCACGGTGGAGATACTAAGAGATGAGTACGTGGAGATACTAAGAGATGAATACTATTTAAGAAAACACTTCCCCAGAAAATATTGTTCATGTCCCACAAAGCTATGAGAGGACAGCTTTTTGCCCTAAAACAGTTTCCAAATATTTACACCGCGTTTGGCAGAATAGTTAACTACATGGAGACTATCTAGGCAACGTCAATGAAAACAGCACCAGAATGGGGAAAAGTTGTAAAAACAGGATGATCGGGGTATATCATTCCAGATTGAGAAATAAACAAAGAAAACAGAGAACAGTCTCTCTGTTATCAGTATTGCCCGATATCAATACGTAACATACGATACGGTACAGATCATCGCCGTTACATATCAGTTGTTATATCGCAAATGAAAGTGTATCAAACTGTATCGAGCGATACATATCCAGTACGATACGTTTGGGACCTGAAACTGGGTTGGGTTCGGCGGACCCGATGGATAGAGAACTCCATAGTTCATATTTAATGGATCGCATGAAGATTTTGTTAGATTGTCCTACTTCTCAAGGTTTGCCTCAACCTCGCTACTAAAGGAACTCAAGTGTCTTGAATTCTTGACAGTTGATCAGTCTTGGAGAAGAGAAAAAAATACAGAAGATACCAGATAGCAGACTAGTTGTTCTACTATTTACCAGACTTAAGTGGGATATTGTCGTGTTAGTAGCGGAGACTGGTGACAGATCCATCATTTACTCTACTACTACTGGAGTGAAAATCGAGCAGTGTAAAATAAAATACATGCATGTTATTACTTGATGGTTAGACCACCTGATCAACCACATGTATTTAGGACATCAGAAAGTAAATGTCAGTAACAATTCATAAATTCTTCACTATAAGGGTCAGTGTATGTTTTTTAAGATGATTCAAGGAGGGCATTCACATTGTTATGATACACGACACATAAGATCCTATTATCGATACATGATAGTATCAAACATTGACAACTATAACGGTGTCATCCCAGCCAACTAAAGGAAGAAGGAATGAATGGATGACACCATAAACTTTAATATAGTTGTCAATGTTTAATACCTATCGTGTATTGATAATATGTATGAAAGGACAAAGGAATGACACCATCGACTTTGATTTGCTGGGGATGTGTTCAAATTTAATTGGAAGTTCACTTAAATTTCACAACCATTGGATCTTTTCAATCACTGCCGCTGGATCGGTTCTTCAATTTCAAGCCCCCGCATTACCTTTCCCATCCATCTCTCTCGTCTCTCTCTACACCACTCTGGGCTCTCTCTGGAATCTGGACCACGTCGGACCCTAGAATTTCGATTTCAGTAGATAGGGAGTTATTTGAAGCAACAAAAGTGGAGGGCGATCAAACGATGGCCTAATGGCGTTACTGGAATATGGATTGGAGCTTATAGGACTATAAGGTGATGGTGGCAAGGAAAACTGATCAGATTGATGCTACACACTTGCAACAGTGCTTAATACTAACTATTTCAATTGATGATAGAAAAAAAAAAAAAAAAAGAAAAGTGATCCGAGATTTTGCGCCAAAACATTTCAGGTGACTGTTGCACAATAACTGTAATAGTGGCGTTTGGATGAGATAGATTATAGGGTTAATAGATAAAACATGATCTGATTTAAAAAAAAAAAAAAAAAGATAAAACATGATCTGATTTAAAAAAAAAAAAAAAAAAAAAACATGATCTGAGATTTTGCGCTAAAACAACTGTATCCAGTGTGCGTAAACCGGGACCGGCCTTGAAGCTACCAGACCGGGCTTGAATAATGTCGTACATATCATTTTAAGCTGTTCCAGACCTTGACCCAGTCTGGAAAGACTGGAACTGGATCAGCGGAATTGGTTATTCTTGATACAAAAAATGGTAAATAGCATTTAAAAAACTAACCCGGATCCGGCCCTTGCACATACCGGGGCCTCCAAAAATATCCCCACTTAATCTATGTCATCCAAATGGGCTGGATTAAAAAGCAGATTATAATCCAAAAATCTACATTAATCCAGCTCATCCAAACACCCAATATTTCTAAACATCCAATTGATGTTCACATGACCACTACATGTAAGGCGTTAAAATGCAGAAGAGATTGACCCCTATCTACCTCTGACAAGACACTACCCAGGAATCTCCAAACCTGCCTGACTCCCTTTAAAATATGACATGTGACCAGGACATAACGTTCAGGTCCTTTCAATCTCCTACGAGTATTTTCCTCATCAAACATAGACATACTTTGGCCACACTTGCTGATCAGCTACTAGAAGTTATATCAAACAACAATCACTGGCTGTCTTAATGTCGCAATCAGGTCACAAATTCTAGTTTCATCAAATATAAGTGTGCATACCCACCATAGAGTTTACTAAATATAAAGATAAATAAATATTTTCACTAGTATGAAGTCAAACTACTTTTATAGCTAAAATAAGTGGTCAATCTTAAAACTTACATCATCCATGAGCAAACAGTTGCTGTCACTATCAACGTTAAGTGCAACCTGCAAAAGGAAGCACAAACAAGTTCAGCCAACAAGGGATGGACGATGTAAAAGTCAAAACCTCCACAACATAAAAGATTGTTAAGAACATTACTGATACACACTGGCTACATGGAACAAAACATAAGAGTTACTCCTACAAGGCAACTAGTGAATCTGAATACTTACTAAGGGCTAGTTTGGGAATGCTTCTGCTGCCGGCACAGCTGCTTTCCGACAGCAGAAGCAGTTTTAGTATGTTTAGTAAAAATAAAATTTCTGCTTTTCCGGACAGTTTCTGCTGTCCCACAACAGTTTTCAGAAAGCAGGGGGGGGGATGCTTTTCCAGAAAGTGTGTTTCATTAATTTATATACAACCGATTTTAACCTTACAATTTTTAAAAATATCAATAGTTATCTTTACAGAAATGACATGTGTAATATATTTTTGTCATTTTACTCTCTCACAGCAAGTTCACAGTTGATTTTACCAAACAAAAATTACTATATCAATATTTCACAGCAGCTTTTACGTAATATTTACCAAACAACATTTTATCAAGAATTCACTGCAGCTTTTCAACAGTGTTTTCACACAGCAGCTTTCTAGCACTGCAATAGCATCCCCAAACTAGCCCTAAGCTTAGTAAAATTTCAAAACCCTGGAAAATTTAAGTACTAGATCAGAGAATGAGAAAAAGAAAACCAAAGTCTTGCAAGTTTCCAGCAACTACGAAAAATGCAGTTGAACATATTCAGACCATCATCACAAAGTTCAATCTTTTTAACATAAAGAATGGAAATTATAGAAGCTTTGCAATGAGTTGTTTATACAAATTTAGATACCTCTTCTGATTTTTAAATTTTGATCCTAAGACATGAATTTCACCCATTTTATCATACTGACAAAAAGTTTACAGGATCAAATATTTTGAAAAATGATTTTCATAAATATATACGCAAATGGCCGGAAATGCAGAGTCCACATCCTCTATATCCTTTGTGTGTATCATTCTCTTATCCCTAATATGATTGGTCCACGTCACATTTTACACTAATTTGATAGAATTTTGAAACAACTAAATTGAATAAAAAAATATGACATGGATCAATCATATTAAGGATCCAGAGAATGATACACACAAAAGATA
The DNA here is from genome assembly GCA_023055425.1 of Linanthus parryae. NCBI lineage: Eukaryota > Viridiplantae > Streptophyta > Magnoliopsida > Ericales > Polemoniaceae > Linanthus > Linanthus parryae. Next base: position 124,630,483 of record JALGPY010000004.1, on the reverse strand, counting down.
CAGAGGATCCGAACTCGGAAATGCAAATTCAATGAACAAATCTATGGGCATTGGTTACGTACAGATTGGTGGAAGGTCCTTTATTGAAGCAGATTCTGGAAAAGAGCGAGACAATGATTCCAACCACGACGAAGATTAGGCTTGTCACCACAAAACCCATCTTCCGATCTGACCCACCAACAAAACCCACTTCAGATTTGGGAGAGACAGATATGAAATTGATCGCTAAAATGCTATACGAAAGAGAGAATAAGAAGATGACCTGAAGTCTCCGGCGATTGGTGGTGATAGGACTGGATCAATGATGAGCTTGATCGATCCGAATCGACGAGCTTCTGTGACTTCTCTCACTTGATCGATCCTAATTTGCTTTTTGATTTTTTCTTTTTTTGGTTGGAAGAATTGTGTTTCTGAGTTTCTTTCTGTTCCAGAAAGAATAGCAATAAGATTGCGTTTTGGACTCGTTGTGGGCCTTTGGGCTTTCGTATTAACTTACGGGCTTCATTATTAGCCGAGCCTTGTTTAAAAATCCAATTGATTTTTCTTTCAAAGGAAAAAAATCAAATTAAACTTATAAGTTTTTGTGCATTATAATGAGTCAATACTCATAATAGGACCAATTTTATTCCTGGGCTTTAAAACCATCTTGATTATTAAGACTCATAAAAAAGCCCATCGCGAATCTTTAATCCAATACATCGGTAACCCATTTACGCATTTGGGTAAACTAACAGTCTAACTGTCGAGCATATACTCCCTCCATCCCACAAGATAGGTGAAAGGAGGAGGCAGTTGTTTTGTAAAAAAAGCCACAAAATGTCTCAAATACCCTAACTTACTGTGGAAACTGGCTAGTGGAAGGTGAGATGGTATTTTCCAAGTAAAAGTTGTTATTTTAGAAAAGTTTAACCTATCTAGTGGGACGTTTAAATAAAGAAAGATTAACATATCTGGTGAGACGGCGGGAGTATTTTCTAACTGTAGGGACCCAAAACATATACACGTGCCCCTTTGTTTCCTTCTCTTCTAAGTTCTAACACTTGGATCTTTTCAGCTGAGTTAATACATCTATTAATAATGTATTGAATTTCATAGGGTGAAACCCAAATAGGTCCCTAATAGTAACCAATTTGTACTTTGTTATGAAATCCATTGAATAGGCTCCTTCAAGCTTTTCACAAGCATCCATGATTGGGAGATAAAATGGCATATGTTTCGATGTTGCGACCAAGGGAAGGATGACCTCTGTATGAAAGGTAGTATTGAAAATTGAACAGTTTTCTTCGAGGGTTGCACTAGCACAGAGAGATTGGTAATTTACTAGATTGTGGTTGTGAGCAACGCCGATTGATCCGAATTGGTAGAAGGCCACGAAAGGCTGGACGTTTTTCGACATAGAGGCCCTACCGGTGGAGTAACTTTGTTTCCCGGGAGCTAATCGAGCTTCGATTCATCAAGGACGTCAGTGACGATGGCTGTTAAGAATCTATGGGGTTCCACCTCAAAACCAATTGGCAATGAGGGGAGTAGCCCAAAATACTTATTAGTTATTTTATGTATTCTTGAATGTCCGATGTGGGACATTCTCAATAGGCCCCCTCACGCGTATGCCTTCGTGGAATGTTACACGTGGAAATCGTTAAGTCTGCTTAAGTTGAAACGGGCAGGTGGATCGTGTTCAAATGTTTCTACGGCTCTAATACCATGTTAAGAATCCATAGGGTTCCACCTCAAAAATAATTGGCAATGAGGGGAGTAGCCCAAAATACTTATTAGTTATTTTATGTACTTAGACTGTCTGATGTGGAACATTCTCAATAAGGGCGACGCTGGTTATGGATTGGATAACTTTGTAGTTAACGTGGCAATTCTGGCGCCTTCTTGGCCGAGGTGCTGGAGGGCGTGGAGGGCGAGGTAGTTGAGACGAGAAGCTTCAGGGTTGTCAGGACCCGAAGCCCTGACCCGGATTTTATGACCGATTCACGCAGCTAAATCCTCCTACTCCAGCAGAGATAGGGTTTCGCAGCTCAGACCAATGAAAACGAGAGAGAAACGAGAGAAAATACTCTAAAATTGTGATAGATTGATTGATTCCTCTCTCTGAATCTCCACCTCACATATATGAACGATGTAACTCTACTGTGAGGTGGCGCAAACATAGAGGTAACAAACTCGGTACAAGCAGAATATAGAATAAACTACTAAGGGCATAATGGACATTATTCTAACTAAACGTCATCGTTTCCCTTTTAGAAAGGTGATCGTTGGTTTGAACGATGTCGTCTCAATTATTTCGTCCGCGTACGTTTAAAAAAAATCTGAGGGTAGTGATGCGCAATTTAGCGTGCTATTCGCAAGTATACGAATCAAGTAATATAGTGAGTATTTTAGACTCGGTTTATCGATCCCACAGGGACTTTGCAGGTTTTTCTAGTAATCAGTTTTAACGAACAGAGTGTAAAAAGGAGGAATATTTTGGGAGTTGCTTGCTAACTAAGTACTGAAATTAAATAACTGAAACGTAAATCTTTTTGCGAGAATTTTCTGAATAATCTTAAGGTTGTAAAACTAGGGTTTGAGATACTAGGTCCCGGGATCCCCTAGGGTTCTTCAGATTTTCGTTCTTTGTTTGACATGAAAACACACAGCAGTCTCGTTATCCGTGCCACATACCAATTGTGCAGTATCTTTTCTTTTCCTGCACGTTATCACAATCCTGCAGACTGTCGGATTCCTGTTAAGCTGCCTAAATATGCAGTCTCGTTCTAAGGCTGCTAGGGTTTCTAACCTGTCCTGATGGCCCGGGTCAGATTCTCTAACAGTTGGTCTCAACGATTTCAGGCTAGTCCTAACTCCCCTTCGCTAGTCGGCCCATCGGGGTAAGGTGCTAAATTCTGTCTTCTCTTCCTAACCCTAACCGGACGTTTTCACCTACCGGCTCGGGTCTGTAGCAATTCTGGTTCGCGACTCCGATCATGCATGAACAGTAAAATTCAAAGACAGAATAACGAATAAAGCTGCTGATATTAAGATAGTACGATCATGAATTCATAGTCAAAACATAGAACTAATCTCTGAAACGAAACCCTAGGTTCACCGAGAACCTAGGTAAAAATTTTAGCTACTAAAACTCATAACGTAAATAACACAGTTTTTGAATGAGAAAGAAGAAGAGCAAACGAGTGTCTTGAATCTGGATTCACGTTTCCGTGCTCTCCGGGGATGCTCCGACTTCTCATTCGGTTGTGCTGTCTTGTCTTGTGTATTGTATTCCGTGTCTCAAAACGAGTATGGACGAGTTTTTAAATAGTGCTATTTATCCCCGAAACGCTTGTGCCAGAATTTACGAAAAATGCCATCGGGCCACCGACTCGGGAAAAAAGTCAAACTGGCTGCGTATATACGCAGGGTTGCGTATATACGCATCCAGGGCCCAAAAAGAAATCATCATCCCACACCCCCTGCCTGCGTATATACGCAGACAGGGCTGTGTCCTGGCCCGGCTTGGTTCTCTGGTGGGCCCGGTTGGGTCATCTGGGTCCCACACTTCTGCCTGAAATCTCCGGTTTTCCTTCCTCGGTGTCTTCCTGCTCTCCCGTGTTCCCGTCTTGCGTTTTGAACCGAAACTTGTCAAAATTACCAAAATACCCCTGGGTCAAAACCGCTCCAATTTCTGTCCAATCCTGACTCTGGCCATAGGAAAACTGCTGACTGAATTTGGGAGACAAAATCTGAACTTGACTTCGGAAACCCGGGCCCGGTGCCAAAATGACCAAAATACCCCTAGGCCAAAACTATCCCGGAAATCGTCATGAACATGAAATAGTTGCTCCTGACTCTGGACACCGGGAACCGAGACCCCTTAGTCGGGCGTGGCCTGACTGGGACCCACACGTGACGGGAGTCGGTTTTTCGGCCGGACTTCGTTTCAGCATTATAACCTGTTTTCGGAAAGCCCTTGACGTCTCCGTTCTTTCGCCCCTGGTTTCACTTCAAAATTCCAAGTCAAGCTCAAGATATTGTCAACCGAGCGCGTCCCGGTGATTCTCGGTTTTGGCGTTTTCAGCTTCCTCGGTCGGTTTTCACTGCTCGTTTTTCGTCCAGTCTTTCCGTTTTCCATTCCGCTCTCCCTTTTACCAGTCTCGGTCAATCCTGTTCCGAGCATTTTCTGCACGTTTCCCGAGGCGATCCCGGTTCTATCTCGGCACGCATCCCAATGCACTTCCCGAACCTGTTTCTGTAAAAACATGAAAAAAACCCGCGATCATATCCAATAAAAGTAAGAAACATGCAGAAATTCACGAAGAGCAAATAAACGTCTCGTTCCTAAAATCGAGGCTTTCCGAGGGTGAATTCTTGCTAAAACGCGGCTTTCCAGCACATATACACATCTTTTCAGGCTATAAAATAACCCCTATTTGGGCGTTATCAAATACCCCCACACTAAACTTTGCTCGTCCCGAGCAAACTCCAGCAATATACTACCAATGCATACTATCCCGAATCAATCCAGAGCGGTGTAACTGCACTTATTTAAAAACAGTATTTATAAAAACAGTTTATATATTTTTGGTGAGACTGGGCAATCTCTTCAAATCAAACTGAACATCATCAAGTTCTCATATTCCCCTAAATTTCAGAAACTGCGTGATCGGAAGAACTCGCGGCCAGCCTAGGTTAGGAACAAGCACGAACACCACTTACTTCCGCTTTTGCACGCAAACCGAACGTATCCCTAACGCACACCTTCCGTGCTTTTACTCTGGGTGTAATGTAAATCTGCTGGCTTTGGGACCGGTAGGATAAGTCATTTAGAAGCGATGTCCTAAACGTCACAGCACACTCACACATACCCCAATCTCACACTCCCTCACAAAGATGATAGAAACTGACCCAAATCACCTAAGATTCTAGACACTCAATTTCCCCAGTCCTGGTGTAACTGCCGTTCTCGCGGCCACAACTGTGAACGAATGTGAAACTGTGATAAAAATTGCCGGCCTGGCGTTTTGAAATAAAATCAATCAAGTACCCTGAATTTTCTGTCTTTGATAGTTTTTTTTTTCTTTTCTTTTTACTTCATTTTTTTTTTTTTTTTGCGGGGCAACATAATTAAACAATAATATAAACCAGGCCAACTCTATGATAAACCAAAAACGTGGGGTGGCAGAAAAATACTGAAATAAAATCTGAAACGACCACCCCCACACTAATTTCGAACCATGTAGTCAATCTGTAAAATAATCGCGCTTTTCCAACCGATCCTCCTCACTCCAAGGATGTCTAAATTTCACAGCGCGTCCTTCAATAACCCTGTCAACCCAAGTTTCCCATGTCGTGCGGAAAATTTACGCACTACGGCTCTCCTCCTGTGCTCACGGTGTAATGTCGTGAGTCACCGCCACACCGAAGTGTGCTGCCGTCACTATCTCACCCTTACACACCCTCAAATATAAAAATAAAGCTCATCCACTATCAAATATGACAATTCTGTTCTACCCCCGAAAATCCCCCTCAACTCAACTCCCTCGTGCCATGACGCGTAGGAAAGGTCAAAATACTAACAATGATGCGAGTATAAAAAAACGGCTTCCTAGGTCAAACGGTTACCAAGAAAAGGATTAATGGATCAACGGGGCTCACTAGTGGACCTAAGGTGCGAGACAGGACGTGAGGTCCCCTATGGCCTATCACTCCACCAAATGATGTGGTGACCGTGATGGCGGGTTGACGACTACCTGGTGACGGTGGTCTGGCAGCTAGTTGGATACATTGCTCGGGAGACAGCTACTTCCTTTTCTGGAGTGCATTGGCTCTATTAACTCCCCTTGACAGATTCTCGCAGCTCTTCCTCACCTAATTTCGTTCACTTCAGGAAATTTTCTATCATTAAGCTCTCTCCAGTTTTAAGTTAAATCCTTCACCCAGTCTCAAAATTTTCAATTTTTTTTAAGTAATGCAGTTACAACGCCACCACCCCCACACTGGATGGTGCCATGCCCTCATGGTACTAATCATCAGGCATATAATCTGGATTGGATGAGCTGGCTTGCCTCATCGAATGGGAACAACTGGCAGCATACGCAGAAAAATAAAGCGAGAGACAGAAATTGAACCTGTTCACCCGGAGTCAGTTCTGACAGGTGCGGAATTTTCCGCAGATTCCGGTGGAGCAGGACCGTTGACCGGTCGCCAGAAAATTTCTCGACGGAAGTTGTCAACCTTTCGGGCTCTATGTGCGCTCTTCAAATGTGCAATCCCCGAGCACCATTGTGTTTGACAATGTGCTCCCATATGGTCGAGTATACTTTCGTACACCGGGGTCGATTGCTCTGTTCTGCAGAAAAACCGTTCCTGAAAAATCCCCAACTCGTACGAGTCCCTGTGACGGTCGAGTGTGCCAGAACACACCGGGGTCGATTCTTCAAAATTTTGAAAATCTGCCTTTCCTTCTACGAAATTTTCTGAATTCGCTTCAAACTCCACGGATCTGTGTATGGTGGTAGAGAGAGAAAAATGGGGCAAAAACGTGCTGCTGTCCAAAAATTTTTTTTTTTACTTCTGCCTGCGTATATACGCAATCAGGAGCATTTTGAAAAAGATTTTTTTTTCAAAATTCCAGATTTTCGCTGCTGGCTGCGATTATTTTTATTTTATTTTTATTTTTTTTTTATTTTTTTTTTACTTCTGCCTGCGTATATACGCAATCAGGGAGCATTTTTAAAAAGATTTTTTTTTTCAAAATTCCAGATTTTAGCTGCTGGCTGCGTATATACGCAGGGTTGCGTATATACGCAGACAGCAGGTAAAATATATATATATATATATATATATATATATATATATATATATATATATTTTTTGGAAAAAATTCTCCCATGGTTGCGTATATACGCACCCCTGCGTATATACGCAACCAGCAGAGTATTTTTTTTCCTCTTTCCCTTTCTCTGCTTGTTCTCTGTTTTGCTGTATCTGCACACGCTTAATTCAAAGTCAATACCCACTCATCTTACCTCTCTCAAAATTCAAAACTGAAAATAAAACTGAAATAATTTAATTTAACTTACTACGTTGGGTTGCCTCCCAACCAGCGCTTGTAATTTACGGTCGACGGCCCGACTCAGTTACCTCATGTTTGCTCAAGGGACGTCAAAACCGCCAGGGTCTACCTTGACGTCTGCTTCCGGGCCCAGATATGGCTTGACCCGGTTTCCGCTCACCCTGCAAGTTGTACTGTCATGCGGATTCTCCAATTCGACCGCATCCCATGAAAGTACTTCTTTGATGATATACGGTCATGACCACCGGGATCTTAATTTTCCTGGGAAAAGCTGCTTCCGAGACTTGCCGAGAAGTGCTTTCTGCACTTCTTGAAACTGCTTTGGATGTTCTGAACTTTGATGGCGCGGGAGTGGTTTAAGTTCTCGGGTTGGTTGCTCTTTCTGTGACGGGACCAGGGCCAATTTCTGCCCACTTTTTCCGTCCAGCTGTAAACTGGTCCGGTTTTCAGCTTGCATGGCCTGCTCCTCCTGGAATCTTTCCTCGTTCTCTCTGTCCACTCTATCAATCTCTGCCCATAGCTCATCCATCTCCTCGTTTTCCCAGCCTTCTTCGACTACCTCCACTGCGAAGATGTCTTCATGCTCGTAATAATTCGGTAGTTGCAGATTTTTGAAAACGTTGAACTTCACCTTGTCTTCATTGATCTGCATGGTCAGTTCTCCGCTCTTGCAGTTTATCATGGCTTCTCCAGTGGCCAGAAACGGTCTGCCCAGAATGAGTGGTACGTCTCCTGCCTCCATGTCCAGAATCACAAAATCTGCCGGAAAAATTAATTCTCCGACTTTCACCAGAATGTCTTCAATAACTCCGTAAGCCTGCTTCACGGATCTGTCCGCCATCTGCAGCTTGATTCTGGTGGGCCTGACTTCACCAATTTTCAAATTTTTGAAAATTGATAATGGCATCAGATTGATACTGGCCCCTAGGTCACACAGAGCCTTTCCCGTGTAAGCACTACCTAGGGTCACCGGGATGACAAAACTGCCAGGGTCCTTCCTCTTCCTCGGTAGCCCATTCTTCACACAATTGCTCACTTCTGCCGTCAGATTTATTGTCTCAAAATCACTCATACGTTTCCGTCCATACAAAATATCTTTGAGGAACTTGGCATAAGTGGGCATCTTTGCCAACGCCTCCGCAAAGGGTATGTTGATCTTCAGCTGTTTGAAAATTTCGAGAAATCTGGCGTAGTCCTTGCTATCATCCCTCTTTCGTGTTTTCAAAGGATACGACACCTCCTTGGAGACAGGTACCGTTTCTGCTTCCTTCTCTTCGTTCTGCACTGCATCCTTCTCAACCGAGCCCTTTGGCTGGGGGCGGTCGGCTGAGCTGTTATCCTGGCCAAATATTCCGCGCTCGATGTCTTTCGACTTTTCTGCACGTGCATGGATAGGATACGGCGGATCCTGTAGTGCTAATCCACTCCGAATGGTGATGGCATTGACCTGAGCACGTGGATTATTTACTGTGGTTGAGGGTAGATTTCCTGGCTGTCTTTCTGTTAGCTGCTGTGCTAACTGCCCCACTTGTACTTCCAAAGCGCGCAGTGACGTTTTGGTTGTCTGCATATCTGCCGTCAGGGCGTCCATGTGTTTGAACCGGGATTCCATGGTCTGGAACATGGACTTGATCTCCTTCATCTGAGCATCGTACTGCTGTGCAGATGGGCTCGACTGAACCTGCGGTACCGGTGCGGCTTGCTGGGCCGGTGGCTTGTGCTGGAATCCCGGTACATAAATTGCGGAATTTGGGTTTCCGTACCAGAACCCGGGACGATCTCTCGTGCCCGGTCTGTACCGGCTCGGATCCCTCTGCTGCTGTACGTAATTGGCATCTTCGTTTCTGAGCCCCTCAATGGCTGTGTCCAAATCTGGCCCGTCCACCACTGCATCAGTTGAGTAAACTTTCTTGACCAAATCTTGAACGATCTTGGCTAGATTGTCTATCCGGTCGTCTTCCACTGGCTCGGCTCGGGCCGTGATCCTGCGATCGTCAAATAGTCGAGTGTCCTTCTTGGCTAACTGCTCCATTAGCTCATAGGCCCCGTCTTTGTCCACATGGTACAGGAAGTTTCCTCCGGCTTCTCTATCAATCCTGTCAGCACTCTCCCTGTCTAAGGCATGGTAGAATACCTGCAGGATCTTCGGGTCTCCAAAACCGTGGTTCGGGCACTTTTTCACCAATCTCATCAATCTGTCCCATGCGTCTACCACCGTCTCTCCCGTCTTCTGCCTGAATGACAGAATCTCGCTTTGTAATTGAATGACCCGGGAGGCGGGGTAAAATTTGGCAAGAAAATCTGTGACGCATCCTTCCCATGTAGTGATCGATCTGGGTGGTCGGGATTCGAGCCAGTCGTTGGCCACTCCGTACAGGCAGTATGGAAAGAGTATTAGCATGAGCGCCTCGGCTCCAACTCCCTTATACCGGACTTTGTTGCAGTAGTCCTCGAACTTCCCGATGAAGTCGTTCGGGTCTTCGTCAGCTTTGCCATGGAATGGACAGAGGGTCTGAACAGTCTGGATGGTGGAGGGTTTTATGTCAAAGTGTTCTGCGGTGATCTCGGGCACCACAATAGCTCGTTCATGTCCTCCCGTCGGGACCTCAAAATTTTCGACCATCGCTTTTCCAGATCTGTTGTATGTCCTCTGGTTGCTCCGGGCAGCAAATCCTGCTGCGATCAGATCCTCGATGTACCGAGCCATCTCGGCTGGAGTACGTGTCTCAGGTAGTTCTGGCGTTCTCTCGGTATTATCGCTCATCCTGAAAAAGTAGAGTTCTCAAGAGCAGTGAGATTACGAAAAAAAAACAAAAAAAAAATAAAAATAAAAACTCTGAAAATTAATTCGAACTACTAAATAAACCCTAAAAAGTCCCCGGCAACGGCGCCAAAAACTTGATGCGCAATTTAGAGTGCTATTCGCAAGTATACGAATCAAGTAATATAGTGAGTATTTTAGACTCGGTTTATCGATCCCACAGGGACTTTGCAGGTTTTTCTAGTAATCAGTTTTAACGAACAGAGTGTAAAAAGGAGGAATATTTTGGGAGTTGCTTGCTAACTAAGTACTGAAATTAAATAACTGAAACGTAAATCTTTTTGCGAGAACTTTCTGAATAATCTTAAGGTTGTAAAACTAGGGTTTGAGATACTAGGTCCCGGGATCCCCTAGGGTTCTTCAGATTTTCGTTCTTTGTTTGACATGAAAACACACAGCAGTCTCGTTATCCGTGCCACGTACCAATTGTGCAGTATCTTTTCTTTTCCTGCACGTTATCACAATCCTGCAGACTGTCGGATTCCTGTTAAGCTGCCGAAATATGCAGTCTCGTTCTAAGGCTGCTAGGGTTTCTAACCTGTCCTGATGGCCCGGGTCAGATTCTCTAACAGTTGGTCTCAACGATTTCAGGCTAGTCCTAACTCTCCTTCGCTAGTCGGCCCATCGGGGTAAGGTGCTAAATTCTGTCTTCTCTTCCTAACCCTAACCGGACGTTTTCACCTACAGGCTCGGGTCTGTAGCAATTCTGGTTCGCGACTCCGATCATGCATGAACATTAAAATTCAAAGACAGAATAACGAATAAAGCTGCTGATATTAAGATAGTACGATCATGAATTCATAGTCAAAACGTAGAACTAATCTCTGAAACGAAACCCTAGGTTCACCGAGAACCTAGGTAAAAATTTTAGCTACTAAAACTCATAACGTAAATAACACAGTTTTTGAATGAGAAAGAAGAAGAGCAAACGAGTGTCTTGAATCTGGATTCACGTTTCCGTGCTCTCCGGGATGCTCCGACTTCTCATTCGGTTGTGCTGTCTTGTCTTGTGTATTGTATTCCGTGTCTCAAAACGAGTCTGGACGAGTCTTTAAATAGTGCTATTTATCCCCGAAACGCTTGTGCCAGAATTTACAAAAACTGCCATCGGGCCACCGACTCGGGGAAAAAGTCAAACTGGCTGCGTATATACGCAGGGTTGCGTATATACGCATCCAGGGCCCAAAAAGAAATCATCATCCCACACCCCTTGCATGCGTATATACGCAGACAGGGCTGTGTCCTGGCCCGGCTTGGTCCTCTGGTGGGCCCGGTTGGATCATCTGGGTCCCACACTTCTGCCTAAAATCTCCGGTTTTCCTTCCTCGGTGTCTTCCTGCTCTCCCGTGTTCCCGTCTTGCGTTTTGAACCGAAACTTGTCAAAATTACCAAAATACCCCTGGGTCAAAACCGCTCCAATTTCTGTCCAATCCTGACTCTGGCCATAGGAAAACTGCTGATTGAATTTGGGAGACAAAATCTGAACTTGACTTCGGAAACCCGGGCCCGGTGCCAAAATGACCAAAATACCCCTAGGCCAAAACTATCCCGGAAATCGTCATGAACATGAAATAGTTGCTCCTGACTCTGGACACCGGGAACCGAGACCCCTTAGTCGGGCGTGGCCTGACTGGGACCCACACGTGACGGGAGTCGGTTTTTCGGCCGGACTTCGTTTCAGCATTATAACCTGTTTTCGGAAAGCCCTTGACGTCTCCGTTCTTTCGCCCCTGGTTTCACTTCAAAATTCCAAGTCAAGCTCAAGATATTGTCAACCGAGCGCGTCCCGGTGATTATCGGTTTTGGCGTTTTCAGCTTCCTCGGTCGGTTTTCACTGCTCGTTTTTTGTCCAGTCTTTCCGTTTTCCATTCCGCTCTCCCTTTTACCAGTCTCGGTCAATCCTGCTCCGAGCATTTTCTGCACGTTTCCCGAGGCGATCCCGGTTCTGTCTCGGCACCCATTTAAATGCACTTCCCGAACCTGTTTCTGTAAAAACATGAAAAAAACCCGCGATCATATCCAATAAAAGTAAGAAACATGCAGAAATTCACGAAGAGCAAATAAACGTCTCGTTCCTAAAACCGAGGCTTTCCGAGGGTGAATTCTGGCTAAAACGCGGCTTTCCAGCACATATACACATCTTTTCAGGCTATAAAATAACCCCTATTTGGGCGTTATCAGGTAGCTGCTACATTCCTGTCTTGATCCAACAGAAACTGTTGTTCCTTTTTCGTGTCATTACTTTATGTGACCTTTCACTTTGGTCCATATTATAGGTCATTAGTTTATACTCCTTTGCATTTTGGTTCTTCTGCACTTTTGATTTCTGGCTCTTGCTTTTATTTGGTACCCTCTTGGCAGTCGCCATAGATTCCGACGACACCTTTCTCCTCCCGCGGCGTCGATGATTAGAGAAAAATCATTTGGTTTTTTCTTTAAGTGGTGAAGAAATCAGTGGTAGGGTTTTCGAAGGCGGTGGCGAGGAAATGCATGTGCCCGTGTAAAGAGGAGGGCTTGGGAGGGTTCTGGGGAGGAATGGAAGATTGGTCGGAGAAGTGTTCTTGGAGAGAGATAGAGTAGGAGGGATTTGGAGGCCAAATATCGGGGTAAATATTGGAGGCGGTGGTGGTTGTTGCTGCCATGGTGGAGCAGAGAGAATGAAGAAGGAAGAAGGGAAAGAGTAGTAGACTCTACCAACATAGATAGAGCCAAGCAGTGAAGTGTATCTTAAGGAGAAGAAGAGAAGGAAATATGGTGGAGGTCGGCAGGGATCCTATCTTCTTCTTCTTCTTCTTCTTCTTCTTCTTCTTCTTCTTCTTCTTCTTCTTCTTCTTCTTCTTCTTCTTCTTCTTCTTCTTCTTCTTCTTCTTCTTCTTCTTCTTCTTCTTCTTCTTCTTCTTCTTCTTCTATGGGTGGGAAAAGGCGAAAAGTCACCAGTTAAATTTCTTTCATCCACCAAATGTAACAAACTTATTGGTGGGTACCTCCAATGCACGATTATTGAAAGTTTGATACCGTGACTGCACTATTTCAAAGTATGGATAACAAATTTACGGAAAAACTAAACTATGGGCACTTCTCGCGCAATTTGGCTAAATTGCATCAGTGGTACCCATAGTTAGATTTTTGTGTGAATTTAGTACACATAGTTTCAATTGCAGCATCCGCAATACCAATAATTTCAATGTGTTGCAATGGTGGTACCCGCCGTTAACTTTCCATCCGTATGTTAGATGGAAATACGTAATAAGACTACTGCGCCCCTAATTCTCACCCTACAATTTTGTAAATAGTTTTTATAGCATATTGAATTGATTTATTTATTTATCTAATGCATATGTAAAAAAAAAATTACTTGTCATAGTAATAGTTATTTTTTTACTCACAAGTCTAAATTTAATAGAATCTTAATTTTATTAAATTTAATTATTAACTTCTCATAGTAAAAATTTAAAAATTTACTAACTTGTACTTCTTAATAAAAATGTGTAAATTTTTTTTATTTTTTTATATTTTTTTGAGAAGATTTTTTTTTGAGAATATATTTTTTTTTGAAAATATATGATCTTATTTTAATATATAAATAAATAATTAAATTTAAAAAAATAATGTTATGCTACATATTTAAATTTGTAGGTAAAAGTTACAATTTAAAAAAAAATAGTGTGAGGCACACTAGTCATTTTACATATTTCCATCTAATATATGGATAGAAGTTAACAGAGGGTACCACCGTTGCAACAAATTGAAAGTATGAGTGGGCTACTGCAATTAAAACTATGAGTACCATATCAACTCAAAATCCAAACTATGAGTACCACTGATGCGATTTAGCCATTTATTTTCCACCAAATAATTTCAGGTTAAAAAATCCTTTAGTCAAACATATCCAATTATTTTTTAAGCCCGGACAATTTCTCAATTGACTCGGACTGGTTCCATTCGGGTTAAACAGGTAAGTACCGTGAGAGTTTTATTTTTTAAACAAGGGTGAAAGACGCTTTCACCCCTCTAATTTGATTGAAGGACACTTTCACCCCTTCAAGTTTGGAAAGTACACTTTCACCCCTTCTGTGTGCCGAACTTCACAAAATTTACACTCTGCATTGTGACACCGTTAATTTGGAGTTGACCAAGGTATACTTCATTCATATTAAGAAGGTTACGTAAAGTATAGTAAATGCGACACTGACGGATATGCATGCAGTTAAGTGTCTATTGCCTTATGCGCTCTGCGCAACTGCTAACAAACATACATTAATATTTCCTTCCAGGCGAAGAAAATTTAAAGAAAGACAACGGTTGTGGTTGCACCGACTATTCGATCTTGAAGTAACACACTGAAAACTAGGTTGACCCTTCTTTCTTTCAACTGAAATGCAGGCGGTGAACGCAAAATCAACGTAAAATAACTCTTTGAGAGACTGTTTTGACCTAGCTGCCATTATGATTCACCCAACCCTAGGTATCTATCAACCTCTACCGGTATAAATCGATTTTTCGTTCGTGAATTATAATTTTCACTACAGATGTCGATCTTAGTTTTGCATGCTAAGAGCTATTCTTCAACTATAAATTGGAAGGCAGAGAACATTGTGGTCTCATATCTTCTTCATCCCTAACAAAGCAATTGAAGCTAGCTAGCTAGGGAGCAAGAAAAGAATTGATGAGGGAAAAGATGGGGTACCCCAAAACTACTTCTCGTCTACTCCTGCAGATTGGCATACTAGTAGCTCTCCTTGTGGTTATGATCTCCTCACATGTTTCATCCAGAGAGTTAGCTGAAGAATCTCCTAAAACAAGTAAGTAGTAGTAGTAGTCCTATCTTATCTATCTCATTATGATTCCAAGTAAGAATCTAGCTACTAACACATTGAGCTTCTTGTTTACTGCAGTGGGAAACAAGACATTGGATGGTGTCGGTGACGATGATAAGTCTCTATTTGGTGGTCCTTGGAAGTGGTGGTGGCATCACCACCTTGGTTTCTGGAAGTGGTGGCATGCCCATAAGTGGCTTCACCACCATGGTCACGGTGGCTTTGGAAAGTCTGAAGCTGGTGATGGTGCTGGGGCTGCTGGTGTCGGCGGTGGTCAGCCAGGATATGGTGGTGGTAGTGCTGGTGCCAGTGGTGGTAAGCCTGGATATGATGGTGGAGCGGCAGAGAAGGAGACTCGCACCTAACTAGAAACTTAATTGTACACTATATGAAAACTATATGAATAAGAAAAAAATATAATTGTAGTGATAATGGATATTGATGCATGTCTTTAATTAACAAAGCCTGGTGTGTGTTTACTGTGGATCTGTGTTCGAGATCGGCTGTCATAACACAAATGCGATCCAGTAAAAGCTCTACAAAGTATGGGTGGGTTTGGTATGACTTTTTGGACTTTTAAGTCGATTTTTAAGTTGTTGTGAAAAAAGTTCGTGACAAAAAAGTTGATGAAAAAAAATGTATGAGTTTGGTGAAAAAAGTTATGCTGTAAAAAAGTTATGATGCAACATTTTTGTTTGTTAGTGATAATTATCATTTTATATTATATTTACGAATAAAATTATAGTAGATCTAATTAGATGTCATAGTATGTTGGTACAAAAAAAAGTAGAGGTAAATTGGTCATTGTTATTGTTTAGGAGAAAAAAGTCCAAAAAAAGTTCATGAAACCCAACTTTTTTTAGAACTCAGTTTTACACGACAAGACAGAAGCCAAAATCCAAAAGCTGGCACAGAAAAAGTCATACCAAACCTTTCAGAAAAGCTCAAAACAGATTAAAAGTCCAAAGTGGATTAAAAGCTGGAAATAAGTCATACCAAACCCACCCTATATGTGAAAAAGACTATATTTCATCCGTTTTTCTTCCTCCTTCAAATTCATTGTCTTTATGGTTACAAAAATATTAGAATATATAATTATGAGCAACAATATCCCTATAGATAGAAAGTGAAATACAAATGCGGCAGCTAGGTTGGTAGCTCAAGTGCTAGACCGTTGGAAGTCCATGCATGAGGTTCTGGGTTCAAATCCGGTTGACGACGAAAAATAATTTCTAAAAAAATAAAATAAAAATGTGACAAGAAAAAGGTGAAGCATAGTAGCCCTATTCCGGCTAGGGATTCAAAGTGTGTTCAATTCGAAGTATCAACACCTCCTTTCGTTAATCGTCCGACACCAAGATTTGGCGGATTTTGTTGCAACCAGAGCCCTGTTTCAAAGAAGAATGTCTGCTTCTGTTTCTGTAGATACTTCAAATTCCTCTTTCTCTATCGGGCACGGTAAGTAGGTTCGATTAGACCATCTATTTATCAATTTGGGTGGTCGACTCGACGGGTTGGAGTTAGGTCTTTTTTGTCGGCGTTCGATTTGGGTTGAATTAGGGTCGATGGAAGGTATTGGTATGATTTTTATGGGCTTCTCGAAGGTGGTTGGATTATGAAATTGTGGTGGTGCTGGTGATCGGAATCTGGATAAAGGGTGACGGTAGTAAAACAAATGGCTCTTAAACCGGCTGTGGGTTCATCTTTGCACTTCAAAAGAATTGTCAATTTTTTAAATCGTAGAGTAACGATAAGTAGCCCACTCCCGTGACCAGAAAAGACATAAAATTAAGAAGTAATGATAAGGAAAGAAAATGCATGTAATTAAAACAAAAAAAAATGATAACTTGTTTTTTCCTCTTTTCTTCTCTCAATGTGTTGATGTGGCATGCTATGTCACATTAGGACTACCATTCAGACTACGGGAGTAAACCACTTATATTTACTCTTATGTGGCAAATATTAAAATAGACTACACAAGTTCTATGTTTATATTTTCTAAAAAAAAGAAAAAAATCTATGTTTAAATATAAAGTAGGCGGTTTTGTGGCCACGATTTGTGCTCCGGTGGATTGTACTCTCAGATGGTTCTTAAACCAATCATCACAGAGACTAATTGTTGAAACGGATTCCAAAGATCTGGTCTTGAGAATTGGAGGAGGAAGATTGATAAACACTAAATGTGGAAGATTCATGAATGAGTTGAAGGGTCTCCTTGAGAGCTGTAATGGAGGAACAATCAAGGCGGTGCGCGGAACAGCCAATTCAGTGGCGCATAAGCTAGCGAGGATTGGTTTAAAGGAAAGGAAATGGGTTACTTTTGTTAGAGCATCTCCAACCATGAGGGGGGAGGGGGAGGGGGAGGGGGAGGGGGGAGAGGGATTTTATACGGACCATGTCCAACCATGAGGGGGGAGGGGGAGGGGGAAGGTGGGGGGAGAATTTAGGCATGGGTGGGGAATGGTTAGGGTGCATTTCCCCCCTAACATCCCCTCCCCCTCCCCCCACCATTATAGCTAATTAATCTAATTTAGGGATATGTTAATTACACTTACTACTATTTTATTATTATAATATGCATTTTTAATTATGATCAATATATTTTAATTATTATTTTTATTATAAAAAAATATAAATGTATTTTTTTCGATAATTGAACAAAATATTTACCAAAAATTATCGTCATTTTATTTTGTTGTCAATTTGATATATCTTATTATTTTTTTATAATTAGAAATTATATTTTTTATTTTTTTGAAGACATGGTTAAAAATATGCCAAATTTATTATTGTTATTATTATTTTTATTATTGCTAGTATCATTATTATTATTATTATTTTATAATTGTTGTGAGTTTATATTTATATTATTTCATATTTATTTTTATCAAATAATTTCTTTTAAATCATTAAATATATTTAAAAAATAAACCTAATTAGGTGGGGGGAGGGGAATGGTTGAAGATGAGTAGTAGTTTGGGGGAGGGGGAGGGAGAGGGGGAGGGGGAGATTGGTGGGCCCGTGGGGAGAGGGGGAGGGGGAGGGGGAGGTGGGGGGAGGAGGAAATGCGACATGGTTGGAGATGCTCTTACTGATCCACCAGACTTCATAGGTTATGAGTTGGCCCAAGATGCTATTGGGCTAGCTGGCCTAAATTAATTTCCTTTGGGCTCTCTTTGTACTTATTTTGATCTATTCTTATATATGATCTTTGTTGCAAAAAAAAAAATGTAGTTTAAAAGGTTAGCGTAATCAAATCTAAATAAAAACTAACTCGCCAAAATTGAAAAAACTTTCTCTAGCTCAACTCTCTCTGCTCGCTATATCCCCCAAGACAAAAATCGAACACCCGAATCCAAAACACGATCATCTTTGACGTAGAAACCGATGACGCTGAGATCTCCGATGATTGTTGATGCCCCTTCTCCGGCGAACTCCATGCAAACACACACACTATCTCTCATCTCCAACAATGTCGAGACTCAAGCTCCCCGCAACGGGTTCGTGGCGATGAATTGAAAGAAATTATTATGTTTGATGGAATAGGAGGAGAATAACGGAGTGAAACTTTAAATCAAGTAGAAGAGAATCATAAACCCTCCTCCTCCACCAAATCTGATACGCAAAGCGTATCGATAAATTGAAAATACTGTAAATAAAGGAAGAGATTAGAGAGAACGAGAGTGTAGGGAGACAGAGTAGGGAGAGATTGATTATTTCATTGACTGATTAATAAGATGGGGGATTACATCCTTTAAATAGATAACTAAACTGACCCTAACCCTAACCCTAGACCTAACGGGCCAAGCCCGGATTATTAAATAGCCTAAATACTAATAAATAAATAAGCAGCTAAATATTGATACGCATACCGTATCAACTCCCCCACGCTTGAAAATCGGCTTGCCCTCAAGGCGGACGTTGAAAAATCGCTTCTATTCTTGCCCGGATCGAATTGACGTCGAACGGTCTTCAAAACGCCATTTCGTAGTCTCAACTTACCACTAATCTTGCGCGGATCAAATTGGCGTCGTACGGTGTTGAAAACATTAATTTGGACACCAATTCCAAATAATGTAGGCTGAGCCACATTATTTGGGCAACCCAAATTATAATGCAACCCAGTTTGAAAACCAAGCTTTGCTGAATAATTAAGCACAAATTGATATCCTTTATTGGGCCAAAGAAAACACTGAGCCCAACTTAAAATTGGATCTCAACTAGACAACCCATCTAAGGTTGACCTAGCAACTAACTGGGGAGAAGAGAGATGACCCGTATGGGCTGGTGATGGTGGCGGGTCTTGTAGGATGAAGGACAGTGGCGGTTCCGCCAGTTTTGGCGCCGGAGATGGCGAGGCTGATGGTGGTCGCAGCGCCTGGAGGTCGTCGATTGTTGTGGTGCTTCCCGAAGACTGCTGGGGCGAGGGATCGAGCGGTTGGGAGAGAATTTGCAGAGGCGGTGGTTTGGCCGGTGGTGGAGCCGACGGGTGTTGGGGGTTCGAATCTGGAGGTTGTGGCTTGAATTCGCCGGCGATTGGAATTCGGGAGAGGCCGGAGAGATCTGGAGTCTTCGATGAATTCGGGTCGTCGGGTTGGAGGGTCATCGTTCGGGGCAATGGCTTGGTTGGGTCGAGTTTCAGCGGCTGAGGCCGAGAATTGGTGGCCGTGGTCGCTGTTTGGGATCGTGGGAGATTGCCGCCGGTTGGAAGATCGCCATCGGAAGGTGGGTCGACCGGCTGGCGATGAAGCGACGGGGACTCGCCGCAGTTCACTGCCGACTGAAGATCCGGCGATGGGTGATGTAAAACGGCGATGGGGGTGCCAGAGATCTTCATGGTAGTGGTGGTGGCTGTTTGGAGGTCTAATGGAGAGATCTGCGGCACTTGTGACTTGCTGTGATCTGGACCAGTGGCCGGGAGCACCATCGGCACTGGTGGCTGCTGTTCAGGCAGAGGCTGGGTTGAATCTGCCTGGTTGGCCGGCAGTGGCTGTTCTTCACCTAGCAGGTCGCCGTCTCTGATTATGTCCTGGAGGCGGCAGAACTCATCCGTCGAAATCAATCGGTACTGATTCTGTTTGACTTTGAGGCCTTCTAGATCTGTAGTGGTGATGTACCCACTCGTTTGAAGGTCTTCCAAGTCTGCAATGGTGAGACAATTGATTGTTTCACCTTGCTGGTAGAGCTCGTCGATTTCATCGAAGAGCGCTAGTTGGACCCCTTTGCGACTGAGATTGACAATCGCGAACGGGAGATCCATAGAGTCCGAGGGCGAGCGCCGCGAACAAAAAGTCCGACCGACGCTCTCACTGAAAGCACCAATGATACGCAAAGCGTATCGATAAATTGAAAATACTGTAAATAAAGGAAGAGATTAGAGAGAACGAGAGAGTAGGGAGACAGAGTAGGGAGAGATTGATTATTTCATTGACTGATTAATAAGATGGGGGATTACATCCTTTAAATAGATAAATAAACTGACCCTAACCCTAACCCTAGACCTAACGGGCCAAGCCCGGATTATTAAATAGCCTAAATACTAATAAATAAATAAGCAGCTAAATATTGATACGGATACCGTATCAAAATCCAACTGTTGAATTAGAAGAACCAGAAGAAACACAAGTATTGTTTCTTCAAGTTTTATAAGATTTTTTGAATTGAAGTGATGAATTGACTTGAAACTGAAGTGATGGATTCAAAATTGAATGCAAAATTGCAACAATGAACTCACAAAAACCGAAAAGGACACAAAACTTGTAAATCTGTGAATGAAATTGGAGATTTTGGTTGATACCTGTATTCTGGAGTCGAGGCATCGACCAACATGGTCGAGTAGTTGAACACAATATTGCAACAATGAACTCACTAAGACCGAAAAGGACACAAAACTTGTAAATCTGTGAATGAAATTGGGGATTTTGGTTGATACCTGTATTCTGGGAGTCGAGGCATCGACCAACATGGTCGAGTAGTTGACCATTTTGATAGATGCATGAACTCCCAGAATATAGGTATATACCATTTTGGGTCGGCTACTAGCCATCAACTTTTACTTTTTTCGATCATATGTGGATATTTTTGCGGTGTCATGATATTATCAATGTAGCGAGTCTTCTTTCATTGCCTAAGCTTGCATAGGCAGGAGAATGTGTAAAGTTGAAGATAACTGCTATAATGTTCCTGATAATGTAATGAAAATTTTTAGAGACAAACTAGCTTACTTGAAATGGTTGTATGACTAGCCGGCTTCACCAAATGCTAGGTATTCAGATCACACGTTGAGTATTTCCTACATGGTAGATGGTGACAAATAAGACCCAAGAATTCTGATTTAGGATCAATGATATGTCTCTGCGCTTCTCTAAAAAGGAGTTGGTGTAAGTGTCGAGCATGAACTTACGGAAGTCGTACAACGACAAAGAGCTAAACATCGCTCTTCAAGATACGAATTTAGCACACCAATGTTTTATTCCGAAAAAGCAATGTGTCTCAGAGTGATACCGTAAAGGTATCGGGGTTAACAATTTTGTGAAAATCGTTAAAAACTGACCATGTAGCTTGTAGCCTGTGGCGCTATTCTAACAACTACTATTTGACTGAATAAAGATTTATTTCAATAATTAATTCATTCGATAAAATAAACTGAGACTACAACTTATTTAATTAGATAAAACAAAAAGTAACCCTAGACTCTCACGGGCCAATTTACAAGAAGGTTGGTCACTATTAACTAAATAACATAGGTAAACTAATTAATTACTCAACTAATAAATAACTAAATAAACAATATTAATAACGATAATAATACTGTTGACTCGTACGTTATGGCTGACCCGTGTCTTAGATGAAATGATTAGGGCATGAATCGATTATGCGCCTCAGTTGCGTCCCAAGCTTAAGACAGAGATTGAGAGGAAATGATTATGCGCCTCAGGGTGTGTTTCGTGTTCGTGTGGAGAGTGACATCATCTCGAATCGCTATCGTGTTAGGAAAACCCCAACACAAGGCCTAATGACCATGTTAGTGGTGAAGCTAGCGAGAAATGTATTGTAGCAACAATCGTGACAACTGCGCCTCAGAGCAAGCACCAAATTTCCACCGCCAAGTAGGGTGCAGACGTGCAGTGCCGGGTGCACCGACTATGTATATAAAATGAGAAAGATTTTAATCATTTATTCGGTAACAACAAACTGCACCGAAAACTAGCGTGACAAAGCAACGTTAATTCAGCCTTGTTTTATTCTACTGAGATTAAGTAAGGTGTCGAACGCCCTCAACTTATTAACTCTCTGAGATATCGTTTTGTTTCTATCTACTATTAAGACCTATCTATCAACCTCTACCAATATCATTTTTGGTTTGCTATTATTTACTACTTTCACTACAGATGCACCCCCCCCCCCCCCCCCCCCCCCCCTCTCGCGTTTTAGACTAGTATAAATATGGTAGAGAGGAGTGTGAGATATCTTCATCCCTAGCAGAAAAATTGAGGGGGCAGCAAACTTGATGACGGAAAGGATGGGGCACCCTAGAACTACTTCTCTTCTTCTCCTGCTTGGTCTACTACTGGCTCTCTCTCTGGTCATGATCTCCTCCCAGGTTTCAGCCAGAGAGCTCTCTGAAACTACTAAAACTAGCAGTAAGTACTCCTATGGATCTATCTATCCATCTATCAATTTCATTTGTACAACAGAGGAAATTATAAATAAACTCGACACAATGACACAAATCTAGATAATGGAGAAGAAAAATGCGTGGTTCTTTTACTCATAGTAATAGCTAGATTTTATCATGATCTTAACACATTGAGGTGGTTCTATCTGTTTGCTGCAGTGGACAACAAGAAAGCTGATGGTGGTGTGGATGATGATCTGTCTCTGTTTGATGGAAATTTCAAGTGGTGGTGGCATCACCACGGTGGTTTCGGGAACTGGCATGGCCATGGTGGTTGGGGCGGTGGTAGTGATGGCGGTGGTGCGGGTGGTCAGCCAGGATATGGTGGAGGAGGTGGTGGTGATGGCAGTGCTGGTGGTGGTAATGCTGGTGGAGGTGGAGGTGCCAGTGGTAGTGGAGGTGGTGCTGGTGGTGGTGGTGCTAGTGGCGGTGGAGCTGGTGGTGGTAGTGTTGGTGGGGGTGGAGGTTCCAGTGGTGGAGGAGCTGGTGCGGGCTCCGGTGGTGGTGGTCAGCCAGGATATGGTGGAGGTGGTGGTGGCGATGCTGGTGGTGGTAAGCCGGGAGGTGGTGGCCATGCTGGTGGTGCTCAACCAGGATATGGTGGAGGTGGTGGTGGTGGTGGCGATGCTGGTGGTGGTAAGCCGGGAGGTGGTGGCGATGCTGGTGGTGCTCAACCAGGATATGGTGGAGGTGGAGGTGGCGGCGATGCTGGTGGTGGCAAGCCAGGAGGTGGTGGCGATGCTGGTGGTGGCAAGCCAGGAGGTGGTGGCGATGCTGGTGGTGGCAAGCCAGGAGGTGGCGGCGATGGTGGGGGTGGCAAGCCAGGAGGTGGTGGCGATGCTGGTGGTGGAAAGCCAGGATATGGTGGAGGTGGTGGCGATGCTGGTGGTGGAAAGCCAGGAGGTGGTGGCGATGCTGGTGGTGGCAAGCCAGGAGGTGATGGCGATGTTGGTGGTGGAAAGCCAGGAGGTGGTGGCGATACTGGTGGTGGAAAGCCAGGAGGTGGTGGCGATACTGGTGGTGGAAAGCCAGGATATGGTGGAGGTGGTGGCGATGCTGGTGGTGGCAAGCCAGGAGGTGGTGGCGATACTGGTGGTGGAAAGCCGGGATATGGTGGAGGTGGTGGCGATGCTGGTGGTGGCAAGCCAGGAGGTGGTGGTGATGCAGGTGGTGGCAAGCCAGGAGGTGGTGGCGATGCTGGTGGTGGAAAGCCAGGATATGGTGGAGGTGGTGGCGATGCTGGTGGTGGCAAGCCAGGAGGTAGTGGCGATGCTGGTGGTGGAAAGCCAGGATATGGTGGAGGTGGTGGCGAAGCTGGTGGGGGCAAGCCAGGAGGTGGTGGCGATGCGGGTGGTGGCAAGCCAGGAGGTGGTGGCGATGCTGGTGGTGGAAACCCAGGATATGGTGGAGGTGGTGGCGATGCTGGTGGTGGCAAGCCAGGAGGTAGTGGCGATGCTGGTGGTGGAAAGCCAGGATATGGTGGAGGTGGTGGCGAAGCTGGTGGGGGCAAGCCAGGAGGTGGTGGCGATGCGGGTGGTGGCAAGCCAGGAGGTGGTGGCGATGCTGGTGGTGGAAACCCAGGATATGGTGGAGGTGGTGGCGATGCTGGTGGGGGCAAGCCAGGAGGTGGTGGCGATGCTGGTGGTGGAAAGCCAGGATATGGTGGAGGTGGTGGCGATGCTGGTGGTGGCAAGCCTGGAGGTGGTGGCGATGCTGGTGGTTCCCAACCAGGATATGGTGGAGGTGGAGGTGGTGCGAGTGGTGGTGAGAAGCCAGGAGGTGGTGGCGATGCTGGTGGTGGTAAGCCAGGAAGTGGTGGCAATGCTGGTGGTGGTGGAGATGCTGGTGGATCCGGTGCAGGTGGTGGTGATAAGCCAGGATACAATGGAGGTGGAGGTGGCGGCGTTGGTAAGCCATGAGGTGACGGCGGTGCTAGTGGCCGTGGTGGTGCTGATGATGGAAATGGTGGTAATCCGGGATATGGTGTTGGCCGCGGTGGTAGTGGTAGTAAGTTATGATGGGGTGCAAGGCGGAGGACACTCACACCCAACTAAAAATTTAGTTGTACTACGGTGTTTTGCGAATTATGTAAACTGAATAATGAAAAGAAAAAAAGAAGTAGCAGTGATTATGGAATTGGCGCATGCGATCTATCTAATGTTTGGTGTAACCTTTTTATTACTATTTATAAGCACGCTTTTATTTGTTGTAATGTAAAGTTAAATGGTTTTCACCATAGAATTAGCATTAAATTACTAATAGTTAGATCGTTTAAATCCTTAACATGAGGTCTTGGATTCGATCTTACTATATGTTGTAATTTTAAAAAGACATTTATATTTAAAAAAATGAAGGTAAAAGAAGACGAGGAGTAATTAGAAATTCAAAGTGGAAGAGTAGTTTATCTTCCACACTTAGTACTCAATCTGGCATATGAATCAAAAATAAAATGCGTGCATATCAATATTTGACATAAAAATAATTTTCTTAAGTCGTGACAAAAAAAAAATCTTAAGACTCATATGACCCTAAACAATGCAAATAGAAGTGGAAAAACTGTAACTATGATAAATGATTTGTTCTCTATTTATGGTAGTGTTAGTCTCTTAAACCTCGAACCTCATTCGAACAGACAAAAATTGTGACCGCTGGTTGATCCGACAAAGATGTTGGGTCACTGGGTCACCGGTCCAACCAGCGGGTCAATAAAATATTATTTGTTATTAATTATATATTGTATTATATATTTATACTGAAATATATTAATATGTGACATATAGTAACTCAAACTATGAAAATTTATGTGTTATTTTAACATTTTATACATTTATTAGAAATTAAATCTCACAAACGTCCAATAAAATGTTAAAACAGACATTTTAATTTTTTGTCAATGCTTACAACATATAAACATTGAGCCAGTTCAACCCAATTAACTCGGACCGTTCATCAGGTTTATCACAAACCCGTCGTTTTGACCAGGTTTGACCGGATCAATGGCAAATGAACCGAGTAGCAACCCCGACCGGTTCGAGGTCCGGTTTGCCGGGTCACTGGTTAGACAGGCCGGCCGGGTTTGATAACTATGGTCACAACTATTCGATTTTAAGTTCAGTTAAAATTACCTTTAATTTCAAATTAAATTATCACAACTGTTTAGGTATGGTGAAGTTCGAGAAGGCACGAATTGACTCGTCAGGTAGGACGCCATTAAAATTAAATTTTTGAATAGTCACAACTCTTCGAGTTTGTCGATTTTTCAAAGAATATTTTGAAAACTAAGTTTCTTAATACATCCACCTTATGTTCATCAATACTTGGTTTGACAGTGACCACAACTCCACAGTTGTCAAAACCACATCCACCTTCGTGTCTCTCACGATTTATGTATAACGGGATGGCTATGGCTATAAATGCAACGAGGAAGAAATCGAAGAAAGTAAAGCATGGATGAAGCGTCGTTTACCTCTTACACAGAGCTGATAAGATGCACTGTCAAACGAGTGTTTCTTAATACACACTATACTAGAGTGTGAGACGTACAATACGAATGTGCCCGAACCATATACGATACATGTATGAGTTCATTTTCATACTTCTCCAACAAATTTGATGGAACGTTATAAGTAAGCAATTCTAGCAAACAATAACGTACCATCAAGGAAAAATGAAATTATATTCATTGATCGGCGCACGGTGACATGAAAGTATCATATATAGACTTAATATTATTGAGTTCAAAAGGTCCTACAGACGTTTTTACATTGCACTAATTCAGGACATCTATAACCTCGCAACGGAACTATTTTCCCAGCTTCTAGCAACATTAAATTGAGGTTACAACTCAACCATCAGAATCTGATACCAGAGAAGTACACGTCTTTTATTATCCGGAACAGTTATATTATAATGAAACATGAGAAAGAAGAAAAGAAAGGTTAGTGTGTTAAGAGCCATGTTAATGGTGAAGCGAGAAATCTCCGGAAAGTACCATCATGACAACTGCGCCTCAGAATCTGAAGTCAGGATCAACGTCCATAGCCCACGCAAACTTTGCAAGAAGAGACTTGTTGAAAATCTGTGCCCAAAGAAAGATCACGATAAGCCAACTAATAACCAGTTTTCACCAAAAAATAAGGGAACAAAAGAGGAAAGGCTTGATATGCATAAATAACTAATAGATGTTCTGTTTTTTAGACTAAAATTGATTCTAAGAAAGGTTATGAGAGTTGATTGCCAAAAAATCTTAACACCCCGCAACAGAATAAGTTTC
The DNA here is from genome assembly GCA_023055425.1 of Linanthus parryae. Classification (NCBI taxonomy): domain Eukaryota; kingdom Viridiplantae; phylum Streptophyta; class Magnoliopsida; order Ericales; family Polemoniaceae; genus Linanthus; species Linanthus parryae. Next base: position 124,603,831 of record JALGPY010000004.1, on the reverse strand, counting down.
CCTACCATTTATGGCGTGGTACTCATGGTGTCAAGGGGGGCGGCCAGGGCTTGAAACCAGCCTGGCCCACACTAAAATGAGTCAGGCCCGGCCCCGGACCGGCCCCCTCCAACACTTGAACCGGCCCAGCCCCCTAATCCATAGCTCGGCCACCAACCCAGTGCGGTTTGACTTGGCACCCCTCCAACCTGGCCCGGGCCGCCCCCCCTAAAAACGGTACCGTTTATTATTATTTTATTAATTTAGATATATATGCATATTAATAATAAGTATGTTATTTAATATATATTACCCAGGCCCACCCGGCCCCCTCAACCCCTAATCCCATGGGTTTTTGGCCCGGGCTGGTGGGGCTCAACTTCCCTTGATTTTAATCCGGCTCGGCCCAGCCCCCTCTACCACTGGACCCCTAACCCGGCCCGGCCCCCTGACACCATGAGGTAGTACCACTGTTTACCTATGTTAGAATACCCCAACCGAATTAGACTTAGCCCTAGCCCTAGAGAAAATATCGTGAAAGTATTGAGAGCTTAAACTGAATCCTAACTTGTTTACCTTCTCGATAGGAACTTCATGTCGCTTACACCAAGCAACTGAGATCCTAGGATCAAGGTAGTTTATCTTTGATGTACCCAACGCAACAGTTTTCAAATCTTCTTTAGTCTCTTTATCCCGCTCCATTTTCTCAATCCTTGCAGTAGCTTTAGCAATATCCCTCTCCAACCTGTATACAATATTCATGGTACAGCTTCAGTGAGGTAGCACACCTCAAATAGGGTTTGCATAAAGAAGAGTAAGGTTTCTTGTACTCACTTATCAGGGTTAAGGTTCTTCTTCGGCTTCCCATCCGAACCCTTCAATGGGGCCATACCTCTTTTGGCGCGATCCAAGTCTGTTTTAAGTTCATCAATAACACCCTGCACATTGCATAACAAATTATAGACTGTAAGAAAAGAAAATTGATACTGCCATCGTTGTCTAAATAGAATCACAGTTCTCCATTGTAACTTCAGATTTTTTTAACCTTAATAGTGTAAATTTCATCACGAAATAATCAATTTGACAAGGCGTGGAGATTACAACCACATGGGAAGGTGTGGGTTCCCTTACAATTGACAGAGGAACCTTTCAACAGTACCAATAATGCTGGAATTTGAAATGATTTTACCAAATGGAGCAAGTAGCTATTTAACCCAGACGTGTGTACTCAGACATTAGGAAGAATAAAAAACACTAATGAACAAAATGAACGAGATGCACTGTAAACCACAAACTTTTTACCAGAAAAGTCGGGAATTTAAGTACAAGATAAACAGATTGGTCCATGTTTGGTATCATATTGAACCTAGCATAAACGTATCAATACTTAATGCTATTCTAGTTCATGCAGCATATCTCTCAATAATGGGAAATAAAATTCAGCGAAGCCTCCATGAGCAGTTTCAATTTAATCCAAGAAGATTTCAAGAAGTAGCGACTACCTTTAATTCTTCAATCTTTTCGTTTAGCTTTGAAATCTGTGTAGAGTGGGCTTTTGACACAGTACGTTGATGATTACAAATGATTGCAACCTACAAAAGATGAGAATGCAATATCACCTCAAAAATCTCAGAGAAAGCTGGTTATAGTTAATAAGAATGTCCTGTTAACAGAAAGACCTACCTCTTTGTTTGCACGCTGATAAACTAAAATGTTTTCAGCTGCATCTCCACCTTTGGTTTCCCTGCTAAGCTGTTGCCAGAAAAAAAGATCCAGAGGCTATTTCATCAGAATTCTAGATCAAAACGTCAAAAACACTTTGCTGTGAGCCCAATAGTGAAAACCATCAATAAATCATATTACATCTCTCAACCTTTTACTTACCATGTCATCCAAAGTGAAAGATGCATTGTAAGTACGGAAAACTTTTGCTGTCAGCCCAGGCATGAGTTCCTTCAGATGAGCATTCAGTTTACTTGTATCCAGTTGGTCAAAAAGATTTTCATCACCCTTTTTGCCTGCAGGAAAGAAAAATCAGAACTTTCTCGTGAGTCAAATCGCAATGTGACAAAATGAATGAATTGATAAGCAGGCCATCCACTAACCAGTTCGAAACTTCTGAATTGCCTTAAAAACGGGAAGTTCAACTTCAACCTCATTTTGGTATCTGATTGAATCTTTACCAAGGAAGTCAAACTGGAGTAGAAAAGAAACCAAACTGCAATTAGTAAAGAATGATTTATAGAGTAGCACGACCTTCAGAGGTTCAGATATCATGTCTTGTATGGGCAATACTCCATACTCCATAGCATATTACCACATGTTCTCCAATAACTTGATTGGATACCGAGATAATTTTAGAAATACCAATTCCTATTAAATTTGATAATAACGTAAAGATTACGGGTTATTACCTTTAAAATGTTTGGAGATTCTGGTTCAACATTTTCTACTTTCAATGTGCAGCAACCAACTGTATCAGCTTCGTCGTCATCCTGTAGATTGCCAAGTAACAAACTCATTATCTGCCTTTCTTTTGATTATCCTTACGTAGTCCCACATGCCCAGAATGCATTTGTTGAAGTAAATAAAATGCCACATTTTCTACAGAAACCACACCAACTGGGTGGCCAATGCAGTCAATGTTTCCTGTTCCGCTTTACAAAGCATAATCATTACCTTTACTAGATAACAGAACGAGTACCTCCTGTAACAACTATCAGTAGGACGTAAACATTTACTCATTTCTTACCTTCTCATTCCCTGCTCTCAAAGCTAGTTTGTCAATTAGATAGGTTGCAACTGCTATTTGCTGTCTTGTGATATCTTTGCTCGTAAAATCTTTAGTATAAGCTGCTCTGATTCCTTGTATATATTTCTTCGAAATCAAACATAGATGGGAGACAGGAATTTAGTTTATAACTCGTTATATACTGGACACAGAGAGGATACACTGAATGCTTATGGAAGAAACTCATCAGAAGTACCTTCAAAAGTCGCGCTTTCTCATATTTTTCCTTGTCGCTCTGCCCTTTCAAGGAACTGCTAGCTGCTAAGAAGACATACTTGAACTCCTTTGGATTGATTGGGTCATTCCAAAAGGCAAGCCATGTAACTGTATTGTCATGCCTAACCTCTTTCCAGCTGCAAATCCAAAAATACATGAAATCAGTTTCCTAAAGTAAACAGTTAAAAGCATAACTGCAGCATGGTTACTTCTTCAAAGAAACTGAGGTGGAAGAAACCTTTGACCGGGGATAGGGCATTCTGGAACAGGAGCATCCTTCCCAATATTTATAGTAATATCAGAAGGATGAATTCGCTTTTTCAATTTACCCATCTGGATTACAAAAGGAACAAAGATAAAACATCATATTCTTGAAACTACCGCACGACTATATATGATTATCTAACTTGGATCCATTCATCTTAGGTAAGAAACAACCTTTGGGTGTTCCCCACGTCCTCGAAACAAACCAGGTGGCTCAACTCTAAAGTTTCCAACCTGCATAATGAGAAATGGTCAGATTACCGAATGTTTAGTTCTGAAGGAGTAGATACCTGGACATGTACAGGAATGAATGAGTAGGAAGGAAACACAGAATCTTTCTTCAATGATAAGATCCTTGAACTATCGGAATTGTATCATGTTCCCTAAGCTGCAAGAGCACAGTGTTTTCAATTTTTCATGTTTGGACTCATACGCCATTTGATTCTCTTTCTAAACAACTTCTCAGTTATTTATACTTAGGAGTGTGAATCTCAGGGTGGCACATGCAAAGAGGAACCTCAAGCAAGGACTTTGAAGTTCTTGTTATACAAAAAGGAACACAGCAGCAGTAAGAGAAAAATCAGAACGAGAACATTATGGATACGTCATTGTTCTAAACCGGTTGCGCCTAAGCAAATGGATAATTTGACCAACATCGAAGGTGGTAAATGAACAAGCCGTAGACTGAGGAGAGCATAGATAGAGACAATAACCAAGTTCATACCCTTTATAAGAACCTAGGTACTGAGTTTGAGGAGATTCGTTTAAGTAACCAAGCCTAAGTATTGAAGAAAACCTTGCTAAATTGAGTTGTGTGACATAGTAGATGATTGTGGACAGAATGATCAATAACTGCATCGGTGGAAACTTTATCATGAGATTAAGCACGCGCACACACACACACATGAAGCGCCAACTAATGCTATATATGGTTGCAACAAATATATATATCTTGAATTCTTGATGGAAGCAAACATATAGTAACCTCCGCTGAAGCTCAGCAGTACAGTATAAAAATTCATGTCCGGACAGCAACCAATAATGCAAGCAGGTATAAAAAGAACTAAAGCTTAACCTTTTCTTTCACACCATCAACAATAGCCCACATGTACTTTTCCTCAAGTTTCAGCTTTTCTTCTTTCAGGGCCTTCTTCTCCTGCAATAACAGGAAACTTGACATAATAAGTACTTCAAAAGCTATGTCTATCAGAAAGAACTTTATTGAATGCATGAGACAGCTATTGCATATAACTGAACAAATATCAACATGTAGCATGCACACCTTTGTGATCATGAAGTTTGAAATTCTGAGTAAGTGCTATTGTCTTAGAAATTTGAAGTGCCCAAATGTTGGTGTCCTATATTTCTATAGATTTCTAATCCAGGATTCCAAATGGCAGACCCAATTGCTTAGTTAACCAATTTATGTTAAAGTTCTGTGTACGTAGAAAAGACTTCAGCCCATTAAATTCTTTTCACTACCGTTCATACATTCCATGTGATATAGAAAGAGCTCAGATGATCAATTCTGAGAGTTTCAGAAACAACAATCTGACCCAGAAGGGTCGACTGACAGACAAAAGAGGACGAAACAAATCAACCGACCAAAAAGAGCTCATGCTGAGAATACAGGGAAAACAGAAAACAGATAAATTATTCCCTTTATCCTTCTCTTCTTCGTTTTGATTTCCTTTTTATATCCTACTGTCTCCCTGAAGTGTCTCAACAGACACGTGCCCATGTCAGATACAAGCACTGCAGACTCCTAGGCGTATCCATGTTTTCTCGCACGACATTTTTAAAGCTTAGCAGTCATGGACATTTCAGAAATACATTCAGAAACCAACTAAATAAAAGCTATGATAGGTACACATGTAAAAGCTTGGAAATTATTTCTTTCCGGACATAAGCATACGCTTGCACCCTTGCAAAATTTGCTGAAATCTTCACTTGTTGAAGCTACAATTTGATACATTTATGGACATGTATTGCTCGTTAAAATAGTCTTCAGGCACTATAATCGCATTAACCGCAGTTAAGGAAGAAATGCTACTGTAAAAATTGCACAAAATTGTACTTACATGATTGCAATGCCAGCATTAATTGTATGCAAGTAGCGAATCCTTCAAATAGTAATTCATCAGTCATAACTATTTTAGCTACCTCCATGTTAAATACTTGATTTGACCTTTTACTATTTCCTTTATACAACACAAAAGATCTTTTACCATATTTACGTAAACTGCAAAACAAGTTCGACAATTGTCTGAAGTCTGAACTATCCAACTACAGAAAGTCACTGACAACCCATCTATACTAGGTGCCTAGGTCATTCCTAAACGGATGATTGTCCATTCTTTCCAACAGTATCCAACGTAGCTAAGTATACTCTTTCAGAATTCTATACTTTTCCTTGAGAAGATGGAGAGTCACGAAAGTAAAATGGACAATTTACACAGAATGCTACAAGATTTAATAATGTAGAAATCCCAAAGATGTAACCTCCCATGTCCAAAGTATATCCTTGCAGTTAGTACACCTAACACCAGTATCCAACGTAGCTAAGTATACTCTTCAGAGTAGAATGTTTAAGCTAGGGATTCACGTTGTCAAGGTATTTCGGAGAACTTTTTTTACAGAACGCGGTGATGCAATGCAGACAGCGGCACAGCACTCAAGATGCACACTGGATCCAATTCTCCAATTTTCTTCAGGAACATACTGTGAAACAGCATGCATATAACAAGGGTTACAGTATCTTCTTGCGATACAAGGAAAACAAACTCAGGGGATTTAAACTTACTTCAGAACTCATTTGCTTCTTCTTCTCCTTCTCTTTTTGATGCCATTCATAAATTGGGGTAAAATCACAATCATCCAAATTCTGAATTACATGATTGCTCCCTAGGATGTTTCTCCAGTCACTCATAAAATTATCCTTAAATTCCTTTTTGTTCATGTACTCGGTATCTGACATCACAGCAAACATTGTTGCGACCTGCAAAATGCAATTCAATACACTGAGAAAACTGCAACAAGAAAGCAAGAAGCCTCAGAACCAGTACAATTAGAAAAACATAGTAACAGACCCTAACAAATAATCAGAGGAATATAATAGTAATTCAGTGTTATTACCTCCTCTTGCTCAGGAGTCAAATCAACCGGTTTCCCCTTGTATAGCATCTTCACACCGTGAGGCTTGTATGGAGGTGGGAAAATTACACCATTGTGAACCAAGGTGTTCCATTTCTGTCCGTCACCAGAACCAGGGGCCACCTTTGATGTCTTCGAGTATTTAGAGGTTTTCTCCACCTTCTTCACTGTTTTGCTGGTTTTTTTGAAAGAAGTTGCAACAGGTTTAGTAATTTTCTGTTTCACCGACGATGATTTACTAGCTGACGGAACACGTTCCTTAAATCTCTGCGATATGGGAACATGATCTTCATCATCATCAGACTCTGGTTCCTCTTTCGCTGATCCTTGCTTATCGCCACTTGGTAAAGACTCGTCAACAAGCTTTGGGCGTTTAACTGAAGACTGACTTGAAGATTTGGCCTCGCCTAGAGGCCTCTTAGTTGGCACTGCAGAAGATTTTTTATGATGGTTATCATTTATCGTCGAACCACTTTGCTGTACCTTCGCCACAGTTTTTTTATCATCGTGTTCAGTGCATTTGATAGAAGATAACGTCGCATTTGATGGGAACTTTTTTGACAATGGAATTTCATCATCTGAATCATCACATTTAACATCTGGCTTTTGCGGCTGCGGTGAACTGAAACTAGAAGAGCTTGACCCTCTGTTGGAATGTTGGGAGTTCCCCTTTGATGATACAGCAGAAAGCCTAATACTTAATGGTTTGTCATCCTCAGAGTCAGAATCATCAGAACTCATTACCTGCTTCTCCTCTTTAATAGCCGGGGTCGAAGTTGGTTGGGATAAATCTTTTGATTGATCAACAGCTGATGAACAAGATGATTTTAGACTTGGTGGAGGAGATTGTAATGCTGACGCATTGGCAGATGAAGTTGGGCCTTTTGAACTTGATATAGGAGGAGACCTCCCTGGTGCAGCCTTGGGGGTCTGAACTGGCTTACCTTTCTGGAGGCTAGAATTCTGAAATGAGGAAGACTGTTGTCCGGAGGCTCCTTTTCCTGACTGTCCATTGTTCCTTTCAGATGTAGACTTTTTAGCTTCCGGGTCTGTTTGAGTAGCCTTCAAAATTTTACTAGGGCGCTTAAAAACAAGGGGTGCATCATCGTCAAACCCGTCCATCACCTTAGGATCTTCACAAACCTGAATAGAAATCAACCACTTCACAATGTCATATAAATGTAGTCCCTGGGGCAACAGAAATACAATTCAATCAAATCGGTAGATGAATCATAAATAAGCAAAGCTTCCTCTTACAAGGACTTAATTCCAAATTGAATACACTATATACGGTTCAACTCCAGAGGCGAAATAAACAATCACGCTCACTATGGAAAACAATGTTGGAATTCATAACAACCAATTGCGCTCGTTTTCACCAATCATAGAAGCAAATTAATGTGATTGTAGGTTCCCTTCACACAATTACGGTACACTTGTGAGTTAACCCACACGAGAAATCAAGAAAAGCAGAAGCGGTACAGCATAAGGAAGTCTACAAACTGATGCAAGGCCTCCATAGGAAACTGATCCGAGAATTACCCTATATAAATGCATCGAGTACGCTTCTCTCGGAAATATAAATAATCCAAGCTGGGTTCAGAACATTCAAAACTAAATTGTAATCGACCAAGGAAGAACGAGGAAACAATCTTTGTCCTGCAACTTAACAAAGAAACCCATTGTATATGAAGATCTAGAATTTCTTTTGAATATCAAGGACCAACCCTAGTGAATCTATGTGCAGATTAACGGGAAATTTTCGCATATCGCCCTTTTCTCAAATCCTTGCATATTGCAATCCTCCATTCTCTAATGTATCAAGGGTTTGTTCTCAATTCACCATCTGTATTATTTTTTCTTAATAATTCAAATAACCCACACAGGCATTACATCAAACACAAAACAGATAACCCAATTAACCAAGAGTCTCATCAATCAATCTCATTCATAACCCAGAAAAATTAAAATTGAAAACGTAAGAATTTAAACAAGACCTTCCTGATTCATGAAACTGAAAACGAGTAATACATAAGTACCTTGTAGTTACGGTGCTGGAGAGGGTTTTAATGGGGTGGTTACGAAATTACGAAATTGGGTATGTCCGATGAGTTCTTGGGAAGCTGATTTTTCCGGCCAACGTCGCCGTCGTCGGCTATTGCATGGGAGGGTTCAGGTAGATAGGATTGTATATATATATATACACGCAGGTGGTCCGGTGGAGTGTCCCGGTGAAGACAAAGAAGGAGGAGGGGGCATATAACTTGCAGGAGTTTTGATTTATGAGTCAAACTCGAGGGGTCGAATTGTAAATTAATCAAGTCTGTGGGAATTGTGTAATAAACGTAATTTTACAAGAGGGTTGGTTCGTGAGATCGTGAGTTCGAACCTCAGCCATCTCTACTATTAAATTGATTATATTCCTAATAATGTTTTGTTAATGAGGAGTTATCTCCGAGAAAAGTAAGTTATAGCTTAGTGATATGTCTGTGTGATGGGAGACGTGAATTATATGATCTCATAAATATGCATTAGTGTGATTTATGTTATCTATCCTCAGAAGCATACGCAGTGGTTCCTGACTAATTTCTCCAAAGAACAAACACAATCGAATCCAAAATTAAAAATAAATAGAGATTCCTCAAAAAGGAATGAGTAGAGATGGTATTAATGCTTACAACAACAGTGGTGAGGAAACAAACAATCACAATTAGAAGATTTTTTAATTTCAAAATGGGTTAATTGCATTTTACCCCTCCTGTGGTTAGGGGTTTGTGCGAACACCCACTTGTGATTTCAAATGTTGCAATTTATCTCCTTGTGGTTTGGTTTTTGTGCGGTTCCGTTAAAACTAACGGAACCGTTATATTTTGTGACCAAAATACCTATTATACCCCCAAGTTTTAATGTATTCATAGACTAATATGAAATTCTATTAAAAATGAAAAATAAAAATATAACTAAAGAATGTTCATCTCATAAGAACAAGAAGGAAGTTGAACCAGGTTGATAACCTAGCCTTCAATGGGTCAATCGTGGTATAATCGTGGTATAGTGTGCATTTTACCCCGTATTTAAGTTAAGGGTTATTTGGTCATTTCGGAAAAATATTTGAAAATTTTGAGAAATTTATATTTCAAACTTATTAATGACTTTTCTTAATTTTAAAATATAAGGATGTCATTTGACTTCTATGAGGATATATAATTTGGGGTTATTATGTAGTTTTTGAAACATAGATGATACTATATGAAACTCATTTTGTATATCTAGGACATACTTATAGTTTCTAAAAGTGATTTATACAAAGTGTTTTATTTAAAATAATTTGGATATTTTATAATTTATGAAAGTTATCTTTTAAGTGTTAGCTATTAATTGAATTTTTTTTTTCACCCCTCAATTTTTGACTTTCATCATCACCCATCAACTCTTTTATTTTATATTTACATCCCAATTTCTTCATACACTACTTTGGTCAATCCCATTAAAATAAGAGATCATAGTTATTCAATCTATGTATGTATTCATCCCCTTGTTGCATCAACACCCCATCACCATCACTCTTTGCCTACATCTCTCATTTTTTTTCCATCTTTTCATTCTCCTCAAGAACAATCAATGAAACTCTCACCAACCTCCACCATCAAGGCATCAACCCCATCTTTCTTTCACAATTCCTCATTTGTTTTTCTCTTCAAGAGCACTCATACTAGCTCTATTCTCTCTCTCAAAACCCCATTCCAGTTTTTGGGTGTTGACTTCACAAAAACTTCATCAAAACTCATTTTTATGGTCTCCAAACCATGGAAAACTTGATTCCAAGGGTTATATTACCATGGAGGGGAGTTATTCTACCATTCTACTCATGGATTAATGGCCAATTTCACTCATTTCCTCACAATCTTCTTGAATATTGGGGTAACATTTCTTCTAGTCTTCAATTCATTCATGCATGTCCATCTTTTTCTTTGATTGATGAAACTTCATCTTAGTTTTCTTCATCTACATGCTTGATTCTTCATTTCCATGGTTAGATCATGTGATTGACTCCAAAATTTTGACTATTTCATGAAACTCACACTAAAACTCATATGCACTTTGTAAATTTCTTGGTAGTTGCACTTGCATGTCAAGAACACTATGATAATTTGTGTCAAGAGCATATAAAAATCTTAATTCATGCTTAAAATGATGTTATTTAGGTGAAAATCAAGTCTCCATAAGTTGCATGCGTCATATAACTGATTTGATCATGTTTTAAGTGCTCTAGGTGAAAATTTCACATTTTTACAATCTGACCAGTTTGTAAAAAACGTATATTATCTCTAAATTTTGTCTCTGTAGAATTTCTAAATCTTTCATATTCTGAAACTAGACTCAGAGAGGGTCATTTTGAAAGAAAACTCAACTCCATAGCCTTTTTGGTTAGGGAGATATGCTCATTCTAAGTTGCATGTTTTCTGAAACTCTGTTTTTGGACAAGTTTTACCATTTTTGTTAAAAATCTCATTTCCAGAAACATATGGCACCAAATCTTTCTTGTGATGAAACTAGAAACATAAGAGATTCATTCTGGAGAATATGAGCATTTTTACTATTCTCCAAGTAGTAGTAATTGTTCTTCAAAGTTGAAACTTTCTTCCAAACTTGTCTCTGCATAGCAGTCTTTGTTATTTTTGTAACTTGAGTTTTATAATAGCTATGCATGATTTTCTTGATGTTTTTGAAAGTAGACACATATAGGTTCATCATACATTAATTTCAAGATTTTAGGAGATGATTTGATATGGTAAATATGGCTCCAAAGTGAGAGCTACAATTCTGTCCAGAATTGTAGTTTCACATTTTTTAGAAAACTTGAATTTTTGAACTTCTAGGTGTTTTGCTGGACTTGTTTTGATAATTAAACATCATTGTATGTGCATTAGTAAAATTTAGGACTATGTGACATGTAGGTTTTCATTTTTATTATGCATGTGTAAATTGGTTATAACGAGTACGTCATACGTGTGATTGTAGACATCGACCTCGTAGGAGAGAGCGGTTGTCGTCGGAGTGCTAGGCTTAGTTTCTTGCTTTTAATTGTGCTTCATCTCAGTGGTAAGTACATATGTACGACCTTTTCATATCAAAATGTGCGTATGTGTTTGATGTTTCAAATGAATGCTTGTTATATGAAAAAGTATGAGAATGCATGTTTTCCACTCGAATGTTGTTAAACTATTCTATTCATCTCCTTTGAGAACTCTCGGAAATTACTTGTGAAATGTTGATATTCTGAATCTCGTTATGTGAAAGAGAAGAAATAAAATACCTCTAATAGACTTAGGACGATGTACAGAGTACTGTTATTAATGAGAGGCGTCAAGCGATCCTCCATTTTCTTATGGCTAAGACCATTGAAGCAATGCTTCTTATTATTGGATAGAACGTTAATGTTCACAAATCCGCCCCCGATGAGCCAAAATGTATCAAGATATTGAGGCCAAGGGGTTTATAGATCTATAGAGTGCTACTTATACTTGTAAGGGTCACTACGGTATAGGGGTGTCGACACTTAAGGCCTTTTAGCTAATGTTGTGAGCGGGGTTGACGAATGGGCTCCCTTAACGCTCGGGTGAAATAGGGTTTGATAGACCCTAGAAGGAACCCTTAGTGATTATTTCGTGATCCCTCTGTTTACATCGATCCTGCTGGTGGCTCTTGACACGCCTCAGCTAAATTAAACTGTTGATTGAAGTCGAAATTCAAAATTGGCTACTTATTAATGTTGTTTGTGGCTCTTGATATGCCCTAATTGATTTGAAATGAATTGTAAATCTTGGCTACTCATGAACTACTATCGTTATCAGTTCAAATGAACTTGTTTACTCTGGATATTTTACCAACTACTCGTGGTTTCTCATTGTTATTAAATTGAGAGGTTTTGGTTACTCGGTTACTTCAAGTTGATCCAAATTCTCCAATATGATAGTTTTACTGTTTAAATCTTCTTATTTGTTTCAACTCATGCTTCCGTGCCACTCGTTGCTTTACATGTCGTAGTGTGTACTTACTCAGTTTTTACTGATCATTTTCTTCAAAACTGCGTCGGCTTTTGCCATTTTAAAACCGCAGGTCATCAATCAAGGTGGGGGATGGGAACGCGTATCGAGACGAAGGCGTTTAGCTTAAGTTAGATCACTTAGTAGATCACATAGATTATTTCAAACACATTATATTTGTAATCTTATCTTCTCAAGATTGTTGTATTTATTAAATAAAATGTAATATTCAGAACTATATTTCTACTTTTGGCTATCGATTGTCTCTTTAACCCTGAACCGAGATCCCGGGCCGTTTCAGCTGATTTCGCTCCTATCTTCAAACTCCCTCCATGCCCGGACCTCCATCTCCACGTTTCAGTCGTTTGGTTGAGAGAAAAGGACAAGATAGAGAGAGAAAAGAGAAAGTATTTATTGGGGCTAGCCCCACCACTGTGGCATGCCTGCGTGGTGGGGCGCGCCATTCAGTTTTTGACAAATATGCAACAGTAAGATGGAACCCACCAAATTTTCCTTGTTTGTCAAAAGCTGAATTGCGCCCCCCACCACGCAGGCATGCCACAGTGGTGGGGCTAGCCCCAATGAATACTTTCTCGAGTTAGAGAGAAAGACTGAGGAGAAAAATGAAGGGGATAAGGTCAAATATATATGGGGTATTTTGGTCCTTTAGCATGTATTTTAACGGAAGTTTGCCCCGGCGCACAAAAACCAAACCACGAGGAAGTAAAATGCAACATTTGAAATCACAAGGGGGTGTTTCGCACAAACCCCTAACCACAGGGGGGTAAAATGCAATTAACCCTTTCAAAATGTTCAACATATATTAATTTTGTATTTGATCATCATGTAACTGAAAACAGATCCGACAAAAGTTGAGTAAAAGCATTTGAGAGTTGCTATCACATTTTAAAACGTCCTCGGGTTGTGAGATACGTACGTTTTGTGTCCGTATCGAAAGATGTTTCTAATGACCGACAATATTTAAGGTCGGTTACGAAGTTCTCTCGTCAGCGGAACGAAAACAGTGGATGGGTGAGTATTTAAAACTACGTGCGGCACAACTGTATTGGACTCAGATCTAAAGAGAAAAAGAAACGTAACCCTCTATGACTTTTAATGAAATGATTTCTTTTCTAGAAAAAAATCACGAGGTACAACCTTATTTTATAAAATTGCTATATCTTCGAGATATCGAGCTTTCATGTGAATAAGAAATAAATTTGCACCATTTGTTAGGAATATGATTTGTATAAAAACTATAAGAAGCATTATAAGGCCCACTGAAAGCATAGGCCGACCCACCATGACTTACTTCACATTGCTTTTCAACACGATACAAACCTGACATGTGAAGAAGTGGCCGGCGCAAACTCAATTCTTAGCCCACCTGACCAGGCCTGGGAATAATTGCCACGACACGAACCCGTTGCGGGTCAAAGCTGGTTGACACAAAATTGACACGAAAATAAGCGGGTTGGGTACGGGTCAACCAGCATAACCTGACCCGCTTAACCCGTACAAATCTCTCATATAATTTTCTTAATAATTTTTTGTAGTATATTAAATGGGGTGCATTCAAAATAAATAAAACTATCACAAATAAATACCCTAAAGTCAACCACAACCACAATCACAACCACATAGTCTGGCGTGTATCTTGTCTCACCCACAACTCTCCCAGACCCCCCCCTCTCTTTACCACTGGCACTCATCCTCTTCAAGTCATAACTCTCACTTGACTGCAGAGAACCAACTTAACACCAAACGAGAAAACTAAGACCATGGTGTTCATATTCTTTGTCGAAATTCATTGCTCGTCCCTGCCGTCTGACGATATGGGTTCTCATATCTAAGATGTGTTCATGACTTGGCATGCTTTGTAGGACTGCAACTCGGGCGGGCTGGGCGGGTTGACACCCTTATCCAAGCCAAAGTCCGATTTCTGTCGGGGTTGCCCAAGCCCTGCCCAGCCCGGTTTCGGAGCATCGCCGGCCCGTCCAAACCCAAATTCGAACAAACCAGTTTGGGTTCGGGTTGAATTCGGACTAGCCCATTAAACTAAATAAACTAACATAATTATCATATTGACTCAATTAAAACTGTCAACTTAAAGTTAAGTTAATAACTAGGACTGCAACTCGGTCGGTCTGGACGGGTTAGGACTCATGTACAAGTCCAAGCCCGATTTCACAATCGTTTTTCCAGGCCCGTCCAGGCCCGAGATATAACTAGTCCCAGCCCGTACTAACCCGGACCGAATTCTATAGTGAGAAATTCGGGTTTGGCCCTGCCCAACCCGAGTTCATCTCAAAACCATTATCAAGACAAAACCTGGAATTACTTCAAGTTAAGATGAAACTATGTAACCTTCAATAAAGAGTGAACTAATTTTAACACCATATATTTAAATCCACAATCGCAGTGAATTAATACTGAATCATTCATTACATTAATCCCAAATTTGTTTCTTGCTCATTATACATCTACTTGAATTTCAAAGAAAAATAGAGAAAAGCTCCATATTTAACTCTTTAGCTACAACAATGAAATTTACATCATATTATTTCATCAAGTTGTTTTGAGTCTTCAACTACAACTAGTAATATATTCTTCATACTTCTTTCTAGTGTAACAGCTTCAGTCTTTGACTCTTGAGGGATGATCCACTGGAATTCAAGAACAGAGGTAAAGAATTCATTGCAACAAGCCAATGGCAAGTTCTCTAGAATCAGTCAATCTTTGATGACTTTTACTTTGTTGTATTTCATCTTGTTTGCTTAGCGCTTTCACTTGTCAGCAGCAGCAATTACCACCAGGACTTTGAGTTGCTAGAACAAACTGCTCAATCATTTGTTAATCTGGCACCAAAACTTCATATTATGAGTACATGATCTGTAACCAAAAGTTTTGTCCTATGAATACAATGGGGTCATAATTTATGATCACGGTAATGTATAAAATACCTTTCTGATCACTGCACAATGCACATTTACTCCAGCAGCAACATACCAACACAAAACATCTTTAACTAGCATTCAGTCTCTATCTTTGTATTCGATGTTGGTGCACATGCAGATCCATTGTAACCTTCCTTCTCCTAATACACACCTAAAATAACCAATCCAAAGAAGATAATTAGATTCAGATGAACCATCCACCAAATACAAAGACGGATAAATTGTTACCTCCTTTTTCTATTCCTGCAAATCTAGGCAAAAGGGACTTCAGTTTCAGCCATTTTGGCTGCAATTGATACACAAGCTACAACTAACAGCTTCCAACTGTGATAACGAAAAAGCAGGCATTAGGAGGAGTTTCTCACCGGAAAGTGCATTTTTCTCTTGCACCATCTGCTTATCAACTTCCATTGCACTTTTTCTTTTTGTAGTAGCTTCACCAATATCATTTTTACTCATTGCACATACAAAAAACGTGTCTCGGCATTGTATATTTCAATTAACAACAATTGTAACTTGAAGTTCTGGTAATACGGTGTGACAGTTTCATTTAAAAACAGTGGTAACTTGTCTCAGCATTATAAGTTTTATTGTTCAACTTAGCATCAGTGGACCAGTGAAAATACCCAGAACTATTGTAGAACAAAGATATAAATTTTTTACAGAACAAAGAGATCAAATTTTGAAAGAAATAAGCCAAAACATAAAATACAGGTACTATTGAGAAAAAAGAAAGCAAAACTCAGATATTTCTAGTCTTGTGGTGACGAGAATCACGAGATCGAAATAGCTTCAATTTGGGGAAGAGGATATGAAGATGGAATTTGCCGAAGAACCGAAGAAGATTGGAAGATGTATATAGTCAGGTCAACGTTAATGTATGGTAATATTTACTACCTATAAATAAATGTATATATGACAGATCAATAATTTACTATATAAGTATATGTAATTAGATATACATTAATACATATATTGTGGGCAATTCGGGTTAGGCCCCGAAATTCTAAACAACTACTGGGCCCGAGCCCGAAATCAAATCGGGTTAGAATATGGTGCCCAGGCCCGTCCGAATTAACAACATATGCTGTCCAGACCCGATTTCAACTCGGTCCGGGTTCGGGTTGCCCGGGCTCGACCCGACCGAGTTGCAGTCCTATTAATAACTTACATATAAAAATAGGTACAAAAAAAAGGTACCGAATGGAGACACTTCAACTTTTTTTATTTAAGGCTAAAAATTAATAACTATATATTGTTAGAGTGAATTAAAAAAATCATTTATACAATAGAATTCTAAATATTTTTTGAAAAATAAGTCTATTAGTTATAAAACATAATTAAATTTATAAATATCACTTATAATTAATAAAAAATAACATATTCTTGCTAAATGTGCTACATAATAATTTTCAAATATAACATTTATAAGTAATTAGAATACAAACCGGACAATTCGGGCTAGCCCATCATTAAATATTCGTATCCAAGCCCGACCCCAATTGCAATTGGGTTGAGGTTTTTTACCCGAGCCCGTCCAAATTAGTCAAAGCATGTGCCAACGTTGACTTTAGTCCGGGCCGGGTTCGGATTGGTCGGGTTCAGCCCGTCCAAATTGCACCCCTAATACTTTGACATGTCTCCTTCTTTCTATTTCTTCCTCTCCTTCGATCTCTTTATTCTCCATCAGCCCATCTCTCTCTCTCCCCGACATCTCTATTTCCTTAGAGGCTCTGAAGTCTAAATCCCCATATCTACATGCATCAAACGGTTTATGATATTGCAAAATTCGCGATTTCTTATTTATCATCGTGCTCAATGCATTTGTGAATGACAAATTAACCCAAGTTACACCATATGTACACTCATGTATTGTGTATGTTCGCAATATTTCATGTGTTCATTACCCTAGGTGAAAATATTACTTGGGTTCTCCGAACTAATTTCAGAAGCATACACATTGATTCCCAACTAATTTCTCCAAACAACAAACACAATTGAGTTAAAATTAAAAATGAGTAGGGATTCCTCAAAAAAGTGGGTAGAGAGGTATTGATGCTTACAACAACAATGATGAGAAAACACACAATCACAATGATAAGTTCTTTTAATTTCAAAATGTACATCGAATATTAATATGATCGTCATGTAACTTAAAATATAACAGATGCGACAAAAGTTGAGTAAAAGCATTAGAGAGTTGTTATTACATTTTTAAATGTCCTAACTTTGTGAGATACGTACGTTATTTATCCGTATCGAAAGATGTTTCTAGTGACCGATAATATTTAAGGTCGCTTACGAAGTTCTCTCGTCAATATAACAAAATCAATGGATGGATGAGTATTTAAAACTACGTGCGACACAACTGTATTACACTCAGATCTAAAGAGACAAAGAAACGTAATACTCTTTAACTTTTAATGAATGACTTCTTTTCTAGAAAAGAAACGAGGTACATCTTTATATTATGAAATTGTTATATCTTCGAGATACCGAGTTTTCATGTGAATGAGAAATAAACTTTTATCATTTGTTAGAAATATGATTTGTATAATAAACTATTAGGAGCATTATACTGCCTAAAGAAGCCTAGGCCGGCCGACCATGTCTTACTTCACATTGCTTTGCAACACAATACAAACTTGAGATGTGAAGAGGTGGTTGCCGCAAACTCAACTCTTAGCCCACCTGACTAGGCCTGGCAATAATTGACACGAAAAGAACCTGTTGCGGCACGGAAATAAGCGGGTAGGGTACGGGACAACCCGCATAACCCGAAATGACTCGCTTAACCCGTACAAATCCCTCATAGAATTTGCTTAATAATTAGTTTGTAGTATATTTAATGGGGTACATACAAAAATATATAAAACTATCACAAATAAATACCATAAAGTTAACCACAACCACGCATTCTGCTTTGTATCTTCTCTCACCCACAACTCTCCCGACCCTCTATCTCTACAACTCTTCTCACTGAGCCTCTCCAAGTCATAACTCTCACTTGGCTGAACAGAGAACCACCTTAACACCAAACAAGAAATCGAAGCCCAAGATGTCCATATTCTTTGCCGAATTTATTGCATTTTGCTGCCGTCTGACAATTCGGATTCTCAAATCTAAGATGTGTTCATGACTTGGTGTGCTTTGACATCTCACCTTCTTACTATTTCTTCCTCTCATTTGATCTCTCTAATTATCCCTCGGTCTATCTCTCTCTCCGAAACATCTCTATCTCCTTGGAGGCTCTGAAGTCTAAATCCCCAGATCTACATGCATTCAACGGTTTCTGATATCGCAAAATTCGTGAATTTTTTCTTATCATTTTATTCAATGCATTTTTGAATGAAAAATTACCCCAAGTTATACCATATGTACACTCATTTATCATGTATGCTCGCGATATTTCGTATGTTCAATATCCTAAGTGAAAGTATTCATTGGGGTTATTCCTACCACGGTGGCATGTCCATGTGGTGAAACCTGTAAATCATTATTTTATAAATGTGCATGAGTCTGACTCTGCTCAACCGTCCTCAGAAGCATATGCAGTAATTCTCAAATAATTTCTCCACACAACATTATTGAGTCTAAAATTTAAAATGAGCAGAGATGGTATTGATGCTTAAAACAATAATGATGAGCAAAACAAACAATCACAATGATAAGATTCTAATTTCTATACTTAAATCAGAAATTAATAGCATATTAGATCATCGCGTAATAAAAAAATTAACATGTACGACTAAAGTTGAATATAATACCATTCGAGAGTTGTTATTTTATTTTTAGATGTCCTCACTTTGTGAGATACATACGTTATTTGTCCATATCGAAAATATTTATAACGACCGACAATTAAGGTCGGTTACGAAATTCTCTTATCAGCAAAATGAAAACTGTGGATGGGTGAGTATTTAAAACTACTTGCAGTACAACTGTATTGCACTCAGATCTAAAGAGATTAAGAAACTTAATGCTCTCTAACTTTTAATGAAATGACTTCGTTTCTAAAAAGAACGTCACGATGTACAACTTTATATTATGAAGTTGCTATATATTCTAGATGTCGATCTTTCATGTGAACGTGAAATAAAAGTTTTACACTTAGATAGAAATATGATTTGTATAATAAACCATTAGGAGCATTATACGGCCCAATGAAGTCTAGGACGACTCATCATGGTCTACTTCACATTGCTTTGCAACAGAATACAAACTTGACGTATGAAGAAATGGCCACAGCAAACTCAACTCTTAGCCCACGTGACTTAGGTCTGACAATAATTGACACAACAACACGACACGAACCCGCTGCGCGTCAAAGTGGGTTGACACAAAATTGACACGGAAATAAACGGGTTGGCTTCATGTCAACTTGCATAACCCAAAACTGACTCGCTTAACCCATATAAATCCCTCATAAAATTTTCTTAGTACTTAGTTTGTAGTATAACTAATGTGGTACATTCATTATAAATAAAATTTTCACAAATAAATACCCTGAAGTCAATCACAACTCTCTCAGACCCTATTTCAAAAAAAAAAACTCTCTCAGACCCCCGCCTTCTCTACCACTCCTCTTACTCATCCTACTAAGTCATAACTCCCACTTTTCTTAACTGAGAACCACCATAACACCAAACAAGAAACCGAAGACCACGGTGTCCATATTCTTTGTCGAATTCATTGCTCGTCGTTGCTGTCTGACAATTCGGATTCTCGGATCTAAGATGTGTTCATGACTTGGTGTGCTTTGATATCTCACCTTCTTTCTATTTCTTCCTCACATTCGATCTCTCGATTTCTCCCTCAGTGCATCTCTCTCTCCCAAACATCTCTATCTCCTTTGAGGCTCTGATCTACATGCATCCCCGTTTTCCATATTGCAAAATTCGTGAATTTTTTTGTTTATTGTTGTCGAAATGTAAAATATTTTTGTTGTTCGAGCTGAATTTTCCTCCAACATGTGCGGGTCGTGTCATATATGGGTGACCCGACGCGACCTGTATTTAAGTGAGTTACCCGGGTCGTGTCTGGTTACTCGATTAATAAGCAGGTCGGTTTCGGGTTTAGAATTTCAACACGATTAAAAGCTCGGGTCTAATTATATTTATATTTCGAAAAGATTGTATCAAAGATAAACAATTTTTTTTTCCTTTTTCTGTCTTTGAGGATATAAAATCGATCATCTTCAAAAGCACATTAATTTCTAAATACGAATCAGAGGTTCCCGCGCATGAGCGCGGGCTAACGACTAGTTCAATATGATCGTAGAAGATGAGTCATAATTCATCTCCCACTTCACATGTTAATAAATCCCATTCCTTGACTATTAACACTTTTAATAGTTTACTAGGACGGTATGAAACTAGGGGTTGATTATCATCGAAAAACTCACATGAGCATGACATCAAACTTAAGAAGGGCAACACACATGAGGTCTGTCATCCATCAACTAATTAATCTAGATCAAACATGGTATAACTCAGAAAATATAATTTACCTATTTTTCTCTCCTGAAAAGATCGCGATTAGGAGACTAAAGTAAAAACGTAAAAATTCCAAACAAGACCTATCTGAATTCATTTGAAGAGGAAATGAAAAGAGTAACAGAAGTTGTCTAGCGATAGAGATAAAAAGTACCTTGTTTTGTTGTTGTGCCGGATAGAGGGGGATCAATCACGGTGGTTGTCTCTGATGAGTTCTGCGGAAGCTAAATTTTCGACGGGGATTGCGATGTTGTCTGATGACGCCGCTTTGAAAACCCTCATGGATGACTATTCCATTCACGCTTTCATTGCGCTCTTAATATTTTCAGAATTCCAAAACTATCCCTGAAGAGTTTTAGAATTATAAGAACGACCTGTACTTAGAACCCATTATTTTCAGAATCCCCCCAACCATCTCTGAAGAGTTTTAGAGTTACAAAAACGACATGTACTTGAACCCTATCTGATATCTCAACGGCTCATCACTTATGTTATCTCCATCTGTCATGTCTTAGGAAGTTGTGTGTTTCTTCCTATATGAAGCCCACTAAGAACCAAGGTTGTGTAGGAATTCAGGACTGAAAGCTGTCGACGTTCGGCTAGATACAGGATTTCTTAAAACTGAGTATCAAGCGACAAGGATTCGCTAAAGGGTAGAGGAGAGTGTGAATTAGATTATGTAGTATGGACAAGATAAGGAAAATTTAGATTGTCTTACATATCGAGATTTTAGAGATACCTAGATTGCTACTCATTGTAGACCTAGATTGCTACTCGTTGTCAACCAAGGTGGTGATGGAATAGACAACGACCTGTTTTTCACGGTCTAAATGTATATTCTAATACAATTAACTGACAACGGTTATCAGTTTTTGGACACTTAAAATTTGACTTTACGATTGAAGCCTTATTATAATTCGAGTATTAAGTTGCTTCTAGGACTTGTGGTCAAGAAAATGTCATCATTTTATATAACTTCGTAGGGTAAATATGAGTAAATAAGGGTAAATGTGAGAGCAATGCTGATTACATGATAACTGCATGCATACGTACAAAGTCTCTCTCTAAACTGACTCGACAGCGGAAAACCTGAAAATTAATTTCATAAATGCATGTAGATCATTGCGACAATCTTTTTCTCCCTAATAGTGTGTACTAGCTTTTAACCCGTGCGATGCACGGTAAAATTTCAATTCCAAAACAAAATTGATGTCATATAAACACTTCATGTCTCAGGCATTTCAATACTACATCCAAAAAAATAATCAAAAATACTGAATAACATAATCTGTTAGTTTGAAAAAGAAATTGAAACAGCTTGATAGAGACCAATGACATTGTAGGTAGTCATGCATCACAAATGACATAATGTATTAGTAAATGTAAAATATTTTAAGAAGTTTAATATTTAAAATAGAGTAATCGCAAATATCTTACAATCTGTTTGTTTAAGTGCTTCATACAAATGCAGGCACTCATCAGCCCAATCAACAGAAATCACCGAAATACATTTAAGATCATTTTTGTTCCACCACCTCAGTAGGTGCTTCGATGGTGAAAATGTAAGATTTGTTAACGCAACTTTGAATATGCTCTTCATTTATACCATATTTTTTATACTGTAGTCAGTACTATGTTAAAGATATTTTAATCCGTTCTACATTTGAGTTTGGACCGTATTATCTTTGGTTAGAAAGTTCTTAACTATGACCGGAAAAAGAACGGGTACCATTTATTCATCTCCTTGACCCATGTTAATGAAAACCGTTGAGCATTATCATGCTCGTGTTGAATATGGCTCCTAAGATTGCTCGTGTTTGAAAAAGAACGGGTACCATCTACTTTTGTGTTGAATGTATCTGTTTCATATTTTTGTTAAGATTAATACTTTTTGTCTCCTAAATAAATAGATTAATACTTTTTCTTTATTATCATTTTTACTTTTGGATTTGAACCCAACATTAAGTTGGAGCAAAAAAAAATTATCTATTTTTTTAGGAATGTAGATATCATATCACCAATGTTCTTTAAATATTTCTAAGATTTCTCTTATACATTTCGATCAGGCAATTTCTTTTCTTAAAAGTGGCATGCAACCTTTTTTAGATAGGAACAATCACTAAAATAAAAAATACAAATGTAATAACTAAGTGGTCTACAACATTTTTTAGATATTACTTGAAAAAAATACATACCGTTGTGATGAACGGTGTCCCTCAAAATAGACGATTCTGCGTGATGAACATCTTCACCTGCAACACCAAAAGAAACGATGTAAGAAACAACTAAACAACATTGGAGGAAGGAAAAGAATATCAACAAACGTCAAACGATTTTGTTAGTATTACCTATACGGAGATGGCGAGTGACTCTTTCACGCAAGTGTACACCTTCGGCGGCGGCCATCAGAACTTCACATAGACAAAAGAATCGATTTTGTGAGGAACAATGCACATAGACAAAGCATACGATTGTAAACACAACGGATATGCGGGCTTGCATTTGCTCATCTAATTTTCTCTTGCGCACCAAGCGAGCCAACCTACAATGTTGTCCCCGCTTCTCATTTTCGTCCATGACTGGGAGATAAGAGAATGTAGTGGGGAAGAATCAAAATAAACATCAAACACGATTTAAAGGGAAGAATCATAATAAACATCAAACACGATTTGAAGGGAAGAAGCATACCTCCAAACACCTTTAACGATTTTTTTGACTCGAGACACCAAACACAGTTCCTTTCACACTATATGAATGTAAGAGTGATATACCTATTATATGGGTGAGATTTTGGTCCATTTTGGAGACGAAAAGGTGTGAAACTCACCATCAAAACTAAAGATTCATTTTGGCACCATTTTGATATTCATTTCCGTAACTCACTATCAATGTCATATAATCGAGGTCATTTTATATACATGATTCTTCCTTTCATATTCACGTGTAATTTGAAATTTCACCATCCATTTTGGAGACGGATATTTACGGAATTAACTATTAATAATTTTTTTGGTGGAAGTTTCCTTACTGACTAATAATTTTTTCCAACTAACATCAGTAACTTTCCTTTCCAATAAATATGAAACGGGCTAAATTAAATTTACACGTTGGCGCCAATTTTTCATTTCAGTTCAAACTATGCAGATGTGAATTTAAAGGCGCCAAAAATTTTCATTTCTAGTTCAAACTCAAAAGATGTGATTTAAACTTTATTACATCAATTATTTTCAATATCCACGTGGCAATTCCTCATGCAATCCTTAGAAAGACATTCTCAAATAGTATATATAGATTACTGGCAGTGAAGGTTTCTTTGACTTGTCTCATGTCTTTGATCAGATGTTTATAAGTGGATTCACAATCAGAAAGATGAATGGAGAAACTCATTAATCACACATTGACTTTTTTCTTAAAATTTGTGGCAAAGGTCGGCCACGGTAGGGCAAAGAAGAAGTCATACCATCTAAACTGATGAAGAACAACGTGCTCTTGCACCAGTGTTGGAGATATGATCTATTAGGTATACCAGTTCTACCTAATATCTCGGAAGTTAAGGTTTTGAAGGATTTGTTGGCATTTCCAATAGTAGTAGGTATTTTTTGCATATTTTAAATTTTGCATGACATGCATTTGTAGTTTTGCTCCAGCAGTAAAATGCAATTTATACATTTTGTAGTTATGAGAAGTTAAAATATACATATTGAGAATGCATGAGAGGGATAGACACAAAATTTTGCATGCCGAGCATCTCCAATAGATTATGTAAACGTGTTTTGTTAGGTATATTATATATAAATTGGTAGAAGTTGTGCTCCAAGATCATATGTATCTTGATATGTAAAACACAATTTATGTATCCACTTCACCAAACTTGGGCGATGGTTTTTTGTTATGCAAAATCATCTTCCTCCCCTATTTATGTGGGTAATAACATGTTTTCTAAATTTTCTCACCAACTCACTACTTTCTCTCCATGTGTCCACATTTCTAGCATAAATTAAATTGAAAATGCTACCACGTAGTTTTTGTCTAATCACTACTGAAGAAGACTCTTGAAATCTTCATTATTTGTTATGTAAAAGAATAGTTTTCTCAATAATTTATCTAATTTTCCCTTCCTGATACTGGAGATGTTGAGGATGCATGTTCTGCTAAATGCATGAGCCTATGTATTGTCTATTGAAGGTCAATATTTCATCATATTCTTTACATTTTGCATAACACTAGGTTTTGCATAGATAGAGATATTTGAATTTGCAGGAAGTTAGGTTTTCCTCTTTGCTCATACTCAAGCAGATGCAGGGAACACTTCAACGGAACACATACATTCCTATTATTTTTTTATGCCACCAAAACTTGTAGAGCTTTATACTTCAAGTTTTATGTGCGATAAGGACTGGAAATAGAGGAACAACTATTAGAGTCAATGAGGAATTTGTACAGAGTGTATCAACTTTATTGGACGAATTGGTCTGAAACATTGAAGTTCAAAAGAACACTAAATATATACCAGTTAGCAATGACGAGACAAAAGACTACGTATTTTATTAGGATTCATAATATAGTCTTGAACTTCTTCTTTTTTCAGGATAATTACTTTGTATGTATAAGATGTGCTTGAATGAAAGACAGTGCGGTGACTGAAAATGTGAGAGTAGGCGACACATCTGGTGCCAGAGAAAGATAAGTGGCATAGGTATTATAAATGCGCGTGAGTTGGCAACTTGGTTTGTTGTTGTCATTTGAGACTTTTGTGGTAATGTTTGGCATGCATAGGAGATGCTTAAACACTGAAACATCACTGTAGTATGTCATTCTTGCCATATATTTACATCGACAATCCGTAAACTTGGATATCTTTTACCCTTCATCAATTTGTATGTATGGAATTGTATGTATGCCAATACTGTTGTTTAAGCATGTGTCTAAAGAATTGTTACAATGTGTTCTGTCCTTCCATTATGTTCTTGACTGCTCACGATATGTAGCATATAACCTATAGGTCATCCAATTTGTAGCAAGAACTATAATATGAACTGAAAGGATCGTCTGATGAAGAGAAACTGAAAGGATCTTCCGATGAAGAGTAGCCAAGACAAAGTCGTGGCTTGAAGTTTGGCCCTGTAACAACCTCCCTGGTGACTCGGGGGGTCTGAACATGCTTGACTATCTAGAAAATCGAGTTATGTAATGTGGAACAATGTACTACAAATACGGTACTGCCTGATTCCCTGGCAAGAAGGCTAAGAGGCAAGGAGAGGCTCTATATATAGGCACCTGTTGTAGGTGGGGTAGTACGGTTCAACTGTGGAAGAGGGTGCTGCAAAGTATGTGGAAGAGTGTCAATAATATGCTAAAATGGTATTAAGAAGTCGGTCATCTGTCAATGAAAAGTCAAGTAGTTCATAAGTATGAAGACTTATCTAGATTCGGGGTAATGCTCTATAAATGTAACAATCTGATTGTGTCAGATCATTATAAGAGTCCAGTCTTAATCCTGCTGCAGCAGAAGAAGAACACCAATTGTAACATAAATAGTCAGTTGAATTTAGAAATATCCAGATAGTTGCTTCCTATTACTTGATAATGTGCCAACTCTTTTCTGTTTATTCTAACTGATCCATGCCCCGGCAGTGGAAGCGTCGTGGCCCTTTCATACTTGGAAAATCAAACTCATATGACCTATTCACCATGTCTCGTCTCATCCGATTATATTATGTCCAGCGGGGTTCCCCCTCTTGGACAGAAATGACTAGAAAAGGTATGTCTTTTATCAGATAAACAAAGAACCTTCCCGGTGAACAAAACGTTTGAAATTAGGCAGGCATCAAAATGCTGTAGCCCAGAGGCATCAGATAAACGAAACACATCCCCGGATAGCAAAATGTTCCAATTTTTCACACTACAGTAGAGAAACTTCTACTAAGGGAAAGGGGCGGGTGGCTGAGGCACAACCGGTTCGTCCCCCAACTCTGCCTCCAGCTCAGCAATCTTCTTCTTTTCATTGGCCAACTCAATCTCTCGCTCAGCAATCTTCTTCTTTTCAAATGCCAACTCTTGTCTCTTGCTCGGCAACCGTCTTCTTAAATTCATCACAAGCTTGCTTCTTCACTTCATAAGTACGCAGAGCCTCCCTCGCAGCGGCCGTGCACTCTAACGCTGCCACATACTCCAAAAGCCAACCGGCCTCGAAGCCCAGCGCCTCCAAGTCTCCGGCATGACCCTTGATCCGATCAAAGATTGCAGGTGAGGACTCCGGAGAAGCAGATTGAATCTCCAGAAGGACACTGGATAGGTAGCAAAAAACAGACACGCGAGCTTCTTCGGTGTGAAGACGGAGGAAACCGTCCAATGCTGAAAGATGGACGGAAACCAACCCATCAATTGCTCTTTTTCTTCGCTGGGATTCATCTGCAATACTCCTGAAATCTGCAGGCAGAGATGGTACAGCCCCTGTCAGAATCACTTGAAATTGGGGGGTAGCGAGAATTGCCTGAGGCTGGTCCTGTGAAAGCAAAATGAATGTGATTGAAGCTAACACAATGACACGCAGAATATGCAACTACATTTACAAAAAATAAAAGGATGGTTGATATCCATCATCATTTCGAATGATAAATGAAACAATAGAGATACATTTACAAAAACTAAAAGGATGGTTGATATCCATCATCATTTCGAATGATAAATGAAACAATAGAGATTGCTATGTATAGCTTTACCAGGAAGCATGCATTACCTGCTTCTTCTTCTCCTTATTTGCAGCTGAATTCAAATTTGGTTGAGATGATGAATCTTTTGGTTGTTGACCAACTGCTGCTGAAGCCTTGTGGGCCGTGTGGAGCTGCTGCTTACGTGCTGCTGGTGTAGCCTTGTGGGTGTGGACTAGTCCAGAGGCTCCTTTCTGTGACTGTCGATTGGCCACGCGTTCAGTGCTACACTTTTTTGCTGGACTAGCCTCCAAAACTTTACAAGGCCGCTTATAAACCAGGTGTGCTTCATCATCGGCAACCTCGTCCATCACCTCAGACCTGAAGAGAAATTTACCCACTTCACATGGAGTATTACGATTATACAATATTGTAGCCGAGTCTACATTAACAACTCTATAAAACAACATGGGTGATGAGTAGAGTAGATTCAGAACAATTCAACTTCAGAGAGAAAGTACGACCTTTCGGTTGATGGTTACGATTGACGAAGTTAAATCAGGTGTCTCCGGTGAAGAATTCTACCCGAGGAGAAGCCGATTTTTCCCGGCCGGCAAACTAGGAAGGCGTTGCGATCCTCTGTTGTTGTTATATGGAGATGAGGATGAGGAGGAGGAGGAGGTCATGTTGATGGATACTAAGAGCATCTCCAATGTAATAGGTGAATTGGTATTCTTAGGCAAAATTTAAATAAGTTGAACAAAATTAGAAGTCCAATGGATTAGGTATCTTATTATGCAAAACACAAAATAGGCATCATTATCGCCAAATTTGGCGAAGTTCATTCCCTAGCCATCTTTGTTTTTTCCCTACTTTTTAGGTTTTTGAAACACTTGTCCACTTTTTGGGGTGTGACTACTTATTTAAACCATGTCTCCTATAATTTCTCCACCACTTGTCTTAAATCTTTCATTTTAATTTTCATCTAGTACTTGAAAAAAATCTCTAACTATTTGCATTCAATTTAAATTGCCTAATTTATAGCTAGTAGCATTGGAGCCTAGTGCAAAAATTAAAATGCAAAATCGTATTCTTAGGCATAATATGCCTATTTTTTACCTAATTGCATTGGAGATGCTCTAATACTACTACTACTCCTACATGAGAAGAGAGACGCCTGAATCCAAATGTTAACGACTTCCAATACTGATGTTCAGTTTCCCATAGCCTCGATTGGAGAGTACCAACAGCAGTCGCTCGGAAGTCGAAAAGGCTAAAAAACTCGGATCTTATTCAAATTTTCTTATCCTTTCGACCACATTTACATAGCTTTATTTCTGGGCTCTGTAAAAAGCCCATTTAAAAGTCCATTCAAAATCAGGTGTAAAAGTGATACGGGTCGCCCCATCCATTATTTAACTGCTATGGTAGCTAGTACCACTGTACCACTATTAGTTTTTTAATAAAATTAATTAGTTTAATTACTTTATTTAATAAGTTAACGGACTAGGTTTTCTTTGCGGTTCTTTCCTGACCTATGGAAGTGTACTGCCAATGTCTAGGTTGTTATTATTTAAACACGTGTAATCTTCAATTATTTTGACCGAGTGAATTGAGAAGAAATCTTTATTCGGTCAACTCATTAGTTTGCTATAATAGTCCCGGAGGCTACAAGCTACGTGGAGAGTTTTGTCGATTTTCACAAAATCATCATAATCCGATACCTATTCGGTATCAAAAAGCCTATTTAAAAGTCATGAATGGCTGGAACTTTGTTCCCAAAGGAATTTTATCATATCTTAAATATCGTTTCCGTGATTGCAGTGAACTTAACTTAGACTAGACGGGTGTGACCATCTGTTGGAATGATGGTACGTCGTTCCCCTTTGATGATACAGCAGAAAGTCTTTACCATTTTATGTTTCAATTTATCATCCTCAGAATCATCAACTGAATCAGCACCATAAATCTCCTCATTAAAAGCGGACGTGAGAGTTCGTCGAGATATAAATCTTCTAAGTTATCGTTTGCTGAAGCAGACAGTTCCACGCTTTCCACCAGAAGCTTCATTGTTGGTGTATTCCTCTGGGGGGTGAAGATCTTATTTTGCTGATACATAATTGGCAGAATAAAGTTTATTTCTATAGGAGATACCTGCCTTGTGTACCTTATAGTAGTTAGTATACTTAACACCAATTAGGACTACGTGAACTCTGGCATTTTTATCTAATGGAACCAGGATGAGTATGAGAAAAAATTCATCAAAGTAGAATGCTTAACCTAGGTATTCATGTTTTCGTCAAGGGATTTCTAAAAAAATAAGTCTTCGAGAAACACTGATGCAGACAATGATGTTAGGTGCATGTTGGATCCAATTCATGAATTTTCTTTCGAATAAGAATGTTTATAGTATCCTCCTGCAACACAAGGAAAACGAGCCCAAGGCAACTAAGCTCGCGTCATAACTCATTTCCTTCTTCTACATCTCCCTCTGATGCCATTCATAAATTGGGGGTAAAATCACAATCCTCCAAAGGCTGAATTACATGATTCCTCTAGAGTTTATTTCTACAGTCATTCATAAAATTATCCTTAATTCTAGGTTTGTACATGATTCCTCCTTAACCTCACATCAAACATTGCTGCGGCTTGCAGAAAACAATCCAAAATAAAATTCGGACAAGCTGAGAAAACTACTAGATCAAAGCAAGATTTGACAGAATCAGTAGAGCTAAGAACAAACATGGTAACAGAACTTGACCAATAGACGAAGAAAAATTATATCGAGTGATTCAGTTTTTGTGTGAACACACATTAAAGGGTTAACACTTCTTGGCTCAGGAGTCAAATCACCCGCTTTCCCCTTGCGACGTGTATAACTACCTTCCATGATCACAAGTGTTTCGAAAGTATCATCTGAACCTGCTTAGATCTCTTCCATGATAGTGGAGTTCAAAGTTTGTCGAGATATATCTTCTGAAAGGGACACTTCCAAGATTTCACTGGTAGCTTCACTGAAGGTGCCTTTTGCAGATGAAGAAGAGATCTGGTGATCTTATTTCTGATATATTGTCAAATAGGCATATAAGCGAAATAACCAAAACAAGAAATGACCAGAAAGGGTATGTCCTTTTATAGTTACTTCACATATACAAAAACACATCGCTGGTGGAGAACAAAATGATCGATTTTCACACAACATTATATAAAAAAGTCTAATAAGGGAAAGGGGCGGGTGGCCGAGGCACGACCGGTTTGTCGGCCAACTCCGCCTCGAGCTCGGCAATTTTCTTCTTTTCGTTGGCCAACTCCGTCTCTCGCTCGGCAACCTTCTTCTTCAATTCCTCACAAGCTTGCTTCTTGGCTTCGTACACGCGTACAGCCTCCATCGCAGCGGCGGTGCGCTCTAATGCAGCCACATGCTCCAAAAGCCAGCCACCCTGCAAGCCCAGCGCCTCCAAGTCTGCGGCATGAGCCTTGAAATTATCAAAGACTGCTGGGGAGGAATTGGGAGTAAGAGATCGAAGCCCCACAAGGATATTGGACAGGTAGCAAAAGCCAACCGCCTGAGCATCTGGAGTGCGTAGATGACGGATACCATCAAATGCACAAGGATGGACGGAAAACAACCCCCTAAGTGCTCTGCGCCGGGTTTCGTCTAGAATACACTTGAAATCTATAAGCAGCGAAGGTCCATCCCCGGTCGGACTCACTTCCATTTGGGGGGTAACATATATAATTTCCTGAGGATCCTCATCCTATGAGTTACCAATGGCAGAAACAAATAAATGAATGTGATTGTAGTAAACTCAGACAAGTATCATCGAGATCGAGCAGATGTAGTATAGTAGTATAACTTAAGGAAGTCTACAGATTACCAAACCGGGTTTGAAACTTTCCAGACTAAATTTATGATCGACTGAGGAAACAATTTTTATTTTATCTAACAATGAGTGGTTTTTGGACAAAAAAGCTGGTTTAAATTATAAACCAGTTTTTCAATGAGAGCGCCATGATGAAAGCATTACCTGCTTCTCCTCCTTAATAGTGAAGTTCAAAGTTTGTTGAGATGGATCTTTCGATTGACCAAATGCTGAAGCTAACACCTCCAAATTTCCCCGTCCAGTTGTACATTTTTTTTCTTCCATATCTGTTTGACTAAACTTCAAAACTTTACTAGGCCGCTTATAATTGTCAAACCCGTCCATCACCTTTAGGATCTTCACACACCTGAATAGAAATCACCCACTTCACTTAAATATTATACTACAATGTAGATGATTCTCGTATATCGGCAAGCTCCCTTTAACAAGAACTGAATTCGTAATAGATTAGATTTAGGACAATTTAATTACAAACACAAGGGTAGTTGAAAAATAGAAGCAAGGCCTCCATATAGGTAACATATTGGTTTTCTCTTGGAGATATCAATGAGTGAAGCTGGTATAACATAATTCATAACTAAACTTCAATCAACTAAGGTAGAATAAGATTATAACACGAAGAGAAACAGCTCATATATGAACAAGTAGGTAATAATGTGCATATATGCTGGAGGTGCCAAATACGTGTTAGGAAAATTTTGCACATCACAGTCTTCTGGAATCCATATACATTGTAATCGCCCGCCATCAGGGGCGGAGGTACTAGAGTGTTAGTGGCAATTGCCACCCTGACTTTTAGAAAACTTCACTAGAACCCCTCTAGTTATTACTATTTTACAATATGTCCCTTCTGAAAATGTACAAGTGCCCCTACTGGAATTAAAAATTTCTGTCACATCCTAATTTTGCCTTTGATTTCCTGTCTCCGCCGCTGCCCGCTGATACGGTATCCGTAACAATATAATTCAGTTATTTATTAGTTAGTATTTAATTACGTTATTTGGTTATTTATTTAATTAATAAACCGGGCTTGGCCCGTCAGGTCTAGGGTTAGGTTAGGGTAGGTACCCTGCTTATTAATCAATCAAGAAGAATTATTATTTAGTTTATTTTACTATCGTGTGTGTGCCCGGGGGTAACACCCGCCATTAATCACCAACTTATCAATGGTTGTTCTAAGTTCGTGATCTTCTTTATTAATTTCAAGAACCCACATAGGCATTTCATCAAATATAAAATGGGCAGAAACACAAAATCTTATACACCCATGGACTCTTCATCAATCAATAGTGTAGGCCACCTTTGTTATCAGATAGATCTTGAATAAAACGTAATTTATTTTAAAACAGGGCATTTTTTATTTATACGGAGATGATAGTGAAAAGATGAATGGAAGTCATGGAGTTCGCTCAGTGGTAGAGAGAAAGTACCTTTCAGTTCCAGTGACGAAAGAGTTAATTAACTCGGGTGTCTCCGATGAGTACTTCGGCCGTTGGCTGGGTCACCCTCAGTTGCATGCGTGGAGGAGGTCCGATTATTGAGACAGAAGAAAGACTCATAAGATCTGATTTTTTCCAAGTCTAAATTTAAGGAGCTGAATTCCGGACGTCAGAAGAGCCCTCTAGGCTGACGGTCGGAGACGGATTTTTCCGATAGCCCTCCTCCAGAATTAATAAGTTGCGACCAGTTGAAGACAAGTCACACAGGCCATAACTAGAATATATTTTTTTGGGCTATGGGCCTTGTTGAAGCTCCAGTCACACTGCCTTATATTTGGGCTTGACATTTTTTTATGTTCTTTTAGGGTCTGTTTGGTTCGCAGTAAAGTTTTACCATGGAAAATACTCTACGCGCAAATATTTTGTGTGAAAAAATTGACTCTGCAATTATTTTCCCGTGTTTGTTTGACACTTGCCAAAACTGTGGGCCGTGACGGCGGTGGCAGTGATGGGTGTGGATGAAGGTGGGTGGCGGTGATGGGTCGTGGTGAAGGTAGGTGGTAGTGGTGGTTATTGAACGTGGATGTGTTAGTATGAGTTGTTGTGCTCATCACTCTCCGGAAAATGACTTACGGACTTGAAAGGGGTGAATCATTTTACATCTTTTTACATCAGATGGAGTACCAACACAACTAAAATTAATTTCAAACATAATTTATCTTGATAAACAAAATGTTACACGTCGTAAGATAGATTGTGAATAACACGTAAAATTGGTCAAATTACTAGCAATGCATTCTTTTTTTTTGAAAGTATATCAAATTATTGATGATGGATCAAACTAGAAACACTCATATTACATCTACTTTTGTTTCTTCCCTTTCAGCTGACTTCCCTTTTTAACACTATTTATTGGGTCACTTTGATCGTGTAATTTGATTAACAAAGTAATACACGAATGTGGTAATCTTTGCACGATCTCGTAGAGTAAATTTTACTCTACAATACTACATAAAACATGCAAAAAAATTACATCGTTTTGCTATCCAAAATCACCGGCGACCCAGTTACAAGTTAAAGAGTCAAACGGAGTTGAAAGAGAAGAACGGAAGTTGTACTTTATTAATTGTATTACTACTTCAATTTCATCTGAAACTTTCCAGTTAACTTTTTTTTTTTTACTATTATGTTTGGCAAAACGATGCAAGCATTTAATTATCTTTTCATGGTGTTGTAGATTATAATCTATCCTGTAACACCATGAAAAAATTACAAAAAAATTACATCGCTTTCCTATCTAAATCACCGGGTCTAAGTGACAGAGTTACGAGTGGAAAAAGTCAACCGGAAAAGTTTCAGCCGAAACATATGTTGTACTATTCATATCAGGCACTTTTCATGTAATTCAAGAAGAGAAAGGGCTCGCCAACAATCCTCAGCAGTTAGCGGGTGTAGATACTGCTTTATGACATGGCAGATCTAGGCCACGTGGCAACCATCCAGCACACCATATTGTGCTCCACACACACAGGATCACCAGCCGAGCTGATCCATGTGGGGGCTGCGAGACAGAGCCCTCGCATACCACTGCACGGGACTTGTAGGGACTTTGTGGTCTGGAGGCTAGAGTAAGCCCTGTCGCGTGCGAGCCAAGCCCGCGCGCGACCTTTAGTAACTGTTTTGAGAGATTTATGGCACGAGCTCCATAAACCCGGTCAATCCGGTCAAACCCGGTCAACCTCGTAACGGTTCCGGTACTCGCGCACCACGTGCTCTAACGGTTCCTATATACTCGGACGAACGTGCCGTTATGGTTAAGCTAATTAAGCCGCCATTAATGGGCGCATTAACCACACTACAACGGTCACGTTCTCCAGTATATATATATCGTTAACCTTTCCATACAAAGGAGGACACACTGTCATACGCGGAAGCTCTGCCAAACCTCTGTCTCTCTCTCAGACATTGCTACTGACTTACTCTCTCCCTACACACACCCCTACTCTTCCTGTGCGATCCCTGATCCACTGCGTACGGTGTACACGGAGGTCTCCCTGCCGGAATCTCTTGTGCACATTTTGGTGAACCCGACGTGAAACTTACCAGCAAAAGCAACCATGTCTCAGGAGGACGATGTCAGCAACCGATCTCCTTCCACCGAAACTCCCTCGGGAGACGAGGCTCGCCGTACTCCGACGACTCCCGGTGAGGCGCCAACTTTAGAGTCTTTGGACGCCACTGTCCAAAGTCAGGCAAAAGCTCTCAAGTCTCAATTCGCGCAGTTAGAACGGATCTTGGCCGTTCTGGGCACTCTTGCGCCAAATCCTCCACCTGCCATACCGCACCCTAGTGCAAAAGCTGATGCAGCAATTCTGCGACGTGAAATACGAGCACAAGCCCCGAGCGGACAACAGGCATGCAGACGCCTTAGCAACTCTGGGATCTAAGGTCAGCATAGACAAATGCCCCGCAAGGATTTCCATCGAAGTGCGAACATCGTCAGCATTAACAGAAGATGCGTGCGACGATGAACACATGGATGACGCAGACTGGCGAAAAGCAATCCTGCAAGCTATTGCGAAAGGCACCAGCAGCGAAAGCTGGGTACTCACGAAAGGATACTGCATCCACGACAACACCCTTTACTACAAGGGTCCTGGAGGAATACTCATGCGATGTGTCTCCGAGCAAGAGGGACAACAGCTGTTAGAAAAGATTCACCAACACGCTTGCGGAGAAAGCGAGGTGTCAATCTACAGGAAAGCTCAGAGATATGGCATTCATTGGCCAGGCATGTCAACAGCTGCAGCCCTGATACAAGGGAAGTGCGAAAGTTGCGCACTAATCAAAGATTATCTACTCATCGCTCTAACCGATGACGACACAGACTGGAGGAAGCCGTTGTTTGAATTCCTCACCCAGGGCACCGTACCCGAATCGAGAAAAGAAGCCGACAAATTGAAGAGGAAAGCCTCTCGATACCTGGTTCAGGAAAACCTGCTTTGGCGAAAAGGTCACGAGGGTAACTTGCTGCGATGCCTAGACGGCAGGGAAGCACAAGAAGTCATGGACCTTTCTCATCAGGTGGAACACCAGGGAGGTGCGAAATTATGCAGACAACTCCTCTCAATCGGATACTTCTGGCCCACGATGGAAGTCGATTGCCGCACCAAGGTGCGACGCTGCCAAGAATGCCAATTCAAAGGGAACCTAGTGCACGCTCCTGCCGTGGATCTACATGCATTAGGGACGCCATGGCCATTTCACACATGGGCTTTGGACTTCATCGGCCCCATCCGACCAACGTCACATGGGAACCATTTTATTCTCACTACAACCGAGCTGTTCACCAAATGGGTGGAAGCAATACCACTGAAGACGGCAAACGCGCTGGCTGTGGTTAACTTCATCCAGGAAAACATCGTATGCAGGTTCGGAATCCCAAATACTATTCTTTCAGATAACGGTACTCCTTTTGTTAATCGTCAGGTAGCTACGAAACTCGCGGAGTACAATATCAGGCAGATATGCTCTACCCCCTATTATCCAAAGGGAAACGGACAAGCCGAAGCGACTAACAAAACGCTGTTGAGAATTCTGAGCAAGATGGTCGCAGATGACCACAAGAAGTGGGCCGACTCCTTTAACATAGCTCTGTGGGCCTATAGAACTTCTCCAAGGACACCTACAGGGGCCTCGCCATTTCTGCTATGTTATGGGGCCGAAGCTGTAGTACCTGCGGAGGTCAGAGTCAATTCGGCAAGGCTGGCCTTCCATGCACTCTATGAAAATCAACGCGATCATGATTTAGTCTTGCTGGAAGAAAAGCGAGAACAAGACAAAAGGACTAACAAGCGGTACCAAGAGAGAATCGCTCGCGCCTATAACAAGACAGTCCAGCGACGGGATTTCGCAGTTGGCGACCTGGTCTTGCGCGCATCTGATCACTGCATGCGAGAAGCAACTCACCCAAAGTTCGCAGCTAATTGGGAAGGACCCTTCGAAGTCACAGAAGTCTTCGATAGCGGCTACTGCAGCATACGAAGGTTGCACGGCACAACCTCAACTCCAAGCTCAGTCAACATGCGCTGGATCAAGAAGTACTATCCTTGACTCCTCTTATTTCATACGTTTTATGATAACGTTGCTTAATGTCTCATGTGGCTATGATTAACGCAATCTCCTCTCCCATATGAGAGGATTGTAATCCTATCTCTCACATATGAGAATGTCATAATAAAAGAATTCTCCCAAATGAGAAGTTCATATTTCTAGCCGTTTATATTGCTCTGCTTTATTTGTTATTACTGTTAACAATAATTTATTCGCTGCAATAGCAGCAAATACAAATGCGATCTTAATTGATCATCAAAGCCTATCTCTTACGATAGCAAACGCGATCTCAATCGATCATATAAAGCCTATCTTTTACGATAGCAGCCAAACGCAAATGCGATCTTAATTGATCATCAAAGCCTATCTCTTACGATAGCAGCAAATACAAACGCGATCTTAATTGATCATCAAAGCCTATCTCATACGATAGCAAACGCGATCTCAATCGATCATCTAAAGCCTATCTCTTATGATAGCAGCCAAACGCAAATGCGATCTTAATTGATCATCAAAGCCTATCTCTTACGATAGCAGCAAATACAAACGCGATCTTAATTGATCATCAAAGCCTATCTCATACGATAGCAAACGCGATCTCAATCGACCATCTAAAGCCTATCTTTTACGATAGCAGCCAAACGCAAACGCGATCTTAATTGATCATCAAAGCCTATCTCTTACGATAGCAAACGCGATCTTAATTGATCATCTAAAGCCCATCCCTTACGATGGCAGCCAATGCAAATGCGATCTTAAGTGATCATTCAAAGCCTATCTCTTACGATAGCAGCAAATACAAACGCGATCTTAATTGATCATCAAAGCCTATCTCATACGAGAGCAAACGCGATCTCAATCGATCATCTAAAGCCTATCTTTTACGATAGCAGCCAAACGCAAACGCGATCTTAATTGATCATCAAAGCCTATCTCTTACGATAGCAAACGCGATCTTAATTGATCATCTAAAGCCCATCCCTTACGATGGCAGCCGATGGAAATGCGATCTTAAGTGATCATCCAAAGCTTATCTCCTACGATAGCAGCAAAAATACAAAAACGATCTCAATCGATTATCAAAATCCTATCTCTCACGATAGCGGTTTACTCAAGTGCGATCTTGTATGATCTTTTTAAGCCAATCTCAATCGATCATCAAAATCCTATCTCTCACGATAGCGGTTTACACAAATGCGATCTTATATGATCTTCTCAAGCCTATCTGTTACGGTAGCAATTTATACGCAAAGTGATTTTAGTTGATCACCCAAGCCCGTCTGTTACGATGGCAACGTAACTGCAGAACCATCTTGCTAGATCTTCTAGAAGTCTATCTGCTGCGATAGCAATTTATGCGAGAAACTATCTCAAGTAATTCTCTAATAAAGCCTATCTTCTATGATAGCAATTCGCATCGCTCAATGATCTTAATTGATCTGTTAAAAACTATCTGTTACGATAGCAAAGTTGTGAACGTGATCTCATACGATTTACAACGACCACCTGCAAGCCCATCAGTCAAGATGGCACAGCTGCGAAATTACGATCTCGAATGATCTAGCGAAACATCTGCACATTGATGTCGCATGTGCGAAATCATTACATGGCATTATGCAAGGCAAAATAAGCCGAAACGCATGCGAAATTGTATTTTGTTGCAAAGAGAGCACATAATACAAAGGCTATTTATCATTATGAGTCAAATGACTTACAATTTATCTATCTAGATAGCAGCTTACAAGCGAAAAGCTCGAATCTAACTACAGCAGCCAACATGGCTTACAATACATTCGAAAAATGGCTGATAAGCCAGCAGAGACACGGTACGGAAACCCGGACTGCAAAGCATGAACCGCCCTGGCTTCAAACGCCGGCTACACGATGCCCAGATCTGTGGGTGAACATCTGTAGCAAGGGGGATCTTGCTCTAAAAAGAGCCACATGAAGCCATACGCTCGACAATCCGCTATCCGACAAGACCGTTGTCAGATAGGCTCCCCATAACATTTGCCCAAGGAACCACCGGTTCCGGCGATCCACAGGCAAGCAGAAGCTCCAAAGGGCAAGGGCTCCTTGTAGACGGGGATGAACGCGACGGTTCGTCACCCCGGGCTCACAAACGGGAAAGTGACGGATTCTTCTTCGGAGATGCTGAAGAAGAATTCCGCCGTTCATTACGAGACGGTAGCACGGTCACTTCGGCGCTGCACCTCGCCACGAGGCGGCCGGAAACATGACCTGCACACATAATACACGAAGAAATTTCTTCGAACACACATGAGGTATTATCTGCATCCTCTTTATGATGGTTATAAACAGCAATAAGCCTCATAAAGTGGATCTTGGAAACTATTTCTATAGCACAAAGCGCAAACTCAGGATTCAAAACTCCTAGTTGCCATGAATCAACGAAAAACAAGCGTTGAAGCCAGCAGTCGCAAGGACTCACGGCAAAGCACATGTTTGGGATGAAGAACCCAAATGACAAAGACAGGGTTTATATAGGCCCTGTGAAGACTCTTCGGTTGCCTAAGATGAGTCAGCAAAATTCAAAAAAGAGGGTAAGTTCAATCACTTACGCCTTGAAAAGCGGTAACAATCAATTACCCTACTAAAGGCTACGACGATTCAGTTGCGTATCCTAATAAATGACGGATAGTCATGATTCGGATGGACTTCCCAACGGAAGCGTGCTTATCTGCCGAGAAATTGGCGCGAAAATCAAGCAGAAAATCAATTGCTGATGTCATAATTGGATATGCACAGAAATGTCCAATCAAATCCCGAAAAGGGCAAAATGGGCAAACTCATTGTTTGTTGTTAAAAAAAAGGGGGGGAGAAACCCTAGCAATATTACATTAATGTTTCAAAACATTACATTAATGTTTCAGCCATTTTTCTGTTTTCTTTTCAAAATTTGAAAAGTCAAAACAAATTCTTGATCAAGGAGTCATGGGGCTCGAACTGCTCGCTCAGCTTCTCCACTTGTTTCACTTCTTGCTTCAGCTGCTCGCACTTGGCATTCATTTCATGATACAGCTTCACAGCTTCATCAACCTTATGCTTTTGCTGC
The DNA here is from genome assembly GCA_023055425.1 of Linanthus parryae. Taxonomy (NCBI): domain Eukaryota; kingdom Viridiplantae; phylum Streptophyta; class Magnoliopsida; order Ericales; family Polemoniaceae; genus Linanthus; species Linanthus parryae. The sequence goes on along the minus strand of JALGPY010000004.1, from coordinate 124,563,767 downwards.
TCCACCTTCTGCATCTCAGCTGCGAGATTCTGGTGACCGAGATTCAAAGTTACAGCTGCGCGAATCAGTGTAACTCTGTCCTTGAGGAATTTGAAACCAAGTCTGCCTTGGACTTTGAACAGGAGATTCTGGCACATGCCACACAGCAATTCAGCACTCTGGGCCGAAATGGTCGCAGGTGTAGCCGCAGACAGCTGCTCCAGTATCCAGATGGCTTCAGTAAGGAATAGCCTCCTGTCAAAAGGTCCGATCTCCAGAGATCTCACAAACGATCGGGGGTATCTGAGACGCATTCGAACCACCCAGTCTACATCGGTTTGCTTCAAACCTGAGACATCAAAAATGGTTATAATGTCAGAACTCGCAAGCGAATAATGCGATGTGCGAATGGTAAATCTTTACTTACCAGTGCCTTCCAGAATTTCATGAAGAGAAGGGATGCGGGCCACTGGGTTGTTCGAAGACTGCCCTCGCTCCATGGCTCTCCTATCAGCTGCGACCTCCAACCTCTCATAGTCAGAAGGAATAGTGTAGGCCGCACCAGCTGCGACTACATTCCCAACCTGCGAGCCCCAAATGCTCCACGCAGGAATAGGTGCTTCTGGCTCAGTCATCGCCGGAGGCGAAGGAACAGCCGAAGTCGCTGGGCGGAGGACACTCCCAGATGCGAAAACATTAGCATCACTTGTCCTCTCTTCCTCACCACCGGTACGGACACCTTCGTCCATCGGCATAGCATCAGCTTCGACATCGTCGGAGAGTTCGATGACATCCTCGAGATGCTCACTTGCGTGTCCAGCAGCTGCGACGGGCTTCTCGGTATGGGAGCTCGAAATTGGAACATGGGATGCAGAAGGCTGACTTCTCTGCTCCAGCTCAGGTTCCTCAGCATGACCTGCGATACCAAATGCGATAAAGTGAGGTAACTTGTGTTATAAGTTATTTCGCTATCTTTACTAAAGCTAAGAATAAGCACCTCCACACGAAGGTGGGATTGAGGTATCCTCATCGTACACTAGGGACGTGGAACCGTGCCCTATCAGTGTATCCTCACTAAGCAAATCTTTAAGAAAAGCGTGACCTGGGACGCGAGTAAACCAGTCATGATTTTGCCTCAAGTGGCTGCAGCCTAGTATGCGCATATCACTCAAAATAGTTACCGGAGGGTTCTCCGCATTTGCTTACCAACCAACGGCGAATGTCAGGCTTTGACACACCGTGCTTTAACGCACCTACAATTACATCTCTATAAGTAACTGCGAGATTGAAGATCTCACCTTTATCGCCACCTGCGATCTCTGCGAAGTCCGCTTGGACTTGCTCTAGCTCTGCTGCATCCTCTCCAGGAACCTCATCTTCCTCCTCCACATGAGGAGCCACTTCTCCGGGAAGCTCGTCTTCCTCGCCAACTGGACGCACTAAGTCGTCAACATGCTGCTCCTCGAGGCTCCGCTGTTTCACACACTCGAGCTCCTCTTCCTCTCGCCGTCTTCTTCTTTCAGCAGCCTCCGCGGCTGTCTTCCGGGATTCAGCAAGAACATCCTCGCTTATAGGATCATCTGAAATGCCAGAATGGGCATCTCTCTTTTGCCTCTTGGCCACAAGGCCACCGACGGCTTCATCATCATCATCTGCGAATACATATTTGGTTCAAAGAAAAGAACTACAAAGAAGTCAAGATAAAGGGCAAGGAGATGCGACGGAAGTACCTCCTGATTCTTCCTCGCACATCACAACTGTTGCTTCTTCTTCTTCATCACTTGCCTGGGGCTCCTGTCTCTCTTCCTCCTCTTGGTTGAATGGAACGAAAGTCTCAACTGCGAGATCCTTTCGCACTTTGCTGGGCATACGACCCTTGCCTTTGTCCTTGATGGAAAGGGACCTCACTGGGGGAGAAGCTGGAGCACTCCTAGGGGAAGAAACTGTAATTCCCTTTTGCCTGGGTCTCTTCACTCTCGGCGCCGCAGTCGCTGGAGGGGACGGGTCATCTCTAGGAGGAGACGGAGCTGGAGGGTTGTCTATCAGCGAGTCAGCAAAAGTGTTCATGACTCCGCGAACTTTTGTTTCGACCTCGGCATCCATCCTCCATGCTAGCCGGTACGACTCCCCCTTCCTTCTAGTGGCAACAATGGTGTCCACCAGCGATTTGGAACGATCACCAGCTGCGAACCTCCGCACATGACACTGAACAATACAGAACGAAAAGCATCAGCGCGAGGAAATCAAAAGGCTTAAAGCACATAAGGAAATTGCTTACTTCAGCAAACGCCTTGCTATATTTGATGACCTGCGCGTCACCCTTCTTGATTGCGTCGACTTGCTCTTTCAGAATGAAATCGGGGCACAAATGATTCTCGCGGTCCCACAGCGAGTAGCAACCATACTCAGACTCGCTCAAACTGCAATTGGGGCGAAACGGAAAAGAGTTTCTCTTGATCAAGGGGGCCTTTCCTGGCCGCGCCGCCGCCTCCGTCTCAATCCTTGTTTGCTGGGCAACCCAGCATGCGATCCAGTTCTGGGAACAACCACCCTTGCGAGTTCCCGCAGGCTGCTCAAAGGGAAGATTGCTCATGAGGACCGTCTTGCACTCCTTTGTCAGCAGACGCTTGTAGCACCCTCTGATAATGGACTGGGGCCAGATCGATGGGGCCACCGCATCAAAACCAAACTGAGGAGAGACCCGAGTAGGGTCAACATCCACTGTAAGTCTTTCATACCGTGGCGCGAGCTCACGAATATGCTCTGCAAGGGCAGGAAGAGAACCTCGCAGACACCAACAGAAGAAGTCACGATAGCGTTCGTGGAAATGCGGCCCCTTTTCAAAGAGAAGGTCTTCTGACAAGACCATACCTCTGGAAGGGTATAGCTTTGGAAACCACCGTACATTCTCAACACGTGTGGCATAAGGCCTGGCAGTAAACTCCTTTCGTTTGTCGCATATCAAACTCCAAGTACACTTGGTGTTGCTTGCTCCAAACCATCTCGCAGCCCTTCCGCTGTTGCGCGCTTCCGTCTCGCCTGGGGGACACCACTTCTCAAGTGGGAGGGGAGTTGGAGCATAAGACGGCCAGCGCTCGAAAACCCACATTGTCAAAAAGCTGATATTGACAAAGGTCAGAACATCGAGGCGGCCACGCGATTCCCTCATCGCCAGAACCAGCTGATCAAGCCTGTAATATAACGTGCCTAAGACCAAGGGTCCGAGTGCGACTCTCTGGCCAAGAGCGAGCCTCACAGCAAGTGGCAGCACATGGTAGAAGACCCCGTCATGGGGGTGACCATCAATCAGATACCTCGACAGCCAAGCACAGAGAAAGGCACAAAGGGTTAAATGATAACCCTTGCCCTCTACATAATTCTCGGCCTCCGGGTCCTCGCTCAAAAGCTTCTTAGTAATGCTGCTGTTCGCATAGTCTCGGAAGAAGTACTGCAACCACTTGTTCCAGGTATTCTTCGCAGACGTATCCACCAGCTGCCAGTTCGGAAGAGGCTTTGTAGTGGTCCACCGAGTGGAGATTTTCTTTACCTCTGCTAGGCACTCCTCCATCTGCGTGTACAAGGCCATTTCAGCAGATGTCCTCAAGTGGCTCAAGGGGTCCACCTCGCCCATGGGGGAAAGCTCATACAGCATCTGAACGTCCTCGAGCGTGGGGGCAGCCTCGAACTCAGCAAAATGAAACGTGTGAGTCGCGGGCGAATAACGGGACAGAAGGTCTAGAAGCATGGACTGATCCAACTTCACGGCAGCACCCTTCATAGCGCGGATAGCAAAGAAAACGCCGGCTTTATCAAGAGTCTCGGCGTGATGATCCAACACGTGGTCAATCCACTCATCCATATAGTCCAATTTCTGGACGAACGCTTGAGTAGAAATCGCAGTATACGGGAAGTGCCCGTTCTCGATCCCCAATCAGACAACATCCTCGGAACCAACCCACTCGAGCAGGGCTGAGTTAACTGGGCGAGTCAACGTCAGCAATTGCTCAGCAGGAACAGGATCAGGCATCCTCTTCGCCTTCACCCTCGCATGATAAAAATCCTTCCCGCCTAGAAAGGGGGCTTTACGCCACAGAGCCTGCGGAAGCTCCGGCATCTCCTCGTCTTCTTTGACGGGTCTGGTTACTCTTGTCTTGGCCATTCCTGCGAAAGGGCAAGAAAAAGGGGGGAGAAATACCACACCACACTTCAGTTTGAATTTTGCAATTTGAGATCTATGCAAACCAAAGCAAACAGTTCCGGTGCCGATTTCAGAAATTGGGGAGTTGATATTGTTGAAAGATTAAAACGAAGCGGGTTCAAAGATCAAAAGCCTCTTCGCAAATTTCATGGATTTACAGATTCAACGCGATTCAAGGCAAACACTGGTATTTTAAATCAAAAGTAAACGAGGCCAACCTTGTTTCCTTGAAGCTTGCTTGGATATACACAATTGGAGAATACGATTTGCAGTTCTGAACTGGTGATTGATTATCTGGATCTGCTCTCGAAGATCTCCGGGTACCATTCACTTTAAAGAGAAAGAAGTGATGCTTTGCAATAACGGGATACAAGGTATTTATCCAGAAGAATGAGGGGTTGCGTCCCTTCAGTAGTCGAATCGCAACCGTCACCGTCGTGTCGCGCAATCACAGGACGGGCTGACGTCACGCCTAAAACCCTAAAGGTCAGACGGCACGACTCTAGGGGTTTTAGGTCATAATGACACGCACGGGGGCTGAACCTACCCGTATTTGAATTGGTGCGTGGCGACGACGCGCATGTTGGTTTCCGCGCATGGAAGCCTATACAGCTATGAGCCTTCACGCGCAGAAAGGGGGCTAATGTAGATACTGCTTTATGACATGGCAGATCTAGGCCACGTGGCAACCATCCAGCACACCATATTGTGCTCCACACACACAGGATCACCAGCCGAGCTGATCCATGTGGGGGCTGCGAGACAGAGCCCTCGCATACCACTGCACGGGACTTGTAGGGACTTTGTGGTCTGGAGGCTAGAGTAAGCCCTGTCGCGTGCGAGCCAAGCCCGCGCGCGACCTTTAGTAACTGTTTTGAGAGATTTATGGCACGAGCTCCATAAACCCGGTCAATCCGGTCAAACCCGGTCAACCTCGTAACGGTTCCGGTACTCGCGCACCACGTGCTCTAACGGTTCCTATATACTCGGACGAACGTGCCGTTATGGTTAAGCTAATTAAGCCGCCATTAATGGGCGCATTAACCACACTACAACGGTCACGTTCTCCAGTATATATATATCGTTAACCTTTCCATACAAAGGAGGACACACTGTCATACGCGGAAGCTCTGCCAAACCTCTGTCTCTCTCTCAGACATTGCTACTGACTTACTCTCTCCCTACACACACCCCTACTCTTCCTGTGCGATCCCTGATCCACTGCGTACGGTGTACACGGAGGTCTCCCTGCCGGAATCTCTTGTGCACAGCGGGATAGACACAGCCCAATGTAGGAGAAATTTTTGTTTGCTCTAAGAGTAAATGGTGTGGATTTGCTCTAACCATACAGCACATGACACGTCAGGAGAGGAGAGAATGAGTGGCAGACAAAAGAAAGTGGACTCCTACATGTTCCTGACATGTCCTGTGATGTATTGGTTAGAACACCATGTCATATTTACTCTTGGAGGAAACAATAATTACTCTCAATACAGACAAGCAAGAAACCGGCTGCTCTGACTTCTCTCTAAAACTTAGAGAGAGAAAATTTTTCCGGCTTCAATCCCGACCATCACAATTGGCAGCACAACCTTTTAATGGCAACTCCGATGTGCCTAGACCCAACACCAAGGCGTCGCTTGCGAAAACAGTGTCCCGAATTTCCTCGAGATGATCTCTCTGTCTCTAATTTTCGACCCACAAAGCGGGTTCGGCCTCTCCATCCACCTCTTGAGCCATTTGTTCTTTTCACCCACCACCGTAGCTCTCGTCTATTGGTGGTGGATCGGGCAAACTCCTCTCGCTCTCCGCGGCTTCGAACGGAAAACCGCTCCGGTTTAAATCATTTTCTCATGCTCGGAGAGTCATGGATCCGTTAAATCGATCAAGATGGTGGAATCAGGAAGTATCCCACTTTGTTAACCCTCCACTGCAGGTACCTACGACTCCACAACAAGCTCGGTGTTTTCAACAAAATTCCCCCAAATTTCCTCAGCCAACAGCATCTACAAGGCCAAATCCATCAAGAAATTTGGGGTCTGTATGTGCTCGTGTCACGAAGAAGAGGACTCTGCATTCTCAGGTGAAATCCACTCAATCCATTTACACAGAATCACAGCCATCAGTGGTTTTTTCTTCTCCACCAGCAGCAACTGTGGAGAAGTTTCGAGTGTCGGCTCGACGTTTGCCAAGGCATAGCCGCCCACCGCCTCACCACCATCTGACAATCTGGCAACCTGACCCGAAGTATCCTAGGCATCGTCCTAAACAGATAATGTTGCTTTTTACCCAGTCCCGCCACCTCCTTCGTCAAATTTCGGCGTCTCAGCTTCCCCGCTCTCCGGCAATGGTACACCGCATTCCACGCGTCGTTCGATGAGATGACTCATCTCAAGCGCTGACTTTGTGAATCGGTTGCAGAGGATTAGTATTGAATCGCGATCCACGCGTTTCCAGTCACTTCCGTTGAGGAGACACTGCCGTAGAGGAGATGTCTTGCTTTACTGTGAAATCTTATCAGTTTGGGTTTGTCTTCTTTTGGTTTTTTATTCCTAGTGTGGGTCCACTTCTTTGTTTAAGTTTTCTTGTCTTTCGGACTCGTTTTTAAGTCTGTCTAGTGTGTCTTAGGGTAAGCTTTGTTTGGGCTTAGTTTATTTGGTTGTTCAGCCCACTGATGTTTGGTTTATTAGCATAGTATTAGTACAGTTATGAGCGACTCTTAGACCGTAGATACTCCGCTATGGCGATGAAAGCTTACGGGTGCATTTCTTTGTTGTAAGGTTCTGACTGTACTTTTATCTTAGTAATGAAATTCTTACCTTTTACCAAAAAAAAAAAAAAAAATAATAATTACTCTCAATGCAGCCTCAACCGGCCCGCCACAAGCCTTAAAGGCTTTTCAGTTCACACGAAACTCGAAAATAACACAGAGCCGTGACGCAAGTGGTTCCATCTCTTTCCCCAAGAAATCCTGAAGCGACGTCGCTAAGTAAGGCTCGTCGGACGGCGGCCGATTGTCAATACGGCGGCGTTTCCAAATGCGACGGCAACGTCCAGCATCAGATAAACGAGGCAACAGTAGAGACCCGTCTTCATTATCGGGTTCGGATCTAGAGCCTCCATGCGTCGGTCTGCGAAGGTAGTGCCCAGCGAGAGTAATAGAGTTTCGGTTGGCAGATTCAGGATCGATTTCGAGAGCTTTTTCGGATACGAACGGTTCCGGTGACTTCCGATTTTGACGGGGAAGCAAGCGAGGAGGATGAAGTGTGGGAGGGTTTTGTGATCTGGTTCCGGCGAGAGTGGGCCCACACCTCCATCAGGTTCTTCATTTCCCCCTCCATTTTAGCATCTATGGTTTAAACTTTCCATCGAAATTATCAAAATTAAGTAGTGGTTTAAGCTTAATCAATTTTCTTAATATTAATTATCTGATGATACTTTGAAATTACAGATGACAAATTGTCTTCCATGTTAGTAGTGACTATAGAGTTCAGAGTAAGTATGGTAATCACTATTTAAAAGCAATTATAACAAGAATCTGTGATTGTTTATGAGTGTTGACATGAACTATCATCAGCTTTCTCTGCTAATATTTATTTGAACTTTGCATGTTATCGAAAGAGCTAGCTTGAAGCAAATGGTTTTGGGAATTTCTTTTAATCCGGTTACTTCTCTCATTAGCGTTTATAGCATTAACTAATACTACTATTATAGATGGTCACTAATGACCATACTTTGAGATTACGCGGGAATCTAACAAGTAATCTTTAATAAAGAGACTGTGGAGTATTGAGGAAGTATATTAATCACTTCTTCTATTCCAAACTGAAAGAATGTGTGATGGTTTGAACATTTTGCATCAGATTATTCTTCCCACCTTCCCTTTCTGAGAAGCTCCTCTCTTTCTTGTGATGGTAGTTTGATGTTTTACATGCTAGAGATAGATAAGATGCTCAATGGTCTATGATGTGGCGGAGTCAGAAATCCAGTAACGGGGCACAATCTCTAGAAACAATAGAAAAAGTATTTGGTCAAAGAAATTTGATGAAAACCAGCATTAGCATCCAGATTAGGAACCAAGTTCAGTAAGTTAAGTAAACTTTCCTCTTTTGAAAGATCACCCGCATTGACATTTGAGTTGACCAATAAAATCCCCAATTGCAAAATCCACTTCTATTCTCCTTAAAGGTTAACCTCAAATAAGCAAGAGGTTTGGAAACTGAGAACTACAAGTCTACAACCTCCAAATTTGAATGTAGCAAAAAACTGTATTGTAAAGTCTCTTACATATTAAAATAAAATCAGCCGAGTTCACTGGAAGAGTATAATGGCTTGTTACCTGCATGGAACCCCACAATACATTATAGCTTAGGCCTGTACCATTACAAATCTAAGAAAGTTGAAGCAATTTACCACTTACCTACTTAATGACAACTGGTGGGTGCTACAGTGATAAAGAATAGATGCCATATCGGAGTGCACAATCCAGATCAGAAACTTGATTACGAACTTCTAATCTCCCTTGATGATTGGGCAGAATGGTATACAGGGTGAGAATTTGCATACTAAAGTTTGACGAGTCATTCATTGGTTATGTTTATGCCGTGGCAGAAAATCCAGTAGCTGGGCACAATTTCTGGAAACAATAGAAAAAATATCTGACCAAAGATATTTGATGAAAACCAGCATATCAGCATCTAGGTTAGATGCCAAGTTCATTAAATTGTTCTCATTCAAAGGATCAGCCACATTGACATTTGAGAAATACCCAGACCAATATCCCTGAAAATCCACAATTGCAAAACCCACTTCTATTCTCCTTAAACATTCTGTATGTTATTTAACCTCAAATAAGCAAGAGGATCGGAAATTGAAAACTAAAACCTCCAAATTTTAATGTAGCAAAAAACTGTATTGTAAAGTCTCTTACATAATAAAATAAAATCAGCTGAGTTCAGTAGAAGAGTATAATTTCTTGTTACGTGAATGGAACCCCACAATACACTATAACCAAATCTAAGAAAGTTGACGCAATTTACTAGTTCTACTAATGACAACTGGTAGGTGCTACAGTGATAAAAAGTAGATGCCATATCGAAGTGCACAATCCAGATCAGAAACTTGATTACAAACTTCTTATCTCCCTTGATGATGGTCAGAATGGTATACGGCGCGAGAACATTGTATACTAAATTCTGACAAGTCATTCATTGCCATACGTTAAAACAAATCGGAAGAAGAAATGTTCCTACCAAGCATGGACCGCGTCTTTGGATGGCTTTCAAACAGTAATCTTTATCGAACTCTTCTACTTCCTCCTCCACCAAAAGTTTGCTGAAGTCATGCGCCAAATCACTGGTTGAATCCGTCATCGGACCCTCGTCGGAGCTATGCCACTGTTCTGCTCGAAGAAAGCTACTCGGATCCCTAGTTCCACCTTTAGGTTCTCTGAAAATTTTGGAGCATTTTTTCCTCGTGCAAAAGCTAAATGTATATGACCGTGTCAGATGGAGTACCAACATGACTAAAATTAATTTCAAACACAGTTTATTTTGATTAACAAAATGTTACACCGTGTAAACTGATTAGCAAAACAATACATGCATTTGGTAATTTTTGCACGATCTTGTAAAGTAAACCTTACCTTATAATACTACAGAGAAGTGACCCAGTTACGAGTTACAAAGTCAAACAGAGTTAAAAGAGAAGAAATGAAACATATGTTGTACTATTCACATGAGGCACTTTTTCATGTAATTCAAGAAGAGAAAGGGCTCGCCTACAATCCTCCGGTCCAGACCGGACCTCATCAATGGCGGAAAGAACAGGAAAAAACCAGTAACCACCACGAACCCAGTAGTCAGTGGGATAGACACAGCCCAATGCAGCCTCAACCGGCCCGCCACAGCCCGGTTCACACCAAACTCGAAAATAACACAGAGCCCGTGAAGCACAAAGAACCCAAACATCTCCAACGTGGGCTTCACCCGGGTCGGGTAGTAGAACACGAGCTCGTGCATAAAACCCGAAACGACGAAAGACGCAAAGACACCAACCCGCCCGGCCCATTTCCGACCCATTAAAGGCCCGAACGCCGCCTGGACAGGTTCGTATACAGTGAAACGCAAGTGATTCGTTATCATGAGGTTCCATCTCTTCCCCCAGAAATCCTGAAGCGACGTCGAGAAGTAGGGCTCGTCGGACGGCGGGTCGACCTCGAGCCCGGTCGTCACGGCGACGGCGTTTCCGACGGCGATGGAAACGTCCAGCATCAGATAAACGAGGCAACTGTAGAGACCTGTCTTCATTATCGGGTTCGGATCTAGAATCTCCATGTATCGGTCTGCGAAGGCAGTGCCCAGCGAGAGCAAGAGTGTTTCAGTCGGTAGATTCAGGATCAGTTTGGAGAGCTTTTTCGGTTTTGAACGGTTCTGGTTTCGTCTGATTTTGACGGGGAAGCAAGCGAGAAGGATGAAGTGTGGGAGGGTTTTGGGATCTGGTTCTGGCGAGAGTGGGCCCATACCGAAGGCAAAGAGGAGGAGCCGGAAATTGGCGATCCAGACAAGGAAGAAGCCGGCGACGATTGCAGGGATGGCAAAGGTGAAATGGAGAGGGAGGAGGGTGAAGAGGAAGAGAACTGGGAGGAGAGAGATGAGCCTGTACTTGCCCTTTGGGATACTTGAAGATACATAGTAGCAGTAACAGAGTGATGCTATGGCTGATGAACACACCTCCATAAGGTTCTTCATTTCCCCCTCCATTTTCAGCATCTATGGTTTAAACTTTCCATGGCAATTATCAAGGATTAAGTAGTGGTTTAAGCTTAATCCCTTTTCTTAATGATAATCATATGATAATACTTTGAGATTACACATGACAAGTTGTCTTCCATGTTAGTAGTGACTATAGAGTTCAGAGTAAGCGTAGTAATCACTTATCAAAAGCAATTATAAGAAGAATCTGTGATTGTTTATGAATGCGCTTTCTCTAAGAACAGTGCTAACAAATTAAGCAATGTGTTGACTATGAACCAACTTTGCATGTTATCGAAATAGCTACCTTGACACAAATGGTTTTGGGAACTTCCTTTTAGTCCGGTTACTTCTCTCATAGCGTTTATAGCATTAACTACTAGTATCATATATAGTCATTAATGACCATACTTTGAGATTACGCTGGAATCTAACTAGTTATCTTCAATATAGAGACTGGAGTATAGAGGAAGTATATCAATCACTTCTTCCAAACTGAAAGAATGCGTGATTGTACGAACATTTTGCATCAGATTATTCTTCCTACCTTCCCTTTCTGAGCAGCTGCTCTATTTCTTGTGATGGTAGTTTAAAGTTTTACATGCTATAATCTATACATAGCTAAGATGCTCAATGGTCTGTGTTGTGGCGGAGTCAGAAATCCAGTAACGGGGCACAATTTCTGGAAACAATAGAAAAAATTATTTGACCCAAATAAATTTCATGAAAACCAGCATTAGCATCCAGAATAGGAACCAAGGTCAGTTAGCTTTCCTCATTTGAAAGATCAGCCGCATTGATATTTGAGAAATACTCAAACCAATATCCCTGAAAATTTGATGAAAACCAGCATTAGCATCCAGAGTAGAAACCAAGGTCAGTTAGCTTTCCTCATTTGAAATATCAGCCGCATTGACATTTGAGAAATACTCAGACCAATATCCCCGAAAATCCCCAATTGCAAAACCCATTTCTATTCTCCTGAAGCACTCTTTATGTTAACCTCAAATAAGCAAGAGGATTGAAAAGTCAAAAACTACAACCTCCAAATTTTAATGTAGCAAGAGGATTGAAAAGTCTCTTACATATTAAAGTAAAATCAGCTGAGTTCAGTGGAAGAGTATAATCACTTGTTAAATGCATGGAACCCCAAATACATTATAATTAGGCCTGTACAATTGCAAATCTAAAAAAGTTGAAGCAATTTACTAGTTATCTACTTAATAACAACTAGTGGGTGCTACAGTGATAACGAGTAGATGCTATATCGGAGGGCACAATGCAGATCAGAAACTTGATTAAGAACTTCTAATCTCCCTTGACGATGGTCAGAATGGTATACAGCGGGAGAACTTTGTATACTAACTTTTGAAAAGTCATTCATTGGTGAAGTTTATGCTTTCTCTATTAGATGCAAGGAGAGGGACTTACTTTCCTGATACATTTTTCGTGCATTCTCACGATTCTTACCTTTCACCCAAAACCTCAAAGGCACAAACCCAAAAACAAAATCCGAAAACACCAACGTCTGGTGACATCAAGCCGTTCTCGAAACTACAAAACAGAGGACCACAAATTTAAAACAAAACCCAGTATATCATTGTCCTTGTGATATTTTTGTTTCCTTTCCCCAGTGTATTGTGTTGCGTCCTATTCTCATTAGACACATGTTCCAAACTTGCGTCAAAGTGATTTTCGTTGTCTGTGAGACCAAACGTTTGCACTTAGCACCATCGTTTTGTTTAGAAATATGAGTAAAGTCCTAGTCTAAGTTGAAATGTATTTCTACTACCATTACACTTATTTTGAGAAAACAACATTACATTTTAAGTGTTCATCAAAAAAAAATTACATTTTAAGATATTTAAGATAGCATGTATAGTGAATAATGCATGATTTTGATGGTAAGCTGATACATGATACATTACATTAATTAGTACATGAACGGATACAAAACTAGTACTAATGATCTATCGAACTAAGCTGTCATTTTTAATGATTTGTTTTAAGGTACTCTTCAAGAAATTCAGGAAAAGTACGGGCTCTTCATATCGTCCAAATCGACCTCCATCTAGGTGCAGCCAAAAACCGGTGGCCACTACAAACCCAATTGTTAACGGGACAGAGACAGCCCAATGCAGCCTCCGCCGGCCCACCACGGCCTGCTTCATATTGAATTCAAGCACTACACAGAGCCCGTGAAGCACGAAGAACCCAGTTATCTCCCAGGTGGGATTCACCCAGGTGGGGTAGTAGTATATAATCTCGTGCATCAAACCTGAAACTACGAAAGATGCAAATACTCCAATCGCCCCGGCCCACTTCTTACCCCCCACAGGCCGGAAAGTAGTCTGCAGAGGTTCGTATACTGTGAAACGCAAGTGATCTGTCACCATGAGGTTCCACCTTCTCCCGCAGAAAGAGAAATCCTGAAGTGATGTTGAGAAGAAGAAAGGGTCATCGGACGGCGGGTAGAGCGGCAACCCGAGAATTGTCATAGTGACAGCATTTGAAACGGTGATGACAACATCTACCTGTAGAAAGGCGACACAGCAGTAGAGAACCATTGTGATAATGGGGTATAGATTCTTTATTATATCTCTGTATCGATCCACTGAAACTGTGGCTACAGATATGAGGAGGATTTCAATTAGAAAGTTGAGAATCAATTTGGAGAATTTTGATGGTGATGGACGGTTATGATTTTGTTTGGTGTTGACTGGGAAGCAAGACAGGGCGATAAAGAGGGGGAGGGATTTGAGATCTGGGTCTGGCGAGAGTGGGCCCATATCAAAGGCGAAGAGGAGCCGGAAGTTGGCGAGCCAGACGAGGAAGAAGCCGGCGTGGAGAGTTGTGAGGGCGAACGTGAGATGGAGAGGGAGGAATGTGAAGAGAGAGATAACTGGGAGGAGTGAGATGAGCCTGTACTTGCCTTTTGGGATTCTTGAAGACACATAATAGCAGTAACAGAGTGATGCCATGGCTGATGACCACACCTCCACCAGGTTCTTCATCTCCCCCCTCCATTGTTTCTCTCTTTAGAAGTTTATTTTGGCTTAGACTTTCCTTGGCAATGATCAGATAAACGGCTAGGATGGTCAATGGTTTGAAGCCTGATTTTTTTAAGGCCCTTCCTATTTTTTCTTTATTATCAATCCATTTTCATATGAGAATACATCCAAGTCAAGCTTGTCTTCAAAATTAGAGACTATATAGTAGAGAGTAAGCAACTAAGCATATGAATCACTTGCCCGTTATTATAAAATCTATGATTGTTGCTTTGCTTTGTGTGATAGACTACCAAGTCTTCTTCACATACTTCGTCTCATGCACCTTATCTTTACTGGCAGCTGCTTGATGACAATTTTAAGTATTTTGTGCTATTGAGCTTAGTTTTTAATGGAGTACTATGGTGGTTCTCAGTGGCGGATCTACTATTGACAAGTGGGTGCTGTAGTTCACAGTCAAGTTTTCAAAACTCATATTTTCCTTCACAATTTTCTAAATGTGTTCAGTTTAGCCCCCACGAAAAAATATTCTTTAACCCCAACACCATACGTTTAGTTCTTTAGATGCACTGTTTTAAACTGCCAAAACTAAATGACAAGGTGGCGTTCATGGTCTTGTTGGATGGGTTTTGCGAGAGTGGGCCAAAGTGAAAGGCGAAGCGGAGGAGCCGGAGGTTGGCGAGCCAGATGAGGAACAAGGCAAGAAGATTCTTAGAAAGAAGGATGTATGATGGAGAGGAAGGAGGGTGAAGAGAGATGAGTCTGTACTTGCTTTTTGTGGGTTTCTTGAAGACACAGTAGCAGTAACAGAGTGTTGCCATCAGTGATGACCCTGCCTCCACCAGTTTCTTCAACTCAGCTCCATTTTTTAGTAGCTTTGATTTGCAGTTTTTGTGGCACTAGTCAGAACTAAGTAGCTAGAGTGGTCTATGGTTCAAAGCCTTTCTTCAATTCCAGTCCATTAATCCAGATGTCGATGGTTCTTTGAAGTGATGATTGAAATGAATAAGTTTTGCAGTTTCGGGGATTGTAGAGTAGAGAGTATGCTTAGCAATCACATCTATGTTACTATAATAACCATGATATTTTTGTTTGTGAACAAGTCTCGGTCATGTTCTTCGTCTCACCTTCCATTTGTTCGCAGCTTCCTTGCTTCTTGCAATGATAGTTTATATTGCGATCTTTAGAATCCCATTACTTCTGGAGTCAGGCATGGTGGTGATTATATTATTCACAATTGTATGCTATCAAATACTCATCAAATCTCGATATAGAGAATACAAATCTTTTAATTAGCAGTATCGCTTACTCCTATCCTTTTGTTCCTGCGTTACTGATGATAAGTATGTTCGTCACGCAACTACTCTTCTCAGCTGTCAATAATGTTACTCATTTACGATTACTTGCTTAAGAGAGGAGGGGTTAATGGCAGAAGAAATGTTGCTTGCAGGATATCGTGTGAAACTGGGTTCGTCCACAGAGTATTTGGGAAGCTGTTACGTCTTCTATCACATGGGCCCAGATTTATGAGAAGGAGAAGCAGGTGGTGTGGATGAGTGTCCTGCGGAAGACGGGGATTGTAGTTGCAGCAGTCTAATTTGGGTAAGTACTCAGACCCGTAAATCATTCGTACGAGCTAGTGTGTTCAATATGGAGTGAATTAACACTTTAAGTGATGGTAATCTAAGCTTCAAAACATATGCATCCAACTTTAATCCATTTGTCGTATTTCTTCTCGTAAACACGTAAGAAAACGAAGAATGCAATGGTCTGTTTCATTGAAAACAAAGAATCTAATGGTCTGTCATTGAAAAAGATGGCGAGCATATGAATAAGCAAGAACACGGCATACCTTAAGGTTTATAGCCCTATGCAATGCGTCATATGGTAAAAATTGAATTCCAACTTTTTTTTTTGGAGGAAAGATTAATATTAGATTACTCGGAGGCAAAACCCGCCCGCCTTATCCGTTAAAAACAAGATATAGCCCAATCGGGCACACATCGTTCCTTTCTACTCGGGACATCGGCTTCAAGAGCCTTCTGAGCAAACAAATGCGCAAGCTGTTTAGCTGAATGGGGACAGTATTGGCAAATAACATCACCAGCCTCTAGCATAAACCCTTCAGTCCTCCAAAACCGTACCAAAGGCCGCTCTATTTTCTGCTTGAGCATTGACCTGTCTGACTATCCGGCCGCATCACTCTCCGAGTAACACTTCCGTAGCTGAAACTCCTTAGCTAGAAGCAGACCCTCTCGCACCGCAATTGCCTCACCCGTCTTAGCGGATGCTGGCGCAGCCGCAATCAACTCCACCCAGCATCACCTAACCATGCGCCGTCCGTGTTGATTTTACACAGACACCGTAGCTTGCCATCTTGTATCTCTCTGTGAGTGAACCTGACCCCGGTCTGGGCTATAAAGTACACTCTGATGTACTGCTGCCGAATACCCCGCGACCGCCTTCTCAATTTGTTGAACGATACGCTCTGCATCAGTGAGCATCCCTTCAAAAAGCCATCAGATACTGATGCCTCCAAATGCACCATACACCCGCGAAAAATATCCTTCGCTCCTCCTTCGATAAAGCGGATAAGGAAAGAACAATCCAGTCCAATACAGAGAAGTCACCTTCGTGGAACGACCTTGAACCCAACACAGATTTCCACACTTGTCTCACTCTCTTACATCGCCTGAAGACATGATCCATAGTCTCATCGTCTTTGCCAAGAAAAATGTATAACGATGCACATGGATACCCCGTCGGATCAAATTTGTTCTAACCGGGAGTGAATTGGTAAACATCCTCCAGATTGTATACCAACTTTTGATAAATCGCTCTGCATCAGTGAGCATCCCTTCAAAAAGCCATCAGATACTGATGCCTCCAAATGCACCATACACCCGCGAAAAATATCCTTCGCTCCTCCTTCGATAAAGCAGATAAGGAAAGAACAATCCAGTCCAATACAGAGAAGTCACCTTCGTGGAACGACCTTGAACCCAACACAGATTTCCACACTTGTCTCACTCTCTTACATCGCCTGAAGACATGATCCATAGTCTCATCGTCTTTGCCAAGAAAAATGTATAACGATGCACATGGATACCCCGTCGGATCAAATTTGTTCTAACCGGGAGTGAATTGGTAAACATCCTCCAGATTGTATACCAACTTTTGATAAATCATTTAGGGGGATTTGGTGATGCTTATACCCTGTCACGCAAGGAGTGGGATATCTGCCTGATAATTCCATTGATGCATGTCTTGAAATTCTTTTCTATAAGACTTTATAATTCAAACTTCCTGCGGAACACAGTAATTCCAGTATACCATAGAAGATACTAGTACTCTTACATTAAAACTAACAATACTCGTATATCGTATATGTTTGGAAGCTTATGCACAGGGTTACTTAAGTTGTTCATTCAGCCAATCTTAGAACTCATTAGCAGCTCATACAGTAATTAAGTGCCGAATGAACTACAGATTTGAGTACTTACCCAAACCAGACATTTCTCCAAACCACAAATGTCTCCTCATAAAATTACTAGTATCTTCTATGGTATACCTGAGTACTAGTATCTTCTATGGTATACCTGAGTCAAGAGTAGTATCTGTTGTTTGTATAGGTGGCTGAGCAGGTGGTGGAGTAGCAACAGATGGTCCATGTGGCTGCTGAGTGTCATTGCCCTCAGAAATAGGTGTGTCTGGTAATAAACCAGAATAGACCATTGTAGAACAAGGGTCAGCAGAAGTAACTGGATGGCCTGAAAAAGAAACACCATTATGTGAGTTTGCAGCAGATGAATTAAAGGCAGAGAAAGGAAAAGAAAACTCATCAAAATAAACATCTCTGCTGATAAAAAATTTATTAGCAGTTTTATCATAACAAATATAACCTTTGTATCCAGAAGCATATCCAAGAAATGTACATTTTCTAGTTTTGGGATCAAGTTTTGAGGAGTTGTAATCAGTTAGTCTAGGAAAACAAGAACAACCAAAAACACGTAAGTGTGTATAATCAGGTTTAACCTTAAACAGCAATTCATACGGTGATTTGTGTGAAGTGTTAGAACTAGGCATACGATTTATCAAATAAGTAGAAGTTGCAACAGCATGATACCAAAATTTTTTGGGTAAAGAAGCAGTTTCAAGTAGAGTAACAGCAGTTTCAATAATGTGGCGATGTTTTCTTTCGGCTAAGCCATTTTGTTGTGGAGTATAAGGGCATGATTTTCTGTGAGTAATACCATTATCAGTTAAAAATTTCTGAAAAATGAAAGCTGTGTATTCTCCTCCCCCATCAGATTGAAATATCTTAATTGGATACCCAAGAAGCTTCTCAATAAAAAGTTTGTAAGTGGCAAATACAGAACTGACTTCAGATTTGAGTTTTAATGGAAATAACCAAGTAAATCTTGAAAAATTATCAATAAATAGCACATAATAACGATAACCAGAATAAGAAATTGTAGATGCAGGACCCCAAACATCACTATGTACTAAATGAAGTGGAGTAGAAGTGACAGTTTCAGATAATTTATAAGGTAAACGAGCAATTTTGCCGGCTAAACAGGCCTCACAAATAGATCCATTGTGCTTAGCAAAACCAGAAATACAAGTAACACACTGAGACAAAACAGTTTCAAAAGGGTGACCCAGACGAGAGTGCCATAGTTGGGACTTGACTTTGTGGCCTAAATGAGCTTGAGGACCTTGAAGAGATAGAGAAGAGAAGGGGTACAGTCCATTTTTACTCGGTCCCTGAAAAAGGATTTTGTCCGTATCCTTGGCCTGGATACAAAATGAGTCTTTATCAAAAATAAAACGAGTATTGTGGTCCAAACAAAACTTGTGGACAGATAGTAAATTAACAGATAATTTAGGCACATGTAATGTATTAGATAAAGAATATGTGCAATTAGAAGTTGTAAGAAAGGCAGTACCAGAATTTTGTATGGGGAGAGAGGAACCGTTACCAACTGTAACGCAGTCATTTCCAGCATATGGCTCTGCAAGAGAGAGGTTGCGGAAGTCGGAGGTCATATGATTGGAAGCTCCGGTGTCAGTGAGCCAGAGCTCAGAGTGTGGAGCTTGCTGTTGAGAGGAAGTGGCAGCCATGGCAGAAAGCTGCTCCGGTGGATGCCTACCCTGGTAGGCATAGTCCATTCGGTGATAGCAGTCAAGTGCAGAGTGGTAGTCGAGCCCGCAGATTTGACAATTAACCGGTCCAGAGGCTCCACGACCCGAACCAGAATACCGTCCCCTTGAACCGGAGCGACCCGAACCAGAACCACCGCGACCCGAACCGGAACCATACCCGGATCCGAATGAACCGGACCCGTACCCAGATCCATACCCGGTCCCAGATCCGGACCCAGGTTCTGAGCCATAGGATTGACCAGATCCGGATCCAGGACGACCGCCCCCTCTGAAGTTGGATCGACCGCCGCCACGTGAGCCGGATCGACCCCCACCACGAAACCCAGAGGGTTGACGGCCACCACGACCGCCGCGGTAATGATAGAAAGCCGTCGGAGTGGATAGATCTGGGGCCGGAGACTGCGAGGCAAGCATCTGCTCTTCTGCTTTAAGCAAGACATGGAGTTCCTCAAAAGAGATGGGCGCAGAATTTATGCGAAGAGAGGATCTGAAAGGGTTAAACTCCGGTGGTAGACCATGAAGGGTATAAAGGAGCATATCCTCATCATCGACGAGCACAGAGGATACGGCAAGGCGGTTTCGAATCGTCTTGAGGCGTTGCATGTATGAATCAATGGAATCGGAACCCTTTTTGATGTTCTGGAGATCACCTTTGAGTTGCAAGATGTGGGATCTGGTGAGAGACGCATAACGCCGCTCAAGTATAAGCCAAGCTTCATGAGAGGTAGAAGAGCCAATCACCTGAGTGAGGGATTCGGGTGATAAAGTGGCGTTCAGGTTCGTCAGGACCGCCTGATCCTGTTGATGCCACGCCGTGAAGGCTGGATTGACCATCGGAGGGTCAGATCCAGTGGTGGAGGGTAAGAACTCGGCGGGACATAGATTGGTGCCATCGAGAAACCCAAAGAGATTGTGTGTGCGAAAAATGGAAGAAATCTGGTGCTTCCACAAAACAAAATTGGAAGCCTCAAGTTTGAAGGGTAAGAGGTTTTGTATATTGGTTAAAAGGTATAACGGCGGTGAAGCCGGTGTGGTGGTGGTGGTGGTAGTGAGCGACATCACAGCTCTGATACCATGAAAGAATTGAGAGAAGAAGAGGGTGTAAACCCTAGTTTTGCAGAGAGGAAGAAGAAGAGGCTGTGAGTGTATATACACAAATAATGAATCGATTCAATAATGTTGATACAGCAGAGGTGGCCTTATATAGAGGCTCCTCAACGGTCGGATTTGTACTGTCTGATCCAACGGTGTGAAGCACAGCTAGGGTTTAGTACAAAAGACGGAATGACTATTATACCCTCATTAGTTAGGGGTATTTACACTGAACTATATAAAGATGATTTGTTTGGGCTGCAACTTCTGGACTTCTTGTTTATCTTGAGACTTGTGGGCTTTGTGTATGGCCCAAAGCTTCTTCTGAGTTTTGTGACAAGCCCATCCGTTATTAATTCGGGTGGGTGGTGGGGGTGTGGGCCGAGATCTATGGCGAAGAGGAGCCGGAAATTGGCAATCCATACGAGGACGAAACCTGTTATAACTGTTTGGAGGGCGAAAGTGAGATGGAGAGGGAGGAGAGTGAAGACAGAGAGAACTGGGAGGAGAGAGACAAGTCTGTACTTGCCTTTAGGAATTCTTGAAGACACAAAGTAGCAGTAACAGAGTAATGGTATGCCTGATGACCAAACCTCTACCTGGTTCTTGAACTCAGCCTCACCACCCCGGCGTCCATTTCCTAAGCAGCTTTGGGTTTAACCTCTTTGACACGATCTGAATGATATAGTCCTAGTGGTCGATTAAGAGCTTTTTCTTGATGAATTTTTTCTAGTATTATTTTCTCAATTTCCATCCATACCCAGATGGTACTTTGAAATTACGCTTGAATGGAATAATGTGCCTTCAATGTTAGTGACCATGGAATAGAGAGTAAGCATAGCAATCACTTCACTTTTCTGTTAACATTTAACTATAGAATCCATGCTTAATGCTTTGTGATAGACTGTCAAGTCTCCTTCATGTTCTTTGTCAGACCTTCCATTTTTGTAGAATTATTGTATACACCATTCGTAGGCTGTCAAATATTGATCAAACCTCGATCTTTTGATTAGCTGTATCACTTATTTTATCTCATTTTGTTCTTGCGTAAGAGATGATAATATCAAATTCTTAGTCTTGTTCGTTTGTCTTGTTGGTCACGCAACTGTTCTTCTGAACTGACCATAATAGTAAAATACTCATCTATTTGGAGCTCCTATCCTTTTTGTTATTGCATTAGCGATAATGGGTTTAATGGAAAAAGATTGGTGCTTGCAGGAAGTTCGTGTTGGGGTTTACCGGCAAAAGGCACGGGTGTTTGCATGGGCGTCATCTATCACATGCTCTCATATTTATGATGAGGAGACGCAGGTGGTGTGGAGGCGTGTCCGGAAAGAGAAATGATAGAATGCAGGAATCTAATTTGGGTAAGTACCGAGATCCGTAATTCATCTGGCACTTAATTACATTATGAGCTGCTAGTGAGTTCTAAGATTGACTGAATGAACAAATGAAGTAGCACTGTGCATTAGCTTTCAAACATATATATTATTAACTTTTTTTTAGTTAACAAAATATTTATCATCCATCATTATTTTCTTGAAGTACATGATCTGTGTTTGTTCGTAAATGTCGTCATGAATAATCATACGCTATTTACAATGAACAAGCGAATGACGCTACTTGCTATCCTTGCATTCTTATATTATCATCAGCATTTGGGAGATGACTGTGTTCTTCATGCTTCATGTGCTTTTTTCAGTCACCTGATCTGTAAACAGAGGTACCAAATACTAGAACAGACCATCTCGTACAATTGCAGTAGAGGACACACTCAAAATAGTAAACCTAACCATGAGATCTCATGACCAAAAGGAACATGCTCTTCAATAAGCCCCCGAAAAAAATATTTTGACCCGTTTTGACCCGTTTGGGCTTGGATCCGGCCCGGTTTGATTGGTCGTCTATTTATAGAGTTCTTAGGGTTCGTAACATGTTATGTTGAGCGTTCTGATTGCGCTTGTAATTCCCTCTAAGACGTCTCGTCTGTTTTAGTGAAATCCCTGCAATTCCGTGGACGTAGGCTGTTTTGCCGAACCACGTAAATCTGTGTGTTTCGATTCTTTCTTTCTGCATATTTCGTTTTCCCACAACACACGGCGTGGGAACCGGATGCGTCGTGGTTAATTAATTTAGTCGTTTATTTTAATTATTAAGAGATGAGGGAGTACTTTATTTGTTTGGGGGTTTCATCGTTATTAGTTAATTGTTTAAGGGGTCTTGGGGTAATTAGCAGGTAGTTGAATTAGTACTTATATTCCTGTCAGCTCAGTCTTTTAATTATCAACGAATGAGAATGAAGAAGAATTAGTTAATTAGTAGAAGCCCTAGTTTTGGAGATTGCAGTGTCTCGAATTGCTGAGTCGTAGCGTCTCAAACTGCTACAATATCGATAGCTATTGCTATCAGGGATCATGAGATCTCAGCTTTTACACATAAGTAGGTACAGCCCTTCTTCATGACTTAGAATCCAATCGATCATCGAAAAACCTCTTTAATCGAACCCCCAAAAAACAACAGGTATGGACTCCACTCATACCAGCAGTCAGGTCAATCGACAACGTCTCTGACCCGATGGATTAAGTGCTATTGGGTTGCGTGCACATTTGGCACCCCATCACGCCGTCTGACATAAAGGCTAACCTACCAAAATTCAAACTAGTGCAAATGTGACTCATGTGCTGACGCATCACGACTAGGGGCTTTGAAAAGCGTAAAGACCCACGCGCTTGGCCCCATAGTTGCACTTAAGGCTCGCAAAGCTCTACTTACGCGCAAGGGGACTAATGTAGATATTCCAGAACATGGTCCTAGCCCGTGGACACGTGGGCCAATTGGTAGTCTACAGATGCCCACTGCTCCATGAACAGATCATGCCATGTCAATTGTTAGCACATGGGGACCTCAAGACTGGGTCCCTCATGTCTCTGTCCCTCATGTCTCAGTGGCTAGTTGCATATGGTTGGTGTCCCATCTGCGACCAATGGGCATTACAATTGGGACTTCAACCATTATTTATTTATGCGGATCTGGTATAAATAGCGACAGTCCACTGAAATATCCGCCTTGACCACTTAATGGCGGCGCGATGCATGCCGTAACTCACCCATGGCCGTTTCGTATACATAGGGTGCTCATCCTCTCCATAGGGTCTCTTGATTCATTCGGAAACATATACCATACACGTTGTCTCTCTACTCGATAACATCCGTGGCTTATTTCAATCTCCACTCTCACCAATCTCTCTGGTTTTTTGCTATTTTGGATTCTTGTGGTGTTTCGGGTTTCTGGCGACACACACACACATCCCATCCGTCATCCTCATTAGCAACCCTTAGCTACAGTGTATGACGAAATGCTTTCAGAACATTGCAACACTGGTCTTTTACCCTATTAACTAGTGAAAGTGTCAGAGTTTAGCGGTTAGAAGTATTTGAAACTAATAAATGAATATTACACTGTAAGATAGATTGTGAATAACACCAACTTTTTGAGGGAAGAATAACACAGATTTGGTACATCAAATTAGTAATGATTGATCAGCCATATTTTTTACTCTATTCGTCATAAAATATCCGACATATTTAACTAGCTCATTTGAGTAGCAAGATTATACAGGAACTTGTCAAACATGACGGATATTTTAGAATGGTTAGAGTACTATTTACATAACACATTGTTTCAAGTAATTCAAGAAGAGAAAAGGCTCTCCGACGATCATCTGGTCCACACCAGCCCTCATCACCGGTGGAAAGAACAACAAAAAACTAGTAACCACTAGGAACCCAATAGTTAGCGGGATAGACACAGTCCAATGCAGCGTCAACCGGCCCGACACAGCCCGCTTCACACCAAACTCGAAAATAACACAGAGCCCGTGAAGCACGAAGAACCCAGTCATCTCCCAGGTGGGCTTCACCCGGGTCGGGTAGTAGAACAAGAGCTCGTGCATTAAACCCGAAACGACGAAAGCCGCAAAGACACCAATCAGCCCGGCCCATTTCCGACCCATTGCAGGCCCGAACGCAGCCAGGACAGGCTCGTATACTGTGAAACGCAAGTGATTCGTTATCATGAGGTTCCATCTCTTCCCCCAGAAATCCTGAAGCGACGTCGAGAAGAAAGGCTCGTTGGACGGCGGATCGACCTCGAACCCGAGCGTCATGGCAGTGGCGTTTCCAACGGCGATGCAAACGTCCAGCACGAGATAAACGAGACAACATTCGAGACCCATCTTCATTATCGGGTTCAGATTTAGAATCTCCATGTACCGGTGTGCGAACACAGTGCCCAGCGAGAGCGATAGAGTTTCAGTCGGCAGATTCAGGATCAATTTGGAGAGCTTTCTCGGGTACGAACGGTTCCGATTTTGTCGTATTTTGACGGGGAAGCAAGCGAGAAGGATGAAGTGTGGGAGGGATTTGGGATCTGGTTCCGGCGAGAGTGGGCCCATACCGAAGGCGAATAGGAGGAGCCGGAAATTGGCGATCCAGACAAGGAATAAGCCGGTGAGAAATGTTGGGACGGCGAAGGTGAGATGGAGAGGGAGGAGAGTGAAGAGAGAGAGGACTGGGAGGAGAGAGATGAGCCTGTACATGCCTTTTGAGATCCTTGAAGACACAAAGTAGCAGTAACAGAGTGATGCCATGGCTGATGACCATACCTCCAGCAGGTTCTTCACCTCCCCCTCCATTTTTAGCAGCTCTGGTTTAAATTTTTCATGGAAATTATCAGACTTAAGTAGTGGTTTGAGCTCTTTTTTTTTTAATGATAATCATCTGATGATACTTTGAAATTACACATGACAAGTTGTCTTCCATGTTAGTAGTGACTATAGAGTTCAGAGTAAGCATAGTAATCACCTATCAAAAGCAATTATAAGAAGAATCTGTGATTTTTATGAATTTGCTTTCTCTAAGAACAGTGCTCACAAATTAAGCAAAGTGTTGACTATGAACTATCATTAAATTCTCTCCTTGAAGTTGTTTGAACTGTGAATGTTATCGAAAGAGCTGGCTTGACACAAATGGTTTTGGGAAACCCCTTCTAATCCGGTTACTTCTCCCATATCATTTGTAGCATTAACTACTATTATATAGTCATTAATGAATAATGATCATACTTTGAGATTACGCTGGAATCTAACAAGTTATCTTCAATATAGACACTGTGGAGTATAGAGGAGGTATATCAATCACTTATTCCAAACTGAAAGAATGCGTGATTGTTTGAACATTTTGCATCAGATTATTCTTCCCACCTTCCCTTTCTGAGCAGCTGCTCTATATCTTGTGATGGTAGTTTAAAGTTTTACATGCTATAATCCAGACATGGCTAAGATGCTCAATGGTCTTTGTTGTGGTTGAGTCAGAAATCCAGTAACCGAGCACAATTTCTGGAAACAATAGAAAAATTTTTTGGCCAAAGAAATTTGATGAAAAACCAGCATTAGCATCCAGATTAGGAGTGATGTTCAGCAAGTTAAAGTAACTGGGAGGAGAGAGATGAGTCTGTACTTGCCTTTAGGAATTCTTGAAGACACAAAGTAGCAGTAGCAGAGTGATGCTATGGCTGATGACCATACCTCTACCAGGTTCTTGAACTCAGCCACCACCCCGGTGTCCATTTTCTAAGCAGCTCTGGGTTTAACCTCTTTGACACCGATCTGAATGATATAGCCATAGTGCTCGATTACATAGCTTTTTCTTAATCATTTTTCTAGTTCTATTATTTTCTCAATTCAGATCCATACCCAGATGGTAGTTTGAAATTACACTTGAATGGAATAAGGTGCCTTTAATGTTAGTGACCATGGAGTAGAGAGTAAGCATATCAATTACTTCACTTCTCTGTTACATTTTATTATAGAATCCATGATTATTGCTTTGTGATAAACTGTCAAGGCTTCTTCATGTTCTTTGTCTGACCTTCAATTTTTATAGAATTATCGTATCCACTATTCGTAGGCTGTCAAATATGATCAAATCTCAATATAGAGTATACAAATCTTTTGATTAGCTGTATCACTTATTTTATCTTATTTGTTCTTGCGTAAGAGATGATAAATATTAAATTCTTAGTCTCGTTCGTTTGTCTTGTTGGTCACACAACTGTTCTTCTAAACTGACCATAATAGTATAATACTCATCTATTTGGAGCTCCTATACTTTTTGGTATTGCATAAGCGATATTGGGTTTAATGGCATAAGATATGGTGCTTGTCAGGAAGTCGTGTGGGGGTTTTACCGACAAAAGGCATGGGTGCATGCGAGATTGAGAAACTGGATGCATCCGTGAGTTGTGGAAAAGTTGCCAGCGTCTTTTATCACGTGTGCTCAATTTTATGAGGAGACATTTGTGGTGTCGAGAAATGTCTGCTTTGGGTAAGAACTCGGATCTGTAGTTCATTTGGCACTTAATCACTGTATGAGCTGCTAATGAGTTCTGAGATTGGCTGAATGAACAACTTAAGTAACCCTGTGCATAAGCTTCCAAACATATACGAGTATTATTAATTTTCTCTTAGTCCAAACAAAATATTATCAATCTCCATCATATTTGTCGAAGTATATTATTATTTGTGTTTGTTCTTATATGAAGTGGTCATGAATAATCACACACTATTTACAATGAACAAGCCAATGAGGCTACTAGCTATGCTTGCATTCTTATATTATCATCAGCATTTGGGAGATGACTGTGTTCTTCATGCTTTATGTGCTTTTTTCAGTCACCTGAAATACTAGAACAGAGCATCTATTACAATTGCTGTAGAGGCCACACTCAAAAATAGGAAACCTAACCATGAGATCCCATGACCAAAAGGAACTTACTCTTCAATAAGTTTGCAAAATGTATGAACTCTTCCTGGATCCTGACGTCCACGCCATCCCTAATCAACGGCGGGAAAAACAGCCAAACACTGGTTATCACCACAAATCCAACCGTTAACGGCCCCGATAATGCCCAATGCAACCTCCATCGATCCTTCACCGCCAACTTCACACCTTGCTCAATCACAGCACAGATACCATGAAGCACAAAAAACCCAGTCATCTCCCACGTGGGCGTCACCCGGGTCGGGTAGAAGAACACCAGCTCGTGCATCAAACCCGAAACCACAAAAGCCGCAAACACACCAGCTAGCTGGGCCTGCTTCCTGCCCATCACAGATCTCAAGGTCAACTGTACGGGATTGTATACAGTGTGACGCAGGTGATTGGTTACCATGAGGTTCCACCTCCTCCCCCAGAAATCCTGAAGCGAGGTCGAGAAGAAAGGCTCGTTGGACGGGGGGTCGAGCTCCAACCCGACGAGGGTCATAACGACGGAGTTTGAGATGGCCATGACCAAATCCACTACTAGAAAGACGCAACAACAGTATATAGCCATCTTGATCGTAGGATTTTGATTCAGTGTCTCTCTATACCGATCCACGAAAATTGTGGCTAGAGAGATGAGAATTATCTCAGAGGGAAGGTTGAGGATGAATCTGGAGAATTTGGACGGCGATGGTGGCGGCGATGGAGGGTTGTGACTTTGTTTGACTTTGATGGGGAAGCACGCGAGGCCGATGAAGAGGGGGAGAGATTTGGGATCTGGGTGGGGAGAGAGTGGACCGAGATCGAAGGCGAAGAGGAGGAGGCGGAAGTTTGCGAGCCATACGAGGAAGAAGGCGTTGAAGGTTGTTAGGAAGGTGGTGGTGAGATGGAGAGGAAGGAGAGTGAAGAGGAAGAGAACTGGGAGGAGAGAGATGAGCCTGTACTTGCCCCTCGCTATCTTTGCGGATACAAAGTAGCAGTAACAGAGTGATGCTATGGCTGCTGACCACACCTCCACCAGGTTCTTCAGCTCTCCCTCCATTGTTATGCAGCAGATGTTTGAAGGTTTCCTGCAATTATTAGTAGAGATCGGAATCTGGAAAGAGCTTCTTCTTTCTTCTTCGTATATTAAAATGTTCAATGGTTAGATAACTTATTTTAATCCCGGTAGGATAGTGCTTGGGGTATTTGCCACCACTTGGCATTAAACTAATATTTGCCAAATCTCGGTACTGAATAAACATATGACCTTCAGTTAGTTTTCTGCCAAAGTCCTATTAAAAGGCTGAGAGGCTTGTACTCACTAGTTTGGCCGGGCGACCGCTTTACATGCAATTAGCGTATAAGCTGCCCAAAAGAGTTAAGAAGGTTAGTGACCAGATTTTGGTGGCAGCTATGGTCTCAGATTCTCGGAACATGATAAGCTTACTCATTGATTGAAACAGAAGTAGATTAGGACTTCTGGAAAACCCAGGGGGCTTGGGCATGCGATTTGCGGAGCCTCATGGAGGATTTGCTAAAATTGTGCTGCGCTAAGTATAGTTGGAACGATATTTGTGGGGACGGTGAAGTACTTCATATGGGATAGAGCTGTTAGTCAGGGGTTTAATGTGGCAAGTAGAGGATGACCCTTGCCCCACAAGACATTCACGCCAATGAAATTCTGTAAAAAATTGCTGAGCTTGCCCTCTTTTTGGTTGTTTTGAATCTTAAATTAGTGTACCTGTTAAATCTGGATACAAAGCAACAAATAATATCCCCATTTCAAGGAATATCTATATTACAATTCGTCTAGCGGCAATAATTGCCTCTTTGGCGTTGAAACACAGAGTTGGAAAACTATAATGTCGATATGATAGTTTGTATTAGAACTATTAGGCATCAGGGTTTTGAATCTAATAATTTCTCTCATAAGTTGATGTATGGGTCGAGCATTTACAATTGTAGCCTTTTTTTCAGAGTTATTGAGTGTTAGCTCCCGTGGTGAGTATTGACAGACCTTGCATCAAGTCTCACATATTTCCGACTTTGAGAAACTGGATGCGTCTTGTGTATGGGAAGGAGATGCAGCTGGTGTGGAATCGAGTGGCCTGGGGCTGGGAATGATAAATGATAGGACAACTTGGGCAACATTTTGTCATATTACATTGATAGTGCCGTCCGTTCTTTTTCTCAAATACACGAATGGTCCGGCTGGTTTCCAACTCTTGCACTGGTGTCTATGTAATTGAATTTACATCGGATTTTTTGGAGTTCCTAATTCCTGACCCTGCCATTGCTTCTCAAACTAAAATCTCGCATACGATTATCTAATTGCTAGATACAGTTAGTTAATTTCCATAATTCAAAGTTGAAACAATGAATGCAAAAATAAACATACTGTGACTTGTAATATTTCAGTATCAGACTTCTTATTTCACCCTCTTTCAGAGCAGCTCTCTTTTATGAATATGAAAGAATCAAAATGTGTCAAAATATCATTCTTTGTTATGGGCGTGTGTTTGTTTGCCACCCTAGGAGTCTTCTCGCGTGATCAAAGAAAAAAACTTACTTTTAGCTAAGTTGGCAAAGATTATGAACTCTTCTTGCATCCTCACGTCCAAGCCATCTCTCACCACCGCGGGGAACAACAACCAAACACTGGTGGCCACCACAAACCCAACCGTCAACGGCACCGACAAAGCCCAATGCAACCTAAAACGACCCTCCGCCGCCGACTTCAAACCATCCTCAACGACTACACAAACCCCATGAAGCACGAAAAACCCAGTCATCTCCCATGTAGGCCTCACCCGTGTCGGATAGAAGAACACCAGCTCGTGCATTAAACCCGAAACCACAAAAGCCGCCAACACACCAACCACCCGGGCACATTTCCTCCCCATCCCCGATCTCAAAGTCCACAACCTTACGGGATTGTACACGGTGTGACGCAGGTGGTTGGTTACCATGAGGTTCCACCTCCTCCCCCAGAAATCCTGAAGCGACGTTGAGAGAAACGGCTCGTTGGACGGCGGATCCAACTCCAGTCCAACGAGTGTCGTGACCGCGGCATTGGAGACGGACATCACCAAGTCCACCACTAGAAAGGCGCAGCAGCAGTCGATAAGCGTTTTGACAACAGGGTTTTGATTCAAGAGCTCTTTGTTTTGATCAACGAAAACGGTTACAAGAGTGATCAAGATAATTTCTACGGGGAGGTTGAGTATGAATTTGGAGAATCTGGACGGTGGTGGCGGTGGAGGGTTGCGATTTTGTTTGATGTTAAGGGGGAAGCAGGCGAGGGCGATGAAGAGGGGGAGGGACTTGGGATGAGGGTGGTTGAGGGAGAGTGGGGGGAGATCGAAGGCAAAGGGTAGGAGGCGGAAGTTGGCGAGCCATACGAGGAAGAAGGCGGTGGAGATTGTTAAAAAGGCGGTGGTGAGACGGAGAGGGAGGAGAGTGAAGAGGAAGAGAAGTGGGAGGAGGGAAATGAGCCTGTACTTGCCCTTTGGGATGTTTGCGGAAACAAAGTAGCAGTAAGAGAGGGAAGCTATGGCTGCTGACCACACCTCCACCAGGTTCTTCAACTCTCCCTCCGTTGTTTAGCAAACAATGGTCTCAGGATTTCTTGGGGTTCTTCTTTTTCTTGAGCTTCGTTTATATATGTTTGACGGTCAGATAACTTATTTTAATCACGATATGATGGTGCTTCACACCTCTACAACGACATACCATGAAGACCGAGCGATGCTGTGGCTGCTGACCACACCTCAACCAGATTCTTCAACTCACCCTCCATCATTTAGCAACATTATTTTGAAGATTTCCTGCAATTATTAGAGATCGGAATCTACAAAGAGCTTCTTTCTTTATAAATGTTCAACAATTGGATTACTTATTTATGACTAGAGGGATAAACTTGTGCTATCATGGCGAGAAAGTATTCGTTGGGGCTTGCCCCACCACTGTGGCATGCCTGCGTGGTGGGGCGCGCCATTCACCTTCTGACAAGCATGCAAAATTTGGTGGGTTCCATCTGAATAATGCATATTTGTCAGAAGCTGAATGGCGCGCCCACCACACAGACATGTCACAGTGGTGGGGCAAGCCCCAATGAATATTTTCTCTATCATGGCACTATCAAACTAATATCAAACAAAGTCCGGAAGAAAGATTGCAACAATTTCTTGTTTTTAACAATTTTTTTAGTGTTTATGATTTTTTTGGGTAAATGACATAAACAAACCCTATGTTTTGGCACCTTACCAAGTTGCTACCTTGTGGTTTGGACAATACCAAACAACACCCCGGTAATTAACGTAACTTTTAGTTTCTCGAGACTGTAATTAACTCAAGTTAAAGGAGGTGTAGAAAAGCCATCTAATCCTCTGTATTTGTTAAATTCTACACTCATCAATTATTTTGCAGCTAAGAGTGGTAGCTCAAGTGGGAGAGGTCCCAGATTAAAAAAAAAAAAAAAAAAAAAAAAAAAAAAAAAAAAAAAAAAAAAAAATTACACAAGTCTTTGTCGTAGAAGAGAAATGAGAAACAGAGAAAGTGATAGATATTATGGTGATTGATTGACAATGACATGCCATCAAAATAATTAGTAATAATAATCATGTCTAATTACAGACTAAACAACGGACACCTTTAAGCATCATGGCAAACTACTTCAGACTCAGGACATCGGTGCAAGGCGATCTCCGGTCTTAACCAGAATTATTTGAACTAGGTACGAGTGATTTTTATTTGCTTATGTAGTCTTAAGAACAAATAACACGGTATAAGTCATTTGGCAGAGAAATAGTAAGTGTAAAACCTTTTATGCAAGCAATTTGTAAAATTAGTATACTACTTTTATGCAACCAGTGACTCGATATTCCTCTTCAAGAAGTTTGCAAACAATTTGCACTCCTCAAGAACCTTCACATCTGCTCCAGTCCTCATGATAGGCGGAAAAAACAACCAAAACCCTGTAACCACCACAAACCCAATCGTCAACGGCCCCGAAACCGCCCAATGCAACCGCCACCGCCGTCTCGCCGCCGCCCTCTTCACAAAGACCTCCACAACCTCGCACAACCCATGTAGCACGAAAAAACCAGTCAGCTCCCACGACGGCCTCGCCCTCGTCACGTAGTACAACGCTAGCTCGTGCATTAAACCAGACACCACAAACGTCATGAACACCCCCACAATCATGGCCGGCCTCTTCCCGATCATCGGCTCCGCAGCCGACCGGACCGGCCTGTACACGGTCTGTCGCAGAATATTCGATACCACGATGTTCCACCTCTTCCCCCAGAAATCCTGAAGCGAGGTTGCTAAATAAGGCTCGTCGGAGGGCGGATCCAGCTCCAACTGCCCGTAGATCATCGTCACGGCGGCGTTGGAGGCGGCGATTAAGATATCTAGACTGAGGAATATTAGGAGACAGTAGAGAAAATGGAGAAGCAGAGGGTGGAGACTGTATTTGTCGATTAATGCGACGATTACCCAGAAGAGGATGGACTCGGCGGGCAAATTGAGAGGCGAATACGATTGGCGACGATGGAGGAGGGTGTGATTCTGTTTGGTGGTGGCGGTAATGGGTAAGCAAGCGATGGTGATGAAGAGAGGGAGGGAGATATTGGCAGAGAGAGGGCCGAGGTCGAAGGCGAAGAGGAGGAGCTTGGAGTTGGCCAGCCAGGTGAATAAGATGGTGGCGAGGGCGGCCGGAGAAGCGTAATTGAGGCGGAGAGGGATGAGAGCGAAGAGAGAGAGGACTGGGAGGAGAGTGATGAGCCTGTACTTGCCCTTTGGGATGTTTGAGGACACAAAGTAGCAGTAACAGAGTGATGCTCCAATGGCAGAGCATACCTCTATTAAGCTCGTCATCTCGCTCTCTACCATTCTCGATAGATGAGCTGATCGGAAGAATTGGTGGTGAGTTTGCAGCGACAGGTCCAATGGGTTTGGGCGTTAGCCGGAGTTGAAAAAAGAAATTGGGGGAGTGCAGTTGGGTAAGAAAGGTGGAAAGAACATGTCATGTTCCCAAGCATTAGATTGCGCAATTGGATCCTTGGGGGTGTAGTAGTTGGAGCAATTCTTAGATGCTTATAGAGCAAATATGGTGCCCTACGTCACTTTGATTTTAACATGTATAATCGAAATTGTGGTGTGTAAGACGAGAAATTTTTGTTTGCTCTAAGAGTAAATATGACATGATACGCTAATTCATACACCACATTGACACATAGATAAGAAAGAGAATGAGTGTGAGACAAAAGAGAGTGAATTTCTTACGTTACTATATGAATTAGAGTACCACGTCAAATTTTCACTTAGAGCAAGTAATAATAAATCATGTAGGACTGTGGGAGAGAGAAAATATTCAAATAGCGTTCTGATTTTTTATTGTAATATATTTTATTTGAGTAGTCGTAAATTCTACTAGGCATATGTGTCAATGAATGAATATTGGTGTAGACCTCACGTGTCATGCTGACGTGTTGTTCTATGGGCAAAAGTTTCTCGTAGTAGTTCAGTTGGTTGAGTTAACATTCTTAAAACTTTGTAATTTGTCTACATGTTTTGAGTTTAAATCTTGCGACAACTCAAAGACTGCCTATTGATCTTCTCAAATGCGAGTCAGTCAGTTTGAGTTTTCTCGTTTACCTCTCTTAAATGTGTTTTACATGCTATTACACTAAAATGAGATTTAGCCCCAACGCGTTTGGAAGAGTAACGATTAGGTATAGATTTGATTATGTCTCATCATCATTGCGCGGTAGATTACTTCAATTATAATCTGCCAAATATGCAGTTACATCTCAATACACATATGCCATGATAAATCCGACATATTCCCCAAAAAAATAGGGCAAAATACATTTTTCACCCTCCGACAATGGAAAAAAGATATTTTGCCCCCTGATTTAGGGAAAAATACATTTCACACCCTTGTCAGAGTTAAAAACTAACACAACACTAAAAGGGGGCAAAAAGACAAAAATACCCCCAAAAATGTACGAAATTATCTCACTATAAAGCTCACTCCCTTCCCCTACCTCATTTCCTAACCCTTGCACCTTCTTTTCTCTCTCTCTCTCTCATCTGCCAACTCCTCTCCACCGCCTTCTCCTTCTCCCTTCACAGCATCAGCAAAAACAACCCCACTGACTGAGATTTCTCGAAGCAGAACTATTATTAAACCATATCTAAATTAGATCTTCTCCATCTTTTCGAATCAAAACCATTAGATACACCGTCGCCGCCATAGGCCTCCCAAAACGAACGAGAAGAGGCGGTGCTGATTTTCGGAGCTCCGACGCTCTTCTTCTGCTGCTACTCCTGGGTTTTGTCGCCAAACAGAGGGGTGGCAGAGAACGAAGAGGACGGCGAAGAAGCTGTTGGGTTCGGCGTCGGGTCAGAAACCGGGTCGGAACTGGGTTTCTTCGGGAACCGGGCTGCTACTGTTGCAGGTTGTTTTCAGACATGTAGTTAAGCTGAGGTATTGCTGGTGAAGCGGTTGCAGGGAATCAACAGCGGGATCGACCCACAGTGCTCTTTTGATGAACGGCAGCGTTCACTCTGGAGAAGATCTGCTTGAAAGGGATCCTCAACGCCAAGTGCCTCTCGAAGCGTCTAGCAGGATCGAAGAAACTAAGATCGATTAATCTCTTCTGGTGCTTCGGCGATTTGGACGCCTTGCTGAAATCGATCTCGAACAATAGATCCACAACAATGATGGTGGAGTTTCATCTGAAATGTAGGGGTGTAAGAAAAACCGAATAAACCGGTCAAACCGACCGAACCAAACCGATTGTCATGGTTTTGGACGGTTTTTAAAGTTAGCCGGTTTACAAATGGTGCAAGTTTTTCACAAACCGATTTAATCGGTTCGGTTTTGGTTTGTTGACTAATTATACCAAATGAACCGAACCGAACCGTTGCGTACACATTATAGTTCTATTATAGCAACATGTATAAAGTATATGTAATAATCTATAAAAGTGTTTCCAAGTAGATAGTTTAGTCAACTAAAATGATCTAACTGATGTTAGTTTTCTCTATTTTTTTCATGTCCTATCTTGTATCAATCTAAAACTATAATATTCAATTTATATCTTGGTTAAAATTTTAAATTTTATTGACATACTACTATAATCATATTAATGTAAAAGTGATTACGCGAACCGGGCGAACGGAACCGAACCAAACCGTAAGTTTTTGGTTTGGTTTGGTTCGGTGTGTAGTTTCAAATGGTTTGGTTTGGTTTACAAATTAGCAAACCGATATATTCGGTTTGGTTTATGGTTTTTTCACAAACCGCACCAAACCGAACCGCTTACACCCCTACTTAAATGTATCAGAATGTTCGATGGTGTAAACATGTGGTGGGTGTTGAAATGGTGGGGTGGTCCATATTAAGAATATATATCCAAAAACATTTTACGATTACATTTAACATATGGAGATAAGTTTGGGTGGCTCACACAAATGATTGATAGAAATACATTTAATCATTATTTTGTTTTTGAATAAAAATATCTTTTACCCAAAAAAATATTATGCAAACACGCCACGTGATGAGACATGATTTTGGTAAGGGTGGCATTTATGGAGGGAAACGTACAACACATGTTTTTGGTACAAATAGTTTTTGGGTTTGAGCTATATCCAAATACTACCTCTTTTTAGCTGTACTTGTGAAGTTCTCTGCTTTCTCTTTGAGAGAGAAGCTAGAGAGAGGTTTGTACTCTCTTGTGAGAGTTCTTCATCTTGCTCCGGCAAGGTTTGGTGTTTCTTCTCTTCTCTTCTCCTCCTCCTCTTCACCATCTCTTCTGCGATTCTCCCCTTTTACCTCTTCAGATCCGGCTCTCGAGTTGTTGTTGGGGCTCGCCGCCGCTTCTCCACCTTGCGGCGGCGAGCCCCCCCCCCCCCCCCCCCCCCCGTGGTTCTAGACACTACTATTCTTCTCCATCTCTTCAGATCTGAGCACTAGTGGGTGTATTGAAGCTTTGGATATGGTCGCGCTGAGTCTACGGCGTCGGGAGTTCATGGGCTGGTGGGGTTGGGTTCGGCCCCTCCTCTAGAGCCACCGCGTCCCTGCATCTTCCCTCCCGGTTGATTAGGCGGCGGCTCCTATTGATTAAATGGTGCTCAGATCCGTCCGTTGTAGTGTCTTTTTAGGGTTTTTGTTCTTGCTTTTTGCTTAATTTCAGTTTTATTATTTGGGTTTCTGGCGGTTTCCTTCATCCTCACCGGTGCAGCGCAAGTTTTTAATCTCTTGGAGGATGAGGTTGCTAGGATGTTTTTTAGTTCTATGGATGGCAAAGATTTGAAGATTTTGAAGCTTGGCGATGTGGTGGCTGCTTTGAGTTTCCAGTGCATTTACTTGTCCGAAATTTGCCCGTCGTCGTTGCCGTTGCCGGAGTGCCCCTGCTTTGCCCGGAAGCATCTCAAAGGTCGAAATGAAGTGGGGTTCTTGGAAATTGTTCTTGTTTTGGGAATAGCTGTTTTGAACTTAATGTATTTGTATTGGAAACAGCTAGTGTTTGGGATGTGTTTTTCTTTTCATTTTCAGCTCGTTTATCGAGTTTCTTTCTCAAAGAGAGTGGGCATGTTCTCTCTTTGTTCTTTGTATTGGGCTGTGATAGTCCATTTTTTATGGAATGAAGCTAAAATTTCTGTTAAAAAAAAATACTACCTCTTTTTCTTTAGAAACAGCTGAGAGAAAATGGGCACATGTTTTAATAAAATTGTTCCTTTGACATTTTTACCCCCAGCTATCCCCGAAATTACAGCCTCTCTCACTCCTCCCCCTCACAATCTAAACCAATACCACCACCCAAACCACAGCCAACAACAGCAGCACAAAGACATTGATTTCACAGACAACAATAATCATATCAAAAAATTGTAGAGTTAGATAAAAAAAAAAAAAAAAAAAAAAAAAAAAAAAAAAAAAACAGTTCTAAACAAAAAGAAGAAGATAATCAGACAAAAAATTTACAGATTTACACCAAACCAACATAGCTAAAAAACAAAAGTTGAGAAGATCAGGTAGTGAAGAGAATGAGGAGAGGAAAACAACTACAAGCATCGTCGACAAAATCGCTTCCAGAAAGAAATATGTTTACCAAAGAAGAAGAATAGGCAGTGGCAGAAGAGGAGAAGAATAGGAAGAACAGGCGGAAGCCTCATCACCGCCAGCAACGAACGCCACCACCGTCGGATCTGCTGACTCTCCGTTGAGAATGGGCTTCCTCTTCGTACTCTCATCGTCGGCTTGCTCTTCCTCATCTCCCTATCTCTCTCTCTCTCTCTCTCTCTCTCTCTCTCTCTCTCTCTCTCTGTGGTCTTTCTGAAACGAACGCCACCGCCTCGCCATCAGAACGCCGTCGCGCCTCCGAACCCTAAAACCGGCGAACGATTCAGGAACATATGCAACCCTGGTCTTGATGTGAAGAGAAAGATGATCCAAGATAGAAAATCAACACCATAAACCACAAAAATCAATAAACGTGAGTAGATCTGTGTTTGAAATCTCGTACGGGAAAGGGGCTAGTTCTTTTCTTTTCTCTCTCTCTATCTGATAGAGAGGAGGGAGGTTTATTTGAGTGGGTGAGTGATGAAGGATAATTTAGTCTTTTAGCACCAAAACTTTACTAAAAGATGAAACTAGGCGAAAAGAGAAGAAACTTCCCGTTTAGGAAAGTAAGCTGAAAGAGAAGACACAAATATAGTAACAAGTACTAGGGGTGTTCATAAACCGACCGTACCGGCAAAACCGGACCGCACCAAACCGAACCGTACCTAAACCGACGGTTCAACAATTTTTTTTCTTAAAGAACGGTTTTATTATTTTGAAAACCGAACCGGGCACCAACCGAACCGAGACCGAACCGACAAAACCGAAAAAAACCGCACCGCACCGAGAAAAGTTTTAAATACAAATTTTAGTATTTTGCTTACTACCGCCCATGTTTTGAATCACTCATCACAGTTTGAGTTTAACACTTTAAGCCGCACAACCACACTATAGCCCTAATTTACTAAAAAGAAATTTCTTATCTCTCCGTGTTGAGGTAAAAGAGAAGTAGGGAACCACTATTTTTCTTAAAATGTTGAGTAAATCTTAATTTTTTAGATGTACTCGATAAGTAACAAAAATATAAGTAAACTGGTCTTTTTGGTATAGTTAGTGTACTTTGCGTCGAAGTTAGGAATTAATATATAATGTAATTGAGTTCTAAACCGAATGGTTTAACCGGACCGAACCGGAATTTTCGGTGCGGTTTTCTAATTTCTAAGTTTCAAACCGAAGGTATTTCGGTTTCGAAAATATTGAAACCGAACATTTCCGTTTAGGTGTCTCATCCTACTACCTATATAAAAGAAGTTACGGCCGGTTTGCGTGGCAGTGGTGGTCCAATTACGTGCTGCCAATTCGGACCAAGTGCCAGCGAAATGCCTACGTAATTGTGACGTGTAGAAAAGGTCGGTTATGCCCTTGCTGACGTGGAGTGGATAGGCTGTGGTTGGAGGGCGTTTTTGTCTTTTGAAATGTCTCTGGTTGGTCTGTGCTGTGGTGCATGAACTTCTTAGTCGGTGATCTTCTTGGTGGGACAGGTGGCGATGCTCCGAGTAGCTGTGGCTGGTCTCCGGCAATCGTTAGTGGGACAGGTGTCGACTTTTTGCCATTTATTCTTAAGAATGTGGGAGAAGGCTCCTCTGATGTTTGTGTCATTTGCTGATTTATTGTCACCAGGTTAGTTCTTTCGTCTCTCTTCGTCTTCGTGTTTTCTACGGTTTGTGGGTTTTGTTTTCGCCGGCTGCCGGAAATTGGTATGGTGGGTTGTGCGTTATCCGGTACTTGGTGTGTGTATCGGTTTGTCAGGTTGTGTGGGGTTGTTGAATTTGGTTTTTTGAATTGGGTTTTACTTTTTTCTTTTTTCCGGGCAGTTGGTGGTTGGGGTTGGGGGGTTTATTTGGTTGGTTGTGGATTGAATATTTACTCTGCCATGTGGGTTGTTGTAATACTTACTTGCATGTGTGTTTTTTATGATGATGATTAAGAAATAGGTATTTCTATATGGTTTGATTGCTTGCATGTGTGTGTTCTGGGGTTTTTTTGTTGGCTAATGGTGTTATTACTGCATGTAGAAGTGTGCTATATGTACGTATAGGCTCTGCATGTGGTGGTTGTAGCCAGTTGTCAAGATGATGCTTGGTTAGTATGATTCACATTTGCTTACATTCAGTGTTGGTGTTTGCAGGTTGATCGGCTGTTGGTTGAGCAAGGAATTTGTTGTGATCGCTTATCTGGTATGGTCATATCTGTTGGAGTTGGCATTGTGTGTTTTGTTCATGCTTGTTGTTTGTTGCTGAGTTTCTGTTCTGGCTTGCTAGCGTCTGGGATTTGTGTCTTGCCATCTCTTTGGTTTTTTTGTTTGTTTGTTTGGTTGAGTTAATTTTACCTGGTTTGATGTGTAATGCTGGCTCAGTGTCTTAAGCTGGTGCGTTTCTTTTAGTAATGAGGCATCTCGGACACGTTGGAATCGGTATAGATCATGTGTAATCTGGATTGATGGTGCGACTGAGTATTTGCGGTGTAAATGTGGTTTGTCTACTGCTTGGTTAGTTGGTGTAGTTTTTGTGTCTGTGATGTTGTCATCGTGGTTGAAGCTAATTGATGTTTGTGTCTTTTTGTAGTGTTTGGCTTGTGGTTTCTAAATGCCTACAGGTAGTCTTGGGAAACGTACTCGCCGGGGTTTAGTGGGGGAGGA
Source organism: Linanthus parryae (assembly GCA_023055425.1). Classification (NCBI taxonomy): domain Eukaryota; kingdom Viridiplantae; phylum Streptophyta; class Magnoliopsida; order Ericales; family Polemoniaceae; genus Linanthus; species Linanthus parryae. The sequence continues at coordinate 124,523,993 of JALGPY010000004.1, read as the reverse complement.
GCTAGCACGCGGTTCAGGATTATCTGCAGAAGTTAACAGTCCTGCCCCGGCTCTTCGGCCGACGAGTAGATCGCGGTTGGAAAATGCGGATGGTGGGCCTCCGTCTGATTGCTTATCTGGTATGGTCATATCTGTTAGAGTTGGTAGTGTGTGTTTAGTTTCATGCCTGTTGTTTGTTGACGTGTGTATGTTTTGGTTTGCCAGCGTGTGGGATTTGTGTCTTCCCATGCCTTTGGTTTTTAGTTTGTTTGTTTGGTTTAGTTACTTTTACCTGCTTTAATGTGTAATGGTGGTTCAGTGTCTTAAACTGGTCCCCTTATTTTAATAATGAGGTATCTTGGTCAGGTTGGAATCGGTATAAATCCTGTGTAATCTGGATTGATGGTGCGACTGAGAATTTGCGGTGGAAATATGGTTTGTTTACTGCTTGGTTATTTGGTATAGATTTTGTGTCTGTGATGTTGTTACAGTGGTTGAAGTTAGTTGATGTTTGTGTGTTTATGTAGTGTGTGGCCTGTAGTTTCTAAATGCCTGCAACTGTAACGGTATAAAACATGGCACGAGGACGGATTCAAGTCATTTCCTAACAGAGTAACAATAATAGGCGTAGAATTTTCCAAAAGAGGAGAATAGTTGGGTTAGTTCTTTCGTGGTATATTATTATGCAATGACTTCACCCCTATGTAATGATAAATACAAAGCGGTGGCAGTGTCGATACAATGGATGCGAAGATTTTAGCTGGCTACCTTTGCACTTAATCGCGCATTCTTTGTCATAGTAATCTTAGAGATTTCATGGGGACTTTGCATTGCATATCCGAGCGCCGAATTGCCATTTCTATGTACTGTATCAATGGATGATGCCCGCTTTATTGCAGATGCATTTCTGCCATTTAACTTGAAGGATATGTGTTGTCTATGAACTGTGATTGTTTTGGAGCTTATCTATCTACTTGTATTAAAAGGAAGGGTTGGCCTTCCAGCTGGGCTACAAGTCAGCGTCTCGTCTCTGCTACAGTGTTCATATTAGTGTTTGGCTTTTGTGTTGAGTGTTGGTGTCTCACTATATCTAAAGGTGGGGGTATGTTGCTGTAAGAGGCTGTGATGATACCTTTCTAGAGCCTGCGACTCAGACTACAATTCGATTCTTGTCTTGGCAGGGCAACTTGTTGCAGCCATGCCCCTGAATCACCACTGTCTGATTGCAGTCAGAGATCTGAGCCTCTTCTCTAGCTTTACTGTAACCTGTTATCTGCAAGTTTTGTATATTTGTTGAATGCAGTGGACTGCATTCCAGGTAGATGAAGCTGGAGGACAGTGACATGAGGATACATCTCATTCAAAGGAAACTTGAAGATACGCCAAGCAGCCTCAGGCGGGGAAATCCATCTAGCAGACTGAAAAGCCTTTATTTCATCTATGCAACCCTTCTGCTCCGATATCACTTGAAACACAACTCTGTTGTGACCTTTGTATATATATTTGTACAGATATTTTACAGCCTTTATGGTTGAGCATATTTCCACATTTATATGGCAGTCATACTTAGCAAGCAAGTAAGGATTATATGGCACAACCCACCTGTTGTCCAATGTTTGCCCTCTCACCTCAACAGTTCGGCCATTTCTTTGCCGGCGATGTCAAGAAATGATTGTGTTAATTTACTGAATCAAATTTTACTTGGTAGATTCCCTGGTAACACACATGTCTACACAAGTTTTGATCATTGTCTTCCTGGTAGCCGAGATAACCATTCTTTGGAGTTTTTTACATACTCTTACACCTAATGAAGTGCCTCCTTATGAGCCATGCTTAAAATGTGGTTGTCTTGTGATGTTGTCACGAAATTTGGATTCATCTGCCGGGCTGCCTAATGGTATTAAACTCATTTGTAAAAATCTCCTTCCTAATATCATACATGCTGAAATAGCTATAGGACACAATAAAGGGAAAGATGTCTTCATACCTCGGATACTACTCAGGCCATCTGAGACAGATAAGTCCCCAGTTGAGTTTGAAAGAAAACAATTCCTGGTCCGACTATGCTTTGCTATGACAATTAATAAGTCCCTAGGCCAAACTTTGCAACATGTTGGTATTTATCTTCCTCAACCAGTATTCTTGTACGGTCAACTCTATGTTGCATTATCTCGAGCAACGTTGTCTGCGACAGTGAAAATTTTAATACATCCACTTGATAATATCCAAACTGTTGACAGTACCCAGGATGTTGTGTACAAACATCTGCTACGTCGAGCATCCGGGCAATTATAATATTGATTCACAATAGGAATAGCATATACTATATATATGCACGCGTATATATATAATATTTTTTGTTTTATTATTATTATTATTGTTATTATTATCTTTTGTGTGTGTGTTTTTTTTTTTTTTTTTTTTTTTTTTTTTTTTTTTTAATTTATTTCCTTATTTTTGGTCGTGCTTTTGTCCGTGCCACTGGAAATACGACACATGAAATTATGGCCCCGAATATGTGCTTGCTATAATCTTGTCTGGCTGCATTATTGTGGTTTATATTTGTTGTTCGATTGATCTTGCTATATCAAATGTACTTGCTGCAAAGTTAAACTATTGCGTGATTATGCATCGAGTTTTTTTACGATATGAAAGGCATGTAACTACAAATGTGGTGCTTATATACGCTGTTTGTGTATTGCTGTTGTAAACTAGGGATGGAAAGTGATATGCTGAAGTTATCTGCCCTGACTGATCAATTGAAAGAATGGAAGCTTAAACTTCGTGTTGTTGAGAAGTACCGTGCGACAACAGCTCGTTTTGGCAACACTAAGTATCAGCGATATGTCCTTTGTGATAGCGAGGTTAGTTAGCGAGTAGTACACTGACCTCATCCAAAACCTGTGTCATAATCATCATTACCTGCTTTGTGCTGCGCAGGGTAAAAAGATACAAGCCACAGCTTTTGACGGTGAAATTGAAACATTTGCCAAACAGCTGCATCCATATCATTCATACTGGTTCAGTGACGGAGCTGTACGCCGTGTTAACCCGCAACATCGCTACATTGACCACGATTATGTCCTTGTTCTGGATGCTCAGATGAAAATTGTACCAGTTGAAGATGCTGCAGATGAGGGGGGAGCTAATACGTTCAATTTCAAGAATCTGACTGACGCCCGCGATCTCATCGGGAAACCTGACAAATTTGGTAGTTTCCCTCAATATTTTAGCATTGCATCGCTTGCTGAGTTTTTTAATGCGTTGCTCGTATTTAGTTGTGCTTGTTATTGCTGTGCTTGTCGTGGCTATGTTTCTTTGTTCCATCAAAATTTACACCTTCACAATATATGTATCCATGTGCAGATGTTGCAGTGATAGTCGTAGCTGTCATGTCGCCGAAAACAGTGCCATGGAAGGATTCGATTGCTCGTTCGAAGGTTCGAGATATAGTTGTTGTCGACGATACGTAAGTTCTTGGATGTGCCTTGCTTACTTCTAATATACTGTTCTGCGCCTATTTTTGTTAGTTAGTTATGATCACATTATAGGCAGTGGAAGTTCTTGAAACGATAATATAGTTTAATATTGTTTCCTACACTGCAAATATTGCTTTGTTATAATTTGTAAAGTAATAGAAGAGCGAAAGCATCTCAGATCAACATTAAGCTTGTACAATGTGACCTATGAGGAATCAACCATCAGTGTATGCAATAAAGATATTCTTGATTTGCCTGATAAATTAATATGAGCATGTACAACAGTTGTATGTTCCTTTGATCCATCAATTTTGTTTTGTTCATACTGGTATGGAATTCAGATATGAAATATACATGTTATATATATGTAAGATGTCTTTAGTTGTTTATGATGCTGAAAATTGCTGTGTAATCGATGATATCATGTGGTGTCTTTCCTCTTCCCCTTGCTGAATCTTATCCACTCTATTTATTTGCTGTTTTCTCTAACTTCATTTGCCTTGCCAAACAGTTTGAGTCCAGTGTGCCTTTCAGCTTGGGATGAGATTGCAACCACTGATGCAGAAAAACTGGCCAAGTTAGCAAAGTCCCAGCCGGTGGTCATCGTCACTAATGTTGTGGCATCGAAATACTCAGGTATGAACATGCTGTCTTTTGCTGAAATGTTGACGCATGATATGTTATGTTTGCACCTACTGTTATGTTCATAAATGGTTTTGCTTGTGTCTCCCAGGATTCTCCTTGAAAACTACTATGTCTACAATGTTCTTGACTGATGTTCCTGATGCACGGGTTGATGAATTGTCGGATTGGTAAACTGCCTTCATTATCTACCTATATGTAGTGCATAGGTTGTCGTATGATAGTTTATGTTAACAATCTAAAGACATTGCAGGCGTGATGCTAACTACGAGAAAATTGATGCTATTAGTGACCCTGAGATGTTACTAAAAAAGAAAGTTGTCAATACTTCTACATCTGAGTTCAAACTTGTGAGGATTGCAGACTTACCAAGTAGTCCGGTAACTTGTCCTGTCTAGCATTGTAATCGTGTGCAAATTTATCTATGATATTCCCGACTGAATTAATGTTATCTTGCATTGCAGCAGGCTGGTTTTGATGAAGTCTGGGTGAGAGTGTCTGTTGTTGTAGCACCATGTAGTCAGCGGCCGTGGTATACCGCATGCAACAAATGCAACCGGGCTACTAACCACGTGCTAGGCGAAGTATTTGCTTGCCCAGGCTGTGAAAAAAGTGATTGCATTTCTGCACCATGGTATGCCGTGTTCAATCTCACATAATTTTTTCAAAGTTATTGTTTGTCAATTCAATGACTCATGTGATCTATGGCTGCATACACAATAATCCATTTGTGAGCAATGGGGTCTTTCTCATGTAAGTATATGATTTCTAATTGCGATGTAAACAAATTGATATCGTGCAGGGGGCGCCTTGGAGTTCGAATTGGTGATGGCAGTGGTGAACTTGAGGTTGCTATCTTTGGACATGCCGTTGAAACAGTGCTAAATAAGAGTGCGGTCATCCTGTCTGCAATGACTCCAGATGTAAGCTAACTAGGTCCATATTTCTCAGTCTTGAGTCGAGATGCGGCTGATTCCATGGGATGTTAATTAATATAGTCGTCTTGTATTGCTATGCAGGAACAGAGCGATGTGTTGTCAAAGGCGAATGATGCAGCGGTAGACAAACGATTCTATTTCCGCTTGGCTCCATCTAGCAGCAAGAATCCACGCTGGCTTAACAAGTGGAGTGTTCGCCAAGTTGAGATTGCATAAAATTAATTCTGTGATGAAGGCCTGTAAAACTATGTGATCTGATGTGTATGTAGATACAAGGACTGCATTTAGCAGTGCATCCTGGAGACTGCAGTGCATAAAATTAACAACTTGTGCTTACAGAGTTGTTAGTTTTATGCTTTTTGCTAATATTTTTTTGTGCAGTTTCATAGCAAAACATGGCTGTCATTTTGTGCATATGAAGATGCCATACTATATAGGTCCTCTTCTGTTGTATTGGAAGGGTAAAGTAATGTCTCCAATCATAGCAGAGACCTGTGTATTTTTTTTGGGTACACTTTTGGGACAACATATGTGTAACATAACATATAATGTTTTGTTTGCTTAGTATCGGTGCTTTTCTTGCATACATTTTCCATTGTATCCAGTGATCGGAAAAATGACAGACTGGTAAGCTTATATATAATGCTTGTAATACCAGTATATGCATAGGTTCAAAAATATTTAGTAAGTACATGTTCCTGCATGCAAGCAACTTAACAATATTATTTTAAGCAGGCAATCTAATCAACTGTTGTTCCACTTGCAGTCCTTGCCCCGTATCTTTGTTGATGTTTACAGGAAAGATGTTGGAAAGCTTCTCCAGCTACGAACTCCCTCCGGTGCAATCTGTAACACGATGATTCTTGCAGACAATAATGATCTGTATTTTGGCAATGGATGGAAAACGGTGGCCAAGTTGAACTCAATCACTTTGGGATATTTCGTTCTCTTCAAATTTAGATCGAATCTGAGCTATGATATAAGGATAATGGATCGAATGTGCACCGAAACCACTTATCACAGTATTGTTAAGCAGTAAGCAATTCTACTGCAGGCATTAAAGAAATAGCATCTCGCTTCTTCAAGCTTTACGATCCATTTAACAAGAAGATACCACCGTGGTAACAAATCATCAAAAAAATGCAACGTATCAAATCTATAGCTACATTCCGCGGAATTACAAGCGTACTATGACTAATATCTGATGTATTAATTTGAATATGTGGAAATTTATGGCTTCTATACAGAAAGTAAGACACAGTCGGGAAAAATAGACATCTCTACTGCTATTGAAATGAATGCAGCACATTGTGATAGAAAATTCAAGTCAATGTGAGTAAGCCATTAGTATAGGCAACAGCACAGGTTGCATGCAAGCCAGTCATGTGGCTGCTAGAATCTGCTTGACATTCATGACTCTATAGGAACCAATGCATCAGCTCACCCATTACACCAATGCTGTTATCTGTATTCCTAAACAGTGAAAGACTTGGTTGAAGAGACTTGTCAACAGAATTCTGAAATTTCTTGTAGACCAAGTTGAAAGAACAGATATAAATTGGTATCCCACTATTTCGACTATCTGCCGAGCAATACTTCAAGGTAACGATTATATACTAGCATACATTAAAAATATTGTTTCCACAAACAGAAATCTAACGAAGTTACTTTACAATGTGAAGATAAATAAGAAAAGTATAATCTGGATGCAAGAGTAGTATAACGTCATCATCGGGATCCAAGCGAAAACGACATCCAACAACCGCAGCAGAGGATCAGTAGAAAATGAATCTGTTAAGATATTCTGGATGTTTGAGATTAATGTTGTTTTTTTACGGTACTTCTGCAATTTGACGTTGCACCCGTTTCGTAGTAACTTATGCCTTATAATTTTGGGATGTCAACAACTTGTAACATCTGTTTCGTTTTTTTTTTTTTTTTTGTTTTTTTTTTCTCTCTTCCCTTTTTTCCACTCCTTTTTTTTTTTTTTTTTTTTTTTATTATTATTTTCCTTTTTTTACACCCAAATTCGATCTCCTAATTTGTCTGCATTGTCAAAGTCGTAACTGGGCACATATTATATGTTATTATTACAATTTACTATATAAAATTCATTACTTCAGAACATTAAAAAGTAACGTCAGTAAGCAAAAACCTTTTATCAAGATTATTACAAATGAGAATCAATGTACTGATAATGGACACCCAGTTTATAAAATACAATAAAAAATATCATTGTAAAAATTTATGACTGATACCTAAAAAGCAGAGCTAACTTTAAGATTTGAAGAAACAATTTCCACATCCTAAATTTACAACTACCCATCTTCGTTGTGCTGGTAAGAAGACCTTTCAACTTCATCCTCTCAGTCAAATCTTCCCTGATTTCTAACTTTTCTCTAACAGGTATTCCGACTTATCTCGCAATCATAGTTTCGAACAGATACTCGATGTCATAACGTATCTGTCATAGCGATCTACTTATTCACAGTATTCGTATTCGTGATTGTTTAGGCAACGGATTCTCCAACTCGAGTCATCGGATCTCTGCGAGTCACAGGTTCTAATATCATCACTCTACAGGTACCTGATTCCGAATAGGATCTTATTTGTCTGTATAATCGCTCACAGAAGGAAATCTACATTACTCATATTCATTCCCTCCTGTGAACGACTAATTGGCATTTATCGGGTGCTGCTGCCTTCATATATTATATTAGTGATTTCTATTCCAGATATGCTATCAATGTCTTGATCTAAAAATAGTAAACTCCACGTAGCGACGAAATCTGTCTGATTGGTACTGAACGGAAATAAATATATCTGTTGATAAGAAGTTCGTCTTCAGTTTCAATTTAAGGCACACATTGGTATATTTTGGCTGGATAATGAGCAGAAAAAGAAACTAAAAAAAAAAGGATTGAAGAAAAATATGATGTGAAATTGTAAGTACTAGATTCATGAATTTACTGTTGTTAATCTCACTAATAGATTAAATTGCAGTCATATGGAACATGCAGCTTCACAAGACAGCCTTTTGCAGATAAATACAATTGACCCTGTGCGTGAAATAGCAACCATACTTTATCCAATTATGGATATTATACTAATATATATAGGCCACAGAATACTCAAATACTGATTATTTATTACAAAAAATACGGCAGTCCATAAATTTCAATTTTTGGAAAATAGCACGTCGCTAAACACAAAACTTATTGCTCTAACTCCTTTAACAAAAAGGGTGCAGATTCAATCATGCTAACTACAATTAATTTCTACCAGATAGTTTCCTATGCATTTTGTTATTTTGCGTATGAAGAGTCATGAAGAAATAGCATCAGTCTGTGATTTCATTACGACGTATCTAAGCAAACATCTTGTGCAAATTAACTTGCACTGACATTGATCATTCGTAGTTTCAGTAAATAATCATACATGTATTTCAATCCCCATACCACAACTTCTGCCCAACCAATTGCTGGTGTAGCATGAACAAAGAGAACGCATTAACATGCATATGTTTTAGATTGTCTTCTCTATACCACAATCAGTAATACATATCACTATATTCCTATTGCAGCTATCTGGAAATGAAATTCTTCCGAGTTATCACGGATCGAGATGAAGATAACAACAACTTGGTAGGCTTTATGTCGCATATATATGTGTGTATGTATATATATACATGTATATGTGTCCTTCTTAGAGAAAAATTAAATTGAATAACACTAATATTAATTGTAATGAGAGGTAGATTCACTAAAGATGTCAAGCATCTATTCACTGCAGAGACTGCCAGATGACTTTGTGCAACGTCATCGATCCAATCTTGGGATTAATGCAGAGCTTGTACTCCCAGATGGCCGAGTGTGGGAGATTAAAATGAAAAGTAGAGGTAACGACATATATTTGACAACAGGGTGGAAGGAATTTGCAGCACATTATTCACTGTCATATGGGCACATGTTGACTTTCAAGTACAAGGGACATTCGAAATTCAAAGTGAGAATATATGGTCTCACTACATCGGAGCTAGATTATAATGTTGGAACTTCTATTCCGAATGCGAGTAAGCGTGAAGCTACTCGCGCATTGAAGAAGGCTGATTCTTACAAAGCTCACTGCAACAACCCATGTTTCGCTGTTGAAATACAGAAAACCCATTTGGAATCTTCTGGCGGACTGGTAAACTTTCAACATTAACTTTCATTCAGAACGGTATTACATTGAATTGCAATGATAGCGGTTGACAACCTTATGTTTGCATGACAGAATATACCAGTTCAGTTCAGCAGGGCGTACCTGAAAGAGCGGCCAACGCTTGTGTACATTACAGGGACTTCCAGTAATACAACTTGGACCTGCCGTTGTAAATTCCCAGGTGGGGAGAACAGCGACAAGATACGAGTTTCTTGGTATCAATTTGCCAGAAGCGCTAATGTACGTACTGGAGATGCATGTGCCGTGGAATTAGTTAATCCGAGCATGCCAAAATTTCGTGTGAAAGTGTTTCCAGCCTAGCCTCAACGTATGAAAGTTCTGTGTACTAATAATAACGAGACATCCTTTTTAATATTGTCATTCTAGCTACCTGTTCCAGTATTGTTCTATGTTATTATCTTTGCAAAAACATAACAACCTAATGTCGTGATATGACTATTATTTTATTGACATGCATCATGTATCGTGTAATGCAAAGCTCTGTCTATGGTTTGCTTAATATCTAATGCATTAAATTACATTATGCTTCACATATATTGTGACATATCAAAGTAACTATCTGTGTTCTTTTTATTTGAATTGAACTTGGCATCTTCAGACACAACCTAACTTAACAATTCCAGCTGCAGTAATAATAAAGCCAAATCCTGCACACAAGTAACAACAGTACTTCAATTGTCGAATCCGATTGAATAATATCAAACTATGACACTCATATGCTGTTGTACAATTCAGTGCCTTGAGATTCCACACATGCAAACTTGAAATAATGCATTTGTTGCAATATATACCCGATGACGAAGCAGAAATACACCTGCCTACATACTGAATCTGCACACAGAAAGTCACAGATATTGAACGGTTGGCGGAGGTCTCTACAGATCATATCTTTTCAATTTCGGATGCAATTAGGTGACAAGCTTCTAAATAGCTCATTGGTATATGAACCCTCTTGGGAAGCACTCGCTGATCAGATAGCGCAGAAGTAATTGTGATCATGTGACCATCTCTGCAAATTGCACAAGATATTAACTACGAATGTGAACTGTCAATTCAAGACATGATCAACACATATGAAATAATGGGATGAAAATTCAACATGCAATGGTTACCTCGAATTTAGAAATTACATTGATTATATATTGCAGAATATTGAGCACAGGTAGGGAAGAACTCACTATATAAGAACTGCTTCCCATGTTTAAAATCAATATCAAATTGCAATCAATACAATTGAGATTCAGAAATTGTATCAGTATACAACTAGCAAATCCATTGTATTCTGAAGATGATGCCGTCCAAGATTGCAGATATTCGTGCGTCACTGGTAAAGTTAGAAAACCTCGAATTATCGTTATCACAGAATGTGTGAAATCACAGGATATCCAACTGTGTCATACTATTTTTCCATCCGCGTATACTTTTGGCTTCTCAATTTACAATAAGTATTTTCTACGCACAATCTTACACGGAATTCTTCTTCTCGCATATATCTTCCCTTTGCTCTTCAATCTCTCCTCTTAATCATAATTTAACTTCATTCAAGCATGCTTATTTCATAATGCATTGTTCTGATTTCTGTTTCTCCGGCTTCGTCCAACGCTGAGAAGCCTATGTATGAAGAAGCCTGGCTTAGGGTATCAACACGTATCTTTCCGACCAGTCAAACCACTTGGTTCAATGCGTGTAATCGTTGCAATCGTGAACGTCGACGTCTATACTGTCCCGTATGTAATGACATACAATGCAACACAAGCCCCAGGTTGATTATTTCGTAACTCATGTTTACATTAAAATTTACGAAGTCCATTGGCTATAATTGAAAACTACCAGTTCACACATCACAGCTACATTTGTGTATAATATGATTACATACCATTTTCACAGATGTCGAGTTATGGTGGAACTGCGAGATGACACTGGAATAATGGATGTGATGATTTTCGGCCAGGCTGCGGAGACCCTCCTCCGAAACACAGCTGAAAATCTGGCAGCAATGACACCACAGGTATTACATAACTTGATCCGAACAGCTACAACCACAGTGCGGTACTTATTCATATGAAATATGCAGCTGCTCATAGTTATGTAGTACACAAATAACGGCATTATTTTCTCAGGAACAAGAGGCTCTACTGGTTGGCTTGAACATGGAAAATGCGTATGAGAATGTGTATGTTCGCGTGTTCAAACGCACGCAGCCAGACAACCACAGGGTAACTAAATGGGTTGTGAAGGAAGTTCAGTATGCATTGTAAACAAATTGATATTCCATGCACAGTCGGAGACGATGCTGCTCAACATCTGAAGAGAAAGACCACCGTATGTTTGCCTCATTGCTGTTACACTGCATTGCAGTATTCACAATGATGTTTCCTCTTAGTTGTGTTATGTTAGAAATTGTATCACTTTCTGCCTCTACCGCAACCAATAATGAAGCGACTACTAATGGTTCTTACATTATCGACTTCTTTTATTTAAATATACAAAAAACAATACATTCACAAGTATGTCACAGCATCGTATGTAAATACGAAGAAATGATTTCTGCCATTATAAAGTTAGAACGTCCTCAGTCAATTCAATATTGACACAATTTCTTTCGTCCGTAACCGAAAATAATCTGCACATCTAATATAGTATACCTGTTAATGAAAAATTTCAGCAACTTCAGTGTTCTGGACATGGCATCAGTTCACACATATTAGAAAACCTTGAACTGCAGCGTATATATTCAGGATAGCGTTTACACAGAGTGTCAGTATCCTATATACACATATTCATACCACTTATAATAAAAACCCTCCGTCATACATGTGAACAATGACAACGTAGTTCACGGAACTCTTGTCGTTCATACACACATTCATGCCACGTATGAATCCAGTGACAGTCAGTGAGTGCTGAATGTGCAAACAGTCAAATAAAAAGAAACAAATTGCCTGACAAAGTCACGGACCAATTGTCCAGTTTATCTAGCATTATCTACCATGCATTTCAACTCACCTCTTCTATAAGAAAGCTACAGATCCATTATTCAGCTGAACAAGGATCATAAACTATCTATTCATAGAATAAGCCGTTACAATGTCAAAACACATAAGAGCAGTCTCCGAGGAAGAAGTAACCAGCTATGAAACTATTGCAAGTTCTTCATCTTCAAGTCCATCACTCACGATGTTTGTTACTGCAGCAACTCGATTTCAAGAAACACCTCCGCCTCCCATTTTGACTCATCGCAGTAAGTTTCCTACCATGTTTTCGTATATACAGTACTTTCAAAATGTAATGATGGTCACATATCTTATTTCCTGCCACATTAATCGAAATATGAAGCTGACATATATCTTGATATTTATTTCTCTACCTTCAAGGAGTGATAAGGATAAGTGTGCATGGTTTTACCTCACCGGTAACCAATACCGGTGGTATCGGTGGTGTCTGCCGCGACGACAATGAAAACTGGCAGCTTGGTTTCATAGGAAGAATCGATGGTGTCACTCAATTGGAAAGTGAGTTGTGGGCAATTTATCAAGGTATTCATTCGGCTTATGAAAATGACTGGAAAGAAATCAAGATTGAGACCTCCAACTATGAGGCCAGCAAAATCTTTCATCTGCAGACTATTGCCCCACTCTCGATGAGGCGCGAGATCCGTGATGGATATGCATTACTCAGACGAATGAAGATAGCCTTAGTCCCTATCGAAAAACTGGACAATAGCGTTGCAGAGCAGCTTGCATCTATGGGATCTCGGCAGAGTGATCGTTACAAAATATTATATGATGCTCCGGATATTATTCAAGATCTAATTGTTGAGGACAAATTAGAAAGTTGTAAGCGTTACACCTCCTCAACTGACACAGACTAATGCAATCTCATCTGTATGGCAATTATGTCACTCTGCCCATGCTATTCTCTAATTTCCATCTTCAAACAAATACTGGTTATGTCAACAGTTTATATTTCACGTATTGAAGGGTTGTTAGTTCACTTCAATTATTTATATTGTAATGCTGATATGAATCTAATAGTGCCCGTTATAGTGTCAATATGCGCCTTAGCCCGCACCAAAACCCGCAATGCAAGGTACTGCACATTGTCCCACAGCCGAACAAAGGAGGGCAAGTTCAGCCCACACACACTTGGCTCACTTAAGCCTGCTTTTATCTTTACAATGTACTAGATATTAAGTTTAAATATTTTAAGAATTTGAATTTACAATCTTAAAAAAATTGTAACTTTTGGATGAACTGGAATAGCAAAGTTTTATTGGACCCACATATGCAAAGTTCTATTCGTAATAAAGATTGGCCCAAAGCAACCAAAGCCCATTATTATTTATTTTTTAAATAATAAAACCCATTATATTAAAAATGCGGTCCCCATGAAATTGTTGTAGTAATTGACGGTGCATTGTTTGCACCATCGGTCATATATCTGATGTGTAAAACGTCAACTAATATACATTGTAGCACTTGTGGTATGAACTAATGACAAACGACGAATATCAGTGAGCACCATTTAACATTGTAAAAGATGTAACTTATCGATGAAGGGGATGATAAAAACAAGAAAGAGCGAACAGAACAAACCCAACCAACACAGACTAATGCAATCTCATCTCCGTACAATATTCAGTCATGACAAAGTGATTGTTACATAATATTATTTGATGCTCCAGATATTATTCAAGATTTAATCGTCGAGGACAATTTAGAAAGTTGTAAGCGTTATACCTCTTCTCCAGACACAGACTAATGCTATCTCATCTGTATGACAATTACGTTCCTACATGCATGTTATTTTGTGATTTTTATGTTCAAATAAATAATAGCTATGTCAACAGTTTGTATTTCACTTACTTAATAGCTGTTATTTCATTTTATTTGTCTATATTAGAAAACTGCTAGCCAGTGGTATGTTCAAGTTCTCTGGCACTGAACTCACAACGAACGAAGAATACCGGTGAGCTTTGTTAAACATAATTAGATGGATAACTTATCAACAAAGGGAATGTTTAAAAAAAAAAAAAGAGGGGGGGGGGGGGGCAGCAAGGCTATAAATATAATCTTGCGAATACATCGTACTGTATATCTGAGCTTGCCTCCGAACATAATAATCAACACATCAAATTTACGATCACTAAATCTATTGAAGATATCCAGTAAATGACAAATAGCAGTGACACAACCAAAGCTTTTCAGAAACTATTTCTTTCGTTTACTGGTTGTTCTTCAATTGATTTAGTGATTGTAATTTTTTGTACAGTAAAACTGCTATAGTTCCATATTTTGATTTGTGATTCATCTAATATGCTATGATCCCATATTGTGATGAGTGATTCATATAATATTATCATTAATCCAATACAACAAATTGGTTGATGCCATATACAAACTTGCAAATGATACGTGCTTCGGATTGGACAACAAACCAATGTGAACAAACATTAAATTAACTCAAATTAAAAACTGCATTAATAGACAAAATATATTCCATGATTGCATAGTTTTGCATAACTAATTCAAACTAAACATAACCCAACTACATGACACTCATCATAAAACCTAACATCAAACTACACTTCACTGGAACAGAATACCAGAAGATGCAAGACCCTCTACACCTTCTGTTTCTTCTGGGACGAATCCACAACGCCATCATCTCTGTTCTTCCTCTTCCCGCCCTGATCTTGTGTACCATCCGGTGGACAATTTGCTTTTTCCCGCCGCAAACCTTCACTGCTTTTGCCTTTAACTTTGTTCTTCTTACTTGTGCCGGGATGGTAAGTACAGGTCCAATTATTTGGAAAAGAGGAAGCTGTGTCAACCCGCCAGAATTCATCTTTATCCGATGCATCCGAATATATAGTTGACTCCGACCCCTTCCCAAGCACATACGAGTGATCATGCCAACTCTCCCACGAAGACATACTCAACTCACTCTCATACCTCTGATTTTTCTTAACCTTCTTCTTCATCTTCTTCTTCGCACCCTTCCTCACCTTACCATCACTACTTTCATTACTATAATCCATTGCTGTACTCTATGTTATGTCCACAGCAAATTGGTTGTGCTTATATACAGTATACGAATATAAATGTGAGATGACCGTTGCAACTGTTCACATCCATTCAAAGAAATTATTACCATGCATCTTCTAAGAGACACGTCTGTACTAAATGCACGCTTTCAATCAATTAGAAGATATTGCAACCCCCACTAAATCTGCCGCAGAAATCTTCAACACACACGAACCGATAGATCTTAATGATGAAACGTGTATCAAAAGGACTCAGAGTGTGACTGATTGGAGAGGAAACTAGGCGTTGACAATTGATTAGGGTTTCGGGTTATAATTGTGCTTTCCTGGTGGTAGCGGAGCAATTAAGGCGTCTGTAAGAGCAGCAGGGTATAATTACGAAAATCAATTTTAAATAAGTATGATTTTCTATGATATCTATTTGAAATCCAAGAAAATAAGGTGCAAAGTTATTATATCACAAACACACGGTTGTAAACATAATTATTTTTCCTTTTAAGGAAAAATATGTGAGATGAAAAACCCGTCCACTGGCATTAGTAAATGTCAATATCAATTTACTCCCGTTTGATTACTACACGCAACACCAATTTGTTGCATCAAATCATAGATTTCGATGTCCTCCTCTTACATAAAATCAACAACAATTTGTACTATACTGTTCATGTGACACATAAATTCCAATTACACGTACAATGAGACAATTGTGATCTTCCTATCCAAACAACAACGCCCGGTGCAATGGCACGCCGATCTCCGCCCATCAGACAAGCAAACATGCCAAGGCCACACCGCGCGCAACGCGCGCGGGGTGGAACCTAGTATCCTCTAAAACCGACCGAACCGGACCGTGAACACCCCTAACAAGTACAACAATCGTGCTTTACTTTTTCTTCAAACAAGATGCTTATATGTTATTGTTTTTATTAAATATATATATGTAAAATTATGAAAATTTTGAGATTGTTTTTATTAACATATATCCGTCAATCTTAAATTCTTTTAACTTTGTTTAATAACTTTTATTAAGCAAAAACTCAAAATATCATAATTTCACATGATTTTTTTTAATAAAACAATAACATACAAGTATCTTTGATAATTTCACATGTACCATTCTGTTAATTTTTTATTTTGAGATTATGAAATTTTGATATTTTTGTTTAAAAAAAGTTAAAGACTTTAAGATTGACAGATATATGTTAATAAAAATATATTTCATACCTTGAAATGATATGATGTAAAAATATGTAATTTTGATGATTGCATTATTTTACATATATTTGATTATTAAATTAAAATTTTGTTGTTTTTAATTTTTTTAGATTTGTTAGTAATACTTGTATTTAAAAAAAAGTTGAAGGTGAAAATAAAGGGCACAATAGTCTTTTATACTTTTCCGTCCAATTTGGATGGAAAGTTAACGACAGCTAGCGTTGGGTATCTCCGGTGCACGATTTTGAAAATTTTAGTACCCGTTGTGCACGATTTTGAAAATTTGGATACCCACTTGCCGATTTTTGCAAAGTATGGGTACCTTCGGTGCAATTTGCATTTTTTTCGTTGTTGTTGTTGTAATGCAGCCCATACCAGCTTGTTTTAAAATTGGGAAGGCAGAAGTGTATTAAAATTTTGATTCCACCTCCTCTTTCGATCTCAACCCCCACGGCAGCCACCTCCTCTGCCACCGCACCGTCAACAACAACAACAAAACGCTCACCAGAAATTAGGTGAGTGATTTTTATTTGTCAATCGGCTTAGACAGATTCTCACTGGGTGATTTTTATTTGCTTATTATGTAGTAGCTAGCGAAATTTAGAATAAAATGTTTCTCATCCAAAATATTTTTCAATGATTTTCTTCATGATCTATTTCTCCCTAAATTCTCTCCACCTTCCTTAAAATCTCTCCACCTTGTTTTCTCTTCATCCAATTAAATTTATGCAACGTGTATAGACAATTACAAAAATATATGAGAAATTTTTGAATAACACTATTGAAGAAAAACCCGAAAACATTACCAACTAAATTAGAAATAGTCTAAATTATAGATAAGATATAGATTACTCTATTATGGATGCTCTTACAACAAATGACACGGCCAGAGAAATACTAGTAATTAGTAAGACTTTGTAATACTACTACTTCGTAACAAGTGACTCGATGCTCGTCTTGAAGAAGTTTGCAAACAATTTGAACTCCCCAATGATCTTCACATCTACTCCAGCCCTCATGAAAGGCGGAAAGAACAACCAAAACCCGTTACCCACCACAAACCCAATCGTTAATGGCCCTGAAACCGCCGGATGCAACCGCCTCGCGGCCACCCTCTTCACAAAGAACTCCACAACACAGCACAACCCGTGGAGCACGAAGAAACCAGTCACCTCCCACGACGGCCTCACCATCGTCAGGTAGTACAATATTAACTCGTGCATTAAACCAGACACCAAAAAGGTCATTAACACGCCCACAATCGTGGCGGGCCCCTTCCCGATCATCGGCCCCGCCACCGACCGGACCGGCCTGTACACGGTGTCACGCAGGGTATTGGTTATCACGAGGTTCCACCTCTTGCCACATAAATCCTGGAGCGAGGTGGCGAAATAAGGCTCGTCGAAGGGCGGGTCCAGTTCCAACCCGTAGATCCCGGTCACGACGGCGTTGGAGGCGGTGAGTGAGATATCTAGAAAGAGGAAGAGTAGGAGAGTGTAGAGCAATTTGAGAAGCAGAGGGTGGAGAGTGTATTTGTTGATTAATCCGACGATTACCGAGAAGACGATTAATTCGGCGGGCAAATTCGATCGACGGGGAGGGGTCTGATTCTGTTTGGTTAACGTGACGGGGAAGCAAGCGATGGTGATGAAGAGAGGGAAGGAGATATTGGCGGAGGAGAGAGGGCCGAGACCGAAGGCGAAGAGGAGGAGCTTAGAGTTGGCGAGCCAGGTGATAAAGATGGTGGCGAAGACGACGGAAATAGCGTAATTGAGACGGAGAGGGATGAGAGTGAAGAGAGAGAGGACTGGGAGGAGGGAGATGAGCCTGTACTTGCCCTTTGGGATCCTTGAGGACACAAAGTAGCAGTAACAGAGTGATGCCACAATGGCAGAACATGCCTCGATTAAGCTCTTGGTCTCGCCCTCCACCATTCTCGATAGATGAGCTGATCGGAAGAATTGGTGGTGAGTTTGCGGTGACAAGTCCAAAGGGTTTGGGGCTCGCCGGAGTTGAAAAAGAGATGGGGGGAGTGCAGTTGGGTAAGAAAGGTGGAAAGCACATGTCATGTTCCCGAGAAATTTTTAGTTGCTCTAAGAGCACCACGTCAGCATAACATGTGGCATGACATGTGGTGCTCCATGTTCCCAAGCATAAGATTGCGCAATTGAATCCATGGGTTGGGGCCTTGGGGGTGTAGTTGAAGCAATTCTCAGATGTTCATGGAGCAGAACACGAGTGGTGTTATACACTACTCAGGTTTTAACATGTATAATGAAAGTGTGGTGTGTGGGAGAGGGAAAATATTCAAATATAATTCTGATTTTTACTACAACCTACTTCAGACAGGTAGTGATAAATACTAATGGGCATATGTGTCAATCAATGAATGGTGTAGCGTCCGACGTGCCATGCTCACGTAGTGTTCTTAGAGCAACTAAAACTTTCTCGAAGTACTTGAGTTGATTGAGTTAACATTCTTAAAACTTTGAAATTTGTCTACATGCCTTGTGTTTAAATCTTGGGACAACTCAAGAACTGTCGATCTCCTCAAGTGAGTCAGTCAGTTTGAGTTTTCTCATTTACTTCTTAAATGTAATTTACAGACTATTGTATAAAAGTGAGATTTATCCAGTATGCATTTGAATAGTAGCGATTAGGTATAGATTTGATTATGTCTCATCATCATTGCGCGGTAGATTACATCAATTACAATCAGCCAAAAATGCGGTGACATCTCAATACGCATTTGTCATGATAAATGCGAACTATTCCCTAAAAATATGCAAACACCAATGACGCCACGTGATGAGACATGTTTTTGGTAAGGGTGGCATTTATGGAGCGAAACGTACAGTACATGTTTTTGTTACAAAAATTATTTAGGTTTGAGCTATTTTCGAATTAGGGTAATGGACACTAAACCTACATACAAAATGCATTTTAGTACACAAAACCACTTAAACTTTCAATTTCCCACTACAACTCCCTGCAATATACATCTATGGGACACATAATCCGCTGTATTTTTAAATTTCTACTAAAATCTTTGCAATATACATCTGTGGGACACTTAACCATAAATTGATAACGGGGTCAAATCTATCGAAAATTCACCCGTGCTATTCACGTGCTAGCTTTATGGATGAAGGAAAAACAACTTCAAATATCATTTGTTTCTTCTCTTTCAACTTCGTTCGACTTTTCAATCCGTAACTTGGTCGCCTTGACTCGGCGATTTGGATAACAAAATGATGTTAATTTTTTGACAATTTTTCTGTAGTGTTACAGAGTAAAATTTGGTCTACAAGATCATGTAAAGATTATCAAATTTGTGTATCATTTTACTAATCAAATCACTGTGTCAAAAAGTGAAGTAAACAGAAAGAGAAATCAGATGTAGTAAGCAATGACGGGGTTTTATGTTCCCTGGTGTTGTTTTATTTACAGCTGTTAGATCCAAGAGGGATCCAACGGCTGATATTAATGATTTAGGGATCCAACGGCTGATATTAATGAGGGATGAGAAGACGGCACTTCGGTAGAAACAATGGAGACTGGACAATGCTCCCGACTTTCTTCTTCGCTCGTTCTCTGGATCCTTTGTATCCGGGTAAGCCCTTTTCCTTCACTTACTATCGCCATTCATGGGGTTTCTTTCTCGGGTCGAGTTTTCTTATTATCGTAATCAAGTCTCAGTTCGATGTTTAATCGATTTATTACGGTGTTTGAATTCTGGGTACACGAGTTTTGGTTTGTTCTCCCCTCTAATTTGTCTCATTCCTCCGATGCTATGATTTTCTATCTAATTAGGGCTTATGAGTCTCATTCTCTCCCATTTTCTATCTACATGGTTTTCTAGGGTTTATGGTCAGCTTCTCATGTCTATGATATTAGCAATGGCTCTCTCAAATCACTGGTAATCTCAGCTAGATTAGTACCACTCCGTCCCACCTCTTGCTCTCCATCCCGATTTTTTGACTCGTATCTGAGTCACTTTGACCGGGTGATTTTGATAGCAAAATGATACGACTTTTTTACAATTTTTTCACCGTGTTATAGAGAAACTTTTACTTTACAACACTATGAACAAATTATTCAAAAATTGTATCATTTTGCTATCCAAATCACCAAGTCAAAGTGACCCGGTGAATAATGGTCAAAGTCAAATTGGGGAGGAAGAGGTGGGACAAAGTGGTAGCTCCAACATGCTCAGGTCAATATATGTAGCTCTCACGTGTCTAACTGGCAGGGGCGGAGCCAACACGCGCCACCACGGGTGGGCAGAGGTCATACTTAAAACTTTGAAAAAATGCAAATTTACTATGTAATGTATAATAAAAAATTAAATTGTGCCCTTGCTAAAATTACAATAGTGCCTTAGGTATTTTAAATACCTTGCAAGAGTGTCCAAGGTGTTTCGAATACCTGGCTCCGCCCCTGCTAACTGGAGCTAAACATTTTTCATTGAAGCTCGCTTCCTCTCTATGCTTGGGTTTGAATCACATATCTAACTGGAGCTTGGTTTTAAAAAAATTTGATACCACAACATCTGACTGAACAAAGGAGTTGTTCTTGATTGGTTTTATGGCACCTATAACTCAGTGTTTTATCAAATTGTCAGGTAGCTTAATCCAATGACCAATTTTTTTTGCTTTCTCGGTAATTTTGTCTTTGGATTGCACTCTCATGGTGGCATTTCGAGTTTTCTGATTGTCGTTTGAGAAACAAACCGGTGTACAACCATATTCACGCTTATCTTGCTAGATTTTTCTTCTTTATAAGACTGTTAACCAATTTTCAAAATGTGATCACTCTCTCTGTTCATTTTTCACAGGTCCTCCCTCCTCATAACAATACTAAGTTAATAGTCAATGAATTCCGGACTATCGGTAAGTCAAGTCGAGTTCGTATGTCTACTTCTTTATCTATCTCTTCATTTTCATGCATTCTCTTTGTCCAGTTTTTGTTAGTGACGTGAGGACTTAGAACGCGGGGTTTGTTGTTTGCAGTTAAAGCCTGTGCATAGGACTTTAAAAGGTTAACAAATGGCCCTCTATCGAGCATCTTTTAGGCTCAAGGTTTGTTGTTTGCACTTAAG
This sequence comes from Linanthus parryae, assembly GCA_023055425.1. Classification (NCBI taxonomy): domain Eukaryota; kingdom Viridiplantae; phylum Streptophyta; class Magnoliopsida; order Ericales; family Polemoniaceae; genus Linanthus; species Linanthus parryae. The sequence goes on along the minus strand of JALGPY010000004.1, from coordinate 124,502,369 downwards.
ACCTAGGCAAAGTCCAAGCATGGCGTTGTGACTACTTCTCAGTTTCATAATTGGTTTTATTTGGTAATAATAGCTGAACTGATTTTATTCGTTTCATGTCTCTTCCCCTGCTTAAAAAGTGTTACGTTTTATTTTTCTCTGTCAGCGTCTACCACTGTGAGCTCCACATCCGTCTTAAACCAAATTTGTGTAGGGAATATTTCTAGGTGTAGCCTTGGAAATAAACAAGGAGTTGATATTGGAACATAAATCAAGAAGTTCCTCAGGTATGCAACATATTTTTATGTGTCTATGATTCGTGCCTCTGTGGAAGAATGATGTTCTATGATCTGAACTTAGGACTTCTAGGTAACAATGATATTTGTATAAAAGTGAGAGTGTATAAAATTACTGGATGTTCTCTTTAGAACTTGAGTGCGATTGGTAGTGAAATTTTGATTTTGAATTAACCATATAAAGTGTTTTGAAGCTATGAAGTTATTTGAAGCTAAAAATTACGGAATTTTGGTGTTCCTATCAGATTTGTTAACATGATCCTTCACAATCTATCTAATTGCAAAAACACTCGATCTATTTAATTGTTGATGTCAATAATTTAGAAGTGTAGGTTCCTTTGATCTGATTGGCGTTGGGCTTTCTTTTTCTTTCCTTTGGTCTGAAGATCTCTAGCATGATACTGCTGTTGTATTAGGAAGCTCTGCTGTAATTTGTTTCCCCCCTCTTTGAACTGGCTGAACATATTAGTGAACCATACACTGTTGAAAATGAAGTTGATATTCTTAACAACATGACTGAACAATATGACCGAGTGAACTCAAACCATGAATTCATTATGCGATTTTCGATTTTAGGGTCTTTTAAGTACAGTAGGTAAGGGTAGAGAGGAAATTGGGCGTTCTTCAACTGAAGTTTTGCTCAAACAGGCTTTTGTAAAAAATATGAAAATGAAGTTGATATTCTTCAGCAAGTCACAATTTTGCCCAGTTGACATTTTCATGGAGGTTTATTTTTAGATCTTAAGGTGACATCTATATTTGGTAAGTTTAGTGTCGAAAAGGTTTTGAGTGATCCGAGAAGGAAAAGAGTCACGTAGAAAACATGGTTTTAGAGGCTTGAATTTGTTCACTTTGACTTGCAAGCTTAGATGTTGGTGCTTGTATTATTGAGACCTGTCTGTACTTCCTTTCTTTGAAAACTAGGCTTGAGTTTCTTCAGCTTTGATGATTGAAGAGTTATACAACTTTCACCTGGACATGCAAATGAGATGTGGTGACATTTTTTCCTAATACAATATTTAATTTCGATTGAGAAAACATTCCATTGCTCAAAATTTTATGGCGCCATGATGACACTACTGCAGGTTCTCGTGTCAAAAACTGAAGAGTTATGTCTATTGAGAACAATTGTGAGAGGGTCGCAAGAACTGAAGAGTTATGTCTACTGAGAACAATTGTGAGAGGGTGGCAAGAAAGGAGGAGAGAATGAGTGTCTTAATGTCTTTCAGTTGACATGTAGTGATTGAATGCGTACTATAAGCAAAGTATGTTACATACTGAATCCCGGATATTATTCCAATTGATATATTCATTTTCGTGAATGAATATGTATCCCTCTCACCAAGCTAATTGTTGATTTTATCATCCAGAAACCTGTGTTGTCATGACTTAAGAGTCTGAATTTATCCTGCATGACCATTGATGTTTGCTTTAAATTTGTTCCTTTCAATTAACTCAAACAACAAAGGGATCACTGCATTTTTTCTCCTTGAAAATTACAATCATAGATGTGTTACCTGTTACCCGTTTTGTTTGTCCAAAGGTTCGGGTAGTGCTCTCGGGCACGGGTTATACACTAGTTAAGTCCAAGTCTGGTAACTCTGGTTTCAAACATATTTATTTTGAGAAACGGAACACTAGACTTATAGTAGTACTTGTCACTCGAGATCACGCGTGATTTTTATTTGCTTATTATGTTGTCTTTAGAACAAATGACACGGTATAAGTCATTTGCCAGAGAAGTACTAGTAATTTGTAGAACTTATACTACTACTTTGTAACCAGTGATTCGATAGTCCTCTTCAAGAAGTCTGCAGACAATTTGAGCTCCCCAATGATCTTCACATCTGCTCCAGTCCTCATGAAAGGCGGAAAGAACAACCAAAACCCGGTAGTCAGCGAAAACCCAACCGTCAATGGCACTGAAACTGCCCGATGCAACTGCCACCGCCGCCTTGCCGCCGCCCTCTTCACCTCGAACTCCACAACACAGCACATCCCGTGGAGCACGAAGAAACCAGTCAGCTCCCACGACGGCCTCGCCATGGTCATGTAGTACAATATTAGCTCGTGCATTAAACCAGACACCACAAAGGTCGTGAACACGCCCACAAGCGTGGCCGGCCTCTTCCCGATCACCGGTTCAGCCGTCGACCGGACCGGCCTGTACACGGTGTGCCAGAGGGCATTCGTTACCATGAGGTTCCACCTCTTCCCCCAGAAATCCTGGAGCGATGTGGCGAAATAAGGCTCATCGGAGGCTGGCTCCAGTTCCAACCCGGAGATCCCCCTCACGATGGTGTTGGAGACTGCGATTAAGATATCTAGAATGAGAAATATTATGACACAGTAGAGAAATTGGAGAAGCAGAGGGTGGAGGAGAGTAGTCTCTCTGCATTTGTCGATTAGTCCGACAGTTTCCGAGAGGACGATCACTTCGGCCGTAGAATAGAGAGGCGGATTCGAGTGACGGCGGAAGATCTGATTCTGTTGTTTGGTTCTGATGGGGAAGCAAGCGATAGTGATGAAGAGAGGGAGCGAGATGCTGCCGGAGAGGGGGCCGAGACCGAAGGCGAAGAGGAGGATCTTGGAGTTGGCGAGCCAGGTGAATAAGATGGTGGCGAGGCCGACGGAGAGAGCGTAGTTGAGACGGAGAGGGACGAGAGTGAAGAGAGTGAGGACTGGGAGGAGGGAGATGAGCCTGTACTTGCCCTTTGGGATGTTTGAACACACAAAGTAGCAGTAACAGAGTGATGCCACAATGGCGGAACACGCCTCCATTAAGCTCTTCGTCTCGCCCTCCCCCATTCTGTCGTGTTGGTGGAGATAAGTCCAAGCGAGTTGATAAGGAGACGAGGGGAGTGCAGTTGCATGAGGAGGGTAAGCCCGAGTTGATAAGGAGACGAGGGGAGTGCAGTGTGCACTACTGCAGTTGCAGGATGAGGGTCCACCTCATTGTAAGGAGTAATTCTTATGTGTTCATAGAGCAAATCACACTTTGTGTTTTATTTCACTGACATTTTGACATCTACACTAAAAGTGGGATTAGTGTGAGAGAGAAAATAACAACGTAAGAATTTGATTTTTTTTCTATAACCTATAAGGGAAGTAGTTAATCCTAATGGACATATGTGTCCGTTACTGTATGGTGTAGAGCACCACGTCAGCATGACGTGGTGCTTTTGGAGCAAATAGAAATTTCTCCACTGTAACGAGGTGAAAAATGGTAACGACGAGATATTCTTTTTTGCTCTAAGAGCACCACGTCAACATGGCATGCGGTGCTCTACACAATTCATTAACTGACACCTACGTTTATTAGGGTTAATCACTATTCTTATAGGTTATAGAAAAAAAGCCAAATTCCTACTTGACTATTTTTTCTCTCCGACCCACTCCACTTTAAGTGTAACTGTCAAAATGTAGGTAGAATAGAGCACCACGTGTGATGTGCTCTATGAGCACAAGTAGATGAAAAATCAATGTTAAACTTTCAACACGTGTTCGAGCTGTTTATGGTGGTGCAGTTGATCCTTTTGCAGCCAGATCTTTTTCCTTTTCACAAAATAGTCTTTGTACCCGCGTGCCGAACTGGGCGCGAGTTATAATAGAAAAAGATAGACAGGATTTTTCTTTGGCTTGAGTAATATATTTGTTTTCTCTAAAGAAAATAGTGGTGTAACATATTTGTAGGTTAGGAAAAATTATGCATTACGCTTTTTGTTTGTACTGACACAAAATTATAATAGGTAATTTTTTCTTTTTGAGAAATAATAGGTAAAATTAATTGTTGATGTATTTGAATATATACTACAAAAGAAGTGTGAATGTATTAATAATTTTGTTATTTAAGAATAAAAGTCCGAAAAAAGTTTAATTTTAGACAAAAAATAAGAATTCAAAATTCGACTGCTAACACAAAAGTTTTATACAACTTTCAAAAAAAAAAAGTTTTATACCAAACATTTCAAAAAGATTCAAAAACATATTAAAATTCAAAGTGAAAAAAATGAAAAAAAATAAAACATGCCAAGCCACCAAGATAACGACGCAATAGGTTTGATAGGGGTCATGGCTGCGTAAGGTCTGTATACATTGGGTCAAGCCTCAACATTGGGTCCGTATATATTCTCACAATTTTGCAGCGACATCTCAATACACATTTGTCATGATAAATGCAAACTATTCGCTAAAAAGAATGCCATGTACTACTATCAGTACTATGCCAGTGGCGCCACGTGATGAGACATGATTTTGGAGCGAAAGGCATAGTACATATGGAGCGAAAGGCATAGTACAATTTTTGATGAATTTTCATGTATAAACAAGCAGACCAAACCAAATTTAGGTGGGGGTGGTCATCCCCAGGGCCGGCTCTACAATTTTGGTTGCCCTAAGCGGCGAACAAATATGAGGACATTTATCTACACTATTAAATTTTAAGAAAATTATATCACCATCAACACCGATAAGTGAGAGATAGACAAAATTAAGTGACTAATACGTCAATATTTTTAATTGAGACCAATACATCACCATTGACTTTGAGATATGATACCCTCATTGTACACGGGATAAAAAATTTAGATGAATTGAGATGATTAGGAGAACTTTGATGAGGAAAACATTTAATAGTACAAATTCTAATTGAGCAAATAGTGACAAAAGTTACAGAGAAAAGTTTGGATTTTTCGAGGGAAAAAAATCGGAGTTACAGAGAATGTGTATCAGTTCAGATATTTAGGGAGAAAAGTTTGGAGTTAGAGAGAAATAATACAGAGTTCAGATATTTAGGGAGAAAAGTTTAGAGTTAGAGAGAAATAATGTGAGAGGATGTTTATAATGTGATTGATGCGAGATATTAGGAGATAATTGTGGAGATTGAGTTAGATAAGGATTTGTTTCCTCCCACGATGAGGATGGGGACGAATTTTCTAGGAATCATAAATGGATTAGATCAATTTTGGAAAGAAAAATTAAGATAAGGATAATTACAAATATAGTAAAACAATATTTCTCTTTTTAAATATGGTGCCCCTATAATCGTGGTGCCCTAAGCAAGCACTTAAATCGCTTACCTATTGAGCCGGCTCTGGTCATCCCCTACGGCAAGACCAATTAAATTAGGCAAAGACGCAAATGGACGCTAGTTTAGTAGTAGAGCATATGAAACACATATATGAAATCCTAGATTCGAATCCGGCTATATGATGTAATTCTCGAAAAAACAATAGGCCAAGACCTCATGTCTAATTGACAACTAGAGTCATTTTTGTAAGCCCACTGATAGTAACATGAGCGGTATTGTTAGCTGCTCCTGGGCATAAATTAAATTTTACCTCTCTATCTTTGATTCATAAGATACAAGCTTCAATTCTTGAAATCCAGGCACAATAAGTTGTTTATTGTTTGTTGAAGCTGCAAATGACATTCACGGCATCAGATTCTACTTCCATTTTGTACCGACATTTATTTACAACTAGTCGTTAACCCGCGCCATGGCACGAGACCGTTATATTTGTTTCTTTAGATGAAGCATTATGTTTTATAACGTTACTCAATAGTGGAAGACAACTTTAAGACGAATGGCGGAAGCAAATTGTGTTCATCAACACCATTGATTTTGTAACTTAGATTCTGCTTGTACATTTTATTTGATATTTCATTCTTTGTGTAGGCACACATTTTCTTTTAATTTGTAAAGATAGTGAAACTTACAAAGGGTAAATAATCATTCAATAATAAGGAATTCTAAAAAACTCAATGTTTCTTGGCGTCAACTTGAATATGACTTTTTCATTTAACCGGGCATATACTCCTATTGAATTCTGAACAGACGCAATTTCGTGTCAATATAAGAACATACCGCACCAATTGTAAAAGTTTGTGAAAGCTTGACAGCGTCTCACAATTGTCATCGTCATTGGTATTAATTAGATGGTAAACAAATTTTGAACAAATGTGTTTGCTTTTTTTTTTGGTTTCCCTTTGTTTTTTTTTAAGATGGATGAGAATCACTTCTGCTTTAGTCTACTGCAAATAAGTGAAAACAAAGTGCATTGCTATTTTCACTTCATCCCAACTCAAGAATTAGGTTGCCTTCACTAAAAAAGACAAAATAAAAAAGAATTAGACTTCCTTGTATATGATAAACAGACTACCCTCACTAATATCTAAACCGGTCTATTAACAAGTAATTTTTAAATTTGAAATACCTATTTTCTCGTGAAAAATAATTTATCTTTTCAAAGATGATCCATCGATCAGTCCTTTGTCCCTAACCTGAGAGATTTTAAAAAAAATCCGGAACTCCGAACATTGACGTTCGAAATGATAAAGTAACTGAAACGAACATACCACTTGAAGTCTCCACTTGGTAATTTACAGAGATTCGGAAACTTACCACTGAGACCCCTAAAGTTTGATGCTCCTCGAGGAAAATTTTTGATTAACATGGCTACGCTAAAGATAAGCTCAAATTGAAGAAAGGGACCAACAAAGATTTAGTATTTGTTAGCTTTCAAGTGAAGTAGTATTGAGATATGACAACGAACACCCTTGTCTGCCCAAACAACACTCAAACTTGCAAGAAGAATACTTGTAATGAGAGTCATCCAATAGTTCACACTAAGAGCAAAATAGAGTGTTGAATATAACAAAATTAATGGATGTTCATTTTGAAGTTAAGCGGGAAAAGTCGCTACATACACGATGAACCTCTAATAATTGTTGCGGGACTTCTGCTATCTCTATTAGCCGTTGTTGTCCACACATATGTGAGGGATCTTCCAGGCATATATGAGTAATGTCCAAAACAAAACAGATAAATTAGTGCTGCGTTACTTTGAAAAAAGAACTCAGTTAAGGATAAAGGAATCGACTAACCCATAAAACATATCTTCTTCTATTTTGGCCATACAAAGGTGTCTTATCCACATGGGTATACGGAGTATATGACATTTTTTTCAAACTTGTATGAATTTCGCAATCTTGATGGCAGAGCAATTGACAAACACTGTCAACATGAATTGGCTCATCTGGAGATGAACTTAAAGAACCAACTCAACCTCTTTGTTTATCCCAAAAGAGATGATCAATCAAAATTATATTCAGTTAAGATAAAGGAATCGACTAACCCATAAAACATATCTTTTCTATTTTGACAATACGAAGGTGTCTTATCCACATGTGTATATGGAGTACATGACATTTTTTCAAACTCGTACGAATTTGACAATCTTGATGGCAGAGCAATTGACAAACATTGTCAACATGAATTGGCTCATCTGGAGATGAACTTAAAAGAACCAACTCAACCTCTTTGTTTATCACAAAATAGATGATCAATCAAAAGTATAATCTTTTCATTCAGTGGTTGTTTAACTTCAATGAATACATGTTTCATATTCACTGTACCAACTGGGAGGTCTAAAAGATTGATTAGGAAATATGACTATTAGTTCAATGGATGGAATTTTTCTAAGTACATGAAAATACATTGAACATCAGATTTTGTCTCGATTAAATACAAATCTGAACTTTGGAGTTGAAGAAGTGTCATTATCAAGAGAAAATAAATGTCTTGAGTCTTGAAAATGAGGAGCCAACTTGTTATGATTGTAGGGTTTTGATTCATGGATCGCACAACGGAAGCATAATAAAACATAAACCATGCTAAACCCTCCAAGGATCACAAGTCTAGAGACATAACGATAGTAAAGGTAAGAAATCATAAACACACCTTTGGGTTCTCCTTGATGACTTCAAACGCGAATAGTGTCACGTCTCTACGGTTGATCCACGCCTAGAGGTGAGATCTAGACCCTCCAATTCTCTTGTGCTAGCTAGGAAGAATGGAGGAGGAAGAAATAACCAAGCAACAATGGAGTGCCAAGAGGTGGGGCGGCACTCTTCATGGCCGACGGGTAGGGGCGGCAATCCCCAAGGGGGTTCGGCCCTTTTGGAGCTTGCTCTCTCCTTGCTTTGTTCTCTCCTTTCTTCTATCATATAGATGTGTGGTGTGTGGAGAGAAAAATAAGCTAGGAGTGTTCTTTATATAGTCCAACAACTCCTTGTCCTACTCAAGTTCGGATTAGTCCATTTTGCAAAATAGTCCTTATCATGTCAATACATGGATTAGTTTTATTTGCAAATTAATCCTAATCATGTCTCTACATGAATTAGGCCACCTTGGCAAATCCTAATCATGTCTATACATGGATTAGTCCAACTTGCATATTAGTCCTACTAAGTTAGCAAGTTGTTGCGATTTGATCCTTCTAATTAATTAATCATATTAATTAATTATTTCCCATGTCTAGTTCACCCCTATATGGCATGTGACCCCATAGGTTCTATTTAGTTGGTAGTAACAATTTACTAATATGGAGCGGCCTCTAGCAAGACATCCATTCTAGCCAACAAATAGAATAGTCATCATGACAAACCTTGTGCAAGTAATTGTCTCATCCCTTTGTCCCAATATCCGGATTGGACACGAGACATACAAGTCACACTCGTATATCCAATCCATAGTTTCTCGATCCTGGGAATAGCCTTATTCGTGCAAATAACATCAATATCCCATATTGATTTATTTGAGTCTGGCCAGACATTTTATAAGCACTATCCATCGAGTGGCCTAGGATATTTGCTCCCGTTATGTGGGAGGGACAAATTCTATCTACGTCCACTACGATCTCTAAGCTTGCTTCTTATTGTATCCAGTACACGCCTTTATAACTACCCAGTTACGGTGTAGCGTTTAACGCTACCAAGATCACAATAATCCACAACTAGATAATCTAGTGACTTCAAGTCTAAGGATGACAATACCGTTGCACCGCGAGAAGCGCTTGTGACTTAACATAACGTGTATGTAGCCTTCTCGGAGATGGGTCAATCCAGTATGCCATTACTCCTAATGCATACCCATGTGTTGGATCATGATATCTCCATATCAATCCAACCCCATACTAGTCTATAGATGATTGTCCTATTAATCACTATAATTGACTAGGGATATTTAAGAATATAACACTTATATTCTAAGGACTTCATTCATGTTAACATATCTCCATATCGATAACATAATGAATCGTAAATCCATAAATGTCACAATTAATTGATTGCCTCTAGGGCACAATTCCAACAATGATTACATGTCAACCAAAGCTTACGTGGCAAGACTTAATTGGGAAATAAATGACATGTAGATGCCATTTTGGAGTAAGATTTTAACGAATGACATTCAAGGAATCATTTTCAAATTACAAGTGGCGCAAGGAGAATGCCATTCCTTAGCTTTTATATATATATATATATAGATAGATTCTTTTGATTGCATATTCAATAGTCAGGAATTCTAACATCAGCTGCATGGTCACATTCTTCACAGTAAGTTTCAACACTTTTAATCCTGCCTTCCACATCCCTCCCAACTACACCAACAACTCCTTTCTTATTTTTGAAACTAGCATGAAATTGAATTTTATCCAATCAGGGGCAGGGTAACCAGTGTGCTCATACTTCCTTTGCTGGATGATCACCTCTTGCACACAACAACAATATTCAGATCCCACAAATTGTCTGAGATTTCATTGCACACCTTTATAGCAATGGCGTGAAATCTTTATGCGTATTGTGCAAGCATACGCTCAAGTAGTAGAGAGGAGTACTTTTCAGACTCCGGATTGTCGAACGCACGAGGACTGGTTGTGATTTTCTTTGTTGGTAATTCGTTTAATGCACTTCAGGTATAAGGAATAATTGGTTGATTTACAAGGTTGTCACCCCACAAACAAGTGACTTTATTCAATAACTAAAAAGACATATTTTCTGATTTAAAACACGTTTTAATCGAATATGGAGAAGAACCATGCGATATATGGATAACCTAGGGTCGTAGACAATTTGGATATTTCTTTGAAACACGTTATACTAAATATGCTCTTAATCACGTGTAATTACTTACAATCTTCTTACGATCTCATGCAAGTCTATGTTAGGTTCACCAGTCGTCACCTCCCGGCCCATAAACTATATCGCCTAGAAAGTATTACAAGTAATACGTTTTGATCTAAACCCTAACACTTCTACATCCTGTCCATTAGGATATGGGTTTCACTAGCACTCTTAGATTCACAAGCTAATTAGTCTTCACCTCCCGTCCATCAACCTTTCACCAATTGGTTACCCTAGTTCATGATGCTAAGATCGCATGATATTAAGAATGAGATTAGTAAAAGAGCAATTATTATTACTTTCAGCTATGAACGATTGAGTTATTATCATCATCCACAATGGTCATTCCTCTCATCTCTAAGCGTGTCAATAACTTTAGATCAAGAACATACAATATAAGAAGAAAGATAATAAACATTAATCAATAAGCAATAATCTAGAAAAAAAATCTAACAAAACCATGGGCTCTCCATAGAGCCTAGGTGATAATTTATCTACCCATAATTATGCTAAAATCACAAATATTTCCATAGAATGATTAAGAGATGGTATAAGAAAGATCAAGCGATGAAATCGCCGAAGCTTTTGACGTTGTGCTCTTTCCAAAGCTCCAAGATGCTCTCCAATGGCTCCCATACGTGTTAGAATGACTCTCTCAAGCCCTAGATCGTTCTTTTAATGCATTTCTCGTTCTTTCTTTGAAGCTATTCCGAAATAGCAATTTGACCCCTTCAATCTGTGCCTAAACCATCACCTGATCGCGTTATCTTCATAGAAATCGTGTGATCTGCTCCTTCCTTCCACCTGATCATATAATCAGGTCTTATGATCGTGCGATCTGCTCAAAATTGGTATTTGCTAATTTGAATGCTACACTTAATCAGAAAACGTTAATTACGTAAAGTGGAATAGTAGATTAGCCTTAGTTAGCTTGGATTGCCCTTTGTTGGCATGACTCTACACCTTGTCAGCTAGAGATATTATTTGGAAGATACTTTGTTGGCATGACTCTTCGTCTCGTTGGTTGGAGTCCCAGCTAGTACTCACCCTTCTGGAATTTTGCTTCCTAAGGGTGTGTCGCGACACATAAGGTCTAGTTGGTTTTGGGAGGCCCTTTGTTGTCATTATTATTTGAGAGTTGTTTCTTGGCATTATTATTTGGAGGCCCTACTATTGGTATTACTATTTTCGATTACTTTAAATAATTATTTGGCTACTTTGATTCTATATTGGGAAATTATTAATTATATTTGTGTACTAGATGGACAATGACACTTGTGAAGAATTTATTTGTAAATGTTTGATGCTTTTTAAATGCTGTTGAATATTGAGACGTTGCATTTGTTATTTTACACTGCTATTTATACTGGTGCGAACTGTGATATTGATTTTACTAGTACTATGTTATTTTTAATTTCATTTAACATTTCATTTAACACGTGACCAAGGGCAGATCTATGTTGGCACTCGTGGGGCCATAGCCCCCTCTCAATTTTTAAAATATGCAATTTTACCCTTAGCCCCCAAAACGTTTAATATTAGTAACAATTATTTTTGTAATTTATAGTTTAGCCCCCACTCATTTATCTGTATTTTTCTAATTTTAATTTTAACCTCCACTCCAACAAATTCCTGAATCCTCCCCCGCACGTGACCTACAGTCTTTCTCAGCTTTCTAGTTTACATACTAAGGTGTAATCTTACTCAGTATTTATTGCTGACTTTTCAAACTGCGTTTCTTGTTTGCATTCTCATCGCATGTCTAGGAGCTGGAATTATGTAATAGAAGGGCGCGAGACTCACCTAGACTGTCAACTCACGAGTAGTTATCGAGTATGCGTGAATTATAATGTAGTAGTAATCAACTTGTGTATGAGACATAATGTACTGGTTTAATATTTTAATTATGTGTTGTGAATTGTATTGCTTTCGATTCCCACTTTCCTATTAAGCATCGCCCTCCCGGTCTTGTCCCGAGACGGATAAGGAGAATGTTACATCTGGGGCCAGACACTGGTAATTACCTCTTCCTTCCATCCTCTCCCATCAACCTCCATTAATTTAGAAACCCATATACTTCCCCTGTTTCTCGCCTTTCTTACAATTATTGAACGCGCGTAGTTAAGAAAGTGAGTGAAAAGTCCAATGTACCCTTCTACTTTCACAAACATACCCTCATGTGCCTCTCTTTGCCTCACAATCTCTCATGTTTCTAACAACATCAAGAAAACCAGTAACATCCATCGAAAATAGCATTATAACAACAATAACATGAAGAATATAATAAAAAATCATCAACAATGACAGATCCAAACAAAAAATATGGACCAATTTCTGACCAATTTCAACGGAAACAATATCACCGACAACAATTCATTTCTACAACTACGACAACCACTAGTATTCTTACAAAAGCAGGGAAAATATATAGAAAAGAACATGAGGAAACTTGTGAAGCCCAAACAGCCACCGCCAAGATTCTGGCCGATTTCTGCAAAAAAGAATAATAATAATAATAATAATAATAATAATAATAATAATAATAATAATAATAATAATAATAATAATAATAATAATAATAATAATAATAATAATAATAATAATAATAATAATAATAATAATAAGAAGAAGAAGAAGAAGAAGAAGAAGAAGAAGAAGAAGAAGAAGAAGAAGAAGAAGAAGAAGAAGAAGAAGAAGAAGAAGAAGAAGAAGAAGAAGAAGAAGAAGAAGAAGAAGAAGAAGAAGAAGAAGAAGAAGAAGAAGAAGAAGAAGAAGAAGAAGAAGAAGAAGAAGAAGAAGATGTCAAATACCTTGTTCGTGGATTACGTTAGTCTGGATCATCGGCTTCAACGGAGGCCTCACCACCGCCACCTCACTCTTGGATTCATCCTTTTATCTCTCTCTCTATCTCCATATCTCTTTCCTCGAACCTGGAATTTAGAGAGAGATAGATTTTTGATGAACGATCGCCTCTCCATGGCCAGTCCAAGCGATCACTGTTGTGTGGTATGGAGAGATCATCTCGATCTGTTCGTTAGTGTGGTCTTGAGAGATCCCTGCCCGATCGAGTTGTGTGGTCTGGAAAGATGATACAACCAGTAACGGGTACCAGTAGGCGGCTACGAATCTGTATCTATGCTACGAAAAAACTATGAAAGTAAATAAAACTCAAAATAATTCATTCATCTCCTGGAAAATAAAGTTTATCCTAAAACCTATATATACTAAAAGTTATAGCTAGATAACATCAAGACCCCTAAACAATGACGAAAGTGCAATAAGTCACCCATACAAATAAAACAATATAAATAAAGTCCTAACTAGTGACTACTTAGGCACGTAGTCGTTGAGATACTTTGGCGGAGCACGGGTCCGTTCCTCACGACACAGGGCCATCTCTGTATTCCTGTCCTCCGGTAGATACGTGCCCGTATCAACTCCCCCATGTCGACAATCGCATTGTCCTGAATGTGAAGTCAGTCATAGTGATCGTTGTTGTCAGAGCCCATATACAAGTACTTGCTATCGCACGTGTGCTGCCCCTTGACAAATTTCTGACCACAACGGACACACAACCCATTGGCTTACCTTTATTGGCGCTCGATAGGAGTCAGGTGGCGACGTGGTGGTGTCGACGCTGATGCGGGATTCTGTGACGATGCCGGTGGAAGAGGGCTAAGTACTGCGGACGGCATTCGGATCGACTTTAACTCACGGGCGAGCGAGAAAGCTTCAGCTAAGGCTTGAGGCTTATGCAACCCTAATTCGCGTCCCAATGGTGGCGTGAGACCGGAAGAAAAAATAGATATCAACTGAGGATCGGGTATAGCTGTAATTCTGTTCATCAATCTTTCAAACTCGGTCTGAAAAGCAAGAACTGTAGTTTCCCAGCACAACTTGGACAACTCACCAAAATAATCATGATAGATATTGTTATCAAAGCGAAGTTTGACCTCGTCGAGAAAAGCTTGCCAGCTTGCAAAAGAGAAATTATTTTGGCGATACCGAAACCAATCGGCGGCATCACCGTCTAACAATACCCCCACCAACTGTAATCGATCATCCGGAGGAACGTGATAATATTGAAAATATTTCTCAACTTTAAAAATCCAAGTATGCGGGTCAGTACCTGAAAACTTCGGGGCATCGACGCGAAGTTTGTGATTACATGTGTCTGTACCCACCTGATTGCTATGACCGGGATACAGAACTGGGTGACCTGGAATAACAGGCGGACCCCAAGGAAGAGGTTGACCCAAACCATGCCCATGACCCGTGGAATTGGTATTACCCGGATCAGTAGTGTGACCCATAAACGCCGGTGGGCCTGGGTAATTATTTTGCCCAAAAGAATAAGTTGAACCCGTGAGAAGTGGGGTACTGAACCCAAGTGCGATGGCGTGGTTCGAAGGAGTTTTTGTCGAATGAAATTGAACGGCGGAGATGACGTTTTGCTGCTGCTGGGGCATCGAGGGAAGGGCGGCGGCGGCGTACCCTTGCAGTGTCGCAGGTGGCTGGGTCAACGCCTGGATGGCGGCGGCGAAGGACGCAACCATTGATTGGATCTGGCCCTAGTTTGCCCGTTGTTGAAGCGAGACATGTGGGTTCGTCGGAGTGTTGACTAGTGTCAGGGGAAACCCTAGCGAGGAAGGCGCCGCCGGCAGTTGGTGGTTCACTGGGTTCGGGAACAGCGCGGGTAAGTACTGGGACTGGTTGTGATTCAGCGGCGCAATAGGTAATAAGTTCGGTTGTCGCTGCTGTAGATCGGAAAAGAGAGCGGGGCCTGGTGTCGTGGATGCTAGGTTGTGATTTGGGCGATATGAGTTGGTGTCAATTGTGGCTGTGCCGGATCGGAAAACAGGGGAGGGAAGTCGGTTGTGGAAGCAGGGTTCCGCGTTGTGGCCGTACGGTTCTGCGCAGTGGTGTCAGAGATAATCTGGGTTGTTATAGGCGCCGGAGGAGGAAGCTCTGGAGGCGAGCTCGTATTGGACGGCGACGGACGGCTTTCAACCTGCGTGAGGCGTGCTTCAAAAGATTCCATCCGAGAATCCATGTCCGTAACTTTCGCAGTGAGTGCCTTGATTTCGGCAGCAGGTTGCGCGAGTACGTCGTTGTTGGGTGAGTTCGACATGATGAAAGCACCAAATTGATACAACTAGTATCAGGTACCAGTAGCTTGAGGCTACGAATCTGTATCTAGGCTACGAAAAAACTATAACAGTAAACAAAACTCAAAATAATTCATTTATCTCCTGGAAAATAAAGTTTAACCTAACACCTATAAATACTAAAAGTTATAGCTAAATAATATCAAGACCCATAAACAATGACGAAAGTTCAATAAGTCACCCCTACTAATAAAACAATATAAATAGAGTCCTCACTCGTCCTCACTCGTGACTACTTAGGCACGTAATCGTTGAGATACTTTGGCGGAGCACGGTTCCGTTCCTCACGACGGAGGGCCGTCTCGTTATTCCTGTCCTCCGATAGATACGTGCCCGTATCAAAAGATCACTCAATTTGTTTGAGAGTGGGTGAATGGTGGGTGGGTTTGGCTGGGTGGCGGAGGTTGTGTGAAGATAAATGGATAGATTTAGAATTTGGGTAGTTGGGTAGGTTAAATGGTGGGGATGTGTGAAGTATACTTTTTTTTCAATTTGCATCTTAAATGTTATTATTTTAGAAAAACTTGAGAAAGGGAACGGATCTTCTCTAGTCCATGTTCCGTCCAGCCTGTGCAGCCGCCCGATCTCATCTGTCCGTTTGTAACAATGGTCCAGATGATGTTATAGACTCTTACACCTGGCACATCACACTCCTCCATCATCTCCTACCTCTTCCAACTCTCTCTCTCTAAACAGAAACACACCCCTCTCTCCGGATGAGTAATCTCGACGCGGCCGATGAACACTATGTTGTTCGATTCACCGAAAGTAGTAATTGTGAGGCACCGATTGGGCCCTAGGGTTCCAATTTTAGTACTGAATGCCAATTCGCGTAGAAATCGGAAGAGATAGAGGAGGGAGGCGTCGGTCGGTGGAGTGGCGGGGCCTCTCCATGACAGCGCGGTGGGGATGGAGTACGAATCGGTTGTTGCGGCGGAGAGTTAGTTGAAGCCGAGTTTGGCTAGGAACGGGGCAATTAAAGATGATGATGAAGAGAAGACGTGGTTCTGAGAATTTCTGGTGACTTTGAAGCAGCGTTAATGGCGGTGACGGTTGTGGTGGTGATGGAGACGACGATGAGAATTTCCGGTGACTTTGAATGTTTCAGATCTACATCTTCGTCGAGGGAGACTATTGTTCTGTTTAGAGAGAGTTAGATGAGGTTGAAGATGATAGAGGAGTGTATTCTGTGTGGCAGGTGTAACAATCCAATTTAAGAGATATCATCATCTGAACCATTGTTACAAACAGACGGATGAGATTGGACGACTGCACTGGCTGGACGCAACAATGGGCTGGAGAGGATCCGTTCCCAGAAAATGAAACTGACGGTTTAAGGTATGATAAATTTTCATTGACTTCTAATTTTCATTGTTCTCGAGAAATTTAATAACCAGGTATGATAAGAAAGTTCTTTTTAACTTCTAATTAATGAAACTAGTACGGAGCATGTGTGTTGTACGTGAACTTTCTTTTATAAGTATTTTTAAATAGTTTACCCATTAAACTTATGAGCATAAGTAGCAAGTACTTTTCACAATGGAAGGTGGGAAATCAGGTGGTTTGAAAATCATCAACACATATAATCTCGGGTAAAAGACATTTTCCACCATCTGGCTAAGGACAAAAGACATTTCGCCCCCTGATTTATGGAAAAATACATTTTCACCCTTTTTAGAGTTAAATACTAACATCACACTAACGGAGGGGCAAAAATACACAATTACCCTCAAGATTTAAGAAAATTATGCCATGTAAAGCCTTTCATTTCCTTCTCCTGATTTCCTTACCCTAGTCTGCCTCCCTCCTCCTCTGGTTCGTCTCCCTCCTCCCTCTCCAACTCAGCCATCTTCATCTTTATCTATCTCTCTCGATCTCCATTGGAAATGAACGAAGATGGCCTCCACAAGGAGGAAGTTGCAGCGGTGGCGGCGGTGGTGAACCAAAGGCCTCGACCCAGACTGCAAATCGAGAGCAGGGCTCTCTGATTGAGCTCCGATCCACAACCCACTCAGTCGAACTGACCTCCTCCTCCTCCTCCTCCTCCTCCTTCTTCTTCTTCTTCTTCTTCTTCTTGCGGGAAAACTTGATGGGGTGAGATTCAGATCGAATCTGGTTTTGTGTTTGCCGAAATTGTGGATTTTGGTATTGGTGGTGTTTATAGTTGGATCAAATCTGGGTTTTCTTCGTGACCTATGTAGCCTTGTTTTGTTTTGTTTTGTTTTGTTTTGTTTTGTTTTGTTTTGTTTTGTTTTGTATTCGGTGTCTCTTTTTGGTTTTGGGTTGGAGGGCGATGTTGTGGTGGTCGGATGGAGGAATCAGGTGGAGGTTGTCTGGTTTCTTTGTCAGATTTCACGGCGTATGTGGGCGTGGACAATTGGGCATCTAACCTCACCCGAATTCCAAATTATAAATTTAACATTCGAGGAAAAAGACAAACAAATTTTGCCTCTCACAAATGGAGGTTAGATGCCCAATTTTGAATTGGGGCAAGGTTATGAAACAAATAGCTATTTGGGAGGAGGTTTTAGTATAAATTTTCGAGGTGGATTCTAGACGGAGGAGGCAGTTGATGATTCGGTTTTGAGGGAGGAGGAGTTCGACATAAACTATGAAGGTGGTGGGTTGCGGTGTCTGGTAGTTGCGAGAAGAGGAGTTCGACCGATATAATTTCTTCATCGCCGTACCTCTCGAAAGCCTCAGATTTGTCTAAACTCGCCTAAAAAATCTCCGATTCAAACTGAGTTCAAACTTCAATCTGTGTCTTAAATTTAGCACGTATGACATTATCATTGATTCGCCTATGCGTAAGTACACAATTGTTGTATACATCACCAGATTCACAGTGATCAAATTGTGTTCTTTTCTATTTGGGTTGTGATTTCTCAATCTTTGTCAAGTATTTACTGATTGGCACCAATTGGTGCCACAGCCACTGTTGATTTGTATAAATGTTGTTTCTTTTCCTCTAGGCGGTGGTGGGTTGCGGTGTATGGTAGTTTGCTTTTGATGGAATTAGAAATCTGGTAGCTTTCTTTGTGTGCCATCAATCTCTGATGGTGTATTTTGAGATCATTTTTGGGAAAGTTGCCGCAAAATTAGGGCTTGAAATTGTACTGTGAGGTTTTGTATGAAATACTTAGGGTTATATGAATACTTTCAATGTGAATTTCTCAACTTTTCATTCACATCTTATCATTGAATCAGATTAATAAAAAGAGAAAAGATGTCGCAAGTTTGTTAATTGTGGTAGTCTCGGTTTGCAGTAGGTAGTTGTTTTTTTTTTTTTTTGTTGTTGTTGTTGGTGGTGGTGGTGGTGGTGGTGTTGGTGGTGGTGATTTGGTGGTAGTGGAGGTGGTGCTTAAGAACTCCAAGAACAAGATGAACACTACATTAAACAAAAAATGTGTTATTTGTTCACAGTTTGTAAGGGTAAAATGGTCACAAAAAGTCAATTTGCACCCCTCCACTGACGGATTGAATCAGAAGGGTGGTATCTGTCTACCTTCCATCTGTTAACAGAGGTGTCAAAAGTATTTGTCCATAGATCAGGAGGCAAAATGTCTTTTGTCCATAGTCGGAGGGTGGAAAATGTCTTTTTACCCTTGTAGATAGTGCTTTCTGAGCTGACAGATCTTGGCCACGTGGCATCCATCCAGCACACCATATTGTGCTCCACACACACTGGATCACCAGCCGAGCTGATCCATGTGGGGGCTGCGAGACAGAGCCCTCGCATACCACTGCACGGGACTTGTAGGGACTTAGTGGTTTGGAGGGTAGAGTAAGCCCTGTCGCGTGCGAGCCAAGCCCGCACGCGACCTTTAGTAACTGTTTTGAGAGATTTATGGCACGAGCTCCATAAACCCGGTCAATCCGGTCAAACCCGGTCAACCTCGTAACGGTTCCGGTATTCGCGCACAACGTGCTGTAACGGTCCCTATATACTCGGACGAACGTGCCGTTATGGTTAAGCTAATTAAGCCGCCATCAATGGGCGCATTAACCACACTACAACGGTCATTTTCTCTGCTATATATAGGACGTTACCCTTTCCATACAAGGAGAACACACTTGCCATACGCGGAAGCTCTGCCAAACCTCTGTCTCTCTCTCAGACATTACTACTGACTTACTCTCTCCCTACACACAACCCCACTCTTCCTGTGCGATCCCTGATCCCCTACATACGGTGTACACGGAGGTCTCCCCACTGGAATCTCTTGTGCACATTTTGGTGAACCCGACGTGAACTTACCAACCAAAGCAACCATATCTCAGGAGGATGATATCAGCAACAGATCGCCTTCCACCGAAACCGCCTCGGGAGAGGAGACCCGCCGTACTCCTACCACTCCCGGCGAAACACTGACGCTGGAGTCTTTGGACGCCACTGTTCAAAGTCAGGCGAAAGCTCTCAAAGCCCAATCCGTGCAGCTAGAACGGATCTTAGCCGTTCTGGGCACCCTTGCACCAAATCCTTCATCAGTCACCGCCGTCTCTCAAGGAGGAGGAGCCCCTACCGCTCCGGGACTGGGAGTGTCAACCACACCTCCCAACCCTAACCTGCAGACTCCACCGGCGATTGCGCAGCCGCCTCCAATTCAGGGGTCAACAGCTCAGATGTTACCTCTCGCTGCCCACACTCCTCAGCCCTCGGCTTTGGTGTCTAACCCAACTTTGCAGTACCCTTTGCCTCCTTCAACGGCGATCTGGGGCAATGCGAGTAGTCCATATGTCCCTAATCCTTCGACGGCGTATGTGTCGCCCCCGCCGGCGGCAACCCCTCCTTCAGCTACCGAGGGAAGCATTCCAGAATGCATGACGTCTCTGCAGAAGCGCATGGACACTATTCTGGCTCATCAGTCATTCGCGGATACCATTATCCCGAAGCTTGACAACGATCCACCCATTCCACGAGAGATCTATCTCATGCCTAACCCGGCGGGGTACAAAGCTCCCAAATGGGACAAGTTCGAGGATGTCAACGGAAACGCTCATGAGCATGTCATGCGTTTCATTGATGTCATGGGGCCATACGGAGCCGATCCCAAACTGCTGATGCGAGAGTTCCCAAAGTCTTTAGGGAACGTAGCGTACAAGTGTTACCGAACGTTGGAAGCCGGGTCTGTGAAGACTTGGGATGACATGGTCCAAAAATTCTACACCAAATTCTTCCAGATGGAAGAAAAGGTGACGATGATCCATCTCTCGCGGATGTACCAGAAACGCGAGGAGGACGGGATCACTTTCATCAAGAAATTCAGGGCGAAATCCTTGGAGTGCAAAGATCCAATGCCTGAAAGCCGGCTTGTAGAGATATGCCTGCAGTGCATGCGAGACGAATACAAAGGTATGCTCATTAATTTGCAAACACCTACGTTTTCAAAGCTAATTGAATGCACAAAGAACATCGAGCCTATAGTCGAGAGACAGAAAAAGAAGAACGCCCCGGAGCGACCTTCGAGCGGCACCACCTACAAGATCGGGAGATTTAGTTACAAGAGGGGACGCGAAGCTGAGGTCAATACAGTTTCACCCCAGAAGCAAGCAAAGGTTGCGAACTTCGATGTACCACCTCTGCCATGCTCAGTAGAGGAGGCAAGCGACCTCTGCAGACAGTGGCGCAAGGACGGCGTCCTGCCACCGCTCGAGAAAATACCCTCTAAGGATATGGTGAGGGACCCTAAGTGGTGCGAGTACCACGGCAAGGTCATGCACCCCACAGCGGAATGTAAAAAGCTCAGGTTTACATTCGACCAGAAAATGAAGAACGGCGAGCTGATCGTCAGCGATCGTAGAAAGGACGTGCGCAACAATCCGCTTCCTACCCACGCGGAGCAAGAATCAAAAGGCAAGGAGGTTGCCATGATCTCAATTGTCGACTTGGAAGAAGTCGCATAGGATGGTCTACCCATCATCGCAGAGGTCCACAATGACGAGGACTACACTATGGACACAGAAGACGAACGTGCCGATCGGATGAAGGGGTCGCACGGCTTTAGCAGATTCTTCGACGAGATGAACTTCTCCGAGAAGTGCCGGACAGACATGACGAAAGCAATCTTGAGGATAGCGGAGGACTACGAGGAGGATCTCGTAGTCTCCGACGGGAAAGTCATCAGGGCGTCTCGCTCTACAGAAAAGATTATGACCTTTTCTGCCAGCGACAAAAAGACAGATGCGAGCCACCAGAGGCCTCTGTACGTGACAGCCATTATTAACGGCGTCGAGTTCAAACGAGCATTCGTTGATGGAGGAGCAGCGGTCAACGTCGTTTCGCTACACACACTGAAGCTAGCAGGGATCCCCGAGCACAAGATCGTCAAACGTCCATCTCCGCTGATGGGATTCGGAAGCGACTCTAGAATGACGATCGGATGGATCCGCCTGGGCGTTCAGATTGGCAAAATCAAGTGCTCAGCAAAGTTCTATGTCATAGACGCGAACACTACATACCACATGATTATAGGTCGAGCCTGGATTCATCGCTTCGATGCGGTTCCTTCGACAGCTCACCAGGTTATGAAAGCTATCTGGAACGACAGAGTAGTCGAGATACCGGCTTCGACGAACCCATTCAACCTGGACGAAGCACATCTCAGCGAGGCGGTGTGGTTCACCGAGATGGCGGACGAGCAAACACCGGGACCATTCAACCCTACTCCTTTACCTCTCTGGGAGGACATCAAGGACCAGTCACCTGCGGGAGTAATGGTGACAAGGGAAGATGCCAAGGACAAGCCGCCTACATGCGAAGAGGCGCCGCGTATCGCATACCATCGGAAGAATGTGTATACTCTGAAAAGAATCGCAAAGCACGATACCGAAGGCAAGGAGATAGAAAGCTTCTATGCCAATGGGAAGAAATGCTATCGCATATGAAGGTGCGCGGGGATGTCCTCACACGGGCATGGGGATATCCATGGGCAAATCAATCAAATCGAGCAAATTGCGCTGACGGAAAAGCCAACGCAGGGCGCTCCAGACGAGAAACTCAAGGAAGCACCTGAATGCATGGAAGACAGGCCCAGACCGCAAAAGCAAGAGCTAAAGGAAGTGTTCCTCAGCCCGAACGAGGAAAAGAAAAGGCCAGTCTTTCTAAGTGCGGACCTCACAAGCGAAGAGGAGCAAGGGCTGCTACAACTCCTAACTGAATACAAGGATGTGTTCGCATGGGAGTATGATGAGATGCCAGGTCTGGATACAAGCATCACCATGCACCGTTTAGACATCATCCCAGGGTCTAAACCGGTAAAGCAGAGCACAAGGAGCTTCAGGCCGGAGCTTAACGTGAAAATCAAGCTGGAGATTGTCAAACTCCTAGATTCCAAGTTCATAGAGCCGAACCACCATCCCACATGGCTGGCCAACATCGTGCCAGTGATGAAAAAGAACGGACAACTCCGCATCTGCGTGGACTTCCGAGATCTCAATCGCTTCTGCCCCAAGGACGATTTCCCACTGCCCAATATCGATTTGCTTATCGATTCAACAGCGGGCCATCGCATGTTCAGTTTCATGGATGGTTTCAGCGGGTACAACCAGATCAAGATGGATCCCGAAGACGCGCGGAAAACTGCATTCATCACTCCGGTGGGAGTGTTCAACTACACAGTAATGCCGTTCGGTCTTAAGAACGCGGGTGCGACCTATCAGCGGGCCATGATGGCTCTGTTCCACGACATGATGCATAAAGAGGTGGAATTCTATGTGGATGACCTGGTGGTTAAATCCAAGCACGAAGCAGATCACCTCGCGGATCTACGAAAGGTGTTCAATAGATGCAGGCGCTTTCAACTAAAGATGAATCCCATGAAATGCGCATTTGGAGTAACATCAGGGAAGTTCTTGGGATGCGTAGTTCATCGCCAAGGAATCGAGCCTGACCCTGCGAAAGTATCAGCCATAACCGGCATGACGCCGCCCCATAACCAGAGTGCATTGAAGACATTTTTAGGAAAGCTATCCTATCTGCGAAGATTCATCCCAGCGATTGCCGAAATCACATGCTGTTTTAGCACTCTTCTCAAGAAGGACGCCGTGTACAACTGGGCTCCGGAGCACGAAGCCGCATTCGAAAAGCTGAAGGATTTGCTGACATCCTCAAAAATAATGATCGCACCTCAACTGGGATCACCGCTTCTGCTATATCTGACATCAACGAGGAGATCCATAGGAGCACTCTTGGCTCAGGAGTACGAAGGTCAGGAAAGGCCTATCTACTACATCTCTCGCATTGTGCAGCCTGCTGAATCAAGGTACACGGACATCGAACGTCATTGCCTTGCCCTATTCTTTGTGATAGAGAAGTTAAAACACTATTTTGCATCACACAAAGTAGTAGTGGTCACCAAGAGTGACCCCATACGATATTTGCTAACTCACACTACTCCTGGCGGGAGATTGGCGAAATGGTACATGACCATCTCTCAATATGATATCACATGCGTGCGACCGCGAGCGATTAAGTCTCAGGCGGTAGCGGATCTGTTGGCACAGTTCCCCGATAACAGCCACGAGCCCGTGGTCGAGGAAGAGCTCGAAGGCCCTGAGATCTATGCAATCGACGTGCCCTATTGGACGCTCCACTTCGACGGCTCGTCCACAAGGAAAGGTGGAGGCATTGGGATAGTCTTGACCAAACCAGATGGGGAGGTCATACAGATGTCCGCAAAGCTCAACTTCGCAGTCACAAACAATGAAGCGGAATACGAGGCTCTCATCGCAGGGCTCCGTGCGGCGAAAGCCTTGGAAGTAAGCAATCTAACGGTCATGGGAGACTCCAAGTTAATCGTCAAGCAAGCTTCGGGCGAGTACGGTTTGAAGGAGATCAATCTTCTGTCTTACCGCACCTTAGTGCAAAAGCTGGTACAACAGTTTTGTGATGTGAGGTACGAGCACAAGCCCCGAGCAGACAACAGACATGCAGATGCTTTGGCAACCTTGGGATCCAAGGTCAGTACAGACAAATGTCCCGCGAAGATCTCTATCGAAGTGCGAGCATCGTCGGCATTTACAGAAGATGCGTGCGATGACGAACACATGGATGACACGGATTGGAGAAAAGCAATCCTACAAGCTATTGCGGAAGGCACAAGCAGTGAAGCTGGGCACTCACAAAAGGGTACTGTATACATGACAACACCCTTTACTACAAGGGTCCTGGCGGAATACTCATGCGATGCGTCTCCGAGCGAGAGGGACAACTGCTGTTAGAAAAGATTCACCAACATGCTTGTGGAGAAAGCGAGGTGTCAATCTACAGGAAGGCTCAAATATATGGCATTCATTGGCCAGACATGTCAACAGCCGCAGCCCTGATACAAGGGAAGTGCGAGAGTTGCGCACTAATCAAAGATTCTCAACTCATCGCCCTAATCGATGACGACACGGACTGGAGGAAGCCACTCTTTGATTTCCTCACCCAGGGCACCGTGCCCGAATCAAGAAAAGAAGCCGAGAAATTGAAGAGGAAAGCATCTCGATATGTAGTACATGAAAACCTACTTTGGCGAAGAGGTCACGAGGGCAACTTGCTGCGATGTCTAGGCGGCAGAGAAGCACAAGAAGTCATGGACCTTTCTCATCAGGTGGAACACCAAGGAGGTGCGAAATTATGCAGGCAACTCCTCTCAATTGGATATTTCTGGCCCACAATGGAGGTCGATTGCCGCACCAAAGTACGACGCTGCCAGGAGTGTCAATTCAAAGGAAACCTGGTGCACGCTCCCGCTGTGGATCTACATGCATTAGGGACGCCATGGCCATTTCACACATGGGCTCTAGACTTCATCGGTCCCATCCGACCAGCGTCACACGGGAATCAGTTTATTCTCACTGCAACTGAGCTATTCACCAAATGGGTGGAAGCCTTACCACTGAAAACGGCAAATGCGCTAAGTGTGGTCAACTTCATCCAGGAAAACATCATATGCAGGTTCGGAATCCCAAACACCATTCTTTCAGATAACGGTACTCCCTTTGTTAATCGCCAGGTAGCTGCGAAATTAGCGGAGTACAATATCAGGCAGATATGTTCTACCCCTTATTACCCGAAGGGAAATGGACAAGCTGAAGCGACCAACAAAACGCTGTTGAGAATTCTGAGCAAGATGGTCGCAGATGACCACAAGAAGTGGGCCGACTCTCTAAGCACAGCTCTGTGGGCCTACCGAACCTCTCCGAGGACACCCACGGGGGCCTCACCATTCCTACTATGCTATGGGGCCGAGGCCGTGGTACCTGCGGAAGTGAGAGTCAATTCGGCAAGGCTAGCCTTCCACGCACTCTACGAGAATCAACGTGATCATGACTTAGTCTTGCTGGAGGAAAAGCGAGAACAAGCCAAAATAACCAACAAGCGATATCAAGAAAGGATTGCTCGCGCTTACAATAAGACGGTCCAGCGAAGAGATTTCGCAGTTGGAGACTTGGTCTTGCGCGCATCTGACCACTGTATGCGAGAAGCGACTCACCCGAAGTTCGCAGCCAATTGGGAAGGACCCTTCGAAGTCACAGAAGTCTTCGACAGTGGCTACTGCAGCATACGAAGGTTGCACGGCACAACCTCAACCCCGAGTTCAGTCAACATGCGCTGGATAAAGAAGTACTATCCCTAACTTCTCTTATTTCGTGCATTTTATTATAACGTCGCTTAATCTCTTGTATGATTACGATTTACACAATCTCCTCTCCCATATGAGAGGATTGTAATCTCATCTCTCCCATATGAGAGCGTTATAAAAAAAATTCTCCCAAATGAGAAACTTCTTATTTCTGGATGTCAATTTTGCTTCATTTTAGTTTGTTATAACTGTTAACAATGGGTTATCCGCTACAATGGCAATCTGCTAAATGCGATCTTAATTGATCATCTAAGCCTATTTGTTACGATAGCAGCCTATGCAAATGCGATCTTAATTGATCATCTAAGCCTATCTGTTACGATAGCAGCCTATGCAAATGTGATCTTAATTGATCATCTAAGTCTATCTGTTACGATAGCTTCCCATACAAATGCGATCTTAATTGATCATTTAAGCATGTCTGTTACGATAGCAGCCCATACAAATGCGATCTTAATTGATCATTTAAGCCTATCTGTTACGATAGCAGCCCATACAAATGCGATCTTAATTGATCATCTAAGCCTATCTGTTACGATAGCAGCCTATCCAAATGCGATCTTGATTGATCATTTAAGCCTATCTGTTACGATAGTAACTTATGCAAATGCGATCTTGATTGATCTTCTAAAAGTCTATCTGTTACGATAGCAACTCATGCGAAAAAGAAATGATCTTAATTGATCTACTAAAGCCTATCTGCTACAATAGCAATATCATGCAAAATGATCCTAAGTGATCTACAGAGGTCTATCTGATATGATAGCACTTGAATCTGAAAGCAGATCACAAGCCCATCTGCCGAGATGGCACAGCTGCGAAAATATGATCTCGAACGATCTAGTGAAACATCTGCGAATTCATATGGCAGATAGCAAATGCGAAAGCATTACATAGCATTATGCAAGGCGGAATATGCCGGAACGCATGCGAAATTGTATTTTGTTGTAACAAGGCAGCAGATAATACAAAAGCTATTTATCATTATGAGTCGGAAAGACTTACAATTTATCTGCCTAGATAACAGCTTACAAGCGAAAAATCTCAAATCTAACTACACAGCCAACATGGCTTACAATGCATTCAAAAAGTAGCTGACAAGTCAGCAGAGACACACTACGGGAATTCTGACTAAAAGGGATAAGCCCAACGGTCCTAACACCGTCAGTGCGATAAACAGATCTGCGACTGAACATCTGTTGCGAGCGGGATCTTGCTCCAAAGAGCCACATGAAGCCATACGTTCAAGATCCCAGTATTTAACATTTGCCCGAGGAACCACCGGTTCCGGCGATCAACAGGCAAGCAGAAGCTCCAAAGGGCAAGGGCTCCTTGTAGACGGGGATGAACGCAGCGGTCCGCCACCCTGAGCTCACGGACGTGGGGGCAATAAGTTCTTCTCCAGGGAGGCTGGAGGAGAATTCCGCCGTTCATTACGAGACGGTAGCACGGTCACTTCGGCGCTGCACCTCACCGGGAGGCGGCCGGAAACATGACCTGCACACATAATACACAAAGAAAATTCTTCGAACACACATGAGATATCATCTCCATCTTCTTTATGATGGTTATAAAGAGCAGTAAGCCTCATAAAGTGGATCTTGGAAACTATTTCTACAGCACAAAGCGCAAACTCAGGATTCACAACTTGAAGTTGCCATGAATCAACGAAAAACAAGCGTTGAAGCCAGCAGTCGTAAGGACTCACGGCAAAGCACATTTTTTGGATGAAGAACTCAAATGGCAAACACAGGGTTTATATAGACCTTGCGGAGACTCTTCAGTTACCAAAGATGAGTCAGCAGAATTTGAAAAGAGGGTAAGGCCAATCACTTACGCCTTGAAAAGCGGTAACCATCAATTACCCTACTAAAGGCTACGACGTTTCAGTTGCGTATCCTAATAAATGACGGATAGTCATGATTCGGATGGACTTCCCAACGAAAGCGTATTTATCTGCCGAGAAATTAGCGCGAAAATCAAGCAAAGTATCAATTGCTGATGTCATAATTGGATATGCACAGAGATATCCTATCAAATCCCGGAAAGGGCAAAACGGGCAAGTAGATTCTCGTTGTTAAAAAAAAAAGGGGGGGAGAAACCCTAGCAACATTACATTAATGTTTCAAACATTACATTAATGTTTCCTTGCTATTTTCAAAATTCAAAAAGTCAAAAGCAAATTCTTGATCAAGGAGTCATGGGACGCGAACTGATGGCTCAGCTTCTCTACCTGCTCCACTTCTTGCTTCAATTGCTCGCACTTGGAATTCATCTCATGATAGAGCTTCGTAGCTTCTTCAGCCTTTTGCTTCTGCCGCTCCACCTTCTGCCTTTCAGCTGCGAGGTTCTGGTGGCCGAGCTGCAAAGTTACGGCTGCGCGAATCAGAGTGACTCTTTTCATAAGAAATCTGAAACCCAGTCTGTCTTGAACTTTGGTAAGAAGATTTTGGCACATGCCACAAAGCAATTCGGCGCTCTGGACAGAGATGGTCTCAGGCGTGACCGCAGATAGCTGCTCCAAAATCGAAATGGCTTCGGTGAGAAACAGCCTCCTGTCGAAGGGTCCTATCTCCAGAGATCTTGCAAACGATCGGGGGTAGGTAAGGCGCATCCGGACTAGCCAGTCCACATCAGTTTGCTTCAAACCTGAAGCAATGTCAAAGCTAAGTTATGCTATCAAACTCGCAAATGCACCATGCGAGATGCAAACAGTGAATCACTACTTACCAGTTCCTTCGAGAATCTCACGAAGAGAAGGAATGCGCATTACTAGGGTCGTTGAAGACTGCCCTTGCTCCATGGCTCTTCTGTCAGCTGCGAGCTCTAACTCCTCATAGTTAGAAGGAAGAGTGTAGGCCGCACCAGCTGCGACTGCATTCCCAACCTGCGAGCCCCAAAAGCCCCACGCAGGAATAGGTGCCGTCGACTCAGTCATCGCCGGAGGCGAAGTGACAGCCGAGGTCGCTTGGCGAGGAACATTTTCAGATGCGGAAGCATCGGCAGTACTTGTCCTTACTTCCTCAGCGCCAGCATGGGCATCTTCATCCATTAGCACAGCACCAGCTTCAGCATCGTCGGAAAGTTCGATGATGTCCTCGAAAGGCTCACCTGCATGATCAGTAGCTGCGACGGGCTTCTCAGTATGGGGGCTCGGAGTCGGAACATAGGATGCAGAAGACTGACTTCTTTGCTCCGGCGCATGTTCCTCAACATTGCCTGCGATACAAAATGCGATGGTATGAGGTAACTCGCATTGAATAATATTTTGCTATCTTTACTTAAGCTAAGAGCAAGCACCTCCACGCGAAGGTGGGATTGAAGCCTCTTCGTCATACACTAAAGACGAGGAACCATGTCCTATTAGTGTATCCTCACTAAGCAAGTCTCTAAGAGGGGCGTGACCTGAGATGCGAAGAAACCAGTCATGAACCTGTTTCAAGTTGCTCAGGTCTAGCACATGCATATCGCTCAAATAATTACCTGAAGGTTCTCCGCATTTGTATACTAGCCAACGGCGAATGTTAGTCTTTGACACACCATGCTTTAACGCACCCACAATAACATCTCTATAAGTTACTGCGAGATTGAAGATCTCACCTTTATCGCCGCCTGCGATTTCTTCAAAGTCCGCTTGGACTTGTTCCAGGGCTGCTGCATCCTCTGCTGGAACCGGATCCTCCTCCTCCGCCTGGGGAGCCACTTCTTCGGGAAGCTCATCTTCCTCGTCAACTGGACGCACTAAGTCGTCAACATGCTGCTCTTCGAGGCTCCGCTGTCTCACACGCTCGAGCTCCTCCTCTTCTCGCTGCCTTCTTCTTTCAGCAGCCTCCGCGGCTGTCTTCCTGGACTCAGCAAGAATGTCCTCGCTTATGGGATCGTCTGGAATGCCAGAATGGGCATCTCTCTTTTGTCTCTTGGCCACAAGGCCGCCGATGATCTCATCATCATCATCATCTGCGAAGAAATGATTGGTTCAAGAAAGAAGTGCAAAAGAATTACGATAAAGGAAATGCGACGGAGGTACCTCCTGATTCTTCCTCATGCATCACAACTGTTCTTTCTTCTTCTTCTTCATCACTTTCTCTGGGCTCCTGCCTCTCTCCTTCTTCCTCTTGGTCGAATGGAACGAAAGTCTCAACTGCGAGCTCTTTCCGCACTTTGCTGGGCATGCGACCTTTGCCTTTGTCCTTGACAGAAAGGGACCTGACCGGAGGAGAAGTTGGAGCACTTCTAGGGGAAGAAATTGTAATTCCCTTTTGCCTACGTCTTTTCACTCTCGGCGCCGCAGTCGCTGGAGGGGACGGATCATCTCCGGGAGGAGACGAGGCCGGAGCATTGTCTATCAGCGAGTCAGCAAAAGCATTCATGACTGCGCGAATCTTGGTCTCGACCTCAGGGTCCATCCTCCATGCTAGCCGAAACGACTGCTTTTGTCTTCGGGTGGCAACAATGGTGTTAATCAATGACTTGGAGCGTTCACCAGATGCGAATCGCCGCACATGACACTACAGCAAACAGTACAGAATAAAGGCGTCAGCATAAGGAAATCAAGAAGCTTAACGCACGCGAAGAAATTGCTTACCTCAGCAAATGCCTTGCTGTATCTGACGACATGCGTGTCGCCCTTCTTAACTGCGGCGACCTTCTCCTTCAGAATGATGTCAGGACACAAATGGTTCTCACGATCCAACAGTGAGTAGCAACCATATTCAGACTCGCTCAGACTGCAATTGGGGCGAAACGGAAAAGAATTTCTCTTGATCAAGGGGGCTCTGCTTGGCTGTGCGGCCGACTGCGTCTCAATCCTCGTTTGCTGGGCGATCCAGTATGCGAGCCAGTTTTGAGAACAACCACCCTCGCGGGTCCTTGCAGGCTGCTCAAAGGGAAGATTGTTCATGAAGACTGTCTTGCACTCCTTTGTTAACAAGCGCTTATAGCAACCTCTGATAATGGACTGGGGCCAGATTGATGGTGCCACCGCGTCAAAACCGAACTGGGGCGAAACTCGAGTGGGGTCAACGTCCACGGTAATCCTTTCATACCTTGGTGCGAGCTCACGAATATGCTCTGCGAGGGCGGGAAGAGAACCTCGTAGACACCAGCAAAAGAACTCGCGATAGCGCTCATGGAAATGCGATCCCTCTTCGAAGAGCAACTCTTCTGAGAAGACAACACCCTTAGAAGGGTACAGCTTTGGAAACCATCGCACGTTCTCAACACGTGTAGCATAGGGCCTGGCAGTAAACTCTTTCCGTTTGTCGCATATCAAGCTCCAAACGCACTTGGTATTGTTCGCTCCGAACCACCTCGCAGCTCTACCGCTGTTGCGTTCCTCCGTCTCGCCTGGGGGACACCACTTGTCAGGTTTGAGAGCAGTTGGGGCATAGGATGGCCACCGCTCGAAGACCCACATTGTCAAAAAGGAGATGTTGACAAAAGTCAGTACATCGAGGCGGCCACGCGACTCTTTCATGGCCAAAACCAACTTATCAAGCCTGTAATACAGAGTGCCCAAGACCAAGGGCCCGAGTGCGACTCTCTGGCCAAGGGCGAGCCTCACAGCAAGTGGCAAAACATGGTAAAAGACCCCATCATGGGGGTGACCGTCGATCAAGTACCTCGACAACCAAGCACAGAGGAAAGCACAGAGGGTCAAGTGATAGCCTTTACCCTCCACATAATTCTCGGCGTCTGGGTTCTCACTCAGAAGCTTCTTAGTGATGCTGCTGTTCGCATAGTCTCGAAAGAAGTACTGCAACCATTTGTTCCAAGTGTTCTTCGCAGACGTATCAACCAATTGCCAGATTGGAAGGGCTTTCGAAGTAGTCCACCGAGTGGAGATTTTCTTTACCTCTGCCAGGCATTCCTCCATCTGCGGGTACAAGGCAATCTCCGCAGCCGTCCTCAAAGGACTCAAAGGGTCCACTTCACCCATGGGGGAAAGATCGTACAACATCTGCACGTCCTCGAGTGTAGGAGCAGCCTCGAACTCAGCAAAGTGGAATGTGTGAGTCGTAGGCGAGTAGCGGGACAGAAGGTCTAGAAGCATGGACTGGTCCAGCTTCACGGCAGCACCCTTCATAGAACGGATAGCAAAGTATACGCCGGCTTCATCGAGAGTCGCGGCATGATTGTCCAACACGTGGTCAATCCACTCATCCATATAGTCCAATTTCTGGACGAAAGCCTGGGTAGAAATCGCAGTGTAGGGGAAGTACCCGTTTTCGATCCCCAATCGAACCACATCCTCGGAACCAATCAACTCGAGCAAGGCTGAGTTAACTGGGCGAGTCAGTGTCAGCAATCCCTCAACTGGGACAGGATCAGGCATCCTCTTCGCCTTAACTCTCGCATGATAGAAATCTTTTCCACCTAGATAGGGGGATTTTCGCCACAAGGCCTGCGGAAGGTCGGGTATCTCTTCATCCTCCTTGACGGGTTTGGTTCCTTTTGTCTTGGCCATTCCTGCGGAAGAGCAAGAAAAAAAGGTGGAGAAAGGTGCTACACTTCAGTTTGAAATTCGAAATCCAAGATCTATTATGAAAGGAAAGATGAACAGTTTCTGGTATCAATTTCAGAAATTAAGGGTTGCATTATCAGTGATTTCAAGATCTCACATCCGAAGCCCTTATTATTGAAGGATTAAAGCAAAAGTGGGTTCAATGATCAAAGCTTCTTCGCAAGTTTCAACAGATTATATGTTCTGGGCTTACAGATTCAACGCAGTTCAAGGCAAACACTGGTATCTTAAATCAAAATTGGACAAGGCCGACCTTGTTTTCTTGAAGCCTGCTTGGATATGCACAACTGAAGAACACGATTTGCGGTTCTGAACTGGTGATTGATTATCTGAATCTGCTCTCGAAGATCTCCGGGTACCATTCACTTTAAGAGAAAGAAGTGATGCTTTGCAACAATGGAGGATACAAAGTATTTATCCAAAAACAATGAAGGGTTGCGTCCTTTCAGTAGTCGAATCGCAACCGTCACCGTCGAATCGCGCAATCACAGGACAAGCTGACGTCACGCCTAAAACCCTAGAAGCCAGACGGCACGACTCTAGGGGTTTTAGGTCATAATGGCACGCATGGGGGATGAACTTACCCGTATTTGAATTGGTGCGTGGCGGCAACGCGTATGTTGGTTTCCGCGCATGGAAGTCTATACAGCTATGAGTCTTCACGCGCAGAAAGGGGGCTAATGTAGATAGTGCTTTCTGAGCTGACAGATCTTGGCCACGTGGCAACCATCCAGCACACCATATTGTGCTCCACACACACTGGATCACCAGCCGAGCTGATCCATGTGGGGGCTGCGAGACAGAGCCCTCGCATACCACTGCACGGGACTTGTAGGGACTTAGTGGTTTGGAGGCTAGAGTAAGCCCTGTCGCGTGCGAGCCAAGCCCGCACGCGACCTTTAGTAACTGTTTTGAGAGATTTATGGCACGAGCTCCATAAACCCGGTCAACCTCGTAACGGTTCCGGTATTCGCGCACAACGTGCTGTAACGGTCCCTATATACTCGGACGAACGTGCCGTTATGGTTAAGCTAATTAAGCCGCCATCAATGGGCGCATTAACCACACTACAACGGTCATGTTCTCTGCTATATATAGGACGTTATCCTTTCCATACAAGGAGAACACACTTGCCATACGCGGAAGCTCTGCCAAACCTCTGTCTCTCTCTTAGACATTACTACTGACTTACTCTCTCCCTACACACAACCCCACTCTTCCTGTGCGATCCCTGATCCCCTACATACGGTGTACACGGAGGTCTCCCCGCCGGAATCTCTTGTGCACAACCCTATACTCTATTTTCGTTCGCAAGGAAAATTCCACCTTAATTCACTCACTTTTTTTTGTTATAAAGTTTGCGGCGCTCAATAAAATAAAGAGTATTCACATTATTGCTCGATACTCAGGGACCATATCAACTGAATCCAATGTATTGGTAGTTGGTTAACTCGAGACACATAAGCCTAACTTTAAAACTCAAATGACAATGTCGCATGTCCAGTTTCATAAAATTAGTACTTAGAACTGTATCCCCAGAAGCATGTAAAAGAGGAGTGTTCAACATGATGACTGATAGTAACAACTTTAGTTCAAGACTGAATTTAGTTCACTTTGTAACTTATAGTGTGTAATTTTATGTATTTGATGAGGGCAAATTGGTCAAAAATATTGTGCACTTTCATAAGGTCTTCAACTTTAGTGATTTGAAGGCAAAGAATGAGAGAAGTGATAACGGGATATGATATGCTCCCCCATATCCGCTACCCAAACACGGGATATGATATGGAGAGGATACCATATCATATCCGCTACCCATACGAGGCCTTATAGTATTATGATAACAATCAGGGGTCTAGGCATCCTGAAGTTTGGAACACAGTTGGGGTAAAAGTGTCGTTTTCCAAACCTGGGGGGCGTGAAAGTTTCTTTGCATTAAATCTGAGGGGGGTGAAAGTGTCTTTTACCCGAAAAGGAATGAACTTCACCTGGTTTTGTACATCACCATGGGGGGCTATATCGTCATTTCACCAGTGTGAAGATAGAAAAAAGTGAGAAAACATTTACAGTGAGAGAGAAAGAGCCAGCAACAGCAGGGAGAGAGAAGACGAAACAGGTGGATTGAGATCCGTTAGTTTATGAATATATGAGCGACAGAGTGGGGGGAACAATGGTCTCCGACCGCGACATAGCCGAAGCACTTCACTCTCTTCTCCGTCAACCAACAACCCCTCCAATCACCTTCAGCTCCTTAAACGATGTCGTTCGCCACCTGGAATCCAAGCTAGGGTTCGACCTCACCCACAAGGTCGACTTCATCCGCCACCAGATCCACCTCCTTTTCCGCTCTCAACCCCCACCGCAACCACCCCAACCACCACCACCGCCGCAACAACCTCCGTCGTCAGCCTCTCACTTGGCCGTTCAACAACATGGTGGGGAAATCGGTTCCGGAACTAAGCAGCTGCCACCTCATCAAGATGGGGCTTCATCTGCTACCGCAAGCTCACCTGCAGCTGAAGACCCTAAAGAGAGGTATCTGTCGTTCGTACTTGCTATATAACTGATTGATTAATCCGTTTTAATTTTTTTGACTGAGAGATTAATCTGTTTCAATTAGAGCCCCAAATTCTATAAAAAATAGGGATTTTTTAGTAGTTGTACATATGATTTATGTTATATCTAGCGTAAATAGTTTGGATATGATGATTAAATTAGTACATTTACATCTACAAAAACAAGAAAAATATATATTTTTTTTCTTGTAAAAATAAAATATGCATTATAAAACATGTGAAAAAAGTTTCTAGGGGGCCTCAAATTGAATGCTCGCCTCGGGCCCCCAAAATGCTAGAGACGGCCCTGCTGAGAGTGTATGCTCAGAGTACAGTATTAATTTGTTGATTTTCTACATTTTTTTGTTTCTCCATCTGAGCATGGGAAACACACGCCTTGTCCTTTTCGTACTTGTATTGGATGAATCTAAACCTTTGTATTTCTGGGAAGGAGTACATATCATTATGGATAGTATGGATTTGTATGGGCATGAAAAGAATGAATCAAAGGGAAATTCAAACTTATGAGCAAGTAATTAGTTGGTTTGAAGCAATATTTTTGATTTTGCATGATATAGTCTATGTAGGTTGGCTGTTTGGATCAGTAGATTAAAGTCAAAAATCTCAAAAATCAGTCAAACCTCTCCTAACAATTATAGGAAACTGAAATTAGACCTAAATATCCGGAATTCCGAATTTTGTTGATGGAACTCCGGAAAAGTGTTCCACCTACAATTTTTGTTGACTCCACCACGTGTGTGTCAAACATTGGCTACCGCTGCCAACATCTTTGAATCTGAGGGACGCATGCAGACATGCTAATTCTTTAATCGTTGGAACTCCAATTTCCTCTTTTAGAAATTCCGGATTTTGTTTTTCTTTACCTTTTACAATTTAATAATACCTGGAATCGGTTTTATCAATTTAGGATTCTAAAAAATTATTAATATTTCTAAAATATAGCAATAATCTTATTTTTTTTTTGATCGGTAAAGAAAATTTTATCCACCAAAAAAACAGGGCAAACAAAACCAAGATCAACTTAGGTGTTGATCAAGTCTAGAAAGCCTAATATGATACAACAGGATGATCCCTCACCTTAGAACTAGCGCTTCTTTTCTTTTTAAACTCTCAGATGAATGGCCCCATTCTTGATTCTACTATTAGACGTCTGATTATGTGGGCCGCTATGCGTCACCTTTTTTCTTCACCCTTTAATTTCACCTCCTTCGTGTCAAGATATGATTGTTGTTATTTATTATTTTAAGATATCTCTATAATTATATCACCAATCAGAAACATACACATAGGAGGTGAAATCAGAGGGTGAAGAAAAAAGGGTGACGTTTAGCATTACCCTTTGATTATATGTTATTCAGTTATTGGCTTAAGAAATTAGCGATAAGTAGTAGTTGGAACTTGGAGTGAACTTTGAGGTTTTGCGGAAGTTGTTCATGATCTTTGTCTTTTCCTCTTCATTGTTGTGTCCGAAGCTCCTGAGAATGTACTAGTACACGTTATTTGTTTCTAGTTTGCTTTTTCTTCAACTGTCCGTTTCCGATATGAGGAAATATTAGAAGTCATGTGTGTTGACTGTTGGCCAAAATAGGAACCTGCGATTGCGTAGGAGATCTTTAAATGTTTTTTAATCTCTTGTTTTGGCATCATTTTTTACCAGAAATGTCATCTGCTCCATAAACCATTCGCTTTATAGCATCGGATTAGGTGTTTAAGTTAGACTTCAGAGTACATGGGCAAACTGTTTCTTAAAGCTGGAACAACTTGAACTTGCAGGAAACTTGGGGTAAATTTCTCTACAGGAAATGGGATACACCTTCATCAATGGCATTTATTATGTAAATCTGTTTGTTAGCTCCTTGACAAGACCAACACGATGCAATCACATGAATAGTAAATATGTTAATTAATTTTTGGAAAACACAACGTACACTCTACTTGTTCTGAAATAGTTGTAGAGAATATTTGATGATTAGTATCCTGCAAATTCCTGCAGCAATGCTTATTCAGTAGTGTTCAACTTATGGTGCATCTGGTCGAACTTGAGAGGTCAAGTTTCATAGGTTAAAGACTTAGAGGTAGTTACTTCATCACAAACCAGTTTGGTATTCAGTAGTCATTGTAATCCTGGTTGGTTATGCTGGAATGATCTGTCCATGTGGTAGGATTAACCACATTTACATTGGGTTATCTCTCTGTGTTAGATATATTCCTGTATTTTTCTCATTGGGCATGTGATATTTTCCACGTGAGGTTATCTGGTACATGGCATTGTGGTAAACTGATGATCCTAACGTTTTAGTAATTTATGAAGCTTTTAGTGTACTCATGGTTCTTGATGAGAAAAGGTGCATCACTTTCTCCTTTGCAGTTGTAGTAAGTCATTTCCCTTTCCCTTATTGCTAGGCTCTACCCGGAAAGGTACCAGTGTATTCATGGCGTGGTAAAAGTTAGACAGACTCAATACCAGCTAACTAGTATTCTGAGCTGTCAATGTCTGATTATTTCTGCTTCAATTTTGTTTATGGCTTGCTTACATGGGCCATTCCTGGATGTAGTGAAGTCGTTTTTCAAGGCGTTCGGTTGCTGCCTCGGTGAGTTTCATGACGATACTGGGGAGGATATGATTGTCCCTTAGAACAATAACAATGGGGGAGCATGTAATTATCAGTGTTACCACAATTCACTCATACCCCCGCGAATTGCGAATTGGATCGCGCGTTCCGAAACGTGGAACACCAGCG
Organism: Linanthus parryae; assembly: GCA_023055425.1. Lineage (NCBI taxonomy): Eukaryota > Viridiplantae > Streptophyta > Magnoliopsida > Ericales > Polemoniaceae > Linanthus > Linanthus parryae. The sequence goes on along the minus strand of JALGPY010000004.1, from coordinate 124,464,495 downwards.
ATCCAGATCGCTTAATTTGGCGATCCCAGTTTTGTTCACTACTTTCACATGAAGTATCTATGTAGAAGGGAAAATTAAATTTGAAAATGTTAAGTTACATTTATTTTTAGAGTATTGACTTTTAAATATTGTATAAATTGAGCAGTTTTATACATCATGGTTTGTGGAATATGGTAAAACTCCTATAAAGATATCGAAAGAAGCCTACCCTTGGCGTACCGAATTCCATAAAATATGGCGTTCCGCGATCCCGTTCCCGTTCCACGAACCGGAACGATCCGCGTTTCAGGTAACTTAGGTAATTATTGGTATCAAGGTGGGATGGGGACTTAAAACCATAAAATTGAAAGATGATGGGGAGCATCGTAACATGCTTAAATTCAGTGAGGGACACTTGGATCATATGTGGGAGTACAATCTAATTGATGAATCGAAACATTATCATCGGATTTTCTTTATTGAGATGATAATTTGGAGTGTTCACAGATCTCCTATCACGGAACCCTTGGCTGTATACAGAACATCATCTTCCCTTAGTTTCGTACCATGCAAGTAGCCCACCCTGTTAGCTAAATGCTTTCAACCATTTCTGGTTAGTGTTGTTTGTTTGGTATTAGCCGGTTGTGATATTGCATTTGAAGGCATGGTAAACTTTCAATGGGTGAAAAATGAAGCTAAAACCCTTTGATTTTCTGTATATCACGATTTTTCAATCTGGAGGTTAATCGAATGAACACTGATACAGTGCAGCTGTGGCAGATGTGGTAGAGTAATTATAAGATAGAGGACGTGAAGGCCTATGTATGCTTTTGGATGTCTTTTATCATTACTTATTTAGGACATATAAAGTTCATATGGTTGAGTATCTCAAGTATCTGACCTTCTATTAAAAGCTTAGGTTAACTATTGAAGTGCACTCCAGACATCCCACATCTTCTGGTGTTTGAATTATCCCCTTCTGTGTATGTGGTAATTTAGGTTCCCTCGATCCCCTCTACACTGCTCTTATTAAGCAGTTAGTACTACTTTTCATCCTTGAAGTAGAACTTGCGTTACGTATTTGTCCCATAAAGGTTTTTTTGGTGAGCATGCAGAATCTGTGCTGCCTTGTGTTGTCTGCAGGCTAGTGGACTTGTCATTCGCTGCGCCAAGCTGTTTAAACTTATGTTGTTTATTTACCTTGCAGCTCTCAAACTGGAAAGCGAAAAAGAGGTGGCACTGGGGGGCTGAACAAGCTTTGTGGGGTTTCACCTGAACTTCAGGCCATTGTAGGCCAGCCTAAACTTCCCAGGACTGAGGTTTGAACTCATTGCCTGGATGCTTGCTCTCAGTTCTCACTATGGTACACTGTTTGTCTTTCTGGACATATTTTTCACCTAAAGTTGCACATGCTTTCGTTCAGATTGTGAAGCAGCTGTGGGCTTACATAAGGAAACACAATCTTCAGGACCCAGATAACAAGAGGAGGATAATTTGCAATGATGAGCTGCGGTTGGTGTTTGAGACAGACTGTACAGACATGTTTAAGATGAATAAGTTGCTATCCAAACATATTATCACCCTCGAGCCTTCTAGTAAGCATCTATCGGAGCAATGACTAGTTATGTCTTTTATCCCCCTTCTCTAGTTACTTAGGTTCCATACGTGTTTGTTCCAGAACCAGCACGCCAACACTCTAAGAAAGAGAAGGCTGAAGCGGAACCAGTTAAAGAAAGTACTGAGGAGTCTGGTTTAGTTGTGATAATATCCGAAGCACTTGGAAAGTTTTTCGGTAGTGGTGAAAGGGAGATGCCGCAGCCTGAGGTCTTAAGACGTGTTTGGGAGTACATAAAGGCCAACCAACTTGAGGTTGGTAAAGAATCTGGTCAATTGAATTTCCTGATTTGGATTTTGCTACACATGGCAGTTACTATAACAAGTCGATTGCAAAAAATGTTTGACACGATTGCAGACTTTTGCTTATCTTTTTATTCTTCTAACTTGAACCTAGGTTGCGTGTTTTGGTAAATGGCTGAGCTAGGTATGATTTTCTTCTGCATTGCCTTTCTCCAAAGCTTTCATGTGGCAATTGTAGCTTCTGTGGAGCGGATCTGATGGTTCATGGGTTTCTTGTTGACGCGTAGCTTATCGGGATGAGTCCATAAATATGTTTATTGATTGTATAATGCATGCAATGACTAGGTATTAGCAGATACATGATCAACAATCGAAGCTTCAACCCTCTGTCTGCTCTGTTATTCCTATCTGCCACTGTGTGGCTGGGTGGTTTTGCTGAAAATTGCCTTCCCTTACTATGTCAAAGAAGACATTCTAAGTGTAGCTAGCAGCACTCAAGCACTTCTATCTCCCTAAAACTTGATTAGTAATGTAATTTTGTAGTAAACTAAATGTATCGCTTCTAAAGATTTGTTAATGGATGCATCTGGATTCTATACCCTTTCCTGTATGGATACCTTCCACGGAATAAATAGTAAACGAGATTCAGATTTGGTGTACTTGTGCTTCGAAACTGTTAGGACCCGGCATGTTACTGCTAACATCTAACTAGTCAGGACTACCCGCGGTTTACTGAATGTTCTGTGGAATAGTGTGAGGATAGCTCGAGGTTTCATTTTGCTTTTTACGTCCTTTGTCATATTAGTTTTCTTGAGAATTACTGGAGGTGCTTTTCTGTTTCTGACTTTCTGTGATTTGACATAGTTGCCTTTTACCCCTCTTCCAGGATCCTATGAATTCAGTGGTGATTCGATGTGATGAGAAGCTTCAGGATCTATTTGGGTGTTCAAGCATTTCTGTGATGGGGATACCTGAGATGTTGGCTCGTCGTCATCTATTTAAGAGATCGTGACAACTTTATCACATTAACTGGTTAGTTCGTACAGCACATATATATATACATGATCAACTTCTTTTGTCCCTATAGAAGATTTTCCTTTCTCGTGTTGTTGATATGTTGTACATGCCTGATCTTAGAATATTATGATGGAGACCTTTAAAAGATCATAGTATGGGGTAAATTGAAGCAGTTAATGTATTACCATTCTTCAAGTATCAATTGCGTATAGGAACTGGTAACAATAGGTGGATGGTAGAGGAACTTATTCACTGTCATAATACATTTCTATCTTAGCCCCCTTTCAGTAAAAAGTTAAAACCATAATGTTAAGATGCATGTACTTTTGCTGACATTAAAGAGGGTAGAAGAGAAGTAGTAATCTGAACACACGAAGTTTCTACAGCAAATGAGGTAGTGCCAGTAGCTTTATAGATTTTAATTGATTGTGTTAGATAATTTATCACGTGGTAACACTTTCCTATTATGTACGTCTTACGGGGTATTACTTGGTATACCGTCCCAGATCTGGTTAAGTTTTTCTACAGTAAGCACAATAAGAAAACCAACCACACTGGTGAAGTTACCTTGCTAACTAAGCAAAACTGGCATGTAATTCCTCCAAATTCATTAGGCACTTTACACCCTTCTTAGTACAACAGAATAAAAGATAGTTGTGAGTTGTGACTATTTTTTTGTAGACCCAAGATGGTTAGTATCCCTGTGATTGTGGGGCCATCTTTGATGTTTAGTGAAATTTATGGTTCATGTTTGCAGATTTGCGGTTGGTATAACCTACTGTTTCTTGAAGTTATTGCAAATACCGGTGAAGGCGGCTTGTTTGGGTCTCTGGTACTATTGTTGTTTAGATGGCTATTGTGAGTTAGATTGGTAGTTTGAATGTATATGGGCTCAGTTATGTGTTGTAGTAGTAGTTTGTGCTAATCTCCTAGGTTAGGGGGTTATGCTATTTGGGTGTATTATTATTAGGGTACTTCTTCATCTGGAATCTCTAACAACAGTTAGAAAAGCAGGCTAGTAGTAATCGTTGTAAAGGGGATAATGCGTATCTTTTTATCTAATGTTCGGTTTAGTGTCTAACTTGAAAACCACCTCCAGCTTATTCTTTTACTCGTACACTCTGATAAACTCGGTACGCTTCTGAGCGCTGTGTTCAAATCCTAGTAGTATTAGGTTCGACATTGTTTAATTATCTGATAAAAGATATGCTGGGTGTATTATTATTAGGGTACTTCTTCCATGATTAAAGGGGATACAATGTCTTGATGGATCTCCACTATGTTTGAAAAGGGTGGTGTTACTAGAATATTGAATGTGGTCGGCGTAACATCATATCACCAAACAGAACATTTCAGAATGTCGTTACCTGCAGAAGAAAATCCAAATGAGGATTCAACCACGGCCAACGGCTTGATGTGCGCAGAGGCATCTATCTGATTATTATTGACTTAATCATCGTATCTGTTATGCCATGTGTAATACAAGAGGCATAAGCATAATAGTACTACTATATGTTTACTAGTATGTCTGTCTTGCCGGCCTGGCCAAAAGTGTAGGATTTGCTTAGATGTAAATCTTTTTCTATTTCTCGGATTGCCGATATCTTCCATGTGCCATCATATGGATTTTGCTTGCCGGAAACTTCCAACCTAAATGTAACTGTTATTATTATTATTATTATTATTTGATAAATTACTGTTATTATTATTTGAGATCACCTACTCCTATTTAGAATTCGAGGACACAACTCTCCGGAACCCCATGCAGCCCTTCAGGTACAAACTAGTAAAACTCTGTTCTAACGTAACAATCTGCAAACTATATTTTAGAGGTAAATCAACTTGAGAAAATCACAACGGATAGATTCGTAGTTGGGGAGTTCAATAGGCAATTATTGAACTCGTGACCTTTAGACAAATGCAAAAAAGAGTTGAGAATGTAAATTCGACCAATCTAACTACACTTTGGTAGTAAGGGTGATAGTTCAAGTGGTAGAGCATTGGGAATCCCTACATGAGGTCCTGAGTTCAAACCTGATTGACGACAAAACAATTTCTCAAAAAAAAAAAAAAAAAAAAAAACTTAACCTACCCTTGAAGGGATGGGGACACATCTCTCTCTTTTTTTATGACGTGAGAACCCGATGCTGCTATCCTTCGAGTGCGCTTTGGGTAAACTATCGCTTTAGTGCAATAGCATGCAAATAATACTAGAAAGGTAAATCAGTCTGAGAAAACTCGAGCTAATAGGCACACGGCTGAGAAGGCCAATAGGCAGCCCTTGAATTATCTCTAGCCAAATGCCTAAAGCCATGCGACACCACCAACTCAACTAACACCCGAAGGGTAGGGACACATCTCTTCTTGTTATGTGGACACATGTACCTTACAGATTTCAGTTGAGGGTTTGAGGCAACTTCTCTGTTTTTCCCACTAAGAAATGAGAAAGACCCAGTGTAAACTCGGAAGAAAGGCTGGTTTTGTCACTCGTCCGAGTTCGTAAATAATGTTGTCACAGCGTTTGTTATTTGAGAAAACGAATGATATGGGTCGGGTCAGGCAGTCATATCCCTGTTGATGATACAATGTGCTGAAAGGCCAAACATTGTACTAGTAGTCATATATTGAAGAAATTTTTATTTGCTCCAGAAACACCACGTCTGCACGACATGTGGTGCTCTACACCATTCAGTAACTGACACCTATCCCCACTAGAGTTAACCACTATCCATATAAGAATTGCTCCATAGATTGTGGATAGAGAAGGACAAGTTACATGGTCGACTCGAAAAGTGGTAGTGACTGGTAAGCATAGAAGTCCAGAAATCTACGGACAAAACCGCAATCAAACACGCCTTGAAACAACTCACTAAGTTTCATGGAACTCCCCAGAGAATAGATTTGATATATTAATATACGCACATATTTAACGGACTACTATCTTTTTGCTTTCTGTTACTTTCTTTTTCATGGTGTGAAAAGTCTTGGATTATCCGTTATATTGTTGCCTTATGCTACTTTCTTTTTTCATGACGTGGGAATCTTTGAACAAACTGTTACATTGTTGTTTTCAGTTACTCTCTTGTTTCGTTTTGTAGGAACTCACCGTTGTTACTTTTAAAATGCACATTGAGTAAACATACACTCTAATTAGTAGCATGCAAATTAAACTGGAGAAAAAATCAGTGTGAGCAAACTCTGTTTGACTGACTCGGGCAATCAATTCCATAATTTTTTTTTTTATTTTTTTTATAATTTTACGTCAAAACCTTTGAATAAACGCCCAAACATTGAAGTGGTCTGGATGATCATGTTTGTTTGGGGTTGGGGGGGGGGGGGGGGGTCAAAAATATAAGAATAGTACTATGCATTGAATCAATGGTAGTGGGGTTGTTCATTGTTCTGATATTTGGGGAGTTGAGAACAGAAATACTACTAATAATGTGGTCACTTACTGAAACAAGAGAAGAGTGAGTTGTGTTGATCACTCTCATGTGTCATCACTAAAGATAGCATTGTAGTGCTCAAAAACCCACTCAAAACGATAATGGAGGTGGGAGGTAGAGTCACATGCGATTTGGGTTCTTGTTAATTACTGGTAATGTGTGTAGTACTATTATTTAGACTAGTCCTCTTTTTTTTTGGGTTTGTTACTACTCCATTTGCCAAAACTTTTGTCTTGTTCGATAATGGACTATTTCTTAACAATAATAAACGCAAATTTAGTAAAGAAATACTCCATTCTGACCGTTTCAGATTTACAAAAGTTTCAGCTCAAACAACCTTCATTTGTCCTCTAGCTTATTACAATTAGTCTGCAGTTTCATACCAATCTTAATAGACGAATGCAATGCGTGTCACCATTTTTTGTTATCATCATATTTCATCTTATATGTGTTAATATAAAATTGCTTTTTTAGGTAAATATAAAATTGCTTTTTAGGTAATAATTCTTTTTTTTTATATCTTTCTAAATCCTACACTAAAAAGATTATCCCACATAGGCTGTGAAATTAAAAAATAAATTAAAAAAGTGATATTTTTTAATGTGAAAACAAATTAATATGATATTTGAAGAAAAATCGCTCTAAAATAATGATGTTTCTTATTTGCTTTAAAAATTGGCGATATCTTCACATCCTGAAATTTAATGAAATTAAAAAGGTCTTTGAAGTACAAACATACATACCATTACCGCATTACGGCTATTCACGAGTCAAAATTGTTATATATACACTTTTAGCCGCTCTTTCAAAGTCATTTAGGTAGGTCTCAAAGAAAGGTAATTTAGGTTCGAGGATAAAAACATTACGCATTCGAACATTCATTAAAATAGTACTACAAATTAATATTGCTATTTCAAGCTTATGTGGCTTCTCAAATGAAAGCGTTGTGATTGGTCAAGCTCTTACAACTCTATTAAATGTTGCCAGACTTGGACTATCAATTTGTTTACCAACCATCACAGGCTCCTTCATTTTGGCACCCAGATTATGAGAAGTAATGCATCTGGTGGTCCCAAATAGTCACCAAGCATTAATATGTGTATTCTGAGAACAAAGATGAAAATCTATCATTTAAATTAAATTGGGTTGTTTTTTTATTTCATATTAAAAACTGTGTACCAATTTACTGATAATTCAATCTCAAGTTCTGCAAATTTCTCAAATTTATAGGTTTTTAACTTCTTGAATTTTCGACAATTTCTTTTCACATGTCATTTTCGATTAATTATTCACATTTGAGCTGATACTACATATGTTTTGTCCGAAACTTCCCATTTGACTTGTTTTACTCTACCATGTTACTTTGACTCGGTCCTTGACTCGGTACTTTGGATAGCAAAATGATGCAATTTTTTTAATAACTTTTACTCTACAACACCGTGCGAAGATTATTAAATTTTTACATCTCAAATAAATCACCGCTAAATAGTGACAAAAGTCAGCTGAAAAGTTTCCGGCAAAAGAGAAGTACCATAAGTATTGAAGAGCTCTAAATAGTAGACAGTAGTAGCTTTTCATGGTTTCGGAAGTTCATAACATCAAGCCTTTTGTAAAGTTGGCAAACGCATATATGCACCCTTTTGGCAAGTGAGGTTGCAAACTTGCTATCCTCTTTTCAGCGTTCACAAAAATGATCATCATTAAATACACTTTCTTTTTCCTTAATGTCATTATCATACACACCCCAGAATAAAATGGCTTTTGCTCATTTACAGTTCACACATGAACCTTATCTCACTTCTCATCATTATTTCATAAAATTCATTGACCTTTTCCTAATTTTAGTAAATTATTTCTATGCATCAATTGATTAAGAAATCTAATGGCGAGTCACCTTGTTGATGGCAAAAAAAACTCTGGATTTATGAGGAACACGCATCGCACTTTTTTTTTTTAAAAAAAAAGAACAATATATATACCTAAAGATGTTGATGCAAATATTGTAATTATACAGGTGCAAGACGGCTAACTTCTACTCAAATTAAGCTTAATGAAGCGAAGAATTACGAATGACTGGTCTTTTGATGCAGATAACTTCCTTTTACAATTAGACTGTACCAAGCGTTTGTGACTAAAAACTGTTGAAGGTATACTAAATTGAAGAAAAGTAACGTCATTTCCGGTTTTATCTATGTGTCTTCTATTTCAAGAAAAGATCTATGTGTCTTCTGTAACTTGATTAAAAAAGTTGGCTGCCATATTCATAAATGTTTCTACCGGTCTGTTTGTTTAGGATGTTCTCAGTTGACTTTTTTAATTAATTCCATGTCACTTTGATTCAGTAATTTGGATAATAAAACGATACAATTTTATCATGAGACCGGCTCTCCCACATCCGCAATGCAATATGGGGATTTCCTAACGAAAAAAATTATTCATTTTGCTAATCAAATTACTGAATCATAGTGACACGGTGAATAGTAGAAAAACGTCAATAAATGCTATACAAGCACATGTAGCATTTGTTTAGGGCTTCAAGGCATCTATTTCCTTTGTGTAAAGATTTAAAAGAGGTCTAACTCTGTTCTCTAGCCAGCTGGTAATGGGCTGTAACAAAGAGGCGTTTGAGTTTTTAAAGAGTTTTAAGCATTTGGGGCACATTGACGAAACTTCCTAAAATGAGGGTCGTTGTCAAAATCAAAACAATCCTAACGACAACGTTCTCACCTAAACGGCGCGGACTCATTCCAACGCCTAGGGGACATCAATTCGGTAGCAAATACTTGGTCCAAACGGCGTCGTTTACGACAACAACAGAATCGACGACGTGTGTTTTTTAAATGGGTCGGACTAAAGGAGTGGGCCCAGACCAACGTGACCCGTTTTTGCGCGTCCGGGTGACATCAAGTTCGGGTTTCGAATGGTGGCCCGCCACGTCAGTAGTTGCCAGTGGTTGCTGACCCATGTTGTGCTCGCCATCTAGCTGTCACCCCCAATCAATGGTCCATCGAGCTGTTTCTTCCGGCTCGGCTAAGTTAGCTTGAGTTGAACACTATTTGGCTGTTGGAGTCTTGAAGATGCTTTAGGACTAGTTTGAGAATTATGTGCCTACCCGTTGTGGGAAAATTACTGCGGAAAAGCTGCTGTAATTTTTAGATAAAATGTTGTTTTATAAATATGAGAAAGCTGCATTGAAATATTGATATAATAACTTTGTGTTTGATAAAATCAAATGAGAAATTGATGTGAGATGGTCAAATGACAAAAATATATGATACGTGCTATTGAAATTTTTAAAAATTGCAAGATTAAAATCGGTTGTAGATAACAAATGAAAAACACTTTTAGAAAATTATCTCCTCCTTTCTTCTTGACAACTGCTTTGAGACAACTGAAACTGTCCGAAAATATATAATTTAAATTTTTACCATACGCAATAGAATTGTTTCTGCTTTCTGAATTGTGCCGGCAACAGAAACATTCTCAAACTGACCCTTAACAATTTGTCAAGCCGTGGTGATAGTCGGCTGGTTGATAGCGCCGACTGAAAAGCCGTTTGAATGTAAGAATACTACGCGTAATTAATACAACCGGCTTGGACTTGATGATTTTTGTTTTTCAGATTAATCATTGTTTATTCTATTTTATTTGATTTTTGTCCTCTCAACAACTATGAGTACTTTATTTAAGCCTCATTACTTAAATTATTTTCCCAAAAAAAAATCACCTCCCTCTCTCTCTCTACAGAGCACCGCCTGTACCTGGAGCGAACAAGCAGTCTCTTCTTCATCATCTCCTCCAAATCAAATCTCGCATTTACCGAGAAAACCTGAGAAGATCAGCCCAAATTCGCCGTGAACTTCACGCATTGGAGAGCTTTTCCGGCTAAATTTGCCGGCAATGTGGAAGTCTCGGTGCTTCTTACTTGTCTGCTTACTAGCTCTCGCTGCTGCTCAGAGATCTAAGAATGGAGGAAGCAAAAACAGCCCCTGGAAGACACTAGATGGTAAACATACTAATAATTTCTCTCTATCGTCTCTTCGTTTTCCGATTCCGAGTGCTTACTGTTGCCGTTGTCTGTTAATGTTGCTGAGAAACTGAAGTAGACGCTCTCCTGTTGATGGAAATACACACTTACACTTAAACCGTAGAGAAATTTCTATTTTCATCTTCGTTGCAGCATTTTCTGTGGCGCAGGATCGATTGAAATCCATGGGGATGAGTCGTGTTAAACGGAAATCGAGCCCTTACTGGCTTCTCTAATTTTAATTTATTTTTTTCGAGAAGTGTTTGCACGTTTTATTTACTGATCAACTGTTATTTTTAGGAAAGCATACATGATATTTATTATTTTTTCTGGATGAAATGAACTAATTCAAGTGTATTGTAGGAGATAAATTGATTCTAAAGTCAGTGTAACCTAATCTGTTTGACATCAAAAGAGATATGCAATTTATAATTAGTTAGTTAGCTCTAGCATACAAGATATTTATTTATTTTTCTGGATGAAATGAACTAATTGAAGTGTAATTGAAGTGTATTGTAGGAGAAAAAATCGATTCTAAAGTCATTGTAACATAATCTGTTTGACATTAAAAGAGAGATGCTTTTTATGATTAGTTTGTTAGCTTCCTTGTAATTCAGAAATGTTTTTGGGATCACAGCATAAGGCTAATGCTAATGCTTTTTTGTCGATGTTAAGAGGAGTCAGCCATCTTAGGTTTCCTGTGGTGTCATTGATGTGGAGGGGAGATAGTGTTACAGTAAATGAATATGCTCAAATTTGTTGTGGTTTTAAGATAGAAGTCCGTTGTTTCTTCAACAATCTTAGCACTCTGCCTATGGTAGGATGTGTATGGTGGAGTGATTAGTGAAGCCGAGACTTGTTGCACAGACAATACTTGAAGCTTTTACCTCAAACTTTGGAAGAACGAAGAAGTGACAACGTTCATGTGCACATTTATTTGTCTCTTTTTGGTATTCCATTCACAGTGAGGACTTGATAATTAGAGCGGGTGCGGGAAATTTTTATTGCACTTGATTCTGCTTCTTCATGATTGAAATTTCATTATGTCATTGCCACTTAATGACATTTAGGTTTGAAAGATAAGAAAATGTATCTTCACGGCCCCAGGGGTTGATGGATGCTACTTGAACTTAAATAAGATACCATTCATTGCAGGAGACACTATTTTTTGAGTTGCTAAGGCCCTGTTATCTTTTTGTTACTTGTGCAGTTATGCTTTCCTAAACTTTCAAAAATCAATATGCTAATAAATTTGGTTTTACTTAAAGGTTTGCGTTCTCAATAAATTTATTTCCTGTGACAGGAAGTGCGCCTTTGGTCATAGCACGGGGTGGTTTCTCTGGGATATTACCTGATTCCAGCTCAGGTGCCTATCAGTTGGCGGCAGTTGTTAGTCTTCCTAATACTGTCTTCTGGTGTGATGTACAACTCACAAAAGATGCAGCTGGCATCTGCTTCCCAGATATAAGGCTTGACAATAGCTCTAACGTTCCACAACTATTTCCAAAGAACGAGTCTACATACTTGGTTAATGGAGCACCTGTGAAAGGATGGTTCTCTGTTGATTACACGCTCGATGAACTTTTTAATGTCACTTGTAAGTATAGAAACTGGATAACTCCCCGTTTTCTTATACCATTTTGTCCAAATTTCAGATTCTGTTTGTACCCTTTGCTTTCTTGTCTCTCTATCTTGTTTAATAATTGCACTGCACACCCATTAATCGTATTATTTGAATGGATTCCAATTTTCTTATCCGTGGTAACAGAAGTGACACTTTCCATATCATAGTTTATTCTGCCAAGATTTTGAATTATATATCCAAACTAGGTCTTAAGGTGTCTAATGTGTGATTGAATTACAATATCAACCAAAATTGATAGATAATTTGTACATAACCCATTATTCGTTGTAAAGCTATTACCAAAAGTCCGCCTTTTCTTCAAACAACACCATCCTCACTCAGCTTCTTGTGAAACTCTTAAGCTCTCCATCTTGCTTGATAATTACACTTCTCTTCGAGTTTCGTGCTTTTGTAATTCGCCTATTGAATGCTGAACCGTCGAACTTGGGTATTGTGAAACTCTACGTTGTGGAAATACAGTTTGCAAGGTGTTCCTTGCAGAATTACATGTGTGCAGTATGTAATCATCCCTTCTTTTTTTATAGCAGAGTTGTAGTGTAAGTTTTACAGGACTAATATTCTTTTAGTTCTATGGTGGAGTCTGTAAGATTACACGGTTTTGTCATAACTTAATGTTCTTTGTATCACCAAAGTAAATAATAACAGTATCATATGGATATTACAATATTTTGTAACTCTTGTTTATGTTGTTCTGGAATTTTGCTATATGGACTTGTATCCTTGGGTGTTGTTTCACTCTATTAATTAGATGTGCAAAACAAAGTGATTGGTGATCAAGGAGAATTGAATCATATTACTTATTGTTGGTTGAATATTTATTTCCAGTGTCATTTTCTGTGGTACTGACTTGATTAAAAAATGTGTACAGTGGTTCGAGGAATTTTGTCTCGGCCTGAGAGATTTGACGGTGTCTACAATATTCTTACTCTTGGAGATTTACTTCAACTAATGAGCCCACCAGGATTGTGGCTGAACGTTCAGGTTAGACTTGAGTTGCGATTTCTGCATTACATCAATGGGCAGCACAGAACACTAATTTTTTCCAGATGGTTATTTAATTGTATATCTCAGTGCTTTTGTCGGTAAACTTTTGCAGCATGATGCATTCTTCACCCAGCAAAAGCTGAGTATGAGGAGCTACATACTCTCTGCTTTTAAAAGCGCTATTGTTGATTATGTCTCTTCGCCGGAGGTGAACTTCCTAAAGAGTATTGTTGCTCGTAAACCGAGCAAAACAAAGCTTATTTTTAGGTTTTTGGGGCGAGATGAAGTTGATCCTTCTATCAACCAGACTTATGGTTCTCTCTTAAGTAATCTTACGTTTATCAAAACGTTTGCATCCGGAATTCTGGTTCCAAAGGATTACATATTGCCTGTAGATGGTCAATATTTGCAGTCACATACCTCGGTTGTCTTGGATGCGCACAGGGAAGGTTTGGAAGTTTATGCATCTGGTTTCGGAAATGACTTTACCTTCCCGTACGACTACAGTTACGATCCTGTGGCAGAGTATTTGTCTTTCATCGATAATGGAAACTTTTCTGTTGATGGAGTAGTTTCTGATTACCCCATAACTCCATCAGAGGCCATAGGTAAGTTGTCTGGTAATCTCAGAGTTCATTACATTATCCGTTCGTTAAATCCAAAGCATGTGAATGAATAAGTTGTCTTGAATGTATATGTAGTTTCTGTTCAATCATTTCAATTGTTTAGTTTCTTTCTTAAACTAATACCATATCCTTTCTATCAACCACTCGATACTGCCTGGGACAAGTTTAGTTTTTCCATCAGGTTTTGGTTAATTGGTAAGCTACCCTCGCCTGAAATTAGTCTCAGGTCGATCACATCTCAATGGAGGGGGGTTGCCGGGAAGGTGCTAGGTGAATTTGTGTCAGCTAATATTCAACTTGTAGTTGAGCTTGTCTCAAAGTTTTATTTCTTCCCACTCTTGGAATCCTGTTAGAGAGCCATATATTCCTAAAACCTTGTGTATCTAAGGATAAAACTCCATTCCTCAGTTTAACTTTGCTACAACTCTCATTAATCTTTATGATCATTATCACACATATATTGATTTTCTTGCTACTATAGTCACTCTATTCCTGAACTTCTGAATGTAGTATTCAGTTGCTAATCTTTTGCTGTTGATCTTTATGACAGACTGCTTCTCGAACTTAGGTGGAAATGTCTCTGTGCCAGGTAAGCTACCTTTCTGCAGCATTTCTCAGTAAATAATCTAAATCTGCTCATTGGTGCTGATGTAAATAATTGTACAAGTACCCATAGTTTGTTTTTATGCTTGACCCGATTTTTTGGTTTACTAACTTGTTTCTCTGGTCTTGTGTTCAGGAAAGCCGTTGGTAATCTCATCTCAAGGATCTAGTGGAGACTACCCTGGTTGTACTGATTTGGCTTATAAAAAAGCTATTTTAGATGGCACTGAGGTTCTTGACTGCCCTGTTCAAATGACTCAGGATGGTATTCCAATTTGCCTTGGCTCTATTAATCTCATGGATAACACAAACATTGCTCGGTCTAGTTTCAGCAATCTTACTAGTATTCCTGATCTTGGTTTGACTGATGGAGTACCTTCATTCAGCCTCACATGGACCCAGATTCAGAGTCTAAAACGTAAGTGAATGGTTAATTTTCTTTTTTTTCCGTGAACTCGTGCACCTATGCCTGTAGCTTCTATATTTATTTCATGGATCCACTTTTGTAAATTTCGTTGGCATCCTAACACATCAATGTACTAATCAAAAGAAAGAAGGATGAATGAAACAACAGTTGATTTTGAAATTCTATCAGCTTTTCAAATACAAAATCCTATTATATTGTACCTATCAAAAGAAAGAATCTTCATCTTGATAATTTCTAGGAACTTATTGCAAAACTCATAATACATTAAGCCCACGGTGCTTTTCTGATCTGTTTTAGTCGTAAATTGGCTGAATTCGATCATCTTTCCTTATACACTGAATTTGCACTGCAGCTTCGATATCCAACCCATATTCAGTATCCGATTTGTATCGGAATCCTAAGAACAAAGATGCTGGAAAATTGGTGACGCTGTCTGAGTTTCTTGACCTTGCAAACAACGCTAGTTCTGTTTCCTCCGTATTGATTAGCATAGAGGTATGTTCATGACATTTCTTACTTCTTCTCATCTATGCTTATTTCTTTACCATGTACATGTAAGTTGGCAAACGTTGGATATTTGATCAGATATGGAGCTTTGTTTATGATTAATGTTTTTACTATTAACTCAGAAGGTTGAAACTGTTTGACAAACAAAGAAGTTCCATATGAGGATGAGAGACTGGGAATTATGTAGTTGATGATGAAAAATATTATTTTCCCTAAAGAAGACTCACAGTCACAGTTACGTAAATAGCTGAACGACGCAACCTAAGAGAATGTAAGAAAATTTAAGATTCTCATTAGAAATGTTCACTTAGATGCAGTTTTTTTGTAGTTGTATAGAAGACCTCTCAACTAAAACTTTCAAAATGACCCTACCTTAACCAAAAGCACCCGTAAAGCTCCCACGAAGCACTCAAAGCACTCGGTGCGGGTTTGGTACCTCCCTGAAGCACCCGTGCAACATTGGCTGTAACTAAACACGGACGTTCATAGATTGCAACATTTATTATCTACGCACAGAGTTATGTGGTTCGGCAAAACAGCTTAAATCCACGGGGTTGCAGAGATTTTATTAAAACAGAAGAAAACTTCTGAGAGAATTACTAGCGGAATAATAACACTCAACACACTTGCTACGAACTCTGAATGCTCTACAAATAGACGACCTATAAAACTGGGCGGAATCCAAGCCCAAACGGGTCAAACCGGGTCAGAACATTCTAAGTCCTTGCTCCTGAGCCACCTGGCTCGTTCTGCTTGCTATTGATGCTCAGATTTTTATCTGTCCAATTATTCCTCTCACATGAGAATGATTCACATGAATCTCAACTCAATCATTTGGAGATTTTTCAGTAGATCATACATGTGAATAATGTACTATTTGCTTCGAGTTCACTTACTCCATACTTGCATTATAATCAACAAACACAGAACTCTTATCACCTCCTATAGTCCTATGTCTAAGTTTGATACCTGCAAAAATAGTTCCTGTGTCAAAACATGGGGACACATTCTTCTTCCTGCACCTTAAACAGGCATCTGAGAAGTTACTATGCAGGTTTGGGAGTTTTGTATAGATTGTGCAGATTTATGTTGTTTTGTTTTAGTAGAACACAGCATGTTTTCTCTGAATGCTTACCTAAATCAATTTATTGTTATGTGTTTTGCTAATTATTTACCCCATGACATGACATTCCCATTTCTTTCCGCTCCCCTCAAATAGGATGCAGCCTACCTAGCAGAAAAGCAGGGATTAGGAGTGACTGATGCAGTTCTTGATACCCTACGTAATGCTACTCTCCAGCAGAAAATAATGATTCAATCCACCAATAGCTCAGTTCTCAAGGCATTCAAGAAGGAGGGCAAATATGAGCTTGTTTATAAGGTCGATGAAAACATCCGTGATGCTGATAAAGCAACCATTGCACAGATAGCAACTTTTGCCAATTCTGTGGTTGTCAGCAAGAGCTCTGTCTTTCCCGAAAATCTGGAATATCTCACTGGTATGACAGATATCGTGCAAAATCTTCAAAAGTCCAAGCTCCAAGTTTTCGTGGAACTCTTTAGAAACGAGTTCTTGTCTCAGGCGTGGGACTTCTTCTCTGACCCCACTGTTGAGATCAACACATATTGGCAGGCTGCTGGAATCGATGGCATCGTCTCAGAATTTCCTCTAACAGTTGCTAGATACAAGAGTAAGTGCATAAGCCTTTTTATTCTCTTTGTTGTTGGTCTTTTTTGCCTTTTTTTCTTGAAGTTTCTATCAGGGAGCATGTGCCTTCAAGTTTGTCCCAGCTCTTTTGCAAGGCAGTGTTAATTTGTCCAAGCAGTTTGAGACGGTTCTGCTCATCATTTGATGGTCATTTTCTAGGATACATTTAGGCTCCGTTTGGTTGGTGGTAAAACATTTTCCTGTAAAATGTTGTCCCTTGTTCTGGTGTCTTGGTGCTGTTTGGTTGGAGGTAAAATATTTTCCTTTAAAATGTTTTCCTTCAAATGATGTAAAATGGTTTACACATTTCAAATCCGTAAGCCATTTTCCGGAAAGTGAAGGAGCACAACAACTCATACTAAAACCTCCACCACCAATAACCCCCACTACCACCTACCTCCACCATGACTCATCACCGCCACCCATCACTTCCACTGCCGTCACGGCCCACTGTTTTGGCAAGTGTCGACCAAATACGAGAAAATAATTGCAGAGAAAACTTTTTCACACAGTATTTTACGTGTAGAATATTTTTCCTTGTAAAACATTTTACTGTGAACCAAAGAGAGTCTTAGTTCAACCTCCTTGGCAGTAAATTGTTGGAACAAGTAAAACGCGATTGAATCACATGGAATTAGCCATTGCAGAAAATACTGTGTCAAATGTGGGATCACTCTTGGCGGTCAATATGTTAGACTGACTTCTACAATTTGTTGTTTGATCTTGTAATTTTTGCTTCTCTAGTACCCGATTGAGCCAGAATTATGAAATTTACGTCAAAAGAAATGTTATTATCTAAATATCGTTTGCTTTTTCTGTTGTTGCAGAGAACCGGTGTTTAAAATTGGGAAACCAAATGCCGCCTTACATGTTACCTGTTCAGCCTGGAAGTCTCCTTCAGCTACTTAATCCTGTGTCACTACCACCGGCTGAAGCTCCTTATCCAGTTCTCGAAGAATCTGATGTGGTAGAGCCTCCTCTACCACCAGTAGTTAAAATAGTTCCAACTGACGGAAGCAATGGGACGGCGGCGCAACCTCCAACCAAGCCAAGCGGGCAGCCCAGAGAAGTGGCGTGCATCTTCCTCTCTTGCCTGGCAGTCATCTTTGCCACTGTTTCTCTACTCTGAAACACGACAGATCTCATCACTATTCCACTCTCTTGTTTCTGGATTTGAAGAAATTCTAAAAGCTATTTTGGGAACTCGGCTTGACTACACGGCTAATTGAAATTTTCCATCTTCAGATGTAGCTATCATTTTTTCTTTCAAATTTATGTTCCCACTTTTGCACTTGTAGCAACCTTGTTAGGTAATGTTCATTCCACACTCTTTGTAATATGAGAAGACCACTCCCTGAATATATGTCTCACCAATATTTGCTCCCCTGTAATGTTTATTGAGTAATAATTATTCTTTGGTGTGTATTAACTATGGATGCAAAATTTGCACGATCATTCAGTTCAGGACTGTTAGCAATTGGTGCGCCCATGTGGGGGTGCCCAATGTAATTATCGTAACCTTATGGGGTTAGTTGCACTAATGCACAAACTAGAAGGGTTAGTAGCTAAGGCTCAAACCCTAGGGGTTTATGTGCAAACCTAGGAGAAGTTTTGCCTATATAAAGAGGTAGCCTCCTACACATTATGGTGTGACCATAATTGCTATTCTATACAGAAAAGTCTCTCTGTCTAGATTCATACTAGTTGTAGAGAACCCTAGTCTCTCTCCAACTTCATCCAAGGAGGTGGAACGTGGTGTGGAAATCAGTGTTCGTCCTCGAGATTCGCACTCGATTGGTGGGAGCAAGATCAAGGAGTAGGCGCGTGAAAGCAAGCAACACAACGATCATCCGCTGCACTAAGGAGCTTAGGAAGACAAGGTAAACACATGAATATTCCGCTTTAGTTCATGTTGTTGATCTGAGCATGTTAGATCCTTCCTGCCCTTCATTGGTATCAGAGCCAGGGGCTTGTTTTTCGTGCCTCGATAAGCGTTCCCGAACCTGTATTAAAAATCGCGTTTCTGAAATTTCATAACCAGTAGACGAAACCTATATGGTTAGGTAGGGTTTTTCACGAGGATTCCAGATATATAAATTTTATATTTTTTGGATTTACGGTGAATTAGTTATGAATTTTCAAAGTTTCGGAACAGTATTAATCTGGACTGCTAGATCCAATAATTAGAACACGGTTTTCAAAAACTTGTTAAAATTGGATTTTGACCACATAATCGGGATCAGGACGAAGAGACGATCACGGGAAAATTTTTCTCGTCGCGATCGGAGCACGGGAAGGCGGCGCGTGGGCTTCACGCGCCACCGACGCCGCCCCCCACGCGCGGCCACGCGCCGCCACGCGCCGCACGCGCCCAAGGGCTGGCGGCGGCTGCTGACGTGGCCCTAGGGCTGACGTGGCAGATGACGTGGCGGTGCCACGTCAGCAAGTGGCTGACGTGGCGATGACGTGGCAGCCACGTGGCAGCTGACGTGGCAGCTGACGTGGCAGCTGACGTCAGCATAGGTGCTGACGTGGCATGCCACGTGGCATGCTGACGTGGCACTTAGCCGACGTCGGCGCGTGGCGGAGGCGGACGCGCCCACGCGCGGCGGCGCGTGAGGGCGCGTGCGGCCTCCTCCCGCCGTCATTTTTCGTCCGGTTTTTTTTCCTAGGGACTCCAAATTAAATTTCCTATTTTATGGGTATTTTTTCATATTTTTTGGAGCGACGGAAAATTTTAGTAATTTCCAGATTAATTAATTAGTGTTTAGCACACTTCCCGAGGCAGTTTGACGACCTTAAACACACTGTTTTGAGCCCAAATTTTTTCTGGAGACTTAGGTCAATTTTCCCTACGTTTTGCCATAGGTGGTGAGATCCTAAGTGGTAGGGAGCAATTTTCGATCTTTTTAGTTGATTAGATTATTGCTTATTAATTTCCAGTAATTATTGCTTAATTCCGGAAATTTCCAGAAAATTACAGTATGTTTATTATATTGTTATACATGCTGTTGTGGGTTGAATGGATGTGTTTGGTGCATGGATGTGGCATAGATGTTTTATATTTTGGTTTTGGTTTTGGTTTTTGAATATGTAAATCAAAATACGGCCTGCGTGTCGTGCCTCTCTATACTCTAGTGTCTTCTCTTCTCATCCACTCGCCTCTATGAGGTTACTTCTTATTAGAAATAAGATAGTTAGTAGAGATTGAAGATTGAAGCTTCAAGAGAGGTGGCCAAACCAAAAGCTATGGCGCAAGGTGCATGGAGCAATTAGACGGTCTAATGGAGCCTCAAGCTTGGAGTCCTCAAGTAGGCGAGATGGCGTGAGATGGAGTTCAGGACTTGCTCAAGAAGTGCTCTCAATAGTGGGAGTGCACCTTAGGGGCCACATCCATTGCATATTTATTTATGCTTATGCTTGTTTTATGTTATAACTGCGTGTGATTGGCTATATATGTTTAACCTCGCATGCTAAAGAACTAAAACAAAAGAGCTCACATGATGACATGATTAAAATTGATAGGAAATCACAAGTGATGAGATTTGATTCCTAGGATATACGCTAGGTTTTGGTGGAGTCCTTGTGAGGAACTATTAAGTTTTAATCGATGTCACATGTTATTTTGGAGCTAAGTAAATGCTAGTGATTAACTTCCACAATGTCTCTATCAATCGTGTCTAAATCGAAACTGTAAAGGCTAAATAGTGACAATAAACGATATGACAAGTCATCGTACTATGTAACCAAATCGTTGGACATAGTTTGTCAAAAATACCTACAAGTATGGTCGAACCTGTGATGAATAGTTGTCGCAGCAGCACATGAACATAATCTTTAGGCTAACCAATAGTGGGAGGCAGTCAAGATAAATGTCATAGAGCGTGCTATGCCAAGGTGGGGAAATGACCTCATCAGCAAGTTCAAGACCACTTTGAGATTCAAAGATTGTAGGAATGAGCCAAAGAAGAATCTTGGATCCACCTTAGCCATTTGCCTCATTAAAAGTTGTGAGTAATGACTCATAAATCCCACCTTAAACTATCATAAAAATTTTAGCACTCGACTATAGTCTATGAGATTAGTACTCAACTATAGCTTCTGAGATTCATGCCATTTATGATGAAATGTTTAAGTTATCCGATTAGCAATTGTTGCTATCTCTGCCACGTTTCATGAAAATGCCATGAAAACGTTATATGACACACTTTGAGAGTGTCAAGATGTTTGGATGAGACCAAACACCACTCCGTTCTAGGATCTAAGCAATATATGATTGCTAATCATACTAGTTCGGATACTTTTGAAGTCTAAGCAATATATGATTGCTAAAAGACTGTGAATGAAGTATGATAGGCAGATGTAGTCCCTAGCCCGGTATTAGGACCGTGGAACAGGTGGGGCAAGGATAAGGGAATAAGGGCGAGGTATTGGTACATGACCAATATCTCAAGACAGGCAAATGAAAAGGAGGAAAATGATGTTTTCCTAAGACTAGAAGGCCAGACCTGGCACTGACTTCTCGTCTAAATATCCATATGATTATCTTTGAGGGAGTAGCCACCAAAATTTGTTTTGGTCACAGTTTTAACTTTGGATATGGTTATATCATGGTATTTGCGTTCTTAAGATTCTAGCATGAGTAACGCCTCAGAATCCTTGGATGTCAACTTATGAGTATGACTTAAGATTCTAATATGTGGCGCGCTAGATTAAGACACACGTTGACAGGAGAGGATGTTCAGGCTAGCTAGGGCAGGCCTGCTTGGATTATGCCCAAGGTACCCTTACCTGTGTGTGGTTCTTGCCGGACAAGAAAGGCGAAACGCAAACCATCCAGTAGAGCATTAAGGACTACTGAGTCTTTGTATATTATTCATTCTGTTGTTGTGTTCCATTATTTGTTAGAGCTAAGACATGGTGCTTACTGTTCCATCACATCCGTAGATTATTGTCCATGTCTCAACTATGTGTGCTTGGGCCACATAAGTCTAAGGCACAAGGGTGCTTCAGACAGGTCTCTACAAAAGGTAGAACAACCGTCTGGATAAAAGGATATGTCCTTGGCCAGAATGAGACTGGAAGTATCTATCTGAGCAAGTGCTATGTGATGGAGAAATAGTAAGGCAGTTGGCTATTCCCACGCCTCAGCAGGGTGCTGTAGAGAATAAGAGGAATAGGTTACTGTAAGAGATGGTCTGATGTATGATAGAGCGTGCAAAGTACAATATCCCTATTTGGAGGAGACACTTTGCTAAACGACTATCAACATACGCAACCATAAGCCCACCAAGTCTGTAGCCACTACACCCTACGAGATGTGGACCAAAAGGCAACCTAAATGAGGTCACCTTAGGCCATGGGGATCGGCAGCTTTTGTACTAACTAAATTTCAAGTCAGGAAGAGGTTCGTTGAGAAATAAGTCTCTACGAAACAAAGGTTTCACTGGATGACACCCCATCCCTGAATGATCAACAGGAAATAGTTCCTACGGATCTTCAGGACAGTGGGAGTAACATGCCTAGTGAACAGCCCATCATAGATTATGACTATATGGAGGAACCCTCTTTTGCGTAGGAACGTTCTTTGGAGCGTACCTCGTCGATGAATTGACATCGAAAGGAAGACCATAAGGGTCACCATGCAAGAAAATGATGAACCTAGGATATTGCCCTAGGATATTTCATCACCTGATGAGAAGGAATTTAAAGTTAGACCCTAGATGGAAGAAACGTATCTTCATGGAGTAACGTATCTTCTAATGCTATTTGGAGCACTCTAGGGGTTGCGTATTTGAAACGCAACAGCCGATTAGTAGTATAACATAAATGGATTCACGAGATATATGATTTCTCATAGGAGATGTCCATAATTAAGGGATATGTTCGTAGAGATAATGATCTCCACGAGCATGGAGGATACCGCTGGAAGATACCCGTTCATTAAATCGATTATGAGGAATTAGTCCCTCAAGGATCCTTTGAACAGTGGGAGTGACTTTCCAAGCTGGGTGCCCCATCCATAAGGGATGAGAGCAAATGATGATCCTCCTATGCAAAGGTGTTGCTCATAGGAGCATACCCCATCGACTACTTGAGATCGAATGGGATGATCTTAAGGATCACCTTGCATAAACGATAGGATAGAATCCTAGTCCTTATCGTTCCCTAATTATGAAGAATGAATAGTAAGCTTTGCAGGATGAATTAGAGTCTATAAAGGGCCAACCAAGTTTAAGAACTAGGTTGACTTTCCAACTGGATGGAAGACTGTTGGAGATTAATGGATTTCCAAGGTCAATCAGAGACCCAGACGGAAGCGTGGTAAGGCATACGACTTGCGTAGAAGCGAATAAGCCTACACTCATTTTGAGAGTAGACATCGACGGTTTTGAGTCGATCCGACGAATTTGCGTTGGTACAACAAGGTATCCTTCCCAAGGTTTTGGGTGGTAAGGATTACGTTGATTCGCTTGCTAGTATCAGTAGTTGTGGATCCATTCTCGATAGACGTGACGACTGAGTTTCTCAATGGAGAAATCCTAGAGGTGACTAAGGTCAAATGCACAAAATGTGTGCAAGCTAACTAAGTCCATATGGGATCTTAGCTAGTCCTCTGGACAGTGGTATTTCATCAGGGATCGTTTACTATATGTTTGCGATAACAAGTGGAAACCGTTGTGAATCACTCTCACTAGTAGAGAGTTAATGATCACGTCACTTAAAATCGATGACACACTATTGGCTAGTGGAGCTTAAGGATTGTTCGAGTCCCCTAAGGAGTAACTGTACTCCTGTAGCTCAGCGCAAGAACTTACGAGCCTAGACATGTGCCCTGAAAGACGCCATAAAAGAATGACCAAGTGACCAGAGTGCCTGATGCAGTATGAGTCTTATATGCACTATGGTGTATACTCAGACCTAGCGAAAGCTATGCAATCGGAAGAATTGGATTCCAGGATATTCCAATTTAAGACACAAGATTGTAATCAGGATACTCTATATGATGGATCACGTGCCATGACTATCGAAGAAGATGCTTCGACTAGTTAGCCATATATGCTAACTAGGGTGGGGACCTAGATGCACTTGGATTCGACTCAGGCTATCGTCCATGCTAGATGATAGACTCGCATGGAACAAATGCAATATGAGTGTTGCATGATCGTATTAGACCGCTCCATTGACAATGGAAGCGAAGCACGATTGCCTGTTCTGCCATAGGGCAGAAATGTGTTTAACCGAGAAGGTTTCTTGTAAGCTTATGAGCTATCGACAAACCGATTACCATGAGTAGTGCTAGCACATGGCTATAACGCTGCGGTAAAAACAAACACATAGTCAAGGGTACTATTTCACAAAAGGTGAAATAACTACCTAGAGAGTAATCCTGGAGTGGATCGACTATGGGCCAGTATGTTGGCTCATCCCATTCCTAAACCACATGAGAGTCGTCCTTGTGGATCTCTTTAGAGAATTGGGACTTGGTAGTCGACAACTAGCAATATGATTGATGAGCACACGAGACATTGATTAACTGGATTTTAATTGGATTTGTTTTAAGCAGCATGTTGTTTTGATACGTGTATGATATGTTACATTTCCTGTACTAGCATAGAGCATGTCACGCAGACACTAAGTTGGCTCACTCACACGAGCAACTGCCTTCGCAATATCCTGGATATGTCTGGGTGTGGCGGAAGATGAGACTGAATCCAGATAAGTGCTGAAAGCCTGCGATATGATATGAGATGCCTTCTTCATATGAGCATATGGCCTATGATAAGAGCTAGAGGTCTATCAGTAGTGCTAGGAGCCTGTCAGACGGATTCAAATGTCGCATTGGAAATGAGTTCAAGCTGAGATCGGTTATGGCCAATCGAACATGGTTGCTACCCCGAACCATGTATAGTCTGTGTAGAAGAAGCCAGATGCGAGAGCTGATAATTGATCACAACAGTGTGACATGGCAGCACTCGGGCTGGTGGCCATAAGGGCTACCGGATAGACATCTGCATAGTGGTCCTTTTTTTACAAGGATGAGACATGCGCTCTGATCAGAGTCTAAACACTATGGCGCATATTTCCCCTTGAATAATGCGCGCTTATGAGTGACCATGAGGTGATGAGTAGAATTAGTCCCTGGGATTCCTCATCGTGTGAGCCTCGTCGATCGTATAAGGATGATTGACACTGTATACCCTTTGTACTTACATCTGTGTCATGAGGAGACGGGTCGGTGGTGCTACTTTGGCGTGACACCTTACGGCTATGGATGATTCGGCCTTCCGGACACTGCTGGGAAAGCAGCTGAGCCGAATCTGAGTGACACATGTATGTAAGGAAAGATTCTCATTGCATCGCTCTTTATTATCTTTCATTGGGCCCACCTGCAAGATCTTATGGGATCATGTAGGATATGAAAATATAAAGGAGATGTGGACTCATTGGAGCATGGCCTTCGGGACAAGGCAGGTGCTCATGATCCACGAGATGACAATCGGAGGAATCTGGGGGATACGAGAGTTACGGAGAGCATTATCACTGTTTTATGTTTTAAGGGTGCCTTCCTGCGCTGGCTATACGAGTTTGGTATGTGGATCTCCCGAGAGGGTGCCTTCCCATGCTGGCTATACGAGTTTGGTGTACGGATCTCCCGAAATGCAGGTACTCTCACCGGTCACACGCCACGGCCACACAATACTCTTTTGTAGATGATAGAAAGTTGGAGATTGATGGAGACTAGATGAATTGTGCAACCCCACTGTGCGAGTGGGAGATGTTAGCAATTGGTGCGCCCATGTGGGGGTGCCCAATGTAATTATCGTAACCTTATGGGGTTAGTTGCACTAATGCACAAACTAGAAGGGTTAGTAGCTAAGGCTCAAACCCTAGGGGTTTATGTGCAAACCTAGGAGAAGTTTTGCCTATATAAAGAGGTAGCCTCCTACACATTATGGTGTGACCATAATTGCTATTCTATACAGAAAAGTCTCTCTGTCTAGATTCATACTAGTTGTAGAGAACCCTAGTCTCTCTCCAACTTCATCCAAGGAGGTGGAACGTGGTGTGGAAATCAGTGTTCGTCCTCGAGATTCGCACTCGATTGGTGGGAGCAAGATCAAGGAGTAGGCGCGTGAAAGCAAGCAACACAACGATCATCCGCTGCACTAAGGAGCTTAGGAAGACAAGGTAAACACATGAATATTCCGCTTTAGTTCATGTTGTTGATCTGAGCATGTTAGATCCTTCCTGCCCTTCAAGGACTTCAAGTTAATGTTTTGTTTTGGGATACCCATTGCGGTTTATGATGAAGGATGGACGAAAATGGGTAACAATGGAATTGCATGCAACAATGATAGTATCGTCTTGGTTTTATTAGAGCTTGATGAAAGGTAGAGGATGATGTTTCTGCTCTTCTTGTGATCTTAGTCATATTTGTCAACGAAATCAGTCCAAACAAACGACCTGCCAAAACAATGAATAGTGACAAAAGTCAAATTGGGTCACTAGTTGTTGCCGAGAAACAAGCGAAATCGAATCACTTGTCCCAATTTCCACGAAATCGAATCACTTGTCCCAATTTTCTTGGCTGTGGAAGGAAGCGGTAAAAAGCGAAATCGAATCAATTCTCCATAATAATACGTGGGAATTAGTTGATCTTCCTCAAGGATGCAAACAATTAGGTTGCAAATGGGTATTTCAGCGAAAGCTTAAATCGAATGGTTCCATCGACAAGTATAAGGCTAGACTTGTCGCAAAAGGATACAAACAAAAGGAAGGTTTAGACTTCTTCGACACTTATTCCCCGGTCACTAGAATAACATCCATTCGAATGCTAGTTGCAATTGCAGCAATTTTTAATTTTGAAATTCATCAAATGGATGTTAAAACGGCATTCCTAAATGGAGAACTAGAAGAAGAAATTTATATGGAACAACCTGAAGGGTTTCAAGTTCCAGGAAGCAAAAACAAATATTGTCGTCTAAAGAACTCCTTATACGGATTAAAACAAGCACCCAAACAGTGGCATGAAAAATTTGACAAAGTTATGTCAACAAATGGTTTTAAAACCAATGAATGCGACAAGTGTGTATATTCTAAAACAAACGCTGATGGGTGTGTCATCATATGCCTATACGTTGATGACATGTTGATTTTTGGAAACAACGAGAAAGTAATACGTGCCACCAAAGGGTTATTGTCGACAAGCTTTGATATGAAAGATTTAGGGGTGGCTGACGTCATTTTAGGAATCAAGGTTTCTAAGACGTCCTCAGGGTATGCATTATCTCAGTCTCACTATATCGAGAAAGTTCTCGAAAAGTTTGACAAAGATAGTAGCAAACAAGTAAAAACACCAGTCGACACAAGCATGCATCTCGCCAAAAATCGCGGTTCGGCAATCAAACAACTTGAGTACGCACAAATAATAGGAAGCCTGATGTACATAATGAATTGTACAAGGCCAGACATCGCACAAGCAGTTGGAAAGCTCAGTCGTTTTACTAGTAATCCTGGAAAGGATCACTGGACAGCATTAATCCGAGTATTAAGGTATCTACGATACACCAAAAACTTAGGATTACAATATTCTAACTATCCTGCTGTTCTAGAAGGATATTGCGATGCGAATTGGATATCTGATACAAAAGATTCCAAGTCCACTAGTATGTATTCACACTCGGAGGAGCGGCAATATGCTGGAAGTCTTCAAAGCAGACGTGCATTGCAAGATCTACTATGGAATCGGAGTTCATAGCATTAGACAAGGCATGGGAAGAAGCAGAATGGCTTCGTCATTTCCTCGAAGACATTCCAATATGGCCGCAACCGGTGCCTGCTATATGCATTCACTGCGATAGCCAGTCGGCAATAACAAAGGCACAAAATAGTATATATAATGGTAAGTCTCGACACATGCGTCGAAGACACAATACTATAAGGCAACTTCTCTCACAAGGGATAATATCGATCGATTACGTAAAGTCAAAGGAAAATATAGCGGATCCGCTGACCAAAGGTCTATCGAGGGAATTGGTTGCAAGTTCGTCGAGAGGAATAGGGCTAAAGCCTATCTCGTAAGAGTTGCACAATAGCGGCAAACCCAACCTAGGTGACTGGAGATCCCAAGAACTAGGTTCAAAAGGGACAACCTACCTATTTGTGCAAATATAAAATCACTCATAAAAATGAAACAACGTTTCAATCCCATTCCTAGGACGAAGAGTGATAGGACCAGGGTAAGCAATGCTTTTAATGAGGTCACATGTTAAGAACAGTATGGATTGATACCCTTAAATGTGTCTCACCTATGTGAGTAGGAACTGGGGCCGGTTCTAGGAGGATGAAAAAGGCTACACTCCTCTAAAGACTACTCATGAAGACCAGGCAAAGTGTTTCAAGGCCGAAATGAACACAACCATGAGAACCAACTATGTTTCGGTATTTATTTGTGTGGTTACTATCGACAAGGTATACGACACGACAAAGCAGTTCAAATCGCTTCGCACACTGTCTAGCCAGTATACCCTATAGTATCTCACTAAGGGAAAGGTTCAAAGTCTATGACCACCTTTCCTTAGGCAATTAATTACCACTGATAGAAATCCACAAATGAGATCAACACTTTAGCATAAACGCTAATTTGTCATTCATGTGGGGGATTGTTGTAAAATGGTTTTTCGAACCATGCTTTTGTTACCCAATTTCGGTCAAGTTATAACTAAGACCTTGGATCAAATTTAACATATTATTAAACTAGGTAACAAGGGGATCGATTCAAGATCCCAAACGTCGAAAACCATTAACGGGTGAATGAGAAATTAGGCGTTGAAGTTTGCCACTTCAATTGCTCAATTTTAAATGCACCCACATCTTGGAAATGAGGAAGAGAAGAGTAGTTCATCTACTCAAAGGTTGAGTACTAAGGGCACGCCCTTTGGGTGATACACATTTTGTGTAGGAGAGAGGACCTAGACAATGGTCGAACCACCACACGCGCGCGCGCAGCCCCCGCCGTTCGTCCGGCCGGCTCGGCTCGGTCTCGGGTTCGGGTCGGGCCGTGATGTGGCGCGGTGCGGGTGGGAAGGTGGTGGTTGGTTGGGCTTTATCTTTTTGGGCCAGAAACTAACTTTTAATCCAACCCGTTAATAATTAATATTAACAGTCTGATGTCCAACCCTAAACAGTTATTAACTGTCTTCAACAGTTGTAACTTTTGGAACAGTTACAACCATTACTGTTCAAATTTGAACAGTCACAAACGGTTTTGTAACCGCTCCTCTCCTCTCCCTGCATATAAAAGGAACCTTCCTCTCTCAGTTTTTCCCATCCGAACTCCAGCAACAATTCTCTCTCTCTCTCTCTCTCACTACCAGTTTCTCTCAAAACAAAGTTCGGTTCGCCGGTACTGCAGATTGTGCTTTCGTCTGCAGTACGTGAAGACTTTCATCCTGGGGAGTAAATTTGCCCGTGTCTGTAGATAAATAAAACGAAGCACAACCAACTGTGGGGGGCAAATATTACTTCACGGAGATCGTTTCATGAACAACGAGATTGTCTTCTATCTTGCTTCAGCATTCGGCAATTTAACTATTTGTAAGTTTTGTTGTTTCTGTATTTTCATTATTTCTGTTAATCTTTCTGTTTCAGATTCTTCTTAATACACCCATCTATTTTCCAACAATCGTGAAGTAATATTTCTATAGGTGTTTAAAAGAATCTGTTTTACACAGAACTTTTAACAGTATTATTTTTCAGATTAGTTTACAGTTTTGTTATTATTCTGTACTCTTATCTTCTTCTACTTTCTTTCTGTTTGCTGAGACATTTGTATCTTCAGCAATGTCAGAAATTTGGACTGAAACTCGTCCGGCTAATCCGTCCAACATGGCGACAGCGGCTGCCAACCAGGTTGTTCCGCTCAACGCAGTGACGGCATAAAAACCCGAAAATTTACGGGGATTGATTTCAAGCTTTGGCAGCAGAAAATGCTCTTCTATCTCACCACCTTAGGTTTGGAGAAATACCTAAGGGATGATGCGCCTGAAACTCCAGGTGCAGAAGTATCTCTCTCACCACATAAAATTGAAACTGTTGCATAGACTACCTCTTGCTAATCCTTTTTTGTGTCTTGTTTTTATAATTTGTTAATTCACTTATAGCTTGGTTGTGTGGCTCGGTCTTAATTTCGTTCTGAACTAGAGAAAAAGTAAATATATCATGGCACAGACGAGGAGTGTATTACAGTTGTTATTTAATTTTATTTTTATTTCATGAACTGGTTAAACCATTAAAGTATGTTCTGCTTGTACTTGAAAGTACTTTCATCACTATAGTTCTATCAGTTTGTTTATGAATTTCATTATCTTAGGTTTATGTGATGGTGTTAGGTCATGATTATGAAACATTGAAACTCAATTATCTGCGATTAAGAGAGTTTTATGATCAATTTCACCCCATGTAGTTTTAGTTTTTCTAGTTCTGCAGAACAGGATGAATCAGTTTCTCTTAGTTACTGGGTGTGTGAGCTTGAGATTTGGAATGGTAGTAATTCCTGTTTGTTTTCATAGGGAAAAGGAACTCCGTGGAATAATGAAAAGTCTTCCCTTTTATTCCATACTTATCTTCAGATCCTAGTCGCCGCCACCAACTCGCCACCCACACCTCTGTTCAATCTCGGTCTCTGGCCCTGTTTGGATAATATGGTTGGGCTTGTTTGGTTAACCAAACTAGGTGGATGTTTGGATTTGAGGGTTTTGGTTTTGAAGTTTTGACTTTTATGTGAGTAGAAAAATGAGTGGAATGTGGGTCATACACATTTTAGGTAGAAGTTTTTGTTATCTATTTATAGAGGTTGACCAAACATTGATATCCAAACAGGGTCTCTATCTTTGTCTCTCTCTAAGTTACCACCTCCATGTGTGACTCGATCTCCATCTCCGAAACCCAACAGCTTCTCTCTTTCTTGACTAGGTTTTGTTCTTGTGAGGTGGGTCTGGGTTGGAGGGGGTGGGGGCGTTTGGAAGGGGTTTATGATTAAACTTGAAGCAATGTTTCGGGGTTCAATTGTACCGAATTCAATAGAGGAGCTTGAAGATTGCTGCTGCTGCTAAGGGGTTTGCTACTGAAATGGGGTTGGATTTGTTTCATTAATAACGGTACCGTATCGCCAGGTTAACAGAACAGGAAGCCTCCGTTACCGATACTACCGATATGTTGCGGCAGAATCAGAATTACAAGGGTAACGGACGTTACGCGTCAATTTCGGCACCTATCAGGCGATACGCTCCGATATCTATAGAAAAGCGGTTATAGATTTGAAATCGAACTGGAAATTAGAGGAAGAAGAGGACGAATCAGAGGGCTAAACAATCAAATCACATACTTTTGCGTTCCATCTGTGAAAGCCCAAGAAATCGATGCCCAAGAAGACGTCGTTCTTCGCGTCGCCGTTCTCGGTTCTTCGCATGGACCGCATGTTCAGCGTTCTCTCTATCTCTCTCTGTTCAGTGTGTGGCTGTAGGTTAACCCACGATCTTATCTATTTTGATTTATGAGAGAACTATAACCTTAGGTTGACTATTTGACCTTATCTTTTCACAGTAAGTATTGATTACTACTACTTTAACAATAATTTTGTGCATTTTTTTTATGAATTTTAACTTTCACGCGTTGGTCGCCGATTCCCGTTACGGTTTGTCCGTTACAGGCCAAAACCAATTTACGCGACCATTACCGATACGCCGGCCGATACAGTTTTTTAAATCATTGATTGAGGGTCTATTGTATCTCGATCGGGAAGGAAATCAACCCTAATTGAAGAAAACTGAAACACTCTCTCGATTGGTAAATTTAGACAGGTTGGTTGTGATTGGTTGATTAGGAATTGAAGGCAGCGTTGATGGTCGGTGTTTGATATTTGTTAATAGTAATATGCGTTGTGGGCTGGTGACGGGAGCTTTTGGGAGGGAGAGTGAGGTATAGGAGGGGAAGAATGGGAGCCATCAATTAAGGACTTTGTTATGGAGTGAGGGACGACAGTGACTGATGCTTGCTGAAAGAGGAGAGAAGGATAAAATGGTCACAAAAAATATGTAAATAGTTGCATCTATTGAGGGTAGTAAAGTCTACTCACACTGTTAAGGAAGCAATGGTCACAAACAGCCATTATCCGGAACATAACACAGGAGTGTTACGAGGGAAACGTTGGGCTTTAGAGAGAGAAAATTCTCTCTCCACTCTCTAGGATAACCCTGCCCTTTGTTTCCTCTTGGCTCTCTCTGAGGCTTTCACTGCTTCCGCCAAGCTTATCTCAGTCATTCCCTTTCAATCAATCGATCAATTCTTTCTGATCTTGTATCCATCGTTAGTTTCCCTCACTGCAGGTCTCGGAAATCGCTGTAGCCGGGATCGTCCATCAAACTCTTCTTCCAGTTTTCTAGTTGGGTTCTGTTCGTTCTCAGATCCCTCAATCACATGTCCTCTTCTTCGCTTGGTGTTCCTATTTCTTATTCACAGTGCGCCGTTCATCCCCAGATCCTAATTTTCAGTTCTTTTCTCGACTTGTTTCTTTGATCTTGTTTTCCGGTTCTTAGAGAGTGTTCTTCTTACCTCTGTTGGCCTAAAGGAGAGGGTCGAATAGTGGGTTAGGTGTTGAGTCTCTTTGTATCACTCATTTCGCTAGCTGTTCAGAAGGTCTTTTGGTGTTTTAATTTTCATTTCTTTTCTTTTGCTCATCTTTAGAGCTTTTCCAGTGGGTTTTCTCCTCTGCTTCTCATTATTTATTTTTCCTTGGGTTCGTTTGGTGTTCTCATTTCTTTATGTTTGTTTCTTCTTGAGTGCTGGGTCATTCATATTTATCTTGCTAGCTCCTCTCTGTTTGGGTTTGATTTCTTCTTTTAGTGTTTGTTTTCTTGTCTGGTCTCTGTGTAATCGAGTTCTATTTTATCATGAAGAGGATAAGATCGACACCCTTAAAAAAGTGCGGGCCTTGAGCTATCAGGAACAACCGCGTTATCTCGCAAACTTGTTCCGTACAGATCTACATGAACCCACAAGGAAGAAAGTGCGTTTTTGCTCCAAGAAATTTAGTGTATGGGCTGAAACATTCTCTTAGTGCAAGCGGATTCGGAAACAAGGGGAGTTTCATCAGAATCTTCATGAGGTTAAGATGTTAAAGTTTATGTATAGTCGGGCTGAACTTTTACATCTTCGCTTCTCTTTGCATAAGTTTTTAGTGCCTGATTATACATGCAAGGAACTTGCAAGCATCTGGTCCATTTCCAATTCAAATACCCATAAATTCAAGTTCAGATTTGTCAATCCAAGGACCAAACAGGTGATTCTTGTTGATGAAGACTGGTATTGGAAGGCTGCGAAGCGATCGCCTCATCGGGCTAGTAAGGGAAGAGTAGCAGTTCATGTTCCTTACCGCTTGTTCCGTCGGCGTTTTCTCAATCAACCCAAGCCTCGCAATTCAAGGACCAGAGCAGAGTCGTGCAAAACAGAGGATACCCAATCCTCAAAAAATTCATCAAGCTCTTTCTCGACAGGCACAAATGTGGAAATTCTCAAGGAGGGATCTAGTCCATCGAGGTCAACTGATTCTGGATTGTTTCCGCAAGGAGCTAATTGGAGTAGACCACCCTCCCCCTCTCCAACGCACCGTCTGGATAAGAAATTGAGGCTGGGCTTTAAGTTTCGGGAGCCACCAGATTTGAGGATTCATCCTTCTTTTCATTCTATCATATGATTTTCAGTCCCGCTGTGTTATATGTTTACTTCTTTCTAGCCTCTTTTGATTAATTTTCTTGTCTTTTCTCCAGGTGATGTGTCCTCAGATCTCCCGTTCTCAGCATGAAATGTCTAGTATATGATGTTGCTATGTGTTCGATCTGTTCTAGGTCTTGTAGCTTTGTTTGTTCTCGCTAGATCTATGTAGTAGGTTTTTTTGGTAGCTTGTTAGTTTATTAGTTGCTTGGAAAATTTGTAATAGTATGTAGGTGATGTGTAACTTATCTTATTATTAATTGATGTTCTTCTTCTCCTGCAAAAAAAAAAAAAAAAAAAAAAAAAAAAAAAAAAACCCACAGGAGTGTTACGTGTCTCCACGTTTTTCAATTTCAAGGGTACCAAATGGAATTAATCGGTATAAGGGTGCTAAGTGTTTTTACCTTATATTTATTTCTTCTTGTATACTATGAGCACCATGTTTTTGCTGCCTCCTTTGTCTTGTCTCAAGAACATTTTAGCTTGTTCATTTTACTACAATTAGCTTAGCATTGTCAGCTAGGGAATGCTACACTTGGCTAACATTTGAGTTGGTGCATGCAGGCCGTTCTCTTGTGAACCACGGAAAGAGTGAAGTTGCGCGATCCGCATTCGTGATTCTGGTGAAATGCTGAAAATAGCCAAAAATAGTTGAATTCTTGAAGAAAGTACTCACAGTTCTCATATTGCCGAAAGCACGACATTTATAGTTTTACGTATAAGTCTCGTCATTAAAGTTTATCAATGAACAAATCTCCGATGTTATTCTCAGTGAGGGGAATTCGGTCTCCAATATAAGGCAACTAAATGTCGAAATTTGGTGCACCGGCGGTTTTCACGACAATGACCATGATACTTAATATTTTATAATAGTTTATCCACCCGAAACCTGTTTAATAGGCCAAACTTGACGGCCAAACAAAAAGAATAATGATATAGGTAGAGACTATTGTTGAATAAATGCTTCAAATTACATTCGATTTGGATTCTTTCCGGTCTCAAATTTCTCCAGTCCCTACAATCTACACCGAATGTATCGCACACCATCACTTGGTCATACATTTTCTCCCACTGAACCATTCTCTTTTTTATCCCCTTCCTTTGACCTGCAATTCTGCAACATCATTATCTTCACTGTAAATTCCTAACAAACTCCGTCTCTCTTACGAGAAACTCTGCAAGAAATGGATTGGAAGAAACTATGTTAATACATGATCTTAAACAAAAACCAATTGATTCAATCAGAGGAGGACCCCATTAGATTCCACAATTAATTTGATAAGAAGAATTCTAGCTTGAAGAAGAATTTGTAGGAATTTGGGTGTTTAGAACGGGAATTAATTGACTGGGATGTCTCTGAGTCGTGGTATCACTCTCAGATTAAAGTATTTCGGCGATGTGCACGAAATCTCTTATCGAATAAAACAGAGACTGTAGCAAGAACGGATATGGTGTTTGCTATGGAATCAGAACTCACAGGTTCTCTATGTGTTTCTTAGTTCGACCAAATTGACAAATAGAGAGGGAGAAGGCGGTTAATCTGGCGGTTGTAATCTGGCGGTTACAACCGCCAGATTTCAGTCCGTTTTCCAACGGAAAAAAATTCGAGACGTTTACAACGGGGGCGGAGATATTTTCTCCGGAAAATATCTTGGACCCTGATAACGCCCAAATAGGGGCTATTTTATAGCCTGAAAAGATGTGTATATGTGCTGGAAAACCGTGTTTTAGCCAGAATTCACCCTCCGAAAGCCTCGGTTTTAGGAACGAGACGTTCATTTGCTCTTCGTGAATTTCTGCATGATTTGTACTTTTATTGGATATGATCGCGGGTTTTTTCATGTTTTTACAGGAACAGGTTCGGAAAGTGCATTGGGATGCGTGCCGAGACAGAAACGGGATCGCCTCGGGAAACGTGCAGAAAATGCTCGGGACAGGATTTGACCGAGACTGGTACAAGGGAGAGCGGAATGGAAAACGGAAAGACTGGAGGAAAAACGAGCAGTGAAAACCGACCGAGGAAGCTGAAAACGCCAAAACCGAGAATCGCCGGGACGCGCTCGGTTGACTATATCTTGAGTTTGACTTGGAATTTTGAAGTGAAACCAGGGGCAAAAGAACGGAGACGTCAAGGGCTTTCCGAAAACAGGTTATAATGCTGAAACGGAGTCCGCCCAAAAAATCGACTCCCGTCACGTGTGGGTCCCAGTCAGGCCACGCCCGAGTAAGGAGTCTCGGTTCCCGGTGTCCAGAGTCAGGAGCAACTATTTCATGTTCGTGACGATTTCCGGGACCGTTTTGGCCTAGGGGTATTTTGGTCATTTTGGCACCGGGCCCGGGTTTCCGGAGTCAAGTTCAGATTTTGTCTCCCAAATTCAGTCAGCAGTTTTCCTATGGCCAGAGCCAAGATTGGACAGAATTCGGAGCGATTTTGACCCAGGGGTATTTTGGTAATTTTGACAAGTTTCGGGTCAAAACGCAAGACGGGAATACGGGAAAGCAGGAAGACACCGAGGAAGGAAAACCGGAGATATCAGGCAGAAGAGTGGGACCCAGGGGACCAGACCTGGCCCACCAAAGGACCAAGTGGGCCCCACCTACCCCCACGGCCTGCGTATATACGCAGGCCCTGCGTATATACGCAGCCCCTGCGTATATACGCAGGCAGTGAGGGTGGTGGGGGATGTTGGTTGGGCCCTGGTTGCGTATATACGCAACCCCTGCGTATATACGCAGCCAGTTTTGACTTTTGGTCAAAGACGGTGGACCGATGGCAGATTCCGTAATTTCGAGCACAAGCGTTTTCAGGAAACAGCACTATTTAAAGACTCGTCCAGACTCGTTTTGAGACATCAATCAAACAAGACAGCACAACCGGAGGAGTCGGAGCATCCCGGAGAGCACGGAAACGTGAATCCAGATTCAAGACACCCGTTTGCTTTTCTTCTCTCTCATTCAAAAACTGTGTTATTTACGTTATGAATTTCAGTAGCTAAACTTTTACCTAGGTTCTCGGTGAACCTAGGGTTTCGTTTCAGAGATTAAGTTCTACGTTTTGACTATGAATTCATGATCGTACTATCTTAATATCAGCAGCTTTATTCGTTATTCTGTCTTTGAATTTTACTGTTCATGCATGATCGGAGTCGCGAACCAGAATTGCTACAGACCCGAGCCGGTAGGTGAAAACGTCCGGTTAGGGTTAGGAAGAGAAGACAGAATTTAGCACCTTACCCCGATGGGCCGACTAGCGAAGGGGAGTTAGGACTAGCCTGAAATCGTTGAGACCAACTGTTAGAGAATCTGACCCGGGCCATCAGGACAGGTTAGAAACCCTAGCAGCCTTAGAACGAGACTGCAGATTTAGGCAGCTTAACAGGAATCCGAAAGTCTGCAGGATTGTGATAACGTGCGGGAAAAGAAAAGATACTGCACAATTGGTACGTGGCACGGGTAACGAGACTGCTGTGTGTTTTCATGTCAAACAAAGAACGAAAATCTGAAGAACCCTAGGGGATCCCGGGACCTAGTATCTCAAACCCTAGACTTACAACCTTAAGATTATTCAGAAAACTTTCACCAAATATATTTACGTTTTAGTCTTTACTTTTAGTACTTTATTACAACCATAATCTCAAACTACTCCTCCGTTTTACACTCTGTTAGTTAAAACTGATTATTAGAAAAACCTGCAAAGTCCCTGTGGGATCGATAATCTGAGTCGTAATACACTCTATACTACTTGATTCGTATACTTGCGAATAGCACGCTAAATTGCGCATCAAGTTTTTGGCGCCGTTGCCGGGGACTTTTTAGGGTTTATTTAGTAGTCCGAATTAATTTTCAGAGTTTTTATTTTTATTTTTTTTTTATTTTTCGTTATCTCATTGCTCTTGAGATCTCTACTTTTGCAGGATGGGCGACAATACCGAGAGAACGCCAGAACTGCCCGAGACACGTACTCCAGCCGAGATGGCTCGGTACATCGAGGATCTGATCGCAGCAGGATTCGCTGCCCGGAGCAACCAGAGGACATACAACCGGTCTGGGAAGGCGTTGGTGGAGAATTTCGAAGTCCCCACGGGGGGGGCATGAGCGAGCTATTGTGGTGCCCAAGATCACCGCAGAACACTTTGACATTAAACCCTCCACCATCCAGACTGTGCAGACCCTCTGCCCGTTCCATGGCAAAGCTGACGAAGACCCGAACGACTTTATCGGGAAGTTCGAGGATTACTGCAACAAGGTCCGTTATAAGGGAGTTGGCGCAGAGGCACTTATGCTAATTCTTTTCCCATACTGCCTATACGGAGTGGCCAACGACTGGCTCGAATCCCGACCACCCAGATCGATCACTACATGGGAGGGGTGTGTCACCGATTTTCTGGCCAAATTTTACCCCGCCTCCCGGGTCATTCAATTACAAAGCGAGATTTTGTCGTTCAAACAGAAGACGGGAGAGACGGTGGTAGACGCATGGGACAGATTGATGAGACTTGTGAAAAGATGCCCGAACCACGGTTTCGGAGACCCGAAGATCCTGCAGGTATTCTACCATGCCCTAGACAGGGAGAGTGCTGACAGGATTGACCGAGAAGCCGGAGGAAATTTTCTGTACCATGTGGACAAGGACGGTGCCTATGAGCTGATGAAGCAATTAGCCAAACAGGACACTCACCTGTTTGACGATCGCAGGATCACGGCCCGAGCCGAGCCAGTGGAAGACGACCGGATAGACAATCTGGCCAAGATCGTTCAAGATTTGGTCAAGAAAGTTTACTCAACTGATGCAGTGGTGGACGGGCCAGATTTGGACACAGCCATTGAGGGGCTTAGAAACGAAGATGCCAATTACTTACAGCAGCAATGGGATCCGAGCCGGTACCGACCGGGTACGAGATATCATCCCGGGTTTCGGTACGGAAACCCGAACGCAGCAGTTTATGCACCGGGGTTCCAGCACAGGCCACCAGCCCAGCAGGCTGCACCGACGCAGCAGGCTCAGTCGGGCCCGTCTGCACAGCAGTACGACGCTCAGATGAAGGAGATCAAGTCCATGTTCCAGACCATGGAGTCCCGGTTCGAGCACATGGACGCCCTGACAGCCGACGTGCAGATGACCAAAACGTCACTGCGCGCTTTGGAGGTACAAGTTGGACAGTTAGCACAGCAGCTAACGGAGAGACAGCCAGGAAACTTGCCCTCGAATACAGTGAATAATCCACGTGCTCAGGTCAATGCCATCACCACTCGGAGTGGATTAGCACTACAGGATCCGCCGTATCCTAGCCATGCACGTGCAGAAAAATCAAAGGAAATCGAGCGTGAAGTATTTGGCAAGGATAACAGCTCAGCCGACCGCCCCCAGCCGAAGGGCTCGGTTGAGCAGGATATAGTGCAGAAGGAGAAGGAAGCAGAAACGGTACCTGTCTCCAAGGAGGTGTCGTATCCTTTGAAGACACGAAAGAGGGACGATAGCAAGGACTACGCCAGGTTTCTCGAGATGTTCAAACAGCTGAAGATCAACATACCCTTTGCGGAGGCGTTGGCAAAGATGCCCACTTATGCCAAGTTCCTCAAAGATATTTTGTACGGACGGAAACGTATGAGCGATTTCGAGACTATAAATCTGACGGCAGAAGTGAGCAACTGTGTGAAGAATGGGCTAC
This sequence comes from Linanthus parryae, assembly GCA_023055425.1. Classification (NCBI taxonomy): domain Eukaryota; kingdom Viridiplantae; phylum Streptophyta; class Magnoliopsida; order Ericales; family Polemoniaceae; genus Linanthus; species Linanthus parryae. The sequence continues at coordinate 124,425,227 of JALGPY010000004.1, read as the reverse complement.
CGAGGAAGAGGAAGGACCCTGGCAGTTTTGTCATCCCGGTGACCCTAGGTAATGCTTACACAGGAAAGGCTCTGTGTGACCTAGGGGCCAGTATCAATCTGATGCCTTTGTCGATTTTCAAAACTTTGAAAATCGGTGAACTCAGGCCCACCAGAATCAAGCTGCAAATGGCGGACAGATCCGTGAAGCAGGCTTACGGAGTTATTGAAGATATTCTGGTGAAAGTCGGAGAACTGATTTTTCCGGCTGATTTCGTAATTCTGGACATGGAGGCAGGAGACGTACCACTCATTCTGGGCAGACCGTTTTTGGCCACTGGAGAAGCCATGATAAACTGCAAGAGCGGAGAACTGACCATGCAGATCAATGAAGACAAGGTGAAGTTCAACGTTTTCAAAAATCTGCAACTACCGAATTATTACGAGCATGAAGACATCTTCGTAGTGGAGGTAGTCGAAGAAGGCTGGGAAAACGAAGAGATGGATGAGCTATGGGAAGAGATTGATAGAGTGGACAGAGAGAACGAGGAGAGATTCCAGGAGGAGCAGGCCATGCAAGCCGAAAACCGGACCACTTTACAGCTGGACGAAAAAGGTGGACAGAAATTGGCCCTGGTCCCGTCACTCAAGGAGCCACCGACCCGAGAGGTTAGACCGCTCCCGATCCATCAAACTTCAGCACAGCCAAAGCAGTTTCAAGTAGGTCTGAAATTACGTCTCTGCGATTCTCGGAAGCAGTTTTTCCCGGAAAAATTGAGATCTCAGTGGTCAGGACCGTTTATCATCAAAGAGGTACTTTCATGGGAGGCAGTTGAATTGGAGAATCAGCATGACAGTACAACTTGCAGAGTGAGCGGAAACCGGGTCAAGCCATATCTCGGCCCGGAAGCGGACGTCAGGCCTGGCGATTTTGACGTCCCTTGAGCAAACATGAGGTAACTGGGTCGGGCCGTCGACCGTAAATTACAAGCGCTGGTTGGGAGGCAACCCAACGTAGTAAGTTAGTTTAAATTATTTCAAGTTTTATTTTCAGTTTTGAATTTTGAGAGAGGTAAGATGAGTGGGTATTGACTTTGAATTGAGCATGTGCAGATACAGCAGAGCAGAAAACGAGAACAAAAAGGAGTAGAGAGAGAAAAAAATTTATGTTGGAAAAAAAAAATTACCTGCTGCATGCGTATATACGCAGGCTGCTGCGTATATACGCAGCCTGCAGTAAAATTTCAGAATTTTGAAAAAAAAAATATTTTTTTTTTTACCTGCTGCTTGCGTATATACGCAGACTTGCGTATATACGCAGACCTGCGTATATACGCAATCAGCAGCGAAAATTTCAGGATTTTGAAAAAAAAAAAAAAAAAAACTTGAAAAAAAAAATATTTTTGTTGCTGACTGCGTATATACGCAGGGTTGCGTATATACGCAGCCAGCAGTGAAAATATGGATTTAAAAAAAAAAAAAAAAAAAAAAAAAAAAAAAAAAAAACTTTTTCGAAAATGTTCCCTGTTTGCGTATATACGCAGGTGTTGCGTATATACGCAGGCAGAAGAAGAAAAAAAAATAAAATTTTTTTTTTTTCGGACAGCAGCACGTTTTTGCCCCATTTTTCTCTCTCTACCTCCATACACAGATCCGTGGAGTTTGAAGCGAATTCAGAAAATTTCGTAGAAGGAAGGCAGATTTTCAAAATCTTGAAGAATCGACCCCGGTGTGTTCTGGCACACTCGACCGTCACAGGGACTCGTACGAGTTGGGGATTTTTCAGGAACAGTTTTTCTGCAGAACCGAGCAATCGACCCCGGTGTACGGAAGTATACTCGACCATATGGGAGCACATTGTCAAACAAAATGGTGCTCGGGGATTGCACGTTTGAAGAGCGCACATAGAGCCCGAAAGGTTGACAGCTTCCGGCGAGAAATTTTCTGGCGACCGGTCAACGGTCATGCTCCACCGGAATGTGCGAGAAATTCCGCACCTGTAAGAACTGACTCCGGGTGCACAGGTTCAATTTCTGTCTCTCGTTTTATTTTTCTGCATATGCTACCAGTTGTTCCCATTCGATGAGGCAAGCCAGCTCATCCAATCCAGATTGTATGCCTAATGATTAGTACCATGAGGGCATGGCACCATCCAGTGTGGGGGGTGGTGGCGTTGTAACTGCATTACGTTTTATTAAAAAAAAAATCAAAAATTTGTAAAAATTGAAAATTTTGAGACTGGGTGAAGGATTTAGCTTAAAACTGGAGAGAGCTTAATGATAGAAAATTTCCCGAAGTGGACGAACTTAGGTGAGGAAGAGCTGCGAGAATCTGTCTAGTGGAGTTAATAGAGCCAATACACTTCAGAAAACGCAAGTAGCTGTCTCCCGAGTAATGTATCCGACTAGCTACCAGACCACCGTCACCAGGTAGTCGTCAACCCGCCATCACGGTCACCACATTATTTGGTGGAGTGATAGGCTATAGGGGACCTCACGTCCTGTCTCGCGCCTTAGGTCCACTAGTGAGCCCCGTTGATCCATTAACCTGTTTCTTGGTAACCGTTTGACCTAGGAAGCCGTTTTTCGATACTCGCATCATTGTTAGTATTTTTACCCTTCCTACGCGTCATGGCACGAGGGAGTTGAGTTGAGGGGGATTTTCTGGGGTAGAGCAGAATTGTCATATTTGATAGTGAATGAGCTTTATTTTTATATTTGAGGGTGTGTAAGGGTGAGATAGTGACGGCAGCACACTTCGGTGTGGCGGTGACTCACGACATTACACCGTGAGCACAGGAGGAGAGCCGTAGTGCGTAAATTTTCCGCACGACATGGGGGACTTTGGGTTGACAGGGTTATTGGAGGACGCGCTGTGCGATTTAGACATCCTTGTAGAAAGGAGGATCGGTTGGAAAAGCGCGATTATTTTATAGATTGACTACATGGTTCGAAATTAGTGTGGGGGTGGTCGTTTCAGATTTTATTTAAGTATTTTTCTGCCACCCCACGTTTTTGGTTTATCATAGAGTTGGTCTGGTTTATATTGTTTATTGTGTTGCCCCGCAAAAAAAAAAAAATGATGAAAAAAAAAACGGGAAAAAAAAGTATCAAAGGCAGAAAATTCAGGGTGCTTGATTGATTTTATTTCAAAACGCCAGGCCGGCTATTTTTATCACAGTTTCACATTAGTTCACAGTTGTGGCCGCGAGAACGGCAGTTACACCGGGACTGGGGAAATTGAGTGTCTAGAATCTTAGGTGATTTGGGTCAGTTTCTATCATCTCGGTGAGGGAGTGTGAGATTGGGGTATGTGTGAGTGTGCTGTGACGTTTAGGACATCGCTTCTAAATGACTTATCCTACCGTCCCAAAGCCGACAGATTTACATTACACCCGAAGTAAAAGCAGGGAAGGTGTGCGTTAGGGATACGCTCGGTTTGCGTGCAAAAGCGGAAGTAAGTGGTGTTCGTGCTTGTTCCTAACCTAGGCTGGCCGCGAGTTCTTCCGATCACCGCAGTTTCTGAAATTTAGGGGAATATGAGAACTTGATGATGTTCAGTTTGAGTTAAAGAGATTGCCCAGTCTCGCCAAAATATATATATATATATATATAAACTGTTTTTATAATAGTAATACTGTTTTTAAATAAATGCAGTTACACCGCTCTGGATTGATTCGGGATAGTATGCATTGGTAGAATATTGCTGGAGTTTGCTCGGGACGAGCAAAGTTTAGTGTGGGGGTATTTGATAACGCCCAAATAGGGGTTATTTTATAGCCTGAAAAGATGTGTATATGTGTTGGAAAACCGTGTTTTAGCCAGAATTCACCCTCCGAAAGCCTCGGTTTTAGGAACGAGACGTTCATTTGCTCTTCGTGAATTTCTGCATGATTTGTACTTTTATTGGATATGATCGCGGGTTTTTTCATGTTTTTACAGGAACAGGTTCGGAAAGTGCATTGGGATGCGTGCCGAGACAGAACCGGGATCGCCTCGGGAAACGTGCAGAAAATGCTCGGGACAGGATTTGACCGGGACTGGTACAAGGGAGAGCGGAATGGAAAACGGAAAGACTGGAGGAAAAACGAGCAGTGAAAACCGACCGAGGAAGCTGAAAACGCCAAAACCAAGAATCGCCGGGACGCGCTCGGTTGACAATATCTTGAGTTTGACTTGGAATTTTGAAGTGAAACCAGGGGCAAAAGAACGGAGACGTCAAGGGCTTTCCGAAAACAGGTTATAATGCTGAAACGGAGTCCGGCCAAAAAATCGACTCCCGTCACGTGTGGGTCCCAGTCAGGCCACGCCCGAGTAAGGAGTCTCGGTTCCCGGTGTCCAGAGTCAGGAGCAACTATTTCATGTTCGTGACGATTTCCGGGACAGTTTTGGCCTAGGGGTATTTTGGTCATTTTGGCACCGGGCCCGGGTTTCCGGAGTCAAGTTCAGATTTTGTCTCCCAAATTCAGTCAGCAGTTTTCCTATGGCCAGAGCCAAGATTGGACAGAATTCGGAGCGATTTTGACCCAGGGGTATTTTGGTAATTTTGACAAGTTTCAGGTCAAAACGCAAGACGGGAATACGGGAAAGCAGGAAGACACCGAGGAAGGAAAACCGGAGATATCAGGCAGAAGAGTGGGACCCAGGGGACCAGACCTGGCCCACCAAAGGACCAAGTGGGCCCCACCTACCCCCACGGCCTGCGTATATACGCAGGCCCTGCGTATATACGCAGCAGGCAGTGAGGGTGGTGGGGGATGTTGGTTGGGCCCTGGTTGCGTATATACGCAACCCCTGCGTATATACGCAGCCAGTTTTGACTTTTGGTCAAAGACGGTGGACCGATGGCAGATTCCGTAATTTCGAGCACAAGCGTTTTCAGGAAACAGCACTATTTAAAGACTCGTCCAGACTCGTTTTGAGACATCAATCAAACAAGACAGCACAACCGGAGGAGTCGGAGCATCCCGGAGAGCACGGAAACGTGAATCCAGATTCAAGACACCCGTTTGCTTTTCTTCTCTCTCATTCAAAAACTGTGTTATTTACGTTATGAATTTCAGTAGCTAAACTTTTACCTAGGTTCTCGGTGAACCTAGGGTTTCGTTTCAGAGATTAAGTTCTACGTTTTGACTATGAATTCATGATCGTACTATCTTAATATCAGCAGCTTTATTCGTTATTCTGTCTTTGAATTTTACTGTTCATGCATGATCGGAGTCGCGAACCAGAATTGCTACAGACCCGAGCCGGTAGGTGAAAACGTCCGGTTAGGGTTAGGAAGAGAAGACAGAATTTAGCACCTTACCCCGATGGGCCGACTAGCGAAGGGGAGTTAGGACTAGCCTGAAATCGTTGAGACCAACTGTTAGAGAATCTGACCCGGGCCATCAGGACAGGTTAGAAACCCTAGCAGCCTTAGAACGAGACTGCAGATTTAGGCAGCTTAACAGGAATCCGAAAGTCTGCAGGATTGTGATAACGTGCGGGAAAAGAAAAGATACTGCACAATTGGTACGTGGCACGGGTAACGAGACTGCTGTGTGTTTTCATGTCAAACAAAGAACGAAAATCTGAAGAACCCTAGGGGATCCCGGGACCTAGTATCTCAAACCCTAGACTTACAACCTTAAGATTATTCAGAAAACTTTCACCAAATATATTTACGTTTTAGTCTTTACTTTTAGTACTTTATTACAACCATAATCTCAAACTACTCCTCCGTTTTACACTCTGTTAGTTAAAACTGATTATTAGAAAAACCTGCAAAGTCCCTGTGGGATCGATAATCTGAGTCGTAATACACTCTATACTACTTGATTCGTATACTTGCGAATAGCACGCTAAATTGCGCATCAGACCCCACCGCGGGCGCTGCCCCCGGACCCCCGCAGTCGTCCGCGAGTTCGTTGTCCAAGATATTAGCATAGTTGTGTGCACGCGTGTACTCCACACCTCCTAACATGTACAACGTATATGCCAATGTCTACTTTGATCGTAAGTAAATCCGATTATACAAATGGCCGATGACACTAAAATCACCAACAGAATCATGCGTATCCCACCCCCAAATTGATTCAATTATACTGGAGAGAGAGGGTTTTATAACCCAAAGTCATGTTTTCATGTTTCTATATCTACAACTGATTCAATATTTGGATACACGTACCCACAAGGTAGAAATTCATAAATCGTAGTCATGTGCACATGAATTCGATCAGTATTATAACATGAGAGAGGCCCTAGGCGATTTGTATGAGTAGCGATTTTGTTCAAATTATGTGAAGCGAATGTGTTTGATGCAGCGAGAGAAGATTCGTGATTTTTTTTTTGAAGGCCACATGCAGCTGTCCGATGGTATTTCAGAGGCCATAGGCGATAAATGTGAGATGACGAAAAAGTTGCAGCAAGGGAAAAGGGGATGAGACGATTGAGAAATCTTGTGGTGTGGAACGGAGAGTTGGTCATGTTGTTAAACACTCCACTGTTCGCAAAATTCTCTCTTGCTGCTAGTTTTAATTGGCCCCTACTACAACTTGATGTGAAAAAAACATTTTTACATGGAACTCTAAAAGAGGCAGTTTTTATGACTCAACCACAAGAGTTCAAAAATCCAAAATTTGCCAATTATGTTTGCAAGTTGCACAAGTCCATATATGGACTCAAACAAGCCCCTCGGACTTGGTTTGAACGCTTCGCAAATTATTTATTTTCCCACAGTTTTTCTGCTTCATATGTTGATTCCTTCCTTTTTGTTAGACAAAATGGTGATAAATGTACAATTCTATACTTTATGTTAATGATATTATCTTGAAAGGAAGTGACAATATTTTTTTATCTCAACTTGTTCAAAAGCTCAATTCTGAATTCTCCATGACTAATTGCGGCCCCTTAAAATATTTGTTGGGCCTAGAAATTAAACGCAACAATAGCGGCATATTTATTCATCGGGCTAAGTATGTCTCCAACTTATTATCTCGTCTTCACATGTCACACTGCAAACCAGCTCCTACCCCACTATCAGCAGGTAGAAAGTTTCAGGTACAAAGTTTCCTTCAATATAACCTTTAGTATACCCGATATTTTCTTTGCAGTAAATCACTTGTGTCAATTTATGAACACACCCACTGACACTCATCTCATTGGAGCAAAGTGTATCTTGCGCTATCTCCAAGGAACCAAATACCATGGCCTTCTCTATCGCAAAAACCACATGCCTACTAATGCCTATTCCGATGCGGATTGAGCCGACAACTTAGCTGATGATCGCCGTAGTACTTCGAGTTTTATATTCTTCCTTGTCCCAAATCCTATTCATTGGGGTGCTAAAAAGCAACCCACCGTTGCCCGATCCTCCTATGAAGCCGAATATCGAGCCCTTGCATCAACTGTCGTCGAACTCGCTTGGTAAAAAATACTTTTTAGAGACCTCCATATCCCTATTCTCGGAAAAACCATCATTTGGTGCGACAACTGTCCGCCATCACCATGACTGCCAACCCCATCACGCACGCACACACTAAACATATAGAAATTGACTATCATTATATCCGTGAAAAAGTTCTCTCTCGTGACTTACGTGTTTTGTTTGTCAAAAGCTCTGACCAACTCGCTGAAATCTTTACAAATGGATTATCTACTCAACACTAGAACAATTTAAAAGACTCCACCACCATTAGTTTGAGGGGGAGTGTAAGAATAGTCCACTGGATCAAGAGATGCAGCAAATCAAGAATGGGTCAAGCCCAATCATTTCACAAGCCCACTTGAAGTACAATGGACTGATGGAAGCCCAAGACAAAGCCAATGTCCTCAAGACTATTTTGTCTCTCTCAAGGACCTGCTTGTAATTACTAACGTCCTTATAATGTGAATCGTCCGATCCCAGGGTTGACCAATAGGACGGTCAGCTCTATAATAACCGACTGTATTTATCGTCGGCTCGAGACCTTTCGTTTGTACAGTGAATGAAACAACAACTTCATATTCTCAATTCATTGGTCCTCTGTGTGATTTTGTCCCCATCGATGTCACTGTAAATTACCTTTTTCAAGTAAAAGTGAGATGACAAAAAAGTTGCAGCAAGGTAAAAAGAATAAGACTATTGAGGAATCTTATGGTGTGGAATGGATAGTTCATCCATCTTTATCTAGTCTGCATCTTCATCATAGCTTTAATTGGACGATGTAGGTTGTGGTGCTAGAGTGATTTTTCTTAGTGAGAATTTGGTGCTGGAGGGATCGGAGTGACTTATGGCTAGGGAGGATCCAAATTTGTACCGAATGACGTGAAATTTTGACCGTTAGATGAATACAAAAATCTTGAAAGAAAACAAATGGTGTAAATTTGAAAAAAAAATAGGGTGTGATATAAATATAGTGTTTGTACTCCCATACACACAAATAAGTAAAACTAGACTTTACGACTTCTAAAAAAAGAAAAAAAAAACTAGACTTTACGAAAATCATGGAACTTAATCGGATCAGGTGCTTCCGTATGGAAAATAACTTTTCTTGTAACCTTTCACTTGACTGCGGCCTTGCTTACTCGATTAACAGAAAGTGAGAGATGTGGAACTCACTTCGGTGATCTCTAAACCTACTTCGCCTAGTTCACACAAAAGAAAATACCCCCAAAAAATGTGTTCCTAATATCAAGAATTCTTTATATAAATATAATGACAATTTATTTATTTCTTCCACCAAATTGATTTCTCTAGGTCAAATTATTTTTGAAAAACAAATCTTCTCGTATTCACTTTCATTCTCTCTCTCACTGGGTCATTTTTTTTGTTTTCTCTAGGAATACTGAAACTTGATTGTATTACCGGTTTCTTGGCCCAACGAATCATGAGTCATTACATCAATGTCCCTACTAGACTTTTGGGGAGTAAAATTAGTTTCTTAAACTCCTGGGTCCTGGCCTCTATGCACAAATAAGTCTGCCGAGTTTCCGTCCCAACCAACATAATTGATGGAGCATTTCTCGAAGCTAGTCATAACGTGCTACAGTTGTCTACCACTTGTTCGAAACATTGACAACCCCCTAGCCTCATCCCAGGCTCGGGCTCAACCTATAGGCAGACTTATGTATTTGTGAAATCCGTTTACAAAATGGAGTAAATGGGGGAGAGAGCTCAACCTCCAAACTTATCGAGCTATGTTTTGTTACATGTTAGATACAATTTTTTTAAACTTACCTATTTATTGTCTACCGAGTTCGAACGTTATGCATGGCTTTTAAATGCTCTACCACTTAAGCTAGCACACATTTGCATGTTAGATATGAATTATTCTTTATATAACCTAAGGGCATCTCCAACCCATGTAATTTTCTCCCTCCTCTCACTTCCCCCTCCCCCACGGGCTCACCATTCCTCCCCTCCCCCTCCCCTTCCCCCAAACTACAACTCATCTCCAACCCATTTTTTTCCCACACCAAACAAAATTAATTTTATTTAATAATTCAAAAATAAATTAGTAATACTAAATAAGTAAATACAAAGTTGTGTACCAATATATTTGACATTTTGTTAACTGTGTTTTTCAATTATCTAATAATTATAATTGTTAACTATATAAAAATAAAATTTATTAATTTTTTAACAAAATAAGACAACGATGATTTTTCGTAAATATACTTTCCAACGATCATACATTATTAATTTTTTAAAATGATAAAAATTAATAATAATTTATTAATCATAATAAAAAATAAATGATATAAATATAAAATATTACTAAGTGTAATTAATATAGTCAAATATTAAATTAATTAATCACTCCATGTAGGGGGAGGGGGAGGGGGAGAGGGTGTCCATGGGGAAATATAACCATCCAACACCCAAAGCAAAATTTATCCCCATAGCACCCCTCCCCCTCTCCCTCCTCACATAGGGTTGGACATGAACAATATTTTTATACGGTTTTGCCCCTCTCCCTCCCCTCCCCGCATAGGATTTGAGATGCCCTAATAAAGCCGTCAAGTTTTTTTACTACTATTTTCTTCCGTTCAAAGAAAACTAGTGCATTCACTTATATTCTAAATTCAATTGATTATTAGTATACATATTTTTTTCATATTTACTAAGTAAAATTAATTGTCAGAGTGCTATTATTATTTTCATTTCTTTTGTTCATCGAAATTGACTGTTTTATTTGAGTAGTGATGAATTTTACGAAAGATTGAAGAAGAAGAAAAATTATTTAGGTACATGGAGTCCCAATTTTAACGCTTTCCCTAAAGGTACGTTTGGTTTTCTAGGATTAGCAGTAGTTAATATTGTGTTTGGTTGTTCTAGAATAATTTTAATACCGGTACTAAATAGTGAATAGATTAATACCATAAATTAGTACCCTTACATATGAGGGTATTAGCATGGATAAGACTATTTGTATCTTAATTCTGAATTAATATTGCATGAAACCAAACACATTAATAATTATAGTTCCGCTAATCCAATTCAATCATGTCCGAAAAATTTAATCTAGTCCAGTCCAATCCAGATAGTCTGGAACACCAAACGTGCCATAAAGGCCTTCAAAAGTCTTGAGATGCCCTACCTCATCGTGATTCCCCAATTCATGAATCATGCTCTGTTACGCATTATATGGGTTTCATCTGAGTGATTCCCCAATTCCCAAACTGATTCACTTGGTTGGGAAAGAAGTCGAGCTTCTGGACCACCGTTTCATAACTTCCACCAAAGCCACAGAACCACTCTCCGTAGCAATCTTAAAAAAAAACTTCCTGAGGGCAAGAACGGCCCGTTGGCCCGATTAATTAATTAGATTAGTTAAAAAACAGAATTACGAACACTCAGATGAGGCACAATCACCAGATGTGATTCAAAACTTACAACCACATATAGAGAGAGAGAGTGGTGACTGAATGGTTGATTGCACTGAGTTGTAGTGGTGGTCGAAATCACTTTGACTGAGTGATTTTGATAATAATTTTTTCTCCGTGTTATAAATTAACTTTTATGCTACAACACCATGAAAATATTATCCAAAAACTTGTATCATTTTACTATCCAAACCACGGAGTCAAAGTGACTCAGCGAATAAATGTGAAAGTCGGAATGTGAAGGAAGAGCTGAGATAGAGTGGTACTTGAGTCATAAATGAAAGAAATTGTTTTTGGGTCAGTTTTTCAAAAAAGTGTCTCTTTTTCGGCCAGAAGAGAATTATCTCAAAATCATTTTATTTTCAACCCTACTTGTACCCTTGGCCCAATTCGCATTATGGATCGTTGAAGCCCAAGAAGGAGGATATAATCGTCATTGTGTTCATTAGGGTTTAGGCTAAATTCAACCTCTCTTGTCACTCTCGCCCCTCCTCTTGCAGACCTCCATCTCCAATCAAGCTCTGAGCCATCAACAACAGAGGAGGAACCCTAGAATCCCCAATCTCCGTCACCAATCATGGGTAAGCCCATCTTCTCACTTCTCATCGCTCTTTCGATTCAAATCTTCGAAACTTGAAAAACCCTTACCATGATTTTGTGTTTGCAGGAATCTCTAGAGATTCCATGCACAAGAGGCGTGCCACTGGAGGCAAGAAGAAGGCATGGAGGAAGAAGCGAAAGTAATCACTCAACCCATTACCTGTTTTTCAATCTATTTCAAAACCCATCTTTTAGATCCATGTTTGTTGCTATCTTTAGTTGTGATTTGTTGTTTTTTGACTCCAGAAAATGTGAACTTGGCTCTTCCTTTTTGTTGGGTATATCTATAAATTGTGGTTTCTTGTAGCATGTTTATGGAGTTCCTCTTGCTCTGGAAGAAGTTTTATTTTCAAAATGTTCTATATTTTTTTTTTAATTTTTTTATGAAGTGTTTGGTCTCTAGGATATGGCGGGGATAAGCTATTCCACATGTTACATTTTAAGGGATAGCTTATTCCCCATCCCAGCTTATTATGTAGATAGTTCTCAAGTATTTCTACATGGAAAAACTGAAACTATGAATCTTTGTAGTCATACCAAGTTTTTCATTGAGTTAGGTTCATTTGACATGATGTGATTTGTTTTCATTGTTGAACCTTTTAGCTTAAAGGGTTTTTTCATTGGGAAATAACCTGAAGGGAAAAAATGTTTTAGGTTACTTAGCTGTTTGTGATCTTTTTTAAGGTATGAGCTCGGAAGGCAGCCTGCCAACACCAAGTTGTCAAGCAACAAGACTGTTCGCAGAGTCCGTGTTCGCGGTGGGAATGTGAAGTGGCGCGCTCTGAGGTTGGATACTGGTAACTACTCGTGGGGTAGTGAGGCTGTGACAAGGAAGACTAGGATTCTGGATGTGGTTTACAATGCGTCAAACAATGAGTTGGTTCGTACTCAGACACTTGTGAAGAGTGCTATTGTACAAGTTGATGCAGCTCCTTTTAAGCAGTGGTATCTCCAGCACTATGGAGTTGACATTGGTCGCAAGAAGAAAGCATCTGCTGCTGCTGCTAAGAAAGAAGGAGAGGTGAGTTTTAGTGCTAATTATAGCAAATGGTTGACAATTATATGGTTGGTCCATTTTCTACGCATTCAAGTTGTTGAAGTTCTGCATCTTTTTATGTTGGTTTTTTTAGAATTCTAGCATAGTTGATGTAACCTAAAATTAGGAGTTGGTTTGATTTCCAGAATATTGAGCATAGTTTTTTATTGCATCACTAGTGAGCTACAGAAGTAATTGAGGTTTATCAATATTCTAATTCAGTTGTTCAATTAGAGCCCCCATACATACAAACACTGATGAGACATTCTAATTTAGTCTCTCAATTAGAGCCCCCATGCGTACATAAACTTCCAGGGAGTTTATGTAGACACATTGTTTAGAAAATGTATTCCTCTTCATGTAGTATGCACACAAATACTGACGAGACCTGTAATTTTAAAGACGAATAACTCAAGTTCATGATGAGAAAAGAGTACTGAACTTATTTAACTGAGTTCTGCTTTTATATTGTACTAATAAAGATTCGTTTACTCCAAATCTTATGCTACAACTGACTCATTGCTTTAAAGCTTTAATCCTCTTTTGACTGAGTAGTAAGAACTATGCAGTAGTTAAAAAAACGCTTTTCTATTTATTGTTGCTTCTAATCTCTCAACTAAATTAAGCTATATGACACTATGCCAGTATCCTGGAGGCTGGAACCCTAATTTATGTTTGAAGTTAGAACCCCATCTTCTTACTGACCATATTTTTGTTCACAGATACAAATTAGAAATATCTTTTAAGAAAAGTAAATGATTCTATTTGTAAATATGTTTGTGCAGGAGGCTGATGCAGCAGCCACAGAAGAGGCAAAGAAGAGCAAACATGTAGTGAGAAAGTTGGAGGAGCGCCAACAGGACCGCAAGCTCGACTCACATATTGAGGAGCAATTTAGCAGCGGACGTTTGTTGGCAGCTATCTCATCCCGACCTGGCCAGTGTGGTCGTGCTGATGGGTATGCTGCACCTTTTCCTCCCTTAATGCCCCCTTTTCCTCCCTTAATGCCCCCTTTTCCTCCCTTAATGCCTCCTTTAGTATAATGGGTTTTCATTTCAGTGAAGTGCTTGATAAGGTGATAGATACCGCAGTCTACAATTTATCAAAAAGATGAAGTCTGACTGAACTACTTATTTTTTTGGCTTCGAATAAGAACTTCATGAAACATAGTCGTTAGTCTTATAAATTCAATGAAACAAGCAAACTCTCTCTCTGAAGCTGAAGTAGTTATATTGCATTTTGTAATCAGTCATAATTGCTGTTCTGGCATTGCCATTGATCATTCTAATGTTTCTGTTTACCTGACGATCATTCTTCAGGTACATCCTGGAAGGCAAAGAGCTGGAGTTCTACATGAAGAAGCTCCAGAAGAAGAAAGGAAAGGGTGCTGCTGCTTGATTGTTTCTTGATTTTGTTTCTAGCAGAGAAGTACTTATTTTACTTGGAACTCAGTTGTTATGATCTCATTTATCTTATGGGAACTGACTATTATTGGTTGAGGATATGGTTTTATATAGCCTAATCGTTTTGTTCTCATTTTATTACATTCTAAGTTTCGTTATTACCAGTTGCGACTCTGCTTGCTATATTTTGGTTTAAAGCACTCCGAGACTTAGAAATATCTATCTTTCAAGTCTTGGATCATGTTGTGCCATTTGAAAATGTGGATAGATTGTGAGGTTTTGAATTGACCTGTTTTTGCTGAATTGTGCACTCATCCAAGGAGACAATGCTATTGAGGTCAGGGCTTTATAATTTGAAGGTCACGGTTCCAGAGGAACTGAAATGAACTTTCTCAGATGGGAATTCCTGTTAAGTTGATCAAACCCTTCTGGGCCTGTTAAGTTGTTAGGATGAGAATTCCAATTTCGTAGGACTTGGAGATATTTTGATACATTTAGCAACCAATAACCAATGCTTTTAGTTGAACTTTGATATGATAACTTGTAGGTGACTTGAAGAGCTCCACTTCTCTGGTTCTGCTTCAACTAGCTTACGTCTTCTCCTATGAAGTTTCTTGATCTTTATTTTCTACTATCCAATTTGCACAGTAAAGATTGACACCACTCTAGATTTTCATGATCTTTGACTACCTAGTGTTCGTAAGTAAGAACACAGGAAGAATGTTAATCCCGCCCAATCTTCTTTCCTATCCTACTTTGGAATAGTTAGCTCTGGAATAGTTGGCTCGACTAATGGCAACCTATGAGGAGTGAATGTCACTGTGTCAGATTTGGCAATGTCCCCAATGCTATGGAACTATTGAATGGGACCATTGAATGGGTAAAAATTGACCTGGAACTTAACGGAAAAGTATCCTCACATCCATTGATATCTAGGAATAGCAATGCAAATGCAAAGACCATAGTTTCCTTGTCCAAGCAACCCTATTGAAAATAAGCCGATACACACAGGTTTGGTTGTCCAAAAACAAACATATCCCAACAGAATGATCACCTCATGTGAAGCTTGCAAACAGCTACATGGCCGCAAGTTTGGGCAGACACCAGATACAAATAACGGAGCACTGGGCAAGATAAGGTTCTGTGGAGTAGATTGCAAGGGTAATTGAGGCGAGGAAGTTGATTTGCTACTTGACTCGTAAGGTAGTTCTTTTGTATTACGAAATAGTAGTACTTGACTGTCATAAAAACTTAACTGCAATGGAAATGATATGTTAAATAGAACAATGCTACACTAATCTAGAAGCGCAAATTATGGCCCAGATGAGGCAGGTCACACACATATATCCGTATGCCATGCCTTTCAACAATATATGCAGGTGATGGGAGTGCCAGAGTTCACTTGTAACTCTTCTTGAAGGTCCCAACATGATGCACTCAATGAATTCTATCTCTCTGGAGGATTAACTTCTGGCTACCGATTCAAGGACATCGCCTGGTACACACCAGAAAGAAAAATAATAATAAAATTCTAAGCAAGCTTCCCAAAATACAGTCTTGGATGGGTAGTTGGCAGCTTATATTGCACCTAATTTCAGATCCCAAAACACAAGAATTATTGAATCAATTTCGAATTCGTACAGGAGGGATCTCATAAAGAAACACCTGTCAATGCTGACCTTAATAATCAGGAAACAAAAGGGTAGCAAGAAACAGAGCATTCAGGAGCAACACTACAACGCCAAAAAGAAGGCTCCCGAAGGTTTGCACAATGTCCTCTACCATTGACAGTTCCCCTCTGCTACGTCGTCCACGACATTGTTCCTTTCAAGCATGGAAAATTTGTCCGCAAAAAAAGCATTTTGTTGTGTATACAAACACAATTCTCCTCCCAAGTAGCACCTGCACCCTCTGCTTCCCGATATGGCATCTGCGCCCGAAAACCATGAAAGTTATACTGAATCAGTTTCGATAATTAAACTATAGAAATTAAAAGAAATAAGTTACAATCACCGTGTCAGGTCCAAGATCCAGCCTAGGAGTTTGACCTAATCTTGAAGAAGCTGAAGATACCCTCCAGTGCCCATGATATATATATCCAGGACTTCCGAGGAAGATCCACGAATGTTTAGTTTAGCAAAGGATGGTGGAGGTCCAACCTATTGGAATAATTACTTCATGTGTATCTTGACCTGATATAGTTACATTTTTGTAGAAAAGAGGGGTCAAAATGAAGTTTCTTAGCTTCGCAGCAGAAGTGTGGTTGGGATAAGGGGCAATACATGAGACTAGATCTGTATAGTTCTAAGAGTTTGTTTGCTTAGATGTCATTCCAGACAGAACTGAAAAGTAGTAGTTTCATTTGTTCAGAGACAAGGTTGACAAAAAGTCGACATAATGATCTAGTCTGAAGCTTGGAAGCAGCTAGCCTGGAGCAAGTTTTGAGCTGAATCCAGTACAAATAACCGAGACTGAACAAGATAATGCCAGGGTGATTAAGGTGAGGAAGGTTATTTGCTTCTGACTCTCTTAAAGATGAGTGAGTGCTATCATAGCAGTGATTTTTAGGGATGAAGCTATTAGCAAACCTTATATTTTCTAAGGTTGTACTGGGAAGACTAGGCAGACTGTGATCTAGTCTCGCGCACATATTTGAATCTGGTGCTCCGAGATTGTCAAATTCTGCCGGATTGAAGAGAAAACAATTACTATCAAAATGGTTGTCTATCCAGAGACTAGTGGGAACCTTTTTTTTTTGGTCAAAGGGAAATATATTGAAACAGGAGCAAAACAAAACAGAATACAAAGCTCTCAAAGAGCTCCATCAACATCTAACATCTGTCTCAGAGGATCTGGAGGGTGATAAACCCAATCAGCTCTCAGAGTTCTACTAGCAACGCAATTAGCAAAAAAAATTAGCAGGTCTATTAGCAACTCTAACAACCCAACTAACTGTGCTATTACTAGACTGCAGAAAGCTCCTTATATCTTCAATGATCTTCAAAATTTCTGGGGATGGGTGTTCTTTGCCATTGATCACCTTCACCAGTTTCTGATTATCCACCTCATAAACAATATTTCTAGCATGATGCTTCCCATCCCAGATAGCTGATCTAAGAGCAATGCATTCAGCTTGAAGAGCACTACCAGCAAAACCTCTCTCACCACCACCATTTAGAAGATGGCCATTATGATTCCTAGTGACCCACCCAGAAGCCATACACCCAGAAGAGCTATTCCAGGAGGCATCACAGTTTGTTTTAACAATACCTTCTTGTGGAGGCATGCGTTTCTTAACTCTTTGGGGAGCATCCATCTTGGGAGACTTCTCCCTCGCCTCTTTTTCATGAACTTTCAGAAAATCAAACCTTCA
The DNA here is from genome assembly GCA_023055425.1 of Linanthus parryae. Classification (NCBI taxonomy): domain Eukaryota; kingdom Viridiplantae; phylum Streptophyta; class Magnoliopsida; order Ericales; family Polemoniaceae; genus Linanthus; species Linanthus parryae. Next base: position 124,407,990 of record JALGPY010000004.1, on the reverse strand, counting down.
TTTCTGGGAGCTATGCAGAACATCCCCAGGACTGATCTTTTCACCATTGAAGCAGAAATTATTTCTGAGTCCAAATACCCCAAGCTATAAAAATAATATTCTCTAAGAAAGCCTTTTGAAGTTTACCTTCTTTGATATCATTTACCACACTCATGGTCCAGCCCTTCACAGAGGTATGTTTGAGGTTTCTTCTCTTCTAAGCAGCCCTGCACCAAACCAGACTCCCTCAGTCCATTTACACCTAAACAGCACATGAGCCTCATCCACCAACTCATCATTACATTCTGCACTTTGAGGATTTTGAATTTCTTCTCTTGCTCAAGTTAGCATTGCAAGGGACGACATCTGAAAGGACTCTCCACCAGCTTTGGAGGGAGATGAAGTGACCAAATAAAAGCTTTTTTTGAGCTGTCAGAGGTACTAGAACTACACCCTCTAACACTCTTCTTCTTCTTGTTTCTAATAGCTTCATTTAACCTCTCTGCAGTTCTGACCCTGATCTTACAGAGTACTTACCATCTCTAGACTATTTCCAAAACACAGTGTCTTCTTGCTCAGTCAGAGGAATGGGAATTTGTAGGAGACTTCTTAAATCATCCCTACTCAAGAGTGTTTCTCAGATGAACAATATTCCAGCTCTTGAGATAGCCATTAATAAACTCACTTACTTTACACTCACTAGGGTGGCAAGTTCAAACCAGAAAAACCGTAATCCGAGCCGAACCGCCGATTCGGTTCGGTTTGCAGTTCAAAAAATTTTCAAACCGTAACACGGTTCGGTTTCGGTTTGGAAAGTAGGCAAACCGTAAAACCGAACCAAACCGTATTCCATAGTAGTTGTACGCCCAAAGCACACCATAATAGCTCTACCCTATAAATATTCTTTATGTTTAGGGTTCCTATCTCAGACTCACCCTCTGCCGTCTCTTTCTTTACCCCTCTCTCTCTCCCCTCTCCTCTCCCTCTCCACCCGAAGAACACAACAACCTCGACAACGAACTAACATCCCTCTTCACCAAATCCCTTAAATCTAACAATATCCAGCGACCACCATTGAACCAAAACGCCAACTTGGAGAAGCCATCGAATCACAACGCCGACTTGGATAAGTCCCCTGAGTCATCAAAATGCGGTTCTGAGTTTCAATGTTTGTGGATCCAAGTTTCGGATTCATCGGAAGTAGTTGTTATGTGATGTTGTATGCTGTTGATTTTGTTCATTTTGATTGTTCTTGGGTTCTTCTCATCAAGAGTGTATAATCACTTTCTGTAAGTTACTATGTGAAAAATATAAATTGAACGATTTTTGCTGAAAATTGTGCGAACTCAGAAACCGCGGTTTAAAACCGGACCGAACCGTCAATTCTCGGTTCGGATCGGTTCGGTTTCGGTTCAGGTTTTTACCAAACCGTAACTGCCGGTTCGGTTTGAGATTGCCCCAAAACCGGACCGATCCGAACCGTTTGCATACCTAACACTCACTATGATCTCCATGACTCTGAATAAGGCCATCCTCTTTACTTATCACCCACTTATATTTGAAAAAGTCCACCTTTTTTCCATTTCCTATAGACCACCTCATGTCCTCCTCTAGCAGTCTTCTAGCTTTACTGATGCTATTCCACACTTGAGAGCTCCCACTGCCTCTAGGAGCATTCCAGAAAGTGTGATTTGGATGATAAAGGGCTTTCATAATTGTAGCACAAAGACTGTTGCTTTGTTGGCCAAGTCTCCACCCCTGCTTTGCTACCATAGCCTCATAAAAGCTCCTCATGTTCTTAAAACTCAGACCACCCTAGTCTTTTCTCTTCATAACTTTATCACAAGCAAGCTTTCTATCACCTGCATCATTTCCCCACCAAAAGTTCCTCATGGCTTTGATCACATTGTTGAAGAAACTAACAGGGAGAAGGACAACTGACCACATAACTGGGAATAGCTTCTTTCAAAAGAACTTCTTTGACCACTCTCTTGCTTAACTCATCAGTCACCTCCTTTTTTGCCTTTCTTTAGAATAGTGGAACACCCAGATATATAGAACTCTCTTCAGCGAATCTTCTCTAAATTGGTGACACACTTCAAGGAAAGCAGTGACTTCCTCAATATCAGCTCTAAGGAAAATCATTACATCATCTGCAAAGAGCAGATGAGTAATGGTGGGGCAGTTCTCAGACACCTTTAACCCTTGAATAGCACCCTCTCTCACTCTCTCATCAATGAGCTTGAGAAGACCTCCATCACTATAGTGAACAGATAAGGGGATAAAGGGTCCCCTTGCCTTAGCCCTCCGCTAGGGTTAACAACCACATCAGCCACCCCATTGATCTTCACTTTATATTGGACTGTGCTAATGCATTGCTCCACCCAATCACACCACCTCTGATTGAACCCCATGTTTTTCATAGTCTGAATCAAAAAACTCCAATTCACAGAATCATATGCCTTGTTGAGATCTAGTTTCAAAGCTAGCCACCTATCAGAAGCACCTTTGTACCTGAAGCTGCATAGGCTAATTGAGCTCAGGTTGAGGAACTTTGGGAATCAAGGCTATAGTAGTTGCATTTGCTGCTCTCAAGATTTTCCCACTTTCAAAGAAGCTTTGTGTTGCATCCACCAGGTCAGGCCCTACTGTATCCCAATTCAATTGATAGAAGCCCCCTTGAAATCCATCAGGTTCCAAGGAGCTAGATCAAAGCAGGCATGTTTAACCCATAGTTATTAAACCCGGACGGGTGGTTGGGTCACCGGTCCAACCGGCGGGTCGCTGGTCGGACCGGTGGGTCAATAAAAAATTATTAATAATATATTATAGTACATATTTATAGTGAAACATATTAAAATTTGACATAAAATAGCTCAAATTATTAATTTTATGTGTTGTTTAAAACTTTTTTACATTTATTAAGAATGAAATCACAAAAACGTTAAATAAAAATGTTTAAACAAGCATTTCAATTTGTTTTTTAATGCTTATAACATGTAAACCCCGGACCGGTTCAACCCAGTTAACCTGGACCGGGTCACCGGGTTGATGACAAACCCGCCGGGTTTGACCGGTTTTGGGCGGGTTTGACCGGGTCTGTGGCATATACGAACCGAGTAGTGACCCGGACCGGTTCCGGTTCCTGTTCACCAGGTCATCGGTCGGACCGGCCTTGGTCCGGGTTTAATAACTATGGTTTAACCTCTTTTGGCAAAGGGATCTCAATCAACTTCATCAGGCCCAGGAGACTAGTGAGAATTTCAAACCACCAAGGAAATCTCATAATGATTTAGCCAGCATCAACCATAAGGCAAGTGGGTAGCCCGCATCAGGCCCTTTGCCACGGCAGGGCCTCAATTTTTATACGTACTTATATATTACATGTTTTAATTACAACTAGTCAATAATAATTTGATTATGTTTTATAGTACAAACAAAGTTCACTTTTAGTTATTGGCGCATGTTTTACGAAATCAATACGATACAAATCATTTGTAACACAAATGTGTTAATATTTTACGTTGATAAATTTTAACTCACTATGTACTAGTTTAGTGATATATAAACTTTTCAATTGAGTATTTTCGGTTTCCAGTAGAGGGCCTCCGATTCTACTATCGCCGCAGGCCCCAAAAAATCTAGGGCCGGCCCAATCAAGTCCTCGGCAAAGAAGAGGAATAACTGCATATATTTCATGACAAGCTTCAGCTGGTCTGACTACCCGAGAGAAGAAAGTCTTTCTGTAGTGTTTGATTTTAGAACTATCCCATAGCGCATAGGCTATGAGGGTTAGTAAGAAGACGCCGCAACATGAGGAACATCGAATTGATATGATAATCCGTATTTGACCAATTAAAATGGCTAACATGGATAAGAAGCAACGATATCATAGATGATTGGCAAGTGTGGAAGGTCTTTTAAGGCACATCCACACAACTGCAAGAGATGGAAATCATGGAATACCTACGTAGGGATGGTTTCTTAAGAAAGAGGCCTGTTCAAAATGTTTTACAAAAAAGTCTTTTGTGAATAAAGACTTTCTTGGTTTTAGTTTATTTTCGTCCAGAAAAATTTATCAAAATCTATAAAATATGCTCAATTCAAAATACCACGTCCCAGAAGTAGTACAAATGAAACTGATCAAACAATCATCAACAAAGCAGTGACCTCTGCAGGACCAGCTCGGTTAAAAGAAATAAAATTCGTGGTGACTGGAACTCGTTGAAATAGCAGACCCAACACCAGATTGAGATTTGAGAAAAGGAAAAAAAGTTTTCCAGACAGATAACAGGGGTAAAATTTAAGATCCAGAAACACGATCATTTAGCAGGACAGAAGCCTTAGTAGTTATATACGTACTATATCCCTTGGATAAGATCAGTGGACTAATTACTGACTACAAAGCCATTCTAACTTTTCACAAGCTTCTCCCAATACCAAATTTATAGACATTGCTCCAAATAAGACTTATATTTTTGAAAGAAGAAGTGAATCAATTCATGAGTCAGTCGTAGGCAAGATAAGTACAAACTAGATAAAGCTAATAATCTATTGCATTTACGCCTGAAAATGAGTGAGCTATGACGAGGTTTCATTCACTGGCGTTAACACTCAACTGGTTAAGGTGCTCCAAGAGATAGTGCCAGTAAATCTTGTAGATATGATTGGAACTATAAGAACCGGGTGATTTGGTGGAAACCTTTGTGATTAAGGAACATTAAGATTTCACTATCCATACAGAAAATGAGGGGATTCTAGTTGTTCCAGGTAGCCTCAAGGACAAAATCCATATAAAGCCAACAATAAAGCTCATTCGTGTTGGCAAAAGTTTCAGACAGTTCTTAACAGTCCAAAAAGTTCCATAAGTATCAGAAGCTAGTGTGTCATCAGATTGTGCAAGGAAGAACATGGCTAGACGCTCGCTTGGAAGCATGTGCATGAGTAAAACACAAGTTAGAGTTTTTTAAGGGAACACTTGTGTTGCCATCAAGCAGATACCCGTTTTTTTATGATCATTCAGCTCAGTATGAAACCTTTAAATTTGAAATTCGAAGGCGCGCGCCTTCGAATTTCAGCTCGTAAGTAGCAAAAAAGGGTCACAATCTATCGGTTATTACAGTTGAAACACACGAAGAGATAACAAAAAGTACAGGGAACATGTCATCGATTAAATTTAGCACGATTAGCTAGCTACAGGATCATCTATGATTTTAGTCTTTTAGAGCTAACATTGGAGATAGAAGCGAAGAGCTTATGGATCTCCAAAGTCATTCAATTCCAGACTCCAAATCAGCAGTAATACAAATTCTTTAGTATGTTCAATAGTAAATGAAAATCACCACCACATATACAAGGAACAACGGAGCCACGCCAGTAACACAATCTTCAGAAGTAAACAGTAATAAGTTAGCAATGAATGATGAGAATACCTAAGAGAAGCAACAGATTAATCTTTGTCAGTTGCCAACTTGCCATACTTCTTCCTGATTTTCGCTTTGACAAACTCATCCCGTGCTTTGGTCCGAGCTTGTTGAGGTGCTACATTGACATACGAAAGATGTTTCCCCAAAAAGAACAGGGAGGCACCACCGAGAAAGCAGGCGGCGTTCAATGCCAACTTGGTAGGAGTTGATGGATAGCAGCAAACCATCACAATTCACATTCAATGACTGTACCAAAACCATCCACAGCATTAGTCTAAGCAGCATCAATGGTCAATGCAATAACCCCCAAACATTATTTTTTTAGTGTATTCAAATCATGCCTAGAATAGGAATAGAGAACCCTAATTTTCAGTCACAGGGGAAATTCATCGAACAGTGTATAGGCACTTTTCTTATTACCGAGAAACTAAACATGCTCGTAGGTACTACAATGAAGAATAAGTAACGATAATTGTATATGATTAGGAGGAAGAGTGCAATGATTCTTACATCAGCAATGTTGTAGAATCGATTTGGCAGAGCCTTGGGTCGTTTCTTGATTGTGGGGATAACTAGATAGGTTTCCGATTAGAAGTTGAGTAATCGCCGGAGATATCCTTCAGTATTCTAGTCTGAAATTACGAGAGAGAGAGAGAGGATTTGGCATACGAGTTGCAGAGCTTGAAGAAGGTGACTCAGATGAGCGAACAGCGACCGACCGAAAACCCATTTTTCCAATTTGTTCCAAGTCTGGGAAGACTTTGATAAGCACTCACATCCCACCCCGACATTTCGACCTATTTGCACTTGCACACACCACCCCAAGGCATGACGTAACTTAGGCAAGTCCTTATCGACATTTTTGTACTGTTCTTATTTAATATATTTGAATTTATCAAAAAAAAAAAAAAAAGATTAGAGAGCACCATGTCATATTTGCTCTTGGAGCAGGCAAAAATTACTCCTGTGATGTATTGATTAGATCACCATTTATATTTGCTCTTGGAGCAAGCGGAAATTACTAATGAAAGTGGATTTCTTACATGCTCCAGACGTATTCTGTAATGTATTGATTAGAGCACCATGTCATATTTGCTCTTGGAGCAAGCGAAAATTACTCCAGTGCGAAATACTACTACGATTATAGTCAGTTCAGTACACTTGATCTAAGTCACCTGTAGGCTGTAGCTAGTGCGGAAAACGAGAGCGACAAATAGAGCGCATATACAAATAATTTATTCAATATTATTTTATATATAAACATATCATAAATTGAAATTTTATATAATCTTGTGACAATAACTACAAAGCTTATACTGTATGAGACGAAAACCTCCTACACTGAAAAATGTCACGAAAACTCAACTTAATTGAGTGTTAGCAATGAGAACTTACATACAGTGAATAGCTTAGTAAGGTGTTGGCGGTGTCTTTTTAGTTTTACTTAGTTTCGAGTAGATTTATAACTTGTAAGTCTAGAGAGAGAAAGGTGAGAGAAATCTCTCCTCTCTTGTCTTCTAGCGTCAGGACCATTCTGGTATCACAGTACGGCGATCCTCGCCGGAAAGTTAGTGGGTGTTATCCCACTTTTGCTATGTTTTCTTCTTATTTTCCCCATCCCTCTGTTTTCTCCTATTTACTTCTCAGTCTTTGAGAATTTTAGTAGTCTACGCCCTGTTTTCTTAGCCTCCACCCTCTTTTCATCCTTCCTTGCCTCCTCTCTCATAGTTTCGGTCTTTTTCCACCATGAATGAACAATCACCAATCACCCTTGAAGATGGAAATCAGGCGAGAGAAAATCTTTCCTAGAAGTGCATCTTCGGGAAGATTCTAGCCAAACGGGAGGTTAGGGTTGCAAATATTGAAGCGGTTTTCAGATCTGTCTGGAAAATCAGAGATGAGTTTTCGGTCTCGGCAAGAGGTAACAACACTTTCGTTTTCAATTTCGAGAATAGTGAAGACTGTGAATTTTTTTGGAAAGCAACCCCGTGGAGCGTTCAAAATAATCTAATAGTTATGAGAAGGTTCCAACCAGAATCGAGACCTGAGGACCTGTGTTACAAGTTATGTGAATTTTGGGTCCAAATTCACAAACTCCCTCTTGAAAAACTAGTAGTCAAAAATGCAAAGAAGATTGGATCTATGCTAGGAAGAATCGTTGAAATTGATGCGGATGATGAGGATGACGACGAGGAGACTCTAATGTCGCCGATTAGAGTACGGGTAGAGATTGATACCACAAAACCTCTTATGAGGGGTTTTTTTTCTGCAGATGAGCACCGGATTATCTGAATGGATCCCCTTCCAATTTGAAAAACTTGGGAATTTCTGTTTTCGGTGTGGTCGATTGGGTCATGATAAGGAGGAATGCAAATTTATGAGTCAAGTTGAAGGTCTTAATTCAGGGTATGGAACCCATCTTAGAGCGGCTGAGTCCAGAAGAATGAGTGCCTACAAGAAAAAACCCAGAAACGAACGGTACACCCCGTCGGAGATGAGAGAGATGGCGGCGCGTGTTGGCCAGCTAACGCCAGGCAGCTCCAAACCCCTGGGTGAGCGCGTGGAGGAACGGATGGGTAGGACAGCGAGGATGAATGAAGGAAAGGACAACGAAGGTGCCATGATGAGAATATTCCATTCCTTGGATCCATCACGAGCACGTGATTGTACGATACGGGTACGACAAATGAGCTGGCTAGCTGGATTAGGGAAGGTGATGCTAGGGTTTTACAACAAGTTACTAACACTGATAATTCGTCACTCCTTGGGCCATCTCAATTTGGGCCAAGAGATTTCCTAATTAGCGTGGACGGCCCATCTTAAACCAATTGGGGGTTTAACATAACGGGCCCAGAAAACAACCCATTTGGAGGTAACCCAACAACTATACCGACCCAATATCTTCTGAAACTGTTATGGAGACGACGTCGTTATGCAAGAAGAAGGAATTGGGAACGTCTTCTAGCCAGTCTTACCAAAACTTGAAGAAATCAGAAACCCTAACCAGAAAGTTTTCGCTGATTGAGGAAGATGAGAACAATGGAGAAGCGGAGAACAAAAAGGAACAGGAAATTCAGGAGAAACTAAAAAGTGGATCTACGAACAACTCTCTGGATATGGTGGCTTTTAAAGAAGACACTCGCAGGATGTGTATTAACAAATTTCTCGCGGAGGATCTGCGTACAAAAGTGCAATTAAAACAAGAATTTGTGGATTCATGGGTGTTCTTCAGGGGAGATGAGAAACGACAAGCAATTCAAAGTGTTGGTGGAGAGATAAGTTATAATAAGGAACGAATGGAGGTGATTGAAATAGACAATGTGGAAAAGGAAACACAAAGCTCCTTCATTACTCTCAAACTTCTGCCAGCAAGGAGGATGTATCACGAGGAACCGATGGAAAATTCAGAACTATTAAGGAAGGTAAGGGTTCTAGAACTACTGCACCAAATGTTAACTGTTTTTTCTTCTACTACTGTGGCTGAGGAGGCGGGCCTAAGCACGCCCCCAAAGCAGCCATGAGAGGCCTCTTCTGGAATTGAAGAGGGTTGGGTCATACCTCTGCAATCCAGAAATTAAAGACCCTAATAAAGCAGGAAGATCCGGACTGGATTTGTCTTGCTGAAACAAAAGTAGCAGAAAAAAAAGTACAAAAAAATTCTTGTGAAGGCTGGTTTAAGTAATGTGGTCACTATTGAACCGTTGGGCAGAAGTGGAGGTTTTTCTGTGAGCTGGAAGAAGGAGGTGGATGCTGAAACTGTTTACAGTAGTAGCAATCTTATCTCCATACTTTTTCACAAAACTGAAAACATGGAGTGTTGGCTTCTCAACTGTGTATATGCTCCTTGTTGTTATAAAAGAAGAGAAATGTTATGGGATGAGATCAAATATATATCCAACACCTGCTCTATGGCTTCTGTTATGATTGGGGATGTGAATGAAGTTTGCTACCAACAAGACAAGTGTGGGGCAGGAAAGTCAATCACAAATCTCAAGGAGGGCTCCTTAATATGATAAATGAGATTGGTTGGATAGATGTGGGATTTACTGGAGCTCCCTATACTTGGTACAATGGGTGGCAGAAGGGAGGACTTATCAGAGAAAGAATAAATTGATGCTTTGCCAATCCAGATTGGAGAAGACTGTTCCCTGATGCTATTGTCATTCATAAAACTGCTGGGACTTCTGATCATATTCCTATTGTTCTAGAAATGAAGAAGAGAGCAAGAGTTGGCAATAAACCTTTTAGGTTTGAACCTATGTGGGTTAGAGACAAGTCAAGTAAAGAAGTGGTTAAACAGGCTTGGTTTGAAGTGCATAACAAGAACTATGGTGCAAAGTGGGGAAGACATTTGAAGACTACAAAGTTAGCACTAAAGAAATGGAGTAAGGAAGTCTTTGGAAACTACACCAAATTAAGCTTACTGAAAATCATCTGCAAAACCTCCAATCTCAAGCTGATTCCAAGACTATTGAGGAGGAGCAGCACTGCAAGAGTTGGCTTAAAGAATTGTACACAAGACAGGCTATCACTTGGAGGAATAAGTCAAGGATTCAATGGATAAATGAAGGTGATGCAAACACACAATTTTTCCACATTACAAATGCTGTGAGAGGAAGAAGGAATAGGATTGATGCTATCCTGGACAAAAATAATCAGTGGCAAGACACACAAGAAAGTATAAACTCTGTCTTTGTTTACTATTTTCAAGACATGTTTACTTCAGCTAATTGTAATTGCCCTGATTGGCTAAAAGACCTATTCCCTAACCAAATCACCCCCTGTGAGGCTGCATCTCTTTCTACCATGCCCAGTGATGAAGACATTTTTGAAACTGTTTGTCAAATGGGTAGTTTTAAAGGCCCAGGGCCTGATGGCTTCTCTACTATTTTCTATAAAAACTATTGGCCCACCATTGGCAAAGATCTTTGTGGTCTTGTGAAGAAGGTGTTCAGTTCTGGCTCCCTACTTCCTAATATCAACCACACATTCATTGCTCTAATCCCAAAAATAACAAACCCTACCAAAGTTTCTCATTATAGACCTATCTCTCTTTGCAATGTATCTTACAAAGTGGTTGCTAAGATTATCTCTAATAGAATCAAACCTCTTCTCAATAGCATTATCTGCCATTTCCAAATGCCTTTGTACCTGGAAGACATATACAAGACAACACTATCCTACTACATGAGGTGGTACACACTCTGAAAAAGAAAAAGGGTAAAGGTGGTCTCATGTTTGTTAAATTTGACATTGAGAAGGCATATGATAAACTGGACTGGACATGTATTTTGAAGGTGATGGAGTGGCTGGGATTCCCTGATAATTTCTGCAAGTTAGTGTATGAATGTATAAGTACTGTGAAGTTCTCAGTTCTAGTAAATGAAAGTTCAGTGGGTTACTTCAAGTCAAGTAGAGGATTGAGACAAGGGGACCCCTTATCTCATACTCTATTTATTCTTAGTACTGAAATCCTCTCCAGAACCATTAATTTTGCTGCTACTAATGGCTGGATCTCTGGAATTGCTCTTGCTAGAAACTGCCCTCCTATTACACATCTCATGTTTGCTGATGATCTTATTATGATGGCAAAAGCTGATGAGAGTCAAGCCACCTACTTGAACCTTTGTCTCAAGCTTTTTGAGGAAGTCTCAGGGCAGTGTGTAAATAAGCACAAGTCAGCTGTGTTTTTTAGTGGCAATGTCAAAGGTGACACTAGAAGAATCCTTAAGACCAAACTGCAACTCAAGAAGGGAAGAAAAGATTATGTCTACTTGGGCCTCCCCATTTTTGTGGCAGGTCTAAATCTGAGGAATTCAGGGGTATTCTAGAAAAAATGAATGATAAAGTTGGAGGGTGGCATGGTAAATTGCTTGCTAGAGCAGGTAAGATGATTGTTATTAAAACCACATTAAGTGCTATGGCCTCTTATGCAATGTCTACTTTTCTTTTCCCCAAAAATTTCTCTGAGAAGCTCAACTCTATTTGTGCAAAATTCTGGTGGGAAGAAGCTGAAGAAAAAAGGAAAATTCACTATAAATGTTAGCATGATCTTTGTAAAAAGAAAGATCAAGGTGGGTTAGGGTTTAGAGAGCACTACAGTTTTAACAAAGCCCTGGTAGCAAAGCTGGCTTGGAAGATGTGGAATGATGACCAAAGTACATGGGTCAGTGTCTTAAAGAAGAAATATTGTAAAGTCTTGGACTTTCAAAAAGTAGAACCAAAAAATAGTGACTCCTGGTTTTGGAAAGGACTTCTGAAAGTCAGGGATCTCATTGAAGACCATAGTCTCAAAGCTATTGGAAATGGGGAATCTATTGATATTTGGCAGGACAACTGGGTTCCAAACCTGGAAGCTTCAAAACCTAAACCCCCTGATGACTTATTAAGAGCTCCAAAAAAGGTTTTGGAGTTGATAGATTGGAACTCAAGAGGTTGGAAACAAGATGTTCTACAAGAATGGTTTAGTGCTCTTAAGAAAGAAGAAACTGAAAAGTTGAAAATTCCCATAAAACAAAGCAGTGATAAATGGAGATGGATTTTGAGCTCAAATGGTGATTACCAGGTCAAGCTAGCTTATCACTGGTTCATGAAAAACAACAACAGTGCAAACTTGATGCCAGATGGAAGATGGTCAAAACTTTGGAAGCTAAAATGTCATAATAGACATAAGTTACTGCTGTGGAGGATCATTGCAAAAACCTTGCCAACAAGAGGTAATATCCAGATTAGAGTTTCTTCTTTAAATATATCCTGCCCTCTCTTGTGATAATCCATTTGAAGATGAAGACCACTGCTTCTTTAAATGTCCTCTAGCAAGAAATCTGTGGTTTGATATCCTAGGACTCAGAACTGAGAATCCTAACATGAGTTTGGAGGATTGGTTGAATTTGCTGCTTTGGGAAAGCAAAGAAGAAGTGGTTAATGGTTTTCATCTCAAACTCATTACTGTTATCATACTAGATCAAATTTGGAAGGAAATAAATCTCAGCTGGAGTCAACCTCAAAGTCTACTGGATAAAGAAAGAGCTGCAAAAATCTTGAAGAAAATCAAAGAGTCCTACTGGGAATTCAAACCTAAAGAGGCGGATTTGACAGATAAACAAATCTCCCAACCTCTACAATGTTGGGAGACCCCCCCCCCCCCTCAAGGATATCTCAAAGTGAATGTTGATGCAAGTGTGAAGGATAACTGCATAGGATTGGAGTGTGTTTGCAGAACTAGTGATGCAAAATTATCTGTCATAGAAGGTCACTTTGGCAGCAAAGTGGATGTTTATGAAGCAGAGCTCCATGCTATTGAGTTGGCTATCAAGATTATCTTAGCCAACAAATGGGAGAGATGTTTAATTGAATCTGATTGCCAGGTGCTTGTTAATGCTTGCAATGACCCAACAAAAGCTAATTGGAAATGGAGATCAAGAGCTGAAGTGATCAAAAGCTAGATACTAGTGATGATTGTAAGCTGAAATTTTGTAATAGAAAGGCTAATTGTGTAGCTCATGAGATAGCTAGTTGGTGTAGGCTTAACAATTTTGCTGGTTTGTTTAATATGTGTACTCTTCCTAAGAGTATCAAAGAGGCTTGTAATGTGGATTTTTGCTCTGATTTTGTTTAATGAAAGAACCTTTTATCAAAAAAAAAAAGAGCAGATTTATAACTTAGTACCGATGCCAATTATTGAAAAAAAAAAACAGTGTTGGTAAAAACGCACATAAGACTTTAGGAACGATAATTATACACAAATTCGAGCTGAAAACGTGGGAGCGATGATTATGAGCTGGGAACTAAAGCCTCTCCCAAAGGCTTTAGGTGTACTAGCACCTGACTTCTGATAATAAAAGTTACATTGGGCGAGTGCAAATGACCACTTCCCAAATCCCAACAAAGATGATTTAGCACATGACTGTTGGAAAACTTTGAATTTTGGATAATAAAATATGTAGACTTTAATTCTCACTCTGAGATGTTAAATATGCAATTGAGAGTTGTCCAAAATAAGTTACGGGTGAATGAAAATTATTGTAAATTATGGGTGTACAAATAGGTCCTTCGATGGACGCAATTTAACTTTGGGTGCGTTATTAATTAAAGTCGCAAATTAATAATTGTTGAAATTGCTAATAAGTTTATTAGTTATCGACCAAAGTTAGTTATTATTATTTAATAACGTCCAGAGTTAGTTATTATCATGAATAGACACATCTATTCATTTGCACCCCTTTGAATGGTCACCTACTCTATTATAAATAGAGGGCTTCTCCACCCATTTGTGCATTCCAACATTTCCTTCTACTCTCCTAATTTCCTACAAAGTCTTCCTACACTTTGTAGAACCTACAACTTTCACAATTTCGAATTCCTATATTCCAATTCAATTCCTTCAAGAGAGATGCCATGCCATTGCGGTTCGTAGGGTGTAAGCGGTGTACTGACTTCTTGCATGGTGAGAAACGATTATCCTGGGAGGCGGTTTGTTCCGGATCAAGCAGTACCAAAGGGAGCAAATAAAGCCTTAAGGACGTCGAGCCAATGCTCGAGATCGTTTCTAAAACTATTTATATTCGACGACATTTTAAGTATTTCAATTCGTCTTTATTTAGTTTCTTTTTATCATGCGATTCCGTTTCTGCTTCTTCTCCATCTTCTTATTTTCGATCCAGTTTCGATTGTTCTCCAACAATCTTAAGGCTTTATGTGTCGAAACTGGTTTTTGGCGCTTCTTTGGTTTTCAAGTCGGTTTTAATTATTATTATTATTTTTTCGTAAATCTGAGAGTTTCATAGTACTCACAGATTGTTTTATTAAAGAGTTTTTATAGCACTCATTAATACAACGAGTTGCAAAGAGTTTTTATAGTACTCATTGCATGAAAACAAAAAAATGGTTTACCGATTTGTATCATTGGAGAGTGAATTTTGCTACGCAAAATTTCAGCATGCATAAGTTGGGGGCAGAATTGTATTTTGTCGTTTAGACATTGATAACGATCTCGGATCAGTTTTCGTTAAACATGAAAATTGTAGATAACGAAAAAAATGAAGCTCTGGGCGAAAACGGTGCATCAATCGGAGTTGTAAAACTCAAGATATCATTGTTCAAAGCTGCTGGTTCGTAACAGAATTTTGTACAAATTCCGAGTTCGGTTTTCGAAGTATATCTGGAGGTATAGACCTCGGATCAAGGCGAGTCATATATGAAAATTGTGTATCTCGACGAGACAAATCTAATTGATATGGTCTTGATGTCAGATTCATAAAAGCAAGTTTCCAGAATCATGGTCAAAGTTTTTGAAAAATGATATCGTACCAAGCCGAATAGTCTATGCAATTAGATTTCGGAAAGTTGTCACGTCTAAAAGTGTAGGCCATATTTTGAAACGTAAGAATTTGGTTTCTTCATATGTGACATCTTAAAAAGGATCCAAACTTAATCTTGAATCCGAAAAAAAAAGTTTCAGTAGTTGTTACGCACGACATGTGTGTGGGCAATGGAACGTTCAAAATTAAGAAAATGAACGCGATACTCTATAATAGAGTAGGTCGCGTCATGTTAATTTTGATTTAATTCGCGAATTCATTGAATGTGATTATTCAATTTTTTGGGATATGTCGAAATAAAAGTTTCGTAGGAGATGATTTTAAACTAACATAAGTACGGTGTTGTCATCCGTTAGTTTAAAGCATGTTGATCTTGAATATTTACGTATTCAAATATTTTCGTTGTAAAAGGGAAACATGTCGTATGCCTTGTGGGGGTCTCTTTATCAATAGATCGATTATTGGACGTACCAAGAGTTTCAAGCACTCATGGAAATCCAAGAGTTTCAAAGTACTCATGGGTTATCTATTTAGTTTCTTGCAAATCAAAAGTTTTTATAGTACTTATGGTTTGTTATTAAACTTAATCACGACGTCAGTTGGTAGAGTACATATATCAAGAGTTTCAAAGTACTCATGGACATTGGTAAATAAATCAAGTGCTTTATAGCATTTATGATTTATTTAATCAATGTGTATATGTATTAGAATTAGGCATACAAATGGAACCACTTATATTTCGGCATCCTTTCGACCAATTGAGAACAAAAACTACTACGCCTCTTGAATTAATTCACTCGGATATTTGTAATTTGAAGTTTCTTCAAACAAGAGGTGGAAAAAATCAATTGGAAAAAAAAAATTTAAAATGGTGTGTAGCGATCGTGGTGGAGAATACGAGGCACCACTTAAGGACATATGTCTAGAAAGTGGAATTATCCACCAAACTACGGCACCCTATTTGCCTGAACAAAATGGCGTAGCCGAGAGGAAGAATAGGACTAAGAGATGCTAAATGCATTACTCCTAAGTTCGTGATTACCACAGAACTTGTGGGGGGAAGCCCTATTAACGGCCAACCATATCCTTAATAGGATACCTCGGAAAAGTGTTGGCAAAACCCCATATGAATTATGGAAAGGAAAGCCGCCATCTTACAAATATCTCAAAGTGTGGGGGTGTCTCGCAAAGGTGGCAATACCATTACCTAAAAAGGTGAAACTTGGACCGTAGGCAGTAGATTGGTTCTTTATCGGGTATGCTCATAATAGTAGTGCATATCGATTTTTGGTTATCAAATCAGAAATCAAAGACATACACGAAAAAACTATTTTTGAGTAATGCAACGCATCATTCTTCGAAGATGTATTTCCATACAAAGAGAAGAATGAAAAAAGTTCTAATAAAAGACCACGGGAATCAACATCCCAAGAGTGCGAAACGGAAAAACGAACCTAGACGTAGCAAGCGGGAAAAAGTTGCTACAACATTTGGCCCGGATTTTCTAACCTATTTGGTAGAAAATGAGCCTCAAACCTACAAGGAAGCTATGTCTAGTACCGAGGCGTCGTATTTGAGAGAAGCATTGAATGTGAAAATTGAATCCATACTTCAAAACCATACTTGGGAATTGGTGAGTCTTCCACCAGGAAGTATAGCGTTAGGCTGTAAGTTGTTTTCTAAGCGGAAGCTTAAACCTGACGGTTCAATTGACAAGTATAAGGCTAGGCTTGTCGTAAAAGATTATAAACAAAAGGAAGGTATTGATTATTTTGATACCTACTCACCAGTTACAAGGATAACGCCCGTTCGCATGCTTATAGCTATTGCAACTATAAATAATCTTGAAATTCACCAAATGAACGTTATGAATGCATTCTTAAATGGTGAATTAGACGAAGAGATTTACATGGAATAACCTGAGGGTTTTATTGCTCCTGGGCAAGAAAATAAGGTATGTCGTTTGGATAAATCTCTTTACGGTCTCAAACAAGCTCAGAAACAATGGCATATCAAATTTGACAAGACCATGTTATCAAATGGATTTCATATTAATGAATGTGACAAGTGTGTTTATACTAAAACCACTCGTGATGGATATGTCATCGTGTGCTTGTACGTTGATGATATGTTAATTATGGGAAGTAATACAACTATCATTAAAACAACTAAGAAAATATTGACAACAAAGTTCGATATGAAGGATATGGTATTGATGACATTATTTTAGGGATGAAAATCACTAGAACGACGAATGGATACTCATTATCTCAATTGCACTATGTTGGGAAGATTCTTGAGAAATTCGACAAGAACGATGGCAAGATAGTTAAGACTCCACATCTGCCCAAGAACCATGGTGCAAGTGTAAGACAAGTCGAATATGCTCAAGTATTCGGCTGTTTAATGTACCTCATGAATTGTACAAGGCCCGATATTACTCAAGTTGTTGGAAAGTTAAGTCGATTCACTAGTAATCCAAGTGATAAACATTGGAAAGGAGTGACTCGAGTGCTAAAATATTTAAGATATACTTTAGCATATGGACTACACTATATTATGTATCATGCGGTACTGGAAGGGTATAGTGATCCAACTAGATATCGGACACTTTGGACTCTAAGTCCACAAGCGGGTATGTCTTTACCCTTGGAGGTGCAGCTGTGTCTTGAAAGTCTTCTAAACAAACTTGCATTGCAAATCGGAATTCATTGCTTTGGATAAGACATGAGAGGAAGCCGAATGGCTTCGTCAATTTTTAGAAGAACTTCCGATGTGGCCAAGACCGGTGCTAGCTATATGCATTCATTGCGATAGTCAATCGGCAATCGGAAGGGTCCAAAGCACCATCGAAAATGGCAAGTCTAGACATATACGTCATAGACATAAAACCATTGGACATTTACTCTCAAACATAATTATATCGATCGATCGTGTGAAAAATAAGTAAAAACTAGCGGATCCGCTGCCCATAGGGTTAACAAGAGAGCAATTGTTTACGTCGTCAAGGGGATTGGGATAAAGCCTATCTCTCTGAGTTGCACGTAACGGAAAACCCAACCTAGATGACTGGAGATCCCAAGAACTAGGTTCAAAAGGGACAACCTAATTACTGTGCAAATATAGTCACTGTAGGAAATTTTATTTCCAAACCCATTCTTAGGACGACACCGAGTGACGCTTGCATTGGTAAGGATAAGCGATTAGCTTTTAATGAGCTCATACCTTGGGGGATAAAACCAAGTGGGGTATGGCAAGATACTCTTTATGAGACTCACCTATATGAGTGGGAACTGGCGGCCGGTTCTAGGAGAATGACGAGGCTAAATTCTCTAAGACCACTCACGAAACCAGGATTAAGTGCTCCAAGGCCAAAACGGACACGACAATGAGAACTTAATATGGAAGAATGATAACCGTGTGGGTACTATTGTCTAGGTATACACCACGGAAAGCAGTTCAAGGTGTTTCACCACTGACAATCCAGTATATCCGATAGTATTCCACTAAGAGAGGTTCAAGGTCCTTGGCCACCTTCTCGATGCGATTATCATTCGCTTGGTATCTCTCTAAATCTCCTCTTTGATTATTCCGGCTCTTATGCCAATTTGTCATTCATGTGGGGGATTGTTGGAAAACTTTGAATTTTGGATAATAAAATATGTAGACTTTAATTCTCACTCTGAGATGTTAAATATGCAATTGAGAGTTGTCCAAAATAAGTTACGGGTGAATGAAAATTATTGTAAATTATGGGTGTACAAATAGGTCCTTCGATGGACGCAATTTAACTTTGGGTGCGTTATTAATTAAAGTCGCAAATTAATAATTGTTGAAATTGCTAATAAGTTTATTAGTTATCGACCAAAGTTAGTTATTATTAGTTAATAACGTCCAGAGTTAGTTATTATCATGAATAGACACATCTATTCATTTGCACCCCTTTGAATGGTCACCTACTCTATTATAAATAGAGGGCTTCTCCACCCATTTGTGCATTCCAACATTTCCTTCTACTCTCCTAATTTCCTACAAAGTCTTCCTACACTTTGTAGAACCTACAACTTTCACAATTTCGAATTCCTATATTCCAATTCAATTCCTTCAAGAGAGATGCCATGCCATTGCGGTTCGTAGGGTGTAAGCGGTGTACTGACTTCTTGCATGGTGAGAAACGATTATCCTGGGAGGCGGTTTGTTCCGGATCAAGCAGTACCAAAGGGAGCAAATAAAGCCTTAAGGACGTCGAGCCAATGCTCGAGATCGTTTCTAAAACTATTTATATTCGACGACATTTTAAGTATTTTAATTCGTCTTTATTTAGTTTCTTTTTATCATGCGATTCCGTTTCTGCTTCTTCTCCATCTTCTTATTTTCGATCCAGTTTCGATTGTTCTCCAACAATGACAACTTAAGTTATTCATCGGAAAAGGGGTAAAAGATACTTTCACCCCCTATAGTTTGATGCAAAAAACTTTTTACCCCGTAGTTTGAGAACTCACTCCTTTCAGTTTGGGAATTGATGATGCTCTCCTCAAGTGTTCCAAATTTCAGGACACTTACCCTATTTAATTGTGACAACATTAGTATGGGTAAGTGTCCATCTTTAACAGTAGTATCGGGACCTATTTGCCCTCTTAGACAATAAAGGAATGAAAGTGTTATTTCTCAAACTAGATGGCGTGAAAATGTATTTTTCCCTATATAGCATACATTCTTCAATTCAGCTGATATTCAATTGGATTTTATTGGTTCCCCAACACCAGGCCTGGTTTGGCTGATGTTCCTAGGACTTTTCTGCATACACAAGGTTTCAAGCGGAACCAAACTGCTTCCCACTTTGACCAAATTCCATTGGTTTACTCAATTGGAAATCTAAAGTTGGACGAGATAAGATCAAGCTATGTAGCAAATAACAACAATCTGAGAATGAAACTAAAAATTGAACTAGAGTTGTATGATTAAAACTGCACTTACATATGATCAAAGCTAGCCCTTTCAGGTGCCTATTATCTAATTTGAACTACGAACCTGTCAACCCAGGTTTTCTCTGTCAAAAATATTACATTCTATTCTACTTGTACAAATGTCGATCTCTTCAGACTCGAATCATGACAGCTGCAGTTTCCTTAAATCAATCATAACATATCTCTGCAGTCTGCATTACAGGTTGCCGTTAGTTTCCCACACTATCGAGGGTGTGTGATTCTGAATATGGTTAGGTACTCCTAAGTCCAAACACACCGGAAAAAAATCAGGAGCTTCAAACACAAAACGGCATGCAGCAGCTTGTAACACAGAGAAGGGCACTATTTCATTCCTCTATTTGTAACAGCACCAAAGACATCATGTACAATTTCAGCAGCAGCCGAGGCTTCTCAATATTCCACTGAGTTTACCAATAACATCAGGAGGATTTGCAATTGATCCGCTCAGATAAATGGCATGATACTCCAACCCTTTCCACTGGGAAATCAGAGCAAAATGTGGTCGTCTAAATTCACTGCTTATGATCTCTAGAATCACTGTTTTAGGACTCGCGGAAACTATGTGAGTGAGACCTGCACCGTGAGCACCAATGATAACTGAAGCATCTTGAATTGCCCGCACTTGCTCTTTCATTGGCATGTGTGCCAACAAACCGTTAATTAGGTTTACTTTGCATTCTGGATGTTCTGTCACCCAATCCTTAACTGCATTAAACACTTCTTGTTCATTGCTTAGCCGTTCTTCAACTTTACCACCATGCCGTGGATGAGCCAGATAGTCTTCACGTCGAACAAAGAGTACATTGTGACCTGAGTCTGGCTTTGGGTTCTGGTGTCTGTCTACTGGAAACCCAAAAGCTGCTCTTATCATCTCTCCAAACTCGGATATCCGTGCAGTTTTCTTATCATCGGGGTTTTGCCACAAATCATGAGCAGAAGCTCCATGACAATCTATGTCTTCACTTAAGCCCTTGAATAGGGGAGTTTCATACCCCAAAGGTGAGAAGATAGCATGACGGAAACATACTCGACTGCTGAAGTTTTTGGCATACCTAAGGCTTGAAAACAATGCATCCCATGTTTCTTCCAATTGTGTCTGAAAATTTTATAAAAAGTTTTATCAGGCATGTTAAATGAATGCAACTTTTACATCATCAACCACCACTGATCAAATAACCAGAGTTGTTCCCAGAAGTCCAAACAGGTTGGTTTGGGTTAAGAACCAGAATGGTGGCAACTGCCCGTCACCAATATGACAAACACAAGTTGAAATGGACTGTCCTTATACAAGAGAGAATCATACAACTACGCAATAACTTCAGATGCACATAAATTAAAGGAATTACATGGTTTCAGAAACAACCGTGGAAATTGGTTTGACAAATGAAATTTACAGGAGACTGATGGCTACAGTTCAATTCAGAGATCAAGAAAACAAGAGACAGTACCCCTAGTGGAAAAAAAATTGATTCAGGTTTAAGGAACAAGAACGAGTGGTAGTCGGTGTCAAAAGTTTGTATTTGTAAAGTATGAAGATTAGGTCCGGTTATCTTTACCTAACTTCTTACCTCTTAGTCACCATCACACCAATTACTTCACATTAAGGAGAAATGTTTATCAAATATGTTATTAGTGTCCATCCTCACAAAAGACGGTATCCCTAAAAGCACATTAAACGAATGGCAATTGATGTTTCAGGGTCACGCTAGTAGTAAGCACCGATCCCATGATTTGATTCTAGAAAAGTTAATCTATCGACCACATGGATTGTTATGCTTTAGATTGTCTGTGTTTACAAGATCAGAATTACCTGCTTTGGATGGAGAAATACAATATTTGATTCTAAAGAAGGTTCGCTACACTAAAGACCAACAAGTTAAACAGTCCCCACAATTACATGTGCAAAGTTTGGTCATCCGTCCGAGTTGAGAATGGATATAATTTTGGAATTGTTATATACAAGTTCTATCTGAAGTTTTACGAACAATATTAACCAAAAATGGAAGTAAACTATATTGGGTATCTTACTTAGTTAACTGGTACAAGTAAGGTCGGAAATTTCAACCAACCCAACGTCCCAACCATAACCTTCATCGGTAACAAACTAGAATATATCAGACCCATCACAACCTAAAATCCTTGTTCTTTAACTGTTCGAGACCTTTGAGTGGTTCGGTGACTCCTATTTGCAGCCCAAAGAAGGAAATAAAAGAACCCATGTTATGATCACAGAACATCTAACCCAAGATACAGCCAATAGATCAGATCATGTCGAACGAAAAACAAATTCATAAACACATAACCAGATAGAACTGCAGTCGACATACATTTGGCATTCTTAATCCTGAATTACACACCATAAAAATTCAGAGCCAGATAACCGCATTCCAAATCGATGTGCAGAAAATGAATTTTGATCATGATCATACATACCTCACAATGGCCATCCAAGAAAACCAAATTAGGTCGGTACGGCAAGCCAGTAACTCGAGAAGACACATACGCACTATACCAATCCGTAACTGTGTGGAAAAGATTAGCGTACTCAAACCGCGTAACGAATAGCGTCGGCTCATCCACCCACTGCACAAAATAAGGAACACAATGTCAGAGTAAAATTCATCTTTATCATAGAAATAATTTATCAGATTATCATAACAAATTCTAAATTGATCTAACAGCATCCCAACAATGGAAATAAACTTTAAATTGCTTCATAAATAAAACAAACACTCATTAGCCCCAATTAATTGACATTTACCAAAATGGGAACAAAGATAAAACCACACTCAACCAAACCAAATTGAAATGAGAGAAAAAAAATACTAACCTCTGAGCATTTGAAATCACTATCACCAACTAACTGAACCGAATCGACTAATGAACGCATTGTATGCTCCGAAATCGCACCGTGCGGTAGATACCGATTCAGAAACTGTTCATCCACAAGCTTCTTCCCCTTCCCCTTCATCGATCTATCACCGACTTCGATATCGAAAGCTCCGGCTGAAAACGCCGGCAATTCGTCCTCCTCTCCTCTCCCAATCACTTCATCAAGCCTCTCCCCTCCGATCGACATCCGGATCTTCTCCAGATTCATCCGGATCCTCCCCGCTTCGCAAATCGAGCTCCGTAGCGTCTCACTATAAAAACACCGGAACCACCCGGTTCCGGTTGGTTCCGGTTTAAGAGGTTCGATCCGGTTCGTGAAGCCGTTGCCGAAGTAGGCCTCGCAGGATCTGAAGGGGACGTTGGGGTTCTGTGACCAGGGGAGGTAGGAGGGGAGGATCGGCCATGGCTTGACGGGGTGGTTCTCGGTGAAGGTGTGGCGGTTGCCGGCGGCGGTGGATTGGTGGTTGTGGCGGTGGAGTGGTGGGGGTTTGTGAGGGGAGTGGTCGGGGTGGGAGGAGAAGTAGAGGTAGAGAGTGATGGAGTTGATTAAGAAGAGAGAGAGGATGAATTTGAGCTTCCACCGGTTCATGTTCCGACGCCGACGGCGAGTCCTATTTTCTCGATCGACGGCTCCGGCGTAGCATTTGTCACCTCTCTCTCTCTCTGGAGGACACTGCGGTGTGCACGAAGCAGCTGAAGTCCTACTACTACTACTTATATGATTAGCGGTGACGAATAGTATACTGACACGTGGTGTAATTTTTTTACAGTAGGATGGAGTAAAGTTACCTACTACTACTAATAATGAAGTTTTGCACATTTTTTTTCTTGAGAAATTGTTTTTTGTCCTTAACCGGATTTGAATCATGAACCTCATGTAGGGACTTTCAACGTTTTATCTCTTGGGCTCCATCCTAACTGTCAAGTTTTGTACTACCTCTGTTTCACCTCTATCGCACCATAAGAGTTTGGCACAACTATTAAGAAAGCTGTGCCATTTACCCTTTTACCCCTCACCAGTCACATAATATCTCCTCTGCCACCCCCTCCCTCTGTATCTCTCCTCCCTCCCTCTGGTTTCTGAACAACCATCAACAACCATTACAACAACAAAAACAGTCTGAATATATACTATCATCATGCAAAAGTTGCATATTTCAAGATAAAAATTACAGATCTAATTTTTTTATTTTTACAAGAGAATGAAGAACAGATTTGAAGAGAATGAGGAATGAAGAAGAAACACATGAGAAGATAAAACAGAAGAGAGGTGAAGACGCCGTCGACGCCGCTGCTGCCTACCTCGTCGTCTTGCACATCCACCGCACCACTGTGTGATTCCGTCGATTCCGCCGCCTGAGAGAAGAGAGAGAGAGACGACCAGATCTGAGAAGAGAGAGAGAGATAGAGCCCTTGCCGGTTGATTCCGCCGCATTCCTCGTCGTCTTGCACATCCACTGTCGTCCTCACCGTCGTCTTCCACCATTGCACAACCGTCTGATTCAGTCGCCTCCTCTCCCGATGCCCTTATTCTTTTTCTGTTTTTTCTCTCTCTCTTTCTTTCTTGTTTTCTCAATCAAATGTGAGGGTGAGAGGAGAGTTGGGGGGGGGGGGAACCGGTTTATTAGATAAGGTGTAGTGGGGGGTGGGTAGGTCCGAGGGTAAAACAGTCATTTACCTTTGCAAAGATTACCAAAAAAGGGAAATGGTGTGATAGAGAAGAAACAACCCAAAAAGGAAAGCGATGTGATAGAGAAGAAACAGAGGTAGTACACAATTGATAAATGGTTTGAAAGAGGCAAAAACTCACTACAATAATCTTTACTCCTCAAATTGATTAGTATTTGTAGGTAGACTAAAATACCGGTCTAGTCTGTGGCTACGTGGACCTATCAGCAGTTCGGAGCTGACCATCTTACCGTACTCCATGCACAGTACATCATGTCATGCTAGCATATGGGATCAAGAGACAGATTCTTTCGCAGATTGCAGCTCGCGCGAGAATCAGGGGATCAAGTGGTTTGGAGCATGGAATAAGGCTTGTTGAAGGTGGTTGTTGTCCCATCTGTGACCCATGTATGTCATAGAGAAAACTGGAATAAGGTTGGATTTGAATCATCTCATGTCAAATCTCCTCAAGTCCCTAAAGTTTAAATATGGGCCGTCCAATATTTTTTAATCATCACAAAATTAATCTTTTACTATCATCGTGTCAAATTTAATTTGACACGATGATAGTAAAAGATTAATTTAATTTGACACGATGATAGTAAAAGATTAATTTTGTGATGAAGATTAATTTTGTGATGATTACAAAATCATTGGACGGTCCAAATTTGGACTTTAGGAGCTTGATGTGTTCCAAAATGTTAACGATCTTCCGAGATCTCCTTTGACCACTTAAAGGGGGGGGGGGGGGGGTAACGACGTAACTCCCCAATGGCAATTAATACTGGTTCTGTATTTATAGGGAGGTCATCATCTTCACATAGGTTCTTCATATTCATCGCGATCGACACTCAAAAAAATCTCTCAGATCTATGACATACATTGCTTATTTGCATCTCCACCATCATTTATCTCTATGTGTTTCTACACTTAGATCATTAGTATTGTTCTAAGTTTCCCAAAAGAACACTCTGTCATCATCCCAATCATCCATCCATTGCTACAACATCTTACTGAAATATCAATTGTTTTAGAAAGAATACCGATTAATGAAGTGATGACACGTTGTGTGGTTCACATTGAAAGAATATTAATTTTTGGGTAAAAGACAGTAACCACCCATGACATTTAGATTAATTACATCTTGCTACCATGACATTTGAACAAAGACACTAGGCACATTTTTTTGGATGAAGGCTACCGTTTGACTAACATCGGAGGAAAATGACAATTTTACGCCTGAAATGTTATGAAATTATCCCCTATTTATGACTCTAATCTCTCTATCTCATTTCTAGCCCTAATCCATCTCTCTCTTCCCCTCTTTCTCCCATCCCCTCTTGCTTCTCTTCTCCTTCTCTAATCTCCCCTTCTCCCTCCCCTCCATCCCTCATTCAGACGTGATGTCTCCCCTCTCTCACTCAAGCACCTCTTCTCCCTCCCTCTCTCCCTCAATCTCCACGACCACTGCTACCCACAGTCGCCGCTGAAACGCCGCCCCCGCACCTAGCGGCCGCCATCGATGTTGGAGAAAAAGCTTGAAGTAGCCTCGTGATTATAAAATCATTAAGGCTCCGTTTGGTTGGTGGTAAAACATTCACCTGTAAAATGTTTTCCCTCAAATGATGTAAAATGATTTACACATTTCAAATCCCTAAGCCATTTTCCGGAAGCGAAGGAGCACAACAACAACTCATACTAACCCCTCCACCACCACTACCACCTACCTCCACCACCACCCATGACCGCCACCCACCTTGACCGCCACCCATCACTGCCATTTTCGTCACGGCCCACTGTTTTGGCAAGAGTCAACCAAACACGAGAAAATAATTGCAGGAAAATCTTTTTCACACCCTTATAAAACATTTTACTGCGAACCAAACGGAGCCTAAATCTTGAAGCGCCATTGATGCGGGAACCGACAATCAATGCAGAAAACCTTGAAGCTTTCAAGCTTTGGTCGGCAAAACCACCCACACCTCCAATCGAAGAAAACCATACACTTTGGCTGTTGAAGAGGAGGTGGCGTTGAAGTTGGAGGAAAAAGTTGTTATGATGTGAGTAGAAGGAATGTGGAATTAATCTCTGTTCAGATCTGGAATATCGATGGGCGATGGCGGTGATTGTGGAGGTGGTGTTCGATGGTGGCGGTGATATCTCTCTGATGGCGGGGGAGGAGGTGGTTATGATGGTGGTGTGAAGATTTTCTAGGTTGCGCTTTTTTTTTTTTTTTTTTTTTTTTTTTTTTTTTTTCTGAAAACTAGGTTGGATGTGAGTTTGGTATTGTTGGATGTCATTGAATTTTTTCGGATATGTTATCACCTCAAGTGAAAATGTAGTTGCAACTTTTAAGTTAGATGAAGGCCAGGGTTATTAGAAGAGAAGGGAAGAAGGATGAGGAGGAGTCTTATAATCAAATTGTGGATGTCATACATAAAGAAGCCCACAAGAATTTAATCAAACCCCTGTCTAGATTATGCTTTCAAGAGACTATCCAACAATTAAAGCCCAAGCAAATTCATCTCCAACCTCAGCCCAAGCACTTTGATCAACAGAAAAAAAAACTGCACATCTTTGAATATGATTTTGTTTTCTTAATTATTTGATAACTACTATTAAAAAAAATTATTGGTAACTGTGTCAGTTTGTGCGCACTTCGACTAAATTCACAGAATTCTTAATCGTCATGGAGTTGAAGACCTGTGATTTAAAAGAGAGCACATTTATTAAATACCAAACCTCACCCACTAGGCCAACCTCCTGAGCATATTAATGAAAATGTCATCTAAGACAATCCCTAAATGAAAAGAAAATAACAAGATACGATGTGCAAATGGGTGCTAGCTTACTGGTAGAGCGTTTGAAGTTTAAACCCCTGTATGAGGTCCCGACTCCAAACCCAGCTATATGATGTAATTTTAAAAAATAAAAATAAAAAATAAAAAATAAAAGTCATTCGAATACATGTGCATCATCATTTTGTCATTTCAGAAACGAATAGAAATTTACGCGAAGCTCCTTGTCAATTGATCGAACCCTAGCGACATGTATAAATTGATCAAATTAGCTCTAACACTTAAAATTGAAATTCTAACAAGTTTAACAAAGAGTAACTAGGAACCCCAATCCCGTGCCTTCTCGAACCCATTAGCGTAATTCTCGTAATCCTCAATCGTCTGATCAATCTCGTCCTGAGTGTTCATCACAAACGGACCGTACTGCACCACCGGTTCACCCAACGGCTCGCCTCCTAGCAGAACAAACCTCAGGGGCCTGGAGGACTTGTTCCATGCCTCAATACCATCTCCTTTACCCAATAGAAGTATGTGGTGACTCGTCACGGCCGCCGACTTTGAATTACCGAAAATGCCCTCACCCTCCAAGACATACACAAATGAGTTCCATGAAACAGGTACTGGCTGCTGAAGATGAGCTCCAGGGTTTAGTGTGAAGTCTAGATACATTGTGGGTGTCCTTGTGTAGATTGGTGAAGTGGTTCCTAGTGCCTCCCCAGCTATAACCCTGACCTTCACCCCATCTTTTGTGGCCTCTGCTATGTCCTCACTAGCTATCTCTTGGTACATTGGCTCAATCCTGTAAATATATGCAATTCAAACCAATTTGAAAATGTCAACTTGACTATGCTAAAAAATAAATGTGTACCACTTGGATTTGAAATCAAAGGTTGTTACATGGCAGTGCTAGTTTCAATAGTTTACACTTTAGAAGAAGGAAAAAAAGAAACATCCATATCAAAATTCATCATGGTGGTTAATTATATAGAATGATGGAAATTCAAACTTAAGTTAGAACAGCTAGCTAGTTGACTTCAACCGCGTGTCCACATGTATACAGTAACACGTTTCAATTATCTAAACAGTTCATCAGTAGTCAGTTTCTTTTATGTTCGAGTCACCAGAATCGGTCTCCCCGTATAATATACGAAGACAGTTCTATCAAAACTATGGCTCATATAGTGTACTCGAATCATGGAGTTTAGGACTCACATCTTATGCTTGGAGGAGAGATTGATCCAGAGCTGCAAACCTATTTGAGTACCATGGGAAGCTGGCATTTCAGAATGAACTATTCCTCTCCCAGCAGTCATCCATTGCAAGTCACCTACTCCTATGGTCCCTTTGTGCCCTTCAAAATCCTCATGTGTTACAGCACCCTACACAAAACACATCTGATTAAAACCAGCACCATAAGCTCACCCCCATAATTAAACAAGTCACTAAACTGAAAATAATCTTGAACAGGGCTCTTTTTTGTCATTGTGAATAGAGAAAAAGTTGGCTAACTAACTCATCTGGGTACAGTTTGTCTTTTCTCGAAGAAAAAGGCTAAATAAACTAATTATCTATTGTTACACAAATCAATTCAGAGGAATCATAAAGGTTGGACTTTTGTGTGTATCTAAGTTTCTTCTTTTTCTTTCACTTTTGAGTTTTACTGCTATTTATCACGCCGCTTTGGCCCGATGATTTGATTAGCAATACGATGTAATTTTTTGGTAAATTTGTATGGTGTTGTATAGTAAACTTTACTCTACAACTCCATGAAAAAATACCGATAAATGTATCGTTTTGTTATCCAAATCACCGGGTCAAAATGACATGCCTACGGATGAAAAAGTAAAAAAGGAAGAAATTTCTTCTCTTTCAAATTATGTTGACTTTTTTAGCCATAGTTTGGTCACTTAGACTCGGTGATCTGGATAGCAAAACGGCATGATTTTTTGACATTTTTTTCATATTATTGTAGAGTGAAGTTTACTCTACAAGATCACACAATGATTATCAAATTCGTGTATCGTTATGCTAACCAAATTACAGGGTCAAAGTGAGTTAGTGAATAGTGTCAAAAAGTGAAATAAACTTAAAGAGAAGAAACAAGGTAGTACCTGTAACATGTAGGTGACCGTTTCAAACCCTGTTAAGAAGGAAGGAAAAGAAACAGAGCAATCGATCAATGTGAGTCCGGAAATAAACAGAGCAATCTCCAGAAAGAAACAGAGTAGAAGGAATCAATCAACAAACCTCTGTGGGGATGATCGGGAAACCCAGAAGGTGCAGTGACTGCAAATTCAGAAACCAAAATTGCAAAATTTATGAGAAACAGAGCAAATGCGCCTTGCAAGTAAAAAAACAGAGCAAGAACAGAGAGCTTACTGGAGAATTCGTCGAGAACAAGAAAAGGGTCGAAGTATTTCATCCCATAGCTGGATAAAACGAAACCCAATTAGAAAAACGTCTCATTTTTTATTAAAACATACTTCCTTCTTTTTTTTCTTTCTTTATGTTCTGACTTTTGTCGCTATTCACGGGATTTGGATAGCAAAACGATCTAATATTTTGACAATATTTTCATGGTTTTGTAGAATAAAGGTTGTTCTATAGCATGGTAAAAAAATTATCAAAAAATTGTATTGTTTTGCGATCCAAATCATCCGGTCAAAGTTACCCATATCCGAGTCAAAAAGTCAAAACATAGAGAAAGTGAAGAAACAGCGGAAATACGGAAATACAAAGATTTGGGCTTCTTGAAGCTAATTTTACCTTCCAATGCTTCGTCTAACAATGGCTCCAACGCCTTCGTGTTGGGGCAAAGCTAGAAACTTTCTGACGACAAGACGAGGGTCTTTCATGAGTTTCGACATTTGAGGTTTTTGTTTCTGCTGCTGACGGAGATGCTACTATGAGTTCGAAACAGGGCTTGGATTTGTTTTTATAGAGAGAAAGACAGAGAGATGATGATTGGAAGGGTCAAAGGGAAGATGGTGGACCCCAGATGGGGAGTTTCAGCCGTCTGATTTCGGTAACACGGTACGTGATGTCATCTCAACGTTGATATGATGTGTGGTTCGAATCGAGCGTGGGCCGTTGGATTCATGACACGTCAGCTTGAGATGTTGTGGCCGTTAATCATTGAGCGAAGAGAGGTTAAACGAACCGGAAGGGTAAAAGATACTTTCGCCGCGTACTTTTGATGCAAAAACACTTTCACCCGTTTTTGTTTGGAAAATGACACTTTCACCCTTTTTGTGTTTCAAAGTTCATGCTCAAAATTCGTCATTATTATTTACACTGCATTGCTAAATTTGAGCTTGATTTATGCAAACAAGACTTACCCGAAATTGCAATTGTACGCTTACCCAATAGGGTATGGGTGGGAGGCTAACCCGATCGCTTACCCGAACTGTCATCCATAAGCACAATAGACAAATCTATAGGCCCCACTTCAAAGTTAAAACTTAAAACTCGACTTAGCATTAGCACGTTGAGAAAAATAGAGCAACATTGAAACTAGGGTATTCCAAAAATGGGGCTACCCATTGTATTACGAAGGACAAAACTTGACACCAATTTAGTGGAAATTCGGTTTTAAAAAAAAAGACACTTTCATCCCCTCATACTTGACACAAAGAAACATCCTCCTTCCTGTTTGAGAAAGGACACTTTCACCCCTTCAACGTGCCAAAGTTCAAAACACATGCACCCGTGATTGTGTCATTTCGTACTTTAAGAAGGCAAATATCTCTCAAAACCTACTTTCAGTGATGGAACCACACACAATACTACTAGCGGCGTCAGAATTCAAAAGTGGATGCTACAAAATTTAATTTCCACAATTTTATCTCTCGCGCTCATCTCATTTTTTGTGTGTAACAATTGAACGTAAATAGTATAAAGCATCGTACGTATTTTATTGGTCATCACACATGCGATCAGTATAATAGAATTTGTGTTATGAAAGCACCTTGATTGATTGAGACATAGGCTGCGATATTATTAGGATAAATGAGGGGAAGATATGGATGGTGGTAGTGATGTTAACCGATTATCATGGATTGCTTCAGCAATACAGAAGCATGACGGAGGAGCCCGCCGTTAGATCGAGTAGAAGAAGATATCATCATGGTGGGGACAAGTTGAAGAAGTTATAGGTATTGTTTTAGTACTACTACTGCAACTAACCCATCCGTGTATAGCTGTCACCGGCTCTCTCTAACCATGATGCAGATAGTATGTGGTAATTACGTTGCCATGATGCAATCCCTGATGATTTGGTTAAAATCGCGTTAAAACCAATTAATATATATTAAGTGTCATGTTGCTTAAACATAAATTACTTGAACTGATAACATTTAGTATGTTTTTTTTTTATTATTATTATTCAAAAAATAAATCAGTATAAAGAGTTGATTAAAGACTCAATCAAATTAACAATCATTTTGCAAAATAAATAAATAAATAAAATTAACTATCTTTTAAGTGGGAGAATAAGTACTATTTAAAAGTTTGAGGTCCATCCGTACATAGCTTCGGTATATATTTTTGAAACCAAAATAGAACATTCAACGCATTTGGTTTAGTTTGCGGTTTTCTCGGTTTTAAATTTACATCCCTGAATGTTAGTTTGTGCTCTGTGACTGCTTGTTTATTTTATTCAGGTTGGCCAACTAGAACATCTGATTGTCTTTCCATACTATGATTAGTTATAGTATTTAATTATTTATAATGAAAGCTGTCTTACTTTAGGGGTAACCAAAAGCTTCACAATACTTGAGCATGCTAGTTTCAAAAAGGCTTGTGGAGGAAAACAGATCACATTCCACCCTCAAGGATCCTCCACCCTTGAAATTCCAGTTTTGATTCTGATTGCCTTTCCAGGATACAGAAAACTCAAGACTCTAAAAATAAATCAAACTTATAAATTTTTTTCTTAACAAAAAACTGTGTGCTAGCATATCTGAACATCTTATACTCTTGAGTGATAAATACTTGGAACAAAGTTGGATTCACAGAATATACTTGACCATTGCAGGAAGTAAAAAGAAAGAATGAAATAATATCAAATCCAAATGCACTTTTTATTGCAAGCGATAAGCTGATAAAAAGGAATCTTCAAAATGGTTAAAATAAGCGAGCCACACGAACAATGCAACTACAGACAAGTACACAAAACTAAAATATTACGCTTGGTAGGAAGACCCGAGCAGGGTCTGAAGCAAGCCTAGTAATGGTGTAAAATCAATTTCGCAGACTTAAAACGTTGCGCATAAACTCCCTTCAGTAGTGATCCTGATATATGGCTCCAAATTCAGCTCTCCAAGCTTCATCGTCATTGTGCTGGACGCTATTGTTTTCTGCTACATCAGAATCCTCCCTGTAGAGAGGTCGTAGAGCAGATTCTGGTAGTCTGCTCTCTGCAAGGTATTGTTTCATGGTGATCATTTCCATCTTGTGCTTCCTCTTCAGCTTATCCACTTGCTTCTTCAGCTTATCATTCTCTTCATTCACCTGTGTGACATTCTCCTGTATAGATAAGAAAAATATCGAACATAAGACTAGTTCATTGCACTGCATTCAATGATGAAGACTTGAAATAAGCTAAAACATATACCTCTGCGACTGAAGCAGCTTCTTCAGCTTCTCTCAGCCTAACTAGGACTTCTCCAGCAGCATGTACAGCTTCAGCAGTGTCTCTAAGTTGAACTTTAAGGTTTTTGTTCTCCTTCTTCAACAACTCCATCTCTCTAGCCCTTTCAACTTTCATAGATGATAGCTCTGCTGCTAAGTACTTGGCAAAGCGCGAGCCATGACCCTTGGCTCCTGCTTTTGCTGCAGCCCTTTTCACATCAGCTACACCTTGCATGATCAGCTTGTGCTTCTCAACTAAATCATTATACTTATCCTGTAAATCAACATAGTGTTCAACCATTCTACCGTGCCCAAGGACTGATCTACTGAGTGCATCATCCAACTCCTCTGTGGATCTCTTCTCCAATTTCAACTCCATTTCAACCTTCTCTGCACGACGCCGAGTAGACTCAAGATCTACTCTCAATTCATCAGTTA
Organism: Linanthus parryae; assembly: GCA_023055425.1. Classification (NCBI taxonomy): domain Eukaryota; kingdom Viridiplantae; phylum Streptophyta; class Magnoliopsida; order Ericales; family Polemoniaceae; genus Linanthus; species Linanthus parryae. The sequence continues at coordinate 124,374,850 of JALGPY010000004.1, read as the reverse complement.
AGCAGATCCATTCGCTTTCCATTTCCATCCACCTCTCTCTTTCTTTCTCGAATTCTTCCTCGTTGTTACATTGAGCGAATACACCACTTTTTCTCAAATGCAATGACTGGGACAGTAGAGACGATCTCACCTTCTCATAAGACTTGTCTAGAGATCCATCACTACGTGACAGCAGCAACTTGCATTTCAAGCTTTGGATTTCGTTCAGAAGTGCTTCTTTCTCATCAGTATTGAAGGGTTTGCTGTTGTTATGGCTGTAATCCGACTCTTCTCTTACCTCTTTGATCTCACATTTTTCCTTGATGCATTCCTCTTCACTCTCACTGTCATTCCATTTCAGAAGCTGGAAATGTGATGACTGAAATTAGATTGACCAATGGAGAGAAGTTATGATACATGTTCAAACAAAAGTGGGGAAAAAAACCCAACTAACCTTCTTTCCATCTTCAAGTGAAGGAAGATTTTCATTCTGGGCCTCAACAATTTGTACTATTTCAGAACCATGTCCGATTGTTGCATTTTGTTCCAGCTTGTGTTTATATTCCTCTACCTGCAGAATTCAGATAGTTAATTGAATAAATCAAATCATGCCTGCGAATCCAGAAGATTACGATATGGAGTAAACTTTTACCAGTAAATTTAGATGCTCAATTTTGGCTGCTTGTTCAGAGCATATATTTTCCAGCTCCTTCACTCTGGTGTTGGATTCTTCTGAACCTTTATCCATATCCTAAAAAATTAAGAGAAAAAAAAGTTTGCTAAATTTCATGTCAATCTATATCTGAGGACTAAGTAATCAGTAAGTTGGAAAAAGATTGAGGCGTACTTTAGCAGCTTGACCGGCTGACCCATTTGACTTCTCTGTCTCGTCCACTGGTACAAGCCATGTCTTCAAACTATCTTCAACTTCATTAGCGCCCGTGAAACCTGTTTTTCGGCATGACGCACATACAAAAGTTTTGTCTTCCGGCAGTGTTTGAAGCGAGGCATTGGCTTTGTCAGCTGTGGGGGATGGTTTCAGTGCCAAGTGCTCGAAAGAGAAGGCAAGAGATGACCTATTCAATTCTGAATTCTGCTGGTGAGATTCAATAATCTGTAAGCCCCTCAGGCTAGCAGCCAAGGACTCAGTGGGGCCTGAAAATATCTTACTTGATCGCAGAGAGGATCGAAGGTGATCAACTGATCTTTGAGACTGTTGTATGGCACTTGAATCAAACTTGGAACTGTTAGAGACAATGTTCTCACTTGCCAGATGAGACGAGGCAAAGGTTACACTTTTCCTTTGGTTATTTCCAACTTTGGGAGATTCAGACAATGTGGGATCTGGGAATGCTGAAGAGTACCGAGGTGTGCGGATTGAAATGCTGCTCCTTGTTGCAGTATCTATGGAATGTGAAACGTCAGACTCATTTGTAGTGTCACCAAAAGAAGAACCGAATTCCTCAGTGCAGTAACTTTCCTCGTTTTCACTTTCTTCTAGACAGCTTCCATACTGTTCACTTGCCATTTCAGTGTCTGAATTATCTTCTACTAAAGCGAAATGTCTGTTTCCAGCTTTGTTGTTCTCTTCACATGAGCTGTTCATATTATCTAGCTGAAGACGCAGTTCTCTCACATCATCCTCGCTGTAATTTATTTCCACATTGGTATCATTGTCAAATCGAGGCAGGATCAAGGAGCGGTTAAGGCTCAATCTCAACTGGTTCAAGCTTCTACGTACATTTTGACCGTTGGAATATTCATGGGTACCCCTCTCAGAATTATTTGTATTAGACTTTGCCCTTATGAGTTCATCCTGCAACCAGAATAATACATCAGCCGCCAATTCATCTCAGTATGTCATCTATTCATCATTAAGATATTTAGCTAGAGAAGTTAAGTACCTTAAGTTGGCGTATCTGATCACTGAGGTCATTTACATCATCCTCTGATATTTCGTTGATAACTGGCTCGTTGTGTATGGATTTCACACGCTGCCCAAATCTGATGGTGCTCAATGTTTCCGAATTGCTCCTATAGCCAGAACACAGATAAGCATTAACAAACATGTACTAGGGCAAATCTTGGTTTAGTAGAATAAAAAACTTATTCTCTCAGTTTTCAATATTGAAGTGAGGAGTGGGTATAGAACTAGCTAATTGGAAATCCATGTAAACCACCATAGCTTCTGAGAGGATGAGTGACACCTTAAGCCCAACCACTTTCTTGAATTTCCGTATCATAATTTTCCTAGAATATGAAACTGTCAAAATTCGAGAAGTTAAGTCAACATACTTTTTATCTGAAGAGATGGTACATATAACGGTGAGCTTGACATTTCCACCAAGAGATTCTTTCAACAAATGCGTTAATCTGGAACTCCGATAAGCTTCATCTTCTGGCTTTCCATCCTGAGTACCTTCTGCAAGGATATTCACCAGATGCCTACACCATTCAAATCAACCAATTACTACAAGAAAAATATACTAAATGAAAATAAGCTGAGTTTTGAATCTCTAACTACTTTCAGGAAACAACCAGAAACCAGGAAGTGATGTTCAAGGCAGTGGGAGTCTTGCTCTTGCGACCATGAAAGCTAAATGCCCTTTCAACCATTGTGGTACCGTATAATAAGACTATTGTACCTTTATTTCGGGGAAACCATGTAAAGTACAGAGTTTTCATGAGTAGATATTTTAGCCATAGTTAGAAACAGTTTTGGTGAGTACACATTGTAGCTAGTGATGTTGCAGCTATTGTAAAGAAGAGTGTAGGTTTGAGATGCTGGAACAAACTGGAGATCATGTTACTTGATGTGGCAACAGAAAGAAAAGAAGTTACACAAAAACCAATATGATAATTATGATTATGTGGCATTTTAAGACCAAATGTGCATGATTTCAACGCCTCTACAGTTAAGAGCATTATTGGGAAGCGATAAAGTGTACATAAGAGTAAAGTTGTTGTCACATACCCCAACTGTGATAAAGACTTCTTTACACTTTTCTCTTCCCTCATAACCTGCTTGCCATCATCATCAAGTTTATTTCTCTCCAGCCCAGCAAGATCCACAAGGCTGATTCTGCTTGTCTTTGAACTGCCAAAATGTGATGATGTTCCCTACGAAAGCATTGTCGCCAGGGAGAAATTATCAAATTCCGATCTTACAAGAATTTCAAGTAATTGGTAGTAACAAATGAATTGTCTGGACAGTGAAACTCTTTTAATGTCTGCATTCCCGATGTCTAGTGAAAACATTTATAGCTTATTTCATGTATCCAGTACGATTGCTTACTGTAAATTTGCACAGTGAGTAAGCCTAATTAAAAAAGAGTTTGCTCATGGACCTAATAAAATCAGGCAGGCATTGTACGACTTAAAAATTCTATATCCAGCTTGGTCAATCTATTAAGATATTAAACGCTGTGCTCGCAAAATCACAGGTGAAACAGTAAAAACATTTTGTAGTCAGGCTCAAGATGCTTGTTGGGATATTTGATCTTTTGGTACCCAATTAGCATTACAGTTGAGTCCAACAACCAATAACATTATTTAGGTAGAACTTCAATAAACGGCTGTTATTTTACCTTGGACCAAGATTCAATGACACATGTAAACACAATATGTGATCGTGAGCTCTTTGAATTTATGCTTGTTGCTCCAACCTTCCTACTTGACAGCCCCTATAACATGATGGAACAAGGATTACTGAAATAGGCTCATAAAGAAGTAAGAAAAAATGTTGGGAGTTACGACGCCTCGTTATCCTTACCTTAACAAGTAATTGTGTTATATCCTCATAGCTGGTCACATATTCCTCAGTCAAGTTCTCGACATAAAACCCATGCTTGGCATCATCTTTTATCTAAAACAGTTGAAACAAAGTATTGCTCCATCATTCATTTTTGAGTAAACCAAACTTAAGCAAACCAAGCTAGAAGTAGATAGAGAGGACAATGATGGGTACCTCTAAATTCCGTTGGGTTGGATCAAGCAAATCCCCAATTTCTTCATTGTATATCTGTCAAATATCACAAAAACAACAACACGACACATCAGCTGAGATTTAAAGCAATGAGGATTGCTTTTAATCAGGCAAGGGGTTCCAACTCTCTGCCTACTGATACAATTGAAAGGAAAGAATACAAACCTCGAGAAATGAACAGCGACATTGGTAGTTTACTTGTCTATCATCTGAGTTCTCTTGTTCCTGCACGAACTCAGTTGGATAAAAATGACCCCAAATTGAGAGACTTAATATAATATTATGTCTATCTTCAATCAATGTAATAAACTCAACATACTTGCTGAATCTCGGAGAACAGCATTTGGAAAATGCGTGGAACAATGCCCTGTTCTCTATTAGCCAACTGACAATCAACCATGGCGCTTGGTGGCCCCCACATTGTGTAAGTCTTGCCACTTCCAGTCTGATACGAATAATAAGAAATTACCAAAAGTTACTTCATAGGTAGAGGGTATCAATATCAAACAAAGAAAATGGATATGGAACAGTATAAATTACCTGTCCATAGGCCAAAATCGATGTGTTGTAACCCGCCAATGCGTTCTTTACCAACGGAACCCCGACTAACTGAAATACATCTTCCTGGTAGAAGAAACCAAACCATCTTTCTTGTAAGTACATTCTTCTATCCACAACACCACATTTCCTAACTATATCTTATAAACCCTAAATTTGAGCCTAATAAGCAAGTCAAACACTAAACAAAGGAAAGGCTTTTATTAACCATTTACACAACTGTTAAAAAAGGAACACCTTTCAAACCATAAGTATATTATGTCCTAATTAGAAGAAACCAAACCATCTTTATGTAAGTACATTCTTCCATCCACAACACCACATTTCCTAACTATATCTTCTAACCCCTAAATTTAAGCCTAATAAGTTAAGCAAGTCAAACGATAAACAAAGGGGAGGGTTCTATTAAGTATTAACCATTTACACAACTGTTAAAAAAGGAACACCTTAAAAACCATCATCATGCTATTACCTAATTAGATCTTTTAGCCAATAAAATTCTAGCTTAATGGAAGTGCTCTGGTTTTAACTATCTCACACAACTAGTATCAAAGAAGGAAATACATTGAAAACACTATGTAAAAGGCAAGTTAATACCTGATTTGAGTTCAAACCCAGAACTGTATCAAACGTGAACTTCCTATCCCCAACAGCCACTGAATCTTTCGAGACCTTCCTTACTGAATCAAGATCTCCAAATTCGTGACCATGAGAAGGTCTGATCCTCGCAAAAACCTAAAAAATTTCAAACACATACCCAGAAAAATTAGAGCAAAACCCAATAAAACCCAATCGATGGTTTAAACAGTATTAGGGTTCCGAAATTCGAACCTTCACTGGCGGATCTGAAGGAGGTGGCATGGGTTCTTCATCTTTTGCGGCGATTTCTGTTGGGGGAATTGAGGGTTTGGGCAGCGATTGCTTGTTGAGAAGAGAAGGCGATACTGGGACGACTGCGATGTTTGGATCGATGGGTCGGATGTTTTCATCGTTGTGTCTGGGTTTGGAACGAGTTGAATTGGGTTTGTGCTTGTTGGATACAGATCTGGGAAGGAGGTTTCGAATTGTAGAAGCTGATATGCTTCCCAGGAATCGGTTCTCTGACATTTTCTGGGTTTGGGGACTGCAGAAGCTCCGAGAGAGAGAGAGAGAGAGAGAGAGAGAGAGAGAGAGAGAGAGTGGAATGTGAAGAGTTGAGCGGATTGGAGTTCAGATGTGGTTGAAGAAGAGCGCTTTTGCTTAGATGATGACCGTTGACAGATGAGGGTACCTTCAGATTTGAATTTTGAACTTCTAATTGTGAAATGCCGAAAGTATCCCCACTGTTTAAGAAGAACCACCATCTTACCTTTGTTACTACACTTTTCGGGGTTAGGTTTGATCACTTAGGGTACGTTTGGTTTTTCAGTATTAGTGGTATTAGTTAGGACTGGACTAAATATAGTCCAGGTATTAGTTAATATTGGGCATGTTTGGATTTTACAGTTTTGAGGTTTGGTTGAACCGTAACCTGCTGTCGTTTGGATTTAATGGTTGGGTTTAGTAATTAATGGGTGGGGTATATTTTTTTCCGGTGACCGGTTAACATTTAGCCGGTCACCGGTTGGAATTAAAAAAAAAAATGCAACTGCTTTGTTTTGGCCGGTGGCCGGGTCCTATTCGGCCGGTGGCCTGGTTAAGTGGCCAGTGGCCTGGTTTTGTGGCCAGTGGCCGGGTCACTTGGCCGTGATGCCTATTTGTTTGTTTGTTTTTTTTTGTTTTTTTTTTTCTTTCTTTCTTGTTATTACTACATGTTTGGTGGGTTGTGTTTTTTTACAAACTTTTTGTTTGTTATTTTTGTCTTTCATTTTTTTGCCACTGCTTTGTCTTTCATATTTTTTAATAATAACATATACCTATGTCCATCCTATATAAAGACACCCCTCTCACATATTTTTCTCTCATCAATTTTTTCGTTGGACAAGAAATTCAAAGAGATTACAGTGAGGAAATAGTAGTACTTGTGTTCCTTATTTCAATTCTTTTCTGTTCAACGTATGTTGTAGTCACAATTGTATGTTTTTTTTTTTGCATTTTCAGGCAGTAGTGACGGAGAACAACGGTGAGCCAACAAGACGCTCTCGCAACGCACGAATGAGAGTTCATGCAGTTCGTGCCCGTTGGGGTCGAGAGGAATGACGACTATTTATCGAGCAACTGAGTATGGAGAAAGAGTACGGTCAGTTACGTGGTGAGGTTTTCTCGACTATGGCCTACCATCGTATTGGTGAATATTGGTTCCAACGCATCGGAAGCTATGTCACTAACACGCTGCTGCTTAACCGTTGGGAGATACTAAGGCGTGAATTCAATTCTTGGGTGCGTTCCGTAGGAGCCCCCGAAGAGAATGTCGAAGAGCTAACGCAACCAGATGTTTTGGAGAGGCGTCGCTTGATGATCGAGGGAAATGAAGACATCTTGTGTGACCTCTTCGATCTTCCCTACTGTGACGGTGTTCCACATGACCCCCCAGCTTCTGATGAATTTGCCAACCCAAATGACAACTCGGACGAGTAGAACTCGAATGTCTCAAATGTTATGTTGTCGACTTATTCTTCTATGTATTTCGTTGTCTTTCTGTGCAATAAAATTTGTCGTGCTTCTCATCTACGATTAATTACATTACAAAATTTGATATTTAATGACATAGCAAAAACTATACCAAAATCGTGACAAAATTACATCCGGAGCTGAACAAAAACGCTGATACTGTAACTTAGACAAAATATTACCATACAAAATCACACTACAAAATGTCGCCGGTTCCCTACATTTGCAAAAAGGGTGTAGAAAATAATATAGGCGTGGTATGAATAATTACATTGCTAGAGAATCTTTCCTCTTCAAAAAGAAAAGGCCGTGTAATGTGCGTGGTCTGAATAATCACAGAGCAATATATTCTCTTCCAAAAGATACATGAGTATGTGTTACTATTCATGTCCTCTTCTCTGTAAAATAAACCACGGGTAGCATTATTAGGCGTGGCTCATAAACAGTAGGATTCTCTGTAAAAGAAAAAGGAATGAACAGATACGCTAGCACGTCGCCCCATTGAGGATTCCGCCTCTTCGTTGTCGTTTGTTGGGTTCTCCGGAGGAAACCCACTTATTTTTAATACGTGGACAAACCGATGTTGGCAGCACAACTTCTTCCTGGTCATTTGGACGGACCCCGAAACACCAGAACATTCGGGTCAGTATCGCCCCATACGGTAAACATTTCACCACATTATTGCTTTTCCGAGCACCATTCATGACATGCATCATAATATATGGAATGTTTAACTGACGGCCAATGGCGCAACAATATATCATGAAGCCCAAGAAATGTCCTACCTCGTCACTGTGCCCCTTGCGAGGCAGGATGTTAACCTTCAAATAGTGCAACATAAGTCGATATTCCGGCTTAATCAAACGAGTTGTGAGTCCCCCACCAGGCTCCCTCGTTGTGCAGAACGTGCCGTAGTAATCTTTGATATCAACCTCGCCAATATTATCTAGAATACCTTGATAAACCTTGAAGTAGATGTACTCTCCACGTGCCGAAAGATTAAGTGCCCGCTTGATGTATACTGCGCTTGCTGCAACTGTCTTACCTGCCACATAACCTGCTAAGTGCTGTTCGCCGCCGATTTCAATCCAGTCAAGCGTGGCATAAAATATCTTTACTAATATAGGATAAACCTTGTCCGGTAGTTTAAATAGCGGCTGACATTCGAGAAATATTAAATGACGTTGTAGGTACTCATGAAATTCATCGCCTAACGCTAGCGACTTACCAGTGGCAATTGTTCGGCGGTCCAACTCGTCGTACCGAAGACAATGCTCCATGTTAAAAAATGGATAGCTCGAACCGGTAATGTGATGCGGCAACCGGAGATGCGGGCGCTCGGGGTCATCAGGATCGCAGTCGACATATGAACGGAGATTACTGCCCATCTTTTTTGTAAGAAAATATGTGAAGAGTGTAATAGGGGGGACAGTTGGTGATACAAATGAAATGGTGAAATGAGATGATGAAGAATGGTGACATGAGATGATGAAGAACTGCACCCTAATGTTTTTATAGCTGAATGAGATGATGAAGAATCTTTGCATGAGGTTCGGTTCCTGAACAACACCATTCACAACAAAACAAAAAAAGCTTCAACTCACGTGAACTTTCCAAACAATTCAACTTTGAATTGATTTAATCAACACAAAAAAACAAATGAATATACCACTCCGTCCCACCTCTTTTGCACCATTTTGACCCGGTGATATGGATACCAAAACTTTACTATTTTTAGATAATTTTTTCGTAGTGTTGTAAAGTAACTCTTATTCTACAAGACCATAAAAAATTATCAAAAAGTTATATCGTTTTGCAATTTAAATCACCAGGTCAAAGTGACCCAATTACGGGTGAAAAATTCCAAATGGTGCATTAGAGGAGAGACGGAGTGGAACAAAACAATCAAACACAATCAAACAAAAAAACACAAACTTTTTACAAACACACTGAACAAGAAAATAAAACATCCCCATGTGAACCAATTTTGTTCTCCCCATACAACCATTTATTCACCCCATACACACGTGAGTGTGTCATCAGACCAAAGTAGAAAAAAAAAATACAAAGAGCCGGTCACCGGTGAGAAGGACCCGGCCACCGGCTGGAAATTGAAATTACAAAACACCCGGCCACCGGTGTTAATGACCAGGCCACTGGTCTTCTACTAGCCGGTCACCGGCCACTTTACATCCAGGGCACCGGAAGACAAGTGGTTGGGTTTGGGTTCGGTTGAACCGAACCCGTAAATCCAAACGAGGCCATTGTGTTTGGTTGTTCTGGACTATTTTAATATCAGTACTAAATAGTGAAAAGATGGTTTCAAATACCCCAAATTAGTACCCTCTTACATGAGGGTATTAGTTGGATTGGACTATTTATACCTTAATACTGAATTAATACAGCAAAAAACAAAGACATTATTAATTATAGCTCAGCTAATTCAGTACAATCTTATTCGGAAAATTTAGTCAAGTCCGGTCCAGTACGGATAGTCTGAAAAACCAAACGTGCTATTAGAGTTTAGCCATATAATGACAACGGGCAACAAGGCTGCGCACTTGTTTGCTCAAAGATCAATTCACACACCACAGTATAGCCTTTTTTTATTATTATTGAAATGGGTGAATTCAAGTTTGTTCATCATTGCCATTGACTGTCAGGTACCCAATTACGTTTTTACATTTTATTGCCAAGGGCACGAGGTTTGTCCAACCGATAGTTGACCGACCAAAGATGCCGGGTCACTGGTTCAACCGGTGGGTCACTGGTCGGACCGGTTGGTCAATAGCAAATTACTAATAATATATTATAGTACATATTTATAGTAAAATATATCAAACATTGACATATAACAGCTCAAATTATTTATTTTATGTATTCTTTAACAGTTTTTTTATATTTTTTGTGAATGAAATCACACAACGTTCAATAAAAATGTTTAAACGAGCATTTCAATTTGTTTTTTAATGCTTAAAACATGTCAACTCCGGACCGGTTCAACCCAGTTAACCCGTACCGGGTCACCGGGTTGATCACAAACCCGCCGGGTTTGATCGGGTTTGGCCGGGTCAGTGGCATATGTGAACCGAATAGTGACCGGACCGGTTCACCGGCCGGCCGGTCCGGGTTTAATAACTATGCTATTAACCCAACTAAACTAAAGCTCAAAAGAGCTTTGGTAATGCCAGATATCAGTCAAAATATGCATCAAATCCCTATGAGGAGGGACTTTTCTGGAGATCATTTTGTATAGCAATTGGGAGTCAGTTTCAAGAATGGACCTTCTAGCTAGAAATGCAGCTTGAATGGTGTCATTCCTCTGTTGAAATTGCCATCAAGTAAGGCAAACAAATTTCATTTATAGCCATTGTGGTTTTAGGCCCAAAATGGCCATAAGTACATCAGTTCTCATCAGTAGTCACCTCAGATAAGCTTGACAAATTCTCCTGACCATTTCCTTGTACTGGTGTTCAGTTTTAAATTTTTGATACCTGTAAGAAATGCACTGGGGCTGAAGGGCTTATCGAAGAAGAAGAGTAATTAGAAGTACATCAGCTCTCTATTTACCACTCATATTCTTCTCTTTGCTATCATTTCGATTTTTTGACTCGCATCTGGGTCACTTCGAGCGGGTGATTTAGATCGCAAAACGATACGGTTTGTGGATAATATTTTCACCGTGTTACAGAACAATTTTTACTCTACAACACCATGAAAAAAATATCAGAAAGTTGTATCATTTAGCTATCCAAATCACCGGGTCAACGTGGCCCAATAAACAGTGTAAAAGTCAGGATGATGGGAAAGAGAAGTATCAAAGTGAGACACTGCATTTCATAATTTGATACTACACTCTAGGTAGTTTCATAAACATTCAACAACGACTTGAAAAAAACGAGTTCAAAGCATCCATCTTGGTTCAAAAGCCAGCATCCAGAAACAAATTGATATTCCATCAACAAAGAGAAGAACAATTGTGGCATAAGATACCCAATAATTGACACAAAATAAACAGATTAGAGGTCAAAAACATCTTCACACAACAAAGCTTCCCCATCGTATCATATGCGAATGAGTTCTTTGAACAATCGGCAGTTGAGAAAATTGAATGTCGTTTCCCAGAAGATCCACACGAGAATGCTTACTCTAGAGCAGCCCAAAAAAGCCTGAATAAATGCAATATCTTAGTTGTCGTTTTCTTCTCTAATCACTTGCAGGCAATGGATACCATTCACACCCATGCCAAGCGGAAAGGGGTAAGTACTACAGCCGGAACTATAGAACAAATGGCACAAACCAAGATGGCGATCCACAAAACTCAGTCAGCTGTGACGGCGTACAAACCAGCAACAAAAGCTACCAGAGTTGTGCACAGCGCTATTTTGATCAGGAGTAGACAAGTAAAGGTCAGTCCGCGTAAGGTGTCCTTGTCTCCAACTCGAGCCCATATAGACATGAACACCACGATGACGGAGGTGCACATGGCGACAGTATCAGATATAATGAATATCTGGAATGCCGCATTCTTTACCAGATTTGCAATGCCCAAGTACTTCTTGTTGTCGCCCTCGTCACTATTGTAACCACCTGGCATTGTAAAAATGGCAGAGAATGTCACTGTCACCAGAAGTGCTGCAGCCACAGATTGCATATCTGACATCTCTCTCCAGTCTTCATCTTTCTTAATCGACAAGCTTGTTAAGAGTATTCACCTGCTTTCATGACATACTCACACGCCTCCGGACATTTTGGCGTCTAAATGCTACATATTTGATCATCTTTAATAACCCGAAAAAACTAAACCTGCATAAAAGCAAGACAGGATCGTTACATCGAACGAATCAAAACATTTCGAATGGAAATAATATTGCTTGGTAAGAGTATTCACCTGCTTTCATGACATACTCACTGTAGGCACTACTACAAAACTTACAGAAGTTTTCAGCTTTAAATAGACAAAGCTGCATTGGGGAAATTAAAAGTTTTACTTGTAAATCTCAAAGGTTTTCATCCCTTCCATTTGGACATGCAAGTATAGTCTGATAAATACATGTACATGAACAATATATTGCATCAATACAAAGTTACACTTTAATGAAAAAGGAGTTCAATGTACATTTTGAGTGGAATGAATGAGAAAATAATACATGGCACCAATGAAATCCTGATGGAAAAATGACTTGTCAACTTTAAGTTGGCTAGTCATGCCACATGGAACATTTTACTTGGCAAATGTATGTCTTATAACCTCATTTCATATCTGGAATGCCGCATTCTTTACCACATTTGCAATGCCCAAGTACTTCTTGTTGTTGCCCTCGTCACTATTGTAACCACCTGGCATTGTAAAAATGGCAGAGAATGTCACTGTCACCAGAAGTGCTGCTTATATTAGATTAATAAGAAATATTTTTTTAGAACCGTCATGATAGTAAACTCACCAATAGTAAGAAATTCCTTGTTGATTTCATCTTCAATATTCTTTTGAGTTATTTTTCATTTGGTTTTTGTCTTTGAAATTTAAAATGTAAATTATTTATTTTTCATTGAATCACAGATTGTCATAGAAAAATTAAATTTCTGAAATGTTTAACTGTTTTAGATCAAAGGAATTTATTATTGCATCAAATTCATTGAATTACATTTGCATTTAAAGAGTAAAAAGTGTATTGAAAAATTCCACACTCCATGCCTAGAAAAACTAACAGTAGAATTCAAGAAGTTGTGTTCTCAATGTATTACATTTCATTAGAAATCTAACTTGCCATCATTTGATTGGAACTTTGGAAGGCATGGGACACATGTATTGCCACATGGAGAAAGGCTTGACAAATGTCATACTAAGAGTTCTTTTAAAATCCCACGTGGCGCAAAGAGAGGGCAATTCCCTTGCTTTTATATATATAAAGATAAAGATAAAGATATAAATTACCTGTTTATGGGAATATGTCCACTCCATTCACAGACATGTTTGACCACTCTTGTTGACAGCTTTCAAGTTGGTAAGGGCTATTAGACACCTTGATTTCAAGATCTCGCGGGACTTGATTGCCAGATGCAAGGGTGTATTGCCTTCGTTGTCAAGCTCATCTACAAGTTCCCTCACGCCTTCAATCTGCCGGAACCATTTAAACTGGACAGAGTTCCAAGCTTTGAAAAGATGAAGAGCATTCATACCATTAATGTAATCACGGACTTCAACTGATTCCGGGGCAAACTGGAAAATGTTGCCACATATTATCCAACTACCCATGGACGATGCCCTGAGCAGAGAGGTAAAGCCTTGATTGTCAGGAACGCAAGCAATGGAGGCATCTTTCATCAATATCTGATTGATAAATTATTTGAAGTACCCCTGCACTGTATAGTATAGTGCCGCCTTTTCACTTTCATCAGCTTGTTTCATCAGGTCTGGTGGGTAACTGTGGGTTCTGCAAAATTACAGTATCCATAAGAAGTACTCCCTCCGTCACCGTTTTTAAGTGTCTTCATTTCTTAAAATGCATGTTCCGAAACAAGCGTCCTACTTACTAATTTTTTCACTTTTCCATTCATACACATTTTCAAATCATTACTCTTCCACCTTTTTTCAGCATCATACATATGTTACATATGTAGAATGCTTAATGATCAGATCATTTATACTGAGAAATGCCTAGTGAAGTATATAATATAAACATAATAATCACCATTCAAAATCAACTAAATTAAAAAGCAATCTTACCAGAGCAGTGTTTCGCGGCGTGTAAGACATTTTGTCCACGTGGGCCTTTGACACAGTAGGACAACTCGGAATTCAAGATTTTAGCAATAAGTTGCTCACAGCATGACTCTGCGGCTAAGTAGAGAGCACTCTCATCAGCATCATCAAGAGTGCAAACCGGATTGCCATCCTTTTCAATCAAGTAGCAAGCCCATTCTTGAGGGCCTAATCTGGAGCTGTGGAGCCTCGAATGTCCCAAAATCTTTTCCAGAGAAAGGATCTGCTGGATCCGCTGCTGGAAACATTATGCTCGCCCCTTTCCATCGTAGTTAACTGGAAGGCAGATCTCACACTAAATACACCATTGCAAAAGAGAGACTGTGGGGTCTTTAATCAGCACAAGAGAGTCCACCACAGGCATTAAACTCTTTTGACGAAAATCTTGCTCGATTCATTACTTATGTGAATGAGTTCATTGAACGAGCACTCGGCAGTTGAGAGATCCACACGAAAATGCTTACTCTAGAGCAGCCTAAAAAAGCCTGAATATATACAAGAAATAGGAGCTGGTGATACCCTCATTGGGCACTTGAAACAAGTTCTGTTCAATTAATTGATCATGTTTCTTCTGTTACCCAATACTACACAACTGAGGAAACTAGTGAGAATATTGATCAGGTGTCAACATCCAGCGTCATGGCAGCATTATTGTTTCACATTAATAATATGTTGGCCGTCGTCGTTTTCTTCTCTAATCACTTGCAGGCGATGGATACCATTCACATGCATGCCGAGCCCTAAAGGGCTAAGAACTACGACCGGAACTATGAAACAAATGGCACAAACCAAGATGGGGATCCATAAAACTCGGTCAGCTGTGACGGCGTACAAACCAGCAACAAAAGCTACCAGAGTTGTGCACAACGCTACTTTGATCAGTTGTAGACACATAAAGGTCAGTCCGCGTAAGGTATCCTTGTCTCCAACTCGAGCCCATATAGACATGAACACCACAATGACGGAGGTGCACATGGCAACAGTATCAGATATAATGAATATTTGGAACGCCGCCTTCCTAACTAGATTTGCAATGCCCAAGTTCTTGTTGCCCTCGTCACTATTGTAACCACCCGACATTGTAAATATTGCAGAGAATGTCACTGTCACCAGAAGTGCTGCAACCACGGATAGCGTATTCGACATCTCTCTCCAGTCTTCGTCTTTCTTAATCGATAAGCTTGTGTTTATCGGCGTCGCATTCTGGAACCCATTTGAATCTGGACAGCGACCGCGTGACGCATTCAAGCGCATCATTCTGGTTCCAAGCCGTCTCTTTTGGAAAAATGCGAGTAAGAGTAATTAGCAAAGGTGCTTGCTAATTAACTAAAATCAAGGTTTTAAAAAACGGATGGGCGATACATAACTGAAACCGCAATGACGTAGTCCGATTCATCCTATACTTTTACATGAATGGAAATCACACTTGTAATAGCCGATACGCACGGTTATTAGTGCAAGTCGGACGATAGATTACAAATCACCAATTGTATATAAGGTAATAGGATGGGTACGGATGGAGCTTCAATTGTGCTCGGATTATGGGTAATCTAGAGTTAACAATCTAACAATTACACGGTGGATCAAAGGGCCGATGAGAGATAGAGGAAAGGGGTGGAAATAAGCAGTATTGTGCTATAGATGAGAGAGACAACTTGTTGGAAGCAATTCGGCAATTCACAGAGAATAATCACACTGAATAGTACAGAAGGGTATTGTCCTATATATACTAGTCAGACTAGGGCAACCAATGGGTGACACGTGACCGCACGGACGACCCATGGCCCATTATGAGGCGGCGTACCCTAAATCCCGGGAGACACGCATGACGTCAGACAAGTATAAAGAAGACGATAGAACAAGTCAGCTCCACAACACGTACCGGTCGCATCTGGGACGGATCTCATATGCGACTCCAAACCACTAGAACCCCAGGCTCCCGTGCGAGGAGATGAGATGCGAGGGACCCTGTTTCATGGTCCCTCCAAGTGCGAGATGACATGATTCGGTGCTTCAGGAGCATATTATTGAGTACACCTATACGGTGCTGATAGGAACGTGGCAGTGACCCAGTCTACACTAATGAATAGGTAATGATGGGTGATTGGCGAGATATGACAAATCACTAAAAACTAGTCTTGGAAGCGACCTCCATATCCTTCAATTTAGTGTATAGACACCAAGAGAAAGTGACCTCCATATCATCGCGTAGTCTTCTTCTTCTCCGTACGTTTATATTCTTATAAAGAGTAAAGTTTAGATAGTATACACTATCTATAGCTATGTATTGGAGTTATCTGTAATAATAGGTATTAATAAATAAGAATATTATATCTTAAGACTTGTTTGGTTCACTAGGTTTTAGAAGAGATTGTGAAGGATGTATTTTGTTCAACTATCCAAGGTCAAGTGTCAGGATAATAAAGTGTACATGGTCTAAACTTAAGTTAAACATGGTCCAATGTAAAAATTCTGAAAATATGTTTGACATAGAAAACCAAGGTTCTAAAAGCATTGTGTACATCTTATAAGAATTTTTAAGATTGACACATTCGATTCACGATTCCGGTTACATATGGACCGATTCCGTTACACACAATTGCGACCGACACGTCACCTGAAGCCGCTTTTTTAAAACCATAAATGGAGTACAAGTACAACATCATATGTGTATACGTACCACCTTCAAAAAAAATGTGTACACGTACCAGTTTATGGGAATACGTCCAATCTGATTCACAGACATCTAATATTGTTTGACCACTCTTGTTGACAGCCTTCAAGTTGGTAAGGTCAATTAGATGCCTCGATTTCAAGATGTCGCGGGACTTGA
Source organism: Linanthus parryae (assembly GCA_023055425.1). Lineage (NCBI taxonomy): Eukaryota > Viridiplantae > Streptophyta > Magnoliopsida > Ericales > Polemoniaceae > Linanthus > Linanthus parryae. Next base: position 124,358,143 of record JALGPY010000004.1, on the reverse strand, counting down.
TTGCCCGATGCAAGGGTGTATTGCCTTCATTGTCGCGCTCGTTTACAAGTTCCCTCACCCCTTTGATCTGCAGGAACTTTTTAAACTGGAATTTGTTCCAAGCTTTGAAGAGATTAAGAGCATTCTTACCACTGTTATCACGGCCTTCAACTGATTCTGGTGCAAACTTGACAATGCCGCGACATATTTTCCAACTACCCATGGAAGATGCCCTGAGCAGAGGGGTAAAGCCTTCGTTGTCAGGAATGCAAGCTATGGAGGCATCTTCCATCAATACCTGAATGATGAATTTTTTGCAGTATCCCTGCACTGCACAGTGTAGCGCCGTCCTTCCACTTTCATCAGTTTGTTTCATCAAGTCTGGCCTTTTGCTTAATAAAAGGGTAACTGTAGGTTCTGCAAAAATAACAGTTCATTCATACTAAAAAGTTCCTTAATAGAAGAGATCTGTTCTGGATATTTGAAACTATGTAGTAGAATGCTTAACAGATCATTCATACTGAGAAATGCTTACCAGAGCAGTGTTTGGCGGCGTGCAAGACATTTTGACCGCGTGGGCCTTTGACACTGTAGGACAATTCTGATTTCAAGATCTTAGCCATTACTTGCTCACAGCATGACTCTGCAGCTAAGTAGAGAGCACTCTCATCAGCATCATTACAAGTGCAAACCAGATCTCCATCCTTTTCAATCAAGTAGAGCGAGACATCCTCGTGTCCATTTTTGAGAGCCTCATGTAGAGCAGTGGAGCCTTCTGAGTTGGTCATCTGGCACAGTAGTGGTGGGAGCACTTCTTCTTCTTGAACTTGAGCTAATCCTTGTCGATATGATATAGAGTGATCCACAAGGATCTCCGCCACAGCAAGGTGTCCGTGTCTGGCAGCGACATGGAGAGGGGTGTCGTTGTTGGAGTTTAGTTGATTGAACAACTCGGGCGCCAGGTCCAGAGATTTCTGAACAAAGCCAGAGTTTCCATGCCTTGCAGCTATGTGCACCATGTTGTTCTTTTGATGTGTCTTGCTCGATTTCAAACTTTCCACGTCACTGGTATTATAACTGCAGTTCTCTAGGAACTTCAGATCTCCCTCTGTAGCTGCCCTGTAGATATGAACATTCATTGTAAGTGCTTTTTTCTTCGACCCTGCCACCACAGCTATAGCTTGCTTGCTGGCTTCTTATTGCAGCATGGTATCACACAAATATATTAAGGAAGTAGAGAAGTTTAGTGTTCACATTTCAACAGCGTAAAAGTCCGGCGATGCTACCTTACTTGTTGAATGCAACAGTGTGAAAATGGGTATCCAACTTAACTTTACTCTGGACAAACAACTCAAGACCTCCACCCAACAGAGGTGCTTTACAAAAAGATGTCATCATTATTAATTACTTTAATTGGAGGACAACCAACTAAAGGCCTCCACCCAACAGAGTATCTTTTACTATATTTTATTTCGTAATAATAATAGTCATAGTCATAATAAAACATAAACGTGTACAACTGGAGGGACGCAATATTTTCAGGATGCCAATTTAGGTCTTAATAGAGTAGCACATACATCTTTGGAGGGTTTCTGCTTGTCTTGAGTTTGCCGACACTTAAAAAAAGGAAGCTGACACTGAAGCTTTTCAATAATGGATAACAACAGAAAAGGCATTACACAGGGTTGATAACTACCTTTTCCGACCCTGCCACCACAGCAAGAGCTTCAAGAGCTTCAAGAATTGCAGCAAGATCTTGTATTTCTGATTGCAAGAGCTTCAAGAATTTCGCACCATATAATGGCTTTTCTTAATGCAAGAGCTTCAAGAATTGCAGGATGCCTTCATTTGGCTCCTGCAACTTGCCAATTACATCTCCCACTTTGTTCAGGCATACAGCAGCAACTTCCCGTCAACCTCTTGATAAGCCAACTGCAGCATCTGTAAATAAATTAAAATCCTATATCAGCTCAGGTTTCTTGTCAACTTGCTAAGTTTTTCTTTCCTTTACCATTGATATGAGATTATGCTTCTTGAATTCATGGAAGCTTACCACTGCCTTCCTCACCACAAGAGAAGGATGCCATTTAATATTATAAAAGACCCAGTCGCTTCTCGCCTTCTCGCCTTCCAAACTTCCCAGCAAACATACAAAAAAAATCCCAAATAATCCTTGCTCTCATGTGAAGCATCAGCCCACTCCAGTACCTTCTCGGCTTCTCCCACCATTCAAATCTTTTTAACACTAGTCATTACTTTGGAAAATCTGATGGAAGTAACTTCCAAACAAGCTCTGAAAATACACAATTCCACAGCAGGTGTAATTCATTTTCTGCTTCTTCCCCACATAATCTGCCAATATCATCCAAAATCGTACCTCTTTTTTTAAGACAAGAAAAGAGAGTGATCCTGATAGTAATTTCCAGAAAATAATTTAATTTTTTGCTGCACTTGAATGTCCCAAATTCTTCTCCAGAGAAAGGATTTGGTGCTGGAAACATTGTGCTTGCCCTTTTCCATTTCACTTAACTTGAAGGCAGATCTCACGTTGAAAACACCATTGTTAAAGAAGCTCCAGGATCTCTTATCAGCACATGAGAGTCCACCACACGCATTGACAAGATTAACCTGGCTTCCTCATTATCAAAAGGAGAATTCACCTCATCCACCTTCCATTGTCTTAGGTCACGGTCATAAGTTCATGGACTTTGGAAAGACCAAAAATGTGGAGGTCGGCATCATGTGATATAGAAGTTAACAATCCTGAGCAGCCAAGGGTCTTCCCAAATTCTGATTGAGCGACCATTTCCAACTCAAAAACTAAAACCTTTCTTGATAACATCCCTCCCTTCACACAGAATTTTCCGGACCAATGGCTCAATGAGCAACGATTTGGCCCTTTACTATACAACACAATGCAAAAATTATCAGAACATTGGACCGTTTTGCTATTCAAATCACCCGGTCAAAGGGACTCAGTGAATAGTGGTAAAAGTCAAGGCGATGAGAAAGAGAAGATGCGGAGGTAGTACTATGAAAGAATCTTCTCTTAAAAAGGATTTAAATAGAGATATTTCCCCATTAATCAGCTTCCAAGACTGCTTTGCGGTTAAAGCCAAATAGACTAATTATTCAGGACCTCCTTCATTTTTGTCTGTTGCAATGAATTTTTCTTTGCTTCGTCCTGTTGTTATCCCACAAAAACCTTGTGAAAATTTGAGAGATCTCCATGGAAGTCTGTTCAGGAAACAAGAAGAATGACATACCATAAGTGAGGACGGCAGCCAAGACTGAATTAACTAATATCTCTTTACCTGCACTACTGAGAAAAGCACATTTCCATGAAGACAGGCTCGCAAGAATTATGTCTTCAAGGAACTTCAGCACTCGAGTTTTAGACCTTCCAATAAACGCGGGTAGACCCAAAAACTTGCTTTATTTGAGATCATTGATGATTCTCAAGTAGTATTGAATATATCCTTTACACAATCCACTTGTGCTTGGGCTGAAGAGTAGTTGAGACTTCTCTCTGTTAAGAATGACTTGAAATGAAGCTCTTTCATACGCATTAATCACTGCATTCATTGCACAGCCATCAGACATTGTTGCTTTGTAAAATAACAAGTGAGTCCCGCCAAACAACATGTGACTGATAGAAGGACAATGCCTGGATACTTTAATCCTCGAAAGCCATCTACGATCTTCAAAATACTGCAAAATGGAGGAGAAGCTTTCAGCACAAATAACAAATAAAATACGCGACAATGGATCACCTTGTCTAATGCCCCTCGAGGGAGTAATGATATCACTCACTTGGCCATTAATCAATAGTCTAGAACTGATAGAATTGATACAAGTCACGATCCACTAAAACCCATATGATGCTAAAACCCATCTTTAACATTATCCTTTCTAAGTAATCCCATCTAACCCTGTCCAATGCTTTAAGCATATTGAGCTTCATTGCCATCACCCTTTTCCCTCCCATTTCTTCTATTTTAAACGCAATAAGCAATAATAATGTCATCTGTAGTCAATCAACCTTTATGAAATGCGGATTGGTTACAACAGATCAACCCATCCATAATTGCACTGAGCATGTTTGCAATAGACTTTTGAAGGGAGATGCATAAACTTAGTGGGTCTGAAATGTTTTACTACATGAGAAGGGTTTTTCACTTTCTCCGAAACGGGAAAATTGGTCATATAACCTCACTCCAATTTGAAATTGGAAATCTAACCTCCGAGAAAAAAGACAAAAAAAAACTTTTTATCTCTCACAAATGGAGGTTAGATGCCCAATTTTGAATTTGGGACCAGGTTAGAAAACAAATAACTACCAATTGTTGGAACCTGTACAAGAATCTGAATCCGAATAAAGAACAGTAAAGATAAACTTACAGAGTTTGGAGAACTGCAGTGAAATAGAGATGATCTCGTGCATATACACGATGGCCTTAAGGCTTTATTCGCTCCCAATTGGTACTGTTGATCCGGAGCGAAGGCCTCCCAGGATAATCACCTCTCACCGTGCAAGCAGAATTACCGTCTGGAATTGCACCCTTCGAACCTGTTAAGTGGTGTGATAACTCTCTGTATTTGTGAGGAAGAAGAAGAACTGTCTGGATTTCGGAATGATGAAACAGAGGAAGGTGTCTGCCTTTTAAAGAAGACAGACACCTGTTAGGAACAGTTGGAAACGGTTGGGTAACGAAAACAGTTGTAACTGTTCAAAAAGCAGTTACGAAAAACGGTCTGGTGAAGAATTATTTCCGGGCTGATTTTTAATTCTGAGAAGGAGTTGGTTTCTGGCCCAAAAAGATTAAGTTGTCATTTAATCAGGCCCAAGCCCAAGCCCACGTCACGTCCCGGCCCGTGCCCGAACCCGAGACCGAGCCGGCCGTCCGGACGGCGGCGGCGGCGCGCGCGTGTGTGGTGATTCGGACCATAGCTAGGTCCTCTCTCCTACACAAAATGTGTACCACCCAAAGGGCGTGCCCTATAGTGCAGACTTGAACTACATAAGGTGAACAAGTTTGTTCTTCCCTCCAATGTGGGATGAATTAATTCTCCCACTTGAAGTTGCCTTCTTCACCTTCTTGAGGTGCCATCTTCACCTATGAATTTTTCATTCACCCGAACTCGATTTGGGTCGAAATAAAGTAGTAGGACGATCACCTCGACATAAGGTTTCCAAAACTACTTTCACCTCGACGAATCGATAACCCGATTCTTCACAAATCGGGTCCAAAGTCGACCCAAAATCGATATTTTCCAACAATCCCCCACATGAATGATAAAATTGGCTGAGTAGCCGGGATGTCAAAGGATTGAGAGAGATATCACGCGAACGATAATCGCATCGAGAAGGTAGTCAGAGACTTTGAACATTCTCTTAGTGAAGTACCAACGGGTATACTGGCTTGTCAGTAGCGAATCGCCTTGAACTGCTTGCCGTGACGTATACCTAGTCATTAGCACCCACACGGTTATCATTCTTACAATTACGGTTCTCATTTTCGTGCCCGTTTTGGCCATGGAACACTTATGTCCTGGTTTCATGAGTGGTCTTAGAGAATTTAGCCTCGTCATTCTCCTAGAACCGGCCCCCAGTTCCCACTCATATAGGTGAGTCTCATAAAGAGTATCTTGCCATACCCCACTTGGTCGTTTAACCAAGATATGAGCTCATTAAAAGCTTCAATGCTTAACCTTGTCCAATGCAAGCGTCACTCGGCGTTCACCCTAGGAATAGGTTAGGAAATTAAATTTCCTCAGTGACTAAATATTTGCCCGATAGGTAGGTTGGCCCTTTGAACTTAGTTATTGGGATCTCCAATCTTCTAAGTTGGGTTTCTGCTATGTGCAACTCGGTGAGATAGGCTTTAGTCCCATTCCCCTCGATGAACTAAACACTTGCTCTCTCGGTAATCCCTTTGTTAGAGGGTCTGCTAAGTTCTCCTTAGACTTCACGTAATCGATCGATATTATTCCATTTGAGAGCAATTGTTTAATGGTGTTGTGTCTACGACGAATATGTCTAGACTTACCATTATAGATACTATTTTGCGCCCTTCCAATTGCCGATTGACTATCGCAATGGATGCAAATAGGTGCCATTGGTTTTGGCCACATTGGAAGTTCTTCTAAAAACTGTCGAAGCCATTCTGCTTCTTCCCCTGATTTATCCAAGGCAATGAATTCGGATTCCATTGTGGATCTTGCAATGCAGGTTTGTTTAGAAGACTTCCATGACACGGCTGCACCTCCTAGGGTAAAGACATACTCACTTGTGGATTTAGAATCCCTTGTATCCGATATCCAATTGGCATCACTATACCCTTCAAGTACGGCTGGGTACCTAGTATAGTGCAGTCCATACGTTAAAGTATGTCTTAAATACTTTAGCACCCGAGTCAATCCTTTTCAGTGATTTGCACTAGGATTGCTCGTGAATCGACTGAGTTTGCCAACTGCTTGAGCGATATCGGGTCTGGTGCAGTTCATGAGATACATTAGACTTCCGATAACTTGAGCATATTCGTTTTGCCTTACACTGGCCCCATGATTCTTGGCGAGGTGTAGATTAAGATCAACAGGAGTCTTAACTTCCTTACCGTCGTTCTTGTCGAATTTCTCAAGTATCTTTCCAACATAGTGTGACTGAGATAATGTGTATCCATTTGATGTTCTAGTGATTTTCATCCCTAGTATAACATCTGCGATACCCATGTCTTTCATGTCAAACTTTGTCGTCAACAATTTCTTTGTTGTATTGATGATATTCTTATTACTTCCCATAATTAGCATATCATCGACATATAAGCAAACAATGACATAACCATCACGAGTGGTTTTGTGATAAACACACTTGTCACATTCATTTATATGAAAGCCATTTGATAACATTGCGTTATCAAATTTGACATGCCATTGTTTTGGTGCCTGTTTCAGCCCATAAAGAGATTTGACTAACCGGCAAACCTTGTCTTCTTGTCCGGGAACATGAAAACCTTCAGGTTGCTCCATGTAAATCTCCTCATCCAATTCACCGTTCAAGAAAGCAGTCTTTACATCCATTTGGTGAATTTCGAGATTATTTATAGCGGCAAGCGCTATAAGCATGCGAATGGATGTAATCCTTGTGACTGGTGAGTAGGTATCGAAATAATCGATACCTTCCTTTTGTTTGTATCCCTTTGCTACAAGGCGAGCCTTGTATTTTTCGACAGTTCCATCAGTTTTAAGCTTCCGCTTAAAAATCCATTTGCAACCTAATGGTTTGCAACCTGATGGAAGACTCACCAATTCCCATGTGTGATTTTGAAGTATTGATTCAATTTCACTATTTACCGCTTCCTTCCAATATGACGCCTCACTGCTAGACATAGTGTAACACCCCCAAATGGTCCAAGCCGGAGACCCGGGGATGTCACTCCGTACCCGAGAGGAGCCCGGATACAAGGAGATTTTATAACATGGTTCGCAAGCACAAAACATCCACAATAATAATTAAATCCAATTGAAAATATTGCATTATTAAAAATCCAACATCCTAGCCACAAACCGGCATAACAAACTAAAGTGTTTAAACTAATAAGGAATTCAAATTCAAATGAAATACTACTTCTATTATTCCATGTGATGCGCGTCCCCTTCTACGCCAGATAACCATCTTCTAAACCTGTGGTGCGGAATGAAAAAGAAACACCACAGTACAAAATCAGCATGAAATACTGGTAAATAAACATCCAAACATGTAAAACGATGATGAGGTAGTTATAAAACAATGACTCATTTGTAAGTAAGAGTTTTTCGCAAACACAGCGGTAATAAAGTTGACTCTTGTATTAAAACATAAGAGTTCCCAATTCCATAATATTTCCAAATCCATTTCGATAATCATTAGGAAAATCCAAAATCCATCGTTAACTTCTTTCCGTTAACAAAAACCAAAAATCCATTATTACTTTGTTGTGACGGGGGAAACCAACCAACCACTTCGCAAGCATCCAAGACCTTAAGTGTCGACACCCCCTTACAGACTTCTTGCGGCCAGAAGAGTGAGTACAAGGAGCTATCCGGGGACTTGCAACCGGATTAAAATAAAAATAAATTGAAACGGAAGACCGAGATCAAACCGTCCAATGCCAATGGTAACCATACCACAATAATCATAAATGTCCCCGCACAACTATTCCACTTTACGTATTAATGCATTATCATTAACATGGTGATATTTTCAAGAAAAACATTTATCAAGTAGAAATCACATATTGCATGTCACATCACATAAACACATTTTGAGACGTAAAGAAATACAAGAACTCGTTTTGACACGAAAGAGATAAGCACACTAGGCTTGGCATATTTACTTACCTTTAATCTCAAGCAAAGCAAATCACTTCCTAGTAATACTCGACGTGTCCTTCGTCAATGAAATTGTCGCCTACAAATTTAATAGTATCCTAATCAACACATTGCACACGAAGTCCTATATGTAAATGAAATAAATCTCTTACTAACTCTCCCCAACCCTTGCTAAGGTGAACAAACCTCTTTTATAATAAAAATATGCTTTATTAAGCTAACGTTTATTATTTGTAAGAACATAGCTATAGTTATATAAATATAACTTATAAGATTAACTCATTATTTCCCTTATTATAGGGTAGAGAAGCATATTATTTTTTCCCCAAAACAATAATAATTCTAATAGTAGTTCCTCCCAACCAAACAAGCCTTAGTAGAGAGCATAAGTTATAAACTAACTAACTTTTATTTAAAAGAAATAACAATTTATTTGAGGAAAATAGCTTATTCTAATTTGTTATAAACTTATAAAAATAAATTAGAAATATATATTTCATCACCCTCATATTATATTTTTATTTTTGAGTAAAGATGAGTACCAAAAAGATCATTCTAAGCTTGTGCAAAAAGAATTGTCCCTTATAGGGTTTGAACCCATGACCTTCTTCTCAAACCACCAAAGCTTTAATTGTTAGCATCTAACCACTAGGCCAACAGCCCACTTGCTTCTTTTTCTTTCATCCTTACCTTTATTATCTTCCCACTAATCAACTAATGAAAAAAAAAAAGAGAAAGAAAACAAATACAGATGGAGAGAGAGAAACGGGTTTTTACCCGATGGAGGAGAAGAGGAGACGGGACAACGCCGGGGAGGACCGGCGATGGCGAACGGTGGCAGAGACGACGCCGGCGGCGAGGGCGGTGGTCGACGGCGCGGACGGCAGCGGCGGGGAGGCGAGGTAGCGGCGGCGTCGGCTTGCCTTCGCCGGGCCTGGTTCGCCTCGTCGGACTCGGGTTCCGGCTGGGTTTGCTCGGCGTCGTACGGAGCAGAGAGAGAGCGAGATTGAGAGAGGAAGATTGAGTATTTCGTGGGTTTATATAGCCTTGAGGTTGAGGAATCCGGCGAGGATTAGGAATCTTCTCCGGGTTGATTTTGATTTTGAATCGGACCACAAAATTGGGTGAAATTGGTGACTTGAAGCTAAAGATTCGATCTTTGTCGAAGTAGGAGTGAATTGGGACGGTTATTGAGAGATTTGGTGGTCGAATTGGTGTTGGTGGTGATGTAGGCGGCGAAGGAGGCGGGAGTACTCTCCTGGTCATTGCAGGAGATGGAGAAGATGATGATTTTTAGGTTAAAGACACTTTCACCCCCATTAGTTTAGGTTAAAGACAAGTAATACCCCACCAGTTAAGTTAAAGACACTATTAAAGTTATGAAAAATACATAAAAGCCCCACATCTATAATAACTATAAAAATTAACTTCCTACCAATAAAATTAACTCCCAATACTTATACTAATGTTATATTGACACCAAATATTATCATAAAATATAATAGTATCATATTAACACCCAATACTTATAATATTATTATATTACCACTCAATAATTATAGTAATATCATAAATACTCATATTTACAAAACGGGGTATTTCATCATTCCCCCCTTAAAGAGAGCTTCGTCCTCGAAGCTTAAACCAACCTCTCAACAACCACTAAGGTATGGGTCTCCACTTTAGGGTATAATAACTAAGCGCAAACATAAGGCTTCAAAAATGACGTTCTTCAAAACCAAAGGCTTCAAAACCGAAGGATTACACATAGCCTCCTTGTATGATTGAGGCTCATTTTCTACCATATAGGTAAGAAAATCCGGTCCAAAGGTCTTTGCTGTTTTGGCCAGCTTGCTACGTCTAGGTTCAACCTCTTCTTCGGACTGTTCAGACGTGGAGTCACGAGTTCGTTTAGAACTTTCCACATTCTTGGTTTTGTACGGAAATACATCTTCAAAAAATGTAGCCGAACAAGACTCAAAAATAGTATTTTCGTGTATATCTTCAATTTCTGATTTTACAACCAGAAATCTATATGCACTACTATTATGAGCGTACCCGATGAAAACGCAGTCCACCGTTTTCGGTCCCAATTTAACCTTTTTAGGTTCCGATATTGCTACCTTTGCGAGACACCCCCACACTTTGAGGTATTTGTAGGACGGTGCTTTTCCTTTCCATAGTTCATATGGAGTTTTGCTAAGCCTTTTCCGAGGAATCCTATTAAGGATAAGGTTAGCGGTCAGCAGGGCTTCCCCCCACAAGTTCTGAGGTAAACCCGAACTTATAAGTAATGCATTCATCATTTCCTTTAAAGTTCGATTTTTCCTCTCCGCAACGCCATTTTGTTGTGGCGAATACGGTGCCGTAGTTTGATGAATTATCCCACTTTCTAGACAAATGTCTTTAAGTGGTGATTCATATTCACCTCCTCGATCACTACGCACAATTTTAATTTTTCTATCCAATTGATTTTCAACTTCATTTTTGTAATGTTTAAACATATCTACTGCTTCGTCTTTGCTTCTAAGAAGATAGACGTAGCAATATTTAGTGCAATCATCTACAAAGGTAATGAAGTACTTCTTTCCTCCTCTTGTTTGCGTATATTTTAGATCGCATATATCCGTATGGATTAACTCAAGAGGGGATGTCACTTTCCCATCAATTGGTCAGAAAGATTTCTTTGTTTGCTTTGCTTCAACGCACGTTTCGCATTTGTGGGATCTATCAATTTTTGCACTAGGAAGATGTTCCATAGACATTAACTTGCGAATGGATTCAAGATTTGCATGTCCTAATCTACTATGCCATAAATTAGAAGACTCCAACAAGTAAATGGAATTGACGCTCTTATTTATAGCCTTAATTGGCGTCACAGTCATTACATTTAGCTTGAACATACCATCGCTAAGGTATCCCCTGCCTACATACGAACCACTTTTCACTAGTACAATTTTGTCGGATTCGAAGACAAGCTTGAATCCTTTCTTAACTAAGACGGATCCCGAAACCAAGTTCTTGCGAATCTCCGGAACGTGAAGCACATCGTTGAGCAAGAGCATCTTTCCCGAGGTCATTTTGAGAGTGACGGTGCCTTGTCCTTCAACGGTAGATGAGGCGGAGTTGCCCATGAAGACCGGTTCCCCATTTTTCACCTCCTCGTATTTGGTAAACATTGATTTGTCCGAGAAAATATGGCGTGTCGCGCCGGTGTCGACCCACCATTCCCTTGGGTTGCTGCCAATCATGTCCACCTCCGAGACGACCGCTGACAAGCGAATCCCATCATCCTCGTTTGCTTCCGCAACGTTGGCCTCGGACTTCTCTTTGTTCTTTTGAGGTTTGCGCTTCTTTTTGCACTCGCTTCGACGATGTCCCGTTTTGCCGCAATTGAAGCACTTCCCCTTTAACGATTTATCACCCGCATCGAGGAGTCCAAGTCTTTAGCCTTTCGTTTCTTTTTCGGCCCTTGTTCCACGACGTTTGCTTTGGCTTGTACAATTCCTGTTTTGGGGTCGGCATTGCGGTTGTCCTCCTCAATCCTCAAGCGCACGATGAGTTCCTCGAGCTTGATTTCCTTGCGCTTGTGCTTGAGATAATTTTTGAAGTCCTTCCATGATGGAGGCAACTTCTCAATTATACAAGCTACTTGGAATGATTCGCTAAGAACCATCCCCTCGGCATGGATCTCGTGGAGGATCACTTGCAACTCCTGAACCTGACTTATTACAGTTTTTGAATCTACCATACAAAATTTCAGGAATCTAGCCACTACAAACTTCTTAGCCCCGGCATCTTCTGTTTTGTACTTTTTGTCTAAAGATTCCCACAATCCCTAGCGGACTTAGCACCACAATACACACTATACAATGAATTGTCTAAGCCGTTAAGAATGTAGTTTTTAGCCAAAAAATCCGACTGCTTCCACGCGTCTACCGCTGCCACGACATCCTTTTCGGAGTTTTCGGTCAACGCTGGTGCGTCTTCATTCAGAACGCCGGCCAAGTTGAGGGTTGTCAAGTAGAATAGCATTTTTTGTTGCCATCTCTTGAAATCCTTCCCGGTGAACTTTTCTGGACGTTCCCCATGTCCGCCGATAGCCATCACTGTCGCGGGTCTGGTGGTATTTCCAGAACTGGTTCCTTCTGCCATTGCTGAAAATTTTGCAACGCAAAAATTCAGTACCAATGGATGTATATAGGATAATATACTGTTATGTAAAAACAGCAACAAGACGATAATAATACAGTTTCTGAAATTTAACAGTGAATAAAAAGAACTGAAAAATTAAATCAGAAACAACAATTCTTTCGAAAATTGGTTTCGAAAGATATAGATAGAAAGTAACAGATAATCTGACTGTTTTACGAAAATGAAACAGAAAAATTAACTGTTACAGAAAAATAAACGGAGCAGTCTATTTAACTGTTGCAGAAAAATTTCGACAGAAACTGAAGAAATTTTGACTGTAACAGAAAATTAAACAGCAGCAATATTTAACAGTAACAGAAAATTAACAGTACCAGAAAATAATACTGAAACTGGAAATAAAATGTACTGCAAAAACAAAAACAGAGACTGAACATTTTACTGTTGCAGAAAAAATTTCGAACAGAAAATTTTTGCAGTCACGAACAGAACAGAACTCGAAAAATAACGGTATTGATTCTTGAATAGATTAGTATTAAAGCCTTAAGATTGTTGGAACCTGTACAAGAATCTGAATCCGAATAAAGAACAGTAAAGGTAAACTTACAGAGTTTGGAGAACTGCAGTGAAATAGAGATGATCTCGTGCATATACACGATGGCCTTAAGGCTTTATTCGCTCCCAATTGGTACTGTTGATCCGGAGCGAAGGCCTCCCAGGATAATCACCTCTCACCGTGCAAGCAGAAGTACCGTCTGGAATTGCACCCTTCGAACCTGTTAAGTGGTGTGATAACTCTCTGTATTTGTGAGGAAGAAGAAGAACTGTCTGGATTTCGGAATGATGAAACAGAGGAAGGTGTCTGCCTTTTAAAGAAGACAGACACCACGAAAACAGTTGTAACTGTTCAAAAAGCAGTTACAAAAAACGGTCTGGTGAAGAATTATTTCCGGGCTGATTTTTAATTCTGAGAAGGAGTTGGTTTCTGGCCCAAAAAGATTAAGTTGTCATTTAATCAGGCCCAAGCCCACGTCACGTCACCGAACCCGAGACCGAGCCGGCCGTCCGGACGGTGGCGGCGCGCGCGCGTGTGTGGTGATTCGGACCATAGCTAGGTCCTCTCTCCTACACAAAATGTGTACCACCCAAAGGGCGTGCCCTATAGTGCAAACTTGAACTACATAAGGTGAACAAGTTTGTTCTTCCCTCCAATGTGGGATGAATTAATTCTCCCACTTGAAGTTGCCTTCTTCACCTTCTTGAGGTGCCATCTTCACCTATGAATTTTTCATTCACCCGAACTCGATTTGGGTCGAAATAAAGTAGTAGGACGATCACCTCGACATAAGGTTTTCAAAACTACTTTCACCTCGACGAATCGATAACCCAATTCTTCACAAATCGGGTCCAAAGTCGACCCAAAATCGGTATTTTCCAACACCAATGTGGGAGGAGGTTTTAGTGCAAAATTTCTACAAACAATGTGAGTAAGTTGGAGCATTTTACCTGAAGTGAGAAAAGTAAAAAATCGCAGCTTTGCTAACATCCTCCCCTGCAATGATGCCAATAACACGGGAAGAACTTGGCTGATAATCCATGAAATCAAATCCCGCATATTAATCAGGGCTGAGATCAGAACAAGCCTTTTTTTAATGTCGTCATTAGAAATTGAAGTACCATCCTTCTGAGTAGAGAAATTACGGACTCCAACCATGTCGCTGAACGCATCTTGTGTGAAGAGAATCTTATAGAATGAGAGAAATTCCTTTTCTTCTTCACTGCACCGAGTGCCATCTCTTTGGGCAATTCCTGCAATTTGATTTGATTTGAATGAAGGAATCTTAAGTTCCTATCCCCAGCCTGGATTCTTGATCTGATTCCATCTGCACAACTCCTGATTCTTGCTTCCATCTCCTATAAATCTTTTTTTTTTTTTCAACCGGGTTTCTCAAAGGGATGGATATGGCGATCTCTAGAGACAATAATAATAGTGCAACCGGCCCATCTCTTTTTGGGACTTGAAGGCCCAATGTCATGAGTCCATCATCTCAGAAAAATATCCCTACTTTCTTTTTTTTTTTGGGACAAAATTCCCTACTTTCTACCTGTACATCGTTTTTTCTTTCATCTCCAACCCTATGGGGAGAGGGGAGGGGGATAGGGAAAATCGTATAAAAATACGGTTCATGTCCAACCCTATAGGGGGAAGGGGAGGGGATGTTATGGGAAAATTTTTTGCCTTGGGTGAGGGGCCCCATGGATATGCAAATCCCCATGGACATGCCCTCACCCAAGGCAAAATTTATCCTCATAGCACCCATCCCCCTCCTCCTCCCCTCACATGGTTGGAGACGAGTAGCAGTTTAGGAAAAGGGGAGGGGGAATATGGTGGGCCTGTGGGGGGAGGGGGAAAATGGTGGGCCCGTGGGGTGAGGGGGAGGGGGAAAATGCATGGGTTGGAGATGCCCTTAGTGGTTTTGTTCCTTTTTATTACGGCGGTTCACAATATGTTGGCATTTTTTTTCATTCTCAAAGAAAAAATATCCGTACTAATATTTTTTCTCTTGAAAAGTATTATTTTGTTGTTGTTAAAGATTATATTTTGAAAAAAATTGTGAAATTAAAACATCATAAAAACTAGGATACAACAATGTCACGTTAATTCTGCAAGATCGCGAGCATTAGAAACGACGTGTCTAGGGACAAAGATCAAGGTGAAGTGTTTAATTTCCGTCAGGAGCATGAACAAATCTGCTGGGAAACATTGTTGATGAGGTAGTTGACGATGATTTTGGAATCAGACTCAATCAGTCTGTAATTTAATAAACAGATAAATAAAATAGCATATTGATAACTTTTTACCAAACAACAAAACGGACACCTAACACCAATCTTTTTTTTATTTTCTTTGAATTTTTGTGTCACAAACTTTTTTCACACTATTTTTTAAGACAACGTAAAATCTAAAAAATTTACACGAAACTCACCGTAAATTTCGAAGTTCTCTCCTTTTCTTTTTCTTTTACATTGCTTTTTTCTCTTTTCTATGAATAGATTGACAGACATTCTTCTCTACATTGAATTGTAATAACCATTACTAACTACAGTATTTACAAAACCCAAAATATAATGACTCACGAGAGAGTACAATATATGATGATAGGAAATATGAGCTCAAAACGATGGCCAGCTTAGTTGGTAGAGCATTACAATTATTATGCACTTTTGCTAGCCAGATTCCCTCCTATTTCAGTGATTATAGTACAGTGTATCGTTGAGTCATGGCCCATGAAGATGCACGCTTTGGGCCTTCAAATGTTTACATACGCAAAGCTTAACTCCTCTGAAAGTAATTTTATGCTATATCACAGTGCATCTATTTTCGAACTCAACGGGTTTGCTTGAGGACAAGTTAGGAGTAGTAATGAGGAATTACACGAGGAAGGAACATATGTAGACTGCTCCCTTCGTCTCAATTTATCTTTCCATTTAATTTTTCAAACAACTTTGAAAAGTTGATTGGAGTAGCGAAATGACCAAAAACAATTATTAAACTTTTCACAATTTTAATTAAGTTAAGAACTTTCCACAATTTTAATTAAGTTAAGATAAAATATATTGATATTATTTTGTATTTATTTTTTATTAGTATTTATCATTTATCACTTCTGCGAATATAAAATTATGTCTGATAATTCTATTCTGAACAGCCACATGAAAAGCATCTGTTTAAAAACATAAAATGAATAATATTCTAAGTGAGATGATTAGTTAAAGATGACTATTTGTAGTATGATCCTGAATTTTTACTTCACGGGACAACACGTAATAGTAATTATATGTAATCCGGCTAATTTATCAATCAAGCCAAACCGGATTAGTCCAAAAACCAAACATGGCGTGGAGGTCCCCTTAAAATAAGAAAGAAAACATGGCGTGGAGGGATCAATCGCGGGTTAAAAAGTTTAACACTTCCCTTTACTCCATAACAACTCATATTGATTGCAGTTGATTGAATTGCTGAAATTGACAAACCTGTCATCTCTCCCAAAGGTTACACATTTGGCACCATGAAAGAAGGGCTAGAGCAATCATTTATTTTTTGACAAATCACAACACACCCCCTCCTTTGTCAAACTTGCCTTCCTAACCCCCTATCTGCCAACCGTTAGTGTCCAATTGTCCGTAGATATTATTACTAACACAGTACAACCTATTACCTCTGTTTCTTTTGGTTCTTAATTTGACTAATTTGTTTAGCAAAACGACAAAATAATTTGACATAATTTTTACAAGACGTTGAAGTACAAATTTACTCTTTTTGAGGAAGAGGAAGTAAAATTTACTCTACTATATCATGAAAATATAACCAAAATAGCTTGGCAAAAGGGATCTAGGCTAATGAGCACATTGTGCTACTGAGTACTGCCTACGGTGGTAAAATCGAAAAATAGAGGATGTGTCCAAATCATGCATTTTTTTAGAATTACATCGTAAACATCATGCAGGAGCTTCAAAAAGCTCTATCATTGAGCTAGCACTCATTTGCAAATCATGCATTTCAATGCAGGGGCTTCAAAAAGCTCTATCGTTGGAAATTATAATTTTACTGTTGAATGTCTAACAGTTAAAATGGTGCTCTTGCCAAAATTGCGAAAGTGTTCTTATCCACCCTTGGTACGTTGTCAAAGTAGTGGATGTTGTGCCCATGATTCGGAGGTTGTTTTTACAAATAAGTCATCGGTCTCATTTCAGAGACCGTTTTCAATCTGATTGAGAAGGGTTGAAAAACCTACCTTCAATATGTGCTACTACTGCCATGAAGTCCACACGACAGAATTGTAGGTGCGTAAATGGAAATTGTAGTAGCTATTGCTGTACCAAACAATCAATAAAGGCTACCTCTTGAGATGAGTTGAACAGTTAAGACAAAGATTAATAGTAGTAATATTGTATTGGGAATTTGGGATTGTGAGATAAAGTTCACAGTATTCATTAAGTGACATATTAATCCGGAAGAGTTAATTAACCACTCATGTAAGTATAACGATGGCTGCAGCTAGGGTGATAGTTCAAGTGGTAGAGCGTTGGAAGCCCGTGCATGAGGTCCCGGATTCAGAGCCAGTTGACGACAAAATAATTTCTCAAAAAATATAACGAGGGCTGTAAATAGTACCATTAAAAAAAAAAAAAAAAAAAAAAAACAACGTTGGAGTAATCCTTAAATTTCTTTCAAGGAGTAATCCTTAATGAAACATAATCCTGCACTTCAACTAATTTTTTTTTAGGTTATTAGTACTCCTCCCACATAATGGTTGGTTTCAGACATAGTCAAGATTTGCCTATTCTTCCTTTCATAATGGGTATATATGCATCCCAAAATTCACAATGTTGAAGGTCCTGGATTATTGTTAAAGGTATCGTCAACCTTCTAGGCTTCTAGCTACTTGCGTCACCGATGTCATTGGTGAAGTCATAACACATTATCAAATCGATTGCTATTTTACCTTCTTATCCTAATACAGTCCTTGAATTTACCATTTTTAAGAAAAATATTTGAAAGAATAATTTGATCAGCAAAAAATACTATTGTAATTTTTTATTTTTTTATTTTTGAGGAAGAGTACTATTGTAATTTTATTTGTTCATAATAATATTATAAAGTCATTGTAGCTCAACAAGATGCCATCTCTTTTTGACCAGCGATGAATTTTTGTGATATAGGTGAAAGAAAACAATTAAGACTATGTTCGACGCAAATATCAGCAACCTATATAGTCAGGCAGCCTCATGATTATACAAGACTAGTTTAGAATGATCGTGGTGTAGTGAAGCTTTCGGATAATTTTAATTCAAGATCAAGGAGACCCTACCATGATTAGCAATTTATTACTCTAATTTGCTCTTTTGAAGGCCTTGTGTTTGAATTATTATACAGCTCCAGACACCAGGAGGAGGACCACAATGGGACCTTGAATGAAAATGATGCTTTTGTACTTTTATAATTTTTAGTGGGGAGCTTGCCACCAGTTTATTTATATTCCAATTAGTGATTGGGCATGCACTTTGAAGATTGGAAAATGGATTGTTTATTTATTTTTATAACCTCATTATGTTTTGACAGCCGACATAATGTTGCACTGTTATAGTTATACCGTATATGCACTAAGTTATAGGTTTGGTTTGGATGAAGTTGATATTAGGAAAGATAGATTTTGAATAATATGATCTGAATTGGTAGATTTCGGGCGAAATGAGCCGCATCTGGGCGGAAGGAAACCATAACCGAGTAAATACAACCCGGTTCATATTGTAATTGAAGCATGACTGCTTGAAGGAAAACGGATCTGACCAATAATGAAGAAGCGAAAAATGTCGTCGTCGAAGGACACATGTAACATTTTTATTGGTGGTTGACGATGACTATGTGAAGCTTTACTGAATGCGGCTTTATTCCACTCGAATGTTGTTTTATTCCATCAGGATCCTGCTTTTATCGGATCCTACTTAACTCCACCAAAATCCTGCTCATGACCAAGGACATGGGTGTCGTGCTGTTGGTTGTTGGACTGGTTGGGACCAATCAAGATTCATCCTCCTTCTCATTCACGATTCCCTATTTTCCTCACACTTGTTTATTAAAAAAGAAAAAATCAAAAAAATAATATACTCATCCAACCTGACAGAATTAATTGAGGGTTTATTTTCTCTATCCCTAATAATTTGGCTTGTCCAAACATATCCATAAAGGCGATTTCTTAGTTTGTACTACCGAATATTTGATATATAATGCACTTCTTAAAAGAAATTTATACAGTTCAGGTTGCCACATTCTCCTTCTTGAACCGATTCTAATATTTTTCTCAAAAGTTCTCATATCGAATGAATTGTTAAAAGACCGTTATTATCTTAAAGTTCAAACTTGTTTCCCCGAATTTCCCTACGGTCTTGTCTTTATAGCTTTCTTGGATGCTGCATACTTTAGAAATTCGCACCTCACTAGCCATGCCATTATCAACTAATCAAATAGAGTTAGTGGTGTATTAAGTATTACCGAAGCAACATCAAAGTTTAACATGAGAATTACTCTACCTACGCTCGGCGTTACATCATCAAGCGATTGTTGATGAAACTTGCCTTAATGAGTGTGGTTATACATTTTGGTTTATTGTTTCCGTATTATTATTATTGTTAATATTATCTTGAGTTAAACATGATATCACTTAAGATAAGCTGTACAAAGAAATTATCTATTTGATTCTATCATAAACCCCTTGGTTGTTGATGATTTTAGTGTCATCTGTCATTTTGTGTAATCGGATTTGCTTACGATCAAAATAGATATTGACATATACATTGTACACGTTAGGAGGTGTGGAGTACACGCGTGCACACGACTATGCCAATGTCCTGGACGACGAACTCCTGGACGACTGCGGGGGTTCGGGCGGGGGTCCCGGTGAGGTTCAAGGGGGCAATGCCCCTGGCGGCGGTCGCGCTAGATTTCGGAGGTTTGTTGCTTCACAAAAATCGTCTCTGAATTTTGTTTCGTTGGAAAATAACTACTGAAAACACAACGATTGTAACCGCCATCAACCGTCTGCCCCCTTCCCATATATTGGCAATTTGGTCGAATGAAGAAACACAAAGAGAACAATTTGTGTTCGAAAATCCATAGCAAAAACTTTATTCGTTTTTTATATAATATCTATTTTATCCGATTAGTGATTTCGTGTATACCACCAAAATACTCTAATCTGAAAGTGATCACACGACTAAGAAATTATCCAAGTTTTATTGATTCATATACACGCCAAATTTCCCTACATTGGTCAGTATCCCTACTGACATATTTGAATTACAATGTAATTGAAAAACATTGCATCAATTTTGATATCATGAGTAAGGGTGCGGGTTTGGCAGTCACTAGCTTTCCATCAAGATTGCAAGTGGCCACTTGAGAGTCTCTAAGCGGCAACCAAAATTTCGTTTTGTTCCAAAGTGGCATCAACCATGATCGATGTGCAACCTCTGTTTCAGCCTACTTCACTTTTTGTCACTATTCACTTGGTCACTTTGATCCGGTAATTTGATTAGCAAAACGATATAAGAATTTAATAATTTTTGCATGGTTTGGTAGAGTAAATTTTGCTCTACAACACCATGGAAAAATTGTAAAAAATGTATATCCTCTTGCTATTTAATTCATTGAGTCAAAGTGACGAAGTTACGGGTTGAAAAGTCAAAGTAGGACAATTCAGAAGAAACGGATGTGGTATACGTTAAGTTTTTAGTTCCCAGCTCCCAACATGAGTCAACTTGGTTCATAATGTCGTGTATGGCGTTATTAGAATGACACTTTCACCCTTTAAGTGTGCCACATTTTAGGAAAGTTACACCCCATATTGTGATACCACTAGATTTGAGATGGAACATATCATTAAAAATAATATGTGGGACAAAGTTGTCCCCATTATGCAGAATGTAGAGACTATCCAAGGATATAATAGATTGTGTGCATGATATGGGGGCAAAATTTCTCTCCAAAACTATTTTCCCTTGTCCCCAAACTAAAGGCGCCATAATATGGCAGACTAACGGCGCCACAATAAGCGATACTAAAAGGGTGAAAGTGTCCTTCTCCGAACTAAAAGAGGTAAAAGCGTTCTTCAATCAAACTAAAGGGGGTGAAAGTATCTTTTACACTTAATAAAGTTCTTGGGGGTGAAAACTGAAAATTAACCCCCAAAAGGGACCAAAAGGAACAGAGTGGCTAGCTCGCACTCGATACCTCTGTGATTGGTCTGCACCTAGTCACCGCGTGGGTCGGCCGTTCACATGTCTGGCACAGCCACAGGTCCCATTCTCTGGATAAGAGCATGTTTGGTGGTATCCCTTTAAAAACAAGAAAAACAATAACAAGACAAATTGAAAAAACACATTAGAAAATAGTGTTTAAAACAAGAACACATTTGAAAACATTATTAAATTTTAACGTTAATTATTTTGAATATCAATTTTACGTATAACACCGACATATATTTGTTATTTTATGCATCCAATCAGAGTTGAAATTTATTCAACAACTAATAGTATGATATAACTACCACAAAAACACCGAAGTTGATGTTTCTTATGTAGCACAAAGTGAGGTGCAGTGCGGGTGCGGCAAATTCACAAAAATCATACATAGTTTCCGTTGGGTTGTGACTTGAAAGTCAAAGAAGACAAAGTCTTGGGTCTCAGAATCAAAGTTGGCTAATAGGTGTGTTATGTGGGCTTGGTGATTTCCACCGCCACTACACACATCTATATGTGCATGTGAGTGCTTTTGTTTAGTAGTAAGACACAGAGGCGAGAATTGAGCACAAGTGTAGGATTTGTTCTTCTGTGTGTCCGGGGGATTTTAGGGTGGCCGTCGTGGTCGTTCTGGCCACGACGTGCATTGTAATCGGGTTCTCATCTCAATAAAATATCTGATTCTGGCCGTGGAGGTAGCTTACGGGTCCGTTGCGAATTCGTTAGTGAACCACGTTAAATATAAATCTTGTTCTTGTGTTGCTTTACATCGTTCTTGCTCGAATGCCCCTAGATTATAACAAACTAGTATCAGAGCCGGGGTTCCAATTTCCGGGTGGAACTCAAAGTTAGGGTTTCGCGATTCAGGTGGAGCAGACTATCCGGAGTTGGGTTTCGAGATTCCGCCAAGAACGATCTCTGGTTTGACAATGAAGATCGTTCCGTTCGTGAGAGAGAACCAGGTACACCCACCATCTGAAAAGCCCCATGGAGGGGGATATTCGGGCTCCCGTCGGAGGAATCTGGCGCACATCTGATTAGGCGTGCAAGGGATCTGGCAAATCCAGCACACATTCGGTACTAGCGCGAATCTGGCATCTGGCAATTGACGTTTAGGCGCAATCCGGCTCCCGGCGTGGAGCATCTGGAGTGTGAATTGAATCTGGTTCTGGCTCATGCGTTTCAGGAACTCGTTTGAGTTGAAGCAACGACCTGGAGCATCTGACGCGTGAGATTTCTGGCACGCGCATCTGATCCTGGTTCTGGCGCGCATTATGCACGAGGTTCGGTTATGGCGTGCATCTGATCTTTGGGAGTGTACCTAGACACGTAATTTAGCTCGCATCTGGCGCGATCTATTTCTGGCGAGCATCAAGCGCCTCTGAGGCATACGGGGCGCATCGGGCACGAAAATTTATTTGGGCACTCGTTACTGGTGCATCAGGTCTAAGTAACATCTGCCACTTGTCGTGGTGCATCTGCCTGGCGCAATTGGGCGCATCGGAATACATTCGGTCCTTCTTTCTCAGTGAATGTATTCGAGTCTGGTTCTGGGTGGAGCACTTGTTTCTGTTTCTGGAAGTGCATCTGCATCGGGCACATTCGTTGGAGGAACGCATGGTAGTTTGAGCAACGATTTGGCGATTCAAGTTTCGCATACAGCTGTGAAACATCTGTTTGAGGAGGCGTGCTCGTTTCACGTTGGGAGACGCATCCGGTTCAGGTTTGAGGAGAGAAGCATCAGATTCCGGTTTCGGGTTGCTGAGACGATTCAAGTCAAGGTGGAGATTTGTTGGGTTGTGACTAAAAGTCAAAAAGGCAAAGTCTTGGGTTTTAGAATCAAATTCGACAAAGAGGTGTGTTTTGTGGGCTTGGTGATTTCCACTGCCACTACACACATCTATATGTGCATGTGAGTGCTTTTGCTAAGTAGTAACTCACAGAGGCGAGAACTGAGCACAAGTGTAGGATTTGTTCTTCTGTGTGTCCGGGGGTGTTTCGGGTGGCCATCGTGGCTGTTCTGGCCACAACGTGCATTGTAATCGGGTTCTCTTCTCAATATAATATCTGATTCTGGCCGTAGGGGTAGCTAGCGAGTTCGTTGCGAATTCGTTAGTGAAACACATTAAAATATCTGTCTTGTTCTTGTTTTGCTTTCGTCGTTCTTGCTCGAATACCCCCAGGTTATAACAGTTTCAAAGATACATAGTTACCATATCAACAATATAATCTCTTGATGTCATTGGTCGTAAGTATGGAGAGACAAGTAACTTAAGGGTTAGAAATGTTTACATATATGCACATTGTTTTGATTAAATTGTAGAATTACTTGAGAATAACTCCAACGAACATTTTTAAAATGATCACGTATTATCCTCAAAGCACCCGCAAAGCACCCATGAAGCACGCAAGCACCTACGAAGCACCTGAAAGCACCCGGTGCGGGTGCGCGACCTCCCAGAAGTACCCGTGTCACATAGGCTGTTTCTATAAACAACTATTTTTCAGCAGAATTTTTGTTTTTAACAGACAAAAGAATAGAGCTGCCAAATGAGTTTCTCGGAACAACAGTTTTTTTTAATCAGTTTAAAAACAGGATACCAAACATGCACTATGATTCTTCAAAAAAGAAAAAAAAAAAATCCTATTTTTAATCAATCAATTCGCCTACTTTCTTTAAAGCTGCTGTACCAGTAGTCTATTCATCCATCAGCAGCAGCATTCTTTCTTTCTCTCACAAATCCAGAGGTATCCATTTCCCGACTTTTACAAGAAAGAGAGAAAAAAAGTGCTCTGATTTTATTCCCCTGCTCCATATTCTTCCTCTTCACCAGAGACTACCCAGTTGTTATATCCATCCTCCACGAACTGGGTCATCATCAGTTCTTGGATTACAGCTCTCTTGTACAGAAAGCGGATCGACCTCAGAGACCCGAAGAAGAAGAGGTATGAAACACAATTGAATTGACCCACTTGGTTTTACCTTTCTTTTGAATTCATGTGTGGTTGTTCAAGGTGGGTTCAGGTTAAATCCGTGAGATCTGAGACACTGTTTGCTTTCTTGGGGGAAAAAAGTTGAAACCTTTATTGGGATCTGTTTGATTGCCCTGTGTTCTTGTGTTTTCTCTTAGTTTCTTGTTGGTAGCTGGGATTTTGTGGGTTTTGGGTTGGAGCAGTTCAGCTCTAGAATCTTTTTGTTTTTGTGTAATTTAGCTCAAAGCAAGTGTTTGGTGAGAGATCACAATCACTCTTTTCTGGGTTTTGGGGTTGTTCAGCTGTTAAAGTTTCAGAGATTCCTCATTGCTCTAGCTGATTCTGAGGTATGATGTTGTGGGTTGGCTGTTAAAAATCCCAACTTTTTTTATAGATTGCTTTCATGTTCTAACAGGTTGATTGAATAATAGCTCATGATTTGTAGATATTTTCCCCTTTTCTGACTGATTCTAGGGTTTGAAATTGTGGGTTGGTTCTTTAAAATTGCAATCTTTAATCAGAATCAGCTTTGTTGAATTTAGTCTTAGGGTTTATCTTTCCAGAACTTTCAGTAATTTATACAGCAAAGGCTTTGGTTTGTGATATGGGTTTGATGCTTGGCTCCAATTAAGCCTATTTCTTGGAGATTTAGGTTCTGGTGAAACTTCATTCTTATTTTCATTTGTCTTTTTGATGATTCAGGTAGCTAAGCTTCTATGGATTCCCCTCAATCTGTCGTCTCACCATTCAAGGGTTCTTCGGTCTTCCCTGAACCGGAGAAGCAAAAGCCTGACCAATTCGCCAAGAACAATGGCTCCTTTGCTGAGGTCCAGAGCAAACAAGCCATTGGTGTTCTTGAGGTTTTCATACATCAAGCTAGAGACATCCACAACATCTGCATATACCACAAGCAAGATGTTTACGCCAAGATCTGTCTCACCAATGACCCTGAACACACAGTCGCCACTCAGACCATCAACGGCGGCGGTCAGAATCCGGTGTTCAACGAGAAACTCCGAATCAATGTCCAAACCATCGACGCGTCTCTCAAATGCGAGATATACATGCTTAGTAGGGTGAGAAATTATCTTGAAGATCAGTTGTTGGGATTTGCTATGGTGCCTCTATCAGAAGTTCTATTCACTAAAGGGAACAGCTTGGAGAAAGAGTTCTCTCTTTCCTCCAACGATCTTTTCCATTCTCCGGCGGGGTTTGTTCAGCTGTCGCTCGCTTACAGCGGTTCCTCACCTGATGTCATCGCACGCCCTTCTGCCATTTCCAAGAGCTGTGAAGTAAGTGACTCCATTGCGAGCGAATTCGATAAAATCGAGTTTCCTGATCCTAAGATTGTGAACGAGAATGATATGATGGTCACGGAGTACTTTGAAATCCAGAATTCTGATTTGGATTCCCCGTGCTCCGAGAGCCTGATCACTTCTGATACCAACCAGATCCAACCAAGATCTGAAACTGATGCTCCGGAGAGCAGCATATCAACGAATGGATCTGCACCTTCCAAGTCATGCGAGACTTCAGGAGCTTCTAAATCTCCCCAACAAGAACTAGTTTCAACGCCAGATTCGAAACCTCGAGATGCCAAAGAAGACCTTGGGGATGCAGAGAGTAATGCAAATGCAAATGCCGCGGATGATGTAGTAGTAGTTGTGAAGAAGCCGGTTGTGACTCTTCCACAGGAGCAAAATGTGGTTCAACAACAAGACTTTGTTGATATGTACATGAAGAGTATGCAGCAGTTTACAGAGTCCCTGGCGAAGATGAAGCTCCCGATGGACATGGAAAGCGGACCCACCAGTTCAGAGAGTTCGACTACTACTGATAATAATAATAATAATACTGTACAGGCAGCGAAGAACCCTGGCTCGCGCGTATTTTATGGGAGCCGAGCATTCTTCTAAGCCATTGTTGTTTAGCTGGTTCAGTGACGACTCATGTGACTTTAGGAGTTAGATTTCTCAGACTAATGCTTCATGGTAATTTTCATAATGTAGTACGTCTTGTTGGTGTTGAATCTTATGTATGTTCGGGTGATGGAGAACTGTTTGACTCTGTATGTTTTTACAACCTTAGATCAGTGTGTCTATTTCCTTTATGATGTTCTTGTTTGGTAACTCGGGTCGGTTAGAATTTGATAGGATTAGGTTGATGGAGTTGCCAGGGAAGGGCTTCAGAACTGCATTACTATGTTCCCTCTAGACCTTGAAATAAAAGGATTTTTCAGTGTTTCCAGTTTCAGCATTTTCTTAGGAAGCAGCAATATTCTGGTATTTTTAGTGCGTGAAATCCCTATGTTTGGATGCTGTTTTTTTTCTTCACAATTTTGGTGTTTTTTAGTAGCTGTTTTTTCTATTTTCAAATTGGCAATCTGGTTATTAGGCGCCTAGGTCAACAAGACAACAATGGCTTTGAAACACAGGGACTTCATTAATGGCTCATGTGAAAATTTATATGCAAACAAGTCAAGTTTGAATAAATCAACAAATTTTGGTGGCAAGAGAGACTTCTATTTCTATGTGACATGAACAGATCTGGGCAGTGTGAAACTTGGACATTGCCAAGCAGTACAACAAAGAACATGTAATAGTACTAGAAAACTGAATCATATGATAGTATTCAGTAAATTTATTTAATGGGATCCTAGGTAAGGTATCCCTCAAATGTGTTCACACATGAATAAGTTTAGCCTCACATACAATCAGAGAGGGGAAAGAAAGAAAGAAAGAACATATCCAGGAGATGGATATGGAAAAGAATATCAAAAGAGAAATAACACTCTATTTTTTATGTGCTACCGGTGGGGTACCGTTTCGTCGGTAAACTCCAGCATCTCAATCGAACTCCAAAAAATCTATAACAAAAAACCCCAAAAAAAACTCGAACCATCGCAAAATCCCTTGTAATTGCTGCCTCTCAGTAAGTAAGCTTTATCTGACGTTTCCTTACATATCTGATTATATGGTTTTATGTACGATATCAGAAGTCCTTTCACAGGCTTCTCTGGAATATTTCCCCGTCTACAGTAACTTTATGATAAGTGAACCAAAAAGTCGACTATGCAGCAATTCCTGAAACAATCAACACCAGAAAGAGTCAGCGAGAGAGAAGATAAGATCAATGCAGGAGTCAGAATAAGTTCCAGCAAACATATTTTGAACTCTAACGTTTGACCACAATTTTGTTTTCATAAACATAACTCATATATTGTTTAGTTATAAACTCCGGGGTTCCTAAAATGTTGGAAAGACTGATTCTATGATATTGGTCGTCGTACTTCCAATACTTACGACAACCAACCAACAAAAGCCTGCTCGAATTCTACTCCTCCGCGTTTTAAGTTTTTCGCTGTGTAGATATGAGTATTCAACCACATCATAGAGTGGGTCTCTGTCATTTTTTTTTTCAAGTCGCAGCTACAAGTTAGATCCATATCTGATTGATGGAACTCCCTTGTTCTTTCATGTTGGCTTTCATTATGAAATACATAGAGTGGGTCTCTGTCAAATTGTTGTTCTCTGGGCGAAATAGATTAAACTAGGAAGCACAGGTAAGTTTAGAAAAGGACGTGTCCGAGGCAGACACTCCATGGACACTTGGAGGACACATTGCTGAAGTAAATGTCCTGAATGACATGTTAGGTTATTGAGGTTTCTGTCAACTGATGTCCTTTCAGGCTTCATTCAGGCAAGGTATAAAAATCATGGGGATAGACAATATATTGGAATATGAGGTAGAATATGATTCTACTGGGAGTTTGGGATAAGGATGGTTAAGTGATTTTGGGGATATTTTAGTAGTTTTTGCACTCCCACTCTATCCCCACACATTCCTTTGGCTTATTGGCAAATTTGAGGGTGTGGGGATAAGGGAGTATAACTTGTATATGCTGCTTATACCGCACCCAAACACGGGATAAGAGACAACAAGTATAAAGTTATTCTTATCCTCCTTCCTTATCCCTTACTCAAACAAGGCCTTAATAGTTTCTTATGATTATTTTTGGAACGAACCCGAAAGAATATACAACACAACAGCAGCAAAATACAATATTCGCAACATCTCCAGTATCGTGTCTTGGGGTACTGTCTAAAGAATCTGTGTTGGTTTTTGCTCTAAAGGGAAGATTAACAAACCGTTTCTAATTCTTTATTTCTCATAAATGCGTGTGCGCAATGTTTTAGGTACTCTGCTCACTTGTAAGAACCCTAGTTCACAACAAGAATGTTTCAAACAATGTAGTAAAATTACTGATTTCAAAAGAGATTATTACCTCTACTTGCTTGTCTATTAGTGATGCTATAATTTCCCAGAAAACCCTCAGGACCCTTAGCTGCTGCAGCGACATCTGTTCCATTACTGAGCTCATAGCCGAAAGAACCAGAACCTTCCATCTCAGAACTCACAGGCTGCCAAGTCGACTCCCCATAAACTGAACCATTTCCATACAACTCCCCATAAGACGCATCATAACCCCCATTAGATGCAGAGAATGAAGGCGTAATCGTCGCATTACCACTATTGTTTCTCGCAAACCCCCCACCATTCAGTCCATAATTGTTTTCACCGCCGAAATAGCCATTAGTTCCATTGGCATACACAGAACCACCTGCACCAGCTTGAGGAGACAAAGGTGCAGAACCCCAATTTCCTCCATTGTTCCCAAACATTCCAAAATTTGCACCCACAGACCCCAAGTAGGCATTAGGGCTACCAACAGTTGCTGCACCACTGAGGTTAGTATTTCCCCAAACATTTCGAGTTGGCGAGTTCAAGAGAGAATCGTTACGGATGTTGGCCCCCCCATATCCAACCGGGGTGCTGTATCTGTTTGGACTACCGGTATAATACGGGCTCAGAACCCGTCCATAACCAAGATTATTACCGAAATTGGTGTTTCCAAAGCTCATGCTCAAGCCTGGGTCCAAATTCACACCCACTCCATAACCAAGTGAACCAAAAGGAGTGAAAGTGTTACGGCTATTCCCTATTGGGTTAAACCTACCGTCCATCCTAACTCCGTAGCTACCAAGCGAACCTAGGTTATAACCCTGACCATAGCTGTTGAGGAACCCATTGGGCCGGTTGAAACCATAGTTGTAACCGATAAGCGGACTTCGGCTGGGTCCCGGAGATAACTCCTTTGGGACCGCCCGTTTGACCTCTACCATTTTTCCATTCAGTTCATGAAAGGTTTTATGCAAAACCCTGTCGACTGCTTCCTCTGCGTCGTAGGTGATGAATCCAAAGCCTCTTGGCCTTTGTGTGTTGTGGTCATACATCACCACCACGTCGGTGATTACGCCAAACTGATCAAAGTAGTCCTTGAAATCAGACTCGGTGACTGAAGATGCTAAACCTCCGACGAATATCTTTTTTGTGCGCGTAGGGGATGGAGATCCTTGGATGCTGGCACTCTTTCTGTTCAGGATGTTCTGGTCATCCCTTGGAACAGCTTTCTTTGCTTCAACCTGTAAAAATAGTAATAGCATTAAAGGATGAAGTCACAATCCACAGACTTTGCTCACTTTCTACAAAGAAGCTGATCTAAAATCCTCATAAATAGGATGGTAAACAAGGATAAAAATGTTGTTCTCTAAGAAATCAAAGATGCGAACCCTGCACCAGAGCTTAGCGAAACTATGCTTCTTTTGATCCCAAACTTCGAGCAGCAATGAGAATGATGAAGAAGAATGCCAGGCCAGAAAGGATTGTGATTTGTATAAAAAATGCATTGTTCTAACAAATGATGCCGTAAAAAACTCACCAGAATTCTCAAGGTCAAATTATGAGATCATAAGAAAATTAAGGGATAACAAATTCTGAAAATGAATTCTGAAATGCGAGTGCTTACTGTTCGACCATCGATCATATGCTTCTCCATGACCACTCTTTCAGCATCTTTCTGATCAGCAAAGATGATGAAGCCGAAGCCGCGAGCACGGCCTGTTGCGCGATCCCTCATAATCACTGCCTCCACCACTTCACCATACGTCCCGAAATATTCCTTGAGGCGTTCTTCATCCGTGTCCCAGGAGATACCACCAATGAATAGCTTACCAAGATCTGTCTCCATCTTCTTCTACACAAGACAGTCCCACATTCTAATCATCAAATTCTTCAAAATTCTTGAAAATTCAAAATTCAGACATTAACATAATCCAATTCATCAAATCAAAAAGAAAAAAAAAATGTCTTTCCAAATTTCATGTCCATGTGCATTAGAGGACACCTAACGTTAGAATTCACCAGCATATGAGATCCAAATGTGGGCAAAAAAACAACAAAAAAGATGTGTTTAGAGGACATACCTGATGAGGAAAAGCAGGCAGATTTCGGTGAAGCAAAGAATCAAACACAAGGTGGGTGCAATCGAGATGAATCCAGGAACAACGGATCCTTGAGGTTCCAATCAAATCTCACTCTTTCATTGCTGCATAAACCAAACAAGAAAATTGAATTGGATCAGAAACCCAAGAAAATTGGATGGAGAGGAGGTCAAAAGAAGAGATTTTTAGACGAAATTCACCATTTTTAAGGGAAACCCAGTGGAAGGAAATGAAGATCTAGAGGAATGGGTATATGTAGGTGTAGGTAAGTACTTATACACGATGGAAACAGAGGGTGGTGGTGGTGATCATCCTATTCTCTCTCTTGCCCACCAAAGTTTCCCTCTTTTCTTTTCTCTTTCTCGTTTATTCCACTCCCCCTTTTATTTTTTTCAAGAAAATAAAAATAAAAAACTCAAAGGAATTTGTAGCTGACATGGTTGGGAAGCAATTTGGTGACAGAGAGACTACTACTTGGGCAATCTCTCTGGTTTTGGAATATTTTTTTGGAGGACGAGGATTGAGCCCAACTGGGACGACGATGACAGGAAAACATGGCCTTTTCCACAGGTAGGTTTAAAAAAATACCATCTATTTATATATATTTTCTCAAATACCCTATATATTTGAATGTCTTAGAATTTAACCCCACTATTTTAGAAATCTTTAATTTGACTTTTTCTTTTTTGTGTGAAGCACAAGTATTTTCAGCTAACAGTGTGGCTGTTTGAATGAACTGATCAAATGAACGGTTTAGGTAATAAGCTCATTTAATCTCAGTTGTTTGGATATGATAGATTCCATCTAATATTTTCTCGGGAAGTGTGTTAGCTCCAAAGCTCATTTAAAAGAAGTGTGATCTATGGAAGATTTTGAGGAGGAGATTGCTCAGGTACGACTAGAGGGAGAACTGAATGTGGTAAAGGTTGATGACGATTTATGTGAGACGACAGAGAAGGAATTTGATTACAGCATGGTAGGCAGCATGTACACTGACAACAACTTCAACTTCAAATGTATGAGGGATCTTTTCCGGAAAATATGGGTAGACAGAGAAAATGTTAGAATCTATGAAGTAAAACACAACACTTGTATTTTTTTCAAGTTTCCGGACTGTGCACAAGAGATTCCGGCAGGGAGACCTCCGTGTACACCGTGCGTAGTGGATTAGGGATCGCACAGGAAGAGTAGGGGTGTGTGTAGGGAGAGAGTAAGTCAGTAGCAATGTCTGAGAGAGAGACAGAGGTTTGACAGAGCTTCCGCGTATGGCAGTCTGTTCTTCTTTGTATGGAAAGGGTAACGATCTATATATACTGGAGAACATGACCGTTGTAGTGTGGTTAATGCGCCCATTAATGGCGGCTTAATTAGCTTAACCATAACGGCACGTTCGTCCGAGTATATAGGAACCGTTAGAGCACGTGGTGCGCGAGTACCGGAACCGTTACGAGGTTGACCGGGTTTGACCGGATTGACCGGGTCTAGGGAGCTCGTGCCATAGATCTCTCAAAACAGTTACTAAAGGTCGCGCGCGGGCTTGGCTCGCACGCGACAGGGCTTACTCTAGCCTCCAAACCACTAAGTCCCTACAAGTCCCGTGCAGTGGTATGCGAGGGCTCTGTCTCGCAGCCCCCACATGGATCAGCTCGGCTGGTGATCCTGTGTGTGTGGAGCACAATATGGTGTGCTGGATGGTTGCCACGTGGCCAAGATCTGTCATGTCAGAAAGCAGTATCTACATTAGCCCCCTTTCTGCGCGTGAAGGCTCATAGCTGTATAGGCTTCCATGCGCGGAAACCAACATGCGCGTCGCCGCCACGCACCAATTCAAATACGGGTAAGTTCAGCCCCCGTGCGTGTCATTATGACCTAAAACCCCTAGAGTCGTGCCGTCTGACCTTTAGGGTTTTAGGCGTGACGTCAGCCTGTCCTGTGATTGCGCGATACGACGGTGACGGTTGCGATTCGACTACTGAAGGGACGCAACCCTTCATTCTTTTGGATAAATACCTTGTATCCCCATTATTGCAAAGCATCACTTCTTTCTCTTAAAGTGAATGGTACCCGGAGATCTTCGAGAGCAGATCCAGATAATCAATCACCAGTTCAGAACTGCAAATCGTATTCTTCAATTGTGCATATCCAAGCAAGCTTCAAGGAAACAAGGTTGGCCTCGTTTACTTTTGATTTAAAATACCAGTGTTTGCCTTGAACTGCGTTGAATCTGTAAATCCATGAAATTTGTGAAGAGGCTTTGACCTTTGAACCTGCCTTGTTTTAATCTTTCAACAATGTTGGATCTTGCGACTCCCCGATTTCTGAAATCGGTACTGGAACTGTTTTGCTTTCCTTTGCATAGATCTCGAATTCCAAAATTCAAACTGAAGTATGGTATTTCTCCCCCCTTTTTCTTGCCCTTTCGCAGGAATGGCCAAGACAAGAGTAACCAGACCCGTCAAGGAAGATGAAGAGATGCCCGAGCTTCCGCAGGCTCTGTGGCGAAAAGCCCCCTTTCTGGGTGGGAAAGATTTTTATCATGCGAGGGTGAAGGCGAAGAGGATGCCTGATCCTGTTCCAGTTGAGCGATTGTTGACACTGACTCGCCCAGTTAACTCAGCCTTGCTCGAGTTGGTTGGCTCCGAGGATGTGGTTCGATTGGGGATCGAGAATGGGCACTTCCCATACACTGCGATTTCTACTCAGGCGTTCGTCCAGAAATTGGACTATATGGATGAGTGGATTGACTACGTGTTGGATCATCACGCCGAGACTCTCAATGAAGCCGGCGTATACTTTGCTATCCGTGCTATGAAGGGTGCTGCCGTGAAGTTGGATCAATCCATGCTTCTAGACCTTCTATCCCGTTACTCGCCTGCGACTCACACGTTTCATTTTGCTGAGTTCGAGGCTGCCCCCACGCTCGAGGACGTTCAAATGCTGTATGAGCTTTCCCCCATGGGCGAGGTGGACCCCTTGAGTCACTTGAGGACATCTGCGGAAATGGCCTTGTACGCGCAGATGGAGGAGTGCCTAGCAGAGGTAAAGAAAATCTCCACTCGGTGGACCACTACAAAGCCTCTTCCGAACTGGCAGCTGGTTGATACGTCTGCGAAGAATACCTGGAACAGTGGTTGCAGTACTTCTTCCGAGACTATGCGAACAGCAGCATTACTAAGCAGCTTTTGAGCGAGAACCCGGAGGCCGAGAATTACGTAGAGGGCAAGGGTTATCATTTGACCCTTTGTGCCTTTCTCTGTGC
Organism: Linanthus parryae; assembly: GCA_023055425.1. Lineage (NCBI taxonomy): Eukaryota > Viridiplantae > Streptophyta > Magnoliopsida > Ericales > Polemoniaceae > Linanthus > Linanthus parryae. The sequence goes on along the minus strand of JALGPY010000004.1, from coordinate 124,324,270 downwards.
TTGGCTGTCGAGGTATCTGATTGATGGTCACCCCCATGACGGGGTCTTCTACCATGTGCTGCCACTTGCCGTGAGGCTCGCTCTTGGCCAGAGAGTCGCACTCGGACCCTTGGTCTTGGGCACGCTATATTATAGGCTGGATCAGCTGGTTCTGGCGATGAGGGAATCGCGTGGCCGCCTCGATGTTCTGACCTTTGTCAATATCAGCTTTTTGACAATGTGGGTTTTCGAGCGCTGGCCGTCTTATGCTCCAACTCCCCTCCCACTTGATAAGTGGTGTCCCCCAGGCGAGACAGAAGCGCGCAACAGCGGAAGGGCTGCGAGATGGTTTGGAGCAAGCAACACCAAGTGTACTTGGAGTTTGATATGCGACAAACGAAAGGAGTTTACTGCCAGGCCCTATGCCACACGTGTCGAGAATGTGCGGTGGTTTCCAAAGCTATACCCTTCCAAAGGTATGGTCTTGTCAGAAGAACTTCTCTTTGAAAAGGGGCCGCATTTCCACGAGCGCTATCGTGAGTTCTTTTGTTGGTGTCTGCGAGGTTCCCTTCCTGCCCTTGCAGAGCATATTCGTGAGCTCGCGCCAAGGTATGAAAGGCTTACAGTGGATGTTGACCCCACTCGGGTCTCTCCTCAGTTCGGTTTCGATGCGGTGGCCCCATCGATCTGGCCCCAGTCTATTATCAGAGGGTGCTACAAGCGTTTGCTGACAAAGGAGTACAAGACGGTCTTCATGAGCAATCTTCCCTTTGAGCAGCCTGCGGGAACTCGCAAGGGTGGTTGTTCCCAGAACTGGCTCGCATACTGGGTTGCCCAGCAAACGAGGATTGAGACGGAGGCGGCGGCGCAGCCAGGAAGGGCCCCCTTGATCAAAAGAAACTCTTTTCCGTTTCGCCCCAATTGCAGTTTGAGCGAGTCTGAGTATGGTTGCTACTCGCTGTGGGACCGCGAGAACCATTTGTGCCCCGATTTCATTCTGAAGGAGCAAGTCGACGCAATCAAGAAGGGCGACACGCATGTCATCAAATATAGCAAGGCGTTTGCTGAGGTAAGCAATTTCTTTGTGTGCTTTAAGCTTTTTGATTTCCTTGCGCTGATGCTTTTCGTTCTGTACTGTTTCAGTGTCATGTGCGGAGGTTCGCATCTGGTGATCGCTCCAAATCGCTGGTGAACACCATTGTTGCCACCAGAAGGAAAGGGGAGTCGTTCCGGCTAGCATGGAGGATGGATGCCGAGGTTGAAACAAAGGTTCGCGCAGTCATGAATACTTTTGCTGACTCGCTGATAGACAACCCTCCGGCTCCGTCTCCTCCTAGAGATGACCCGTCCCCTCCAGCGACTGCGGCGCCGAGAGTGAAAAGACCTAGGCAAAAGGGAATTACGATTTCTTCCCCTAGGAGTGCTCCAACTTCTCCCCCAGTGAGGTCCCTTTCCATCAAGGACAAAGGCAAGGGTCGTATGCCCAGCAAAGTGCGAAAAGATCTCGCAGTTGAGACTTTCGTTCCATTCAACCAAGAGGAAGAGGAAGAGAGGCAGGAGCCCCAGGTAAGTGATGAAGAAGAAGAAAGAACAGTTGTGATGCGCGAGGAAGAGTCAGGAGGTACTTCCGTCGCATCTCCTTGCCCTTTATCATGACTTCTTTGCAGTTCTTTTCTTTGAACCAATTATGTATTCGCAGATGATGATGATGAAGCCGTTGGTGGCCTTGTGGCCAAGAGGCAAAAGAGAGATGCCCATTCTGACATTTCAGATGATCCTATAAGCGAGGATGTTCTTGCTGAGTCCCGGAAGACAGCCGCGGAGGCTGCTGAAAGAAGAAGGCAGCGAGAGGAAGAGGAGCTCGAGCGTGTGAAACAGCGGAGCCTCGAAGAGCAGCATGTTGACGACTTAGTGCGTCCAGTTGGCGAGGAAGACGAGCTTCCCGAAGAAGTGGCTCCTCATGTGGAGGAGGAAGATGAGGTTCCCGGAGAGGATGCAGCAGAGCTAGAGCAAGTCCAAGCGGACTTCGAAGAGATCGCAGGTGGCAATAAAGGTGAGATCTTCAATCTCGCAGTTACTTATAGAGATGTAATTGTGGGTGCGTTAAAGCACGGTGTGTCAAAGCCTGACATTCGCCGTTGGTTGGTAAGCAAATGCGGAGAACCCTCAGGTAATTATTTTGAGTGATATGCACATACTAGGCTGTAGCCACTTGAGGCAAAATCATGACTGGTTTACTCGCATCCCAGGTCACGCTTCTCTTAAAGATTTGCTTAGTGAGGACACACTGATAGGGCACGGTTCCACGTCCCTAGTGTACGATGAGGATACCTCAATCCCACCATTGCGTGGAGGTGCTTATTCTTAGCTTTAGTAAAGATAGCGAAATAACTTATAACACAAGTTACCTCACATTATCGCATTTGGTATCGCAGGTCATGCTGAGGAACCTGAGCTGGAGCAGAGAAGTCAGCCTTCTGCATCCCATGTTCCAATTCCGAGCTCTCATACCGAGAAGCACGTCGCAGCCGCTGGACACGCAAGTGAGCATCTCGAGGATGTCATCGAACTTTCCGATGATGTCGAAGCTGATGCTGTGCCGATGGACGAAGGTGTCCGTACCGGTGGTGAGGAAGAAAGGACAAGTGATGCTAATGTTTTCGCATCTGGGAGCGTCCTCCTCCCAGCGACTTCGGCTGTCCCTTCGCCTCCGGCGATGACTGAGCCAGAAGCACCTATTCCTGCGTGGAGCATTTGGGGCTCGCAGGTTGGGAATGCAGTCGCAGCTGGTGCGGCCTACACTCTTCCTCCTGACTATGAGAGGTTGGAGCTCGCAGCTGATAGGAGAGCCATGGAGCGAGGGCAGTCTTCGAACAACCCGGTGGCCCGCATCCCTTCTCTTCATGAAATTCTGGAAGGCACTGGTAAGTAAAGATTTACCGTTCGCACGTCGCATTATTTGCTTGCGAGTTTTTACATTATAACTCATTTTTGATGTCTCAGGTTTGAAGCAAACCGATGTAGACTGGGTGGTTCGAATGCGTCTCAGATACCCCCGATCATTTGTGAGATCTCTGGAGATCGGACCTTTTGACAGGAGGCTATTCCTTACTGAAGCCATCTGGATACTGGAGCAGCTGTCTGCGGCTACACCTGCGACCATTTCGGCCCAGAGTGCTGAATTGCTGTGTGGCATGTGCCAAAATCTCCTGTTCCAAGTCCAAGGCAGACTTGGTTTCAAATTCCTCAAGGACAGAGTTACACTGATTCGCGCAGCTGTAACTTTGAAACTCGGTCACCAGAATCTCGCAGCTGAGATGCAGAAGGTGGAGCAGCAAAAGCAAAAGGCTGATGAAGCTTTGAAGCTGTATCACGAAATGAATGCCAAGTGCGAGCTACTGAAGCAAGAAGTGAAACAAGTGGAGAAGCTGAGCGAGCAGTTCGAGCCCCAAGACTCCTTAATCAAGAATTTGTTTTGACTTTTCGAATTTTGAAAAGAAAACAGGAAAATGGCTGAGACATTAATGTAATGTTTTGAAACATTAATGTAATGTTGCTAGGGTTTCTCCCCCCTCTTTTTTTAACAACAAACAATGAGTTTGCCCGTTTTTCCCTTTTCGGGATTTGATTGGACATTTCTGTGCATATCCAATTATGACATCAGCAATTGATTCTCTGCTTGATTTTCGCGCTAATTTCTCGGCAGATAAGCACGCTTCCGTTGGGAAGTCCATCCGAATCATGACTATCCGTCATTTATTAGGATACGCAACTGAATCGTCGTAGCCTTTAGTAGGGTAATTGATTGTTACCGCTTTTCAAGGCGTAAGTGATTGAACTTACCCTCTTTTTGAATTTTGCTGACTCATCTTAGGCAACCGAAGAGTCTCCACAGGGTCTATATAAACCCTGTCTTTGCCATTTGGGTTCTTCATCCCAAACATGTGCTTTGCCGTGAGCCCTTACGACTGCTGGCTTCAACGCTTGTTTTTCGTTGATTCATGGCAACTTCAAGTTTTGAATCCTGAGTTTGCGCTTTGTGCTATAGAAATAGTTTCCAAGATCCACTTTATGAGGCTTATTGCTGTTTATAACCATCATGAAGAGGATGCAGATAATATCTCATGTGTGTTCGAAGAAATTTCTTCGTGTATTATGTGTGCAGGTCATGTTTCCGGCCGCCTCGTGGCAAGGTGCAGCGCCGAAGTGACCGTGCTACCGTCTCGTAATGAACGGCGGGATTCTCCTCCAGCATCCCTGGAGGAGGGTTTCTTGCCTCTTCGTTCTTGAACTCAGGGTTGCGAACCGCTGTGTTCATCCCCGTCTACAAGGAGCCCTTGCCCTTTGGAGCTTCTGCTTGCAGTTTGATCGCTGGAACCGGTGGTTCCTTGGGCAAATGTAATGGGGAGCATATCTGACAACGGGCTTGTCGGATAGCAGGATGTCGAGCGTACGGCTTCATGTGGCTCTTTTTAGAGCAAGGCCCCCCTTGCTACAGATGTTCACCCGCAGATCTGGGCATTGTGTAGCCGGCGTTTGAAGCCAGGGGGGTTCATTCTTTGCAGTCCGGGTTTCCGTACCGTGTCTCTGCTGGCTTATCAGCCATTTTTCGAATGTATTGTAAGCCATGTTGGCTGCGTAGTTAGATTCGAGCTTTTCGCTTGTAAGCTGTTATCTAGATAGATAAATTGTAAGTCATTTGACTCATAATGATATATAGCTTTTGTATTATCTGCCCTCTTTGCAACAAAATGCAATTTCGCTTGCGTTTCGGCTTGTTTTGCCTTGCATAATGTCATGTAATGATTTCACATATGCGATGTCAATTCGCAGATGTTTCGCTAGATCATTCGAGATCGTAATTTCGCAGCTGTGCCATCTTGACGGATGGGCTTGTAGTTGGTCGTTGTAAATCATATGAGATCATGTTCACAACTTTGCTATCGTAACAGATAGTTTTTAACTGATCAATTAAGATCGTTGAGTGGTGCGAATTGCTATCATAGAAGATAGGCTTTATTAGAGAATTGCTTGAGATCGTTTCTCGCATAAATTGCTATCGCAGCAGATAGACCTTTAGAAGATCCAATAAGATGATTCTGCACTTACGTTGCCACCGTAACAGACGGGCTTGGGTGATCAACTAAAATCACTTTGCGTATAAATTGCTATCGTAACAGATAGGCTTGAGAAGATCATATAAGATCGCATTTGTATAAACCGTTATCGTGAGAGATAGGCTTTAGATGATCGATTGAGATCGTTTTTTGTATTTCGCTGCTATCGTAAGAGATAGGCTTTGGATGATCACTTAAGATCGCATTTGCATTGGCTGCCATCGTAAGAGATAGGCTTTAGATGATCAATTAAGATCGTATTCGTGTTGACTGCTATCGTGAGAGATAGGCTTTGATGATCGCTTAAGATCGCATTTGCGTTTGGCTGCTATCGTAAGAGATAGGCTTTAGATGATCGATTAAGATCGCGTTTGCATTTGGCTGCTATCGTAAGAGATAGACTTTAGATGATCAATTAAGATCACGTTTGTATTTGGCTGCTATCGTAAGAGATAGGCTTTAGATGATCACTTAAGATCGCGTTTGTATTTGGCTGCTATCGTAAGAGATAGGCTTTAGATGATCACTTAAGATCGCGTTTGTATTGGCTACTATCGTAAGAGATAGGCTTTAGATGATCACTTAAGATCGTGTTTGTATTGGCTGCTATCGTAAGAGATAGGCTTTAGATGATCAATTAAGATCGCGTTTGTATTTGCTGCTATCGTAAGAGATAGGCTTTGATGATCACTTAGGATCGCGTTTGTATTTGCCGCTATCGTAAGAGATAGGCTTTGATGATCACTTAAGATCGTGTTTGTATTGGCTGCTATCGTAAGAGATAGGCTTTAGATGATCAATTAAGATCGCGTTTGTATTTGCTGCTATCGTAAGAGATAGGCTTTGATGATCACTTAGGATCGCGTTTGTATTTGCTGCTATCGTAAGAGATAGGCTTTGATGATCACTTAGGATCGCGTTTGTATTTATTGCAATTGCAGCGAATAAATCATTGTTAACAGTAATAACAAATTAAATAGAGCAATATAAACGGCTAGAAATATGAACTTCTCATTTGGGAGAATTCTTTTATTATAACGCTCTCATATGGGAGAGATGGGATTACAATCTTCTCATATGGGAGAGGAGATTGCGTCGATCATAGCCACATGAGATATTAAGCAACGTTATCATAAAACGTATGAAATAAGAGAAGTCAGGGATAGTACTTCTTGATCCAGCGCATGTTGACTGAGCTTGGAGTTGAGGTTGTGCCGTGCAACCTTCGTATGCTGCAGTAGCCACTATCGAAGACTTCTGTGACTTCGAAGGGTCCTTCCCAATTAGCTGCGAACTTTGGGTGAGTTGCTTCTCGCATGCAGTGGTCAGATGCGCGCAAGACCAGGTCGCCAACTGCGAAATCCCGTCGCTGGACTGTCTTGTTGTAGGCGCGAGCGATTCTTTCTTGGTACCGCTTGTTAGTCCTTTTGGCTTGTACTCGCTTTTCTTCCAGCAAGACTAGGTCATGATCGCGTTGATTTTCATAGAGTGCATGGAAGGCCAGCCTTGCCGAATTGACTCTGACCTCCGCAGGTACTACAGCTTCGGCCCCATAACATAGTAGAAATGGCGAGGCCCCTGTGGGTGTCCTTGGAGAAGTTCTGTAGGCCCACAGAGCTATGTTAAGGGAGTCGGCCCACTTCTTGTGGTCATCTGCGACCATCTTGCTCAGAATTCTCAACAGCGTTTTGTTAGTCGCTTCGGCTTGTCCATTTCCCTTTGGATAATAGGGGGTAGAGCATATCTGCCTGATATTGTACTCCGCGAGTTTCGTAGCTACCTGGCGATTAACAAAAGGAGTACCGTTATCTGAAAGAATGGTATTTGGGATTCCGAACCTGCATACGATGTTTTCCTGGATGAAGTTGACCACAGCCAGCGCGTTTGCCGTCTTCAGTGGTATTGCTTCCACCCATTTGGTGAACAGCTCGGTTGCGGTGAGAATGAAATGGTTCCCATGTGACGTTGGTCGGATGGGGCCGATGAAGTCCAAAGCCCATGTGTGAAATGGCCATGGCGTCCCTAATGCATGTAGATCCACGGCGGGAGCGTGCACTAGGTTCCCTTTGAATTGGCATTCTTGGCAGCGTCGCACCTTGGTGCGGCAATCGACTTCCATCGTGGGCCAGAAGTATCCGATTGAGAGGAGCTGTCTGCATAATTTCGCACCTCCCTGGTGTTCCACCTGATGAGAAAGGTCCATGACTTCTTGTGCTTCCCTGCCGTCTAGGCATCGCAGCAAGTTGCCCTCGTGACCTTTTCGCCAAAGTAGGTTTTCCTGAACCACATATCGAGACGCTTTTCTCTTCAATTTGTCGGCTTCTTTTCTCGATTCGGGTACAGTGCCCTGGGTGAGGAATTCAAACAATGGCTTCCTCCAGTCTGTGTCGTCATCGGTTAGAGCGACGAGTAGAGAATCTTTGATTAGTGCGCAACTTTCGCACTTCCCTTGTATCAGGGCTGCAGCTGTTGACATGCCTGGCCAATGAATGCCATATCTCTGAGCTTTCCTGTAGATTGACACCTCGCTTTCTCCGCAAGCGTGTTGGTGAATCTTTTCTAACAGCTGTTGTCCCTCTTGCTCGGAGACACATCGCATGAGTATTCCTCCAGGACCCTTGTAGTAAAGGGTGTTGTCGTGGATGCAGTATCCTTTCGTGAGTGCCCAGCTTTCGCTGCTGGTGCCTTTCGCAATAGCTTGCAGGATTGCTTTTCGCCAGTCTGCGTCATCCATGTGTTCGTCGTCGCACGCATCTTCTGTTAATGCCGACGATGTTCGCACTTCGATGGAAATCCTTGCGGGGCATTTGTCTATGCTGACCTTAGATCCCAGAGTTGCTAAGGCGTCTGCATGCCTGTTGTCCGCTCGGGGCTTGTGCTCGTATTTCACGTCGCAGAATTGCTGCATCAGCTTTTGCACTAGGGTGCGGTATGACAGGAGGTTGATCTCCTTTAAACCATATTCGCCCGAGGCTTGCTTAACAATCAGTTTGGAATCTCCCATGACCGTTAAGTTGCTCACTTCCAAAGCTTTCGCCGCACGGAGCCCCGCGATAAGAGCCTCGTATTCCGCCTCGTTGTTCGTGACTGCGAAGTTGAGTTTTGCGGACATCTGTATGACTTCCCCGTCTGGCTTTGTCAAGACTATCCCAATGCCCCCGCCTTTTCTGGTTGACGAACCGTCGAAGTGGAGGGTCCAATAGGGCACGTCGATCGCGTAGATTTCAGGGCCTTCGAGCTCTTCCTCGATCACGGGTTCGTGGCTGTTGTCGGGAAACTGTGCCAACAGATCTGCTACCGCCTGCGACTTGATCGATCTTGGTTTTACGCATGTGATATCGTATTGAGAGATGGTCATGTACCATTTCGCCAATCTCCCGCCCGGAGTAGTGTGAGTTAGCAAGTATCTTATGGGGTCGCTTTTGGTGACCACCACTACTTTGTGCGATGCAAAATAGTGTCTCAACTTCTCTATCACAAAGAATAAAGCAAGGCAATGACGTTCGATGTCTGTGTACCTTGATTCAGCAGGCTGCACAATGCGAGAGATGTAATAGATGGGCCTCTCTTGGCCTTCATACACCTGAGCCAAGAGTGCTCCTATAGATTTCCTTGTTGATGTAAGATATAGCAGAAGCGGTGATCCCAGTTGAGGCGCGATCATTATCTTTGGGGATGTGAGTAGCTCCTTTAGCTTTTCGAATGCGGCTTCGTGGTCAGGAGCCCAGTTGTACGCGGCGTCCTTCTTGAGAAGAGTGCTGAAACAGCATGTGATTTCGGCGATTGCTGGGATGAATCTCTGCAGATATGACAATTTTCCCAAGAATGTTTTCAAGGTACTTTGGTTGTGAGGTGGCGTCATGCTGGTGATGGCTGACACTTTCGCAGGGTCAGGCTCGATCCCTTGGCGATGGACCACGCATCCCAAAAACTTCCCCGAGGTCACGCCGAATGCGCATTTCATGGGGTTCATTTTCAGTTGAAAGCTCCTGCATCTGTTGAACACCTTTCGCAGGTCTGCAAGGTGATCTGCTTCATGCTTGGATTTGACTACCAGGTCATCCACATAGAATTCCACTTCTTTGTGCATCATGTCGTGGAATAGAGCCATCATGGCCCGCTGATAGGTTGCGCCTGCGTTCTTAAGACCGAATGGCATTACCGTGTAGTTGAATACCCCCACGGGAGTGATGAATGCAGTTTTCCGTGCATCTTCGGGATCCATCTTGATTTGATTGTACCCGCTGAAACCGTCCATGAAACTGAACATGCGATGGCCTGCCGTTGAATCGATGAGCAAATCGATGTTAGGCAGTGGGAAATCGTCCTTAGGGCAGAAGCGATTGAGATCTCGGAAGTCCACGCAGATGCGGAGCTGTCCGTTCTTCTTCACCACCGGCACGATGTTGGCCAACCATGTGGGATGGTGATTTGGCTCTATGAACTTGGCGTCTAGGAGTTTGACAATCTCCTGCTTGATCTTCACGTTGAGCTCTGGCCTGAAGCTTCTGGTGCTTTGCTTGACCGGTTTAGACCCTGGGATGATGTCTAAACGGTGCATGGTGATGCTCGTGTCCAGACCCGGCATCTCATCATATTCCCATGCGAACACGTCCTTGTATTCAGTTAGGAGCTGCAGCAGTCCTTGTTCCTCTTCGCTTGTGAGGTCCGCACTCAGGAAGACTGGCCTTTTCTTTTCCTCGTTCGGGCTGAGGAACACTTCCTTTAGCTCTTGCTTTTGTGGTCTTGGCCTGTCTTCCATACATTCGGGCGCTTCTTTGAGTTTCTCGTCTGGAGTGCCCTGTGTTGGCTCTTCTGTCAGCGCAACTTGCTCGATTTGATTGATTTGCCCAGGGACATCCCCATGCCCGTGTGAGGACGTCCCCGCGCACCTTCATATGCGATAGCATTTCTTCCCGTTGGCGTAGAAGCTCTCTATCTCCTTACCCTCGGGGTCATGCTTTGCAATCCTCTTCAGAGTGTACACATTCTTCCGATGATATGCGATACGCGGCGCCTCTTCGCATGTAGGCGGCTTTTCCTTGGCATCTTCCCTTGTCACCATCACGCCCGCAGGTGACTGGTCCTTGATGTCCTCCCAGAGAGGCAAAGGAGTAGGGTTGAATGGTCCGGGTGTTTGCTCGTCCGCTATCTCGGTGAACCACACCGCCTCGCTGAGATGTGCTTCGTCCAGGTTGAACGGGTTAGTTGAGGCCGGTATCTCGACAATCCTGTCGTTCCAGATAGCTTTCATCACCTGGTGAGCCGTCGAAGGGACTGCGTCGAAGCGATGAATCCAGGCTCGACCGATGATCATGTGATATGTGGTGTTCGCGTCTATGACATAGAACTTCGCCGAGCACTTGATTTTACCAATCTGAACGCCTAGGCGGATCCATCCGATCGTCATTCTAGAATCACTTCCGAATCCCACCAGTGGAGATGGACGCTTGACTACCTTGTGTTCGGGGATCCCTGCTAGCTTCAGTGTGTGGAGTGGAACAACATTGACCGCTGCTCCTCCATCGACGAATGCTCGCTTGAATTCGACGCCGTTGATGATGGCGGTCACGTACAGGGGCCTCTGGTGGCTCGCATCTGTCGTCTTGTCGCTGGCAGAAAAGGTCATAATCTTTTCTGTGGAACGGGACGCCCTGATGACTTTCCCGTTGGAGACCACGAGGTCCTCCTCGTAGTCCTCCGCTGTCCTTAAGATTGCTTTTGTCATATCCGTTCGGCACTTTTCAGAGAAGTTCATCTCGTTGAAGAATTTGTTGAAGCCGTGCGACCCTTTCATGCGGTCGGCACGCTCATCCTCCGTGTCCATGCTGTAGTCTTCATCTTCATGGACTTCAGCAATGATGGGTAGACCATCCTCTGCGACTTCTTCCAAGTCCACTATCGAGATCATGGCGACCTCTTTGCCCTTTGAGCCCGAATCTGTATGGGCAGGCAGCGGGTTGTTGCGCACATCCTTCCGGTGGTCGCTGACGATGAGTTCGCCGTTCTTCATCTTCTGATCGAACGCGAATCTGAGCTTCTTGCACTCGGCCGTGGGGTGCATGACCTTGCCGTGGTATTCGCACCACTTAGGGTCCCTCGTCATCTCCTTGGAGGGTGCTTTCTCGAGCGGTGGCAGGACGCCGTCCTTGCGCCACTGTCTGCAGAGATCGCTCGCTTCCTCCACCGAGCATGGCAGAGGCGGTGCGTCGAAGTTTGCAACTTTTGCTTGCTTCTGGGGCGAAACTGTATTGACCTCAGCTTCGCGTCCCCGCTTGTAGCCAAATCTGCCGATCTTGTAGGTGGTGCCGCTCGCAGGTCGTTCTGGAGCGCTCTTCTTTCTCTGTCTCTCGACAATGGGCTCGATGTTCATCGTGCATTCGATGAGCTTTGAGAACGTAGGTGTTTGCAAATTGATTAGCATGCCTTTGTATTCATCTCGCATGCACTGCAGGCAAATCTCTACGAGCCGGCTTTCGAGCATTGGATCCTTGCACTCCAAGGATTTCGCTCTGAATTTCTTGATGAAAGTGATTCCATCTTCCTCGCGTTTCTGATACATCCGCGAGAGATGGATCATCGTCACCTTTTCTTCCATCTGGAAGAATTTGGTATAGAACTTCTGGACCATGTCGTCCCAAGTCTTCACAGATCCGGCCTCCAATGTTCGGTACCATTTGTATGCTACATTCCCAAGAGATTTTGGGAATTCTCGCATCAGCAGCTTGGGATCGGCTCCGTATGGACCCATGACATCAATGAAACGCATGACATGCTCATGAGCGTTTCCATTGACGTCCTCGAACTTATCCCATTTGGGAGCCTTGTACCCCGCCGGGTTAGGCATGAGATAGATCTCTCGTGGAATGGGTGGATCGTTGTCTAGCTTCGGGATGATGGTATCCGCGAACGACTGATGAGCCAGGATGGAGTCCACGCGCTTCTGCAAAGACGTCATGCATTCTGGAATGCTCCCCTCGGTAGCTGGCGGAGGGGTTGCCGTAGGCGGTGGCGACACATATGCCGCCGGAGGATTGGGAGCGTATTGACTACCCGCGTTTCCCCAGATTGTCGCTGGTGGAGGCAGAGTGTACTGCAGAGCTGGGTTGGACGCCAAAGCCGGGGGCTGAGAGGCGTGAGCAGCAGGGGGTAGCATTTGTGCCGTTGACCCTTGGACCGAAGGCAGCTGCGTGGCTGACGGTGGAGTTTGCAGATGAGGGTTGGGAGGCGTGGCTGACACTCCCAATCCTGGAGCGGTAGGGGTTCCTCCTCCCTGAGGGATAGCGGTGGCTGGTGGAGGATTTGGCGCAAGGGTGCCCAGAACGGCCAAGATCCGTTCTAACTGCGCAGACTGAGACTTGAGAGCTTTTGCCTGATTTTGGACAGTGGCGTCCAAAGACTCTAAAGTTGGTGCCTCGCCGGGAGTCGTCGGAGTACGGCGGGCCTCGTCTCCCGAGGGAGTTTCGGTGGAAGGCGATCGGTTGCTGACATCGTCCTCCTGAGACATGGTTGCTTTTGCTGGTAAGTTCACGTCGGGTTCACCAAAATGTGCACAAGAGATTCCGGCAGGGAGACCTCCGTGTACACCGTGCGTAGAGGATCAGGGATCGCACAGGAAGAGTAGGGGTGTGTGTAGGGAGAGAGTAAGTCAGTAGCAATGTCTGAGAGAGAGACAGAGGTTTGGCAGAGCTTCCGCGTATGGCAGTCTGTTCTTCTTTGTATGGAAAGGGTAACGATCTATATATACTGGAGAACATGACCGTTGTAGTGTGGTTAATGCGCCCATTAATGGCGGCTTAATTAGCTTAACCATAACGGCACGTTCGTCCGAGTATATAGGAACCGTTAGAGCACGTGGTGCGCGAGTACCGGAACCGTTACGAGGTTGACAGGGTTTGACCGGATTGACCGGGTCTAGGGAGCTCGTGCCATAGATCTCTCAAAACAGTTACTAAAGGTCGCGCGCGGGCTTGGCTCGCACGCGACAGGGCTTACTCTAGCCTCCAAACCACTAAGTCCCTACAAGTCCCGTGCAGTGGTATGCGAGGGCTCTGTCTCGCAGCCCCCACATGGATCAGCTCGGCTGGTGATCCTGTGTGTGTGGAGCACAATATGGTGTGCTGGATGGTTGCCACGTGGCCAAGATCTGTCATGTCAGAAAGCAGTATCTACACGGACAATGCAAGCAATGAGAGAATTGCTATGCGAACCTCTGACGGGAAAATTATGCTACTCAAGCACTGTGAATACGGAGATCTCACTAATCAAATAAATTTTGAAAACATTGATGTCTGGTTACAAGCTTGGAACCTGAACGTCCACTAAGTCAAGGAGGAAGTGGATATAATGACTTGTACACAAATTGTGAGTATCCTGGAAGTCGATCCAAGAACTGAGCAAAAAGACATGATAAACTTCATGAGAATTCATACGAAAATCCCCTTTGATAAGGCACTTAATAGAGGTATCTATAAAAAGGAAAAAAATAAGAAGAAAAGATCTGGCTATATTTTAAATGTGAGAGAACTTCTTTCATTTGTAATCACTCATTGTAGTGAAGAATGCGTGTTCAATGGATGTACAAGAATAAATTATTACCACGCTAATGGGAAGTGGTTGCTCCACAATCATCTCACAGAAGGAAGAATCTCTCTTTGGACAGTGCAGAAGGGAAGAAGAAAATACTGGAAGATCGAAAATCCCGATTGACTTGGAGATGGGGGAAGGGGGAGAAATTGTGTGAGACGAGGACCCTAGATGGCCAAACAGTCAAGCAGAATTACCCCTTGATCCAGGAAATCAAACAGTTAATTAACCAATTCTCACCCCCTTTATGAGGCAAAAGAATATACTATGGCCCATAGTGACAAAAGCACAGAAGATTGGAGCTTGGAGGTTCTAGACGCTGCTGTAAAAGATGAAAAAACACTAACCATCATAACAAATTTAAAAGACAAGGCAAGGGCCGAGGGGAAGGCCGATGGAGCTCACGAGGCCAGCATCACTCAAAAAAGAAAGTCCGAACCGACTTTTAGTCCTCCAACTGAGCAAGAAAAAGTCGCCAGTAAGAAGAGTAAGTAATTAGAGAAGGACAAGAGATTTCTTGGCGGAATAAGGGGATTGGACTACAGTGGAAAGGAGTGGAGTGCCTCAAAGACTCCAAATTCATTAATGGCAGAGGTTCAAGGCAATCCCCCCCCCCCCCACATGCACAATGCATGCCTTCAGTTGGAACGTGCAGATCTTGGGAACCCGAGCACGTTCCTTTTTCTTTGAGATTTAGTAAAGCTCCAAGGGCCCAAGCTCATGTACTTGATGATGAAGTGTTAGGAAGTGCCTTGAACTGTTAGGAAGTGCCTTGAAGACCTAGAAGATATTCAAAGGAGCGCGGAGAGTGAAGCCCAGTTTCTTCGCACGATGACAAGGAGTCTTCGAACGAAGACAGGAGTTAGCCAAAATCCGAGAGTCTTCGCAGAAGAGCTCTACGTCTCAAAGCAGGAAGGTCTTCGCACGGAAACATGAATGTCTTCGCACGAACAACCTTCACACGAAGACTTCAGGCCTTCACACGAAGAGAATCCGGGAGGCGACAAATAAGGATGGGAATGTTTACTTATTGTATCGGGGCTGTTTTGGAGGATATAAAAGGATCATTTGGAGTCCTATGAACGTAATGTAAGACACTGTGATCGTTCCACTTCATTGAATACAAGTCTTTCTTCCCCGTGGACGTAGTTAGCTTGATTTGCTAGCGAACCACGTAAATATTGTGTTTTGCATCTTTCTTGACTATTCGTGAGGTGAGTGATCGAGTGAATTACAATAACAAAATGGTATCAGAGCTTAGGTTGAGATTACTCCACCAAGAACGATGTCCGGGTCAATATTGAAGATCGACAGGTTCACAGGAAGGAACAACTTCGGTCTGTGGAAGATAAAATGGAGGCTTTGCTTAAAAAGCAAGGATTGTGGGCACCTTTGACCTCGGACAAGGGAGGCATGAATGTCAATACATCGGAGTTCAAGGTATTGGAGGAGAAGGCACACACAATGATTATGATGTGCTTATCGGATGACGTGATCATCGAGATCGTAGATCAGAAGGAAGCAACGAAGCTTTGGTTCAAGTTGGAGAGTCTCTACATGACAAATAGTCTCACTAGCAAGTTGATGCTAAAGCAAAGGCTCTCCACTTTGCGAATGCTCGAACGTACGACTCTCAAGGATCATCTTGATCAATTGAATACAATTTTCTTAAATTTACGTAATATTGACGAGAAGGTGGATGATGAAGATGCCGCACTTTTGTTATTGATCTCGTTACCTCCATCATACGAGAACTTTGTTCAGTCGTTCATTGCGAACAAGGACGACTTATCTCTAGAGGATGCCAGATCGGCGCTCCATGGTAGGGAACTGTGCCATAAGGGCGCACGCATAGGTACAAAGGCCCATGCTTCCGGGTTGATGGCGAGTGGCGAAAGCAAGAGGAGTAAGAAGAACAAGTGGTAGAGCGTTTAAAATGCCCTGTACAAGGTCGTGAATTCGAACTCAGTAGACGACAAACAAATAATATACTCTTTTAGAGAGTACTAAACTTTATTTAAAAAAAAGAAGAGTACTAAACTTGTACTTGGAGTATGTAGATGAATATTGGTACGAAACCGAAAGCTAAATTAAACATTCACAAATATATTTCTTTTGTATTTACCTCCTGCCATGTCATTAGCAGCTAAATTAAGGTTTGTTTGTCTTTCATATTGCCTTGGTCATGCTTCCATTAATTATATTTTAGTATCATATATAGTATAAAATATGACCATTATAACATGAATCATAACATTCCAGAGTGAGACATCGAGAAAATATCAATTACGCATTGCATGACGTTTTCTTCTCAGTTTTCTTTATTTATTGATGGTAGGTTACAATTATTGTTATTTTCACCAATATACAAGAAATAGTCAGAGCTCAACGGCATTCAACTATCACCCAAAACTGAAAGAGAGTGAATCTAAAAAGAAAAAGAAAGAAAAATGAAAGAGTGCAAAATTTTTCTAGGGAGATATGATCTCGAAACCTAAATCAGTGCATTAGGCAAGCCAAACTTGTAATAAATGAAATATTTATGAGCGACTGCTAAATGTGACAGATGAATTTGAGTTACTCCAAATAATCCTCTTCAATGTATACGACCAAAACTAATGTCTTTAGGCTTCGCTTGAGTAAGGTATAAGAAAAATGTGTATAAGGTAGGATGTGAAGTAGGATAACATAATAAGGCCGTTGAAGTCAATTTTAAATTTATTAGAGGGCATTTAAGTATTTTCCCATCGCCTATTCTAACCCCAAAACTCGTTATACTCCCTCCGTTTCACTAGATACTTCAAAAACTTTATGGGCACGGTAATTAAGGAATGCACTCAAATGACTATTTTACCCCTTCTTCTTTTAATAATTCCACTCTCTCACATCCACCTTTTTCAGCACCTCCTAGATTAACAGCAACAAGAACTCACAAGAACACATTCATCATCACAACAATAATATTACATCCTTCTCCTTCGAAGAACACCCATCTTCTTTGCCACTGCCCTCTGCTCTGATTCACCAAAACGTTCCCTTCCTCCACCTGCACCTTTATCTACTCCTTACTGTAACCTATATCAATTGAAACCCAAATCATAACCATCAATTCTCTATCAGAAATCGATTCAAATAAACTGCAAAATTGGAGAGAGAGAGAGAGAGAGAGAGAGAGAGAGAGAGAGAGAGAGAGAGAGAGAGAGAGGAAAGAAGGGGGTTACCTGGGACGTTGATTTTGAAGATGTGGGAAGTGGGGGTTTCGAACCAATCGAGAAGACCGTATTTAGCTGACTCATGCAGACATGTGGGCAATGCATCCCCCTGATTTAGCTCAAGAAGAATCGTCGGAATGGGTCGCCGATCTGGAGGAGGACGCCGCCTTCGAACTCGCCGACAGGAGGAGGAGAAGGCCGCCTTCGAACTCGCCGATCTGGTGTCGCCTCTTGATCAGACAAGAAAGAGAGACAAAGAGATGGGATGGAGATGAGCGGATCTGGTCTCGCCTCCCATCGATCTCCTTTTACATCGCTCTCTCTCGCTTTTTTGTCTGAGATGAGGAGGGAGATGTTGCTGTACGAGAAGGCTCGGATTGATGGTGGGTCTGGTTCATGGAGGCGGACGGCGGAGATATGGAGGGATTGGATGGCGGAGGCGGCGGTGGAGGGGGAGGGGTTGGTGGTGGGGTTGTAGGTCACGCCGATTGACGGCGGAAGGGCGGTGGCGGTGGTGGTGAGGAGAGAGAGGAGGAGGAGGAGAGAGATGTTGAGAGAGAGATGCGATCTGCTATCCCTCTCCCTCCCTCCCTCGCTCTCTATCTCTCGATCTGCACTCCCTCACTTTTCTCTCTCTCTGTGTCCCTCCCTTCTCTCTCTCTCTCTCTTTGTGGGAGTTGTGTGTGTGCCGCAGATGAAGAACAGGAGGAAGTAACGTGTTGAAGATAAGGTTATGTTGAAGATAGAGTTTTCTTTTTTTTTTTCGAAACAATGTTGAAGATAGGGTTATGTTTGGATAAAGTGGGTCAGTTGTGTATTTGACCAACTATTAATGTAATTAAGATTAATTAGTTATATTTATATTCTAATCTGATTAGTTATAGATTGGTGGGTGTATTTTTTATTAGAGTAAGATGGTATTTTGCCAGTATCAAAGTTTCCATATTTGGAAATTTTGAAGAATCTGGCGAAACACCAAAAAAGGAAATTTTGAAGAATCTGACGAAACGGAGGGAGTACTGGTTTGTACAATCTCCTGAGTGGTGCAAGTCTTCTGGCAAAAAAATGAGAAAGTGGATATGGAAATGACCGATAAAGTTATTATTACCCAGACAATAGTACTTTTTCCGTTTTTTTGAAATGCAATAGTACTCTTTCCTTAAGTGTACAAGTAAGTGGATATGGTAATGGTAAAAGTATTTTCCTTTATTTTTCTTTGACTTCCAAATGCAAGAGTCACCTCTCTCCCATGAAAACAATTTCTTTTCCTTCTAATTTTCCAAGATTCGAACATACCCTTACGTCTAGGTTCCAAAATTTGTGAAAAGTGTAAGAAAAATGATGATGTAAATGTAGACATCATAATTGTTTTAAGGCCCACTTCAATTATTACTATCACTATAATTATCTCTATTGCTTGAAGCGTATTTGAACAACTGGTGTTCTTTTCCATCATGCCAGTGGTTCTGGTTACTTATGTTCTGAAAACTTCAAACTCTTATCAAAATTCTAGATCAAATGTACATTGCCTAACAATGCAAAACCTATTTGTCTCATGACTCAAGCATTGTCTTCTTCAGCATTCACAACCTCTTTAATTTTCTCCAAAACTTCCGCAATCGTGGGCCGGTTCTCAGGAAAATGAGCAACACACTTGAGTGAAACATTCAGCAGTGGAAAAGCATACATATCAAACCTGTTACACAGCTTCTTATCAAACACTTCACCAGTCCACTCCTCCCTCACCATGGACTTCACCCACTTTGGTAAATCAAATCCACTCTTCTCTACCGTCTTCCCGGTCAGCAATTCGAGGAGAATCACGCCGAAGCTGAAGACGTCGCTCTGCTCGGACAAAACCCTCTCGGGAGCCGTGTAGCCGTTGGATTTCAGCACGCAAACTGTCTTGGTGTCAAGAAACCTTGAATACCCGTATTTGCTAATCAGTGGCTCGTTGTCTTCGCTCAAAATGATGTTTGAAGGCTTGATGTTCCCATGAGGGATGATATCCTGGTTATCGTAGGGTGTTCGGTAGATGAAGTTCAAGCCTCTAGCGATCCCCACGGCGATTGATAGCCGAAGTGTCCATGGGAAGTCCCTATTCCCTCCTGCATAGTCTGCAGAAACCATTACATAAAAGTTTGTTGATTCTATGCATAGAGGCGGACACATAAGTCTTATCAAGTTGGGGTCAACGTGCATTACATTCTGGGGCGGAAGGACATGAGGGCAAGGGGTGACAATTGTCACCCATGACTTTTTGAAAACTCCGTTAACACCATTTTATTATGGTTATTTGAAACTAAGACCTTAAAATAATTACAAAATGCTTCGGCTAAAATTAAAAATTTCAACCATTCCCTTAAAAGTTCCATGATATATAATAACTTTATTTTATAACTTCGATAGTATTTAATTTTGCCATGGCTGGTTCAGTTTTCTGGCTCCGTCATTGATTACACTGGTGTAAATATTACCATTAAAAGGAATGTAGTTTTAAAATCTTGCAGGGCCACAGTCCCTTCAGCCACCCCCTTTGACAAATATTTAAATTTGGTGGGTTTCATGTTAAATTTGATTGGCGTGGCGCGTCGCACAGTGGCGTAGCTAGGAAATCAAACCAGCAAGGGAAAGAAATAACTCGGAAGGGTAGAATTGATAACATTTGATATCAGTCGGGGCAATAATGTATTTTATAAGGGCGTATTTGTTCAAAACCTATAAAAATGGGGTACTAGTGAAATTTTTTAGAAGTCAGGGGGCAATTGCCCACCCTTGTCCCTTAGTACATCCGCCTCTGGCGCCCCATCATGTAGACACTTCACACTGGTGGTGCTAACACAATGAATACTTTCTCCCCTACCAGGAATGACAAATAACTACACTATCTGACGTTCTAAATTAATGTGGAGCAATTTTGCAATTTTACAAAAACATTAATGAGATTTTCTGTTAAGAAAATTAGTATTAGTGTTGTTTTTCAAAAGAAGACTATTAGTGTACCTTCTTGAAGAGTTAGCAAGCTCCCCTTTCTCTGATAGCTGTAAATCAGAAGCTTTTCTTCCTTCGCTGAACTATGCGCGACAAGTGGGAGAATATTAGGATGTTTCAAGTTCCCTATAATTGTCATCGTATCTCCAAACTCTTTGGAAGTACCGAGAAGCTTCTTGAGCCTCTTGACAGCATAGACCGCGTCGTTCTTGAGACTGACCTTGTAAAGGCTACTACAAAGGCTCTGGCTCTGCAAGTCGGCTGCAGCCTCAAGTAAATCGTCCATTTCAAACTTTTCTTCTTCGTCTTCAATGAAAAATACGAGCTCTGAGACGTTCTCTTCTTGAGGCTTCACTTCTTCGACGTCTTTGGGTGGCGGAGTTTTGGTCGGCGAGAGCGCGAGGGACCTCAGGAGCATCTTGTCTTTCTTGGTTTGTGCAGACTTGAGTTTGAAGAAAACTATGAAGACTAGTAACAATGCAATTGCAACTACAATTGGTACCCATATTGTCCAATTCCCAAGCAGTGTGCCTGTGTCCTTTTTGCTGCTACTATGTGTGCTTGTTGGAGAAATTTCTTTCTCTGCCAGCGTTGATTTAACCGATGGATACATTCCCTTACGATCTGTTTGGCGATCAAAATGAGCGAAGGAGATGAATTTTGGTTCAAAAACGCGACAAAATAATAGCAAAAGGGACAGGGGTTTTAGATCGTGTGGACTAACCTCCGTTGCAGAGAGTGATTAAGAGCAAGAACACAGCAATGCTGCATAAGAGCCCCTCGGATAGCATGATGATAATCCGTATCCTCTGCTTCATCGAAGACTCTGATCATTCGGTGAGCTGTGAAATAATGTTTGATCTGTTGTGAGAATAATTCTTTCTTAGGTAAAAGACATTTTCCACTCTCCATTTATGGACAAAATACATTTTGCCCCCTGATTTATGGGGAAAATACTTTTTGCACCCCTGTCAACGTTAATAACTAACACTACACTAACAGAAGGGGAAAAAGACAAAATTACCCTCAAGATTAATGTAAGTTACACACTATATATTGAAATTCTTCTCATTCTCTTCCCACTACTAACCCTAGCAGCCTCCTCCTCTCTCTCTCCCTCTCTCCCTCCACACCATCAATCGCACCTCTCCCTCTGTCGTCTTCCCCCCGGCGCTTCCTCGGCAGCGGACGACACGGCAGATTGTCCAGGATTTTTGATTCTCTGGCCGTCGGTGTCGTAGCTGGTGATACCCATACCCAAAATCAACCAAAAATTCCAGGGAAAGCTTCAATTTTTACCAGAAAGATCCGGCCGTGCCGTCGTCGGCTTGCAGTTCGACGAAGATGAAGGGAGACGTCTCCGAAGTGAACTGGAGGAAGGAAGTTGACCCGATACTGAAGCGGCTCTCTTCTGTTCGGAGCCGACCTCCTCTCTCCAGAAGGGCGATTTCGATTCTGCCACCGTGCTCGGCCTCCGCCTCGTCGGATTCCTCGATTCCCGGTGTCAAAACGACGTGGACGAGACATTTATCCGTCCTATTCGCCAGGCCCTCGAGGAGATCGATATTGCTCGGCGCTCCCTCGCTCCAGACTCAGATCTGGACTCTCTCTCTCTCTGTGATTGATGTTAACTAGAATTTTATTTCATGTGAAATGAGGTGAGTTGTTTTTAGTCTGATTTGAGAAAAAAAGAAGCTGTAAGTTGAATCTGTGAGTTGGATGTAGGCTAAGCTCTATGTCTCTGCTCTCGGGAGCTCGATAGTGAGAGCATGAGGTGTAAAATTAATGAGTACTGTAAACCATTTCTTTTCTTCTTTTTCATTTTTCAGATCTGTTCATCTCTTCTACTCCTGTACTTTGTTCTTCTTCTTCAACCAAAATAGTTTTATTTTATGTAAATTTACATATGTTTCTTTTAATAAAAAAATATTGCAGAAGGTTGATGTGGATTTGTTTCTTGTCTCCTTCTTCTTGTTTATATTTTGGTCTGATTCTTTTTTCCTTTGGATCTGCTTTTGACTGATTTTTATATGCAAACAACTTGTAGTTTTAGTTGTTTTCTAATCTGGTTAAGTATTTGTTGAAGAAGATGGAGATGTTGATGATGATGTTATTTGTCATGTGATTGTGTGTTTAAGGAGAGAAAGGGGGCTGGAGATTAAATCATCCATGAATAAGGTTCAGGGAGGCCTCGGTGGTTGTGGCAATTGGAAGTTAGGTTGCGAATTGGTAACTTCTGGACTCGAATTGGTCCAAGAGCTGCGAATTGGATTCATGAAATTCTTAAATTTGAAGATATCTTGGTGGTGGTGGTGGTGATGAGGTGGTAGTGGAGGTGGTGCTCAAGAACACCAAGAAAAAAATGATGAGTCCAATAATGGACAAAAAGGGGTGTTATTTGTCCATAATTTGTAAGGGTAAAATGGTCACAAAAAGTTAATTTGCACCCCTCCACTAACGGATTGTAACAGAAGGGTGGTATATGTCCACCCTCCATCCGTTAATAGGGGTGCAAAAAGTATTTTTCCCATAAATCAGGGGGCAAAATGTATTTTATCCATAAATGGAGGGTGGAAAATGTCTTTTACCCTTCTTTCTTTTATCTCTTTCCCGTTTTGTCTTGTGGGTATTCTCGGATGACAACAACATTGTTTCCTTGTAAACAAAGCCTATAGAATAAACATTGGACAACTTTGTGAAAAACAATGTTGTTTATATTTCACCCATTCCACTTGTCCAACGCCTTATAGTATCAAAGGATGTTAATGATCTTGCAACCCTAAAACAGTAGATGGGTTGATTCTTATGAACATATCACACTCAGCAAGATCAGTTGCAATGAGGATTAACTACCTAGCATAACAAATTCCGTACAACTACCAATTGACCATGTAGCCTTCCTAACAAGCTTGAGTAGCTATGCAAACAAAACGCGACACTGCTTGAAAACACCGAAGCCGACACTTGTATCTTACCACTTGATTCTTCTCGAATCAAATAATAATATTTAGCATTGAGTTGACAGTTCAGTTGGTAGAATACTGCATAATACTGTATTTGTTAAACTTGCACTCATAAACTCTTATCTTGGACTTTTTAAGTGAAAATAAATGTACAAACCCTCTATTTAATCTTAGTTGGTGCAAAATCTTTTGCGATGTGAAATTCATCAACAAATTGAGCGAGTGAGTTCATCAAGAATGCAATGCAATGGTTAGTTCGTGGGAGAAAGTGAAAATAGCACTCCAAATAGGGATCAGTTTGCAAATAACAGCTCATATCAAAACGTCGTCGTCGTCGTCGTTTCCGCCTCGCTGACTCGTCCAATTCATCTTCTTCTTCGATCTTCTGCAACCAAAACTAGGGTTAGGGTTTAATGTCATCTCTCCAATGGAGATGAAGACGAATGAATCGTTTTCGAAAGCTCTGGAGCTCGTCAACCTGAAGAAGGAGAACCTCCGGAGAGCCTTCGAAGCCCTCCAAGCCCACTCACCTCTCTCCTTATTCAATCTCACATGGCCAGACCTCGAGTCTCACTTCGCTTCCCAAATCTCCTCACTCCACACCAACCTAGACCTCCTCCAATGTCTTCAAAACCCTCAATTTCAACGACCGGCGTCTCCGGTTCGTTGTCCGGCTCGGCCGGAATTAAAATCGCTCTGTCAAAAGATGAAGGCTTTGAGTTTGAAGAATTACATCATTGAACGACCCGGTGAGAGAGAGACAATCAAGTCTGAGTTGCAGGACGCGTTGCGGTGTGCGCCGGACCCGGCAGGGTTGGTTCTGGTGGCTGTGGAGGGGTTTTATGATGAGAGTGATGGGCGGTGGAGCTGTGTGGTGTTGTTGGAGGAGTTGGCGGCGTTGAAGGCGGCGATTAAGGGTGAAGTTAAGGCGAAAGCGAAGAGATTGGCTGAGGAGTGGAAGATGAAGAGTAGTGGTAATGTGGAGAATTCATTGGCTTGTCTAGGGTTTTTGTATCTTGTGGTGGCATATGGATTGGGTGATGGTTTTGACATGGCTGTTCTTGTTGATTTCGTTGTAATCGTTGCGAAAGATTCGGAATTCGGGAAAGCGGTCAAATTGTGTAGGTTGCTCGGCTTGAATGTATCTGGTGAGCTTCAGTTTCTTCCCTCTGATTGTTTCAATTATACTTATATTGCTATGGAGGAAAATGTACTTCGTGCTAGGTTATGTTGTCATTTTGACTGCGTAGATCTTGTTTGTTGTTTAATGTTTATATAAGTAAATGACTTGTAGTTGCCATCCCATTTTAGGACATTTGAAAGATCATGTTTTACATTTTAGAATGTCAGAACTGGTAGTATTATCCTGAGTGATGATGATATTGATGGGGATGCCTCTATAGGGTTGGCTGTTTAAATGGAGTGATCAACCAGCTGAACTAGGTTTATCAATTTGAATGGAAAGCTAAGGTTGACCCGAGAATTTATGACTTGTTTCTGAAAGTTCTAAGTTCTGACTCTATCATTGATAATCTGAACTAGTACTTATCATGAAAAAACATGTATTTCCTTTTCGGTTAAAGATCAAGTCTAGCAGTCCACCACTATGACGCTAACAAATCAGTCGAACTACCTACCCGAAAAGAATATATTTCGCTAAGGGTGTGTTTGAAATCAGGAAAACGAGACGGAAAAGAAAATGAAATCCTGTTTTTTTTTTTTTTTTTTTTTTTTTGAAGTGAATGGAAAATCTACAAGAATAGAGGAAACAAATTTTCCGCCCAAATCGGGCGGAAAATGGAGGAAACTTCGTTCAAAGTCTCCTCCTTGTTTCAAGGATCTCCTCTCACTATGTACTCCATCTCTCTCATAGCCCTCACTGCTCTTCTCTCCGAAGAATCACAATGTCATTGCTGCCATCACATCTCTCTCCTCTCATGTTCGTCTCTTACTTCAGTCCGACCATCACATGGCTACCTTCCGGCAATGTGTATGGCAGGGATTTCGAATGGTTGTGCTCGTATATGGTGGCACTTTTGAATGACGTTCCTCTTCTTTTTCCATCTGATACAATATTGATTCGATGAAAGTTTGTGGTCGCGGAGGTTTGTTTGGTTCTGGGCGGTTCCTGTAGTTGTGACAGCAGTGGGGTGGATGTTTCGAGCTCTGTGTTGAATTGGAACAGGAAAAGACGTGGGTATGTGGGGAATTGCTGTTGGTTGCAGCCCTGTGAGGCTGTTGGGGGTATTAGTGCGACCAATGGCGGAGCTAGGATTTCAATAGTGGGGTGGCACAAAAGTGCATGCCAGAATTGTTAGGGGTGCACTCATGCCAAAATAATTTTTTTAGGTGCACTTATGCTATTTAATGAAGGGAAAAATTGAAAAAACGCAGAAAAGGGGGTGTAATTGTAGTAAATGAAAAGTCTAGGGGTGCACTTGCACCCCCGTGCCACCATATGCCTCCGCCCCTGAGTGCGACTACATTATTTGGTCACACCAGTGATAATAGGTTTAACTATGTGGGTGCGAATTTAACATTAAAATATAATAATTTTCTTTTCCGAAAAAATTTCCAAGTTATGAAACGAATGAAAATGGAAGGAATCTGAGGAGATTTTTTTTTGTTTTTCCTTCCTTTTTCTTATTCTCTTGATTTTCTGGTTTTCAAACATAGCCTATGATCAAAGATCAGACTCACTGGTACATTACCAATTTAGGCATTAATTATTATCTGTTACGCTCTCCGGAGCATATAAAGCATAACATGAAATAAGGATGACCACAAGGGAACTTTCGGGGATATTTTGATCCACTTAGAGGTAGAAATGAAAAGACTTGAGGCTACCTAGGCGCTGTCTCTGTTTGTATCTGTTATCCAGCATAAGCCTGTGGCCGTATATTCAATAAGACTTTAAGTAGGCAGAAATGATTGCAAGGGAAACAAGATAGGAAAAAGTACGATAAATGATTAGAAGAGAGAGTTGGTCAATAGGAGAAGCTAGAGGAGAATTGCCACGATTCTGTCGCGCCCTATTGGACTGTGTGTTCGATCAGCCATCCTAAAGTATTGTCCTCCTTTGGCAGATGTTCTCATGAATTGATTGCAGTAGAGTATAGTTGTTATCTGCTTGAGATTCTCAGGTCTGGCTGCATTTTGTGTTTCCTGGAATTTCGCTTGTACTCCAAGAGTTAATAAAATGTATTATCAACTAGTAGTACAACGAGTATAGGACCCAGTTTTGTATTTGAAGATCACTGTTAGGACTTCAGACGAGGCCTCTAGTTCACAAGTTGTTCCCTAGTCAATTGGGAACCCAGCCTCCTATGAGCATTAACTAGTTGGCAAGACAACTATACCAGCTACAAATTGTAAAAAAGCATCCAAGTAAATGTACGAGAGGTTGGTTGATAGAGTACAACGGCAGAGCCGCAGGTGACTCGGATGATGGACTTTGAACTAGGGGTTGACTACATTGGATTAGTGATGCAGAACCTGCAAAACACTCCAAAACTCACAGAAACTAACACTCTTAACAGAGGGGAAATTCTCAGCTTTTATTCCTCAAAATCAAAGTGTGAATACAAATGAGAGAGCCTAGCTTTTTATAGGGAAAAGCATAGACTAAATAAGGAAAAGCATTAAAGAAAATTGACATAATTAACTCGCTTATTAAGGAAATGAAAATCAGTCAAGTTACTAATTGTCAAAGTGCTGAGAATTTCATTTATTCCCTTCCATCTGCTTATTTCTTCCTTCTTTCATACCAAAACTTAATATCCGGTTTCCTTTTAAGTGTCTGATTTCCATCATTCTCTCCCGCCTGAAAAGAACTCTTCTCCGAAGAGTGGTAATGATGCAAGAACTCCGGATCGATAGTACGGAATTCATCCTCTGTGATCCAAGTAGCGTCGATGTCTGGGCGGGTTGCCCACTTGACAAGGTACCTATGGACAGTACCACCATTTGTAAGAACATCTTGGTCGTCGAGTACCTCTGAAATCACGTCAGCCTTGGACGAAGGAAGTGGTGGAGCCTTTGGGGCATGAGTTGTTGGGCTAGAAGAGGACCCTTGCAGAGGAAGTGGTGGTTGAAATGTGCCATGATAAGGGAACAAATCCTCCACATTAAATATTGGGCTTATAGCCATTTCGGTAGGTAAGTCAAGTAGGTAAGCATTGGGACCTAACTTCCGAAGAATGCGATGAGGCCCAATGGCACGCGCATGAAGTTTCTTAAAAGAGTTCTTGGGATATCGCTCAGGACGCACACGGACCATCACATAATCTCCTTCCTGAAAGTCCATCTTACGGCGGTGCGCGTTGGCTGCAAGACGATAGTCTTCATTACTAAGGGAGATTTTTCCCCTAATCTCAGCATGAAGTTTATGGATGTGTTCGGCAAAAGATTCAGCCGGCTCGGATGATCGAGAATTGACGGGTAACTTGACAAGATCAATTGGTTGGCGAGGGGCAACTCCATGAACTATCTCGAAAGGGCTCTTGCCAGTTGACCGATTGACAGAGTTGTTGTAAGCAAATTCGGCAGTGGGGAGAACCAAGTCCCAAAGTCCTGGTTTGTCTTTAACAATGCACCGCAGTAAGTCTCCCAAGCTGCGGTTAACAACTTCAGTTTGACCATCCGTTTGTGGATGAAAGGCAGATGAAAATTTTAGTTGAGTACCAAACAACTTCCATAGTGTCCGCCAAAAGTAACTCACAAACTTAACATCGCGATCAGAAACAATGGATGTAGGTAATCCATGGAGGCGCACGATCTCTCGAAAGAATAATTTTGCAACATATGAAGCATCCGCTGTCTTGTTGCAAGGAATGAAATGTGCCATCTTAGAGAATCTATCCACCACGACCATGATAGAATCATGCGCCCGCGCAGTCTTTGGCAGACCAAGGACAAAATCCATACTAAGGTCTTTCCAAGGTTCATGGGGAACGGGCAATGGGGTATACAATCCCGTGTTCCTCTTCTTTGCTTTTGACACTTGACATGTGCGGCATTGCGATACGATTCGAGCAACGTCTCTTTTTAGTGAAGGCCAATAAAATCTATCTTCAACAAGAGCAATAGTTTTATCGCGTCCAAAGTGTCCAGCAAGTCCTCCTGCATGTAACTCCCAAACAAGAAAGTCTCTCATTGATGTGCGGGGAATGCAGAGTTTCGACCCCTTAAAGAGGTAGCCATCTCGAATAACAAAATCAACATGATCGCGACGATCTCCATCTTCAACACCACGGTAGATGATACCAAAATCGGCACACGTGTCGTACTCTTCTTTCAGCCTATCGAAACCAACGACATGAACACTCATAGCTTGAAGCACTGTCATAACACGACTCAGAGCATCAGCAACTTTATTTTCAACACCAGCACGATGCTTGAGGACGAAGGTGTACTCTTGAAGATATTCAACCCACTTGGCATGCCTTGAGTTTAAGTTCCTTTGAGAATGTAGGTAGCGTAAAGCTTGGTGATCCGAGTAAAGGACAAACTCTTGAGACAACAAATAATATCTCCAATAGCGAAGCGCTTGCACGACAGCATAAAATTCCTTGTCATAGGTTGAATACTTTAGTTTTGCTCCATTAAGTTTCTCACTAAAGAATGCAATGGGATGACCTTCTTGACTTAGTACCCCTCCAATGCCTACTCCTGAAGCATCACATGAGACCTCAAAAACTTTAGAAAAGTTGGGATGCCTCAAAACAGGAGCCTTTGTCATTTTTTCCTTGATTTCCTCGAAGGCCTTGGAAGCTGCATGTGTCCACTTGAACTCGCCTTGTTTCATGCAATCGGTGATAGGCGATGTAATGGAGCTAAACCCCTTAATGAATCTTCGGTAGAACGTGGCCAAGCCATGAAAGCTTCGAACTTCAGAGATGGTTTTCGGTATTGGCCAATCCTTAATGGCTTTAACTTTAGAAGGATCGACTGCTATTCCCTCTGAGGAAACAACAAACCCGAGGAATAGAACTTGATCTTGTAGGAAAGAACACTTCTTTAAGTTAAGAAAAAGCTTTTCTTCACGAAGTGCTAAGAGAACTAGCCGTAGGTGCTCCATGTGATCATTCTTTGATTTGCTATAGATCAGGATGTCGTCAAAGTACACAACTAAAAATTTACCCAAGAAAGGGCGAAGAACTTGATTCATGATTCTCATGAAAGTACTTGGAGCGTTGGATAAGCCAAAAGGCATTACCAACCATTCATATAAGCCATCTTGCGTCTTGAATGCAGTTTTCCATTCGTCCCCCAGCCGAATGCGGATTTGGTGATAGCCACTCCTTAAATCCAACTTAGAAAACCATTTTGCACCGACCATTTGATCCAGCATATCGTCAAGTCTCGGAATTGGAAACCGATACTTCACAGTAATTTTGTTAATGGCACGACTGTCTACACACATTCTCCAACTTCCATCCTTCTTAGGTGTTAGCAAGGCAGGGACAGCGCAAGGGCTAAGACTTTCACGGATAAATCCTTTGTGCAGCAACTCTTCAACCTGACGGTTCAATTCAGCACGTTCTTTGGGATTCATTCGATAATAAGGTAGATTTGGCAGTTGAGAGCCTGGAACAAGATCGATGGCATGCTGGATATCCCTCATCGGTGGAAGCTCTTTTGGTAGTTCTTCTGGTGCAACATCCTGAAATTCGTCCATTAACTTGCGAATTTCTGGGGAAAGTGAAACAAATTGATCACTTCCTGCAGCGAGAATGCTTTTAGCCACTAAGGCTAACATTAGTCCAGTCTCGTTGCTCTCCTTCTCGAACTCTGTTTTTGTGAGAACATGAAGTCTCTGCTTCTGAGTTTTCTTCGGCTCAACCTTCTCTTTATCAGATGGCTTTGCAGGGTAAAGCTTTATGGTCTTGCCTTCGTTCTTGAAAACATATGTGTTCTCTCGACCATAGTTGATCACAGCTTTGTCATAAAGCCAAGGGCGTCCCAGCAAAACATGGGCTACATCCATAGGAAGAACATCACACCATATCTTGTCCGAATAATCACCCATTTGGATAGGCACTTTGCATCTTTCTTTCACAGGCAAGGAAGTGTTGTCCACCCAGGCAACTCGAAATGGACTAGGGTGTGGCTCGGCTTCTAGTTTGAGCTTTGCGACAGCAGATTTGGACACGACATTCATAGTACTTCCCCCATCAATGACAATTTTACAAACTTTATCTCCACATTTCACAAATGTGTGAAAGATGCTGGTTCGCTTCCATTCATCGTCTTTAGATGGGACCGAGAAGATGCACCTCATGATGTTGATGTAGTTCTCTTCTCCTGTAAATTCTTCTCCATCTTCAGAATCTTCAGGCTCGTCCAACGGCTTTACTTCCTGGTCGACATGCTCCTCGTGGAATTCTTCATACTCATGGTTTATAATCAAGTTCCGTTGGGGACAACGAGATGCTATGTGACCCTTTTCGTGGCAGTTATGACACACTATTGCTGGATTGACAGACCGCGAGTTGGCATAAGATGACCCAGTTCCACCATTAGAAGTGAATCTAGGGTTTGTATTTCCCTTAGATGCAGCTGAAGTGGTTTGTCCCGATGTCATACCTTCAGGCTTGTTGAAGGAAGTTGACCTACCATGTTGGAACTCCCCGACTTGAGAATTCCAACGTTTTTGGGCAGGGGGTTTCTTGTAAGTCTCAATTTCTAAAGCTTTCTGGTAAGCGTCTTCAATTGAGTCGGGCAAGTACAAATTGACCTTTCGCTTGATTTCTGGACGCAATCCGTTGATGAACTTTGTCATTGTTAACATTGGGTCTTCTCGAATTCGACACCTCAAACGCAAATCTTCAAATTTGCTCATGTACTCCGTCACGCTAGAAGGTGCCTGCTTCAAGTTTGTCCATTGGTCTAATAGTTGCCTCTTGTGGTGCCTCGGTAGATACTTCGACTCAAGTTTGTACTTCATCTCATCCCAATAAAGTATGGGCTCTTGACCATGCCGCTCTAAGTCTGCTTGTACGTCTTGCCAAAATCGCTTGGCAGCTCCTACTAGCTTTACTCTTGCAAAACGAACTCGGCGGGTGTCCGACATATCGTGCCAATCAAAGTAATCCTCCATAGCTGCTATCCAATCAAGAAAGGCATTGGGATCTAGTCGCCCATCGAATTCAGGAGCTTCTACACGAGCCTTCTTCGTAATGTCGTCATCCCTTGTTTCTTCATGCCTATACCTTCCTTGGCGATATCTATTTGGTGAACGATAGAGCTGTCTCTCTTGAAAGCGTCCTTGTGCTCGAGTAGGCCTTCGATACTCGTCTTCATCCTCATCTTCGAAATCTTCTTCATGCCTATACCTTCCTTGGTGGTGTCTCACTGGAGATGGATAGAGTCTTCGTTCTTGATATCGACCTTGTTGTCGAATTGGCCTTCGATCTTCAACCTCGTCTCCATACTCAAACTCTTCAGAGAAATCTTCATTTCGTCGCCGTGGTTGACGATCTTCAAAGCGGTTAACATTAGAAGTCCTTCCTCCCAAGTCTTGTACACGCCCTCCCTTTGCGCTATCATGAAGATGTTGTACTCCTTCTCTTTCCCTTGGACTCCTTTGGGACATCGCGGGCTCCGATCCTCCTTCATTCATTGGTTGTTTACCGAGGGACTTGGTGAGTTGAGACAACTGCTTAGTCAATTCGTTTTGAAACTCCAATCGTAGTTGGTCAATAGACTTCGTGACATTCTCCATAGAGGCCTCAATGTTCTTGACTCGTTCCTCCATTATTTCCTGCTGATTTTGGAGGTCTCGAATGGTCATGGACCGCACAAGCTACAGCAACGAGGAGAACAACTAGGGAAGCCGCGGGGTATGAGTTGACTGGAGTAGCAATCAGGGCGCTTTCTCGAGCTTCTGTCCAAGATCTTATATGGCCCGTTGTAGCGGTCCTGCACTCAAAGCGATGGACCAGAAGCGGCAAAATAAGCAGCACAGCGGTGGCGAGGGCTGCGGTCACAAGGGTGTGCGATCTTTTCTCCTTATGCTTCGTCTCTTGCTTCGTCTTCAGCTTCTGCTTCTGCTTCGTCTCTTGCTTCGTCTTCAGCTTCTGCTTCGTCTCTTGCTTTGTCTTCAGCTTCTTATTTGTCCTCTGTTGCGTCGCCACTGGTTCTTCGCGGTCAGATCTGGCGATTAGTAGCGATAATCTTGACTGCGCCTCTTTTTGGTGGCGTTAACTCACTGTTTCTGGTGCTGTAAACTTTAGCTAGCGGGGCTGCTTCAGAAACTTTAGGTGGAGATGCAGCAGCAGTGTCTGAAAACGCAGCAGCGGAGTAGTGGCAGCGAGGCAGCGGCAATGGCAGTGGAAATGGTGGCGGGGCAGCAAAGAAGCGGCGGAAGACGGTGGCTGGTGGACAGAGGCTTGGCTCTGATACCAATTGATGCAGAACCTGCAAAACACTCCAAAACTCACAGAAACTAACACTCTTAACAGAGGGGAAATTCTCAGCTTTTATTCCTCAAAATCAAAGTGTGAATACAAATGAGAGAGCCTAGCTTTTTATAGGGAAAAGCATAGACTAAATAAGGAAAAGCATTAAAGAAAATTGACATAATTAACTCGCTTATTAAGGAAATGAAAATCAGTCAAGTTACTAATTGTCAAAGTGCTGAGAATTTCATTTATTCCCTTCCATCTGCTTATTTCTTCCTTCTTTCATACCAAAACTTAATATCCGGTTTCCTTTTAAGTGTCTGATTTCCATCAATTAGTCACAAACCACTGCCATATCTATACTTACCAATACAGAATAAAGTAACAACAGAACTCGGTGAAGCCTTTTCATTATGGTAGCCAATTAATTCATAGAGAAGCATTAGGGCGTTAACCGGTTAGAAATTCTAAAAAAGCATCCAGGTCGTTATATGGATTTACGGGACCTTTTTTTTCTTGACAGCGAGATAGATCGTTGTAGTTAATCACGTTCTTACTGGATATGTACATGACAAAATGTGTTCTGGATCCCACATAATAGTTCGTGTCAATATCTTCATGGGGTAGCCAATTATTGGGGGAGCATTTTAGCTCTCAAGACCGTAGTCCCGGGCACATAAGTTGTGCGATGTTTGCTAATAAATTCTAATTTACAGAGTTTACTACGACCATTACACCCCAAGATCTTGTCATTGTCGATTTTATATTTGTGGCAACCAGCCCTGCTTCAACATTGGGATCTTTGCTCATTTCATAGATTCTTTTTGTGCATTCACACTGACAACTTTCATTTGTTGCTTTTCCATGATCATCTGTTTGACTTTCTAGGCTCTTCCAGTTCCATTCTTGTACTATTTTTTGTTTACCTTCAGGCTGTCTGCCACATTCTTCTATTTCTGCCGTGCCCTGTGTTGACGTGCCAAAGTAGGAGTTGGATCCAATCATCCAATGCAAAATATTCAGGGATATGGATGAGATATCTCACGTGAACCAAATGTCAACGCCGTTATGGGCATAACTGAAGAATCTTGTGCCACGTAGAAGGGACACGTTTGAGTAGGGATGAAAACGGTTCGGTTCGGTCCGGTTTTGGCACCCATCCGAACCGAACCGCATGTAACGGTTTGGCCAAAACCCAAACCTAACCGAACCGAACCGTGAATGACCGGTTTGGTTCGGTTTTAAACCGCGGTTTCTGGAAATATATTATTTCATTTAAAAATAGTTCATTCAACAATCAAATGATTGCTAAAATTTCTGTGTCAAGCAATTAAAAAAATAAGTAGAAAACATTACATCATTTCCAGAACCATTCAATGAGTTCGGTGCGGTTTTGAGGTACATACTGACATACTGTATATGATATATGTGTAGAAGTTATCAAGTTTGGTAGTTGTATAGCCTAATATGCTACATAAACGGTTGGGTTCGGTTTATACGGTTTTGTGGTATTTCAAACCTAAACCGAACCGTATGATACGGTTCGGGATTTTTGCAAACCTGGACCGAACTGTAATAGCTTCCAAACCGAACCGAACCAAACCGCCTGTTTCGGCTCGGGTTGCGGTTTTTCCGGTTAGAACTTGCATCCCTACGTTTGGGTGTCGAAGTTCAAACCGAGAAAACGACAAACCGAACCGAGCAAAACCGAAGGGAAGTAACCGAACCGAACTGCTTAAACCGTGGTTAAACCATTCAAACTGATATGCACAAAAATATGCACCCACAGCATAAAATGCTTATTGTTTCACATGATTTTGTTCAAATCTTTTAGCTCTTACTCAAGATTTATGCAAAATATGCTCTAAAATTCAAGTAATTGTGATCCACTTAATTGAATCATTACTTCACTCTACAGTCTACATATGTATAGTTTTTCACATAGTTCTAATTTTTTGTATGTTAGAAATGTTGTTCAAAAAAAATATACGTATTAATATGTAAACCGTAGGTTTAACCAAACCAACCCGCATAAAACCGAGACCGAATGGGAGCGGGACCGCGATAAACTGAACCGAGGCAAACCATGAAAAAATACAAACCGAACCAAACCGAACCGTTGGCACCCCGTACATACTACTTCCTCCGTTTCTCTTAATTGTTCTCATTTGGGAAATGCATGACGAATAAACCAATTAGCAAAAGTGGGGGCCATTAAAAGTAGGAGTAAATGTTGGAATAAAAAATAATATTTGAAGGGTAAGTTGATCAATCTTCAAGAAAAAAGTTGCCAAAAACAGAAAGGAGAAGAAGTAAGAGAAACGGCCCAAAATGGGAAGTGAGAACAAATAAGAGAAAACGAGTCGAGATCCTCTGTATCCTTTGTGTGTATCCTTACTATGATTGGTATATTTCATATTTTTTAATTCAATTTGATAGAATTTTAAAATGATTGTTGAATTAAAAAATATGAAATCTACCAATCATAGTAAGGATACATGGAAGGATACACACAAAGGATACAGATGATCCAGACTCAGAGAAAACGGAGGAAGTAATAATTAAAAAGTTGTGATTTGGGAGGCTACGTATTTGCAGTTGACCTAATCAATTATTCTGAAGCTCTAATCAACTGAATTTAAAGGAACAAGGCAAGAAGGATGTGCAAACATAAGACTTGCTTATGTATTTTTATTCTACTTTACGTTGCAATGTATAACGAAAGAGATGTGATGTTGAGAGTATTTCCCTAACAAGGGTTCACTAGTTTTTAATTCGAATCTAACGACAAATTGTATTTACTGTTGTTTTAGAAGTAGCATGAAATAGATCCATGACTGTTACTGTATTTGCTTACTGCAGATCTTATATCAAAATTGAAAATGATGAGTGAAAGACTTCTAGCTGTCAAATTTATCCTTGAGTTCGAGCTCACTGACAAGTTTCCACCTGTGCCTATCCTGAAGGAACAGGTTGAGTTGTTCAAGAAACTATCTGAAAGACCTAAGAAAAGAAAAAAGGATACTGTTTCACTGGTAAGGATGAGTAATGAGTTCCCCTTGCAGACGACTCCAACTACCTTTTTACTCAGTTTTAAAGCACATTTACAGTGTTTGTTGATTTGTTTTACAGCAGAGGAATGCTGCAACCAAAGAAGTCAACACATTGGAATTGGTGATCAAAATCATCGAGGAGTATAAGCTATCTGAGCATCCAAAGGAAGCACTTATAAAGCACATCGAGTCTGTGGAGAAGGCTGTAGAGATGCAGCACTCGGCAGAAACCCCTACTTCCAAGCCTCAGCAGCAGGCAAATACACAGGATCCGAGTGAAAGCAAGCATCTTGAAAACCAAGAACCAGGTGACAAAGTGGTGAATACAAAAAGAGATGTCCCTCCTTCCCAGCCTCAACAGCAGTCAAAGACACAGGAACAGCCTAGTGGAAGCAAGTGTCTTGAAACTGATCAACCAGGTAACACTACAGTTGATTCAAAAAAAGTTACCGATGAGAGCAAGCATCATGAGGAGTCAAAGCCACATGAACCTAGTGGAAGCAAGCGTCTTAAAATTGAACCTGGTGATACTACAGTGGCTTCAAAGAGTGTGAACGATGAAAGCAAGCAATCTGCTATGGTCGTTGCTTCCAAGCTTCAGCAGCAATCAAAGCCACAGGAGTTAAGTGGAAGCAAGCCTCCAAGTGCTGAACAAGTTGGTCAGAAAGTAATTCCAAATGGAGCTGTTCACTCAACTCCAAACTATTCTGCATTCCCACAATCTCATTTGCAGCCAGCAGCTCCAGTGGATTCAAATCTTCCTGCATTCCCACAATCTCATTTGCAGCCAGGAGGTCCGTGGCCGGCTCATCCTGGATCTTTTGCTGGTCCAGCAGCTAGGCCATATGGTTGGGGAGGTCCGTACCCAAACGTCGCCCCAAATATAGGCCCATCTGGTAGCTTTTATGGTCCATCGGTGGGCCCTTTCGGTGTCCCTGGGAATTTACGGCCTCCAGGGCCTCATGTATATCCTCATGAACCTCATCCGCCTGTTGCCTCAAATGTAGGCCCATCTGGTAGCCTTTATGGTCCATCGGTGGGCCCTTTTGGTGTCCCTGGGAATTTACGGCCTCCAGGGCCTCATGTATTTCCTCATGAACCTCATCCGCCTGTTGGTTACTTTCCGTTTCCTCCTCATAATGGGTATGGTTTACGTCCAAATTTCCATCAACGGTAGATCTCGAATAGGTACAGTGCCATTCTTAGATATCTAAGTTTAGTATGGTGATTCCCTGAGCTTGTAACAATAGTTTATTGTGCGAAAATATGCACAATCTTTGTTTAGTACATTACTATATTTGACGGTTATTTACCTAAAGAAAAGTCCTATTTCAGTCAGTATTTCATTTTATGACTTGCTTTCTATTACGGCGCCTATTTTTAGTTCCCTTTTTAGAAGTTGAATACAAAATCACTTCTCTGCCTCTTTCCATGGTGCCAGAGGTTTAATCTATTGCGAGTTCTTGCTTCCCCAGCAAGGGACTATGTCGGAGTTGCTGCGTGTGTGTGTTTCGATTTTTTTTTCCATCCGTGTGTGAGTCTAGGGCATTGTTTATTTTGCCGCAGAGTTTTATATATCTGAGACCTCAAATTTGGACTACGCTAAATAATGTATCTTTGCCGCGGCTCCAGTTGTTACCTGGTAATGTATTTCTAGTATTTAGTTAGTTTGTTTGTATTCTTGGTTCTGTCTGTTGACATTTCTCTGCCATCGCCTTTCTCCTTTTCTTTGTTCATGTCGCCTCTCTCTATTGCCGGAGTGTAGAAGTCATTGACTCAATGAATTTCTTGCTGTCCTCTAGCAAGTAGTTTCTTTGTTCTAGTTTTGGACTGTTGATAATTGCCTCTTGCTATGTTTCATTGAGTTTAATTTAATTTCAAAGTAGAGCTTGTGTCAAAAGTCTAATCAGAAATCAGTATCAGAATGACGTGAATGCTAGGGGTGCAAGTTGAGCGGGTTGAACCCGACCAACTCGAGCCCAGCCCGAACTAAAATAAGGCCGAAGCACATAGTTTTAATAATTTGGACGGGCTTGAACAAAAATTCTCAGCTAAATTGCAATTAAGATCGGGTTTGTGCACAAATATTAAACGACGGGCTGACTTGAGTTGTCCGATTTGCATGACCATTACATGTAAATATAATATTTTGAAAAAATTATGTAGCATATCTAACACAAATATGTTACTTTTATTTTCACTATCATCGATTTTGTAATCATAATTTTGTTCTTGAGCTAGTTGATTTATTTTTTCACCAATAATTTATTACTCTTTTGTTTTCTAATACTATTCTCTTTTTTTTTTTATAAAATGTATTAAATTTAATGTTAAAGTCCGAATTCAGTCCGAGCCCGAACTTATATGTACAAATTTGAGCTCGAACGGGCTGGCAGCCTCGACAGAACTCGGTCTTGAACAGAGATACCAACCCGTCCGAGTTGTAGTCCTGGTGAATGCGCATGAATGGAGTCACTAACGTTGGTCCAACCTATGAAATGACTTTACAAAAATAATCTAATACAAGAAATACTAGTGGATTGACCTCTGGCTGAAGTTAGTCTTCACTAAATCAAATTTTTAAAGTTATGCCCAAAAGAAATTTCTTTCCCGCAGTACTAAAAAAATTTAACTTCCCTAATATGTTAAATATAATTTTTTTAATTACAAAAATATCTTAAAATTTGAGTTTTTTCTTGCATTTATTTGGATTTTCAATTAGTAATGTGAAGTGCAGCTGTCGCATTGGAGGGTGACATTAGCAGAATCGGGTCACATGGCCACAGAAACGGAACAGGATAGCATAACGACAAAAACTGTATCTTCTCCTTCTTCTTGTACTCCCATTTACCCATCCAGTCAACTATACCCTCCTCTCCCCCGGCAACCCTAAATGTCCAAATTACCCTCCCACATTGCTTCCCCATCGCTCTTGTCCCTCTTCTCTTCTCTCCCTCCGTCTTCTCTCCCCACAAATCGTCAATGGACGACTCTCAGTCTCAGTCGCAGACCTCACCGCACCAAGACCAGACCTCCATTTCCGACTTCCGCTTCGGCATCTCCACTCTCGACGAGACTTGCTCGATTTACACCTCCGATCATGCTAGAGACTCCACTCCCGACGCCGGCGCCGGATCGAGCTCGTCGGCCAGGTACAAGCTCATGTCTCCGGCGAAGCTCCCGATCTCTAGGTCTACTTGCATCACCATCCCTCCCGGCCTCAGTCCGTCGTCGTTTCTCGACTCCCCTGTCCTCCTCTCCAACCTCAAGGTTAATTAGGTCCTCAACTTCAATTTCAATTTCACTTGCATTAGATTCGAGTTTCGATGCTTAGATAGTTAGATTTGTTTCCTTAGGTAATGTTTAGTTCTTAGATATGCAATTAAAAAGCAAAAGGGAAAAAAGATGGAATTGGTTCTAGAAGCTACTAATTGAAGTAGCTGTGCTATTCTCGGCTGCGAATGATATTCTGCAATCAAATTAAGTTTGTGGCTACGTCAGAGTAGAGAGCTATGGTGGAGAATTTGTTGGAATTGTGTGATGTGATGTGATGCCAATTGCTTGTTCTTTCGGTCCATCTTTAAGAAATGGATGACCTATGGATTCTGATAATAATAATAATAAGAAGAAGCTTGGTTCGTTTCACCACTTCACGATTTGTTTAGTCGATTGCTTATTTGAAACTAACTTAGTGTACTTAAGAATGCTGGGACCGATAGATTCTTATGCTCTCATTGTGGTCTTTTCCCTGTAAGCCTCTTCATGAGTTATGCCAAACTAGCTTAGAAAGTTAGAATATGTCTTGCTGCCAAATGCATGGAACTTTTATCTTTTCTCTACATACATCGGTGTAGTTTCTTCGCACCGTGACTTTTCCTTTTTGGTTATTGAGCGTTGTTCTTGGTGATTTGACATGTGAGCTAAAGAGAGAATAGGAAGAGAAGGGAATCGTTCTTGTGAGGATTGTTTACAGGGTTACAGTGATTGAGCAGCTAAAATAATGTGTTTCCAGACATGTATAAACTCACGGGCACTAATAATACTTGAGGTCGAGATTGGTTCCACATTTAGTTCTTTGTTCTTTCTGCCAAATTTATTCTAGACTAAAAGCTATTTGAAGTTCAGGAGATTCCCGATATGTTTATAAAACCTCTGTATCTTGCAGCCAGAGCCTTCTCCAACTACAGGTTCACTTTTGAACTCTCATTTGATGCACTTCTCTGGTGGTGCCCCTAGCTTCCCTACAGCTGCTGAAGGCTGCCCCAAAAGCAATTCAGATGACGGAAGCAACGGTAACTGTTTTGAGTTCAAGTTCCATGCTGGACCTGGATTTTCAGGGGAGAAAACAGTGATGTCTATGGTACGATCCCTAGTAAACTCAGAAAGCTTTTGCCGTCTTCCCTTCTCAAGAAAAAAAGTTATATTCATGTGCTTCATAGGCAATCCAGTTGCCTTGCCTGCTGTTCCTTATTTGTTAAGTTGTGCTGATTAACCCATAGATCTCTCAAATCGCAGGTTTTCAATTGTCATTATGTTTGACTTCATTTGCATCTTTTCCAATGTCTTCTTGTCTGTAGCGAGGCTAATTTATCTAATGAGAAATAAGTATGCTGATAATTCCCTTCAAAAAGTTGCATTGGAGCAAATGGAAATTTTAGTTCTACGCTGACTTGCGAGAATATTCAAAACAAAACGACCTGGATTTATGGCCATATAGTACTGACTCCTCTTGTTTATTGAAATATTTTCCATGGATCCAATGTTAATGGATTAAATCTATTTACAATAAGTATCTCACTAATACAGAACCAATAACATGGATATCAAGGTTCAAGTTTGTTTGACCTGCATGTTTTTCTTGTTAATATCGCGTTCGTTTTCCGATTGCAATAGGTCGGTGTTTTACGGACTAACACCTGTTGCTTTCTAAATACCAAAGTTCATTTTTTATGGTAGTTTGTGATGTAAGTGGTTATTTTAATTTTGTGACATGTATTAACATATTGTTTTCCATAATTTGTTTGTGCAACCAACATTGACACTTCCAAATCTTTTAAAGACCTCTACAGGTATGAATGACCAGAGAACTGAAGCATACGAACAAAGTCAAGCTCATTGCCAAGCACAGCCATTATCATCACTTCCTCCTGTAAAAATGGAGACTTCATACTCAAAAGAACACAACCTACCTGTGTCATTTAATATGTTTGCCCCAAGGGGTAATTTCCCTGGAGCTGCAACTCATCAAAACCAGGGGACTCCGAATCCAGTCAGTGAATTATCGTCTGATTATAAAGATGTCGCACCGTCAGTCACAGCTGAGAGGTCATCAGATGATGGGTATAACTGGCGCAAGTATGGGCAGAAACTTGTCAAAGGATGTGAGTTTCCTCGGAGCTACTATAAGTGTACGCAACCTAACTGTGAGGTGAAGAAGATATTTGAGCGCTCTTATGATGGAAAAATTAAAGAGATTGTGTATAAGGGTACACACGATCATCCTAAACCTCAACCTTCCCGTCGATTTACTGCTGGTTCTATGATGTCCACCCAAGAGAAAGTTGACAAGGGTTCATTTTTATATGCTCAAGATGGTAAAATCAAACTAACATTTACTTTTCTTCCTTTTACTGATATGGTGTGTGCTGAAGTGATTTTTTTGATTGATTCTTAAAGATAAATCTACCTCACATGCCCTAATGTTAAGCAACATTGAGGCGAATGGCGCTCGAGAGCTATCTCCTCTCAGACAAAATGACGACAGCAATAACAATGAAGTTAATGAAGATGATCCTTTTGCAAAACGAAGGTAATGTAAAGCCTTAACCTCTCACCCTGACCTGCAAACATCACTTTGATATTCGTACGATTGTACATGTTCTAACTTCTGTTGAGCTGTCCTAAAATTTAATCAGGAGGTTAGACGATGTCAGTACTGATATCATCATGCCAGTCATTAAGCCGATTCGTGAACCGCGTGTTGTTGTTCAGACCTTGAGCGAAGTTGATATACTAGATGATGGCTATCGATGGCGAAAATATGGCCAGAAAGTAGTGAGAGGCAACCCTAACCCAAGGTACTTATAAGATGCTTGACCCGTGCCTGTTGTTATCTAACTTCTAGCCTTAACATAGTTGATTTGTTCATATTTAGCTACTGGGTGGAATGATATGCTTGATCCTAGTGTTCTTTCATTTCTTTGTTTCAACTAACACATGTACAAAGACAGCATGAGAACCATTAAGGCTAACCTAGTGCAGAAGTTTAGGCATTCACATCACATAGGATGTCACAAGTTCAGATCCCTCTCCCATGAAATACTAAAATACAATGAAAGAGACTCCTATCAAGATTTGAAATTAATGTATGCGAATGAGTTGTATTCCTAGATTATTAAAATGTGGAAAAGAAATATGGGCTAGATTAAAGTAAAATTATACCATAAGCTTCTGTGATTTCCGCTCCGTCAACGCTTTAGGTGGATTGTATAATACAATAATATCAATAGAAAGGTAAAGAACATGGTTTACTCTATAGGTGAGTATTGTCTGTGTCTTAAAGTTGTCCAGCAGTGGAGAAAATCAGGGTTCATAACAAAGAATATGGTTTCCGTCCTTACCTTGTCAGATGAATGATAGCTTTCTCATTTAGATAGTGATGTGTCTTCTATGTTTATATGTTATTTTTTCCAAAATTAGCAATATATTGCACTCTTACGCCTGGTCCTGCTTGATCCTTCCAAACCTGCATGTGTATACTAACTTGCTAAGCAGGAGATGCACCATAAACAAGTCAATGAAGCAACTTCAATTCACTCCGTACATTACATTGACCCAGTGGTGAAATAAAAAGATTGCATTCTTCTTTATATCATATATTCCATCAAGTTAGTCCAGTGAAAAGAAACATGAGCAGTGAACAGTATTACTTCCATTATAGAACTCAGGAAAAAGCACGGTGTATTAGTCCCTCGTAGACATCATTGTCATCCCATCTTTCTGACGGTCTAGATATAATAAAAAATGAAGAGTGGTGATGGTAACTCTTTGGGGGTTGAATTCACACATAATGAAGTTTAAAAAAGACAACTTTGTATCATAATGAAACACACATATTCAGCTGTTTGAGATGACCATGTTGAGGCCTACATGGTGGTCTACCTCACTTGACACATATTTTACCGAAGTCCCCATGACGTTATGTATAAACTTTTGAGTGGTTTCCGCGATATTGTAAGCAGTACTACATGGTGATCTGTACCCACCTAGTACAATTTGCTTTGGAAGCCCTCAATTACTGTTGAGAAGCAAGAAGAAGCTAAGGCCACCACTGGAGAGAAATCCATACTACCGGGAGAAATAATATGATGACCGTAGGAGGAGCTGCTAAATATATTGGTCCTGCAGTTTGCACTGTGGAACACTGCGGATTTGTGAGTTTTGTGAATGTCTGACTCTTTCATTTGCTGGTCCGAGGTGTGTTAGATGGGAGGATGCCGGCCCTCTAGATGGAAATGTGCTTTCTGGCAATTATGACTTCCTCAAATATTGCTTTTCATATGTACCCAAAAAATATAAAGACCAACTGCTTTGCATTGCTGCTCCGTGTGCTACTGTTATTGCATTTAATTTAAATATTTGAAAAAACTATGGTTGATTGAACTGAATTTGCATTTTCCTGCACCTACCTCCCACCTGCCTCAAGTGACCTAATTGGATGACTCTGGCTATTGCACGCTCATTTGAGCCAAGATGTGACCTAATCGGATGAGTCTGCTTATTAATCGAATGAGTCTGCTTATTAATCTTAATCAATTAGTCATATCACATATATTAATTGCGTATACGGTTCAACAATATGTTTTATCTACTTTCTCTATAGCTAACTGAACTGGTACCCCTCAACTTTAGAAGTAATCCAGACAATCTGCGAATTGCAACATTTTGGCAAAAAAATTAACCTAGTTCTGCTACTGCAGCCTTCAGACGCCCTCTATTTCGAACTGTTGCTCTAGGTTCCTGGATTCTTATGTTGTACCAATAAGCCGAGCTGTGCACTGTATTATTAGCCCAAAGTTCTGCTGTCAGTAGATTAGTCCTAAACTGCCATGGATGCCCTTACATATTAGTACCTTCTGAATTATCTCCTCCCCCGACTACCAACCTGCCCTTTTCTCTGGCAGCTACAACCTGTAGAAAAAGCCTACAATAAGTTTTAAAAATCTAAAATCGGCATATTAGTACGGAAAGAAGTGATGTGTATCCATGAGGGAAATAAACATGTAATATGCCAACTGCTGTTGTGAATGACTTAATCTGGGATTTTGTTTGAGAAGGGCTATTTTGATTTCGTACATAACTTAATGTAACTCACTCTGACTAACCTGGAGTCAGACAACTAGTTTGTTGATTCTAAAGATGGAAAACGAGAACATTTATGGACCTAGAAACAAGGAACTAGGCCCTGTTTTATAATTTTCCTAAAAACTGCAAATTTAATTTGAGTGCTAGTTGATGCTAATAACACACTGGTGAATGTTTTTTGGGTATGTTGTGCAGGAGTTATTACAAGTGCACATATGTTGGGTGCCCAGTTAGGAAGCATGTCGAAAGGGCAGCCCATGACCCCAAAGCTGTTATAACTACATATGAGGGGAAGCATAATCATGATGTGCCCACTGCTAAAAATAGTAGTCATCATCAGGAAACGGCACGAGCTGCTGCTGCATCTATGAATGAAATGGAAATTGTCAGAACGGAAGAAAACAATCCAATCAGCCTTGATCTTGGGGTTGGGATTAACAATGGTGGCGCCGAAAACGACGCTAACAACCGGCAGCAAGTCCTTGATGCCGTTCCCCTCCAAAGCCAAACCACCAATTTCAGTACGCATTACAATGCATCTCAAGTAGATCAAGATTCAACATATTATGGCGCTGGTGTAAATGGTGGATCGTTTGGATCCAGAGAAAACCATGTTCAAAGTCATAGATTCGAGACCTCATCTCAAAATCATTCTTCTAATCCATATCCTAAAAACACAGAACTGATACTTAGTCCATCAAATTGTTACCGGCATTGAAGAAATTTTGCAATCTTCATTCCTTAATTCTGTGACTGCTGCTGGGTGGAAGGCCGAATCCCTGAATGATAAATAAACTCGAGATAATGTCATAGTCGTTGGATATGTAGGCTTCCATCATTATCTCGTCCTGATGTTGTTCTCTTCTTGTCTTAGTGTTGCTCAT
This sequence comes from Linanthus parryae, assembly GCA_023055425.1. NCBI lineage: Eukaryota > Viridiplantae > Streptophyta > Magnoliopsida > Ericales > Polemoniaceae > Linanthus > Linanthus parryae. The sequence continues at coordinate 124,279,717 of JALGPY010000004.1, read as the reverse complement.
ACTACTAGATCTAATTTTGACATAGGAGGAGTTTATGTACAAAATACATGAGAGATGTTTCCGGCCAGAGGCATTACCCGAATTGAATTTTGCTGGAAACACTTGAGAGTATATTATGAGGTTTCGAAAAGCAATGAAATAACTGTGCGCAATTAGTTTTACTTTGAAGATTCTGATGGCGTGGAAGGAACATTACATTGTGTGATAGTTTGCTTTACTTGTCTGTGTGCATTTCGGAACCAAATAGGCCGTTGGCAAGGAGATCATATCATGTACCAGTAATTCAATAAAACATGGGTTCAGCTGAGAAAATCCCTTTCAAATCCATCCTGGTCCTCGATTATCTCACTCTTAACTGACAGCTAGCTCATTTGTGTCCCCTGGATATCGTCAAAATCAGAAATGAAATCACATTACCCTCTTCCGCTATGAGACAGGATAGCAGCAATTTTCTAAAGGTTTTGCAATCATTGTGTATCTGAATGGATACGTAGGTTAGCGTGTACTATTATCTCCCAAGATTTTGGTCAGACGGAAGCAACCCAGTATTGTTCATTCCATTCCCGTGAAGTTGCATTTGGCCTGGGGCTCCAGATTTGCGTTTCATATCCCTTGTGGTGGTCCTGCACCGCTCTATTGATTATCCTCGTTAGGGGTATAAGCGGTTCAGTAACGTACAATTTGTGAAAAAACCATAAACCAAAAGCGAATATATCGGTTTGCTAATTTTATAATCAAAAGAAACCGAACTGAACCGGTTATCCCGGTTGTGCAAAACTTGAACTGTTTGTGTAAACCGAATAACCATAAAAACCGTCCAAAACCATGACATTCGGTTTTGTTCGGTCTGTTTGATGACCGGTCTGTTTGGTTTTCCTTACACCCCTAGTTCTCATTGTCTCTGATATTACTCGAGTCTCACCGTCAAATAAGGAGTTTATGGGTACGAAATAGTGAGATACAATTGCACATGGCATAAGTTCAGGAAAATTCAGGAACTGAGGTTTCAACTTTCAATATCCTGTCACTGTATATGAGCTGGAATACTGGACTGGAGCTATATGGTAAATTCCAGAGAAACGGTGTACTCTTACTGAACAAATCATGGCATCTTCTGAATAATACCTCCAGGGTTTTAATGCAGATTGAGAATGAGAACAAAACGCCTTAAAATTCCTTTTGTCTCTGTTTACTAACAAATCCTGGCATCTTCCGGATGAATACCTACCAGGGTTTTAATGCAGACTGGGAAAGAGAACAAAATGCCTTAAAATTCCTTTTGTCTCTGTTTACTGTTAGCAATGTGACGACACACCACCTAGCTGTGGCCAGGGTCTGCCCATGAAGCAATCCCTTAACCGTGCAATCCTCCTATCACACTACAAAGAGACACTCCATTCAACTCACCAGGGAAGCAGCCACCGACGGAGCGATGCATTCCGTGTGGCTATCCCTGAAAACAACCATGAAATGTGGATGCCAGCAGACCGACGTAATCCTCCGGCCACTAGCGGGCAGCGGCAGCAAGGAGGGTTCAGAGACAGAGGTGGTGGTTCGTGGCGGCAAAGAAGATTACAGCAAAGGGAGTTTTAGGCTGACTTACCCACAAATCCAGTATTCAGGTGAGCAATTACAGTACCCGCGAATCATATACTTGTTTGCAGTTTCCATATACACTGGGGCTGTTTGGACGAGCTGAAATACGTGAGATTGAGCTTAAAAACTCATTTAATTTGTAGTGTCTGGATTCGTTAGATTATTGTAGATTATTTGTAAAAACATAAATTTGAATTTAACATTTTTTACAATTCAGAATTTCACGAAAGAAAAATTCTGTAATCACCCAAAACAATCCGGAATCTCCAAAAAAAAATCGGATTTCCGCCCAAAAAATTGAAATTTCCCAAACAAAATTGGATATACGCCCAAAAATCCGGAGTTCTGGTTAAATTCCGGTTTTCAGCCGGAATTCCGGATTTTTGGGGGAAATCTGGATTTGTTTGGCTTTGGAAAGGTTTGACTGATTTTTTTTTGAATTATTGACCAATCCTCTACCTCTCGATTTCATCTCATCCAAACAGGCCCAGTGTGTTATAGAGCTAGTTTAGACGTAATACTTCTTTCTTGGGGTTCATACAGAGCTGAAATACGGGGACCCATCAAGGAAAATCATCGAAATGATCTACCAAGCTGCATCTTCATGTCCGACGAAGCCTTCCAGGGGCATTAAAAAGGTCATCCGAGTGAACAATTCATCCGAGAAAGTCCAGGAATTCGAGAAGTACAGGGAACGTGTGAAAAGCAGAGCAGGTGGGCAAGAAAAGAAACATCTGAGAAGCATGGTTGATGGGAACGAAGTGTTGCAGTTTTATAGCACTAGCATGAACTGTTGTAGAAACAAAGAAGACAAGGTTAGCGAACCTTGTAAAGACATTACATGCCATGGATGCAGGATAATCCAGTCAGGTTTCAATACCAAGACGAATGGGATTACACTGAGCACGAGCAGCGAGGGATTGAGTGAAGATATGGGAAGAGCAAAGCTTTCCAAGAAGGCTGTTATAGTTTGCCGGACAATAGCTGGAAGTACGACAAACATGATTGCTCTGGCAAAGTCCGAGGAATATGATTCAGTCAAGGTTGAAGCGTTATGTTCCAAGTCGGGATACTTGATTGTACAAAACCCTAGTGCTGTGTTGCCATGCTTCGTCGTAGTGATCAACTGAACTAGAATATGTATAGAGTTCACTGATGATCCGTAAAATTTCAGCTGTAATTTAGTAGTACTTTCCAAGTTTTGCCAACTTTGTTGCCAGTTTGATCTTTATTATGTACAAAATAAAAAGAAAGTTAGAACTAATGAAATGTGTAGATCTACCTTAAAGTCAGCTTCTAAAGACTTCCATAGGTTGAAGTGGCTTATTGCTCGGGGATAGGGCGTGTTCTCTGAACCAGATATGATAGAACAGAGAATTTAAGGGAAATATCACTAGGATAATTTCGTATAGACGTTCAGGATATTTTTATTGCTACATATGTGCATATTCGTAGCAACAACAGAGTAGTTTTTACAGAACACTTCTTTGCCTAGGACACTGGTTCAAAAACCTATTCTTTTCCAATTCCAGACTTCAGTCATGAACACTGGGGTTGTTTAGATGAGCTAGAATAAAGTTAGATTATGAGATTATTAACTCCTTTAGTCACGGTTGTTTGGATGGATGAAATTATTGCTTCAGCTTATGACAGATCCGGAACCCTTTTATCCAAAAAATAGTGATTAATCCGGAGCCGAGTCTATAAATCCAGGGTTCTGAATGATATTTTATATGGTTGAAAGCATTCCAACCACCAATGATCTGCCACACATACAAATCCCGAACCTTGTTTTGGATATTAGGGTTCCGGTTTCAAAAGATCCAGAGCCCCAGTTTCAAAAGCAGGGGTCTGGATCTGGATGAGATTCTTGAGATTATTGCTCTTAGCAGTCAGATGAGTTGGCTCACAAACCTCAGAATATTAAGCTAAAACGAAACTAATAAAACTCAATGGGACTCCGAAACTAATATTATACATTCCCTTCTGTACGCTTTTACAGTTTCTTCAGTAGTAATTCCTATGGGGAAGTCATCTCCTTTTCTTGAGCACAAGCATGCCCAGTTGTGTGTTATTTCACTTCAGTATTCAGCCAGGCATTTTCTCCCACAAGCCTCTCAAATGCTAAAACATGGGAAAAAGCTACTAAACATAAATGAAAAACTTCATACATTATTAGATGTTACAGAACTAACTAGGGACTAGTACATACCGAAACAGTTCGTTTCCAAGCACACATTATTTCATTTCCAAGCACACGCTGCGACCAAATCTTGGTTCATCCATCCAAGGTAGAGAGCACCATCTTTCTCCGAAAGGCTATAGTACTTGCTGTAGTTCTCAAGCAGAGCCTTGATTGCAGCATTAACCACGGCGTTCAAAGGGTAAGGAGAGAACCCCGCCATGTAAAACCTCGACCTCCATTTCCCAAGAAGCTCATGCCGCTCCACTCTCTCAGCCCCTTCACAAGCTATTATATTCACAATCTCGCGAGCCAAACAATGTTGCTCGACGTTGACTCTTTCCTTGTGCTCCCTCGGTAGCGTCGCGTCGATCGATTCAAAGATCGCCATGTAATGTTTCATTGCCTCGAGGAAACGCGGAATGAAAGGAGTCGTGTTGGTGTTCGATTCTTGCTCGACGAGGGTCACGATTTTAGGGCTCAAGCTCTTGACCATCCTCAGTAGTCTATCGCGGTGGTTATGGACCCCGCCTACGCTCTCGTCAGGCACGTGGTGAAGCATCAATGCGAAATTGACAGCCAGTGGAACCCCTTTTTGAACTCCAAGATCTTGGATTTCAACTTCAGAAGCAGTAGCGGACACAGCATGGAACTCAAATGGGACTTTATAAGCTTCTGCTAACCGTTTTAGCCTCTGCCCAACGATTTCTAGTCCTCCTCCTCTGGCGTACGCTGAGGTGGAGTCATCAATACCCGTGATGCGAATATGCGGGGGCCCACCGGGACGGGACGCTAGAGCCTGGATGAGGGTGATCCATTGACTGCCTTGAGCAATCAGGAAGTCGACTATGTGAATTCTCTTCTCATCCTTCATGGCTTCAGCGATTGCACCATTCGCGGACATGTAACCAAACTTGAAGTAAGGGCATACTTCATAGAGCAAGTGCATGTAAGAGAGGAGTTCAGCACCTGCAGGCTCTTTGCATCTGAGAGCTTTGTAAATCGAGCTTCCTGAAAAAGCCAGCTTTGCGACAAGCCCTTCCAGCATGTAAGCTCCCAACCTCTGTGTGGGGTTGCCGGTGACGGACACCATCTGTCGTAACTCCGACATCAACCATTCAGTTTTGAGGAAATCGTTCTCTTCGACAGCTTTGGCACATGAGAAAAGCACTTCTTTGATGTCCCTTCTGGCGATCATATCCGTCATTTCTTCCCACTTTTCAGTCTCTGGTGTGCTCTGGTAAGGCCCAGTCAATTCAGAAACATCATTGTCTGGTTCCAGCATAGCCGCCTCTAGCTCTCTTAGCTTGTGCCTCAGGTCACTTTCGTCGTTCTCCAAGAAACCATCGCTAACTGTTGACATGTCAGGAGAATGATGCGCTTCAGAAGCGTAGGATTGAGAAAAGGAAGGTGGACTGCCGGAAGTTGAGAAACTGGCAGTAGATGGTGAGTTTCCGTAGTGGTAAGTAGTAGTACATGATAAAGCTTTATTATCTGGGTTTTGAGAGGGAGGCCACGTATAGGACTCTGATGTCTTCGCAGGCTGGTAATACAGCATGGTCGACATATCTGAATTTCCTGGTGTCATAGATGTCTTCATTGGAAGTTACCCTTTTATGTGCCAACAGAGAAGTTCCACCAAATGCTCTCGGTTTCCAAATTGTCGCAAGTTTGGATTAAAAGGAAATTGATACTTCTTCAAAATGGATGTTCACCTATGTAACATTTTCTGTCCCTGCAAACAAGACTAGTGTAAGAGATCCAAAAAATTTCAATTGGGACACGCAAGAAATAGGCTAATTCCGCAGCCTTTTGTTCAATTTATCGTGTAGTAAAATTCTCATCAGCACGAGTCAAGGGAATGGCCACTTGGCATCGGATTTCCATATAAAGAATACGACGAGCATAAATACCCTCTTTCACTTCTATTCCGACGGACTGAATACCTTTCATAAGAAATTGGAGGATGATACGACGAATTTGAAGAGTGAACTTTGGAGATGAAACAAACTAACATAGTAACATAGAGTCAAACCCTTCTAGTTTCAGTTGGATCAGGTCAATACAATTAGCAAGTTATTTTGACAAACCAAAAAGATTTTGCTTTGCAGAAGTACCAATAGATACTCCAAAAGGCAGGAGAAGCAATATATGAGAAAATATAACCAAATTAACCAACAAAAGGAAGGATTATAAATCAAATACTATTACTTTAGCACTTCTTGTGCATCATCACCTATGAAAGGAAATAGCCACACAGTTAATAACAATCCTTCCACACAATCATACTTTCCAAATAAACATACAGAAAGATCAGATCTCTGGTTGATTAAGAATATCTTTGAGAAACCCCCATCATCAAGCAGATCTCTGAAGAAGAACAAAAAAGCCCTAACACCCAGAACCCAAACCAGAAAGCAAGAACAGAGAAAAACCCTAATTTCATCAGTTTCAAACAAATCAAATCTCTTATATTAGCCATGAAACAAGACAATCAAATCACTAATTCAAATAAGGTTGAGACTACAAATTCAAAAGAAGTGTTGAAGGGAGGTAGGTTTGACATACCTAGTGCTGCTTATTCTTCAGTATCACCACCTGAGCTCTGCTTTCAGTAGTTGAAAAGAAAGAAATATTCCCCCAACTTTGCTAACTCTCATCTCTTGATCGTGTAATATAGCAGACAACAGTCAAACACGGACCATCCATCCAACAACCATTTACCGTTTTATGTAATTTTACCAAACTAGCCTCCACTCATACTACACACCCACCAACGTCCAACCTATTTCTTTATTTTATCCCTGGGACGGGTCTATATATCCTAGAACATTAATAATATTCCCTCTAATCCTCTATGCATGGTGTTGTTGTTATTGCAGCATCTTCGCACACTCTAGCAAAGTAGCAATGTGATGAAGTTTGTGTGTAAGTTGATTTATGAGTCTCTTCTTCAATCAATCTCATTCATTGGTAGCTCTCAAGATATTCTAACATTGTCAAGTGCCAGAATAACCATCACAATATTTGGATGTCAATAGTATCGATATTCTTAAGGTTAGACATGTAATGTATAATCCTCTCTTTACTTTATTTGTCTTCTCCGTAGTGGTCAGTGGGAGTGTAATTCTCCATTATTTTATTTTATTTCTTCTTCTAAATGAGTAGTTCTTCATTGGAATCAAATATTATCAATTCCACCATTAACTAGAGATGTAGTAGTTTTTTGTGTATTCTCGAGCATTTTAGAAAGAAAATTTAGACTCATATATTTTTTAATAAGTACTATCTAAAAAATAGAGTTCTCGAAGTTTCGGATGAAATTTGGGATGCGAACTTAATAGTTGAAATATAGAGTATGAATTTATTGTAATGTTCGAACAAAGTAATTATCGGATGGAGTACAAATTTCTTGTAATATAATCATGGTGTAAGAAGATGTACTTGTCGTAAGTAACTACTAGTACTTACATTCTAAAATTTAAAGCTTAAGCTTGTTAAGTGGAGTAAAATAGACGAACCAGTTGGGGATGAACAAAGATGAATAACATGAGGGCAGAATAGTCACATAAATAAGGCAGATCAATTAACTGCGTTGCTTTTACAGTTTTACTTTTTGGAGCACGTGAGGTAGTACATCACTGGTGATCACATATGGTGGGCCCACGCGGTTTTGCAGAACCCGCGGTCCAATTTTGTTGACCAAAAATACTAAATATCTTATGTGTTTCTTTTCTTTTTAGAGGAAAACTTATCTTCTTTTTGAGAAGAAATTGTGGTACGAAAAAAAAAAAAAACTAAATAATTTTCTAGATTAGCGTAGATGAAAAGAAAAATAGGAAAAATATTGAGCTCTAATGGAAAATTTCTGTCGAACAAAAATAATTTGCAAATCACAAAACTAGTATTGTTTTTTATATTTCGCGAATAAGAAAGTGCATAGGCAAAATTATGTTCACATGGCCCAACAATATTTATTTTGTGTATTCATAATTTGGCAATTTATATTGTGGAATTTATTGTTAGAAATATTTTGTCAATGTGTTCTTCTTATCGACAGAAAGAAAGAACTGGAAAACGAAGAACTTACCGATTGGAAGAAGAGTAACGATATATATGAATGGGTGGACATTTTAGTACATGGACAATCAATGTAACACAATATTACTATCACCATTGTTGCTTTGTTTATGAGTACTATATGTGCTTGTATGAATAAGCTCTCTTGAAATTGGGTTCATGGTCGGTCAAAAACATCTTTTCCAAACATTTATAAGAAATAGTATAAAACAGATACGATTCACGTTTTGGGAAGTTTTAATCATAGCAAAATGTAACTATTTTTTGTCTAATAAGAAGCTGAATCCAAAATGAATGATGAATAAGAAATTGTTGTCGAAAAAATTGTTTGGTGGTAACTAACATGATTTGAAATATTTGCGAAGCATTTAGAAGAAGAAAATGGGGGAGACTAGAAGAATTTACGCTTTGTTTGTTTTATTTGCTGAAAGTTTCTAAGAACACTGAAAATGTCACAGTATATATGTACATATTTCTAAGTCTGGTAATTACTCCAACCACTAGTAAGCGTGTACTTTGTCACTCCATGTTTATTTTTGTGACGGTGGATATGTCAAAATCTTAAAAAGAGGTGAAATAATGTTAGTTTCAAATATTATATCTACTTTGTCAATTACATGTTTATTTTTGTGGCGGTCAATAGGTCAAAATCTTACAAAGAAGTGAAATCATGTTAGTTTCAAATATTATGTCTACTTTTAAGTTATATTGCGTTCTTTAATTAATCATAGGTATATATTTATGCTACGTACATCATAGACATTAATCGAGTCAAAGTTGACAATTTGTATTCCAGACCATAGTATTATGTTTTATGTCAAAGTCGTGGTGGACTATATTTGTTTGATATAAAGTCGTGAACTATGGCCAAGAAATTTATATGCATGACTTTTGACTGTGAATTTATTCCTTACTGGAGACGTAGAAGGGAGATAAAAACTAGATTATGTACTCATATGGTAATTCAGTGTGTTCTCACACAAACAGGCTCGGGTTTGGGCACGGAGCCTGATATGGACAAAAAGAAAAAAGAAAAAAGAGAAGGCTGATGTAGTATAGTTGGGATAAGAGACACATTCACCCCATCAGATTCATTGAAAAGACCCTTTCACCCCTTCTATTTTGAGAATTACATTTTCCTCCCTTTCATGTTGCTAAATTTCTAAATACATACACAGTCTAATTGTGTGATACAGTTAGTCAGTAGTGGGGCCCTCACTGAGAGTAATTTTTGCGACAAATTAATACTTTTAGAATATAGAATGACATATCGAGGATGGTACAGTGGTACATGTCTAAAAAAAAAATCCAAAAGTTTTACCCACCATAATAACTGCAATGCAGTGTGCGTGTATGTCATTGTTCATACCGGTCTGTCCCAGCTCTTTGTTCCCAATTTGACTTTCGTCACTATTCACTGGGTCACTTTAACCCGGTGATTTGAATAACAAACCGATATAATTTTTTGTTAATTTTTCCATGGTGTTGTAGAGTAAAAGTTGTTCTATAATATGGTGAAAAAATTATCAAAAAAATCGTATTATTTTGCTATCAAAATCACCCGGTCAAAGTGACCTAGATACGAGTCAAAAAAGTCAAATGGGAACAAAGAGCTGACACGGACTGGTACAACCTCAACTCAAATTTGATATTTCTACCCTCCTTAACATGTAACACGCTCTATCCAGACAAAGGATATTAGTCGCACTAGTGTTTCAAACAATAAATCAGTATAAATTCTTGCCACATAAACAATTAGCAGTGCTTGAATATCGCCACTACAGTACTTTTTATACATGGCGGAAAACCTAGCTAGGTATTACATGACAAATTAACCAATTACTACTAAGTAAAGCTTGTTGCACCTAAGTTCATTTATCCAGAAAAGAACCTTCTCCATGACTGCCACGGAAGAAATCCACCTGCAACAACAAATATGTATGTCTAGATTAAATTTTGGCGAAAGAAACATCCTAGCTAATAAGCATATAACTGATAAATTAAGTCCCGGGTAAAAAATAAATTAAGAATGTGTGTTTAACTAGAGAAATAAATGTTCCTTTGGGGACATCCTATCAAATTGACAAGAGAAATTAACCGGAGATTAATTATCGTACCACAGCCCGGGCACCTAAAATATTTCTTTTCTCTTAGGACGAGTCCCGACCCTCCACATTGCTTGCAGTTTCTCTGAGCCACCTATCATGCATATAATAACCTGTTAACACAATTGTAAAAATGCATGTCGAGCTATGATCACATATAACAATGTTCTAATAATGATCAATTTATCTACTATCCAATATAGTTGAGACTAAACTGAAAAAATAAATAAAATAAATTAACAAAGAAAATTTGTAAAGTTGGGTGGATGCTAAATTGAACAAAATAAACAAAACAAGGGCAACATCTTAATTTATAAGTTGAGTAGGAGCTCTAGCCCATGTGACCATACACATCCACCCCTCCGATCCAACACATCAGGTGAAATACGTAGGGAAAACTTACAATCCGCTTGTTAAATTCGATTCCAGCGACAACAAAAGGCGTGACACCAGCTGCAAAAATAAATTTCAACAGCAAAATGTTATTGGAATTTAAAGTGCACCAGTACTATTGGTACTAGTTTAGATGTTACGGGTTTTTCTTTCTTTCTTTCTTGACAAAATTGGAAAAGTACAAGGAGCTAGCTAGCTGAATTGAGGATTATTATTGTACGTACCGATACTGCCGACGACGATTTGCCAGGTGAGCTCTGCCTGGGCTGGATTTGCTGCGGCTGAGAATTCGCCAAGTACTGCCGCCACACGCACGGTTGATTTCTGCAGTTGGCGGTGGCCGAGGCGGGGGTGACTGTTCTGGTTGATGAGATTGGTACCGCCATATTTGGTGTTTGGCGTGATCAATCTGCCAGCGAGGGTGATAGTAGAGTAGTAGTGTGGAATATGATAGAGTGGCAAGGCTCTCGGAATAAAAATTGAACCCTCCATCTGTATTTCTTCAGCACCTCTAACTCCGCCGGAGGAGACCTCCGGCGTATAAACCCGTGAATTTAGAGGGGTTGATGTCGGTAGTGTGGTACAATACACATGAGAGGCTGTGGCTCGTTGAGAATTTGAGGATTGATTGGGTTTAAAGCCAACCACGTACTGCACATTTCATGGAGTGGGCCTTGTTTGGACTACTAATAGTTTGGTAGAGGTTGGAAGCAGGGGGCGGACGCAGGAATTTTTTTATCAGGATAGACACACTTACTGCGAAAAAGTGATCGTGAAATGACACATCTCATGTCAAACATATCCAACGATCAAATGCACACAAATAAAAATAGGTGTAATTCATAGTACTTCGAATCCACATTGAATAACATGTTCTAATAAATTTCAAGACTTTAAGACTGCTTTCTAAAAACAATCTCTTGACACATGGTTATTTGAGACATTTTCATAAATATCAGGGTCTCTTTATAACATTGAGGGGGTACTTATGAGAAATTTCTTAAAATTAATGATAAATTTGTAGTAGGTGATGAAACCCCATGGGAACCCTATGCCCATCTTGGGTCTAGCATAGGTCCGCCCTTAGTTGGAAGCCCGTACATGACAACAAAACAATTTTCCCAAAAAAAAGAAATTCGCCAGATACATTTCAGAGTAACACATTTTCAAGTCAATTTGGACATCTACCAGTTGACTGCTCCGAGAAATCTATACCTTTAGCTCTAGAGGCTAACAGATTGGCTGCTTCGTTAACGTCACTAGGGTCCATCTTAGAACAACTTCTTCAAAGTCTTTGATAGTCGTTTTAATTTCAGTAAACAAAAATCCGCGGATCGGGAGATATCACTCATGGCTTGGCCTCTGAGGATGGACTTGAGATGTCTATCAATAGCTTAGCGTCACCTTCTACGATTAATTTCTGAAAGCCCAACCCGGACGCAAGTTTCAAACATGTGAGCAAAGCTACGGCTTAAGCCTCGCGAGGGCAATCTGCTGTAGTACCTGCACCCAATGGACTCCTGCACATTTGCCATTTCTTGTCCTCGAGAGTCAAGATCATCCCACAACCTGCTCGCTTGGACAAAGGGTCAGAAGACCCATCAACATCTTGCAATAACCGTTGGGTGGCCGAACCCAAGCAGGGCATGACCCTTTGTCCAATATGAGAGTGTTGAAATTTTGAGGTTATGACATTGATATCCGTCGTTGTGATTTTTTTCTTAGGAACCACGTAGCTTTTTTTTTTTTTTTTTTTTTTTTTTTTGAATATAGGAACCACGTAGGTTGTATGAGAGCGGGATTTAGGGCATGGCACCATAATTTTGGAATTCTCACAAAATTTTGGCCCTAGAAATGTTGAGAAAAGAAAAAAAAAAATACTATATAAGTCAAGCCACTTTTATTAATTTTTGATACAATTTTTTGCTGCCTAACTCCTTCTAACTTTTTGAGTGACACAACTTATTATAGAGTATGTAGTACTATATGAGAAAAAATTACCATAATATATTGGTACTCGATTTTTAGAATCTCAAAAAAATTAAAATTACAAAACTCTTAACTTTTTTTATCCCGAACTTCTTCAAAGTTAGTTTGGTAATGGTCTAAGGGCACTGGTTATCTTCTAATCTATATAACAAATTAGGACGGGTACATTTAGTGCTCTTGATCATATAATTAATTTTAAAAGTAGTATTTACATATGTTCATCTTTTTAAATGTTAAATTTGTCTGAATTTTTTAGATTTCCCAAAATTTTCTTTTTTTATATAATTGCATTATAATCCTACGTCTAGCCGGATTCGAACTCGGGATTTTATTTTTTACAATTTTAATTTTAAAAATAAGAGTTCGCACAAGTTTTAGATTCTATTAATGCGGGTTTTTTTTAGGAAACGTGTGGTTTTCTTTTTACTTTTTTTTTTTTACTTCCACTAATGTGGTTATTGCTATTTCTCAAATAGATAATAATAATAATAATTAGCTAGTTTCTAATATTAATAGCAATACATAAATTAAAAAAAAAAAGTAAAATGTTATGAGAAAAATAGAAAGTAAGAAAACATGCAACTTTTTTATTCTGAATGCATTGACGTAGGTTTAACAGTGGCCTGAGGGCAGGAGTAATATTCTAGTCTATATAACAAATTAGGGCGGTGCAAATTATTAAGAAGCTGAAATGGCTTTCTAGCCTTTTGAACAAATGAATTTTGGCTGTTAAATGATACTATATAGAAATATTTAAAAAAGAAGTAAGTTGGAAAGACTTTTAATAAAAAAGGCATCTCCCAATGATTATTATCTTCCAATAATTACTCTCTAAGGGCCACGTAGTTGGTAGTTGAGAAAAAACAACGTAAATAATTAATGGAATATAGAGTATTATTAAGAAAAATATATCATAATTAATATAGTATTGAACTCGAGTTTAAAAACATGAAGTTAAAAATAACGAAAACCTTGTAATTTTTCATCGAATATTTTTTAATGTTACTTTTTTTTTTTGAAAGAATCATTTCGATTGAACGGACTAGGCTTGATGAAGGCCCATATAATCAGAGTACAAACTATCCATGGCCCATAAGGGAGCCTGATCAAACCAGGAGGTGCTACTCTCTGGCCAATGCCCCTCTTTGCAAAAACGTGAGCTGGCATATTCCATTTACGTGGGGATGAAGTGAACCGCGTGGTCCTCCATCTTCTCGAGGAGGCATTTACTATCTTCAATGCACCTATTCACTTGAGAAACGTCTGCATCATTCTCTTCACTTTCCTCTTTCATCTCTCTAGAGAGAGAGAGAGAGAGAGAGAGATTATTGGTTTCTATCCATACTTTCTTCAGATTGAGCTATGTTGCTAATCAAACTCCCTCTAACACCGCCTCTGCTTCAGCTGCTTTAACTGAGATAGTGAACGGTGTCGGGGACGAACGACTGGCGGTGAAGATGCCAGAAGCATCTCTGATAACGACACCAGTCGCTGCTTTTCTCTCCTCAGAGATCCAAGCAGCGTCTGCTTGATTCGAAACCAGGTCTCCGGTGGAGATTTTCTGGTTTTTTTAATGTTAGTTTGATAGTGCTCACATCGACTCTTTTGATCTCGATCATTGGCCTTGATTATTTTTCTAAAATTATAAAAATAGAAAAATAAAAATAAAAAAGCTTGCTATGATTGCAATTATTGGTGAAAAGTCATATATATATATATATATATATATATAATAGATTAGGACTAGACAGATTCTCATATTTATGAAATTACTTTTGGTCCATTAAATCAAATGAATTTGAACTACTGGATGCAACTCTTTAAAAAATAAGCGTAAGGGGAAATATGCTATAAAATCATTCATTCAATCACCTTTATAATTACTTTTTCACCTGACTTGGAAGTTTGAATTGGTAAAATGAGAAATTTTTCCGACATGTCAGTTGATCATTTTTTTGTTATCAAATAGAAATCTCACCAAAAATTCATTTTTGTTATGAAATATATGATTGATATTGTGAATATTCATAACATATTGTATTACCATATTTGGATGATATAGTTTGACCCCCACACCCTATATAATGGGTGATTTGGTGGAGAATAAGAGATACTTGATATTCCTCCATTCGTTGTGTTCTCTCCTCTATTCTTGAGTTTACAACACGTTATCAGCACGCTCTACCGGAAAGAGAGATCAATCATCAATGAAAGGTACGATTATTTATGAATGTTGTCAAGAACAAGATGATCAAACGAAAAATATAATTTTCGACCTTGATTGTCTCATCTCTTATTTGACTCAACGTTGATCCAAATCAACGGTATAACGTATCTATAATTTTTTTTGTACGATTTTGTACTTATACCGAAAGACGGAAAAAAAAAATTGGTCTGCTATGGGTTCATGAAAAAAATGCTAAACCCTAGACCTAAATCTACTTTTGGATCAAAAGAATGAAAAAAAAATACTATATCTTTTGGCAAGATTGGAACTGAAAAAAAAAAAAAAAAAAAAAAAAAAAACAGCGGCTGTTAGAACACTTAAATGCTTCGCTTAGTGCGTTTGTTCATCTAGTCTCAAATTATTTAATCCAATCTAGAGCAAATACGTGCTCCGCCTTGTGCGTTTTTGAAGACCTCGATCTATTTAGATTTAGAGATGCACATATGATCTAGAGCAATTACGTGCTCCGCTTTATGTGTTTTTATGACTTTTTATTATTATTATTTTTTCCTCAAAAAAAAAATAATAATCCAGACGCTGCCAGGATTTGAACCTTGGCAAGTATGGGCGAAATTGTTGCACGCCACACTGCTGCCATTTGAACCAGTAGTGCCCATCAAAGGAAGCATCATCAGTACTATTTATCTTTGCTGCTATTAAAAAAAAGGCTGCTTAGTAGCTGGTTTGAATCCAAATTATTGGGCGTCATCACTCGTGTATGAGTTTTGAGGAACCAACTGAACTGCGAAAGCTTGGTTGGTCCATAGTATTATTTATTCTATATTATGATTTTTGTCAAAGAAAAAATAAATATTATTGTGGTGTTGCTGCAGAATGAACTCAGGTCCTCTAGCACAATGTCATAGTGCATGAACAGTTCCACTAACAGACTATTTTTGTTTTCTTCTTCTATTGTGTTATTATACTTTTAATAGATGTACAAAAAAAAAATCCGCTTACAAGCTGGCTAGGATCAAACCTAAGATATTTGTTTGATCGCACGCCTCTACGCCGCTGTGCACGAGAAACTGGTCTGACTACAACTTGATTCTATTATATTTCTTTTATTAAAGTTGTCGTCTATTAGAAAGAAAAAAAAAAGATTTGCGTAGATTGAACCCACTATTTGCTAGGATCTACCCTATTGATCCAATTGTCTCATGTCTTGCTATTCTTCTTTTTAGTTTATAATACAGGATGTACGAAAAAAAATATGATGTCACTAGAGTTGTGAACTCGTGATCTCAAGACGCGAATAAAAAGAGCCACTAGAGTATTTTAAGCTCGTGACCTCGAGGACGCGCAATTTAAGTAATTACGCATGAACAAGTAAACTTATTTGACACACTATATAGAGCCCTATCATTTGCGATCATATACATGGTATTACTTGTTACATAATGCCCGATTGTTTTTATCATTTATTTATCTGAAAACAAGCGTGAAGTCACTTGAGTTTGTAACTCGTGACATTACGACTAAGGTGGGACGAGTTTCTGGATGTCATTATTAAACCTCTTTGAAAAAAAAATATCACTAGAGTTTCAAACTCGTGACTGAGCATTATGAATTGTTCTATTTTATTTTATTTTTGCAATTTTACTGTTTTTTTTGTTATTTGAAAATAATGTCACTAGAGTTTTGAAATCGTGACCTCGAGGCGCTTGCCCGAATGAAACAACTCGGATAAATAAAGACATGCTGATATTACCGTTTAATGTCGCTTAACAAGGTTATACTGTTTTTGTTTTGTGTTAAAAAAAATGCTCCTAAGCTATTTGCATGCTTAGTTAAACCATGTTACATGAAGTTATAGAGCAAATAACGAATATCTATAACCGAGAGTTATAGGGTTTTTTTATATATATATATATATATATATATATCTTTCTCCCCTACAGTGAGAACTACAAATTAAATTTGAAGATTCAATTTTAACTCTTCTCCTCTTGTATTGCTATTTTTGCCACTTTTACGAAGGAAAAGAGGGAACCCCATGAGAGGTTCAACCCCATAATCATACATTGGTCCTAAGCTATTCATATGCTTAGTTGAACTATGTCTTCATATTTTTTTTACTCCTTATTTCATATTGCTATTTTTACTCCTCTTTACAAAAAAAAAAAAAAAAAAAAAAAAAAAAAACTATGAGGGGCCTATCATCGACGGGTATGAACATCAAAGCAATTGTTTATTGCTTATGCCATCTTACCCATAACCTGCAGTTATGGAAGAAAAAAAAAAGAATATATATAATTCTACACTCATTTTAGTTCGAGTTTATAAATGGCACTGGATCTCAGGAGTGGATGATTGATGTTATGATCCACTGAATTCCTTCAAGTGAATAGCGAGCCATCCCCTTAAACGAATCCTATAAATTATATGTTTAAAACAATCCGCACAGTCACAGACTTAGTTGCGATTGTTGTATGGTCTTGGTACCATGAGGATCCCATATTGATCCCCTATAATACCCGTTGTAGTAAAAGACTACATAAAAGCAGAGAAAAAAAATGAATGTTACAAATAAGGCACCCTTTAAGTGGTCATGATCGCGTACTTGTTATACGCCGATACGCTTTTGCCAATATCTATGCAAATTTTGGTTGAGTGATTCAAGATCCTCCCAACATCTATGCAATTTTTTGGTTGAGTGATCCTCCCAATATCTATGCAATTTGTTTGGTTGAAGTGATTCAAGATCCTCCCAATATCTATGCAATTTCTTTTTTATTCGAGTGATTCAAGATCCTCCTAATATATATATGCGCAAGTTTGTGGTTTGAGTGATCCATGATCCTCCCACCTCCTTGGCAATTTCAAGACTAACAAGGAACTTGCCGCACCATCTTTTTTTGACAATGCAATTCAGATTAAAGATTATTAATTTCTCCAATTAATAATTCTTAAGAGCAATTATTCAAGAAATATCCTTGAATTAAATATGTTTTTTTTGCCATAAATCTATCAAATATGATTTTTGTTATATAATACTGTGAAGTTGCATATTTTTACACTTAAAGAAATATTTTCTTCTCTTGTTTATTAACTCTAGAGAAATCTATATTATATATGGTTCAATATTATGAATGTTAGCTCATTCTATTTACTTTATCTCTACATCTTTATTTTTTCTTTCTTTTGATTGTTATGAAGCCTTGATAACTTTTATGGCTCACACAAGAAAAAAAAAAGAAAAAGAAAGAGACAATAGCAGAAAATATCAAAGCCCCCTAGTGTGCTTATTGGCTCATGTTATGAAATATTTGAGTCTATGAAAAGGTACCCTTCAAGAGGTAACCTACAATTTATCGAACTAAAAGTTTCGACAATTGAAAAAAAAAGAACAAATCTATTCAAGGATGTACATGAGACCTTTTAAGGCTCACAACGGTAGCTTTTTAGCACCTTCTGTTTAATGAAACACAAATGATCCCCTTGAATATTGAGATTCAAAGTAATGGAACTTTGTAAGTTTTATACTTGCATTTGTAGACATGCCAAGTCGATTTGTATAATTCAAATAAATGACATTCTCCGTTGACAAATTCTTCATAAAAAGAAAAGGCTTGATTCAATACATCGCCTATCCAACGTAGAGACTTTTGTCATAAAAGTGGCTTGATGCATTGCATCGCCCAACCAACGCCTATTTGGTGCGTTGTGAATCCATATCAAGTTTCAAGAAACCATCCAAATATTTGATTCACCCCCCAAAGTGGGTTGATGTCATCAATCTCACATTTTGAAAAATATGTATGTCGAGTACCTAGATGACATTTCGTCTCTAGAAGAGATCAACGGTTTTTGACATGAACTCCTTGAAGAAATTTCAACATTGAGTATGTCACCGTTGACATCACTAAATGTGATTGATTGATTGAACAGTTTATATTAGTTTGCAAATAATCTTCATGATTATTTGAGTATTCACTTCTCAAGAATTGTGCAAAATAATTCATTCGGATGGAAAAATTTGAATATGAGTATTATTTTTACATGCTCCATGTTCCATGTAGAGAACATCACATAACTCATTTTAACCGATTTGAAGGTGAAATGTGTGATTATGTATATTCTCATAAGTGAAACTCCTATCCCAAAGAGGATAGTATTTTAGAGTTCATGAGAATTACAAGTTTGAAGTGTGACAAACTATATCTCCTAAGGAGATACATTCTCGCCTATATTTTTTGGCTCGAGTATATAAAAATAATATGCCGAAAGCATATCTCTATGACATTGATCACACGGTTCATGTCATGAGGGGGAGGAGATACCCTATTACATGACATGAACATCGGCTTAATTGTCTTATTCAAACTTTAGTACATGTGACCTCAAACTTCAAACCAATTGAAGTCTTATAAATTATGAGATTTATGAAGCATGTAAAGGTTGCTTATGCAACTACAAATATCCTCTATAAGGATCATCATCTTGTTAGTTCCAATTCCATAGAAATTGAGAACAAAAGAGAATCATGAATAAATGATCAAATCAATGTCCTTGAAGAGGCAACAACTCATGTAGATGAAGAGCTTCCTACATTTGAGTCTATGTATATGATCATTGATGATATTCACTTTGAAAAGCGCTTGAAATCATATGATATCCTTACACCAGTATAAGTGGAAATGTGTTGACTATATCGTCCAAAATCAAAGTCGACACTCGTGTGTGTTATACACGAGCTCTACAGTTAATGCATCAAGCATATATGTGAAGTACTTTGAAGTACTTGAGATGCCTCAAGCATCCATCTTCATATAGAATTACATATTCAAATGTCCGCACTATAATGGTTGAATGCGTGAGACTATTGAATGAAAAATAGGCTATATTGAAGCAATGCTTATATACTATATTTCTCATGGTTATAATTATAACCCACAAATCCTCTATTGATAAGAGTGATTATGATATTTCGTTTAGTCTTAAGACTACGAATATGAAAGTAACTAGTTACACAAAATAATCGTACGAATCACTATATGTGAAATTCATGGAGGCTATTGCCCATGAGATATACTTCTTTGCTAAAGCAAATCGAAGATACACACTCGCGAGTAGTTTATGTAACACTCCGCTGTTCCGGCTCGGTAGAGACCGGGAGAGTGCTACTCGAATAGCGGAAATCGAGAACATTACATCCCATAAAAAGTTAAATAACAAGTTATTACATTATCGTATTTAGGCTACAATACATGCTACAACATTAATATACTGATGTTAAACTAGTGTTCTCATCGTAAAGTGAAGATGTGTGACAATCTACGTGTGTCTCGAATCCCGCTACTCCAAAATCCCAGCTCCTAAACCTGCGGGGGAATGAAACAAGACCGCAGTTTTTCGAAAGTCAGCAAAAACGCTGAGTGAGTTACACCTTAGCATGTAAAAATAGGAAGGTTACGAAAGGCTGTAGGGCCACGTGTTAAATAAACAAGAGTAACGGAGTATAAGTAAAACGTTATCAGAGTGCACAACAGTAAAACAACGATGTTAAATAATGAAACAAAACCAAAATAGAATCCAATAGTCCAACCGTTAAGCACAGTAGCCGTATATAATAATGCCGACAAAGGCCTGCCAACTAATAATGCCAACAAAGACGTCGAGTTATCAATTAACAAGTGTCGATTGGTTTTCCCACAACAAATCCGTTTGCCACGATGTCTCAATAACACTTATGATACGTCAAAAGTTTCCTGATTAATTCTTTCAGGTATGGCATGACTGTTCGTAACACGACTTACAAATAACTGTTTCCAAATATAGTAATCGTATTATTATTGATCTCACAGTACACGGGTAGACCAGTGACCACAATCAGACATTCTAGACCTTAAGTGTTGCAACACCCCCCTAAGAGCGTCAATCAAAGGAGTGGTATGTAGAAGCAGTACTCCAGCCTACGGCGAAGGAGTCGGGGTGCACGTAGTGCCATATCTTTAGGGACCGAATCCCAGGGAATCATCACCCGTAATAAGTAATATAACTGGTTCCGGTACATGCTAATCATTTTATTCCGGGGATCGAACCCGATTATCTCTTTAGGGACTGAGCCCAGGGAATCATCACCCAACACAAGTAACTACGGGGATCGAACCCGATTATCTCTTTAGGGACTAAGCCCAGGGAATCATCACCCAATATAAGTAACATCACTGGTTCGTATAGATTATGTTATTACTGATTTCTGATCAAGTGTGACAAGCATTCTCAACACAAATAATATTTCAAAGATTTGAAAACGAACAAAACACATTATCTAGTAAGGGATGAAACACGACAACCATTTTAAATTAAATGAGTAGTGGACACGAAATAAGCTGTCACGCAAAGCTAAGCTCGTAAAACTCACAAATATATTTTGAGACAGAAGATATAAATCACGTTTGACACGAAGGGAGCTAGGCAATCAAGGCTAAGCATATAACTCACAAGTATATTTTGAGACAGAAAATAGAAATCACATTTTCGACACGAAGCGAGCTAGGCAATCGAGGCTAGGCATGTAACTCACCTGATCCAATAGCAATTATCACATAAAGCTCATTCGATCGGTCGTAGTCCCTGTTTGCGAACCCATCGCCTACAATTACCAATTTTCTAATTACAACAACAATACAAAAAGGATAGCACTAGCTCTATATGAATGCTCGTCTAGGTTGATACTAAGTCCAACTCTCACGATTCCCCAAAACTCGTCTCAAGTTAAATTTCCATAAATATACAAAGAAATATTTTAGAAATAATCTTGATATTAAATACCCGAGACAACACTTACGAATATTTATATAAGCAAATAATACTTGAGACTAGTTCTACCCATAAAAAAAAGAATGATTATTAACTAATGCATTGTCCTTTAAATAGCCACAATATTATTTAACACAATTTCTTAAGAAAATTTACTATACTCTTTATAAAATCCTTTATGTCAAGTTATAAGTAACAGAATCTATTTTCATAATATACACAAATTATCTACTTAATATTTATAAATGAATTATGTGAAACAAAATAGAAGATGAATACCACAACCACTCCCCTACAAGCATTTTTTGTGAAAGACATAACGTTCCCCCAATTTTTTTTTTCTGAAATGTCAAATCAACCCCCCTTTCACTTCATCATCAACGCATATAAAAGACAAATGTATTCCCCTTAAGGTTTCTGAAAAAGTACCAAACTACCCCCATGTTTTCAAAAACACAAAAATGGCCCTCATTCAAGAACACACACGATTCAACCACCCAAATTAATTTAGAGCCCCTCAAGTTCAGGTTTTGATGATCTAAAACGAATTATCAGAGGGTTTAGAGTTTACCCAAGTCGAAAATTGCGAAAAACGATCGAGGCATGAGTTGGGTCGAGGCGTCGAAAAAGTCGCCGGAGGTGGAGCTCGACCGGAGCTTCTCCGGTCAGTCTTGGCCGCGTATGAATCCTCCTAGGGACTGGTCGGACCCTATGGAGTCTATGTAGACAGATATCGAGCTGTGGGTCGCTCCGGTTTGGTTGGGCCGAAGCTTCGCCGGAATTAATGGTGCTCCGGCGGCGTCCGGCTCGCTCCTGCTGCTGCGGCCACTGTTTCTTCTTTCTTCCTTCTGTAGTCTGGTCGGAACAGAGAAGGGGATGAGAGAGAGTGATTGAGGCGGAGAAGAAAGCGGAACGGAGGTGGTGGTGCTCCGGTGGCGGGTCTCCGGAGGTGGCAGCGGCCATTGTTGCCGCTGCTGCTGCTGCTTCTCGTCGGGACAAACAGAGAGAAGAGAGAGGGAGGGACAAAGAGATCTGGAGAAAGAGAGAGAGATGGTCGGCAATGGTGGTGGCGGCCATAATTGCCGGCGGGTTCGCTGGTGGCGGCAGTGGCTATTGCCGCTGCTGTTGCTGCTGCGTTCTTGTCGGCAAAACAGAGGGAAGGGAGAGGGGTCAGAGAGCAGAGAGATGGGAAGAGGGTGGTGATGGCGTGGTGTCTCCGTTGGCGGTTTTCTCGCCGGTGGCAGCGGCGGTGGTGGCGGCCTCCGGCCGCTGCTTCTGCTGCTGTTGCTTGGCAGGGACAAAGAGAAAGATAGAGGGAGAGAAGAGAGTGGAGAGGGAGCTGGAGGTAGAGACGTTGGGGGTGGTGTTGTTTCTCGGGGGTGTGGTTGCCGAAGGAGAATAAGCAGGAGAAGAAATAGGAGAAAGGGAAGGAGAGAGAGAGAGAGAGTGACGGGGAGAGAGGGAGAGAAATCCTGGGGACCAAAATTGGCAGCAAAACTTGGGGAAACAAACTCACCCCTTTTTTTATTGTTATTTTATTATTACTATTATTACTAAATATATATATAGTATAAATACTGTATAATTACATAGTATGTATACAGTGCGAATACGGGTAGGATACGGTATGACAATACGTGTAGTATAAATACAAAAACAAGTATTAAATACTGAAAGTTATGTAAAAGACAAGTAATACCCCCAACAACAACTATTTAATATCATCTAAAATTACAACTACCTCCCCACTAGCTATTAATTTTCGAAAATTAACACTTAAACTTCAAGAAAAAGACGTCAATTATATTTAGAAAAGACGGGGTGTTACAGTTTAGGTGCATATGCATATTATTTAGTATGACAAATGTCTCATAAGTATATAACATGTCATACTTATTAACTGATAGTTTCTATCACTACTTTGAATGATCATGCAGTATCATGTTATGTCAGTTTTTGTGCATTTTTCATAAGTTTGTTTCTCAGGTTATAAGTTTGACATAAAGATGATGCAAAGAGGGGGAGATTAAATAGCTGAAGGCGATGTACTCTTTTTCTTTAGCTAAGATTTTTATCCCACGGGGTTTTTTGTAGTAAGGTTTTAACGAGACATGCAGCCATGGATGAGTTCAAGATTGAACCAAGCTCCCGCTCATAAGATGTATTTTTTTTTTCCTTCGTCATAGTTTTTGTCCCAACGGGTTTTGCTCGACAAGGTTTTAATGACGCATCGTGTTAGTGTTAGTGAATATTCAAGGGGGAGTGTTATGAAATATATGATTGATATTGTGAATATTCATAACATATTGTATTACCATATTTGGATGATATAGTTTGACCCCCACACCCTATATAAAGGGTGATTTGGTGGAGAATAAGAGATACTTGATATTCCTCCATTCTTTGTGTTCTCTCCTCTATTCTTGAGTTTACAACAATTTTCTTATTGTTCTTTTTATAAGGCAGTGCCCTGAGTGCACATGCAATTACCTACTAGGAAAAAAATTATGCATTTGCCGATGTCTCAAGCCTAAGAAAGTAGACTGGCAAGCCAAAAGTTATATCCCAAGTCAAAATATTAGTAGCTTAAGATTGAATCCCATGCTTACCCAAAATTTTCTCGTTTATGCACATTGAGAAAAAAAAATTAGTATTTCATCTCACCATAAACTCCACACAAGGCATAATGTTGGATATCCCTTTATAAAAGATTGGTTGTTGTCGGAAGCGCTCCGTAATTTTTTTGCCAAATGAGGTGCAGAATCATCTGCGGACCTTTTGTTTTTCAAAGCATCTCAATTTTTTTTGCTCATGACTCGTTGGATGAGCTTTGAACTGTGTCCCCATTTCATACTCATAGAAATCATATACCTCAAATTGACTGCATAGTTGTCACTTTCTTCGAAGTGCAATACAATTCTATCCGACTTTGAAATTGTCGAAACATGAATGGTAGAGATGGTATTGACGTTTACGTCGCACACTAAACTCTTGAGATACTTAGTGTTCCACGTTCGGTACGGATTTATAAAGATGCCATCTAGAGGCCCATTCGCTATATTTTGAGTAATTACATTAAAATCAAAGTGACTAGGAATCCAGGGATCCGCAAGAGAGGCCGAACAACCATGTGTTATGCTCCACCGAACGCCTTGCTTTAACAATTCCCTGCTGAAAAGGATGCTTCGCCGTGCGAAAGAGGGAGCATTATCCCTTTGAAATTCACGAAATTCAGTCCAACATGGACTCGGACCAACAAAACGAGCCTAAACAATGAATGGGATGGGCTTGGGTACGACCTCCTCGGCCCGTCCCCGGCCCAGTCCGGCCCGGTGACGTAATAAATAATTAAACATTTAATACTTTTACATACAACTTATATATGTTTTGAATAGTTTACTTTGCAAATGTGTAATTTTGTAGTTTTTATTAACACATATGAGGTATTGAATTGTCATAAAATAATATGTAATAACATTCAATATCATATACTTGCAAGTTACAAATCATCCAAACCTAATCCATCTTCTCATTTCTTTTCAGACAGCGGCATAGCGACTAGCTTTCTTTACGTGAAAACTTAGTAGATATAGAAAAAGTTGCTCAAAAATTATTAAATGCATCAAATATATGATTAATGTTTAGAATTGTTATTTTAAATAAATATTGAAATTGGTTTGACCTACGGGCTGGGTTTGGGTTTAGAGTTTTTTCAAATGGTTCGGGTTCGGGTTCTGAGTGTTGGCCGGACGATGGGCTGGAATAGGCTTGGGTTCACGTTTTGAAAACTTTGGCACGGTTTAGCCCGACCCAACCTAAGCATGCCTGGCCCATGGTCAACCCTAAAACTGGCATCGATGAACACACTGAGAAACTTATCTTCTGCCCCCAAATGGAGCAATTCTTAGGTGCTCATAGAGCAAATCCACGTGGTGCTCCATTCCACTCACATTTCAACATGTGTAATAAAAGTGGGGTGAGTGGGAGAGAGAAAATAGCCATGTAGGAATTTGATTTTTTTCTATAACCTATAGGAGTAGTAGTTAACCCTAGTGGGACATGTGTGAGTTAATAAATGGTGTGGAGCACCAAGTGTCGTGCTTACGTGGTGCTCTTGGAGTATCTAAAATTTTCTCCCCCAAATGTCTCTCTCCCTCGATCTCTCTTCAGATATCTCAGTCTCTTCCTCATTCTTCTTTTGCTTCTCACTTCTTCTGAAATTCTTCTCCGTTTCTGCAGAATTGGTCACGATCCATAGTTAGGATCGTGTTGCTTCAACTCAGAACCACCTCAATCCACCCAACCCCGATTCAGAGAACCCAGCTAAACCCTTAAAGTGACCATCGAACTTGAATTCAACCCTCCAAACTGCCAGATCCAAGCAGCCACCGTCCATTGGGTTAAGGAGGGAGAGATGGAGGGTTGGTGGAGGTGGTTTTGGTATTTCGGTGAAGGGGAAAGAGGGAGCAGCGGCGTCGGTGGTTCTCGTCGAAGTCGTTGCTGGCACATCGGGTCTCTGCGGCGGCGACTGGTGGTTTTTCCGATGGAGGTGGGTTGGTGGTTTTCCCGATGGTGGGTGACAGCGGTGGTGGTGGTGTAGTTGGGATGTGTTGAGACTTAAAAACTGGACAGACCATCGAACCGGTGAGGCACCGGTTCATGGTCGGACCGGTTCAAATCCATTTTATTAATAATAAATATTTTTTATTTTTTAAACATACTTCACTATTACTTTAAAAATATAACAACATTAAATAAGTTTAAAATTGAAACATTCAAGTCTTTTATATTGACTATCTTTCATTATGTATCTATGTTTTGTATAAAAAAATAAAAAATATTTATTATTAATAAAATGCATTTGAACCGGACCGACCATCGAACCGGTGAGGCACCGGTTCATGGTCGGACCGGTTCAAATGCATTTTATTAATAATAAATATTTTTTATTTTTTAAACATACTTCACTATTACTTTAAAAATATAATAACATTAAATAAGTTTTAAATTGAAACATTCAAGTCTTTTATATTGACTATCTTTCATTATGTATCTATGTTTTGTATAAAAAAATAAAAAATATTTATTATTAATAAAATGCATTTGAACCGGTCCGACCATGAACCGGTTATTTAATGTTATTATATTTTTAAAGTAATAGTGAAGTATGTTTAAAAAATAAATAAACCATCAAAAAATAACAAAATTGTGTTAAACAATAATTTTTTAACATAATTTCTAGAAGGTATGTTTCTTCTTCTTCTCATTCCTACTCTCAATACCACTCATCTAAACCAGCCCGCATATGCTAGCCCAATACCTATTCTAAACCCACTAATCTAACAAGCCCACATATGCTAACCCAAACAAACTCTAAACCCATTCTAACCCAAACAAACCCTAAAAGGAGGATCAAAACCTCATCACCCGTTCATTTTTGCAGAAATGACTCTCTCTCTACCTTTCTCTCTTGTTCTTCCCCAAATGAAGTCGCCATTATTTTTGATCTGGAATCAACCCAGTTTGGTTCGATTTCATCGCCAATCAACCCTACCTCTCTCATTCTCTCTGTAACTGGGTTGATTTCTTCTCGAATCAAACTGGCGAGGGCGTTGACTCCTCATTCCGATGTGCTCCGATCCAGGACTGAGCTTCGAACATAGGTGGCTTTGAACGGTGGTGGGCTGCGATCATTTTCTCTCTCTCTCCGTTTGGCAGCGATGATAGATCGACGGTGGTGGTTGTGACGGTGGGAGATCGACATCTGGTTTTCAACAATTGTGCAAAAACCGGCAAAACCGGTCAGAACCGGCCGGTTTACCGGTTCGGTAAAACCGTCGGTTTTGACTTGTTTTGACCGGTTCACTGCATCTACGGTCTATTACCCAAACCGTACCGGTTACCCACAACTATGCTTGAGAGAACAGAGAAAGAAGGCAGAGAAGAAGGCAATTTGAAGAAGTGTAATTTTGCGTCAAAGGTAGGGCACAATCGTCTTTTCCATTATGTCTTTCAGTTCATAATTTTATTTTGGAGCGAAAGTCCGTATTGTTCCTTTAAATAAGCTATCTCCGTCTATCTCAAACACTTCGGACTTTGTTACACTAGTTACTGTTACTTACGTTCTTTCTTCAATAATCCACTCTCATCCCCTCTTCCGAAGTCGAAGTTTTTACTCCATCAAGAACCATGGGTATGGTTTTCTAATGCATCTCCTCTCTCTCTCTCTGTTCTTGCAAGCCTTCTTTTGAATTTAAAATTCTCTGTTGAATGCATCTTTTGTCCATTTTCTTGATTGTTCATTGGTTTCTCTATGTTTTGATTTGATTTGGCATTCCTACTATTTTAATATCCTTGTTGAATGCATTTTTTTTTCCTGTTCTTGATTGCTCATTACTTGTATTACTTGGAGAATACTTACAACTCTTGGATGTTCGATGTGGCAAAAGAGGCCACTCCTAGTTATACAGGGTTCCCCGTTAAAAGATTCTAGATAATCTAAGATCTAATTATGGAGATTGAAAGACTAGAAGCTTCCCACCTCCTCACAACTAGATATTTCTATGAAAGATTCGACATATCTCTTACACTTTTGTATATATTTTTCCTACAACTAGTGGAGTGATGAGGAACTAATAATATAATTCACATGGGTTTAGATAGTGTCATGGTCCATAATGTTGGACCATTTAGCTACAAAAAATAAAGCCCATGACACTAGGCATACATCTGTGTTATATCTATCGTTATTGATTATTTCAGGGCCACAACAGGTGATTTGCTTTACGTGGAAACATTGTTGTTTTCCAACATGTGTGGATTGTAGTGGATCTTATTCAAAGGGGAGGTGTACATAATAAGATGACACATTAATTAGTTTACATATCAACCCCCCCCCCTCCCAAACTGAAGTTATCATGATAAAAGAAAGTTTGGAGGCCAAGTCACGAAAACATCAACGTGGGTGAGACTTCGTATGAACGTCTACAGTATGATTTGCCAAAGTTACGTTCTTCAGATGAACTGTGTCAGCACAAAGATGATGGCGAGTAAAGTGGCAGTCCATTTCAATGTGCTTTGTCCTTGCCTGAAATACATCATTGTGTGCAATCTGGATAGCACTACTACTGTCACAACATAACGTAGTAGCATAGGACTGCGACATTCCCATATCAGCTAGTAACCATCGAAGCCAAATGAGCTCTTTTGTGGCATCGGGCATTGCGCGATATTCGCTTATGTGCTCGATCGAACAACAACAATCTGCTTCTTGTTGCACCAAGAGATAAATGAGTCGCCCAAGAAGAATTTTATATCTAGTCGTAGATCGCCAGTTAGTTGGATCTCTAGCCCAATTTGCATCATAGAAATCATGTAGGATTGGAGTAGACTCGATACGAAAATGGAGACCACAAAACATAGTATCCTTCACGTACCGGAGAACCAAAGAACAACATAAAGATTCGAGCGAGGAGTAGTTAAAAAATGACGGACCTAAATGAACAAGATATGCTATATCAGGACATGTGACTGTAAGGTAGACTAGACTACCTCAAGTCGGGTTCCAACGGGGTCGAGGAAACCTTGGGATCATTCAGTCATACACAAGAAATAATATCAGAGGCATACTTAGCCTAAGAGAGAGCGAGAGAGTATCCACTGCCATCATAAGTTACCTCAATGCCCAAGAAGTAACTGAGAGGACCCAAATATTTCATCTCTTTCATCTTAAAGTGACGGTTTAAGGACTCTTTTAGTTCAGTAATACCAACATAATCATCTCCCGTTATTATCATATCATTAACATAAGTCAACATGAGTGTAATTTCACGATTCATGTGATGGATGGATAGAGAAGAGTTATATGAACAAGAAGAGAACCCAAGATGGAGTATTCTAGAGCAAAGCTTATCAACCAAGCCTGTTGAGCTTGCTCAAGTTCAACAATTTCTGTAAGTATATTGAAATGTTTGTTATTGTTTAGAATTCTATGAATTGATTAAATTTTAATGTCAAAGTGATAATGAAATACTTCAAGTATTTTAAAATTTCATATTATTGTTGTTATTGTTTAAAATTTTATGAATTATTATAAGTGTTCAGTGTTGACGAATTTAAATTAAGTGTTCAACTTTCAGTATTTCACATTTGGCTAAATTTCATTCACATTATTTTAATTTTAAGTGTAGTGTTGCTGGTTGATTTTAAAATGTTCAAGTCAACTGGTCAAATTTGAAGTGTTCAAGTAACACTGAAGTTGCTGATTTTTTTAAAGTCTGGAATCAATGATTGTTTTCTAACTACTAAGACGGGCATATTGCTCTTCTGGCACGTCTTACTTTTTGCTCATCTCAGTATTAATCTTGTGAGACTGGGATGAGCATGGCTCGTCCCAGTTCTAGATTGCTCTTCCCAGTTCTAGGTCATGTCACCGTCCCAATTCTAGATCTAGATCTCATACACGTCCCAGTTCTTGAGTTGGTGGAATTCAAACAGTTTATGTTCAATTTTTATTTATACAACATATTCAAACATGTTTTTAAAGAATTGAAAGTGTATGGTTTTAAACCCAAACCTCTTCACCGGTACGGTTGAGGATTGAGTGTTTGGCTTCAGTGACAGTGGTAGCGACGGGGATGGGATTGAGTGAGTCGGAGGTCGGAGCGGAGGAGGAAGACAAAGCACTAGCAGAGGAAGCCGTGGATGAAGTGAGCAGTTGCAAAGGGGAGAGAGAGAGAGAGTAGAGAGTTACGATGAAGTGTAAACTATAGATAACATATCATTTTTTTGTTTTTATTAAAAGTATTGATTAAGGTTGTTTTGACTTTTTAAAGTTAATTACACTTGTTAATGCCCGAATTTTTTTAAGTCAATAGGAGGGTATTTTACACAGACCAATTTTCCAGTCGGGTAATGCCCGAATTTTAACTTCATAGCTTCTGTCTATATAATCTCTCCACTGTCCCATTCTCTCTCCATTCTTATCAACGAAAGAGAGAGGTAGAGAGAGAAAGAGGCTGAGATTAAAATGAAACCCTTCAATCCTCTTCTATTTTCCGATCTTCTATTCTGTCTTATATACTGTCCCATTTACACACCATTCTCATCAAGGAGATGGAGGTAGAGTAGGGGTGCAAACGCGCCGGCTCGGTCTGGTTCGAGAAAAAATATAGTTGAACCTCGACGGTTCGGTTTAATTTCTGTTCAGCATCGTGAAACACCCTGTTTTGTGGCTACGAGTACTTTGTGATGTTAGTAAAAGCTTTGAGAGTTAATTTTCATTGTTATTATAATCTTGGGAGGCTTTTGCGACTTTTGCCTAAAGTTTTTATCGTCTTTTACCTAAACTAGGGGGTAATAAGCATCTTTACCCTAAATTAGGGGGTAATAATTGTCATTTACCTAAGTTAGGTGTAAAATTCCACTCAAAATCACTTTGACGTGGTTTATTTCCCAAAATCACATCCCCAACTTGGAGAAAACTTCTTTGTCAATCGGATTCAAATCCGATTACTTCCCTTGTTCGTCGAAATTTTTCCAATTCCTTCCTTCATCATCATCGACCCACATCTCTCTCGTTCTTCTCTTCTATTCCACGAGCTCACCCCTCTATGGACCCTCTGCAATAATCGAACCCCTCCACCAGCACTGTCCCTCTCTGCGCGCCCATCTCTGGCAAGAAGCAGGTGCAACAGCAGCAACCCACTGCCGCCTCTGTCCAATTCCGCTCAGGTGAGCTGTGTCCTTCTTCTTCTTCTTCTTCTTCTTCTTCTTCTTCTTCTTCTTCTTCTTCTTCTTCTTCTTCTTCTTCTTCTTCTTCTTCTTCTTCTTCTTCTTCTTCTTCTTCTTCAATTACTCTCTGCCTGATTTTGTGTTTCACCGTTCAGATTGAACGGTTCTGACATAATTGACTCTAGCATGTCTCTTACGTGTGACGCCTCCATCTCCGCCGCTCAATCTCTCAATTCCTTCACTTCTCACGTAAGTATCAAGTTATTCATAAATGTTCAGAATCTTATTCACTTTAATCCTAAAATTTTATCACGTATTTCCTCAAAAATTGCTTGATTCAACCTTGTTCATGTTCACCCTTAAACCCCAGTTATGTATGTGGTAAAAATCAAGTCGAAACAATAGGATTGAATAGAAACGATAACTTGTTTAGGTACTGGGATGCTAATTCAATTTGTAATCGCCAAAGAATTTATTTAGAATCTAAAACGTGACCATTAAACATGTCGTTTGGTGTTCTAGGGCTGATGAACAATCTTTCTGGTCGTTAAAGGGGCAAAATCTGTCACTATAGGCCTGAAACTTGTCGTTGAAAGTGCTTAAACGGTCGTTAATGTTGTTGGGTTTATTAAATAGTGTCTAGTTGCTGAAATTGTTTAATGGGAGTTTTGACACTCGTTTTGTAATCCTGACACTAACTAAATGCGTTTAAGAGAATTGTGAGTTGTGTCTAGAAAAATATAATATTAGTGAATTAATAATCTCTTTGTTTAAAATAATTAGTGTAGTTGTGTGTTTGAACCGACTAGTAAAGTCGTGTCGTTAGTCTAGAGTCAGTCGTTCTAATCATATGTGTAGCGGGTTCACGTGGGGATGTTGATATGGAATTAGAACTGAAACCGTGACCGAGCGTCATGTGCATATCATATAGTTTAGCACTTATATTAATAGAATACTGTGATTAATTAGAATATTTGTAACTTGTAGGTAACGAGTTCTTAGACGAGTGGTACGTCGAATACTACGACTGAGTTGCAGTAGCTACTTGTGCTTGAGGTGAGTAAACATGCCAGGCCTAGCGTGCCTATCACCCATTCGTGTCAAGTGTGATTTCACTTCCAGTTTCAAAATAAATTTATGTGTTATGTGCATTAAGTTTCATTTGAATACCCGCTTCTACTTGTTAAACAATCTTCTTGAAAATATCACGATTATCTAATAACCGATGATAACGTAAAGTAGAAGAGTTGTGCGGGGTTGTTACATAGTTACTATTGGGCTTGGTTGTGTTGATTACGGTCACTCAACCAATCTGTTCCGGGAGATGAGATTGGTGATTGGCGAGATCAATCTGCCAACGATGGTGATAGTAGAGTAGTAGTGTGGATGATAGAGTGGTAAGGCTCTCGGAATACAAATTGAACCCTCCATCTGTATTTCTTCAGCACCAGAAACTCCCCCGGAGGAGACCACCGGCGTATAAAACCGTGAATTTAGAGAGGTTGATATCGGTAGTGGGGTACACATGAGAGGCTGTGGCTCGTGGAGAATTTGAGGATTGATTGGGTTTAAAGCCAACCACGTACTGCACATTCAATGAGTGGGTCTTGTTTGGATTAGTGGTAGTTTGGTAGAGGTTGGAAGCTCATGAAATTTTTGGTTCAAACCCGATTAACGACAAAACAATTTTTCAAAAAAAAAAAAAAAAAGAATTCGCCAGATATATTTCAGAGTAACACATTTTCAAGTCAATTTGGACATCTACCAGTCGAATGCTCCGAGAAATCTATACCTTTAGCTCTAGAGGCTAACAAATTGGCTGCTTCGTTAACGTAACTAGGTTCCATCTTAGAACAACTTCTTCAAAGTCTTCGATAGTCGTTTTAATTTCAGTAAGCAAAAATCCGCCAATCGGGAGATGTCACTCATGGCTTGGCCTCTGAGGATGGACTTGAGATGTCTATCAATAGCTTAGCGTCACCTTCTACGATTAATTTCTGAAAGCCTAACCCGGACGCAAGTTTCAAACATGTGAGCAAAGCTACGGCTTAAGCCTCGCGAGGGCAATCTGCTGGTAGTACCTGCACCCAAACGGACTCCTGCATATTTGCCATATCTAGTCCTCAAGAGTCGGGTCAAGATTGGTCGATCCGATATGGAGTGTCCAGGTAAGAAGCCACAAATAATAAGGCGGAACTTGGTTTCTTACTGTCATGTCATCAAGATCACCCCACAACCTGCTCGCTTGGACAAAGGGTCAGAAGACCCATCAAAATTAATCTTGCAATAACCGTCTGGTGGCCGAACTCAAGCAGGGCCTGACTCCTCCTTCTTGCCCCATCATTCATTTATTTGCGGTCTCAATGTCAGCACAAATATGTTCATCATTCTTAGCTTTAGCTTTGAAAATCAAGGCATTTCGGGCATTCCGAATTTCCCAAAATTTACATAAAATTTCAAGACGGTTCAATTTCCAAGAACCCGAAATGACTTTTGGACCTTTAGATCAAATAAATCATGACCGTTAGATGATACCTACTTATAGAAGCATTTTTGAAAATCAAGTGAAAAATATTGTTAATACACCAAAAAATATCATCCAATGATTATTTTAGAAACTATATAATTGGTAGGTATGAGAGTGTTGAAACTTTGAGGTTATGACATTGGTATGCGTTTTTGTGATTTTTTTCTTGGGAACCACATAGGTTGTATGAGAGCGGGAGTTAGGGCACAACATCATAATTTTGGAATTCCCACAAATTGGCCCTAGAAATGTTGAGTAAAGAAAAAAAATTACTACCTAAGTCAAGCCACTTTTATTAATTTTTGATAGAATTTTTTGTTGTCTAAGTCCTTTAACTTTTTGAGTGGCACAACTTATTATTGAGTATCTGGTACTATTAAAGAAAAAAATAACCATAATATTGGTACTCGAGTTTTAGAATCGCAACAAAAAATAATTACGAAACTCTTAATTTTATTTGTTCCACACTTCTTCAATGTTAGTTTGGTAGTGATATAAGGGTACAGGTTATCTTCTAATCTATATAACAAATTAGGACGGTACATTTTAGTGCTCTTGATTACATAATTAATTTAAAAGTAGTATTTGCATATGTTCATCTTTTTAAATGTTAAATTTGTCTAATTATTTATGTCGTCGGGCAAAAGGTAGTTGTATTTGTCGTGTTTTGTTGATATATTACAATTGGTCTATTTAGTTCTCTATTTTAACTAATTGTTAAATGACTCACACATGTTAAGTCCTTCAAATACTAGAAAATATGTCCATCAAATTTGGGGATAGTGCCCTCGGGCACTGACAATTTCCTAGTCTATATATTATCAATCAACACTGTTGACTTTAAAATAGTTTTCACGCCGTTAGATCAATTCCATCTCAGCCCTTGGATGAAAACTTTTAAGAAATTTTCTTTTAAAAGTATGGAGTGAAATTTTATGGCACCACAATTGGAATGTGGGGAATACAAATATTCTACAATTAATTTAAAAAAATAAAATTTGGGACTGCATTAAATTTCTATAGACCACATTGATATTGGAAAAAATATTATCAAGTTAAGCATATGACCAACATTTTTGAGAGTTCCTACAACTTTGTTTTTTTTTATAGAATTACATCATAATCCTACGTCTAGCCGGATTCAAACTCGGGATAATGTTTTTACAATTTTAATTTTTAGAAACAAGAGTTCGCACAAGTTTTAGATTCTATTAATGCGTTTTTTTTTTAGAAAATGTGTGTTTTTTTACTTCCACTAATGTGGTTATTGCTATTTCTCAATAGATACTAATATGTAGCTAATTTCTAATATTAATAGTAATGCATAAATTAAAATATAAAATAATTAAAATGTTATGAAAAAAAAATATAAAGTAAAAAAACTTGCAACCTTTTATCCCGGATTCAATGACGTATGTTTAACAGTGGCTTGAGGGCACGGGTAATACTCTAGTAGTGTAGTTTATATAACAAATTAGGGCGGTTTTAGAGCTTCATGTTCGGGTAACTGGGACCGGAACCGGACCGGTTATTTCATAGCTGACCGGTTCTCGGTTCGGTTAACCAATATATTAGCTTATTTGGTCTGGTGAACCGAAACCGTTAATTTACCATAAGGGCTAACCGAACCGGAAGCGTGGGACCGAAACCGGTTCACCGGTCTGGCTCGGTTCCAGACAGTTTTTCTTCTTTTTTTGAGCTTTTCTTTTTTTTTTGGTTAACCGACCGGTTTCCGAGAACTCGGGTCGGTTCCGGTTCTGGAGAACTCGGGTCGGTTCCGGTTACCAAAAGCTCTGACCGAACCGGGACCGGTCATATACGGGTCCGACTTCGGTTTCGGTTAAAGTATCCTCGTTTCGGTTCTCGGTTCCTCTTGTTTGGTTAAATCGGATCGGTTTTAACCGGAACCAGCCGGTTAACCGACTCGAATTTCTGCTCTCCTCGGTTCCAAGCTCATTTTCTCCAAATCGAGTTGTTTTCCTTCAACAACTCTGAAACGGAAGTGTGATCTGTAATGTTGGTCCCGAACGGACCCTCGTATATATATAAATTCACATTGCTTTCCACTGTTTTGGTTCTTCTAACCCACCAGAG
Organism: Linanthus parryae; assembly: GCA_023055425.1. Taxonomy (NCBI): domain Eukaryota; kingdom Viridiplantae; phylum Streptophyta; class Magnoliopsida; order Ericales; family Polemoniaceae; genus Linanthus; species Linanthus parryae. The sequence continues at coordinate 124,244,027 of JALGPY010000004.1, read as the reverse complement.
AAAAACACCTAGCTTTCTGCTGCATCTGAATCCTCCCTGATGGCAGTTAAGGCCGGCGATTGGTCGTCGCTTCCTTCAGATGTGCTGATCCTCATCGCTGCAAGGTTAGTCGAATTCCCAAATTATTTATCCTTCGTTTCAGTCTGCCAAAGCTAGCGTTTTGCGGCAACACAACCCGGCGATCCTTATAACACCACCAACATAAGCAAACTCCACATGCTCAGAACCTGTCACAATAAGCTCCCGATGCTCGTGGTTCAATCTGCCAGCTCACGAGACAAGAAAATCAGAGACCTTCACAGTCTCGCCGATCGCTTCCCCTACCAAATAGAGCTGCCAAAGCCTTATTTTCACAGATTCGTCGGGTCTTCCCTAGGATGGTTGATGATTACTCATTCCCAAACGCAGGCTATTATTCTCTTGAACCCTTTCACCCGCAGGAAGTTTACTTACCCAGTTGTGAAGATGATTTTGATGAGTATGAACATTATGTCAATGAGTCCCACCACTATTTCATTAACAAAGGCATCCTCTCTTCTGATCCCTCCCAAGACCCTGAGTTCGAGGCCGTGGTAATCTATGGTAGCATGGGGAGGTTGGCTTTCTATACCAATCGCTTGCCAGATGGCTGGTTTTTCATCAACAGTGACTACCACTTTCATGATGTTGTTTATTTCCAAGGGCGTATATATGCTGTTACACTTGAATGCCAGCTTTTTGAGGTTGATTACCGAGACCGTTGCGCTAGGCCGCTTGTGATGACTGGGATGATTATGAGTACCACCAGTGTTTGTTTGTCTGCTCGCGTTGCTTACCTTGTGGTATCAGGAGAAGGATCACTTCTGATGGTTCTGCAATTTTGGGGAGACGATTTGGATACACTGAGATTCCAAGTGTTTGTGTTAAGGGGGCGAACATGGGTTGAGGTTAATGATTTGGGCAGTCAGGCTTTGTTCTTGGGAAACAATCATTCGGTGTGTGTTTCCACTTTGGAGTTCCCAATGTGTTTGGGCGAATTGCATATACTACACCGATTACAGCCATAACTTCTGTACTCCATACTACGATGGCGGCCTTCGTGACGAGCTTCTGATTTTCAACCTTGAGACCAGGAAGGTTCAGTCTCTCCGCTCACCGAAAGAAGATCCCGGTATGATGTATGATTTCCCTTCAATTTGGATTGTACCTAATTTGAAAGAATATTAGTTTTTTCTTTCTTTGCCGAGTTTCGAGTTTTCCATTGTTATCCACTAGATTGTTATATACAAGTAGATTTGCTCACAAAAACTACATTTGATTTCATTCAGTTTGTCTTTTGCTGAGCTATTGAGATTGCATATTTCTCATCCTTTTTACTCTCAATCAAATATTCCCTCACCTAATTTTACTCTCATATTCATGCACATTCACAGCCATGTATTTTGACCACCATTCATTATGTTTCCATTTTTGCATCTCTTGTACAGCCTATTTAAGCTTGTATATCTTCTTGTTCATTGTATCAAAAATATACACTGTGAATAAAGCACAACATTTGCACCAAATTTTTCATGGTATCAGAGCGGTGATCATTACGCTCGATCCAAACTCGAATCCTAAAGTCTTTCTCACCATCTCACCGATATGGCAGAAAGTACCAGGACTGATGCTAACAGCTCAGACCACAACTCTCCATACTATCTCCACCCCTCCGATTATCCGAGGCAGATGCATGTCAACGACGCCTTGACCGACAACAACTACCTTGATTGGGTCCAAGAGATGGAGAATTTCTTGTCCGCCAAGAACAAGATCGGCTTCATAGATGGAACCATCAAAAGGCCAGAAGCGGGCGATGCTAGTTATATGGCATGGATGCGATGCGATGATTAAAGGGTGGCTTACTACAGCCATGGAGAAAGAAATTCGAGGAAGCGTGAAATACGCCAATTCGGCATCGGAAATCTGGAAGGATCTTAAAGAACGATTCGATAAAGAAAGCGCACCACGTGCGTATGAACTGAAGCAGGCTATCTCGAATACTAGACAAGAAGGGATGACTGTTTCAGCCTATTACACGAAATTGCGTGGATTATGGGATGAAATGCAGTCCTTCTTGCCTGCCCCGGTTTGCAAATGTAATGGATGTACATGTGGCATTGGAAAATCTCTTAGGGAACTCAAAGAAAAGGAGCATCTCTACGAGTTTCTTATGGGTCTAGATGGCGAGTTATCCATCATTAGAACCCAGATACTTGCCACTAAGCCAATCCCATCTTTGGGAAATGCATACCACCTCGTTGCCGAGGATGAGAAACAAAGATCCATAGCCGGCGGGAAGAAACCCGTGAGTGAAACGATGGCCTTCCAAGCCTTCGCAAAATGCGGCGGGACACCAAACCGGGTCAGCCAGAAAGAAAACAAAGGTCACTGTGATCACTGTGACAGAGACGGACATACACGAGATGGGTGTTTCAAGCTAATTGGCTACCCGGAATGGTGGAATGTGAAGAATAAACGAGAAAAGGTGAAGCCAAAGGCGGCCTGCACGGGAACGGAAATGGACCTGATTACGAACCTGACAAAAGAGCAATACGATCAGTTCCAGAAGCATTTCGCTGCGGAAAGTAAACCAGCACATAGTGAAGCTTCACGCACCGCGAACATGGCTGGTAAGTTTAGACACAATGATAAATGGATAGTCGATTCCGGATGTACGGAACATATAACACACAGGTCCGATGCTCTCGAAAATCGAATTGAATCAAGAGACGAACCACCCATAATCATACCGAATGGAGAAAGCATACCAGTCAAAGGAAGGGGCAATCATACTTTACAAAATGGGACAAAAGTGCAAAATGTGTTGCATGTTCCACAATTTACTTTTAATCTCTTGTCAGTAAGCAAACTCACAAAGGATCTAAGTTGTGCCATAACCTTTTTTCCAAATTTCTTCGTTATGCAGGGACTACATTCGAGGAAATTGATTGGAGCGGGTAGGTGCGAAGCTGGTCTATATCAAATGGGGATGCCTGGTTCTAGAAGGAAAGCAATGATGGTGACTAGTGATTTATGGCATAAACGGCTCGGACATGCGGGTGATGAGAAGTTATCCCAAATAAAGTTTCTTAGCAGTTTTTCTTTTAAGAACATCAACAATGTTTGTAATTCTTGCATGAAGTCAAAATTTACTAGATTATCTTTTTCCACTAGCATGACCAAAACAAATGCTTGTTTCGAACTCATTCATTGTGATGTATGGGGTAAGTACCGTACGCCTTCATCTACAAAGGACAACTATTTTCTAACAATATTTGATGACTACAGCAGAACCGTATGGGTCTACCTCATGAGACATAAACATGAAGCGAGCACGTGCATTATACATTTCTACGAGATGGTCAAAACACAATTTGAGAAGAAAATAAAAAGGATACGGTGCGACAACGGTGGGGAATTCATTTCCAGCCGAATGATGAATTTCTATGAAGAACGAGGAATCATGTTAGAAACAACGTGTCCACATACTCCGCAACAAAACTGAATCGTGGAAAGGAAACATAGGCACTTGCTTGATACGGCGCGTGCCCTCATGTTCGAAGCTAGTCTTCCGAAAAGATTTTGGGGTGAATGTATCTTTACCGCAACATACATCATAAATAGATTACCCTCAAAAGTCATTGAAGACAAAACTCCATACGAATTGCTACACGGCGAGAAACCGGACTATGATCACATGAGGGTCCTAGGTTGTTTGGCGTATTATCGAAGCATTGAAACAAATGGAGACAAATTTGAGATAAGAGGGAGACCGGGTGTATTCATGGGGTATCCTATGGAACAAAGGGATACAAAATTTATGACCCAAAAAGTGGGAAAATTGTCACTTCAAGAGATGTTCGATTTGCTGAAAAGACTTTTCCATTTGCCACAGGAATCGAGCAGACTAAATATGAAGAGGAGGATGTGTTTACCAAATTCATGGATGAAGAAGAAGGGCCCAGCAGGCCCAACGAAGTAAGCATCGAAAATTTGGGTTTAGGCGATTCAGAAGACCAACATGATGAAGAGGAAGAACTAGAAGTGTCAAACAAATTCAGCTCAAGTAATGCTGATATTGGGCCGATTCTTGATGGGCCGTGTAATACCACTCCTCAAACAGAAACAACAAATGAGTATTCTGTTGGTGAAACCCAAAATGAAAATGGTGAAATTGTTGCACAAGGAAGGCAGAGACGAGCTCGAACTAGACCCGCAAGATTTAAAGACTATGATGTGAAGCTTCCTCCATCTATAGACCATCCGCCCCCCGCCTCTGATCAAGAACCCTCAACGGTATGTCCCATTGCCAACTTTATTTCTTATGAAATTTTTTCGCAATCTCATAAAGCCTTCCTGGCGGCCATCACCGAAAATGATGAGCCCAAAAGTTTTGGGCAAGCCGTACAGCACCAACATTGGAGGGATGCCATGCAAAGTGAGATAAAGGCCCTTGAAGAAAATGGTTCTTGGACCATCGAAGACTTTCCCGAAGGCAAACGAGTTATAGACTCGAAGTGGGTGTACAAAACGAAATTTAAACCGAATGGTGAGGTCGAAAGATACAAGGCAAGACTCGTCGCCAAAGGCTATACACAAATGGAAGGTGTGGATTACCATGACACGTTTGCCCCCGTAGCAAAGTTGGTGACCGTAAGAAGCCTCATCGTCGTCGCCATGAAAAGGGATTGGAGCATTCATCAACTTGACGTGAACAATGCGTTCTTGCACGGTGACTTACATGAAGAGGTATACATGAGAATACCACAAGGTTACGATAAAGGCGGAGGAACAAAGGTGTGTAGGCTTAGAAAATCACTATACGGGTTGAAGCAAGCCTCGAGAAATTGGAATCAAAAGTTTACATCAGCCCTTTTGGAACTCAATTACTAGCAATCCGCTGCGGACCACTCACTTTGTCACCGCACTCATATACGTAGACGACGTCATTGTGGTGGGAAATGATGAACACAAAATCAAAGAAACAAAGAGGTTCCTGAATGACAAGTTTAGCATCAACGATCTTGGGCCGCTAAAGTATTTTCTCGGGATAGAAGCTGCTTGAACCAAAGACGGGATAGTTCTAAGTCAACGAAAATACACCCTTGACATCCTTGAAGATAGTGGAATGCTAGGATGTAGACCATGCACCTTTCCCATGGAACAGAATGTGAAGCTGGATAAAAGAGAAGAGGACGTTCGGGTCGACGCTGGCAAATATCGAAGACTAGTTGGCCGATTGCTCTACCTCCAAGTCACGAGACCAGATCTTGCCTACTCGGTAAACTTCCTAAGCCAGTTCGTCTCAGACCCTCGACAGAAACACATGGACGCAACCATGAGAGTTCTTCGCTACCTCAAAGCAACTCCGGGCCAAGGTATTTTCTTTCCGAAAGGAGGAATGGATTTGGTGGCGTACTGTGATGCAGACTGGATGGGATGCTCACTCACTCGGAGGTCTAGGACAGGATATGTTCTTCTTTTGGGGGGAGCTCCTATTTCGCGGAAATCAAAGAAGCAATCGGTCGTTTCGCGCTCCTCGGCTGAAGCGGAATATCGCGCCATGGCTAATGCCACTAGTGAAATATTGTGGATGCGTTGGTTGTTAGAAGGACTTGAAACAAGACAACATAACTCTACACCTCTCTTCTGTGATAACAATGCGGCACGACATATTGCTAATAACCCGGTCTTTCACGAACGAACAAAGCACGTGAAAATGGACTGTTACTTTGTCAGGGAACGAGTCGAGTCACAGGAAATCAAGCCGCTTTATGTAGACACGAAGACACAGATAGCTGATCTCCTCACAAAGGCTTTGGGGGCTAAACAACTGGAGTTTCTTCTAGTCAAGATGGGCATGCAGAATCTACACGCTCCACCTTGAGGGGGAGTATTGAGATTGCATATTTCTCACCCTTTTTACTCTCAATAAAATATTCCCTCCCCTAATTTTACTCTCATATTCATGCACATTCACAGCCATGCATTTTGACCACCATTCATTATGTTTCCATTTTTGCATCTCTTGTACAGCCTATTTAAGCTTGTATATCTTCTTGTTCATTGTATCAAAAATATACACTGTGAATAAAGCACAACATTTGCACCAAATTTTTCATGGTATCAGAGCGGTGATCATTACGCTCGATCCAAACTCGAATCCTAAAGTCTTTCTCACCATCTCACCGATATGGCAGAAAGTACCAGGACTGATGCTAACAGCTCAGACCACAACTCTCCATACTATCTCCACCCCTCCGATTATCCGAGGCAGATGCATGTCAACGACGCCTTGACCGACAACAACTACCTTGATTGGGTCCAAGAGATGGAGAATTTCTTGTCCGCCAAGAACAAGATCGGCTTCATAGATGGAACCATCAAAAGGCCAGAAGCGGGCGATGCTAGTTATATGGCATGGATGCGATGCGATGATTAAAGGGTGGCTTACTACAGCCATGGAGAAAGAAATTCGAGGAAGCGTGAAATACGCCAATTCGGCATCGGAAATCTGGAAGGATCTTAAAGAACGATTCGATAAAGAAAGCGCACCACGTGCGTATGAACTGAAGCAGGCTATCTCGAATACTAGACAAGAAGGGATGACTGTTTCAGCCTATTACACGAAATTGCGTGGATTATGGGATGAAATGCAGTCCTTCTTGCCTGCCCCGGTTTGCAAATGTAATGGATGTACATGTGGCATTGGAAAATCTCTTAGGGAACTCAAAGAAAAGGAGCATCTCTATGAGTTTCTTATGGGTCTAGATGGCGAGTTCTCCATCATTAGAACCCAGATACTTGCCACTAAGCCAATCCCATCTTTGGGAAATGCATACCACCTCGTTGCCGAGGATGAGAAACAAAGATCCATAGCCGGCGGGAAGAAACCCGTGAGTGAAACGATGGCCTTCCAAGCCTTCGCAAAATGCGGCGGGACACCAAACCGGGTCAGCCAGAAAGAAAACAAAGGTCACTGTGATCACTGTGACAGAGACGGACATACACGAGATGGGTGTTTCAAGCTAATTGGCTACCCGGAATGGTGGAATGTGAAGAATAAACGAGAAAAGGTGAAGCCAAAGGCGGCCTGCACGGGAACGGAAATGGACCTGATTACGAACCTGACAAAAGAGCAATACGAGCAGTTCCAGAAGCATTTCGCTGCGGAAAGTAAACCAGCACATAGTGAAGCTTCACGCACCGCGAACATGGCTGGTAAGTTTAGACACAATGATAAATGGATAGTCGATTCCGGATGTACGGAACATATAACACACAGGTCCGATGCTCTCGAAAATCGAATTGAATCAAGAGACGAACCACCCATAATCATACCGAATGGAGAAAGCATACCAGTCAAAGGAAGGGGCAATCATACTTTACAAAATGGGACAAAAGTGCAAAATGTGTTGCATGTTCCACAATTTACTTTTAATCTCTTGTCAGTAAGCAAACTCACAAAGGATCTAAGTTGTGCCATAACCTTTTTTCCAAATTTCTTCGTTATGCAGGGACTACATTCGAGGAAATTGATTGGAGCGGGTAGGTGCGAAGCTGGTCTATATCAAATGGGGATGCCTGGTTCTAGAAGGAAAGCAATGATGGTGACTAGTGATTTATGGCATAAACGGCTCGGACATGCGGGTGATGAGAAGTTATCCCAAATAAAGTTTCTTAGCAGTTTTTCTTTTAAGAACATCAACAATGTTTGTAATTCTTGCATGAAGTCAAAATTTACTAGATTATCTTTTTCCACTAGCATGACCAAAACAAATGCTTGTTTCGAACTCATTCATTGTGATGTATGGGGTAAGTACCGTACGCCTTCATCTACAAAGGACAACTATTTTCTAACAATATTTGATGACTACAGCAGAACCGTATGGGTCTACCTCATGAGACATAAACATGAAGCGAGCACGTGCATTATACATTTCTACGAGATGGTCAAAACACAATTTGAGAAGAAAATAAAAAGGATACGGTGCGACAACGGTGGGGAATTCATTTCCAGCCGAATGATGAATTTCTATGAAGAACGAGGAATCATGTTAGAAACAACGTGTCCACATACTCCGCAACAAAACTGAATCGTGGAAAGGAAACATAGGCACTTGCTTGATACGGCGCGTGCCCTCATGTTCGAAGCTAGTCTTCCGAAAAGATTTTGGGGTGAATGTATCTTTACCGCAACATACATCATAAATAGATTACCCTCAAAAGTCATTGAAGACAAAACTCCATACGAATTGCTACACGGCGAGAAACCGGACTATGATCACATGAGGGTCCTAGGTTGTTTGGCGTATTATCGAAGCATTGAAACAAATGGAGACAAATTTGAGATAAGAGGGAGACCGGGTGTATTCATGGGGTATCCTATGGAACAAAGGGATACAAAATTTATGACCCAAAAAGTGGGAAAATTGTCACTTCAAGAGATGTTCGATTTGCTGAAAAGACTTTTCCATTTGCCACAGGAATCGAGCAGACTAAATATGAAGAGGAGGATGTGTTTACCACATTCATGGATGAAGAAGAAGGGCCCAGCAGGCCCAACGAAGTAAGCATCGAAAATTTGGGTTTAGGCGATTCAGAAGACCAACATGATGAAGAGGAAGAACTAGAAGTGTCAAACAAATTCAGCTCAAGTAATGCTGATATTGGGCCGATTCTTGATGGGCCGTGTAATACCACTCCTCAAACAGAAACAACAAATGAGTATTCTGTTGGTGAAACCCAAAATGAAAATGGTGAAATTGTTGCACAAGGAAGGCAGAGACGAGCTCGAACTAGACCCGCAAGATTTAAAGACTATGATGTGAAGCTTCCTCCATCTATAGACCATCCGCCCCCCGCCTCTGATCAAGAACCCTCAACGGTATGTCCCATTGCCAACTTTGTTTCTTATGAAATTTTTTCGCAATCTCATAAAGCCTTCCTGGCGGCCATCACCGAAAATGATGAGCCCAAAAGTTTTGGGCAAGCCGTACAGCACCAACATTGGAGGGATGCCATGCAAATTGAGATAAAGGCCCTTGAAGAAAATGGTACTTGGACCATCGAAGACTTGCCCGAAGGCAAACGAGTTATAGACTCGAAGTGGGTGTACAAAACGAAATTTAAACCGAATGGTGAGGTCGAAAGATACAAGGCAAGACTCGTCGCCAAAGGCTATACACAAATGGAAGGTGTGGATTACCATGACACGTTTGCCCCCGTAGCAAAGTTGGTGACCGTAAGAAGCCTCATCGTCGTCGCCATGAAAAGGGATTGGAGCATTCATCAACTTGACGTGAACAATGCGTTCTTGCACGGTGACTTACATGAAGAGGTATACATGAGAATACCACAAGGTTACGATAAAGGGGGAGGAACAAAGGTGTGTAGGCTGAGAAAATCACTATACGGGTTGAAGCAAGCCTCGAGAAATTGGAATCAAAAGTTTACATTGGCCCTTTTGGAACTCAATTACTAGCAATCCGCTGCGGACCACTCACTTTTATATACAAGAAAGGAAGTATCTTTGTCACCGCACTCATATACGTAGACGACGTCATTGTGGTGGGAAATGATGAACACAAAATCAAAGAAACAAAGAGGTTCCTGAATGACAAGTTTAGCATCAACGATCTTGGGCCGCTAAAGTATTTTCTCGGGATAGAAGCTGCTCGAACCAAAGACGGGATAGTTCTAAGTCAACGAAAATACACCCTTGACATCCTTGAAGATAGTGGAATGCTAGGATGTAGACCATGCACCTTTCCCATGGAACAGAATGTGAAGCTGGATAAAAGAGAAGAGGACGTTCGGGTCGACGCTGGCAAATATCGAAGACTAGTTGGCCGATTGCTCTACCTCCAAGTCACGAGACCAGATCTTGCCTACTCGGTAAACTTCCTAAGCCAGTTCGTCTCAGACCCTCGACAGAAACACATGGACGCAACCATGAGAGTTCTTCGCTACCTCAAAGCAACTCCGGGCCAAGGTATTTTCTTTCCGAAAGGAGGAATGGATTTGGTGGCGTACTGTGATGCAGACTGGATGGGATGCTCACTCACTCGGAGGTCTAGGACAGGATATGTTCTTCTTTTGGGGGGAGCTCCTATTTCGTGGAAATCAAAGAAGCAATCGGTCGTTTCGCGCTCCTCGGCTGAAGCGGAATATCGCGCCATGGCTAATGCCACTAGTGAAATATTGTGGATGCGTTGGTTGTTAGAAGGACTTGAAACAAGACAACATAACTCTACACCTCTCTTCTGTGATAACAATGCGGCACGGCATATTGCTAATAACCCGGTCTTTCACGAACGAACAAAGCACGTGAAAATGGACTGTTACTTTGTCAGGGAACGAGTCGAGTCACAGGAAATCAAGCCGCTTTATGTAGACACGAAGACACAGATAGCTGATCTCCTCACAAAGGCTTTGGGGGCTAAACAACTGGAGTTTCTTCTAGTCAAGATGGGCATGCAGAATCTACACGCTCCACCTTGAGGGGGAGTATTGAGATTGCATATTTCTCACCCTTTTTACTCTCAATCAAATATTCCCTCCCCTAATTTTACTCTCATATTCATGCACATTCACAGCCATGCATTTTGACCACCATTCATTATGTTTCCATTTTTGCATCTCTTGTACAGCCTATTTAAGCTTGTATATCTTCTTGTTCATTGTATCAAAAATATACACAGTGAATAAAGCACAACATTTGCACCAAATTTTTCATGAGCTACTTGTTTCTTGAGTAACCCTTTTGATAAGTTATAATAGTAATGCTTGTTATATCAAAACTTGGAGAATAAGGATGGTATTTACGGTGATGGAACAGTTTCAGAGCCAATTTTGAGATTGATTTTGATAGTTGTACTAGACCTTGTGACTGGATTCTAATGCTGCTTCAGCAGTTTAGGCTGGATAGTAAAGGTGTCAATTACATTGCTTGATCGGAATTCTGTATTTTCAATAAACCCACAAGAATCCATGTTTCGTTTTAGTCATTCCTTTTCACAATGGGGCCATGGATTGATTTATTCTAGATTTCCCAATCAGTCAAATGTTTTGGTTTATTGGAGTTGACCCACATAACACTTGCTGAAGCAAACATATATCCTTTCTTAAAAAAGAAAAAAGAAGCCATATCTTGTGGAAGAACTTAGTTGAGGCACTGCTTCAGAGATAGGAAACTAGGCTGGAGAGATTTTTAAACAGTTCTGGTTAACATGTAAATTTGCCTGATGGAGTTAAAGAAGTCAGGCATGACACTGGGCGGGCATGTCTTGTTGTAGATTTGATGGAATCAGATCAAGGTTTTGGCTTTTCGCTTTAAAAACTAGACAGGAGGAGATTTCCGAGCATACAAAATTCAGGTTCTTATTTGGTTGGGTGTGACAAAGATTTCATGTGTGATCCAAATGTCTCAAATTTTTAAATGTTTTCATAGGCCGAAAATGGGAACAAATATTAGGCTGCAACTATAGACATAGGAGGGTGAAAGTAATGTCTTAATGTTGTACTTGTGTATTACCTGTGACGCCAAATTTTTGAGGGAGGATCAAACGATCAATTTGAGATAGCTGCAATGAAGGGTGTTCAATAGCTGATTTATAAATTACTGCTAAAACATGGTCTCGAATGGGAAGGATGATTTAATACAAGAAATGTAAAACAATTAGTTAACCTTACAACAGGACACAACTCTCTGCTTATGAACTTTTTGTAACTCACCATGGTGTCCGAGTCAGTATTTTTACATTGAAATTTGGAACAGAGATCTAGAGCAACATTTTCATAAACTATTGAGGTTTCTTTGTGCCAGAGCAGATGTTTCAGGGAGGGCACAACGAGAGGCTTTTCCGTGGTCGTGAACCAAGCAGCGTGGTGCTCCACAGGGTCACCACAACCTTATAATTTCGTAAATGTGGCGACTCTGCAGACAAAAATGTGTACCTCATCTCTTGTAACAAAAAGCTCATAACTTTATCCGTAAACAAATCATTTTCTTACTTTGCCTAGCTTCTTCTTTCTTTTACATGCCAATAGAGATTATAGTACATGCTGTGATGCTAGTGTGATAGCATCACTCCCTTCATAAATCTCTTGTACGACGTAGTATAATTACACATGCTAGTTTACATGACCAATACAGAATTATTGTACTACTTAGTTGATGAATATAATGTGTAGGAAATAAGGATTTTCTCCTTACATTCTGTGATACACTTCACTGCTTTGATTTCAGTATAGTGTTGGCATGGCTTACTTTTGGTTCCTTTCATTCTTCAACCCCTTTCATTTGCCACCTATTTTGCCTAAACTCTTCCTGGGTTAGTAGTTCTGAAATGAAATTTGGGTCTAGCTTTGTACCAAAGTGTCTCTTTGATCTTCCCACGTTAAGGGTAAGCTAGCATTCTACGGCTTCTAAGGGCTTGACAACTTCAGAATCCCACGATGAATTCATATTATATGTCATGGATGAAGAAGCATCCCCAAACTCCCGACACACTCTATTAACTTACTAACAAGGGTATCCACTCCTCTGGTCCATCACTGGACCGTCACTTCCAGGCAGCGGTTATTTGTGGTGGTATGGGAAGGTGGCTGCTGTGTTTACCGATAATAGCTAGTTTTCCACAGATGTAGGCATCCATATAAAGAGGAAAAAACAAATGATGAGTTCGAGGTATTGACACATGCTAATGTTTTCATCCCATCCCTTAAACACAAAAGGGGTGAAAGTGTCTTGCATCAAATCTGGGGGAGGGGGGGTTAAAGTGTCTTTTAGCCAATTATAATCCATCTTTTGAAAGTGTGGAAAGATAATAGGACACCCATCAGGGGGCTGTGTCATTGTTCGAGACCCTTTAAAGAGAGAAAAAGAGAGGGATGTGTCATTGTTCAAGACCCCTTAATGAGAGAAAAAGAGAATAGGAAATCAAAGAATGCGAGAGGGCAAATAGGTACTCTTAAGAATTCTTGTTGTATATTGAAATATATAGATATAGTTGAGGGTTATATTGTCTTTTTTCGTTTTTCTTCCTATCCCTAAGGCTTATATAGCCATTGTAATTGTTGTCTGCAACTTTTTTTTCTCCGTCAATCAATTTTTTAATTTTTCTCTCTACACTTTCTTTCCGAGTCTACGTTTTTCAACATGGTATCAGAGCCAGGTTCGCGCTCTCTCTTCCTTTCGGATTTTTCTCTTCGAGTGGCGGCGACGAGGCTAAGGTCGCAGGGACCTTCAAGTGGTTCGGCGGCAAGCAGGGTTTCGATGTAGGCGCAGATCTGTTGGTCCACCATCCGTTGATTCGATCTGAGAATTTCAGCAGCCTCGGAGATGGCAATCAGTTTGAGTTCTTCATCGGTGCAGGCGATAAAAGTTGTACCAAGGCCGTTGATGTTACTGGACCTCACGGCCTTGCTGTGAATGGTGCTCAATTTCACTATGATTTCTTCTACCTGAGTTTGTCATCTTCAGATCTGATATCGGGGACTCTCAATTCAGAATCAATCCACAGGTTTTCAAAGGTACATAATCAGTACTCTCAATTGAATGATCTGTCAGTTCATAATCGTGAAATTGAGGAAATAGCTGGAAGGTTGTGAGGGGTTTGTTTTGTGTATTGGCTACGCTTGCTGTGATTTGGTGTTTCTGGTTCACTATTTGTGGCTTTTTGGAAGATTTTGTGCTTCTTCTTTTGCTGGCGTTAGAGAGCTCTGCTATCTCTCAGGTTGCCTTTCATTTACATCAGTTGGTTGCTGATTTTAATTTGTTTCCACTATTTGTGGTTTATATTGAAGCTTTTGTGCTTCTTCTTTTGATGAGGTTGGAGAGCTCTGCTATCTCTCGGTTCGCCTCTTGTTTACATCAGTTTGTTGCTGATTTGAGTTTGTTTTCACCATTTGTGGATTTTATTGAAGCTTTTGTGCTTCTTCATTTGATGAGGCTGGAGAGCTCTGCTATCTCTCGGGTCGCCTCTTGTTTGCAGCTAGATTGGTTGCTAGTTGTCGCTTGTTATGTGTTCTTGTTGTGCCTCTGTATTGAAGTGTTCTCTGGAGGGTGTGTTTGATCCCTATCTATGTATCTGTTACTCTATTGGAGTTGTTTCAGTGGAGGTTGATGTTTTGGCTGGTTCTGGCACTAGTAAGAACTCATTGACAGTGATTTTCAGATGTTTTATGATTTTGTTGGAATGTTCTGCTATTTGTGGAGTTTCTAGTTGTTCGAAGATTATTCGATGCTTCGTTTTTGTGTTTTAGCAAGAGGATTTCGATGGTTCCAGCATCGGTTTGCTTTCAACGGCAGTGTTTGCTCGTTATTTTGAGTATTTGACTCTATTGACGGATTTCTGTGTTTTTGAAGTAAATGCTTTCAGATTTTTTTTGGGAGCAGGTCAATGCATCTATACTTGTTGTTAAAGATTTTGGGGGTAGTAGGACAGTGAGAAAAGATAAAGGAATTGTCCATATTAAACTGGCAAATATATTGGCTGGTTATGAGGATGAACTAGACTACACACAGTTTTCAGTTTTCTTCTCCGTGAAGAGATTAATTGGGAGAAAGATGTTTGAGATGGATGATGAGGCTAAGCAGGGGTCTTACACTGTGGCCCGTGATGAGAATGGTAATGTCAAATTCCAGTGCCCTGCCATGGGGAGACAGTTCGCTGCTGAAGAAAATTCATCTCAGGTCTTGCGGAAGCTTGTGGATAATGTGTCCAACTTTGATGTTTCAATCCTTGAGGTTGGAGACAGAGTCTTTGAGGGGTTTTCAACTACTGGTGACGACTTTGACAAGAGAGTGGTCGATTGGGTATCTGCTGACTCCAAGAAAAATGATGGCCTGAAACATATTGGAACCACACTTACAAGGGCTAAGTTTAAGGAATTATGTGCAGATCTTCTTGACAGGTTTAAAACTCCAGTGAAAATTTCACCGAGGGATGCAAAACTTTCTTTCAACGACTTAAATGAGGTGATCCTTGTTGGTGAGTCTACTTGTATTCTGGCTGTTCATGTTGGTGTTTTCTCTCAAGATGTCGATGACATTGATGTAGCAGAGATTGCACTGAAGTTCAAAACTCTGATTTATCTTGCCGGATCAGCATATGCTGTGTTGATTGCATATCTTGCTCGTTGTTTCTTTGAGTCAGTCAAGGTTAGTGTTCTGGTCTTCGCTTTCTGCGTTTCTGGCATCTGGGCGGCGTACATATACCAGGGTGTTCTTCAAGAAACTATGTTCACTAAGAGATTTGGCCCAGACAAGAAGAGTAGTTGTGGTGGTTCTCCATGGTGGAGTTTCTGGAGTGCTGGCCTTACAAATGCAAGTGGTCCAGCCATGGGATTTGAATTGCTAAAATATATTAATTATTTTGACAATGAAGCTTTATATGACATCTGCTTCAGAACTCTAAAGCTCACTACCCCTAGCGTTGGTGATTTGAACCACTTGATCTCTGCAACTATGTCTGGTGTAACTTGCTGTTTGAGGTTCACTGGACAGTTGAACTCTGATATTAGAAAGTTTGTTGTGAATCTCATTCCATTCCCTAGGCTGCATTTCTTCATGGTGGGATTCGCTCCCCTCACTAACCCTAAACTGAACCAGCAAATGTGGGACTCCAAGAACATGATGTGCCCAGCTGATTCTCGCCATGAAAGGTACTTGACAGCCTCAACCGTGTTCAGGGGCAAGATGAGCACCAAGGAAGTTGATGAACACATGCTCAATGTGCAGAACAAGAACTCTTCCCACTTTGTTGAATGGATTCCCCCTTTCCAGTTCCAGAATCTAGATGGACAGTTTGTGGGTTTCACTTTGTTTTTGACCCTTCTATCTCTCTGTATTACAGAGTTGTTTGTGTGAAATACAAGACATCAAATTCGTCTTCTGAAGTTAGTTTTGAAGTTCTGGTTTACTCATCTGAGACCCTAAAGTGGCGAACACGCCTCCAGTTCCAGGCATTGGATGCATATCCTATTGAACATAAGAAAGGTGGTGCTATTTGGATCGGAAACAAGGCTTTCGGCCTTGATTTTGATTCAAAGACTCTAGTTGAAATGAATTTGCCTACTGTGCCTATGGAAGTTAATGGTGTGGCATGTGATGATAAGGTTTTTGGAATGATGAATGGGTATATATGCTTGTTTTGTGGTTTATCAGTGGATAATTTTTACGTCCTTGGAACGAGCAAAGACAATTGCGAATGGGTAGTCAAGTACCTTGACAGCTTTAGCCACTTGATATCTGCGTACCCAGAAATGGTAGAGATAAGGGGCTCAGATGAAAAAGGTCAGGTGAAGATTTACAAGTTTAATGTGCTTGATGTCGTCGAAGGTCTTCAGAGTAATGAGTCTGCACTCTTGTTAGCTATTCCTCCAGCTGGCCTGAAGATGGCTTCGACCTTCATCGGAAACTCAACTTCAATTCAGGAGATGTTTAGACGGGCGAGCGAGTACTTCACTTCTATGTTCAGGAGGAAGGCTTTCTTGCATTGGTATACTAGTGAGGGCGTGGACGAGATGGAGTTCACAGAGGCTAAGAACAACATAAATGATTTGGTATCATTTGCCAAATCTTCTACAGTTTTTTTTTTCTCTTTCTTTTCTCCTTTTCAAGTTGGGTGTGATGAACATACACACTCCAACTTGAGGGGGGATATTGAAATATATAGATATAGTTGAGGGTTGTAGATACTGCTTTCTGAGCTGACAGATCTTGGCCACGTGACAGCCATCCAGCACACCATATTCTGCTCCACACACACTGGATCACCAGCCGCGCTAATCCATGTGGGGGCTGCGAGACAGAGCCCTCGCATACCACTGCACGGGACTTGTAGGGACTTGTGGTTTGGAGGCTAGAGTAAGCCCTGTCGCGTGCGAGCCAAGCCCGCACGCGACCTTTAGTAACTGTTTTGAGAGATTTATGGCACGAGCTCCATAAACCCGGTCAATCCGGTCAAACCCGGTCAACCTCGTAACGGTTCCGGCATTCGCGCAGCACGTGCTCTAACGGTCCCTATATACTCGGACGAACGTGTCGTTATGGTTAAGCTAATTAAGCCGCCATTAATGGGCGCATTAACCACACTACAACGGTCATGTTCTCCAGTATATATAGATCGTCAACCTTTCCATACAAAGGAGGACACACTGCTATACGCGGAAGCTCTGCCAAACCTCTGTCTCTCTCTCAGACGTTGCTACTGCCTTACTCTCTCCCTACGCACAACCCCACTCTTCCTGTGCGATCCTTGATCCACTACATACGGTGTACACGGAGGTCTCCCCGCCGGAATCTCTTGTGCACATTTTGGTGAACCCGACGTGAATCGAAAGTTGCGCACTAATCAAAGATTCTCTACTCATCGCCTTAACCGATGACGACACGGACTGGAGGAAGCCACTATTTGATTTCCTCACCCAGGGCACCGTACCCGAGTCAAGAAAAGAAGCCGAAAAATTGAAAAGGAAAGCGTCTCGATACGTGGTACAGGAAAACCTGCTTTGGCGAAGAGGTCACGAGGGCAACTTGCTGCGATGTCTAGACGACAGAGAAGCACAAGAAGTCATGGACCTTTCTCATCAGGTGGGACACCAAGGAGGTGCGAAATTATGCAGGCAGCTCCTCTCAATCGGGTATTTCTGGCCCACGATGGAGGTTGATTGCCGCACCAAAGTACGACGCTGCCAGGAATGCCAATTCAAAGGGAACCTAGTGCACGCTCCCGCTGTGGATCTACATGCACTAGGGACGCCATGGCCATTTCACACATGGGCTCTGGACTTCATCGGTCCCATCCGACCGACGTCGCACGGGAATCATTTCATTCTCACCGCAACTGAGCTGTTCACCAAGTGGGTGGAAGCAATACCGCTAAAGACGGCAAATGCGCTGGCTGTGGTCAATTTCATCCAGGAAAGCATCATATGCAGGTTCGGAATCCCAAACACCATTCTTTCAGATAACGGTACTCCTTTTGTTAATCGCCAGGTAGCTGCGAAATTAGCGGAGTACAATATCAGGCAGATATGTTCTACCCCTTATTACCCAAAGGGAAACGGACAAGCTGAAGCGACTAACAAAACGCTGTTGAGAATTTTGAGCAAGATGGTCGCAGATGACTACAAGAAGTGGGCCGACTCTCTAAGCATAGCTCTGTGGGCTTATCGAACTTCTCCAAGGACACCCACGGGGGCCTCGCCATTTCTACTATGTTATGGAGCCGAAGCTGTAGTACCTGCGGAGGTTAGAGTCAATTCGGCAAGGCTGGCCTTCCATGCACTCTATGAAAATCAACGCGATCACGACTTAGTCTTGCTGGAGGAAAAGCGAGAACAAGCCAAGAGAACCAATAAGCGATACCAGGAAAGAATCGCTCGCGCCTACAATAAGACGGTCCAGCGAAGAGATTTCGCAGTCGGAGACTTGGTCTTGCGCGCATCTGATCATTGCATGCGAGAAGCGACTCACCCGAAGTTCGCAGCCAACTGGGAAGGACCCTTCGAAGTCACAGAAGTCTTTGACAGTGGCTACTGCAGCATACGAAGGTTGCACGGCACAACCTCTACTCCGAGTTCAGTCAACATGCGCTGGATTAAGAAGTACTATCCCTGACTTCTCTCATTTCATGCGTTTTATTATAACGTTGCTTGATATCTTGTATGGCTACGATTTACACAATCTCCTCCCCCATATGAGAGGATTGTAATCCCATCTCTCCCATATGAGAGCGTAATAATAAAAGAATTCTCCCAAATGAGAAGTTCACATTTCTAGCTGTTTATGTTGCTCTATTCAGTTGGTTATTACTGTTAATCATGGTTTATTCGCCGCAATAGCAATCTGCACAACTGCGATCTTAATTGATCAACTAAGCCTATCTCTTACGATAGCAGCCTATGCAAATGCGATCTTAATTGATCAACTAAGCCTATCTCTTACGATAGCAGCCTATGCAAATGCGATCTTAAGTGATCAACTAAGCCTATCTCTTACGATAGCAGCCTATGCAAATGCGATCTTAAGTGATCAACTAAGCCTATCTCTTACGATAGCAGCCTATGCAAATGCGATCTTAAGTGATCATCTAAGCCTATCTCTTACGATAGCAGCCTATGCAAATGCGATCTTAAGTGATCATCTAAGCCTATCTCTTACGATAGCAGCCTATGCAAATGCGATCTTAAGTGATCATCTAAGCCTATCTCTTACGATAGCAGCCTATGCAAATGCGATCTTAAGTGATCATCTAAGCCTATCTCTTACGATAGCAGCCTATGCAAATGCGATCTTAAGTGATCATCTAAGCCTATCTCTCGCGATAGCAGCCTATGCGATCTTAAGTGATCATCTAAGCCTATCTCTTACGATAGCAGCCTATGCAAATGCGATCTTAAGTGATCATCTAAGCCTATCTCTCGCGATAGCAGCCTATGCGATCTTAAGTGATCATATAAGCCTATCTCTTATGATAGCAATCTATGCAAATGCGATCTTAATTGATCATTTAAAGCCTATCTCTTACGATAGCAATCTATGCAAATGCGATCTTAATTGAGCATTTAAAGCCTATCTCTTACGATAGCAGCCTGTGCAAACGCGATCTTAATTGATCATTTAAAGCCTATCTCTTCCGATAGCAGCCTGTGCAAATGCGATCTTAATTGATCATATAAGCCTATCTCTTACGATAGCAGCCTGCCTAAATGCGATCCTGATTGATCTTCTAAAGTCTATTAGCCACAATAGCAACACATACAAATGCGATCTTAATTGATCTTTAAAGCCTATCTGTTACGATAGCAATTCGTATGCGCATGATCTTATTTGATCCTCTAAGAGCCTATCTATTGCGATAGTAGCTCATGCTAATGCTAAAGATGATCCCGATCGATCTTCTAGTAAAGCCTATCTGCAACGATAGCAACTCGCACAATTTAACGATCTCAATTGATCTACTAAAGACTATCTGCCACGATAGCAACTTGCAACATTGTGAAGATGATCTTAAATGATCCACAATGGCCAACCACAAGCCCATCTCCCAGGATGGCACAGCTGCGAAAATATGATCTCGAACGATCTAGCGAAGCATCATCGAATTAATATATCGCAAATGCGAAACCATTACATAGCATTATGCAAGGCGAAATATGCCGAAACGC
Source organism: Linanthus parryae (assembly GCA_023055425.1). Taxonomy (NCBI): domain Eukaryota; kingdom Viridiplantae; phylum Streptophyta; class Magnoliopsida; order Ericales; family Polemoniaceae; genus Linanthus; species Linanthus parryae. Next base: position 124,223,828 of record JALGPY010000004.1, on the reverse strand, counting down.
ATGCGAAATTGTATTTTGTTGTAAAGAGACAGCAGATAATACAAAAGGCTATTTATCATTACGAGTCAAATGACTTACAATTTATCTGTCTAGATAGCAGCTTACAAGCAAAAAGCTCGAATCTAACTACGCAGCCAACATGGCTTACAATACATTCGAAAAGTAACTCGCAAGCATGAAGTTACACATCGCGGGAATCCCGACTGAAAAAGGATGAACCTAACGCTCCTAACACTGGCAATGCAACACGCAGATCTGCGGCCAAAGATCTGTAGCAAAAGGGGTGCTGCCGCGAAGAGATCAGCTTGTCATTCGCTACATCCCTAGCAGCGAAACTTGGGAAACGATACGCCCAAGACCCCAAGGGGTGACAAAAGCCTCTGTCTGATCAAGGTAGGCGCCGGAGGAGCTTCCTGTTTCGACATATGCTGCTCTGCAAAACAGGCGAAGCAGTCATTCCTCTGGTGATGGACTCCTTGTCATGTTGGACAAGGGCATTGACGAGCACCCTGAGTTCAAGAACGAAGAGGCAAGAAATCCTCCTCCAGGGATGCTGGAGGAGAATTTCGCCGTTCATTACGAGACGGTAGCACGGTCACTTCGGCGCTGCACCTCACCACGAGGCGGCCGGAAACATGACCTGCACACATAATACACGAAGAAATTTCTTCGAACACACATGAGATATTATCTGCATCTTCTTTATGATGGTTATAAAGAGAAATAAGCCTCATAAAGTGGATCTTGGAAACTATTTCTACAGCACAAAGCGCAAATTCAGGATTCACAACTTGAAGTTGCCATGAATCAACGAAAAATAAGCGTTGAAGCCAACAGTCATAAGGACTCACGGCAAAGCACATTTTTGGGATGAAGAACCCAAATAGCAAGGACAGGGTTTATATAGACCCTGTACAGACTCTTCGGTTGCCAAAGATGAGTCAGCAGAATTCAAAAAGAGGGTAAGTTCAATCACTTACGCCTTGAAAAGCGGTAACAATCAATTACCCTACTAAAGGCTACGACGATTCAGTTGCGTATCCTAATAAATGACGGATGGTCATGATTCGGATGGACTTCCCAACGAAAGCGTGCTTATCTGCCGAGAAATTAGCGCGAAAATCAAGCAGAGTATCAATTGCTGATGTCATAATTGGATATGCACAGAAATATCCAATCAAATCCCGGAAAAGGGAAAAACGGGAAAAATTCATTGTTGTTGTTAAAAAAAAGGGGGAGAAACCCTAGCAACATTACATTAATGTTTCAAGACATTACATTAATGTTTCAGCTATTTTCCTTGCTATTTTTTTTTCGAAATTCGAAAAGTCAAAGCAAATTTTTGATTAAGGAGTCTTGGGGCTCGAACTGCTCGCTCAGCTTCTCTACCTGTTCCACTTCTTGCTTCAGTAGCTCGCACCTGGCATTCATCTCATGATAGAGCTTCAGAGCTTCATCGACTTTTAGCTTTTGCTGCTCCACCTTCTGCTTCTCAGCTGCGAGATTCTGGTGGCCAAGCTTCAAAGTTACGGCTGCGCGAATCAGCGTGACTCTGTTCATAAGAAACTTGAAGCCCATTCTGCCTTGGACTTTGGTCACGAAATGGAGATCTCACAAATGACTGCGGGTAGGTCAGACGCATTCGAACCACCCAGTCTACATCGGTTTGCTTCAAACCTGAGGATACGTCAAAAATAAGTTATGATGTCAAAACTCGCAAGCGAATAATGCGACGTGCGAACAGTAAAGCTCTACTTACCAGTTCCTTCCAGAATCTCATGAAGGGAAGGAATGCGGGCTCCCGGGTTGTTCGAAGATTGCCCTCGCTCCATAGCTCTCCTATCAGCTGCGAGCTCCAATCTCTCGTAGTCGAGAGGAAGAGTGTAGGTCGCACCAGCTGCGACTGCATTCCCAACCTGCGAGCCCCAAATGCTCCACGCAGGAATAGGTGCCTCGGGCTCAGTCATCGTCGGAGGCGAAGGGACAGCCGAAGTCGCTTGGCGAAGGACGCTCTCAGATGCGAACGCATTAGCAGCACTTGTCCTTACTTCCTCTGCACTGGTACGGACATCTTCATCCACCAGCACAGCATCAGCTCCAGCATCGTCGGAAAGTTCGATGACGTCCTCGAGAGGCTCACCCGCGTGGTCAGCAGCTGCGACGGGCTTCTCGGTATGGGAGCTCGGAATTGGAACATAGGACGCAGAAGGCTGACTTCTCTGCTCCAGCTCAGGTTCTTCAGCATGACCTGCGACATTAAATGCGATGATATGAGGTAACTTGCGCTATAAGTTATTTTGCTATCTTTACTAAAGCTATGAGCAAGCACCTCCACGCGAGGGTGGGATTGAGGTATCTTCATCATACACTAAGGACGTGGAACCATGCCCTATCAGTGTGTCCTCACTAAGCAAGTCTTTAAGAGAAGCGTGACCTGGGATGCGAATAAACCAGTCATGATTCTGCCTCAAGTTGCTAAAGCCTAGTACGCGCGTATCACTCAAATAGTTACCTGAGGGTTCTCCGCATTTGCCTACTAACCAACGGCGAATGTCAGCCTTTGACACACCATGCTTTAACGCACCCACAATAACATCTCTATAAGTTACTGCGAGATTGAAGATCTCACCTTTATCGCCACCTGCGATCTCTTCGAAGTCTGCTTGGACTTGCTCCAAGGCCGCTGCATCCTCTCCGGGAACCTCATCTTCCTCCCCCGCATGAGGAGCCACTTCTTCGGGGAGCTCGTCTTCCTCGTCGACTGGACGCACTAAGTCGTCAACATGCTGCTCTTCGAAGCTCCGCTGTTTCACACGCTCGAGCTCTTCTTCCTCTCGCCGCCTCCTTCTTTCAGCAGCCTCCGCGGCTGTCTTCCGGGACTCAGCAAGAACGTCCTCGCTTATGGGATCGTCTGGAATGCCAGAATAGGCATCTCTCTTTTGTCTCTTGGCCACAAGGCCACCAATGGTTTCATCATCATCATCTGCGAATACACGATTGGTTCAAAGAAAAGAAGTGCAAAGAAGTTACGATAACGGGAAAGGAAATGCGACGGAGGTACCTCCTGATTCTTCCTCATGCATCACAACTGTTACTTCTTCTTCTCCATCACTCGCTTGGGGCTCCTGCCTCTCTTCCTCTTCCTCTTGGTTGAATGGAACGAAAGTCTCAACTGCGAGATCTTTTCGCACCTTGCTGGGCATGCGACTTTTGCCTTTGTCCTTGATAGAAAGGGACCTCACTGGGGGAGAAGCTGGGGCATTCCTAGGGGAAGAAATCGTAATTCCCTTTTGCCGAGGTCTCTTCACTCTTGGCGCCGCAGTCGCCGGAGGAGACGGGTCATCTCCAGAAGGAGACGGAGCCGGAGGATTATCTATCAGCGAGTCAGCAAAAGCATTCATGACTGTGCGAATCTTTGTTTCGAGCTCAGGTTCCATCCTCCACGCTAGCCGGAACGACTGCCTTTGTCTTCTGGTGGCAACAATGGCGTTAACCAATGACTTGGAGCGATCACCAGATGCGAATCGCCGCACATGACACTACAGCCGTACAGAATAAAGATGTCAGCATAAGGAAATCAAAAAGCTTAAATGCACGCGGAGAAATCGCTTACCTCAGCAAATGCCTTGCTATATCTGACGACATGCGTATCACCCTTCTTAATTGCGGCGACTTGCTCCTTCAGAATGACATCAGGACACAAATGGTTTTCACGATCCCACAGTGAGTAGCAACCATACTCAGACTCGCTCAGACTGCAAGTGGGGCGAAACGGAAAAGAGTTCCTTTTGATCAAGGGAGATCTACTTGGCTGCGCGGCCGACTCTGTCTCAATTCTCGTTTGCTGGGCAACCCAGTATGCGAGCCAGTTCTGGGAACAACCACCCTCGCGGGTTCCCGCAGGCTGCTCAAAAGGAAGATTGTTCAGGAAAACCGTCTTGCACTCCTTTGTTAGCAAGCGCTTGTAGCATCCTCTGACAATGGACTGGGGCCAGATTGATGGGGCCACCGCATCAAAACCAAACTGAGGAGAAACTCGAGTGGGGTCAACGTCCGCGGTAAGCTTTTCATACCTCGGCGCGAGCTCACGAATATGCTCTGCAAGGGCAGGAAGGGAACCTCGCAGACACCAGCAAAAGAACTCGCGGTAGCGCTCATGGAAATGAGGTCCCCCTTCAAAAAGAAGCTCTTCTGAAAAGACCATGCCTTTAGAGGGGTACAGCTTTGGAAACCATCGCACATTCTCAATGCGCGTGGCATAGGGCCTGGCAGTAAACTCCTTACGCTTGTCGCATATCAAACTCCAAACGCACTTGGTGTTGCCTGTTCCGAACCATCTCGCAGCTCTTCCGCTTTTGCGCGCTTCTGTCTCGCCTGGGGGACACCACTTGTCAAGTTGGAGAGCAGTTGGAGCATAAGACGGCCAGCGCTCGAAAACCCACATTGTCAAAAAGGAAATATTGACAAAAGTCAGTACATCAAGGCGGCCACGCGACTCCCTCATAGCCAGAACCAGCTGATCAAGCCTGTAGTACAGCGTGCCCAAGACCAAGGGTCCGAGTGCGACTCTCTGGCCAAGAGCGAGCCTCACAGCAAGTGGCAACACATGGTAGAAGACTCCGTCATGGGGGTGACCATCAATCAAGTACCTCGACAACCAGGCACAGAGAAAAGCACAAAGGGTCAAGTGATAACCCTTGCCCTCTACGTAATTCTCGGCCTCCGGATCTTCACTCAGAAGTTTCTTGGTAATGCTGCTGTTCGCATAGTCTCGAAAGAAGTACTGCAACCACTTGTTCCAGGTATTCTTCGCGGATGTATCAACCAGCTGCCAGTTCGGAAGAGGCTCCGTGGTGGTCCACCGAGTGGAGATTTTCTTCACCTCTGCTAGGCATTCCTCCATCTGCGTGTACAAGGAAATCTCCGCAGATGTCCTCAAGGGACTCAGAGGGTCCACTTCGCCCATGGGGGAAAGCTCGTACAGCATTTGAACGTCCTCGAGTGTGGGGGCAGCCTCGAACTCAGCAAAATGGAACGTATGAGTCGCAGGCGAGTAACGGGACAGAAGGTCTAGAAGCATGGACTGATCCAGCTTCACGGCAGCACCCTTCATAGCACGGATAGCAAAGTATACGCCGGCTTCATTAAGAGTCACGGCGTGATGGTCCAACACGTGGTCAATCCACTCATCCATATAGTCCAATTTCTGGACGAACGCCTGAGTAGAAATCGCAGTATATGGGAAGTGCCCGTTCTCGATCCTCAATCGAACTACATCCTCAGAACCAACCAACTCGAGCAAGGCTGAGTTAACTGGGCGAGTTAGCGTCAGCAATCGCTCAACTGGAACAGGATCAGGCATCCTCTTCGCCTTTACCCTCGCATGGTAGAAATCTTTGCCGCCTAAAAAGGGGGCTTTTCGCCACAAGGCCTGCGGAAGGTCGGGTATCTCTTCATCTTCCTTGACGGGTCTGGTTACTCTTGTCTTGGCCATTCCTGCGGAAGAGCAAGAAAAAGTGGGGAGAAATACCACACTTTAGTTTGAATTTTGAAATTCAAAGATCTATGCAAAGGAAGACGAACAGTTCCGGTATCGATTTCAGAAATTGGGGAGTTGCAAGATCTCGTATTGTTGAAGGATTAAAGCAAAGCGGGTTCAAAGATCAAAGCCTCTTCACAAATTTCATGGGTTTACAGATTCAACGCACTTCAAGGCAAACACTGGTATCTTAAATCAAAAGTAAACGAGGCCAACCTTGTTTTCTTGAAGCCTGCTTGGATATGCACAATTGAAGAATACGATTTGCAGTTCTGAACTGGTGATTGATTATCTGGATCTGCTCTCGAAGATCTCCGGGTACCATTCACTTTAAGAGAAAGAAGTGATGCTTTGCAATAATGGGGGATACAAGGTATTTATCCAAAACAATGAAGGGTTGCGTCCTTTCGGTAGTCGAATCGCAACCGTCACCGTCGAATCGCGCAATCACAGGACAAGCTGACGTCACGTCTAAAACCCTAAAGGTCAGACGGCACGACTCTAGGGGTTTTAGGTCATAATGACACGCACGGGGGCTGAACTTACCCGTATTTGAATTGGTGCGTGGCGGCGACGCGTATGTTGGTTTCCGCGCATGGAAGTCTATACGGCTATGAGTCTTCACGCGCAAAAAGGGGGCTAATGTAGATACTGCTTTCTGAGCTGACAGATCTTGGCCACGTGGCAGCCATCCAGCACACCATATTGTGCTCCACACACACTGGATCACCAGCCGCGCTGATCCATGTGGGGGCTGCGAGTCAGAGCCCTCGCATACCACTGCACGGGACTTGTAGGGACTTGTGGTTTGGAGGCTAGAGTAAGCCCTGTCGCGTGCGAGCCAAGCCCGCACGCGGCCTTTAGTAACTGTTTTGAGAGATTTATGGCACGAGCTCCATAAACCCGGTCAATCCGGTCAAACCCGGTCAACCTCGTAACGGTTCCGGTATTCGCGCACCACGTGCTCTAACGGTCCCTATATACTCGGACGAACGTGCCGTTATGGTTAAGCTAATTAAGCCGCCATTAATGGGCGCATTAATCACACTACAACGGTCATGTTCTCCAGTATATATAGATCGTCAACCTTTCCATACAAAGGAGGACACACTGCTATACGCGGAAGCTCTGCCAAACCTCTGTCTCTCTCTCAGACGTTGCTACTGCCTTACTCTCTCCCTACGCACAACCCCACTCTTCCTGTGCGATCCTTGATCCACTACATACGGTGTACACGGAGGTCTCCCCGCCGGAATCTCTTGTGCACAAGGGTTATATTGTCTTTTTCGTTTTTCTTCCTATCCCTAAGGCTTATATAGCCATTGTAATTGTTGTCTGCAACTTTTTTTTTCTCCGTCAATCAATTTTTCAATTTTTCTCTCTACACTTTCTTTCCGAGTCTACGTTTTTCAACATTGTATAACATAAAACAAATCTGCAATGGGACTTGCTCACTGACCAAACCGGTCGAGTATCTATGCTTTCTGAAACACACTGGAATAGGAGGAAAAAGACTTGTCTTGTTAGCTGATACGGCTCTGGATTAACATAATGGTGTACTATGAAGCTACAAGCTGCTAATAGAGGTACATAATTTGTTTCATGAATGGACCTAATAGAAAGGAAGAAGAGGGAGTGGAGAATGAGCTAACAAAACACACGAGTCAACTCGGTAATGGAAGGCGAGCTTCATAACTTTGAACTAGCCACTGCTGTGAACCAAAATATCGACAATTAATCAACTACCGCTAAGAAGCACGGTACGGATACGGGTATTGGAGACGATATGAAAATGGACACGAGATACGTCATTTTCTAAAAAGATGATGATACGACACGACACATATACGTCAACATTATTATTATCATTTTATATATATTTGTATCTTTATATTAAGAGATATGATAAAATATTTGTTCTAACTTCATATATATAGCTTAAATATCACGAAAAACATATACTTCCTCAGTTTCTTCTCTTTCTCTACATTTTGACCTTTTTCACTAATCACATGGTCACTTTGACCGGGTGATTTGGATCGCATATAATTTTTTGATAATTTTTTCACCATGTTATAGAACAACTTTGCTATCCAAATCACCGGGTCAAAGTGACCCAAATACGAGTTAAAAAGTCAAAAGCGCAGAAAAAGAGAAGAAACAGAGGAACTATTAAGTATAAGAATGAGAAGAGAAAGACGAGTAGCTTAGGTGGGTTAGACTTTCGAGTTTGACGAGTAGTGTTTGAGAATACTCTTGAAATTGTCACATGAGAACTTAAACCTCACTTGAACTTTTCGTAACATTTTCATATATTGAGCCATAAATTATTCAAACATATCGTATCTACTTTAGCTTATTTATATTTTAACCCCTTAAAGTTCAAATATCTCATAAGTAACCCGTGTGAAAGTCTAATAAACACTATGGGGTAAGTGTACGTTGTCTCTCATTAAGTGTCCCTTAAATGTCCCTCAAAAGTCCTCCAAGCGTCCAGTCTAGTAAAATTCTCTAAAATACTCAGACACGCCTGCTGGAGTGTCTAACACGTATTTTGAAGAATCGTACGGGTGTCCGAGTATCCCAAGTGTCGGACACGGCGGCTCCTGGTTTAGATTGTCCATGCTTCCTAGAATTATCGTTCGAAGCTATAGTCAATAATCAACCAGAATTTTTAAGAAAAAACAATGAATGAATTCTATCACGGTATATGCGTCTTCATATAGCGTATAGAAGGGGATAAACTACGTCTAGTAATATAGGGAGTTGCCCAACATATCAGCAAAAAAGAAGATTTAGACGAATTACTGAGATTAGGGTCCGTCGAGTCCTTACTATGTTTTCTCCCTGACAACCAAGCGTTGATGTAAGTTCTCTTGAGAAGTGTTTCTAGGTGATGAGAAGAGGTTGTGGTTACAGCGGTTCTCAGAGAGAGTGGAGAGAAAGTTGAGATTGATAATTTAGCTTCAATAACATGGAAGAACTTCAAGAACAAGCTTGAATTCTCAGCTTTTGATTCAACAGGTTGCATGGAACAGTGTATAGAGCTGTTTAGTGGCTTGACACCTCATCAAGTGATTATAGTGGCTTGAATCAAGCAAAAACTTGGGCTAGATACATTTTTTGGGGAATTATTTGCAATTGGGCAAAGTCTAGGGGTAATCCTGGGGTTAGTTAAATTTAGGTTAATTGCTAAACTGTCCCAAGTTCAAACTAATCTCATTGATCCCAATTGCCAAGCAAAGTATTTGCACAATTACCCCTGATTTCACTAAAACGACATTTGAATCCCTGCTAAAAGCTGGGGTATTACATTTGTAAACCCTGGTATGGGTATATAAAGTTGGTTGTGGCTTATATTCCTATACGTGTAGAAATTGACCCTTGGTTACTACTTACTGGGGTGTTTTGGCAGCTGTTACGGAAGACATTAATCATCATAAGATGTGTAGTCAGTCTGTCAGGACTGTCAAGGGAAAGGGTACTACAGGTAGTATCAGAGATTTGGTTCTGCGACGGGGATATGACAACTTGTTGCCAAAAGTTGCTGTGAGGACTGAAGACATTAATCAACTTTTCCAGAATTGATTGTCACACTTTTTGAAAATCGGGGAGGACATCAAAGCGGTTTTGGGCCTAGGGAGAGCAAGATGACACTTTAGGTAAATTGGGGGTGGGCGACAAGGAATTAAGCCTGGTAGTTATGTGTAAAGTCGGTTGCAATAGATTGCACCCAACATGTTCGCCTTTAGTTCGATACTCGGGCAAATTTAATAATTCCACAAAGATTAAAACCAGCCATTGTCGACCCCTTCGGTTCGTTGGTTGGGCCATAAACCAACCAATTTGACCGATATTGACTTATGACCATTAACTATCTTATTACAGAACCGGACTAGTCTAGCCCATTTTAATCGGTACGACCGGTCGAATAGGTAAGTTACTTTGTAGCTTGCGGGTTCATCAAAGTTCCTCTTTCCCTTTTGTTGTCACTCTTCTGTTTTTGGACTGCAGAGGATCCAAATCCTTTCTTTGATCCTCCTCTAGGCGGAGTGCTGCGGATCAACCGTATCGTACAAGTCAACAGTACTATTATATTATTAATATTGTTTATTTAGTTTTTTAGTTAATTGAGTAATTAATTAGTTTAATTATATTATTTAGTTAAATAGTAACCGCGCTTTCTTGTCAACTGGCCCGTAAGAGTCTAGGGTTAAGTTTCGTTTTATCTATTTAAACAAGTCGTATTCTCAATTTATTTTATCGAATGAATTGATTATTGAGCAAAAATTTTTATTTAATCACTCATTAGTTGTTAGAATAGCACCGTAGACTACAAGCTACATGGACAGTTTTTGATAATTTTCACAAAATTGTCAACTCCGATACCTTTACGGTATCACTGAGGTTACTAGCTCGGGTCATCAAAGTTGTTAGGGTAAAAGAACCCCCCCCCCCCTCCCCCGCTCTCTCTCTCTCTCCTAGTTTGACTGAAGAACACTTTCACCTTCTCCCGTTTGAAACACTTTCACCCCTTCAGTTTTGGAGTATCTCCAAAACTATTTTCAGTGATATACCCCATTCTCAGACTAACGACGTCACAAACACGGGGTGCAAGAGCATCTCCAACAGGAGGAGCAAAATCTGTTTTGGACCAAAATTTAGTCCAAATTGACAAAAACATAACTCCAACAGGTGGAGTATTTGGAGGAACAAAAACAAAGACAGATTTTTGGAAGAGCAAACTTGTGACAATTTTGTCGAGGATCAAACATAAAGATATAACTTTTAATGATTTTTAGGTTTTTGGAAGAGCTGGTTAAGCTGTAGAAATTAGGTTGGGCAGTTAATCATAATTTAATTGCTTAAAATCGGATTTCTCCATAAATCTGCCAGTGGGTTTATTATTAAAACTTATGAATTCGTATTTTTAGCATGTAAACTATTAAAAGAAATATTTAACATGTTGTTTAATCTAAAATTATAGACTTAAATTAGTATGTAAATTATATTCTAAATTAGTACTTTAGATTAATTAATATGAAAATCATACACTACTCAACATTTGAGTAGCTACTACTGTATAGCAAAAATTCATTAACAATTTTAACTGTGTCCTTCATTAAATAACAACATTGCACTTCAAAAATAATTACATTGTGCAGTTGTGTCTCCCTTTTTACGACTTCCTCTCTCCAGCACTGCATGATCCCCCAAATCATTGATCTCACACCATCGCCCCTCCTCCATCAACAACGCAAACACCTCAAATTTCCACAATGGTTGGCGCTCGTTGTTTCCCCCATATTTTAACCATCAGAAGTAATCATTGTGTTAACACCACAAGAGAAGCCATAGTTCTCGTTACTGAAATAGTTAGAACATTTCCAACAGAAAAACGGTCCTTAGACTAAATTTGTTGCTCCAACAGATGGCATAAATATAGGCCACCAGTATTATTTTATTATTCAATAGTTTTCATTATTAAAAAATCATGTTACTATATATATTTAATAACTAAATATTTTTTCTCAAAAGATTAACGAGCTAATTAAATTATTGAATTGAGTCAATTGTTCATTTTTTATTTTTTTTTATAGTTTTTTCTTATTTTTTTCACTTTGCTTGCTGATAGGTATTTATAGATTTTCCAAATTTACCGTTGCACACTAATATAAACGTTGGAGGAGCACGAGAGTTGTAGGAGGAGGGAGGATGATTAAATCTACTTCTTTTAGGAGGAGGGAGGATGATTAAATTTACTTTTTTTTTCATTTTTTTCTACCAGCTATAGTAGTCCTAGGTTTTCTCCATATTTGCCCGGATTTTAAGCCTGGTGTAAATTTACACCAGGTTTTACACCAGCTGTGGGAGCTGAATTTTGGCCAAATCTGACATATATTTGTGCCAAAGAGTGTTTTACACCATCTCTTGGAGATGCTCTTAGAGCCGCCGTCACAACTTTACTACAAATGCCGTCGCGGTGAGTAAAGTCGACCTAAAAAGATGGCTTTCCTCTGTAACAAGATACCGTAAAACCTCTATAATTAATACTCGATGAATTGATAACCTCGATAAAATTAATAATTTTTCCATTCCTAACTTGGAACCAGTACAAATCGGACACCAATCGATAAAATAATAAGACAATAACTATTTTGATACCAGTGTATATATATTGGTCCCAACGAAACTATAAATTAAGAATTGTTAAAAAAATCGAATTCTCGTTAGTAAAAATGAAGATATAGTCACTTGCTTTTTGTTGAACATCAAAATCTACGTTGAATTCTTTTTTAAATCTTCTAGTTGCACTTAAGAGTTGGGGCATTATCTTCTCGTACTGCGTTGGTACAGTGGACCAACTTTTTGGTACTATGAAGTATGTACCAACTTTTTACTATGCAAAACAAATAACTTTACAAATTCAAATAATTTATGAATGTAAATTCATAGAGTGTGCTTTGGAACTTGTTTTTTCATTTTTTATCTCTAACTAATATACATTGTAACTAGTACATTGGACTTCGATATTTAAAAGTCATATGTAAAATCTCTTTAAATTAATAAATAATTAAATTATCGATATAATAATATCTCGCTAAATTAATAAAATATCTCGTTGCCAACATTATTAATTTATAGGAGTTTCACTGTATATATGACCACGATTTTTTTTTAGAATATGGAAGTGTATTTTTAAATAAGTAGAATAAGACTTCGTAGAATTATTCTCTTACATCTTAGTTTTTCATTAGAGGAATAACTTTTAATTCATTTGGTTCGCTATTGAGTGCATCCAATCGAACCCCAACTCAAGTAGCACGCTTCGGACTCGAGTACCTCAATTGGTTCAAGAAGGCAACAATTTGTGGGCTTCTGGGAAGCGAGATAGTGCAGTACTCATTCGAGAAGGGAAGAAGGGTACCTCCGCCTACCGTACGCATAAAGATCAACACTGACGCGTCATGGCTGGAAAATGGGATTGTTACTGGGATAGGGCTCTGTGTTCGGGATGAACAGGGGACCGTCCTAGCTGGTAGATTCAGAAGAGTATTGCGGCAAAGATTGCCACTGGTGGTCGAAGTGGTGGCGATGGAGGAGGGCTTAAAACTCGCGGAGGAGCTCCATGTGAGGTATGTCATCATCGAATCGGATTGCCCGAATGCGGTGAAGTTGCTCTAGGAGGGCATCGCAGATAAAATCACGACGGCTAATTCGCTCTCATATCTAAAAGCAGCACTGGAAGGGTGTGCGAAAAGGCTTGGAAACTTCACTACACTGGAATACTCTTTTACAGCACGAGAAGGGAATCAATTGGCACATCCTTTCTCCAAGAAGGGTGTAAACGAAGATGATATGTCCTTTTACTCCTTTATTCCTAGTTGGGCTAACAATGTATTTCAGACTTATCTTTTGGGCATGACTACTCATCCGTACTGATATCAATTTTATCCTTAAAAATGCATAAAGTTGAATCTTAAATTTAATTAGGCAACCTTGGTTAATTAGTATTCTAGATCAATTGCTCGAGTTCAAACCCACGCACGCGCATCTATTGTTAAGACTACCGACATATAGATGTGTGCAGCTTGCTTCACTCATTTTTTTTACGAGTCATCACCCTAATATTTACAACAGCCTCCCCCATATTTCGCACAGAGTTCACTAGCCACCCACAACTACCACCCCGCTAGAAATAAGACTCCCCCTCTCCATTCCAAATTGTATCCTCCTCCTCCAGTACTCTAAATAGTAATTTTGATAGTTAGTTCCAATTAATTGTCGATTTCGAAACAGTCATTTTCAAACGATAATTACTCCCTCAATTCTGAATGAAATCCTGTGCTACTTTCTCCTACGTGAAGATAGTACATAATACTTCATTTCATCCTCTCTGGGTCATCTTCAATTTTGTAACAGATTTCTCACAAATCAAGCCTAAAGTTGTTTCTTTGAACTCGTGTAACACTCTTGAATCTTCCCGAGTGTTCAATCGTAATTTTCATCCAACTTTGACTAGCAATATCTCTTTGAATACTTAGGGTTTTTAGGCGTTCAAATATGTTCCGAAATTCTTGAACTACCATCTTCAAATTCCTATTTTTAGATTTCCAAATATCGTTCTCATTTGACCACTAATCAGCTCCAAAGTTGACTAGTTGAGATGATTTCACTCTACCTTTGTCTTTCAATTTTATCAATTAAAAAATATTTCTGGCTTTAGCATTCTTCATGAATCTTGTTTGTATTCTTATTCGGAGTCTAAAAATAAAGTTTGGCCAAGTTTGACTTTTCAAAAACCCTAGTTTGATAGATCTAGATAGGAGGGGTAAATAGTAATTTCACTTAAACTTTGAATTGAGATTAGTTTAGTCACTTGGAGTTTGTCAACATGTCTTCTATGCGTATTTGGAGTACTCGCATTTCATTCTCGGCCAGGGTTGACCAAGTCAACAGTTGGGGCGTTTTTGTAATTTTGCTAAACTTTAGGGGTCTAAGTGTAATTTACTGAAAGTTGTAGATTTGAATGCTAAGTTCATATGGGAGAGTTAGGAGTCAATTTAGCATTTTGTTTAACCATTATGAGTATCACTTTGGGTTCAGGCACTGTCAGAGACTGTACTGGACATTTTTGGAGTATAATGGGCGTTTTGATCAGTTAGCTTGCATGACTAGCATTTCATTGCATCCTTGCATACAACCTCATATAGAGGGTATATATGCTAATATAATGTATTATTTTACTTGTGTATATCCACCCGTTGTTAAGGATCGTTCCAAGTAGACGTATGTATTCGTGTTGCTGCATTGACTGTGAGACCCGAATTCATACAAGATGAGTGTTGTAGAAAGAGTTATAGCTTTTCTTTTCGACTTTCTTGGCTCAGTGGTAAGTACATATGTGCGGCCTTTACTTATCAAAAAGTGTGTGAAGTTTCAAATGAATGTTTTGTTATATGGAAAAGTATGAAATGCATGTTTTCTACTCGAAAGTTGTTTGGAATATTTTAATGATCTCATTTAAGAACTCTTGGAAATTACTTGTGAAGTTTGAATACGACAAAGAGAATAAATACGACACTTCTAATAGATTTAAGACGATGTACAGAGTTGTGTTATTTATGGCTCTGGCCAGAGGCGCCAAGCTATCCTCCAATTACTTATGGCTATGACCATTGAAGCAATGCTTCCTTTTATTGGATATAACTTAATTTTTCATAAATCCGCCCCCGACGAGCCAAACTATACCAAGGTATTGCTGTCAAGGGGTTTGTAGAGATATAAAGTGCTACTTATAGTTGTAAGGGTCACTACGGTATAAGGGTGTCGACACTTAAGACCTTATAGCTAATGTTGTGAGCGGGGATTGACGTATGGGCTCTCTTAACGCACGGGTGAAATAGGGTTCGATATACCCTAGAAGGAACCCTTTATGATTACTTCGGCATCCCTCTTTCTACATCAATCCTGCTGGTGGCTCTAGACATGCTCAGCTAAACTAAACTGTTGATTGAAGTTCAACGAACGTTGATTACTCTATTGATCATGTTGGTGGCTCTGGATATGCCCTAACCAAAGTAAGCGAAGTTGAAAGAAATTTAGACCCGTGAAATACTACATTTTACCGTGAAACAAGATTTGCCCCCGTGAGATTGCAATGGTTTAAGAATATCTCGACTACTCGTGATTTATAAATGCTTTAAAGTTGAAAAGTTTTGCTACACGTTTACTTTTAATTCTTCCACATGTTCCCACCTCTTTTACTTATTAAATGTTCAAATCTCTTGATTTATTTTAACTTATGCTTGTATGTCACTCATTGTTTTACATGTTGAAGTGCGTATTTAGTCAGTTTTTACTAATTGTTTCCAAACTGTCGTTTCTGCATTTTCTATTTCAAAACCACCACTAGTTAATGCAAGTCCGGATGGAAACGCGTATCGAGACGATGACGTTAACTAAAGTTAGATCACATAGCTTATTTCACCCATATTGATCTTGTAAACTTATCTTCTCAAAGATTGTTGTATTTATTAGATAAAGTGTAATATTCAAAACTATATTTATACTTTTGGTTATCGATTGTCGCTTTAACCTTGAACCGAGATCCCGAGGTTGTTACACTAGGTCCCAAGGTACCGTTACCATTCCAGGCAGTCACTTACATGTTTGGCTGTTGTGAAAATGATGAGGAAACCAAGTCTTCATCAGGCAGTCACTTGCATGGTTTGTAGCCGCTTATCTCCAGAGGGAAAGCCCACTAGTCTCCATGTTTAGTGTGCAGATCTTCATCAGGGTGCTCCAACCCCCCGTCCTCTAGCCCGTACTAATGGTGCACGATGAAACTTGTGGGCTGCATAGCCGGATTGATACAGATGACTTCGAGTGCTGGGCGATTTGCCGGGATGATGAGATCGAGTTTGTCCAACCCCAAGATGCGAAGATTTGGAGTGGGTGGAATAAGGTTCTCGATTTCCAGTGGAGGCGAAGGGGCGGTGCCTCTCGTACCGGCGAGCGTGGCCGTTCTGGAGAGGAACGTGATTGGGAAGCAAAACTCTGTTTCGGAAGCGGGGCGACACCGTCGAGGTGGAGAATGCCTAAACTCCAGTATGATCCGATCTCTCATTGGAACCCTCGTCGAATGGTGAGACGGCACATGCACAACCGGCATTGGGAAGAACGATGGTGTCGGAGTCACTGGCTATCTTCTGATGGCAGTTCCCTCTGTAGGGACGTGCATCCATTTCATCTGAGTTTGTCGGTGCAGAGGGACATGTAAGATGGAAAGGGGAATTGGGAGATTGGGGTTCTCCAGTATGGTGATCGCCGGACTGAACGGGTTTGCATACAGTTCCGGCGGCGTCTGATAGCTTGGTAGAGAAGTGGTCGTGTTTGGTGGCATTTGCGGAGGAGGGGGCAACACTGACTGAGCCCCGACCCAAATCCACTCTAAATTCCCTAAATTGTCCGAAACACCTGAAACACCCGAAATCCGCCGAAACACACCGGTACACACCAAATTTCAGCCATGTATGTGCGAGTATTGATTATACTTCGTTTTTATACCGAAACGGTATGAAACGGACCAAAACGGAACAAATTTCAAACTATGCCCCCTACTAACAGCCAAATCAAATTTATTTGAAGGAAACAAAATAGGTAGCTGATAGCCTTGCTAGAAACTGCAACGCCTCCGTTGTGGAAGAAAAATGCTTTCTCGTTTTCATTCTTTTAATTTCGCTACTTGCATTTCGATATGCCTGCTCAAAGATGTATTGAATTGTGTTAAGGCACTTCCTCTCTTGCTTTACTAAAAGAAAAGTGACCGGGCGAGTATTGGTGCACTGATTCGATGAATAAAATGCAATATTTATATCAAGAGTAAAAGACACGTGAAAACTCAGCGATTTACATGATAACAACAAATTTAGGCACCAAACGTGTTTATCTAGTACGTTGATGTTTCTTAAAAATCATTTGGCTAGTTTTAATAACCCTAAAGAACAATTGTATTGTACGTATACATCCATGTAACATCCCCAATCACCCACATCTAGTATTTACGTGACACACCACTTTATCATTCAACTTTTAAAATATTGGTTAATATAGCAGTGCCAAAGTTGAAGTATATTTTGGACATTGGTAGCCGTGCCAAAGTTGAATTATATTTTTAAAATATTGGTTAACCATTTTTAAAATATTGGTTAACCATATTAAATATTGGTTAATATAGCAGTGCCAAAATATTGGTAGCAATTTTTGAACCCCAAAATTTATACTATATTTATTACAAAAAAAAAAGAAAGGAATCCACGTCATTCAAACATCCACTCCGTGTCAGAGTCTTGAGGACCGAATAAGAGTGTTGAGATTCTCAAATCTCAAGATAAAATAAAATAATAGTAGTGATAAGCATTACCGTATGAGAGAGAGAGTGATCGTTCATTATTTAGCTGTGAGTAATTCGAGGACTAATGCGAGGGTATTCAAGTAATTAACCATCTAGGGCATCATTGCTTCGCCTATATAAGCTCCCTTACCTACCGTCTCCCCCATTTATACACCATCCACATCGACGAGAGAGACAGAGTGAGAGGTAGAGAGAGAAAGAGAGGCTAAAGTTGAAATGAAACCCCTTGACGCTCCTCTTCCATTTCCCCCATCTCTTCTTCTACATTTGCTCACCATTCTCATCAAGAGAGAGAGGAAGAGAATGAGATTTTGAAATGAAACCCACACCCACTCCTCTTCTGTTTTCAGATCGGAGAGTGTGGTTTTCATTTCAATCTCTTTCTATTCTCATCCGTAGATCTCAGGCATGTATTTGTTGATATAAGGTCCAGATACATGGATCTTCATGTTGATCTAAGCTCCATCCGGTTTTTCTTCAGTTCAAGGCAGGATTTTCGATCGATGTCAGTAGTAGCTCAGCTCAGAGTGTTTATTTTTCAGATCTATTTTCATTTTCTATTAAAATTACAATTTTAATTATGTTGTTTAGAATTTTAATTACTTTGGGTTAGCCTAAGTGGCCCAAGCCCAACAAAAGTATACTGGGCTATGTAGCCCACTTATCCTGACCCAAAATTTACTTAGTTTTCAAAATGGGTATTTTACAAAAATTGGGGTTGATCGGATTTTAAATTTCATTTTGGTTTATTTAAAAGATCAAGGATTTGAATTTCCTGTTGGTTTTTTCAAAAGATTTTACCGTTTCACATGATCGTTGGAGAACAACGTTCCTTCCTCAAAGATCAAGGATTTGAATTTCCAGTTATAAAAATAAGGTTTTGAATTTCCCTTTGGTTTTTTAAAAGATTTTACCGTTTCACTTGACCGTTGGAGAACACCGCTCATTCCTCAACAAATAAATACCCCAATTCGAAAGCTCGTCTTCTTTGTGAATGCTTCTCAGCTCCATCTCTCTGTCCAAACCCCTCTGAAATTGGTTCACTCTCAGCTCATTCTTGATATTTCCGATGCTTCCTTTTGTTCCCGTTCTCTCAATGGCTCAAGGTCTGCAAAGATCAGAATTTTAATACTGATTTGGTTCCATCTTCTTCATCCCTATTCTGATTTCTTACTGTTTTTTGTGGGTTTCTTCCGGTTTGGAGAATTTGGCCAATAGAATCAGGTTCTTTGATGCTACCCATTGGAATGACCATATGAGGGACCTCCGATCTCTTTTTCGAACGGAAGATGTGTGCCGTTTAGCAAATTGTTCTCTATGTCTTGCTTTAATTTTGGCATTCTATCTTGAATGCTTATAATTCACTGTTCTTCTATGATTTTAACTGTAATTATGGGTTTCTGAATAGTATGAGTTTGCCCTTTTGTATGATATTAATTGTAATTATGTGAATTTGTATTTTGGGTTTCTGAATAGTATGAGTTAAATTTCTTCGATTCTACAGCAGCTCTTGAACATCTGAAATTGAAGTTTGCAGCCTGTTGTCACGGGCTGCTTTTCACGACCTTCCCGTGCGACACTTAGTGTCTTCAATTCCTTCTGCAAACACTAAGTCAACCTATCTCACACTGTTAGCGGAAGAATAAGAACACCAAAAGAGCTATGAAGGAAAGGAACTTTATATTGCTTATAGAGAGCTTACAACTCTTGGATGGTTTGGAGCAAATGAACTACTCCCTATTTATACAAGTCCTTCCCCCTTGGAAGGATCTAGAGATCTATCGATCTAACGGCTATGATCGTTTGGCCTACGACCTTCCTACATGTTCTAGCCTAAGATATTTACAATGGAGAATTCTAGAGCCCCCTACACAAGGTTACATCCATACAACTTGGGAAGCTTCTAGAATATGGACTAACTAATGGGATAAAGTGGGCTAGGACATCCCCTAGGCCTAAACTAGCCTAACTCCAAGTGGGCCAAAGTTGTCATGGGCAAGTCCAAATCCAAAAATTATCATGTAAATATTGCGGCCCATGACATTCTCCCCCACCTAATGATGCGGCGTCCTCGTCGCGTCGTCAGCTCGGAATCGCTCGATCTTGTCCCGAAACTGCCACAACGACTCCTCGCTTTCCCACGTTCCTTCCTCCACGGGCTTCCCCTTCCATTTGACAAAGTATTCCTTGTGCTTTGGCACACCCTAGCGACTAAATCTCCGCTCCTTGAGAATCTCGTTCACTTCCTTGTCGAAAGAAGTGGCTATCATTGGTGGTGCTCGCCTCGACTCCCCACGGTCCGGGTCTTCCTTGTCCTCGTGGTACGGCTTCAGCTGGCTCACGTGAAATACCGGATGAATCTTCAACTTGGGAGGAAACTCCACCCGATAAGAAGCCTTGCCGACCTTGGCCGTCACCCGGAATGGTCCCTCGTACTTCCTTAGAAGTCCCTTATGCAATGGTCTATGCTTGAACTGTTGCGGCAAGAACTTCACGAACACTTGGTTATCGACCTGGAACTCCACCCGTCGCCTCTTCTTGTCCGCCCACTTCTTCATCCTCTTGGCGGCCTTCTGGAGATAGGCATGAGCCAAGTCCCGCTGCTCCTGACAATCCTTAGCTATCCGATAAGACCCCGGGCTTGACCCTGCATATGTAGCTACGAGTGTGCTTGGCGTCAAAGGCTGCTGTCCCGTTGCTAGCTCGAATGGGCTCTTCCCCGTCGCCTCTGACAACTGCAAGTTATAGGAAAACTGGGCTATGTCCAAGAGCTTCGCCCATTCCTTTTGGTTGGCACTCACGTAGTGCCTCAAGTACAACTCCAACAAGGCATTCACCCGTTCTGTCTGGCCATCCGTCTGTGGGTGAAAGATCGTGGAGAAGTTCAGCTCCGTGCCAAGTAGCTTGAAGAGCTCCGTCCAAAACTTACCGGTGAAGCGCACGTCCCGGTCGCTTACTATGCTCCTTGGAACTCCCCAATACTTAACCACATTCCGGAAGAAGAGTGTAGCTGCTTCCGTCGACGTGCATCCTGGTGTGGCTGGAGCAAACGTCGCATACTTGGTGAATCGGTCCACCACCACCATGATCGTGCCATACCCCTCTGACTTAGGTAGGCAAGTGATGAAATCCATTGAGACACTCTCCCATGGTCTCTCCGGAACTGGAAACGGTTCCAACAATCCTCCCGGCTGTCTCTGCTCAATCTTGTCTTGCTGGCACACAAGACAAGTCTTCACGTAACCCTCTACGTCGTCGCGGAGCTGGGCCCAGTAGTACTTCTCCTCCACAAAAGCTAGCGTACAATGCCTAACTGGGTTTCCGGCCCACCGAGAGTCGTGGCACTCCTTAAGGATGTCTCGCCGTAGCCCGTCCCACTTAGGCACGTAGATGCGTCCGCTCTTAGCGTAGAGAAGGCCGTCCTCCACCCAAAATCTCTTTGTCTTTCCTTCCTTAGCCATCTCCTCTAGGCTCCGTGCTGCTGGGTCTTGGACCAAACCTTCCTTAACTCGATCGATCACCGTGCTAGTGGCTTGAGTGATGCTAGCCAACTCCGCCTTCCGACTAAGTGCATCGGCAACCACGTTGCCTTTCCCCGGCTTGTACTCTAGGCTGAAGTTGAACTCTGCCAAGAAGTCCTGCCAACGAGATTATTCCGGGCTTAGCTTTGGCTGCGTCTGGAAGTAGCTCGTGGCCACATAATCCGTCTTCACCATGAACCTAGAGCCAAGTAGATAGTGCTTCCATGTCCGCAAGCAATGGACCACAGCCGTCATCTCCTTCTCTTGAACCGTGTACCTCCTCTCCGTGTCATTGAGCTTGCGACTCTCGAATGCGATGGGGTGCCCTTCCTGGATCAACACCCCTCCGATGGCAAAGTCCGACGCGTCCGTGTGCACCTCGAACGGCAGACTCAAGTCTGGCAACTTGAGGACCGGTTCCTCTGTCACCGCCTTCTTCAACTCCGCAAAGGCATCCTCGCACTATTTTATTATATTATTATAATAAAATAGTATTAAGTGTAATTAACGTATCCCAACATTGGATTAATTAGATATAATGGAGGGGGGAGGGGGAGGGAGATGTTAGGGGAGAAATGCACTATAACCATCCCCCACCCATGCCTAAATTCCCCCCCCCCCTGGTTGGACATGATCCGAATTTTTATACAGTTTTGCCCCTCCCCCTCCCCCTCTCCCGTCATGGTTGGAGATGCTCTTAGAGGAGTGGGCTTAGAGGAAGGAGCTCATGGTGGGATAAGGGGTGGTTGGTCTAATGTAGTACCACTCCATTTCTTTTCTTTATCCCCCATTTGACTTTTTCGTTCGTAGTTGGGTCACTTGGACCCGACAATTTGGATGGCAAAACGAGATAAATTTTTGATAAACTTTCCATGGCATTGTAGAGTAACACTTATTCTACAACACCATGAAAGAATTGTCAAAAATTGATTCGTTTTGCTATCCAAATTACCGGGTCAAAGTGACCCAGTGAATAATGGTAAAAGTCAAAAGAGGGAGAAAGAGACGAAATGGAGTGGTATGGTTCAAAAGGCAAGGCCCAGAGGGATAGAGGATAAGAAGCCCAATAAGAGAAACCAATCTAAGGATAAGACCAAAAGGGGAATAGATTCAGATATAGTTGTACAAGAAAGGTCTATGCTAAAAAGACTGTGGGCCGTAGGGAAGGGGGTAAACTCAGACCACAAGTGATTTTTTTAGTGTTAATTAGGCAAACTAGTTTTGTTTGTGTGTGTGTGTTTTATACGATGGAGATATATTAATATAAAAGACCAAACTGGTCCTCAGCCATAACAATACAAGTTTCATCAGGCATATTCTCAAAACAAACCTGGCCATTTCTATATGATAATCTGGCCCAATTTGCTATTCTGTGAGCTAGTCTATTTCTTCCCCCTGTTAACAAAACTAATAGACCACCCATTCTTTAAAAGGATCTCATGAAGGTTGGTTGCTCTAGTCTTCCAGTCACATCTTGCCAAATTTGGATATTTGAAAACTTTTACTACCACTGAGGAATCAGTCTCAAGACACACCTGCTGCAGAGTGAGTCACTCCCAGCTCCACAACTTTGAGCTCAGCTTCTTGGACTATGCACTCTTTATTTACCTCCATCATTATGCAGATGACTTTTCCTTCAAAATCTCTAATGCAGATGTCAATACCAACTTTGTTATTTTTTAAGCTTGCATCACTGTTCACCTTCCATATACCTGGGTTTGGAGCAAGCCAATTCTCAACTGGTATGTGAATATTTGTAATCTCCTCAATAACAGTGTACTCTATATCCTTCATGGAGTGCTCTCTGTAGTCCTCCCAAATCTTCAATATTAATCTCTCCACATAATTGGGATCCATTACCTCTTTGGGGTTACTCCAAGTCTTGTTTTTGTGTCTCCAGATAGCTTGTAGAATAACCGCTGCTAAGATGTCCACCTTACACCCATTTCTAGTTTCATTTTTCATCTCTTTGAACATCATGATCATCCACTCCCTTAGATTAAGATGTGCCAGAGAATCTGTTTTGAGTCCCAACATTATATACCATAAAGCTCTGGAGAGACTACAATGAAACATAGAGTGAATCACATCTTCTTTCTGACAAAAACAAGCAAGGCACAAATTATTATCAGAGTTCACTCTGCTGCAGATGTTGTCTCTAGCAGGGAGAGAGTTGGAAGCAGTCCTCCATAATTGAATTTTGAGTTTATTATAAATTCTTAGCTTCCAGATACATCTCCACAAAATACAAAGAACTCACAAAGATTAAGAGGTCATAGTAGGTTCTCGGAGAAGCATGTAGCCGAATCAACAGTCTTGTCAACTTAAAGTTCGCAGGGGATCCACCTCTATGACTTAGAGAATCATATTAGTGATCAACAGTCAGCAAATTAAGTAGGCTAGTGAACTTATTTCTCTTTGTCCCAAGGGCGGATCCAGCATATGCCCAGGTGAGACTATCGCCCCAGCTGGATTTTTTGTACGACTAGTATATATATGTTTTATATTTGAAATTTGAAAATATGTTACATAAAAGACCGATAAGAAATTGTTGCAGTATGGTAGTTGCCTTAATGGTCATTTTGTGGCAGTGTTATAGTTTTTAGCCTTTTAGAGACACGTCAAGGGTTCAAATCATGTGGCTAACACCCCTCCTTTTTCTTTTTGTTTAACATTCTTTTGTGCATTAATAGTTTTTATAATCTCCCTTATTTTGTTTTGATAAATATAATCTCCCTTATTCTAACACATTTTCAAGTTTATCCAATAACTTATTTCAATAAGTTTGAATATTGTTTTGATCTCTATTTTAAAAATACCCAATTCTTTTTAAAACAATGCTCTCCTTGCCAAAAGCAGTTGGAGAATTCTCCATGATCCTAATTCTTTCTTTAGCATCTATTTTACTTCAAAATATGGTAAAAGAAAGAGTTTTCTTTGCCTCAAGCCTGCCACCACTTCCTCTTGTGCTTGGAAGAATATTTGTAAAGGGAGAAGTACTCTCAACCTTGGCATTCAATGGAAAGTGGATACGGGGAATTCAATCTGGATCAGATCAGATGGTTGGATTCAAGATGTTCCTGGAGCTTCCATAGCTGAGTGTTTGATGCAAACTGACCAAACAACACACTCAAGAGGGTGAATCAGCTTATAATTGAAAGAGATAAGGCTTGGGATCTAAATCTTCTAAATTGGTTTTTCCCGCCTTGGATGTGTGAGAAAATTGCCCATACACCTATTGAGAATAATGATAGCCAGGACACCCATCTCTAGAAAGCCTCCTCTAATGGAAATTTTTCAGTTTAATCTGCCTATTGTTTGCAAAATTTTAACAACTCTTCTGCCCTTTCCTCTTCTACTCGTATTCACTTTAACCACATTTCATATATTTATAATTGGAAGAGATTATGGTCCTCAGGCTTGCCTGCAAATATCATTCACCTTTTGTGGAGAATTTGCTCCAACTCCTTACCTTGCCTAAATAACATACATGCAAGGATTAATTCTATTAGCCCTTTCTGCCCAGTTTGTCCTGATCAAATTGAAATTTCTATGCATATTTTCATCTCTTGTAGTCAGGCTCAAGAACTCTGAGAGAGAGTGCCAATTTCCTCTTCTCATAAACCTAATCATAATTGTAGGAATCTTCAAAAATGGATCCTGAATTGGGTAAGAAAGAAGAAGCAACTTAACAAATTCAGAAATTGGCATTGGATTCCAGTCATTTTCTGGATTCTATGAATTACTAGAAATAAAAGATTATTTGAGAAACACACAATTTCTATTTCTCACATGTATCATCATGCAGAAGCTCTTGCTTATAGTATTTTGTCCTCCTAATATATATTGTAGCGTTATTTGATCGAGTCAATGAAGGTCGGGTTGAGGTTGAAGTAAAAAAGGGAAACTATGCGTGGGTGCCAGGGCAGGTTCAGTTCTACCCTCAAGCTTTGGTGGAAGTCTCTCAGGCTCATCCTTTAGCTGTTCTGCCTCCAACTTCTTGTTCTTGTGCAAAGAAGTCCCCCATGGATGTTGCTGTGAAGGCTCCTTCTTCTGGTCTAGGAAGCCCACGATTGACTCCTTCTGTGGAAGCTTCTTCAAGCGTGCCTGCTTTACCTTCTCATGACATTTCTGGTGTTGGTGGTTCAGTTGATGCTGCTATGGCTGAGTTTCCCCCATCCCTGATGATGAACTCATGAATGCTGTTATTCCTTTCTTTGATGCTTAGTCAGCTGCTTATTCTGTTAATGCTTTTATATTTTTAAATCTTCTAGTCTGGTTAGATGGTTCTTTTCAGTTGGTACTGCTTGTGCTTTGTTCTAGTTAGTCTGGGAAAACTGGTAGTTGGTTAAGGCCTTGTTTTGGTAAGCTGCTCCGCAGCTAGTGGCACTCGTTATGGTTTCGTTGCGTATTTGCTAGTACTGTTAAACCTCTATAAATTAATACTCGATAAATTAATAACTTCGATAAATTAATAATTTATCCAGTCCCAACTCGGGACCAGTACATAATTGGACCCCAATCGATAAAATAATAAGATAATAATTTTTTTAAAATCCTAGTGTAGATATATTGGTCCCGGCGAAACTATAAATTCATAATTAATAAAATATTCCAAATTCTAATACTGACTAGTGAGAAATGAATCTATAGTCACTTAATTTTTTGTTGAACTTAAGATCTGTCATGAGCCCATCTTTAAATCTCTTCATTGCACTTAAGAGTTGGAGCATTGTCTTCTCGCAAATTGTGAAGAGTTGTTTCCGCTTGCAATGCTTCTTTCCGAGTGACGGGTTCTAATGCTATTGAATCATCCTCAACAACGTCAGCGACCAGATTTTGAATAGTATCCACCACAGTTTCTTCAATGCTTTGAACCTCGTAATATTCATTACTTTCATCAGGATAATCTAAGAAGTGATTCACATCCATTTAATAAGGATAAAATGGATTGTTCTTAACTAATATATATTGTAATTAGTACATTGGAATTCAAAATTTAAAGATCATACGTACAATCTCTTTAAATTAATAAATTATTAATTTATCGATATAATAATATCTCGCTAAATTAATAAAATACTCCGGTCCCAACATTATTAATTTATAGAGGTTTTACTGTATTTTGAATATGAAATTTTAATGTTCCCGCAAAAAAAATCCACCGATAAAACCATATTCTCAAATTATTGGAGGAATATATGTACATGAGAAAAAAAATTATTTTTTCTTTGGTAAATTAGCCCCATCTCATCCGAAATTCTGGGTCCGCCACTGCTTTGTCATTCATGTTCTTATGATAAAGTTTCAATATCATACCGAAATATTCACCTTTTAGAAGTATCTGTCACCGCTAGACTTGGAAAAATGATCTTTTACCTATTGGACTCAACCACTTAACTGTTTATAAATGGTTTGGGAACCTGTCTATTTAATAAATGGTATTAATTGGAGTAGACCATTTAAAACCATTACTTATATGGATAAGTTAGATTTTGTCCATTGACCCAATCGGCTCCAATTAAAAAACATAGCATCCTTAGTGCAAGTTTGGTTGAAGATTAAAATCTCATTTGAGATTAAAATCAGCCAAAAAATTTAATCTCGTTTGTTTCGTAGATTTTTTGTGTCAAATTTTAATTTAAGTTGGCCAATAATCTGTAGATTATATAATCTCCGGTTTTGGAGATTTTTTAGGTTTAACGTCAGAGATATCATACTCTATCATCTGATTAATGAATGAATTGTTAATTTGTACAAACGGGTAACATCTTAGACGTATCATACGTTCAAATAAAGATATTTATTACAAATTTGATAGTAAAAACTACAGGTGTTGCCAAACGCAATTAAATTCTAATCTCAGATTTTCACTGCATGCCAAACAGTTTTCAGATTATAAATTCAACCAGCTTATTTACCCCATATTATTTTCATCAGATTATTGAGATTTTAAGCTGGAACCAAACTGGCTCTAAGAACTTTTAGCTAATGTTGTGAGAGGGGATTGACATATGTGCTCCCTTAACGCACGGGTGAAATAGGGTTCGATATACCCTAGAAGGAACCCTTTATGATTACTTCGGAATCTCTTTGTCTACATCAATCCTGCTGGTGGCTCTGGACATGCCCCAGCTAAACTAAACTGTTGATTGAAGTTCAACGAACGTTGATTACTCTATTGATCATGTTAATGGCTCTGGATATGCCCTAACCAAAGTAAGCGAATTCGAAAGAAATTAGACTCGTGAAATAATACGTTTTACCGTGAAACAAGATTTGGCCCCGTGAAATTGCAATGGTTTAAGAGTATCTCGACTACTCGTGATTTATAAATGCTTTAAAGTTGAGAAGTTTTGCTACACGTTTACTCATAATTCTTCCACATGTTCCCACCTCTTGATTTATATTAACTTATGCTTGTATGTCACTCATTGTTTTACATGTCGTAGTGTGTATTTACTCAGTTTTTACTGATTGTTTTCAAACTGTTGTGTCTGCGTTTGCTATTTCAAAACCACCACAAGTTAATGCAAGTCCGGATGGGAACGCTTATCGACACGATGACGTTAACTTAAGTTAGATCACATTGTTGGGATGGAGCCCTGGTTCATGGGCGACCCGTTTTATGAATGGACCCGGTTCATAGCATGTTATGTTGAGCATTCTGATTTCGCTTGTAATTCTCTCTGAGACGATTCGTCTGTTTTAGTGAAATCTCTGCAACTCCGTGGAGTAGGCTGTTTTGCCGAACCACGTAAATCTGTGTGTTTTGATTCTTTCTTTCTGCATATTTTTCGTTTTTTCACAACAACTGGTATCAGAGCCAGGTTCGCTAGGGTTTGGGAAAAAACGATGTCAGATGAGATGAAAGGTTCTGGAATTGAAAAGTTCGACGGCACAGATTATGCGTACTGGAAGATGCAGATAGAGGACTATCTGTATGGGAAGAAACTGCACGCTCCACTGGAGGGGGTAAAGCCTGAAGCCATGAAGGAGGAAGACTGGAAGGTTATGGATCGACAGGTTATGGGCATTATTCGGTTGACGCTGTCAAGGTCGGTTGCGCACAACGTTATTAAGGAGACTACTACAGCTCCGCTGATAAAGGCGTTGTCAGGAATGTACGAGACTCCATCTGCTAATAACAAGGTGTACTTGATGAAGCGTCTCTTCAATCTGAAGATGACAGAAGGTATGTTGGTTGCTCAACATCTTACTGATTTCAATACAATTACGAATCAATTGTCTGCTGTTGAAATTGACTTTGATGATGAGGTTAGGGCTTTGATACTATTAGCGTCATTACCTAATAGTTGGGAATCTATGCGAACTGCTGTTAGTAATTCTGCTGGAAAAGAAAAGTTGAAGTATGATAACATACGTGATTTAATTCTGGCTGAGGAAGTGCGTCGTAAAGATTCTGGTGAACCTTCGGGTTCAGCCTATAATGTTGAAAATCATGGCAGAAGCAACGAAAGGATTGATAATAATAATCTGGGAAGATCTAAATCTAAGCATGGAGGTACTAGTCGTGGAAAATCGCAGACAAGGGATGGAAGCACGGTTAATTGCTGGAACTGTGGTAAATTAGGTCACTTTAAGAGTGATTGTAAGGCACCGAAGAAAAACAGAGGAAAGTGTGGGAATTCGGTGAATGCAGTCAGTGATGAAATTCAAGATGCTTTACTTCTTGCTGTGTATAGTCCCGTTGATGATTGGATATTAGATTCGGGTGCTTCTTTCCATACTACCTCGCACCGTGAAATTATGCAGAACTATACTGCTGGGGATTTCGGAAAGGTGTACTTGGCAGATGGGGAGCCGCTAAATATTGTTGGAAAGGGTGATATTGATGTCAAGCTTGCAAGTGGTTCCGTATGGACTTGCGGAAGGTGAGACATGTTCCTGAACTGAAGAAGAATTTGATATCGGTGGGACAGCTTGATGATGATGGCAACTTTGTGGTCTTCTCAAGTGGTGCATGGAAGGTTTTGAAAGGTTCCATGATACTTGCTCGTGGTAAGAAAACTGGAACTTTGTACATGACTTCGGGACCGAGTGATACAGTAGCAGTTGCTGAAGCTGAGCAAGACGCTGATTTGTGGCATCGCAGACTTGGTCATATGAGTCATAGAGGTATGAAGATATTGCAGTCCCAAGGTAAGCTCTCAAAGCTGAAGTCTGTTGATCTGGGTATTTGTGAGAGCTGTATTATGGGAAAGCAGAAGAGAGTCAGTTTCTTGAAAGGCGGTCGTGCCTTGAGATCAAGCAAGCTGGATCTCGTGCACACTGATGTGTGGGGTCCTTCACCAGTAGCGTCGCTAGGAGGATCTCAATACTATGTCACTTTCATTGATGATTTCAGTAGGAAAGTATGGGTTTATTTTATGAAAAATAAATCTGATTTATTTGAAACTTTTAAAAAAGTGGAAAGCCATGGTTGAGGCTGAAACGGGTTTGAAATTGAAGTGTTTGAGATCTCATAATGGTGGAGAATACATTGATGGTGGACTTAAGGATTATTGTGCTACGCATGGAGTTAGACTCGAAAATACTCTTCCCGGGACACCACAACAGAATGGTGTGGCGGAGCGCATGAATAGGACCATCAATGAGAGAGCTAGAAGCATGAGGCTTTGTTCTGGATTACCGAAGACTTTCTGGGCAGATGCAGTTAGCACAGCGGTTTATTGCATAAACCGTGGACCTTCAGTTCCGTTGGAATTTAGATTGCCTGAAGAAGTATGGAGCGGAAAAGAGGTTAGTTTTGATTATTTGAAAGTTTTCGGTTGTGTTTCTTATGTTCACATTGATGCTGCCAGACGTAGTAAGCTAGATGAAAAGTCCAAGATTTGTTTCTTTATTGGCTATGGAGATGCACAATTTGGTTACAGATTCTGGGATGCTGAGAACAGGAAAATTATAAGAAGCAGAGATGTGATCTTCAATGAGAAGATGATGTATAAGGATAGGGCGAGTGTTGCAATTGATACTGAGGATAAAGTCCCAGCTACTCCTTCGTATGTTTGTCCTGATATTCTTGAGGATGTCACTCCCAGTGATGATGTTCCGCAGGATCAGTCTAGTGTGCCTGACACTACTGAGTCACAGCCAGTTGCAAAGGACAAGAACACTCCTCTGAAGACCTATGTTAGAACTCGGGTGGGGACTAGGAACAGAAAGGTCCCAGAGCGTTACTCCTCTAGTCTTAATTATATATTGTTGACTGATGCTGGTGAGCCTGAGACTTATGCAGAGACTTTGCAGGATGTTCACTCTAGCAAGTGGGAGTCAGCAATGAATGATGAGATGGATTCTTTACATCGGAATCAGACATGGGAGTTAGCTGAACTTCCAACAGGGAAGAGGGCACTTCATAACAGGTGGGTATATCGTGTGAAGAATGAATCTGATGGAAGTAAACGGTATAAGGCAAGACTTGTTGTGAAGGGGTACCAGCAGAAGCAGGGAATTGATTATTCTGAGATATTTTCACCTGTGGTGAAGCTTACAACTATCAGGTTGGTGCTGAGTATGGTTGCTCAAGAAGACTTACATCTTGAGCAGTTAGATGTGAAGACTGCATTCCTTCATGGTGACTTGGAGGAAGAATTGTATATGCATCAGCCAGAGGGTTTCGAGGTACAGGGAAATGAGAATCTTGTGTGCAGGTTGAAGAAGAGCTTGTATGGTCTGAAACAAGCTCCTCGGTAGTGGAACAAGAAATTTGATAGTTTTATGTGCAGCTTAAAGTACACGAGATGTCATGCAGACCATTGTTGCTATGTTAGACAGTTTGATGGCTCCTACATTATCTTGTTTTTATACGTTGATGATATGCTGATCGCAGGATCTAGTTTGGATGAGATTAACAACTTGAAGAAGAAATTGTCTACACAGTTTGCCATGAAGGACTTGGGCCCTGCAAGTCAGATTCTTGGTATGAGGATAGTCAGAGATAGAGCCAGAGGCACTCTGTATTTGTCCCAGACAGAGTATGTGAAGAAGGTACTAAGCAGATTCAGCATGGATCAGGCTAAGCCTGTGAACACTCCGTTGGGGGGTCATTTTAGATTGAGTAAAGATGATTCACCAAAGACAGTTGAAGAACGGGAACACATGGGTAAGACTCCATATGCCTCAGCTATTGGTTCGTTGATGTATGTTATGGTTTGTACTAGGCCAGATATTTCCCATGCAGTGGGAGTTGTGAGCAGGTACATGAGTAATCCAGGAAAGCAACATTGGGAGGCAGTTAAATGGATCTTAAGATACTTGAGAGGTTCTTCAGAAACGTGCTTATGTTTCGGTGGAGGTGCTTTGAAACTTAAGGGTTTTGTTGATGCTGATCTTGCTGGTGATCTGGATAAGAGGAAGAGTACTACAAGGTATGTGTTCACCTTGGGTGGTACGGCAGTGTTGTGGGGTTCTAACTTACAGAAGGTTGTTGCTCTTTCAACAACGGAAGCTTAGTATATTGCTATCACGGAAGCTGCAAAGGAGATGGTATGGTTGCAGCGGTTCTTAGGAGAGTTGGGGAAGATACAGGAGAATGGCACGCTTCACAGTGACAGTCAGAGTGCTATTTTTCTTGCTAAAAATCCAGGGTTCCATTCTAAGACCAAGCATATTGAGACAAAGTATCATTTCATCCGTGAGTTACTTGATGATGGTCATGTTCAGCTTGAGAAGATTTGTGGAAGTGAGAATCCAGCAGACATGTTCACAAAGGTTGTTACTGTTGGGAAACTGAAGCTGTGCGCAGCTTCAGTGGGTCTTCTTTCTTGAAGAAGATGAGTTGAGTTGCAGGGATGGAGCTTTGATTATGTTAGGGGATGTGGTTCTGGTACATGATGTTGAACCAGTCTCCAAGTGGGAGAATTGTTGGGATGGAGCCCTGGTTCATGGGCGACCCGTTTTATGAATCGACCCGGTTCATGTTTTGCTACGACCCGAAAAGGGAGACATGATTCGTGGAGCGAAGGCTTGGGCCAGGTTTGGTAGGTTGTCTATCTATAGAGTTCTTAGGGTTCGTAGCATGTTATGTTGAGCGTTCTGATTTCGCTTGTAATTCTCTCTGAGACGATTCGTCTGTTTTAGTGAAATCTCTGCAACTCCGTGGAGTAGGCTGTTTTGCCGAACCACGTAAATCTGTGTGTTTTGATTCTTTCTTTCTGCATATTTTTCGTTTTTTCACAACACACATAGCTTATTTCACACATATTGATCTTGTAAACTTATCTTCTCAAAGATTGTTATATTTATTAGATAAAATGTAATATTCAGAACTATATTTCTACTTTTGGTTATCGATTGTCGCTTTAACCTTGAACCGAGATCCCGGGGTTGTTATACCGGACCCCAAGGTACCGTTACCATTCCAGGCAGTCACTTACATGTTTGGCTGTTGTGAAGATGATGAGGAAACCAAGTCTTCAAATATGCCGCTGGTTTGGAGCCGCTTATCTCATGAGGGAAAGCCCACCAGTCTCCATGTTTAGTGTGCGGATCTTCATCAGGGTGCTCCAACCCCCGTCCTCCAGGTCGTACTAATGGTGCAAGATGAAACTTGTAGATTGCATAGTCGGATTGATACAGATGACTTCGAGTGCTGGGCGATTTTCCGGGATGTTGAGAACGAGTTTGTCCAACCCCAAAATGCGAAGATTTGGAGTGGGTGGAATAAGGTTCTCGATTTCCGGTGGAGGCGAAGTCTGCCTGCGGTGCCTCTCGTACCGGCGAGCGTGGCCGTTCTGGAGAGGAACCTGATTGGGAAGCAAAGCCCTGTTTTGGAAGCGGGGTGTCACCATCGGAGGTGGAGAATGCCTGGACTCCGGTATGATCCGATCTCTCATTGGAACCCTCTTCGAATGGTGAGACGACACATGCACGACCGACATTGGGAAGAACGATGGTGTCGGAGTCACTGGCCATCTTCTGATGGCAGTTCCCTCCGTAGGAATGTGCATCCATTCCATCTGAGTTTGTGGGTGCATAGGGACATGTAAGATGGATAGGGGAATTGGGAGATTGGGGTTCTCGAGTATGGTGATTGCCGGACTGAACGGGTTTGCATACAGTTCCGGCGGCGTCTGATAGCTTGGTTGAGAAGTGGTCGTGTTTGGTGGCATTTGCGGAGGAGGGGGCAACACTGACTGAGCCCCGACCAAAACCCACCCTAAATTCGCTAAATCGTCCGAAACACCTGAAAAACACCCGAAATCTGCCGAAACACACCGGTAGAAACCAAATTTCAGCCTGGTATGTGCGAGTGTGTACAGGAGGATCCTTTGAGGAAGATCCAAGTGTACACCAAGAGTAGAGAATAGAAACACAAAGAAGTGTAAGGTAGTGAGTAGGGAGAGAGTAAGACAATGACAACTGTGTGAGAGAGAGACAGTATATGGACAGAGCTTCCGCGTAGTTATCAGATTAAATCATTGCAATGAAGGGTTAACGATCCTATATATATAGTGGGGAATGTGACCGTTGTAGTGGGTTAATGCGCCCATTAATGGCGGCTTAATTACCTTAACCATAACGGCACGTTCGACCGCATATATAGGGACCGTTATGCACTTCGTCCGTGTATACCAGAACCGTTATGAGGGCGACCGGGTTTATGGGACACGTGGTCATAAATCTCTCAAAGCAGTTACCAAGAGTCGCGCACGAGCTTGGTTGTCGCTCGCGCGCGACAGTTCTTACTCTAGCCTCCAAACCACTAAGTCCCTACAAGTCCCGTGTGGAATGATATGCGAAGGGCCTTGTCTCGCAGCCCCCATATGGACAAGAATGGGTAATGCTTGTGTGGTACTGGAACACCACCAGATGTGCTGGATGACTGCCACGTGTAAGCTAATTTACACGGCTAAAACACACTATCTACATCGAGTATCGATTATACTTCGTTTTAATACCGAAACGGTATGAAACGGACCGAGACGAAACCAAATTTCAAACTATGCCCCCTACTAACAGCCAAATCAAATTTATTTGAAGGAAACAAATTAGGTAGCTGATAGCCTTGCTAGAAACTGCAACGCCTCTGTTGTGGAGGGGAAAATGCTTTCTCGTCTTCATTCTTTTAACTTGGCTACTTGCATTTCGATATGCCTGCTCAAAGATGTATTGGATTGTGTAAAGGCACTTCCTCTCTTGTTTTACTAAAAGAAAAGTGACCGGGCGAGTATTGGTGCACTGATTCGATGAATGAAAATGCAATATTTATATCAAGAGTAAAAGACACGTGAAAACTCGCGATTTACATGATAACAACAAATTTAGGCACCAAACGTGTTTATCTAGTACTTTGATGTTTCTTAAAAAACATTTGGCTAGTTTTAATAACCCTAAAGAGCAATGGTATTGTACTTATCAACATAAACATCCATGTAACATCTCCAATCACCCACATCTATTTACGTGACACACCACTTTATCATTCAATTTTTATAATATTGGTTAATATAGTAGTGCCAAAGTTGAAGTATATTTTGGACACAACGATGTTGATAGCAGTGCCAAAGTTGCACCTCAAACGCACCATTGGACTTTTTCACCCGTAACTGGGTCACTTTGACCCGGTGATTTGGATCGCAAGACGATGTAATTTTTTGATAAATTTTTATGGTCTTGTAGAATAAAAATTTATCTAAACATTGCAAAGTTTAGCTATCCAAATCATCGGGTCAAAGTGACCCAGTAAATAATTGTAAAAGTCCAAATGGTGCAAAAGAGATAGAACAGAATAGTATATTTTTAAAATACTGGTTAACTATATTAAATATTGGTTAGTATAACAGTGTCAAAATATTGGTATACCAATTTTTTTGAAACCCAAAGTTTATATTATATTTATTAAAAAAAAAAAAAAAGGAATCCACGTCCATAGTTAGTAAAATACGGGACAGAAATAAAACGTGGTACGGTACGTACGTGTATTATACGATTTTATGTTAAAAGTACGTTAGTAAAAATTCGGCATAAAAGTACGCGATTTGATTAATTCGAGTTTTATATACGTACGTGTATAATTCGTAAACTAATTATTCATTCGGAATTAAAAATACGGGTGCATTTCTTAATATTTTAGCATACATAATGATGTATTTGTGTCCCACATTGCCATATTTCATATTTTTATCATATATTTAAAACAAAAATTAAAGAATGTACTCATTTGTTTATCATTTCGTATAATTACATTATTTACTCATAACTAATTACTAATTCAAAATAATATCAAACTATTTATGTTGCAAATTTCTGTAAAAAATTTAATGCACATTCTCTAATTCAATAATACTTATTTTAAAAATTAATAATATAACACATAAGACTCAAGATGCATGTACATACATACATTCATACATACATACATACATACATACATACATACATACATACATACATAAATATGTGTAGCTATTTAAACTTAGTATTTTCAAATATTTATAATAATACTTGTAAATCTTCATAATAATAAATATGTAAAATAGAAAAATAGTAAGAACATATTTAATAATAAAATTATTATAAGTTATAACATTTTGGATGATAATTTGTTCACTGCAATATTGTATGCAAGAAGTTTTATTCGAAAGTATTGTACGTTAAAACGTTAAATACGAGTATTAAACTTTTTTGCTCAAAAATTCGAGTATTTTTTATTAGGTCCAGCAATAGTATGAAATACGGAAGTATTTTTCATTTATACGTACGGACGGGTATTAAACGGAAAAATTCGGAGTATTTACTAACTAGGTCCACGTCATTCAAACATCCACTCCGTGTCAAAGTCTTGAGGACCGAATAAAGAGGGTTGAGATTCTCAAATCTCAAAGATAAAATAAAATAATAAAAGTAGTGTTGAAGACCGAATAAAGAATTAACCGTATGAGAGAGAGAAATGGTTCATTTATCTGTGAGTAATTCGAGTAGTAGCACGAGGGTATTCAAGTAATTACCCCACCTAGGGCTTCATAGCTTTGCCTATATAAGCTCCCTTACCTAGTGTCTCCCTCATTTCTACCCCATACACATCGACGAGAGAGACAGAGAGAGAGGTAGAGAGAGAAAGAGAGGCTAAAGTTGAAATGAAACCCCTTCACGCTCCTCTTCCATTTCCGATCTACTCTTCTACATTTCCTCACCATCCTCATCAAGGAGACAGAGAGAGATGAAGAGAATGAGATTTTGAAATGAAAGCCACCCACTCCTCATCTGTTTTCAGATCGGAGGGTGTGGTTTTCATTTCAATCTCTTTCTATTCTCATCCGTAGATCTCAGGCATGTATTTGTTGATATAAGGTCCAGATACATGGATCTTCATGTTGATCTAAGCTCCATCCGGTTTTTCTTCAGTTCAAGGCTGGATTTTCGATCGAGGTCAGTAGTAGCTCAGCTCAGAGTGTTTATTTTTCAGATCTATTTTCATATTCTATTTAAATACAATTTTTATTTTGTTCAGAATTTTAATTACTTTGGGTTACCCTAAGTGGCCCAAGCCCAACAAAAGTAGACTGGGCTATGTAGCCCACTTATCCTGACCCAAAAATTACTTGTTTTCAAAATGGGTATTTTACAAAAATTGGGGTTGATCGGATTTTAAATTTCATTTTGGTTTATTACCAAGGATTTGAATTTCCTGTTGGTTTTTTCAAAAGATTTTACCGTTTCACATGACCATTGGAGAACAACGCTCCATCCTCAAAGATCAAGGATTTGAATTTCCTTTTGGTTTTTTTAAAAGATTTTAGCGTTTCACTTGCCCGTTGGAGAACACCGCTCATCCCTCAACAAATAAATACCCCAATTCAAAAGCTCGTCTTCTTTGTGAATGCGTCTCAGTTCCATCTCTCTTTCCAAACCCCTCTGAAATTGGTTCACTCTCAGCTCATTCTTGATATTTCCGATGATTCCTTTTGTTCCCATCCTCTCGATCTAAGTCAGTCTCGATGGCTCAAGGTCTGCAAATATCAGAATTTTAATACTGATTTGGTTCCATCTTCTTCATCCCTCTTCTGATTTCTTACTTTTTTTTGTGGGTTTCTTCAGGTTTGGAGAATTTGGCCAATAGAATCAGGTTCTTTGATGCTACCCATTGGAATGACCATATGAGGGACCTCCGATCTTTTTTTCGAACGGAAGATGTGGGCCGTTTAGCAAATTGTTCTGATGTTCAGATGATGAGGCTCTTGGATTTGCTGAGGGAGCATAACAGGGCTCGTTGTGATGAAAGAACTGTTCATGTGACATGCAGTCGTGGAGAGTTGCCCTCTGAAGATCTTGTTCGCACTTACTGGGTGAGTGCAAAAAAGTTTATATTTTTGTGCAAAGATTTTGGCTTGTCTTAATTTTCTTCTTTAATTTGTTGAAATTTCATGTATTTTTAGGCAATTCGGTGGGGTGTCTCATGTCTATTATCGTCGAAATCAGTTTGCTAATGTGAAGTTCAAGAATACTCGAATTGCATATGAATTACTTACTAGTGAAGGATCGCATCCATTTCATTGGTGATATCTCTGTAGTGATTGAGCCAAAAAAGCCAGAGTACACTGTATTGGAGAGTGTGCAGAGGTATTACCAGTATTTGTTAATATATTTATGCCTTGATGATAGTTACTATCTGTGATTTAACAGCATGAGGCTAGAGTTTGGTCTGGCTTTGAACCGAGGCATTATTGAGGACCAGGATTTCTTATATTTCTACAAAGGACAGAGTTGATGACTATCTCCGAAGAAGTCAAGAAATCCCAGAAGCTGATCTCTTCTTCTTCTCCACAAGCCACGCATTCCAGTTATTGGACAAGCTTATCTGGATGATTGGCACAATTGCTAAAAAATATGTCCATGCCAAAGTGTCTCCTTTCAGCAAAGATGGAGTCTTTGAGGGCCCAATTGCAGTTGATGATGAGGTACATTTTCTGTCTCTTTAATTAATTAATGTTGTATGTTTTTAAATATTTGATGATGCTTAAATATTTGATGACTCTGTTATTTGATGTCTATGTTTTTTTAGGAGCACGAGAATCTCAAAAGATGGACAAATGGTTGGGATGCTTGGCTGGAATGATGATGCTTGGGAATGGTGCTCCTCCAATTTAAGACAGGACAGAGTTGATTTGTATTTCTTCTTCAGTTCCAACCTTTTAGAGCTTCTTTGATTCACCTCCAGGCTTGGCTTGGAGGTCATCAAAGTCGTTCTTTTTTGTTAGAGTAATGCTAGCCTCACCGAAATTGCAATCCCCGAACTCCCCGAAATCTGATGTGGCTTGGCCACGTCATTAGCAGCTGTTTAGCCCATGTGCAATAGTATTATACTGAATACAGACTCCTTATTATCCTTTTCTTTTACTTTTTCTTATTCTCCTTTTCTTTTTCTTTCAACGTCATCCTTATTTCCCCGTTCTAATTTTAGGGTGACAGTAAATAAGAGATGAAGTATTCTTCTTCTCCCAAATTCTCAACCCATTCTTGTCCATGAGTTCGTTTCACCGATCTTCGGTCGTTCCACGAGTAATCTTCTCGCTGTCTTTATGATCCCCTTGTATGTCTTCAGTATATACCCAAATCTTCACCTCTCCTCTTTTCCTGAAGATGTATGTTCAATCTTGTTTTCTCGTCAGTCGGAGTAGGGGAACTTGTGTTCTTCTTTAATCGAAATTGAACAGCGTTGCACTAAAGGTAACAGTTTTGGAGTTTTGGAGAGGTGGCTTTTGTACCATTGCGATATGTTATGTCTCTGAAATTGTAACAGGGCTCCAAGAGCTTGCGATACGGTGTTTGTAAGTGCAAGTTGCTGAATGTGACTTTGTAGAGTCGTTTGTCCTCTTGAAGACAAGGTGCTTCCATGTAAAACAATTGCATCATCAGGGTTGAGATGGTGGGCTGCCGCTGGTAGCCGCCATGATGCGAAGTGGGATTTAAGTTCAGTGAACTTGTAGTCAAAGCGATTGGAAATTTGCTATTTGAGGGTGGTGTTCGTACCATATTCTTGTGGACTGACAAGGATTACATTCTAGATTGATACAAATGCCAATATAACCTTGAATGTGTTGCCTTGCTGCCTCAGTTACAAATGTAACTTTCTTTTCGCATGGAACTTGCCGATGCGGTGTCGTGCAAATCTTGTTGTAATTATCTTGATTGTATTGCCAGACAAAGAGATTCTAGTAATAGCTTGTATAGTTGTTGTTCAATAAGATGTACAGTATGTCTTTTGATGAGAAAGATATAGAAGATGGAACAAGCATTGTAATATCAATACCAAGCATTTATCAAACATTCGGTAGTTAAAGTAAGCTTACTCTTTCTGATATATACAAGCAGAGCATTTCTAGCCATCTTAGCCAAACTACCAAATCCAGACACATCCATAAATATTTACTTGCATGCCCAAAATATACAAAATGACAATATAGGTAGAGCCTCTCAAGTAAAGCATATCTGTAGCAATACTAGGGTGGCTAAACTTCAATAACTGAGAATTTGAAATAGCATGAGCATAACCAAAATGAACAAGTTGTCCAGACTTATAGTCTTCACATTAAGGAACAACTAAGGAGTTTATCAAAAA
Organism: Linanthus parryae; assembly: GCA_023055425.1. NCBI lineage: Eukaryota > Viridiplantae > Streptophyta > Magnoliopsida > Ericales > Polemoniaceae > Linanthus > Linanthus parryae. Next base: position 124,184,268 of record JALGPY010000004.1, on the reverse strand, counting down.
ATAATACAACACCATCCCAGTAAACAATCTAATAAAAAACATCTTCTCTAAGTAGGAAAAAAATACAAATTTCTGAGCCAACTAATGGGAACATGAGTCAGAGATCTTTGAACTGTCTCGTAACCGAAACCAATCACGCTCGTTGACACAAGAAGCACAAGGAGGGACAAAATCGTATAGTAGATCACTTTTCTTGCTTATCTGTAGAAAAAAAAAAAAAAACTGGTGAGTTACCGAGAAGGCAAGTCAAAATCCTTGCCATGTGCTCCTTTTGTAGGGGTCAATCATCATGGTCAATCGACATTGTTAGGATGTGGGCTGATCTCTAGTGAAGACACAGAAACAGAGATCTTTGAATGTAATCCTTGACATACTTGTGCACGAGAAGGCAAGTCAAAATCCAGCTCAAGCAATCCTTTAAAGCCTCGGCCAACTATGAAAAGTGAGTGCAAAGCTAGGCTAGGGGGATCTTTGAGAGAAGATGGAAAATGGAGAGTTAGTTCTTTCAATCCTGAACATAATCATGAGATGAGTCCGAGTAAATCCAGATTTTTCAAGTGCAACCGAGTTTTAACTTCTTCAGCAAAAAGAAGGCTAAAGACCAACTTTTTGGCGGGAATCAGAACGAACAAGAGCTTTACTTCATTTGTTGTTGAAGCGGGTGGACATGAAAATGTTCCATTTTTGGAGAAAGATTGTAGAAACTACATTGATAAAGTAAGGCACTTGCAACTCGGTGAAGGAGATGCTACTGCAATTCAGAATTATTTTTTTAAAATGCAGGCTGAAAACTCGAACTTTTTCTTCAGTATGGATTTAGACGAGAACGGCAGATTGAGAAATGTCTTTTGGGCAGATTCAAGGAGTAGAGCAGCGTATAGAGATTTTGGCGAGGTAGTCACATTCGATACTACGTATCTTATCAATAAGTATGATATGCCATGTGCTCCTTTTGTAGGGGTCAATCATCATGGTCAATCGACATTGTTAGGATGTGGGCTGATCTCTAGTGAAGACACAGAAACATTCACTTGGTTATTTAAGACATGGCTTACCTGTATGTCAGGGATTGCACCCAATGGCATTATTACAGATCAAGATAAAGCGATGAAAAAAGCGATCGAAATCGTCTTTCCCAATGCTAGGCATCGGTGGTGTTTGTGGCATATAATGAAGAAAGTTTCAGAAAAGTTAAAGAGTTACAAGCAATACAAGTCCATCAGCCATGATTTGCACAATCTTGTGTATGATTCTCAGTATCCGAAAGAGTTTGAGGAAGGTTGGCCAATAATGATAGAGAGGTACGCATTGCATGAAAATGAGTGGTTGGCCGGATTGTTTAGTGAAAGGCATCGTTGGGTACCATGCTTTGTGAAAGATAGTTTTTGGGCTGGAATGTCGACAACACAGCGCAGCGAAAGTGTTAATGCTTTTTTTGATGGTTATGTCAACGCGAAAACAAGTCTAAAGCAATTTGTGGAACAATATGACAACGCATTGGCGAGTAAGGTAGAGAAAGAGAAACAAGAAGATGCTAGGTCTTCCAACACTCGAATTCCGTGTGCCACTACCTACGAGGAGATGGAGCGACAAGCTCAAGAAACTTACACAATCACCAAGTTCAAAGAGTTTCAAGAAGAGTTGACTGGAAAAATGTATTGTGAGTTTATTTCATTCAAAGAAGATCTTCCAATGTTTGAGTATGATATAAGAGAGGATATTTTGGTTGGTGAGGGTAAGAAAAGAGTGACATTTAAAGTTTCATTTGATCGAGATGCAACCGAAGTTAAATGTAGTTGCAGGAGGTTCGAATTCAGGGGAATCTTGTGTCGACATGCTATTGCAGTGCTACTTCGAAATGACGTTTTGAGGATTCCTGATAAATATATCAAAAAATTGTGGAGAAGGGATGTGAGAAGATGTCATACAAGGGTGAAGGTTAACTATAATGGATGTACTGCAACAACTGACGAGTTGAATTATGAGAAGATGTGTGACGCATTCGCCGATCTAGCTGACTTAACTGCCGACGACGAGAAACATCGTGAAAAGATTCTAAGTTGGATAGAAACTGAGAAAAGAGAAGTACTGGCAGAGAGGATAGCACCTTCCAGTGATCGAGATGGGCAACCTAAAAAGGTGCAAGAGATACTTGACCCAATACCAACTCGCGGTAAAGGTCGACCTCCATCAAAGAGAAAGGAGTCTAAGATCTTCAAGAGGAAAACAAAGCAGAGGAAACAAACACAGACGCAGAAAAATATTAAGGTGAGAAAGTCATAACAAGAAGTAAAATTTTATGAGTACTTCACCATAGCTTAGAAATCTTCTAAAGTTCTCATTTATTTTTACAGGATTCTGGTTTTAATTTGGTAGATACTCTCCCAGCACAAGATATCATTAATAAGAAGGTGAAATTTTCTACAATTGCTCATATACATTATGATGCTTACATTTTTAAGAATATATATCATTACAACATCTTTGTTAACTTACAAACTTGTAGAGTGTGCAAGTAGAAAGTATGCAATCTGCCCAATATCCTCCACCATTTTCTCATTCAAATGAATTGCAGGTATGCCCATATCTCGTAGATATTCATACGCAAAGTTACAATTTAATTTAAAATCGATGGCATAAATTTCTTGGAAAAAATGAGTTGAGTTTGGTTCCACTCTTGAACTTGTAGGTTGCACAAGTCCCAGAATTTCAACTGCTTAACCCATTTACTGATGGTAATTTTTGTAGTCATTTCTCGACCAAAAATCTGGAGCTATCAGGGGTATGCTTTTATCATAAATTTTGTGTGGTGTTCTGAAATAGCATAATGAAGTAATCGTTCCGTTTTTGGCAATGTAGAGAATGCAAATGACTCACATCCAAGCACCACACAACAGTACAATAAAGCTTATGAATCCCATGCCTTCGGCTTGGGGTGGAGATCATCGTCCAAACAGTTTTCAGGAATTACTTCTCAATGGAGCATGTCAAACCGCTACTACTTCTTCGGCGACCCTTTGGGATTTCAGCAGCTTTGATCAATTGGGTGATGATTCAAGTATGACGATGCATTGATTTTCTTATTGACTATCAAAATACAATAGAATTCGGTAACTCATCAGTTTTTTTTTTTTTTTTTTTTTTTTCTACAGATAAGCAAGAAAAGTGATCTACTATACGATTTTGTCCCTCCTTGTGCTTCTTGTGTCAACGAGCGTGATTGGTTTCGGTTACGAGACAGTTCAAAGATCTCTGACTCATGTTCCCATTAGTTGGCTCAGAAATTTGTATTTTTTTCCTACTTAGAGAAGATGTTTTTTATTAGATTGTTTACTGGGATGGTGTTGTATTATTTTTTGATAAACTCCTTAGTTGTTCCTTAATGTGAAGACTATAAGTCTGGACAACTTGTTCATTTTGGTTATGCTCATGCTATTTCAAATTCTCAGTTATTGAAGTTTAGCCACCCTAGTATTGCTACAGATATGCTTTACTTGAGAGGCTCTACCTATATTGTCATTTTGTATATTTTGGGCATGCAAGTAAATATTTATGGATGTGTCTGGATTTGGTAGTTTGGCTAAGATGGCTAGAAATGCTCTGCTTGTATATATCAGAAAGAGTAAGCTTACTTTAACTACCGAATGTTTGATAAATGCTTGGTATTGATATTACAATGCTTGTTCCATCTTCTATATCTTTCTCATCAAAAGACATACTGTACATCTTATTGAACAACAACTATACAAGCTATTACTAGAATCTCTTTGTCTGGCAATACAATCAAGATAATTACAACAAGATTTGCACGACACCGCATCGGCAAGTTCCATGCGAAAAGAAAGTTACATTTGTAACTGAGGCAGCAAGGCAACACATTCAAGGTTATATTGGCATTTGTATCAATCTAGAATGTAATCCTTGTCAGTCCACAAGAATATGGTACGAACACCACCCTCAAATAGCAAATTTCCAATCGCTTTGACTACAAGTTCACTGAACTTAAATCCCACTTCGCATCATGGCGGCTACCAGCGGCAGCCCACCATCTCAACCCTGATGATGCAATTGTTTTACATGGAAGCACCTTGTCTTCAAGAGGACAAACGACTCTACAAAGTCACATTCAGCAACTTGCACTTACAAACACCGTATCGCAAGCTCTTGGAGCCCTGTTACAATTTCAGAGACATAACATATCGCAATGGTACAAAAGCCACCTCTCCAAAACTCCAAAACTGTTACCTTTAGTGCAACGCTGTTCAATTTCGATTAAAGAAGAACACAAGTTCCCCTACTCCGACTGACGAGAAAACAAGATTGAACATACATCTTCAGGAAAAGAGGAGAGGTGAAGATTTGGGTATATACTGAAGACATACAAGGGGATCATAAAGACAGCGAGAAGATTACTCGTGGAACGACCGAAGATCGGTGAAACGAACTCATGGACAAGAATGGGTTGAGAATTTGGGAGAAGAAGAATACTTCATCTCTTATTTACTGTCACCCTAAAATTAGAACGGGGAGATAAGGATGACGTTGAAAGAAAAAGAAAAGGAGAATAAGAAAAAGTAAAAGAAAAGGATAATAAGGAGTCTGTATTCAGTATAATACTATTGCACATGGGCTAAACAGCTGCTAATGACGTGGCCAAGCCACATCAGATTTCGGGGAGTTCGGGGATTGCAATTTCGGTGAGGCTAGCATTACTCAACTGAAAAACTCCCTTCGGAACTTATTTCCAAGAGAGCATAAAAGTTAATAGAGGGAAACATAGGCACAAAGTAATTCACCAGAAGTAGCAAACCAATTTGGAGTTTTAGCGGATATCCAAAGTGATATCTCCCAAACGAGTTTCCTATATATTTTACTCCAAGTCCTCTCTTTCTGTCATATTTTCCTCTTAGCCATTACCTGAAATCAGTCCTCTCGACCTTTACTAGTTTCTCCCTTGTTTTCATCCCCTTTTTCTCACAACTCTAATTTTAACACAAGGTATTTCCTTTGGGCCAACAATTATACTCGCCCTATACCTTAAATGGGCGCCGAGACTTTGTTACTGTATATGTCTGTACTACTCTTTTGAAAATGTCTGCCCTTTCGTCCTATACTAACTAGAAGAATGCCCCGTGCCTTTGGCACTCTCAAATTGAATAAAATACAGAAAATAATTGTATTGGCATGTTTCGTATTGTATGAAAGTGACACGTGTGATGAAGCAATTAAACAAAGGAGTAATCTCTCTAGGCTGGCCACCAACTTGGAAATGACAGTGAGATGGACGTTGGATTCAATTGCAGCCCTTCATTTCAAATCAATCTAATGGCATAAAATGGAAACACATCACCAATAGCAACAGTAAAACACAGTCCTTTCTTAGGTGGATTCAATACTAATGTACAAATACCAGTAGGGTGTAATAACCGGTGTTTGGTGCAGGGATACTTTCAAGGTGGATTCAATCCTCCCTTATTATCTTTACCCCTCTATGCCTAAAATTCAATCCCACCATGTAGGTGACATTCAATACTAAAGGCTTAATACCCCTATTTATATTGGTGCAAACAAACATGTTACATAATCCTCCCTATATAATTAATACTACCTTAATATCAATACACCCTATAATACTGTAGGCCCCCCTGTACCCCTAGTTTTCAATCCCGACATCAAACGTGCCCTTATACTAAACAATCTAAGGTATTTAGATTACGCGTGAGATTAGTATCTCTAACACTCAACTAAAGCGAGATGTGATTCCAAAGTTGGAGCTCATCGCTGGTGGGTATGAGTGCCTCACTCTACATTAGGCGACATTTGAACCATAAAAACATGATGTTTCAGGGCTTAAGTGGGGTGCCCTAATTCATGCAAATATACACTGTAGTTACTGAGACAAGTAAAGCGGCCTCGGCCTCGTATACCAATGAGATAGACTCACAACCGCTCTTTCGCCTGGAAAAGATGCCCACGAATTGTGTTGATTGAGAGTTAGAGTTAAAGAAGCATGACTGTAGGTATGGTACCAGAAATTCGCCATGAACAAAAATACGAACTAAAATACCACTTTGTAGGGTTTAGTTGTCGGAGTGAACATGGATGGGAAAGAGATAGCGACATACCTGCAATTAAGGTTGCTCAATAACTGGACAAAATCTCAATCTAGCTCCAAATCGACTGTTAGGGTTCCGTTTTCAGGGCCAATCGGTGAAGATGGTTAGGGCCGCTCCAAATGGAACGTCAGTTGATGTATCCAGTGGCTTAAATTTCTCCGCGATCTTCATTAATGAGCTCAAACGAGCTAATTTAACTAACAATTGGGACTCACCACTCAATCGCACCAAGGAGTTTAAGACGATGGAGGAAATAGCGCACTCAACGATCATGTTTGTTTGGCGGACGACGTGATCACGAAGGTTGCCAGTATGTTCACAACAGATTTAACCACATATCAAACCTATAACGTGTTGGGGGGTTTTGTTGTAGGGAATCGGTGGGAGTCAGAACAACAACGAGTTTGTTGTAGGAGCTCGATGGGAAATGGAACAACAAACTGGGGATTCAATTGAAGGAACTTGACAAAAGTAGGAGCATCGCGGGCGGCACTCGTTGCAGGAACTTGGTGAAACTAGAACAATTTATGGCATTTAGGATTATTAGAGAGAACCGGCCAATTCAAGCGCAAACAGACGAGAGGATTCAAGGCAATGTGAAGATTTGTTGGGAATCAAGGTGCCATGAATGGACTTGGGTGTGGCGAGTAGTTCGAGACGATGCGGGGCAAAGATACGGACCAAACGGGGGAGCTAGATGAAGACAATAAGCTTGGGTGGTCAGCCTTTTCGTGTGAGCACTCCGAGTGTTCGTACGAACACTTGCTGGAGGTGGCCATAATCGTTTCCTTGTTGGTTTTATCTCGATTTTGGTATTTCTTCGGGCACAAGTTGTATAGTAGATGTAGTGACCCTCATATTTATCTTACAAGTTTAACTTTTAAGTGATGTTGGTATTACCTAATTGAGTGTTTAGGGAAAATATTTTGTTAGTTATCCTAGACTTTTTCTTAAGAAAAGTTATAAAAGAACGTAGAAACCAAGTTGTATGTTTATTCTATTTGCAAACTAAAATGTCTTTTAAGTAATGTTTATGGTACTTTGTGCAATATTGTATGAGAAATGAAATATAGTATTGAATTTTAGTTGGATGTTTTGGTTACATCAAATATTTGCATCAATATGAATATATGGTGTGCATCATATGATTTGAAACTTACTTGTACTCACTTATTTTGGTGTGACCACCACACCCAATTATGTTGGGACTATAGAAGCACAAGTTGCATCTTTCCCATCATTTTCTCTACATTTTTCTCTCTCTATGAATTGCTAAAGCTCTCATTTCTCTCCCAATTGTTTCATTCCCGTTTTTGTTCTTCACCCACCCAAGACATGGTCCAAAAATCAAGTTTTTGAGGTTTTAAGTGTTGGAAACTCATCTTGGGTGTTAGTATATCAAGTGAGGAGCATGTTTTGAGCATCTTCATCAAGATTAAAGGTCCTAGGAGTCATCTTTCATGTCTTCCTCAAACCCACTTCAAGAACACCATGAAAGTATGAGTAAGTTCTACATCTTTTGCATCTACATCATGATTTTGTTCATTCACTCCTCATTCTTGTGACTCTATGACAAATCTTAAGTTGCATGTTAGTGGATCATCATTTTTAAGATGCAATCTTAGCATTGACCATCTCGTTTGTATGTTTGCATGGTGGACTTGTGATTGCATGTTCTTGATTCATCATCATCTTCATGATTTTCACACATGCAAGTATAAAATTGAGTTTGTTGGGTATATATGTATATGCTTCATATATTTTGATTGTCCAATTTCATATCTTGGAAGAAAATTTCTTGCATGCAACAAGCTTTGAACTATACAAAACCATCAAAGTCATGTTTTGAGCTGATTTCACAAAATTGAGAAAAATACTTAAGTATTTCAGAAAATTATAAAAAATTCATAGTTTGTGCATTTTCATGTGATTTTTTACAGTAAAAATTTCAAAGCCATTATACTTGTATTTAATTTTTAATCGGCCAAAAACTTGGGCTGTTTTACGAATTTGTCCAATTCCAGATCAGAGAAGTTTTTCATCGATTTCATGTACTTATTCTAGTCCAATGGTTACCAAATTTGGATATGTTGTTCCTAGGGGTGTTATTTACTTCCAGTTAAAGTTTTATAATATTTTGAATTTCTATGAATATTTTATGAATTTACTCCCAAGATCGCTTTTCAGCCTCTGTTTTACACCTAAACAACTCTGAAAGTTAATGTTTAAAAATACTTAAAATTTTTTATAATTTTTTTTTTTAATTTTATATGTTATGAGTAAACTCTTTATCTATGTTATGTAAAAATTTTTGTTTCCAAATAATTATTTTGAGTCACATATGAATTTTGTACTAGCGATGGTTACACTTATCTTATAAGCATGATTTAGAAGTTTATTAAGTTATTAAAGCTAGTTTATGCAAGTTACCTTTTATTTCATTATATGTCATATCACTCTTATATGCTGCATTTTACATTGCATATGCATCTTATAATATGTTTAAGACTATACAAGCATATGGATGTGTGAGAAGTTTGTTTATCTTGCATTGATAAGACTAGTATCATTTTGCTAAGTGATTTAGGCATGTCTATTTTTGGAATGATTTCATGCTAAGTGATTATGTGCTATGTTTAGAATGACTTCATGCTAAGCGATTATGGTTATGTTTGAAATGATTTCGTTCTAAGTGCTTATATGTATGACTGTAGCGTTTTTTGCTATTTACGTGACAACGGAGTTGATGATCGTGTGCTTAAAGATGAATGAATTTGGAATAAGAAATGTTAAATAAATAGATTAAGCTCGCAAGGTGAGTTACCTTATCTCCCGAAGTTTGTACCTACCCTCAAGTTTCTTACAAGCTTATGTACGTTCATGTCGTCCCTAGTACGTATGTATGTTTGCTTTTTACTCAAGTTAAATATTTATGCCCCATGGATGCTAACAAAGAAAAATGAACGTTTCATAAGATAAAACACGCTTTCAGAAAGGCCACGGTTACCGTAGTGAAACCCCCTGTCGGGTATAGGCAGGCTACGACCCTTTTGCCGGGACAATATAAGCAGGCAACGCGTCGCCTCACGAGCCGTCGCGATGGACATGTCCCTACGTTATGTTAAGTCACGAAGTTTACACGGCCATAAGATAAGAAACTAAGCACACACGTTCAAGTACGTTATGGTCTCCACGCGAGACAAAGCAAAGTTCCTACTTGGAACAATACAATTTCACACGACGCAAGTTATGCTTTACGTTATGCTTTCTCTATGATTCATGTTATGCTTTATGAATGTCATGATCTCTCAAGTTTCACAAGTATATGTATGTATGACTATGCCTTATGTTCATGTCGCTCCATGTGAAAGTTAACCTATTTTAGTTTCTCAAACCTACGGAGGGGCGTAGATGTAACTCACTGAGCTAGTTGAGCTCACCCTTTCACGTTACCCTTGTTTTTCAGGTTTCAAGGACACGTAAGAAGAAAGAAGTAGCTTGACGATAAGTTGATATGTGTTGGGTTGTTGGCGTGATGGTGCTTATGTGCTTAGATGTTGATGACATGCTAGACGACTTGAAGCTAGTGTAGAACACATGTTGGTAGATTACTTTAAGAATGTAAGAGTTGTAATTATGTATATAAGACCTTGTATAAGCCCTTGTATGATACCTAGAACATTTCTCATGTTATGCTCTGTTTATGTTATGAGTCGAGAGGACTAAACGATATTGATTTTCAAGTTTCAACTTTCTTTTCTTTACAATTCAAATTGTTTATCAAGACGACCCCAAGTTATTTGTTATTTACGCTTTCGCAAAGTTATTTTTGGAAACATTTATCACGACTTTTATAAATTACTTATTTAGCCTCTCGACGAGTCAAGGCCGCACCGGCATGTCGCGTCCTCCTCCCGTTAACGTAAGATTTTTCATTGATAATCGGGGTCGGCGGGAGGGGGATGTGACAGTAGACCTATATAAAGGCGATTGGTCGTGCTTTACACTGTGTGGTTGTATTCGTGGGGTTTCTCTCTAATGAACGAGGGTTTTTTCGGGCCACGGACATAGCTAGCATCGTGCTAGTGAACCACGTTACATCGGTTGTGATCTTGACCGTCGTTTATCATCGTTCTCTTACTCGTTCCAAATCACAACAGAGGAAATGAAAAACCAATATAAAAATCTTTGTAGCCATTACTCATCCTATTTGAAAGATTATGACTCATTAATCTTGTAGCACATCCCCAAAACTCTTTGTAGCCATTAGAAATGGTTTGATCTCCCATAGTTAACCCTCAAAAACGTCATCTCACATTTTTTTGATGAAAAATAGCACTTCTGGTCTCCCATAATTTTTATCAATTTTTACATGAGATAGTTATTTCACAATTTCATCAAATTTAGAGAATGATATTTTTGGTCTCCCACAACAAATCATCAAATTTATCACCAAATCATGAATTCTATAACTATAAAAATATATAAAAAAATTATTATCAAAACAATGTTACACTAAATTGCAAATGATTAAAGAACACTTCAAAAAATTTAATTGCCAGTCTAATTTATTTGATCATGATTATTCGATAAGTGTGCAATAAGTTTTTTATTAATGCATTGTTGTTGTCGTCATTTTTGTTTATATTTTATTTTCTATCACTAAGAGTAATTATATTATTCGTAAAAAATAATTTTTAACACTAATAAATTATAAAATATGACATTGTGTCTCCAATTATATAAAAGTAATGTAAAAACTGACCCTAAACACTAATTAAAAATTTGGTGTTGAATACACCAAATTATATTTTCACAATCAAATTTGATGGTAAACATAGAATTTGGTGATATAGGATAGGATTTGAGGGTACTGTGAGACATGCACTTCACCATTTCACACAGGGACGGCCTTATGGTAAAGCAACCGGTGTGGCCGCTTTATGGCCCCGGGCCGGCAGGGGCCCGTTTATTGTAGTTAGGTCCATCAATTTCCATAAATTCTACATCAGTTTGGTGGTAATTCAAGTTTTTGCCAGAAAGTTGACACAAGTTCGAATCGCCATAGTGACGTATGTTAAGATTTTAATTTCAATATACAAGTACAATCAACGCAATCTATTCTTTGTATGAAAAACATATTGCAAGTCTAATTTTTTGTGAAAAATAACCATTTTATGTATACATTTTTGTTTTGTTTTTTGGGGCCAAAACTTTAGTACCCGCTTTAGGCCCCAATTACTTTGGGCCGGTCCTAATTTTCACAAAAGTTACACAAAATAGGCTTGTTTGGATGAGAGTAAGTAGAGAGGAACTAAAAAGTCAAAAATTTGAGAAATCAGGTCAAACCTCTTCCAACAATCAAAGGAAACGGAATTCCGCCAATAAAAATCCGGAATTCCGGCTTGAAATCTGGATTTCCGGATTTTCAGCCGGATTTCCGGATTTTTTGGCGGAATTCCGGACTTTTTTGGCAAAATTCCGAACTCTTTAATGTAATTTTTGGTTCTTTTTAGACAATGTTGTGTTATCACAGTGGTTAAGTGTTTGAATTTATTACATGAGGTCTCATGTTCAAACCTCACCACCTCTAAAAAAAATTTCTTTACCCATAATCTATAATAATCTATCCCATTCAAACACTACAGATAAAAGGAGCTTTTAAGCTCAACCTCTCACTTATTTCAGCTCATCCAAACAGCCCCAATATAGAATTTGGTGAGTTGGTGTTTTTTTAGTGAACGACTGTGAAAGGCCTAAAAATAAATCACAATTCTTTTGGGACTTTGATGATTTGGTGATTTGTTGTGAGAGACCGAAATCACCAAATTTTATCATTAAATATAAGATTTGACGCACTGTGTGGAAGGAGTAATTATTGCTTGCTCCAAAAGCAAATATGACATGGTGATTTAATCAATTCATCACATGACACGTCAGGAATATGTAGGAATTCACTTTCTGTTGTCTGTCACTTATTCTCTTTTCTCTAGACGTGTCCTGTAATATATGATTAGACCAAATTCACGTATTTATTTTTAGAGCAAACAAAAAGATGCTTTTAGGCGTTGGGGATAGTGGAGAACACAAAACAGAGAGAGAGGCATATGTAGGCCTTCAATGGGTTAGAGCATCTCCAACAATGAGGAGCAAAAAAATGTCCTTGGACTAAATTTGGTCATGGAGTAAAATTTGCTCCTCCAGTTTGTTGCTTGAGCTCCATCACTGAGGAGCAAATTTGCTCAATTATTGTTATTTTATAATTTTCTTGTTATTAACTATTTTTTTTTCATATTAATTTTTTTGAATTAGTTTCATATTAATTAATCAAAAGTAAATTAGCAAAGTCTATTTAAATAAAGTATGATTTTTTTTACTAGTAATGTAATACTAAATTGATTTATATATATATACTAGCTAATTACCCGTGCCCGTAGGGCACTGTATGCAATACCTAAGTAAATTAACAAAACAAAAGTTTCAAGTGAAACCTCTACATGTAGTAACTCAACTAAATAAAGTTTTCAATTAGAAAATAAAATTAAAATACATACACAATTATATACAAAGTTCGCCAAAATTAGAACTTACCATTTGTTTATTCTTTCCATCAACATTGACGGGAAGGACCTGCTAAAAAAATTGTGTCATATTATTTATCTAACATGTGATTTCCATATTGAATTGTGCATGCTATATAATAGCCTTTACTTACATTCCTTTTTCAAGATAATGATTGATTTTCTTAAGAATATTTCTCTAATCAATTTGGTAGAGGAATTTTAGATATCTTACTATAACGTACTACTGCACCTTCCTCTTCAAAAGAGATAATTAAGGATGTATTGATGGGTGAAATAAAGATAGGAATGTATTTATGGAATTTCCATTTCATATTCAATGGCACTATCGTAGTTTAGTTTAGATTGATGGTTGATTATAAAATATATCAAGAGACAAAGAGCGGTCGAGATTAAAAGTTGAGAAAATCAACGGTAAAGATTGCCCAGTTGAATTTGTTTTGGCGGGAAACACCGTTCTATTTTATTATATAGATATATATATATATATATATATATATATATAAATTAAATTTAACATTTTTTAAGAAATTGCTATTTTCAATTACAGAGTAGGATTTCAATTTTGATATATTCGTTGGAGTTGTTTCAAATGGAAGAAACAACTTTTCATTAAACTTGAATTTAATATTTTTGCTCCTCACCCAAAACTGTCACAGAATTGCTCCTCCAAAAAAATGTCCTACCTTTTGCTCCAATGAATACTCCACCTGTTGGAGTTAGATTTTTTATGAATTTGGACTAAATTTGATCCAAAACTGGTTTTGCTCCTCCTCTTAGAGAGTTGAGAGTTCATACGCGCTTGATAAATTATCCCATTTTTTTGTCCCATCGTCATCACGTGGCACTCCTAAGCCGCACGATTCGAACTGCACAACGACTTCAGAGATTTCACTCAGCAGTTGGCAGGAGATGCTTTGGGAGTTGTGTGTTGCTTTCTCGTGATTCACTTCTCAGCACTGCCACAGGCCCACAACAACTTGATGCAGCTGCTGACCCAAGTCAGTCAGAGCCTGTTTGGTTCCAGCTTAAAATCTCAATAATCTGAAGAAAATAATTTGGGGTGAATAAGCTGGCTGTAATTATAATCTGAAAACAGTTTGGCATGTGCTGAAAATCTGAGATTAAAATTTAATTGCGTTTGGCAACGCATGTAGCCTTTACTATCAAATTTATGATAAATATATTTTTTTGAACTTATGATACGTCTAAAATGTTGTCTGTTTGTACAAATTAACAATTCATGCATTAACGAGATGATAGAGTATGGTATTTCTGACGTTAAACCTCAAAAATCTCCAAAATCGGAGATTGTATAATCTGCAGATTATTGACCAACTTAAATTAAAATCTGACTCAAAAAATTTACGAAACAAACGAGATTAAATTTTTTGGCACATTTTAATCTCAAATGAGATTTTAATCTCTAACCAAACATGCACTCAGACTCCACATGGGTGCTTTTGGTCCAGCTTGCCTTGTGACCGTTGGTGATACTTCTAGATCTTTAGTTTGACATCATCATCGTGTGAGCAATCTTGTTACTTTAATGTCATGTGATTTGAACGACAAAATTGTACAATTTTTTAATAATATTTACATAGCGTGTACCAGACCGTCTCAGCTCTTTCTTCCCATCAGACTTTTTTTACTCGTATCTATATCACTTTGACCGGGTAATTTATATAGTAAAATAATACAATATTTTGATAATTTTTTCACTATATTATAGCGCACCTTTTAATCTACAACACCATAAACAAATTATCAAAAAATTACATCAGTTTACTATTCTTACAATCAATTATATTCATATATAGTTTTTGTTTGTCTAAATAGACCGTCGATTGGATAAAAAAAACAATGTCCGTACAAACATTGAAGAAATTTGTTTCCGTATCATTACTTTTGACTCGTCTTCCTTATCAGTTTACAAGCATTAAAGAAAATTTGTTTCCGTACAAACTTGAACCCAATCATTTAAAAAAAACCAAACTCACAACTTTTTAGAAGAAAACCTAAAATGATGGTCATAAGGCCAGAATCTAAACAGATTTTTTGAGGTCGAAGGTTTGTCCGAGGAGGAAAAATTGTAACCACCTAAAACATTTTTATGTAATTTTGGATGAAAAAATATTAAGTTCCATGTTATTTTCATTGATTTTTTCCTTTGGGTAAGTCTATCACTCACATCCACCATGGAAGTGTGGAGCAATAGAACACTGTATTTGATCTTCAAGATCGTTGCACTACCAGTCAGAAAGTGGACAAACGCCATTACGTGTATATTTGGGAACCTCCTAAAAAGGAGTAAAAGTTATTGATATGATTAGTGAAAATTATGGAAATGCTAACACACAATAATAAATTATTACCATCAATTAAGTAAATACTATTTCTACTCATTATTTTGAAAGATGATTACTACTTTTTAGTTAAAGGGGCAATAAAGTCTTGACAACGACAATCCGGTGTAACCATCAAATTAGCTGGTGTAAGAATCACTATCCTATTAAATTAAAATCTGCAGACGTGACAAACAAGATTGTTGAAAAGATACCGATTTTAATTTAATTGGATTAATTAGATTAAAATCAGCGATACCAAAGATGCACTTAATAAGTTGGGGTTGAAGAGCACTTTTTATTGTATGATTTTCATGTACTAGGCTCTAGTATTGTCACGACTAGCAAATCATGTATTGTTGTTTTTATGACATAGGTTAGTCGGTTTTGTCACGTTCGGCTTGTGGGATGGTTGACAGTCTTCTCTTGTTATGCCCAATAGTAAAGTATAATTTTTTATTTTTTCTAAAAAAAATAACTTATTTTTAATCTTATTTATGAATTTACCCAATCAAATAATATTCAAACTAGGCCACCACGAGCCTTCCCCTTTTTATACATGTGAACGAACGCAAATGAAAAAGAATCGCCAACACGAAACTTCTCAATTACATTTCACGTTAGGGAATCAAGAGTTCAATGTCTGTTACACAGACAGAATTCATGTACCAAAACCGCTCAAAATGTCATTGACTAAAGAAAATATTTACTGCTGGGGAGCATAACTCCCATAGCCAAGTTAGTACACACAGATCAGAAATTACAACAACTCTTGTTTTGTTTATCTACCCCTCTACTGAAACACCAAGCATCTTAGAAGCAACACAACTTCTGTATTGTCCTAACACCAAACATCTGGATTCACTTGGCCAACCTCCAATGCCCATGACATTAGAAATGACCGCGATTTTAGTGGGAACATGCATTATTGAAAATACTTCTGCCAGTTACCCTACAAGAAGACAAAGGTCGTAAGCAGAATGCCCAAAAATCAGAGAGCAGCCACACTAAAATGCAGCGAACACAACCTGCACCAGACTAGTGTTTATCTTATTCGTACATAAATAAACACTAGTCTGTACCCCGCGCCATGTCACGGACTGTTAGCAATTGGTGCGCCCATGTGGGGTGTTCAATGCAATTATCGTAATCTTATGGGGTTAGTTGCACTAATGTACAAACCTAGAGGGGCTAGTAGCTAAGACTCAAACCCTAGGGGTTTATGTGCAAACCTAGGAGAAATTTTGCCTATATAAGGAGGCAACCTCCTACATATTATATTGTTATTCCACACAGTAAAGTTACTCTGTCTAGATTTACTCTAGTAGTAGAGAACCCTAGTCTCTCTCCAACTACGTCCAAGGAGGTGGAACGTGGGGTGAATCATAGTGTTCGTCCTCGAGATTCACACTAGATTGGTGGGAGCAAGATCAAGAAGGATGCGCGTGAAAGCAAGCAACCAACGATCATCCGCTGCATTAAGGAGCTAAGGAAGACAAGGTAAACACATGAATCTTCCGCTATAATTCATGTTGTAGATCTGTATGTGATAGATCCTTCCTGGTCTTCATTGGTATTAGAGCCATAGGCTTGTTTTCGTACCTCGTTATGCGTACCCGAATCTGTTTAGAAAATCGAGTTTCTGAAATTTCATAACCAGTAGACGAAACCTATATGGTAGGTAGGTTTTTCACGAGGATTCCAGAAATATAAATTTTATAATTTTTGGACTTACGATGAATTAGTTATGAATTGTTTAAGATTCGGAGCTGTATTAATCTAGACTGCTAGATCCAATCAGTAAAACACATTTTTTAAAACTTGTTAAAATTGGATTTTGACCACATAATCGGGATCAGGACGGAAAGACGATCCCAGAAAAATTATTTTCGTCGGGAACGGAGCACGGGAAGGCGGCGCGTGGGCTTCACGCGCCACCGACGCCGCGGCCACGCGCCGCCACGCGCCGCACGCGCCAAAGGGCTGGCGGCGGCTGCTGACGTGGCGGTGCCACGTCAGCAAAAGGCTGACATGACAGTCACGTGGGGCTGGCATGGCGGGATGGCGTGGCAGCTGACGTCATCATAGGTGCTGACGTGGCATGCTGACGTGGCACATGGCCGATGTCGGCGCGTGACGTAGGCGTACGCGCCCACGCGCGGTGCCTCGTGAGGGCGCGTGCGGCCTCCTCCCGCCGTCATTTTTCGTCCGGTTTTTTCCTATGTACTCCAAATTGATTTTCCTATTTTTTGGATATTTTTTCTTAATTTTTGGAGCGACGGACAATTTTAGTAATTTCCAGATTAATTAATTAGTGTTTAGCACACTTCCCGTGGCAGTTTGACAACCTTAAACACACTGTTTTGAGCCCAAATTTTTTCTGTAGACTTAAGTCATTTTTTCCCACGTTTTGCCATAGGTGGTGAGACCTTAAGTGGTAGGGAGAAAATTTCGATCTTTTTAGTTGATTAGATTATTGCTTATTAATTTCCAGTAATTAGAGATTAATTCCGGAAATTTCCAGAAAACTACAGTATGTTTATTATATTGTTTTACATACTGTTGTGGGTTAAATGGATGTGTTTGGTGCATGGATGTGGCATAGATATTTTATATTTTGGTTTTGGTTTTAAATATGTAATCAAAATACGGCCTGCGTGTCGTGCCTCTCTATATACTCTAGTGTCTTCTCTTCTCATCCAATCGCCTCTATGAGGTTACTTTTTATTAGAAATAAGATAGTTTGTTGAGATTGAATATAAAAGATTCAAGAGAGGTGGCCAAACCAAAAGCTATGGCGCAAGGTGCATGGAGCAAAAGATGGTCTAAAGGAGCCTCAAGCTTGGAGTCCTCAAGTAGGCGAGATGGCATGAGATGGAGTTCAAGACTTGCTCAAGATGTACTCTCAATAGTGGGAGTGCACCTTAGGGGCCACATCCATTGCATATTTATTTATGCTTATGCTTGTTTTATGTTATAATTGCGTGTGATTGGATATATATGTTTAACCTCGCATGCTAAAGAACTAAAACAAAAGAGCTCACATGAGGACATGATTGAAATTGATAGGAAATCACAAGAGATGAGATTTGATACCTAGGATATACCCTAGGTTTTGGTGGAGTCCTTGTGAGGAACTATTGAGTTTAATCGATGTCACATGTTATTTTGGAGCTAAGTAAATGCTAGTGATTAACTTCCACAATGTCTCTATCAATCGTGTCTAAATCGAAACTGTAAAGGCTAAATGGTGACAAAAACGACATGATAAGCCGTCGTACAATGTAACTATCCGTTGGACATAGGTTGTCAGCCACGTACAAACACGGTCGAACTTGTGATGAATAAGTTGTCACAGCAGCACATGGACATTATCTTTAGGCTTACCAATAGTGGGAGGCAGCAGTCAAGATAATGTCATAGTGCGTGCTATGAAAAGGTGGGGAAATGACCTCATCAGCATGTTGAAGACCACTTTTAAAATTGTAGGAAGCCAAAGAAAGAATCTTGGATCCGTCTTAGCCATTTGCGTACATAAATTGTGAGTAGTGACTCATAATAATCCTACCTTAACTATGAGTTATGGCTCATGTCATAATATTGAGCACTCGACTTCAACGTCAGAGATTGATGCCATTTATGATCAGAAAAGTTAAAGGCTGTCAGGTACAAGCTATCCGATTTGCAATTTGCTGCAATCTCTGCCACGTTTCACGAAACGTTATATGACACACTTTGTAAGTGTCAAAGATGTTTGGATAAGGCCAAACATCACCATGTTCTAGGATCTAAGCAAAAGGAGTATGCTAAAACTATTAGTCCAGCATACTTCGGATGTTTAAGCGATAAAAGATTGCTAAATACCATTA
Organism: Linanthus parryae; assembly: GCA_023055425.1. NCBI lineage: Eukaryota > Viridiplantae > Streptophyta > Magnoliopsida > Ericales > Polemoniaceae > Linanthus > Linanthus parryae. The sequence goes on along the minus strand of JALGPY010000004.1, from coordinate 124,165,357 downwards.
GTGAAGTATGATCATACTTAGTGAAGTATGATAGGCAGATATAGTCCCTAGCCTGGTTTTAGGACCAAGGCAACATGTGGGGCAAGGATAAGGGAAATTAGGGGCAATATTGGTATAAGACCAAACAGCCCAAGACTGGCGAACGCAAAAGGCAAAGGAGTTTCCCTAAGACAAGAGAAAAGGCCAGACCTGGCAAATAACTTCTCGTCTAAGGATCTAAAGGATTATCTTTGAGGGAGTAGCCACCAAAATTTGTTTTGGTCACAGTTTTAACTTTGGATATGGTTATATCATGGTGTTTGCGTTCTTAAGATTCTAGCATGAGTGACGCCTCAGAATTCTTGGATGTCAACTTAAGAGTATGACTTAAGATTCTATATGTGGTGCGCTAGATTAAGACACACGGTGACAGGAAAGGATGTTCAGGCTAGCTAGGGCAGGCCTGCTTGGATTTTGCCCAAGGTACCCTTACCTGTGTGTGATTCTTACCGGACATGAAAGGCAAAACGCGAATCATCCGGTTGAGCATTAAGGAATACTGAGTCTTTTTATATTATTCATTCTGTTGTTGTGTTCCATTATTTGTTAGAGCTAAGACATGGTGCTTACTGTTCCATCGCATTCGTAGATGATTGTCCATGTCTCAACTGTGTGTACTTGGGCCTCACAAGTCTGAGGCACAAGGGTGCTTCAGACGGGTCTCTACAAAAGGTAGAAAACCTTATGGATAAAAGGATATGTCCTTGGTCAGAATGAGACTGGAAGTATCTATCTTAGCAAGAGCTAGGGCTGTTCATAAACCCGCTTGACCCGCCCAACCCGCCCGGACCGAGCCGAATCGAGCCACGTTAGAGTTAAATTGGGTATAAATGGGTGATTATGGGTTTAAAATGCCCAAACCCGCCAAAATTCGGGTGGGGCACGGGTGTAATTTTCTATACCCGGTAGAACCCGCCCCGCCCCGAATTGCAATGAATATAGTATATTAATATTACTCTATTATTGGTACTAGATATTTTTATTATTATATTAGTTAATATACATCAGATTGGTCTAGTTTTCTACTTTTCCTCCTAACCCATTAACCCGTTCTCTCTTCTCTCTCTAACAGCAGAGATAATAGACATCGATTAGACGATTACTACCGTGTCTCTCTCATCAGATTCGACGATTGAGGCTGATTCCAGGCGATTCAAGATTGATTCCGCGGCCATGGAAGATTGATTGTCATTCGGTTCTGTTAGGGTTTAAGACCGAGGCCTTCTCAGCGTCTCAGCCAACCATCGGCCGTCTAGAAACCCCGATTGCTTTCTAGCTACTGGATTGTCACTACTTTGAAGCGGATCTGGAGTGAACATGTTATAGAAGTACAACCATCTCTTCTTCTTTGATTTGTTATGTATCTTCTTGACTAGGGTTTATATGGGTTTGGTTATGTGTTCTTTAATTGTTCACTTGAAGACTCTGGATTCTGGACTTTGACCTTGAGACTTTCAGTTTGATCTAAATTACAGTTAGATATGTTAATAAATCTAAAACCCTAGAGTCAAATTGGTTATTTTTGGTTTAGATTGTTACTGTTGCTTCACTTGTGATCCTAGGGTTTATATGGGTTTAGATTGTTACTGGTTATTTTTGATTTGTTATGTATCTTCTTTAATTGTTGCTTCACTTGTGATCCTAGTGTGTAACTGTGTATTACTATTGTTAAAATTACAAATGTAATGGAGCAATACTTGGGCACATATTCAGAAGGTATTTAGAAGTTTAGAAATACTTGGGAGATACTTAATGAATGGAGCAATATTCAGTACTTGGGACATATTAAGTACTTGGGAGATACTTAAGTATTGCTCCATTACATGAATAAACTCTAGGCACATATGCAGAAGGTATTTAGAAGTAACAATGCCAAACAAGTTTATTCATGAATAAACTTGGGTACATATTCAGAAGGCATACATGAAACAAGCTTATTCAGAACATCCTAGTGTGTATTAGGCCTTGCTTGCAGTGCCAAACACTTAAGGCACTAGTTTGCATCGCATCTTGAGTCGGTTCTTAATACTTCTTCAACCAAAGACAACCAACTGAATGAATCAGTTGTGATATTAATAATATGATAAAATAGCGCAATACTCTCCAATTACCAGATTTCATAGAACATGATACTTAATGAACTTCTTATCTTTCATGGAATTTTTTTATAACTCTTTGTTTGATGCAATTTATCTCCCAAAAGAACCCCGAGAAGTGAGAAGCTCCATATATATCTTATAACTATCATTTAAATTGATTATTTGAGCATCACGGTGTTTGTCATTAAGTTATTTATGATTGTGGGTGATTGATTCTACTTATAACTGCTGGGTCTTCATGTCAACAGGCTGACATCACGGATCTTACTCTTGATGAAGAAGACAACAGTACCATTATTGAGGATGGAGGTATCGGTAACAGGCCAAAGAAGAGGAAAGCTCTCAATCAACGGGAAGGTAATTCTAAACCACCTGCTGGTCCTCCCCAAAAAAGAACCATTAAGCTCCTTACACAGCCTAAACCTCTTGGTGATAATTCCACATCTGAAGTGTGGGATCGCTTTACAAGGATAGAGGATACACTTAGGTGCAAATGTAATTATTGCCCTAAAACTTATGCTGCTGATCCAAAAGTCCATGGAACTAGCAGCCTGTGGACTCATATAGAAAACAACTGCAAGAATTACCCTTACCGTTTAGAAGATAAAATGCAAAAAACGTTGGCATTTACTCCTGCTGTTGGTAAAGAGAATGTAGGCAATTTGAATGTTGTGGTGTTTAGTCAAGATGTTACTAGGAAAGATCTTGCTAAAATGGTAATTATTGATGAATTGCCTTTTAGAATGGTAGAGGGTATTGGTTTTAAACGATTCTGTTATGGAATGCAGCCGCGTTTTAACATTCCTTCTAGGATAACAGTGGCACGAGATGTTTTGAAAATTTATGAAGACGAAAAGGGCAAGTTGAAACATATGTTAAAGAATCAACGTGTTTGTCTTACCACAGATACATGGACATCAATCCAAAATTTCAATTACATGTGTATCACTTGTCATTGGATTGATGATTCATGGAAGTATCATAAGAGAATTCTGACATTTTGTCAAGTGCCTAATCACAAAGGTGAGACAGTTGGTAAGGTCATTGAGGGTAGTTTAAAAGATTGGGGAATCGGTAAACTATTCACTGTAACTGTTGATAATGCAAGCTCCAATGATGGAGCAATTCGTTACTTGAAAAGAAAAACTAAAGATTGGAGGGGCACCATACTTGGGCACGAGTTTATTCATGTTCGATGTTCTGCTCATATCTTAAACTTGATTGTAAGAGATGGTTTGGAAGAGATTGAAGATTCTATTGTTAAAATTAGAAATGCAGTCCGGTATGTAAGGTCTTCTCCAAGTAGGCTGGAGAGTTTCAAAAAATGTGTAGAAGAAGAAAACATCACAAGTAAGAGTTTGCTTTGCTTAGATGTCGATACAAGGTGGAATTCAACCTACATGATGCTTGAAGCTGCTGAAAAATTTGAACAAGCATTCATCAGGCTTGAGGAGAATGATTCTAAGTACTCCTCTTATTTTAATAGCGAAGAAAATGAAGAAAATGGTGTAAGAAAGACCAGGGGCAGAGGTAACAAAAGTCTTGGATCTCCTAATAAGGATGACTGGAAAAGAGCAAGGTTCTTTAATCAATATTTGGAAGTATTTTATCATACAACTTTGCGCTTTTCTGGTTCATCGTATGTGACATCAAATAATTTTTTTGATGAGATTGTGGGGATTCAAGATACATTGATTGAAATGATTGATAGTGAGGACATTGATTTGAAGGTAATGGCCGAGAGAATGAAAAAGAAGTTTGATAAGTATTGGGATAACCTTGATAATATCAAATTCCTACTTTATATGGCTGTTGTTCTTGATCCTCGTTACAAATTGAAGTATGTGCAATTTTGCTTTGCTCAAGTACATGATGCGGCTAAAGCTTCAGAAATGACGAAGAAAGTTGAGGTTGCTTTGCTTAAAATGTTTGAATTTTATGTGCAACGTGATGGTTGTAGTAGTACTTGTCCAATCAATGAGGCACAATGTAGTGCTGCAACACTTGCTCCCAAAAAGAAAGTGAAAGGCAAGCAACTTAAATCTAAGTATGCGAAACAATTGGAAGACGAAGAATGCATGGAGACTAAAACTGAATTGGCCAAGTATCTGATTGAAGGTTGCGAGATAATAGACGAGTCTTTTTGCATTCTTAGTTGGTGGAAGATGAATGAAACAAAGTATCCAATTGTTTCTAAAATTGCCAAGGATGTTTTGGCTATCCCCATATCGACTGTGGCATCGGAAACTACATTTAGCACTGGTAGGCGCGTTCTTGATTGGTTCAGAAGTTCAATGTCACCGAAAATGGTGGAGGCTCTTATCTGTGGCCAAAATTGGTTGAAAGCAGACCTGGAACGCATTGATCTATGTGAATCTATGGACGTTGTGTCATCTTACGATGAGATAGAACTTGGTTCAGGTATCATTTTGTTTTAATTCTTAAGAGTTGATGTTTTTTGTGTGGCTATGTGTTTATAATATTGCACTAAAACTTTCATTTGGCCGAGCTGGATGGTCCTAGCTCTATTGTCGTTGACGAGTAATCTGCACGGTACATAAGTTATTATTCTGTTTCACATTAACTGATATAATTTAACTACAGCTTGTAGCTTCTAATTTAATCAAATTATCGATGATTGCCATTGTAGGCCAGTGGAACTTTTTGGGAATAACTATATATATATATATATGGAGGTTTTGGTATGGTCTGGCAACTTTTGGAAGGGAGGCTGATATAATTATCATAAGGTAAGTAGTATTTATCTAATTTCTCTATTAATATGCTCTGTAATTTGATTATATATTAATTTTTGATAGAATTTATTCAGTGATTTATAATATTGCTATTTCATTGGTTGATAATTATTGTAGGTCAGTAGAACTTTTAGGGAATATTATCTTGCTTATTATTCATATAATTATTGCAACTGCGATATTACCTTGCTTATTATTCATATAATTTTTGCCAGGCTTTTGTGTCGTTGTCACCTGTTGTTGGCTGAATTGTAAGATGAAGTGTTGCCCATGTTCAAACTAATGTATGCCTCGCACAGGTTTTTCTCACTGCCTCTTCCTCCATCAGTTCCCTCCCTATCATGTTCCCTTGTAATACCGTTGTCTTACTTGTTTGTTTGCTTGTTTTTAAGAGATCTCTTCATCAAGTTCATAGTGGAGTTTACAGATATAGAGACTTTAAGAGATCGACTGATGCTTCTAAGAAAGCTGCTGGATCATCGTTGATTTGGGTTTGTTCTTGTTTGTTGATTTGGGTTTTTTCTCACTGCCTCTACCTGTTTTTTTTCTAATATCTTCAATTTGACCATTTTTCTGATCTGTATTAAATTGTCTCTTCGCTGGAAGAAAGTTGATGTTGCTGTTATGTTGTGAGTCTTGACAAAATAGTTAGTAGAAAAGCACATAATAGGTGCATTTTTAGCAATCAATCAATTGAAATCCCGATAAAACCATAAGTTAATGAAAAATTTCTATGAAGTCTCTCCAACTTGAGCCTATAAGTCTAATAAGCTAGCGATCACTCAGTTTAAGAAAATATGCACTCCTGGGTATTGCCATGGTAAGTTTGTTAACGCCCCCTTAGAATAATCTTTATTTTACGGATATGTACTTCTAGTCCCAGTTATATCTTCCAAGTCTTTTTTATGGTGACTCAGCGTTTTTTGGTTTTTTGTATGAATTATTTCCTCTTATCCAATGTAGTCCAAATGAGGTCCCCAAATGGCCATGTTCTCTTGATTGTAACCTGGAACAAGGTCCAACTGTTGCTTTAGACAACCGTGATATTTTCCAGCAAACACACATACTTACAGTATACTGTTGACTTTTAACCCTTTATCTCAATTGCCATTATTTTGTATTGATTTGGGCTTCTTTTTGGAACCATCAGATGGAGGAGCGCGGCGAGTGGAGGAACTGTTGGACATCTCAGTTATCTGAGCTCAAGAGAAGAAGCTTTCGACAACCGTATTTCATACTATTGTTGCTGCAACTTATGAAAAAACCTTCTACTCCTCAGCGTTTTTGGCTGCCTCTTCTGTATGACTCGGTAAGCTCTTCCGGACAATATAGTGTCAAATTCAGTATTCAAGTTCTATTTGTTCTTCCAAATTAGATGCGATCTTGACCTTCTTTACTGCTTAAGCACCTCTCTCTCACACACACATACACACAAACACAAACACCATCCACACTAATTGTCATTGTTTTTTCACTATTAATAATGCATATAAACCAACCTGTACCTAAAGGAATACTTAAAGCAAGTTGGATAAGATGACTGAAGAACAATTCATATCCAAGATTGCTGCTTTCGAGAAAGAAGTCTCACCAATCTTTTGCATAAAATATCAGAGAGAGAACAATGAGAAAACAGTCCCTCTATAGCTTCCCTTCGACTTGTGCGCTTCGTCAGAGAGAGAACAGTTTGCCTTATGCTGTGCTTCTTAAGAGAAACAATGAGATAGAGAGGTCACATATGGTCTGGCTTTGCTGTTTTTATCGGCAAATTTGTGTATTGCAGCATCTAACTATTATTGCATCTTTTCTGTTTTCGTTTTCAATTTTTTTATATTCTTGAATAAATATAAAATTAGCATTCAGGAACACACTAAATGCCATGGACTAGAACTGTTTTCAGGAGACGGCTTACAAGTGCTTATGTTGTTTTATTGGTCTTCGTCTTTTATGTGGAAACATGAAGGAATTATTTGTCTTGGCCTACAAATTGTGCCCTTGCATAGTGTCATGACATGCTGCATTGCCAAAGTGCATCCATTTATAGTATCAGTTTATTATTACATCTTTAAATGATACAGATGGTGAAATTGAAAGGTAAAGCAGTGACCCAAGCGCAACACAAGCAGCTCAGGTGATGAGAAAGGCAGACGTTATGTTTCTGCTCGTAGAGCTAGCAAATTATCATATGCTCCAAATAAGCAACCTCTGAAACTTGGATTTGTAGCAGGGTTCTTCCTCAAAATCCTTATGCAGGTAGTTTCATCTATTTTCTTCTCAAGGGGTTAAATGTTGTCCCCAAAAATACCTCACTTTCATTTTCTAATAAATGATGTCCTTACTGTTATACACTGCAGATGTACAAGCTTAATTTTGTGAAGATTTTGTGCTATCCGGATTCCCAGCCCAAGTTTATTGCTATGAGCCTCAAATAGTTGTTGTTGCCTTATATCTTCTCCAATGAATCATTGTAAATTATGTGGTACCTGAACTTTTATTATATATCTGTTATGTAATGACAACTTTGTCGAGTGGATCGTTTGAACTCTTGATAAGACAGCAACTTTGTCAATGGACGATGGCTATTTATTTTTGTACAATGTAATAATTGCATTTCAGTTTGCTATTTTTTTACCCGCACGAACCGGGCCGAACCGAGCCGAACAGCAATGTCCGGTTAAGTTTGGGTTTGGAATTTATTTGGTCAGGTTTGGGTTATGATTTGTCCAACCCGAGCTCATTGGGTTGGGGCAAAAAACCAGGTTCCACCCGCCCGAACCGCCCTGCGAACAGCCCTAGCAAGAGCTATGTGATGGAGAGAAATAGTAAGACAGTTGGCTATTCCCACGCCTCAGCAGGGTGCTGTAGAGAATAAGAGGAATAGGTTACTGTAAGAGATGGTTTGATGTATGATAGAGCGTGCAAAGTACAAGTTCCCTATTCGGAGGAGACACTTTGCTAAACGACTATCAACATACTCAACCATAAATCCACCAAGTCTGTAGCCACTAAACCCTACGAGATGTGGACCAAAAGGCAACCTGAATGAGGTCACCTTAGGCCATGGGGATCGGCAGCTTATGTACTAACTAAATTTCAAGTCAGGAAGAGGTTCGTTGAGAAGTAAGTCTCTACGAAACAGAAGTTTTCACTGGAAGACACCCCATCCCTGAATGATCAACAGGAAATTGTTCCTAAGGATCTTCAGGACAGTGGGAGTAACATGCCTAGTGAACAGCCCATCATAGATTATGACTATGTGGAGGAACCCTCTTTGCGTAGGAGCGCTCTTTGGAGCGTATCTCGTCGATGAATTGACATCGAAAGGAAGACCATAAGGGTCACCACGGAAGACAATGATGAACCTAGGATATTGTCCCATTATCTTGATAAGTGTAGGATGATGTGTTAGGAACAGTAGCAGCAAGTGGCAAAAAGGCAGGAGTTGAGTGCAATGAACTATTGTTAGCATAAGGAAAAAATTGTTCATCAAAAAGTACATCTCTGGAGATATAGAACTTCTGAGAATTTCTTTCAAAACAATGTACCCTTTATAATTTGGAGCATAACCTAAAAACACACATTGTTTTGTCTTTGGATCAAGTTTAGAGTTCATATATGGTCTTAGACATGGATAGCATGCACACCCAAATATTTTCAAGTGATCATATGTGGGTTTCGTCTTAAACAAAAGTTCATGTGGAGAATTATAATTTGTGTTTTTAGAGGGAATTAAATTGATTAAATAAACTGCAGCAGTGAAAGCATGATACCAAAAATACTTAGGCATAGAAGCTCGTTGCATTAAAGTAACAGCTGTAAAGTGGGACTAAAAAACCCAAAGCGTAAACTCTCTCTTCTCTTTCCTCCCTCACTGTTCCTTTGAGATCGGCTCCCTCTTCTTCCATGGCCTCGGCTATGGAGGAAACTCCTTTCCAACAGACAGTCGAAGATGACGAGATGGATGATCTCGGAAAGAAATCAAATGCGGATTAGAGTATCGATTTCCAGAATTGCAAAAAGAGAAATGGGTTTGTCTCGGAGACAAACCCCGATCTTCACCAGGAGAAAGCCCAGAATCCTTTGGATCTCGGGGCAAAACTTACAGATCTTGTATCGGAACAGAGAGATAAGAATATTTCTGAGAAGTATCAGGTAAAACACACTCTTTCAAAGAGGCTTTGAGTAAAACTTTGAAATCGAAAGGTTTCTTCACAAATAGTGAGGAAAACACAGATATTGGAAATGAATGGGATGTGGATTGTGATGATATCTCAGATGATGAATCTGAAAGTGAGGAGGGAGGGCTTCCGGAAGAACTCAACAACATTCCGAAAGTGATCTTTCCCACTAACTTGAAAAGGCATTTGAAACGGAAAATGCAAGATTGTCTCATTATTAAACTTTTAGGCAGAGAAATTGGTTACAAAACTCTCTGTAACAAAGTGAAAGACATTTGGAAACTTAAAGGCAGTTTCGATGCAGTCGAAATTGAGGCAAATTTCTTTATCTTCAAATTTGATAAACCGGAGGATCGCCTAAAAGTTTACACAGGCGGTCCTTGGGTTGTGCTTGACCACTACCTCACGGTGAGAAAGTGGACCGCCAATTTTGCCCCTTCGGAAGCATCGGCAATCTCGACCGCAGTTTGGGTGAGATTTCCGGGGCTTCCGTATGAACATTTGAACAAAAAGTCTCACTCAATAGTGTGGCGAAGGTTATCGGAAAACCCCTAAAGGGGGATATCAATTCTCTGGCTAGATTAAGGGGAAAATTTGTCCGGCTATGTGTCGAAATCAACCTCAATGCCCTCTGGTTGCTAAATAAAGATTGGGTAGGAAGGTTTTTCTGGTGGAATACGAATCCATTCACACGGTTTGTTTTGATTGTGGCAGGATTATCACCGGAGGGATAAATGCCCATTCAGAAAGACGCCGGAAAAAGAAGTAACGCTGAAGCCGACTCCGACGGGTGAGAAACCGGCAGTCGAAGTCAACACCAATGGTCAAATTAGCAATGGACTTATGACAAAGACAGATGGGGAAAATTCGATGCAACTCAAGGGAGATTTTGGGAAATGGCTCTTCCAAAAAAAACCAAAAAAACCGACCTGGAACCAAAACCCGACTTCTAAAGGCGGGCCTAACTCTCCCAATCTGTCAGATGGGCCTTCAAAGCCAGGCAGAGGCTACAAGGCCCATGGATCGACGTCCCACAACAGATATGAGGCCCTTAACGGGAAAGTCCACAAGGAGGAAGCCCGCTAAAATAATAAAACCCAGCAGAATGCCCACAAGAACCCCTCTCCCTCAAAAGACAATAATACCCATCAAGAGAAGGTTGGAAGGGATAAAAGATCGAGGGCAGATAAGGAAAATCCGACTATAAGTAATCATATTCTGAGTTTTAACCTTGGTACCTCAGGTACAGCTGATCATAACTCGCAGACGAAATCTACACCAAGGAAATGTCCCTTATCCAACGCGATAAAGGAAAAGGGATTTCAATAGAAACCCTAGATCCCGATTTCATACCGACAGAGAGCCCGCCCCCCTCTAACCCTTTCAACTCTTCCCTCTTCACATTCGGTAAAGATAGCAGCAGTAACAATGGAGCTCTTATGGGAAGAATGGAGAATGAAGTTGAAGGACACAGTGGTGAAACGACTGAGTCTGAGCGGTTACGATTTGAATTTGGAGGAGCACAGACGGGAACCAATATTGATAGAGGTGTCGTGGTTTGTCAACGAGATCTGGATGAAGTTGGGGATCGAGGAGAAGCAGGGTGTGAGCGCACCCAGAGTAATGATGAACTCTCGGAGGGGCTGGGGAGAAAATTTCCAGTGTCAGCACGAGGTGTTGGAGTTAATTCTGAAGGAGCAAAGGCAAAAAAATTATAAGTGTTTCCCCATGAAAGTCATTTTGTAGAACTGTCGTGGCACAGGAAACGACGACTTCAAGAGAAATTTCAAAGATTTGTGCAGAGCACACAAACCAGAGGTATTTTCCCTCTTTGAAACTAAAATTGGTATGGAAACCATGGGTAACTTTTTCCAAAGTCATAACTTTTTTGGCTGCGATTTTGTCAACCCAGTTGGTAGATCTGGAGGAATCTGGCTTCTTTGGAACGATGATGTTGTCACAGTTGATGTTTTTAACAAAACTAAGCAGGGTATTCATGCTATTGTCAAGAGAAATGACTATCGTGACTGGGTGCTGTCATCCATCTATGCTAGTCCTGATGCTTCTCAAAGGGAGGATCTGTGGTCCGATCGTTTGGGTTTTGAAGTAGGTAACGCAGCGGAATAACAAAAATTTAATTCCTACTTCAATGCCCACCACGGATCGTCAGGAGGAGATATCATAACATGATAAGAGACATAGTATTGTGTACCTTTTGATTTGTGACATCACACGAAGAATGATGTCCTCGTCTCTACGGTTGATCCACGTCTAGAGGTGAGATCTAGATTCTTCCTTAAAACAAGTGCTAGCTTGAACCCGGAGGAAGAGGGAAGAAGATCAAAGCAACAAAGGAACAAGAGGAGGGGCGGCCTCCTCTTTCAGCCAACGGGAAGGGGTGGGGGGACGGGGCTAGGGTTTCGGCCCTAGCTCTTGTCTTGCTCTCTCTTTTTCTCTCTCCCACTCTCTTTGTTATGTCCAATAACATTAGTGTGGGAAGGAAGCTTAGGCCTCTTTATATACTCCAACAACTCCTTGTTGTTTCCATAAAAGAGTTTCCTAATTCTAGATGGACTAGAACTATTCCCTTCCTTGCAAATTAGTCCTACTAAGTTTGCAAGGTGTTGCACATTGATCCTTCTATTAATTAATCAATATTAATTAATCCCAAATCTAGATCTACTCTATTTGACGTGTGACCCCATAGGTTTCTATATAGTTGGTAGTAACTTTTACTAACATGGAGCGGTGTCTAGCAACACATCCATGCCACCCAACCAATAGAAATAGTCAGTGATCCCGACAAACCTCTTGTGCCCAATATGTCAAATTGCACTATCCCTTTGTCTCCATATCCGGATTGGACACGAGACATACATCGTCACACTCGTATATCCAATCCATAGTTCCTCGTTCCTAGGAATATGCTTATGCAAGCAGATAACATCAATATATCTATATTGATTTAACTGAGTCTGGCCAGACATTCAATAAGCCTCATCCCTCGAGTGGCCGTGGATATTTACCCCATTATGTGGGAGGGACAAATCCTATCTACATCACTACGATCTCTAAGCTTGCTTCGTATCACGCCCGATAGCCATCTTTATGATTACCAAGTTACGGTGTAACGTTTCATAACATCAAAGCGCAATATTCCACAACTAGAGTATCTAGTGACTTCAAGTCTAAGGATTGCAATTATATTAGCACTACAAAAAGCGATTGTGACTTGACATAATCTAATGTATCCTTTTCGTTGTGTGTCAATCCAGTATGCCATTACTCCTAATGCATACCCATGTGTTAGAATTGATATCTCCATATCAATCTACCCACATACTAGTCTATATTTGATCGTCCTATTAATCAATATAGTGGACTAGGGATATTTAAGATAAACAACACATTTTATCTAAGGACTTCATTATATTAAATATCACAATATGTAATAAATGAATATTCTAGCCAAAACTAATGTTCATACTAAATCTACGATTGCCTCTAGGGAATATATTCCAATAGTCTCCCACTTGCACTAGAGCCAATCTGGTGCATCTCGTATGCCTATATATCTGGCGTGCCCTTCATGCTTTCTCTGCGAAAGAGGTTTCGTGAGCGGATCTGAAACATTGTCATCCGTTGGAATTTCGCACATCTTCACATCTCCTCGATCGATCATATCACGAATAAGATGGAATCTCCTAAGTACATGCTTTGACTTCTGGTGTGATCTTGGTTCCTTGGCCTGTGCGATTGCCCCAGAGTTGTCACAGTACAAATCTATGGGATCCACGATGCTAGGGACCACACCGAGCTCAGTGATAAACTTCTTTATCCAAACTGCATCTTTTGCTGCTTCCGCAGCAGCAATGTAATCAGCTTCAGTTGTAGAATCAGCAACTGTCCCTTGCTTGGAACTCTTCGAGCTTACAGCTCCTCCATTCAGTCAAAACTCGTATCCAGACTGCGATCTGTAGTCATCTTTGTCGGTTTGGAAGCTTGCATCAGTGTAACCCTTTACACTCATCTCTTCCTTACCTCCAAATATCAAGAACACATCCTTAGTTCATCTCAAGTACTTTAGGATGTTCTTGACAGCAATCCAGTGACTCTCACCCGGATTGGACTGGTATCTGCTCACCATACTCAACGCGTACGATACGTCTGTACTTTGACTTAGGCCGAGCAACCTTCTAGATCTATCCCTATAGATCTTTATACAAAGTATATAGGCTGCGTCTCCTAAGTCCTTCATTGCAAAGCACTTTCCTAGCCAATCTGTAACAGATTGCAAAGTAGGAATATCATTGCCAATGATTAGTATGTCATCCACATACAAGACCATAAATACTACAGAGCTCCCACTAACCTTCTTGTAAACACAAGGCTCATCTTCGTTCTTGATGAAGCCAAACTCTTTGACTGCGTCATCAAAACGTCGATTCCAACTCCTAGAAGCTTGCTTCAGTCCATAAATGGATATTTGCAGCTTACAGACTTTATTGGCATTCTCTGGATCCTCAAAACCCTCCGGTTGTGTCATGTACACATCCTCGAGGAGGTTCCCATAAAGGAACGCTATTTTGACATCCATATGTCAAATCTCATAGTCGTAGTATGCTGCAATAGCAAGTAGGATTCGAATGGATTTAGTCATGGCGACTGGTGAAAAGGTCTCATCATAGTCAATACCATGAATCTGTCTATACCCTTTGGCTACCAGTCGCCCCTTATAGGCAACTACCTTGCCATTCATGTCGGTCTTCTTCTAGAAGATCCATTTTCACCCTATGGGCCGAGCCCCTTCGGGTGGTTCCACCAAAGTCCATACTTTGTTGGTGTACATGGAATCCATTTCGGATCTCATGGCTTCAAGCCACTTCTTAGAGTTTGGGCCTTTCATGGCCTCTCCGTAGGTTGCAGGCTCATCATCTATGAGTGGTACGTCATCGGGCTCAATCACGAGAAGTCCATACCTCTCTGGCTCATGACGCACTCTTCCTGATCTACGGAGTTCCTGTGTTACCTGAACAGGTTCTTCCACAACTACTTGCGGTTCCTGCTCATGTTCCATCATCGATTCAGTGATTTGTAGATCTTGAATCTCTTCAAGTTCTACAGCCATCCCACTTGCTTCTTTAGATACAAACTATCTTTCTAGAAACACGTCGGTCCGAGCAACAAACACTTTGTTCTCGATGGGATTGTAAAAATAATATCCTTTAGTTTCCTGAGGATATCCCACAAATTTACAATTATCCGCTTTGGGCCCGAGCTTGTCTGTTTGTAAACGTTTTACATAGACGTCGCAGCCCCAAATCCTCATAAACGACACTATGGGACGCTTCCCAGTCCATATCTCATATGGTGTCTTCATGACTGACTTGGATGGAACGCGGTTAATGGTAAAAGCTGCCGTCATTAGAGCATGTCCCTAAAAGGATATCGGAAGATCTGTTTGAGACATCATAGATCGCACCATATCTAATAGAGTGCGATTCCTCCTCTCAGACACGCCATTCCATTGTGGCGTTCTGGGTGGAGTGAGATGGGATACTATCCCACACTCCCTAAGATACTCATCAAACTCTTGGCTTAAGTATTCTCCTCCACGATCCGATCGTAGAGCCTTAATACTTTTGCCAAGTTGCTTCTCTACTTCAGTCTTGAATTCTTTGAACAATTCAAAGGATTCGGATTTGGCCTTCATAAGGTACACAAATCCATATCTACTGAAATCATCAGTGAATGTGATGAAGTAGGTTTAACCACCTCTGGCGGGCGTGGGAAATGGCCCACATACATCGGTATGTATGAGTGCCAATAACTCACTAGTCCTTTCATCTTTGTTATTGAAAGGGGACTTTGTCATGTTTTCCTAATAAACAAGATTCACATGTCTCATATGATTCCAAATCAAATGAGTCTATTAGTCCATCCTTATGGAACCTAGATATGCGTTTCTCATTTATATGGCCTAAACGACAGTGCCATAGATATGTAGGATTTAAATCATTAGTTTTAATCCTTTTAGTATTTATGTTATATATTGGACTATTTAGATCGAGGATATACAATCCATTAGACAAATGCGCACTACAATAGTGCATACTATCAAAATAAATGGAGCAACACTTGTCCTTTATTGAAATAGAAAAACCCTTCTCGTCCAAACAAGAAACGGAAATAATGTTTATGCTCATAGCAGGAACATAAAAGCAATTGTCTAATTCTAAAATAAGTTCAGAAGGCAAAGATAACTCATAAACGCCTACAGCTAATGCATCAACCTTTTCTCCATTCCCGACGCGCAGGTCTATCTCCCCTTTACTCAATCTTCTACTTCTTTTCAAATCCTGCACATTACGACAAATGTGAGAACCACATCTGGTATCCAATACCCAAGATGAAGAAATAGAAAGATTTACGTCAATAACATAAATACCTGGTGGTGGTGGAATCACTATTCCAAGCTTCTTATCCTCCAGATATTTAGGACAATTCCTCCTCCAGTGACCCGGCTGGCTGCAGTAGTGACACTCACCCTTAGCCACGCCTCCACTAGGCTTTAGGGTTTTCTTGGATTTCGCAACTTTCTTGCGCTTTCCTTTTGAAGTAGAGGCAACTGACTTGCCCTTCTTCTTATGCACCATCATTATGGATTTGCCCTTGCCTTTGTTGACGCTTTGTTCCGCTGTCTTTAGCATGTTCAATAAGTCAGGCAGAGTCTTACTAATCTCGTTCATATTATAGTTCATGATGAACTGATTATAACTGTCAGGCAACGATTGCAAGACAAGATCAGTAGCCAAATCTTGTCCCAATGGGAACCCCAGTCTCTCAAGGTTCTCTATGTACCCGATCATTCGGAGTACATGAGGCCCTACTGGATTCCCCTCTGCAAGACTACTCTTGAATAATGCTTTAGACACCTCATAGCGCTCATGCCTAGCCTGTCCCTGAAACAATTGTTTCAAGTGTATGATCATATCATACTCTTCCATATTCTCATGCTGCTTCTGAAGCTCAGGAGTCATGGTACAAAGCATGAGGCAAGTCACGTCATTAGAATCATCAATATGCTTCTGACGTGCCCTTACTTGCGCTAGAAGAGACTCGTCTTGTGGTGGTGCTGGAATTTGAGTGTCCAAGACGTACAACTTCTTTTCTTGCTTAAGGACAATCCTTAAGTTTATGTACTAGTCAAGGAAATTTGTTCCAGACAATTTATCCTTCTCAAGGACAGATCGTAGGGATGAATTCGATGCGTTGTTGTTTGCCTTTTGGAATTCTACAAAATGAGAGATGTGCAATTTTAGTATTTTGAACAATTTAACTATATTCAATAATGGCTAGATCATCAAATATAGCTCCCACTATTTTTCTCAGATTAATAGCCCTCACCATTAATGCGCAAAATATCATTATATTTTCTAATAGGTCCAAGATCCCTTTTCACTTCTTCTTGAGCTTGCTTTGGCAAGTCACCCAAGAATAGGTTATTTAGGTAGGAACCATTCCAATTGAATCACATGCAACTCTTGGTCCAATTAGGTGAATAACTCTTTTATTCTTTATCCCATGGATAACCCCTAATTGTCATGCCTCTAGGCTCATCAATCTAATTGATTCTTGCCTAGTTGCGTCCAACCTCTTGCTTCAACATACACACATTACTAGCTTGTGTCGTCCGCAACACACCATGGTAAATTAAAATCGCCTTGCTTTGGCAAGCCAGAATTTTAATAAACCATGATCATGAATGGTGTTTTGGCAAGAGAAGTCAAAACGCAATATTTAATTGAGGGATTTTTTTTTTAATTTGTTTGGTTGATCTTATCAACATGGTCTACTTATTTGGATTGGGCAATCTACAATAAAAGACCAACCTTGTTTATTATTATCTTGTTATTGTTTTCGCTAGTATCGCCATACACACAAAATTAAATAACAATACATAAATAATAAACATCCACAAACATAAAAGAAACGTGGCATGGATATGGCCTCTAGACTAATGATATTATCAAGCCAATGATAATATCCAATTTCCCTAAAGTGCCGAGCTCATCTCCATGTGCTCCACCATAGCTGCGCGTCTAGGGATGTCTTCTTTGTCTCTTGGCTCCTTTGGTTCTCCGGTCTTCTTCTCCATGTTCTTGGCTATCATCTAAATATATCTAATTCTTGCCTAACATCTAGAATAAATAAATAACAAAAGCCTCACATGTCGAGGAGAAAAAGACGACTCGCAGGCCGTAAAACCTAATTAATTATTACATTAATTTGATCAGCTTGCAGGCCGTAAACCAAACCACAAAGCAATAAAACATCCACAATCCTAGGCCATATCCATCCACCATGCAATAAAGCACATAATACAGTTAAAATCAATTTTTTAACGCGCTTGTTTTAATTTTAATACAATTGGGTAATTAGGGTTACAACGGTCCAAGGGGTTCAAGCCAACAAGGGGCCCGAACCCCTAGGACCGCCGCCGCCACAAGGCCCGGCCCAAGGCCGGCCGCCCCTATGGACCGCGGCCTTTTATTGGCGCGCAAGGGAGGTGGCGGACGGCTAGGGTTTCAGCCCTAGTCTTCCTTCCCTCTTCCTTGTTGCCCAAGCAAGGTTGTTTCCTTATGGATTTAATTCCATAAATTTTTTTCCATAATTGAAAACCCCTTTTCAATCATGTGCCCATGAACCCTAATTTTTCAAGAACCCAATTATACACATATTATGTGATTAAACTCACCAATTCTAACATCCAATGTTAAATTGGATCTTGTTCTATTGAATCACATTCAATTTTTCATCTACTATGCCAATTAATTTCAGTTTTCGCGTAATAAACAATAAAACGGTGTGTAAACTGAAATCGTAACATATACATCATGTTATGCTCTACTACCTGTGGCTCTGATACCACTGTTGGGTTTGAAGTAGGTAACGCAGCGGAATAACAAAAACTTAATTCCTACTTCAATGCCCACCACGGATCGTCAGGAGGAGATATCATAACATGATAAGAGACATAGTATTGTGTACCTTTTGATTTGTGAGATCACACGAAGAATGATTTCCTCGTCTCTACGGTTGATCCATGTCTAGAGGTGAGATCTAGATTCTTCCTTCAAACAAGTTCTAGCTTGAACCCGGAGGAAGAGGGAAGAAGATCAAAGCAACAAAGGAACGGCCTCCTCTTTGAGCCAACGGGAAGGGGGGCGGACAGGGCTAGGGTTTCGGCCCTAGCTCTTGTCTTGCTCTCTCTTTTGCTCTCTCCCACTCTCTTTGTTATGTCCAATAACATTACTGTGGGAAGGAAGCTTAGGCCTCTTTATATACTCCAACAACTCCTTGTTGTTTTCATAAAAGAGTTTCCTAATTCTAGATGAACTAGAACTATTCCCTTCCTTGCAAATTAGTCCTACTAAGTTTGCAAGGTGTTGCACAATGATCCTTCTATTAATTAATCATTATTAATTAATCCCAAATCTAGCTCTACTCTATTTGACGTGTGAACCCATATGTTTCTATATAGTTGGTAGTAACTTTTACTAACATGGAGCGGTGTCTAGCAACACATCCATGCCGCCCAACCAATAGAAATAGTCAGTGATCCCGACAAACCTCTTGTGCCCAATATGTCAAATTGCACTATCCCTTTGTCTCCATATCCGGATTGGACACGAGACATACATCGTCACACTCGTATATCCAATCCATAGTTCATCGATCCTGGGAATATGCTTATGAAAGCAGATAACATCAATATCTCTATATTGATTTATCTGAGTCTGGCCAGACATTCAATAAGCCTCATCCCTCGAGTGGCCGTGGATATTTACCCCATTATGTGGGAGGGACAAATCCTATCTACATCACTACGATCTCTAAGCTTGCTTCCTATCACGCCTGATAGCCATCTTTATAATTACCCAGTTACGGTGTAACGTTTGATAACATCAAAGCGCAATATTCCACAACTAGAGCATCTAGTGACTTCAAGTCTAAGGATTGGAATTATATTAGCATTACGAAAAGCGATTGTGACTTGACATAATCTAATGTATCCTTTTCGTTGTGGGTCAATCCAGTATGCCATTACTCCTAATGCATACCCATGTGTTAGACTTGATATCTCCATATCAATCTACCCACATACTAGTCTATATTTGATCGTCCTATTAATCAATATAGTGGACTAGGGATCTTTAAGATAAACAACACATTTTATCTAAGGACTTCATTATATTAAATATTACAATATGTAATAAATGAATATTCTAGCCAAAAACAATGTTCATACTAAATCTACAATTGCCTCTAGGGCATCTATTCCAACACGATCTTGTGGATCTGTCCAACAACATTGACAAGCCCTGGCTTGTAGCAGGAGATTTTAATGACATTGCCTGCAGCAGTGAGAGGAGAAGCCTAGTTAAAGAGAGGAGAGATGGCAGGATTCAGAAGTTTTGCAATAACATTAATAAATGTAAGCTGATTGATCTTGGAAGTTCTGGTCCAGCTATGACTTGGTCTAATGACAGGGAAGGAATTGAAAACACTCTCAAGAGGCTGGACAGGGCTATGGGAAATGGGGAGTGGATTGGAATATTCCCAAACTACAATGTCACTGTCTTCCCAAGAACTTACTCTGATCATTACCTATCATGGTGGATATTGAAGGTACCCCTAGAACTCTCACTGTTAATAAGAACTTTAAATTTGAAGCAATGTGGACCTATGATCCTAGTTATGAACATGTGGTTAGAAAGTCTTGGTCCCCCCACCCCCCGGCTGAGATTAATGATGAACTTGATGCTGTTGCTCTCAATTCCAACATTTGGAATAAGGAGCATTTTGGAAATGTGCATAGAAAAAAGAGGTGGATTATGGGTAGATTGAAAGGGATTCAATGTTCCCAATCTGTTAAGTACACTCATAGTCTTTTCCTGCTGGAAATTGATTTAATTAAACACAATATTGACATTTTAAAAGAAGAAAAGATGCTTTGGATGCAAAATCTAGAAGGGATTGGATAGTTAAAGGGGAAAGAAATACTAAGTATTTTCATCTTATTGCTACTATTAGAAAAAACAAGAATAGAATCTCTTGTCTGAAAAAACAATGATGGAATGTGGGAAAGTGATCCTGCTAAGCTTGTTGATTTGGTTAATTCCTATTTCAAGAAGTTATATGAAAATAATGAGAATGACAACCCTTCCAGGACAACTCCTGTGATGGTAGAGTTTATGGCACTCTTTCTGATCACATGAACAATTGTCTTACTGCTAAAGCTACCAAGAAAGAGATTCATGACATTGTGAAATCCATGAAGCCTTATAAGGCTCCTGGAAGTGATGGTTTTCATGCTATCTTTTACCAAAAGTACTGGAATATTATTGGTCAGGATGTCACTGATTTTATCAATAACTGTCTCACTACTTGCACTATTCCCTCTCCACTTAATCTGACTCTCATTCCTCTGATTCCCAAGGTGGATCTACCTTCTATGATTCACTAGTTCAGACCAATTGGTCTATGTAATTTTCTCTATAAAATTCTTACTAAAACCATTGTGTGTAGACTTAGACCTTTCTTGGATAGTCTTGTGAGTGGGATGCAAAGCAGTTTTATCCCAGGAAGAAGTACTATTGATAATGTTATCATTGCTCAGGAAGTGGTTCACAGTGCTATGAATAGAAAAGGTAAAGGCGGTGATATTATCATCAAAATTGATCTTGAGAAAGCTTATGACAAGCTTTCTTGGTCTTTCCTACATGACACTCTCATTTTCTATGGCCTGGATAACAACCTCATCACTTTAATTATGAACTGTGTGTCCACTTCTACCTTCTCTGTTATCTGGAATGGGAACAGGCTTCAAAATTTCTCCCCTGGGAGAGGTCTCAGACAGGAAGACCCTCTGTCCCCCTATTTGTTTGTGCTCTGCATTGATAGATTGTCAGGAATGATTCAATCTAGAGTAAAAGAAGGGTCTTGGAAAGGTATAAAAGTATCTGAGAAAGGCCCTTGCATTTCTCATGTCATGTTTGCTGATGACATCCTTCTTTTTGATAAAGCTGAAGAGGATGTCTGCAGGGTCATGATGGATACTTTGATGGATTTTTGTGATATTTATGGACAAACCATCAATATGCAAAAGGCAAAACTTTTTGTTTCCCCAAATGTGGATAGAAACAAGGCTAGAACATTGAGCTTTCTGTGTGGTATACCTTTGACTAACAATCTTGGAACCTATCTTGGGGCACCCATTCTTCACAAAAGATTCAACTGTAATGACTATAAAACTGTCACTGATAAGCTCAACAAAAAGTTGGCTGGGTGGAAAACTAACCACCTGTCCATCTTTGGAAGAGCTACTCTCATTAACTCTTCTATGACCTCCATTCCTTCTTATAGAATGCAGACATCAATGTTTCCCAGTGAGATGTGCAAGAAAATTGATAAGATCAACAGAAACTTCCTGTGGGGGGATTCTATTGATAAGAAAAGGTTGCACCTTATTAGATGGGACAAAGTTTGCATGCCCAAGGAGAAAGGAGGGCTGGGAATTATGAAAGCTAAACTCCTAAACAAAGCTTACATAGCTAAGTTGGGATGGAAGCTTCTCAACAACTGTAGTTCCATGTGGATCAAGGTGCTTAGAAAGATGTACCTCAGCAAATGCAACATTTTTAGTTGGAAGAAAAGCAATAGAGCCTCTCATACTTGGAGAAGCATGATTGCTAGCATAGATCTTATTCAAAGCAATGTTAAATGGAAAGTTGGCAATGGTAAAAACATTAGCTTTTGGCATGAATGGTGGTGTGGAGGGGCTCCTCTTTACCCTAGAGCCCTGAATAGCAATATAGTAAGCAATATCAATGTCAGTGACTGCATTCAAAATGATGGGTCCTGGAAAACAGATACACTGAATGAGATGAGACTTATTAGAGGAATGAACACAAATGGGAATTGTCCCAGATGCAATGATGCTATTGAAAGTCATGACCATTTATTCAGAGATTGCTTACAATCCAAGAAGATTTGGTCTTACCTTACAAATGAGAACTGGGTTCTCTATGATAGAAATTTAAATCTTAGTGAGTGGGTGATGAAAAACCTGAAGAACAACTCTCTGATCTTTCAAAATGTGTCCTGGAAAGAGATTTTTGTTGCCTCACTTTGGATTATCTGGAAACAGAGAAACAAGAAAAGTTTTGACAACACTGAAATCAACTCTAATCTCTGTGGAGTTGACATCATTAGGACTGCTTCAGAAATTCACATTGCATTCTCAGAAAGCAGAGTGAACTCTGAAGCTAAGAACACATTTACTAATTGGTTTCCACCTTGTGCAGGTCAACTTAAACTTAATGTGGATGCTAGTTTATTTCCAGGAGCTGGTGGTGCTGGGTATGGAGGAATTTTGAGAGATGAAAGAGGAACTCACATCATAAGCTTCACTGGACATTCTGCTGAGGTTTTTGTGCTCCAAGCTGAGATCCTGGCAATTTATAAGGGCCTGACTATTGCCTACTCTAGCAGCTTTAGTAATCTGCTGGTTGCTACGGACTCCCTTGATGTTGTGAGGATGATTAATGACAAGAATGACAAGAACGTGTGTAGGCTTAATCTCATCCTTGATGTGAGAAACTTACTCATTTTTTCAAACAGCACCCTGCAATACACTCCCAGAGAACAAAACAGATGTGCTGATCTTCTTGCCAAAATTGGCTCCCATCAGCCCCAAGATTTGCTGGTTTACAACACCCCTCACAATGCCATAAGAAGAGCACTTATCTGTGACATGACAGGGATCCCCCATGAGGAACCAGACATTGAGGAGGAAGGTCCTGTTGCTGATGATATCTAGGAGGTTTAATCCTCTTTTGTTTTGGGGTGTTTATTTTCTTGTTTTTATGTTAGTATATGCTTCTGTTTCTGTTTCTTGTTTATGTAGTGGTATTTGCTCTCTTTGTTGTAACTGAAATTTTATCTTCCGAATGATAAAAAAAAAGTAACAGCTGTATCAACATTGTGTCTATGCTTTCTTTCTGAAACACCATTCTGTTGTGGTGTGTGTGGACAAGAAAGTTCATGTGTAATGCCATGTTGAGACAGGAAAGATTTTAACATATAAGAGGTGTATTCACCTCTGATAACTCCGTTTTGGAGTTATATTATTCCTTATTTTTGCTATGTTTTGCGTGCTTATCATGGAGAATTTTATCGTCTTTGAGCGTTTTATGCTAAAATTGTGAAATTTGAGTTTTTGAGCGTTCATCGTTAAATCCGGGCGTTTCTCGTATATTTTGTTGCTTTTATTGTGATATGATCGCGGGTTCGTGTTTCGTGTTGTGGTTGGCAGGAAATAGGACGCGAGGATCAAAGGTGGTGAAGAAACGAGCTTCGGAAACAAAAAAAAAGCAAGGAAAACTCAAGGAAAAGAGCCAGAAAAAAAAGCTAAGGAAGATTCTCTTCGCACGAAGAGAAAAGTTCTTCGCACGAAGAGAATACTTAGCCAAATTTTCAAATGTCTTCGTGTGGTATGATGCTGTCTCAAAGTGGGAAGACTTTTGCAAGAAGAGTTCAGACAGAGTGAAGAATCTCTTCGCACGAAGAGAAAAGTTCTTCGCACGAAGAGAATGCCCAGAATGTTAAATTCGTCCGGTGTCTTTTTGCAATTATCAGAAACTTTGTAATATCATTATAGAAACGTATTTAAGTGTTCTAGGTCGACTTTTTCAGTAGTTTTTCACGCTAGAAACACTTTTTGGAGAGGAAGAAGCTATTGGGAGAGCTGAGGAGCTTTGGATCATCCGTTTGGATTCTCAACTCTTCTCTTTTCTTAGTTTTTGATGTTAAAACTCATGAAACTCGTTGTTTTGAGTATGAATCGTAGTAGCTAAACGTTATTTGCTGAGAATTCTCGTTTGGTGTAGCTAGGGTTTGATCTAAATATCATGTTTTGAGATTGTGATTCATGTTTGAACTTAATCTTGCGTATTCTTTCATTGTTATGGATTATTTACGATTGTGATCACATTATTTTTGCGAGTAGCTAACGTAAAGATAAACTTAATTAATTTTCACGTGATAACTCCGTGAGAGTTAGTCGGTAAATTGAATAATCCACCTAGTCGTTTGGTAACTCGATATTGTTAACTAGGATCGTTAGAGTAGAATTATGGTTTTAGTGCATACTTAAAGCTAAAATAAACTTGGTAACTCGGTATGTTTCGGTTTTAAGTATAGTTGACTTGCTTGGTAACTCGGTAAGTTTAATATTGCTCGGTTAATAGTGAAAGTCACACGGTTGTTTTACGAATCAAAACATAAGTTTAGATCAACCTAGTGAACCTAGAGAATTTCCGGTATTTTTCCTCATATTACAAAAAACCCTAAAATTATTCTTTATTAATCGTGACCTACTTCAATCGGTTAATTGAGAATTTTGTACTTTTATTTTATTAGAATTAGCAAAACACAACCTTGCGACGTACCCACATAAGGTTTGAAATAATAACTAGTTTGAACAAAGTCCCTTGGGTTCGATAGCCCGGATTTCTGGTTTATTACTACACACGACAACCATACACTTGTGGTTAGAGCGTGTCAACCTCCACCATCAGTTCTAAGGATCTTAATAGAATTACTAAGTAACTTTTCAATTTGATTTTTGAAAATAGGAAACACAGCAGATAAATCAGACTTATGACATAAAGGAAAATCCAGGTAAATCTTGAATAATCATCAATAAATAGAACATCAAACCTGTAAACATTGTAACTCTTCACACTAGAAGGTCCCGAAACATCAATATGAATGAGATGCAGAGGTACATAAGTCTCAGAAACAGAAGATTTAAAGGGAAGTTTAGACATTTTACCAGCAAGATAAAATTCACACAAGATAGGACTATGTTTATGAAAAACAGAAGTAGGTAAAACAGAGTTCATAATATCATCGTTGGGGTGACCCAGTCTTGAATGCCACAAAGATGAAGTAATCTTCTTTCCATGAAAGGCAGAATTGGAATGTTTCATGACTGGACCATGACCAGTATTTGAGATAGGATAAATGGGGTAGAGACCATTATGGCTAACCCCTTGATAAAGAAGTTTCCCCAAAACCTTGTCCTGAATTGAAAATGAGTCTGAGTCAAATAACAATCTACAATTATGTTGTTTGCACATTTGATGTACTGAAAGTAAATTAGTTGAGAGATTTGGAACATGTAAGGTATTGGGTAAAACAAAATCACAAGTAGAGGTAGGTAATTGAGCTGTACCAGTATGGGAGATAGGTATGGTGTGACCATTACCCACAGCTACCTGTTCTGAACCATTGTAGGGTCCAGAAAGAGATAAATTCTTCAAATCAGAGGTCATGTGACTAGTAGCTCCAATATCAGAAAGCCAATAGTCAGGGTATGAAGTTGGAGAGTATGGTTGCTGAGAATTAGTAGCAACAAGAGCAGAGAGCTGTTCTGGTGGATGTTTGCATTGATAAGCCTGATCCATTCTATGCCAACAATCTAAAGCAGAGTTGAAATTCATGCCACATATTTGACAATTAATAGGTGAATTAGAGATATTGTTGTAACCTCTGTTAGGATAGGAGTTGTATCTCCCCCTAGCACCATCATGTCTACCTCCCCTAGAATAGGAAGAGGTTCTACCTCGGTTATATCTCCCCCCAGAGTTGGTGTTTTTTCCACCACCTCTATTATAACCAAAGTTAGGGTTTGCAGAAAAATTAGGGTTTCCAGATCGACCAGGGTGTGACCGTCCACCATTACGGCCGCCCCTACCACCACGAGAACTACACCCAGAGTGCATAGCAAAAGCAGATTAACCAAGAAAATCAGAAGAAAATGACGACTGAGATTCATACATGTGTTCTTCCCCTTTTAATAAAACATGTAAATCTTCAAGAGAAAGAGGTTGGGATCGTGTCCGCAAAGAACTCCGGAAAGGGTTATATTCAACAGGAAGACCATTTAAGGCATAAAGTAACATATTTTCATCATCCACATGATACCCAACAACAAATAATTTATCACGAAGAGATTTTAACTTTTACATGTAAACATCGATATAATCAGACTTCTTTTTGAGAGTTTGCAGATCTGATTTTAACTGCAAGATATTGAATCGGGTCAAAGAGGCATACCTTCATTACAACGCTAACCAAGAATATCTACAGTTATTATGACCGATGACATGGGTGAGAGCTTCCTGAGTCAAGGTGGCGTTGATTAGGGTGAGGATGGCATGATCTTGACTCAGCCATACCTGATACTCCAGATTGGGCGTGTCTGTTGCAGATCTGTCGGCGGCGAGGGTCAACTGTGGCGATGGAGTGGTAGAACCGTCGAGGTAACCGAAGAGGTTTTGTGTACGAAAAATAGCAGAGATCTGGTATTTCCACAAGACATAATTGGATGAATCTAATTTAAATGACATCAAGTTGTTGATGTTAGCCAACAAGAAAAGGGGATTGGAGGCGCCTGAGGTCGCCATGTGTGATGATATGGTGGTGGGAAGCGTGGAGGGCCTATAACCCTCAGGTCCCTGGATTAAAACCAGGCTCTGATACCATGAAATCCCGATTAGAGTTTCATGTGAGACGAAGCTCTTAAAGAAGAGAAAGGAAAACAATACAGAAATGAACGGTGATTAATGATTAGAGAGGATGAATCCAGCTAATATACATGAGATACTGAACGGTCTCAAATATGACCGTTTTACTAACCAAAACATAATATTTGCTAGGGTTACTATCTAGTTTAACAACTATTACAATTTAGTCCTTTTGGATCCTTCTTTAGAGTGATGGGCTTCAGTACACTTCTGGGCCATCATTCTTCTAGCTAGCCCAGAGTCCAAGTCCAGTCCGTCTGTCCATCTAGCTGATCCAATGCTTTGATCCATCTACTTGCAGGCCTTGTCTAATAAACAGGAGAATAAGCTGATGCAACCATTTCTAAAATCAACAACTACCCAGTGAGCACTCAAAATTGATGCTGGCCTTCCCTTCTACCTATTCAGAAAAAAGCATTTGCACGTGTATGAGTGAAGTATAAATTGCATAGAGCTGACCAGTGTAAATTACTTGGCATAGTTTAACCAAAAGAAACAGTATTGTAAGCATCCAAGGCAAACTAGTTCAATTCGCCAAGCGTGTAAGTCAAGTTGTCTACAATTGTCGCGTCAAGTAAAAGAAAACAGAGTGAGAAGTTCAAACTAGTTCAATTCGCCTAGCGTGTAAGTCAAGTTGTCTACAATTGTCGCGTCAAGTAAAAGAAAACAGAGTGAGAAGTTCAGAGTATATAACTATATATCATCATATGCTTCCATATAAACGAAAAGCTACAAAAACACAAGTATGCTGAGAAGAAATCAACCAAAAAGGAACTACTTCCAAACTCAAATGATAATCGACGAAAAGTAAAACCACCGCTACATAGGGATGGCAATGCGGTTCGATCCGATCCAAAATCCGAGTGATTCGATCCGAATGGATCAAGTCCGAATCTGATCCATTTTAAAATGGATCGGATATGAATATTAAAAATTAACATCCGATCCGTATCCGGATTCGATACGAATATATTAGGATATCCGATAGATATCCGACCCGAAAGGATCCGAACATACATAGTTTTATGAAAATACCCTTAGCGTTATAATAAATTATGTTTTTACCTAAATATATTTAAACACATTACACAAATCACTACACATTATGTTTTCAGGTCTGAAAAAATTATTCCACTACGGTTATGGGAAATTTTAGTGTTGTTTTGACTGAATTTGTAGACAATTTTAGACACTATTGGTGCCTTAAACCTTTGAATGGCTTGCTTATATTTCTTGGTAGATTTACATTTGTCATATTGGTAAAATATTTTTAATATAGTTTTACTTTTTGAGGAAGTCTTTTTTTGGTGTGGCGACTCTTTTTACGTATTTTTTCTGAATTTGTTGTGTATTTTTATGAGAAGTAAAAAAAATGCTCATGATTCGAATCTGGATCCGAATCAGATCTGTTTTTGGAGATTTGGATTGTCGGATCGAATAGAGATATTGCAAATTAAATCCGGTCCAGATTCGATCCGAATCCGTTTAGGATCCGGTCGGATTTGAATCGAATATGGATCCACTTATTTTGATCGAATTCGGATATGGATATAGGTGGATTTGATCCGAATCCAATCCATTGCCATCCCTACTCACCCCTCACTTTCAGTTTAATTCGGAGAAATAGAGTTTTTGTTAGGGGTGTAAGCGGTTCGGTTTGGTGCGATTTGTGCAAAAACCATAAACCAAACCGAATACATCGGTTTACTAATTTTGTAACCAAACCAAACCATTTGTAATGATGAACTGAACCGAACCAAACCGAAAAAAATCGGTTTGGTTTGATTCGATTCGGTCGGTTTGCATAACATTATTGTATGAATATTTTAATACTGAATTGTCAACAAATTTCAAATTTTAATAGAGAAAGATATTAAATAAACGAAAAAAAAACTTGCACGACTATCGTTTACGATGGAGCGTGAGGGAAATGGAAAAGATTAATATCAATATGATGATTTTAATTGAACCTCTCTATTTTTATTTTTATTTTAAATTACTTGATATACTTTACACAATATATATTTTAATAAAAATACATTAGGCACATATCAGTTCGGTTCGTTGTTTGGTGTGGTGTAATATTTTTACAAACCGAAAACCGAACCGATTAGACCGGCTTGTGAAAACTTGAACCACTCATAAACCGAACATCCAAAAAAAACGGTCCAAAATCGAGGATTTCAGTTCGGTTCGGTCGGATTGACGGATTGTTTGGTTTTCCTTACACCCCTAGTTTTTGTGATTGTATTATGATACAATCTTTAAGATTAGTAACCCGCTTACATCACCAATCATGTATAATTATTAATTTTTTTACAAGTATACATTAAGTAAAAACTGAATTGGTGATGTAAAAGATGATTGTCATTTTTTGTACATAACCAATGGTGAATATTAGAAAAATCTCATTAGATATAGCGGAAAAATTCAATGCTGATCATTGACGAGTTTGATTCGTCAAAAGAACAGTTTGCCCCACACCAGTAAATTACTATCATTTATTTACAGGTTAGCTACTTTGTATAATCTTGCATGTAATTGAAATTTTATTAGAAATTTTTATGAGATCAAATTAATTTTGCTTAGAATTACTTCATTTGACGAACAACTTATCATTTAGTGAAAAAATTATTGTCTTATATGACATTAATAATGACATTGCGCTTTACCTTGCCCCCCCATCCCCAAAAAAAAAATCCTGGGTCCGTCCCTGCCCAGATGTAAACGACAGACAACTACGTTGTGGTAATATGCGCATATTTAAACTCGTTGACCAAGAGTTCAAAAGGTCAGAAGAACGTATACCATGCATTGATGTGGGTTTAAAGATGATGGACGTAACAAGCATATACGAGTCCACTGAAAAGGGAAGTAATTCAACTTCTTGAGCACAGAAGCCTCGTCCGAAAGATCAGTCGTCTAGAACATCCTACAAAGATAATCTTAAGGACAATGGAAGAGTGTTGCCAAACGCCTGGGTGAACTTAAGGACAATGGACTGATTCAAGATTGTGTTTATGGGTTTGCCATTGATTACTGCTTTTGCTCTCCGAGTCTTGCGCGTCAAGTTATGGATTACGGTTCTCGAGGTGACAAAGATCTCCAATCCTTCTTGGAACGTCAGTTTGATATCTATGACCAACGTGGTCCACTCTATTATGTTGAATATTTGAGGATGCTGACAGTGGCGGAGCCAGGATTTCATCGAGGGGGGAGGGGGGGGGGGGAGGGGGACAACTCGGTTAGTGGCATAGGCAGTACGTTTATTGTTTCATAAAATTAAATACCAACAATGATGTATTGGTGTCTTCTGTCCCAGTTGGTAGAACACTCTAATTTTAGCTTCTCCCACAGGGATTCGAATCTCTTTAGGCACGTTTTAATTCATTTTTGTGCAAAAAAGGATTAAAACGCCCATAGTGGGGAATGAACCCTCGACATTCAAGTTTACAGCAAACAGTTTTACCACTACGATGTGCGCTCAGGGGCGGATCCACCATATAGCTTGTGGGGGCTATAGCCCCCACTCAATTTTGTAAAATTGATATTTTTCCATTGTCTTTTTAGATTTTCTCAATTTAGCCCCATAGAACTTCCACTATAGCCCCCACTCAATTGTAGAAAAATTGCAATTTTTATATATTTTGTTTAAAATTTTCATTTTAGCCCCCACTACAACAAATTCCTGGATCCGCCCCTGTGTGCGCTCATATAGTAACAAGGGGGGCACTTTTCTATTCGTAAAGAGGCACGGTTGATTTATTTTACAAAATTAGGGATGCAATTCAAACTGTTTGTGACATTTTAAAATTTGAAATTACTTGAATAAAACTATGAAGTTACTTGAAATTTAAAACTTGGTCTTCTCTAATATTTTTCTGTGTTGCCAGAGCGTTTGAAAATTGGTCTTTCTTGTGAACAAGGACGAACCCAAAAATACTTAGAGGCAATGGGCTTGTTTGGATGAGCGGAAGTAAGTGAGCTGTTTGGCTAAAGATCTACATTTATCTGGAGTGTTTGGATAATGTAGCTAAAAGTAGATTAATGTAATTTTTATAATAAAAATAATAATATAATATTATTATTTTTTGAGAGAACAAATATAATATTATCGAAACTAGTGATACTGTTTTTTGGGTGTTGCTTTTTTTTAGATGAAACGTGTTACGCTTTTGTTTAGACAGAGAGGACTGTTGTTTTTATGAGTTCACATGTTTGGAAAATTGGGTGCTCTAATAATGAGGGAATCACATTATTTTTCACAAATGTTGACCAAGTGATCCAATTGTCTTAAGACACGTGGCTTGGGAGATAAATGTGTCAGTTAAAAAATATGGAATTTCCGGAACTCTTTGCATGTGATCACTCCAGACTTTTAAAATACCAACAAATCCGGACTTCCGCCGGTAATTCCGGAAATCCGGGTTAAAAAATCCGAATTCTTCCCAAGTTTCGGAATTCCGGATTTTGTTTGAGATTTTTGACCATCTTCTCAGATTATTGACTATTTCATTCATCTCTACTTCCTCTGATCCAAACACGGCCAATGAGCCGAACAGTATTTACATGATGGGCCACAGAAATAATATTAGGCTCATAACTTTCATCAATTCTACCACTATTGAAGCTCTGGCAGCAAGCACAACGAAAGAATAGAAAACCAGGCAGCGGTGTTTCATCTTTCGCAGCAAAACCAAAGAACGAATAGAAAAAATAAGTTTAAGAGCATCTTCAAGGGAAGGAGCATTTTTTTGTGTCCTTGGACCAAATTTGGTCCTGGAGCAAAATTTGTTCCAGCACGTTGCTGCTTGAGGTCCAACAATGAGGACCAAATTTTGCTCCATCATGAATATTCTATTAATTTTTAGTTTTCTTCCATTATGCTGTATTATATTATATGCAATAATCGCCCAATTTATAAACACAATATATATTTAAATAAAAATATGGAAGTGACCAATTTGTCACAAATTGTTTAGGGGATAAGTTACAAAATTGTAAGCAGGTCATTACTTTAGTTTTAAATTTAAAAAATATTAAAGTCCAAATTTATTAATTAAGAGTGTAAATAAAATCTAACTAGTAACATAATCCACCAATTACAAGCCTAATCCACCTAAACCATAACAAACAAATTCTCAACTATTAATTTTGTAGATTGAAATCAAAATTTTGAATATAAAAATATTTTAAGTTTTGCTTCTCATGAATAGTATGTTCTCACTTTTTTTTTGAAAACATAGTATGTTCTCACTTTGCTCCTCCATTTAAGTGTTCTAGGTTTTGCTCTTCCATTTGCTCCATCTCTTGGAGTTGTGTTTTATGTATTTGAACCAGTTTTTACTCCAAAAGTATATTTGCTCATTCTCTTGGAGATGCTCTTACCTTTTTTTCAGGTGTATCAACAGAAACTTCACAAGCAGGGACGAAACTAAAGCGAATGATGTATATCTTCAACAGTAGCTGTTATTACATGACATGATGGGCCTGATGTAATAATATACTTTCCTCTTTTCTAAAGCCTATTGAATGAAACTTCCTTACGGTAAAAAAAAATTTGAATCCCGATTTTGAAACCATTTGTGTCTCTCCCGGGTAGGGATTTGCTGTGAAACTGATACGGGTCAACCGTATCGTCATCGCCGATATTATTTATTTGGTATTCATTTTATTATTTATTTAATAATTTGTTTATTTAATTAGTTGATATTCGTATTTAGTTAATTACGTATTTAATTAAATAGTGACCGGGCCTTGTCAAGTCCGCAGGAGTCTAGGGTTAGTTTCTTTTTATCTATTTAAACAAGTTGTAGTCTTCCGTTATTTTTATCAGATGAATTGAAAAGAAAATATTTCTTCGTTTGATCAAACCCTAGTTTGTTAGGAAAAGTGCCGTAGGCTCAGCTACGTGGTCAGTTTTTGACGATTTTCACAAAATCGTTACAACTCGATACCTTTACTGTATCAAATTGGTGCTTTCATTGCTCTCACCATTCTTGCTGGTGACGATCTCCATGGCAACCACCAACAAAGACAACGTCGCCAAATTGACTGCATAGATTCAGAACTTGGTCATGGCGATCACCGGGTTAGGTACAAGCATCGACCGAATGGATACACGCATCACAAACCTGGAAACGAATTTGGGACATCGCATCTCTAAGTTGGTGGATCGCACCTTGCGACATCCCACGCCACAGCTGCTGCCGTCTGCTCAGATTACGGCGAACCAGTAGCCGGAATACCCCCAGGAACCGCCGCCACAACCATCGCCGATCCTCTCGGCCCTTCCCGTATGCGTCGCCGTCCTCCACGGTCCGCCGCTCAAACCGACGACCCTCCTCACCAGCAAGCAGAGCCAGGTCGTAGAATCACCGTCGTTGATGCCGGTGTAGATAGTGCTTTCCAGATAGACAGATCACAGCCACATGGCTATCATTCAGCACACCTAGCTGTGCAACACACACTGGATCACCACCCGCGCTGATCCACGTGGGGGTTGCGAGACAGGTCCCTCGCATACCACCACACGGGACTTGTAGGGACTTAGTGGTTTGGAGGCTAGAGTAAGTTCCGTCGCCCGCGCGCGACCTTTAGTAACTGCTTGAGAGATTTATGGCACAAGCCCCATAAACCCGGTCAACCTCATAACAGTTCCGGAATACGCGGACGAAGTGCGTAACGGTCCCTATATATGCGGACGAACGTGCCGTTGTGGTTAAGGTAATTAAGCCGCCATTAATGGGCGCATTAACCCACTACAACGGTCATATTCTCCACTATATATATATGATCGTTAACCCTTCCTTACAGGAGACGAACCACCTGAACTACGTGGAAGCTCTGCCAAAACTGTCTCTCTCTCTTATACAGTTACTATTGCCTTACTCTCTCCCTACACACAACCCTATTCTTCCTGTGTTCTTTCTATTCCCTGTTCTTGGTGTACATTGAATCTTCCTCAAAGGATTCTCTCGTACACATTTGGTGAACCCGACGTGAACATACCATTGTAAGCAACCATGTCTCATGACGAAGATGTCAGCAACAGATCTCCCTCCACCGAGACGACCTCAGGAGAGGAGACCCGCAACAATTTCGCAGCAACCGGCGGTGCTCCAAACTTGGAGACATTGCATGCCACTATCCAGAACCAAGCGAAAGCTCTTCAGGCTCAATCCGCACAGATGGCTCAGATAATGGCCATTTTAGGAACTCTTGCCCCGAAATCGGCACCAGAAGCTATTGTCTCTCAAGGAGCAGGAACCTCTACCACTCAGGGAACGGAAGTCATACCTACACCGCCAAACCCTAGTTTGCAAAGCCCACCAGCAATGGTGCAACCACCTTCCATTCAGGGACAAACGGTCCAAATACCGTCCCTTCTCACACATATTCCCCAACCTCCATCTATTCCCTCCAATATCTCTTCGCAATATCCCTTGTCTTCTCCACCAGTGCCCCCAACCAATGTGGCTTACACCCCTAGCCCAACCACTGTATATGTGTCTCCGCCGGCTGCAACCCTTCCTCCTGCTGTGGGAGGAAGTGCACCAGCAAGCATGACGGCTTTAGAGCGGCGCATAGAGACCTTCCTGGCCAATCAACCTTTTGCGGACACCATCATTCCGAAGGTTGACAATGCCCCTCCTATCCCGCAGGAGATTTACCTGATGCCCAATCCCGCAGGGTATAAGGCCCCTAAGTGGGACAAGTTCGAGGATGTTAACGGGAATGCTCATGAGCATGTTATGCACTTCATTGATGTAATGGGGCCATACGGGGCCGACCCCAATCTGCTGATGCGTGAGTTCCCGAAGTCTTTGGGGAACGTGGCTTACAAATGGTACAGAACGCTGGAGGCCGGATCTGTCAGGACCTGGGATGACATGGTTCAGAAGTTTTATACCAAGTTCTTCCAGATGGAGGAGAAGGTTACGATGATACATCTTTCGCGTATGTATCAGAAGCGTGATGAGGACAGTGTTACCTTCATCAAAAAGTTCAGAGCCAAATCGTTGGAGTGCAGGGACGAAGTCCTTGAGGGCAGGCTCGTGGAGATATGCTTACAAGGCATGCGAGATGAGTACAAGGGTATGTTAATTAACTTACAAACTCATACCTTTTCAAATTTAATTGAATGTACCAAGAACATAGAGCCTATAGTGGAGAGGCAAAAGAAGAAACACGTCCCTGAGCGATCTCCAGGGGGACCCACTTTCAAGATTGGGAGATTTAGTTACAAGAGGGGGCGCGAAGCTGAGGTCAATATGGTTTCGCCACACAAGCAACCCCGGGTTGCAAACTCGGATGCACCACCTTTACCATGTTCTTTAGAGGAGGTGATTGATCTATGCAAAAAGTGGCGCAAAGACGGGGTTCTGCCTCCGCTCGAAAGAATACCCTCCAAGGAGATGGTGAGGGACCCGAAGTGGTGTGAGTGCCACGGAAAGATTTTGCACCCCACACCTGATTGCAAGAAGCTTAGGCACCTCGTGAGTCGGAAAATGAAAGAAGGGGAGCTGATTGTCAACGACCAGAGGCAGGACGTGCGCAATAATCCGCTGCCGGCTCATGCAGAGCAAGAGCCGAAGGACAAAGAAGTAGCCCTGATCGCGATCATGGACTTTGAGGAGATTGCGGAAGATGGTCTGCCCATCATCGCTGAAGTCCATGATAAGGAAGATTACAGCATGGACACTGAGGACTCGCGTGCCGACAGGATGAAAGGGTAGCACGGTTTCAGAAATTTTTCGACGAGATGAACTTTTCGGAGAAATGCCGGAAGGAAATGACAAAAGCAATTCTGAGGGTAACAGAAGACTTCGAAGAAGACATCGTCGTCTCCAATTGGAAAGTTGTCAGGGTGTCTCGCTCTATAGAGAAGATAATGACTTTGCGTCTCGCTCTACATAGAAGATAATGACTTTCTCAGAAAGCGACAAGAAGACAGATTCAAGTCATCAGAAGCCCTTGTATGTAACAACGGTGATTAACGACGTTGAGTTCAAGAGGGCATTTGTTGATGGAGGAGCAGCCGTTAATGTGGTTTCGCTCAACACTCTGAAGTTGGCAGGAATCCCTGAGAAGAAGATCGTCAGGAGCCCATCCTCGCTAATGGGATTCGGAAGTGACTCTAGGATGACGATGGGATGGATTTGTCTTGCTATCCAGATAGGAAAAATCAAGTGTTCGGCCAAGTTCTATGTCATTGATGCGAATACTACGTATCACATGATCATAGGGCGAGCCTGGATTCATCGCTTTGACGCGGTACCGTGAACAGCTCACCAAGTGATGAAGGCCATCTTGAATGACAGGGTAGTCGAGATACCAGCTTCGGTGAACCACTTTCATCTAATGAAGCGCATATCACTGAAGCAGTATGGTTCACCGAAATGGCAGATGAGCAGATGCCGGGGCCATTCAATCCGACCCCTCTGCCTTGGTGGGAAGACATCAAGGATCAGTCACCAGCAGGAGTAATGGTGACGAGAGAGGAGGCCAAGGAAGAGGTGCCTACACGCGAATAAGTGTCACAAGTCGCCTACCGAAGGAAGAATGTGTACACTTTGAAGAGGGTAGTAAAGCATGACCATAAGGGCAAGGAGATAGAAATCTTCTACTCCAATGGAAAGAAATGCTACTGCATATGAAGGTGCGTCGGGGTACCCCCATCCGAGCATGGGGATACCCCTGGGCAAATCAGTCAACTTGAACAAGGCCCGGATGAGGACAAGCTGAGGTCAGAGGTTCCGTAGGACAAGTTGAAAGAAGCGCCCGAGTGTATGGAAGACAAGCCGAAGCCACAGAAACAGGAACTGAAAGAGGTGTTCCTAAGTCCAACCGAAGAAAAGAAAAGGCCTGTTTCACTGAGCGTTGACCTCACCAGCGAAGAGGAAACAAGATTACTGCAATTACTGACCGAGTATAAGGATGTGTTTGATTGGGAATACGATGAGATGCCTGGTCTGGACACGAGCGTGACGATGCACATATTGGATGTTGTCCAGGATCTAAACCGGTGAAGCAAATTGCGAGAAGTTTTTGGCCAGAAATAAATGTGAAGATCAAGCAGGAAATAGTCAAGTTGCTGACTGCTAAGTTCATCGAGCCAAATCATCATCCCACTTGGTTGGCCAACATCATGCCGGTGGTAAAGAAGAATGGGCAACTTCGCATCTGTGTAGACTTTAGGGACCTCAACTGTTTCTGCCCGAAGGACGACTTCCCGTTGCCCAATATCGCTTTGCTCATCGATTCTACTTCAGGGCATCAGATGTTCAGTTTCATGGATGGTTTCAGTGGGTATAACCAGATCAAGATGGATCCTGAGGATGCACGGAAAACTACGTTCATTACGCCAGTTGGGGTTTTTAACTACACAGTTATGCCCTTTGGACTCAAGAATGCGGGTGCGACTTATCAACGAGCAATGATGGCTCTGTTCCATGACATGATGCAGAGGTAGAATTTTATGTTGATTATTTGGTTGTCAAGTCCTGAGAGGAGCCAGACCAGTATTCGAAAGATGCAGGAGTTTCCAATTGAAGATGAATCCCATGAAATGCGAGTTCGGAGTGACTTCGGGGAAGTTTTTGGGATGCGTGATCCATCGCCAGGGAATTGAGCCTGACCCTCAAAAGTTTCGGCTATCACCAGCATGACGACACCGCATAATCAGAGCACTCTAAAGACGTTCGTAGGGAAACTGTCTTATCTGCGGAGATTCATCCCAGCAATTGCAGAAATAACCTTTTGCTTTGGCAATCTCCTCAAAAAGAACGCTGTATATAATTGGACGGAGGAGCATGAATCCGCATTCGGGAGGCTGAAGGATTTGCTGACATCACCAAGAGTAATGATTGCACCGCAGCTGGGGTCGCCACTTTTGTTGTACCTGACAAAGAAGTCTATAGGGGCACTGCTAGCCCAAGAATATGAAGGGCAGGAAAGGCCGATCTATTATATCTCTCGCGTAGTACAACCGGCTGAGTCAAGGTACACATATATTGAACGCCATTGTCTTGCTTTATTCTTCGCGATAGAAAAGTTAAAGCATTATTTCGCCTCGCACAAAGTCGTAGTGATTACAAAGAGCGACCCCATACGGTATCTCTTGACTCACTCTTCTCCCTGCGGAAGATTGGCAAAATGGTACATGTCCATCTCGCAGCATGATATTACGTGTGCTCGACCACGAGCAATCAAATCTCAAGCAATGGCAGATCTTTTAGCGCAGTTCCCGGATAGCAGCTACGAACCCATGATAGAGGAGGAGCTTGAAGGGCCCGAGATTTATGCAGTTGAGTCGCCATACTGGAAACTTCATTTCGATGGGTCATCAACGAGAAAGGGTGGTGAAATTGGTATTGTTTTGACTAAACCAGATGGAGAGGTCATCCGAATGTCCACCAAGCTAGATTTTCCAGTAACAAACAATGAGGCAGAGTATGAGGCCCTGATCACGGGACTCCGTGCAGCCAGGGCCCTAGAAGTTAGAAATCTGACAGTCATGGGGGGCTCTAAGCTAATTGTCAAGCAAGCTTGAGGCGAATATGGGTTGAAAGAGGTCAATATGTTGCCTTATCGGACTATGGTGCAGAAGCTGGTGCAACAATTTTGTGACGTAAAGTACGAGCACACGCCTAGGGCTGATAATCGGCATACAGATGCTTTGGCCACTCTGGGATCCAAAAGCAGTGCGGACAAATGCCCTGCGAGAATTTTGATTGAGGTTAGAGCAACTCCGGCCTTGAAACAGGAGGTATGCGAAGAGGAATCCGAAAAAGATGAGGATTGGAGAAAGACAATACTGCGTGCAATTGCTGAGGGGACGAGTAAAGAAAATTGGGCATCCACCAAGGGATATTGCATACACGACAATTCCCTTTACTTCAAGGGTCCATGAGGAATACTCATGCGGTGCGTCTCGCAGCAAGAGGGGCAGGCATTGTTGGAAAAGATTCACCAACATTCTTGTGGAGAAAGTGAAGTGTCTATTTATCGAAAAGCCCAGAGATATGGTATTCATTGGCCAGATATGTCCACGTCTGCCGCAATCATTCAAGAAAATTGTGAGAACTGCACAATAATTACAGACTCTTTGGATATTGCTGTGATTGATGATGACACGGATTGGAGGAAGCCAATATTTGATTATTTAATGGAAGGAATCGAGCCCGATCAGAGGAAGGAAGCTGAGAAACTTAAAAGAAAAGTTGCTCAATATGTGGCGCAGGAAAACATAATCTGGCGAAGAGGCCATGAGGGTAATCTACTCAGATGTCTAGATAGCCAAGAGGCGCAAGAGGTGATGGATTTATCTCACCAAGTGGAGCATCAGGGAGGTGCGAAGCTATGCAGACAACTCCTTACCGTTGGCTATTTCTGGACCACAATGGAAGCAGATTGTCGCACCAAGGTGAAAAGATGTCAGGAATGTCAATTCAAGGGCAATCTCGTGCATGCTCATGCTGTAGACTTACACGCATTGGGAACACCTTGGCCATTTCATACTTGGGCTTTAGATTTTATCGGTCCCATTCGACCAGCCTCGCATGGAAACCAGTTCATCTTGACTGCGACTGAGTTATTTACCAAGTGGGTGGAAGCAGTGCCGCTCAAAACAGCAAATGCGCTTGCAGTGGTCAACTTCGTCCAAGAGAATGTCATATGCCGGTTTGGGATTCCCAACACTATACTCTCGGATAACGGCACCCCTTTCGTAAATCACCAGGTGGATGCGAAACTGGCAGAATATAACATAAGGCAAGTCTGCTCCACACCTAATTACCCAAAGGGGAATGGTCAAGCAGAAGCAACCAATAAGAAGTTGCTAAAAATTTCGAGTAAGATGGTCGCCGATGATCACAAGAAATGGGCAAACTCTTCAAATGTGGCTTTATGGGCATACCGCACTTCGCCCAAGACTCCCACAGGAGTCTCCCCGTTCCTTCTATGCTATGGAGCTGAAGCTGTCGTACCAGCATAAATAAAGGTCAACTTTGCAAGGATAGCCTTTCATACCTTGTACGAAAATCAACGTGACCATGACCTGATTCTGTTGGAAGAGAAGCGCGAACAGGCTAAGAGGGCTAACAAAAGATACAAGGAAAGAATTGCTCGCGCTTACAACAAAACGGTTCAACATCGAGATTTTGCGGCTGGGGACTTGGTTCTGTGAGCTTCAGATCACTATGTGGGAGGCAGCTCATCCAAAGTTCGCAGCTAACTGGGAGGACCATTAGAAGTTAAAGAAGTCTTTGATAGGCTACTGCACAATCCATAGACTTCATCGGACTGCAATGACCCCAAGCCCAATCAATATGCGATGGATCAAAAAGTATTGTCCTTAGCCTAGCTCTTTATGTTTGACGCCAAAGTCTGTTGGATTTTAAGTCTAGTTTCCCCATGTACCTATGCAATATTTCCTCCCATATGAGGAATTTGTTGTCATGTTCCTCCCATACGAGGATACTTTAATAATAAGAATTCTCCCATATGAGAAGAACCTTATTAACTTGTTGTCTCTATTATTTTATTTACTTGTCTGCTCACATTACTTAATTTCCTCAAAAGCTTATCTGCCTAGATAGGAGCTATATTGAATTATGATCTTAAGTGATCTAAAAAGCCTATCTGCTTAGATAGCAGCAATAGCAACAACGCCCTTGTGCGATGCAAAGCCTATCTGCCTAGATAGCAGCTATAACATATGATCCCATGCGATCCAAAGCCTATATGCCTAGATAGCAGCTATATTGAATTATGATCTTAAGTAATCTAAAAAGCTTATCTTCTTAGATAGCAGCCATAGCAACAACGCCCTTGTGCGATGCAAAGCCTATCTGCCTAGATAGCAGCTATAACATATGATCCCATGCGATTCAAAGCCTATCTGCTTAGATAACATCAATATTGAATTATGATCTTAAGTGATCTGAAAGCCTATCTGCCTAGATAGCAGCAATAGAAACAACGCCCCGTGCGATACAAAGCCTATCTGCTTTAGATAGCAAATTATTCAAACATTATTTGGATATAAATGCGATGGAAACACAGAACTTGTTTTGACATATAGCAAGCCTGCACGCGAAATTACGATTTGTTGTATAAAATAAAACAGCGAATGGCAAAGCATATTTCATTAATAGTCAAAACGACTTACAATTTACCTGTCTAGATAGCAGCTTACAAGTGAAGGCTTACACAAAGGGAGAATTCCTAATCTAAAGCTTGAACCTACGAGTTCTAAAACTATAAGACGGGACGCCATCGCCGATGTCCTAGATCAAAACAGAGCTCTCGTTTGATCTCCCGCCACCGGGAGATGCCAGATGAACCTCATGCCCTGACGGTTCCAGACGTGAGGAACAAATGGGAGAGCAGCTCATGGGGCAGGAAGCTGATTGTGCAAAAAGACGAGCACAATCACTCGTCACACCTTGTTCAAAACCATGGTGGCAAATAGTTCTCCTCCGGAGAACCGACAGAGATGCACACCATTCATTACGTATCAGTAGTGAAATCAGTACAGGACTGTGCTTCGCCGAAAAGTCACCGGAGATAGGACCTGCAAGCATAATAGACAAGGAAGAATCTTTGCAAAAGCAGGAAACCTTACGTAATTGTTCTTCAAAAAGATCAGGAAGATCGAAGGACTTTCCGAACAATTTCTTGGGAGCTATTTCTATAGCACAAGGCACAAACTCAGGTTTCAAAGCCTGGAATTGACATGAACCAACCAAGGTCAAGGACCGATGCCGGCAGTCGTAAGGACTCATGAGAAGCCACATTTTGGATGACGAACCAAGTAGCAAGAAGCAAGGTTTATATAGACTTCAGAATGGACTCTTCAGTTCCCTGGCTGAGTCAGCAACGCCTTGGAAACGGGTAAGAATCAATTACCTACGTCTCAAAAATGGGTAAAAATCAATTACCCTACTAAAGACTACGACGATACAATAGCACGCCCTATTTAATGACGGAAGGTCATGATAAGGATGGGGCCCACTGAACGATAATTATGCTTATCTATTAAATTAATAGCACGATAATCAAGGCAATTACATCAATATGTGACGTCATAATTGATGTACATTAAAGACTGATTGCAAAAATCCTTAAAGAGAAAAAGTTAACATAAAATTCTCAATGTTTTGAAAAAAGGGGGAGAAACATGAGCATTACAATATGCATAACTCTTCTTTTAAAATAAATCCTTGATTAAAGGATCTTCTGGTGAAAACATAAGCGATGTTTCTTTTGCTTGGTTCACTTCTTGTTTTAGCTTTTCATACTTTGCCTTCATCGCATGGAAGAGAGTGGCAGCTTCTTCAGCTTTCTTCCTTTGCTCCTCCGATTTCCTCTTTTCAAATGCGAGGTTGTGGTAGCCATATTTCAGCATTGCAGATGCGAGGATTCGGGTAACCCTGTTGAGGAGGAATCCGAAGTCCAACCTGCCTTGAGCCTTAGCCTGAAGAATTTTGCATGTGTTATAAAGCGACCGCGCATTATCAGGTGAGATTGTAGCGGGGGTAGCTGCAGACAGTTGCTCTAAAATCCAGATGGCTTCAGCCAAGAAAAATGACCACGGGTATGAAAGGAGCATCCTTATGAGCCAATCCACATCGGGTTGCCTCATTCCTAGCAAAAAATGATAAGTTTAGGAGTGAAAATTGCTAAACAAAAACATAGAATGCGACATATGGTAACACCGTAGCATACATGTTCCTTCAAGGATCTCACGCAAAGAAGGAATGCGCATCACGGGGAAAGCTGAAGCATGTCCTTGCTGCATCGCTCACCTGTCAGCTTCGACTTCGCGCTCGTAACAGTTGGCAGGAATACATAAGTTGCGGCAGGTGCGATGGAAGCTCCAACTTGCGAACCCCAAAAACTCCATGCAGGGGGAACTTGGAAAAGTTCCACCTCAATGGAAGGAATAGCAGGACTTTGTTGGGGCTCAGGGGCATTCACTAGAATGGCAGCACTTGAAGAAGTATGTGGAATAACTTCAGCAACAGTAGTGGTTTCTGCTTGCCTAGGAACTTCTTCAGCCGCCAGAGGTTCTTGTTGCTCAAGAGCATCCATTGGAACATCAAGAATTTCATGCGATGCTATGTCTTCCATGACCTGTTCATTTTCATGAAATCCAGCTCCAGCATCCTCCGCTTCCATCTCTTCAACTTCAACACCTTCCTCTCTCAT
Organism: Linanthus parryae; assembly: GCA_023055425.1. Lineage (NCBI taxonomy): Eukaryota > Viridiplantae > Streptophyta > Magnoliopsida > Ericales > Polemoniaceae > Linanthus > Linanthus parryae. The sequence continues at coordinate 124,122,413 of JALGPY010000004.1, read as the reverse complement.
CCCAGTGTCGGCTTCAACATCATAAGATACCTCAATAATGTCCTCTAGAGGTTCTTGTACATACTCAGTAGCCGCGATAGGTTTCTCAACATGCGAGCTTCGCTCTAGAACATAAGATGAAGGAAGCTTATTTCACTTCTCCAGCATGTTCTCATCAGAGTCGCCAACACCTGCCTCGGTGATTATCTCTCTCGCAGCTGACACATTATCAGTAGAGCCCTGTGGGATGGCAGTATCACCTGCAGGAAGAGTAGGGTTAACGTTAGCATGATCATTTGGGGCAGCACTGATAACGCCCAATTAGGGGTTATCTTTTAGCCTGATTTCACGAGTATTTGTGTCGGAATTAGCGGTTTTTGCCGGAAAATGCCTTAGAATGCCTCGGGAATCTAGAACGAGACGTTTATGTGTACTTCCTGGATTTCTGCTTATTTGTTGCTATATTTGGATATGATCGCAGGTTTTTCGTTCGTGTTGCCTTTTCAGGAACAGGTTCGGGAGGTGCATCGGGAAGCGTGCCGGGATCAAGCCGGGACCGTCTCGGGAAACTTGCACAAGACCGGGACACGAAGGAAACACGGAAAAGCAGGAGAACACCGAAGAGGCAAACCGGGAGCGTCAGGCAGAAGAGTGGGACCCAGGGGACCCAACCTGGCCCACCAAAGGACCAAGCAGGGCCCACATCTCCACCCCCTGCCTGCGTATATACGCAGGCCTGCGTATATACGCAGCCTTGCGTATATACGCAGGCAGGGAGGGAGATGGGGGGTGGTTGATGGGCCCTGTTTGCGTATATACGCAACCCTGCGTATATACGCAGCCAGTTTTGACTTTTTGGTCAAAGGCGGTGGACCGATGGCAGATTCTGTAATTTCGGGCACAAGCGTTTTCGGGAAACAGCACTATTTAAAGACTCGTCCAGACTCGTTTTGAAGACACGGAGACACAGCACAATTCTCAGCACAACCGAAGGGCAAGTCAGAGCATTCACGGAGAGCACGAAAGCGCGATTCGAGATTCGAAGACTTAGTTTGATTTCGTTCTCTCTCTTTATATTCAGAAACTGCGTTTTGTATTATGTCTAGTCGTAGCTAAACTTCTCACCTAGGTTCTCGGAGAACCTAGGGTTTCGTACTCAGATTTTATGACTACTTCGTTTACGGATTCATGATGATTATCTTAATTCAGCAAGTTATATCTGTTATTATGGTTTTGATTGTTATCGTATATGCATGATAGGATTGATCACCCAGGATTGCTATAGACCCGAGCTTGTAGGTGAAAACGTCAAGTTAGGGTTAGGAAGAAAAACCAGGATTTAGTACCTTACCCTGATAGACCGACCAGAGAAAGGGAGATAGGGCTAGCATCGAAAAACGTGAGACCAACTGTTAGAGAATTTGACCCGGGCCATTAGGACAGGTTAGAAACCCTAATAGGATTAGACCGAGACTGCAGACTTAGGCAGCTTAACAAGAATCCGAAAGTCTGCAGGATCGGGATTACGTGTGGAATCTGAAAAGTCACTGCACAACTGGTACGTTGCACAGATATCGAAACTGCTGAGTGTTTTCATAATCGAACGTAAAACTGAAATCTGTAGAAACCCTAGGGGATCCTGGAACCTAGTCTTCATCTATTATCGTTACAACCAAATCAGCTTATTTCAGAAAACGTCACAAAAAATATTTACGTTTACGTTTTTAATTTCTGTTTTTAGTTTAGTCACTACAATCACAATCTACTCCTCCTTGTTACTACACTCGGTTAACCGAAACTGACAACGTAAGTAAACCCGAAACAGTCCTCGTGGGAACGATCACCCGAGTCTAATTGCACCCGGTACTACAAGATTCGTACACTTGCGACAGCACGTTAGTTTGCGCATCAAGTTTTTGGCGCCATTGCCGGGGACTTTTTAGGGTCTATTTATTAGTCAGGATTAGTTTTCTGAGTTTTTGTCTATTTTCAGTTTTTGTTATTTTTCTTTTTATCACACTGCGTTTTTGAATCTGCGTTTTCAGGACTGTTTAGTTGATGCCCAGATTGCCTCGCGATTTGGTGTCACCACTCGACAACCCGGAAAAACTGTATACCGAACAGAACCGCAGAAACCGAGAAAGCAGGATGGCAACCAACCAGAGAGATACACCCGAGAACACCGAAGCCGGTGGACAAGAACGAGAGACACGTACCCCAGCCCAGATGGCGCGGTACATTGAGGAGCTTGTCGCAGCGGGACTTGCTGCCCGAAGCAACCAGAGAACATACAACCGATCTGGGAAGGCGTTGGTGGAAAATTTCGAAGTCCCCACTGGGGGGCATGAGCGAGCTATTGTGGTGTCCGAGATCACCGCCGAGCACTTTGACATCAAACCATCCACCATCCAGACGATACAAAATCTCTGCCCGTTTCATGGCAGGGCCGACGAAGACCCGAACGAATTTATCGGGAAGTTCGAAGATTACTGCAACAAGGTCAGATACAAGGGGGTAGAAGCAGAGGCACTCATTTTGATCTTTTTTCCATACTGTCTTTATGGAGTAGCCAAAGACTGGCTCGAATCCCGACCACCCCGATCCATCACCACATGGGAGGAGTGTGTCGCAGATTTTCTGGCAAAGTTCTATCCCGCCTCCCGAGTCATACAGTTACAGAGCGAGATCCTGTCTTTCAGACAGAAGATGGGGGAGACGGTGGTGGACGCATGGGACAGGCTCATGAGATTGGTCAAACGGTGCCCGAACCACGGTTTCGGAGACGCGAAAATCCTGCAGGTTTTCTACCATGCCCTAGACAGGGAGAACGCCGACAGGATTGACAGAGAGGCCGGGGGAAACTTCCTGTATCACGTAGACAAAGAAGGTGCGTATGACCTGATGAAGCAGTTGGCCAAGCAAGACACCCGACTGTTTGACGATCGCAGGATGGCGGCTAGAGCCGAACCTGCAGAGGATGACCGTATAGACAACCTGGCCAAAATCGTTCACGACTTGGTCAAGAAAGTCTACTCGGATAAGAAGACTGTTGCAGCAGTCGAAGAACCTGATCTGGACACAGCCATTGAGGAGCTAAGAACCGAAGACACCAATTACGTACAGCAGCAGTGGGACCCGAGCCGGTACCGACCGGGTACGAGAGACCATCCCGGGTTTCGGTATGGAAACCCGAACGCAGCAGTTTATGCACCGGGATTCCAGCACAGGCCACCAGCTCAGCAGGCTGCCCCGGCCCTGCAGGCTCAGTCAGTCCCATCCGCACAGCAGTACGATGCTCAGATGAAAGAAATCAAGTCCATGTTCCAGACCATGGAGTCCAGGTTCAAGCACATGGATACCCTGACGGCAGATATGCAGACAACCAAAACGTCACTGCGCGCTTTGGAAGTACAGGTGGGGCAGTTAGCACAGCAGCTAACAGAGAGGCAGCCAGGAAACCTACGCTCGAATACAGTAAACAATCCACGGGCTCAGATCAATGCTATCTCCACTCGGAGTGGATTGGCACTGCAGGATCCACCGTATCCCAGCCACGCACGTGCAGAAAATTCGAAAGAAGTAGAACGCAACTTGTCGGGCCAGGATAACAGCACAGTCGACCGCCCCCAGCCGAAGGGCTCGGTTGAGCAGGATGCGGTGCAGAACGAGACAGGTGCAGAAACTGTACCAGTTTCTAAGGAGGTCTCGTACCCCTTACGAACACGAAAGAGGGATGACAGCAAGGACTACGCCAGGTTTCTCGAGATGTTCAAGCAGCTGCAGATTAACATACCTTTTGTTGAGGCTTTGGCTAAGATGCCCACTTACGCCAAATTCCTCAAGGACATCTTGTATGGGAGGAGGCGAATGAGCGATTTCGAGACCATAAACCTGACGGCAGAAGTGAGCAATTGTGTGAAGAATGGGCTACCGAGGAAGAGAAAGGATCCTGGCAGTTTCGTTATACCGGTTACCCGAGGGAACGCTTACACAGGAAAGGCTCTGTGTGACCTAGGGGCCAGCATCAACCTGATGCCGTTGACGATTTTCAAAAGTTTGAAAGTCGGTGAACCCCGACCCACCAGAATCATGCTGCAGATGGCAGACAGGTCCGTAAAACAGGCCTACGGGTTATCGAGGATATTCTGGTCAAGGTCGGCGAGCTGATTTTTCTGGCAGATTTCGTCATCCTGGACATGGAGGCAGGGGAGGTACCGCTCATACTTGGCAGGCCGTTTATGGACACGGGCGAAGCAATGATAAACTGCAAGAGCGGGGAGCTGACCATGCAGATTAACGAGGAAAAGGTGAAATTCAACGTTTTCAAAAATCTACAACTGCCAAATTACTACGACCACGAGGACATCTTTGCTATAGATGTGGTGGACGAAGGCTAGGAAAACGAGGAGATGGACCAATTATGGGAAGAGATTGACAGCATGTACGGGGATGAAAAGGAGAAGACTCGGTGCGAGCACGCCATGAGAGTCGAGGATTGGACCACTTTGCACCGGGACGAAGATGGCGGGCAAAAGATGATTCTGGTCCCATCACTCAAGGAGCCACCCGCACTGGAGCTGAAACCGCTCCCGAGCCATCTCAGGTATGCGTATATTGGTGAAAATAGTACTCTGCCCGTAATTGTTTCGTCTCGTTTATCTCAGGAACAGGAGCAGAAACTGCTAGAAGTATTGCGAGAGCATAAGGAAGCAATCGCCTGGACTATTGCAGATATCAAGGGGATCAGCCCCTCCTACTGCATGCACAAGATCCGAATTGAAGAAGGAAAGAAACCGGTGATTCAGCCCCAGCGGAGACTGAATCCGAACATGAAGGACGTTGTGCGAAAAGAGGTCATGAAGTGGCTGGAAGCGGGAATCATATACCCCATATCGGACAGCACGTGGATCAGCCCGGTCCAGTGCGTGCCCAAAAAGGGGGGTATTACGGTGGTGCAGAATAACGACCAGGAGCAGATTGCGCAGCGTACCGTTACAGGCTGGCGGATCTGCATGGACTATCGGAGGTTAAACGATGCAACACTGAAGGACCACTTCCCGCTACCATTCATGGACCAGATGCTGGACCGGCTCGCCCACCACGCCTATTATTGTTTTCTGGACGGGTACTCCGGGTACAACCAGATTTGCATAGCCCCGGAAGATCAGGAAAAGACGACGTTTACCTGCCCGTATGGTACGTTCGCGTTTCGGCGCATGCCGTTCGGGCTGTGTAATGCTCCTGCCACGTTCCAGAGATGTATGATGGCAATTTTTTCCGACATGATCGAGAAAAATCTGGAGGTCTTCATGGACGACTTTTCACTATTCGGGGACAGTTTCGATGACTGCCTGTTCCATTTAAGCCAGGTTTTGATCCGATGCAAGAAGGCGAATTTGGTGCTCAATTGGGAAAAGTGTCACTTTATGGTCACCGAGGGGATCGTGTTGGGTCACAGAATTTCCAGCAAAGGACTCGAGGTGGACAGGGCTAAGATCGAGGTGATAAAGCAGCTTCCATACTCGACGAACGTAAGAGCGATCAAGAGTTTTCTGGGTCATGCAGGATTTTACCAAAGATTCATCAAAGACTTTTCCAAGATCACAAAGCCACTCTGCGCTTTACTCGAAAAAGACGTACCATTTGATTTCGATGCAGCATGTCGGCAGGCCTTTGACCACTTGAAAGAGAAGCTGACCACAGCCCCGGTTATAACCACGCCAGATTGGTCACTCCCGTTTGAGCTGATGTGTGACGCCAGCGACTACGCAGTCGGGGCAGTTTTGGGACAGCGAAAGGATAAGGTATGCCACGTCATTTATTATGCTAGCCGGGTACTCAACGATGCCCAACTCAACTATGGCACGACAGAAAAGGAACTGCTGGCCGTAGTGTACGCCCTGGATAAATTCAGGCCCTATTTGGTCGGGTCGAAAGTTATCGTTTTTACCGACCATAGTGCCCTGAAATACCTGCTGGACAAGAAGGACGCGAAACCGAGACTGTTGAGGTGGGTACTACTGATGCAGGAATTCGATGTGGAAATCCGGGACAAGAAGGGAGTTGAGAACGTGGTAGCGGATCACCTATCCCGACTGGAGAACGTGAAGGTGGACCCGGTGCCGATCAAGGAAAACTTCCCGGACGAGCACATCATGGCAGTAAAAATCGGGAGACCGTAGTACTATGCCATAGCCAATTACTTGGTGACTGGCACGCTTCCCGAGGATCTTACCCCGTCGCAGCGGAAAAAGTTCATTGCCGAAAGTCGACAGTATTTCTGGGACGACCCGTACTTGTTCAAACAGGGGGCCGACAACGTCCTGAGAAGGTGTATCCCGACCCACGAGGCCTGGAACGTGATCCGACACTGCCACTCATCACAGTGTGGGGGTCATTTTGGGGGAACGCGAACAGCTCATAAAATACTGCAGTCCGGTTTTTTCTGGCCGACAATCTTCAAAGACTGCCACGACTATGTGCAGGGATGTGATAGGTGCCAGAGGACAGGAAACACGTCACACCGGGACGAGATGCCGATGACCGTGTGGCAGGAGGTAGAGCCATTTGATGTATGGGGGATTGACTTCATGGGTCCGTTCCCGTCTTCGATGGGAAATCTTTACATTCTGCTGGCAGTAGATTATGTGACAAAGTGGATCGAAGCGATCGCGTGTCAGAAAAACGATGCAGCTACCGTTGAGCGTTTTCTGAAACGTAACGTTTTCACTCGTTTCGGGACTCCCAGGGCAATGATTAGCGATGAGGGATCTCACTTCATCAATCGGGTTTTTGCAAAAGTTGTGAAACAGTACGGCGTGTCAGTTCATAAAGTCTCGTTACCCTACCATCCGTAGACGAACGGGCAAGCCGAGGTGTCGAATCGAGAGATTAAGAGCATACTCGAGAAAACAGTGAATCTCGGCCGGAAGGATTGGTCTGTCAGACTAGACGATGCGCTTTGGGCCTACAGGACAGCTTTCAAAATACCGCTGGGAATGTCACCGTACCAGCTCGTTTTTGGGAAAGCGTGCCACTTACCAGTGGAATTGGAGCACAAGGCGTATTGGGACATCAAACTGCTCAACTTGGACCAGAATCTAGCAGGAGATAAGAGGAAGATGGCGCTGCAGGAATTAGAGGAATTCCGCGGAACGGCTTTCGAGAGCGCCAAAATTTACAAAGAGAAGACAAAGAAGTGGCATGATAACCGTATCAGGCCAAAGCAGTTTAGCGAAGGCGACAAAGTGCTTCTCTACAATACCCGGATGCGGTTCTTTCCGGGCAAGCTGAGGTCTCGTGGGTCGGGACCGTTCATCATCAAGCAGATTTTTGCCTGGGGGGCATTCGAGCTGGAAAATCCAAAAGACAAGTCCAGTTTCAGGGTGAACGGGAACCGGATCAAGCCGTATCTCGAGACCGCCGAAGTCGTCAAAATAGACCCGGTCTATTTTGATGATCCGTAAGAGGTAACAAGGTCGGGCCGTCGACCGTAAATCACAAGGCGCTGTTTGGGAGGCAACCCAAAATTAATCGTTTATTTTTTTTAGTTATTACGTTATTATGTTCAGTTCTGAATTTCCGAGAGAGGCGAGATGAGCGGGTTTTTCACTTTGAATTTGAGAATGTGCATATACAGGAACATCCAAAACAGCCAGAACCGGGAAAACAGAGGAAGAGAGATGATTTGAAAAAAAAAATTGCCTCGGGCTGCGTATATACGCAGCCTTGCGTATATACACAACCCGTGGGCAATTTTTTTTATTTTTTATGTTTTTCTTTTTGATTTCTGGTTGGGTATATACGCAGTGTTGCGTATATACGCAAACAGAAAGAAAGAAAAAAAAATTGTAATTTTTTCAAATACCCAAGGGCATTTTGGTCATTTTGCAAAAAATTAGGGTTTATATGGGAAGAGAGGGCCGGCCACACCATTGTTGGCACCTCTCTTTCTCTCTCTTCCTCCATTTTCTCCCACTTGAAGAACAAAAATTTTGCATCGGACCTCAGAATCAAAATCCGGGCACATTTCTGGAATCCCCTCGTCGCAAGGAGCAAGTTTCATCCATCAAAATCCAGAACCAAGCGAAAATCGAGCGGGCAATTTCCATCAAAAAGTGAGGTGTTCTTGAGGAAAAGTGCAGATTCGAAGGTGTTAAAGCAAGAACTAGCAAAAACCGTACAAGGGAACGTGAACGAGGAGATCGAGGGCTTCGATTTGGTGGGTTCGGATTTTAATTCCGGGCAGTTTGGTTTTCCGGCGATTTTTCCGGCGACTTTCCGGGCAGAATCTCCGGTCTTCACCCCTTTTTAGGGAAGGTCGAAAATCTCATCCCTCGCTTTATTTTCCGTTTTGGCACGGCCCGTAGCCGGGCCCGTTATTTTCGGTAATTTTGCTTTTTGGAGCGGCACTTGCCGTGTGGACCTCTGGTAGCTCTTAGGTGGACTATCTATTGAGACACACTATTTTTGTGCACGTTTCACGTTTTTGCTTATTTTTCCCGAGTCGGCACGTTTTACGAGGTTTGGTCTGTTATGGAGTTTAACGTACCCATCCTAGACCCCGAGCGAGATGACATACCTACTGACTATGAGGCGGATGAGATTACCTCTAGGCAGTTTGACAGTTTTAGGTTCGTCAACCATAACGCTCAGTTTTACTTTTTGACCGGAACCAAAATGAGTCATAGCCTTCCCATAGACTACCAGTTTCAGGTCGACCATACGAGCATGCCACCAGAGATGGCAGAGTATGCGAGTCGACCGGAAATTTTCAGAACGTCCCTAGCGGGATTTCCGGAGGTTTCTAGTTCTGACTTGGTGCGTGAGTTTTACGCAAACCTCATGCACAAGGGGGAGGGTGAGGCCAACGGGGATGTCCGCTGGGTGTATTTGCGGCGTACGTTTCTGTTGATCACGGCGGATACCATCCGCCAAGCGTACCAGATTCCGATGCGCCATTTCTCGTGCGCATATGCTGAGTGTGCAGATTACCTGCCTAGCGATTCTGAGCTTTTGCGGGTTGTGACTGGGGGGTACCCGGGTGCCCATTTCGAGAGAGAGGGGCCAGGCGAGATAGGCAAGAAATTGCATTCTGATTTTATTACTGGCCCGCCACGTTGGTGGGCCGAGTGGGTAGTGAACAGGGTAGTGGGTATTAAGCATTTTACCTACCTTGACTTTGAGTACGTACTCTTAGTCTATTGCCTTGTTCTTCGACAAGAGGTTGACATTCCTCGTCGCATTTGGGTGTACATGCAGGAGCGGAACTGCTCCGGTAGCCACAAGGGATTGGGGTACGCCAACCTCATTGCCAAACTGGCACGGGAGTTTGAGGTTCCGATGTATGATATAGAGGGTGATCTACAGCCTCCTAGGCCACGGCCTTATAGGAAGCTTATAGCCCGTCACCCGGGCCCACCACAGCCGGTCGTTGACCTCGATGAGGATGACGATATTATGGAGGAGGACCCGGCTCCTGCACCTGCCCCTGCCCCTGCCCCTAGGAGGCGTTCGACTCAGGAGCGACCAGCCAGTCGCCAGGCATCGGCCGGACTTCGGCGGTGCCGTACTAGTAGAGAGTGCGCGCGCCCCGAGTCGAGTAGACAGGGGACTGAGAGGAATGCCCAGCCTCAGCCAGCCCGACAGCGAGGTGAGCCGGCCCCACGAGCTAGACCAGCCCCGCCACGTAGACTGCCCCGAGTGGACGAGAGATTTGAGGGATGTCAGGGCGGACGCAAGTCCATAAGAGAGAAGGTGTATGAGAGCGTGGGCAAGCTTTGGAGAGCGTAGACGCATAACCGCCGGACTCAGCGGAAGGTCACGAAGGACACCCAGGCTGCCCTAGCTAGTATTCGAGAGGAGCAGCGGGATGCGGCTCGGCACGCAGGCCGAGAACCGCCACTTCCGCTGTATTTTCCACCCACCTACTCCAGCAGCTTTACTGAGGGATGGTCGGATGACGGGGACTCTAGCGAGTGTACGTCCGCTCCACCACCTCCGACCCAGCCACCTCCTCCGACTCAGCCATCACCGCCACCTGCCCGAAAGAAGAGACGGCAGCCTGGGACACGATCCCGGCAGCCTACGGGTCGTCAGACTGGGTCCCGTACCCAGCAGCCTTCGAGTGGCAGGACGACTTTGCGATCCCAGCCACCTAGCAGTTGGACTGGGTCCGAGTCGCAGTCCTCTGATTACCGGCCGCGTACACGGGCGCGTCAGCCGGTCTTTAGGTCTGATTCAGGTAGCAGCTCGCCGGGTAGCATATCCGGTACGTCCGAGACCGGGTCCGACCCGACATTTTTTCCGGACGAGTGAGTGCCATGAGGGCATGCCACCTCTTAGTGTGGGGGTGGTAGTCGTGTCTGCATTTACCCGGTCTGCACGTTTTTTCGTATTTATTTGTAGTTTTATTTTTATTTTTGAGTCAGCATATTTTCTTTATTTGAGTCAACCCACCATAATCATTCTGGCCATGCATTGTATATAAGTTTAAAAAAAATGAAAAAATTAAAAAAAATTTATGCTGCTGGTTGGGTATATACGCAGACCTGCGTATATACGCAAACAGCAAGTATAAATTATTTTTCAAAAAAAAGAGTTTAAAATCAGAAAATTTTGAGAAAGGGCAATCGAGATAACGAAAACAGTGAAGAAATTGAGTTTGAATCCTTTGAAAGAGAAGAAAACTTGCACCGAGGTATAGTAGATAGGTGAGAGCCAGTGACCTTTGGAATCCGCAAGTAATTATCACCTGAGCTAAAAATCCGACTAGTTGCTAAACCACCGTCACGTAGGTAGTCGACAACCCGCCCACGGGCGCCGTCACGGTCATCGCATTTTTCGGTGGAGTGACTGGCTATCAAGGGACCTCACGTCCTGTTTCTTACTGCTAGGTCCAATTAGTCAACCCGTTTGAAGCCATTTACCCTCTTTCTTCGTAGCCACTTTAGCCTAGGCAGTTTTCTTTGAGACCTCATCAGTCGATAGTTGGCTATTCTACGTGTTATGACGGAGGGAGTGAGTAGGGGCAGGTTTTAGATGGGGGAGCTTCATGAGTTATCAGTTTTGGACAGTTTCGATATTGACACGTTTTTCGAGGGAAGGACAGGGTGAGTTAGTGGCGACAGTGCATTAATTTGCGGAGGTGGATCACTTCACTACATAGTGACCACAGGAGGAGTTAGTCGCGTGCGAGCATCTTTTCGCACAAAACGGGGTTCCGGGGGGGTTGTAGGGTCAATTGGTGGTTGTGCCGTTTTTCTACATCTTTGGTGATGAGGAGGATCGGTGGGACCGCACAGTTTTTATCTCGACTACAGGATCGGCGCTTCAGGATTAGTGTGGGGTTACTTCACATGAGGACATTTTACGTACCCCACGACAGAGATTTATTTTCACTCACTCAGCTTTAGTCAGTTTAGTATTGTTGATATTTGTGTACGTTTGTATATATAGTTGTGTTATAAAAAAAAAAAAAAAGAAGAAGAGAAATATTATAAAAAAAAAATAGAAAAAAAAAGAAAAAAATAGAAAAGAAAAAGAAAAAAAGAAGAAAAATCATGACCTAGTTTTTATTTTGTTTATGTTTTTGTTATTTAAACAAAAAGCTGAGTGAGTGGCACAATTTTCGAGACGTTTTGCACCGCTTCACATTCGTGGCCGCGAGCACGGCGAAGACACACCGGGGGACAGGAGAATTGGGAAAGCAGGAACTTAGGTGTTCCGGGCAGTTTTTCAGGATCTCGGTGAGGGGTGTGAGTTTGGTAAATTGTGAGAATGTCATAACAAGTAGGATTATGCCGTACCTTGATACATATACTTATCCTACCTGATTAGACATAGATCCTTTCGGAAACAGCTCGGATGGTAAGTTAACTAGGGATTTGCTCAGTGTGATAACCAAAGTAATAGTACTTCGGTCCAGTGCTTAATTCCACCATATAAATCTGTTCAGACTTACCGATCGCTTGCAGGGAAGTACATTCTGAAAAGGATGAGATCACGAGGACACACTGTTTATGTTTTTAAGGTTGCCCGATCTCACAAAATATATATATATATATATTTGTAACTAGTTTGTTTTCAGTCGTTTGAGTCTGTGTATATTCTATCTGAGTCAGTTTTTCTATCGAGTCGTCCGGTTGAAAGGTTCGGGTCTAAAGCGTATGCAACGGTAGGGTATGTAAAGAGTCAGTCACGAGGACAGGAATGCAGGCTAGAGTTGGCAGGATTGCTCGGGACGAGCAATGTTTAGTGCGGGGGTATTTGATAACGCCCAATTAGGGGTTATCTTTTAGCCTGATTTCACGAGTATTTGTGTCGGAATTAGCGGTTTTTGCCGGAAAATGCCTTAGAATGCCTCGGGAATCTAGAACGAGACGTTTATTTGTACTTCCTGGATTTCTGCTTATTTATTGCTATATTTGGATATGATCGCGGGTTTTTCGTTCGTGTTGCCGTTTCAGGAACAGGTTCGGGAGGTCCATCGGGAAGCGTGCCGGGATCAAGCCGGGACCGTCTCGGGAAACGTGCACAAGACCCGGACACGACTTAAACACGGAAAAGAAGGAGAACACCGAAGAGGCAAACCGGGAGCGTCAGGCAGAAGAGTGGGACCCAGGGGACCCAACCTGGCCCACCAAAGGACCAAGCAGGGCCCACATCTCCACCCCCTGCCTGCGTATATACGCAGGCCTGCGTATATACGCAGCCTTGCGTATATACGCAGGCAGGGAGGGAGATGGGGGGTGGTTGATGGGTCCGGGTTGCGTATATACGCAACCCTGCGTATATACGCAGCCAGTTTTAACTTTTTGGTCAAAGGCGGTGGACCGATGGCAGATTCCGTAATTTCGGGCACAAGCGTTTTCGGGAAACAGCACTATTTAAAGACTCGTCCAGACTCGTTTTGAAGACACGGAGACACCAATTCTCAGCACAACCGAAGGGCAAGTCAGAGCATTCACGGAGAGCACGAAAGCGCGATTCGAGATTCGAAGACTTAGTTTGATTTCGTTCTCTCTCTTTATATTCAGAAACTGCGTTTTGTATTATGTCTAGTCGTAGCTAAACTTCTCACCTAGGTTCTCGGTGAACCTAGGGTTTCGTACTCAAATTTTATGACTACTTCGTTTATGGATTCATGATGATTATCTTAATTCAGCAAGTTATATATGTTATTCTGGTTATGATTGTTATCGTATATGCATGATAGGATTGATCACCCAGGATTGCTATAGACCCGAGCTTGTAGGTGAAAACGTCAAGTTAGGGTTAGGAAGAAAAATCAGGATTTAGTACCTTACCCTGATAGACCGACCAGAGAAAGGGAGATAGGGCTAGCATCGAAAAACGTGAGACCAACTGTTAGAGAATTTGACCCGGGCCATTCGGACAGGTTAGAAACCCTAACAGGATTATACCGAGACTGCAGACTTAGGCAGCTTAACAAGAATCCGAAAGTCTGCAGGATCGGGATTACGTGTGGAATCTGAAAAGTCACTGCACAACTGGTACGTTGCACAGATATCGAAACTGCTGAGTGTTTTCATAATCGAACGTAAAACTGAAATCTGTAGAAACCCTAGGGGATCCTGTAACCTAGTCTTCATCTATTATCGTTACAACCAAATCAGCTTATTTCAGAAAACGTCACAAAAAATATTTACGTTTACGTTTTTAATTTCTGTTTTTAGTTTAGTCACTACAATCACAATCTACTCCTCCTTGTTACTACACTCGGTTAACCGAAACTGACAACGTAAGTAAATCCGAAACAGTCCTCGTGGGAACGATCACCCGAGTCTAATTGCACCCGGTACTACAAGATTCGTACACTTGCGACAGCACGTTAGTTTGTGCATCAAGCACCACCTGCGAGACATAATTAAAGAAAACATGTTGAGGTAACTCGAGTTATAAAATGATGTCTTGTTTTATTCTGATAGATTAAAAGCAAGCACCTCGACGCTTAGGTGGGAGTGCAGCTCCAACATCATATGTTATGGATGCGACACCATATCCTACAGAGGTATCTTCGCTTATCACATCTTTAAGGTGAGCATGACCTGGTGGTGTGAAGAAGCTCGTTACAATAGGGAATGGGTTACCAAGATTGGTTTACAAACATTGTTCGAATGGTTACCTGAGGGTTCGCCACATTTGTGTACTAACCATCGACGAATGTCATCTTTTGATAAGCCATGCTTTAACGCACCAATAATCACTTCTTGATAAGTCACAGCAAGGTTAAAAATCTTACCTTCCTTGATGCCCGCGATCTCTTCAAAGTCCTCCTGAACATGTTCCAAGGCGGCCGTACTTGTACCGCCAACATGTTGTTCTTCCAGACTTCTCCTCTTCATGAGCTCAATGTCATCTTCCTCGCGCTTTCTCTGTCTCTCTTCTGCCTCAGCAACCATTCTTTTAGACTCGGCGATAATAGCTTCGTCTATAGCCTTGCTGGAGGCGTCGGAGAGAGAACCTTTTGTATTTTTCTTCTCTTTGGCCAAAAGGCCACTGATGGTCTCCGTGTCATCATCTGCGAAAGGAAATTAGTTAACAACTATTGCAAAAGCCAAGTTCAAAGAAGATAAGTTCATTTAAGGTACCTTCTGAACTTTATTCTCCGATTTCTCCTCTTTCTTCTTCTTCTCTTTCGTCTTCCTCTCTTTCCTCTTCATTTTCTTCTTCTCTTTCTTCTCTTTCTTTGTCCTCCTCTTCTTCTTCTTCCTTGCCTAAAGGGATGAATGTCTCAACCACGAGATGTTTCCGTGTCTTGCCCGATATGTGACTTTTACCTTTTCCCTTGGAAGGAAGAGGCTTCGCAGGCGACGAAGTTGGAGCGTCTCTAGGAGGCGAAGAAATCACAATTCCCTTATTTTGCTTTTTGGCCTTTGGGGCAACCTCTGCATCTACCTCAGCATCGTTGTCGATCAGGGAGCAAGCGAATACGTCCATCTCCTCGCGTATCCGAGCCTCCACCTGGGGAGCCAGTTCTATTTCCACAGGAATCTCCTTATTTTGTCTTTTTGCTGTAACAATGGAATTGACCAAGGACGCGGAACGCTCTTCGGATGTGAACCTCCTCAAGTAGCACTGGAAAAGAAAATTTTGGTGTAAACTTCAACGTGTTAAAGAGAAAAGTCCTTCAAGTTCTGTAAAGGATAATTGTTTACCTTGGCAAGTCTTCACTGTACTGGATTACGCGTGCGACTCCACCCCTAACAGCAGTCACTTTCTCCTCAAGAATAGTGGCTGGGCACAAGTGGTTGTCAGTATCAAGCAAGGAATAAAAACCATACTTGGAATCGTCCAAACTACAATTCTGACGGAATGGAAAATCATTCCTTTTAATCGCAAGAGATTTGCTGGGAGAAGGAGTTGAAGATACATCAAATCTGTCTTGTTGAGTATTCCTGTAAGCGATCCAATTCTTGGTAAGGCAGCCTACACGACTCCCCGAAGGTTGGATGAAAGGCAAGTTGCTAAGAAGGATCGATTTACACTTATTTAACAGCAGTCGCTTGTAGCAATTTATTTTGATTGACTTAGGCCACATGGAAGGAGCCACTGCATTAAAGCCAAACTGAGGTGAGACGCGAGTTGGGTCAACGTCGACTGTGATCTGCTCGTATCTGGGAGTTATATCAGAAAAATTTTCGGCAAGGGCAGGAAGTGAACCTCTCAAGCACCAGCAAAAGAATTCGCGGTAGCGATCATGTACTTTAAGATGGGTTTCTTCTGAATAAGAGCCATCTCTACTAGGGTACAACTTTGGGAAAAATTGCACATTATCAATGCGAGTAGTGTAAGGCCTGGTGTGTACGAGAGAATCCTGCAGAGAGAACACAATATACAGCAGGAGCAGAGGATAGAAATGACACAGGAAGTGTGGGGTTGTGTGTAGGGAGAGAGTAAGGCAATAGCACTGTATGTGAGAGAGACAGGATCTAGGCAGAGCTTCCGCGTATCTTAGGTGTGTTCTCCTCTGTATGGAAGGGTTAACGATCCTATATATATAACGGAGAATGTGACCGTTGCAGTGTGGTTAATGCGCCCATCAATGGCGGCTTAATTAGCTTAACCACAACGGCACGTTCGTCCGCGTATATAGGGACCGTTACAGCACGTTATCCGCGTATACCGGAACCGTTACGAGGTTGACCGGGTTTGACCGGATTGACCGGGTTTATGGAGCTCGTGCAGACGTATCAACCAGTTTCCAGTCGGGAAGAAGCTCCGCAGGTGTCCACTGGGTGGAAATTTTCTTCACCTCTGACAAGCATTCCTCCATCTGCTTGTACAAAGCAAGCTCTGCATCAGTCCTCAAGGGACTCAGAGGATCCACCTCACCCGCAGGAGACAGATCATACAGCATGTGTACATCTTCAAGAGTGGGAGCAGCCTCGAACTCAGCAAAGTGGAATGTGTGAGTCGCAGGCGAGTAACGCGAGAGAAGGTTTGGAAGCATGGACTGGTCCAGCTTCACGGCAGCACCCTTCATAGCACGGACTGCAAAATATATGCCAGCATCGTTCAAAGCGATGGCATGATGGGTCAATACATGGTCAATCCACTCATGCATAAAGTCCAATTTCTGAACAAATGCTTGAGTGGAAATCGCAGTATACGGGAAAAACCCATTTTCGACCCCCAATCGAACCACATCCTTGGAATCGATCAATTCGAGCATGGTCGCATTAACATGAGGGGTCAGTGTTTGCAATTATTCAGCAGGAACAAGGGTTGGCAGGTTCTTTACCTTAGCCCTAGCATGGTAAAAGTCTTTGCCACCCAGATAGGGGGCTTTTCGCCATAAGGTCTGGGGGAGATCAGGTATTTCTTCGACCTCCTTAACGGGTTTGGTTCCTTTTGTCTTTGCCATTCCTGCGGAAAAGCAAGAAAAAGGGGGGAGAAATACACACACTTTAGTTTGAATTTCAAGATTCAGTTTGAAGCAACGAGGCTTTATCAGAAGAAAGATGAACAGTTCAGTTTCAATTTTGGGTTTGAAAGTTCAGAATCGTTTGCATTATTGGGAACTTCAGAAACCCCACATTCAAAACCCTTACAATTTGGGGATTAAATCAAGTCTGAGTTTAAAGAGTAAGGTCTCCTTCGCAGCTTCCAGTGGATGGTATGTTTTAGACAGTCATGGGTTTGCAGATCAGCCACAGTTCAAAGCATATATCGATATGTTAAATAAAATTGAACAAGGCCAACCTTGTTTTGGTAAAGCTTGCTTAGATGCGGACAGTTGAAGAAGACGATTGACGAGAAAGAATTGATGATTGATTATCTGAATCTGCTCTTGAAGGCTTCCGGGTATCATTCACTTTAAGAGAAAGAAGTGATGCTTTGCAACAATGGAGAGCACAAAGTATTTATCCAAAAACAATGAAGGGTTGCGTCCTTTCAATAGTCGAATCGCAACCGTCACCGTCGAATCGCGCAATCACAGGACAAGCTGACGTCACGCGTAAAACCCTAAAAGACCAGACGACACGACTCTAGGGATTTTAGGTCATAATGACACGCACGGGGGCTGAATTTGCGTGTATTTGAATTGGTGCGTGGCGGCGACGTGTACGTTGGTTCCTGCGCATGGAAGCCTATCCGGCTATGAGTCTTCACGCGCAGAACGGGGGCTAATGTAGATAGTGCTTTCTGGACAGGAAGATCTTAGCCACGTGGTGACCATCCAGCACACCATAATGTGCTCCACACACACTGGATCACCAGCCGCGCTGATCCACGTGGGGGCTGCGAGACAGGGCCCTCGCATACCACCTCACGGGACTTGTAGGGACTTAGTGGTTTGGAGGCTAGAGTAAGTCTTGTCGCGTGCGAACGACAACCAAGCCCGCGCGCGACCCTTAGTAACTGCTTTTGAGAGATTTATGGGACGAGCTCCATAAAACCGGTCAATCCGGTCAAACCCGGTCAACCTCGTAACGGTTCCGGTATACGCGATAACGTGCTGTAGCGGTCCCTATATACGCGGACGAACGTGCCGTTGTGGTTAAGCTAATTAAGCCGCCATTGATGGGCGCATTAACCACACTGCAACGGTCACATTCTCCATTATATATATAGGATCGTTAACCCTTCCATACAGGGGAGAACACACCTGAGATACGCGGAAGCTCTGCCTAGATCCTGTCTCTCTCACATACAATGCTATTGCCTTACTCTCTCCCTACACACAACCCCACACTTCCTGTGAGGTGGTATGCGAGGGCCCTGTCTCGCAGCCCCCACGTGGATCAGCGCTGCTGGTGATCCATGTGTGTGGAGCACATTATGGTGTGCTGGATGGTCGCCACGTGGCTAAGATCTTCCTGTCCAGAAAGCACTATCTACACCTGGCTGTAAATTTTCTCCGATCGTCGCACACCAGACTCCACGAACACTTGGGAAGATTGGTCATGTACCATCGGGCAGCTCTCCCACTGGGAAGTGCATTCTACGCACCTAGAACATTCCACATGCTGGACCTAGAAGGAAAAGGAGCATAAGAAGGCCATCTTTCAGAGACCCACATGGTAAGAAATGAAATATTGACAAAGGTCAACACATCAAGACGCCCACGCGACTCCTCAATTGAGACCACCAGCTGGTCTAACCGATGATACAAGGTGCCTAGCACTAGAGGCCCAAGCGCGACTTTCTGGCCAAGGGTCAACTTAACAGCAAGGGGCAGAACATGATAAAAGACCCCGTCATGAGGATGACCGTCGATCAAGTACCGTGACAGCCAGGCACATAAAAAGTCGCACAAAGTCAGATGATACCCTTTTCCCTCTATATAATTCTTCGCTTCTGGATTATTTTCCAGTATTTCTTTGGTGATTTTACTATTCGCATAGTCGCGAAAGAAGTATTGCACCCATTTTCCCCAAGTATTCTTCGCGGAGGTCTCAACCAGCTGCCATTCGGGAAGTACTTCTGCAGATGTCCAACGAGTATAAATCTTCTTTACCTCGGTCAAGCACTCCTCCATCTGCGCATAGAGAGTGAGCTCTGGATCAGGTTTCAAAGCAGTCAAAGGATCGACTTCGCCCACGGGTGAAAGTTCATACAGAATTTGAACATCTTCCAGGGTGGGGACGGCTTCAAATTCAGCAAAGTGAAAAGTGTGAGTCGCAGGTGAGTAGCGAGAAAGAAGGTTTAGAAGCATGGTTTGATCCAGCTTCACGGCAGCACCCTTTGTAGCCCTAACAACAAAATAGATCCCAGCCTTGTCTAGCTTGATAGCATGGTGAGTTAGCACATGGTCAATCCACTCATCCATTAAATCCATCTTTTGCACGAAGGCCTGGGTAAAAATTTCAGTATGGGGGAAGAACCCAGTTTAAACACCTAATCTGACCACGTCCTTAGAGTAACATGGCTGGAGTAGTAAGAGGGTTCAACAGTAGCAGATCTTCAGTGGTAGGAGCTGGTAGATTCTTTACTTTAACCCTAGCATGATAAAAGTCTTTCCCACCTAGATAGGGAGCTTTCTTCCACTGGGTCTTAGGAAGATCAGGAATTTCTTCAGGTTCTTTCACGGATTTGGAGGCTTTTGTCTTGGCCATTTCTACAGAAAAGCAAGAAAAAGGGGGGAGAAGTATATCCGCCTTCAGTTCAAATTCAAGAAGCAGTTATGGGTTTTGAAATTATCAAAAGGGGAAGATGAACAGTTCCGGGTTGATTATAGATTCAAAATTTCAAGATTGCAGCAGATCTTCGTTTTAAGTGGTTTCGATCTTTAGGGTTTAAAGTAACCCCTTTCAACAGTATTTCGAACGATTTTGGGTTTCTCAAAATCAAAACAGTTCAAAAGATATGGAGTGCATTAATGAAAATTGAGCAAAAGCCAACCTTGTGATGTTGAAGCAAGTTGAAGAAGACGATTGGCAAGAAAGAACTGATGATTGATTATATGTATTTGCTCTCGAAGGCTCTCAGAAAACATCCACTTTAGAGAGAGAAACAATACTCTGCAACAATGGAGGGCATGAAGTATTTATTCAAAAATACTGAAGACTCGCGTCCTTTCAGTGGTCGAATCGCAACCGTCACCGCCGAATCGCGCAATCACAGGTCGATGCTGACGTCACGCCTAAAACCCTAATAGAACAGAAGACACGAATCTAGGGATCCTAGGTCATAATGGAACGCACGGGGGATATATTACAACATCCGTCCCGTAAGATTCTTCCTACTTTGTTTTTTTATCAATATTTGCCAGGTCACTTTGTCCCAGAGATTTTGTTGGCAAAATAATTAAATAATTGTGTAATCTTTGTATGTTCTTGTAGAGTAAACTTTACTCCAAACACCATGAAAAAATTATCAAAAAAAAATTATTCTTTTTCTATCCAAATTACTGGGTCAAAGTGGCCCGATTACGAATGATAAAGTCAAACCAGAAATAAACGGGAGAGATTTAGTAAACTTATTGCAATTATTGAAAACTTAACTTAGATCCGCACCGTCCTAATCTGTTATACAGATGGTCTCTCAAAATATTTTTCTATTTTGCTTTTTTTGAATCACAATATTATAATTTTCTCGTTAAGCGAAAAATGTGAAAATGACATCATCAAAAAGAAAAAAAAGAATTGTAGATATTCAAATAAAAAATATGTTAAAGTTAGTGGAGATGTAATAATCACATTTTCGTTTTTCCAAACTCCAATTTCCTAGTAGGAGTGAAAAGTTTTACAAAAATGATTGGAAAGATGATTTTATGACATAAACTTCAATCTTCCTCATTGTTTTTCAAAAATATTTCTTTAAGTAGGTTGCATCCAGTGGTTCAAAATGATTTGATCTAGTGAACCTAAAGCCATTTTGGAAGCATGAGAATTCACACCGTCCTAATTCGTTATATAGACTAGGCCTGACCATTGGCCCAGTGGCCCGCCCAACCCGCCTAACCTCGCCTAGTACGGGTAGGTTTGGGTTCGGGAAGTTTCAGTCCAGCACGGACTTGGGCCAACAAAACTATCCTGGACAATGAATGGACTGGGCTTGGGTTCGACCTCCTCAGCCCAGGCCCGACCCACCCCTGTGACGTAACATTCAATAGAGGTTAGCCATGTTTTGAATGGTTTTACTTTACATATGTGCAATTTTGTAGTTTTTACTAACACATTGGGGGTATTGAATTGTCATAAAATGATATGTACTAACATGTCAATCTCATATACATTCAAGTTAGAAATCATGCAAACATAATTCATCTTCTCGAGGGTACGATTCTCAGAATTAAAGTACAAATCAATGATGGTCTGACCTTCCTCATCTCAGTTATCAGGTAAGACCATCTACATCTCTTCTTCCTCGTTGCCCTCTGAAGCGCCGCAATCACCAATTAAGCCATAATAATTTGATGTTTATGTTCACCGCAAAAAAACGTGAATATAATTTCACCAGAGCACCTAATGACCGACTGAACGCGAAATAGATGTTATTGGCACATAACATGAGAATCTACTTTTGGATGTAACATTATGCGCAACAGAACCCACTTGATAAAGTTTAGAACATAATAGCCATAAGGCAACACTTATAACGTGGAATTTCGGACCAAAGTTGCTCATTACTGCCCATGTTGGATTTCAATAACGAAAACAGTTCTCAGTGTAGCTTTGCTAGATATCACTACTAAAGAAACATAGGTTTGAAATTTATAAAGTGACTCCACCAATTCGAAGGATGACCCATAACAGATACATCTACCAATATACTACCTATTCACCATTCATTGATTGCTTTTCCGTGGTACAATGATCAGATTCTACTATCAAGAATATTAATATAAGTGAGCATCAAAGCTCAAAACATTCGAGCAAATATAAAAGCCGAAAACATGTTTAGATCATTATACTGAACAACTAAGCTTCTATTCAATTGGAGAGCATATGACTATTAGTCATGAATTCTACTGAATGAAATAAAAAAGCTAGTGAATACCTGCGCTTGAATCGCATGATAATCGCTTCGTCAAGGTCAAATGGCATGTTGGTTGCAGCAAGAACAAGGATGCGCTCACCAGGTTTTGTCAACAACCCATCCCAATGAGCCATGAACTCGTTCTTAATCTTTCGCATGGCCTCGTGCTCCCCAACTCTTGTTCTCTGCCCGAGCAAGCTATCAACCTGATCCACAAAAATAATTGTAGGAGGCACCTTTGGAGCAAGTGTAGACAAAGCTTGGACATTCTTTTCCTCTTCTCAGAACCATTTTGAAGTAATGGTCGACATTGAGACATTAATGAAGCCATTTCCCGCTTCATTGGCAATTGTGAAGAGGTCTGGTCTTCTAAGTGGGAGCATGACCAGTTCTTGAAGGTTTCCTTTAACCTCATCCAAGGCACCAATATCTGCAAACGTCACATCAATCTCATTTGCAGGAATAACCTCTGGTCTTATGCATTTGTCAAACTCATTGTTAGGAGGAGGTTTCTTTAGAACAAAAGAGATTATCCGTCTAACAAGAAATTGCAGGAATATAAAATAATTAGTTTTATGGGACAATGGCTGCGCGTTAAAACAGCGAAAAGACAAGTGAAGCTGGAAACTTTGAAGTTTGAAGCTACTACATTCCTTCTGCACCAAAAAATATTTAAGCCATAATTTTTCTCGTCATCTGCGGCTTTCATAATATGGACAGAAATAACAGCTAATATTCTTGTTTACTACCACAAAAATGTATGGAAGAGCTTCTAGCCGTCTGTAAATAGAAATTAAAAGAACAATAATCAATGATTTAATACCTGGTTTATAATTAAGTTTAAAGGCATACAGTTTTGAGGGCAAATACAGAGGGAGCCACGAGCTGGGAAAATGAACCAACACAATCTTCCACAAAACTAAGCAATCTTTCAAAAAAGATTTGGTGAATTCAAGTCCTAGTAGGGGACTCAAAAGATACCTTCAAACCAGGTACGTTAGACAGACATGCGCACAAATAGATACAATAAAACCACACATGCTCGTGAAGCCTGGTTTTGAATAAAAAAGCATGTAACGCCAAGAAAGTAATCCAATCAAGGCCATCATATTTATGAGGTGTCTTTTTTTTTGGCGAATTCTGTGTAGTACAATCTAAATTATCGGATTTCTAAGTTCCAATTTTTCTTCCTTGTACAAAGCATGATACAAGCATAGAAAATGACATGGACGATTGGTCTTTTTTTGGAAAATGACAAACGATCGGCCTATTTTGTAAAATCGAGTTTTGTCAAATATTTATGTGATCTCAGGAAGAGGATCGCGTTTATAGCCAAAAGCCACTATAGGCTGGAAGAGTGGAAGGTACCAGAACGGATGGTTACTGTTGCTAGCACTCAGTAAGTTCTCTCAGGAACAATCTCAGTTAACGAAAACTTCTACATGAAAAGATCTTGGAATAACTATAATTGCATCCTGACTTTAGAGCACATAGCGAAAATGAATTAACGGGAACTCATAATCATTTTTATTAAGACTAAACACATATACTTGAGGAAAAAAAATGTTTGCAATGGCCTTCTTTAGATATCATGAGTCTAGAAAATGAACAAAATCAATCCCAACAAGTTGATTGAAAAGGTACTACTATAAGTTACTGTTCTTTCAAATTCGGAACGATCCAAATGGGAGGAAAAGTGTACTTGCCAGAATTTGGTTCTGGTGTGGGAAGAGACTGAATTGTCATGGTCTGCAGGTTGAAGAGAACGAGGTCTCCTCGGAGAAAAGGCTGCCTGTGTAGTGGAGAAAACTCATCATAGTATAGGGAGTAGTAAATGCAATTCGGCTGACAAGTGGGGAATTCCAAAGTAGAAACACACACAGACTGATTGTTACCCAAGAACAAGGCCTGGTCCCCCAAATCCTTGATCTCACACCATCGCCCCTCCTCCGTCAACAACACAAACACCTCAAATTTCCACAATGGTTGGCGCTCGTCTCCCCCATATTGTTTAACCATCAGAAGTAATCCTTGTGTTGATACCACAAGATAAGCCACAGTTGCCTTTGTTGCAGTAGCCAGAGGAGCTGTCACAACTTTACTGCAAATGCGGCCGGGGTGAGTAAAGTCAACCTTAAAAAGATGGCCTTCCTCTGTAACAAGATATATATGCCCACGAAAGTAAACAGCATCGGCAAAGTTAAAGCTGCAACCCTCATGAAAGAAGAACCAGCTATTATTGGTGAAGACAGCAAAATCACCCCAATCTAATATAACAACTGCCTGAAAGTGAGGGTCTTGTGATGGATCGGTGGAGAGGATACCCTTTTTAAAAAAGTAGCGGTGGGAGCCAACTAAGTCCTCATTATCGTATAGGTCATCATGATCAATAAAACCGGGTAGAGAAACCTGCCTACGGGTGAAGGGGTTCAAGAGAATGATACTATTGGTTTCCTCATCATTGATCATTAACCATCCGAGACAAAACCTCAGGACTCTTCTGTGAAAACAAGGATTTTGCAGCTCAATTTGGTAGGGGAACCTTCTATCGGAGAGAAAGTAAAGGTCACGGCTTTTCTCGTCCAGGCTAGTGGAAGATTGAGCCATGAGCATTGGCAGTTTATTGTGACAGGTTCTGAGAATGTGGAGTTTGACTCTGTTGATGCTATGATCATCAGGCTGAGTTGCCGCATGACGCCACCGTTGGCAGACATGAACAAAATACAAATAATCTATGAACCCCAGAAACCTGTTAGCAATGAGGGACAGCAGATGCGGAGGAAGCGATGACCAATCAACCTCAACAGGAGCACCCGCCATAACTTCTTCCCTCTGCACAAACGAAGAAGTTGCACAAATTTGATTAGTTTAAGGTAGAAAATTGAAAACTAATAACTATAAATGCAAGAAAGAGAAAAATAGTTACCAAGGGCTAGTTTGTAATGTTGTGGCGTTTTAGAAAGCTACTGTATAGGAAGTACTGTGAGAAAGCCCCCTGGAAATCTACGCAAAAAGTGTTTGGTAAATTCTGTATTTAAGTTACTACAGGAAAGCACTTTTGACATATTGTGTTTGGTAATTCGTGTTTTAAAGTTGATGTTACTGTCGAAATTACTATATCAGACATGATATAATAAATAGTGTTATTACAAATAAATAATTATTGATATTTATTAACGGATAAGAATGTCAAATAATATGTTCATAGAAAAGAATGTCCTGGAAAGTAACCCCTCCCCTGTTTTTCGAAAGGGGCTGTGGGGAAGCAATTGCTTTTCAAACGCAGAAAAAAATAAATTTACCAAACACATTAGTACTTGTTTTAGATTTGAAATGAAGCGTTCTCGAAAGCAAAAGCATTACCAAACAGACTCCTAAACAAGTTTTAGAAAACTATTTTACTGACAAGGCAATAACTTCGAAGTTGACAAAGTGACAGTAATACCCTTAAATTTTTGGTAAATTAATTAGAATCACACAATTACCCTTATCTCTGATCACAAAGACATAGCCCGCCAAGAGGATGAAGGGTTTTTCCCGGTTCTCTATCTCTATTCCTCCATCTCCTAAATCTTCTAAAGTCATAAAATCAAAACCAAATCTTCTAAAGTCCTAAAACAAAAAATAAGTAATCAGTGTCTCCACCCTAATATATAGGTGCTCTACCGTGGAAAACTCGGTATTGCTTGTACATCTTCACTCGGCCATGTCTGAGATATGAGTGATCTAGTGCTTCCTAAGTATAGGAGATGACTACATTACACAGCCTTATAGAGCATGATAATGTATACCACTCTGCGAACCTTTTAATCTGATTCCTGTATCCTATTTTGGCAAGTTCTATGAATTTTGCTTTTCTATCAACACCCTACCACTCATAAGCATAAGCCAATGGGAAAAGCCAAAGAGCAGGGCCGGCCCCTCCACTAGCCGGATTAGGTGTTCGCCTAGGGCCCCCAATTTCAAGGGGCCCCGTAGTAATTTTTCAGGAGTAGGGGTAATATCATAAATTTATAATAAATAGTGAAAAAAAAATATTATAGATAACATTTAGAAGAAAACTAACCGATTTTGAAAATAAAATTACGTGAGAATGATAACTGACTTTCATCATGCCAATAATCAACAACTTATCCTAATTTTTAGCATTGAATTAGGGAAGATTCTCTTTTTTTGAGAAAAAATTGAGGAAGATTTTATCTTTTCACCTACCAACGTTCTATTACTTTGATGATGACCATAATCAACAACTTACTACTAATAAAACAGTATATGCCGCCCTACAATTGAGTAGGTTTTTTTATTCACAGTTATGCTTATGATAAAAGGGGCCTAACTTTCAACTATCGCCTAAGGCCCATTAAAGTCTAGGGCCGGCCCTGCCAAAGAGCTCCACGTTGCAGCCGGGCCCTATACTAGCCTCCTGCCAGGTTCTTCCTCCGTAACCATGTTTTGTGGACCATGAAAAGATTACCAAATTCTTGCATAAATTTGGTTAATCAAAGCACCAAGTCAAAGAAGTGACTCGATGAATAATGGTAAAAGAAAAAAAGTACTGAGATAGCAAAAACTTAAAGCATCCCTAGTTCTGAAAAGTGCGGATGCAAGTGGAAGGGTGTGGGCTATAGGCCTCACTCAATTTTACTAAATTGTAGTTTTACCCCACATTTTGTGAAAAAAAAAAAAAAAACAGTTTAGCACCCACTGAGATTTTTTTTTTCTTTTGAGAAAAAGCCCCCACTGAGATTTAACAATAACACTTATCATAATGATAATTCATCAAAATATTATATTTTTAGAACTCTAGCCCCACTGTGACGAAATCCTGGATCCACCCTGGTTTTGAGGACGAGGAAGAACGGAACAGAAGGCTATAATGGGGACCAAAATATCAAGATTTATAATCAATTTTCACATGAACTTTCTGCAGTTTAATTACTAGCAGGTCATGAGACGAACTAATATGGGATGAACAAAATACATATGGATTCTGAGTCATGTAGAGAGAAAGAAAGAGGGATAGAGAGAGATATTTCATACCTGAGGCTTGTAGTGAGATCCTGCGAAATCGACCTAACTCGTGCCTGGGTTTTTAGTGAGCTTAAAGGCTTAAAGGCTTAAAGTTTACAGATCTAAAACGATTGTAGGATACAAAAGGGTACTTTAATATAAACTCGGTATCAAGGAGAGGAGAGACGATACAGAGAAGAAACCAAAGAGAAGAGGAAATCCAACAGATCAATTCCTGACCGTTCGATTGATACAATAAGTAAAATTTCAACAAAAGTCTCTAAAGTTTATGTAACATATCAGTGTGTTCCAGACTAACTGTTACAAAACCCCAGCCGCTATTTCTAGCCTTCCAATTTGGTCCTTGAAGCTTTTTGACTTCTCCCTCAGCTGCTGACTTACACTGGCTTCTTTTGACTTTGATCTTCTATTGTAATTTTCAATTTCAACCCTTCAGTTATGGCATTTCTTAACTTACACCCCTATTCTGTTTCGAAATCTCCAATTACACGTCTTCCGATTATAAGAAAATTGTTAGTTTTCCTTAGGGAGCATCAATCAAAATAAGAATAAAGTTTTCATTTTTTTTAGGGAATACGATGAATTCATCAAATATGGGCAGTCAAACCAGGAGATCCGAATCAAATACATCGTTATACCTAGGGATGGCAACGGGTCGAATCAGGATCGAATCAGGCTCAACCCAATCTAGATCCGACTAGGAGAAATGGGATCCAGATCCGATCCATATCCGTTCGGATCATCACCGGATTCGGATCGGGTTTCATTCAGTTGATCCAAATCCGATCCGTAAATCCATATAGTATGTTGTCGGATCGGATTTGGATCGGATCCGAATAGAGTTTGCAATAAAATTGAAAAATAACATAAAAAAACAAACACTACTTCATACACTAAGGTGTAATAACTGCATTTTATGAAGGTTATTAGCGAATTTCATGTTTAAGCATCTGATACTTTCAAGTATCTATATCTGTCAAACTATAATAGTTAAGCTCGTCCAGAAATACACCAGAAGTCCTAATATCGTCTTTAATCGCTAAATTAAGGATAAAAGTATTTAGGGGATAATTAGTACTAATCATTTGTTTAAGTATTAATTAGCTTAATTAATGATGATTAGTACATAATGACAAGTACTATATAGTGTTTTAGCTTGTATACACGTTAATTCCATGAAAGACACGTAGGGGGACACGTGTCATGCTACTGGGCCTTGTCTTTACATGTTTGACACACAGGGGGGACACGTGTCGCGGTTTGGTTTATTGCTCTGCATGCGTGACGCATAGGGGGGCATGTGTCGCGATTAGGTGACCTGCGATGCATGATTGACACACGCCCCTGCTACGTGTCATCGCGTGGCACCGTCCTTGTGCATGGTCGACATGTGTCAGACACGTGTCATGTCCTGGGAACTCCTTCCTGCATGGATGCCACGTGTCCCGCGACTCATCGCGACGTGATTGGTCGCCCTCCTCTATAAATAGAACTTGTCGTTAGAGTTATTCTCATTCCAAAATTCATTCAAGTACTATAGAGAGATAGTGAGAGTTGCGAAGGGTATTCTCAATATATTACTCGGAGGTTCTGGAGGTTCTTATTATTTTATTAGCAGCTTCGTCGGACCGAGGTAGGGAATCTCAACGTTATAGCCCTAAACGTATTGCGTTGCCTGTTTATATGCTAGTCGTTGTACTGCTTCGATATAACTGTTATAATTATCGAATTGTTACGACTGTGTCGATGTTATACCTGATTATTGTGAAATTGTAAGTTGATATATGATTCATGTGGAGGTAATATCAAATTGTTATTTAAGTATTTGAATCATACAGAGATCCTGCTGAAACTGATATTCGAATATACTGTTGATATTCGTGACTATGCTGGATACATGCTATCAACTGTGTTCATTGTTCATATGCTGTTAGCATGATGATATTGTCGATATTGATGTTCATGCACGATTTGCATGTGAAATTAAATATGAAAGTGGAAAGATAAATGGACAGGGTTAGGGATTGTACATCCCTTGGGTCAAAGACCCTGATTGCACCCGAGGCCTGGTGCAGAAAGCACTGCCGGCTTGATGGCAGGTGGGGCACTCCGCTCCCAGTTGAGAGTACGTATGCGGAGGGCGGCTGACTCACTCCGGGCTGCGACCGCGCATGTGAGCACCCCAGGTTCCATGAAGATAATGAAACGATAAAACTGGCATATGCATGACATAAACATGATTATATTGAACTATGATAGCATGCTGATGTGATACGTGTACCATGAAACAATATGTGCTTGGACTGTTGCCTTGATGTTCTCTACTGAGCTTGCAGTAAGCTCACCGTAACATTTTACAGGTACAAGTTATAGTGGTGCTGATGGTTCGGTCCCTGAGTTGTCTTAGCTGTTTGGAGTGCTAGCTTGACTATAGCTTTTGAAACGATTCTCAACTCGTTTTGTTTGTAATATAGTTGGGTTGGGAACCGTTAGTAGCTCTGACTACTCTGTAACATATTTCAGTTTGTGTAATAAAATTTTGAGTTGTTCTGTTCATCACTTGTTCGATCAGTTCCAAAAAAAAAAAAAAAAAAAAAAAAAAAAAAAAAAAAATCACCCCGATTTACGGGCGTGACAACTTGGTATCAGAGCACGGTAACGCTCTGTTTTGGGACGACGGGATAATATGGGTTTATCTATGCTGTGTTTCTAACTGATTTTTTAGTTGCAGATCCGATGACGAAGATCTACCAAAATGGGAAATGGAGTGTACTCAGTGCTTAGTTGTGGCTGTTGAGTCGTGGACTCCGTTTATTGCTGATTGTGATATCAGCTGATTATCGATTAGTGTTGCGCAACTAAGGCTGTATGGACACATTCCCCAAATTGGTACGTGTTTGTCAGAGGTGATGACTCAGTTACGTGACTGATTTTGAACAAAATATTTGGGTTTATTTTTAATTTTGAGGACAAAATTTCTTTAAGGAGGTAGAGATGTAATAACCGCATTTTATGAAGGTTATTAGCGAATTTCATGTTTAAGCATCTGATACTTTCAAGTATCTATATCTGCCAAACTATAATAGTTAAGCTCGTCCAGAAATACACCAGAAGTCCTAATATCGTCTTTAATCGCTAAATTAAGGATAAAAGTATTTAGGGGATAATTAGTACTAATCATCTGTTTAAGTATTAATTAGCTTAATTAATGATGATTAGTACATAATGACAAGTACTATATAGTGTTTTAGCTTGTATACACGTTAATTCCATGAAAGACACGTAGGGGGACACGTGTCATGCTACTGGGCCTTGTCTTTACATGTTTGACACACAGGGGGGACACGTGTCGCGGTTTGGTTTATTGCTCTGCATGCGTGACGCATAGGGGGGCATGTGTCGCGATTAGGTGACCTGCGATGCATGATTGACACACGCCCCTGCTACGTGTCATCGCGTGGCACCGTCCTTGTGCATGGTCGACATGTGTCAGACACGTGTCATGTCCTGGGAACTCCTTCCCTGCATGGATGCCACGTGTCCCGCGACTCATCGCGACGTGATTGGTCGCCCTCCTCTATAAATAGAACTTGTCGTTAGAGTTATTCTCATTCCAAAATTCATTCAAGTACTATAGAGAGATAGTGAGAGTTGCGAAGGGTATTCTCAATATATTACTCGGAGGTTCTGGAGGTTCTTATTATTTTATTATCAGCTTCGTCGGACCGAGGTAGGGAATCTCAACATTATAGCCCTAAACGTATTGCGTTGCCTGTTTATATGCTAGTCGTTGTACTGCTTCGATATAACTGTTATAATTATCGAATTGTTACGACTGTGTCGATGTTATACCTGATTATTGTGAAATTGTAAGTTGATATATGATTCATGTGGAGGTAATATCAAATTGTTATTTGAGTATTTGAATCATACAGAGATGCTGCTGAAACTGATATTCGAATATACTGTTGATATTCGTGACTATGCTGGATACATGCTATCAACTGTGTTGATTGTTGATATGCTGTTAGCATGATGATATTGTCGATATTGATGGTCATGCACGATTTGCATGTGAAATTAAATATGAAAGTGGAAAGATAAATGGACGGGGTTAGGGATTGTACATCCCTTGGGTCAAAGACCCTGATTGCACCCGAGGCCTGGTGCAGAAAGCACTGCCGGCTTGATGGCAGGTGGGGCACTCCGCTCCCAGTTGAGAGTACGTATGCGGAGGGCGGCTGACTCACTCCGGGCTGCGACCGCGCATGTGAGCACCCCAGGTTCCATGAAGATAATGAAACGATAAAACTGGAATATGCATGACATAAACATGATTATATTGAACTATGATAGCATGCTGATGTGATAGGTGTACCATGAAACAATATGTGCTTGGACTTTTGCCTTGATGTTCTCTACTGAGCTTGCAGTAAGCTCACCCTAACATTTTACAGGTACAAGTTATAGTGGTGCTTATGGTTCGGTCCCTGAGTTGTCTTAGCTGTTTGGTGTGCTAGCTTGTCTATAGCTTTTGAAACGATTCTCAACTCGTTTTGTTTGTAATATAGTTGGGTTGGGAACCGTTAGTAGCTCTGACTACTCTGTAACATATTTCAGTTTGTGTAATAAAAGTTTGAGTTGTTCTGTTCATCACTTGTTCGATCAGTTCCTTTAGTTTTATTTCCAAAAAAAAAAAAATCACCCCGGTTTATGGGCGTGATAACTTGGTATCAGAGCACGGTAACCCTCTGTTTTGGGACGACGGGATAATATGGGTTTATCTATGCTGTGTTTCTAACTGATTTTTTAGTTGCAGATCCGATGACGAAGCTCTACCAAAGTCGGAAATGGAGTGTACTCAGTGCTTAGTTGTGGTTGTTGAGTCGTGGACTCCGTTTATTGCTGATTGTGATATCAGCTGATTATCGATTAGTGTTGCGCAACTAAGGCTGTATGGACACATTCCCCAAATTGGTACATGTTTGTCAGAGGTGATGACTCAGTTACGTGACTGATTTTGAACAAAATATTTGGGTTTATTTTTAATTTTGAGGACAAAATTTCCTTAAGGAGGTAGAGATGTAATAACCGCATTTTATGAAGGTTATTAGCGAATTTCATGTTTAAGCATCTGATACTTTCAAGTATCTATATCTGCCAAACTATAATAGTTAAGCTCGTCCAGAAATACACCAGAAGTCCTAATATCGTCTTTAATCGCTAAATTAAGGATAAAAGTATTTAGGGGATAATTAGTACTAATCATTTGTTTAAGTATTAATTAGCTTAATTAATGATGATTAGTACATAATGACAAGTACTATATAGTGTTTTAGCTTGTATACACGTTAATTCCATGAAAGACACGTAGGGGGACACGTGTCATGCTACTGGGCCTTGTCTTTACATGTTTGACACACAGGGGGGACACGTGTCGCGGTTTGGTTTATTGCTCTGCATGTGTCGCGATTAGGTGACCTGCGATGCATGATTGACACACGCCCCTGCTACGTGTCATCGCGTGGCACCGTACTTGTGCATGGTCGACATGTGTCAGACACGTGTCATGTTTTGGGAACCCCTTCTCTGCATGGATGCCACGTGTCCCGCGACTCATCGCGACGTGATTGGTTGCCCTCCTCTATAAATAGAACTTGTCGTTAGAGTTATTCTCATTCCAAAATTCATTCAAGTACTATAGAGAGATAGTGAGAGTTGCGAAGGGTATTCTCAATATATTACTCGGAGGTTCTGGAGGTTCTTATTATTTTATTAGCAGCTTCGTCGGACCGAGGTAGGGAATCTCAACGTTATAGCCCTAAACGTATTGCGTTGCCTGTTTATATGCTAGTCGTTGTACTGCTTCGATATAACTGTTATAATTATCGAATTGTTACGACTGTGTCGATGTTATACCTGATTATTGTGAAATTGTAAGTTGATATATGATTCATGTGGAGGTAATATCAAATTGTTATTTGAGTATTTAAATCATACAGAGATGCTGCTGAAACTGATATTCGAATATACTGTTGATATTCGTGACTATGCTGGATACATGCTATCAACTGTGTTGATTGTTGATATGCTGTTAGCATGATGATATTGTCGATATTGATGGTCATGCACGATTTGCATGTGAAATTAAATATGAAAGTGGAAAGATAAATGGACGGGGTTAGGGATTGTACATCCCTTGGGTCAAAGACCCTGATTGCACCCGAGGCCTGGTGCAGAAAGCACTGCCGGCTTGATGGCAGGTGGGGCACTCCGCGCCCAGTTGAGAGTACGTATGCGGAGGGCGGCTGACTCACTCCGGGCTGCGACCGCGCATGTGAGCACCCCAGGTTCCATGAAGATAATGAAACGATAAAACTGGCATATGCATGACATAAACATGATTATATTGAACTATGATAGCATGCTGATGTGATACGTGTACCATGAAACAATTTGTGCTTGGACTTTTGCCTTGATGTTCTCTACTGAGCTTGCAGTAAGCTCACCCTAACATTTTACAGGTACAAGTTATAGTGGTGCTGATGGTTCGGTCCCTGAGTTGTCTTAGCTGTTTGGAGTGCTAGCTTGTCTATAGCTTTTGAAACGATTCTCAACTCGTTTTGTTTGTAATATAGTTGGGTTGGGAACCGTTAGTAGCTCTGACTACTCTGTAACATATTTCAGTTTGTGTAATAAAAGTTTGAGTTGTTCTGTTCATCACTTGTTCGATCAGTTCCTTTAGTTTTATTTCCAAAAAAAAAAATCACCTCGGTTTACGGGCGTGACATAAGGCTTGTTAGTAAGTTGTGAAGCCTAAAAAACAAAAGAAATAGTTTTGTAGGTTGGAGTTACTATAGTATTCTTCTTGGAAGTGTAAATAGGGAGGTAATAGGGGTATAATTGTAAAGCAAAAATATACGTCGGATCGGATCCCGACCCGGTGGATCTGCCCTCAGATCCAAATCCGTTTGGGTCTGGCTTTCCATATCCAAATCCGATCCATTTTCAATTGGATTGGATTCGGATCCGATCCATTCGGCTCGGATCGCTCGGATCTCAGATCGGATCGGACCATATTGCCATCCCTAGTTATACCATTCATGTATACTACAGTAGTAAGACATATTATCATCTACTATTCCTATCCTTGCAAATCCGTGAGCAAATTTATTTCATTCGCGACCAATAAATGAAGGGTAAAAGACATTGTTCACCCTCCATTTATGGACAAAATACATTTTGTCCCCTGATTTATGGAGAAAATACATTTTGCACCCATTTCAGAGTTAAAAATTAACGGAGGACTAACGGAAGGGCGAAAAGACAAAAATACCCCCCAAGATGTTTAGAAATACCCCACTACAAATACCCATTCCTTCCTTCTCCCCCCATACCCAAACCCTAACCTTTATCTCTACCCCTTTCTCTCTCTTCCGCCTCTCTACTTCTCCCGTGAGAAACAGTCGCGTGGAGATCTACTCCTCCAATTCCTCTGGAAGGAATTAAATATATATTTCAGGGTAAAAGACAAAATGCACCCTCGTTAAATGGGTGATGTACAAAAACAACCATGTTGTTTGGGGATATACAAAAACCACCCCTGAAAGTGGATGGAAGGTAACGGTACCCTAACGGAGGGGTAAGAAGACATTTGTACCCTCAGTTTGAAAAAAAAAGTCACTGTATAAATACTTATTTTCTTCTTCTTCCTCACTTACCCAGGCGCATCTATCCCTCCTTCGCCACCTCTCTCTCTCTCTCCATCCCCGCTGCCAACAACTCCCGTTCCAAGTGAATGTGTTTCTGTTGGCAGTTTCGTCGAACACTTTGCGAGCTTCACAAATGTGACTGGTCTTTGGAGTAGAAATTAACGAGCTTTGATGCGAGGAAAGTTACTCAAAGCAACGGAAGAGAGAACAAGGCGGCAATGGATCTGCTTGCCTTGACAGAGTAGGCGGTGGTCCATGCAGTATTGAAGGAGGCGGCCGCAAGCGGCGAGGTCGAGCCCCTTGGGTCCATTTAGGGTTTTCAGAAAAGCTTCTTCTTCTTCTTCTTCCTATCTCTATAGATCTCAACTCCCAATATCTTCCGAGCAGCTCCCAGATCCTTCATCTCAAATTCCGCGCTAAGGGACCTCTTCAGTTCTTCGATGTCCTTGATATCCCGAGTTGCAATCAGAATATCATCCACATACAGAACTAGGTAAATATGTGATCCACCATGCAACTCTTTGTGATACACGCAACAATCATACTCGCACTTGTGGTAACCAATCTTCAACATGAAGTTGTCAAACCTCTTGTACCATTGCCTCGGCGACTGCTTAAGTCCGTAGAGAGATCTCTTCAGCTTGCACACGTGGTTCTCTCTTCCGGGAACTTGGAACCCTTCCGGTTGGATCATGTATATCTCCTCTTCCAACTCTCCATGTAGAAAAGTTGTTTTGACATCCGTTTGCTCAAGCTCTAGGTCGTGGTGTGCCACCATTGCTAGTAGCACCCAGATAGAAGTATGTCTGACCACCGGTGAGAATATCTCGTTGTAGTCAACTCCCTCTTTCTGATTGAACCCTCTTGCAACTAGCCTTGCCTTATACTTGATGCCCTCTCCAGATGTAGTTCCTTCCTTTCTTCTGAAAACCCACTTGCAGCTGACTATCTTCCTTCCCGCTGGCAATTTAACAAGCTCCCAAGTCGAGTTCTTGCTAAGAGACTCCATCTCCTCTCCCATTGCGGCAATCCATTGTGCTGACTCAGAACTAGATATAGCGGCCTTGTAGAAGGATGGCTCGTCCTCTACCTCTTCCGCTACTTGTAATGCATATCCCACCATACCATCATCTCTGTATCTCGTCGGAGGCTTTATGACTCTCCTTGGTCTTCCTTCTGCAATACTTTGATGAACCGGTTCCTCTGGTGTAGACACATCCTCACTATCAGACTCTTCTGCTTCTTCCTCTTCTGCTTCTGGCGGCGGTGTAGGGATTTCGGAATCCTTAGGATCAGTAGGATCCGACTCTCCCTCCACCTTCTTCTTTGCACCTCCAAGCTCCACCTCCACGGAGTTCTTCAACATATGAGTCTCATCAAAGACTACACTTCTGCTAAGTATAATCTTGTTGTCTACCCATATCGTGTACCCCTTCAAACCTGTTCTGAAACCCATGAATACACCCTTCTTAGCTCTTGGTTCTAGTTTGCCATCATCAACGTGATAATAGGCAACACAACCAAAAACTCTCAAATCCGAGTAATCCACTGCATTAACGGTCCAGACTTCCATTGGAATCTTGCAACCTATACCTGTGTGCGGGCTCCGATTTATGAGATAGCATGTCATGGAAACTGCCTCTCCCCAGAAACCTCTAGAAAGACATGCATTCGAAAGCGTGCACCTTGCTTTTGCTAAAAGTGTATAATTCATTCTCTCGGCTACACTGTTCTGCTGCGGTGTGTGTCGAACGGTGCGATGGCGTGCTATTCCCTGATCCTGGCAGAATCCATCAAACTTGATGAATAGAACTCTAAGCCGTTGTCCGTGAGCAACCTCTTCACCTTCTTTCCCACCTGATTCTCTACTAGTGTCCTCCACTCCTTGAATCTTGCGAAGGCTTCACTCTTGTGCTTCATCACGAATATCCAAGTCATCCTGGAGTAGTCGTCTATGATGCTTAGAAAATACCTGTACCCGCCAATCGCCTCAACTCTAGATGGACCCCAGCAATCTGAATGAATATAATCAAGAGTACCTTTCGTTCTATGAACCGCCTTAGGGAACTTGCTACGTTGTAGCTTCCCAAACACGTAGTGCTCACAAAACCCTAGGCTCTTGGGCGCATGCCCGGTTAGATAGCCTTTTTGTGAAGTTCCTGCATTCCACGTTCACTCATATGACCGAGCCTCATTTGCCACAGCTTAGTTAGATCAGATTCCTTAATCTCGGCTGAGACAACTCCAAAAGAACATGTGATCGTCGAACCTTGCAACATGTACAAAGTCCCACTCTTGACTCCCCTGAGAATCACCTTAGAACCCTTGCAGACTTGTAGATCTCCACCTTCACCTTTGAAACTGTATCCCTTGTTGTCGAGTAGACTCAAGGAGATCAGATTCTTCTTAATAAGTGGTCCATGTCTGACCTGCTCCAAGGTACATAACTTCCCTTCATTCGTCTTCAATCTAACTGAGCCGCTCCCAATCACCTTACAGATGGCTCCGTTTGCCATGTAGACAGACCCTCCATCAGTTTGGTCGTACGTCGAGAATAGCTCCCTGTTATAGCAAATATGATAGGAAGCTCCGGAATCAAGGACCCACGCATCCTGAGAGTGCGTGACAACATACGCCATTAGAACGTAATCATCCTCAGATGAGTTACCTTGTTCTGCTACGGCTGCGGATCCATTCTGCCCCTGTTGACCTCGTTTCGGGCAATCTCTCTTCCAGTGCCCCTTTTCCTTGCAAAAGGCACAAACATCCTTGGGTAACTTAGAACCTGGGAACTACTTCTTCTTGTTCTTCTTACCCTTCTTGTTTCCCCCAGTTGCCATCAGTCCGGAAGCATGGTCCTCTATACATGTGCCTGCACCCTTATGGCGCAGTTCCCTAGCATGGGGCGCCGATCTCACCTCCTCTAGGGATAAGTCGTCCTTGTTCACAATGAACGACTGCACGAAGTTCTCATATGATGGAGGTAACGAGATCAATAACAAAAGTGCAGCATCCTCATCCTCCACCTTCTCGCCAATATTACGCAAAATCTAACAGAATTGTGTTCAATTGATCAAGATGGTCCTTGAGAGTCGTACCTTCGAGCATCCGCAGGGTGAAGAGCCTTTGCTTTAGCATCAACTTGCTAGTGAGACTCTTCGTCATGTAGAGACTCTCCAACTTGAGCCAGAGCTTCGCTGCATCCTTCTGATCTGCGATCTCCATGATCACGTCATCCGATAAGCACAGCATAATCGTTGTGTGTGCCTTCTCCTCCATCGCCTTGAACTCCGCTGATGCAACATTCATGTCTCCCTTATCCGCGGTCAAAGGTGTCCACAAGCCTTGCGATTTGAGCAAAGCCTCCATCTTTATCTTCCACAGACTGAAGCTGTTTCCTCCTGTGAACATGTCGATCTTCAACATCGATCCGGACATCGTTCTTGGTGGATCTTGAACTCTAGTCGCGTGCTCCACCTGGATCGCAAAACCCTACCTTTGATTTCACCAAGTTGTGAAACCCTAGCTTTGCTCCGCCTTGATCTTGATCTTGAAACACCGCCAAACCCGAACTCTGATATCAATTTGTTATGACAAACCACCTCACGAACAATGAACGAATAAAGAAGAACACGGGATTTTACGTGGTTCGCTAGCAAAATATTGCTAGCTACCTCCTCTGCGGAAAAAGCACCCTTTATTCACTTAAGAGGAACAAGACTACAAGAATGTTTTTGCATACCTAATAATGTGACTACTAGGTTCTTTATATAGTGCTAGGAAATCCCTAAAGTTTCCAAATCCGATTTGGAAACAAACTTGTTTCCTAACTAATCCTCCACCGCCTTTGACTTCCAATGTTTCCTAATCAAAGTTGGAAACAAACAATTTGGCCGCCTTTGACCAATTCAAGGCACCAACTCAACAATGACCCGTCAATTCTATCAAATACCACTCCGTTTCTTCTCTTTCTCTCCCATTTGACTTTTTCACTCGTAGTTGGGTCATTTTGACCCGACAATTTGGATGGCAAAATGATATAATTTTTTGATAAATTTTCCATGGCATTGTAGAGAAACACTTATCTACAACACCATGAAAAAATTGTCAAAAAACTGATCTGTTTTGCTTTCCAAATCACCGAGTCAAAGTGACCCAGTGAATAGTGGTAAAAGTCAAAAGAGGGGGAAAGAGAAGAAACGGAGTGGTAAGACTCATAGACATTTTTCTCCCAATCCTATAGGATATAGAATAATGCCGGAGCTGTAGATTTTTCTGTTTCTATAAGTAGAAACAAGTAGACACAGATATCTCACAAATCTAGTCTTCTCAGAAAGCTTCTGCACTCAAAAGCAGAAATAGCATAGCATAACCACGGTGACACATACCCTTATTCGCGCCATGATATACCATTAGATAAAAACAGCAAGTTAATTATCTCCAAAATACACAACCGCGAGACTCAGTTAGAGTCTTAGAGATTAAAACCTGAGCAAGCCTCTCCCTCAGCTGTGCATCTGGGGATTGGAGCATCTCAATCAGAGGATGGACTGCACCTCTCTTAACAAATTGGATGATATCAAATTAGTAGAAGACTTCACATAACCTACAGTTACATGACTGTAATCTGAATTTCCAGAAGCAGATATTAACTCCACCTTGCAATCTGAATCAGTCGCTGCAAACTGGCCAAGAAGAAGAGCTGCTTCCCTCTGGCTCTCAGGACAGCAACATGCAATCAAACTGAAATTGAACTTGCACCATAGAGCTAAAAGAAGTCTGTGGAATGAACACTCAAAACCCACAGACACCGCTACCCGGTGCTGGAAGGTCGGAAGGAGAAGAATCAAAATGTAGAACAGTATCAAAGTTACATAAAACTGGTGATAAGAATCATTTCTCTACGAATATACCTATTTTAGAGCACTCTATGATTTACACCTTCGTGCAACTATGGACACATCTACTAATATATCAACACTGGAACCAATAAATGTATCTGGGTGTTAGGTGTTGGATACAGACTAACTTACAGAAGCAAGCAAATTCATATGCATCACATAGTCAGGTTAGCTTATACCACAGGACATTGCTATAAAATCTACTGATTTCAGGTCCGACAACCCCTAATAGAGTAGTTTTGCAACCTCCAGAGTCAAATTCAAAAACCCTAGGATTTACAGGCAGCCATCAACTGATAATTCCACATCTAAAGAACCTCATAAGCACAAATCATCATAACAATGCACTCTATGATTTACAGTGGCTTCAATATAACAAGTTACAAACACAGTTGATATCTGCATAACTAAGGTGAAGGATGAAATTACACTGGCTTCAATCCAGACTCGAGAAGCTTAATCGTTCGACTGAACATCCCTTGCAAGTGACTACAAGAAGCCAGCAACACAAAAAATCAGTAAGCTGAGAACTTTGGACAAGAAACTCACATGAACACCAGTATCATTAACCTAGTTACTTCACCAACTTCATTGACAACCCAACTATCCTGGCAAAGACCACCACTTGCCACAATCCGCAATTTGCTTAAATCTGTTTCTAGTAGATTTCTCAATAATGGGTTTGTTGAACAAGAAACAATATTCTCCCAACCTCAACTACAAAGGCAGCCATCCAGAGAAACGAAACCCAAATTATACCGTTGACGGACAAATCTCAAGCCCAAAATCCCATGAAATTTTGAGTTTGAATATCTGAAGTTCCAAGCGACTTTATAAAACAAAGAGCAGCGCGCAGACGTTAAGTTTATTTCAGTATTTCTTAGCCGTCAGTGCATAACCACACACCTTTAAGGAAGATAGGCAGAATATCCTTTTTTTCAACCCGGAAAAGCAACATTGACAAAGAACATCTTCCTCTTTCTGCATCATAGCTCACTGAACATTGATGCTTTTACCTTTTACAATAACTCCATTGTTTCTCTCTCCTGCACCAACTGCGAAGAACGTTCATTGTGGTTTGGTTTGAATCCTTCAAAGAAGGGTAGGAAACCGTGGAATCCTCTTCGGAATTATGTGCAACTCAAGTCACACTACAACTCTACAGACTTCTAAAAGCCCCAACCCCTCTCAGATGTTGACTTTCTAACACTACTCATGGCTGATCAAGGGATAGGCTAGAGGGTAAACCTGGTAACTTGACATACAAAAACAAGTAAGTGAACTTACTACAAATGGAAAGAGGAGACAAAGCTGGCAAACCACGTATCCAACAAGTAACCTCTAGTGTACCTAGAGCCAATAAACCATAAACATAACTGCTCATACTGTAAGACATTGAAAAAATGAAGCTCCTAAACTGGTACAAGACGGCGCTATTCTCAGGTATTGTGGAGGAAAGAGGGGCGAACAATGTCCAAAGTTTTGATCGGTGGTCCTCGCCGAATGAAGGTTTGGTCAAAATCAATGTGGACGCTGCATGGCGAGATTTTTGTCCGGCTACTGGGGTAGGATCAGTAGTTAGAGATACTCGGGGTCATTTCATTGCAGCTCGCCAACGACGCTTAGCAAGACAGAGAACTCCTCTAATGGCGGAGCTACAAGCGGTTAGAGAAGGTCTGGGTTTAGCTATCGATCTGGGATACAAGTTGATTGTATTGGAGCTTGATAATCTGGTGGCTGTGATTTTGTTGCGTGATGGGAAGGTTGGTAAGATCAAAGAGCTAGAAGCCCTTTCGGATTTAAAGGAACTGCTAGAAGATATTAGGAGTATGGTGGCACAGTTTGATCTGGTGGAATTCTCCCATGTGCGCCGGGAAGGAAACGAGTTTGCTCACTTAGTAGCAGCGAAAGCTATTGTAGAAGATGATATTAGTTATTTTTCACAAACACACGATTGGGCTATTGATGTACAAAATGTTGATCTTTTGGGTTTGACTACCCACTAATAAAGCTTGTTCTGTTCCTCAAAAAAAAATAAAAAAATGAAGTATTAGTCCTAACCAGTCACATACACTATACACACTACAGTCACATGATTTTTACGTCTCATATGTGAACTCTTAGTTCGGGTGGAGGCTCCTGCCTGGTGGAGGCATTGCATTCATCACACACACTAAACGTTCTAGGACACATATATTAAGGGTCTTTATTATTACCTACATTTTATCCAAGAGCACTATGTTTACTAAAATTACAGTCTTTTGTATTGAATGTTCAGATATCATGGGTATCCTGATTCTACAAGTGCTTTGATGAAGATCTTGGTTATGCTTCGTTTGCACAGCTCCTATGTTTTATTATGTCGAAAAGTTCAATGTATTTTGGCTTCAGCTCAGTCTCTCGTTTCTTATGTCAGCTTTTCACGTCTAGGAGGTTTTGGCTATGGTTTGCCTTAATTTTTTTATGGCTCTAGTCTTCTGTTTCCAGTATTCGTATTAAGGCTCTGTTTGGTTCGCAGTAAAATGTTTTACGAGGGAAAATATTTTACGCGTAAAATGTTGTGTGAAAAAGTTTTCCCTGCAATTATTTTCACGTGTTTGGTTGACTCTTGCCAAAACAGTGGGCCGTGACGAAAATCGCAGTGAAGGTGGGTGGCAGTGATGGGTCGTGGTGGAGGTACGTGGTAATGGTGGTGGAGGTGTTAGTATGAGTTGTTGTGCTCCTTCACTCTCCGGAAAACGGCTTACGGATTTGATATGTGTAAATCATTTTACATCATTTGAGGGAAAACATTTTACAGGATAACACTTTACTTCCAACCAAACAGCACCAAAACAAGGGAAAACATTTTACAGGAAAATGTTTTACCACCAACCCAAAGGAGCCTAAGTCTTGGTTTAGTTTGTATGACTTCTAGTCAGCTTTCCGATGTATACTTATCTTGTAATCTTCTTGTCTATATATGAAGTTCTTTTTTCTGGCCAAAAAAAAGAAGCACAGCAGTCATGTCTTGGCCCTCACATTCCACAACACGTCTTTGACACCTTTCAATGCATACAGGCTGGTATGTCTAGCCAAAATTAATCAGAAAATCATAAACAAACTTGATAGTGTATTACAATGTCCCGTGACGTTTATTTTGACCTATTGGCGACAGTATTCAGAAACTTTCATAATCTATTGGAAGTCGGGTGTTCTAATGGGAATTATGTTCTCTTCTGAGACACAGAATGTAATATGGTTGTAGAGTTAAATAAGTTGAGCTCCAATTCGACTTTGAAGCCTCCGTCCACGGTCAAGTACGAGTTTGAACCAACCTCAATTGGCGAATCTCACAGTTCAAAGAGTATGTGCTCATCTCTTGCACGACTATTAGCTTCATAATAGAGCAACTTACTGCTTACATTATCATAGTTTTGCATTTGCTATTATACTGTTCCAGCTTTTGCACAACAGGTCAATCAATGTTTAGACGTGTAAACATTGATTGACCCTGTATTCGTGAAATAGCTATTTAAATATCAACAAGTCAATCAATGTTTCAAATGTCCAAAAACTATGTTTTTATCGAAACATTAGACGGCATTTACTTTTGAGATCAAAAATATTGATTTTAACATTATCAAATTTATATGTTTAGGATCAAAAAATATTTTTAGTGAAATTAACTAATGAATGAGTCATGTAATTAAACATGCGGCAAATAATGAGCACATCCAGGTAGCCAAACCCAACCAATGTGAACTGTACGTGGAAACAAAAGAGATTGGATTTATGGAGAAACAAAAAAGATAAAGCTGTAAGTAATAGCATAGATCTTGTAAATTCGTAGTAGGGAGGAT
Source organism: Linanthus parryae (assembly GCA_023055425.1). Lineage (NCBI taxonomy): Eukaryota > Viridiplantae > Streptophyta > Magnoliopsida > Ericales > Polemoniaceae > Linanthus > Linanthus parryae. The sequence continues at coordinate 124,079,000 of JALGPY010000004.1, read as the reverse complement.
CAGACTGACGTGCAAATATTGAATCGAATCAGCAGAGCACAGACTTTGGCCTGAGCCTATGACATCGATTTTCAATTTCTCATCACTTCCTCCCTCACTCTTTAATCCAATCGCAAGCAAAACAAGAACACACGAATCGAATAAAAACAATATGCAAACAAACTAGCGAGTACCTATTCCGGCCGATCTCCGACTCGGCTTCTGTCTCCGGATACTCATATCTTCGCCGCTTATTTATACACGACTCTTAGCTAGAGAGAGGCTGCTAGGGTTTTGATTTTGGCAAGCGTATTTGGAGCGGGCTAAACTAATCTTTATTTCTTTGTTGGGCTTAACGTAAACAAATTCTCAACGAATGGGTCTCATAACGGAAGCCCAATTGAAGAATGGACCGAATGACAGTATCTCGGGTTTTTCCAACAAAAATCCTACGTGGACATGATTTTTGACATAAAGTAATCTTTTAATGTAATGAAATCAAACTATGTTATAAAAAAATTGTTACTAAAAACGTTTAATTTCTGTTATGGGAAGGGACATTGACACCTAATCAAAATCACTAAAAATGTAAATTGTATCAACAATTCTGTTCATTTAGAATTATTCTTTTCCAGCTCTTATCAATTTGCTTAAAAATAAAAATAAATTCCCTCGAGAAAGGGATGATTAAAACTCTTGGTAGAAGACACTTTCTTGTTACACCCATTAATTGTTAGGCAAGGGACACTTTTCACCATTTAAGTATGCCAAAAGCTTCCGGACACCTACAAATTTCAATTGATACACCGTTACTCTAAGGTGGGTTCAGTCACTGATAGTAAATTTTGGGAAAGAATGTGTTGTCTCGGTGATGAAATGACCATTCCATAATGGATATTTGCATTTCACCCTCTATGGTTAGGGGTGTGGGTGAAAGCTACCATGATATGAAATGACCCAAAACGACTCCCCTTCTTTGTGCGGTTGTTTGTCATATTTGCATTTAATGTTAAGTTAACAAAATTCATCAAATATGTCACCTAAAATTTGTGATACCCCTAAATATAATGGAGTCTTTTGCAGTATACATCATATCACATGGGGATAAATCGCAATTACTTGCATTTATCTTCATCTCTTCGTTTTGTTCATCTTCGCCCAGAATACAGAACATGAGTCAACCACTCAACCCGCATTCACGGTCACCTACGAAGACAAACACCCCCGCCTCCCACGGTCGATGTCACTATGCACCTTCTGAATTTCTCCATGGTTCAACAATTGAATCAAAATTCAAAAAATGGGACATCAAATCTACGCTTAACGTTGTGGAATTAAACCGTACACAAGAAGGAAAGTGTATTAAGGGCATTGAGATTAAAAAAAAATCATTTTGTGCGAGTTGAAATTTCTAACATAGTCCCCGTATTTTTCGGCGCCGAAGTGCAAAGTCGTACAGCAATACGACAAGGGACAGTGAGGAGGGCGAATAGAATGGACGAGAAGTAGGAAGCGAATTAATGAGACTGGAGGAGAAAAGAACTTATTCTCCTTCTTTTGTTCTTGTTATTCTTTTTTTATTTCCACTTTCGATGCAGAGAGATAATAAAGAGAAGTTTAATGAAAAAAATGGGAAAACACTTCTCCCCTTTTGCTGGTGGGAATTGCCCATGAACTTTTTGGTGAACCGCTTGGCTTCATTTGATAAACTTATCAAAAATAGTAACATGATTACAATAATTAAAAATTTAAAATCAATCCATTAACAAATCATTAAAATTTTAAAAAATAACTTTTCTCTCTCTCCTTTCTCTGACTCTCGGAATCTAAAACAAAACAAAAGAAACTTTCGAGTTTCTTTCTCCACAGACAACCAAACCGCAACCCCGACTCCTCTGAGTTCGTCCGACTTGTTCGACCACCGAGCACCCACTCTCTCACTCATTTCTCTCCCCCACAGTCACTCTCTCGCATTCATGGCTTCACCAGAATCTCCAAGCGACGTTGTGAGCATTGTTCTTGGACAAATCGTTTCTGAGACCCAAGGAGCGAGTTCGCCGCGCTCTTTTCTGGCGCTTACAACGGTTGCAACTGCTTCTTCTTCATAATCGACGACTTCCTCTGCACCGTCCATCTCCACCACGAGGTGAGTCCTGGATTAAAAACGAAAAAAATATATTCAATAATATTGGAAAAATGGCAGCGTAACGTAACAACTAGTATTGAAAAAGGTCGCCTCTGGAATATGAGTAGGGGGACTTGTACCTTCGTGGAGGCAAACCGAAGGAAGAGCAAAGGGAAGGCCGGTAAGGAAGAGGGGAATAGGGTGTTGTCATCTATCTCGACCACCCAGGCGTTGGAAATCCAGACCGGCTCAGAGAATAACATTTCTATTTAGCCCGCCAACAAAGAAGTCATCCTTGGTACAAGCCCTCTCTCACTATCGATCGAAGGAACGAAGTGCTTCGAGCGAAGAGAAAAGGGAGCGTTAGCAGGCTCTCCCCATCGTAATTACTCGAGTGTTTTACTCTCTCGCTATCGCTCGAAGGTACTTCGCTCTCGAACTATAGTTCAAGAGTATAAATAACCCTTCCCCGCCTCTTACTTTGTCGGGAGGGGAACCTTCCCTTTCTATAACATACTCAGGCGCCCTCCTTTCCAATCAAAAAAATCAATACCAATCAAAAGCCCTATCTAAGTAAAGCTTCGTCTGTAATTGGCCCCACGGGAGTTTAGTTTACTCGACCCGTTCCCCAGCCTCCCGAGGGGGATGTCTGTACCAATAAAATAGAACTCTCGCTTAATTAATGACTTTTCACCATGTGAAGTTTTTTTCATTAAATTCATTCTAGGAATATAAAAAATGATTTTTTGTTGAATTTTTGTGTAAATTCATGTATAGATTATTGTTGTCCAGTAAAACTCTTGTATAAATTATTGTAAACAACATGTTGATGAACCACGGGACGCCCTCTTCATGCCCTAGATTTTTGGGGCTTGCAGAAGGAATTGACGCTCAGGGGCGCGCAGATAAACCCGGGCACGCCCTACATTTGAGCCCCAATCTCAGTTGAGGCTTACAGAAAAGGGTTTGCAGTTTGGGCGTGAAGCACGCATGTAACACCCCGATCCAATAGTATTGGAGAATTACACTTATATTTTCCAGACCCTCCGGAGATGTCCTCCGCTAAGCACATAAGTGCGCAACAAGGAGACTAATCATAACAGTTCTGTAACAAGAAAAAATTAAATAAACATAAATTTCAAATAAACTTACTATTATTGCTGGTATATACTGATGTGACAACTTCCATGAGATGTCTTCCTCCCCGGTCTCCCGCGCACCCGCCTGCCAAATATAGAAGACAATAACCTCACGGAAATGACCAAAATAAACTTTATACACACACACACACACGTAAATATAAAGTTTTGAAAACAAATAACTTGTACTCATTTTGCATAGAGCACATTAGCCTGAAGAATATCCAAGATCAAAGAGAAAGTCAAACAAAAAAGTTAGATATCAAATTAGTACTCAGCTATGACATGTCCAAACTTTGTTCTTTATTCCAATAATCAATAATCCATCAAGACAGGCTAGACCATAAATGTGCACACCCCCTACTACATCGTCAGTCCAGGGCGTAGTACTAGTTGCCTACAGCCGGGAGCTAGCAATGTACTGAAAAAAAACCCGTAGACCGGGTCCCATTTGTGTCTGTCACCGCAGCAGCTAGACGGCCGGAGCCTTTAGTGACCATACGAGGGTCTAAAGTAATCATGTTTAAGATATTAACCAAGTAATTTAGAGACAAGCATGACTCATGTCCATGAACACATTTATGTATGTATATATATGCATGATCCAACGTTACTTACTTCAAGATATCCGTGTCAGGTATCCATAGAACCATACATATACTATAGCATTCTATAATTGTAACTCCATATTTTGGATTTACTTAACAAGTGCCCCACATTTTCTAGTATCATCAAGTTTGGCTAGGTCTCATCCAAAGTTCCCTCTGTAAGAAATTACAAAAGAGCCCCCAGTTTAAAAATAAATGCTTAACAGTCCCAGAAAAGTTTCGAATCATAACAATTCCTAACGGTTAATTGTCAGTAGACACTGCTGAGCCAATACTTTGCACAACTAGCCCAAAGTTTTAAGTAGTTACAGTTTGACTCCTATAAGAATTTACAGGGTGTTACAACGCCCTTGTCTGCAAACCCCAATTGAGAAATGGGGTGCGTAGTTAGGCGGCTAACATATGTCTTGAACCCCTCTACTGCAAGCCTCAACTTTTCAGCTGAGTTCACAAACTGCAGCGCGTAGTAGGGCATTCAGGACATATGTTATGTGCCCCTACTGTGCGCCCCAGTTCGTGAGCTCAGCTGAAAAGTTGGGGTTTGAAGTAGGGGCTTACAAGGAGGGACTTACAGGTGCTATACAATTTGTGTGCCCATATTCCAGTACTTAGTGAAATTTTTTGATGGCCTTTTATATTCATATTTGAAAACTTAATATTTTATTTTCTTATGACATGATATGTTTTCGTTCCCTTAGCACAAGTAGGGTACGTACCACTTTCTAGTAACCATGGCGTGGTAATGAGGTATCAAGTGACCTTTCGCTTGCGCATGAGCTTGTGGGAATTGATACAATGCTTGTTAGACGCCCATACGTCAATAAATTCATGGAAGAGAGGCTCTTGAACTTGGCATGGCTAACAAAATATCGCTATGAACATGTGTTCACAAATTCGTTTATCGACTTATTGATTAAATGTATGATTAATACCAACCTCCAATACATAACAGTGGTTCAACTGTGGGGGCATGCTAGTTTGGTTCTCCCTCCAAGAGTTTGTGCTTTATAGTGGACTACAGGTCTGCAAGTTATTAGAGGATGCACAGCTCGACGAGCGGATGGAACATTTATGCCTCATTCAAATTGTCTTTGACGATGTGAGGAGTGCATACACAACAAACGTGGATGCCTTCATACTCGAGCCGCATCTTGAGAAGATTGATGATGATCACCTGTACTCCTCTAATGATGAACAATAGGTGGATCAGAAATATCAGAAAGATTGTGAAGCAGCTTGTTGCTCTTATATTTGGTAGGTTAGTGTACAACACCTCGAGTCATGAGAATATGCCCGTGCCAATGATACAGAGGTGCAACAACCTTGATTTATGTAATGCCTACAATTGGGGTACATAATGCTTCAAGAACTTAATCAATTGTATGAAATTGCACAAGTACACCTCGAAGCATACGTTCTCGCTACTCGCCTCCCCTTTCGTTGCTACGATAATTATGTTAATTATGCATGTTTTTATTTATATTAGATACGTTATATGATGACCGCGAGTCTTCACCCCATGCAGACTTAGGTCTGCAAAGCAATTCCATAGTTGGTACTGCCTTAGCTCACAAGGACGAAGGGGTGCTTCCCAGATTGGTGATATACGTATCGATTGTGGATAGGGTAAATGTGAAGACGTAATTGCCCTCATACCACAAATCACACATGTTTTCTCGACTCTTCACCCCACTCATTAGGAGGAGCAGACATGGTACTGGATTAAGTACTTGGCTCAGGTGGGAGCATCCATATGTTCCTTTGTATCTCAACTTGACGAATGTGGTGGGTGCGGGTTGCATAGTATACCGCAGTGCAGAGATATCAATGCAGCCATTTTATCTATATACAAGAAAGAAGGCGACGATGAGTAAAGCGAATCAAGCTAAAAGCACGCCACCGAAATCCAATCGCACTAAGTAGACAGAAAAATAGTAAGGAGCCGAATGTGCCGCCACATGATGAAGAGATCAATGTGTCCGATGATCATCCTTCATTCCATATGGGGTTATTTTTCTTTTGATTGTACGTCTTTTTTTCTCGATCAGTTCAATTTTGGGGGGTGTTAATTGGGATTTCATATTTCAATCGATTAGGGTTTTTTAGTTGGATTAATAGTTTTTTATGATGAATGTGGGTTGATTTGAATGTGGCGGCGGATGTGGTGGCTATTCCCAGGGTTGTGAAGTGAAGTTTCTCTTAGCAAGTAGAGGTATACACAGACATGTGTGTCGAAATATAGTCAATAAAGTATGTGACTATCCTTCTTATGGTTATATTTAAAAAGTAATAAAAAACGCATGCCTGGCGTAGTGTTATTTTTCCTCATCTTCTACTTGTGTTTACTAAACCTACTTCAATCGCCAGCCACTAGTATTTTGTCTATCTATATATTTTGCAGGAGTCAGATGGTGTTTCGTCGCGTCTCACTCATCAACTACATCGATGTAAAAAGCAGGCACTATGTCCCCTACGTGCGGTGATCGATTCTGGACAATGAATTCTTAATCAAGACATACGGTGAAAAAGTAAGAAAAGCCTCCGATCAAGAGCTTGAGAAGATTAAAACGCCCGAGGTACTCATATACGAGAGGGTTTGATGTCCTCACATCCAGCAAAACAATTTATTCTTTCCCTCTCACTATACGTGCATATATGTACTCGCTACTTACGGTATTGGCATCTTTTTAGTGCCAAGCCCTTGTAAAACCTGGGGGCACCAGGTATTCAATAATTCCCCTAATTGGTGCTTTGAGTGGACCATGGCTTCACAATCCCTCAAGCCATTTTGCACACCAAACACTGGCTTAGCATTTCATCATTCACTATCAATCTAATCCCCCATGTAAGCATACAAACAAACATAGGTTGATTGTTCCTACAAGCCAAGTGAAGCCGACATTTGTTCCCGTATTTAATATTTTTGGAATTGAATGAAGAAGGATGTTTTTACCATGTTCCTTATATTTTTGGAGTTGAACTTGATGTATGAACTCGAGAGAGGGGCTAGAAAGGATGGTTGTAATGGGAATGGAGAGAACCAAGGGAAGTTAAATGTGTTTTTGGAGGAAAATTTGAATAGCCACAACTCTTCAAGTTCGCAAATATATCCATTTTTCAAAGATAATTTAGAAAACACTAAAACATTCAGACACTAAAATACCACTCACACTTTAGGAGAGTAGTACTCTAGAAAATCATGTAGAAACTAAGTAACTAAAACATTCTCACAATTATAGAAAGGGTAAAAGACAAAACCACCCTCCGAGTATGGGCTATATACAAAACAATCCCTAGTGTTCGGGGATATATAAAAAAAACCCTGCCAGAGACAAAAAGCCCCATGCTAGTGGATGAACGTTGGACAAATACCACCCTTATGTTAGTGTCAACTAGTAAATTGTACAATCTGGTTTTTTATGACCATTTTGACCTATTTGTATTTTTGTGTTTACTTTCTTGATGTTCTTGACCACTATTATTAGTGTTCTTCAACACCACCAAATCCCCACCAACACCACCACCAAGTCCCCACCAACACCACCAGCAACACCACTGAAACACAACCACCACCACAACTGAAACACACAAACAACATAAATCAAATTCGAACCTAGAATCTGACCCACTCTATTTCCACCCCTCTTTGTTTCCTCTCCAATGGCGAAGAACCCATAAATAAATCCGAAGAACAACTCTTTACCAAGAATGTCATCATAGTCACTGTAATCCACACCCAAAACCGAACCCACTCCCAAATCGCCACTACCTATTTCCCTCTTCTTCGACGAACTCAACCACCCAACTACCACCATCACCACTTCCCTCTCCCATGTTCACACTCTTTGTATATGCTTTCAACCCAAACCACAGAAACCCAAACATGAACAATCACCGGCCATACAACCCACACCTTGCAGAACTCCACTTTCAACCTCCTTCGTCTCCAATAAATCCAACCCAAAGTCTTCTTCAATTAATTTTGCCGTCTTCAGGTAATTCAAAGTCACCCGCTGATTCGTCATGTAGAAGAAGACTTTTTTTTTCCTCAAAAAGATCCCAATATCACACATCTGAATTGCCAAGAAATGTAGGTAACCCAGAGCTGAGGATCTTCTGTAATTATAGCCTTCAGTTCAGGCATCTAATCTGTATCAACGCCATCATTCCCGACCCTCTATGTTTTCTCCGGCAAAAACCATCGGTCTCTCCCCAGAATCAGTAGCCATCACCGCCACCTGCTTCCCCTATCTTCTCCGACCAAAACCCACACAACCTTAAATTCCATCCAGAACACCCAATCAATTACGGACACAAACCAGAACCCTCCGTTTGCACCGACTGAGACCCAATTCCGAAGAAACCGAACAACAAACAAAAGCGGTATCAATTGATTGCAGGATTCGCACGAAACCATGAATCCCTGACCAGTTTTCTACTTACCGCCGCCGGAGACGAGAAACCAGATCTGGCTTCTTCTTCGCCGACTGGCCGAGCCGCGACGGCGATTGGGTCGTTCGTGCAAATCATCGCCGGACAGTGTCGTGGTCTTCTTCTTCGCCTCTCTGTCCTCCCTCTCGTTTCGAAGACCTGCCGACAGCGAGAAGAAGCATGTAAGGAAGGTGATGGACGGTGATGGAGGTGGGCAGTGGTGGTGGAGGAAGGTTGTGACCGGTGAAGGAGAGGGACGAGGAGGGAGAAGGAGGCGCCTAGGTTTGGGTTAGAGAGTGAGGAAGAAGAAGAAAAGGTATTTATAGTATGGGTGCAACTTGGGCGGGTTGAACCCGACCAACCCGAGCCCATCCCGAATTAAAATGGGGCCCGAACACATAGCTATAGTAATTTGGACGGGCTTGGACAGAAATGTAGGGTTTTGATGTAGGTAACGCAGCGGAATAACAAAAAATAATCCTACTTCAAAGCCCACCACGGATCGTCAGGAGGAGACATCATAACATGATAAGAGACATAGTATTGTGCACCTTTTCAATTTGTGAGATATCACGAAGAATGATGTCCTCGCCTCTACGGTTGATCTACGTCTAGATGTGAGATCTAGATTCTTCCTTCAAACAAGTTCTAGCTTGAACCCGGAGGAAGAGGGAAGAAGAATCAAAGCAACAAGGACTAGGTGGGATCTAGGTTCGGCCTCCTCTTTGTGCCGACGGGAAGGGGCGGGCGGGCCTAGGGGCGTTCGGCCTCTAGGTCTTGTCTTCCTCTCTCTTTTGCTTTCTCTCCCACTCTCTTATGTTATGAGCATTCAGTGGGAAGGAAGCTAGAGCCTCCTTTATATACTCCAACAACTCCTTGTTGTTTCCATAAAGGTGTTTCCTAATTCCACATGAACTAGAATTATTCCCTTCCTTGCATATTAGTCCTACTAAGTTTGCAAGGTGTTGCACAATGATCCTTCTATTAATTAATCAATATTAATTAATCGCAAATCTAACTCTATTCTATTTGACGTGTGACCACATAGGTTTCTATCTAGTTGGTAGTAACTTTTACTAACATGGAGCGGTGTCTAGCAACACATCCATGCTACCCAACTAATAGAAATAGTCAGTGATCCCGACAAACCTCTTGTGCCCAATATCTTATATCGCACTTTCCCTTTGTCTCCATATCCGGATTGGACACGAGACATAAATAGTCACACTCGTATATCCAATCCATAGTTCCTCGATCCTGGGAATATGCTTATGCTAGCAGATAACATCAATATCTCCATATTGATTTATCTGAGTCTGGCCAGACATTCAATAAGCCTCATCCCTCGAGTGGCCGTGGATATTTACTCCCATTATGTGGGAGGGACAAATCCTATCTACATCACTACGATCTCTAAGCTTGCTTCCTATCATGCCCGATAGCTATCTTTATGATTACCCAGTTATGGTGTAACGTTTGATAACATCAAAACACAATATTTCACAACTAGAGTATCTAGTGACTTCAAGTCTAAGGATTGCAATTATATTAGCACTACGAGAAGCGATTGTGACTTGACATATTCTAATGTATCCTTCTCGTTGTGGGTCAATCTAGTATGCCATTACCCCTAATGCATACCCATGTGTTAGACTTGATATCTCTATATCAATCTACCCACATACTAGTCTATATTTGATCGTCCTATTAATCAATATAGTGGACTATGGATATTTAAGATAAACAACACATTGTATCTAAGGACTTCATTATATTAAATGTAACACCCCCAAAATGACTAAGTCGGAGGCCCGGGGGTGCCACTCCGTACCCGAGACAAAGCCCGGATACAAGGACATCTAAAAGTGGATCCCAAGCAAACTAAATTAAAATTTAAACATTTAAGACTTTATTACAATTCAAATGTTGCCTCAAACATGGGCGCCCAACAAACTAGTGTATTATTAACTAACCAACGAGTTCTAACCTATTGAAAAGAAATGACTAATTAACTCGGTGATGAATCGCGTCCCCCGCTAAGCCAAAGTCTCACCATCTAGACCTGTGGTGCAGGAAAAGTAAAGGAAACACCACAGTACAAAATCAGCAATAAATGCTGGAAAGCAAACACCCAAGCATGTAAAATGATGAAGAGACAAGTTTGCAAAACAGTTGTAGCGTAGTGGTTTAATTAAAACACAGCGGAAGTAACGGTTGACTCTTATAAGAAAACAAGGGAGATTTCAAGATCGATATAGTTCACAAAATTCGAGTTCATTATCCAAGTTAGGAGATTTCAAGATCTCACTCACATCCTTTTCCCATTAATAATCATAAAATCCAAAAAAATCCACATTTACAATTAGTTGATACGGGGAAGAACCAATCACTGCGCAAGCATCCAGGACCTTAAGTGTCGACACCCCCTTACAGACTTCTTGCAGCCAGAAGGGTGAGTACAAGGAGCGATCCAGGGCCTTGCAACCGGATTAAATAAAATTAATTGGCTGGGTATAACCCAACCAAGCCCAATAGTAACCATGAGATAACCCGCACAACTCTTCCACTTTACGTTATCATGAATTGTTAACTTATTGTGTTATTTTCAAGAAAAGCATTTACGAGTAAAATCAGATGTTTAAATGACACATAAGCACATAACATGTAAATTCATAATGAAACATGTAGGAAGAAATCATTTGACACGAAGGAGTTAAGCACACTAGGCTTGGCATGTTTACTTACCTCAAAGCAAATCCAACTATAGCAATCAATCAAAGTACTCTACGTACTCGTCGTCGACGAACTCGTCACCTACACGTAACAATATTCTAATTAAACACAATATTCTAGCAATACACTTGCGATACTAGCTACATGCATATGATAGTCAATGGTTACGTTTCTAACACCAACCTAACATCCCACTTAATTCATACTTCAAACAAAACCCAAAACCTTCAAAATCCTCTAACCTAAAGCATACATAACATATCATAACTCCACCAATTTATTACTCCAGTTTCCCAAACAGATCATGGCTCGAAAACAGTTTCATTAGATTTAAAACATTCGAAATAATAAGTTTAGCCTCAAACGGATCATAATTTCGATTCCTGAATCAAAAGTTACACTAGTTTCAAGTTTCCAATTTCACTCAAAATACCCATACGGGAATTATCAATTTCCATTAAACTTTTTTCCCAAGCATCTAGTTCATCTTACATTCATACTAAACCTAATATAACATGATTCCCAACATCAAATCAGATTGTTACCCACATACTATGATCATCCAATCACCCAAATTGCTTAATCAAAACTTCTCCTCCAAACTAGGGTTTTTCCCATCACCCATGAACATGATAAACCCTAAAACTTGATTACTAATCCTACGATTTCATGAATGATGAAACTAACGATATTAATCTGAAAATTCGCGATAAAGAACCGAAATTACTAATTGATCAAGACTTACAATAGGAGGAGATAAATCGAAACGATTGGGAGGCGGAGATTGAAGTTTGCTAGCGGAGATGATGACGATAAATCTGTCGGAATCAACCGGGTCGGAACGACCCAACACTTTGATGAAAATCAAAGAACAAAAGAGAAGAAGAAGAAGAAGAAGAGAGAGAGAGAGATAATCCGTGAGAGATAGAGGGGGATTGAGATGATGATGATGAATTTTGAAAGAATTTGAAACTCACGTTAGTTGAGATTTTTTGGTCAAAATATGATATCAATCTGACATCACACCACTAGTTTAGGTAAAAAGACAAACACCTCCCCCCAAATTAATTAAAAGGCACTAAAACTTAAGATAAAAGTCACAAAGACTTTCAAATGCTGGAAAATATTTATAATTAACTCCCAACATTTAAATTTGGCGCCCAACACATATAATAATATCACAAAATACCCATAGTCACAAAACGGGGTATTTCATCCTTCCCCTTTTAAAGAGAGCTTCGTCCTCGAAGCTTAAACCAAATCCTCAACAACCAGTAAGGTATGAACCCCCACTCAAGGGTACAAATACTTAATGCAACCTAAGGTCACGAATGATATGTAATATACCATAAGAACTACTGTATTAAAAATCGAAGGATTACATCCTCTCCCCCTTAGAGGAGTGACGTCCTCGGAACTCAAAATACCTCGTCAAAAAGGATGAGGTTAATTCTTTCTCATATCATCATCCGCTTCCCAAGTTGCCTCTTCAATGAGGTGACTTGTCCATAATACCTTTACAAGCTTGACACTCTTGTTGCGGGTGTCCCTTGTTTTGTGTCTACAATCTTAACAGGGTGTTCCTCATACCTAAATGAAGGTTCTAAATTGATTGGAACTAGCCACGACTCCCGGTCATAGGCGATAAATAGGGAGCCTACATTCTCTTCCCACTTGATAATGTCTGCAAGTTGTCACTTAAACATGTCATCTAGGTTGACTAACAACTTAACATGGTACATGCACTTCACATATGGGCCCCACGGAGTTCATCCAATGGACCCCAATACCCCCACTTGATATCTCCAAAAAAGGTCCATCCGGAAAAGAATTGAGCATTCACGAGGTCTCAGGAATTGGGACTACATAGTATGGGTCACTATTCTTGGTCTGCAAAAGTCTTGAACTCATCTACCATACATCTCAAAAATCAAACAAAGACTCGAATTCGAATCGCGAGGGCTCGGTCCACATATTTTTGGTGGAGTTGGGTAAGATGTCTCATGGAAGGTCTGATGTAAACCTTAATTTCAATACGACTTGGCATTCCCATAAATCCAATAGAAGCATAGGACTCCAAAAGTATCTTAGATGTGAATAACCAGCCCATAATCCAAACAACGATTTGACGACAAGACTCAAATCATACGCATCAGTTGAAAATATATGTTAGCTACCCCAAACGTGAGACTATACCATACCAAGTTAGATTACACCAAAAACTTGTCTTGATTGTTGTACCAACGTAATAGAGAGCGACCCAAAACCTAAATCAATAACTCAAATGATAACCGCTACAACATCATAAAGTGTTTGTCACGAGGAATAAGTTCTTAAGATCTCCCAAGGCTGACCATCCATACTCTTAGTCAGATTGTGAATAAACTAGTAAATGAACTATATTACGCCTCATACAATAACGGTGATACAACCCAACAGCTATCATAATACCAAGGACGTACCATTAAGGAGAAAACATCCAGTTCCTCAAATGATAGATAAGTAACAAAGCTCCGAACATGTACCTCTAATGTAAACATTAACATCCTAATGACCCAAAATGTCGTCTTTCGCCAATCAAATAGTATGAGATATAACTAACAAAACTTAGCCCTTGATCCTCAAGCTTCAGTTTCAGATGTGTAATCCCCCTTTTCCTTTACTCTTATAATGTCATATACAGGAGAAAAATGAGAGAAATAAGATAAATATAACCTTCACAAAATATACAAGGTAAGAAGAGACACAAGCACTAGTAAATCAACGTGATCCATCAAAACTATGTAACCATAAGACATGACTAGAATCCAATATTCTTTAATGGACTATTTCAACTAGAATCCAAAAATCTCATTATCCTTACAAATTAAAAGTATGTTCTAAAATGAATTATAATGTTCAAATAAAAATCAAAATACACGATTCTCCAAAACACTTCCTAGGCGAGGGTGGGCGGGAGGCCGCTATCGTCCATGCTAGCTCTTTAGTCTATTACTTCTCATGGGTCCTCCACAAGTTCCTCCCAAGGCTTGTGAACTAACAACAAAGTACACTTCATGAAGTGCGGCGTTATCATCCACTGACCTTGATGAAAATATTTTTGATTAGGAAGGTACCCTCATTCCTTATCGACCAAATCAGTATTATCTCTTAATCGAAATTCAAGGTTGCTCATTAGGTAGAGACTCCACAATGCAATGACTCTGAACTACTATGTTGCTGAATACCCATCCTCCAACAAAAGTGTAAGCCCAATGCTCACACCTATCCAATACTTCTCCGATAAATACCCAAATTGACATCCCCTCCAAGAAAGGCGTTCTTGTTGGGTGGCTCAGCTGAAAATCTTCCGCTCTTGGATTCACTAGGTTGAAGGCCATATCTACGAGAGTCAAAGAATACTCTTATTATACAAAAAATATAAAGATTATTCTGCCACAAGGGTATTCTAGAGCTGAATTCCAATCAATTACACACTTAACAGTTGCCAACTAATAATTTTCCCAAGAATTCCCAAAACTCTGCGACATTTATAAGAGACAACACAATGTTGGAGATTAAACTCTTAAGTAACGTACTAATATCCCAAAACATGTTCTTCAATAATGAAACCCTGAAACCCAAATCGAAATCAACACGAATGGTAAAATGCTCAAAACTATATCCCTGAAAACAAGACTCTAAATGAGATGTTTGTAACAAACCGCCGTCAATAAAACAAAATAATCTCCCCAGGTATACCAATGATTTATAGAACTCCGAGTATTATGTCAATACTTTAGTATTTCCCACCATATTAAAACTCTCAAACTACCTCCATAGCAAAATAATATTCCGAAATCTTCAAAGTAGTCAACTCCAAAACAATAGGGTTTCACATAAACACCCATATTTCTCAATAGTCTAAACTATATAAAACTAGCTAAGAAGCACCTAAATCTCACATAGCTGATCCCACCTCCGAAAACTCGATTTTCAGTTATCTTTTAACTACTTTATCTCTAGTGATGTCACCGAAGCCTTCACAACTCCTTTCGGTGCTATTACAAATTTCTCTAACACAAATTTTTCAAAAGATTCTTCTATGTCAATATCTCTCAAACACATTTCTCTTCTCACCTTCTTGTTGAACAAAATATCAGTACACCTTGTTCTTCCTTACTATAACTTTGTTGCAAAACACGTAACCGACATAGCACGCGGTACTTCACAATTCCTCGCGATGAGGTCATTTATCCTCTTTGCCCGCTCGTATAACCTTTGATACAATTTTATTACATCGTACGAGAAATTATTTTGGTCCCTCCTTGTTCGGTTCGACATGAAATTCCTACCTTCACTGTTTAACAAAAAAAATCCTTCTAGTGTTGTATGGAGGTGGTCTATTGTCCTACACTATAGCCTATTGTATTATTCATAAAGTATCATAAAATACAAGTAAAAATGAATACATGGAATGCAACGCGCAATTAGGCATGTAATGTCACGTATTGATCATCATCTAATCAGTTACGCATGCCTTTACACATAGGCTGATCACGTCTCATTTTTTCATGCTTCTTCAAAAATAGGAAAAATGATTAATCAGACAAGCAAAAATTATGAATTTTGGTGTGCAACAACCTCTCTGAGTCTAATTTCTTAATCAAGAAGAATCTACTCAAAATAAATTGTAGAACTTCAGCTGTGAAGAGAATACTACAGCTACTGTCACAGACCATCAGAACAGAAACATTGGCTTTGAAAGGTCTTAAATTGACTTTAAACTCCTGAAAAGGGGCTATGCTTTCACCTAGAATTAGCCATATGTGTCTACTAACGGCCATAAAAATTTGAAAACAAAAAAAGATCTGGAAGATAGGTAAACATCAAAAATGCTACAGCTAGTCTCTTTGCAATCCGGTTACTGCATAATGAACTTTGAAAATTCATATCTAAGTCTCCAGATTTCATATTGGGCTAAATATTTTATGGAAGATACTTGGGTATGTATACTTTCTTGGAAAAATTCCGGGAAAAATAACTCAACATATAAACATGTCTGCTACGCAAAATTCCAACTGCTGCGCAGATTCAAGTACCAGAAAAATCAAAGTTCTCGCGTTCTAACTCCATGAACGCTTTCTATGCACTTAATCAATGATAACAAACACAAGACAATCTTAATTTATCAAATCATACTCCAAATTAATAAAACATAATTTATTAAACTCTTAAAACGGCTCTTGAAAACATGAGCATTATCCCTCATCCTTAAAGCAAATCGCTAAGAATTCAACTCTAGCCCAAAAGTGGCTATGCAAAAAAAAAAAAAAAAAAAAAAACTCAAGAATTCCCCAAAGTATTGTTTGGCATCATAGCCTTATTCAAAACAAAACTCAAGATACATAAAGAGTTCTAAGAAAAACAAAGAAGCCTAATACGCCTACTCCTCGTCATATTCACTTGTCTCTAACTCCACAAAGTATGTATCACAAGAAAAACAGAAACGATCTCCATTATGAAATAAGTATTATACTCCCAATACCTCAAAATATTTCCATGACATGACTCCCAAAACGCACTAATATTTTAGAGAACTCAACAATAACAAGGATTATCATATATGACTCCAACATACACTTCGAACACAATCTCCCAAATTTTTATCACCCAAACCGTAGACACCTAACACAAACTCCAATGAAAAGCCGCAAACTCAAATACCTAGCTAATCGGGCTGGCTAAATCTCTTAAATAGGAGAGGGTTGGTGGGTGTACTTGCTTCCTAAGGCTATTTTCGAAAATCTTACACACATATTAGAAGCTATTCAATACTACCCAAATCCCAACGGCTTCACCGATTTTAATTTCTTTTTCCTACGTCCATTTAAGTTTCCCTACAGGTTTTAGTTTCCTTTTTAGATTGTCAGCTCTGATACCACCTGTGGCACCCCCGGGCCTCCGACTTAGTCATTTTGGGAGTGTTACATTAATATCACAATATATAATAAATGAATATTCTAGCCAAAACAATGTTCATACTAAATATACGATTGCCTCTAGGGCATCTATTCCAACAAGAAATTATCCGCCTGAATTGCAATTAGGGCTGGGCTTGGGCATATATATTAAACGACGGGCTAACCCGAATTTCTCGATTTGTATGATCACTACCTCTAAATATTATATTTTGATAAAATTATGTAGCATATCTACATGAATATGCTACTTTTCATTGATTATTACGGATGTTTTTAATCATTATTTTTTATTGAACTAGTTTATTTGTTTTTTTCATAAAAAAATATAATTCTATTGTGTTTTAAAAAATGCATTATGTTTAATGTCCTAGTCCGAATTCAGCCCAAACCCAAATTGATTTAAACGAATTTTGGCTCGAACGTGTTGAAAATTCTCTTAACTCGACATAACTTGAGCTCGGGCAACGTCGACAGAACTCGGGCTCGGGCTTGGACAAGGGTGTCAACCCGTCCAACCAGCCCGAGTTGTAGTCCTAATTTATAGTGTGATATTTTTTTTCTAATATTAGGGTAAATATGTCTTTTCACCCCTCTGTCAGTGTGCCGTTAGCCACTAACTCTGACAGGGGGTTTTCGTATATGCCCGAACACGAGAGGCTGTTTCGTAAATAACCCATACTCAGAGGGTGATTCTTGTCTTTTACGTAGTACTCCTATAGATTAATGATATGGGTGGGGGCTATTGGACTTTGACTGAAAGAAAGAGTTGATATAGGCTAGGGCCCAGGGCTAAGAGCAACTCCAACAGCAGGTCTAAAACCTGTCCTTGGCACAAATATAGGCCAGATTTGCCCAAAAACCTGCTCCAACAGATGGTGCAAAATCTGGCCTATATTTGCACCTGGCCTATTTTTGGACCAAATCAGGCCAAAACTGAGGACAATTGAACCCTGGTGTAAAAAATTAAAAAAATCAAATTTAATGCTCTCAACCTCCTCTGTTGCTCCTCTGCACCTCTCTGCAAATCCAACGTTCGGATTGTGGGAAAAGAAACGGTAAATTTCAGACTGTATAAATAGAAATCAACTATCAAAGTGAAAAAATACAAGAAAAATTTAAAGAAATTTACCTTCAAAAGAAGCTTCAGATCTACACCAACCTCAATTGCATTTTCGATTAG
Source organism: Linanthus parryae (assembly GCA_023055425.1). Lineage (NCBI taxonomy): Eukaryota > Viridiplantae > Streptophyta > Magnoliopsida > Ericales > Polemoniaceae > Linanthus > Linanthus parryae. The sequence continues at coordinate 124,060,842 of JALGPY010000004.1, read as the reverse complement.
AAGAAGGTATGTATTTCGCCATTTTTTTCTTGATTATACACACACATGTATACACACAGGAGATGGAGGGAGAGGGAGAGTGGATTATCTGAGACGAGAGAGGGAGAGAGGGCGATGCCAGAGGGACGAGAGGTCAGAGAGGAGGTGGCGAGAGAAGGCAGGATATGGAGGGGTATATAGGAGATGTCACAGATTGCGTCGGCGTGAGAGATGGCAGATGCGTCGCCGAGTGAGATGCGACGCCGAGAGAGAGAGGGGAGAAAGAGGCGTGATGGGTTTCTTGAGAGGAATGTGTGGCAGTAAAGATAAAGAGTCAGTTGATAGGGTTTTGTAATTTTTTTGTTAATTTAATTAATTTTAGGCTAGATGTAGTGATGAGTTTTGCTAAGTGGGCTTCTAACTTGGGCTTAAGTTTGCTTATTTTTTTTAATAGACATGGTTTTCAATGACAAATGTGTTTTTATTATTTAAACTTGAATATTTATTTTTATTTTTGTGTTTTTTCGCAGATTAGTGGGTACGTGAATCTTCTTAACACTGGTATTGACAGGGATGAGTACGATAATTCTGCAAATCAAGAACCGTTCGAAGATGACACTCAAAATGACGAGTCGCCACAAGATAGCAAAGTTGGCGGAAGGCAAGAAGGTTTCTCAACTGCAGAGGATTTACTTGTTGTCTCAGCATGGCTTAATGTCGGAATTGATCCAGTTACAGGAAATCAACAAAAAGGAAACGCATTTTGGAAGAGAGTTGCAGAGAATTATCATAACAATAACACGACTAATTCGAATCGAAGTACAGAGTCTATTCGCAAGAGATGGCAAGCTATTCAAACGGATGTGAACAAGTTTTGCGGGTTTTATGCTCAAATTCAAAATACGTACAAAAGCGGTGTTACCGAACAAGACAAGGTATTTTTTTGTTTTTACCTGCTCAGTTCAATCTTATAACATATTTATAGACTTATTTTTTTTATTTGTATAGATTGTGCAGACATTAACTACATATATTGAGATTCAAAAAAAATCGTTCAAGTTGATGCATGCTTGGAATATTTTAAAGTTTCATCCTAAATGAATTGAAGAAATTTCATCGACAAATGTTTCTTCTAAGAAGGCAAAAAGTTGGAAGGGGGCTAGTCCTGCAACGTCATCTCCTGGAACTCCAGATTATGTGAATCTAGATGATGATAATGTTGTCCTAAATGCAACATCAACGGAAACACCCAGTGGCACAAAAAAGGAGAAATTCAAAAGGGGAAAGGGTCCACTATTGAAAACGCATACTTCTGAAATGTTGGAGCAATACCGTAAAGAAAAACTTGAAGCAGATCAAATGTATTTGGAGAAATTTGATATGGCATATCATGAGCGAAAGCAGTTTCAAATTCGGCAAGACACATTCAATTCTAAGCAAGAGATATTCAACCAGCGAATGCTTGACATACAAGAGGAGAAGGTAAGATTGAGGACAAGGAAGGAGGATATGGAAATAATGAATACCGACACTTCATCCATGGATACACTACAAGCTATGTACTATGAAAACTTGAAAAGAGGGATCATGGAAAAATAAATGGGCGGTAGTTCTAGTTAGTTTTTAGGAAGTTTGTTACTTAATCACTACCAATTTGTATTTCTTTTATTTTCTATGAATGATTAATTATTTATGATGGATTATGATTTGGTTGATTGAATGAAATTACGATTTTAGAAGATAACAACACAATTTATTAGAAAATATGAAAATAAAAATTGGAAAATCACAACGATACAAATAATTGAAAACAATAACAATACAAGTAATTAGAAAACAACCCGGTGAATACTAATTTCCATGCATTTGCCACTGGTGCTCAACTAAGTCCGACTGCAGCTGGCCATGAATATTCTGATCTCTGATTCGATGGTGAGCTTGAATGAAATCCACCAATTCAGGTGTATGTCCTTGTATCAATGGTTCTTCCAAAACTTCTTCTGCTCCCTCGTATGAGAAATCATTTATATGAGTGTCCCGTTCATCTTCAATAATCATGTTGTGCATAATCACACAAGCCATCATAATATCCTTGAGTGTTTCCTTCTTCCAGAATCTGGCAGGTCCTCGAATTATAGCAAAACGAGCTTGAAGAACTCCAAATGCTCTTTCAACATCTTTTCTTGCTGATTCTTGGGCAGTTGAGAAATGTTTTCTCTTGTTACCTTGTGGTGCAGAAATTGTTTTCACAAATACTGACCAAGCAGGATATATGCCATCAGCTAGGTAGTATCCCATTGTGTAGTTGTGCCCATTAATAGAGTAATTACATTTAGGAGCACGACCTGCAGTTAGTTCAGTGAAGACATGGGATCTGTCCAACACATTTATGTCGTTGTGCGACCCTGGTAACCCAAAGAAAGCATGCCATATCCAAAGATCTTGAGATGCAATAGCTTCTAAAATAATAGTTGGTGAATGTGCATGTCCTGTAAACATACCTTGCCATGCGGTCGGGCAATTTTTCCATTTCCAGTGCATGCAGTCTATACTTCCCAATATACCAGGAAATCCTCTACGCTCTCCAATAGCTAGCAACCTACTCACATCATTTGCGTTTGGTGATCTCAGATATGTATCACCAAACACTGCCACCACCGTCTTTGTAAATCTTGTCACACATTCGATTGTAGTGGTTTCTCCTATGCGCACATAGTCGTCTAGTGAGTCCGCCGAGGCTCCATAGGCAAGCATACGAAAGGCCGCCGTTATCTTTTGTAGTGATGATAGGCCCATCTTTCCAGCCGCGTTGCGCCTTTGAGTGAAGAACGAATCGAAAGCCTCCACTCCCTCCGAAATTCGTAGGAAAAGCGGACGATTCATCCTATATCTCCTTCGAAATAAATTGGGTGAATAAGTAGGCACTGGAGCAAAATAGTCTTGATACAGTTGTTCATGACCTTGAGCTGTATTCCGGTTGATAGTGGCATGACCGGAGGTTGAGCCACGACGTGGCGGATGAGCCAAAAGTTCTTGCTCCTCCTCTGCGATAGCTGCGGCTATCATTTCAAACCCATTGTCCTGACCACGATTGAGAAGTGAGTACATCATTCTATTGTAACCGGCCATTTGTATGGTAAAGAAGTTTTTTTTGAGGAGGTGGTAAAGAAGTTTTTCCAACAATGATGCTGCGGATTTTTTGAGAGGTAAACAACAATGAGAAATGATCCAGCTTATATAAGCTGATATATAGCCGTTAAAATATGACCGTTGCAATATAGCCGTTGGAATATGACCGTTGCAATATAGCCGTTGGAATATGACCGTTGTAAAAAAAAAAAAAAAAACCTTAAAGAAAGAAAAACTTAAAAAAAATTACTGATTTCAACAAAGTAACTAATTCGTTATTTTTATGCAAAAAAGTTTCATTATTATGTATAAAGTATCATGATTGTGTAATAATGAAAAAAAAACAATGAAATAGTAAAATAATGCAGGTGGCCTATATTTAGGTCATCTGCTGGAGCAACAACTCAAAAAGTGCTGGTGTAAAATTTAGGGCAGGTACAAATATACTCCAAGGACTGTTTTGCTGGTGGAGATGCTCTAATATAAGATCCCGGAAGGGTGAGGTACCAAAAGCCCGGCCTGATCGAGCAAAGAGTAACTAACGAGTCGTCCCGTAACTCCTTCGGCTTTGCCCTCTTGTTTTACCAAAAAAAAAAAAAAAAAGAAAAAAATGTTTGGTTCTTTTCAAAGCTTAAAACAATTAGCGGTGAGGGGAATTTTGGTAAAAAACCAATATGCACCTTTGTGGTGCATATTAACCATAAGTTCAAAAAGTTGGTGGGAAGTACCCACCAACTAATAATCATAAGTTAACTTTTGGTTTGTTATAGTTAGTGGGTCCCATTTGATTTTTTTAACATTTTCTCCATGGTGGGTCTCTCTTTGTTTTTTTAAGGTTTTCCATGTGGCAAGAGGGGGTCCTACCCAAATATTTTTTTGCTGAATTTTTTCTCCAAATTTGCATGCATGCACTACTCTCTCTCTCTCTCTCTCTCTTCATTCAACAACAACAACAACAACAACATCTCCCTCACCCTAGAAAATTAAATTCACTCAACAACCTTGTTCAAATGATAAATACATTCAACTACCTAAGATGTCAAACCTTAAAATGTACCTCAGTTCATCAATTTTGACACCCAAAAGTTGTTGTTTCTCTCTCTAGTCTATTCCAAAACCTCCATTGTTGGGTTTCAAAACAAAAACAAAGTTCGTTCGTTTGAAGACTTCGGATCCGTCGGAAACAAGAGTAAGTTTATCAACCTTAGTATCCCTTCGTTTTATCTTTTCATTTCAAAAGTAGTATTTTGAAAAAAATCGTATATTCATTTTTCAACATTTTCGGAGATGTTCTGAAAATAGTATGAGATTCACCTTGAGGATATTGCAAAGGTCTTTGGAAGCCCTACAAGAAGCCCCAATACGATCGATTTAAGTTCCATTTTGAGCTTGGGCATACAGAGGGCGTCATGAACCTATAACGGGCGTACAATAACCCGTCATGGGCGCCTACTGTATGCCCGAATCTCAAAATGAGATATTCACCCATTGGGCATCTAAGGGCGCCTACATTAAGGCGCCCCTAGAAGCCCATGGGCGAATAACCCATTTTGAGCTTCGGGCATACACATAGGCGCCCGGGGGGGTTAAATACGCCCGTGTGTGGTTTGCGCCTAAGTGTATGCCCCAAGCTCAAACTAGTCTTTCACCTATGGGGCATGCGCCCCTAGATGCCCCATAGGTGAAAGACTAGTTTGAGCTTGGGGCATACACTTAGGCGCCCGTGTTTGGTTACAGACGCCCCTCTGTATGCCCGAAGATCAAAATGGGTCATTCACCTATGGGGCATCTAGGGGCGCCTAGATTAGGGCGCCCCTAGATGCCCCATAAGTGAATGACTCAGTTTGAAATTCGGGCATATACTTAGGCGCCCTGGGGGGGTGATATATACGCCCGTGTATTGTTTCAGACGCCCTGGGCATACACTTAGGCGCCCTGGGGGGGTTATTGACTTTTCGGTGTTGACTTGTGACTTCTTAGTTGACCGTTGACATTATTGACTTTTCGGTTATCTGCAGGAATGGGGAAAATCACTGTGCAACTCATGTGGAATGGAGTTTGGGAGCTCGTCAATGGAAAATTTTTCTACGCACGCGGGGTGAACTACAAATCGAAGACGATGGTGCTGAAACAGGAGGAAATTCCCACACTCCATAGTCTGAAGGAACGAGTTGCTTCGAGAATGGGATTGGACAAGCACCTAGCTCCATTCATAGAGTTAAGTTACATGCGACAAGGGATGGAGCAGTATGAGCCATCAGAAATCACCGACGAAGACGATGTTTTGTTAATATTTGAGACATATGAACCAAAGGAGATCGTTCCCATGTTTGCCAAGTACGACAATAACGGCTCGGTTGCAGCTGGGGGACAGTATTTGCAGAAGATGAATCCTCGCAGGGGAAATTCGGAGCTTCGTGCGTTACTTACTGATGATAGTCAGGAACATGAAGGCCCAACCTGGGAGGCCGGTTTTAACGAAACAGCGGTCTTGGTGGCGAACAACACATTTCAGGATGCAACAGCGTTGGAAGGACCGCTTGACACGAATGTCGGGGGTGGGGAACATGAATGCCCAACCTGGGAGGCCGGTTTTAACGAAACAGCGGTCTTGGTGGCGAACAACACATGTCAGGATGCAACAACGTTGGAAGGATTGTTTGACACTAATGTCGGTGGTCCTAGTTACGAGGGTGGAAGTTTGTCGGAGGATCCCGACTTGAACAAAGATCCGAACGCTGACCCGCACGGGCCATCAAGTGGAGATGACACAACGGACGACGATGTCTCGGACCACACATATTTTGGTTTCCATGTCATTATGTCCTCCTTGTAAGCGACTTTATAATGGGCGCAAAGGCTATCGTGAATTAACTTCACTTTATGTTCCACCCGCCTCTCCATATACTCATCGGATGAGTCAAATACGAAAACACCCTTGTGTTCTAAGCTCATCACAAGCAGATAGTAGTGATGATCCCGGATGCCTATTGGGAGTGCAATCTGAAAAGCAACATAAAATATGAAGTATTAGAATATGATTACAATACGAACTAAAATATGAAGTTATTAGAATATGATTACCATGGAGAGCTCAGATATAGAAGCAGGAAGATATTCTTCGTTTAGGTAAAATGGTAACTCTTGATCATATACTCCGAAAATATTTATTGGTGCATAACAAATTTTCCGATCATGTTTCTTCTCTTCAGCCGTCAGAATGGCCGTCATGCACATCATCGTCTGCAAGCATTTACAACTTAGAAAATTGTCGACAAATTACAAAAAAATGCAAGTTAAATAAAAACTTACCGAGTCTGTCATCCACTCATCGCGTGAATACTCGTACGCGTGTGAGAACGTTATCTTGTCGCCACCGCTGATGTTAACCAATACCTTTCTGTAAACAAAAATGAAGTTAAATTACACAAATGATACGATACTAATAAGAGCTAAATAAAAGGAAAATTGTAAAATATTGATCTCTTACTGGCTAAAAATAGCAAGCCGTCTGGCCTTTTCTTTGTCGGTGGCGTTAGGGGGCTCGACGATGCTCTTAGGGACCCGAGTGAAGTAGGCATGCCACCAGCACTGGTCGATGCTTGGTTCATCAGGAAATGAAACACTGATCGGTGCAACTGGTAGATCGGGACATTCACTAACAGGTTGTGCCTCGGCATTAGGCAATTCTGCGCGTTGTTCCTCGGCATGTGAGACTAATGGTGAAGTCTGACCAACGGGTTGTGCCCCTTCTTCCTCGACAGTTTGGACCAATGGTGAATCGCGAGCATCGTTAGAATCTTGTGTGCCCATCTGTCTAGCACCACTGGTTTTGTCTGTCAACCCATCTAGCCTCTCCGTCAACCCATCTAGCCTCGCCGTCACATCATCCAGCTTCCTCATACACGCATCGATATTCACCTTCTGCTCGTTCTTCATTCTCTGAAAAGCCATCTCCATGTTTGTCATTCGGGATTTCATCGTTGTCATACCCAAATCCATTCTTGTCATTTTGGACTTCATCGAAGTCAGCATACTGATAATAAGATCCATCCCATCTACCATTTCCTCAGTCCAGGCTCTCTTTCTTGGTTGTGCCTCCTCAGTTTCCTCGGACACTTCATCAGTCTCCCTTTCGCGATCCTGACGCTTCTTCGACCTTTGCTCGGCACCTACTTCCCCACTGGGTGAGGACAGGGGTGCGTTAATCATTCGATCAAAATCCTCCCTAACGCGCTCTTCAGTCATGACATCATGTGGAGCTGCAGCAGGTGGGCTTGGCAATGGCGTTTCACTTGTTTGCTGACTCTTTTTCTGAGTTTGCCTTTTTCCCTTGGTTGTCGCCGGCCTTGGCACATCGGCCTCCCCTTCATTTGGCGGTGGCGTTTCACTTGTTTGCTTACTCTTTTTCTGAGTTTGCTTTTTTCCCTGCTTTTCACTTGTTTTCTTACTCGCACCCAAATTCCTCGTCGTCTTAGTCCCCGACATCTCAAACGGTTGCATTTGAATAGCTGCACCGGAGTAGACAACGCATCGGCCACCCAACTTACTCGTCAGGTCCGGAAACAATGGAAGATACGGATTAGCTTCCATATGAGCCAAGTACTGAAGCCAGTACCAACTCTGCTCCTCCGCAGGAGTGGGGTGAAGTGTCGGGCGAACATATGTGATTGACGCCACAAGCCTTTTCACTGATTCATCATCAGCCCTGACCTGTAGAGGATAGTACGCCGCCACTCTGGGAAGTACCCCTTCGTCCCTGCTAGCCAAGAGGGGTAACATCTGTGGGATTGCTTCGTAGGCCCAAGCCTGCGCGGAGAGACGAATCGCAGTAAGCATATAACATTTATAGATTTAACTAACAATAAAAAATGCATAACTAACAAAATTACCGCAGCAACGAAAGGGAAGGCGGTGAGCGAGTAAGTTGGTTTGGTAAAGTCGCAATGTTTCATCCCGCCGAGTAATTTTTCAAAGCATTCCATACCCCAATCGTAGGCGTTACAGAAGTCAAAGTCATTGCACTTCTGTATCACTGCGGCGGGCATCATATCATGACCGCCGGTGTTGTGCCATAACTTACCAATTATTGCAGCAACTAAGATCTTCACAAATCTTTCCAACGTAGCCGAGTCCATCTGCTTATCAGGATCTTCGGAGTACGGGTGTTCGCTCTCGATGCCTTCCAGATAATTCTCCAGTATAGTTGCATTCACTTTCCCGTACACACTCGTGAAATCGGGGCCAAACAAGGTCTGAACAAGGGTATAATCTGCTATCCGCTCGTCGAGCTGCTCATCGTCATGAGACTTAAGCACGTTAAGTCCACTACAGAGAACAAACTTTTGTAGGGAGAATCGCAGCGGGAAGGTCCCAAAGTTGAACCATATTTCACGGTCATGAGGGTTAGTGTTAATCCGACGCTGGATAAGTAAGTCGAGGAGCGTCTTCGAGAACACTTGGTCATATCGATAGGTCAAAAGCCATGCCAAGTTAGGGAGCCGCTGTCGCACTAAAGTCCTAACGTCTTCCCGTCTGGTAAGCCTTGTAAACACTATCCATGACCTCTTCCGCGAACGAAACGTCAACTTATACCTCCTTAATTCGGCTCGATTAGCGGCAGCGGGTAAACGACCAAGTTGGTCCAAGGAGATCAAATCCTGTCAAATAAACCAATAAGTAGTCAATTATCAATAAGTACTCAGAAGATTAGTCATAACTTTATGAACTTATCATCTACGGGCACATACTCAAAAAACTAATCACAATTAATGACAATTTTCTCAAATTCCCAGCACGGGCGCATACAAGCTGAAAACTTGGAAAAAAAACACTGAGTAAGCCAAGGGGGCATACAGGGGGCGTCCTGTAAGCCCCCTTGGCTTACTCAGTCAAAAAATTCCTCAATATCTCAGCTGGGGCGCATACCTCAAGTTTTGGGGCATACAGACTACGCTGTATGCGCCCCAGCTGGGAAGCAAGGCAAATTTTTCACCCAGAAGCCCAGGGGCGCATACAGGGGCTTCTAGGAACCGCCTAGACGCCCTTGTATGCGCCCCTGGGCTTCTGGGTGAAAAATTTGCCTTGCTTCCCAGCTGGGGCGCATACATCATGTTCTGTATGCCCCAAAACTTGAGGTATGCGCCCCAGCTGGGAATCAAGGCAAATTTTTGACCCAGAAGCCCAGGGGCGCATACAGGGGCGTCTAGGCGGATACCAGACGCCCCTGTATGCGCCCCTGGGCTTCTGGGTCAAAAATTTGCATTGATTCTCAGCTGGGGCGCATACAGCGTATTCTGTATGCCCCAACAATCAACCTATGCGCCCCAGGCGCCCTTGATGATTTTCAGTCAAAATTGATGTTCTTGTATACGCCCTATGTGATTTTCAGTCAAAATTGATGTTCTTGTATACGCCCAGCTGGTCATAAACATGATTTTTACATGAACGTAGTCGTGAAATTTACAGAAAAACTTGATTTCATGAACCAATTTTGCACCAAAAAAGCAACACAACATCAATTTTATCTAACCCTAGAACATGAGTTTGATGAAGTAAACTTAAAGAGGTGAAAGATACTCACCTCTTGGTGGACATTGGCTGGTGCAGAGGGAGGAGGCGGTGCCGGTGAAGCCGCGGCCGCAGCCATTATTCCCGTCGGCGCCGGAGAAGAGGACGGAGAGAGAGTTTGGCCGCCGGAGGTGAGATCTCCAAGTACTCCTTCAACAAGGGCAGTCGGAGAGGATTGGGAGGAGGCCATGAGAGCGAGAGAGTGAGAGAATCGACTGAGAGAGGGTGTTTGGTGGTGGGAGCGACGGAAAAAATGGAGGAGGAGGAGGAGGAGGGTGTCTCGGTGGGTGAGGGAGAGTAACAGTGAGAGTGAAAGAGAGAAGAAGAAGGGACGGGTTGGGGGGGGGGGGGGGGGGGGGTTCTCGGGTATAATCCCGATGCCCAGGAGAGAGAAGAGAGAAAGTTTTTTTTTTTGAATTTTAATATTTTAATATTATGATATATTTTTATTAGTGTAATTAGGTTATTATTTTTTGATTAGTTTCTGAAATAAGGTCAAACTAAAAGACAAGAAATCCAATGGTTAGTTTGCACCAAGAAAGTGAGAGATGGTTTTTTTCCCAATTTCTTCTTAGCGGTGAAGTGCAAGCATGTCTCCTTCATTTCTACTAATCAATTTGTTCCAAACCAAGAACATTGCATTGCATTGCAGTGTTCCCCAACTACATATCCGGTAACTTCCCTTCCACTACGGCTCGTCTTTTCCTCAGGCGCATTTCATCGAACAGTTGATGTGCATTTGAACTCTCCAGCTAATCAACCCATCTGCTGTGGACTCTGTATCTTCGAAAAGGTGACAACTTATAAATATGCAATTTGACCATACACAATGTTGTATCGTGACTACACACAAACAGATTCTTAGTACCTTGTAGAGTCATGATGGTTATCAAACTGGAGCTCCAGAAAATACACTTTGCAGTTCTTGATTTACCCAGTAGCCATGGTTTCACTAGGACCCAGATAACCACTGCTGTGAGTTTGCTGGGCTGCAGATCAAAGTTTTTTTTTTTTTTTTTTTTCAATCTATTGGTTTTTTATTCTATTGGTGCTTCAAAAGTTGTCCTTGCGCAAATAATTTCTTATAGTTTATTTCTGTTGGCAAGAAGCTTGAAGAATCAAATGGAACCAATTGTCAAGAGCTTGGCGAATTCGGATAAGAATGTTTGCAATGCTATCAAGTGCTCTCCACGGCTTTTCTTGACAGCCAGGAAAAATTTGTGGGTCTAAACATGGGGATATTACAGAAAATTGGACTCTTTATTCATTCACATTGCATATCAAAGAGAAGTTGAATTTAGCAATGGAGTTTCTAGTGGACACCGGGGTTTGGTCCTTCAAGTGCATTGCATATCAGCCTACTGTTCACATATATAGCTTCGAGAAGAGGATGATTCCGAGATGTTATGTTATTTGTGTTTTATGGGCAAAAAGGCTTTGTTAAAAAGAGATTTGAGCCCAGGGGCTGTAGTGATGCTAGTGGAGAAAGATTTCTTGAAGAGGCATCTGACCAAGTATGAGGAACAAGTACCTCAACTGTTAAGCCTTTACAAGGGAAGGAGGAATGCATGGTATTGTAATTTGGAGGAAATAAAGTTTCTCATACTGCTCGTTTACTGAGTGTTTTATCCACGAACTGCTACCGGATTGTCTGACTGATTGTTATACGGTATGATCTTGTGTTTCTATAACCTTTGGGGATGAAGCTGTACAACCGTATGATCGTCTAACTGTTTTTCTTTTGTTAACTGGCATTTAACAGCTCCTGCAACATGTCATATATCTTGGTGTGATCCTCTGGATTGAACTTGCTCTATGCACGTAAGCATGTAAGTGCTTTCACTACCAAAATCCTCTTCTTGTATTATAATGAATTGCGAGTCGCATCTTATTTTGGATTCTCTTTCTTTAAAGTGGCATAAAAAAGCATTTGAGTAGTTGCAGCTGAACTTGGTACAACACTGTCATGGGACATCATTAGTAATCTAATTACTCCTAATTTCTCTTTTACTTGTAGTAAGTACCATTGTAGATTGCAACTCCTCATTTGCTCAGAATGAAATGAAATTAGCAGACAGAACTCTATTCTTCTCAAAGATAGATTTTATTTAGAAAAAGAGCCGAGAATCCCCATTGAACAGTATCAACCCTACATAAACAGATAAATTGAGAACCAGTCATAAAACCTAAACCCTCTTCTCCATAGTCTAAGTTAATTAAGACAAGAACCATGATAAAGAGATGCAATCAACTGCAGATCATTCTTTCTTCGCACAGTCAAACCAAATCCTTCTTCCATTCCCAAATCCTCATTCGCTCCCCCGTAAACTTTCCAATCAAAATGAAACAAGAATTGCGCGAGCGGCAACGAGATATTCGCTATCGCAAACCACATCCCGGGACATATCCTCCGCCCGGCTCCAAATGGTATGTACTCAAAATGCGTGCCTTTGAAATCAATTTCTTGGTTTTCAATGAACCTCTGTGGATAGAACTTGTCTGCGTCGTGCCAGTAGTTTGGGTCTCGACTTATCGCCCAATTGTTAACAATCAAAGTGGATTTAGCAGGGATTGTATATCCATTGATTTCACATTGCTCATTTGCTTGTCTTGGGACTAGTAGAGGAGCTGATGGGTGAAGTCTCAATGTCTCACTGATCACTGCATTCAAGTACTTCAGTTCCTGAAGACCCCCTTCATCGACATTTCCTCTCTTTCCAAAGGCCTCTCTGACCTCGTCTTGCGCTCTTTTCATTGCTTTCGGGTCTCTCAACAATTCGGACATTGCCCATTCTACGGTAGCTGAGGATGTTTCGCTACCAGCAGAAAATATGTCCTGAAATGTGAAAAGTTGTTTTATGTGTAGAGTCTTTCATCATTGTGCCAAAAAAGGATATACTTCAATGAGTTCATAGTAGGAAAAACAGAAACGCAAATGAATTTTGCAAGTCTGGTAAGAAATGAATGTTAGTACATTGCATTTTCCATTCTATTTGCTTCCCTAATTCAGTTGCTCATTACCATTTATATAAAGGGAAATTATTATACATTAGCGTCGATTTTCATAATTTATATGTTACCATTCAACGAATTACAGAAATATTGTCACAGCTGTTATATATGATATACATTTTCATCCGTTTTACGGGATTCTCCAATTGATGACACATAAACTGTGCAAATAACAGATATTAACAAGAAAGTAAAATTTCTCCGACTTATCTTTCAATTGACTCGCAAAAAGTGATAAACCAATGAAATAATTTTGCTGAAAATATGAAACCAAGAAGTAACAAAACAAGAAGTCATAGTAAGAGATACTAACCGCAATGACAGCTTTGATGTGATCATCCGTCAATGGAGTGTCAAGATCACCCTTCTCTTGAATCCTCAAAAGAATATCAACCAAAATTTCTGCCTCCCCTTCACTTCCCTCTCCATTCCTCTTTCTTTCTCTCCTATCTTTAATAATCTTTTCTAGTATTTCGTCCATCGTCTTGTGCATCCTCTCAATCTCAAATTTCAACCCACTAAACCACTCCAACACTTTCCAAGAAGGAAACATGTTAAGAATGGTGAAACTGGACGCTAACTTGGTCGTTTCCTCCACAAACTTCACAAACCGGTCTTGGTCCTCGCTCTTCTTCCCGAAAGCCGATCTCGCCGTAATTGTATACGTCATCGAGAAAATCTTCCGGCTTAAATTGAAGGGTGTATCTATTGGTATCGATTTTATCACATTCATAACCTCCTCATCTCTGACTGGTCTAAAAGACTCCACTCTTTTTGAGCTCAGAAGCTCTACTATACATATCTTACGGATCTGTCTCCAGTAAGTACCGTACGGGCTGAAAACAATGTCCTTGACATTGTAAGTGAAGATTTTAATAGCCATAACTAGGGGCCTGTATGCGAAGACAAGGTCATGGGTTCTCATGACCTCTTTCGCGATTTCTGGCGACGTCACCACTATGGTTTTGACTTGGCCTAGCCTGAGGTACATCAAGGGTCCATATGTTGTGGCTAGACTTTTGAGTGTGTGATGGGGTAGACCAAATGCTATTTGGTGCAAGTTTCCAATGAGAGGTAGTTGCCATGGCCCTGGGGGTAGTTTTGACCTCTTCTTCATGTGTTGGGCAACCATGAAAATGAAGAGGAAGAAGGAAATGAGGGGAAACAGAGAATTGAAATCCATATTGAAGGATGACAGTGATTGTGAAAGTGAAAAAGAGAGGTCAAAATCTTTATATAGAAGAGATTACATACAGATATGAACATGTACAGATATACAAGGAGTAAATATTTATCTATAAATTTGTTGAATTGAAATGTCTGTATTCAATATTTTCCTTGAAAAGTTATTAACACCACTGGAGGAACATTCCAAAATAAGTAGGTCAGGAATTGATTATTTTCATACAATTCATTGATGTGCTGACAAATCTGCATTTAGTGGTTTTTACAGGCCATTGATGACATATGAGAAACATTCCAAAATAGTGTTCAGATTTGAATTTGTGCAAATAAAACTAAGTACTCTGTACTGATTTTGAATAAATTAGTAAACTAGTCATTGATGTTCATTTTTGGTATCAACACTAGTAAATAATAAGAGAGAAAGAATTTAATGGTCCATTTTTTCTATTGATACACATGTCATTTATTGAATGATAATACATGGACTGGTACAAAATACGTTGACACTGCACACCCATACATAACTTTTAGATCATATTGCTTTAAATGTGAAGTTATGACCATGTAATTCCCAAGTGAGAAGAGAAAAAGAGATGAGACGTTGCCAGACAGTTCAAAACGGTGTTAATTTGTAATTGTAAAACCTATGTTTTGAAGGTTTCGTGTAATAGATATTGATTTAGATCAGCCACTATTCTAGAAGCATTCCCTTACTTCCTACCCTAAATTACATACTCGCGCGGAGAATTGAGAGATTTTATAATCTTCGGAGCAAAATTGGACTCTTAGAAAGTACTTAAATTTCTCAAAACTCAATTAGACTGTTTCTGTCATGAAAAATTTGCAAAATAAATCTTTACACAGCTCCGCCTTTCCCGTTCTTGGTTCCTGCTGCTCATCGAAACTGTTTGGATGAGATAGATTATTTCAGATTAAAGGATTATTATCTTCTTTAATCTGAGGTGTATGGATGACAAAGATTCTTACTTGAGATCATTCAAACAGGAACCCTGTTTCCACAAATTCCAGGGTTCTGGCTATAATTATATGGCCCAGAAATTAGAAATCCGGAAGCTTGTCCACAAATCCGGAGGTCTGGTTGTGATTGTGAGTGACCGGTCAAAAGGCCAATCACAATCAGACACGTGGCATGGGCTGACCTCAGAAGCTCCCACAGGCAGATCTTCCCAAGTTGTCTACAGTATTAGAGCCTACAGTACTATAACCATAGAAACACACACTTTTTGAACATTCACAAGACATATCCCCTGAAGCAAGAACTTCATAAAACATGGGTGGAACCAGGATCATTTGGGTCGAAAACTCGTGAATACTGAGGATAACATAGGATAAAAAGTATTTTGAGCATTGAATGAGTTCGAATTGGAATGCATATTTCTCTGTTACTCTCGCGTGATAATTACTATAATTCTTCAAACATGAAAATGGTTTTTGAGAAAAAAAAAAAAAAAAAAGATTAGAGTGAACTTGTCACTGTCATGTTTCCACGTCTTAACACATCTGCGACACTCCTTTCAGAGAAGTTCACTATTCTTAAATTGACACAGGATTATACGGAGTAGGAATCAACTTGAGATCTTCCTTTCTTCTAACAGTCACCCCAGAAGACTCGTCATGTCTAACTCCTCTTGCTTCATACCAAACGGGACTTCCCAATCGAAATGAAACAATAAATTTGCCAATGGAACTTCAACGTTCACCATGGCATATCCTATCCCGGGGCACACCCTCCTCCCAGCGCCAAACGGAATATACTCCAAATCATTTCCTTTGAAATCAACTGAACTATCAAGAAACCTATCTGGTTTAAACGTGTCAGCATCAGTCCAATACTTGGGGTCTCTCGCGATAGCCCAAGCATTCACTATCACTTTAGTTTTCACTGGGATGTCGTACCCGTTAATCTGACAGCTCTCACCACATTCTCTAGGAATTAGCAGAGGCGCAGGAGGGTGTAAGCGAAGAACCTCTTTGATGACTAACTTTAGGTACTTCAGCTCGTGAAGGCCAGCTTCATCAATTTTTCTTCTACTGTGGAAAACTTGTCTAACCTCAGCTTGTGCCTTCTGCAGGATGCTAGGGTTTCTCATCATTTCTGCCATTGCCCAATCTATAGTTGTCGCTGACGTCTCGCTCCCAGCACCAAAGATATCCTTATAGATACACGTATTGTGAAATTTTAGTACATTTTGAACTGGCCAAATACCGATCAATATTTTGAACAGGTTTAGCAATTGCAATAACTATGAGCTCTATACAATACTTACCAGAAGAACTGCTTTGATGTTGTCAATCATCAATGAGAATTCATTCTTTTCATTCTCATGGTGCTCCAAAAGAGCATCTATGAGGTCTTCATTTGATCCGTCTTCTTCATCAGTCTTCATAGCCTTTCTTACCCGGTGATCCTGATGATGACTGTCATGATTCTATCTGCTTCCTTATGCAGTGTCTCGAGTTTCGGATTCATCCCACTGATAAACTCAAGCCATTTGGCGCTTGGGTAAAAGTCTGAAACATTGAAGCCTGCTGACGACTTTATAGCTTCCTCAATGATCGAAACAAATGCATCTTGTTCTCTGGACTTCTCACCAAAAGCAGCCGTTGATGTGATCCCATATATCAAGGTGAAAACTTCTTTAGTACGATTGATTGTTGATCCTGCATTTGAAGTAATCTTTGTAATGAGCTTGGACACCTCACTTTCTCTTATGGATTGGAACGAAGAGACACGTTTCGGCCCCAAAAGCTCTGTCGTGGTGATTCTCCGGAGCTGCCTCCAGTATTCGCCATAGGGAGCAAATACAATGTTGGTGGAATCATAAGACATTACTTTAGAAGCAAGAAGATAGGGTCTTGAAGCAAAGACAGCAAGAACTTCACCAAGTTCAGGCTAATCAAGGGGCCGTGTTTCTTGGCCAAGTCTCTGAGGATGTGGTGAGGTAAAGCACCAGTAAGCTGGTGCATGTTTCCTATAAGAGGTAGTTTCCATGGGCCTGGGGGTAGTTTCAAGGCGGAATTGGTCCTACTCTGTCTTCTGTGTATTTTCAGTAAGATGAACAGGAATAGGAATAAGGTAGAAAGGAACTCGAAGCTGAGAAATTGAAGCTCCATGATTAGAGAAGAGGAAAGTATATACTCGTGTGGGTTGATATTGAATGATGAAATTCAGCTGGTTATGCAAAGAGTTGTTACACTCTGGGTTCTTGTTCGCTTACATTCTGGGAATCAACATCTTTTATGAAACGTGAGAGATGCTCCTATTACTTTCAGATTTCGTTACATTCTATGCATTTTTTGGCCTTTATCATGGGTTTTAACTGGGATGGTATCTTCAGGCGGCGATTGATTCTTCGACAAATGTATCCAATCTGTGCTGTCTAGGTTCTGTTGTCGTCCTTTTGCATAAAGGTAAACCTTATATTTGCTTCATTTCCTGTTTGTTTTAATTCTCCTAAAACTCTTTCTAGATCATGGATCAGTAGAGATAAAATGACAAAGTCGAATCATAATCAGAAGATGCAGAGAGTGCAGCTACTAGTTCAAGCACTTTGTCCAATCTCATTCCTCACAGCATTGTTGTTTACGAATACTTCTACAATCCTCCTACGCTGTACTCACATCTTGTCTCTACTCAAGGTAAGGGAACATCATACCTGTGTGAAAATAATCAAATTGTGATCAATTATTACCAGCATATATTATATTCTGGGTTAATGTTTGATTCGTTAGATTGAAAAGCATATTTGACCACATAGATAGTTTGGGTTTGATCCATCTAATGAATTGTAACCGCGCATACAGGTTACAGAAAACCAAACAGTGTATACTACTCACAGGAAGCTAACAACCGAAGACTAAATAGGCCTTTTCCCCTGTCCAATGCTTTCATATAATATCTTCCTTTAGAGTAATAGAGAGTAGCTCGAAACGGTAGATAATGAACTGGAGAACAATGAGGAAATGGGATCGCAAACGTAACTAAAATTCTGACAGCAAGACATATCAATCTCGAAGCGCATCCTCGGACCAGAAAACATGTAAAGAAGAATGTGGCACCCAAACTGAATTCTACAATTCACCGGAAAACATGTCTGGTCTCTCAATGAGTTGCCTAGTACTAGTATGAGAGTATCTGCAGGATAGTCGACTGCATAGCATGAATGCCAATCATCGTCATATTAATATATTTTGGCAAGTGAGCTTAACATTGTCCCATCTCACTTAACACAATCGGCGACACACCTTTCAGAGAAGTTCGCTATTCTTGAGTTGGAATAGGATTATATGGATTGGGGATCAACTTGAGATCTTCCTTTCTTCTAACAGTCAACCCAGAAGACTCTGTCATATCTAACTCCTCTGGCTTCATTCCATACGGGACTCCCCAATCGAAATGATACAATAATTTGCCAATTGAACTTCAATATTCACCATGGCATATCCTATCCCAGGACACACTCCTCCCAGCCCCAAACGGAATGTACTCGAAATCATTCCCTTTGAAATCAACTGAACTCTCTAGAAACCTTTCTGGTTTGAAAGTGTCGGCATCAGTCCAGTACTTAGGGTCTCTCGCGATAGCCCAAGCGTTCACTATCACTTTAGTTTTCACCGGGATGTCGTAGCCGTTAATCTGACAGCTCTCACCACATTCTCTAGGAAGTAGCAGAGGCGCAGGAGGGTGTAAGCGAAGAACCTCTTTGATAACTAATTTTAGGTACTTCAGTTCGTGAAGGCCTGCTTCGTCAACTCTTCTTTTATTGTTGAAAACCTGTTTCACCTCAGCTTGTGCCTTGTGCAGGATGCTAGGGTTTCTCATCATTTCTGCCATTGCCAAATCTATAGTTGTTGCTGACGTCTCACCCCCAGCAAAAAATATATCCTGATAGATACACATATTGATATTGAAATGAAGTTAAATAAGATTAGCAATCATAATCAGTTAATCACTATGAGCTCCATACAATACTTACCAGAAGAACTGCTTTGATGTTGTCAATTGTCAGTGAGAAGTCATATTTATCGTTCTCATGGTGCTCCAAAAGAGCATCTATGAGGTCTTCATTTGATCCGTCTTCTTCTTCATCAGTATTCTTCATAGCCTTTCTTACCTGGTGTTCCTTGATGATGACTGTCATGATTTTATCTGCTTCTTTATGCAGTTTCTCGAATTTCGGCTTCATCCCACTGACAGACTCAAGCCATTTCACGCTCGGGTAGAAATCAGCAACATTGAAGCCTGCTGACAACACTGTAGATTCCTCAACAACCGAAACAAATGCTTCTTGATCTCTGGACTTCTTACCAAAAGCAGCGATGGACGTGATCCCATATATTAAGGCGATAACTTCTCTGGTGAGATTGATTGCTGATCCTGTGTTGGAGCTAATCTTTGTGATGAGCTTGGAGACCTCACATTCTCTTATGGATTCGAACGAAGAGACACGTTTACGGCTCAAAAGCTCCATTGTTGTGATCTTCCGGAGTTGCCTCCAGTATTCCCCATAGGGGGCAAAGGCAATGTTGGTAGAGTTGTAGGACATCACTTTAGAAGTAAGAAGATAGGGTCTTGAAGCAAAGACAATATCATGAGTTTTCATCACTTCTTTCGCAATCTCTGGCGAAGAAACAACAACAGCTAGGACTTGGCCCAGTTTCAGGCTGATCAAGGGCCCGTGTTTGTTGGCCAAGTCTCTGAGGATGTGGTGAGGTGAAGATCCAGCAAGCTGGTGCATGTTTCCTATAAGAGGTAGCTTCCATGGCCCTGGGGGTAGTTTCAAGGCGGAATTGGTCCTATTCAGTCTTCTGACTATTTTCAGTAACATGAACAAGAAGAGGAACAAGGTAGGAATGAATTGGAAGGTGAAGAACTGAAGCTCCATGATTCGAGGAGGAGAGGACAGCCGATGCTCTTGTGGGTTGAATGATGAAATTTCATCAGTTCTACTTATATGCAAAGATTCTCTACACCATGGGATCTTGTCGCTTATTTCTGGGTATCATCATCATTGTTTATGGAACAAAAAGAGATGCTCTTATTACTTTAAATCCTGTTACATTATATGCGTTTTGGCGTCTTTCTGGGTATCTTTGGGCGGCTATTGATTCGACAAAGGTATCCAATTTGTTCTTTATACGTTCTGTGTCATCCTTTGTGATAACAACTTCAAATCTTTTATTTGATTAATTAATTTCTTGTTTGGTTTTCATTCTCTTTGTCTTTCTCATATCTCACAGCATAGTTATTTGAATTTTGGTTGAAGTGAATATTCCTACAGTCCTACTCCACACTAGCATCCTTGTCCCTTTGTCTTTCTCCTTTCTCACAGCATACTTTTGGGAAATGTTTGATTCATTAGATCGAAAAGGATATTTGACCAGATAGACAGTTCAGGTGTATAATAATCCTGAGGTATAATAATTATAACGACGAATCAAACAGTATAAACTGTAAACTAACCAGAGTAAGCTAACAACCTAAGACTAAAATGGTAGTTCAAGTTCTACATTCAGTGTGGGTTTATCTGTTATAGCTTCAGCCTAAAACCTACCTACCTCTCAGGATAACTTTTAGGATATCCATTGCCAGGAAGTTACAGTCCTGAAGACGCGGCATTCACCTGGAGTGGAATGAGCACACTACATAACCTTGTACCGCCACTTCTTATTAATACCTACAATGATAATTTGGCAGACATTTCAAACAAGGATTTCTCTTCTTTAACTGGTGTAGGATTGTATGGATTGGGAGGCAACTTGATCTCTTCATCCTGTAAGAGTGTTATATCTTGTTCATTTAGCTTTATAGGCTAAATGTTGTGGCGTGTCAGCGGGTCGGTTCTGGGTAAACCTACCACGGGTCTTATCGAACCGGACCCAGAACACAAACAGGGAGACGCAAAATATAAAAAATAAAATAATAATATGAAAAGACGTGTTCCAAGGATGCGTCCAGTAGTCAGCATAGAGAGAGAAGGCAATGTCAGAAGATCCATAAGGTGTTTCACTTGAAGCCAGAAGGTATAGTTTAGAAACAATTACAACATAATTGGGTTTTCATCACTTGGCTATCCCTGGCTACAACTTCACCAACTTGCGGGAAAATCAACAGTCAGTGTTTCTTAGCTAAATTTCTAATAATGAGGCGAGGTACAGATCAAGCAAGATGATCCAAATTCCCTTGTAGAGGTATCTCTCATTGCCCTGTGGCTAGGTAGTCGCTATCGGTTTTCTATGTTTTCTCAGGAGGGGAAAACCTTCACTTCTGAATGCATGCGGTATCCTCTGTAGTCTGTACTGCTACTGGTTATCTTTACTTTCACTAAATTATACTATTTATTATTTGGCTTCTCATAATGTGTATTATCCCGCTAAATTGAGTAATTTTTGTTGGAGTGTATAAATCTGTCTACTCTATGTTGTCTTTGTTTCGTGTCGTCATCCACCTTCCGATTGCTTGCTTCACCATTTATCTTAATCATCGCGGCGTGAAATCGTATTATTAAACTGCTTTGGTTTCCCTTTCGTAGCTTACATGAAGGTTCAGTATGGATGCATTGCCTACTTTTCTGACGGGAAATAATAAATCCCATATCTGAATGTGTTACTGCCATATGACCAGTTAATATAAGTTCTGACACTTCCAGGCAGAAGAACATCATACAAACAATAGAACTTGATCCTCTGAACTTCAGCAGAGAGGGGCCAAGATGTTATTAAGATTTAAGAGCAAATGTTTTTGAGGGAATATAGTGAAATCTAGTGCGTAGCTAGCAATAATAAAATCTGACAGGCCTGAGATATCTAGCCGCCGCATTTATTACAAATCTCCTCCTATGGAGACTAAAGAGGACCACATGGTTCTTGATTTTTCCTTATGGGCAACAGATCAACATAAAGCTTATAAAAAGAGTCATTACCAGCATTTCTGGCCTCTCACTGAGTTACCTAGTACTAGTATGAGAGAGTATCAGCATGATAATGGACTGCATAGCACGAGTGCCAATAACCTCTGTATATAAGATTAGCTATCTCATCACAGCTGGGAAGCCATCAATTAGTACAAACTAATCCATACCGTATCAGTATTACCAATCACAACGAGGACTACACAACTGGTTGTAGACTTACCAGAATGACTGCTTTCATATTGGAATTTTTATTCGCCTCATTTTAAAATGCAACCTTGGTCCTTGGACACGATCCCATATAGTGTCAAGCATCACAAATTTTGAGTAAGATCAATGGAAATCCTGCATTGACATTGGCATAATGGTCTCAGAATTTTCTTATAACTTCTAATAAAAGGAATCTTATGAAACCCATAGTCAAAGAAGCAACATCCTCTGCACTTTTGGTTGTTTCCTATGAGCACAATGAACGCTCCAAGTACTTCCTATCCTGCTATAAATCTATATCTATTCCCTGCATCCCAAAATGAGTGTCCTGCTGTTTTTTGCAAATATTCTGAGGAGGTTAATTGACTAGTGAAAGCAACTATAAACTTGTTTTTCTTTCTATAATGTTGTAGAGGTATATACAATAATATGAAGAGAATAACAAGTTTGGGTATCAGTTTGGTAGTGTAATAATCTCCTTAAAATAGTAGAAAAAATAACAGGACGCTCATTGTGGGACAACGGGAATATATCTTTTAATATTGTCAGAACTCTTTTTATTTGATTCTACAAAGCTCTCCAATCTATGTTTTTCGTGGTTTCATGTCAGCCTGTATCCCTTTGCTTGCTTCCCTTGTCTGACCATCCCCCCTTTTTCAACACAATGAACCACTTAACACAATTGGCGACACACCTTTCAGAGAAGTTCGCTATTCTTGAGTTGGCACAGGTTTATACAGATTGGGGATCAACTTGAGATCTTCCTTTCTTCTAACAGCCACCCCAGAAGACTCTGTCATGTCTAACTCCTCTTGCTTCATTCCAGATGGGACTTCCCAATCGAAATGAAACAATAAATTTGCCAATGGAACTTCAACATTCACCAGAGCATAGCCTATCCCAGGACACACCCTCCTCCCAGCACCAAACGGAATGTACTCAAAATCATTCCCTTTGAAATCAACTGAACTCTCTAGAAATCTTTCCGGTTTAAACGTGTCAGCATCAGTCCAGTACTTTGGATCTCTCCCGATAGCCCAAGCGTTCACTATCACTTTAGTCTTCACCGGGATGTCATATCCGTTAATCTGACAGCTCTCGCCGCATTCTCTTGGAAGTAGCAGAGGCGCAGGAGGGTGTAAGCGAAGAACCTCTTTGATCACTAATTTTAGGTACTTCAGTTTGTGAAGGCTGGCTTCGTCCACTCTTCTTTTGGAGTTGAAAACCTGTCTCACCTCAGCTTGCGCCTTGTGCAGGATGCTAGGGTTTCTCATCATTTCGGCCATTGCCCAATCTACAATTGTCGCTGATGTCTCGCTCCCAGCACCAAAGATATCCTGATAGATACACATATTACGAGATTTTTAGGGACAAAAGATATGGGTATACAGATATACCGGGATATGAGGTAGGATATGATTGTACTGGGATAAAGGCATGATAAGTGATTTTTGGTTATGAATGTTTGGTTAGAGCAGGATAATATACAGGGATAAGATGCAAAAATGTTGAACAAAAGGAGGCCTCTAGGGTTGCACCGCACATCTATCCTTTTATTTGGGGGTAATTCGGTCTTTTTCAATTATCCACTTTATCCCCTTCTTTCCTTATCCTGGCCGGTATAAGCTTGTAGGCAAAATATAGCGAAGGAAATAAGATAAAGTGTCTTATATCTGCTCCATATACCGCACCCAAACACGGGATAAGGAGCAGGAGGTATAAACGTATCCCTATCCCCCTCCCTTTATCCCTTACCCACCCAAACAGGGTATTTAAATGAAATTGAATGAGTTTAGCATGAGATCTAAACGGAACTTACCAGAATAATTGCTTTGATGTTATCAATCGTCAGTGAGAATTCTTTCTTTTCATTCTCATGGTGCTCCAAAAGAGCATCTAAGAGGTCTTCATTTGATCGGTCTTCTTGGTCAGTCTTCATAGCCTTTCTTACCTGGTGTTCCTTGATGATGACTGTCATGATTCTATCTGCTTCTTTATGCAGTTTCTCGAATTTCGGCTTCAACCCACTGACAGACTCCAGCCATTTCACGCTCGGGTAGAAATCAGCAACATTGAAGCCTGCTGACAACACTATGGATTCCTCCACAATGGAGACAAATTCATCTTGGTCTCTGGACTTCTCACCAAAAGCAGCCATCGAAGTGATCCCATACATTAAGGGGAAAAGTTCTCTGGTAAGATTGAATGCTGATCCTCTACTTGAGCCTAAGCTTTGTAATGAGCTTGGAGACCTCACCTTCTCTTATGGATTGGAACGAAGCGACACGTTTGGGGCTCAAAAGCTCCGTTGTGGCAATCTTCCGGAGTTGCCTCCAGTATTCCCCATAGGGAGCAAAGGTAATGTTGGTAGAGTTGTAAGACATTACTTTGGAAGTAAGAAGATAGGGTCTTGAAGCAAAGATGACGTCATGGGTTTTCATCACTTCTTTCGCCATCTCTGGCGAAGAAACTACGACGGCCAGGACCTGACCCAGTTTCAGGCTGATCAGGGCCCCGTGTTTGTTGGCCAAGTCTCTGAGGATGCGGTGAGGTGAAGGCCCAGCAAGCTGGTGCATGTTGCCTATCAGAGGTAGCTTCCACGGCCCTGGGGGTAGTTTCAAGGCGGAATCGGTGCAACTACTCAGTCTTCTGTGTATTTTCAGTAACATGAACAAGAAGAGGAACAAGGTAGAAATGAATTGGATGGTGAAGAACTGAAGCTCCATGATTCGAGGAGGAGAGGACAGTGTATTCTCTTGTGGGTGGAATGATGCAATTTTTTTGGTTCTACTTATATGCAAGTCTCTACACTCTGGGTTCTTATTGGCGTACTTCCTGGGTATCATCATCATTGTTTATGGAACAAAAGAAGATGCTCTTACTAATTTATATCCCGTTACATAATATGCGTTTTTGGCTTCTTTCTGGGTATGTTTGGGCTGCTAGACAAAGGTAACCAATCTGTTTTTTATAGGTTATCTGTGTCATCCTGTCTAATAAACTACTTCAGTTCTTCTATTTGATTCATTTCTTGTTTGGTATTTTTCCCTTGTCTTTCTCATTTCTCACAGCATAGTTGTTAGAATGTTTTGTCGAAGCGAATATTCCTAGCTGTTTGAAAATTATCAAATGATGATGGTCAGTAGCATACTTCTAGGGGAAATGTTTGATTTTTTAGATTGAAAAGGATATTTGACCAGATAGACTGCTCAGATTTATATAATAATAACAATCCTTAGATATAATTAATTACTATAACAGCAGGTGTATGTTATGACTAATCAAACAATGTAAACAGAGTAAGCTAACAACCTAAGATTTGGAAGTTCTGGATTCATCAGTGTGGGTTTATCTGTTCGTCGCTTCAGCCTAATACCTTCCTCCCTCTCAGTATTAGAGTAAATGAGAGTGTTGGGAGAATTTGTAATTTTCCTAAAGTGTTTGGAGGGGTTTCTGTGTAATTTACTTAACTTATGTTGCCAGCCTGTAATATGTGTAACGGTCACTTACCATAGTTAGGTAAGTGACCATGGTTAGTCTGTGAGTATAAATACTCACTGGAATTGTGGTTAGGGTTAATGCCGTTTCATTATCAATCAAACATGTTTTCTTCTCTGGTTCTTCATCTCCTTCGATTGATTTCTGCAAAACCCTAACGGGTTCTTTCATGGTATCAGAGCTGCGTTGAGAAGAGTCAGGATCGCTTGATCTTGGATCTGCCATGCAGAGAAGGCTGGGTTTATCACCGAAGAAACTGAACCATCATCGGCCGTCAGATACTGAGGAGGACAAGGAATCGAACCGTCAAGGTAACCAAATAGAGATTGAGTACGAAAGATTGAAGAAATCTGGTGTTTCCAGATTACAAAGTTGGTATTATCCAACTTGAAAGGCATAAGATGATTGATACTGGATAGAAGGTAAAGGGGGTTTTGATTCCCCGAGTTGTTTGGGTTACTCATGGCGAGGGATGGAGGAGTATGAGTGATCTGGGTATCAAACTGAGTGGGTAGCATACCACAGTGCCCTTGATTGCTGGCACAGGATGGACCATGCCTATCAAGGCAAGACTCCACCTGAAAGTTTGACAGCAATGTCTGCTGTTACTAATCAGTCTCATTTCTCTCACCCATCCTGGCTCACTGACACTGGTGCTACCAATCACATGACCTCAGACTTGAGTCATCTCTCCTTGGTGGAACCCTATAATGGTTATGATCAAGTCTCTGTTGGGAGTGGCCAAACTCTTCCCATAAATCACTCTGGTACTGCTCATATCACAACCTCTTCTCATGTGTTTAAACTTTCTAATACCCTTCATGTGCCTTCCATAGCAACAAATCTTCTCTCAGTTCATAAAATGTGTCTTGAACACAACTGTCAATTTGTGTTTAATGCTGATTTCTTTTATATTCAGGACAATGCAGCAGGAACAATTCTCTATCAAGGCAAGAGTGAAAATGGATTATATCCAATTCACTCAACTCCAAGAAATGCTTTTCTTTCTAAGTTATTTTCTGAAACAAACAGTCATAGTTCTAATTTATGTAAGAAAGTGAGTAACTCTTTGTGGCATTCCAGATTGGGACATCCCTCTGATGAAGTTTTGAAACAAGTTCATGTTAATTTAGATCTTAAATCATGCTCTTCTGTTATGTGTGAATCTTGTCTAAAGGGAAAGATTACAAAGTTACCATTTTCTGATGCAGTTCATCATACCACTCAACCTCTGCATTTATTGCATAGTGATATGTGGGGTCCTGCCTCTGTTAAATCCTGTCATGGTTACAGATATTATGTATTATTTGTTGATGACTACTCAAGGTTTAGCTGGATCTTTCCTCTTGTTAACAAATCTGATATCTATAATGTGTTTCCTTTCTTCAAGAATCAAATTGAGAAATTATTAAATTGTCCTATTAGAATATTGAGAAGTGATGGTGGTGGTGAGTATATGTCTTATGTGTTTCAACAATTGTTGTCTGCAAATGGAATCACACATCAAAAGTCTTGTCCCTATACTCCTCAACAAAATGGTCTTGCTGAAAGAAAGCATAGACACATTGTTGAGACTGCTGTCACACTCATGCATCAAGCTTGTCTTCCAAAATATTTTTGGTATCATGCTTTTCAAGATGCTGTGTTTCTCATTAATAGAATGCCAACCAAAGTGTTGAAATTTAAATCTCCTTTTGAAGTTCTGTTTGGATATAAACCTGATTATTCTTGGCTTAAAGTTTTTGGTTGTGCTTGCTATCCATACTTGAGACACTATAACACTTCAAAACTTGACAGCAAAACTACAAAATGTGTGTTCTTAGGTTATGAATCCAATTACAAGGGATACATTTGTTTTGATCCTAACACCAAAAATTTCCATGTTAGCAGACATGTGGTGTTTGATGAATCTGTCTTCCCTCTTTGTACTGTGTCTCATGACTCCTCAAATGTTACTGCTACTTGTGATCACTCACATTGTCCCTCTGTCTTTCCTGTTTCAGGACAAGACATTAATGATACCACAATAAATGCTGGTATCTCCTGTCCTACTACTCCTGCATTTAGTGAGTCTGCTGGTGTGCTGGATGTACCAGAGACCACCACTGAGCTGCATCCTGCTGATCTGGCCACATCACCAACAGATACTGCTGACATGGAGCCTATCAGTCCAGGTAGGGCACCAGTGGTGCCACCTGTGCCTCATCCCACACCAGTCAGACATCTAATGCAAACCAGAAGTAAGTCTGGCATCTCAAAGAAAAAGGTATATCATACTGTGTTTAATGGAGCTTTAAATCCTGCATTTAAGGACAATGAATGTATTGATTGTACTGCTTCTCTTGATGATCCAACTAGCTTCAGAGAGGCTCAACAACACTCTCAGTGGATTAATGCCATGACTGAAGAGTTTGAGTCTCTCATACAGCAAAATACATGGACACTTGTGCCACCTCCTCTAAATGCAAACATTGTTGGAACTAAATGGGTGTACAAAACCAAATTTAACCCCGATGGCACCATTTCTAGATATAAGGCTAGGTTAGTGGCAAAAGGTTTTCATCAAACTGCTGGTCTAGATTTTGAAGAAACCTTTAGTCCAGTGGTCAAACATGCAACAGTTAGAATTATTTTAGCTCTAGCAGCAACTTTTGGTTGGCAACTCCAACAATTAGATGTCAAAAATGCTTTCTTACATGGAGTTTTAAAAGAAACTGTCTATATGAGCCAGCCTCAAGGTTTTGTACATCCCAAATTTCCACATTATGTTTGTAAATTGCACAAGTCCATATATGGCCTCAAACAGGCACCTAGAACTTGGTTTGAAAGCTTTACTACTCATATTTACTCTCTGGGTTTTACAAATACTGCTGCTGACACTTCACTCTTTCTCAAATGTCATAATGGCAAGGTTATCATATTATTACTCTATGTTGATGACATTATTATCACTGGCAGTGATCCTGAATATATTGCAACCCTTGTCACACAACTTCAATCTGTGTTTGACATGAAAAATCTTGGTGATCTCACTTATTTTCTTGGTCTCCAAATTCAGAGATCTGATTCTGGTATTGCTATACATCAATCTAAATACATTTCAGATCTCTTGCTTAAGTTTAACATGCAGGATTGCAAACCCAGTCCTACTCCTCTACCTGCTGGTACTAAATATCATGCTGCTTCTGGTGAGACCTTTCCAAACCCTACTTTATTTAGACAATTACTTGGTTCTCTTCAATATCTTACATTCACTAGACCTGATATTAGTTTTGCTGTCAATCACTTATGTCAATTTATGCATAATCCCACTGATCTTCATTGGATGGGTGCCAAGAGAATCCTTAGATATCTCCAAGGCACAAAAAATTATGGTTTGTTTTATACTCCTGGTTATCTACCTGTTCATGCCTTTAGTGATGCTGACTCGGCTGGTAATCCCACTGATAGGAGAAGCACCACTGGATTTGTTATTTTTCTTGGCAATAACCCCATTCATTGGGGTGCAAAAAAACAACCTACTGTTTCTAGATCCTCAGCTGAAGCTGAGTATAGGAGTTTAGCTACTACTGGAGTTGAAATTTGTTGGATAAAAATGATTTTGTGTTTTCTTAAAGTTCCAATACCACAAGCACCTTCTATTCAATGTGATAGTAAATCTGCTATTGCCATGTCAGCCAACCCAGTTCTTCATTCAAAAACTAAACACATTGATTTAGATTATCATTTTATTAGAGAAAAAGTGTTTCTTAAGCAACTTACTGTTAATTTTGTGTCAAGTGCAGATCAGGTAGCAGACATCTTCACTAAGGGGCTGCTAGGTGATCATTTTGCACATTTGAGAGATCAACTCATGGTGAGGCCACTTCAGCTTGAGGGAGGCAACTTAACTGCTGCTGCTGCAACTCTGATTTCAAGAAATTCAAGAAACTCAAGACATCACAAGCTTCAGCCATCAAACCCAGAAATCCAGAAATGTCCAACCAATGCTCAAATTGACAAATTGACAAAGTGGTGTCCAAAAATCACATACATGGCCACATTGCAACAAGGAAATAGAAGTCCTCCTCATAAGCTGCACAGAACTACTTTCAACAATTACAAGAAACCAAAATGCCAAACTCAACAAGGTACTGCTTCCAAGACCTTCAAATTTGGGTTTCTTTGATGGTGTTGCTCCCAGCTGCAACAATTATTTTACTGCATCTTCTCCCAAATCACCATATTTGGCTTTTGGAACATTCAGTCCCATTTTTGTTCATGGATTAATTTGCAACAAACAATAGTCACAAACTGACTAGTGTTTGAGAGGGCATATTAGAGTAAATGAGAGTGTTGGGAGAATTTGTAATTTTCCTAAAGTGTTTGGAGGGGTTTCTGTGTAATTTACTTAACTTATGTTGCCAGCCTGTAATATGTGTAACGGTCACTTACCATAGTTAGGTAAGTGACCATGGTTAGTCTGTGAGTATAAATACTCACTGGAATTGTGGTTAGGGTTAATGCCGTTTCATTATCAATCAAACATGTTTTCTTCTCTGGTTCTTCATCTCCTTCGATTGATTTCTGCAAAACCCTAACGGGTTCTTTCACTCAGGATAACTTATAGGAGATCCATTGCAAGGAGATTACAGTCCTAAAGACATGAGCATTCACCTGGAGCGGAATGAGACAACAAACTACATAAGCTTGTACCGTATAATCAAACAGGGTTTCTCTTCTTGAACTGGTATAGGATCGCATGGATTGAAAAGCAACTCAATTTCTTCATTTCTTCTAACTATCATCCCCCTAAGAGTGTTGTATCTAGTTCACTTAGATGGTTCTGGGTAAACCCACAACGGGCTGATCCGAACAGAACCCAGAACCACAAACAGCGGTACCCAAATTTAAGAAACTGGACCAAATCAAAAAGAAAAGACTCGTTCCATGGTTGCCTCTGGTATTCAGCATAAAAAGAGCAGGCAATGTTATGAGATCTATAAGATATTTCATTTGAAGCAAGAAGGTATAGTAACGCATTTCTTGGCCAAATCTCTACCAATTAGGTGAGGTGCAGACTACAGATCCAGCGAGACGGTGCAAGTTTCCTTTTAGAGGTGGCTCTTATTTGCCAAGTGGGTAGTTTCAAGCAGATGTAGTCATATTCGTTCTTCTATGCATTTTCAGACACAAGGTAAATACGATTAAGGTAGATATGAATGGGAAGGTGAGAAATTGAAGAATCATGGTTGAAGGAGCAACCATCTTCTGCACTTTTGGTTGTTGTTTTCTATTAGCACAAGAGATTCTTCAAAAACATCCAATCCTGTTAAATTATGTACAATAGCTTTGATTCTGGATAAGAATGGTAGACCTCGACTACAGAGGGACAGATAAAAACAATAGCTTGGAACAGAACTTACTATAATCTAGATTAACCTATAGGGATCAATAATATAACCTGTTGGGCCGAGACCCTAGTCGCCGCATCTCCATACATATTAAAGGACAACATGGTTTTCTATTCTATCCTTCAGCCACAATCAACATAACCAACATACACTGAGGCAAAACATTTCAGGGCACTTTCATATTCATTAGATTTGACTGCACGGAGGAATAGATGGATTGGGTTTTATAATGCTTCTGATCCAAATCTAACCCGTTTATATTCAGCCAATCAAACGGCGGAAGCTGACAACCTAAACCCTAAATGGAGAGCACAATCCTTGTGTTATGCCTGACCAGAAAATGAAGTAATGAACTGCTGAACCAGATGAGAGAGCACACACATCTGCAATGAACTGCTGAACCAGATGAGAGTGCACACATCTGCATATCATCAATCTGTTTAATTGGCGACTTATCCTATTCTTAGCTCAATGAGCATAACCGACAACCAACTAAAACACAAGTACAAAAACACAAGTACACCGCAGTTAATCTACAAACATAGAAAACAAGGTGAGAAACACAGCAGCATGACAAGAAAAAAGCTTTGATTTAATTCATAAAGCAATACTAGTACAAGGTGGTCATTTTGACAACATCTTCTACCTAAGATCTAATATAAACATCCAAGCCAAGATCAAAGAGTGCCTCATCATTTAAACATAATAGACCTAACATAAATAATACCACCTCCTCAAGAATGAGATTTTTCCGTTTGCAAATAGGAGAACTTCAGTTCTCACTTACAAGTGCAAACAGAAAACCCCCTCCCCCAAACTTCCTACACCACATAACACGATACCGGTCGAGCAATAGGCATACCTCGTTGCAGCTGCCGATGTCGCGTCATCGCACACGGAATCAGAACCCGTTAAAAGACCGTCGCCGTCTAGATCACGTAATCGGACCAATCAGAAATATGTGAAATGTGGTCCATGGTTAGACTAGGCATCTTGTCAAGCCTAATTGGATTCTCCTTCCCACCAATTAACCTAGCAGGGTTTCCAACAGCAGTAGTCCGAGCCGGAACCTCCTTCAACACCACAGAACCAGCACCAATCTTTGCACCATCACCTATCCTAACATTCCCAAGCACACAAGTCCCAGCACCAATCAAAACCCCATTCCCAATCTTCGGATGCCGATCACCCGACATCTTCCCAGTCCCTCCCAATGTCACATTATGCAATATCGACACATTGTTCCCGATCACCGCCGTCTCTCCGATCACCACCCCCGTGGCGTGATCGAGCAGTATCCCCCGTCCGATCTTCGCCCCCGGGTGGATATCCACCGCAAAGGCTTCGGATACCCTGCTCTGGATCAAAAGTGCCAATATCTTCCTCCCCTGAGACCACAACTTGTGTGCAATCCTATGAGCTTGGCAAGCTAAAAACCCTTTGAAATTTAAAAAACAGTGAACGTAACTTATACAAGCTGGGTCTCTCTCCTTAACTGCCCTCAAATCATCTTTCACTGCTCTGATGATTTCTTGATCATCTTCAATCAATCCAAGAAAAAGATCGAAAAGGGTGTTACAGGGGAGGCTTGGATCACTCAGCTTCATCGATAAATGATTCGCCAGAGCACTTGCGATTGAGTCATGACCCAGAATCGAGGTTGAGTAATAGGTTGACAAAATCGGTTCTTTTTCGACGTCCGATTGAGCTTCGAGTCTCATCCTTAGCCAGAGATCTTCGCGGTTGAGGGGATTCTGTGAAATGGGTACGCAGGAAACGAGATCTGCGAAGGTGGGTCGGCAGAATTTGACCAGATTGTAGACGCGGTCGTCGACTTCGGAGGCTGGGTTCGTCGGAGCGGTGTCTGTTCTTGAAGAATGGATGCAAGCTGCCATCTTTCGGCTCTTAATAGGGATACAATTGATGGGTAATCTTGAAGAAGAGGAAGAAGACGAAGGAGGGTTGCTGGGGAGATGAATTTGTGGGGAGGGTTGAGATTTGTTATATAGGGGTGTGAACAAAACCTCCATTGATGATGAAAAAGGTTGGGTTTTTATTGAATAATGAATTAGAGAAAGAAACAAACATGGAACAAGATAGGGATATAGAGAGAGAGAGAACAAGGAGGTTAGGGTTTGTAGTGTTGTTCTTAGTGTTGGAAAGGAATGTTGTTTCTTTGGCTCTCTAGATTGTGTGTGTGGGTTTGTTTTGTGGAGC
The DNA here is from genome assembly GCA_023055425.1 of Linanthus parryae. Classification (NCBI taxonomy): domain Eukaryota; kingdom Viridiplantae; phylum Streptophyta; class Magnoliopsida; order Ericales; family Polemoniaceae; genus Linanthus; species Linanthus parryae. Next base: position 124,027,718 of record JALGPY010000004.1, on the reverse strand, counting down.
CGGAAGTCACACGGCGACGCCCATTTTCAATGGCTTCCAATTGCAGCCACTCGACACCGTTCAATTGCACCATTGGGGATCTCCAATTATCCATCACTCTTTGCTTTTCTCTTTTCATAACAGCATATTTTTGGGAGCTTTATGAAAAAGAAGCATATTCTGGGGACTTGTTTATTTTGCCTTTGAGATTGTCTCAAAGGTTATAATAGAACTTTGGTAAAGACACTCTCACACCCATAAGGTTTGCTATAAAGACACATACCCCCCTTTTAGTTTGGGAAAAAACACTTTAAATCTACCCTCTTGAAGTATGAAGTGACGCAATAAGGGTGTGAAAGTGATTTGAAGTTTGGCACACTAAAGGAGTGAATTTGTCATTATAACCCCTCATAAAATTTGTATACAAGGGTAACTTTTACACGTCTCTTTCAAATAACGGGAACATTATGCAATGATTTATGAAGTATGCTCATATATTATGTTTATTGGATCATGTACGAGCATGTAATCTCAATAATTGAGCTCTGCAACAAGGGTTGTAGAGAGAGAAAATACTCTCTCCAATTTCTATCCAAACACAACCCTGAAGCTTATCTCTTCCCACCTAACCCTAGCCGCCTCCGTTCATCCCTCTGCCCCGTACTCAGCTACTCACCTGCTCCTCTGAGATTGGCACGGATGTCTGAGAGACTCCGTTACCGGCTAAGACATACTCCGGCAACGACAGGAGGCAACGCCCTGTCTACCGAAGGAGAAGCACCGACGCGTGTCGGCAAAGCTCCGGCAACTGTCGGAACAAAGATAAGTAACACACCTAGTGTCACCGCGCGCCACAGGGATGGATCCCTGCAAGCATCGATGAACGGCGGTGATCCTCAGGCGAGGCCAACAACAAAAAATAACTCCACAATTTGGTCCAGTTTCGACCGATCTACCAGTCCTCTAAAGAAACCGAGAGTTTTTTAGGCAAATACGGAAGCCATACCTACGGGTTGGGCCAGAGGACTCCCCGACGAACCCCCGATGCTGGTCAACGCAAACAGTTTCTCGCCGAGTAGGTTCAACTATGACCAATCACCAGTTATTGAAAGGAGTCGTGAAATTTGTGGAGTGAAACGGATAGCCCGTCCACGAGCCAGAGGACCCCCTGCTCGCCTCAGCCGCTTCTCCGTCTCGTCGGAATCCATCGATGGCAAAAATTGACACGCACCCAGCTTCTAATCCACCCGAAAAGCGAGTAATCTGCTCGAGAAGTGCGATTTTGGCCTTGCGTTTTAGCACCTCCCCTTCTGAGAAAATGAAAAATGTTTGTACCAAAATTAGTGCAGTTTTGGGCTCTTCAGCAATACCTACACACAAACAGCAAGCCGATTTGGTTCCCTACATTAACAAGCGAACAAAACAAGTGATGTACGCTAGTCGTTTGTCAGTTGAGGCTGTCCATTCTCCCCTTGATGGAGACAACCATTCTCTCCATTTTCAGAGAGCAAAGGGAGAAGACCATCTGCTGGTTCAAACTTCAAAGACTCAAAGGAGGACCTCGTTTAAAGGTGACATATTTCAAGGAGATACAACTCATCAAGCCAATATTTGTACATCTTTTTTTTATGTAAACCCCTCTGGTTTCAATTTGTATTCAGTTTTTCATTTCAAAATGTATTGGTTAGGCCTCGTATTTCTGATCCTTTGCTAGGAACTAACGGTCACCCCCGTAGTTGGTTTCGAGTGCAGCAACTTCGTAGTTGGAAGCGCCACTGCTCAAGTATCAAGGGTTCGGGTTCACCTGTTCACTGTCTCGAATCTCGACACCATGAGTTGCATCTGACAAATTCTTTCATCGCAAGGAAGCGTAAGTTTCCTATGGAAGTCCCGCTGTTTCGAGACAAATTTTTAAAGCGAGAACCTTGTGATCATGCCCACTTGTTGCATCAGAAGGCGGATGATAGTTTTGAGGGATTTACGGAGATTGTTCCACAACAATCTCCGCTGCAATCATGATGGTTGAAAGCTGGAACTGTTGACATGGGACAGTCTCGACCAGTTCAAACAGCTAGTATTTTGTCCCACAAAGTTCAACACGTTTGTCAAGTCTTCTTAATAAATGGAGGGGCGATGGGTCGCCGTGACATGCAGTTTCTCCAGATAAACCGTCAGTTTGTTTCCAGGATAGGTTGGAATTTGTTCTCTAGTTGGTTTTGCTCAATTACTTTATCACGAGGTAGTAGGGTAACACACAACCCCATAAACGGAGCATCCAGTCTCCTAACCGCCGTAAGGCACCCTTGGCTTCGCAGTAATTCACCAACTACAGATGTCATGTTTGTTTTTCTGGCTGATTCAGTTCAAGCCTCTGTTCATTTTGAACACACCCATCCCACCTATTCGTATCCTATTCTGGAAGTCAAATTGAAGGAGAAAAAGAGTTCTGAAGTCAAGTCTTTCCTTGTTACCTGTTCCGCAGTGTCCTCCGATCAGCGACATCACGTCAAGCCGATCAATGGCAGGGGGACAAGAAGACTGTTGAGCTATGCTTATTTTCAATTTTACTTTTCACTTTTCTATGTTATGTTTGTCACTAAGACATTCATACTTATCTGTAATTTGTTATCTTTGTTTTAATGATATTCTGCCGTTTTCCTCAAAAATATATATATATATATGTATATAATTGAGCTCTCACTTGTTTGGTGATAATAGTCTTTTATTGGTTTGGGTCACATTATTAGTCTGAGGACAGTTATGCAGTGAGAGAGATGACTCTATTTAGAATCAAACACACGACTTGATATAAAATTACTGGTGACCGAGCATTTCTCTGATCGCTTCAATAGCGTATATAATTTACTAAATACTCCGTAAATGATTTAAGAAATCAATATGTACAATTACTTCTTCTAACTTGAATAATTCCATTGAAGCTCGGCTGGATAAGCACAAAGATGAAGTCCTTGAACACACAGAACTCATTAAGATATTAAGATATGTTATGATGTGCTTTACATAATACGAAAACAAAAGGTCAAAGAATTCATTTTCGTCTTAACAAAAGAGTGACTAAGTTTTCAATAATTGTTTATTATGCATCTAATAGGTATTACTGGTCCCAGATAAGATTGAACACAGCGTTCATTGGTGTTGGGCTCATTATCTTCCCCGAAATTATTGGAGCGTGTTTGACAATTCGAACCATAGCTGTGAATACCGTTCCGGTCCCCGTTCCGTTTTGCTCTTGGGAACGAAACGGTCCCGGATCCGGACGGAACGACGATCCGTTCCGGATTTATCGCACTTTTTATTATATTATATGTATTAAATATACATATTATACAAAATATTAGTGATGCTTCATATCAACATCAATACAACTTTTTCCCAACATATGTCAATGTTGTTTGAAATTTCAAACTAGTAATTTGAGGTCGAACAAAAAATTTATGAGAAAGTTGTTATAATCTAAAAAATACTTTTTTTACAAGATCTAAAAATAATGTCGAAAAAGTTTTTCCAAACAAAAAATTTATGAAACTAAATTTATATTCGGTAAAAGAACCCACAAACACCCATATAGTTATATTCATTAGTTGTGTTTATATGTAGTATCACTTAACTAAAAATTCAAGTATTAGAATAAATTTGACTTAATATAATGAAAGAATTTTATTTACTAGTAAATGTATTAATTCAGCTACTATACTATACTATAAATATATACAAATCAAATTAGAAATTATAATGGCATTTGGCCCAGCGGAAAGGCAATAGCAATTCATAACAGTGGGTGTGGGTTCAAACCTTGGCAGAGACATGACATTTATTTTTTAAAGGTGATCCGGATCCGGTTGAATTCCGGCCGGATCGACCCGAATTGACCGGATCAGCCCGGATCCGACCGGATCGAACCGGATTTGTGCTTGGTACGGATCAGAGTCCATTCCGTTCCGATTAAGCTGAAAACCGGAACGTTCCGGCCGTTCCGGACCGGAACGGAACGGAATTCACAGCTATGATTCGAACACACAAAGGTCAATTATTTTTTCTAGCTGGTCTATAAATAGTCACATTTTATTTTTTTTGGAGTTACATTATAGGATTCGAACCCAATACCCTATGCAAAGACTTCAATTATTTTTTAGGGTAAAAGACACTGACCACCCCTGGGTTTAGGGAAAATTCCACCCCGCTACCCTGGGTTTTGGATAAAGACACTGCGCACCCAGTTAACGGAATATTCCGTGGACAGTTTGCACCCTTCTGTCATGTTCCGTTAGATAAGTGGTATATCGAATTTTTTCGGACGATATTACCCCTATGCATTTTCTGGATTTTTTTACCCAAGTTTATCAACAAGAACACCAACAACATCATGCCAAGAACATCAAGAACACCAAGAACATTTCAATAAATTAAATTACTTCAAGAACACCAATCAAAGATCCACACAGTCTCCCTCTCTCTCACACAGTTCACAATCACCACCACCATCAGCTGTAATCAACGCCACCAGACCACAACCACCAAGCAAAAATAAGACCAATTTAACATAGCAGGGATGAAAAAAATAGATCCAGAATAATAATAATAAATACATCCTTTTAAGCATAAAATACAAAACACAGATCTTGAATCACTTCTTGAGCACCATGTTGAAAAAAAAAAAAAAAAAAAAAAATTAGCACCACCGCTACCAGTCCAAAAACAGCACCACCATCACCACCACCAACGCCTCCATAAAATAGATCTATACATAGAGAAAGAAAAAGAAGATCAAAATTGATCTATAGAGTGAGAGAAGAAAAGAAGATGATAGCAGATCCACAGAGGAGAAGGAGAGAGAGAGATTTACCTGGATTCGTCCTCCACCGGATCGGAAGAGCCTCGCCGCAGCGCCTTCAACCTGCGGATCAGAAGAAGATCGGAATCCACTCATCCACCGAGATCGCCGCCATCGTCGTCGTCAACCTCTCCGAGATCGCCGCCATCGTCGCCTTCATCTACCTCCTAGGGTTCTTCGGATCGGCTTCGTACCCTCGTGGTTCCGACGACGACCTTCAGATCGGCAGCCGCACCTTCAATTCCTTGCTCCGCCGTCGCCGTCGCATCTCCTCAACCTAAGGCGGTCGCCGCCATCGATCGAGTCGTTCCGGTGCTTCAATCGGAAGAAGACGATGAGAGATTCTGAAATTGGTAGTCGCAGGGACTGTGAGATATGAGAGAGAAAGTGAGAGAGAAAGCGAGGGGGGGTGGCGTGAGTTTATGGTCTGGTGTGGTGTGAGAGTGGAGAAAGTGGGGAAGAGAGGAGAATTAGGTTAGAAATGAAGGAGAGGGAGGGATTAGGATATATATAGGTTGTAATTTAATAAAATTTGAAGGGTAAAATGGTCTTTTTAGCCACACAGTTAGTCAACCGTTAGCCTCCATCCAAAAATGGTGCGCAGTGTCTTTATCCAAAACCCAAGGTAGCGGGGTGGAATTTTCCCAAAACCCAGAGGTGGTCAGTGTCTTTTACCCTATTTTTTATCACTGAGCTAGTACCCATTTGCATACTTTAAAAATTTGGCGTGCTTTTGTTATCATTCATAGTACTAGTATTTCGTAAAGTTACGACGGAAATACCACATACATATTTGACTTCTTCATACGACCCATGAGCTAAAATTAATTATGTTTTTGTCCTCCTTCTAGCTAGTATCGTTTTACATCAGCCGTCCATTGTGTAAATGATGTAACGCTGTATAATACCTCATCACAAGACTATGGATAAATTTCACTTTCACCCCCTTAGTTATGACGCACAAAGCCCAACCGCCAAAGCCACCCTCCTTGTTTCTTTCGCCCACCAGCAGCCAACACCATTATTTTTGGCGGAGGAGTCCACCACCAATCGCCAATATCTAATGGTGTGGGTGGCTGTCGTTGTGGCTGGGGAAGGGTTCGGGAGGTATATCAGGTGCAGAGAGACAAAAAAAAGGATGAAATAAGGTTTTATTTTCGTCCAACTTTTTCTTAATTGAAAGAATAATAGTCTTTTATTAGGCCAACAGTCTTTACAAGTTAAAAAGTATGTAAATTAAGATTTTCAAATAAAATGATAAGAGAATGAAAGTGAAATGTATCTCCCAAAATGTTGTAACTATGGTGCCAATTCTGATAATGTATTAGTGTACTTGTGTCATGAGAGTGTCCCATCCGATATCACAAATTAAAGAAAAGATTAGGGGTGGTGGTGACCAATTAGTAGTACTACCCGTTTCTTCTCTATCACACCGGTTTGACTTTTTGACTCGTATCTGAGTCACTTTGACCGGATGATTTGGATAGCAAAACGATGCGATTTTTTGATAATTTTTTCACCTTGTTATAGAGCAACTTTTACTCTATCACGCTATGAAAAAATTATCAAAAAATCGCATCGTTTTGCTACACAAATCACCGGGTCAAAGCGACCCAGTGAATAGTGACAAAAGTCAAAATGGTGTAGTACTAGAAAACGTTGATTGAAAGAGAAGAAGGTTGAAGGGGTCAACAAGTAACAATGACGTGAGGCATGACCTACACACCTCATTTTTGGTCGGACCAAACGTAATTAATTGTATTGTGATTCCTTTTTTTGGAGGAAATTGTATTGTGAATTGTGATTCTATTTGTGGGAAATGTTTCTCTTACACTCCGCCCACTAACGATTTTGGTTTCCAAATCCAAGTTGCTGCTAATTCCGTGACGGAACCAATGCACATTGAAGTTTCAAACACCAAACTACTTCCTCTGTTCTCTATCTATCTTCACAGTTTGAAGTTTTACCACTATTCACTGGATCACTTTGATTTGATGATTTGATTAGTAAAACGATATAAGAATTTGATAATCTTTGCATGATGATGCAGAGTAAAGTTTACTCTACAACACCATGGAAAAATCACCAAAAAAATAGTCGTTTTGCTATCCAAATTATCGGGTCAAAGTGACCCAACTACGAAAGAAAAAAGTCAAACTGTGAAGAAAGAGAGAGAACGGAGGTAGTATTGAACTGCAAATCAGTAGTCATTTACTTCCTCCCTTTCACCTCTTTCTTCATGCTTTCCGTTTTGGGCCGTTCCGCTTTCTTCTCCCTTTTCAAATTTATTTAGTTAAAAGACAATTTTTACCCTACACATAACCCATACAAAAGAAAATCTAACTGAAGACGAAAGAAAAATGTCCCACGCTGATTGCTAATGTTATGAAAATTCCATTTTTTTCTATCACAAAACTAACGTACACTGTAACATCTATGTTACTAGCATCGTATATTTTATTTTTATAGAAGAAATGCTCAAATTATGCATCTGAGATAAGGTTAAAAGTTGCCCACAAGAAACCGATATAGAGAAACAAGTAATTGAATTAGGAAGAAAAAGTGACACCAATGACCAAACCTTAGGTATTGTGGGGTTTTGAATCCCAAAATGATGTATACCATTTGATATTTTTATTACTAGATAAGAATACAAATTAAGAATCCCTACTATAACCTACGTCTATTAAGGTCTCGAACTGCCTAATAATGCCTGAACTTCTTGACTACACGGCGAGCTCATAACCGATTCTTTACGAAGAATCTGATCTTTACTGGTCCCAAGTATCTTCAACCTATGAAAACATATAATTATGGTTGCTCTTCGAACACCACACTACGGATTTTCCGAATACTCCATCACAAGGTCACTATTGTAACCTTTTTCTTTCTCATTTCTTGTGGGCTGCTGAGGACTGCTGTCACGCTCGTACACACTCACTAGCAGCATTTGAAAATATAAACAAAGGAATGCATAGAAACAAATGGTAGTAGGACTAGGACCTTTCCATCATTGTCCTCTCTTTTGTTAGTGTTTTTGCTTAAAAAATGTGTGGGAGTGGGAGGGGAGTGTCCCTTCAAATTTCCCAAAGGCATTCTCCACAGTGCAAATGCAAACACTACGACCCTCTCTCCTTTGAGTCCTTAGGGGTTGTCCAGAGTCCAAGCAGTGGACCAGGTACATTTTTTTTGTTCTTTTGCCCTTCACATTAGTGTACTAGTCCAACTCCTTTGTGAACCTCTACCCCTTGTTTGGTCTACATTCATTTGTTGGATACTGTAGTACTCTATCTGATCACCACAAGATTGCATATAGTATTAGCAAGACACAGTAATACTTTAAACATAGAGTTTAACTTTATTTGATTATTGTGCCAACAAGATCTCTGTCCTAGTGCAATCAAAACAATTGGTGCCATTTGTAGGACATTTGATTGAGGCCTACAGTGGGGTGTTTACCCCACCCTCAAATATACTTGTATCTTATTGTTGTATTAAAAAAATACATGCGCAATTTTAAATTTTTTTAAAAACTATTAAATAAAAGTTAAAGACTTTAAGATTGACGGATACATGTTAATAAAAAAAATATTTCATATTTTGAAATGATATAAAAATATGTAATTTTGATGAAATATATTGCATTATCTTTTATATATATATATATATCAAATTATTAAATTATAATTTTATTTTCTCAACTTTTTTTATTTTATTTTTTTTACTAAAACTTGTATTTTTTTTAAAAAAAAGTTGGAGATGAAAATAAGGAGTACAAAACTATATTTTTATAATTTTCCGTCTAATATTAGCGAAAAGTTAACGGAACAGTACCCACTTGCTCAAAAATTAAAAAATTTGGAATCTGTGGTGCTCGATTTTGAAATTTGAGTACCCACTTGTTCGATTTTGTAAAATATGGGTACCTCCGGTGCAATTTAGCCAAGAAAAGATCAGCCCCTGAATACACCTTTTCATTAACATATGTAAGAGCCCGTTTGGTAATGCTTTTGTTTTCTAGAACGCTGCTTTTTGAATCTAAAAACAATATTTTTGGGTTTGGTAAAGTTTTGTTATTTTTGCTTTTCAGAAAGCAACTGCTTCCCTACAGCAGCTGTTGAAAAGCATGGGAGGAGTTGCTTTCCACGACCTGTTTTTTGATTAATTTATCGTTTGACATCAAAATCCATTAGTAATTATTAATAATATTTTATTCTTATAGTACTATTATTATATCATGTCTCAAATGGTCGTTTTGACATTAACAAAAAGTCTAAAGCACTAATTACCAAACACAGAATGTCAAAAGTGTTTCTACAACAGATTTTATACGGAGTTTACCAAACAATTTTTGTGTAGATTCTCGCAACAGCTTTCTCATAATGCTTTCTACACAACAACTTTCTAAACCGCCACAGCATTACCTTCGATATTAGTTCACGAAAATCTAATAACCAAGCTATAGAAACATTGCCGATAGAAAACTTAGGGGGGTCGGGGGTGTACAAAAAAAAACTCATTTTTTTGGTTTTTGAAATTGTGAAACTATATTTAGTTTTCTAATAAAAACAAAAAAGACCGTTCCATCCAAACACCCTCATAGTAATCAAGGGTGAGAGAGAGAGAAAGAGAGAGATTGTCCAAAACTTGTGCATGCTTAAGTGGTAGAGCGTTAAAAATGTATGGTATTAAAACTACCACACACACACTCTCTCTCTATGTCTCTCTATTTCGGCAATCAAGATTATACCTATAATTTATTAAACACGTTAGATTAAAAAAAAAATAGTTGGCTAATTTAGTGGCCTCAAAAGAAAAGAGTTATAAAGTAACTCTAGTGTAATTTGATTACGAAACATAATTAACGGAGGGTACTCATTTGCAACAAAATGAAAAACTTACGTACTTGGTGGCTTCAATCAAATGTATGGTACTAAATTCACACAAAGTTCAAACTATGGACACAAGGGGTGCAATTTCGTCATTTATTTTAATTTTCTTTTTGAGGAAAAATTTGTCAAGTTTAAACTGGTTAAAATTTAACTCAACGTCAGTTACCAAAAAAAAGTAATTCCCCGCTACAGATGCTTTACCAGTGCAAATGGGTGCTAACTCAGCTTTTAAAAACCCTTGCATCGGGCACTGTGTCAAACTCGGTATACGACAAATAAACAAGTCTTACAAAAGAGATGCTCTACCCATCTTAAAAACGAAACCTGCACACAAACCCAAACTCATAATTTGTTTGGGCTCTATGAAAGGCTTGACAGTCAATACCCAAATCTGTGTATACTAGGTTGGTCTGTCTCGGACTGCAGGGCCGAATGCCACACTTAGTTTGTAGTCTCACAATACACTAGTCCAGGGCCTATCCAAGCCCAATAAGACCGGACTAGTCCAAATTACGAAACTGGATTTATAATACCCAGCGTTTTGAATCATAAAAAAATACCCAGCATTAAAATTGTATCCCAAACAAATAAGAAAGATGCAGAAGAAAATGGTCCTCCTAAAAACACTATTCTAAATATCCAAGAGAAGTCGCCAGTGGCACAAAAAATAGGAAGAGGTAGTAGTCTTAGTTACCTAGAGTGGGTGCAGCAAACGAAAGTGGGAGCATGAAAGTTCTCATTTTCAGAAGGATTGCATTTGAGAGCGTCATGATGGTGCATCTGTATAATATTTATTTGATATAATTTTGGAAACGAAATTGTTTTCTTCATAAGTATGAAACATGAACTTCTTATTGAACATCAAGTTAGTGAAAAAATATTAAGCTCGCAACTACGTGGAATAAAATCACGCTTATCATTGTAAGAGACTAGTTATTACTGTTCCCAACTTACACAACTTCAAAGTTTGACAAACGAAAAAGATCACGAAATCAATGATAGAGTGTTTAACACATGATTAGCCTCTTTATTGAATGAGTAGTAAGTCCTAATTCGCTAATATATTGCAGTTCTTGAAAACATAATGTTTACTTGGTTGAGTTGTCAAATAAAGTGATAAGCCGGAGTTAATCATATAGCTCTAAAATTTTGGTAAATGGCCATTGACATTCAAAGCGCCCACAAATTTGCGCTCCCTATTTGGCAGCGTGTTCAGACCATGTTTAAATTTAAAACTCCTATAAAAAAAAAAAAAAAGTCGTAACGAGTTTTGGGAGCAGGAGTGACACCTGTTCGACTTGTTTTTGGTGGGCAACACTACTATGTGGCTTATGTTTGTGCACTAATATTGAATTAAGAGTAAGAGCCTTTTTGGTTGAAGCTTTAATCTTCAGCAATCTGATGATATAAATCTGAATCAAATAATGTACCTGAAATAAGATTAATGAAAATTTTAGCAAGCGGTGTAAATTAAATTATCTTGAATTTATATTAAAGATAATTGTTTTATCCTAAAGTATTATATTTTCTTACAAAATGTTATTTTATGTTTTTCGCAATTCTTTTCATTATTTATTTAGTTATTTTTTCTTTTATTTATGTTTCCTAACAACAATGTAATATAAACACTGCAATAAGAGTTCAAAATTAACAGTACTATATAGTGATGTACAAAGATAACAACGAATCATAAGGAGATCAATATGATAATCATAAGGATATCAATATGATCAATTATCCTAACAACATGATTTGCTATCCTAAAATATATTTGTATTCCGATATATTTCAATACTCCCCTCAAGTAGGAGCATGAGGATCAATCATGCCCAACTGGACACCAAAGTAGCAAATTGAGCCTTGCCAAGAGTCTTAGTGAAGAGATCAGTCGGCTGGTCAGCGGAAGCGATATGCCGAGTGATCACATTGTTAGCTTGTACCTGATCACGAACTAAGTGACAATCGATCTCAATCTGCTTGGTGCGCTCATGAAATACCGGGTTGGCGGCTATGTGCAAAGCCCCTCGATTATCACAGTAAAGATGCATAGGGTGCGAGTGGGCAATGCCAAGAGAACGAAGCAGCGACTTGAGCCATAAAAGCTCACAACACGTAGCAGCCATGGATCGATACTCGGCTTCTGCAGAAGATCGAGAGATGATTACCTGCTTTTTAGTCTTCCACGAAACAGGAGAGACACCTAGCTGAATGAAGAAGCTGGTCACAGATCGACGAGTCATAGGGCATGATGCCCAGTCAGAATCACAAAACGCACGCAACTGCAAGGAACTAGACGATGATAGCATAATACCTTTTCCTGGACTTGCCTTGATATAATGCAATAGGCGTAGAGCAGCCTGCCAATGATCACGAGTTGGCACCTTCATGAATTGTGCCAAGACATGCACCGAGTAGGAGATCTCCGGTCGAGTAATGGTAAGATATAAGAACTTGCCAATGAGACGGCGATACTAATCAGGATGTTCAAGCAGGGCAGCCGTAGAGGAAGCCAAACGGTGATGTTGTTTCATAGGAAAAGCAGACAGTTTTGCGCATATAAGACCAGATTCACACAAAATATCTAATGCATATTTGCGCTGAGAAAGGAACAGACCTTTGTCGCTGCGTGCAATCTCAATACCCAGAAAATACTTCAAGACACCCAAGTCCTTCATATGAAAGCAGGAACTCAAGTAAGCCTTGAAATGAGAAATAGTAGAGGAACCGTTGCCAGCAATAATAAGATCATCGACATAAACAAGAACATGAATGCACGTCTTGAGTCGTGAATAAGAAAACAAAGAATAATCTGAATAACTTTGCTGAAACCCGTACTGTCGAAGGGCGGGCGCCAATTTGGCAAACCAGTTACGCGGTGCCTGTTGTAGACCATAAAGGGATTTGTGAAGTCGACAAACATGCCTGGAAGGAACACCAAGAAGTCCTAGCGGTGGTGTCATATAAACTTCCTCGTACAAATCACCATGTAGAAAGGCATTGTGCCCATCCATTTGATGGAGCTCCCATCTCTTAACAGAAGCGACAGATAAGAAAACACGAACCGAAGCCATGCGCGCAACAGGAGAAAAGGTCTCATGGAAATCAAATCCCTCAACTTGTCTATTTCCAATAACAACCAATCGCACTTTATAGCGTTCGACGGTGCCATCCGAATTATATTTGATTCGATAAACCCACTTGGATCCAATCGGATTCTTACCGGGAGGCAACGGCTGAAGTGTCCATGTGCGATTGCCTGTAAGCTCACTCAGCTCGGCACTCATAGCGTCGCGCCTCTATGGATGAAGAACTGCCTGTCGAAAATGAGTGGGTTCCTCTCCCGCAGTTACAGCTGCAAGAAAACCACTATGGGATGCAGAGAACTTAGCACAAGAAACGAAGTTCTGGATAGGAAATCGAGTACCTGAGGTAAGTGAAGATGGCGTGGGTGTTGATGACGAGTCGACGGGGTCTAAATGGCTAGTCGTTCGACAAACATAATCGCTGAGATGAGGTGGCTGTCGACGAGTCCGAGCATCACGCGGAGGATTAACCGGAGCTGGGTCGGTAGGGGGATCAGGAATCTCCGCCACTCGTAAGAAAGATTCATCCGAACTCCCCCTGAAGGTGATTCGGGTGATACGGGTAGGAGTGGATCAGCGTCGAAGACAGCAGGAGATCGATCCGAGGGCAAGTCTTGCTCAGACGAAGGAACACCAAATAACAGCCAACCCTTCTTGCAAGAATAACCCGCTTTTCAAGATAATAGAGCAGCCAACCCTTCTTTCCTAGAGGGTAACCAACAAATACACACTTACGAATCCGGCTTGCAAACTTGTCACCCCGTCTCGGAATCTGAGCGGCAAAGCAAAGAGAACCGAAAACACGCATGCCATCGTAAGACGGAATACGGCCATAAAGCAGCTCATAGGGAGTCCGACCATCAAGAGTGGGCGAGGGAGTGCGGATAATAAGATAAGATGTTGTAGAAACACACTCACCCCAGAAATCAAGTGGCAGGTGAGCATTGAATCGCAAAGCACGAGCCACATTCAGAAGAGGTGCTTTCGTTCAACTCGGCCATTCTGCTGTGGATTCGAAACACAAGAAGTCTCAAGTACCACGCCGGTGGAGGAAAAAATGACCAAAGAGGTAAGAACACAGTGTCGTTATCAGCACGAACACGACAGACTGTTTTGCGAAACTGAGTCTGAACCATAGCAAGGAAATTGCGCACCAAAGTTGGAACAACATATTTGCAGGCGAACAAATTTACCCAAACAACGCGAGAGTAGTCGTCGACAATAGTCAGAAAATAAGAGGCACCACTGGAAGAGTGAGTATTATTGGGACCCCAAACATCGCAGTGAATAAGCTCAAACAAACCATATGCTTTATTATAACTTGAAGAAAAAGATAAACGAGATTGCTTGGACTTATAACAAACGTCACAAGGCATTATTGTAGACAAGCTAGAACTGTCTATAGCTAACTGAGAAATAGATGATAAAACTGATGATGAGGGATGATCGAGTCGTTGATGCCAAAGAAGAGCCGACGAAAACGTGGACTGAACAAACACAGCACACGCGTTAGAGGAGAACATCTTCAACCAATAGACCCCGTTTTGCGGTTTACCACACCAATCACTATCCTCGTACTGATTTCTTGTAACACAACCACACGGGTGATAACTCTCTTTTATGAGTTATTTTATACTTCCATATTACTTGTATTAGGCTTATTTCACATGATTTATATGTCATATTTGCACAAATAGGTGAATTTGACTATTTCTAAGCCTAAGAGTGAAAAGTTGTGTTTCTAGCTTATTTGTGCATGTTTTCTCTCATATTTGCTATGATAATTGCACGGGTAGTATTTTGTTGTGTATCTCAGGTAAAATAGGTGCAATGGAGCTTATGAGATGCTTGGATATGCTTGGAATGGAGCTAGATGAAGAGGAGAAAAGAAGACACGCACAAACGAAGAAAAGTTGGAAAAGTCACACAGGACCAGCCTGCACTCTTTTAGATGCCCAGGAAAATCTACAAGGAATTTTGAAGCAAGGCTTGCGGCATTGGAAAGTAGACATCCGTAGCTTTCCAACGATATATGGTAGGCCCAAAGACGAGTCCGTATGAGGGAGATACAGCCCGCGCAAGATCAGCAAATAATTCTGCCCGGGAATTACAAAGTAGAGGGGCTGAAGTGCAATTTCGGCATATTTTCATTAAAAAACGTGCCCAGCTGGTAGAAAACGGGGAGAACGACCTAAGAGCAAGATATTCACGCATCTTTGAAGATTTTGGAGCTAGGGAAGAAGGGAGAACAAGCTTGGAGCAAGGATCATCAACTACATTGAAGATTCAAGCGTTTGATCATCTTTTCTTCTTCTATTCTTCATGAACTTCATTATTTTGATCATGTTGAACCATATTATGTCTAGCTAAACTTCTCAAGCTAGGTGATTGATGGAAAACTAGGGTTTGTTGGATGATTTTCCGGATTTTGGACATGATACATGCGTTTGCTTAAATTCTATGAAGGCTCTAGTTATCTTACATATTCTTGTACTTCATTCTTAGTATTCTTGGCTTGATCACCCTTAGGATACTAGTCGTTGAGATTGTTGCACGAAAGTGAACTCTTTGATACATGTTAAAGAATATTGTAGGTAATCTTGTAGTTTCTTGAGACCGACAGGAGATAGAAACTTGATTAATCGTGTGAGGGTAGTTTCAATTGATTTTTGTTAGAACTTAGTGAATTCGGTGGACCGATAGGACCCGGTGATCAAGTATAGCAAATCAATTAGATTGTATTAATAGACGGAGGTGGACCGAGAGGACCCAAAATCTATTGTTTACACAAATTCACGTGAGATCGAGAGAAGATCGTGATGAGCATTACCCGATATAACTAGAACGTGAGTAGAGTGTTTCATGCATAACCCGGAAATCGTTAACAACCCTAGGGATCATCAATTACCTAGTTCTTCTTTATTAATCGTATTACGTCACAATTTATCTTCGTTAAAAGTGAAAATTCTCTAAAAATATTTAGTTAGTTGTCATTTAATTTTAGTCGCTTGTTTGTGGGCGACAACTTTATAAAATCCAAACCCTTTTTACCGGCCACTTAGATCTCCTATAACCACTTTCTAGTTAACTAATAATCGTAAATTCCCTTGGGTTCGATACTCGGAGTCGTAAAATACTCCACTTACTACTTGACCGTATACTTGCGTTTAAGCGCGTAAAGAATTCGCGTCAAGTTTTTGGCGCCGTTGCCGGGGAATTTAACGGTTTATTAGTTTAGTAGAAATTGATTAGGATATCTCTTTTACTTTTTGTTTAATTAGCTACTTGTCTTCTCACTTGTATCTGAGTCTGCTTTTCAGGTCATCAGTGTATGTCCAGGATCCCTAGAGAACTTGTGCCCCCACTTGAAGACCCAGAGCAGTTATTCAGAGATCAGAGGAGAAGACAGAAACAGAGCACTATGGGTGATCAATTGACCAACGCGCAGCTCAATGAGAAAATGGAAGAGTTGGCGAAACTGTTAAATGATCGCAACGCCCAGACACCGTACAACAAGTCTGGGCAGGCTATTGTGGAGAAATTCCAAACGTCCACGTATGGACACAATCCGGCAATTGTAGTGCCAGACATACAGGCTGAACACTTTGAACTTAAGCCTGCGACAATTCAGACGGTGACCAATCAGTTCCAATTCTATGGGAACAGGGATGAAGACCCCAATGAATTTATTGGAGGTTCAACGCGTACATAAAGACTACCAAGTACAAGGATGTAACAGCAGAGGCGTTGAAGCTAATTCTTTTCCCTTATTGTCTGAAGGGTGCAGCTGAGAAGTGGCTACAGTCAAGAGCTCCTGATTCGATAACTACATGGGCTCAGTGTGTGGATGAGTTCATGGCCAAGTTTTATCCAGTTCAACGGGTGATTGAGCTACAGGGTGATATTCTAGGCTTTCGGCAACATGCCGATGAAACTGTAGTAGATGCATGGGACCGTTTTATGTATTTGATCAGGAAGTGCCCAAATCACGATTTTGGGGACTACAAAATTTTGCAGGTCTTCTACCATGGCTTAGAACGCCATAACCAGGAGCTGGTTAACAGAGAAGCTGGAGGCAATTTTCTGTACTCTGTTGACAAGGAAGGAGCCTATGCGCTCATGAAGCAGCTCGCTAAGCAGGACTCACAACTATATGATTCCAGGAGATTATCGGCATTGCCTGAACCTAAAGATGATGAATGGAAGACTGGGATCAGCAAGATGGTGTCAGATTTAGCCAAGCATGTGTATCGGGACCAGAAGCCAGTTGCAAGAGTAGAGGAGCAGGAATTTGATTCAGCCTTGGCCCAGATTGCAAGTGAAGATGTGAACTTTGTGGGGGCACAAGGACCGCGACAGAATTGGAACCAAGGGAACTACAGACCAGGCACAAGAGATCATCCAGGTTTCAGGTATGGGGATCAGTCTGGAGCTATATACGCACCTGGGTTTCAGCACATGCCACAAGCACCAGTGTCGCAGGCTCCACCACCGGCTGTTGTAGCGCCAAACCCAGAGATTTCTGTACTCACTAAGGCGTTGACACAGCTGAGTAACAACATGAACGATATGACGACGACGGTCAATGCTATGTCTTCTGATTTGCAGGCTACGAAGACTTCTCTTCGTGCACTAGAGGTTCAAGTTGGGCAAATTGCAACGCAATTATCTGCTAGAGCACCTGGTTCTCTACCATCTGACACAGAGAATGTGCGCCAGGTAAATGCCATTACCACTCGCAGCGGGGTTTCGTTGACTGATCCGCCATACCCAAGCCATGCTAGGGCTGAAGCGTCAAAAGCTAAGGAGCATGAGGTCTTCGATTCTGAGAAGACACCTGTCATGGTCCCCCAATCAAAGGGCATGACTCCACATGATGATGAAAAGTCCAATGAGGTATTACCACCGCCCTCTTCTTCTAAAGATGTACCTTTTCCATTGAAAACTAGGAAGAAGAAGGATGACTCTGAGGAGTACAGGAAATTTCTCAATATTTTCTCCAAACTGCACATCAATATTCCTTTGATTGAGGCACTGCAGAAAATGCCTAAGTATGCGCGGTTTATCAAGGATGCAATCTATGGGAGAAAAGCTATGGATAACTTTCAGACAGTAAAACTAAATGAGAAGGTGAGTTCATGTGTCTTGCATGGGCTACCCAAGAAGAAGAAAGATCCAGGTAGTTTTGTTATTGAGGCTACACTTGGCGGGGCATATACAGGCAAGGCTCTATGTGATTTGGGGGCAAGTGTCAACTTGATGCCACTCTCAATATTTAAGAAGCTAGGTGTGGGGGAGCCTAGTAAAACCTGGATCAATCTGCAGTTCGCAGATAAGTCGTCCAAGAAGGCCATTGGGGTGGTAGAAGACTTACTTGTGAGGGTTGGTAGTTTGATCATGCCAGCTGATTTTGTGATCCTTGACATGCCAGTTGGTGACGTTCCGATCATTCTTGGTAGGCCCTTTCTGGCTACTGGTCGGACTTTAATTGATGTGGAGAATGGAGAGTTGATCATGAGGGTCAACGATACTGTGGAGACCTTTCAGGTTTTCAAACCGACTCCTCAGTACACTTATGAGGTGAAGCCAGACTTGCCATTTCCTGTGAAAATTGTGCGCGGAATTTTAGAGCTGACACAAGGAGACCCGCCAGATCCTAAGGGTAAAGAATCGAGTGTGCAGGCGCACGAGATAGTCATGAGTGTCCAGCGCCAGAAGTTGGATGCGACACGACCTGCCAAACCACCTTTCTGAGCTTCATGAGGTAACTGGGTCGGGCCGTCGACCGTAAATTACAAGCCTTCGTTGGGAGGCAACCCAACGTACTTTTTTGCTTTAGTTTAGCGAGTGTGTTTTAAATAATGTTGTGTGTGTTTTTCATACTGTATTGTTATCTGAGAGGTGAGAGAGTGAGGATCTTATGTTTGAAATGAGTCTTTGCAGGTTACAAGGTGAAGCGCGATTCAGACTCCCCTTCTTGATGCGCGCCGACGAGAATGCATAGAAACCGAGAAAACCACTTGAAAAAAAAAATTAAAAAGGAATCAAATATGAGGAAGCACTCAAACTTGAGAAGTTATACTTATGTGAGCAAAACAAGTATGGCAAGAGCTTTCCGGTGATAGACGAGAATGCGCGCAGCGGAGTCCGAACGCAAAAGAGGAATGTGAAAACGAAAAAGTTGGTGGATTTCGAGTCAAGAGTCGCATAATAGCCTGAATGGAGAATTTCCGTGAGTTTCGGGAACTCGCTAATGAGTTATACGCGAATTACGGGAATTAACGGTGAAAACGGCACATGAATCGAAGTTCGGGAAGTCGAGGAGCAAAAAAAAAAAAAAAAAAAAAATGCAGTTCCAGCTCCAGACTGGTCGTATGATCAGCCAACTGGTCATAGGACCACTTTTTACTTAGCCAAAATTTGAAAGATTGAAAAAAGGGGGCTTCTGCTGGTCGCACGACCAGGACAAGTGGTCGTACGACCACTAAGGGTATTTTGCGCAATTCTGTCTTTAAGAGGGGGTATTTTTGATATTCTGAATAAACTTGAAGAAACAAAAAAAAAACCAGAGGAAGGCTTTCCCCTTCATTCGACGTTAAATTCACAGACCTTCCCTCTTACTATCGATTCTGGCCAAAACTGCAAAACTCAGTGCAATCGAAAGCTATTCGGTGGGTTGTCTTCGCAAGCTCATCGCCATCACGGTTCCGGCATTAGGTGCGGTGATTTTGGCGTGTTGGGTCTGGACAGTACCGGCAGCAATCACCGCCGCCCTCGCCGTCACCATCCTCTGCAACCAGCGCCGCCCAAATCGAAACCCAATCGGACTAATCGCCGCTCAATCCAAATCGGACTTCCCCCTGCTTCAACCACCGCCTCTGTCCCTAATCTTCAGAGCCCCTCTTCCCCATCTCCACCATAGCCGACCTCAAACACAGACCCAACTCAGAAGCACCACCCTCTCTCCCACCCGACAACTATCTCACCACAACGCAACCACCAGTCACTCCCGTCGAATCAGAACCCCAATTAAACCCAGCCCCGCCTCTCTCTCTGCATCAACCGAACCTACTTTCTCCCAGAACAGAGCATCACTGGGTTTGTGGTAGTGAAGGAGATTTGGGTTCTGGTTCGGTTGTTTGCAGGTCAGTGGTGGAGGCAGTGGTGATGGCTTTGAATTGCAGGTTGAAGGTGGAGATGGCATATTTGAAGGTAGTTTGGTGTATTGTGGATTGGTTTTAGGTGTAGGATAGGAGTTTTGTACTGGGAGTGAAATGGTGAAGGTGTTGGTGATTGAAGGGAATTGGTGCCGGTAGTGTACTGGTGAATGATTTGTTGCAGAGGGGTTACATGTGGTTCTGGGTTTAGGCCAAGCAGTGGTGTAAATTGTGGGTTAAGGGCTGGAGATAGTGTATGCTGTTTAGGAGGTGAAATTGTGTACTGCTTGGGTGAAAGATTGAGATGAGTTGTGGGCGTATTGGTGGAGTTTAGTAATTAAGAAGTCCGGTTGTTTCGAGATTATAGGGGCTGGTTTATTGGTGTTAATTTGGTCATAGCTGTGTCTAAGCTACTGGTTTGCTTCGTGGGTGTGAATTTGATAGGCAGGTTGGTAATGTGGTGATGTGAATGAGAGGTGGAAATTCTGGTTGGGGGATTAATTTGGGATACTTCAGCAATTCGCTTATTGTTCAATTCAACTACAGCTCCTAAAGAAAAATAAACACTGAGCCGCTGATACGGATCCGAGTTCGAAACTGGATGAAAATTTTGACGAAGACATCGACCCCGGTGTGCTAGTTCACACTCGACCGTTACGGGAGCTCACATCACGAGCTCGGGGATTCTTCGTTCTCTTTTCGTCAGTAGCAATGGATCAATCGACCCCGGTGTGTTTCGCACACTCGACCGCAAGGGAGTTAGCATTGATGTGCACGATGTTTGCTTGGGGATTGTTCTTGCTATCTCGGTCAGCACTTATCGGAGTTCGTCCCCGACCTTGTGTCGGTTGTGAGTATACTTTTCTCTCTCTCTTTACTTACCGTTTAGGCACATCGTACTTGCTCTAGGATTTTATTTTTAGAATTCTAGGGAATTACTTGAGTACTTGCTTAATTTCGGTACACACAACTTGTCACGTGCACGTAGCTTGAATTATCTCTAAATTTGTTGTAGCTACCTTCTTGTGCCGTGACTTGGAATCCGAGTAGAACCACCGCCCCTCACATGTGAATGCCGAGTCTTCTTGGTTAATCTCTAAATTCGTTGAGGACAACGAAGCAGTCTAGTGTGGGGGGATTTTTTAGTCTTGACTAGCCAGTCAGTGTCTGCATCGCCATGTCTGCATATAGTTGTTCGTGTCGTATTGTGTCTATTTATGTGGTCCGTGTCGTGATATTGTGTAGTATATCGTATTGTGATTTGTTAGTCATGTATATACTTGTTTGTGTTTGTGTTTATTAGTGCACATTTTCTTATTTGAGTCTACCTACCCTGTCGAATGTCTTGTGTAGTTTCGTTCGTGTCGGCTTGCATGTAGTGTAGGAACTATATGGAAAAAAAATAGAAAAAAAAAATCAAAAAAATTAAAAAATATCAAAATCCAAAAAAAATTAAAAAGAGAAAATTTTGAGAAAAGGGCAATCGAAAGAGGCTAATTTGATAAATCGCGAAGTGTGAGGATTTTAGGGATAGAGCATGATTTGCGACCGAGAGTGACGACGTGAGTCCCCCCTAGTAGGTATAGAGGGACTTTCTTTACGGGAGTGCCTACCTATTTTTAACACTTACGTGATTTTCAAAGTCAAAGTGTGTGCCTATTTTCTTACAAGAGCTGAGCTAGGTGTGAGCTAAACAAGCCGAACATCCATGTGTACGTCTTAGGTAGTCGCCAACCCGCCTCGTAGTGGCACACGAAACAGCTGTGCGAGGTCGTGTATTAGAGCACTCACTGCTTTTAGAACTCACCTTGTAGGACCATTAGACGCTCCAATTTGAACCTTGGATTCTTTGCTAGCCTTCGGACCTAGGATGACGATTCTTGGCCTTCATCAAAAATTGATTAGAATCACCACTTTAGTGCGTCACGAGGGGGTTGTGTAGTTGAGGGGGTTCGATGAGGGAGTGATTATACAATTCGTTGAGTTCTACATCTCGCTTGCACTTCATTGATTATCTACGAGGGGATGCGAGGGTGAGTGAGTAGGCTTGCGCACTTCGGTGTGGCGGTGTCCCATGCCATTACATCATGGACACAGTTGTGGAGAGCCGTGAGTGCGTGAATCTAATACGCACGGAATTGGGTTGGGTGAGCTTAATTGGTGGATCGTGCTAGGTACCGTTTTTGATTACTTTGGTGTAGGAGGATCGGTTGGATTAGGCACGAGATACATTCATCTTCGGGACTACTTGAGAGGGGATATGGTTACATTCGAGTGTGGGGGTGTCGACTTTTGACTCCGGACATTGAGTGTGAGCTTGCGACGACTCCACTCCCACACATGTACTTCATTGATTTTGCGGCTTGGACTTGACATGGACTTTGGTTGAGTTAGGAGAAGATGATATTTCTATGTGATATTCATTCATCGATTTACGTGTTTCCTTCTCCTAGCATATTTGATTAGTATTTGAAGACCACTCGGATATTATTGTTGGATTTTGATTGTATTTTGAGAGAATTGTGAAAGAAAAAAAAAAGAAAAGAAAAAGAAAAAAAAAACGGAAAATAA
This sequence comes from Linanthus parryae, assembly GCA_023055425.1. NCBI lineage: Eukaryota > Viridiplantae > Streptophyta > Magnoliopsida > Ericales > Polemoniaceae > Linanthus > Linanthus parryae. The sequence goes on along the minus strand of JALGPY010000004.1, from coordinate 124,005,184 downwards.
ATAAAAAAAAATGAGAGAAAAAGAAAAAAAGGATAGATGAAATAAAGTGAGTTGGAATTGAATTGACACGAGTGGTGGAGCTACTTTGACGACGACGGTTCACGTTTCATGCACGACGAATGACGATGGCCACGGAGATCACTAGTGTACTGGGGTTTGAGGGAATTGAGGGCCGGAGGTGGTGAGCTTTGGGTTTTGGTTCCTATCATCGTGGTGAGGGTGTGTGAGATGTGGGATTTGATGTGAGAATGTGACGCTTAGGACTTGATTTCGATGAGATTATCTATATGTCCCTAAGCCTCATCATGTGAAAACCGTTAGCGGATTAGGAGCTCGGACCTTGGATGTGGCTTTGCCTAGCTTAGTCTCTTATTTCGTGGCACACGCGAAGAGGTAGCGTACTCTTGTACTTAGTAAAGTTAGGCTTTCTATACTAACTAGGGGAGAGTCTCGTTGTCGAATTTAGTTTCAACTCATGCTTTGTTCCTAGGATTCTCATCACTTCATGATAATCGATTTAAGCCAATGGAGATTGCCCAATCTCAACCAAAAAGATAAAAAGTGTGTTTTGTATATATATGTTTGTGTAGGATCGAGTCGTAGTTTGCATTTGCATCATATTGTTGCATTATCGAGTCTTGTGTCGTTTGCGTCTTGAGTCGGCTAGTAAATAGTGGTTTTACTCGGGACGAGCAAAAGGTAAGTGTGGGGGTATTTGATAACTCTCTTTTATGAGTTATGTTATACTTCCATATTACTTGTATTAGGCTTATTTCACATGATTTATATGTCATATTTGCACAAATAGGTGAATTTGACTATTTCTAAGCCTAAGAGTGAAAAGTTGTGTTTCTAGCTTATTTGTGCATGTTTTCTCTCATATTTGCTATGATAATTGCACGGGTAGTGTTTTGTTGTGTATCTCAGGTAAAATAGGTGCAATGGAGCTTATGAGATGCTTGGATATGCTTGGAATGGAGCTAGATGAAGAGGAGAAAAGAAGACACGCACAAACGAAGAAAAGTTGGAAAAGTCACACAGGACCAGCCTGCACTCTTTTAGATGCCCAGGAAAATCTACAAGGAATTTTGAAGCAAGCCTTGCGGCATTGGAAAGTAGACATCCGTAGCTTTCCAACGATATATGGTAGGCCCAAAGACGAGTCCGTATGAGGGAGATACAGCCCGCGCAAGATCAGCAAATAATTCTGCCCGGGAATTACAAAGTAGAGGGGCTGAAGTGCAATTTCGGCATATTTTCATTAAAAAACGTGCCCAGCTGGTAGAAAACGGGGAGAACGACCTAAGAGCAAGATATTCACGCATCTTTGAAGATTTTGGAGCTAGGGAAGAAGGGAGAACAAGCTTGGAGCAAGGATCATCAACTACATTGAAGATTCAAGCGTTTGATCATCTTTTCTTCTTCTATTCTTCATGAACTTCATTATTTTGATCATGTTGAACCATATTATGTCTAGCTAAACTTCTCAAGCTAGGTGATTGATGGAAAACTAGGGTTTGTTGGATGATTTTCCGGATTTTGGACATGATACATGCGTTTGCTTAAATTCTATGAAGGCTCTAGTTATCTTACATATTCTTGTACTTCATTCTTAGTATTCTTGGCTTGATCACCCTTAGGATACTAGTCGTTGAGATTGTTGCACGAAAGTGAACTCTTTGATACATGTTAAAGAATATTGTAGGTAATCTTGTAGTTTCTTGAGACCGACAGGAGATAGAAACTTGATTAATCGTGTGAGGGTAGTTTCAATTGATTTTTGTTAGAACTTAGTGAATTCGGTGGACCGATAGGACCCGGTGATCAAGTATAGCAAATCAATTAGATTGTATTAATAGACGGAGGTGGACCGAGAGGACCCAAAATCTATTGTTTACACAAATTCACGTGAGATCGAGAGAAGATCGTGATGAGCATTACCCGATATAACTAGAACGTGAGTAGAGTGTTTCATGCATAACCCGGAAATCGTTAACAACCCTAGGGATCATCAATTACCTAGTTCTTCTTTATTAATCGTATTACGTCACAATTTATCTTCGTTAAAAGTGAAAATTCTCTAAAAATATTTAGTTAGTTGTCATTTAATTTTAGTCGCTTGTTTGTGGGCGACAACTTTATAAAATCCAAACCCTTTTTACCGGCCACTTAGATCTCCTATAACCACTTTCTAGTTAACTAATAATCGTAAATTCCCTTGGGTTCGATACTCGGAGTCGTAAAATACTCCACTTACTACTTGACCGTATACTTGCGTTTAAGCGCGTAAAGAATTCGCGTCAACGGGCAGTCATAAGCACAATTAAGTGTAGATCGCTGATGAGTTTATAAAGTGACAACAAATGGCAATCTAGATTTGGAATATATAAAACATTGTGCAACTGTATAGCACCGAAACAAAGTCGGCCGGCAAGGACAGCCGATGAAACGCGGCCGTCCGGCAGTGTAATGGCCACATGAGAAACAGAGACGACATCCTGAAGAAGAGACTTATCACCAGTCATATGAAAGGATGCACCCGTGTCCAAAATCCAAATAAGCTTACCCGATTTATCAGATGAAGCTTGAATAGAGTTGTAAAGATCCATAACCGCATTCCATTGATCATTTGTGAGTGCAGGACCAAAGGATGGTTGATCGGCAGTGGAAAGCGTACCGTCGGAAGCAGGAGACAAAGCAGCAGGCTGTACCACATTGGTGGCGCCTGAGTTGCGGCGAGACCCGCGAGCAGATGACGGCGGCGTGGGTGCAGAAACTGCAGTACCAGCAGCACGTCCATCAATTCGTTCTTTCCACCAATCGGAATAGCCGTGAATCTTAAAGCACGTGGAAATGTCATGACCCTTGCTATCACAGTAATACAGAACAGTTTCTTCCTGTGAATCAAAGCAGCGACTTTGGGCTGTGGCGCGGGTGTACAGGCAGCAAAGGCGGAGCCTCGAGGGCTTGTAACAACTGTCTTCACACGCTCTTCTTGAACGACAAGAGCATAGATACGAGCAATGGGCAAGAGCGGTTCTTGAGCCAAAATAGTCGACCTCAACGATCCGAAATCAGAATCATCAAGACCAATTAAAAATTGGTGAATTTGTTCTTCTTCCCGCTCCTTGATAATGGAAGAAGTGATGCCACAAGAACATCCACTGCAGGTGCAACATTAAAGAGGAACATAAGTTGAAAATTCCTCCCACAATTTTTTGATAGTCGAGTGATAGTCAGACACCGATCGTCTGTTTTGACGACAAGATGCAATTTCAGAACGGAGTTGCAATTTCGAGGACTGTTTCCGACAGAAAACGTTGCTTAAGATCATCCCACAATTCTTTAACTGTGGAGAAGTATGTGATAGAAGACCAAAGCGATGGATCGATCGATTGAATGATCCAACCAATAAGCATAGAGTTTACTACCTGCCAATCCTCAAGCAAGGGATCATCAACAGAAGGTATTTTGATGTTTCCATCAAAGAAGCCAAATTTGCACTTCTCCATCAAGGAGTTTAACATGGCGGAAGACCATTCTTCAAAGTTTTCACCTTTCAAAACAACCGGGAAGATCTTAAATCCCGGATGATCAGAAGGATGAAGATAGTATGGAGGCTTGAAGTTGGAGGAAGATGCAGCGGCGGCGTCTGCAGCTAGGCAAGCGGCGGTCTGAGCGTCTTTTTCCTGGTTCTCCGGGTTAGTCATGGCAAAGGGTTTTGTTTAGGATTGGTAGAAGCGGCGATTTTCTGGCGGCGGCGATAAGAGTATCCGGCGGCGGCAGAACAAGGCGAGAAAAAAAAATGTTTAGGATCGTTGCTCTGATACCATGATAAAAGATGAGTAAAAGGGGAAAATTTTATTTGATTTTATGGTTCTCATTGCTATGAGATTACAGTACTATACAGTGATGTACAAAGATAACAACGAATCATAAGGATACCAATAGATAATCATAAGGATATCAATATGATCAATTATCCCAACAACATAATTTGCTATCTTAAAATATATTTATATTCCGATATTTTCCAATACAAGACCAAGTGTTTTCATGAACATTATTTATCCCCTTTCCTGTTCTCTCTTTGTGCTGAAAGTCTTCTCTTTCTCACTGTCCCATGTTAATTCTGAAGGCTTGATTAAAGGCATTCCTTATAGTAGGAATGCTAATATCACTCATTTGCAATTTTCAGATGACACTCTCTTGTTCTTCCAAATTTCTTCTTCTCTTGGTTGTAACCTTCATAATATCATTAGTAAATATGCTAAGCAGTCAGGTGTTAATAAATCATCTATTGTTTTTAGTCCTAACTATAATCAAGAGGATAAATTGACTTTCTCACAAGCTCTTAATATCCCTGAGAAGCCTTGTATATGTAAGTACCTTGGAGTCACTTTAAACTCCAAAGATAATAATTCTGACAATATTACCGTAGCTGTTAATAGGAGCACTCAAAGATGTTCTGGTTGGAGAGATCTTCTTCTAAATTTTGTAGGCAGATGTGTTCTCATTAAGTATGTCCTAAATAGTACTCTTGTTCACCCTATGCCCATTAGTGTATTTCCTGCTAAAGTCTGCAATAATATTTCCTCCATGTTTGCTAAATTTCTATGGTTTAATAATATTGCTAGAAGAGGTATTCATTGGCTTTCTTGAGATTTTCTTTGTAACAAGACTAATAGAGGGGGCTTACGATTTAAAATATTTCTTGTTTCAACAATGCCTTACTTGCTAAGAACAGTTGGAGGATGGTCTCCTCTACTTCTTATCTTTTTTCAAAATAATTTACTTCTAAATATTGTAGCAGAACTCCTTTTACAACTCTAAAAGTTAATCCCACATCTTCCTTGCGTGGAGAACTATCTGTAAATGAAGGAATACTCTCAATAAGGGGCTTAGATGGAAAATTGGAGATAGGAAAAATATTTGGATAAGGTCTTCTGGTTGGATTAACTCAGTGCATGCTAAATCCATTGAAGATGTTCTTAAATCCTCTGATCCTTCAGATAAATTTAAGAAAGTTTCCCAAGCTTCTAGATACTGCCATTAATGATAATAACAGATGGTGTAAGAGGTATCTTCAAGAGTTATTTCCTGCTTGACTATCTAACATTATACAAAATCAATATTGTGGGAATGTTAATCAGGCTGACATCCCTTTCTGAAATGCCTCTTCCCATGGTGTCTTTACTTTCTCTCATGCTTATTCTCTTCTTAATTATAATAACTCTTCCCCAAATTTGTCTTCTTCTCAAATTCAATTTAATTCAGTGAGTTATAACTTTAAGTGAAATAGGCTTTGGAAGAGTGGTATGCCAAGCAATATTATTGGTCTCTTATGGCGCATTCTTACCAATTCTCTTCATACTCTTGATAATATTCATATTTGAATCAAAAATTATAATCCTCTTTGTCATTTTTGTAACCTGCACCCTGAAACTCCCTCCCATTTATTTCTGCATTGCTCCAGGGCTCAAGGGCTTTGGCGTAAGGCTCATTTTATCATTCCTATTGATAATACTTATGATATTAATTACAGGATTAAGAGTTGGTTAAAATCAAGGAAAACTATGCAGGCTAGGCCTAATTGGCAGTGGCCTCCATCTATCATGTGGATCTTGTGGATTGCCATATATGAGTTGGTTTTCAACAAGGAAGAGTCCACCCTGGAACAATTGTTTCATTAAGCTCAGTATCTCAACTTTATTATTAAGGTTACTTGTGGTTCCAATTTATGTAATCTTTAACGTTCCTTCAGATTTATCAGGGATGGTTGAAGTTGCAGTTGTGGATGGAGAACCTTCTTGGGTGAATGCTCAGGTTCAGTTTGCTGCAAACTCCAGTTTAGAGCATGTGGCTAAAGCAAAGCCCCTTGCATCTCTTCCCCCAGTTGTTGTCTCTGCTGTTGGTGATCCAGTGTATGCTTTTCCAGTCCAGGTTGCAGTGGATGATGCTTTGTTCATGCCGTCTTTCCCAGGTGTCCCCATATGCTCTTCTTCCGTTGGTCCGTCCTCTTCTGCTTAGGATGTTGATGTACTACTTCTCCCTCTTCCAGAATCCTCGGTTCAAATGAATGCCATTGTCCCGTTCATTATGGAGTAGTCTCAGTTTTTTTGTTGGTGTTTGGATGTAGTTTGAGGTTGTTTATTTTCCAAGCAACCGCTGTTTTGTTTTGGTTGTGGGTGTCTCCGGTGGTTCTTCTTGTTGGTTTTGCCGGATGTTCGGTTGGTTGTTTGACATTATTTTGTGTCTCTAGTAGAAATGCTTTATCGGTGTACCTATGTTTTATTAATTGATGTTCTTTAGTTCCGCAAAAAAAAAAAAAAATACACTTCCACTTCAATGAGAAGCAGGTCTTTTGTTGCTAAAAATGCAAGGGTATATGTGCCAAGGTGAGAGCGAGCCGGGCTGGGGCGGGTTTAGACCGGGCTGACAGAGAGGGGGGCAGATTGTCGATCCGTGCTCCAACGGGCCGGGTCAGCGTGTTTAAAATTGGACCCATGCCGGGCCCGGGTCCAAAACTCGGGTTTAGGCTGGATGCGGGGTTTACTCTTTTATGTGAAGTTATTATATGTATTATGTTTGTATATTGTAGATGTGTATATATATTTAAATTATTCACATTTATAATAAATTTGTAACTCACTGTTTACAAAATAACAAACAAGTAATAAAAATAGCAACACTATCAAAGAAAGTGTAACAAATTATTAATCGAATTTTGGGGTTACAAATGTTAGAAAAAATGCATCAATATAGTTTGAGTGCATCCTAACTAGGTTGGCACCTACCCAGATATCTATCATTTGTAATTTTTTATAAACTATGAATTTCGACAAAAATATAAAAAAGCCATTTTTCTCTAGCTTCATTCGTCATCGATGTCTTCTTACACAATACCATCTACTTCGTCTATAGTTTTTCCCTCGGCGTTGGCTTTGAATTGCTGAATAGTGAGTTGGGCCTCTCTTCAGATGTCTTGTGTTCTCAAATTCGTCCCAATCTTTTGTAAGAATGAGCACCTCCAACATCTCGAGCGTCAATCTTGCACGCTTCTTTGATAAAACTTTTTCACCCGCACTAAAAGCCGACTCAGATACGGTACTTGAAACGGTGTTAGTACATCTCATGCTAGTATTGATAATATCAGGTAACTTTCGACCTTTTTTTCCACCATTATTAACATTATTAGTTTCATATGAATGTTTAGTAGCTAGGTACCATAGAGAATTGGATGGAGTAGTATTTTCTCATTTTACCCAATAAAACTACTCGTTATACGGCAGTTGGGGGGGGGGGTGTAAAAATACCTTTTTTGGAGTTATACCCGGGTGGAAAACATTACCCCTCAAACTAGCCGTTTTAAAAAAACGAAGGCAAAAAGGTCTTTTTGAAAACTAGCCGTTGGTAATTAAAAAAAAATGAATGCAGGCCAACCCATGTTGGCACGTGTTGGGCTCAACCTGTGCGGGTTACGCCATGTGAGGGTCGTGTACGTGTCTGGCTGCTATGGGGTGAATGTTGAACCGGTCGTGCCACGGGCTGTGTATAGCATTAGGGGGCCGCGTACGACTTTAGGGGTAGGGGCCCGGGTATAGGACGGGTCTAGGGTGTCTATGTGCGGGCCGGGTCATTTCCACCCTTGGGCCGACCCGCTTTTCCACCTTGATATATGTGGTATTACATGGTTCACAGTGAGACGACATATGTAGGACCGCAACTCGGGCGAGCTGGAAGGGTTGAGACCCATGTCCTAGTCCAAGCCCAAATTTTGCCCAGCCAGCCCAAGCTGGACCCAGCCCGAGTTAAGAGCATCATCAGCCCGTCAAACCCTAATTCATACAGAGTGATTCTGGCTCGGGCTGGATTCGGGCTAGCCCATTGAACTTAATGAATTAATTTAGTTATCATTTTCATATCAATGGAAATTTTCCTCTTAAAATTAAAGTAATAAATTAAATATTGAAGAAGATACTTAGAGTATGAATTTTAAGGTATGTTGCTTAAGTCCAAAAAGTAATGTCTATAACTGCTACAGCGGATTCAATATCTATGGGTATTAAAATAACTTTTTTAAAATACAAGAGAATCATAAATATGCGGTGAAAAAGACAAACTAATTTTTTCAAGAACAAAAAGAATTATGGAATGCAATACTATTATTCAAAAGAAAAATAGTAGATTCATGTTAAATATTCTATATAACTTCTCTCAAAATATAGCATTGTTAGGTAGTGATTCCACAAATCGGGCAGCTCGAGCTAGCCCGTGGTTCAATATGGTTGCCCAGACTCTACTCTAATTACAATTTAGGCTTAAATTTCTATCCAAACTCATTAAAATTACAAAAAATGTATCCGAGCCCGATTCTAATCCGGGCTAGGCTTGAGTTTGTTGGGTTCAACCCGTCTAAGTTGCATCCTAGGTCTCTAATTACAAAAAATTAAAGGACCAAATGAATTATATTATCTGTAGTCAAACAAACACTAAAACAAAGAAACTATAATCCAGAAATCGCAAACTTGAGTAAAATGAATGTATTAGCACAAAAGGAATGTGGATTTTAGTGGTTGGGAGGTGTCCATAAGACGTATTCACAGTTTTGTCATCATATCCAATTTCAAAACTATATTAATTCGAGTAGGAGTGGGATCTCTTCACTTGAATCAGCCCATAATGGTAGGGGTGCAACTTGGGCGGGTTGAACCCGACCAACCCGAGCCCAGCCCGAACTTAAATAGGGCCCGAACACATAGTTTTTGTAATTTGGACGGGCTTGGACATAGATTCTCAGCCCGAATTGCAATTAGGGTCGGGCTTGGGCACAAATATCGAACGACGGACTAACCCGAATTGCCCGATTTGCATGACCACTGCCTATAAATATTATATTTTAAAATAACTATATAGAAAATTCAACATGAATATGTTACTTTTGTTTTGATCATTAGCGATGTTTTAAATTATTGTTTTGTTCTTGAACTAGTTGATTTGTTTTTTCGCCAACAATTTATTTAATCTCTTGTGTTTTTATAAAGATATTAAGTTTAATGTACTAACCCGAATTCAACCCGAACCCGAATTGATTTATACTAATTTGGGCTCGGACGGGTTGACAATGCTCTTAACCCGGGTCGGGCTGGGCTTGGGCAGCCATGACAGAACTCGGGCTCGGGCTTGGACAGGGGTGCCAACCCGTCCAGCCCGCCCGAGTTGCAGTCCTACATAATGGTACATTAATAATCTATTAGCAAAAGATAGAGACAGTCACCCTCAGTTGCTCCTCAAATCCCGTCTCAAAGACTAAAACCATCAGAAATTGATAAATCAGGTACACAACAATCTCCTAATAGTAGTGTGAGTCATGGCATAATGGGAGTAACATGAATAATTTACTAGTTCACACCAAGACACACTATGAATAAAACAACCAATGTTTCATAACATAACCCTCAAGAGTTTTTCTTGCACACCTCCAAACTCCCAACTTGGTGCCCATAGAAAACATAAATAAAATAAAATAAAATTATTGATATATCAGTAGTAGCTGAAGAAGCAGAGCCGTTATACATTTAACCCATGCATTTTCTCTTCTTCTTCTTCTTCTGGGCTTTCTGTAACTGCTCCGTCAACAAATCACCCTCACAAAATCTCCCACTTCTCTATTAATCTCTCTCTGGGAGTTAATTTAATCCTTCATCTACTTCGCATAAACCTCATGATCAAACCTCTTCAATTCCACTCCATTTACTAATCAATACTCTCCCCAGTAGTTACTGCCTACTTATTTATATACCCCCCTCATTGCTCACATGCTCTGTTCTACTCCCGACGCTCCTCCGGCGAAATTCATTGCCCTCACTTGTTTCTCGCCGTTTCTGGCACTTACCCATTTTCACTCTACATCTCCTTGACATAACCCAGAAACGAATTCGAGAATCATAGAGGGGTTATTATGGGTTTTTCATTGTGGTTTTTGAGCGTGTTCGTTACTGGGTTTATGATATTGTTTGCTAAAATTGATTCTGTGGATGTGATTTCTTGGGACGATATGAGGGTCGATTTGGGGGCAGATCGGTTCATTTCCGGCGACGATACTCAGAGTGTCAGCAATCGGAGTAATGGTGGGCGTGTGATTGTGGTTGATCAGAGTGGGAATGGCGATTCGTACACTGTTCAAGGTGCTGTTGATTTGGTTCCGTTCAATAATTCTCAGAGAGTCAAGATTTACATTCTTCCGGGAATTTACAGGTCTGCAACTCTCTCTCTATGTCTCTAGAAATTTCTTCTTGAGGTTAACTTCTCATGGTGGTGTGGAGTTGGATTCGGGTCAGGTGTGAGCTAAATTCTAGGGACGTGGGGTTTTGTACAAAGCTAGTGCACAGTCACGATTAATACGTGTTTTTTTATTTGGGAACTATTCGGGTCGGACTGTTTCGGTTCAATCCGGCTGTTTTTGGTCAGGTTAACGAGTGTGGATCCAGGCTCGTATTGAAGTGTGATGCACCCAAAACTAGCTTTTGAGAAGTCATCTTATGCACCAAAATTTGCTTTATGTTGGGATTCAGATTAAAATTTGTTGTGAACTAAAAAACTGCATGTTGTCTCGCATAATTATCTTACGTTTTGCAGATTCTAATCTCATGGTACTTTAGAGTTTTCACATGCAACAAATTTTCACCCAACTTATCAGCTGATACATAGTACATATTGTAGTTGTTCTTGATTATTTTTTTGAGAAAAAGTTGTTCTTGATTTTAGTCCTCTCAATTTGGCAGTAAAAGCACTAATTGAACAGTAGCCTCCTAGAGCATTTCTATCTTAGGTAAACGTTTAGGCATATTATACATAAAATCACTGTTTGCATTTTAAATGAGTGATATTTTAAAAGTGATCACAGTAGTCGTTAGGTAAAAAATTATCAATAGAGAGAGAAAATCTTAGAGATGACGGTCGAAGAGTTTTAGCACTCATCAAATTGTAGAAATTGTGACATAGCGAGAGAAAATATTAAAAATGGACAAATAATTAGGAAGCACGTGTGATCTACGAAAATAGGAGATGCACTTTGGTTTGCCTAACAAAAACTACCCTCAAACTTGACTAACAAGATGCCTATTTTGTATTTTTTTCTAACACGAAACATATTCTATTAGTGTCCACTTTTTTTTCTTAGTTCTCTATAATTTGTCTAAAAAATCGATATACCTAACCCACCCTGGAGATGCTCATACCAAGTGAGATTGTTTTTTGAATAAGCAAAAAAGAGAAGACCCATAACATCATTTTAATCAGCAAAAACAGCATACCCGATCCAGGTAAGCTTTGACCCACGAACTAGGTTCGACCCTGTCACCCACCCGAATATTTAGTTTTATTTTCACACCGGACTATGCAGTTACTGATAATGGGTTCTTCTCTCTGAAATTGGACTGTAAAATTGCAGAGAGAAGGTGATAGTTCCTGCGAGCAAGCCATATTTATCCTTCATCGGAGTCGAGAATCGAACAGAGGAAACAATCATCACCTGGCACGACAAGTGCTCCGACGTCGCTTCCGATGGCCGCCTCTTGGGCACTTTCAGATCCGCTTCCGTCGCCGTCGAGTCCGATTACTTCTGCGCCACCGGAATCACTTTCCAGGTACAAACCCAGTTTTTTTTTTTTTTTTTTTTTTTTTTTTTTTTTTTTTTTTTGAAATTTTTATTAGTGGGTTTTGATGGGTTTGTTGGGAAATTGCAGAATACGGTGGTGGCACAGCCGGGAAGCTACGGTATGCAAGCGGTGGCGTTGAAGCTTGGTGGTGATAAAGCAATGTTGTATAAAATTAGGGTTCTGGGTTCACAAGACACGTTGTTGGATGCAGTGGGATCACACTATTTTTACCAGTGTTACATTGAAGGGGCTATTGATTTCATCTTTGGCAGATCAAGGTCACTCTATCAGGTATTACCCCTAATTACACCACCATGTGTTTGATCAGGCAATTATACTTCTCTATAGCAATAGCATATATTGAAAGCATCCTTTGAATTGGTGGATTATGTCATAGCACTTTTGCAGCTGCCTAGAATGGGAACAATTTAGTGATTTTTACTTGTAGTTGTTATGATGATTTGGAGACTTCTCGATATGCGCTTGAAGTGATGAATACGATGAATTATGGATGGATAGATTGCTCTAATGTGTGTACTGAGTGTGTGTTTTAATGGTGGGTTTGAACCAGGACTGCGTGTTTCACTCAACAGCTAATACATCAGGAGCAATCGCAGCCCATCACAGGGATTCAGAATATGAGAATACCGGCTTCTCCTTTGTCAACTGCACCGTCAATGGAACAGGAAATGTATTCTTGGGAAGAGCTTGGGGGAATTACTCGCGGATAATATACTCTTACTGCAATATTGACGGTATCGTCACTCCAGCTGGATGGAGTGACTGGAACCAAACTTACAGACAACAGTACGTATCTCTAATCTGATCTTAGCATATGAGGAGGTGTGATGATAAACCTATAATGTGCGACAATATATTCTTTTCTGTTCACAGAATAGCATGTTCAGCCAGACTCTAATGTGCTCTTGCATTTACAGGACTGCTGTGTTTGGCGAATACGAATGCAACGGTTCAGGAGCAATCAGAGATGGCAGAGTGCAGTGGTCCAAGGCTTTGAGATACGACGAAGCAAGAAACTTTTTAGATATGAAGTTTATCGATGGAGAAGAATGGCTGAGATTATAAAACCCACTCAAACCTTGTGCATAGAAGATCAGTAATTGCTGTTCCAGGGTGGGCATTCTTTTCCCTTATAGCAAAAGTTGGGGAGCTCTGTATATGGATAACGGCATGTTAGTTTTGATCTTTTCTTCGCTCTTTCGAGTGATATACGAATATAAATGATATTAGCGCCTTCACCTATCAACAATGTTCTCTCCCTGCTTGAATGGCGTTTATTCAGTGTTGTTTCATCCCAGAATTCAACAAAATACTGGAGCCGTAGAAAGTGATGACTTAAGACGAGAGATAAATAAGATCAACTTGACAGAGACGGAAGAGAAGTCAAATAATACAAATGGAGAGATTTGATACATAGAGTGAGTGGAGAACTGGAGACTCCAACTTGGAACCTCTCGTACCTATCACTACAACAATCGATTAAGGATCAGAATCTACCCACAGATTCTGAGCTTTCTTGCTGTACAACTAATATCATCTACTAATCACCAACCAAGCTAAAAACAAAGTGTTTTGAGTTCCAAGTTCAAGCACCTATCCTACCATTATTTACACATCTTCTATCTGCTATTGTTAAGCAATCGCAACTATAAATGCCTCCTAATGTTCTGCCTCTCTGTTGAACAAACTATTCAGCATCCGGTAACTCTGCTTCACCATTCTTCTCACCAGTTTCAAATTCTTCTGACTTGGGTGCGTCGTCACTATCTGAATCACTACCATTGTCTTGCGTATCATCCTTATCAGCGCCATTCAAACTTTCAGAGCTCTCATTACTATGGTGATTAGCAGACCCCTCATTCTCCTGAGAGGTGTGGTCATTGCTCTTCACATCTCTATCTTCCATTGAAACCTGTTTATCATTCTTTTCACAGTCCATAACACGCTTCTCCTCCGTTGCTTTGCTAGAGGGAGCTTCATCACCTGAAATAGGCAAATAACTGGACTGGGTCTCCTTTGCAGTCATTGTAGATGGAGACATCTTGGTGTCGAGTCTGATAATTGCAGATATGACCGAGAGGATATCACTATTTGCTTCAATATCTACCCACTTATCCCCTATACAGTCTCTAGAAACTCTAAGGTTATTCTTACTTGCTTTCAGAAGTAAATTCTCACCTGACATTAGCCAATATGCAAGTCGAAGATTAGAAAATGTCTGCAACAGTTCATGAAGCATGTGAAAATGCATAAAATGAGAATTGCAACTTACTGGGAACGTAGACTTGGAAACCACCATCTGCAGCTATGCCAGTCACAACCCCTTCCCACCAGCCTTCACACCACCATGCATCAACTGCAGCACCAACCTTAAAGTTCCGCTCTACCTGATCATGAAGAGGACGGGCAGGTCTGATAGTTAGGCGGCCTGCGCATCTGATTCCAAGTTTGTCTGGCCTTGCTACTCTGAATGATGGTACCCATTCCTATAAATTAAAAAAAAAAAAAAAAAATGTCAAGAGAACTCATGTTTTCACTTCTTCCATGTCTACCACGTCAAACAAGCTATTTTGGCCTTTTCGGCATATGGAGCTTGAACCATCCAGACTCCAGAGGTCTAAGATCCAAATCTCACACCCAGATGGCCAGATCCAGATGCAGATGGAGCGGAAGGAATACTACTAAACGGTAGAGAACTACTCCTGACATATGCGAGGTTAACCTATACGAATATATCTATTAACTCGGAAAATTAAGATATTTTTTCTTTAAATTTCGAGGGGGTTGATGCCTTGGTGATTTGATACAATGCATCATCCCTGAAATTATTCTTTGATGGTGAATGGTTGTTGGGCTTTATCCCATCATTACTATACCCAGCGTGCAATACCCTCATAAACTTTGGTCGTCTATCACCATAAACTACTAAATTCCTACAATCAATCACCATAACTTGTTTCTTAATCTTAAGAGATATGTACCAAGGTAAATGCTCTACTCTCCTATGCATACAAAACTGCAGGAATCACAAGGACACTTGATAGTTGACACCATGTCATATTCCAAGACATCAGCAAACCCTTGTCAGGAAAATAAATGGAATCACAAAAACTGAGAATTTGAATATTTCCTGTGTAATTCCTACAGTAAACTCTCAGAAAAGATCAGAAGAAATAACATACAAAACCTAAAAGATATACAGGTTGTGAACCAACAAAAGAACCTAAGAAAAGCTTTGACTGAAAAAGAGGTCCATTTGCAAATCAGATTTGAAGGATGACCAGAAGTTATCTTGAGACAGTTCAAACTTGGGAGTTGGGAAGTGCTGCAGTAACTGATGTGTCTGCCATCAATATGATTTGCATCAACGTGTTTCGTATAAAAGAAGATGCACTTTCGGGTATAGCTTACATAGGTGGTAAAAGCTGACTGCTGTGTATTCGAAAAATAAGAAAAAGGAAAAGACGCAATTTTACTAGCACATTATCAATGATCATACCCACCCAAGAATATAAGAGTTCGTAAAGAGCTGAATGCAGCTAACTGATATATGCTCAAACGCACACACTCATGTTACATGCAAATCACAGCATCACCTACCTCTATCCAAGAAATAGAGAAACCAAACATGAGGCAAACAGGCATACCTCAAGATTGCCACATTTGACTTCATCGTTCAAATCATCATATTTGACTTTCAGTTGCTTCCTGGAAACCTGCAAAACTGTACACCTGAACCAACAGCCTCTCAACCCACTATCTTGACTCAACAGTTCAATCTTTTCGTTCGCATGAAGTGGCCAGCTGTGCAGGAGCTCATCGTGCTTATGGTAAATCATCCGTTTGTTAGAAAGATTGCCGTTCACATTTTCATATGATGGTTTACAAGTCGAGTCTTGATTTGCTCTACTGCTTCTTTTCCTTTTAGCACCAACCTTCACATTATCCCCAGGGCTAAACTCACAATCTTCGAAAAAATCAGGACTGAAACAAGAGAAAATTTGCTGATCAAAGTAGCCTCGCAATTTTGTCAACTTGAAGGGCTTCACACGGTTGCTTTTAAACTGTCTGCAGCAAATATGAACTCTAGCTAATAGAGCGCTTGGAAGAACTTCTAAACTTTGCTCGTAATGTTCACGAGTCAAAACTATGGCAGGACCATCAACACATTCCGCACTTATGACTTGTGCATAGGGGGTGATGAATACTTCTTTGGGGTGAGGATTTCGTAAAGATACCACATTCTCGACTTCTTGACTACGGTGAAACCACCTCACTTTGACCTTTTTCTGCGCCTTCCTGTCTTCATACATATCCTCCAAATACGCAAGGTGGTGTTTATCTTCTTCAGCCATGACAGAAACAAAGGAATGGGCCTATCAACATATATTGTAGAGTCAAGGTATGCCGAAAAAAATAAAGGTCGAGCGTCATTTCAAAGAGAACTGAAGGGACGCAACATAGAAACACTCACAAATGACAACACTTGATTGCAGTACAAGTGTACAAAACTTTTTTGCAGACTACTCATTTAACAGAAGTGGAGGATTATGAAAGTACTCAAAATTGTTAAGCGCAACTTAGGTGCAAACTGTGGCAAGGAAGAAGTAATGCAACGCTGAGGTATTCTTTCTATATGTTGAGAGCGATTGTCTTTTTTTTTTTTTAATTGGATGGTTGAGAGCAATTATTAAGAATACAAATTTAAGAGTTTGCTATCGATCAGTAACAAGCAAAGCCAGCCAAAATCATTCAATCAGAGTGAATGAATACATGATTGAATATGGTGAAGATTATGTTTTCATTCACTCTGATTGGCATGGGGATGTGAAAGATTATCTTCCACAAAGCAAGAAGATTCTACGTCGCAAAAAATGCATTTTCAGATATGACCCTGCTTTAAAATGATTAACCACTTACCGATATGGTGATCCCGTTCCTACGAAATGAAGGATAGTGCTTGAGTTGTTTGCCACATCCCCATGTATCACCTGACCACGCTATAGCTGGAGTGCGTCCTTCCATATTCCTTGCAAGATGACTCTGCAAATGCCACAGGAACCTAATAAGCATATAAAGCCACAATGACATGTGCTGGCATTGGGGTGCTGGCATTCAAAGAGATACCTTGCAAACAGACACACTGGTTTGCTGAGCGCTCACTCCAGTTTCTATTGGATTATTCTTTGGTGATTCTGTAAAAAGAAATGATACAGGAAGAATGTCAGTTATGCTCATCTTCTTGGAAAATAGATGACACCATAATTTTCATCTTTTGAAAAAATGTTTTCGCTCATGGGTAGCATGTCCCACAAAACAAACTGCTATATCAACTTACTCGAGCCCGCATGCCAGCACATTGAAACAGAGTTTAGGGGAACCAACAGTTTAACTTTAAAGCGAGAGGTTCATCCACACTAGAACATGGGTTAATTACCATTATTGGTACATAATTTAGAAAACTTTACTTTAAGAGTTAAAAGTAGAATTATCAACGCGGAGGCGCAAAGTACAAAACTAGCACCATAGAGTATAAAAAAACCCATCTTTTCTGTGCACAATTTTGTTAACACAGTTGTGAACCATAAGTGAATGGCCCCTAAAAGTAAATATGGCTCCAAAAGAACCCAAGTGGAAGGGGTAAAAGACACTTTCACTCCCTCAGGTTTGATGCAAAGACACTTTCACCCCTCGTTTGAGAACTGACACTTTCATCCCTTTTGTGTTCTTAACTTCAGGACACTTACACCCCTGACTGGCTGACTATGTATCATACTCTAAGATAGCGAATTTATCCCTGAAACTACTATAGTGACTAACAACCGCTCCCAGACTAACGATGTCACAATTAGTGAGTGTAAATATACTGAAATTTGACAGACAGAAGAGGTGGAAGTGTCATTTCCCAAACTGGAAGGAGTGAAAAAGTCTTTGCATCAAACTTGAGGGGGTGAAAGTGTCTTTTACTCAAGTGGAAGACCTAAGCTGTAATGTTATTTTGTAGAAACTTATTATTTATAGGCCATAGCAAATGGGTCAATTTAGGATTCTATCCAAATTACTAATTTCCTCGTGCCTTTGACATCATGGTTGCTAAGAGGTTGAAGAAAGAACCATGCCAGGCAAAAGAACTTTTCCACTTCGTGACTGGCAATAAGAATTCAAGAACAATAACACGAGGAATCCTGCTAAACCTATGAGCATCCCTGATATCATCCGGACATGGATGTCACCAATAGTGGCTTTGAAATAAATAGGCCATATAGAAATTTTCTTAAAAAATAAAAGCAAATTCAACTTGTGACACATGGTTTGATCCGATTTCAAATTTGTATCCAGTGGTTTAAAAAGCTGCAATAACCTGTGGTTATTTCTTCAACACCTTTAACTATCCTTCATTAAAACATCATTTGTCAATGTTGTTTAAAACTTATTTTTCACCAGATCTGGTGAAGAACAATATTTTCTTGTTGACTCTTGGACTCTGTATTTTGTACTCATCTGCCTGTAGTTGTAACACCTACTATCCCAAGGGATACACAACGAGCCATGATACTCAACTTACATTACCCGGACTCAGGTGCGGGTGTCATACTTGGTGCATTGGAGATGCAGGGAGATTCAATGGAACCGACGAATCTGTGGACTACCACTTAATGCAGCACAGGAGTGCAGCTCCGCACAATCTGATGCTACACGGAGAAAGTATTCATTGGGCTAGCCCCTAACCTCCGCTGAGTAACGTCAAGACTAAGTTAGAGTAACTGTTTGAACAACAAAAAGCTGCAGGTTTAAAGCTGCACTTAGGGTCTACTATGCTCCATTTAAAGACCGCAAGGACAGCCCGCTGACATTCAGTTTGACATCAGACTGATCTTCTTTGGCACCTTGCAAGGCCCCAAACCTAATTTTGCTTCACTTAAGTTTTCTATGAGCATGTTGCTCAGGCAAATCGGAAAGTGTCCTAAATTACCGCCTTCCTTAATGTACGTCAATCCTTCACCTACAGTTATTGTGCCATCACTTTGGTTGGGGCTCCACATCACCTAAGCTCGGAATTTAATGACTTCGTTGGGACTAAAGCTACCCGCTGGCAAAAGGAAGTAGATATTATAGTATAAATGAAAGTGACAGTTTGACTTCTGCTTAGGTTGGTCAGAGATACGAAGCAATAGTCAACATCATCATCGATTCCATAAAAACTCCCTGCACCAATAAGATGTGCCTAGTTGATGCCATTTAGGATCCATTGACTCGGCTAAAAAGTGTCCGGAATTAGTAATCGGGATGTGGGGATACCGTTGTAACACTGTTTTTCTAATTATATTTATATACTGTATATGTGATTGTAAAACATTTTCTGCCCAAGGATTTATGCATGTCAAGTCTATTAAAAAGCAATATTACAAGGATTATTTCGTAATCAACTTGCATTCATGTCCCAACTATTAATTTCTTCATTCCCGGCAAATAAAAGATACTATAAAGGCAAAAATGCACTGGTGGTGTTCACATTTTCAATTTCTGCATATTCGGGACCCGAACTTTATTGCCAAATTAGCTTCGCGAATGTGGAGTGGATTCAAAAAAAATCGGTCAATGTAGGACGGCTATTAATTGATTACAAGGTGGCACATTCTTACATGTTCAAGTTTTGAACGCGGTGATTTGTGGCAGAAGAAGCAAGCTGCTTCTTCTGGTGATCCAGTCTAGGCCTGGAGTGAAAGAGCGTTGTTGTGTGGTGAATCAAAAATTCGCAGAGGAGATAGAGACGGGGTTCATTTCAATATTTGTCCAAACAATAGTAACAGTCCAATAGAAACAGAAACAAAGAGAAAAGAACAAAATAGGAACAAACTATAGAGATCTGTGAAGAAATCGAAGGATGGAAAGAGTAGATTTTTATTTTTAGTCGAAAAATAGTCATAAAGAAAACGAGAAAGTATAACGGCCAGAAGAAAAGAAACCAAAGCACGTCCGATGCACAAAACCGAGGGCAAAGAAAATTCCATAGATCAATTTGAGTTGCAAGAAATGGTCCTGTGAGTTTAAACCTCAAAATTTCTATGTCAATATCATCTTCTTTTTACACATTTACAAAATTCTCCCTTGTAAGTCAATCGATCCAATTCATACGTAAGCAAGATTAATTTCACTGCATTGTTTCAGTAAACATCCCCCTTGATTTCATCTTCATCTATATCTAATTTGGAACTCAAAAGCTGATTTCCAAAAGAAATACGAGGTTAAGAAACTAGTGTTTCAATTGATACTTTGTGGGTCGATTGCTTGACCTTTAGACATCCCTTTAAGCCAGTGGCTGCCTGTGTTCATCAGATTGTACAATCAGTTCTTGGTAGCCATAATGATTAGTGGATGTTCTTGATTTGTGTCACTTTCCTACTCGGTACTGATTAGAGAAACATGCTCGAGAGAGAGTTTGAGGTAGAGCTCCTGGTTTGATTTGAACATTGACAGATGGAGGAAGAAGGATGTGGGTTTGGCTTAAGAAGCAGAGCTTGGTGTATGGTCAGAGAGAGAGAGAGAGAGAGTGTAGTTGGTAGTGAAAGGATAGGAGCAGAAAATGATCATCTCATGTAGATCTGTTAGTTTTTTTAGACAGAAGTTAAGAGCAAGTACCACCGCTGCACACACAAAAAAATCCAGGTACCACGTATGCTGATATGGAAAAGGTGAGTACCAAAGTCCAAAACATGGTGATGAGGATAAAGGAATAAATTCTGAACAAGTGAGAATCCTACATTGAGCACTGACTTGATATTTTAGGGATTTTCTTTTTAATTTAATGTCATAGTAGATTTTTTATTTCATTTCCATTATCAGGTTGCTGCAATTAAGGCCTATAGCCTATATATAGGGAGGGTAGCAGCTTATGTGAAGCATCATAAAAATATTCAAGTTTTCGAGATTATTAGTATTGTCTGAAAACAGAGTTTTTCATTTATGCAATGTTGCTTTGAGTTCGTGTCCTTGCCGTCCAGCATCAGATGGGTACCACCATGCCTTTTTGCCTACGATCAAAGGCCAATTACGAGACTGTCTTGTACTCTGTGCTTGGAGTACATCAAAACCCTGATAGTCTATTTCAATGAACCATGTCCAATATTTGACTTGAGTGACTGAGAGAGACCGCTTCCAGAGACGAGGACAGAGGATTATTATAGATAAGTCAGATAATTAAAAAATATTTACTCGAAAGGCAGAATAATAATAATAATTATTGATAAAGGAAATTTTAAAAAACTATTTACAAACAAGGCAAGAACTTGTAATTTAGGTACCCATGGTGATAATTTACCCTTAACCTAATATATTGCAATATTTTCACAGTCGCTTCTACAGTATTATTTTTGCCCGATCTTCATTTATATAAAAACCCTAACTCTAATCCGGTCCCTTGACTGGGCAAGAGAAGCTCTTCATATTCAAACATCAAAGTATGCGATGGTGGAAGACCTCTCAACGCAAGGAAGTTGTTTTCTTTTACACCTAATCCTTGTTCTTCAATATTGGTATTCAACATGCGGTGGATATCTCGGGCCATGCCCTTTGCATCACCCCTGCGATGTCAAACTCCAAACATGTGCAGCTTTCTCCTCCAGCTAATGCTCAACATACTCATGTGCCCTTTCTCAACGAGAAGGCAATAACAAGCTCAGACAAGACCCCTTGATCACGGAAATTATGCAGCTCATCCTCATAAATGAAATCCATTCGCCGATTTCGACAACCAAATAGCTCTCGAACATAAAAAGTTGAGATTGCCTTCTTTTTCTTGCAAGAACTGGTTCGTAGATTTGTAAATTTGATGCAAAGAAATCTCTGATTTTATATAATTAATGACATGGGGAAAAAAATGATTTAATTGTTATACTAACCAATGGGTATGAATGTCATTTGAATTAAGTATTGGGTATAAATGTCATTTGAACTCTCAATTTCGATGGTTTTGCCTTGTTTGTAAATTGTTTTCTTAAAGTTCATCTATCAATAATTATTTCCCTTTCTCTGCCTTTGGAGTAATTAGTTTTTAATTATCTTCCTTGACTATAATAATCCGAAGAAAGGTGCTGCAGCTGACAGGAAGATAACGGCGAGATCTAGAAAGGGATGGCGAGAATAAGATGACGGCAACAGCGGCAATCAAATGGCAAAAAGGACAAAGCATACTGGTTTTTTTGTCGACTTTGTCCATACTCTGACTTGCGACCTCAACGCGTCCGGCAGCTTGATGGGAGACCCATATCCCACACCCGCGTCGTATACTCGTATCGCGTCGACACCGGTATTTGGCTGAAATTTCGAGTCTCGGTAGCATACTACTCAACAACTACAAGCACGTCATTTTTGTTAAACCTCTAAAATTATATATGCAATGGCAACATCCGATCCACGATAACTTATTTGTTAAAAAAGGTAATTCTTCCTACTCAATCCAATTGACTTCAGCACCAATGGTCTGCTCAAGTTGTAGTTCCACAAAATAATTCTCATTTCTAATGGCAGTGTCTTTCGGATGTTGGTGTTTCAAAAATACATATGCCAACAACAATAATAGTGTTCTTCATCCAAAAGCTAGAGTTCAAAGAATGTTAATAAGTGAGTTTTAACGGAGGATTCTAGGTGGTTTGTTGGTGGAAGTAACCACTGCCTACACACTTGAATCAGGTCATACAAGTGAAATTCGGGGAGCATAATAAGCACTGGTCTGTAAAAGCTCGAGCTCAATACTATGCCAAGGCCAAATACTATGCCAAGGCCAAAATCAGGTTTGTAATTAGGTACTTCCCCCATCAACCTATAACAGCTCAAAACATTTAAAACCACAACTGAATTAGAAAAAACTAAGTCCACCATAATCTAAACCTCTAGTTGCTAGGAACTGGAAACACGAACCCTCCAACTGTGTCCAAATTTCAGAGGGAAAGTGGAAATGAGAATTCTGAGCCTGACCATGCTTGTGTACATGGATAACAATTGCATAAGGTGTAACATAGCAAAAATCAAGTCCTGAGCTGTTATCCCAGAGAAGCATCATATTCAGTTAATCTATAACCTTCTGTTATATTGCAAAACTACTAAAACAGATGTTTTAAGACAGGAGCAAATCCACATATTTAAGGACCCTGCCCCATGATGTCCTCCAAACTATATGGTTCCTATCATGCCTGCCTGCACACATCTGTAAACCTAGTCCGGCTTCTCCGACATTTTCGTTAACTAGGATTCTTTAACTAACCACACAAAAGCTAAATGAAAAATAGTTGCTATATACACAGCAACCAATATCATGATAATCGCAATGAAATCAACAAACAAAACACAAACAAAGAGACAGAAACAGCAAATCAGAACTTACTGGATCGACCGGTCTGCCGATGCTGTTTCGATAACATAGAAGTGAGCCAATTCACAACCTCTCTTCTGGATCTCCACCTAAACCCAGCATGAACAGTCTTCTCCGGCCCAAGAACATTCAAGTAGTCATCAGAGACAACATAGAACATGTGCCTAACACTCCTTTCATTGCCCACAACAGCAAGAATCGACTCCCCTGAAACATCCTTGAGATAATAGTGAACCACTCGGTTGCCTCTCTCCTTGCTCACAAACTGCTCTTTCCACTCCACAAAACATCGGCCACTAGCCATCTCAAAACTCTCCGATGCCTAATTAGCAAATCATCAGAAACCCTAGAAAAAAACCCTAATTTTACAGCTCAAAACAGCATCAATCCACAAAAACCCTAGGAACCCACAAATCCTTGGGCAGCTGAGGAAAAACCCAGATAGGAGATCTGCGAGAAGATCGGCGACACTAGTCAGAAGTTGAAACCCTGAAGAAGCATATCTCTAAAGATTGGGCTTTTTTTAGGTTTTCCCAGAGGGGGCTTTGACCTAACAGACCTGGTCAGAGTGGTGGTGAGTTCTGACTAAGAAAGGAACAGGAAGAGGAGGTTTTGGTTGTGATTGGAGGTGTGGAAAGATGATGAGAAGAAGATGATAGAGGAAGAAGAAGAAGAAGATGGGTTAATACCAGTGGAAGCCATAAACATCGCAGGTGTGAAGTTGAAGAAGAGAGAGGGATGGGTGTGGTAGGCGGCAGAGAAGAAATCAAGAAATGGTGTAAAATTATCGTGAGATTCACACAAGTTAGGAACCAACCATACATACCACAGGAAAAGCTTGCAATGGGGCAATTTTCACATAGATCCGTGACATCACATGCTCCGACTAAAATAAAAATATCTAACTGTATTTTTAGCACATCTAGTTAGGAGTTTGTGCAAAAGACCGTCCGATGGTCTAATATTGCAAAACTAACTGCAATTAATCTTCGTCATTCAAGTGACAAAACCACATGACACCACATGCTCGTACAACCCTCACACTTGTATACAGTGACAGCCAACCCTAAAACGTTATCGGCGTTCGAAAAACACGACGTAATGAGAGATTTTCGTAATCATGCATTAATAAGTAACAAATTTAAAACAAAGAAAAAAATAAAGCATACAAGAATTACAAGAAGACTCAAAATTGCCACTCTCTCGGTTTCTCCCTCAGTTATATCTATATCTCTTCCTTCACCTCCTTCATTTTCTTACCATTTCAGCAATCGTTGTCTTTGAACCAGAACCGTTAGCTACCCTTATCTTCTCCACCCCTTAAACCACTGCCATTACCGTTTGCGCCAAAATCAAAAGCAATATAAAAACTAGATGCACACACAAGTTCAGGTCTCTAATATGTCACACCGAACCACCACCGACCTTTCATCCTTCCTATTAATCATGGATTCGCGATTAAGCGACTCAAAAGACCTATCTCTGAACCCTATTTTTTTTTAATCTCTCTCGCATTCTACCTGAACAACCAACTTCAACGCCACAACCCACCATGGAAACTAGTGAAAACAAACTCATACTCATACCTCTCCGTGTCGAATTCAATCCCAATTTGGCTCTTCACACCACTTAATCTGGCGATTCAATCACAAGAACAACCACGACAACCACCATCTCCACCACTATCCATCAAAGCGGGTATAGAGCTACGGCAGCACTAATGTCCCATTATAGGATATGAAGAATATCGTTTATTAAAAGCTATTTCATTTCAGCTTTACCACATGAATAATGTCCTAAAAGAAAAGGAGTGAACATAGGCCACAAAGCAAATATCTTAATTAAGGTAGGCGGTGAGGAGCGCAACGACCACATATAGCTAGGTCAAAAAATACGGGCTAACGCAATCGATTGATGTTGATTAGAGCCCCCCCCCCCCCCGAGTGATGCACCGAAGAGTGTTGTTCAGGGGCTTTTTCGACCCAAACCCACCGCTTTTCTACATAACAAGATGACGTCCATTGTTGATACACCGAGGTACGCCGACCTACACCGGCTCACGTAAAATAATGCTTTGTAGCTCACTAAATGGCTCGTTTCCTCTTAAAATAATGGTGAATACTTCATACTTCTTCTCTTTGTGCTAACACACCCCAAATTTGGGCAAAGCTCCTTCTTCCGAGGATGCCATTTATGAAGATTTTAATGCGAGTTGACGTCTCCCGCCAGATTATTTCCGATTTATAACAAGTATTTGTTTTTCTTTGTTCCCAACGGGAAAGGGAGTTTTCATTCAGTTTCTACGAAAAGGGAAGAATCAAATACGAATTCTATTTTCTTTTTTAACTAAAGATAACCTAATGATACCCTAGTCGGAAAGATAGGTTTTTAGAAACGAAAACCAACCCTCGTGGAATTTAGAGACAAGGTCCGGAACCCGCTTACACTGATTAATCTAGTTTAGCCGCTCAAGGTAGAGCTAAGCTCCGAATGTGCTCATTTGGAAAGGTATTCAAGTTCCGTCCAGATAAGGCACCATCTAATTCAGTTAGAAACTAAGGAAACTGTTTCTAAAGAATGATCATGTCTGCTCCTGCCACGTGCACGTGAACTTCTACCTTGCTTGTACTCAAATAACATCGGGATCGAACTTATCGCATTCCTTACCTTATAGTCTTTTAGTCAAAAGCACAGCATATGAAAGTGAGTATTAATGGCTCCCATATATCTGTACCAAATGCCAACCTCTTGTGTCATATGTTCAGTGCAATATAAGTCTTAGTAGATGTTCTTCACCCATACCGATCGACGATAGAACAAATAAGTTGCTCCTAGTAGAGTAGATATGAAGGAGAATGATCAGATAAGAGGTATCCCACTCCCGTAACTAATACGGCATAGAAGACATATAATGAATGAAAAAAATAGTTTGATCTAAAGCACATTCCCTTAGGCGAACGGGAATCGGTTGTCGTAAGGGACCCACTTCTTCCTAAAAAGAGACGTGTTAAAAGCAGACCCAATCTCAGACTCTATTCACCACATCCTTTCATAAAATTTGAAACTCTGAATTCAGAAACACAAACAATTGACCCGACAACCGTAAATAAATAACTATATATACTTTTAAAATTGTAACTGGAATAAAGATAGATATAGTATGAGAGAGATAGAGAACATAGGGGGAGAGGAATGAGACACCGAGAGATAGATCATTGTGAGGGAGATTGATACAGAGGAATAGTGGGTCTTCTTGTTATTTTGATTCTATTTTCTATACGTGCTTTTGTTCTTTTTTCTCCGTTTTCTTCATTTTTATTTTTTATTTGGTTATATATTGGTAGATAATTACGAAAAAGTCTATTGTTCCATAATTTTTTTCTTATACCTTTCACGATCTATGGTCGAATATCGCAGTATACAAAAGGGAGTGTAGTGGCAAATCAGAAGTGTGGAATGTTTGTTGCAACAGTAAATTTGTTGCATGGAAGTTCAATGTTTGTCATTCTTAAATAGTCTTTCTTTGCAAATTACAAACTGAATTGCTGAATTGTAGATGCGTATCCACTAAAGGCATCTCCAACACACGGAGGGAGGGGGAGAGAACGTATACAAATAGGGTTCAAGTCCAACCCCGTGAAGGGATGGGGATAAGGAGGACCGGAGGAGGTGCTATGGGAAGAAAATTTAGCTTAGGTATGGAATGCTTATGGGGAGAATTTTCCCCATTAACATGCCCACTCCGATTCTTCTCTCTCTAAGTTGACTTTTCACCCGTATCTTGGTTACTTTGACCCGCCGATTTGGATAGTAAAATGATGCAATTTCTTATTATTTTTTTCTTGAGGGTTGCAAAAAAAATACTCTACAACACCATGAAAAAATTATCAAAAAATTGCATCACTTTGCTGTCCAAATTACCGGATTAAGTAATCCAGTGAATAATGGTAAAGTCAAATTGGAAAGAAAGAGTAGAATCAAAATGGTAGTACCACTCAGTCCCACCTCTTTTGCACCATTCCGACTTTTACCACTATTCACTAGGTCACTTTGACTCGGTAATTTGGACAGCAAAACTTTGTAATTTTTAGATAATTTTTTCAAAGTGTTGTGGAGTAACTTTTATTCTACGAGACAATTAAAAAATTATCAACAAATCGTATCATTTTGCGATCCAAATCACCGGGTCAAAGTGACCCGGTTACGGGTGGAAAAAGTCCAAATAGTGCGTTTGAGCTGGGACGGAGTGGTACTATTTTTATCCATTTCACATGGTCAAACAGTCTCCTTTAAGTCACTTTTCTGTCTTAACTTTGTTTGACCATGCATCGATATCCATCCATCTAATTGTTTAAGTTATCTCCATCTTCAGGACTCTCGCAAGTGTCTAGTTTGCTGTCATTTTTATTTCCCGATAGTGAGTAATAAGAAACTTAAAACAATCAAGCTGATAACTTCACCACTCCAAACAAAAACAATGTATCATCATAAATGGAACCTACTTAATTTTGAGTACATTTCAACATTATTTTACTGTTACAGAGTTATTTAAATGTATAATATAAAGAAAAACTCAGCTTAATCCCGTGACTTTTTGACACTCAAATTACCTTATCAAAATGAGCTAAAATGTAAGACAAAACAGACAAAATAATACTGACGAAGTATATGCAATATTCTAGTCGCAATAGTAGAATCATTCCAAGTCATATTTTGCGGGATTTGACATGAGAATATAACTACCGCATCCCACACATGGTAAACTGCAATTGTGAAGTTAGTTACTTCTCTAAGTTAACTCAAAGACATATTTCGCTTAAATCTTTCAATTGACTTTGTTTTACAGCACAATTGTGAAGTACATTGTTTTGCTAACCAAATCATTGGATCAAAGTGACCCGATGAAGAACGTATTAGAAGGTTTAAGGAGAAACGGTGGTAGTACAACTTTAACTTCAGAGAGAGAGAGAGAGGGACGGAGAAATAATAGTAGAGTTGACAAGTAGATTTCGAAGCATAACTTTTTCTTTGCCAAGTACGTATAACATCAAATATAATCTTACCACATAATGTGCGGGGATGAGAATGAAGCTTCACCAATGCACAATGCTTACAAGGCCTTTACCACTAGGCTAGCAACCATTTGTGTAACAACCCTCTTTTAAAAAATTCAAAATGTCAACCAACTGATTATGGAACCTTATAGGCTCGAGTTCAAGCCCCCTCCACCCTTAGGAGTAGGATATAATTCTTACATTTTGTGAGGAAAAAAAATACATTTATTAGTGAGCTGGCACATATAGATACGACAAGTATACGCCACCATAGTGAATTCATGATAACAACTTCACCACGTGAAAGGAGTAACCAATTTCCCGTTACACAATCTCTTTTGAGAAGGTAACAAATTGCACATCCATTTCAAATGCCTTTCTTGTATCGCGTAAAGTCGGAACAATGACCATAAAACCATACCAGCACGTAACCATCAATTCACAGATAGGACCAGCAAGTTTGCTTATATGTTCAATTGACTCGAAACAAACTCAGCTTTCATAGAGTCTATAACTGCTTTTCTGTTGCAGTCTAATAAATGATATCACGATTTTACCCAATTAACCAAATACCACCAAAAAGGATGACCAAACTTAGACCTGATGATTAATGCAACAACTATTCCATGATAACGAGTTGGTACCTAAAGTTGTCGTAATCACCAAGTTAGGTAAGCACCTCAAGTAACATAACTATGAACGGAGGTTGCCATAGGTGCACCACGCGAATATCTCCACTGCTCACAAGCTGTGCATCGCTCTACCCCAACACAATTTTCCAGAGTACAGAATTTACATACCCAGAACTTGTACTTGTTTCCAACATCTTTTGGCTTCTCAGAGTTGCAAAGCTCGCATATGGGAGCCAAATGCTGCAGAAATTCACCAAGCAAGCAGGGTGAGTCCAATGGAGGAACTAAAGAAAAAAGAAATAGTCATATAAATAAGGTCTGAACCTATGGCATGGCTCATATATTATATACAGGGAAACAAGAGGCAGTAGAACATGTTAAGGGATTTCTGGGAGAAATTCCAGTGATTCACAAAAAAGATCCAAGGTAAGTCGAGAACAGGACTGCTCTAACTAAATAATAATGGAGGTGGGAAGCTAGTTAGTTTTGCATTTTTCATGATCACACAAGAATTATAATGGCACAAACTACTTACTGGATTTAGTAAGGTGCAAGTCAGGCACTGCCACTTTGTGGAATCTTCTGTATTTTGTGATGCATCGCTGATGAACTGGAAACCAGATGTTGAAGCACCGTCTGTTTTTGCTATCAAATGAGAGGGCAAATCGCTATCTGTTGTGCGACTTCTTTTTTGGGACACAAGATTTGACTTAGGCAACCCAGGTGAACCTAAAGTTAAATCTACGAAGTTAGATTCCGGACCCCTTTTCCGAGGTATTGCATTTTCCGCCTGACCTTTGGTACTACTAGGAATGCCCTTATTTACCGAACTTTGTGTAGTATTTGCAGGCTCCTTGGGGGGATCAAAATTTCCTTCTCCTTCACCAGATTCTTCATAAGAATGCAAATTACACCAAATATCATCCTGCATTCTTCTTTCTGCTGCCATAGCAGCAGCTTGTGTTGGACTAAGTGCAGCCATGATTGAGCTGTCGCCACCTAGGCGTTTCGGTCCTGACGGCATGAGAGACCCCAATTGTGATCTCTTTTGTGCAGCAGCTAGTGCCGTTTGGCGAAGAGATGAAAGAGGAGGTTGACGCGAGAAGCCACCCAAACGCCTACCAGCAAGATCAAATCCCTCCCCAGTGCCAGTAATGCCTTTGTTCATTAGGTCCTCACACTCCTGCATAAACCATACATCTATTCTATTACGGATAGATAAAGCTATTTGGGAAAACATTGTTCTGTGTGCAACCTCTAATGTGTTCAGACAATATAATCACCATCGAAATGATTCATCTATGCGCCCAGAATTTTTCTAAATTCTCTGATGCAACATTTGTAACTTTTTTTTCTTCTGTAATAGTTACAGGAAAACACAAAACCCTGTACTCTCCTTATATAACACAAGCAGAAGCATGTAGCATTAGAACTATCCTAGAATTTGCGGCATCACCAAACCCGTATTTGAAGCACTGTGATACAAATAAGTATCTACCAACTAGGGATGCATTAAGTCAATGAACCTAAAACCAGGAAATTCCAATACAATTATGGGGATTGCCATCATGAGAGGGACAACAAGTAGTCCAAGGGCCTTGCTCAATACCAGCTAGATCCTAGAGGTGCAAATTTAAAATATAAATCTTGAAAGCAAGGCAGCTTGAACATCATCATTCCATATGGGCTGCCTATGAATTCCAATAAAAATTGTTTAAGGGAGTTCTCTTTTCGCATTTCCAAGTGATTGACTCTAAAAAGCAAGGATATGGATACGGGTGTCAGATACGATACGGATACAGACACAGGACGCGTCATTAATGAAGATACTGACACGACAGGGATACGTCAACATTATAATCATTATTTGTACATATATTTGGATTTATACTAACAGAAGGTAACACGATTGGTTCCACCTTCTTTAACATTCAAGGCTTAGAGACATAGATGTCAAAATCTTACAATCCGCGATTTAGTTCTTACGATTTGAACCGATTCACCCATGAAATGATGTGAATCCCTCTGTGAATCTTATGTGGAACAAAATTAATCCGAATCCCGATTCAAGTGTCTGAATCTTACGATTCGTAGCGATTCAGACCAATTCATGTGATTCATCATCGATGCAGCTGGGGTCTAATTAAGTTAGAGTCGATCTGCATAGTCACAGTTTTCCTATATCTGTGTGTTTTGCTAGTTGCTACACATGTTTGTATCAAAATAACTAGCATAACTTATTTAAGGCTGATACTAATAGTTTCCCTACCATTCCATTAACTTGGCATCTTATGTTTTGTTGCTTTACGTACACACCTTGTATCTTCGCCTTTTATATCTTTCGGATAGATACATACAGTTCCTAATCACTCATTATCACTGAATCTTACCAATATTTGAATATTTGAACTGAATCTTTACGATTCACGATTCGATTCGCGATTCAGTAAAGTGGGATTTCGATTCATGATTGAATCTCGATTCGACAACTATGCTTAAAGATCGTAGAAACGAGGCCGTATCTTGGGGCCTAGGGCGAGCATTCAATTTGGGGCCTCAGGTTTTCTTCACATATTTAATAATGCATATTCATTCTTACAAAAAAAATCCTTTTTCTTGCTTTTGTAGATGCAAACGTACAAATTAAATCATCAAATTCAAGTTCTTCTAACATTTTATTTTCTATAGATAAAGTTGCTAATCTAGTTAATCTTTCTTGTGACATAGTCGACCCTAAATAAGTGTTTGACTATACATAGCATCAGCTGAAATAAGTTTTTTTGAATTAAACTGATATATACTGTATACAATAAACTACATAATAGATTACTGAAATATCCCTAATTTTTAAGGAATTGTGGCCCTCATTTTGGGATTCCCTGGGTGGTTGCCTCAACCGCTTAGAGGTAGAGACGACCCTGCGGTAGAAAAGCCTAGCGTAAGTATAAGAAAGAGAAGAAGAGAAGGGGGAGGAGCATACCCGGGCTCAATTTTGACGAATTGTGTCATAAAAAACCCTCAAAGGTGTCAGATGTGAGAGCTTAAAACCTCGCTAGAACTTTTTGCTCAAAAGAGCATATTTTTCATATTATATCTACTTTAGCCTTTTTATATTATCCACTTTAAATATTTCATAAAAAACCATATGAAAGTCTAATAAATTCTCTAAAATACCCTGACATGTCAGCTGGAGTGTCCAATACATATTTTGGAGTGGCGTATGGGTGTCTAATTGTCCCAAGTGTTCGAAACAAGTACTGCCTCTATTTTGGAGTGTCTATGCTTCCTAGACATTTTGAATGTTTCTTTATCTGGTAAGATAGGTCATAGCAGCCTATCCAACAGGAGTTAAAAGCTATATGTATAGGGCAGTTTCTTTGTTTTAGTAGCAACGATGTGATCTTTATCATTTCATAGTTAACCTATAAGTTTTTGCACCAGCACACTATGTGACGTTGCTTTTTCAAACAAACAAATGAACATGAACTCTTACATTGTGCAATGGGTGTCGATGCCCAAGTCATGTACTTGAACTAATTTAATGTAATTCTTTCAAAGTTTGTTTAAGCACAACCACTTTGCTTGGGACTCGAAAAACTCACAAAAAATACTATTACCTTTCTGAGTTCATCCCAAAGCTTATAGAAACTGGCATTATGAGGACCATGAGCATTGTGGCAGAGTTCGTGAAGCATGGTGTCAAGGACTTCATCGTAAGGGTAAAAATCCCACTCCCGGTTTGGCCTCCGAAGCCTGAGCTTTACAGCAACTCCAGCCCCAACATTCAGTCCCAGAAGAGATGAGTTTTTCGGACTGCACGTGTCATTCTATTTTCTCAGTTCAAAAAGGCATACACAATCAATGGAATCATAGAACAACGTGTACTTAAATTGAGCTTCAGTTCTTGAACATGCAGAAGAAAACTTAATTGGGATGAGACCAGATAATACAGTTATATCCAGACAAGTCAATGAGGTGGCATACTGCCTTCTTCACGAAAACTTACCTGTAGTATACATGGATGTTGTTCCACGCATTCCTTACTACGAAGGCTTACACATAATATGTCACCCAGCACTATAACATAAAGGGCCTCCTACATACACTTCAATCATCTAAACTCCAGGCATTTAGACTTTTGCATGATTCATCCGCCAATCCAGCAATCCCCAACAGCTCATTTGAAACTTACTAATTAGATGTTCTGATACTACAAGTTCAAAGTCCCAAACCATCAAAGATCAAACCAAACTTCGTTCTAGTTATGCTTCATAGCTAGGTTTCTTAATTGTCATTGTTAGTACAAAAAAAATCTAAAACCTTACCCAGATAGAAAAACTTATTAGAAAATGAACTGATTTTCCAAAGAGAAGCCTATAAAAGTAGAATTTTTTACCAAAATTCGGATAGGAGCTTGACCCGCCATTTGTGGTTGCGCATGATGGGTTGAACCTGTTTGGCGATTCTATCAAGCATCTTCGTTGCCTCATCTTGTCCAGGCTTCTTCAGGGACTTGATTTCCCAGACCTTGTGGAGATCTCCCGAATTCATTACACCCCGAAACCCTAGAGAACCGACCCAGTAAAATTGGGGAGATAGAGAGGTCGATGAACACGAAATCCAAATCGCGGAACTCCAATACTAGTATGGATGGATCGTAGTTTGAAGTTGAGACTCTAGGGTTTTGTGGATTGAACCCGTCATTGATGAATGTGGTAGACGATTACGGAGGAGAAAGGAAATGGACGGAAAAGGGTTGGCGGGATTTCAAATGTCGGGTCAGGCAGGCTTTATATGGAGTAATTATTGCTTGATAATTTGTAACAGGCTTTATATGGTGCTCTAAGCAATACAACCTCTGTTTCTTCTCTTTTAACTTAGGGGGATTTTTTTTACCCGTAATTGGGTCACTTTGACTCGATAATTTGGATAACAAAACGATGTAATTTTTTGATAATTTTTCATAATGTTGTAGTGTAAATTTCACTCTACAAGATCATGTAAAGAACCAAATTTGTGTATTTTCTTGCTAACCAAATTACCGAGTCAAAGTGACTGAGTGAATAGTGTTTAAAAGTGAAGTAAGCTGAAAGTAAAGAAACAGAGGTAGTACATCACAAGACACGTCAGGAACATGTAGGAATCCACTTTCTTTTGTCTGTCACTCATCCTCTTTTCTCATGACGTGTCATGTGCTGTATGGTTAGAGCAAATCCACGTCATTTGTTCTTAGAGCAAACAAAAATTTCTCCTTTACATGACCCTTTTTGCTCTAGATACTGTGTTTGCCGAAGTTCTGTACAAAAGTCCATAATATCCCTAGTAGGTAAATTTAGTGAACATACCTCAAGAGTGCAAGGCACTTACACGTCAGCGCCACCTAAGTGCCACATCAGCTATAGATCCCTCGTGGACCAATCAGTAAGTGCCAAGTTGCATATGAGTTTTGATCAATTACGAATATACCCTTGCTTGTACTTCTTTATTACGAATTGGAAGATAGGTGATGACGCTCTTTGTTGCCCTGGAAGAGTTTTCACACAGCTTTTAAGAGAAGCCACAGTTTGGTGCTTCAAAGAGAAGTTTCACTTCAGACGCAGAGAAGATAGGGAGATAGAGAGAGAGAGAGAGAGAGAGAGAGAGAGAGAGACGAATCAAGGAGGAAGTGGGGAGGTTGCAAACTTGCAGTCGACTATACACTCTGCAGTACTACATGACAAGCTTCTGATTGTTACACAACAAAGTATGCAAAGAATTTCCCTCAAAGCTTCATGACATTGTCTTATGCAGTCTTTTGAAACTTCAGGCTCAGTGTGAGAGCTCAGCAAATGTAATCATATAGTGTCATCAGTTCTTTTAATTCATGTAAACATTTAAAATTCGATTCACAGTATACGTTTGTAGCACCCTTTTCTCCATATATCAACCAATACCGAATCATCTGACATGATGCTAGAGTGAATTCACACCGAAATTAAATAGTGTTTCCAAATGTCTTTTTATTTTAAACACACATACCAAAAAATGTTGATTTTGTTTTAGACATGTTTTTCGTATTTTTTTCCTGTTTTTAAACTGATATCAAATATGGTCTTAGATGAAGTTTAAACTTTCATTAAGTCATTTAAAAAACTATACATAAACATTGCAGAAGTGAGATAGTAGTAACTGAGTGCAAGGTTTTCTCCATATTAGACAAGTGAGACGCGACATCACAGTGACCACACAATTTCACGGGAGCAACATGTTTAACACATCACTCATATGTTCAATGGTTAAAAGACATCTCTCAACCCTCAAGTTCCCCCTCTATCTAAGAACGTTTGCCAGTGGTGGCGCGCAGACCTGGAGGTGTGATTCGATGCTACAGTTTCACTCCAGCTTCCCACTTGGATCTTGACTCTGTTGGTGAGAACAGATGTGATGGGTCTATGTGTCCATGGTACATGGTCTTTTGTGTAATGTTTTATTGGGGATTTCTGCTTGCTCGGGGTATTTGGCGTTTCATAAATTACTCTCATATTTCAATTAAGGGTTCAATTAGAGTGGAGTACAATATGGTAGAGTAAGGTGTTCGTTTTGGTTGGAATGTGTTCACTCGTGAGGTAATGGTTTGAATGACGAAAGTCATACTCATCGCCAATTCGAGCGCCATCTCCGAGGAGAGAACCATCAAAGCACTCTGCCATGGCTTCTAGCAGCTGAAAACGGATCGGAGTTCATTTTCTAGCGGCAAAGTCTGGGTTGAAGAGCAGTGTTCCTAATGTTCATCATTTTGTTCATGATGTTCATCATTATATTCATGGTGTTTACCACAAGCTTTAGTGGTTTGATTCATCTAACTAAATCTCTTTGGTTAAGTTGGTGTTTTTGGTTACTATAACCAGATTGTTGGCACACTCATCAGGCTTGGTTCGCTTGGATGGTGAAACTTGGTCACGTAGTTCGTTGGAGACAACCCCGTGTGAGTTGTGCTTTGTCCCATGTGTGTGATCTCAAGACCATTTCTGTCATGGCAGTAGTGAAATGTAGCCATTGCTGTGTCCTTTGGATGGCGTTGGTGATGTGGTGGCCCTTGAGAGCCACGGGTGTGCTCAAATTTGGTGACCTCATTTTCTTGGACGCATGACTCATCACATGTCATGGCTGGCATCTAGTGGGACCTATGTACCATGTTGAATGTAGTCACTAGGTTTGCTTCAGTTTGTGCACAAGTTTATTGTGTACGTTTGTTGCTAGTTTTTAGTAATTATCACAACCAGCTATGCAGTAGATTTATTTATAGCATAGTCGAGTTGTTTTTGTGCCGATCCCGCATGTAGGATTAAAGGCAATCATCTCCGAGTATGCTTGGTAGTAGATTGTAAAAAAATCTTTTTGATCATATTTACCTATTTGCCGATAAAAAAAAAAAAAAAAAAAAAAAAAACTCTTATTGTCTCAAGCAACAATGACAGACTCTCAAGCAACAACAATTTTCGAACGTCATGCAAGGACTCAATAAGTGAAACCCATGGCGCATGTGGTGGCCGACAACTCCAGTAAAATCTCCTATTCTCTCTAAAGTGTGTACCCCCATTGCAATAATTTTTCGAGAAAAATGAACTTACTTCTCTCTCCCTCTATGTCTTATAGTTACCAACACTATAGCAAAAGATTGCACCGACTACAGTGTGTTGGAGTGTGATTGCCTCCTCGCTAAAAGACGAAATCAAAAGTTAATGGTGACAATTGCGTTGCGCACAGACCTGAGCTTCATGACCATGGCGGACAATGGGCCCTCGGGGGTTAGCCCGGTGGTAGAAGTGCCTTCGTGCATATGCAAGATCACAGTCGATCCCTCGGCCTCCCACATGCCTGTTTTGAGACGGTTGTGGAGACCTCTGTAACTGGTTACCAATGCTTTCAATTTCTGCCAGCATGAGTACGAAATTCGGATCAAATTACAAAATTATCACGTAGAATGTCATAATTGTAGACCTCCATGTCTAAGTAGGTCGCGACGTTGATGGTCGTGAGAAGCATGTGGCTGACAACTTCTGTCCCACTCACTTTATTATAGTTACCATCACTTTAGCCAAATAGTAAGCCCACAATGTGTTGGAGAGAGAGTGCCTTTTGGCTGCGATGGTGAAGTCAAAATCTTATGGGGATGTATGCATTGAGTCTACCTCTGTCACATGCAAGGTTGTTGTGGCAGCCACTAGGGTT
Organism: Linanthus parryae; assembly: GCA_023055425.1. Taxonomy (NCBI): domain Eukaryota; kingdom Viridiplantae; phylum Streptophyta; class Magnoliopsida; order Ericales; family Polemoniaceae; genus Linanthus; species Linanthus parryae. The sequence goes on along the minus strand of JALGPY010000004.1, from coordinate 123,968,238 downwards.
GTTCAAAAACCGGACTAAATCGCCCTACCCGATCAAGTCGAGCCGAACCGAGCCACCGTGAAGTGAAATTGGGTCTAACTGGTTGGGTATGGTTTCAATTTACCCAAACCCGATGAAATGCGGGTGGGCAGTGGGTATTATAGTTGTTAAACCGGCTTTACCCGCCCCGCCCGACTACGGTACTATATAGTCATAATTATCATTCCTACCCATTTCAATTATCGGCCTCTCTCCCTCTCTGATAACGTTCTTTCTCCCGAACCTTAAAACACATCTCATAGTATTCACAGAGAATGAATTTCTTTCTTCCATAGTTTCATTGCCTCCCAAGTCACAATTGTTGTCTGAGTTGTTGACTCTCCAGTATTACGACCAAAATATGCAATGTGAACGAGTGCAAAATAAGTTTGTTTTTGTTGCTCATATTTCAGTAAATTGGTTGTATTGGTTTATCTTAGGGCTTTAGTACAACCTGTAGATTACTTCCACAGTTGTATCACCAATGTAAAGTGTAATGTGCTAAAGTACTTTGTTGTTAGACTAGGTGCTAGTTAGGCATATTTAACGTCGAAATACAGATTTGTGAACTTATTTCGTGGATTAAATACTTTGAACTTCATATGGGTTGAAGAAAATAGATTCATGTACTTTTCTAACCCGCTTAAACCGAGCCGAACCGATCCGAGCCGAAATTTTAGGGTAGGTTTGGGTACACAAGTTACTTGATAAGGTTTGGCTTGAGATTTTTCCAACCCGAGCATCTTGGGTAGGGGCAAAAATGCCCGGTTCACCCGCCCAAACCGCCCAGCGTACAGCCCTAGCAGCCACATGGATTCTCACGACCATCAACGCCGTGACTTACTCGGACATGAAGGTCTTTTTTTTTACCGAATTTGGTACTCATGCTGGCAGAAGTTGAAGGCACCGATAACCAGGTATGAAGGTCTCCACAACCGCCTCAAAATTTTCACGTAGGAGGCTGAACAACCTATTAATATGGTCGACGACGAAGAGTTTGAGAAAATGATAAAAACGGCATTTTGTTCCTCTTTCAAGCGAATTGGTAGAAATACTATTAGGAGTGATATAATTCCTGTATACAATGAGAGAAGAGAGCAAATTTATCAATGTTTTGGAAATTATAATTTTACAATTGCTTGCACATCCGATATGTGGACCGGTAAGACGATAAAAAATATATTTGTGTCACCGCACACTAAATTTACCCCGATTGGAATTTACAAAAATGTGTATTTGCTTTTTGACAAGTTCAATATCCTCACAATGGTTTAAATATTTGAGAGCCTATTGTGGATGTTTTTAACGAGTGGTGAATTAAAGATCCAATTACCGCAATTACTTTTGATAATGCTTCGTCACGTGATAGTGCAATTTCTCAAATTCAAACGATGGTCTCAACACCCTTTGGCGAGAATCTTGGACACATGTGATCTGTATGTCACATTATTAATTTAATTTAGCAAGATGGTTTAGAAGCACTATGACCACATGTTTTGGCTGTTCGCAGTGCTATTCACTTCATTATGTCTTCAACGTCATGTACAAGTAGATTTATGGATTCATTTGTATGACTATGACCTGATCTCCAAGGAAACAAGGAAAGAGAAAAAACAATGGCAGCCGCACAAGGTCAATTCGTCGTTGAAGAGCAGCTCGAGCCGGTCGCCGTTCAAGCTCAGGTCCAACAAGCCATCGCTCCAGTGGAAGGTAGAGAATACGATTTTTATTTGACTTCGTCTGTGTCTGGCCATTTCAATTTTCACATGCTCAATGATGACGTTTTCACCCCTAATTGGAAGTAGATCTGTTAGATCTGATCCATGCTTGGAGTAAAGATTGAATTTTTAAATGTCTACTTTTGGGAAGTTCTTGCTCTTCTAGAGCTTTCTCTAACTAGTTTCTCTCTCTAGTTTTTCGATTGTGGTATTGCTGTGTTTGTTGTCAACTGTTTGTGCTAATTTCCACTCATTATCTTGCCTCTATCACCATCTTCATTTTCTCACATCCTAAACACCACTTCTTCTTCTTGTCATTTCTCACCATCTGCACTCTTTAAGTTTTTGAAACCATCATTGAAATTGAAGAAAAGACTACTCTCTGAGACCTCTTCATCAGGGTTTACTGCGTTTAGGTAGTCATCATTTTGTAAAAGTTAAAGCTGTGAAGTAGGGGGAGTAATTTAAGCGTTCATCCCACCGCGAGGATTCGGATTGGAACAAGGGAAGCGGGGAAAGTGATTTTTTGGAAGTTGTTGCATGGCTTAACCAAAGGGCCTGATTAATTGGGGTTAAGAGGGGGAGTTAGTGTTGATTGAACCGTACACTAGCTAGGGTTTGATTCTAGGTCTTGCATGTCGCCTACTTCAGCCAATAGAAAAACTCTAGGGCTAGCTTAGGGTATGGCTATCTAGTTTTGGGTTTATGATGTTCTAGTGGTTTTAAGTTCAGTTCTCTCTCTCTTGTCTGTTTGCGTTTTCCCTTATTTTGTTTCTTATGGATCATCACTCACCAGGTTCTAGTCCAGATTACCAAGTCTTTTACCCAAACTTTGTTCCCCTACCTAGACAAGGGCCAACTATGTTTGTTAACTCAGTTGTTGTTTCATCCCTTAGAGATCTTTGGCATAATACACTGGCTGGGAAATTTTTGGATGACAGTTCTCCACCTTCGTCAGTTGTGCAAAAAGAGGTGCATGCAAACTGGGGGACACTTAACATGGTGGTGGTGGAAAGGAAGCAAGATGAAACAACCCGGGAACCTACGGTTCCTCGCTAGTACAACTTAACGAAATCCAAAAGTGCTTTATTGAAATAAAAGTAAAGGAGAAACCCTCCTTACATTATTAAACAGAAAACAAACGTCGTCTTAAACAAAGAACTAAAACTAAACTTTATTGTTTGCTAAAAGAACTAAAGCTCCAGCTCGTGCACGCGTTTTCCCCCAGCTTATTCTTGACCTGCGGGTTTTGAAATAGCGAAAGCCGACCGCAGAAAACGTTTAATTCGTAAAAACTAAGTAAGATATACCACAACACGTAAAACAGAGTTTTTGGCTAACACGAGAATATACACAGTAAAATTAAGCAGTAACCACATTATTATTCTTTTATTTGGTTGAGGCATATCCACGAGCCCCAACAGGTACGGTGTGGACAGAGAGGTCACGATGGAATAAAATAAAGTAGGGTACTTCTACGGGATATCACAGTCCATCCCGATTCTCCCTAAAAGAACTAGTGAGACCTTAAGTGTCGACACCCCTATACAGTCGTGACCTAACATGTATAGGTAGTACTCCTAGTTTTCACAGCAAATAAGAGGGTACAATGCCCAAGGGAAATCACACAATGGTGTTCCCGGCCTAAGCCTTCACGCGCATCCTCTGTACACCGTTCCCAATTCTATTATCGTACACTTATTGTTCATTGTTTCACGAGGGTAATAAATCACAATTTGAAATAGTGACCACATGCTTCTCAAATCGTTCTAAATAAAATGCTAGAAGAGTTCAAAGTAGTGTAAAGAGGGAATTGAATTTACAGTTTGAGATAACGCACACGAAACAGCACATTTTGATATTTAAAGATGTTGTGCATATAACTTACTTGGAATTGGAAAGAGAGATTTCAACACAAGCAGCACGGAACTTAGTAGTGGGGGTCCTCGACGAACTCTCCTCCTACGAACTCGGAATCTACAATATCACATAGTCCTATATCAACACATATTCATCCATACAACAATTAACGATTAAATGTCCTATATGAAATGCAAGTGAAATTCCCCACATAATCCCCCAAACAAGTTATATTTCACTAGCTACTAGTTGCACGATTATTGTATATATCTATTAAGAAGATAGTGGTGTAAAAATATAAAATAATAGTTGAGGTAAAGAAAACTTTATTTGATATATTATAACATTTAGCGGCTAATAATTATAAATAAAGGTAGCTATTTAAAATAAGCTTAATGTCGACTATATTTATCATAAGAATTATAATACTAAAAAAAAACGTTATTATGTGACAAGAGTTTATTTTTCGATATATACAAAACAAGGCTAAATAGTTGGTTAGGAAAATATAAATATTATACTTGCAAAGTCCCAAATCCACGCAATAAGATATAGGTTTATTTTCATAAAATGATTTCTAAAGTTATATTTAATAGTGTGTAAAAATATATGAAAATGCTAGTTTATGTTATGTTAAGAGCAAAATTGGATTTACACTTTGATAACATATAAGAAAATCAGTTTGTTAAAAGGTTGCACCATACCCACAGTTTATTTAACATACAAACAATCCCCCTTAAAGTTTCGGACTGTGCAGAAAACTCCCCCAACAATTTCATACCCCTCCAATTCAGTTTCTTCCCAGCACAAACCCACTGTAAACATATCAATTGGACAACCCATTCATTTCCAACATTTCACAACCCACAACCAAACATATTCAACCTAACACAAGATTTGGGACAATAAAATGGAGAATGAATTGACAGAGGGCTTGGGGAGTTACCGATTGAAGAAGAACAAACAAAGAAGATGGCGGTGGCAATGACGGTTTCCGGTCGCTGCTGTGAACTCGCCGGAGCAGAGGGAAGGGCGGAGGAGAGGGAGACGGACGGACGACGGTGCAGAGGACGGCGACGCAGAGGGAGGCGTCGGGGCGGCCTGGGTTCGCCGGCGGTCCTGGGTTCGGGCCTGGTGCCGTCGGCGTCGGGGCGGCCTGGGTTCGCCGGCGGTCCTGGGTTCGGGCCTGGTGCCGTCGGCGTCGGGCCTGCTTCGGCGGTCGACAGAGAACAGAGAGAGAGCGAGAGAGGGCGGAGAGTGCGAGAGAGGGATGGCGAGAGTGCGAGAGAGGGATGACGAGAGTGAAACTGGGTTTTGGTGTGCTTGGGTGTAAACCCAAATCAGAAAATTTTTACTGGAGAAATTTGTGGTTGATTTTGGAAGGTCAATTGGAGAAATTGATGATGGAGATTGGGGTTTCAATTCATAGCACGATTGGGGCGGGATTTGGAAAGGTTTGAGGTCAAAATCATTGGCTCTTGCCATGGGTGGTCGCCGGAAATTGGGGAAGAATATCCCCTGTTCTTCAATGTTGATGGAGAAGATGAAGGGAGGAAGGTTAGGGTGTTGCGGGCACACGGTGTGACGCGGTGGTTCGTTACGTAAAATTAACTAGAAGCTACAATTTGGTCACGCTATAAACGTCACACGACCCGCTACACTTCGCTAACAATTATACACAATCTAACTAAAAAAAATTCATCTTAGAAGAATATACTTTCGATAATAAAATATAAAATAATAATAACAACATACTAGTAATATTAATATTAATATGTAATTGGAAGAAAAAAAATTATTTACTAAGAGAAAAAAATACTTTTTCTAATACTACTCTTTGCCAATAATAATGATGATAATAATAATCATAATAATTATGTAAAAAGAAGAAAACTATTTAATAAAGGGAAATAACTTTTATAACCTCAAATAACGGCCCGAAATATTCGTTAAACTCCGAAAATACCCCCATAAAATACCGGGGTATTACATCACATCTCCCTTAAAACAAAGCTTCGTCCCCGAAGCTTAAAGTAAACCAATCTCCTAACGCAGGTATAAATCAAAGCGCCCAAGCCTAAATCAAATCACCCAATGAAATTATAAATCAAACCTCCCAATGCAAGTATGTAGTTCTAATGTGCACATAATAACAAGACAAGACGGTAATTAAAATGCATGGTTGTTAAATCACATCTCCCTTAAAAGGAGTGACGTCCCCGTCACTCGACTCGTACCTGGTCGAAAAGGTGTGGGTAACGTTTCCTCATGTCCTCCTCGGCTTCCCAAGTTTCTTCTTCCGTTTGGTGGTTTGACCAGAGAACCTTGACCAGCGTGGTGGACTTGGTACGGGTGTTTCTGGTTTTTGTATCAAGGATTTTGATCGGTTGTTGTTCATAGGTAAGAGAGGGATCAAGCTCGACAGGCTCGGGGTCAATGATATGACTAGGGTCGGGTATATAGGCTTTGAGTTGGGACACATGGAAAACGTTATGGACTCTACCTAGGCTGTTAGGAAGATTCAGGCGATAGGCAACCTCTCCTATACGATCCAGTACTTCGTAGGGTCCAATGAACTTGGGACTTAACTTTCCTTTCTGATTAAAACGCATGATCCCCTTTGTAGGTGAAACCCTTAGGAACACTTTGTCGCCAACCTTGAATTCCAAAGGCCTTCTCTTCAAATCCGCGTAAGACTTTTGTCGATCCTGGGCCGCTTTCATCCTTTGCTGGATCGTTCGAATCTGGTTTGTCGAGTCCTCGATCATTTGTGGTCCAAGAATGATCGTCTCGCTGATGTCACTCCAACACAGCGGTGTCCTGCACTTTCTTCCATACAGTGCTTCGTAGGGTGCCATTCCTATGCTAGCATGGTAGCTGTTGTTATACGAGAACTCGATAAGTGGTAACTTATCCACCCATGAACCTCCAAAGTCTAGAATGCAAGCCCTTAGCATGTCCTCCAGTGTTTGAATCGTTTTCTCAGTCTGGCCATCCGTAGCTGGGTGAAATGCTGTGCTGAACCTTAGCTCAGTGCCCATGGCCTTTTGTAGCTCCTTCCAAAAATGAGATAAGAAGTTTGGATCTCTATCCGAAACAATGGAGCTAGGGACTCCATGTAATCTTATCACATTCTTGATGTAAGCGTCCGCCCTCTTTTCCATGTCCCATGTGTCCTTCATGGGAATGAATCTTGCCGTCTTGGTGAGTCGATCGACTACCACCCAAATTTGATTCAACCCATTCGTCGAAACAGGTAAAGCCGTGACAAAGTCCATTGAGATGGAATCCCATTTCCAAACCGGTATCTCCAATGGTTGCAACATTCCACCTGGTCTTTTGTGCTCGAACTTGACCTTCTGGCACGTCAAACATCTAGATACGAAATCGGCTACTTCCTTCTTCATACCTTTCCACCAGAAATTCTTCTTCAAGTCCTTGTACAACTTGTCTCCTCCTGGATGTACCGAATATGGTGTGTTATGAGCTTCCTTCATAAGCCTTTCTTTTACTTCCGCACATGTCATTGGTACACACCATCTTCCCTTGAACTTCACGCTTCCATCTTCTTCCACTTTGAAATCGAGTGCTTCGCCTTTGTTGATCTTCTCCTTAATCTTTTGTAGGAAAGCGTCTTCTTTCTGTGCTTCTTTTATTTCTTCGAAGATGTCCGGTACTATCGTCATATTACACAACATGTTTTTCGTTGTTCCCTTCGTGCAGACTTCAATCTCCAGTCTTCGAAACTCTTCGCAAAGCTTAGGTGGTAAAACCCACATTGCATTTATCGTATGCTCCGTCTTTCGGCTCAATGCATCCGCTACTAGGTTGGCTTTCCCTTCATGGTATTGGATCTTGATATCATAATCTTTCACCAATTCTAGCCACCTCCTTTGTCGCATATTCAGCTCCTTTTGAGTGAATATGTACTTTAGGCTCTTGTGATCAGTAAAGATCTTGCATGTCGTACCGTAAAGGTAATGCCTCCATATCTTTAGCGCAAACACGATGGCTGCCAACTCCAAGTCGTGGGTAGGGTAATTCTCCTCATAAGACTTTAGTTGCCTAGAAGCATAAGCAATCACTTTGCCGTCTTGCATTAAAACACATCCTAACCCGTGCTTTGAAGCATCACTATAAACCTCAAATTCTCCACCTTCAGTAGGTAACGTTAACACAGGTGCCGACGTCAACCTATCCTTTAGGGTTTGGAATGCTTCCTCACAATTCTTGTCCCATACGTACTTGCTTGTCTTCTTCATTAACGTTGTCATGGGTTTCGCGATCTTGGAGAAATCCTTCACGAATCGTCGATAGTAACCCGCCAATCCTAGGAAGCTTCTTATCTCCGTTACGCTCTTTGGTGTGGGCCAGTCTCTTTCTGCAGATATCTTCCCCGGGTCCACTGACACACCTTCCTTCGATATAATGTGCCCTAGGAAAGGCACTCTATCCAACCAAAACTCGCACTTAGACAATTTTCCATACAACTTCTCTTCCCTTAGTGTTTCCAACACCTCCCTCAAGTGCTGTTCATGTTCTTCCTTCCCCTTTGAGTAGATTAGAATGTCATCGATGAAAACGACAACAAACTTATCAAGGTACTTCTGAAGAACGCGGTTCATTAACTCCTCGAAAGCTGCTGGAGCATTAGTGAGTCCAAATGGCATTACTGTAAACTCGTAGTGGCCATAGCGAGTTCGAAATGCCGTTTTAGGAATATCCTGTTCAGCTATCCTAAGCTGATGATATCCAGACCTTAAATCGATCTTCGAAAAGGTATCGGCTCCTTGTAGTTGGTCGAACACGTCGTCGATCCTGGGAATTGGGTACTTATTCTTAACGGTTACCCCATTCAACTCCCGGTAGTCAATGCAAAGTCTTAGGCTACCATCCTTCTTCTTCACAAACAAAGCTGGTGCTCCCCATGGTGAGACACTAGGTCTAATGAAACCCTTGTCCAATAACTCCTTGAGTTGCTCCTGAAGTTCCTTTAACTCGGCTGGTGCCATCCTATATGGTGCCTTCGAGATTGGTCCAGTTCCTGGTACTAAGTCTATCGCAAAGTCCACGGCTCTCTTAGGTGGCATTCCTGGAAGCTCTTCGGGAAAGACATCGGGAAATTCATTCACAACTGGGATGTCCTCTAATTTCTCCCCTTCTTTCTCCTGATCATGGATCGTACAGAGGTATGCCCTATGCCCTTTCTTCACATCTGAGAGAATGGTTAAGGCTGACACGATTTGGATCTTGGGTCCAGTGGTTATACCCCTATAGGATAGGCGTTCACCTTTCGGCCCACGAAACCTAACCTTTTGGGTGGCACACTCTATGGTTGCTTTGTATTTGCTGAGCCAATCCATACCTAAGATGACATCTAGGTTTCCGAGATCGAAAAATATTAGATCAGAAGGTAGCTTGGCTCCTAAGATTTCTAGGTTGACTCCAGGGTACATGGTATTGCAGGGTGTGACTTCTCCAGTAGGGGTAGAGATTGAGATAGATATTGGGGTAGGATTTGGTAAGTCTAACTTCTTAGCAAAAGTAGATGATATGAAAGAAAATGTGGCTCCAGAATCAAATAACACAAAAGCAGGGGTAGAATGGATTAGGAATGTACCAGTCACCATGTTGGCCTGTGCTGCCTGAGTCTGATTCATCACATTAATTGTTCCAGCTGCGCTGCGTGCTGTGGCTGCGGGTGCAGGTGCGCCTGCTACAGTGGTTGCTGAAGTAGCATTGTTGTTTCCCTGGGGTCGATTGTTGTAACCATTTCCTCCTTGCCAGTTGTTACCCCGGTTATAGCCACCTCCATTGTTGTTCCTGTTGACAGCATTGTTGTTGTTTCCATACCCTCCACCTTGCTGGTAGTTGCGCTGGTTCCCACCATACTGGTTTCCACGGTTGTTATTGCCACCCTGGTTGTAACCGCTGTTATTCCCACCATAGTTGTTACTTCCACGGTTGTACCCACCATTTCCTCCTTGGCGGTTCACATTGTTCCCTCCATAACCTCCACCATTGTTGTTGTTGGGCATGGATCGGCACTCATACCTGCGATGGCCCAGCTTGCCACAGTTGAGACAGTTAACCTTCCTTCCTTGGCAATCCAATCCTGGGTGGTTTCTGCCGCACCTCGTGCAGTTGAATACTCTTACTTGGCCTTGTCCGCCCTGGCCTGAGTTTCCAAACTGGTTGGTGGTGGATGGGTTGGGACGAAACCTTTTATCTCCGCTATCATTTCCGGTACCGCGATTCTGGAATCCTGTTGCAGCCGGTGTCTCGGTCTTCCTTTTTCTGTTGGCTTCCGCATTACTATCCAGCATGCGCTGCATATCCTGAGCTGCTCCATAGGCCTCGAACAATGAGTTAAAACGAGTAGGCCCCATTGCCTTTCGGACTTCAAAGTCCAGACCTTCGATAAATTTGCGGATCCTTCTTACTTCTGTGGGTGCGATCTCCCGCCCGAACCTCATGAGTTCCATGAATTTGTCATAGTAGTCAGTTAAGGTAGCTCCATCTTGCTTCAGGTGCAAGAATTCGTCAAATTTCGCCGACTTCACATGATCGGGGTAAAACCGTTCGCGCATAGCTTCCTTTAGCTGTTCCCATCCAAAGCCTTCTTGGGCGAGCAATTCAGCTGATACGGAGCTCCACCATTTATCAGCTTCTTTCTTGAAGTAATAGGTCGCCACTTCTATGCGTCGATCCTCAGGGCAACGCACCGAGATCAGTGCCTTGTGAAAGTCGCGGATCCAATCCTCTAAGATAGTCGGGTCTTCCGTCCCATAGAAGAAGTCGGGTCGGAGTTCTGCAATCTTACTCATTATGTCATTTCCCCCAGCCTGTTGATTGTGCAAGAGTTGGGTTAAGGCTAGGGTCGCTTGTTCCAGATTCTGGAACCGAATAGGGTCATACTGCTGAGGGACCGGAATTTGCTGGTTTCCTTGGGTTCCCTGGTTCATGGTTCCTACTTCTCTTGCACGTCTCCTGGTATAATATTGCATCGTACCTTTTAAATATAGCTATACTTAATATAGGTTGAAAAGAATTCTACTTGTAGTTCACACATGCAATACATAGATTTCAAATAATTAAGCATTTATTAATCCACCCATCAAATAATCCACATAAGCACTTAAATGATAAAAGAAACAACTCAATCCAAAAAGAAATAGCAACTCCTAAAACAAGGTAAACGTTCACTCTCGTGATAAAAGAAAAGCAATAAATGGAAATCCTAAGGGTGGGATGGGTGTGGTTCTACTCTTCATCATCAGTTAGAAACATGAGCTCGATATCGGTAGGATCAATCGCAATCACTTCCGCTTCGTCGATCTCTTCATGCTCAATTTCTTCAATCTCGTCTACGTCATCATTCCAATCTATAAACTCCTCCTGTGCCTCCTCGTCTTGGTTCACACCTTGGTCTTGCTCATTTTCTTGGTTCTCATCCAATTCCATGTTTCCTTGATCCTCCTCCATTTCTTCTTCGACCTCTTCTTCCTCTTCTTCTTGGTGCTCGGCGTCCTGTGCTGCTACTTGTTGTATTGCTGGGTCTAGCAACTCATCCATTTTGAACCAAAGCGTGAGCGAGTTCAAATAGTAGTAATCATAATCGCGGTGTTTGTACTTGGTGATATTAGGTACATTTTGGCCCCATATGTTTGTGACGAACAAATCATCATAGTTTCCTTTGCGGTTATTCCATAGAGGCTCATCTGGGAGTCCGTTGAGGATGTAGTAGCTTATCTTCAACGGGTGAGCGTGGGTCTCGTTGCCATGTGGGCTTTGGCTCCAAGCAATGCATAGGCTTCGAACGTATCTGCAGTACTCTTCTGCCGTCTCTTGTCCCTCAAGGAATGTGACATGGATCGGCGCGTGAGCAGGTGTGAGGTCAGCAGGGGCTGGGATGGGTGGTCTAGCAGCAGGTAGGGCAGCCATCTGAAAGGAGAAAGAAAAGTCTCAGAATTGTCCTAAGCCACGTATACGCTCATTACTTAACGAAATAATTTAAGAAAATTAAAGAATGCATGTAACATGAATAAACTAACAATTAACAAGTTACAGTCACATAGCAAATTCTCTTCACAAATAATAAAGATTAAAATTAACCACACAATACACTTATGAATTTAGAAAGGAAACACGGCTACGCAATCCCACATCCCCGGCTTGTCCAGTTTTTTATTTCCAGTTTTAGTTACCCTATGTCCATATTAATTTTGAAAAGCCTTCGATTATCGTTTATCTTTATTAATGGAAATCGAGAAGTCGCACTAGCGTTGGAACCGTCGGCTCTGATACCAACTGAAACAACCCGGGAACCTACGGTTCCTCGCTAGTACAACTTAACGAAATCCAAAAGTGCTTTATTGAAATAAAAGTAAAGGAGAAACCCTCCTTACATTATTAAACAGAAAACAAACGTCGTCTTAAACAAAGAACTAAAACTAAACTTTATTGTTTGCTAAAAGAACTAAAGCTCCAGCTCGTGCACGCGTTTTACCCCAGCTTATTCTTGACCTGCGGGTTTTGAAATAGCGAAAGCCGACCGCAGAAAACGTTTAATTAGTAAAAACTAAGTAAGATATACCACAACACGTAAAACAGAGTTTTTGGCTAACACGAGAATATATACAGTAAAATTAAGCAGTAACCACATTATTATTCTTTTATTTGGTTGAGGCATATCCACGAGCCCCAACAGGTACGGTGTGGACAGAGAGGTCACGATGGAATAAAATAAAGTAGGGTACTTCTACGGGATATCACAGTCCATCCCGATTCTCCCTAAAAGAACTAGTGAGACCTTAAGTGTCGACACCCCTATACAGTCGTGACCTAACATGTATAGGTAGTACTCCTAGTTTTCACAGCAAATAAGAGGGTACAATGCCCAAGGGAAATCACACAATGGTGTTCCCGGCCTAAGCCTTCACGCGCATCCTCTGTACACCGTTCCCAATTCTATTATCGTACACTTATTGTTCATTGTTTCACGAGGGTAATAAATCACAATTTGAAATAGTGACCACATGCTTCTCAAATCGTTCTAAATAAAACGCTAGAAGAGTTCAAAGTAGTGTAAAGAGGGAATTGAATTTACAGTTTGAGATAACGCACACGAAACAGCACATTTTGATATTTAAAGATGTTGTGCATATAACTTACTTGGAATTGGAAAGAGAGATTTCAACACAAGCAGCACGGAACTTAGTAGTAGGGGTCCTCGACGAACTCTCCTCCTACGAACTCGGAATCTACAATATCACATAGTCCTATATCAACACATATTCATCCATACAACAATTAACGATTAAATGTCCTATATGAAATGCAAGTGAAATTCCCCACATAATCCCCCAAACAAGTTATATTTCACTAGCTACTAGTTGCACGATTATTGTATATATCTATTAAGAAGATAGTGGTGTAAAAATATAAAATAATAGTTGAGGTAAAGAAAACTTTATTTGATATATTATAACATTTAGCGGCTAATAATTATAAATAAAGGTAGCTATTTAAAATAAGCTTAATGTCGACTATATTTATCATAAGAATTATAATACTAAAAAAAAAAACGTTATTATGTGACAAGAGTTTATTTTTCGATATATACAAAACAAGGCTAAATAGTTGGTTAGGAAAATATAAATATTATACTTGCAAAGTCCCAAATCCACGCAATAAGATTATAGGTTTATTTTCATAAAATGATTTCTAAAGTTATATTTAATAGTGTGTAAAAATATATGAAAATGCTAGTTTATGTTATGTTAAGAGCAAAATTGGATTTACACTTTGATAACATATAAGAAAATCAGTTTGTTAAAAGGTTGCACCATACCCACAGTTTATTTAACATACAAACAATCCCCCTTAAAGTTTCGGACTGTGCATAAAACTCCCCCAACAATTTCATACCCCTCCAATTCAGTTTCTTCCCAGCACAAACCCACTGTAAACATATCAATTGGACAACCCATTCATTTCCAACATTTCACAACCCACAACCAAACATATTCAACCTAACACAAGATTTGGGACAATAAAATGGAGAATGAATTGACAGAGGGCTTGGGGAGTTACCGATTGAAGAAGAACAAACAAAGAAGATGGCGGTGGCAATGACGGTTTCCGGTCGCTGCTGTGAACTCGCCGGAGCAGAGGGAAGGGCGGAGGAGAGGGAGACGGACGGACGACGGTGCAGAGGACGGCGACGCAGAGGGAGGCGTCGGGGCGGCCTGGGTTCGCCGGCGGTCCTGGGTTCGGGCCTGGTGCCGTCGGCGTCGGGGCGGCCTGGGTTCGCCGGCGGTCCTGGGTTCGGGCCTGGTGCCGTCGGCGTCGGGCCTGCTTCGGCGGTCGACAGAGAACAGAGAGAGAGCGAGAGAGGGCGGAGAGTGCGAGAGAGGGATGGCGAGAGTGCGAGAGAGGGATGACGAGAGTGAAACTGGGTTTTGGTGTGCTTGGGTGTAAACCCAAATCAGAAAATTTTTACTGGAGAAATTTGTGGTTGATTTTGGAAGGTCAATTGGAGAAATTGATGATGGAGATTGGGGTTTCAATTCATAGCACGATTGGGGCGGGATTTGGAAAGGTTTGAGGTCAAAATCATTGGCTCTTGCCATGGGTGGTCGCCGGAAATTGGGGAAGAATATCCCCTGTTCTTCAATGTTGATGGAGAAGATGAAGGGAGGAAGGTTAGGGTGTTGCGGGCACACGGTGTGACGCGGTGGTTCGTTACGTAAAATTAACTAGAAGCTACAATTTGGTCACGCTATAAACGTCACACGACCCGCTACACTTCGCTAACAATTATACACAATCTAACTAAAAAAAATTCATCTTAGAAGAATATACTTTCGATAATAAAATATAAAATAATAATAACAACATACTAGTAATATTAATATTAATATGTAACTGGAAGAAAAAAAATTATTTACTAAGAGAAAAAAATACTTTTTCTAATACTACTCTTTGCCAATAATAATGATGATAATAATAATCATAATAATTATGTAAAAAGAAGAAAACTATTTAATAAAGGGAAATAACTTTTATAACCTCAAATAACGGCCCGAAATATTCGTTAAACTCCGAAAATACCCCCATAAAATACCGGGGTATTACATCACATCTCCCTTAAAACAAAGCTTCGTCCCCGAAGCTTAAAGTAAACCAATCTCCTAACGCAGGTATAAATCAAAGCGCCCAAGCCTAAATCAAATCACCCAATGAAATTATAAATCAAACCTCCCAATGCAAGTATGTAGTTCTAATGTGCACATAATAACAAGACAAGACGGTAATTAAAATGCATGGTTGTTAAATCACATCTCCCTTAAAAGGAGTGACGTCCCCGTCACTCGACTCGTACCTGGTCGAAAAGGTGTGGGTAACGTTTCCTCATGTCCTCCTCGGCTTCCCAAGTTTCTTCTTCCGTTTGGTGGTTTGACCAGAGAACCTTGACCAGCGTGGTGGACTTGGTACGGGTGTTTCTGGTTTTTGTATCAAGGATTTTGATCGGTTGTTGTTCATAGGTAAGAGAGGGATCAAGCTCGACAGGCTCGGGGTCAATGATATGACTAGGGTCGGGTATATAGGCTTTGAGTTGGGACACATGGAAAACGTTATGGACTCTACCTAGGCTGTTAGGAAGATTCAGGCGATAGGCAACCTCTCCTATACGATCCAGTACTTCGTAGGGTCCAATGAACTTGGGACTTAACTTTCCTTTCTGATTAAAACGCATGATCCCCTTTGTAGGTGAAACCCTTAGGAACACTTTGTCGCCAACCTTGAATTCCAAAGGCCTTCTCTTCAAATCCGCGTAAGACTTTTGTCGATCCTGGGCCGCTTTCATCCTTTGCTGGATCGTTCGAATCTGGTTTGTCGAGTCCTCGATCATTTGTGGTCCAAGAATGATCGTCTCGCTGATGTCACTCCAACACAGCGGTGTCCTGCACTTTCTTCCATACAGTGCTTCGTAGGGTGCCATTCCTATGCTAGCATGGTAGCTGTTGTTATACGAGAACTCGATAAGTGGTAACTTATCCACCCATGAACCTCCAAAGTCTAGAATGCAAGCCCTTAGCATGTCCTCCAGTGTTTGAATCGTTTTCTCAGTCTGGCCATCCGTAGCTGGGTGAAATGCTGTGCTGAACCTTAGCTCAGTGCCCATGGCCTTTTGTAGCTCCTTCCAAAAATGAGATAAGAAGTTTGGATCTCTATCCGAAACAATGGAGCTAGGGACTCCATGTAATCTTATCACATTCTTGATGTAAGCGTCCGCCCTCTTTTCCATGTCCCATGTGTCCTTCATGGGAATGAATCTTGCCGTCTTGGTGAGTCGATCGACTACCACCCAAATTTGATTCAACCCATTCGTCGAAACAGGTAAAGCCGTGACAAAGTCCATTGAGATGGAATCCCATTTCCAAACCGGTATCTCCAATGGTTGCAACATTCCACCTGGTCTTTTGTGCTCGAACTTGACCTTCTGGCACGTCAAACATCTAGATACGAAATCGGCTACTTCCTTCTTCATACCTTTCCACCAGAAATTCTTCTTCAAGTCCTTGTACAACTTGTCTCCTCCTGGATGTACCGAATATGGTGTGTTATGAGCTTCCTTCATAAGCCTTTCTTTTACTTCCGCACATGTCATTGGTACACACCATCTTCCCTTGAACTTCACGCTTCCATCTTCTTCCACTTTGAAATCGAGTGCTTCGCCTTTGTTGATCTTCTCCTTAATCTTTTGTAGGAAAGCGTCTTCTTTCTGTGCTTCTTTTATTTCTTCGAAGATGTCCGGTACTATCGTCATATTACACAACATGTTTTTCGTTGTTCCCTTCGTGCAGACTTCAATCTCCAGTCTTCGAAACTCTTCGCAAAGCTTAGGTGGTAAAACCCACATTGCATTTATCGTATGCTCCGTCTTTCGGCTCAATGCATCCGCTACTAGGTTGGCTTTCCCTTCATGGTATTGGATCTTGATATCATAATCTTTCACCAATTCTAGCCACCTCCTTTGTCGCATATTCAGCTCCTTTTGAGTGAATATGTACTTTAGGCTCTTGTGATCAGTAAAGATCTTGCATGTCGTACCGTAAAGGTAATGCCTCCATATCTTTAGCGCAAACACGATGGCTGCCAACTCCAAGTCGTGGGTAGGGTAATTCTCCTCATAAGACTTTAGTTGCCTAGAAGCATAAGCAATCACTTTGCCGTCTTGCATTAAAACACATCCTAACCCGTGCTTTGAAGCATCACTATAAACCTCAAATTCTCCACCTTCAGTAGGTAACGTTAACACAGGTGCCGACGTCAACCTATCCTTTAGGGTTTGGAATGCTTCCTCACAATTCTTGTCCCATACGTACTTGCTTGTCTTCTTCATTAACGTTGTCATGGGTTTCGCGATCTTGGAGAAATCCTTCACGAATCGTCGATAGTAACCCGCCAATCCTAGGAAGCTTCTTATCTCCGTTACGCTCTTTGGTGTGGGCCAGTCTCTTTCTGCAGATATCTTCCCCGGGTCCACTGACACACCTTCCTTCGATATAATGTGCCCTAGGAAAGGCACTCTATCCAACCAAAACTCGCACTTAGACAATTTTCCATACAACTTCTCTTCCCTTAGTGTTTCCAACACCTCCCTCAAGTGCTGTTCATGTTCTTCCTTCCCCTTTGAGTAGATTAGAATGTCATCGATGAAAACGACAACAAACTTATCAAGGTACTTCTGAAGAACGCGGTTCATTAACTCCTCGAAAGCTGCTGGAGCATTAGTGAGTCCAAATGGCATTACTGTAAACTCGTAGTGGCCATAGCGAGTTCGAAATGCCGTTTTAGGAATATCCTGTTCAGCTATCCTAAGCTGATGATATCCAGACCTTAAATCGATCTTCGAAAAGGTATCGGCTCCTTGTAGTTGGTCGAACACGTCGTCGATCCTGGGAATTGGGTACTTATTCTTAACGGTTACCCCATTCAACTCCCGGTAGTCAATGCAAAGTCTTAGGCTACCATCCTTCTTCTTCACAAACAAAGCTGGTGCTCCCCATGGTGAGACACTAGGTCTAATGAAACCCTTGTCCAATAACTCCTTGAGTTGCTCCTGAAGTTCCTTTAACTCGGCTGGTGCCATCCTATATGGTGCCTTCGAGATTGGTCCAGTTCCTGGTACTAAGTCTATCGCAAAGTCCACGGCTCTCTTAGGTGGCATTCCTGGAAGCTCTTCGGGAAAGACATCGGGAAATTCATTCACAACTGGGATGTCCTCTAATTTCTCCCCTTCTTTCTCCTGATCATGGATCGTACAGAGGTATGCCCTATGCCCTTTCTTCACATCTGAGAGAATGGTTAAGGCTGACACGATTTGGATCTTGGGTCCAGTGGTTATACCCCTATAGGATAGGCGTTCACCTTTCGGCCCACGAAACCTAACCTTTTGGGTGGCACACTCTATGGTTGCTTTGTATTTGCTGAGCCAATCCATACCTAAGATGACATCTAGGTTTCCGAGATCGAAAAATATTAGATCAGAAGGTAGCTTGGCTCTTAAGATTTCTAGGTTGACTCCAGGGTACATGGTATTGCAGGGTGTGACTTCTCCAGTAGGGGTAGAGATTGAGATAGATATTGGGGTAGGATTTGGTAAGTCTAACTTCTTAGCAAAAGTAGATGATATGAAAGAAAATGTGGCTCCAGAATCAAATAACACAAAAGCAGGGGTAGAATGGATTAGGAATGTACCAGTCACCATGTTGGCCTGTGCTGCCTGAGTCTGATTCATCACATTAATTGTTCCAGCTGCGCTGCGTGCTGTGGCTGCGGGTGCAGGTGCGCCTGCTACAGTGGTTGCTGAAGTAGCATTGTTGTTTCCCTGGGGTCGATTGTTGTAACCATTTCCTCCTTGCCAGTTGTTACCCCGGTTATAGCCACCTCCATTGTTGTTCCTGTTGACAGCATTGTTGTTGTTTCCATACCCTCCACCTTGCTGGTAGTTGCGCTGGTTCCCACCATACTGGTTTCCACGGTTGTTATTGCCACCCTGGTTGTAACCGCTGTTATTCCCACCATAGTTGTTACTTCCACGGTTGTACCCACCATTTCCTCCTTGGCGGTTCACATTGTTCCCTCCATAACCTCCACCATTGTTGTTGTTGGGCATGGATCGGCACTCATACCTGCGATGGCCCAGCTTGCCACAGTTGAGACAGTTAACCTTCCTTCCTTGGCAATCCAATCCTGGGTGGTTTCTGCCGCACCTCGTGCAGTTGAATACTCTTACTTGGCCTTGTCCGCCCTGGCCTGAGTTTCCAAACTGGTTGGTGGTGGATGGGTTGGGACGAAACCTTTTATCTCCGCTATCATTTCCGGTACCGCGATTCTGGAATCCTGTTGCAGCCGGTGTCTCGGTCTTCCTTTTTCTGTTGGCTTCCGCATTACTATCCAGCATGCGCTGCATATCCTGAGCTGCTCCATAGGCCTCGAACAATGAGTTAAAACGAGTAGGCCCCATTGCCTTTCGGACTTCAAAGTCCAGACCTTCGATAAATTTGCGGATCCTTCTTACTTCTGTGGGTGCGATCTCCCGCCCGAACCTCATGAGTTCCATGAATTTGTCATAGTAGTCAGTTAAGGTAGCTCCATCTTGCTTCAGGTGCAAGAATTCGTCAAATTTCGCCGACTTCACATGATCGGGGTAAAACCGTTCGCGCATAGCTTCCTTTAGCTGTTCCCATCCAAAGCCTTCTTGGGCGAGCAATTCAGCTGATACGGAGCTCCACCATTTATCAGCTTCTTTCTTGAAGTAATAGGTCGCCACTTCTATGCGTCGATCCTCAGGGCAACGCACCGAGATCAGTGCCTTGTGAAAGTCGCGGATCCAATCCTCTAAGATAGTCGGGTCTTCCGTCCCATAGAAGAAGTCGGGTCGGAGTTCTGCAATCTTACTCATTATGTCATTTCCCCCAGCCTGTTGATTGTGCAAGAGTTGGGTTAAGGCTAGGGTCGCTTGTTCCAGATTCTGGAACCGAATAGGGTCATACTGCTGAGGGACCGGAATTTGCTGGTTTCCTTGGGTTCCCTGGTTCATGGTTCCTACTTCTCTTGCACGTCTCCTGGTATAATATTGCATCGTACCTTTTAAATATAGCTATACTTAATATAGGTTGAAAAGAATTCTACTTGTAGTTCACACATGCAATACATAGATTTCAAATAATTAAGCATTTATTAATCCACCCATCAAATAATCCACATAAGCACTTAAATGATAAAAGAAACAACTCAATCCAAAAAGAAATAGCAACTCCTAAAACAAGGTAAACGTTCACTCTCGTGATAAAAGAAAAGCAATAAATGGAAATCCTAAGGGTGGGATGGGTGTGGTTCTACTCTTCATCATCAGTTAGAAACATGAGCTCGATATCGGTAGGATCAATCGCAATCACTTCCGCTTCGTCGATCTCTTCATGCTCAATTTCTTCAATCTCGTCTATGTCATCATTCCAATCTATAAACTCCTCCTGTGCCTCCTCGTCTTGGTTCACACCTTGGTCTTGCTCATTTTCTTGGTTCTCATCCAATTCCATGTTTCCTTGATCCTCCTCCATTTCTTCTTCGACCTCTTCTTCCTCTTCTTCTTGGTGCTCGGCGTCCTGTGCTGCTACTTGTTGTATTGCTGGGTCTAGCAACTCATCCATTTTGAACCAAAGCGTGAGCGAGTTCAAATAGTAGTAATCATAATCGCGGTGTTTGTACTTGGTGATATTAGGTACATTTTGGCCCCATATGTTTGTGACGAACAAATCATCATAGTTTCCTTTGCGGTTATTCCATAGAGGCTCATCTGGGAGTCCGTTGAGGATGTAGTAGCTTATCTTCAACGGGTGAGCGTGGGTCTCGTTGCCATGTGGGCTTTGGCTCCAAGCAATGCATAGGCTTCGAACGTATCTGCAGTACTCTTCTGCCGTCTCTTGTCCCTCAAGGAATGTGACATGGATCGGCGCGTGAGCAGGTGTGAGGTCAGCAGGGGCTGGGATGGGTGGTCTAGCAGCAGGTAGGGCAGCCATCTGAAAGGAGAAAGAAAAGTCTCAGAATTGTCCTAAGCCACGTATACGCTCATTACTTAACGAAATAATTTAAGAAAATTAAAGAATGCATGTAACATGAATAAACTAACAATTAACAAGTTACAGTCACATAGCAAATTCTCTTCACAAATAATAAAGATTAAAATTAACCACACAATACACTTATGAATTTAGAAAGGAAACACGGCTACGCAATCCCACATCCCCGGCTTGTCCAGTTTTTTATTTCCAGTTTTAGTTACCCTATGTCCATATTAATTTTGAAAAGCCTTCGATTATCGTTTATCTTTATTAATGGAAATCGAGAAGTCGCACTAGCGTTGGAACCGTCGGCTCTGATACCAACTGAAACAACCCGGGAACCTACGGTTCCTCGCTAGTACAACTTAACGAAATCCAAAAGTGCTTTATTGAAATAAAAGTAAAGGAGAAACCCTCCTTACATTATTAAACAGAAAACAAACGTCGTCTTAAACAAAGAACTAAAACTAAACTTTATTGTTTGCTAAAAGAACTAAAGCTCCAGCTCGTGCACGCGTTTTCCCCCAGCTTATTCTTGACCTGCGGGTTTTGAAATAGCGAAAGCCGACCGCAGAAAACGTTTAATTAGTAAAAACTAAGTAAGATATACCACAACACGTAAAACAGAGTTTTTGGCTAACACGAGAATATACACAGTAAAATTAAGCAGTAACCACATTATTATTCTTTTATTTGGTTGAGGCATATCCACGAGCCCCAACAGGTACGGTGTGGACAGAGAGGTCACGATGGAATAAAATAAAGTAGGGTACTTCTACGGGATATCACAGTCCATCCCGATTCTCCCTAAAAGAACTAGTGAGACCTTAAGTGTCGACACCCCTATACAGTCGTGACCTAACATGTATAGGTAGTACTCCTAGTTTTCACAGCAAATAAGAGGGTACAATGCCCAAGGGAAATCACACAATGGTGTTCCCGGCCTAAGCCTTCACGCGCATCCTCTGTACACCGTTCCCAATTCTATTATCGTACACTTATTGTTCATTGTTTCACGAGGGTAATAAATCACAATTTGAAATAGTGACCACATGCTTCTCAAATCGTTCTAAATAAAACGCTAGAAGAGTTCAAAGTAGTGTAAAGAGGGAATTGAATTTACAGTTTGAGATAACGCACACGAAACAGCACATTTTGATATTTAAAGATGTTGTGCATATAACTTACTTGGAATTGGAAAGAGAGATTTCAACACAAGCAGCACGGAACTTAGTAGTAGGGGTCCTCGACGAACTCTCCTCCTACGAACTCGGAATCTACAATATCACATAGTCCTATATCAACACATATTCATCCATACAACAATTAACGATTAAATGTCCTATATGAAATGCAAGTGAAATTCCCCACATAATCCCCCAAACAAGTTATATTTCACTAGCTACTAGTTGCACGATTATTGTATATATCTATTAAGAAGATAGTGGTGTAAAAATATAAAATAATAGTTGAGGTAAAGAAAACTTTATTTGATATATTATAACATTTAGCGGCTAATAATTATAAATAAAGGTAGCTATTTAAAATAAGCTTAATGTCGACTATATTTATCATAAGAATTATAATACTAAAAAAAAAACGTTATTATGTGACAAGAGTTTATTTTTCGATATATACAAAACAAGGCTAAATAGTTGGTTAGGAAAATATAAATATTATACTTGCAAAGTCCCAAATCCACGCAATAAGATTATAGGTTTATTTTCATAAAATGATTTCTAAAGTTATATTTAATAGTGTGTAAAAATATATGAAAATGCTAGTTTATGTTATGTTAAGAGCAAAATTGGATTTACACTTTGATAACATATAAGAAAATCAGTTTGTTAAAAGGTTGCACCATACCCACAGTTTATTTAACATACAAACAATCCCCCTTAAAGTTTCGGACTGTGCAGAAAACTCCCCCAACAATTTCATACCCCTCCAATTCAGTTTCTTCCCAGCACAAACCCACTGTAAACATATCAATTGGACAACCCATTCATTTCCAACATTTCACAACCCACAACCAAACATATTCAACCTAACACAAGATTTGGGACAATAAAATGGAGAATGAATTGACAGAGGGCTTGGGGAGTTACCGATTGAAGAAGAACAAACAAAGAAGATGGCGGTGGCAATGACGGTTTCCGGTCGCTGCTGTGAACTCGCCGGAGCAGAGGGAAGGGCGGAGGAGAGGGAGACGGACGGACGACGGTGCAGAGGACGGCGACGCAGAGGGAGGCGTCGGGGCGGCCTGGGTTCGCCGGCGGTCCTGGGTTCGGGCCTGGTGCCGTCGGCGTCGGGCCTGCTTCGGCGGTCGACAGAGAACAGAGAGAGAGCGAGAGAGGGCGGAGAGTGCGAGAGAGGGATGGCGAGAGTGAAACTGGGTTTTGGTGTGCTTGGGTGTAAACCCAAATCAGAAAATTTTTACTGGAGAAATTTGTGGTTGATTTTGGAAGGTCAATTGGAGAAATTGATGATGGAGATTGGGGTTTCAATTCATAGCACGATTGGGGCGGGATTTGGAAAGGTTTGAGGTCAAAATCATTGTCTCTTGCCATGGGTGGTCGCCGGAAATTGGGGAAGAATATCCCCTGTTCTTCAATGTTGATGGAGAAGATGAAGGGAGGAAGGTTAGGGTGTTGCGGGCACACAGTGTGACGCGGTGGTTCGTTACGTAAAATTAACTAGAAGCTACAATTTGGTCACGCTATAAACGTCACACGACCCGCTACACTTCGCTAACAATTATACACAATCTAACTAAAAAAATTCATCTTAGAAGAATATACTTTCGATAATAAAATATAAAATAATAATAACAACATACTAGTAATATTAATATTAATATGTAATTGGAAGAAAAAAAATTATTTACTAAGAGAAAAAAATACTTTTGCTAATACTACTCTTTGCCAATAATAATGATGATAATAATAATCATAATAATTATGTAAAAAGAAGAAAACTATTTAATAAAGGGAAATAACTTTTATAACCTCAAATAACGGCCCGAAATATTCGTTAAACTCCGAAAATACCCCCATAAAATACCGGGGTATTACACAAGATATTTTTCTATTTCACTGCCTCGATCCGCAAGATAAAGAGGCGTTGATTAGGGGGAAGCTGGTCTCCATTAGAGGAAAGGCGTTGATGATGATGGAAAGGGAACCAAACCTAGTTTTGGCAGTGGTCAACTTCCTTACAAGAGAGGTGTGGATGCAGGTTCATGGTGTTCCGATGGATTACTTTGTCTTTCAGCTAGTTGAAGACTTGGGGAAGTTAGCGGGGGAGGTTCTTGAGATCGATTGGAGTGATTACCGAGTAGAGAACATCGAATAATTTCGGATCCGCATCAAATTTGACCCACATAAACCTTTAATGCCGGGGGCTTTTCTTCATCTGCTTGATGGGGCTCCAAGGTGCCTTTTTTTTCCAGGTATGAGCGTTTGTTTAAGGTTTGCACGAGATGTTGTAGGATGGGACATAAATTAAACCACTGCGACTGGGAGGAATGGATGGTGTTAGAAAATTTAAACCATAGATACCAAGAGGAAGGGTTCGGTGATGTCTTACCTGTTATGGTAGAGAATGATTTCCCTCTGTTTACTCCCAGGTTGAGAGCTTTTAGGATTTTTGGCCCTAATAGAACCAAAAAGCTTTTTGTGCATGATGTAAACGAACCCATTGAGCCTGTTGACCCCGCTTTTATACCTGCAAATCAAGACCTGGTCATTAATGTAAGTTCCTCAACTTCTGCTGACTCAGATGAGGAGTTAATGGATGAGGGAAATTCTTCGTCTTCTGTTTCGACATTTAACTCGCCAATGTCGATTTTGTCTCCTATCTCGGTTCATTCCCCACCACCCAACCATAATGTCAGGTTCATTGAACCTGGCTCCACTTTGGGGTTGCTGCAGCAAGCAGCTATTAAACTCCGGTCTTCAATTGCAACCAGAGAGATTCCAGCGGAGAGGGTTCAGGGGATGGAAGAGGAACAGACGGATGTAGGGATTCCAAACGGTTCAGGGTTTATGGTGGAGAGGCCCGCAACAAATGACTTTGGGGTGGCACGAATTCCAAGGGTTCTTGCATGTGACCCTTTGGTGGTTTCAAGAAAGGAGGGGGATGAACCGGTACAAAGGAGCACTCAACCATCTCCAACCCAACTGTTGCATCTCTCAATAGAAGCTAGTATAAAAGGGAAACAAGTTTGTGTGGAGGAATTTTTGGAAAAGATGGATAGAGGAGATAGTTCACACAAAATGGAGGGAGAAATGGAGAAGCAAGACCTGGGAAATTTTTTTTCAAGAAGAGCAACCATGCATGGAGATTGAAGCAAGTCAGAAGCAGGACATGAAGAAGTATGAGGATTTGGAGATGGATTTTGTTTCCGAGGGTAAAGAGGAAGTCTACCAAAAGGGACACAATTTGGCGATTATTCCAGTCATAGACGTGGATCCACTGTTGACGATTCCGGCGTTCAAAATGGAAATTCCCAGTTTTGATGATTTCTTTGGAGAGGACAACTCAGATTGGGAGTTAGGAGATGAGGATATGGAGGAGATCTTGGATAGGAGAGTGGAGGCTCTGGAGTCTATGATCCCGATCATCGAGGGCCCGAAGGTCAACATGCGTGACACACCGGAGGTGATTGTTATCAGTGATGATGAGGATGACGTGTGCGGAGGGGAATCATCCTTGACTTTCCTTGGAATCAGTTTTGGAAGCTTAAACTTCCTTATAAAGTCCTTTTCTTCCTTTGGCAGGCCATCATTAATAAACTTCCAACTAATGCTAAATCCATAAGATTTTAAAGACTCTAACAACCTTTGTAGCCTCTGTAAAACCCAAGTAGAGACCATAGATCACCTTTTCCTTGATTGCAAGTTTGCTCGAACTCTCTGGTCCTTGTCTCCCATTAGGTTTTCCTTTCCATGTTCTCTCTTCAGCTTCTTAATAACACTTTAAAACACTCTATGGGCATGCAATTCCTTTAAACCATTTCTGGATTGGTGCAATCACTTGGACTATTTGGTTTTCTAGGAACTCTGTTATTTTTTGTAAGGAGGATGAGGATCAGGACATTCAGGTCCAGTCTCTAATTTACAGAGCAAAGATTTTCACAAATCAGTTTTGGGAGGCTTGGAATAATCAGGTATCAAATCCTTCCACCCCTCAAATGAAGGATAATCTCAGCAATTTTCATCTCAAAATAGATGGATGCCAAATGCAGGATTCCAAAATTGTGTGGTCAAAGAAACGAAGGGGAGGAAAAGTTGTGTTTGGTTTAGCCATGCACTGTGGCAGGACAGTTTATTCACAAGGAAATGATACCGATATGACTACTCATAGTGCCACCATTGATATGCTTACTGACACTATGATCTTCATCCTATCCAGGAGTTACAATCATATTGAAGTCACTATTGCTAACAAATGTGTTTTCAATCTGATCCAGCAGATGAGCAAAAGGAATCAGCTGAAGTCCCAGGAGTGGCCTCAAATGTTGAAAAGGAAGATGCATGATTTGGAGCGGATTAGCCAGTCTTTTAGTTGTGTTTCTGTTATGTTAATGTGTGATGATGTTTCTAGTAGCAAGGATGTTTTTGATCTTGTTAGGAACTTTGTCTAGGTTGTCTTGGTGGATATTGCTAGTTGTGTTTTGAGGTTGGTCAGTTTGTTCCCAACTTCCATGGTTGGGTGCATGTACTTCGTTTGCTTTGTTTGCTAATGTTATTCTTCACTTCTTGCAAAAAAAAAAGTAGATTTATGGATTCGTGTAGTGAACACGGTTTGAAAGGATGAAGTTTGGAGTTGATTGTAAACGATAAGGAATTCAACATACTTAATGTTACTTAGTGTTGCAGGCTACGAGTCACTTGTCACACGGTTTGTGAATGAATAGAGGTTGCCGGGAAATAATAACCGTAACGAGTTTTGTTTCGAAAATGGGGACCTTGAGAAATTTTATTGAACCATTTAATACCCCCACCAATATTGCATCGGGTGTTTATTATCCAACCACTAACCATGTTCCTCCACAACTATATTTTATTAGTGACACTTTTAACACCACAAGAGATAATATTGTATTAGCAAATGCAATGCGTCTATGGAAGCAATATTTCTCAAATATTTGGAAGACACCCCTATAGAAATTTGTTTAGGTAATATTTTTGACCCAAGGGGTAAGGATGAGACCACGGAGTATATGCTAGAACTTGTTTCAGAAAACACGAAACGTACTATTACACATCTATGAATTCGGTTAAATAAACTCTTAATTATATGTTTGAAAAATATCGCAACAAGTATGTAAGGGTAAGCAAGCCTCTAGTGCATCTTCTTAAAGTGATCCAAAGGGTAAGGGTAAGGGTAAGGCAAAACTTGGTTTCTTATATAAGAGTAGACAATCCAACACCACCGGGTCGACCGACATTTCAGAATTAACTAGTACCTTAACACTAATTTTTTCTCAATGCAATCCACAGAATAACGAAAAAGCCTAAACATACTTTTTTGGTGGAAGCAACATGAATCAATATATCCAATTGTTTCGATTATGGCATGTGATGTACTAACTCCACCTGTTTCTACAGTGCCTTCTGATAGTGCGGGAAAACGAGTGTTGTCAGTAAAACAGGCATGTCTAACATCAGAGATGTTGGAGGTTCTCGTATGCTCAAAGGGTTGGAACGACGCCGACAAACGGGTACAAGACGTTCGCCCTTTGGATATGGAGGAGGAAGAATTATTCTGAAAGATCAGGTTGTGCAAGACTTGAAATAGCTTGGCTATTTCAAGGCCTTGAACCAGCTTTCAAAGCCTTGAATCAGTCTCAGAGGCTTGAAAATAGCTCAAGGCCTTGAAACTGGATTCAAAGCCTTGAAACTGCTTAAACCTGTATGCACACTCTGAGGGGGAGTTTTCTGCAAACTCTCTGAATTGTTTTACTCTCTCTTTCATATGTTTGATTATTTGTTATTAGATGATGAAAGACAAATTTTTATAACATGTTTTTAATCATAGTATATCATTTTTTGACCATGAGCAGGAAATTTTGTTTCTAAGTCTTGCAGGATTGTTTCCTAAACTGAATTGTTGCAGATTTGGAAATACTTGGACACTTTGATCCCGTGATCAATCAGACGTGTATGACAGCTTCTCATGGTGTTTAACTGAAAGATTACAACAATATCTCTGAAGATTGTGATCATCCAATCGTTGGAGAAGATTTCAATGTAGTCAAACTCTGTTGCCTACAAAATAGGAAGGTTGTTGCTGAAAATCTGGGGAGATTTGCAGAGCTGTTGAAGTTTAAATAGAGCTCAAATCCGAAGCAACTGGACACAATTCTCAACGGGAAAAAACAGAGAAAGTAATTCTGGATTGACAAGCATCAAAGAATTTCTTCATTCTTCCAATCCATTCACAGAAGTTCACTGCATTTTTACTGCAGTTTTCTACTCTTAAGTGTTCTTCCGTATAGAGCTATATTGGTAGATCATTTATGTATTATTTCTACACCTATTCTCATGGATTGTTCAAAGTGAACAATAGAGAATTCTTAGTTAATCAGTAAGCTAGAGCAGGTACTAGACAGGTTAGGGAAAATCACAAGCTGTAACAGAGTAAGGGAACTCTCTGGGCTTGAGTTCCATGGCTTAGCTTTTGATTAATAAGAATTGATTTGAAAATTCTGCAGGGATCTAATCCCTGAGGTAGAGACCTAGGTCCAAGTGGACTGAACTCTATAAATCACATGTCTTCTGCATTTTCAGTTAATTTACTTTATAGCTTTTGCAGCATACAAAAACTCTTTATTTTTCAAGGGTTTGAACTTGTTTTCAAGGCCTTGAAAAAGGCATACTTGCTCTATACTTTCTGCATCCTCTTCAAAGGCTTGAGCTAGCTTTCAAGGCCTTGATCTTTATTGTTTGCACAAGTTTTCATCTTCCTAGCAAGTTTTGCAAAAAGTTGGCATAATCTATTCACCCCCCCTTCTAGAGTATCTTAGCTGCTTATACATATGCATACTCACACTTTCATATTCAAAAGCTTAGGTTAGGCGAGGAGTATTCTTCGCACATTGGCGTGGTCCAGATAATGAGAAAGTGTCAATCGCGGAATACATAGTGGAAAAATGTCCCCCGGAGGAATAGATTCGGGCGTGTGCGGTCAACACTAGATTTGACTTATTCTTTTCCTATCACGCATAATCTATGAACTCCATGTTAAAGGATGCCATATATCATTGCGTGCTCTCGTACTGTTCGTTTGTGGTTTCACAAATGTCTGGCTGGTTTTACGGGAGGCCAACCTAATATGGCACTTGGAACACAAAATTGACCCCTGAGCGCGAGGCAATCATGCAGAAAAATTATAACCACACAAAAATTCTACAAGTCACACAGTTGGGCGTCCTTGAATTTCTTGTAACGGGGAGGAACCATGGCACTACCAAAGTGTACTCTGCGTGTGTGACTGCGGAAAGTTCCAGTAAACCACGTGTCCACGCTTGTGCGTGCGCTCCAATACTTAGAGAACAATATCCTCACTGGGGGATGGAAGAAGGTTTGCCTCCTTCAAAGGGGCTTGTCATGTACAAATTCACGAGAAAAACCTATAAAGCGGACTCCTAAAGGAGAGCTTACGCCGGGATAATTGAGATTGTGCGTGATCATTTAGACTGGGATACACGTCGGATCCCACCAGCGATAAGCAACCTTGTCACGCTTCTACCAGTAAATGTAGTGAAACGTGGAGCACCACAGACAACCAGGATACCGTCTGAAAGGGAAAAGCGTAGGTATGGTACTAAGAAGCACATGTGCTCTTGATGTCATAAGGAAGGTCATAACGTGAAGACATGCCCCACGGGGGATGATGACAGACTAATTACATATGATTGAAATTTGTTGCTTATGTATTAATGCTGGTTTATTAGTTGCGGATGTATTATTTATGTATTTTGTGGTTGGTTTGGGTGATTATATTCATATCTAGCTTAATGAAGTTCTTTCAAAAAGTCTTATGTCAACCAAAAAGTCAACGGTCAATGTTGTGGTCAAACAATGGTCAACTATTCAGTGCATACGAGGTCATTCCTTAACACCCCTCCCTTCCCTCCACTTTCATTGCATGCATTATTTTCAGCCCACCTCTCTCTGGTTCATACATAAATTTCAACTATGTAAATCCAAGAAACAAGGTGAACACATCTACTCCCGCTCATTTTCTATTGTTGTTGTTGGGCAGTGTGAGTTCTTGATTGTTCTTTTCTTAAGCAACGATGTCAAGTGCAAGCAAATCAGTTAAACGAGATTGCGAGTTCCCTCGATACGAGAATACTCTCTGTTCTTGTGTGGGTCGTATTCCAGCTGAAATATTAATTACCAAAAACGATAAATACGGCAACAAAGGGAGGCTTCACTTGGCTTGTAGGAACAATCAATGTGGCTTGTGGCATTGGTGCGACCCAATCGGGTACGACGTATCAGGTGGAGTTCATAGCAATACGGAGTGGCTTACTAAGCAGCTGAACTTGGCGATGACAAAGATCGAAGCCCAAAATGACAGAATCAGACAATTGAAGGGAATGAAGGATGGTCGTGACACTGCCAACACAAAAGAAATCACAATTGTAGTAATGGCCGGGGCAATTGATTTGGCATTAGTGATTGTGTTATTGAAGTAAAGTTGTATTTTGTTAATTTATGCAGTGCTTGTAATGTTTCCGTTTTAAGTTTTTGTTTTAAATATTTTTTTAATATAAATATTTGTTTTCAAGAAATTACTAGTAAATACTTTTGACAACAAGATCATCTACAAAAAAGCAAATCAACTAAAATTACAAAATAATTTCATTGACCACATCGATTACAAAGATGGAATAAAAGAAGATGAAAACAGATATACGTAAGGGTGGAAAATGGGATCTCCTGGCTCGTCTATTCTTTTGCCATATGTGTCTATAGTGTCGAACTTAAAAGCAGTCTTCCATATTGCAACCGCACATTCTTTCCTATAAGCCTCCTGGTCCCCTTCATAACTACAAAACTCTCCTCTAATTGTAGGATCCTCGATGACCTTCTCGAACATGCGCAACATATACAATGCACTTCAGCTTGGCAACGTACATTGGAATATAAGCTGAGTACATCAAGGACCTCCTTACTCGACCCGGCCCGCCTAGCAACATGCTCTTCTCCCCACTCCTGCAATAATTTTGGAAAATCTGGGCGGATTCGGGTCAAGTCCCAATTCCTCCTGTACGATCTCTTAATTGGACCGTACACCTTCAGGCACACGCTTATCGGATCGAACACGTGTATATAAATGAGAATCCAATGAGCAAATCCCATATTTGTCTGATTAGTCCTCCAAGGCATGAACCACCTCTTCGCACGCGATCCCTCGCAATATGCTTGTTACCTCTAAAGTATTCATTAGTCTTACGCTTTTGGGTTTCAAAATCACAATTTTCTTGAAAAGCTTTGTACCACTCCTCGTCCGTAATAATCGTGTCGGTCCTTGGAGCGCCCATCTTTTTCGAGTAATTACGCCTATGAGTATATGTGCATTCGTCTACATGTTCTCATCTCCAAAAAATTCCCTTGGGAACTAGATAATGGAAGAAATCCCGATGTCTTGACCTTATCCCACAACTCAAATATGGATAATGTTCATTTTTGTCATGATGCCATATGTCAAAACACGAATGAAGCTTGAGGTCTTGCCTACGCATGTGAGCCATGGAGAAGGTAGGCTGCATATGGTTCACAAAGATAATGATAGACGGGTTATATTTTTTGGCGTAAGGCTTCTTTTCCCAAGGAATCTTTGCTCGCCGTCGCCTCAGATATGGACCATCCGGTTCTTTCGAGCAATTGCATGTGGTCATAGTCATACACGGGCGAGTCGCAGTTGTACCAGCCAGAGGGGTCCATCACTCTTCTCTTTCCTTGTCCTCACCTACTTAAAAAAATGGAACCATCACACCCGTATCGTTTGTAGAGAGAGGGGTCAAGCACTCTGGTCTGTCTGAGCGAGACTGCTCTTCTACTTCATTTGGGTTCAAATCTTCATCCGAGCTCTCATATACTGCGTCCCCTCCGAAGTCGCCAAGCACGTCGTCGAGAAACTCTATCGTCTCATAAATCTCCTTATTTCCTGATCCATCATAAAGAATTAAGCAAATTGTACAATTGAAAATATGACCTTACGAAATTAGAGAAAGGAATGGCTTCACTGTCAATATTACTTGTGAATATTGTCCTGATGTAGGGAACATCCTGATAAGTACTTAACAAGTTATTCTGCGATTCAGCACTTTTTTTGAACTCGTATACTTCTCTGGAAACGCGATTCAAGCACGAGTTTAACTTGTGAGTCCCAATGAAATGTGCAAGCCATATTCGGAGGTACCACCCATCCTTCACTGTGTATTTCAAGGAGACGTCGGGAACGAGTGTTCTGAGGTGTTTCAGGTAGAAACATACGTAGAATCCACAATCACTCCTTCAATAAAAACAAAATTAATTCCCTATTAGATATGAAAATAATGTAAAGGTTAATTGGAATTACAATTAAGTGTAGTTCACAAACCCGTTATTCTGGTGCGGAATTCGAGGCCACATATATTTGATATCCCACTCCGTTATGTCCTCGTTGTAATTGCGCCCATACACTTCTCTCAGACCTGTGTGAATTACCTTCACCTTATCCGCTACCGACCTCTTAACAAAAGTTCGGGCCGGGTCTAATACGTAAACACCCTTTTGTTTTAGGCTTACTACAAGCAAATAGTAGTGATGATCCTGGATGTTTATTGGGAGTGAAATTTGAAAAACAACATATAATATGCAATTATTAATATATGACCACAATAAGCACTCAAAATATGACAGAATAAGTACTAAGCACAATAAGCACTAAAAAAGAAGTGATGATACCATTGAAACCTTGGATAGAGACGCAGGAAGATGTTCACGGGCTAGGAACTGTCCCAAATCTTGGCCATGAAGCCCCGAAAACTATCATTGGCAGATATACAATCTTTCGATCCGGCATGTCAGGTTCCTGCTCTTTGTTTGTCAGAATTGCTGTCATGCACATGATGGTCTGAAAACATTTGTAGCTTAGAAAATTGGCGGCGACGAATTCGATTTAAATGGATGTTAAAAATTTATTTATAAACTTACATCGCTTGTTGCCCACTGCTCGCGTGAATATTCATACGCGTGTGAAAGAGATATCTTCCCCCCACCAGCGATGTCAACCAATACCTTACTCGAAACACATATGAAGTTTGATCACACAAATTATACGATACGAGAATGCTAAATAAAAGTATAACTGCGCAATGTTAATCTCTTACCTGCTGAAATGAGCAAGAAGTGTGGCCTTATGTTCGTTGCTGCTGCCTGGGGGTCCCTCAAACTTTTCCTTACTGACCCTTGTGAATTAAGCATGCCACCACCACTGCTCGATGGTTGGTTCATCAGGGAATTCAACACTAATCGATTCTGGCGGCTGACTGACAGGTTGTGCGATCAAGGCAACATGTGGAGTGGCACTTTGTGAGATTGAGGCAACTGGTGGATTGGGACATTCACTAATAGGTTATGCGATCGAGGGACCTGGTGGATTGGGCTCGGTATGGCTGCCAGGTTGTTCAATCACCTCAGTATTGGCACTTGGAAATTCAGCGCCTCCTTCGTCGGCAGTTGGGACCAATGGTGAAGGCGGCGAATCGGTAGGTTCTGCCATTCCCATCGCTCCAGCAGCAGTGTTGTTGTCTGTCAACCCATCTAGCCTCTCCATCATCAAATACAGCCTCATCGTCACCTCATCCAGATTCCTCATACACACATCAATATTCACCTGCTGCTCGTTCTTTAAACTCTGAATAGCCAACTCCATGTTTGTCATTCATGATTTCATCAAAGTCATACCCAAATCCATGTTTGTCATTTGGGACTTCATCGTAGTCAGCATATTAATAATAAAATTCATCTCATCTTCCATTACCTGCGTGTCCTGTGAATTTGGATCTCGCGATTGGGTTTACTCCGTCCGAGTTCTCTTTCTTGGTTGTGCCTCCTCAATTTCCTCGGACACTTCATCAGTCTCCCTTTCGCGCTCTTGACGATTCTTTGACCTTTGCTGGGCACCAACCTCCCAACTGGGTGAGGATAGGGGTGCGTCAATAATTTGATCCCAAGCCTCCCTAAGACCGACATCCGACAGGGGCTCTTCAAAATCCACATCCTGTTGTGGCGCTGCAGTTGGTTGCTTAATCTTTTTCAGTGTTTGCTTTTTTCCATTGGTTTCCGCCGACCTTGGCACATGAGCCTCCACATGGTGTTGTGGCGCTGAAGTTGGTTGCCTACTCTTTTTCGGTTCACTTCTTTGTTTCATAGACTGTTTCTTCAGGGTTACTTTCGTCGTCTTGAATGCGTATATTTGAAACGCTTGCATTTGAATCACTGAACCACTGTAGACAACGCATCGGCCATCCAACCGACGCTTTAGGTCCGGATAAAGGGGAAGATATGGATTAGCTTTCATATAAGCCAAGTACTGATTCCAGTACCAACGCTGCTCCTCTGCAGGAGTGGGGTGAAGGGACGGGCGGACATATGTAATTTTATCCACAAGCTTGATCACTGTAACATCCGTAACCCTGTCCACTAGAGGAAAGTACACCACCACTCGTACCTCTTCGTCCCTGCTAGCTAAGGCGAGTACCATCTGTGGGATTGCTTCGTAGGCCCAAGTCTGCATGGAGAGACGAAGGGCGGCAAGCATATAACATATATAGATATAAACAATAAAAAATGCATAACTAACACAATTACCGTAGAAATGAATGGGAGGGCGGTGATCGAGTAAGTTTCTTTCGTCACGTACTCGTCAAATTTTATCCCAGTGAGTAAAGTCTGGAAGCATTCTGTACCCCAATCGTATGCGTTACAGAAGTCAAAGTCGTTGCACTTTTGTATCACTGTGGAGGGAATATTGTCATGGATGTCGTGGTTGTGCCATAACCTACCAATTATTGCAGCAACTAACAGCTTCACAAGTCTTTCCAACAGGGGCGGGTCCATTTGCTTATCACGATCGTTAGAGTACGAGTGAGCCTCAACGATGTCGTCCAGATGCTTCTCTAGTTTGGTGGCATTCACATTCCCGTACACGTTCCCGAAACCCTGGCCGAAGACAGTCTCTATTAGGCCATAATCTGCCACCTGCTCGTCGAGCTGCTCATCGCTATATGACTTGTACACGTTCAATCCACTGCAAAAATTAAACTCTTGCAGTGAGAACCGCAGCGGGAAGCCCCCAAAGTTGAACTATAGTTCTCTGTCACGAGGGTTGATGTTAACCCGACGCTGAATAATTAAGTCGAGGAGCGTCTTTGTGAACACTTGCTCATAGTGATAGGTTAGAAGTCATGCCTGGTTATGGAGCATCTTTTCAATTAAATTCCTAACGTCTTGACGTATGGTAAGCTTTGAAAACAACACCCATGAGATATGGCGCGAGCGAAAAGTCAATCTATACCTCCTAAACTCGGCTTGATGGCCAGAAGCTGGGACACGACCTAGTTGCTCCAAGGAGATGAAATCCTGTCAAATAAAACAATAAATTGTCAGTTATCAATACAGATTCTTGTCAAGTACGAGTTAGGGCGCATTAAAAAAAATCTGTATGCCCCTACATGGAACTTGAGATTTTTTTTGTCAAGCACACAACACACGAGGGCGCATACAACACAAAACTGCCAAAATCTTGTCAAGTATTAGTTAGGGCGCATACACCAAATTCTGTATGCCCCCTACCTGGAACTTGAGAAAATTTTGACTCATTACGTAGGGGCGCATACTGTGAGCGCCTATAACATGTGTGGGCGCTAACAATATGCGCCCCTGCGTAATGAGATAAAAATTCCCCAGGTTCCAGGTAGGGGCGCATAAAACTAAGTCAAAATTTTCTCACGTTCCAAGCAAGGGCGCATACAGAATAAGTTGTATGCTCCCTAGCTGGGAACTTTGAGAAAATTTGACTGTATAAGGCATGGGCGCATACAGAGGGCGCCCGTTGTATGCGCTCATGCCTTATACAGTCAAATTTTCTCAAAGTTCCCAGCTAGGGTGCATACAACTTATTCTGTATGCCCCAACACATATAGTATGCGCCCTTAATGATTTTCAGTCAAATTTGTTTGTTTTGCCATCATAGTAATGCACATTAGATGATTATTCAGTCAAAATTGATGTTCTAATATGCGCCCTGTGGTTCATCAACTTGATTTTTACATGAACTTGTACGTGAATTTTACAGAACAACTTGATTTCATCAACGAAGTTTGCACAAAAAAATAACACAACATCAATTTTTTCTAACCTTAGAACACATATTGAAGAAATTTGGGAAAAACTTGACATGGTGAAACAAACTCACCTCTAGGTTGACAGTGGTAGGTACTGAGGGAGGAGACGGTGCCGGAGAAGTCGCGGCCACAACCCTAGCGCTGCAACCACCGGAGCCGGAGAAGAAGACGGTGACATGGTCAATTGGTTCCCGGAGTCGAGATCTCCAAGCACGTTGCTCACAACTCCGGTAGGAGAGGGTGTGGAAGAGGGTGGGGGAAGCCATGAGAGCGAGAGATCGAGAAAAACGAGCGAGAGAGAGGTGGGAGGAAGTCACCGCAGATGGAAGAGTAGGAGGAGAAAGGTCTGTTCGTTGGGATGTGAGTAAAGAAAAGAAACAGATGGATAAGTTTCTTTGTTTTAAGATCCCGAGGGAGAGACTTGAGAGAGGTTTTTGAGTTTTAATGTCTGTGTGTGTGTGTTTTTTTTTAATGTTTTGATTTTAATTAGTTTAATTAGTTGGCAAGTTTTTTGATTATTTCCCTAAATGAAGGTCAACATGATAGTCAAAAAGTCTATGGTTAATTTGCACCAACTAAGTACTACCTCTGCCTTTTACATTTTTACCCTCAGCTATCAGTCTAATTACATCCTCTCTCACAGTAACATCACCACCAGCCCATCACCATCACCATCACCATCACCATCACCATCACCATCACCACCACAACCACCACCACAACCACCAACACCAACACCAACACCGCCACCAATAGCATCAAGATACATGATTTAACAGATAAAGAAAAAATTAACAGATCTAAACCCAGAAAAAAAATTAAATAAAAAGTTACATACTTGAGAACAGGGTACAAGAACAAGACGAAGAATTAGAAAAGAGAAGGAGGAGGATGAGAAGAAGAAAGAACAAGTAGAAGCCCTGCCGCCGCCTCGCCACCAGAACCCATCGACGAAGTCGCCCCAGAGCCTCAACTCCTCCCTGCACCGACAGATCTAACATCAGAAGAAGAGTTGTTTACCAAAAAAGAAGACGCAGAAGAGAAGAAGAAGAAGTCTCACCGTCCGCAGCCGCCGGAACAACATATGCACTGCAACCGTCACATCCACCGTCGAATCGGAACCACCGTAGCCTACACCCCTCGATCTGTCGGATCTATTGCCTCATCCTTCGTTCTCACCGGCGATCTCCTCGTCTTCATCTATATCCCTTTCTCACTTTATCTCTCTGTCCCTCTCTCCTGTTTGTGTTTATGGGTCTGTCTAGTGAGTGGAGGGGAGGGGATAGGGTATGGGGAGTGGGGTGTGTAAGGTGGGGTTGAAAGTTTGATTAAGGGTACACAAGTAATTTTATAGGAAAAACTTACTAAAAAATGAAAGTAGGCTGAAACAAGCGAAATTTTCGTTTTAGGGAAGTAGGCTGAAACAGACGAAAAAGAGTTAGTAAGACATGGTTTTTATCCGAATTTCTTCATGTTCCAGATTCCTTTAATTTTTTGTTCTTTATCCGGGTTATCGGGTCCGGCCCACAAATTGCAAGCTCTTGTTGTGAGAGAATTATGAGCAATTACAAGTCAATTAATTGTAAAGTAGATTCATTAGAGATCGGAAATCCAAAAGCCCTTTTCGCCAGTTTTTGTGATTGATTGATTGCTATAAGGGTTTTGTTTGATTCTCCTTCTTCCTATAGTCAATTCGGCGAACGGAGGAGCAATTGAATCGAAAAGAGCATGGCCGGAATAGCTATTCTTGCTGATCTACTGAGGAAAAACCCTAGCTGGACTGGCCAAAACCCTAGCTATTCTTCTTCTGCTGCTGCTGCTTCCATCGCCGCCACCACCCCTTTCGCGTCTAGGTTCTTGTTTGGGTACTCTCTCTACTCTTGATTTGATGAAGAAATTACTTCTGTACTAACATGGCCACCAAAGTTTCAATTTTTTATGGTGAACAAAGAATATTTATGTGTGTGTGTGTATTTGCTGTTGTGAGGGAGATGGTTAGATAAGATACCTTGAGTTGTTGAGGCATTGAGCTTCGTCACCTTTATGCTTGGTTGGATTGGTCCCAACAATTAGATTCGAGTAGCTTCTGGCACTATTCGAGTTCGACAAGCGATACAAGTATTTGTGTTTACTTTGAAAAATGTAGTAGGCTAATGGTAGAATAAAACAGAGATCGACAAAGCAATGCATTGTCATAATCCCATCTGCTACACTGTTAATTTGCCTCACACTATAAGCTAGGTTGAGCTAAGCTATCATGTCTTAATTACTTATCAGAAAATGAATTGCAAGAACATACATTCATCCCAGGGTATTCCGCCACGATGTACTTAATTGCTAACTTGCTCACTTGTACAAAAAAAAAATGTGTTTCTTTTTTGTCATTTATAAGAGTTGAGACCACTATCTGATTTTGTGATCTAAAGTTACTTTTTTCTTAATACTAAAGAATTTGGCAACCTTTATTCCCTCCCCCTGTTCTTTCGCAAGGTTAGTTACAGGGACTTCCCTTGAAGTTTGAATTAATGACTGAAACTGTAACAAGTGGAATGGAAGCGAAGATTACAAGAAGTGTAGACCAGAAACTGAAGTGGCATTTAACTACAAGTCAAATTCTTTCTTTTCTATAAGCTGAATGTATGCTTGAAGCTCCTGAAGAGTCCACAAACAATATGGAACTGCTAATGTGCATAATAGCTTGCTTGGCGTAATTTCACATGAGCCAGCCATTTATATATGACTACTATGTCCTGTGTGTATTGCTTAATATTGAGCGTTTGAGGTTGTCTCTTGATTTATGTGTTGACCTGTAGTTTTCATGAAATATTATGCAGCAATGCTGACAACTCAGTTGCATACTGTGATGCTGGGACAACATTGTCCGATGAAGATTACTTTTCCAGCATTAGAAGTGCATCTGCAAATATTTTTCGCCGAGCTTCTTTTCTACCCAGTGCCAAAGTGTACAGCATAGAGCTGAAACCTTTATTATCGGCTTTTGAATTGACGTCTCTTTCACTAACATCATTGAGGTCATTTGCACTATTTTATCTTCCTGTACTGGTAGAACCTTTGAATACAGAAGATGACAATGGTGATGATTCTGTACATAATACTGCAGAAGGACATGTTGATCTCATCGTCCCTTTCAAGAAATCAGTAAAACAAATAGCTCGTGAGGTGAGTCCAAATAAATGTACCTTTCCCTCTCATTGAACACGCAATCTCTAGACAATTGTATTTAATAGATTGGTCATATCACCTAAGCAGATGCAGATTTTGTTGGTAAAAGGTGTAATCACTGGTTGACTCTTGATTTTTAGACTAACTTCAAAAGCTTATGAAATTCAGTGACAATGATGTTAAATTCTTTACGCTGGGTGGTTTTGTTAGTGAGAACTCCAACTTCGGTGCATTCATTGATCTCTTAAATGAACGTAACAAATGAACAATGTGAACTTGCTTTGCATGCCGACAACTCTTCCTGAAGCTTTGAGACAACACTTTTGATGGATCAGATTTTCACTAATTACTTATACCACACCTCTGGTACTATGTAATGAAGATTAATACTGGGGCATGTATCACTTTAGCGTACAAATATTCTACAGTTATTTATACCCGTTGTCATGTTCATTTCTAATTGATTGATTAACAGCATACTTATGATCTTATATCATCATACTGAAGTAGTGACTTTATTGTGAAGCTTCTGAGCAGTTGCCTACATGAAAACAAGTGGTTTGTAGGAATTATACCAGTGACTCTTCATAATGGATACCTGCTTAGGTATGAATTTGTGTCAACAACATAGTTGTCAAATCGGGATTCAGATCATGAATCGAAATTTCAGTTTACTGAATCGTGAATCGTAAAGATTTCAAATCTACTCAAGTATATAGAATACATGTCCCTCAAATCCGTAAAGCATGTATGAACAATACGTTCATATTTCAAGAACAAGTAAACACACACTTCAGAAAATTGCTGCCCGGATGAGTGATTAGGAGCCTTATGGGTGAAGATATAGGAAGGTATGTATGTAGAGCTAGGATGCATAAGAATCCAAAATAAATGAAAATAATAGGGAAATTATGAGTCTTGGCTGAAAAAGTTGTACGAGTTATTTTGAAATGAACATCCGTAGCAATATGGACAGAAACGGGAAAGTATGACTTTATTGACGGACTCCAACTTTTAATTAGGCCCGAGCTGCATCGATGATGAATCGCATGAATCGGTTTGAATCACTGCGAATCGCAAGATTCAGGCACTTGAATCGGGATTCGGATTATTTTTGTTCCATTTAAAATTCATAGAGGGATTCGCATCGTTTCATGGGTGACTCGAATCGAATCACATGAATCGAATCGTGAATTTTAAGATTCTGACAACTATGGCCAACAACCTCAATCTGTTGATTGTGGCTAGGGTAAGTTCCTGTTGATAGTCATTTCAGACGACCAACATGTTAAACACAGTTTCCATGATTTTCACATTCAACTCCTAGTACAAGCTACAAGTAGGTTCAAAATCATACCTTTGTTTAAGATCTTAATTTTTGGCATGGAATCGTCGTTCCGTTCTGTTATGTTGGGAAAAGTGGAAGAGAACGTCTTCTGCGTATCATTTTCTTATTTCTTTTTAATCATCAACTTCATTCACCCTTGGACTTTGTTTGATGACTTCTGGATCTCCAGGCAATGTCATAGTCTTAATTTCATCCGTGGATTTACTAAAACTCTCTGGTATAATAATACTATTATGTGAATGTATAGCAAGCATTTTTCTCATATAGCATGAGCATCCAATGACGATGACGCTGTATGAGATGCAGTGTTACAATATCTTGCACCATTTAACTAAAACTACTAAGTGTGTGTGTGTGTTTCGGACTTTCGGTAGTAGACCGTCTGTGTCTGGATTACTTGTTCTTTATACAACTTGTGCAGAGTTTACGAATGTAATGATGCAGAACATTAGAGACCAGGAAAATTATTGTAGGAAGCTTTGACAAAAAAATGGGAAATGTATTTTTTTAGGGCATGCAGTTGCAATGTAGGATGAATCTGACTCTGGCTGTACCTTAGAGCATGGTTCTAAGTTAGGAAATATCAAAACTCATACGTTGTCTTTTCCAACATTATCTAGTAAGAACTTGGACGAGGATTCTGATAACAGGTTCTGTGCCGTGTCTCAGACCTCTATTGTGACTACTAGGCGGTGTCTGGAAAGGCTTGCTGTCCATTATCTTTCACAGAGGATGGCTTGGAAGCTTCTTAAAGGTACTTGCTTTCGGTTAAGCAATTAAAGTTAGCTAGTCCTGGATGGTAATCTTATTGTACATGGTCATGTGCTCATGTGTGTGACATTGTAAATGTATGCAGATGTTCCTAAGTCTGCCGTTCGTAAGGCTCAAAGGGGGTTGCCATCATTAACTTACTTCTTTAGTGTCACCAGGACAACATTCAGAGGTTAGTATACTGGATTCAAGAGTACTATCAGTAAATCCAGCTATTTGGCTTGAGATGTCTGTGTAATAACACTGGTATGTCTAAGCAGGACATCTTCTTGGAGTTGCAGCATCATGGCTTGTCCAAGTCATCATAGAAGGCTACCGTGTTGTTGCTTCCATGCTCAAGAAAGACGGTGAACATGTTGATAGATCAAAACAAGTTAAAATTCTGGGGAAGAAGATTTTTGGTACTACTGTTAGATGTGCTGCATCGTTGGTTTTTGCTTCCGTTGCAGCAGGAATTGGTGCAGTCCTCTTTCAACCTTCAACTGGTCAGAGGATCGGTAAGCACTTACTTTCCACACATTGAACTTTTCCAGCATCACCTTTTTGGGGGGAAAATTAGGCTGGAATGATGTTTCTACAAATAGTTA
This sequence comes from Linanthus parryae, assembly GCA_023055425.1. Taxonomy (NCBI): domain Eukaryota; kingdom Viridiplantae; phylum Streptophyta; class Magnoliopsida; order Ericales; family Polemoniaceae; genus Linanthus; species Linanthus parryae. The sequence continues at coordinate 123,926,206 of JALGPY010000004.1, read as the reverse complement.
AGTACACCTGCAACGTAGGCGGCACATGACAATGAAAAGATCTCACAAACTTTAACTTTTAGCATTCTGAAATCTTCAGCTAACCTCTAAATCTATTTCTACTTCCCTCTCTATTCTCATTACCAATCTCATTCTTTTATTCTCTCCCCTCAATCTTATCTCTAACTGGGACTGAGTCTTCGTTCACTTGTCTCTTTCTCTCTATATTTCTATTACTCACATGCGAGATGGTGGAACAAGAACCCAAGCCGGTAAGCTCAGTTGAATTTATTCATTTTCAAATCATCTCATACAACAGTTAGAGTTTTTTGTTCTGACAGGGTTGCTTGAGGTTTAGAATGTTCTCCAGAACTAATAACTTTTATAGGTTGATCAAATGCGTTTATTTTAACAATTTGATGCCTAAAACTAAGGAAGAAGTGCACCGGTTAGGCTTTTGTTACAGTTTGGTACCCACTTCTTAATTTCCGCACTGGTGGTACCCATCTTCTGTTTTTGTTACAAATTTAGTACCCAATGACCTTCGTGCACTTAAATTTTACCTCACTCTTGAGCATACTTATCTTTTTGTTTTCTCCCTACAATATTTTACATGATATTAAATTTGACCCCTATCCTTGCACCCAAGCCATATCACCAGCCTCACCACAAGACCACTGGGGGTTCCGATTGGGTTTGACAGCGGTTGGCGATGGCGGTAGCTATCGTCAGTGTTAATAGAGGATTTGACTTGGTGTTGCGGGAGTTGCAGTGGTGGGGTTCTGAGGTCGAAGTCTGGTGCTGAAATTGGATGGCTGGCGGTTCACCTGAATTAATGGTGGTAGTGTTGTTTCATGGCAGAGATGATAAACTCTCCAGAGTAGATGGTGATGGGTTACAGAGGTTGATGGGTTGAACATAGGAGGGTTGGTTTTGTTGGGTTTAATTGGATTCTGCAATTGGGCCGGGTTGGATTGGAGGTTAGGGATGGGGTGGATAGAAGTTAGATGGTAGCGCTGGAGTTCTTTTTTGAATCAATGGCGTATCCCTGGTGGCCTTCTTTATTAGAACTTCAAGAGCAGATCACTGTCGTTCTTATGGGATTGTAATGTAAATTAGGTAAACTATTGTGCAAGGATGAAATACTATAATTTTAAGGCATAATAATCACTGGGCACCAAATTTGCAACAAAAATAAGACACTGAGTACCACTGGGTGCTGAAATTGGAAAGTTAGGTACCAAAGTGTAACAAAGGTCTTCGAGACTTTGAGTACCACCTATGCAATTTTGGCTAGAACTAATAGGTTTAGTTCGTAATTCCTGTACTAGTAAGAGATTGAAGATTGGAAATCAGAATGAATTGAGATCTTTCCCAACTTCCTTTTGTGCAGCAATCAACAGATCCTTGACTTGATAAAATTATGATCATTAGGAGACCCCTTAAGATCACTAAAACATTTAGAATACGGTCCCTCTCATAAAATTCATAGAATTTTCCAAGAGCCTTGGTAACAATCTGCTGTAGCTGCCAATACTATGGAACAAACATTTGTCGAAATTGTTTGGAGAACAGGGAATGGGATTGAGATCGAGGAGGGAGAGGCCGAGAGAGAGTGAAATGTAGGGTTGTGTAATGGATTGGTAACTGAGTTTTGTTTTTCCTTTTGATAAAATTGACTTGTGGAATTTTATAATTGCCGCATGTAATCTTCTCATTGGCACACCTACGTAGTTGTAGGAACGTCTTTCCCACCTATATTTTTCATGCCTTTAATGTGGCACGAACTTGAGCTACTTTTATTAGTCATCTAAACTGGACATGTTACTTTTTGCAGGATGTCTTATTGGAGATTTTGGAGGACCGCTTATCGTTTCTGCTTGTTTCGAGAAGTTCTTTGCAGCTGAGAGCCAGTGAATTATATATATCTGCCAGACTGCCACTACTATGGAGGCAATGGAGCACTTCTGATACTGCACAAGTTAAGAATCCCATACGAAATAGTATATGATACTTGGCGGAAATTAGCAAATATTGACCTTGCCATTGAATATATGAAAATTTACTGTTCAGATGGAAATGCAGGACACGATGAACTTGACAGTTTTGGAATTTGTTTGCCATCTTTTTCACTATATATACTCATATAAGTCACCTCTAATGACGTTCGATCTGATTCAAAGTGTGTAATGTCGCGTATCGGTCTTTGATGTAGCTTGTATATATATATGCTTGGTAGCTATTGCCTACTTTTATGCAGGTTGACTCCAAGCTATGGCGATGAATAACATCTCCCGCCTCGTTATTATTAAGGAAAAAATATACTTCTCTCAGTTGTTTGTAAATATCTTGTTGGCCCTAACTGTCAGAGAGAGAGAGAGAGAGAGGAATATACTTCTCTCAGTTGTTTGTAAATATCTTGTTGGCCCTAACTGTCAGAGAGAGAGAGAGAGAGAGGGTGGCGGAATAAGTTCCGGCAGCGATTCCTTGCGAGTGCTGTTATTGTTGAAAAAATGCGTGCAGATGTTCAAGTGATAATCGACAACAATGGACTGAAGGGATCGATGAAGTTAACAGATAGTGTAATCTGAAGATCTCAGCTTGCCCCAGCCTACTGAGATTGATCTGGCCTTTGGAAAAACTTTGGGGAGCAGAAATTCTCAGTTTGACTCGATGTGAACACGCGGTTGTACTTCACTCGCTCACACTCAAATGGATGTATCTGAAAGTGATCCTAATTCAGCATGGAAATCATCAATCCTGCTCTTCAGGAAGAGTCTCATTAAAAGATGCTTCATCCACATACATAGACAAAGAGGAAAGTAAGTTAGGATGTTAGACAACGGCAAAGATATAACTATACACGCGACATAGTTACTTGATACTTGACGCTCCGAAAAACGATCAATATCCCGAGTCATAATCTGGTATTGGGTGAGACAGGCCGGTGAGCTTTGGTAGCAACTCCTGCAAAACAAACAGTAGATGATTCCAGAGCAATAAGTCCCATTCAGCAGCCAACAAAATTAACCAGTCAGACGAAATTGACTATTAAAAATTCATATGGCTTCTACCTCAATACCAATTGGCAATGAAGATGGGAGTAGCAAAAACATAACGAAAGTAGTTGGAGTTGACGTGCAGCTTGCAACTACTACCCACAATCATGGTTCTTAATAACAGTAATAACTGACAAAGCAGTACAATTACAGGGTAAATGTATATGGGAGTGTAAATGTATCTGGGAGTATCTGACACTATATTTGGAATCAGTAACTGAGTACTTGAATTGTTGCAAGTGAGACGGTGGAGTATCAAGCGTAATGTTTAAGAAAACACACGATAACAGTAGAGAATCAACTGTAACGGAATAGTGTAGGCCTTAATGGGAGAGAAACGGCCGATATTCCCGTGAACTCGATTCATACTGCTTGTGTCAGGAGTAACGGTATTGGAGGCCTAAATATATTTCACGTTTTGAAAAAATGTAACGGAACATTTTTTTAAACCCACGTCTGTGACAATGGGTAGTAGTACTACTATGCTTGCTTACTACAGTACGATTCTTTTGCTCACGAGAAAGTCAAAAAATTATACTCGTATGTGGTGTTTGCATAATATACATAAGATTAGTCTCATGAAAGTCAAAAAATTATAGTCGTATTTGGGTGTTTGCCACCCAAGTACGAGGGGCATGCTTGGATGAACTGAATTATTGGGGATAAATGGATTATTTTTCGAACCTTTTCTTATAGCCGGATCCGGGAACGGTTAAGAACCGGATTAAAAAGTTTTTTAACATTAATTCCATTTTTCTATTTAAAAGATAACCAAAAGCGCAATCAGGATCCGGTTTCAACAAGGCAGGATCCAACTTTGACCGATCCAATAGCCAATGTGAACATGGCGCTAAGAAAAATGTGTGATTATTCGTGACCGATTACCGGTCTCCTCAAGAACCGGATCTGGGCCATTCCACGTAAAAACTCTACTTTGAACTCATATTATCAAAATATATCTATCTGAAAATCCAAACAAGAACAATATTATTTGCAAGGTTATTCTTGTGCCCCCAACTTTTTTTTTTGCACAACTACAAGTTTAGTCATAATTTTGTATTTACGTGCCCTTACATTAAAAAAATGGCTATCACTATTCTATTTTAGCCTTCAAGTAATATCTGAATACATGCATGACGTGCGTATAATCCATGTTTGCTTTGTAACACAGGTTTTGTTGTGTCAAATTGTACACCGCTCCATCGATTTCTGGATGTGCACTGAGATAATGGATGGTTTCGTCGAACGTAGTACGCAAGCTTTGGTTGTCCAGTAATACTATGCATGGTTATTTCAGGTCCATCTTTTGTAACTTCAGGTTACATATCCAACTATTTGAGGTACTAATTAATTGTATGCCACAACTTTACATATACAAGTGTGACTTACACATCCGTATATGACACCCTTCTTGGCACCAACACCTCTCGCTCTCTCTCTCACACACACACATCAGAGACCCACACACAAACTCTACATACACGATTAATGGTCCATAATGGTCTGCAATTAACAAACTAGAAAGAGTCAATGTCTACAAGGTAACTGTGAAAATCAATCTTAAATCATGAGTGTGACAACTTGAAATGGAAATACCCAATCCCACAAGGCAATCTTTGTCCATTACTCCTTTACTACATGTACTTCTAAAGGCACCAACATGCCCTGAACCACACAATCAAGTTTTATACCTCCACATTCTTTGCCTAACCAGAGGCAAATTACTGCCAAACTTCCTGTTCATTAACTACCTAATTACTCTCTTGCTCCAAAACAATCACACACAATAAGGGCGCATACACACACACACATATATATAAGACTTCATGAAATAAATTCTAGCTCACAATTCGCACCTCGTGCTTCATAACCTCCATCCCTTACACTTGCAGCTTAACTGTTTCATACAACAACATGCAAAGTCCAGCTCCATTAGGTACCTCAAAGTCCTGTATCCAAGTTATGCATTTTCTACTCTCGATTTGTGCCATCTCCTTCGTTTTCTCTCAGTGCTGTTCCATAATGTTCTATCTCCAAATGTTGAAGAGCCACACGTTAATGGAACAAACCTTCTTCTTCTTCATATGCAATGGAATCCTAGTGTTTCTTGCTAAAACATCTGACTGCATGTATGTTTCAACCACATCCGAGCTTAGCATTCAGTTCCTTAAAAATCTCAACTATGAGAACAATTTCCAAATGGTCTCTTGCAGTCAGGCATCAGATGAACAACAATCCCCAGGAGCCCTTTCTGAAGCAGCACTAGGGGAAGAAATAGGATATGGAACTCAAGCGGCAGAAGATGAGAAGGGCGGCGACAGAGCGTTCAATATTAATGGATTTCCAATCCTTGAAGATAGTAACGAAGAAGATGAAACTGGGCTACTGAGTGTGGAAGAACAGAATAAGAGATTTGATGATTTCATAAGAAGGATGAAAGAAGAAATCAGGGTAGGAGCTATACAGCTAGTTATGGCTCACTAAAAGATCATACCATGGATCATTCCTTCTATTCTATTACATAGTCATGTAGGAACTTTCTATTTGCTTATTCACTTATGTGCATGTTTTATTTTCTTTGTAATTGCTCTTTGTATATTTCTTTTAGTTCAAAGAAGTTTACAGTACAGGAACTGAGCCACCTTTTGTGCCTTCAAATTCGGGATGTAGTGTCGTCTGAAACACTAGCTTCCATTGAGCTAGGCCTCCACATTTCAGCTTACATTTCCAAATATGGAAATAGTAGTTACACAAATAGCATAAATCCTAACATGCATTGTACAAATTGCAAGTTACTGATGCTATATGAGCTTGTATCAAATGTAATACCTCCGTAATGTTGCGAATTGTTGTTGGGTGCGGCATCTGAATTTCTTGCATTAGCCCAGCATAGTGGCGGCGCCTCATATTACTTTCTCCGCTATCTACTGAATACTTTCCAGGTAAAAATAGCTCTATCAAGGCATTGTACTTCCATAATAAGCAGGCCTACATGATAAATACACTGCATGCGTAAGTTAGGTAAAAACCATTCCCTAACATTTTTAACAAATACTCCAAATCTCAAATGATGAAATATGATTCAACGTCCATAATTCATATTCAACAACAACAAATTAGCTACTTTATGTTTCATTGGATAAGAAATGGACCTCGTGATTTTTACAGAAGATAAAATGAAGTAATTAATTTTTTTTAGTGCACGAGACAGTATAATAGTTCAGCTCCAAGCCGAGAATGATGGTTCTATTTTCCAATCAGAATGAAGAAAGGGATCTATAAATATTTCACAATTATTAAAAAAAACGATATTTCACAATTTAGAGCGCACTATGAGTCTATGATAGAGCCCTTGAGAGTATCACGAAAATGTTTGGACACATCCTCTCCAAAAAAGAAATGTTTGGACATAAGGAAGACACAAAATAAGCAATAAATACTTTAGCGAAGGCCTTTCGCGAGTGTCAAATGTGTTGGACCATTTTATCAATTCTAGCGAAAACATAATGATCAGGACAGATAAAGAAACATAATACATGAACGTAAACGCATTAATTCTTGTTCTTGAATATTCTAAACAATCAAGTAGTAAAAAGGAGCAAATGATGATTCTCACGTACGTCAATCAGGCATACTACGTCCCAACTCACATTTATTAAGGGTTAAGCTGGTTCATTTTACACCAGGAGTTCTCTTGCCTTATCACTAGGGAATTAACGACGTCTTACAAAGTGTATGTTAATCATATCCAGAGAATAGACATAAATTGTCGCGTCATAGGCCAAGTGCCCGAACCACAGAAACCGCAAGGTTAACCAATTAAGTAACAGGAATAAATCTATGGACAATAAATCTTTGACATTTTGGTTGTAGAAATTCATGCTACTGGAATTGAAAAAAAAAAGTGCTGGGTTACACACACACTCCAATCTTTCTTTTCTAGTAATAGGTAAAGGAAATTATTAGTTCATCCAGCACAGTATTTTGAATTTTTACAGTTCATAACGTGAACCAGACCGACATTTTTGGCTAGCACTCTTGTATGGTGTCAGCATAAGCTGATAAACATGAAAGAGAGACATAAACAGTCCTTTAACAAATTTATCAGTGAAGGTCAAAAGCACAATCTATCTCTGTGAAAACTCTACAACGACACTCATTTAGGGACGAGGGAGTATATAATATACACCTGGAAGCAGACACATGGTTGAGAAAGATGAGTATAGAAGACAAATTCCCAACACACACACACACGCGCGCGCCTTTAATACAAGTGTGTCCAACACATTTATGGGTGATGATGACAGGAGGAATTAGAGGCAACCTCTCCCTTAAACACACACACACATTCATTCACCCACACAATTTTAGGTCCATAATAAGCCACTAATTCGATTCTCCACAAAGAGTCAATCTCAACTGGGTCACTTCACAAGTCATTCTTGACTCTTGAGGGTGACAACTAAAACAAGAATACCCAATCCACATGGAAATCTTAATCCATTCCTGCAATTCTATAAAAAGCAACAACATCCCTTTGGCCACATAATTGAAATTTTCTATCTCATTCTTGCCTAACCAAAGGTAATTACTGCCAAACTTCCTGGTCCTTAAGCACCTTATTCTCTTCTCCTAAACAACTCCTATCAGCTACACACACCATAAGAGATATATAAGTAAAACTTCATTCATGCAAAAAGTTCTCACAACTCATACCTCGTACTTCATAACCTTTCTCCTTTACACTTCCTCGTGAAAAACTGTTTCTTCATCACCAGAGACAGAGAATGGATAAATCATCAGAAAACAACATACAATTACAAAGTCCAGCCCCATGCAGTACCTCTAAGTCTCGTATCCAAGTTACACATTTCATACTCTCAATTTGTGTCTTGTCCTTCATTTTCTCCCGGAACACTACCTTACTTCTTTCTACTGAGTTCGGCACCTCCTTAACTTTCTTTCTGCACATGTTGAGCCACACATTAACAGCAAGACCCTTCGTCTTTCTCATTTTCAATGGAATCCTAGTTTTCCTAGCTAAAACGTCGGAATGCATGTGCATTTCATCCACATCAGATCTTAGCAATCCCTTACTCAAAAAGCTTGAGCATTGTAACAATTTGCTGACAGCTTCAGAGACGTTAGCATCTATAGGCATAGAATTTTCCGCGGGAACAAACATGTCCCTGGAGACTTTAGGATCCTTCAAGAGAGGAGAAAGCGAAATCACAAGCTATACCAAAGGATGCAAAGACCAACAAGCCACGGATACCCATTTGGGAACAGTAAAAAGGGAAGACAGAGGAAATAGACTCAAACTGCAGAAGATGAAGAGTGTGACACAGTTCGGTACAAATGGGTTTCTGAACCATGAAGAGAGTGACAAAGAAGAAGACAATGATTCATTGAGCACAGAAGAACTAAATAAGAGATTTGATGATTTCATAAGGAGGATGAAAGAAGATATCAGGGTAGGAGCAACATAGCTAGTATATTATATGTATGTTGTGAGCTTTAACAACTAAATATGGTACGTAGTTATGCAGAAACTAGAAACGAATGGGCTATGTGCGCTCCTATTATCTCATAAAAATGACAGCAATTCCCACTTTCCATGCTATGTTAAAGCGATTTTAGGAAGACAATTTACATTACATCATAATTTTGTAATCTTAAGCAACTCTTTAACAAGTCACCATAACGAATAGACACGTACCCCTAGTGGGTGCAAAGTCGTTAGGTGCAGCATCTCTTTTGCTGCATTCGCCAAAAGCATAGAAAGGACCATGTACTACTTTGTCCACTGTCTGCTACATAATTTTCAGATAAAAACATGCATGCATAAGCTAGGAAAATGTTCCCCTCGTATTTTCAAAAAATACTCCACAATCTTGTCTAACGAAATAGATATTGGCTTTAAGGGGACCATATTCAAGAACCCCAAGCTATATGTTCCAGTGTAGATAAGATGACCTAGCTGGGGTGTGGGGAAAAGTTATTTTGGAGCCACGGCAGTACATGCATTACCAGATAATTATAATTACTAAAGGTATCCGCCACAATCTAGATGGATATGGAGAAATGGTGGGACATAAGCAAGACAAAGACACTACATATATACCTCAGATGACAGTTGACTAATGGAGTATGGATAGCGACTCCTTCAAAGCCCCTTCTAAAGCTAAAACACTTAAACAAAAAACATGAGGAATTCACCGACTAAGCAAAAATAAAGACTGTTATCGTGTAATGTCGATGGGTAGCTCTGAAATAAGACATGCTTTACTGAAGCCTTTTCATGAGTGTCGAGTTGTCTTGGACCATTTTATCAATCAATCCTGAAGACTGAAAACACATTAGTCACAACAGATAACAATCATATTAGATGAATGTAAACACATTTATTGTTGAATATTCGACTTTCGAAACAAACAAGAACTAGAAAGAGATGCTGATTCTCATGCCGGCCAAACCAGGCAGACCACGGCCCAGCTCACATTAATTAAGGGCTAAGGTCGAATATTTCTCACCAGAAGTTATACTGCCTTATCACAAAGGGGAATTAACAAGTTCCTGCCACTGTGTAATGATCATATCCACAAAATAGACATAGAAAGTCATTTCATAAGCCAAGTGCCCGGATCACAGAAACCGTAAATCGATTAATGTCTCCAACAATTGCCAAAACAAAAATTCATCAAACATAAATAGAAAATGTTCAATTGCTACCAATACACAGAAAGATAGTTGATGAAGCATATCAGATAAAAGATTGATGTTTTTATGACTTTGATCTTTTTGCCTTTCCAACCTTAGATTTTGAAGCCCATACAGGTAGCAAAAAGTTCAACTGTGAGTACTCTATTGTGCTGTGAGCAGTTAGGAATATCAGATGAAGGAATACAAAGATTAATGAATGAACATTTGATATGTCAAGCAAATCACCTGGTCTGTTGTATAGATGGTTTATATTCATTCAGACAAATGTTTGAAATACATACAGACGTACAACAGTACGTGTATATTCAATGATGAGCTACGCCTATACAGAATCCATGTTTGAGGCTTTACTAATACGAGAGTGCCAAATCCACTATGACACTTCCACAATGTATTTCATATCTGTTACAAGAGAATCTTCCTGGGTGAGATGGTTTAGGTTTCCTATTGTGTACGCTACATAAATCATATCAAATAAGTTCTTATGGTTTCCTATGAAATTGCTTATGTTAGAGCTGGCTAAAGGAGCATCCCACTTTTGATCTTGGATGGTATGTACTCATCTGATAAGAAGGAAAGTGAATTCACTGATAATGCTTCAATCTCGAATTTCACTCCTCTTTCAAGCAATAGCTTTAACTCCAATCTACAACCACATTTTAAAGATAGGAATCATGCATCTGTGATCCTTTACTCCAATAGAACCAGTACAAAAATGAGAAGACAGAAGACTGAGTTATCTACCTCCAATGAGGTACTTCTCGTTTCAGGTAACATCGTAACAACATGGCTTCAACTCTGCACTTATCTGAAGACAACAGGATGCATTCAGGACAGGCTACATAAAGAAAAGAACAAAGCAATACGAAAATGTTGAACCCGTCTCACCTTCTTCAGTCAATGGAAGGAGACACTGTTGCGGAAGGCCATATATATCGGAATCTGAGGGGAAAGCTCCAAGCCATTGTATTTCAGGGCTACGCAGACACTTCACATCATAGGCCATACTCTTCAAAACATGAGAAGTTAAAGGAAATGAGTTAGGTTACTTGCAGACTAGGTGACTGAAGGCAAAAACAAGCTGATGGCCTGATAACTTGTATAAATGTCAATTGACTTCATCTTTGCGATTACCATAAACAAGTGTAGCATTAGGTAATTTGCACCGGTAGTATACAAAGGAACGATAGGAAATTAAATTGGAAGTCATTCATTATATAAACTTTACCATCGAACCAAAACGGTACGTAGTCAAAATGTCAAAGCCGTATGGATCACAGTCAACCAAGCCATAGACAGGAAGATTCAACTTCTCAATGAGGAGCCGCAAAAACCTAAGAAATCACACATATGTTCTTAAAGAACGAAAAAAAAAGAACCAGGGTGAAAGGAAGACTAGATTTGCAATTGGAGAATACGAAGAGGTTTACCTCCGTGTGGGGACATCAGGATATCCTCTTCCCTGTTGAGAAAATGCAGTTAAAACTTTATCCCAAGTATTCAAGGATACAATAAACTGAAGTGATACCTACAGTAATTACGATGCAGCGATTTCTGTTGCAAAATTCATCATTTCCTAATCGTTGGAACACTGCCAGAAGATAAATATGGTTATTAAATTCTTCAAGCAAAGGACCATATGTTGAACCATGAGACATCGAGACGTGCAAAGGATAAGTTGTAGTACCTGATTCCTTCTCTACAAGCAGTATGTATTGGGCGAGGCTGACTATATCTGTGTACAAGTATTGAGGATTTACAGCTCTCTTTAAAAAGGTGACAGTCCAATGAATTTATTGAACAGTACTTGATGGGGAAAGATATACTCATTGAAGACACAGAACACAATATTACTATCAAATGGCCTTTACATTCCTCTAGATATGGATACCAGTGACTTCCTCAACATGTACAGGTACTGGGTGAGCCTGTCAAAACAGCACTCATGAATCTATTCCCAAAGAATGTAATTACATAAGGTATTACAGTTAAGAAGAAAAGAAAAGCATCTTACAGTGTTCAGATTGCTTATACAATCAAACTTCCTTCCAGCTTCTAGGAATCTTAACCAGCCCATCACTAGTCTAGCATTGGAACAAATTCCATTTAAGGTCTTCAAATTGTAATGTATATTTACAAGTACCAAATAGTTATGAGAAAGTTTGCATTGGTACCCACCCCTTTCCAACAGACACCTGTGAAGTGAAAATAACAACAGTTGAACATTCTTTAAAGGTTCAGATTGGATATAAATCACTTCCACACTAAAATATGTAGGCAATCAGACAGCTATTAATAATGAACCCGTAGGCAAATTTCCTAATATTTGACCACTGATCTGTTTTCCAGACAATACCGAATTGCTACCTTTCTACATCACAAAGAATGTTAATAAGGCAGATTGAATTTACAGCTAATATAATTAGTTTTACACTGAAGCAGAGAGCTAGTCTTTGAGCTCTTAATAGCTGCTACTCAATCAGTAAACAGCTCTCCCAGTTCAAGACATAGCTGGCACCCAGTTAAAATAACTCAAAAAATATTTGTTCGCGTGGTTGGCTAAAAGTCTAGTCTAATAAGAAGTAGTAAACAAAGTAAGTCAGTTAAGCAGTGTAACACAATACAGCTAAAACAGTCAAGTGGAGTAAATTACTAGTGCCTTTGCCATTACAGAATATTCATGCAAGCATTTTGCGTGATTCAGTTTAAGACTAGGGGAGCTCATCAACAGAATCAATCTTTCTTTTCCCAAAGTTTGACGAATAAATAATACTCTACTTGCATAATAACAGAAATGTGGCAAGACATAGAACAGCCAGCATACAACCCAGAAAATCACAAAACTTAACGTTGACAGAAATATAACAGTATTATATGTTCTAGATTACAACTTCTAAGTGAAGGCCATTCACTTACTAACACTGGAACAATTTACATCACAAAAAGATGATGATTATGGAGATAATGTGCATACCACGTTTAGGTTGTGACGACTGCAGTGCAGAAGGATACAAATCTCATTGATTGCTCGGTCCACTGTAGACTGATCTGGTTAAGAGCGAAAGATTTACCTTAGAAAGCAGAACATCAAGAAGAAAACATCTACAGCCAGCCAACAAGGAAATACAAGGAAAACAGAAGTGAAAAAAATTGAATCTGAAAAGCAAACTTGTACACATTATGTTGATGTTTTCATGTACTTCCATAGGGGGAAGAGGAGTTGAGAAATCCATTTAATCCGTTCCATTTTACTTTCCTTCACAAAACCCACTTCCCATATGAGGCCCAAGAGATGGATAAATCTCCCATATTATCTTGATTCTCAAATAATCACTCATCCAAATGAATAAAGCCAACACAGAATTACCTTGGAAAACAGAAGGGTTCATGTAGTATATGTCTCTTTTCGAACCATGTCTGTTCTCTTGTAGAAGTTGCTGAACAATCAGTAGTACTCTAAGCAAAACATCTGCGAGAAGAGAGAATGTCACCTTCCTACACGGATCCTAAACAAATTCAAAAACCAAACTAGCGGCAGGTAATTAATGCAGGTATAATCAGGGGGGCGGACTTAGATAGGGACAGGTGGGGGCTATAGCCCCCACTCAAATTTTTAAAATCGCAATGTTACCCTTATTTTGTTTTGGTTTTTCAGTTAGCCCCCAAAAAATTCCACTATAGCCCCCACTCAACTTCAAAAAATTCATTTACCCACATTTAATTTTGGTTTTTCAGTTTTGCCCCCACAAAAAATTCAGTAGCTCCCACTCACCTTCTTGAAATTTAATTTTACCCTTACTTTCTTTGAATTTACAAATTTAGCCCCCACTGCAAGGAATTTCTGGATCCCCTGGGTATAATAGTTGGGCATGTCTCATCTATACAGCTACCCTAGTCATGAGGATGATATAGGTACATTACGGGCGTGTAAATTCGAAATATAACTCTAAACCCCAATCAAGCATGCCTCACCGAATCTACGTGCATGGCATTCCTTTCGTAGTGTGAGAGTTTCTTTCCCAAAAGACAAGTCGGAGCTGCAGAAACTGCATAATCATAACAGAAACATTAAGTATTGCGGCGTTAATAGCATTCTTAATACTGGATTGTCCTGTTACTCCTGAATTCTAAAAAAAATGAAAAAAAAAAAAAACTCTGGCTGATGTCTAAATAGTACTACTACGTAGATTGGAATTTGAAATTATGAAATGAAAAGTTCAAAGATGAGTCTCCATTGCCAATAAAAAACAAACTACAGTTGTCCATGAGGATTGAAGCAACGGCCATGTTTGTGAGAAAAAATTAACCACACATGTCGAGCAGTTCATTACTATAAACGAGGGTTTCTCAGGTAGATTAGTGCAATTTTGTTTGATTTATCCCCAATCGTTGATTCCTCATTCCGTTTCGGAAACTTCAAACTACAAACGAAACGAAATTGCAGAAGAAACGAAACAGTACCAGTTACCGGAAGCGTCGGTGCAGTAGTTTCTGAAACGGTCGATGCGAATCGTCGGAAACCGGCCGTTGCATATATCTCCGAGAATCGATTTCGTTAACCCTTCCGATCAAAATCCGAACGCATCATATCAGAATTGATAAGGAGAAAACGCAAAAACTGGTGAGGTGTGTTTCGGATCTGTGAGAAATTGTACCTCTGATCTTGTTCAACAATTGGTTGGGCTCTGTATTCAAACGCTTTCTTTCCATCTTCTCTCCTGAACTAACCGAAGCCACTCTCTACGTTCCCAAGTTCATGCTCTTTCCAATTGCAACGGGTTTAAGCGCATGGAAAAGTTCACCACAGTTTAGGGTTTCGTCGTATTAGTTTTATCTTATTGCAATTTGGTCCTTCTCTTCCCTTCACATTTCAACCTTTATCTTAACCCGCAGTAGCTAACGTTGGTACGGAGTGGGTAAACTCTAATTTTGTACGAGTCCGTCCTAGCTCTTTCTTCCCATCTGACTTTTTTGACTCGTATCTTGGTCACTTTGACCGGGTGATTTGGATAGCAAAATAATGTAGTACGATTTTTTGATAATTTTTTCACCATATTATAGACCACCTTTTACTCTACAACACCATGGAAAAATTATCAAAAAATTACATCGGTTTACTATTCAAATCACCGGGTCAAAGTGACCCAGTGAATAGTGACAAAAGTCAAATTGGGAAGAAAGAGCTGGGACAGACTGGTACGATAACAAACTTCATACGACAAGTTCTTGGAAAACAGTCAATATGTATTGTGTTATATGTTTTTTTTTTGAGATTATCTTGGTGTTTGGGTTAGCTTGCGCGCACAATCTTTTATTGTTTTGTAACCCGTTTAACAACGAAACCATTCATAACAGTCATCAGTAAAAGTGGACTCGAACATGAACCTGCAACTTCAAATTAACTAACCAGACCTTAACCTATGTTTTTTTTGCTTGCAACTGCTAAAGAGAGTATGGTGTTTGTATCATGTATAACTTGTGCGTAGAATTCAGTATCTAATTTTGGAAACGTTATTCATTATGCTCTAGTGAATTGCCCTCGGACAACTTAGTTAAGAGATGGTTCGGGGAGCCTGTTAAGGCAGCAATATTAGAGTCCGATTGTTTCCTAGGTTCTGAGAGCTTCTTACATTGTTCTTTGATCATTCAATACAGGTAGTTTTGTTCCTTTCATTAATCAATGTTTGTGCTGAAGGGATATCTAGGTCTCAGTCTTCCCGAGTTGAGTGAACTAATGCATTGCTGTATAAGTTTATTAACGATAAAGTTCCATGATTGTACTATCCGGATTTCAGTTGCATTTTCATTCCACAATTTCGTCGGCCGATTTTCCTTGGTTGTTGTCGTGGTTGCTGAGGGGATGATTGGTGGGGTTATATGTGCATGGTAGTTTCAGTGGTTTGTTTTGGACATTATTGAAGTTGGCCTTGGGACAAAATTTCGTCGGCCGATTTTCCTTGGTTGTTGTCGTGGTTGCTGAGGGGATGATTGGTGGGGTTATATGTGCATGGTAGTTTCAGTGGTTTGTTTTGGACATTATTGAAGTTGGCCTTGGGATAATCTGATCGCTGCTACTGAGAAGGGAGAGTGATCCGAAGTTCCAAACAAAGAGAGACTGTGTTGATGATCGGAGAAGGCTAGGAAACCCTAGTCGCTGATAGGTGCAAGTAATTACCAGTGGACCTTCTCCTAAAAAAATAGCAATGGAGGGCCTAATTTCACCCAATCACATAGACACAGATGTTAGATTGTAGGATAGGTAACTTCTCCCATGTCATCACTTTACTTTCACTGCCAAGAAATAGAACTTTTGACAGAAAATTCCTTGTAGTTTCGCTTCGGTGACACTTAGCTACATGCAGTATCTCTTTTACCACTTATCGTCTTTGCAGTTTGTAAAATTACGACACTTAAGTCAAAATGAATTAACACCGTTAACTTCCTTTAAATAAATATGAAGAAGAAAAAGTAAAAAAAAAAATACATAAAATTGGAAGAGAGAAAAACGAAAAAGAAAAAAAGTAAAAACAAAAGGAGAAAAGACCACATTGTCAATTTTGAAGTATTAAAATACTAAAGTGCCACTCCCTTATTTAACAGAAGTTAACTCGGTTAGTCCATTTGACCTAAGTAAGTATCGCAATTTTACAAACTGCAGAGACGATAAGTGGTAAAAAATAATATTGTCTGTAGCTAAGTGTCAACGAAGCGAAACTGCGATGTGATTTTCTGTCCAAAGTTCAAATTAAAGGAACGAAATCTATTACTCCAACCATAGGATGGAAGATAAAGCAATTGCAGTGTCCTCTAATCATATACTACTACTCCATATGGCAAATAGATAGAGTTGTCAAACACCTAGGATAGACCATGACCAGAATGGTTGAGAGAAGACCACCGGGCCACTTCTACTCCATATATGTGTGTGTGTGTGTGTGTGGCCGGTCCTTCGGTCCTCCAAATTCCAAACCAGACCGGACCACCTCGCACACAGTCGTAGCCCAATCTTGGACCACCCCATCCCGGTTTGTTCAAGGGTGCAACGGGCCGGTTCCACAGTCCCTGCCCACTTGACAGTTCTAATATATAGAAGATGACAGGAAAAACAATTAGTATTGCTCAAACTAGTTGTCATAGTTCTAGTTACATCTACATCAGTAGTTCTGAGGGCAGCAAGAAAACCTTAGAAAAGTAACAAAGCACCACCTATAGAACCCATCATGAAAATATTGAGTGAAATCACTAGTAGTAATACAAATCCTACTTTTGTTACAAATTTGAAAAGTCAAATTGGAACATCATGATCAAAATTGAACACAAAACGCAGTTTGAAGCTTCCCGTCTCCGCCACCATAGCTTTTGAGCCGACATGTTGTCATAATGCGGTATGAGGCCTTAAACAAAGAACATCGTAAACTACGGGACTCTCGTCATTTAAGTTCCGTGGAACCTCGCCAAGGCATAATGCTCCAGCTCCTCTAAAAACTTCCTCCTCGATGGAAACAATGCATATCTTTTTTCTGTTACCGAATAAAAAACAGGCGATTTGGCAGATGATTCATCATCAAAGGTAATTAATTCAAATTTTAGTCTGTACGATGAGTTTGGCTGAACCACCAATCGATGATTAATCTTTTTCATATTTTATACTTAGTGCGTGTTTGGCATCAATGTTTTTAATCAAGTTTGATTAAAATCAACTTGTTTTTTGAAAATGCGTTTGGGAGAGTAAAAAACCATGTTGATTAAAAACATGAATAGTGAAAAAAACAAGGTGTTTCTACAAACACGAAAGAGACTGCTTTTTTCTGTGATTGTGGGACTGCAGGTATTAAATGTCTTGCCTATCCTCACCATAATTTGATATTCCGATTCTGTCCCAACCCTATCTCTTACCAGCCTTGTTTCTCCCACCCACAAGCCAACACCTTTTCATGCTCATTTTTGTTTTTCATTCTGTTTGTACAGTGAACATCTAGAAATGTATTTAACGAGTTACCGCATCTGTTTCTTCTTTTTCACCTTACTTCACTTTTTGACAATATTCACTGGGTCACTTTAACCCTGTAATTTGGTTAGTAAAACGATATACGAATTTGGTAATTTTTGCATGATCTTGTAGAGTAAATTTTACTCTACAATACTATGAAAAAATTGCCAAAAAATTACATCGTTTTGTTATCGAAATCACCGGGTCAAAGTGACCCAGTTACGGATAAAAAAGTCAACCCCATGGGAAAGAGAAGAAACAGAGGTAGTACTAGTTTGATAGTATCGTGAAATTTATTTGAATAAGCAGCTCAAAGAAAAGCTATTCGAATAATGATGTAAAAACAAGTAGAAAGAGACCAATTTATGTTTGTTATTTTTTTTTCTTGAGGACAATATAGTAAATTACCACTAGAAACTACAAACACTCCCAAATGTGTTTCTGTTTTTAATCACTGTTTTTCAGTACATACCAAACAGTTTTTCAGACTGTTTATAAACATGTTTTTTTGGTATGTTATTTTTAGCTGTTTTTTCTGTTTTTAAACGGATACCAAACAGGCTCCGTGGTTCTGTACTACTTTTAGTACTAACCATATGGCCTGTAAAATAGTTCAAAAACGAGAGGGAACAACTGACAGAGCACGTTGGCTTCTGTACTCCTTCAGACTGTATATCCTTGGAATTATTGCTTTGAAGTTAGGATTTGACTGGAATAATAAGATGGCCGTAACCCAATACTTTAACTTATTCTAGTACTTCACGTTGTGGGGAATAATTTTTTGTCGGCAAACGTTGTTTGAAAATGTTCATTAAACAAATTACCAGTAGTATCTTACCGAACTGTTTTCCTTTTTGTTAAGATCATACAAGATCGCACAACACCAGTTATTACTTCCCTCTCACTTAATTCTGTCCAAAGGATTGAATGTGAATCCGGATCGTTGTCGTTTGGCACTCGTTTGAAGCAAATGGTCATGTGCTATTGGAATTTACTCTATGAATAATCCTTATTCTTCAAGTGATGCAGTCGTTAGAACATTTGTCGCATTGATATAAGGTATTGTCAAAAAGAAATAGTACGCCGTATGCGCATATAACTAGTATTGTTTTTGCTTGTTTTTTAGCCCGATTTTCATAAAAATTGCGCATTTACATGACCAACTTTAGCTGATTTTCTTGTTTGTAGAAACAAATAACAAATATATGCTCACATACGTACATGATGTACACATGATTTTCTTGTATTCTAACCTAATTATACTAAATTGTCACGTTACACCACTTGATCTAGCCGAGTACCCTAAAATCTAAAGCTATGTTCACATATGTACATGATGTCACGATTTGGTTGAAGACATGCATAGTAGTAGTAGCACAAGACAAGAGTTAGGGGCCAAACTGTGGTAGTCTCCCCTCTAATAATTGAGTTGTAGAAACCAAAACAAGCAACAAGCAATGGTAGGACAGGAACAAAAGCAAGTTTCATTGAATTTCATCGATCCATATCCTAATCTCTAATGGCTGCTATTACCTACCAGTCTGTCCCATCTCTTTGTTTTCATTTGACTTTTTTTGACTCGTATCTGTGTCACTTTGACTGACTGATACGATTTTTTGATAATTTTTTCACCATATTATCGAACAATTTTTACTCTGCAACACTATGAAAAAATTATCAAAAAATTACACCTGACTTTTGTCACTATTCACTGGGTCACTTTGACCCGGTGATTTGAATAGCGAATCGGTGTAATTTTTTGATAATTTTTTCATGATGTTGTAGAGTAAAAATTATCAAAAAATCGTATTATTTTGCTATCCAAATCACTCGGTCAAAGTGACCAGATACAAGTCAAAAAAGTCAAAATGAAAATAAAGAGCAGAGACGGACTGGTATTCAACAATAGCATTTGCTAAGTAAACACGGAATAACCAATCCCCGGGACATAATTAATCCATCCGCATCTCTCGCAAAAAAAGGAATACGATTATTCCGGGAATAAAATGTACAGCTATCAGGTCGTGTCAATTCCTGAAGTCCGTACAAAATCAGATCCATTGAGATCTAGAGAGAAACAGAGAAATATTACTCACTACTTAAAAGCTAGAACAGGCGTTACATGTGTTCATCGGTGCCGGAGAATTCGCCGGCGTCATGCGGCGGTTGGACTAATTCTTCCGGCAGGCCGGCGACGTAATCCAAGAGGCCTTCGGCGGCCTTCTCGCCGGGAGCTTCGGTGGCGAGCGGGGAGGTCCGGTTGAAGAGGACGACGGCGACGAGGAAGAGCGCGGTGGAGAGGAGTAAGGGCCAGAAATAGGCGAGGACCTCGAGGAATCTGGGGGCTATGTAGATGAGGGAGACGAACAGAAGAGAGAGAGCGATTGCTGCTGTTATGTGGAATTTGAACTTCAGTAGCTTCTGCGAGATCTCCATTGATGAGTTTTGAGTGTGAGAGAGAGGCTGAATCGAGATTTGGAGTGATGCTTTTTGGGTTTGGGAGGGAGGGAGGGAGGGAGAGAGATTTTGTGGGGGGAGTGAGTGTTTTTATGTGGAAGTTGCAGAGATTCGCTCTGCCTGAAATGTTTTTGCTTTTGGCCCCGAGTTTATTTTGGTGGTACAGCTTTTACTCTATTTTTTTTTTTTTTTATCCTTTTCATACTAAAACTACCCCATACCGTACAAAGTTACTTCCCCAAAATGCCCCATCTACGTTTAACTCCGTTACTCACCTTCTCAGTTCTCTCACGTGCTAAGACTAGAGTCACATAAATGATTCTTTCACAAGAAAAAAATTGGTGATGTATTACCAGTTTACCGCTCTTGATCTCTTTTTCTTTCCATCTTGATTTTTTTAGTCGTATCTGAGTCACTTTGATACTGTGACGAAATCATAAATAATGTAATATTTTTATATTTGTTTCACCGTATTACAGAACAATTTTACTCTACAATAAGATGAAAAGATTATCAAAAAAAATATATCATTTTTCAATCTAAATCACCGGATCAAAGTGATCCAAGAATAATAGTGAAGTCAAAGAGAGAGAAAAGAATCAAAGTGATAATAGATAGTATCCAACCCTGATAATTTGTTGCCAATTTCCATTTATTCCAAAAGATTAGTGAAGATTTTCTCTAAAAAAACGATTACTGAAGATTGAGTCACAGTGTAACTTCTACGAGTGAGTTAATGTTTCCCGATTCTAAAAAATAAATAAATTAATGTTTCCCGATTTGCAAATGTCAGCAAGCCAAGCCGCCACGAGTAGCTCGGCATTCGGTTCAAGACTCAATTTTGCAACTAGATTTTTTTAAATGAGCCCAAATTCTATCATTCTTTTTTGAGAACTTGTTTTTGTCGTTAATCGGGTTTAAACCTGAGAACTCATGTAAGGACTTTCAAAGCTCTACCACTTGAGCTACCACCCGAGCAGCTATATACATACATATATATATATATATATATATATATATATAAAAGAGAATGACTAGCTCGAAAATGCAAATTCACTAGGCTCATTAGCTTGCTCTTGAGCTACTAAAGGCTTAGCTTGCTAGCACAAATAGCTCACAAGGTTGCAATGCTGCTACAAATAGCTCACAATGCTGCTACAACTGTTAGAATGTAGACTCAAGTTTGTTCTAATACGAAGAAAACAAAAGTGAATAATAACACAAAAAGATAAATCAAACTTACCGAATAAAAGTTAACTAAAACGGAGATGATTTGAAGGACAGTCTCGTACTACGACGATCTCCGTAAAGCATTATTCGCCCTCCACAGTTGGTGCGTCTTTGTGATATACTACAAGGCGAATTGCTCCCCAGGATAAAAGTCCTTCCTGTACTGTAGACGATGCACCAGTGTACAGTACACAACGAACAAAACTATGTTTGAGAGATATTGAGAGAATAAGAAGATGATTATTGGAATGACTAGAATGAGAGGAGAGGCTGCTATTTATAGAAATAATACACCTCTTACGAATAGTTGCAACTGTTCATTTCAAATTGAAAGGTTACAGCTTTTCAATTCAAAGTAAAAAGCGCAACTAATTTACATTCCTCAATTAGAGACGACAACCTTCAATGTCTCATTTTTCATTCATAAATAAATGATTTTGACGGATGAGATCTAGAACTAATCTCTTTACTTCAATAATTTTATGTAAGCTCTTAAGTGAGCTTTCTCGAACCCGGGTTTAAAGTCGAGTCAAAATCATATTTTCCAACAATCCCCCACATGAATGACAAATTAGCGTTGGAGCTCAAAGTGTCAATTGATTTTCTGGACTCAATTCTCTCAGTAGGTAATTAATTGCATAAAGAGAAGTAGCCTTAGGCCTTGGACTTTTCCATTAGTGAGATACTATAGGGTATACTGGCTAGACAGTGTGCGAAGCGCTTTGAACAGTTTTGCCGTGGTGTATACCTAGTCGATAGTAACCACACAATTAATTTCCAGAACATAGTTTGTTCTCATGGTTGTGCTCATTTTGGCCTTGAGACACTATTGCCTGGTTTCATGAGTAGTCTTAGAGGAGTATGCCTTGTCATCCTCCTAGAACCGGCCCTCAGTTCCTACTCACATAGGTGAGACACATTTAAGGGTATCTATCCATACTCGTCTTAACATGTGGTCTCATTAAAAGCATTGCTTACCCTGGTCCTACCACTCGTCGTCCTAAGAATGGGGTGGAAATTATGTTTCCTTTGGTGAGTGATTTTGATATTTGCACAAATAGTTAGGTTGTCCCTTTTGAACCTAGTTCTTGGGATCTCCAGTCACCTAGGTTGGGTTTTCCGCTATCGTGCAACTCTTACGAGTTTGGCATAAGTCCCATTCCCCTTGACGAAGTTGCAACTCGTTCTCTCGATAAACCTATAGTCAACGGATCCGTTTTCTTTTGACTTTACACAATCGATCGATTTTATTTTTTGTGAGAGAACTTGCCTAATGGTATATTGTCTCTAAAATAGATGTCTAGACTTACCATTATACATATTAATTTGTGTTTAAATATGAGACACAAATTTTGGCCGAGTTGGAGTATCTTCGAGGAAGTAACGAAGCCATTTTGCTTTTTCCCCTGCCTTGTCTGACTCTAGGAATTATGCTTCCATAGTAGACCTTGCAATGCACGTCTGCGTTGAAGATTTCCAACTAATTGCCATTCTACCGAGAGAGAATACAAATTCACTTGTGGATTAGTCACCTCTTAAGTTAGAGATCCACTTAATATTTCTTACATAATCACAAGGATTGGTACAAAATGTTTACAAACACACGCATAAATTCATATATATGAGTTACATGCTCCTTGTTCCTTGTGAAATTATTTACAACAATTATTCTCCTTCTTCTAGGATTTATATTGGAACAAGCCTCATTGTTTTCTTGTAACTGATGAATCCTTGTAAATGCGTTCTATTCGATGATCGCGACTATTTAACTTCTTCACATTTAACATACCATTCAGGAAGAGCACAAATGCAATCAATATTGTGGGACATCCCCCACAATTATAACTGTAATTCCTTTTCATTCTTTAAGAAGGATATGTCAAATTCATTGCTCACCCTCCGCTTATTATCTCTACAAGATAATAATAGAGTTAATACGGAACACTCTCTATTCATGAAACTTTGGATCATGAATTCCATCAAAATGTTTAAATGACCTTTGTAATTTATTGGCTCAAAATACCACTACCCATGAATTTTATGTTGTCCGAATTATGCAATAGTAAACAAATCATAAGTACTATGAAACTCCTGATTTGCGTTATACTAAATTGCATATCCATGAGTGCTTGAAAACTCTTGGAATGATGTGGATTGATAATTAATCACAATGACAACTTTAAATCGCATATCCATGAGTGCTTCAAACTCTTGAATTTCCATGAGTGCTTGGAAACTCTTGGAGTGTTTACAAGGTACACGCCACATATCGATCTTCTAAGCCTTCTTATAGAGGCACATATGAATATCAAACTTCTATATAACAATACTTACTCAATTCAGGAGTTATATTATTACTCTACAAGACAAGAGAGTTTCCAAATCAAGTTCACGATCAAAGAATCATGAGTTCCTGACGGGTCACCACTTGTGGCAACCAATATGTAAACTTTTCTAGAATAAGCAATTGGTGGGAATAATATTTCCCAAAAAACATATTCTCCTTCCTTGACCACCATGATGGAATTAATATTTAATTCTATTTATTTGTTATCTCGTACTTGTGTTGCCTAAAGGCATGCAAAGCTTAATCCTGACTATGAAATAAATGTCGATATTAGTGCACATTTTTTTTCATTTAGCTCACGTATACCATCATGCGTTAATTCGAGTGCCTCATTAAACCCCATCAACGCATATTTTATATTTGTGATCCAAGTTAGTCCCATTTTTGAGAAGGTGGTCAAAAATTATCAAGTTACGAATGGAATCGTAATTAGTACGACCCAATCGTATATGTCATAAACAAGACATAGAAAACTTTCTCAAATAGCACTTTCTTATTCATGGTCAGAAATAAAATAAATCCTCTTGACTATGTGATTTTTTCACATAATCTTGTAAAACAACTTAAATCTAAAAAGTCTATACCAAACTCAGGCTCTCTTACATGTTGGAGTAAGGTAACAGATTAAAACAGTTGCATCAAATCCTCAAATGAAGATTCTAAGATGGACTTATAGTGACACTACCAAAAAAAAAAAATTGGGAGCCTCTTGAAAGATAAAATTTGTCACGGCCATCATCTTCAAAACTTGTATGTCTAACATCTTCACAGTATATCTTCCTACTAGATCACATCATCCCGGAAGAGAGATCTTCTTGGATATAGGTCCAAAATAGAAGATGTCAATACTCTAATTTGTCAAAAATTAAAATAAAAAAAAAATTTACTTAAAAAAAGAATTGGAAGTTAGAATTTTCTTTTTCACCTCAACTTTTTCTTTGAAACAAATCCGTTCCATTTTGTATGCGTGAAGCCAATCCCATAAAGGAGTCTTTTTTGAGAAGACACAGCCCCGCTCAGAAATTTGTTCTTATAGCCTGCTGACTTGTTTTAGTCAAAAGCAAAGTGCATCCTTTTGAGAAGGCACAACCGTCACCACAGTTTTCAAAAGAGAAATTTGGCAAACCTTACGAACTGTCTTCGACCATCGATGACAGACTCGAACGCGGCTGAAAATCTGCCCTTCGCCACAACTCATGCAACGAGAGCCGAATCAACGACGCCAACGCCCTCCTCAACAAATCCAGAAATTGTCCGAATCGATTGACAATCCAGTCCAACTAATCAAAGATTTCGCAAACTCAGTTCACCGAATCGAAATTTCACAAGCCGAATTCACCAAATCAGAGAATTTCACGGGCTCAGTTCGCCGAATTGGAAAATCTTACCGGCGGCCGAAGATCCCCCCAACTAAATTCAGTGGTTTTCGTCTTGCAATCTTAAGAGACAACCAGAAAATGGTAATGCGACATGTACTGTAGCAAGAGAGATCTATTCCAAGTTTAATCCTTTTGGGTTGAAGGGGATTTTCATACTCGTTTCGAAGAAGTTTGTAACATCATTTCTTTTGAGTATAGCGGGACGATCGTCTTTTCTTCCCCCACAATTATTGCTCTGTTTCTAGTTCACCCAAAATTATTGCTCTGTTTCTGGTTCACTGAAAGAGCACGGCTCGGAGACTTCGACCGGTCGATCGACAACCGAACCGACGGCAATAAGGAGGCGTATGTAGAAACGATTGATGACGAAAACCGAACCGAATTGCATGGAGGAAGACGGAATTGACGACGAACGGAGAGTTTGGCCTCTGGAAACCTTTCAGATTCCTTCCAACTCTTCCCCGTCAAAATCCGCAAGAAACCAAACCCCCTTCAATTTTTCAGTGTACCATTCAATCCTGGGTAATAATGGGAAGCCAAACGAATGTGATGCTCAAATTTCTTCGCTTTCTTCTTCTTCTCCCCGTCGGTTTCTCAATGAAATTCTCCTTTTCCACTGCCGGAACTTCAACACCGTCACCACTAGTCACTGCCAGATCCGTACTGGATTTCACTAAAAATTAGTATCGATCCTAGAGTAGGTGGCGACCACGATCCACGAATATCCCCTAAGCCCGAAGAGACACATCGATTGGTTCAAACCGGCGCCGAGTGTCTTCCCTATCAATTCGTATTCCTTGAAGAGACGTCCGGTTTGGTTAAAACCGAACAGAATCGCTCCGGCGAACTTGGCGGAATTCCATCGTCAAAGTGCCAACAGATGATGTCTGCGTCCTTTATGAATCGAAGTGATTAGCGATCTTCCGACCCCAGTAAAAGGTCATGTGCATCATCATTTTTTTTTTCTTCTCCGATCGCATCAAAGAGTCACAAAGATTGATTGAATTCGAAAGAAGACGAAGCGGAAGAAATTAGTTTGTCTCTGTATGGCCAGTTGTTTCAAAAACTCTCATTCTCCTCTGAATTCTATCGTTAAACAAGATAACTACAAAATGCTAAGCAGATTCATTCTACATTATCAGAATTCTGAAGAGATAAATAAATTAATTAGAGATAATCTGATCACCGAAAAATTAATCAGATCATACCAAATTGGCCGGACACTTTTCAGAGACTGTTTTCCAAATTTAAAAGGAACAAAAAGAATCTAATAATGCTTTACGATTGTTAGAATGTAGACTCAAGTTTGTTCTAATACGAAGAAAACAAAAGTGAATAATAACACAAAAAGATAAATCAAACTTACCGAATAAAAGTTAACTAAAACGGAGATGATTTGAAGGACAGTCTCGTACTACGACGATCTCCGTAAAGCATTATTCGCCCCCCACAGTTGGTGCGTCTTTGTGATATACTACAAGGCGAATTGCTCCCCAGGATAAAAGTCCTTCCTGTACTGTAGACGATGCACCAGTGTACAGTACACAACGAACAAAACTATGTTTGAGAGATATTGAGAGAATAAGAAGATGATTATTGGAATGACTAGAATGAGAGGAGAGGCTGCTATTTATAGAAATAATACACCTCTTACGAATAGTTGCAACTGTTCATTTCAAATTGAAAGGTTACAACTTTTCAATTCAAAGTAAAAAGCGCAACTAATTTACATTCCTCAATTAGAGACGACAACCTTCAATGTCTCATTTTTCATTCATAAATAAATGATTTTGACGGATGAGATCTAGAACTAATCTCTTTACTTCAATAATTTTATGTAAGCTCTTAAGTGAGCTTTCTCGAACCCGGGTTTAAAGTCGAGTCAAAATCATATTTTCCAACAACAACTTCATTCTCCTAATGTTAATATTAGGGTTAATTGTTTATCAAAAATTTTTTTAGGGTTAATTGCTTAATATTAGGGTTAATTGTTTATCAAGAAAAATATTAGGGTTAACTGCATATTTGACCCCTCTAATTACTTCATTCTCCTAATGTTAATATTAGGGTTAATTGCATATTTGACCCCTCTAATTTGAGGAAACACTCCATGTGATTCGAAATGATGCAAAATCTCCTCGTGCTTTCATTTCTGGGAAGGGTAATTTTCTGTTAGTTATTATAAAAGAGCAAAATACCCTATGATAATCCTCTCATTTCTCTTCTCACACTCTGTCCCTTCTCTGCCTCCTTATTCTTCACTCTACACAATGAACCAGATCTCGGCTGAACCCAGTTTCGGCGACATACGAGGTGCCGCACGCAATGACGTGGGAAATGTGGCGGTGGCAGTGTTCTTCTCCCTCTCCTTCCTCTCTCTCATATAAACCCATATCTGGGTTGATGTAGGACCATTTAGAGTTCGCGTAGAGGCGGCTTAGCCTCATTTCCTTATGTTTGTGTTCTCCTCCTCTTCCTCGTCTTCAGACAACTATTGTATTATTTGGGAATACTTTCAAGACTATGGATATAACAGACCTTTCGAATCCATTTTCTAACGAATTATTTTCTTTAATGGGTCCGCATCAAGACGAAACCACATGACCGTGGTTTGCATCATGTAGAACCCCAGGGAGTGTTTTGCACCAACCCCCAATGTTACGTGCAGTATACAATATTAGCAATGTCGGAATACTTCAGGTTTGGTATAATCCTTTACAGAAGGCGAAGTGAGTGAAGGTCGACAATATTGACAACTTGACATTGTGATTGATTTTCCAGAAATAATGGATGAGCTTAGTCATCAAATTTAAGCATGAAAATCATGTCCACCACCGCAAATCATAGTAGTGCATCTACTAAAACGGCCAACATAAAACACCAAACTGATTCACCCACCATCAACCTGAATTCATGAAATTGATGTACAACCATCATAATTTGCATCGAGCAGAATCCAAATGATCTCACCTATTCCAGTCCAAACATTTTGAAAACATAGACAGATGAAAAAGTTCTGAAGTCCATAACGCCCCCCAGATCTACTACTATCCTCAAAAGTCCAACAATGAGATTTAATATCCTTTAAAGGCACATATAACATGTGTTAGTCTCATCCTTTTAAGATACATATCTATAAATCACCGCCAGAGAGGGCTGACCAACGTTAACAGTCATCATAATGTCACAATCTGCTGCCACCAGGCTACCGTCTCCTGTCAAACTCGGACTCATGACAGTGTGGATCAAGCCATTCCTTAGGAGAACTCTTAGGCATGACGTTGCCTCCTCTTCCAACCCCAACAAGCTCTTGTAAACTCTCCAACTTGTTCTCCCGCCCGGATCCACCACTT
The DNA here is from genome assembly GCA_023055425.1 of Linanthus parryae. Lineage (NCBI taxonomy): Eukaryota > Viridiplantae > Streptophyta > Magnoliopsida > Ericales > Polemoniaceae > Linanthus > Linanthus parryae. Next base: position 123,897,689 of record JALGPY010000004.1, on the reverse strand, counting down.
CTTCGGTCGGCTTCTTTTATCTTCTGCTTCAGCCGCTGCTTACGCCCTGCTGGCTCTTGTTGTTTCAGTTGCGGAGGAGCTCCGTGGGGTCCTAAATATATTTTCTCTTCCTCCTTAACCTATATGTGTCATAACACCAATTCAAGCAGACAAAAAAGAAAATGTTCAGTTGTTTCAAGACAGGATCTCTCCATCATAGTAATCCACAAATCTGGGTACCTAACATCATACCACCATAAAGTAAAATACACAGACTCACCTCAGCCGAAGAAGGTTTAGGTTCTACTTTTGATGCATCGATTTTGTTTGAATCAGGGTCCTCAATTTCCAAGCTTGGAATCACAAAACCATCAGTATCTACATAGAGATAAAGCATCAATCAGTCAAAATTACTAGAAAGGAGAATCACTAACATAAAACCATACTACTAATTTACAGGCGAGAAGATTTGATCTAGGTATCTAGCTATTTATCGACTGTGGTAAAAACTAAAAACCCAGAAAACAAAATATAGGAAAGAAAAATCCCAACAAATTCTCGTGTTATGGTGGATTAGCGGCACTCAAGATGTACCATATCCAACATACAGGATGAGCAATCAAGACATAGAGATAACAATTATTTGGGTGCGCAAGTTTATCAAGGTAGAAACCGGAAATAATTCAACCATGTTAAGAACGGGAGTGATACTAGACCATCAGGTTCACAAAATATCAATAGAGTCCCGAGTACATATGACTGCGTTCTAACAACGTATGTCCTTAAAGACCACACGACACAAAGTGATTTTCGTCATAAGTTGTTAGAAGTCAAGCAAGATGAGCCCTGCCACCGCTTCATTCCTTAAACTGCAACAACCGATAAGGTGACTTGCAACAACCGATAAGGTGACTTGGAAAGCAGGACATTTACCTTATAGACATTTACGCTCAACCCAGTCGATAGCGTACTAGTAGAGGCAGTACCACAGGTATCAAATTGACCTTTTCCCAAGTGTTGAATGCACCACAAACATACACAGAGAGACATTAACCTCAAAGGATGAGAGTTCCACCCTACCACAAATGAGCAAAAAAATTGCACAATCTACTCCAAGGAAGCACCTCCACTGACAATGGATTGCAGAATCTACACGAAGGTCACATCTCCAAAGGACTAGCATCAAGATTGATGTTTCCAATCAAGATATACCGCAGTAGAATGCAAGTGCCTAAACGAATCACAATTGAAATGGAACCAAGCACAAAAGGAACTACAATGTTTCTGTTGCTGATAGCTACAGACACTACTGATATAGCAAAAAGTCTATGTGTTCTCTGACCATGGATTCAGCCATACAGTGAACTATGTGGTGCTTGACTACTTCACCCTAGAGCTGTCAAACAGGCCGGTACAGCTGAAGGAGGACTGCAGGGCTGGGGCGTGGACTGAGGCATGCCGGTCCTGGGCCTGGCCTGGAAGTTGAAATCCTAGGACCACTCCGCCCACAGGACCGCACCCCTATGAGTGGGTCGGTTCAGGGTGGGCCGGTCCTAGCCCGATTTAATATATTTATATATATTATTTAAAATAAAAACTTGTAAGAATACCTCCCTACGGAAATCATGTATTATCCAAAAACTAAAATCCTACATTCATAATTATTCAAAAATTAAAATCATACGTTCATAATTTGAAAGTGTAATAAAAATGCAACTAGTGCAATTTTTTCACCATGTCTTCTTCGTCTTTTACTCGCACTAAGATACCAGTCCTAATCACGATATACCGGCATATAAAGTCTGCAACAAATTGCATATTCACGCGCCAACGGCCTTACATAGATTCCCGTTCCGTCAAGGGGATTGTATGCATAATTGTGTGAACAAATTTTAAAAACTGCTTGGCGACCTAATATTCCATCCTTCATTTAATCTCTTATCGTAAAATATTCGGTAATTGGACTAAGTGTTCTAGAACTCATATCTAAGAATAAATTAACTAATACTAACAAGTAACAGATTGCAAAAACAATTAATCATCACTTACAAACTTGCAAGAGCATGAGGATGAAAACTCGAGAGTAGCAGTTGATTGAGTGCATTGGAGTGAGGATGAATGAGGGAGGGGGTAGTATTTCTAGAATTTGAAGTGTGTTTGACCAATTCACCCCTCAATATAGTCGTTATATGGCTGTTGGGGCCTGGGGGTGTTATTTGTTTTGGAACAATTCTAGCAGTTTGAAAGCCAATATAGAGGTAAATTTCATTTTCACCTCTTCAGTTATAACACATTTTCACTCACACCCCTCTTGTTTTAGTATTTACACTCACACCCCTTCTGCGCCGCAAACTTAACGTCACTTGCACCCCCATTGTCTAATTCCGACAGTTAGTGGGATACTTTACTAACACCATTTTTTGGACATCTTTGCTTTTTATATTGAAGCCCCCTTTTGAACCATCAACACCACCCCGCCATCACCACTGCCAACAACTTTCACCAACAACACAACTCAATACTCTACTATCAATATCTGAAATTAAACTGAGAGAAGAAAATCCCTTATCACATACTATTGCTTTTTGTTCATCGCCATCTTCTTCTCAACACCACCAACATATATATGATGGTAATCATTACCATCATCTTCTTCCCCAAAACCAGCCTCCATCTTAGGTCAGATCCTGATAGTAGTAATCATTGCCCCCTTTAACATACCCACAACAATCCCAATTTTACACCAAATCAAACCCCAAATACTGGAGGTGGAAGTGTTTTCTACCACCTGCCATATCTCAACGGATATGGAAGTTCTACCCAACACGTGTCCAGAAGTCACAAATACAAAAAGGCTGATTTTCATGATTTCAGGAAAACAAAAGGCTGAGCAACCCCTATTTGGTTGTTTAGGAAATGAAAACAGAGGGCACCCAAATCGTCAATTCTAGAGATCTGAAGTAAAAAGACACTTTCCAACCCTGTACTTAGGTAAAAATACACGGTGTACACTTTGCACCACTGACGTTTGAAAAATTCCACATTTGCACCCCTGAAACGGAAAAGTGTTAGGGCACTATACTACTGATCCGTCTATTAAACCAATATTTGACATTTTATGTCTATTTTGCCCCTGGCTTGTGTAAAGTCTATTACACCCTTACTACTCTTCCTCTTCCTCCCTCCCAGGAACACCAAGAACCTTACTACCCAAAATTCCACCACCACCACCAGCAACATCACCAACAATTTCCATGGTCACCCAACCGAATTCAATACAATTTCTACAACTACCACCACCGTCATCCATGATCCACCACAACTACCCTCGCCAAATCAATTCCTCCTCCCTCTCACAAACACCAAGAACCTTGTGTGTCCACCACTAAATTGAAGAATCTAGCAGCAAGTTTTACTTCCCCGACTAACCCAGAATCTTCGTTCTCAAAATTGTGGGTTCTCCGAATTCGACCTTTTAGACCACGACCACCATTGCCTCATACAGCCCTAGCCCCGACTGCACCAACCCCAGCCAACTCACCATGCTTTCCGGCAAATACCGAAGCCCACTCACAACCCCATTGAATTCACAGTGCATCTATTCTCTCTGTTATCTCTCTGAATCTCTCTGCCTCTGAATTTTACAATTTGTCCACTGCAACTTTCACCACCATCTCTTTTCCCCAGTCAAAAACCTAGCCGCAATCCTCCATCACCACCACTGCCTCCACATTCTTCCCTGCCAGCGGCCACTGCACCACAACCCCCGAAATTCCACCCTACCAAGCTTGAACTAGCAGTGCACAAATACGGAAGAAACAAATCAGATCCAAGAGCCATCATCGCCTCCGCCGGTTCGACACACATAAAGATGAAAATTGACCCAAGAACTCCACCAAACCAGCCGTGGGTGAAACTGGGTATGCCCAGATTCACTTCGAATCTCGGTTTCAACCTTCCTCTGGTTGAAGAAAACGTCATCTTCTCAAGTTTTGTGGCTGTGTGAACCGATCAATTTTTGAGGTTCAACTTGGGGGAAGGTACGACATTTTCTGGGGGTTTGTTACGGGAGTTCTTAGTTGGGGCAACCACCGTCGTTTGCTCGTTTTGTCGGGAGCGTAAATACCGGGATTTAGGTTTGACGATGGTGGTTAGGGCATGGTGCTGGTGGTGGGAGGAGATAGAGGAGGTGAGGAGATGGACAGACAGAGAAAATAGAAGGCGGGTGGCGGTGGAGATCGAAAGGTAGAAGATGAAGGAATGTTTAGAGCACGGCGGCTAGGAAGAAGAAGTGGTGTAATTTTGCTTCAATGTTAAGGGTAGTATTGTCTTTTCAACTAGGACTTTAGGTTCTGTTAGTTATGAGGGTGCAAAGTGGAATTTTTCAAATTTCAGGGGTGCAAAAAGTGTCTTTTATCCAACAGAAAAATGAACAATCGTGTTCAAGATTTTATTTAAATGGACAAGAATAAAGGAAATATAGTTTATCATTTCAAGATCTAATGGAGTACATCCGAGATCCTAAAAAAGGAATGAACTATCGTGTTCCGGCGGCAAATTGACCCACACAGAAACGTTGATGTTCTTAATCCAATTTTTTCTTGTTTGAGGTATAATAGTCTTTTCAAGTAGGCCGTTAGTCTCCGTTTGTTACAAGGGGTGTAAGTGAAGATTCTGAAACTGAAAGGGGTAAGTAAAGATGTGTCATACCTAAAGGGGTGAAAGTGAAGTTTACCCCAAATATAGCCACTTGAAAGCATATTATCGCGGTCCTAGGCCGATCACGGGCTTGCCTTGGGCCGGACCGGTCCTTCGATCCCCCACATCCGGAACCAGTTCGGACCACCATACATAAGAGCTAGGGCCGGTCTTGGACCACCCTGGTCCCGGACCGGTCCTTCGATCCTCCACATCCGGAACCAGTTCGGACCACCATACATAAGAGCTAGGGCCGGTCTTGGACCACCCTGGTCCCGGACCGGGCTTTGGCTCCTCCGGCTTATGTGACAGTTCTACTTCACCCTATAAAATGGATATCATCTTTCTATCATGGACATGAATGCATCAATCCCCTCTATCCTGGACAGCAATGTACCAATCACCTAACTTGAACTGGCTCCCTCTCTCTCAGCTGTAGTGATTAATCTCATTTAGAACATAGTTCAACTCGCATGGCAACCTAGCTACAAATTGGGCTTTCCAATCATAGCAAACCTCAATCACAATAGTTTGCTGATGTTATACAGAGCAGAGTCCAGTCATGTCTAGATGTAATCAACTCCTTGTTACCTGGATCCTAGATACATTGGTAAAGAGAGAAATGTCACGGAAAGAATTCACTAGTCCTGATTGACACGGTACATCAAATTCAATTGTTGAAACAATAACTAGAATCTTCTGGAATAATATAAATGGGGCCGGGGATCAAGTATTACACGATAGTTTAAATGATTGCCAGCGTCAGTGACGCCATATTTTCACATTTCTATACTGAGCGATCTCTCCTATGACTTCCCTCACCACTCACATTCCACCACTCCTCATCTTTGCCATTCACCTTCACCAAACAAACCAGCACGACCCACTCATCCGCGCTTCCACAACACATGGAGCCTACTTGGCAAAATCAGGATACCGCCTCAAGGTAGACCTCATATCCGCCATCTCCATCTACTATCATGCACAATAGAAGATTTTCGTAGCGAAAACGCCCATAACCATTCGAAAAAACATCTAGAGTTTGAACCTCCCTGAAAAAGCAAAGACTTTCATCTGGAAATGCCTCTCAAATGCCTCCCTACCAAGTCGGCCATCCACAGTCGCCTGGCCTCCCCTTCAGCCCCACCTGTCCTAACCAAGAGGAAAGTGCAAACTACATCTCCAGTGATTGCCCCAAAGCTAGAGCAGTATAGGCCTCTCCCCCTTTGGACTCCAAGGCCCAATCCCCTCCATGAACCTGATTTCCACCATTGACTTCACCATTGGATTCGATCCCTGCACAATGACTGGAAAAATCTATGCGCCTGCGCCTTTACTTCAATCCTTTGGACCCTATGGAAAGCAGGGAATAAAGAGATTTTCCAAGGCCGAGGTAGCGGCTCAGCACATATCACTTCAGAAGAAGTGGAAAAACTTGCCTATTTCTATGGGACCAGTAACACTGGGCCAAGCCGAAACAGCAAGAACAAACCCGACCCTCCATCTTTCAAGGGGGAACCTACCCAACCAACCAACCAAACCCAAGCACCTCCCATATCACAATTGAAAAAGACTGCTACTCGGACCGCACCACAGGTTATGCAGGGATAGGTTTTGCGGTTTTCACAAGGTACGGACAAATCCTGCAAATAGACAACATATTTCCACTTTAGAAATTGATTTTCCTTCATTTCCGATCTTTCCGGGTTCGCCATGGAAATCGAATTGTGGGTTTCGTCGGAGAAGATTCAGATAATCACCCCCCTAGGACTTCGAATGACCACGGCGATGATTCTTCAAAGCTTGAGTCAAAGGTGAAATATTTCATTTATTCTTCATCTGGGTATTGTTTGATTAGGTTGAATTTGGAAATGTGGGTTGATCAGATCATATGGCAAACCCATCAAATGGGTCTCATTTGATTTAGTAGATTTTTTCACTTTGGATATAGAAATGAAGGGTATTAATCTAGTAGAAGGATTGGTTATATATGTGTTCTGCATTCATGTAAATATCTGTCTCTGAGCAAAGTGAGAAAATACCATCAAATGGGTCTCATTTTATTTAGTCTTATGTTCTTTTGCATTTGAAAAATATGGCGAAGTGAGGCGTTTAGTTGCAGTGGTTGGAGTAACTTCTGAAGTTTTCAGAGGAAAAAAAAAAACTAATAATGTGCTAAATTTCTATCGTTAGCCATTTATTTCTAGGCTAGTTGAGCCTAATTAGTTTTCTGTTCGATGATATTAGCTCAAAATTTTGTGTATTGGAAGGGTATGAATATACAATATTCTGAGTTTGAATTTCTTGGAGACATGTACTTGTTTCAGCTTGATGCCATTTTCATTTTTGAAGAGAGATGACATTTTTTATGTGCTTATTTGTAAAGAAATGAACTTGGGTGGTGCAGGCCGAACTGAAGTATTTGTCCAAGAAACCTGCTCCGTTGAAGACAAAACAGGACTGGCAGGACAAGTTAAAGAACATTAGATTTGGGAAGAAAGGAGCTGAAGATTTCGAGTCACCTGGAAATTCAGCTATGTCATTTGCAATTTTTGATGAGAATTTGTACCTTATGGGCATGAAAGAGGCTTATGAATCAAAGGTAAGATAAACACCCCCTCACTCTATCATTAGTTCATTACATTGAAAGTTCCGGTTCTTCCCTATCCCTTACTGGTGATGTGACGTTCTTTGTGTAACCGCTATTGGGACTCAATACTGTCTAATTCTTAGTGCCCCGGACAATCAATTACCAGGGACACTTTTGAATGAGTTTATAAACTATAAAGTAGACTTTAGGTTTAGGAGCAAAGATTATGGAGATATGATGAAGAAAAACATGAATTCCTTCAAGAATATGATAGATGCTGTGATTGTACTTGTACAGCTACCATTGGTTGGGAAGGAAAAACTTCTTAGTGTGTCTCCATTAGGTTCTTTAGCGAAGCCAATTCAGCAAGATCTACCTTTTTAGTTTGTGAAGTAAGAAACTTTTATGCTTCTCAGTTCGTAAGAGTCCACACGTCTATAATTTATCTACAACAAGGTTTATTGTTGTTTTATTTTATGAATAAATACAATTAAGGAACATATACCTGTATGTCCTATGTGTGCAAAGTCTGAATACCTCGAACTTCAATTCGCTTGTAAGCGGTGCAACACCTGGCATCAGCATAACATTTCATTCTCAACAGATTGAACAAACCTCGTCATGCATCTCCTTGACCCAGTTCATGTTTCTATCGAGGATGCCCCCCCCCCCCCCCCCATCAGGCAGTTTTGGAGCTACTTTGTAGGTTTCTTGTAGTCTGGTTAAAGTTAACCGTGATCAGGTCACCACAGCATACAATCTGTCCAAATCAGCACAGAACGAAGTTCGACTTTGTCTCTAGCCTTGCAGGTTTCCTTTCTCCACTTATTTGCTTACTACTTTCTTGTCTTTAATTTATCTTTAATTTTTACTGTCACTTTATGTCTCTTTGGGAGCATGTTCCCTAAGACTTTGGCTGCAGTGCTGCACTTACTCTGGCTTTGATTTTAACATATTCTATCAAATCATGCCGAAAAAAAAGGTTTCATGCTTTGACCAAGTCGAAGGATCAAACTGACTATTACATATACACTGCCCATGACTCCATGCACCAAGGTTAGACCAAATTTGCATCTAATACACACCATTATCTGCATTTTCAACAGCCACGGAGTTACACAAATTCATATTGCATCTTATCTCACTGTCAAGATTGCAGCCTAATCCTCTGCTAAGATAACCAAGCCAAGGACTAGGAGTAAACTATCACCAACTGGAGTGAATATTTGCCATATGGTTGAGATTTGACAATAAGCGAGAAAATAGAAAGTCTACAGGCGGTAAATACAGTTCCTACAACTATTCACGGGATTTGTTAGACCACCATATTCTTCTAGCAGCCTCAATGAGCTGTAAGTCTTGAACTGCTACATTCGCTAGCTCGATGGAAGATACAACTGATAACTCTGTCCTCACTGATGATATCGTCAGTACCAACTTGGCATGACTATAAATACAGAAATTGTACCATTAAGTGCATGTTTGGTTCGAGATTAAAATCTCATTTGAGATTATAATCTGCCAAAAAAATTAATCTCGTTTGTTTCGTAGATTTTTTTAATCAAATTTTAATTTAAGTTGGCTAATAATCTGCAGATTATATAATCTCTAATTTTGGATTTTTTAGGTATAATGTATGAAATACCATACTCTATCATCTCGTTTATGCATGAATTGTTAATTTGTGCAAACGCATAACATCTTAGATGTATGATGAGTTCAAATAAAGACATTTATTGTAAATTTGGTAGTAAAAGCTAAGGTGTAGCCAAACGCAATTAAATTTTAATCTCAGATTTTCAGCGGATGCCAAACAGTTTTCAGATAATAATTTCAGCCAGCTTATTCACCCAAGATTATTTTTATCAGATTATTGAGATTTTAAGCTAGAACCAAACAGGATTTTTACAAGTCCTGAATCTCCAAAGACCCAGAATAGGACGAACCTGGACAGGCATTACGGGATAGACGACACACACGAGTTAGAATTATGACTTTATGAGTCAATGAGCCACTCTGGTTATGATGGTCAGAATAAAGCATTCGAGTCTTCGGACTAAAGAAAATTAAACGAGCAACAAAAATGGATTTTTTTTTTCTTTCCAGCCGTACTTCCTTATTCATTCATGTAACAATGTGTTTTATTACTTCCCTTCATTTTCCTTTTACTTGCTTTTTGCTTCATTTTCAGCAAAAATAGCACTGCGTGTTACGGTATGCGCATAACTTTAGTCATTGAGTTGTACACTATGAGCATCATGATTTCTAATACTATTGAGGTCTTTAAAAATATCCAACAAATATAGAAAACACAAGACAATCATTGAAGATAGAAAAATATCCAATAATGTGTTTTATTACTTCCCTTCATTTTCCTTTTACTTACTCTTTGCTTCATTGTCAGCAAAAAGCGTACTCTGGGTTAGGCTATGCGCAGAACTTTAGTAGTTGAGTTGTACACTATGAGCATCACGATTTCTAATACTATTGACGTCTTTAAAAATATCCGAAGACAGAAAATCAAGATAATCAATGAAGATTTTCAACGCTGTGTATAGCCTTAGCTAAGGGTGTGTAAAGTTCCAACTTTTGGTGTAAATTTTGGAACTGTTGACCTCTTCAAGCCTAGACTAATCAATATAAAATGTGGCTACAATGTTGGAGGTCAAATCAGACTCGTGCTATTTCGAAAATTATGTCTCCTTCAAGGCTCCAAAATGAGTTGAGAACCCTTTACAATTTGTCATTAAACAAGTCACACTCACTTGTGAGAAGAGAAGACCTAACATACGACATTTGAGAAGGTACTTTTCACCTGTATCATTCATTAAGTTACGGATCATTTGTGCCATTCCTTCAACATGCTACTAATACGTTGAATCGTCATCCTTTATACTAAATCCATTCATCCATCTTAGCATTCTTATTGTTACACATTAATTTCTGCCTCTAAATAAAACAAATAGTAGCCCGAGACTTCCCTAATTTAGACGAATTAGTACCCTAGAGGCATTCTTGGTAGCGGCGCATATACAACTAGACAATCTATAACCAAGCATAACCCATTACAATGTTTCTACAGGTGTTCAACATACCATCACAACCCATGAGAGTGTAGGGTATGAACAAGACCAACGCAAAAGAGAAAAGCCAGTTATATGCACATACATCATGACATGTCTATAATTTCGTAAGAAGATGTCCTCTGGCACCTATCTTGTCTGGTTGAGTAATCCCTATAAACAAGCATGGCGCTATTGGGAAAAAGTGGAACACATAGCTGTTGTGGTTGAAATACCAGCCTTAGCATAAGCGAGAAAGCATCAATTCCTACTACTGACAGGCTAATTTGTTGGAGAAGTTTAACTAAAGTTATTAATGAACACTATGAGAAGAACAAAATCTTTGTTTTCAGGCCAAAACATCACTGAATTAGTAATATTTTGGAGTACACAGAAGATATAGCAGAACGCAACATGCACAGGAAAAGTTCCAAGTTCAAACACTCAATTAACTCTCATGTAATCCCAAAACCGAGAGAAGGAAAAGAGGCAAAATACCCCATTCATCTTCTTCTTCTTCGTGGATGGAGTGAGTTGGGTTAGCGGTAGCTGGTTCCATCAAAGTTTGCCGATCATGGATTGCAAGTCCAACACAGGGCAGAAAAGCCCGGTGCTTAGCGGTATATGTCGAGCTTCACCGACGCCAATCGAAAAAGAGTGAGTTAGAATCGCGATTCTGAAATCGAATATACCAAGTTGTGAAGAGCCCTAATCTTTGGACGAACCCTGGGGCTCGGCTGCACTGGGCCTGCCGGTACGAGTCTAGCACTGAGCTGACACTCATTTGCAGATATAAACTGAACACTGATCATCAAATAAATTGGGTACCAATATTATTTCCGGTGGACGGTGAGGTGGCAAATGTGAAAAAAAATAAAAAAATCGATAACTGGCTTTAATATGCCGGCCACCAAAATTTCACCGAACCTAACCCTCTTATCCAAACACCCTCCCAAACCAACCCATCATCTTGCAAGGGAGCCACGGGAGCTCTAGTGGTTTGGAGGCTCGAGTAAGGCCCGTCGCAGATGGGATCCGTCAAAGTTGCGAACCTCCTACGGAGCTGACATGTTCTACCACCTTCTTATATTACTTCGACGTCATCGTGATGATCTCCAGGAATTTAGGATATGGTGCCTTAATGGGTCATTTACCGTCCATATATACATGTGCCACCCATTGTCTTGCCCTAGTCCGATTAGTATAAATAGGGTTGTACCTTTATGCACTAGTCACTCAGATTGTCCTATATTGAATTGCTGGCAACAAGATCATGTCTTTCTCTTCTATAGCAAGTACAATTTATTCCAACCCATTTTCTCTAGCTATCCTTCGTCATTGATCTATTTGAGTACTTGTTAGAAGATTGTTAGCACTAGCTTACCTGTAATCCGGGCACAAGTAATTAAGCTCCATTGCCTCCATAGCTTATTCCCCCGTATACAGTTGTTAATTTTTGTTCAGTAGCTCGTTAGTTATGGGTTGTAGCTCGTTAGTTAAAATTCATTTTTTGGCAACTTAGAGTGACAAAAAGGGTTAATTGCATGAGTTTCAAACTTGTATTTGGCCGGTCACACTATGGGAGCTGGGCATGCCCGAAGTCGTTACCTTAACCGCAAGGAGGGGGATGCCGAAGACAGGGCTAGTGACTGGAGTGAAGTCGTAACAAGGTAGCCGTACTGGAAGGTGCGGCTAGATCACCTCCTTTTCAAGTATGTTTGATTTTCTATTTCGCCGCTACTTATTCTTGCACAATATGAACACATTTATGTCTGCTTATGGAATTCTGGATATATGATTGTTAGGATTTTAGAGCATTAAGATTTTTCTATATCAAATTGTTTGTCATTCATAGCATTGAACACATGCTTGTTGATTCATATTGTTTTCACTGATATTTTTTTAACTTTTCAGTTAGGTTATACCAAATTTATGTTTTGATAGGTATTGTGGGTCTAGAAATAGAGTTTTTTTTAGGCCTTGTATATGCTTATATTTCACTGAGCTATGAGAAGCACATTTGACTAAGATGTGGAAGATGAAGTGACTCACACTAGGTAAGCCTACCCTAACCGTTAGAAACATAGCAATAGAACAAGCGAAATAGTCTGAGGAAAGGGAGCTTGTGCCATGTATTGTTAATGTGAGAGCTTACCACTCTTGGATGGTTCAGAACAATTGTGCCCCTCCCTCCACGTCCGAAATAACCCCCATTTGGAGAGAAACGCCAAAATAAGCTCGTGAAGTGTCGGTTTCAAAGCTTGAAACCGATACTCCAAGTTTTGGTTTCCAGTACGTTGTTGGGAATAGATAAATCGACACTTGGAGCGTCGGTTTTGGAGCTTGAAACCGAGACTTGAAGTGTCGGTTTTAAAGCTTGAAACCAATGCTCTAAGTGTCGGTTACAAAACTAGTCTATTTTGGTGTTTCGGGCCAAATGGGTGTTATTTTCGTTTTTTAGGTCGTGATAAGCTCATTTTAGTGAATATTTTCAAGTTCCTCCAACTTGAAAGATCTATTTTCCTAAAAAAAAAGATATAATCTAACAGCGAGCATTGATGAACTGTGATCTAGCATAAGAAATTTATAACACATCACTCTGGAATTTTTTCCGCAACTACATATACATGCATCTTGAGATTGGATTAAATTGTGGACTAAGTGGGCTAGGACATCTGCTAAGCTCGAAGAATACTTAACTGCGAAAAGACTAATGTGATATGAGGTAGACCAAAAAAACATTGACCAAAGAGATAAGTATCAAATAAAACATGTCAGCACAAAGAAACTTGGGACGTCGATTTTAGATTCAAGTGTCGGTTTTGAATCTTGAAACCGATACTCCAAGCGTCGGTATCAAAACAATCCTATTTTGGTGTTTCGGGCCAGATGGGTTTTTTTTTTTTTATTTTTTTTTCCGGCCGTGATAAGCTCATTCAAGTGAAAAATTTCCAAGTTCCTCTAACTTTGAAAGATCTAGATAAGATCGAATCTAACAGCTAGCATAAAGCCTATAATCTAGCCGAAATCACTCTGGATCTTTCTTCGCAATTACACATGCATCTTGTGAGGTGATCACAATATGAGCTAAGTGGACTAAGACATCCCCTAAATCCAAAGAACTAAACTCCGTAAAGACTAATGTGTCATGAGCTAGACCAAAAAAGCATTGACCAAAGAGATAAGCATCAAATAAAACATGTCAGCCCAAAGACACTATCACTTGGAAAGAACCTATTGACTCGTGTCTGGGGCACAGTTGGGAGGTGGTGAGTCAAGTGACTGGTAACAAAAGGAAGAGTGAAAAGAAACGGAAGAAGACTGTAAGAAGAGGGCGAGAGAGGCGAGAGATACAGAAGATGGAGGCTGAAGAGGGAAAGGAGATCAGAATGCCAACTTCATCAGCGAACCGTCCAGTTCGTCAGCGGAAATCTGTAGTTAGATTGGTTGCATCCATCGATAGCGAACCACCTGTCAAGGAATTCGTCATCGAGAAGGTTAATTTATGTCTAAATCCTTCAGTTTTAAGTTACCCTTGATGGAATTAAGTTCAATTGTTGACATTCGCATTGAAATTTACTTCATTTTCACTTTGGAAATGCAGGGCAATGGTACAGCATTGAAGGATATACCCAATGGTAAAACTTCCATTTTTATCAAAACCCTTAATTGGGCTTTCACTCCTTTTTTACTTTGATGCTTAAGTAGCACACACAGTGAATTATCAATTTAGAAGTGGTACTCAAAGGTTCTAGATTTTTGCAAGAATGTGACATCTGAATGAATGAAGGTGATATTTGATTACTGAAATAAATGTTGCATTGATCTCGCTTCTTTTGTGAATTGAAGCTTTTGTTTCCGCAGAAAATTGATATGATGAGTTTGTTCAATCATGCTTAAGTTCCTGTTGAAAACCCTAGTTAGTAGTTTCAGAAACATATATCCTTCACTCGTTCATGCTAACTTCTCATTAGTAGGGGGAGCAGTAAAGGATATCAAACATCTAATAGTATTTATTTGATTTGATTCTAAAAATTGGTTGCGTGTTATCCAAGCATTATTAGTTGGCAGGCTAGATTTTTCATGGAGATGCCTCTTTTCTTTCCGGTGTCTGCGCGTGAACTTGTCGTTTCTTGTGACTAGTCTCGTGTCCTATTCTCTTATGTACGGAAAACTCTTCTATACAAACACGTGGTATATGGTGCAATTCATAATCTAATCGAGCTTAAACACGTTGTGCGTTTATATTCTTTGGATTTGGATAAATTAGCTCAGAAATGGCCATTCATCTCTAAACACGTGGTGCATCTGTGTTCTATAGACAAATTAGCTTAGAAACGGCCAATCATCTGTTGAGGTTATTAAGATTTAACCTTATCCTTTTAAGGAAACCTCGTGTGGTTTTTGTTAAAAGTCAATGAAATTCGTAAAGAACAAAAGACTAACGCGATTGAACATGACAATTATAATTTTGGTCGGCAGTCATTTATGGAAAGAATCAATAGAAAATACTCGTTGTGTAACTGAGCGCAACTGAATGAGAAAATGCTGGTTGACAGCAAGTTGATTAAACGTGTATGACTCCCCTTTTGTTCAGGGTATGGTTGATGCTTTCATCATTGCCGGTTCAATATCCATGTAACTAAGTTGTCAAAGTATATCAAACCTGCTGTATAACTTTATTTATTGCTTAGTGTGACCATATATCACCTAATGTTAAATTACTTGATTGTTTTATCTATATGTTGCATATCGTCTCCTGTCTAATCCAATTCTTGTAAATTTGTAATAGCTTGACATGACATTTCCGTAATATATTTCTTTGCTGTTTAATAGATTCTCAGTCACATTAGTTAGTATTTGATGCCTATTTTGAATTACGTATCAATGATTGTAAAATATCTTCTCATCAAAATTCGCTCTCTGTTTCAGTGGCATACAAATTATCAAAAAGGAAAGCAGATAATACTTTAAGAGTGCTTCATACTATTCTCTTCGGGAGGAGGGCAAAGGTAACATGTTTTATGATTCTCCAAACTCCATGTTTTATGATTCTCTCACTACTGAGGCTGTGTATTGTTCGAATGCTGGAATGTGTGTCATTGCATTGAAGAGGGACACCTCCCTGATGAAAACTATTAATAGCACTGATTGCTCCACTAAATATGTTAGATCTCTTTGCTATTAGCTCTAAAGATATAAAAATGACATTTCTCATCCATTGTTAAACTTGCATAGCTTGAAATAACATAAAGTTTTGTCCACTCATCTGTATCATGAAACGGCCTTCTTATTTTCTCGTCATTGTACCTATTTGTTAGAGATATTGTTCCTGTTACAGCTTCCTGCTGGTACTCCTTGCAACTAGAATCAGCTTTTGGAATCTACTAGGTGAAATGAGTTGGGGGAAAGAACAGTTATCTGCATCTCACTGAAAAAATGTACTGTGATGATGTTTAATACCTTGGCAGATTCCTCTATTAGTTGACTTTCTCAGCGTATCTATGGAGGTGCTGTAACTTCATACAATCTTGTGCACAACACATGGTCAGAAAGTCCAGTAATTTTTTGTGTGTTAAACTTGTGTGCTTTTTACCTTTTCTGCCAAAATCTTGACTTTGTATCCCCGAATCTGGTTTTTCCATGACTAGAATTGGTGTACCTTCATCTATTGATGCCATGAGAATCTGATGTTGCTGTTGGATTTAATTATCTTTTTAATTAGAGCATACTTTTATGTTTTTGATTGTATAAAGAAAGAAAACATCCTCCAAAAGATTGCAATAAGAGGACTTACTTCAATTTCACTTTGTCGTTGACCTTTTACAGGCATCTCGGTTCAAAAGTAACATTTCTCAGTTCTCTGGATTCGTCTGGAGTGAAAATGAGGTGAGAATCTATCTGGAGGAGAGATGACGGAGGTTTTCAGTATATTGATTATTTTGTAGCTCTATAGACTATATAAGATAATTAAGTCCACACTTATATTTCAGGTAGTTTGACATTTTTAGAATAGTGATGTACCCATATAAACATCTGACATTTTTTCCTTTTCTTTTCTGCATTGATTGCAGGAGAAGCAAAAGAATAGAGTCAAAGAAAAGCTTGACAAGCTTGTTAAAGAACAGTTGTTGGAGTTCTGTGATTTGCTGGACATACCTACTCCTAATAAGGTTAATACAAGAAAGGTGTGTTCAACTCAATCCTATTATGTTGAGGAAATTATCATTGCCTGAAACATTATCTCTGGATGCTTACTAGTAAAATTGGCATTTCTTAAGCACGTTACGTATAGTGTTGCCAGCATAGAATAAAGATGATCCACATTTGATTAGAAAACACATTATCTTAAGCATGTCCATTGTCGTCATTTGAATTACCAACTATGATGCGCAGGAAGATATTGTTGCCAAGTTGATAGACTTTTTGGTGGCTCCCTATGCAACAAGTTCTGAGTTACTTGCTGAAAAGGATCAGGTCTGTGTCCACTAGGTGAAGATTATTATATGGAACACTCATTCTAGTGAAGATAAATGCTCCTATTCCTTGGGCTCTGATATCATCCATTCTATGTTGCCATGTTGGTAAACCAGGGAAAAAAGCGGAAACAGATGGCCACGCCGGGTGCATCTACTTCTGCCAGTACAACATTGACAAAGAGGCCATACAAGGTACGTGCATTAACTTATTTTTATTGATATATCTGCGTACTAAGTGTATCGGAAAAAAAATGTGCATACTAAAAGAGTAGTTTTATCACACCTCGCATTGTATACTTTCTGTTAATCATGCATATATTCATTCGGGAAATATCTCAAACATGTTTTGGGTCCATAAATTTATGAACCCATAACATTGTAACTACTGAGATTGTACGGCCGGACCCACCATTACAACTCCAAGAATATTTTACCGATGAAGAAATGGTGACCCTTCAGCTTGGACGTTGCAGGCCTTGGCAAAAAATCACCAAGTTCCTCCAAGCTGTGACTGAGGTTTACCTCCATCCACCTATATATTAGAGTCCATGTTTCCTATTTCGCCTGTCCAAAAAAGAAAACTGTCCTTTCCTTTTTAGCTGTCACTTTCTCAATTTTGCACTACAAAGTAGCTATTATTTTTTAGGAAAGTGAGAAATTAGGGACAAAGCAGTAAATCACACATCAAAAAGTGAGTTGCAGTTCGGTAATTTCATATGCTCTTAAGAAGTTGGAAGTTGAAAGCACGACTGTAATGCTTGGACGGAGGTTTATTTTAGACAAACATTGATGCTTTGATTGTCTGAGAAGCATGGAAAGAACTCCTTTGTATAATCTATGTTCTTATCTATAGGTTTGTCAGTCCATGTATTTCATCTTAGTTTTGCCAAAAACTGCGAGTAAAATCTATTTTGATGCTACTCTTACGCTCTTTTTTGAACCTTTCTTCCTGAATGCAAACTACACATCAAAGTAGTGCAAGAACTATAATTTATCCTGATTTTCATCGTCCCTTTCTTTACCTCTACATGGTTTATTTTGCAGAGCCGGAAGAGGAACGAAGATATATCTAAAGAGAGGGTAGTGAATGATACACTAGAGACAGAAGACAACTTGGTTGATGTATTCGTGACTGTAGAAGATGAAGTACATGGAATTGAGGAAACCAAAAACAGTATTCCTAAATGCAACGTATCACAATCTGCTAGCGAAAAGGATAAAGATGTATCTGGAGACACCAGTCGAGGGAAAAAAGGGTCTAAAAACTTATCTGCAAAGAAGAATATCGATGCGAAGGGAAAAGAGAAAGAAGTCTCCAAACCCAAGAAATCAAGTCCAGTCGCGAAAGCGATATCATCGAAATCTGCATCCACAAGTCCTCCAGAAGAAGAGGCATTGAGACCAAGCGATGAAGCATTGAAAACTGCTGTATGCGAAATTCTCAAAGAAGCTGACTTCATGACCGTAAGTATCTGATCTTTTTTATTCATCAAAAGGAAAGAATTTGGTCGTTGTTTACAGCGTAGTAAAACTTCCAGGAACTACATATATCCCTCTGTCTTGTTGTTTTTGAGCTGGATTGATCCATGTGCCCTTAATGCACTGCTGTTTCTATCAAAAAAGAAAGAAATTGGTAACATAGACTTTCTAGGGTTTCATCAGAACTTGAGACATAGATGACAAACTGAAACCTCAGATAATGGGGTGCAGTAGTGATGGCTATTGTTGGATTATGAAGATTTTCTTCCACAAACTGTTTGTTGTTGAAATCAGCATTCTTTTGTGCTCAGTCGCAGTGTGGTCATGTAATGTCCTTATAAGTCAGAATTCATTTTTTACAACCAATCTATGTTAGTTTCTTAAATTCATTGCCAGTTGCTTTTGGAACTTGTGTTGTGATGTTGATTCTCCTTTCTTCTATGTGCAGATTACCTTCACTGACATTATGAAGATACTCGGTACGTTTTGTCCTTGGATTGGTATTTAGTTTTCCGAGTTAGACTTGTTACATCCAAGCTCTTTTAATTTCATCTCATCAGCACTGAATATGAAAGTTCATATTTGGGCATACAGAATTTAGATGGTATGTCAAGTTAGCAACCCAAAATCTGCAACCAGCTAACAGTAAAATTGCACTTCAATTATTCACTCTTCAAATTTCTTGAACTTTATCGTATATCACGCTGTGTAGACATGGTCAGGAATGGGGTGAACTGTACACTGAGTTAGAGCAGACGAATACTATCATATAGGTTGAACTGTTAACCCTTGTATACAAGGTGAATTTAAACTCATTTGCTTACATTGCAGCTGAGCAATTTAAGATGGACCTTACATCCAGAAAGCCTTCAATAAAGATCATGGTCCATGCTGAACTTACCAGACTAGCCAACACAAATGCTTTTGATGGCGGAGATGGAGGTGGAAACGATGCTCATGTTGAGAAAAATGAGATGAATCGTGCAAGTCAAGGTGTGAAGGCGTGACTGGCAAGTCTAGAAGTGGCATTGGCTGAAAGTAGATAGTAGAGCTGTATTCCTTAGCTGCACAAATAGTCCGTAAAGTCTTTTAAACTTAATATTTCCGGTAAATTGTAGAGTTAAGTAGCGAGAGTTGCAATCTGCCATTGTAGACTTTGTTGTTATCGTGTTGTATGAGATTTGAAACCAGTAATGATCTGAACTTGATTGTGACTGGTCTAACACCATTTGAAATGTGAAATGTGTGGTAAGGGGATTCTATTAAACTAGTTTCATTAGTTTTAGCCTCGGTATGGTTTTGGATCATAGATGGGGCCATCAAACTATGATTTCTTGACCGATGTTTTTATTTGAGCTTCGTGATTTGGTCAAGGATTCCCGTGGAGGAACATACCGTTGCTTCGGTATGATTCCTGAGACCATCTCCAATGGTGAAGGGTCTGTTCTCCCAAACCCTAACCCTCTCTGGCCTTACCAGTCAATTCTTAATCTTCCCCTCCTCTGCCTGGTCGGGTACCCCCAGGCCACCCAACGACTATAATTGGAGATGTGCTAAGGATATAAATTACTTATTCTTCCCTTTCTTTCTTCCTGCTTGATTCTAGATGTCACTTTGACTAATTTAGCTTACGATATGATATGAAAATTTGATAATTTTTTCGTAATATTGTGATGTTAAGAAAGATCTACAATGTTATGAAAAGATTAACACATTTTCGTGTCATATCTTTAGCTAAATTAGTTGGTTATATTGACCCCAAAAGTCAGACAGGAAGAAAGAGAGGGAACAAAGGAAGTAGTGGCCATGACCAAAATAAAGAAAACAAATGTGCCTCTGGTGTCGTCTCACATCTCTTTCTATGCAGTCTCTTTGATGGCACATTAAAAGCAAAACAATAAGAGGAACACAATTACACAACCCAGGAACGCAGCCGCAAAGCCCAAAGCGCAGGGAGATCTTCAGGGTAGCTACAGAGGAAGGCTGGAGGTTCTGTTCGATCAAGAACGCACCTTTTCGAAGACTGTCCCGGTGGGAGGCGAGAAAGGCTTGAGGAGTGTGAAGATAGCAATTCTGATTCATGAGATCGAATCTTGCAATTCATTTGCGATTCAGACCGATTCATCATCAATTGATCCGCTAGACAGTCTTTTTGAGTTAGTAACAGTTCCATAAACAATACTTGCCTCGCATTTCAGTGACACACTGTAATGAAATTCAACCCCGGAATAATATGAGATACTGTTCATAAATGACATAGTTTAATGAAAGATGTTATGATATAAGTTTAAAGGGATTATAAGTGAATCTTTCCACACTCTGAAATCCGGTTTGACAACTATGATTCATTGATTTTGTAATTTTGGGCATTGGTCATGGTTAACCTACACAAAGATTGTGTTTTGATTTTGAAAGAGTGTGCAGGTAGAGGTACTGAAAAGGAAACTGGATGGAGTCTCAATGGGGATGTTGAATAATAAAATGGAGGACGAATACGAATCAACTTTCTCAACCTCCGCGACGAGTTCTGCTGCCAGTTCTGCATCGACATCAAAACGAATCGAGTTTCCTGATCTTTCTTCTTTCTCCACAAGACAACCCCATCAGGTACATGAAATGGACTATTTACTCAGCTTGGTAACAAAAGCTAAACCTTGAGATATTGTGAGTTGATTGAAACCTGTGAGACCTAGGGTCCATACATAAGAATGGGGGCAGCAAGGTTATTGAAAACCTGGGGTTCATTGGCGGTTTCGTTACGTGAAGCTTTTAATCAAATCATGGTTCTTAATAGTAGAAGTATTAAGCAGAAGGCCTAGTTCAGATTCATACGTTGCAAATCGACATTGAAATGATCAATCGAGCATTTATTTTGAATTTGGTAATTGGTACGCTATCACTATTATGCTAGAAGCCTAGAACCGCAGCGCTAACCATTGGCACGGTGACCCGGTAAGCCCGTCCCGGCCCGGAAATATCAGGACTTGGGCTTAATAGTTTCTTCAAAACGTTGGGCTTGGCCTTTAAAAATTGGCCCGGACTTTTTTAGGGCCGGGCTTGGGTTTCAGAGGCCTAGGGCCGATCTGACCCGGCCCGGCCCATTGTGCCAGATAGATAGAAAAATTTATGCATATATAAGGTTATACATATATATATTTTTTTATTTGACATTATCAACTACTTGTCATGAATAATTGTATAATTTGCAAGATGAGGCCCGGCCCGAACCGCCCCTTAGTAGAACATATCCGCGGAGAGGATCTGTGTGTTAATGTGATACTACTGTTGGATCTGGTTTTACTTTGTTGGGTTTCTATGTTTGGTGAAAGAGAGCCTGTCTTTTTCATGTTTCATGAAGTAGCAAGTACTACTAGTAACCAACTCTGAAAACCCTTAATGCTGAGTTTGAATAAAGGGTTTCTGGAGGGAAAACAAGTTGAGTTAACCTTGATGGTAACCTCAACTTGTTAGTTTCACTGACTTTGAAAGTCAGATCTATGTATGAGTTTCTTCATTTGATCATTAGCAGATGTTGCGAGCAAGTAGTAGTACTCTTTAAGTTTGATTGTAACTAGCTTAGCTAATACAAAGAAAGACGCACCTTATATAAGAAGTACCTTGTGATTGCATGTTCCTTTCCATGCTTTGCTTGGATCTTCTTTGTGCATCTTCTAAGATTCATTCACATATGATCGCATGTTACTTTGCATGCTTTGCTTAGATCTTCTTTGTGCATCTTCTAAGATTCATTCACAGTTTAGTTTTATTTCGAAGAACGTATCATGACATTTTTTCGATTGTTTCATCTCCATGCTGGATTCTGTTCTGAAGAATCATCATCTCCATGGTGAAGGTGCATGTGCGTTTCTTTAGCTTTTCGGTGTTCGTTTTTTTTGGCTTTTCGGTGAAGGATAGATTTATTTGATTGCGTTTTCTTATCTTTTTGGTTGTTTCTCTTCCCCGGTAAATAAATTCCTCAATGCCAATATATTTCAGTTTTTGTGATTCTTTGTAGTCAATCAATATTCGAATCTGACCAACGAGTTTTTTTTTGGCACAGATAGATGCATGGCTGGCCCTCAAGCATGAGGTCATGGAGTCCACAGGCGCTTGCATATGAAAAAAAAAGGCTCTGTGTTTGGACTTGCAAGGTGAACACTACGTGTTGGGTGTGCGTCTGTGTCGGCTAGTGGACACCACCTAGTTGAAGTGCTACAGCTCAACCAACTCAAACAATGTCGGTCTTTGAAGGAACAATTCTAGTTTAAAAGTTTACCCATCATTTAAAAAGAACAGGGAGTGTGTCGTTTCACTGATCAACTTCACTAATTAAATCATCAACTAGTGTTAATCATATAAAGAATAAAAACAAGATGAAGAATAAAAACAAAACAACAGTGACCTGTGTTAGTACTAAGCATATGAACTGTGAAAAATAATGCTAAAACACAACATCCTTAGCAGAAATAATTATCATGTCTGTTATATATAAAAAGTTAATAGTCTAAAAATAATTTTCTAGAATAGATAAAAGTACTGAAACCATAGACAAAAGACATGACCTTCTTTAATAGTATGTCAAACCTCATAAGACCCTAACTAATATTATAAATTCTAACCCATCCACCAAATTGCGTCAGTTGATTCCAGCATCATTATCAGGATCCTCAGTAACTATGTAGTCGTCAATCCGAGGAAGATCATCACCCATCGGAACAGAGAAATCAGAAACCCAACTACTATCTGAATTCTGACCACTGCTCAAGCCCTTCTTCTCCTCCTCTTCTGATGATGGTGGTGGTTGTAGCTGAACGTCGTCTCTGAAATTATTATCACACAATCCACCATTATATTGAGGCTTGTTTACCTGCTCATACCCATCGTGAAATTGAGCATCGACCCAGTCAGTAGTATTCAGATCATCAGATTGAACAACCTGACTAAATGCAGGAGAAGGAGAAGTATCCGCTCCTACTCTAGAGCCACCAACATGATGATGATGTTGCAGCTGCACCCCGTGATGGTTGTTCCTAACCATCTGTTGATGATAATTTTGCATTCCAAAGCCTCCTCCTCCATATAACTGATAAGACGTATCATGTATCATCTGAGAATGATGGGTATTCATTGACTCAGGCATATAAACAAGAGAAGAAAGAGGTGACTTTCCGTAGTTTGGCACATTATCATAAGGACTAGGCCATGCTCTATCCTCATTTATTGCCGCCGTCCCATAACCACCACCGTGCTGATGTGGCATCATAACCGAACTGTGCATGAAAACCCGATCCTGGGTGTTCACAAAAGTGCTTTGAGGAAAAGGAACGTGTTGCTGTTGTGTAATGTATCCATCACGCGACGTCCCAAAATTATGATAATCTTGAGCACTCATCACAATTTGTGGATAATTGTTCTCCTTCTTTGTCTCCAAATTCGGGTGTTGTTCAAGGACATGATTTTCTGTCATCTCAACTTCCACAATTTCTCCATCTTCGAGGACTTCTGGAGACTCAGCTTTTTGGTTCTTCTTAGAACTTGCTCCGTGAACTTTCCGGTAAATCTTGCACATAACACAATCATCCAACTGCAAAGGACAATGTTATAAAAAAAATTGAATTATTATGATTCAAGCATAAAATCAAAAAGTATTATTGTACAGACAAAAAAGGTAAAATATTCAAAGAGACAGTTTTACAAAATTATTTATTAAGAAAGGCAAAATTCCAAATCTTTTATAGTAAATGACATTTGTACCACCTTCTCAATAAATTAAAGGGCATGAGACTTCTAAACGTCTATCACTTTCTTCAATTGTAAAATTTGGAAACAATTCTCACAGGAAGAAAAAAATCAAATATTTATTAGGTCAATATAGAATAGTTTTATGAAAACTCTGGTAATTTGGATCTAAACGGTAAAGTTTGAGCACTGAAGTGATGGTATAGTTCTATTTTGATTTTCATTCTTTACAGAAGATATCCGTTGGAGCTCTCACATAATCAACTATGAGGAATGGAGCTTCATCATATTCCCTATACAGCAAAACAATCTCTGGTGATAACTGTTTTAATTAGACTTTGAAGATGTAATATGAGTTTACAATGAATTATACACATTGATTTGTCTCTCCCGCAATTTTAAGGGAGAGGCAGAGAGCGAGAGAAGTCCAACTTGCTTAGAAATATTTTCTTGACTTATCTTTCCTTCTTTTTTCTGGTGGGAAGGAGAATAAAAATAAGATTGAATATCACCATAAAGACAGAAGATAAGTAAGAAAGATAAGAAAAATAATATCAAATATCTTGAATTATCAATAGAAGGGCATGATTGTCATTTTAAGTGTCAATTTGTACGTTTTTGCCCTCTTCATAAATAGTTTTGTAAAACTTCCTATTTAAATAATTATTTTATTTTTTCTGCCTTTGTAGTAAATATTTTTTTTTTCCATTTGCAGCCTTATTCATAATAATCCCTAAAAAAATAGGTTTTGCCTTCATCTGTGGCCCTATGTTTTATGAGTTAAGGGTTTATTTACCTTCATGTCTTGAGGAGAGCTTTTGGCCCTGCGAGGTGCATTCCTCCTGTACTCGTGCATGATCCAGTCAGACTTGACACCTTGTGGTGGCTTCCCGACGTAGTAGACCAATGCCCTCTCGAAACCAACAATTTCTTTATTCATCACTATATTTTTCTCTTTACCCGTGGCTTTCCAGTACCCGTTTCCAGCTCTTCGGTTGGGGCGGTTTCCGTTGAGATATTTCCTGTCCCTTGAAGAAAAAAAGTACCATATTTTCTCTCCTAATGCTTCATAATCCTCTGCGTTCATAGTTAAAAAAAAACATTCGGGACAATTAAAGCTTTCTTTAAATCGCAGGCATGAAATAAGTTGCTACAATATATCAAGATTTCGAAGTGATTACTTCTATATTGGTTAGGGTTCAGCTCAGTTTCTTGGTAACATGTTCCCTTTCCTCTGATCTTAATCTCTCTAGTAGCTAAGTATTCACATTATAATCTGAATGATGAATGACATACGGAACAACCGCCAACTGGTCTTCTAACTGGTCTTCTCTAGTAGCTAAGTACCTGAATGGAGTGTCAAAAACAATTTAAAGTATTTCTAACTGGTCTTTTTCTTGGTTTATTTCGGGCACCCTCTAATTAATCCTGATAGATGGGAACAACCGCCAACTACAACAGGAGCAGTAACCCCCCTCAAGGAGACTCTCTATCACGAACTCTTTTCCCATAACAACGACCTTGTAAATAGCCAAGGCTATGGAAAGAGGAAACAGAGGGATAAGATGATGCAAAATCAATTACATGCAAGTCCAACAACCAAATCATTATTGCTATTAGAAAGTTCATACTATGAAACAGTACATGAAAGGCTTCATCCTAGCAAACCGAAACCCCAAATTTGATCAAATTTGTATTGCTAAGACAAATAACTGCTTCCACCAACTAAATTTAAAGACCAAGAACTGAAAAACAATAATAAAACAAGAAACCCACAATTGCATTCTTGAAAGTGTAGTAATATCAAACAGAGAGAGATTGGGGGTACCTGAGAGCTTCTGGGGGCTGAAATTGTAGAGCTTAACCTCAGGGATGAGATCACGAAACAGCCGGGAATCGGAGAGCTTGTTATCGAGGTAGAAGATGAGCTCCACATCGGTGGGAACGAACCTGTAACCAGGTGGGTAAGCTCTCTTCTTGTTGTTTCCTTCAGTTTCACCATTGTTGCAATTGCTCTGTTTCAGAATAGAGGATGATGACGCCTCGCCGGAATTCGACATTGTTGCACACGTAGACAAGCACAAAAGCTCTTATGTCGATCGCTGAGGAGGTTTTGGAGGGGTACTTATGCAGCAGGTAGTGTGTCCATGTTCTACGTGTATTGGGTTTTCAGAACAACCGAACTACTAGTTTGTTAGATAAATATAACCAAGATTTTTACAATCTATCTGAGCTGTAATAATCTCCCTTTTTTTCGGTCATTATCCAAAACCGAATTCTTAGGATGATGAACTTAGACGGACTCTCCCGCGTGCTGCCTCTCTAGCCGCAGATAGGGACTGTCGGATTTGAAGGCAGCATGAGATTGTGCCACGTCACCAATTAATACATGTAGTCCAGTTGTTTGGGATTGTTTCTCTCTCTTATCCCTTCTTTTGCAACCTATGCGATCTCAATGTTGTCTTTCCCAATCGACTCAGTTCAGTCTCATGTGAGGGCAATGGTTCAGCATTCAAGGATATATCCAATGGTAAATTCCCTTTTTTTTATCAAACCTCTTAATTGGGCTTTTATTCTTTTACTTTGATGCTTAAGTAGCATTCACACAGTGAATTCTCAATTTATAAGTGGTACGCAAAGGTTCTAGATTTTTGCAAGAACATGACATCTAAAGAATGAAGATGATATTTGATTCTGAAATAATTGTTGCATTGATCTGGCTACTATTTTAGTCATGTCCCTTCATTGTTGTTACTCACCTCACATTTTCACTGGACATTGATACATACTGTCGTGTTGATGGCTGTTTTATTTGTGTGAATTGAAGCTATTGATATGATGAGTTTGTTAAACCATACTTAAGCTCCTGTTGAAAACCCTAGTAGTTTCAGAAACAAATATCCTTTACTCATTCATGCTAACTTCTCATTAGTAGGGGGAGCAGTAATGGATATCAAACATCTAATAGTATTTATTTGATTTGATTCCAAAAAATTGGTTGCCTGATATCCAAGCATTAGTTGGCTGGATAGGTTTTTCCTTGGAGATGCCTCTTTTCTTTCCGGTGTGTGCGCGTGCACTTGTTTTTTCTCGTGGCTAGTCTCCAAAGAACTAGTGGCTGATAAGGGGCTTTATGTTGCATATCTTCTCCCACGTAATCTGATTTTGTATTTGACATGACATTTCCTTGACAGATTTCTTTGCTGTTTAGTAGATTCTCAGTTACACTAGTTAGTATTTGATGCCTAATTTGAATTATGAATCTATGATTGTAAATATGTTCCCATCGAAATTCGCTTTCTGTTTCAGTGGCCTACAAATTGTCAAAGAGGAAAGCAGATAATACTTTAAGAGTGCTCTATACTGTTCTCTTCGGGAAGAGAAGAGGGCAAAGGTAACATGTTTTATGATTCTCCAAACTCCATGTTTTATGATTCTCTCACTATTGAGGCTGTGTATTGTTCGAATGCTGGAAGGTGTGTCATTGCATTGCAGGGGGACACCTCCCTGTTGCAAACTATTAATAGCACTGATTGCTCCACTAAATTTGTTTGATCTCTTTGCTATTAGCTCTAAAGGCATAAAAATGACATTTCTCATCCATTGTTAAACTTGCATAGCTTGAAATAGCATGAAGTTTTGTCCACTCATCTGTATCATGAAACAGCCTTCTTATTTTCTCGTCATTTTACCTATTTGTTAGAGATATTGTTCCTGTTACAGCTGCCTGCTGGTACTCCCTGCAACTAGAATCAGTTTTTGGAATCTACTAGGTGAAATGAGTTTGGAGAAAGATCAGTTCTCTGCATCTCACTGAAAATGTACTGTGAGGATATATAATATCTTTGCAGATTCCTTTATGGAGGTGCTGTAACTTCATCCAATCTTGAGCACAGCACATGGTCAAACTGTGTTCAGTATTATTTTGTGCTAACTTTTGCGTGCTCTTTACATCTTGTGCCGAAGCATCTCGATTTGTATCCCCGAACCAGGTTTTTCCAGGACTAGAAATTTGGGGTGCCTTCATCTTTTAATGCCATGAAAATCTGATGTTGCTGTTGGATTTAGTCATCTCCTTCATTTGAGTATACTTACTTTTATGTTTTTCACTGAATAAAGAAAGAATATAGCCTCCACAAGATTTCAAGAAGAGGACTTAATTCAGTTTCACCTTCTCGTTGACCTTTCACAGGCATCTCGGATCAAAAGTAATATTTCTCAGTTCTCTGGTTTCGTCTGGAGTGAAAATGAGGTGAGAATCCATCTGAAGGAGAGATGACGGAGGTTTTCAGTATATTGATTATTCTGTAGCTCTATAGACTATGCCATATATATTTAAGTCTTTAGATTTCAGGTAGTTTGACATTTTTAGAATAGTTATGTACCCATATAAACATCTGATTTTTTTTCTGCATTGATTGCAGGAAAAGCAAAAGATTAAAGTCAAAGAAAAGCTTGAAAAATTCGTTAAAGAACAGTTGGTGAAGTTCTGTGATTTGCTGGACATAACTACTCCTAATAAGGTTAATACAAGAAAGGTGTGTTGAAGTCAATCCTGTTATGTTGAGGAAATTATCATTGCCTGCAACATTATCTCTGGATGCTTCTAGTAAAATTGGCATTTCTTAAGCACGTTATACTGTTGGAATTATAGAATAACGATGATCCACGTTTGATTAAAGAAAATATGGCTTATTATCTCTGCTTTGCTCTGTCATATTGCATTACTCTTCGTGGACTATTATTATTAAGTAGGAGCTTTAAATATTTTCTCTGTAGTATAGCTACTGGTATATAGAATCATCTATGCCATAAAGATAATGCTAGTTTGAATTTGCTCAAGTAAGCATGTCCATTGTCGTCATTTGAATTATCAACTATGGTGCGCAGGAAGATATCGTTGCCAAGTTGATAGACTTTTTGGTGGCTCCCCATGCAACAAGTTCTGAGTTACATGCTGAAAAAGATCAGGTCTGTGACCACTAGGTGAAGATTCTTAAATGAACGCATTCTAGTGAAGAGAAATGCTCCTTTTCCTTGGGTTCTGATATCATCCATTTTATGTTGCCATGTTGGTAAACCAGGAAAAAAAGCGGAAACAGATAGCCAAGCCGGGTGCATCTACTTCTGCCATCACAAAATCGACAAAGAGGCCATATAAGGTACCTGCATTAACTTATTTTTATTGCTAGATGTGCCTACTAAGTGTGTCGGGGGAAAATCTGCATACTAAGATAATATTGTTATCACAGCTCGTATTGTATAGTTTCTGTGATCATGCACATTATATGTTCATCCGGGAAATATCTCAAACATGTTATGGGTTCATAGATTGTATTATTTAAGCTTAAAGAACAGCAGAACTTTAATGCGATAAAAAAGTTACTAAACATTGTTACTACTAAGATCGTACGGCTTGACCCACCATTACAACACCATGAATATTGTACCTCTTAAGAAACGTTGACCCTTCAGCTCGAACGTTGCAGGCCTTGGCATAATACTACCAAGTTTCTCCAAACTGGGACAGAGGTTTACCTACCTCTATCTACAAATTTCCAAAAAAATGTCCTTTCCTTTTTAGCTGTCACATTCTCAATTTTGCCCTAAAAAGTAGCTATTCTTTTCTAGGAAAGTGAAAAATTAAAGTCAAAGCAGTAAATCACACATCAAAAAGTGAGTTGCAGTTCAGTCATTTCAGATGCCCTTAAGAAGTTGGAAGGTCAAACATTGATACTTAGATTGTCTGAGAAGCATGAGAGAATGGAAATAACTCCGTTTTATTATCTAGGTTATTATCCACAGGTGTGTCAGTCCATGTATCTTATCTTAATTTTGCCAAAACTGCAAGTAAATTTTTTTTTGATGCTACTCTTTTTTTATTCCTGAATGCAAACTACGCATTAAAGTAACGCAAAAACCATAATTTATCCTGGTTTTATTCGTCCCTTTCTTTACCTCTGCACGTTTTATTTTGCAGAGACGAAAGAGGAACGAAGATGTATCTAAAGAGAGGGTAGTGAATGATACACCAGAGACAGAAGACAACTTGGTTGATGTATTCGTGACTGTAGAAGATGAAGTACATGGAATTGAGGAAACCAAAAACAGTATTCCTGAATGCAACGTATCACAATCTGCTAGCGAAAAGAATAAAGATGAATCTGGAGACAAGACTTAGGACGACGCCAGTAGAGTGAAAAAAGAGTCCAAAAACTCATCTGCGAAGAAGGAAATAGATGCCAAGGGAAAGGAAAAAGATGTCTCAAGACCAAAGAAATCTAGTCAAGTTGCGAAAGCCATATCCTCAAAATCAGCACCCATAAGTCCTAAGGTTGTGGTTATTGGAAACAGTGTTATAACTCCGAAGACATCTTCGATGTCGAAGAAGGAAAACTGAGATCACTAAAGAGAAGGCTTCACCTCCAAAAAAAACCTGGCCCAAAGGAGAAATCTGGTTAGTATCTTTTCCACTCCCTTTACATTTTTGAACATTGTTTGGCAAAACTTTTTGCCATGGGTTTTTTGTTTTGAGTATATTCTTGCAAGATTTCCTTCTTATTTGCATTTTCCCCAAGGATTGTCTTATTTCATGGCAAAACAAGCCCAAGAGATAGATAACTGCATTTAATGTTTCTTCCTCCATCTGAATCTATCCTCTTACATGTTATTTAATGAAGGAAACAAGAGTGCGAAAACAAGAGCCAAGACAGAAGAAGAGGCATTGAGACCAAGCGATGAAGCATTGAAAACTGCTGTATGCGAAATTCTTAAAGAAGCTGACTTCATGACGGTAAGACTCTGATCTTTTTTATTCATCAAAAGGAAAGAATTTGGTCGTTGTTTACAGCGAAGTAAAACTTCCAGGAACTACATATATCCCTCTGTCTTGTTGTTTTTGAGCTGGATTGATCCACGTGCCCTTAATGCACTGGCATGATTAGGAACTAGTCTGTTCATCATCACTCTATCAAAAAGAAAGACATCGGCAACATTGACTTTCGAGGGGTTCATCAGAACTTGAGAACACAGATGACAAACTCAAACCTCATATAATGGGGTGCAGTAGTGATGACTGCTGTTGGATAATGAAGATTTTTTCCACAAACTATTTGTTTTTGAAATCAGCATTCTTTTGTGCTCAGTAGCAGTGTGGTCATGTAATGTCCTTATAAGTCAACCGATCTGTGTTAGTTTCTTAAAACTCATTGCCTGTTGCTTCTGGAACTTGTGTTGTGATGTTGATTCTCCTTTCTTCTATGTACAGATTACCTTCACTGACATTATGAAACTACTCGGTACGTTGTGTCCATTGGATTGGTATTTAGTTTTCCGAGTTAGACATGTTACATCCAAGCTCTTTTAACTTTATCTCATCAGCACTGAATATGAAAGTTCATTTTTGGGCATACAGAGTTTAGATGGTATGTCAAGTTAGCAACCCAAAATCTGCAACCAGTTAACAGTAAAATTGCACTTCAATAATCCACTCTTCAAATTTCTTGAACTTTATCGTATGTCACGCTGTGTAGACACGGTCAGGAATGGGGTGAAATGTACTTTGAGTTAAAGAAGACGAATACTATCATATAGGTTGAATTGTACACTTTTGTATACATGGTGAACTAAACTCCTTATTTGCTTACATTGCAGCCCAGCAATTTAAGATGGACCTAACATCCAGAAAGCCTTCAATAAAGATCATGGTCCATGCCGAACTTACCAGAATAGCCAAAGAAGCAAATGCAGTTGATGTTGAGAAAAATGAGATGAAACATGAAAGACAAGGTGTTAAGGCGTGACTGGCAAGTCTAGAAGTGGCATTAGCTGAAACTAGCAAGTAGGGGTAAGTCTTTTAAGCTTAATATTTCCAGTAAATTGTAGAGTTAAGGAGCGAGGGTTGCAATCTGCCATTGTAGACTTTGTTGTTATCGTGTTGTATGGGATTTGAAACCAGTAATTATCTAAACTTGATTGTGACTGTTCTAACACCATTTGAAATGTGAAATTTGTTTAGGGTATTAAACTAGTTTTAGCCTTGGTATGGTTTTGGAATCATAGTACAAGTCATCAAACTATGATTTCTTGACTGATGTTTTTTGTTGAGCTTCATGATTTGGTCACAGATTCTAGTGGAGGAACATACCTTTGCTGGTTGTGTACATCAGTCAGTATGATTCCTAAGACCATCTCCAATGGGGAAGGGTTCCCCCAAATCCTAGCCCTCTCTGCCCTTACCATTCAATTCTTAATCTTCCGCTCCTCTGCCTGGTCGGGTACCCCCAAGCCCCAAGGACTATGATTGGAGATGTGCTAAATTACTTATTCTTCCTTTTCTTTCTTCCTGCTTGATTCTAGATGTCACTTTGAACTGGCTAATTTAGCCTACGATATGATACATAAATTTGTTAATTTTCATAATATTGCGATGTTAAGAAAGATCTAAAATGTTATGAAAGAGGTTAGCACATTTTCGTGTCATATCTTTAGCTAAATTAGTCGGTTAAAGTCAGCCCAAAGAAGAAAGTGAGGGAATGGAGGAAGTAGTGGCAATGAGTTATCGGTTCAGCTTGAAATCTCGTCCAGTTGGTTCTCAAAGTTTTAGCGACTTTTTTCATGAGTAAGAGGAGGATTAGCATGGAGTTTCGTCTTCTATTACAGACTCAACATTTTCTTACTTTGCTCAAGTGTAATAAAAGATTAATTCTTCGCACCCTGAAAGCGCCCCTAACAAGATACTGAACTAACCCGGTCACCCCTATTTTTTTTTTTTTTTTTTTTTTTGATAAAATGAACTCACCCCTGGTGCCCCTAAAAGGTTGGGTTCAAATTTTGGGCTAACACAATGGCTGCACATTGACCTCATCGACTACGAGCCTCTCATGCCGTTTTTTCTCAAGCTGGTTGGGTTACTTCAGTGGTTTGCAGGCTAGGTTTACAGTTTACACAGTGAAAAAGGAAAAAAGCTCAAGTTCAACGGGATTGACTACATTCAAGCTTCAGAATTACCAGTATTGAAGCCTGTAGGACAAGTGCAATCTCATGCCCAACCTACCAAAATCAAGAAAACCCAATTAAGAAACCCACCAAAATAAAGAAAACAAACTTGCCTCTTGTGTCTGTCTCACACGTCTTTCTGTGCAGTCTCTTTGCTTGTACTACTCTGTCCCAGCTCTTGCCCATCATTGGGAATATTTGACTCGTATATGGGTCACTTTGACCGGGTGATTTCGATAGCAAAATAATGCGATTTTTCGACAATTTTTTCACAGTGTTATAGAGCAACTTATACTCTACAACACCATGAAAACAACACCATGAAAAAATTATCAAAAAATTAAATTACTTTGCTATCCAAATCACCGAGTCAAAGTGACCCAGTGAATAGTGGTAAAAGTCAAAATGATGGGGAAGAGCTGGGACAGAGGTGTACATTATAAGCAAAATCATGAGAGGAAAACAGCCACCAAATCACAATTTTGTCTAACATCCGAAACTCATTTTTATGTATTACAGAAATTGGCCAATATATATACAATTCACCCCTCATTTACCAATCTCTTATCCAAAAAGTTACACCAGAAACTAAAATTACACAAAAAGGGAAAAGACAACTACTATCATCATATATAATTTCCGTTTCTTTCTTCACATTTCTTCATGTCACAGCTTTGATGCCTAAAAATGTAGTATACACTGTAGCAGATTTTGGCAAGAAAAGCAACAGAAAACACAGTCCAAATAGACAAAATAGACAAAATACAGTACTCCTCTACCTAGCTCTTCCAGTAGAAGACCCGGACCCGGGATAACCCGGACCCATACCACCATGACCCATCTGATGGTACCCACTTTGACCGTACACGTGTCCCTGATTATTCCCATGATGATCCATCATCCCCGCATTCGAAGAAGCCGCCATGCCGCCGTAACCCCCATTTCCGCCGCCTTCGCCGCCGTCGCCGCCTTGCCGTCCCGCCGCCACGCCGTTCCTCTCACCCTCCATGTCCCTGAACCGGTGCAAGTACACCTTCAGCGGCTCAACATACTCGTCGAACCCGAGCGTGGTCATCGCCCAGAGGAGATCGTCGCCGTTGATCGTCTTCCGCTTCTCGCGCTGACACTTGTCCGCCGCCTCGCCGGTGACGAAGCTGATGAACTCCGACACGCACTCCTGCACCGTCTCTTTCGCGTCCTTTGAGATCTTGGCGTTCGCTGGTAGTGCTTTTTTCATGATTCTGCTGACGTTGGCGATCGGCAGGAACCGGTCTTGTTCCTTCTGGGAGAGCTCGCCGTTGCCGTTGTTTCCGAATCCGCCGGACTCGTTGTCCGAATCCGCCATCTACGGCGACCACCAATCGAGTTAGGGTTTTGAAATTGAGGAGAGAAATTGGGCGGAGATAGATTGTGATGAGTGGAATTGGATTATGTTTCAGGCGAATTGGGAGAGGACAAGTGGTGGTTGTGTGGTGGAGGATGACCGTACTATCGAGTCCTGAAGAGGAATGATTTTGGGGGAGAGAGAGCTATAGGTCGTTTGTTGAGTCAGGGGGGAGTTTATAAAATAAAGCGATCGGGTTTGACACGTGGAGGTTTCTGGGCCGTTGTTGGCCGATAAGCTTGGGTTCCACGGAGGAGTTTGGATTGTTGGATTGGATGTTACTGGAGAGATCTGGGCTGTTGAGAAAATATCCTACTACGCTTTTTGTTTTTGATGATGAGATGAGATGAGATGAGATTCTCTCTGTATTTATCCTCCTTTTTCCGAAAAGAGGAAATTGGTAAATTCTGAATCCTATTTTGGAAAAATATAAATAAATAATGCATATTTTTCTATTTAAAGAGGGTGCAGCTAGTAGATATGCTTATTTTCAACAAGATTTTTGTATACTATTTCTAGCTTTTACTTTTCAAATGAAATTTTAAAATGCATTTCTTGAACAACTTTTTTCAATTATGCGAGTGAAACTTATAACTATAAAAGTGAATCTAATCTGAAATTCGACTCGACATGCCAATCTAATAACACTAGTTCTGTTTTATTTGGCACCAGAACCGTAATTAATTGATTTTTACTGTAATTATTTTACTTTTTCAACTAGACTTAAGAATAAGAAATTACATTATTTGTGCCCGTGTTCAGCGCTATAAGATGGATGTGTACGTGAATATACATGTATAGGGCTAATTATGGCAGATTGGCAGGGATGGATGAATATGAAGGGTGGGAATTAATTCCACTTGCAATGTCCGAAAATGGGGTTGACCTAAAGCACTCTTGATGGTTCTCATATCATGGAGCCTTCCCCCCTGCACGGAAAATTTGAAGCACCATGTGATGTGAACATCTATGTGCACTTGTCTAAAAGATAAACTCCAACAATGTACAATGTAATCAGATGTGAAATCAGAATACCATC
The DNA here is from genome assembly GCA_023055425.1 of Linanthus parryae. Lineage (NCBI taxonomy): Eukaryota > Viridiplantae > Streptophyta > Magnoliopsida > Ericales > Polemoniaceae > Linanthus > Linanthus parryae. The sequence continues at coordinate 123,862,243 of JALGPY010000004.1, read as the reverse complement.
ATACAATAGCAATGAATATATATATATATATATATATATATATATATATACACACACATATACATATTGTATATAATCTTCGGGCTACTTACCTGACATAGTTAGGGCGAGACTTTTGATGGCCAGTTTCACAGCTTTGAGCACCGACAAACACTACGTCGGCCAGGGGCAGATTCAGAATTCGGCGACAGGGGGGTTAAATACTAGTATGAGAAAATTCTAATTAATAAACCATAGTAGTGGACACTTTTGTATAATTTATGTGGGGCCTGAACAGGATTTTTTCACAAGACACGTGGCAAAATTGCAATTCTCCAAAGTTAAGTGTGGGCTACAGCCCCCACAATCTCCTACTTACATCCGCCCTTGCCGTCGGTACTTCTCCCAGGTTCTCTGCACTACTACACTCTTTTGATAAAAAACAACAACAAATAATTGCTACGATACAAAAAAGTGCTTCTCTTCTAAAAAAAGTGCTTCAGAGCTAAAACGGTAGTACTTGTGGTAGTAATCCAACCATCCCGTTCAGAATTGACTTTTATCTCAAGGCGGTAATAACGATACTGTCATTTTAGGGATTATTGGCAAATATATTTCATTGTCGTGTCAGCCTTTTTAACGCGACAAGACCTACTATCGTATTTGCATCAACACTATCTCCGTTTTTACCCTCCCATAGGTGGCAATAATATTTGTCGTGTTTGACATTACTCCTGTCGCATTTCACTGCACTATATACGGCATCAACGTACCTCTGTTTTTGGTTTTCCTTTAACGGCGGTTAGCTTGCCATTTTTCCCTAATCTTTTTACTCAAAATATTTGGTTCTACCATATGTGACAATAATTTGAGTACCAAAGTTCTTGTGTGATATCAGAGGCAAGAATTCAATATCTCCGAAGAAAGAAAATAGTCAAAAATATAGCAGCAACCTGCATTTGTATTTGTACTCAAGTTAACGTGTATTTCAATATTGATGCAGGAGCAGATGAACCAGACAATGCCGAGCTATCAGACGCGACTAATCTGGCGCTTCACTACCACGAAATGGAAGACAAGCGCAAGAGAGGGGCAAAATGGTCACTTTTGGTCACGTCACACTGTTTTGGGCGTAACTTGAGCTACAGAAATCAGAATGCCTATTATAACCTGTTTCCGGAAAGCTCTCAGCGTGACAGACACAAGTGATGGGTTCCCCTCCATCACGCAAGATTTCAGCCCCAAAAAAAATGTTTGACCAGTCAACGGATACTTTGAAGACAATTTTTTCTATTTTTGGCAGTTTTCTTTTTCCGCATTTTGACCTCTTTATTTAGCCCAAGTTTGGTCAAACAATCACATGCGTATTATTTTTAATAAGGCCTAAAGTTTTGTGTCAGTTTTGTAATTTTGTTGTTTTTGGCAAAATTAGACTTTTGAGCTATTTATACCCGGCTTGTGGGTAAATTTTAGTAGACTTTGATATTGAATAATTCAGAACTCTAGAGAGCTTCGTGCCCTAGGTTCTTTGCCTTTTCATTGTTGATTCCGCTGTGATCCCTCGCTTGGGTGATAACCCGGCGTTAGGTTGGTATCAGAGCAAGTTTGACGTGGGAGGAAGATCATCATCGACGATGGCTCGTGGAAGTACTCGTGGTCGTGGGCAGCAGGTTGCTGAATGCCCCCCCCCCCCCCAACGTAGCCTTGAGGAAGTGATGGTAATAGAAGATCTGTGGCGGCAGAACCAAGTTTAGCAGCAGCGGATCGAAGAGCTGACACGGCGCCTGGCGGCGCAAGATCTGGATGATCAAGAAGACTCAGACGACAACTCAATGACGTCGCTCGAGAACATGTACCATCGGAAACCACGAGTTCGGGAGTACCGTGGTCGTGACGATCACTGCACCGGTCTAGGCTCCAAGGTCAAGATCTCCAATTATTCCGGTACCCTTCAAGATGATGGATTCATCGATTGGCTGAAGGAGGTAGATCGGATCTTTGATTATAAGGAGGTTTCTGAATGCGAGAAGGTGAAGTTTGTTGCGATCAAGCTCAAGGGTCGAGCTTCAGCATGGTGGGAGCAGTTGCGTCGTACTCGTGAGAAGCAGAGAAAACTGAAGATTTTTCGAAAATACTAAATAACTGTAGTTTGTAAAAAAAAATGTTGAAAGAGAGTTGGCTTAAAGGCAATTCCTAGTGAGAGAATTTAGTGAGAGGTTTTTCTCTCAACTATTTTGTCTTATCTAGAGTAGTGGAAGTGCCTTTTGGTGCTTTGTTTCAGGCGAAGCTCCGACGAGTGTTCTGCTTGATTTTATTAGTTGCGTACTCTGTCAGCTACCCACCTCTTTCTTTTCCCTTTTTCCTGCTAGCTCTTCTTCCTCTTTTTCTTCTTCATCTATTTCTTCTCACAATCATGAGTACTCCCCAAAATGATCTAAGAATGCTCAACCCTCCCTCCGGGGAGGAAACCCAGCAAATCTCGTTAAATTCTGGAATTAGATTCAGACCCTTCATCTGAAGGTTTCCCAGAAAGATGCATGTTAGGAAAAATCATCACAAAAAGAGAAGAACGTATCCAGACGGTGAGTGGTATTTTTAAATCGATCTGGAGAATCAAAAGGGAGTCAAAATCACTGCTAAGGGTGATAATATCTTCCTGTTTTTATTCAAAGATAAGGAAGACTGTAAACGTATATGGGATGGATCTCCATGGATGGTGAGAAACCACCTAATGATTTTGCGACGTTTCAAGCCTGAAACGGAACGGTCAAAACTCCAGTTCCGGCAATCTCTGTTCTGGGTTCAAATTAGGAATCTACCACAAGAGAAGATGACGCGCAAGAATGCTGAGGAGGTAGGAGCCCTAATCGGAGAAGTTGAAGATGTGGACGCAGGCAAAGATGAAGAAGTAATAATCAGCCCTTTCCTCCGAGTTAGGGTTTCATTTGACATCATAAACCCGCTTCCACAAGGGTTTTTCATGAAGAGGAAGAGCAGCACTCCACCCTGGATCCAATTTCACTATGAGAAACTAGGTGAATATTGTTACAGATGTGGTAGAGTTGGTCATATGAAAGTCGCGTGTAAATTTCTGAAGCAGAAGGATACCCTAGACAATGGCTATGGACCTCATCTAAGGGTGGGAGAACAAAGAAGATTCCATCCAAATATGGTTGGAATTGTGCCCTAGAGGCAATCAATTAATTGTGACAAATATATGGATTTACGATTCATTATGTTATCGATATGGAGATATGCTGACATGAATGAAGTCCTTAGAATATAATGTGTTATATTCTTAAATATCCCTAGTCAATTATAATGATTAATGGGACAATCATCTATAGACTAGTATGGGGTTGGATTGATATGGAGATATCACGATCCAACACATGGGTATGCATTAGGAGTAATGGCATACTGGATTGACCCACGACGAAAAGGATACATTAGATTATGTGAAGTCACAATCGCTTTTCGTAGTGCTAATTTTATTGCAATCCTTGGACTTGAAGTCACTAGATACTCTAGTTGTGAAATATTGCGCTTTGATGTTATCAAACGTTACACCGTAACTGGGTAATCATAAAGGTGGCTATCGGGCGTGATAGGAAGCAAGCTTAGAGATCGTAGTGATGTAGATAGGATTTGTCCCTCCCACATAATGGGGGTAAATATCCACGGCCACTCGAGGGATGAGGCTTATTGAATGTCTGGCCAGACTCAGATAAATTAATATAGAGATATTAATGTTATCTGCAAGCATAAGCAAATTCCCAGGATCGAGGAACTATGGATTGGATATACGAGTGTGACTATTTATGTCTCGTGTCCAATCCGGATATGGAGACAAAGGGATAATGCAATATGACATATTGGGCACAAAGGTTTGTCGGGATCACTGACTATTTCTATTGGTTGGGCTGCATGGATGTGTTGCTAGACACCGCTCCATGTTAGTAATAGTTACTACCAACTATAAAGAAACCTATGGGGTCACACGTTAAATAGAGTAGAGCTAGATTTGGGATTAATTAATATGGATTAATTAATAGAAGGATCATTGTGCAACACCTTGCAAACTTAGTAGGACTAATTTGCAAGGAAGGGAATAGTTCTAGTCCTACTAGAACAAGAAAACTCTTTTATGGAAATAACATGGAGTTGTTGGAGTATATAAAGGAGGCTCTAGCTTCCTTCCCACTACATGATTTATTATTAGTCATAACACAAAAGTGGGAGAGAGCAAAAAGAGAGAGCAAGACAAGAGCTAGGGCCGAAACCCTAGCCACCCGTCCGCCCCTCTACCCGACGGCAAAGAGAGGCCGCCCCTCTCTTGTGCCTTTGGTGATTTGTTGCTTTGATCTTCATCCCTCTTCCTCCAAGGTTCAAGCTAGCACTTGATTGAAGGAAGAATCTAGATCTCACCTCTAGACGTGGATCAACCGTAGAGACGAGGACATCATTCTTCGTGTGATCTCACAAATCAAAAGGTACACATCTTCTATGTCCTTCATCATGTTATGATGTCTCTTCCTGTGATCCTTGGTGGGCTTTGAGTAGGATTAATTTTTGTTATTCCGCTGCGTTACCTACGTCAAATCCCAACAGTGGTATCAGAGCCACAGGTCGTAGAGCATAACATGATATTATGTGTTTACGATTTCAGTTCATACACCGTATTATTGTTTATTACGCGAAAACTGAAAAATTGGCATAGTAGATGCAATATTGAATTTGATTCAAACAAACAAGACCCAATTTAACATTGGATGTTAGAATTGGTGAGTTTAATCACATAGGATGTGAATAATTGGGTTCTTGAAAAATTAGGGTTCATGGGCACATGCTTGGAAAAGGGGTTTTCCAAGTATGGAATTAATTAAACTTGGGAAACAAGGAATAAGTTGTTTTGGAAACAACTAAACTTGGGAAACAAGTAAGAAGTTGTTTATGGAAACAACTAAACTTGGGAACCAAGGAGAGAATTATTTTGGAAACAATACCATAAGGGTGTTTTGGAAACAACCCAACAAGGAAGGAATTGTTTATGGAAACAATTCCATATATTGTTTTTGGAAATAATTCCATGAATTGTTTATGGAAACAATTCCATGAGGAGGTGTGGCCCATGTAGGGACCGCCCCTCTCTCTCCTTGCCGCCCAAGTAACACACGGCACAAGAGGGGCCGGCACACCCTAGCACACGGCCTAGCCGTGTGGGCTAGGGGCCGGCCGGCCCAGGCCTAGTGTGGCGGTTCCTTGGTTGATTTCGGCCATTCTTTGGTAAATCCTTTGGACCGTTGTGAAACCCTAGTTACCCAATTTCATTAAAATTAAACAAGCGCGTTAAAAATTGGTTTTAACTGTATTATGTGCTTTATTGCATGGTGGATGGATATGGCCTAGGATTGTGGATGTTTATTGTTTTGTGGTTTGGTTTACGGCCTGCGAGCTGATCAAATTAATGTAATAATTAATTAAGTTTTACGGCCTGCGAGTCGTCTTTTTCTCCTCGACATGTGAGGCTTTTGTTATTTATTTATTCTAGATGCTAGGCTAGAATTAGAAATATTTAGTTGATAGCCAAGAACATGGAGAAGAAGACCGGAGAACCAAAGGAGCCAAAAGACATCCCTAGGCGCGCAGCTATGGTGGAGCACATGGAGATGAGCTTGTCACTTTAGGGCATATAGATATTATCATTGGCTTGGTAATATCTTAGTCTAGGGTCCATATCCATGCCACGTTATTTTCTTTTGTGGATGTTTATTATTTATGTCTTGTTATTTAATTTTGTGTGTATGGCTATACTAGCAAAACGTTAACAAGATAATAATAAACAAGGTTGGTCTTTTATTGTGGATGGCCCAATCCAAATAAGTAGACCATGTTGATAAGATCAACCAAACAACTTAAAAGAAATCCCTCAATTAAATATTGCGTTTTGCCTTCTCTTGCCAAAACACCCTTCATGATCATGGCCTATTAAAATTCGGGCTTGCCAAAGCAAGGCGATTTTAATTTTTCATGATGTGTTGCGGACGACGCAAGCTAGTAATGCGTGTATGTTGAAAGCAAGAGGTTGGACGCAACTAGGCAAGAGTCAATTGGATTGATGAGCTTAGAGGCATGACAATTAGGTGTTATCTAAAGGATAAAGAATAAAGAGTTATTCACCTAATTGGACCAAGAGTTGCATGGGATGAAATTAGAATGGTTCCTACCTAATAACCAATTCTTGGGTGACTTGCCAAAGCAAGCTCAAGAAGAAGTGAAAAGGGATCTTGGACCCACTAGAAAATAAAATATTTTCCGCATTAATGGTGAGGGCTATTAATCCGAGAAAAATAGTGGGAGCTATATTTAATAATTTAAATCCTTGTTGAATATAGTTATACGTCACAATGCTTTGCATAATCCTATAAGTGTTTGAATACCCATCGCATTAAACAAACAAACGCGACTTTATGTCCATGAGATGGACAAGATATCTGGAATCTATTTTCTAGATTGGTATAAAATCGAGAATTGTTCTCAAGTAAAGGAAATATGTTGTACATTGTAGAGCATAAATTTCTCTTCCCACCAACTACCAAAACGCACTAAAGCCTTATGGAAGGAACATCAAAGAATGGTTCTTTGGATGTAACTTGTCTCATGTCAAGCTCCCATGGACTCTGAGCTTTGGAAGCAAGATGAGAAATTTGGAGGCATATGATATGATCATACGAGCTTGTCATGAAAGGCCTAAGGAGTTGCTCCACTTTGCAATCTCTTGCTTAGCACTCGTCATGGTCAAGATGGAATAAGTTCGGGTTTGCCAAAGCAAGGCGACTTACTTCATCGAGATATGACGCGACGACACAAGTTAGTAATGTGTGGTTGCTGAAGCAAGAGGTGAAGCGCAAACTAAACTAACTCAATAGGATTGAAAGCTCAGATATTGGGAGTTATCTATAAGATAGATAAAGAATATATAGTTATTCTCCCAAGTGGACCAAGAATTGCATTGGATGCAATTACAGTTTTGTTTTAAAGTTGATTTACTCAATATGATTGAAAAATCACTAAACAAAACACTCATAATGGGCATGGGCAAAAACTGTTAATAGTTAACAGCATGGGTAAGGGCAAATGGTTGCGCCGAACCCATGAGTATAAAGCAAGCCTGTTGCTAAAACCAAGTTGCCTCGAAGTCCCATAGGTGGTGTAGAGGAAGAGAGACTACCCAAAGTACATGGAAGTAAATAATAAAGGAATTATGAATTCCGACTTGGGTATTTTATTATAAAATTCAATGTGTCTATCTCATCATCAAGAGTATATGATACTAGATGAGGATCTCACATTTATAGAAATGTGTAGGATCTCAAGAGACGAAGACAATTGGATAAGGAAGAAATAATCCTACACGTGGGGCTATGAAGCAAAGGGTTAAAAGTCGTAGGGAATTATTTCTACCTTTCAGAAATTGTTCATGAATTAGACAAAAGGGATAATGTCCCTGCTATGAGTAGGATCATTATCATAGTTTCTTGTTTGGACAAGAAAGCTCCTTATCATAATAAAAGGACAAATGTTGTTCCATTTATTATGGTATGCATTATTGTAATGCAATTTTGTCTAAGTGGATTCTATATTCATGATCATGATAATTTCATCTATAACATTAATACCTAGAGGTTTGCATATAATGATATGAACTTCACTTATCTTTAGCATTATCGTTTAGGCCCATAAATAAGAGATACATATCTAGAACTCCATTAGGATGGATTTCTGGGACTCATTTGATTATTGAATCATATGAGACATGTAAGACTTATTAGGCAAAGATATGATCTTTTGGGAATCATACATATTGATGTATGAAGGCCGCTAAGCACAAATACTAAAGATGGTTTTAGTACTTCATCATATTTACTGATGGGATCAGAGAAATATGGATTTGTGTATCTTATGAAGAAACAAATCAGAATCTTTTGAATTGTTCAAAGTATTCAGGAATGAAGTAGAGAACCAACTTGGCAAAAGTATTTAGACTCTACGATTGGATCATAGAAGAAAAATACTTGAGCCAAGAGTTTAACAAGAATCTATGGGAGTATTGGATATGATCCAAAACTCGCTCCACCTAGCACGCCACATGGGTTTTGGCGTGTCTAAAAGGAGAGTTCAAACCTTGTAGGACACGGTTCGGACCATGATGAGTCAAACAGAACTTCCAGTTTACTTTTAGGGGCTATGTTCTAATTACAGCAAATTTCGCCCTTAACCTTATTCCATCAAAAACGGATTATGAAAAACACCATATGAGATATGGACTAGGAAGTGTCCTAGTATGTCATTCACAAATATTCGGGGTTATGATGTTTATGTAAAAGAGTTTACAAATAAACTTGGACCCAAGTTCGATAAATGTTTTGTGGGATATCCTGAAACGGATATTATTTCTACAACCTAATCGAGAACAAACTGTTTGTTTCTCGAACCACAGTGTTTCTAGGAAGAGATTGTCTCTAAAAGAAACAGTGGGAGGACAGTAGAACTTGAAAAGTTCAAGAACCACAATAGAACATTAATCCGTTTGATGGAACATGAGCAGGATCACAAGGTGTTGTGGAGCAACCTACTCAGATAACACAAGAACCTCGTAGGACAGGTAGGATATGTCAAGGGACTAGAGAAATAAGGATTTCTCATAACCCGTGATATATTGCTCATCGAGATGAGCCTACAACCTATGAGATGGCCACGTGTGGGCCGTACTCTCAGAAATGGCTTGGAGCCATAAGATACGATATGGAATCCATGTATACCAACAAAGTATGGACTTTGGTGGAACCACCTGAATGGGTAGGACCCATAGGGTGCAAGTAGGTTATGAGGAAACCAACATGGATGGTAATATGATTACTTTTAAGGGACAACTGGTTTGAAAGGGTTTCATGAGAATTCATAGTATAGACTATGACGAAATCTTTCCCCAGTTGTGATGCTTAAATCCATTCGCATCTTGCTTGTAGCAATCTGTTTATAGATTGAGTCAAGATTCTCGGAGTTGGACTCTCAAATGGATGATGCAATCAAAGGAGTTTGGTTCCATCAAAATTGAAGATGATACTTGTGTTTACAAGAAGGTTAGTGGGAGCATAGTTAAATTTCTGGTCTTATATGTAGAGACATACTAATCATTGGGAATAATGTCTCTACTCTGCAATCTATTAAAGATTGGCTAGAGAAATTGATTTCCAATAATTAACTTAGGCGAGACAATCTATAAAATCTATGGAGATAGATTAAAGTAATTGTTCAGCCTGAGTCATGGTACATATATTGACAAGGTGTTGAAATGGTTCAACGTGAAAAGAATATTGATTCTTACCCATGTCACATGGAATTAGTCTTTGGAAGGCTAATTGTCTTACCAATTAGATTGGGAATGGACCGTATGAATTAGATTCACGAGATACGCCATGAGATGTACTAGGCCAGACGTGTCATAAAGCATGACACAAAGATACCAATCAAATCCAAGTGAGGTGTCACTTGATAATTATCAAGATTATCCTTAAGTACTTGAGAATGAATAAAGGATGAACTCTTGATTAATGGAGGATGGGAAAAGGTTTACTGTAAGGGGTTACAGTGATGAGAACTTCCATCTGACAAAGAAGATTTCAGATTATAGTCGAGTTTTATGTTTTATGCTAGAGGGAGTGACTGTGAGCTGGAAAGGTTCCAGGCAAGATTCAGTCACTGATTCTAACATGGAGGACTGAGTAAATTAATGCATAAGATGCATTTATTCAGAATATTCAATCTCAATCAAATTGTTGATGGAGGAGATGTGAATATTTGCAAGGTGCCAGCATATGTCTCGCCCCTACGCAGTGTAAGCGTGGAGGACCGCGCTAGATCAATAGGCATATGATGCAGGAGATTGACTCTAGTGCAAGTGGGAGACTGTTGGAATTATGCCCTAGAGGCAATCAATTAATTGTGACAAATATATGGATTTACGATTCATTATGTTATCGATATGGAGATATGCTAACATGAATGAAGTCCTTAGAATATAAGGTGTTATATTCTTAAATATCCCTAGTCAATTATAATGATTAATGGGACAATCATCTATAGACTAGTATGGGGTTGGATTGATATGGAGATATCACGATCCAACACATGGGTATGCATTAGGAGTAATGGCATACTGGATTGACCCACGACGAAAAGGATACATTAGATTATGTGAAGTCACAATCGCTTTTCGTAGTGCTAATATTATTGCAATCATTGGACTTGATGTCACTAGATACTCTAGTTGTGAAATATTGCGCTTTGATGTTATCAAACGTTACACCGTAACTGGGTAATCATAAAGGTGGCTATCGGGCGTGATAGGAAGCAAGCTTAGAGATCGTAGTGATGTAGATAGGATTTGTCCCTCCCACATAATGGGGGTAAATATCCACGGCCACTCGAGGGATGAGGCTTATTGAATGTCTGGCCAGACTCAGATAAATTAATATAGAGATATTAATGTTATCTGCAAGCATAAGCAAATTCCCAGGATCGAGGAACTATGGATTGGATATACGAGTGTGACTATTTATGTCTCGTGTCCAATCCGGATATGGAGACAAAGGGATAATGCAATATGACATATTGGGCACAAAAGTTTGTCGGGATCACTGACTATTTCTATTGGTTGGGCTGCATGGATGTGTTGCTAGACACCGCTCCATGTTAGTAATAGTTACTACCAACTATATAGAAACCTATGGGGTCACACGTTAAATAGAGTAGAGCTAGATTTGGGATTAATTAATATGGATTAATTAATAGAAGGATCATTGTGCAACACCTTGCAAACTTAGTAGGACTAATTTGCAAGGAAGGGAATAGTTCTAGTCCTACTAGAACAAGAAAACTCTTTTATGGAAACAACATGGAGTTGTTGGAGTATATAAAGGAGGCTCTAGCTTCCTTCCCACTACATGAGTTATTATTAGTCATAACACAAAAGTGGGAGAGAGCAAAAAGAGAGAGCAAGACAAGAGCTAGGGCCGAAACCCTAGCCACCCGTCCGCCCCTCTACCCGACGGCAAAGAGAGGCCGCCCCTCTCTTGTGCCTTTGGTGATTTGTTGCTTTGATCTTCATCCCTCTTCCTCCAAGGTTCAAGCTAGCACTTGATTGAAGGAAGAATCTAGATCTCACCTCTAGACGTGGATCAACCGTAGAGACGAGGACATCATTCTTCGTGTGATCTCACAAATCAAAAGGTACACATCTTCTATGTCCTTCATCATGTTATGATGTCTCTTCCTGTGATCCTTGGTGGGCTTTGAGTAGGATTAATTTTTGTTATTCCGCTGCGTTACCTACGTCAAATCCCAACAAATATTGGGATCACTAAATCAAACAGTCTAGGAGGAGGAGTAGAGAATGGAAGTTTGAGGATCCAATTGGAAGAACAGAAGGATTTGAGTTCGGTAAATGGAAGCCTCGCCGGGAAAAATGGCAAGGGAGACGGAGAATCGTCGGAGCCAGCGATGGGTGCAGAAAGGGGGGCACGTGTAGCTCAGACGCAGGGGTCCTTCGATACTGATGACTCGGCAACAGACGCACCTTATGGGATGGGGACACCTGTCCTTGGTGATATGATTGGTATGTACGGTCTAAAAAGGAGACAGTTGGATTTGTACGAATAACGGCTGGATTTTTCTTAATCCACGTCAGAGATTTGTATTGGAGGCAGGTGACCTAGAGAATAGGGGAGGTGAAAAGACGATTCCAGAAGATGCCATCATACCCGATTTCTTTAGGGTTTCTGGACCTCCGAACCCGGGCCAAGTTTTGCAAGGCTATGCAAGCCCATCACCGCAAGAGATTTTAGAAGCTATGAGGGAAGGCCCAATGCAAGTCTTGGGTGGTATCGCGGCCTTTAATAGTATGAAACAATTTCGTGCGCAAGCTAAGGACCATCCAGGTAAGCCCAATAACATACTTAGACACTGGACAGAGGATAATATTTGGGGGATAAATTGGAGCGTTCGCACCAAAAAATTAGGGTTATTGATGATAATGAGGAAGAGAGAGAAGCGGACGAGAGAACCCAGCGGTGGGGCAGAAAGAGAGCTTAGGAGGATTGTACTCCAGAAACGTTTGATTCAACAGACTTTGCTAGTGAGACAAGAGCTATGATCATCAACAAATCACTAGCGGATGATGTTAATAGGAAGATCCAGCTTAACATGGAATTTCGACCAGCGAATTATGCCATCAACAAGAAACAGATTGGTCCAGATGGGTTCCCGATTGCAGTGGAGCGAGTGGAAATGGAAATCATTGATGAGATAGAGGAAGACCCTGAGACCAAAGAAGAGCTCATAAGACAGAGGGTTCTACCAGCTAGAGATATCTACAGAAGGGGCAAAGATGGAATCTTTAGGCGACAGAAGACTATTGAGCAGAGCGGGACCAAGGGTAAATCAACTACTGTGGCTTAGGAGGCGGGCCTTATCACGCCCCCAATCTTAGGAGCGGGACCAGGACTTCTGCCTGTTCATATTTGTTAAAAGCCAACTTTAGTTCAATTGAATATGTGCCCATAAAGGCAAATGTTAGAGCTCACAATCTAGTTGCTTGGGTCAAATGTAATAGGGTGTTTGGAGATATTGATGTATCTTTGGTGCAGTTTTGTAATGATCTCAATCTTGTGATTGATCAACCCATTTCTATTTAATATAATGGTGGTCTTTTTATATAAAAAAAAAAGTAAAAAAAAAGAAATGTTAACCGTGTCTCTTTAAAAGTAAAAAAGTGTCCTAGGTTCGACTCTCCCTAAGCGTGCTTTTAAATTTTTTCCAAAAAAATTAAAAGCAATAAAATTACAACGTGCACAAGGGGACTCAAACCCTCGTTACCGATGTCAATAGAGTATTGCTTTACCAACTGAGCCAGAAGGCCTTACAATAGTTTTGTTGATATTCAATTGTAGTATATCTTAAAATAAGAGTAAAAATATTGGCTCTGCCACAAGCCGAATTGTGCAGTTTTGTAATGATCTCAATCTTGTGATTGATCAACCCATTTCTATTTAATATAATGGTGGTCTTTTTATAAATAAAAAAAAAAAGTAAAAAAAAAAAGAAATGTTAACCGTGAAACAACCCAAAATTTAAATATATATTTTAGGAACAAATATGTATGTTTATAGCAATATTGAGTATAAACTGACATCTATATTTAATATTTTGTGGTACCATTGCTAGGTGACTATGTCATAATAAAATTAGAATAGAGTATGTACCACATAGACACGTATATATACATATATATCACACTTATATTTAATAGTGTGTACATCACTATAGTGTCACATATACTACGTGGTGACTTTTATCACGAAATACCTATAATATTGACGTGGCTATCACACCGATTATTTTTATGAAATCCACAAGATATCTTTCTCACAAAAACTTCAGCCACAATCAAATGGTGAGACGGCAATCATCTCCGTAAAAATTGGATCATGCCTTTGGTACAAACAAATGAAGCACTATTCTCTTATCTTCTCCATTATTGTTCCTACGTATTCATCTTCTTCATCTTGTTCATGCTTCTTCTCTTTTCCCTCTATAAATAGCCACCTCCCGTAGCTCCATTTCACCACACCAACATAGCTACAACCCCTCTCACTTTCATAATCAGCTCATCATCCTTGCCATCTCCACCACAACCAACACCACCATAGTTCATCGCCGGAAAACTCCATAACCACCAACTCAAGCTCTCTCTCTCTCATCTCAAACCAACACGAGAACCATACCCACCACCCCTCAAGTCACACACTCACTCCCTGATATTCATAGCATCTTTTAGCAGCAAAGAACCGGCCAAAACAACCACCCGAAGCAGCCCCAACAGCCGCAACAAGCAGCAACCCGCAACAGTAGCAGCGGCTGCTGGAAAGCGGCTTGTTCTTGCTGTATCTCCTTCTTTACAACTCGGAATTGGCCCAAATTTTAACCACAACTTCCTCAACTTTTCTTGTACAACTTTCGTTCTTTGTCCCCGACCAAACGGAGTCAAAACAGAGCCCGAATTCACCCCGCACTGAAACTGCTTTAGCCGAACAGCACCAGTGGGCAGCGGTGTTGTTCTTTCTTGTACTCTTCCATTTTAGCTCCAAAACGACCTCCGTTTTCTCCTACATATCCCTCTAATTGTTATCTATAACTTTCATTCTTTAACCACGTTCAAAAGAGGCCAAAACGGACCCCGAATCGTTGCCCAACTTGAACTACACTTGCAACGTCAAGTAGCTACCTTCATCACCAACTCCGCCAACGACCACCACTTGGGACACGGCTGCTACCGTCCACTCCGTGACACTCCAAGGACTTCCTTAACACCATTCTCGAAAGCCGAAAAGGTTCAAACAGCCCGCGCTAGGCCACCGCTCATTTCATCGGAAACTCGGTATAACTTCATTTTCCCGCGTCGCATTTTACATGTTCTTGCATATTCGTACTCTCACACCTCCCGGAAGTCATTCATGTTGAACTAGTTGAAAACGGAACGTTAGAAATGCATATAACAATTATTCTTCAAATGGGGGTTATAAATGTATTTTCTAGAACTAGCAACAACTCATGTTTTTGAGAATTAGACAAGTCTAAGGGGAGGTAAGTGTACAACTACATTTCTAGCTATCCTACATTATAAATACCTAAGTATTAATTTTATGTTAGTGTAGTAAATAATGATTAGTAGTTAGTAAATAAATATCATTGTGAGTAGGATGAAGATTAGTAAATTAATATTAATATTAGTTAATATTAGATTTGATAAATTAATATAGTGTTTTTATAAATAAATTTTGGTTAGTCGTTTTGACAAATAAACAATATCTTAGTACTTGATTAAGGGACATCCTTAAAATTCGACTAGGTCATCACCGAGTAATTAACTAGAATCAACCCGCTTGACATATAGGACACTTGCATATTAAGCGATTAATTATTAATTAGGATTTATCCTTATTTGTAGACACCGAGTTCATAGACGAAGGCTACGTCGGCTACATCTAAACTACCGTCGGAACTTGTAGGTGAGTTCGTAGGCTCAACCCTTACTCTTCAAAACGCGTGTTTAACTATAATGTCTCTATTTGCCTTGACTTGAGCTTTAAATGTTTTGAACGCATTTCTTATACTTACTCAATACTTGTGTTTGCTAAACATGTCATTGTGTTAATTGAACTCCTTACTTTCACATGTTGGAATTCAATATTTTGAGAACTTGTCACTCGAGAAGAAGTGATTTCCACTACTTGATGATATTTTAGAAATGATAATAATGAGACTTTTCAGAATGTTTAAGCTACTAATCACGTAAAGTGGAAACATGAACTCTCGGGGACTTGATATGGATTGACCAAGCAAAGCTTGTGACTTGATATGGATTGACCAAGCAAAGCTTGGGACTTGATATGGTTTGACCAAGCAAAGCTTGGGACTTGAGTCGAAGGTGGCTCTATGGTTTCCCCTGGGGCGCATTAGCACAGGGTAAGGCTCTAGTACTACTCTCTTGGGACAACAGTTTCCCTCGTAGGGGTTGTCGATACTTAAGGTCTAGATGTTGAGGTGAGATTGGTTCGGACGAGCGGATTATTTCGCCGTTCACACTGGATATGATTATTGGTACTGGATCTCCCCGATTAAAGAACTAAATTGATTTTTGGAATAAATCAACATGTCATAACTTATTTTAATACTTATATGTGCCTCACTCTGATTTACGCGTTGTGATGCGTTCTCATTCAGTTTTTACTGACTTTTACTGTGGTGTCCTTGTTTTGTAAAACCACCACAGGAGAGGCCTACGTTGGGGATGGGGACGTCGCATACTAGTGGAAGTATCACCTCGCTTGAATAAAGTAGTAATTTCATTATTCCGCTGTTTGTAATAATGGTTTGTAATAACTCTGAACAAGGCTTGTGAACTTTTGTGTAATAAAGTGTGTTTTGTGAATCCGAAGCAAAGATCCTTTCTCCTGATCATGGTGGTTAATTCTCCATGAGAAGGGCACGCCCGGAATTTCAGTAATGAAAATTTGGGGGTGTTACAGTTGGTATCAGAGCATCTTCGGATTCAAAGCTTAATGCACCCTAATTAAAGTGAAAATCGATTTCCGAAAAAGGAACTCAATATTTTTATTTCTCAAAAATGGACTAGGGCAAGATAAAACCTGAATTAAAACAAGTTAAGTCGGGGGTAAAGGGGTTAGTGTGAGAAGCATGCGCTTGTTCTTACGATTAGAAGCATATCTTCAAGTATATATTGTGCTATATATGATCTCTTTGTGTGTTCATACTGTTTGAACTTGTAATGTGCAGTTTGATAATCTTGTGATTCAAGACTTTCTTATCTAAATTTTGTTGGATCATTGCAAAGACAAAAAGAAACATACTTTTATTCATAATTAGGGAGAAAATGTAGGAAATAGTTACATCACTGGTACTTCATCCTTTCATACATGGTTGTTTCCTGCTTTTCCCTATGGTACACTACCAATATAAGGATGAACCCAAACAACCAAACCAAAAGAAAATGGAGCAAAGGCTGATTGATGAAGGAGAGGCTGAGTCGCGCAAAGAGGACTATCACGTACACGGCTATGATGAGTGAAATAATAGCCATAACACTCTCCGAAGACATTTCTAAATATGTTTGAGGTATGAAAGTAGTATATTATGGATCTTCTATTTATAGAAACCTCAAGAGCATTAAATTTACGTTTCTAACCTCCCTACTAGCCGTTACACAGATAGGACAAAGGGTAAAAGCGACTTTTGGCCATTTCTAGCCGTTGGAGGGACGGCTGACCGTTGGAGATTGAGGTAAAAAAAATGTGTATTTACTTTTCACAATTATAGCCGTTGAGAGGGGGTAATTAGGTCATTTGAGATTTTTTTTCGGATAACCTTGTTATGACTAATAATTCATTACTTCCTCAATAATGGGAAAAATACATAGCTAAGACCATTACACTTAGAGACGCATGAGACAAAAGGTACAACCCATAATACAGCCATTACACTGATTGACTAGGAACGAGCATTTTGTGACCCTTCATTAGGAGTCTCTCTTCTACGAGGACCTAACTCTAGAATAGCAGGACGAGCTTTCCGAAAAAGCCACTCAATAACTTGTGTTTCATTGCGAAACCCGAGAAGTCGCCCCAAATTCCCTAGGTGACGGTGAATCTCCTCTGAGATAAGGATCGAGCATGCGCGAGAAAGGGGGCGTGACTGATCCACTGGTCGATATGCTGGAGTTGAAGATGCCCTCATAACCGAAAGAGGGGTTGACGACAGCACTGGGACACCGCAAAGCCAAGGATAAGGACCCGATGAATCTTGATGGAAAGATGGAACACCGGGAGTAACTTCTGGCTCCGAAATTATAAGCCCAGGTTCAGGCTCGGGTACAGACACCGAGGGGCTTGGGGGAGCCAAGGACCATGAGGACGGAGAAGGAGGAGGAGTCTTTGTAGGAGACTAAGACATGGAAACTACTAATGGTTTGTAGTGACTTAGAAAACGAGTTCAAGAAAGAGTGTGATACCTTTACCCGGAATAAAAGTCTAATATAGGCGATGAGTAGAACTGTTAAGGGGACAATACCCGCGAACTAAGAAGAGTGCATTGAAAGCTTGTCTCCTTAATTCAACACCACTGAAACTTCTCGACTAAGAATGTCTGACCACCGACCTAGATTGACTGCACCCCAGGAAACACATACGGAACTTCTTTGACGATGTGGCGACTGTAACCCTTAATTATCACTGTTAGACGTATATCGCCATTAGCCTTCCTTGAGTGGACTAATCTAACTGCGTTATTATAGTAGGAACGCAAAAATGTCGGCAGCAAGGAGGAGCGCCCAAATGGAGGAACTACTCATCAACGTTACCGAACTCATTACGCGAAGGGAACAAAGGGATCAAATGGAACATGTCGGGACAAACTGGGCTAAGAGAGTCGACGAGAGACACCCTGACTTCTACCTTGGGCAAGAGGACCCAGTGATCCTTGAGAATTGGATTCGTAAAATGGACAAAATTCTGATCTCTTTCGGTTGCCCACCCGACCAAAAGGTGAATGTGACAGCATTCTACCTCCACGACGAGGCCGATAACTGGTGGACTGTCAACAAGGACGCATTGCAGGCCAATGGGAACCTTAACTGGGAAGCATTTCAGGATGCACTGAGGGAACGCTTCTATCCCCACCATGTTAAGAACAAGAAGTATGAGGAGTTTCTAGCCCTGAAACAAGGCAACATGACAGTGTCGGAATACTACAACAAGTTCACAGAACTGTCACGCTTTGCCGGGCCACTGGTAACCACAGAGGACTTGAGGATCAGACGCTTCACAAAAGGGCTTCGCTATAGCATCTAGAGGGACGTAGTTGCTGCTAGGAGTGCGAACATAAGAGAAGCGTACGAGGTAGCAGCTACCATCGGAGAAATCGAGGAGATGCAAGGGAATCGAGCAAACAAGAGGAAGGAGGAAGAAGGGAACAACTCTAAGGAACCCAACCATGCTAACAAGAGGTTCAAGTCTAACGCAATCGAGGGGTACCGTGGAATGAACCGCAATAACTTCGGGAACCACCACACTAACATCAACGGGCGAGCTCGTCACTACAATTGCAAACAGTGTGGTAGGGACCACCCCGGAGTTGATTGTGAAGGAAAGACAGTGGAATGTTTCTACTGTAGGAAGCGTGGTCACCGAGCGTTCGAGTGTAACGCGAAAAAGGCTGATATTCAGAATGGCAGGACCGGAGGGAACGGATACCCAAAACAGAACCAGGGAAACCCTCGCCCAAACTACCAAAATGGGAATCAATTCCAAGCCAACCACAACCAATACGGAGGAAGCAACCGTGGGAATAACAATAACCAATTTGGCGGAAACAATCGTGGGAACTACAACAACCAGGCAGGCAGACCCCAAGGGAACGACTACAATGCACCTGCAGGAAGCAACAACCGGAATGCGCAACCTACTGGAAATGGAACTAACAACCAAGGAAATGGAAACCAGAGGAGCGCCGGACAAATCTATGCCATGAACCAGGCGGAAGCAAACACTGCGACAAACGTGGTTACTGGTACATTCTTAGTCCACAACACTCCTGCTTACGTACTCTTTGATAGTGGGGCATCCTATTCTTTCATATCGTCATCTTTTGCTAGAAAACTAGGACTTCAACCCTCTCATATGAACCATGTGTCTATAGCTACACCTACAAAACGGGTAGTAAACTGTGATTCCATCTTTAGGGGAGTAGTCATAACCATCCAAGAATGTGAGATACCCACTGACTTAATCCTCTTTGACCTAGAAAACCTAGATGTTATTCTAGGAATGGACTGGCTAGGAAAGCACCATGCTCATATTGATTGTCGTAACCAAAATGTAAGCCTAAGAGGACCAAAGGGTAAGAGAATCTCTCACATAGGAATCACCGAGAAACCCAATGTCAAAATTGTGTCTGCACTTTCTGTATTCAAAGCCATGGGTAAGGGACACCAAGCCTATCTCTGTTCTGTCGGAGATGATAGTATGGGGACGATGAAACTTGAGGACATCCCAATTGTTAATGAATTTCCCGATGTATTTCCCGACGAAATCCCTGGAATGCCACCTAAGAGAGCCGTGGAGTTTACCATTGACCTTGTACCAGGGACAGGACCGATCTGCAAAGCACCTTACAGAATGGCACCAGTAGAGCTGGAAGAGTTGAAGGAGAAACTAAGGGAATTGTTGGATAAGGGGTATATCAAACCAAGTGTTTCACCATGGGGAGCACCTGTCTTGTTTGTTAAGAAGAAGGATGGAAGTTTGAGACTGTGCATTGATTACAGGGAGCTTAATAATGTGACTGTCAAAAACCGATACCCACTCCCGAGGATAGATGACCTCTTTGACCAGCTACAAGGAGCCGATACCTTTTCCAAGATCGACTTAAGATCAGGTTATCACCAGTTAAGGGTAGCCGAGAAAGACATCCCTAAGACTGCCTTTAGGACCAGGTATGGGCATTATGAGTTCACTGTTATGCCTTTTGGTCTAACCAATGCACCTGCTGTATTCATGGACGTAATGAACCGGGTAATGAAACCTTACTTAGACCGCTTTGTGGTAGTGTTCATTGATGATATTTTGGTTTACTCTAAGGGGAAGAGAGAACACGAAGAACACCTTAGAGCTGTTTTGCAAACCCTGAGGCAAGAACAGTTGTATGCTAAGTTTTCCAAGTATGAATTTTGGCTGGATAGGGTACCTTTCTTGGGACACATAATATCTAAGGAGGGAATTTCCGTAGACCCAGGAAAGATAACCGTGGTTAGGGACTGGCCAAAACCCAAGAGTGCAACAGATATCCGTAGTTTCTTGGGACTAGCAGGTTATTATCGAAGATTCGTGAAGGATTTTTCCAAAATAGCCAGACCATTGACCAATCTAATGAAGAAAACCACAAAATACCATTGGGATGAGAAATGTGAGGAAGCCTTCCAAACCCTGAAGGAAAAGCTTACTACGGCACCTCTTCTGACCCTACCATCTGAGTCGAGGGAGTTTGAGGTCTATAGTGATGCTTCAAAGCACGGGTTAGGATGTGTGCTAATGCAAGATGGGAAGGTGATTGCATATGCTTCACGACAGCTAAAATCCTATGAGGAGAATTACCCAACTCATGACCTAGAGCTAGCCGCAATTATCCACGCCTTGAAAATTTGGAGACACCACCTTTATGGTGCAACCTGTAAGATTTTCACCGACCACAAAAGCTTTAAGTATTTGTTCACCCAAAAGGATTTGAACATGAGGCAAACAAGATGGTTGGATTTGATCAAGGACTACGATCTACAAATCCAATACCATGAAGGGAAGGCAAATGTAGTCGCCGACGCATTAAGCAGGAAGACAAGCCATACCATCAATGCTTTGAGGAGTTTACCAAAGGAGTTGCGAGCTGATATTCAGAAGTTGGGGATTGAATTTCGTCAGCAGGAGGCAAGGGAAGACGTGCTATACAATTTGGTAGCCACACTAGACATCTTTGAGGAGATCAGAAAGGGACAACCCGGAGACGTGAAACTTGAAAGAATCAGGAAGAAAATCGAGGATGGTTCAACCAAGGACTTCCGAATACACGACGATGGGAGCATAAGGTACAAAGAGAGGTGGTGTGTGCCCCAAAAGTGTAAGGAGGTCAAGGAACGGTTAATGAGAGAAGCACACAACACGCCATACTCCGTACATCCAGGAGGAGATAAGTTGTATGAGGACTTGAAGAAGCAGTTCTGGTGGCCAAGAATGAAGAACGAGGTTGCAGAATTTGTAGCCCGATGTCTCACGTGCCAAAAGGTGAAGTTCGAACACAAGAGGAAAGGAGGTTTGGTACAACCCTTAGAAGTACCCATGTGGAAATGGGATTCGATATCGATGGACTTTGTGACTGCTTTGCCAGTGACAAAGAATGGTTTAAATCAGATTTGGGTTGTAGTTGACCGATTGACAAAGACGGCAAGATTCATCCCAATGAAGGACACTTGGGATATGGAGCAACGAGCAGACGCGTACATCAAGAATATCGTTAGATACCATGGTGTACCAAAGGACATCGTGTCTGACCGAGACCCAAACTTTCTCTCACATTTTTGGCAAGCATTACAGAAAGCCTTAGGCACTCAGCTGAAGTTCAGCACCGCTTTCCACCCATCTACTGATGGACAGACGGAACGAACCATACAAACATTGGAGGATATGTTGCGAGCATGTGTCATGGACTTCCAAGGTTCTTGGGTAGACCGGTTACCATTGATAGAGTTCTCGTACAACAATAGTTACCACGCAAGTATAGGGATGGCACCCTATGAGGCACTATATGGGCGGAAATGTAGGACACCCTTGTGCTGGAATGACATCAGCGAGACACTAGTTTTGGGACCACAAATGATTGAGGAAATGGTGAGTCAGGTCAGAATCATTCAGCAACGGATGAAAGCGGCCCAGGATCGACAAAAGTCTTATGCAGACCAGAAACGAAGACCCGTGGAGTTCAAGGTTGGAGACAAAGTGTTCCTGAAGGTATCACAAACCAAGGGAGTTTCTCGTTTCAATGAGAAGGGAAAACTCAGTCCCAAGTTCATCGGTCCCTACGAAGTCCAGGACAGGATAGGAGAAGTAGCCTACCGTTTAGATCTTCCTTCTAATCTGGGTCGAGTCCATAACGTCTTTCACGTGTCTCAACTTAAGAGGTACATTCCAGACCCATCACATATCTTAGATCCCGAACCCTTAGAATTGGACCCTATTCCTACGGACGAAGAACACCCTGTCAAAATCCTAGACACCAAGACTAGAAAGACTCGTACCACGTCAACCACGTTGGTCAAAGTGTTATGGAACAGTCACCTGACGGAGAACGTCACATGGGAAGCTGAAGCTGACATGAAACAACGATATCCCCACTTGTTTGAACAGGTATAGACTCGAGTGACGAGGACGTCACTCCTTTAAGGGGGAGGAGACCTTCACACATTTAGTTACACTTTTACTCATCATATTTTACTCGCTACATAGTTAATACATGAGATTACGCACTTTGCATAGTACAGTCATGAGATATTACTTTTGCGCTTCGAGGACGAAGCTTGATCATAAGGAGGGAAGGATGAAACAACCCGAAATTTAAATATATATTTTAGGAACAAATATGTATGTTTATAGCAATATTGAGTATAAACTGACATCTAATTTCATAATAAAATTAGAATAGAGTATGTACCACATAGACACGTATATATACATATATATCACACTTATATTTAATAGTGTGTACATCACTATAGTGTCACATATACTACGTGGTGACTTTTATCAAGACATACCTATAATATTGACGTGGCTATCACACCGATTATTTTTATTAAATCCACAAGATATCTTTCTCACAAAAACTTCAGCCACAATCAAATGGTGAGACGGCAATCATCTCCGTAAAAATTGGATCATGCCTTTGGTACAAACAAATGAAGCACTATTCTCTTATCTTCTCCATTATTGTTCCTACGTATTCATCTTCTTCATCTTGTTCATGCTTCTTCTCTTTTCCCTCTATAAATAGCCACCTCCCGTAGCTCCATTTCACCACACCAACATATCTACAACCCCTCTCACTTTCATAATCAGCTCATCATCCTTGCCATCTCCACCACAACCAACACCACCATAGTTCATCGCCGGAAAACTCCATAACCACCAACTCAAGCTCTCTCTCTCTCATCTCAAACCAACACGAGAACCATACCCACCACCCCTCAAGTCACACACTCACTCCCTGATATTCATAGCATCTTTTAGCAGCAAAGAACCGGCCAAAACAACCACCCGAAGCAGCCCCAACAGCCGCAACAAGCAGCAACCCGCAACAGTAGCAGCGGCTGCTGGACAGCGGCTTGTTCTTGCTGTATCTCCTTCGTTACAACTCGGAATTGGCCCAAATTTTAACCACAACTTCCTCAACTTGTCCTGTACAACTTTCGTTCTTTGGACCCGACCAAACGGAGTCAAAACAGAGCCCGAATTCACCCCGCACTGAAACTGCTTTAGCCGAACAGCACCAGTGGGCAGCGGTGTTGTTCTTAATTGTACTCTTCCATTTTAGCTCCAAAACGACCTCCGTTTTCTCCTACATATCCCTCTAATTGTTATCTATAACTTTCATTCTTTAACCACGTTCAAAAGAGGCCAAAACGGATCCCGAATCGTTGCCCAACTTGAACTACACTTGCAACGTCAAGTAGCTACCTTCATCACCAACTCCGCCAACGACCACCACTTGGGACACGGCTGCTACCGTCCACTCCGTGACACTCCAAGGACTTCCTTAACACCATTCTCGAAAGCCGAAAAGGTTCAAACAGCCCGCGCTAGGCCACCGCTCATTTCATCGGAAACTCGGTATAACTTCATTTTCCCGCGTCGCATTTTACATGTTCTTGCATATTCGTACTCTCACACCTCCCGGAAGTCATTCACGTTGAACTAGTTGAAAACGGAACGTTAGAAATGCATATAACAATTATTCTTCAAATGGGGGTTATAAATGTATTTTCTAGAACTAGCAACAACTCATGTTTTTGAGAATTAGACAAGTCTAGGGGGAGGTAAGTGTACAACTACATTTCTAGCTATCCTACATTATAAATACCTAAGTATTAATTTTATGTTAGTGTAGTAAATAATGATTAGTAGTTAGTAAATAAATATCATTGTGAGTAGGATGAAGATTAGTAAATTAATATTAATATTAGTTAATATTAGATTTGATAAATTAATATAGTGTTTTTATAAATAAATTTTGGTTAGTCGTTTTGACAAATAAACAATATCTTAGTACTTGATTAAGGGACATCCTTAAAATTCGACTAGGTCATCACCGAGTAATTAACTAGAATCAACCCGCTTGACATATAGGACACTTGCATATTAAGCGATTAATTATTAATTAGGATTTATCCTTATTTGTAGACACCGAGTTCATAGACGAAGGCTACGTCGGCTACATCTAAACTACCGTCGGAACTTGTAGGTGAGTTCGTAGGCTCAACCCTTACTCTTCAAAACGCGTGTTTAACTATAATGTCTCTATTTGCCTTGACTTGAGCTTTAAATGTTTTGAACGCATTTCTTATACTTACTCAATACTTGTGTTTGCTAAACATGTCATTGTGTTAATTGAACTCCTTACTTTCACATGTTGGAATTCAATATTTTGAGAACTTGTCACTCGAGAAGAAGTGATTTCCACTACTTGATGATATTTTAGAAATGATAATAATGAGACTTTTCAGAATGTTTAAGCTACTAATCACGTAAAGTGGAAACATGAACTCTCGGGGACTTGATATGGATTGACCAAGCAAAGCTTGGGACTTGATATGGATTGACCAAGCAAAGCTTGGGACTTGATATGGTTTGACCAAGCAAAGCTTGGGACTTGAGTCGAAGGTGGCTCTATGGTTTCCCCTGGGGCGCATTAGCACAGGGTAAGGCTCTAGTACTACTCTCTTGGGACAACAGTTTCCCTCGTAGGGGGTGTCGACACTTAAGGTCTAGATGTTGAGGTGAGATTGGTTTGGACGAGCGGATTATTTCGCCGTTCACACTGGATATGATTATTGGTACTGGATCTCCCCGATTAAAGAACTAAATTGATTTTTGGAATAAATCAACATGTCATAACTTATTTTAATACTTACATGTGCCTCACTCTGATTTACGCGTTGTGATGCGTTCTCATTCAGTTTTTACTGACTTTTACTGTGGTGTCCTTGTTTTGTAAAACCACCACAGGAGAGGCCTACGTTGGGGATGGGGACGTCGCATACTAGTGGAAGTATCACCTCGCTTGAATAAAGTAGTAATTTCATTATTCCGCTGTTTGTAATAATGGTTTGTAATAACTCTGAACAAGGCTTGTGAACTTTTATGTAATAAAGTGTGTTTTGTGAATCCGAAGCAAAGATCCTTTCTCCTGATCATGGTGGTTAATTCTCCATGAGAAGGGCACGCCCGGAATTTCAGTAATGAAAATTTGGGGGTGTTACAAACCGTGTCTCTTTAAAAGTAAAAAAGTGTCCTAGGTTCGACTCTCCCTAAGCGTGCTTTTAAATTTTTTCCAAAAAAATTAAAAGCAATAAAATTACAACGTGCACAAGGGGACTCAAACCCTCGTTACCGATGTCAATAGAGTATTGCTTTACCAACTGAGCCAGAAGGCCTTACAATAGTTTTGTTGATATTCAATTGTAGTATATCTTAAAATAAGAGTAAAAATATTGGCTCTGCCACAAGCCGAATTGTGCACCCCCCCCCCCCCCCCCCCCCCCCGCGATGAAATCCTGGCTCCGCCACTGTGTGTAAAACAAGAAATCCAACAATGTAATCAGAAGTGAATTCAGAATACCATCATACGATGGCAATGAATATATATAATCCATTCATAAAAATAAAATCTCCGGGATACTTACCTGACACAGTTAGGGCGAGATTTTTAACGGCCAGTTTCACAGCTTTGAGCACCTACGAACACTACGTCGGCACTTCTCTCCGGTTCTATGCACTACTAGAGTTTTTGGCAAAAAAGGAAGTAATAATTGCCAAGTACTATACAAAAAAGTGCTTCAAAGTTAAAACGGCAATATTACTTGTGATAGTAATCCAACGGGCGCATCAAACTGACGTTTTTATCTCAAGGCGGTAGTAACTGTACTACCATTTTACGGATTATTGACGGATATACTTCATTGTCTTGTCACCCTAACGCGGCAAGGCCTATTGCCGTATTTGATATCAACACTATCTCCGTTTTTATCCTCCCATAGGTGGCAATAATATTTGTCGTGTTTGACATTATTCCTGCCGTATTTCACTGCACTATATACGGCATCAACGTACCCCTATTTTTGGTTTCCCTTTAACAGCTATTAGCTCGTCATTTTTTCCCTAATCGTTGTACTCACACATTTGGTTCTACCATATGTGGCAATAATTTGAGTACCTCCATTTTTGTGTGGTATATGTGGCAAGAATTCAATATCTCCACTTGAAAAAAGAAAATAGTAAAAAATATACCAGCAGCCTGCATTTGAATCTATACTCAAATTAACGTACATTTCAACATCTACTGTTTTTAGCCTAGCAAGCAACACCATCACAAACATATCCATTTGCGTACACATCTTACGAAAGTAACGTAACTTTTACATTACACATTGTACACATAACATTTGCGAGCAATATCATTAATTTGGCGCTCTTAACTCTATATAAAAATGCAGGCTAGTTTCTTTAACTTGGCGTTCTTTGCTATAGCTCTAATACTATCGATTCTACTTCTTCTCTCTCACTCACATTTTATTTCACCTGCATCCCCATTGATAAAATCTGAAATAATGTACATTTATGTACTTCAAAATTTGTCTAATATTGTGCATCTTTTATATGCAAGGGAGTTTCGTCTAATATGATTGTGCGTAGGTATCATCTCATGGTGAAATTTTATGTATTATTTACAAGGATCGGGCTAATATATTACCAAACCTAAAGTAAATACTACCCTTTCAAGAATAATATGAACTGAACGATATTTTATACGATAAATAATCTTTTAATATTTAATATTTCATATCATGGATTGTAATTGTCACGAAATCCAAGAAAACTATTACAAACATCATCATGAACACATATAATTAATCTTAGTACTCGGACACATAGGGCACTATCTGTTGGAGATTAAACTTTGTTTTACTCAAAAACAAAATGTTCAAGTGCTATATTATTATTATTAGTTAGTAGTCCAATTGTTAGTAGCCCAATTGTATTAGTAAGCCAAAACTTATAATTTATTTAGGTTCATTATTTCTAGTGGAGATAATTCTAGATATGTGATTATTTATAATGTTATAGAGAAACTTTTACATATTTTGGGTGGAAGAAGTTTGTGGAAGGAATGATGCTAGGAATATGTCTTCCTCATTCACCTATAAATAGATTGTACATCCGTCATTTTGCATCAAGCAAAAACATTTACATATTCACTCTAACATTTCCATTTGTTTCGATGACTCTTCCAGAACCTTTCCAATTCCATGGACCGATAGGCAGATCCAAGCCTGCACAAAGATCAATCTTATATTCAACCTCATCGGGATTGAAGAACAAATGAAAAAAATAAACGTCAACTGATTACCTGAAAGATCCACATGCATTCATGGAGGGTGTAGCTAGCAAAGTTATCCTTAGAAATGTCGTATAGATTTTCTTTTGACAGGGACCCTTACTGGGTTTTCTAATACTGGGTTTTCTAACCTTTCCTTCCCCAATCATTGCTAACTTGAAGTCATTCATTATACTGAGTTCTTTGCTTGTAATTTCCTTATCAGTATTGTAATTCAGTTAAGAGTGGACGATAAGGAACATGCTCAACTTAGCAAGAAACTCATTCTTTTCCTCATCGTCCACACCTTTACACACCTCCTCGATTGCACAACTAAGCTCTATAGGGCTGATTTGTGTCTTTGAAGACTTATCGGGCCAAAATCTTTCTAACAAGTCTAAGTTTTCCTTCCTTTTATCTAAAGCTTCTTTATTGTACATTTTCTTCATGTTTATTCCCGAAACAAGAACAAACTCGTCTCGAAAATCTTTTCACGAACATGTTCCCAAACTTAACTCATAAAAATCATTTGTTCATGTTTGTAACTTTCTCTGCAATATTTTATGATTGAGAAGATGACAGAGCTCAAATTTTATTTTCGGCAATGCTGTTAACACTGGCAACTTTGGCATATTATCCTGAATCATGTTCTTTACACACTCTGATAGAAACTTTTTTTCGTTGAGAAATGGAAGGTAGTTGTGCGTAGACTTCATATTTATTTTCGCACTATTGGTGGCCTTACCGGACTGCAAGGGAGTCAGTGTAGGTAGCTCTGAAGTATATACTTCACGATAACCCTACAGAAAAGTTACAATGCCACATACTTAATGGAAGCAAAAATGTTACAAATTTCATGTTTTCCATCACATAAACACAATCCCTGAAAGTTGGTGATATGGTAAATCAAAAATTCAAGCAAAGCAAACAACTCTAGACCACAATAAATTCCACATTCAAGCAAATTTCGTGCAAACAGGAGCAACACAGGTCTTAGGAGAAGCAAAACATATAGCTTAAAATCCCATTCAAGCATTCAAAAGTTACACACGAAACCATCATGTTCTTTCTCAAGTCAAACAACAAAAAACCGACTATGGCTCTAGCTTCACAAGAACACCATACTGCTGAATGCTACCCACAATAGCCATGAGATTGTGAGTGTGGGTAGCAACATCAGCCATAAATACAGTGAGGGTACCTTTCCAGCCCTTCTTCTTACACATGTATTCCACTATCTCATATTCGCGACACTTTGACCTTTAAATCCTGCGATTTCACCCAGGAAAGGGGCAATCAATTCAAACTTCTTCAAGAATTCTTCGTTGACACCCTTCACGAAGGGTGGATTATCCTTCATGTCTTTCAGAGCTCCAACAATCTTGGCCGATTTGATCTGCATTGACTCTTTGACTACATTAGGCGCCTCCATTTGTTCTTAATTTGATTGACAAGCCAATCGATGGCCGCATTGACATAATTCATTCTTCCAAAGGGAGTCCAGCGCAATCTGATTGTTTTAAAGGTATCCATTGCGGTTTCCCACGTTTCGTCCAAGCGAATCAACTTCCCATGGGCAGCAGAGAGTTGAAGGAAAGCTTCGGGGTTGGCCATGGAGGAGAGAGGTAATTTTGATTGAGGGAGATTCTGTGACGGCTACGGAAAAAGCAGGAGAGTGACAAAGGAGAAGTGGAGAGACAAAAAACAAGATTGGTGGCCAAATGATACAAGCAAAGAGTCGGAATTGACTATGATGAGGTATTCTCTCGTTGCCCGTCTTGAATCTATACGATTTATTATTTCTTTTGCGGCTCAATATGATGAGGTATTATCTC
Organism: Linanthus parryae; assembly: GCA_023055425.1. NCBI lineage: Eukaryota > Viridiplantae > Streptophyta > Magnoliopsida > Ericales > Polemoniaceae > Linanthus > Linanthus parryae. The sequence goes on along the minus strand of JALGPY010000004.1, from coordinate 123,832,601 downwards.
TCGTTGCCCGTCTTAAATTCATTTTTTTAAATGGGCATCTTGAGGAAGAAGTTTATATTGAACAATCATTGGGTAATATTGTAAAGGGGCATGAAAATAAAGTTTTAAAGTTAAAGAAGGCTCTCTATTGCTTAAAATAAGCTCTAAAATCTTGGTATAGCCAAATTGATAAGTACTTCAAAGATAATAATTTTTAAAAATGCACACAAGAGCATGCCCTCTATTTTAAGAAGACGAATGGTGACATGTTAATTGTGTGCTTATATGTTGATGATTTGATATTCAGTGGGAACAATTTGAGTGTGATTGAAGATTTTAAAAGGGCCATGATGAAGGAGTTTGAGATGACCGATATTGGACTTATGTCCTATTATTGTGGCATTGAGGTTAAACAAATAGAAGATGACATCTTCATTTCCTAAGAGGGCTATGCTAGAGAACTTCTCAAGAAGTTCAAGATGGAGAATTTTAAGCCTATAGCCTCCCCGGTTGAATGTGGAGTCAAGATTTCGAAGTTTTATGAAGGAGAACAAGTTGATCCAAGATATTTCAAGAGTTTGGTTGGAAGCTTGATATATTTGACTTGCACAAGACCGGATATTCTCTTTGACGTTGGACTCATAAGCCGTTATATGAAGACTCCTACTACAACTCATTTGAAGACCGATGGGTGTAAACTGTTCTGTTTGGTACAATTGGTACGATTTATGATGAAATCACAAATTAGACCGAATACATTTGTCTACTAATTTTAAAATAATAAACCACACCAAACTACAAAACTATGTTTCACACTTCAGAAATCATTTTCATGAAAGCATAGTAAGTGCAGTTTGATCATATGAGAAAACGCTTACTCCCTCCGTTCCTCCAGTTTCTTCAAACTTTCTTTTTTGGGTGTTCCTCCAGTTTCTTCAATCTTTCCTAAAATGGAGACTTTTGACAACAAAAATACCACATTACTCTTAATAAAAAAACACCCATCCATCTCTCATGCCCTCTAACCTACCCAAATCACCAGACACAAACACATCTCAGTATCTCACGGGTCACAACACAACCACCCATCTCACTCTCCCTTATCCATTCTTCCTCTCTCCTTCTCTCCCATCTCCCTCTAGCGTTCTTCAATTTCTCTCTCCCTCTCCCTCTCAATCCCAGAGTGAAGAACATAGACGCCGCTGCTGAAGGAACCGCCGACAACGCCACGGAAGAAGCAGAACGTCGTCGCCGCCGTCGTATGACTCTCTCTCAATCATCAAACTCTCTCTCTGTCTCGCCTCTCATCTCCCGCCACTACGAAGGCAGACTCATAAGATCGGCCACTTCCGCCTCCAACATACAGATCGGCGGTGGAGGCTTCGACCAGGGTGTCTCTCAGATCCGCGAGGCGGCGGCGACAGCCATGGAGAAATCCAACGGCGTCAGCCCCGACAGTGGTGAGGGTTTGACGACTTCGACTTAGGTGTCTTTCAGATCTGTTCTTTGTTCTTCTCCTTTTGTTCTTTCTTCTTCTTCTGCTGCTGTATAGAAAAATAGTTGAATTTTTAGATGTGGACATTTTTTTGTTGTTGATTTTGCTAATCAACAGATCTGTAAAATTTGTTCATCAGCAGTTCTTGATGTTCATCTCCTGTTCTTGATGTTCTTTGGTGGTCAACCGAAAGTTGTGTGGTGGAATTATTGAAATGACCAGGGATAGTAGAGTCTTTTCACTGGGTTTCTTAATTTCCGTGCCTCTAGTTTTTGTGAAGAAACTGGAGGAACAGAGTAGTATGTACAAAGGTTATCAAGTAAAAACCACTAACCTTTTAACTTTAACCCTTTTTCGCTTCCTTTTTTTAAGTATAATTTCTCTTCCTTTTTGGGAGCAGTTTTATTTGTCTTTTTCAGTTCCAAATTTTTTATACTTCCAGTTTAATTGAAAGACACTTTCACCCCTTTAGTATGCTGAACTTCAGGAAGAGCATCTCCAATGATTAGGTTAAAAAATTAGTTTAGTTAAAATTTACATAACTAAATGAAATAACGAGTTTCAATGGACTAGTTAAATGACTCGATACTTTACATATTATGTTTCCACCTCTCTACCAGTAGCTAGCTATAAAGTAGATAGTTAATTAAACTTTTTGTGTCTATCTCTCTCATACTTTAACTTAATAAATATATATATTTTTATAACTCAATACACACGAAGTTATATAAAATACATAACACCTTTGGAGCAAACACCAAAAATTCACGTTAGGTAAAATTCATACTAGTCAAAATTTAACTAATTGTTGATTTTATACCAGGTATTGTGACACCGTTAATCCAGAGTTTGACGAGGGTTCACTAAAAATAGTTTTTGAGACAAGTTTTGCTCATGTATAATGCAAAAATGTCGAGGTTACCTAGGGTGTTATAGTTTTTTAGATATGTGGCAAATTTGTCATTAAAATTATTTCTAGTGACGGAACTCACCCCCAAACTAACAGCCTCACAATCAGCATATAAGTTACTCACAATCAAATGAAGGCTTTGTCCTAAAACGACTTCATTGGGACACTTTCAACCTCACGAATCAAAGCTTTCATTTGATTCGTTGTCTGGTTTGCTGGTTAACTTTGACCCAAAAAAAAAAAAAAAAATCAAATCAAATGAAGGCGTGAAAGTGTCGTTCAGTCAAACTAGAGGGGATGAAAGTATCTTTTACCCTATTTATTAACCAGAAAGAAAAAAGGAAAAAATTGTGGAACTAGCAGCCGGTACATAACGGCTATGTAACCGCCTGTAGCCGGTAACATTGCACCCACTACTCTCAACGGTCAAGTCCCCTTTAAACAATTGCGCAAAACACAACGTTTAGTTTGAAGCAGCGTTTTCCTATATAACTGTCTTTCTCGTGCCTCTTCCGTGTCCACCGGCGAACCAACAACACCGATCCGAACACAATAAATAGAACCAGTCACTCTCTCTCGCTCGCCGTCACCGGAATATTCCTTTTTCAGCCCACACATTTGATTAATTAATTAATCAAACCCATCATGTGTAGGCTTCTCGTGATTGCTCTATTGGTGTTGTTCGTACCCAATCCCATCGCCGCCGGTTATGGACCCGCAGCCGCACCAGTCTCCGCCGGCGCCCAACCGCCGGCGAGTATACCGTCCCCGGATACTCCGCCGGTGCGTGCTCCGGCAAGTCCTCAAGCATCGCCTTCGAAGCCTCCGAGTTTGTCGCCGCCGACTGCCGCCGCTCCCGAGATTTCTCCGGTGCCGGCAGTTTCTCCGCCGTCCGTCCCGTCTACTGCACCGGTGCAGCCTCCGTCTGTTGCCCCGTCCGCCGGTGGGACTCCTCCGGCGAATTCTCCTGTTCCGGTTACAGCGCCGGTGATCGCTCCGGTGCAGTCGCCATTTGGTTCTACTCCGGCCGCGTCACCGCCTGGTGGTGAGAGTCCGTCGTCGTTTGCTCCGGCGGTTGCGCCGGTGGCGGACGTGCCGGCGAATGCTGCGACGCCGGGGAGTTCTGCGGAGGGGCCTACGATGTTTCCGTCGACCAGTAGCCCGCCGGGTCAGGCGCCGGCGAGTATATCGCCGGAGACGGCACAGGGGCCGGTGGCGGACGAGTCGGGTGCGATTCGGGTCGGGTTGAGCGGTTTGGCTATCTGGGCCTTTATGGCGGTTGTTCTATAGCCTCATCCTATAAATTGTGGAGGATGTTGTTACTATTGATGTCACGGTGTATTCACTGATTTTTATTACTATATGAAATTCTTTTGTATCGTTGTGGTAATGCTGAAAAAGTAACCATGATTAGTAGATGGCTAAGTATTCTTTGTTACTCGTGCAAAGTTTCATTAACAATTCTTCATTTCTGTTTTTTTTATAAATGAACTATCATAACAGAATTTATATGACAATTATAGTAAAATATTTACAGAATAACAGACACCAGTTAATAGTTAAGCGCACTCTTTGCGTAGTAACTTTACAATTTTTCATGATCTATCTGATTTTTGTTACGTATATCCATGGTATATTTGACCACCATAGTATCAAGGTAGTAATGGACTCTAAACAAGTTGCAGGACTTTCCATGAGAAGGGAAGGAGATGATCAGATGAAATATGTGCAGTTTGAAAGCAGCATTGAATAATATATATGTAAGATAACTGCAAGCCTTATGAAGGAGATAAACTTTGTGCAGTTTGTGGGAATGACATTGAAACTGAGGTACATGTTTTGTGGGATTGGTTATTTGCTTCTCATGTTTGGAAGCTGACCCCATTATTGTTTATGAGCAAATTACAACAGATTCCTATACCATTAAAGGATGATGGTTGGCTTTTGATAGCTTGGTCATGAATATGGATACTAAAGCAAATAATAATAAGTGGGTGTTTGCTCAATTATGTTGGGAGTTATGGAAGTCAAGAACACACAAAAAATTTAACAGTGTTATGTGGAATCCTGAACAACTGTGCTCAAAAGTCAAAACGAGTTCCTGTGAGTTTATGATATAAATGTGAGTCTATCTGAGAAAGCCAGCAGTAAGAAAGAAAAATGGTTTCAGAGGATGACTTCGGAAGTTTTGATGCAGTTTTCTGTACAGATGCAGCTACAAGTATTTGACTCAAACAAGGAAGTGTTGGGATTTGTGGTGAAGAAGAACTTAAGTCTTAAACACCTAAATAGGGGAATTTAAATATCCAGTTCCAAACATGGCAAAAGCATCTACTAGACTGCAAGTTTGAGTAATCAAATGTGGAAGTTGGATGCAATATTGCAAAACTCACATCTGATTCTACTGCCAGTAAAGAAGTGATTGAGGTAGCTAAAGGAAGAAGGAAAGGCCTCATTTCTTTTTTTTTATCAAACGGATTTATATTAAAACAGAGGCAAAATCAAACAAAGTACATCATAGGAATAGAAAAACATAACAGAAACAAAATTTAACATCTATTTTGGTCTTCCAAGAGCCTTTTCCTCAATTCCTCAGGAGGTCTATCACACCAGTTAACCCAAAGCTTCTCCTTTTTTGCAAGTTGAACTACTTGATCAATAGCAGAGTTGCACTTCCTGGGAATCCACTGGAGGGAGAAGTTATTTTGAGAGATGAGCTCTGTAATATCTTCACATATTACTTTGTGTATCCCAGTTTGAGGGGGTTAAAGAATGGACCTGTGTAATACCCCTATTTTTAATAAGGTGTTTATTTAATAATTTTCTAAAGTTGTGGGTTAGTGTTAGCTTTTCCTATGCATTTGTAGTTTCGTAAATTTTGGTGTGGGGGTTAAAGTGTCTTTTCTCAAACTTGGGTGTAAACCCACTGGTCTCTCTCTCTCTCCCTCTCTAACAGACGGGAAACCCATCTTCTTCTCCATCATCCCCAAATCAACGGAACCACCTTCACCACCATGCCACGATCTTCCTCAACTCCACCTCCAGTCCACATATATCAACCCACCAACTCCTCTCTTCTTCACCTCAATCTCACACCCTCTGTTTTTTGAAGCAAGCAAAACCAGTCCTCTGTTTTCCCCCAAAGCACCACCGTACATCACCACCACCATTGTCCCGGAAATTTTCGGCGAAAACCCACCAGAAATAGCGCCGCCAAGGTCGCCTCCTCCCCCTCTTCTTCCCGACGAACCACCAGGAGCCAACAGAGCCACTGTCGACTCTGTTTTTGCGCTGACCCGGCTTCGACCCGAATTCCCGACCCGGGTTTCTGACGAGAAACCCAGCAATTCGCCTCTCTCTCCGTCGGTTCCTTTCTCTCCGGCGACCATTAGAAGCAGCAGCAGTGTTGCAGTTGGGGACCCAACACACCGTCGCCTATCTCAGACGACCCAGAGGTCGGAGCTTCCAGCCGACCAAAGCAGCGGACGAGGTAACCCATCGGAGACCCGGTTTCGACCCGAGAAGAACCCGACGCCGTTAGCCTCTGCCCCGTTCCCCGTCCGCTCTCTCTCCCGACGTTCTCTCTCGGCGGCGAACCAGAAGCCGAGTGGCAGCAGCAGCAGAGCCGTCGCGCTCCAGTCCCAACACGCCGTCGCCGCCGCGACTTTCTTCCTCACTCCATTCTCTTCAATCGGTAAACACAAGAACTCACTATGTATTCCAATTTCTCTCCCATTTGCTTCCAGCTCTCCTCAATCTTTGTGTGCATCTTTAGTTTTGTGGGTTTTGTAAGTTGGAGATGTTGCAGTAGGTTTAGTTTGGTATTGTGTTACTCTGTTTGGAGAAGAAGGTATAATTGAAAGAGTTTGAATTGAATTGGGGTTAATTTTGTATCTTCTGGTCATGTTGGGGGTGTTTGTGCCATTTCAGAATCTTTGGGGAAGGCTTTAGATCTAAATTAAAATATGTTTTCTTCATTTGGCTATTTATTCTATAACTAGTGTTTTGTTTATACCAATTATAAATAATTAGTTTCTTTTAATGAGAAAATAAATATAAGTTTTTATAGTATCATTTTGTAAGAAGAGTTTTACTAATAAAAATAGATGTTTTTGTTAATAAGTAAAGTGGTTTTCTTAAGTTATTATATAATTTGACTTTTGTGTGTTTTAATTCAAGATCTTTTCTTATAAAAGTAGATATTGGTTTATAAATATATATCTACTCTTTTAATAAGTAATATAACTTTTCTTTAATACTATTATCTACTTTAAATATTATACTCTTTTCTAAAATTAATTATAAATAGCTTTTTCCTAAAAATAATACTTAATAGTTTAAATCCTACCTTTATTTGTCTTTGTTTATTTATTTTCTTAACTACAATAATTTTATAAATTAATATATATATTTTTTTTCTAATACTAGAGTTCCGAACTCGATTTTGGGGGTAAATTAAATTGGGAACTTCTCGGGGAAATATTCTTTGCATTTGCATATAGGGCATAATTGCATTTGTTGTACGAGATTGGTCGTGTATTAATGTTAGGATTATTCGACTATTGTAGGGTTCGTAGACGATCAGTTCATCGAGAACCCGTACGACGAGTACTAGTTTTTGTGCTTGCTTGTGTGTGTGGAGCTTTCTTTAATCCAAGTAAGTTATATGCTCGACTCTTCTACCATCAAAATGAGTTTCCAAGATGTGTTATTTGTTACTGTTTTGATTATCGTACTACCCATTTGTTGAAACTCTGAAAATCATGTCTACTTTGGCACAAAGTGTGAAACTGAAATCTCTCTCTTGAAGATATGAGTTATGTATATCCTGGAACTGATCAGCACTTTAATCCTTGCTTTCTTTATTGGTTTTGAATACCTGGTTTGGATCGAGAATCATCTTCTTTCAAGGAATACTCATAAGACACTAAGTAACGTAAAGTGAAAGATAACTTGTACGAGCTGTTCTTTAGTTCACTTCGGTGATTATATTATTGAGGACCATACGTTCTGGTCAAGAGATTTTGGGAGCCAAACTCTGGCGTACCCTTGGTACCCATAGTCCTACACTACCATGAGGACTTGGGGGTTCCTACTTGTACTACTCTAGTGGAGTTGCTAACCTCTAGGGGGTGTCGACACTTAAGGTCTTGTAGGTCAGTATTGAGGCGGGAAGGCCATATTTAGAGGGGCTTTCACAACTGCCGGGTTGAAGTAGGGTTTGTTAGACCCACGAAGTAACCCTGAGTTATTTATTTCCGAGGCAGGCGGGAACTCTGCATTCGCTCGTACAATGTTTAATTTCTGGGGCTCATGGGGCAGTAGAGCTAGCTGCTCCCGTGACACGTGGCCAGGTGGCCGCCAGAAAAGTTTCGAATGAGGACTTTAATAAGAAAGATTAAGCTGGAATGTCAAATCCAAGTTTATCCCTTTACCTTTCTTGTTTGCTTATGTGATCTCAATCTAAGGCTTTAATCATCTTTTTCTTTACTTTTTCCTTTATTTATTCTTGAATTATGTGCCCAATCATCTGTTTACATGTTGAGGTATTTCTTACTCAGTTTAAACTGACTTTTAGAAAAACTGTGGTCGACTTTTGCTATTTGAAAACCCACAGGTTAACACCGCTGCAGACTCTGGCGGAACGAATCACTAGCTTGGATGAAGGAATCACTTTAGCTCTCACGGAATAAATCATTAGTTTCATGTTATTGTTTCCTTTCAAACTATTTGGTTTTGTTTTCAAGTTTAAACGTTAAGGATCACGTTTGGTCATTTCCTTATTGTAATAAAGTTGATTTTGAATTGAATTAGAAGTTTTGTTCTTTATGGTTTGGTACGAGGCCGACGATCTACTCCGTTCACAATGAGGTAAAACTCCTCGTGCGGGGGACATCTTAGCGGTTTGGGCTAGGCCTGAAATCGCGGGGTGTTGCAGGTGGTATCAGAGCCCGGCTTCGTAACCTACCTAAAGAACTAGGATTAATTAACTAGTTAATCACAAATGGAAAATCTTTTCAAAATTTTAATAACTGGACTAGGAAAGACTAAAACTTGGAAAGTTAATGAGTAAACAAGCCGTGGGGAATTGGGCTACTTGTTTTTATGAACTAGTGTTATGCTACTAGTCGTGGATTAATATCTTAATTGCTAATGTGACACTGATCTAGATGGTAATTGCTTGTCTATTTGTATGTTGGTTATCTTATGATCATGATTTGTTATAGCAAGATGATTGTCGCTGTAGTGTTATTATGTTTGTCCATGTTCCTTTACATTGTTGGTCGATCTGAGAGTATTGACACTCAGACTTAGAAACCTTAGGACCCATTTTCCTTTTTACCCGTCTGGCATGTAGGATGATTACCAATACCAGACCGATCACCAATCACGCCATATGTTGTTCGCTTGTTGGTATGATCCCTGCATTTTCGTGTGCATTAGAAATTGCATCCTTACATCATGCATATAGGCAAAATGTTTTCTCTAGGGAGTGATTGTTTTACGCTTCGAGGACGAAGCGTTGTTTTAAGGGGAAGGTGATGTAATACCCCTATTTTTAATAGGGTGTTTATTTAATAATTTTCTAAAGTTGTGGGTTAGTGTTAGCTTTTCCTAAACAATAGGGAGTATGCATTTGTAGTTTCGTAAATTTTGGTGTGGGGGTTAAAGTGTCTTTTCTCAAACTTGGGTGTAAACCCACTGGTCTCTCTCTCTCTCCCTCTCTAACAGACGGGAAACCCATCTTCTTCTCCATCATCCCCAAATCAACGGAACCACCTTCACCACCATGCCACGATCTTCCTCAACTCCACCTCCAGTCCACATATATCAACCCACCAACTCCTCTCTTCTTCACCTCAATCTCACACCCTCTGTTTTTAGAAGCAAGCAAAACCAGTCCTCTGTTTTCCCCCAAAGCACCACCGTACATCACCACCACCATTGTCCCGGAAATTTTCGGCGAAAACCCACCAGAAATAGCACCGCCAAGGTCGCCTCCTCCCCCTCTTCTTCCCGACGAACCACCAGGAGCCAACAGAGCCACTGTCGACTCTGTTATTGCGCTGACCCGGCTTCGACCCGAATTCCCGACCCGGGTTTCTGACGAGAAACCCAGCAATTCGCCTCTCTCTCCGTCGGTTCCTTTCTCTCCGGCGACCATTAGAAGCAGCAGCAGTGCTGCAGCTGGGGACCCAACACACCGTCGCCTATCTCAGACGACCCAGAGGTCGGAGCTTCCATCCGACCAAAGCAGCGGACGAGGTAACCCATCGGAGACCCGGTTTCGACCCGAGAAGAACCCGACGCCGTTAGCCTCTGCCCCGTTCCCCGTCCGCTCTCTCTCCCGACGTTCTCTCTCGGCGGCGAACCAGAAGCCGAGTGGCAGCAGCAGCAGAGCCGTCGCGCTCCAGTCCCAACACGCCGTCGCCGCCGCGACTTTCTTCCTCACTCCATTCTCTTCAATCGGTAAACACAAGAACTCACTATGTATTCCAATTTCTCTCCCATTTGCTTCCAGCTCTCCTCAATCTTTGTGTGCATCTTTAGTTTTGTGGGTTTTGTAAGTTGAAGATGTTGCAGTAGGTTTAGTTTGGTATTGTGTTACTCTGTTTGGAGAAGAAGGTATAATTGAAAGAGTTTGAATTGAATTGGGGTTAATTTTGTATCTTCTGGTCATGTTGGGGGTGTTTGTGCCATTTCAGAATCTTTGGGGAAGGCTTTAGATCTAAATTAAAATATGTTTTCTTCATTTGGCTATTTATTCTATAACTAGTGTTTTGTTTATACCAATTATAAATAATTAGTTTCTTTTAATGAGAAAATAAATATAAGTTTTTATAGTATCATTTTGTAAGAAGAGTTTTACTAATAAAAATAGATGTTTTTGTTAATAAGTAAAGTGGTTTTCTTAAGTTATTATATAATTTGACTTTTGTGTGTTTTAATTCAAGATCTTTTCTTATAAAAGTAGATATTGGTTTATAAATATATATTTACTCTTTTAATAAGTAATATAACTTTTCTTTAATACTATTATCTACTTTAAATATTATACTCTTTTCTAAAATTAATTATAAATAGCTTTTTCCTAAAAATAATACTTAATAGTTTAAATCCTACCTTTATTTGTCTTTGTTTATTTATTTTCTTAACTACAATAATTTTATAAATTAATATATATATTTTTTTTCTAATACTAGAGTTCCGAACTCGATTTTGGGGGTAAATTAAATTGGGAACTTCTCGGGGAAATATTCTTTGCATTTGCATATAGGGCATAATTGCATTTGTTGTACGAGATTGGTCGTGTATTAATGTTAGGATTATTCGACTATTGTAGGGTTCGTAGACGATCAGTTCATCGAGAACCCGTACGACGAGTACTAGTTTTTGTGCTTGCTTGTGTGTGTGGAGCTTTCTTTAATCCAAGTAAGTTATATGCTCGACTCTTCTACCATCAAAATGAGTTTCCAAGATGTGTTATGTGCCAAATTTGTTACTGTTTTGATTATCGTACTACCCATTTGTTGAAACTCTGAAAATCATGTCTACTTTGGCACAAAGTGTGAAATTGAAATCTCTCTCTTGAAGATATGAGTTATGTATATCCTGGAACTGATCAGCACTTTAATCCTTGCTTTCTTTATTGGTTTTGAATACCTGGTTTGGATCGAGAATCATCTTCTTTCAAGGAATACTCATAAGACACTAAGTAACGTAAAGTGAAAGATAACTTGTACGAGCTGTTCTTTAGTTCCCTTCGGTGATTATATTATTGAGGACCATACGTTCTGGTCAAGAGATTTTGGGAGCCAAACTCTGGCGTACCCTTGGTACCCATAGTCCTACACTACCATGAGGACTTGGGGGTTCCTACTTGTACTACTCTAGTGGAGTTGCTAACCTCTAGGGGGTGTCGACACTTAAGGTCTTGTAGGTCAGTATTGAGGCGGGAAGGCCATATTTAGAGGGGCTTTCACAGCTGCCGGGTTGAAGTAGGGTTTGTTAGACCCACGAAGTAACCCTGAGTTATTTATTTCCGAGGCAGGCGGGAACTCTGCATTCGCTCGTACAATGTTTAATTTCTGGGGCTCATGGGGCAGTAGAGCTAGCTGCTCCCGTGACACGTGGCCAGGTGGCCGCCAGAAAAGTTTCGAATGAGGACTTTAATAAGAAAGATTAAGCTGGAATGTCAAATCCAAGTTTATCCCTTTACCTTTCTTGTTTGCTTATGTGATCTCAATCTAAGGCTTTAATCATCTTTTTCTTTACTTTTTCCTTTATTTATTCTTGAATTATGTGCCCAATCATCTGTTTACATGTTGAGGTATTTCTTACTCAGTTTAAACTGACTTTAAGAAAAATTGTGGTCGGCTTTTGCTATTTGAAAACCCACAGGTTAACACCGCTGCAGACTCTGGGGGAACGAATCACAAGCTTGGATGAAGGAATCACTTTAGCTCTCACGGAATAAATCATTAGTTTCATGTTATTGTTTCCTTTCAAACTATTTGGTTTTGTTTTCAAGTTTAAACGTTAAGGATCACGTTTGGTCATTTCCTTATTGTAATAAAGTTGATTTTGAATTGAATTAGAAAGTTTGTTCTTTATGGTTTGGTACGAGGCCGACGATCTACTCCGTTCACAATGAGGTAAAACTCCTCGTGCGGGGGACATCTTAGCGGTTTGGGCTAGGCCTGAAATCGCGGGGTGTTGCAGGTGGTATCAGAGCCCGGCTTCGTAACCTACCTAAAGAACTAGGATTAATTAACTAGTTAATCACAAATGGAAAATCTTTTCAAAATTTTAATAACTGGACTAGGAAAGACTAAAACTTGGAAAGTTAATGAGTAAACAAGCCGTGGGGAATTGGGCTACTTGTTTTTATGAACTAGTGTTATGCTACTAGTCGTGGATTAACATCTTAATTGCTAATGTGACACTGATCTAGATGGTAATTGCTTGTCTATTTGTATGTTGGTTATCTTATGATCATGATTTGTTATAGCAAGATGATTGTCGCTGTAGTGTTATTATGTTTGTCCATGTTCCTTTACATTGTTGGTCGATCTGAGAGTATCGACACTCAGACTTAGAAACCTTAGGACCCATTTTCCTTTTTACCCGTCTGGCATGTCGGATGATTACCAATACCAGACCGATCACCAATCACGCCATATGTTGTTCGCTTGTTGGTATGATCCCTGCATTTTCGTGTGCATTAGAAATTGCATCCTTACATCATGCATATAGGCAAAATGTTTTCTCTAGGGAGTGATTGTTTTACGCTTCGAGGACGAAGCGTTGTTTTAAGGGGAAGGTGATGTAATACCCCTATTTTTAATAGGGTGTTTATTTAATAATTTTCTAAAGTTGTGGGTTAGTGTTAGCTTTTCCTAAACAATAGGGAGTATGCATTTGTAGTTTCGTAAATTTTGGTGTGGGGGTTAAAGTGTCTTTTCTCAAACTTGGGTGTAAACCCACTGGTCTCTCTCTCTCTCCCTCTCTAACAGACGGGAAACCCATCTTCTTCTCCATCATCCCCAAATCAACGGAACCACCTTCACCACCATGCCACGATCTTCCTCAACTCCACCTCCAGTCCACATATATCAACCCACCAACTCCTCTCTTCTTCACCTCAATCTCACACCCTCTGTTTTTAGAAGCAAGCAAAACCAGTCCTCTGTTTTCCCCCAAAGCACCACCGTACATCACCACCACCATTGTCCCGGAAATTTTCGGCGAAAACCCACCAGAAATAGCACCGCCAAGGTCGCCTCCTCCCCCTCTTCTTCCCGACGAACCACCAGGAGCCAACAGAGCCACTGTCGACTCTGTTATTGCGCTGACCCGGCTTCGACCCGAATTCCCGACCCGGGTTTCTGACGAGAAACCCAGCAATTCGCCTCTCTCTCCGTCGGTTCCTTTCTCTCCGGCGACCATTAGAAGCAGCAGCAGTGCTGCAGCTGGGGACCCAACACACCGTCGCCTATCTCAGACGACCCAGAGGTCGGAGCTTCCATCCGACCAAAGCAGCGGACGAGGTAACCCATCGGAGACCCGGTTTCGACCCGAGAAGAACCCGACGCCGTTAGCCTCTGCCCCGTTCCCCGTCCGCTCTCTCTCCCGACGTTCTCTCTCGGCGGCGAACCAGAAGCCGAGTGGCAGCAGCAGCAGAGCCGTCGCGCTCCAGTCCCAACACGCCGTCGCCGCCGCGACTTTCTTCCTCACTCCATTCTCTTCAATCGGTAAACACAAGAACTCACTATGTATTCCAATTTCTCTCCCATTTGCTTCCAGCTCTCCTCAATCTTTGTGTGCATCTTTAGTTTTGTGGGTTTTGTAAGTTGAAGATGTTGCAGTAGGTTTAGTTTGGTATTGTGTTACTCTGTTTGGAGAAGAAGGTATAATTGAAAGAGTTTGAATTGAATTGGGGTTAATTTTGTATCTTCTGGTCATGTTGGGGGTGTTTGTGCCATTTCAGAATCTTTGGGGAAGGCTTTAGATCTAAATTAAAATATGTTTTCTTCATTTGGCTATTTATTCTATAACTAGTGTTTTGTTTATACCAATTATAAATAATTAGTTTCTTTTAATGAGAAAATAAATATAAGTTTTTATAGTATCATTTTGTAAGAAGAGTTTTACTAATAAAAATAGATGTTTTTGTTAATAAGTAAAGTGGTTTTCTTAAGTTATTATATAATTTGACTTTTGTGTGTTTTAATTCAAGATCTTTTCTTATAAAAGTAGATATTGGTTTATAAATATATATTTACTCTTTTAATAAGTAATATAACTTTTCTTTAATACTATTATCTACTTTAAATTTTATACTCTTTTCTAAAATTAATTATAAATAGCTTTTTCCTAAAAATAATACTTAATAGTTTAAATCCTACCTTTATTTGTCTTTGTTTATTTATTTTCTTAACTACAATAATTTTATAAATTAATATATATATTTTTTTTCTAATACTAGAGTTCCGAACTCGATTTTGGGGGTAAATTAAATTGGGAACTTCTCGGGGAAATATTCTTTGCATTTGCATATAGGGCATAATTGCATTTGTTGTACGAGATTGGTCGTGTATTAATGTTAGGATTATTCGACTATTGTAGGGTTCGTAGACGATCAGTTCATCGAGAACCCGTACGACGAGTACTAGTTTTTGTGCTTGCTTGTGTGTGTGGAGCTTTCTTTAATCCAAGTAAGTTATATGCTCGACTCTTCTACCATCAAAATGAGTTTCCAAGATGTGTTATGTGCCAAATTTGTTACTGTTTTGATTATCGTACTACCCATTTGTTGAAACTCTGAAAATCATGTCTACTTTGGCACAAAGTGTGAAATTGAAATCTCTCTCTTGAAGATATGAGTTATGTATATCCTGGAACTGATCAGCACTTTAATCCTTGCTTTCTTTATTGGTTTTGAATACCTGGTTTGGATCGAGAATCATCTTCTTTCAAGGAATACTCATAAGACACTAAGTAACGTAAAGTGAAAGATAACTTGTACGAGCTGTTCTTTAGTTCCCTTCGGTGATTATATTATTGAGGACCATACGTTCTGGTCAAGAGATTTTGGGAGCCAAACTCTGGCGTACCCTTGGTACCCATAGTCCTACACTACCATGAGGACTTGGGGGTTCCTACTTGTACTACTCTAGTGGAGTTGCTAACCTCTAGGGGGTGTCGACACTTAAGGTCTTGTAGGTCAGTATTGAGGCGGGAAGGCCATATTTAGAGGGGCTTTCACAGCTGCCGGGTTGAAGTAGGGTTTGTTAGACCCACGAAGTAACCCTGAGTTATTTATTTCCGAGGCAGGCGGGAACTCTGCATTCGCTCGTACAATGTTTAATTTCTGGGGCTCATGGGGCAGTAGAGCTAGCTGCTCCCGTGACACGTGGCCAGGTGGCCGCCAGAAAAGTTTCGAATGAGGACTTTAATAAGAAAGATTAAGCTGGAATGTCAAATCCAAGTTTATCCCTTTACCTTTCTTGTTTGCTTATGTGATCTCAATCTAAGGCTTTAATCATCTTTTTCTTTACTTTTTCCTTTATTTATTCTTGAATTATGTGCCCAATCATCTGTTTACATGTTGAGGTATTTCTTACACAGTTTAAACTGACTTTAAGAAAAACTGTGGTCGGCTTTTGCTATTTGAAAACCCACAGGTTAACACCGCTGCAGACTCTGGGGGAACGAATCACAAGCTTGGATGAAGGAATCACTTTAGCTCTCACGGAATAAATCATTAGTTTCATGTTATTGTTTCCTTTCAAACTATTTGGTTTTGTTTTCAAGTTTAAACGTTAAGGATCACGTTTGGTCATTTCCTTATTGTAATAAAGTTGATTTTGAATTGAATTAGAAGTTTTGTTCTTTATGGTTTGGTACGAGGCCGACGATCTACTCCGTTCACAATGAGGTAAAACTCCTCGTGCGGGGGACATCTTAGCGGTTTGGGCTAGGCCTGAAATCGCGGGGTGTTGCAGGTGGTATCAGAGCCCGGCTTCGTAACCTACCTAAAGAACTAGGATTAATTAACTAGTTAATCACAAATGGAAAATCTTTTCAAAATTTTAATAACTGGACTAGGAAAGACTAAAACTTGGAAAGTTAATGAGTAAACAAGCCGTGGGGAATTGGGCTACTTGTTTTTATGAACTAGTGTTATGCTACTAGTCGTGGATTAACATCTTAATTGCTAATGTGACACTGATCTAGATGGTAATTGCTTGTCTATTTGTATGTTGGTTATCTTATGATCATGATTTGTTATAGCAAGATGATTGTCGCTGTAGTGTTATTATGTTTGTCCATGTTCCTTTACATTGTTGGTCGATCTGAGAGTATCGACACTCAGACTTAGAAACCTTAGGACCCATTTTCCTTTTTACCCGTCTGGCATGTCGGATGATTACCAATACCAGACCGATCACCAATCACGCCATATGTTGTTCGCTTGTTGGTATGATCCCTGCATTTTCGTGTGCATTAGAAATTGCATCCTTACATCATGCATATAGGCAAAATGTTTTCTCTAGGGAGTGATTGTTTTACGCTTCGAGGACGAAGCGTTGTTTTAAGGGGAAGGTGATGTAATACCCCTATTTTTAATAGGGTGTTTATTTAATAATTTTCTAAAGTTGTGGGTTAGTGTTAGCTTTTCCTAAACAATAGGGAGTATGCATTTGTAGTTTCGTAAATTTTGGTGTGGGGGTTAAAGTGTCTTTTCTCAAACTTGGGTGTAAACCCACTGGTCTCTCTCTCTCTCCCTCTCTAACAGACGGGAAACCCATCTTCTTCTCCATCATCCCCAAATCAACGGAACCACCTTCACCACCATGCCAAGATCTTCCTCAACTCCACCTCCAGTCCACATATATCAACCCACCAACTCCTCTCTTCTTCACCTCAATCTCACACCCTCTGTTTTTAGAAGCAAGCAAAACCAGTCCTCTGTTTTCCCCCAAATCACCACCGTACATCACCACCACCATTGTCCCGGAAATTTTCGGCGAAAACCCACCAGAAATAGCGCCGCCAAGGTCGCCTCCTCCCCCTCTTCTTCCCGACGAACCACCAGGAGCCAACAGAGCCACTGTCGACTCTGTTTTTGCGCTGACCCGGCTTCGACCCGAATTCCCGACCCGGGTTTCTGACGAGAAACCCAGCAATTCGCCTCTCTCTCCGTCGGTTCCTTTCTCTCCGGCGACCATTAGAAGCAGCAGCAGTGCTGCAGTTGGGGACCCAACACACCGTCGCCTATCTCAGACGACCCAGAGGTCGGAGCTTCCAGCCGACCAAAGCAGCGGACGAGGTAACCCATCGGAGACCCGGTTTCGACCCGAGAAGAACCCGACGCCGTTAGCCTCTGCCCCGTTCCCCGTCCGCTCTCTCTCCCGACGTTCTCTCTCGGCGGCGAACCAGAAGCCGAGTGGCAGCAGCAGCAGAGCCGTCGCGCTCCAGTCCCAACACGCCGTCGCCGCCGCGACTTTCTTCCTCACTCCATTCTCTTCAATCGGTAAACACAAGAACTCACTATGTATTCCAATTTCTCTCCCATTTGCTTCCAGCTCTCCTCAATCTTTGTGTGCATCTTTAGTTTTGTGGGTTTTGTAAGTTGGAGATGTTGCAGTAGGTTTAGTTTGGTATTGTGTTACTCTGTTTGGAGAAGAAGGTATAATTGAAAGAGTTTGAATTGAATTGGGGTTAATTTTGTATCTTCTGGTCATGTTGGGGGTGTTTGTGCCATTTCAGAATCTTTGGGGAAGGCTTTAGATCTAAATTAAAATATGTTTTCTTCATTTGGCTATTTATTCTATAACTAGTGTTTTGTTTATACCAATTATAAATAATTAGTTTCTTTTAATGAGAAAATAAATATAAGTTTTTATAGTATCATTTTGTAAGAAGAGTTTTACTAATAAAAATAGATGTTTTTGTTAATAAGTAAAGTGGTTTTCTTAAGTTATTATATAATTTGACTTTTGTGTGTTTTAATTCAAGATCTTTTCTTATAAAAGTAGATATTGGTTTATAAATATATATTTACTCTTTTAATAAGTAATATAACTTTTCTTTAATACTATTATCTACTTTAAATATTATACTCTTTTCTAAAATTAATTATAAATAGCTTTTTCCTAAAAATAATACTTAATAGTTTAAATCCTACCTTTATTAGTCTTTGTTTATTTATTTTCTTAACTACAATAATTTTATAAATTAATATATATTTTTTTTTTCTAATACTAGAGTTCCGAACTCGATTTTGGGGGTAAATTAAATTGGGAACTTCTCGGGGAAATATTCTTTGCATTTGCATATAGGGCATAATTGCATTTGTTGTACGAGATTGGTCGTGTATTAATGTTAGGATTATTCGACTATTGTAGGGTTCGTAGACGATCAGTTCATCGAGAACCCGTACGACGAGTACTAGTTTTTGTGCTTGCTTGTGTGTGTGGAGCTTTCTTTAATCCAAGTAAGTTATATGCTCGACTCTTCTACCATCAAAATGAGTTTCCAAGATGTGTTATGTGCCAAATTTGTTCGTACTACCCATTTGTTGAAACTCTGAAAATCATGTCTACTTTGGCACAAAGTGTGAAATTGAAATCTCTCTCTTGAAGATATGAGTTATGTATATCCTGGAACTGATCAGCACTTTAATCCTTGCTTTCTTTATTGGTTTTGAATACCTGGTTTGGATCGAGAATCATCTTCTTTCAAGGAATACTCATAAGACACTAAGTAACGTAAAGTGAAAGATAACTTGTACGAGCTGTTCTTTAGTTCCCTTCGGTGATTATATTATTGAGGACCATACGTTCTGGTCAAGAGATTTTGGGAGCCAAACTCTGGCGTACCCTTGGTACCCATAGTCCTACACTACCATGAGGACTTGGGGGTTCCTACTTGTACTACTCTAGTGGAGTTGCTAACCTCTAGGGGGTGTCGACACTTAAGGTCTTGTAGGTCAGTATTGAGGCGGGAATGCCATATTTAGAGGGGCTTTCACAGCTGCCGGGTTGAATTAGGGTTTGTTAGACCCACGAAGTAACCCTGAGTTATTTATTTCCGAGGCAGGCGGGAACTCTGCATTCGCTCGTACAATGTTTAATTTCTGGGGCTCATGGGGCAGTAGAGCTAGCTGCTCCCGTGACACGTGGCCAGGTGGCCGCCAGAAAAGTTTCGAATGAGGACTTTAATAAGAAAGATTAAGCTGGAATGTCAAATCCAAGTTTATCCCTTTACCTTTCTTGTTTGCTTATGTGATCTCAATCTAAGGCTTTAATCATCTTTTTCTTTACTTTTTCCTTTATTTATTCTTGAATTATGTGCCCAATCATCTGTTTACATGTTGAGGTATTTCTTACACAGTTTAAACTGACTTTAAGAAAAACTGTGGTCGGCTTTTGCTATTTGAAAACCCACAGGTTAACACCGCTGCAGACTCTGGGGGAACGAATCACAAGCTTGGATGAAGGAATCACTTTAGCTCTCACGGAATAAATCATTAGTTTCATGTTATTGTTTCCTTTCAAACTATTTGGTTTTGTTTTCAAGTTTAAACGTTAAGGATCACGTTTGGTCATTTCCTTATTGTAATAAAGTTGATTTTGAATTGAATTAGAAGTTTTGTTCTTTATGGTTTGGTACGAGGCCGACGATCTACTCCGTTCACAATGAGGTAAAACTCCTCGTGCGGGGGACATCTTAGCGGTTTGGGCTAGGCCTGAAATCGCGGGGTGTTGCAGGTGGTATCAGAGCCCGGCTTCGTAACCTACCTAAAGAACTAGGATTAATTAACTAGTTAATCACAAATGGAAAATCTTTTCAAAATTTTAATAACTGGACTAGGAAAGACTAAAACTTGGAAAGTTAATGAGTAAACAAGCCGTGGGGAATTGGGCTACTTGTTTTTATGAACTAGTGTTATGCTACTAGTCGTGGATTAACATCTTAATTGCTAATGTGACACTGATCTAGATGGTAATTGCTTGTCTATTTGTATGTTGGTTATCTTATGATCATGATTTGTTATAGCAAGATGATTGTCGCTGTAGTGTTATTATGTTTGTCCATGTTCCTTTACATTGTTGGTCGATCTGAGAGTATCGACACTCAGACTTAGAAACCTTAGGACCCATTTTCCTTTTTACCCGTCTGGCATGTCGGATGATTACCAATACCAGACCGATCACCAATCACGCCATATGTTGTTCGCTTGTTGGTATGATCCCTGCATTTTCGTGTGCATTAGAAATTGCATCCTTACATCATGCATATAGGCAAAATGTTTTCTCTAGGGAGTGATTGTTTTACGCTTCGAGGACGAAGCGTTGTTTTAAGGGGAAGGTGATGTAATACCCCTATTTTTAATAGGGTGTTTATTTAATAATTTTCTAAAGTTGTGGGTTAGTGTTAGCTTTTCCTAAACAATAGGGAGTATGCATTTGTAGTTTCGTAAATTTTGGTGTGGGGGTTAAAGTGTCTTTTCTCAAACTTGGGTGTAAACCCACTGGTCTCTCTCTCTCTCCCTCTCTAACAGACGGGAAACCCATCTTCTTCTCCATCATCCCCAAATCAACGGAACCACCTTCACCACCATGCCAAGATCTTCCTCAACTCCACCTCCAGTCCACATATATCAACCCACCAACTCCTCTCTTCTTCACCTCAATCTCACACCCTCTGTTTTTAGAAGCAAGCAAAACCAGTCCTCTGTTTTCCCCCAAATCACCACCGTACATCACCACCACCATTGTCCCGGAAATTTTCGGCGAAAACCCACCAGAAATAGCGCCGCCAAGGTCGCCTCCTCCCCCTCTTCTTCCCGACGAACCACCAGGAGCCAACAGAGCCACTGTCGACTCTGTTTTTGCGCTGACCCGGCTTCGACCCGAATTCCCGACCCGGGTTTCTGACGAGAAACCCAGCAATTCGCCTCTCTCTCCGTCGGTTCCTTTCTCTCCGGCGACCATTAGAAGCAGCAGCAGTGCTGCAGTTGGGGACCCAACACACCGTCGCCTATCTCAGACGACCCAGAGGTCGGAGCTTCCAGCCGACCAAAGCAGCGGACGAGGTAACCCATCGGAGACCCGGTTTCGACCCGAGAAGAACCCGACGCCGTTAGCCTCTGCCCCGTTCCCTGTCCGCTCTCTCTCCCGACGTTCTCTCTCGGCGGCGAACCAGAAGCCGAGTGGCAGCAGCAGCAGAGCCGTCGCGCTCCAGTCCCAACACGCCGTCGCCGCCGCGACTTTCTTCCTCACTCCATTCTCTTCAATCGGTAAACACAAGAACTCACTATGTATTCCAATTTCTCTCCCATTTGCTTCCAGCTCTCCTCAATCTTTGTGTGCATCTTTAGTTTTGTGGGTTTTGTAAGTTGGAGATGTTGCAGTAGGTTTAGTTTGGTATTGTGTTACTCTGTTTGGAGAAGAAGGTATAATTGAAAGAGTTTGAATTGAATTGGGGTTAATTTTGTATCTTCTGGTCATGTTGGGGGTGTTTGTGCCATTTCAGAATCTTTGGGGAAGGCTTTAGATCTAAATTAAAATATGTTTTCTTCATTTGGCTATTTATTCTATAACTAGTGTTTTGTTTATACCAATTATAAATAATTAGTTTCTTTTAATGAGAAAATAAATATAAGTTTTTATAGTATCATTTTGTAAGAAGAGTTTTACTAATAAAAATAGATGTTTTTGTTAATAAGTAAAGTGGTTTTCTTAAGTTATTATATAATTTGACTTTTGTGTGTTTTAATTCAAGATCTTTTCTTATAAAAGTAGATATTGGTTTATAAATATATATTTACTCTTTTAATAAGTAATATAACTTTTCTTTAATACTATTATCTACTTTAAATATTATACTCTTTTCTAAAATTAATTATAAATAGCTTTTTCCTAAAAATAATACTTAATAGTTTAAATCCTACCTTTATTAGTCTTTGTTTATTTATTTTCTTAACTACAATAATTTTATAAATTAATATATATTTTTTTTTCTAATACTAGAGTTCCGAACTCGATTTTGGGGGTAAATTAAATTGGGAACTTCTCGGGGAAATATTCTTTGCATTTGCATATAGGGCATAATTGCATTTGTTGTACGAGATTGGTCGTGTATTAATGTTAGGATTATTCGACTATTGTAGGGTTCGTAGACGATCAGTTCATCGAGAACCCGTACGACGAGTACTAGTTTTTGTGCTTGCTTGTGTGTGTGGAGCTTTCTTTAATCCAAGTAAGTTATATGCTCGACTCTTCTACCATCAAAATGAGTTTCCAAGATGTGTTATGTGCCAAATTTGTTACTGTTTTGATTATCGTACTACCCATTTGTTGAAACTCTGAAAATCATGTCTACTTTGGCACAAAGTGTGAAATTGAAATCTCTCTCTTGAAGATATGAGTTATGTATATCCTGGAACTGATCAGCACTTTAATCCTTGCTTTCTTTATTGGTTTTGAATACCTGGTTTGGATTGAGAATCATCTTCTTTCAAGGAATACTCATAAGACACTAAGTAACGTAAAGTGAAAGATAACTTGTACGAGCTGTTCTTTAGTTCCCTTCGGTGATTATATTATTGAGGACCATACGTTCTGGTCAAGAGATTTTGGGAGCCAAACTCTGGCGTACCCTTGGTACCCATAGTCCTACACTACCATGAGGACTTGGGGGTTCCTACTTGTACTACTCTAGTGGAGTTGCTAACCTCTAGGGGGTGTCGACACTTAAGGTCTTGTAGGTCAGTATTGAGGCGGGAAGGCCATATTTAGAGGGGCTTTCACAGCTGCCGGGTTGAAGTAGGGTTTGTTAGACCCACGAAGTAACCCTGAGTTATTTATTTCCGAGGCAGGCGGGAACTCTGCATTCGCTCGTACAATGTTTAATTTCTGGGGCTCATGGGGCAGTAGAGCTAGCTGCTCCCGTGACACGTGGCCAGGTGGCCGCCAGAAAAGTTTCGTATGAGGACTTTAATAAGAAAGATTAAGCTGGAATGTCAAATCCAAGTTTATCCCTTTACCTTTCTTGTTTGCTTATGTGATCTCAATCTAAGGCTTTAATCATCTTTTTCTTTACTTTTTCCTTTATTTATTCTTGAATTATGTGCCCAATCATCTGTTTACATGTTGAGGTATTTCTTACTCAGTTTAAACTGACTTTTAGAAAAACTGTGGTCGGCTTTTGCTATTTGAAAACCCACAGGTTAACACCGCTGCAGACTCTGGGGGAACGAATCACTAGCTTGGATGAAGGAATCACTTTAGCTCTCACGGAATAAATCATTAGTTTCATGTTATTGTTTCCTTTCAAACTATTTGGTTTTGTTTTCAAGTTTAAACGTTAAGGATCACGTTTGGTCATTTCCTTATTGTAATAAAGTTGATTTTGAATTGAATTAGAAGTTTTGTTCTTTATGGTTTGGTACGAGGCCGACGATCTACTCCGTTCACAATGAGGTAAATTTCCTCGTGCGGGGGACATCTTAGCGGTTTGGGCTAGGCCTGAAATCGCGGGGTGTTGCAGGTGGTATCAGAGCCCGGCTTCGTAACCTACCTAAAGAACTAGGATTAATTAACTAGTTAATCACAAATGGAAAATCTTTTCAAAATTTTAATAACTGGACTAGGAAAGACTAAAACTTGGAAAGTTAATGAGTAAACAAGCCGTGGGGAATTGGGCTACTTGTTTTTATGAACTAGTGTTATGCTACTAGTCGTGGATTAATATCTTAATTGCTAATGTGACACTGATCTAGATGGTAATTGCTTGTCTATTTGTATGTTGGTTATCTTATGATCATGATTTGTTATAGCAAGATGATTGTCGCTGTAGTGTTATTATGTTTGTCCATGTTCCTTTACATTGTTGGTCGATCTGAGAGTATCGACACTCAGACTTAGAAACCTTAGGACCCATTTTCCTTTTTACCCGTCTGGCATGTCGGATGATTACCAATACCAGACCGATCACCAATTACGCCATATGTTGTTCGCTTGTTGGTATGATCCCTTCATTTTCGTGTGCATTAGAAATTGCATCCTTACATCATGCATATAGGCAAAATGTTTTCTCTAGGGAGTGATTGTTTTACGCTTCGAGGACGAAGCGTTGTTTTAAGGGGAAGGTGATGTAATACCCCTATTTTTAATAGGGTGTTTATTTAATAATTTTCTAAAGTTGTGGGTTAGTGTTAGCTTTTCCTAAACAATAGGGAGTATGCATTTGTAGTTTCGTAAATTTTGGTGTGGGGGTTAAAGTGTCTTTTCTCAAACTTGGGTGTAAACCCACTGGTCTCTCTCTCTCTCCCTCTCTAACAGACGGGAAACCCATCTTCTTCTCCATCATCCCCAAATCAACGGAACCACCTTCACCACCATGCCAAGATCTTCCTGAACTCCACCTCCAGTCCACATATATCAACCCACCAACTCCTCTCTTCTTCACCTCAATCTCACACCCTCTGTTTTTAGAAGCAAGCAAAACCAGTCCTCTGTTTTCCCCCAAAGCACCACCGTACATCACCACCACCATTGTCCCGGAAATTTTCGGCGAAAACCCACCAGAAATAGCGCCGCCAAGGTCGCCTCCTCCCCCTCTTCTTCCCGACGAACCACCAGGAGCCAACAGAGCCACTGTCGACTCTGTTTTTGCGCTGACCCGGCTTCGACCCGAATTCCCGACCCGGGTTTCTGACGAGAAACCCAGCAATTCGCCTCTCTCTCCGTCGGTTCCTTTCTCTCCGGCGACCATTAGAAGCAGCAGCAGTGCTGCAGTTGGGGACCCAACACACCGTCGCCTATCTCAGACGACCCAGAGGTCGGAGCTTCCAGCCGACCAAAGCAGCGGACGAGGTAACCCATCGGAGACCCGGTTTCGACCCGAGAAGAACCCGACGCCGTTAGCCTCTGCCCCGTTCCCCGTCCGCTCTCTCTCCCGACGTTCTCTCTCGGCGGCGAACCAGAAGCCGAGTGGCAGCAGCAGCAGAGCCGTCGCGCTCCAGTCCCAACACGCCGTCGCCGCCGCGACTTTCTTCCTCACTCCATTCTCTTCAATCGGTAAACACAAGAACTCACTATGTATTCCAATTTCTCTCCCATTTGCTTCCAGCTCTCCTCAATCTTTGTGTGCATCTTTAGTTTTGTGGGTTTTGTAAGTTGGAGATGTTGCAGTAGGTTTAGTTTGGTATTGTGTTACTCTGTTTGGAGAAGAAGGTATAATTGAAAGAGTTTGAATTGAATTGGGGTTAATTTTGTATCTTCTGGTCATGTTGGGGGTGTTTGTGCCATTTCAGAATCTTTGGGGAAGGCTTTAGATCTAAATTAAAATATGTTTTCTTCATTTGGCTATTTATTCTATAACTAGTGTTTTGTTTATACCAATTATAAATAATTAGTTTCTTTTAATGAGAAAATAAATATAAGTTTTTATAGTATCATTTTGTAAGAAGAGTTTTACTAATAAAAATAGATGTTTTTGTTAATAAGTAAAGTGGTTTTCTTAAGTTATTATATAATTTGACTTTTGTGTGTTTTAATTCAAGATCTTTTCTTATAAAAGTAGATATTGGTTTATAAATATATATTTACTCTTTTAATAAGTAATATAACTTTTCTTTAATACTATTATCTACTTTAAATATTATACTCTTTTCTAAAATTAATTATAAATAGCTTTTTCCTAAAAATAATACTTAATAGTTTAAATCCTACCTTTATTAGTCTTTGTTTATTTATTTTCTTAACTACAATAATTTTATAAATTAATATATATTTTTTTTTCTAATACTAGAGTTCCGAACTCGATTTTGGGGGTAAATTAAATTGGGAACTTCTCGGGGAAATATTCTTTGCATTTGCATATAGGGCATAATTGCATTTGTTGTACGAGATTGGTCGTGTATTAATGTTAGGATTATTCGACTATTGTAGGGTTCGTAGACGATCAGTTCATCGAGAACCCGTACGACGAGTACTAGTTTTTGTGCTTGCTTGTGTGTGTGGAGCTTTCTTTAATCCAAGTAAGTTATATGCTCGACTCTTCTACCATCAAAATGAGTTTCCAAGATGTGTTATGTGCCAAATTTGTTCGTACTACCCATTTGTTGAAACTCTGAAAATCATGTCTACTTTGGCACAAAGTGTGAAATTGAAATCTCTCTCTT
This sequence comes from Linanthus parryae, assembly GCA_023055425.1. Classification (NCBI taxonomy): domain Eukaryota; kingdom Viridiplantae; phylum Streptophyta; class Magnoliopsida; order Ericales; family Polemoniaceae; genus Linanthus; species Linanthus parryae. Next base: position 123,806,516 of record JALGPY010000004.1, on the reverse strand, counting down.
GAAGATATGAGTTATGTATATCCTGGAACTGATCAGCACTTTAATCCTTGCTTTCTTTATTGGTTTTGAATACCTGGTTTGGATCGAGAATCATCTTCTTTCAAGGAATACTCATAAGACACTAAGTAACGTAAAGTGAAAGATAACTTGTACGAGCTGTTCTTTAGTTCCCTTCGGTGATTATATTATTGAGGACCATACGTTCTGGTCAAGAGATTTTGGGAGCCAAACTCTGGCGTACCCTTGGTACCCATAGTCCTACACTACCATGAGGACTTGGGGGTTCCTACTTGTACTACTCTAGTGGAGTTGCTAACCTCTAGGGGGTGTCGACACTTAAGGTCTTGTAGGTCAGTATTGAGGCGGGAATGCCATATTTAGAGGGGCTTTCACAGCTGCCGGGTTGAAGTCGGGTTTGTTAGACCCACGAAGTAACCCTGAGTTATTTATTTCCGAGGCAGGCGGGAACTCTGCATTCGCTCGTACAATGTTTAATTTCTGGGGCTCATGGGGCAGTAGAGCTAGCTGCTCCCGTGACACGTGGCCAGGTGGCCGCCAGAAAAGTTTCGAATGAGGACTTTAATAAGAAAGATTAAGCTGGAATGTCAAATCCAAGTTTATCCCTTTACCTTTCTTGTTTGCTTATGTGATCTCAATCTAAGGCTTTAATCATCTTTTTCTTTACTTTTTCCTTTATTTATTCTTGAATTATGTGCCCAATCATCTGTTTACATGTTGAGGTATTTCTTACACAGTTTAAACTGACTTTAAGAAAAACTGTGGTCGGCTTTTGCTATTTGAAAACCCACAGGTTAACACCGCTGCAGACTCTGGGGGAACGAATCACAAGCTTGGATGAAGGAATCACTTTAGCTCTCACGGAATAAATCATTAGTTTCATGTTATTGTTTCCTTTCAAACTATTTGGTTTTGTTTTCAAGTTTAAACGTTAAGGATCACGTTTGGTCATTTCCTTATTGTAATAAAGTTGATTTTGAATTGAATTAGAAGTTTTGTTCTTTATGGTTTGGTACGAGGCCGACGATCTACTCCGTTCACAATGAGGTAAAACTCCTCGTGCGGGGGACATCTTAGCGGTTTGGGCTAGGCCTGAAATCGCGGGGTGTTGCAGGTGGTATCAGAGCCCGGCTTCGTAACCTACCTAAAGAACTAGGATTAATTAACTAGTTAATCACAAATGGAAAATCTTTTCAAAATTTTAATAACTGGACTAGGAAAGACTAAAACTTGGAAAGTTAATGAGTAAACAAGCCGTGGGGAATTGGGCTACTTGTTTTTATGAACTAGTGTTATGCTACTAGTCGTGGATTAACATCTTAATTGCTAATGTGACACTGATCTAGATGGTAATTGCTTGTCTATTTGTATGTTGGTTATCTTATGATCATGATTTGTTATAGCAAGATGATTGTCGCTGTAGTGTTATTATGTTTGTCCATGTTCCTTTACATTGTTGGTCGATCTGAGAGTATCGACACTCAGACTTAGAAACCTTAGGACCCATTTTCCTTTTTACCCGTCTGGCATGTCGGATGATTACCAATACCAGACCGATCACCAATCACGCCATATGTTGTTCGCTTGTTGGTATGATCCCTGCATTTTCGTGTGCATTAGAAATTGCATCCTTACATCATGCATATAGGCAAAATGTTTTCTCTAGGGAGTGATTGTTTTACGCTTCGAGGACGAAGCGTTGTTTTAAGGGGAAGGTGATGTAATACCCCTATTTTTAATAGGGTGTTTATTTAATAATTTTCTAAAGTTGTGGGTTAGTGTTAGCTTTTCCTAAACAATAGGGAGTATGCATTTGTAGTTTCGTAAATTTTGGTGTGGGGGTTAAAGTGTCTTTTCTCAAACTTGGGTGTAAACCCACTGGTCTCTCTCTCTCTCCCTCTCTAACAGACGGGAAACCCATCTTCTTCTCCATCATCCCCAAATCAACGGAACCACCTTCACCACCATGCCAAGATCTTCCTCAACTCCACCTCCAGTCCACATATATCAACCCACCAACTCCTCTCTTCTTCACCTCAATCTCACACCCTCTGTTTTTAGAAGCAAGCAAAACCAGTCCTCTGTTTTCCCCCAAATCACCACCGTACATCACCACCACCATTGTCCCGGAAATTTTCGGCGAAAACCCACCAGAAATAGCGCCGCCAAGGTCGCCTCCTCCCCCTCTTCTTCCCGACGAACCACCAGGAGCCAACAGAGCCACTGTCGACTCTGTTTTTGCGCTGACCCGGCTTCGACCCGAATTCCCGACCCGGGTTTCTGACGAGAAACCCAGCAATTCGCCTCTCTCTCCGTCGGTTCCTTTCTCTCCGGCGACCATTAGAAGCAGCAGCAGTGCTGCAGTTGGGGACCCAACACACCGTCGCCTATCTCAGACGACCCAGAGGTCGGAGCTTCCAGCCGACCAAAGCAGCGGACGAGGTAACCCATCGGAGACCCGGTTTCGACCCGAGAAGAACCCGACGCCGTTAGCCTCTGCCCCGTTCCCTGTCCGCTCTCTCTCCCGACGTTCTCTCTCGGCGGCGAACCAGAAGCCGAGTGGCAGCAGCAGCAGAGCCGTCGCGCTCCAGTCCCAACACGCCGTCGCCGCCGCGACTTTCTTCCTCACTCCATTCTCTTCAATCGGTAAACACAAGAACTCACTATGTATTCCAATTTCTCTCCCATTTGCTTCCAGCTCTCCTCAATCTTTGTGTGCATCTTTAGTTTTGTGGGTTTTGTAAGTTGGAGATGTTGCAGTAGGTTTAGTTTGGTATTGTGTTACTCTGTTTGGAGAAGAAGGTATAATTGAAAGAGTTTGAATTGAATTGGGGTTAATTTTGTATCTTCTGGTCATGTTGGGGGTGTTTGTGCCATTTCAGAATCTTTGGGGAAGGCTTTAGATCTAAATTAAAATATGTTTTCTTCATTTGGCTATTTATTCTATAACTAGTGTTTTGTTTATACCAATTATAAATAATTAGTTTCTTTTAATGAGAAAATAAATATAAGTTTTTATAGTATCATTTTGTAAGAAGAGTTTTACTAATAAAAATAGATGTTTTTGTTAATAAGTAAAGTGGTTTTCTTAAGTTATTATATAATTTGACTTTTGTGTGTTTTAATTCAAGATCTTTTCTTATAAAAGTAGATATTGGTTTATAAATATATATTTACTCTTTTAATAAGTAATATAACTTTTCTTTAATACTATTATCTACTTTAAATATTATACTCTTTTCTAAAATTAATTATAAATAGCTTTTTCCTAAAAATAATACTTAATAGTTTAAATCCTACCTTTATTAGTCTTTGTTTATTTATTTTCTTAACTACAATAATTTTATAAATTAATATATATTTTTTTTTCTAATACTAGAGTTCCGAACTCGATTTTGGGGGTAAATTAAATTGGGAACTTCTCGGGGAAATATTCTTTGCATTTGCATATAGGGCATAATTGCATTTGTTGTACGAGATTGGTCGTGTATTAATGTTAGGATTATTCGACTATTGTAGGGTTCGTAGACGATCAGTTCATCGAGAACCCGTACGACGAGTACTAGTTTTTGTGCTTGCTTGTGTGTGTGGAGCTTTCTTTAATCCAAGTAAGTTATATGCTCGACTCTTCTACCATCAAAATGAGTTTCCAAGATGTGTTATGTGCCAAATTTGTTACTGTTTTGATTATCGTACTACCCATTTGTTGAAACTCTGAAAATCATGTCTACTTTGGCACAAAGTGTGAAATTGAAATCTCTCTCTTGAAGATATGAGTTATGTATATCCTGGAACTGATCAGCACTTTAATCCTTGCTTTCTTTATTGGTTTTGAATACCTGGTTTGGATTGAGAATCATCTTCTTTCAAGGAATACTCATAAGACACTAAGTAACGTAAAGTGAAAGATAACTTGTACGAGCTGTTCTTTAGTTCCCTTCGGTGATTATATTATTGAGGACCATACGTTCTGGTCAAGAGATTTTGGGAGCCAAACTCTGGCGTACCCTTGGTACCCATAGTCCTACACTACCATGAGGACTTGGGGGTTCCTACTTGTACTACTCTAGTGGAGTTGCTAACCTCTAGGGGGTGTCGACACTTAAGGTCTTGTAGGTCAGTATTGAGGCGGGAAGGCCATATTTAGAGGGGCTTTCACAGCTGCCGGGTTGAAGTAGGGTTTGTTAGACCCACGAAGTAACCCTGAGTTATTTATTTCCGAGGCAGGCGGGAACTCTGCATTCGCTCGTACAATGTTTAATTTCTGGGGCTCATGGGGCAGTAGAGCTAGCTGCTCCCGTGACACGTGGCCAGGTGGCCGCCAGAAAAGTTTCGAATGAGGACTTTAATAAGAAAGATTAAGCTGGAATGTCAAATCCAAGTTTATCCCTTTACCTTTCTTGTTTGCTTATGTGATCTCAATCTAAGGCTTTAATCATCTTTTTCTTTACTTTTTCCTTTATTTATTCTTGAATTATGTGCCCAATCATCTGTTTACATGTTGAGGTATTTCTTACTCAGTTTAAACTGACTTTTAGAAAAACTGTGGTCGGCTTTTGCTATTTGAAAACCCACAGGTTAACACCGCTGCAGACTCTGGGGGAACGAATCACTAGCTTGGATGAAGGAATCACTTTAGCTCTCACGGAATAAATCATTAGTTTCATGTTATTGTTTCCTTTCAAACTATTTGGTTTTGTTTTCAAGTTTAAACGTTAAGGATCACGTTTGGTCATTTCCTTATTGTAATAAAGTTGATTTTGAATTGAATTAGAAGTTTTGTTCTTTATGGTTTGGTACGAGGCCGACGATCTACTCCGTTCACAATGAGGTAAATTTCCTCGTGCGGGGGACATCTTAGCGGTTTGGGCTAGGCCTGAAATCGCAGGGTGTTGCAGGTGGTATCAGAGCCCGGCTTCGTAACCTACCTAAAGAACTAGGATTAATTAACTAGTTAATCACAAATGGAAAATCTTTTCAAAATTTTAATAACTGGACTAGGAAAGACTAAAACTTGGAAAGTTAATGAGTAAACAAGCCGTGGGGAATTGGGCTACTTGTTTTTATGAACTAGTGTTATGCTACTAGTCGTGGATTAATATCTTAATTGCTAATGTGACACTGATCTAGATGGTAATTGCTTGTCTATTTGTATGTTGGTTATCTTATGATCATGATTTGTTATAGCAAGATGATTGTCGCTGTAGTGTTATTATGTTTGTCCATGTTCCTTTACATTGTTGGTCGATCTGAGAGTATCGACACTCAGACTTAGAAACCTTAGGACCCATTTTCCTTTTTACCCGTCTGGCATGTCGGATGATTACCAATACCAGACCGATCACCAATTACGCCATATGTTGTTCGCTTGTTGGTATGATCCCTTCATTTTCGTGTGCATTAGAAATTGCATCCTTACATCATGCATATAGGCAAAATGTTTTCTCTAGGGAGTGATTGTTTTACGCTTCGAGGACGAAGCGTTGTTTTAAGGGGAAGGTGATGTAATACCCCTATTTTTAATAGGGTGTTTATTTAATAATTTTCTAAAGTTGTGGGTTAGTGTTAGCTTTTCCTAAACAATAGGGAGTATGCATTTGTAGTTTCGTAAATTTTGGTGTGGGGGTTAAAGTGTCTTTTCTCAAACTTGGGTGTAAACCCACTGGTCTCTCTCTCTCTCCCTCTCTAACAGACGGGAAACCCATCTTCTTCTCCATCATCCCCAAATCAACGGAACCACCTTCACCACCATGCCAAGATCTTCCTGAACTCCACCTCCAGTCCACATATATCAACCCACCAACTCCTCTCTTCTTCACCTCAATCTCACACCCTCTGTTTTTAGAAGCAAGCAAAACCAGTCCTCTGTTTTCCCCCAAAGCACCACCGTACATCACCACCACCATTGTCCCGGAAATTTTCGGCGAAAACCCACCAGAAATAGCGCCGCCAAGGTCGCCTCCTCCCCCTCTTCTTCCCGACGAACCACCAGGAGCCAACAGAGCCACTGTCGACTCTGTTTTTGCGCTGACCCGGCTTCGACCCGAATTCCCGACCCGGGTTTCTGACGAGAAACCCAGCAATTCGCCTCTCTCTCCGTCGGTTCCTTTCTCTCCGGCGACCATTAGAAGCAGCAGCAGTGCTGCAGTTGGGGACCCAACACACCGTCGCCTATCTCAGACGACCCAGAGGTCGGAGCTTCCAGCCGACCAAAGCAGCGGACGAGGTAACCCATCGGAGACCCGGTTTCGACCCGAGAAGAACCCGACGCCGTTAGCCTCTGCCCCGTTCCCCGTCCGCTCTCTCTCCCGACGTTCTCTCTCGGCGGCGAACCAGAAGCCGAGTGGCAGCAGCAGCAGAGCCGTCGCGCTCCAGTCCCAACACGCCGTCGCCGCCGCGACTTTCTTCCTCACTCCATTCTCTTCAATCGGTAAACACAAGAACTCACTATGTATTCCAATTTCTCTCCCATTTGCTTCCAGCTCTCCTCAATCTTTGTGTGCATCTTTAGTTTTGTGGGTTTTGTAAGTTGGAGATGTTGCAGTAGGTTTAGTTTGGTATTGTGTTACTCTGTTTGGAGAAGAAGGTATAATTGAAAGAGTTTGAATTGAATTGGGGTTAATTTTGTATCTTCTGGTCATGTTGGGGGTGTTTGTGCCATTTCAGAATCTTTGGGGAAGGCTTTAGATCTAAATTAAAATATGTTTTCTTCATTTGGCTATTTATTCTATAACTACTGTTTTGTTTATACCAATTATAAATAATTAGTTTCTTTTAATGAGAAAATAAATATAAGTTTTTATAGTATCATTTTGTAAGAAGAGTTTTACTAATAAAAATAGATGTTTTTGTTAATAAGTAAAGTGGTTTTCTTAAGTTATTATATAATTTGACTTTTGTGTGTTTTAATTCAAGATCTTTTCTCATAAAAGTAGATATTGGTTTATAAATATATATTTACTCTTTTAATAAGTAATATAACTTTTCTTTAATACTATTATCTACTTTAAATATTATACTCTTTTCTAAAATTAATTATAAATAGCTTTTTCCTAAAAATAATACTTAATAGTTTAAATCCTACCTTTATTTGTCTTTGTTTATTTATTTTCTTAACTACAATAATTTTATAAATTAATATATATATTTTTTTTTCTAATACTAGAGTTCCGAACTCGATTTTGGGGGTAAATTAAATTGGGAACTTCTCGGGGAAATATTCTTTGCATTTGCATATAGGGCATAATTGCATTTGTTGTACGAGATTGGTCGTGTATTAATGTTAGGATTATTCGACTATTGTAGGGTTCGTAGACGATCAGTTCATCGAGAACCCGTACGACGAGTACTAGTTTTTGTGCTTGCTTGTGTGTGTGGAGCTTTCTTTAATCCAAGTAAGTTATATGCTCGACTCTTCTACCATCAAAATGAGTTTCCAAGATGTGTTATGTGCCAAATTTGTTACTGTTTTGATTATCGTACTACCCATTTGTTGAATCTCTGAAAATCATGTCTACTTTGGCACAAAGTGTGAAATTGAAATCTCTCTCTTGAAGATATGAGTTATGTATATCCTGGAACTGATCAGCACTTTAATCCTTGCTTTCTTTATTGGTTTTGAATACCTGGTTTGGATCGAGAATCATCTTCTTTCAAGGAATACTCATAAGACACTAAGTAACGTAAAGTGAAATATAACTTGTACGAGCTGTTCTTTAGTTCACTTCGGTGATTATATTATTGAGGACCATACGTTCTGGTCAAGAGATTTTGGGAGCCAAACTCTGGCGTACCCTTGGTACCCATAGTCCTACACTACCATGAGGACTTGGGGGTTCCTACTTGTACTACTCTAGTGGAGTTGCTAACCTCTAGGGGGTGTCGACACTTAAGGTCTTGTAGGTCAGTATTGAGGCGGGAAGGCCATATTTAGAGGGGCTTTCACAACTGCCGGGTTGAAGTAGGGTTTGTTAGACCCACGAAGTAACCCTGAGTTATTTATTTCCGAGGCAGGCGGGAACTCTGCATTCGCTCGTACAATGTTTAATTTATGGGGCTCATGGGGCAGTAGAGCTAGCTGCTCCCGTGACACGTGGCCAGGTGGCCGCCAGAAAAGTTTTGAATGAGGACTTTAATAAGAAAGATTAAGCTGGAATGTCAAATCCAAGTTTATCCCTTTACCTTTCTTGTTTGCTTATGTGATCTCAATCTAAGGCTTTAATCATCTTTTTCTTTACTTTTTCCTTTATTTATTCTTGAATTATGTGCCTAATCATCTGTTTACATGTTGAGGTATTTCTTACTCAGTTTAAACTGACTTTTAGAAAAACTGTGGTCGGCTTTTGCTATTTGAAAACCCACAGGTTAACACCGCTGCAGACTCTGGGGGAACGAATCACTAGCTTGGATGAAGGAATCACTTTAGCTCTCACGGAATAAATCATTAGTTTCATGTTATTGTTTCCTTTCAAACTATTTGGTTTTGTTTTCAAGTTTAAACGTTAAGGATCACGTTTGGTCATTTCCTTATTGTAATAAAGTTGATTTTGAATTGAATTAGAAGTTTTGTTCTTTATGGTTTGGTACGAGGCCGACGATCTACTCCGTTCACAATGAGGTAAAACTCCTCGTGCGGGGGACATCTTAGCGGTTTGGGCTAGGCCTGAAATCGCGGGGTGTTGCAACCTGGTTCACCAGATTGAGATTGTCACATTCAATAATCACCCCTCTCATCTTCATAGTTTGAATATCCAAACATACCCTTCTAAGGGTTTGAGCTTCCATGTGGAGAGGATTAGAGACCCTGATCTTAAAATGATTTCCCCATTTCAGAATCCCTGCAGAATTTTGAGAATCCACCCACCAACACCCTCATTCTTGTCCTTGTGCCAAGCTGCATCCATATTTACTTTCAACTTGCCTTGGGGGGGAGGGTTCCAGCAATCTTGACTTTGAATCTTCATCTTATCAAAATGTCTAGGAGAAGTTTTTAGGTACTGAATGTCTTCCACTTTGTAGATGTAACTTTGGAGAGCTGTTTTTGGGATTGGGGACTTCCTTGTTGAAGATGCATTGGTTCCTATGTAACCAAATTGTCCATAAAGCCACACACAGTTTCTCAAAGTCCTCCTTTTTGCTCTTGTCTTCCAAAAAGCTTTCATACTTCTGGTTGATCCAAACTCTGAAATTACCAATATTCTGAAGAGTAGAGGTAGGGATTAGACCTGTACCAAACCAAAATGGCTTAACCCAACCACAATTGAAGAACATGTGTTCCAAATCTTCCAATTCACCAAGGCAAAGAGTGCAGACCCCATCTTTGCTGTTGAAGAGATTGATCTTGGTGGCTACACTGTTTCTGCTAATTCTCCAGAAAAAGTGGATCACTTTTAGAGGGAGATTTAAATTCCAAATAAAATACCAGAAATTCTTGTTCCAAGTGAATGAAGAGCCTGGTTTGTCCTTCCCTTTATTCTTCTTTGGCTGAATAGAAAGGGCCCTAAAATACCCTGATTTAACATTGTAGATACCCTTCTTTGTCGACCTCCAAATCCTCTTATCAGAGGAGTTGCTACTTAGAGATAAATCCATATTGAGAATTTCTTTGCTGATCTCAGTATTGAACAGGTTTTGAATCAAATATCTTTTCCAGGTTCTAGAGTGGGTATTGATAAGGTCAGCAACCTGACAAGAACCAGTTATACCTGTGATTTGGTGGATTGATTTCCCCTCTATCCCAGGGATCCATACTTCTTCAAAGCAATTTATGTCATGGCCACTTTTAATTAACCACATAAGGCCATCTTTAAGAAGCTCCCTACCTGCTAAAATACTTCTTCAGCTCCAGGAAGGTCTATTTCCAGTTTTTGCCTCCATGAAATGATCATTTGGATAGTAGATGCCTTTGAGAATTTTGGAGCACAAGGATTCCGAAAAGGCCTCATTTCAAGAGAGAAATGAACATCTGGAGGCCCATAATTAAAACATAGAGCCCATGGCCCAAATGATATTTATTTTGCCAGTAAAATATCTATATGCTTATGAGAAAACACAATAGTTCCAAAAAAAAAATTGACAGAGGTTTCAGCCTTTTTCTCTGTACTTCAGAAAAGAAGAAATGGCAACGACCAATCTCCTTCTATCTTCTCCACCACCAGGTGTTGGTGTGTATGTGAGAATCAATAGACTGGAATAATCTCTGAGTCGTGTGAATCACTCTCATATTAAAGTATTTCGGTGGTATATACACGAAATCAATAATCGGATAAAACAGAGATTTTCAAGAATGAAGATGGTTGCTATGGATTCCCGAACTCAGAGGTTCTCTCTGTGTGTTCTTCATTCGATCAAAAATTGACAAAATAGAGAGGGAGACAAGGCGGTTAGTAACCGCCAGATTTCAGTCCGTTTTTTCAAATGAAAATAAAATCGGAGACGGTTTTTGTAAAGCAATAAACGTTCGAAATCTAATTTTTCCACGCTGACCGGCCAGCGCGACCGCCGCCAGGGGCGCTACCCCCGGATGTCTCCCGCAGTCGTCCGGGAGTTCGTCGTCCAAGACATTAGCATAGTCGTGTGCACACGTGTACTCCACACCTCCTAACGTTTACAATATATATGCTAATGTCTACTTTGATCGTACGAAAATCCGATTACACAAAATGACCGATGACACTAAAATCACCAACATGTACTCTCTTCCACCACCGTGTTTGCTAATATTATTCTACAAAACATGGACATAAGTATTCTCCAATCTTGAATTGTGTCTGTTACATGGACTGACAATGTTTGATATTATTCTACATAACAATCAAGTTCGTGCATCGGACCCATGTGTATTAGTGTATATGGACCAAGACTTCATCCATGTGTATAGACCAAGACTCTATTGCGAGATATGTTACTCAATTCCGTGATTTTTACTGACTAGGGAGGATTACTCTTCTAGATAAGCGTAACTGATACGTTCTTTCGTAAACACAAACTACAACTGTCCAAGGCTAACACTTGATAAAGACATAAAACAAGAGTATATTTCGGGATGTAGTTGTGTTGGTTGAGTTTACATTTTTAAGATTTTTGTCCATTTGCCTAGACCTGAGTTAAAACTTTGGAGTAATCCATGACTGTCTATTGACTTCTTCAGCAGTTATATTTTACAAGATGTATTGAATTAGACTCTTAAAATAGTGTGCACTCAAAAAGTAGCGAATGCGAGTTCCAATTAAAAAAAAAAAAAAAGGCAACATATGTTGGTGATGGGGCTTGAAGACAACCAGGCCTGGAGGGCCCTATATCAAAAAGAGAGAAAAGACCACCTGGAGGCCCATAATTCAGACTTCACAATGGAGCCCATGGCCCAAACAATATTTTATTTTTTGCCAGTAAAAGATCTACTGATCTACACTTCTGAAACATCCAGTAGATGTTCCACTAAAATTTTACAGACATTTCAGTCTTTTCTCTGTACTTCAGAGAAGAAGAAATGTCCATGACCAATCTCCTTCTATCTTCTCCACCACCAACACCACACACTCTCTTCCACCACAGACCACAACACCACTCCACCATCTTCATCATCAACCCACCCCTCTCACTCCCCAAACCCAACAGAAGAAGCCACCTCCACATCCTAACCCCCAAATCCAAAAACACCGACAACGACGCAGTCGACCCACCGGACCGCCTCATCGCCGCCATCTGCTACTTCTACCCCTTCTTCGACGGCGTCCAGTACGGCAAATACGTCCTCACCCAATTCCCCCCAATCCAGACCCTAATCCAACCCTTAATCCCCGCAATTCGCGTCTTCAAGAGCTTCCCCTTAAATGGGTTCCTAGTGTTCTTGACGCTCTACTTCGTGGTCGTGAGAAACCCTAATTTCAGCCGCTACGTGAGGTTCAATACGATGCAGGCGATTGTTCTGGATGTGTTGTTGATATTTCCGGATCTGGTGGAGAGGACTTTTAATCCGACGGATGGGGTTGGTTTGGATCTGCTGATGAGCTTGGATAGTACGGTGTTTTTGTATCTGCTTGTGTGTTTGATTTATGGGTCGTCTTGTTGCTTGTTTGGGCTGGTGCCTAGGTTGCCCATTGTTGCTGATGCTGCTGATAGACAAGTTATGTGAATGCATTTGGTCTGATTTGGTGCATAGCCGATTTGGGGTTTTTTTGTTTTCTTTCTTTTGATTTTTGTTGTGTAAAATTGGAGATTCTTGATGGATATTTGATCTAAGTCCATCATCATCAAGGAGAATACAATTGCACATTCTATAGATTATTTATGATGAAGTAGTGAATGTAGTGAATACCACTTCACTTGCTATAGTAGTAGTATTTGATGATTCGCCATATAACAGATCTTATTCATGTTTCTGTTTGATTTGTAAAGATGCATTTGGTAAGATTTGTATACTTTTAGGATTGTACTCTATTCTTCCATCTGATTTGTTATTGGTATATGCATCTCTGGACAACCCAGTTGATAAAAGCGATTTATTGAATGGCAATATGAATCACATCCGTACTGATGAATGGTTAGATAGTTTGATCTACTGTTAACAATGTGATCAATGGTTGGATTAAGATGTGATGAATGGTTAGATAGTTTGATCTAGCTACTGTTAACAATGTCCATCAATCAACTCAGCACGAGCCAATCTAGCATGAAACTGTATTACTTCCTCTGTTTCCTCTCTTTCTTCTTCGTTGATTTTTTTTATCCGTAAGAGCATCTCCAGCAGTCTATGCAAATGGGTTGTTTATGCAAAATTTACATATTTTTGTGTAAAAAGTATAATCCAGCAGAAGAGGCATCTTATCATGCAAAATGAAGAACATGCATCCACCTCGCCAAATATGGCGAGAATTGTCCCATCGGCATTTTGATTCTTTAATTTTACCCATGTTTCCTAATTTTTCTCAACCACTTTTCCTATATTTTCTACATAGTTGTCCCTCAAATATCTCTCCCATCTCTACTATTAATTTGTTTAGAAAATGACGTGTAAAGGAAAAATACACCTTTATAATGTTTTTGCATTGTTACTGTTGGAGAAGAAGTGTGAAGTTGTCATTATGCAAAATGCAAAAGTACAATTTTTATGTAAAATTTGCACTTTACTGCTGGAGATGCTCTAACTAGGTCATTTCGACCTGGTGATTTGGATAGCAAAGCGGTAACAATTTTCTGACAACACCATGAAGATTACTAAATTCTTGCATCATTTTACTGATCAAATCACCGAGTCAAAAAGAACCAGTGAATAGTGGTAAAAGTGAGACTAAAAGAGAAAAATGAAATATATGAAGTGCAATCTTATTCACATGTTCACCAATCATGATTAGGCAACTGGCACTTTATCGGACTACCCGCACAGAATATTACATGACACCCATGAGTGGAAGGTAAGATTCTGCCCACAAAAAGTCCTAATTGTGCCCGAATAGGGTGAAGAAGCGAAACCAAAAATGGCTTCAACAGAGCCATGCCAAGAGCTTTGAATTCCCAGTATCCCATGCCCAAACGGGTGGACATGCTCTTCTATATGGTTACCTACCTTTTTTGTGCTTATGCATGTAGATTAGTATGGTTTTCGAGTTCAAACATTAGATGGGAAGTTGAGACAGGTTGTAACTCGCGACTGGGTTGGTGAGTTAAACCAAAAGGATTCGCTAATTGGATGAGCTCAGCTATGAACTGTGCAAGGCGGTTTGATGAGACCAAAGACCAAATGTAATACCCCCAAATTTTATGGGGGTTATTTTATTAATTACTTATTTTCACGGCTTATTTGGCTGTTTAGAATCTCTCAAAACGATTCTAACCTCTTATATTTATTTCAGTTTAATTTTCTAAACCTTTAGTTAGTTACTTTGTATTCATTCTAAATAACCCTCCAACCTATTGTAATTTCCTACACCATCAAACTTGGTGCCCCCAATTACCTCCTAGTCATCAATTTTGGTGCTCCTAATGCACCCAATTAAAACTATTTATCTCTAACTTCTAACAAAAATGGCAACAACCCATCTTTTCCATTTTTCTCAAATTGATCTCCCATTTAAATTCTCCCAATCAATTACCAATATGGGAATCAAATTATTTTGCTTTCAAAACATTTTCCATATTCCCAACTCCAATTAATTATCGAAATCAATTGGAGTAATTCCCTCAATTAATTTCTTCCATTCAACAACCCAACATGGAAAAAGAATCAATCCTCTTCAAAAACATTTCCTTTTCTTCTCCAAACCATCCATAACCTCCTATAACCCACACCTATAAATACCCCCTCACCTTCCTCATTTTTCACTCATTCTCAACAACTCCCTCTCAACTCTCACTCTCTACTCATGAAGAACAAGCCATTGCCGCCGCCTCCTTTGTCGTCACTTTCATCGTTTTCGATACCAAGCTCATAGACGGGGAGTTTGTAGAAGACCCGCACTACGAAAATTATGGGCTCTCAATTTAGTGCGACGCCCTACGCTTAATTTTGGTAAGTTATATGCACAATACCTTTAAATTATCAAAATGTCTCTTGGCGTGTGTTATTTTTCAAAAACGCTCATGAACTACTATAATCGTGATACTGGAAAAGTTTGTTAAGTCTTGAATCCCTATTGCAAGTTCTACTGTGAAAATGTATGGTCACTGTGGAAACTCGAAAGTTATGTGAAATGATAATTGTACGATAATAGAATTGGGAACGATGTGCAGAGGATGCGCGTGAAGGCCAACGGCCGGGAACACCTATGTGTGATTTCCCTAGGGATTTTACCCTCTTATTTATCGTGGAATCTATGAGTACTACCTATGCATGTTTAGGTCACGACTGTATAGGGGTGCCGGCACTTAAGGTCTCATTAGAATGGTTAGGGCGGGATAGTGAAGGGCTATCTACTAACGTCCGGGGAGAAATTGGTATATTCCAACATGTACCCCATTATTATTATTTATTCCATCGTGACCTCTCTGTCCACATCGTACTCGTTGGGGCTCGTGGGCTACGCCTCAACCAAACCGAATATTAAAATCTGGATCTTGGTTACTGTTTATATATGCTCGAAATCTCTCCATCTTCAGGTTACTACCACTAAGTTTATCAATTATTCATTACCTTATTTTAAATGGGATTTTAGCAAATCGTGTGTTATTGTTTTTAGCCAAAACTCTGTTTTACATATTGTGGTATACCTTACTTAGTTTTTACTAAATAAATGTTTTCTGCGGTCGGCTATCGCTATTTCAAAACCCGCAGGTCAAACTAGCTGGGGGTGAAAACGCGCACGAGCTAAGGATTAGAATCATGTCTAGTAACATCTTTTAGTAATTTGTATCATTTGGCTTTAGACAATATGTTATCTTTTTGTTTAACAATGTAAGGAGGGTTTTCTCCTTTTAATTCAATAAAGTATTCTTTGGATTATCGTTAAGTTGTACTAGCAGGAACCGTAGGATCCTGGGTTGTTTCACCAAAAGGATTCGCTAATTGGATGAGCTCAGCTATGAACTGTGCAAGGCGGTTTGATGAGACCAAAGACTCTGTTTAGAGTTGTTCGAACCATAACTGAATAAGCAACAGGCACAGTATACTTTTTCAAGATCATTCCAACAAAGAAACTAACAAATTCTGTATTCATGCAACAGTAGTATCTCTACAACATTGATTTTCATAATACAACAATGAAATCGTAACCAGAGACCATTCATCACCTTGCACAAAGTTGCTCTTATTAACCCAACTAGGGCAACTGTATACTGTTTTCAACTGAAGTTGATTCTCCTAAGACCATCAATTAGTAAATGGTACTGCATCAGAGTTCAATTACCCAAGTAGAGATCGTGTTGCTTGATATAACTGATAACTTCATCTGCCGTTAAATACTTGATGGACAATCCTCTTGATATGCAGTCCCTGTTATACATTCACAGACAAAGTGAGGCAGCACCTGAGTTTAAACTAACATACCCCCCCCCCCCCCTTTTTTTTTCTCTAGTCCCATTGAATTTCACTGACCCAAATGAAATTACCTGACCCGCGTTGAACTGATCTGATTTGGTACAAGCTCGTCCACAACTCTGATGTTACTCTGCAAAGTTATAAATTGTTAACAATAAAATGGTTTATGAACACTTGATACATACTAATACTATCAAATAAATTCATGGTCTCAGCTAAGAATGACAGAAGATTGTTCCTTTCCTATGCCACAAACTGTCCCTAAGTCAAAAAAGTAAAAGTATTACTATTGCCACATTCTAATTAGAGTAAACACTAATTTTCTCTACCAAAGATGGTCGAATGAAGATCAAAATTCAGTTCAGGAACGAACCGAAACCATATCCTTAACTGAGTGGCAAGAATAAACATCACATACCGGGTAGTAAATGATAACTTCTCTTTTCGCAGAAGAGAAGCATCATAAATAGGTCGACAAAAGATGCTACCTAGTTTTCGAAGGGAAAAAACACTCTTTGTGCACCCCGTTTTCAAGCTCCACCAAGTATTGAAGAAATGATGAAACCAAAACAAGAAGAGAACCAAGTGACCAAGAAAAAAGGAGCTCTAAATGGCTAACGGGATATGAATTGGTCAACAGAAAGTGAATACCACGTGGACTCAACTATTCAATTGTTAACTTTGATACGGATGGTCACCATAAGAAGAAAGAAAAGTCAGCCTCGGTTGGCAACTTTCCAACTGGTTTCCCGGGTTAAGGAGGACTCAGCCAAATTCAACAATTTTCCAATCATTTACGTATCTACTAAAACCAAGATCCAAAAACAGTCTCTTCCTGTTACGATAGAAATGCTCACAAAACCAAATAATCCCTTGTGCTTTCTAATATCAACAACGAAGAGAAGCTCTTCAGAGTTGTATAATCTAGCACCATGCCTGTTATTTTACATTTTGACTTATCCTCCATCCTAATCTCTGAAGCCAATAACTATTTTACTAATTCTCACATAATTACTGCCGTAAACTTACCCTGCCCCCCCCCCCCCCCCCACAACTCTCACTGACACAGCATTGTTTTTCGTTTTCTTCCATGCAGGTGATCCGTCAAAGATTTCAAACTAATTAGTGCTTTTGGCAAGTGGTAACATTCTCCTTCACCATATTGTCTTGCCAAAGCCTAAAGTCTCCTCAAAATTTCTCAATATCTAACTCCCATCCCAATCCTTCGCAGATTTGTGTTTATCACCCCAAGGAAACCAAGGTATTAGGTGGAAGCATTAAGCGCACGTCCCAAGATTGACACAAGAGAATAGGAGTTCTTCACTTTCTCACTATAACCAATTTGAACATTAATAAAACGATAAACCTAAGACCGCTTCAAATACACTAAACTACAACCCAACTCCTTAACAACACTTCCATGAGTGTTGATAACTCTTCAACATTCCCCCTCCCACCTTGAGAATCGCTTAGCTGAACCCTTTATTTCTGCTTTGCTAATCATTTTGACATTACTTTGAATGCCTTCAAACAATAAAAAACAATGAGAGTGGATTGTCTTGTCTCAAACCCTATAAAGATTGGAGGGAACTGTAAGGCAAGCCATTGAGCAAGACCTAAAACCAGTCTCTTGGGTAACATTACATTAATTAATTTTCTCCATTTTTATCTCCTAAACTAACTCTCTTTGAGAAAGTAAATAAAGAAGTTTCATAAATGTGGTTGAAGGCTTTCACAATATCCAACAAATTACCAGCCTTCCTAGTTGGAGTCCACCCATTCATCAGTCACTTAAGGCGAATCAAGCATCTACATCCCTAACTAGAAAACATTGTGGCAATCAATGTAATGCTGCCGCTGTCATTAAGATTTGCTTACTGGTGCATCCTTCAAAAGGAGGCTTAATACACTCTGCTTATCAAACTACTAAAAAGATGAGAAAATCTCTCTTTTGGCAGCCTTTCTTCTCAACACCGACTGTGAGTTGGATAACAACAATAATCTGTATATTAAGCATGAATTTTATCTCAAAGCAACTTAAAAGTCCACTTTAAGTTGACACTGGACTTGCCTGTTGTCTTTTACATTATTTTTTATAGACCTTTAGAACAGCTTTTTTCAGACTTACCATCCATCAAGTGAAAATTGTTCCTTGCTCTAAGAGTTGCTGTCGAGGCACTCTATGGAGCATCATGACAACAAGTCTGCGAGGATCCCATGCAATTACGTGGTCTTTATGTTCTACGGAGTGCGGAGCACCATGTGAGTCACGTGACTAACTCTTGGAGCAACGAATATACGCCCCCATCAATCCCAACATTTCCCCACTAACCAAATTTCGAAGTGTATGAAGGAGGCTAGGTATTTTCCTTCCAGACAGGCATGCAAACATAGATCCCCTCGTTGGCCTAGAGACTGCCTAGCCTCATTCTTCAAGATAGGCCTTCAGAGCAACCAACAAACTCCTCACCATTCATTCATTATAAACTCCATACAATCAATCAATTGTGGTACATCAATCTGCATCATTTTTAAAACATGTTCATGAATCTCCATAATGCCTTCTTTTATTGTTTTGGGTTCATTAAAATGCGTCTCAATCTGGAAATTTTGCATGAAATCAGACAATTTATTGAAGTTGCTTTTATCTAGGTATTTTGTGTCCCAATTTCCTTAGTCAAAAAATCCTTAACTTTTCCCTACCAAATATATCTTCTAACTCACCACATTAGCAAAGCTATTTTTTTCCTCCAAAAAAGGGTTGGCATTGGGACTCTGCAACTAATCTCTCTGGTTCAAACTTACAACTTTTTGTTTTCAAGAAGTTTGTGTCTGTTTCCTTTTCATGTTGAGGTTTCAATTCAATTGCCAACCTAAAACTATGATCACCCTCATATCAAACTCATTCCACCAACCCCTCATCATACCGCCAAACAGGATTCTGGAAAAGGCTCATATTTCATGATCAACAAAATTAAAAGAATGAAGTCCTCTAAAGGGCAAGCTGCATCATTTCAAGCATCTTCCAATACAAACTGACCACATTGTTTGTTTCCTTCTGCATCATATTTTCCACCAATCAAAAGTTGTTCTAACCTTTAATATTTTATATCTGCAGCCTTGTCTTCGTTATCTTCCTAAATGATTTTGCATAGTCTACAGAAGTTATGTTCAAATGATATAAAGCAACTCTGGTAAAATAGTACATTGCAAGAAAGAATCGTGGCACATATGACCAGAAGATGAGGCATTGACCTACAGTTACCTTGTATTCATTTAATATCTCGTCGTCAGAGATAACTTTCTCAATATCTTGACCTTCCCTGCGAATGCAAACCACGCCAAAGTCTCTACAAATAGACCTCACCTGATATTTGAAAGATGGGCATCAGTATCAATGGTGACTTGCAGCTGCTCAAAGCCAACTATTATCACCTCTAATATTACACGGAGAGCAGGCAGGTGCGTTCATAGATATTTAATGCCTGATCATATACACAGCAGATCCATGGAATACTGAGACACCATTGATCCGCTGCTGCACATTGGCATGAGGCGTTTAGTTTCATGCTATGAAGTACTTAGGCCAATGCAGATATGGGTGCAACATGGAATGGTCCATCTGCTGATTTTGTAGAAATGAGGATGCGAGAAGCAGAAAGATGGTTCCGTACATTTACATATAGTCCGTCCCGTGTGTGTGTGTGTGTGTGTGTGTGTTATTTTTACAAGTATGATAAAAATGTGAAATGTGCTACACTCATGAATAATACATAAAATAAGAAGCAATTTATTAATGTTATGCGATTTAATTGTTCTCTTGATTAGTGTTCTTCCAACTATTTGGTCAATGGATTTCCCTCTAGTCTAGGATATCTTACTTGTCCTACATGTATCCCCACCCCAGTGAGTTGAGGATTAAACAAAGAAAAGAAACACGGAAGACAACAAGAAGCATCGCGAAGCAACCAAGAAAGACGGAGTACTGGAGAACCAGATGATACAACTCCTCGGACAAGTATCCGTGTTTCATGACTTTCATGGCATGTAATCCGCAATAAACATGAAACAAGATGATATCGCCTTGCATCCAATTACTAAATTCAGCTTAAACAATGTATCGCACATAGATTAATGTAGCCTTGAACTAATCACCTGATCAGGTATCCAAACTCCAGGAATGGTAAAAGATTTCAACAGATCAGAGCCGCAAACAAGCATGACCTTCAGGGAGCCTGTGAGCAGAGAAAAACAAATCATAACATCACCATCCAAACAGACAATAAAACACTACTAAATGCGCTATACATCCCATAATCATAACACTTTACAAGACATGTTTTAGCGCGTATTAATTTTGTATCCGAAACGAATCCAGTCTCC
The DNA here is from genome assembly GCA_023055425.1 of Linanthus parryae. Lineage (NCBI taxonomy): Eukaryota > Viridiplantae > Streptophyta > Magnoliopsida > Ericales > Polemoniaceae > Linanthus > Linanthus parryae. The sequence goes on along the minus strand of JALGPY010000004.1, from coordinate 123,786,145 downwards.
GTGTCAGTAAGTAGCCTTCAATGACAAGGTTACATTAACACCCGATGCAGGTGATCCACAGGCCTTTATCATAAGGCCACATTAAAGATGTAATGGAGTGGGAATTTGAACACATGTACTTATTGTGAAAACTTATAACTGAAGCTCATTCTCACTTTCTTCTCAGGGCTATGACGGTGACACAGAGTTCCTACTGCAGAAGTCAAAATCTACCACTGTCCATATGCTTTCGAGAAGGCAATCAATTCTATTGATGCACTAGCAGGGCAGGTCGAAAGAATGGCTCGAAGTTTTATTTGAAGAAGGCGTCCCAAGATCTACAAGGCCTTTTTAGTTGTGGTTGACATGATACATGCCAATTAGAGGCCAGGCCTTGACCATCTGTTTCTATTCTTTTCGTTTTTAGTTTCCGGATTATCAGAAAAGGTAGGGTATACAGCAATGTGCATAAATAGGGTGAGGACAATAACAAGAGCCCCGGAATAAGGTGAAAGTAAGAGTTTGAACAACACATTGGCATATTAATTATTCTACCAACCCATTGGAATCCCGAGGTCTAATTTCTATGGTAAACCATACCTTTGAAAACACAAATCATATGAACTTGCAAGCCATAAAACTACTGCACGAGTGGAATACTTACGATCCATCACAAAATAAAAAATAAGAAGAAAAGCAATGCCCTGGGAGTCAGACCTTCAGATATCCGCCCATTTGAACATAGAGAAGTCTTGATTCTACTCAAGACAGTCAATGTGCGCTGGAATGTCTCCTGGTTGGCCTAAAACAGAGGCTCAATAGTGAAAATTCACTTTCAGGAAACAACACACTCTAAATATCTGTATTTTATTACCCTTTGGACCAAAGAAAACAATTGACTAGCAAATTAATAATTTCAACAAATTAACAACTAATATGTCAATATTTTTTCCTTATTGCATAACGAATCAATAACTCCATGTCTTTTCTTGACCAATTAAAACTCTTATTGCAAAAAAGACTAAAGAAAATGGAACTTATGAACATTTAATTACTTTCTCAAAATGCAAAATGTCTTCCTAAAAAAATTGTGTACGTCTTTCTTTGCTTTATGAAGACCACATGGTACAATCATATATTTCTGATATGAAAAACATCATCAAATCGTGTATAAATAGTAAGAGGACCTACATAGGAGTGCATGTTTTTCTATAATTTAGAATCTTCAGATTTTGCTAATTGGTAATTCATTTATTAAATAAATTTCCAGGAGTTGGGAATGGAAAATTTGTTGATTAGTCGAGGTTTAATCTAACAGGGTATTAATTTATCAATGTTATATTATATAGTTAATATAAAAATGGTAAGTAGTAGCTCCGAGAAACTTTATAATCCTACGGATCTGTCCTCTGAATTCATAATTAAATAAAGTACCTCCCAGGGATCCACCATTACAAAGTCAGAACTTTGGCAAGCTAGATGGCACATTTCCATCCGGTGCTTCGCAGGAATGAGGCCCTATGAAAAAAAAAAGAAACATTTTGTGAGATCACTCTCAAATATGGGGATAAATCTGCTTTGTATACACACCAAGTATCAAGAACATAAGAAAGAAACGTGACCAGACACTGTATTGTACACGAAATATGAAGCTGTAATTATCAGTTTAGTACTCAATATTTAGTTAGATAACTGGTTCAAAAGAAAGCGCAAATTTCAATCCAAGACAAGCAATAGGGAGATACGTCGGTAGCAGTTTTATCAATTTTGGTCCTTGAGCTAGATTACAAGTAAAATACTAAAATTTCCTAGTTATTCACCAAGTTATGTCTGAAAGCCTCACAGGCATAAATAGCGAATTCATAACACAGTGAACCTTTTTCTTGTAGCCATCATTTACTGGTGACATATAACCTCCGATGACACAGAATCCTTCTGAGTTCAGTGCATCTCTTGCCAGCTCTGAGCATGAAAACAAATTAGTTAACCGAATAACTAAACATAAGTTATCATGTCCAGCCTTTTAAACCAGTTAAATCACTCAAGAATGTATCATCGACATTTTATTGGGAATTAAACAGTATCCCTCGAGTTTCTTACTTGTCGTGTTCATATGAATCATAATCATGGCGGATTGGAGAAACAACATTGGGAGTTGGGACAGGTTGACGTATCTCATACCGCACGATGGTTGCAGACATTGCAAACTGTCATGCATAACAAATAACTAACAGAAAATCATTTGGGTTTAAGTTACTAGGTTTTGCATTATTATCCCTACCTAGGTTTGTCTTGGTCTCCTTCTCCCACGTCTACCACCGTCGATATTGACCATATGCATCCTAATAAGTCGTATGGTGCATCCAAGCACTTACGATAGACATGATGAAACCAACTCAAGTGGTCTGGTTTTTTCTTCTATTGGTGCAACATTTATAGATTCTTTTGCACTGTCTGTCTCCTGTCTTTCCTAGTATCTAACAAAGAGCAGTACAATCATATTCTTATCATTAGTGCATTAATGCATTATGGATGTTTCTTGTTAGTTTATATCTAGTAGATTTTTTCCTTGTGTGGTTGATGTTGAAGTGAAGAAACCAGGGGAACAACAGAAGAACCGCCATTCCTCCAGATACCCGTCTAAGCTTTATTTTGGAACCGGACATCTGATATGAGGCAGGAAAGTTTGTTTAGAAGTTGCTTTCATACAAATTGTTTTCTATTTCTCATCTGCAGGGTTAAAATTTATATAAGCCTTTTCCCTTACAAATTATTTTCTAAGTACCAGAACTGATGTAAGTCACTTCTAAGTCCCCAAATAGATACATGCTACAGAATGATTTCCTAAACCCATGTGAGGCTACATAATTAATTATAATGCCTTCATACAAATTTATAAGACAACAGTAAGTGCCTAAGGCTAAAATTTACATGTTTTAGAGGTTCTACTTCTGACAACGACAACTAAAGTTGTGCCTTCTCGTAATAAACATTTAAAAAGGAATTTCAACGAACATAATAACGCCTCTTTCAATGACAAGTGAATCTGGACTCAACCCAACAAGCATCATAGTATGCAGGGCTAGGTACATGGACCACTTTCCTCTGCTTTCTTTCAAAGCATGTGCTCATATATAATTGGACCATTAATTTGGATCTTAATTTCTCTACTCATACCCATACTTGGTCTCTCTCTAGTTCTTGGCCGCTATGAACAGGGCAAAATGTTCTGACAAAGAGAGATGTAATGTTGATGTAACCTTCTACTAAATCATTGAAGTTCAAATGTACGATATGGAACAACTTACCAAACATCCTTACGTGCATGTACGTAGGAGGATTAAAACTTCCGTTTGATACTAAAGCTACGTAACTCTTGTCCCTAGTACAGAAAGGATAAATAATTAACCAACTTTGTAATTCGTACAAAAGAATAACACATACACATGCCTAAAACAAAAAGTCAGATCTAATTCCTATGTCCCTTCGTGCTTTCCCAAAAGTAAGGGGGAAATCACAAACTAATTACAGATTATAGCAAACCCATCACGACATCCAAGAATCAAAGAAGACTCCACAGGCAAGCTGAGGAGTTTCAAATAGATCCACAACACATACCAGAGCAAGAAATGGAATAGAAGCTTATAATAGAGATTGTATATTGAGTTGGAATTTCATTAAATTTTCATCTTAATTAAAAATTAATGAAAACATAAGGGGATGGTTAGAAGCAAGCATCATACTTGAAGCGACAAAAGTCAAACTTCGGCAGTTATCCGGCAAATTGATTAACTGTCCAAATATTTGGTCAAAATGTGAACTTACATGGGTTGCTCCAAGAGTTCGGTTGATAGTTTATCCAGAGGTAATCCAATATTTGCATTACCTGCATAGGTAAATAATCAGAATTCATAGCGTACAACTGTAAACGATAGCTTGTCAGATCAGCATGTAATATGTTAGGTGAGCTAATGATTCTTTCACAATATCCAGAAAATGCATCAGCACATGAACTTTAAGAAGAAGAAAAAATTTAAATGCTCTATATTCAAGTCATACACGCATGAACACAAGTACATATTTCCCAGAACAAATAAGTTTATAGCATAGGCTGATTCACTTAAAATCCCTTCAATAATGCATCAGCCATCAAGCTCGCCGATTAAGTAATTTACTGAGGAGTCTGCCAAAGAATCTTTTGATCCATGTTCAATTATATCATCAAAATGCATAAAGAACTTCAAGAATCACTACGATCCTCACAATTTCAGAACAGCAACGTCGTAAACTCTAGACTTGTGATTTTCAAAAAAGTTTGTCACTTGTGGAAATCAAGCAATTTGGCGTGCATACACGCCACATAAAAAGAAGAGAATAAATTCACCAAGGTCTAGCTTAGATTTATAAAAAAAAAGAGCTTCAAAGTACTTATTTGATGTAAAATCCTGGCTTTTGTCCTAGCTACCTACTGGAGGAGAATGAAGGCTAGCTATGTGCTTATTAACACTTGCAAGTCGACCAAAAAATTCTCCATACAGCACACTTGGTGAATATACTTGCAAGTTGTCTCTTCAGTTCATAGACAAACAGCAATTAGTAAATGAGGGGGAGAAAACTATGCCTCTTGCATCTACGGTAACAAGGGACAATTTTACATTGGGTAACTGCCCCACTAAAGCGATTGGAACAACAGTTTCAACCTGCTGAATTGTTTTTTTCTCACCGACCTTATACACTACTCGAACAAGAACACAAATGATTTCCCATGAATGACTTCTATCATGAGAATTCAGAATCGGATTCTCCACATCCACATGTATATATTGGCTTCTAATCATCCCAGTGAAATCTGTTCAATCGATATAACTTCTAAAATGTGCATGGTAGCCCGAATTTTCAGTTTGATCAATAGTTCCATCAAAACCATCAAAACAAATTAACCCTATCAGTGTGATCATGAAGATTTGCTGCATCAACAAGTACGTACACCAAAAACTTAACATCTGAAAAGGCATATAAAACAACGTACTGCCATATGAACTTCCTAACTAGGTTAGCCGCTTTCAGAAGGTAGTTTACACATCCCCTCGTTGAGTCATAGTAATATATAATGATCAGAAAGCTTCATAATGACGTGTCGCCAGTTCTTACTGAAATTTATTCCTTTTCCTAATTAACCTTGTACAGTTCGTATTTTAGTGGAATCAAATAAAACATCCACACAGAGAGAACTAACCAGACATTGCAGCAACAGGATCAGAAAGTTGCTGACAAGACTGCAGGAGGCTGAAGAAGATTAGCAAGTTTCCTGAAAGGTAAAGAAAAAGCAATACCTTTAGAAGTTATGGCTTTCACAGCGAAGTAGAGGTGGGATAAGCAGACAAATTAAAAGGAGCTCAATCCTTATAAGAACCTTAGACTTCAACAGTTTATTTCATATTGTAAGCTCAACCTCAACTAAAAGACTTCAAATTTACAAGGTCAACCTCTGATTTAACATAACCAACCTGGTGGAAAAAACAGTCATCGCCCCATGTATGTTAGTGAAATCACGAGAAAGGCCTCGTTACGCCTCCGATTAATTTATTTGATTCTTTTCCCAAAATTTCCGACTTCGGTTGAATGAAATACAAGACAGATCAACATTGCTTAAAAGAAACTCTATCCTCATTGTTAACTTTTCTATAAATTCTATTAAAATAGATTTGTAGAGATGTTTATATACTTCAGAGAATCAGATTACTGTATGGAATTACAGGATCTAATCAAGAGAATTTTGAAAAAAAAAAAAAACAGATGTAGAGAAATTGTAAACATAATAACATGAATCAAGAGCGATTGAAGTTCGATTCTTCATTGAGATTAAGTCCAATTTCACAGAATTTTATGTGAGATATTTAACAGTATCAAATCCAATTACTTAAATGAAACAAGACCAATGCACAAGCATAAAGAAAATAACAGAAGAAAATCTAAGAAATCCGCAGAATTGAACTTGAAACAGAGAAATCCGCAGTTGTCAGCTAAAAACTCACATAACATTTCCAACCCTAGTCTACAAATCTCACTTTCATTATCACAAACATTCATAATACTAAACGGAGCTTCAATGATATAGATTAGTTTATAGAATATACAGAAAACCAACAAATTCAATTTGGACTCAGTTGTTGGGACTGACTAACGCAAACGTACGAACCGGTTGTTTGGACGGTCTGGCGGCGGCGGAAGAATGTCGGAGATCCAACGTTGTTCTTCGCCGGCAATTTCCGGTAGTCAGGTGTTTCTTCTATGTATATCGTTCTTCGTACGGCGGGTGATTCTGATGCCCCCTCAGAAAGAAGAAAAAATCTGATGCGGAACTTTTCTTCAGAAACATTTTTTGTAGTGGAGCGCTTTTGTAGTATTCAAACATTGAGAGGCTCGAACGTAATTACCTTTTTGTTTTGCGAAATTACAAGAGTAAATGACACTTCCACCCCCTTCATGTTTTGATAAAGATGCTTTTACCCCTTTATGTTTTGATAAAGACACTTACGCCAATCAGTGCGTTTAGATGAGTTGAATTTTGGTGAAGCAAGCCATGAGCACCACTCTAGTTAGTACTAGCTCTACCATATTTCATCAAGTCATTCATCTTAGAGACAGATGCTTGTCATTATGGTCTAGGGGCGGTGCTCATACAGGAAGGGAGACCATTAGCTTTCTACAACACATCACTCACGGAGAAGGGGACTTGGAATTCTTGGGAATGTCAACTTTGAGATAGAATTGTTAGCAGTGGTGCAAGCAGTAAGCTGTTAAATTCACTATACTTACCACTACGGTCTTAAGTACTTGTAAGAACAAAAGATTAATAATCTCGTGCCATAGAAATAGGTCAGTAATGGAAAATGTGAGATGCTTTGTCCATTGTTCGACACACCACTGCAGCTTCAAGGAGTTCATCGCCTCTGGAATGCGGCCACGTGCCATGCTATCACCACTGTCACACCACATTGGGTGCAGATGGTAGTTATGCCTATGAAAATGATGACTGGCAATTTGTTTTGTCTTCCCTTTTGGTCTTCACTCCGGTCGCAGATTGGCTAGTCCGTTTAGGTCTCGTGCTTTGTTTGGTTGTAATCTTTTCTATAAAGTAGTTGTGTGTTTTGGGTAGGATCCCTTTGTGGTCTTCTTAGTTTTAGCTCTAGCTTCTTATGGTGGGTTTAGTTGGTCTAGGTGCTATGTTGTTTGTTTTCCTGCAGTTTAAAACTCTGTACTTTGTTTCTATTTAGTAATGAAGTTCTCTGCTTCGGAGCAACAAAAAAAAATCAAACTCACATGCTTAGTTACTCATAAAATTCTTAACAAAAACACAGACAAAGACTTCCTCAAACAACAACAGAAAAAACACACACAAACAAGGAAAAGTAAAAAAGCTCGTACCTAGACCCCCCCCCCCCCCCTATAATTAATTAATTGCAACATTTGATTTCACAATACAACAAGTAATCCTAACAGAGGATGCTCATAAACTTGACACAAAATCATTCTTATTGGCCCAACTACGGCAACCATATGCTGCTTCATAACTGATTCATCTTACCCTGTACTTTCAACAGAATATGAAGTTTGTGACGATTCCTCTAACATAACAAGTAAATTGAAGACTGCAACTATTCGTAGAGACGGTGTTATTTGATATAATTGATCACTTCATCTGCCATCAAATATTTCACTGACAATCCTCTCCATATGCAGTCCCTGTAACACAACCACATAACAAAGTGAGGAATTACGCAAGTGAGTCAAACCAACATGTCATGTACCCAACTTTCCGACGGCTGAATAAAAAATTACCTAACTCTGGTCGAGCTGAGCTGATTTGGTACAGGTTCGTCCACAATTCTGATGTTACTCTGCAATGTTATACTACACGGTTAGCGGAGTAAATATATAATACATAACTAATAGATACCTACTGTAAACTGATATTCACATAAGATTGTCATTCTCCAAAAAAAGGAAAAAAACGCGAGATACTCCATCGTCCTTAAAATTAGATCAAAACAAATGTTCTCTTACCGAAGTGTTTGAAAGAAAATCTATGTTTAGTTACTTTTCATAAGGGGGAACTATGAGTACTTTTCATAAGGGGAGCTACCTAGTTTTTCAAAGGGAGAGAATCAGAGAATTAGACATCAAATATTACCATTCTACATCCTCTAATCTCTTCAAGTCTGTACTGTCCGAAAGATCCACATAAGGAGTGATCTCTACCACTTCGATTTTTAAGAATGATGATACCAACAAGACCCAAACTCCAAATGGCAAGCAGAATGTAATTTGGTCAGCATATTCACTTCTTCCTTCTGGATATTAACAATGCCATGCCCAAGCGAACACAGATTGGTCACTTCTTCAGCCATTTCCAAATCATTTACGGAGTATTTATTAAAAACCAAAATCCAGAAACAGCCTCAGCACTCACGAAACTTGAATGTTCCTCTCTGATTTCTATTCTCAACAAAGAAGACAGACCTATAGAGAGCGCTGAGCAGCACACTCTAGTACCATTCATGTCTCCAATATACCACTCTATCCACCTTCCTGGTCTCTGACTTATTTAACTATTTAACTAATTATCTTCCAATGTGGAACAACGGCTCACACAGGATACCCAACATCTTGTCCTCCTCAGCCTGATTCTTCAAAATAAGCCCTCTGAAACCACCCACAAGGCTACAAAACCCCTCAACATTCATAATGAACTCATACAATCAATTTAGTGCTCTGGGGTTCATCTTCTTTGAAAACACTTTCAGAAATGCCCACAATGCCTTCCTTTCTATCTGGGTTCACTAAAATAAGTTATATGTCTCAATCTGGAAATTTTGCGCGAACTCAGACAATTTCTTAAATTTTTTTTGCGTTTTCATGGATTTCCCATCTCCCTATGTCAGAAAAGCCCTTGATTTCAACTATCAGTAACTCGTCTAAGTTCATCACATTAGCAAATATATTTGTAACATAAAACATCACCAAACATGTTTGACACTACGATTCTGCAGGCACCAATCAGTTTCTATTTTGTCTTGCATATTTTAAAGTAGAATGTCGGTTCAGTTGCCAACCTAAAACTTTGATCACCCTCGTATCAAACTCATTCCACCAACCCTCATCAAGTCCTACAAACAGGATTCTGAAAACCAATCCTACTTCATGTTCATCCAAATCGAACAAGAAAAGTATTCTTAGGTCAAGTCGCACCATTTAAAGCAACTTCAAACAAAAATTAACTTTAGGTTCCATTCATTTGTTCCATTTCAGTTTCTCAAGACAGACTTCGAATTTCCAATGCTTAAAGTAGTCCTAATATGTTTGTATCTTTGCATTTAACTCCCCCACATTCCACAATGATTTTGAGTGGTCTCCACAAGTTATCTTCAAATGATAAAAGGAAACTCTGGTAGTCTGGTAGAACAGTATAATATTGCAGAAAGAGCATTTCTGTATGCAGAACAAAAAGATGAGCAAGACACTGAAATTCACTTACCTTGTATTCATTTAATATCTCGTCATCAGATATAACCTTCTCAATATCTTGACCTTCCCTGCGAATGCAAACCACGCCGAAGTCTCTACAAATAGACCTCACCTGAAATTTGGAAGATGGCTGATGGGCATCAGCATCAATTGTAATTTGCAGCTGCTCCATGCCAAATGACATATATATTCTGGCCATAGATTAATGTGTCCTAGAACTAATTACCTGATCAGGTTCCCAACGTTCAGGAATAGTAAGAGATTGCAATATATCAGAGCCGCATACAAACATGACCTTCAGGGAGCCTATGAACAGGGAAAACCAAATTTTAACACTTCCATCCAAATAAATAGTAAAACATCTCATGCAAAACGGTCCATAATCCAAACAATTCACAAGTCATGGTATAGTGAATATTAAATTTGTATCTTAAAGTGACTCTAGTCTCCATTTCACCTTTCGATGGCAAAGTTACGCTAGTATCCGGGCCGAGCTACAGGTAATGCACAAGGCTTTACCATAACACTGCATAAAAGATTAATTGGAGCGAAAATATGAACACATGAACTCAGAGTGAAAAATGCTCTTCCCCGCTGTCCTATTAGGTCTTTAATTGTGCTGACATGATACATACCACTTGGGTCACATCTTAGGCCTCTGCTGGTTCTTGAATCTTTCTTTCTAATACCGGAGTATCAGAAAAGGTAGAGTATGCATCAGTTTGCTCATCTAAAATAGGGTGAGGTAAATAAACAGGAACCCCAGAGAGAGTATAGGCCAATGCAAAAGAGTGAACAACACATTAGTGTAGTTAAACCCATTAGAATCCCAAGCTCTGATTGTCTATGGTAAGGTATAACTATTTGAACATGTAAACTCACGTGTTATTATTATGTGGCCCACTAACCTTCATTTTAATCACAGTTCCAATCAAGAGGAGGTACTGCAATTTCAGATCAAAGCAATAAGGACCAAGGGTTTCAGAAGGTCTATGTCAGATTCATCAATTGTCATGACGAACGGTACGCTTTTCTGATTTTTAGTGTTTTGTGTTCTTGAGACAAATTGAATTTCAAGATCTTGTGATTAGGGTTTTCCGCATTACAGTAAATTACAGCTTACAGAACATGCTAGCATGTACAACCACTGCACTAGTGGAATTCTAACAACTGATTTAAAAAACAAAGAAATAACAAGCAGAGACCAATCCCAAGTGAGTCATACCTTCAGATATCTGCTCATTCGAACATAGAGAACTCTTGACTCTGCTTAAGACAGTCAATGTCTGCTGGTATGCGTCCTGGTAAGCCTAAAACAGAGGCCCACAAGGGTTAAGGTTCACTTTCAGGAAACAATTCACTGTAAAACCTCTATACTTTAGTAGCCTTAATTATAATAAATAATAATTCATTAGTTTATTTGACATTTTTCTTATTTTTCAAATGCTGCACTCTAACTTATTTATAACTAGATGAACTACCAGTTCTATGAGCTTCTTAACAGCATTAAATTTATGAATATGCTTGTCTTTTCGAAAGAAATAATTTAATGCTTAATGAATTAATGATTTCCATATGTTTTCTCGGCCAACTGAAACTCTGATCGCAAAATAGATTTAAAAAAGAATTTAAGAACTTATGAACGTAGTTATGTGTTTCTCAAAATGCACAAGAGTCATATAACCTTGTTATGAAAAAAATTACTAAATAATGTAATAACAGGTATGAGGAATCTATATGTACATGATCTTGTTCATGTATACCTTTAGATTTTGCCAATTAGTATTATGATTTATTATATTGCCAAGGGTCAGGAATGAAAAATTGAGTTGAGGTTTTCATCTAACAGGGTATTTATTAGTAGTATTTAGAGTTTACACTGTACTAGCAAAAGGGCACACACTTTGTGTATACAAATCCATACATAGTATTTTTTTTATAGGTCATAAAAATACGTTAAACTGGAAAAGAATGTTTACAGGGGAACTGGTAGGTAAAAAGAAACCTACATATAGCACTTTTCAAACAATTAATTGAAGTGAAACTAATAATTTTCAATTTATTACTTGACATGAAATTGTGGAAGATAGTCAGAACATGGAGGATGGTGGTGGAGACAATATACAAAATTTTGATTGAGAAAACGGTTGAATGTGATCAGCTAATAAAATCTAAGACGTTACGAATAATTTTGGCAAAACAGAAAGTGGAAACCAAATTTATAGTTGGCTTTCTACAATAAAATATATAGTTAATATAAAAATAGTACAAGTTGTTCTGCAAAACTTTATATTTCTTTCGGAGTCTATTCTCTCAATTCAAAGCTAAATAAAGTACCTCCCAGGGATCCACCATTACAAAGTCAGAACTTTGGCAAGCTAAACGAGACATCTCAAGTCGGTGCTTGGCAGGTTTGAGGCCCTGAGGAACAAACATTTTTTTTGTGAGATGACTGTCCGATAAAGGGATAAATATGCTCTAAAAAACAGATCAAAAAATGATAAGACCAAGCAAAATCAGTCCAAGAGAAGAAAAGGGAGAGAAGTCAGTAGCAAAGTTATCAATTTTGGTCTTCGAACAAGATTTTTAGGCCCAGGTAAAATACTCAAATGTCCTAGCTATTTACCAAGCAATGTCTGGAAATCTTGCAGCCATAAAAATATAATACAAAATGATGTGAACCTTTTTCTTGTAGGCATCATTTGCTGGTGTCATATAACCTCCAATGACACAGAATCCTTCTGAGTTCAGTGTATCTCTTGCCAGCTCTGAGCATGAAAACAAATCAGTTAACGCAGTAATTAAAGATGGGCTATCTTGTGCCGCTTTTTAAACCAGTTAAGTGTTACTCAAAAAAGGATCTGCAACGTTTTATTGACACATTAAAGACAACATACCTCAAGGCTTTAATTGTTGTGTTCTTATGAATCATAACCATGGAGTGGGTTGTACACCAGAAAAGGTTTCTTTTGGCAAGCTAAAGATGAGACAGGGATATGGAATGGAGAGGAATAACACTGGGACCAGTTGACATACAAATTTTAGATGTATCGCATACCTCCTGATGGTTGCAAACACTGCAGTATATCGCGTGCATAAAGAATAACAAACAGCAATAGCGCGGGGTAGGCTACATGGATCAAACATCTCCTGTTCTTTGGTTTTCAAACTGAAATTACACATATAGGTAGCCACCCATAATTGCGGTCGGAGTAATGAGGAACTAATTTTGAGTGTCATTACAGTTTTCTAGGCTCAGAGATTTACTTAGTAAGAGGTACATGGACCAGTTTTCTCCTCTGCTTCCATTCCGAGCTATGTGCTCATTTAACAGTGAATCATTAATCGATACCTTATTGTGCCTACTCACGCTCACTTTGTATTTCTCTAGTTAACCACTATGAACAGGCAAAATATTTTGACAACGTAAGAAGTAATGTTGACATGACCTTTAACTTAATAACTGAAATTCAAACGTAGGATACGGAACAACTTACCAAACATGCGTACGTGCATGTAAGTAGGAGGATCAAAACTTCCACCTGATACTAAAGCTACATAACTTCTGTCCCTAGTAGAAAAAGTGATAGATATTAACTCTCTTGTTACATAAATCATACACCAGAATAATGCATACACACTGACTTAGCTTAGTTCCAAAAAGAAACGAAAAAGTCACATTTTATCTGTGTGAAGTAGAGGAGTGCAACTTTACTTTACTCATCACTATATTAAAGTTCAAAAGCCCGCCTAGGCCTATGAGGTTTGACATTTTGAGGTTTTCAGATAAAACAGAAAAGATCACCATAGAGAAAGACTTTTGATGTTGGCATCTATAAATAGGAAGTAAGACAGCATGCTTCTCAGTTTTAATGAATGACAAATATTGAATTCTTATTATGATGAGTAAATGAGAGTGCTGAACACTGATATCTGTATACATTGAATGATTCACGAGCAATGTATAGTATAGTATAGTATAGTATAGTATAGTATAGTATAGTATAGTATAGTATAGTATAGTATAGTATAGTATAGTATAGTATAGTATAGTATAGTATAGTATAGTATAGTATAGTATAGTATAGTATAGTATAGTATAGTATAGTATAGTATAGTATAGTATAGTATAGTATAGATATGTTAGAAGTTCATGACAACTTAAGGGGGTTGTTTCAAGCGAACATCATACTCGAAGCAACAAAAAAAACTTCAGGCAGTTAACTAGCAACTTGATTGACTGTTCAAAACAATTGTTGAAATGTTTACTTACATGGATTGTTCCAATGGTTCGGTGGATAGTTTATCCAGCGGTAATCCAATATTTGCATCACCTACATAGGTTAACAATTCTTCATTGGAAATTATAGTTCACTACTTCGGTATGTAAAAGGCTAGGTGAAACTTGCGGTTCTTTCACAATGTCTAGAAAATGCATCACTGTAGAAATTTTCTGGAAAACAAGATTTCAAAGAAAAAACTTCGATTCTAGACTATATAACATAAGGTAAGATGTATATATTTCTCAAAAGAAACTAGTTACCATGGAATAAGCTTATTCACTTTATATCCATTTAATTATACGTCAAACTCATCAATAAGGGATGCTAAGAAGTCTGCCAAACAATCTTTTTCTCTGTATCCAATTAATTTTATCAGAATGCAGAAGGAATTTCAAGAATAACTGTAATCTTAACATTTTCAGAACAAACAACTTTGTAAACTATAGACTTCTGGGTTTCAGGAAAAATCCTTCCACTTGCAAGTTAAGATATTTTTGGAAATAATATTGCAAACTCTAGACTTCAAGAATCACTACCATCTTAACATTCCAAAACAGTAAGTCAAGTATAACGTCCACACAGAGATAACTGACCAGACATTATAGCAACAAAGCCCAGAAAGTTGGCGAAAAAACTTCAGGGGACTGGAGAGGATCGTTAAGGTTCCTGAAAGGAAAGAAAAAGTAGTTCTTAGTAGTCTTTCCAGATGGGATAAACAGACAAAATAATGAATGGAAAAAAGGTATTTCTTCTCGTATTGCTATAGTTATTTGCCCCATCATCAACTCCAATTTAAATGGAAAACAGCATGTTAGTGGAATCAGGAGCACGCCCGGAGTAAAGTGTTATGAAGTCTTTGGTTCATTTCAGTGCTTCTCCATCTTCAAAGACTCGAAATGCTATCAAAAGTCCTGGGTTTAGTTTGACTCTTGTCTCCATCACCACATCTATTCATATTAACATCCTCCTTTCAACAGCCTCTATAACAGTCAATACTCAAGCTTGTGCTTTATTATCACAATGATTCATAGTTGTGTAGTAATACTCTCACCTCAATTTCAATGTTCGGGTTTTGAGCAACTGGGAACCAAAAATCTCAAACTCAACTAGTATACATTTTAAAAAAGAGGGTATTTTTTTCAGTTGTTCAACCAAATAGCTGAATCCCGGATGTAATCCAGAACCTCCTCATGTAGTAGAGATACCAAACTTGGGTAATCAAGCTAATGAATCTTCCGGTGAAAAGAAGAAGAAAAATTGAAGCTAAAATCAAATGTACTTACCCTAAGGCAAGTTGATTCGCGAATTCAGAGCCTGGAGTACAATGAACCTTCAGCCGTCGTGCTTTCCCACGGCCTAAAGTTGCCGGTGGCCGGAGAGTAAGCCTTCATAGTTGGGGAATCGAGAGTCTATACTCGTGAAGTTCTCTGATCATGGTACGGCTATCGTACAGTCCAATTTAAAGTGAGGCTCATTTTTTGGATTCTTACCAAATTGCCCCAATACTTTCAGAACTATCATTGGGCTCAATTTTTTTGGGCTCAATCTTTTTGCTAACCAAATCACCGGGTCAAAGTGACCCTCAAAATCAACTGGAAGATTACAAAAAATATATATCAAATTCTTCGCATCGTTTAATACCACAATGGTTTTCCCAAAATAATACCACAATGTCAATGATTCTGAATATTTTTAATGTCATACGAAATAATGAAAATGTAGTGTTTAGTGTCATAAATCAATTCCCTCCAACAAAGAGGGGATTAAGCTGGATTGGATACTTATGGTGTGGTACGCAGTCAATTTACACAAATCCAAACAAAGATTGACAATAACTCATCAGTTAGTCTTATACAGTCAAATGTGGCTAACTCAATCAAGTCCAATCCAATGTGGTTAGTCAAGAAATCAAATATGCTATAAATGTCGCAATTGCAAAACATACTTTTTGAAAAATATAGCAGTGTAGATGAATGAGGAATGTAACACAACTTTTTTTATGCTTGAATTAACATAATTGGTGGTGAAACATATGTTCAAACAACATAGCAAAACTAAATAACGGTAATACAAGAGAGACCAGAGACAATGAATAGATTATCACTATCCTCTGCTGAAAAGAATAAGAATACTTTTCTCACAAAAGAATATATATATATATATATATATATATTATCACTATCATTGAAACATGAAAAGATACTGCTACTCTCCCTGACAACCATCTCAGGAGCATCTTCATCTTATTCTTCATCCCTAAATATTTTATGAAAAAGTACCACAACTAGTGTAAATTGCTCTAATATCAAAAGGGGGAAAATATGTGCTTTCAGAAGAACACACACACACACACATATATATAACACACCAAACGGATCTAATTCTCGCACTGATCCCACTTAGTCTCTATAAAATATATTTTCCCTCTTTAATTTATCTTTATCGCATTAGAGAAAGAACAAAGTTTAGTTAAAGTAGATATGTATATACAGACACACACATCAAACGAATCCAATTCCCGCACTGATCTCATTGTAGCCTGAACGGATCTATAGCCTTTGAGAAAAATAAAATGAAGCTCCTTAGAGAAGCTCTTCAATGGGAACTCAATCGTAGAACGAGTCCAGCGTTGCAGAGGGAATCTTACAGATATCTCCTTGGCTCCCAGCTCCTCAAAGGATTGCAATCTTGAAAGAATAAAGGATGGTAGCATCTTCCACATTTCATATTCACAGAATTCTTACCAGAAAAACTAACAAAATGTGAAGGAGATGTAATACCAAAAAGAATATGAATTCAGGCGACAGTAACATATCATTTTGCTACAACAAAGAGTATATGACCGAAGACCAACCTAACCAAGGACGCTCAAGCACGTAGTACAAGAGCGCTCCTTATAGACCCAAGTCACCCAACTATGGCAACTATATACATCCAACAGAATCATCTCATGTTTCTTTTTATGGCTCCTCCAAGAACACTAGTAGTAAATACCCAGACTTCAAGTACATGCGGTTTGATATAATTGATAACTTCATCTGCTGTTAAATATATACTTGATTGACAATCTTCTCGAGATGCAGTCCATGTTACACATTCACATGTACAAAGTGAGGCACAAGCATACATATACGCTCCCTCCTTCCTTTCTCTTTTATACCTGACCCGTATCGAACTGATCTGATGTCCATGATTTTAATGTTACTCTGCAACGTCATAAATGCATGAAAATAAGATGAGTGTCCCTATGTCATATGTAAAGAAGACCCAAAGTTCAGTTTCAAGAAAGAACCGAAAATCTTTTCCATAACTGGAAACATTGGTTTCATGTAACTGGTGTTGCAAAAATAAACATCTAATACGATGTCCTAACTTTTCTTTTCGTAGAATAGAAGCATAGATGCTACCAAGTTTTCAAAGGAAAGATAACCTTTCATGCATCTCATTTTCAAGCTCCGACAAGTATTAAAGAATGATGAAACCAGCATGAGGAGAGAGCCAAATGACATAAAAGAAAAAGTCAATTTGTACTTATGACCCCAAGGTATTAAGATGGGAAGCACTAACAGCACGCCTCAAGATTAACCCCAAGGCAACCCAAGGCTCCTGAAATAAAACAAGAATAACCCAACTCCTTGATTCCTCGAGAAACAACAACAGTTCCATTGGCGAGCCATTGAACAAGACCTAAAACCGGGCTCCTGAGGCAACTTTACATTATTTACTAGTTTTCTCTATTTTCATCTCCAGAACAAACCCTCCATAAGAAAGTCAATTAGGAAGTTCAGAAAACAGTCAAAGGCTATCACAATATTCAACTTGCAAAATTATAAATCTTGTCTGCCTTCATAGTTAGAGTTCCCACATTCATCCCTCAATAAAGGTAAATCAAGAATTTCATCCCTTCCAGGAACACATTGTGGCTGTCGACATAAAGTTGTCTGCTGTAGTTCACATTTGTTTGCTGGTGCACCCTTCCAAAGTTCCAAAGAAGGGTTAATATGCCGTGTTTATCAGAGTACTAAAAAGAGATGGGGAAGAATGTGCCTTTTGGCAGCCACTCTTTAAAGATAAGACCAAAAACAAGAACAACCCACAAATAATAATAATAAAAAATGGTCTCCGCCATTCTCAATTGTTATCGCTCGTTTTCATGCACAAACTCTCACAACTAGTGAGACAGACAAAATCCACAAAATCAAAACTCCCGAGCAGAATTGTTTTTGCATCATCACCATCCCCTGTTTTAACTTTTTATCCTTGAAGGTCCTATACCATTTGCGACTCGGATAAACTAACAACAATTTGTACACTAAGCATGAATTGAGCTCAAAGTGACTTAAAATTCCACTCTAAGTTGACATCAGAGTGGCCCATTGTCTTTTACTTCATTTTTATAGATCACTGGAAAAGCTTTCTAGAAGATTTACTACTATCCGTCAAGCCCACACACAAACCAAATCTCAAAATTTATTAAGATGACTAGGTGTATTCCTTCCAGACAGGCCTGCCAACATAGGCCCCCTCCTAGGCCTAGAGCCTCCTTAGCGGCTCAGCCTCATTCTTCAAGATAGGCATTCTGAATCAACCCACAAACTCCTCACCCTTCATTCATTAAAAATTCCATACAATCAATTTTAGCACATTGATGTTCATCTTCTTTGAAACAATTTAATGACTGCCCAGTGCCCACGGTTCCTTCTTTTAGTCTCTATCTTTAAATATCACGTGAACTCATAAAATTCCTTGAATTTGAAGTCTGTATTTTGTGTCCCAGTCTGTCTAAAAAGTCCCTGAGTTTTATCTTTCAGATATATCTTCGAATTGCACCACATTTGCAAAACTATTTTTTTCTCCAAAAAAATGACTCGTTTAAGATTCTGCAAAATTCTCAAATATATGTCTTTAAGAATTTTAAATATGCTTCTACTCCACCTTCCAAATTTTCATTTAGATGTTTCAGGTCAGTTGACAACCTAAGACTATGATCACCTTCATATCAAACTTATTCCACTGTTCCAGCAAACCCTCGTGTCCGTAACACAAGATTCTGAAACAGAATCATATTTCATGTTCATCCAAATCAAATACATAAGTCCTCTAAGGGCGATTTCAAGCATCTACTAACACAAACTGGTATTAGTCCCGTTCATTTGTTTCATTTTAGTTTTCCCCAAGATTGGCATCATAATTCTCATCTAAAAAAGGTTGTTCTAAATTCGCTCTTTATCTTTGCAACCTTACCTTCCTCATGTTCCATGATGATTTTGCTAGGTCTCAAGAAGTTATGTTCAAATGATGAAAAAAAAACTCTGGCAAAATGGTACATTGCAGGAAAAGAAACTCCGGCACACACATAACAAGAAGATGAGCAAGGCATAAACATACAATTACCTTGTATTCATTTAATATCTCGTCGTCGGAGATAAATTTCTCAATATCTTGACCTTCCCTGTAAATACAAACAAACAAATAGACCTCACCTGATTTGAAAGATGGGCATCAGTATCAATGGTGATTTGCAGCTTCTCAAATGCCAAATGACATGTATATACACAAGAAAAGATGACAAGATTCTCTATAACCACGATGTTCTGATCCGTATATGGCTATCAGAGTGTAGTAAGGTGTGTTCAGATACTTCTAATACTTGATCATGTGGATCAGGGCGGAGCCATGTGGGGGCAAGGGGTAGCACTTGCCCCCCTCCCCCTGTTTTTTTCCAAAAGTTCTACAATAACCCCTAATATTATGAGTATCTAACCCATTACTCTTATAACATGTACAAAAGTGCCCTGGGCGAGTTTATATATTTTCACTAATACCCTTCAAAAAAAATATTACAAGAAACCTATGCCCCGACTGTTCCAATTTTCTTGCTCCGCTTCTATATGGGATACTGAGTCACCGTTGACCCTGCTGCAGATTTGGCAGGAGGCCTTTAGTTACTTTTTAAGTGCTGGGGGCAGTGCATATGCGAGTGTAACATGGAATCGCCTCTCTGCTGATTTTGGAAGAAAAGAAACACACACACACACACACACACACACATGTGGGTGTGGCAAAGAGACAGGTTTATATTTTTATTATTCAGTATGTCCAAGGTATAATAATATTTGTACAGCTATGAGCCTATGACCAAAATGACCAAAATTTTAAATTTGGTACATACATGAAAAACATATAACAAAAGGAAATTAATCAATATTGTGAGGTTTTAACTGTGAGTTGAAAGATAGTTTCATCAACATTTTATCTAACAACATTTTTTTCTTCAGTGCTTTAGTTCTTCTCTTGTTTACTCTTCTGCCAACAAATGGTCAAGGACTTTCCATATAGCCTCGGACATCTTATCCCTCCTACTGTCCTACATGCATTTTCCACCCCCAATGTGATTTGGATTAAACCAAAAAAAAAATAATGAGGGAGACAACAAGAAGCATCCGAAAGCAAACGAAGAAAGACGAGCATTGGATAATCCACTGCATAGTACGGCACCTCAAACAAGCATCCGTTCCTCATGGTTATCATGGTATGTAATCCGCGATAAAACATGAAGCACGATGATATCGCCGCCGCATCCACTTAGAAAATTCAGCTTGAAATAATGCATCACTCATAGATTAATGCATTATTGAACAAATTACCAGATCAGGTATCCAAACTCCAGGAACGGTACAAGATTGCAATAGATCATAGCCGTATACAAGCATGACCTTCAGGAAACCTATGAGCAGGGAAAAAGCAAATTATAAAATTGCCATCAAAATAATCATAGAAGGACTACTAGACATGCAAATAAATTCCATAATCAGAACCCTGTAGGGAGATGAAGCAGCGCGAGAGAGGAGCACCATAGTATTTATGCGGGAAAACCACTTACCCAAAAGGTTAACCTTACAAGTTAGGGCCCAAATCATACTATATTAAGTTATTAACCATGGACATGTCCACCATCCGGCCCGATGTGGGACAATCCGCTCACCCATGATACACAACAGACACTTCACAAATCATGTTATAGTGCATATTAAATCTGCATCTTAAACTGACCCTAGTCTCCATGTCAGTAAACGCCCTTCAATGGCGAAGTTACATTAACATCCAAGCCGAACTACGTGTGATGCACAAGGGGTTTACCACAACGCCACTTAAAAGATGAAATGGAGAGAAATCAGAACACACGAGTTCATGGTAAAAACTTCCATATAACTGAAGCTCATTCTCAATTTCCTCGTAGATCTATGATGAAGGATGCAGAGTTCCTATTGCAGAGGTCAAAGTCTATCACTATTCGTATGCTTTCGAGATGGCAATCAATAATGTTAATGCACTTGCAGGACGGGAGGAAACAACAATGTAAATAAGTTTCATTTGAAGAATACATCCGGGGAACTTTTAGACCTTTAGTTGTGGTTAACATAATACACGCCAATTAGAAGCCCGGCCTTGGACCTCTGTTTCTTTTCTTTTATATTTTTAGTTTCCGGTGTATCATAAAAGGCTTGATTCTGCTCAAGACAGTCAACGTGTGCTGAAATATCTCCTGGTTGGCCTAAAACAGAGGCTCAATAATGAAATTCACTTTCGTGAAACAGTACACTCTAAATATAGGACTAGCTAGATTACTAAAACTACCGTGTGTATTATTGTCCTATACTAAATCGCTGTAATTTAGTAGTTCGTTTCTTATTTTAAATGCTGTATTCCATTTTATTTATAGCTTGAACTAGCAATTCTATGTACTTCTTAAACAAAACATACATAACTTAACAATATGCCTAATGAATTAATAATACCGTAATGTAAATGATAGCTCATCACTTCCGTATGTAATATGTTAGGTGAACAAACGATCCTTTCAAGTGTCCCGAAATGTTTCAGGGCAGAAACTTTCTGAAAACAAGATTTTGGAAGGGAAATAAGTTACTTCTGGTCTATATTCAAGTACTACGCGCATGAACATTTGGCAACATATACATTTCTCAAAATAATTAAGCTTGTGTCATCAGCTTATTCATTTAATACAACTTCACCCGTCAAACTCATCAATTAAGTAATATCATGGCCCACTAAACTAATTGGAACTACAGTTACAACATGAATTGTTTTTTCCACACTGACCATATACACTACTCGAGCAAGAATACAAACAATTTTCCATGAATGGCTTCTACCATGAGAATTTTTATTCTCTGAACGTAGATATTGGCTTGTAACCACCCAATGAAATATGTTTGTATGATAACCCAAACTTCATTTTAATCAATAGCTTCATCAAAACCCTCAAAAAAAATTAACCCCGTCAATTTGATCATGAAGATCAAATGCATCAACTAGTACATACACCAAAAACTCCCATATAAAAAACATGATGCCGGAGGAATATTTTAACTTGGTTAGCCGCGTTTCAAAAAGGTATTTTCCGCATCCCCTTGACATGTCAGAGTAATATATGATGATCAGAAAAGCTCATAACCACGTGCCACCAGTTCTCACCAAATCTATTCCTTTTCCCCATTAATCTTGTACGGTATATTACTTTATTGTAACCAAATAAAGCGTACACCGGGAGAGAACTAACCAGACATTGTAGCAACAAAGGCCAGAAAAATGCTGGGAAGATTTTGCGGGGCTGAAGATGATTAGTAAGTTTCCTGACAGAAAAAATAAATACTGTCTAGAAGTTATTGCATTCACAGTGAAGAAAATGGGATAACCAGACAAAATAAAAGGAACGTAATCCTTATAGGAACCTTACTCTTGCACCAACAGTTATTTCACCTTGTCGGCTCAACCTAGACCAAAAGACTTACAAGTTACAAATGAAATCATATACCTCAATTTATCATAACCAACATGTTGGCAAAAACAGTTATTTAGCGAAATCATGAGAACGCCTAGAATAAAGTCTTTTAAGTCTCCGTCTCTGATTGATTTCAATGCTTCTCAATAATCACACTCGCAAAGCTACAAAGAGTCTGGGGTTTAGTTTGATTCTTGTCTTGTCTCAATTATCACGCCTATGAACTCGCATCCTTTCAACTGGCTCTATAACAGTCAAAACTCAACCTTGTGTTGTGTTGTATGCCGTTTAAATACATAGAAGTAGTTGCTGAACACTCATGCATCATTATCAGTTACTTACTTGCTGTCAAAAGGGCTAATTAGCTAAACTGATTGAAACTCAGAAAATCAGTAAAAGATAGCAAAAGCTATTGACAAATGTAAAAACAATCACAATGAAAAATAGTACTTCCTGAAAACGGTAAAAATATCCCCTCAATAAATAAATTACGGAAATTGTTCTGTGAAAGAATGTTCACGGTCACAGTTCAGCAACTCACCCACAAAAATCTCAAAATTATACTTACCCAAGGCTAAGTCTGAAATACGATTAATGGGTCCCCATCCGCAAGTCGCCGATTGAATCGCCGGTGGTCGGAGAGTAGTCCATGTTGTCTTCTCCGATCACTCCCCGGCTATTGGTGAATCCAAATTGTGAGGAAACTACAAACAGCTGTGTGGCGCTTATTTGTTGGCCTGTTGGGGGCATTCCCCAAGTTGAGCCTGTGCATTTCAAGGGGACTGCGAAATTAGTCCGCCGAAGCCACAGCCCACAAAGGGTTTGTTTGCTAGTATACCGGATTATTTGTTTAATCTACGACCTCCCGTTTCTCGGTTGACTTTTTTATACGTATTCATGTCACTTTGACCAAACAATTTGGATATCGAAACGATTCAAGCTTTTTTTTTTTTTGGAAAAATCAAAACGATTCAAGATTTTTGTAATTTTTACATGGTGTTGTGGCGTAAAGTTTACTCTACAATATCATAGAAACATCACTAAACATCGTTTTGTTAATCAAATCACCGCGTCAAAGTGACGCAATAAATAGTAGAAAAAAAAATCAACCCGGAAAATCTCAAAGAAATAGAGGTGGTATGCTTTGGTTTCTAAGATGTGGAGATATGACATCACTAAGGGTGTGTTTGTTATGGATTATTTTGATTAACTTTTAATCTGTTTTTTCTTACATTGCCTTCGTCAAAAAGATTTTCTTTTTTTTTGTGGTTTTTGCTTTGAAGATTTTTGTTGAGACTATCGTGATGTCCGGGTCAGTTTGCACGCACCTCGACTATTTTGTATTTTGGTCCTCTTTCGCATTCAAAGCATCTTTGATCGTTGTCGTCACGTCTCCTCTTCGCGGAATAGCAGTTGATTGATGCTATTTTAGTTGTCTGAATTTCAGCCTCCGTAACAACTATTTGTCCGAGAATTTAATCTGCTCAAGTCTGCTTTGGTTCTGTTTCAGCTTTTCTTTCGACATTTCGAAAGTATATGGTTCCTCCATGATAGAAAACTTAGCTATTGCTTTCGAAGAGATCCTCCAACTCAAGACAAGACCAAGCAACACTCAGTATGGACTCATGATTTCTAAATCAGTTACAGCAAGAGATTATCAAATGCTATTGTCAAGTGCTATTCAACTCCAGCCTCCCTCTTCCTCGGAATTAGAAGTAATGACATTTAAATCCCCAACCACGCACAAGGTCTGGTGGATATAGTAAATAAGTTGCTCTCTCTCTCTCTCTCTAGGATTGAGGAGCCCCAATCTTGCTCTCAGAGCCACCCCTTCGTCTTCTGCACTCCTCTTCTCCAAAGTTGGCTTCTTGTTTGTTCTTCTTTTTCTTCCATTTCTCTTTCAATTTCTCTTTTCAATCCTTCTGCTGCATGCATTGGCTGGTCTAGTTTGTGTTGTTTTGTTTAATCAACTTCTTATGCCACTAAATCAAAATCATCATCATTTCATGCATTGAGACCTGCAATTTCTCCACTCCCCCACTCCTTCCCCAAATCACTCATCATTTTTATTACATGCATTGGCCTATTCCTTGTTGCAAATCACTGTATATCCCTTTGTGATATCTTGAGTGATTTGCTGAAGATTGCAGCCACTCTACAGGTCTAATTGGAGTAGCTAGGAGCTCCATTATCATAGTTTTTTCTTCTTTAAATTGTGTCATGTAAGCTGTTTTCTTAGCAATTATTTTGTGTTTGCTGTATCCATCTCCTTTCACCATCCCTACATGTCCAACCCTTACCAGTTTGACTCCCATAGCCCTTCCTCCAACGATTCCATGGACGAGAGGCTTGACGAGAGAGGGTCTGTTCTTCCACTCAACCCCACTAAAGTCTTTGCTTTCAGAGAAATTCTCAAAGACTCTCTGGTTGCAAAATTTCTGGGGAACTCCACTCTTTCACCTGTAGTCATGCAGAAAGCTATTAGTAAGGCATGAAAAACTTTTGGTTTTGTTTGGATTGAAAAAAAGGGGTCTTTTTATATCTTTCATTTTCAAAGAGTTGAAGATAAGCAATTTTTTCTAAATGAGTCTGTGATATCCTTGCATGGCCTTACTCTTGTTTTCAAGGAAAGAAGGAACAACCAAGCTTTTAGTGAAATAGATTTTACCACAGCAGATCTATGGTTTCAGGTACCAAATATTTCTCTTGAGGGCTTTGAACATGAAACTGCTGAAAAACTGGGTAATTTGGCGGGTGATCTCCTTGTGGTAGATTGGACCTTTGAGAGAGTCCGTAGCATGCAAGGCTTGCGTATTAAGTCTAGGGTTCGTCTTGATTACTCATTGGTGCCTGGTGCTTATGTTGTTGTCCCTGGTGAAGATGAAAAAAAGTGGGTGTTCTTTAGCTACGAGAGAATTTTTAAGGTGTGTTATAGATGTGGCATTATAGGGCATGACAATCGTCATTGCAAAACTAACCTGGTGGAAGTCCTGGAACGATTGGAAGCCAGATATTTGCAGTCTCACCACCTTTCGGCCTACCAGTTTCATGTCAATCCCCAACGAAAACTCTTCACTCATATGTAAAAATTTCACCCCAAGCATGGTCCTTACAGGACTATGAAGATTGACTCAAGAATCACTCCAGATTACTCCTTTCATGATGTCCCAGCCCACCTAGATCCTAATCAAGCCCCGCCCCCCATGAACCACCAAACCCTAGATCAATCATCCTCCTCAAACAACATTGATGTATTTCTCACTCCCCCCTCAGGACCACTCTCAGATCCTAACTCCAAACGTCCCTCTGAAGCTGAGAATCAATCTTTTATACACCGCCTGTCATCAATGCACCCACACCTGATTCCTGCACTCAATCCGTTTCCTCTTCCCCATATGGCTTCACAAGTTTCGCAGCAATTCAATGCATGCATCAATACTGATGCATTGAACATTCAAACCCCCCGACAGTTGCAATCAATCGCCTTCTCCTCTGTCCAGAATCTTGCAGCCCCTTTGAACTGCCCCATGTCTCTTGGAAACCTAACGGACGACTCTTTAATGCAAGAGCTCCGTAAACTCCCCCCCCCCCCCTAAACACTATAAATAGACACCACTCCATCGAAAATGAAGGTTTACACCTTTTGTCCCACCAATCAGCCCCCTCTGCTTTGTTATCCCACCTCTGCACTCCACCAAACATGAGACTCTTGCCAACTACATATAAAATGCTCTCCCACTCTGGCTTCTCCATCAAAGCTCCAGACTTCCCAGGATCAGCATCCAAAGAGGCTGAACAAGAGATGGCACAGAGAAACCAGGAATTGAGGAATCTTGATCTTGATACCAAAGATGGTGGCCCATCGATACCAAAGAAAACTAGAGGAAAAAGGGGGGAAGGAAAGAAAGGAAAGCAGCAGAAAAAAGGGAATGTGCAGAAAGAAGTGGTGAGATCCAGTAAACCGCAGACAAGGTCCAAATCCCTTCAAATCCCAGCCCTGAGAAATCCCACTAAGAAGAGAGGAACCCCAAGTACTTATTTAGAAGAGCACAAGGAGAAGGGTAAGAAGCCTAGAGCCAAGGGAATTTCTAAGAAAAACAAAGATTTTTCTGAGAATTGGGTTGAGGTTGCAGTTCTCCCAGGTGCCTCTAACTGGATCCCAGGTCATTTGAAGTTCTCTTCGTCAGCTGCGATGGTCCCTGTTTCTGGTGCCTCCCCTCTAGCTGTTTTGCCTCCGGAGTCTGGTCCAAGTTCAGCTGGTTTTTCAGGCACTGATCCAAAGGCAGCCTCACCTTTCATCCCCCTGGAAAGCTCTTCTGCTGCTGCGTCCAATGAAGCCAATGAAGCTTTTGCTGATCAAGCCTCGCTTCCCCCCATTCCTGGAGATGAACTTATGTCAGCCATCATTCCCTTCATTGATGGTTGATGATTGAAGGTTCTTGTTGGTTGGCTCTGCAGCCCTGTTTTGGTGTTGGCTTTTGTCCTTGATGGCGCCCTGATCTAATATTGCTAGTGTTCTTAAGTACTTCTCTTTTTTGCTAGTTCGAGCACTTTGTTCTTTGGATCTGTACTTTGGATTTTGGTTTGTGTTTTGGTTAGTCTTGTGCTCACAGCTTCTAAGCTGTAGTTGTCTAGTTATCTACTCTTTGTCTAGTTGCGTTGCAAGTTTGGTCTCGTTGTATGGCTTCTAGTACTTTAGCCATGTAACCTTTTATTATTAATGAAGTTCTCCATATTTCCGCAAAAAAAAAAAAAGGTCTGGTGTTTTGGAAAAATCCTCTCATGCAATCTCCATGAACTATGCCTCTCGCCTCTTATAGGATCACCATAAAATTTTCTTAAGCACCCGTTTTTAGTTTCCCCTTCGATATTGACTAGCTAATGTATATGGAATTTTGTACAAATAAATGAAAATGATCTCAATTTCTCATTCCACAATAGGGCTGAGCACGGGTCAGGTCGGCCGGGTTTTTGCGCAAAATGGCGTCCGACCCGACGTCGCGGGTCTGGAGAATCTCAGTCCGACCCCGACCAGAAACCAGCGAAACCCGTTGCTTTCGGGTCCACTGGGTTCGGCCGGGTTCGGTTTTCGGCCGGAGGTTAAGTTATTGCCGGAAAACATTGCGGCCGGAGACGAAGAAGAAAGAGGATTGGCCGGGTACGGGTTCCGCCGAGGTCTTTTGTCAGGAAATATGGCGTCGACGATGAAGAAAGAGGAGAAATATCATAAATCTGTTGAAAATTTTAGAAACATGGCATTCTTCTCTCTCTCTGGCACGATCGGTTGGAGTCTTGAATCGGAGAAACTCCGTAAACTTCGGCCCTCTCTCTCGGTCTATCCGTTTGAATTGATGTGAACCCTCTGAACACCCTTTCTCTCTCTTTTGAAAGAAAAAACCTAACTATTTCTATCCTCTTTCTCTCTGTCCTTATCTATCACAATCAAAGGCATTAAGGCAATACTTCTCTAAAAAAAAGGCATTAAGGCAATATAATAGGAGGTGGGGACTACTGGTGAGTGGGGAGAATAAGTGGTGGATAATTGATAGATATTAACTATATTTTTATAATGAGTGGTATATGACGGCCGGGTCGGGTTTATCCGGGTTAAAAATTTCTCAACCCGCAAATCACCCGATGGTGAGCCGGGTTGGAGAGTTTAAACCCAAACCCAATCAAAATACAATCGGTTTTGTGTTTTCTCGGGTTGGTTCGGGTTGGGTCGGCCGGGTCGGCCGGGTTGGCGGGTATATGCTCAGCCCTATTCCACAATATGGCTCACCCACCCCTTCTGTATCCATCAACAAAAAAACATTTGAAGAACACACCGTTAACATTTTTCATCTCTGCTGGATACAACTTAGTATGTATAAGGAATAATAGGTTGAGTCACAGAGAAGCCAAGCCCTCGCACGTTTCAACTTAGGAGACTCGTTGTGCTTGGCGTGCCATTTGTGCATTTGGGTACTCTGAGACTCCCCCTTCTTGTGTTTGGTTTTGTTCGAAAAGGACTTGCTCCTTCTTTCTTTCTCTCCCATTTATATTTGTTAGTATGTATAAGGAATAATAGGTCGAGTCACAGAGAACCCAAGCCCTCGCACGTTTCAACTTAGGAGACCTGTTGTGCTTGGCGTGCCATTTGTGCATTTGGGTACTGTAGATAGTGCTTTCTGAGCTGACAGATCTTGGCCACGTGGCAACCATCCAGCACACCATATTGTGCTCCACACACACTGGATCACCAGCCGAGCTGATCCATGTGGGGGCTGCGAGACAGAGCCCTCGCATACCACTGCACGGGACTTGTAGGGACTTAGTGGTTTGGAGGCTAGAGTAAGCCCTGTCGCGTGCGAGCCAAGCCCACGCGCGACCTTTAGTAACTGTTTTGAGAGATTTATGGCACGAGCTCCATAAACCCGGTCAATCCGGTCAAACCCGGTCAACCTCGTAACGGTTCCGGTATTCGCGCACAACGTGCTGTAACGGTCCCTATATATGAGGACGAACGTGCCGTTATGGTTAAGCTAATTAAGCCGCCATTAATGGGCGCATTAACCACACTACAACGGTCACGTTCCCTGCTATATATAGGACGTTAACCTTTCCATACAAAGGAGGACACACTTGCCATACGCGGAAGCTCTGCCAAACCTCTGTCTCTCTCTCAGACATTACTACTGCCTTACTCTCTCCCTACACACAACCCAACTCTTCCTGTGCGATCTTCGATCCTCTACATACGGTGTACACGGAGGTCTCCCCGCCGGAATCTCTTGTGCACAGGTACTCTGAGACTCCCCCTTCTTGTGTTTGGTTTTGTTCGAAAAGGACTTGCTCCTTCTTTCTTTCTCTCCCATTTATATTTGTTATTGTTGTCTTCTTCAATATTCAGCAGATATTTTGTTATCCATTGCCTATACTTCTTCTCTCCAATTAGGTATTTGGAAATCGAGCTCACTGTCACATTTATGATTTTCCTCTTCGATTGACCCATCAATCCCTTCAGCTGGCCTCTACCTTTGTTCCCCGATGTCAGCTTGTCTTAGGTTGCCACTCCTATACCTTTGTTTTGAGTCTCCAACCTAACCAAGGAACGGACGAATTTATCAAGGATCTAAGGGCTCCACCTTTCCACAGTCTTCTCACCTATGCAGGCCCTCTCCATTTGCTCGGTTATCACCTAAGTGCGGACCTCACAAGCGAGGAGGAGCAAGGACTGCTACAGCTCCTAACTGAATACAAGGATGTGTTCGCATGGGAGTATGATGAGATGCCGGGACTGGATACAAGCATCACTATGCACCGCTTAGACATCATTCCAGGGTCTAAGCCGGTAAAGCAGAGCACAAGAAGCTTCAGGCCGGAGCTTAACGTGAAAATCAAGCAGGAGATTGTCAAACTCCTGGATGCCAAATTCATAGAGCTGAATCATCATCCCACATGGCTGGCCAACATCGTGCCAGTGGTGAAGAAGAACGGACAGCTCCGCATCTGCGTGGACTTTCGAGATCTCAATCGCTTCTGCCCCAAGGACGATTTTCCACTGCCCAACATCGATTTGCTTATCGATTCAACAGCGGGCCACCGCATGTTCAGTATCATGGATGGCTTCAGCGGGTACAACCAGATCAAGATGGACCCCGAAGACGCGCGGAAAACTGCATTCATCACTCCGGTGGGGGTGTTCAACTACACAGTGATGCCGTTCGGTCTCAAAAACGCGGGTGCAACCTATCAGCGGGCCATGATGGCCCTGTTCCACGACATGATGCATAAAGAAGTGGAATTCTATGTGGATGACCTGGTGGTTAAATCCAAGCACGAAGCAGATCACCTCGCAGATCTACGGAAGGTGTTCAATAGATGTAGACGCTTTCAACTAAAGATGAATCCCATGAAATGTGCATTTGGGGTAACATCAGGGAAGTTCTTGGGATG
Source organism: Linanthus parryae (assembly GCA_023055425.1). Taxonomy (NCBI): domain Eukaryota; kingdom Viridiplantae; phylum Streptophyta; class Magnoliopsida; order Ericales; family Polemoniaceae; genus Linanthus; species Linanthus parryae. Next base: position 123,755,611 of record JALGPY010000004.1, on the reverse strand, counting down.
CGTAGTTCATCGCCAAGGAATCGAGCCTGACCCTGCGAAAGTATCAGCCATAACCGGCATGACGCCGCCCCATAACCAGAGTGCCTTGAAGACATTTTTAGGAAAGCTATCCTATCTGCGGAGATTCATCCCAGCGATTGCCGAAATCACATGCTGTTTTAGTACTCTTCTCAAGAAAGATGCCGTGTACAACTGGGCTCCGGAGCACGAAGCTGCATTCGAAAAGCTGAAGGATCTGCTGACGTCCTCAAAAATAATGATCGCACCTCAACTGGGATCACCGCTTCTGCTATATCTGACGTCAACAAGGAGATCCATAGGAGCACTCTTGGCTCAGGAGTACGAAGGCCAGGAAAGGCCTATCTACTACATCTCTCGCATCGTGCAGTCTGCTGAATCAAGGTACACAGACATCGAACGTCATTGCCTTGCTTTGTTCTTCGTAATAGAGAAATTGAAACACTACTTTGCGTCGCATAAAGTAGTAGTGGTCACCAAAAGCGATCCCATACGATATCTGCTAACTCACACCACTCCTGGCGGGAGATTGGCGAAATGGTACATGACCATCTCTCAATATGATATCACATGCGTAAGACCGCGAGCGATCAAGTCGCAGGCGGTAGCGGATCTGTTGGCACAGTTCCCCGACAACAGCCACGAGCCCGTGATCGAAGAGGAGCTCGAAGGCCCTGAAATCTATGCAATCGACGTGCCCTATTGGACGCTCCACTTCGACGGCTCGTCAACAAGGAAAGGCGGAGGCATTGGGATAGTCTTGACCAAGCCGGATGGGGAGGTCATACAGATGTCCGCCAAGCTCAACTTCGCAGTCACAAACAATGAAGCAGAATATGAGGCTCTCATTGCGGGGCTCCGTGCGGCGAAAGCTTTGGAAGTAAGTAATCTGACGGTCATGGGAGACTCCAAGTTGATCGTCAAGCAAGCCTCGGGTGAGTACGGTTTGAAGGAGATTAACCTTCTGTCTTACCAGACTCTAGTACAAAAGCTGGTACAGCAATTCTGCGATGTGAGGTACGAGCACAAGCCCCGAGCAGACAACAGGCATGCGGACGCTTTGGCAACCTTGGGATCTAAGGTCAGCACAGACAAATGTCCTGCAAGGATCTCCATTGAAGTGCGAACATTGTCGGCATTGACAGAAGATGCGTGCGACGACGAACACATGGATGACACGGACTGGAGAAAAGCAATCCTACAAGCTATTGCAGAAGGCACAAGCAGTGAAGGTTGGGCACTCACAAAGGGGTACTGCATACATGACAACACCCTTTACTACAAAGGCCCTGGTGGAATACTCATGCGATGTGTTTCCGAGCAAGAGGGACAATTGCTGCTGGAAAAGATTCACCAACATGCTTGCGGAGAAAGCGAGGTGTCAATCTATCGAAAGGCTCAGAGATATGGCATTCATTGGCCAGACATGTCGACAGCTGCTGCCCTCATACAAGGGAAGTGCGACACTAATCAAAGATTCTCTACTCATCGCTCTAACTGATGATGACGCGGATTGGAGGAAGCCACTCTTTGATTTTCTCACCCAGGGTACCGTGCCTGAATCGAGAAAAGAAGCCGAGAAATTGAGGAGGAAAGCATCTCGATATGTAGTACAGGAAAACCTGCTTTGGCGAAGAGGTCATGAGGGCAACTTGCTGCGATGTCTAGACGGCAGAGAAGCACAAGAAGTCATGGACCTTTCTCATCAGGTGGAACACCAGGGAGGTGCGAAATTATGCAGGCAGCTCCTCTCAATTGGATATTTATGGCCCACGATGGAGGTTGATTGCCGCACCAAAGTGCGACGCTGCCAGGAGTGCCAATTCAAAGGAAACCTAGTGCACGCTCCCGCCGTGGATCTACATGCATTAGGGACGCCATGGCCATTTCACACATGGGCTCTAGACTTCATCGGTCCCATCCGACCAACGTCACACGGGAATCATTTTATTCTAACTGCAACTGAGCTATTCACCAAATGGGTGGTGGCAATACCACTGAAGACGGCAAATGCGCTAGCTGTGGTCAACTTCATTCAAGAAAACATCATATGCAGGTTCGGAATCCCAAACACCATTCTTTCAGATAACGGTACTCCCTCTGTTAATCGCCAGGTAGCTGCGAAGTTAGCGGAGTACAATATCAGGCAGATATGTTCTACCCCTTATTACCCGAAGGGGAACGGACAAGCCGAAGCGACCAACAAAACGCTGTTGATGATTTTGAGCAAGATGGTCGCAGATGACCACAAGAAGTGGGCCGACTCTCTAAGCATAGCTCTGTGGGCTTACCGAACTTCTCGAAGGATACCCACGGGGGCCTCACCATTCCTACTATGCTATGGGGCCGAGGCCGTGGTACCTGCGGAGGTGAGAGTCAATTCGGCAAGGCTAGCCTTCCACGCACTCTACGAAAATCAACGTGATCATGACTTGGTCTTGCTGGAGGAAAAGCGAGAACAAGCGAAGAGGACCAATAAGCGGTATCAAGACAGGATCGCTCGCGCTTACAATAAGACGGTCCAGCGAAGAGATTTCGCAGTTGGAGACTTGGTCCTGCGCGCATCTCAGCACTGTATGCGAGAAGCGACTCACCCAAAGTTCGCAGCCAATTGGGAAGGACCCTTCGAAGTCACAGAAGTCTTCGACAGTGGCTACTGCAGCATACGAAGGTTGCACGGAACAACCTCAACCCCGAGTTCAGTCAACATGCGCTGGATTAAGAAGTACTATCCCTGACTTCTCTCATTTCATGCGTTTTATTATAACGTCGCTTAATGTCTTGTATGGCTACGATTTACACAATCTCCTCTACCATATGAGAGGATTGTAATCTCATCTCTCCCATATGAGAGCGTTATAATAAGAGAATTCTCCCAAATGGGAAACTTCATATTTCTGGATGTCAATTTTGCTTCATTTTAGTTTGTTATAACTGTTAACAATAAGCCTATCTGTTACGATAGCCGCTCATACGAAATGCGATCTTAATTGATCATCTAAGCCTATCTGTTACGATAGCAGCTCATACGAAATGCGATCTTAATTGATCATCTAAGCCTATCTGTTACGATAGCAGCTCATACGAAATGCGATCTTAATTGATCATCTAAGCCTATCTGTTACGATAGCAGCTCATACGAAATGCGATCTTAATTGATCATCTAAGCCTATCTGTTACGATAGCAGCTCATACGAAATGCGATCTTAATTGATCATCTAAGCCTATCTGTCACGATAGCAGCTCATACGAAATGCGATCTTAATTGATCATCTAAGCCTATCTGTCACGATAGAAGCTCATGCGAAATGCGATCTTAATTGATCCTCTAAGCCTATCTGTTACGATAGCAGCCTATGCAAATGCGATCTTAATTGATCCTCTAAGCCTATCTGTCACGATAGCAGCCTATGCAAAATGATCTTAATTGATCTTCTAAAGCCTATCTGCTACGATAGCAACTCATGCTAAAAACGATCTTAATTGATCTTCTAAAGCCTATCTGCTACGATAGCAACTCATGCGAAAAACGATCTCAATTGATCTACTAAAGCCTATCTGCTACGATAGCAACTCATGCGAGAAACGATCTCAATTGATCTACTAAAGCCTATCTGCTACGATAGCAACTCATGCGAGAAATGATCTTAAATGATCTTCCAAGCCTGTCTGCGGTGATAGCAGCATTATACAAATACGATAGCAATATTGTGCAAAACGATCTTAAGTAAATCACAAGCCCATCTGCCAAGATGGCACAGCTGCGAAAATACGATCTCGAACGATCTAGTGAAACATCTGCAAATTCATATGGCAGATAGCAAGTGCGAAACGTGTACATAGCAAGGCGAAATATGCCGAAACGCATGCGAAATTGTATTTTGTTGTGACAAAACAGCAGATAATACAAAAGGCTATTTATCATTATGAGTCGAAAAGACTTACAATTTATCTGTCTAGATAGCAGCTTACAAGCGAAAAAGCTCAAATCTAACTACACAGCCAACATGGCTTACAATACATTCGAAAATTAGCTGACAAGCCAGCAGAGACACACCACGGGAATCCTGACTAGAAAGGATGAACCCACCGGTCCTAACACCAGCTATGCAATACACAGATCTGCGACCAAAGATCTATAGCAAAAGGGATGCTGCTGCGAAGAGATCAACTCGTCATTCGCTACGTCCCTAGCAGCAAGATCTGGGTCACGGTACGTCCAAGACCCCAGGAGCTGACAAAGGCCTCTGTCTGATCAAGATATGCACCGGAGGAACCTCCTGTTCCGACGTATGCCGTCGTACAGAACAGGGGAAGCAGTCATTCCTCCGGTGATGGATTCCTTGTCATGATAGACAAGGGCATTGACGAGCCTCCTGAGCTCAAGTACAAAGAGGCAAGAAATCCTCCTCCAGGGATGCTGGAGGAGAATTCCGCCGTTCATTACGAGACGGTAGCACGGTCACTTCGGCGCTGCACCTCACCGGGAGGCGGCCGGAAACATGACCTGCAAACATAATACACGAAGAAAATTCTTCGAATACACATGAGATATCATCTCCATCGTCTTTATGATGGTTATAAAGAGCAATAAGCCTCATAAAGTGGATCTTGGAAACTATTTCTACAGCACAAAGCGCAAACTCAGGATTCACAACTTGAAGTTGCCATGAATCAACGAAAAACAAGCGTTGGAGCCAGCAGTCGTAAGGACTCACGGCAAAGCACATTTTTGGGATGAAGAACCCAAATAGCAAAGACAGGGTTTATATAGACCTTGTGGAGACTCTTCAGTTCCTAAGATGAATCAGCAAAATTCGAAAAGAGGGTAAGGTCAATCACTTACGCCTTGAAAAGCGGTAACGATCAATTACCCTACTAAAGGCTACGACAATTCAGTTGCGTATCCTAATAAATGACGGATAGTCATGATTCGGATGGACTTCCCAACGAAAGCGTGCTTATCTTCCGAGAAATTAGCGCGAAAATCAAGCAGAGTATCAATTGTTGATGTCATAATTGGATATGCACAGAGATATCCTATCAAATCCCGGAAAGGGCAAAACGGGCAAGTTGATTCTTGTTGTTAAAAAAAAAGGGGGGGGGGGGAGAAACCCTAGCAACATTACATTAATGTTTCAACATTACATTAATGTTCCAGCTATTTCCTTGCTATTTTTCAAAATCAAAAAAAAAATAGTCAAAGCAAATTCTTGATCAAGGAGTCATGGGGCGCGAACTGATGGCTCAGCTTCTCTACCTGCTCCACTTCTTGTTTCAGTTGCTCGCACTTGGCATTCATCTCATGATAGAGCTTCAGAGCTTCGTCAACCTTTTGCTTTTGCTGCTCCACTTTCTACTTCTCAGCTGCGAGGTTCTGGTGGCCGAGCTTCAAAGTTACGGCTGCGCGAATCAGAGTAACTCTTTTCATGAGAAATCTGAAACCCAGTCTGCCTTGGACTTTGGTAAGAAGATTTTGGCACATGCCACAAAGCAATTTGGCACTCTGGACAGAAATGGTCGCAGGCGTGGCCGCAGATAGCTGCTCCAAAATCCATATGGCTTCGGTAAGAAACAGCCTCCTGTCAAAGGGCCCTATCTCCAGAGATCTTGCAAATGATCGGGGGTAGGTGAGGCGCATCCGAACTAGCCAGTCCACATCAGTTTGCTTCAAACCTAAAGCAATGTCAAAAGCTAAGTTATGCTATCAAACTCGCAAATGAACAATGCGAGATGCAAACAGCGGATCACTACTTACCAGTTCCTTCAAGAATCTCGCGAAGAGAAGGAATGCGCATTGTTGGAGTAGTTGAAGACTGCCCTTGCTCCATGGCTCTCTTGTCAGCTGCGAGCTCTAACCCCTCGTAGTTAGGAGGAAGAGTATAAGTCGCACCAGCTGCGACTGCATTCCCAACCTGCGAGCCCCAAAAGCTCCACGCAGGAAGAGGTGCCGCCGACTCAGTCATCGCCAAAGGCGAAGTGACAACCGAAGATGCTGGGCGTGGGACGCTCTCAGATGCGGAAGCATCAGCAGCACTTGTTCTTACTTCCTCAGCGCCAGTATGGGCATCTTCCTCCATTAGCACAGCGTCAGCTTCAGCATCATCAGAAAGTTCGATGATGTCCTCAAGAGGCTCTCCTGCGTATTCAGCAGCTGCGACGGGCTTCTCGGTATGGGAGCTCGGAATCGGAACATAGGACGCAGAAGGCTGACTTCTTTGCTCCGGCGCAGGTTCCTCAGCATTGCCTGCGGCATTAAGAGCGATAGTATGAGGTAACTCGTATTATAAGTTATTTTGCTATCTTTACTAAAGCTAAGAGCAAGCACCTCCACGCGAAGGTGGGATTGAAGTATCTTCGTCATACACTAAAGACGTGGAACCATGCCCTATTGGTGTGTCCTCATTAAGCAGGTCCTTAAAATGAGCGTGACCTGGGACGCGAAGAAACCAGTCATGTTTCTGTTTCAAGTAGCTAAGGTCTAGTACATGCATATCGCTCAAATGATTACCTGAAGGTTCTCCGCACTTGCCTACTAGCCAACGGCGAATGTCAGCCTTTGACACACCATGCTTTAACGCACCCACAATAACATCTCTATAAGTTACTGCGAGATTGAAGATCTCACCTTTATCGCCGCCTGCGATTTCTTCAAAGTCTGCTTGGGCTTGCTCCAGGGCTGCTGCATCCTCTTCCGGAACCGCATCCTCCTCCTCCGCCTGAGGAGTCACTACTTCGGGGAGCACATCTTCCTCGTCAACTGGACGTACTAAGTCGTCAACATGTTGCTCTTCGAGGCTCCGCTGTCTCACACACTCGAGCTCCTCCTCCTCCCGCTGCCTTCTCCTTTCAGCAGCTTCCGCGGCTGTATTCCGGGACTCAGCAAGAACGTCCTCGCTTATGGGATCGTCTGGAATGCCAGAATGGGTATCTCTCTTTTGTCTCTTGGCCAAAAGCCACTGATGATCTCATCATCATCATCATCTGTGAAGATATGATTGGTTTAAGAAAGAATTGCAAAAGAATTAAGATAATGAGAAGGGAAACGCGACGGAAGTACCTCCTGATTCTTCCTCATGCATCACAACTGTTCTTTCTTCTTCTTCATCACTCTCTCTGGGCTCCTGCCTCTCTCCTTCCTCCTCCTGGTTGAATGGAAAGAAAGTCTCAACTGCGAGCTCTTTTCGCACTCTGCTGGGCATGCGACCTTTGCCTTTATCCTTGACAGAAAGGGACCTCGCCGGAGGAGAAGTTGGAGCACTTCTAGGGGAAGAAATTGTAATTCCCTTTTGCCTGGGTCTCTTCACTCTCGGCGCCGCAGTCGCTGGAGGGGACGGATCATCTCTGGGAGGAGACTAGGCCGGAGCATTGTCTATCAGCGAGTCAGCAAAAGCCTTCATGACTGCGCGAATCCTGGTTTCGACCTCAGGGTCCATCCTCCATGCTAGCAGGAACGGCTGCTTTTGCCTTCTGGTGGCAACAATGGTGTTAACCAATGACTTGGAACGATCACCAGATGCGAATCTCCGCACATGACACTACAGCAAGCAGTACAGAATAAAGGCGTCAGCATAGGGAAATCAAGAAGCTTAACGCACGCGGAAAAATTGCTTACCTTAGCAAATGCCTCGCTATATCTGACGACATGCGTGTCGCCCTTCTTAACTGCGGCGATCTTCTCCTTCAGAATGACGTCAGGACACAAATGGTTCTCACGATCCAACAGTGAGTAGCAACCATATTCAGACTCGCTCAGGCTACAATTGGGGCGAAACGGAAAAGAGTTTCTCTTGATCAAGGGAGCTCTACTCGGCTGAGCGGCCGACTGCGTTTCAATCCGCGTTTGCTGGGCAACCCAGTATGCGAGCCAGTTTTGGGAGCAACCGCCCTCGCGGGTCCCTACAGGCTGCTCAAAGGGAAGATTGTTCATGAAGACTGTCTTGCACTCCTTTGTTAGCAAGCGCTTATAACAACCTCTGATAATGGACTGGGGCCAGATTGATGGTGCCACTGCATCAAAGCCGAACTGGGGAGAAACTCGAGTGGGGTCAACATCCACGGTAATCCTCTCATACCTTGGCGCAAGCTCACGAATATGCTCTGCGAGGGCAGGAAGGGAACCTCGTAGACACCAGCAAAAGAACTCACGATAGCGCTCATGGAAATGTGATCCCTCTTCGAAGAGAAGCTCTTCTGAGAAGACAACACCCTTAGAGGGGTAAAGCTTTGGAAACCATCGCACGTTCTCAATGCGCGTGGCATAGGGTCTGGCAGTAAACTCTTTCCGTTTGTCGCATATCAAGCTCCAAGCGCACTTGGTATTGTTCGCTCCGAACCATCTCGCAGCCCTGCCACTGTTACGCTCCTCCGTCTCGCCTGGAGGACACCACTTGTCGGGTTTAAGAGCAGTTGGAGCATAGGATGGCCATCGCTCGAAGACCCACATCGTCAAGAAGGAAATGTTGACGAAAGTCAGTATATCGAGGCGGCCACGCGACTCTTTCATGGCCAGAACCAGCTGATTAAGCCTATAGTACAGCGTGCCCAAGACCAAGGGTCCTAGTGCGACTCTCTGGCCGAGGGCGAGCCTCACAGCAAGCGGCAAAACATGGTAGAAAACCCCATCATGCGGGTGACCGTCAATTAAATACCTCGAGAACCACGCACATATGAAGGCACAAAGGGTCAAGTGATAGCCTTTGCCCTCCACGTAATTCTCGGCCTCTGGGTTCTCGCTCAGAAGCTTCTTAGTGATGCTGCTGTTCGCATAGTCTCGAAAGAAGTACTGCAACCATTTGTTCCAGGTGTTCTTCGCAGACGTATCAACTAACTGCCAGTTTGGAAGGGCTTTCGTAGTAGTCCACCGGGTGGAGATTTTCTTTACCTCTGCCAGGCATTCCTCCATCTGCGTGTACAAGGCAATCTCCGCAGCCGTCCTCAAAGGACTCAAAGGGTCCACCTCACCCATGGGAGAAAAATCGTACAACATATGCACGTCCTCGAGTGTGGGGGCGGCCTCTAACTCAGCAAAGTGGAATGTGTGAGTCGCAGGCGAGTAGCGGGAAAGAAGGTCTAGAAGCATGGACTGGTCCAGCTTCACGGCAGCACCCTTCATAGCACGAACAGCAAAGTATACGCCGGCTTCATCAAGAGTCGCAGCATGATTGGTCAACACGTGGTCAATCCACTCATCCATGTAGTCCAATTTCTGGACAAAAGCTTGGGTAGAAATCGCAGTGTAGGGGAAGTACCCGTTTTCGATTCCCAATCGAACCACATCCTCGGAGCCAATTAACTCGAGCAAGGCTGAGTTAACCAGGGGAGTCAATGTTAGCAATCCCTCGTTTGGGACAGGAGCAGGCATTTTCTTCGCCTTAACCCTCGCATGGTAGAAATCTTTGCCACCTAGATAGGGGGCTTTTCGCCACAAAGCCTGCGGAAGATCGGGTATCTCTTCGTCCTCCTTGGTGAGTTTGGTTCCTTTTGTCTTGGCCATTCCTGCGGAAGAGCAAGAAAAAGGGGGGAGAAATATGCCACACTCAGTTTGAATTTCGAGATTCAAGATCTATGGAAAGAAAGATGAACAGTTTCTGGTATCGATTTCAGAAATTAGAGGTTTGCATTATCAGGGATTTCAAAACCCTATCCAAGATCCTTATTATTGAAGGATTAAGCCGCAATTGGGTCCAAAGCTTGAAGCTTCTTCACAAGTTTCAACAGATTATACGTTATGGGTTTACAGATTCAACGCAGTTCAAGGCATACACTGGTATTTTAAATCGAAATTGAACAAGGCCAACCTTGTTTTCGCGAAGCTTGCTTGGATATGCACAGTTGAAGAAGACGATTTGCAGTTCTGAACTGATGATTGATTATCTGAATCTGCTCTCGAAAATCTCCGGGTACCATTCACTTTAAGAGAAAGAGGTGATGCTTTGCAACAATGGAGGATACAAAGTATTTATCCAAAAACAATGAAGGGTTGCGTCCTTTCAATAGTCGAATCGCAACCGTCACCGTCGAATCGCACAATCACAGGACAAGCTGACGTCACGCCTAAAACCCTAAGGGCCAGACGGCATGACTCTAGGGGTTTTAGGTCATAATGGCACGCACGGGGGCTGAACTTACCCGTATTTGAATTGGTGCGTGGCGGCGACGCGTATGTTGGTTTCCGCGCATGGAAGTCTATACAGCTATGAGTCTTCACGCGCAGAAAGGGGGCTAATGTAGATAGTGCTTTCTGAGCTGACAGATCTTGGCCACGTGGCAACCATCCCGCACACCATATTGTGCTCCACACACACTGGATCACCAGCCGAGCTGATCCATGTGGGGGCTGCGAGACAGAGCCCTCGCATACCACTGCACGGGACTTGTAGGGACTTAGTGGTTTGGAGGCTAGAGTAAGCCCTGTCGCGTGCGAGCCAAGCCCGCGCGCGACCTTTAGTAACTGCTTTGAGAGATTTATGGCACGAGCTCCATAAACCCGGTCAATCCGGTCAAACCCGGTCAACCTCGTAATGGTTCCGGTATTCGCGCACAACGTGCTGTAACGGTCCCTATATATGAGGACGAACGTGCCGTTATGGTTAAGCTAATTAAGCCGCCATTAATGGGCGCATTAACCACACTACAACGGCCACGTTCCCTGCTATATATAGGACGTTAACCTTTTCATACAAAGGAGGACACACTTGCCATACGCGGAAGCTCTGCCAAACCTCTGTCTCTCTCTCAGACATTACTACTGCCTTACTCTCTCCCTACACACAACCCAACTCTTCCTGTGCGATCTCCGATCCTCTACATACGGTGTACACGGAGGTCTCCCCGCCGCAATCTCTTGTGCACAGGTACTCTGAGACTCCCCCTTCTTGTGTTTGGTTTTGTTCGAAAAGGACTTGCTCCTTCTTTCTTTCTCTCCCATTTATATTTGTTATTGTTGTCTTCTTCAATATTCAGCAGATATTTTGTTATCCATTGCCTATACTTCTTCTCTCCAATTAGGTATTTGGAAATCGAGCTTACTGTCACATTTATGATTTTCCTCTTCGATTGACCCATCAATCCCTTCAGCTGGCCTCTACCTTTGTTCCCCGATGTCAGCTTGTCTTAGGTTGCCACTCCTATACCTTTGTTTTGAGTCTCCAACCTAACCAAGGAACGGACGAGTTTATCAAGGATCTAAGGGCTCCACCTTTCCACAGTTTCTCCACCTATGCAGGCCCTCTCCATTTGCTCGGTTATCACAGACGACATCAAAATGAAGAATTCGCAGTACAAATCCACGATTGGATGGATCATGATCGCGTACAAAGTATTGCTGACACTGCGATTACTCTTGGATTGCTATACGTACCACCGTAGGCTGTTAGTAAGTACTCCCACTTTCCCCAAAATGAGTATATTCGGGTTTTATTCGCAACAGTTTTGAGATGATGGTTTGACCGGCCAAACGTTATCGAAATATGTGGTTCTTTTCTCCTGGTTGTAGAGTAATTTCAACACTACAACATTTTGAAAATAAAAATAAGTTTCAATATTGTATTTCAAGTCAAATCTTCACCTCAAAATAATTGTAGAAAAAACATTAAGACACTCATATAGAGACGGAGGGAGTAGGTATGTAGTCTTTTCTTCTTAGCCTCTTACACTATTTCGATAAATGTTGTTGTAGGATTGATACTAACTAGTATATTGTCGTTTATGTAGACTTTAACACCGAACCACGTAAAAAATATTCTGTGTCCATCGTTTCTTCTTATTTTTTCTAGATATGTGACGCCTCGAAATACTAGCATAATTCAAGATCATGCAGGCGTGCATTCAGGGACCAAAGCCTAACACCGACAGAGAACAATTTCCATCAAAATGCAGGAGAAAGAGAGAGAGAGCCCAACGGAAATTGGAGAAGCAGAAGCTAAAACATGAACGTACATTTGCATAAAAACGCATGATATTCAACAATTTCATTTTCTTCGGTTCTCACTATCCATACTCAAAACAAAACATGCATCCGAACTCTTCACAATATAGGAGAAGAATAATATAGTTTGCATATTCCCAAATCATTTATAAGGAGGGGAGTATATATTTGAGCAATGAAGAAGAATATTAGATTGATTTCAATTATGAAAGGATCCCAAGCATATAAAAATGGTGTGCCTTTGTTACTCACCAAAGCGAATCTTGTCTTATGCGTACTCAATTAGAATGTATCTAGAACCAGGTTTTGGGACATGGATGATCTACCCCCCTCCCAGGAAGAAACCTATTCGCAATAATGTATAGAATCGATGAAAATGGAAGAAATTTTATGATAAAGCAAGGCTGTTGAGCACATGCAAGTTATGGGTGAGACAGGGTTAACCAGGAATCCAAAGCTTAATGAAGTTGACAAGGAGTAGTAGGTGAATTGACGAGACAAGCAGACTCAAAACAAAGGTATAGGAGTGGCAACCTAAGAAAAGCTGACATCGGGGAACAAAGGTAGAGGCCAGCTGAAGGGATTGATGGGTCAATCGAAGAGGAAAATTATAAATGTGATAGTAAGCTCGATTTCCAAATACATAATTGGAGAGAAGAAGTATAGGCAATGAATAACAAAATATCTGCTGAATATTGAAGAAGTCAACAATAACAAATATAAATGGGAGAGAAAGTAAGAAGGAACAAGTCCTTTTCGAACAAAACCAAACACAAGAAAGGGGGAGTCTCAGAGTACCCAAATGCACAAATGGCACGCCAAGCACAACGAGTCTCCTAAGTTGAAACGTGTGAGGGCTTCGGTTCTCTGTGACTCAACCTATTATTCCTTATACATACTAAGTTGTATCCAGCAGAGATGAAAAATGTTAACGATGTGTTCTTCAAATGTTTTTTTTGTTGATGGATACAGAAGGGGCGAGTTAGCCATGTTGTGGAATGGGAAACTGAGATCATTTTCATTTATTTGTACAAAATTCCATATACATGAGCTAGTCAATATCGAAGGAGAAACTAAAAACGAGTGCTTAAGAAGATTTTATGGTGATCCTATAAGAGGCGAGAGGCATAGTTCATGGAGATTGCATGAGAGGATTTTTTCAAAACACCAGACCTTGTGCGTGGTTGGGGATTTAAATGTCATTACTTCTAATTCCGAGGAAGAGGGAGGCTGGATTTGAATAGCACTTGACAATAGCATTTGATAATCTCTTACTGTAACTGATTTAGAAATCATGAGTCCATACTGAGTATTGCTTGGTCTTGTCTTGAGTTGGAGGATCTCTTCGAGAGCAATAGCTAAGTTTTCTATCAGAGGCATATATATCACATCCATTTATGATCGAAAAACAAGTTACCCCCACATCATACCTCACAAATAAAGATACATATGGGAGAATTCAATTACACAAGTCTATGAAGACAACCAGAAATATGCTATGGGTGCGTGGCGTGGGAGTCTTTGTGGTGAGAGTCTAAATGATGGCTGAGCTGTCGATTTTAACCTGGAGAAGCACAAGATCAGTATAGTCAGAACATTCCTAAAACTTCAATGGAGATTTTACAATTGCAAAACTAAACCGAGATTCGAGTTGGAACAACATGCACATAAAGCAGAAATGTTCAATTTTCACCAATTTTGACGACTTGGAAGAAATAGTTAAATAGTAGCATAATTCAATATCATGATGGTGTGCATTCAGAGACCAAAGCCTATTGATACACCAACACAGCACAATTTCCATCAAAACGCAGGAGAGAAAGAGCCCAACGGAAATTGGAGAAGCATAAACTAAAACATGAACGAACATTTGCATAAAAAGGCATAAGATTCAACAATTTTGTTTTCTTCAGTTATCTCTATCCATACTCAATACAAAACATGCATATGAAATCTTCATAACTTAGTAAGCATTGCTCAAATATATGTGCACGATCTCGAGAGATGTAGACCATCGGATAAAGGAGAGACACACCTACACGTGGGGCAACGAAGCACAACCTAATGTAACTCCACCTTCTCCGGATATGACTTAATCGTCGGTTCATACAATTTTTCCCATTCGTTGCATAGCTATCAAATGAGAATCAACCTGAAGTAGATGAACTAGGAGATTCCAAACTTGGACCCAAACGTACTGGATTCTGCTGATCTGCAAGTTGTTAACCTTGATATGTTAGGTAAAGAGCTTTGGAGGATCATAAGCAACCATTAGGCCAAGTGCTCATGAACAGATAATGTGCTCAAAAAGTAGTTCAACACTCAACCTACTTTCCAGTTCTCCTACACTTGGAGATTCTTGCAAGTAGATAAATTATAAAGAATTAGTTCAATGGTCTATTGGTTGTGGTAATAATTTGAATGCTTTTACCGATCATTGGCTACTAAAAGCCTGTCTGTGCAAGCCAATTCCAGTTACTCCTGATCAACAAATCCTGTTGGAGTAGATGCCCTAGAGGAAATATTATATTAGTATGAACATTATTTTTGGATAGAATATTCATGTATTATTTAAGAATATATTTAATAGAATGAAGTCTTTAGATTACAATTGTTGTTAATCTTCAATATCCCTAGTCAAATATATTTATTATTAATAACAATGCATGAAGACTAGTATGTGAGTAGAATGATATGGAATATTAAGTCTAACACATGGATATGCATTAGGGCCTCGTTTGGTTAGAGGATAAGGAGGGAGCATAAGATAACTTATACCCTCTCTTTTTTTATCAAGTGTTTGGGTGCCGGATAAGAGAGGGCATAAGTTATGTTGTCTTATGCTGATGGAGCTTTTAATGAACAAATTTTATACCACCAACATGGAGGTATAAGCTCGGATAAGAAAATATAACATATGAGGATGCTATTAGATTGACAAAAATACCCACAAAAACTATCAAATTTTCTATCTTTGTCCCCAAACATTATCAACTATTTCACTGTTTCACATCCCTCCTTCCATCTCAACATTTTGGTACCTTTATTTTTTAGGAGGTCCTCATGGGTTTGATAACTATTATTTTGGGATTCCATAACCTTATTTAAGTATGTATGGTTGAGATAAATATGAAGACATTTTTTCGTGCTTGCTGAAATTTCGTTTGTTTGATTTAACTTGTTTATTGTAGGTTTTGTAACACCATGCCAATATGCCAATAAGTAGTAGTAATTTATACTCCATATTTTGCTATGGCCATTTTGTATCCATGAATATTTGTTATATTTGCATGTTAGTACAAGTTTATTTCGCGTATTAATACACATTTTGTATACATTTTGATGTCACTATTCTGTAGAAAAAATAGTATTATATTATAAACATAAATACTGATACATTTTTTTATATTTCTTCCTCATCAATTTGAAATATACAATATTTTATACAATATAACCGCACTAAAGGTATTACAGTCATTTTGGCACATATCCTGCTTCATATCCTGCATCATATCCGACAGCACCCAAACACAGACAGCCAGCATATCTTATCAGGGCTTATCAGACAACATTCATATCCTTACTCATATCCCAGCATAAGCCTTATCCCCACATACCATATCCTCTACCCAAACGAGGCCTAGGAGTAATGGCATACTGGATTGACCCACCACGAGAAGGCTATATATGAATTATTTGAATGTCACAAGTGCTTCTCGTAGTGAAAAGGGTGTTGTAGTCCTTAGACTTGAAATCACTATATACTCTAGTTGTGATTTATCATATTATGATCCCATCAAACGTTAAACCGTAACTGGGTAATTATAAAAGCGGTAATCGGACATGATATGAAGCAAGCTGAGAGATGGTAGTGGTGTGTAGAGGATTTGTCCCTCCCACATAATGGGAGCAAATATCTACCAGCCACTCGAGGGGTAGACCTGATGGAATGTCTGTCCAGACTCAAATAAATAATATGTGATATTGTTATTATCTGTATAGATAAGCCTATTCCCAGGATCGAGAAACTATAGATTGGATATACGAGTGTGACATTTATGTCTCGTGTCCAATCCGGATATAGAGACAAAGTAACATACACATCGCGGTAAAACTGGGCACAAGGTTTGTCAGATCACTGACTATTTATATTAGTTGGGTGGCATTGATGCGTCGCTAGACACCGCTCAATGTTTGTAATTGTTAATAGTCACACACCAAAAGGATTAAACTGGATATAGATGTCAATTAGTATGACTAAATAACAATTATATGGATCAATGATCAAAACACAACCACATGCAAAGTTAGTTGGACTAAGTTGCAAAGTGGACTAATCCATGTATGCACAAGATTAATATTGGTGCAAGTTTATAGTCAATACGGAGTTATTGACTATAAAAGGGGAGTCCTACCTCTATCATTTTACAAGAGTTGTCATTGAGTGAAAAAGAAAAGAAAGGAGAGAGCACCAAACGAGACCGAAACCCATTAGGGACGACGACAACAAGGAGGCCGATCCTCTCTTTCCCGTTTTGAGTTATCGCTTGATTCCCTCTTCTACGTTGCTAGCATAGTTTTTAAAACCGAACTGGACCGGCCGGTTCGACCGGTCGGACCGGCGAACCGGTGCTTGAACGGTCCGGTCGGGTTATCAGACAGTTCATGCACACGAACTGAGCCACGTCATCGGAAACGGCGGTTCAACCGCTGAACCATTCGAACCATCCGGGTTTGGACCCGCCCGGTTCTGTCCTTTAATTAAAAATAAATTGCGTCAGTGATATGAATCGAACCCCAGACCTCATGATTTCAACACATCAAACTTACCACCATGCCAGAGACGCTTTTATTTCGAGGATGGAGGTATCAATATACTTAACATTTCATTTCACCAAATTTATTTTCTTATTTAGGAACACTAGCAGCTTTTTTTTTGTAAGTTCTTTTATTTTTATTTAATAAATATATTGTAAATGTAATAGGAGTATTATGTTTTGAATACCACTAGGTATTGCCCGTGCCTAAAGGCACGTAAACAAAACCATGAATACAAAAATGAAAGTAAATATATAAATGTTGACTCTTTAAATGTTTAGTATGTATGAGAGATAGAAAATTGGTACGTTATTTTCATTTATATGTAGCTATTTCTGATGTTGAAACGTAAGGTCCTATGTATTACTTTCCGTTCCCTAAGGGCAGTGCAAAAAAATCGACATGATTTTTCCTGTTCTATACGATTTAGACATGAAAACCTGTTAAACATGCACATAATTGCTTAACAAAAAAATATGATAATCTCATAAATACCATCAAACGATATGACTCGTTACTCGCATGTCCTAAGAAATGAAATCACATTCCTTGTGCACATAGTGGAGTGGGAAACTTAGTTACAAAACAGTGTATAAAGTCAGTCTAAGTTAGGAAAAAAAACATTTAAAAAGTATGTCTTAGTTACAAAGAAAACATATGTTGCACCCGACATTCAATAGAAAATGTTTGTAAGCTAGTAAGAACGGGAAAAATACGCCAACTAAAAGGGGCATTCAGCTTGAGCATGTCATCCAATCTTTAAAAGCACTGGTTTTCCTCAAGACAATGAAAAAGCTGTTTGTATTCTTGGATGAAGAGGGCCAAGCTACAACCACCTGTAAAAGAAGAAATTGGTTTTTAGATAAGTATATGACATATAAAAAAAGTAAACAACCACACATAAAAGTTTGTCCTTGTTTAAAATAGGTTATTTACTTCAGCTTATGTATGCTCCAAACTTCAAAAAATGAGCAACGAAATCTTAATCCTGAGTTTCCATTCTTGAAGTTATTCATCCACTAAAATACAGTTATACTGATTCTTGATTATTCAACTCTATGTTGCAGGTTTGCTCAATGTTTGTTTGGAGCAGTGGTCTAAAACTTTTCCAAAATTGATTAATGCTCTAATGCTTGAAGCCTTTGCTACTGGATGAATAAATGCCTAAGGAAGATCAATATTTATTGAGATTCCATGATTTCAATTAAGTAAGAAGTGCTCCACAATTGCTGCTCCTATATTTGGAGATTGCAGATTATTGGCTCAAAGATATGAAGCTTTTTCTTTTTTTTTTTTCTTTATTCCCAGAATTCAAAATTCATATGCCCATGAGTGGGCTAGATCTGCTGTAGATCTTTAATCTCGGCTTATATGCTTAGGCTGTGATAGCCTGTGTATTCTCAGGAAAAAAAAGTTTGAAAAAATTCTCAGAGAATAACATAACAAACACCATTATCCACCAACATAACCCCCAACCTGCTAGCTCTCTATCACCAAGACACCAATTCATAACCTCACCACAACCATCAATTCCTCTCATCCACCATTACTCCAACTTTCACCATCACCAAAACCATCATACACCATAACCTACCAAAACTAAACCAGCACCTACAACTTTTTGACCAAACCAAACTTTACCAGTAGCCTCTACCCATCCACTGCCTATGTCCACCAAATAAGCTCCCTGCATTAACCAATTATATTCAAACCAATTAACTCACCACCAAAGCATCCATCAAGATACCACTCACCTCATACCATAAACCCACCTGAACTTCAAACTCCACCGCCATGTCACCATCAGACCCGCAAACAACCCAAACTCAATCACCAACCCAATTAACCACCAATATACAGAGAAATAGAGTACATGATGCAAGGAAAGCTGTTGTGTCCTAGTGGTTTTTGGAGCAAGATCTTTTACTCTTACATCCTCTTATGTTCCACAAATCAAAATACTTAGGATCCACTAATCAAAATATCCAGTCCAGTCAGTCAGTTGACAAAGTTATATTGTAACTTTTGGAAAAGCTAATAAGTTACTGTTCTCAATAGTCATGTCATAAATCACCAATGGAAATTACACAAATAATATGATGTGAACTTAATACAATCGCCTTAGTTGAATTCATGCATAAGACCAATAGACCTAGTAAACAAAATTCACGCAGTAAAGAGAATTCATGCATAAGCAATAAAAAATAAAAAAATATTACCCCCATAGTAGCAGCAGAATCCGAAATTTCCTCCACTGGTCAAACGGGGACCTTCCCGCTGCAAAAATATAAATTAAGGTATGTTAATTATAATTTATGAGTGAAAAAAGTAAAAAAAAAAAGTAA
This sequence comes from Linanthus parryae, assembly GCA_023055425.1. Classification (NCBI taxonomy): domain Eukaryota; kingdom Viridiplantae; phylum Streptophyta; class Magnoliopsida; order Ericales; family Polemoniaceae; genus Linanthus; species Linanthus parryae. The sequence continues at coordinate 123,736,501 of JALGPY010000004.1, read as the reverse complement.
GGAATACTACCTTCATTTACAGCAAAACTTCTGGATAGACAATATTTGTTGTAGTGTACATATTATCGGCGGGGAGAATAACACGTACACGATCAAAAGACGTACACCGAGATAGAGCTACATACAGTTGTCCATGGCTAAACACAGGATTCCGCAAATCAATTCCAACATATTTGACTGATTGGCCTTGAGCTTTGTTGATTGTCATTGCATAAGCTAGACGGATCGGAAATTGACGCCGTGTCATGTTAAACGGCATCTCATTCGATGATGGGGTGAGTGATATCCTTGGAATGAATACTAAGTTTCCGTCCTTGTCCCCTGTCAGAATTCTTGCTTCGAGAGTGCGTGAAGCCATTCTAACGATAACCAGTCGAGTACCGTTACATAATCCATCCGCGGGTGCAATGTTACGTAACAACATAACTGGGCAGCCAACTTTCAACTCCAATTTGAAAGGTGGCAAGCCAGAAGGATCCAAGGAGTTCAAGTATTCGTTTGGATATCGGTTTGTTATGGCATGATCAGAACAATCATCTTCACTCAATTTATCCGCTGCTAAATAGGTCCGGCTCTCTCCAGGAAATATACTCAAAGCAGCCATATTTACAACGTGAACATCGTCATTACGGGCTGATAATATTGTCCGCTCAGTGAGATAAGCCGGAGTTACCATACCTTCTGAATTGAAGTGAGGATAAATGGAGCGCAGAAACTCATTTAGAGTTCGACACCGATGTATATTTGTTGGTAATTCCACTATTTCTTCATTGCAGCCACCAATCTACAAATATAATATAATGCATATGTTAAGAGAGTTATATACAGTAATCAAATGTATGTGATCAGAAACTAAAATTCAATATACCTTCATCAAAAAGGATGCGAAATCGACATTCCGAGAATCGGAAGTATCCAAACGCATTTTGGACTCCAGCTTCAAGACGTGCACTCTATTCCAAAGTATAGAACGCCTAAGTGATGCATCAACAATTTGGTCGCGAACCCCTTTTTGCACAACAGGTAAAATTTGTCGAAAATCGCCGCCAAGAACAACTGTGATGCCGCCAAATGGGCTGTTATTGTCACAGATATCACGGAGTGTGCGATCGACTGCTTCCACACAATATTTATGTTGCATAGGTACCTCATCCCATATGATCAACTTTGTTTCTCTAAATAATGAAGGTTGCATTGATTGTTTACTAACCCCGCACACTGAATTATCTTACACATCCAGCGGGATAGAAAATGTCGAGTGAGCGGTTCCTCCGACTAATAATAGTGATGCCACCCCTGAAGATGCCACTGTGACAACTACATTTCCTAGACTGCGCAACTTCTGTGATACGGTGTTGTAAGTGAATGTCTTACCAGTTCCAGCACCCCCACTCACGAAGAATGTAGTCCCCTTATTTTCTAATGCTGATCCTAAAATCTCAGTATAAGCTTTACGCTGGCACACGTTAAGGCTATCGACCCTGTCCTGCACGTCCGAACTCTCCGCATCAGCTTGAAGTTGCCTATGCTCTCTGATGAGTTTGTTCCCAGCAGTAATGCTCCAATTTGCAGATGGTAGAGGCATGGGAGGAAATTTATCCAGACTCTTTCCCGATTGTTCAAGCATTTCATTAAGGAGATAAAGACCGTACTCTTCAATCAAAGCATCATATGGATTCATAATTCCATAGATGGTAATTATCTTATGTTGAAGATCATCACAAATGTCCTTAGCAAAACGTTTCATCTTATCATAAGGATGTAGCGGAGAACACTCACTGAGTATAACACAAAACAATCGTCTCAGCTGATATCCAGTTTTCATGACTGCAGCTTCCGAAAGACATTGTATCCATTCTTCATCATCCTCCAACAATCCTAGTGCAACACATGCTGCCTTAAATGTAGGGAACAAAACGCCGTTTACTGTGCGCAGATCCTCAAATGACTTAGGTCCCTTGACAAATGTCAAGAGCAAGCGCAGGTAGAACCTCTCGCCCGAGTTTGGACTGGCGAAGTACATTCGCCCAATAGCATAACCCCTTTGCCTTGTAACCCAAACTTTCTCTTGCTTTCTCCAAACAAAAAACTGGGGGAACTCAGCATATGTGTGCTTTCGGGCATTAGGATTAGCTGTATAGAAATAAAAAAATCCAGTCAATGTAGACTTTGGTGACGCCACCCTTGCCGCAATAACCTTGGCCGATTCTGTAGGATCAAAAACACAATGATGCATTCCCAGTAAATGAAGTGCCAGACGCACAACAGTTGGATATTCCTCATGAAGACTATAACCAAGCAGTCTCCAAGCAGCTTCGGACGGTCCAATGTATCTACCTTCAAGAAATTGCTGGATTTCATCAACTCCTCCAACAACCATGGTTGCGCGATCGTGGCCCTTGAAAATATATTTATGAATATACTTTACACAGCTCAGACCCGCACAAACTTCAACATTAATATGACAATCAAACATTCTAGAAAGATACGGATTGTATGGAACAACATCTCTGTTATCAACTTCAGCACCCCTAACCGTATATTGCTTATCATTATCATGGCGGTGATAGAGAGGGTAACCTCTTTCGTCCATGGTTGTCGTTTCTCTGAACTCTTTAGGGTAACCTTTCGTGCACTTCCCATCCTCCATACAGGGCGCGTTCGGATTCCGGTGACCGCACGGTCCATGAATCATACAACCTAACACAGTTTGAAAGAGTACAGGGTCTTCGTCAGGATCTGGAATTTCTGCACTGACAAAGTTGTCTACCTGGGCGCAAGTTCGGATTTTATCTTGCTTGTGAGCATATATCAAAGCATGCATATGCGGTAGTCCCCGTTTTTGGTACTCAATTGTGTAAACATGAGAAGCTTTCTTTCCAAACAAATAATTTTGTTCAACTATCTTCATCAATTCCTTTTGCTTTAACTCAAACACCCGGGCAATTATCTCAGGACGATCCGAAGAAGTTTGATGTGGAAACAGAGCTGAAGTTATTTCTGGCCATTTCGGGTTTGCCGTCATTGTCAAAAAAACATCTGGATGATTGTTATGTCTTGTAATTTCCATAGAATCTTGAAAGATCTCAAACATGTGCCTCGGGCTTCCGATGTGGGAAGAAGGTAAAATCATTCGCCGACCAACTTGATCCGGAGATGCTTCATCCCTTCTAATGAAATCAGCTAAATCTTTATAAAGCTCTGTACGGAGCTTATGCTGGTTCAACCTTGCGTAGGTCAATTGATTTTGCTCAGTTGCTGCCCATGCATCAACCAAAAACTCTTGGAACAATTTTCCTGATCGTAAGATTGTTGAGTATTCTGTTGGACGCTGAAAGATCCGATAGTTGTAGTATTGCATCTGAGTAAGTCGGCTATTAGTTGGAGATCCAGTACAAACATCCCATTGACGCATTCCAGGTTCCCATCCTAACTCACCATGAGGGAATAATAAAACATAATGCAACGGCAAGTAAGCAGGGTGACACTCATTGATTCTCATCAATTCATTCCCTACTCTTAAGCGCACAATAATATCACGCATTCCACATATCTCAGTGCCATCCCCGGGTAATATTACCGCAACCTCCTCAACGGTTGGCAGGTTGTATCGGCGTTTGTCAGTAGAGGTACTGTAATGAAGATAAGCCGGAACACACCTGCCATCGAGTTCGGTTTTCGTCAACAACTAATAAGCCTGGCGAAACTTAGAGGGAAATTCATTGTGCAGCTGCAATGTATCTTGTATGGACTTGAGAACATCTCGTCTTAAGTGTGGATTTCTGCGATGTCGGACTTCTAAAGCTGAGTCTGGATCATATATGTATAGTTGTGCATAACTCGGATCCTGACCAGATTCGGGAATTAATGTGCCAGTCATGTGACGTAATTCTCCATGGATGATAAAAGATTTAGGTCCCCTCCCCATGACAACTCTTGGATCTAGCTTCGTCCCTAGACTTGTAAATGCGTTAGCTGCATTATACTCGCGATCATAGCGACGAAATGATCTCGATCTGTCATCGTCGCCGTCGTATAAAGATTGAATAATTGGTGGTGGCGTCTTGAGCAATGGGAGTCGCACCTTTCCTTGCAAACAACATGTTCCAAAATGGGGATTTGACTCTAAAGAATGTACCAATTTATCAGCCTTCCAATGCAAAGCAGAACAAAATGGACATCTAACATCCATGTTTCCCAAAGAGTGACGCACGTCATTCCCATTTACAGTAGGAAGGATAGGAGGGTCATCTGGAATATCATAATCGTCGTCAGCTAATATTTCATAAATGGAGAATTGTTGTTGTGCAGGGCATTCATCTTGTAAGTTGGGCACATGAGAAGAAGTTGATCCTGTAAAAGATTCTCTAGCAGGGGCAACGACATCGACATCTATGAAGTCATCTATAAGATTCCTTGGAGTGGGAGTTGATTGCAAGTCTTCCATATGCCGGCGCTTGTATTGGTTTGGTAACGTACTTGTGAGGGGTGTTCTTTCACTAATTAAACCATCCAGCAAGCTCGGGGTTGGTGGAAGCATATCTGAACGTTGAGGGGAGTTTTCCTTAAAGAGAAATAGAAAAGAAAATGATTAATAGATGCATAGAAGTGTACCAAAGAAATTAACATTGCATATAAAATAAGGTCGCACCATATCATTTACGGATTCGGGCTCATTTTATTTTGTAGAACACGATGCCCCAGCAGATTTAGATTTTTTTTCTCTCTCTCTTCGCGCTCGTTGAGCTAGAGTAGCCTTTGATACAGTAGGGGTAATCTGGGTGTGTAGGAAAAAAAATGAGTGTGTAGATTGTTGAAATATATTACATAAACATCTATATAATAAGGATAACAGGCTGTACCAAATCATTTGCAGGAGTGGGAGTTGAATGCGAGTCTTCCATATGCCGGCGCTTGTGATGGTTTGGTAACGCACCAGTGAGGGGTGTTCTTTCACTTATTAAACCATCCACCAAGGTCGGGGTTGGTGGAGGCATAACTGAATGTTGAGAGTTCTCCTTGAAGACAAATAGAAAAGAAATTGATTAATAGATGCATAGAAGTGTAGCCAATATTGACATCGTATTTAAAATGAGGTCGCACCATGTCATTCACGGATTCGGGCTCATTCCGTTTTCTGGGACACGATGCCCCATCAGATTTAGAATTTGTTTCCCTCTCTCTTCGTGCTCGTTGAGCTATAGTGGCCTTCGATACAGCAGGGGGAATCTAGGTGTGTAGGAAAAAAAATGAGTGTATTGTTGCTCAAATATATTACATAAACATGTATTTGAAAATGATAACAGCCTATACCAAATCATTTGCACATCCTGTTGGTGGTGAGCTTAACTTGTTGCTGGATGTTTTCTCTCGTTCGCTACGTGCTTGCTGAGCTAACGAATCTTTCGTAACGCAAATATTTTGTGTCTAACGAAGCAACAATGAGTGTACAGATTGTATAAACCATAAGAAGCACATGTACTGAAATATCTAAACAGGCTATACCAAGTGATTCAGAGGTTCGGCTGGTGTGTCTTGTTTGTTGTTGGATGTCCGCTCTTGTTCTCGGCGTGCTTGCTGAGCTAGAGCAGCCCTCGACACGCCATTATGAATTTTGTTGTTGGACGCCCGCTCTCGTTCTCGGCGTGCTTGTTGAGCTAGAGCAGCCCTCAACACGCCATTATGACTATGTGGCTGAATATAGAAGCTAGATTTAATTAGATTGAATTAGTAACATAAAGATAGTGAAATGCAATTAGTATGACAATACCAATAATATTTCAGTTCGTTGTGACCCAACAATCTGAGGTAAAGTTGTGGAAAAAAATTCCCTTTCCCTTCGAGCTCGTTGCGCAACAGCAGCCTTTAAAGGAACAGACTGAAAGAGATTTTATGAGATATGGGATTAGCAATTGTTAGAAACTGAATGAGAATTTTTTTTAGTGGAACCTAAAAACATTAAACCCATACCATTCTTCTTGGGATTTGATTCTCTTTTCCTTGCCGAGAGTAAGTTTCTCCGGCTTTTCTTTCTGCGCGGCATGGCTGTTTTCCTTTATCAGTACTTAAGTTTGACTAAAAACATCACATAGTTCAGTAAGTTTGAGATAAAAGTGTTAGTATGCACTAATATAGTAAATGCAGTACCTCGAGAGCCTGAGTCATATTAGTTTGTTGGTCATCGGGGATTGCAACACCGACATTTTGTTGTGTCAAGAACTCGACCTGTAATGGTTTTAGCTTGAAGTCTGATGAGATATGAGATATGAGATAAGAGGAAACTGAAGGATATAGTGTCACTTAAGTCATACCACCCTGCTAGGAGTTTGATTCTCTTTTCCTTCTGCGCAGAATAGTAGGGGTGTACGCGGTTCGGTTTGGTGCGGTTTTTGCTAAAACCATAAACCGAACCGAATATATCGGTTTACCAATTGTGTAACCAAACCAAAACCATTTGAAAGGATGAACCGAACCAAACCAAACCGAAAGACATCGGGTTGGTTCGGTTCGCTGCGGTCGGTTTGCGTAAAAATTATCGAATGGATATGATGATACTACTTTGTCAACGAATTTCAAGTTTTAAGTGAAAAACAAATTAAATAGACTTAAAAAATTATGCACAACTATCGTTTGAGAGAAAATATGATGAAACGTGAGAGAAATGGAGAAGATTAATATTAATATAATTATTTTAAATGAATCTATCTATCGTGTTTTGTTTTTCTAGATTATTTAATGTACTTCATGCTATATACATTGTAGTAAAAGTACGCCAAGCACATATCGGTTCGGTTCGGTTTGTTGCGGTATGATACTTTTACAAACCAACAACCAAACCAAATAGACAGGTTTGTGAAAAATTGAACCGTAGATAAACCGATTATCCAAAAAAACCATTCAAACCTAAGCATTTCGGTTTGGTTCGGTCGGTTGGACCGGTTTATTCGGTTTTATGTACAGCCCTACAGAATAGTGCTTTCCCTTTACCCTTACATTGGGTTGCCTGAAAATAGCACATGTGTCAGTATTATTGAGATGAAAGACCAAGTGAGAATTATATACTGAATACACTTGCCTCGGGAGCTTTTCTCTTCATACTATTTTCGTGGACATCGCGGATTACGACACCGGTGTTTCGTTCTTTCAACACCATTGAAGCTTAGCTTAGCAGGCGTCATCCCTGTTATAACAAAAATAACAACATCATCGCATACGGACATGACAAAAAAGAAGATATCGCATCGGCAAAACAGCTAAAATATTATCACCAACATTTAGCAGGACAATAAAGTGGAGAATGTGTATATAAATATGAGAAACCAATGAATGAGGAAACTGATATTGGTTCAGAAGAGTGTGATTTGAATATCCAGGTTCCTTTTAGTGACATTATGGTCGTGGAGAAGTCGATTTTCACCTGTTTGTGGGAAGCTAAGCGGATGTTAATCATCAATATATATAACTCATAAACATCTAAATTTTAATTCGTAATACTCAAGACACAAAACAGTGTTTCAGTGACTCACACAAAAGGGCCAAAAGTTTCAATGTAGGTAGGTCCACCTATCAAATGGACTGTGTTTCTATTCTCGACGAAATAGTGACCTAGGATACAGTAACTCTATTTCAACTCAGCCAAAATTGCACGAACTAAGGCTCCATATCACTGTGGGATATTACAATCTATGACTGTCTCGGCGACTTCAACCCAGCCAAAATATGCCGCATTCGAGAATTTATATCTGGGCATTTCCATTGAGAGAAACATCAACACTGTCCTAATAAACACATTTACAACAAAACTATCTTTCATCTCTATGTTTTGTCCCAAAACCCATAACTCGTTGTAGTGCACTGAAGGATCAAGCACCTTGGATTGAGCATAAAAGCCTCTACAATTCTAGGGAATCATTTGATGGTCAGGCTCTACACCAAAATTGATTCAAATATTGTAGGCATTAGGCACAGATAGGGTAATCGAACATGTAAAATGCAACCCCGACTTGCCCACCCTAAAGAAAGCAGCTCCCTGTTGGAGCAAAAATTATGGTCAATTCACATACAAAAATTGATAAATTATCCAGTAAATAGGTCACAAAATTGATAAATTATCCAAAATTGATAAATTCCATTCTCCAGTAATTCCAAACCATATGCTCCCACTGTTTATCACTGCCAGTTCATTGGTAGATGAAAAATTATCATAATTGTTGATGAAAAATGTTGAAGTTGAATTGATTTGACTATAATCTGAACTTTTGGCAGACTGTGAAGAGTCTACTGGCCTGCCAAATATTGACGTGAATGCAACAAATTCTCACAGGATTCACGTCGAAACTGATCAGAGGGAAGAGACGTACCTAAAATTTTGGGATACGTGACAGAGGTTCAAAATTGAGGAGCAGGCAGGGATCAATGCGCGGTGGTCGGCGATGGATGTGGCCGCAAAGAATGGGACGGCGTGGGTGGTTTTAGATTTCAGTGAGTAATGACCATTGCCCTTCGAAATTGAAACTGGAGGTAGAATATATAAAATTGATCAAATATCGAAATTCGATGAAACCGATCAGAGGGAAGACACAATGACAAATAAGTTGAGGAGTTGAGACCCATGTTATTTCCTGTAGAAAGTTAACTGTGCAAATCTAGATACAAAACAAACCAAAATCAAAATCGAGCAAATAGCAAATTGTTCAAATATCGAAATTCGATGAAACCGATCAGAGGGGAAGACACAATGACAAATAAGTTGAGGAGTTGAGACCCATGTTATTTCCTGTAGAAAGTTAACTGTGCAAATTTAGATACAAAACAAATCAAAATCAAAATCGAGCAAATAGCAAATTGATCAAATATCGAAATTCGAAGAAACCGATCAGAGGGAAGACACAATGACAAATAAGTTGAGGAGTTGAGACCCATGTTATTTCCTGTAGAAAGTTAACTGTGCAAATTTAGTTACAAAACAAACCAAAATCAAAATCGAGCAAATAGCAAATTGATCAAATATCGAAATTCGATGAAACCGATCAGAGGGAAGACACAATGATTAAATAAGTTGAGGAGTATACCTGATTCAAGATATGAGACCTTAATTGTGCAATTTAGATACAAAACAAACCAAAATCCGAATCAAGCAGGAGGGTTCGTTAATGGAGCGGCTCATTGACCTAGCAATCGCAAAGGGATCGAATACGATGAGAGGGAGAGTAGAATACCTGGGCGATGGCGATGGCACCAAGAGTCAACGTCGCTGGGTGTACTCCCGTGGGTAGGGTTTGGAAGTGAATAGGCTCCAATGGTTCGATTCGCCCTTCAAAATTGAAACTGGAGGTAACATCAAAACAGAGTACAAAGACGAAGAAGAAGATGATTAAGAAGAAGACGAAGTACATGGATCCGGAAGCATCACAACAGCGCAGCTCAAAGAATGATGAGGTTTGCAGGACACCACCGTGGGAGGTATGAACGTGGGTGAACGTGGGGGTAACACAGTATTGACAAAGTTGTAATCTGAGGGTGAAAAATGTGTAGTTTAATTTTAATCCAACGGTTTAAAATGTCTCTCAAAATGTCTCATTGAAAATGTCTTTTAAAAATATGCATGGGACCCACACCCCTCTGTTTTATTATATAGATATCACATATTTTAAGTTAAGTATTTATATCCATATTTGACAATCATAGATGTTTATTGATACCAACCCATAGTAAACATCAATTTACAAAATATAGCTTTTTAGTATCAAAATGTTCAAAAATATTTATCGTTCGCAAATATAACTCTACATTCAAAATATTATAGAGCTAAGATGTTCTTTCATCAAATGTTTAATTTATATTACTTGTGGATGTAGTTGTGTGTTAGTTATCTTTCATCTAAATATATTGTTGTTGTCTATAATTTAGTTATTTGTGTGTGTGTGTGTTTATTTAAGCATAGTTATTACTATAAAAATATTATAATGCTAAATAAGCTTCAAATTTAAAAAAATCATGCATATTTTTTATTATTTCCATTATGTTTACTGAGTTTGCATAAAAAATAATAAATATATATTATTAAATAAACGTGCAATTGAACCGGTCCGACCACCGGTCCAGTTTAAAACTTTGGTTGCTAGCACAAGGCATGGAGGAGATCCCAGTTCTCAATCCCAAGGTGTGGATACCGGTAGAGATGGGCACACTATTTTTTGTTGTGATCAAACAAACCTACAAGGTACACATTACTTCATTTTTATCACGTTACGAGAGCTTAACCTGCGATTCATGGAGGGCTTTCATCAGTAAAATTTTCATTGTATTTCCGCTGCGTATCCTGCATCAAAACCCTACAATTCCTTCTTCAAGATCTCATTTTTCAAGGGCAAGGTCAGTGGAATGTTCAAAAGCTCAAGGAGGTATTATGGCAGGTCGACATTAAGGACATACTGAAGATTCCGTTACCCAAACGACTCAACCCGATACTTTAATTTGGATTTTTACTGATTGAGATGATTATGGTGGAGATATAGGTAATCAAATAGCGTGCAAGCAGAAAGACAGACAACATCCTAACAACAATGACAAATCGGACATTGAAGGAGCAAGTCGTCATAATATTTTCAGGAAGAAACTTGTTCCTTGTTTGGCGAGGATGGAGGAAAGCATTACATACGAAGATTAACCTCATTAAGAGGAAAATTGATATACCAGCTTTATGCGATATGCGCGGATGGGATTAAGAAGATGAGACCTATATCTTTCTTTAATGCCCCAGCTCCAAAGAGACCGGGAAATTAGCCTTCCGAGGTTTAGATCTACATAGAAGAAATAAAGACTTTAGTTACTGGGTCGAAGAACAAATGAATTCATGAAAGGATGAGAAAGTGTTGAAACTCATATGCATGTGCATCGCCGATATCTGGACCACAGAAACCCGTGGCTCTTCAACAGAAAACAATCAACAACCGTTGATATTGTGAAGACAACGATGTAGAAGATTGAAGAAATCGAAGCAAATATATCAAGAAAGGCCAGTCTCCTCCGTACCACCGTCTCCGTCATGGCAACCACCAGAAAATGGTGCTCTAAAAAATTGAACATTGATGGCGCCAAGGATCCAAAGAGTTCAAGAGTCGGTGTCGGAGGTGTCATCAGAGACGGATCCGGAAAGTATATAGCCGATTTTGCAAATCAAATTCCTTTCGGCACCAGATCCAGATCAGTAGAAGGGCAAGCCAACAGTGATGGAATTATGTTTGCCATGGAAACCGGTTGTGCGAACCTTGTCATGGAGACGAATGCCATTTCCTTGGTAACATAGATGGAGAAGATGAAGAGAGAAAATGGAAAGTGCTTCTCAGATGTTAGGCGAATACTAAATAAAGCCCTGAGCTTATCTAGAGAATTCCACGTGCTCTTGATACAGTATTGCGGGCCCACTAATAGAGGGGCACATCTACAAGCTAATCATGGGCTTCAAATCCAAAACCCGGATGTGTGGATCAATCATGAGCCCATTGGACATCTAAAGCTAATTAAAATGATGTAATGGACCTCTCAAGCCCAATCATTTTTCAGAAATACTGTAGCCCATCCCAGTCTTTTTGCAAATAAGCTCAATCCTAGCCTTTTTGAAATCAAGCCCAATCATGTTTTGTTTGAAATAGAAGTCCAATCACAAATCTTTTTTGGAAGAAGCCCAATCTTAGTTTTTTTTTGAGAAACCCAATCCTAGTTTTTTTTTTTTTTAAAGAAACTCAATCGTAGTTTTTTTTGAAATGAAACATTTTTTTTTGTCAAACTGAATTATATTAAGAAGAGAAAAAGAGAATTACAGGGGGGGGGGGGGGGGGCTAAGCACCGCTAGCTAGTATACTACAAAAGGCATTGCTAACTAGTAGTTCACTACAACTACCGCCATCCTTACAATCTCTAACCCATTTGGTAATAAAATCAGCAGCTTTGTTTGAACATCTACGAATCCACACCACTTGTCTTTTAGTCATTATCATGAGCTCTATAATATCTTGCATAACACCTTCAAGCTCCCAGCCAGCCCTTCCTGTAGAATTTGCAAGATCACATACAATTTTGCAATCCCCTTCAAAAATCATTTTCTGATCATAATTTCTGCATTGATTAAGAACTTCTTTGAGAGTTAAAGCTTAAGCTACGGTAGCAGAAGAGGCTAAATTTTTGAACCATCCTGAATCCACCAAACATCCCTCATGATCTCTAACCAACCAACCACCAAATATTATGCAATTCCTCTTGTCCCAGGCTGTATCAAAATTACACTATAATTCAGATTTGTTTCTGTAGCCAAAGCATTGTTTGACAGCTTCCACCAAAATAATTTGACTCTAGGAGCTACTGCTAAATTCCATAATCGTAGTTTCTTTTTTGAATAAAAACCCAATCGTAGTTTGTTTGCAATTTTCCCTCAAATAAAAAAGAAAAAGAAAAACAATAATTGTAAACGGGGTGTAAAGAAGGCGTACACACGAAGATGTTGAGAAGGGATTTTGTCTTTTTTACCGTTTACCAAATTCTCGTCTCCTCCTCAAATTTGAAATTGGTTCCGCGGTAATGTCAGGTTAGCAACACATCGCTGCTCTTCCACAGACCACCACCACCAAACCCCCATCCCCGTCCATGTCCTCCCATTGAATCTGGAGATGACGACCTTAGAGAACCTCTTCGTTCAGATATTCGAACGCAAGAACTCAATCGTCGACCGAGTCAAGCAACAATCCCAATCTTACTCTCACCATCTCGCCTCCGAACTCCTCATCGACGGTATCTCACCTCCTCCCTGGCTTTGGAACCCTAATTTCAACTCCCAATCTTCAGATCTCGGAGGTACTCTCGCGTTACCTCTAGTTTTTTCAAAGTATTATTCAATCGTTCGTGAAATCTAGGGCTTTTTTTAATTTCGTTTGAATTGAATGCTCAAGTAGATCCGAAATCATGAATACCAGATCCTTTGTCTATTTCCCCTAAATTGAGCGTACTAATTTGTTGTTGTTATGCTCAAATCAGCATTGCGACCACTTCGTCGACACTGTTTAAACTCTCAAAATAGGATACAGTTTCGAGTTATATGCTAGGGCACTGAACTCTGGGGTTAATCACCTCATACTTCATTTATACTGGTAGTCTCCACACTGAGACACAAAGTCATGTATTATCCCAGAGAATTCATGGCTTGAACACAGTTGTCGTTGAAAATATAATGGTTTCGAACCAAGGCCGAAGCTTAAAACACCTTCCACCAGGTCATTGTTGCCCTAAGTAAACAAGCATTTATGGTTTCTAGTGTTTCCGTTTAGATGCTGTGGCACCGAGCTATAGAAACGATTAGAGGAATATTCACCGGGAGGTTTCAAGGCAAAATATATATGGCTTTGATTCCAGTTGGTGCATTATTAGGAGTTCATTACTAAATTTTCTTACCCCTTTGTGTTCATTATGGAGTTCATTGATATATTTCAGGTAGTTGAATTTCTTATAGAATTCCAAATAGCCCACTGAACGAAATATTCTCCATTTCCAAGTAGATATCCAATGAAATGGTCACCAAATTAATAAATCATTCAAACGACTATCGAGTTACAAAGATGGTGATAGTTGCACATCAAGTATTGCAATTTTGAAAGAATAACGGGATTGTAGCATCTTTGCTGTTCCATATTATTTTGCTCTGATTCCTCTATAAGACCACCAGGTTATTGTATGCCTTAGAACATACCACACCGATTGGCATGCATTTCAACTTATAAAACAATGCCAAGGTAAGACTAAATTTTACTTGCTCTGCTTACTTTTTTTTCTATGTTAGCAATCCCTATATCCAGACCAGCTTCAGATTTGAAAATGGTATGTTACTTACTATGGAGCTTTGGTTTCATGCACTAGTACCTAGTGGTAGGTTACTTGTCCAAGCCTGTTCAATTTTGAAAAGCACAAAGCACGTTTCCTCAGTTATTTAGTTGCAAGTTGCATTTACTCTGTCTTCTCCTAAGAACTTTGATTGTAACAGAATTGAAGAAAGAAGAGCTGATCTCGGAACTTCTACTTCCTTGCCCACGACCTGTAGTACCTTCTTCAAACACTAATTTCTCCCTGTACAGCAAGTCATTGGGTCTAAGAGATAATGGAGATTTATACGACGGTTTATTTACGGGAGATTATGTGCCTGGTAGAGGTCTTGATACAGACTATCAACAAGCAACTACGGACGACTGCCATGGAAATGATGTAGGAGGTGCCATAAATCATGTACTCGAGGCGAATCCTAATGCTCCTACTCCGCAGGCGCAGGTGGAGGGGAGGATCTCAAACATTTACTCCGCCCCTGATCAGTCACTTGCCAGAATACAAAGGTCCAAGTCAAGGCAAAAGGCCCTGGAGCAAAGGAAAGCTACACCAAAAAGTAATTTTAGTAGTCAGGATTATACTGGTCTGTCTCCTAGCAGAATCAAAACTTACAGTAATGTTTATGATGAACTGGCAACCAAAACACGTGATTCGGCTACGGACAATTTTTCATCAGAACAGGCGCATGGAGAATTTCAGAGCAAGGAAAGAGATGCTAATATTTCTTGTGATAGAAACCTGTCTAGTTGTTATGGTCAATCTTTGAATGTAGTAACGTTGTCTGCTAAAGCTAAGGAAGATGATCGTAGAATGACAAGGTCAAAAGGCACCTGTAGTAAAGAAGTCCCTTGCCCCGTACCTTCAGTAGATTATGCCATCCAAAGAGCTACACGGTCCAAATCTGGTGCTTCTAGAAAATCTTCACATGCTAGTTCGTCAGAAAGTTCGGTAGCAGTAGACCTTCAGAATGCCTTGGTAGTAGAAGCTGATTGTTCTATGCCATCTAAAGCTAGCTCACATGGTACAAATGGAGCTCACGAAGTTTGTTCAGACTCGAAATATTTTTCCGCTGGCGTAACTGATGGATTGGCAGTCGTTTCCCCAGAGCCATCTGATTCTCGTATGTCTGTGATGCCCAAGACACTTGACTTTAATGACATGGAGCAGTGTAGTTTAAATGACGTCTGCACTCCTGTCCCAGAAATATCAGGACTCGACAAACTCTCAGATTGTGCTGCACCTTTAGACAAAATAACTCCACCTTCCAGAAATTCGAAGAAGCGACCACTGGAGCAAGAGTCCTCAAGCAGCAAGGGGGAATTCTGGAAGGTTTCTTCTGAAGCACGTGTCAAAAAGTTTGGAGAAATTGATGAATGTGCATATGGATCAGAAGTTAATCAGAATCCTGAAAACATTAATGATGAGGCAGCTGTTAATGAAGAACTTCAACTGTCTCCTGTTTCTCACAAGGAAGATGTTCTACTATCAAATCTTGTTGATGCATCTGATGGAGAAAAGCCACAACCGGTGAAATGCCATGTTATGGAAGGATTCGAGTATTCTTCCGAAATTCAAGTCCAACAAGTAAGCTCTTTCCAGATTTATTTATCCCGTCATTACATCTAGCATACCGTGTTCACACTTTGACGTACGTTTAAACATATGCAAATGTCACATGTATGCACAAACACACGCACATCCTTGCACGTGTTGGAAAGAATTGAACTCTGAGTGGGATAGATTGTTTTCAAGCCTTATCTGGGTCTTTTGTGGATACTTTGTTTTGGTAAGTTTCTCAGTGTCAAGAATTTGAAGCTCGGCCGAATGTCCTCAGCATGTTTGTTATTCTTCACATACTGGTTCTATGTTGCAGGTCACTACTTGTAGCGATATTAAACTATTATCCAATAAATATATCCATGTGTTCTGCTATCCTTACCCGCCAATATATCAAACATGAGAAATTTCGGAAGGAGATTTATCATCAGCAAGTTTCATTTGCTTTCCTGTTTATGCTACCCCCTCACAATTACTAAACACAATCTGCCTCGGATTGCCAGAGGAAGGGTAAAATGTGCAGAATCGGTACTTTCATAAAAGATTGCTCATACTGTGCAGAATTTTCATCTATCCATTTATTGAGATAAGCAGCTTCAAAGTTTCACTAAATTTAATTTTCTATATTTATAATATTTAAAACTAAACATTCCAAAATTTATCTTGCTAGTGAGGCTCGCAATTCTAAGCCCTAGCCATCTCACAAGTTCTTTGTGGAAGAAGACCTCCATATTTTTTCCCTGATACCTTTTCGGAGCCAGCTTTCCACTATCAAATCTCAAATCACTATCATCCACACCCTAATGCGACACCTGTAATTGTTCCCCCACCTTGACTCTGATGACCCGCGCCAGCTCAGTCATTCCCTCTCCATGAGCTTCATTGACGTTACCGATTTTGGATGAATAATTACACTGATAAAATATTCAAGTTCCAGGGACACTTTTGTCCACTGCGTCCAGTTCAACTTGTGGAGAGATTATTACAAAAGAAAGGAGTAGTTGAGGAACATTCATAATTATGTTGGCATTGATATACAGACCTCTATATTCTCAAATGAATCCTGCATCATAGTCCTAACAGGCTTTGGTTCAAAGAAGGACGTACCACTTCAGTTATGAGTTACAGTTTGCGAGGGTTTATACTTTTTAATGCATCAAAGCCACTTTCATAAAATCTAGAAACTATGCTCAGAAAAATTCATGAAGTCAGAAAATTTCTCTTGTTTTTGAGAAACTAATCGATCCACGACCTTTTAAAGTCCCTGGTGAACCATTTTGTCGGTTTGTCATTGCAGCAAACAGGAAGTAATTTACAAGTTTGCTGTTACTTGGTCATGGCCACTAGTTTGGAACTTTTAGTCAGGGAGAGGTAGATTTTGGGGCATATGCTCACCGAAAAACGAATAAAGCGCAAACCTTTGATTATGTCATTATTGCAGCTGTTAGCTAAGTTTTGAGTTTGAGATAGGAATAGATAAATTGAAAAAGTGTGGATTTGAAAAGGATAAATACGATGTCTCTGAGTTGAGTTGTAAAAAATTTAACTTTGCCCTGCTGTTTGGTCCTTTCGGAGTTTGGTTTTGTCTGATTTTGGCATGAGTTGTTGCTTCTGTGCCAGTGTCTGATTTCTTTGTAGCTTGATAAGGTCTACGTCTAGATAAGGGGAGACAGAAGGTATAGTGTTTGGATCATTTAATTGTTATGCGGATCATGTGGGGGGAGCGAGATTCTAGCTGATTTCAGGATTCCAAATCTTTTATTTATGGTCTTGTCTGTAGTTGTAATTTTTGAAGTTTTGTGTATTATGCGTTGTTCTATAGGTTATTAAGGTTTAATTAGTGTTCTCTCTGTGATGGTCCACTCTAAATATGTAGCGGTTGAACTTTATGCTTCTATATGATTAGAATTGCTCAATTGCATATCTTGGTTGATAAACCGAATGCGGTGCCACTACTTCGCTTCTTAAAAGTACCTTTCCTGGTTGAAGTGTAGCATTATTTGAACTTTACACTTCCCAGTTAATCGAGAATCGCCATTATTAGCAAGATACTGAACCAAGCAGTGCCCGCTTTTTCACTTCCATCACCCTCCCTTCCTCTCTCGTGCAATATTAATGCTGTTCTTGCTTGACAGGATGATTGTGGCTCTGATGAAGAAGATAAACGTGAAAGAACACCATATACATGTAATAATCATCAATTAGAGCCTTTCTCTGTCCCATGTTTGAGTAAACATTTGACTGGAAATCCAAGCTGCTTGGTTGGGGAAGTCAAAACGGGAGATGCAAGTAGTTGTGGTGCTGGGCAGAGCTATGCAGAAGCTGATCCAGTCTTTATTCCTAAAGGGCTTGAGAATGGATCCTCCGTCACACATGCTCATCAACTGTCAGGGCCGTTCCCAGTCCCAAGTTTCACGACTGATTCAGGGGGAAACCAAGCGTATAAGGTTGGGGAGGTGGGAACAGGTGATATAAGCTCTGTTGCTGTTGATATAAGGCAGAGATTTCTAGAAGATGATCAAGAAATGTGTCCTGAAAATGGAAATGCCGGTGGTTGCATTTCCAGTTCGAGTGCCTCGCTCAAAACAAAATCATATCGGGAAGAGGATACGTTATTGGCATGTGATTCAGGACAGCAGAGCAAGGAAGAGAATGACAGTTCTTCTAAATTAGAATTCCAACTTCTGGAGAAGCCTCTAAATTCAGAATATAGATTTAAGTGTTCCATAGAGAACTCATGGCCTCCTTTTAAACAACGAAAGATTGAGGGTCCTCAGATTGGTGCATTCTCTGCTTCCCCTATTTTAGGATTGAAAGGAATTTGTAGTACTGGAAAGCATATCACAGACAATTACTTCAAGACTGTTGGTGACCGTAGAGAAACTGGCTTACAGGAGCAATACTCTTCACCTTCTCGCGAGAAGGATAACGTAGAACAATTAACACTGGATAAGAGTCCCGATGTGAAGATTCAAACACGGGTCGAAGTAAACCACCACTTGAATCAAGGACATGCTTCAGAGCTTAATTTGTTCTCTGCTTCCCCTATTTTAGGAGTGAAAGGAATTTGTAGTTCTGGAAAGCATATCACAGACGATTGCTTTAAGACTGTCCGTGACCGTAGAGAATCTGGCTTAGTGCCGCAATGCTCTCCAGCTTCTCACAAGAAGGATAACATAGAAGAACCACCACTGGATAAGAGTTCTGTTGTGGACATTGAAACACGGGAGGAAGTGAATCACTTGACGCAAGGAGCACAGGCTTCAGAGATCACTTCGTTCTCTGCTTCCCCTAATTTAGGAGTGAAAGGAATTTGTAGTACTGGAAAGCATATCACAGACAATTGCTTCAAGGCTGTCTGTGAATGTAGAGAATCTGGCTTAGTGCAGCAATGCTCTCCAGCTTATCACGAGAAGGATAATGTAGAACACTCAACACTGGATAAGAGTCCTGATGCGGAGATTGAAATACGGGTGGAAGTAAACCACCCCTTGACGCAAGGAGCACAGGCTCCAGAGATTGATTCATTCTCTGCTTCCCCTATTTTAGGAGTGAAAGGAATTTGCAGTACTGGAAAGCATATCACAGACAATTGCTTCAAGACTGTCAGTGATCGTAGAGAATCTGGCTTAGTGCAGCAATGTTCTCCATCTTCTCACGAGGAGGATAATGTAGAGCGATCAACATTGGATAAGAATCCTGATGGGGAGATCGAAATACATGAGGAACTAAACCACCTTTTGACAGAAGGAACACAGGCTTCACCAGAGTTACCACTGGATGAGGTACTTGTCATTTTGGTGAAATAATTTATGTTCTCCCAAATTTACAAAATATGCATGTATGGATGTCCTTCTATTGACAGGATATATTTTTTATCAGTATAGTTCATCATATGTGAGTTTCACACCCAGCAGTTTGATATAACAATTGTGACTGGGTGACAGACTTTGGAGCCGGAGCCACTAAACAACCCCAAAACCTGAATCAAGCAGTAACCTCGACCATCCCCCTGTAGGCTGTTGTTTGGGTTTCCTCACCCCTTCATGAAGCAAAGGCGGAGAAGTTTATAACTTGAGTGAGCTTGTTTGCCTCTGAAGAGAACGAGTTCAAAGTTGTGTTTGTAGGATCAATGTCAAATGTGTGTTGAGCTAATTATATGAACTAAATTCCTCATCGCTTTGATGGCCTCAACAAAACTTAAGTACAACAAAAGTTGACTAAGAAATAAAATCCAATTGTCTATTTGTGTAAAAGCTACTAGGGAAACCATATTAGGGTAATTATACTAATTGAATTTGGAGTTGTGGCGCCTAGAACCAACTCATTCAAACCTTTTAAGATTTAACTTCACCAATCCTAGCCCCATACCATGCTGCCTCCAAACTTTCCCGGTAAGGCTTTCTGAAGTCAGCATCCTTATTTTTACCATGTATTTAGTTTCTTGTTTGTGTGTAGAATTCCCCAATAGATTGTCAGACATCATGTTAATGGCGTAGGTCTCCATTTAAAATAAGGTCATACTGTCATATGAAGATTCAACACTACCAGTTTGATAACTAATAGTACATATGCAAACATAAAGTCCAGAAATAATTTGGATGGTCAAAAACCTCTGAGATGTCGCCTGATATGATGTTTTTCTTTCATTAAGTTGTCCCAAAAATATGCATTCTAAATTAACTGTGTACCAAACTTCCATGCTACGGCGTTCTGTTATCTAACTTAAGAACGGAGCTGAAGAGGTTCCAAGAACAAATCCATGATTTTGTATGCTGTGGTAACATTAAATAGATTGTCAACAACATTTGTTATAGATCGTTTGTCCTTGGGAAGGACTAAATAACGTGGCTGAAGCATTTTGTTGTTTATCAGGCACACTATGTACATAATCACGCATGGTTCACATTCTGTTATGTACTGTGTAACTGCTTCTTTTCCTCTTTGTTTTTCCTTCATACTTTGGGAAATCCGTTTTATCATTTCTTTTGTGGTGTTTGTGCTTGGTTAGGATGGATTTCACTCTTCGCAGAGGAGGAAGAATACGAGGACCCCCTTGCCTTTTCAGGGTGAGGAAGCAGGGCCATCCCTTGTCTCAAGTTCCATCAAAGAGGCAACCAGTGGTTCCTATGGCTGGTCATCTGAGAAGGTTGGATTAGCAGTTATGGATAGCATTATACATGAAGGCATGCATGAGTATGACCGACGTAGTTGCAAAGGTATGACACAGTCTGAAAATAACAACAGTGTAAAGGAAAATAATGATCACCTGATATATACTCAGAGGACTCCGTTAGAAATGGAATCTCAATTTGAAGAGGATCACTTATTTTCATATCATGCAGCAGCGTCTCCAGAAGATACGCACAAATGCTCTCTTCGTGGTTATCATTCCTCGCCTGATTTGGAGAAGTTTGTTGTTGATCTAAAGGAAGAACCTCATTTTGTTGGAGAAGCATTTAACTTTGACAAACTGGAACTTCCGAGTTCCTCAATAGAACGTGCTAGTGTTCTCGAACAACTATGCAGATCAGCTAGCTCGTTCACCCCATTGACTCAGTTTTCAACTGCATTCAAGTTAACTCGAACTCCCGATTTGCACCAGTCTGTACCCAACGGTCTTCTTGAGCATATTGATTCAAGGAGCAGCTTATGTGTGAATGACATTGATGGTGATAACCAGCTGCCATCCAGTCATAGTCTTATGGATCAAATGACTTTTTCCTTCCATGGGCCATCTTATTCAGACTATATGCCCTATGCTAATGCTCGGACAGATTGGAGTATAAGAAAACCTCATATGTCTCCCGTAAGAAAACTCTGGGAACGAGCTTCATTGAACTCTAGTAGTTCTGAGAAGAACTGGAGCTTGAACCCAGAGCTTACTTGCTTTCCAATTGAGGAAGATCAATCTCTCAGTGAAGGCAATGAGAATAAAGAAGACTTTGCTGACCCAACTGAAGAGGATGTCTGTTCAGAACGAAGGAGTCCTGCTGATAGAAAACCACTTGCAGAGTTAACAGAAAATTGCATAAATCCTCCTGTCTCAGTATCAGCAGCAGATATGTGTCCTGATCGAAGTAGTTTAAATTCTGTTAATACTGACGCTAGCTTCAGTAAAACTTGTAGCAAGGTTAAGCAAAAGCTGGGAAATTGCTACAGCAATAAGAAGAGGCGTATAACTGAGGCAAAAGAGAACAGAAATGTTTCATCAATAGCTAATAGCATTAAGAAGCCTACTACAGCACGCAATCAGAGAGTCAGTAAGCCAAAATTGTCTGGGAAAGTCAGTTTGAGGAAAGGTGGGCAGAGTTTTCTAGAGAAGGAGACTAAGCGTAACAATATTGTCTCAAATATTACTTCTTTTGTTCCCCTGGTTCAACAAAAACAAGATGCGGCTGTCCCAACAGGTATATTGTTTGATCTTTCTTCTACTTTATTTGATTTGAGTTGATTGCTTTCTGGTCGAACAACCAAATTTACTCAATCAGTAGAATACTATATCCTCAAGAACCTCATAATTATATCATCTAGATAATCTAATTAGAGCGAACTTTCCAATTAACAAGTTAGCCAGTCAGCCAAACAGTTTTTTTGGTTAAACTTCTAAATTTATATTTGTGTTTGCCTGAATTGTGTGCTTGAATTCGTCTGCTTATGTACCTATGTAGAGATCATGGGAAACGTTAAGTTACTGCGATGGATAGTGTTGTAGCTTGAAAGGATTAATTAATAAGGAGATGTACCACATATCATTTTCGATTCTGGACTTTTGGCTGCAAATTTTCCAGACCTATTTTTTCTCGTGGTATGCAAATCTTTATATTTGTGGCATTTTGTAGGAAAGAGAGACGTCAAAGTTAAGGCGCTCGAGGCAGCTGAAGCTGCAAAGCGACTCGAAGAAAAAAAAATGAACGAGCGGAAGATCAAGAAGGAAGCAATGAAGCTTGAACGGGCTAGAATAGAGCAAGAAAATTTAAAGCAGATGGAGCTAAAGAAAAAAATGAAAGAAGAGGAACAGAAGAAGAAAGGTGCAGATGTGGCAGCAAGAAAAAGATTAAGAGATGAAGAAGAAAGAAAAGAGAAAGAAAGAAAACGAAAGCGACTTGAAGGACCACGTCGGCAACAGAGGGAACCTGATGAAAAACTGCGGGGTGGAAAATTAGAGAAACCACCATTACGTGCCACAGTAAGATTCTTTTTTACTATGTCGTTGTCTTCTTCCTTTGAGGTTGTTGAAGTGGCCTCACTAAGATTATCTATGTTGCTGTAGCACAAAAAAGTGAATAATGGGAAGGAATTAGGCGAGGAACATCAAAATGGAAGAGCAGATGACCATGTAGCAGAGAAGCCACAGATTGTGCATATGGCCATGGAAGTGTCAGCGACTGATGATGGTGGAACTTTTAGTCACACTGCAGACATTTCGGAGGTAATTCTGGACAACATTTACGATTTTAACGTCTTTCAAGTTCTCATTTTGAGTTCTATTGGCTCAATATTAGCAGAGAAATATGGGGAGTGCTATCAGTTTGTGGCTTTTGGTATTACTCTTCGGAGTCCAGTTGGGTTTTAATTGTAGGTATAAGGAGAAGATACTATGGACACCATCCTAGTAGTATCAGAGTTACAAGCTTTCTGCAGTAACTCACAAGGCTCCTCAGTCTTGTTAACTTGGCTGCAAAAAATGTCTTGTAAACAGCCCTAGACAGAATCTTGTTAGAGATATCATCATTATAGTAGGTTTTCGTGAGGTTGTTTAGTTTCTATATTAGTCATTTATATGATTACGTTTTCTAGTATAGATTGATTTGATTGATTTCCTTTCTATTCTCTTTAGGTTCTCTCAAGCCCATATAAAGGCTCATGTAATAGCTAAGGTTATTATGAAGAGAAATGCTAGGGAACCAACCAATATCTCCACTCAGCTCCCCCCAAGTGTAAAATTGGCAACATGAATATTCATTTGGCATGATTGCATTTTTCTAGATGGGAGGTGGGAGATGAGTGGGAGGTATTGGTTGGTTCCCTAGCATTTATCTACTATGAAACACTCAATATTACTATTCTTCTCATACTCTATCAATTCTGAATAAGAAAAGTATAAAGGGAATACCGCAAAAAGTACAAATCAATACTTTTATGTCCATCATCATAATTAATTAATTAGACAACAAGGTCCAGGGAATTTCCTCCAGGTTTTAAGCTCTAGCTGTTAGACATCGGTGTCTCTTTGGTCTATTCTTTCTGCTTTTGCATGTTTAATTGTGCAGCTTATATTTCTCTTATGAAAAGTTTTAATTTGATCTCTTTGCCTTGCACATTTTATGTCATGTCTGGAAAGAAGATTACTTCTAAGCTTTGGTCTTTCTTTTCGAGTTAAAGTTCTCAGTCATTGACATGTTGGTTATGTTGACAATGACGGCCTTTCATGCTTCACCTTGAGCCTCTTATTAACTTGTTGCGCTTTAATGTTTCTTAGACGACTGGTGTGTTGACTCCAACAACTGAAAGAAACAACTTTCTGGCTAATAGTGATCAAGAAAAGTCATACGAGATTTCTCCGTATCAATGCTCAGAAGATGAAGAAGATGAAGAAGACGAAATTGCAGCGAAGAAGTTCATTCCTTCTTGGGCCAGGTATTACCCATATTTATATCATCTTAACTGATCCATTTATTGGTATGGATAAATTGTTTTATTTGTTTCACTTAATATGATCCTCAGACATTCTTGTGTCCCCTGATACATACTTCTGAAGACATTATAAGTAATCAGAATGATGATTGTTCTCCTCTCAACGAATTTCTTGTAAAAGATGTAAGCACGACTAATGTAGAGCAAGATATAGCTTTCACCAACTCATATTCCCCAGCTCTCTACTGAAGGTAGATGCTAGATAATGGTGAAGAACTCTCAAATTCCATAGCCTCTACGACAATGTACTTATCATCAGATACCAAACAGTTCCAACTGACCTTTTCAACTCCCAAGGATTTGAAAATGATGCATGATGGGCCAGAATAAGTGGGACCATTCAAAAAATTGTTTACATGACAGTGCACAACTATTTATACGTTTGTTCAACTCTTTCTAAGCTTATCATGTTTCTTATAGGCTAAAGTTTGGTGAAATTGATGTATTTTGTTAGTATTTTATCATGACAATGGACAAAGATATTAGAGCATAGGACAGTCACTGGCCAGTATTCATCCTCTTTTGAAAAAATGCTTTGGAGGCTTAGATCTTAAATGCTTACATTGCAAACTTGATTTCAAAAGAACAACTGAAATGCTCTGAACATAAAAGTTTAATGAAGGAAAAAAGAGGTAACAATGTTTTGAAATAGCCAGAGAATAATAGGGGCACTGTGAACTCCTCCATAATCTTAAAATTCACTTGTCCCACAGTGCCTCAGTGTTTGTTATAATGTAGTCATTTTGTAGTTCGTTAGTTAACCAATTAAAATTACTTTTGTGCTCTCTTCTTATTTCTTATTTTCCTCTTTGTTGATGAAACTGTCTTTATCATTGGTCTTGTGCTTATTTATGAACTTAGATTTTAGTGACTGTATTCTTGTCTTCTGCAGTAAAAGTTCGGTCGCTCTTGTTCTAGCATCCCAGCAATCTATCGACTCAGATGAATTATTTCCACCTGAAAGTTTTGGCATTATGAATATGAATGAAGGTGCTTCATCTGTTATTCTTACTCTTATACTCTATGTTCTCTGAGTTGAAAAGGCAGATTTTGACTTATTTATTCTCCATGGAACATAGTTCTTAGGCCTCGGAAGTCAAAGTAAATTTGGAGTCAGCATTGATGGAGCAGTTGGCTGGTTCATCGTTTTGTATTCTTTTGATCTCAAGAACCTTGTTATAATTAGCTGGATGATATCATCAGCGCCAAGAAAAGGTACTCCCTATAGCTTAATAGTCCACCATTCCAGGATTTAAATCATGGGGTCACCCGCTTCACATACCAGCATTTTGTTTTTTGTCAACACAAAAATTCAATGGGGAACTTTGTTCTTCTTGGAAGTTGCAAGTCATTTTACAGTAATTAATTTTGTGTTGCAGATTTCAGAGATCATTTTGAAGTGTTCATCAGAAGGGGTTGAACTGTTCAGTAAACGGTGAGTGTTGTTCTCTGTTTGTAGCAGAAGATCAGCATGCTTGTGTACATATTTTCATTGAAGAGGAGGAGCGGCATAAAATATTAGGGTTTGTAATCTAATTCTCAAGTGTACTAAAATCAACTGGTGATGATTCCAGCAGCGTAAAGAACTGACATGAAATGTTACATTTCAGGATCCTTGAAAGCTAATTCAGTCTTCAGGGGTATTATTAGTTTCAGAGTAATACCTTCTCATGTATCTTAACCGTTTTACAAATGAGGGTTCGCTAATTTCCCATATAATCATACGATATTGGCCCTCATTTCTAGCATGAAATTCATTCTAAATGACTGGATTTGTTTACACGTGGAAATGTTCATTCTAAACGGTTGGAGTAGTTTGTGTATACCCTCTCTCGAGAAAGTAGAATACGCGATACAATCCCGTTGAAGCATACTCACTGACGTGTTTTTAGGTAAATTGACACGATGCGATGATAGATACGTCAGGAATGAGTAAACATCAATCTTATACACACCAGATTTCCACTCTTTATAGATTAGTTGTCCTGTTGTATTATGTAAATGTTCTATCTGTTAATGTTTTCTTCTCATTACTGTTATTATTCTAAGGTAAGTCTAACAAGCTAGTACTCCCTTTATCTCAATTTTTTTATTCTAGCATCTTAAGAAGGATATAATATCAGTATCATAAAAAGTTTCACAAGTAATATTATTTCGTTAGCCAAATCATATCTTTTAAATGATTACAAACACACCAATACAAATTATTTTGGATCTGAGGCAATAAACAGTTGCATCTGAGATGGTAAATCTGTCAAATAGCAATTCTCAGTAGTACCATTATGGAGTGAAACAAAAGAAGTTGTGTACGTATTGAATTTGAATAGGTCAGCACCGACCTTAAACATTATAGAAGAAGCATTTTAATTCTCCAATGTACAACGGCTATATGATGTATGATTGCAAATTATTATTGTTCTCTTCCACCTTTTGGATAAGTGGAGCAAGTGTGAGTTGTTGGAGCCATAGAACACTGATTCTCACATGGCATCTAGTTGTCAGGGTTGTACAAACTTCCCAACAATTTTTTTTTAGAAAATTAAAGTTCATCACGTGGTCTATTAAGATTCTGAAGTTTGGGGATTACATACGACATTAACTGCACAATTCTTTAACCCTCCTTGGTATATTTCTAGGATACACGCACTACATATTAGTAGAAGATGTCACAAGCTCTTGCTCGTCTCTATTTCTGCGGTATGTACTTGTGAAGTGGATTTCTGTAAGATGAAGTGGAGTTAACGCATTGTTAAAGGCTAAAATTGCACTATATTCGCAATTAATGTTGTTGATTAATTTGACGATGAAGTGGCAATTATGTAATTGATTAGTTGATCGTTCGCTAATATTATTGAAATTATGTCAGTCTTGCTATGTTGCAGTTCTGAAACTGGCATTTTCTTTCTGTAGTGCTTTCTTCCTGAAATCATGCCAAAAGAAAAGTGTAGTTCCTCAAAAAAAAAAAAAGATAAAAGGGAATTTTGGTCTCAAAGATTTGTAGTTATAAGACTCGTTACTCCAACAATTAGTGGGATAAAGTTATAATCTAGCCCACTGGAGTCGTAGTAGTAATAATAAAATACTATACAAATTTAGTTGAGTTACATTAACTTAACCTTGATTCTTAAAAATATTTACGGTGAGACCACTATCAACATCAACAGAGAAATTTCGAACTTTTTTTTGCATGTGCCATCACTATATCATTTTTTGGAGAAAAATATCCACATGTTTCTCAAAAAAAAAAACAAGAAACAAAAAACACTAAAGTGAGTTGAGTACAAATCCATTTAGCGAATAAGGGATAACATGTGAATTCATTCCACTTGAACCATTTATTTTTAATTTTATTCTAGACTAGTCTTTATGTGTGTCTACATCTAGAAGCGTGTTATGAATATTCGCCCCCACATAATTTTTTATTTTACAATTTTACCCCTGGTTTTCATATAAATTAGTACGATTCATCTCCCCACAAACGTCTTAAATGAGTCCATGTTATTTCTGTAATAATTTTTTCCCTCACTCATTCATCTGTTTTTGTCTAACTTGAGAAAATAGAAAAATACCAATTCATCTCCCCACATATCTTCACTCATTCATCTGTTTTTGTCTAGGTAGAATTTTTCTCTAGCATCATCATATTCATAAACTGATAAAATCAAATGCAGACTTGTGATTATTTTTTTCCTGCCAATTCAGTACAAGTCACACCAAGCTTCTCTGGCCCCATCCACAAACCCAAACCCACAAGCATCGAAATTAACAAAAATCAAATAGTTATCCACGTCATCGTTTCCTTGAGGCGCCATTTCGCTCCAAACTTCAACATAACCGTTAGAAAACCATTCCTTTTGACCCAATTGTTCTTTAGCTTTCCTCCCATCTCCACTCACCCATTAACACTCCAGTCTCTCTCTCTTCTCTCTCTCTCTCTGATGAACATAACAACCTTCAAGAACTCTTTTTTCTTGATAAATAATCTTCAAGAACTCATCAATTGAAGAAACCCTCTCTGTAGTCTGTTCATCATCTTCCCCAAAAAACAAATCCACCATGTTTCACCAACAAAAGCTCCTTGCTTTCTCCATCTCCGTCCTCTTCTTGAACCTCACCGACCCCCAATTCGTCTCCTCCCAAACCACCACCCTCTTCGATTTCCCCTCCTTCTCCCCCCGAAACCTCACCCTCCTCGGCGACTCCTATCTCCGGCGAGGCGTCCTCGGCCTCACCCGCGACTCCGGCGTCCCCTCCTCCAGCTCCGGCACCGTCACCTTCAACAAACCCATCAATTTCTCCCACCCAAACACCAACAACACCGCTTCATTCTCCACAAGATTCACTTTTTCGATCACCGACAAGAACCCCACCTCCTCCGGCGACGGCCTCGCCTTCTTCATCTCGCCGGAGAATCAGACCCTTGGTAGCTCCGGCGGGTTCTTGGGCCTAATGACCTCGACCCAGTTGAGAGACAACCGATTCATCGCCGTCGAGTTCGACACCAAGCTCGATTCAAGATTCAATGACCCCAATGACAACCACGTCGGAATCGACGTCGGAACCCTAGTTTCGATCAAGACCGGCGATTCAATCAGGTATGGAATTGATCTCAAGAGTGGGAAACCCATCACGGCGTGGATCGATTACGACGGTTTCGATCGGAATCTGAGTGTGTTCTTGAGCTACCGGAGTTTAAAACCCGAAACCCCAATTCTCGCCGCCGGCTGCGATCTCTCCGGTCACCTGAAGGGTCCGATGTTTGTGGGTTTCGCCGGTTCGACCGAAGGAAGCACAGAGCTTCACACAATCTTGAATTGGAAGTTCAAGTTTTCTGGGTTTGGGGTTCATTATCACCCTAAAAGGCCTTCAATCCCAAAACCCCACAATGTCACTGAAAATTCAGTCATTCCGCCGCCGATCACCGCCGCAAAACACCGCAGGAGAATCGGATTAGGCCTCGGAATCGCCTGCCCGGCCTTCTTCTGCGCCTTTCTAGCGATATTCGGGTGGGTGTCAGTGAAGAGATATAAAGCCCTGAGGATGGAGAAGAGCTTCAAAGAGGGCTTCACAATGACTGGTCCAAAGCAGTTCAATTATAGAGCCTTGAGAGAAGCTACAAGAGGGTTTCACCATAGTAGAATCCTCGGAAGCGGCGCGTTCGGAATAGTTTACAGAGCTAATTTCCAATCTTCAGGTTTGGTTTCAGCAGTGAAGAGATCAAGGCATTCCCATGAAGGGAAGACCGAGTTTCTGGCTGAATTGTCGATAATCGCGTGCTTGAGGCACAAGAACTTGGTGCAGCTTCAAGGGTGGTGTGTTGAGAAAGATGAGTTACTCCTTGTGTATGAGTTCATGCCAAATGGGTCTCTTGACAAGGTCTTGTACCAAGATACTGAGCAAGTCAAGGCATTGAATTGGTCATATAGGTATAACATTGCAGTTGGGTTAGCCTCAGTTCTCACATATCTTCACCAAGAATGTGAGCAACAAGTGATTCACAGAGACATCAAAGCCAGCAACATAATGCTGGATTGCAACTTCAATGCCAGGCTTGGAGATTTCGGGTTAGCGAGGCTGATGGATCACGACGATAAGAGCCCGGTTTCGACTCTCACTGCTGGTACAATGGGTTACTTAGCTCCTGAGTATCTCCAGTATGGGAAAGCTACTGAGAAAACTGATGTTTTCAGCTATGGGGTTGTGGTGCTTGAAGTGGCATGTGGGAAGAGGCCAATTGAGAAAGAGGAGGGTGGTTTGAAGATGGTGAATCTGGTGGATTGGGTTTGGGGATTGCACTCTGAAGGGAGGATCATTGAAGCAGCTGATGGTAGATTGGAAGGAGAGTTTGATGAGGATGGGATGAAGAGGCTTTTGCTTCTGGGTTTGAGCTGCGCGAATCCGGATAGTGAAGCCAGGCCTAACATGAGGAGGGTTATGCAGATTCTTAATGGCGAGACGGATGTGCCTTTTGTGCCAAGAGAGAAGCCGACACTGACTTTCTCTAGCGCGTTCCTGCCACTGAATCTCGAAGACATTGTTTCAGATGATGATGATGATAGTAGCCTGGAAGATGTAATTGAGATCAAAATTGAGTGATATGTGTAGTTGTTGAAATGTTTTTGTTTGCTGTTGCTGTTTTTAGGTTGTGAAATCCAGAATACAATAGAATAAATAGGTTTATTAGCCTGAGTTCAAAAACCATTCCATTGAACTGTTAGAGCAGCAAATGGATTGGGGTGTGTATTAGTCAAACTGACACTATAGTGCAAATGGGAAGTTCTCTTCATGTTCTTTTATGTGTGTTCATTTTATGAGTCTTGTTGAATGCAGAAAAAGTACTGTCCTAAATTCCTAATACATGAATATCACACAGAACCCAGATTTGTGTTTTAGTACTTCTTATACTACTACATTGTTTGTTCTAACTTCTTAGTACTTCAGGTGTTTGCTGTTGCTGTTTTCAGGTTGTCAAATCCAGAATAGCGATACTACAATGGAATGAATAGGTTCATTGGGCTGAGTTCAAAAACCATTTCCGTTAAACTATTTGAGAAGCAAATGGATTGGGGGTGTGTATTACTCTAACTGACACTATAGTGCATTGGAACTTCTCTTCAAGTCCTTGTGTGATCCATCTTATGTCTTGTTGACTGCAGAAATTGCTGTGTCCTGGTACATGAATATCATACAGAACCCAATTTTGTGTTTTAGTACATGTTATACTACTACATGGTTTTTGTTCCAACTACTTCAGTACTTCTGGGTATTGTAGGACGATGTTGTCTTCTCGGGTGCCTTTTTTTACCACAGGTCTGCTGTTAGCGCCATTCGATTCTGCCTCATAAACAGGTCATCAAACTAGTTCAAATTACCCGGGTTTTGGCTATTTCAGTCCATATTGTTGCTTCTTCCTAGTTATGTTTGGTATAATGTTGATGAATATCTGATCAAGAATGCGCAACAAAAATACTTTGTAGTAAGATCAAATGGTTTGCCAATGTTTTTCCATCCACACCTCACATCATCGTATAGTTAGGTGCAGGGGTCTATTTCACATCATCATAACCTAGGTCTAGTGCAAAAATGTAACTTTCATACAATGATGCACAGAGTAAACACTCCCATATAACTTGTGGTACCAGTTGAGAAGTACTACACAAAAAAAAAACCCAAGAATAGTCCCAGACTCCCAGTAGTAGTAGTAGTAGTGGTAGTAGTAGTAGCAGCACAAGATGTCCTTGAAGTCACTGTCTTGCTTCTTACTAACTGGTTGCTAGGCCTAGCTATCCATGAATCCATCCATAACCATCCCCAAAATGGTGCTGTCCTAAACTCCTAATACATGAATATCACACAGAACCCAATTTTGTGTTTTAAGTTTAAGTCTTATACTACATGATTTGTTCCAAGTTCTTAGTACTTCTGGGTATTGTAGGATGATGCTGTCTTCTTGAGTGCCATTGTTCCACAGGCCTGCTGTTAGCGCCATTCGATTCTGCCCTAAAAACAGCTCATGGAACTACTCCAAGTCGTTGTAGTCGAAACCGAAACACCAAGAAACACAAGGAGATGAAGATCTGATCAAGAATGCACAAGCAAGGGGGAAAATAATACTACGTACTAAAAGTTAATGGTTTGACAAAGTTTTTCCATCCACAGCA
The DNA here is from genome assembly GCA_023055425.1 of Linanthus parryae. Taxonomy (NCBI): domain Eukaryota; kingdom Viridiplantae; phylum Streptophyta; class Magnoliopsida; order Ericales; family Polemoniaceae; genus Linanthus; species Linanthus parryae. Next base: position 123,704,720 of record JALGPY010000004.1, on the reverse strand, counting down.
CACATCATCGGTATAGTTAGGTGCAGGGGTCTATTTTCATATCATCATAACCTAGGTCTTACGCAAAAATGTAACTTTCATACAATGATGCACACATTAAACACTCCCATTAACTTGTGGTACCAGTGGATAAGTACTACACACACACACAAAAAAAAAAGAAGCTCAAGAATAGTCTTAGTAGTAGTAGTAGTAGCACAAGATGTCCTTGAAGTCACTGTCTTGCTTCTTGCTAACTGGTTGCTAGGCCTAGCTATCCATGAATCCATCTGTAACCATCCCCAAAAATGGTGCTGTGTGTGTAAACTGGATCGACACGTGCTGCAACAAACAAATAAAGGAAATTAGAGTTAAGCGCAGAGGAAACAGATCAAAGTTTTCAAAATATGATATGGACCATGAAGGGGGTATTTATAGAACTACTACTATTTCATGTTAATGTTATCATAAAGAGCTTAGCTTAGCTTAGCTATTATTATGTATGAAGGATGAGGAGAAGAAAGAGGAGGAGAGGAGGAGATTTGAGAGTTTGCTGATGGTGACAGAAGCAGAGAGAGCACACTCCCACCAAGGCCAGAGATGTTCCTTTGACTCATGGGCGGGTTGTGCTCCCTCTCTTCTGTCAGCAATCTCTCTCTCTCTCTCTCTCTCTCTCTCTCTCTCTCTCTCTCTCTCTCTCCATGGCTAGAGCAAGAGGACTCTGCATGCATGCAATGGCAATGGCAATGGAAATGGAGAAGAAAGCCATTGAGTTTGAGAAAGTGAGCTTTGAGGCCACTGATCTTATATAGCCATGGCAACTGGCTGGAGCCTGTAAAGGAAGAGGTAGATGACTGGTTATAGGAGGTGAACAAAGCTTTTGTGGTCCATGATGAACTCATCCATGATGGGAACTCAAAGCTGTGTGATGTTTATATTTGGGTGTTGCTGGTTTATTAAGGAGAGAATCTCCTAAACTTGGCAAATGGTCTATTCTATGTCACCATTGGATTACTCTGTATTTACTATGAGCAGGTTCAGGAAGTAATAAATTGGTAAAAATGACCTTTGCTAGAACTAGAAAATATTAAGTGTTGGAGTGTTGGGTACTTCTATCTAGGACTAGGAGAGAAGGAGAAGGTTGTTTTCACATCATCTGAGAAATTTGATTCTCTTAGCTGATCAATATTTGAAGAAGCCAGGACATTCAAATTCAAATGATAATACCAACCACCTCTTAATTAACCCTTTTCAATTTTGAGGCTTTTTCACTTATCTAGCTTTACAAGATAGTTATTTGCTTTTTATCATTCAAGTAACAGACAAACCAACGCTATCGTTTGGGAGAAGAGCGGAGACGTGCGTCGATGGTGGTAAATGGATTGGAGGCCAGTTTATCATTGAGCTCAAACTTGAGTGATGTGAACTACTATTTGGGATATCTCTCTTGCTGTATGCTGATGATCATCTAATGGTCTTGGTCACTTCAGAAAATGAACTGTATAATAACATGAACAAATGCATTATGTGTTTTCAGTTCTCACTAATAGGTCTTCTTTTAGTGCCATTCTTAAATCGAACCAATGCGATTTACCTTGAAAACCATTCATATTATGCCCTGAACTACATGGATTTTGGCTGTCTCAATCGGTTTCATCGCGACTTGCTGTAGCCTCAGGCCCCAAGCCAAAACATATAGTAGTAGTAGTACTCACTTTCATTATTTCATACAATACCCAGAGTCCCATAGTATATTTAGGTGAGTCTATTTACATTAGCATACCCTATATCTATCTGCTGAAGATGTAACACTTTCATAAAATACCCAGGGTTCCATAGTAAAACACCCAACACTCAATTAACTAGAGATACTAGTGAAGAAAAACAAACTAAGGCTGGACAACCACCCAAAGATTTGATCTACCTGCTCAACTCAGCATAAGATTCTAGAGGCACAGATGTGTAAAACTAGGAAGATAGTAATTGGCTATAAGGGGAGCCCCCCCCCAAAAACATTGCAGCTTATCAAAACCCACCCCCAAAACCTTACTTTGGTTGCTGACGTCATCTCTCTCTCTCTCACCCAGAGATGGAACAAGTGTTGAGATAGCATGTAGTTTATTCTTGTGTTAGAGGTTTTGACGCTTATTATTTGTTTGAAATGTGTGTTGTTCTGAACGGACATAATTGTTTGATTAGCATATGTTTTAGTTGAAAGATTATGTTATTATGAAATAGTCGAGAGACTGCGTTGTTACAAACAGATTAGACACGCCTTTTTTTTGAAAGAACACCATCCACATCTTTTTTTAGAGAATACCATCGGTATCCTTACATGTGTTTAAATAAAGTCATTCTAGCAGATTTGATCGCTCCACCCAATCACAGTTTCGTCGAGAATTCTAAAGAACTTCTCCAGATTGAACTCTGTAGTTTAAATAAATTGTTGTCTCTTAGAGGAGAATTGCGAGAACCATGCAGCAAGTTGGGCCAATTTAACCCTCAAAGATAACGTTCAAATGTGCCTCAAAGTTGCAATTTCTTCTTCCGATTTTTTCTGACATAACCATTTTAAGGGTTAAATTTTACAATGGAGTATGGTGGAAAAATATTAACTTTCAAAATGATGAAACAGGATTTCGTCAAACTTGACATGTTTGATTGCACCAATTTCAACCATTGACAAGACAAATTAATGTTCCAACTCAGTACATGGCGTATGTTCTAGACGAAAATCTACAGTCACTACCAGAACCAAAACCAGATAACTCGGAAGAGATGAAAGCAAAGTGACAGAAAAGGGAGGAAGACAAACTAGTTTGCTTAGATGTTGATGACGTATTTTATCGTGCTCCACTTTACGTGCCTTCACGCTCTTGCTTATAGATAGGTCAATGGTTGCATTTGTATCTCTGCACCATGGTACACTATGTAGCGTCAACCAACCGCCTTCGTCAGGTCGGTCGGAATACAAAGGAACATATGGATTAGCGGCAACATGTTCCAAGTATGAATCTAGTACCATCTCTGCTCCTCCTCAGGAATGGGATGAAGAGTCGGGTGAATATGTGTGATTTGTGGCACGAGGGAAATCACTTATTCATCATTTACCTCGTCCTCAATCGGGAAGTAAGCCGTGACTCTATGAAGTACCCCTTCATCCTTCTAAACTAAGACGGATACCATCTGCGGGATTGCTTCGCAAGCCCGATACAATAGGCTCCCTCTGGAAGCTGTCAAAATCGAAAACCTCTTTGCTTCCGCGACAATCGATAAGCCTCTAGAGAGGGTCTCACTAACAAGTAAGAACAAATAAGGTGGCAGTGAACATCTTTATCAAAACCATATTTCTGGGATTATAAAACCAGGGACATCGCCATTAACAATAATAAGGGTGTAGGTAGCTGTTGTAATACACTTCATGATGTTTTCGATCCATCTTATGACAAAACCCATTCTTTTCACGTTCTTTTCACATTACGTATGACCTTGTTTGGATTTTACTCTTCACGTAGTGAAGTGGTTAGGTCTTGGAGAGCGTATGACCTTGTTTGGATTTTACTCTTCACGTAGTGAAATGATTAGGTCTATGAGAACGTATGACTTTGTTTGGATTTTACGGTATAATTAACCTCAACCAAAAGTTACACATAAAATTCAAAACCTCAAAACCCAAAACTCTCACATACAAACACAGAGTTTCTTGGGTAATGGTTAACCCCTAAACCTCAAAACCCAAACAGCACATAAGGTTCTTATTTCTCAAGTGCCAACATAAAAAAGTTATCAAATTAGGGTTTTTGTACTAATTGCCTCCTTTCAATTATACAGATTTAAGTGTCAAGAACTTCAATTCACTTCCTCATTACAATTTCCAGAATCGAAATGACGATTCCATTGAGCGCCGAAGACTAACTCACTGTTGGTCTTCCATCTCAACGATTTCTGAGGCAATGGAGCGGCGTAATCGAGTCCCGGTGTTCGTCGACTCCAATTTGGGTACCCATCTCGCCCTCGATGTCTCTCCTGATACTTATGTTGGAGATTTTAAGAGTAAGCTACTCCTCTTCCTTTCGTCAATGTCTCACTTAATATTTGGCGACTTGGGTTTGTTCATATAGCACCGATATGTATCTGGGTTCTTTGTGGTTTGCGATTTATATGCCAATAAATGGCTTTCTTGGTTTGCTTCACTTCATCATTTGTGGCATTTCACGACTTTGGGTTTGTTCTTGTACCACCAACATGTTTCTGGGCTCGTCGTGATTTATGATTTATGTGCCCAAAGATGGGTTTTTTTTGTGTGTCAAATTTTTTCAAGTTTGTGTTGTTACATTGCTGGTTGAAGCAGCTGTCATGCCTGGTAGGTGTTTGAATCATTGCCCGTGAAGATAGTTTTGAACTGCGAACTATGAAAGTGCTGCCTTTCAAGCCTTTTAGAATCCTGTACTACATAGATTCTTAGGGGAAGAGGAACTTGTTTGATGAAGTCAATAGTAACTTCTCTAATGTAATTACCACTAACCATCTCCATCATACTCCTCAAAGGACCAGTCATATCAGATCAATTCGTCAAAACAAACATTATTCGGCATAGATTATGACGGAGTTTAAGACCTGTGTGAAGCTAGGCAAAGCTGAACACAATAGTGAATGTCAAGGATGGGATTTATAATGCTGGCATAGACAAGTAGTATTGAAGTAGCTCCTCGAGTAATTGCAATGTACTACTAGTTAGACTACATTGCTCTGCTTTGTTCAGTTTCCTTCCTAAGTTATCTCTGTGGCCTTGCTTTTGTAGGACATCTAAAGAAAGAACACTTGAATTGCTTCCCTAAACTTGGAGAGATCAATGTGAACAAGTTAATGGTATGTTATGCCATTCAGTTACCTTTTTCTCTTTGATTGAGCACCAGCGGTGCTATCTGATCTTTGTCACATGTGTTTGGAAGTAACCGCTTCATCTTCTTGTTGGCTTAAGCAGGTGAAACGAAGATCTTTCTTCTACCACATTCCAGATTCAATGCCCATAAAGTACGCATTCCAGGGTCTGCAAGGACGATGGTTTATTCACATGGAAGCCTGTTCTCATGGAGTTTCAAGTACTTCTCAAATTAAGGATCGAGCTTCGAGCAGGAGTGATCTCTATGAACCATTAAGAGAAGTCTCCAACAATAACACCGTGATCAAGAAAACAAAGGAAAGGAAAATTAATAGAACTCCAAGACAGAAACCAGTAGTTTGGGTGACTATGCGAACCATTCATCTCTGGGGAAGTATGAAAAGGAAAAGAAGAATGAAAGATCACTTTCTCTGTTCTGCTGTAGGAGGGCCTCAGAGTGGTAATTATGGAGACGATGATGTTGGAGTGATGGAACCCTTGGCTTTCAGAGCTGAAAGCGAGCACCACGAAGAGGGGAAGTCGAGTGCAGTACTGGAGAACCCTAGGGACACATTATTAGAAGATGCATCAGTTTCAGGTATCATTCAAAAATACTTCAGTGATTATGAGGAAGTGATTTTAAGCTCTTCGTTCGCGTCCATGGAAAGTGAAATTCAAGGTAAGGAACAATGGATGACTGTTGGAAATGATATAAAAAATCCGTCGGGAGTTAGTGCAAATCCTCCTTTTACACCTCAGACTCCTCCAAAAGTGTCTGTCTTTCCGTTGCCTTGTGATCTAAGTTCCAAGACCTCGAGGGAGAAATTCAAGAGGATTGAAGTTGGCAAGCGTCTTATGGTAGCTTCAGGCAAGCTAGGGATTTCTTCAAGTTCAAAAAAGCGAAAATGTAGTCGGCAATTACCGGTGCCAAAGTCGTCTTCCCTGGTGAAATCCATTGTCTTTGAAATTACTGACTCTGATTAATGAATGGTCTGGAGTTTCTTCCATGGTTAGACTGTGACGATATTGCTGCAATGAACCAGAGAATGTTAGGAATTGCTGAACGTCAGTTACCAGTGCTTATACAGTGAGTGCTGGCTTTATGAGTTTATCGTGATTATCTTCTTTCATTGATCTAGACAACAGTCGGTAATCTTCCTGCATCAAGCAGCCCAGTAGCATAAAGAAGATAAATTTTGCTGGATGCAATCACTCTGGTAGATGAAAAGCCCGAAACTTGAAGCGCTTACAGGTGAACATCTCGTTGAGTTTTTTCGCCCGCATTTGAAAAAGTTCAGATACTTAAACAAGCCACATCTGAGGTGCATTTTGTTTAGTGCTTCTTTCTCTGGGTGTGTTGTACAAGTGCTTTAGGATATGAAAACAAGCAGTTATATTTCAGAAGCTGCAATGACTTCTGCTTGTCTTCTCCGTTGTAGTGGTGTTGTATGACTGTATCTCACTCCATCAGCGCAGTTTTTGCTAGCAATGAAGTTAGTTCAATTCTCCTGACAGTATGTGTTTGTACAACGTGACAGAATGTTTCTAATTTTTTCATGTGACTCATGTCATTGATTGTATGACTGTTTCTGTGGTTGCTAAGTTCTTAGACCTATAGGAAATTTATCTTCTACAATAATCACGGGGAGAAACTTGGAAATCTGGATTGATTTAGGGATGAATCGTGGGCTTATCCATGTACTACTCCCTTTTTTTGCACCTTTTATAGTTATTCCTCAATAGGACTTTGGATTCTAGAACTTGAATTTGTTTTGTAGTTGTACAAGACAATGAAACTTTGCAGTTTGAACTATGTCCAATTTTATGAGAAAATTTGTGTGATTATTTAGGCTCCGTAGTTCATATCCTCACACCTCCATTGATGCCGAGTTTGAAGCTATTGAAGGTGATCAAGTATAGTTTTTGTCTACACCCTAGTCAACTCCTTATGCTCCACCAATTCACAATCCAACTCTAAGACCACTTTTACAGAAGAATACCCATTATGTGAATGAAATGAAAAGGGAGGCGAACTGAGAGGATAAACTTCTTTCAATTCATGTTTTTATCTCTTTAGCAAACAAGGTGCTACCTTGCTCAATATCACCTTAATTCTGAATTCTAACTAAAAGAAATAAATACCCTTTGTGTTTTTCTGGTTGGTTGGCCGTGTTAGGGTGGCTATCATGTAATATTGGCGTGGTAACAGACAACTTACCTGCACCTAATTATCTAGCGCGAAAAGCAGAAGAACCGCGAAAGAATAATTACAAGAGTAATCCTGATCCACATTCGTGCCCGTGCTGAAAAAAAAAAAAAAAAAGAAACTAGCAGACGCGGATGTGATGCATAGGATGGCAACGGATCGGGTTTGGATCGGATCACCCTAGATCCAGATCCGATCCATATGGTTTCAGACCAGATCGTAGTCAGACTGAATTTTGCCGGATTCGAATCAGATTATCCATCGGATCGTGGCGAACGATATTTTTATTTCATCTGACCTAAGATTATAATGAATTAGAACCAAAATTGGATTAACATACACTTTGCATCTATACTTTTATCACTTTATTCGCTATAAAAATGTAGATATATCAAACTTGTGACGTTATCTGAAGTAAACATAGTATAATTTATATATGTAATTATATTAATACATGCATATTATTGAATTTAGGATAAAAGACAAAAACCACCCCTTGAGTATGGGTGATATACAAAAACACCCCTCGTGTTTGGGGATATACAAAAACCACCCATGTCAAGACAAAAACCACCCCTGTCAGTGGATGGACGTTAGACGAAAAACACCCTTCTCTTACAATCAGCAAGTATAGGGGTGCAACATGTCCTCTGTATGACTATTTTGCCCCTATTTGTATTTTTTATTTTATTTTGTTCATGTTCTTGGTGTTCTTGACCACCACCACCACTAAGTCACCACCAACAACACACACCACCAACACAAATACCCAGACTTCTCCAATTGAAAGCAAACTCATATCCACCATTCCATTCACCACTGCCGATAACTCACAGTGACCACCAATACAACAACAACAAAACAACCACCACCACCGCCACCATCGGAACCCCACCATCACAAAAGCCCAAACTTCCTCCATTACACTACTCAAACTAATAGCCACTACACCAACAAACCTCAGTAGTCACGACCCTACCTCCAATTCCAGCATTCATCCCAAATTTACCAGTACCCTACAAATTATCATCAGCTTCAACACATCTTCATTCTACACCTTGAACTTCCCCTTCAACCAATGGCCCAGTGTTGATGAATTGAAATTGCATATTTTAGTATGTTAACGAACTCTTCATAACTTGCTAATGTGTGTAATTTATCTATTTTATCGCTCTTTCTAGACTTATGCTTGTTTTCGTAGTTATGGTTGTTTTTCCCTAATTTTGTAGGGGTGAAGACGTGCTTATAAATGCAAGTGTCTAGCTAGGGGAAGCTTAAACGATGAATTTGAAGAGAATTTGAGGCTCAAGAGACATGAAAAATGAATTTGTAGGGCTTAGTTGAAGAAGAAAATAGAAGAATTGGGAAAAATATTGAAGATTTCGAAATCAAGAGGCCAAATCGCAACTTAAAAGTCAAGGTAAAGGGCCAAGAAAAGAAGTTTCTAACGGAATAGGGGACTAAGTAGAGTTTTTTCAAAGTAGAGAAGGGCTGCATTAAAGAAGTTTCTGACGGAATGGGGTCTAATTGCAAGTCTGTAAACCTTTTAAGAAGAGCTGGGGGCCTTTTAAAGGCCCCCAGCAAACAAAGAGGGGCCTTTTTGCAATTCCCTCAACACAACTCAGCAACAGAAGCGTCCCTTCTCTCTCCCCGACGCCAAAACACGCACAGAAGACCAGAGTCTCCATGGAAGCTCTCCGAAGCTTCGAACCAGCCTCAAGACCAACCCAAAGCCGCACCAAATCATGCAAAACCGGTACGAAACTGATCCCTAGCCCACGCTATTCCTTCCTCTTCACTCAATTCGGCCCAAATATCAACGAATCAAAAATCCCTAAATTGCTAGGGTTCATGAGAGCCAGATGAAATCGACGATGGGGAAGTCCTTAGATGAATTGAACGGTTTGGATGATCTCTTGGGGGCTACGCAATCAGGTCTAGCAGCCTATATAAGCTTAAGTTGAAGAAATCATAGGGGGTTCGACAAATACACCGACGGGAGAGACTCTGTTTTGGGTTTCGTCCTTCTCCTCTCTCTCTCTCTCTCCAATTTCACCCACTCCTGGGTGTGTTCTTGAGCCTCTGAGCTCATTCTTGAGCAGAATCAGGGCCAAGAATCACAAGAAAGAGGAAGAGAGGGAGAGAGGAGTACTGTTTTGGGTAATTTCGGTGCTCTGTTCTTTACCTGCTGTTGTGCAGCTCTGTTTCTTCTTCTTTTACAGAAGCAGCAGCAATTTAGATTCACAAGCTTCTCATTAGCTTGTAGCTTAGTTTGGGTAGTTTTGATTCAAGTTGGGTTGTTTTGTTCTTAGTTTTCTTAGTTTGAATCAAGTAGTAGTTGATGTATTGAGGTTGAATTGGTGAAAACAAGTGGTTGAATTCAAGTGTTGGTTATGAATATATCATTGCTCTTTATTACTCTTGAATCTATCATGTCTAGCTAATTCAATTGCTTGGGTGATTTGGGACTATCTAGTGTCTCAATCTTCATATTGATTCAAGTTGAACTTCAAGGATGTTTGGGTTGAATTGGGTTCACTTGAATGCTTAATGAAATGTTTGGATTTCTCTTGTTGAAGTATTTGAAGCATTGAATAGGTAGATGTGCGAATACTCTCGACTTGTTTGATTTGAAGTTGCACTTGAGTGAGAGAAACTCGTCAATCCTAGCTTTGAGAAACCGAGTTCTAGTTAGGTGATTTGAGTGAGAATTTACAAATCTCATTTGTTGCTTGATCTTTCATGTGGAAATACCTATGTGTGTTTACATATGGTTGATGCTTGAAACACTTGCAATTTGGGGAATTTCATTTGAATAGCCTCTTTAGTGCTTGATTTGCATGTTGAATTTACACACTTCTCTTGTCGCGAGTTGGATTGCAATGAGCAATCACTTCTTGAGATACTTGTCTTGTGGATTGACACATGTGAATTGAGAATCCGGCTTGAATATAATAGGATGATTGGTCACTAGAGAAACCGATGATCCCTAGCCCCTCTCTACTTTTCATTTCACTTAGTTTCTTGAATCGTAGCTCAAGTAGTCGTTTACTTTGCTCTCTAAATCATACTCTCAACTTGCTCCATCACATTTTGTGGTGGATTTGATAGCTTGGCAAGCTCTAAAGCCATTGAGAATTTGTTACTTGCTTAGTTAGTCGTTTACTCTAGTGATAGTAAGTCATTATCTAACCCTCCTCTCCTTGTGAATTCGACTCCGGACTTATCGGATTTTATTACTTGAGACGATATCCTACACTTGGGATTATCTTTGTCGACAAGTTTTTGGCGCCGTTGACGGGGTGAGGCTAGGTATTAGATTTGATTTGCTTTACTTTCGTAGTATTTTTCTTGACATTTTTTCTATTTGCTTGTGGTTAGTTACGCTTGTGAGATTCAAGAGGGCTTGTGAAATTCATCAAGTACCTCTCATCTACTTGCTTGAAAAAAAAATATCTCATGAACATTTTGGACTTGGTGAGAGGCCTAATGTTCCTTCACATCCTTACTACTATGCATTTACTAATCATGAAAATCATTCTAGGAAATCAATGTGTTCCATACGTGAGCGTGCTTACAATAATGGTGATTATTATCCTAAGAATAATTATTCTTGGCATGATAGTAGGACACTAGATTACACATCTTATTCTTCTTGTGCACTATCACCTCCCTCAAACACTTACATGTTTTTGAACTCTCATGATTCTTGCACTTACCAATATAATGATATGATGTGTGAATCAAGAGGAGTTAATCATTTGGAGAGGGAATCTTATGTGAATGAGGAACTAGAGAGGCCTATAAGTAGTTCTCTTGAGGAGACAATGCAAAAATATCTCCAAGGCCCAAAACAACTAAGAGATTCACTAAGAGAACTAAGAGAATCACAAAGTGAACTTGAAGGATCATTTAGAGAAGTAGAAGGATCGTTTGTCACTTGATTGATAGAGTGAAATCCTCATATTCACAATCGCATGATGATGAGTCTCTTGCATATAGTTCTTACTCTTTGTAGATACTGCTTTATGACATGGCAGATCTAGGCCACGTGGCAACCATCCAGCACACCATATTGTGCTCCACACACACAGGATCACCAGCCGAGCTGATCCATGTGGGGGCTGCGAGACAGAGCCCTCGCATACCACTGCACGGGACTTGTAGGGACTTTGTGGTTTGGAGGCTAGAGTAAGCCCTGTCGCGTGCGAGCCAAGCCCGCGCGCGACCTTTAGTAACTGTTTTGAGAGATCTATGGCACGAGCTCCCTAAACCCGGTCAATCCGGTCAAACCCGGTCAATCCGGTCAAACCCGGTCAACCTCGTAACGGTTCCGGTACTCGCGCACCACGTGCTCTAACGGTTCCTATATACTCGGACGAACGTGCCGTTATGGTTAAGCTAATTAAGCCGCCATCAATGGGCGCATTAACCACACTACAACGGTCACGTTCTCCAGTATATATATATCGTTAACCTTTCCATACAAAGGAGGACACACTGCCATACGCGGAAGCTCTGCCAAACCTCTGTCTCTCTCTCAGACATTGCTACTGACTTGCTCTCTCCCTACACACACCCCTATTCTTCCTGTGCGATCCCTGATCCACTACGTACGGTGTACACGGAGGTCTCCCCGCCGGAATCTCTTGTGCACATTTTGGTGAACCCGACGTGAAACTTACCAGCAAAAGCAACCATGTCTCAGGAGGACGATGTCAGCAACCGATCTCCTTCCACTGAAACTCCCTCGGGAGACGAGGCTCGCCGTACTCCGACGACTCCCGGCGAGGCGCCAACTTTGGAGTCTTTGGACGCCACTGTCCAAAGTCAGGCAAAAGCTCTCAAGTCTCAGTCCGCGCAGTTAGAACGGATCTTGGCCGTTCTGGGCACTTTCGCGCCAAATCCTCCACCTGCCACCGCTATCCCCCAGGGAGGAGGAACCCCTTCCGCTCCAGGATTGGGAGTGTCGGCCACGCCTCCTAACCCTCATCTGCAAACTCCACCGTCGGCCACGCAGCTGCCTTCGGTCCAAGGGTCGACGGCACAAATGCTGCCCCCTGCTGCTCACGCCTCTCAGCCCCCGGCTTTGGCGTCCAACCCAGCTCTGCAGTACACTCTGCCCCCACCAGCGACGATCTGGGGAAACGCGGGTAGCCAATACACCCCCAATCCTCCGGCAGCATATGTGTCGCCACCGCCTACGGCAACCCCTCCGTCAATTACCGAGGGAAGCATTCCAGAATGCATGACGTCTTTGCAGAAGCGCGTGGACTCCATCTTGGCTCATCAGTCGTTCGCGGATACCATCATCCCGAAGCTAGACAACGATCCACCCATCCCACGAGAAATCTATCTCATGCCTAACCCGGCGGGGTACAAGGCTCCCAAATGGGACAAGTTCGAGGACGTCAATGGAAACGCTCATGAGCATGTCATGCGTTTCATCGATGTCATGGGTCCATACGGGGCCGATCCCAAACTGCTGATGCGGGAATTCCCAAAAACTCTTGGGAATGTAGCATACAAATGGTACCGGACATTGGAGGCCGGATCTGTGAAAACTTGGGACGACATGGTCCAGAAGTTCTATACCAAGTTCTTCCAGATGGAAGAAAAGGTGACGATGATCCATCTCTCACGGATGTATCAGAAACGCGAGGAAGATGGAATCACTTTCATCAAGAAATTCAGAGCGAAATCCTTGGAGTGCAAGGATCCAATGCTCGAAAGCCGGCTCGTAGAGATATGCCTGCAGTGCATGCGAGACGAATACAAAAGCATGCTGATCAATTTGCAAACACCGACGTTTTCAAAGCTCATCGAATGCACGATGAACATCGAGCCCATTGTCGAGAGACAGAGAAAGAAGAGCGCTCCAGAACGATCTGCGAGCGGCACCACCTACAAGATCGGCAGATTTGGCTACAAGCGGGGACGCGAAGCTGAGGTCAATGCAGTTTCGCCCCAGAAGCAAACGAAGGTTGCAAACTTCGATGCACCACCTCTGCCATGCTCGGTGGAGGAAGCGAGCGATCTCTGCAGACAGTGGCGTAAGGACGGCGTCCTACCACCGCTCGAGAAAGCACCCTCCAAGGAGATGACGAGGGACCCCAAGTGGTGCGAATACCACGGCAAGGTCATGCACCCCACAGCCGAGTGCAAGAAGCTCAGATTCACGCTCGATTAGAAGATGAAGAGCGGCGAACTCATCGTCAGCGACCATCGGAAGGATGTGCGCAACAACCCGCTGCCTGCCCATACGGATTCAGGCTCAAAAGGCAAAGAGGTCGCCATGATCTCGATCGTGGACTTGGAAGAAGTCGCAGAAGATGGTCTGCCCATCGTTGCTGAAGTCCATGAGGATGAAGACTACAGCATGGACACGGAAGATGAGCGTGCCGACCGCATGAAAGGGTCGCACGGCTTCGACAAATTCTTCAACGAGATGAACTTCTCCGAAAAATGTCGAACGGACATGACAAAAGCAATCTTAAGGGTAGCAGAGGACTACGAGGAGGACCTCGTGGTCTCCAACGGGAAAGTCGTCAGGGCGTCCCGTTCCACAGAAAAGATTATGACCTTTTCTGCCAGCGACAAAAAGACAGATGCGAGCCACCAGAGGCCCCTGTACGTGACCGCCATCATCAACGGCGTCGAATTCAAGCGAGCATTCGTCGATGGAGGAGCAGCGGTCAATGTTGTTCCACTCCACACACTGAAGCTAGCAGGGATCCCTGAGCACAAGGTAGTCAAGCGTCCATCCCCGCTGGTGGGATTCGGAAGCGATTCCAGAATGACGATCGGGTGGATCCGCCTGGGCGTTCAGATCGGCAAAATCAAGTGCTCGGCGAAGTTCTATGTCATAGACGCGAACACCACATACCACATGATCATAGGTCGGGCCTGGATTCATCGCTTTGACGCGATTCCTTCGACGGCTCACCAGGTGATGAAAGCTATCTGGAACGACAGGATTGTCGAGATACCGGCCTCAACTAACCCGTTCAACTTGGACGAAGCACATCTCAGCGAGGCGGTGTGGTTCACCGAGATGGCGGACGAGCAAACACCCGGACCATTCAACCCCACTCCTTTACCTCTCTGGGAGGACATCAAGGACCAGTCACCTGCGGGCGTGATGGTGACAAGGGGAGATACCAAGGAAACGCCGCCTACTCACGAAGAGGCGCCGCGCATCGCATATCACCGCAAGAGTGTGTACACTCTGAAGAGGATCACAAAACATGACCCTGAGGGCAAGGAGATAGAGAGCTTCTACGCCAACGGGAAGAAATGCTATCGCATATGAAGGTGCGCGGGGACGTCCTCACACGGGCATGGGGATGTCCCTGGGCAAATCAATCAAATCGAGCAAGTTGCGCTGACAGAAGAGCCAACACAGGGCACTCTAGATGAGAAACTCAAAGAAGCGCCCGAATGCATGGAAGACAGGCCAAGACCACAAAAGCAAGAGCTTAAGGAAGTGTTCCTCAGCCCGAACGAGGAAAAGAAAAGGCCAGTCTTCCTGAGTGCGGACCTCACAAGCGAAGAAGAACAAGGACTGCTGCAGCTCCTAACTGAATACAAGGACGTGTTCGCATGGGAATACGACGAGATGCCGGGTCTGGACACGAGCATCACCATGCACCGTTTAGACATCATCCCAGGGTCTAAACCGGTCAAGCAAAGCACCAGAAGTTTCAGGCCAGAACTCAACGTGAAGATCAAACAGGAGATTGTCAAACTCCTAGACGCCAAGTTCATAGAGCCAAATCACCATCCCACATGGTTGGCCAACATCGTGCCAGTGGTGAAGAAGAACGGACAGCTCCGCATCTGCGTGGACTTCCGAGATCTCAATCGCTTCTGTCCTAAGGACGATTTCCCACTGCCTAACATCGACTTGCTCATTGATTCAACGGCAGGCCATCGCATGTTCAGTTTCATGGACGGCTTCAGCGGGTACAATCAAATCAAGATGGATCCCGAAGATGCAAGGAAAACTGCATTCATCACTCCCGTGGGGGTATTCAACTATACGGTAATGCCATTCGGTCTTAAGAATGCAGGCGCAACCTATCAGCGGGCCATGATGGCTCTATTCCACGACATGATGCACAAAGAAGTGGAATTCTATGTGGATGACTTGGTAGTCAAATCCAAGTATGAAGCAGATCACCTTGCAGACCTGCGAAAGGTATTCAACAGATGCAGGAGCTTTCAACTAAAAATGAACCCCATGAAATGCGCATTCGGCGTGACTTCGGGGAAGTTTTTGGGATGTGTAGTTCATCGCCAAGGGATCGAGCCTGACCCTGCGAAAGTGTCAGCCATCACCAGCATGACGCCACCTCACGATCAAAGTACCTTGAAAACATTCTTGGGAAAATTGTCATATCTGCGGAGATTCATCCCAGCAATCGCCGAAATCACGTGCTGCTTCAGCACTCTTCTCAAGAAGGACGCCGCGTACAACTGGGCTCCTGATCACGAAGCCGCATTCGAAAAGCTAAAGGAGCTACTCACATCCCCAAAGATAATGATCGCGCCTCAACTGGGATCGCCGCTTCTGCTATACCTTACATCGACAAGGAAATCTATAGGAGCGCTCTTGGCTCAGAAATATGAGGGACAAGAGAGGCCTATCTATTACATCTCTCGCATTGTGCAGCCTGCTGAATCAAGGTACACAGACATCGAACGTCATTGCCTTGCTTTATTCTTCGTAATAGAGAAGTTGAGACACTATTTTGCATCGCACAAAGTAGTGGTGGTCACCAAAAGCGACCCCATAAGATACCTGCTGACTCACACTACTCCGGGTGGAAGATTGGCGAAATGGTACATGACCATCTCTCAATACGATATCACATGCGTGAAACCAAGAGCGATCAAGTCGCAGGCGGTAGCAGATCTGTTGGCACAGTTTCCCGACAACAGTCACGAACCTGTAATCGAGGAAGAGCTCGAAGGTCCTGAAATCTACGCGATCGACGTGCCCTATTGGACCCTCCACTTCGACGGTTCGTCAACCAGAAAAGGCGGAGGCATTGGGATAGTCTTGACAAAGCCGGACGGGGAAGTCATACAGATGTCCGCAAGACTCAACTTCGCAGTCACGAACAACGAGGCGGAATACGAGGCTCTGATCGCGGGGCTCCGTGCGGCGAAAGCTTTAGAAGTGAGCAACTTAACAGTCATGGGAGATTCCAAGCTGATTGTTAAGCAGGCCTCGGGCGAATATGGTTTAAAGGAGATCAACCTCCTGCCATACCGCACCCTAGTGCAAAAGCTGATGCAGCAATTCTGCGACGTGAAATACGAGCACAAACCCCGAGCGGACAACAGACATGCAGACGCCTTAGCAACTCTGGGATCTAAGGTCAGCATAGACAAATGCCCCGCAAGGATTTCCATCGAAGTGCGAACATCGTCGGCATTAACAGAAGATGCGTGCGACGATGAACACATGGATGACGCAGACTGGCGAAAAGCAATCTTGCAAGCTATTGCGAAAGGCACCAGTAGCGAAAACTGGGTACTCACGAAAGGATACTGCATCCACGACAACACCCTTTACTACAAGGGTCCTGGAGGAATACTCATGCGATGTGTCTCCGAGCAAGAGGGACAAAAGCTGTTAGAAAAGATTCACCAACACGCTTGCGGAGAAAGCGAGGTGTCAATCTACAGGAAAGCTCAGAGATATGGCATTCATTGGCCAGGCATGTCAACAGCTGCAGCCCTGATACAAGGGAAGTGCGAAAGTTGCGCACTAATCAAAGACTCTCTACTCGTCGCTCTAACCGATGACGACGCAGATTGGAGGAAGCCATTGTTTGAGTTCCTCACCAAGGGCACCGTACCAGAATCGAGAAAAGAAGCTGACAAATTGAAAAGGAAAGCGTCTCGATATGTGGTCCAGGAAAACCTGCTCTGGCGAAGAGGTCACGAGGGCAACTTGCTGCGATGCCTAGACGGCAGGGAAGCACAAGAAGTCATGGACCTTTCCCATCAAGTGGAACACCAGGGAGGTGCGAAATTATGCAGACAACTCCTCTCAATCGGATACTTCTGGCCCACGATGGAAGTCGATTGCCGCACCAAGGTACGACGCTGCCAAGAATGCCAATTCAAAGGAAACCTAGTGCACGCTCCCGCCGTGGATCTACATGCATTAGGAATGCCATGGCCATTTCATACATGGGCTCTGGACTTCATTGGCCCCATCCGACCAACGTCACATGGGAATCATTTCATTCTCACCGCAACCGAGCTGTTCACCAAATGGGTGGAAGCAATACCACTGAAGACGGCAAACGCGCTGGCTGTGGTTAACTTCATCCAGGAAAACATCGTATGCAGGTTCGGAATCCCAAATACTATTCTTTCAGATAACGGTACTCCTTTTGTTAATCGTCAGGTAGCTACGAAACTCGCGGAGTACAATATCAGGCAAATATGCTCCACCCCCTATTATCCAAAGGGAAATGGACAAGCCGAAGCGACTAACAAAACGCTGTTGCGAATTCTTAGCAAGATGGTCGCAGATGACCACAAGAAGTGGGCCGACTCCCTTAACATAGCTCTGTGGGCCTACAGAACTTCTCCAAGGACACCTACAGGGGCCTCGCCATTTCTACTATGTTATGGGGCCGAAGCTGTGGTACCTGCGGAGGTCAGAGTCAATTCGGCAAGGCTGGCCTTCCATGCACTCTATGAAAATCAACGCGATCATGATTTAGTCTTGCTGGAAGAAAAGCGAGAACAAGCCAGAAAGACTAACAAGCGGTACCAAGAGAGAATCGCTCGCGCCTATAACAAGACAGTCCAGCGACGGGATTTCGCAGTTGGCGACCTGGTCTTGCGCGCATCTGATCACTGCATGCGAGAAGCAACTCACCCAAAGTTCGCAGCTAATTGGGAGGGACCCTTCGAAGTCACAGAAGTCTTCGATAGCGGCTACTGCAGCATACGAAGGTTGCACGGCACAACCTCAACTCCAAGCTCAGTCAACATGCGCTGGATCAAGAAGTACTATCCTTGACTTCTCTTATTTCATACGTTTTATGATAACGTTGCTTAATGTCTCATGTGGCTACGATATTCGCAATCTCCTCTCCCATATGAGAGGATTGTAATCCTATCTCTCCCATATGAGAATGTTATAATAAAAGAATTCTCCCAAATGAGAAGTTCATATTTCTAGCTGTTTATATCGCTCTATTTAATTTGATATTACTTTTAGCAATGATTTATTTGCTGCAATAGCAGCAAACACAAACGCGATCTTAATTGATCATCAAAGCCTATCTCATACGATAGCAAACGCGATCTCAATCGATCATCTAAAGCCTATCTCTTACGATAGCAGCAAACACAAACGCGATCTTAATTGATCATCAAAGCCTATCTCATACGATAGCAAACGCGATCTCAATCGATCATCTAAAGCCTATCTCTTACGATAGCAGCAAACACAAACGCGATCTTAATTGATCATCAAAGCCTATCTCATACGATAGCAAACGTGATCTTAATTGATCATCTAAAAGCCCATCTCTTACGATGGCAACCAATGCAAATGCGATCTTAAGTGATCATCCAAAGCCTATCTCTTACGATAGCAGTCGACATAAACGTGATCTTAACTGATCATCTAAAAGCCCATCTCTTACGATGGCAACCAATGCAAATGCGATCTTAAATGATCATCCAAAGCCTATCTCTCACGATAGCAGTCAACATAAACGCGATCTTAATTGATCATCCAGAGCCCATCTCTTACGATGGCAACCAATGCAAATGCGATCTTAAATGATCATCAAAGCCTATCTCATATGATGGCAAACGCGATCTTAATTGATCATCTAAAAGCCCATCTCTTACGATGGCAGCCGATGCAAATGCGATCTTAAGTGATCATCCAAAACCTATCTCCTACGATAGCAGCAAAAATACAAAAACGATCTCAATCGATTATCAAAAATCCTATCTCTCACGATAGCGATTTACTCAAATGCGATCTTGTATGACCTCTCTAAGCCAATCTCAATCGATTATCAAAATCCTATCTTTCACGATAGCGGTTTACTCAAATGCGATCTTATATGATCTTCTCAAGCCTATCTGTTACGGTAGCAATTTATACGCAAAGTGATCTTAGTTGATCACCCAAGTCCGTATGTTACAATGATAACGTAACTGCAGAACCATCTTGCTAGACCTTCTAAAGGTCTATCTGCTGCGATAGCAATTCATGCGAGGAACTATCTCAAGCAATCCTCTAATAAAGCCTATCTTCTATGATAGCAATTCGCACCGCTCAATGATCTCAATTGATCTGTTAAAAAAAAAAACTATCTGTTATGATAGCAAAGTTGTGAACGTGATCTCATACGATTTACAACGACCAACTGCAAGCCCATCCATCAAAATGGCACATCTGCGAAATTACGATCTTGAACGATCTAGCGAAACATTTACAACGACCAACTGCAAGCCCATCCATCAAAATGGCACATCTGCGAAATTACGATCTTGAATGATCTAGCGAAACATTTGCGCATTGACATCGCATATGTGAAATCATTACATGGCATTATGCAAGGCAAAACAAGCCGAAACGCATGCGAAATTGTATTTTGTTGCAAAGAGAGCAAATAGTACAAAAGCTATATATCATTATGAGTCAAATGACTTACAATTTATCTATCTAGATAGCAGCTTACAAGCGAAAAGCTCGAATCTAACTACACAGCCAACATGGCTAACAATACATTCGAAAAATGGCTGATAAGCCAGCAGAGAAACGGTACGGAAACCCGGACTGCAAAGAATGAACCGCCCTGGCTTCAAACGCCGGCTACACGATGCCCAGATCTGTGGGTGAACATCTGTAGCAAGGGGGATCTTGCTCTAAAAAGAGCCACATGAAGCCGTACGCTCGACATTCCGCTATCCGACAAGACCGTTGTCAGATAGGCTCCCCATAACATTTGCCCAAGGAGCCACCGGTTCCGGCGATCTACAGGCAAGCAGAAGCTCCAAAGGGCAAGGGCTCCTTGTAGACGGGGATGAACGCGACGGTTCGTCACCCCGGGCTCACAAACATGAAAGTGACGGATTCTTCTTCGGAGATGCTGAAGAAGAATCACGCCGTTCATTACGAGACGGTAGCACGGTCACTTCGGCGCTGCACCTCGCCACGAGGCGGCCGGAAACATGACCTGCACGCATAATACACGAAGAAATTTCTTCGAATACACATGAGGTATTATCTGCATCCTCTTTATGATGGTTATAAACAGCCATAAGCCTCATAAAGTGGATCTTGGAAACTATTTCTATAGCACAAAGCGCAAACTCAGGATTCAAAACTTGAAGTTGCCATGAATCAACGAAAAACAAGCGTTGAAGCCAGCAGTCGTAAGGACTCACGGCAAAGCACATGTTTGGGATGAAGAACCCAAATGGCAAAGACAGGGTTTATATAGACCCTGTGGAGACTCTTCGGTTGCCTAAGATGAGTCAGCAAAATTCAAAAAGAGGGTAAGTTCAATCACTTACGCCTTTAAAAGCGGTAACAATCAATTACCCTACTAAAGGCTACGACGATTCAGTTGCGTATCCTAATAAATGACGGATAGTCATGATTCGGATGGACTTCCCAACGGAAGCGTGCTTATCTGCCGAGAAATTAGCGCGAAAATCAAGCAGAAAATCAATTGCTGATGTCATAATTGGATATGCACAGAAATGTCCAATCAAATCCCGAAAAGGGCAAAACGGGCAAACTCAGTGTTTGTTGTTAAAAAAAAAAGGGGGGAGAAACCCTAGCAATATCACATTAATGTTTCAAAACATTACATTAATGTCTCAGCCATTTTCCTGTTTTCTTTTCAAATTTCGAAAAGTCAAAACAATCGAAAAGTCAAAACAAATTCTTGATTAAAGAGTCTTGGGGCTCGAACTGCTCGCTCAGCTTCTCCACTTGTTTCACTTCTTGCTTCAGTTGCTCGCACTTAGCATTCATTTCATGATACAGCTTTACAGCTTCATCAACCCTTTGCTTTTGCTGCTCCACCTTCTGCATCTCAGCTGCGAGATTCTGGTGACCGAGATTCAAAGTTACAGCTGCGCGAATCAGTGTAACTCTGTCCTTGAGGAATTTAAAACCAAGTCTGCCTTGGACTTTGAACAAGAGATTTTGGCACATGCCACACAGCAATTCAGCACTCTGGGCCGAAATGGTCGCAGGTGTAGCCGCAGACAGCTGCTCCAGTATCCAGATGGCTTCAGTAAGGAATAGCCTCCTGTCAAAAGGTCCAATCTCCAGAGATCTCACAAACGATCGGGGGTATCTGAGACGCATTCGAACCACCCAGTCTACATCGGTTTGCTTCAAACCTGAGACATCAAAAATGGTTATAATGCCAGAACTCGCAAGCAAATAATGCGACGTGCGAACGGTAAATCTTTACTTACCAGTGCCTTCCAGAATTTCATGAAGAGAAGGGATGCGGGCCACCGGGTTGTTCGAAGACTGCCCTCGCTCCATGGCTCTCCTATCAGCTGCAAGCTCCAACCTCTCATAGTCAGGAGGAAGAGTGTAGGCCGCACCAGCTGCGACTACATTCCCAACCTGCGAGCCCCAAATGCTCCACGCAGGAATGGGTGCTTCTGGTTCAGTCATCGCCGGAGGCGAAGGGACAGCCGAAGTCGCTGGACGGACACTCCCAGATGCAAAAATGTTAGCATCACCTGTCCTTTCTTCCTCACCACCAGTACGGACACCTTCGTCCATCGGCACAGCATCAGCTTCGACATCATCGGAGAGTTCGATGACATCCTCGAGATGCTCACGTGCGTGTCCAGCAGCTGCGACGGGCTTCTCGGTATGGGAGCTCGAAATTGGAACATGGGATGCAGAAGGCTGACTTCTCTGCTCCAGCTCAGGTTCCTCAGCATGACCTGCGATACCAAATGCGATAATATGAGGTAACTTGTGTTATAAGTTATTTCACTATCTTTACTAAAGCTAAGAATAAGCACCTCCACGCGAAGGTGGGATTGAGGTATCCTCATCGTACACTAGGGACGTGGAACCGTGCCCTATCAGTGTATCCTCACTAAGCAAATCTTTAAGAGAAGCGTGACCTGGGACGCGAGTAAACCAGTCATGATTTTGCTTCAAGTGGCTACAGCCTAGTATGCGCATATCACTCAAAATAATTACCTGAGGGTTCTCCGCATTTGCTTACCAACCAACGGCGAATGTCAGGCTTTGACACACCGTGCTTTAACGCACCCACAATTACATCTCTATAAGTAACTGCGAGATTGAAGATCTCACCTTTATCGCCACCTGCGATCTCTGCGAAGTCCGCTTGGACTTGCTCTAGCTCTGCTGCGTCCTCTCCAGGAACCTCATCTTCCTCCTCCACATGAGGAGCCACTTCTTCGGGAAGCTCGTCTTCCCCGCCGACTGGACGCACTAAGTCGTCAACATGCAGCTCCTCGAGGCTCCGCTGTTTCACAAGCTCGAGCTCCTCTTCCTCTCGCTGCCTTCTTCTTTCAGCAGCCTCCGCGGCTGTCTTCCGGGATTCAGCAAGAACATCCTCGCTTATGGGATCATCTGAAATGCCAGAATGGGCATCTCTCTTTTGCCTCTTGGCCACAAGGCCACCGACGGCTTCATCATCATCATCTGCGAATACATATTTGGTTCAAAGAAAAGAACTACAAAGAAGTCAAGATAAAGGGCAAGGAGATGTGACGGAGATACCTCCTGATTCCTCCTCGCACATCACAACTGTCGCTTCTTCTTCTTCATCACTTGCTTGGGGCTCCTGTCTCTCTTCCTCCTCTTGGTTGAATGGAACGAAAGTCTCAACTGCGAGATCTTTTCGCGCTTTGCTGGGCATACGACCCTTGCCGTTGTCCTTGATGGAAAGGGACCTCACTGGGGGAGAAGCTGGAATACTCCTAGGGGAAGAAATCGTAATTCCCTTTTGCCTAGGTCTCTTCGCTCTCGGCGCCGCAGTCGCTGGAGGGGACGGGTCGTCTCTAGGAGGAGACGGAGCCGGAGGGTTGTCTATCAGCGAGTCAGCAAAAGTGTTCATGACTCCGCGAACTTTTATTTCGACCTCGGCATCCATCCTCCATGCTAGCCGGTACGACTCCCCCCTCCTTCTAGTGGCAACAATGGTGTCCACCAGCGATTTGGAGCGATCACCAGCTGCGAACCTCCGCACATGACATTGAAACAGCACAGAACAAAAAGCATCAGTGCAAGGAAGCTAAAAAGCTCAAAGCACACAAGAAAATTGCTTACCTCAGCAAACGCCTTGCTATATTTGATGACCTGCGCGTCACCCTTCTTGATTGCGTCGACTTGTTCCTTCAGAATGAAATCGGGGCACAAATGATTCTCGCGGTCCCACAGCGAGTAGCAACCATACTCAGACTCGCTCAAACTGCAATTGGGGCGAAACGGAAAAGAGTTTCTCTTGATCAAGGGGGCCTTTACTGGCTGTGCCGCCGC
This sequence comes from Linanthus parryae, assembly GCA_023055425.1. Lineage (NCBI taxonomy): Eukaryota > Viridiplantae > Streptophyta > Magnoliopsida > Ericales > Polemoniaceae > Linanthus > Linanthus parryae. Next base: position 123,681,104 of record JALGPY010000004.1, on the reverse strand, counting down.
CTCCGTCTCAATCCTCGTTTGCTGGGCAACCCAGTATGCGATCCAGTTCTGGGAACAACCACCCTTGCGAGTTCCCGCAGGCTGCTCAAAAGGAAGATTGCTCATGAGGACCGTCTTGCACTCCTTTGTCAGCAAACGCTTGTAGCACCCTCTGATAATAGACTGGGGCCAGATCGATGGGGCCACCGCGTCAAAACCAAACTGAGGAGAGACCCGAGTAGGGTCAACATCCACTGTAAGCCTTTCATACCGTGGCGCGAGCTCACGAATATGCTCTGCGAGGGCAGGAAGAGAACCTCGCAGACACCAACAGAAGAAGTCACGATAGCGTTCGTGGAAATGCGGCCCCTTTTCAAAGAGAAGGTCTTCCGACAAGACCATACCTCTGGAAGGGTATAGCTTTGGAAACCACCGTACATTCTCAACACGTGTGGCATAGGGCCTAGCAGTAAACTCCTTTCGTTTGTCGCATATCAAACTCCAAGTGCACTTGGTGTTGCTTGCTCCAAACCATCTCGCAGCCCTTCCGCTGTTGCGCGCTTCCGTCTCGCCTGGGGGACACCACTTCTCAAGTGGGAGGGGAGTTGGAGCATAAGACGGCCAGCGCTCGAAAACCCACATTGTCAAAAAGCTGATATTGACAAAGGTCAGGACATCGAGGCGGCCACGCGATTCCCTCATCGCCAGAACCAGCTGATCAAGCCTGTAATATAACGTGCCTAAGACCAAGGGTCCGAGTGCGACTCTCTGGCCAAGAGCGAGCCTCACAGCAAGTGGCAGCACATGGTAAAAGACCCCGTCATGGGGATGACCATCAATCAGATACCTCGACAGCCAAGCACAGAGAAAGGCACAAAGGGTTAAATGATAGCCCTTGCCCTCTACATAATTCTCGCCCTCCGGGTTCTCGCTCAAAAGCTTCTTAGTAATGCTGCTGTTCGCATAGTCTCGGAAGAAGTACTGCAACCACTTGTTCCAGGTATTCTTCGCAGACGTATCCACTAGCTGCCAGTTCGGAAGAGGCTTCGTAGTGGTCCACCGAGTAGAGATTTTCTTTACCTCTGCTAGGCACTCCTCCATCTGCGCGTACAAGGCCATTTCAGCAGATGTCCTCAAGTGGCTCAAGGGGTCCACCTCGCCCATGGGGGAAAGCTCATACAGCATTTGAACGTCCTCGAGCGTGGGGGCAGCCTCGAACTCAGCAAAATGAAACGTGTGAGTCGCGGGCGAATAACGGGACAGAAGGTCTAGAAGCATGGACTGATCCAACTTCACGGCAGCACCCTTCATAGCACGGATAGCAAAGAAAATGCCGGCTTTATCAAGAGTCTCGGCATGATGATCCAATACGTGGTCAATCCACTCATCCATGTAGTCCAATTTCTGGACAAATGCTTGAGTAGAAATCGCAGTATACGGGAAGTGCCCATTCTCGATCCCCAATCGGACTACATCCTCGGAACCAACCCACTCGAGCAGGGCTGAGTTAACTGGGCGAGTCAACGTCAGCAATTGCTCAGCAGGAACAGGATCAGGCATCCTCTTCGCCTTCACCCTCGCATGATAAAAATCCTTCCCACCCAGAAAGGGGGCTTTACGCCACAGAGCCTGCGGAAGCTCCGGCATCTCTTCGTCTTCCTTGACGGGTCTGGTTACTCTTGTCTTGGCCATTCCTGCGAAAGGGCAAGAAAAAGGGGGGAGAAATACCACACCACACTTCAGTTTGAATTTTGGAATTTGAGATCTATGCAAACCAAAGCAAACAGTTCCGGTGCCAATTTCAGAAATTGGGGAGTTGATATTGTTGAAAGATTAAAACGAAGCGGGTTCAGAGATCAAAAGCCTCTTCACAAATTTCATGGATTTACAGATTCAATGCGATTCAAGGCAAACACTGGTAGTTTAAATCAAAAGTAAACGAGGCCAACCTTGTTTCCTTGAAGCTTGCCTGGATATACACAATTGGAGAATACGATTTGCAGTTCTGAACTGGTGATTGATTATCTGGATCTGCTCTCGAAGATCTCCGGGTACCATTCACTTTAAGAGAAAGAAGTAATGCTTTGCAATGATGGGATACAAGGTATTTATCCAGAAGAATGAAGGGTTGCGTCCCTTCAGTAGTCGAATCGCAACCGTCACCGTCGTGTCGCGCAATCACAGGACGGGCTGACGTCACGCCTAAAACCCTAAAGGTCAGACGGCACGACTCTAGGGGTTTTAGGTCATAATGACACGCACGGGGGCTGAACCTACCCGTATTTGAATTGGTGCGTGGCGACGACGCGCATGTTGGTTTCCGCGCATGGAAGCCTATACAGCTATGAGCCTTCACGCGCAGAAAGGGGGCTAATGTAGATACTGCTTTATGACATGGCAGATCTAGGCCACGTGGCAACCATCCAGCACACCATATTGTGCTCCACACACACAGGATCACCAGCCGAGCTGATCCATGTGGGGGCTGCGAGACAGAGCCCTCGCATACCACTGCACGGGACTTGTAGGGACTTTGTGGTTTGGAGGCTAGAGTAAGCCCTGTCGCGTGCGAGCCAAGCCCGCGCGCGACCTTTAGTAACTGTTTTGAGAGATCTATGGCACGAGCTCCCTAAACCCGGTCAATCCGGTCAAACCCGGTCAACCTCGTAACGGTTCCGGTACTCGCGCACCACGTGCTCTAACGGTTCCTATATACTCGGACGAACGTGCCGTTATGGTTAAGCTAATTAAGCCGCCATCAATGGGCGCATTAACCACACTACAACGGTCACGTTCTCCAGTATATATATATCGTTAACCTTTCCATACAAAGGAGGACACACTGCCATACGCGGAAGCTCTGCCAAACCTCTGTCTCTCTCTCAGACATTGCTACTGACTTGCTCTCTCCCTACACACACCCCTATTCTTCCTGTGCGATCCCTGATCCACTACGTACGGTGTACACGGAGGTCTCCCCGCCGGAATCTCTTGTGCACACTCTTCACAAGACTCGCCATCATATGAGTCTCAAATTCCTATTCACACACATCACGAGCTTGCTCAAGATCAAATTTTGGATGATGTGTTTGATGATGGAGTTGTTGCTACTAGGATAGGTGATTGTATTCGTTTCTCATGTGCACATTCTAAAGAAGCATGCGATAGTGATATTGGTAGTGAGATTGATATTTTTGATGATGACTCTTCAACCCATGACATGAGTGAATCCATTTTGGATGACTCACATAGTGACATTTGTGAGGAGGAGTCGCAAAATGGAAACCACCCATGTGATGAGTTAGAGGTCAAATTTGATGCTACCACTAGTGAAGGGAATGTAGACTTGTATTGTGCTCTAGAACAGCCTAGTACTTACCGGAGCTCCTATGTTCTTGATTGTGACGAAATTGAAGTTTTATTGGGAGGTACTGGTTAGTATTGATATGTCTAACGAAGATCCGAGGAGCTATGCTCGTATTTGTGACGAAATTAAATTTTACTTGAATGCTCCCTTGGATTCTATCATTATGGAAGATGCGCCTAAGGGTTTGAATGAGGCTTCAAGTTCTCAAATTATTTTAACTCCCACTTGTGAAGCCCCATCCCCAAATCCACATGACTTATTTAAAGGTGATGAGATTGAGGATTCACAAGTTGCCGCCATCTCTCAAGTTTTGATTTCAAGTAAAAATTTGGTAACTTATGAAGACCCATTCTATGATTCATGCCATTAGAGGATTTCAAACCCTTTTCTTAAGTTGATGCATGATATAACAACTTGCTCTAACTTTATTGTTAAATTTTGCTTGCATCTCTTATTCATCTTTTGTGTCTTGCCCCTACTTCTCCTATATATTCTAATTGATGAATCAATTTTTTTAAGGGAGAAGTACTTTTCTAAGAATGAAGTAGGGGCAGAGCATAGAAAGAAATTTCCAAGATCGGGGGTAGGATAGCATCATTTTCTTTGTTCCACCTCCCTAGTTGTAAATAAATAAATTAGTTTATCTCTATTTCTTGCATTTTTCTATTACCATTTTGTAGGTTGCTCTTGGAGGAGGATTTGCGCTTGGTGGCCAAGAAAGCGAAAATGAGGTCCATCTATCCCTTTTCTCTTATATGAATTTGTATGCTTCGCCATTGTTCTCACGCATTGAGGACAATGTGATAGTTTAGTTGGGGGGGGGGGGTGCAGTAGATTTTATTTCTTGCTTAAATGGTCTTTAGCATGATTTTTCTTTCATTAGTGATTTACATGAAAAATACAAAAAAAATGAAAAAAATTTGAAAAAATCATAAAAAATTGAAAAATAAAAAATTTCGAAAAAAAATATGTGAACCTTTCATGAGAAGCATCACTCTTTCCCCGTGTCAAACCATTTTTTTTCTTTTTCCTTTTTTGGTAGTTTTATTTATTTTAACCTTTCATCTTGAGTCTAGATTTTATTTTCATCTTTGGTAGATTTATTGAGTCTTAGAGACATAATTGAGTCACTTATTTCAAAAAAATCAAAAAAAAATGAGAAAAAGTGAAAAGGGGGAATTTTGGAAAGCTAGATGTTTTCAAATAATGAAATCTCTTAGTCCATGTTCTTTTTATTTTTATTTTAAATAAGGAATTTTTCGCTTATACTCAATACATCTACACCAATATCCCACATTCTGCGATCTCATGCGTTCTCACAAAGCGACACACTAAATTTACGTTTCATGTTTAAGTCCTTCAAGCTAAGTTGATCACATAAACTTTGACGTCTTCTACTTTTGATAAAGGGTGCATTTTCTAAAGCTATTTGAACTTCACAAAAAGATTTTATTCTAATCGTTTTTGGAAACTTGTAGCCCATTGGAGTGGTGGTTACCAATGACACCCCTTGCAATGTCTAAGAAATAGAGGGGTGTCCGGGGATAATGTTACGTCACCACCTAGATAGCTCCCTTGGTTTAGCTTAAAAAGCTCACTCGCTTTTATATTCCTCTATTTTGTTGTGGGTCTTGGAGAGCCTTGGATTTGAGGTAAAAAAAATGTGTTAATGCTATAAATCTCGAAAAAAAATGATATTATGACAAATCACACCACCTCCCAAAAATCCACAAAAGGATCATACTAGCCCACAACCACATCTCCCATTCTTAAAACTTTTTGTTCAAAGCTTTGGAGGTCCATCCTACATGGGTGCTTTTGAATAAGTATGAGAATGACTAATTTCATGCGATCCTTATTTTTGATGGCATACTTTCTCGCAAATTGGACTTAATTTAACAAGTTTTGTGGTTCGCATGAATCACCTTCTACCAAACACCGCCCACATTTGTATGAGTATATGCTTAGACGTCCATAGACTTCTTTCTCAATCTTTTTGGACTTTGAAAATTTATTTGAGGAGACATTTGTGCATTCTTCTTTTTCCCCACAAAAAGATTAAAATTAGCTAGTAATCTTTAAGATTTTACTTTCTTTGGGTTCTCACTTAGGATAGATAATGTGTGAGTGTGTTTGTAAATATCACAACCACAGTATATCACAACCACAATATATTACTTTCTTTTGGTTCGGTCTTCAAGACGTGGATGAAGGGGGTGAAACGGAAAACATGGATGAAGAGACTTCAGACTTCTACAAATTGTTAGATGATGCAAAGAAGGAATTGTATCCGGTTGTAAGAAGTTCTCAACTCTATCATTCACTGTGAGATTATTGCATTTGAAACTTAAAAGTGGTGTACGGTTAGAGTGACAAGTCATTCAATGAGTTGTTAAAGTTGTTGAAAGATGCACTTCCAGTGAGCATCAAATCATCTAAAATTTGCACAAGTATAATCGTAATTTCTATATTTACTGATTCACTATTGCTTACCAAATCAATTACTATGATTTGACTATGATTGTGATTGAGCAATTTCCCACACCTCATACATTTACGCTCCATTTGGTTGGTAATAAATTGTTTTACAAAGGAAAATATTCTGCACGTAAATATTTTTTGTGAAAAAGTTTTTTCTGCAATCATTCTCTTATGTTTGGTTGACACATGAAAAACATTTTTCTTGTGCATTAGATATTATTATGAAAATTTACATATAACAAAAAATAAATTAGTTGGTTCAACTGGTACCTGTAAGTGAGTTTGGAGGCGGTGGTGGACCTGTGGATGTGGAGCAGTGGTGGAAGAGGTAGTTTTGGAGGCAGTGGTGGAACAGTGGTTGGAGAGGTGGAGCAGTGGCAGATGTGAGAGTGGTGGGAGGGGGCGACGACAGTGGCAGTAGTGGTGGGTGGCGGTGGTGGTTCTTGGTGGTGGAGGTGTTAGTATGAAATGTTGTCGTGCTCCTCCACTCTCTAGAAAATGGCTTACGGGTTATAAATGTGTAAATTATGGTACATCATTTGAGTGAAAAAATACTTGGTAAAAGATTTTACGAGACAAGTTGTGAACCAAACACCAAAACAAAGGATAATTTTTTACAAGAAAATATTTTACCACCAACCAAACAGAGCCTTAATGGATATTTGTTTCTACTTGTATTGTTGAAAATGATTCAAAGAAATGGAATTATACCCATGTTTAAAAGATTTTTGTGTTCCATGCACGAGCCCTGCTTTATGTGTATTTTGCGGGGGGGTGATGCGCAAACTAACGTGCTATCGCAAGTGTACGAATCTTGTAGTGCCGGGTGCAATTAGACTCGGGTGATCGTTCCCACGAGGACTGTTTCGGGTTTACTTACGTCGTCAGTTTCGGTTATCCAAGAGTAGTTACCAGGAGGAGTAGGTTGTGATTATAATGACTAAACTAAAAACAGAAATTAAAAACGTAAACGTAAATATTTTTTGTGACGTTTTCTGAAATAAGTTGAATCGGGTTGTAACGATAATAGATGAAGACTAGGCTCCAAGATCCCCTAGGGTTTCTACAGATTTCAGTTTTACGTTTGATTATGAAAACACTCAGCAGTCTCGATATCTGTGCAACGTACCAGTTGTGCAGTGACTTTTCAGATTCCACACGTAATCTCGATCCTGCAGACTTTCGGATTCTTGTTAAGCTGCCTAAATCTGCAGTCTCGGTCTAATCCTGTTAAGGTTTCTAACCTGTCCGAATGGCCCGGGTCAAATTCTCTAACAGTTGGTCTCACGTTTTTCGATGCTAGCCCTATCTCCCTTTCTCTGGTCGGTCTATCAGGGTAAGGTACTAAATCCTGGTTTTTTTTCCTAACCCTAACTTGACGTTTTCACCTACAAGCTCGGGTTTATAGCAATCCTGGGTGATCAATCCTATCATGCATATATGATGACATTCAAAACCAGAATAACAGATATAACTTGCTGAATTAAGATAATCATCATGAATCCATAAACGTAGTAGTCATAAAATCTGAGTACGAAACCCTAGGTTCACCGAGAACCTAGGTGAAAAGTTTAGCTAAGACTAGACATAATACAAAACGCAGTTTCTGAATATAAAGAGAGAGAACGAAATCAAACTAAGTCTTCGAATCTCGAATCGCGCTTTCGTGCTCTCCGGGAATGCTCTGACTTGCCCTTCGGTTGTGCTGAGAATTGTGCTGTGTCTCCGTGTCTTCAAAACGAGTCTGGACGAGTCTTTAAATAGTGCTGTTTCCCGAAAACGCTTGTGCCCGAAATTACGGAATCTGCCATCGGTCCACCGTCTTTGACCAAAAAGTCAAAACTGGCTGCGTATATACGCAGGGTTGCGTATATACGCAACCAGGGCCTTCCAACCAACCCCTCATCTCCCTCCCTGCCTGCGTATATACGCAGGCCTGCGTATATACGCAGGCAGGGGGTGGAGATGTGGGCCCCACTTGGTTCTTTGGTGGGCCAGGTTGGGTCCCCTGGGTCCCACTCTTCTGCCTGACGCTCCCGGTTTGCCTCTTCGGTGTACTTCCGCTTTTCCGTGTTTCCGTCGTGTCCCGGTCTTGTGCACGTTTCCCGAGACGGTCCCGGCTTGGTCCCGGCACGCTTCCCGATGCACCTCCCGAACCTGTTCCTGAAAAGGCAACACGAACGAAAACCCGCGATCATATCCAAATATAGCAAGAAATAAGCAGAAATCCAGCAAGTACAAATAAACGTCTCGTTCTAGATTCCCGAGGCATTCTAAGGCAATTTCCGGCAAAAACCGCTAATTCCAACACAAATACCCGTGAAATCAGGCTATAAGATAACCCCTAATTGGGCGTTATCAAATACCCCCGCACTAAACATTGCTCGTCCCGAGCAATCCTGGCAACTCTAGCCTGCATTTTTGTCCTCGTGATTGACTCTGTACATACCCTACCGTTGCATACGCTTTCGACCCGAACCTTTCAACCGGACGACTCGATAGAAAAAACTGACTCAGATAGAATATACACAGACTCAAACGACTCAAAACAGACTAGTGACAAAAATATTTTTGGTGAGATCGGGCAACCTCAAAAACATAAACAGTGTGTCCTCGTGATCTCATCCTTTTCAGAATTTACTTCCCTGCAAGCGATCGGTAAGTCTGAACAGATTTATATGGTGGATTTAAGCACTGGACCGAAGTACTATTACTTTGGTTATCAAACTGAGCAAATCCCTAGCTAACTTACCATCCGAGCTGTTCCGAAAGGATCTATGTCTAATCAGGTAGGATGAATATATGTATCAAGGTATGGCATAATCCTACATGTTATGACATTCTCACAATTTACCAAACTCACACCCCTCACCGAGATCCCGAAAAACTGCCCGAAACACCTAAGTTCATGCTTTCCCAATTCTCCTGTCCCCCGGTGTGTCTTCGCCGTGCTCGCGGCCACAAATGTGAAGCGGTGCAAAACGTCTCGAAAATTATGCCACTCAATCAGCTTTTTATTTAAATAACAAAAATACAAAGCAAACTAAAAACTAGATCATGGTTTTTCTTTCTTTTCTTCTTTTTTTTCTTATCTCTTTTTTTTTTAATATATATATATATATATATTTTTATAACACAACTATATATACAAACGTACACGAATACTAACAATACTAAACTGACTAAAGCTGAGTGAGTGAAAATAAATCTCTGTCGTGGGGTACGCAAAATGTCCTCATGTGAAGTACCCCCACACTAATCCTGAAGCGCTGATCCTGTAGTCGAGATAAAACTGTGCGGTCCCACCGAACCTCCTCATCACCAAAGATGTAGAAAAACGGCACAACCACCAATTGGCCCTACAACCCCCCGGAACCCCGTTTTGTGCGAAAAGATGCTCGCACGCGACTAACGCCTCCTGTGGTCACTATGTAGTGAAGTGATCCACCTCTGCAAATTAATGCACTGTCGCTACTAACTCACCTTGTCCTTCCCTCGAAAAACGTGTCAAAATCGAAACTGTCCAAAACTGATAACTCATGAAGCTCCCCCATCTAAAACCTGCCCCTACTCACTCCCTCCGTCATAACACATAGAATAGCCAACTATCGACTGATGAGGTCTCAAAGAAGGCTGCCTAGGCTAAAGTGGCTACGAAGAAAGAGGGCAAATGGCTTCAAACGGGTTGACTAATTGGACCTAAGGGTCAGAAACAGGACGTGAGGTCCCTTGATAGCCAGTCACTCCACCGAAAAATGCGATGACCGTGACGGCGCCCGTGGGCGGGTTGTCGACTACCTATGTGACGGTGGTGTAGCAACTAGTCGGATTTTTCGCTCATTTGATAATTACTTGCGGATTCAAAAGGTCACTGGCTCTCACCTATCTACTATACCTCGGTGCAAGTTTTCTTCTCTTTCAAAGGATTCAAACTCAATTTCTTCACTGTTTTCGTTATCTCGATTGCCCTTTCTCAAAATTTTCTGATTTTAAACTTTTTTTTTTCGAAAAATAATTTATACTTGCTGTTTGCGTATATACGCAGGTCTGCGTATATACCCAACCAGCAGCATAAAAAATTTTTAATTTTCCATTTTTTTTTAAATTATATACAATGCACGGCCAGAATGATTATGGTGGGTTGACTCAAATAAAGAAAATATGCTGACTCAAAAATAAAACTAAAAATAAAAATAATTACGAAAAAACGTGCAGACCGGGTAAATGCAGACACGACTACCACCCCCACACTAAGAGGTGGCATGCCCTCATGGCACTCACTCGTCCGGAAAAAATGTCGGGTCGGACCCGGTCTCGGATGTACCGGATATGCTACCCGGCGAGCTGCTCTCTGAATCAGTCCTAAAGACCGGCTGACGTGCCTGTGTACGGGGCCGGTAATCCGAGGACTGCGACTCGGACCCAGTCCAACTGCTAGGTGGCTGGGATCGCAAAGTCGTCCTGCCACTCGAAGGCTGCTGGGTACGGGCCCCAGTCTGCTGGGTACGGGTCCCAGTCTGCTGGGTACGGGTCCCAGTCTGACGACCTGTAGGCTGCCGGGATCGTGTCCCAGGCTGCCGTCTCTCCTGTTGGGCAGGTGGCTGTGATGGCTGAGTCGGGGGTGGTGGCTGGGTCGGGGGTGGTGGAGCAGACGTGCACTCGCTAGAGTCCCCGTCATCCGACCATCCCTCGGTAAAGCTGCTGGAGTAGGTGGGTGGAAAATACAGCGGGAGTGGCGGTTCTCGGCCTGCGTGGCGAGCCGCATCCCGCTGCTCCTCTCGAATACTCGCGAGGGCAGCCTGGGTGTCCTTCGTGACCTTCCGCTGAGTCCGGCGGTTATGCGTCAACGCTCTCCAAAGCTTGCCCACGCTCTCATACACCTTCTCTCCTATGGACTTGCGTCCGCCCTGACACCCCTAAAATCTCTCGTCCACTCGGGGCAGTCTACGTGGCGGGGCCGGTCTAGCTCGTGGGGTCGGGTTGGCCCGTGGGGCCGGCTCACCTCTTTGACGGGCAGGCTGAGGCTGGGCATTCCTCTCAGTCCCCTGTCTACTCGACTCGGGGCGCTCACTCTCTCTACTAGTACGGCATCGCCGAAGCCCGGCCGATGCCTGGCGACTGACTGGTCGCTCCTGAGTCGAACGCCTCCTAGGGGCAGGGGCAGGTGCAGGGGCAGGAGCCGGGTCCTCCTCCATAATATCGTCATCCTCATCGAGGTCAACGACTGGCTATGGTGGGCCCGGGTGACGGGCGATAAGCTTCCTATAAGGCCGTGGCCTAGGAGGAAGTAGATCACCCTCTAAATCATGCATCGGAACCTCAAACTCCCGTGCCAGTTTGGCAATGAGGTTGGCGTACCCCAAGCCCTTGTGGCTACCTGAGCAGTTCCGCTCCTGCATATACACCCAAATCCTACGAGGAATGTCCACCTCTCGTCTAAGAACAAGGCAATAGACTAAGAGTACGTACTCAAAGTCAAGGTAGGTAAAATGCTTAATACCCACTACCCTGTTCACTACCCACTCGGCCCGCCACCGTGGCGGGCCGGTAATAAAATGAGAATGAAATTTCTTGCCTATCTCGCCTGGCCCCTCTCTCTCAAAATGGGCACCCGGGTACCCCCCAGTCACAACCCGCAAAAGCTCAGCGTCGCTAGGCGGGTAAGCTGCACACTCAGCATATGCGCACGTGAAATGGCGCATCGGAATCTGGTACGCCTGGCGGATGGTATCCGCCGTAATCAACAGAAACGTACGCCGCAAATAGACCCATCGGACATCCCCGTTGGCCTCACCCTCTCCCTTGTGCATGAGGTTCGCGTAGAACTCACGCACCAAGTCAGAGCTGGACACGTCCGGAAACCCCGCTAGGGACGTCCCGAAAATGTCCGTTCGACTCGCATACTCTGCCAACTCTGGCGGCATGCTCGTATGGTCTACCTGAAACTGGTAGTCAACGGGAAGGCTATGACCCATTTTGGTTCCGGTCATAAAGTAAAACTGTGCATAATGGTTGACGAACCTAAAACTGTCAAAGTGCGTAGGGGTAAGCTCATCCGCCTCGTAGTCAATCGGGATGTCATCTCGCTCGGGGTCTAGGACGGGTACGTGAAACTCCATAACAGACCGAACCTCGTAAAACGTGCCGACTCGGGAAAGTAAGCAAAAACGTGAAACGTGCACAAAAATAGTGTGTCTCAATAGATAGTCCACCTAAGAGCTACCAGAGGTCCACACGGCAAGTGCCGCTCCAAAACGCAAAATTACCGAAAATAACGGGCCCGGCTACGGGCCGTGCCAAAACGGAAAATAAAGCGAGGGATGAGATTTTCGACCTTCCCTAAACAGGGGTGAAGACCGGAGATTCTGCCCGGAAAGTCGCCGGAAAGCCGCCGGCGGTCGCCGGAAAATTTGCCGGAAAAGTCAACTGCCCGGAATTGAATTCCGAGCCCACCAAATCGAAGCCCTCGATCTCCTCGTTCACGTTCCCTTGTACGGTTTTTGCTAGTTCTTGCTCTAACACCTTCGAATCTGCACTTTTCCTCAAGAACACCTCACTTTTTGATGGAAATTGCCCGCTCGATTTTCGCTTGTTTCTGGATTTTGATGGATGAAACTTGATCCTTGCGACGAGGGGATTCCAGAAATGTGCTCGGATTTTGATTTGGAGGTCCGATGCACAATTTCTGTTCTTCAAGTGAGAGGAAATGGAGGTAGAGAGAGAAAGAGAGGTGCCAACAATGGCTAAACCCGGCCCCCTCTCTCATTATAAACCCTAGATGGTCAAAATGACCAAAATACCCCCGGGGTTTTGAAAAATTTCGATTTTTTTTTTCTTTCTTTTCTGTTTACGTATATACGCAGTACTGCGTATATACCCAACCAGAAAACAACCAAAAAAAACAAAAAAAAACAAAAAAAAATTAAATCATGCCCTCGGGTTGCGTATATACGCAGGGCCTGCGTATATACGCAGCCCGAGGCAAAAATTATTATTATTTTTTTTTCAAATCATCTCTCTTCCCCTGTTTTCCCGGTTCTGACTGTTTTGGATGTTTCTGTCACTGCACATTCTCAAATTCAAAGTTAAAAACCCGCTCTCGCCTCTCTCGAAAATTCAGAACTAATATAATAACGTAATAACTAATAAAAATAAATAAATGAACGATAAATTTTTGGGTTGCCTCCCAAACAGCGCCTTGTGATTTACGGTCGACGGCCCGACCTTGTTACCTCTTACGGGTCATCAAAATAGACCGGGTCTATTTTGACGACTTCGGCGGTCTCGAGATACGGCTTGATCCGGTTCCCGTTTACCCTGAAACTGGATTTGTCTTTTGGATTTTCCAGCTCGAATGCCCCCCAGGCAAAAATCTGCTTGATGATGAACGGTCCCGACCAACGAGACCTCAACTTCCCCGGAAAGAACCGCATCCGGGTATTGTAGAGAAGCACTTTGTCGCCTTCGTTAAACTGCTTTGGCGTGATACGGTTATCATGCCACTTCTTTGTCTTCTCTTTGTAAATTTTGGCGCTCTCGAAAGCCGTTCTGCGGAATTCCTCTAATTCCAGCAGCGCCATCTTCCTCTTATCTCCTGCTAGATTCTGGTCCAAGTTCAGCAGTTTGATGGCCCAATACGCCTTGTGCTCCAGTTCCACCGGTAAGTGGCACGCTTTCCCAAAAACGAGCTGGTACGGTGACATTCCCAGCGGTGTTTTGAAAGCTGTCCTGTAGGCCCAGAGCGCATCGTCCAGTCTGACAGACCAATCCTTTCGGCCGAGATTTACTGTTTTCTCGAGTATGCTCTTGATCTCTCGATTCGACACCTCGGCCTGCCTGTTCGTCTGCGGATGGTAGGGTAACGAGACTTTATGAACTGACACGCCGTACTGTTTCAGAACTTTCGCAAAAACCCGATTGATGAAGTGAGAGCCCTCGTCGCTAATCATTGCCCTGGGAGTCCCGAAACGAGTGAAAACGTTGCGTTTCAGAAAACGCTCAACGGTAGCTGCATCGTTTTTCTGACACGCGATCGCTTCGATCAACTTTGTCACATAATCTACTGCCAGCAGAATGTAAAGATTCCCCATCGAAGACGGGAACGGACCCATGAAGTCAATCCCCCATACATCAAATGGCTCTACCTCCTGCCACACGGTCATCGGCATCTCGTCCCGGTGTGACGTGTTTCCTGTCCTCTGGCACCTATCACATCCCTGTACATAGTCGTGACAGTCTTTGAAGATTGTCGGCCAGAAAAAACCGGACTGCAGTATTTTATGAGCTGTTCGCGTTCCCCGATTTTTACTGCCATGATGTCTCCCGATTTTTACTGCCATGATGTGCTCGTCCGGGAAGTTTTCCTTGATCAGCACCGGGTCCACCTTCACGTTCTCAAGTCTGGATAGGTGATCCGCTACCACGTTCTCAACTCCCTTCTTGTCCCGGATTTCCACATCGAATTCTTGCATCAGTAGTACCCACCTCAACAGTCTCGGTTTTGCGTCCTTCTTGTCCAGCAGGTATTTCAGAGCACTATGGTTGGTAAAAACGATAACTTTTGACCCGACCAAATAGGGCCTGAATTTGTCCAGGGCATACACCATGGCCAGCAGTTCCTTCTCTGTCGTGCCATAGTTGAGCTGGGCATCGTTGAGTACCCGGCTCGCATAATAAATGACGTGGCATACCTTATCCTTTCGCTGTCCCAAAACTGCCCCGACTGCGTAGTCGCTGGCGTCACACATCAGCTCAAACGGGAGTGACCAATCTGGCGTGGTTATAACCGGGGCTTTGGTCAGCTTCTCTTTCAAATGGTCAAAAGTTTGCCGACATGCTGCATCGAAATCAAAGGGTACGTCTTTTCCGAGTAAAGCGCAAAGTGGCTTTGTGATCTTGGAAAAGTCCTTGATGAACCTTCGGTAAAATCCTGCATGTCGCAGAAAACTCTTGATTGCTCTTACGTTCGTCGGGTATGGAAGCTGCTTTATCACCTCAATCTTAGCCCTGTCCACCTCGAGTCCCTTGCTGGAAATTCTGTGACCCAGCACGATCCCCTCGGTGACCATAAAGTGACACTTTTCCCAATTGAGCACCAAATTCGCCTTCTTGCATCGGATCAGAACCTGGCCCAAATGGAACAGGCAGTCATCGAAACTGTCCCCGAAGAGTGAAAAGTCGTCCATGAAGACCTCCAGATTTTTCTCGATCATGTCGGAAAAAATTGCCATCATACATCTCTGGAACGTGGCAGGGGCATTACACAACCCGAACGGCATGCGCCGAAACGCGAACGTACCGTACGGGCAGGTAAACGTCGTCTTTTCCTGATCTTCCGGGGCTATGCAAATCAGGTTGTACCCTGAGTACCCGTCCAGAAAACAGTAGTAGGCGTGGTGGGCGAGCCGGTCCAGCATCTGGTCCATGAATGGCAGCGGGAAGTGGTCCTTCAGTGTTGCATCGTTTAGCCTCCGATAGTTGATGCAGATCCGCCAGCCTGTAACGGTACGCTGCGCAATCTGCTCCTGGTCGTTATTCTGCACCACCGTAATACCCCCCTTTTTGGGCACGCACTGAACCGGGCTGATCCACGTGCTGTCGGATATGGGGTAGATGATTCCTGCTTCCAGCCACTTCATGACCTCTTTTCGCACAACATCCTTCATGTTCTGATTCAGTCTCCGCTGGGGCTGAATCACCGGTTTCTTGCCTTCTTCAATTCGGATCTTGTGCATGCAGTAGGAGGGGCTGATTCCCTTGATATCTGCAATCGTCCATGCGATTGCTTCCTTATGCTCTTGCAATACTTCCAGCAGTTTCTGCTCCTGTTCCTGAGATAAACAAGACGAAACAATTACGGGCAGAGTGCTATTTTCACCAATATACGCATACCTGAGATGGCTCGGGAGCGGTTTCAGCTCCAGTGCGGGTGGCTCCTTGAGTGACGGGACCAGAATCATCTTCTGCCCGCCGTCTTCGTCCCGGTGCAAAGTGGTCCAGTCCTCGGCTCTCATGGCGTGCTCGCACCGAGTCTTCTCTTTTTCTTCCCCGTACATGCTGTCAATCTCTTCCCACAATTGGTCCATCTCCTCGTTTTCCCATCCTTCGTCCACCACATCTATCGCAAAGATGTCCTCATGATCGTAGTAATTAGGCAGTTGCAGATTTTTGAAAACGTTGAATTTCACCTTTTCCTCGTTAATCTGCATGGTCAGCTCCCCGCTCTTGCAGTTTATCATTGCTTCGCCCGTGGCCAAAAACGGCCTGCCAAGTATGAGCGGTACCTCCCCTGCCTCCATGTCCAGGATGACGAAATCTGCCGGAAAAATAAGCTCGCCGACCTTGACCAGAATGTCCTCAATAACCCCGTAGGCCTGTTTTACGGACCTGTCTGCCATCTGCAGCATGATTCTGGTGGGTCTGGGTTCACCGACTTTCAAACTCTTGAAAATCGTTAGCGGCATCAGGTTGATGCTGGCCCCTAGGTCACACAGAGCCTTTCCTGTGTAAGCGTTCCCTAGGGTAACCGGTATAACGAAACTGCCAGGATCCTTTCTCTTCCTCGGTAGCCCATTCTTCACACAATTGCTCACTTCTGCCTTCAGGTTTATGGTCTCGAAATCGCTCATTCGCCTCCTCCCATACAAGATGTCCTTGAGGAATTTGGCGTAAGTGGGCATCTTAGCCAAAGCCTCGGCAAAAGGTATGTTAATCTGCAGCTGCTTAAACATCTCGAGAAACCTGGCGTAGTCCTTGCTGTCATCCCTCTTTCGTGTTCGCAAGGGGTACGGGACCTCCTTGAAGACGGGTACAGTTTCTGCACCTGTCTCGTTCTGCACTGCATCCTGCTCAACCGAGCCCTTCGGCTGGGGGCGGTCGACTGTGCTGTTATCCTGGCCCGACAAGTTGCGTTCTACTTCTTTCGAATTTTCCGCACGTGCGTGGCTGGGATACGATTGATCCTGCAGTGCCAATCCACTCCGAGTGGAGATAGCATTGATCTGAGCCCGTGGATTGTTTACTGTATTCGAGGGTAGGTTTCCTGGCTGTCTTTCCGTTAGCTGCTGTGCTAACTGCCCCACCTGCACTTCCAAAGCGCGCAGTGACGTTTTGGTTGTCTGCATATCTGCCGTCAAGGTGTCCATGTGCTTGAACCGGGACTCCATTGTCTGGAACATGGACTTGATCTCTTTCATCTGAGCGTCGTACTGCTGTGCGGATGGGACTGACTGAGCCTGCTGGGCCGGGGTAGCCTGTTGAGCTGGTGGCCTGTGCTGGAATCCCGGTGCATAAACTGCTGCGTTCGGGTTTCCGTACCGAAACCCGGGATGGTCTCTCGTACCCGGTCGGTACCGGCTCGGGTCCCAGTGCTGCTGTACGTAATTGGTGTCTTCGGTCCTTAGCTCCTCAATGGCTGTGTCCAGATCAGGTTCTTCGATTGCTGCAACAGTCTTCTTATCCGAATAGACTTTCTTGACCAAGTCGTGAACGATCTTGGCCAGGTTGTCTATACGGTCATCCTCTGCAGGTTCGGCTCTAGCCGCCATCCTGCGATCGTCAAACAGTCGGGTGTCCTGCTTGGCCAACTGCTTCATCAGGTCATACGCACCTTCTTTGTCTACGTGATACAGGAAGTTTCCCCCGGCCTCTCTGTCAATCCTGTCGGCGTTCTCCCTGTCTAGGGCATGGTAGAAAACCTGCAGGATTTTCGCGTCTCCAAAACCGTGGTTTGGGCACCGTTTGACCAATCTCATGAGCCTGTCCCATGCGTCCACCACCGTCTCCCCCATCTTCTGTCTGAATGACAGTATCTCGCTCTGTAACTGTATGACTCGGGAGGCGGGATAGAACTTTGCCAGAAAATCCGTGACACACTCCTCCCATGTGGTGATGGATCGGGGTGGTCGGGATTCGAGCCAGTCTTTGGCTACTCCGTAAAGACAGTATGGAAATAAGATCAACATAAGTGCCTCTGCTTCTACCCCCTTGTATCTGACCTTGTTGCAGTAATCTTTGACTTTCCCGATAAAATCGTTCGGGTCTTCGTCGGCCCTGCCATGAAACGGGCAGAGAGTTTGTACCGTCTGGATGGTGGATGGTTTGATGTCAAAGTGCTCGGCGGTGATCTTGAGCACCACAATAGCTCGCTCATGCCCCCCGGTGGGGACTTCGAAATTTTCCACCAACGCCTTCCCAGATCGGTTATATGTTCTCTGGTTGCTTCGGGCAGCAAGCCCTGCTGTGACAAGCTCCTCAATGTACCGCGCCATCTGGGCTGGGGTACGTGTCTCTCGTTCCTGTCCACCGGCTTCAGTGTTCTCGGGTGGATCTCTCTGGTTGGTTGCCATCCTGCTTTCTCGGTTTCTGCGGTTCTGTTCGGTGTACAGTTTTTCCGGGTTTTCGAGTGGTGACACCAAATCGCGAGGCAATCTGGGCATCAACTAAACAGTCCTGAAAACGCAGATTCAAAAACGCAGTGAGATAAAAAGAAAAATAACAAAACTGAAAATAAATAAAAACTCAGAAAACTAATTCTGACTACTAAATAGACCCTAAAAAGTCCCCGGCGACGGCGCCAAAAACTTGATGCGCAAACTAACGTGCTATCGCAAGTGTACGAATCTTGTACTACCGGGTGCAATTAGACTCGGGTGATCGTTCCCACGAGGACTGTTTCGGGTTTACTTACGTCGTCAGTTTCGGTTATCCAAGAGTAGTTACCAGGAGGAGTAGGTTGTGATTATAATGACTAAACTAAAAACAGAAATTAAAAACGTAAACGTAAATATTTTTTGTGACGTTTTCTGAAATAAGTTGAATCGGGTTGTAACGATAATAGATGAAGACTAGGCTCCAGGATCCCCTAGGGTTTCTACAGATTTCAGTTTTACGTTTGATTATGAAAACACTCAGCAGTCTCGATATCTGTGCAACGTACCAGTTGTGCAGTGACTTTTCAGATTCCACACGTAATCCCGATCCTGCAGACTTTCGGATTCTTGTTAAGCTGCCTAAATCTGCAGTCTCGGTCTAATCCTGTTAAGGTTTCTAACCTGTTCGAATGGCCCGGGTCAAATTCTCTAACAGTTGGTCTCACGTTTTTCGATGCTAGCCCTATCTCCCTTTCTCTGGTCGGTCTATCAGGGTAAGGTACTAAATCCTGGTTTTTCTTCCTAACCCTAACTTGACGTTTTCACCTACAAGCTCGGGTCTATAGCAATCCTGGGTGATCAATCCTATCATGCATATATGATGACATTCAAAACCAGAATAACAGATATAACTTGCTGAATTAAGATAATCATCATGAATCCATAAACGTAGTAGTCATAAAATCTGAGTACGAAACCCTAGGT
Organism: Linanthus parryae; assembly: GCA_023055425.1. Lineage (NCBI taxonomy): Eukaryota > Viridiplantae > Streptophyta > Magnoliopsida > Ericales > Polemoniaceae > Linanthus > Linanthus parryae. The sequence goes on along the minus strand of JALGPY010000004.1, from coordinate 123,661,922 downwards.
TCACCGAGAACCTAGGTGAAAAATTTAGCTAAGACTAGACATAATACAAAACGCAGTTTCTGAATATAAAGAGAGAGAACGAAATCAAACTAAGTCTTCGAATCTCGAATCGCGCTTTCGTGCTCTCCGGGAATGCTCTGACTTGCCCTTCGGTTGTGATGAGAATTGTGCTGTGTCTCCGTGTCTTCGAAACGAGTCTGGACGAGTCTTTAAATAGTGCTGTTTCCCGAAAACGCTTGTGCCCGAAATTACGGAATCTGCCATCGGTCCACCGTCTTTGACCAAAAAGTCAAAACTGGCTGCGTATATACGCAGGGTTGCGTATATACGCAACCAGGGCCTTCCAACCAACCCCCCATCTCCCTCCCTGCCTGCGTATATACGCAAGGCTGCGTATATACGCAGGCAGGGGGTGGAGATGTGGGCCCCACTTGGTTCTTTGGTGGGCCAGGTTGGGTCCCCTGGGTCCCACTCTTCTGCCTGACGCTCACGGTTTGCCTCTTCGGTGTACTTCCGCTTTTCCGTGTTTCCGTCGTGTCCCGGTCTTGTGCACGTTTCCCGAGACGGTCCCGACTTGGTCCCGGCACGCTTCCCGATGCACCTCCCGAACCTGTTCCTGAAAAGGCAACACGAACGAAAACCCGCGATCATATCCAAATATAGCAAGAAATAAGCAGAAATCCAGCAAGTACAAATAAACGTCTCGTTCTAGATTCCCGAGGCATTCTAAGGCAATTTCCGGCAAAAACCGCTAATTCCGACACAAATACCCGTGAAATCAGGCTATAAGATAACCCCTAATTGGGCGTTATCAGGGGGATTGTGACTACTTGTTAAGATTGAATGTTAATACTAGGTATTTTGTTTCTGTCATTTCTTACTTGTGGTTTAAACTTCCTATAACAGGACTTACTGGTGGAAGTATGAAAACAAGAGTCGAGGAAGGTTTGAAATGGTCCCTGCCTCTTCGAAGCCCTTGATGCTATTTAACTCCCTCTTCATGATCTAAAATGGCTATTTAGGTACGGCCGAATGTCATATCATGCTTATTGGTTATGCCATGCTTATTTATTGAATTTGAAAAGCTTCACCGTATATATTAGTAGTCTAAGAGGATTTTCTGTTTCGAATAGTCTGAGTTTTCATCGGCTGACATCTTTTTGCCATCAGTTATGGCCTAACTGTTGAACCTTCTCATTGACTCAGTGCAAATTTAAATTGGTAGACTTCCTATCATTGACAAATTTAAGGAAATGAGAACGGTTGTGATGGGCAAAGTGGAATCTGGCACTGTACGGAAAGGTGTCTAGTGTTGGCAGGCCCGTCTCATTCTTTAGGCCAATGTTTACCTTGCCTAGGGCCCCCACACGTGCTTCTATTTGAGGGATTTAAATTTTTTAGTTTTAATTGTTTTGCCTTCTCTTGCCTAGGACACGTTAGGTAAGACGAAGCGGGTCTCGTGCTTATCACGTGCTTATCCACACGTGCTTCTCTTACCTATGCGAAAAATTGTGAAAAATGGTAAAGAGACGAAGCGGGTCTCGGCTCCGAAGGTGGTGGTCGGCGGTGATGATCGACGCCGAAGAACAAGACGTTCTTGGCTTTGTTGGTTGGTGATCCTAGCCTCATTGGACCTCCAGGAGTTGATTGGTACCAAAATCGAAGGGTGTGTCGCTCCGGATAGCTCGGTGGAGCTTCTCACCGGAAAATATGGTGATGCCGGCGTGGTGGTGGTTCTCGGCTGCCTCTTCACCTAACTGTTGCTGATGTTGTCCTACTTGGGTCGAAACAGAGAGGGGAAGAGGTTTGGGGGTCCAAAAATTGAGAAAGAGAAGGAGGTTGGTGGTGGCGGTGGTTTGCTGTCAGGTGGCTGTCGTCGGCTGCTTTGGTGGCAGGTAGCCTCCTTGGCGGAGTTGCTGCTGCTCCTAGTTTCGGACAGAGAGGGAGGAGGAAGGGTGAGAGAGGTGAGGAGGAAGAGGTGGGTGGTGGTGCCTCATGTGATGAGGCCAACGGTGGTGATGGTGGGTTTTGTGTTTTTTATAGTTTGTTTTGTGAGAGAGAATGAGAAGAGAGAGAACAAGACAATTAAATAATGAGATGTTACTTGGAGAAGTCATCCTCCTCCACCGCCCTACATTATTACTATTATTTTTTTCTATGTATTAGTTGTGCTAGTATGTGTCTGGAGCACAATTGGCTATGGAATCTAGTGTATTGGGTACACCACTAGGCTACACTTAGAAAAATGAAGACAACCTTACAAACAAATCCATAATAAAGATATAGTTTTCTAGGACACTGTAAAAAAAAATTAACGTACAAACTTTCTGACTATAATTTGAACCCGAAAATTACCCAACCGTCACTCACAATTCTTTCCTCAATTACCAATTTACCCTTACGATTAAAACGGGGTATTACACTGAATCTCAAGTAGAAGTTTAAACGATTCAGTTTCAAAAGGCCTTCTTTTTCCTAAAACTGTCAAGATGCAATAGTTTTGAAATGTCACGTGCTTATCCACACCGTCACGACATGTCAATGGACATCTATTCCTAACCATCAGATCAGAATCTAGGGTACACGCGTACCATGTGGCCTTCCCTATGCTCCTTATCATAATTACTACCCCACTAAAAGCTACATAAATAATTTCTTTCTGCTGAAACATCATCACCAGGGACTGCGAAATGCACTCGGACGCAGCGAGAGCTCCAGGACATGACAAGGGGCTGCCAGATGCACCCGGTCCCCACGAAGCTCAGCTCATGAGCAAGGGGGCTAAATGTAGATAGTCAAGAATGAAGCATTGGGTCACTGCCACGTCAACCCATCAGCAGCCTACAGGGGTCTCCACAGTTGTGCAAGAGAAAGCACTTGATAAAACATGCCATATCGCGCTTGGGGAGACCATGAGACAGGGTCCCACCCATCTCATCGCGTTGCACGGGAGCCAGAGGGTATACTGGTTTGTAGGCTTTAATATGACCTCTCGCGTATGGGATCAATCTCAAATGCGACACGTACGTCCTGTGGAGCTAACTTCTTATACTGTCTTCTTTATACTTGTTCGACGTCATCCGTGACAGTTTCCGGGGATTTAGGGTACGCTGCCTCATAATGGGTCGCGGGTCGTCCGTACGCACGCGTGTCTCCCTGTTGGCTTGCCCTACTATGACTAGTATATATAGGTTGGTACCTTATGCTATTAATTCACGTGATGTATTCGGTATTGAAATGCTGACAACAAGCTGCTCTTTTTCCCCCGTAGCAAGTAATGTTTCTCCCCACCCCTTTCCTCTATTTCTCTCTGGGCCTTGGATTCATTTGAGTACTTGTTAGATAGTTAGCTCTAGATTATCTGTAGTCTGATCATAAGTGATTAAACTCCACCTGTACTTAATGCATTCCCTGATACACAATTGCTTATAAACCAACAGTGATATCAGAGCCTGGTTGGTGTTTTGCGCCTCGTATTGCGTGAACTCCGTATATGTATACTTTGGCATGCCACCTACAGGTCATGGATGATTCAGCCTTCTGGAGACCGCTGCGAAAACAACCGACTCAAAACCAAATGACACATGGGCGAGGGGAAGATTCTCATCGCATAAGGCTATGTTTATACATTGGGCCCGCTTGTGAGACCCATGTGGGATCATGTAAGTTGAATAAAGCAAATCACATTAGACACATTCGAGCATGGTCTAAGGGACTAGACATGATCATGGTCTATGTGATGACATATGATGGAGTCTATGGCATACGAGAGCTAGAATATGCATTAGCCTCTTTTTTTTTTTGTTTTGTTTTTTTGTTTTTTTGTTTTTTTTTTTTTATTATTTTGTATTTTTTTTTTATTTCGGAGGTTGAGCCTTCCTGCTCGCTCATGATGAGTTTGGTGTACGGATCTCCCGCAATGCAGGTACACTCAGCAGTCGCACCACGTGATCGTACAAAAAAAATTATAAAATAATAATAAAATTAGATGGTGTGCAGGTATCAAACTAGTAGACCAGATATGCTAACGAGTCAAACAAACGAATACAATACATACAACATGATTTTTAGTTAAAACAAAACAAGAAGATAACAATAATCCCCAAACATGGCTAAAGAAACGAAATGGTGGATTTGTTTTAATTCGGGCCGGTTTAAAGTGGTTCGGGGTTTATAAGCGTCTGGGCCTGACCCGAGCAATTGGAACAGGCCCACCCGAAGGTCGGTCGTCGCTCAGTTTAACGCAAATATTGTACCTTTAAATACGCATATATTGATTAGCACTGTATTTGTACAGACTAGGGAGAGAGAGAGCACAAAGAGGGGTTTCCATAAAAGTCACAGCAAGAGAGACGACGACGACATTATCTTACATATATGTAATTATTAAATTAAGATTTCATTATTATTATTTTTAGTTTTGTTAGTAAAACTTGCCATTTTAGAGAAAATTAGGGGTGAAAATGAAGGGTGCAATAGTCTTTTATAATATTCCGTCTAATACAGATGGAAAGTTAAAGGAAGAGTATCACGCTGAACGAATTTTAAAAGTTTAGAACCTGTGGTGCATGATTTTAAAGTTTAGATACATCTTGTAAGAAATAGCAGACTTTGGATACCTGTGATGCAATTTTGCCAAATAAATTCCATGTTTGTTTTAAAGTGAATCGGAGTTTAGAAACGTCTGGGCCTAATTGGAACAGGCCCACCTGAAGGTCGGTCGAGTGAGTCACTCGTGAGTTTAACGCAAATATTGCACCGTTAAATACGCAGACCAGAGAGAGCACAAACAGGGGTTTCCATAAAAGTCACAGAGAGCGAGAGACGACGACGACGACGACAGAGAATTGGGGGTAGAGGAGTGCACAGACGACATGGAGGAGGAGGAAGCAGTAGAAGAAGAAAGAGGGGTTGAGGAGGAGGAGACTGAGAGAAGGGTTTTAGGGTTCTCGGAGATGAAAGCCGGCACCGCCCCCAGAAGCCACGGCGCCGCTAGAATTGCCGAGCGAGCTCACGCACGAGGTTTCCCTCATAAGTCTCTCTCTCTCTGTCTTTCAAATTTCAAGTTGCTTCTCTCTGTCTTATACTATCAATTTTGGAATACCCACTGTGCAGTTTCCGATATATTGTTTGTTAATTGGTGGCAGATATGGTTGGGTAGCCGGCACCGCCCTGTTCCCACGGCGAAGATGAACCAACGCCGCAGCTAGTGGATTGCCGAGCGAGCCCCGATCTGAAGAAGTCGCCCATTAAGGTTTGCCTCATAACTCTCTCTCTGTCTTTCAAATTTCCATTATCCAAATTTCTCTCTATCTGATATCAATTTCCGTTATATATTCTGCGTATGACTGAATCATATTATTGTTGTGGGTTTGTGGGTTAGTTTTGGAAAACCCATCTGTGCAGTTTCCACATATTGTGTGTATGACTGAATTAAGTTGTGGGTTTGTTAATTGGCGGCAGATATGGTTGGGTTGCTGTTAGATTCAATTGGTCATATTTTTATTCCATGTCAACAGAATTAATAAACCCGTGTTTCAATTAGGAATTATTGAAGTTCGGATCAAGGAGAAATAATAATAATCTAATTAAGAAATCAAATTACTGTTTGGGTTGCTTATTGCTATATGTATTTGTCTGGAGTTTGATTCTGACTTTACTAGGCAAGACTGTTCAAAACTGAATCAGATTAGGGTTTAAATTTTCACTTTAAAAAGGATGCGATGGTCTTCCATGTCGATTGTTGTCCTGAAACGCTGGATAAGTTTATATGAGTATTATGAAAAGGGGAGACAGTAGCTATTATAGAGAGTTAGGGAACGGCGAGTCGAAGAGGGGAGTAGGAAGACACATGGCTGGAGAGATGCGTGGTTTCCTTGGTCTTTGGAACTCGGATGCAAAATGTTTGTTTTTGGAATCTAAATCTGAAACTTCTATGTACTTATACTAATGATCTGAAGATCATAGTTACTGGAGAATCCACTTCAATTCAAGTTACTGTGAATATTGATAATCATAGCTTGTGGAGAATCCACTTCAGTTTAAGTTACTGTGAAGATTGATGACGTTCTTCGTAGTGTCAAGTTAAACTTTTGAGTAATTAGAAGGAAATGTCAAATCTGATCCAGAACACAATTGATGTAAAATAGGGACACATTTTGATGCAATATCTGCCCTTTATCATTCTGAATATCAACGGTTCAATCTTTGGATCTACAGGAATTGCTTAAAATAGTGAAGTACATATCGTGTTGGAACTTTTTCGTACTTGGGATTTGGAAGCGCATATTAGGTGATGTTCTCAAGAAAACTGTGTTAGGTGATTGATCCTTTTAGTAAAAATAATTAGAAGTAAGAAGTCTTTGGGAAAGAGAGGAAGCTAGAGAAGAGGACGAGTTATTTTTCACATTAGGTATATGGGTACTAGATTCTCATTATTTGGAAGAAGAGGGTCATGTGTATTAAGGCTGGAAGGGGGATCTGTGGAGGAAAGGGCTAAAACTGATTTGCTTCTTTTTAACCTTTTGGGTTTATTTATATCGTTGTCATCTTCTTTTTATTTAAGACCCATTTTGCTGATGATGGTTTTCTAAAATTTACTAAAGGTCTACCCACTGCGGAGATGGTTTGGTTTTTAAGGAAGAAATGACTCTTGAGGGTTTAGCATCGCTGAATTGTTGGTTTGGCCTCATGTCAAACTTTCAATTAGTTAGAAGGGGCGTATCAGATATGAGTTTCACTGGGATAATATATCAGTTTAAAGAGATATAAGCCAGGATATCCATGTACGGGAGAATTCACTTTTATGTTAGCGTAGCTAATACGTCGGCTGTTGTATCTTAGGAGATTCATGTAATTATTGTCAATAAGTGTTTTGATGGTTTATACTTTGTGGAGAGTTCGATGGTAGTCTTTAACCTATCCAACATGTCTAAATAAATTACAACATAGATAGATGTTTGTGCAGCGAGGCGAGTAAGAAGGATTGGTCAAATCTGGATAAATGGATTCGTTTAAAAAGTTGACTGGGTACAATCGTAGGGTATCTTGATGCTATAGATACTAAGAATTTTGATTAGTGTGGGTGTAGTAATATTCTTGAGGCAACTTTTGTGCAGACAGAGTGATAATTGTTTTCTATATTTGTTTAGGCAGATGAGTTTAAAGGTAAGGTGGGTAAGCATACAAGATAAGTGGGATTGTTATCTGTTGCAGATATTCGGTGTATGTTTGGTGTCTGGTTTTCTTTTGTCGTGATGAAGTCTGTTTGGCAGATAGATCCAGTTTGTATTTTATTGATATAGCTTGTTGCTATTGCAGGCTTTATGGATGTCGTACTACTTTGTGTTTAATAGTGATATAGTAGCTATGGTTTTATTGTAAACCCAACATTTGTTTTTGTGGTTCAGAATTGTGGGTGGCTCTGCTTCCCACAATTGTTCATGGTTTTAGGAAGATATTTTGATGCTTGGGCATTCTGGGTGCGTTGAAGATGGATGGAAACTCTCGAGACCTTTAGATCTATGTGTGTGTGTGTGTATACGAATTAATCATACTATCTGTAGGTGCGTAGTATACTTTATTCAGCCACTACCAAATCAAAACATCGTTAGTTAAACAATTCCATGGAAGATGAGCTATATAGTTTTCAGTTCCAGAGGGTCCAAATTTATTGTCCCAAATAACCACCACAAACATATGCCCCAACATTCACGAAACCATATCTCAGTCATAGTTATTTCTCATTCGAGAAATAGACAGCATCATTTCTCATTCGAGAACACCAACACTTTTAGAAACTAAGTAACTGTCTCAAGATTAAGTTTCCGTGCCAAGCTAGAGCAGTGTCATGGAACGGCACCTATAGCCTTTTCAATTAAAATATCTCAATATTTATTGAACTGAAAGAACCTCCACAACCTCCGAAGACATGGTCATCCAAAATTAACAAAACCACTAAGCTTTGCACAATTGAACTAATCCTATTGGAGGGATGACTATATTGTTCTAACTCCAGAAGCCTCAAATATTAGACCTTCATCATTTCTAGAAGCCTCAAATTACCCCAATTTTTTATTGGTCCCAAATAACCACCAAAAACATATGCACCAACATTCACGAAACCAGTTTATCTTACTCAATTATAATTATCCCATGGAAAGCATGCCCTGCATCATTTCCCCCCGTTCAAGAACACCCATATTTTAGTTGAACTAGCACGTTTTGGAGATTTATTTGTATGGGGGTGGCCGTTCTTCTTATGTTCAGAAGTGGTTATTGTTGATTTGAAGTATCTTAAGATTGATTTGGAGTAGTTCTAGTCAGTTTGTCAATGTTTGTTCACCAATAGGTCTATAAACTCCCTAGGTTCTGCAGTTATTCATGTCAATCAATAGGTTTTTCCTTACAATATGTTCATTATGAAACCTTGTTATTTTTTTTTTTTTTAAATTTTCTGACTATAATCTCTATTTTATCAAACGACTTTAATTTTATTTTGTCCTCTATAGAAGTCACATTTTAATTTTTTTGTATACATTCCTTTTGTCACATTTCTAAATACCTACGACTGTCGAAACAGTTTTCTACTTCTTTTTAGAGATCTTTATGTTCTGGCATAGCTACTACTTTTTGACTAGCCTCTTTAAAATTCCAGAAAAGTAATATAAGAGCTTGGTCAACATTTCTCTTTCTCATGAACTCTTACTATAAAATCTTTAACAGTTGGTTTTCTTAATCAGAACTTTTTCTTTGAATTGTTTACAATGTTTTTGCCAGAAATAATAAGTTTTTAAAATGTAAATGCTCTAGAAACTACACTCTTATTTTCCAAACAATAAAGCTCATATTAAGCCTATGACATGGATCTGCTGTAAGTATGGAATGTGGACCTAGTGTGAAGTTGTAAAGTCAGTGATTTGCAAGGGGAGTAGAAAATGATTATTGTGGTTGAAAATTTGTGGTGCTGAAGGACGGAAGAGTGGATTTATTAGCTTGTGTCCATTGTGTCATAGATAGGAGTCTTAACCACAAGTAGTTGAAGTAACACTTATGGAGATTTATTTGTATGGGGGAGGCTGTTCTTCTATGTTCGGAAGTGGTTGTTGTTGATTTGAAGTATCTTAGGATTGATTTCGGAAGTGGTTGTTGTTGATTTGAAGTATCTTAGGATTGATTTGGAGTAGCTGTAGTCAGTATGTCGAGGTTTGTTCACCAGTAAGTCTACAAACTCCCTAAATTCTGCAGTTATTCATGTCAATAAATAGGTATTTTCCTGACAATTACGAAACCTTGTTATATTTTTTTTGAGATTTTCCAACTATATTCTCTATTTGATCAAACGACTTCACTTTTCTTTTTTCCTCTTGAGAAGGTACCTTCTAAATTTTTTGTATAAAAATTCATTTTGTCACATTTTGAAATACTTACAACTTTAGAAACAATGTTTTTTTACTTGTTTTAAGCACTTTGCACCTCTTATTAGTCGCCTTCTTAGAGATATTTATATTCTGGCTGATTCCTTATCTCAACGTGTTTAAGCTACTCCTTTTTGACTCGCCTCTTGAAGTTTTCAGAAAAGTAATATAAGAGCTTTGTCAACTGTTCTCTTTCTCATCAACTCTTACTTTAAACTATGTAAAAGTTGGTTTGCTTTATCAGAACTTTTTCATTTGAATTGTTTAGTACGTTTTTGCCAGAAATAATAAGTTCTATAATATTAATGCTCTAGAAACTACACTTTCATTTTCCATACAATAAAGCTCATATTGAGTCTATGACATTGATCTACTGTAAGTATGGAATGTCGACATAGTGTAAATTTGTAATGTCAGTGATTTAGAAGGGGAGTTGGAAGTGGTTATTGCGGTTGAACATTTGTGGTGCTGAAGGACGGAAGAGTGGATTTATTAGCTTGTGTCCATTGTGACATAGACAAGAGACTTGACCACAACTAGTTGAAGCAACACCCTTTGGATATTTATTTGTATGGGTGGCGGTTCTATGTTTGGAAGTGGTAGTTCTTGCTTGAAGTATTTTAGGATTCATTTGGAGTAGCTCTAGTCAATATGTCGAGGCTTGTTCATTAGTAGGTCTACGAACTCCCTAAATTCTGCAGTTATTTATGTTTGGCTGGTTCCTTATCTCAACGTGTTTAAGCTTGCTCATTTTTGACTAGCCTCTTGAAGATTTTAGAAAAAGTCATACAAAAGTGTCATCAACAATTCTCTTTCGCATTAACACTATCTGAAATTGTTAAAAATCGGTTAAGTTTCCCCGGTTCGTTATAGTCTTGCTTTCCAAGGTTCAGTATAATTGATCAGACCTTTTTCATTTGAATTGTTTGAAGGTAAATGATTTAGAAACTCTGCTCACATTTTAAATTACTTTTCTACAAATACAATGAAGCTTATATTAAGCCTTTGACGGATCTACTGTAAGTATGGATTGTGGAACTAGTGTGAAGTTGTAAAGCCAGTGATTTAGAAGGGGAGTCGAAAATGGTTATTGCGGTTGAACATTTGTGGTGCTGAAGGACGGCAGAGTGGATTGTGTCCATTGTGACATAGACATGAGATTTAACCACAAGTAGTTGAAGTAACACCTTTTGGGTATTATTTGTATGGGGGTGGCTGTTCTTCTTATGTTCAGAAGTGGTGCTGATGGACGGCAGAGTGGATTGTGTCCATTGTGACATAGACATGAGATTTAACCGCAAGTAGTTGAAGTAACACCTTTTGGGGATTATTTGTATGGGGGTGGCTGTTCTTCTTATGTTCAGAAGTGGTTGTTGTTGATTTGAAGTATCTTAGGATTGATTTGGATAGTTCTAGTCAGTATGTCGAGGTTTGTCCGCTAGTAGGTCTACAAACTCCCTAGATTCTGCAGTTATTCATGTCAATGAATAGGGTTTTTTCCTTACAACATATCTTCATTACGAAACCTTGTTATTTTTTTTTTGAAATTTTCTAAATATAATCTCTATTTTATCAAACAAATTTAATTTCATTTTGTCCTCTTTAGAAGTTACATTTTAAATTTTTTGTATAAACATTCCTGTCACATTTCTAAATACCAACGACTGTCGAAACAAAGTTTTTCTACTTCTTTTTGCACTTTGCACCTCTTAACTGACGCCCTTTAGTGATCTTTATATTCTGGCTGGTTCCTAGACTCAATGCATTTAGCTACTCCTTTTTGACTCGCCTCTTGAAAATTTCAGAAAAGTAATATAAGAGCTTGGTCAACGCTCCTCTTTCTCATCAACTCTTTACTTTAAAATCTTTAAAAGTTGGTTTGATTTATCAGAACTTTTTCATTTGAATTGTTTGAAATGTTTTTGCAAGAAATAATAGTAAGTTTTTAAAATGTAAATGCTCTAGAAACTACACTCACATTTTCCATACAATAAAGCTCATATTAAGCCTATTACATGTATCTACTATATGGAATGTGGACCTAGTGTGAAGTTGTAAAGTCAGTGATTTGGAAGGGGGGTCGAAAATGGGTATTGTGGTTGAACATTTGTGGTGCTGGACGGAAGAGTGGATTGTTTCCATTGTGACATAGACAGGAGACTTAACCACAAGTAGTTGAAGTAACCCCTTTTAGAGATTATTTGTATGGGGGTGGCTGTTCTTCTTATGTTCAGAAGTGGTGGTTGTTGATTTGAAGTATATTAGGATTGATTTGGCGTAGTTCTAGTCAGTTTGTCGAGGTTTGTTCACCAGTACGTCTACAAACTCCCTAAATTCTACAATAACACCTGTTGAAATTTTCTGACTATAATCTCTATTTGATCAAACAACTTTACTTTTGTTTTGTTCTCTTTAGAAGTTACCTTTTAATGTCTCTTACATAAATCACATATCTAAATACCTACGACTGTCAAAACAAAGTTTTTCTTCTTCTCTTTGCACTTTGCATATCTTAACTGATGCCTTTTTAGAGATATTTATGTTCTCGCCGGTTCCTTTTCTAAACGTGTTTAGCTACTCCTTTTTGACTCGCATCTTGAAGATTTCAGAAAAGGAATATAAGAGCTTGGTCAACATTTCTCTTTCTCATCAACTCTTACTTCAGATCTTTAAAAGGTTGCTTGCTTCATCAGAGCTTTTTCATTTGAATTGTTTAATATGATTTTGTCAGAAATAATAAGTTTTTAAAATGTAAATGCTCAGAAACCGCACTCACATTTTCCATACGGTGAAGCTAACATTAAGCCTAAGACATTGATCTACTGTAAGTATGGAATGTGGACCTAGTGTGAAGTTGTAAAGTCAGTGATTTAGAAGGGGAGTCGAAAATGGTTATTGGGGTTGAACATTTGTGGGGCTGAAGGACGGAAGAGTGGATTGTGTCCATTGTGACATAGACAGGAGACTTAATCACAAGTAGATGAAGTAACACCTTTTGGAGATTTATTTGTATGAGGGTAGCTGTTCTTCTTATGTTCAGAAGTTGTTGTTGTTGATTTGAAGTATCTTAGGATTGATTTGGCGTTGTTCTAGTCAGTATGTCGAGGTTTGTTCACCAGTCAGTCTACAAACTCCCTAAGTTCTGCCGTTATTCATGTCAATAAATCCTCACAACATATGTTCATAACGAAACATTGTTAACTTTTTTGTTTGAATTTTCTAACTAAATTCTCTATTTGATGAAACAACTTAATTTATTTTGTCCTCTTTAGAAGTTACCTTTTAACTTTTTTGGATAAATATTCCTTTGTCACATTTCTAAATACCTACGACTGTCGAAACAAAGTTTTTCTACTTCTTTTTGCACCTTGCACCTCTTAACTGACGCCTTTTTAGAGATCTTTATGTTCTGGCTGGTTACTTATCTCAACGTGTTTAGCTACTCCTTTTTGACTCGACTCTTGAAGATTTTAGAAAATTAATATAAGAGCTTGGTCAACATTTCTCTTCCACATCAACTCTTACTTTATCAGATCTTTTTCATTTGAATTGTTTAAAATGTCTTGCCAGAAATAATAAGTTTCAAAAATATAAATGCTCCAGAAATTACACTCACATTTTCCATACAAGAAAGCTCGTATTAAGCCTATGACATGGATCTACTGTAAGTATGGATTGTGGACCTAGTGTGAAGTTGTAAAGTCAGTGATTTGGAAGGGGAGTCGAAAATGGTTATTGCTGTTGAACATTTGTTGTGGTGAAGGACGGAAGAGTGGATTTATTAGCTTGTGTCCATTGTGTCATAGATAGGAGTCTTAACCACAAGTAGTTGAAGTAACACTTTTGGAGATTTATTTGTATGGGCGTGGCTGTTCTTATGTTCGGAAGTGGTTGTTGTTGATTTGAAGTATCTTAGGATTGATTCGGAGTAGTCGTGTTGAGGTTTGTTCACCAGTATGTCTATGAACTACCTAAATTTTTGCAGTTATTTATGTCAATAAATAGGTTTTGTCCTTACAATTACGAAACCTTGTCATACTTTTTTTGAAATTTTCTAACTATATTCTCTATTTGATCGAACGACTTTACTTGTCCTCTTGAGAGGTACCTCTTTAATTTTTGTATAAAAGTTCATTTTGTCACAATTTGAAAGCAACTACTGTCAGAACAACGTTTTTCTTACTTCTTTTTGCACGTTGCACCTCGTAACTGTCGCCTTTTTAAAGGTCTTTATGTTCTGGCTGGTTCCTTATCTCAACGTGTTTAAGCTACTCCTTTTTGACTCGCCTCTTGAAGATTTCTGAAATGTGATATAACTGCTACGTCAACATTTCTCTTTCTCATCAACTCTTAAAGTCTTTAAAATTTGGTTTGCTTTATCAGAACTTTTTCATCTGAATTGTTTTGTACATTTTTGCCAGAAATAATGTTTCTAAAATTTTGATGCTCTAGAAACTTCACTTACATTTTCCATACAATAAAGCTCATATTAAGCCTATGACATTGATGTACTGTAAGTATGGAATGTGGACCTAGTGTGAAGTTGTAATTCCAGTGATTTAGAAGGGGAGTTGAAAATGGTTATTGCGGTTGAACTTTTGTGGTGCTGAAGGACGGAAGAGTGGATTTATTAGCTTGTGTCCATTGTGACATAGACAAGAGACTTGACCACAACTAGTTGAAGCAACACCCTTTGGATATTTATTTGTATGGGGTGGCTGTTCTATGTTTGGAAGTGGTAGTTGTTGCTTTGAAGTATCTTAAGATTGATTTGGAGTAGTTCTAGTCAATATGTCGAGGTTTGTTCATTAGTAGGTCATCGAACTCCCTAAATTTTGTAGTTATTTATCTTCAGGTTGGTTCCTAATCTCAACGTGTTTAAGCTTACTCATTTTTGACTCGCCTCTTGAAGATTTCGAAAATGTAATACAAGAGTTTCTTTCTCATTAACACGATCTTAAACTGTTAAAGTCGGTGTAGTTTCCCCGGTTCTTTATAGGCTTGCTTTCCAAGGTTTATTATAATTGATCAGACCTTTTTGAATTGAAATGTTTAAAGACAAATGATTTAGAAACTCTGCTCACATGTTCAATTACTTTTCTACTCATACAATGAAACTTATATTAAGCCTTTGACATGGATCTACTGTAACTATGGACTGTGGACCTTGTGTGAAGTTGTAAAGTCAGTGATTTAGAAGGGGAGTCTAAAATGGTTGTTGCGGTTGAACATTTGTGGTGCTGAAGGACGGCAGAGTGAATTGTGTCCATTGTGACATAGACATGAGATTTAACCACAAGTAGTTGAAGTAACACCTTTTGGAGATTATTTGTATGGGGGTGGCTGTTCTTGCTATGTTCGGAAGTGGTTTTGTTGATTTGAAGTATCTCAGGATTGTTTTGGAGTAGTTCTAGTCAGTATGTCGAGGTTTGGTCACCAGTAGGTCTACAAGCTCCCTAGATTCTGCAGTTATTCATGTCAATCAATAGGGTTTTTTCCTTACAACATTTGTTCATTAAGAAACCTTGTTATTTGTTTATTTTTTTTTTGAAATTCTCTAAATATAATCTCTATTTTATCAAACACTAAAATTTTATTTTGTCCTCTTTAGAAGTTACATTTTAAATTTTTTGTATAAACATTCCTGCCACATTTCTAAATACCTACAACTGTGGTAACAAAGTTTTTCTACTTCTTTTTTGCACTTTGCACCTCTTAACTGATGCCCTTTTAGTGATCTTTATGTTCTGGCTGGTTCCTAAACTCAATGTGTTTAGCTACTCCTTTTTGGCTCGCCTTTTGAAAATTCCAGAAAAGTAATATAAGAGCTTGGTCAACGCTCCTCTTTCTCATCAACTCTTTAAAATCTTTAAACGCTGGTTTGCTTTATAAGAACTTTTTCATTTGAATTGTTTAACATGATTTTGCGAGAAATAATAGTAATTTTTTAAATGTAAATGCTCTAGAAATTACATTAACATTTTCCATAAAATATAGCTCATATTAAGCCTCTGACATGGATCTACTCTAAGTATGGAACGTGGACCTTGTGTGAAGTTGTAAAGTCAGTGATTTGGAAGGGCGGTCGAAAATGGTTATTGTGGTTGAACATTTGTGGTGCTGAAGGACGGAAGAGTGAATTGTTTTGGAGATTATTTGTATGGGGTGGCTGTTCTTCTTATGTTCAGAAGTTGTTGTTGTTGATTTGAAATATCTTAGGATTGATTTGGTGTAGTTCTAGTCAGTATGTCGAGGTTTGTTAACCAGTAGGTCTACAAACTCCCTAAATTCTACAATAACACCTTTTTGAAATTTTCTAACTATAATCTCTATTTGATCAAACGACTTTACTTTTGTTTTGTCCTCTTTAGAAGTTACCTTTTAATTTTTTCTACTTAAATCACATTTCTAAATACCTACGACTGTCGGAAGTCGAAACAAAGTTTTTCTACTTCTTTTTGCACTTTGCATCTCTTAACTGACGCCTTTTTAGAGATCTTTATGTTCTGGCTGGTTCCTTATCTAAACGTGTTTAGCTACTCCTTTTTGACTCCCCTCTTGAAGATTTCAGAAAGGGAATATAAGAGCTTGCTCAACATTTCTCTTTCTCATCAACTCTTACTTCAAAATCTTTAAAAGGTTGTTGCTTCATCCGAACTTTTTCATTCGAATTGTTTAATATGATTTTGTCAGAAATAATAAGTTTTTAAAATGTTGTAAATGCTTTAGAAACCGCACTCGCATTTTCCATACAGTGAAGCCAACATTAAGCCTAAGACATTGATCTACTGTAAGTATGGAATGTGGAACTATTTTGAAGTTGTAAAGTCAGTGATTTAGACGGGGAGTCGAAAATGGTTATTGGGGTTGAACATTTGTGGGGCTGAAGGACGGAAAAGTGGATTGTGTCCATTGTGACATAGACAGGAGAGTTAATCACAAGTAGATGAAGTAACACGTTTTGGAGATTTATTTGTATGAGGGTGGCTGTTCTTCTTATGTTCAGAAGTGGTTGTTGTTGATTTGAAGTATCTTAGGATTGATTTGGAGTTGTTCTAGTCAGTATGTCGAGGTTTGTTTACTTGTAAGTCTACAAACTCCCTAAGTTCTGCAGTTATTCATATCAATAAATAAGTTTTTTCCTCACAAGATATGTTCATAACGAAACATTGTTAACTTTTTTGTTTTAATTTTCTAACTGAATTCTCTATTTGATGAAACGACTTTACTTTTATTTTGTCCTCTTTAATAGTTACCTTTTAACTTTTTTGGATAAATATTCCTTTGTCACATTTCTAAATACCTACGACTGTTGAAACAAAGTTTTTCTACTTCTTTTTGCACCTTACACCTCTTAACTGACGCCTTTTTAGAGATCTTTATGTTCTGGCTCGTTCCTAAACTCAATGTGTTTAGCTACTCCTTTTTGACTCGCCTTTTGAAAATTCCAGAAAAGTAATATAAGAGCTTGGTCAAGGCTCCTGTTTCTCATCAACTCTTTAAAATCTTTAAAAGCTGGTTTCCTTTATCAGAACTTTTTCATTCGAATTGTTTAACATGTTTTTGCGAGAAATAATAGTAATTTTTTAAATGTAAATGCACTAGAAACTACATTAACATTTTCCATAAAATAAAGCTTATATTAAGCCTATGACATGGATCTACTCTAAATATGGAATGTGGACCTAGTGTGAAGCTGTAAAGTCAGTGATTTGGAAGGGCGGTCGAAAATGGTTATTGTGGTTGAACATTTGTGGTGCTGAAGGACGGAAGAGTGAATTGTTTCCATTGTGACATAGACAGGAGACTTAACCACAAGTAGTTGAAGTAACACTTTTGGAGATTTATTTGTAGGGGGGTGGCTGTTCTTCTTATGTTCGGAAGTGGTTGTTGTTGATTTGAAGTATCTTAGGATTGATTTGGAGTAGTCGTAGTCAGTATGTTGAGGTTTGTTCACCAGTATGTCTACGAACTCCCTAAATTTTGCAGTTATCTATGTCAATAAATAGTTTTTTTCCTTACAATTACGAAACCTTGTTATATTTCTTTTGAAATTTTCTAACTATATTCTCTATTTGATCAAACGACTTTACTTGTCCTCTTGAGAGGTACCTTTTAAATTTTTGTATAAAAGTTCATTTTGTCACATTTTGAAAGCTACTACTGTCAGTAAAACGTTTTTCTTACTTCTTTTTGCACGTTGCACCTCTTAACTGTCGCCTTTTTAAAGGTCTTTATGTTCTGGCTGGTTCCTTATCTCAACGTGTTTAAGCTACTCCTTTTTGACTCGCCTCTTGAAGATTTCAGAAATGTAATATAACTGATACGTTAACATTTCTCTTTCTCATCAACTCTTAAAGTCTTTTAAATTTGGTTTGCTTTATCCGAACTTTTTCATCTGAATTGTTTAGTTCATTTTTGCCAGAAATAATATGTTTCTAAAATTTTGATGCTCTAGAAACTTCACTTACATTTTCCATACAATAAAGCTCATATTAAGCTTATGACATTGATGTACTGTAAGTATGGAATGTGGACCTAGTGTGAAGTTGTAATGTCAGTGATTTAGAAGGGGAGTTGAAAATGGTTATTGCGGTTGAACTTTTTTGGTGCTGAAGGACGGAAGAGTGGATTTATTAGCTTGTGTCCATTGTGACATAGACAAGAGACTTGACCACAACTAGTTGAAGCAACACCCTTTGGATATTTATTTGTATGGGGTGGCTGTTCTATGTTTGGAAGTGGTAGTTGTTGCTTTGAAGTATCTTAGGATTGATTTGGAGTAGTTCTAGTCAATATGTCGAGGTTTGTTCATAAGTAGGTCATCGAACTCCCTAAATTCTGTAGTTATTTATGTTCTGGTTGGTTCCTAATCTCAACGTGTTTAAGCTTGCTTATTTTTGACTCGCCTCTTGAAGATTTCAAAAAAGTAGAGTTTCTTTCTCATTAACACGATCTTAAACTGTTAAAAATTGGTGTAGTTTCCCTGGTTCTTTATAGGCTTGCTTTCCAAGGTTTATTATAATTAATCAGACCTTTTGATTTGAAATGTTTGAAGGCAAATGATTTAGAAACTCTGCTCACATTTTCAATTACTTTTCTACTCATACAATGAAGCTTATATTAAGCCTTTGACATGGATCTACTGTAACTATGGATTGTGGACCTTGTGTGAAGTTGTAAAGTCAGTGATTTAGAAGGGGAGTCGAAAATGGTTGTTGCGGTTGAACATTTGTGGTGCTGAAGTACGGCAGAGTGAATTGTGTCCATTGTGACATAGACATGAGATTTAGCCACAAGTAGTTGAAGTAACACTTTTGGAGATTATTTGTATGGGGGTGGCTATTCTTGTTATGTTCGGAAGTGGTTGTTGTTGATTTGAAGTATCTCAGGATTGTTTTGGAGTAGTTCTAGTCAGTATGTCGAGGTTTGGTCACCAGTAGGTCTACAAGCTCCCTAGATTCTGCAGTTATTCATGTCAATCAATAGGGTTTTTTCCTTACAACATATGTTCATTAAGAAACCTTGTTATTTTTTTTTGAAATTTTCTAAATATAATCTATATTTTATCAAACACTAAAATTTTATTTTGTCCTCTTTAGAAGTTACATTTTAAATTTTTTGTATAAACATTCCCGTCACATTTCTAAATACCTACGACTGTGGTAACAAAGTTTTTCTACTTCTTTTTTGCACTTTGCACCTCTTATTTAACGCCCTTTTAGTGATCTTTATGTTCTGGCTGGTTCCTAAACTCAATGTGTTAAGCTACTCCTTTTCGACTCGCCTCTTGAAAATTCCAGAAAGTAATATAAGAGCTTGGTCAATGCTCCTCTTTCTCATCATCTCTCACTCTAAAATCTTTAAAAGCTGGTTTGCTTTATCAGAACTTTTTCATTTGAATTGTTTAACATGTTTTTGCGAGAAATAATAGTAATTTTTAAAATGTAAATGCTCTAGAAACTATATTCACATTTTCCATACAATAAAGCTCATTTTAAGCCTATGACATGGATATATTCTAAGTATGGAATGTGGACCTAGTGTGAAGTTGTGAAGTCAGTGATTTGGAAGGGGGGTCGAAAATGGTTATTGTGGTTGAACATTTGTGGTGCTGAAGGACGGAAGAGTTGATTTATTAGTCTGTGTCCATTGTGATGTAGACAAGAGACTGGTCCACCACTTGTTGAAGCAACACCCTTTGGGGATTTATTTGTATGGGGTGGCTGTTCTTCACATGTTTGGAAGTGGAAGTTGTTGCTTTGAAGTATCTTAGGATTGATTTGAAGTAGTTCTAGTCAATATGTCAGGTTTTGCTCATTAGTAGGTCTACGAACTCCCTTAATTCTGCAGTTATTTATGTTCTGGCTGGTTCCTAATCTCAACGTGTTTAAGCTTACTCATTTTTGACTCGCCTCTTGAATATTTCAGAAAAGTAATACAAGAGTTTCGTCTGCAATTCTGCTTCTCATTAACACTATCTTAAATTGTTAAAACTCGGTTTAGTTTCCCCAGTTCATTATAGGCTTGCTTTCCAAGGTTCATTATAATTGATTAGACCTTTTTCATTTCAATTGTTTAAAGGTAAATGATTTAGAAACTCTGCTCACTTTTCAATTACATTTCTACTCATATAATGAAGCTTATATTAAGGCTTTGACATGGATCTACTGGAAGTATGGATTGTGGACCTAGTGTGAAGTTGTAAAGTCAGTGATTAAGAAGGGGATTCGAAAATGATTATTGTGGTTGAACATTTGTGGTGCTGAAGGACGGAAGAGTGGATTGTTTCCATTGTGACATAGACAGGAGACTTAACCGCAAGTAGTTGAAGTAACACCTTTTGGAGATTATTTGTATGGGGTTGGCTGTTCTTCTTATGTTCAGAAGTGGTTGTTGTTGATTTGAAGTATCTTAGGATTGATTTGGAGTAGTTGTAGTAAGTATGTCGAGGTTTGTTCACCAGTAGGTCTACAAAATCCCTAAATTCTACAATAACACCTTTTGAAATTTTCTAACTATAATCTCTATTTGGTCAAACGACTTTACTTTTGTTTTATCCTCCTTAGAAGTTCCCTTTTAATTTTTTTTTACATAAATCACATTTCTAAATACCTACGACTGTCGAAACAAAGTTCTTTCTACTTCTTTTTGCACTTTGCATCTCTTAACTGTTGCCTTTTTAGAGATCTTTATGTTCTGGCTGGTTCCTTATCTAAACGTGTTTAGCTACTCCTTTTTGACTCGCCTCTTGAAGATTTCAGAAAAGGAATATAAGTGCTTGGTTAACATTTCTCTTTCTCATCAACTCAAAGGTTGTTTGCCTCATCAGAACTTTTTCATTTGAATTGTTTAATATGATTTTGCGGGATATAATAAGTTTATAAAATGTAAGTGCTCTAGAAACCGCACTCACATTTTCCATACAATGAAGCTAACATTAAGCCTAAGACATTGATCTACTGTAAGTATGGAATGTGGACCTAGTGTGGATTTGTAAAGTCAGTGATTTAGAAGGGGAGTCGAAAATGGTTATTGGGGTTGAACATTTGTGGGGCTGAAGGACGGAAGAGTGGATTGTGTCCATTGTGACATAGACAGGAGAGTTAATCACAAGTAGTTGAAGTAACACCTTTTGGAGATTTATTTGTATGAGGGTGGCTTTTCTTCTTGTGTTCAGAAGTGGTTGTTGTAGATTTGAAGTATCTTAGGATTGATTTGAAGTTGTTCTAGTCAGTATGTCGAGGTTTGTTCACCAGTAAGTCTACAAACTCCCTATATTCTGCAGTTATTCATGTCAATAAATAGGTTTTTTCCTCAAAACATAATTGTCTGGAATTTGAGTGTGAATTTTCTGGGTAAGAGTAAGGCCGTCCAAAACTGAATGTCAAAGGAGACATGATAAGTGAGTAACTAATGAAAAAGGATGTGATGGTCTTTGACATCGATTGTTGTCCTGGAAGACTGAATTAAGTTTACACGAGTATTATGAAAAGGGGAGGCAGTGGAAATTATAGAGAATTAGGGAACGCGAGTCGAAGAGGGAAGTAGGAAGACACATGGCTAGATTAATCCTTGGTCTTTGGAAGTCAGAGGTATTTGTTTTAGGAATCTAGATCTAAAACTTGAGTTTACTTTTACTAATGATCGGGAAATAGTTTGTGGAGACTCCACTCCAGTTTAAGTTACTGTGAAGATTGATAATCATAGTTTGTGGAGAATCCACTTCAGTTAGAGTTTCTGTGAAGATCGATAACATTTCTTCATAGTTTCATCTTATCAACAGTGATCGGAGACAAATTTGATGTAAAAGAGGGACATATTTTTATGCAATATCTCCCCTTTATCATTCTGAATATCAGCAGTTCAATCCTTGGATCTCCAGGAATTACTTGAAAGTGAACTACATATTGTGTTGGAACTTTTTTCGTACTTGGGATTCGAGAAGACGTAAGAAGTCTTTGTGAAAGAGAGGAAGCTAGAGAAGAGAATGAGTTTGAACCGTGGGTATTAGGGTATTAGATTCTCATTATTCAGAAGAAGACGGTCTTGGGCATTGGGGTTGGGAGAGGGCACAGATGGAACCCAGGCAAGCTCATGGGGTGTTGTGAAGGAAAGGGCTGGAACTGATTTGCTTCTTTTGAATCATTGGGGTTTACAGACCAATTTTGTTGATAGTGTTTCTGTAAAATTTACTAAAGGTATACACTGCTGATTAATTGCGTATTGGATTCAAATTGCGGAGATGGTTTGGTGTTTAAGAAAGAATGATATTGAGGGTTGAACAGTGCACAATTGTTAGTTGGGTCTCAAGTCAGACTGGCGATTACTTAGAAAGAATGATATAGATTATGAGCTCCACTGAGTTAATACTTCAGTTTAAAGTGATGTTGAATTTACTAACATCACTTTAGTAAATTTACTAAAAGTATACACCGCTGATTAATTGCGTATTGGATTCAAATTGCGGAGATGGTTTGGTGTTTAAGAAAGAATGATATTGAGGGTTGAACAGTGCACAATTGTTAGTTTGGTCTCAAGTCAGACTGGCGATTAGTTAGAAAGAATGATATCGATTATGAGTTCCACTGAGTTAATACTTCTGTTTAAAGTGATGTTATCCATGATACTCATGTAACTAAGGATTAGATGGACTTGTTCAAAAAGTTGACTGGGTAAAGTGGTTGTATAATTGGTACTATATATTCTAAGAAATTTGGGTTTGAAGTTGGTTATGGTAATATTCTCGAGGCAGTTTCGTGCAGAATAAGAACTGTGTTTTCTGTATTGGTGTAGGCAGAGGAATTGAAAGGCATGGTAGGTAAGCATACAAGATAAATAGGATGTTATCCTTTGCAGATATTCAGATGTGTATGCTTGGTGTTTGGTTGTCTTTTGTTGACTTCTTTCATGTTGTAGTCTGTTTGGTAGACAAATATCCAGTTTGTATTTACTGAAATGACGAGGTAGCTCTAGCCAAAAGTTGGTGCTATTGCTGGATGTCGTACTACTTTGTGGTTAAGTATTGTGGGTCGCTCTGCATTCAACAACTGTAGAAGGTTTTAGGAAGATATCTTGCATTCAACAACTGGTGAAAGAACCCCCACACAATTGAAATTATCCCATTGGAGTGATGACCTATATCATTCTAATTCCAGAAGTCTCAAATATTAAATACCATACCTGCATCATTTCCAGAAGCCTCAAATATCGAATATCAGACCTGCATCATTTCCAGAAGCCTCAAATAACACCAATTTTTTTGTTCCCAAATAACTACCACAAACATATGCCCCAACATTCTCGAAACCAATTTATCTTGCTCAATTATAATTATCCCATGGAAAGCATGCCCTTCATCATTTCTCATTCCAGAACACTCAAAACTTTAGAGAACTATCACACCATTATGCTTTCCTTACCAAGTTAGAGCAGTCTTGTAACACTCGTGGATTACTGCCCCAACAACTTCTTTACCCGTACCACCGGATAAAAATGCTTAAGCCTTGAAGGTGCTAGTAGTAATCCACAAGGTTTACCATATACCAGAAGTTAAACTCACGGATCTCCAATGTGGGACATAATATCACAATCCCCCAACCATATATACATCTAATCCACATTATCAATCCATAATATCTTGATGTGGGACGGGATATTACAATCCCCCCACCTTATATACTCGACGTTCTCGTCGAGTGTGCCCAGTCACGTATCCCCTTGGTTGGCGGCGAACTGCCAGGGTTGGCTCTGATACCATTTGTAACACTCGTGGATTACTGTCCCAACAACTTCTTTACTTCGGATAAAAATGCTTAAGCCTTGAAGGTGCTAGTAGTAATCCACAAGGTTTACCATATACCAGATGTTAAACCAGAGTTACCATAATTCGCTACCACTCCGGCGAACTCCGATCTGGATCGTCCGATCCCAATCGCGGATCGCCGGCGATCCGGACCGGAGTTTGCTGCGTTCCGGCGACCAAGTAGAAACAGAGAAGAAGGAATTCGACCTAAACACAGAGAAGAAACAATACCATGCGCTGCCTATTCCGTTTTGCTCGTCGACGTCGGATTTTGCAGTTGCACCGCCTCCGTAACTTCGTTCTCGTCGCCGACGTTAGACTCGTCGTTAGGGAGAGAGAAAGTCGTGGGATACGGGAATTTTGGCTTTGGTCAAAAACTGCATTCATTTAGTGATTTATTTTTAATGGTGGGCCCTATCATGTGAATGGTTTCTTTGACTTTCTAGAGGAGTCGGTCTGTAGTCTCTTGCTTCATTATTTAATTTTTTGTTGGGAGGAGTACCTCTATTGCACATTATATTATATTTTTACTTCTAATATATATATATATATATAATATTATTTTCTTAAATAAAGTACATATTATAATATTTAGTATTTTAATATACCTAAAGCAGCAACGAATGTAGTTTATTTTGAACTCCAGAGGCTTAAAACATTGTAGCACCACAGGTTAACAATATAAATCGATCCGAGATCGCGTTCCGCGATCCGGCCTAGCGAATTTTCTTCCGCACGAGCGATCCGAAGAAGCCTACCCCTAGCGAACCGAATTCCATATGGTATCGCGTTCCGCGTTCCCGTTCCGCGATCCAGGTAACCCTGTGTTAAACTCACGAATCTCCAATGTGGGGCATAATATCGCAATCCCCCAACACCATGGAATGATGACCTATACCATCTTCAAGTAAATCAATTTACCTTACCCCATTCAAACTCAAATATGACTGCCTCAAACATATTTTTTTACCAGAAAAAATTTAAACCCAAATTCGATGTTTTCACTTTTCCTACTCCATCAGAATAGTCCCAAGGATTGATGACCTATCTCTAATTCCCGACATTTTTGATCCAAAAACATATGCACCCAACATCCACGAAATCAATTTACCTTACCCCATTCAAACTCAAATGACTGCCTCAAACATAATCAGCCAACCTTGTTGAATTTACCTTGCCCAATTAAAATGATCCCGTGGAAATGATGACCTATATCATCTCAATTGTAGATGCGCCACCCAACATCCACGAAATCAATTTACCTTATCCCATTCAAACTCAAATGACTGCCTCAAACATAATCAGCCAACCTTGTTGAATTTACCTTGCCCAATTAAAATGATCCCGTGGAAATGATGACCTATATCATCTCAATTGTAGATGCGCCAAGTTTTTCGAACTCGTATAACCACAACGAAAATATTTATCCAAACTTCATGAATTTCATTGTCCTTGGCCGATCAAGACAATCCAATGGAATGATGACATATAATTTCAATTTCCAGGGGGGCAATATTTTCAGTCCCAAATGATGACGGAAAACATATGCCCCAAAAATATTTAAGGGACCGATTTGGTTTACTCAATATCAATAATCCATCACCATTTCTGACTTAAGCCCCTAAACTTTCGAAACTAAATAAACACCAACACTTTTGTCCAAACTTCACTACTCAATTTTCTTGACTCAATCAGATCAATCTCATGGAATGAAATGATGGGCTATTTCATTTCCTATTTAATATTCTTAAGCATTTTGGATTTAAAGAACCACCAGCAACATATTCACCTAAAAGTAACAAAGCCATTATTAAAATAATGCTGTTGGAGTGATGACCTATATCATTCTAATTCCATAAGCCTCAGCTATTAGATTCTGTAGATCCGCCACCTACATGTTAACCCAAATTAAGAGAAACTGATATACTCGTACAAAGTAATCCCATTCGAGTGCTGACCTATATCATCCTTACTCCATAAGCCTCAAATTTTAGATTCTATATATCAACCACCTATATGGCAAGGCCAAATTTAAAAATTGATACACTAATAAAAATGATCCCATTGGAGTGAGTGACCTACATGACTCTAAATCAATAAGCCTCAAATTTCCAATCCTATATATCAGCCACCTATCTATTAACCCAAATTTGAGAAGTACACTGACAAAATAATGCCATTGGAGTGATTACCTATATCATTTAATTCCATAAGCTTCAAATTTTAGATACATATCCACCACCTATATCTTTTCCCGAATTTCATGATATTTATTTTTCTTTACCCAATTAGAATAGTCCTATGGGATACTGACATATATCATTTCTCGAGAAACCCAGGCTATCCAAATTCGTATGGCCCCACCATTTTATTACTTTGTGAAAGAAAGTACTGCCTGCCTTTTAGGATTCTTCCAGCTTTCTGAAGAACCACGTGCCTGTACGAAGTTATGGGGTTACACCAAGTCTTTTCCCAACGCCTATTGGGAAAATTACTTGCTTCTATTCTTACAAAATCTATAACTAATCTGACTTCTTCCTCTTCTTAGTCAGATAGTTCCGAAAGTAAGCAATACACTGCACTTGAAACATTGAGTTAGTTTGGATTGGTTGGCTTTTTAGTTTTTTGGAAAAGCTAATAATTAGTTTTAAAAAACCGAGGAAAAATAAGGTTTTCTAAAACCAAGAAAAAACCAAAGATATCCAAGTACACCCATTCACGAAATCGATTCACCTTACCGAATTAAATGATCTGGTGGAAATAATGACATATCATTTCCAATACCAAAGCCCCGAATTTTTTTGATTCCAATTTTACCAAAACTTCATATATTCAAGTTCCCTTGGCCAATTAGAATTGTCTATGAAATGATGAGGTGCTGTTAGATTCAACTGAGTATGGCATGTAAACAGAATTTATAATTTGCTGACAATAAAGCCGAATCTATGTTGGATTAGAATATTGGGAGTTCAAATCCCGGAGATTAGCTGAAAACTGTATTGCAGAAATCATACTAGTATTTGAGTTTGCTTTTTGTTGTCAATGTTGAACAATGACACATCCCTCTCTATTTCTCTCTTTAAAGGGCCTTGAACAATGACACAGCCCTCTGATGGGTGTCCTATTATCTTTCTTCATCCGACCACACTTTCAAAAGATGGATTATAATTGGCTAAAAGACACTTTAACCCCCCCCCCCCTCAGATTTGATGCAAATACACTTTAACCCCTTTTGTGTCGTATTGTCTAGAATTTGATTACAGATAAGAAAGTCCGGAACTGAAAGCGAAAGGATACATAACTATTACTGAGTCACAATTGGCTTGGAAGCCTTTAATCTCCAGCACTGTTACAGGGAATAAAATAGACTGCCGAGGCTGCCACTCCTGCAATAAGGGCACGATGCTGACCAACCCCCAGACTATGCTGCTGCTTCTGCTTTTAGGTTAACTTTCAATAATATGAACAATGCTATGTTTTGTATAACTGGATGTTATCTCCTCCTAGGTTTGCAGGAGTTTGGCTTTCTTTGGGCTGTACTGGGGCTGTGTCCTGTAGAATCTGGCTCTTCCTTAGCCCTTTTGAAATAAAGTCCTCTTCATAAAAAGAGGCATTGGAGTTCAAAACCAATCTAGTGGCGGTGTTTGCACTCCGTTCTCTTATATTTTAGGAAGTGGTCATGTGTTTGGGGTAAGATGAGGAAATGAGGGCCCTTCTTATGCTATTACGTGGTGCTAAGGACAATGGTGAATTTGATGGTTTTTCTTGTGGACATTTCAGTGGATTTTTGGATTGTGGATTTTAATGTCTTCCATTTTCCTGGTAATGTTGGAAGAGGAAATGAAGGTAACGTGGTAAGAGATTATTTGAGGAAAGGAAGAAGGTTATTGGATGGTTTCCTTTGCAGAAATTTGTATCTCTATTCTTAGGTTTTCATCATCCCTTGGCAACTTATCTCGTGTTATTGTCAGTTTGATGGAGCGCGAGCCCAGTTTGTATTACATCGATACGCAAAGATAGCGCTTTTCGAAAGTTTGCCGTCCTTGCCGACTTTATGAGTGGCTTATCTAAGTGAGATGATGTCAATGATGTTCTTGTGAACCCGGTTTAGGTTAAGAGTGGTTAGGAATCATGGTTCAATGTCCAACTTAAGCATAATACATCTCGGCTATTTGTGACGATACAAAAGTGGCGTTTGAAACTTATTGAGGGCGATTATGTAAGCAAAATGTTTGGAAACCCCTTGGTACGTTCATAGGGTAGTTAAGAGATAAGTTTTAATTATTACTAATGCAAGCATTTTTGATCTTTCAGTTGAGAGCCTGGTGTTTGAGATAGTTCGATAACTTGAAAACTTTGCTCCCTGGAACCGGTAAAAGAAGTGGCATCCCTTCTGTTGGACATGTTGGCAAAATCATGTATACTTGTTATGGAATTAATTTCTACTTGTTGCTGCTTAAAATGAAGATTCTTCGTTTGCAATAATTGATATGTTAAATACTTCAATGTATTTTACATGCTTATGTACAGTATAAAGAGTCTGGTACTTAGATTTTGGTCTCAATTTCTCTGTTTTCATTTTCCTCCGGGGTTTTGAAATCTATTTGTCAATGCGCTAAGTTCCTTTATTGGGCCCTCTGCAGGTTGTCTGAGCTTCTTATGAGTGTCATCTGAACTTTCTGATCAAGGCAAAGCCCAAACTTCTCAGATGTCCTGTTGCAATTCTTTGGGACATTTAGAACAGTCCAGCCAAGTGATGGGTGACCTGAAGATGTTGCTGAAATATCAGAATGGCTATGCGGATACATCCAACTGTAAGGGGGCAAAGTTAACCTATTATGTGCTTAATGTGATTTCAATTCTTTCTCCTGGTGAAAGAGTGAGGAATGCTGGAGAACTGGTTTAAACCTTGTAGATGTTCCGAATGGCAGAAATGATTCTGCTGATAATGCCATTGACTGATATGTTTCTCTTTTGCTCTGGACAACTCTCCATCTTCCACCATTATGCGGATCTCAAGCACTACACATTGCTGGTCAATGTGGCTATACGGTGATTCTTGTTTCATATGTGCCGAGTAATGGAGGTAGGTTTGTTTGGGACTGGCCTAGTGTGGTGAAGCTTTTGTGCCAACCATAACATCGTAAGGCCTCCCCGTGGTGCCCAAGATATTGTAGAATATCTATTATGTGTGTTTTTACGCGAGTGACAAGCCAGCTGGTATGACTGAAAAAGAAGCAATTGTCTGCGGAAAATCGAATCTCCCAAACTGTATACAATTCTAGGGACACCACATCGATATTTCAGTCTTTATCCGAGCACAGCAGTACTTCATTGGCCATCCCTCAACTAATAGATCACGTAGTTTTCCTTCGGGATTGAATGAATTTACAATGTAGTTACCACTTACCAGAATGATCTGATGTGGTTCAGCCTGGGTTTCGAGATGGTTTGAAAGCACAGCTAGAATTTTCAGTCCTTATCCGAGCACATCAGTACTTCATTGGCCATCCCTCAACTAAGAGATCACATAGTTTTCCTTCGGGATTGAATGAAGTTACAATTGTGTGTGGTTACCACTTACCAGAATGATCTGATGTGGTTCAGCCTGGGGTTCGAGATGGTTTGAAGGCACAGCTAGAATAGCTTCTTGTAATGCTTGGTGGGTATTTGCCTCTTATCCGTATTCCTGATGATTTGCAGAAAATATGGCAGACCTCTCATTATATATCAGAATATGGGGGCATGCTGGCTTTGGACCTTTCAAGAAAATGGCTTACACGGTATCTGTAGGAGGAAATGATCAGAATACAAGAGCTCGCCCTTGTGCTCCTCCCCTTACCCTAGCAAAGAAGAAATCAACGCTGTCCTTTGAACTTCAGATGAGACGGTGGTAAGTTGGCTATAGAAGAATGGGATGAGCAGACAGGGATAAGAATGACCGAGCTTCAAATATCTGGAAGGCAAATTGGTAATCAAACCTCGAGCACTTCAACTATGAGCTTCATAGATTCTTGTCAAATATCTGGAGTTTTGTTGATATCCTTTTAGTTCAGATATCAGCAACGGTAGAAGAGATCACTTAATAATCAGATCCTTGGTGTGAATGTGCTGGAGGAATGATTTGATGTGGTCATAGATGTAGTGGTTGTACTGGAGGGTTTAGTGAGCCATGAGAAGGTTATGGTTGCGGCATGTTATGGAGGAGCCAGTCTTCTGCGTTCGCATTAAATGTCTCTAAATGTAGAGGTAATTATAGCTGAGGTATGCCAGTTGCCATCAGATTCATTTCTTTTAATTTTTGTTTTGTTCCATATGTTGAACATGTTGAAAAAGATCATGTTTACTTGGTATGAATTTATTCAATACTCCAATGTATTTTTACATGCTTATATGTAGTTTAATGAGTCTGGTACTAGATTTCGGACTCAGTTTCTCTGTTCCAGTTTTCCTTCGGGATTTTTAAATCTCTTTGTCGGTATCTGCAGGTTGTTGTGAGCTTCTTTTGAGTTTGTGATGGTTTGTTCAAGTAAATCGACTTACACGCGTCATCTGAACTCATCAGTATATGAACTCACGTTAACCATCTCTGCAGTAGAGCTTAAACTTGTCAGATGTCCTGTAGCTATTCTTTGGGATATTGAGAATAGTCCAGTTCCAAGTGATGTGCTGCCTGAAGATGTTGATGAAATTATAGAATGGCTTTGTGGGTAAACCCAATTATAAGGGGGTACAGTTAGCCTATGCTGTGTATGGTGATTTCAATGCCTTATCCTGGTGAGTGAGGGATTCATGAGTACTGGATGTAAACCTTGTAGATGTTCCGGACGGGAGAAAGGATGCTGGTGATTAGGGCATATCGATGGGGATGATTAGCTCTGGCATTGCAGATTCTTGGTCAACCTGGGTGTATAGTGATTCTTGTCATTCCTTCTGTGGTAGGTGTTTCATCTGAGAACTAAGTACCGGAGGCAGGTTTTTTGGGACTGGCCTGGTGTGGTTCGTGGTGAAGGTTTTGTGCCACAGATGAGATCATGGGCCTCCCCGTGGTGAGATGACAGACTTTACTGGGGTGACAGGGTAGATGGTATGAATGAAGAAGCAATTATCTGGAGAGGATCCTCACAAACTGTACTCTAGGGACTCCACAATGATGGCACTGGCTCTTAGTCTTTATCTGTTTACAAAAATACTTGTGAGCATATTGGGATACGAATGAACGGCCTTCAATATCTAGAATGGGAATTGGTAATTGAAATCTTGAGCTGTTCTAGGATGAGCTACAGAGATTGTTGTCAGTCTTGTGGAATCTTGTTGAGATGGATGAATATCAGCAACGAGGAATGAAATCCGTGGTCAGAGCTGTAGCGGCTGTACTGGAGGATTCAGTGAGCCAGGAGAAGGTTATGAAATCCGTGTCGACCCGGTAGGATTCCTCGGGGATGCGGTTCTCTGTCAACCCTCATCTCAAACGGCGAACGACAACTCTCGTCTTTCAATCTCCCATTGCTTTGAACTGCCGAACTTCCACCCACGTCGTTAACATCTGTTTGCAGGGCGTTCAGTTACAGGAACCCTAATTTCTTCTTTTGGGTTACTACTATTATATTTTAGGCAAAAGTTTAATTTACTCCCTTCAACTTTCACTTGAGAGTCAATATCAACCCTGAACTATTATTTTAGTCGAATATAACCTTGAATTTTTAATCTGTTTGCTGATTGTAATTTCGGTATACCTTTGCCGTTAGTGAGTTGGAAATTTACAATTTTACCCATTTTTATCCCTGCGTAAAGAAAGATTGAATGACTACCTAGCAAGAAAAGTGTCCAACAGTCTAAACAAAACCCACTAATCAATTCGAGAAACAGAGTCCCCTTCAATTTTTTTTCTTCTTCGTGGTTGGAAAGAAACAATCTTCGAAACTTCAGCAATCAAATCCGTGAAACCTCGTATTCTCAATTTCACCAACCGAACCCGTTCAACCTCGTTTTCACAATTTCTCTAAAAAACCCAGTCGCAAAATTCCACCAATTGCGGCCTTGAGATGTTGCATCCACATCCACAGAAGAGGTAGAAAAAACAGAGTCGCCCAACCAGACCGATACCTTCTAAGAAAGGGAGGATCTTGAAGAGCAATCCGTCGACGAACCACACCCGAAAACTGGGTCTCAATCGCCGTGAGTGCAGTGCTTCAGCAGTTCAGCCTCCACCACTGCGTACGCAACGGTGACTACAACGAAAAAATCTTCTTGTCTGGTTTTGAGGCTCCACCACCACGAAACTAAGTCTCTTCCGCCGTGTTCTTAGGCCTACGATGGTGGTGATGGTTGGGTAGGGAGGAACCGAGGAAGACGGAGAAAGGTTTTCAGAAGTGGAAGGAAAGAAGAATCATATAAATGAGGGTAAAGTCGTCAATAGGCTACTCAACAACGGGAAAATACAAGGAAATCATTATTAGCAAGCATATTGATAGTCTAGGGTTGTATTTGACCGATATAGAAGTTGAGGGTTAATTTTGAATTTCAAGTGAAAGTTTAAGGGAGTAAATCAAACTTTTGCCTATATTTTAACTTGAGTTCGGCTTCTTCTGGTTTATTAATTATATTTGTCGGGCTTCTTATGTTTTGTTACTAATAAATAGGCCCAACTGTAAAAATATATTGCCTTTATTATTCATACTTTCCAAAGCCCAAGAAATCATTATTATTTTTATAAAAAAAAAACAAAAACATTATTATTATTATTATTATTATTATTATTATTAAAAAGCTCCTAATATAATTATTTTATTTCAGAATAGTCCTCATTATAGAAAATATTATTGGACTCTTTATATGTACTAAAATGGATACCCAACTTGCAATTGACATGCACATAACATAGAAGAATATACGTATCCCGCATCCCTGTCTGAATTCTGGGTACTTTTCAGCCGAGTCACCAAGTCCTAAATTTCAAGCAAAAGGCAAATCCGATCCTCAATCACACCCGACGTGACACCCACACCCGAGTCCGGTTAACGTAGAATGAAACCAACGGAATGATCTTATGGTCGACGAACGAATCGATGAGGATAAGTATGTCGATTTCATATAAGTATGTCGATTTCATACACTTGTCTGGAATTTAACTATTTTATGTCGACATACATAGTAACACTAATGTTTGGTTTTACACGGATTTTCATAGGATAAGGATTTATAAGCTCAAAATAAGTCAGTCCACCAAAGAATAATATGCTGATGATATGATTGTTTGCTATAGGAAGCTTAAAATTACTGTAAGATATGCCCAACAACATAGGCCAGACTTTCTTTTACTTATTCTGCTTAATTTTTTACTAGGGATATGCTAAACGTCACCCTTTTTTTTTTTCTTCACCTTTCAAGTTCACCCCTCATGTGGATGTTTTTGATTGGTGATGTGATTATAGAAATATCTTAAAATAAATACTACCAACAATCATATCTTGACACGTTGGAGGTGAACTCGAAGGGTGAAGAAAAAAGAGTGAAGCATAGCGGTCCTCTACTTACTAGGTTGTAGGAGTGAGCACGGACCGGTTTCGCCGAAAATTTCTACCCGATCCAATAGGTTCGGGTTGGAGAATGTTGTACCCAAACCCACCCACTATTTTGTAATACCCAAATCAATCGTAACCTATCGACTCGGTCCGATTCAGACCGATTAAGCGGGTTGGAAAATATTGAAATTTCACTCGAAAATATATATTAGTTTGGTTATCTTTTTCTGTAATATACGTTTGTATAATGTTTAAAGTGGGAAAAGTAACGTAATTTCCCGTGAAAGATGAATAGTTTGAGGAAAATCAATTATATTGATGGTGTTAACTCTTAAAAAGCTTTAACTATAAACCATTATCAAAAATAAAAATTACAATTATTGCATATGAAACATTAATCGGACCAGTTTGGTTATAAGCGGATTTTCCAAATCTCAAACCATGATCGATCGGACATCGTTCGGGTTGAGAAATATATAATCGTGATCAATCATGTAACATCGACTTATGCTAATATGCGGACCGGTTTGATGCGGGGTGGTTCGGGGAGGCGGGCTGGGTCGGGTTTTGCTCAGCCCTACTAGGTTGCTTTGAGATGTGGTATCAGCAGCAATACAAAGAGCACGTTAGCTGACCAGAGGCTGCGTTATCATTTTTATTGTCGAACGGACTTGGCTGCGTTATCTTAAAAGGTTACCTTCTTTTATTTAACACAAGCTTACTGTCTATATATAGCTGATGAATGTTGTCACTTTGTATCGGTATCTCATAGACAGTTTCTCCGTGGAGTGTTATTCTATTGAATGTTGTAGCCAACCAGATCAGACTGATACGGGTCAGACGTATCTTCATCCACCGTATTATTTAATTATTTAATTAATTGTTAGTTATTATTATTTATTAGCTTATTTATTTATTTATTTAATTAGCTTAATTAGTTTATTTCATTAGTTAGTAGATTGGGCAGAGCCCGTTAGGTCAAACTGTCTAGGATTAGGTTGTTTCGTCTATTTAAACGCTTGTACTTTTCAGTTTATTTTCATCGAATGAATTGATTATGAGAAGAAAATCTTTATTCGGTCAATCGTTAGTTTGTTAGAATAGCGCGGTAGGCTATAAGCTACTTGGGAGTTTTGTCGATTTCTCACAAAATCGTCACATCCGATACCTTCGGGTATCAATTGGCTCTTTCATTGAGTTTCGCCATCCTCTGGTGAAATCAAGGTGAACACACCTGCTTTCGACATCGAACAATGGCGTGAAGATTGGCAGAAAAGTCGCGAGGAATTCAAGGATGCTCTAGCGACGATCGTGAAGGACTTTCTCGAGCAAATCAGTCAACGAGTCCAGGAGGGGATGGAAGACGCACCAAACTGCGAAGAACCTGATCTGGAGAAGCTGCAAGAACAACAATCGCCGCCATCGCCTGAAAACCACCACCAGAATCCGATCGGCACCACAAACACCACCAGCGACCACGAACGGAACTCAGGCCACCGATCGGACATTGAAGCAGACTCGGAGGTCCTTAGTCGTGACCCTCTTCGCCTCCGTCGGCTGACAGGGGATTTCGGCGACGACTTCTGCGGCGCGACACGCAGACACCACCTGAGCCATCGGCGGTCTCCGGCGAACTCGATCCGACTAGCGCCGGCCTCCAACGGGTACAATCGACCCTCAACGTCTTCGGCGTCCTAGGGGCGCTGTGCCAACTACCACCCACGGCCGCCACCGATCTCTGTCCAGCCAACCAACACCCCGTCGACCTCACTGCCGCCGTCTCCTCGCCAATTCCACCACAACCACCTCCAGCCTCCACCATCGACATCCATGGCCGCCTGCACAACAAATTGACTCTTCAACCGTACCAGATTCACTCCCAAGCTAGGGTTGCAATTCCCCTTGGGCTGCAATTGCGCTTTGGGCCTGTTCTCATTTGGTCCAATTCTTCACTAAGGTCTGCCTTTTCTTTTGGGCCTCTTTCTTTGGGCCTAAATATATGTAAGCTTATTGCTAGTTGTGGACTACAACGTGAGACCTTCAAGGATGTTCGCCGTCAATTTGATCTGGGTCCACTCATTCTGATCCGCCTTGAGGACAAGGCGATTTTTAACAGGAGGGGAGTTGATACGGGTCAGGCGTATCTTCATCCACCGTATTATTTAATTATTTACTTAATTGTTAGTTATTATTATTTATTAGCTTATTTATTTATTTAATTAGCTTAATTAGTTTATTTCATTAGTTAGTAGATTGGGCCGAGCCCGTTAGGTCAAACTATCTAGGGTTAGGTTGTTTCGTCTATTTAAACGCTTGTACTTTTCAGTTTATTTTCATCGAATGAATTAATTATGAGAAGAAAGTCTTTATTCGGTGAATCGTTAGTTTGTTAGAATAGCGCGGTAGGCTATAAGCTACTTGGGAGTTTTGTCGATTTCTCACAAAATCGTCACATCCGATACCTTCGGGTATCACAGACCCTCAAGACTTCTCCTTTATCATGATATTTATTTTAAAAGATCAGAGTCTACAATGTCTCCCACCCCCCATATATTAGAAAAAAGAAGGGCCAAAAATGAATCCCATGTCCCAACTGTGGAGGCTAAACTCTTTGCTTCTACTGTTTTAGATCTCGTCTTTCAATATCATTAGGAAAATAAAAGACATTTGCCAGCTTCAAAACCATCTGGTACCACCAAGTACATGGGACCACAATCCTGGTTTGGCCTATTCTATGACTTTGCATAGGTTAGTCACTTTAACATATTCTCAACTAGTTACATGGACACCTTGAGAAATATCGAATTTTCATTCTTTTTTAGATATCAATCGGAGGGTAAGAATCTGAAGACCAATAACGCAAAGAAAATATAGGAAAACTCATACATCATGGTACTTGCTACTGCAGTTTTGAGGCAATTCAAATTCATTAATGATAATTATTTGATAATGAAGTTTGGTTTCTTGGAACTTGAAGAAACTCATCTAGAAAACAATAATTGCACTTGAAGAGTACATATTAGTTCTCTGTTTGGAATAAAAGACCTGTCTGGTGAGGTAGAGAACTTCAGACGGTTGTGGTGTTTCCTCCTGAAGTAGCAAAATCTGTAGGACTTCTTACAACATGCTTACCTTTGACCTCGTCGTAAGCGGCAGTCTGCAAGCTACTCCCAGAATCAATCTTAATTATCAAAGTGAACTTTGCTCTAGTGTTCTTACCTTGGAAGGAAATCGTGGATGGTTGAACCACCACCTTCATGCCTGATGGGGCGAGCACTGTATTAACAAGACTACTGAAGCAGCTGACTTTCACTGAAGCTGAAGCCCAGAAGTTAGGCCCATTGTTCTCTCAGCCAAGCCCAATAATCTCTCTTAATTCATTTGTAACCCATTACAAACTATAAGGGTATTTTAGTCCTTTGTGCCTTTAGCAGAAACCCTAGCTCATCTTATATGTACAATCGCTCCCGTTATGATCCAGTCATTGGTGGCTTTGTATATAAGCTTCTTCTCCTTCTAGGGTTCATTATCTTGACTGTAAATATACATAGTCGTTCTTCTTCTTCTTCTTCTGCAACTTCACTTTACAAGAACCGATTGATTCTTTCATGGCATCAGAGCCATGACTCTCTACCTACACAAATCCACCACACACCACACCTATTCATCTTCTCTCAAATATTCGTAACCTTCTTCCGTTCAAACTGGACAGATCCTATTTTATTCTATGGAAACATCAAGTATCGTCTATTTTTCGTACACACAGTCTATATGGTCACCTAGATGGATCTTATCTCTATCCACCACAGTTTCTCTCCACCAAAGGCGGCGGCGAACCCACAGTTAACCCTAATCACTCTTCTTGGATCCTTCAAGACCAAGCGGTTCTTAGCGTCTTGAATTCTACTCTTTCTATTGAGGATTTAACCTTGGTAATTGGTTGTTCACATGCACGATCTACTTGGCTCTCCCTTGAGCGTCGCGACGCGTCTCTTACCCGTTCCGATATCTTTCAACTAAAATCCGATCTTCAAACTCCCATGGGGGATCTGGATCTGTTGATTCATATACGCAGAAACTTAAGATGATTAGGAATCAACTAGATATTTCATCGATCATCATCGACGATGAAGACATGCTTCTCTACGCTCTCGACGGACTCCAACCTGATTCTAATCCGTTCAGATCATCTCTTCGCACCAGATCTGAACATCTGTCATTTGAAGAGCTTCATGTCCTTCTCCTATTTGAAGAACAGATGTTTGCCTCTCAGGCACTAAACCCAGATCTTAGCCCTGCTGCGTTCTATACCCTCAATTCTTAACGTGTCAAAGGTGGCAGCTGCCATATATATGGTGGTTCACGCGGCGGTGGAAGATCTGTCTGGACCGAGAAGTAGTGGTGGTCGTTCAGACTCTCATCGAGGCGGACGGTTAAGTTCAGGCTCCTTTGGCAGATTTGGGTATGGATCCGGACATGGATCTGGTTTTGAATTTGGATCTGGATCCGGGTCCGGTAATGGCACCTCTCATGGATCTGGGTCCGGTAACAGGTTCACTCAATTTGGTTGGGATCGTGGCTCGTCGGGTCGATATGGTGATTCAAGGGGTCGTTCCATTTATGGTTCCGGGCGTGGTGGTTGTCCTGTCAATTGCCAAATATGTGGCAACGACTACCATTCAGCCTTGGAATGCTACCATCGAATGGACTATGCGTATCAGGGACGCCTCCCACCTCGGCAACTATTTGCATTGGCTGCTTCTTCCAATCTACAACACTCTGCTCCGCTTGAGGTCTGGCCTACCGACACAGGGGTCTCCAACCACATGATTGAAGAGTTGCGTAATCTGTCTCTCACCGAGCCATACACAAACAGACCAAGTAACTGTCAGTAATGGATCTTCTCTACCCATTCATCACTCTAGTAATTCTCTCCTAACTCCTGCACATGATTCTTTTCAATTAACAAATACTCTTCATGTTCCAAAAATATCTGCTAATTTACTATTTGTAAATAAGTTATGTTCTGATCATAATGCGAGATTTATTTTTGATGAGCATTCATTCTGCATTCAGGTCAAGGCTACGCGCAGAATTATGTATCAGAGTCTTTCTAAAAGTGGTCTTTGCCCAATCTCATCTATGTCTCTACAATATTATCCCCAAGCTCACTTGGGACAACGAGTTAAATCTCATCTCTAGCATTCACGTCTTGGACATCCAACAAACTCTATTTTAATTTAGTGTGTTAACTGTAAATTGCATAATTATGCTAAATATGTTGCTACTTTGTTTGAATCATGCTTGGCTGGCAAAATGACTCGGTTACCATATTTTGCTTCTACTTCTTGCATAGTGATGTTTGGGGACCGGCCACTATGCAGTCCTATAATGGATTCAAATAC
Source organism: Linanthus parryae (assembly GCA_023055425.1). Classification (NCBI taxonomy): domain Eukaryota; kingdom Viridiplantae; phylum Streptophyta; class Magnoliopsida; order Ericales; family Polemoniaceae; genus Linanthus; species Linanthus parryae. The sequence goes on along the minus strand of JALGPY010000004.1, from coordinate 123,623,272 downwards.
TATGTTCTCTTTGTCAATGAGTATTCTAGGTTTACGTGGCTTTTTTTCCTTTGAAACTCAAATCAGATGTCTCTAATGTCTTTGCTAAATATAAACTGTTTATAGAAAAGTTGTTGGATCACTCTATTAAAAAAATTCGTTCTGATGGTGGTGGTGAATACACCGCATTTATATTTCAAAAATTGTTGGCTGATCATGATATTCAACATCAAAAGAGTTGTCCTCATACTCCGCAAAAAAACGGTATTGCAGGTGCAATCTGTCATATACTTGATGTTGCAGTAACTCATTTACATACTCCTTCTTTACCTAAGGTGTTTTGGTATTGTGCAGTAGCTACTGCTACTTATTTGATAAATAGGTTACCTAGCTAAACAACATCTGAAAAGTCACCCTTCGAATTACTTTTTCTCACTAAGCCTGATTATTCCTTTTTACGTATGTCTCGCTGATCTGCTATCCTTGTCTTCGTCCTTATATGAAATCAAAATTAGACCCAAAACAAAACCCTGTGTATTTTTGGGTTATGCAGATCGTTACAAGGGCTATTTATGTTATGACAATAGCCTTAACAGATTCTTTTTTGTGATGTTCTATGAGTTTACATTTTGATGCGCGAATTAGCGTGCTAGTCGCAAGTATACGAATCAGGTAGTACTTGGTGTATTTCAACTCGGGTTATCGTTCCCACGAGGACTATTTTTGATATTTCAAGTAATCAGCTTTAACTAACAAAGTGTAAAAAGGAGTAGTTTGAGATTTTGATTACTAAGTAAGTACGAAATGTAAAAATTGAAACGTAAATATTTTTGTGAGAACCTTCGGTAAGATCATTGGTGTTGTAAATCTAGGGATTAAGGTACTAGATTCCGGGATCCCTAGGGTCTCTTCAGTTTTTCGATATGAAAACACAAAGCAGTCACTTATCCGTGCCACATACCAGTTGTGCAGTATCTTTACTTTTCCTTGCACGTTATCACAATTCTGCAGATTTTCTGCTCCTATTAAGCTACCTAAATCTGAAGTCTCATTCTAAGTCTGCTAGGGTTTCTAACAAGTCCTAAAGGCCTCGGTCAAAACCGCTAACAGTTGGTCCAACGTTTTTAGGCTAGTCCTATCTCCCCTTCTCTATTTGGTCCATCGGGGTAAGGTGCTAAATTTTGTCTTATCTTCCTAACCGTAACCAGCCTTTTTCACCTACCGATTCGAGTCTTTAGCACTTCTGAGTGATCAAGCCGAGTATGCATAACAGTAAAATCAATAACGAATAAAAACTGCTGATATTAAGAACATGAGATCATGAATCCATAGTCAAAAACAGAACTAGATACTGAATACGAAACCCTACCTTCACCGAGAACCTAGGTAAAAAGTTTAGCTACTGAATGACATAATTAAATAACAATGTTCTGAAATAAAGAGAGAGTGAAATCAAATGAGTGTCTCAGTTTCTGGATTCGCGCTTTCGTGCTCTCCGATGATGCTCTTTACTTCTCCTTAGGTGTATTGTGTGTCAAAACGAGCTCTGGACAATCCTCTATATAGTGCTGAGAAGCTTCCGGAAAACTGCCTGAAATTTCAAAACTGCCACTGGCCAAAACTGCCTCAGAAATAGGTGTTGTCTGCGTGGCTGCTGCTTGGCTGGCAGCTAGCCACACAGACAGTGACTTTGTCTACTCCAAAAATCTCTCTCTAGCCCCCTGCCGGCGTGGCTGCTGCGTGGCTGGAAGCTATCCACGCAGCCAGCAGCTTCCTGTCTTCATGCTAGCCTATTTGTGGACCCTGTCTGCTCGTGCTGCGTTTTGACCCGAAATTTGTCAAATTACCAAAATACCCATGGGTCAAACCGCTCCAAATTCCGCCCTATCTTGAATCTGATCATAAGAAAACTGCTGATTGAATTTGGGCGACAAAATCCAAACTCGACTCTGAAAACTCGGGCCCGGTGTCAAAATTACCAAAATACCCCTGGGTCAAAACTGTCCTTGAAATCGACATGAACATGAAATAACTGATCACTACTCCGGACACAGGATCCCGAGACTCGCACTTGGGCGTGCCCTGTCTGGGATCCATGCTTGGACGTGGGTCAGGATTTTCGGCCGGACTCAGTTTCAGCTTTATGACATGTTTCCGGAAAGCCCCTGACGTCTACCGCTGGTTTCACATCAATACTCCAAGTAGTATTCCAGATATTGTCAACCGAGTGTATTCCGGTCGTCCTCCGTTCTGGCATTTTTAGCATTCTTGGTCGGTTTTCACTGCCCGTTTCTCATCCAGTCTTTCTGTTCTCCGTTCCACTCTCGCTTGTACCAGCCTCGGTCAAATCCTGCCCCGGGCATTTCTGCACGTTTCCCAAGGTGAACCCAGTTCTGTCTCGACATGCATCCCGATGTACTTCCCAAACCTGATCCTGCACAGACAACTGACACGATCCAACCGCAAGTGTACGGCTGTCGCGTATAAACCGGAAATCCGGGTTGTCGAACCCAAGGGACTTTGTTCTGAATTAGTTATTTACTCTCAACCCTATGTGGGCACAACGCGTTTGTTTGTGTTTGCTAAGTCTACGAAAATTAAAAGACGATGACAAGTTAACTGTTTAGATGAGGGCACGATTAACGAGAATAATTGCAAAGATTACTAATATGGGATAAAATTCCGGAAATTCTCTCTAGGTTTAGTAGGGATGATATAAACTTATGCTTTGATTCATGAAACAACAACGTATCTTTTATTATTAATCGAGCAACGTAAAATTTATCGTGTAATCAAATAAATTATCTATTCCTGAAACCAAAATATACCGAGTTACCAAGTCTATTTCACTTTTAGGCACGCATTAAAGTTCATGATTCTAATCTAATGATCCTAGTTAACAATACCGAGTTACCAAGTAATGATTCGACTAGGTGAATTGCTCACTTTACCGACTAAATATGACAGAGTTACCACGTGAGTGTCAATTAAAATTACTCCTATGTTAGCTAGGCGTAAGAATAATTGAATTAAGCTCATAAACAATCCATAATAACAAAAGATCACGATTGATTAAGTCTAGAACGTGAATCAAAATCTCAAAACATTCAGTTCATACGAAAACCCTAGCTATCAAACGAGAATTCCCAGCAAAAATGGGTTTAGCTACTACACGACATGATCAAAATACCGAGTTTGATGATGATAAACAAAAAGTAGAGAGAAAGAGGAGAGAAAATATCCAAATGATGCAATCCTAAGATCCAATCTTGCTCCCCCAACGTCTTCTTGCTCTCCCACGTGCGTAGAACCTTGCCCACCTCTGGAAAATACAACCTAGATTGCTTAAATATGTTTCCAAAATAACATGACAAAGTTTGGATCAATTGCATAAAAACCCCGCTAAAATCTGCTCCTGTGAGCGATGTCTTCGTACGTACACTTTCCATTCGTGCGAAGAAGGTCTTCTTGCGAACACCTTATGTTCGTTCGAAGAGGTCTTCTTGCGAACACTTTCTGTTCGTGGGAATAGGTCTTCGTACGAAGACTTTTTCTCTTCGTACTAAGTTCTTCCCACCCAGATAAGTACTGCAACATGTTTCAAGAAGACTTTTCCAACATCCGAATTTTGGCTAAGTGTTAAGTCTTCGTGTGAAGACTTTTGTCTTCGTACGAAGACACCCTTTTCCTGCATTTTTCTTCCAATACTTGTCTTCTTCGACGGACCATAACTTTTTCGTCCGATTTCCTTTTAAGCTCCGTGACCTGCCGTTGGAAAGCTCTTCGAGTCTACTTTCAATTTCCACTGGTCTCACTACCATCTTCATTGTAGAACTAAAAATATCCTCAAAATATACTTAATTTTCTCTAAAACATCTTGGAAAAGCAACTAAGCTTTTTGAAAAGCAAATGATGACTCGGATTTTGATCCCGAACTCTGATGAATGTGAATTTTCACCTTTGGATTCCTTTTGCGACGTAGACTTCACCCATGTATAGAAATTCCCGTTTCCGGACCATTTTCTCTTTTTTTCTCAATTATCGCCCAAATTTGGCGTCCAAAACGCGCCAAATTCGTCTTCTTCTATTCCGAAGCTCGTTTCTTCTCTCTACTTGATTCCCGCATGCGTAATTCCTGTCAAACAATAACACGAACACTACCACGAAGATCAAATGTTATAAATTATCAAAATCATTTCCAAAATCATTAAGAAACGCCCGAATTGTCCATTTAAGCCCTAAAACATCCAAAAGGGCATTTTCTTCCTATTTTGGCTCAAATCTTCTCATGTTGCACCGAAATTAAGGTGTTATCAACAGCATAAATAAACCCCGTGATTATATCTCAAAATGCGTGAAATAAAGCAATAATGCAAAAAGAAGCTCAACACACTCAGTTATAAATTCTGAGGCAAAACCGGGCTGAAATATGGCTAAAACGCTCAATTATGACACAAAAACCCCTCAAACTATGCTCAATGGTAACTCCTAATGAGGAGTTATCACATTTCCTTATGCGTTATCTTACACTACTACTGCTTCTGCACTATGTGACTTACTTTCTTCTTCTGTCTTAGGTGGCTCTTGTGTCCCCTCTGATCAGATGGCCATTGCCTGTCCCATATCCCATACATACAATTCTAAGAGCTTGTCTGAGCTGTTGCAGCCAACTAGTGATGTTTTTGGTGCGTCCCCCCCAGAGAAGCTTCACTGCCTCAAGAACATATGCAACAACACCATGATTCACCTTCCAGTTCAGGCGAGGCACTCTCGGACACCTCAATGAGGAGTCCCCTCTTCCCCGCTTCCCCCCTCCCCTTAATTTCCCACATGGACATCCAATTCAAACCCGTAGTAAGTCGGGTATTAGCAAAAAGAAATTATTGTGTCATTCGGTTACTACTGCTCCTCCCCTCTGACATTCTGGTTTCTTTGTTTAACCTTCCCACACTACGCCATCTGATCCGAATTCCTTTGCTAAGGCTTTGAAGAATTCGCAGTGGCGTGATGCTATGACTGACAGATTTCGAAGCCTCCCACGTTAAAAGAGTTTGGAATTGGTTCCCCAATCTCCCAACACAAACATAATTGGAAATAAGTGGGTTTAGTATCACTCCAAGGGCACTGATTCCCGATATTGATAACTCTATATTGGAGTTATATTTCTTCTACGTTTGTGTACCGTTTTGTGTAGTTTCCGGGTTGAATATATTAGAATTACACTATGAACTTGAAGAAATTGAATAAGTTTAGCTTTGAGTGATAAATTGTTAATCTGGGCGTTTTTCACATTATTTACATTTATTTTGTCACTTTTGATCGCACGAGGTGTTTTCGTGTTGTGTTGGACAGGAAACGGAGCTCATGGATCAAGAGGAGGAGGAAAACGAACTTTAGAACATATGCGGAAGCTTGGGAGAGGAAGAATTGGAAGAAAAGAGGACAAAGATGGAAAAGGGGGGTTAAAGTGTCATTTTCATAAGTTTGGGTAATGAAACTTAACGCTCCCAATGAATAGTAGAATGAGAAGACTTAGAAAAATTGAGCGGAAGAAAAAAGAAGAAAACCCACTGAAGTGTAGGATCAAAAGTTGATCCTAGGATCAGAAGCAGATCGCAGGATCACAATATGTGATCGCACGATCAAGTGGGCGAAGGTTGTAGAGAACAAAAAAAAAAGAAAACCCACTGAATTGTAGGATCACCTCTGTGATCGTAGGATCAACCCAGATCGCACGATCAGAGAAAGTTGATCGCACGATCTGCTGAAGCCCTATGCACGATTTTGCTTGTTTTTGAGCCAAAACTACGTCGTTTAGTGTTATGTTATTTCCTAACCTAGTTGGAGAATAATTAATACACGTAATAGTGATTCAAGGAGACACTTTTCATCTATTATTCATCACTCACGCAAGGAGAAAGAGGAGAGACGGGGGTCAAGAGGAGGATTCCTCCTCCATTGAAGATCTAGGGTTTCATCTTCTTCTTCTTCTTCTTCTTCTTCTTCTTCTTTCAAATCTTGTATGGAGAACTTGTAAGTTTTGTTTGGTTGATTACTATTAGCTAAACTCCATTGCAAGGCTTCTCTAGAGAACCCAGGGTTATGTAGATAAAAGATTTTCCGGGTTTAGACTTTGTCTCATGCTTTTATGCTTTGATCTATCAAATGAATATTTAGTTTCTTGAACTTGTTAGTGAGTCTCGCCTATTGACACGGCGTGACCATGATTTAATCTTCATGAAAACTAGGGTTTGTTCATAGTTCATCGTTTTGCTTAATGTTAATGTTTATTTTAGTTACATGTTCTTGTTCTATACTTAATCCTTAGTGTGAAAGGAGTGATCAACCGGACGCGCTAGCTAATTAGATGAGTGCACGACAATGACTTAGCCTAATTGTGATGAGAACTTGAACACAATCTCGAATCACCGAGACCGGAAAGGAGACGTGTTAGGATTGGCCTTAGTGTGGGTAGATTCGGTAGGATTATTTAGCTGTTCCGTGAAACGGTGGGCCGACAGGACCCGTTATCGTACCAGTAGATGACCTGCTAGAACGGACCGGTAGACAACATGAGACCGAGAGGAGATTGTAGTTAACCGAGACGTAAAATGACATGAGACCGACAGGATATTGTCATAGCGTATTACCCGGATGAACTAAAATAGGATTGACGTGTTACATAGCTGAACCGGAATTCGTCTACAGCCCTAGGTGATCTAGAGATCGCCTAGTTTCTCCATATCTATTCATTAAAAATAAAAAAAATACAAAAATATTAGATTAGTTGTTATTTCAATTCTTAAATCAATTAACTCTTTCCTCCTGCACCGTACTCTAAATTAAATAACTAATTAAATAATATCAAGCATGTCCTCGTGGGATTGATAACTCGTGGTTGAAGTATCACCCCTATATTACTTGACCGTGCACTTGCGCATACGCGTTAAGAAATCGCGTCAAGTGTTTGGCCCCGTTGCCGAGGACAGCTGTAGATTATTTTGTTGGGGGTTAGTTTAGAGTACTTTTATTTTAGTTTTAGTTTTAATTTTATTTTATTTTTGTTATTCTATATCTCTGTGCTTCACGGGTGTCTTATGAGTCCGTTTCTCAGGAACGCAGGAAGCAGGAGACAATATAAGCATGTGGAGCGAAGACTGTTATTCGGGTCCCCCCTACTGTTTCACATTGGACCTTCATCATCCCTAATACAAGTGGAAGAAGAGATACCTGAGCCGAACGAAGACTGCAGTGTCCAGGAACCATTGGTGGACACCGCCATTTATGAGGACTCAGACTCTGATTCAGACTGGGGTGGACCTGTGTGCCCAAGATGGGAGGACCTTCCGTATTGCCAGCCAAAACTGCTAGAGCCCTCACTTCCTTGGCATGAATGGGAAGACACCAGCATTGGAAGCATGTAGGGTGCCGACGATGAAGCTGATGAAGCTCTTGTTCCCATACCTATTGAGGTAAAATCCCCTACTCACACTTTCAAAGAATTCTCCGTATCTCATATTAATCAAGTTTGTGATGAGTTGGAAAGACTTGTGTATGAAGATTCTTATGGGGAGGAGCATCATGAGAAATTTTCAATTCCTTGTCATATTGGCTACTTTATTGATGATCCATATGCCTAGTCAATGAGTTGGAAATCAACAAGTGTCGGGGTGTGGATGAATTGCATGGGTCGTGTGAAGAGCATCTAGTACAGATGAGGTATTACTGGGATGATTTAATGGACAGAGATTCATTTGAGCCCAGTGGTACTTGGTGGAAGTTTCTCAAAAGATCAATTGCAATATGAAAGGAGTCAGCTTCCACAACTCTCCACCATCGTCACAACACATCAGTGCGATAGAAAGGAGAATCATGGAAAAGAGATGGTGGAAGAAGAAGAAGTGGAAGGATAAAGCAGTCTCCACTATCCTTTTCGGTTGAGGTAACCGGGTCGGGCTGTCGACCTTAAATCACAAGCGCTGCTTGGGAGGCAACCCAATGTAGAGTAGGATGCAATTTGTTTCTGTTTTTGCTTTTAATTCTCCATATTTGATTTTGAGGGGTGAGAGATAGTTGTGTTAATTCTTCCAATCAGTGCGCAGGGACACATGTACAGAAGACGCTCCGGGTTCCCCTTCTTGATGCGTGTGATAGAGAATGTGAGTAGGCGCATCGGAATCCGGACGCGAGGTGAGACTTTTTCGGAAACTGTCAACGGTCCACAAGACCTCTTCTTGTTGCAGTTCCGCGGCAACGGTGCCCATATAGGTCCGGGCACCCCAGGTACCTTTAACTCTCTCTCTTCTTTCTACGTCTTGAGCGGTAATTGTGGAGATCCACCGCCTACACATTTGAGCGATGAGTCCTCTCATTATATCTCTAAATTCGTTGAGAACAACGAAACGCTTAAGTGTGGGGGGTCTGTGTACATTTTGCTAGCCATGTCGGTCCTTGCATAGCCTTGTTACATGTAGTTGTGTAGTATTGTGAGTATTGTGTGGTTAGTGTAATGTTTTTAATATATTGTTGTATTGTGATAGGTTCAAAATTTTTCTGCATTGTTCTGCACTTTTATATTTTTTTTCCCCTACCCAAAACGTGTGGTTAATCGAGTTGGCCAAAAGCATATAGAGTCTAGGAAAATATGAAAAAATTGAAAAAAAAAATAAAAAATAAAATCCATAAAAATTTAAAATTTTTGAGGATAAGGGCAATTGATGAAGCTTGAAACTGAAGAGAGTTCAGTGAAAGAGTCTTTGAGAATAGGAAGCGCCATAGTAGGGAAAACTTTATTTTTTTAGTATTTTGCGCACCTGTTTCACGAAAGAATGTCCCGGGTATTCGAGGAAAAGTGGAATGAAGACGAGGGCACACCTTTAGTTCCTTTATTGTGCTAGGAGGATTTAGTCCTAAGGAGTTGAATAGTCTATTTTCGAGTGGAAACTTGTGGCCTCTTGTAAATCTGGGGTGGAACTTCGTGTAGAGTCGGTTCCATGTGGTACGATGCTCTAGCCTAAGTGAAGTTAGGGAGTGTACACCACCATCCCTTAAGGCGGTTTCAAGAGCTAACCGAAAAAGCCCACACTTAGTAGCTCTAAATGCACGGTTTAAAAGAAATAGAAGAGAATGAAGAAAAAAAAAAGAATCAAAATCTTCTCTTGTATTAGATACGGTGAACAACCTAATGTGCCTCCGTTCACGCGGGCAATTTGGATTCAATCCAATTAGAGCGTCTAAGGAAAATTAAAGTCAAGCCGAATTACACGGAGTTGTGTCTCCCGTCACTGGGACAATTTGCATTCAATTGCAATAACGGCTAAGAGGGTCTGAAAACCTCAAATGATTTGGCGACGAAAGACTATCTTAGAATTTGAGATGCCTAGACCCTCTGAGCTAAATGACGTGCCCAAGTCTTGGATTGTTTATGGTGGATGTTTGGGGACCCCTTAGTGAACTTGTGGGTATGATCATCTTATCTCAATTTCTTGCTATTGGTTGTGAAATTTCAAAAAAGACTTGTGAGAGCTTGATGATTTTGGTTAGTGATAGCGAGATTGCCCAATCTCTAACTGAAAAAGAAATTGGTGTTGTTTAATTTTTGCATTGTTTGATAATCGAGTTGCATTGTATAGTCATGTAGATTGCATGGGTGTGTGTGTTGTTTGTGTCACATGGCTAGTGAAGTTGAATGCAATTCGGTGGATTGAAAATCATAGTGTGAGAGATGTTTTTGATTTTGCTCAGGACGCGCAAAAAGGTAGTGTGGGGGATTTGATAACTCTATATTAGAGTTATATTTCTTCTACGTTTGTGTACCGTTTTGTGTAGTTTACGGGTTGAATATATTAGAATTACACTATGAACTTGAGGAAATTTAATAAGTTTAGCTTTGAGTGATAAATTGTTAATCTGGGCATTTTTCACATTACTTACATTTATTTTGTCACTTTTGATCGCACGAGGTGTTTTCGTGTTGTGTTGGACAGGGAACGGAGCTCATGGATCAAGAGGAGGAGGAAAACGAACTTCAGAACATATGCGGAAGCTTGGGAGAGGAAGAATTGGAAAAAAAGAGGACAAAGATGGAAGAAGGGGGTTAAAGTGTCATTTTCATAAGTTTGGGTCGTGACACTTAACACCCCCAATGAAGAGTAGAATGAGAAGACTTAGAAAAATTGAGCGGAAGAAAAAAGAAGAAAACCCACTGAAGTGTAGGATCAAAAGTTGATCCTAGGATCAGAAGCAGATCGCAGGATCACAATATGTGATCGCACGATCAAGTGGGCGAAGGTTGTAGAGAACAAAAAAAAAAAAGAAAACCCACTGAATTGTAGGATCACCTCTGTGATCGTAGGATCAACCCAGATCGCCTGATCAGAGAAAGTTGATCGCACGATCTGCTGAAGCCAGATGCACGATTTTGCTTGTTTTTGAGCCAAAACTACGTCGTTTAGTGTTATGTTATTTCCTAACCTAGTTGGGGAATAATTAATACACGTAATAGTGATTCAAGGAGACACTTTTCATCTATTATTCATCACTCACGCAAGGAGAAAGAGGAGAGACGGGGGTCAAGAGGAGGATTCCTCCTCCATTGAAGATCTAGGGTTTCATCTTATTCTTCTTCTTCTTCTTCTTCTTCTTCTTCTTCTTCTTCTTCTTCTTTCAAATCTTGTATGGAGAACTTGTAAGTTTTGTTTGGTTGATTACTATTAGCTAAACTCCATTGCTAGGCTTCTCTAGAGAGCCCAGGGTTTATGTAGATGAATGATTTTCCGGGTTTAGACTTTGTCTCATGCTTTTATGCTTTGATCTATCGAATGAATATTTAGTTTCTTGAACTTGTTAGTGAGTCTCGCCTATTGACACGGCGTGACCATGATTTAATCTTTATGAAAACTAGGGTTTGTTCATAGTTCATCGTTTTGCTTAATGTTAATGTTTATTTTAGTTACATGTTCTTGTTCTATACTTAATCCTTAGTGTGAAAGGAGTGATCAACCGGACGCGCTAGCTAATTAGATGAGTGCACGACAGTGACTTCGCCTAATTGTGATGAGACTTTGAACACAATCTCGAATCACCGAGACCGGAAAGGAGACGTGTTAGGATTGGCCTTAGTGCGGGGAGATTCGGTAGGATTATTTAGCTGTTCCGTGAAACGGTGGGCCGACAGGACCCGTTATCGTACCAGTAGATGACCTGCTAGAACGGACCGGTAGACAACATGAGACCGAGAGGAGATTGTAGTTAACCGAGACGTAAAATGACATGAGACCGACAGGATATTGTCATAGCGTATTACCCGGATGAACTAAAATAGGATTGACGTGTTACATAGCTGAACCGGAATTCGTCTACAGCCCTAGGTGATCTAGAGATCGCCTAGTTTCTCCATATCTATTCATTAAAAAAAATACAAAAATATTAGATTAGTTGTTATTTCAATTCTTAAATCAATTAACTCTTTCCTCCTGCACCGTACTCTAAATTAAATAACTAATTAAATAATCTCAAGCATGTCCTCGTGGGATCGATAACTCGGGGTTGAAATATCACCCCTATATTACTTGACCGTGCACTTGCGCATACGCGTTAAGAAATCGCGTCAGATATAAAGCTTGCCTTGTAGCTAAGGGATTTCACCTAACACCTGGGGTTGATTTTTCTGAAACTTCTAGTCATTTTGCCAAACACGCCACTGTTCGCTGCATATTAGCCCTTGCTACTTCCTTTTCTTGGCCTTTGAAGTAACTCGGCGTTTAAAACTCGTTTTTACATGGTTTTCTTTGCGAACCGTCTATATGGAACAACCCACGGGTTTTAAACACCTCAATTTCCCTCAACATGTTTGTCGTTTAAACAAGTCTATATACAGTTTAAAACAAGCCCCTAGGGCTTGCTTTGAACGGTTTACGCCATACTTTCTTTAGGCTTTGTTGCCTCCTTTGCCTATTCCTCACTTTTTATTCGTCATTCAAACAATCGTCTTACTTTTTTAGTTTTATATGTAGACGACATTATTTTAATCGGGAATGATTTTTCTTACATCCCCACTCTTGTCACTCATCTAAGTTCTGAATTTGAGATGCCCAACCTTGGTCCTCTCACTTATGTTCAGGGATTACAAATCAAACTCTCTTATGCTGGTATTTTAATTTCACATTAAAAATACATTTTCAATTTACTTACTCACTTCAATATGACTTCTTTTAAACCCCGCCCCACCACAATGGCTGCTGGGGTAAAATACCACGTCCTTAACGGTATTCCTCTTAGCGAACCCGCCGTTTTGAATTGGGCGCCTTGCAATATTTAACTTTTAGTCGTCCGGACATCGCCTTTGCGGTAAATCACATCTTTTATGCATCAACTGACCAGCTTGCACCTTTGTGGTGCCAAACGCATTATGCGTTATCTTCAAGACACCAAATCACACAACATTTTTTTTTATAAATTCGGTTCAATTAACCGAGTTTTCCATTCAGTGCAACACCCCCGCCCCCAAAGTCACACGGACTGCCTGGCCGCATGATTTGGTAGAGATGTCTCCGCCCCAGGTGATGAGCCTCATTGGGAACGGATAAGGATCGTCGGTTCACAGTTAGTACAACCATCGAATATCCGAATATAACTTATTATACATTCATAAAACCAGTGACATTGTCTGAAAGGTATAAATACAATAATTTACAAAATGAAAAATGCTATGTGAAGTACTAAGCAGCTCAATATCCTAGCCAGCAGCGTCGTGAACGGCTCCGACCTCATTGCTAACCTGCCGGTTTTGAAATAGCACATGGCGACCGCAGAAAAACATTTAATCAATAAAAGCTGAGTAAATTCATACTGCAATATGTAAAAGGAGTTTTGGCACGAAATCATGTATATGAATAACATGATATCCAACGGGAATCCAAATGAGTTGTCAAATATTAACCGATTCCTTTCTTATCAATAGTTTAGCTGGCGTAGTGTTGCCCACCGGTGTCAAATGCCCCAGAGAGGTTACGATGCAATGTATATATCACCATAGGGTGCCTCTTGGGATATCTAAGATCCCAATTCACCCGAGCGTTGTGGGATGCCCATACGTCAAATCCCCGCTCATAAACACGACTGTGATACCTTAAGTGCCGACACCTCTATACCGTTGTAACCCGCACCGGTATAAGTAGTACTCTATAGTTTTACAATAAAAGGAGGTTCGCGTCCCAGCGCCTCCGACCTGAGCCATAACATAAAAAAATGGAGGATCGCGACCTAGCGCCTCCGGCCTGAGCCGTAATATAACAAAATGGAGGATCGCGACCTAGCGCCTCCGGCCTGAGCCGTAATTTCCGCATCCTCCTTGCATTGCCCCAATTAAATTATAGTGCATTTATTCATTTTCATTTCCCAATAATAACACCCGGTTCAAAACCGTCAAGTCGCAATATTATCATTTATTTCCGAACTGTCATTTTACCATATTGTCATTTGATTTTCAAGACTTCATAACTTCCAACTGGGATGTTCAAAAGAAGAATTATCAAAGCACATTTCATAAACATTTGGCCCATTTCCAAGTATCACAAATTACGACAAATCATATTCGTTCACGCACACAAAATCACATTTTAACAGTTAAAGTATTGCACATATGAACTTACCGGTAGCAAATAGCAAGGCAAGAGAAGTCCTAGTACTCGTTCTTGTACTCAACGAACTCGTCGCCTACGAGCTGAGAGTCTACAAATGCGCAAGTAGCCCTGATTAACACATAGCTTATTCGTATAACGAATGAAATCTTCTCTATATGAAATGCGGTGTATGTCCCCTAATGAATTTCCCAACCCCCTTGTATTTATAATTTTACATTAGCTTATTTATTTCTCAAGTTTAATAATTTCTTTAGGAGGTTAACAAACAAGATAATTCTAATTTCTTAATTTCATGCTAATTTTATTTTGGCAATTATTTCCTTGAAGGATTTTGTAGTATTGTTATTTGAAGATCTTATTAATATTAATATTATTATTATTGTTGTTCTTATTATTATTAACCAAGTAAATATTTTGAAAAGGGAATATGTATACATGCTTGTCACGAAAGTAATATGCTAGTAAGGTTTGGGATTATTACGATTCGTATTATTTCATGGTTTAAGTCTTAACATATTATTTGGATTTTTTTTGTGTAATTATTAACATAACACCAAATAACACGTTTTTTATATAGTTATATTGACAAATATTTATATATACTAATATTCACTTGGCCTTCATGTTATAGACAAAAACATTTTACTTACTTATTTATTTATTTATTTATTTATTTATTTATTTATTTATTTATTTATTTATAGTGTGATAACCTATTTCCACTATCATAAGAGAAAATGAGATTAAATATGTTTTAAAAATTACAAACACAAATACTAAGGGTATTTTTCAAGTATTTATATTGATAAGCAAGTTATTAATGATATTTATTTAGCATTAATATTATTTTTATTTTCAAAAAATAGTTTATTACATTTATTTATTATTTAATAAAGATATTTAAAACTACAAAAGCACCCCAAAATCAATTTTAATAAGTTTTAGAGGTTACACCCTTTAATTTGATGAAAAGACACTTTTCCCCATATCCCCACACATTTCAGTTTATATAAAAAGTCAGGAGCCTCCCCAATAGTCTTAGGAAAAGACACTTTCACCCCCCCTTTCTTCCTTTCACGTACTCCTCTTCAACCCGATTCACCCGAATCGATTTCTAACTAACAAGACTCGATTTTGATCATCATAATGGAAATACGAAGCGGTTTAGAGCTTACCCACACGAAGAATAATGAAAACGGTCGCCGAATGGAGCGGGTCGAGCCTTTAATCGCCGGGTTCGGAGGTGGAGATCGCCAACGCGAACTCCGGCGGTTATGGGTTCGTTCGAGGCCTTCCCTGGTCTCCTTGGACCTCCTGGAGGTGATTTAGATGGGTTTTAAGTGGTGGGTGCGTCGAGGGGGTTTGGCCGAGCTCCACGCCGGCGTTCATGGAGGTGGCGGCGACGGACGTGGCTCCGGCGTGGGTCGTTGCTGCTGCTTTTGCTCTGTTTTCAATTAGGAATTTTGGAACTTCAGATCAAGCAGAAATAATAATCTAATGAAGAAATCAGATTACTATTTGAGTTGCTTATTTCTATCTGCATCTAGAGTTTGATTATGAATTTACTAGGCAAGACTGTTCAAAACTGAATCAGAGATTAGGTTACAAGTTGCACTTTAAAAAGGATGCCATGGTCTTTCATGGCGATTGTTGTCCTGGAATGCTGGATAAGTTTAGATGAGTATTATGAAAAGGGGAGACAGTATATATTATAGAGAGTTAGGGAACGGGGAATTATTTGGGGAATTATTCAGGGGTTGCGCTTGCATTCATATAGGGCATTTAATTGTAATTGTTGCGAGGATGGAAATGTGTTAATATAGGATTATGTGATTATTGTAGATTCAGAATACGTAGGAGGCGAATTCTTTGAGGACCCCTACTACTAGTCCCGTGCTTGCTTGTGTGTGAAGTTCTCTTTCCATTTTCAAGTAAGTACATATGTACAATGTCTTCAACTATCAAAATATGCTTTGTTGTGAGTTATCATGGATTTTGGCACGTGCGTTACTCTTCAAATGTTAACGCGACCTATGATAATCCGTTTTCGAAGTTATTTTATGCCTTTTATTTCTACCTTTTGCGTTCTCAATATGGAGAATTCGTCGTCTCTTGAGTAAATTATGCTAAAGTGTGATAATATGAGTTCATGAGCTTTACTTGTTAAATCCGGGCGTTTCTTTGGATATTTTGAGCTTTTATTGTGATATGATCGCGGGTTGTGTTTTCGTGTTGTGATTCGCAGGAAAACAGGGCTTGGAGGATCATGCAGGATATGGAAACGAGCTTCGGAAGCAACGAACTCAAAGAAAAAGTCAAAGGAAGCAAGGAATTCAAAGAAGAAGTCAAAGGAAAAGTGCAGAAACAAGGGGTCTTCGTACGAAAACAAATGTCTTCGTACGAAGAGAATGGACTTAGCCAAATTTTCAAGATCTGAAGATCTCTTCCCAAACATGCATGCAGTACTTACATAGGAAGACCTTCGTACGAAGAGGAATTGTCTTCGTACAAAGAGAAATGTCTTCGTACGAAGACATCGCTGGAAAACGCATATTTTTTGGGGCTTTTGCGTAGTTTATCCAAACTTTGTAATATTGTTATGGAAACGTATTTAAGTGTTTTAGGTCGAATTTTTCAGTAGTTCACAACGTTAGAAACATCTTTTGGAGAGCAAGAAGCTATTTCAAGAGCTTGGGAGTTTTGAATCACTCGTTTGGATTCTCAACTCTTCCTCTTTCTTAGTTTTTGCTTATGAAACTTATGAAACTCGTTGTTTTTAGTATGAATCGTAGTAGCTAAACCCTTTTTGCTGGGAATTCTCGTTTGGTGTAGCTAGGGTTTGATATAAACATGATGTTTTGAGATTGTGATTCATGTTTTTAACTTAATCTTTCGTGTTCTTTCATTATTATGGATTGTTTATGGTTTTGATCTCATTATTTTTGCGAGTAGCTAACGTAAGAATAATCTTAATGAACATTCACGTGGTAACTCCGTGATAGTTAGTCGGTAAATTGAATAATCCACCTAGTCGAATCAATATTTGGTAACTCGATATTGTTAACTAGGATCGTTAGAATAGAATTGTGATTCCTAATGCATGCTTAAAAGTAAAATAGACTTGGTAACTCGGTATATTTAGGTTTTAAGTATAGATAATTTGCTTGGTAACTCGGTAAGTTTTATATTGCTCGATTAATAGTGAAAGACACGTGGTTGCTTTACGAATCAAAACATAAGTTTAGATCAACCTAGTGAACCTAGAGAATTCCCGGTATTTATCCTCGTATTAGAAAAGTCATAAACTCACTCTTTGTTAATCGTGACCTACTTCACTCGATTAATTGAGAATCTTGCATTTTTATTTTAGTAGAATTAGAACAAAACACAACTTTGCTGTAATACCCCGTATAATTGTCAGGGGTAAATTAGTAATATGGAGAATTAAAAACGAGTCATAGTTATAAATATGTGATTATCTGGTTTTAATAGTTAATGATCTAGTGTGAGAAAAAAAAAATGTGGTGAACCAATATTCGCAGGAAAATAGTAGGAATTTGTTATATGGGAAGTGAAATACGAATCTAGCAATAAATAATAATTTGGATGAGTATTATTGGGTTTTCAAGTTAAATGAACATTAGTGTGACTATTTCTGAAAATATTTGAATTAGGATTAGTGTTCGTACTCGTGTGAATATTTATTTTAATTCTACGCGCAACTGTGTGAACGACCACCGCGAGACTTTATAGTTTCACTACACCCAATCATTCAAACTTTTGGTGTGCCAAGCACACCTTAATACTTTCTCAATCATCATCTTCTCCAAAACAAATTTGTCTTCTTCGGTGATATTTATCACCGCCACCGCCACCGCCACAACCATCATTATCACCTTCTCTAACTTTTGTCTCCCTATAAGATGAGTCACCAACCTCAATCATTCACATTCTCCTCATCACCTGCCCATCCTCCTCCTCATCTTCATCTTCTTCCCGCGGCCACACTAACGCCACCACCGTCACCGCCATCAAGAGACCCACCACCTTCATCACCCTTATTCTCTAGCCTCTGTTTTTTTTCACTTTCTGTCTCAATCTCTTCTCTGTACAAACACCCAGCAGCAGCAGTAGCATCCACCATCTCCATCGTCATCTTCTCCATCTCCGGCGAAATCGCCGGCGAAATCACCACAACCACCAACACCCCACTGCCCCCTATCTCCCTCTTTAATCTCCCTCTGTTTCTCTCTCTCTTTCTCTCTCTGCGACTTGAAAACAGAGAGGAATAGAAGCAGCAGCAGAGGCAGCCGGAGCCACCACCTCCGCTGCCGTCGTCGGGAAACATAGAAATCACCGCCACCACCCAACATCATCTCCTCTCCAACTCTCTGTATTACCTCTCTCTGTCTCACTCTCCCTGCTCTGTTCCGAAACAGAGAAACAGCAGCAACAATCAGCAGCAGCAGCGGTGACAAGCTCCGAAGCCGCCACCACCACCACTGCCGACGGGAACCACCGCCGGACAACCCCCTGTTTCTTTCTCTCTTCCTCCCTACCTCTCTCTCTTCTCTGTTTCATCCTCTCCACCATCCAGCAACAGAGAGAGAGGCTGCAACTAATCCGCTAAGAAAAACCCACGACCACCACCGTCGGCCACCATTGTTGCCGACGGGGAGCTTGGCCCAAGCAACCCGACAACTCCCATCCGTCCAAATCACTTCCAAACGACTTCTAGAGCTCCCAGGAGACGAACCCAAGTCCTACCTGAAGCTAGGAGGTACTCCATCGTCGGCGACGAAGAGCACCGTCGAGACTCACCGTCGGCGAACCCGGAAAGCTTCGTTTCTTGACCGATTCCGGCCATTCTTGGCCTATGTATGCTCTAAATCCCGCCGTGATTCCATTTAAACAATCAAAATCGGATCTCCTATGCTTGATTCCATGTTTAGCTTGTTAAAGTTGAAGTTTATGTAAAAGGGGTGAAAGTGTATTTTCAGAAAGTTATATTGACATAAGGGGGGGGGGGGGGTAGCTAGTTGTACTCTCTGAAACTAAGAAGGTTGTAGGTGTCTCATATTAAAATTACCTTGTGAGTAGGAGGGTTATATGTTGTCTTTTAAAACAAACTTGGGGGATTTACACTTCGTTTATCTAAACGTTATATTATGCGCGAAAAATAAATTTGTTATTTTCGGATTAAAAATATTTTCTAAAAATAGTAGTTTTCATGCCCGTTACGAGAAAGTGATTCGGACGCCAAAATAGTATACGAGCCGCTCGTTACAAATTAAACAAGGAACATTTTATTTAACAACTAAATATATTTTGCTTTAAACAAATAGTTTTCAAATTGGTTTATGTAATACTTGTAAAAAGTTATATTGGCTAGTTTATAAACGTTGCAGTGTCGTGTTCGGGAAAAATATAAACACCGTTTAAATTGTTGGATAAAGTATTTTTCATAAATATAACAAATAACCGTTTCACTATTATTTCGCGTCTTTATAAACCAACAACTACTCTAAGTCAATAATTACTTTTCAAAATATAAAATTTAATAGTTATCTAAAATAACCGCGTCGTATCAAATATTGAGAAGTGCTCTTCGTAAAATTCAGTATCGTTTATTCGCTAATTCTAATATATATATATATGTTATAAGAATATAAACTATTATTAGTTTTACTTGTATTTCATGGCGTTTGTGAAGAGGATTTCTATAAATAAATAAGACTTTTGGGAATATAAAATTTAATAATTTTTCAAATATAGACTCGTGCTTTATAATTTTTGGTTACTAAGAAAATATAGCTAAATAAAGAGACTTTAAGAAAGTAACACGTGAATCTCGATTTAGTATAAGATTTATTAAATTGGAATCTTAATAAGACTCGCAGAGCTATACACAGAATTGTGACGATTTAGAAGCTCCGATTTGTAGGTAACAGACTCATAGACAACGACTACGACTAGGACGATCCGACGCTACGGAATCGAGGTAAGTAAATATGCCTAGCCTAGCTTCCCTAGCTCCTTTCTTGTCGAAGTTTGATTTTGATACTTGTCTCAAAGTGCGTTTGTGATTTACATGTTCTATGTGAGTTTTCTTACAATTGAAAGATATTGCTTTGCTTTGATATTGTCACACGGACAATCTTAATCCGTTAATAATATAAAGTGGAAAGAGTTGTGCGGGGATCGTTATGTATACTTTTCGATAAGATTGGTCGTGGTTGGCTGCGGTCACCCGACCCGTTTATTTTACCCTGTCGCAACCTGCCGGGTTTGCTCCATGTACTCACCTCTCTGGCCGCAAGAAGTCTTAGGGGGGTGCCGGCACTTAAGGTCTTGGAGTATGCGAGATGGATAGATCTTCCCCGTATCAACTAAGTTAAAATGTGGTTTTCTTTAAGGACAAGAATGTCCATCAGTATAAAGGAAGACAAGATTGGGATATTACTCCCCGTTTCAAGATCCAGAAGGAAGGAATTGAAAGGTTGATAAGTTTAAAGCTGGATCGTGTTTTGCTTACACTTTTAAAGATTTATTTCCTCTTATTACTGTTTTGAGAATAAATTATGCATCATCATCTGTTTACGAGCTAGGGTATTTATTTACTCAGCATTTCACAGCTGACTTTAGAAACTGCGGTTCCGTTTTCCTTCCCACCGCAGGTTTAGAAGCTGAGGACTACGATGTAGCTGGGTACGGGACGCACTAAGAAGAATATCATCGCAAATAGTAAAGTAAGCTAGTATGACTAGCGTTCGCGTAATGTTTTATTAGTGACGTGTGAAAAACTCAAAAGCGACTTGTAATGTCCAATAAGATGTAATATATAAAGACTTGTGTAATGTGTAATAGTATTGTAATATATGGATGTTGTGCTTATGACTTCCACCAACACTTTTGGCATCGCCCTCCTGGGCTTTCCGGTCCGGAACGGAAGGCTTGGGGACCACGGGTGGTTGCATTTGCGACTTGCCCACATAAGGTTTAAGATAATAACTAGTTTAACAAAGTCCCTTGGGTTCGATAACCCGGAGTTCCGGATATTACTACACACGACGACCATACACTTGTGGTTCGAGCGAGGTAAGCTCTGGGCTACCTTCTAACGCTCTTAGAGAATTGGGACGAGCGATTTCCCAAGACGTACCTTTTTATATATTGCATCGTGACCTCTCTGTGGACATACGTTACCCGCTGGGTTTTCATGCCTCAGCCAAACTAATAAGTTAATGTGGTACTCTTTTTACACCAGTTTAACTAACGAGTTCTTTTACTTCTTTTACTCTCGCGTCATTTCAAAAGTTCTTATAATCATGTTGTATTAGCCAAACTCTTGTTTACTCATTGTAGTGAGTGCTTACTCAGGTTTTACTAATAACATTTTTACGCGTCGGCTTTTGCCATTTGAAAACATGGAGGTTATGAATAAAGGTAGGGGAAACGCGCACACGTAGCAGAAGGCAAATAATAAGTTAGGAAGCATCTAGTTAATTGTTAACATGAGTAGTATTTCGAATTCCAACCAATGTTATCATTGTTCCAAACTTTATTGGAGGTTTTCTCCCTTTATTTTAATAAATTACTCTTTGAATATTGTTAAGTTGCACTAGCCATGACAGGGTTGTTTCAACATTAATCTCTCTTTTCTACTTTTTAGTTTATAACACTTTTGTTATAGTTAGAAAAATCAATTCACAAAGTACGTGTAACATTTCTCTTTTCCTAAAGAAAACTTCAAGCGAATATTTAATTTTCCTAAAGAAAACTTCAAACCATGAATTTTCTGTTTGTTTCAAGTTTATTATATTTAATGTATAATTTTAATGATTTTAAAATTGATATTTAGATAAAATCCAAAATTTCCAGATAATAGATATAAACTTAAGTTGTTATAGAAGATTAAGTTCTCATCAGGAAAAGGAAAAAAGATTAAGTTAATACATAAATATATTAATGTGACATTCTTAAAATAAATTAGAAAAAGGAACATTAGCCACTTGTAAACACGCAGTGATTATTCGAGTAATGTATTCTTAAAAAAAAAATTTGAGTAATGTGAAACAAACTCATAAATAGTGCTATTGGCCTCGTGGTTAGATCGTTCTACGTTTGGTAGAGTAATGACTGATTGTCGCGTGCTCTTTCAACGTTTTTCAGCTATCTACATAGTTTGGAGTCCATGCTTGACAAACAAACTAGCGCATTACTACGCAAAGTTTGGTCTATCCATTGATGATGTTAGAGTTTGGATGGGTATTGTCCCAATTTGGGCTATTGATTGTAACAATTTGGGCTATTGATTGTAATATGCAAGATTTAGTTCATTTGAACACTGCTTGAATGAAATTTCCTGTTTTTCTTAAAAAAAAAATAGTTTTATTGGCCTAGTGATTAGTTGGAAACTGCAGAGTTCGAACCAGATTTGAGTCTCGAACCAGAGTTTGAATCTCACTAAACATTTTTTTTTCAAACTCTCTTTGAAAGCAGAGGAAGTCTTGTTCTTTCTTTTTCTAAACATCCTTTCTCTTTGTTTTTTTAAAAGAGTAATTCTTATTAAGGGCCTAAGATATAAAATACATAAAACTAGACCAGTCCAATAACATACTGGGCTAGCCCATTACAATTTAATCCAGGTGAAACCAAGCCGAAGCCATGGGCATTCTCTCTCTAAGCCCCGCCGTCTCTATTAAATGCGCCACCGAATTAGCTTGTCTTCGGATCGCCTTATTCGTCCTCTTATTTTCGCGAAGCTTATCCTATAATGTTACAAGTTAAAGAACTAAAAAAATAGAAGAATTATGCACTGAAAATGGGTGCTTTTGGGTATTACCCACACCACATGGTACCATCTTGGTAATTGGCCATATTTCAGGGGTGATTTGTATCATTTATCTTTTTAGTTAAAAAAAGGCAGAAAAAACCCATAATCCTCAAACCCGACACAAGAAAATAAATTAGCAAAGTTGCACCACATGTACTTAAAGTTTGCTGTTTTCGGTAAGTGGGTGCCCAAACTTTAAAATCATGAACCACATGTCCCAAACTTTCAAAATTCGTTTAGCGGGGTACTATTTCATTAACTTTTCATCAATATGGGATGAAATAATACAAAAAGACTATCGTACCCTTCATTTTCACCTGTAAATTTGTTTAAAATTACAAATTTTACAAATAAATCAAAAAATTTATTAAGAATAGTAAAATTATAATTTAAATTTTAGATAAATATAAAAATAATATATATTTTCATAAAAATAACAAGCTTACATATATTTGCATGAAAAATACAAATTATTACAATAAAAAACTATTCAAGAACGTCAGGTCAACTCTTGTGCCAGTTGTTAAAATGTAAAAAGATAATTGTACTTTTTTTATTAAAAAAATGCATGTGAAGTTATGAAATTTGAGAAATGAGAAATGAAATTTCATAATAACTTTGCTAAAAGAAGGTTAAAGATTTTTGGATTGACAGATATATATATATATATATTTATTTCATAATTTGAAATATTGTAAAAATATGTAATTTTAATGAAAATATACAACATTATCTTACATATACCTAATTAATAAATTAATGTTTAATTATTTGATTTTTTAGATTTGTTTGTAAAACTTGCCATTTTAGAAAAAAACTGGAGATGAAAATGAAGGGTAATAGTCTTTTATAATATTTTTTGAATACAGATGAAAAGTTAACGGAAAGGTAATTTTGAAAGTTCAGAACTTAGTGGTATATGATTTTAAAGTTTGAATACCCACTTGTCCGAATAAGCAAACTTTGGATAACCGTGGTGCAAGTTTGCGAAATAAGTTATGTGTTTGTTTTAATTCGGGCCGGTTTAAAGTGGTTCGGGGTTTATAAGCGTCTGGGGCTGACCCGAGCAATTGGAACAGGCCCACCCAAAGGTCGGTCGTCGCTCAGTTTAACGCAAATATTGTACCTTTAAATACGCATATATTGATTAGCACTGTATTTGTACAGACTAGGGAGAGAGAGAGCACAAAGAGGGGTTTCCATAAAAGTCACAGCAAGAGAGACGACGACGACATTATCTTACATATATGTAATTATTAAATTAAGATTTCATTATTATTATTTTTAGTTTTGTTAGTAAAACTTGCCATTTTAGAGAAAATTAGGGGTGAAAATGAAGGGTGCAATAGTCTTTTTATAATATTCCGTCTAATACAGATGGAAAGTTAAAGGAAGAGTATCACGTTGAACGAATTTTAAAAGTTTAGAACATGTGGTGCATGATTTTAAAGTGTAGATACAACTTGTAAGAAATAGCAGACTTTGGATACCTGTGGTGCAATTTTGCCAAATAAATTCCATGTTTGTTTTAAAGTGAATCGGGGTTTAGAAGCGTCTGGGCCATTGGAACAAGCCCACCTGAAGGTCGGTCGAGTGAGTCACTCGTGAGTTTAACGCAGATATTGTACCGTTAAATACGCAGATATTGATTAGCTTTGTATTTTTGTACAGACTACTAGAGAGAGAGCACGAAGAGGGGTTTCCATAAAAGTCACCGAGAGAGAGAGAGAGAGACGACGACGGAGAATTGGGGGAGAGGAGTGCACAGACAATATGGAGGAGGAGGAAGAAAGAGGGGTTGAGGAGGAGGCTGAGACAAGGGTTTTAGGGTTCTCGGACCACGGCGGAGATCAAAGCCGTCCACCAACGCCGCTAGTAGTGGATTTCCGACTTCACCCACCCACGCCCAGCGAGGTTTCCCTCATAATTCTCCCTCTCTGTCTTTCCAATTTCAAGTTGCTCCTCTCTATCTGGTATCAATTTTGGATTGGAAAACCATCTGTGCAGTTTCCGTGTATGACTGAATTAAGTTGTGGGTTTGTTAAGTCGTGGGTTTGTTAATATGGTTGGCTTGCTGTTAGGGTTCTCGGACCACGGCGGAGATCAAAGCCGCCACCGCCCCCAACGCCGCCTTCACCCAGCCACGCCCAGCGCCAGCCCCGATCTGAAGAAGCCGCCCTCGAGGTTTCCCTCATAACTCTCTCTCTCTGTCTTTCAATTTTCAAGTTGCTTCTCTCTGTCTTATATCAATTTTGGAAAACCATCTGTTCAGTTTCCTTCAGTATGCCTGAATCATATTATTGTTGTGGGTTTGTTGCAGTTTCCACTATATTGTGTATGACTGAATTTAATTGTGGGTTTCTTAATTGATGGCTCGGGATTGGGAATATATACTGATTGTAGTGAGTGAATTTATTTCCATGTCACCACAATTAATAAGTTACCAAAATTAAATCAAAATTTTAGTAATCAAGGAGATATAATGTAATGAGAAAATCAGATTAGTGTTTGAGGCTATATGTAATTTTACAGAATTAGATTATGAGTTTACTAGGTAAGAAATTTTCACTATGACTGAAAACCCATCTGTGTAGTTTCCGTTATATTGTGTGTATGACTGAATTGAGTTGTGGGTTTGTTAATTGGTGGCAGATATGGTTGGGTTGCTGTTAGATTCAATTGGTCATATATTTATTCCATGTCAACAGAATTAATAAACCCATGTTTCAATTAGGAATTATTGAAGTTCGGATCAAGGAGAAATAATAATAATCTAATGAAGTAATCAAATTACTGTTTGAGTTGCTTATTGCTATATGTATTTGTCTAGAGTTTGATTATGAATTTACTAGGAAGAGTGTCCAAAGCTGAATCAGATTAGGTTTGCGATGCTCTTTCATGTCAATTGTTGACTTGGAATGTTTGCTTAAGTTGATATGAGTACTATGAAACGGGGAGGCAGTGGAAATTTGAGAGAATTAGGGAACAGAGAGTCAAAGAGGAAAGTAGGAAGACACAATGCTTGATGGATGCTTGGTTTCCTCGGTTTTTGGAAGTCAGAGGTAAAACTTTTGTTTTGGGAATCTAGATGTACGACTTCTGTTTACTTATACTTATAATCTGGAAATCATAGTTTGTGTTAATGTGAAGATTGATAATCATTGTTTGTGGAGGATCCACTTCAGTGGAAGATTGATAATGTTTCTTCGTAGTTTCATGTTACGCATTGGAGTAATCAGAATGAATAGATTCCAAGGTCCACTGTGTTCGAGACACCATTGATGTCAAAGAGCGACACATTTTGATGAAATGTACACCCTTTATCATTCTGAATATCAACGGTTAAATCTCTGTATCTCCAAGAATTACTGAAAAAGTGAAGTACATATCGTGGTAGAACTTTTTTCTACTTGGGATTTGGTGGCGTGGATTAGGTGATGTTCTCGAGAAAGCTGTGTTTTGTGATTGATTCGTTGGAATAAAAATAATTGGAAGCAAGAAGTCTGTGAGAAAGAGAGTAAGTTAGAGAAGAGGACTAGTTATTTTTCACAGTAGGATAAGGGTACTAGTTTCTCCTTATTTGAGAAGGAGAGTTGCGTATTTGGGTCGGAAGAGGGAACAAATGGAAACCCAAGTAAGCTCATGGAGGGTTATGTGGAGAAGGGCTATAACTGTTTTGCGTCTTTTGTACAATTTGGGTTTATTTTGTTTGGTGGTTTCTAAGACCATTTTGCTGATGATGTTTCTGTAAAATTTACTAAAGATCTACACTATTGCTTAGTGGCGGAGATGGTTTGGTTTTTAAGAAAGAGATGAAATTGAGGGTTTAACATTGCTGAATTTTTTGTATGGTCTCATGTCAAGCTTTTGATTAGTTAGAAGGGCTGTGTCGGTTATTAGTTCTGCTGGGTTAATATTTCAGTTTAAAGAGACATAAGCCGTGATATCCATGTAACTATATCCATGTGACTATGGTATGGGGAATTCAACTTTATGTAAGCATATCTAATATGTGGGGTGGTGGATCTTGGGAGATTCAAGTAACAATTTTCGGGAAATGTTAATGGTTTATACTTTGGGGGAGAGGTGGATAGATTTTCGTGCAGCGAGGCTACTTAGGAGGATTCTGGATGACAATGGTCAGTTCTGGATAGATGGATTGTTTTAAAAAGTTGAGTGGGTAAAATCGTTGGGTATTGCGATACTACAGATGTGAAGAAATTTGGATTTGATTAGTGTGGGCATAGTAATATTCTTGAGGCAGTTTTGTGCAGAATAAGAATTGTTTTCTGTATTGGTGTAGGCAGAGGAGTTAAAAGGCAAGGGAGGTAAGCTTACATGATAACTAGGATGTTATCTTTTGCAGATATTCAGATGTGTATGCTTTGTGTTTGGTTTTCTTTTGTGGTGTTGTAGTAGTCTGTTTGGCATATAAAGATCTAGTGTGTATTTTATTGACATAACTTGGTGGTATTGCCGGCTTTATGGATGTCATCCTACTTTGTATTTTATTATTGAAATAGTGCCATTGGTTTTATTGTAAACCCGACATTTGTTTGTTGTGGTTCAGAATGGTGGGTGGCTCTGCATCCGGCAATTGTTGAAGGTTTTAGGTAGTTATTTTGATGTTTGGACATTCTGCGTGCTTCGGAAATACGTGCGTGTATATATGTAAATCGTAATATCTGTAAGTATGCATGCTTTATTCAGCTGGTCTCACTCCTTTTGCTTTTCTAGAAGTAGATTGTCTCTATCCGGTAGATTAGGAATTGTCATTGAGGTCTCAGGAAAGTAGGTGTTGGGTTCTAGAAGCCCAAAATTTTTGAATCCAAACAACCACTACCAAATCCAAACACCATGAATTAAATATTCCTTTGCCAATTTTAACAATCTCATGAGAGACGAACTTAATAGTTTTCAGTTCCAGAGGGTCCAATTTTTATCGTCCCAAATAACCACCGCAAACATATACCCCATCATTCACGAAACCATATCTCAATTATCCCGCAGAAAGCATAATTTCTCATTCCAGAACACCAAAACTTTTAAAAACTAAATAAATGTCTCAAGATTAAATTTTCCTTACCAAGTTAGAGCAGTCTCATGTAACTATACCTCTAGCCTTTTCAATCAAAAAATCTGAATACTTGTTGAATTGAGAGACCTCTGCAGACATGGTCATCCAAAATTAGCGAAACCACTATCGTTCAGTTCACTTGTGGTGATCCATGTTGTATCGGTTTTCTATTAATCTATACTACTCTTTTGGGACAACAGTTTCCCTCGTAAGGGGTGTCAACAATTAAGGTATTTAGTGGGCTCGATTCTCCAACGAAGAAACTGATATGCTCATGATATAACCCCACTAGAGTGATGACCTCATCATTCCAATTCCAAAACTCCTAATCCTATGAGAGTATGACCAGTATAAGTCGAGGCTCAATTTTCGATTCTTTATATCCTCGACTAAAGATACTCGCGTAGTATGGTTTTGTTGGAGTGATGTCTTACATCATTCTAATTCCACAACTCAAGTTTAGAATATTTTTATCTACCAATAAAGAAACAGACACTCATAAACAATCCCATTGGTGTGATGACCTATATCATTCCAATTTCATAACTCTTAAAATGCAATAATTCATTGGATTGATTGACCTATATCATTTTAATTCCATAAGCCACAATTTTCGATTCTATACATCCACGATTGAATAAACTGGTATACTCATAAAACAGCCCCGTCAGTAATTTAGATTCCTTAACTATGGCAATCTTATTGCAGTGCTCACCTATATCCATTCTAATTCTACGTGCCTCATTTTTAACTCTAGATATCAAACAGTGAAGCCTCAATGATTCTATATATCCTCCAACGAAGAAACTGATATACTCATGATATAACCCCATTAGAGTGATGACGAAATATGATAATCCTATGATAGTATGACCAGTATTGGTTGAGGCTCAATTTTCGATTCTTTATACGACTAAAGATACTCGTGTAGTATATTTAGTTCTGTTGGAGTGATATCCTACATAGTTCTAATTCCACAAATCTCAATTTTAAATTCTATTTAACTACCAATGCAGAAAAAGATACACTCATAAACTATCCCATTCGTGTGATGACGTATATCATTCCAGTTCCATAACTCTTAAAATGTCATAATCCTTTTGGAGTGATGACTATATATTCTAATTTCGTGAGCCTCAATTTTCAATTCTACGTATCCACCACTGAAGAGACTGATATACTCATATAGTGTATAACACCTTGTAGTGATGTCCTAAATCATTCTAATTCCCCGAATCTCGATTTAGATTTTATTTTTCCACCAAGAAAGGAACATATACAGTCATAAAACAATACCATTAGACCTATATCACTCCGATTCCATACCTCACAAAACATAAGAGTCCAGTTGGAGTGGTGACCTATATCATTCTAATTCCATGATCCTCAATTTTCGATTCTATGTATCTCACATTGATGAAACTCATGTACTCGTATGATATAATTAATTGGAGTCACTGACCTATATCATTCTAATTCCACAAGCCTCAATTTTTTATTCTAGATATTCACGATTGAAGAAACTGATTTACTCAGAAACAATACCGTTGAGGTGATGCAATGTAATTCCGATTCCATAACTCTGGCAATCTTATTGGAGTGATCACCTATATCATTCTAATTGCATGAGCCTCAATTTTCAACTCTATATATCCAACAATGAAACCCCAACTATTCTATCTATCCTCCAACAAAGAAACTGATATACGCACGATATGACCCCATTAGAGTGATGACCTCATCATTCCAATTCCAAAAATCCCGAAATATTATACCCAATGAGAGAGTATGACAATGATATAACCCTGTAGAGTGATGACATCATTCCAATTCCAAAACTCCCAAAATATGATAATCCTATGAGAGTATGACCAGTATCAGTCGAGGCTCAATTTTAGATTCTTTATATCCTCGACTAAAGATACTTGTGTAATATGGTTCTGTTGGAGTGATGTCCTACATCATTCTATGTCCACAGAACTCAATTTTAGATTCTATTTATCTACCATCGAAAAATCAAATACAGTCATAAACAATCTCATTGGTGTGATGACCTATATCATTCCAATTCCATGTATCTTAAAATACAATAATTCTTTTGGAGTGATGACTATATCATTCTAATTCCATGAGCCTCAATTTTCAATTCTACGTATTCACCACTGAAGAGACTGATATAATGTATAACACCTTGGATTGATGTCCATCTCGATTTTAGATTTTATTTATCCACGAAGAAAGGAACATATACAATCATAAAACAATACCATTGGAGTGATAGACCTATATCATTCTGATTCCATAACGCACCAAATATAATAGCCCAATTGGGGCGGTGACCTATATTATTCTTCCATTATCCTCAATTTTCGATTCAATGTATCCAACATTGATGAAACTGATGTACTCGTATGATATAATCCATTGGAGTGATTGACCTATATCATTCTAACTCCACAAGCCTCAATTTCCGGTTATAGATATCCACGATTGATTATATTGATATTCTCATAAAACAATCCCGTTGAGGTGATGACATGTAATTCCGATTCCATAACTCTGGCAATCTTATTGGATTGGCCACCTACATCATTCTCAATCCATGAGCCTCAATTTTCAACTCTATATATCCAACAATTAAACCCGAACCATTCTATTTATCATCCAAAGAAGAAACTGATATACTCACGATATGACCCCATTAGAGTGATGACCTCATCATTCAAATTCCAAAACTCCCGAAATATTATACCCAATGAGAGAGTATGACAATGATATAACCCCGTTAGAGTGATGACCTCATCATTCCAATTCCAAAACTCCCGAAATATGATAATCCTATGAGAGTATGACCAGTATCAGTCGAGGCCCAATTTTAGATTACTTATATCCTCGACTAAAGATACTCGTGAAGTAT
This sequence comes from Linanthus parryae, assembly GCA_023055425.1. Taxonomy (NCBI): domain Eukaryota; kingdom Viridiplantae; phylum Streptophyta; class Magnoliopsida; order Ericales; family Polemoniaceae; genus Linanthus; species Linanthus parryae. The sequence goes on along the minus strand of JALGPY010000004.1, from coordinate 123,592,820 downwards.
TGTTTTGTTGGTGTGATTTCCTACCTCATTCTAATTCCACAAAACTCAATTTTAGATTCTATTTATCTACCAATAAAGAAACATATACACTCATAAACAATCCCATTGGTGTGATGACCTATATCATTCCAATTCCACAACTCTTAAAATGTAATAATTCTTTTGGAGTGATGACTATATCATTCTAATTCCATGAGCCTCAGTTTTCAATTCTACGTATCCATCACTAAGAAGCTCATATACTCATGTAGTGTAACACCTTGGAATGATGTCCTAAATCATACTAATTACACGGATCTCGATTTTAGATTTTATTTTTCCACCAAGAAAGGAACATATACAATCATAAAACAATACCATTGGAGTGATAGACCTATATCATTCTGGTTCCATAACGCACCAAATATAATAGCCCAATTGGGGCGGTGACCTATATCATTTCTTTATGATCCTCAATTTTCGATTCTATGTATCCAACATTGATGAAACTGATGTACTCAAATGATATAATCCATTGGAGTGATTGACCTATATCATTCTAATTCCATATGCCTCAATTTCCGATTCTACTAATCCACAACTGAAGAAACTTATACAATCGTAAATCAAATCTATTGGAGTGATGACCTATATCATTCTATGTCCAAGAGCCTCAAATTTCGATTGAATGTATCCTCGAAGAAAGAAACAAATATAATCATAAAACAGTACCATTAGAGTGATAGACTTACATCACTCCGATTCCATTACTCAACAAATGTAATAGTCCAATTGGAGTGGTGACCTATATCATTCTAATTCCATGATCCTCTATTTCGATTCTATGTATCCAACATTGATGAAATTAGTGTACTCGTATGATATAATCCATTGGAGTGATTGACCTATATCATTCTAATTCCACAAGCCTCAATTTCCGATTCTAGATATTCCCGATTGAAGAAACTGATATACTCAGAAAACAATCCCGTTTAGGTGATGACATGTAAATCCGATTTCATAACTCTGGCAATCTTATTGGAGTGATCGCCTATATCTTTCTCATTCCATGATCTTCAATTTCCAACTCTATATATCCAACAATGAAACCCGAACCATTCTATCTATCCTCCAACGAAGAAACTGATATACTCACGATATGACCCCATTAGAGCGATGACCTCATCATTCCAATTCCAAAACTCCCGAAAATATTATACCCAATGAGAGAGTATGACAATGATATAACCCCGTTAGAATGATGACCTAATCATTCCAATTCCAAAACTCCCGAAATATAATAATCCTATGAGAGTATGAACAGTATCAGTCGAAGCCCAATTTTAGATTCTTTATATCCTCTACAAAAGATACTCGTGTAGTATTGTTTTGTTGGTGTGATTTCCTACCTCATTCTAATTCCACAAAACTCAATTTTAGATTCTATTTATCTACCAATAAAGAAACAGATACACTCATTAACAATCCCATTGGTGTGATGGCCTATATCATTACAATTCCACAACTCTTAAAATGTAATAATTCTTTTGGAGTGATGACTATATCATTCTAATTCCATGAGCCTCAATTTTCAATTCTACGTATCCATCACTAAGAAACTCATATACTCATGTAGTGTAACACCTTGGAGTGATGTCCTAAATCATACTAATTACACTGATCTCGATTTTAGATTTTATTTTTCCACCAAGAAAGGAACATATACAATCATAAAACAATACCATTGGAGTGATAGACCTATATCATTCTGGTTCCATAACGCACCAAATATAATAGCCCAATTGGGGCGGTGACCTATATAATTCCTCCATGATCCTCAATTTTCGATTCTATGTATCCAACATTGATGAAACTGATGTACTCAAATGATATAATCCATTGGCGTGATTGACCTATATCATTCTAATTCCATATGCCTCAATTTCCGATTCTACTTATCCACAATGAAGAAACTGATACAATCGTAAATCAAATCTATTGGAGTGATGACCTATATCATTCTATGTCCAAGAGCCTCAAATTTCGATTGAATATATCCTCGAAGAAAGAAACAAATATAATCATAAAACAGTACCATTAGAGTGATAGACTTACATCACTCCGATTCCATTACTTACAAAATGTAATAGTCCAATTGGAGTGGTGACCTATATCATTCTAATTCCATGATCCTCAATTTCGATTCTATGTATCCAACATTGATGAAATTAGTGTACTCGTATGATATAATCCATTGGAGTGATTGACCTATATCATTCTAATTCCACAAGCCTCAATTTCCGATTCTAGAAATTCCCGACTGAAGAAACTGATATACTTTGAAAACAATCCCGTTTAGGTGATGACATGTAAATCCGATTCCATAACTCTGGCAATCTTATTGGAGTGATCGCCTATATCTTTCTCATTCCATGAGCCTCAATTTTCAACTCTTTATATCCAACAATGAAACCCGAACCATTCTATCTATCCTCCAACGAAGAAACTGATATACTCACGATATGACCCCATTAGTGTGATGACCTCATCATTCCAATTCCAAAACTCCCAAAATATTATACCCAATGAGAGAGTATGACAATGATATAACCCGTTAGAGTGATGACCTCATCATTCCAATTCCAAAACTCCCGAAATATAATAATCCTATGAGAGTATGAACAGTATCAGTCGAGGCCCAATTTTAGATTCTTTATATCCTCGACTAAAGATACTCGTGTAGTATTGTTTTGTTGGTGTGATTTCCTACCTCATTCTAATTCCACAAAACTCAATTTTAGATTCTATTTATCTACCAATAAAGAAACAAATACAATCATAAACAATCCCATTGGTGTGATGACCTATATCATTCCAATTCCACAACTCTTAAAATGTAATAATTTTTTTGGAGTGATGACTATATCATTCTAATTCCATGTGCCTCAATTTTCAATTCTACGTATCCATCACTAAGAAACTCATATACTCATGTAGTGTAACACCTTGGAGTGATGTCCTAAATCATACTAATTACACGGATCTCGATTTTAGATTTTATTTTTCCACCAAGAAAGGAACATATACAATCATAAAACAATACCATTGGAGTGATAGACCTATATCATTCTGGTTCCATAACGCACCAAATATAATAGCCCAATTGGGACGGTGACCTATATCATTCCTCCATGATCCTCAATTTTCGATTCTATGTATCCAACATTGATAAAACTGATGTACTCAAATGATATAATCCATTGGAGTGATTGACCTATATCATTCTAATTCCATATGCCTCAATTTCCGATTCTACATATCCACAATTGAAGAAACTGATACAATCGTAAATCAGATCTATTGGAGTGATGACCTATGTCATTCTATGTCCAAGAGCCTCAAATTTCGATTGAATATATCCTCGAAGAAAGAAACATATACAATCATAAAACAGTACCATTAGAGTGATAGACTTACATCACTCCGATTCCATTACTCACAAAATGTAATAGTCTAATTGGAGTGGTGACCTATATCATTCTAATTCCATGATCCTCAAATTTGATTCTATGTATCCAACATTGATGAAATTTATGTACTCGTATGATATAATCCATTGGAGTGATTGACCTATATCATTCTAATTCCACAAGCCTAAATTTCCGATTCTAGATATTCGCGACTGAAGACACTGATATACTCAGAAAACAATCCCGTTTAGGTGATGACATATAAATCCGATTCCATAACTCTGGCAATCTTATTGGAGTGATCGCCTATATCTTTCTCATTCCATGAGCCTCAATTTTCAACTCTTTATATCCAACAATGAAACCCGAACCATTCTATCTATCCTCCAACGAAGAAACTGATATACTCACGATATGACCCCATTAGTGTGATGACCTCATCATTCCAATTCCAAAACTCCCAAAATATTATACCCAATGAGAGAGTATGACAATGATATAACCCGTTAGAGTGATGACCTCATCATTCCAATTCCAAAACTCCCGAAATATAATAATCCTATGAGAGTATGAACAGTATCAGTCGAGGCCCAATTTTAGATTCTTTATATCCTCGACTAAAGATACTCGTGTAGTATTGTTTTGTTGGTGTGATTTCCTACCTCATTCTAATTCCACAAAACTCAATTTTAGATTCTATTTATCTACCAATAAAGAAACAAATACAATCATAAACAATCCCATTGGTGTGATGACCTATATCATTCCAATTCCACAACTCTTAAAATGTAATAATTTTTTTGGAGTGATGACTATATCATTCTAATTCCATGTGCCTCAATTTTCAATTCTACGTATCCATCACTAAGAAACTCATATACTCATGTAGTGTAACACCTTGGAGTGATGTCCTAAATCATACTAATTACACGGATCTCGATTTTAGATTTTATTTTTCCACCAAGAAAGGAACATATACAATCATAAAACAATACCATTGGAGTGATAGACCTATATCATTCTGGTTCCATAACGCACCAAATATAATAGCCCAATTGGGACGGTGACCTATATCATTCCTCCATGATCCTCAATTTTCGATTCTATGTATCCAACATTGATAAAACTGATGTACTCAAATGATATAATCCATTGGAGTGATTGACCTATATCATTCTAATTCCATATGCCTCAATTTCCGATTCTACATATCCACAATTGAAGAAACTGATACAATCGTAAATCAGATCTATTGGAGTGATGACCTATGTCATTCTATGTCCAAGAGCCTCAAATTTCGATTGAATATATCCTCGAAGAAAGAAACATATACAATCATAAAACAGTACCATTAGAGTGATAGACTTACATCACTCCGATTCCATTACTCACAAAATGTAATAGTCTAATTGGAGTGGTGACCTATATCATTCTAATTCCATGATCCTCAAATTTGATTCTATGTATCCAACATTGATGAAATTTATGTACTCGTATGATATAATCCATTGGAGTGATTGACCTATATCATTCTAATTCCACAAGCCTAAATTTCCGATTCTAGATATTCGCGACTGAAGACACTGATATACTCAGAAAACAATCCCGTTTAGGTGATGACATATAAATCCGATTCCATAACTCTGGCAATCTTATTGGGGTGATCGCCTATATCTTTCTCATTCCATGAGCCTCAATTTCCAACTCTATATATCCAACAATGAAACCCGCACCATTCTATCTATCCTCCAACGAAGAAACTGATATACTCACGATATGACCCATTAGAGTGATGAACTCATCATTCCAATTCAAAAACTCCCGAAATATTATACCCAATGAGAGAGTATGACAATGATATAACCCTGTTAGAGTGATGACCTCATCATTCCAATTCCAAAACTCCCGAAATATGATAATCCTATGAGAGTATGACCAGTATCAGTAGAGGCTCAATTTTAGATTCTTTATATCCTCGACTAAAGATACTTGTGTAGTATTGTTTTGTTCGTGTGATTTCCTACCTCATTCTAATTCCACAAAACTCAATTTTAGATTCTATTTATCTACCAATAAAGAAACAGATACACTCATAAACAATCCCATTGGTGTGATGACCTATATAATTCCAATTCCACAACTCTTAAAATGTAATAATTCTTTTGGAGTGATGACTATATCATTCTAATTCCATGATCCTCAATTTTCAATTCTACATATCCATCACTAAGAAAGTCATATACTCATGTAGTGTAACAACTTGGAGTGATGTCCTAACTCATACTAATTACACGGATCTCGATTTTAGATTTTGTTTTTCCACCAAGAAAGGAACATATACAATCATAAAACAATACCATTGGAGTGATAGACCTATATCATTCTGGTTCCAGAACGCACCAAATATAATAGCCCAATTGGGGCGGTGACCTATATCATTCCTTTATGATCCTCAATTTTCGATTCTATGTATCCAACATTGATCAAACTGATGTACTCAAATGATATAATCCATTGGAGTGATTGACCTATATCATTCTAATTCCATATGCCTCAATTTCCGATTCTACTTATCCACAACTGAAGAAACTGATACAATCGTAAATCAAATCTATTGGAGTGATGACCTATATCATTCTATGTCCAAGAGAAATTTCGATTGAATATATCCTCGAAGAAAGAACAAATATAATCATAAAAAAGTACCATTAGAGTCATAGACTTGCATCACTCCGATTCCATTACTCACAAAATGTAATAGTCCAATTGGAGTGGTGACCTATATCATTCTAATTCCATGATCCGCAATTTCGATTCTACGTATCCAACATTGATGAAATTAGTGTACTCGTATGATATAATCCATTGGAGTGATTGACCTATATCATTCTAATTCCACAAGCCTCAATTTCCGATTCTAGATATTCCCGACTGAAGAAACTGATATACTCAGAAAACAATCCCGTTTAGGGTGATGACATGTAAATCCGATTCCATAACTCTGGCAATCTTATTGGAATGATCGCCTATATCGTTCTCATTCCATGAGCTTCAATTTTCAACTCTATATATCCAACAATGAAACCCGAACTACTATCTATCCTCCAACGAAAAAATTGATATACTCACGATATGACCCCACTAGAGTGATGACCTCATCATTCCAATTCCAAAACTCCCGAAAATATTATACCCAATGAGAGAGTATGACCATGATATAACCCCGTTAGAGTGATGACCTCATCATTCCAATTCCAAAACTCCCGAAATATGATAATCCTATGAGAGTATGACCAAATTAGTCGAGGCCCAATTTTAGATTCTTTATATCCTCGACTAAAGATACTCGTGTAGTATTGTTTTGTTGGTGTGATTTCCTACCTCATTCTAATTCCACAAAACTCAATTTTAGATTCTATTTATCTACCAATAAAGAAAGAGATACACTCATAAACAATCCCATTGGTGTGATGACCTATATCATTCCAATTCCACAACTCTTAAAATGTAATAATTCTTTTGGAGTGATGACTATATCATTCTAATTCCATGATCCTCAATTTTTAATTCTACGTATCCATCACTAAGATACTCATATGCTCATGTAGTGTAACACCTTGGAGTGATGTCCTAAATCATACTAATTACACGGATCTCGATTTTAGATTTTATTTTTCCACCAAGAAAGAAACATATACAATCATAAAACAATACCATTGTAGTGATAGACCTATATCATTCTGGTTCCATAACGCACCAAATATAATAGCCCAATTGGGGCGATGACCTATATCATTCCTCCATGATCCTCAATTTTCGATTCTATGTATCCAACATTGATGAAACTGATGTACTCAAATGATATAATCCATTGGAGTGATTGACCTATATCATTCTAATTCCATATGCCTCAATTTCCGATTCTACATATCCACAACTGAAGAAACTGATACAATCGTAAATCAAATCTATTGGAGTGATGACCTATATCATTCTATGTCCAAGAGCCTCAAATTTTGATTGAATATATCCTCGAAATAAGAAACAAATATAATCATAAAACAGTACCATTAGAGTGATAGACTTACATCACTCCGATTCAATTACTCACAAAATGTAATAGTCCAATTGGAGTGGTGACCTATATCATTCTAATTCCATGATCCTAAATTTCGATTCTATGTATCCAACAATGATGAAATTGATGTACTCATATGATATAATCCATTGGAGTGATTGATCTATATCATTCTAATTCCACAAGCCTCAATTTCCGATTCTAGATATTCCCGACTGAAGACACTGATATACTTAGAAAACAATCCAATTTAGGTGATGACATATAAATCCGATTCCATAACTCTGGCAATCTTATTGGAGTGATCGCCTATATCTTTCTCATTCCATGAGCCTCAATTTTCAACTCTATATATCCAACAATGAAACCCGAACCATTCTATCTATCCTCCAACGGAGAAACTGATATACTCACGATATGACCCCATTAGAGTGATGACCTCATCATTCCAATTCCAAACTCCCGAAAATATTATACCCAATGAGAGAGTATGACAATGATATAACCCCCTTAGAGTGATGACCTCATCATTCCAATTCCAAAACTCCCGAAATATGATAATCCTATGAGAGTATGAACAGTATCTGTCGAGGCCAAATTTTAGATTCTTTATATCCTCGACTAAAGATACTCGTGTAGTATTGTTTTGTTGGTGTGATTTCCTACCTCATTCTAATTCCACAAAATTCAATTTTAGATTCTATTTATCTACCAATAAAGAAACAGATACACTCATAAACAATCCCATTGGTTGACCTATATCATTCCAATTCCAGAACTCTTAAAATGTAATAATTCTTTTGGAGTGATGACTATATCATTGTAATTCCATGAGCCTCAATTTTTAATTCTACGTATCCATCACTAAGATACTCATATGCTCATGTAGTGTAACACCTTGGAGTGATGTCCTAAATCATACTAATTACACGGATCTCGATTTTAGATTTTATTTTTCCACCAAGAAAAGAACATATACAATCATAAAACAATACCATTGGAGTGATAGACCTATATCATTCTGGTTCCATAACGCACCAAATATAATAGCCCAATTGGGGCGGTGACCTATATCATTCCTCCATGATCCTCAATTTTCGATTCTATGTATCCAACATTGATGAAACTGATGTACTCAAATGATATAATCCATTGGAGTGATTGACCTATATCATTCTAATTCCATATGCCTCAATTTCCGATTCTACATATCCACAACTGAAGAAACTGATACAATCGTAAATCAAATCTATTGGAGTGATGACCTATATCATTCTATGTCCAAGAGCCTCAAATTTCGATTGAATATATCCTCGAAGAAAGAAACAATATAATCATAAAACAGTACCATTAGAGTGATAGACTTACATCACTCCGATTCCATTACTCACAAATGTAATAGTCCAATTGGAGTGGTGACCTATATCATTCTAATTCCATGATCCTAAATTTTGATTCTATGTATCCAACAATGATGAAATTGATGTACTCATATGATATAATCCATTGGAGTGATTGACATATATCATTCTAATTCCACAAGCCTCAATTTCCGATTCTAGATATTCCCGACTGAAGACACTGATATACTCCGAAAACAATCCCGTTTAGGTGATGATATATAAATCCGATTCCATAACTCTGGCAATCTTATTGGAGTGATCGCCTATATCTTTCTCATTCCATGAGCCTCAATTTTCAACTCTATATATCCAACAATGAAACCCGAACCATTCTATCTATCCTCCAACGGAGAAACTGATATACTCACGATATGACCCCATTAGAGTGATGACCTCATCATTCCAATTCCAAACTCCCGAAAATATTATACCCAATCAGAGAGTATGACAATGATATAACCCCGTTAGAGTGATGACCTCATCATTCCAATTCCAAAACTCCCGAAATATGATAATCCTATGAGAGTATGAACAGTATCAGTCAAGGCCCAATTTTAGATTCTTTATATCCTCGACTAAAGATACTCGTGTAGTATTGTTTTGTTGGTGTGATTTCCTACCTCGTTCTAATTCCACAAAACTCAATTTTAGATTCTATTTATCTACCAATAAAGAAACAGATACACACATAATAATCCCATTGGTGTGATGACCTATATCATTCCAATTCCACAACTCTTAAAATGTAATAATTCTTTTGGAGTGATGACTATATCATTCTAATTCCATGAGCCTCAATTTTCAATTCTACATATCCATCACTAAGAAACTCATATACTCATGTAGTGTAACAACTTGGAGTGATGTCCTAACTCATACTAATTACACGGATCTCGATTTTAGATTTTGTTTTTCCACCAAGAAAGGAACATATATAATCATAAAACAATACCATTGGAGTGATAGACCTATATCATTCTGGTTCCAGAACGCACCAAATATAATAGCCCAATTGGGGCGGTGACCTATATCATTCCTTTATGATCCTCAATTTTCGATTCTATGTATCCAACATTGATGAAACTGATGTACTCAAATGATATAATCCATTGGAGTGATTGACCTATATCATTCTAATTCCATATGCCTCAATTTCCGATTCTACTTATCCACAACTGAAGAAACTGATACAATCGTAAATCAAATCTATTGGAGTGATGACCTATATCATTCTATGTCCAAGAGAAATTTCGATTGAATATATCCTCGAAGAAAGAACAAATATAATCATAAAACAGTACCATTAGAGTGATAGACTTGCATCACTCCGATTCCATTACTCACAAAATGTAATAGTCCAATTGGAGTGGTGACCTATATCATTCTAATTCTATGATCCTCAATTTCGATTCTACGTATCCAACATTGATGAAATTAGTGTACTCGTATGATATAATCCATTGGAGTGATTGACCTATATCATTCTAATTCCACAAGCCTCAATTTCCGATTCTAGATATTCCCGACTGAAGAAACTGATATACTCAGAAAACAATCCCGTTTAGGGCGATGACATGTAAATCCGATTCCATAACTCTGGCAATCTTATTGGAGTGATCGCCTATATCGTTCTCATTCCATGAGCTTCAATTTTCAACTCTATATATCCAACAATGAAACCCGAACCACTATCTATCCTCCAACGAAGAAATTGATATACTCACGATATGACCCCATTAGAGTGATGACCTCATCATTCCAATTCCAAAACTCCCGAAAATATTATACCCAATGAGAGAGTATGACCATGATATAACCCCGTTAGAGTGATGACCTCATCATTCCAATTCCAAAACTCCCGAAATATGATAATCCTATGAGAGTATGACCAAATTAGTCGAGGCCCAATTTTAGATTCTTTATATCCTCGACTAAAGATACTCGTGTAGTATTGTTTTGTTGGTGTGATTTCCTACCTCATTCTAATTCCACAAAACTCAATTTTAGATTCTATTTATCTACCAATAAAGAAACAGATACACTCATAAACAATCCCATTGGTGTGATGACCTATATCATTCCAATTCCACAACTCTTAAAATGTAATAATTCTTTTGGAGTGATGACTATATCATTATAATTCCATGATCCTCAATTTTTAATTCTACTTATAATACTCATATGCTCATGTAGTGTAACACCTTGGAGTGATGTCCTAAATCATACTAATTACACGGATCTCGATTTTAGATTTTATTTTTCCACCAAGAAAGAAACATATACAATCATAAAACAATACCATTGTAGTGATAGACCTATATCATTCTGGTTCCATAACGCACCAAATATAATAGCCCAATTGGGGCGATGACCTATATCATTCCTCCATGATCCTCAATTTTCGATTCTATGTATGTACTCAAATGATATAATCCATTGGAGTGATTGACCTATATCATTCTAATTCCATATGCCTCAATTTCCGATTCTACATATCCACAACTGAAGAAACTGATACAATCGTAAATCAAATCTATTGGAGTGATGACCTATATCATTCTATGTCCAAGAGCCTCAAATTTTGATTGAATATATCCTCGAAGAAAGAAACAAATATAATCATAAAACAGTACCATTAGAGTGATAGACTTACATCACTCCGATTCCATTACTCACAAAATGTAATAGTCCAATTGGAGTGGTGACCTATATCATTCTAATTCCATGATCCTAAATTTCGATTCTATGTATCCAACAATGATGAAATTGATGTACTCATATGATATAATCCATTGGAGTGATTGACCTATATCATTCTAATTCCACAAGCCTCAATTTCCGATTCTAGATATTCCCGACTGAAGACACTGATATACTTAGAAAACAATCCAATTTAGGTGATGACATATAAATCCGATTCCATAACTCTGGCAATCTTATTGGAGTGATCGCCTATATCTTTCTCATTCCATGAGCCTCAATTTTCAACTCTATATATCCAACAATGAAACCCGAACCATTCTATCTATCCTCCAACGGAGAAACTGATATACTCACGATATGACCCCATTAGAGTGATGACCTCATCATTCCAATTCCAAACTCCCGAAAATATTATACCCAATGAGAGAGTATGACAATGATATAACCCCCTTAGAGTGATGACCTCATCATTCCAATTCCAAAACTCCCGAAATATGATAATCCTATGAGAGTATGAACAGTATCAGTCGAGGCCAAATTTTAGATTCTTTATATCCTCGACTAAAGATACTCGTGTAGTATTGTTTTGTTGGTGTGATTTCCTACCTCATTCTAGTTCCACAAAACTCAATTTTAGATTCTATTTATCTACCAATAAAGAAACAGATACACTCATAAACAATCCCATTGGTGTGATGACCTATATCATTCCAATTCCAGAACTCTTAAAATGTAATAATTCTTTTGGAGTGATGACTATATCATTCTAATTACATGAGCCTCAATTTTTAATTCTACGTATCCATCACTAAGATACTCATATGCTCATGTAGTGTAACACCTTGGAGTGATGTCCTAAATCATACTAATTACACGGATCTCGATTTTAGATTTTATTTTTCCACCAAGAAAGGAACATATACAATCATAAAACAATACCATTGGAGTGATAGACCTATATCATTCTGGTTCCATAACGCACCAAATATAATAGCCCAATTGGGGCGGTGACCTATATCATTCCTCCATGATCCTCAATTTTCGATTCTATGTATCCAACATTGATGAAACTGATGTACTCAAATGATATAATCCATTGGAGTGATTGACCTATATCATTCTAATTCCATATGCCTCAATTTCCGATTCTACATATCCACAACTGAAGAAACTGATACAATCGTAAATCAAATCTATTGGAGTGATGACCTATATCATTCTATGTCCAAGAGCCTCAAATTTCGATTGAATATATCCTCGAAGAAAGAAACAAATATAATCATAAAACAGTACCATTAGAGTGATAGACTTACATCACTCCGATTCCATTACTCACAAATGTAATAGTCCAATTGGAGTGGTGACCTATATCGTTCTAATTCCATGATCCTAAATTTCGATTCTATGTATCCAACAATGATGAAATTGATGTACTCATATGATATAATCCATTGGAGTGATTGACATATATCATTCTAATTCCACAAGTCTCAATTTCCGATTCTAGATATTCCCGACTGAAGACACTGATATACTCAAAAAACAATCCCGTTTAGGTGATGATATATAAATCCGATTCCATAACTCTGGCAATCTTATTGGAGTGATCGCTTATATCTTTCTCATTCCATGAGCCTCAATTTTCAACTCTATATATCCAACAATGAAACCCGAACCATTCTATCTATCCTCCAACGGAGAAACTGATATACTCACGATATGACCCCATTAGAGTGATGACCTCATCATTCCAATTCCAAACTCCCAAAAATATTATACCCAATGAGAGAGTATGACAATGATATAACCCCGTTAGAGTGATGACCTCATCATTCCAATTCCAAAACTCCCGAAATATGATAATCCTATGAGAGTATGAACAGTATCAGTCGAGGCCCAATTTTAGATTCTTTATATCCTCGACTAAAGATACTCGTGTAGTATTGTTTTGTTGGTGTCATTTCCTACCTCATTCTAATTCCACAAAACTCAATTTTAGATTCTATTTATCTACCAATAAAGAAACAGATACACTCATAAACAATCCCATTGGTGTGATGACCTATATCATTCCAATTCCACAACTCTTAAAATGTAATAATTCTTTTGGAGTGATGACTATATCATTCTAATTCCATGAGCCTCAATTTTTAATTCTACGTATCCATCACTAAGATACTCATATACTCATGTAGTGTAACACCTTGGAGTGATGTCCTAAATCATACTAATTACACGGATCTCGATTTTAGATTTTGTTTTTCCACCAAGAAAGGAACATATACGATCATAAAACAATACCATTGGAGTGATAGACCTATATCATTCTGGTTCCATAACGCACCAAATATAATAGCCCAATTGGGACGGTGACCTATATCATTCCTTTATATTCCTCAATTTTCGATTCTATGTATCCAACATTGATGAAACTGATGTACTCAAATGATATAATCCATTGGAGTGATTGACCTATATCATTCTAATTCCATATGCCTCAATTTCCGATTCTACAAATCCACAACTGAAGAACTGATACAATCGTAAATCAAATCTATTGGAGTGATGACCTATAGCATTCTATGTCCTAGAGCCTCAAATTTCGATTGAATATATCCTCGAAGAAAGAAACAAATATAATCATAAAATTGTACCATTAGAGTGATAGACTTACATCACTCCGATTCCATTACTCACAAAATGTAATAGTCCAATTGGAGTGGTGACCTATATCATTCTAATTCCATGATCCATAGTTTCGATCCTATGTATCCAACATTGATGAAATTGATGTACTCGTATGATATAATCCATTGGAGTGATTGATCTATATCATTCTAATTCCACAAGCCTCAATTTCCGATTCTAGATATTCCCGATTGAAGAAACTGATATACTCAGAAAACAATCCCGTTTAGGTGACTGATTGGAACGGTGACCTTTATCATTCCGTTTCCATAACCCACAAAATATAATAGTCCAATTGGAACGGTGACCTTTATCATTCTAATATCATGATCCTTAATTGGAGCGGTGACCTTTATCACTCTAGTTCTATGTATCTAACATTGATGAAACTGATGACTGATTGGAACGGTGACCTTTATCATTCCGTTTCCATAACCCACAAAATATAATAGTCCAATTGGAACGGTGACCTTTATCATTCTAATATCATGATCCTTAATTGGAGCGGTGACCTTTATCACTCTAGTTCTATGTATCTAACATTGATGAAACTGATGTACTCAATATGATATAATCCATTGGAGTGATTGGCCATAAGTCTCAATTTTCGATTCTATATATCCACGACTGAAGAATCTCGTACGCTCATGAAACAATCCCATATCATTCTTATCGTAGTTATGATCTATCTCTAATTCCATTAGTCTTGGTTTTCAATTCAATATATCGAACAATGAAGCTTCAACGATTCTTTATATCCTCCCACGAAGAAAGTGATTTACTCGTGATTAATCCCATTAGATTGATGACCTCATCATTCCAATTCCAAAACTCTAGAAAATATGATAATTTGACCTATATCAGTCGAGGTTCGATTCTTTATATCCTCAATTGAAGATATTCGTTTAGTATAATTATGTTGGATTGATGTCCTATGTCATTCTTATTCCACAAACCTCAATTTTTGATTTTGTTTGTCAACCAATGAAGCAACATATGCACTCATAAAACAATCCAATTGGTGTGTTGACATATATCATTCCGCTTTCATAACTCTTAAAACATAATAATCTACTTGGAGTGATGACCTATATCATTCTAATTCCATGTGTCTCAATTTTCGATTCTATGGATCAACCAGAGAAACTTATATACCCATGTACTATAATTCCGTTTGAGTGATGTCTTATATACCAGAATCTGTGTTGTTGGGACTCGGCTCGGGAGCACGGTTTGTTTGCCCCTTTGTTCTATGGAAACCGTTCCTTCGCTAAGTGCACGAAGCTCGGTTAACTCAAGTTTAAGGCACCTCAACAGAGCTGCTGCATTAAGGTCTATTTGCATTCTCTTATACAAGATGAGATGTAATTCGTTCCAGTGACTAACGATCTGTTAGTCAAAGGGTATTTTTTGTATATAAGTTTGGCAAAATTAAGGGCGTCTCCTGATAATTTGTAAACAGTAGGGGTATTCGGTGCACATTTACCAGAATTTAATGGTAGTCCAATTATGTTAGTTGATCAGAGGAAGTGTAGGACACATCTGAAGGAAGCTGGTGTAACAGTTGTTTGCGGTTTCAGATGTAGATCACCTTTATCTGGTCGGTCGAATTGAGAAGGAAAGTAAGCGTGTGATTGTTTAGGGAAGGTGAGGAAAAATATATAGGCATATCGGTTGTTACTTTGTAGACCTTTGATGGTAATAATTTGACAATTGTATCTTGTTGAAATACTGCTTGCACAGTTTTTAGGCGGGCTCATAAGGCGATACGGAAAAAGTGTATATTCACAAATCATGGATCTAAAGGACTTGTTTCAGGATTGCTCTAAGATGAAGTGTTGTGATTGCTTGGTGGTATAGATGTGATGTTGGGATCTGTGACATACTTATCAATTAATTTGGTGACAATATTCTGTAAGGCGAAGAATTTACTAAGCGCCAACAGAATAAGATACTAGAATTGTGGAGAAAATATGATCGTTTGGTGGTATAGATGTGATGTTGGAAGTGTTTCAATTGGTCTATCATCTATTTAGGACTTGTTTCAGGATTGCTCTAAGATGAAGTGTTGTGATTGCTTGGTGGTATAGATGTGATGTTGGGATCTGTGACATACTTATCAATTAATTTGGTGACAATATTGTGTAAGGCGACGAATTTACTAAGCGCCAACAGAATAAGATACTAGAATTGTTGAGAATATATGATCGTTTGGTGGTATAGATGTGATGTTGGAAGTGTTTCAATTGGTCTATCATCTATTTGGGAGTGAGGGCCCTTATAATATTACGTGGTGCAAAGGACAATGGTGTATTTGATGGTATTTCTTGTGGACATTTCAGTGAACATGTGGGATTGTTATTATAATGCCAACAGAATAAGATACTAGAATTGTGGAGGAAATGTGATCGTTTGATGGTACAGATGTGCTGTTGGCAGTGTTTCAATTGGTCTATCATCTATTTGGGAGTGAGGGCCCTTATAATATTACGTGGTGCAAAGGACAATGGTGTATTTGATGGTATTTCTTGTGGACATTTCAGTGAACACGTGGGATTGTTATTTTAATGCCTTTCATTTTCCTGATAATTGGTTTCATGGCCTAGAAGATCCATATTAGTCATAGTGATATGCATATAACGCCTTTCAAATGTACTAATATGTTGAGTACTGTAGATATTCTGACCTTGGGGAGGAAATGGAAGGCAAGGGGGGTAAGCATACAAGATTACAGAGGAAAATAATCTTGTGAAGCTTTGAGATGTACGTATATAAACACACACACACATACAGTAATATTTCTTGTCATGTGCATGCAATTTTTAGCTGGTATTCTAGCTGATAGCTGTTTTGGAAGTAGATCGCCTGTATCTGGTAGATTAGGTCTGTAGTATTGAGTTCGTAGTAAAGTAAGTGTGGTATCTTTTGGGGATGGGTAGAAAACAAATATGATTTTCTTGGGTTCCTAGTGGAAATTTGAAACTTCCTTTGATATAGTTGGCTTATGTGTTATATTGTCGCTTATTTGTATAATAAGAAGTTTTTTTCGGTGGTGAAGTCGGATTCTGAATATCAATGGCCAAATCTTGACTCTATATTGAACTTCTTTTAACAGTTGACTAGGTAATCAATACTATTGAGTTTAAGAAGTTCGGATTTTTATATGCATGTAGTAAATATCCTTGAGTCAGTTCTGTTTCAACGATGTCTATACTTGGAGATAAAGAGTATTAACTGCCTTTTGAATTGTGGTTGGGTGAGGAAATGGAAGGTAAGGTGGCTTTGCATACAAGCTTAACTTGATGAAAGTGAAAAAGGTTTGTTTGATGTTCTCATGCGGATATTCTTATGATGATACGCGGGCTTTTGTATCCACTTGTCTTCTTCTTTTGTGTTATAGTTAGTTTGGTGGAGGATAAGACTCTATGTATATGCTATTGGTGCGAGGAGACAGCACTAGTTGAAAATTGGATGTATGGCAAATTTTACGAATGTCTTGCTAATGAGACGCCTTAGTGAGGAAATGGCTACGGTTACATTGTGAACCCGTTTTAGGTTAATTGTGGTTGGACCTGAAGCAGCTGACAATTTGGGTATTTGGAATTTAGAAGATTTGTGAAGATTGCTACAAGGGAGGGGAAGAGAGGTGGATATTTATATTTTCTAGCAGTTGACTTCGTATTGAAGTTGTTATTTGAAGTTGAGTTTGTATTGAAGTTGTTATTTGAATATCCCAGGCAAAGAAGATGGCAAAGAGGGCATAGACCAATTAAATTGATAAGGTTCAGAAATGAAGACCGAATGGATGTCTAGGAGTGGGGGTGTTTGATGTGTGCATTCGAAGGACAGATACGGTTGTACAGGGAATTAGAGTGTGGAGGTAAGCGGTTTTGTCTAAGATGGTTATGAGAATTACCAGGGAATTGAGGGCTAGATGATCTGGTTTCCACTGTTGCATCATGGGGACATAGAATCTTTGATTCGTCTCAGTACATATGATATGAATATTTATGAGCATGTCTGGTTCATTTGATATTAGTAGCGCAATGGCTTAGAAGTACTTACATTTAAATTTTAGTGGCACAATGGTAGTAAATCTTACTACTTTTGTGATATGGAATCTTACAAAATTCTCTTGGGATTAAAGACATTACATACTTGAAGGTAGGAGTTTGAGTTTTTCCCGAATTGATGATGATACATGAGTTTTAAGTTGTATCCAGTGAAGGACGAATTGACAATGAATTGAACTATAGGAAGGGGTGGCTAGAGGGACAGAGAGAGTTCAAATGGAGGTTGTTAGTTTCTCCGAATTGTATTGGGAGAGGTAGGACATTTTCTAATAGCCGTGGAATGGAGTATTAGACAATATGGGTAGGAGAAAAGATCCAGTTGAATGACTGGTTTATTTTGTATGCATTTTTTTAAGGTGA
Source organism: Linanthus parryae (assembly GCA_023055425.1). Lineage (NCBI taxonomy): Eukaryota > Viridiplantae > Streptophyta > Magnoliopsida > Ericales > Polemoniaceae > Linanthus > Linanthus parryae. The sequence goes on along the minus strand of JALGPY010000004.1, from coordinate 123,574,066 downwards.
AATCTTGGATCATATCCCTTTTTGTCATTTATTTTCCCAGGTCTAACAGTAAATTTGGTTATAGTCATGTTTTTAATGTATTGAATTGCAGTTTGTGTTCTAGGCTCCCTTTGGTTGGAAGTAAAATATTTTACAAAAGAAAATATTCTACACGTAAAGTATTTTTTTGCGAAAAAGTTTCTCTGCAATTGTTTTCTTGTGTTCGGTTGGTTTAATGCTTGGGCGTTAATTAGTTTTGAGGTTAGGAGGTTATGGTTCGAGTCCCGGAATATTCCTTTTTTTATATGAAATTATAACTGTTAAGTGGTGGAGGGGCGGCAGTTCGTGGTTGTGTAGACGTGGATGGTGGCAGAAGTGGCGGTAGTGGATGAGTGGCGGCAGTGAGGGTGGTAGTTGTGGTGACAGTGGGCAACGGCAGTTGGTGTCAATGTCAGTGGCGATAGTGGAGGGTGGCATGGTGGTGGTTGCGAGCAGCGACGCGGTGTTGATGGAGGTGTGTGGCGGTACTGGTGTTGGTGGTTCTTGGTTGCTGAGGCATTTGTATGTGTTATGTCGTGATCCTTCACTCTCCGGAAACTTACGGATTTTAAATGTGTAAGTCACTTCACATCATTTAAGTGAAAGCATTTTACTTGGTAAAAGATTTTATGAGACAAATGGTGAACTATACACAGATACAAGACAATCTATTTTACAGGAAAATGATTTACCACCAACCAAACGGAGCCCTAATTTTGATTTTTCTGACATAGTTTCAGTGAAGGGCTAGTTTAAGGTGAACCAAGTTTCAGTGGATGGGGTAAATACACCAAGCACTTTTTCAGTTTTAGCAGAGTTGGGTACATGTATCAAAGTGTCTCCACTTTATTGGCGTATGTTTGCACTCTTTTCCTCCCTTAGTTGTATTATCGCTACCGACATCCGTTTTGGTCCCCCTCGTCTACGACCATCGATTTGAATTGTTACACTTCCCCTGATCGGGGCATCCGACAGCTTACAATATAGTTGACCAAACCACCTCAAACAAGTCTCCCTCATTTTGTCAGTTGCAATACCTAGATTCTTTCTAATTGCTTCATTGCTTAGGTATCCTATCGTTCCTAGGTACACCACTCATTTAACCTACCATTCTCATTTCAGCTACACTCATTTCTTTATATATATATATATATATATATATATATATATATATATAAATAAATAATTTGTTATGGCCCAACACGTCGTCCCATACATGAAAGTGGGTCTCATATTGGTTCTATAGAACCCTTTAACCTAGTCTGGACCCTACAGTCACACCACGCTAAATGAACTGTCCACTCCGTACACCCTACTCTTCATCCACCCTACTTTAATCGTATAGCCAACATCAACATCTATCTCTCTATCACTTCATAGAATCAACTGGAGATATCTAAAACATTACTTCTTTGGCGCCTCCTGCTGAGTAATAGTTATCGCGTTTTCCGAGTGGCCACTGAGATTGCACTCTATGTCTTGGCCCGAATAATCATGAAACTTTTTTTTAAAGGTTAAGTACGAAAACATGGAAGAAGAAGAAGAAGACGAGGGTTGATGAGGCTGAGAAGGGTTTATGGGACAACGCAGGGAGTTTAATCTGATAAAGACTGCGCTGTCCTTTTTCACTACTTCATCAACCGGAAGCCATGGCACCCTCCCTTTCTCTTACCCCTCAACCAACGACCCTAGTGAATTGCTGAGCTCACCCACGCCCAGCGCCAGCCCCGTTCTAAAGAAGTCGCCCGTGAGGTTAACCTCATATTTCTCTGTCTTTCAAATTTCATGATCTAATTTCAAGTTGCTTCTCTCTGTCTGATATTAATTTTGAGAACCAGCCGTGCAGTTACGATCATTGTGTATGACTGAATTCAATTGTGGGTTTGTTAATTGATGGCAGAGAGAACTGGGTTGCTGGTGGGTTTCAATTGCGCATTTAATGATTGTAGTGAGTGAATTTATTTCATATAGACAGAACTGATAATTTACCAAAAAAAATAAAAAATCCTATGTTTCATTTAGAATTTTGGAAGTTCAAATCAAGGAGTTATAATGGAATGAAAAAGTCAGATTAGTGTTTATGTATGCTTATTGCTATCTGTAATTGTCTGGAATTTGAGTGTGAAATTTCTAGGTAAGAGTAAGGCCGTCCAAAACTGAATGTGAAAGGAGACATGATAAGGGAGTAACTAATGAAAAAGGATGCGATGGTCTTTGACATCGATTGTTGTCCTGGAAGACTGAAAATAAGTTTACTCGAGTATTATGAAAAGGGGAGGCAGTGGAAGTTATAGAGAATTAGGGAACCCGAGTCGAAGAGGGAAGTAGGAAGACACATGGCTAGATTAATCCTTGGTCTTCGGAAGTCAGAGGTATTTGTTTTGGGAATCTAGATCTAAAACTTTAGTTTACTTATACTAATGATCTGGAAATCATAGTTTGTGGAGACTCCGCTCCATTGTAAGTTACTGTGAAGATTGATAATCATAGTTTGTGGAGAATCCACTTCAGTTAGAGTTTCCGTGAAGATTGATAATCATAGTTTGTGGAGAATCCACTTCAGTTAGGAGACAAATTTGATGTAAAGGTGGGACACATTTTGATGCAATATCTCCCCTTTATCATTCTGAATATCAGCAGTTCAAGCCTTGGATCTCCAGGAATTACTTGAAAGTGAACTACATATTGTGTTGGAACTTTTTTCGTACTTGGGATTCGAGAAGAAGTAAGAAGTCTTTGAGAAAGAGAGGAAGCTAGAGAAGAGGATGAGTTTGAACCGTGGGTATTAGGGTATTAGATTCTCATTATTCAGAAGAAGACGGTCTTGGGCATTGGGGTTGGGAGAGGGCACAGATGGAAACCCAGGCAAGCTCATGGGGTGTTGTGAAGGAAAGGGCTGGAACTGATTTGCTTCTTTTGAACCATTGGGGTTTACAGACCAATTTTCTTGATGTGTTTCTGTAAAAGTTACCAAAAGGTATACACCGCTGATTAACTGCGTATTGGATTCAAATTGCGGAGATGGTTTGGTGGTTAAGAAAGAATGATATTGAGGGTTGAACAGTGCACAATTGTTAGTTTGGTCTCAAGTCAGACAGGCGATTAGTAAGAAAGAATGATACCGATTATGAGTTCCACTGAGTTTATACTTCAGTTTAAAGTGATGTTATCCATGATACTCATGTAACTAAGGATTAGATGGACTTGTTTAAAAAGTTGAATGGGTAAAGTTGTTGTATAATTGGTACTATAGATTCTACGAAATTTGGGTTAGATGTTGGTTGTGGTAATATTCTCGAGGCAGTTTCGTGCAGAATAAGAACTGTGTTTTCTGTATTGGTGTAGGCAGAGGAATTGAAAGGCATGGTGGGTAAGCATACAAGATAAATAGGATGTTATCCTTTGCAGATATTCAGATGTGTATGCTTGGTGTTTGGTTGTCTTTTGTCGACTTCTTTCATGTTGTAGTCTGTTTGGTAGACAAATATCCAGTTTGTATTTTACTGAAATGACGAGGTAGCTCTAGCAAAAAGTTGGTGCTATTGCTGGATGCCGTACTACTTTGTGGTTATTGTGGGCGGTTCTGCATTCAACAACTGTAGAAGGTTTTAGGAAGATATCTTGCATTCAACAACTGGTGAAAGAACCCCCACACAATTGAAATTATCCCATTGGAGTGATGACCTATATCATTCTAATTCCAGAAGTCTCAAATATTAAATACCATACCTGCATCATTTCCAGAAGCCTCAAATATCGAATATCAGACCTGCATCATTTCCAGAAGCCTCAAATAACACCAATTTTTTTTGGTCCCAAATAACTACCACAAACATATGCCGCAACATTCTCGAAACCAATTTATCTTACTCAATTATAATTATCCCATGGAAAGCATGCCCTTCATTTCCCATTCCAGAACACTCAAACTATCACACCATTATGTTTTCCTTACCAAGTTAGAGCAGTCTCGTGGAATGATGACCTATACCATCTTCAAGTAAAAAAGTCAACCCCTTCTCTCCCCCCCACCACCACACACACACACACAAACATGTTTACCTACAATCAATGAAACCAATTCGCCTTTCACAATTGAAATAATCGCATTGGAGTGATGAGATACATCATTCTAATTTCGGAAGCCTATATTTTTTTACCAGTAAAAATTTAAACCCAAATTCGATGTTTTCACTTTTCCTACCCCATCAGAATAGTCCCACGGGTTGATGGCCTATCTCTAATGGTAATTCCCGACATTTTTGATCCGCAAACATATGCACCCAACATCCACGAAAACAATTTACCTTACCCCATTCAAACTCAAATGACTGCCTCAAACATATTTTTACCAATTTTTTTTTAACCCAAATTCGATGTTTTCACTGTTCCTACCCCATCAGAATAGTCCCAAGGATTGATGACCTATCTCTAATTCCCGACATTTTTGATCCACAAACATATGCACCCACCATCCACGAAATCAATTTACCTTACCCCATTCAAACTCAAATATGACGGCCTCAAACATATTTTTTTACCAGAAAAAATTTAAACCCAAATTCGATGTTTTCACTTTTCCTACCCCATCAGAATAGTCCCAAGGATTGATGACCTATATCTAATTCCCGACATTTTTGATCCACAAACATATGCACCCAACATCCACGAAATCAATTTACCTTACCCCATTCAAACTCAAATGACTGCCTCAAACATAATCAGCCAACCTTGTCGAATTTACCTTGCCCAATTAAAATGATCCCGTGGAAATGATGACCCATATCATCTCAGTTCTAGATGCCCCAAGTTTTTTTCGAACTCGTATAACTACAACGAAAATATTTATCCATACTTCATGAATTTCATTCTCCTTGGCCGATTTAGACAATCCAATGGAATGATGACATATAATTTCAATTTCCAGGGGGCCAATATTTTCAGTCCCAAATGATGACGGAAAACATATGCCCCAAAAATATTTAAGGGACCGATTTGGTTTACTCAATGTTAATAATCCATCACCATTTCTGACTTAAGCCCCTAAACTTTTGAAACTAAATAAAAACCACCAACACTTTTGCCCAAACTTTACTACTCAATTTTCTTGACTCAATCAGATCAATCTCATGGAATGAAATGATGGGCTATTTCATTTCCTATTTAATATTCTTAAGCATTTTGGATTTAAAGAACCACCAGCCACATATTCACCTAAAAGTAACAAAGCCATTATTAAAATAATGCCGTTGGAGTGATGACCTATATCATTCTAATTCCATAAGCCTCAAATATTAGATTTTGTAGATCCGCCACCTACATATTAACCAAAATTAAGAGAAACTGATATACTTGTACAAAGTAATCCCATTCGAGTGCTGACTTACATCATTCTTACTCCATAAGCCTCAAATTTTAGATTCTATATATCAACCACCTATATGGCAAGGCCTAATTTTAAAAGTTGGTACACTAATAAAAATGATCCCATTGGAGTGAGTGACCTACATGACTCTAAATCAATAAGCCTCAAATTTCCAAACCTATATCAGCCACCTATCTATTAACCCAAATTTGAGAAGTACACTGATAAAATAATGCCATTGGAGTGATTACCTATATCATTTTAATTCCATAAGCTTCAAATTTAGACACATATCCACCACCTATATATTTTCCCAAATTTCATGATTTTGACTTTTCTTTACCCAATTAGAATAGTCCTATGGGATACTGACATATATCATTTCTCGAGAAACCCAGGCTATCCAAATTCGTATGGCCCCACCATTTTATTACTTTGTGAAAGAAAGTACTGCCTGCCTTTTTAGGATTCTTCCAGCTTTCTGAAGAATTACGTACCTGTACGAAACGAAAGTCATGGGGTTACACCAAGTCTTTTCCCAACGCCTATTGGGAAAATTACTTGCTTCTATTCTTACGAAATATATAACTAATCTGACTTCTTCCTCTTCTTAGTCAGATAGTTCCGAAAGTAAGCAATACACCTGTGCACTTGAAACATTGAGGTAGTTTGGATTGGTTGGCTTTTTAGTTTTTTGGAAAAGCTAATAACTAGTTTAAAAAACAGAGGAAAAATAAGGTTTTCTAAAACCAAGAAAAAACCAAAGACCTCCGAAAAAAAAGATATCCAAGTACACCCATTCACGAAATCGATTCACCTTACCGAATTAAATGATCTGGTGGAAATAATGACATATCATTTCCAATACCAAAGCCCCGGATTTTTTTGATTCCAAATTTACCAAAATATTTACCCAAACTTCATATATTGATTCCCTTGGCCAATTAGAATAGTCTATGAAATGATGACGTATATCATTCATTCACTACCGTTGTCGTTCATTCATATTAATTAATTCATTTATTACTCTCTCCGTACAACTCATATATGCAGTTTGCATAATAGGGGCGCTGTTAGATTCAACTTAGTATGGCATGTAAACAGAATTCATAATTTGCTGACAATAAAGCCGAATCTATGTTGGATTAGAATATTGGGAGTTCAAATCCCGGAGATTAGCTGAAATTTGTATTGCAGAAATCAGACTAGTATTTGGCTTTGCTTTTTGTTGTCAATGTTGAACAATGACACATCCCTCTCTATTTCTCTCTTTAAAGGGCCTTGAACAATGACACAGTCCTCTGATGGGTGTCCTATTATCTTTCTTCATCCGACCACACTTTCAATAGATGGATTATAATTGGCTAAAAGACACTTTAACCCCCCTCAGATTTGATGCAAATACTTTAACATCCGACCACACTTTAACCCCCCTTTTGTGTCGTATTGTGTAGAATTTGATTACAGATAAGAAAGTCCAGAACTGAAAGCGAAAGGATGCATAATAATTACTGAGTCACAATTGTCTTGGAAGCCTTTAATCTCCAGCACTGTTACAGGCAATCAAATAGACTGCCGAGGCTGCCACTCCTGCAATAAGGGCACGATGCTGTCCAACCCCCAGACTATGCTGCTGCTTCTGCTTTTAGGTTAACTTTCAATAATATGAACAATGCTATGTTTTGTATAACTGGATGTTATCTTCTCCTAGGTTTGCAGGAGTTTGGCTTTCTTTGGGCTGTACTGGGGCTGTGTCCCTTAGAATCTGGCTCTTCCTTGGCCCTTTTGAAATAAAGTCCTCTTCATAAAAAAAGGCATTGGAGTTCAAACCAATCTAGTGGCGGTGTTTGCACTCCGTTCTCTTATATTTTCGGAAGTGGTCATGTGTTTGGGGTAAGAAGAGGAAATGAGGGCCCTTCTTATGCTATTACGTGGTGCAGAGGACAATGGTGAATTTGATGGTTTTTCTTGTGGACATTTCAGTGGATTTTTGGATTGTGGATTTTAATGTCTTCCATTTTCCTGGTAATGTTGGAAGAGGAAATGAAGGTAAGGTGGGTAAGAGATTATTTGAGAAAAGGAAGAAGGTTATTGGATGCTTTGCTTTGCAGAAATTAATAGCAGAAATGAATCTAATGAAACAATTAAAGGAATGAACTAGAGAATATGAAACGAAGAGACTGATTCATTGTATTGACCAACTTAACCAAAACCTAAGAGACGCCGTCTCTTTAATACAAGGAAACTAACGGGTAGATTAACGGGAAGAAATACAGCCGTTAGAAGAGGAAGAGGCGAGAAGGATCTAGAAGAGTAAACAACAGATTAGGGTTTATTACAATGGGCTTCATTGGTGGGCTTTCTGAAAGTGAAGGTTGGATCATTAGAGATAGGCCCAATGCAGCTTAGCTGAAGTCCAGTGAAGTTGTAGCCCAATATCTTCAATAGCTCCCCGTAAACTCATGGTGGTTGAACCTGAACCATGAGTTTAGTCTTGAGTTCTTCAAAATGAGCAGGATGAAGTGTTTTGGTGAAGACGTCCGCTATTTGTTCTGCACTAGAAAGAAAATCAACAATAAGTTCTCTATTCAATACCTTTTCACGCACGTAATGGTAATCAATTTCAATATGTTTCGTACGTGCGTGAAATAGGGGATTATAAGCTAAGGACAAAGCTGATAAATTATCAGTCCAAAGAATGGGACAAGAAGTTAATTGAAATTTGATATCTTTGAACAAAGTTTTAAACCAAGACAAGTCTGCTGCTGCTGTGGCTAAAGCCCGGTACTCAGCCTCAGTAGAGGAACGGGCTACTGTGGGCTGTTTTTTTGAAGCCCAATGAATTGGATTTGGGCCCAGAAAAACAACAGTCCAGTAGTGCTGCGTCTATCAGAGGGATTACCGGCCCAATCTGCATCGGTAAACACTTGAAGAGGCAAAGAACCAGTTCTATAAAGAATGCCATGTGTTTTGGTGCCTTGCAGATACCTCAAGATGCGTTTGGCACCACCTAAGTGATTTTCAGTAGGATTATGCATATATTGACATAAGTGATTCACAGAAAAGGCTATGTCAGGCCTGCTGAATGTGAGATATTGCAAAGCCCCAAGCAGCTGGCGAAAAACAGTAGGATTAACTAGAGGCTTGCTATCAAATAAGTGATATTTTGTGCCAGGTGCTAAAGGGGTGGAACATGGTTTGCAATTCACCATGTTAAATCTTTGCAGTATATCAGAAATGTACTTCTCTTGATGAAGAAAAATGCCAGAAGAGGTTCTTTTAATTTGTAAACCCAGAAAATATGTAAGAGGACCAAGGTTGGTCATTTCAAACTCATTATTGAGTTTGATCACAAGATCCCGAAGAAAGAGATGATCATTTCCAGTTAGGATAATGTCATCAACATAAAGTAAAAGAATTGAAATTTTGGAAGAGGAGTGCCTAATGAAAAGAGATGAATCTGCAGAAGAGGAAGCAAAGCCAAGAGACATCAAGTAGGTTGTAAACCTTTCAAACCATGTTCTGGGGGCTTGTTTTAGCCCATAAATGGATTTTTTGAGTAAGCAGACATGGTTGGGAAATTGTTTGGAAACAAAACCCTGTGGTTGTTTCATAAAAACTCTTTCTTTTAGAACACCATGTAAAAAGGCATTCTTAACATCTAATTGAGTGAGGGGCCAAGAAAAAGAAGCAGCAAAAGCTAAAATACATCTTACAGTAGCATGCTTAGCCACTGGGCTGAAGGTCTCTTCATAATCAAGACCAGGTGTTTGGTGAAACCCCTTTGCAACTAGACGAGCTTTATAACGTGAAACAGAGCCATTAGGGTTAAATTTAGTCCTGTACACCCATTTGTTGCCAATAATATTGGCATTAGGTGGACAGGGGACAAGAGTCCATGTGTTTTGCTTTTGGAGACTGCTAAACTCTTCAGTCATGACATTTTGCCACTGAGAGTGTTTAGCAGCTTCACTAAAGGAAGAAGGGTCAGTAAGAGAAGAAAAAGGAATAACATGGAAACCTGTATGAGCAGTGCCAGTGAATGGCAATTTCTTTTTAGTAATCCCAGATTTACTCCTTGTCCTCATGGGATGAATGATAGGAGCTGGGGAATTCATCATTGGACTAGCTGGAGGTTCAACCAAGCCTGGACTGGGAGAGGTCTGTGACTGAGATGGAATCTCAGAAGGTGTAGCATCTGTGATAGTAGTATCTGTTCTGGGAGATGAGACCTGATTCCCAGCAGGCTGCTGAACCCCAGAGTCCTCAGACACAGTGTTATGGGGAAACACTGGAGAGGGAGGGGGAATAGAGGGGGGAGGGACAGTTTCTATGTTGATACCTGAAAAGAAATCAAAGTCAGTAGGAGAAGCAGTAGAAGTAATAGGAGCAGATTCATGATGTGATTTAGCATAAGGAAAACAATGTTCATCAAAGATAACATCCCTACTAATGTAAAAATTTTGTGAAGTTTTCTCATAGCACAAATACCCTTTTAAAACCATCTGCATATCCAACAAAAACACACTGTTTTGTTTTTGGTGCTAACTTAGATTGAGTATAAGGTGTTAAACATGGATAACAAGCACAACCAAAAATTTTAAGTCGATCATAATCTGGAAGTTTGTTGAATAAAAGCTCAAAAGGGGATTTGTTGCTTGTATTTGAACTAGGCATACGATTGATTAAATAAACTGCAGTTGACACAGCATGATACCAAAAATGTGCAGGCAAAGAAGCATTGTGAAGAAGAGTTGAAGCAGTTTCTACTATGTGACGGTGTTTTCTTTCAGAGACACCATTTTGTTGTGGTGTATGAGGGCAAGATCGTTGATGTATGATACCATTATTGTTCAAATAAGTTTGAAAAACAAAAGATGTGTACTCACCACCCCCATCTGACCTAAACACTGATATTGAACAGCTTAACAGTTTTTCAACAAAGTTTTTAAATTTTGGAAAGGTAGTAGCAACTTCTGATTTGTTATGCAGAGGAAATAGCCAAGTAAAACGAGAGTATCCATCAATAAACAAAACATAATATCTGAAACCATGAAATGATTTCAAAGGTGCAGGACCCCATACATCAGAATGAATTAACTCTAGAGGTCTCTTGATAACAGTAGAAGATTGTTCATAAGGAAGTCTAGTAATTTTACCAGCTAAACAAGATTGACATAAAACAGAGGTATTAGAAGAGCAATTAACACATTTAGACAAGATTTCATTTGTGGGATGTCCCAGTCGATCATGCCAAAGTTTTGACTTGACCCTTTGACCCATAAATGCTTGAGGTGAAGGCTTGACAGAAGACTTGGTAGAAAGAGGAGTGGTCTGAATGGGGTAAAGACCATTTTTACTCAAACCCTGATAAAGAACTCTGCCCGTTGCAATATCCTGAATACAGAATGATTGGGCATCAAAAATAAATCTAGCATTATGTTCTTCACAAAGTTTATGCACAGAAAGCAAATTTGCAGTTAAATCAGGTACATGTAAAGTTTTAGACAAGGTAAAAACATGATTAAGAGTGGGCAGAAGGGCAGTACCAGAGTTATTGATGGAGAGAGATGAACCATTACCGACAGTCACATTGTCAGATCCAGAATAAGGTTCTGAGAGAGAGATTGCGAAGTTCACCAGTCATATGTGCAGATGCACCTGTGTCTGTGAGCCAGTAGTTTGGAGAGATAGGTGGTGGCTGAGATGTAGCAGCCATAGCAGAAAGCTGTTCAGGCGGCGTTCGACCCTGGTAGGCATAGTCCATTCGATGCCAGCAGTCGAGTGCAGAATGGTAGTCCATGCCACAGATCTGGCAATTTACCGGAGCCTTGCCAGTCTTAGATATACCAAAAGAGTTGTTTGAAGGACCTCGTCCTCCACCTCTAGGGTTTTGACCAGAACCACGATACCCAGATCGACCCCTGTTGTGGTCAAAACGACCACCGCGTTGACCAGAACGATTAGAATAGCCACCAAAACGACCACCTCCTCTAGGGTTTTGACCAGAACCGCCGCCTCGACCACGGGAGGAAGAAAAATTTTGTGATTGAGTGTAAAAAGCGGTAGGGTTAGTGGAATCATTTGAAATATGTTGAGATTCAAGCATTTGTTCCTCAGCTTTTAAAAAAACATGAAGTTCAGCAAGTGTAAGAGGTGTTGAATGAATACGAAGAGAAGAACGAAAAGAGTTGTACTCAATTGGTAGGCCATTTAGTGCATAAAGAATCATGTCTTCATCATCTATTTTGACATTGGAAGCAAACAATTTATCACGAAGGTTTTTAAGCTTCTAGAGAGTCAGATCGTTTTTTGAGAGTTTGAAGATCAGATTTCAACTGTAAGATGTGAGATCTAGACACAGAGGCATAGTAAGACTCAAGTGTGACCCAGGCGGTTCTAGAATCATCTAACCCGATAACATGTGAGAGAGCTTCAGAGGAGAGTGTGGCGTTGATGAGAGTGAGCAAAGCTTGATCTTGTATCTGCCAGGCGCTGAAGGCAGGATTGACTGTCGCTGAGACAGATCCATCAGTAGCAACTAAGAACTCCGGTGGACATGGTATAGATCCATCGAGAAATCCAAACAGTGACTGGGTTTTGAGGATTGATTGAAGTTGATGCTTCCACATAACATAATTTGTGCCATCGAGTTTATGGGTAATGAGATTGTGAATGTTTGACAGTAAAGCTAAAGGATTTGGAGAGATTGGCGTAGAAGCCATTAGAGAGAGATTAGGTCAAAAGAACAGGAGAGGCTCTGATACCATAATAGCAGAAATGAATCTAATGAAACAATTAAAGGAATGAACTAGAGAATATGAAACGAAGAGACTGATTCATTGTATTGACCAACTTAACCAAAACCTAAGAGACGCCGTCTCTTTAATACAAGGAAACTAACGGGTAAATTAACGGGAAGAAATACAGCCGTTAGAAGAGGAAGAGGCGAGAAGGATCTAGAAGAGTAAACAACAGATTAGGGTTTATTACAATGGGCTTCATTGGTGGGCTTTCTGAAAGTGAAGGTTGGATCATTAGAGATAGGCCCAATGCAGCTTAGCTGAAGTCCAGTGAAGTTGTAGCCCAATATCTTCAATAGAAATTTGTATCTATATTCTTAGGTTTTCATCATCCCTTGGCAACTTATCTCGTGTTATTGTCAGTTTGATGGAGCGCGAGCCCAGTTTGTATTACATCGATATGCAAAGATAGCGCTTTTCGAAAGTTTGCCGTCCTTGCCGACTTTATGAGTGTCTTATCTGAGTGAGATGATGTCAACGATGTTCTTGTGAACCCGGTTTAGGTTAAGAGTGGTTAGGAATCATGGTTCGATGTCCAACTTAAGCTGTTAAGCATAATACATCTCGGCTATTTAGTGACGAGACAAAAGTGGCGTTTGAAAATTTCTTAAGGGCGATTTTTTAAGCAAAATGTTTGGAAACCCCTTGGTACGTTCATAGGGGTAGAGATAAGTTTTAATTATTACTCATGCAAGCATTTTTGATCTATCAGTTGAGAGCCTGGTGTCTGAGATAGTTCGATAACTTGAAAACTTTGCTCCCTGAAACCGGTAAAAGAAGTGGCATCCCTTCTGTTGGACATGTGGCAAAATCATGTATACTTGTTATGAAATTAATTTCTACTTGTTGCTGCTTAAGATGAAGATTCTTGGTTTACATATAACTGATACGTTAAATACTAAAATGTATTTTACATGCTTATGTACAGTATAAAGAGTCTGGTACTAGATTTTGGTCTCAATTTCTCTGTTTTTATTTTCCTCCGGGGTTTTGAAATCTCTTTGTCAATGAGCTAAGTTCCTTTATTGGGCCATCTGCAGGTTGTCTGAGCTTCTTATTAGTGTGTCATCTGAACTTTCTGATCAAGGCAGAGCCCAAACTTCTCAGATGTCCTGTTGAAATTCTTTGGGACATTTAGAACAGTCCAGTACCAAGTGATGGGTGACCTGAAGATGTTGCTGAAATATCAGAATGGCTATGCGGGTACATCCAACTGTAATGGGGCAAAGTTAACCTATTCTCTGCTTAATGTGATTTCAATTCTTTCTCCTGGTTAAAGAGTGAGGAATGCTGGAGAACTGGTTTAAACCTTGTAGATGTTCCGAATGGCAGAAATGATTCTGCTGATAATGCCATATTGACTGATATGTTTCTCTTTTGCTCTGGATAACTCTCCATCTTCCACCATTATGCGGATCTCCAGCACTACACATTCCTGGTCAATGTGGCTATACGGTGATTCTTGTTTCATATGTGCCGAGTAATGGAGGTAGGTTTGTTAGGGACTGGCCTAGTGTGGTGAAGGTTTTGTGCCAACCATAAGATCGTGAGGCCTCCCCGTGGTGCCCAAGAGATTGCAGAATATCTATTGTGTGTGTTTATACGCGAGTGACAAGCCAGCTGGTATGACTGAAAAAGAAGCAATTGTCTGTGGAAAATTGAAACTCACTAACTGTATACAATTCTAGGGACACCACATCGATATTTCAGTCTTTATCCGAGCACAGCAGTACTTCATTGGCCATCCCTCAACTAATAGATCACATAGTTTTCCTTCGGGATTGAATGAAATTAAAATTGTGTGTAGTTACCACTTACCAGAATGATCTGATGTGGTTCAGCCTGGGGTTCGAGATGGTTTGAAGGCACAGCTAGAATGGCTTCTTGTCTTCTCAAAAAGAATAGCTTCTTGTAATGCTTGGTGGGTATTTGCCTCTTATCCGTATTCCTGATGATTTCCAGAAAATATGGCAGACCTCTCTTTATATATCAGAATATGGGGGCATGCTGGCTTTTGGACCTTTCAAGAAAATGGCTTACACGGTATCTGTAGGAGGAAATGATCAGAATACTCTCATCTATGTACAGAATCCAAGAGCTCGCCCTTGTGCTCCTCCCCTTGCCCTAGCAAAGAAGAAATCAACGCTGTCCTTGAACTTCAGATGAGACGGTGGCAAGTTGGCTATAGAAGAATGGGATGAGCAGACAGGGATAAGAATGACCGAGCTTCAAATATCTGGAAGGCAAATTGGTAATCAAACCTCGAGCACTTCAACTATGAGCTTCATAGATTCTTGTCAAATATCTGGAGTTTTGTTGATATCCTTTTAGTTCAGATATCAGCAACGGTAGAAGAGATCACTTAATAATCAGATCCTTGGTGTGAATGTGCTGGAGGAATGATTTGATGTGGTCATAGATGTAGTGGTTGTACTGGAGGGTTTAGTGAGGCATGAGAAGGTTATGGTTGCAGCATGTTATTGAGGAGCCAGTCTTCTGCGTTCGCATTAAATGTCTCTAAATGTAGAGGTAATTATAGCTGAGGTATGCCAGATGCCATCAGATTCATTTCTTTTAATTTTTGTTTTGTTCCATATGTTGGACATGTTGAAAAAGATAATGTTTACTTGGTATGAATTTATTCAATACTCCAATGTATTTTACATGCTTTTATGTAGTTTAATGAGTCTGGTACTAGATTTCGGACTCAGTTTCTCTGTTCCAGTTTTCCTTCGGGACTTTGAAATCTCTTTGTCGGTATCTGCAGGTTGTTGTGAGCTTCTTATGAGTTTGTGATGGTTTGTTCAAGTAAATCCACTTTAACCGCGTCATCTGAACTTTCTTATCAAGGCGGATCCCAGATAGCTCATCAGTATATGAACTCACTTTAACCATCTCTGCAGGAGAGCTTAAACTTGTCAGATGTCCTGTAGCTATTCTTTGGGATATTGAGAATAGTCCAGTTCCAAGTGATGTGCTGCCTGAAGATGTTGATGAAATTATAGAATGGCTTTGTGGGTAAACCCAATTATAAGGGGGTACAGTTAGCCTATTCTGTGTATGGTGATTTCAATGCCTTATCCTGGTGAGTGAGGGATTCATGAGTACTGGATGTAAACCTTGTAGATGTTCCGAACGGGAGAAAGGATGCTGGTGATTAGGGCATATCGATGGGGATGATTAGCTCTGGCATTGCAGATTCTTGGTCAACCTGGGTGTATAGTGATTCTTGTCATTCCTTCTGTGGTAGGTGTTTCATCTGAGAACTAAGTACCGAAGGCAGGTTTTTTGGGACTGGCCTGGTGTGGTTCGTGGTGAAGGTTTTGTGCCACAGATGAGATCATGGGCCTCCCCGTGGTGAGATGACAGACTTTACTGGGGTGACAGGGTAGATGGTATGAATGAAGAAGCAATTATCTGGAGAGCATCCTCACAAACTGTACTCTAGGGACTCCACAATGATGTCACAGGCTCTTAGTCTTTATCTGTTTACAAAAGTACTTGTGAACATATTGGGATACGGATGAACGGCCTTCAATATCTGGAATGGGAATTGGTAATTGAAATCTTGAGCTGTTCTAGGATGAGCTACAGAGATTGTTGTCAGTTATTCTTGTGGAATTTTGTTGAGATGGATGAATATCAGCAACGATACTAGTGAATATTTGGTGTGAATATGCTATAGGAATGAATGAATAGACGTGGTCAGAGCTGTAGCGGCTGTACTGGAGGATTCAGTGAGCCAGGAGGTTATGAAATCCGTGTCGACCCGGTAGGATTCCTCGGGGACGCGGTTCTCTGTCAACTCTCGTCTCAAACGGCGAACGACAACTCTTGTCTTTCAATCTCCCATTGCTTTGAACTGCCGAACTTCCACCCACGTCGCCAACATCTGTTTGCAGGGCGTTCAGTTACAGGAACCCTAACTTCTTCTTTTGGGTTACTACTATTATATTTTAACTTGAATTTGGCTTCTTCTGATTTATTAATTATATCTGTTGGGCTTCTTATGTTTTCTTACTAATAAATAGGCCCAACTGTAAAAATATGTTGCCTTTATTATTCATACTTTCCAAAGCCCAAGAAAACATTATTATTTTTATAAAAAAAAACAACATTATCATTATTAAAAAGCTCCTTATATAGTTATTTTATTTCAGAATGGTCCTCATTATAGAAAATATTAGGACTCTTTATATGTACTAAAATGGATACCCAACTTGCAATTGACATTCACATAACATAGAAGAATATACCTATCCCGCATCCGTGTCCAAATTCCGGGTACTTTTCAGCCGAGTCATCAATTCCTAAATTTCAAGCAAAAGGCAAATCCGATCCTCAAACACACCCGACGTGACACCCGCAGGAATGATCTTATGGTCGACGAACGAATCGATGAGGCTAAGTATGTCTATTTCATACACTTGTCTGGAATTTAACTATTTTATGTCGACCTACATCTACATAGTAACACTAATGTTTGGTTTTACACGAATTTTCATAGGATAAGGCTTTATAAGCTCAAAATAAGTCAGTCCACCAAAGAATAATATGCTGATGATATGATTGTTTGCTATATGAAGCTTAAAATTACTGTATCCAGATATGCCCAACAACATAGGCCAGACTTCCTTTTACTTAGTCTGCTTGATTTTACTAGGGAATGCTAAACGTCATCATTTTTTTCTTCACCTTTCAAGATGTTTTTGATTGGTGATGTGATTATAGAAATATGTTAAAATAAATACTACCAACAATCATAACTTGACACGTTGGAGGTGAACTCGAAGGATGAAGAAAAAAGAGTGAAGTATAGCGGTCCTCTACTTACTAGGTTGCTTTGAGATGTGGTAGCAGCAGCAATACAAAGAGCACGTTAGCTGACCAGAGGCTGCATTATCATTTTTTATTGTCGAAAGGACTTGGCTGCGTTATCTTAAAAGGTTACATTCTTTTATTTAACACAAGTTTACTGTCTATATATAGCTGATGAATGTTGTCACTTTGTATCGGTATCTCATAGACAGTATCTCCGTGGAGTGTTATTCTATTGAATGTTGTAGCCAAACAGATCAGACCCTCAAGACTTCTCCTTTATCATGGTATTTATTTTAAAAGATCGAGTCTACAATGTCTCCCCACCCCCATAGATTATAAAAAAGAAGGGCCAAAAATGAATCCCATGTCCTAACTGTGGAGGCTAAACTCTTTGCTTCTACTGTTTTAGATCTCGTCTTTCAATATCATTAGGAAAATAAAAGACATTTGCCGGCTTCAAAACCATCTGGTACCACCAAGTACATGGGACCACAATCCTGGTTTGGCCTATTCTATGACTTTGCATAGGTTAGTCACTTTAACATATTCTCAACTAGTTACATGGACACCTTGAGAAATATCGAATTTTCATTCTTTTTTAGATATCAATCGGAGGGTAAGAATTTGAAAACCAATAACGCAAAGAAAATATAGGAAAACTCATAAATCATGGTACTTGCTACTGCAATTTTGAGGCAATTCAAATTCATTAATGATAATTATTTGATAATGAAGTTTGGTTTCTTGGAACTTGAAGAAACTCATCTAGAAAACAATAATTGCACTTGAAGAGTACATATTACTTCTCTGTTTGGAATAAAAGACCTGTCTGGTGAGGTAGAGAACTTCAGACGGTTGTGGTGTTTCCTCCTGAAGTAGCAAAATCTATAGGACTTCTTACAACATGCTTACCTTTGACCTCGTCGTAAGCGGCAGCCTTCAAGCTACTCCCAGAATCAATCTTAATTATCAAAGTGAACTTTGCTCTAGTGTTCTTAGAGCATCTCCAATGGAATAGGTAAATGAGTGTTATTATGCAAACTTGAAAATCGGCATTCACATCGCCAACTTTGGCGATAATTTTTCATTAGCTATCTGTTGTTATTTCCTACATTTTAGGTGTACTACCAGTTAACTCCACGTTTGCTCAAATTTCTCAACCAATTTTAATATGTTTTGTAGGTGATAAGAACGACTTCCCTAAATTTTCTTCCCCTCTCCTTCATCTAAACCTGACATTTATGTTTACAATTTATTTTAAAATTTAAATTGCCGGAACTTTTAAATAACAGCGTTGGGGTCAAGGCTAAAAACACATATTGCATAAAATACAAAATCGTGTTTTTAGGTATAATATACATAATTTTTGCCTAATAGCATTGGAGATGCTTTTACCCTGGAAGGAAATCGTGGATGGTTGAACCACGTAGTTAGTAAAATACGGGACGGAAATAAATCGTGGTACGGTACGTACGTGTATTATACGATTTTATGTTAAAAATACGTCAGTAAAAATTCGGCTTAAAAATACGTCAGTAAAAATTCGGCTTAAAAATACGAGATTTGATTAATTCGAGTATTCTATACGTACGTGTATAATTCGTATACTAGTTATTCATTCGGAATTAAAAATACGGGTACATTTTTTTTTGCATTTTAGCATATATAATGAGTTATTTGTGTCCACATTGCCATATTTTCATATTTTTATCAACTCTTTAAAAATAATTTGTAAAACATGTACTCATTTGTTTCTCATTTTTGATAAATACACGATTTACTCATGACTTACACATTACTTATGTAAAATAATATCAAATTATTTATGATCAAAACTTCTATAAAAAAAACTATTGGGCATTCCCTAATCTTAAGCCTTAATTACTTTTAGTATAACACGTAAGACTCAAGATACATGCACATATATACGCATGCATATATATAGCTATTTCAACTTAATATTTAATATTTTATAATAAATACTTGCAAATCTATATACTAATAAATATTTATAATAAAGAAAATATTATTTTTTTATGTATTATTCTTTCAAAAAAAATATTTATAATAAGGAAATAGTAAGAAAATATTTAATAATAACTAATTACCATAACTTATAATATTTTGGATGACAATTTATTCCCTGCAATTTCGTATGGAAGAAGTTTTATTCGGAAGTATTATACGTTAAGACGTTAAATACGAGTATTAAACTTTTTTGGTCAAAAGTTCGAGTATTTTTCATTAGGTCCAGCAATAGTACGAAATACGGAAGTATTTTTTATTTATACGTACGGACGGGTATTAAACGGAAAAATTCGGAGTATTTACTAACTAGGGAACCACCACCTTCATGCCTGATGGCGAGCACTGTATTAACAAGACTACTGAAGCAGCTGACTTTCACTGAAGCTGAAGCCCAGAAGTTAGGCCCATTGTTCTCTCAGCCAAGCCCAATAATCTCTCTTAATTCATTTGTAACCCATTACAAACTATAAGGGTATTTTAGTCATTTGTGCCTTTAGCAGAAACCCTAGCTCATCTTATATGTACAATCCCTCCCGTTATGATCTAGTCATTGGTGGCTTTGTATATAAGCTTCTTCTTCTTATAGGGTTCATTATCTTGACTGTAAATTTACATAGTCGTTCTTCTTCTTCTTCTTCTTCTTCTTCTTCTTCTTCTTCTGCAACTTTACTTTACAAGAACCGATTGATTCTTTCATGGCATCAGAGCCATGACTCTCTACCTACACAAATCCACCACACACCACACCTGTTCATCTTCTCTCATATATTCATAACCTTCTTCCGTTCAAACTGGACAGATCCTATTTTTTTTTATGGAAACATCAAATATCGCCTATTTTTCGTACACACAGTCTATATAGTCACCTAGATGGATCTTATCTCTATCCACCACATTTTCTCTCCACCGAAGGCGGTGGCGAACCCACAGTTAACCCTAATCACTCTTCTTGGATCCTTCAAGACCAAGCTGTTCTTAGCGTCTTGAATTCTACTCTTTCTATTGAGGATTTAACCTTGGTAATCGGTTGTTCAGATGCTCGATCTACTTGGCTCTCCCTTGTGCGTCGCGACGCGTCTCTTACCCGTTCTAATATCTTTCAACTAAAATTCGATCTTCAAACTCCCATGGGGGATCTGGATCTGTTGATTCATATACGCAGAAACTTAAGATGATTAGGAATCAACTAGATATTTCATCGATCATCATCGACGATGAAGACATGCTTCTCTATTTGAGTTTATTTCGGTCGAGTATTGAGATTGACGCTGATGATATCGAGTTCATATTCACCACTGATGATGAGGAGTAGATCCACACCCATCCCACCCTTAGGACTATCATTTATTCATTTCTTTTACCACGAGAGTGAACGTTTAGCTAGCTTTAAGATTGTTATTTCCTTTTTGAGATTGATATGTTTCATTTAAATGTTATGTGGATTATTTGATGGATGGATTAATAAATGTTTAAGTGTTTAAACTTATTTGGTGCATGTATGTGTACTGACGTAGATTCTTTCCTTCATATCATCTACCTTGATATGAAGACAGACTTACCACTCCTACCCCAATATCTATCGTCACCTCTTCCCTTAGTGGAGAAGTCATATCTTATAATACCATGTACCTCGAAGTCAACCTAGAGGTCTTAAGAGCCAAGCTACCTTCTGATTTGATTCTTTCCGATCTTGATAACCTAGACATCATCTTAAGTATGATTGGCTTAGCAACTACAAAGCAACCATAGAGGGTGTCAACCAAAAGTAAGGTTTCATGGACCCGAAAGGTGAACGTCTATCCTATAAGAGTATAACCAGCGGACCCAAATTCCAACTAGTGTCATCCCTAACCATCCTCTCAGATGTGAAGACTTACGAACCTCTCCTATACGATCCAGTACTTCGTATGGTCTGATAAAATTGGGGCTCAGCTTTCCTTTCTGATTAAAAGCATAACCCCTTTGTAAACGAAACCCTCATGAATACTTTGTCGCCAACCTTGAAGTCCAATGGTCTTTTCTTCAAATCTGCATTAGACTTTTGACTGCCTTCATTCCTTGTTGAACCATCCGAATCTGGCTTGTCAAGTCCTCGATCGGTCCAAGAATAATCGTATCGCTGTTGTCACTCCTACACAGTGGTGTCCTACACTTCCTCTCGTGCATTGTTTCGTAGGATGCCGTCCCTAAACCATCATGGTAGCTTTTGTTATGAGAGAATTTGATAAGTGGTAACTTGTCCATCCATGAACCTCCGAAGTCCCAAAATGTCAGCGCTTATCATGCCTCCCGATATCTCGATCGTCCTTTTAGTCTTTCAGTCCGTAGCTGGGTGAAATGTTGTGTTCAACCTTAGCTCGGTGCCCATGTTCTTTTGTAACTCCTTCCTGAAATGTGATATGAAGTTTGAATCGCTATCGGAAATATTCGAGTTAAGTGCTCCGTGTAGTCTTATCGCATTCTTAATGTATGCGTCCTCCTTCTTTTCCAAATTCCACGTGTCCTTCACAGAAATGAATCTTGCCTTCTTGTTCAGTCTACCGACTACCGTCCATATCTGGATCGACCCATTCGTCGAAACATGTAAAGTTGTAACAAGTCCATTGAGGTGGAATCCCATTTTTGTATCGATATCTCCAATTATTGCAACATCCCACCTAGTCTCTTGTGCTCGAATTTGACATTTTGACAAGTCAAACACCGAAAGTTCCTTTTGACAAACTCAGCTACTTCCTTCTCCATACCTTTTCACTAAAAGTTCTATTTCAAATCCTTTTGGCAGAGTTATGAGCTCTCTTCATAATCTTCTTCTTTTACTGTCGTGCATTTCATTAGTACACACCATTTTTCCCTTGAATTTCACCCTACCAACCTTCTCCACTTTGAAATCGATTTCTCCGCCCATGTTGATTTTCTCCGCGATATTTTGTTCGAAAGCACCCTCCTTCTATCTACGTAGATTCCCATTACTATCGTCAAATTTCACAGCATGTTACTCGTGGTTTTCTTCATGCAAACTCAAATATCTATCCTTCCAAACTCTTCGCAAAGCTTAATTGGCAAAACCCATATTGGTTTTACCGTATAATTCGTATTCCAACTCAATGCATCCGCTACTACAGTTACTTTTCTTTCGTAGTATTGGATATTAATGTCGTAGCCCTTCACTAACTCTAGCCAATTTCCTTGTCGCATATTCAACTCTTTTTGCGTTAGTATGTACTTCGAGATCTTGTGATATGTATATATTTTTTTGCAATTCGTACCTTTGATATAATGCCTCCAGATCTTCATTGCAAACACAATGACTGCCAACTACAAACCATGAGCAGGGTATTTCTCGTCATAAGACTTTTGTTGCCTAGAAGCATAAGCGATCACCTTGTCATTTTTTTTCCTTTGCATTAAAACACATCCTAGCCCATGCTTGAATGCATCGCTATGGAATCCAAATTCTCATCCTTCATTAGGTAACGTTAAAACATGTGCTGACGTCATCATATCCTTCAGCGTTTGTATTGGGTAGATTCCATAACGTTTTTCATGACCCAAACTCAAAGCTTATGTTCCTGACCCGAGTCATATCCTTGTTTGCGAGCCTGTCGAACTTGATCTCTCCCTTACCCACACCTCTTCGACGAGAGATGAGTCGAGTGACGGGGGCGTCACTCCTTTTAAGGGAGATGTGATTTAACAACCCTGCATTTAACTACCCGCTATGTCTTGTTATTATGTGCACATTAGAACTGCATACTTGCATTGGGAGATTGGATTCATAATTGCATTGGGTGATTTGATTTATGCTTGGGCGATTCGATTTATACTTGCATGGGAAGATTCGTTTTACTTTAAGCTTCGGCGACGAAGCTTTGTTTTAAGGGAGATGTGATGTAATACCCCAATATTTTTCGGGGGTATTTTTGGGAGTTTAACGAATATTCCGGGCCACTATTTGATATTATAAAAGTGTTTTTCTCTTACTAAATGGTTATTATCATTATTATCATTATTGTTATTAATTCTTACAAAAAGTATATTTCTTTATAGCCTTTCTTCCAATTACATTATCATTAAAATTGTTATTATTATTATTATCATTATTATTATTATTATTATCATTATTATTGATATTTATTTCACTGTTATTGTCATCAAAAAGTATTTTCTTAAAGAGGATTATTATTATTTAGTTAGTTATCTATTTATTTTACTTTTGTTGTTATCAAAAAAATATTTTCTTAAAGATGTTTTTTTTTAGTTAGTTGTGTGTAAGTTAGTGGGTGAATCGTAGCGGGTCGTATAACATTTTTAACGTGTCCCAAAGTGTAACTTTTATTTATTATTGCGTAGTGAACCACCGCGTGGTGTGGCGCACCCGCCACACCCTATAACTTCACAATCATCTTCCCCAATCCCATTTCTTTTCACAGAGGAAATTTGTTCCTGATTTTCCGACGACATCCCCACATCCAAGACCAAAATCTTGACTTCCTATGCACCCAATTTCCATCCTAATCCACGAAGATCAAGCAAAATAACCATGGAATCGATTTATCCATTAACATCCCAATTCGAACCCAGCAATTTCTCCATTGACTTTTCCGTTTCCGATTGGGTTTATCCCCAGCTATTTCTCTCTCGCTTCTCTCTCCCTCTCTCTCTCAGTCTCTCTCTCACGCTCTGTTGCTCTCTCTCTCTCACTCTCTCTCTCGCTCTCTGTTTTGGCCGAGAGAACCCAGCAGCCGCCAAGCCCAAGGCCGACGAGCCGAGCGCCGACCCAGGACCGGCGAACCCAGCTCCGCCCGACACCGCCTCCCTCTGCTTCGTCCGCCATCGCCACCACCGTTCGTCTCCCGCTGTTCCGGCGAACCCAAGCTGCGGCAGAAACAAATCACCGTCGCCGTTGTCCTCTCCGTGTGACCCTTCTTCAATTGGTAACCACCAATTCCTCATTTAGATTTCAATTTCATATTGCAATACTCCCAATCACCTCCTTAGGAACCTCTGGTTATGAGTTATTGGGTGGTATGTGTATGGGTGTGAGTAATGAAAATTTACAGTAAGTTTGGAGAAGATGAGGGATTGAAAGTTGTACAACTTTTGGGGGTCTATATTGTAAGATCTGAAACTAGAGGGGGAATGTTTGTACATCATTTAATATGTGGGCATGTTCTTCAATTTACACTTTTTGTTTCATAACAATACTAGTGTTAGTATATTAACAAAGTATAGTTTTAGTTGGTTAAACATAATATAAACAAGTTTTCTTTATACATATATTATTAAATATAAATAACCACTTTTCTTGAAAATAAATTTATATTTTTATAAAAGTTGAATTAGGACTTTTGCTAATATAATATTTATATTATATTTTCTTAAACAACTAAATAGTGTTTTATTATTACAAGTGTATAGTAATTATATTATTTTTTTACGAACAACTATTTAATCATGCTCGATATATATCATAAACTGAATTCTCTTCACTCAAATATCACCTTTATGATAAAGATAGTCGTCTTTTAGCTTTATTACAATAGCTATATTTTATTTATAAGTATTAACCACTATAAATATCCTAGTATCATTAAATAAAGTTTCTACACCATAATTATTATTTTATATTTCTACACCATTTTTTTTTCTTAATAAATATGTATTCAAAATATGCAACTCGTGACTAGTAAAATATAAACTTTTTGGGGGATTACTTGGGGGTTACACTTGCATTCATATATGACATGTTAATTGTGAATTGTCGTGTGGCGAATTCGTGTTAATATAGGTTATCCGATTATTGTAGTTTCAGAATTCGTAGGAGGCGAGTTCGTTGAGGACCCTACTACTAGTTTTCGTGCTTGTCTGTATTTGAAGTTCTCTCTCCATTATCAGGTAAGTTATATGCACAATACCTTTAAATTATCAAAATGTCTCTTGGCGTGCGTTATCTTTCAAAATCGCTCGTGAACTACTAGAATCGTGATACTGGAGAATTCGACAAGTCTTGAATCCCTTTTGTAAATGCCACTTTGAAAATGTGTGGTTACTTGTGGAAAACTCGAAAATCTTGTGAAATGATAATTATACGATAATAGAATTGGGAACGATGTGCAGAGGATGCGCGTGAAGGCCAACGGCCGGGAACACCTATGTGTGATTTCCCTAGGGCATTGTACCCTCTTATTTGCTGTGAAAACTAGGAGTACTACCTATACATGTTTAGGTCACGACTGTATAGGGGTGTCGACACTTAAGGTCTCACTAGTTCTTTAGGGAGAATCGGGATGGACTGTGATATCCCGTAGAAGTACCCTACTTTATTATTATTCCATCGTGACCTCTCTGTCCACATCGTACTCATTGGGGCTCGTGGGCTACGCCTCAACCAAACTGAACATTAAAATCTGGATCTTGGTTACTGTCTATATATGCTCGACATCTCTCCATCTTTGAGTTACTACCACTGAGTTTATCAATTATTCATTACCTTATCTTAAATGGGATTTTAACAAATCGTGTGTTATCGTTTTTAGCCAAAACTCTGTTTTACATATTGTGGTATATCTTACTTAGTTTTTTACTAATTAAAATTTTCTGCGGTCGGCTATCGCTATTTCAAAACCCGCAAGTCAAGCTAGCTGGGGTGGAAACGCACACGAGCTAAGGATTAGATTCACGGCTAGCAAACATACTTTAGAAATTGTATATTTTGGATTCAAATGTTGTTTTATCATTTCCGTGCAATAATGTAAGGAAGGTTTTCTCCTTTTATTTTAATAAATTATTCTTTGGATTATCGTTAAGTTGTACTAGCAGGAACCGTAAGATCCGGGTTGTTTCACGGGGACTATTTTTGATATTTCAAGTAATCAGGTTTAACTAACAAAGTGTAAAAAGGAGTAGTTTGAGATTTTGATTACTAAGTAAGTACGAAATGTAAAAATTGAAACGTAAATATTTTTGTGAAAACTTTCGGTAAAATCATTGGTGTTGTAAATCTAGGGATTCAGGTACTAGATTCTGGGATCCCTAGGGTCTCTTCATTTTTTCGATATGAAAAAACACAGCAGTCACTTATCCGTGCCACATACCAGTTGTGCAGTATCTTTACTTTTCCTGCACGTTATCACAATTCTGCAGATTTTCTGCTCCTATTAAGCTACCTAAATCTGAAGTCTCATTCTAAGTCTGCTAGGGTTTCTAACATGTCCTAAAGGCCTCGCTCAAAACCGCTAACAGTTGGTCAAACGTTTTTAGGCTAGTCCTATCTTCCCTTCTCTATTTGGTCCATCGGGGTAAGGTGCTAAATTTTGTCTTCTCTTCCTAACCCTAACCAGCCTTTTTCACCTACCGATTTGAGTCTGTAGCACTTCTGGGTGATCAAATCGAGTATGCATAACAGTAAAATCAATAACGAATAAAAATTTCTGAACTTTATCAATTGCCATCTACTTCAGCGATCCCATTAAGAACCTGAGATCATGAATCCATAGTCAAAAACAGAACTAGATACTGAATACGAAACCCTAGCTTCACCGAGAACCTAGGTAAAAAATTTAGCTACTGAATGACATAATTAAATAACAATGTTCTGAAATAAAGTGAGAGTGAAATCAAATGAGTGTCTGAGTTTCTGGATTCGCGCTTTCGTGCTCTCCGATGATGCTCTTACTTCTTCTTGGGTGTATTGTGTGTCAAAACGAGCTCTGGACAATCCTTTATATAGTCCTGAGAAGCTTCCGGAAAAGTGCCTGAAATTTCAAAACTGCCACTGGCCAAAACTGCCTCAGAAATAGGTGCTGTCTGCGTGGCTGCTGCTTGGCTGGCAGCTAGCCACACAGACAGTGACTTTGTCTACTTCAAAATCTCTCTCTAGCCCCCTGCCGGTGTGGCTGGTGCGTGGCTAGCAGCTAGCCATGCAGACAGGGGTCTCTGGCATCGCAAAATCTCTTACTTTCTTCCCTGCCTGCGTGGCTGCTGCATTGCAGGTAGCTAGCCACGCATACAGGGTCTTCTGGCTTGGATGTTTGCAGTTTTCTCTCTCTTCCTGCTCTCGGCCTGCGTGGCTACTGCATGGCTGGAAGCTATCCACGCAGGCAGCAGCTTCCTGTCTTCATGCTAGCCTACTTCTGGACCCTGTCTGCTCGTGCTGCGTTTTGACCAGAAATTTGTCAAAATTACCAAAATACCCATGGGTCAAACCGCTCCAAATTCCGCCCTATCTTGAATCTGATCATAAGAAAATTGATGATTGAATTTGGGCGACAAAATCCAAACTCGACTCCGAAAACTCGGGCCCGATGTCAAAATTATCGAAATACCCTTGGGTCAAAACCGTCCTTGAAATCGACCTGAACATGAAATAACTGATCACTACTCCGGACACAGGATCCCGAGACTCGCACTTGGGCGTGCCCTGTCTGGGATCCATGCTTGGACGTGGGTCAGGATTTTCGGCCGGACTCAGTTTCAGCTTTATGACATGTTTCCCAAAAGCCCCTGACTACTTCCTTCTACCGCTGGTTTCACATCAATACTCCAAGTAGAATTCCAGATATTGTCCACCGAGTGTATTCCGGTCATCCTCGGTTCTGGCATTTTTAGATTTCTTGGTCGGTTTTCACTGCCCGTTTCTCATCCAGTATTTCTGTTCTACGTTCCACTCTCACTTGTACCAGCCTCGGTCAAATCCTGCCCCAGGCATTTCTGCACGTTTCCCAAGGTGAACTCGGTTTTGTCTCGACAGGCATCCCTATGTACTTCCCAAACCTGTTCCTGCACAGACAACTGACACGATCCAACCACAAGTGTACGGCTGTCGCATGTAGTAATAAACCGGAAATCCGGGTTTTCGAACCCAAGGGACTTTGTTCTGAATTAGTTATTTACTCTCAACCCTATGTGGGCACAACGCGTTTGTTTGCGTTTGCTAAGTCTACGAAAATTAAAAAACGATGACAAGTTAACTGTTTAGAAGAGGGCACGATTAACGAGAATAATTGCAAAGATTACTAATATGGGATAAAATACCAGGAATTCTCTCTAGGTTTACTAGGGATGATATAAACTTATGCTTTGATTCATGAAACAACAACGTATCTTTTATTATTAATCGAGCAACGTAAAGTTTATCGAGTTATCAAATAAATTATCTATTCCTGGAACCAAAATATACCGAGTTACCAAGTCTAATTCACTTTTAGGCACGCATTAAAGTACATGATTCTAATCTAATGATCCTAGTTAACAATACCGAGTTACCAAGTAATGATTCGACTTGGTGAATTGCTCACTTTACCGACTAAATATGACGGAGTTACCACGTGAGTGTCAATTAAAATTACTCCTACGTTAGCTAGGCGTAAGAATAATTGAATTAAGCTCATAAACAATCCATAATAACAAAAGATCACTATTGATTAAGTCTAGAACGTTAATCACAATCTCAAAACATTTAGTTCATACAAAAACCCTAGCTATCAAACGAGAATTCCCAGCAAAAATGGGTTTAGCTACTACACGACATGATCAAAATACCGAGTTTGATGATCATAAACAAAAACTAGAGAGAAAGAGGACAGAAAATATTTAAATGATGCAATCCTAAGATCCAATCTTGCTCCCCCAACGTCTTCTTGCTCTCCCACGTGCGTAGAACCTTGCCCACCTCTGGAAAATACAACCTAGATTGCTTAAATATGTTTCAAAAATAACATGACAAAGTTTGGATCAATTGCATAAAAACACCGCTAAAATCTGCTCCAGTGAGTGATGTCTTCGTACGAACACTTTCTGTTCGTGCGAAGAAGGTCTTCTTGCCAACACCTTCTGTTCGTTCAAAGAGGTCTTCTTGCGAACACTTTCTGTTCGTGCGAATAGGTCTTCGTACGAATACTTTTTCTCTTCGTACTAAGTTCTTCCCACCCAGATAACTACTGCAACATGTTTCAAGAAGACTTTTCCAACAGCTCCGAATTTTGGCTAAGTGTTAAGTCATCGCGCGAAGACTTTTTTCTTCGTACGAAGACACCCTTTTCCTGCATTTTTCTTCCAAGACTTGTCTTCTTCTTCGACGGACCATAACTTTTTCGTCCGATTTCATTTTTAGCTCTGTGACCCGCCATTGGAAAGCTATTCGAGTCTACTTTCAATTTCCACTGGTCTCACTACCATCATCATTGTAGAACTAAAAATATCCTCAAAATACACTTAATTTTCTCTAAAACATCTTGGAAAGCAACTAAGCTTTTTGAAAAGCAAATAAGGACCCGAATTTTGATCCCGAACTCCGATGAATGTGATTTTTCACCTTTCGATTCCTTTTGCAACGTAGACTTCACCCATGTATAGAAATTCCCGTTTCCGGACCATTTTCTCGTTTTTCTCAATTATCGCCCAAATTTGGCGAAAACATCCAAAACGCGCCATATTCGTCTTTTCTTCTACTCCGAAGCTCGTTTAATCTCTCTACTTGATTCCCGCATGCGTAATTCCTGTCAAAAAATAACATGAACACTATCACGAAGATCAAATGTTATAAATTATAAAAATCATTTCCAAAATAATTAAGAAACGCCCGAGTTGTACATTTAAGCTCTAAAACATCCAAAAGGGCATTTTCTTCCTATTTTGGCTCAAATCTTCTCATTTTGCACCGAATTTAAGGAGTTATCAACAACATAAATAAACCCCGTGACTATATCTCAAAATGCATGAGATAAAGCAATATTGCATAAAGAAGCTCAACACACTCAGGTATAAATTCTGAGGCAAAATCGGGCTGAAGTATGGCTAAAACGCTCAATTATGAAACAAATACCCCTCGAACTATGATCAATTGTAACTCCTAATGAGGAGTTATCACATTTCCTTATGCGTTATCTTACACTACTACTGCTTCTGCACTATGTGACTTACTTTCTTCTTCTGTCTTAGGTGGATCTTGTGTCCCCTCTGATCAGATGGCCATTGCATGTCCCATATCCAATACATACAATTCTAAGAGCTTGTCCGAGCTGTTGCAGCCAACTGGTGATGTTTTTTATGCGTCTCCCCCAGAGAAACTTCACTGCCTCAAGAACATATGCAACAACACCATGATTCACCTTCCAGTTCAGGCGAGGCACTCTCGGACACCTCAATGAGGAGTCCCCTCTTCCCCGCTTCCCCCTACCCTTCTTTCCCACATGGACATCCAATTCAAACCCGTAGTAAGTCGGGTATTAGCAAAAAGAAATTATTGTGTCATTCGGTTACTACTGCTCCTCCCCTCTGACATTCTGGTTTCTTTGTTTAACATTCCCACACTACGCCTTCTGATCTGACTTCCTTTGCTAAGGCTTTGAAGAATTTGCAGTGGCGTGATGCTATGAATGACGGATTTCGAAGCCTCCTACATTAAAAGAGTTGGGAATTGGTTCCTCAATCTCCCAACACAAGCATAATTGGAAATAAGTGGGTTTAGTATCCCTCCAAGGACACTGTTTCCCGCTATAAAGGTTTCCTTGTAGCTAAGGGATTTCACCAAACACCTGGGGTTGATTTTTCTAAAAATTCTAGTCATGTGGCCAAGCACGCCACTGTTCGCTGCATATTAGACCTTGCTACTTCCTTTTCTTGGCCTTTGAAGTAACTCGGCGTTAAAAACTCGTTTTTACATGGTTTTCTTTGCGAACCGTCTATATGGAACAACCCACAGGTTTTAAACACCCCAATTTCCCTCAACATGTTTGTCGTTTAAACAAGTCTATATACAGTTTAAAACAAGCCCCTAGGGCTTGGTTTGAACGGTTTACGCCTTACTTTCTTTAGGCTTTGTTGCCTCCTTTGCCGATTCCTCACTTTTTATTAGTCATTCAAACAATCGTCTTACTATTTTAGTTTTATATGTAGACGACATTATTTTAATCGGGAATGATCTTTCTTACATCCCCACTCTTGTCACTCATCTAAGTTCTAAATTTGAGATGCCCAACCTTGGTCCTCTCACTTATGTTCAGGGATTACAAATCAAACGCTCTTCTGCTGGTATTTTAATTTCACAATAAAAATACATTTTCAATTTACTTACTCACTTCAGTATGACTTCTTGAAACCCTGCCTCACCACAATGGCTGCTGGGGTAAAATACCACGTCCTTAACGGTATTCCTCTTAGCAAACCCACCGTTTTGAATTGGGCGCCTTGCAATATTTAACTTTTATTCGTCCGGACATAGCCTTTGCGGTAAATTACATCTTTTATGCATCAACTGACCAGTTTGCACCTTCGTGGTGCCAAACGCATTCTGCGTTATCTTCAAGACACCAAATCACACAACATTTTTTTTTTTATAAATTCGGTTCAATTAACCGAATTTTCCATTCAGTGAAACACCCGCCCCCCAAAGTCACATGGCCGGCTTGGCCGCATGATTAGGTAGAGATGTCTCCGCCCGAGGTGATGAGCCTCATTGGGAACGGATAAGGATCGCCGGTTCACAGTTAGTACAACCATCGAATATCCGAATATAACTTATTATACATTCGTAAAACCAGTGACATTGTCTGAATGGTATAAATACAATAATTTACAAAATGAAAAATGCTATGTGAAGTACTAAGCAGCTCAATATCCTAGCCAGGGGCGTCGTGAACGGCTCCAACCTCATTCCTAACCTGCGGGTTTTGAAATAGCACAAGGCGACCGCAGAATAACATTTAATCAGTAAAAACTGAGTAAATTCATACTGCAATATGTAAAACAAGTTTTGGCACGAAATCATGTATATGAATAACATGATATCCAACGGGAATCTAAATGAGTTGTCAAATATTAACCGATTCCTTTCTTATCAATAGTTTAGCTGGCGTAGTGTTGCCCACCGGTGTCAAATGCCCCAGATAGGTTACGATGCAATGTATATATCACCATAGGGTGCCTCTTGGGATATCTAAGATCCCAATTCACATGAGCGTTGTGGGATGCCCATACGTCAAATCCCCGCTCATAAACACGACTGTGAGACCTTAAGTGTCGACACCTCTATACCGTTGTAATCCGCACAGGTATAAGTAGTACTCTATAGTTTCACAATAAAAGGAGGTTCGCGTCCCAGCGCCTCTGGTCTGAGCCATAGCATAACAAAATGGAGGATCGCGACCTAGCGCCTCCGGCCTGAGCCGTAACATAACAAAATGGAGGATCGCGACCTAGCGCCTCCGGCCTGAGCTGTAATTTCCGCATCCTCCGTGCATTTCCCCAATTAAATTATAGTGCATTTATTCATTTTCATTTCCCATTAATAACACCCGGTTCAAAACCGTCAAGTCGCAATATTATCATGTATTTTCGAACTGTCATTTCACCATATTGTCATTTGATTTTCAAGACTTCATAACTTCCAACCGGGATGTTCAAAAGAAGAATGATCAAAGCATATTTCATAAATATTTGACCCATTTCCAAGTATCACAAATTTGGACAAATCATATTCGTTCACGCACACAAAATCACATTTTGATAGTTAAAGTATTGCCCATGTGAACTTACCGGTAGCAAATAGCAAGGCAAGAGAATTCCTAGTACTCGTTCTCGTACTCAACGAACTCGTTGCCTACGAGCTGAGCATCTACAAATACGCACGTATCCCTAATTAACACATAGCTTATTTGTATAACGATTGAAATCTTCTCTATATGCAATGCGGTGTATGTCCCCTAATGAATTTCCCAACCCCCTTGTATTTATAATTTTACATTAGCTTATTTATTTCTCAACTTTACTAATTTCTTTAGGAGGTTAACAAAAAAGATAATTCTAATTTCTTAATTTCATGCTAAGTTTATTTTGGCAATTATTTCCTTGAAGGATTTTATAGTATTGTTATTTGAAGATCTTATTACAATTAATATTATTATTGTTGTTCTTATTATTATTAACCAATTAAATATTTTGAAAAGGGAATATGTATACATGCTTGTCACGAAAGTAATATGCTAGTAAGGTTTGAGATTATTACGATTCTTATTATTTTATAGTTAGTCTTAACCTATTATTTGGAATTTTTTTTGTGTGTTATTAACATAACACCAAATAACACGTTTTTGTATATAGTTATATTGACAAATATTTATATATACTAATATTCACTTGGCCTTCTTTTTATAGACAAAAAATTTTACTTATTTATTTATATATGTATTTATTTATAGTGTGATAACCTTATTTCCACTATTAATAAGAGAAAATGAGATTAAATATGTTTTAATAATTACAAACACAAATACTAAGGGTATTTGTCAAGTATTTATATTGATAAGAAAGTTATTAATGATATTTATTTAGCATTAATATTATTATTATTTTCATAAAATAGTTTATTACTTTTATTTATTATTTAATAAAGATATTTAAAACTACAAAAGCACCCCAAAATCAATTTTAATAAGTTTTAGAGGTTACACCCTTTAATTTGATGAAAAGACACTTTCCCCCTATCCCCACACATTTCAGTTTATATAAAAAGTCAGGAGCCTCCCCAATAGCTTTAGGAAAAGACACTTTCACCCCCCCCCTTTCTTCCTTTCACGTACTCCTCTTCAACCTGATTCACCCGAATCGATTTCTAACTAACAAGACTCGATTTGATCATCATAATGGAACTACTAGGCGGTTTAGAGCTTACCACACGAAGAATCGTGAAAAACGGTCGCCGAATGGAGCGGGTCGAGCCTTCGATCGGCGGGTTCGGAGGTGGAGATCGCCAACGCGAACTCCGGCAGTTCTGGGTTCGTTCGAGGCCTTCCCTGGTCTCCTCGGACCTCCTGTAGGTGATTTAGATGGGTTTTAAGTGGTGGGTGCGTCGGGGGTGTTAGGCCGAGCTCCACGCCGGCGTTCATGGAGGTGGCGGCAGCGGACGTGGCTCCGGCGTGGGTCGTTGCTGCTGCTTTTGCTCTGTTTTCGACAGAGAGGTGGGTAACAGAAAGATTAGGGGGCCTTTGAGGAGGTTTGGAGAAATCAGGTTCGTTGATGGTGGTTGTTTGTTCTCGGGTCGAATTCCCCGACGAACTTTCCAGCAAAATTCTGGGTTGACAGAGGTGACCCGAACAGAGAGAGGGTGAGAGGGAGGTGGCTCTGCTGGTGGTTGTTCCCGGTTGTGAAGGAAAGAGAAGTGGGTGTGGCGGTTTCGTGTGTGGGTTTACTAGACATTTTCTGGCGGGTCTGTGGCTGGGCATAGATGACCCAGCCGAGAGAGAGAGAGAGAGAGAGAGAGAGAGAGAGAGACAGCAGAGGAGGTAGAGGAGAGGTGGGTAGTGGTGGTTCTTGGCGGTGAAGGGAAGAGAAGGCAATGGTGGTGGTGGCGGTTTTGCTGTTGCCGAATTAAAAAGAAGATTAGGGGGAGGGGGTGTATTGTGTGTTCTAGTTGTGGTTGTTGTTATTGTTTAGGGGGGGTTTTATAGAGAAGGGGGTAGAGAGGTGAGTTGGGTCGGGTGTGAAACTTGAGTGTGTGTGTTTTCCGTGAGAGGAGAAGAAGAGGGAGTGTGTGTGTGACGTGAGGGAGGAGAAAAATACATGGGAAGGATGAAAATTTTGACAACTAAGTGGGTACGTGGAGGTTGTTTAGGAGGTGGTTAAGAAATTTTGCAATGAGGGTATTATAATGGTGTAATATTGCAAAGATGATATTATAGTTAATGTATTTGCTAGGTAGAGATTTTGATTAACTACAATTACATCCCCCCTAAAGTGACTAAAATGTTCTTCTACTCTTTATTTGCAACGAGTATTTCATCCTACCATCCTTAGAAAGAGCTTCGTCCCCGAAGCTAATGCCACTGTATGTTAATTAAGCGACTCCTATGCGGCGTAAAGACGCACATAGTGTTATGGTGCACTAGAGGTGTCATGACTTGCCCAAGTAATGTCATGTTATATACATGCAATGTTATAGCTCATCATGTGATGTGATATGATAAGTCCATGCCTAGTATGAGTGTACTAACATATACTAAATTGTGGGGTTATACTCTCGCGGTTCATTTTACCAGGTCAAATAGGTGAGGGTATTGTTTCCTCAAGTCAGCTTCCGCCTCCCATGTCTTTTTTTTTCCTGTAATTAATTGGACCAATACGGGTGTTCCTGGTTTTCCTATCATGGATTTTGATGGGTTGTTCTTCATAGGAAAGAGATGGATCTAGATCAACTGGTTCAGGGTCAAGGACATGGCTCGGGTCGTGAATGTAAGGCTTGAGTTGTGAGATATGAAAAACTTTATGGACTCGACCTAGGTTGTTGGGAAGATTCAGGCGATAAGCAACTTATCCTATACGATCCATCACCTCGTACGGTCCAATAAAGTTGGGGCTAAGCTTCCCCTTTTGGTTGAATCTTATGATGCCTTTGGTTGGAGAAACCTTCAAAAATACCTTGTCGCCTACCTTGAATTCCAACGGTCTCCTCGTCAAATCAGCGTAAGACTTCTGTCGATCCTGGGCTTCCTTCATCCTTTTCTGAATCATACGAATCTGGTTCATCGACTCTTCGATCATTTGCGGTCCGAGAATGATAGTCTCACTGATGTCACTCCAACAGAGTGGTGTCCTACATTTCCTTCCATACAACGCCTCGTAAGGTGCCATTCGTATGCTGGCATGATAGCTGTTGTTGTAGGAGAACTCTATCAATGGTAGCTTGTCCACCCACGATCCTCCAAAGTCTAAGATACAGGCTCTCAACATGTCTTCCAGCGTCTAAATGGTCCTCTCCGTCTGCCCATCTGTAGCGGGGTGAAAAGCTATGCTAAACTTGAGTTCAGTACCCATTTTCTTCTGTAGTTCCCTCCAGAAGTGTGATAAGAAGAACGGATCCCTGTCAGAAACAATTGAACAAGGTATTCCATGCAATCTCACCACATTCTTGATGTAGGCATCTGTCCTCTTTTCCATATCCCATGTGTCCTTCATAGGAATGAATCTGGCCGTCTTCGTCAACCGATTAACCACAACCCAAATCTGGTTTAGGCCGTTGGTCGAAGTTGGCAATTCTGTGACGAAGTCCATTGAGATGGAATCCCATTTCCATACTGGCACATCCAATGGTTGCAGCATCCCTCCTGGTCTCTTGTGCTCAAATTTGACTTTTTGACACGTAAGGCATCGAGACACAAAATCCGCTACTTCCTTTTTCATGCCCATCCACCAGAAGTTCTTCTTCAGGTCTTTATATAACTTGTTTCCTCCTGGGTGTACTGAATACGGCGTGTTATGAACTTCTTTCATAATCTTCTCCTTCACTTCTGCACATTTCAATGGTATGCACCATCTTCCCTTGAACCTTACACTTCTGTCTTCCTCGATCTTGAAATCAGGAGATTCACCCCTACAGATCTTGTCCTTAATATACTGCAGGAAAGCTTCTTCCTTCTGGCCTTCCTTAATCTCCTCGAAGATGCTTGGAGCAATCGTCAAGTTGCACAACATATTGCTGGCGGTTTCCTTTGTACACACCACAATTTCCAACTTCTGAAAATCTTCACAGAGCTTACGTGGCAAAACCCACATAGTATTTATCGTGTGCTCCGTTTTCCGACTCAATGCATCTGCCACCAC
Source organism: Linanthus parryae (assembly GCA_023055425.1). Classification (NCBI taxonomy): domain Eukaryota; kingdom Viridiplantae; phylum Streptophyta; class Magnoliopsida; order Ericales; family Polemoniaceae; genus Linanthus; species Linanthus parryae. The sequence goes on along the minus strand of JALGPY010000004.1, from coordinate 123,537,439 downwards.
ATTGGCCTTCCCTTCATGGTACATGATCTGGAGATCATAATATTTCACCAATCTAACCATCTCCTTTGTCGCATGTTCAGCTCCTTCTGCGTGAATGTGTACTTTAGACTCTTGTGATCAGTGAAGATCTTGCAAGTCGTGTCGTACAAGTAATGTCTCTATCTTCAGAGCAAACACTATGGCTTCCCACTCCAAGTCATGAGTGGGGTAGTTTTCCTCGTATGGATTTAGCTGCCTAGAAGCATAAGCAATCACCTTCCCATTTTGCATCAAAACACACCCCAGACCATGCTTCGATGCATCACTGTAAACTTCAAACTCTCCTCATTCTGTGGGTAAGGTTAATACTGGTGCTGAGTTTAACCTATCCTTGAGGGTTTGGAATGCGTCCTCGCACTTGCTGTCCCACACATACTTCATCGTCTTCTTTATCAAGTTGGTCAGGGGTTTTGCGATCTTCGAGAAATCCTTCACGAATCTTCGGTAATATCCTGCCAGTCCCAAGAAGCTTTGTATCTCTGTTACGTTCTTTGGTGTTGGCCAATTTTTTACAGCTGCCACTTTCACTGGGTCTACTTACACACCTTCCTTGGATATGATATGACCTAGAAAAGGCACTTGATCGAGCCAAAACTCGCACTTCGACAACTTCCCACACAACTTTTCTTCCTTGAGAGTTTGCAATACCTCCCTCAAGTGTTGTTCGTGCTCTTCCCTTACCTTGGAGTAGATCAGGATGTCATCGATGAACACAAACACAAACATGTCAAGGTACTTCTGTAAGACGCGGTTCAGCAACTCCATGAACGATGGTGGTGCATTTGTCATGTCGAACGGCATCACTGTGTACTCGTAGTGACCGTACGAGGTTCGGAATGCTGCCTTCGGGATATCCTTCTCTGCTATCATGAGCTGGTGGTATCCTGACCTTAAATCAATCTTCAAGAATGTATCGGCTCCTTGTAACTGGTCAAACAAGTCGTCAATCCTGGGAAGCGGATACTTGTTATTTATGGTTATATTGTTCAACTCCCGGTAGTCTATGCAAAGCCTGAGACTTCCGTCCTTCTTCTTCACAAACAAGACTGGTGCTCCCCACGGTGAAACACTGGGCGGGATGAATCCCTTGTATAATAGTTCCTTAAGCTGCTCTTTCAACTCCTTCAACTCTGCTGGTGCCATCCTGTATGGTGCCTTGGAGATCGGTCCAGTCCCTGGTACTAGATCGATCGTAAAGTCTACCACCCTCCTTGGTGGCATGCCTGGAAGCTCTTCTGGAAACACATCTGGGAACTCATTCACCACGGGGATGTTCTCCTACTTTTCCTCTTCTTTCGCCTGGTCATGGATCGTACAGAGATATGCCTTATGCCCTTTCTTCACTTCTGAGAGGATGGTTAAGGCTGACACAATTTGAATTCGGGGTCCACTGGTTACACCCTTATAAGATAGACGCTCACCCTTGGATCCACGGAACCTAACTTTTTGAGTGGCACATTCTAGGGTTGCTTTGTACTTGCTAAGCCAACCCATACCCAAGATGAAATCTAGTTTACCTAGGTTGTAAAGGATCATGTCTGAAGGTAGTTCAGTACCTAGGATTTCTAGTTCGACTTCAGGGTACATGGCTTTACAGGTTACAACCTCTCCATTAGGGGTAGAGATGGCAGTAGATATGGGTGTAGGAGTGGGTAAAACTAGTTTCTTAACAAATGTGGATGATATGAAAGAAAATGTGGCTCCTGAATCAAATAGGACCAATGCAGGGACATAATTGATAAGGAATGTACCAGTCACCACGTTGGCATATTCTGCTTGTATCTGGTTCATGACATTAATGGTCCCAGTTGCAGTCCGGGCGACGGCTGCTGGTGCTGCTGCATTGTTCCCTTGAGGACGGTCGTTTCCACCTTGCCAGTTGTTTCCTCGGTTGAAGACTCCTCCGTTGTTGTTGCTCCCAGTGTTGTAGCCAACGTTGTTGTATCCTCCACCCTTCTGATAGTTCCGCCCGTTCCCTCCAAACTGGTTGTTGCCTCCCTGGTTGTACCCGTAATTTCCACCTTGGCGAAATGCATCATTTCCTCCTCCACGGTTGTTGAAGTTTCCTCCACTGTAGCTTCCTTGTGGTCTGGTCGTGCATTCCTACCTTCGATGGCCCAGCTTGCCACACTTATAGCAGGTTATCTTGTTCCCTTTGGAGTCCACCCCGGGGTGAATGTTGCCACATCGCCCGCAGTGATAGGCTCGAATCGGACCTTGTCCTCCAACAATCTGATGGTTCGAGTTAGGTCGATTTCTCTTATCTCCGCCTTTGTTCCCATAGCCGCGATTCTGGAAACTTGGTGCCGCCTGTTCCTCAGATTTCCTCTTTCTGTTTTCCTCAAAGTTCTCATCGGCATCCTTTGTACATCTTGTGCTGCTCCACAAGCATCATGGAGTGTCTCGAAGCGGGTTACCCCCAAAGTGCTCCGAATTGAGAAGTTTAGGCCCTCCACAAATCTCTTGACTATCTTGATTCTGTCGGCACGATCTCGACACCAAACCTCATAAGTTCCGTGAAGCGATAAAAGTAGGTTCGAAGTTTAGCAACCATTTGCATCACATCTTCTCCTCCAGTATGAGTGTTCTACATGATTTGCGTCAGAGCTAGTGTCACATGTTCCATGTTTTGGAATCGAACAGGGTCGTACTCTGGGGCTGGTTCTCCTCGATTCATTGCTACTTGTTGAGGTCCGCGTCTCCTGGTATAGTACCGCATGATATCATACGAATATGATTTAACTCAATATAATTCTAACTTATTCGCACATATGTAATGCTCAGGTACGATGTCATAATGTCACATAGGATGTTCTAAGGTCAACATATAATGCTTATCAGCTCGACAACAACCAAGTAAAATAATAATCACATTCCATGATATCACGAACAACCTCATCAAGGCAAGTAATCCGCCTTACAGTAAGGCATATTCAGTATATCCGGCATTTAGGGATCAAGCTACCCCATAACCCCCGGCTTGTCAAATTTTTATTTCTTATTTTGGTTCCCCTATATTGATTTTAACTCCCGAAATTATTTTTACCTTAGTTTAGTGGAAATCGATGAGTCGTACTAACTTAAAACCGTCGGCTCTGATACCATCTGCAAACCACCCCCCCCCCAAAGTCACACGGTCGGTCGGGCCGCATGATTTGGTAGAGATGTCTCCGCTCGAGGTGATGAGCCTCATTGGGAACATATAAGGATCGTCGGTTCACAGTTAGTAAAACCATCGAATATCCAAATATAACTTATTATACATTCATAAAACAAGTGACATTGTCTGAAAGGTATAAATACAATAATTTACAAAATAAAAAATGCTGTGTGAAGTACTAAGCAGCTCAATATCCTAGCCAGCGCCGTCGTGAACGGCTCCCACCTCATTCGTAACCTGCGGGTTTTGAAATAGCACAAGGCGACCGCAGAAAAACATTTAATCAGTAAAAACTGAGTAAATTCATACTGCAATATGTAAAACGAGTTTTGGCACGAAAGCATGTATATGAATAACATGATATCCAACGGGAATCCAAATGAGTTGTCAAATATTAACCGATTCCTTTCTTATCAATAGTTTAGTTGGTGTAGTGTTGCCCAGCTGGTTCCAAATGCCCCCAGAGAGGTTACTATGCAATGTATATATAACCATAGGGTGCCTCTTGGGATATCTAAGATCCCAATTCACCCGAGCGTTGTGGGATGCCCATACGTCAAATCCCCGCTCATAAACACGACTATGAGACCTTAAGTGTCGACACCTCTATACCGTTGTAACCCGCACATGTATAAGTAGTACTCTATAGTTTCACAATAAAATGAGATTCGCGTCCCAGCGCCTCCGTCCTGACCTAGCGTCTCCGGCCTGAGCCGTAACATAACAAAATGGAGGATCGCGACCTAGCGCCTCCGCCCTGAGCCGTAATTTCCGCATCCTCTGTGCATTGCCCCAATTAAATTATAGTGAATTTATTCGTTTTCATTTCCAAATAATAATACCCCATTCAAAACCGTCAAGTCGCAATATTATCATTTATTTCCGAACTGTCATTTCACCATATTGTCATTTTATTTTCATGACTTCATAACTTCCAACCGAGATGTTCAAAATAAGAATTATCAAAGCATATTTCATAAACATTTGACCCATTTCCAAGTATCACAAATTATGAAAAATCATATTTGTTCACGCACACAAAATCACATTTTGACAGTTAAAGTATTGCACATGTGAACTTTCCGGTAGCAAATAGCAAGGCAAGAGAAGTCCTAATACTCGTTCTCGTACTCAACGAACTCGTCGCCTACGAGCTGAGCATCTATAAATACGCAAGTATCCCTAATTAACACATAAGCTTATTCGTATAACGAATGAAATATTCTCTATATGCAATGCGGTGTATGTCCCCTAATGAATTTCCCAACCCCCTTGTATTTATAATTTTACATTAGCTTATTTATTTCTCAACTTTACTAATTTCTTTAGGAGGTTAACAAACAAGATAATTCTAATTTAATTTCATGTTAAGTTTATTTTGGCAATTATTTCCTTGAAGGATTTTATAGTATTGTTATTTGAAGATCTTAATACTATTAATAATATTATTATTGTTCTTATTATTATTAACCAAGTAAATATTTTGAAAAGGGAATATGTATACATGCTTGTCACGAAAGTAATATGCTAGTAAGGTTTGGGATTATTACGATTCTTATTATTTCATAGTTTAAGTCTTAACCTATTATTTGGATTTTTTTTTTGTGTTATTAACATGACACCAAATAACACATTTTTGTATATAGTTATATTGATAAATATTTATATATACTAATATTCACTTGGCCTTCTTGTTATAGACAAAATAATTTTACTTACTTATTTATTTATTTGTTTATAGTGTGATAACCTTATTTCCAATATTAATAAGAGAAAATGAGATTAAATATGTTTTAATAATTACAAACACAAATACTAAGGGGATTTGTCAAGTATTTATATTGATAAGAAAGTTATTAATGATATTTATTTAGCATTAATATTATTATTTTCAGAAAATAGTTTATTACATTTATTTATTATTTAATAAAGATATTTAAAACTACAAAAGCACCCCAAAATCAATTTTAATAAGTTTTAGAGGTTACACCCTTTAATTTTATGAAAAGACACTTTCCCCCCTATCCCCACACATTTCAGTTTATATAAAAAGTCAGGAGCCTCCCCAATAGCTTTAGGAAAAGACACTTTCACCCTGCTTTCTTCCTTTCACGTACTCCTCTTCAACCCGATTCACCCGAATCGATTTCTAACGAACAAGACTCGATTTTGATCATCATAATGGAACTACGAGGCGGTTTAGAGCTTACCCACACGAAGAATCGTGAAAAGCGGTCGCCGAATGGAGCGGGTCGAGCCTTTGATCGGCGGGTTCGGAGGTGGAGATCGCCAACGCGAACTCCGGCGGTTCTGGGTTTGTTAGAGGCCTTCCCTGGTCTCCTCAGACCTCCTGTAGGTGATTTAGATGGGTTTTAAGTGTTGGGTGTGTCGGGGGTGTTCGGCCGAGCTCAACGCCGACGTTCATGGAGGTGGCGGCGGCGGACGTGGCTCCGGCGTGGGTCGTTGCTGCTGCTTTTGCTCTGTTTTCGACAGAGAGGTGGGTAGTAGAAAGATTAGGGGGCCTTTGAGGAGGTTTGGAGAAGGCAGGTTCGTTGATGGTGGTTGTTTATTCTCGGACCGAATTCCCCCGCAAACTTTCCGGAAAAATTATAGGTTGACAGAGGTGACCCGAACAGAGAGAGGGTGAGAGGGAGGTGGCTCTGCTGGTGGTTGTTCCCGGTGGTGAAGGAAAGAGAAGTGGGTGTGGTGGTTTCGTGTGTGGGTTTCCTGGACATTTTTCGGCGGGTTTGTGGCTGGGCAGAGATGACCCAACAGAGAGAGAGAGAGAGAGAGAGAGAGAGAGAGAGAGAGAGAGAGAGAGCAGAGCAGAGGAGGTGGAGGAGAGGTGGGTAGTGGTGGTTCTTGGCGGTGAAGGAAAGAGAAGGCAATGGTGGTGGTGGCGGTTTTGTTGTTGCCGAAGCCAGAAGAAGAAGAGGAGGACGGGGTGTATTGTGTGTTCTAGTTGTGGTTGTTGTTGCTGTGTAGGGGGGTTTATAGAGAAGGGGGTAGAGAGGTGAGTTGGGTCGGGTGTGAAACTTGAGAGTGATTTTGAGAGTGTGTGTGTGTGTTTTCCGTGAGAGGGGAAGAAGAGGGAAAGGGAGTGTATGTGTGACGTGAGGGAGGAGAAAAATACATGGGGAGGGTGAAAATTTTGACAACTATGTGGGTACGTGGAGGTTGTTTAGGAGGTGGTTAAGAAATTTTGCAATGCGGGTGTTATAATGGTGTAATATTGCAAAGATGATATTTAGTTAATGTATTTTCTAGGTAGAGATTTTGATTAACTACAATCACATCCCCCCTAAAGTGAGTAAAATTTTCTTTCTACTCTTTATTTGCAACGGGTATTTCATTCAGTCTCTTTTATTTTCTTTCGGCTTTCCCCCAATGCAGTTTGCCTCTTCTTATACAACCTCACTGAAGGGGAGTCCTCCCTACTTGAATCTTCATCTGAAGAATCAGAGATGAAAATTGGAGCATCCATATAGGACCCTGGCAACCCTGTGAAAGGACTGGTGACCTCCTCCTCTTCACAGGCGTTTGCGAATGGGTTCCATGGTAAGGGGATTTGGGGGACTAGACGTTGATGGAGTCTTGGGGAATTGATTAAATGTTTTTTGACTAATTTTGGAATGGATGTATGAGATTATTAATATAAACAGAGCTAATATGCTGTTAATTTATCTTTTATTTCCTCCACATTAAGTGCAATAAATTGATTGGATGCATGTACATTAATGTTGTTGAATGAGGCAGTTTGGGGAATTCGAACAGTTGCTTCAGAAATTGGTTGTGCATGGTCAAGATGATTAGAGGTTTATAGGTTTATTATGATGTCCTTCATGCTCGCTGCTTGTTTCCATGTAGTACCGAACTGTGCCTGAAACAACCCGGATCCTACGGTTCCTGCTCGTTCGACTTAACGATAATCCAAAGAATAATTTAGTAGTTATTTCTTTTGGATTCAAACGATGTTTTACTATTCCTGTACAAAATTGTTGGAGGTTTTCCTCGTATCAGAGCCGACGGTTCCAACGCTAGTGCGACTTTTCGATTTCCATTTAACAAAGATTAAAGCTAATTGGAAGCTTTCCAAAATTTAAAATGGACATAGGATAACTAACACGGGAATAAAATTAAACAAGCCGGGGATGTGGGTTAGCTTAGTCGTTGTTTAAATTTTCTCTGTGCTTTATGCTTATCTGAGAATCCATGTTCGTTAAGAATAGATAAATTGCTATGTGACTGCAACTTGTTAAGTTGTTAGCTATCCATGTTACATACTTGCTTTATTTGAGTTTATTTCGGTCGAGTATTGAGATTGACGCTGATGATATCGAGTTCATGTTCACCACTGATGATGAGGAGTAGATCCACACCCATCCCACCCTTAGGATTATCAATTATGCATTTCTTTTACCACGAGAGTGAACGTTTAGTTAGTTTTAAGATTGTTATTTCCTTTTTGAGATTGATATGTTTCATTTAATTGTTATGTGGATTATTTGATGGATGAATTAATATATGTTTAGGTGTTTAAACTTATTTGGTGCATGCATATGTACTGAAGTAGATTCTTTCCTTCATATCATCTACCTTGCTAAGAAGACAGACTTACCACTCCTACCCCAATATCTATCGTCACCTCTTTCCTTAGTGGAGAAGTCATATCTTGTAATACCATGTACCTTGAAGCCAACACAGAAGTCTAAAGGGCCAAGCTATCTTTTTTATCTGATTCTTTTCGATCTTGTTAACCTAGATATCATCTTAAGTATGAGTTGGTTTAGCAACTACAAAGCAACCGTAGAGGGTGTCAACCAAAACTTAGGTTTCGTGGAGCCAAAAGGTAAACGTCTATCCTATGGAGATATAACCAGTGGACCCAAAATCCAAATCATGTCAACCTTAACCATCCTCTCATATGTGAAGATTTATGCAATATCTCCTATACAATCCAGCACTTCGTATGGTCCGATAAATATGGGACTCAGCTTTCCTTTCTGTTTAAAACGCATAACCCCTTTTGCAGGTGAAACCCTTATGAACACTTTGTCGCCATTCTTGAACTCCAATGACATTTTCTTGAAATCCTCTCAAGTATCTTGTCGATCACGGACTGCCTTCATCCTTTGCTGAATCATCTGAATCTGGTTTGTCGAGTCCTCGACCATTTTTTTTCCAAGAATAATCGTTTCGCTTTTGCCGCGCCAACACAGTAGTGTCCTACACTTCCTCTCGTGCATTGTTTCGTAGGATGCCATCCCTAAACCATCATGGTAGCTTTTGTTACAAGATAATTCGATAAGTGGTAACTTGTCCACCCATGAACCTCCAAAGTCCCAAAATGTCAGCTCTTATCATGCCTCCCGATATCTCGATCGTCCTTTTAGTCTTTCAGTCCGTAGCTGGGTGAAATGTTGTGCTCAACCTTAGCTCGGTGCCCATGTTCTTTTGTAACTCCTTCATGAAATGTGATATGAAGTTTGAATCTCTATCTGAAATAATCAAGCTTGGTACTCCGTGTAATCTTACCGCATTCTTGATGTATGCGTCCACACTCTTTTCCATGTTTTACGTGTCCTTCACGTGAATGAATCTTGCCTTCTTGTTCAGTCTATCGACTATCGTCCATATCTGGATCAACCCATTCGTCGAAACAGGTAAAGCTGTAACAAAGTCCATTGAGATGAAATCCCATTTCCATACCGGTATCTTCAATTTTTGCAACAACCCACCTAGTCTCTTGAGCTTGAACTTTTGACAAGTCAAACACCGAAAGTTCCTTTTGACAAAGTCACCTACTTCTTTCTTCTTACATTTTCGTAAAAAGTTCTTATTCAAATCCTTGTACGACTTGTCTCCTCATGGATGTACCAAATATGGTGTGTTACGAGCTTCCTTCATAATCTTGTCTTTAACATCCACGCATTTCATTAGTACACACCATCTTTCCTTGAATTTCACCCTACCATCTTCTCCACTTTGAAATCGAGTTCTTCACCCATGTTGATTTTCTCCTCGATCTTTTGTTCGAAAGCACCCTCTTTCTGTCTTCCTTTTATCTACGTAGATTTCCATTACTATCGTCAAATTTCAAAGCATGTTACTCGTGGTTTTCTTCATGCAAACTCAAATCTCTATCCTTCGAAACTCTTCGCAAAGCTTAATTGGCAAAACCCACATTGATTTTACCGTATAATTCGTATTTCAACTCAATGCATCCGCTACTACAGTTGCTTTTCTTTCGTGGAATTGGATATTAATGTCGCAGCCCTTCACTAACTCTAGCCAAATTCCTTGTCGCATATTCAACTCCTCTTGCGTTAGTATGTACCTCGAGCTCTTGTGATATATATATTTTTGCAATTCGTACCTTTGATATAATGTCTCCTGATCTTCATTGCAAGCACAAAGACAGCCAACTCCAAATCATGAGCAGGGTAATTCTTTTCATAAGGCTTTTGTTACCTAGAAGCATAAGCGATCACCTTGCCAGTTGTCCTTTGCATTAAAACACATCCTAGCCCATGCTTGAATGCATCGCTATGGACTTCAAAGTCTCATCCTTCATTAGGTAACGTTAAAACCTGTGCTGACGTCATCCTATCCTTCAGCGTTTGAGGTAGGTACAACCCATAACGTCTTTCATGTCCCAACTCAAAGCTTATGTTCCTGACCCGATTCATATCCTTGTTTGCGAGCCTGTCGAACTTGATCTCTCCCTTACCCACACCTCTTCGACCAAATTCGATCCGAGTGACGGTGACGTCACTCCTTTTAAGGGAGATGTGATTTAACAACCATGCATTTAACTACCCATCTTGTCTTGTTATTATGTGCACATTAGAACTGCAAACTTGCATTGGGAGATTGGATTTATAATTGCATTGGGTGATTTGATTTATGCTTGGGCGCTTTGATTTATACCTGCGTTGGGAGATTGGTTTACTTTAAGCTTCGGGGACGAAGCTTTGTTTTAAGGGAGATGTGATGTAATACCCCGATATTTTTCGGGGGTATTTTTGGGAGTTTAACGAATTTTCAGGGCCACTATTTGAGATTTATAAAAGTAGTTTCCTTTACTAAATAGTTTGTTTTCATATTATTATTACCATTATTATTATTATTATTATTATTGTTACTATTATTATTATTATTATTATTATTATTATTATTATTATTATTATTATTATTATTATTATTATTATTATTATTATTGTTGTTGTTACTACTACTACTACTACAACTACTACTATGTCTATTATCATTAGTCTTAACAAAAAGACTTTTTGTTTCTTTTATTAAAAAGTCCTTCTTCCTGGTACTATTAGCATTAGTATTGTTATAGTTACTAATACTTATTACTTTTATTTTATCAAAAAGGTTTTTTTTTAAGATGACTTTTGTTTTTAGTTAATTATGTATATAGAGTGGGTAAAGTGTTACGTATCGTTTGACATTTATAACGTGTCCAAAAGTATAGTTTTAAATAACTTTTGCGTAGCGAACCAACGCGTTGAATGGTGTGCCCGCCACACCATAAACTTTCACCATCATCCCTTCCATTTTTGTTTTTGCAGAGAGTTCTCTGCTCCACAAATTCCGGCGACAATTCCCTCCCGCGACAAGGAATAACTCGACCTCCGTTTCTCTTGATTTTCGTCCAGATTCACCCTAGCAAGTCAAAAACCCGATCTTTGACATCAATGTCGCCATTTGACATTTCTAATTTCGACCCGGAAATTTCTCCGTCGATTCCGAATGGGTTCAAACCCAAGCTATCAATTTCAGCTTCTCTCTCTCGCCTTGTTCCTCTCTCTCTCTCTCGTCTCTCGCTCGCACTCTGTCGCTCTCTCTGCTGCCCTGTTCGCCGAAGCAAACCAAGCCGACGAAGACCAGCGGCGCCGGTCGAACCAACACCGCCAGCCCAGCGCCGCCCTCGTTTCCATCTCTCTCTCTCTGTCGCCTCACTGACCGACGCACAACAGCAGCAGTGACGGTGCTCTCCGCCGTCCCCTCTGCGACGCCGCCCTCGGTGTCGTCCCTCTGCGTCGCCGAACCCCGACGCCGCCTCTCTGCCCGTCGTTCGCCACCACCGTCCGTCTCTGCTCCTCTTCGCTTGCCGTCGTCATTGCCTCGCTATTCCGTTCAATCGGTAAACCACAAACCTTCACTTTTAAGTGTTCAATATTCTATTTGTTGTTTGAAATTGCTGCTTTCATTTTGGGTTGCGAGAGATGTCAGTGGTTGGGTGAGGTGAGAACAGAGAAATGGTTGAAAGCATTTGCTCACGAGAAACCTTGTCTGGAAATGAACTAGGTGATGCGTGGGTTTGTAAGTTTATAGGTGAGGGTGTGTGTGGTCTGTGTTAGAGAGGGAGTAAGCAGATAGGTTTTATAGTTGGTGGTAAGGGTGGTGTTGGTAGTTGGAGTAGTTATTTTACCATATAACAATAATAGTAGTACCTAGGTATATAAACATAGTACTTAGTAGAATATAATAGTAGACATTTGTAATAACAATATCATGTTTGACTTTAAATTATTTTACTATTCTTACTCAATTATCTTTTTATTTATTTGAAAAGTTAAGTTCTTTTTTTTGTTTGTAACTATACATACATACGCCGTATTAAACATAATTGTTAAAATGAGATTTTATGAATAACGCTAGTATACTAAATTTTATTATGTTTTCTTGTCAACTAAATAGCCTTCTTGGTGTATATTGGAAATAAGGTATACTTTTGTTAAAAACAATGTTTTAGTTTATATAATTTTGTTTATAAAAATAGCTAAGTTTTTCTTTTAATAATAGTATGACCCTAATAATCTAACTGTTAAATAATGACTACCTTTTTTTTCTATACTAAATAAACTTTTATATTTACAAGCCACTATTTTCTTATTTAATGTATATTATAAACGTAAAATCATAGCTAGAATAATATATATTACTTGGGGGTTAACGGGGGAATTCACTTGCATTTCATATAGGACATTTAATCGTTAATTGTTGTATGGATGAATATGTGTTGATATAGGACTATGTGATATTGTAGATTCCGAGTTCGTAGGAGGAGAGTTCGTCGAGGACCCCTACTACTAAGTTCCGTGCTGCTTGTGTTGAAATCTCTCTTTCCAATTCCAAGTAAGTTATATGCACAACATCTTTAAATATCAAAATGTGTTGTTTCGTGTGCGTTATCTCAAACTTCAAATTCAATTTCTGCTTTACAATACTTTGAATTCTTCCAGAGCTTTATTTTTGAACGATTTGAGAAGCATGTGGTCACTATTTAAAATTGTGTTTTATTACTCTCGTGGAATAACGAACAATAATTGTACGATAATAGAATTGGGAACGGTGTACAGAGGATGCGTGTGAAGGCTAAGGCCGGGAACACCTATGTGTGAATTTCCCTAGGGCATTGTACCCTCTTATTTATTGTGAAAACTAGGAGTACTACCTATACATGTTTAGGTCACAACTGTATAGGGGTGTCGACACTTAAGGTCTCACTAGTTCTTTTAGGGAGAATCGGGATGGACTGTGATATCCCGTAGAAGTACCCTACTTTATTATTATTCCATCGTGACCTCTCTGTCCACACCGTACCTGTTGGGGCTCGTGTTATGCCTCAACCAAACAAAAGAATAAAAATGTGGTTACTGCTCATTTTACTGTGTATATTCTCGTGTTAGCCAAAAACTCTGTCTTTACGTGTTGTGGTATAATCTTACTCAGTTTTTACTGATAAAATGTTTTGCTGCGTCGGCTTTTGCTATTTTAAAACCGCAGGTTTGACTAAGCTAGCTGGGGTGGAACGCGCGCACAAGTCAAAGAGTAGGATTGACTAGAACACATATTTTAGTAGTTGTCTCATTTGGATTTCAACTTTGTCGTCATCGTTTCCTTGTAAACAATGTTGGAGGCTTCCTCCTTTTATTTTAATAAATTATTCTTTGGATTATCGTAAGTTGTACTAGCAGGAACCGTAGGATCCGAGTTGTTTCAGTGCCTCTTCAGGATAATTATAATCTACTCCATGCTAACTGTTTCCGCTCTAATGAACCCCAATTTGTCACGTTCATATTCGATAATGTTTGTGCACCGTGTGGACTTTTGGCAGAGGTAAAAATTGTTTCTTTTATCTTGGTGATCCCGAATTTTCACATCAACGTTAAATGTATAAAGAAAGCTAAATACTTCCTATCAACTGTTGCATGTAACATTTACAAGATACAAAACATTAAGTGATAGTATGACCACATACACGTGATTCCTCTAGCTTACTCAAGTTCAAACACGCATTACGATAATAATTCTACTCTTGTTCTTAGCTAACTAGCAAGATTCCTCAACCCTAGATACGGGTAGTGTGTATTTCAGTTTTCCGGGCAACAAACGTAGATTCCTCTATCGTTCATAACCTAGCACAATCCTATTAATACGTCTACCAATAGAAAAGATAAATCAAATGCGTAAAATACACATAACCAGAGAAGAAATCATCAATTAAGCTCAAAAGCATGCAAGCAAATCCATAAATCACAAGTGTAGTGATCAAACCCTAGTCTCCTACGAGATATCCCAAAATAAGGGTTTAGCTACTCATAATCATGTTCAAAATACAAAGTATCATGATCCAATATGAAAAACTAGAGAAGAAACGAAGATTAGAAGCCAAACGGATGATCCAAGCTCTTCAACCTAGCTCCAAGCTCTCCAAGCACGTCTCCCAATGTGTTTTCTGATGCCAAACACGTTCCCCCAATGTTTCCTAAGTCTTTCGTGGCTCAAAACTCTCAAAACTATGCCAAAATAGCGAAAATAGCCCAAAAATCCGATCCTGGCCGCAGAGGTAATCGTACGATTACTTCTGGTCTTCCATCATTCAAACTTCATCTTCTTGCTCTTTTTCCTTTCGTCTTCACTTCCCGAGCATCCCTTTGAGCCTCCAACTTTTCCGAAGTTCACTTTTGCTCCAATGTCACGTCCCGAGCTCCCGGTTCCTGAAAACCACAACACGAGAAACATACCGGAAGATCAAACGTGATAAAATATAGTCAAAATTAATGCAAAAAGTGCCCGGACTCATCATTAACGTGCAAAGACTCAACATGCTCAAATTTAGCAAGAAATGATCCAAAATCCATCAAAACGCATCGGAATACACGCAAAACGGTAAGGAAACATATAAGAATATAACTCCAAATATGGAGTTATCAACTATCCCCACACTTAACCCTTGCGCGTCCCGAGCAACAATCCAAATCTCAAACTATCAAAATCGTCCGAACCTTCCTCGTCTCATCTCCCCTCTCCAGTCAACTATTCCAATCAAGACCATTGCATACTTTTCAACTTACCAATTGCATACTACCTGCAATTAGCCGACTCAATACACACGACGACTCAATACAAGACACCACGATGCAACAATATGATGCAATGCAATTATATGACTCGATCCTACTAAACACATATATACACAAAATATCTTTTTAGGCGAGATCGGGCAATCTCAATTAGCTTAAAACGGTTCTCATGGAGTGATGAAGAATCTAGGAACGAGGTATGAATTGCAACTAAACTCGACAACAAGAATTTCCCTTAGTTAGTATAGAAAGCCTAGCTTTACTACGTGTAAGAATAACCTACCTCTTCGCGTGTGCCGATAAATAAGAGGCTACGCTAGGCTAAGCCACATTCAAGGTCCGAGCTCCTATTCCGCTAACGGGTTAAAATGTAGAGGCTTAGGGACAAAAGGATAATCATGTAGTAGCAAGTCCTAAGCGTCACATTCTCACGTTAAAACCCACATCTCACACACCCTCACCACGATGATAGGAACCGCAACCCGAAACTCACCATCTCCGGCCCTCGATCCCCTCAAATCCCGGTACAATAACGATTTCCGTGGCCACCGTCGTGAAACATGCATAAAATGAACATCGCCGTCAATGAAATAGTTGCTTCCACCACTCGGTCTTCATTAAGCTCAAACTTTATTCCTTTATTTCATCTCTCCTTTTTTTCTCTCTTTTTTTTTCTTTTCTTTTTTTTTCTGTTTTTTTTTTTTAATCTCTCAATATCCAAAAACACAACTTCTACAACGTATATCTCGAGTGGTCTTGCAAGTGTCAAGCCAAACAAAAACGTTAAGGGGAGGAAGTAAACAATCCAATGAATATATATCACAAGTAAAATCCATCTCCCCCTAACTCAATGAAATACACGGTGCCACCAAACAAAGCCGCAAACAAATCCAAGTACATGTATGGGGATGGAGTCGTCAAAAGCTCAATCTCAATGTCCGTAGTCAAAAGTCGACATCCCCACACTAGAATATACCCATGTCCCCTCTCAAGTAATCAAAACAATGTAAGTCTCGTGCTTAATCCAACCAATCCTCCTACACCAAGATGATGAAAAGAAACGATCCCTAGCACGATCCACCAATTAAATCACCCAACCCCATTTGTGCGTATTAGATGTCACGCACTCACGGCTCTCCACAACTGTGTCCATGGTGTAATGACATGGAACACCGCCACACCGAAGTGCGCAAGCCTACTCTCACTCACCCTCGCATTCCCCTCGATAATCATAAATGAAGTACAAGCGATACGTAAGTCTCACACAAGCATATCATGAAGTACTCCCTCATCGAACCCCCTCAACTACCAACACCCTCGTGACGCACTAAAGCGGTGATTCTAACCAATCGATGATGAAGGCCAAGAATCGTCACCCTAAGTCCAGAGGTTATCAAAGAATCCATGGTTCGAAACAGGGTTTACTAGTGGTCCTACAGGGTAAGTTCTATAAGCAGTGAGTGCTCTAATACACACCTCGCACAGCTGTTTCGTGTGCCACTACGAGGCGGGTTGGCGACTACCTAAGACGTACACATGAATGTTCGGCTTGTTTAGCTCACACCTAGCTCAACTCTTGTAAGAAAACAAGGCACACACTTTAGATTTGAAAATCATTTAAGTGTATTAAAAATAGGCAGGTATTCCCGTAAAGAAAGTCTCTCTATACATACTAAGGGGAACTCACATTGTCATTCTCGGTCACACGTCATACCCTATGCCTAAAGTTCTCACACTCCTCGATTTTCCAAATTCAAGCTTCTTTTGATTGCCCTTTCTCAATTTTCAATTTGTTTTTAATTTTTTTTTATAGATAATATTTCCTACTCTACATGCATGGGCCGACTCGAAAGAAGACTCGAAACTGACTCAATTTGGGTAGGTGGACTCAATTAAATAAAACGTGCACTAAACATAAACTACTCACAATACAACACACACAATGTATATAAACACGACACGGACTACAAAAACTGACTCACAATACGACACAAACAACCTATATGTAACTGGTGAATGCAGACACGGACTTGGCTAATAAAGGCTGAGAACCCCCCCCCCCCCACACTTGAACGCTTCGTTGTCCTCAACGAATGCATAGGTCAAGCGAAAAGACGCAGCATTCAAATGCAGGGGGTGGTAAGTCTACTCGCTCTCCTCCGAGCCATCCGAGTGGTCACTCGACAAATACATCAAAATCTGAGGTTCCGGAGTCAGTGTCACCCCGCCTGCCCTGCCAAGCTCGTGTAACCACTGATTCTGCCTATGCAGAATGTCACCGAGCTGGCGCTGGTTCCGTCGCGCATGCATAGCCCTTGACTTGGCATTCCTCTCTGCTTCCTGCCCTCGAGCCACGGCCTTTTTCTCATTTGCAATCATCATCCTTTGCATGGCCTGCAAAGTGGCTTCGAGGCTAGCATTAGGTGCGACAGACGGACTCGACTCCTCACTCACAGCCGGGGTCTTACCCTTACCGCCCCTCTGAGCCCCCTTTTTTGGTGGGGGCCGGCTGCTCTCTACGACTACCTCATCTTTCTTCGGGTCGGGTACCTGAGTCCAGTATCGCGGGGGTTCGGCTGCACGGTCTCCACCATAAAACGCGGCACCAGCCTTAGTGGCCAAGTGCTTTAGCAAATATCCAAACCCGGCTGCCCGTCGGTTAGAGTCCCGAAGTCGATATCGAAAACTCAAATAAATGCGCTTCGGGACGTTGAATCGATGGCCCTCATACCAACACATAGCCATAACACACCACTCGAACCGTATGTCGGTCTGGGTCGAAACGCCCTCAACCCATGCCTCCACTATGTTAACTAAATAACGCGCTCGACGAAGTAAGTGTCTGACCGAAACCATCCACTTTCTAACGTCCTGACTCGCATGAGTATCCCACGGCGCTCCCGTCACCCCACCAAAGGCAAAGATTGACACTGCAGTCACTAACTCCTCTGCGTTCATTTTCATGGTGGTCTCAAAGTGACAGTCGCCCTCGAGTGGTGGCCATTATAGGGCCGCGGCTATGCTAGCCGGAGAGAAAACAAAAAAATTCCTACGGGCGTAAATGATCCTACGATCATCCAACTCTCCATCCTCCCCATACCCAGACCACTCGGCGTTTGAGTAAATCTCCCACATGAGCTCCGAACTCGCGTTCTCCTTGACGAGCTCACACCACCCTGCAAGATTCTCTCTTTTCATGAACTCTTGGATTTGTTGGGGCATCACAGTTTGGAATGGGAAATGCTTTTCTACATTTGCCCCCCTGAACACACTCCCCTCCCGCTTGGCGTACCTAGAATGCGCTAGGAGGGTGATAAACCGATAGTCACAAAACACTCCTTTTGCCGGGTCAAGGTCCCTAGGACTAGACTCTCTCGTGGTCCTCGCTATTGGCACTCTATCAGGTTCCGCACTTTCTAACTCATCAGGGTCCGGAGGAGCTGGTGAAACCATGCTCCCCACAACCCAAAAGGTCGCATTCTTAGCGAGGTTACCACCCGCGTCCCCCGTCTCTCTCACTTATCCCTCGGGGATATATTCGTCATCACTATCGACGACTACTTTTTGTTTCTTCCTTTTCCCCCCGGTTATATTCTGACTCGTAGCTACCCCCTTTCCTTTAGCTACGGCCTTTCCCTTATCTTTTCGACTAGACATGGCACGAGAAGGTAGCACAAATTGACAATTAAATTGACAAAAAGACTTAAGCTACGTGCTCAGTGTCAGGATGTGTGTACGGAAAAGGAACAGTTACTCAATTAACAAATAAGTCCTAGGACTCTAGTCAATCGCCCCCAATCACGCTACTAAGCGCAACAATAAAATTGGGCTTTTACTCAATTGTGCCTAAGACTCGAGAAAAATTAATTGCGAGGGAGAGAAGAGTGTACCTACGTGCCCGGAGCAAGTCTTACGGGCACAATTTTCAGATTCGTCCGACAAGAAGGACCGATTTGGTCTTCGGAAATTTTTTTCTTCAAATTATGCAATCAAGTTGTGCCTTTTTCTCCTGTCGGTGTCCTCTTCGAAAGCCCCAAGTCAATTTCGCCGAATTCAGCCTCAATTTGCCCAATTTCAGATGTTCACTCGAAACCCTAACCTTGCCCCCTTCTTCAATTCACCACCAATCAATCCCAATCTGAGTTGTGGGCATAATGGTGAAGGAGAGAAGAGGTGATGTCTTCTGTTGTTGCAGCAGTGGCCGGAGAATAGAGAGAAGGAAGCCGGATATGGCAGCGGTGAACCTGTGGTGGTCTGCGATGGTGGTCGGGGTCTGGGTTTGCAGCCGTGGGTTCCGGCGGGGTGGTGGTCGCGGGTTCAGGCGCTGGCAGTGGTGGACGTGGTCGTGGAGTGGCGGAGGAGGGGGCTGTGAGAGATGGAGGTCGTGGTGGTGGCTGTCGGGTGAGATGGTGCTGTGGCGGCGGACTGCGAGAGGAGAGCAGCGGTGGTCGGAGGGTGGAGCTGTGACGATGGCGATGGCAGTGGTCGTAGGGATGGACGTGGTGGTGGCGGCTGGAGATGGTGGTCGTGGTGGTGATTGCAGAGGGAAGAGAAGGAAGAAGAAGGCGACGGGGATGGGAGAAAGCAGAAAGAAAAGAATTTTGTTTTTTTTTTTTTTAAACCACTCGCTTGGAAGTAATCGTGCGATTACTTATAAGTAATCGTACGATTACTTGAAAGTAATCGTGCGATTACTTTTAAGTAATCGTACGATTACTACCTCGTACGACCTAGTGGGTAGGTCGTGCGACCTAGTAAAACAATCTGTTTCCACCAATTCACCCCAAAATTTTTCTAAGGCAAAAGTAAACGTACGACTACCTCAAGGTAATCGTACGATTACTTTTGTGCAGGAAAAAATTTTTACTAGCCAAATATAACCTTTACCTCGTATTTTGATCCCGACCTCCGACGAGTGTGATTTTTGCACCTTTGGATCCCTTTTTCGACGTAAGTCTTGCTCACATAAATCACGTCCCATTTCCGGATCGTTTTCCCCGACTTTCCTCAATTATCGCCCAATTACGCGAAAAATACCCAAAATGTGCCAATTTCGTCGCTTTCTTCAAAATTTTGCAATCACCTTCATCAAGATGGGGAGTGCGGGATCTCTTCTCGTGTAGAAAAATTCCCAAAGCCCGGGGAACCTTTCATTCTTCAATTTCGCGCTTCCAAAGGCTCGTTTTGCATTTCCGGATGCTTTTGGACGCCTTTTAGCATCCTTTTTCGTCTTTGTTGCTCGTTTCTTTGCTTTGTCATGGATCTCCTCGACCTCGAGACTCCATTTAAGTTATAAAAGATTCCCAATGTCCGGGGAACCTTTCATCCTTCAATTTGATCATTCCAAAGACCCGTTTGGCAATTCCGGATGCTTTTTGGCTCCTTTTTCCTCTTTGCAACATCCTTTTTGGCATAACTTTTTCGTCCGGACTCCGATATACGCGATCCACCTATCCACAGAAAGCTCTCGACCACCCCCACACTTTGGCATTGTTCAAATCAGCTCACAGTACTGTCTTCAAAAATTTACCTCGTAATCCGTGCCATTGTGCCAGCTTTCTCAATTTCTTTACGTCCTCTTTGCGTTTATCAAGAAGGGGAGTCCGGGAACTCGATCTTCCCCAGGTGCATGTGTTGAATATGTGTAGGAATGGCTTCAATCCTCTATTTCTTCATTCCGGATCCCGATACGCGTTTTGGTCTGCTCTTTCTCGTTTTTCGTGCAATTCTTCACTCGCGCATCAATAAGGGGGACCCGAAATAGGCCTTCCACCTAGAATTCCTGCACATACTCATTGAAAATATTAAATCCACTCTCTCGCACCTCTCAAATAGTTGGAACAAAATAAAATAACAAAACAGTATTGAAATCTACGCTATGCAGGAAATAGGTTGGGGACGGCCCGACCAAGTTACCTCAAATATGTTAAGGAGGTCTAGCACGACGTGCCTCCTCCTTCAATTTCTTGCTCTTGATCTTCTGCACCACATCATGTGCACACACCAGATTTGGCCTCTTTTCTGATTCGGGTGGATCGGGCTGCAAGACTGTAGGCAACCCAAGAGAAGGATCCACACGATCTTCTCTAAACTTGATCATAGCTAACTTGTTCTTCCCCTTGCCCGGATGAAATGCTTTGAACACGAGTGATGAATCTAAAGCTTTGATAGTCAACTCCTCAGTCTCTAGATCCACATTTGCGCGCATTGTCTTCAAAAGCGGTCTTCTAAAGATAAGCGGTACATCGCGATCCTCCTTGATATCCACTATCACAAAGTCAGCTGGAAAGACAAATGCACCCACTTTGAAAAGCAAATTCTCGATCACCCCCTTTGCTGTAACAATTGAATTGTCTGCCAGTTGCAGACCCATCTTCACCGGGGTTGGCTCACCAATGCCCAATCTCTGAAATAGGGATAAAGGCATGAGATTGATACTCGCGCCTAAATCACAAAGACCATGTGTGTGATACCCACCCCCAAGAGTGCAGCCTAAGATGACACTGCCTGGATCTCTCATCTTGGGAATGTCCCTCTGTATAACAGTACTACACGTCTCCGTCAGCTTTACCGTGGCATAAGCGTCTATGCTCTTCTTGCCCCACAAAATCTCTTTCAAAAATTTCTTGTACTTGGGCATTTGAGCAAGCGCTTCCACAAGAGGAATATTTATATGGAGTTGCTTGAATATGTTCAGAAATTTTCCAAAGTGTTCCTCATCATCCCTCTTTATCGCCGCCGGATATGGTATTCGTGTCTCGTAATTAGCCGGATTGAGAGTATTCTTGGGCTCTTCTTTTTTTTCAACCGTGTCCTTTGATTGGGGACTCACGGCCTTGGGCACCTCTTCACCCAATTCCTTCTCGGTGGCCTTTGTAGCTTCAGCTCTCGCATGACTAGGATATGGAGGATCCTGAGTAGTCACACCGCTGCGAGTAGTAATAGCTTTGAGCTGCTCAGTAGGAAGAATGGTATTAGAAGGAAGCATACCTGGCGGAACGTTAGCATTCTGAGTGGAAATTTTCCCAATCTGCGTCTCATGACTCTTCATTGTAGCTTCCATGGAGACAATTCTACTTTCCATTCTCTCTTGATTAGCCAGCAGTTTTCTCAATAAAGCATTTGTCTCTTGTTCCTCTTGCCGCGGAGCTTGCTGTTGCGGTTCTTGTCTCTGAGCCTGGTATGGAGGATTTGGCTTCTGACCCGGTGCATATAACCCACTGTTTGGGTTGGCATAGCTAAAGTTGGGGTGATTACGGTTGTTGGGATGATAAGTATTCTGCCACTGCTGCTGTCGTGGTGGACCCAAGTAGTTCACATCTTCAATTGCAGCGCCATATCCCTGATTCTCATCTGCCATCATCTCCCCCACAGACTTTACTCGTGCTGATGGATTCATATTGCTAAAAGTCGAAGTCATGACTGCCATTTGCTGCTCAAATTTTTGCTCCACCATTGTTTCAATCTTGTTTACCAGTGCCCCATCAGATTTTGAATTTCTACGAGTCTCAGACCTCGTAGACTCACGTTTTGCCACATTGTCCAGCAGATCCCGACATCTCCGTATTCCTAAACCCATGAAGTTTCCTTGAGCCATCATGTCCAGCTCATTTGCTGTCTCCCTGTCTAAGCCATTATAGAAATAGTGCAACAGTTTGTACCATGGCTCCCCATGAGTAGGGCATCTGCGAAGAAGCTGGTTGAATTTCCTCCATGTGTCTCCCAAAGAATCATCTTCTTGCTGAGTGAAATTTGTGATGTCAGTCATTCTCTGTGCAACCTTGGATGGTGGAAGATATTTCCTGAGAAACTCTTGGCAACACTCTGCCCATGTAGAGATACATCCTGCTGGAAGCTCCATGAGCCATGTTTTTGCTTTCCCTGATAAGGAAAAGGGAAATAACATCAGTTTTACCGTATCATCTGGCACCCTCTGATCATGAATAGTGGCAGTAATCTGGTTGAAGTTGAGTAGATGGGCATTCGGATCATCCCCAGGAGCTCCAGTGAACAGACATTCATCACGAACCATATTGATCAGCGGCTGACGCAATTCAAAGTGAGCTGCATTGATTTGGGGTCTGACAATCGTGGGTAGGTATCCATCTGGTGTGGTCCTGAAGTAGTCCACCAAAGGACGCTCATCAAATTCAGCATTGTTGACCTGTTCTACGGCATTCTGACCATTATCGTTCCGATTATTGCCCTCATTATTTCTATTTCCACCATTGTTACCTCCATTTGCTCCTCCATTGTTTCTATTAACTATCCCCGCACCAGGAAGTTGTTGAGGATTTGGAGGGTTCAAGCGTGCCATTGCAGCTTGCATCTCTGTCAACTGAGCTCTGAGCTCCTCAGCCTCCCTTGCTCGATTAGCTGCATCTTCTACAGCTGCAATTCTAGCTGCTTCCGCATCCTGCATATTTTTGCGGATAGTTTCAATCTCAGCTCTTGTTTGGTCATCCATGATAGATGAGCTTGATTTTCTCTTGTCTCTACGATGTGTTCGCAACAAGGATTCTGGGTCTTCAAGTGTTGGATGCAAAGGCTCGTTTCTAGAACGTGACATGCACCAAGTGAATCAGACCTGAAAGCACAAATCACTCACAGAACGTAGGTGAGTAATAAATATAAACAGAAAAGTAAATCCCTAAAGAGAAAAATAATAGCTAATTTATTTGAAGTCCCCGGCAACGGCGCCAAAAACTTGACACGCTCCAACTGCAAGTGCACAGTTGTCGGTGTAGTAATAATCGGAAAAGTCCGGTTTGTCGAACCCAAGGGACTTCGTGTAAATTAACTACTAAATTTGTTCTTTATGTGGGCAAAGCGCAGTTGTTTTGTTCTATTTCTACTAATAATTAAAAATAACAATTGTCTCAAATAATTCAAAGAATTATTTCAAGATTAATAAGCACGAGTTGATTTTGATGTTTATCAAGATTGATCAAGTTCATGATATCTCTACGGATCACTAGGTATGTCACACTACGTTGGATTTATGTTTTACTAACACGATGAGTTCTTATTCTAGTTAAACGAGCAATTTTATATTGAAGATGTCTCAACCAATAACTATGCCTAAACTATCGTAACTGATTCCTCTAGCTTACTCAAGTTCAAACACGCATTACGATAATAATTCTACTCTTGTTCTTAGCTAACTAGCAAGATTCCTCAACCCTAGATACGGCTAGTGTGTATTTCAATTTTCCGGGCAACAAACGTAGATTCCTCTATCGTTCATAACCTAGCACAATCCTATTAATACGTCTACCAATAGAAAAGATAAATCAAATGCGTAAAATACACATAACTAGAGAAGAAATCATCAATTAAGCTCAAAAGCATGCAAGCAAATCCATAAATCACAAGTGTAGTGATCAAACCCTAGTCTCCTACGAGATATCCCAAAATAAGGGTTTAGCTACTCATAGTCATGTTCAAAATACAAAGTATCATGATCCAATATGAAAAACTAGAGAAGAAACGAAGATTAGAAGCCAAACGGATGATCCAAGCTCTTCAACCTAGCTCCAAGCTCTCCAAGCACGTCTCCCAATGTGTTTTCTGATGCCAAACACGTTCCCCAATGTTTCCTAAGTCTTTCGTGGCTCAAAACTCTCAAAACTATGCCGAAATAGAGAAAATAGCCCAAAAATCCGATCCTGGCCGCAGAGGTAATCGTACGATTACTTCTGGTCTTCCATCATTCAAACTTCATCTTCTTGCTCTTTTTCCTTTCGTCTTCACTTCCCGAGCATCCCTTTGAGCCTCCAACTTTTCCGAAGTTCACTTTTGCTCCAATGTCACGTCCCGAGCTCCCGGTTCCTGAAAACCACAACACGAGAAACATACCGGAAGATCAAACGTGATAAAATATAGTCAAAATTAATGCAAAAAGTGCCCGGACTCATCATTAACGTGCAAAGACTCAACATGATCAAATTTAGCAAGAAATGATCCAAAATCCATAAAAACGCATCGGAATACACGCAAAACGGTAAGGAAACATATAAGAATATAACTCCAAATATGGATTTATCAACACGTACTATAGTGAGCACTGATTGGAATTTCGCCAAAGGTAAACAACTTTTGCTTCCCCCTTTCATTTCCTCCAGTCTATTCTTGGTGTTGATATTCCCTTTTGGATTGAAACCTTGTTTTATGATCGCGCAACATAGCTTAAGCGTAAATACTGTGTCGACTAAACATTTTTGAAACCGACTAAACATATGCTAAACGAAGATAACCCTGGTTCCCATATCACAAGCGCTCATTGATAAATATATTTTAGGAGTTATTATTATACTTTCATATTACTTTTATTAGGCTTATTTCACATGATTTATATGTAATATTTGCACAAATATGTGAATTTGACGATTTATAAGCCTAAAAGTGAAAAGTTGTGTTTCTAGCTTATTTCCGCATGTTTTCTCTCATATTTGCGATGATAATTTCACGGGTTGTTTAGTGTTGTGTAACTCAGGTAAAATAGTGAAATGGAGCTTATGAGAGGCTTGGATATGCTTGGAATGGAGCTAGATGACGAGGAGAAAAAGATACGCAAAAACGAAGCAAAGTTGGAAAAGCCGCTCAGGACCAGCCTGCACTCTTTTCGATGCTCAAGAATATCTACAAACAGTTTGGAAGCAAAGCTTGCGTAATTGGAAAGTAGACATCCTTAGCTTTCCAACGATATATGGTAGGCCCGAAGGAGAGTCTGTATGAGGGAGATACAACCCGCGCAAGACTAGCTTACAATTCTGTCCGAGAATTACAAACTGGAGGGGCTGAAGTACAATTTCGGCAAATTTTCATAAAAAAACGTGCCTTGACCTTGAGAGACGGATTCTCAGACCTAAAACACAGTGAGACGTTGTTTTTGGATGAGTGGGAGAGCTAGAGACGACTTGGGGGGGGGATTTGGGAACGCTTGGATAATTCGTTTGGCTTCTAAACTTCTTCTTCTCTTGTTTTTGGATTATGATCATAAAAAAATTGTATTGTGATCATTTTTTTTGAGTAGCTAAACTCTTATTGCTGGGAATTCTCATTAGGTAGCTAGGGTTTGGTATGAACAACTTGTTTTGAGATTATGCTTCATGTTTTGGCTTAATTAATGCGATTCTCTCTTGTTATGATTAGTTTATACTTGAATCTCTTTCTTCCTTGCGCTTAGCTACCGTAGGATTGATCTCAATTACGATTAACGTGGTAACTCCGTGAATTGTAGTCGGTAAATTGAACTCCTCACCTAGTCGTATAATTACTTGGTAACTCGGTAGTGTTAACTAGGATCTTTAAAGTAGAATAACGAATCGTAATGCGTACTTATAATCAAATTAAGCTTGGTAACTCGGTTTGAATTGGCTCTAAGTATAGTCGACTTGTTTGGTAACTCGGCGAGTTGTATTTTGCTTGATTAATAAGAGATAGACGTTTCAGTGTTTCATAAATCAAAGCGTAGTTCATATTATCCCTCGTGATCCACGAGAGAATTCCCGATACTTGTCACTTTGTTCAGTACTCTTATATTCATTCTCCATTAATCGTGAAGTTACTCATTCGATTAATTGAGCTGTTGTTTCTTTATTTTAGTAGAATTAGAAAACAAACAACGCGATTTGCCCACACAAGGTTGAGAAATATACACTAAGTTACAAGAAGTCCTTTGGGTTCGACAAACCCGGTCTTACCAGAATTATTACTACACTGACAACTGTACACTTGCAGTTGGAACGTGTCACTCATCTCAGATGAGCAGTTGTGCTATGAGAAACAGAGGTTGGCATCGATTTAGCACTATTCTCAGATCGATGAGCAGTTGGCATCGTTATAATCAGACCACCTGAAGCAGCATCTTTGTGATTATTCCATGCATCACAATGCTACATCAAGACGGCCAGAACATAACGAAATCAACATCGAAGGAGATTGTTGACATCGTCATGCTTTCCAACAATCAAAACTCTATCTAGGTGGATGAAAGGTGTAATGAAATGGATAAGGTTGTAGGCTTTGTTTTATACACAGTTGGGAAGCTGGGCATCCAACACTTGAAGACCCGGAATCCTTGTTACGAGCACAACGTAGAGACAAGAGTAAATCAAGCTTAGCTACCATGGATGACCAAACAAGAGATGAGTTTGAAAGGATCTGCGAGGGAATGCAAGAAGCGGAAGCAGCAAGAACTGCAGCTGTGGAAGATGCAGCTAATCGAGCAAGGGAGACTGAGGAACTTAGAGCTCATTTAACCGAGATGCAAGCTGCAATGGCACGCTTGAACCCCCCAAATCCACAACCACTTCCTGGTGTGGGGGTGTAAGAGAGAAACAAAAATGGAGGTAACATTGGTGGCAATAACTGGAATAATAATAGTCAGAATGTCGTATAACAAGTCAATAATGCTGAAGTTGATGAGCGTCCTTCGGTGGACTACTTCAGGACCAAACTGGATGGATACTTGCCCACAATCGTTAGACCCCAAATCAACACAGCTCACTTTGAATTGCGTCAGCCGCTGATCAATATGGTTCGCGATGAATGTTTGTTCACTGGAGCTCCTGGGGATGATCCGAATGCCCATCTACTCAACTTCAACCAGATTACCGCCACCATTCATTGATCAGAGGGTGCCAAATGATACGGTAAAACTGATGCTATTTCTCTTTTACTTATCGGTGAAAGCAGAAACAGGGCTCATGGAGCTTCCAGCAGGGTGTATCTCTACATGGGCAGAGTGTTGCCAGGAGTTTCTCAGGAAATATCTTCGACCATATAAGGTTGCGCAGCGAATGGCTGACATAGCAAATTTCACTCAGCAAGAAGATGATTCTTTGGGGGACACATGGGGAAAATTCAACCAGCTTTTTCGCAGATGCCCTACTCATGGGGAGCCATGGTACAAACTGTTGCACTATTTCTATTATGGCTTAGAAAGGGAGACAGCAAATGATCTGGATATGATGGCTCAAGGAAACTTCATGGGTTTAAGAGTACAGAGATGTCGGGACCTGCTAGACAATGTGGCAAAACGTGAGTCCACGAGGTCTGAGACTCGTTGGAACACCAAATCTGATGGGGCACTGGTTAGTAAGATTGGGTCAATGGTGGAACAAAAATTTGAACAACAAATGGCAGCCCTGACCTCGGCTTTTAACAGCATGAATCCATCAGCACGAGTGAAGTCAGTGGGAGAGATGGTTGCGGATGAGAATAAAGGATATGGGATTGAAGACGTGAATTACATGGGTCCACTATGACAGCAGCAGTGGCCTACTACGTATCATCCCAACAACCGCAATCACCCTAAATTCAGCTATGCCAACCCAAACAGTTGGTTATATGCACCAGGTCAGCAACCGACTTCTCACTATCAATCTCAAAGACAGGCACCACAACAACCGGCTCAGCAAGAGGAACTAGAGACAAACACTTTATTGAGAAAGTTGCTCGCTAATCAATATAGAATGGAGAGTAGAATTGTCTCCATGGAAGCTACAATGAAGAGTCATGAGACGCAGATTGGGCAAATTGCTAATCAAAATGCTAAATTTCCACCAGGTATGCTTCCTTCTAATACCATTCCTCCTACTGAGCAGCATAAAGTTATTTCTACTTGCAGTGGCACGACTACTCAGGATCCCCCATATCCTAGCCATGCGAGAGCTGAAGCTACAAAGGCCACAGAGAAGGAATTGGGTGAAGATATGCCCAAATCCGTGAGCCCCCATAAAAAGGACACAGTTGAGAAGAAAGAAGAGCACAAGAACACTCCAAATCCGGCTACTTATGAGCCACGGATACCATATGCGGCGGCAATAAAGAGGAATGATAAGGAACACTTTAGGAGATTTATGGATATATTCAAACAAGTGCATATCAACATTCCTCTTGTGGAAGCGCTTGCTCAGATGCCCAAGTACAAGAAATTTTTGAAAGAGATTTTGTGGAGCAAGAAGAGCATAGACCCTTATGCCACGATGAAGCTGACAGAGACGTGTAGTACTGTTACACAGAGGGACATTCCCAAGATGAGAGATCCAAGCAGTGTCATCTTAGGCTACACTCTTGGAAGTGGGATCACACACATGGACTCTGCGATC
Source organism: Linanthus parryae (assembly GCA_023055425.1). Lineage (NCBI taxonomy): Eukaryota > Viridiplantae > Streptophyta > Magnoliopsida > Ericales > Polemoniaceae > Linanthus > Linanthus parryae. The sequence continues at coordinate 123,508,742 of JALGPY010000004.1, read as the reverse complement.
TGGGCGCGAGTATCAATCTCATGCCATTGTCCCTATTTCAGAGATTGGGCATTGGTGCATCAACCCCAGTGAAGATGGGTCTGCAATTGGCAGACAATTCTATTGTTACGACAAATGGGGTAATTGAGAACTTGCTTGTAAAAGTAGGTGCATTTGTCTTTCCAGCTGAATTTTTGATAGTGGACATCAAGGAGGATTGCGATGTTCCACTCATCTTTGGAAGACCGCTTTTGAAGACAATGCGCGCAAATGTGGATTTAGAGACTGAGGAGCTTACTATCAAAGCTCTAGATTCATCACTCGTGTTTAAAGAATTTCATCCGGGCAAGGGGAAGAATAAATTGGCAATGATAAAATTTAGAGAGAAAGGAGTAGATCCTACTCTTGGGTTGCCTACAGTTTTGCAGCCCGATTCACCTGAATCAGAGAAGCAGCCAAATTCGGTGTGTGTACATGATGTGGTGCAAAAGATAAGAAACAAGAAATTGAAGGAGGAGGCACGTCGTGCAAGGACTCCTTAACATATCTGAGGTAACTGGGTTGGGCCGTCGACCTTTAATTACAAGCGCTTGTTGGGAGGCAACCCAACCTATTTATTGCTTTAGTGTAGATTTCAATACTGTGTTTGTTTTATTCTGTTTGATTTATCTGAGAGGTGCGAGAGAGTGGGACTTATATTTCCAATGAGTGTGTAGGAATTCTAGGTGGATGGCCTATTTCGGATCCCCTTTCTTGATGCGCGCGTGAAGAACAGCATGAAAACCGAGAAAAAGCATACCATAACGCGTATCGGGATCCGGAATGAAGAAATTGAAGATTGGATGTAGTTCCAACACTCACTCAACACACGCACCTGGTGAAGAGAACGTATCCGGACTCCCCGTCTTGATGCAAGCGAAGAATGCCAAAAACAACCCAGAACGCTGACACATTGCCACGGATTACGAAGTGATTTTTTGAAAACGAGACTGTGAGCTGAAATGGTGAGTGCCGATGTGTGGGTATTGTCGAGATCTTTCTGTTGACATGTGGATCGCATGCATCAGAGTCCGGACGCGAGAGTTATGGCAATTTGGATGTTTTCGTGAGTAAAGTGCGGCCAAAAACATCCGGAATTGCCAAACAGGACTTTGGAAGAGAAAATTTGAAGAATAAAGGATTCCCCGGACATTGGGAATTTTTTATAATGTAAATGGATTCTCGAGGTCGAGGAGATCCATTAAAAATAAAAGGAACGATAAAAAAGGCGAGAAAGGATGCTTAAGCGGCGAAAAACATCCGGAAACGGCAAAAAAGGTCAAGACCATGGGCTACTGGTATAAATTGTGAAACGACATGCTGGATCTCAAGTGTGGGGGTGAAATATCATGTTTGAGCTTTTCGGGAGCTGTTGGAAGCTAAAAATTCAAGAAAAAGCATGCCGGGAGGAATTAAAAGCTTTGCGGGCTGGTAACTAGGTCGCACGACCTAGTTGAAAATTTCAGGGAGTTTTACTAGGTCGCACGACCTAGTAAGTAGGTCACACGACCTAGTCTTGCCAATTCCAATTTAGTCCAAAGCGGGTGCTAAGTGTATTTTGAAAAGGGGGTTCTTGTAATTTGTTAAAATAAAGGTTATCAAAGGTTGATAACTTGAATGAATACACAGAGAAAGAAAAAGAGCATCCCCCATTCTTCGTCTTCATCCCGTCGGACTCCCCATCTCTCACTCTTCACCCGCCATCGCCACCATCTCCGACCGCCATCACTTCCATCTCCGGCCGCCTCAACCAGCCAGCCGCCGCCCAAACCCGTCGGCCGCCGCTCCTCTATCGAAACCCGTCGCACAGCAGCCCGTCGTCCCTTTCCCCCTTGATTTTCTCGCCCGCCCACAATCCGAACACCACCACTGGACCACCGACAGCACAAGAGGGTGGTGAAGGCACGACCTTGAAGTTGTCTCAGTTTGGAGGTTGTTTGGGGGTGAATTTTAACAAGAAGAAAAGCTAGGGTTCCAAGATTAAAATCTGAAATTCAAGCAATTCAAGGCCAAATTTGAAGAAGGTAGCATGAGGGTTTTGACGGGGACTACGTAAGGAAGCTAAGAGTACCATTCAAGCGGGGGAATTCGAAGAAATTTTTTTCGGCGACCAAATCGGTCATTCTTGCCGGACGAAACTGAATTTTCGTGCCCGTAAGACTATCTCCTGGCACGTAGGTACGTCCTAATCCCTCGAAATTTAATTTAATCGAGTCGTAGGAACATTGAGTAAAAGCCTAATTTTTATTGTTGTCGCTTAGTTGCGGCGTTTGGGGGCGATTGACTCGTGTCCTAGGACTTATATGTTAATTGAGTACTTGCTTAATTTCGGTACACACAACTTGTCACGTGCACGTAGTTCGTTTTAGCTCTAAATTTGTTGAACTACCTTCTTGTGCCGTGACTTTGACTTCGAGTAGAATCACTGCCCCTCGCATTTGAATGCCGAGTCTTCTTGGTTGATTTCTAAATTTGTTGAGGACAACGAAACACTCAAGTGTGGGGGGGGGGATTTTTACCTAGTTGTTATCCATGTCCGTGTCTTGCATCGCCAGTTACATTTAGATTAGAATATAGTTTAGTGAGTCAGTCTTGCACGTAGGTGTCAGTCAGTTCGGTTTGCATTTGCACCTTTAATTTATTGCATTGTATATATTATTGTTGCACTTTTATTTATTGAGTTCTCCTACCCCAAATGTGTTGGTTAATCGAGTTGGCCAAATGCATATAGAGTTAAAAAAAATGAAAAAGAAAATTAAGAAGAAAAAAAACTATAAAATTCCTAAAAAATTGAAAATTTGAGAAATGGCAACTAACGACCTAGAAACCGAAGAGAATCCAGTGAAAGAGCTCATGAGAGTAGGAAGCATCGTGGTAGGGAGACTTTAATTCTAGTATTTTGTGCACAAGTCTCACGAAGGGATGTCCTGGGTATCTAGGGAAAGGTGAAGGTAGATTACGAGCATACTTTTGACTCCTTTATTATTCTAGGAGAATTGAGTCTCCAAGTGATTGATTATTCCGTTTCCGGTGGAAACTTGTAGACTCTTAGAATTTGGGGTGGACCTTCGTGTTGAGTTGGTTCCATGTGGTACGAGTCTTCGGCCTAAGCAAAGCCGGCAGCGTACACCACCATCCCTTAAGGTGGTTCCAAGAGAAAATTCTAAAAAGTGTTGGAATAGATGCCCTAGAGGCAATCTAGTTTAGTATGAATTTATTTTTTGATATTTAATATAATGAAGTCCTTATATTTACAATTGTGCTGTTTATCTTAAATATCCCTAGTCCAATATAATGATTAATAGGACAATCATCTATAGACTAGTATGGGGCTGGATTGATATGGAGATATCATGATCCAACACATGGGTGTGCATTAAGGGTAATGGCGCACTGGATTGACCCATCTCCGAGAAGGCTACATACACGTTATGTTGAGTCACAAGCGCTTCTCGTGGTGACAACGATATTGTCATCCTTAGTCACTAGATTATCTAGTTGTGGATTGTTGTGATTTTGGTAGCATCAAACGCTACACCGTAACTGGGTAGCTATAAAGGCGTGTACCGGATACAATAATAAGCAAGCTTAGAAATCGTATTAGAGGCAGATAGAATTTATCCCTCCCACATAACGGGAGCATATATTTGAGGCCAATCGAGGGATAGTGCTTATAGAATGTCTGGCCAGACTCAAATAAATCAATATGGGATATTGATGTTATTTGCACGAATAAGGCTATTCCGAGGATCGAGAAACTATGGATTGGATATACGAGTGTGACTTGTATGTCTCGTGTCCAATCCGGATATGGAGACAAAGGGATTTGACAATTACTTGGCACAAGGTTTGTCAGATGACTATTCTATTAGTTGGCTAGAATGGATGTTTTGCTAGAAACCGCTCCATATTAGAAAACTGTTGCTACCAACTAGATAGAACCTATGGGGTCACACGCTATATAGAGTTGAACTAGATTTGGGAATTAATTGATGTGATTAATTAATTAAAAGGATAACTTTGCAACACCTTGCAAACTTAGTAGGACTAATTTGCAAGGAAGAGACTAAACCGAATTATAGTAGGACTAGAATAGGTCCTTTAGGAAGTTAACAAGGATTTGTTGGACTATATAAAGGATGCTCCTTCCTTCCTTCCCACACTTATGAACTCATTATTCATAACTTGAGTGGGAGAGAACAAAAGGAGAGAGGGCAAGCAAGCAAGAGGGCCGACCGACCCCCTTGCCACCGCCCCGTCCCCATCGGCCAACAAAGGAGGCCTCCCCTCATTGTTGCCTCGTGTTGCGTGATTTCTTCTTCCTCTTCCTCCGTTCCAAACTAGCACAAAGGAGAAGGAAGATCTAGATCTCAACTCTAGGCGTGGATCAACAGTAGAGACGTGACACAATTCACGTTACAAGTCATCATTGGGAATTATGATTAGGTAGCTAGGGTTTGGTATGAACAACTCGTATTGAGATTATGCTTCATGTTTTGGCTTAATTAATGCGATTCTCTCTTGTTATGATTAGTTTATACTTGAATCTCTATCTTTCTTGCGCTTAGCTACGGTAAGATTGATCTCAATTACGATTGACGTGGTAACTCCGTGAATTGTATTCGGTAAATTTAACTCCTCACCTAGTCGTATAATTACTTGGTAACTCGGTAGTGTTAACTAGGATCTTTAAAGTAGAATAACGAATCGTAATGCGTACTTATAATCAAATTAAGCTTGGTAACTCGGTTTGAATTGGCTCTAAGTATAATCAACTTGTTTGGTAACTCAGCGAGCTGTATTTTGCTTGATTAATAAGAGATATATGTGTTAGTGTTTCATAAATCAAAGCGTAGTTCATATTATCCCTAGTGATCCACGAGAGAATTCCCGATACTTGTCACTTTATTGAGTACTCTTATATTCATTCTCCATTAATCGTGAAGTTATTCATTCGATTAATTGAGTTGTTGTTTCTCTATTTTAGTAGAATTAGAAAACAAACAACGCGATTTGCCCACACAAGGTTGAGTAATATACACTAAGTTACAAGAAGTCCTTTGGGTTTGACAAACCCAGTCTTACCGGAATTATTACTACACTGACAGCTGTACACTTGCAGTTGGAGCGTGTCACTCATCTCAGATGAGCAGTTGTGCTATGAGAAACAGAGGTTGGCATCGATTTAGCACTATTCTCAGATCGATGAGCAGTTGTGCTATGACAAACAGAAGTTGGCATCGTTATGTTCAGACCACCTGAAGCAGCATCTTTGTGATTATTCCATGCATCACAATGCTGCATCAAGACGGCCAGAACATAACGAAATCAACATAGAAGGATATTGTTGACATCGACATGCTTTCCAACAATCAAAACTCTATCTAGGTGGATGAAAGGTGTAATGAAATGGACAAGGCTGTAGGCTCTGTTTTATACACAGTTGGGAAGCTGGGGATTAGGAGAAGATGGATAGTTAACAGATGGACATGTGGGGATGGGGGGATTAATGGAGTTTAATAAATTCTGGTTTATTAAGTTGTGGTTTCTTCGATGTAGAATTTTTTATGTTCTTGCCACCTCAAGAAGCTTGTGTGTGACCATTCCATACGTCACAATGCTTCAGCAAGGGGGCAAGAACATAACTGACTCCCGATATCGACATACTTTCCCATAATCTAAACTTTATCTGGATGGATGAAAAGTCGAGTGAAATGGATAAGGCTGTATGCTCTGGTTTTATGAGTACGTCCATACGTAGTATATAGTGTGCATTGTTTGTACTTTCGCCAAAGGTAAACATGCTATCATTCATCGTAGTGATCCAACATTTTCACATCAACCTATCTGTCTAAATATATTTTTCTTGTAACCTGTTTCAGTACATCAGTTGTGCGTAGAGCGGCCGTTGATCCTTTTTGAATTCAAATTGACAATGCACATAGTTGTACGACCACTTTAGAAGAACAATATGTGGTAATCATCAACTGAATCAGTTATAGGAATATTGTAACAAACAAATGAGTATACATTTATATTATAGATTGTTTAATTATGTTGAATATTGTAGTCGTTTGGTCGGGTTGTGCCACGCACTGTTTATGGGTATATATATTGCGTAACATATTTTGGGTTTTACCCAAGTTATATATATGCCGGCTATATCAGTAGCAACAAATTTGAATGAATGTGTGTTATGAAAACAGGCTCATCTGTGTATGAACCTCTATTTTTTGTTGTGCATTGTGTTAGAATTGGTTATAAAAATCGCACGTACATTCAACAGGGTATTTGAGTAGAGATACTGTGATATGTGTAATATAGGCGAACACCAAATATCATCACGACGAGCAAGTTTCTCAGCAAAAAACATTAACGACGGGCCTATTTGTCGTTCAATAAAAAATAACCAAACAAAACTGCGACAATAAGAAAAAAAGACAACTAAATACTTGTCGCCTTATGGTTGAAAATATCGACAACGACTAGAATTCGTCGATACTATCGTCGGAAAAACTTTTTTCCACAAAATTTGGTGGTCGCGAAGTAGTCGGCAAAAGAACAACGACGAGCAGAATGGTCGGAAAATGTGGTAGGTAAAAATCTTCCACCGACCAACTTTTGGGTTTGTCGTCCGTTCGAACTAACGACCGAGCTATTCCGACGGCAGAGCGACCACTGAATTTCGTCGTTCTTTCATTCTAACGACGATTTTTTTGGAACAAACCGATTTTTTTGTAGTGACAAAAGTGTCTTTTATACTACCTTCATTTCTTCTCTATCACACTGGTTTGACTTTAATCACTATTCACCGGGTCACTTTGACCGGGTGATTTGTGTAGCAAAACAATGCAATTTTGTGATAATTTTTTCATTGTTTTCCATGTCAACACAATTAATAATTTTACCAAAATTAAATAAAACCATGTTTCAATTAGGAATTTTGGAACTTCGGATCAAGCAGAAATAATAATCTAATGAAGAAATCAGATTACTGTTTGAGTTGCTTATTGCTATCTGCATCTAGAGTTTGATTATGAATTTACTAGGCAAGACTGTTCAAAACTGAACCAGAGATTAGGTTACAAGTTGCACTTTAAAAAGGGTGCCATGGTCTTTCATGGCGATTGTTGTCCTGAAATGTTGGATAAGTTTAGATGAGTATTATGAAAAGGGGAGACAGTATATATTATAGAGAGTTAGGGAACGGGGAATTATTTGGGGAATTATTCAGGGGTTGCGCTTGCATTCATATATGGCATTTAATTGTAATTGTTGCGAGGATGGAAATGTGTTAATATATGATTATGTGATTATTGTAGATTCAGAATTCGTAGGAGGCGAATTCGTTGAGGACCCCTACTACTAGTTCCGTGCTTGCTTGTGTGTGAAGTTCTCTTTCCATTTCCAAGTAAGTACATATGTACAATGTCTTCAACTATCAAAATATGCTTTGTTGTGAGTTATCATGGATTTTGACACGTGCGTTACTTTTCAAATGTTTACGCGACCTATCTTAGTAGACTTTTGTCAAGACAATTTTTGAAAAGAAGGCTTATCTTGGAAACAATTGAAATTTTGATTAATGAACGATAATGTATATGGGGCGATGTACAGAGGATGTGCATGTAGGCTACAACCATGGGCGCTTATAGGCGATCCCTCGGGTGATAATACATAGGATATTACATACCCGACCCCCGTGGTTGGTCGACATACACCGAGGTGATGCGCTCGCGGGGTTTTCTAAGGCGTGGAAACTATAGAGTACTACCTATGCTGACGTAGGTCACTGCAGTATAGGGGTATCGACACTTACATTCCTATAGTATGGTTCGAGCGGGGTAAGCGTTGGGCTACCTTCTAACGCTCTTGGAGAATTGGGACGACCGATTTCCCAAGACGTACCTTTTTTATATATTGCATCGTGACCTCTCCGAGGACATACGTTGCCCGCTGGGTTTTCATGCCTCAGCCAAACTAATAAGTTAACGTGGTACTCTTTTTATATCCAGTTTAAGTAACGAGTTCTTTTACTTCTTTTACTCTCGCGTCATTTCAAAAGTTCTTATAATCATGTTGTATTAGCCAAACTCTTGTTTACTCATTGTAGTGAGTGCTTACTCAATTTTACTAATAACATTTTTACGCGTCTGCTTTTGCCATTTGAAAACTCGGAGGTTATGAATAAAGGTTGGGGAAACGCGCACACGTAGCAGAAAGCAAATAATAAGTTAGGAAGCATCTAGTTAATTGTTAGCATGAGTAGTATTTCGAATTCCAACCAATGTTATCATTGTTCCTTTTAAACTTTGTTGGAGGTTTTCTCCCTTTATTTCAATAAAGTACTCTTTGGATATTGTTAAGTTGTACTAGCCATGACAGGGTTGTTTCAACATTAATCTCTCTTTTCTACCTTTTAGTTTATAACACTTTTGTTATAGTTAGAAAAATCAATTCACAAAGTACGTGTAACATTTCTCTTTTCCTAAAGAAAACTTCAAGCGAATATTTAATTTTCCTAAAGAAAACTTCAAACCATGAATTTTCTGTTTGTTTCAAATTTATTAATATTTAATGTATAATTTTAATGATTTTAAAATTGATATTTAGATAAAATCCAAAATTTCCAGATAATAGATATGAACTTAAGTTGTTATAGAAGATTAAGTTCTTATCAGGAAAAGGAAAAAAGATTAAGTTCTGGAGATCTGAACACATAAATATATTAAGTGACATTCTTAAAATAAATTAGAAAAAGGAGCAATAGCCACTTGCAAACACGCAGTAATTATTCGAGTAATGTATTATTAAAAAAATAATATTTGAGTAATGTGAAACAAACTCATAAATAGTGCTATTGGCCTTGTGGTTAGATCGTTCTACGTTTGGTAGAGTAATGACTGATTGTCGCGTGCTCCTTCAACGTTTTTCAGCTATCTCAATAGTTTGGAGTCCACGCTTGACAAACAAACTAGCGCATTACTACGCAAAGTTTGGTCTATCCATTGATGATGTTAGAGTTTGGATGAGTATTGTCCCAATTTGGGCTATTGATTGTAATATGCAAGATTTGGTTCATTTTATTTATTTTTTTTATTTTATTTTTTTTTACTGCTTGAATGAAATTTCCTGTTTTTCTTAAAAAAAAATAGTGCTATTGGCCTAGTGATTAGTTGGAAACTACAGGGTTCGAACCAGAGTTTGAATCTCGCTAAACATTTTTTTTCAAACTCTCTTTGAAAGCAGAGGAAATCTTGTTCTTTCTTTTTCTAAACATCCTTTCTGTTTGTTTTTTTAGAAGAGTAATTCTTATTAAGGGCCTAAGATATAAAATACATAAAACTAGAACAGTCCAATAACATACTGGGCTAGCCCATTACAATTAAATCCAGGTGAAATCAAGCCGAAGCCATAGGCATTCTCTCTCTAAGCCCCACCGTCTCTATTAAATGCGCCACCGAATTAGCCTGTCTTCGGATCGCCTTATTCGTCCTCTTATTTTTGCGAAGCTTATCCTATAATGTTACAAGTTAAAGAACTAAAAAAATAGAAAAATTATGCACTGAAAATGGGTGCTTTTGGGTATTACCCCCACCACATGGTACCATCTTGGTAATTGACCATATTTCAAGGGTGATTTGTATCATGTACCTTTTTAGTTAAAAAAAAAGGCAGAAAAAACCCATAATCCTCAAACCCGACACAAGAAAATAAATTAGCAAAATTGCACCACATGTACTTAAAGTTTGCTGTTTTCGATAAGTGGGTGCCCAAATTTTAAAATCATGAACCACATGTCTCAAACTTTCAAAATTCGCTTAGCGGGGTATCATTCTGTTAACTTTTCATCAATATTGGATGAAATAATACAAAAAGACTATTGTACCCTTCATTTTCACCCATAAATTTGTTTAAAATTACAAATTTTACAAATAAATCAAAAAATATATTAAGAGTAGTAAAATTATAATTTAAAATTTAGATAAATATAAAAATAATATATATTTTCGTAAAAATAACAAGCTTACATATATTTGCATGAAAAATACAAATTTTTACTATAAAAAACTATTCAAGAATGTCAGGTCAACTCTTGTGCCAGTTGTTAAAATGTAAAAAGATAATTGTACTTTTTTTTATTAAAAAAATGCATGTGAAGTTATCAAATTTGAGAAATGAGAAATAAAATTTCATAATAACTTTGCTAAAAAAAGGTTAAAGATTTTAAGATTGACAGATATATATATTGATTTCATAATTTGAAATATTGTAAAAATATGTAATTTTAATGAAAATATAGCAAATTATCTTACATATATCTAATTATTAAATTAATGTTTAATTCTTTTTGATTTTTTAGATTTGTTTGTAAAACTTGCCATTTTAGAAAAAAACTGGAGATGAAAATGAAGGGTAAAAGTCTGTTATAATATATTGTTGAATACAGATGAAAAGTTAACGGAAGGGAAATTTTGAAAGTTCAGAACTTGTGGTATATAATTTTAAAGTTTGAGTACCCACTTGTCCGAATAAGCAAACTTTGAATATCCGTGGTGCAAGTTTGCGAAATAAGTTCTGCGTTTGTTTTAATTCGGGCCAATTGAAAGTGGTTCGGGGTTTATAAGCGTCTGGGCCTGACCCGAGCAATTGGAACAGGCCCACCCGAAGGTCGGTCGTCGCTCAATTTAACGTAAATATTGTACCTTTAAATACACAGATATTGATTAGCTCTGTATTTGTACAAACTAGAGCGTCTGTTCCAGTCGCCGCGAACGTCCTGAACTCATCTACAACCAGAGCGTCTGTTCCAGTCGCATCCTGATCAAGGACAAAACGACGCTTTTAGTTCACCTGAGCTCGACGCACAACCTCCTCCAAATCTCCGTCGATCGCCGGAGCATGAGAAGAAGGAGGTGGTTCCGGCGTCAGTTGCGAAAACACGTGATCCATTTCCGTAACAACCTAGAGAGAGGGGAGAGCAAATTCTAGAGAGAGAGAATTTGATAAGCAGCTATTTTCGATGTTGCACTACATTTGACATATGCCAAGATGTAACCAGCTAATTTCTTAAAATTCTCATACAAGAAATATTGAGAATGTGCCACGTGTTATTTAGCTATTCATTTAACTAACACTATTGGAGCACTAACTAAATTTGTACAATATCTAAAATAAGGATGTTAAATTTTCACCAAATTATAAATAACTTTTAACTAATACTACTGGAGATGTTTTAAACGTCTGGGCTTTGACCCGAACTATTGTAATTATTAACAGGCCCACCTGGAGGTCGGTCTATTTTTTTTTTTTTTGAAAGAAACCTGTATAGGTCGGTGTCTTCACTCGTGAGTTTAACGCAGATATTGTACCGTTAAATACATACGCAGATATTGATTAGCTTTGTATTTGTACAGACTACTAGAGAGAGAGCACGAAGAGGGGTTTCCATAAAAGTCACCGAGAGAGAGAGAGAGAGACGACGACGGAGAATTGGGGGAGAGGAGTGCACAGACAATATGGAGGAGGAGGAGGAAGCAGACGAAGAAGAAAGAGGGGTTGAGGAGGAGGCTGAGACTAGGGTTTTAGGGTTCTGGGACCACGGCGGAGATCAAAGCCGCCACCGCCCCCAGAAGCCACGGCGGAGATGAAGCCAAGCTAGTGGATTGCCGAGCGAGCTCACCCACACCCCGATCTGAAGAAGTGGCCCTCCAGGTTTCCCTCATAACTCTCTCTCTGTCTTTCAACTTTCAAGTTGCTTCTATCTATCTGATATCAATTTTGGAAAACCATCAATTTTATTGTTGTGGGTTTGTCAATTGATGGGTTAGTTTTGGAAAACCCATCTCTGCAGTTCCCACTTTATTGTGTGTATGACTGAATTGAATTGTGGGTTTGTTAATTGATGGCTTGGGTTGCTGTTAGATTCAATTGGGAATATATACTGATTGTAGCGAGTGAACTTATTTCCATGTCAACACAAATTACCAAAATTAAACAAACCCATGTGATATGGGTACTAATATACCTAATGTGGGTGTAGTAATATTCTTGAGGCAACTTTTGTGCAGAGTGATAAATGTTTTCTATATTTGTTTAGGCAGATGAGTTTAAAGGTAAGGTGGGTAAGCATACAAGATAACTGGGATTGTTATCTGTTGCAGATATTCGGTGTATGCTTGGTGTCTGGTTTTCTTTTGTGGTGATGAAGTCTGTTTGGCAGATAGATCCAGTTTGTATTTTATTGATATAACTTGGTGCTATTGCAGGCTTTGTGGATGTCGTACTACTTTGTGTTTAATAGTGAAATAGTAGCCATGGTTTTATTGTAAACCCAACATTTGTTTATTGTGGTTCAGAATTGTGGGTGGCTCTGCTTCCCACAATTGTTCATGGTTTTAGGAAGATATTTTGATGCTTGGGCATTCTGGGTGCGTTGAAGATGGATGGAAACTCTCGAGACCTTTAGATCTATGTGTGTGTGTGTGTATACGAATTAATCATACTATCTGTAGGTGTGTAGTATACTTTATTCAGCCACTACCAAATCAAAACTTCGTGAGTTAAACAATTCCATGGAAGATGAGCTATATAGTTTTCAGTTCCAGAGGGTCCAAAAATATTGTCCCAAATAACCACCACAAACATATGCCCCAACATTCACGAAACCATATCTCAATCATAGTTATTTCTCATTCGAGAAATGGACAGCATCATTTCTCATTCGAGAACACCAACACTTTTAGAAACTAAGTAACTGTCTCAAGATTAAGTTTCCGTGCCAAGCTAGAGCAGTCTCATGGAACGGCACCTATAGCCTTTCCAATTAAAGATCTCAATATTTCTTGAACTGAAAGAACCTCCTCAACCTCCGAAGACATGGTCGTCCAAAATTAACAAAACCACTAAGCTTTGCACAATTGAACTAATCCTATTGGAGGGATGACTATATTGTTCTAATTCCAGAAGCCTCAAATATTAGACCTTCATCATTTCTATAAGCCTCAAATTACCCCAATTTTTTATTGGTCCCAAATAACCTCCAAAAACATATGCACCAACATTCACGAAACCAGTTTCTTACTCAATTATAATTATCCCATGGAAAGCATGCCCTGCATCATTTCCCCCCGTTCCAGAACACCCATATATTAGTTGAAGTAGCACGTTTTGGAGATTTATTTGTATGCGGGTGGCTGTTCGTCTTATGTTCAGAAGTGGTTATTGTTGATTTGAAGTATCTTAAGATTGATTTGGAGTAGTTCTAGTCAGTTTGTCAAGGTTTGTTCACCAATAGGTCTATAAACTCCCTAGATTCTGCAGTTATTCATGTCAATCAATAGGTTTTTCCTTACAATATGTTCATTATGAAACCTTGTTATTTTTTTTTTTTGAAATTTTCTGACTATAATCTCTATTTTATCAACGACTTTAATTTTATTTTGTCCTCTTTATAAGTCACATTTTAAATTTTTTGTATACATTCCTTTTGTCACATTTCTAAATACCTACAACTGTCGAAACAAAGTTTTCTACTTCTTTTTAGAGATCTTTATGTTCTGGCATAGCTACTCCTTTTTGACTAGCCTCTTTAAAAATCCAGAAAAGTAATATAAGAGCTTGGTCAACATTTCTCTTTCTCATCAACTCTTACTATAAAATCTTTAACAGTTGGTTTGCTTAATCAGAACTTTTTCATTGAATTGTTTAAATTGTTTTTGCCAGAAATAATAAGTTTTTAAAATGTAAATGCTCTAGAAACTACACTCTTATTTTCCAAACAATAAAGCTCATATTAAGCCTATGACATGGATCTACTGTAAGTATGGAATGTGGACCTAGTGTGAAGTTGTAAAGTCAGTGATTTGCAAGGGGGTCGAGAATGGTTATTGTGGTTGAACATTTGTGGTGCTGAAGGACGGAAGAGTGGATTGTTTCCATTGTGACACTGACAGGAGACTTAACCACAAGTAGTTGAAGTAACCCCTTTTGGAGATTATTTGTATGGGGGTGGCTGTTCTTCTTATGTTCAGAAGTGGTGGTTGTTGATTTGAAGTATATTAGGATTGATTTGGCGTAGTTCTAGTCAGTTTTTCGAGGTTTGTTCACCAGTAGGTCTACAAACTCCCTAAATTCTACAATAACACCTGTTGAAATTTTCTGACTATAATCTCTATTTGATCAAACAACTTTACTTTTGTTTTGTCCTCTTTAGAAGTTACCTTTTAATGTCTCTTACATAAATCACATATCTAAATACCTACGACTGTCAAAACAAAGTTTTTCTACTTCTTTTTGCACTTTGCATCTCTTAACTGATGCCTGTCTAGAGTTATTTATGTTCTGGCTGGTTCCTTATCTAAACGTGTTTAGCTACTCGTTTTTGACTCGCATCTTGAAGATTTCAGAAAAGGAAAATAAGAGCTTGGTCATCATTTCTCTTTCTCATCAACTCTAACGTCAGAATCTTTAAAAGGTTGCTTGCTTCATCAGAACCTTTTCATTTGAATTGTTTAATATGATTTTGTCAGAGATAATAAGTTTTTAAAATGTAAATGCTCTAGAAACCGCACTCACATTTTCCATACAGTGAAGCTAACATTAAGCCTAAGACATTGATCTACTGGAAGTATGGAATGTGGTACTAGTGTGAAGTTGTAAAGTCAGTGATTTAGAAGGGGAGTCGAAAATGGTTATTGGGGTTGAACATTTGTGGGGCTGAAGGACGGATGAGTGGATTGTGTCCATTGTGACATAGACAGGAGACTTAATCACAAGTAGATGAAGTAACACCTTTTGGAGATTTATTTGTATGAGGGTAGCTGTTCTTCTTATGTTCAGAAGTGGTTGTTGTTGATTTGAAGTATCTTAGGATTGATTTGGAGTTGTTCTAGTCAGTATGTCGAGGTTTGTAACCAGTAAGTCTACAAACTCCCTAAGTTCTGCAGTTATTCATGTCAATAAATAAGTTTTTTCCTCACAACATATGTTCATAACGAAACATTGCTAACTTTTTTGTTCGAATTTTCTAACTAAATTCTCTATTTGATGAAACGACTTTACTTTTATTTTGTCCTCTTTAGAAGTTACCTTTTAACTTTTTTGGTTAAATATTCCTTTGTCACATTTCTAAATACCTACGACTGTCGAAACAAAGTTTTTCTACTTCTTTTTGCACCTTGCACCTCTTAACTGACGCCTTTTTAGAGATCTTTATGTTCTGGCTGGTTACTTATCTCAACGTGTTTAGCTACTCCTTTTTGACTCGACTCTTGATGATTTTGGAAAATCAATATAAGAGCTTGGTCAACATTTATCCTCCACATCAACTCTTAATTTATCAGATCTTTTTCATTTGAATTGTTTAAAATGTCTTGGCAGAAATAATAAGTTTCAAAAATATAAATGCTCCAGAAATTTCACTCACATTTTCCATACAATAAAGCTCATATTAAGCCTATGACATGGATCTACTGTAAGTATGGATTGTGGACCTGGTGTGAAGTTGTATAGTCAGTGATTTGGAAGGGGAGTCGAAAATGTTTATTGCTGTTGAACATTTGTTGTGCTGAAGGACGGAAGAGTGGATTTATAGCTTGTGTCCATTGTGTCATAGATAGGAGTCTTAACCACAAGTAGTTGAAGTAACACTTTTTGGAGATTTATTTGTATTGGGGTGGCTGTTCTTCTTATGTTCAGAAGTGGTTGTTGTTGATTTGAAGTATCTTAGGATTGATTTGGAGTAGTTCTAGTCAGTATGTCGAGGTTTGTTTGCCAGTAGGTCTACAAGCTCCCTAGATTCTGCAGTTATTCATGTCAATGAATAGGGTTTTTTTCTTACAAACATATCTTCAATACGAAACCTTGTTATTTTTTTTTGAAATTTTCTAAATATAATCTCTATTTTATCAAACAAAGTTAATTTCATTTTGTCCTCTTTAGAAGTTACATTTTAGATTTTTTGTATAAACATTCCTGTCACATTTCTAAATACCTACGACTGTCGAAACAAAGTTTTTCTACTTCTTTTTACACTTTGCACCTCTTTTAACTGACGCCCTTTAGTGATCTTTATATTCTGGCTGGTTCCTAAACTCAATGCATTTAGCTACTCCTTTTTGACTCGCCTCTTGAAAGTTCCAGAAAAGTAATATAAGAGCTTCGTCAACGCTCCTCTTTCTCATCAACTCTTACTTTAAAATCTTGAAAAGTTGGTTTGATTTATGAGAACTTTTTCTTTGAATTGTTTGAAATGTTTTTCAAGAAATAATAGTAAGTTTTTAAAATGTAAATGCTCTAGAATTTACACTCACATTTTCCATACAATAAAGCTCATATTAAGCCTATTACATGGATCTACTGTATGGAATGTGGACCTAGTGTGAAGTTGTAAAGTCAGTGATTTGGAAGGGGGGTCGAAAATGGTTATTGTGGTTGAACATTTGTGGTGCTGAAGGGCGGAAGAGTGGATTGTTTCCATTGTGACATAGAGAGGAGACTTAACCACAAGTAGTTGAAGTAACCCCTTTTGGAGATTATTTGTATGGGGGTGGCTGTTCTTCTTATGTTCAGAAGTGGTGGTTGTTGATTTGAAGTATATTAGGATTGATTTGGCGTAGTTCTAGTCAGTTTGTCGAGGTTTGTTCACCAGTAGGTCTACAAACTCCCTAAATTCTACAATAACACCTGTTGAATTTTTCTGACTATAATCTCTATTTGATCAAACAACTTTACTTTTGTTTTGTCCTCTTTAGAAGTTACCTTTTAATGTCTCTTACATAAATCACATATCTAAATACCTACGACTGTCAAAACAAAGTTTTTCTACTTCGTTTTGCACTTTGCATCTCTTAACTGATGCCTTTTTAGAGTTATTTATGTTCTGGCTGGTTCCTTATCTAAACGTGTTTAGCTACTCCTTTTGACTCGCATCTTGAAGATTTCAGAAAGGAAATATAAGAGCTTGGTCAACATTTCTCTTTCTCATCAACTCTTACTTCAGAATCTTTAAAAGGTTGCTTGCTTCATCAGAACTTCTTCATTTGAATTGTTTAATATGATTTTGTCAGAGATAATAAGTTTTTAAAATGTAAATGCTCTAGAAACCGCACTCACATTTTCCATACTGTGAAGCTAACATTAAGCCTAAGACATTGATCTACTGTAAGTATGGAATGTGGACCTAGTGTGAAGTTGTAAAGTCAGTGATTAAGAAGGGGAGTCGAAAATGGTTATTGGGGTTGAACATTTGTGGGGCTGAAGGACGGAAGGGTGGATTGTGTCCATTGTGACATAGACAGGAGACTTAATCACAAGTAGATGAAGTAACACCTTTTGGAGATTTATTTGTATGAGGTAGCTGTTCTTCTTATGTTCAGAAGTTGTTGTTGTTGATTTGAAGTATCTTAGGATTGATTTGGAGTTGTTCTAGTCAGTATGTCGATGTTTGTTCACCAGTAAGTCTACAAACTCCCTAAGTTCTGCAGTTATTCATCTCAATAAATAAGTTTTTTCCTCACAACATATGTTCATAACGAAACATTGTTAACTTTTTTGTTTGAATTTTCTAACTAAATTCTATATTTGATGAAACGACTTTACTTTTATTTTGTCCTCTTTAGAAGTTACCTTTTAACTTTTTTGGATAAATATTCCTTTGTCACATTTCTAAATACCTACGACTGTCGAAACAAAGTTTTTCTACTTATTTTTGCACCTTGCACCTCTTAACTGACGCCTTTTTAGAGATCTTTATGTTCTGGCTGGTTACTTATCTCAACGTGTTTAGCTACTCCTTTTTGACTCGACTCTTGATGATTTTGGAAAATTAATATAAGAGCTTGGTCAACATTTCTCTTCCACATCAACTCTTAATTTATCAGATCTTTTTCATTTGAATTGTTTAAAATGTCTTGGCAGAAATAATAAGTTTCAAAAATATAAATGCTCCAGAAATTACACTCACATTTTCCATACAATAAAGCTCATATTAAGCCTATGACATGGATCTACTGTAAGTATGGATTGTGGACCTGGTGTGAAGTTGTATAGTCAGTGATTTGGAAGGGGAGTCGAAAATGTTTATTGCTGTTGAACATTTGTTGTGCTGAAGGACGGAAGAGTGGATTTATAGCTTGTGTCCATTGTGTCATAGATAGGAGTCTTAACCACAAGTAGTTGAAGTAACACTTTTTGGAGATTTATTTGTATGGGGGTTGCTGTTCTTCTTATGTTCAGAAGTGGTTGTTGTTGATTTGAAGTATCTTAGGATTGATTTGGAGTAGTTCTAGTCAGTATGTCGAGGTTTGTTCGCCAGTAGGTCTACAAGCTCCCTAGAATCTGCAGTTATTCATGTCAATGAATAGGGTTTTTTCCTTACAACATATCTTCAATACGAAACCTTGTTATTTTTTTTTTTGAAATTTTCTAAATATAATCTCTATTTTATCAAACAAAGTTAATTTCATTTTGTCCTCTTTAGAAGTTACATTTTAGATTTTTTGTATAAACATTCCTGTCACATTTCAAAATACCTACGACTGTCGAAACAAAGTTTTTCTACTTCTTTTTGCACTTTGCACCTCTTAACTGACGCCCTTTAGTGATCTTTATATTCCGGCTGGTTCCTAAACTCAATGCATTTAGCTACTCCTTTTTGACTCGCCTCTTGAAAGTTCCAGAAAAGTAATATAAGAGCTTGGTCAACGCTCCTCTTTCTCATCAACTCTTACTTTAAAATCTTGAAAAGTTGGTTTGATTTATGAGAACTTTTTCTTTGAATTGTTTGAAATGTTTTTCAAGAAATAATAGTAAGTTTTTAAAATGTAAATGCTCTAGAAACTACACTCACATTTTCCATACAATAAAGCTCATATTAAGCCTATTACATGGATCTACTGTATGGAATGTGGACCTAGTGTGAAGTTGTAAAGTCAGTGATTTGGAAGGGGGGTCGAAAATGGTTATTGTGGTTGAACATTTGTGGTGCTGAAGGGCGGAAGAGTGGATTGTTTCCATTGTGACATAGAGAGGAGACTTAACCACAAGTAGTTGAAGTAACCCCTTTTGGAGATTATTTGTATGGGGGTGGCTGTTCTTCTTATGTTCAGAAGTGGTGGTTGTTGATTTGAAGTATATTAGGATTGATTTGGCGTAGTTCTAGTCAGTTTGTCGAGGTTTGTTCACCAGTAGGTCTACAAACTCCCTAAATTCTACAATAACACCTGTTGAAATTTTCTGACTATAATCTCTATTTGATCAAATAACTTTACTTTTGTTTTGTCCTCTTTAGAAGTTACCTTTTAATGTCTCTTACATAAATCACATATCTAAATACCTACGACTGTCAAAACAAATTTTTTCTACTTCTTTTTGCACTTTGCATCTCTTAACTGATGCCTGTTTAGAGTTATTTATGTTTTAACTGGTTCCTTATCTAAACGTGTTTAGCTACTCCTTTTTGACTCGCATCTTGAAGATTTCAGAAAAGGAATATAAGAGCTTGGTCAACATTTCTCTTTCTCATCAACTCTTACTTCAGAATCTTTAAAAGGTTGCTTGCTTCATCAGAACTTTTTCATTTGAATTGTTTAATATGATTTTGTCAGAGATAATAAGTTTTTAAAATGTAAATGCTCTAGAAACCGCACTCACATTTTCCATACAGTGAAGCTAACATTAAGCCTAAGACATTGATCTACTTTAAGTATGGAATGTGGACCTAGTGTGAAGTTGTAAAGTCAGTGATTTAGAAGGGGAGTCGAAAATGGTTATTGGGGTTGAACATTTGTGGGGCTGAAAGACGGAAGAGTGGATTGTGTCCATTGTGACATAGACAGGAGACTTAATCACAAGTAGATGAAGTAACACCTTTTGGAGATTTATTTGTATGAGGTAGCTGTTCTTCTTATGTTCAGAAGTTGTTGTTGTTGATTTGAAGTATCTTAGGATTGATTTGGAGTTGTTCTAGTCAGTATGTCGATGTTTGTTCACCAGTAAGTCTACAAACTCCTTAAGTTCTGCAGTTATTCATGTCAATAAATAAGTTTTTTCCTCACAACATATGTTCATAACGAAACATTGTTAACTTTTTTGTTTGAATTTTCTAACTAAATTCTATATTTGATGAAACGACTTTACTTTTATTTTGTCCTCTTTAGAAGTTACCTTTTAACTTTTTTGGATAAATATTCCTTTGTCACATTTCTAAATACCTACGACTGTCGAAACAAAGTTTTTCTACTTATTTTTGCACCTTGCACCTCTTAACTGACGCCTTTTTAGAGATCTTTATGTTCTGGCTGGTTACTTATCTCAACGTGTTTAGCTACTCCTTTTTGACTCGACTCTTGAAGATTTTGGAAAATTAATATAAGAGCTTGGTCAACATTTCTCTTCCACATCAACTCTTACTTTATCAGATCTTTTTCATTTGAATTGTTTAAAATGTCTTGGCAGAAATAGTAAGTTTCAAAAATATAAATGCTCCAGAAATTACACTCACATTTTCCATACAATAAAGCTCATATTAAGCCTATGACATGGATCTACTGCAAGTATGGATTGTGGACCTGGTGTGAAGTTGTATAGTCAGTGATTTGGAAGGGAAGTCGAAAATGTTTATTGCTGTTGAACATTTGTTGTGCTGAAGGACGGAAGAGTGGATTTATAGCTTGTGTCCATTGTGTCATAGATAGGAGTCTTAACCACAAGTAGTTGAAATAACACTTTTGGAGATTTATTTGTATGGGGGTGGCTGTTCTTCTTATGTTCAGAAGTGGTTGTTGTTGATTTGAAGTATCTTAGGATTGATTTGGAGTAGTTCTAGTCAGTATGTCGAGGTTTGTTCGCCAGTAGGTCTACAAGCTCCCTAGATTCTGCAGTTATTCATGTCAATGAATAGGGTTTTATCCTTACGACATATCTTCAATACGAAACCTTGTTTTATTTTTTTGAAATTTTCTAAATATAATCTCTATTTTATCAAACAAAGTTAATTTCATTTTGTCCTCTTTAGAAGTTACATTTTAGATTTTTTGTATAAACATTCCTGTCACATTTCTAAATACCTACGACTGTCGAAACAAAGTTTTTCTACTTCTTTTTGCACTTTGCACCTCTTAACTGACGCCCTTTAGTGATCTTTATATTCTGGCTGGTTCCTAAACTCAATGCATTTAGCTACTCCTTTTTGACTCGCCTCTTGAAAGTTCCAGAAAAGTAATATAAGAGCTTGTTCAACGCTCCTCTTTTTCATCAACTCTTACTTTAAAAACTTGAAAAGTTGGTTTGATTTATCAGAACTTTTTCATTTGAGTTGTTTGAAATGTTTTTGCAAGAAATAATAGTAAGTTTTTAAAATGTAAATGCTCTAGAAACTACACTCACATTTTCCATACAATAAAGCTCATATTAAGCCTATTACATGGATCTACTGTATGGAATGTGGACCTAGTGTGAAGTTGTAAAGTCAGTGATTTGGAAGGGGGGTCGAAAATGGTTATTGTGGTTGAACATTTGTGGTGCTGAAGGACGGAAGAGTGGATTGTTTCCATTGTGACATAGACAGGAGACTTAACCACAAGTAGTTGAAGTAACCCCTTTTGGAGATTATTTGTATGGGGGTTGCTGTTCTTCTTATGTTCAGAAGTGGTGGTTGTTGATTTGAAGTATATTAGGATTGATTTGGTGTAATTCTAGTCAGTTTGTCGAGGTTTGTTCACCAGTAGGTCTACAAACTCCCTAAATTCTACAATAACACCTGTTGAAATTTTCTGACTATAATCTCTATTTGATCAAACAACTTTACTTTTGTTTTGTCCTCTTTAGAAGTTACCTTTTAATGTCTCTTACATAAATCACATATCTAAATACCTACGACTGTCAAAACAAAGTTTTTCTACTTCGTTTTGCACTTTGCATCTCTTAACTGATGCCTTTTTAGAGTTATTTATGTTCTGGCTGGTTCCTTATCTAAACGTGTTTAGCTACTCCTTTTTGACTCGCATCTTGAAGATTTCTGAAAGGAAATATAAGAGCTTGGTCAACATTTCTCTTTCTCATCAACTCTTACTTCAGAATCTTTAAAAGGTTGCTTGCTTCATCAGAACTTTTTCATTTGAATTGTTTAATATGATTTTGTCAGAGATAATAAGTTTTTAAAATGTAAATGCTCTAGAAACCGCACTCACATTTTCCATACAGTGAAGCTAACATTAAGCCTAAGACATTGATCTACTGTAAGTATGGAATGTGGACCTAGTGTGAAGTTGTAAAGTCAGTGATTTAGAAGGGGAGTCGAAAATGGTTATTGGGGTTGAACATTTGTGGGGCTGAAAGACGGAAGAGTGGATTGTGTCCATTGTGACATAGACAGGAGACTTAATCACAAGTAGATGAAGTAACACCTTTTGGAGATTTATTTGTATGAGGTAGCTGTTCTTCTTATGTTCAGAAGTTGTTGTTGATTTGAAGTATCTTAGGATTGATTTGGAGTTGTTCTAGTCAGTATATCGATGTTTGTTCACCAGTAAGTCTACAAATTCCTTAAGTTCTGCAGTTATTCATGTCAATAAATAAGTTTTTTCCTCACAACATATGTTCATAACGAAACATTGTTAACTTTTTTGTTTGAATTTTCTAACTAAATTCTATATTTGATGAAACGACTTTACTTTTATTTTGTCCTCTTTAGAAGTTACCTTTTAACTTTTTTGGATAAATATTCCTTTGTCACATTTCTAAATACCTACGACTGTCGAAACAAAGTTTTTCTACTTATTTTTGCACCTTGCACCTCTTAACTGACGCCTTTTTAGAGATCTTTATGTTCTGGCTGGTTACTTATCTCAACGTGTTTAGCTACTCCTTTTTGACTCGACTCTTGAAGATTTTGGAAAATTAATATAAGAGCTTGGTCAACATTTCTCTTCCACATCAACTCTTAATTTATCAGATCTTTTTCATTTGAATTGTTTAAAATGTCTTGGCAGAAATAGTAAGTTTCAAAAATATAAATGCTCCAGAAATTACACTCACATTTTCCATACAATAAAGCTCATATTAAGCCTATGACATGGATCTACTGCAAGTATGGATTGTGGACCTGGTGTGAAGTTGTATAGTCAGTGATTTGGAAGGGGAGTCGAAAATGTTTATTGCTGTTGAACATTTGTTGTGCTGAAGGACGGAAGAGTGGATTTATAGCTTGTGTCCATTGTGTCATAGATAGGAGTCTTAACCACAAGTAGTTGAAGTAACACTTTTTGGAGATTTATTTGTATGGGGGTGGCTGTTCTTCTTATGTTCAGAAGTGGTTGTTGTTGATTTGAAGTATCTTAGGATTGATTTGGAGTAGTTCTAGTCAGTATGTCGAGGTTTGTTCGCCAGTAGGTCTACAAGCTCCCTAGAATCTGCAGTTATTCATGTCAATGAATAGGGTTTTTTCCTTACAACATATCTTCAATACGAAACCTTGTTATTTTTTTTGAAATTTTCTAAATATAATCTCTATTTTATCAAACAAAGTTAATTTCATTTTGTCCTCTTTAGAAGTTACATTTTAGATTTTTTGTATAAACATTCCTGTCACATTTCAAAATATCTACGACTGTCGAAACAAAGTTTTTCTACTTCTTTTTGCACTTTGCACCTCTTAACTGACGCCCTTTAGTGATCTTTATATTCTGGCTGGTTCCTAAACTCAATGCATTTAGCTACTCCTTTTTGACTCGCCTCTTGAAAGTTCCAGAAAAGTAATATAAGAGCTTGGTCAACGCTCCTCTTTCTCATCAACTCTTACTTTAAAATCTTGAAAAGTTGGTTTGATTTATCAGAACTTTTTCTTTGAATTGTTTGAAATGTTTTTCAAGAAATAATAGTAAGTTTTTAAAATGTAAATGCTCTAGAAACTACACTCACATTTTCCATACAATAAAGCTCATATTAAGCCTATTACATGGATCTACTGTATGGAATGTGATTTGGAAGAGGGGTCGAGAATGGTTATTGTGGTTGAACATTTGTGGTGCTGAAGGGCGGAAGAGTGGATTGTTTCCATTGTGACATAGAGAGGAGACTTAACCACAAGTAGTTGAAGTAACCCCTTTTGGAGATTATTTGTATGGGGGTGGCTGTTCTTCTTATGTTCAGAAGTGGTGGTTGTTGATTTGAAGTATATTAGGATTGATTTGGCGTAGTTCTAGTCAGTTTGTCGAGGTTACAAACTCCCTAAATTCTACAATAACACCTGTTGAAATTTTCTGACTATAATTTCTATTTGATCAAACAACTTTACTTTTGTTTTGTCCTCTTTAGAAGTTACCTTTTAATGTCTTTTACATAAATCACATATCTAAATACCTACGACTGTTAAAACAAAGTTTTTCTACTTCTTTTTGCACTTTGCATCTCTTAACTGATGCCTTTTTAGAGTTATTTATGTTTTGGCTGGTTCCTTATCTAAACGTGTTTAGCTACTCCTTTTTGACTCGCATCTTGAAGATTTTAGAAAGGAATATAAGAGCTTGGTCAACATTTCTCTTTCTCATCAACTCTTACTTCAGAATCTTTAAAAGGTTGCTTGCTTCATCAGAACTTTTTCATTTGAATTGTTTAATATGATTTTGTCAGAGATAATAAGTTTTTAAAATGTAAATGCTCTAGAAACCGCACTCACATTTTCCATACAGTGAAGCTAACATTAAGCCTAAGACATTGATCTACTGTAAGTATGGAATGTGGACCTAGTGTGAAGTTGTAAAGTCAGTGATTTAGAAGGGGAGTCGAAAATGGTTATTGGGGTTGAACATTTTTGGGGCTGAAGGACGGAAGAGTGGATTGTGTCCATTGTGACATAGACAGGAGACTTAATCACAAGTAGATGAAGTAACACCTTTTGGAGATTTATTTGTATGAGGGTAGCTGTTCTTCATATGTTCAGAAGTGGTTGTTGTTGATTTGAAGTATCTTAGGATTGATTTGGAGTTGTTCTAGTCAGTATGTCGAGGTTTGTTCACCAGTAAGTCTACAAACTCCCTAAGTTCTGCAGTTATTCATGTTAATAAATAAGATTTTCCTCACAACATATGTTCATAACGAAACATTGTTAACTTTTTTGTTTGAATTTTCTAACTAAATACTCTATTTGATGAAACGACTTTACTTTTATTTTGTCCTCTTTAGAAGTTACCTTTTAACTTTTTTGGATAATATTCCTTTGTCACATTTCTAAATACCTACGACTGTCGAAACAAAGTTTTTCTACTTCTTTTTGCACCTTGCACCTCTTAACTGACGCCTTTTTAGAGATCTTTATGTTCTGGCTGCTTACTTATCTCAACGTGTTTAGCTACTCCTTTTTTACTCGACTCTTGATGATTTTGGAAAATTAATATAAGAGCTTGGTCAACATTTCTCTTCCACATCAACTCTTAATTTATCAGATCTTTTATATTTGAATTGTTTAAAATGTCTTGGCAGAAATAATAAATTTCAAAAATATAAATGATCCAGAAATTACACTCACATTTTCCATACAATAATGCTCATATTAAGCCTATGACATGGATCTACTGTAAGTATGGATTGTGGACCTGGTGTGAAGTTGTATAGTCAGTGATTTGGAAGGGGAGTCGAAAATGTTTATTGCTGTTGAACATTTGTTGTGCTGAAGGACGGAAGAGTGGATTTAGCTTGTGTCCATTGTGTCATAGATAGGAGTCTTAACCACAAGTAGTTGAAGTAACACTTTTTGGAGATTTATTTGTATGGGGGTGGCTGTTCTTCTTATGTTCAGAAGTGGTTGTTGTTGATTTGAAGGTTCTTAGGATTGATTTGGAGTAGTTCTAGTCAGTATGTCGAGGTTTGTTCGCCAGTAGGTCTACAAGCTCCCTAGATTCTGCAGTTATTCATGTCAATGAATAGGGTTTTTTCCTTACAAACATATCTTCAATACGAAACCTTGTTATTTTTTTTTTGAAATTTACTAAATATAATCTCTATTTTATCAAACAAAGTTAATTTCATTTTGTCCTCTTTAGAAGTTACATTTTAGATTTTTTGTATAAACATTCCTGTCACATTTCTATATACCTACGACTGTCGAAACAAAGTTTTTCTACTTCTTTTTGCACTTTGCACCTCTTCTCTGACGCCCTTTAGTGATCTTTATATTCTGGCTGGTTCTAAAACTCAATGCATTTAGCTACTCCTTTTTGACTCGCCTCTTGAAAATTCCAGAAAAGTAATATAAGAGCTTGGTCAACGCTCCTCTTTCTTATCAACTCTTACTTTAAAATCTTGAAAAGTTGGTTTGATTTATGAGAACTTTTTCATTTGAATTGTTTGAAATGTTTTTGCAAGAAATAATAGTAAGTTTTTAAAATGTAAATGCTCTAGAAACTACACTCACATTTTCTATACAATAAAGCTCATATTAAGCCTATTACATGGATCTACTGTATAGAATGTGGACCTAGTGTGAAGTTGTAAAGTCAGTGATTTGGAAGGGGGGTCGAAAATGGTTATTGTGGTTGAACATTTGTGGTGCTGAACGACGGAAGAGTGGATTGTTTCCATTGTGACACAGACAGGAGACTTAACCACAAGTAGTTGAAGTAACCCCTTTTGGAGATTATTTGTATGGGGGTGGCTGTTCTTCTTATGTTCAGAAGTGGTGGTTTTTCATTTGAAGTATATTAGGATTGATTTGGTGTAGTTCTAGTCAGTTTGTCGAGGTTTGTTCACCAGTAGGTCTACAAACTCCCTAAATTCTACAATAACACCTGTTGAAATTTTCTGACTATAATCTCTATTTGATCAAACAACTTTACTTTTGTTTTGTCCTCTTTAGAAGTTACCTTTTAATGTCTCTTACATAAATCACATATCTAAATACCTACGACTGTCAAAACAAAGTTTTTCTACTTCTTTTTGCACTTTGCATCTCTTAACTGATGCCTTTTTAGAGTTATTTATGTTCTGGCTGGTTCCTTATCTAAACGTGTTTAGCTACTCCTTTTTGACTCGCATCTTGAAGATTTCAGAAAAGGAATATAAGAGCTTGATCAACATTTCTCTTTCTCCTCAACTCTTACTTCAGAATCTTTAAAAGGTTGCTTGCTTCATCAGAACTTTTTCATTTGAATTGTTTAATATGATTTTGTCAGAGATAATAAGTTTTTAAAATGTAAATGCTCTAGAAACCGCACTCACATTTTCCATACAGTGAAGCTAACATTAAGCCTAAGACATTGATCTACTGTAAGTATGGAATGTGGACCTAGTGTGAAGTTCTAAAGTCAGTGATTTAGAAGGGGAGTCGAAAATGGTTATTGGGGTTGAACATTTGTGGGGCTGAAGGACGGAAGAGTGGATTGTGTCCATTGTGACATAGACAGGAGACTTAATCACAAGTAGATGAAGTAACACCTTTTGGAGATTTATTTGTATGAGGTAGCTGTTCTTCTTATGTTCAGAAGTGGTTATTGATTTGAAGTATCTTAGGATTGATTTGGAGTTGTTCTAGTCAGTATATCGAGGTTTGTTCACCAGTAAGTCTACAAACTCCCTAAGTTCTGCAGTTATTCATGTCAATAAATAAGTTTTTTCTTCACAACATATGTTCATAACGAAACATTGTTAACTTTTTTGTTTGAATTTTCTAACTAAATTCTCTATTTGATGAAACGACTTTACTTTTATTTTGTCCTCTTTAGAAGTTACCTTTTAACTTCATGATAAATATTCCTTTGTCACATTTCTAAATACCTACGACTTTCAAAACAAAGTTTTTCTACTTCTTTTTGCACCTTGCACCTCTTAACTGACGCCTTTTTAGAGATCTTTATGTTCTGGCTGGTTACTTATCTCAACGTGTTTAGCTACTCCTTGACTCTTGAAGATTTTAGAAAATTAATATAAGAGCTTGGTCAACATTTCTCTTCCACATCAACTCTTACTTTATCAGATCTTTTTCATTTGAATTGTTTAAAATGTCTTGCCAGAAATAATAAGTTTCAAAAATATAAATGCTCCAGAAATTACACTCACATTTTCCATACAATAAAGCTCATATTAAGCCTATGACATGGATCTACTGTAAGTATGGATTGTGGACCTGGTGTGAAGTTGTAAAGTCAGTGATTTGGAAGGGGAGTCAAAAATGGTTATTGCTGTTGAACATTTGTTGTGCTGAAGGACGGAAGAGTGGATTTATAGCTTGTGTCCATTGTGTCATAGATAGGAGTCTTAACCACAAGTAGTTGAAGTAACACTTTTGGAGATTTATTTGTATGGGCGTGGCTGTTCTTCTTATGTTCAGAAGTGGTTGTTGTTGATTTGAAGTATCTTAGGATTGATTTGGAGTAGTCGTGTTGAGGTTTGTTCACCAGTATGTCTACAAACTCCCTAAATTTTGCAGTTATTTATGTCAATAAGTAGGTTTTTTCCTTACAATTACGAAACCTTGTCATATTTTTTTTTTTGAATGTTTCTAACTATATTCTCTATTTGATCAAACGACTTTACTTGTCCTCTTGAGAGGTACCTTTTAAATTTTTGTATAAAAATTCATTTT
This sequence comes from Linanthus parryae, assembly GCA_023055425.1. Taxonomy (NCBI): domain Eukaryota; kingdom Viridiplantae; phylum Streptophyta; class Magnoliopsida; order Ericales; family Polemoniaceae; genus Linanthus; species Linanthus parryae. The sequence goes on along the minus strand of JALGPY010000004.1, from coordinate 123,480,148 downwards.
GTCACAATTTGAAAGCTACTACTGTCAGAACGACGTTTTTCTTGCTTCTTTTTGCACGTTGCACCTCGTAACTGTCGCCTTTTTAAAGGTCTTTATGTTCTGGCTGGTTCTTATCTCAACGTGTTTAAGCTACTCCTTTTTGACTCGCCTCTTGAAGATTTCAGAAATGTGATATAACTGCTACGTCAACATTTCTCTTTCTCATCAACTCTTAAAGTCTTTAAAATTTTGTTTGCTTTATCAGAACTTTTTCATCTGAATTGTTTAGTACATTTTTGCCAGAAATAATATGTTTCTAAAATTTTGATGCTCTAGAAACTTCACTTACATTTTCCATACAATAAAGCTCATATTAAGCCTATGACATTGATGTACTGTAAGTATGGAATGTGGACCTAGTGTGAAGTTGTAATTTCAGTGATTTAGAAGGGGAGTTGAAAATGGTTATTGCGGTTGAACTTTTGTTGTGCTGAAGGACGGAAGAGTGGATTTATTAGCTTTTGTCCATGGTGACATAGACAAGAGACTTGACCACAACTAGTTGAAGCAACACCCTTTAGATATTTATTTGTATGGGGTGGCTGTTCTATGTTTGGAAGTGGTAGTTGTTGCTTTGAAGTATCTTAGGATTGATTTGGAGTAGTTCTAGTCAATATGTCGAGGTTTGTTCATTAGTAGGTCATCGAACTCCCTGAATTCTGTAGTTATTTATGTTCTGGTTGGTTCCTAATCTCAACGTGTTTAAGCTTACTCATTTTTGACTCGCCTCTTGAAGATTTCAAAAAAGTAATACAAGAGTTTCTTTCTCATTAACACGATCTTAAACTTTTAAAAATCGGTGTAGTTTCCCCAGTTCTTTATAGGCTTGGTTTCCAAGGTCTATTATAATTGATCAGACCTTTTTGATTTGAAATGTTTAAAGGCAAATGATTTAGAAACTCTGCTCACATTTTCAATTACTTTTCTACTAATACAATGAAGCTTATATTAAGCCTTTGACATGGATCTACTGTAACTATGGATTGTGGACCTTGTGTGAAGTTGTAAAGTCAGTGATTTAGAAGGGGAGTCGAAAATGGTTGTTGCGGTTGAACATTTGTGGTGCTGAAGGACTGCTGAGTGAATTGTGTCCATTGTGACATAGACATGAGATTTAACCACAAGTAGTTGAAGTAACACCTTTTGGAGATTATTTGTATGGGGGTGGCTGTTCTTGTTATGTTCGGAAGTGGTTGTTGTTGATTTGAAGTATCTCAGGATTGTTTTGGAGTAGTTCTAGTCAGTATGTCGAGGTTTGGTCACCAGTAGGTCTACAAGCTCCCTAGATTCTGCAGTTATTCATGTCAATCAATAGGGATTTTTCCTTACAACATATGTTCATTAAGAAACCTTGTTATTTTTTTTGAAATTTTCTAAATATAATCCGTATTTTATCAAACACTAAAATTTTATTTTGTCCTCTTTAGAAGTTACATTTTAAAATTTTTGTATAAACATTCCTGTCACATTTCTAAATACCTACGACTGTGGTAACAAAGTTTTTCTACTTTTTTGCACTTTGCACCTCTTAACTGACGCCCTTTTAGTGATCTTTATGTTCTGGCTGGTTCCTAAACTCAATGTGTTTAGCTACTCCTTTTTGACTCGCCTTTTGAAAATTCCATAAAAGTTATAAGATCTTGGTCAACGTTCCTCTTTCTCATCAACTCTTTAAAATCTTTAAAAGCTGGTTTGCTTTATCAGAACTTTTTCATTTGAATTGGTCAACGTTCCTCTTTCTCATCAACTCTTTAAAATCTTTAAAAGCTGGTTTGCTTTATCAGAACTTTTTCATTTGAATTGGTTAACATGTTTTTGCGAGAAATAATAGTAATTTTTTAAATGTAAATGCTCTAGAAACTACATTAACATTTTCCATAAAATAAAGCTCATATTAAGCCTATGGCATGGATCTACTCTAAGTATTGGATGTGGACCTAGTGTGAAGTTGTAAAGTCAGTGATTTGGAAGGGCGGTCGAAAATGGTTATTGTGGTTGAACATTTGTGGTGCTGAAGGACGGAAGAGTGAATTGTTTCCATTGTGACATAGACAGGAGACTTAACCACAAGTAGTAGTTGAAGTAACACCATTTAGAGATTATTTGTATGGGGGTGGCTGATCTTCTTATGTTCAGAAGTTGTTGTTGTTGATTTGAAATATCTTAGGATTGATTTGGAGTAGTTCTAGTCAGTATGTCGAGGTTTGTTCACCAGTAGGTCTACAAACTCCCTAAATTCTACAATAACACCTTATTGAAATTTTCTAACTATAATCTCTATTTGATCAAACGACTTTACTTTTGTTTTGTCCTCTTTAGAAGTTACCTTCTATTTTTTCTACATAAATCACATTTCTAAATACCTAGGACTGTCAGAAGTCGAAACAAAGTTCTTCTACTTCTTTTTGCACTTTGCATCTCTTAACTGACGCCTTTTCAGAGATCTTTATGTTCTGGCTGGTTCCTTATCTAAACGTGTTTAGCTACTCCTTTTTGACTCGCCTCTTGAAGATTTCAGAAAAGGAATATAAGAGCTTGCTCAACATTTCTCTTTCTCATCAACTCTTACTTCAAAATCTTTGAAAGGTTGGTTGCTTCATCCGAACTTTTTCATTCAAATTGTTTAATATGATTTTGCCAGAAATAAGAACTTTTTAAAATGTAAATGCTCTAGAAACCGCACTCGCATTTTCCATACAGTGAAGCTAACATTAAGCCTAAGACATTGATCTACTGTAAGTATGGAATGTGGACCTATTGTGAAGTTGTAAAGTCAGTGATTTAGAAGGGGAGTCGAAAATGGTTGTTGCGGTTGAACATTTGTTGTGGTGCTGAAGGACGGCAGAGTGAATTGTGTCCGTTGTGACATAGACATGAGATTTAACCACAAGTAGTTGAAGTAACACCTTTTGGAGATTATTTGTATGGGGGTGGCTGTTCTTGTTATGTTCGGAAGTGGTTGTTGTTGATTTGAAGTATCTCAGGATTGTTTTGGAGTAGTTCTAGTCAGTATGTTGAAGTTTGGTCACCAGTAGGTCTACAAGCTTCCTAGATTCTGCAGTTATTCATGTCAATCAATAGGGTTTTTTCCTTACAACATATGTTCATTAAGAAACCTTGTTATTTTTTTTAAAAAAATTTCTAAATATAATCTCTATTTTATCAAACACAACAATTTTCTTTTGTCCTCTTTAGAAGTTACATTTTAAAATTTTTGTATAGACATTCCTGTCACATTTCTAAATACCTACGACTGTGGTAACAAAGTTTTTCTACTTCTTTTTTGCACTTTGCACCTCTTAACTAACGCCCTTTTAGTGATCTTTATGTTCTGGCCGGTTCCTAAACTCAATGTGTTTAGCTACTCCTTTTTGACTCGCCTTTTGAAAATTCCAGAAAAGTAATATAAGAGCTTGGTCAACGCTCCTCTTTCTCATCAACTCTTTAAAATCTTTAAAAGCTGGTTTGCTTTATCAGAACTTTTTCATTTGAATTGTTTAACATGTTGTTGCGAGAAATAATAGTAATTTTTTAAATGTAAATGCTCTAGAAACTACATTAACATTTTCCATAAAATAAAGCTCATATTAAGCCTATGACATGGATCTACTCTATGTATGGAATGTGGACCTAGTGTGAAGTTGTAAAGTCAGTGATTTGGAAGGGCGGTCGAAAATGGTTATTGTGGTTGAACATTTGTGGTGCTGAAGGACGGAAGAGCGAATTGTTTCCATTGTGACATAGACTGGAGACTTAATTACAAGTAGTTGAAGTAACACCTTTTGGAGATTATTTGTATGCCTTTTTAGAGATATTAATGTTCTTGCTGGTTCCTTATCTAAACGTGTTTAGCTACTCCTTTTTGACTCGCATCTCGAAGATTTCAGAAAAGTAATATAAGAGCTTTGTCAACATTTCTCTTTCTCATCAACTCTTACTTTAAACTCTTTAAAGGTTAGTTTGCTTTGTTAGAACTTTTTCATTTGAATTGTTTAATATGTTTTTGCTTCAAATAGTAACTTTTAAAATTTAATTGCTCTAGAAAGTACTCATATTTTCCATACAATAAAGCTCTATGACATGGGGCTACTGTATGTATGGAATGTGGACCTAGTGTGAAGTTGTAAAGTCAGTGATTTTAAAGGGGAGTTGAAAATGGTTATTGCGGTTGACCATTTGTGGCGCTGAAGGACGGAAGAGTGGATTTATTAACTTTTTTCAATTGTGTCATAGACAAGGGTCTTAACGACAAGTAGTTGAAGTAACACCTTTTGGAGATTTATTTGTATGGGGGTGGCTGTTCTTCTTGTGTTCGGAAGTTGTTGTTGATTTGAAGTATCTTAGGATTGATTTAGAGTAGTTGTAGTCAGTATGTCGTGGTTTGTTCACCAGTAGGCCTACAAACTCCCGAAATTCTGCAGTTATTCATGTCTATAAATAGTTTTTTTCCTGGCAACATATGTTCATTACGAAACCTTGTTATGGTTTTTTCAACATTCCTCTTTCTCATCAACTCTTACTTTAAACTATTTAAAACTCGGTTGGAGTGATGTCCTCTATCATTCTATTTCCTTGAGCCTCAATTTCCGATTCTGTAAATACACCAATGAAGAAACTCATAATATAATCCCATTAGAGTGATAATCTATATCATACTATGCCTGACCCTCTAAAAAAAATATCATACTATGCCTCAAATTTAATATTTTTTTTGTATCCTGTACAAGTATCAAGATAGAGAATCGAAAATTTTAAATTCCTTATATCCAGTATAGATATTGATCATATAATCTCATTCGAGTGATGACCTGAATCTAACTCCAAAGGCTTCAATTTCCAATTCTATATATCCGCAAATGAAGAAGCTAGTATAATCATAATCCTGTTTGAGTGATGACCGATATCTTTCTAATTTGGAGTAATCTGATTTTATTTGCAAATTGCAGTTGACGATTTGTACTTTTATGCTCAGGTTGAGAGTCATAATAAGAAGCGGGAAACAGAAAAGCAGAACTAAAAAGCAGGAAAAGCTAGTTTAGTGCAATTACGTTGTTTAAGGAAGGATAGGACGCATTAATAGGAAGTGGCAGATGTTACCCTCGATATGTTCTGAAGATAACTGAACAGAATCACAAAATTTAGTTATCTTCTTGGACTGAAAATTCAATTCTATTGGAGTTGTGTCCTGAGTTGTCAATTTAACCTACTATCCTTGTTTGTCGTCTGTAGGGTGGAAATCTGTGTGCTTCTGGTATGCACGGGCATATCCTTATCCTGGTGTTGGGGTTGCTTGCTGTTTGGGAAGCAAATAATTTATCTGGTAGATTAGGTAGAAGCATTGAGGCAGAACGAAAGTACGTATGTTGTCCTCTGGGAAAGGATGAGAAAAATGTGTTGTCATACTGTGGATCTTTGATGTTAGAGTCTTAAACAAATGTATCTTGTTGTTGAAATAATTCTTCCAGTTTTTAGGGCTGTTCATAAATGGATCATGTTTCATCCTTAATCAATAATGGATCTAAATGACTTTTTTCAGAAGTGGACTATATGAAGTGTTGGGGTTAGTTTAGAAGCGCTTTTGTGAGTTTTTGTCAATGAACTGATTAGTGCGAACAGAATAAGGATACCAGAAGTATGAAAACACGAGAGTTCAAAACAGAAAACAAAGAATCTAGGAACGGTTTCTTATCTTCGCGGTGATTATTGCGTTTGAGGTAATAAGAGAAATGATGGTCCTTATGATATTACGTGGTGTGAAGGACAATCATTTAGCTGGGAACGAGTTTTCAATTGAATTTGTTGAAATTTGTATTTTTATATTCCCTCCGTCCCAAATGGACGTCCCAAAATGAGTGTCTTACCAAAATGTTACATAAAACGAAGGACATTCTAGTCAATTTAGCAAGTCAATAGCACATCTTTAACATCCGTGAAAAGTCCACCCCGGCACTCAATTTGGGACAGAGGGAGTAGTCTTTCATTTTTCCTAATAGGGTTGGTTTCATGGCTGAGAAGACCATTTTGTTCATGGTGATATTATAGAAATTTTATTAATTATATCGGTATCTTAGATTTGGATGATGATGCATGGATGGTTTGATTTACTAATAGAACCTTGGTGACAATTTTGATCCAAACCTTTTTTCTGTTATTTCAGTTGGATCTTTCAGGACTTGGTGGAGGTTAACACAGACTATGTTTTAATGGTTTATCATTTGGCACAGTGTAATGGTAGTCTTTAACGTTGGGATTTTGTGCATCCCAATGTAATATTCTTGACACTGCTGGGCTTTATTATCTTTAGTAGAATGAAAGAAATAAGAACTGTCATATGTATTGGGGTTGAAAGAGGAAATGGAAGATAAGGTGGATAAGCATATGTCATTATTTGAGGAAAGGAGAAGGTTCATTGGTTAATTTCATTTTCAGCCGGTTCTAACTATATTCTTAGGTTTTGTTATCCCTTGGTAACTTCTTTCTTGTTAGTGTCAGTTTGGTGTATTATTAGTGTGTCTAAGGGAGATGATACTAACAGTGTTCTTGTGAACCCGGATAGGTTAATTGTGTGTCGTGGTTTGTTCTTCAAATTAAGCAGAATACATTTTGGTGATTTGGCAACGTTACACAAAGTTATGTAGAATGTTATACGGGGTAACTTACATAAATTATCCCCAGAAAAAGTGTGTGTTATCTGATGCTTTCTTTTGCTGACATTAGATGTAGACGCTTGGTGTTTTGCTTTCTTTTGTCGGCTTCTTTTGTGTCGCAGTTAGGTTGGTGGTAGATAAAAGATCCAGTTCATAAGTGAAACAGAAGATTGCGTAGCCAGCACAACTCAGAGGCGACATTGGCAACTCCACGATAATAGGCTTCAGCACCAGAGAGGGATACAGTGGCGTGAGAAGAGACTCAACCGAGAAGAGTATGTTTATTAATACGACGTATCATATGCTCGGCCTTGCCGTTTTGAGAGGATGTTTGCGGACAAGCAACCAAAAAGCAAGACCATTGGACTTGGCGAACTCATGAAAGACAGAGTTGTCGAATTCGTCCCCCCCCCCCCCCCCCCCCATCACACTAAAAGCACTTACGCACGTACATGTGGAATTGTTTGTAGTGAGTGAAGACATCCGATTTTAGTTTTAGAGGAAAAACCCATAGATAATGTGAGTAGTCATCAAGCAAGAGAAGATAGTACTTGAAATTGGACTTGCTAGCAGCGGGAGATGTCCAAATATCACTGTGAATAATATCAAATGGTGTCACAGTACCCAAAGTGGAAGGTAAAAAAGGAAGACGAACGTGTTTGCCAACTTGGCATGCATGGCACAAACCGACCTCCTCAGTTTTATTACAGGAAATAAACTGACGAGACCGAAGAGAATCTAAAACTTGTGCGCCTGGATGACCTAGACGGTTGTCCCAAATGGGTGCAGGAAGGACAACAAAAGACTGAGAAGACGAGACTGACCCGGCGGAAGTGGATAGACGTCCCCCGAGCTATTACTCCTGAGCAAAAGGCTCCACGTGTGAAGATCCTTCATAGAAAAAACAGACGGGTCAAACTCAATAGAAACACGATTATCGGTGGTAAATTGACGAATAGACACAAGGGTTTTGACTATAGTAGGAGTGAACAAAACATGCTTAATGTGTAGGGGACGAGTAGTGGTTAGGATGGTTTGGTTTTCGGACCCACATACTGGAATACTGGAGCCATCACCAACCCTCAATGAGAATAACAGGTGATTTAGCAGAATAGGTGACAAGTTACTTGTCTGAGATTTGAGACGAGCAGATGCACCAGAGTCCATGTACCATCTCGAGTTTGGAGCAGTCAGAGACGAGCTGGAGAAGCTGAGATCACTAGGCTGAGGATACGACCCCGGTGTAGCAGCAAAGGCTTGAGGTCGATGTCCGGGTCCAGCACCCAAGACGCCCGCAGGGCGAGGCGGAGGGGGCGCCCACCCCGAGGCAGTGGGGTACGGGCAGGGTGGTGGAGAGGGGCACCACACCCAGTTGCCGTGAGGGGAGGGCTGCTAGGGGGTGCGGGAGCATGCTGAGAGCGACTACGGTTTTCGTTCTGACCACGGTTTTCGTTCCTGGACCCATTCTTAGACCCGTTCAGAGGACGATTCTAATCATTCTGACCACAATTACCGTTTTGACCACGCTCCGTAGGCTGAACAGACTCAACAGTGGCGGCTGCCATGAGGGCCTGAGGAGCAGAGAGTCGTATCCCGTCGTGCTAGACGACGTGCTACCAGACAAAGCATAAACACATCAGCGAGATAGGTGGGTGGAGGAGACGCCTGCTGGATGAGCATGGCGACATGACCGAGAGTAGGAGTAAGGCTGTTCGTGAGCTGAATGTCAGTCAAGCGGCACTGACAGGAGATCCCACACTACCCATACGATCAACAAGTGTCTTCAGGCGGTTGCAATAGTCATCAAGAGACGAGCAATGGTCCTGGCGAAGGGAGATGAGATAAACTTAGTCTCGAGTTCAGCAAGGCGTGCAGACTTGTTGTCCCTGAACATGGATTCTAGCTTGACCCACGCCTCACGAGGTGACTGATCCGGCGCGAGAATGGCAAGAGCAAGATCATCAGAGATGGTATGGTAGATTCAGGAGAGGATAACCGCATCAATCGATTTCCTGAGACTCCTTTTTCTGATCGGCAGTAGCATCCATAACAAGGTGATCATTGACGCCCTAAGAATCTGACTGGAGACAAAAAAATGTAACCCAGTGATCATACTGCACCTTGTTGTCGAGAATAAATCTGACACCGGGTGAAGTGGTTCCTTGGCGGCTTCAAACATTGTACTGTGGTGATGGTGCAGAGGACGACGCAACAACTAGCAAGGTTGTTGAAGTGCTGAACTTCAACCAATTAGGGTAATGTTGCAACCCAAGTGTGCGCAACAGCGGTGGTGGAAATATTTTATAAGAAATCTGTACAACGGCGCCTCTACGGTATCCACACGAACAGATTTGAAACTCGATTTCCTCTTCCACAGGGCTAGCTTGCTGAAGGAAGGAGGATCTTGTCTCACAAGATCAATGAACTTGGGCGTGCACAATGGCTGGATTCAATCCACGCCGTGTGGTGTTAGAGGGGGCGACCAATCTCGACTCTGGTTTCATTTGCTCATCCAGCTCAACCTCGATTTGATGCTGGGTGTCTGTTGGCTGACCAATCTCGACTCTGGTTTCATTGGAATTCATCATCTTCTTTTCATCGAAGATGACATTCCTGCTGATGATTACTTTCCTGTCAATTGGATCCCAGAGTTCGTAACATTTAACTCCCTGTTTGTAATCAAGAAAGATGCATTGTTTTGACTTGACATCGAACTTTGATCGCTTATCACTTTCAACAAGAGAGTAAGCGGGGCATCTAAAAATCTTTAACCTCGAGTAATCTGATGGTTCGCCATACCAAACCTCGTGTGCTGTCTTCTTGCCATGGGGTACCGATGGTGAGAGATTCACCAAGTGGCAGGCCATGTTAACAGCCTCCGCCCAAAAGCATTTGGCCAATCCTGCATTTAGCCTCACGCATCTCGCCTTTTCGCATACAGTGCGGTTCATCCGTTCCGCAACTCCATTCAGCTCTGGACCTTTTGGAGTAGTGTAGTGTCTGATGATTCCCTCCTTTTTGCAGTAGTCTTTGAACTCATCTAATGTATACTCCCCTCCATTGTCTGTCCTCAAGCACTGCAGTTGCTTTCTAGTACTCTTTTCCACGTGAGCTTTTCATTCCTTGAATTTCTCAAATACTTCAGATTTATGTTTGAGAAAATAAATCATCGATGAAGGTAAGGAAATATTCCGCTCCTGCATTGGACTTCACAGACCTTTCTCGAGAAATCATCGATGAACGTAAGGAAATATTCTGCTCCTGTATTGGACTTCACAGATGAAGGTCCCCATACGTCTGAAGGTAAGTTGGAGTACCGGGAGACTTCTATTAACAAGGGCAGAATTCTGCTCCTGTATTGAAATATTCCGCTCCTGCATTGGACTTCACAGACCTTTCTCGAGAAATCATCGATAAAGGTAAGGAAATATTCTGCTCCTGTATTGGACTTCACAGATGAAGGTCCCCATACGTCTGAATGGACATAGCTGGGTATCCTTTTACTCTTGTGGACTGCGGCCTTGAAGCTGACTTTGTGCTGTTTGCCAAACACACAAATCTTGCAGAAATCCAACTTGCAAATTTGGACTCCAGGCAATAACTTTCTTCTATGTAGCTCTGTAAGGCCTTGGAAACTCATGTGACCCAGCCGCATATGCCATAGCTTCGTGCTCTCGACATTTTTGTCTGAAGTTGTTGCAATCGCAGCTTTTCCCGTCACTGTGCTTCCGACCAACCTATATAGGTTCCGATCTTTTCGCCTTTCATTACCACCATAGAAGCTTTTGTAACCTTCATGGCTCCACCTTCAGCTTGGTAGGTGCAACCTCCGAAATCGAGAGAACCTAAGGAGATTAGGTTCTTCTTCAAGTCAGGGACATGCCTGACTTCTCCGAGCGTCCTGACCACACCATCGAACATCTTTATTTTGATGGTTCCGATGCCAATGGTCTTGCAAGCAGCATCATTTCCCATGAAAACTGATCCTCCATTAATGGGTCTGTAATCACAGAACCAATCCTTCGTAGGACACATATGATAGGAACAACCCGAATCCATAATCCATTTCTAGAGTGTCTTTGCCATATGTCATCGTGGTTACAAGGTGCTCATAAGATTTTGGTAATGAGGTCAATAATAACAAGGCCTTATCCTCCTCATCTAGTCTCACTTCGATGCATTATAAATCTGTAAGGAGTTTAATAAACATACTAAGGTGTTCTAGAATCGGAGTACCTTCCTTCAAACGATGTCCGTAAAGTTGTTTCTTGAGATACAACTTGTTTGAGAGACTTTTTGTCATGTAAAGACTCTCAAGCTTTAACCAAAGTGCCGCCGCTGTCTTCTCTTCCATGACGTTGCACATCACCTCGTCTGAGATGCACAACTCAATCTGTCCGGCCGCTCGCTCATCTAGATCTTGTCATTCTTCGTCCGACATCGTTTGTGGCTTCTTTGCAATTCCGAGCAGCGCCTTATGCAAGCCTTGTTGCCCCATTAGGGCTTTCACCCTTCGCTGCCATAGGGAAAAATTTCCCTTGCCATTGAACTTTTCGACCTCGAACTTAGAACCCATTAGGAACCTGCTCTGATACCAATTTGTGAGGAATCGAATAAGTATCAATGGACCAAAGAACTTAAAATGAACGACACCAAGATATACGTGGTTCGGCAAATTACCTACCTCCACGGGAGGGCTGTATAAGATTATAGTTCTACCTTACAAGAGATAAAAAAAAGAGGATTTGAGAGCCTCTCTAAACTCTCACCTTAACACTCTCTAACTCTAGAAGAAATAAGAGAGCAAGAACTACAAACAACTAAAGAGAAAGGCTGAAACTTTGGATGATTTGCTTAGTTGAGGAGCTGCCTATTTATAGGCATTCAAGCTCCAACTACCAGCTGCACAAGCATTAATTAGGGTGGCCAAAAGTCACCAAAAAACACCTCTCAAAGTCTCCATAAGCTGCTGCAATTGGCTCGCAAAAGCTGCAGCCCTCCAAGCATTTATTGCTTCCTCACCATGGCTGCCACCGTCCAAGACTTTGGAGCAATGGGTGCTTAAGTCATTCGTCCACACTAGATAGTAGCTGAAAGTGTGAACGCACGAATCTGAAATGCAAGACAGTTCTTAACAATTGATTCATTCTTGTGTGTGACCCTGTAGGAATACATCAATGCTACCCAAGTAATAGGAATGTCAGTGATCTGACTAACCTCTGTGACCAATTTTAGCGTGTCTTATAATCCGTTTGTCTCATTTATCCAGATTAGACAAGGCATGGTATATCCAAACTATAGTTTCTCGATTCTTTTAGCAGGCTTAGACAGACAAATGACATCAATATCTCATATTGAGCCATTTAAGCATGGCCATGCTTTTCATAAGTCACACTCATCGAGCGGCCGTGGATATTTTACTACTGTTATGTAGGAAGGACAAATCCTATCTACATCACTCACACCTCTCAGCATGTTTCATAGCATGGCCAATTATCGGCTTTATAATCACATTGTTACAATGTGATGTTTGACGATATTAGTACATGTACTCCACATCTGGAGAATGTGTGACTTCAAGTCGAAGGATCACAACACCATTGTCACTATGAAAAGCACTTGTGACATTCACATAACTCCCGTGTAGTGTTCTCATGGTGGGTCAATCTAGTACCCATGTGTTACCCATGTACGCCATCACTCCTAATGCGTAATCATGTGTTAGACTTGATATCCCATATCAATCTACCCACATACTAGTCTCGATGCATTATAGTCCTCCTAATTAACTGTAATACTCAAATAGGGATATTTAAGAATGTATCATCTATTCTAAGGACTTCAGTACGTGAACATATCTCCATATCGATAACACAATGAACAAAAAGCTTTTATAAATGTCAAGATAAATAGATTGCCTATAGGGAATACTCCAACACTATTGTTAAGACAGTACAAATGCTAGCCGACTTGACAACCAAGCTAAAAATCTCCTCACAGTCCACCCCAACCATTTGGGAACGACCATTGGTAACCATGCGAGCCTTATATCTACGCAAAGTACGATCAGCTCGAAACTTCTGCCGAAACAGCCAAATAGCCCGAAATTGCCCCTAGCGGGCTGAGGGACCAAATCCGAGGTGTGATTCCGGACAATAACCCCAAACTCATTGTATGCGGCAGTCATCCAGTGTGAGAGCCGACACATGAGACTCAGGTAAGGGAGAGATGGAGGTAGAGTGTTGGACATGGATTGTGAGGCTATTGACTGGTTTGGTGATACCGTGTTCGAAGCGGGTGGTCATTTCAGTGAAGTGGAGTGGAGGGACCTAAATAATAATCGGAGCCGTGGATGTTACCGAAGCTGAGATAGAAGAGCCAGTCGATGACACAGTGGTTGACATGGGTCAGGTGCCGAGGCCAACTAGAAGGAAGTGGCACGGTTGTGGAGGTACATCGGGAATAGTACAATTGGAAGGGAGGTTCAAGGCAAGTGCCCGGGGAGTTATTACTCTGTTGCACCCAGTTAACAGAAGCTAAACAATCTACGGGATGAGGGGACGAGACACGGTAGGGAACACCCACCCGTCTGGAATCCCGAAATAAAAAACAGACTCGTCAAATGTGATATGACGAGAGATGTAGACATATAGCCAGTTTCAATATCGAGGCACCGATAGCCGCAGTGGTGTAAGGGATACCAAAGGAAGACATGGGGTGGATCGCGGAGCAATCTTGTGAGATGTCGTGGCTGAGAGATTTAGGTAACAGAGACACCCAAAAGTCCGAAGGTGGTCATGTGGGCCGTTGATATAAGACGACGACGGTGGGGAATACTGTTGTCGAGTTCTTTTGGTCAGAAGGATGTTGTGAAGGCAGACAGCCACAAGTTGAGACTCAACCCAAAAAGACGGTGGAAGAGAGAAGCATGAGATAAAAGAGTCCGAGAAATGGTATATGGACTAAATTTGTGTTGGAGTGTTTGAATTTGACAAACACGCCGAACTTGTGTTTGAGAGGAAACACTCAGAGAAAACGAGAAAAGTCATCAAATAAAAGAAGATAATACTTATAATTGGACTTGCTCCAAACAGGCGAGGTCCATAAGTCACCGTGAATTTTATCAAATGAAGCAGAAGTGTAATACAACCAAGTGACAAAAGGAAGCCTAACTCGTTTGCCGAGTTGGCATGCACGGAACAAACCGGCCAGCTCCGTATTATAACAAAAAATAAATCGACTAGAGCTAGGACGATCTAAAATATGGCGACCAGGATGTCCAAGACAGTTGTGCCACACCGGAGCTGGAAAGATGGCAACAAACTAGGAGGGAGGGATGTGTCCAAGACGGTTGTGTCGCATCGAAGCTGAAGAACGGCAAGAGACTAGGCTGGAGAGGTGGACGGACGCGAGATGAGAGGATAGGGGTCCTCTGAGCTATTGTTCCTCAACAAAAGGCTCCTCGAATGAATATTCTTCACAGAAAAACCAATGGAGTCAAAACTCGATAGAGACATTGTCAATAGTAAATTGAATGAGTGGGGACAATATTTTTGAAAATGCCAGGGGCAAGGAGGAATTTTTAAGTTGGAGGGGGCGGATTTGGGTAGGGATAGTATGCAAAGGAAACCACACACCGGAATGCTCATGCCATTACCAACCATCATATCAAACACATAAGACTTTAATGAGACTGATGAGAGATTGCCTGTCTCAGAGGTGGGGTGAGAGTCCATATACCATGTCCAAGGTTTTAAAAGAAGCCCGTCACGGTTACATTGCGGTTGAATAGACAGTGGTCGAATCCGATTCACCTGATATATTGTACTTGAATGGGAATCACAATGGCCGGTACACACCGTCATAGGCATAAATCGGACTATATGCTTCGTTTCCTCAATGTACAGGTAGAGACGGGGATTGTAGGAGAAGAAAAGTTGTAATCCGAATTTTGAGAAATCACTAGAAAGAGTGGGAGTAACCTCCATCTACAAATTTCGGAATTCCAATTTCACTCTGTTCTCCACCTAACCGACGGCAATCGAGTAGTTCTCTCCCTCCCTTCTTCTCATCATCCTCTTCGTGTGTTTATTTGATCTTCTTGTAGAGAGTAAAGCTATATGTATCTTTAGGTATTTATTATAAATTATGCTTAATAATCTGTAACAACAAATAAGAAGTCTAGATCTTAGGAATATGGACACGTTTTGTTCATTGAGCTGTAGAAGAGATTACCAAGGATATCTTGTTTAACTATGAAATATCAAGTGTTAGATAATAAAGTATACATGGTCTAAATATTACTCAAGTATTGTATAAACAAGTAATAAAAATATTATAAATATGCTTGATATACAAAAACAAGGTTTTGATTTTGTACATCTTTAAATGATTTTTAAATATTCACGGATTTGTTTCCTCCGGTTGCAGTCTCCCCGATAAAAGCCGGTTCCATTACATGAGTCCCGTGACCGAAAAAGTCTCTAGGAGAGTCTTAATCCTAAATTGCTGATAATGTTCCAACCAGCTGCCTTCATAGCTTTGCTAAAAGACCGCGCTCCAATAAGTTTCTTATTGCGACTAGAGGAATCGAACTCGGCTCCTTTCTCACAAGCTCCCTTCCACCGTGCTGGCACAGGCGGCATTCTTTCGTTGTTGAAGCTCTCGCTCTCCGGCCATATTCTGCTGTCCATCATTCCAATAATCATGTCATCTCCAAAACCAGAATGGAGCCGTAATCCGACATTTTCCTTCAAGCCGAGGAACTTTGGAGTGTGGGTTGTGTGGAACTCGCCAGGTGTCTCTGGGAAAGTTGTGAGATGACCAGGCATGCTCTGTATTTGTTGGAGATGGGATGGAGGCAGTAGAGCACTGAAGCCGCTGATGACGTGTTGGTAAGTGTACAGGTGCTTCAGGGAGGAGATGACATCTGCTTCTTCTTCCCTCATGGAGATGGCAGAGAGCATTGATACGTACGAGTGGTGGGAGGTTGAGAAGGGAGCAGGCATTTGTGAAGTATTCATGTGGATATCGTAGACCTGAGGCAGCTTGTTTGATGAGTACGAGAAGAAGAAGAGTAAGAAGCGAATCAACAAGGAGAGAAGCATCGTTGAAATGGCGGCCATTATTCTTGGTTGGTGGTGTTTTGGTATGAATCAAAATACCATGATGAGTTCATTATATAGGCAACTTAAATACATACATGCTTCTTCTTCGGTCTGTCTGTTGGAGCAACTCAGAAATCAGAAGTGTCATTATCGAACATATTAATTAGTTACAGCTAGCTTATGGTGTACTTCTTTTTTCGTAGTGAAATTTAGACTAAATTTTTCTTTCATGGTTTCTTCATGGTCAAATAGAAATGGTTGCAATAAGAGGATGATTGTGTTTTATTACAGAGGGTTATTTCTAAAAGAAAGCAGCAACTTGAATAGCCCTCCTCCGTAGGTGCTCTCTCTCGTCGGGTTTATTTAACATCTCAACTGCGTTACTCAAAAGTAGCCTCGACAGAGGAGTAGGATTAAACACAAACAGTTACAGCCACATGGTATGGTTTATCTGCATCGGATTTTACACATATCCCTCACACATAGCCCTAATCTGCACCGGATTTTACTCTTTGATCGAAGTATCATTATCTGACGGCTATGTGTGATTTTACTTTTTTATCTTGTTTCATCTTCAGACTCGTTTCATTATCTGAGGGCTATGTGTGATTAAGTTACTCTTGACTTGGATATTGTGCACATGATTTGTCTTTAGCTGGATATGAGTCAGTTGATGATTAGCTCAGATTTATTTGAAGGGATGTTTATTCCTATGTAATTTAACCTTTTCTAGTACTGATTTGGTTTTCTGGAAGTGTCTGATTGTGTATTTAGACTATGAAAAAGGTGTTGGTTACTTGACTGTTAATCCATTTTGCTTCCTTGGTCCTCCATCCATTCTTAAACCTGTCCCTTGTCACTTCCTCTAGTAGCCAAAGGATCCGTTACATGATTGGTTTATCGATGAATTGGTTTATCAATTAGTTTGCTATAGCTGACGCCACTTCAGGGCAAGGGATTCAATATAAACCCTTGGCAGTCTAGTGTTCCCTTTGCTGTCACATATATGTAGACTGTAGTTCTTAATTAACCACGGCCTCTTTAGCTCCTAGACTAGGTCATCTGCATTACTGTTAATGAGAACTGCTTCAGGTACATTAAATAATACAGAACATGAATGTTCTTTAAAATTTAACCAAGAAGATCTGTTGTTTTACTTGTGCAACTTGCTAGTACATGTCAAAAGTTTATGTAATTCAGAGTATCTCCAAACTAGTCGGTGTCAGTTTAGACAAATGCGATGAACAATTGTATCAGTGTGTAGTTATCTTTCTCCAAGCATATTTTCGTGCTCCTTGACATGACATGGGAACCCAGCTTGTCATGAATACATATTATTTGGTAAAGGTAAACATGTCTTAAGAGTGCAGTAATAAAATTTCCCAATGAGTAATTTGTTTTTGGAGGATACTGACCAAACTCTCGCAGGACACATGAGCTCAAATTCTTAATATTGTGAAATCTGGGGTTAGTTCCTAAGCTTTAGTCATGAGAAACTAGAAATTTAAATTTGTTCTTTAATCCATTTATATGTTACCCAGAGTACTGTTTTATTTGTTACTATGCAAGTGGCCAAGCTGGAGTCTGAACTGGAATTACAATATTACTTTAGTCTTGCTTTTTGTTGTCAATGTTGAACAATGACACATCCCTCTCTATTTCTCTCTTTAAAGGGCCTTGAACAATGACACAGCCCTCTGATGGGTGTCCTATTATCTTTCTTCATCCGACCACACTTTCAAAAGATGGATTATAATTGGCTAAAAGACACTTTAACCCCCCTCAGATTTGATGCAAATACACTTTAACCCCTTTTGTGTCGTATTGTCTAGAATTTGATTACAGATAAGAAAGTCCGGAACTGAAAGCGAAAGGATACATAATAATTACTGAGTCACAATTGGCTTGGAAGCCTTTAATCTCCAGCACTGTTACAGGGAATAAAATAGACTGCCGAGGCTGCCACTCCTGCAATAAGGGCACGATGCTGACCAACCCCCAGACTATGCTGCTGCTTTTGCTTTTAGGTTAACTTTCAATAATATGACCAATGCTATGTTTTGTATAACTGGATGTTATAGTTTGGCTTTCTTTGGGCTGTACTGGGGCTGTGTCCCGTAGAATCTGGCTCTTCCTTAGCCCTTTTGAAATAAAGTCCTCTTCATAAAAAGAGGCATTGGAGTTCAAAACCAATCTAGTGGCGGTGTTTGCACTCCGTTCTCTTATATTTTAGGAAGTGGTCATGTGTTTGGGGTAAGATGAGGACATGAGGGCCCTTCTTATGCTATTACGTGGTGCAAAGGACAATGGTGAATTTGATGGTTTTTCTTGTGGACATTTCAGTGGATTTTTGGATTGTGGATTTTAATGTCTTCCATTTTCCTGGTAATGTTGGAAGAGGAAATGACGGTAAGGTGGGTAAGAGATTATTTGAGGAAAGGAAGAAGGTTATTGGATGGTTTCCTTTGCAGAAATTTGTATCTATATTCTTAGGTTTTCATCATCCCTTGGCAACTTATCTCGTGTTATTGTCAGTTTGATGGAGCGCGAGCCCAGTTTGTATTACATCGATACGCAAAGATAGCGCTTTTCGAAAGTTTGCCGTCCTTGCCGACTTTATGAGTGTCTTATCTAAGTGAGATGATGTCAATGATGTTCTTGTGAACCCGGTTTAGGTTAAGAGTGGTTAGGAATCATGGTTCAATGCCCAACTTAAGCATAATACATCTCGGCTATTTAGTGACGATACAAAAGTGGCGTTTGAAACTTATTGAGGGCGATTATGTAAGCAAAATGTTTGGAAACCCCTTGGTATGTTCATAGGGTAGGAAGAGATAAGTTTTAATTATTACTAATGCAAGCATTTTTGATCTATCAGTTGAGAGCCTGGTGTTTGAGATAGTTCGATAACTTGAAAACTTTGCTCCCTGGAACCGGTAAAAGAAGTGGCATCCCTTCTGTTGGACATGTTGGCAAAATCATGTATACTTGTTATGGAATTAATTTCTACTTGTTGCTGCTTAAAATGAAGATTCTTCGTTTGCAATAATTGATATGTTAAATACTTCAATTACATGCTTATGTACAGTATAAAGAGTCTGGTACTTAGATTTTGGTCTCAATTTCTCTGTTTTCATTTTCCTCCGGGGTTTTGAAATCTCTTTGTCAATGCGCTAAGTTCCTTTATTGGGCCATCTGCAGGTTGTCCGAGCTTCTTATGAGTGTGTCATCTGAACTTTCTGATCAAGGCAGAGCCCAAACTTCTCAGATGTCCTGTTGCAATTCTTTGGGACATTTAGAACAGTCCAGCCAAGTGATGGGTGACCTGAAGATGTTGCGGAAATATCAGAATGGCTATGCGGATACATCCAACTGTAAGGGGGCAAAGTTAACCTATTATGTGCTTAATTTGATTTCAATTCTTTCTCCTGGTGAAAGAGTGAGGAATGCTGGAGAACTGGTTTAAACCTTGTAGATGTTCCGAATGGCAGAAATGATTCTGCTGATAATGCCATATTGACTGATATGTTTCTCTTTTGCTCTGGATAACTCTCCATCTTCCACCATTATGCGGATCTCCAGCACTACACATTGCTGGTCAATGTGGCTATACGGTGATTCTTGTTTCATATGTGTCGAGTAATGGAGGTAGGTTTGTTTGGGACTGGCCTAGTGTGGTGAAGCTTTTGTGCCAAACATAACATCGTAAGGCCTCCTCGTGGTGCCAAGATATTGTAGAATATCTATTATGTGTGTTTTCAATTCTTTCTCCTGGTGAAAGAGTGAGGAATGCTGGAGAACTGGTTTAAACCTTGTAGATGTTCCGAATGGCAGAAATGATTCTGCTGATAATGCCATATTGACTGATATGTTTCTCTTTTGCTCTGGATAACTCTCCATCTTCCACCATTATGCGGATCTCCAGCACTACACATTGCTGGTCAATGTGGCTATACGGTGATTCTTGTTTCATATGTGCCGAGTAATGGAGGTAGGTTTGTTTGGGACTGGCCTAGTGTGGTGAAGCTTTTGTGCCAACCATAACATCGTAAGGCCTCCTCGTGGTGCCAAGATATTGTAGAATATCTATTATGTGTGTTTTTACGCGAGTGACAAGCCAGCTGGTATGACTGAAAAAGAAGCAATTGTCTGCGGAAAATTAAATCTCCCAAACTGTATACAATTCTAGGGACACCACATCGATATTTCAGTCTTTATCCGAGCACAGCAGTACTTCATTGGCCATCCCTCAACTAATAGATCACGTAGTTTTCCTTCGGGATTGAATGAATTTACAATGTAGTTACCACTTACCAGAATGATCTGATGTGGTTCAGCCTGGGTTTCGAGATGGTTTGAAGGCACAGCTAGAATTTTCAGTATTTATCCGAGCACATCAGTACTTCATTGGCCATCCCTCAACTAAGAGATCACATAGTTTTCCTTCGGGATTGAATGAAGTTACAATTGTGTGTGGTTACCACTTACCAGAATGATCTGATGTGGTTCAGCCTGGGGTTCGAGATGGTTTGAAGGCACAGCTAGAATAGCTTCTTGTAATGCTTGGTGGGTATTTGCCTCTTATCCGTATTCCTGATGATTTCCAGAAAATATGGCAGACTTCTCTTTATATATCAGAATATGGGGGCATGCTGGCTTCGGGCCTTTCAAGAAAATGGGTTACACGGTATCTGTATGAGGAAATGATCAGAATACTTTCATCTACGTACAGAATCCAAGAGCTCTCCCTTGTGCTCCTCCCCTTGCCCTAGCAAAGAAGAAATCAACGCTGTCCTTTGAACTTCAGATGAGACGGTGGTAAGTTGGCTATAGAAGAATGGGATGAGCAGACAGGGATAAGAATGACCGAGCTTCAAATATCTGGAAGGCAAATTGGTAATCAAACCTCGAGCACTTCAACTATGAGCTTCATAGATTCTTGTCAAATATCTGGAGTTTTGTTGATATCCTTTTAGTTCAGATATCAGCAACGGTAGAAGAGATCACTTAATAATCAGATCCTTAGTGTGACTGTGCTGGAGGAATGATTTGATGTGGTCATAGATGTAGTGGTTGTACTGGAGGGTTTAGTGAGCCATGAGAAGGTTATGGTTCCGGCATGTTATGGAGGAACCAGTCTTCTGCGTTCGCATTAAATGTCTCTAAATGTAGAGGTAATTATAGCTGAGGTATGCCAGATGCCATCAGATTCATTTCTTTTAATTTTTGTTTTGTTCCATATGTTGGACATGTTGAAAAAGATCATGTTTACTTGGTATGAATTTATTCAATACTCCAATGTATTTTACATGCTTATATGTAGTTTAATGAGTCTGGTACTAGATTTCGGACTCAGTTTCTCTGTTCCAATTTTCCTTCGGGATTTTGAAATCTCTTTGTCGGTATCTGCAGGTTGTTGTGAGCTTCTTATGAGTTTGTGATGGTTTGTTCAAGTAAATCGACTTTAACCGCGTCATCTGAACTTTCTTATCAAGGCGGATCCCAGATAGCTCATCAGTATATGAACTCACTTTAACCATCTCTGCATAGAGCTTAAACTTGTCAGATGTCCTGTAGCTATTCTTTGGGATATTGAGAATAGTCCAGTTCCAAGTGATGCGCTGCCTGAAGATGTTGATGAAATTATAGAATGGCTTTGTGGGTAAACCCAATTATAAGGGGTTACAGTTAGCCTATGCTGTGTATGGTGATTTCAATGCCTTATCCTGGTGAGTGAGGGATTCATGAGTACTGGATGTAAACCTTGTAGATGTTCCGAACGGGAGAAAGGATGCTGGTGATTAGGGCATATCAATGGGGATGATTAGCTCTGGCATTGCAGAATCTTGGTCAACCTGGGTGTATAGTGATTCTTGTCATTCCTTCTGCGGTAGGTGTTTCATCTGCACTAAGTACCGAAGGCAGGTTTTTTGGGACTGGCCTGGCGTGGTTCGTGGTGAAGGTTTTGTGCCACAGATAAGATCATGGGCCTCCCCGTGGTAAGACGACAGACTTTACTGGGGTGACAGGGTAGATGGTATGAATGAAGAAGCAATTATCTGGAGAGGATCCTCACAAACTGTACTCTAGGGACTCCACAATGATGTCACAGGCTCTTAGTCTTTATCTGTTCACAAAAGTACTTTGTGAGCATATTGGGATACGAATGAACGGCCTTCAATATCTAGAACGGGAATCGGTAATTCAAATCTTAAGCTGTTCAAGTATGAGCTACAGAGATTGTTGTCAGTTATTCTCGTGGAGTTTTGTTGAGATCCTTTTAGGCCGCGTATCAACAATGATAATAGAGATCTCTTGATTGCCAAATTTTTGGTGTGAATGTGCTGGAGGAATGATTAGACGTGGTCAGAGATGTAGTGGTTATACTGGAGGATTCAGTGACCCGTGAGAAGGTTATGGTTGCGGTTTTTTAATGGAGGAGCCAGTCTTCTGTGTTCTCCTTAAATGTCTCTAATCTGGAGGTTTTTATAGCTTAGGTATGTCAGATGCTTTGAGGTTTCTCTTTTCCTTTTTTATTTCTGGTTTTGTTCATAGTGAATTTCCATAAAAGCTAATACGGAAAGCTAGGAGTACCAAGTTTGCTGCCTGCTAACGTGGTTTTGGGGGCATTATTTCCTCAAGTTACAACTAACATTTCTGTGTGTCTCCTCACAGTTCATTGGCAAAGCTGGTCTGTTTGTTGATGTTCTTGTCTTTAAATTATTATATCTTCCTATAAATCTTATTTTTCTCTTCTCTGTTATGCCATCTGACAAATATTTCCAGTTAGTGAATTAAAGCCAAAGAATTCAATTAGTGTTCACTGTTATCCCATCAGTTTGGTTTTTGGGCAATGCTCAAGATTGTACAGTAAAATTTAATTTAAAATAATTAATAACCTCTCCAATATTAGAACCAGGGAAACATAGATTATGGAACAAGGCTGAAACCTCTGGCAACTACAAGACTATTATCTTGGAGGAAGCTTGGGGTGATTAGAAAGGGCTTACACGATATAGGTTGATTACATAATGAATCTTCTTCTTGTCGAATTCGGCAGAAATGTCTGACATTGTTGTAGAGGAGGTGCATCCTCAGGTAGCTAGTGCAGCAACTATCAGACTTCTCACGATAAGTGGTGTTTGAGTCAATCTCAACTGTCAAGCTAAACTCAGCCTAATGTAATGACTGCGAACTATCAGATCGAGATCGAGGGAGGGAGAGTTGTTTTACACGATCAGTGCCAATTATGCCTTCGATACCTCAAGAATCCAAAAGCTTGCCAAGTGCACCACCCCCTTGCCCTAGCCAAGGAGGATATCATCACGTAAATATTTTTTGTGAAAAAGTTTTTTCTGCAATCATTCTCTTATGTTTGGTTGACACTTGAAAAAAAATTTCTTGTACATTAGATATTATTATGAAAATTTACATATAACAACAAATAAATTAGTTGGTTCAACTGGTACCTGTAAGTGAGTTTGGAGGCTGTGGTGGACCTATGGATGTGGAGCAGTGGTGGAAGAGGAGGTTTTGGAGGCAGTGGTGGAACAGTGGTTGGAGAGGTGGAGCAGTGGCAGATGTGAGAGTGGTGGGAGGGGGCGACGACAGTGGCAGTAGTGGTGGGTGGCGGTGGTGGTTCTTGGTGGTGGAGGTGTTAGTATGAAACGTTGTCGTGCTCCTTCACTCTCTAGAAAATGGCTTACTGGTTTTAAATGTGTAAATTATGGTACATCATTTGAGTGAAAAAATACTTGGTAAAAGATTTTACGAGACCACCAAAACAAAGGAAAAATTTTTACAAGAAAATATTTTACCACCAACCAAACAGAGCCTTAATGGATATTTGTTTTCACTTGTATTGTTGAAAATGCTTCAAAGAAGTGGAATTATACCCATGTTTAAAAGATTTTTGTGTTCCATGCACGAGCCCTGCTTTATGTGTATTTTGCTGGGGATTGTGACTACTTGTTAAGATTGAATGTTAATACTAGGTATTTTGTTTCTGTCATTTCTTACTTGTGGTTTAAACTTCCTATAACTGGACTTACTGGTGGAAGTATGAAAACAAGAGTCGAGGAAGGTATGGAATGGTCCCTGCCTCTTCGAAGCCCTTGATGCTATTTAACTCCCTCTCCATGATCTAAAATGGCTATTTAGGTATGGCCGAATGTCATATCATGCTTATTGATTATGCCATGCTTATTTATTGAATTTGAAAAGCTTCACCATATATATTAGTAGTCTAAGAGGATTTTCTGTTTCGAATAGTCTGAGTTTTCATCGGCTGACATCTTTTTGCCATCAGTTATGGCCTAACTGTTGAACCTTCTCATTGACTCAGTGCAAATTTAAATTGGTAGACTTCCTATCATTGACAAATTTAAGGAAATGAGAACGGTTGTGATGGGCAAAGTGGAATCTTGCACTGTACGGAAAGGTGTCTAGTGTTGGTGCACATGTAAGAATATTATTATATTATTTTTTGAGTTGGGTTTATCATTCTCTTCATCCTCAAGGACCTCAACATCCTTAATAGCCTGCTCCAGCGCCATAGCTTGGGCGGTAGGTCAGACCAGCCCCATAGTTTAAGCCATGGGTTGTTCCTGGACCTTAGTTTTAGCCACAGGTGTTTACTAGAAACTCCATTGCTGAATTCAACTTTTTCTATGACGTGATCATGCAATGTGGGTGTTTCTAGCTGTGAGTATATCCTCCTCAGACCAACCGCATTTCCTAGAACATATTTTGTAGGATCGATTCCAAATGAGGTTCTTGCAGTCCGCTGAAGTGGATTGCACTGCTAGGGAGAAATCTCCTTGGTTGAATCCCATTTCCTTCACCTTGCACCAAACTGCTCATGACTCTGCAAAAGGACCTGATGAAAATGTGTCAAAAAGAGAGACATATAGGGATCAGGAACTCCAAATTTTCGCAACTCTATTATGTTAGGCACTAAAAGCTTTTCAAGCTCTGCCAAGATGATCCATGGTGCATGATTGATAACAGTGCATGCGCTTTCATCTGATGATTGAGGTTATCTCTATGAGTCATGCAATTAGTTATTTGCAAATTTAAATAAGGTAAAAAGTAAGTGTAAGTTATCCCTTCAGTGATGGTATTACTAATTGTGTAGGCTCAGCATGATGCACTTCTTGAATGTCAACCTTCTTTCTGCTAGAAAATTACACCTTTCAACATGTTTTATCTGGAATTTAGAATGGTTCTTAAATCGGTCCACCTTTCTCGCGTTATGGTGTTTAAGGAGCATGATCCTTCACTAAGTTCGTTTTGTGTTGTTTTTCTGTTATATAGGATGAGTAAATCGAAGATGTTCATGGTGACTTATGAAAGAATACACATAAGTTCGTTTTGTGTTGTTT
Organism: Linanthus parryae; assembly: GCA_023055425.1. Lineage (NCBI taxonomy): Eukaryota > Viridiplantae > Streptophyta > Magnoliopsida > Ericales > Polemoniaceae > Linanthus > Linanthus parryae. Next base: position 123,454,972 of record JALGPY010000004.1, on the reverse strand, counting down.
TGAGGATGACATATCTCTACGGAGTTTGGTTCAGGAAATTCATCTCGCTGTTATTTTGCCCAAAAAGAATACACATTTATCGACGTAGCGAAGATCTAGTCTACCATTCTTTTGTTATCACTCTGTAGGTTTCTAAGCTGATGTTGTATTTATAGTATGTTTGTATATTTATATAGGTTTTCGCCTCTTTTGGGATGATATGGCAGTTTTTATATGTAACATGAAGGTACACGGTCGATGGATAATTGAGGATTACATAAAGAAATGTCTAATTGGAGAATTCGAACTTTTGGGAACCCAAGCCACCTGACTCCTGAGGTTGCATTGTGAAGTAAATTGAATTTCTACGTGAAATATATTTGATGACTATAAACATCCATCATGTTGGTGGTACAATTTACCGTTAAAATTTAAATAGCAGGTTATGGAGAATTTATTTAGTGCTCCAAAAGAGCACTACGTGGTGCTTTACAACTACTCACAATGCACCACTTATACAAACTGTCAATGGTTGTATATATTCATTGGTTGTAGAGCATTACGTGGTGTTTTTTGGGAGTATTAAAAAATTTCTCCGGGTTATGGCCTTATCACTTCATTTTTATTTATTTTTTTCTTTTGGTGGGGTCTATTGGAATTTATGGCTTAGGTTACTTTTTATGGATTATTATTGTGCTTTTGAGAGTTCCAAAGTTTCAATTGGTTGAATGTAAATTATTAAATAGAGGGCAATATTGTCACACTCAATAAAATACTTATAAGGACAAGAAGTGTTTTTGTAACTTTTACCATCTGTGCAGTTTCCATTATGTTGTGTGTATGACTGAATTAAGTTTTGGGTTTGTTAAATTGGTGTCAGGTATGGTTGGGTTGTTGTTAGATTGAATTGGTCATATACTGATTGTAGAGAGTAAATTTATTCCATGTCAACAGAATTAATAATTTATCAAAGTAAAACCCATGTTTCAGTTAGAATTTTAGATCTATTGTCCTATTTTGTTTTGGTTGACAAAATAAATTAGAATTTTTGAAGTTCGGACCAAGGAGAAATTAATGATCTAATGATGAAATCAAATTACTGTTTGAGTTTCTCATTGCTATATGTATTTGTCTGGAGTTTGATTATGAATTTAATAGGCAAGACTGTTCAAAAATGAATCAGAGTAGGGTTAAAATATTGCATACTACTACCTCTGTTTCTTTTCTTTCAATGGGGTTGACTTTTTTTACCCGTAACTGGGTCACTTTGACTCAATGATTTGGATAGCGAAACGATGTAAATTTTTGACAATTTTTTCATAGTACTGTAGAGTAAAGTTTACTTAACAAGATCATGCAAAGAATACCAAATTCGTGTATCGTTTTGCTTACTAAATTACTGTGTCAAAGTGACCCAGTGAATAGTGTCAAAAAGTGAAGTAAGCTGAAAAAGAAGAAACAGAGGTAGTACTAAACATGATGTACAATATTTAGGTGCTCCATTTATATAGTACTAACGCAAGTAGAAGAGTTCGCGATTCCCCTTAAGTCGAGCTCCCTTAACCTAGACCTGCGGGGGAAAGAAACAAGACTGCAGTTTTTTCAAAGTCAGCACAAAATGTTGAGCAAGTAAACACCCCAACATAACAGGAAAGAGACATATTTTTATTTTAATAAAGGATGAATAATAAGGTAGTAAACAAACATATTATTTCAAATGACCAGATATAAATTATTCAGCTCTTTATTTAGCATTCTCGACCCATTTTCATATTTCTCACAGTACCAATTTCTTCCATTTTTTACATAAAAAATCCACATTTCTTATTTAGTTTTAGCAGGGAATGAATCAATCCAACAATATAGAACCAACCATATCCCATGCATCCAAGACCTTAAGTGTCAGCACCCCTCTAAGACTTCTTGCGACCAGAGAGGCGAGCACATGGAGGAGCCCGGGGCAAATTGCAACCGAGCAAAATATCACAACCACGGTATAAGAATCAGCATATGGTACCACCGCACAACTGTTTCCACTTTACGTTATTACGTATTACTGATTTTTTCCAAGTGATAAGTTCCAAATGAATCGTTAGACAAGTAGTTGAAATCCCATGTCAAGCAGGTATATCACAATTCACATTTGAGACATAAAAATCATGAAATTTTTTGGACGCGAAAGAAGGACGAACACATTAGGTCAGGCATATTTACTCACCTCAAGTAGTGAGGCAAATAGAACGATAAAGCTTCTACGGATATAGGTAGCCCTCGTCTTCGAACTCATCACCTACAATTTATAATTGATATATCAATTGCAAGTCCAACTATGCAAGTATGATTTGCGAAGTACTCTAATTTCTAACGAGACTCATTTGAGATTACCCCTCCCCCACCCCTTTACCCCATTAATTATTAGCATGCTACACTTATAAACTGGTGCTGTAACCAATTATATTTCTTTTGTAAAAATATCACAACTTCTATAAGTACTAGTTCGTAAAATTGTTGAGTAAGAAATCCATATTAAGTTTATACACTCTCATGTGTAGGAAATAATAATATATTTAAACACATATTTATTTTTAAGTGACCACAAAGTTTGATTTATGTTAATTTAATTATAGCTAATCATTTATTATAAAATGTATATATTATAAAATAACTAAGTTCATAAACAAAATTCACAAAACGTCGATTCGAAGAAACAAGTATTGAGCCATACATATTTATAAGTTTATGTTGGAGAATAAATTTCTATTATCTAGAAAAAAATAATCAAGATTTAATAAATTTTTAGTATCTACTAATAGTTATTTTATAAATTAACTTACTAACTTATTTTATTTTATCTATATTATCCAAATAATCAATTTTACTCAAAAAACTAATTTACGAGCACATGAAATATTTACTTTGGCCCACTGAAATTATATGATTAAATCCTATGTATATTTTTATCTTGATTATTTTCAAGAGAAACAACACTATTTTTTGTTAAATAATTCCTACATAATTTTAATAGCCAAATTTCTTTTTCATAGTTAAAACAATATCTCGAAATGCTAGGAAATTATATCAATCCAAAAATCGTATTTTTAATTTCATATTTTATATGCAGTTTATATAAACAACAATTAGATCCTCAAGTTCTAATAAAAGACAATGGTTACCCCCCCCCCCACTACACAAGCAGCTTATTATGCAATACCATTCACCCTCAACTTTTTAGAAACCATATAAACAACCCCCTTCATGAACACATGTATACAATCCTCTACCCAACAATCTAATTCGATGTAAAGCTAACAAGATCATATTTTGATGATAAAATATGAACTAGAGAGTGATTTAGAGTTTACCTATGCGAAAAATCGCGAGAAATGGTAAAGAGACGAAGCGGGTCTCGGCTCCGAATGTGGTGGTCGACGGTGATGATCGACGCTGAAGAACAAGACGTTCGTGGCTCTGTTGGTTGGTGATCCTAGCCTCCTTGGACCTCCAGGAGTTGATTGGTACCAAAATCGAAGGGTGTGTCGCTCCGGATAGCTCGGTGGAGCTTCTCGCCGGAAAATATGGTGATGCCGGCGTGGTGGTGGTTCTCGGCTGCCGCTTCACCTAACTGTTGCTGATGTTGTCCTACTTGGGTCGAAACAGAGAGGGGAAGAGGGTTGGGGTCCAAAAATTGAGAAAGAGAAGGAGGTTGGTGGTGGTGGTGGTTTGCCGTCGGGTGGTTCTCGTCGGCTGCTTTGGTGGCAGGCAACCTCCTTGGCGGGGCTGCTGCTGCTCCTGGTTTCTGACAGAGAGGGAGGAGGAAGGGTGAGAGAGGTGAGGAGGAAGAGGTGGGTGGTGGTGCCTCTGGTGATGATGCCAACGGTGGTGATGGTGGGTTTTGTGTTTTTACAATTTGTTTTGTGAGAGAGAATGGGAAGAGAGAGAACAAGACAATTAAATAATGAGATGTTACTTGGAGAAGTCATCCTCCTCCACCGCCCTACATTATTATTGTTTTTTTCTTTGTATTAGTTGTGCTAGTATGTGTCTGGAGCACAACTGGCTATGGAATCTAGTGTATTGGGTACACCACTAGGCTACACTTAGAAAAATGAAGACAACCTTACAAACAAATCCATAATAAATATATAGTTTTCTAGGACACTATAAAAAAAATTAACGTACAAACTTTCTGACTATAATTTGAACCCGGAAATTACCCAATCCGTCACTCATAATTCTTTCCTTAATTACCAATTTACCCTTATTATTAAAATGGGGGTATTACACTGAATCTCAAGTAGAAGTTTAAACGATTAAGTTTCAAAAGGCCTTCTTTTTCCTAAAACTGTCAAGATGCAATGGTTTCGAAATGTCACGTGCTTATCCACACCGTCACGACATGTCAATGGACGCCTATTCCTAACCATCAGATCAGAATCTAGGGTACATGCGTACCATGTGGCCTTTCCTATGCTCCTTATCATAATTACTACCCCGACTAAAAGCTACACAAATAATTTCTTTCTACTGACACATCATCACCAGGGACTGCGAAATGCACTCGGACGCAGCGAGAGATCCAGGACATGACAAGGGGCTGCCAGATGCACCGGTCCTCGCGAAGCTCAGCTCATGAGAAAGGGGGCTAAATGTAGATAGCCAAGAATGAAGCATTGGGTCACTGCCACGTCAACCCATCAGCAGCGTACAAGGGTCCTCACAGTTGTGCAACAGAAAGCACGTGATAAAACATGCCATATCGCGCTTGGGGAGACCATGAGACAGGGTCCCACCCATCTCATCGCGTTGCACGGGAGCCAGAGGGTATACTGGTTTGTAGGCTTTAATATGGCCTCTCGCGTATGGGATCAATCCCAAATGCGACACGTACGTCCTTTGGAGCTAACTTGTTATACTGTCTTCTTTATACTTGTTCAACGTCATCCGTGAAATTTTCCGGGGATTTAGGGTACGCCGCCTCATAATGGGTCGCGGGTCGTCCGTACGCACGCGTGTCACCCCGTTGGCTTGCCCTACTCTGACTAGTATATATAGGATGGTACCTTATGCTATTACTTCACGTGATGTATTCGGTATTGAAATGCTGACAACGAGCTGCTCTTTTCCCCCGTAGCAAGTAATGTTTCTTTCCACCCCTTTCCTCTATTGAAAGAAGGACGGACACATTAGGTCAGACATATTTACTCACCTCAAGTAGTAAGGCAAATAGCACGATAAAACTTCTACGGATATAGGTAGCCCTCGTCTACGAACTCGTCACCTACAATTTATAATTCATATATCAATTGCAAGTCCAACTGTGCAAGTATGATTTGCGAAGTACTCTAATTTCTAACGAGACTCATTTGAGATTACCCCTCCCCCACCCCTTTACCCCCATTAATTATTAGCATGCTACACTTATAAACTGGTGCTGTAACGAATTATATTTCTTTTGTAAAAATATCTCAACTTCTATAAGTACTAGTTCGTAAAATTGTTGAGTAAGAAATCCATATCAAGTTTATACACTCTCATGTGTAGGAAATAATAATATATTTAATATATATTTATTTTTAAGTGACCACAAAGTTTGATTTATGTTAATTTAATTATAGCTAATCATTTATTATAAAATGTATATATTATAAAATAACTAAGTTCATAAACAAAATTCACAAAACGTCGATTCGAAGAAACAAGTATTGAGCCATACATATTTATAAGTTTATGTTGGAGAATAAATTTCTATTATCTAGGAAAAAATTATCAAAATTTAATAAATTTTTAGTATCTACTAATAGTTATTTTTATAAATTAACTTACTAACTTATTTTATTTTATCTATATTATCTAAATAATCAATTTTACTCAAAAAACTAATTTACGAGCACATGAAAATATTTACTTTGGCCCACCAAAATTATATGATTAAATTCAATGTATATTTTTATCTTGCTTATTTTCAAGAGAAACAACACTATTTTTTGTTAAATAATTTCTACATAATTTTAATAGCCAAATTTCTTTTTCATAGGTAAAACAATATCTCGAAATGATAGGAAATAATATTAATCCAAAAATCATATTTTTAATTTCATAGTGTATATGCAGTTTATATAAACAACAATTAGATCCCCCAAGTTCTCATAAAAGACAATAGTTACACCCCCTTACTACACAAGCAGTTTATTATGCAATACCATTCACCCTCAACTTTTTAGAAACCATATAAACAACCCCCCTTCATGAACACAGGTATACAATCCTCTACCCAACAATCTAATTCGATGTAAAGCTAAAAAGATAATATTTTGATGATAAAATATGAACTAGAGAGTGATTTAGAGTTTACCTATGCAAAAAATCGCGAGAAACGGTAAAGAGATTAAGCGGGTCTTGGCTCCGAAGGTGGTGGTTGGGGGTGATCCTAGCCTCCTTGGACCTCCAGGAGTTGATTGGTACCAAAATCGAAGGGTGTGTCGCTCCGGATAGCTCGGTGGAGCTTCTCGCCGGAAAATATGGTGATGCCGGCGTGGTGGTGGTTCTCGGCTGCCTCTTCACCTAACTGTTGCTGATGTTGTCCTACTAGGGTCGAAACAGAGAGGGGAAGAGGGTTGGGGTCCAAAAACTGAGAAAGAGAAGGAGGTTGGTGGTGGCGGTGGTTTGCCGTCGGGTGGTTGTCGTCGGCTGCTTTGGTGGCAGGCAGCCCCCTTGGCAGGGCTGCTGCTGCTCCTGGTTTCGGACAGAGAGAGAGGAGGAAGGGTGAGAGAGGTGAGGAGGAAGAGGTGGGTGGTGGTGCCTCTGGTGATGAGGCCAACGGTGGTGATGGTGGGTTTTGTGTTTTTACAGTTTGTTTTGTGAGAGAGAATGGGAAGAGAGAGAACAAGACAATTAAATAATGAGATGTTACTTGGAGAAGTCATCCTCCTCCATCGCCCTACATCATTATTATATTTTTCTTTGTATAAGTTGTGCTAGTATGTGTCTGGAGCACAATTGGCTATGGAATCTAGTGTATTGGGTATACCACTAGGCTAGACTTAGAAAAATGAAGACAACCTTACAAACAAATCCATAATAAACATATAGTTTTCTAGGACACTATACAAAAAATTAACGTACAAACTTTCTGACTATAATTTGAACCCGAAAATTACCCAATCCGTCACTCACAATTCTTTACTCAATTACCAATTTACCCTTACGATTAAAATTGGGGTATTCCACTGAATCTCAAGTAGAAGTTTAAACGATTCAGTTTCAAAAGGCCTTCTTTTTCCTAAAAATGTCAAGATGCAATAGTTTTGAAATGTCACGTGTTTATCCACACCGTCACGACATGTCAATGGACATCTATTCCTAACCATCAGATCAGAATCTAGGGTACACGCGTACCATGTGGCCTTCCCTATGCTCCTTATCATAATTATTACCCCACTAAAAGCTACACAAATAATTTCTTTCTGCTGACACATCATCACCAGGGACTGCGAAATGCTCTCGGACGCAACGAGAGCTCCAGGACATGACAAGGGGCTGCCAGATGCACCCGGTCCTCGCGAAGCTCAGCTCATGAGCAAGGGGGCTAAATGTAAATAGTCAAGAATGAAGCATTGGGTCACTTGTTGGAATAGATGCCCTAGAGGCAATCTAGTTTAGTATGAATTATTTTGTGGCTAGAAATTCATTTATTATTTATTGGATATTTAATATAATGAAGTCCTTAGATTTACAATTGTGTTGTTTATCTTAAATATCTCTAGTCCAGTATAATGATTAATGGAACAATCATCTATAGACTAGTATGGGGTTGGATTGATATGGAGATATCATGATCCAACACATAGGTGTGCATTAGGGGTAATGTCGCACTGGATTGACCCATCTCCGAGAAGGCTACATACACGTTATGTTGAGTCACAAGTGCTTCTTGCGGTGCAATAGTATTGTCATCCTTAGACTTGAAGTCACTAGGTATTCTAGTTGTGGATTATTGTGATTTTGGTAGCGTTAAACGCTACACCGTAACTGGGTAGTTATAAAGGCGTGTACTGGATACAATAAGAAGCAAGATTAGAGATCGTAGTGGACGTAGAAAGGATTTTTCCCTCCCACATAACGGGAGCAAATATCCTAGGCCACTCGAGGGATAGTGCTTATAGAATATCTGGCCAGACTCAAATAAATCAATATGGGATATTGATGTTATTTGCACGAATAAGGCTATTCCCATGGATCGAGAAACTATGGATTGGATATACGAGTGTGACTTGTATGTCTCGTGTCCAATCCGGATATAGAGACAAGGGGATCAAACAATTACTTGTACAAAGGTTGTCAAGATGACTATTCTATTAGTTGGCTAGAATGGATGTTTTGCTAGAAACCGCTCCATATTAGCAAATAGTTGCTACCAACTAGATAGAACCTATGGGGTCACACGCTATATAGAGTTGAACTAGATTTGAGAATTAATTACTTGGATTAATTAATTAGAAGGATCACTTTGCAAAACCTTGCAAACTTAATAGGGACTAATTTGCAAGGAAGGGACTAAATCGAATTCTAGTAGGACTAGAATAAGTCCTTTAGGTAGTTGGCAAGGAGTTGTTGGACTATATAAAGGACCTTCCTTCCTTCCTTCCCACAACTTATGCTCATAATTGAACATAACAAGAGTGGGAGAGAACAAAAGGAGAGAGAGCAACAAGCTAGAGGAGCCGCCGCCCCCTAGCTCGCCGCCCGTCCCCGTCGGCCCCAAAGGAGGTGGAAACCTCCTTTGGTTCGTCTCGTTTTGCATGATTCTTCATCCTCTTCCTCTTTCCGGGCTAGCACCAAGGAGTGGGAGATCTAGAAATCAACTCTAGGCGTGGATCAACTATAGAGAACGTGACACAATTCGCGTTGAAGTCATCAAAGGAGAACCCTAAGGTGTGTTATTGATTTCTTCCTTTACCATCGTTATGTCTCTTGACTTGTGATCCTTGGAGGGTTTTGCATGGTTAATTATTGTTTCCGTTGCGCATCCATGAATCAAAACCCTACAGTGGTATCAGAGCCACAGGTCGTAGAGAATAAACGTGGTTTATGTGTTACGTTGTAGTTGTTTTACACCTTAAATTGATTGTTTATCGCGTAAAACAAGACAAATCAAGCATGGGATGCAATTTTTCAATAATCTATCATAAAAAGATCTAATTTTTTCATTAGATGAATGAATTGGTGAGTTTGAGAAATTTTAGGATCTTAGATCTAGGGTTTGGGCATCCTTGGGGAAGAAGGATTTCTTCCAAAAACGAGGAAACAACCAAACTTGGGCACCAAGCAAGGGAGTTGTTTTGGAAACAACTCCCTATAGAGGTTCGGCCCCCTAGGGGGACCACCCCTCTTGCTTGCCGCCCAAGCCTTGGCCGCCCTAGGGGCCGGGCGGCCCTAGCCCACGGCCTAGCCGCGTGGGCTAGGGGCTGGGCCAGCCCTAGGGCCTTGCGGTTCACCTTTTTGGGCCTGGGCAATTGGATTGTTGGGCCCATGGACCGTTTTAACCCTAGAAATCCTAAAATAAATTAAAATTGACCAAGCGCGTTAAATATTGGATTTTAACTGTTTATGTAAAAATCGCATGGTGATTGGATATGGCCTTAGGATGTGGTTTGATGTGGATGTTTATTTTTGTGGTTTGGTTTTACGGCCTGCGAGCCGATCAATTAATTGTTATAATTAATTAGGATTTTATGGCCTGCGTGCCATTTTTTTCCTCAACTCGTGATATTTATTTTATTTAGTATAGAAGTTAGCTAGTGCTAGATAAAAGTAGATTGTTAGCCAAGATTGAAGAAAAAGAAGCCCAAAGCCAAATGAGCCACAAAAGATGGAGCATGGAGTATGGAGCATTCCACATGACTATGAAGGATGGACCAAAAAGATCAAGACGCATGGAGATGTGTTTGCTTTTAGGGTTCAAAGATAATTTCATTGGCTTGGAATTATCTTAGTTAGAAAAGGCCATATCCACATCACGTTTAATTTTTGTTTTGTGGTTGTTTACTTTATTGTCTTATTATTGTGTGGTTGGTGTATGGATGATGCATGCAATTAGGATAATAAGATAATTAGACAACTCGGATCTATTATTTGGAGCTGTGCCCAAACTCAAATAGATAGATTAGTTGATATTGATCAACAAAACAATCAAAATTGAATTTAAAATCCCTCAAAATTTAAATATTGTGTTCTTGCCTTCTCGTTATTCAAAAACTCATTATCATCATTATTTATCAAGTTCGTGTGTGCCAAATCATGGCGACTTGATTCATAATGATGGAATGCGATGGCACAAGCTAGTAATGTGCAATTTTTTAAATAAGAGGTTGAACACAACTATGCTATTAATATGATTAAGAAACCTAGAGGCAATCAATTGGGATTATCCATATGGATGGATAAATAAAGAGTTATTTGCCGAATTGAACCAAGAGTTGCATAAGGGATGCAATTGGAATTGTTCCTACCTAAAGTAGTCAAATTATGGGTGACTTGCCAAAGCAAGCTCATAAGGAGATGAAACATGGATCTTGGCCCACTAGAAAATATAAGGATATTTTCCGCATTAATATCTTGAGGGTTATTAATCCGTAGAAAAATAGTGGGAGCTATATTTGATAAGCTAGCCATTATTGAATATAGTCAAAAATTCACAAATACTAAAACTTGCGTATTTTCCTTTTGTAGAATTCCAAATGGCAAACAACTCATCGAGTTCACAACATTCCCTACGATCTGTCCTTGAGAAGGACAAGCTCCCTGGAACCAACTTTCTTGATTGGTACAGAAACTTGAGAATTGTTCTCAAGCAAGAGAAGAAACTGTACGCAATAGAGGAGCATGTTCCAGAAGGTCCAGAGAACCAAACACCTACTGCCCTAAAGGCGTATCAAAAGCGTGTTGTTGACGCTAATGATGCGGCCTGCCTTATGCTATGCACCATGACTTCTGAGCTTCAGAAGCAACATGAAAACATGAATGCTGTTGATATGATCGAACATCTGAAGCAGATCTTCCAAGAGCAGGCAAGGGTAGAGAGGTATGAGGTCTCTAAGGTACTGTTCAAGTGTCATCTGGCATAAGGGAACCCGGTGGGACCCCATGTACTCCGTATGATCGGGTACTTGGAAAATCTCACCCGATTGGGGTTCCCGATCGGCCAAGAGTTGGCAACCGATCTCGTGTTGCAATCGTTGCCCGAGAGTTATGGACAGTTCATCATGAACTATAACATGAACGAGATCGTGAAACCACTGCCAAATTTACTCAATATGTTGAGGACAGCTGAACAGAGCATCAACAAGGGTATGGGCAAGGCCATTATGATGGTACAGAAAGGAAAGGGCAAAAGGTTTGCCTCATCCTCCAAGGGCAAAGGCAAGTCAGTTGCCAAGTCCAAGGAACCTGCCCTTAAGCCTGTTGGTGGCATTGCCAAAGGTGTGACTAAAGCTGAGTGTCACTACTGCAGTCAGCCTGGACACTGGAGGAGGAACTGCCCAAAATATCTGGAGGACAAGAGGCTTGGAATAGTGATTCCACCACCACCAGGTATTTTTGTTGTAGATGTCAATTTAACTGTCTCTACATCATGGGTATTAGATACTGGATGTGGATCTCATATTTGTCGAAATATGCAGGATCTAAAGAGAAGTAGAAGATTGGCTAAAGGAGAGGTAGATCTGCGCGTTGGGAATGGAGCAAAAGTTGCTGCGTTGGCCATAGGCGTGTGCGAGCTATCTCTACCTTCATGATTAGTTTTAGAATTAAATAATTGCTATTTGTGCCTGCTATGAGCAGAAACATTATTTCTATTTCTTGTTTGGACAAGGATGGTTTTATTATTTCAATAAAGAACAATTGTTGTTCCTTTTATTTGAATAATATTCACTATTTTAGTGCGCAATTGTTTAATGGATTGTATGTCCTTGATCTAAGCAATCCTGTCTACAACATTAATACCAAGCGGATTAAAATAAATTATTTAAATCCTGCTTATTTATGGCACTGTCGTTTAGGCCACATAAATGAGAAACGTGTATCTAGACTCCATAAGGATGGATTACTAGACTCATTTGATTTTGAATCATATGAGACATGTGAGGCTTGTTTATTGGGAAAAATGACAAAGTCCCCTTTCAATAAGAAAGGTGAGAGGACTAGTGAGCAATTGGCACTCATACATACTGATGTGTGTGGGCCATTTGCCACGCCTGTCAGGGGTGGTTACGTCTACTTCATTACATTTACTAATGATTACAGTAGATATGGATTTGTGTACCTTATAAAGGCAAAATCCGAATCCTTTGAAGTGTTCAAAGAATTCAAGAATGAAGTAGAGAAGCAACTTGGCAAAAGTATCAAGGATCTACGATCGGATCGTGGAGGAGAATACTTGAGCCAAGAGTTTGACGACTATCTTAGAGAGTGTGGGATCGTGTCCCAACTCACTCCACCCGGAACGCCACAATGGAATGGTGTGTCCGAGAGGAGGAATCGAACCCTACTGGATATGGTTCGATCTATGATGTGTCAAACCGATCTTCCATTATCGTTTTGGGGCCACGCTTGATTAAGTGCAGCTTTCACCATTAACCGTGTTCCATCTAAATCAGTTATGAAGACACCATATGAGATGTGGAGTGGGAGGCGTCCCACACTGTCGTTCATGAGGATTTGGGGCTGCGATGTCTATGTAAAACGTTTACAATCAGACAAGCTAGGGCCAAAATCGGATAAGTGTAAGTTTGTGGGGTACCCTAAGGAAACTAAGGGTTACTACTTCTACAATCCAACCGAGAACAAAGTGTTTGTTGCTCGGACCGGCGTGTTTCTAGAAAGAGAGTTTGTCTCTAAATAAGCAAGTAGGAGGACTGTAGAACTTGAAGAGGTTCAAGAACCACAAATCACTGAACCGATTATGGAACATGAACAGGAACCACACGCAGTTGTGGAGCAACCTGTTCAGGTAACACAAGAGCTTCGTAGATCTAGTAGAGTGCGCCAGGAACCCGAGAGGTATGGACTTCTCGTAACCGATTCTGGTGACACGATACTCATAGATGATGAGCCTACTACCTATGAAGAGGCCATGAATGGCCCAGACTCTCAGAAGTGGCTGGAATCCATGAGATCCGAGATGGAATCCATGTATACCAACAAAGTATGGACTTTGGTGGAACCACCCGAAGGGGCGCGGCCCATAGGGTGCAAGTGGGTCTTCAAGAAGAAGATCGACATGGATGGTAATGTGATTACCTATAAGGGCCGATTGGTGGATAAAGGATTCAGACAGATTCATGGTATTGACTATGATGAAACCTTTTCACCAGTCGCTATGACCAAATCCATCCGAATCCTACTTGCGATTGCAGCATACCACGACTATGAGATTTGGCAGATGGATGTCGAAACAGCATTCCTTTATGGGAATCTCCTCAAGGACGTGTATATGATACAGCCGGAGGGTTTTGAGGATCCAAAGCAAGACAACAAAGTCCGTAAGCTGCAACGATCCATTTATGGGTTGAAGCAAGCTTCTAGGAGTTGGAATCGACATTTTGATGAAGTAGTCAAAGAGTTTGGCTTCATCAGGAACGAAGATGAGTCTTGTGTCTACAAGAAGGTTAGTGGGAGCTCTGTAGCTTTTCTGGTCTTGTATGTGGATGACATACTACTCATTGGAAACGACGTTCCCATGCTACAATCTGTTAAAGATTGACTAGGGAAGTGTTTCTCAATGAAGGACTTAGGGGAAGCAGCCTATGTACTCGGTATAAAGATCTATAGAGATAGATCTAAGAGGTTGCTAGGCCTAAGTCAAAGTACATATATTGACAAGGTGTTGAAACGGTTCAACATGCAAAACTTCAAGAAGGGATTCTTGCCTATGTCACATGGAATCACTCTTTCGAAGAGTGGTTGTCCTTCCAATGAGATTGAGAAGGAACGCATGAGTAGAATACCCTATGCCTCGGCCATAGGATCTATTGACAGCTTGAAAATGTATTAGTCTGGGACATCTTTTTACCATTGGTTTTAACCCTGTGAGAGTTGAGTTTGGCCATTTTCAGCTTATTTTCCACTTGATACGAGGCAGAGATTTATATATCATGATTGCAAAATTTGAGTAATTTTATGCATACTTTTGTTTGTTGGATATGATCGCGGGTGCGTGTTATGTGCAGGTAACAGGTGCCGGAAAAATGCATGAGATTGACTTGGATTGGAGGCAGCGTATCAGGAGAGCTGAGCAGAAAAAGAGGAAAATGACTAAGTTGTGCGTTCAAACGCAGAAGCTGCGTTCAAACGCACAAGACAGGCAGCAGGGAAAAATGGCAGAATTTGGCTAAGGCCTGCGTTCATACGCAGAGGCAGGCTGCGTTCAAACGCAGGAGTCAGAGACCAAAGCGCAGAAAAAACTAAGTCCTGCGTTCAAACGCAGGTTGTGCGTTCATACGCAGGGCTCAACACTCAGGAGAAGAAACGGCTAAGGAGCTGCGTTCAAACGCATGGGTTCAGGAGCCAGAAGAGGAAATTGACTAAGTCCTGCGTTCAAACGCAGGGGGAGTGTGCGTTTGAACGCACAGACGTGTTCCAGAATCTTCCAGGACGGATCTTTTCGAGGGTAAAACAGGAATTTCGTGCATCAGTTTTTGGAGACTGTGGCAATATAAAAGGAGGTGTCCCAGCACTGTTTTAGGGTTACGAAGGCATACCACAGCTATCATCATCATCAGCAGTCAGTTTTCACAGCAGCCAGGAGTTGGAGCAGAGCAGGATTGGAGCAGTTTTCCAGTATCTTCAGAAATAACTAGTTTGATCTTTTCTCTTTTTATGAAACATTGTCTTTTAATAATGCAAGCTAGCTAGACCTTTTGCCTAGGTTCTCGGTGAACCTAGGGTTTATGAATTCAGCAGACTTGGATGTTTTGATTTTCAGATGCATGGCTAGCTAAGTCTTAATACAGGATGGTTTGTTTATTATTCTGTCTTTGATTTTATTGACATACATGAATGGCCTGATCACCCAGGAGTGTTACAGACAGGATCTGGTGCGCGAGAGTGACCAGTGAACGTTAGGAAGAAAAGACAGGATTTAGTACTCTGCCTTGATGGACCGAGAGGTGAAGAGAATCAGGGGACTAGCCCAGAAGCATTAGACCAACTGTTAGACGTTTAGGGGGAGACCGAGAGGAGAACCTGTAACCCTAGCAGACTTAGAACGAACCTGCAGATTTAGGTGGACCGAGAGGACCCGAAAATCTGCAGTCGAGTGATAAGTGCATGAGACCGAGAGGAGATTGTACTATTGGTATGCTGGCATAAACAAAACCACTGTGTGTTTCTGAAATCAAATAAACCATGGAAGCTGGAGAGTAACCCTAGGGGATCCTGGAATCTAGATTTTTAGAATTATCAACTTTTACAACTACAACAATTTCAGCAAAATATTCAGCAGAAAAATAAAATAAGTCTTTTTACTGTTTTTATTTATTATAATTTAGTATAATCAAATCCCAAATCCTCCTCCTTTTTACAAACTTCGTGTCTTATTCTGATTCTGATTAGCAAAAACTTAAACTGTTCTCGTGGGTTCGATAACCAGAGTCATAATTACATACTCTATACTACTTGATCGTACACTTGCGAAAAAGCAGATAGTTTACGCTGTCAAGTTTTTGGCGCCGTTGCCGGGGACGGTTACAGTTTTTGTTAAAGAGACATTAGAATAAGTCTCAGAGTTTTTCTTTTATTTTTACAGTTACTTTCTTTCGACTTACTGCTCTTGAAATCTGATTTTCAGGCTATTCTAGTTTATGCCCAGATTGCCTCGCAAACTGGTATCACCACTCGAAGATCCCGAAAAACTTTTCAGAGAGCAAAGTCGCAGACACCGAGCCGCGATGTCTGAGCACGGAGAAGACACCACAACCGAAACAGGAACACCCACAGGACAGCCACAACGTACTCCAGCACAGATGGCTCTTTACATTGAAGAGCTGATAGCAGCAGGTTTTGCTGCCAGGAACAATCAGAGGACTTATAACAGGTCTGGAAGGGCACTGGTCGAAAATTTTGAAGTCCCAACCGGAGGACATCAACCAGCTATTGTAGTGCCTCCCATTACAGCAGAGCACTTCGACCTGAAATCATCCACCATCCAGACCGCCCAGACCCATTGTCCTTTTAATGGGAAGGCAGATGAAGATCCAAACGACTTCCTCGGAAAATTTGAGGATTACTGCAACAAGATTAAGTACAGAGGAGTCGAAGCGGACACGCTAAAGCTGATTTTATTCCCATACTGTTTGTTCGGAACAGCAAAGGATTGGCTGGAGGCAAGACCACCGAGGTCTATCACTACCTGGGAGGGGTGTGTTGCTGATTTCTTGGCAAAATTCTACCCTGCCTCCCGCGTTATCAAGCTGCAGAGCGAGATCTTATCTTTCAAACAGAAGATGGGGGAGACAGTGGTAGATGCATGGGACAGGCTAATGAGACTTGTGAAAAAATGCCCCAATCACGGCTTCGGGGACGCAAAGATTCTGCAGGTGTTCTACCACGCACTTGACAGGGAGAATGCAGACAGGATTGACAGGGAAGCTGGGGGTAACTTTTTGTACCATGTGGATAAAGATGGAGCCTACGAACTGATGAAGCAACTAGCCAAACAGGATACTCGCCTGTTTGATGACCGCAGGCTCGCAGCAGTAGCAGAACCAGTGGTTGATGACAGGATTGATAATCTCACGAAAGTGGTACAGGATTTAGTCAAGAAGGTGTACACAGAAAAGAAGCCAGTAGCATCAGTAGACGAGCCTGACTTTGACGCAGCAATTCTGGAGCTTCAGACCGAAGATGCCAACTATGTTCAGCAGCAGTGGGATCCTAGTCGCTACAGACCAGGCACACGTGACCATCCAGGGTTTCGCTACGGAAATCCCAATGCAGCAGTATATGCACCAGGATTCCAGCACAGGCCACAGGCACAACAGACAGCTCCAGCTCAGCCTGCACAAGCAGCACCACAACTAAACCTGTCTCAGCAACATTTTGAGTCCTATATGGAGAAATTCAATAAGCAGTTGGAAACCAGATTCGCACAGATGGACTCATTAACTGCTGATGTAAGCCAGATGAAGATTGCCATCCGCAACTTGGAAGTACAGAATGGACAGCTTGCACAGAACCAGGCAGAACGAGCCCCAGGGAATTTACCGTCTAACACAGTGAACAATCCACGCGCTCAAATCAATGCTATCACAACTCGGAGTGGAATTGCACTGCAGGATCCACCGTATCCCAGTCATGCACGCGCAGAAAAGTCAAAAATTATTGAACAGGAGGTGATTGACCGGGAAGACAGTTCAACCGCTGACCCTCAGAAAAGGGGTTCGGTCGAGCAGGAAGCAGCGCAGAAGAATGAGGGTAATCCAGAGACAGTGCCAACTTCTAAGGAGATTCCTTACCCTCTGAAGACACGCAAGAGAGATGACAGCAAAGACTACGCCAGATTTCTGGAGGTATTCAAGCAATTACAGATAAATATACCTTTTGCTGAAGCACTTGCCAAAATGCCTACTTATGCGAAATTTCTCAAAGACATCTTGTACGGTAGAAGGCGAATGAGTGACTTCGAAACAGTGAATCTGACGGCAGAAGCGAGCAGTTGTGTAAAAAATGGTCTACCACTGAAAAAGAAAGACCCTGGCAGCTTTGTTATTCCGGTAACCCTGGGCAGTGCATACACAGGAAAAGCCTTATGCGATTTGGGTGCCAGCATCAACTTGATGCCACTGACCATCTTCAAAAGTCTGGGAGTCGGAGAGCCACGCCCAACCAGAATTATGCTTCAAATGGCTGACAGATCCGTGAAACCTGCCTATGGGGTAATTGAAGATATCCTGGTAAAAGTGGGAGAGCTTATTTTTCCAGCAGATTTTGTGATACTGGATATGGAGGCAGGAGAGGTTCCGCTGATCCTGGGCAGACCTTTCCTGGCGACTGGTGAAGCCATTATTAACTGCAAAAGTGGAGAGCTGTCCATGCAAATTAATGAAGAAAAAGTAAAATTTAATGTTTTCAAATCTCTCCAGCTTCCCGATCACTATGGACATGAAAACTGCTTTGCAGTTGAGGTAATTGATGACCTGGTAAGTGATGAGATAGAAGATTTATGGGAGGAATTTGAAGACATATTTCCATAGGAAACAGAAGAGCAGCAGGATGAGCAGATCATGGGAACAGAAAGCTGGGTCAGGCTATACAGGGATGAAGGAGGCGAGCAGAAAATGACACTGGTCCCGTCACTGCAGGAACCACCAGCCCTGGAATTAAAACAGTTGCCAGAACACCTCAGGTACGCTTTTATTGGTGAAAATAATACACTGCCGGTAATTGTTTCATCTCTTTTATCTCAGGAACAGGAACAAAAGCTACTGGAGGTACTTCGAGAGCATAAAGAAGCCATAGGATGGACAATTGCAGACTTGAAGTGGATCAGTCCTGATTATTGCATGCACAAAATAAGAATCGAAGACGGAAAGAAGCCAGTCATCCAGCCTCAAAGAAGATTGAACCCAATTATGAAAGATGTGGTACGTAAGGAGGTCATGAAGTGGCTAGAAGCAGGAATTATATACCCCATATCAGACAGCACCTGGGTGAGTCCTGTCCAGTGTGTACCAAAGAAAGGGGGTATTACAGTAGTGCAGAATGCTGATCAGGAACAGATCGCCCAGCGAACTGTCACTGGCTGGCGAATCTGTATGGATTATCGGAAGCTGAACGAGGCCACACTGAAAGACCACTTCCCGCTGCCATTCATGGACCAAGTGTTGGACAGGCTAGCACACCATGCTTATTACTGCTTTCTGGACGGGTACTCGGGCTACAACCAGATCTACATAAATCCAGAAGACCAAGAAAAGACGACATTCACTTGCCCATATGGAACGTTCGCCTTTAGAAGAATGCCGTTTGGATTGTGCAATGCTCCAGCAACATTCCAGAGGTGTATGATGGCTATTTTCTCTGATATGATAGAGAAAAACCTGGAAGTTTTTATGGATGATTTTTCATTATTTGGAGACAGCTTCGAAGATTGCCTATACCATCTGGCCAGGGTTCTGATTCGCTGCAGGAAAACAAATCTGGTACTTAACTGGGAAAAATGCCACTTCATGGTGACTGAAGGAATAGTGCTGGGACACAGGATTTCCAGTAAAGGGCTGGAAGTAGACAGGGCAAAAATAGAGGTGATCAAGCAGTTGCCGTATCCAACCACAGTGAGGGCAATCAAGAGCTTTTTAGGCCACGCAGGATTTTACAGAAGATTTATTAAAGACTTCTCAAAAATTACAAAGCCACTATGTAATTTGTTGGGAAAAGATGTGCCCTTCGTATTTGACGATGCCTGCAAAGAAGCTTTTGACGTGCTTAAAGAAAGGCTGACGACTGCACCCATTATCACAACACCAGACTGGACGCTCCCGTTTGAGCTGATGTGCGACGCCAGTGATTATGCTGTGGGCGCGGTACTGGGACAGAGGAAGGACAAGGTGTGCAGTGTCATCTACTATGCCAGCAGGGTCCTGAATGAGGCGCAGATTAATTATGGGACTACAGAGAAGGAGCTGCTGGCAGTCGTGTTTGCCCTGGATAAATTCAGATCGTACCTGGTAGGCTCTAAAGTCATTATTTTTACAGATCACAGTGCACTGAAATACTTACTGGAAAAGAAGGATGCAAAGCCAAGGCTTCTGCGTTGGATTCTGCTGATGCAGGAATTTGACGTCGAAATCAGGGATAAAAAGGGAGTTGAAAATGTAGTAGCTGATCATCTATCTCGTCTGGAAAAACCTACAGAAGAAGTGGTGCCCATTCAAGAAAATTTTCCAGATGAACATATTATGAAGATCAAGACCAACAGACGGCCCTGGTACTATGCCATTGCCAATTATTTGGTCAATGGAGCACTCCCTGAAGATATCACCCCTTGGCAGAAAAAGAAATTTATTTCAAATTGCAGGCAATATTTCTGGGACGACCCTTATCTGTTCAAGCAAGGGGCAGATAATATTCTCCGACGGTGCATTCCATGTCACGAAATTTTGGAGGTAATTCAGCACTGCCACTCAGCACAGTGTGGAGGACACTTCAGCGGACCGCGAACAGCTCACAAGGTGCTGCAGTCAGGATTTTTCTGGCCAACAGTTTTTAAGGACTGCCATGATTATGCGCAGAGTTGTGATCGTTGCCAACGGACAGGAAACATCTCCCAGCGGAATGAAATGCCCATGACACTTTGGCAGGAGGTCGAGCCTTTCGACGTGTGGGGTATTGATTTTATGGGTCCTTTTCCTTCGTCGCTGGGAAATCTCTATATCCTATTGGCAGTGGACTACGTGTCAAAGTGGGTCGAAGCAATAGCCTGTCAGAAGAATGATGCGTCAGTCGTAGAAAGGTTCCTCAAACGTAACATCTTTACCAGATTTGGGACACCGAGAGCCATGGTCAGTGATGAAGGTTCTCATTTTATCAATAAAGTCTTTGCCAAAGTTCTAAAGCAGTATGGGGTGTATATCCATAAGGTATCACTGCCTTATCACCCTCAGGCAAACGGGCAAGCAGAGGTGTCCAACAGGGAGATAAAGAGCATACTGGAAAAAACTGTGAATCCTGGACGGAAAGACTGGTCATTAAAGCTGGATGATGCGCTTTGGGCATACAGAACTGCTTACAAAACACCACTGGGAATGTCCCCGTACCAGCTGGTGTTTGGGAAAGCATGTCATTTACCAGTAGAATTGGAGCACAAAGCTTACTGGGCAATCAAACAGCTGAATATGGATCACAGTTTATCAGGAAACAAACGGAAGATGGCACTCCTTGAACTGGAGGAATTTCGTAAAACTGCATACGAGAGTGCCAAAATTTATAAGGAAAAAACGAAGAAGTGGCATGACAATCGCATTCTACCAAAGAAGATAGAAATCGAGCAGAAGGTTCTCCTCTACAATTCAAGGATGAAATTCTATCCAGGGAAGCTGCGCTCAAGATGGTCTGGACCATTTATTGTGAAGGACATTACATCATGGGGAGTGGTGGAGCTGGAGAACCCGAGGGACAATACAGTTTTCAAGGTGAATGGGAACAGAGTCAAGCCATACAGGGATCCTCAGGAAATCATGGAGGTAGAGGCACTCTACCTCGACAGTCCGTGATTACAGCAGAGGTAACAAAGTCGGGCTGTCGACTGTAAATCACAAGCGCTGGTTGGGAGGCAACCCAACGTAGGTTAGTTGTTTTTAGATAATTTTTACAATGTTCATAATTTGAGAGAAAAGTGAGAAAGAGGGATTTAATGTTGAACTCAGTGTTTTCAGGAAGCAGAGGCGTGCGTTTAAACGCAGAAGACTTGCGTTCAAACGCAGTGCGTTCAAACGCACACTTCCTGCGTTTAAACGCAGTGCGTATGAACGCACACCCCCCCTGTGAGAGAGTCTGGGTCTGGAGTTGGTGTTGGATGACTGTCAGTTCCAGGAACTGAGACGTCATCCATCTGAGCAGTTGAGTGAGCAGATCCTGACCACCCTGTGTGCTGGTGTCCCCGGCGCTGTCTGGTACCACCCTGAGAGGAGTCCTTCTTACCGGAAACTGCCATCGACCTACCTGATTCGGGAGGCGAAATGGTGGACAGAGTGGGTGAACAACAGAATTGTGGGTATAAAACACTTTACCCACATTGATTATAATATTGCCCTGCTTGTGTACTGTTTGATGGCCCGGGAGCCTGTGAGCCTCCCGGAGATTATTTGTGAGTTTTTCCGGGAAAGGAGGGAGACCCATAGCAAGAAGGGTTTGGGTCTTCTGGGGATGTTGACAAAAATGGCGCAGGATTATCGTGTGGTCATTCCTGGCGAGCTGAGAGACATTCGACCTGTTCAAGTACGCAAGTACAAGAACATGAGATGTGCGCTGGAGGAGGCCATTCACGGCCCTCCTGAATATGTCCAAGTGGACGATGATGATGATGTTGTTCCACCTCAGGGTGGGGGTGGTGGCATGCCACCACCGCCTCCTCCCGGTGATGGGGGTTTACCAGCTTTACCAGGACCCTTCCCACTGCCCCGTTCTGCCAGTTCCAGCGAACACAGGCAGGCCGACCCTGACTTGGGGCAGTCTAGCAGAGGGGCCAGGCGCAGCTCTTTTGGGCGCCTGGAGAGGACTGAGCATGAGGAGTGGGTCAGAAAGAAAATTAAGGCCCAAGAAAAAGTACAAAACTACCTGGTAAAGACGGTCAAGAAAATGGCCAGGGGTCTTGGCAAATTGTTTAAGACCCAGAAGCACATCTACCACGCCCACACAGCTGCCATGAGAGCTCATGAGTCGGCACTTGCTGAAATTCAGAGTAACATGCGTGGTAGGCAGTTTAATTTTCCAGCCCGCTATTCTAGTGATAATTGTCCAAGCTGGACAATGGAGGATAGCCGGCCATTTGATAGCTTCTCTGGCCATGACCCCACACCGAGCCCGGAACATGGAGACAGTGTCGGTGACCCCGGCAGACCCGGTACCCAGTACCCACCTAGGAGAGATCATGCAGACCCAGGGGCCAGCAGTGCCCATCCCGGTGCCAGCCACGCTGGTACCGCTGCCGCAGCACGCCATGCTGCGAGGAAGCGCGCCAGAGGGCGCACCCCTTCACCATCTCCCGAGCCGACTGACCAGTCTACTCAGGAGAACACAGATTCGAGTTACCGACCAGATCAGTAGAGTCGCGAGGACGCGCCACCTCTAGTGTGGGGGTGGGGAATCGTGTCCTCCTGCATAGCCATGTCAGCATATTTTGGTCAATTTTATTTTTATTTTATTTGCATTTTTTGAGTCAGCACGTTTTTTTTATTTTGAGTCTACCCGCCAATCTTTCTGACCTTGCATGATAAAATAAATAAAATAAATAAATAAAAAAAAAAAAAAAATTAGGGAAAATTAATAAATATTTTTTCTGAGAAAGGGCAACTTAGGACCTAGAAACTGAAGAGAGTCCAATGAAAGAGCTTATTAGAGTAGGAAGCACCGTAGCAGGGATACTTCAATTTTAGTATTTTGTGCACAATTTTCACGACAGGCTATCCCGGGTATTCAGGAATGTGGAAAGTAGATACAGGCATACTTTTGACTTCTCTAGTGTGCTAGGCAGATTCGGTCTGTAGGTAGTTGAATATTCTGTTTCCCGTAGAAACTGGTGGACTCTTGGAATCTGGGGTGGACCTTCGTGTTGAGTCGGTTTTATGTGGTACAAATCTGTAGCCTAAGCGAAGTTGTAGAATGTACACCACCATCCCTTAAGGTGGTTCCAAGAGAAAATCCTAAAAAGCCTACACTCTTAACGCTCTACTGCACGGTTGTAAAAAAAACAGAGGGGAATAAATAAAAAAAAAAAAAAAAAAAAAATGAAAAATAATAATATTTTGTGCTTAAAGGAGAAACAACATAATGTGCTTCCATTCACATGGAAAATTTGGATTCAATCCAATTTAGAGCTTAGGAGGGAAATTAAAGTCAAGCCGTATTACACAGGAGTTGTGTCTCCCAGCAATGGGACAATTTGCAAATCAAACGCAATAACGGCTAAGAGGGTCTGAAAACCTCAAATGACTTGGCGAAGAAAAATTATCTGTTGACTAAAGATGCCTGGACCCTCAAAGTCAAAAGACGTGCCTTGTCTTGGTTGGTTTGGTGGATGTTTGGGGATACCTTAGTGGATTTGTGCATAGGATCAGTTTATATCATTTCTTGCTGCGTGTTGTGAAAATTCGAAATAAGCTAGTGAGGATTTGATGATTTCAGTTTATGATAGAGAGGTTGCCCAATTTCAGAAAATATATATAAAAAAAGGGAAAAAAAAATCAGTGTGTCTTGGGTCAGTTTGTGTATATTATGTATCTGAGTCAGTCGTCTATCGAGTGTTTTGGTCTGTGTCTTGAATCTGTGAAAGAAGGGAAGTATGCAAATTGAAGTATGCAAAAATGGGTCTGCAGGGCAGTATGCAAGGGTCTGCTCGGGACGAGCAGAGATAAGTGTGGGGGTATTTTGACAGCTTGAAAATGTATTAGTCTGGGACATCTTTTTACCATTGGTTTTAACCCTGTGAGAGTTGAGTTTGGCCATTTTCAGCTTATTTTCCACTTGATACGAGGCAGAGATTTATATATCATGATTGCAAAATTTGAGTAATTTTATGCATACTTTTGTTTGTTGGATATGATCGCGGGTGCGTGTTATGTGCAGGTAACAGGTGCCGGAAAAATGCATGAGATTGACTTGGATTGGAGGCAGCGTATCAGGAGAGCTGAGCAGAAAAAGAGGAAAATGACTAAGTTGTGCGTTCAAACGCAGAAGCTGCGTTCAAACGCACAAGACAGGCAGCAGGGAAAAATGGCAGAATTTGGCTAAGGCCTGCGTTCATACGCAGAGGCAGGCTGCGTTCAAACGCAGGAGTCAGAGACCAAAGCGGAGAAAAAACTAAGTCCTGCGTTCAAACGCAGGTTGTGCGTTCATACGCAGGGCTCAACACTCAGGAGAAGAAACGGCTAAGGAGCTGCGTTCAAACGCATGGGTTCAGGAGCCAGAAGAGGAAATTGACTAAGTCCTGCGTTCAAACGCAGGGGGAGTGTGCGTTTGAACGCACAGACGTGTTCCAGAATCTTCCAGGACGGATCTTTTCGAGGGTAAAACAGGAATTTCGTGCATCAGTTTTTGGAGGCTGTGGCAATATAAAAGGAGGTGTCCCAGCACTGTTTTAGGGTTACGAAGGCATACCACAGCTATCATCATCATCAGCAGCCAGTTTTCACAGCAGCCAGGAGTTGGAGCAGAGCAGGATTGGAGCAGTTTTCCAGTATCTTCAGAAATAACTAGTTTGATCTTTTCTCTTTTTATGAAACATTGTCTTTTAATAATGCAAGCTAGCTAGACCTTTTGCCTAGGTTCTCGGTGAACCTAGGGTTTATGAATTCAGCAGACTTGGATGTTTTGATTTTCAGATGCATGGCTAGCTAAGTCTTAATACAGGATGGTTTGTTTATTATTCTGTATTTGATTTTATTGACATACATGAATGGCCTGATCACCCAGGAGTGTTACAGACAGGATCTGGTGCGCGAGAGTGACCAGTGAACGTTAGGAAGAAAAGACAGGATTTAGTACTCTGCCTTGATGGACCGAGAGGTGAAGAGAATCAGGGGACTAGCCCAGAAGCATTAGACCAACTGTTAGACGTTTAGGGGGAGACCGAGAGGAGAACCTGTAACCCTAGCAGACTTAGAACGAACCTGCAGATTTAGGTGGACCGAGAGGACCCGAAAATCTGCAGTCGAGTGATAAGTGCATGAGACCGAGAGGAGATTGTACTATTGGTATGCTGGCATAAACAAAACCACTGTGTGTTTCTGAAATCAAATAAACCATGGAAGCTGGAGAGTAACCCTAGGGGATCCTGGAATCTAGATTTTTAGAATTATCAACTTTTACAACTACAACAATTTCAGCAAAATATTCAGCAGAAAAATAAAATAAGTCTTTTTACTGTTTTTATTTATTATAATTTAGTATAATCAAATCCCAAATCCTCCTCCTTTTTACAAACTTCGTGTCTTATTCTGATTCTGATTAGCAAAAACTTAAACTGTTCTCGTGGGTTCGATAACCAGAGTCATAATTACATACTCTATACTACTTGATCGTACACTTGCGAAAAAGCAGATAGTTTACGCTGTCATCTATCATGTACGCCATGTTATGTACTAGACCAGATGTGTCATATGCCTTGAGTATGACAAGCAGATACCAATCCAATCCAGGTGAGAGTCACTGGATTGCAGTCAAGAACATCCTAAAGTACTTGAGAAGAACTAAGGATGCTTTCTTGATATTTGGCGGTGAGGAAGAGTTGCGTGTAAGGGGTTACACTGATGCAAGCTTCCAAACCGACAGAGATGACTTTAGATCACAGTCGGGATATGTGTTTTGCCTGAATGGAGCAGCGGTGAGCTGGAAGAGTTCCAAGGAAGAGACGGTGGCTGATTCTACAACAGAGGCTGAGTACATTGCTGCAAATGGCGCAGCAAAGGAAGCTGTTTGGATCAGAAAGTTTGTTTCTGAACTTGGTGTGGTTCCTAGCATTGCGGATCCAGTCGAGTTGTACTGTGAAAACACTGGGACGATCGCGTAATCGAAGGAATCCAGGTCGCACCAGAAATCCAAGCACGTGCTCAGGAAGTTTCATCTGATTCGAGATATTATCGATAGAGGAGACGTTCGGATATGCAAGATTCCTACAGATGAGAATCTGTCAGACCCGCTTACAAAGCCGCTCACGCAGTGGACGCATGAAGGGCACACTAGGAGTATAGGCATACGAGATGCGCTAGATTGGCTCTAGTGCAAGTGGGAGACTGTTGGAATAGATGCCCTAGAGGCAATCTAGTTTAGTATGAATTATTTTGTGGCTAGAAATTCATTTATTATTTATTGGATATTTAATATAATGAAGTCCTTAGATTTACAATTGTGTTGTTTATCTTAAATATCCCTAGTCCAGTATAATGATTAATGGGACAATCATCTATAGACTAGTATGGGGTTGGATTGATATGGAGATATCAAGATCCAACACATAGGTGTGCATTAGGGGTAATGTCGCACTGGATTGACCCATCTCCGAGAAGGCTACATACACGTTATGTTGAGTCACAAGCGCTTCTCATGGTGCAATGGTATTGTCATCCTTAGACTTGAAGTCACTAGATATTCTAGTTGTGGATTATTGTGATTTTGGTAGCGTTAAACGCTACACCGTAACTGGGTAGTTATAAAGGCGTGTACTGGATACAATAAGAAACAAGCTTAGAGATCGTAGTGGACGTAGAAAGGATTTGTCCCTCCCACATAACGGGAGCAAATATCCTAGGCCACTCGAGGGATAGTGCTTATAGAATGTCTGGCCAGACTCAAATAAATCAATATGGGATATTGATGCAATTTGCACGAATAAGGCTATTCCCATGAATCTAGAAACTATGGATTGGATATACGAGTGTGACTTGTATGTCTCGTGTCCAATCCGGATATAGAGACAAGGGGATCAAACAATTACTTGTACAAAGGTTGTCAAGATGACTATTGTATTAGTTGGCTAGAATGAATGTTTTGCTAGAAACCGCTCCATATTAGCAAATAGTTGCTACCAACTAGATAGAACCTATGGGGTCACACGCTATATAGAGTTGAACTAGATTTGGGAATTAATTAATTGGATTAATTAATTAGAAGGATCACTTTGCAAAACCTTGCAAACTTAGTAGGGACTAGTTTGCAAGGAAGGGACTAAATCGAATTCTAGTAGGACTAGAATAAGTCCTTTAGGTAGTTGGCAAGGAGTTGTTGGACTATATAAAGGACCTTCCTTCCTTCCTTCCTTCCCACAACTTATGCTCATAATTGAACATAACAAGAGTGGGAGAGAACAAAAGGAGAGAGAGCAACAAGCTAGAGGAGCCGCCGCCCGTCCCCGTCGGCCCCAAAGGAGGTGGAAACCTCCTTTGGTTCGTCTCGTTTTGCGTGATTCTTCTTCCTCTTCCTCTTTCCGGGCTAGCACCAAGGAGTGGGAGATCTAGAAATCAACTCTAGGCGTGGATCAACTATAGAGAACGTGACACAATTCGCGTTTGAAGTCATCAAAGGAGAACCCTAAGGTGTGTTATTGATTTCTTCCTTTACCATCGTTATGTCTCTTGACTTGTGATCCTTGGAGGGTTTTGCATGGTTAATTATTGTTTCCGTTGCGCATCCATGAATAAAAACCATACATCACTGCCACGTCAACCCATCAGCAGGCTACAAGGGTCTTCAGAGTTGTGCAACAGAAAGCACCTGATAAAACATGCCATATCGCGCTTGGGGAGACCATGAGACAGGGTCCCACCCATCTCATCGCGTTGCACGGGAGCCAGAGGGTATACTGGTTTGTAGGCTTTAATATGGCCTCTCGCGTATGGGATCAATCCCAAATGCGACACGTACGTCCTGTGGAGCTAACTTGTTATACAGTCTTCTTTATACTAGTTCGACGTCATCCGTGACAGGTTCCGGGGATTTAGGGTACACCGCCTCATAATGGGTCGCGGGTCGTCCGTACGCACGCGTGTCACTCCGTTGGCTTGCCCTACCCTGACTAGTATATATAGGATGGTACCTTATGCTATTAATTCACGTGATGTATTCGGTATTGAAATGCTGACAACAAGCTGCTCTTTTCCCCCGTAGCAACTAATGTTTCTTTCCAACCCTTTCCTCTATTTCCCTCTGGGCCTTGGATTCATTTGAGTACTTGTCAGATAGTTATCTCTAGATTATTTGTATTCTGATCATAAGTGATTAAACTCAACCTATACTTAGTGCATTCCCTTACACGCAACTGCTTATAAACCAACAGTGATATCAGAGGTTGGTTGGTGTTTCGTGCCTCGTATTGCGTGAACTCTGTATATGTATACTTTGGCATGCCACCTACATGTCATAGATGATTCGGCCTTCTGGAGACCGCTGCGAAAACAACCGACTCAAAGCCAAATGACACATGGGCGAGCGGAAGATTCTCATTGCATCAGGCTATGTTTATACATTGGGCCCGCTTGTGAGACCCATGTGGGATCATGTAAGTTGAATAAAGCAAACCACATTAGACGCATTCGAGCATGGTCTAAGGGACTAGACATGATCATGGGCTATGTGATGACATATGATGGAGTCTATGGCATACGAGAGCTAGAATACGCATTTGCCTTTTTTTTTTTTTTTTTTTTTTTTTTTTTTTTTTATTTCGGAGGTTGAGCCTTCCTGCTCGCTCATGATGAGTTTGGTGTACGGATCTCCCGCAATGCAGGTACACTCAGCAGTCGCACCACATGACCGTACAAAAAAAACTGTAAAATAATAATTAAATTAGATGGTGTGCAGGCATCAAACCAGTAGACCAGATATGCTAACCAGTCAAACAAACGAATACAATACATACAACATGATTTTAGTTAAAACAAAACAAGAAGATAACGATAATCCCCAAACATGGCTAAAGAAACGAAATGGTGGGTTTGTTTTAATTCGGGCCGGCTTAAAGTGGTTCGGGGTTTATAAGTGTCTGGGCTTTGACCCGAACTATTGTAATTATTGACAGGCCCTCGGTCTCTTTGTTTTTCCTTTTTTGAAAGAAACCTGTAGGTCGGTGTCTTCACTCGTGAGTTTAACGCAGATATTGTACCGTTAAATACATACGCAGATATTGATTAGCTTTGTATTTGTACAGACTACTAGAGAGAGAGAGCAAGACGAGGGTTTCCATAAGTCACAGAGAGATAGAGAGAGTCGACGACGGAGAATTGGGGGAGAGGAGTGCACAGACAATATGGAGGAGGAGGAAGAAGCAGACGAAGAAGAAAGAGGAGGCTGAGACAAGGGTTTAGGGTTCTCGGACCACGGCGGAGCCACCAACGCCGCCGCTAGTAGTGGATTTCCGACTTTACCCACCCAGATCTGAAGAAGCCGCCCTCGAGGTTTCCCTCATAACTCTCTCTCTCTCTCTGTCTTTCAAATTTCAAGTTGCTTCTCTCCGTATTATCAATTTTGGATTGGGAAACCATCTGTGCAGTTTCCGTGTATGACTGAATTAAGTTGTGGGTTTGTTAATATGGTTGGCTTGCTGTTAGATTCAATTGGTCATATATTTATTCCATGTCAACAGAATTAATAATTTTGGCAAAAGGTAAATAAACCCATGTTTCAGTTAGGAATTATTGAAGTTCGGATCAAGGTGAAATTAATGATCTAATGAAGAAATCAAATTACTGTTTGAGTTGCTTATTGCTATATGTATTTGTCTAGAGTTTGATTATGAATTTACTAGGAAGAGTGTCCAAAGCTGAATCAGATTAGGTTTGCGATGGTCTTTCATGTCAATTGTTGACTTGGAATGCTGCTTAAGTTTATATGAGTACTATGAAACGCGGAGGCAGTGGAAATTTGAGAGAATTAGGGAACAGAGAGTCAAAGAGGAAAGTAGGAAAGACACAATGCTTGATGGATGCTTGGTTTCCTCGGTTTTTGGAAGTCAGAGGTAAAATTTTTGGTTTTGGTATGGTCTCATGTCAAGCTTTTGATTAGTTAGAAGGGCTGTATCGGTTATTAGTTCTGCCGGGTTAATATTTCAGTTTAAAGAGACATAAGCCGTGATATCCATGTAACTATATCCATGTGACTATGGTATGGGGAATTCAACTTTATGTAAGCATATCTAATATGTGGGGTGTTGGATCTTGGGAGATTCAAGTAACAATTTTCGGGAAATGTTAATGGTTTATACTTTGGGGGAGAGGTGGATAGATTTTCGTGCAGCGAGGCTACTAAGGAGGATTCTGGATGACAATGGTCAGTTCTGGATAGATGGATTGTTTTAAAAAGTTGAGTGGGTAAAATCGTTGGGTATTGCGATACTACAGATGTGAAGAAATTTGGATTTGATTAGTGTGGGCATAGTAATATTCTTGAGGCAGTTTTGTGCAGAATAAGAATTGTTTTCTGTATTGGTGTAGGCAGAAGAGTTAAAAGGCAAGGTAGGTAAGCTTACATGATAACTAGGATGTTATCTTTTGCAGATATTCAGATGTGTATGCTTTGTGTTTGGTTTTCTTTTGTGGTGTTGTAGTAGTCTGTTTGGCATATAAAGATCCAGTGTGTATTTTATTGACATAACTTGGTGGTATTGCCGGCTTTATGGATGTCATCCTACTTTGTGTTTTATTATTGAAGTAGTACCATTGGTTTTATTGTAAACCCGACATTTGTTTGTTGTGGTTCAGAATGGTGGGTGGCTCTGCATCCGGCAATTGTTGAAGGTTTTAGGTAGTTATTTTGATGTTTGGACATTCTACGTGCTTCGGAAATACGTGTGTGTATACATGTAAATCGTAATATCTGTAAGTATGCATGCTTTATTCAGCTGGTCTCACTCCTTTTGCTTTTCTAGAAGTAGATTGTCTCTATCCGGTAGATTAGGAATTGTCATTGAGGTCTCAGGAAAGTAGGTGTTGGGTTCTAGAAGCCCAAAATTTTTGAATCCAAACATCATGAATTAAATATTCCCTTGCCAATTTTAACAATCTCATGAGAGACTAACTTTATAGTTTTCAGTTCAAGAGGGTCCAATTTTTATCGTCCCAAATAACCACCGCAAACATATACCCCATCATTCACGAAACCATATCTCAATTATCCCATAGAAAGCATCATTTCTCATTCCAGAACACCAAAACTCTTAAAAACTAAATAAATGTCTCAAGATTAAATTTTTCTTACCAAGTTAGAGCAGTCTCATGTAACTATACCTCTAGCCTTTTCAATCAAAAAATCTGAATACTTCTTGAATTGAGAGGCCTCCGCAGACATGGTCATCCAAAATTAGCGAAACCACTACCGCTCGGTTCACGTGTGGTGATCCATGTTGTATCGGTTTTCTATTAATCTATACTACTCTTTTGGGACAACAGTTTCCCTCGTAAGGGGTGTCGACAATTAAGGTATTTAGTGGGCTCGGTCCTCCAACGAAGAAACTGATATGCTCATGATATAACCCCATTAGAGTGATGACCTCATCATAAAAATTCCAAAACTCCCGAAATATGATAGTCCTATGAGAGTATGACCAGTATCAGTCGAGGTTCAATTTTCGATTCTTTATATCCTCGACTAAAGATACTTGTGTAGTATGGTTTTGTTGGAGTGATGTCCTGCATCATTCTAACTCCACAAAACTCAATTTTAGATTCTATATAACTACCAATAAACAAAACAGACACTCATAAACAATCCCATTGGTGTGATGACCTATATCATTCAAATTTCATAACTCTTAAAATGCAATAATTCTTTTGGAGTGATGACTATATCATTCTAATTCCATGAGACTCAATTTTCAATTCTACGTATCCATCACTAAAGAAACTCATATTAATCATGTAGTGTAACACCTAGGAGTGATGTCCAAAGTCA
This sequence comes from Linanthus parryae, assembly GCA_023055425.1. Taxonomy (NCBI): domain Eukaryota; kingdom Viridiplantae; phylum Streptophyta; class Magnoliopsida; order Ericales; family Polemoniaceae; genus Linanthus; species Linanthus parryae. The sequence continues at coordinate 123,422,845 of JALGPY010000004.1, read as the reverse complement.
TACTAATTCCACGGATCTCGATTTTAGATTTTATTTATCCACCAAGAGAGGAACATATACAATCATAAAAGAGTACCATTGGAGTGATAGACCTATATCATTCTGATTCCTTAACGCACCAAATATAATAGCCCAATTGGGGCGGTGACCTATATCATTCCTCCATTATCCTCAATTTTCGATTCTATGTATCCAACATTGATGAAACTGATGTACTTGTGTGATATAATCCATTGCAGTGATTGACCTATATCATTCTAATTCCATAAGCCTCAATTTCCGATTCTATATATCCACAACTGAAGAAATAGATAACACTCGTAAAACAAACTTATTGGAGTGATGACCTATATCATTCCAAGTCCAAGAGCCTTAAGTTTCAACTAAATATATCCTTGAATAAAGAAACAAATATAATAATAAAACCGTATCATTGGAGTGATAGACCTATATCACTCCGATTCCATAACTCACAAAATATAATAGTGCAATTGGAGTGGTGATCTATATCATTCTATTTCCCTGATCCTCAATTTTCGATTCAATGTATCCAACATTGATGAAACTGATGTACTCGTATGATATAATCCATTGGAGTGATTGACCTATATCATTCTATTCCATAAGCCTCAATTTCTGGTTCTAGATATCCACGATTGAAGTAATTGATATACTCAGAAAACAATCCCGTTGAGGTGATGACATGTAATTCCGATTCCACAACTCTGACAATCTTATTCGAGTGACCACCTACATCATTCTAAATCCAAGAGCCTCAATTTTCAACTCTATATATCCTACAATGAAACCCGAACCATTCTATCTATCCTCCATCGAAGAAACTGATATACTCACGATATGACCCCATTAGAGTGATGACCACATTATTCCAATTCCAAAACTCCCGAAATATTATACCCAATGAGAGAGTATGACAATGATCTAACCCCGTTAGAGTGCTGACCTCATCATTCCAATTCCAAAACTCCCGAAATATGATAATCCTATGAGAGTATGACCAGTATCAGTCGAGGCTCAATTTTAGATTCTTTATATCCTCGACTAAAGATACTCGTGTAGTATGATTCTGTTGGAGTGATGTCCTACATCATTCTATTTCCACAGAACTCAATTTTAGATTCTATTTATCTACCAACGAAAAATCAAATACATTCATAAACAATCCCATTGGTGTGATGACCTATATCATTCCAATTCCATATCTCTTAAATGCAATAATTCTTTTGGAGTGATGACTATAGAATTCCATGAGCCTCAATTTTCAATTCTACGTATCCACCACTGAAGAGACTGATAGAGTATAACACCTTGGAGTGATGTCCATCTCGATTTTAGATTTTATTTATTCACCAAGAAAGGAACATATACAATCATAAAACTATACCATTGAAGTGATAGACCTATATCATTCTGATTCCATAACGCACCAAATATAATAGCCCAATTGGGGCAGTGACCTATATTATTCCTCCATTATCCTCAATTTTCGATTCTATGTATCCAACATTGATGAAACAGATGTACTCGTATGATATAATCCATTGGAGTGATTGACCTATATCATTCTAATTCCATAAGCCTCAATTTCCGATTCTATATATCCACGATTAAAGTAATTGATATACTCGTAAAACAATCCCGTTGAGGTGATGAAATGTAATTCTGATTCCATAATTCTCGCAATCTTATTGGAGTGACCACCTACACCATTCTAAATCCATAGCCTCAATTTTAAACTCTATATGTCCAACAATGAAACCCCAACCATTCTATCTATCCTCCAACGTAGAAACTGATATACTCACGATATAACCCCATTGGAGCGATGACCTCATCATTTCAATTCCAAACTCCCGAAATAGTATTCCCAGTGAGAGAGTATGCTCATGATATAACCCCATTAGAGTGATGACCTCATCATTCCAATTCCGAAACTCCCGAAATATGATTATCCTATGAGAGTATGACCAGTATCAGTCGTGGCTCAATTTTAGATTCTTTATATCCTCGACTAAAGATACTCGTGTAGTATGGTTCTGTTGGAGTGATGTCCTACATCATTCTTATTCCACAGAACTCAATTTTAGATTCTATTTATCTACCAACGAAAAATCAAATACATTCATAAACAATCCCATTGGTGTGATGACCTATATCATTCCAATTTCATATCTCTAAAAATGCAATAATTCTTTTGGAGTGATGACTATATCAGTCTAATTCCATGAGCCTCAATTTTCAATTCTACGTATCCACGACTGAAGAGACTGATAGAGTATAACACCTTGGAGTGATGTCCATCTCGATTTTAGATTTTATTTATTCACCAAGAAAGGAACATATACAATCATAAAACATACCATTGGAGTGATAGACCTATATCATTCTGATTCCATAACACACCAAATATAATAGCCAAATTGGGGCGGTGACCTATATTATTCCTCCATTATCCTCAATTTTCGATTCTATGTATCCAACATCGATGAAACTGATGTACTCGTATGATATAATCTATTTGAGTGATTGACCTATATCATTCTAATTCCATAAGCCTCAATTTCCGATTCTATATATCCACGATTAAAGTAATTGATATACTGAGAAAACAATCTCGTTGAGGTGATGAAATGTAATTACGATTCCATCACTCTGGCAATCTTATTGGAGTGACCACCTACACCATTCTAAATCCATAGCCTCAATTTTCAACTCTATATGTCCAACAATGAAACCCCAACCATTCTATCTATCCTTTAACGTAGAAATTGATGTACTCACGATATAACCCCATTGGAGTGATGACCTCATCATTCCAATTCCAAAACTCCCGAAATAGTATTCCCAGTGAGAGAGTATGCTCACGATATAACTCTAAAAGTGATGACCTCATCATTCCAATTCCAAAACTCCCGAAATATGATTATCCTATGAGAGTATGACCAGTATCAGTCGAGGCTCAATTTTAGATTCTTTATATCCTCGACTAAAGATACTCGTGTAGTATGGTTCTGTTGGAATGATGTCCTACATCATTCTATTTCCACAAAACTCAATTTTAGATTCTATTTATCTACCAACGAAAAATCAAATACATTCATAAACAATCCCATTGGTGTGATGACCTATATCATTCCAATTCCATATCTCTTAAAATGCAATAATTCTTTTGGAGTGATGACTATATCATTCTAATTCCATGAGCCTCAATTTTCAATTCTACGTATCCACCACTGAAGAGGCCGATATACTGATATAGTGTATTACACCTTGGATTGATGTCCATCTCGATTTTAGATTTTATTTATCCACCATGAAAGGAGCATATACAATCATTAATCAATACCATTGGAGTGATAGACCTATATCATTCAGATTCCATAACGCACCAAATATAATGTCCCAATTAGGGCGGTGACCTATATTATTCCTCCATTATCCTCAATTTTCGATTCCATGTATCCAACATTGATGAAACTGATGTACTTGTACGATATAATCCATTGGAGTGATTGATCTATATCTTCTACTTAAGCCTCAATTTCCGATTCTATATATCCACAACTGAAGAAATTGATAACACTCGTAAAACAAACTTATTGGAGTGATGACCTATATCATTCTAAGTCCAAGAGGCTTAAGTTGCAACTAAATATATCCTCGAAGAAAGAAACAAATATAATAATAAAATCGTATCATTGGAGTGATAGACCTGTATTACTCCGATTCCATAACTCACAAAATATAATAGTGCAATTGGAGTGGTGATCTATATCATTCTAATTCCACGAGCCTCAATTTCCGATTCTAGATATCCACGATTGAAAAAACTAATAAACTCAGAAAACAATCCCGTTGAGGTGATGAAATGTAATTCCGATTCCATAACCCATGCAATCTTATTGGAGTGGTCACCTATATCATTCTAATTGCATGAGCCTCAATTTTCAACTTTATATATCCAACAATGAAACCCGAACCATTCTATCTATCCTCCAACGAAGAAACTGATATACTCACGATATGACCACATTAGAGTGATGACCTCATCATTCCAATTCCAAAACTCCTGAAACATTATACAGAATGAGAGAGTATGACAATGATATAAGCCCGTTAGAGTGATGACCTCATCATTCCAATTCCAAAACTGCCGAAATATGATAATCTTTTGAGAGTATGAACAATATCAGTCGAGGCTCAATTTTAGATTCTTTATATCCTCGACTAAAGATACTCGTGTAGTATGGTTCTATTGGAGTGATGTCCTACATCATTCTATTTCCACAAAACTCAATTTTAGATTCTATTTATCTACCAACGAAAAATCAAATACATTCATAAACAATTGCATTGGTGTGATGACCTATATCATTCTAATTCCACGAGCCTCAATTTCCGATTCTAGATATCCACGATTGAAAAAACTAATATACTCAGAAAATAATCCCGTTGAGGTGATGAAATGTAATTCCGATTCCATAACTCTTGCAATCTTATTGGAGTGATCACCTATATAATTCTAATTGCATGAGCCTCAATTTTCAACTTTATATATCCAACAATGAAACCCGAACCATTCTATCTATCCTCCAACGAAGAAACTGATATACTCACGATATGACCACATTAGAGTGATGACCTCATCATTCCAATTCCAAAACTCTCGAAATATTATACCGAATGAGAGAGTATGACAATGATATAACCCCGTTAGAGTGATGACCTCATCATTCCAATTTCAAAACTCCCGAAATATGATAATCCTATGAGAGTATGACCAGTATCAGTCGAGGCTCAATTTTAGATTCTTTATATCCTCGACTAAAGATACTCGTGTAGTATGGTTCTGTTGGAGTGATGTCCTACAGCATTCTATTTCCACAGAACTCAATTTTAGATTCTATTTATGTACCAACGAAAATTCAAATACATTCATAAACAATCCCATTGGTGTGATGACCTATATCATTCCAATTCCATATCTCTTAAAATGCAATAATTCTTTTGGAGTGATGACTATATCATTCTAATTCCATGAGCCTCAATTTTCAATTCTACGTATCCACGACTGAAGAGACCGATAGAGTATAACACCTTGGAGTGATGTCCATCTCGATTTTAGATTTTATTTATTCACCAAGAAAGGAACATATACAATCATAAAACATACCGTTGGAGTGATAGACCTATATCATTCTGATTCCATAACGTACCAAATATAATAGCCCAATTGGGGCGGTGATCTATATTATTCATCCATTATCCTCAATTTCGATTCTATGTATCAAACATTGATGAAACTAATGTACTCGTATGAGATAATCAATTGGAGTGATTGGCCTTTATCATTCTAATTCCATAAGCCTCAATTTCCGATTCTATGTATCCACGATTAAAGTAATTGATATACTCAGAAAACAATCCCGTTGAGGTGATGAAATGTAATTCCGATTCCATAAATCTGGAAATCTTATTGGAGTGACCACCTACACCATTCTAAATCCATAGCCTCAATTTTCAACTCTACATGTCCAACAATGAAACCCTAACCATTCTATCTATCCTCCAACGTAGAAACTGATATACTCACGATATATTCCCATTGGAGTGATGACCTCATCATTCCAATTCCAAAACTCCCGAAATAGTATTCCCAGTGAGAGAGTATGCTCATGATATAACCCCATTAGAGTGATGACCTCATCGTTCCAATTCCGAAACTCGCGAAATATGATAATCCTATGAGAGTATGACCAGTATCAGTCGAGGCTCAATTTTAGATTCTTTATATCCTCGACTAAAGATACTCGTGTAGTATGGTTCTGTCGGAGTGATGCCCTACATAATTCTATTTCCACATAACTCAATTTTAGATTCTATTATCTACCAACGAAAAATCAAATACATTCATAAACAATCCCATTGGTGTGATGACCTATATCATTCCAATTCCATATCTCTTAAAATGCAATAATTCTTTTGGAGTGATGACTATATCATTCTAATTCCATGAGCCTCAATTTTCAATTCTACGTATCCACCACTGAAGAGACTGATAGAGTATAACACCTTGGAGTGATGTCCATCTCGATTTTATATTTTATTTATTCACCAAGAAAGGAACATATACAATCATAAAACTATACCATTGGAGTGATAGACCTATATCATTCTGATTCCATAACGCACCAAATATTATAGCCCAATTGGAGCGGTGACCTATATTATTCCTCCATTATCCTCAATTTTCGATTATATGTATCCAACATTGATGAAACTGATGTACTCGTATGATATAATCCATTGGAGTGATTGACCTATATCATTCTAATTCCATAAGCCTCAATTTCCGATTCTATATATCCACGATTAAAGTAATTGATATCCTCAGAAAACAATCCCGTTGAGGTGATGAAATGTAATTCCGATTCCAAAATTCTCGCAATCTTATTGTAGTGACCACCTACACCATTCTAAATCCATAGCCTCAATTTTCAACTCTATATGTCCAACAATGAAACCCCAACCATTCTATCTATCCTCCAACGTAGAAACTGATATACTCACGATATAACCCCATTGGAGTGATGACCTCATCATTTCAATTCCAAAACTCCCGAAATAGTATTCCAAGTGAGAGAGTACGCTCATGATATAACCCCATTAGAGTGATGACCTCATCATTCCAATTCCAAAACTCCCGAAATATGATTATCTATGAGAGTATGACCAGTATCAGTCGAGGCTCAATTTTAGTTCTTTATATCCTCGACTAAAGATACTCGTGTAGTATGGTTCGGTTGGAGTGATGTCCTACATCATTCTTTTTCCACATAACTCAATTTTAGATTCTATTTATCTACAAACGAAAAATCAAATACATTCATAAACAATCCCATTGGTGTGATGACCTATATCATTCCAATTCCACATCTTTTAAAATGCAATAATTCTTTTGGAGTGATGACTATATCATTCTAATTCCATGAGCCTCAATTTTCAATTCTACGTATCCACCACTGAAGAGAATGATATACTGATATAGTGTATTACACCTTGGATTGATGTCCATCTCGATTTTAGATTTTATTTATCCACCAAAAAAGGAACATATACAATCATTAAACAATACCATTGGAGTGATAGACCTATATCATTCTGATTCCATAACGCACCAAATATAATAGCCCAATTGGGGCGGTGACCTATATTATTCCTCCATTATACTCAATTTTCGATTCGATGTATCCAACATTGATGAAACTGATGTACTTGTATGATATAATCCATTGGAGTGATTGATCTATATCATTCTACTTCCTTAAGCCTCAATTTTCGATTCTATATATCCACAACTGAAGATATTGATAACACTCGTAAAATAAACTTATTGGAGTGATGACCTATATCATTCTAAGTCCAAGAGCCTTAAGTTTCAACTAAATATATCCTCGAAGAAAGAAACAAATATAATAATAAAACCGTATCATTGGAGTGATAGACATGTATCACTCCGATTCCATAACTCACAAAATATAATAGTGCAATTGGAGTGGTGATCTATATAATTTTAATTCCACGAGCCTCAATTTCCGATTTTAGATATCCACGATTTAAAAAACTAATATACTCAGAAAACAATCCCATTGAGGTGATGAAATGTAACTCCGATTCCATAACTCTTGCAATCTTATTGGAGTGATCAACTATATAATTCTAATTGTATGAGCCTCAATTTTGAACTTTATATATCCAACAATGAAACCCGAACCATTCTATCTATCCTCCAACAAAGAAACTGATATACTCACGATATGACCACATTAGAGTGATGACCTCATCATTCCAATTCCAAAACTCCTGAAATATTATACAGAATGAGAGAGTATGACAATGATATAAGCCCGTTAGAGTGATGACCTCATCATTCCAATTCCAAAACTCCCGAAATATGATAATCTTATGAGAGTATGAACAGTATCAGTCGAGGCTCAATTTTAGATTCTTTATATCCTCGACTAAAGATACTCGTGTAGTATGGTTCTATTGGAGTGATGTCCTACATCATTCTATTTCCACAAAACTCAATTTTAGATTCTATTTATCTACCAACAAAAAATCAAATACATTCATAAACAATCGCATTGGTGTGATGACCTATATCATTCTAATTCCACGAGCCTCAATTTCCGATTCTAGATATCACGATTGAAAAAACTAATATACTCAGAAAACAATCCGGAACGGTGATGAAATGTAATTCCGATTCCATAACTCTTGCAATCTTATTGGAGTGATCACCTATATAATTCTAATTGCATGAGCCTCAATTTTCAACTTTTTATATCCAACAATGAAACCCGAACCATTCTATCTATCCTCCAACGAAGAAACTGATATACTCACGATATGACCACATTAGAGTGATGACCTCATCATTCCAATTCCAAAACTCTCGAATATTATACCGAATGAGAGAGTATGACAATGATATAACCCGTTAGAGTGATGACCTCATCATTCCAATTTCAAAACTCCCGAAATATGATAATCCTATGAGAGTATGACTAGTATCAGTCGAGGCTCAGTTTTAGATTCTTTATATCCTCGACTAAAGATACTCGTGTACTATGGTTCTGTTGGAGTGATGTCCTACAACATTCTATTTCCACAGAACTCAATTTTAGATTCTATTTATCTACCAACGAAAAATCAGATACATTCATAAACAATCCCATTGGTGTGATGACCTATATCATTCCAATTCCATATCTCTTAAAATGCAATAATTCTTTTGGAGTGATGACTATATCATTCTAATTCCATGAGCCTCAATTTTCAATTCTACGTATCCACGACTGAAGAGACTGATAGAGTATAACATCTTGGAGTGATGTCCATCTCGATTTTAGATTTTATTTATTCACCAAGAAAGGAACATATACAATCATAAAACATACCATTGGAGTGATAGACCTATATCATTCTGATTCCATAACGCACCAAATATAATAGCCCAATTGGGGCGTGACCTATATTATTCCTCCATTATTCTCAATTTTCGATTCTATGTATCCAACATTGATGAAACTAATGTACTCGTATGATATAATCAATTGGAGTGATTGACCTATATCATTCTAATTCCATAAGCCTCAATTTCCGATTTTATATATCCACGATTGAAGTACTTGATATACTCAGCAAACAATCCCGTTGAGGTGATGAAATGTAATTCCGATTCCATAACTCTAACAATCTTATTGGAGTGACCACCTACACCATTCTAAATCCATAGCCTCAATTTTCAACTCTATATGTCCAACAATGAAACCCCAACCATTCTATCTATCCTCCAACGTAGAAACTGATATACTCACGATATAACCCCATTGGAGTGATTACCTCATCATTTCAATTCCAAAACTCCCGAAATAGTATTCCCAGTGAGAGAGTATGCTCATGATATAACCCCATTAGAGTGATGACCTCATCATTCCAATTCCAAAACTCCCGAAATATGATTATCCTATGAGAGTATGACCAGTATCAGTCGAGGCTCAATTTTAGATTCTTTATATCCTCGACTAAAGATACTCGTGTAGTATGGTTCTGTTGTTGGAGTGATGTCCTACATCATTCTATTTCCACAGAACTCAATTTTAGATTCTATTTATTTACCAACGAAAAATCAAATACATTCGTAAACAATCCCATTGGTGTGATGACCTATATCATTCCAATCCCATATCTCTTAAAATGCAATAATTCTTTTGGAGTGATGACTATATCATTCTAATTCCATGAGCCTCAATTTTCAATTCTACGTATCCACCACTGAAGAGACTGATATACTGATATAGTGGATTACACCTTGGATTGATGTCCATCTCGATTTTAGATTTTATTTATCCACCAAAAAAGGAACATATACAATCATTAAACAATACCATTGGAGTGATAGACATATATCATTCTGATTCCATAACGCACCAAATATAATAGCCCAATTGGGGCGGTGACCTATATTATTCCTCCATTATCCTCAATTTTCGATTCCATGTATCCAACATTGATGAAACTGATGTACTTGTATGATATAATCCATTGGAGTGATTGATCTATATCATTCTACTTCCTTAAGCCTCAATTTCCGATTCTATATATCCGCAACTGAAGAAATTGATAACACTCGTAAAACAATTTTATTGGAGTGATGACCTATATCATTCTAAGTCCAAGAGCCTTAAGTTTCAATTAAATATATCCTCGAAGAAAGAAACAAATATAATAATAAAACCGTATCATTGGAGTGATAGACCTGTATCACTCCGATTCCATAACTCACAAAATATAATAGTGCAATTGGAGTGGTGATCTATATCACTAATTCCACGAGCCTCAATTTCCGATTCTAGATATCCACGATTGAAAAAACTAATATACTCAGAAAACAATCCCGTTGAGGTGATGAAATGTAATTCCGATTCCATAACTCTTGCAATCTTATTGCAGTGATCACCTATATAATTCTAATTGCATGAGCCTCAATTTTCAACTTTATATATCCAACAATGAAACCCGAACCATTCTATCTATCCTCCAACGAAGAAACTGATATACTCACGATATGACCACATTAGAGTGATGACCTCATCATTCCAATTCGAAAACTCTCGAAATATTATACCGAATGAGAGAGTATGACAATGATATAACCCCGTTAGAGTGATGACCTCATCATTCCAATTCCAAAACTCCCGAAATATGATAATCCTATGAGTATGACCAGTATCAGTCGAGGCTCAATTTTAGATTCTTTATATCCTCGACTAAAGATACTCGTGTAGTATGGTTCTGTTGGAGTGATGTCCTACATCATTCTATTTCCACGGAACTCAATTTTAGATTCTATTTATCTACCAACGAAAAATCAAATACATTCATAAACAATCCCATTGGTGTGATGACCTATATCATTCCAATTCCATATCTCTTAAAATGCAATAATTCTTTTGGAGTGATGACTATGTCATTCTAATTCCATGAGCCTCAATTTTCAATTCTACGTATCCACCACTAAAGAGACTGATATCTATGTAGCACGGGTGCTTCTAATTGGTGACGCACCCGCATCGGGTGCTTCAGGGTGCTTCGTGGGTGCTTGGGTGTTTCGTGGGTGCTTGGCGGGTGCTTTGCAGATAAGGCAGGGTCATTTTGAAAGTTTTTAGTTGAGTGGTCATCTAAAATACAACTACAATACTCTAAGATAACGCGCGAGGAGATTACATTGTTGATACAATAACTACGTATCTTCGAATTTGTGTAGGAATTTCTGTTTGATTATAATTTGGATTGCAAAAATATTATTTGGATAGTAATAATAATGGTATCACAAATAATATTAAATAAAAACATAAATAAAGTCACCGCACCCCCGCCGCACCCGCACCCTCAATTTTCGGGAATTTTCCGCACCCGCACCCAGTTCCCGTACCCGCACCAGCATCGCACCCGCACCTGTGCTACATAGACTGATATACTGATATAGTGTATTACACCTTGGATTGATTTCCATCTCGATTTTAGATTTTAATTATCCACCAAGAAAGGAACATATACAATCATTAAACAATACCATTGGAGTGATAGGCCTATATCATTCTGATTCCATAACGCACCAAATATAATTGCCCAATTGGGGCGGTGACCTATATTATTCCTCCATTATCCTCAATTTTCGATTCCATGTATCCAACATTGATGAAACTGATGTACTTGTATGATATAGTCCATTGGAGTGATTGATCTATATCATTCTACTTCCTTAAGTCTCAATTTCCGATTCTATATATCCACAACTGAAGAAATTGATAACACTCGTAAAACAAACTTATTGGAGTGATGACCTATATCATTCTAAGTCCAAGAGCCTTAAGTTTCAACTAAATAGATCCCCGAAGAAAGAAACAAATATAATAATAAAACCGTATCATTGGAGTGATAGACCTGTATCACTCCGATTCCATAACTCACAAAATATAATAGTGCAATTGGAGTGGTGATCTATATCATTCTAATTCCACGAGCCTCAATTTTCGATTCTAGATATCCACGATTGAAAAAACTAATATACTCAGAAAACAATCCCGTTGAGGTGATGAAATGTAATTCCGATTCCATAACTCTTGCAATCTTATTGGAGTGATCACCTATATCATTCTAATTGCATGAGCCTCAATTTTCAACTTTATATATCCAACAATGAAACCCGAACCATTCTATCTATCCTCCAACGAAGAAACTGATATACTCACGATATGACCACATTAGAGTGATGACCTCATCATTCCAATTCCAAAACTCCCGAAATATTATACAGAATGAGAGAGTATGACAATGATATAACCCCGTTAGAGTGATGACCTCATCATTCCAATTCCAAAACTCCCGAAATGTGATAATCTTATGAGAGTATGAACAATATCAGTCGAGGCTCAATTTTAGATTCTTTATATCCTCGACTAAAGATGCTCGTGTAGTATGGTTCTATTGGAGTGATGTCCTACATCATTCTATTTCCACAAAACTCAATTTTAGATTCTATTTATCTACAAACGAAAAAAACAAATACATTCATAAACAATCCCATTGGTGTGATGACCTATATCATTCTAATTCCACGAGCCTCAATTTCCGATTCTAGATATCCACGAATGAAAAAACTAATATACTCAGAAAACAATCCCGTTGAGGTGATGAAATGTAATTCCGATTCCATAACTCTTGCAATCTTATTGGAGTGATCACCTATATAATTCTAATTGCATGAGCCTCAATTTTCAACTTTATATATCCATCAATAAAACCCGAACCATTCTATCTATCCTCCAACGAAGAAACTTATATACTCACGATATGACCACATTAGAGTGATGACCTCATCATTCCAATTCCAAAACTCTCGAAATATTATACCGAATGAGAGAGTATGACAATGATATAACCCCGTTAGAGTGGTGACCTCATCATTCCAATTCCAAAACCCCCGAAATATGATAATCCTATGAGAGTATGACCAGTATCAGTCGAGGCTCAATTTTAGATTCTTTATATCCTCAACTAAAGATACTCGTGTAGTATGGTTCTGTTGGAGTGATATCTACATCATTCTATTTCCACAAAACTCAATTTTAGATTCTATTTATCTACCAACGAAAAATCAAATACATTCATAAACAATCCCATTGGTGTGATGACCTATATCATTTCAATTCCATATCTCTTAAAATGCAATAATTCTTTTGGAATGATGACTATATTATTCTAATTCCATGAGCCTCAATTTTCAATTCTACGTATCCAAGAGTGAAGAGATTGATAGAGTATAACACCTTGGAGTGATATCTACATCATTCTATTTCCACAAAACTCAATTTTAGATTCTATTTATCTACCAACGAAAAATCAAATACATTCATAAACAATCCCATTGGTGTGATGACCTATATCATTTCAATTCCATATCTCTTAAAATGCAATAATTCTTTTGGAGTGATGACTATATTATTCTAATTCCATGAGCCTCAATTTTCAATTCTACGTATCCAAGAGTGAAGAGATTGATAGAGTATAACACCTTGGAGTGATGTCCATCTCGATTTTAGATATTATTTATTCACCAAGAAAGGAACATATACAATCATAAAACATACCATTGGAGTGATAGACCTATATCATTCTGATTCCATAACGCACCAAATATAATAGCCCAATTGGGACAGTGACCTATATTATTCCTCCATTATCCTTAATTTTCGATTCTATGTATCCAACATTGATGAAACTAATGTACTCGTATGATATAATCAATTGAGTGATTGACCTATATCATTCTAACTCCATAAGCCTCGATTTCCGATTCTATATATCCACGATTAAAGTAATTGATATACTCAGAAAACAATCCCGTTGAGGTGATGAAATGTAATTCCGATTCCATAACTCTGGCAATCTTATTGGAGTGACCACCTACACCATTCTAAATCCATAGCCTCAATTTTCAACTCTACATGTCCAACAATGAAACCCCAACCATTGTATCTATCCTCCAACGTAGAAACTGATATACTCACGATATAACCCCATTGGAGTGATAGACCTTATCATTCCAATTCCAAAACTCCCGAAATATTATTCCCAGTGAGAGAGTATGCTCATGATATAACCCCATTAGAGTGATGACGTCATCATTCCAATTCCAAAACTCCCGAAATATGATAATCCTATGAGAGTATGACCAGTATCAGTCGAGGCTCAATTTTAGATTCTTTATATCCTCGACTAAAGATACTCGTGTAGTATGGTTCTGTTAGAGTGATGTCCTACATCATTCTATTTCCACATAACTCAATTTTAGATTCTATTTATCTACCAACGAAAAATCAAATACATTCATAAACAATCCCATTGGTGTGATGGCCTATATCATTCCAATTCCATATCTCTTAAAATGCAATAATTCTTTTGGAGTGATGACTAAATCATTTTAATTCCATGAGCCTCAATTTTCAATTCTACGTATCCACCACTGAAGAGACTGATAGAGTATAACACCTTGGAGTGATGTCCATCTCGATTTTAGATTTTATTTATTCACCAAGAAAGAAACATATACAATCATAAAAAATACCATTGGAGTGATAGACCTATATCATTCTGATTCCATAACGCACCAAATATAATAGCCCAATTGGGGCGGTGACCTATATTATTCCTCCATTATCCTCAATTTTCGATTCTATGTATCCAACATTGATGAAACTAATGTACTCGTATGATATAATCAATTGGAGTGTTGACCTATATCATTCTAATTCCATAAGCCTCAATTTCCGATTCTATATATCCACGATTAAAGTAATTGATATACTCAGAAAACAATCCCGTCGAGGTGATGAAATGTAATTCCGATTCCATAACTCTGGCAATCTTATTGGAGTGACCACCTACACCATTCTAAATCCATAGCCTCAATTTTCAACTCTACATGTCCAATAATGAAACCCCAACCATTCTATCTATCCTCCAACGTAGAAACTGATATACTCACGATAAAACCCCATTGGACTGATGACCTCATCATTTCAATTCCAAAACTCCCGAAATATTATTCCCAGTGAGAGAGTATGCTCATGATATAACCCCATTAGAGTGATGACCTCATCATTCCAATTCCAAAACTCCCGAAATATGATAATTCTATGAGAGTATGACCAGTATCGGTCGAGGCTCAATTTTAGATTCTTTATATCCTCGACTAAAGATACTCGTGTAGTATGGTTCTGTTGGAGTGATGTCCTACATCATTCTATTTCCACATAACTCAATTTTAGATTCTATTTATCTACCAACGAAAAATCAAATACATTCATAAACAATCCCATTGGTGTGATGGCCTATATCATTCCAATTCCATATCTCTTAAAATGCAATAATTCTTTTGGAGTGATGACTAAATCATTTTAATTCCTTGAGCCTCAATTTTCAATTCTACGTATCCACCACTGAAGAGACTGATAGAGTATAACACCTTGGAGTGATGTCCATCTCGATTTTAGATTTTATTCATTCACCAAGAAAGTAACATATACAATCATAAAACTATACCATTGGAGTGATAGACCTATATCATTCTGATTCCATAACGCACCAAATATAATAGCCCAATTGGGGCGTCGACCTATATTATTCCTCCATTATCCTCAATTTTCGATTCTATGTATCCAACATTGATGAAACTGATGTACTCGTATGATATAATCCATTGGAGTGATTGAACTTTGTCATACTAATTCCATAAGCCTCAATTTCCGATTCTATATATCCACGACTAAAGTAATTGATATACTCATAAAACAATCCCGTTGAGGTGATGAAATGTAATTCCGATTACATAACTCTGGCAATCTTATTGGAGTGACCACCTACACCGTTCTAAATCCATAGCCTCAATTTTCAACTCTTTATGTTCAACAATGAAACCCCAGCCATTCTATCTATCCTCCAACGTAGAAACTGATATACTCACGATATAACCCCATTGGAGTGATGACCTCATCATTCCAATTCTAAAACTCCCGAAATAGTATTCCCAGTGAGAGAGTATGCTCATGATATAACCCATTAGAGTGATGACCTCATCGTTCCAATTCCAAAACTCCCGAAATATGATTATCCTATGAGAGTATGACCAGTATCAGTCGAGGCTCAATTTTAGATTCTTTATATCCTCGACTAAAGATACTCGTGTAGTATAGTTCTGATGGAGTGATGTCCTACTTCATTCTATTTCCACAGAACTCAATTTTAGATTCTATTTATCTACCAACGAAAAATCAAATACATTAATAAACAATCCCATTGGTGTGATGACCTATATCATTCCAATTCCATATCTCTTAAAATGCAATAATTCTTTTGGAGTGATGACTATATCATTCTAATTCCATGAGCCTCAATTTTCAATTCTACGTATCCACCACTAAAGAGACTGATATACTGATATAGTGTATAACACCTTGGATTGATGTCCATCTCGATTTTAGATATTATTTATCCACCAAGAAAGGAACATATACAATCATAAAACAATACCAATGGAGTGATAGACCTATATCATTCTGATTCCATAACGCACCAAATATAATTGCCCAATTGGGGCGGTGACCTATATTATTCCTCCATTATCCTCAATTTTTAATTCTATGTATCCAACATTGATGAATCTGATGTACTCGTATGATATAATCCATTGGAGTGATTGATCTATATCATTCTAATTCCATAAGACTCAATTTCCGATTCTATATATCCACAACTGAAGAAATTGATAATACTCGTAAAACAAACTTATTGGAGTGATGACCTGTATCATTCTAAGTCCAAGAGCCTTAAGTTTCAACTAAATATATCCGCGAAGAAAGAAACAATTATAATAATAAAACCGTATCATTGGAGTGATAGACCTATATCACTTTGATTCCATAACTCACAAAATATAATAGTGCAATTGGAGTGGTGATCTATATCATTCTATTTCCATGATGCTTGCTTTGTTTTTAGGCGGGCTCATAAGGCGATACGGAAAAAGTGTATATTCACAAATCATGGATCTAAAGGACTTGTTTCAGGATTGCTCTAAGATGAAGTGTTGTGATTGCTTGGTTGTATAGATGTGATGTTGGGATCCGTGACATACTTATTAATTAATTTGGTGACAATATTGTGTAAGGCGACGAATTTACTAAGCGCCAATAGAATAAGATACTAGAATTGTGGAGAAACTATGATCTTTGGTGGTATAGATGTGATGTTGGAAGTGTTTCAATTGGTCTATCATCTATTTGGGAGTGAGGGCCCTTATAATATTACGTGGTGCAAAGGACAATGGTGTATTTGATGGTATTTCTTGTGGACATTTCAGTGAACATGTGGGATTGTTATTATAATGCCAACGGAATAAGATACTAGAATTGTGGAGGAAATGTGATCAATTGGTGGTATAGATGTGCTGTTGGCATTGTTTCAATTGGTCTATCATCTATTTGGGAGTGAGGGCCCTTATAATATTACGTGGTGCAATGGACAATGGTGTATTTGATGGTATTTCTTGTGGACATTTCAGTGAACACGTGGGATTGTTATTTTAATGCCTTTCATTTTCCTGATAATTGGTTTCATGGCCTAGAAGATCCATATTAGTCATGGTGATATGCATATAACGCCGTTCAAATTTACTAATATGTTGAGTACTGTAGATATTCTGACCTTGGGGAGGAAATGGAAGGCAAGGGGGTAAGCATACAAGATTACAGAGGAAAATAATTTTGTGAAGCTTTGAGATGTACGTATATAAACACACACACATACCGTAATATTTCTTGTCATGTGCATGCAATTTTTAGCTGGTATTCTAGCTGATAGCTGTTTTGGAAGTAGATCACCTGTATCTGGTAGATTAGGTCCGTAGTATTGAGTTCGAAGTAAAGTAAGTGTGGTATCCTTTGGGGATGGGTAGAAAACAATTATGATTGTCTTGGGTTCCTTGTGGAAATTTGAAACTTCCTTTGATATAGTTGCCTTATGTGTTATATCGTCGCTTATTTGTATAATAAGAATGTTTTTTTCGGTGGTGAAGTCGGATTCTGAATATCAATGGTCAAATCTTTGACTCTATATTGAACTTCTTTTAACAGTTGACTAGGTAATCAATACTATTGAGTTCAAAAAGTTCGGATTTTTATATGCATGTAGTAAATATCCTTGAGTCAGTTCTGTTTCAACGATGTCTGTACTTGGAGAAAAAGAAAGTAAAAAAACCAATTGTAGTAAAAACGATGCATGTAGTATTAACTGCCTTTTGAATTGTGGTTGGGTGAGGAAATGGAAGGTAAGGTGGCTTTGCATACAAGCTTAACTTGATGAAAGTAAAAAAAAAGTTAGTTTGATGTTCTCATGCGGATATTTTTATGATGATACGTGGGCTTTTGTATCCACTTGTCTTCTTCTTTTGTGTTATAGTTAGTTTGGTGGAGGATAAGACCCTATGTATATGCTATTGGTGCGAGGAGATAGCACTAGTTGAAAATTGGTTGTATGGCAGATTTTACGAATGTCTTGCTAATGAGACGCCTTAGTGAGGAAATGGCTACGGTTACATTGTGAACCCGTTTTAGGTTAATTGTGGTTGGACCTGAAGCAGCTGACAATTTGGGTATTTGGAATTTAGAAGATTTGTGAAGATTGCTACAAGGGAGGGGAAGAGAGGTGGATATTTATATTTTCTAGCAGTTGACTTTGTATTGAAGTTGTTATTTGAAGTTGAGTTTGTATTGAAGTTGTTATTTGAATATCCCAGGCAAAGAAGATGGCAAAGAGGGCATAGACCAATTAAATTGATAAGGTTCAGAAATGAAGACCAAATGGATGTCTAGGAGTGGGGGTGTTTGATGTGTGCATTCGAAGGACAGATACGGTTGTACAGGGAATTAGAGTGTGGAGGCAAGCGATTTTGTCTAATATGGTTATGCGAATTACCAGGGAATTGAGGGCTAGAATGATCTGGTTTCCACTGTTGCATCATGGGGACATAGAATCTTTGATTCGTCTCAGTACATATGATATGAATATTTATGAGCTTGTCTGGTTCATTTGATATTAGTTGCGCAATGGCTTAGAAGTACTTACATTTAAATTTTAGTGGCACAATGGTAGTAAATCTTACTACTTTTGTGATATGGAATCTTACAAAATTCTCTTGGGATTAAAGACATTACATACTTGAAGGTAGGAGTTTGAGTTTTTCCCGAATTGATGATGATACACGAGTTTTAAGTTGTATCCAGTGAAGGACGAATTGACAATGAATTGAGCTATAGGAAGGGGTGGCTAGAGGGACAGAGAGAGTTCAAATGGAGGTTGTTAGTTCCTCCGAATTGTATTGGGAGAGGTAGGATATTTTCTAATAGCCGTGGAATCGAGTATTAGACAATATGGGTAGGAGAAAAGATCCAGTTGAATGACTGGTTTATTTTGTATGCATTTTTTTTAAGGTGAAATCTTGGATCATATCCCTTTTTGTCATTTATTTTCCTAGGTCTAACAGTAAATTTGGTTATAGTCATGTTTTCAATGTATTGAATTGCAGTTTGTGTTCTAGGCTCCCTTTGGTTGGAAGTAAAATATTTTACAAAAGAAAATATTCTACACGTAAAGTATTTTTTTGCGAAAAAGTTTCTCTGCAATTGTTTTCTTGTGTTCGGTTGGTTTAATGCTCGGGTGTTAATTAGTTTTGAGGTTATGGAGGTTATGGTTCGAGTCCCGGAATATAATTCCTTTTTTATATGAAATTATAACTTTAAAGTGGTGGAGGGGCGGCAGTTCGTGGTTGTGTAGACGTGGATGGTGGCAGAAGTGGCGGTAGTGGATGAGTGGCGGCAGTGAGGGTGGTAGTTGTGGTGACAGTGGGCAACGGCAGTTGGTGTCAATGTCAATGGCGATAGTGAAGGGTGGCATGGTGGTGGTGGCGAGCAGCGACGCGGTGTTGATGGAGGTGTGTGGCGGTACTGGTGTTGGTGGTTCTTGGTTGCTGAGGCATTTGTATGTGTTATATCGCGATCCTTCACTCTCCGGAAACTTACTTACGGATTTTAAACGTGTAAGTCACTTCACATCATTTAAGTGGAAGCATTTTACTTGGTAAAAGATTTTATGAGACAAATGGTGAACTATACACAGATACATGACATTATATTTTACAGGAAAATGATTTACCACCAACCAAACGGAGCCCTAATTTTGATTTTTCTGACATAGTTTCAGTGAAGTGCTAGTTTAAGATGAACCAAGTTTCAGTGGATGGGGTAAATACAACAAGCCTTTTTCCAGTTTTAGCAGAGTTGGGTACATGTATCAAAGTGTCTCCACTCTATTGGAATATGTTTGCACTCTTTTCCTCCCTTAGTTGTATTATCGCTACCCCCTTAGTTGTATTATCGCTACCGACATCCGTTTTGGTCCCCCTCGTCTACGACCATCGATTTGAATTGTTACACTTCCCCTGATCGGGGCATCCGACAGCTTACAATATAGTTGACCAAACCACCTCAAACAAGTCTCCCTCATTTTGTCAGTTGCAATACCTAGATTCTTTCTAATTGCTTCATTGCTTAGGTATCCTATCGTTCCTAGTTACACCACTTATTTAACCTACCATTCTCATTTCAGCTACACTCATTTCTTTATATATATATATATATATATATATATATATATATATATATATATATAAATTTTAATGGCCCAACACGTCGTCCCATACATGAAAGTGGGTCTCATATTGGTTCTATAGAACCCTTTAACCTAGTCTGGACCCTACAGTCACACCACGCTAAATGAACTGTCCACTCCGTACACCCTACTCTTCATCCACCCTACTTTTATCGTATAGCCAACATCAACATCTATCTCTCTATCACTTCATAGAATCAACTGGAGATATCTAAAACATTACTTCTTTGGCGCCTCTTGCTGAGTAATAGTTATCGCGTTTTCGGAGTGGCCACTGAGATTGCACTCTATGTCTTGGCCCGACTAATCATGAAACTTTTTTTAAAGGTTAAGTACGAAAACATGGAAGAAGAAGAAGAAGACGAGGGTTGATGAGGCTGAGAATGGTTTATGGGACCACACGGGGAGTTTAATCTGATAAAGACTGCGCTGTCCTTTTTCACTACTTCATCAACCGGAAGCCATGGCACCCTCCCTTTCTCTTACCCCTCAACCAACGACCCTAGTGAATTGCTGAGCTCACCCACGCCCAGCGCCAGCCCCGTTCTAAAGAAGTCGCCCGTGAGCTTAACCTCATATTTCTCTGTCTTTCAAATTTCATGATCTAATTTCAAGTTGCTTCTCTCTGTCTGATATTAATTTTGAGAACCAGCCGTGCAGTTTCGATCATTGTGTATGACTGAATTCAATTGTGGGTTTGTTAATTGATGGCAGAGAGAACTGGGTTGCTGTTGGGTTTCAATTGCGCATTTAATGATTGTAGCGAGTGAATTTATTTCATATCAACAGAACTAATAATTTACCAAAAAAAACCTATGTTTCATTTAGAATGTTGGAAGTTCAAATCAAGGAGTTATAATGGAATGAAAAAATCAGATTAGTGTTTGAATATGCTTATTGCTATCTGTAATTGTCTGGAATTTGAGTGTGAATTTTCTAGGTTAGAGTAAGGCCGTCCAAAACTGAATGTGAAAGGAGACATGATAAGTGAGTAACTAATGAAAAAGGATGCGATGGTCTTTGACATCGATTGTTGTCCTGGAAGACTGAAAATTAGTTTACTCGAGTATTATGAAAAGGGGAGGCAGTGGAAGTTATAGAGAATTAGGGAACGCGAGTCGAAGAGGGAAGTAGGAAGACACATGGCTAGATTAATCCTTGGTCTTTGGAAGTCAGAGGTATTTGTTTTGGGAATCTAGATCTAAAACTTTAGTTTACTTTTACTAATGATCTGGAAATCATAGTTTGTGGAGACTCCGCTCCAGTGTAAGTTACTGTGAAGATTGATAATCATAGTTTGTGGAGAATCCACTTCAGTTAGAGTTTCTGTGAAGATTGATAACATTTCTTCATAGTTTCATCTTATCAACTGTGATAGGAGACAAATTTGATGTAAAGGAGGGACACATTTTGATGCAATATCTCCCCTTTATCATTCTGAATATCAGCAGTTCAATCCTTGGATCTCCAGGAATTACTTGAAAGTGAACTACATATTGTGTTGGAACTTTTTTCGTACTTGGGATTCGAGAAGAAGTAAGAAGTCTTTGAGAAAGAGAGGAAGCTAGAGAAGAGGATGAGTTTGAACCGTGGGTATTAGGGTATTAGATTCTCATTATTCAGAAGAAGACAGTCTTGGGCATTGGGGTTGGGAGAGGGCACAGATGGAAACTCAGGCAAGCTCATGGGGTGTTGTGAAGGAAAGGGCTGGAACTGATTTGCTTCTTTTGAACCATTGGGGTTTACAGACCAATTTTGTTGATGGTGTTTCTGTAAAAGTTACCAAAAGGTATACACCGCTGATTAACTGCGTATTGGATTCAAA
Organism: Linanthus parryae; assembly: GCA_023055425.1. Lineage (NCBI taxonomy): Eukaryota > Viridiplantae > Streptophyta > Magnoliopsida > Ericales > Polemoniaceae > Linanthus > Linanthus parryae. Next base: position 123,400,146 of record JALGPY010000004.1, on the reverse strand, counting down.
TTGCGGAGATGGTTTGGTGTTTAAGAAAGAATGATATTTAGGGTTGAACAGTGCACAATTGTTAGTTTGGTCTCAAGTCAGACAGGCGATTAGTTAGAAAGAATGATACCGATTATGAGTTCCACTGAGTTAATACTTCAGTTTAAAGTGATGTTATCCATGATACTCATGTAACTAAGGATTAGATGGACTTGTTTAAAAAGTTGAATGGGTAAAGTTGTTGTATAATTGGTACTATAGATTCTAAGAAATTTGGGTTCGATGTTGGTTGTGGTAATATTCTCGAGGCAGTTTCGTGCAGAATAAGAACTGTGTTTTCTGTATTGGTGTAGGCAGAGGAATTGAAAGGCATGGTGGGTAAGCATACAAGATAAATAGGATGTTATCCTTTTCAGATATTCAGATGTGTATGCTTGGTGTTTGGTTGTCTTTTGTCGACTTCTTTCATGTTGTAGTCTGTTTGGTAGACAAATTTCCAGTTTGTATTTTACTGAAATGACGAGGTAGCTCTAGCCAAAAGTTGGTGCTATTGCTGGATGCCGTACTACTTTGTGGTTATTGTGGGTGGTTCTGCATTCAACAACTGTAGAAGGTTTTAGGAAGATATCTTGCATTCAACAACTGGTGAAAGAACCCCCACACAATTGAAATTATCCCATTGGAGTGATGACCTATATCATTCTAATTCCAGAAGTCTCAAATATTAAATACCATACCTGCATCATTTCCAGAAGCCTCAAATATCGAATATCAGACCTGCATCATTTCCAGAAGCCTCAAATAACACCAATTTTTTTGGTCCCAAATAACTACCACAAACATATGGCCAACATTCTCGAAACCAATTTATCTTACTCAATTATAATTATCCCATGGAAAGCATGCCCTTCATCATTTCCCATCCCAGAACACTTAAACTATCACACCATTATGTTTTCCTTACCAAGTTAGAGCAGTCTCATGGAATGATGACCTATACCATCTTCAAGTCAAAAAGTCAACCCCTAATCCCCCCCCCCCCCCCCCCCAAACCACCACCACCACACACACAAACATGCTCACCTACAATCAACGAAACCAATTCGCCTTTCACAATTGAAATAATTGCATTGGAGTGATAAGATACATCATTCTAATTTCGGAAGCCTATATTTTTTTACCAGTAAAAATTTAAACCCAAATTCGATGTTTTCACTTTTCCTACCCCATCAGAATAGTCCCACGGGTTGATGGCCTATCTCTAATTCCCGACATTTTTGATCCGCAAACATATGCACCCAACATCCACGAAAACAATTTACCTTACCCCATTCAAACTCAAATGACTGCCTCAAACATATTTTTACCAAATTTTTTTTTAACCCAAATTCGATGTTTTCACTGTTCCTTCCCCATCAGAATAGTCCCAAGGATTGATGACCTATTTCTAATTCCCGTAATTTGTGATCCACAAACATATGCACCCACCATCCACGAAATCAATTTACCTTACCCCATTCAAACTCAAATATGACTGCCTCAAACATATTTTTTTTACCAGAAAAAATTTAAACCCAAATTCGATGTTTTCACTGTTCCTACCCCATCAGAATAGTCCCAAGGATTGATGACCTATCTCTAATTCCCGACATTTTTGATCCACAAACATATGCACTCACCATCCACGAAATAAATTTACCTTACCCCATTCAAACTCAAATATGACTGCCTCAAACATATTTTTTTACCAGAAAAAATTTAAACCCAAATTCGATGTTTTCACTTTTCCTACCCCATCAGAATAGTCCCAAGGATTGATGACCTATATCTAATTCCTGACATTTTTGATCCTTAAACATATGCACCCAACATCCACGAAATCAATTTACCTTACCCCATTCAAACTCAAATGACTGCCTCAAACATAATCAGCCAACCTTGTCGAATTTACCTTGCCCAATTAAAATGATCCCGTGGAAATGATGACCCATATCATCTCAATTCTAGATGCCCCAAGTTTTTTTCGAACTCGTATAACTACAACGAAAGTATTTATCCAAACTTCATGAATTTCATTCTCCTTGGCCGATTAAGACAATCCAATGGAATGATGACATATAATTTCAATTTCCAGGGGGGCAATATTTTCAGTCCCAAATGATGACGGAAAACATATGCCCCAAAAATATTTAAGGGACCGATTTGGTTTACTCAATATTAATAATCCATCACCATTTTTGACTTAAGCCCCTAAACTTTTGAAACTAAATAAAAACCACCACCACTTTTGCCCAAACCTCACTACTCAATTTTCTTGACTCAATCAGATCGATCTCATGGAATGAAATGATGGGCTATTTCATTTTCTATTTAATATTCTTAAGCATTTTGGATTTAAAGAACCACCAGCAACATATTCACCTAAAATTAACAAAGCCATTATTAAAATAATGCCGTTGGAGTGATGACCTATATCATTCTAATTCCATAAGCCTCTAATATTAGATTCTGTAGATCCGCCACCTACATATTAACCTAAATTAAGAGAAACTGATATACTCGTACAAAGTAATCCCATTCGAGTGCTGACCTACATCATTCTTACTCCATAAGCCTCAAATTTTAGATTCTATATATCAACCACCTATATGGCAAGGCCTAATTTTAAAATTTGATACACTAATAAAAATGATCCCATTGGAGTGAGTGACCTACATGACTCTAAATTAATAAGCCTCAAATTTCCAAACCTATATCAGCCACCTATCTATTAACCCAAATTTGAGAAGTACACTGATAAAAATAATGCCATTGGAGTGATTACCTATATCATTCTAATTCCATAAGCTTCAAATTTTAGACACATATCCACCACCTATATATTTTCCCAAATTTCATGATTTTGACTTTTCTTTACCCAATTAGAATAGTCCTATGGGATACTGACATATATCATTTCTCGAGAAACCCAGGCTATCCAAATTCGTATGGCCCCAGCATTTTATTACTTTGTGAAAGAAAGTACTGCCTGCCTTTTTAGGATTTTTCCAGCTTTCTGAAGAATTACGTACCTGTACGAAACGGAAAGTCATGGGGTTACACCAAGTCTTTTCCCAACGCCTATTGGGAAAATTACTTGCTTCTATTCTTACGAAATATATAACTAATCTGACTTCTTCCTCTTCTTAGTCAGATAGTTCCGAAAGTAAGCAATACACATGTGCACTTGAAACATTGAGGTAGTTTGGATTGGTTGGCTTTTTAGTTTTTTGGAAAAGCTAATAATTAGTTTAAAAAACCGAGGAAAAATAAGGTTTTCTAAAACCAAGAAAAAACCAAAGACCTCCGAAAAAAAAAGATATCCAAGTACACCCATTCACGAAATCGATTCACCTTACCGAATTAAATGATCTGGTGGAAATAATGACATATCATTTCCAATACCAAAGCCCCGGATTTTTTTGATTCCAAATTTACCAAAATATTTACCCAAACTTCATATATTGAATTTCCCTTGGCCAATTAGAATAGTCTATGAAATGATGACGTATATCATTCATTCACAACCGTTGTCGTTCATTCATATTAATTAATTCATTTATTACTCTCTCCGTACAACTCATATATGCAGTTTGCATAATAGGGGCGCTGTTAGATTCAACTGAGTATGGCATGTAAACAGAATTTATAATTTGCTGACAATAAAGCCGAATCTATGTTGGATTAGAATATTGGGAGTTCAAATCCCGGAGATTAGCTGAAATTTGTATTGCAGAAATCAGGCTAGTATTTGAGTTTGCTTTTTGTTGTCAATGTTGAACAATGACACATCCCTCTGATGGGTGTCCTATTATCTTTCTTCATCCGACCACACTTTCAATAGATGGATTATAATTGTCTAAAAGACACTTTAATCCCCCTCAGATTTGATGCAAATACTTTAACATCCGACCACACTTTAACCCCCCTTTTGTGTCGTATTGTGTAGAATTTGATTACAGATAAGAAAGTCCAAAACTGAAAGCGAAAGGATGCATAATAATTACTGAGTCACAATTGGCTTGGAAGCCTTTAATCTCCAGCACTGTTACAGGCAATCAAATAGACTGCCGAGGCTGCCACTCCTGCAATAAGGGCACGATGCTGACCAACCCCCCAGACTATGCTGCTGCTTCTGCTTTTAGGTTAACTTTCAATAATATGAACAATGCTATGTTTTGTATAACTGGATGTTATCTTCTCCTAGGTTTGCAGGAGTTTGGCTTTCTTTGGGCTGTACTGGGGCTGTGTCCCCTAGAATCTGGCTCTTCCTTGGCCCTTTTGAAATAAAGTCCTCTTCATAAAAGAAGGCATTGGAGTTCAAACCAATCTAGTGGCGGTGTTTGCACTCCGTTCTCTTATATTTTCGGAAGTGGTCATGTGTTTGGGGTAAGAAGAGGAAATGAGGGCCCTTCTTATGCTACTACGTGGTGCAGAGGACAATGGTGAATTTGATGGTTTTTCTTGTGGACATTTCAGTGGATTTTTGGATTTTGGATTTTAATGTCTTCCATTTTCCTGGTAATGTTGGAAGAGGAAATGAAGGTAAGGTGGGTAAGAGATTATTTGAGAAAAGGAAGAAGGTTATTGGATGCTTTCCTTTGCAGAAATTTGTATCTATATTCTTAGGTTTTCATCATCCCTTGGCAACTTATCTCGTGTTATTGTCAGTTTGATGGAGCGTGAGCCTTGTATTACATCGATATGCAAAGATAGCACTTTTCGAAAGTTTGCCGTCCTTGCCGACTTTATGAGTGTCTTATTTACGTGAGATGATGTTCTTGTGAACCCGGTTTAGGTTAAGAGTGGTTAGGAATCATGGTTCGATGTCCAACTTAAGCATAATACATCTCGGCTATTTAGTGACGATACAAAAGTGGCGTTTGAAACTTCTTAAGGGCGATTATGTAAGCAAAATGTTTGGAAACCCCTTGGTACGTTCATAGGGTAGAGATAAGTTTTATTTATTACTAATGCAAGCATTTTTGATCTATCAGTTGAGAGCCTGGTGTCTGAGATAGTTCGATAACTTGAAAACTTTGCTCCCTGGAACCGGTAAAAGAAGTGGCATCCCTTCTGTTGGACATGTTGGCAAAATCATGTATACTTGTTATGAAATTAATTTCTACTTGTTGCTGCTTAAGATGAAGATTATTGGTTTGCATATAATTGATATGTTAAATACTTCAATGTATTTTACATGCTTATGTACAGTATAAAGAGTCTGGTACTAGATTTTGGTTTCAATTTCTCTGTTTTCATTTTCCTCCGGGGTTTTGAAATCTCTTTGTCAATGAGCTAAGTTCCTTTATTGGGCCATCTGCAGGTTGTCTGAGCTTCTTATGAGTGTGTCATCTGAACTTTCTGATCAAGGCAGAGCCCAAACTTCTCAGATGTCCTGTTGCATTTCTTTGGGACATTTAGAATAGTCCAGTACCAAGTGATGGGTGACCTGAAGATGTTGCTGAAATATCAGAATGGCTATGCGGGTACATCCAACTGTAAGGGGGCAAAGTTAACCTATTCTCTGCTTAATGTGATTTCAATTCTTTCTCCTGGTGAAAGAGTGATGAATGCTGGATAACTGGTTTAAACCTTGTAGATGTTCTGAATGGCAGAAATGATTCTGCCAATAATGCCATATTGACTGATATGTTTCTCTTTTGCTCTGGATAACTCTCCATCTTCCACCATTATGCGGATCTCCAGCACTCACATTCCTGGTCAATGTGGCTATACGGTGATTCTTGTTTCATATGTACCGAGTAATGGAGGTAGGTTTGTTTGGGAATGGCCTAGTGTGGTGAAGGTTTTGTGCCAACCATAAGATCGTGAGACCTCCCTGTGGTGTCCAAGAGATTGTAGAATATCTATTGTTTGTGTTTTTACGCGTGTGACAAGCCAGCTGGTATGACTGAAAAGAAGCAATTGTCTGCGGAGAATTGAATCTCACAAACTGTATACAAGTATTCTAGGGACACCACATCGATATTTCAGTCTTTATCCGAGCACAGCAGTACTTCATTGGCCATCCCTCAACTAATAGATCACATAGTTTTCCTTCGGGATTGAATGAAGTTACAATGTAGTTTACCACTTACCAGAATGATCTGATGTGGCTCAGCCTGGGTTTCGAGATGGTTTGAAGGCACAGCTAGAATATTTCAGTCTTTATCCGAGCACATCAGTACTTCATTGGCCATCCCTCAGCTAATAGGTCACATAGTTTTCCTTCGGGATTGAATGAAGTTACAGTTGTGTGTAGTTACCACTTACCAGAACGATCTGATGTGGTTCAGCCTGGGGTTCGAGATGGTTTGAAGGCACAGCTAGAATAGCTTCTTGTAATGCTTGGTGAGTATTTGCCTCTTATCCGTATTCCTGATGATTGTAGAAAGTTAATCTCACGTCTTATTTTCTTTCTCAATAATCAATATATACAATGTACACACAAGTGTAAATAACTAAAAGTTAATGGTACAAGTGTAAATAACTAATAACACTAATTAGTTCCTATACGCCCCCGCAAGATGGAGGATCGTGAGCAGACTCCAATCTTGGAACGAAGCGTGGAAAAGGCGGAACGCGATAGTGCCTTGGTGAGGCAGTCAGCCAACTGATCAGCCGAGGAAACATGAGAGACTCGTAGCGATCGAGCCTGAACCTGCTCACGTATGAAGTGGAAATCTAACGCCACATGTTTCATACGAGAGTGAAACACCGGATTGGAACATAAGTAGGTGGTACCAATGTTATCACAGTAGATAACAGGTGCAGAGGGAAGTGATATCCCAAGCTCACATAAAAGTGAACTGAGCCATTGTAACTCAGCCGACGCCGCAGCCACAGCCGATACTCAGCCTCGGTCGATGAGCGAGCAACCGTGCGTTGTTTCTTGGAGCTCCAAGAAATGGGAGAGCCTCCCAAATAAACCATATAGCCAGAGGTAGATGTGTAGTCGTCCTTGTTGCCAGCCGAGTCAGCATCGGAAAAGGCATACAACGAACATGGACCACGTCGAATGAGGACGCCCAAGTCAGAGGACCCCTGTAGGTATCGAAGCAGGCGCTTGACCGCATGCCAATGAATTGTAGTGGGCCTGTGCATAAATTGAGAGAGCTTGTTAACAGCAAACGCGATATCAGGAGCGGGTCAGAGCGAGATACTGGAGACTGCCCACAGCCATTCGGTACTCTCGTGCATCAGGCAGAGCCGTACCAGCATGTAGGGAAAGAGGAACAGAAGTGTCCAGAGGTGTTTGTACAGGGTTGGCAGAGGACATACCCAGTCGCTGCAACAGATCCTGTATATATTTTTGCTGAGAAAGAAGAAGCCCATTCGGATGAGGAAGCACCTCGACACCGAGGAAATAGGATAAATCGCCAAGGTCCTTCAACGAGAACCTGCTAGATAGAATATCAATAAACCGTTGAACCAAGGCGACATCCGACCAGTGACGATAATGTCATCGACATATACTAGCAAGTACATAGTTACAACTGAGTGTCGGAAGATAAACAAAGAGGTATCTGCACACGAATTGGTGAACCCCTGCTGAAGAAGAAAGGAGCGAAGTTCTGCATACCACGCTCTCGGTGCCTGTTTGAGGCCATAAATAGCTTTTCGCAACTTGCAGACAAAGTGGGGATGGTCCTGATCAATGAAGCCGGGTGGCTGGGCCATGAAAACATCCTCATGTAGTGTCCCCTGAAGGAACGCATTGTTGATGTCAAGCTGCTTCAACGACCATTGCTGACTGACGGCTAGAGATAAAACAAGTCGGACAGTGGAGGGCTTTACAACCGGACTGAAGGTCTCATGATAGTCAATACCCGGACGTTGATGAAAACCTTTCGCCACAAGTCGGGCTTTGTGACGATCAACAGAACCATCAGGTTTGTACTTGGTACGAAAAACCCATTTGCAGCCCACAAGATTCTGAGAAGGAGAGGGAGGTACCAAGTCCCAAGTGTGGTTCCGAAGTAATGCATCAAACTCAGACGCCATGGCAGACCGCCACTGAGTATCTCTGAGAGCTTGGGCAACTGTAGTGGGCTCAATGTCTGAGGATGAGGGAGGAACACCTGCAACAAAAGTAGATTTAGGACGGGATTTGAGTGTCCCATCCCTAGAGCGAGTAACCATGGGGTGTGTGGTGGACGGCAAAGTGGCAGGGGTAGGGTTTGGAGGCACAGTGGGAGGAGAGGAAGCAGGAGGGGGATGAGATGCTGGAATTGGCTGAGCGACGGTGAGCTTCGGGCGACGAACAAAATGATGAGGAAATGGAGGAACACCACGAGAAGGGACGACTGGTGGGGCTGGATCGGCAGATGGAGATGATGCAGGAAGGTCTTTGACTGGAGGGGGAAGGGTATAAGTCGGGGGACCTAACCAATCATGAAGCGAGGCGACAACGGGAGACCGGGACGAGGATGATGGCTTGTGAAACGGGAAGACTGATTCCTCAAATCTGACATGACGAGACACATAAACTCGATGAGTAGAGGGATCAAGGCATAGATAGGCACTTTGGGTAAGGGAGTACCCGATGAAGACACACGGGATAGACCTGTCATCCAGCTTATGAGAGGTGTACGGGCGAAGCCAAGGGTAGCAGAGGCAGCCGAATACACGAAGTTTGGAATAGTTGGGTTGTTGATGAAAGATGGTTTGGAAGGGAGAGCTCATGTGAAGTGATCGACTAGGTAGACGATTGATGAGATAGACTGCTGTAGCGAAGGCACGAGGCCAGTACTCCATAGACATAGACGCATGGTGGAGGAGGGCAAGGCCAGTTTCGACAATATGTCGATGCCGACGTTCGGAGTAACCATTATGCTCTGGGGTATGAGGCGGAGAGGTGAGATGGGAGATTCCAGCAGCCGATAGGTAGTTACGAAGCCCAATGTATTCCCCCCCATTGTCAGAGTAGAGAGATTTAAGAGAGACGGAGAAGAATTTCTCAACCAATGCACGAAAGCGAACAAAGATATCATGAAGTTGTGACTTTCGTTGCATGGGGTAAAGCCAAATATATTTGGAAAAATGATCAACAAATATAACATAGTATTTTGAACCATCAAATGAACTCACAGGAGATGTCCAAACATCAGAAAAGACTAACTCAAGTGGTCCAGTCGACCGAATACTAGAATCATAAAAAGGAAGTTTGTGACTCTTCGTGCAACTACACGCATTACAGGACAATGACTCGTGTATGCTACTGACTGGAAGAGAAAAGTGCGAGACTAAATGTCGACAGACTGGCCCTGCCGGATGACCAAGACGATGATGCCAGGAGATGAACGATGGACGAGACTCGGAGGCAAGTGCCAGCGAGGATGGACGAGACAGAAACGCTGGCCACTCATAAACCCCATCTCTAAGTGGACCGGTGAGAAGGTGCGCCCCCGTAGTGCGATCCTTCAAGACAAAACCAAAGGAAGAGAACTCAGCTATTAGGTCATGAGATTGACACAGTTGAGAGACGGAAATTAGATTTTTCTTAATAGTTGGAACACAGAGAACATTAGATAAATTAAAGGAGCGAGGAGAGTGAAGGGATATCGAACCAGTGTGGGTGATAAGAAGACCAGTGCCATCCCCGATCATAACATCCTCAGACTGATGATACGGCTGATGAAGAGACAGATTACCAAGGTCAGCCGTGATGTGATGAGTGGCCCCACTATCAAGTAACCAGGAGGGAGTGGAAGCTGCTGCAGGTGAGGCTGTGGCCATGTGAGCACGCGGCTGCCAGGGTGGAGAGGCCTGAGGAACATGCTGGCGTGGACCGGAGAAGCTAGGCTTGCCAGCTTGGTTGAGAACCCAGCTGAATTGCGGGCATTCACGGATGCGGTGGCCCTGAACACCGCAACCCTGACAGAACCCCTTGAAGGGACGAGAAGAAGAGCTCGGTAGATCTCCAGTGGGCCGCCCAGTCGGCCAAGGTGAGGATGAGCCAAGCGGTGGCATGCCAAGAATGGAGCCAGTTGCAGTGCCATGCTGCTGCGATGGTGCTAGGGACCGGTGCTGACCACGACCGCGGTCACGGTCACGACCACGGTTGTGTGGGCCTGATGTGGGATGAGCTGAGGCGGGAATGGAGAGATGAACTGCTGCAGTAGACTGCGCTAGAGATAGCTCCTTGTGGGTGAGCTTCTCAAACAATTCTTCAAAACCGATGTTAGTCTCACGTGCTTTGATAGCCTCAACAACGGGTAGATAAACTTCATTCAGCCCATCCAAGATACGATCAACTATGTCTGATTCGTCCATCGGTTTGCCCGAAAGCGCAAGCTCATCCGCTTTGTGACGAACAAAGTGCATAAACTCAGAGATAGAGCGATTCCCCTGCAGTGGACGCCTCAAATGTTCCTTTATCTGACTGATATGGCTGCGGGATGGCTTGGCGTAGATATTATGCAAAGTTGTCCAGATTTGGGCTGAAGTCTCAGCTCGAGCGATGTGTGACAGGGCTGTTTGAGACAGTGTGCTGACAAGGAAAGCAAAAACTAACTGGTCCTGTTGGTACCAGGAGGAATAAGCAGGGTTGAGAGCAGAGGAGTTGACATCGATGACTCCAGACGAAGCGGAGGATTCCGTGACTGGGGTGGCCGTCGTAGCAGGTTGTCCTTGAGCAGTTGTGGTCGTCGTGAATCTGGGCGGAGGCGGGGTCGAGCCATCGACATAGCCAACAAGACCATGGCCCCTGAGAATGGCCTGTACTTGCAGCTTCCATGCCAAAAAATTAGTGGATTCCAGTTTGTGAGTTGCTGAGTGGGCTGAAATAATAATGAGGGGACGGTTGGTGTTGTTGGGGTCAGGCAGTGTTGTCTGGAGGGCAGCCATTCTCTGGAGTGTAGTTGTTGAAGAAGACAAAAACTTACAGAGGTTGAAGAAGACAAAGACCACAAGCCGCACTTACCAGTGATGAAAAGAAAAAAGGGGGGTTACAGAGGTGGTGCTGGGAGGCTTTGAGCGCTGGTTTGATCTTCAACCGGACTTGTCCGGCGTTTTAGAAAGGGGCGATGATCCCCTGTTGACTAGCGGAAGAAGATGGAGATTCCGACGACTGGAGCGGATCGCTGGAGCGGCGCAGACCAAGTTCTGATAAACGGCTGAAACCAAGAGAGAAACCTGGTATATTGCCGTCGTTCGAGAGAGGCAGGACCGATGCTTGATCGGTTCCTGGAAGGAAGAGAGTCGACCACTGTTAAACGGATCGATCGCAGGTAGTAGGGTTCCTGCGATGCTCTGATACCATGTAGAAAGTTAATCTCACGTCTTATTTTCTTTCTCAATAATCAATATATACAATGTACACACAAGTGTAAATAACTAAAAGTTAATGGTACAAGTGTAAATAACTAATAACACTAATTAGTTCCTATAATGATTTCCAGAAAATATGGCAGACCTCTCTTTATATATCAGAATATGGGGGTATGCTGACTTTTGTTTCAACAAAATGGCTTACACGGTATCTGTAGGAAAAAATGATCAGAATACTTTCATCTACGTACAGAATCCAAGAGCTCTCCCTTGTGCTCCTCCCCTTGCCCTAGCAAAGAAGAAATCAACTCTGTCCTTTGAACTTCAGATGAGACGGTGGTAAGTTGGCTATAGAAGAATTGGATGAGCAGACAGGGATAAGAATGACCGAGCTTCAAATATCGAGAGGGCAAATTGGTAATGAAACATCGAGCACGTCAACTATGAGCTTCATAGGTTCTTGTCAGTTATTCTTGTGGAGTTTTGTTGATAATCTTTTAGTTCAGATATCAGCAACGCTAGAAGAGATCACTTAATTATTAGATCCTTAGTGTGAATGTGCTGGAGGAATGATTTAGATGTAGATTCTTGTCAGTTATTCTTGTGGAGTTTTGTTGATATTCTTGAAGTGGTCATAGATGTAGTGGTTGTACTGGAGGGTTTAGTGAGCCATGAGAAGCTTATGATTGCGGCATGTTATGGAGGAGCCAGTCTTCTGCGTTCCCATTAAATGTCTCTAAATGTAGAGGTAATTATAGCTGAGGTATGCCAAATGCCGTCAGATTCATTTCTTTTAATTTTTGTTTTGTTCCATATGTTGGACATGTTGAAAAAGATCATGTATACTTGGTATGAATTTATTCAGTACTCCATTGTATTTTACATGCTTATATATAGTTTAATGAGTCTGGTACTAGATTTCGGACTCAGTTTCTCTGTTCCAGTTTTCCTTCGGGGTTTTGAAATCTCTTTGTCGGTATCTGCAGGTTGTTGTGAGCTTCTTATGAGTTTGTGATGGTTTGTTCAAGTAAATCGACTTTAACTGCGTCATCTGAACTTTCTTATCAAGGCGGATCCCAGATAGCTCATCAGTTATGAACTCACTTTAACCATCTCTGCAGTAGAGCTTAAACTTGTCAGATGTTCTGTAGCTATTCTTTGGGATATTGAGAATAGTCCAGTTCAAGTGATGTGCGGCCTGAAGATGTTGATGAAATTATAGAATGGCTTTGTGGGTAAACCCAATTGTAAGGGGGCACAGTTAGTTTATGCTCTGTGTATGGTGATTTCAATGCCTTATCCTGGTGAGTGAGGGATTCATGAGAACTTGATGTAAACCTTGTAGATGTTCCGAACGGGAGAAAGCATGCTGCTGATTAGGGCATATCGATGGGCAAGATGAATAGCTCTGGCATTGCAGATTCTTGGTCAACCTGGGTGTATAGTGATTCTTGTCATTCCTTCTGCGGTAGGGGTTTCATCTGCACTAAGTACCGAACGCAGGTTTTTTAGGACTGGCATGGTGTGGTTCGTGGTGAAGGTTTTGTGCCACCCATATGATCATGGGGCTCCCCGTGGTTCGTAAGAGATGACATACTTTGCTGGGGTGACAGGGCAGATGGTATGAATGAAGAAGCAATTATCTGGAGAGGATTCTCACAAACTGTATACTACTCTAGGGACTCCACAATGATATCGCAGACTCTTAGTCTTTATCTGTTCACAAAAGTACTTTCTGAGCATATTGGGATACGAATGAACGGCCTTCAATATCTAGAACGGGAATCGGTAATTGAAATATTATGCTGTTCAAGTATGAGCTACAGAGATTGTTGTCAGTTATTCTCGTGGAGTTTTGTTGAGATCCTTTTAGGCCACATATCAGCAATGATAAATAGAGATCCCTGGATTGCCAAATATTTGGTGTAATGTGCTGGAGGAATGATTAGACGTGGTCAGAGATGTAGTGGTTGTACTGGAGGATTCAGTGAGCCGTGAGAAGGTTCTGGTTGCGGTTTTTTAATGGAGGAGCCAGTCTTCTTCGTTCTCCTTAAATGTCTCTAATCCGGAGGTATTTGTAGCTTAGGTATGTCAGATGCTTTGAGGTTTCTCTTTTCCTTTTTTATTTCTGGTTTTGTTCATAGTGTACTAAGTTTGCTGCCTGCTAACTTGGTTTTGGGGGCATTCTTTCCTCAAGTTACAACTAAACATTTCTGTGCGTCTCCTCACAGTTCATTGGCAAAGCAGGTCTGTTTGTTGATGTTCTTGTCTTTAAATTATTATATCTTCCTATAAATCTTATTTTTCTCTTCTCTGTTATGCCATCTGACAAATATTTCCAGCTTAGTGAATGAAAGCCAAAGAATTCAATTAGTGTTCACTCTTATCCCATCAGTTTGGTTTTAGGCAATGCTCAAGATTGTACAGTAAAATTTAATTAAAAATAATTAATAACCTCTCCAATATTAGAACCAGGGAAACACAGATTATGGAACAAGGCTGAAACCTCTAGGCAACTACAAGACTATTAACTTGGAGGAAGCTTGGGGTGATTAGAAAGGGCTTACACGATATAGGTTGATCACATAATGAATCTTCTTCTAGTCGAATTCGGCAGAAATGTCTGACATTGTTGTAGTGGAGGTGCATCCTCAGGTAGCTAGTGCAGCAACTATCAGACTTCTCATGATATGCTGCCCATTGACCTCATACCAAGTTAAGTAACCATAAGTGGTGTTTGAGTCAAACTCAACTGTCAAGCTAAACTCAGCCTAATGTAATGACTGCGAACTATCAGATCGAGATCAAGGGAGGGAGAGTTGTTTTACACAATCAGTGCCAATTATGCCTTTGATACGTCAAGAATTCAAAAGCTTGCCCAAGTGCACCACCCCCTTGCCCTAGCAAAGGAGGACATCATCACTGTTGATAAGATGGTGGCTGTAGAAGTACATGATGAGCACGCTGGGATAAGAATGATTGACTGGCATTCAAATATCTGGAAAGGGAATAGTGGTTGAACCTCGAACAGTTCATGTATGCATTCCAGAGATTCTTCAGTTATACTAGTCGAGTTTTGTTGAGATCCTGTGAGGCAATGTATCAGCAACTACACCAGAGATCACTTTATTATCAGATCTTTGGTTTTGTATATGCTGGAGGAATGATTGGACGAGGCCAGGGATGTACGTGTGAACTTTATGGTTGTGTTTGGTTAGTAGGACAAAACTGCTCGAGGTTTAACCTAGTTTAATTGTTTGCTAATTGACTATTGTGGTTGGTGTTATCACTTAGTAGTACACTATATCGCTGAATCATTTTCCATTGGATGTCGCTGTTTAAGAGGTTCAGCTGAAAAATTAAATGCGTCCAAAATGTACGGTAAAATTAATACTTCTAAGACTCTTAACATTAGAAATTGGGAAAGTACAGGTAATGATGGTAACTCGTGATATGTTATTACAATAGTAGCCCTCACACTTCAGCTCACTATGCTTTCCAGACCCTAACAATCACACAATAGGTCCTGCACTTGAACAAAAATTACGCTTTCAACTTTCAATCTCACTCCACCGCCTTAGTAATTTACAACTGCAGAAAGCCAGAAACACAATTGGACTAGTAACCGTGTGCAGGCCTTTCACCTCAGACCAGATCAAATAACCATTCGAGGCATTACTTCCCGACTTGATCTGAACTGCCACAGTGAAGTCTGCTTTGCTGATCAAACCTCTGAAAGAGATTATAGTCGGCTCCACAACCACCACCATCACTAGTGGAGCCACCACCGTGCCTACGGTGGTATTTATAGCCGAGATACGCTATATACTATACATGTTTTTCTCTACCTTTTCCATTTTTATGCTGGTTACTTCCTTACTGAAATTCATAAAGATGATACAAACTTAGGCGTACTAAATATGTTGTGCACTGACATTGTTTTGAAGGTGTTTTTTCCTCAAGATTACAAATGACACGTCCTTTGTCTCTTCACTGGTGAATGGTTAAGCAGCTCGGTTTGTAAATGCTCGTCTTTAACTTACTATATCTTCTTCCAATAAACCAGAGTTTCTTCTCCTCTTCTCTGTTGTGCTGTCTGAACCAAGTCTAAGAATGATTAAATGATTTCATACTGAACCATGTCGAACTTGGTTTTCAGGCATAATTGTTAGTGGTTTACCCTGGTTCAATGGTTCGGTACTTGCTTACTGTGGTTAGTGACTAACTTTGCAGACTATATCACTGTTTCATTTTCTCCTTTAGATTAGGAATCTGATGCAAGTAATTTTTAGGCTACCAAATTTTGTTCAGTTCCAGTAGGGTTATATGTCTTCTTCACTTAAGTTGGATTACTAATCTCTGTTAGAATTATAGGGGTTGATATTGTTTTGTCCTTGGGCCCTAAAGTTATCAAATACATCAGGGTATCGAGCATATTAATTATATACAATCCCAGAGGAAAGAAGAGGACTTGTCGAGTTCCATTGTTTTGGAAAGCCTGCTTCTTCTAGGATCATAGACTCGTATATGTAACTATATATTGATTGACTACGAAACAGTATTCAGGAAATCAACGGAATGATCTTATAGCCGACCAACGAATCAATGGGGCTTAGCATGTCGATTTCATACACTTGTCTGGAGTTTAACTATTCTATGTCGACATACATAGTACACTAAAGTTTGGTTTGACACGAACTTTCAGAAGAAAAGGATTCATAAGCTCAAAATAAATCAGTCCACCAAAGAATAATATGTTGATGATATATGATTGTTTGCTAGTGCAGACTGATTTATGAAGCTTAAAATTATTATCAGATATGCCCAACAACATATGCCGACTTTCTTTGACTTATTCTGCTTGATTTTTTCTAGGTTTCCTTGAGCTGCGGTATCAGCAGCAATACAAAGAGCACATTAGCTCACCAGAGGCTGTGTTATTGTCGACCGGACTTTGCAGTGTTATCTTCAAAAGGTTACCTTCTTTTATTTAACACAAGTTTACTTTTTATTGAGGGATTTAACACAATTTTTTGTATACATATAGCTGAGGCATGTTGTCACTTGTATCGGTATCTCATAGACAGTGTCTCCGTGGAGTGTTATTCTGTTGATTGTTGTAGCCAACCAGATCAGACCTCAAGATTTCTCCTTTATCATGGTATTTTGTTTTTTTAAAGATCGAGCCAACAATGTCTCCCCAACCTATATATTAGAAAAAAGAATGGCCAAAAATGAATCCCAAGTCCTAACTGTGGAGGCTAGTCTCTTCGTTCTACTGTTTTAGATCTTGTTCTTTCAATATCATTAAGAAGATAAAAGACATTTGCCGGCTTCAAAACCATCTGGTCCCACAAAGTACATAGGACCAGAATCTTGCTTTGGCCTATTCTATGACTTGATAGGTTAGTCACTTTAACATATTCTCAACTAGCTAGTTACATGGACACCTAGTGAAATGTCGAATTTTCATACTTTCTAGATATCAATCGGAGGGTAAGAATCTGAATACCAATAACGCAAAGAAAAGAGAGGAAAACTCATAAATCATGGTACTTGCTACTGCAGTTTTGAGGCAATTCAAATTTATTGCTGATAATTATTTGATTGTAAAGTTTGGTTTCTTAGAACTTGAAGAATGCACATCTAGAAAACAATTATTTCACTTGAAGAGTGCGTGTTATTTCTCTTTTTGGAATAAAAGCCATGTCTGGTAAGGTAGAGGACTTCAGACTGCTGTGGTGTTTCCACCTGAAGTAGCAAAAACTATAGGACTTCTCACAACATGCTTCCCGTCGACCTCGTACCATGTTAAGTAACCGTAAGCTCCAGTCCTCAAATTACTCCCGGAAGCAATCTCAACCGTCAGGGTGAACTCCGCGTTAGTGTTCTTACCGTGGAAGGAAATCGTGGATGGTTGAACCACCACCTTCATGCCTGATGGTGTAAGAACTCTTGCAGTGTAGTCGGATTTCGAGTCAGCCACACTAGTCAATACTCTCTTGTAGCTGAAAGTTGTCGCATTCGACTTGTTTGAGATTGCGATAAAAGCAGGGTAGTTGAGATCCAAGCTGGCATCGGCGCAACTGAAGTTGGACGTCCTTGCAATTACCGCGATTTGTTTCCTCGTGTAGTTCATCCCGCTGAGGAATCTGATATAGTCGTTCACCCCTGCATCGTAGACAAGTCCATCGCCTTTTAGGATTCACGTGACCCGCCCCGTAGTCTAGAGGAGTTGCTGCAACACCTGTGGCGATATCCAGTATCGTGGCATTCGTGTTGTCTACAATGTTTGCTAAAAAATCTGGTACTAGTGTATATAAAATCTGTAAGGTCAGAATAGTGCAGGCGAATCTGTTCTCTATAAGTTCTAGTTATTACCAAGGTAAACTTTTTTGATCTATCAGTTGAGGGTTTTGGTAACTTGAAAACTTTTCACAATGGGTAATAGAAGTATCACTTCTGTTGGACATGTTGACAATGACTGTATGCTTGGTATGGATTTATTTGCTATTTACTTTTACTTAATATGGACATTCTAAGTTTGCTTGTATTTGATATGTTCACTGTATTTTACTTGTGTATATGTATGTAGTACAAAGGGTTTGTGGAGACACTAAGTTCTTTGTTTTGCTACCTGCAGATTCTTGTGAGATTCTTATGAGTTTGTGATGGCTTCTTCAAACACATCGGCTCTGATTATGTCATCTGGACTTTCTGAAGGCACAGCCCATATAGCTCATCTTTACATGAACACACCTCAACCACCTCCGCAGCAGAGCCAGAGCTTCTCAGATGGTCCTGTGGCTATCCTTTGGGACATTAAGAACTGTCCAGTTCCAAGTGATGTGCGGCCCGAAGATGTGGCCGGAAATATCAGAATGGCTTTGCGGGTACACCCAATCATAAGGGGTGCAATTAATCTTTTCTCCACGTATGGAGATTTCAATGCCTTCCCTAGGCGATTAAGGGAAGGATGCCAGAGAACTGGTGTTAAACTCGTAGATGTACCAAATGGGAGAAAGGATGCTGCTGACAAGGCTATATTGGTCGATATGTTTCTTTTTGCTCTTGATAACCCTCCGCCGTCTTCCATTATGCTGATATCAGGGGCTGTTGACTTTGCTCCGGCGTTGCACATTCTCGGTCAACGTGGCTATACGGTGATTCTTCTCATTCCTTCTGGGGTGGGTGTTTCATCTGCGCTTTGTAATGCAGGTAGTTTGTTTGGGACTGGCCTAGTGTGGTCCGAGGGAAGGCTTTGTGCCCCCTCCTCATCGCACCCCTCCTCCAGAGATTGCGGGGTATCTTCCAGGTTACCAGCCCAGCGATAGGGCAGATGGTCCTGTTGAAGAAGAAGCGATCATCTACAGAGGAGCTTCACAAACTGTATACAACTCTAGGGACTCCACTGTCATATCACAGTCTGTCTGGGTACAACACTACTAACCTACCAATACCTTCTTATACCTCAACTAATAGATCGCATAGTCTTCCTCTGGGTTTGAGTGAAGCTACGACGGCGTGTAGTTATGAGATTGATGTGATGTGGGTCCAGCCTGGTGATCTAGATGGTTTGAAGCAACAGATAGCAAAGATGCTTGCAATGTTTCGGAGAAGAATATAGGTTGTTTAAGGGCTGTGAATATTAACTTCATGAACAGTTACAAAGAAGAACGTTGAGGTCGAAGAAAGAAGGCGCAAGGTAGAAGATCTAGGACTCTCACCTAGAGCTGCATGTTGGTTTGGTTTAACCGACAATTATGGTTAAAACCGAACTGACTAAGGCAATCGGTAGAACCGTCGAACCTAACCGGGGGAGAAACACGGAAGCCAAAGCCGGACCCGGGGTAATATGGGTTGGGTTTGGTTGCTTGTTTTCAGAAACTGGAACCGGTTTCCAACCGACCCGGAACCGAGTTTTCAAAAAAATGAGACTTTAGGTATAGTCACATCACCGGATTACCGGGTCAGCGGCCGTTGTTGAGGCCCGTTGTTTTTTTTTTTTTTTATGTTTTAAGTAATTACAAACCCCCCCCCCCCCCCCTATTACTCTTCTATAAATACCATACACATTTCATACATTTTTCTTCACTCGAACACTTTCAAATACTCTCCATTTCTCTCACACTCCATACTCTCAAATTCTCTCAATCTTCCAACTTTGTGAATTGCGGATTTCTCTCAATCATCAACAATTGTGAAGCACTGATCAATCAAAACATCCAACTCCTCCATCTTCCACATTCCTCCCCCAAGAATTATTCTTCGAGTTTGTAAGGGTTTTTTTTTTTTTTAGTTTTGCATTATACTTATTTTAGTTCTTGTTATTTGTTACTTATTTGCTAAACTTTATTTTAATAATCATTCTAAGAAAAAATGTCTACCTCTCGTAATATAGAAATTGATATTAATGACGTTGAACAAGTAATTGGTACAAGTGCCGATGTTGATTTTGGTCTAGAAGAAAATGACCCAACAATAGGTTCCCATAAAAGAACTCGTAAAGGTTCTAAAAAAATTTTGGTTTGGAATTATATGAAAAAAGTAGAGGATGGAGTAGACGAAAAATGTATTCCCAAATATAAAGTCGTTTGTAATCTTTGTCATAAAAGATATGCATACCACCAAACTGGTGGATTAGGATCAATGAAAAAAAAACATTTACAAAAAGAACACGGCATTTTCTTAGATATACCCACCGTAGGTGAACCGCTTGTCCAAACCCAACTAGGATATGACGCACAATGTAACTTACTTCCTTTTATGTATGATGGTGTGAGGGCAGAAAAAGCATTAGCTCATTTTATCACCGTTATCGAAAAACCTATTAATATGGCCGACGACCTCGAGTTTGACTAATTAATTACTATCGCGTTTTGTCCGAGTTATAAGCATATAGGTAGAAATACTTCTAGGAATGATATAATTGCTTTATACAGTGAGAGGAAGCGGTAATTATGCAAAATTATTTAAATTTTAATTTTACACTTTCTTGCATATCCGATATGTGGACCGGTCGAAATAATAAATGATATGTTTGTGTCAGCGCACACTACATTGACCCAAGTTGAAATTTACAAAAACGTGTTATTGCATTTCGAGAAGTTTCTTATCCTCACAACGGTTTAAACATTGGAGAAACTATAGTCGATGTTTTTAACGAGTGGGGTATTAGTGAACGAATTACATCAATGACTTTTGACAATGCATCGGCATGTGATAGTGCGATAGACTATATGCAAACTTTGATACAAACACCCTTTCACGAATCTATTGGACACGTGCGTTGTGTATGTCACATTATCAATTTAATTGGACAAGATGGTTTGAAAGAACTTTTTGGTCATGTTAATCCTATTCTTGAAGCTATTCTCTATATTGCTTCTTCATCCCGTCGAACCAAACGATTTATGAAATTTTATGATCAATACGGCAAGAGAAGAAGGAGATTTGGACTTGATTGTAAGACAAGATGGAATTCAACGTACTTGATGTTATGTAGTGTTGTTGGCTACGAGACCCTTATCACACATTTTATAAATAAATGTGACAATCCAATTTCCATTTCGTCTTATGATTGGAGAGTTGGGAAAGCCTTAAGAACTTTTCTTGAACCATTTTATACTGCAATCAATTTTCTTTCGGGTGTTTATTATCCAACTACGACCAAGTTATTCCACAACTATGGTTTATAAGTTGCGCTTTTAAAGAATATAGAGATAATATTATTTTAGGAGATGCAATTGCGCCTATGGAAGTAAAATTCTCAAATATTTTGAAAACATCCCTATGATTTTTTGTTTGGCAAGTATTGTTGACCCAAGGTCTAAGGATGAAACCCTAGAGTTTACGCTACAAAATATTTCGGAAAACATGAGTACCGATGCTCAACATCTAGTGATATCACCATCTTCCCAAGAAGTTAAACAAACTCCTAATGTTATGTATGAAAAATATGTTTTTAAGTTTGGTATTGGTAAGCAAGCTTCTCAAGCATCATCTAGAGTCTAGCTTTCAATTCCTTCTTGTCATGTGATGAAAGATCTTGGGGCGATATCCTAGGTTCATCATTGTCTTGCGTGGTGACCATCATGTCTTCCCCTTCGATGTCAAATCATCGATGGGGTACCCTCCTAAGAACATTCCTACGCAAAGAGGGTTCATCCACAGTTATAATCTATGGTAGGCTATCCAATAGGCAAGTTACTCCCACAATCCTAAAGATCCGTAGGAACCGTTTCCTATTGATCAGTCAGAAATGGGGCAACATCCAGTAAAAACTCTGTTTCGTAAAGACTTACTTCTCTCCAAACTTTCTTCCTGTCTTTGAAAATTTAGTTAGCTCATAAGCTGCCGATCCCCATGGCCTAAGGTGACCTCATATAGGTTGCCTTTTGGTCCACATCTCGTAGGGCGTAGGGGCTACAGACTTGGTGGGTATTTGGTTGAGTACGTCGACAACCGTTCAGCAAAGCGTCTCCTTAAGATAGGGAACATGTTACTTTGAACGCGCTTGTAGGGTTTTGATTCATGGATGCGCAACGGAAACACAAACAAACATAACCCATGCAAAACCTTCCAAGGATCACAAGTCAAGAGACATAACAATGGTAAATGAAGAAATCAATAACACACCTTAGGGTTCTCCTTTGATGACTTCTAACGCGAATTGCGTCACGTTCTCTATAGTTGATCCACGCCTAGAGTTGAATACTAGATCTTCCAATCGTTGGTGCTAGCCCGGAAAGAGGAAGAGGAAGAAGAATCATGCAGCATGGAGCACCAAAGGTGGCGGCTCCCTTTTAGGCCGACGGGTAGGGGGGCAGTCCCAAGGGGGTTCGACCCTCTTTTGGGACTTGCTCTTCTCTCCTTGCTTTATTCTCTCCTACTCTATCATATAGATGTGTGTATGTGTAGAGAGAGACAAATAAGCTAGGAGTGTTCTTTATATAGTCCAACAACTCCTTGTCCTACTACATAAAGAACCCCTCTCCTAATCCTACTCAAGTTCGGATTAGTCCCTTTTGTTAAATAGTCATTGTCATGTCAATACATGGATTAGTTCTATTTGTAAATTAATCCTAATCATGTCTCTACATGAATTAGGCCACCTTGGCAAATCTTAATCATGTCTATACATGGATTAGTTCAACTTGCATATTAGTCCTACTAAGTTAGCAAGTTGTTGCGATTTGATCCTTTTAATTAATTAATCATATTAATTAATTAATTCCCAAGTCTAGTTCACCCCTATATGGCGTGTGACCCCATAGGTTCTATTTAGTTGGTAGTAACTATTTACTAATATATAGCGGCCTCTAGCAAGACATTCATTCTAGCCAACAAATAGAATAGTCATCATGACAAACCTTGTGCAAGTAATTGCCTCATCCCTTTGTCCCAATATCCGGATTGGACACGAGACATACAAGTCACACTCGTATATCCAATCCATAGTTTCTCGATCCTGGGAATAGCCTTATTCGTGCAAATAACATCAATATCCCATATTGATTTATTTGAGTCTGGCCAGACATTTTATAAGCACTATCCCTCGAGTGGCCTAGGATATTTGCTCCCGTTATGTGGGAGGGACAAATTCTATCTACGTCTACTACGATTTCTAAACTTGCTTCTTATTGTATTCAGTACACGCCTTTATAGCTACCAAGTTACGGTGTAGCGTTTGACGTTACCAAGATCACAATAATCCACAACTAGACAATCTAGTGACTTCAAGTCTAAGGATGACTGAAACACCCCGGAACCCCGGTTCCTTGCTAGCACAACCAAACGATAATCCAAAAGCGCATTTATTTCATAAAACCGGAGAAATCCTCCAACAAATGTTTGAAATAAATAAAATGACATTGTCTAAATGAATTAAATACTTCCGAAGTAAATAAATGTTTCCTAGCAGCCTGATCCTAGTCTTCAATTCACGTGTGCGCGTTCCCCCACCTTATTCTCGACCTGCGGGTTTTAAAATAGCGAAAGCCGACCGCAGAAAACGTTTATCAGTAAAAACTGAGTAAGCTCAAACTACAACATGTAAAACAAGAGTTTTGGCTAACAGAAAATATAAACAAGAGATATAAGCAAGAGGGATTTGATTAACCCGTAAGAATTTAAAACAGTAGCTGATTCCACATATAAATCATTAGTTTAGCTGAGGCATATTTAGCCCAGCGGGTAACGAATACCCACAGAGAGGTCACGATGCAATAATAATAAATAGGGTACCTTTTGGGATATCACAGTCCATCCCAGTTCGCCCTAAACAACTATGAGACCTTTAGTGTCGACACCCCTATACCGTAGTGACCTACACAGGCATAAGTAGTACTCAATAGCTTTCACGCCTTTATAAAACTCCGCGACCGTATCATAGCAGTATATGTCAATCACGAGGGTCGGGTATGTAATCTCGTGTGGATTAGCACCCGAGGGGAACCACTCATGTGTGTCCCTCCACGCACACCCTCTGTACATCGCCCCAATTCATTTATCGTTCATTATTCTTTCACAATTTCACAAGAATAATATTTGATTCAAAAGGCTGAGTAAAACACATTCTCGAAATCACGCTTCAAAATCCACTAGTAAAATAGTTTGAGTATTGGAAGATATAGGAGTTGGCAATTTAGGAAATAACGCACGCGAAAACCACATTTTGAAAGTTAAAGGTGTTGCACGCCTGAACTTACCTGGAAATTGAATGGAGCTTGTCACACGAAAGCAAACGAAATCCTAGTAATACGGATGCTCCACAAATTCGCCGTCTACGAAGTTGGCGTCTACAATAGCAAATATTTCCTAATTATCATTCAATTATCACGACATAGCGCATACAAATCCTATATGCAATGTATATGACCCCTTATCTAAACCCCCAAGATTTGCTAAAGTGAAATATGAATTCGATTATACATATAGCTTATAAAAGCTAGTGCTTATATAAAAACAAGATACATAATGCTATTTATAAACTTATTCGTATACATTAAAAAACTATTTTAATTTAGTCATATGACCATTTCCGAAAAGATTAAACTTGACGATTATATTTAATAAAGCATATATATGCATAAGTATATAGTAAAAGCTTTCAAAAAAAAGTATATAGTAAAAGAAAGAAAAATAATAATAATAATAATAATAATAATAATAATAATAATAATAATAATAATAATAAGTTTGGAAAAAAACTATAGTAATTGCTTACTTTGAAAAGATTTGACAAACTTACTCCAACCATTATTCTTACATTCTAGTACTTTAATTACTTACAAAATCTCCTACAATGTCATTGTTGCCATTTATCTATACTAATACAGTACTGCTACTACTAATATTATAATGGACTACCCATCTTTCTAATTCACCCAACACTCACGACACACACACCCAACACTCACACACACACAGACTCTACCCGACACCCAACGATACACACACACCCTTACATACATCTACAGGTTCGCCCTCTTCTTCAAAATTTCAAATCCCATAACATTGGATTTGAAAGGGTCACAGAGTAAGACAAAAAGGGCGGTTGCAACTAAGACATCTTTGAAAGCTATGGAAGGACAAACAAATGTTCCCAAAGATGTTCTACTAATGCAGAAATTACGGAAAAACATCTTACCCATTAAGGATAACTTCATAGTGGTCAACTTGCAATATTCTTGCTCACGCTGCAGAGGAGTGATTCAATCCAAAAGCCGATGGACTTGCAACGAATGTAAACACTTTCAGCTGTGCAACAGATGCTATTGTGTAGATAGGATGTCACACATATCTAGTCGGGGGAAGAAGCATTTTTTTTCTGAGGTGAAAGGGGATGGTGTGCCTGAAGATACCGAGGATAAAGACGTGATTGTGGAAAAGAGTTGCTTGGAGAATAGGAACTCCTTCCTAAGTTTCTGTGTGGAGAATCATTACCAGTTTGATACACTTCGTCGTGCAAAGCATTCCTCAATGATGATCCTTTATGAGCTGCACAAATCAATTGTGCCTTGTCATCCTGTTTGAATGACGGATGGAGCTTTGCAATTACACTGTTGTAGCTAAATCAACAAAAGCAACTGTTTGTACAGAGACAAGGAGCAACTTTTGTTGTACAGTTAGCTTGGGAGCGTTCAGATGTGCTTGGAGTCGAGTGATGTAAAAGCTAAAGCGATATTATGTATAGAGAGCTTGATCTGTTTTCCTTTTGCGCGATGACATGGAAATAATAGTTTCCTTATATGTTTCCCGGTTTTTTTGTTATCTCAGAACAATAATGTAACTAAAGCTTTCCAGTAGAGTTGTTTTTACCGCGCATCAACTATTCCTACTAATTTTTCTCTTGATTTAGCTCATTAGTGCTTCATCTAGCTAGATACATGTTTGAACAAGTTCACTTCAATTTAGAAGCGGCCTTCTATTTGTCAAAGAAATTCGCAACTTAATTTACTACTACCTATTATTAGAGGAAAGACACGGACCAAATAACAATGGTGATTTAAATTGCATTTGTTGTTACAGGGTCAGTTGTAACCAACCGGTTGTGACAAAAAAAATTAGCACACCGATTAGATTAGCTAAGGGACCACGTTGCCTAACCCATAGTGATATCAAATTGCCGTTCCATACTAGCACAGAAGTTTCCAATGCGCAAACATATGGTATAAAAGTAACAACAGGTGCGCACCTCAGATCACAGCATCTAATTACACTTGTACAATGTGAAAAAAAAAAAAAAAAAAAAAAAAAAAAAAAAAAAATCATCAGGTCAGCATACGTACAGATCAAATACAAATAAACTTCACATGGAAACTATTACCTACCTGCTAGTTGGTAGCTCTACCAAATTCTTTGTTTACCAGAGAGGGGAGACAGAAACAAGTGCCTACTGGGATTCGTTTAAGCTAGAAACACATGAAGAAGAATTGGCACACGGTCTCTTAGGTTATCCAATCCATACTTCCAGAGTCTGGACTCGAGAAGGAGATACAACAGCGTCTGGACTACAAGAAGACTCCATCCTTGGTATCTGCATTCTACAGACAATACAAATGAATACTTTAGCGACGAAATAAGTAGCCTCCCTGATCTTCTCAAGGTTCAACAAGTGTTTATTTCGTGGAAAATCGTATAGTTAAGCTGATTGAAGCCGAATACAAGACAATTCAGTGGACAAATGCCGCAAGTACTGTGACAATTTAGATGTAGTTTGTTAAACTTGTGTGTATCTCTAGACAACTGGCAAGTATTATCACCTTTGTTTCCCCTGAAACTTTCTAGTTGACTTTTTCCATCTGTAACCATGTCACTTTGACCCAGTGATTTGGATAGCAAAACGATGTAACAGAGAGCGAGAGAGATCAAGCGAGAACTTGAGAGAGATTGGTGTGGGTTTTCTGAATTTCTATGGGGGTTTAAATAGACTCGGATTGAAGAATCCGACGACAATTAGGAGAGTTTCCTGGTTGTTTTCGATTCCGAATCGAACCGCAAAATTGGGTAAAATAGTTTTCCTGAAACGAAAGAATTGGGTTTTATCGAATAGGGGGGTGAATTGGGACGGGTTGGTGGTGAGTTTGTGTCGGAGGTGGAGTTGGCTTGGCGGAGAAATAGCCGGAGAAGGAAACGGAGATGAATCTCCTCTTCGTTGTTGGGGAAGAAGATGAAAGGTGGAGGTATTCAGTGTGACTGGCACACCGCGTGACGCGGTGGCTGGTCACGCGCAATTAATTAAAAATGGTGACGTTTGGGCACGTTAAAAATGTAATACGACCCACAACTTTTAATAACTAAAACTTATATCTAACCCTATAACTTTTATTAAAATAAACTATAGAAGAAAATTTTATTAGTTTCCCTAATAAATATTTATTAAAATATATATATATAAAACAAAAAAAGATATATATATATATTTAGTAAAAGAAGAAAAAGGTACTTTTATAGTTCCTAATAACGACCCGAAACATTCACAAAACTACTTAAAATACTCCCAAAATTTCGGGGTATTACAATGACAATACCATTGCACCACGAGAAGCACTTGTGACTTAACATAACATGTATGTAGCCTTCTCGGAGATGGGTCAATCCGGTGCGCCATTACCCTTAATACACACCCATGTGTTGGATCATGATATCTCCATATCAATCCAACCCCATACTAGTCTATAGATGATTGTCATATTAATCATTATAATCGACTAGGGATATTTAAGAATATAACACTTATATTCTAAGGACTTCATTCATGTTAACATATCTCTATATCGATACCATAATGAATCGTAAATCCATAAATGTCACAATTAATTGATTACGTCTAGGGCACAATTCCAACAGTCTCCCACTTGCACTAGAGTCAATCTCCTGCATCATATGCCTATTGATCTAGCATGGCCCTCCTCGCTTACACTGCGTAGGGGCGAGACATATGCTGTCACCTTGCAAATATTCACATCTCCTCCATCAACAATTTGATTGAGATTGAATATTCTGAATAAATGCATCTTATGTATTAATTTACTCAGTCCTCTATGTTAGAATCAGAACTGAATCTTGCCTGGAACCTTTCCAGCTCACAGTCGCTCCGACTAGGGCAAAACTCAAAACTCGACTTATAATCTAAATCTTCTTTGTCAGATTTGAAGTTCGCATCACTGTAACCCCTTACAGTAAACTCTTCGTATCCTCCATTTATCAAAAATTCATCCCTAGTGCTTCTCAAGTACTAAAGGATAATCTTGATAATTTATCCAGTGACTCTCACCCGGATTTGACTGGTATCTTTGTGAAATGCCATATGACACAACTGGCCTAGTACATAACATGGCGTATCTCATGAATCTTATTCATACGGTCCCTTCCCAATCTAATTGGAAAGACAACTAGTCTTCAAAAGACCAATTCCATGTGACATAGGTAGAATCCATATTATATACATGTTGAACCATTTTCAACACCTTTGTCAATTTATGTACTGTGACTTAAGCCGCACAACCATCTTGATCTATCTCCATAGATCTTTATAGGTTGTTTCGCCTAAGTCTATCATTGAAGATTAATTCCCTAGTCAATCTACGTGAGATTGCCAAGTAGGGTCATCAATCCCAATGACTAGTATGTCTCCACATACAAGACCAGAAATATAATTATGCTCCCACTAACCTTCTTGTAAACACAAGTCTCATCTTCAATTTTGATGGAACCAAACTCCTTTAATTGCATCATCAATTCGAAGAGTCCAACTCCTAGAAGCTTGATTCAATCTATAAACAGATTGCTACAAGCAAGATACTAATAGATTTAAGCATCACAACTGCGAAAGATTTCATCATAGTCTATACTATGAACTCACAGGAAATCCTTACCCAACCAATTGTCCCTTAAAGGTAATCATATTACCATCCATGTTGGTTTCCTCATAACCCACTTGCACCTTTCAGGTGGTTCCACCAAATTCCATACTTTGTTGGTATACATGGATCCCATTTTGTATCTCATGGCTCCTAGCCATTTCTGAGAGTATGGCCCACATGTGGCCATCTAATAGGTTGTAGGCTCATCTTGATGAGCAATATATCGCAGGTTATGAGAAATCCTTATTTCTCTAGTCCCTTGACATATCCTACCTGACCTACGAGGTTCTTGTGTTACCTGAGTAGGTCGCTCCACAACACCTTGGGATCCTGCTCATGTTCCATCAAAAGGATCAATGTTATGTTGTGGTTCTTGAACTTCTTCAAGTTCTACTGTCCTCCCACAGTTTCTTTTAGAGACAATCTCTACCTAGAAACACTATGGTTCGAGAAAAAAACAGTTTGTTCTCGATTTGGTTGTAGAAATAATATCTTTTTCAGGATACTCCACAAAACATTTATCCGACTTGGGTCCAAGTTTATTTGTAAACTCTTTACATAAACTTCATAACCCCAAATATTTATGAATGACATACTAGGACACTTCCTAGTCCATATCTTATATCGTGTTTTTCATAATCTGTTTTTGATGGTACAAGGTCAAGGGCTAAACTTGTTGTAATTAGAACATAGCCCCTAAAAGTAAACAGGAAGTTCTGGTTGACTCATCATGGACCGAACCGTGTCCTACAAGGTTCGAACTCTCCTCTTAGACACGCCAAACCCATGTGGCGTGCTGGGTGGAGCGAGTTTTGGATCATATCCAATACTCCCATAGATTCTTGTCAAACTCTTGACTCAAGTACTCTCCTCTATGATCCAATCGTAGAGCCCTGATACTTTTGCCAAGCTGGTTCTCTACTTCATTCCTGAATATTTTGAACAATTCAAAGGATTCTGATTTGTTTCTTCATAAGATACATGACACGATTTCTTACGTGTATACGCAAGTGCACGGTCAAGTAGTATAGGGGTGGTATTTCAACCCCGAGTTATCGATCCCACGGGAATTTACGATTATTAATTGACTAGAAAGTGGTTATAGGAGATCTAAGTGGCCGGTAAAAAGTTGTTTGAATTTGTAACGTTGTCGCCCACAAACAAGCGACGTAAATTAAATAACAAGTACTAAATATTTTTGTAGGGTTTTCAATTTTTAAACAAAAATAAATAGTGATTTGATTACGATTAATGAGAAAGAACTAGGCAATTGATGTCCCTAGGGTTGTTAACGATTTCCGGAATTATGCATGAAACACTCTACTCACGTTCTAGTTATATCGGGTAATACCCATCACGATCTTCTCTCGATCTCACGTGAATTTGTGTAACTAATAGATTTCTGGTCCTCTCGGTCCACCTCCGTCTATCGCTACAATCTAATTGATTTCCTAGACTTGTTCACCGGGTCCTATCGGTCCACCGAATTCACTAAGTTCTACAAAAATCAATTGAAACTACCCTCACACGATTAATCAAGTTTGTATCTCCTCTCGGTCTCAAGAAACTACAAGATTACCTACAATATTCTTTAACATGTATCAAAAAGTTCACTTTCGTGCAACAATCTCAACGACTAGTATCCTAAGGGTGATCAAGCCAAGAATACTTAGAATGAAGTACAAGAATATGTAAGATAACTAGAACATTCATAAACTTTAAGCAAACGCATGTATCATGTCCAAAATCCGGAAAATCATCCAACAAACCCTAGTTTCTCATCAATCACCTAGCTTGAGAAGTTTAGCTAGACATAATATGGTTCAACATAAACAAAATCATAGAGTTCATGAAGAATAGAAGAAGAAAAGATGATCAAACGCTTGAATCTTCAATGTAATTGATGATCCTTGCTCCAAGCTTGTTCTCCCTTCTTCCCTAGCTCCAAAATCTTCAAAGATGCGTGAATATCCCTCTCTTAGGTCGTTCTCCCCGTTCTCTACCAGCTGGGCACGTTTTTTAATGAAAAATATGCCGAAATTGCACTTCAGCCCCTCTACTTTGTAATTCCCGGGCAGAATTCTTTGCTGATTTTGCGCGGGCTGTTTCTCCCTCATACGGACTCGTCTTCGGGCCTACCATATACCGTTGGAAAGCTACGGATGTCTACTTTCCAATGCCGCAAGCCTTGATTCAAAATTCCTTGTAGATTTTCCTGGGCATCGAAAAGAGTGCAGGCTGGTCCTGTGTGACTTTTCCAACTTTTCTTCGTTTTAGCGTCTTCTTTTCTCCTCTTCATTCCCGAGCATATCCTTGAGCTAGCTTGTGTTCCGAAGTTCGTTTCCGCCCCATAATCATCGCTCCAAGCTCCCGGTTCCTGAAATACACAACACGAAAACATACCGGAAGATCACATGCGATAAACAATGTATAAATCATACGAAAAACGCCCGGATTATGAAATAAAGCTCAATAACTCAAGTATGCTCAATACAACCCGGATTTGGTCAATTTCTCACATAAATACATCAAATAGCTCGCAAAAAGGTCATGGATCATAAACAATATAACTCCTAATGTGGAGTTATCAAACACCCCCACACTAACCTATTGCGCGTCCCGAGCAATCCAATCAAAGTACAACCAAAATCCGACCACAATCCATCCAAAAACATCCTCCAATGAAACTCAACCCCACAAGTGATACGAGTCGAGAATTGCATACTTACTAGAAACACCGTTGCATACAAATCCTAACTAGCCGACTCAATAACGAAACAAGACTCGACAATGCAACAATATGATGCAAATGCAAACTACGACTCAATCCTACACAAACATATATATATATACAAAACACACTTTTTATATTTTGGTTGAGATCGGGCAATCTCCATTGGCTTAAGTCAATTATCATGAAGTGATGAGAATCCTAGGAACAAAGCTTGAGTTGAAACTAAACTCGACAATGAGACTCTCCCCTAGTTAGTATAGAAAGCCTAACTCTACTAAGTACAAGAGTACGCTACCTCTTCGCGTGTGCCACGAAATAAGAGACTACACTAGGCAAAGCCACATCCAAGGTCCGAGCTCCTAATCCGCTAACGGTTTTCACATGATGAGGCTTAGGGACATAAAGATAATCTTGTCGAAATCAAGTCCTAAGCGTCACATTCTCACATCAAAACCCACATCTCACACACCCTCACCACGATGATAGGAACCAAAACCCAAAGCTCACCACCTCCGGCCCTCAATTCCCTCAAACCCCGGTACACTAGTGATCTCCGTGGCCATCGTCGTTCGTCGTGCATGAAACGTGAACCATTGTCGTCAAAGTAGCTCCACCACTCGTTCCAATTCAATTCCACACAAACTTTATTTAATCTCTCCTTTTTCTTTTTCTCTCATTTTTTTTCTCTTTCTTTCTCCTTTTTTTTTCAAAATACCACCACAATGCACAAATAATATCCGAGTGGTCTTCAAATAACAATCACATATGCTAGGAGAAGGAAACACATAAGTCGATGAATGAATATCACATAAAATATCATCTCCTCCTAACTCAATCAAAGGCCATGTCAAATCCAAGCCGCAAAATCAATGAAGTAAATGTGTGGGAGTGGAGTCGTCGCAAGCTCACTCTCAATGTCCGAAGTCAAAAGTCGACACCCCCACACTCGAATGTAACCATATCCCCTCTCAAGTAGTCCCGAAGATGAATGTATCTCGTGCCTAATCCAACCGACCTACACCAAAGTAATCACAACCGGTACCTAGCACGATCCACCAATTAAGTTCACCCAACCCAATTCCGTGCGTATTAGATTCACGCACTCACGGCTCTCCACAACTGTGTCCATGATGTAGTGGCATGGAACACCGCCACACCGAAGTGCGCAAGCCTACTCACTCACCCTCGCATCCCCTCGTAGATAGTCAATGTAGTGCAAGCAAGATGTAGAACTCAACGAAATGTATAATCACTCCCTCATCGAACCCCCTCAACTACACAACCCCCTCGTGACGCACTAAAGTGGTGATTCTAATCAATTTGTGATGAAGGCCAAGAATCGTCACCCTATGTCCGAAGGCTAGCAAGAATCCAAGGTTCAAATTGGGGCGTCTAATGGTCCTACAAGGTGAGTTCTAAAAGCAGTGAGTGCTCTAATACACGTCCTCGCACAGCTGTTTCGTGTGCCACTACGAGGCGGGTTGGCGACTACCTAAGACGTACACATGGATGTTCGGCTTGTTTAGCTCACACCTAGCTCAGCTCTTGTAAGAAAATAGGCACACACTTTGCGTTTAAAAATCACATAAGTGTTAGAAATAGGTAGGCACCCCCGTAAAGAAAGTCTCTCTATACCTACTAGGGGGGACTCACGTTGTCACTCTCGGTCGCAAATCATGCTCTACACCTAAAATCCTCACACTTCGCAATTTATCAAACTTTAGCCTCTTTTGATTGCCCTTTTCTCAAAATTTTCTCTTTTTTTTAATTATTTTTTTTTCTCTTTTTTTTTATTTATTTTTTATTTTTTTTATATGTAAATCCTAACTCTAAATGCAAGGCCAAACACGAAAGAAGACTCGAAACAGACTCGATTCAGGTAGGTAGACACAATTAAGTAAACGTGCAACTAAAATTAAACAACTAACACATATATAGAGAGCTAATAACATCACAATACGCCACTATAACTAAGCACGACATGGACCACAAATATGACACAATACGAACTAACAATCTATATGTGACAGGTTAATGCAGACACGGACGAACTGGCTAGTTAAGACTAAAAATCCCCCCCACACTAGACTGCTTCGTTGTCCTCAACGAATTCGGAGATCAATCAAGAGGACTCGGCAATTCTAATGCGAGGGGCGGTGAATCTACTCGGACTCCTCACCACCCTGGTCTCCTGAGTAGTCACTCGAGGCATATGTGAAATCAAGTTCCGGTCCGGGTGCCGGCTCATCCAGAACCCCACACGCAATCGCTATCTCCTCAATCCTCCGGTCTTGCCTATCCTGACGCAAACCCATCCGTCGTAACCCCTCACCCAACTGACGCATGCCGTGGCGCACATGCGTATACTGTCGGTCCCTCATCGTAGAGGAAGCCGCTATCATATCCCTGGTGAGTCTCATCTCCCGAGCTAGCTCAGACTCAGAAGAACTGGCACGACCGGCTCTAGAACTGGGACCCTCCTCAACGACACTCTTTTTCTTCTTCTTCAAAGGATCCGGTATCATCTTATATTTTCTCTCGCTTTTTGCTACTAGATCCCACTCATCGCGATCCCCTTTCACAGTCACACTCCCAACAAGGTGTTTCAAAAGATACCCGTATCCCGCGGCCTTTCTGTTGTCGTCCTTCCCCCTAGATAGGAAAGAAAGGTATAGTCGCTTAGGGATATCAATACGATCACCCTTCGATAAGCACAACGCCATCAAACAAGTATCAAAGGACACAAAGTTCTGAGGAGACAAGCCCTCGACCCACGACTCTATGATCTCAACCAGCCACTGTGCCTCAGGAAGAATAAACCCTATCTTAATTTTCCACCGCCTAAGGCTCTTTTTCCTAATCCACTCAGCACCTTTCACACCCTTGCAACAAAACTGGTGAACTTCATCAAACAACTCTCTGGGGTCTTTCTTAAGGTAGACTTCGAATTGGCACTTCTGAGTCAGTGGCGGCCATTGAAGAGCCGCCCCTATGGTCTCGGGAGAAAAGAGAAACCACTTCCGCCTCACATAAATCAGTCGCTGATCACGGAGATGGCGACCCTCCGCAGAGTCATAGTATAAGGAGTTAACACAAATCTCCTTGGTAAGGGCCGTACTTGCCTTACCATCAATCAAGCGCATCCAACCCGCAAAATTCTCTCTCTTCGCCACATCCTCTAAATCCGAGGGTACACCATCCATTGGGAAGAGTCTCTCTGCATTTGCATTCCTCGAAATGCGAGTATTAAAT
Source organism: Linanthus parryae (assembly GCA_023055425.1). Classification (NCBI taxonomy): domain Eukaryota; kingdom Viridiplantae; phylum Streptophyta; class Magnoliopsida; order Ericales; family Polemoniaceae; genus Linanthus; species Linanthus parryae. The sequence goes on along the minus strand of JALGPY010000004.1, from coordinate 123,365,499 downwards.
TCATACGCAAAATGAGCATCCGCCGATATGAAACGAAAGTTACAGAACAACTTAGGGGTTGGCTCTATGCCAAATTTCAATTCTAGCATCTTCCTAAGCCTCCCTTTGTTAATGGTCGGGAACCCACTCGGCAAAGGTCTCTTTAACTCTTCCCTTTCCGGAGATAGCGGGACCTCGTATGTGAAATCGCCACTATCTCCACCTATGACCATCTCGTGCTCACTATCCCCCTCATCGTCAGGTGCATAATCAAGGTCACCACTAGTTAAACGCAATCTCTTACTCATTGTTCACAATTTCCAGAAACGTTTCACAAATACACAAATAAGTACACGTGACAATTCACACCTACACACTAAACAGCAGCTCCAAATTGACAAGTGGTACAAGGGATATGAATCAATTTTTCAAATAAAGCGCAACCTACTTGTGCCTAGATGCCAAATTGAAACTGAGAGAGAATGAGAATTGACCTCTGACGGTTGCCTGTTCCACAAAAATTTCGACAAGAAGGGCCGAAAATCGACCGTCGAAAATTTTCTGAAAAATTGGAATTGCTTGCGTCACTGAACTCCCCAAAGTGTCTGCGTCCTTCTTCCTTCTTCCGTGAAAGCTGAATTGCACCCTTTCTTCACAATTTTAAACTTTTCTTCGAAGAACCCTAGGTGGGTTCGTCTTCAATTCAGTGCGATTTCAGCCCCAATCACCAAAGATACCAGCAATTAACGATGATGGTGTGGATGGCGCCTGGTTTGCGAGCAAAACCCACCAAGTAGCTCGCAATTTCACCGCTTTAGAGGTTCTGGACGCCGGCAGAAGGATCGGCGGCTGGGGAGATGCTCTGCCTCGTGATGGCTCTGTGAACCACCGCGACCTGATGCCGGAATCGTGGTGGCGCGGTGGTTGCGAAGAAAACCCTCCCCAATTGGCCGGATTTTGGCTGCAGTCGGAGGTTATGGCCGACGCCGATGGTAGGCGGCCAATCGGGGGCGCTCTGCCTCGTGATACTCCAACCCAACACGCCGCAACTACCGCGTCGGAGCGTTGCTTGCTCTGAAACGCGAGAGTCTGTCGATCGCCTGATTCCTCTGGGTTTGATGATTTCTAGCAAGAGTCGAGAGTACTTGAGCTCTGTGTCTGATGTTCGTCGTCTGAAGGGAAGAAGAACCCCTCTCACGATTTTTTGTCTTCAAACTTTACCCAAAATACCAAATATACCCCGGATATTTAATAAAATCTCGCCCGCACCCATCATGGTCGTAGGACCACTGGTACTGGTCCTGCGACCAGCAGAAGCATGGTTTTGCTTGTTCTCCACATTTTGACTAAGTAAAAAGTGGTCCTACGACCAGTTGGCTGATCATACGACCAGTCTGGGGCTGGAACTGCTGCTCTTTTTTTTTTTTTTTTTAATCAGTTTCCTTTACTTGATCTTCGAGGATCCTTAGCTTGAATTCCATGTTCCTCTTTTTGTTCTTGAGCCAATTTTTCGTGACACGCTTCCCACGTCCTCAGAAATATCGTCGTGATCACATCTTTGTCGTTCAATTTCCGCCTTTCTTTTACGTCCGAACTCCGATGCGCGCATTTCCATGCGAGTCTACGCACATCAAGAAGGGGAGTCCGAATCTCGTAATAACCTGTAAACCTGCGGAGACTCAATTCAAATGTCAAATTCTCGCTCTCTCACCCCTCAGATAACAAAACGGAATTTAAAAACGCACACAACAGTATTTAAAACACACTCTCTACACTAATGCATAAAATACGTTGGGTTGCCTCCCAACAAGCGCTTTGTAATTTACGGTGGACGGCCCGACCCAGTTACCTCAATAAGATCACGGCTCGTCAAAGTAGATAACATCCACTTTGGCCGGAATTGGCGCGGATTCCAAGTACGGTTTCACTCTGCTTCCGTTGACGCGGAAACACTCATTCGTATGTGGATCTTCTAACTCAACCGCACCCCAAGGATAGATTTGATGGATCCGGAACGGCCCGGACCATCTCGAACGAAGCTTTCCCGGAAAGAGCTTCATGCGTGAGTTGAATAACAAAACCTTTTGTCCCACACGAAGTTCCTTTGGTTTGAGACGACTGTCGTGCCATCTCTTCGTCTTCTCCTTATAAATTCGGGAACTATCATAGGCCTGTAATCTCCATTCCTCAAGTTCAAGAAGCTTCATCTTCCTTGCTTGTCCTGCTAACTCAGGATCCATGTTCAACCGCTTAATCGCCCAATAAACCTTGTGCTCTAACTCAACGGGAAGATGACACGCCTTACCGAAGACAAGCTGGAACGGAGACATGTTCAATGGCGTCTTCCATGCGGTGCGGTATGCCCACAATGCGTCATCCAGCTTGACAGCCCAATCCTTGCGTCCGGTGTTGACGGTTTTCTGAAGAATCCCCTTAATCTCCCTGTTCGAAACTTCAGCTTGCCCATTAGTTTGGGGGTGATAAGGTAGGGAAACCTTATGGATAGACACCCCGTACGTCTTCAAGACTCTGGCAAACACTCGGTTTATGAAGTGTGAACCTTCATCACTCACCATTGCCCTTGGTGTGCCAAACCGAGTGAAGATATGCTTCTTCAGAAACTTCTCTACAGTCGCTGCATCATTCTTGGGGAACGCAATTGCTTCAACCCATTTCGTCACATAATCAACAGCAAGGAGGATGTAGAGATTACCATACGAAGGAGGGAACGGTCCCATGAAGTCTATGCCCCAAACATCGAAGGGCTCCACCTCAAGCCATTCAGACATTGGCATCTCATCTCGCTTGGAGATGTTACCCGTTCTTTGGAAACTATCACATCCTGCAACCCAATCATGACAATCTTTAAATATAGTAGGCCAAAAGAAACCGGATTGTAGTACCTTCATGGCGGTGCGAGGACCGCTAAAATGGCCTCCACTAGGCGCTGCATGACATTGCTTGATCACATCATAGATCTCATGAGTAGGCACACACTTCCGAATGATGTTGTCAGCTCCCATCTTGAATAGATATGGATCCTCCCAAAAGTACTGCTTCACCACATATAAGAACCGCTTCTTCTGCTGCACTGTCCACTCTTCCGGAATCTTCCCATTGGTGAGATAGTTAGCAATTGCCCAATACCAAGGCTCAGTATCCCCCAAAGACATCAAGCTCTCGTCCGGAAAGTTCTCTTGAATCGGCACCTTCTCTACCGTTCCATTCTCGAGTCTTGAGAGGTGGTCCGCTACCACATTCTCAACACCCTTCTTGTCGCGGATCTCAACATCAAATTCCTGCATCAAAAGAACCCACCGCAACAATCTTGGCTTGGCATCCTTCTTATCAAGAAGATATTTCAGCGCTGAATGATCTGTAAAGACAATCACTTTCGATCCCACAAGATAAGGCCGGAATTTGTCAAGAGCAAAAATCACAGCTAATAACTCCTTCTCAGTAGTGCCATAATTCAGTTGAGCCTCATTAAGAACTCTACTAGCATAGTAAATAACATGGCATACCTTTTCCTTCCTTTGCCCCAATACTGCTCCAATGGCGAAATCACTGGCATCGCACATGAGCTCAAATGGCAAACTCCAATCCGGAGTTGTGATGATAGGGGCAGAGGTGAGCTGTTCCTTCAAAAAGTCAAAGGCCTTCTTGCATGCTTCATCAAACACAAACGGGACATCTTTCCCTAGCAACTCACACAAAGGCTTGCAGATCTTCGAGAAGTCCTTGATAAACCTGCGATAGAAACCTGCATGTCCCAAGAAGCTTCTGACCCCCTTCACTGAAGTCGGATAAGGGAGTTGCTTGATTGTCTCTACCTTCGCTTGATCAACCTCCAAACCTCTGCGTGAAATCTTGTGACCAAGAACTATCCCCTCTGTGACCATGAAGTGGCACTTCTCCCAATTCAGTACGAGATTAGTGTCTTCACAACGAACTAAGACACGGCCAAGATGGTGTAGACAATCCTCAAAACTGTCACCAAATAAGGAGAAGTCGTCCATGAAGACCTCTAAATTCCTCTCAATCATGTCTGAGAAGATGGCCATCATACACCGCTGGAAAGTAGCCGGTGCATTACATAACCCAAAGGGCATGCGGCGGAACGCGAATGTGCCATAGGGGCATGTAAAAGTGGTCTTCTCCTGGTCTTCTGGAGCAATGGCTATCTGGTTGTAGCCTGAATATCCATCCAAGAAGCAATAATACTCGTGGTGAGCCAAACGATCAAGCATCTGATCAATAAACGGCAACGGAAAGTGATCCTTGAGCGTGGCTTCATTCAGCTTCCTGTAATCCATGCACACACGCCATCCAGTAACTGTCCGTTGAGCAATCTGCTCATGCTTGTCGTTCTCTACCACAGTCATTCCTCCTTTCTTAGGCACACACTGGACCGGGCTAGTCCAAGTGCTGTCTGAGATCGGAAAAATAATACCAGCCTCTAGCCACTTCATGACCTCTTTTCTCACCACTTCTTTCATATGCGGATTCAATCTCCGCTGTGCTTGGATCACTGGCTTCTTTCCTTCTTCAACCCGGATCTTGTGCTGGCAATAGACGGGGCTGATCCCCTTTATATCTGCGATAGTCCATCCAATTGCTCCCTTATGCTTCCTTAGCACATCCAAAAGCTGCTCCTCCTGTGCCTGAGATAAAACAGAGGAAACAATTACAGGCAATGTGTTATCAACACCAAGAAAAGCATACCTGAGATGGCTAGGCAATGGCTTCAACTCAAGCACGGGTGGTGACTTGAGTGAAGGAACAAGAGCTAGTTTCTGCTCCCCTTGCTCATATAAATCCAGCTTGGTCCAGCTGCTCATGTGACACAAATCCATGGGAGGGCTGTGATCTTCATCCTTGTACATTCCATCAATTTCCTCCCACATCAATTTAGCTTCCTCATCTCCCATATCATCATCAAAGATCTCTACGCTAAAGCAATCTTCATAGTTATAACATGAAGGCATTTTCATTGCCTTGAACACATCGAAGACCACTTTTTCATCATTGATCTGCATAGATAGCTTTCCACTCTTCACATGAATAATAGCCTCTCCTGTAGCTAGGAACGGCCTGCCAAGAATGAGGGGTACTTCGCCAACCTCTATGTCTAAGATGACAAAATCTGCAGGAAAGATAAGAGTGCCAACTTTGACCAAAATGTCGTCAATCACCCCATATGCTCTACGGATCAACCTGTCAGCCATCTGCAAGGTAACTCGGGTGGGACGAGGCTCCCCCACACCTAGCTTCCTGAATACGGACAAGGGCATCAAATTGATGCTTGCCCCCAAATCGCACAATGCAGTCATAGTGAGAGAATCACCAAGAGTAACCGGTATCACAAAGCTCCAAGGGTCTTTCTTCTTCTTAGGCAATCCATTCCTGACGCATTCAGAAGTCTCAGCAGTCAAATTCACCTGTGCAAAATCACTCGTGCGTCTCTTTCCTGAAAGAATATCCTTGAGAAACTTGGCATATGTAGGCATTTTAGAGATAGCCTCTGCAAAAGGAATGTTAATCTCCACCTTCTTGAATATATCAAGAAACCTCTGAAAATCTCTAGAATCATCCCTCTTTCTCGTTCTCAAAGGATATGGAACTGCCTTAGAAACAGTAGTATCAGTACGTACCTCATCCTTGTCTTTCACCGCCTCCTCATCCGTCGCGCCCTTTGATTGGGGGATCACGACATTAGTATCATCATAAAATATCTCATGCTCTTTAGCCTTAGAAGCATCGGCTCTTGCATGAGTGGGATATGGCGCATCTTTCAATGCAACCCCGCTTCGAGTAGTGATTGCATTAATTTGACGAGGATTTTCTTCCGTGTTGGAAGGCAAAGAACCTGGAGCTCTAGATGAGAGCTGAGTAGCAATCTGACCCACCTGTACCTCAAGAGAACGAAGAGAAGTCTTCGTAGCCTGTAAATCCGCAGACACAGCAGTAACTTGCGTGGACATGTTGTTCACATTGGTGGTCATAGTATTCATGTTTTCACTCAATTGCGCCAATGCCTTTGTCAACACAGAGATTTCTGAACTTGGTGTTGCATCAGCTGCTGGTGGAGCCTGCGAAACCTGTGCTCTATGCTGGAACCCCGGTGCATATGTCGCTCCAGACTGATCCCCATACCTGAATCCTGGATGATCTCTAGTGCCTGGCCTGTAGTTCCCTTGATTCCAGTTCTGCCTCTGTCCGTGTGCCCCCACATAGTTCAAATCCTCATTTGCCATGTGTGCCATTGCTGCATCATATTCTGGCTCCTCAACACTTGCTACTGTCTTCTTGTCCTTATAAACATGCTTGGCCAAGTCTGACACCATCTTGCTGATCCCATCCTTCCACTCATTGTCTTTCGCCTCAGGCAATGCCGAAAGTCTTCTAGAATCATAAAACTGTGTATCCTGCTTGGCTAGCTGTTTCATAAGTGCAAATGCTCCCTCTTTGTCAACTGAATACATAAAATTTCCTCCAGCTTCCCTGTTGACTAACTCCTGGTTATGGCGTTCTAAGCCATGGTAGAAGACCTGCAAAATTTTGTAGTCCCCAAAATCGTGATTTGGGCACTTCCTGATCAAATGCATAAATCTATCCCACGCCTCTACCACGGTCTCATGGGCCTGCTGCTGAAAGCCAAGGATATCACCTTGTAACTGAATAACCCGCTGAACTGGGTAAAACTTTGCCATGAATTCATCCACACATTGAGCCCATGTAGTTATTGAATCCGGAGCTCTCGACTCAAGCCACTTCTCAGCTGCACCTTTCAAACAATAGGGAAATAGAATAAGTTTCAATGCCTCAGGAGTCACGTTCTTATACTTCACAGTCTTGATATACGCATTGAACTTCCCAATGAAATCGTTGGGATCCTCATCCTTGTTCCCATAAAACTGGAACTGATTGGTGACTGTCTGGATCGTAGCTGGCTTGAGATCAAAATGCTCAGCCTGTATGTCTGGCATTACAATTGCCGGATTGTGTCCATACGTGGACGTCTGGAATTTCTCCACAATAGCCTGCCCAGACTTTTTGTATGGTGTCTAAGTGTTGCGATCATTCAACTGTTTCGCCAACTCTTCCATTTTCTCATTGAGTTGCGCGTAGGTCAATTGATCACCCATCTTGCTCTGTTTCTGTCTTCTCCTCTGATCTCTGAATAACTGTTCCGGGTATTCAAGTGGGGGCACAAGTTCTCTAGGGATCCTGGGCATACACTGACGACCTGAAAAGTATAATCAAATCCAAGTGAGAAAACAAATAGCTAATTAAACAAATAAAGTAAATGAGATATCCTAAATCAATTTCTACTAAACTAATAAACCGTTAAAATCCCCGGCAACGGCGCCAAAAACTTGACACGATTTCTTACGTGTATACGCAAGTGCACGGTCAAGTAGTATAGGGGTGGTATTTCAACCCCGAGTTATCGATCCCACGGGAATTTACGATTATTAATTGACTAGAAAGTGGTTATAGGAGATCTAAGTGGCCGGTAAAAAGTTGTTTGAATTTGTAACGTTGTCGCCCACAAACAAGCGACGTAAATTAAATAACAAGTACTAAATATTTTTGTAGGGTTTTCAATTTTTAAACAAAAATAAATAGTGATTTGATTACGATTAATGAGAAAGAACTAGGCAATTGATGTCCCTAGGGTTGTTAACGATTTCCGGAATTATGCATGAAACACTCTACTCACGTTCTAGTTATATCGGGTAATACCCATCACGATCTTCTCTCGATCTCACGTGAATTTGTGTAACTAATAGATTTCGGGTCCTCTCGGTCCACCTCCGTCTATCGCTACATTCTAATTGATTTCCTAGACTTGTTCACCGGGTCCTATCGGTCCACCGAATTCACTAAGTTCTACAAAAATCAATTGAAACTACCCTCACACGATTAATCAAGTTTGTATCTCCTCTCGGTCTCAAGAAACTACAAGATTACCTACAATATTCTTTAACATGTATCAAAAAGTTCACTTTTGTGCAACAATCTCAACGACTAGTATCCTAAGGGTGATCAAGCCAAGAATACTTAGAATGAAGTACAAGAATATGTAAGATAACTAGAACATTCATAAACTTTAAGCAAACGCATGTATCATGTCCAAAATCCGGAAAATCATCCAACAAACCCTAGTTTCTCATCAATCACCTAGCTTGAGAAGTTTAGCTAGACATAATATGGTTCAACATAAACAAAATCATAGAGTTCATGAAGAATAGAAGAAGAAAAGATGATCAAACGCTTGAATCTTCAATGTAATTGATGATCCTTGCTCCAAGCTTGTTCTCCCTTCTTCCCTAGCTCCAAAATCTTCAAAGATGCGTGAATATCCCTCTCTTAGGTCGTTCTCCCCGTTCTCTACCAGCTGGGCACGTTTTTTAATGAAAAATATGCCGAAATTGCACTTCAGCCCCTCTACGTTGTAATTCCCGGGCAGAATTCTTTGCTGATTTTGCGCGGGCTGTTTCTCCCTCATACGGACTCGTCTTCGGGCCTACCATATACCGTTGGAAAGCTACGGATGTCTACTTTCTAATGCCGCAAGCCTTGATTCAAAATTCCTTGTAGATTTTCCTAGGAATCGAAAAGAGTGCAGGCTGGTCCTGTGTGACTTTTCCAACTTTTCTTCGTTTTAGCGTCTTCTTTTCTCCTCTTCATTCCCGAGCATATCCTTGAGCTAGCTTGTGTTCCGAAGTTCGTTTCCGCCCCATAATCATCGCTCCAAGCTCCCGGTTCCTGAAATACACAACACGAAAACATACCGGAAGATCACATGCGATAAACAATGTATAAATCATACGAAAAACGCCCGGATTATGAAATAAAGCTCAATAACTCAAGTATGCTCAATACAACCCGGATTTGGTCAATTTCTCACATAAATACATCAAATAGCTCGCAAAAAGGTCATGGATCATAAAAAATATAACTCCTAATGTGGAGTTATCAATACACAAATCCATATTTCCCTGATCCCATTAGTAAATATGATGAAGTACTGAAAACCATCTTTAGCATTTGTACTTGGCGGCCTTCATACATAAATATGTATGATTCCCAAAAGATCATATCTTTGCCTAATAAGTCTTACATGTCTCATATGATTCAATAATCAAATGAGTTCCGGAAATCCATCCTCATGGAGTTCTAGATATGTATCTTTTATTTATGAGGCCTAAACGATAATGCTAAAGATAAGTGAAGTTCATATCATTATATGCAAACATCTAGGTATTAATGTTATAGATGAAATTACCGTGATCATGGATATAGAATCCACTTAGACAAAATTGCATTACAATAATGCATATCATAACAAATGGAACAACATTTGTCCTTTATTATGATAAGGAGCTTTCTTGTCCAAACAAGAAACTATGATAATGGTCCTACTCATAGCTAGGACATGATCGCTTTTGTCTAATTCATGAACAATTTCGTAAAGGTAGAAATAATTCCCTACGGCTTATTCAACAACCCTTTGCTTCATAGCCCCACGTGTAGGATTATTTATTCCTTATCCAATTGTCTTAGTCTCTTGAGATCCTCCACATTTCTATAAATGTGAGATCCTCATCTAGTATCATATACTTATGATGATGAGATACACACATTGATTTCTATAACAAAATACCTATATTGGAATTCATAATTCCTTTATTACTTACTTCCAGGTACTTTGGGTAGCCTCTCTTCCTCTACACCACCTATGGGACTCCAAGGCAACTTGGTTTTAGCAACAGGCTTGCTTTATAACCATGGGGTCGGCGCAAACCATTTGCCCTTACCCATGCTGTTAACCATTAATAGCTTTGCCCATGCCCATTATGAATGTTTTGTTTACTGATTTTTCAATCATATTGAATTAGCTTATTTGCAAAACGCAAAGTGGAGCAACACTTCAAACATTTCATGTCTAGCTCGCTCTTTTGAAAGAGCTTCTTTCAATGTATGATCATATCATACTTCTCCATGTTTCTCTTCTTGCTTCCAAAGCTCAGAGTTCATGGCGGCTAACATGAGGCAAGTCATATCCAAAGAACCATTCTTTGGGGTTCCTTTCATATGTTTTAGTGTGTTTTGGTAGTCGGTGGAAGGGAGCTTTATGTTCTACGAAGTACAACAAATTCTCTTTTATTTGAGAACAATTCTCAATTTTATACCAGTCTAGGAAATAGATATAGTCGTGTTTTTGTTTGTTTAATGCCATGGGTATTCAACATAATAGGATTATGCAAAGTTTGTGACGTTTAACTATATTTAACAAGGATCTAAACTGTTAAACATAGCTCCCACTATTTTACTACGGATTAATAACCCTCAAAATATTAATGCGGAAAATATCCTTATATTTTCTAGTGGGCCAAGATCCATGTTTCATATCCTTATGAGCTTGCTTTGGCAAGTCACCCATAATTTGACTACTTTAGGTAGGAACAATTCCAATTGCATCTCTATGCAACTCTTGGTTCAATTGGGCAAATAACTCCTTAATTATCCATCCGTATGGATAATCCCAATTGATTGCCCCTAGGTTTCTTAATCATATTAATAGCCTAGTTGTGTTCAACCTTTTACTTAAACAATTGCACATTACTAGCTTGTGCCATCGCATTCCATCATTATGAACCAAGTCGTCATGCTTTGGCACGCACAAACTTGATAAATCATGATGATAATGAGTGTTTAAATAACGAGAAGGCAAGAAAACAATATTTGAATTTTGAGGGATTTTTCAATTCAATTTTAATTGTTTTGTTGATCAATATCAACTAATCTATCTATTTGAGTTTGGACACAACTCCAAATAATAGATCCGGGTTGTCTAATTATCTTATTATCCTAATTGCATGCATCATCCATACACCAACCACAAAATAATAAGACAATAAAGTAAACAACCACAAAACATAAATAAAATGTGATGTGGATATGGCCTTTTCGAGACTAAGATAATTCCAAGCCAATGGAATTATCTATGAACCCTAAAAGCAAACACATCTCCATTCGTCTTGATCTTTTGGTCCATTCTTCATAGTCATGTGGAATGCTCCATGCTCCATGCTCCATCTTTTGTGGCTCCTTTTGGCTTTGGGCTTCTTTTCTTCAATCTTGGCTAACAATCTACTTTATCTAGCACTAGCTAACTTCTATACTAAATAAAATAAATCTCACAAGTTGAGAAAAAAAATAGCTCGCAGGCCATATAACCCTAATTAATTATTACAATTAATTGATCAGCTCGCATGCCGTAAATCAAACCACAAAAATTAAACATCCACATCAAACCACATCCTAAGGTCATATCCAATCACCATGCGAATTGCACATAAACAGTTAAAATCCAATTTTAATGCGCTTGGTCAATTTTAATTGATTTTAGGATATTCTAGAGTAAAAACGGTCCGTGGGGCCCAACAATCCAATTGCCCGGGCCCAAAAAGTGAACCGCAAGGCCCTAGAGCTGCCCGGCCCCTACCCTACGAGGCTAGGCCGCGGGCTAGGGCTGCCTTGGCCACTAGGGCGGCCTTGCTTGGGTGGAAAGCAAGGAGGGGCGGTCCCCTAGGGGGGGGCGAAACTCCTTTGGGAGTTGTTTCCAAAACAACTCCCTTGCTTGGTGCCCAAGTTTGGTTGTTTCCTTGTTTGGGAAGAACTCCTTCTTCCTCAAGGATGCCCAAAACCCTAGATCTAAGATCCTAAAATTTCTCAAACTCACTAATTCATGCATCCAACGCAAAAAGTAGGTCTTGTTATGATTGATTATTGACAAATTGCATCACATGCTTGATTTGTCTTGTTTTACGCGATAAACAACAATTTTAAGGTGTAAAACTATCAAAACGTAACACATAAATCACGTTTATGCTCTACGACCTGTGGATTTGATACCACTGTAGGGTCTTGATTCATGGATGCGCAACGGAAACACAAACAAACATAACCCATGCAAAACCCTCCAAGGATCATAAGTCAAGAGACATAACGATGGTAAAAGAAGAAATCAATAACACACCTTAGGGTTCTCCTTTGATGACTTCTAACGCGAATTGTGTCACGTTCTCTATAGTTGATCCACACCTAAAGTTGAATACTTGATCTTCCAATCCTTGGTGCTAGCCCGGAAAGAGGAAGAGGAAGAAGAATCACGCAACATGGAGCACCAAAGGTGGCGGCTCCCTTTTAGGCCGACAGGTAGGGGGCGGTCCCAAGGGGGTTCGGCCCTCTTTTAGGACTTGCTCTTCTCTCCTTGATTTATTCTCTCCTACTCTATCATATAGATGTGTGTATGTGTAGAGAGAGACAAATAAGCTAGGAGTGTTCTTTATATAGTCCCACAACTCCTTGTCCTACTACATAAAGAACCCCTCTCCTAATCCTACTCAAGTTCGGATTAGTCCCTTTTGCTAAATAGTCCTTGTCATGTCAATACATGGATTAGTTCTATTTGCAAATTAATCCATATCATGTCTCTACATAAATTAGGCCACCTTGGCAAATCCTAATCATGTCTATACATGGATTAGTTCAACTTGCATATTAGTCCTACTAAGTTAGCAAGTTGTTGCGATATGATCCTTTTAATTAATTAATCATATTGATTAATTAATTCTCAAGTCTAGTTCACCCCTATATGGCGTGTGACCCCATAGGTTCTATTTAGTTGGTAGTAACTATTTACTAATATGGAGCGGCCTCTAGCAAGACATCCATTCTAGCCAACAAATAGAATAGTCATCATGACAAACCTTGTGCAAGTAATAGTCTCATCCCTTTGTCCCAATATCCGGATTGGATACGAGACATACAAGCGACACTCGTATATCCAATCCATAGTTTCTCGATCCTGGGAATAGCCTTATTTGTGCAAATAACATCAATATCCCATATTGATTTATTTGAGTCTGACCAGATATTTTATAAGCACTATCCCTCGAGTGGCCTAGGATATTTGCTCCCGTTATGTGGGAGGGACAAATTCTATCTACGTCTACTACGATTTCTAAGCTTGCTTCTTATTGTATCCAGTACACGCCTTTATAGCTACCCAGTTACGGTGTAGCGTTTGACGCTACCAAGATCACAATAATCCACAACTAGACAATCTAGTGACTTCAAGTCTAAGGATGACAATACCATTGCACCACGAGAAGCACTTGTGACTTAACATAACATGTATGTAGCCTTCTCGGAGATGGGTCAATCCGGTGCGCCATTACCCTTAATACACACCCATGTGCTGGATCATGATATCTCCATATCAATCCAACCCCATACTAGTCTATAGATGATTGTCCTATTAATCATTATAATCGACTAGGTATATTTAAGAATATAACACTTATATTCTAAGGACTTCATTCATGTTAACATATCTCTATATCGATAACATAATGAATCGTAAATCCATAAATGTCACAATTAATTGATTGCTATCATACATCGAACCATATCAAGCAGTTTCCTATTCCTTTTATCCGCTACAGCATATGCTGCAGAGTGTGGGGAATAGCCAATTGTCTTACTACTCCTTTCCATCACATAGCTCTTGCTAAGATAGACACTTGCAGTCTCTTTCTGTTCAAAAGACATATTCTCTTGTCCAGATGGTTCTACCTTTTGTAGATACATGTCTGAAGTACTCTGGTGCCTCAGACTTATGTGGCATCTAGCACACATATTTTAGACACGTACATTTGTCTACAAATATGATGGAACAAAAAGCACAATGTCTTAGCTTTAACTTTTAATGGATCACAACAACATAATGAATAATATGTAAAGACTCAATAGTCCTTAATGCTTTACTGGATGGTTTGCGTTTTGCCTTTCCTGTAAGGCAAGAATCACACACAGGTAGGGTATCTTGGGCACATTCCAAGCAGGCATTCCTTAGCTAGCCTGAACATCCTTTCCTAATGTTGTGTGTATCAATCTAGTGCGCCACATATCAGAATCTTAAATCACTACACTAGAGGTGAAATCCAAAGATTTTAAGGCGTCACTTATGCTAGAATTCAAGAGTGCATAACCATACATGACCAATACCAAAGTAAAACTGTGACCAAAAAACAAATTGTGGTGGCTACTCCTTCAAAGATAGTCTTATGGATCCTTAGACTAGAAGTTAGGGCCGTGTATGGACTTTTCTCTAGTTTTAGGAAAACATCTTTTTCCTCCTTTGCGTTCGCCAGTCTTGGGCTATTGGTTTTATACCAATATTGCCCCTTCATTCCCTTATCCTTGCCCCACCTATTCCTCGCTGTCCTAATACCGGGATAGGGACTACATTTTCCGATCATACTTCATTCACAGCCTTTAGCAATCATATATTGCTTAGACTTCAGAAGTATGCTGAGCTAGTATTCTTTAGCAAACACTTGGTTGCTTAGATCCTAGAACGGAGCGATGTTTGGTCTTATCCAAGCATCTTAACACTCTCAAAGTGTGACATATAACGTTTTCATGGAATTTTCTTGAAACGTGGCAGAGACAACAACAAATTGCTAATCGGATAACTTAAACCTATTATCATAAATGGCATGATCTCAGACGCTATAGTCGAGTGCTAATCTCAGATGCTATAGTCGAGTTCTCATTATTATGACATGAGTCTCTACTCATAGTTTAAGGAGGGATTTATGAGTCACTACTCACAATTTTAATGTAGGTTTGGCTAAGGTGGATCCAAGACTCTTCTTTGGCACAATCTTTGAATTTCAAAGTGGTCTAAAACTTGTTGATGAGGTCATTTCCCCACCTTGGAATAGCGCGCTCTATGACATTTATCTTGACTGCCTCCCACTATTGGTGAGCCTAAAGATAGTGTCTATGTGCTGCTGTGACAACTAATCATCACATGTTCGACCATACTTGTAGGTGGTTTGACAACCTATGTCCAACGATTGGTCACATAGTACGACGTCTCGTCATATCGTTTGTTGTCACCATTTTAGCCTTTACAGTTTCAATTTAGACACGATCGATCTTGAGACATTGCTTGGGAAATCAATACTAGCATTTGTTTTAGCTCCTAGAAACATTTAGACACCGATTAAAATTTAATAGTTCCCCACAAGGACTCCACCAAAACCCAGTAGCAATTCTAGGAATCAAATATCGTCACTTATGATTCCCTATTAGTTTTAATCATGTCTTAACGTGAGCTCTTTCGTTTTAGTCCTTTAGCACGCGAGGTTATACATTTATATCCAATCACACGCAGTTATAACATAAAACAAGCACAAACATAAAATAAATATGCAATGGATGTGGCCCCTAAGGTGCACTCCCACTATAGAGAGTACATCTTGAGCAAGTCTTGAACTTCACGCCTCAGCCATCTCGCCTATCTCGAGAGTACTTCTTGAAGCTCTTTTGTTCGTCTATTTGCTCCATGCACCATGCGTCATAGCTTTTGGTTTGGCCACCTCTCTTGAAGCTTCTATCTTCAATCTCCACTAACTATCTTATTACTAATAAGAAGTAACCTCATAGAGGCGATTTGGATGAGAAGAAAAGACAATAGAGTATGTAGAGAGGCACGACACGCATGCCGTATTTTGATTACATATTCAAAACAAAACCAAATCCAATTATAAAAACATCTAAGCCACATCCATGCACCAAACACATTCATTCAATCCACAACAGCATGTATAATAATAAAATAAACATACTGAAATTTTATGGAAATTTCTAGAATTAAATACTTATTACTCGAAATTAATAGGCAATATTCTAATCAACTATAAAAGATCGAAAATTGCTCTAAACCACATAAGGTCTCACCACCTATGGTAGATAGGAGGGAAAAAAGACCTAAGTCTCCAGAAAAAATCTGGGCTCAAAACAGTGTGTTTAAGGACGTCTAATTGCCTCGGAAAGTGTGCTTAACACTAATTAATTAATCAGGAATTAAATAAAATTTTCTCTATTTCCAAAAATTATGGAAAAACTCCCAGAAAATAGGAAATTTAATTCTGACTCTATAGAAAAAAAATATGGAGAATAAAGACGGCGGGAGGAGGACGCACACGCCCTACCGCGTCACCGCGCGTGGGCGCGTCCGCCTCCGTCGCGCACTATCGTCGGCCTTGTGCCACGTGGCATGCCACATCAGCCCTATGTTGACGTCAGCAACCACAACATTGCCCACATTAATAGCCACGTGGGTTGTCACGTCATCACCACCACATCATTTGCCACGTCAGCCCTAGCCACGTCAACAGGCCGACGCCAACTCTTGGCCGCGTGCGGCACGTGGCCGTGCGTGGAGGAGACGTCGGTGGCGCGTGAAGCCCACGCGTCGACTTCTTGTGCTCCGTTTCCGATGATCCTTATATTAATGGAATCATCTCTTCGCCCTGATTCTGATTATGTATTCAAAGTCCAATTCTAACAAATTTCGAAAAAATCGAATTACATATCAGATTAAGCAGTCCGAATTTCCATAGTTCTGAATCTTTATAGGGGCATAACTTTTTCTACGTTTGTCCGAAAATTATAAATTTTATATTTATGGAATCCTCGTGAAAATCTTTATCCATTAATATGGGATTCGCCTACTGATTATGAAATTTCAGAAACTCGATTTTCTACAGCAGGTCAGATTCGGACACAAACTACGAGGTACGAAAAACAAGCCTAGGGATCTAATACCAGTGAAGGAAGAACCTGATCTAAGCATACATAGATCCAAACACATAATAAAAGCGGAAGACTTATGTGTACCTTCTCTTCCTAAGCTCCTAGCGTAGCGGATGATCGTAGATTGCTTGCTTTCACGCACCAACGTTCTGCTCACACAGTCTGGCTCGAATCACTAGGACGAGAGCTCTGATCCACACCAAGTTCCATCAATGGAGGCTTGTTAGAGAGGGAGGCTAGGGTTCCTAGAACTGTCTTTGATCAGCACATGATCTCAACACAGTAGTGTATATATCATTAGTATAATGTGTAGGAGGCTGTCGTCTTATATAGACAGACTTATACCTAGTTTGCACATAACCCCTTGGGGTTTGTGCCTTTGCTACTAACTCCTTAAGGTTTGAGAATTATTGCAACTAACCCCCATCAAGTTGTAATATTTGCATTGGGCACCCCACATGGGCGCACCAAATGCTAACAGGAACCTTGGGTGCTCACTGCGTAGGCAGTTGATACATTTGATTTTTTTTTTTTCAGATTTCCTGGCACGTGCTTTTTCAAGTATTCTATATAGAATACTGTAATCAGATAAAAAGCATAAAAAATTAACCTTATTCGCCCTCTTATTTTCATGAAGCTTATCATCTAATGCAACAAGTTAAAGAAAATAAATTAGCAAAATTGCATCACAGGTACTCAAAGTTTGTTGTTTCGAACGTGGCTACCCAATGCTTTAAAATCATGTTCCACAGGTTCCAAACTTCCAAAATTTGTTCAGCGGGTACCATTCCGTTAACTTTCCCTCCATATTGGACGGAATAATATAAAAAGACTATTGTACCCTTCATTTTCACTCGTTAATTTGTTTGAAATAAAAGTTTTACAATAAATCAAAAAGAAATTAATAAAAGTAAAATAATAATTTAAAAATTCAGATATATGTAAAAATAATATATTTTTATAAAAATAACAAGCTTATATATATTTGCATGAAAAATACAAATTATATTACAATAAAAAACTATTCAAGAACGTCAGGTGTCAACTGTTGTGTCAGTTGTTAAAATGTAAAAAGATAATTTTACTTTTTTACTAAGAACATTCACGTGAAGTTATCAAATTTTGAGAAATGAGAAATAAAATTTCATATTAACTTTGTTTAAAAAAAAGGTTAAAGAGTTTTGGATTGACAGGTATATGTTAATAAAAACATGTTTCATAATTTGAAATGCTGTAAAAATATGTAATTTTGATAAAAATATATGAAATTATCCTAATTTAATAATTACATTTTATTATTTTTAATTTTTAGATTTGCTAGTAAAAATTGCCATTTTAGAAAAAAATAGAGATAAATACTGATGGAAAGTTAACGGAAGAGTATCCCGCTAAAAAAAATTTAAAAGTTTGGGACCACAATTACAACTTGTCAGAAATAGCAGTCTCCAGATACCTGTGGTGCAATTTTTCCAAATAAATTATGTGTTTGTTTTAATTTGGGTCGGTTTAAATTGGTTCGGGTTTATAAGCGTCAGGGCCTGACCTGAGCTATTGTCATTTTTGACAGGCCAACCTGAAGGTCGGTCTTTTTTTAAAGAAACCTGAAGGTCGGTCTTCACTCGTCACTTTAGCGCAAAGCTCTGGATTATCTTCGCACATAGAGAGCACAAAGAGGGGTTTCCATAAAAGTCACACACAGAGAGAGAGACGACGACGACGAAAGAGAATTGGGGGAGAGGAGTGCACAGACAACATGGAGGAGGAAGCAGAATAAGAAAGAGGGTTGGGGAGGAGGCTGAGAGAAGGGTTTAGGGTTCTGGGACCACGACGGAGATGAAAGCCGCCACCTTCCTACTCGCTCATGATGAGTTTGGTGTACGGATCTCCCGCAATGCAGGTACACTCAACAGTCACACCACATGACCGTACAAAAAAAATTGTAAAATAATAATTAAATTAGATGGTGTGCAGGTATCAAACCAGTAGACCAGATATGCTAACCAGTCAAACAAACGAATACAATATACATACAACATGATTTTTAGTTAAATCAAAACAAGAAGATAACAATAATCCCCAAACATGGCTAAAGAAACGAAATGGTTGGTTTGTTTTAATTCGGGCCGGCTTAAAGTGGTTCGGGATTTATAAGCGTCTGGGCCTTGACCCGAACAATTGACAAGCCCACCTGCAGGTCGGTCTCTTTTTTTTTCGAAAGAAACCTGTATAGGTCGGTGTCTTCACTCGTGAGTTTAACGCAAATATTGTACCGTTAAATACGCAGATATCGATTAGCTTTGTCTTTGTACAGACTAGAGAGAGAGAGCAAGAAGAGGGGTTTCCATAAAAGTCACAGAGAGCAAGAGACGACGACGTCGACAGAGAATTGGGGTAGAGGAGTGCACAGACGACATGGAGGAGGAGGAAGCAGTAGAAGAAGAAAGTGGGTTTGAGGAGGAGGCTGAGACAAGGGTTTAGGGTTCTCGGACCACGGCGGAGATGAAAGCCGCCACCGCCCCCAACGCCGCCGCTAGTAGTGGATTTCCGACTTCACCCACCCACGCCCAGCGCCAGCCCCGATCTGAAGAAGTCGCCCTCCAGGTTTCCCTCATAACTCTCTCTCTCTCTCTCTGTCTTTCCAATTTCAAGTTGCTTCTATCTATCTGATATCAATCTTCGAAAACCATCAATTTCAAGTCTGCATGACTGAATCATATTATTGTTGTGGGTTTGTCAATTGATGGGTTAGTTTTGGAAAACCATCTCTGCAGTTCCCACTATATTGTGTGTATGACTGAATTGAATTGTGGGTTTGTTAATTGATGGCTTGGGTTGCTGTTAGATTCAATTGGTCATATATACTGATTGTAGCGAGTGAACTTATTTCCATGTCAACACAATTAATAATTTACCAAAATTAAACAAACCCATGTGATATGGGTACTAATATACCTAATGTGGGTGTAGTAATATTCTTGAGGCAACTTTTGTGCAGAGGCAACTTTTAGGGTTCTGGGACCACGGCGGAGATGAAAGCCGGCACCGCCCCCAGAAACCACGGCGCCGCTAGAATTGCCGAGCATGCTCACGCACGAGGTTTCCCTCATAACTCTCTCTCTGTCTTTCAAATTTCAAGTTGCTTCTCTCTGTCTTATACTATCAATTTTGGAATACCCACTGTGCAGTTTCCTTCAGTATGCCTGAATCATATTATTGTTGTGGGTTTGTTGCAGTTTCCACTATATTGTGTATGACTGAATTTAATTGTGGGTTTGTTAATTGATGGCTCGGGTTGCTGTTAGATTCAATTGGGAATATATAATGATTGTAGCGAGTGAATTTATTTCCATGTCACCACAATTAATAATTTACCAAAAATAAATCAAAATTTTAGTAATCAAGGAGATATAATGTAATGAGAAAATCAGAATTAGATTATGAGTTTACTAGGTAAGACTATCCAAAACTGAATCAGGTTAGGGTTGGAATTTTCACTATAAAAAGGATGCGATGGATGTCCTGGAAGGCTGGATAAGTTTACACGAGTCTTATGAAAAGGGGAGACAGTGAAAACTATAGAGAATTAGGGAACGGCGAGTCAAAAAGGGAAGTAGGAGACACGTGGCTGGCTAGATAAACGCTTGGTTTCCTTGGTCTTTGGAAGTCGGTGGTAAAATGTTCAAGTTGCTTCTCTCTATCTGGTATCAATTTTGGAAAACCCATCTGTGTAGTTTCCATTGTATTGTGTGTATGACTGAATTGAGCTGTGGGTTTGTTAATTGGTGGCAGATATGGTTGGGTTGCTGTTAGATTCAATTGGTCATATATTTATTCCATGTCAACAGAATTAATAATTTACCAAAAGGTAAATAAACCCATGTTTCAATTAAAATTTTGGAAGTTCGGATTTTGGTAAATAAACCCACGTTTCAATTAAAATTTTGGAAGTTCGGATCAAGCAGAAATAATAATCTAATGAAGAAATCAGATTACTGTTTGAGTTGCTTATTGCTATCTGTTTGAGTTGCTTATTGCTTATTGCTAAATGTATTTGTCTAGAGTTTGATTATGAATTTACTAGGAAGAGTGTCCAAAGCTGAATCAGATTAGGTTTGCGATGGTCTTTCATGTCAATTGTTGACTTGGAATGCTGCTTAAGTTTATATGAGTACTATGAAACGGGGAGGTAGTGGAAATTTGAGAGAATTAGGGAACAGAGAGTCAAAGAGGAAAGTAGGAAGACACATTGCTTGATGGATGCTTGGTTTCCTCGGTTTTTGGAAGTCAGAGGTAAAATTTTTGTTTTGGGAATCTAGATCTACAACTTCTGTTTACTTATACTTATAATTTGGAAATCATAGTTTGTGTTACTGTGAAGATTGATAATCATTGTTTGTGGAGGATCCACTTCAGTGGAAGATTGATAATGTTTCTTTGTAGTTTCATGTTACGCACTGGAGTAATCAGAATGAATAGATACCAAGGTCCACTGTGTTCGAGACACCATTGATGTCAAAGAGGGACACATTTTGATGAAATGTACACCCTTTATCATTCTGAATATCAACGGTTAAATCTCTGTATCTCCAAGAATTACTGAAAAAGTGAAGTACATATCGTGGTAGAACTTTTTTCTACTTGGGATTCGGTGGCGTGGATTAGGTAATGTTCTCAAGAAAGCTGTGTTTTGTGATTGATTCGTTGGAATAAAAATAATTGGAAGTAAGAAGTCTGTGAGAAAGAGAGTAAGTTAGAGAAGAGGACTAGTTATTTTCACAGTAGGATAAGGGTACTAGTTTCTCATTATTTGAGAAGGAGAGTTGCGTATTTGGGTCGGAAGAGGGAACAAATGGAAACCCAAGTAAGCTCATGGAGGGTTATGTGGAGAAGGGCTATAACTGTTTTGCGTCTTTTGTACAATTTGGGTTTATTTTGTTTGGTGGTTTCTAAGACCATTTTGCTGATGATGTTTCTGTAAAATTTACTAAAGATCTACACTATTGCTTAGTGGCGGAGATGGTTTGGTTTTTAAGAAAGAGATGAAATTGAGGGTTTAACATTGCTGAATTTTTGGTATGGTCTCATGTCAAGCTTTTGATTAGTTAGAAGGGCTGTATCGGTTATTAGTTCTGCCGGGTTAATATTTCAGTTTAAAGAGACATAAGCCGTGATATCCATGTAACTATATCCATGTGACTATGGTATGGGGAAACTTTTTGTAAGCATATCTAATATGTGGGGTGTTGGATCTTGGGAGATTCAAGTAACAATTTTCGGGAAATGTTAATGGTTTATACTTTGGGGGAGAGGTGGATAGATTTTCGTGCAGCGAGGCTACTGAGGATTCTGGATGACAATGGTCAGTTCTGGATAGATGGATTGTTTTAAAAAGTTGAGTGGGTAAAATCGTTGGGTATTTCGATACTACAGATGTGAAGAAATTTGGATTTGATTAGTGTGGGCATAGTAATATTCTTGAGGCAGTTTTGTGCAGAATAATAATTGTTTTCTGTATTGGTGTAGGCAGGGGAGTTAAAAGGCAAGGTAGGTAAGCTTACATGATAACTAGGATGTTATCTTTTGCAGATATTCAGATGTGTATGCTTTGTGTTTGGTTTTCTTTTGTGGTGTTGTAGTAGTCTGTTTGGCATATAAAGATCCAGTGTGTATTTTATTGACATAACTTGGTGGTATTGCCGGCTTTATGGATGTCATCCTACTCTGTGTTTTATTATTGAAATAGTACCATTGATTTTATTGTAAACCCGACATTTGTTTGTTGTGGTTCAGAATGGTGGGTCGCTCTGCATCCGGCAATTGTTGAAGGTTTTAGGTAGTTATTTTGATGTTTGGACATTCTGCGTGCTTCGGAAATACGTGTGTGTATACATGTAAATCGTAATATCTGTAAGTATGCATGCTTTATTCAGCTGGTCTCACTCCTTTTGCTTTTCTAGAAGTAGATTGTCTCTATCCGGTAGATTAGGAATTGTCATTGAGGTCTCAGGAAAGTAGGTGTTGGGTTCTAGAAGCCCAAAATTTTTGAATCCAAACAACCACTACCAAATCCAAACATCATGAATTAAATATTCCTTTGCCAATTTTAACAATCTCATGAGAGACTAACTTAATAGTTTTCAGTTCAAGAGGGTCCAATTTTTATCGTCCCAAATAACTACCGCAAACATATACCCCATCATTCACGAAACCATATCTCAATTATCCCATAGAAAGCATCATTTCTCATTCCAGAACACCAAAACTTTTAAAAACTAAATAAATGTCTCAAGATTAAATTTTCCTTACCAAGTTAGAGCAGTCTCATGTAACTATACCTCTAGCCTTTTCAATCAAAAAATCTGAATACTTCTTGAATTGAGAGACCTCCGCAGACATGGTCATCCAAAATTAGCGAAACCACTACCGCTCGGTTCACGTGTGGTGATCCATGTTGTATCGGTTTTCTATTAATCTGTACTACTCTTTTGGGACAACAGTTTCCCTCGTAAGGGGTGTCGACAATTAAGGTATTTAGTGGGCTCGGTCCTCCAACGAAGAAACTGATATGCTCATGATATAACCCCATTAGAGTGATGACCTCATCATAAAAATTCCAAAACTCCCGAAATATGATAGTCCTATGAGAGTATGACCACTATCAGTCGAGGCTCAATTTTCGATTCTTTATATCCTCGACTAAAGATACTCGTGTAGTATGGTTTTGTTGGAGTGATGTCTTACATCATTCTAATTCCACAAAACTCAATTTTAGATTCTATATAACTACCAATAAACAAAACAGACACTCATAAACAATCCCATTGGTGTGATGACCTATATCATTCCAATTTCATAACTCTTAAAATGCAATAATTCTTTTGGAGTGATGACTATATCATTCTAATTCCATGAGACTCAATTTTCAATTCTACGTATCCATCACTGAAGAAACTCATATTAATCATGTAGTGTAACACCTAGGAGTGATGTCCTAAGTCATACTAATTCCACGGATCTCGATTTTAGATTTTATTTATCCACCAAGAGAGGAACATATACAATCATAAAACAGTACCATTGGAGTGATAGACCTATATCATTCTGATTCCATAACGCACCAAATATAATAGCCAAATTGGGGCGGTGACCTATATCATTCCTCCATTATCCTCAATTTTCGATTCTATGTATCCAACATTGATGAAACTGATGTACTCGTATGATATAATCCTTTGCACTGATTGACCTATATCATTCTAATTCCATAAGCCTCAATTTCCGATTCTATATATCCACAACTGAAGAAATAGATAACACTCGTAAAACAAACTTATTGGAGTGATGACCTATATCATTCTAAGTCCAAGAGCCTTAAGTTTCAACTAAATATATCCTCGAATAAAGAAACAAATATAATAATAAAACCGTATCATTGGAGTGATAGACCTATATCACTCCGATTCCATAACTCACAAAATATAATAGTGCAATTGGAGTGGTGATCTATATCATTCTATTTCCCTGATCCATAATTTTCAATTCAATGTATCCAACATTGATGAAACCGATGTACTCGTATGATATAATCCATTGGAGTGATTGACCTATATCATTCTAACTCTACAAGCCTCAATTTCCGGTTCTAGATATCCACGATTAAAGTAATTGATATACTCAGAAAACAATCCCGTTGAGGTGATGACATGTAATTCCGATTCCATAACTCTGGCAATCTTATTCGAGTGACCACCTACATCATTCTAAATCCACGAGCCTCAATTTTCAACTCTATATATCCTACAATGAAACCCGAACCATTATATCTATCCTCCATCGAAGAAATTGATATACTCACGATATGACCCCATCGAAGAAAAGATACTCGTGTAGTATGGTTCTGTTGGAGTGATGTCCTACATCATTCTATTTTCACAGAACTCAATTTTAGATTCTATTTATCTACCAACGAAAAATCAAATACATTCATAAACAATCCCATTGGTGTGATGACCTATATCATTCCAATTCCATATCTCTTAAAATGCAATAATTCTTTTGGAGTGATGACTATATCATTCTAATTCCATGAGCCTCAATTTTCAATTCTACGTATCCACCACTGAAGAGACTGATATACTGATATAGTGTATTACACCTTGGATTGATGTCCATCTCGATTTTAGATTTTATTTATCCACCAAGAAAGGAACATATACAATCATTAAACAATACCATTGGGGTGATAGACCTATATCATTCTGATTCCATAACTCACCAAATATAATAGCCCAATTGGGGCGGTGACCTATATTATTCCTCCATTATCCTCAATTTTCAATTCCATGTATCCAACATGGATGAAACTGATGTACTCGTATGATATAATCCATTGGAGTGATTGATCTATATCATTCTACTTCCTTAAGCCTCAATTTCAGATTCTATATATCCACAACTGAAGAAATTGATAACACTCATAAAATAAACTTATTGGAGTGATGACCTATATCATTCTAAGTCCAAGAGCCTTAAGTTTCAACTAAATATATCCTCGAAGAAAGAAACAAATATAATAATAAAACCGTATCATTTTAGTGATAGACCTGTATCACTCCGATTCCATAACTCACAAAAAATATAATAGTGCAATTGGAGTGGTGATCTATATCATTCTAATTCCACGAGCCTCAATTTCCGATTCTAGATATCCACGATTGAAAAAACTAATATACTCAGAAAACAATCCCATTGAGGTGATGAAATGTAATTCCGATTCCATAACTCTTGCAATCTTATTGGAGTGATCACCCATATCATTCTAATTGCATGAGCCTCAATTTTCAACTTTATATATCCAACAATGAAACCCGAACCATTCTATCTATCCTCCAACGAAAAACTGATATACTCACGATATGACCACATTAGAGTGATGACCTCATCATTCCAATTGCAAAACTCCCGAAATATTATACAGAATGAGAGAGTATGACAATGATATAACTCGTTAGAGTGATGACCTCATCATTCCAATTCCAAAACTCCCGAAATATGATAATCTTACGAGAGTATGAACAGTATCAGTCTAGGCTCAATTTTAGATTCTTTATATCCTCGACTAAAGATACTCGTGTAGTATGGTTCTATTGGAGTGATGTCCTACATCATTCTATTTCCACAAAACTCAATTTTAGATTCTATTTATCTACCAACGAAAAATCAAATACATTCATAAACAATCCCATTGTTGTGATGACCTATATCATTCTAATTCCACGAGCCTCAATTTCCGATTCTAGATATCCACGATTGAAAAAACTAATATACTCAGAAAACAATCCCTTTGAGGTGATGAAATGTAATTCCGATTCCATAACTCTTGCAATCTTATTGGAGTGATCACCTATATAATTCTAATTGCATGAGCCTCAATTTTCAACTTTATATATCCAACCATGAAACCCGAACCATTCTATCTATCCTCCAACGAAGAAACTGATATACTCACGATATGACCACATTAGAGTGATGACCTCATCATTCCAATTCCAAAAACTCCCGAAATATTATAGAGAATGAGAGAGTATGACAATGATATAACCCCGTTAGAGTGATGACCTCATCATTCCAATTCCAAAACTCCCGAAATATGATAATCTTAGAGAGTATGAACAGTATCAGTCGAGGCTCAATTTTAGATTCTTTATATCCTCGACTAAAGATACTCGTGTTGTATGGTTCTATTGGAGTGATGTCCTACATCATTCTATTTCCACAAAACTCAATTTTAGATTCTATTTATCTACCAACGAAAAATCAAATACATTCATAAACAATCCCATTGGTGTGATGACCTATATCATTCTAATTCCACGAGCCTCATATTCCGATTCTAGTTATCCACGATTGAAAAAACTTATATACTCAGAAAACAGTCCCGTTGAGGTGATGAAATGTAATTCCGATTCCATAACTCTTGCAATCTTATTGGATTTATCAGCTATATAATTCTAATTGCAGGAGCTTCAATTTTCAACTTTATATATCCAACAATGAAACCCGAACCATTCTATCTATCCTCCAACGAAGAAACTGATATACTCACGATATGACCACATTAGAGTGATGACCTCATCATTCCAATTCCAAAACTCTCGAAATATTATACCGAATGAGAGAGTATGACAATGATATAATCCCGTTAGAGTGATGACCTCATCATTCCAATTCCAAAACTTCCGAAATATGATAATCCTATGAGAGTATGACCAGTATCAGTCAAGGCTCAATTTTAGATTCTTTATATCCTCGACTAAAGATACTCGTGTAGTATGGTTCTGTTGGAGTGATGTCCTACATCATTCTATTTCCACAAAACTCAATTTTAGATTCTATTTATCTACCAACCAAAAATCAAATACATTCATAAAAAATCCAATTGGTGTGATGACCTATATCATTCCAATTCCATATCTCTTAAAATGCAATAATTCTTTTGGAGTGATGACTATATCATTCTAATTCCATGAGCCTGAATTTTCAATTCTACGTATCCACCACTGAAGAGACTGATATACTGATATAGTGTATTACACCTTGGATTGATGTCCATCTCGATTTTAGATTTTATTTATCCACCAAGAAAGGAACATATACAATCATTAAACAATACCATTGGAGTGATAGACCTATATCATTCTGATTCCATAACGCACCAAATATAATAGCCCAATTGGGGCGGTGACCTATATTATTCCTCCATTATCCTCAATTTTCAATTCCATGTATCCAACATTGATGAAACTGATGTACTCGTATGATATAATCCATTGGAGTGATTGATCTATATCATTCTACTTCCTTAAGCCTCAATTTCCGATTCTATATATCCACAACTGAAGAAATTGATAACACTCGTAAAATAAACTTATTGGAATGATGACCTATATCATTCTAAGTCCAAGAGCCTTAAGTTTCAACTAAATATATCATCGAAGAAAGAAACAAATATAATAATAAAACCGTATCATTGGAGTGATAGACCTGTATCACTCCGATTTCATAACTCACAAAATATAATAGTGCAATTGGAGTGGTGATCTGTATCATTCTAATTCCACGAGCATCAATTTCCGATTCTAGATATCCACGATTGAAAAAACTAATATACTCTGAAAACAATCCCGTTGAGGTGATGAAGTGTAATTCCGATTTCATAACCCTTGCAATCTTATTGGAGTGATCACCTATATCGTTCTAATTGCATGTGCCTCAATTTTCAACTTTATATATCCAACAATGAAACCCGAACCATTCTATCTATCCTCCAACGAAGAAACTGATATACTCACGATATGACCACATTAGAGTGATGACCTCATCATTCCAATTCCAAAACTCCCGAAATAATATACAGAATGAGAGAGTATGACAATGATATAACCCGTTAGAATGATGACCTCATCATTCCAATTCCAAAACTCCCGAAATATGATAATCTTATGAGAGTATGAACAGTATCAGTCGAGGCTCAATTTTAGATTCTTTATATCCTCGACTAAAGATACTCGTGTAGTATGGTTCTGTTGGAGTGATGTCCTACATCATTCTATTTCCACAAAACTCAATTTTACATTCTATTTATCTACCAACGTAAAATCAAATACATTCATAAACAATCCCATTGTTGTGATGACCTATATCATTCTAATTCCACGAGCCTCAATTTCCGATTCTAGATATCCACGATTGAAAAAACTAATATACTCATAAAACAATCCCGTTGAGGTGATGAAATGTAATTCCGATTCCATAACTCTTGCAATCTTATTGGAGTGATCACCTATATAATTCTAATTGCATGAGCCTCAATTTTCAACTTTATATATCCAACAATGAAACCCGAACCATTCTATCTATCCTCCAACGAAGAAACTGATATACTCACGATATGACCACATTAGAGTAATGACCTCATCATTCCAATTCCAAAACTCTCGAAATATTATACCGAATGAGAGAGTATGACAATGCTATAACCCCGTTAGAGTGATGACCTCATCATTCCAATTCCAACTCCCGAAATATGATAATCCTATGAGAGTATGACCAGTATCAGTCGAGGCTCAATTTTAGATTCTTTATATCCTCGACTAAAGATACTCGTGTAGTATGGTTCTGTTGGAGTGATGTCCTACATCATTCTATTTCCACAGAACTCAATTTTAGATTCTATTTATCCACCATCGAAAAATCAAATACATTCATAAACAATCCCATTGTTGTGATGACCTATATCATTCTAATTCCACGAGCCTCAATTTCCGATTCTAGATATCCACGATTGAAAAAACTAATATACTCAGAAAACAATCCCGTTGAGGTGATGAAATGTAATTCCGATTCCATAACTCTTGCAATCTTATTGGAGTGATCACCTATATAATTCTAATTGCATGAGCCTCAATTTTCAACTTTATATATCCAACAATGAAACCCGAACCATTCTATCTATCCTCCAACGAAGAAACTGATATACTCACGATATGACCACATTAGAGTAATGACCTCATCATTCCAATTCCAAAACTCTCGAAATATTATACCGAATGAGAGAGTATGACAATGATATAACCACGTTAGAGTGATGACCTCATCATTCCAATTCCAACTCCCGAAATATGATAATCCTATGAGAGTATGACCAGTATCAGTCGAGGCTCAATTTTAGATTCTTTATATCCTCGACTAAAGATACTCGTGTAGTATGGTTCTGTTGGTGTGATGTCCTACATCATTCTATTTCCACAGAACTCAATTTGAGATTCTATTTATCTACCAACGAAAAATCAAATACATTCATAAACAATCCCATTGGTGTGATGACCTATATTATTCCAATTCCATATCTCTTAAAATGCAATAATTCTTTTGGAGTGATGACTATATCATTCTAATTCCATGAGCCTCAATTTTCAATTCTACGTATCCACGACTGAAGAGACTGATAGAATATAACACCTTGGATTGATGTCCATTTCGATTTTAGATTTTATTTATTCACCAAGATAGGAACATATACAATCATAAAACAGACCATTGGAGTGATAGACCTATATCATTCTGATTCCATAACGCACCAAATATAATAGCCCAATTGGGGCGGTGACCTATATTTTTCCTCCATTATCCTCAATTTTCGATTCTATGTATCCAACATTGATGAAACTAATGTACTCGTATGATATAATCAATTGGAGTGATTGACCTATATCATTCTAATTCCATAAGTTTGATTTCCGATTCTATATATCCACGATTAAAGTAATTGATATACTCAGAAAACAATCCCGTTGAGGTGATGAAATGTAATTCCGATTCCATAACTCTGACAATCTTATTGGTGTGACCACCTACACCATTCTAAATCCATAGCCTCAATTTTCAACTCTATATGTCCAACAATGAAACCCCAACCATTCTATCTATCTTTTAACGTAGAAACTGATATACTCACGATATAACCCCATTGGAGTGATGACCTCATCATTCCAATTCCAATTCCAAAACTCCCGAAATAGTATTCCCAGTGAGGGAGTATGCTCATGATATAACCCCATTAGAGTGATGACCTCATCATCCCAATTCCAAAACTCCCGAAATATGATAATCCTACGAGAGTATGACCAGTATCAGTCGAGGCTCAATTTTAGATTCTTTATATCCTCGACTAAAGATACTCGTGTAGTATGGTTCTGTTGGAGTGATGTCCTACATCATTCTATTTCCACAGAACTCAATTTTAGATTCTATTTATCTACCAACGGAAAATCAAATACATTCATAAACAATCCCATTGGTGTGATGACTTATATCATTCATAAACTATACCATTGGAGTGATAGACCTATATCATTCTGATTCCATAACGCATCAAATATAATAGCCCAATTGGGGCGATGACCTATATTATTCCTCCATTATCCTCAATTTTCGATTCTATGTATCCAACATCGATGATGAAACTGATGTACTCGTATGATATAATCCATTAGAGTGATTGATCTATATCATTCTAATTCCATAAGCCTCAATTTCCGATTCTATATATCCACGATTAAAGTAATTGATATACTCAGAAAACAATCCCGTTGAGGTGATGAAATGTAATTCCGATTCCATAACTCTGCTAATCTTATTGGAGTGACCACCTACACCTTTCATAGCCTCAATTTTCAACTCTATATGTCCAACAATGAAACCCCAACCATTCTATCTATCCTCCAACGTAGAAACTGATATACTCACGATATAACCCCATTGGAGTGATGACCTCATCATTCCAATTCCAAAACTCCCGAAATACTATTCCCAGTGAGAGAGTATGCTCATGATATAACCCCATTAGAGTGATGACCTCATCATTCCAATTCCAAAACTCCCGAAATTTGATTATCCTATGAGAGTATGACCAGTATCAGTCGAGGCTCAATTTTAGATTCTTTATATCCTCGACTAAAGATACTGGTGTAGTATGGTTCTGTTGGAGTGATGTCCTACATCATTCTATTTCCACATAACTCAATTTTAGATTCTATTTATCTACCTACGAAAAATCAAATAACATTCATAAACAATCCCATTGGTGTGATGACCTATATCATTCCAATTCCATATCTCTTAAAATGCAATAATTCTTTTGGAGTGATGACTATATCATTCTAATTCCATGAGCCTCAATTTTCAATTCTACTTATCCACCACTAAAGAGACTGATATACTGATATAGTGTATTACACCTTGGATTGATGTCCATCTCGATTTTAGATTTTAATTATCCACCAAGAAAGGAACATATACAATCATTAAACAATACCATTGGAGTGATAGACCTATATCATTCTGATTCCATAACGCACCAAATATAATAGCCCAATTGGGGCGGTGACCTATATTATTCCTCCATTATCCTCAATTTTCGATTCCATGTATCCAACATTGATGAAACTGATGTACTGGTATGATATAATCCATTGGCGTGATTGATCTATATCATTCTACTTCCTTAAGCCTCAATTTCCGATTCTATATATCCACAACTGAAGAAATTGATAACACTCGTAAAACAAACTTATTGGAGTAATGACCTATATCATTCTAAGTCCAAGAGCCTTAAGTTTCAACTAAATATATCCTCGAAGAAAGAAACAAATATAATAATAAAACCGTATCATTGGAGTGATAGACCTGTATCACTCCGATTCCATAACTCACAAAATATAATAGTGCAATTGGAGTGGTGATCTATATCATTCTAATTCCACGAGTCTCAATTTCCGATTCTAGATATCCACGATTGAAAAAACTAATGTACTCATAAAACAATTCCGTTGAGGTGATGAAATGTAATTCCGATTCCATAACTCTTGCAATCTTATTGGAGTGATCACCTATATAATTCTAATTGCATGAGCCTCAATTTTCAACTTTATATATCCAACAATGAAACCCGAACCATTCTATCTATCCTCCAACGAAGAAACTGATATACTCACGATATGACCACATTAGAGTGATGACCTCATCATTCCAATTCCAAAAACTCCCGAAATATTATACAGAATGAGAGAGTATGACAATGATATAACCCGTTAGAGTGATGACCTCATCATTCCAATTCCAAAACTCCCGAAATATGATAATCTTATAAGAGTATGTACAGTATCAGTCCAGGCCCAATTTTAGATTCTTTATATCCTCGACTAAAGATACTCGTGTAGTATGGTTCTATTGGAGTGATGTCCTACATCATTCTATTTCCACAAAACTCAATTTTAGATTCTATTTATCTACCAACGAAAAATCAAATACATTCATAAACAATCGCATTGGTGTGATGACCTATATCATTCTAATTCCACGAGCCTCAATTTCCGATTCTAGATATCCACGATTGAAAAACCTAATATACTCAGAAAACAATCCCATTGAGGTGATGAAATGTAATTCCGATTCCATTACTCTTGCAATCTTATTTGAGTGATCACCCATATCATTCTAATTGCATGAGCCTTAATTTTCATCTTTATGTATCCAACAATGAAACCCGAATCATTCTATCTATCCTCCAACGAAGAAACTGATATAATCACGATATGACCACATTAGAGTGATAACCTCATCATTCCAATTCCAAAACTCTCGAAATATTATACCGAATGAGAGAGTATGACAATGATATAACCCCGTTAGAGTGATGACCTCAATATTCCAATTCCAAAACTCCCGCAATATGATAATCCTATGAGAGTATGACCAGTATCAGTCGAGGCTCATATTTAGATTCTTTATATCCTCGACTAAAGATACTCGTGTA
Organism: Linanthus parryae; assembly: GCA_023055425.1. Lineage (NCBI taxonomy): Eukaryota > Viridiplantae > Streptophyta > Magnoliopsida > Ericales > Polemoniaceae > Linanthus > Linanthus parryae. The sequence continues at coordinate 123,332,459 of JALGPY010000004.1, read as the reverse complement.
GTATGGTTCTGTTGGAGTGATGTCCTACATCATTCTATTTCCACAGAACTCAATTTTAGATTATATTTATCTACCAACGGAAAATCAAATACATTCATAAACAATCTCATTGGTGTGATGACCTATATCATTCCAATTCCATATCTCTTAAAATGCAATAATTCTTTTGGAGTGATGACTATATCATTCTAAATCCATGAGCCTCAATTTTCAATTCTACGTATCCACCACTGAAGAGACTGATAGAGTATAACACTTTGGAGTGATGTCCATCTCGATTTTAGATTTTATTTATTCACCAAGAAAGGAACATATACAATCATAAAACATACCATTGGAGTGATAGACTTATATCATTCTGATTCCATAACGCACCAAATATAATAGCCCAATTGGGGCGGTGACCTATATTATTCCTCCATTATCCTCAATTTTCGATTCTATGTATCCAACATTGATGAAACTAATATACTCGTATGATATAATCAATTGGAGTGATTGACCTATATCATTCTAATTCCATAAGCCTCAATTTCCGATTCTATATATCCACTATTAAAGTAATTGATATACTCAGAAAACAATCCCGTTGAGGTGATGAAATGTAATTTCGATTCCATAACTCTGGCAATCTTATTGGAGTGACCACCTACACCATTCTAAATCCATAGCCTCAATTTTCAACTATACATGTCCAATAATGAAACCCCAACCATTCTATCTATCCTCCAACGTAGAAACTGATATACTCACGATATAACCCCATTGGAGTGATGACCTCATCATTCCAATTCCAAAACTCCCGAAATAGTATTCCCAGTGAGAGAGTATGCTCATGATATAACCCCATTGAGTGATGACCTCATCATTCCAATTCCAAAACTCCGGAAATATGGTAATTCTACGAGAGTATGACCAGTATCAGTCGAGGCTCAATTTTAGATTCTTTATATCCTCGACTAAAGATACTCGTGTAGTATGGTTCTGTTGGAGTGATGTCCTACATCATTCTATTTCCACAGAACTCAATTTTAGGTTCTATTTATCTACCAACGAAAAATCAAATACATTCATAAACAATCCCATTGGTGTGATGACCTATATCATTCCAATTCCATATCTCTTAAAATGCAATAATTCTTTTGGAGTGATGACTATATCATTCTAATTCCATGAGCCTCAATTTTCAATTCTACGTATCCACCACTGAAGAGACTGATAGAGTATAACACCTTGGAGTGATGTCCATCTCGATTTTAGATTTTATTTATTCACCAAGAAAGGAACATATACAATCATAAAACTATACCATTGGAGTGATAGACCTATATCATTCTGATTCCATAACGCACCAAATATAATAGCCCAATTGGGGCGGTGACCTATATTATTCCTCCATTATCCTCAATTTTCGATTCTATGTATCCAACATCGATGATGAAACTGATGTACTCGTATGATATAATCCATTGGAGTGATTGATCTATATCATTCTAATTCCATAAGCCTCAATTTTCGATTCTATATATCCACGATTAAAGTAATTGATATACTCAGAAAACAATCCTGTGAGGTGATGAAATGTAATTCCGATTCCATAACTCTGCTAATCTTATTGGAGTGACCACCTACACCTTTCTAAATCTATAGCCTCAATTTTCAACTCTATATGTCCAACAATGAAACCCCAACCATTCTATCTATCCTCCAACGTAGAAACTGATATACTCACGATATAACCCCATTGGAGTGATGACCTCATCATTCCAATTCCAAAACTCCGGAAATACTATTCCCAGTGAGAGAGTATGCTCATGATATAACCCCATTAGAGTGATGACCTCATCATTCCAATTCCAAAACTCCCGAAATTTGATTATCCTATGAGAGTATGACCAGTATCAGTCGAGGCTCAATTTTAGATTCTTTATATCCTCGACTAAAGATACTGGTGTAGTATGGTTCTGTTGGAGTGATGTCCTACATCATTCTATTTCCACATAACTCAATTTTAGATTCTATTTATCTACCTACGAAAAATCAAATAACATTCATAAACAATCCCATTGGTGTGATGACCTATATCATTCCAATTCCATATCTCTTAAAATGCAATAATTCTTTTAGAGTGATGACTATATCATTCTAATTCCATGAGCCTCAATTTTCAATTCTACTTATCCACCACTAAAGAGACTGATATACTGATATAGTGTATTACACCTTGGATTGATGTCCATCTCGATTTTAGATTTTAATTATCCACCAAGAAAGGAACATATACAATCATTAAACAATACCATTGGAGTGATAGACCTATATCATTCTGATTCCATAACGCACCAAATATAATAGCCCAATTGGGGCGGTGACCTATATTATTCCTCCATTATCCTCAATTTTCGATTCCATGTATCCAACATTGATGAAACTGATGTACTGGTATGATATAATCCATTGGCGTGATTGATCTATATCATTCTACTTCCTTAAGCCTCAATTTCCGATTCTATATATCCACAACTGAAGAAATTGATAACACTCGTAAAACAAACTTATTGGAGTAATGACCTATATCATTCTAAGTCCAAGAGCCTTAAGTTTCAACTAAATATATCCTCGAAGAAAGAAACAAATATAATAATAAAACCGTATCATTGGAGTGATAGACCTGTATCACTCCGATTCCATAACTCACAAAATATAATAGTGCAATTGGAGTGGTGATCTATATCATTCTAATTCCACGAGTCTCAATTTCCGATTCTAGATATCCACGATTGAAAAAACTAATGTACTCATAAAACAATTCCGTTGAGGTGATGAAATGTAATTCCGATTCCATAACTCTTGCAATCTTATTGGAGTGATCACCTATATAATTCTAATTGCATGAGCCTCAATTTTCAACTTTATATATCCAACAATGAAACCCGAACCATTCTATCTATCCTCCAACGAAGAAACTGATATACTCACGATATGACCACATTAGAGTGATGACCTCATCATTCCAATTCCAAAAACTCCCGAAATATTATACAGAATGAGAGAGTATGACAATGATATAACCCCGTTAGAGTGATGACCTCATCATTCCAATTCCAAAACTCCCGAAATATGATAATCTTATAAGAGTATGTACAGTATCAGTCCAGGCCCAATTTTAGATTCTTTATATCCTCGACTAAAGATACTCGTGTAGTATGGTTCTATTGGAGTGATGTCCTACATCATTCTATTTCCACAAAACTCAATTTTAGATTCTATTTATCTACCAACGAAAAATCAAATACATTCATAAACAATCGCATTGGTGTGATGACCTATATCATTCTAATTCCACGAGCCTCAATTTCCGATTCTAGATATCCACGATTGAAAAACCTAATAACTCAGAAAACAATCCCATTGAGGTGATGAAATGTAATTCCGATTCCATTACTCTTGCAATCTTATTTGAGTGATCACCCATATCATTCTAATTGCATGAGCCTTAATTTTCATCTTTATGTATCCAACAATGAAACCCGAATCATTCTATCTATCCTCCAACGAAGAAACTGATATAATCACGATATGACCACATTAGAGTGATAACCTCATCATTCCAATTCCAAAACTCTCGAAATATTATACCGAATGAGAGAGTATGACAATGATATAACCCCGTTAGAGTGATGACCTCAATATTCCAATTCCAAAACTCCCGCAATATGATAATCCTATGAGAGTATGACCAGTATCAGTCGAGGCTCAATTTTAGATTCTTTATATCCTCGACTAAAGATACTCGTGTAGTATGGTTCTGTTGGAGTGATGTCCTACATCATTCTATTTCCACAGAACTCAATTTTAGATTATATTTATCTACCAACGGAAAATCAAATACATTCATAAACAATCTCATTGGTGTGATGACCTATATCATTCCAATTCCATATCTCTTAAAATGCAATAATTCTTTTGGAGTGATGACTATATCATTCTAAATCCATGAGCCTCAATTTTCAATTCTACGTATCCACCACTGAAGAGACTGATAGAGTATAACACTTTGGAGTGATGTCCATCTCGATTTTAGATTTTATTTATTCACCAAGAAAGGAACATATACAATCATAAAACATACCATTGGAGTGATAGACTTATATCATTCTAATTCCATAACGCACCAAATATAATAGCCCAATTGGGGCGGTGACCTATATTATTCCTCCATTATCCTCAATTTTCGATTCTATGTATCCAACATTGATGAAACTAATATACTCGTATGATATAATCAATTGGAGTGATTGACCTATATCATTCTAATTCCATAAGCCTCAATTTCCGATTCTATATATCCACTATTAAAGTAATTGATATACTCAGAAAACAATCCCGTTGAGGTGATGAAATGTAATTTCGATTCCATAACTCTGGCAATCTTATTGGAGTGACCACCTACACCATTCTAAATCCATAGCCTCAATTTTCAACTATACATGTCCAATAATGAAACCCCAACCATTCTATCTATCCTCCAACGTAGAAACTGATATACTCACGATATAACCCCATTGGAGTGATGACCTCATCATTCCAATTCCAAAACTCCCGAAATAGTATTCCCAGTGAGAGAGTATGCTCATGATATAACCCCATTGAGTGATGACCTCATCATTCCAATTCCAAAACTCCGGAAATATGGTAATTCTACGAGAGTATGACCAGTATCAGTCGAGGCTCAATTTTAGATTCTTTATATCCTCGACTAAAGATACTCGTGTAGTATGGTTCTGTTGGAGTGATGTCCTACATCATTCTATTTCCACAGAACTCAATTTTAGGTTCTATTTATCTACCAACGAAAAATCAAATACATTCATAAACAATCCCATTGGTGTGATGACCTATATCATTCCAATTCCATATCTCTTAAAATGCAATAATTCTTTTGGAGTGATGACTATATCATTCTAATTCCATGAGCCTCAATTTTCAATTCTACGTATCCACCACTGAAGAGACTGATAGAGTATAACACCTTGGAGTGATGTCCATCTCGATTTTAGATTTTATTTATTCACCAAGAAAGGAACATATACAATCATAAAACTATACCATTGGAGTGATAGACCTATATCATTCTGATTCCATAACGCACCAAATATAATAGCCCAATTGGGGCGGTGACCTATATTATTCCTCCATTATCCTCAATTTTCGATTCTATGTATCCAACATCGATGATGAAACTGATGTACTCGTATGATATAATCCATTGGAGTGATTGATCTATATCATTCTAATTCCATAAGCCTCAATTTCCGATTCTATATATCCGATTAAAGTAATTGATATACTCAGAAAACAATCCTGTGAGGTGATGAAATGTAATTCCGATTCCATAACTCTGCTAATCTTATTGGAGTGACCACCTACACCTTTCTAAATCCATAGCCTCAATTTTCAACTCTATATGTCCAACAATGAAACCCCAACCATTCTATCTATCCTCCAACGTAGAAACTGATATACTCACGATATAACCCCATTGGAGTGATGACCTCATCATTCCAATTCCAAAACTCCCGAAATACTATTCCCAGTGAGAGAGTATGCTCATGATATAACCCCATTAGAGTGATGACCTCATCATTCCAATTCCAAAACTCCCGAAATTTGATTATCCTATGAGAGTATGACCAGTCTCAGTCGAGGCTCAATTTTAGATTCTTCATATCCTCGACTAAAGATACTGGTGTAGTATGGTTCTGTTGGAGTGATGTCCTACATCATTCTATTTCCACATAACTCAATTTTAGATTCTATTTATCTACCAACGAAAAATCAAATAACATTCATAAACAATCCCATTGGTGTGATGACCTATATCATTCCAATTCCATATCTCTTAAAATGCAATAATTCTTTTGGAGTGATGACTATATCATTCTAATTCCATGAGCCTCAATTTTCAATTCTACTTATCCACCACTAAAGAGACTGATATACTGATATAGTGTATTACACCTTGGATTGATGTCCATCTCGATTTTAGATTTTAATTATCCACCAAGAAAGGAACATATACAATCATTAAACAATACCATTGGAGTGATAGACCTATATCATTCTGATTCCATAACGCACCAAATATAATAGCCCAATTGGGGCGGTGACCTATATTATTCCTCCATTATCCTCAATTTTCGATTCCATGTATCCAACATTGATGAAACTGATGTACTGGTATGATATAATCCATTGGCGTGATTGATCTATATCATTCTACTTCCTTAAGCCTCAATTTCCGATTCTATATATCCACAACTGAAGAAATTGATAACACTCGTAAAACAAACTTATTGGAGTGATGACCTATATCATTCTAAGTCCAAGAGCCTTAAGTTTCAACTAAATATATCCTCGAAGAAAGAAACAAATATAATAATAAAACCGTATCATTGGAGTGATAGACCTGTATCACTCCGATTCCATAACTCACAAAATATAATAGTGCAATTGGAGTGGTGATCTATATCATTCTAATTCCACGAGCCTCAATTTCCGATTCTAGATATCCACGATTGAAAAAACTAATATACTAAGAAAACAATCCCGTTGAGGTGATGAAATGTAATTCCGATTCCATAACTCTTGCAATCTTATTGGAGTGATCACCTATATAATTCTAATTGCATGAGCCTCAATTTTCAACTTTATATATCCAACAATGAAACCCGAACCATTCTATCTATCCTCCAACGAAGAAACTGATATACTCACGATATGACCACATTAGAGTGATGACCTCATCATTCCAATTCCAAAACTCTCGAAATATTATACCGAATGAGAGAGTATGACAATGATATAACCCCGTTAGAGTGATGACCTCATCATTCCAATTCCAAAACTCCCGCAATATGATAATCCTATGAGAGTATGACCAGTATCAGTCGAGGCTCAATTTTAGATTCTTTATATCCTCGACTAAAGATACTCGTGTAGTATGGTTCTGTTGGAGTGATGTCCTACATCATTCTATTTCCACAGAACTCAATTTTAGTTTCTATCTATCTACCAACGGAAAATCAAATACATTCATAAACAATCCCATTGGTGTGATGACCTATATCATTCCAATTCCATATCTCTTAAAATGCAATAATTCTTTTGGAGTGATGACTATATCATTCTAATTCCATGAGCCTCAATTTTCAATTCTACGTATCCACAACTGAAGAGACTGATAGAGTATAACACCTTGGAGTGATGTCCATCTCCATTTTAGATTTTATTTATTCACCAAGAAAGGAACATATACAATCATAAAACATACCATTGGAGTGATAGACCTATATCATTCTGATTCCATAACGCACCAAATATAATAGCCCAATTGGGGCGGTGACCTATATTATTCCTCCATTATCCTCAATTTTCGATTCTATGTATCCAACATTGATGAAACTAATGTACTCGTATGATATAATCAATTGGAGTGATTGATCTATATCATTCTAATTCCATAGGCCTCAATTTCCGATTCTATATATCCACTATTAAAGTAATTGATATACTCAGAAAACAATCCCGTTGAGGTGATGAAATGTAATTCCGATTCCATAACTCTGGCAATCTTATTGGAGTGACCACCTACACCATTCTAAAACCATAGCCTCAATTTTCAACTATACATGTCCAATAATGAAACCCCAACCATTCTATCTATCCTCCAACGTAGAAACTGATATACTCACGATATAACCCCATTGGAGTGATGACCTCATCATTCCAATTCCAAAACTCCCGAAATAGTATTCCCAGTGAGAGAGTATGCTCATGATATAACCCCATTGAGTGATGACCTCATCATTCCAATTCCAAAACTCCGGAAATATGGTAATTCTACGAGAGTATGACCAGTATCAGTCGAGGCTCAATTTTAGATTCTTTATATCCTCGACTAAAGATACTCGTGTAGTATGGTTCTGTTGGAGTGATGTCCTACATCATTCTATTTCCACATAACTCAATTTTAGGTTCTATTTATCTACCAACGAAAAATCAAATACATTCATAAACAATCCCATTGGTGTGATGACCTATATCATTCCAATTCCATATCTCTTAAAATGCAATAATTCTTTTGGAGTGATGACTATATCATTCTAATTCCATGAGCCTCAATTTTCAATTCTACGTATCCACCACTGAAGAGACTGATAGAGTATAACACCTTGGAGTGATGTCCATCTCGATTTTAGATTTTATTTATTCACCAAGAAAGGAACATATACAATCATAAAACTATACCATTGGAGTGATAGACCTATATCATTCTGATTCCATAACGCACCAAATATAATAGCCCAATTGGGGCGGTGACCTATATTATTCCTCCATTATCCTCAATTTTCGATTCTATGTATCCAACATCGATGAAACTGATGTACTCGTATGATATAATCCATTGGAGTGATTGATCTATATCATTCTAATTCCATAAGCCTCAATTTCCGATTCTATATATCCACGATGAAAGTAATTGATATACTCAGAAAACAATCCTGTGAGGTGATGAAATGTAATTCCGATTCCATAACTCTGCTAATCTTATTGGAGTGACCACCTACACCATTCTAAATCCATAGCCTCAATTTTCAACTCTATATGTCCAACAATGAAACCCCAACCATTCTATCTATCCTCCAACGTAGAAACTGATATACTCACGATATAACTTCATTGGAGTGATGACCTCATCATTCCAATTCCAAAACTCCCGAAATATTATTCCCAGTGTGAGAGTATGCTCATGTTATAACCCCATTAGAGTGATGACCTCATCATTCCAATTCCAAAACTCCCGCAATATGATAATCCTATGAGAGTATGACCAGCATCAGTCGAGGCTCAATTTTAGATTCTTTATATCCTCGACTAAAGATACTCTTGTAGTATGGTTCTGTTGGAGTGATGTCCTACATCATTCTATTTCCACATAACTCAATTTTAGATTCTATTTATCTACCAACGAAAAATCAAATACATTTATAAACAATCCTATTGGTGTGATGACCTATATCATTCCAATTCCATATCTCTTAAAATGCAATAATTCTTTTGGAGTGATGACTATATCATTCTATTTCCATGAGCCTCAATTTTCAATTCTACGTATCCACCACTGAATAGACTGATAGAGTATAACACCTTGGAGTGATGTCCATCTCGATTTTAGATTTGATTTATTCACCAAGAAAGGAACATATACAATCATAAAACTATACCATTGGAGTGATAGACCTATATCATTCTGATTCCATAACGCACCAAATATAATAGCCCAATTGGGGCGGTGACCTATATTATTCCTCCATTATCCTCAATTTTCGATTCTATGTATCCAACATTGATGAAGTTGATGTACTCGTATGATATAATCCATGGGAGTGATTGACCTATATCATTCTAATTCCATAAGCCTCAATTTCCGATTCTATATATCCACGATTAAAGTAATTGATATACTCAGAAAACAATCCTGTGAGGTGATGAAATGTAATTCCGATTCCATAACTCTGCTAATCTTATTGGAGTGACCACCTACACCATTCTAAATCCATAGCCTCAATTTTCAACTCTATATGTCCAACAATGAAACCCCAACCATTCTATCTATCCTCCAACGTAGAAACTGATATACTCACGATATAACCCCATTGGAGTGATGACCTCATCATTCCAATTCTTAAACTCCCGAAATACTATTCCCAGTGAGAGAGTATGCTCATGATATAACCCCATTAGAGTGATGACCTCATCATTCCAATTCCAAAACTCCCGAAGTATGATTATCCTATGAGAGTATGACCAGTATCTGTCGAGGCTCAATTTTAGATTCTTTATATCCTCGACTAAAGATACTCGTGTAGCATGGTTTTGTTGGAGTGATGTCCTACATCATTCTATTTCCACAGAGCTCAATGTTAGATTCTATTTAGCTACCAACGAAAAATCAAATACATTCATAAACAATCCCATTGGTGTGATGACCTATATCATTCCAATTCCATATCTCTTAAAATGCAATAATTCTTTTAAAGTGATGACTATATCATTCTAATTCCATGAGCCTCAATTTTCAATTCTACGTATCCACCACTAAAGAGACTGATATACTGATATAGTGTATTACACCTTGGATTGATGTCCATCTCGATTTTAGATTTTAATTATCAACAAAGAAATGAACATATACAATCATTAAACAATACCATTGGAGTGATAGACCTATATCATTCTGATTCCATAACGCACCAAATATAATAGCCCAATTGGGGCGGTGACCTATATTATTCCTCCATTATCCTCAAATTTCGATTCCATGTATCCAACATTGATGAAACTGATGTACTGTTATGATATAATCCATTGGAGTGATTGATCTATATCATTCTACTTCCTTAAGCCTCAATTTCCGATTCTATATTTCCACAACTGAAGAAATTGATAACACTCGTAAAACAAACTTATTGGAGTGATGACCTATATCATTATAAGTCCAAGAGCCTTAAGTTTCAACTAAATATATCCTCGAAGAAAGAAACAAATATAATAATAAAACCGTATCATTGGAGTGATGGACCTGTATCACTCCGATTCCATAACTCACAAAATATAATAGTGCAATTGGAGTGGTGATCTATATCATTCTAGTTCCACGAGCCTCAATTTCCGATTCTAGATATCCACGATTGAAAAAACTAATATACTCAGAAAACAATCCCGTTGAGGTGATGAAATGTAATTCCGATTCCATAACCCTTGCAATCTTATTGGAGTGATCACCTATATCATTCTAATTGCATGAGCCTCAATTTTCAACTTTATATATCCAACAATGAAACCCGAACCATTCTATCTATCCTCCGACGAAGAAACTGATATACTCACGATATGACCACATTAGAGTGATGACCTCATCATTCCAATTCCAAAACTCCCGAAATATTATACAGAATGAGAGAGTATGACAATGATATAACCCCGTTAGAGTGATGACCTCATCATTCCAATTCCAAAACTCCTGAAATATGATAATCTTATGAGAGCATGAACAGTATCAGTCGAGGCTCAATTTTTGATTCTTTATATCCTCGACTAAAGATACTCGTGTAGTATGGTTCTATTGGAGTGATGTCCTACATCATTCTATTTCCACAAAACTCAATTTTCGATTCTATTTATCTACCAACGAAAAATCAAATACATTCATAAACAATCTCATTGGAGTGGTGATCTATATCATTCTAATTCCACGAGCCTCAATTTCCGATTCTAGATATTCACGATTGAAATAACTAATATACTAAGAAAACAATCCCGTTGAGGTGATGAAATGTAATTCCGATTCCATAACTCATGCAATCTTATTGGAGTGATCACCTATATAATTCTAATTGCATGAGTCTCAATTCAACTTTATATATCCAACAATGAAACCTGAAACATTCTATCTATCCTCCAACGAAGAAACTGATATACTCACGATATGACCACATTAGAGTGATGACCTCATCATTCCAATTCCAAAACTCTCGAAATATTATACCGAATGAGCGAGTATGATAATGATATAACCCCATTAGAGTGATTGACCTATATCATTCTAATTCCATAAGCCTCAATTTTCGATTCTATATATCCACGATTAAAGTAATTGATATACTCAGAAAACAATCCTGTTGAGGTGATGAAATGTAATTCCGATTCCATAACTCTGGCAATCTTATTGGAGTGACCACCTACACCATTCTAAATCCATAGCCTCAGTTTTCAACTCTACATGTCCAATAATGAAACCCCAACCATTCTATCTATCCTCCAACGTAGAAACTTATACTCACGATATAACCCCATTGGAGTGATGACCTCATCATTCCAATTCCAAAACTACCGAAATAGTATTCTCAGTGAGAGAGTATGCTCATGATATAACCCCATTAGAGTGATGACCTCATCATTCCAATTCCAAAACTCCCGCAATATGATAATCCTATGAGAGTATGACCAGTATCAGTCGAGGCTCAATTTTAGATTCTTTATATCCTCGACTAAAGATACTCGTGTAGTATGGTTCTGTTGGAGTGATGTCCTACATCATTCTATTTCCACACAACTCAATTTTAGATTCTATTTATCTACCAACAAAAATGAAATACATTCATAAACAATCCCATTGGTGTGATGACCTATATCATTCCAATTCCATATCTCTTAAAATGCAATAATTCTTTTGGAGTGATGACTATATCTTTCTAATTCCATGAGCCTCAATTTTCAATTCTACGTATCCACGACTGAAGAGACTGATAAAGTATAACACCTTGGAGTGATGTCCATCTCGATTTTAGATTTTATTTATTCACCAAGAAAGGAACATATACAATCATAAAACATACCATTGGAGTGATAGACCTGTATCATTCTGATTCCATAACGCACCAAATATAATAGCCCAATTGGGGCGGTGACCTATATTATTCCTCCATTATCCTCAATTTTCGATTCTATGTATCCAACATTGATGAAACTAATGTACTCGTATGATATAATCAATTGGAGTGATTGACCTATATCATTCTAATTCCATAAGCCTCAATTTCCGATTCTATATATCCACGATTAAAGTAATTGATATACTGAGAAAACAATCCCGTTGAGGTGATGAAATGTAATTCCGATTCCATAACTCTGGCAATCTTATTGGAGTGACCACCTACACCATTCTAAATCCATAGCCTCAATTTTCAACTCTACATGTCCAATAATGAAACCCCAACCCTTCTATCTATCCTCCAACGTAGAAACTGATATATTCACGATATCACCCCATTGGAGTGATGACCTCATCATTCCAATTCCAAAACTCCCGAAATATTATTCCCAGTGAGAGAGTATGCTCATGTTATAACCCCATTAGAGTAATGACCTCATCATTCCAATTCCAAAACTCCCGCAATATGATAATCCTATGAGAGTATGACCAGCATCAGTCGAGGCTCAATTTTAGATTCTTTATATCCTCGACTAAAGATACTCGTGTAGTATGGTTCTGTTGGAGTGATGTCCTACATCATTCTATTTCCACATAACTCAATTTTAGATTCTATTTATCTACCAACGAAAAATCAAATACATTTATAAACAATCCCATTGGTGTGATGACCTATATCATTCCAATTCCATATCTCTTAAAATGCAATAATTCTTTTGGAGTGATGACTATATCATTCTAATTCCATGAGCATCAATTTTCAATTCTACGTATCCACCACTGAATAGACTGATAGAGTATAACACCTTGGAGTGATGTCCATCTCGATTTTAGATTTGATTTATTCACCAAGAAAGGAACATATACAATCATAAAACTATACCATTCGAGTGATAGACCTATATCATTCTGATTCCATAACGCACCAAATATAATAGCCCAATTGGGGCGGTGACCTATATTATTCCTCCATTATCCTCAATTTTCGGTTCTATGTATCCAACATTGATGAAGTTGATGTACTTGTATGATATAATCCATTGGAGTGATTGACCTATATCATTCTAATTCCATAAGCCTCGATTTCCGATTCTATATATCCACGATTAAAGTAATTGATATACTCAGAAAACAATCCTGTGAGGTGATGAAATGTAATTCCGATTCCATAACTCTGCTAATCTTATTGGAGTGACCACCTACACCATTCTAAATCCATAGCCTTAATTTTCAACTCTATATGTCCAACAATGAAACCCCAACCATTCTATCTATCCTCCAACGTAGAAACTGATATACTCACGATATAACCCCATTGGAGTGATGACCTCATCATTCCAATTCCAAAACTCCCGAAATACTATTCCCAGTGAGAGAGTATGCTCATGATATAACCCCATTAGAGTGATGACCTCATCATTCCAATTCCAAAACTCCCGAAATATGATTATCCTGTGAGAGTATGACCAGTATCAGTCGAGGCTCAATTTTAGATTCTTTATATCCTCGACTAAAGATACTCGTGTAGCATGGTTTTGTTGGAGTGATGTCCTACATCATTCTATTTCCACAGAACTCAATGTTAGATTCTATTTAGCTACCAACGAAAAATCAAATACATTCATAAACAATCCCATTGGTGTGATGACCTATATCATTCCAATTCCATATCTCTTAAAATGCAATAATTCTTTTGGAGTGATGACTATATCATTCTAATTCCATGAGACTCAATTTTCAATTCTACGTATCCACCACTAAAGAGACTGATATACTGATATAGTGTATAACACCTTGGATTGATGTCCATCTCGATTTTAGATATTATTTATCCACCAAGAAAGGAACATATACAATCATAATACAATACCAATGGAGTGATAGACCTATATCATTCTGATTCCATAACGCACCAAATATAATTGCCCAATTGGGGTGGTGACCTATATTATTCCTCCATTATCCTCAATTTTTAATTCTATGTATCCAACATTGATGAAACTGATGTACTCGTATGACATAATCCATTCGAGTGATTGATCTATATCATTCTAATTCCATAAGCCTCAATTTCCGATTCTATATATCCACAACTGAAGAAATTGATAACACTCGTAAAACAAACTTATTGGAGTGATGACCTATATCATTCTAAGTCCAAGAGACTTAAGTTTCAACTAAATATATCCGCGAAGAAAGAAACAATTATAATAATAAAACCGTATCATTGGAGTGATAGACCTATATCACTCTGATTCCATAACTCACAAAATATAATAGTGCAATTGGAGTGGTGATCTATATCATTCTAATTCCATGATGCTTGCACAGTTTTTAGGCGGGCTCATAAGGCGATACGGAAAAAGTGTATATTCACAAATCATGGATCTAAAGGACTTGTTTCAGGATTGCTCTAAGATGAAGTGTTGTGATTGCTTGGTGGTATAGATGTGATGTTGGGATCCGTGACATACTTATCAATTAATTTGGTGACTATATTGTGTAAGGCGACAAATTTACTAAGCGCCAATAGAATAAGATACTAGAATTGTGGAGAAAATATGATCGTTTGGTGGTATAGATGTGATGTTGGAAGTGTTTCAATTGGTCTATCATCTATTTGGGAGTGAGGGCCCTTATAATATTACGTGGTGCAAAGGACAATGGTGTATTTGATGGTATTTCTTGTGGACATTTCAGTGAACATGTGGGATTGTTATTATAATGCCAACGGAATAAGATACTAGAATTGTGGAGGAAATGTGATCGTTTGGTATAGATGTGCTGTTGGCAGTGTTTCAATTGGTCTATCATCTATTTGGGAGTGAGGGCCCTTATAATATTACGTGGTGCAAAGGACAATAGTGTATTTGATGGTATTTCTTGTGGACATTTCAGTGAACACGTGGGATTGTTATTTTAATGCCTTTCATTTTCCTGATAATTGGTTTCATGGCCTAGAAGATCCATATTAGTCATGGTGAGCCTTTCAAATGTACTAATATGTTGAGTACTGCAGATATTCTGACCTTGGGGAGGAAATGGAAGGCAAGGGGGGTAAGCATACAAGATTACAGAGGAAAATAATTCTGTGAAGCTTTGAGATGTACGTATATAAACACACACACACACATACCGTAATATTTCTTGTCATGTGCATGCAACTTTTAGCTGGTATTCTAGCTGATAGCTGTTTTGGAAGTAGATCACCTGTATCTGGTAGATTAGGTCCGTAGTATTGAGTTCGAAGTAAAGTAAGTGTGGTATCCTTTGGGGATGGGTAGAAAACAATTATGATTGTCTTGGGTTCCTTGTGGAAATTTGAAACTTCCTTTGATATAGTTGCCTTATGTGTTATATCGTCGCTTATTTGTATAATAAGAATGTTTTTTTCGGTGGTGAAGTCGGATTCTGAATATCAATGGTCAAATCTTTGACTCTATATTGAACTTCTTTTAACAGTTGACTAGGTAATCAATACTATTGAGTTTAAAAAGTTCGGATTTTTATATGCATGTAGTAAATATCCTTGAGTCAGTTCTGTTTCAACGATGTCTATACTTGGAGATAAAGAGTATTAACTGCCTTTTGAATTGTGGTTGGGTGAGGAAATGGAAGGTAAGGTGGCTTTGCATACAAGCTTAACTTGATGAAAGTGAAAAAGGTTTGTTTGATGTTCTCATGCGGATATTCTTATGATGATACGCGGGCTTTTGTATCCACTTGTCTTCTTCTTTTGTGTTATAGTTAGTTTGGTGGAGGATAAGACTCTATGTATATGCTATTGGTGCGAGGAGATAGCACTAGTTGAAAATTGGATGTATGGCAAATTTTACGAATGTCTTGCTAATGAGACGCCTTAGTGAGGAAATGGCTACGGTTACATTGTGAACCCGTTTTAGGTTAATTGTGGTTGGACCTGAAGCAGCTGACAATTTGGGTATTTGGAATTTAGAAGATTTGTGAAGATTGCTACAAGGGAGGGGAAGAGAGGTGGATATTTATATTTTCTAGCAGTTGACTTTGTATTGAAGTTGTTATTTGAAGTTGAGTTTGTATTGAAGTTGTTATTTGAATATCCCAGGCAAAGAAGATGGCAAAGAGGGCATAGACCAATTAAATTGATAAGGTTCAGAAATGAAGACCGAATGGATGTCTAGGAGTGGGGGTGTTTGATGTGTGCATTCGAAAGACAGATACGGTTGTACAGGGAATTAGAGTGTGGAGGCAAGCGATTTTTTCTAATATGGTTATGCGAATTACCAGGGAATTGAGGGCTAGAATGATCTGGTTTCCACTGTTGCATCATGGGGACATAGAATCTTTGATTCGTCTCAGTACATATGATATGAATATTTATGAGCTTGTCTGGTTCATTTGATATTAGTAGCGCAATGGCTTAGAAGTACTTACATTTAAATTTTAGTGGCACAATGGTAGTAAATCTTACTACTTTTGTGATATGGAATCTTACAAAGTTCTCTTGGGATTAAAGACATTACATACTTGAAGGTAGGAGTTTGAGTTTTTCCCGAATTGATGATGATACATGAGTTTTAAGTTGTATCCAGTGAAGGACGAATTGACAATGAATTGAGCTATAGGAAGGGGTGGCTAGAGGGACAGAGAGAGTTCAAATGGAGGTTGTTAGTTTCTCCGAATTGTATTGGGAGAGGTAGGATATTTTCTAATAGCCGTGGAATCGAGTATTAGACAATATGGGTAGGAGAAAAGATCCAGTTGAATGACTGGTTTATTTTGTATGCATTTTTTTAAAGGTGAAATCTTGGATCATATCCCTTTTTGTCATTTATTTTCCTAGGTCTAACAGTAAATTTGGTTATAGTCATGTTTTCAATGTATTGAATTGCAGTTTGTGTTCTAGGCTCCCTTTGGTTGGAAGTAAAATATTTTACAAAAGAAAATATTCTACACGTAAAGTATTTTTTTGCGAAAAAGTTTCTCTGCAATTGTTTTCTTGTGTTCGGTTGGTTTAATGCTTGGGTGTTAATTAGTTTTGAGGTTATGGAGGTTCTGGTTCGAGTCCCGGAATATAATTCCTTTTTTTATATGAAATTATAACTGTTAAGTGGTGGAGGGGCGGCAGTTCGTGGTTGTGTAGACGTGGATGGTGGCAGAAGTGGCGGTAGTGGATGAGTGGCGGCAGTGAGGGTGGTAGTTGGTGTCAATGTCAATGGCGATAGTGAAGGGTGGCATGGTGGTGGTGGCGAGCAGCGAAGCGGTGTTGATGGAGGTGTGTGGCGGTACTGGTGTTGGTGGTTCTTGGTTGTTGAGGCATTTGTATGTGTTATATCGCGATCCTTCACTCTCCGGAAACTTACTTACGGATTTTAAACGTGTAAGTCACTTCACATCATTTAAGTGAAAGCATTTTACTTGGTAAAAGATTTTATGAGACAAATGGTGAACTATACACAGATACCTGACATTATATTTACAGGAAAATGATTTACCACCAACCAAACGGAGCCCTAATTTTGATTTTTCTGACATAGTTTCAGTGAAGTGCTAGTTTAAGGTGAACCAAGTTTCAGTGGATGGGGTAAATACAACAAGCCTTTTTCCAGTTTTAGCAGAGTTGGGTACATGTATCAAAGTGTCTCCATTCTATTGGCGTATGTTTGCACTCTTTTCCTCCCTTAGTTGTATTATCGCTACCGACATCCGTTTTGGTCCCCCTCGTCTACGACCATCGATTTGAATTGTTACACTTCCCCTGATCGGGGCATCCGACAGCTTACAATATAGTTGACCAAACCACCTCAAACAAGTCTCCCTCATTTTGTCAGTTGCAATACCTAGATTCTTTCTAATTGCTTCATTGCTTAGGTATCCTATCGTTCCTAGTTACACCACTCATTTAACCTACCATTCTCATTTCAGCTACACTCATTTCTTTATTTATATATATATATATATATATATATATATATATATATATATATATATATATATATATATATATATATAAATTTTAATGGCCCAACACGTCGTCCCATACATGAAAGTGGGTCTCATATTGGTTCTATAGAACCCTTTAACCTAGTCTGGACCCTACAGTCACACCACGCTAAATGAACTGTCCACTCCGTACGCCCTACTCTTCATCCACCCTACTTTTATCGTATAGCCAACATCAACATCTATCTCTCTATCACTTCATAGAATCAACTGGAGATATCTAAAACATTACTTCTTTGGCGCCTCCTTCTGAGTAATAGTTATCCCGTTATCCGAGTGGCCACTGAGATTGCACTCTATGTCTTGGCCCGACTTATCATGAAACTTTTTTTTAAAGGTTAAGTACGAAAACGTGGAAGAAGAAGAAGAAGACGAGGGTTGATGAGGCTGAGAATGGTTTATGGGACCACGCGGGGAGTTTAATCTGATAAAGACTGCGCTGTCCTTTTTCACTACTTCATCAACCGGAAGCCATGGCACCCTCCCTTTCTCTTACCCCTCAACCAACGACTCTAGTGAATTGCTGAGCTCACCCACGCCCAGCGCCAGCCCCGTTCTAAAGAAGTCGCCCGTGAGGTTAACCTCATATTTCTCTGTCTTTCAAATTTCATGATCTAATTTCAAGTTGCTTCTCTCTGTCTGATATTAATTTTGAGAACCAGCCGTGCAGTTTCGATCATTGTGTATGACTGAATTCAATTGTGGGTTTGTTAATTGATGGCAGAGAGAACTGGGTTGCTGTTGGGTTTCAATTGCGCATTTAATGATTGTAGCGAGTGAATTTATTTCATATCAACAGAACTAATAATTTACCAAAAAAAAACCTATGTTTCATTTAGAATGTTGGAAGTTCAAATCAAGGAGTTATAATGGAATGAAGAAATCAGATTAGTGTTTGAGTATGCTTATTGCTATCTGTAATTGTCTGGAATTTGAGTGTGAATTTTCTAGGTAAGAGTAAGGCCGTCCAAAACTGAATGTGAAAGGAGACATGATAAGTGAGTAACTAATGAAAAAGGATGCGATGGTCTTTGACATCGATTGTTGTCCTGGAAGACAGAAAATTAGTTTACTCGAGTATTATGAAAAGGGGAGGCAATGGAAGTTATAGAGAATTAGGGAACGCGAGTCGAAGAGGGAAGTAGGAAGACACATGGCTAGATTAATCCTTGGTCTTTGGAAGTCAGAGGTATTTGTTTTGGGAATCTAGATCTAAAACTTTAGTTTACTTTTATTAATGATCTGGAAATCATAATTTGTGGAGACTCCGCTCCAGTGTAAGTTACTGTAAAGATTGATAATCATAGTTTGTGGAGAATCCACTTCAGTTAGAGTTTCTGTGAAGATTGATAACATTTCTTCATAGTTTCATCTTATCAACTGTGATAGGAGACAAATTTGATGTAAAGGAGGGACACATTTTGATGCAATATCTCCCCTTTATCATTCTGAATACAGCAGTTCAATCCTTGGATCTCCAGGAATTACTTGAAAGTGAACTACATATTGTGTTGGAACTTTTTTCGTACTTGGGATTCGAGAAGAAGTAAGAAGTCTTTGAGAAAGAGAGGAAGCTAGAGAAGAGGATGAGTTTGAACCGTGGGTATTAGGGTATTAGATTCTCATTATTCAGAAGAAGACGGTCTTGGGCATTGGGGTTGGGAGAGGGCACAGATGGAAACTCAGGCAAGCTCATGGGGTGTTGTGAAGGAAAGGGCTGGAACTGATTTGCTTCTTTTGAACCATTGGGGTTTACAGACCAATTTTGTTGATGGTGTTTCTGTAAAAGTTACCAGAAGGTATACACCGCTGATTAACTGCGTATTGGATTCAAATTGCGGAGATGGTTTGGTGTTTAAGAAAGAATGATATTGAGGGTTGAACAGTGCACAATTGTTAGTTTGGTCTCAAGTCAGACAGGCGATTAGTTAGAAAGAATGATACCGATTATGAGTTCCACTGAGTTAATACTTCAGTTTAAAGTGATGTTATCCATGATACTCATGTAACTAAGGATTAGATGGACTTGTTTAAAAAGTTGAATGGGTAAAGTTGTTGTATAATTGGTACTATAGATTCTAAGAAATTTGGGTTCGATGTTGGTTGTGGTAATATTCTCGAGGCAGTTTCGTGCAGAATAAGAACTGTGTTTTCTGTATTGGTGTAGGCAGAGGAATTGAAAGGCATGGTGGGTAAGCATACAAGATAAATAGGATGTTATCCTTTTCAGATATTCAGATGTGTATGCTTGGTGTTTGGTTGTCTTTTGTCGACTTCTTTCATGTTGTAGTCTGTTTGGTAGACAAATTTCCAGTTTGTATTTTACTGAAATGATGAGGTAGCTCTAGCCAAAAGTTGGTGCTATTGCTGGATGCCGTACTACTTTGTGGTTATTGTGGGTGGTTCTGCATTCAACAACTGTAGAAGGTTTTAGGAAGATATCTTGCATTCAACAACTGGTGAAAGAACCCCCACACAATTGAAATTATCCCATTGGAGTGATGACCTATATCATTCTAATTCCAGAAGTCTCAAATATTAAATACCATACCTGCATCATTTCCAGAAGCCTCAAATATCGAATATCAGACCTGCATCATTTCCAGAAGCCTCAAATATCGAATATCAGACCTGCATCATTTCCAGAAGCCTCAAATTACACCAATTTTTTTGGTCCCAAATAACTACCACAAACATATGGCCAACATTCTCGAAACCAATTTATCTTACTCAACTATAATTATCCCATGGAAAGCATGCCCTTCATCATTTCCCATCCCAGAACACTCAAACTATCACACCATTATGTTTTCCTTACCAAGTTAGAGCAGTCTCATGGAATGATGACCTCTACCATCTTCAAGTCAAAAAGTCAACCCCTAATCCCCCCCCCCCCCCCCCCCCAAACCACCACCACCACACACACAAACATGTTCACCTACAATCAACAAAACCAATTCGCCTTTCACAATTGAAATAATTGCATTGGAGTGATAAGATACATCATTCTAATTTTGGAAGCCTATATTTTTTTACCAGTAAAAATTTAAACCCAAATTCGATGTTTTCACTTTTCCTACCCCATCAGAATAGTCCCACGGGTTGATGGCCTATCTCTAATTCCCGACATTTTTGATCCGCAAACATATGCACCCAACATCCACGAAAACAATTTACCTTACCCCATTCAAACTCAAATGACTGCCTCAAACATATTTTTACCAAAATTTTTTTTAACCCAAATTCGATGTTTTCACTGTTCCTACCCCATCAGAATAGTCCCAAGGATTGTAGACAGGAGGTTTAAATGCAGCTTTCTCTCTTGCTTATGACGTTCTTTGCGAAGGATTGAGGGTAATTTCCAGTATTGGAGCCTGGGGTTAATCTAACATAATCAGTTGATGTGGCTGAGGAGGTGAAAAAGACAATTCTACCTAATATAAAAGCAGGAATGGACATGACACGCTGGCGCCATGTCAGCGGCCATGGCCACTGTGTCCATTTATTTGATTACCAATACTGCTTCCCAAATACCTATTTTGCCCTTGGCTGTATTGCTCTGTCCTTCCTCAGCCACTTGAGGTTATTTTCGTCAATTTTAGCTCTCTCCACCTCTGCGTTGGCATTGTTTCGGAAGGAGCTTCGATGAGAAGCCTCTTTTTACCCAGATAGCTATTTGTTTCGTTCTTTGTACCATTACAGTGGTATATAGATATTTGATTGGCTAAATTCGATGTTTTCACTGACATATATCATTTCTCGAGAAACCCAGGCTATCCAAATTCGTATGGCCCCACCATTTTATTACTTTGTGAAAGAAAGTACTGCCTGCCGTTTTAGGATTCTTCCAGCTTTCTGAAGATTTACGTACCTGTACGAAACGAAAGTCATGGGGTTACACCAAGTCTTTTCCCAACGCCTATTGGGAAAATTACTTGCTTCTATTCTTACGAAATATATAACTAATCGGACTTCTTCCTCTTCTTAGTCAGATAGTTCCGAAAGTAAGCAATACACATGTGCACTTGAAACATTGAGGTAGTTTGGATTGGTTGGCTTTTTAGTTTTTTGGAAAAGCTAATAATTAGTTTAAAAAACCGAGGAAAAATAAGGTTTTCTAAAACCAAGAAAAAACCAAAGACCTCCGAAAAAAAAAGATATCCAAGTACACCCATTCACGAAATCGATTCACCATACCGAATTAAATGATCTGGTGGAAATAATGACATATCATTTCCAATACCAAAGCCTCGGATTTTTTTGATTCCAAATTTACCAAAATATTTACCCAAACTTCATATATTGAATTTCCCTTGGCCAATTAGAATAGTCTATGAAATGATGACGTATATCATTCATTCACAACCGTTGTCGTTCATTCATATTAATTAATTCGTTTATTACTCTCTCCGTACAACTCATATATGCAGTTTGCATAATAGGGGCGCTGTTAGATTCAACTGAGTATGGCATGTAAACAGAATTTATAATTTGCTGACAATAAAGCCGAATCTATGTTGGATTAGAATATTGGGAGTTCAAATCCCGGAGATTAGCTGAAATTTGTATTGCAGAAATCAGACTAGTATTTGAGTTTGCTTTTTGTTGTCAATGTTGAACAATGACACATCCCTCTGATGGGTGTCCTATTATCTTTCTTCATCCGACCACACTTTCAATAGATGGATTATAATTGGCTAAAAGACACTTTAATCCCCCTCAGATTTGATGCAAATACTTTAACATCCGACCACACTTTAACCCCCCTTTTGTGTCGTATTGTGTAGAATTTGATTACAGATAAGAAAGTCCGGAACTGAAAGCGAAAGGATGCATAATAATTACTGAGTCACAATTGGCTTGGAAGCCTTTAATCTCCAGCACTGTTACAGGCAATCAAATAGACTGCCGAGGCTGCCACTCCTGCAATAAGGGCACGATGCTGACCAACCCCCAGACTATGCTGCTGCTTCTGCTTTTAGGTTAACTTTCAATAATATGAACAATGCTATGTTTTGTATAACTGGATGTTATCTTCTCCTAGGTTTGCAGGAGTTTGGCTTTCTTTGGGCTGTACTGGGGCTGTGTCCCCTAGAATCTGGCTCTTCCTTGGCCCTTTTGAAATAAAGTCCTCTTCATAAAAGAAGGCATTGGAGTTCAAACCAATCTAGTGGCTGTGTTTGCACTCCGTTCTCTTATATTTTCGGAAGTGGTCATGTGTTTGGGGTAAGAAGAGGAAATGAGGGCCCTTCTTATGCTACTACGTGGTGCAGAGGACAATGGTGAATTTGATGGTTTTTCTTGTGGACATTTCAGTGGATTTTTGGATTGTGGATTTTAATGTCTTCCATTTTCCTGGTAATGTTGGAAGAGGAAATGAAGGTAAGGTGGGTAAGAGATTATTTGAGAAAAGGAAGAAGGTTATTGGATGCTTTCCTTTGCAGAAATTTGTATCTATATTCTTAGGTTTTCATCATCCCTTGGCAACTTATCTCGTGTTATTGTCAGTTTGATGGAGCGTGAGCCTTGTATTACATCGATATGCAAAGATAGCACTTTTCGAAAGTTTGCCGTCCTTGCCGACTTTATGAGTGTCTTATTTACGTGAGATGATGTTCTTGTGAACCCGGTTTAGGTTAAGAGTGGTTAGGAATCATGGTTCGATGTCCAACTTAAGCATAATACATCTCGGCTATTTAGTGACGATACAAAAGTGGCGTTTGAAACTTCTTAAGGGCGATTATGTAAGCAAAATGTTTGGAAACCCCTTGGTAAGTTCATAGGGTAGAGATAAGTTTTATTTATTACTAATGCAAGCATTTTTGATCTATCAGTTGAGAGCCTGGTGTCTGAGATAGTTCGATAACTTGAAAATTTTGCAACCTGGAACCGGTAAAAGAAGTGGCATCCCTTCTGTTGGACATGTTGGCAAAATCATGTATACTTGTTATGAAATTTATTTCTACTTGTTGCTGCTTAAGATGAAGATTATTGGTTTGCATATAATTGATATGTTAAATACTTCAATGTATTTTACATGCTTATGTACAGTATAAAGAGTCTGGTACTAGATTTTAGTCTCAATTTCTCTGTTTTCATTTTCCTCTGGGGTTTTGAAATCTCTTTGTCAATGAGCTAAGTTCCTTTATTGGGCCATCTGCAGGTTGTCTGAGCTTCTTATGAGTGTGTCATCTGAACTTTCTGATCAAGGCAGAGCCCAAACTTCTCAGATGTCCTGTTGCATTTCTTTGGGACATTTAGAATAGTCCAGTACCAAGTGATGGGTGACCTGAAGATGTTGCTGAAATATCAGAATGGCTATGCGGGTACATCCAACTGTAAGGGGGCAAAGTTAACCTATTCTCTGCATAATGTGATTTCAATTCTTTCTCCTGGTGAAAGAGTGATGAATGCTGGATAACTGGTTTAAACCTTGTAGATGTTCCGAATGGCAGAAATGATTCTGCCGATAATGCCATATTGACTGATATGTTTCTCTTTTGCTCTGGATAACTCTCCATCTTCCACCATTATGCGGATCTCCAGCACTCACATTCCTGGTCAATGTGGCTATACGGTGATTCTTGTTTCATATGTACCGAGTAATGGAGGTAGGTTTGTTTGGGACTGGCCTAGTGTGGTGAAGGTTTTGTGCCAACCATAAGATCGTGAGACCTCCCTGTGGTGTCCAAGAGATTGCAGAATAGCTATTGTTTGTGTTTTTGCGTGTGTGACAAGCCAGCTGGTATGACTGAAAAGAAGCAATTGTCTGCGGAGAATTGAATCTCACAAACTGTATACAAGTATTCTAGGGACACCACATCGATATTTCAGTCTTTATCCGAGCACAGCAGTACTTCATTGGCCATCCCTCAACTAATAGATCGCATAGTTTTCCTTCGGGATTGAATGAAGTTACAATGTAGTTTACCACTTACCAGAATGATCTGATGTGGCTCAGCCTGGGGTTCGAGATGGTTTGAAGGCACAGCTAGAATATTTCAGTCTTTATCCGAGCACATCAGTACTTCATTGGCCATCCCTCAGCTAATAGGTCACATAGTTTTCCTTCGGGATTGAATGAAGTTACAGTTGTGTGTAGTTACCACTTACCAGAACGATCTGATGTGGTTCAGCCTGGGGTTCGAGATGGTTTGAAGGCACAGCTAGAATAGCTTCTTGTAATGCTTGGTGGGTATTTGCCTCTTATCCGTATTCCTGATGATTTCCAGAAAATATGGCAGACCTCTCTTTATATATCAGAATATGGGGGTATGCTGACTTTTGTTTCAACAAAATGGCTTACACGGTATCTGTAGGAAAAAATGATCAGAATACTTTCATCTACGTACAGAATCCAAGAGCTCGCCCTTGTGCTCCTCCCCTTGCCCTAGCAAAGAAGAAATCAACTCTGTCCTTTGAACTTCAGATGAGACGGTGGTAAGTTGGCTATAGAAGAATTGGATGAGCAGACAGGGATAAGAATGACCAAGCTTCAAATATCGAGAGGGCAAATTGGTAATGAAACATCGATCACTTCAACTATGAGCTTCATAGGTTCTTGTCAGTTATTCTTGTGGAGTTTTGTTGATATCCTTTTAGTTCAGATATCAGCAACGCTAGAAGAGATCACTTAATTATTAGATCCTTAGTGTGAATGTGCTGGAGGAATGATTTAGATGTAGATTCTTGTCAGTTATTCTTGTGGAGTTTTGTTGATATTCTTGAAGTGGTCATAGATGTAGTGGTTGTACTGGAGGGTTTAGTGAGCCATGAGAAGCTTATGGTTGCGGCATGTTATGGAGGAGCCAGTCTTCTGCGTTCCCATTAAATGTCTCTAAATGTAGAGGTAATTATAGCTGAGGTATGCCAAATGCCGTCAGATTCATTTCTTTTAATTTTTGTTTTGTTCCATATGTTGGACATGTTGAAAAAGATCATGTATACTTGGTATGAATTTATTCAATACTCCATTGTATTTTACATGCTTATATATAGTTTAATGAGTCTGGTACTAGATTTCGGACTCAGTTTCTCTGTTCCAGTTTTCCTTCGGGGTTTTGAAATCTCTTTGTCGGTATCTGCAGGTTGTTGTGAGCTTCTTATGAGTTTGTGATGGTTTGTTCAAGTAAATCGACTTTAACTGCGTCATCTGAACTTTCTTATCAAGGCGGATCCCAGATAGCTCATCAGTTATGAACTCACTTTAACCATCTCTGCAGTAGCGCTTAAACTTGTCAGATGTTCTGTAGCTATTCTTTGGGATATTGAGAATAGTCCAGTTCAAGTGATGTGCGGCCTGAAGATGTTGATGAAATTATAGAATGGCTTTGTGGGTAAACCCAATTATAAGGGGGCACAGTTAGTCTATGCTCTGTGTATGGTGATTTCAATGCCTTATCCTGGTGAGTGAGGGATTCATGAGAACTTGATGTAAACCTTGTAGATGTTCCGAACGGGAGAAAGCATGCTGCTGATTAGGGCATATCGATGGGCAAGATGATTAGCTCTGGCATTGCAGATTCTTGGTCAACCTGGGTGTATAGTGATTCTTGTCATTCCTTCTGCGGTAGGGGTTTCATCTGCACTAAGTACCGAACGCAGGTTTTTTAGGACTGGCATGGTGTGGTTCGTGGTGAAGGTTTTGTGCCACCCATATGATCATGGGGCTCCCCGTGGTTCGTAAGAGATGACATACTTTGCTGGGGTGACAGGGCAGATGGTATGAATGAAGAAGCAATTATCTGGAGAGGATTCTCACAAACTGTACACTACTCTAGGGACTCCACAATGATATCGCAGACTCTTAGTCTTTATCTGTTCACAAAAGTACTTTGTGAGCATATTGGGATACGAATGAACGGCCTTCAATATCTAGAACGGGAATCGGTAATTGAAATATTATGCTGTTCAAGTATGAGCTACAGAGATTGTTGTCAATTATTCTCGTGGAGTTTTGTTGAGATCCTTTTAGGCCACATATCAGCAATGATAATAGAGATCCCTGGATTGCCAAATATTTGGTGTAATGTGCTGGAGGAATGATTAGATGTGGTCAGAGATGTAGTGGTTGTACTGGAGGATTCAGTGAGCCGTGAGAAGGTTCTGGTTGCGGTTTTTTAATGGAGGAGCCAGTCTTCTTCGTTCTCCTTAAATGTCTCTAATCCGGAGGTATTTATAGCTTAGGTATGTCAGATGCTTTGAGGTTTCTCTTTTCCTTTTTTATTTCTGGTTTTGTTCATAGTGTACTAAGTTTGCTGCCTGCTAACTTGGTTTTGGGGGCATTCTTTCCTCAAGTTACAACTAAACATTTCTGTGCGTCTCCTCACAGTTCATTGGCAAAGCAGGTCTGTTTGTTGATGTTCTTGTCTTTAAATTATTATATCTTCCTATAAATCTTATTTTTCTCTTCTCTGTTATGCCATCTGACAAATATTTCCAGCTTAGTGAATGAAAGCCAAAGAATTCAATTAGTGTTCACTCTTATCCCATCAGTTTGGTTTTAGGCAATGCTCAAGATTGTACAGTAAAATTTAATTAAAAATAATTAATAACCTCTCCAATATTAGAACCAGGGAAACACAGATTATGGCACAAGGCTGAAACCTCTAGGCAACTACAAGACTATTAACTTGGAGGAAGCTTGGGGTGATTAGAAAGGGCTTACACGATATAGGTTGATCACATAATGAATCTTCTTCTAGTCGAATTCGGCAGAAATGTCTGACATTGTTGTAGTGGAGGTGCATCCTCAGGTAGCTAGTGCAGCAACTATCAGACTTCTCATCATATGCTGCCCATTGACCTCATACCAAGTTAAGTAACCATAAGTGGTGTTTGAGTCAATCTCAACTGTCAAGCTAAACTCAGCCTAATGTAATGACTGCGAACTATCAGATCGAGATCAAGGGAGGGAGAGTTGTTTTACACAATCAGTGCCAATTATGCCTTTGATACGTCAAGAATTCAAAAGCTTGCCCAAGTGCACCACCCCCTTGCCCTAGCAAAGGAGGATATCATCACTGTTGATAAGATGGTGGCTGTAGAAGTACATGATGAGCACGCTGGGATAAGAATGATTGACTGGCATTCAAATATCTGGAAGGGGAATTAGTGGTTGAACCTCGAACAGTTCATGTATGCATTCCAGAGATTCTTCAGTTATACTAGTCGAGTTTTGTTGAGATCCTGTGAGGCAATGTATCAGCAACTACACCAGAGATCACTTTATTATCAGATCTTTGGTTTTGTATATGCTGGAGGAATGATTGGACGAGGCCAGGGATGTACGTGTGAACTTTATGGTTGTGTTTGGTTAGTAGGACAAAACTGCTCGAGGTTTACCCTAGTTTAATTGTTTGCTAATTGACTATTGTGGTTGGTGTTATCACTTAGTAGT
The DNA here is from genome assembly GCA_023055425.1 of Linanthus parryae. Taxonomy (NCBI): domain Eukaryota; kingdom Viridiplantae; phylum Streptophyta; class Magnoliopsida; order Ericales; family Polemoniaceae; genus Linanthus; species Linanthus parryae. The sequence continues at coordinate 123,303,522 of JALGPY010000004.1, read as the reverse complement.
ACACTATATCGCTGAATCATTTTCCATTGGATGTCGCTGTTTAAGAGTTTCAGCTGAAAAATTAAATGCGTCTAAAATGTACGGTAAAATTAATACTTCTAAGACTCTTAACATTAGAAATTGGGAAAGTACAGGTAATGATGGTAACTCGTGATATGTTATTACAATAGTAGCCCTCACACTTCAGCTCACTATGCTTTCCAGCTATGTAGCACGAGTGCGGGTGCGGTGCGGGTGCTGGTTCGGGAACTGGGTGCGGGTGCGGCAAATTCCAAAAAATTAAGGGTGCGGGTGCGGCGGGGTGCGACCACATTATTTATATTTTTATCTGATATTATTAGTGATACCATATGCTAATATAATAACGACATTAATAGGGATCATATTATAATCAAACAGAAATTCGTACACACATTCGAAGATAGAAGGTAACTATATCAATAGTATAATCTCTTCATGTTGTTCTGAGCTGTGGAGAGATGAGTAATCCAAGGGTTAAAAAATTTCACATAGATGCACGTTTCTTTGCTAATTTCTAGTTGTATTTGGAAGACCTCTCAACTAAAACTTTCAAAAATGACCCTACCTTATCCATAAAGCACCCGCAAAGCACCCAAGAAGCACCCAAGCACCCACGAAGCACCCAGAAGCACCCGGTGCGGGTGCGCGATCAATCAGAAGCACCCGTGCAACATAGCTTTCCAGACCCTAACAATTACACAATAGGTCCTGCACTTGAACAAAAATTACGCTTTCAACTTTCAATCTCACTCCACCACCTTAGTAATTTACAACTGCAGAAAGCCAGAAACACAATTGGACTAGTAACCGTGTGCAGGCCTTTCACCTCAGACCAGATCAAATAACCATTCGAGGCATTACTTCCGGACTTGATCTGAACTGCCACAGTGAAGTCTGCTTTGCTGATTAAACCTCTGAAGGAGATTATAGTCAGCTCCACAACCACCACCATCACTAGTGGAGCCACCACCGTGCCTACGGGGGTATTTATAGCCGAGATACTCTAGATGCTATACATGTTTTTCTCTACCTTTTCCATTTTTATGCTGGTTACTTCCTTACTGAAATTCATAAAGATGATACAGAAACTTAGGCGTACTAAATATGTTGTGCACTGACATTGTTTTGAAGGTGTTTTTTCCTCAAGATTACAAATGACACGTCCTTTGTCTCTTCACTGGTGAATGGTTAAGCAGCTCGGTTTGTAAATGCTCGTCTTTAACTTACTATATCTTCTTCCAATAAACCAGAGTTTCTTCTCCTCTTCTCTGTTGTGCTGTCTGAACCAAGTCTAAGAATGATTAAATGATTTCATACTGAACCATGTCGAACTTGGTTTTCAGGCATAATTGTTAGAGGTTTACCCTGGTTCAATGGTTCGGTACTTGCTTACTGTGGTTAGTGACTAACTTTGCAGACTATATCACTGTTTCATTTTCTCCTTTAGATTATGAATCTGATGCAAGTAATTTTTAGGCTACCAAATTTTGTTCAGTTCCGGTAGGGTTATATGTCTTCTTCACTTAAGTTGGATTACTAATCTCTGTTAGAATTATAGGGGTTGATATTGTTTTGTCCTTGGGCCCTAAAGTTATCAAATACATCAGGGTATCGAGCATATTAATTATATACAGATTTATTGTTCTCTCTTTTATCCCAGAGGAAAGAAGAGGACTTGTCGAGTTCCATTGTTTTGGAAAGCCTGCTTCTTCTAGGATCATAGACTCGTATATGTAACTATATATTGATTGACTACGAAACAGTATTCAGGAAATCAACGGAATGATCTTATAGCCGACCAACGAATCTATGGGGCTTAGCATGTCGATTTCATACACTTGTCTGGAGTTTAACTATTCTATGTCGACATACATAGTACACTAAAGTTTGGTTTGACACGAACTTTCAGAAGAGAAGGATTCATAAGCTCAAAATAAATCAGTCCACCAAAGAATAATATGTTGATGATATAACCCCATTAGAGTGATTGACCTATATCATTCTAATTCCATAAGCTTCAATTTTCGATTCTATATATCCACGATTAAAGTAATTGATATACTCAGAAAACAATCCTGTGAGGTGATGAAATGTAATTCCGATTCCATAACTCTGCTAATCTTATTGGAGTGACCACCTACACCATTCTAAATCCATAGCCTCAATTTTCAACTCTATATGTCCAACAATGAAACCCCAACCATTCTATCTATCCTCCAACGTAGAAACTGATATACTCACGATATAACTTCATTGGAGTGATGACCTCATCATTCCAATTCCAAAACTCCCGAAATATTATTCCCAGTGTGAGAGTATGCTCATGTTATAACCCCATTAGAGTGATGACCTCATCATTCCAATTCCAAAACTCCCGCAATATGATAATCCTATGAGAGTATGACCAGCATCAGTCGAGGCTCAATTTTAGATTCTTTATATCCTCGACTAAAGATACTCTTGTAGTATGGTTCTGTTGGAGTGATGTCCTACATCATTCTATTTCCACATAACTCAATTTTAGATTCTATTTATCTACCAACGAAAAATCAAATACATTTATAAACAATCCCATTGGTGTGATGACCTATATCATTCCAATTCCATATCTCTTAAAATGCAATAATTCTTTTGGAGTGATGACTATATCATTCTAATTCCATGAGCCTCAATTTTCAATTCTACGTATCCACCACTGAATAGACTGATAGAGTATAACACCTTGGAGTGATGTCCATCTCGATTTTAGATTTGATTTATTCACCAAGAAAGGAACATATACAATCATAAAACTATACCATTGGAGTGATAGACCTATATCATTCTGATTCCATAACGCACCAAATATAATAGCCCAGCGATAGGGCAGATGGTCCTGTTGAAGAAGAAGCGATCGTTTACAGAGGAGCTTCACAAACTGTATACAACTCTAGGGACTCCACTGTCATATCGCAGTCTGTCTGGGTACAACACTACTACCCTACCAATACCTTCTTATCCCTCAACTAATAGATCGCATAGTCTTCCTCTGGGTTTGAGTGAAGCTACGACGGCGTGTAGTTATGAGAATGATGTGATGTGGGTCCAGCCTGGTGATCTAGATGGTTTGAAGCAACAGATAGCAAAGATGCTTGCAATGTTTAGGAGAAGAATATAGGTTGTTTAAGGGCTGTGAATATTAACTTCATGAACAGTTACAAAGAAGAACGTTGAGAAGTGGAGGTCGAAGAAAGAAGGCGCAAGGAAGAAGATCTAGGACTCTCACCTAGAGCTGCACGTCGGTTCAATTTAACCGACGGTTTTGGTTAAAACCGAACTGACTAAGGCAACCGGTAGAACCGTCGAACCGAACCAGGCGAGAAACACCGAAGCCAAAGCCGGACCCGTGGTAATATGGGTTGGGTTTGGTTGCTTGTTTTCAGAAACTGGAACCAGTTTCCAACCGACCCGGAACCGATTTTTCAAAAAAAAAATGAGACTTTAGGTATAGTCACATCACCGGGTCAGCAGCCGTTGTTGCGGCCCGTTAGTGTTTTTTTTTTTTTATGTAATTACACCCCTAAGTTGTGGAAAACGGAACTTTGCTCTCTCTCTAGAGCCTCTTCCCCTCTGCTCCTCGAGCCGTCCTCTCCACCTTATCTCAAGCTCCTGCTCACCAAATCTCCTCCGCTCTCTCACCAACCATTGCAATTCTCCATTTTCCTCGGTGACCCTGCAACCAATAGCTGTTGCAGCCGTGCACTATCCCCCCCCCCTTTTTTTATTGCTTTATTTGCTCACTCTAACACACTATCTCTAATTCTAATCTTTCTCCCTACCCCTAATCTCCCATCATCATAGTCTAGTGCCTACTAACACAATCTCCTTGCAGGTGATCAAGATCTCAGGGGGAAGTTTTTAGCTAGTGAAGCACTTCTCCCATCTGCAGAAGCTGCAGTCATCATCTCAATCCCTCCACATGCATTGGCTTATTGTTCTTTTTGTTTCTTGGTTCTATTTGTTTATGTTCTAATTGTTCTCCTATATGTTTTGCAGGACCCTTTGCACCTAGATCATCTCTGTGTCATCCCTAGTAGTGACTGCCTTTCCAATCTCATTCTCTCTGATCTTCTTCTTTGTGACCATTATCCCTTACCATTATGTCCAAACCCTACCAATACGACTCTAACAGCCCCCCTTCAAACGATTCCATGGAGGAAAGGCTTGACGAGAGAGGTTCTGTGCTTTCCCTGGATCCCTCAAGAGCTTTCACCTTCAGAGAGATCCTGAAAAACACGTTGATCGCTAAATTCCTGGGAAAGACCTCTTTGTCGCCTGCAGTCATGCAAAAAGCTATGAGCAAAGCTTGGAAAACTTTTAGTTCGGTTTGGATTGAAAAAAAGGGTGATTTTTACCTCTTCCACTTTCAAAATCCAAAAGATAAAGATTTTTTTCTCAATGAATCTCTGGTCTCTATTCATGGCCTCTCACTGGTTTTTAAAGAAAGATTGAACAATCAAGCCCTTTCAGAAATAGATTTCACAAAAGCAGATGCTTGGTTCCAAGTTCCTAATATTTCGCTCGAAGGTTTCGATTTTGAAACAGCAGAAAAAATGGGTAATTTGGTTGGGGATCTTGTGGTTGTTGATTGGTCTTTTAACAGAGTCTGAAGCATGCAAGGTTTACGAATCAAATCCAGAGTGGCTCTGGATCAAGCTTTAACACCTGGTGTTTATGTGAATGTCCCTGGGGAAGATGAATTCAAGTGGGTTTTTTTCAGTTATGAAAGAATTTTCAAGGTATGTTACAGGTGCGGTTGTATAGGTCACGATAACAGGCATTGTAATACTAACCTTGTGGCGGTTCTGGAGAAGCTGGAAGCTCGTTACCTGCAATCTCACCATCTCTCTGCCTACCCCGTCCATGTTAACCCTCATCGGAAAATGTTTACGCATCTGCTAAAGTTCCACTCAAAACATGGCCCTCACCGTACCATCAAACTTGATACTAGTGTAAACCCTATCTATACCTTCCAAGAACTCTCTGTCTCTCATGACCCAAATCAAGGTCCCCCCCTGCCACCACAACAACCATCTGCAAATCACTCACCTTCATCTAATGACTCTGCTAACTTTTTTACCCCCCCCCCCCCCCTCCAACCCAGAAAATGCACCCTCAAATCAAACTTCTCTCATGAATGCCACCTCTGCTTTTATACAAAACTACTTCCCCAACATTCATCATTTAATCCAACAATCCCAAACGTTTCTTCTTCCCCAACAGCACCCTTCCTCTTCTGTGCCAATACATGCACACGTTCCCGAAGCAGTTATGGCTGACTCTCTCTCTCAGCCATCCCAACCGTCCACAATCAATAGTGGTTCATGTTCCCATCCCATACCATCTCTACCGCCTCCAATGAATGTGGGTGCAGTTCCAGAAAATCCATTCAATAGAGCCATGCATCCATTTTTTGAAACGGGAGACACTTTACTCCACGAACTGAAAAGCCTCCCCCCTATCACCACTATAAAACACTTCGAACAATCCCCAAAGACCCCTTTTCAGCAGTTGCCATCTAAGTCTCTATCTCTCTCTTGTCCCAACCCTCCTCTTCTCCCAACACACACATCCCAAATGAGGCAGTTACCCACCACCTATAAAATGCTTTCCTCTCGTTCTGGCTTCTCCATCAAAGCCCCTGATTTTACTCCCTCAAACACTTCGGAGGCAGACACTGATCTGGAACAGAGAAAGCAAGAGGTGGTTGATATTGAAAAGATGCTCAAAGAAGTTAGCCCTTCGATTCCAAAAAAGACCAGAGGGAAAAGAGGTGAGGCCAAAAAAGAGATGGGGATCGTGCAGAAAAAGGAGGTTAAGAAAAATTTGGGGAAGAACTTGGGAAAAGGCAAAGATAAACTCATCAGCAAGCCAAAAGGAGCCTTGCAAATCCCTGCATTGAAAAAGGTGGCGAAGAAGAGAGAAATCCCAGTGGCCTCGGTGGCAGACATTAAGGGGAAAGGGAAGAAGCAGAAAACCACTTCCAAAATGGAGGCTCAAAAAGGTATCTTTAAATGTTTTCATGATCTGATTCAATCTTTAAATTTCAATCCCTTTTCAAATCAATTTTTCAAGTTTAAGTTCAAAAAACGTTTAAGACCACTGTGCGACACAGATTCTTCTGAACTACATCCCAACAAAAAATTTAATTCTGGGTTTAGGGTGGTTGTCCCTCAACAACCCCCAAGAGAGCCATGAATATTATTAGCTGGAATTGCAGAGGCTTAGGGCAGGACTCTGCAATTCGTGAAGTTTTTTCCCTGACCCGTAAATTTAAGCTTGTTGTTCTTTTTCTTTCTGAAACTAAGCAACAAAGTTGTTTCACTCAAAGAAAATTTCGTAAATTAGGTTTTGACAAACATTGTTTCATTGATCCTATAGGCTCTAGTGGTGGTCTTTGGTGTGCCTGGCATTCCTCTCTTTTATCTGCCTCTTTAAAGTGGTATTCGGACAATTTGCTTCTCCTTGAAATATCAAATTCAAACCCTGCACTTCCCTCTTGGTTCATAGGTTTAGTGTATGGCAACCCTAATTTTGATCAGCGTTTGCATGTTTGGAATCTCTTTGATTCTATTCTCCCGGTTAATAGTCCCTTGGTGTTAGTGGGTGACTTTAATCAGGTTCTCTTCTCTCATGATAAAATGGGGCCTTGTGCTTCTAACATTAGAGGTTCTAAAACCCTCCTCAATTTCTTAAATAAATGGGCGTTGTTTGAAGTTAAAAATATTGGTCCTTGGTTTACCTGGACTAACAATAGATTAAGTAGCTCTCCTATTTTTGAAAGGCTTGACAGAGCATGGTGTAATGTTAGTCTAATTAACTCTTTTCCTGATCTAACTATTCATAACCTTGGCATTGGCTCCTCTGATCACTCTCCTATGGTTTTAAAATTCTCCCCACCCTCTACCAACTGCGACACTTTGAATTTGGTGGCTGAATACTGCTGATTCTAAGGAACTCCTGAATTATATTTGGAGCATTCTCATTCCAGGTTCACCATGTTTCAGAGTGGCCAAGCTTTTAGCTATCACTCTTAAAGCTTTTAGAGACTGGGCCTCTTCTAGACCCTCTCTGTAAAATCAGATTAATAATGTTAAAACCCAACTTGCCTCTCAACAATCTCTCCTACCAGATCCTCAAGCAGCATCCTTTTTTATACATCTTCATCATCAACTACAGGATCTGCTTACCCAAGAAGAAATATATTGGGCTCATAGAGCTAGATGTAAGTGGTTAAAAGAGGGAAACAAAAATACTAAGTTTTTCCATGCTTGCACCAAAATCAAAAAGACTTTTAATGGAATTTGGAACATTCAACTTTCTGATGGCTCCTTTGTTACTGATCATAATGAATCTGTTCCTTGATCACTTCCAATCCATTTACTCTGAACCCTCACCCAGTCTAGCTGATCTCTCAGCCCAAAATGACAACTTGTTCTCATTTTCTCTTCTTTTCAACATTACTAAATTTTTATCTCCTGAACAGCAAAGTCTCCTTTCTAAATCATTTTCTGCAACTGAAGTCACTCAAGCAGTCTTTGAAATGGCTCCCCTAAAAGCTCCAGGCCCAGATGGCTTCCAGCCTGCATTCTTTCAAAAAAATTGGACCCTATGCTCCACCACCATTATAACAGCAGTGCTCTCCTTTCTCAATTCAGGTCATTTGCTCAAAGAAATAAACAAAACCCATATAGTTCTCATACCTAAGTGCCATAACCCTCTTAAAGTTGGTGACTTCAGACCTATTAGCTTATGCAATGTCCTCTACAGAATAATAGCCAAAGTCTTGGCTAATAGGCTTAAGCAAGTCCTTCCCTCCTCATTTCTATTAACCAAAATGGTTTTATCCCCCAAAGGCTAATCCAAGATAACATTTTCATTGGCCAAGATCTTGTTCATACCATCCACAAAGCTAAGTCTAATAATCAACCTAAGTTAGGAGCCCTGAAATTAGATATCTCCAAGGCTTTTGATCGTATTAGATGGGATTTTCTTGAACAGGTCATGGTACAAATGCATTTTCCCTCCCATTTTATCAAACTTATTATGCAGTGCATTACCACTGTCACCTATTCCATCATTCTCAATAGATCTCAGTCTAAGTTCTTCAAACCTAATAGAGGTCTAAGACAAGGTGACCCACTCTCCCCCTTCCTTTTTTCTCTATGTGCAGAAGTCCTTTCAAGCTCTCTCACAACTGCTGAAGAGGATGGACTTCTGCAAGGCATTCCCTTTTCCAATAATCAGACAATTTCCCACTTGCAGTTTGCTGATGACACCCTTCTCTTCTTCAAAGTTTGCCCTCAGACTAGTACTAACATTAGGCACATTCTTGACCTTTATGCTACTCAATCAGGCCAATCTATAAACTTAGACAAGTCTTCTCTAGTCTTTAGTCCTAATTGCTCCCCTGCTGATAAGAATCACTTCCTCAACTCCCTAGGACTTGCTCCAAGTGACTGCATAGGGAAGTATCTAGGTATCTCCCTTGACAATAAAGGGACTAGTAAGACTATTATCAAAAACACCATAGACAAGGTCATGCATAAGTGTGCTTCTTGGCAAGGTCTTCTTCTCAACCCCTTAGGAAGAGCCACATTGATTAAGTCTGTTCTTAGCAGCTACCTTGTTTATCCCATGTCCATTTGCCTCTTCCCAAAGAAAGACTGTAACACTATTAAAACTGTCTTCTCTAAATTTTACTGGTCAGGGGACTGCAATAAAAAGCGTATTCATTGGCTCTCTTGGGACTTTCTTTGTAATAAACCCAAAAATAGGGGATTGGGTTTTAAGAATTTACAATGCTTTAATAATGCACTTTTGGCTAAAAGTAGTTGGAGAATCCTCAAGGATCATAACTCTCTGTTTACAAAATATTTTTCTGCAAAATATTGCAAAAGAAAAACTTTTTTGAGCCTCAATCCTGCTTCTTCTTCATCCTCTGCTTGGAAAAACATCTGTAAAGGTAGAAGCACTTTGAGAATGGGACTGCAATGGAAAATTGCCACAGGAAATGCCATTGAGTTGGGTGATGATGGGTGGATCAAGGATGTGCCTGGGGCCTCCGTTAAGGAATGTTTATTTCAAGCTAACCACCATAATAATCCCACTAAGGTTGGTCACTTGATTGATCAGCAACACAGAGTGTGGAAAACTGATCTAGTAGGTGATATCTTTCCTAATTGGTTGAGAGATAGAATTCTAGACACACCAATAGAAACTCTTGATAGCACAGATACCCCTTATTGGGGAGCCTCCTCCAATGATATCTTCTCTGTTAAATCTGCCTATTTCCTGCAAAATTTCAATAACTCCTCACCCCTGTCAGTAGCAGCCAACATCCACTTTAACCCTATAGCTCTTAACTACAACTGGAAAAGACTCTGGTCCTCAGGAATGCCCTCAAATATTACTCATCTCTTTTGGAGAATTTGCACTAACTCTCTGCCTTGTCTTTCCAATATTAACTCTAGAATTGCCACCTCAAACCCCTTATGTCCTAGCTGTCCAAATCACATGGAAGATGCTAATCACATTTTCCTCCACTGTACTAAGGCTCGGGAGCTTTGGGGCAGAGCCCCTCTTCACCCCTTTCAGAAACCAACACATTACTACTCTGATGTCAATAAGTGGTTAATGAGATGGCTAAACAAGAAAAAGAAACTCCAAAAACATAATAAGTGGCATTGGATTCCAGCTATATTCTGGATTCTTTGGATCACCAGAAATAAGAGATTATTTGAGCAACAAAATACTACACCTAGCTCTTTGTTTCACCAGACAGAGGCTCTTGCGAATTTTCTGACTCTATCTTGATTTAATTTGTGAGTTTATTTTAGCTAATGAAGGTTGGGTGGAGTTGAAGTCAAGAAAGGAAGGCCAGAATGGTTGTCAGGTCAAGTGCAGTTTTATCCTCAGGCTTTGGTGGAAGTGTCCCAAGCAGTTCCTCTAGCAGTCCTCCCTCCTGTCCAAGGATCTTTTGTTTTCAAGAATGCATTTTCTGCTGAAGCTTCTGCTAACGCCCCAGGAGGAGAAGGTAGTTCTAATGCTCCAGAAGTCATTCAATCCCTTGAAGCTTCAAGTGTTAGTGCCTCAGGAGCTGCATCTGGAGAAGAGTTCCCTCCCATTCCAGACAATGAGCTCATGTCAGCAGTCATTCCCTTCATTGATGTCTAAGAAGCCCTGAATCCAAGTTGATAGTTCTCAGGTTCTCAAATTATCTCAACTTATGTATCCAGTTTGTTTTTGGACATTTTCGAAACTGATGTAGTAATGGTCTCTGGGTTTTCTGCTGCTTGGCCACTGCTAGGCTCCCTCAGCTAGCTTTGGTGTTTAATTTGGTCGTTAGTTTTCAGGAGTTTGTCTTAGTTGGTGTCTTGTTTGGTGGGTTATCTCGCTTAGTTTCATGTTGAGTGGCCTGCCCTAGTTTTATGATCTAGTAGCATTAGTATCCTTGTTTTGGTATGGCCGAATGGTGTCCTTTTATGCTTTGTGGATGTAATTATCATTATCAATTGAAGTTCTAATTTTCCCGCAAAAAAAAGTAATTACACCCCTCTCCCTCTCCCTTTCCCCCTCCCCCCTCTATTACTCTTCTATAAATACCATACTCATTTCATACATTTTTCTTCACTCAAACACTTTCAAATACTCTCCATTTCTCTCACACTCCATACTCTCAAATTCTCACACTCCATACTCTCAGATTCTCTCAATCTTTCAACTTTGTGAATTGCGGATTTATCTCAATCATCAACAATTGTGAAGCACTGATCAATCAAAACATCCAACTCCTCCATCTTCCGCATTCCTCCTCCAAGAATTATTCTTGGAGTTTGTAAGTTTTATTTTTAGTTTTGCATTATACTTATTTTAGTTCTTGTTATTTGTTACTTGTTTGCTAAACTTTATTTTAATAATCATTCTAAGAAAAAATGTCTACCTCTCGTAATATAGAAATTGATATTAATGACGTTGAACAAGTAATTGGTATAAGTGCCGATGTTGATTTTGGTCTAGAAGAAAATGACCCGACACTAGGTGCCAATAAAAGAACTCGTAAAGGTTCTAAAAAAAATGGTTTGGAATTATATGAAAAAAGTAGAGGGAGTAGGCGAAAAATGTATTCCCAAATGTAAAGTCGTTTGTAATCTTTGTCATAAAAGATATGCATACCACCAAACCGGTGGATTGGGATCAATGAAAAAAAAACATTTACAAAAAGAACACGGCCTTTTCTTAGATACACCCACCGTAGGTGAACCGCTTGTCCAAACCCAACTAGGATATGACGCACAAGGTAACTTACTTCCTTTTATGTATGATGGTGTGAGGGCACAAAAAGCATTAGCTCATTATATCACCGCTATCGATGAATCTATTGACCTCGAGTTTGACAAATTGATTACTATCGCGTTTTGTCCGAGTTATAAGCATATAGGTAGAAATACTTCTACGAATGATATAATTGCTTTATATAGTGAGAGGAAAGCGGAAATTATGCAAATTTCTTTAAATTCTAATTTTACACTTGCTTGCACATCTGATATGTGGACCGGTCAAAATAATAAATGATATGTTTGTGTCAGAGCACACTACATTGGCCCAAGTTGAAATTTACAAAAACGTGTTATTGCATTTCGAGAAGTTCCATATCCTCACAACTGTTTAAACATTGGCGAAACTATAGTCGATGTTTTTAACGAGTGGGGTATTAGTGAACGAATTACATCAATGACTTTTGACAATGCATCGGCATGTGATAGTGTGATAGACTATATGCAAACATTGATACAAATACCATTTCACGAATCTATTGGACATGTGCGTTGTGTATGTCACATTATCAATTTAATTGTACAAGATGGTTTGAAAGAACTTTTTGATCATGTTAATCCTATTTGTGAAGCTATTCTCTATATTGCTTCTTCATCCCGTCGAACCAAACGATTTATGGAATTTTATGATCAATACGGCAAGAGAAGAAGGAGATTTGAACTTGATTGTAAGACAAGATGGAATTCAACGTACTTGATGTTATGTAGTGTTGTTGGCTACGGGACCCTTATCACACATTTTATAAATGAATGTGACAATCCAATTTCCGTTTCGTCTTATGATTTGAGAGTTGGGGAAGCCTTAAGAACTTTTCTTGAACGATTTTATACTGCAACCAATTTTCTTTCGGGTGTTTTTTATCCAACTGCGGACCAAGTTATTCCACAACTATGGTTTATAAGTTGCGCTTTTAAATAATATAGAGATAATATTATTTTAGGAGATGCAATTGCGTCTATGGAAGCAAAATTCTCAAATATATTGAAAACTTCCCTATGATTTTTTGTTTGGTAAGTATTGTTGACCCAAGGTCTAAGGATGAAACCCTAGAGTTTACGCTACAAAATATACCACTGTGACGACCCGTCACACTTTAAATAATAAAATATTGATTATTCGATAAAAATCACCGTTTATTGTCAACCCGTCTGACACTTTCAGACATCCAAAACTCAACCACCAGGAAAAATAGTCCTCTGAACAACATTTTTAATAATATTTCTGAAAATCTGGTACGTGACTGAATTTAGTAAATAATTACACCAGCTCGTCAAAATGACAGTTTTTATTAATATCTGGTCAAACTAGCAATTTACAACAAAGTATTAAAAACAGCTAAAAATAAAACATGAGTACCGATGCTCAACATCTAGTGATATCACCATCTTTTCAAGAAGTTAAACAAACTCCTAATGTTATGTATGAAAAATATGTTTTTAAGTTTGGTATTGGTAAGCAAGCTTCTCAAGCATCATCGAGTGATCCGAAGAGTAAGGGTAAGACAAAACTTGATTTTTTATTTAAGAGTAAACAAACAACCCCCACCGGAGCTAATTGCGGCTCGGAATTATTGTTGTACCTTAACAGTCAATATTTCTTACAACAATCCGCGGAAGAATTAGAAAATCTAGATGTACTAGATTGGTGGAGACAACATGAATCCAACTTTCCGATTGTTTCTATTATGGCACGTGATATACTAACCCCTCCCGCTTCTACAGTGCCTTCGGAATCAACTTTTGCAGGTAAACGAGTGTTGCCGGAGAAAAGGTCGTGTCTAACTTCAGAGATGTTGGAGGTTCTCATATGCTCAAAGGATTGGAGCGATGCCTCCAAACGCACACAAAACATAAGCCCTTTGGACGTGGCCGTGAACGAATTATTCTAAACATTAGGATTAGGCGAGGACACTCCGCTAAATCAAGACGCCTAGGCTACGAGATGAAAAATGAAGACTACTATTCTTGTTCATTTCAATAAGTTCTTAATAGACAATGTAAGTTAGAAAAAATGCGAATGAGAGATAGTTGAGTGGGTGTCAACTTAGTTGGGATGTACTCAAACTATAGTGATGCAATTTTTTCTTACTTTTTATATTTTAATTAATAATACAAGTTTATTTTCCTGTTTTGATTATTTGTCTAAGTTTATGTTTTTACATGAATTAAATCCCACAAACTAGCCTTAAAATACAAGGAAAAAAAAAGTGTCCAGAACCAGAACCGAACTGAATAAACCTACCGGTTTTGGTCTAAGGTTCCGGATATCCCAACTTTTTGGTTCGGTTCAACCAGAATCGAAAAACTGACTTCGACCGAATAACCGAATCGAGAATCGACCGGTTTGAGCTTAACCGGTTGGGTTCCGGTTCGGTTGAACCCAATATGAAGCACTACTCTCACCTAGATGCCCATAGGAATAACCCTGTAAGGTGAGGCTGCACAAAGCTAACAACCTTCAAAAAATCATTATTCATTCAATAAATACATAATCAAGGGTACATATGAATGTGTATATTCTAAAATAACCTTAGCCCTAATCAAATAGAAACAGAAAAGCAGACAGAAAACATGTGGCACTGCCACGTTGTCGTAAATGAATCAATGTGCAAAAATTCACAAGCTTCCTTTTCCTCTCTCTCATCAGTTTTGAGTGTAAAATTTTCATAGCCCTTGTTTCCAACCGGTCTCTATCTCACGAGCAATAATTGGTTTCAGCATTTTCTTTCTTTTTTTTCTTTTTTTTCACCGGCAACGAAAGAATTTCATTCATGAAGATACTGAATACAAGGAAAAGAGGCATACCCCCGGAAAAGAAAAGACAATGACCATAGATGCACAAGCTTAAGCCTCAAACAACGCAGCTAGGATATCAAGTGGTATCAGGCTCAAAGGCCACCACATTACAACCCCAAAAACATCGAAACTGTCCTAAGGACCACAAGAGCCTCGTATGGCTAAGACGAAACAAGAAAACAACCCAACAAAACAGCCCATGAAACAACAAATAACCCAAAGGCAACGCCCAATACAAAGAAACCCAAGCCCACAACAAAAACCTAGAATCCAGTAACCAAATTAGCAAACACCGTGGCTGACGGGGGTGGTTGTGGGGCGGTCGAGCGTGGGAACGATAAGCAACCCAAAGCCAGAAAAATAGGCTTCTAGTGGTGTTGGTGGGCGGGCAGAGAACTTCTCCGGGGGGCTTGGACTTACCTTAGAACAAGCATATCGAAGGGGGAGGGGGAAGGAGAAGCCTCACAACAGGGGGAGGGGGAGAACAGCCACATGAAAGACTAAGCATATTGGAGGGATGGGGAGGTGGGTTACTTACCAGATCCACACCCACGTCAAAGGGGAATGGCGTCAGCGGTGGCAGAGCAGCGGCTACGCGGTGGAAGAGCGGTTTCGGCGAACGGATCTGGGTTGTCGGAGTGAAAAAAATGGGCGTCTGGTGGGCGGCGGAAGTGGGCACGGCGGCGGATCTGGGCTGCTGGGCAGTGCTGTGGATGTTCTAGCGAAGAACGGCGGCGGGGTAGTTGGACATCCTAAGGTGTCCCCTTCGTCCAGGAGAGGAGGGGAAAGCAGCGAAGAGGAGAAACTCGACTTCTGTCACCCAATGTTACAAGCGTCGCGCCGGAGACGATGAGGACCGGTCGGGGGCGTGACTCCCATCTGAAATCCGGCGGGGAGCTGGGTCCTAGCGACAGAGACGGCTGGAGGTGGTCATAAACATGCGAGAAAGAGTGGGGTCGCGGGCGGCAGCCCCATGGGGGAGGAGTCGCCGCCGCCGAGGAAGAAGGCGCTAGGGTTTTCTCTGGGGAGCGTTTTGTTTTAGAGTGAGAGAGTAGTGGATCTACACAAGAGGTTAAGTTTGCCTAATGCAAAATGGTTTCAGCATTTTCAAGCTCCAAGAGCTTCATAAAACAACAACGACAATAACAAAAACATCGATCGTCATTCAAGAACATCAGTATAATTGTGTATTATGTTTTGGTAATCCCCTTGTTTATTCAACAAACCCATCTATCGATTTCAGATTCCTTTCGAATCCATGAAATCAATGAGTATTATAACGTTCATAGATTAAAATTTTGGCCAGAAAAGTTGTGAATTGAAATTTTCGGGTAAAGGCGAATGAAACAGGCTTATTCCTATGTTTGTATTGCCGGAAACTGAAACGGTGATGTGTGGTGTGTTTTGAGAAGCAATAGAAAAAAAACAGAGTTTGGGGAGGCAAGAATGATGAAACTAGAAGAAAAGTTTCATGACAGCGATCTAATTGTATGTTTTTGGAGAGAAATTTGATCGCAGTTGAAGCGGATTCGTTGGGATGGGGGAGAGAGAGAAGTTAGAGTTTTGTTCAACCATAAACACACATTAAATGACGTGGCTTGGCGACATCATTTCTGTCAATTTTTTATGTCTAATATTATGTCCAACTAGCACGGTTGAATCAAATATCATCTCTTAAAAAGAAATCAACTCTGATTTCTTTTTTTTTCGGAAATTATAGTTTCATTTCATTAAAGAAATGACCATAGCAGTCCAATACAGAAAGGCAGAGAGGTACATCCCACCAACTCTGAATGAGAATGCTCACTAAGAGAGCATAAAAATAAAATAAAATAAAAACAAACACATTGAAATTCAACTACCGCATGTTCCCAATACACATTGAAAAATACACAATTTTTACGCTTCCACAGGCAGACTTTTAAAACTGCCCAAATCTGAAAACGAGAAGACTGTCGATGAGAATGGCACCACTTCCGACAATGAAAAACCTCCAGTGAAACTCAACAAGTGATCACATAATTGTACGCTCTAAGCCTCCAATCGTTCCCAACACTAGATTTCAACAAAAACGTGATACCAAAAGCCACAAGAGCACACATAAACCACACAAAATGGTGCTCCACAAAACAGAAAACAAAACAAACACAAAAACTAAAAAAAAAAAACTAGAGTACATCAACTAACAGATCTGAGCATCAATCAGCGTCCACAAAGGCAAGAGGGAGAACGCCGAGGAGGAAGGTAACGGGCCACGGTCGCTCTTGACGAAGAGCCGAACAGAAAACCGGTCGCCCCAACACCATCACTTATAATTTAAACCTTTCTCTAATATTCTACCGCTCCATTCCAGTTACCTAGGAAGTTACTTAAATACTATTTTTTACTAAAATAATAAAACTTGAGAGATTTCAGACAAATTTTAGAGTGAAACAGATCACATAATTATTCAGCCTAAACAAGACTAAATGAAAGAAAGAAAAACTTTTAAATTTCCCTTTGCCCCTTTATAGTCTCTGCACGTCTGCCTCAAAAAGTCGATATACATCAAAGACGGTTGGGAGAATCCAGCATAGGCTAGTGAAAATATGTTCGGTTGCGAGAATCCAGCATAGGCTAGTGAAAATATGTTGTATATGAAAGAGCTTAAAGTAAGATTGGTTCACGACTCATGAGCAGTGTGTTCTGCTGGGATTTATATTTCTAATTTGCATTCTAGTACGGTATTGAGAAAAGCAATTCGCTGAAATTGGAATAACTGGGAGGCTCAAATTAATTTCCTGGACTCACTTACAAAATGCATAGTAACATTTCAGTTAAAATACATAATAACCCCCCAACATAAAGAACTGGGGAAACATCAACTTTAGAACAAGACTAAAATCCGACAAACTTCAGAAGATTCTGGTAAGTCCAAAGAGCTCATAAACCATAAAGGTTGGTAATAGAAATTATAGAATCCCTCAGTGATTGAAGAGATGGCGGACATGGGTATGGAGAGGAGATTCATCCTCAAGCAAGTGTTGCAACTGTTGGACTTCTAACAACATGCTGCCCATTGACCTCATACCAAGTCAAGTAACCATAAGTTCTGTTGAAATTGCCTCCAGAGTGAAATACTCCGTTTTGTGGATGCGGGTATTTTACGATATTTTATAAAAATATTAGGTGTTAATATGACATTAATATAAGTTTGGGTACTAGTTGTTATATTTAAAAGTTAATTTTAATGTTAAAAACTACCTATGTGCTTTTATGTATTTTCTTATAACTATTATAGTGTCTTTTATTTAACTTAGGGGGTGCTTGTTGTATTAAGCCTAAAGTTAGTGGGGTGAAAGTGTCTTTAACCCTAAAAGAAGTCATCTTCTTCCTCCAACTCTTCCATGGAGGGAAGAGTACCAATCCACGGGTGTTACAAATGGTATCAGAGCCAACCCTGGTCCCGCAAGGGCTCCGTGGCAGTTTGCCGCCAGCCAAGGGGATACGTGACTGGGCACACTCGAGGAGGACGTCGAGTATATAAGGTGGGGGGATTGTAATATCCCGTCCCACATCGAGATATTGTGGATTGATATTGTAGATTAGATGTATATATGATTGGGAGATTGTGGGTTTATGTCCCACATTGGATATTTGTGAGTTTGAAATCTGGTATATGGTAAACCTTGTGGATTACTACTAGCACCTTCAAGGCTTAAGCATTTTTATCCGGTGGTACGGGTAAACGAAGTTGCTGGGACTGTAATCCACGGATGTTACACAGAGTCAATTTCAACTGTTATATATATATATATATATATATATATATATATATATATATATATATATATATATAGCACGACTCATGCAAGATAAATGCACAAGACGTACAATTGGTTTTTTCTTCTTTAACTTGGATTTAAAAATATATATACTCATTTCTAGTTGATCCCAGCGACAAGGACAAGATGTCCACGCAATCAACTCCTTTTTCACCAAGCTCTCTGCCATCTTTGAATCTCTTGG
Source organism: Linanthus parryae (assembly GCA_023055425.1). NCBI lineage: Eukaryota > Viridiplantae > Streptophyta > Magnoliopsida > Ericales > Polemoniaceae > Linanthus > Linanthus parryae. The sequence goes on along the minus strand of JALGPY010000004.1, from coordinate 123,285,322 downwards.
ACTTGGAGCTACTAATACGATGTCCCATCCGTGTAGCAAAGAACATACTTCCCTTGACATCTTTAGGTGCTAAAGAACCAATTTGGTAGGTCTCTTTGCTCCTACTTTCACTTCCATAATAGACACCAACCTTTGAGACTAGTAGATTTGTTGGGAAAAGAGAATTGCCCGAGCTGCTAAGTATGGGGTGATACCGGAGGCATTTCGGACATCGCTTGCTTGTTCAGCACCGACAGAAGGCCTCCGTTACCAGCCCGCTGTCGAAAGTTCCAGCATCGACGGTGGTGATCAATGGGGATCCATTGGAAATTGAGAGGTTTCCACTGTTTCTAGCTGAACAAGCCACACATATCCCTTTCTAAATAGCCGACACTTGTTTGCAGGCTGGGGAATTTGGGCGAGAGTTGTGTGAAAATGACCATGTGCGTTCAGGAAGGTTGCAATATGGCCAGGCATTTTCTCGATTTGTCTACACTGGGACGGGATCATGACCCCGCTGAAGTCATCTATCACGTACTTGTACGTGTATAGATGCTTCGAGGAAGAGGAAACTATGCAAGATTACATGAGAGGAAAAAGAAGAGGGTGTTTGATTCAATAAGAATAAGAAGATGCCGAAAAAGAAGGTGTTTGACGTACAGACAGGAGAGGAGAACAGAGAGTGAAAATGTGGTTACAGGAGTGCAGAAAAATTATCAAGACATATAAGAGTGTTAGAGCATCTCCAATTGTAACACCCCCAAATGGCCCAAGCCGGAGACCCGGGGATGTCACTCCGTACCCGAGAGGAGCCCGGATACAAGGAGATTTTATAACATGGTTCACAAGCACACACATCCACAATGATAAATTAAATCCAATTAAAATAATGTATTATCATAAAACTTCGTCCTAGCCACAAACCGGCGAAAACAACTAAAGCGTTTAAACTACTAAAGAGTTCAAATTGAAATGTAATACTACTATTAATAATCCATGTGATGCGCGCCCCCTTCTATGCCCGATAACCTTCTTCCAAACCTGTGGTGCGGAATGAAAAAGAAACACCACAGTACAAAATCAGCATTGAAATACTGGTAAGCAAACATCCAAACATGTAAAACGATGATGGATAGTTATAAAACAAGACTCATTTGTAAGTAAGAGTTTTTCGCAAACACAGCAGTAATAAAGTTGACTCTTGTTTCAAAACATAAGAGTTCCCAATTCCATAATATATTTCCAAATCAATTTCCATATTATTAGGAAAATCCAAATCCAATGTTAACTTCGTTCCGTTAACAAAACCAAACAAATCCATTATTACTTTGTTGTGACGGGGAAAACCAAATACTACAGCGTGCATGACCTTAAGTGTCGACACCCCCCAAAGACTACGCCGGTCAGAGGAGTGAGTACATGTTATTGTCCGGGGACTTGCAACCGGATTAAAAAGAGACGGGACCGCAGCCAACACCGCCCAAAGAATAATAACGTCCCGCACAACATCTTCCACTTTACGTTATAGTTCATTCATTATCATGGTGATGTTTTCGTCAAAAACATTTAACAAGTAGAAATCACATATTCCAAGTCATGTATCATGTAAACACATTTTGAGACGTAATAAATCAAATATTCGTTTGACACGAAAGAGATAAGCACACTAGGCTTGGCACATTTACTTACCTCAAAGCAAATTCCAACAATAGCAATCAATCAACGTACTCTACGTACTCGTCGTCGACGAACTCGTTACCTACACATAACAATATGCTAATCAAACCAATATTCTAGCAATATACTTGCTATACTAATTACATGCATATGATAGTCCATGGTTTAGGGTTCTAACACTTCCCCAACATTCCATTCAATTCATGCTCCAAAATAAGCTTAAAGCTTTGCCTCAAAAACCCTTATCCTAAAGTATGCATAATCCATCATAACTCCACCAATTCTATTACTCCAGTTTCCCAAACAGATCATGGTCTAGAAACAGTTCCATTGGATTCAAAACATTCGAAATAATAAGTTTAGCCTCAAACGGATCTTAATTTCGATTCCTGAATCAAAAGTTACACTAGTTTCAAGTTTCCAACTTCATTCAAAATATCCATACGGGAATTGTCAATCTTCATGAAACTTTTCCCCCAAGCATCTAATTCATCCTATAATCATACTAAACCTAACATAACATGATTCCCACATTCAAATCAGATTGTTATCCACCTAATATGATCATTCAAACTCCCAAATCATTCAATCAAACTTCCCTTTCAAACTAGGGTTTCTTCCCAACACTCAAGAACATGATAAACCCTAAAACTTGGTAATCAATCTTACGAATCCATGAACAATGATCCTAACCCTAACAAACTGAAATTTAAAGATTGCATGCAACATACATGAATCATGAACAAGTGATCACAAGATCAAGAGATCAACAAGAGCAAAGAGAAAAAGAAATAAAACAACCCAACCCGCTCAATCCGCCGCCCATGGAGGCGGACGGAGAGAGAGGCGGACGGGCATAGGGAGAAAGAAAGAGAGAAAAGAAAGAAAGAAAAGAGAAAGAGAGAGAGAGAGAATTACCTCAACGCAAGAGAGAGAGAGAGAGAGAGAGCGGCGGCGGCGGTGGGTGGCTGCCGTCGGTCACAAGGGAGAGAGAGAGTGAGAGAGGGACGGGTAGAGTATGAGGGAGTGAGAGAGATTAGGAAAAATAGGAGAATGAGGGTATTTATGAGAGTTAGAATTAAAATTAACCTCATAAGTAGGAAACCCTCTTGGATTAGGAAACTTTTATTGTAGGAAGAAATTTAGGTCAAAAGACACTTATTTCCCCTTAGTTTTGCCAAAAGACAAACACCTCCCCCAAACTCAAGTAAAAGACACTAAAACCTTCGATTAAAGTCACAAAGTTCCCCCCAAACTCTCAAAGCATTATAATTAACTCTCTATAATTACTTTAACTTCCCAACACTTGTAATAATATCACAAAATACCCGTAGTCACAAAACGGGGTATTTCATCCTTCCCTCCTTAAAGAGAACTTCGTCCTCGAAGTTTAAACAAAAACCTCCCTCCTAAATGAGAAACTATCCTTGAAGTTTAAACTAAACTTTAACCACACAAAGGTATACACCTTCCCTCACTAGTACGACTACTAAATGCAACCTAAGGTCATGAATGATATGCAGTATACTATAGGTAGTATTGTATTAAAGAAAAACGAAGGATTACATCCTCTCCCCCTTAGAGGAGTGACGTCCTCGTAACTCAAGGTACCTCGTCAAACAAGTGAGGGTACTTCTTCCTCATATCATCTTCCGCTTCCCAAGTTGCCTCTTCAGTGAGGTGGTTAGTCCATAAGACCTTTACAATCTTGACACTCTTGTTACGGGTGTTCCTTGTCTTGGTGTCTAAAATCTTGACAGGTTGTTCTTCATAACTCAAAGACGGGTCCAGTTCTACTGGTTCGGGATCTAATACGTGAGATGCATCAGGCATATACTTCTTCAGCTGTGATACGTGAAATACGTTATGAACACGACCTAAATTCGATGGTAAATCCAATCGATAAGCCACTTCTCCAATCTTTTCTATAACATCATATGGTCCTATGAATTTCGGGCTCAACTTCCCTTTCTGATTGAACCTCATGACTCCTTTAGTTGGTGATACTTTAAGAAATGCTTTTTCTCCAACTTGAAATTCCAACGGTCTTCTCTTCTGATCCGCGTAAGATTTCTGTCTATCCTGCGCTGCCTTCATTCGCTGCTGTATAAGTCTCACTTGATCTGTCATCTCTTCGATAAGTTGTGGACCAATTACTATCGTTTCACTTATGTCATTCCAACACAACGGTGTTCTACACTTCCTTCCATACAACGCTTCATGTGGTGCCATTCCAATACTGGCATGATAACTGTTGTTGTAGGAGAATTCTATCAAAGGTAATCTATCAACCCATGAACCTTGAAAATCCATAACACACGATCTTAGCATATCTTCCAACGTTTGTATTGTTCTTTCGGTTTGTCCATCTGTAGCCGGGTGAAATGCCGTGCTAAACTTCAACTGAGTTCCCAGTGCCTCCTGAAGTGCTTTCCAGAAGTGAGAAAGAAAATTGGGATCTCTGTCGGAAACTATAGAGCTTGGTACTCCATGATACCTTACAATGTTCTTCATATACGCATCAGCTCTTTGTTCCATATTCCATGTGTCTTTCATCGGAATAAACCTTGCTGTCTTGGTTAATCTGTCAACTACGACCCATATCTGATTCAGTCCATTCTTTGACGTCGGTAACGCAGTCACGAAATCCATCGAAATAGAATCCCACTTCCAAACTGGGACATCCAATGATTGTACTAAGCCTCCCATTCTTTTATGTTCAAACTTTACCTTTTGACAAGTTAGACATTTTGCCACAAATTCTGCCACTTCTTTCTTCATGTTAGGCCACCAAAACATCTTCTTCATGTCCTTATAGAGTTTGTCACCTCCCGGATGTACTGAGTAGGGTGTGTTGTGCGCTTCTCGCATCAACTTCTCCTTAATTTCCGTACACTTATGTGGTACACACCATCTTCCTTTGTAACGGATACTTCCATCTTCATGGATTTTGAAATCTTTTGCTTGGCCTTCTGCAATCTTCTTCTTTATCCTTTCCAGTTTCACATCTCCTGGCTGGTTACTCCTTATTTCTTCTAAGATATCTGGCACAACTGTCATATTCCCAAGAATATTCTTTACTCCTCCTTGTTTCACTACTTCAATTCCAAGTTTTCGGAACTCTCGGCATAGCCGATCTGGTAAAACTAGCATAGTATCCAAAGTATGGCTCGACTTTCGGCTTAACGCATCAGCTACTACGTTTGCCTTCCCTTCATGGTATTGGATACGCAAATCATAATCCTTTATGACTTCTAACCAACGTCTTTGCCTGTTGTTTAGCTCTTTCTGCGTGAAAATGTATTTGAGGCTGCTATGATCCGTATACAATCTACACACAGATCCATACAAGTGATGTCTCCATATCTTCAATGCAAATACTATAGCTGCAAGCTCTAAGTCATGCGTAGCATAGTTCTCTTCATGAGTTTTCAGCTGTCGTGAAGCATAAGCAATAACTCTTCTATCTTGCATAAGCACGCATCCTAAACCCTTCTTCGATGCATCACTGTAAACATCAAATTCGCCAGAATCATTGGGTAAAGCTAAGACAGGTGCGGTCGTTAACTTTTCCTTCAATGTCTGGAATGCTTCTTCACAATCTTCGCTCCACTTATACCTTACCGTCTTCTTGGTTAGTGTAGTAAGCGGTCTAGCGATCTTCGAGAAATCTTTTACGAAACGCCTGTAATATCCTGCTAATCCGAGAAAACTTCTTACTTCGGACACATTCTTCGGAGTAGGCCAGTCCTTAACTGCTGATATCTTTCCTGGATCCACGGATATTCCTTCCTTGGAAATTATGTGACCCAAAAATGGAACGTGTTTTAGCCAAAACTCACACTTCGAGAGTTTAGCATATAACTTCTCATGTCTCAAAGTTTCTAACACTTCTTTGAGGTGTTCTTCGTGTTCTTCCTCGCTCTTTGAATAAACAAGGATGTCATCAATAAAGACGACCACGAAACGATCTAGAAACGTTCTCATAACACGATTCATTAGATCCATAAATACTGCTGGAGCATTGGTCAGACCAAAAGGCATAACGGTAAACTCGTAATGTCCATACCTCGTCCTAAAGGCTGTCTTCGGTATGTCCTTCTCGGCTACTCGAAGCTGGTGATACCCTGATCTCAAGTCTATCTTTGAGAAAACACTCGCCCCTTGTAATTGATCAAACAAGTCGTCAATTCGGGGTAAAGGGTATTTGTTCTTGATTGTTGCGCTATTCAACTCCCTATAGTCAATGCACAATCTCAAGCTTCCGTCTTTCTTCTTCACAAACAGTACCGGTGCTCCCCAAGGAGAAACACTCGGCCTTATATAACCCTTTTGGAGTAACTCTTGTAGCTGATCTTTAAGTTCTTTCAACTCTACTGGTGCCATCCTGTACGGTGCCTTTGAAATTGGAGCCGTTCCAGGTGCTAAATCCATAGTGAATTTGATCTCTCTTCTAGGTGGCATTCCTGGAATTTCGTCCGGGAACACATCGGGAAAATCCCTAACGATTGGTATTTCTTCTAGCACATTCTCCTTCTTAGATGTGTCTTGAATATAGCACAAATAAGCACTATTCCCCTTCTTCACTTGGTTGACTATGGTCAGAGCTGACACTAGTCGGATACATGGTTCTTTTGTGATACCACGATAAGAAACTTTTTCTCCTTTTTGGACCTTTAAGCCTTATCTTCTGATCGTGGCAGTCTATCACTGCACGATATTTTCCCAGCCAATCCATTCCCAATATAACATCTATCCCTCCAAGATCAAACTGTATCAGGTTCGCTGGTAGGGTACTAGCCGAAATCTTAACTTCTACTTCTTCAAAAATGGCGTCACATACTGTTACATGACCGGTTGGGGTAGCTACGGGGATGGATATTCTAGACGGCTTATTGAGACTCAATTTTTCCACAAACGATGACGAAATAAACGAATACGAAGCTCCGGAATCAAATAAAGTAAAAGCTGGTTGATCATGAACAAGAAATGTACCAGTGACTACTCCGTTTGCTGCTTCCGCTTCAGTCCTGCTCATGACAGCGATCCTTGCAATATTCCCATTTTGTGCGGTAGTTCCCGTCGTACCAGTCCCATTGTTGTTGGCGTTAGTTGGAGTGTTGTTGTTCCTATTCCCGTTCTGAACTCCATTGTTCCTTCCATTGCCTTGGTTGTTCACTTGTTGTCTACCATAACTGTTGCCTCCATTATTGTTGTTGTAGTTCCCATAGTTCCGGTTTCCGCCCTGATTGTTGTTGTTGAACTGTCGGGTTCCTTGGTAATTGCCTCCTTGGTTCCCTAGTTGGTTTCCATTTGGTTTTGATCGACACTCAAACGAACGATGACCCTTCTTGCCACAGTGGTAGCAAGTGACAAGGTTTCCTTGACAGTCCTTTCCTGGATGATTATGTTGGCACTTCTTGCAGATATAACGGCGAGATTGCTCATCTCCATTATTCTGCTTGTTACCACGATACTGTCCTTGGTTACTCCCTCCGTGGTTAGGCTTAAACTTCTTATCCTGACTACCTTGGTTAGTCCTACCCTGATTGTTTCCATAGCCCACGGCGTTCTCAACCTTGCGTTTCCCACGCTTCTCATCTTGTGCCTCTTGAATACGCCAAACGGCTGCAGCCCTATCATAAGCTTCCTGTAGCGTATCGTACGTCCTGCACATCAAGTCTTTCTGCAGATGAAGTTCGAGACCAGACATGAACTTCCTGACTTTAGTCGCTTCATCAGGCATCAGCTGACCTGCGAATCGGGATAATTCCATGAATTTCTTGAAGTACTCGGTCACGGAACCGTTTCCTTGTGTCAGATTCACGAAGTCTAAGTACTTTTGATCCTGGACATGGTCCGGGTAAAAGCGAGTGCGAAGTGCGGTTTGAAGAGCCTCCCAATTGAAATTGGGTTGCGCCAAAAAGTTCTGACGCGTACTCCTCCACCATGTATTAGCTTCGTTCTTCAAGTAAAATGCCGCGCAAACCACCTTGCGGTCTTCGGGACACTCAACTAGCTCAAGGATCTTATCCATCTCATCGATCCAATTCTCGAGCTCAACAGGGTCCTCATTGCCAATGAAGTTCCCTGGCTTCATGTCGGCCACTTTCTTGGCACACTTAGTTGCATTCTGTTCTCCATTGTTCAAATCCAAATCCAACTGAGCAAATTGGGCCAAGAATTGGTTCATGCCGTCGTTGTTGTTGGTTGCCATAGGGACTTGACTATTCCTACTGGTGTAGTATTGATGTGGTCTATAAGTCATAATCCCTACACTATAGCCTATTGTATTACTTATAAAGTACCAAGAAGTACAAACAATCACGCATATACGGCATGTAGTGCACAATTAAGCAAGTAATGTCACACATTTGACCATCATTTAACTCAATTACTCATGTATTTCCACATAGACTGATCACGTCTCAACTTTTCATCTACTTCCAAAATTGGAAAAAGGATCAATCAATCAAGCGAAAATTGCAAATTTTGGTGTGCAACACCCTCTCTGAGTCTACTTTCATAATCAAGAAGAATCAACTCAAAATCAATTGTGGAACTCAAGATATAAAGGAAACTCTACAGCTGCTGTCACAGCCCACCAGAACAGAAACATCGACTTTGAAAAGACTTAAATTGACTTTAAAATTCTCAAAATGAGCTAGGCTTTCTCTGGAAGTTAGCCAAACGTGTCTAGTAGTCGCCATAAAAATTTGGGGTCAAAACAAGATCTGGAAGATAGGTAACAATCGAAGATGCTACAGCTAGTCACTTTGCAATTCTGCTACTGAACCGTCAACTTTAGAAATTCGTAGCTAATTCTCCAGAACTCGTATGGGGTTGAAATTTTTTTATGGGAGATACCTGGGTACGTCTACTTTCTGGGAAAAATTCAGGGAAAAATAACTCCAAAGTTAAATACGTCTGCTACAACGAAAACTCACTGCTGCGCAGATTCAACAGCACCAAAAATCAAAGTTTTTCGCGTTCTAACTCCATGAACGCTTCTAAGCCCATAATTAATGATAGCAAAGCATAACACGACTTGAACTCATCCAATCATACTCCAAAATTCAGAAAACTAAGTTTATAAGACTTCCCAAATCGGGTCTTCAAAACAAAAACATTCTTCGTCCCAAAGCAAAACGCTAAGAATTTAGCTCTAGCCCAAAAGTGACTATTCAAGAATCGTTCTAAAACTTCAAATGTTACTTGGCTATGGAGCCTTATTCACACCATAGATAAAACTTAAAGCATCTAATCTAAGAAATCTAATGAACTCTAATAAGCTTAGTCGTCGTCCTCATCGCTTTCGTCCATCTCTTCCTCCTCATCGGAATCATACTCGTGCTTTTCATCTTCACTAGGGTCTTCTTCACTTTCTTCATATTCCATGGGATCTTCTTCAATCTCGGGGTATTCATCGACGTCTTCCATTGGATCTTCTTCAACTTCTTCATCGTCACTAGAATCTATAATAATCACTTCTTTTTCATCACTAGAGCTTATGTAGATCACGTCTTCTTCATCACTGGACTTTATCTCAATAACTGTATAACTTTGCCACTTAAGGTAAGTCTCCATCAATAACTTGCATATAAAATCTGCACTTACCGTCCATTCACCTTGGCAACGATAATCCCTATCATTCAAACGATTCATCCTGCCCATGATGTTGCTATATTTTGTAATAATATCCCCAAACATCGGTTTCATAGGTAATGCCTTCACCATACAGTAAGCCTGAAAAGCTGGATTTCTATATCGAGGGAATTCTAAGGCTCGGAATCTATCTTCACAATATTGAACCACGCGGTCACGAAAATCTGGAAAATCTTCACCTTCAACCCAACGTGTCACAACAGGGTGCTTCTCTACTGGCAACACACGCTTCCTTGCTGTATGCTTAGTTCTAGCCATCTACAAGAGGAAACAACTTAATAAATCTCTAATTTAAAAGGTATAAACTGTAATCCAAATAACTACTCTTCGCAGACCAATAATTATTCCCAAGACTCCAAATCGATGGTTCCAATACTTTTGAAGAAATCTCTCAACAAGGTCTCTTAAAGTAGGCTTAACTTAGAATCCAATTGGGATACTCCAAAAATTCGAATGGGTGGATGGGGCACTTGCTTTCTATCCTATTTTCTAAACACTTACACATAACAATCCTATCCATACTACCCAAATTTCCCACGGCTTGTCGAATTTTAAGTTATTTTCTCCTATATTCATTTTAGTTGCCCTAATAAGTTTCAAATTTCTTCTTAGAATGCCGGCTCTGATACCACCTGTAACACCCCCAAATGGCCCAAGCCGGAGACCCGGGGATGTCACTCCGTACCCGAGAGGAGCCCGGATACAAGGAGATTTTATAACATGGTTCACAAGCACACACATCCACAATGATAAATTAAATCCAATTAAAATAATGTATTATCATAAAACTTCGTCCTAGCCACAAACCGGCGAAAACAACTAAAGCGTTTAAACTACTAAAGAGTTCAAATTGAAATGTAATACTACTATTAATAATCCATGTGATGCGCGCCCCCTTCTATGCCCGATAACCTTCTTCCAAACCTGTGGTGCGGAATGAAAAAGAAACACCACAGTACAAAATCAGCATTGAAATACTGGTAAGCAAACATCCAAACATGTAAAACGATGATGGATAGTTATAAAACAAGACTCATTTGTAAGTAAGAGTTTTTCGCAAACACAGCAGTAATAAAGTTGACTCTTGTTTCAAAACATAAGAGTTCCCAATTCCATAATATATTTCCAAATCAATTTCCATATTATTAGGAAAATCCAAATCCAATGTTAACTTCGTTCCGTTAACAAAACCAAACAAATCCATTATTACTTTGTTGTGACGGGGAAAACCAAATACTACAGCGTGCATGACCTTAAGTGTCGACACCCCCCAAAGACTACGCCGGTCAGAGGAGTGAGTACATGTTATTGTCCGGGGACTTGCAACCGGATTAAAAAGAGACGGGACCGCAGCCAACACCGCCCAAAGAATAATAACGTCCCGCACAACATCTTCCACTTTACGTTATAGTTCATTCATTATCATGGTGATGTTTTCGTCAAAAACATTTAACAAGTAGAAATCACATATTCCAAGTCATGTATCATGTAAACACATTTTGAGACGTAATAAATCAAATATTCGTTTGACACGAAAGAGATAAGCACACTAGGCTTGGCACATTTACTTACCTCAAAGCAAATTCCAACAATAGCAATCAATCAACGTACTCTACGTACTCGTCGTCGACGAACTCGTTACCTACACATAACAATATGCTAATCAAACCAATATTCTAGCAATATACTTGCTATACTAATTACATGCATATGATAGTCCATGGTTTAGGGTTCTAACACTTCCCCAACATTCCATTCAATTCATGCTCCAAAATAAGCTTAAAGCTTTGCCTCAAAAACCCTTATCCTAAAGTATGCATAATCCATCATAACTCCACCAATTCTATTACTCCAGTTTCCCAAACAGATCATGGTCTAGAAACAGTTCCATTGGATTCAAAACATTCGAAATAATAAGTTTAGCCTCAAACGGATCTTAATTTCGATTCCTGAATCAAAAGTTACACTAGTTTCAAGTTTCCAACTTCATTCAAAATATCCATACGGGAATTGTCAATCTTCATGAAACTTTTCCCCCAAGCATCTAATTCATCCTATAATCATACTAAACCTAACATAACATGATTCCCACATTCAAATCAGATTGTTATCCACCTAATATGATCATTCAAACTCCCAAATCATTCAATCAAACTTCCCTTTCAAACTAGGGTTTCTTCCCAACACTCAAGAACATGATAAACCCTAAAACTTGGTAATCAATCTTACGAATCCATGAACAATGATCCTAACCCTAACAAACTGAAATTTAAAGATTGCATGCAACATACATGAATCATGAACAAGTGATCACAAGATCAAGAGATCAACAAGAGCAAAGAGAAAAAGAAATAAAACAACCCAACCCGCTCAATCCGCCGCCCATGGAGGCGGACGGAGAGAGAGGCGGACGGGCATAGGGAGAAAGAAAGAGAGAAAAGAAAGAAAGAAAAGAGAAAGAGAGAGAGAGAGAATTACCTCAACGCAAGAGAGAGAGAGAGAGAGAGCGGCGGCGGCGGTGGGTGGCTGCCGTCGGTCACAAGGGAGAGAGAGAGTGAGAGAGGGACGGGTAGAGTATGAGGGAGTGAGAGAGATTAGGAAAAATAGGAGAATGAGGGTATTTATGAGAGTTAGAATTAAAATTAACCTCATAAGTAGGAAACCCTCTTGGATTAGGAAACTTTTATTGTAGGAAGAAATTTAGGTCAAAAGACACTTATTTCCCCTTAGTTTTGCCAAAAGACAAACACCTCCCCCAAACTCAAGTAAAAGACACTAAAACCTTCGATTAAAGTCACAAAGTTCCCCCCAAACTCTCAAAGCATTATAATTAACTCTCTATAATTACTTTAACTTCCCAACACTTGTAATAATATCACAAAATACCCGTAGTCACAAAACGGGGTATTTCACCAATAGATTAGGTAATATTAGTGCTTGTTGTCATAAATAACTGGTCTCCTGTTATCCTTATTTTTTTTTAGTTATATTGAATTTTTACATTAAGTAATATTTTTATTAAATTAATACTTTATTAGATTTTTATGTTTAATTTCGAAAAAAAAAATATGTCTAATTTGCATTTTTTTTCTACATAAAATTACTGGAGATGCTCTAAGACAACTCATGCATATTGCATAATATTAATTTCATGTATAATTTGCATTACAATTGCATATATAACTACTGGAGATGCCCTAACCAGGGACCTCATCACTGGCCATACTATGTAAATGAGCTGTGTAGTCATCTGCCAAAGGCTCCATGGTGAAGTTCTTAATGTTTTACTTTTTGGTGCTTTTGTGAAAGCCTGCAGAAAGCATGCATATTCCGATTCCCTCCTCTATTCCCTTTTAGTTTAGTCAGTCTATTTTTTATGTTGAAATTCCCTTTTGGAGGGAAACCTTGTCTTATGTGGAAACTCTATAGCTTTTAGTTTCTTCTGTGGATGCATTAGTTGTGACCCGTGGGAATACTTTGTTGTGATCTGTCAGAAATAAAAAAATGTGAAGCAATAGCCCTAAACTCCATCATCTTCTTTGTGCGCATCATAAGATAGATGGGTTGGAAGTCCAAAACCTATGGGGTTGCTACATTATATGGTGGGTGAACAATATAATGCAGTGACGTATTTGTTTGTTGCATACTATTGTATATGAACCATAGAGCGCAGCAACCCAATAGATTTTAGATGGCCATTCCATCTTTATTCTCCTTGCCGGGGTGGTGTTAAACATTGGCTAAACGAAGTTAACCCATGGTTGAGCGTTTGTGCTATGAGAAACAGAGATTGGCATCAATGTAGAATTTATGTTTTGACCACATCCACCAGCTTCTTTGTGATCATTCCATGCATCACAAAGCTACTGGAAGTGGGCCAGAACATAACGGAACTAACATCGAAGGATATTTTTGACATTTTTTACATCGAGATGCTTGCCCAGAATCTAACGTTTATCTCGATGGATGAAAGGTGGAGTGAAATGGACAAGGTAGTGGGCTTCGGTTTTATACACAGTTGGGAAGTAGTGGGGTTAGGAGAAGATGTAGAGTTATAAGATGGAGAGGTTGGGGGTTAGTGGGGGGATAATAATTACTGGTTTAAAGATGTGATTTCAGAGAAATATGTGTAGCGTGGTTTCAAGAAGTGCAGCTTACTAGGTATACGTTCATGAACCACCTCATTGATTAGGGGTGGCAATGTTATCTCTGCAACTTGTTTAATTTGAGGTGTGCCATGTCCATGTTACGGGGTTGCGTTTGGTATTAGTTATTCCCCCCATTCAACCTCTTTATTTTCTGTAGGGACATGTGATGGCCCTTCGACCCGCTGATAATGCTGGCTAATACGTTGCGAAAGTGTGTCGATGAAAACCGGGTCGAAGTGGCCTTCCCATGACCCTGTAGACAATAGAAGATTAACGGAAGAATTTACAATGAATTTTATTTCAGTACAGTTCAAGTATGATATATATGGCTTAATGAATTAACTGCTTGGAAAGTTATGCATGATGCATATGATAATTGTTTTGACACCCTTTTATTAACCTGCCCGATCGGGGTTACATTATTTGCAGCATGTTGGGATCATCACTTATTTGGTTTTAATGAGTATTGATATGAGCATTTTTCATGCTTAGTGTTAGGGCTCATTGTGAGGCCGTGATGATATGGATCTATCGAATTCACTCCTTGAAGCTGTTAGAGTGTAATATGCACGGTAGGCAAAAAAAATTGCAGCCTACTGTAATCATCTATTACTTGGTTTTAATGAGTACTGATTTGAGCATTTTTCATGCTCAGTGTTAGCGCTCACTGTGAGGCCGTGGCGATATGAATTTATCAAATTCACTCCTTGAAGTTGTTAGAGTTTATTCTGCATGGCAAGGCAAAATTATTTTTGCAACCTGCTGTGATCATCTCTTATTTGATTTTAATGAGTATAGATCGGAGCCACTCCATGGTCACTGAAGAGGCCATGATGATTTGGATCTACCAAATTCACTCTTTGAGCCGATAGAGTGTAATGATATGCATGGTGAGGCAAAATCCTTTTGCAGTCTGTGATCATCGATCTCTTACCTGGTTTTCATGAGTACGATCTGAGCCTCTTTCTGTATCTCCTTTGTTCATTCCATGTTCGGGTCTGCATCTCTTCTACGTATCTCTTCTTGATTGGCAAAACACGCCTTTGTAGACGATGAATGGAGTAGTTACCAATGAAATTTATTTCATTAATAAGTCAAAGTATTGCAAAAGAAAATTATCCGATAATAAAGACAACCGGCCATACATGTATAGATTACAAAATATTAGCAAGAATAAGAGAAGATAAGAGAAAAATTACAGAAAATAAATTCTAGTCTGCATTATCCTCTTTGAGTTATTTATTTGTCGGGGCCTTTGTTGGTTCCAGCTTGTGTGAAAGCTTTCTCCCGGTAGCCCCCCTGTGCCTCTTTTTGATTTGGAAAGTGACATCGTTTCCTTCATAGAATTCGACAGGAACAACCAACCTATATTTTTCAATCTTCATCTGCTCAATTAACCGGATTCTCCATTCAGTCTATTGAATTTTCTTCCGGCTTTCCTCCAATGCAGTTTGCCTCTTCTTATACAACCTCACTGAAGGGGAGTCCTCGCTACTTGAATCTTCATCCGATGAATTAGAAATGAAAATGGAGCATCCTTATAAGAACCCGGTAACCCTGTGAAAGGACTGGTGACATCCTCCTCTTCACGCAGGCGTTTGCGAATGGCTTTCATGGTAAGGGGATTTTGGGGACTGAACTTTGATGGAGTCTTGGGGAATTGATTAAGTTTTTTGTGTCTGATTTTGGAATGGATGTATGAGATTACTAATATATATAGAGCTAATCAGCTGTCAGTTTCTCTTTTATTTCCTCCTGATTAAGTGCAATGAATTGATTGGCTGCATGTACATCAATGTTGTTAAATGAGGCAGTTTCGGGAATTTGAACAGTTTCTTTAGAAATTTTTTGGGCATGGTCATGATGCTTAGTGGTTTATAAGTTAATTATGATTTCCTTCATGCTCTCTGTTTGTCTCCATGTAGTACCGAACTGGGCCTCTTCAGGATAATTATAATCTACTCCATACTGACTTTTTGCGCTCTAATGAAGCCCAATTTGTCACGTTCATATTCGATAATGGTTGTGCACCGTGTGCACTTTCGGCAGAGGTAAACATTGTTTATTTTATCTTGGTGATCCCGAACTTTCACATCAACGTTAAATAAATAGAGAAAAGTAAAAATACTTCCTATCAACTGTTGCATGTAACATTTCCAAGATACAGAACATTAAGTGATAGTATGACCACATATACATACAATAGTGGGCGCTGTTTGGACTTTCGCCAGAGGTAAACAAATTTTGGTTCCCCCTTTCATTTCCTCCAGTCTATTCTTGATATTGATATTCCCTTTCGGAGGTAAACCTTGTTTTATGATTGCGCAGCATAGCTTTAGAGTAACTACTTTGTGGACTAAATATTTTTGAAACCGACTAAACATTTGCTAAATGAAGACAACACTGATTCCTATAGCACAAGCGCTCATCTCAGATGAGCAGTTGTGCTATGAGAAACAGAGTTTGGCATCCATTTAGCACTAATCTCAGATCGATGAGCAGTTGTGCTATGACAAACAGAGGTTGGCATCATTATGTTCTTACCACCTGCAGCAGCATCTTTGTGATCATTCCATGCATCACAATGCTGCATCAAGACGACCATAACATAATGAACTCAACACTGAAGGATATTGTTGACATCGACATTCTTTCCAACAATCAAGACTCTATCTAGGTGGATGAAAGGTGTAGTGAAATGAACAAGGTTGTAGGCTATGTTTTATACACAGTTGGGAAGATGGGGTTAGGAGAAGATGAAGAGTTAATAGATGGACAGGAGGGGTGGAAGGGATTAATGGAGTTTAATAAATGTTGGTTTAATAAGCCGTGGTTTCTTCGATGTAGAATCCGTTATGTTCTTGCCACCTCCAGAAGCTTGTGTGTGACCATTCCATACATCACAATGCTTCATCAAGGGGGCAAGAACATAACTGACTCCTTACATCGACATGCTTGCCCAAAATCTAAACTTTTTCTGGATGGATGAAAGGTTGAGTGAAATAGAACATAACTGACTCCTTACATCGACATGCTTGCCCAAAATCTAAACTTTTTATGGATGGATGAAAGGTTGAGTGAAATGGACAAGGATGTATGCTCTGGTTTTATGAGTACGTCCATACGTAGTATATAGTGTGCATTATTTGGCCTTTCGCCAATGGTACACATGCTATCATTCATCTTAGTGATCCTACATTTTTCACATCAACCTATCTATCTAAATATGTTTTTCTTTTAACCTGTTTCAGTATAGTAACTGTGCGTGGAGCCGTCGTTGATCCTTTTTGAATTGAAATTGACAATGCACACTGATAAATCTCTGTTAGGAGTTATTATGATACTCATTAATTACTTGTATTAGGCTTATTTCACATTATTTAAATGTTACATGTGCACTAATATGTGAAATTGATGACTTATAAGCCTAGGAATGAAAAGTTGTGTTTCTAGTTTATTTGCGCATGATTTCTCTCATATTTGCGATGATAATTGCACTATTTTGTTGTGTTTCTCAGGTAGTATAGGTAAAATGGAGCTTATGAGAGAAATGGATATACTTGGTATGGAGCTAGATGAAGATAAAGTTGGAAAAGTCGCACAGGACCAGCCTGCACTCTTTTCGATGCTCAGAAAAATCTACAAAGAATTTTGGAGCAAAGTCTGCACCATTGGAAAGTAGACATCCAGGGATTTCCAACGATATATGGTAGGCCTAATGACGAGTCCGGATGAGGGAGATAAGGCCCGCTCAAGATCAGCAAACAATTATGGCCGAGATTTATGAACTGGAGGGGCCGAAGTGTAATTTCGGCCAAAGTGCATTAAAAACGTGCCCAGACGTTGGGGAACGCAATCTCAGACCTAAAAAAAGATAGAGGCTGTTGGAGAAGATTGAGGAACGCTAGGGGGCATGATAGACATGGAGAACGACGCCGAAGTTGCCGGAACGCGAATTTCATCAAGAGTTTGACTATCCCTCCCATCTTTTCTATCGTTTCTCAATAGTATGAACTTGTTAGCTCTTATTTTCAGCATATTTGAGTATTTTTCTTATCTAGGCTCTATGGAGAGCCTATGATTTTGTTTGACACTGTTTACGGATTTGTTTTTCTGATTCACGCTTATGGATTCACGTTATTGATTAATTTTCTTCTCTATTGATGTATTCTTGACTTAGAACCATTGACACGTTTTAGGTAGGATATGAATGATGAATAAAGATGTCTTTGATCCTTAACATTTATCTTAGCTTAAATTTATAATGAATTTGTTTCTTCTATTAATCTTGTTCTTCGTATTATGTAACCCTAGCATCATGAACTAGGGTAGCGACTTGGTGAAAGATCGATGGACTGACTGGTGAAGATTGATTAGCTTCTGAATCTCGGATTGCTAGCAACCCCGTATCATGATAGGCCGAAAGGCGTAATATTAAGGTTTGCATCAAAAAGTATTATTAATCTTAATGCTTGTTAGGTTCTATAGTTTATGGATCGACAAATGAAGACTATTGAATCTAGCATAGGCTTGCATGAGATCGACAGAAGATTGTGAGTATTTAAACGTGATCAAGAGCATATTCATCGTTACGTGGTTCAAAACAATATCCAGAAGTGTCTAGTGACCTAGGTGATCCATTGATTGCCTAGTTTCTTTCGTTATTTTATTAAACTGCAGTTTAATTCAAAAAAATCCAAAGATATAGTATGTCAGTTTGTTTAGATCCAATCACTTGTTTGGGGTTGACAACTCTTCAATCAACAACTTTCCTCCTGTAATTTCAATTAAACTCTTTAGATTTAATCTCTAATTAACAATTAACCTACTATCTGTCCTTGTGGGATCGATAACTCAGGGTTGAAATACCACCCCTATATTACTTGACTGTGCACTTGCGCATACGCGTTAAGAAATCGCGTCAAGTTTTTGACGCCGTTGCCGGGGACAGCGGTTTATTTGCTTATTAGAAATTAGTTTAGAGAGTTTTTTTTAATTGTTATTATCTATTATTATTATCTCACGGTATTTCTTGAGATTTTCTGTGTGCAGGCATTCTACTACAAGCACGGAGGATGAGAAATATAGTCGTTTTGCGAGCATATTTGAAGCATGCAATCTTGCATATGGGCAAATCGTGAAGGAGTGTCATGTGAATGGCATTAGAGAGAGGGTAGCCATGGAGTTACAATGTTATACCTTTCATCCTAATGACTCGATCCCTCCCACTAAGTTACCGTTCTTCATTGGTTGGATGCTTGAGGAGATGATTCCTAATGTTAAAGAACGGCGACAACGAGTAACAAGAATGGGAATGGAGACAACACATGTGGACGCACAACTTGTTCTACTTTCAAATGAAGAGGATGCTCCAACCTTCCCAACACTTAAAGAAGAGGATGATGAGCCATTGTGTACCTCAACATGTCCAAACATCGATTCGTGGCTTGAATCAAGTATGAGGGAGAATCATGATGCAGTTTTTGATGAGACTGAAAGTATTCTTCATGGGATCAATATCGATGAGGTTGAATCTCCGGTTGCGAATTTGATGGATCATGTTGTATGTGAGCTTCATGAAGATGAAATAGATGCCGATAATGAATTTATTGATAATTAGGGTGCTTCAGATGAAGGAGTTGAGGATATTCAGACATTCATATGTTATGAGTTGCTGCTTAAAATTTCTACGAGCATACCACAAATTGAGAAAACTACCAAGGAAGATATAAATCTCTTTTCACGACATGGGAGACATGTGCCTGTTTTTGAACTCATTGTGATGTCGGCTCTCATGAATTGGAAGAAAATTAAAAGATTACGAAGGCCTTTCAATTTTGCAACGCCTGTGCATCATTGGTGCGATATGCGGTACTAGCGAGAATTTACTTGAGCTTTCTAGTGAAAAGAATGAAAGAACAGAGATGGTGAAAGAAGAAAAAATGGCGAGAAAAGCATATTTTCAAGCAACTGGGGTGCTCCGTGCAGTTTCCAAATTTTGGAAGAAGAACATGTCAAGTGAAGCCCCCTAGCTGTTTCGTTTCATAGGGGGAGCCAAATGCAGATAAGCAGACTTTAGAAAGCAACACCCATATACCCAAATATTGCAACACAGCGTTGCGACGTTAATCACCTCCTTTCTCCGTATATAGAGAAGCTTCTGACTGTCAGGTATATGAAAGCCATTCAAGAACCCAGCCGAACCCACCAGACCACCACCTTCCAAACAACAACAATGCCTCTCTCTGCAACCGCCGTTGAAACAATCCCAACCCAAAACAAACGACCCTATTCTCTGCCGCCTCTCCCTAATTCCCCGATCTCCGACCGTCACCACAACTCACCGCCAAACTGCATCGTCTCTCTTTGTGTCCTCCGATTGAGAAACTAAACGCAGATAACATCAAACCCTTATTTTCCATCCAATTCAAACCCAATAGCCCCCTCGATTGTCAAATATCGGATGAAGAATTCACTGATCCCCAACGGATCTGATAACGCCCAAATAGGGGTTATCTTTTTGCCTGAAAAGACGTGTATGTGTGCTGGGAAACCGCATTTTAGCCAGAATTCACCCTCAGAAAGCCTCGGAAATTAGAACAAGATGTTTACTTGCTCTTCGTAAATTTCAGCTTATTTCACGCATTTCGAGATATGATCACGGGTTTGTTCATGTTGTCTTTACAAGAACAGGTTCGGGAAGTGCATTGGGATGCGTGCCGAGACAGAATCGGGTTCGCCTCGGGAACCGTGCAGAAAATGCTCGGAGCAGGATTTGACCGAGACTGGTTAAAGGGAGAGTGGAACAGAAAATGGAAAAAGACTGGAGGAGAAACGGGCAGTTAAAGCCGACCGAGAAAGCTGAAAACGCCAAAACCGAGAATGACCGGGATGCGCTCGGTTGACAATATCTTGAGCTTGACTTGGAAATTTGAAGTGAAACCAAGGGCAAAAGAACGAAGACGACAAGGGCTTTCCGAAAACAGGTTATAATGCTGAAACATAGTACGTCCGAAAAACCGACTCCCGCCAAGTGTGGGTCCCAGATAGGCCACGCCCGAGTAAGGAGTCTCAGTTCCCGGTGTAGGGAATCAGGATCAGCTGTTTCATGCTCGTGACGATTTCCGAGACAGTTTTGGCCTAGGGGTATATTGGTCATTTTGGTACCGGGCCCGGATTTCCGGAGTTAAGTTCAAATTTTGTCTCCCAAATTTAGTCAGCAGTTTTCCTATGGCCAGAGTCAGGATTGGGCATAATTTGGAGCAGTTTTGACCCAGGGGTATTTTGGTAATTTTGACAAGTTTCGGGTCAAAACGCAGGCCGATGCAGAAAAGAGCAGTTTTCCTTGTTGTCTGCGTATTCTACGCAGGATGCTGCGTATTATACGCAGACAGCAAGCCAGAGGGAGGATTTTTGGCCAGTTTCTGACCTGTCTGCGTATTATACGCAGCATCCTGCGTATTATACCCAGCGAGGGGAAGAAAATACGCAGGAAGACTGAAAAATACGCAGCCAGGGTGGTGAAATACGCAGCTTGGGAAGAAAATACGCAGGAAGACTGAAAAATACGCAACTAGGGTGGTGAAATACACAGCCAGGGAGGAAAATATGCAGAAATCAACATTTGTCAGGCTGCTGTCTGCGTATTATACGCAGAGCCCTGCGTATTTTACGCAGACAGCACAAATTTTGAGGCGGTTTCAGTTAGTGGCAGTTTCGTAAATAAAGGCAAGTTCCAGAAACATCTTCATCACTATATAAAGACTCGTCCAGACTCATTTTATAATACATCAACACATCCAAGGAGAAGTCTAAGCATCATGTGAGAGCACGAAAGCGTAATTCCATATTCGAAGACCTAGTTTGATCTTATTCTCTCTCTCATTCAAAAACTGTGTTATTTACGTTATGAATTTTAGTAGCTAAACTTTTACCTAGGTTATCGGTGAACCTAGGGTTTCGTACCCAGAGATTAGTTCTACGTTTTGAGTATGAATTCATGATCGTACTATCTTAATTCAGCAGCTTTATTCGTTATTCTGTCTTTGAATTTTACTGTTCATGCATGCTGGGCTTGATCACCCAGAGTTGCTACAAACCCGAGCCGGTAGGTGAAAACGTCCGGTTAGGGTTAGGAAGAAAAGACAGGATTTAGCACCTTACCCCGATGGACCGACCAGAGAAGGGGAGTTAGGACTAGCCTGAAATCGTTTGACCAATTGTTAGAGAATCTGACCCGGTCCATCAGGACAGGTTAGAAACCCTATCAGCCTTAGAACGAAATTGCAGACTTAGGCAGCTTACAGGAATCCGACAGTCTGCAGGATTGTGATAACATGCAGGAAAAGAAAAGATACTGCACAACTGGTACGTGGCACGGATAACGAGACTGCTGTGTGTTTTCATGTCAAACAAAGAACGAAAATCTGAAGAACCCTAGGGGATCCCGGAACCTAGTATCTCAAACCCTAGTTTTACAACCTTTAAAATTATTCAGAAAATTCTCACAAAAATATTTACGTTTCAGTTATTTACTTTCAGTACTTAGTTAGCAATCAAACTCTCAAAATATTCCTCCTTTTTACACTCTGCAACTTAAAACTGATTACTAGAAAAACCTGCATAGTCGTTGTGGGATCGATAATCCGAGTTGAAAATACTCTCTATATTAATTGATTCGTATACTTGCGAATAGCACGCTAAATTGCGCATCAAGTTTTTGGCACCGTTGCTGGGGACTTTTTAGGTTTTATTTAGTAGTCCGGGTTAAATTTCTGAGTTTTTCTTTTTATTTTTAATTTTTAATTTTTATTTTTCAGTTATCTCACTGCTCTTGAGATCTCTACTTTTTCAAGATGGGCGACAATACCATGAGAATGCCTGAACTGCCCGAGACACGTACTCCAGCCGAGATGGCTCGGTACATCGAAGATCTCATCACAGCAGGCTTTGCTGCCCGGAACAACCAGAGGACGTACAACAGGTCTGAAAAGGCATTGGTGGAGAATTTTGAAGTCCCTTCGGGAGGACACGAACCCGCTATCGTAGTAACTCCAATCACTGCGGAGCACTTCGATATAAAAACCTCCACTATCCAGACTGTGCAGACCCTCTTCCCATTCCATGGCAAAGCTGACAAAGACCCGAACGACTTCATCGGGAAATTCGAGGACTACTGCAACAAAGTCCGGTATAAGGGAGTCGACACAGAGGCACTTATGCTAATTCTCTTTCCATACTGCCCATACGGAGTGGCCAAAGACTGGATCGAATCCCGACCACCCCGATCCATCACTACATGGGAAGGATGCATCACGGACTTTCTGGCCAAATTTTATCCCGCTTCCCGGGTCATTCAATTACAAAGCGAGATTCGATCATTCAAGCAGAAGACGGGGGATACGGTGGTAGACGCATGGGACAGGCTGGTGAGATTGGTGAAGAGATGCCCGAACCACGGTTTTGGAGACGCGAAGATCCTGCGGGTATTCTACCATGCCCTAGACAGGGAGAATGCTGACAGGATTGACAGGGAAGCCGGACGAAACTTCCTGTACCATGTGGACAAAGACGCTGCCTATGAGCTGATGAAGCAGTTAGCCAAGCAGGACACTCGAGTGTTTGACGATCGCAGGATCACCCCCCGAGCTGAGCCAGTGGAAGACGACCGGATAGACAATCTGGCCAAGATCGTTCAAGACTTGGTTAAGAAAGTCTACTCGGAAAAGGACACAGCCATTGGGGGGGCTCAGGACTGAGGATGCCAATTACGTACAGCAGTAGTGGGATTCGAGCCGGTACAGACCAGGTACGAGAGATCATCCCGGGTTCCGGTACGGAAACCCGAATTCTGCAATTTATGCACCGGGATTCCAGCATAGTTCACAGGCTCAGCAGGCCGCACCGGTACCGCAAGTTCTGTCGGGCCCATTTGCACAGCAGTACGATGCTCATATGAAGAAAATAAAGTCCATGTTTCAGACCATGGTGTCCCGGTTTGCACATATGGAAGCTCTGACAGCCAACGTGCAGTCGACCAAAACTTACTACGCGCTTTGGAGGTACAAGTACAGCAGTTAACACATCAGCTAACTGAAAGAGCACCAGGGAACTTACCCTCAACCACAGTAAATAATCCACGTGCTGAGGTCAATGCCATCACCACTAGGAGTGGATTGGTACTACAGGATCCGCCGTATCCTAGCCATGCACGTGCAGAAAAGTCGAAGGAAATCGAGCGCGAATTATTCAGAAAATTCTCACAAAAAGATTTACGTTTCAGTTATTTACTTTCAGTACTTAGTTAGCAATCAAACTCTCAAAATATTCCTCCTTTTTACACTCTGCAACTTAAAACTGATTACTAGAAAAACCTGAAAAGTCCCCGTGGGATCGATAATCCGAGTTGAAAATACTCTCTATATTACTTGATTCGTATACTTGCGAATAGCACGCTAAATTGCGCATCAGGATCCCCTGCTCCAGCCTGGCCACCACTCACCGCCCAATTTTGTTTCCTCTCTCTGATTTCACCATCCCCGATCAGAACTGAGACACCACGAGTTCACCCAAACTCCACCCACTCTCTCCTTTTGGATATTGATTTCGAACAAGACCGCCTACGCTCTCTCCATGTACATCGAATTGCAGACCCACAAGCAAAAGAAAGGGACGAAGAAAAATTGCTCCTTTAATTGCATCTATTGTGATGTTGATTAGAGTTGCTTGGAAGTGTTGTTCATGGAATTAAAAGATGGTTGTTTGAAAAGAGAGGAGGAAGGAAGAAAAATGTGGTTACAGTGGGAGAAATTGGCACAAAAAGGGTCAAACAATAAAATCACTATGTTGGATACTGAGCGGGGTCTGAAGCATTATTCGTCTTGTTGATTCTCAAGTTACAAACTGATAATTATGAAGTAAATGGAGTGAAAACTGGTCACACTAGTGAGTTGCTAACTTGGTTGTCATGTTGATCGAATGAGGTGGATTGCTTGCCTGTCATGTAGCAACTATCTTCACCTAAATAATGGCTCACTGATTATTATCACTTGTGGATCCCCATGAATGGAGATGATTATGCAGCAGAATATATGGATTACCCTGAGTTCGAAATTGGACGAGAAATTTGACGAAGACATTAACCCCGGTGTGCTATTGCGCACTCGACCGTTATGGGATGAGTTCGGGGATTCTTCATTCTCTTTTTGTCAGCAGCAAGAATCAATCGACCCCGGTGTGTTTCACACAATCGGCCCCAAGGGAGCTGGCATTGTTCCGAAAAATGTTTGCTTGGGGGATTGTTCTTGCTATCTCAGTCAGCACCTGTCGGATTTCGTCCCCGACCTTGTGTCGTTTTGTGAGTATTATGTTCTCTCTCTTTACTTATTGTTTAGGCACATCGTACTTGCTCTAGGACTTTATTTGACAACGTGGTCGCGGTGCTAAGTCGCCACTGGGATTAACTGGTAGAATCCTAGGGAATACTTAAGTACTTGCTTAATTTCGGTACACACAACTTGTCACGTGCACGTAGCTTGGATTATCTCTAAATTTATTGTAGCTACCTTCTTTCCATGACTTTGACTTCGAGTAGAATCACTGCCCCTCACATTTGAATGCTGAGTCTTCTTGGTTAATCTCTAAATCCGTTGAGGAAAACGAAGCACTCAAGTGTGGGGGTATTTTAGCTATTTGCTAGCCATGTCTGTGTCTTGCATTGCCATTTACATTTAGATTAGAATGTCGTATAGTGAGTCAGTGTCGTATTTTTAGTCTGTGTCGTGTTTTTTTTTTATATTTTTGTATTGTGCGTTTATTTATATTGCATTGTTAGCACTTTTAAATTATTGAGTCACCCTACCCAAAGTTGTTGTTTAATCGAGTTGGCCCATTCATATAGAGTTGGGAAAAAAATGAAAAAAAAATAAAATAATAGGAAAATCATAAAAGAAATTGAAAAAAATTGAGAAAAATGGCAAATTAAGACCTAGAAACCGAAGAGAATCCAGTGAAAGAGCTCATGAGTGTAGGAAGCACCGTATTAAGGATACTTTAATTCTAGTACATTGTGCGCGAGTCTCACACAGGATGTCCCGGATATTCGGGAATGGTGAAAGTAGATTCCGGTTATACTTTTGTCTTCTCTAGTGTGCTAGGAGGATTGACTCTCTAGGTGGTTGAATAATCCATTTCCCGTGGAAACTCTTGGACTCTTGGAATCTGGGGTGGACCTTCGTGTAGAGTCGGTTCCATGTGGTACGAGTCTTCTGCCTAAGCGACGCCGGGGAGCATACACCACCATCCCTTAGGTGGTTCCAAGAGAAAATCCTAAAAAGCCCACACTCTTAAGCACTAATGCACGATTGTAAAAACAGAGGAGGAAAGAAAAGAAAATGAAAAATCTGAAGAAAAAAAATTGTGCTTCACGGAGAAACAACCTAATGTGCTTCCGTTTGGGCGGAAAATTTGGATTCAATCCAATGTAGAGCTTAAGGGGGAAACTAAAGTCAAGCCGTATTACACAGGAGTTGTGTCTCCCATAAATGGGATAATTTGCATTTCAAAAGCAATAACGGCTAAGAGGATCTGAAAACCCCAAATGACTTGGCGTTTAAAGATGACTTAGTGACCTGATTCCTAGACCTTCCGAGTCAAAAGACGTGCAGTGTCTTGGTTTGATTTGGTGGATTTTTAGGGACCCCTTAGTGAGTTTTCGCATAGGATCATTATATATCATTTATTGCTACGTGTTGTGAAATTTCAAATTGAGCTTGTGAGGATTTGATGATTTCGGTTTATGATAGAGCGGTTGCCCAATCTTGGAAAAGAAATTGTTGTTTATTTTATTGAATTGTGAATAATTGAGTTTCATTGTATATATCATGTAGTTGCATAGTCTTGAAGCGTGTTGAGTGTTTGCGTCTTGAGTTGGATAGTAAACATTGATTTGCTCGGGACGAGCAAAAGGTAAGTGTGGGGGTATTTGATAACTCTCTGTTAGGAGTTATTATTATACTCATTAATTACTTGTATTAGGCTTATTTCACATGAATTAAATGTTATATGTGCACTAATATGTGAAATTGATGACTTATAAGCCTAGGAGTGAAAAGTTGTGTTTCTAACTTAATTGCGCATGATTTTTATCATATTTGCGAACATAATTGCACGGATAGTATTTTGTTGTGTTTCTAAAATAATATAGGTAAAATGGAGCTTAAGAGATAATTGGATACACTTGGTATGGAGCTATATGAAGAGGAGAAAAGAAGATGCAAAGACAAAGAAACGTTGGAAAAGTCGCACAAGACCAGCCTGCACTCTTTTCGATGCTCAGAAAAATTTACTGTGAATTTTGGAACAAAGCCTGCGCCATTGGAAAGTAGACATCCAAGGATTTCCAACGATATATGGTAGGCCTAATGACGAGTCCGGATGAGGGAGATAAGGCCCGCTCAAGATCAGCAAACAATTATGATCGGGAATTACAAACTGGAGGGGCTGAAGTGCAATTTCGGCCAAAGTGCATTAAAACGTGCCCAGGCCTTGGGAACGCAATCTCATACCTAAAACACGAATAGAGGCTGCTGGAAAAGATCGAGGAACGCTAGGGGGCATGAGGGACATGGAGAACGACGCCGGAGTCGCCGGAACGCAAATTTCGTCAAGAGTTTGACTATCCCTCTCATCTTTTCTATCGTTTCTCAATACTATGAACTTGGTAGCTCTAATTTTCAGCATACTTGAGTATTTTTCTTAGCTAGGCTCTATGGAGAGCCTAGGGTTTTGTTAGACACCGTCTGCGGATTTGTTTGTCTGATTCACGCTTATGGATTCACGTTACTGATTAATATTCTTCTCTATTGATGTATTATTGACCTAGAACTTTTGACACGTTTTGTGTAGGATATGAATGATGAATAGAGATGTATTTGATCCTTAACGTTTTTCTTAACTTAAATTAATAATTAATTTGTTTCTTCAAGTAATCTTGTTTTTCATATTATGCAACCCTAGCGTCATGAACTAGGGTAGCGACTTGGTGAAAGATCGATGGACTGACAGGTGAAGATTGATTAGCTTCTGAATCTAGGATTGCTAGCAACCCCGTATCATGATAGACCGAAAGGCGAAATGTTAGGGTTTGAATCAAAATGTAGGATTAATCTTAATGCTTGTTAGGTTCTATAGATTATGGATCGACAGATGATGACTATTGAATCTAGCATAGGCTTACATGAGATTGACTTTTGTCACTATTCACTGGGTCACTTTGATCGGGTGATTTGTGTAGCAAAACGATGCAATTTTTTGATTATTTTTTCATTGTTTTTTAGAGTAATAGTTGGTCGATAACACGGCGAAAAAATTATCACAAAATTGCATCGTTTTGCTTTCCAAATCACCCGGTCAAAGTGACCCAGATACGAGTCAAAAAGTCAAACCGGTGTGATAGAGAAGAAATGGAGGTAGTATTCTACAAAATCACTAATTGGGACTTGTGCAACCTCATATTAAAATTGGCGAATTCAATAAAACCTCATGCTATCAAGAAAAGCTTTATTCATCTTCAAGGAATCCATTTGGCTTTGATTTATTCCAAGATTTTCTTTGTGTTCACGGGAATCAAATCTCATGTGAGACTTCGGTCATTTTTTATGTGTAGTGCATCATAATTTGCTCTATAACCACATGAAAGAATTATCATTCTTTTTCATCCTTTTACTAACCAAATCAACGGACCAAAGTGACTCTCGAAAATTGTGCAAGGACGTAGAGAAAGAACGGAGGTAGTACACAATAACTTCAATATTGAATAAAAATGCATTTGAAACTTTCCTGATAACATAACTTCTTAATCTGATCCAAATATGTGTTGGGCTTGAGTATGGAAATATCAATACTTTAGGGAGTAAGGTCTCTTAATTGGCCTATGGTAATGATAGATCTCGCTTTGTTCAAAAATATACTACCATAAAATAACATCCAGAAGTATAAGGAGTATTTGAGCCCCCACGCTATTTTAAAATCTGATTCAAACACACTAGCATATTCATAGGCCATCAGCTGACTTATTAGTTGGTTATATCGTATAAGAGAACTTTCTCGCTGTTATTTAACAATTTCATCTACACAATATAGCCTTCAAAAATGAATAAAAATGCATTTTTTCTACCATGAAATCACAAGACTCAAGACATGGGCAGTGCTAGTAAACCCAACAAAATGAACCTCATAAATAGATTCAACCTCCCTCTCTAATTACATGTGCTACTGAATTCAGTAGAGGAAACGAAAGCTAGTACAGCCTTTTGTAAACGGCCAAGTACTTTTGAAAACAAGGGACGCCCCCAAAACAGGGGTGTTTTTAGCGAAAAATATGGAATTTTAACCAATCCTTTTAAGAACAACAAATCGGGAGTCGATACACAATCTGATAAAAACATCTTGCTATATTGCATTTCTCAAATGAAGATACAATCTAATTCTGTCTAACGATACTCACGGATCCCAAATAGATATATCTACAACGAAGTGTAAGAAGATTGTTCAAAAACACCTAACGACAAGGACAAACAATCATGGACTATTGTACCTGTAATTTTTGCAAGGAAGATCTTTACATTGAAGTTCAAAAATGAAAACCAACACATTATTCCAGTTACAATTTGGAACCTTGGGTGCACAATGCGCGGGCAATTTGGAACTGAAGGAAGAACCTATCTAAGCATACATAGATCCAAACACATAATAAAGTGGAAGACTTGTGTGTACCTTTTCTTCCTAAGCTCCTAGCGCAGCGGATTATCGTAGATTGCTTGCTTTCACGCACCAACGTCTTGCTCCCACAGTCTGGCTCGAATCACTAGGACGAGAGCTCTGATCCACACCAAGTTCCACCAATGGAGGCTAGTTAGAGAGGGAGGCTAGGGTTCCTAGAACTGTATTTGATAAGCACATGATATCTACACAGCAGTGTATATAGCATTATAATAATGTGTAGGAGGATGTCTTCTTATATAGAGAGACTTATACCTAGTTTGCACATACCCCCTAGGGTTTGTGCCTTTGCTACTAACCCCTTAAGGTTTGAGAATAATTATAGCTAACCCCATAAGGTTGTAATGTTTGCATTGGGCACCCCACATAGGCGCACCAGATGCTAACATCTTCCACGCGCACAGCGGGGCTGCACAATCACAGTTCATCTAGTCTCCCCCAATCTCCAACTATTATCATCTACCAAAGTGTTTTTCCGGCCTTGGTGTGTTACAGTTGAGAGAACCTGCATTTCGGGAGTTCCATACTCCAAACTCATATGAGACGAGCTAGCAGCAGGTGCACTCTACCTTTAGAAATAATGCAATACATATATATATATATATATATATATATCGTATCCCCCAGATTCGATCAATTATCATCTCGTAGACCATGAGCACCTACCCCATCCCGTAGGCCGTGCTCAAATGAGTCTACATCTTTTTTATTATTTTCATATCATGCATGATCCCATAAGATCTTGTAGGTGGGCCCAATGAAAATAACAAAGAATAATGCAATGTGAATCTTCCTTTCCATCCATTGTGTCGCTTTGATTCGACTCATCTGCTTTCCTAGCAGTGTACGGAAGGTCGAATCATTCATAGCCGCAAGGTGTCACTCTAAAGTAGCACCACTGACCCGTCTCTCCACCACACGGATAAAAGTACTAAGGTTATACCGTGTCAATCATTCTTATATGATCGACGAGGCTCACACGGCGAGGAATCTCAGAGACTAGTTCTACTCGCCACCTCATGTCACTCATCAGCACGCGTTATCTTGGGAAGATATGCGCCATAGTGTTTGAAATCTAATCAGAGCACATGTCATATCCCATAAGGACCACTATGATTATGTAAGTCCGATAGCCCTTATGGCTACCAACGAGAGTACTGAATGTCACACATATGCGAACCAAAATCAGTTCTCTCATCTGGCTTTCTCTACGCAGACTGTACATGGACCAGGGTACTAACCATGTTCGAATGGCCATAAACCAATCTCACCTTGGAACTTATTCCAATGCGACAATTAAATCCGTCAGACAGGCGTCTTGCACTAGTGATAGACATTTAGCTCATATCATAGGCCATACGCCTCATATGATAGGCGTCACATATCATATCATAGGTTTCTAGCACTTATCGGGATACTGTCTCATCTTCTACTCACCTAGACTATCCAGGATATCGTAAAGGCGTTCGCTCGTGTGAGAGAGCTGACCTAGTGTCTGCGCGACATGTTCTATGCTATTACATGATATGTAAACGTATCATACACGTATCAAAATAACATGTAGCATAATTAAACAAATCCAATTAAAATCCAATTATCAATGTCTCATTTGCTCATCAATCATATTGCCAGTGATCGACTACCGAGTCCCAATTTCTAAAGCAATCCACAAAGACGATTCTTAGGTGGTTTAGGAATGGGAGGTTCCTCCACTTTGGCCCGTAGTCCATCTGCTCCAAGATAACTCTACAAGTAATCATTTACCTTTTGTTAAATGGCACCTTTCTATGTGTTTGAATTTACCGTAGTGCCATAGCCATATGCTAGCGCAAATCATGGTAATAGGTTCATTGACAGCTCATAAGCTTACCATAAACCTTCTTTTCTAAACACATTTACGCCCGACGAAAGAACATGCGATCGTGCTTCGCTTCCATGATCGATGGAGCGATCTAATATGATTGTGCAACACTTATGTTGCTGTTCCATGCGATGCGCATGTCATCAAGCATGGACGATAGCCTGAGGTGGATTCTCGTGCTTCTAGGTCCCCACCCTAATTAGCACGCATAGCTAACTAGTCGAAGCACTTATCTCTGATAGTTACAACACGTGATCCATCGTATAGAGTAATTTGAGTATCCTTGTGACTGCAATCTTGTGTCCTAAGTTGGATTCCCTGAAATCCACTCCTCTGATTGCATAAGGTTTGTGGGGTCTTGTACACACCATAGTGTATAGAGGACTCCTACTGCATCAGGCACTTTGGTCATCTGGTCAATCTTGTATGGTGTCTTTTTAGGGTACATGTTCAGGCTCGTAAAATCTTACAATGAGCTACAGGAGTATCCTATGGCTTTGGGTCCAGTATATGTAATGGTTCAAGCATCTTCTTGGTTTGCGCCTTTTGCGACAATGTAAGAAGTTCCTTTGAACGAACGAGAAGCCTTCTCGCCCTACCAATATCCTCCGTCATAATCGAAAGGATAACTACTCGTTGGTGGACACGAATAGTCCTCCAGCTCCACTGGAAAATAGTGTGTCATTGGTATCAAGTGACGTGATTATCAACTCTCTACTAGTAAGAGTGATATGCAGCAGTTTCCATCCGTTATCGTAAACAGGTAATAAACGATCCCACAATGAAATGCTATTGTCCAAAGGACTAGCTAAGACCACATTTGGACTTAATTAGTTTGCACCCATTTGTGCATTTTACCTTATTTCTCGAAACCTTATGGTCAAGTCATACTGGTCACCTCTCTGATTTCTCCATCAAGAAATTTAGTTGTCACGTTTATCAAGAATGGAGCTCTAAGTCCATCAGCAAAACTATTGTTAACACGTGCAAGTCATATGCCTTACCATGCTTCCATCTGAGTCTTTGATTGACCTTGGAAATCCATTGATCTCCAGTAGTCTAGCATCCAGTCGGAAAGTAAACCTAGTCTCAAACTTGGTTGGTCCCTTATAGACTCTGACTATTCTTGTAAAGCCTACTTTTCATTCTTAATAATTAGGGAACGATAAGGCATAATATTCTATCATATCGTTTATGCAAGGTGATCCTTAAGATCATCCCTTCGATCTCGTGTAGTCGATGAGGAATGCTCCTATGAGAAATTCCTTTGCATAGAAGGGTTATCATTTTTCCTCATCCCTAAGGATGGGCACCTTTCTTGGAAAGTTACTCCCACTGTCCAAAGGATTCTTACGGAACTATTTCCTCACAATCGTCCAAGGAACTGACGTCTTCCAGCGGTTCCTCCATGGTCGTGGATATCATCATCTCTACGAACATTTCCCTTAATTATGGACATATCCATATGAGAAATCATATATATCGTGAATCCATTTACGTTACACTACTAATCGGCTGTTGCTTTTCGAATACACAACCCATAGAGTACTCAGAATAGTATGAGAAGATATGTTACTCCATGAAGATACGTTTCTTCCATCTAGAGTCTAGCTTTCAATTCCTTCTTGTCATGTTATTAAAGATCTTGGGGCGATATCCTAGGTTCATCATTGTCTTGCGTGGTGACCATCATGTCTTCCCCTTAGATGCCAAATCATCGATGGGGTACGCTCCTAAGAACATTCCTACGCAAAGAGGGTTCATCCACAGTTATAATCTATGGTGGGCTATCCAATAGGCAAGTTTCCGCTTGGGATCATGTCTTCTTAGGACTATTCTGGATGTACAATGCAATTTCGGTAGTAATATTCCATTTCAGTTGGAAAATGCAGTCAGATGTTTGGGGCAGCATAAATGATCAGGGAATAGTAACTCATATCACAGGAGGAAACTTTGCGCAGAGTTCCATTACTATTAATGGATGACTCCGCGATTTCTTATGGGCACAGGCATCCCAAGTAATTCAGTCTTATGATTCTTCATTATCCGTAGGAATTGTTTCCTGTTGATCAATCAGGAATGGGGCGTCATCCAGTGAAAACTCTGTTTCGTAGAGACTTACTTCTCTCCAAACTTTCTTCCTGACTTTGAAAATTTAGTTAGCTCATAAGCTGCCGATCCCATGGCCTAAGGTGACCTCATATAGGTTGCCTTTTGGTCCACATCTCGTAGGGCGTAGGGGCTACAGACTTGGTGGGTATTTGGTTGAGTACGTCGACAACCATTTAGCAAAGTGTCTCCTTAAGATAGGGAACATGTTACTTTGAAAGCGCTATCATACATAGAACCATATCAAGCAGTATCATATTCCTTTTATCCGCTACAACATATTGCTGCGGAGCGTGGGGAATAGCCAGTTGTCTTACTACTCCTTTCCATCACATAGCTCTTGCTAAGATAGGCACTTGCAGTCTATTTCTGTTCAAAAGACATATTCTCTTGTCCAGATGGTTCTACCTTTTGTAGATACCTGTCTGAAGTACTCTGGTGCCTCAGACGTATGTGGTATATAGCACACATATTTGAGACGCGTACATTTTTCTACAAATATGATGGAACAAAAAGAACAATGTCTTAGCTTTAACTTTTAATGGATCACAACAACATAATGAATAATATGTAAAGACTCAATAGTCCTTAATGCTTTACTGGATGGTTTGCGTTTTGCCTTTCCTGTAAGGCAAGAATCACACACAGGTAGGGTATCTTGGGCACATTCCAAGCAGGCATGCCTTAGATAGCCTGGACATCCTTTCCCGATGTTGTGCGTATCAATCTAGCGCGCCACATATCATAATCTTAAGTCACTACACTAGAGGTGAAATCCAAAGATTTTGAGGCGTCACTTATGCTAGAATTCAAGAGTGCATAACCATACATGACCAATACCAAAGTAAAACTGTGACCAAAAAACAAATTTTGGTGGCTACTCCTTCAAAGATAATCTTATGGATCCTTAGACGAGAAGTTAGGGCCACGTATGGCCTTTTCTCTAGTTTTAGGAAAACATCTTTTTCCTCCTTTGCGTTCGCCAGTCTTGGGCTATTGGTCTTATACCAATATTGCCCCTTCATTCCCTTATCCTTGCCCCACATATTCCTCGCGGTCCTAATACCGGGACAGGGACTGCATTTGCCGATCATACTTCATTCATAGCCTTTAGCAATCATATATTGCTTAGACTTCAGAAGTATGTTGAGCTAGTATTCTTTAGCAAACACTTGGTTGCTTAGATCCTAGAACGGAGCGATGTTTGGTCTTATCCAAGCATCTTGACACTCTCAAAGTGTGTCATATAACGTTTTCATGGAATTTTCTTGAAACGTGGCAGAGACAACAACAAATTGCTAATCGGATAACTTAAACCTATTATCATAAATGGCATGATCTCAGACGCTATAGTCGAGTGCTAATCTCAGATGCTATAGTCGAGTTCTCATTATTATGACATGAGTCTCTACTCATAGTTTAAGGAGGGATTTATGAGTCACTA
Organism: Linanthus parryae; assembly: GCA_023055425.1. NCBI lineage: Eukaryota > Viridiplantae > Streptophyta > Magnoliopsida > Ericales > Polemoniaceae > Linanthus > Linanthus parryae. The sequence continues at coordinate 123,250,659 of JALGPY010000004.1, read as the reverse complement.
CTCACAATTTTAATGTAGGCAAATGGCTAAGGTGGATCCAAGATTATTCTTTGGCTCATTTCTACAATCTTTGAATTTCAAAGTGGTCTAAAACTTGCTGATGAGGTCATTTCCCCACCTTGGCATAGCACGCTCTATGACATTTATCTTGACTGCCTCCCACTATTGGTGAGCCTAAAGATAATGTCTATGTGCTGCTGTGACAACTAATCATCACATGTTGACCATATTTGTAGGTGGTTTGACAACCTATGTCCGACGATTGGTCACATAGTACGACGTCTCGTTATATCGTTTGTTTTCACCATTTTAGCCTTTACAGTTTCGATTTAGACACGATTGATCTTGAGACATTGCTTGGGAAATCAATACTAGCAATTGTTTTAGCTCCTAGAAACATTTAGGCACTGATTAAAATTTAATAGTTCCTCACAAAGACTCCACCAAAACCCAGTAGCAATTCTAGGAATCAAATATCGTCACTTATGATCCCCTATTAGTTTTAATCATGTCTTAATGTGAGCTCGCGAGGTTATACAGTTATATCCAATCACACGCAGTTATAACATAAAACAAGCACAAGCATAAAATAAATATGCAATGGATGTGCCCCCTAAGGTGCACTACCACTATAGAGAGTACATCTTGAGCAAGTCTTGAACTTCACGCCTCAGCCAACTCGCCTATCTCGAGAGTACTTCTTGAAGCTCTTTTGTTCGTCTATTTGCTCCATGCACCATGCGTCATAACTTTTGGTTTGGCCACCTCTGTTGAAGCTTCTATCTTCAATCTCCACTAACTATCTTATTACTAATAAGAAGTAACCTCATAGAGGCAATTTGGATGAGAAGAGAAGAAAATAGAGTATGTAGAGAGGCACGACACGCATGCCGTATTTTGATTACATATTCAAAACAAAACCAAAACCAATTATAAAAACATCTAAGCCACATCCATGCACCAAACACATTCATTCAACCCACAACAGCATGTATAATAATAAAATAAGGGTAAAATCCAAAAACCACCCCTCGAGTATGGGGTATATAAAAAAACACCCTTCGTGTTCGGGGATATACAAAAACCACCCCTGTTAGTGGACAGCGACTAACGGCAACTAACGGAACAGAGTAAATACCCATTTTACCCTCGAAAGAAAAAAAATTACCCTACTACATATTTATTTTCTCTCCTCATCCATTCATTACCATCTCTTCTCCTCTCTCTCTATCTCTATCTCTTCTCCCTCTTAACCTAAACCCAATTCACCAGCCGCCGCCCGAGAGAGAGACGGTGACGATGACGATGACTTCAATCGGAGGCGGCAGAATCCTCGCCGAGGCAGTTGAGAGCAGCTTCATTCCTTCCAGTTCCTCAATTGATGGAGATCGAGATTAAGTCATGGATTCTGACCTCGTGGTTGTTGAACACCTAGAGAGGTCTCTGATCTTGGGCTTTAGGCCTTCATATTTCTCCAGGAGGTTTTGCTCGAGAGATGAAAAGTGGTCGGAGATGTCTGCCTCTGGAACTCGTCGAAGCTCGGCGGCGCCGTCGGGGACGGCGGCGTAACGACCTCGCCGAATTCGTCGCAAGATCGGGATCCCATTTCCGACGGCTTTTTGCTTTCGGTTGCCTTCACTGTTGAAATTCGATAGGGTGAGAAGTAGCTTCAATCGACGGCGCCCAAGCTCATCTGCGTCTTCTTCCTCGCAAAACCCAGAAGGACCTCCACTGGAACCGGCGACCTCCACCGAGCTTAGGTCGGATCTGGAACTGAGGGAGGCGGTGGGTTTTGCGGTGATTCTCTCTCCCTCTCTCTTTTATAATTTTTGAACTCTCTAGATCTGTTCATCATCATCAGCTCTCAAAGTGTGTACCTTCTGTTGTATCTGCTGGATTTGGTGGTTCAATTTTTTTTTGGTACAAAGAGAGAGCAAAGCTCTAAAACAAAGAACAAATATGAAGATTTGGCGGTTCAAATTGTTTTGTGCTGTATCTGCTGAATTTTGTGATGTATTTTCAATAAATTTTGATATAATTATCTTGTAATTGCTCTTTAGATTTGAGAACTGGGTTTGTTTGAGTTGGTATTCAGTTCGGATTAAGAGTTTGAGAGGAAGGTAGGTATGATAACTTAATTAATACACCATCTAGTTATTATGTTAGTATGCTATTGCTTGTTTGTTTTTTGTTGTTGTTGTTGTTGCGCTGGTGTTGCTGGTGTGGTGTTTGGCGGTGGTGGTGGTGGTGTGGTGATGTGGTGATTGGCGGTGGTGGTGGTGTTGATGGTGTGGTGATCGGAGGCGGTGGTGGTGGTGTTGCTGGTGTGGTGATCGGAGGCGATGCTGGTGGCCAAGAATATCAACAAAATAAACACTAAAACACAAAAAGGGGCAAAATGGTCATAAATAGGTCAAATTGCACCCCTCTACTGACTGACATTGACAGAGGGGTGGTGATTGTCTAACTCTCGTCCACTGAAGGGGTGGTTTTTGTATATCCCCGAACACGAAGGGTGTTTTTGTATATACCCCATACTCGAGGGGTGGTTTTTGTCTTTTACCCATAAAATAAACATACTGAAATTTTCTGAAAATTTTCAGAATTAAATACTTATTACTCGAAATTAATAGGCAATATTCTAATCAACTATAAAAGATCAAAAATTGCTCTAAACCACCTAAGATCTCACCACCTATGGTAGACAGGAGGGAAAAAAGACCTAAGTCTCCAGAAAAAAGTTGGGCTCAAAACAGTGTGTTTAAGGACGTCTAATTGCCTCGGAAAGTGTGGTTAACACTAATTAATTAATCTGGAAATTAATAAAATTTTCTCTATTTCCAAAAATTATTGAAAAAGCCCCCAAAATAGGAAATTTAATTCTGACTCTGTAGAAAAAAATTATGGCGAATAAAGACGGCGGGAGGAGGACGCACACGCCCTACAAAGTCACCGCGCGTGGGCGCGTCCGCCTCCGTCACGCACTGTCGTCGGCCTTGTGCCACGTGGCATGCCACATCAGCCCTATGTTGACGTCAACAGCCGCAACAGTGCCCACATCAACAGCCACGTGGGTTTTCACGTCATCACCATCACATCATTTGCCACGTCAGCCCTAGCCACGTCAACAGGCCGCCGCCAACTCTTGGGCGTGTGCGGCACGTGGCCGCGCGTGGAGGCGACGTCGGTGGCGCGTGAAGCCCACGCGTCGACTTCTTTTGCTCCGTTTTCGATGATCCTTATATTAAGGGAATAGTCTCTTCGCCCCGATTCCGATTAAGTATTCAAAGTCCAATTCTAACAAATTTTGAAAAATCGAATTACAGATCAGATTAAACAGTCCAGATTTCCATAGTTCTGAATCTTTACAGGGGCATAACTTTTTCTACGCTTGTTGAAAAATTATAAATTTTATATTTATGGGATCCTCGTGAAAAGCTCTATCCATTCATATGGGATTCGCCTACTGATTATAAAATTTTCGAAACTCGATTTTCTACAGCAGGTCAGATTCGGACACAAACTACGGGGTACGAAAAACAAGCCTAGGGCTCTAATATCAGTGAAGGAAGAACCTGATCTAAGCGTACATAGATCCAAACACATAATAAAAACGGAAGACTTATGTGTACCTTCTCTTCCCAAGCTTCTAGCGTAGCGGATGATCGTAGATTGCTTGCTTTCACGCACCAACGTCTTGCTCCCACAGTCGGGCTCGAATCACTAGGACGAGAGCTCTGATCCAGACCAAGTTCCATCAATGGAGGCTTGTTAGAGAGGGAGGCTAGGGTTCCTAGAACTGTCTTTGATAAGCACATGATCTCTACACAGTAGTGTATATAGCATTAGTATAATGTGTAGGAGGCTGTCGTCTTATATAGACAGACTTATACCTAGTTTGCACATAACCCCCTAGGGTTTGTGCCTTTGCTACTAACCCCTCAAGGTTTGAGCATTATTGCAACTAACCCCCATAAAGTTGTAATATTTGCATTGGGCACCCCACATGGGTCACCAAATGCTAACAGGAACCTAGGGTGCTCACTGCGTAGGCAGTTGATACATTTGATTTTTTTTTTTCCAGATTTCCTGGCATGTGCTTTTTCAAGTATTATATATAGATTACTGTAATCAGATACAAAGCATAAAAAATCAACCTTATTCGCCCTCTTATTTTGATGAAGCTTATCATCTAATGCAACAAGTTAAAGAATTAATAAATGAGAAGAATTAAGCACTGAGACAAGTTATTACTTTTTCTTTACTATACATAGAATGAAAAGAAAATGACGGTGTACCATTAGTATTAGATTATTTTTTTTCAGTTATCCTGGCATGTGACTTTTCAGATTTCCTATATAGATTAATCTAATAAGATACAATGCATCAAAAATAAACCTTATTCGTCCTCTTATTTTCATGAAGCTTATCCTATTATGTTACAAGTTCAAGAACTAAAAATGAGAAGAATGAAGCATTATGGTTTTGGGTATTACCCAAACCATTGGGTACCATCTTGGTAATTGCCCATATCTCGTCGTGGTTTATGTCATTTACCTTTTTAGTTAAGAAAAGGAAAAAAACCCATAATCCTCAACACGACACAAGAAAATAAATTGGCAAAATTGCACCACAGGTACTCAAAGATTGCTGTTTCGAACGTGGCTACCCAATGCTTTAAAATCATGTTCCACAGGTTCCAAACTTTCAAAATTTGTTCAGCGGGTAACATTCCGTTAACTTTCCATCCGTATTGAACAGAATAATATAAAAAGACTATTGTACCCTTCATTTTCACTCGTAAATTTGTTTAAAATAAAAGTTTTACAATAAATCAAAAAGAAATTAAGAATAGTAAAATAATAATTTAAAAATTCAGATATATGTAAAGATAATAAATTGTTATAAAATTTCAAGCTTATATATATTTGCATGAAAAATACAAATTATATTACAATAAAAAACTATTCAAGAACGTCAGGTGTCAACTGTTGTGTCAATTGTTAAAATGTAAAAAGATAATTGTACTTTTTTACTAAAAACATTCACGTGAAGTTATCAAATTTTGAGAAATGAGAAATAAAATTTCAAATTAACATTGTTTAAAGAAAAAGGTTAAAGAGTTTTGGATTGACAGGTATATGTTAATAAAAACATATTTCATAATTTGAAATGCTGTAAAAATATGTAATTTTGATAAAATATATGAAATTATCATAATTTAATAATTAAGATTTTATTATTTTTAGATTTGCTAGTAAAAAATGCCATTTTAGAAAAAAATAGAGGCAAAAATGAAGGGTTTAATAGTCGTTTTATAATATCCCGTCCAGTGCTGATGGAAAGTTAACGAAAGAGTATCCCGCTGAACAAATTTAAAAAGTTTGGGACCACAAATACAACTTGTCAGAAATAGCAGTCTCTAAATACCTGTGGTGTAATTTTGCCAAATAAATTATGTGTTTGTTTTAATTCGGGCCGGTTTAAAGTGGTTCAGGAGTTTATAAGCGTATGGGCCTGATCCGAGCTATTGTCAATGTTGAAAGGCCCACGTCTCTTTTTTAGAAATACTGAAGGTCGGTCGTCACTTCAAACGCAAATACGCGCAAAGCTCTTGTATTAGTACAGAGAGAGCACAAAGAGGGTTTCCATAAAAGTCACATAGAGAGAGAGACGACGACGATGAAAGAAGAAAGAGGGGTTGAGGAGGAGGGGGGTTTAGGGTTCTGGGACCACGGCGGAGATGAAAGCCGCCACCGCCCTGTTCCCACGGCGTAGATGAAGCCACGGTGCCAACCAACGCCCACGGCGCTAGTGGATTGCCGAGCGAGCTCACCCACGCCCAGATCTGAAGAAGTCGCCCATTAAGGTTTGCCTCATAACTCTCTCTCTGTCTTTCAAATTTCCATGATCCAAATTTCTCTCTATCTGATATCAATTTCCGTTATATATTGTGCGTATGACTGAATCATATTATTGTTGTGGGTTTGTGAATTCATGGGTTAGTTTTGGAAAACCCATCTCTGCAGTTTCCACATATTGTGTGTATGACTGAATTAAGTTGTGGGTTTGTTAATTGGTGGCAGATATGGTTGGGTTGCTGTTAGATTCAATTGGTCATATTTTTATTCCATGTCAACAGAATTAATAAACCCGTGTTTCAATTAAAAATTATTGAAGTTCGGATCAAGGAGAAATAATAATAATCTAATTAAGAAATCAAATTACTGTTTGGGTTGCTTATTGCTATATGTATTTGTCTGGAGTTTGATTCTGACTTTACTAGGCAAGACTGTTCAAAACTGAATCAGATTAGGGTTTAAATTTTCACTTTAAAAAGGATGCGATGGTCTTCCATGTCGATTGTTGTCCTGAAACGCTGGATAAGTTTATATGAGTATTATGAAAAGGGGAGACAGTAGCTATTATAGAGAGTTAGGGAACGGCGAGTCGAAGAGGGGAGTAGGAAGACACATGGCTGGAGAGATGCGTGGTTTCCTTGGTCTTTGGAACTCGGATGCAAAATGTTTGTTTTTGGAATCTAAATCTGAAACTTCTATGTACTTATACTAATGATCTGAAGATCATAGTTACTGGAGAATCCACTTCAATTCAAGTTACTGTGAATATTGATAATCATAGCTTGTGGAGAATCCACTTCAGTTTAAGTTACTGTGAAGATTGATGACGTTCTTCGTAGTGTCAAGTTAAACTTTTGAGTAATTAGAAGGAAATGTCAAATCTGATCCAGAACACAATTGATGTAAAATAGGGACACAGTTTGATGCAATATCTGCCCTTTATCATTCTGAATATCAACGGTTCAGCCACTACCAAATCAAAACATCGTTAGTTAAACAATTCCATGGAAGATGAGCTATATAGTTTTCAGTTCCAGAGGGTCCAAATTTATTGTCCCAAATAACCACCACAAACATATGCCCCAACATTCACGAAACCATATCTCAGTCATAGTTATTTCTCATTCGAGAAATAGACAGCATCATTTCTCATTCGAGAACACCAACACTTTTAGAAACTAACTGTCTCAAGATTAAGTTTCCGTGCCAAGCTAGAGCAGTGTCATGGAACGGCACCTATAGCCTTTTCAATTAAAATATCTCAATATTTATTGAACTGAAAGAACCTCCACAACCTCCGAAGACATGGTCATCCAAAATTAACAAAACCACTAAGCTTTGCACAATTGAACTAATCCTATTGGAGGGATGACTATATTGTTCTAACTCCAGAAGCCTCAAATATTAGACCTTCATCATTTCTAGAAGCCTCAAATTACCCCAATTTTTTATTGGTCCCAAATAACCACCAAAAACATATGCACCAACATTCACGAAACCAGTTTATCTTACTCAATTATAATTATCCCATGGAAAGCATGCCCTGCATCATTTCCCCCCGTTCAAGAACACCCATATTTTAGTTGAACTAGCACGTTTTGGAGATTTATTTGTATGGGGGTGGCCGTTCTTCTTATGTTCAGAAGTGGTTATTGTTGATTTGAAGTATCTTAAGATTGATTTGGAGTAGTTCTAGTCAGTTTGTCAATGTTTTTCACCAATAGGTCTATAAACTCCCTAGGTTCTGCAGTTATTCATGTCAATCAATAGGTTTTTCCTTACAATATGTTCATTATGAAACCTTGTTATTTTTTTTTTTAAATTTTCTGACTATAATCTCTATTTTATCAAACGACTTTAATTTTATTTTGTCCTCTATAGAAGTCACATTTTAATTTTTTTGTATACATTCCTTTTGTCACATTTCTAAATACCTACGACTGTCGAAACAAAGTTTTCTACTTCTTTTTAGAGATCTTTATGTTCTGGCATAGCTACTACTTTTTGACTAGCCTCTTTAAAATTCCAGAAAAGTAATATAAGAGCTTGGTCAACATTTCTCTTTCTCATGAACTCTTACTATAAAATCTTTAACAGTTGGTTTTCTTAATCAGAACTTTTTCTTTGAATTGTTTACAATGTTTTTGCCAGAAATAATAAGTTTTTAAAATGTAAATGCTCTAGAAACTACACTCTTATTTTCCAAACAATAAAGCTCATATTAAGCCTATGACATGGATCTACTGTAAGTATGGAATGTGGACCTAGTGTGAAGTTGTAAAGTCAGTGATTTGCAAGGGGAGTAGAAAATGATTATTGTGGTTGAAAATTTGTGGTGCTGAAGCACGGAAGAGTGGATTTATTAGCTTGTGTCCATTGTGTCATAGATAGGAGTCTTAACCACAAGTAGTTGAAGTAACACTTATGGAGATTTATTTGTATGGGGGAGGCTGTTCTTCTATGTTCGGAAGTGGTTGTTGTTGATTTGAAGTATCTTAGGATTGATTTGGAGTAGCTGTAGTCAGTATGTCGAGGTTTGTTCACCAGTAAGTCTACAAACTCCCTAAATTCTGCAGTTATTCATGTCAATAAATAGGTATTTTCCTGACAATTACGAAACCTTGTTATATTTTTTTTGAGATTTTCCAACTATATTCTCTATTTGATCAAACGACTTTACTTTTCTTTTTTCCTCTTGAGAAGGTACCTTCTAAATTTTTTGTATAAAAATTCATTTTGTCACATTTTGAAATACTTACAACTTTAGAAACAATGTTTTTTTACTTGTTTTAAGCACTTTGCACCTCTTATTAGTCGCCTTCTTAGAGATATTTATATTCTGGCAGATTCCTTATCTCAACGTGTTTAAGCTACTCCTTTTTGACTCGCCTCTTGAAGTTTTCAGAAAAGTAATATAAGAGCTTTGTAAACTGTTCTCTTTCTCATCAACTCTTACTTTAAACTATGTAAAAGTTGGTTTGCTTTATCAGAACTTTTTCATTTGAATTGTTTAGTACGTTTTTGCCAGAAATAATAAGTTCTATAATATTAATGCTCTAGAAACTACACTTACATTTTCCATACAATAAAGCTCATATTGAGTCTATGACATTGATCTACTGTAAGTATGGAATGTCGACCTAGTGTAAATTTGTAATGTCAGTGATTTAGAAGGGGAGTTGGAAGTGGTTATTGCGGTTGAACATTTGTGGTGCTGAAGGACGGAAGAGTGGATTTATTAGCTTGTGTCCATTGTGACATAGACAAGAGACTTGACCACAACTAGTTGAAGCAACACCCTTTGGATATTTATTTGTATGGGTGGCGGTTCTATGTTTGGAAGTGGTAGTTCTTGCTTGAAGTATTTTAGGATTCATTTGGAGTAGCTCTAGTCAATATGTCGAGGCTTGTTCATTAGTAGGTCTACGAACTCCCTAAATTCTGCAGTTATTTATGTTTGGCTGGTTCCTTATCTCAACGTGTTTAAGCTTGCTCATTTTTGACTAGCCTCTTGAAGATTTTAGAAAAAGTCATACAAAAGTGTCATCAACAATTCTCTTTCGCATTAACACTATCTGAAATTGTTAAAAATCGGTTAAGTTTCCCCGGTTCGTTATAGTCTTGCTTTCCAAGGTTCAGTATAATTGATCAGACCTTTTTCATTTGAATTGTTTGAAGGTAAATGATTTAGAAACTCTGCTCACATTTTAAATTACTTTTCTACAAATACAATGAAGCTTATATTAAGCCTTTGACGGATCTACTGTAAGTATGGATTGTGGAACTAGTGTGAAGTTGTAAAGCCAGTGATTTAGAAGGGGAGTCGAAAATGGTTATTGCGGTTGAACATTTGTGGTGCTGAAGGACGGCAGAGTGGATTGTGTCCATTGTGACATAGACATGAGATTTAACCACAAGTAGTTGAAGTAACACCTTTTGGGTATTATTTGTATGGGGGTGGCTGTTCTTCTTATGTTCAGAAGTGGTGCTGATGGACGGCAGAGTGGATTGTGTCCATTGTGACATAGACATGAGATTTAACCACAAGTAGTTGAAGTAACACCTTTTGGGGATTATTTGTATGGGGGTGGCTGTTCTTCTTATGTTCAGAAGTGGTTGTTGTTGATTTGAAGTATCTTGGGATTGATTTGGATAGTTCTAGTCAGTATGTCGAGGTTTGTCCGCTAGTAGGTCTACAAACTCCCTAGATTCTGCAGTTATTCATGTCAATGAATAGGGTTTTTTCCTTACAACATATCATCATTACGAAACCTTGTTATTTTTTTTTTTGAAATTTTCTAAATATAATCTCTATTTTATCAAACAAATTTAATTTCATTTTGTCCTCTTTAGAAGTTACATTTTAAATTTTTTATATAAACATTCCTGTCACATTTCTAAATACCAACGACTGTCGAAACAAAGTTTTTCTACTTCTTTTTGCACTTTGCACCTCTTAACTGACGCCCTTTAGTGATCTTTATATTCTGGCTGGTTCCTAGACTCAATGCATTTAGCTACTCCTTTTTGACTCGCCTCTTGAAAATTTCAGAAAAGTAATATAAGAGCTTGGTCAACGCTCCTCTTTCTCATCAACTCTTACTTTAAAATCTTTAAAAGTTGGTTTGATTTATCAGAACTTTTTCATTTGAATTGTTTGAAATGTTTTTGCAAGAAATAATAGTAAGTTTTTAAAATGTAAATGCTCTAGAAACTACACTCACATTTTCCATACAATAAAGCTCATATTAAGCCTATTACATGTATCTACTATATGGAATGTGGACCTAGTGTGAAGTTGTAAAGTCAGTGATTTGGAAGGGGGGTCGAAAATGGTTATTGTGGTTGAACATTTGTGGTGCTGGACAGAAGAGTGGATTGTTTCCATTGTGACATAGACAGGAGACTTAACCACAAGTAGTTGAAGTAACCCCTTTTGGAGATTATTTGTATGGGGGTGGCTGTTCTTCTTATGTTCAGAAGTGGTGGTTGTTGATTTGAAGTATATTAGGATTGATTTGGCGTAGTTCTAGTCAGTTTGTCGAGGTTTGTTCACCAGTACGTCTACAAACTCCCTAAATTCTACAATAACACCTGTTGAAATTTTCTGACTATAATCTCTATTTGATCAAACAACTTTACTTTTGTTTTGTTCTCTTTAGAAGTTACCTTTTAATGTCTCTTACATAAATCACATATCTAAATACCTACGACTGTCAAAACAAAGTTTTTCTTCTTCTCTTTGCACTTTGCATATCTTAACTGATGCCTTTTTAGAGATATTTATGTTCTCGCCGGTTCCTTTCTAAACGTGTTTAGCTACTCCTTTTTGACTCGCATCTTGAAGATTTCAGAAAAGGAATATAAGAGCTTGGTCAACATTTCTCTTTCTCATCAACTCTTACTTCAGATCTTTAAAAGGTTGCTTGCTTCATCAGAGCTTTTTCATTTGAATTGTTTAATATGATTTTGTCAGAAATAATAAGTTTTTAAAATGTAAATGCTTAGAAACCGCACTCACATTTTCCATACAGTGAAGCTAACATTAAGCCTAAGACATTGATCTACTGTAAGTATGGAATGTGGACCTAGTGTGAAGTTGTAAAGTCAGTGATATAGAAGGGGAGTCGAAAATGGTTATTGGGGTTGAACATTTGTGGGGCTGAAGGACGGAAGAGTGGATTGTGTCCATTGTGACATAGACAGGAGACTTAATCACAAGTAGATGAAGTAACACCTTTTGGAGATTTATTTGTATGAGGGTAGCTGTTCTTCTTATGTTCAGAAGTTGTTGTTGTTGATTTGAAGTATCTTAGGATTGATTTGGCGTTGTTCTAGTCAGTATGTCGAGGTTTGTTCACCAGTCAGTCTACAAACTCCCTAAGTTCTGCAGTTATTCATGTCAATAAATCCTCACAACATATGTTCATAACGAAACATTGTTAACTTTTTTGTTTGAATTTTCTAACTAAATTCTCTATTTGATGAAACAACTTAATTTATTTTGTCCTCTTTAGAAGTTACCTTTTAACTTTTTTGGATAAATATTCCTTTGTCACATTTCTAAATACCTACGACTGTCGAAACAAAGTTTTTCTACTTCTTTTTGCACCTTGCACCTCTTAACTGACGCCTTTTTAGAGATCTTTATGTTCTGGCTGGTTACTTATCTCAACGTGTTTAGCTACTCCTTTTTGACTCGACTCTTGAAGATTTTAGAAAATTAATATAAGAGCTTGGTCAACATTTCTCTTCCACATCAACTCTTACTTTATCAGATCTTTTTCATTTGAATTGTTTAAAATGTCTTGCCAGAAATAATAAGTTTCAAAAATATAAATGCTCCAGAAATTACACTCACATTTTCCATACAATAAAGCTCGTATTAAGCCTATGACATGGATCTACTGTAAGTATGGATTGTGGACCTAGTGTGAAGTTGTAAAGTCAGTGATTTGGAAGGGGAGTCGAAAATGGTTATTGCTGTTGAACATTTGTTGTGGTGAAGGACGGAAGAGTGGATTTATTAGCTTGTGTCCATTGTGTCATAGATAGGAGTCTTAACCACAAGTAGTTGAAGTAACACTTTTGGAGATTTATTTGTATGGGCGTGGCTGTTCTTCTTATGTTCGGAAGTGGTTGTTGTTGATTTGAAGTATCTTAGGATTGATTCGGAGTAGTCGTGTTGAGGTTTGTTCACCAGTATGTCTATGAACTACCTAAATTTTTGCAGTTATTTATGTCAATAAATAGGTTTTGTCCTTACAATTACGAAACCTTGTCATACTTTTTTTGAAATTTTCTAACTATATTCTCTATTTGATCGAACGACTTTACTTGTCCTCTTGAGAGGTACCTCTTTAATTTTTGTATAAAAGTTCATTTTGTCACAATTTGAAAGCAACTACTGTCAGAACAACGTTTTTCTTACTTCTTTTTGCACGTTGCACCTCGTAACTGTCGCCTTTTTAAAGGTCTTTATGTTCTGGCTGGTTCCTTATCTCAACGTGTTTAAGCTACTCCTTTTTGACTCGCCTCTTGAAGATTTCTGAAATGTGATATAACTGCTACGTCAACATTTCTCTTTCTCATCAACTCTTAAAGTCTTTAAAATTTGGTTTGCTTTATCAGAACTTTTTCATCTGAATTGTTTTGTACATTTTTGCCAGAAATAATGTTTCTAAAATTTTGATGCTCTAGAAACTTCACTTACATTTTCCATACAATAAAGCTCATATTAAGCCTATGACATTGATGTACTGTAAGTATGGAATGTGGACCTAGTGTGAAGTTGTAATTCCAGTGATTTAGAAGGGGAGTTGAAAATGGTTATTGCGGTTGAACTTTTGTGGTGCTGAAGGACGGAAGAGTGGATTTATTAGCTTGTGTCCATTGTGACATAGACAAGAGACTTGACCACAACTAGTTGAAGCAACACCCTTTGGATATTTATTTGTATGGGGTGGCTGTTCTATGTTTGGAAGTGGTAGTTGTTGCTTTGAAGTATCTTAAGATTGATTTGGAGTAGTTCTAGTCAATATGTCGAGGTTTGTTCATTAGTAGGTCATCGAACTCCCTAAATTTTGTAGTTATTTATCTTCAGGTTGGTTCCTAATCTCAACGTGTTTAAGCTTACTCATTTTTGACTCGCCTCTTGAAGATTTCGAAAATGTAATACAAGAGTTTCTTTCTCATTAACACGATCTTAAACTGTTAAAGTCGGTGTAGTTTCCCCGGTTCTTTATAGGCTTGCTTTCCAAGGTTTATTATAATTGATCAGACCTTTTTGATTTGAAATGTTTAAAGACAAATGATTTAGAAACTCTGCTCACATGTTCAATTACTTTTCTACTCATACAATGAAACTTATATTAAGCCTTTGACATGGATCTACTGTAACTATGGACTGTGGACCTTGTGTGAAGTTGTAAAGTCAGTGATTTAGAAGGGGAGTCTAAAATGGTTGTTGCGGTTGAACATTTGTGGTGCTGAAGGACGGCAGAGTGAATTGTGTCCATTGTGACATAGACATGAGATTTAACCACAAGTAGTTGAAGTAACACCTTTTGGAGATTATTTGTATGGGGGTGGCTGTTCTTGTTATGTTCGGAAGTGGTTTTGTTGATTTGAAGTATCTCAGGATTGTTTTGGAGTAGTTCTAGTCAGTATGTCGAGGTTTGGTCACCAGTAGGTCTACAAGCTCCCTAGATTCTGCAGTTATTCATGTCAATCAATAGGGTTTTTTCCTTACAACATTTGTTCATTAAGAAACCTTGTTATTTGTTTATTTTTTTTTTGAAATTCTCTAAATATAATCTCTATTTTATCAAACACTAAAATTTTATTTTGTCCTCTTTAGAAGTTACATTTTAAATTTTTTGTATAAACATTCCTGCCACATTTCTAAATACCTACAACTGTGGTAACAAAGTTTTTCTACTTCTTTTTTTGCACTTTGCACCTCTTAACTGATGCCCTTTTAGTGATCTTTATGTTCTGGCTGGTTCCTAAACTCAATGTGTTTAGCTACTCCTTTTTGGCTCGCCTTTTGAAAAATTCCAGAAAAGTAATATAAGAGCTTGGTCAACGCTCCTCTTTCTCATCAACTCTTTAAAATCTTTAAACGCTGGTTTGCTTTATAAGAACTTTTTCATTTGAATTGTTTAACATGATTTTGCGAGAAATAATAGTAATTTTTTAAATGTAAATGCTCTAGAAATTACATTAACATTTTCCATAAAATATAGCTCATATTAAGCCTCTGACATGGATCTACTCTAAGTATGGAATGTGAACCTTGTGTGAAGTTGTAAAGTCAGTGATTTGGAAGGGCGGTCGAAAATGGTTATTGTGGTTGAACATTTGTGGTGCTGAAGGACGGAAGAGTGAATTGTTTTGGAGATTATTTGTATGGGGTGGCTGTTCTTCTTATGTTCAGAAGTTGTTGTTGTTGATTTGAAATATCTTAGGATTGATTTGGTGTAGTTCTAGTCAGTATGTCGAGGTTTGTTCACCAGTAGGTCTACAAACTCCCTAAATTCTACAATAACACCTTTTTGAAATTTTCTAACTATAATCTCTATTTGATCAAACGACTTTACTTTTGTTTTGTCCTCTTTAGAAGTTACCTTTTAATTTTTTCTACTTAAATCACATTTCTAAATACCTACGACTGTCGGAAGTCGAAACAAAGTTTTTTCTACTTCTTTTTGCACTTTGCATCTCTTAACTGACGCCTTTTTAGAGATCTTTATGTTCTGGCTGGTTCCTTATCTAAACGTGTTTAGCTACTCCTTTTTGACTCCCCTCTTGAAGATTTCAGAAAGGGAATATAAGAGCTTGCTCAACATTTCTCTTTCTCATCAACTCTTACTTCAAAATCTTTAAAAGGTTGGTTGCTTCATCCGAACTTTTTCATTCGTATTGTTTAATATGATTTTGTCAGAAATAATAAGTTTTTAAAATGTTGTAAATGCTTTAGAAACCGCACTCGCATTTTCCATACAGTGAAGCTAACATTAAGCCTAAGACATTGATCTACTGTAAGTATGGAATGTGGACCTATTTTGAAGTTGTAAAGTCAGTGATTTAGACGGGGAGTTGAAAATGGTTATTGGGGTTGAACATTTGTGGGGCTGAAGGACGGAAAAGTGGATTGTGTCCATTGTGACATAGACAGGAGAGTTAATCACAAGTAGATGAAGTAACACGTTTTGGAGATTTATTTGTATGAGGGTGGCTGTTCTTCTTATGTTCAGAAGTGGTTGTTGTTGATTTGAAGTATCTTAGGATTGATTTGGAGTTGTTCTAGTCAGTATGTCGAGGTTTGTTTACTTGTAAGTCTACAAACTCCCTAAGTTCTGCAGTTATTCATGTCAATAAATAAGTTTTTTCCTCACAAGATATGTTCATAACGAAACATTGTTAACTTTTTTGTTTTAATTTTCTAACTGAATTCTCTATTTGATGAAACGACTTTACTTTTATTTTGTCCTCTTTAATAGTTACCTTTGAACTTTTTTGGATAAATATTCCTTTGTCACATTTCTAAATACCTACGACTGTTGAAACAAAGTTTTTCTACTTCTTTTTGCACCTTACACCTCTTAACTGACGCCTTTTTAGAGATCTTTATGTTCTGGCTCGTTCCTAAACTCAATGTGTTTAGCTACTCCTTTTTGACTCGCCTTTTGAAAATTCCAGAAAAGTAATATAAGAGCTTGGTCAAGGCTCCTGTTTCTCATCAACTATTTAAAATCTTTAAAAGCTGGTTTCCTTTATCAGAACTTTTTCATTCGAATTGTTTAACATGTTTTTGCGAGAAATAATAGTAATTTTTTAAATGTAAATGCACTAGAAACTACATTAACATTTTCCATAAAATAAAGCTTATATTAAGCCTACGACATGGATCTACTCTAAATATGGAATGTGGACCTAGTGTGAAGCTGTAAAGTCAGTGATTTGGAAGGGCGGTCGAAAATGGTTATTGTGGTTGAACATTTGTGGTGCTGAAGGACGGAAGAGTGAATTGTTTCCATTGTGACATAGACAGGAGACTTAACCACAAGTAGTTGAAGTAACACTTTTGGAGATTTATTTGTAGGGGGGTGGCTGTTCTTCTTATGTTCGGAAGTGGTTGTTGTTGATTTGAAGTATCTTAGGATTGATTTGGAGTAGTCGTAGTCAGTATGTTGAGGTTTGTTCACCAGTATGTCTACGAACTCCCTAAATTTTGCAGTTATCTATGTCAATAAATAGTTTTTTTCCTTACAATTACGAAACCTTGTTATATTTCTTTTGAAATTTTCTAACTATATTCTCTATTTGATCAAACGACTTTACTTGTCCTCTTGAGAGGTACCTTTTAAATTTTTGTATAAAAGTTCATTTGTCACATTTTGAAAGCTACTACTGTCAGTAAAACGTTTTTCTTACTTCTTTTTGCACGTTGCACCTCTTAACTGTCGCCTTTTTAAAGGTCTTTATGTTCTGGCTGGTTCCTTATCTCAACGTGTTTAAGCTACTCCTTTTTGACTCGCCTCTTGAAGATTTCAGAAATGTAATATAACTGATACGTTAACATTTCTCTTTCTCATCAACTCTTAAAGTCTTTAAAATTTGGTTTGCTTTATCCGAACTTTTTCATCTGAATTGTTTAGTACATTTTTGCCAGAAATAATATGTTTCTAAAATTTTGATGCTCTAGAAACTTCACTTACATTTTCCATACAATAAAGCTCATATTAAGCTTATGACATTGATGTACTGTAAGTATGGAATGTGGACCTAGTGTGAAGTTGTAATGTCAGTGATTTAGAAGGGGAGTTGAAAATGGTTATTGCGGTTGAACTTTTTTGGTGCTGAAGGACGGAAGAGTGGATTTATTAGCTTGTGTCCATTGTGACATAGACAAGAGACTTGACCACAACTAGTTGAAGCAACACCCTTTGGATATTTATTTGTATGGGGTGGCTGTTCTATGTTTGGAAGTGGTAGTTGTTGCTTTGAAGTATCTTAGGATTGATTTGGAGTAGTTCTAGTCAATATGTCGAGGTTTGTTCATAAGTAGGTCATCGAACTCCCTAAATTCTGTAGTTATTTATGTTCTGGTTGGTTCCTAATCTCAACGTGTTTAAGCTTGCTTATTTTTGACTCGCCTCTTGAAGATTTCAAAAAAGTAGAGTTTCTTTCTCATTAACACGATCTTAAACTGTTAAAAATTGGTGTAGTTTCCCTGGTTCTTTATAGGCTTGCTTTCCAAGGTTTATTATAATTAATCAGACCTTTTGATTTGAAATGTTTGAAGGCAAATGATTTAGAAACTCTGCTCACATTTTCAATTACTTTTCTACTCATACAATGAAGCTTATATTAAGCCTTTGACATGGATCTACTGTAACTATGGATTGTGGACCTTGTGTGAAGTTGTAAAGTCAGTGATTTAGAAGGGGAGTCGAAAATGGTTGTTGCGGTTGAACATTTGTGGTGCTGAAGTACGGCAGAGTGAATTGTGTCCATTGTGACATAGACATGAGATTTAACCACAAGTAGTTGAAGTAACACCTTTTGGAGATTATTTGTATGGGGGTGGCTGTTCTTGTTATGTTCGGAAGTGGTTATTGTTGATTTGAAGTATCTCAGGATTGTTTTGGAGTAGTTCTAGTCAGTATGTCGAGGTTTGGTCACCAGTAGGTCTACAAGCTCCCTAGATTCTGCAGTTATTCATGTCAATCAATAGGGTTTTTTCCTTACAACATATGTTCATTAAGAAACCTTGTTATTTTTTTTTGAAATTTTCTAAATATAATCTATATTTTATCAAACACTAAAATTTTATTTTGTCCTCTTTAGAAGTTACATTTTAAATTTTTTGTATAAACATTCCCGTCACATTTCTAAATACCTACGACTGTGGTAACAAAGTTTTTCTACTTCTTTTTTGCACTTTGCACCTCTTATTTAACGCCCTTTTAGTGATCTTTATGTTCTGGCTGGTTCCTAAACTCAATGTGTTTAGCTACTCCTTTTCGACTCGCCTCTTGAAAATTCCAGAAAGTAATATAAGAGCTTGGTCAATGCTCCTCTTTCTCATCATCTCTCACTCTAAAATCTTTAAAAGCTGGTTTGCTTTATCAGAACTTTTTCATTTGAATTGTTTAACATGTTTTTGCGAGAAATAATAGTAATTTTTAAAATGTAAATGCTCTAGAAACTATATTCACATTTTCCATTCAATAAAGCTCATTTTAAGCCTATGACATGGATATATTCTAAGTATGGAATGTGGACCTAGTGTGAAGTTGTGAAGTCAGTGATTTGGAAGGGGGGTCGAAAATGGTTATTGTGGTTGAACATTTGTGGTGCTGAAGGACGGAAGAGTTGATTTATTAGTCTGTGTCCATTGTGATGTAGACAAGAGACTGGTCCACCACTTGTTGAAGCAACACCCTTTGGGGATTTATTTGTATGGGGTGGCTGTTCTTCACATGTTTGGAAGTGGAAGTTGTATCTTAGGATTGATTTGAAGTAGTTCTAGTCAATATGTCAGGTTTTGCTCATTAGTAGGTCTACGAACTCCCTTAATTCTGCAGTTATTTATGTTCTGGCTGGTTCCTAATCTCAACGTGTTTAAGCTTACTCATTTTTGACTCGCCTCTTGAATATTTCAGAAAAGTAATACAAGAGTTTCGTCTGCAATTCTGCTTCTCATTAACACTATCTTAAATTGTTAAAACTCGGTTTAGTTTCCCCAGTTCATTATAGGCTTGCTTTCCAAGGTTCATTATAATTGATTAGACCTTTTTCATTTCAATTGTTTAAAGGTAAATGATTTAGAAACTCTGCTCACTTTTCAATTACATTTCTACTCATATAATGAAGCTTATATTAAGGCTTTGACATGGATCTACTGGAAGTATGGATTGTGGACCTAGTGTGAAGTTGTAAAGTCAGTGATTAAGAAGGGGATTCGAAAATGATTATTGTGGTTGAACATTTGTGGTGCTGAAGGACGGAAGAGTGGATTGTTTCCATTGTGACATAGACAGGAGACTTAACCACAAGTAGTTGAAGTAACACCTTTTGGAGATTATTTGTATGGGGTTGGCTGTTCTTCTTATGTTCAGAAGTGGTTGTTGTTGATTTGAAGTATCTTAGGATTGATTTGGAGTAGTTGTAGTAAGTATGTCGAGGTTTGTTCACCAGTAGGTCTACAAAATCCCTAAATTCTACAATAACACCTTTTGAAATTTTCTAACTATAATCTCTATTTGGTCAAACGACTTTACTTTTGTTTTATCCTCCTTAGAAGTTCCCTTTTAATTTTTTTTACATAAATCACATTTCTAAATACCTACGACTGTCGAAACAAAGTTCTTTCTACTTCTTTTTGCACTTTGCATCTCTTAACTGATGCCTTTTTAGAGATCTTTATGTTCTGGCTGGTTCCTTATCTAAACGTGTTTAGCTACTCCTTTTTGACTCGCCTCTTGAAGATTTCAGAAAAGGAATATAAGTGCTTGGTTAACATTTCTCTTTCTCATCAACTCTTACTTCAAAATCTTTAAAAGGTTGTTTGCCTCATCAGAACTTTTTCATTTGAATTGTTTAATATGATTTTGCGGGATATAATAAGTTAATAAAATGTAAGTGCTCTAGAAACCGCACTCACATTTTCCATACAATGAAGCTAACATTAAGCCTAAGACATTGATCTACTGTAAGTATGGAATGTGGACCTAGTGTGGATTTGTAAAGTCAGTGATTTAGAAGGGGAGTCGAAAATGGTTATTGGGGTTGAACATTTGTGGGGCTGAAGGACGGAAGAGTGGATTGTGTCCATTGTGACATAGACAGGAGAGTTAATCACAAGTAGTTGAAGTAACACCTTTTGGAGATTTATTTGTATGAGGGTGGCTTTTCTTCTTGTGTTCAGAAGTGGTTGTTGTAGATTTGAAGTATCTTAGGATTGATTTGAAGTTGTTCTAGTCAGTATGTCGAGGTTTGTTCACCAGTAAATCTACAAACTCCCTATATTCTGCAGTTATTCATGTCAATAAATAGGTTTTTTCCTCAAAACATAATTGTCTGGAATTTGAGTGTGAATTTTCTGGGTAAGAGTAAGGCCGTCCAAAACTGAATGTCAAAGGAGACATGATAAGTGAGTAACTAATGAAAAAGGATGTGATGGTCTTTGACATCGATTGTTGTCCTGGAAGACTGAATTAAGTTTACACGAGTATTATGAAAAGGGGAGGCAGTGGAAATTATAGAGAATTAGGGAACGCGAGTCGAAGAGGGAAGTAGGAAGACACATGGCTAGATTAATCCTTGGTCTTTGGAAGTCAGAGGTATTTGTTTTAGGAATCTAGATCTAAAACTTGAGTTTACTTTTACTAATGATCGGGAAATAGTTTGTGGAGACTCCACTCCAGTTTAAGTTACTGTGAAGATTGATAATCATAGTTTGTGGAGAATCCACTTCAGTTAGAGTTTCTGTGAAGATCGATAACATTTCTTCATAGTTTCATCTTATCAACAGTGATCGGAGACAAATTTGATGTAAAAGAGGGACATATTTTTATGCAATATCTCCCCTTTATCATTCTGAATATCAGCAGTTCAATCCTTGGATCTCCAGGAATTACTTGAAAGTGAACTACATATTGTGTTGGAACTTTTTTCGTACTTGGGATTCGAGAAGACCTAAGAAGTCTTTGTGAAAGAGAGGAAGCTAGAGAAGAGAATGAGTTTGAACCGTTGGTATTAGGGTATTAGATTCTCATTATTCAGAAGAAGACGGTCTTGGGCATTGGGGTTGGGAGAGGGCACAGATGGAAACCCAGGCAAGCTCATGGGGTGTTGTGAAGGAAAGGGCTGGAACTGATTTGCTTCTTTTGAATCATTGGGGTTTACAGACCAATTTTGTTGATAGTGTTTCTGTAAAATTTACTAAAGGTATACACCGCTGATTAATTGCGTATTGGATTCAAATTGCGAAGATGGTTTGGTGTTTAAGAAAGAATGATATTGAGGGTTGAACAGTGCACAATTGTTAGTTGGGTCTCAAGTCAGACTGGCGATTACTTAGAAAGAATGATATAGATTATGAGCTCCACTGAGTTAATACTTCAGTTTAAAGTGATGTTAAATTTACTAACATCACTTTAGTAAATTTACTAAAAGTATACACCGCTGATTAATTGCGTATTGGATTCAAATTGCGGAGATGGTTTGGTGTTTAAGAAAGAATGATATTGAGGGTTGAACAGTGCACAATTGTTAGTTTGGTCTCAAGTCAGACTGGCGATTAGTTAGAAAGAATGATATCGATTATGAGTTCCACTGAGTTAATACTTCTGTTTAAAGTGATGTTATCCATGATACTCATGTAACTAAGGATTAGATGGACTTGTTCAAAAAGTTGACTGGGTAAAGTGGTTGTATAATTGGTACTATATATTCTAAGAAATTTGGGTTTGAAGTTGGTTATGGTAATATTCTCGAGGCAGTTTCGTGCAGAATAAGAACTGTGTTTTCTGTATTGGTGTAGGCAGAGGAATTGAAAGGCATGGTAGGTAAGCATACAAGATAAATAGGATGTTATCCTTTGCAGATATTCAGATGTGTATGCTTGGTGTTTGGTTGTCTTTTGTTGACTTCTTTCATGTTGTAGTCTGTTTGGTAGACAAATATCCAGTTTGTATTTACTGAAATGACGAGGTAGCTCTAGCCAAAAGTTGGTGCTATTGCTGGATGTCGTACTACTTTGTGGTTAAGTATTGTGGGTCGCTCTGCATTCAACAACTGTAGAAGGTTTTAGGAAGATATCTTGCATTCAACAACTGGTGAAAGAACCCCCACACAATTGAAATTATCCCATTGGAGTGATGACCTATATCATTCTAATTCCAGAAGTCTCAAATATTAAATACCATACCTGCATCATTTCCAGAAGCCTCAAATATCGAATATCAGACCTGCATCATTTCCAGAAGCCTCAAATAACACCAATTTTTTTGTTCCCAAATAACTACCACAAACATATGCCCCAACATTCTCGAAACCAATTTATCTTGCTCAATTATAATTATCCCATGGAAAGCATGCCCTTCATCATTTCTCATTCCAGAACACTCAAAACTTTAGAGAACTATCACACCATTATGCTTTCCTTACCAAGTTAGAGCAGTCTTGTAACACTCGTGGATTACTGTCCCAACAACTTCTTTACCCGTACCACCGGATAAAAATGCTTAAGCCTTGAAGGTGCTAGTAGTAATCCACAAGGTTTACCATATACCAGAAGTTAAACTCACGGATCTCCAATGTGGGACATAATATCACAATCCCCCAACCATATATACATCTAATCCACATTATCAATCCACAATATCTTGATGTGGGACGGGATATTACAATCCCCCACCTTATATACTCGACGTTCTCGTCGAGTGTGCCCAGTCACGCATCCCCTTGGTTGGCGGCGAACTGCCAGGGAGCCCTTGCGGGATCAGGGTTGGCTCTGATACCATTTGTAACACTCGTGGATTACTGTCCCAACAACTTCTTTACCCGTACCATCGGATAAAAATGCTTAAGCCTTGAAGGTGCTAGTAGTAATCCACAAGGTTTACCATATACCAGATGTTAAACCAGAGTTACCATAATTCACTACCACTCCGGCGAACTCCGATCTGGATCGTCCGATCCCAATCGCGGATCGCCGGCGATCCGGACCGGAGTTTGCTGCGTTCCGGCGACCAAGTAGAAACAGAGAAGAAGGAATTCGACCTAAACACAGAGAAGAAACAATACCATGCGCTGCCTATTCCGTTTTGCTCGTCGACGTCGGATTTTGCAGTTGCACCGCCTCCGTAACTTCGTTCTCGTCGCCGACGTTAGACTCGTCGTTAGGGAGAGAGAAAGTCGTGGGATACGGGAATTTTGGCTTTGGTCAAAAACTGCATTCATTTAGTGATTTATTTTTAATGGTGGGCCCTATCATGTGAATGGTTTCTTTGACTTTCTAGAGGAGTCGGTCTGTAGTCTCTTGCTTCATTATTTAATTTTTTGTTGGGAGGAGTACCTCTATTGCACATTATATTATATTTTTACTTCTAATATATATATATATATAATATTATTTTCTTAAATAAAGTACATATTATAATATTTAGTATTTTAATATACCTAAAGCAGCAACGAATGTAGTTTATTTTGAACTCCAGAGGCTTAAAACATTGTAGCACCACAGGTAACAATATAAATCGATCCGAGATCGCGTTCCGCGATCCGGCCTAGCGAATTTTCTTCCGCACGAGCGATCCGAAGAAGCCTACCCCTAGCGAACCGAATTCCATATGGTATCGCGTTCCGCGTTCCCGTTCCGCGATCCAGGTAACCCTGTGTTAAACTCACGAATCTCCAATGTGGGGCATAATATCGCAATCCCCCAACACCATGGAATGATGACCTATACCATCTTCAAGTAAATCAATTTGCCTCAAACATATTTTTTTACCAGAAAAAATTTAAACCCAAATTCGATGTTTTCACTTTTCCTACTCCATCAGAATAGTCCCAAGGATTGATGACCTATCTCTAATTCCCGACATTTTTGATCCAAAAACATATGCACCCAACATCCACGAAATCAATTTACCTTACCCCATTCAAACTCAAATGACTGCCTCAAACATAATCAGCCAACCTTGTTGAATTTACCTTGCCCAATTAAAATGATCCCGTGGAAATGATGACCTATATCATCTCAATTGTAGATGCGCCACCCAACATCCACGAAATCAATTTACCTTACCCCATTCAAACTCAAATGACTGCCTCAAACATAATCAGCCAACCTTGTTGAATTTACCTTGCCCAATTAAAATGATCCCGTGGAAATGATGACCTATATCATCTCAATTGTAGATGCGCCAAGTTTTTCGAACTCGTATAACCACAACGAAAATATTTATCCAAACTTCATGAATTTCATTGTCCTTGGCCGATCAAGACAATCCAATGGAATGATGACATATAATTTCAATTTCCAGGGGGGCAATATTTTCAGTCCCAAATGATGACGGAAAACATATGCCCCAAAAATATTTAAGGGACCGATTTGGTTTACTCAATATCAATAATCCATCACCATTTCTGACTTAAGCCCCTAAACTTTCGAAACTAAATAAACACCAACACTTTTGTCCAAACTTCACTACTCAATTTTCTTGACTCAATCAGATCAATCTCATGGAATGAAATGATGGGCTATTTCATTTCCTATTTAATATTCTTAAGCATTTTGGATTTAAAGAACCACAAGCAACATATTCACCTAAAAGTAACAAAGCCATTATTAAAATAATGCTGTTGGAGTGATGACCTATATCATTCTAATTCCATAAGCCTCAGCTATTAGATTCTGTAGATCCGCCACCTACATGTTAACCCAAATTAAGAGAAACTGATATACTCGTACAAAGTAATCCCATTCGAGTGCTGACCTATATCATCCTTACTCCATAAGCCTCAAATTTTAGATTCTATATATCAACCACCTATATGGCAAGGCCAAATTTAAAAATTGATACACTAATAAAAATGATCCCATTGGAGTGAGTGACCTACATGACTCTAAATCAATAAGCCTCAAATTTCCAATCCTATATATCAGCCACCTATCTATTAACCCAAATTTGAGAAGTACACTGACAAAATAATGCCATTGGAGTGATTACCTATATCATTTAATTCCATAAGCTTCAAATTTTAGATACATATCCACCACCTATATATTTTCCCGAATTTCATGATATTTATTTTTCTTTACCCAATTAGAATAGTCCTATGGGATACTGACATATATCATTTCTCGAGAAACCCAGGCTATCCAAATTCGTATGGCCCCACCATTTTATTACTTTGTGAAAGAAAGTACTGCCTGCCTTTTAGGATTCTTCCAGCTTTCTGAAGAACCACGTGCCTGTACGAAGTTATGGGGTTACACCAAGTCTTTTCCCAACGCCTATTGGGAAAATTACTTGCTTCTATTCTTACAAAATCTATAACTAATCTGACTTCTTCCTCTTCTTAGTCAGATAGTTCCGATAGTAAGCAATACACTGCACTTGAAACATTGAGTTAGTTTGGATTTGTTGGCTTTTTAGTTTTTTGGAAAAGCTAATAATTAGTTTTAAAAAACCGAGGAAAAATAAGGTTTTCTAAAACCAAGAAAAAACCAAAGATATCCAAGTACACTCATTCACGAAATCGATTCACCTTACCGAATTAAATGATCTGGTGGAAATAATGACATATCATTTCCAATACCAAAGCCCCGAATTTTTTTGATTCCAATTTTACCAAAATATTTACCGAAACTTCATATATTCAAGTTCCCTTGGCCAATTAGAATTGTCTATGAAATGATGAGGTGCTGTTAGATTCAACTGAGTATGGCATGTAAACAGAATTTATAATTTGCTGACAATAAAGCCGAATCCATGTTGGATTAGAATATTGGGAGTTCAAATCCCGGAGATTAGCTGAAAACTGTATTGCAGAAATCATACTAGTATTTGAGTTTGCTTTTTGTTGTCAATGTTGAACAATGACACATCCCTCTCTATTTCTCTCTTTAAAGGGCCTTGAACAATGACACAGCCCTCTGATGGGTGTCCTATTATCTTTCTTCATCCGACCACACTTTCAAAAGATGGATTATAATTGGCTAAAAGACACTTTAACCCCCCCTCAGATTTGATGCAAATACACTTTAACCCCTTTTGTGTCGTATTGTCTAGAATTTGATTACAGATAAGAAAGTCCGGAACTGAAAGCGAAAGGATACATAACTATTACTGAGTCACAATTGGCTTGGAAGCCTTTAATCTCCAGCACTGTTACAGGGAATAAAATAGACTGCCGAGGCTGCCACTCCTGCAATAAGGGCACGATGCTGACCAACCCCCAGACTATGCTGCTGCTTCTGCTTTTAGGTTAACTTTCAATAATATGAACAATGCTATGTTTTGTATAACTGGATGTTATCTCCTCCTAGGTTTGCAGGAGTTTGGCTTTCTTTGGGCTGTACTTGGGCTGTGTCCTGTAGAATCTGGCTCTTCCTTAGCCCTTTTGAAATAAAGTCCTCTTCATAAAAAGAGGCATTGGAGTTCAAAACCAATCTAGTGGCGGTGTTTGCACTCCGTTCTCTTATATTTTAGGAAGTGGTCATGTGTTTGGGGTAAGATGAGGAAATGAGGGCCCTTCTTATGCTATTACGTGGTGCTAAGGACAATGGTGAATTTGATGGTTTTTCTTGTGGACATTTCAGTGGATTTTTGGATTGTGGATTTTAATGTCTTCCATTTTCCTGGTAATGTTGGAAGAGGAAATGAAGGTAAGGTGGGTAAGAGATTATTTGAGGAAAGGAAGAAGGTTATTGGATGGTTTCCTTTGCAGAAATTTGTATCTCTATTCTTAGGTTTTCATCATCCCTTGGCAACTTATCTCGTGTTATTGTCAGTTTGATGGAGCGCGAGCCCAGTTTGTATTACATCGATACGCAAAGATAGCGCTTTTCGAAAGTTTGCCGTCCTTGCCGACTTTATGAGTGGCTTATCAAAGTGAGATGATGTCAATGATGTTCTTGTGAACCCGGTTTAGGTTAAGAGTGGTTAGGAATCATTGTTCAATGTCCAACTTAAGCATAATACATCTCGGCTATTTGTGACGATACAAAAGTGGCGTTTGAAACTTATTGAGGGCGATTATGTAAGCAAAATGTTTGGAAACCCCTTGGTACGTTCATAGGGTAGTTAAGAGATAAGTTTTAATTATTACTAATGCAAGCATTTTTGATCTTTCAGTTGAGAGCCTGGTGTTTGAGATAGTTCGATAACTTGAAAACTTTGCTCCCTGGAACCGGTAAAAGAAGTGGCATCCCTTCTGTTGGACATGTTGGCAAAATCATGTATACTTGTTATGGAATTAATTTCTACTTGTTGCTGCTTAAAATGAAGATTCGTCGTTTGCAATAATTGATATGTTAAATACTTCAATGTATTTTACATGCTTATGTACAGTATAAAGAGTCTGGTACTTAGATTTTGGTCTCAATTTCTCTGTTTTCATTTTCCTCCGGGGTTTTGAAATCTCTTTGTCAATGCGCTAAGTTCCTTTATTGGGCCCTCTGCAGGTTGTCTGAGCTTCTTATGAGTGTGTCATCTGAACTTTCTGATCAAGGCAAAGCCCAAACTTCTCAGATGTCCTGTTGCAATTCTTTGGGACATTTAGAACAGTCCAGCCAAGTGATGGGTGACCTGAAGATGTTGCTGAAATATCAGAATGGCTATGCGGATACATCCAACTGTAAGGGGGCAAAGTTAACCTATTATGTGCTTAATGTGATTTCAATTCTTTCTCCTGGTGAAAGAGTGAGGAATGCTGGAGAACTGGTTTAAACCTTGTAGATGTTCCGAATGGCAGAAATGATTCTGCTGATAATGCCATTGACTGATATGTTTCTCTTTTGCTCTGGACAACTCTCCATCTTCCACCATTATGCGGATCTCAAGCACTACACATTGCTGGTCAATGTGGCTATACGGTGATTCTTGTTTCATATGTGCCGAGTAATGGAGGTAGGTTTGTTTGGGACTGGCCTAGTGTGGTGAAGCTTTTGTGCCAACCATAACATCGTAAGGCCTCCCCGTGGTGCCCAAGATATTGTAGAATATCTATTATGTGTGTTTTTACGCGAGTGACAAGCCAGCTGGTATGACTGAAAAAGAAGCAATTGTCTGCGGAAAATCGAATCTCCCAAACTGTATACAATTCTAGGGACACCACATCGATATTTCAGTCTTTTTCCGAGCACAGCAGTACTTCATTGGCCATCCCTCAACTAATAGATCACGTAGTTTTCCTTCGGGATTGAATGAATTTACAATGTAGTTACCACTTACCAGAATGATCTGATGTGGTTCAGCCTGGGTTTCGAGATGGTTTGAAAGCAAAGCTAGAATTTTCAGTCCTTATCCGAGCACATCAGTACTTCATTGGCCATCCCTCAACTAAGAGATCACATAGTTTTCCTTCGGGATTGAATGAAGTTACAATTGTGTGTGGTTACCACTTACCAGAATGATCTGATGTGGTTCAGCCTGGGGTTCGAGATGGTTTGAAGGCACAGCTAGAATAGCTTCTTGTAATGCTTGGTGGGTATTTGCCTCTTATCCGTATTCCTGATGATTTGCAGAAAATATGGCAGACCTCTCATTATATATCAGAATATGGGGGCATGCTGGCTTTGGACCTTTCAAGAAAATGGCTTACACGGTATCTGTAGGAGGAAATGATCAGAATACAAGAGCTCGCCCTTGTGCTCCTCCCCTTACCCTAGCAAAGAAGAAATCAACGCTGTCCTTTGAACTTCAGATGAGACGGTGGTAAGTTGGCTATAGAAGAATGGGATGAGCAGACAGGGATAAGAATGACCGAGCTTCAAATATCTGGAAGGCAAATTGGTAATCAAACCTCGAGCACTTCAACTATGAGCTTCATAGATTCTTGTCAAATATCTGGAGTTTTGTTGATATCCTTTTAGTTCAGATATCAGCAACGGTAGAAGAGATCACTTAATAATCAGATCCTTGGTGTGAATGTGCTGGAGGAATGATTTGATGTGGTCATAGATGTAGTGGTTGTACTGGAGGGTTTAGTGAGCCATGAGAAGGTTATGGTTGCGGCATGTTATGGAGGAGCCAGTCTTCTGCGTTCGCATTAAATGTCTCTAAATGTAGAGGTAATTATAGCTGAGGTATGCCAGTTGCCATCAGATTCATCTCTTTTAATTTTTGTTTTGTTCCATATGTTGAACATGTTGAAAAAGATCATGTTTACTTGGTATGAATTTATTCAATACTCCAATGTATTTTTACATGCTTATATGTAGTTTAATGAGTCTGGTACTAGATTTCGGACTCAGTTTCTCTGTTCCAGTTTTCCTTCGGGATTTTTAAATCTCTTTGTCGGTATCTGCAGGTTGTTGTGAGCTTCTTTTGAGTTTGTGATGGTTTGTTCAAGTAAATCGACTTACACGCGTCATCTGAACTCATCAGTATATGAACTCACGTTAACCATCTCTGCAGTAGAGCTTAAACTTGTCAGATGTCCTGTAGCTATTCTTTGGGATATTGAGAATAGTCCAGTTCCAAGTGATGTGCTGCCTGAAGATGTTGATGAAATTATAGAATGGCTTTGTGGGTAAACCCAATTATAAGGGGGTACAGTTAGCCTATGCTGTGTATGGTGATTTCAATGCCTTATCCTGGTGAGTGAGGGATTCATGAGTACTGGATGTAAACCTTGTAGATGTTCCGGACGGGAGAAAGGATGCTGGTGATTAGGGCATATCGATGGGGATGATTAGCTCTGGCATTGCAGATTCTTGGTCAACCTGGGTGTATAGTGATTCTTGTCATTCCTTCTGTGGTAGGTGTTTCATCTGAGAACTAAGTACCGGAGGCAGGTTTTTTGGGACTGGCCTGGTGTGGTTCGTGGTGAAGGTTTTGTGCCACAGATGAGATCATGGGCCTCCCCGTGGTGAGATGACAGACTTTACTGGGGTGACAGGGTAGATGGTATGAATGAAGAAGCAATTATCTGGAGAGGATCCTCACAAACTGTACTCTAGGGACTCCACAATGATGGCACTGGCTCTTAGTCTTTATCTGTTTACAAAAATACTTGTGAGCATATTGGGATACGAATGAAC
This sequence comes from Linanthus parryae, assembly GCA_023055425.1. Lineage (NCBI taxonomy): Eukaryota > Viridiplantae > Streptophyta > Magnoliopsida > Ericales > Polemoniaceae > Linanthus > Linanthus parryae. The sequence continues at coordinate 123,220,512 of JALGPY010000004.1, read as the reverse complement.
GGCCTTCAATATCTAGAATGGGAATTGGTAATTGAAATCTTGAGCTGTTCTAGGATGAGCTACAGAGATTGTTGTCAGTCTTGTGGAATCTTGTTGAGATGGATGAATATCAGCAACGAGGAATGAAATCCGTGGTCAGAGCTGTAGCGGCTGTACTGGAGGATTCAGTGAGCCAGGAGAAGGTTATGAAATCCGTGTCGACCCGGTAGGATTCCTCGGGGATGCGGTTCTCTGTCAACCCTCATCTCAAACGGCGAACGACAACTCTCGTCTTTCAATCTCCCATTGCTTTGAACTGCCGAACTTCCACCCACGTCGTTAACATCTGTTTGCAGGGCGTTCAGTTACAGGAACCCTAATTTCTTCTTTTGGGTTACTACTATTATATTTTAGGCAAAAGTTTAATTTACTCCCTTCAACTTTCACTTGAGAGTCAATATCAACCCTGAACTATTATTTTAGTCGAATATAACCTTGAATTTTTAATCTGTTTGCTGATTGTAATTTCAGTATACCTTTGCCGTTAGTGAGTTGGAAATTTACAATTTTACCCATTTTTATCCCTGCGTAAAGAAAGATTGAATGACTACCTAGCAAGAAAAGTGTCCAACAGTCTAAACAAAACCCACTAATCAATTCGAGAAACAGAGTCCCCTTCAATTTTTTTTCTTCTTCGTGGTTGGAAAGAAACAATCTTCGAAACTTCAGCAATCAAATCCGTGAAACCTCGTATTCTCAATTTCACCAACCGAACCCGTTCAACCTCGTTTTCACAATTTCTCTAAAAAACCCAGTCGCAAAATTCCACCAATTGCGGCCTTGAGATGTTGCATCCACATCCACAGAAGAGGTAGAAAAAACAGAGTCGCCCAACCAGACCGATACCTTCTAAGAAAGGGAGGATCTTGAAGAGCAATCCGTCGACGAACCACACCCGAAAACTGGGTCTCAATCGCCGTGAGTGCACTGCTTCAGCAGTTCGGCCTCCACCACTGCGTACGCAACGGTGACTACGACGAAAAAATCTTCTTGTCTTGTTTTGAGGCTCCACCACCACGAAACTAAGTCTCTTCCGCCGTGTTCTTAGGCCTACGATGGTGGTGATGGTTGGGTAGGGAGGAACCGAGGAAGACGGAGAAAGGTTTTCAGAAGTGGAAGGAAAGAAGAATCATATAAATGAGGGTAAAGTCGTCAATAGGCTACTCAACAACGGGAAAATACACGGAAATCATTATTAGCAAGCATATTGATAGTCTAGGGTTGTATTTGACCGATATAGAAGTTGAGGGTTAATTTTGAATTTCAAGTGAAAGTTTAAGGGAGTAAATCAAACTTTTACCTATATTTTAACTTGAGTTCGGCTTCTTCTGGTTTATTAATTATATTTGTCGGGCTTCTTATGTTTTGTTACTAATAAATAGGCCCAACTGTAAAAATATATTGCCTTTATTATTCATACTTTCCAAAGCCCAAGAAATCATTATTATTTTTATAAAAAAAAAACAAAAACATTATTATTATTATTATTATTATTATTATTATTATTAAAAAGCTCCTAATATAGTTATTTTATTTCAGAATAGTCCTCATTATAGAAAATATTATTGGACTCTTTATATGTACTAAAATGGATACCCAACTTGCAATTGACATGCACATAACATAGAAGAATATACGTATCCCGCATCCCTGTCTGAATTCTGGGTACTTTTCAGCCGAGTCACCAAGTCCTAAATTTCAAGCAAAAGGCAAATCCGATCCTCAATCACACCCGACGTGACACCCACACCCGAGTCCGGTTAACGTAGAATGAAACCAACGGAATGATCTTATGGTCGACGAACGAATCGATGAGGATAAGTATGTCGATTTCATATAAGTATGTCGATTTCATACACTTGTCTGGAATTTAACTATTTTATGTCGACATACATAGTAACACTAATGTTTGGTTTTACACGGATTTTCATAGGATAAGGATTTATAAGCTCAAAATAAGTCAGTCCACCAAAGAATAATATGCTGATGATATGATTGTTTGCTATAGGAAGCTTAAAATTACTGTAAGATATGCCCAACAACATAGGCCAGACTTTCTTTTACTTATTCTGCTTAATTTTTTACTAGGGAAATGCTAAACGTCACCCTTTTTTTCTTTTCTTCACCTTTCAAGTTCACCCCTCATGTGGATGGTTTTGATTGGTGATGTGATTATAGAAATATCTTGAAATAAATACTACCAACAATCATATCTTGACACGTTGGAGGTGAACTCGAAGGGTGAAGAAAAAAGAGTGAAGCATAGCGGTCCTCTACTTACTAGGTTGTAGGAGTGAGCACGGACCGGTTTTGCCGAAAATTTCTACCCGATCCAATAGGTTCGGGTTGGAGAATGTTGTACCCAAACCCACCCACTATTTTGTAATACCCAAATCAATCGTAACCTATCGACTCGGTCCGATTCGGACCGGTTAAGCGGGTTGGAAAATATTGAAATTTCACTCGAAAATATATATTAGTTTGGTTATCTATTTCTGTAATATACGTTTGTATAATGTTTAAAGTGGGAAAAGTAACGTAATTTCCCGTGAAAGATGAATAGTTTGAGGAAAATCAATTATATTGATGGTGTTAACTCTTAAAAAGCTTTAACTATAAACCATTATCAAAAATAAAAATTACAATTATTGCATATGAAACATTAATCGGACCAGTTTGGTTATAAGCGGGTTTTCCAAGTCTCAAACCATGATCGATCGGACATCGTTCGGGTTGAGAAATATATAATCGTGATCGATCATGTAACATCGACTTATGCTAATATGCGGACCGGTTTGATGCGGGGTGGTTCGGGGAGGCGGGTTGGGTCGGGTTTTGCTCAGCCCTACTAGGTTGCTTTGAGATGTGGTATCAGCAGCAATACAAAGAGCACGTTAGCTGACCAGAGGCTGCGTTATTGATAACGCCCAATTAGGGGTTATCTTTTAGCCTGATTTCACGAGTATTTGTGTCGGAATTAGCGGTTTTTGCCGGAAAATGCCTTAGAATGCCCCGGGAATCTAGAACGAGACGTTTATTTGTACTTGCTGGTTTTCTGCTTATTTCTTGCTATATTTGGATATGATCGCGGGTTTTCGTTCGTGTTGCCTTTTCAGGAACAGGTTCAAGAGGTGCATCGGGAAGCGTGCCGGGACCAAGCCGGGACCGTCTCGGGAAACGTGCACAGGACCGGGACACGACGGAAACACGGAAGAGCAGAAGTACACTGAAGAGGCAAACCGGGAGCATCAGGCAGAAGAGTGGGACCCAGGGGACCAGACCTGGCCCACCAGAGGACTAAGTGGGCCCCACCTACCCCCACGACCTGCGTATATACGCAGGCAGTGAGGGTGGTGGGGGATGTTGGTTGGGCCCTGGTTGCGTATATACGCAACCCCTGCGTATATAACCAGCCCGTTTTGACTTTTGGTCAAAGACGGTGGACCGATGGCAGATTCCGTAATTTCGAGCACAAGCGTTTTCAGGAAACATCACTATTTAAAGACTCGTCCAGACTCGTTTTGAGGCATTCACGAAGACACAGCACAATTCTCAGCACAACCGAAGGACAAGTCAGAGCATTCACGGAGAGCACGAAAGCGCGATTCGAGATTCGAAGACTTAGTTTGATTTCGTTCTCTCTCTTTATATTCAGAAACTGCGTTTTGTACTATGTCTAGTCGTAGCTAAACTTTTCACCTAGGTTCTCGGTGAACCTAGGGTTTCGTACTCAGATTTTATGATTACTTCGTTTATGGATTCATGATGATTGTCTTAATTCAGCAAGTTGTATCTGTTATTCTGGTTTGATTATTATCGTATATGCATGATAGGATTGATCACCCAGGATTGCTATAGACCCGAGCTTGTAGGTGAAAACGTCAAGTTAGGGTTAGGAAGAAAAACCGGGATTTAGTACCTTACCCTGATAGACCGACCAGAGAAAGGGAGATAAGGGTAGCGTCGAAAAACGTGAGACCAACTGTTAGAGAATTTGACCCGGGCCATTCGGACAGGTTAGAAACCCTAACAGGATAAGACCGAGACTGCAGACTTAGGCAGCTTAACAAGAATCCGAAAGTCTGCAGGATCGGGATTACGTGTGGAATCTGAAAAGTCACTGCACAACTGGTACGTTGCACAGATATCGAAACTGCTGAGTGTTTTCATAATCGAACGTAAAGCTAAAATCTGTAGAAACCCTAGGGGATCCGGGATTATGAGGTTCCGATGGATGATTTAGAGGGTGACTTAGAGCCTCCTGTGCCACGGCCTTATAGGAAGCTTATTTCTCGTCACCCGGGCCCACCTCCGCCAGTCGTTGACCTCGATGAGGATGACGATTTTATGGAGGAGGACCCGGCTCCTGCACCTGCCCCTGCCCCTGCCCCTAGGAGGAGGTCGACTCAAGAGCGACCAGTAAGTCGCCAGGCATCGGCCGGACTTCGGCGATGCCGTACTACTAGAGAGAGTGAGCGGCCCGAGTCGAGTAGGCAGGGGACTGAGAGGAATGCCCAGCCTCAGCCTGCCCATCAGAGAGAGCAGCCGGCCCCACGGGCCAACCCGACCCCACGAGCTAGACCGGCCCCGCCCCGTAGACTGCCCCGAGTGGATGAGAGATTTGAGGGCTGTCAGGGCGGACGCAAGTCCATAGGAGAGAAGGAGTTTGCGGGAGCGGGCAAGATTTGAAGAGCGTTGACGCATATCCGCCGGACTCAGCGGAAGGTCACCAAGGACACCCAGGCTGCCCTAGCTAGTATTCGAGAGGAGCAGCGGGATGCGGCTCGGCACGCAGGCCGAGACCCGCCACTTCCGCTGTATTTTCCACCCACCTACTCCAGCAGCTTTACCGAGGGATGGTCGGATGACGGGGACTCTAGCGAGTGCACGTCTGCTCCGCCACCCCCGACCCAGCCACCTCCACCGACTCAGCCATCACCGCCACCTGCCAGACAGGAGAGACGGCAGCCTGGGACACGATCCCGGCAGCCTACAGGTCGTCAGACTGGGACCCGTACCCAGCAGACTGGGGCCCGTACTCAGCAGCATTCGAGTGGCAGGACGACTTTGCGATCTCAGCCACCTAGCAGTTGGACTGGGTCCGAGTCACAGTCTTCGGATTACCGGCCCCGTACACGGGCACGTCAGCCGGTGTTTAGGACTGATTCAGAGAGCAGCTCGCCGGGTAGCATATCCGGTACGTCCGAGACCGGGTCAGACCCGACATTTTTTCCGGACGAGTGAGTGCCATGAGGACATGCCACCTCTTAGTGGGGGGGTGGTAGTCGTGTCTGCATTAACCCGGTCTGCACGTTTTTTCGTATTTATTTTTATTTATTTTTTATTTTATTTTTGAGTCCGCATATTTTCTTTATTTGAGTCAACCCACCATAATCATTCTGGCCATGCATTGTATATAATTTAAAAAAAAAATTGAAAAATTAAAATTTTTTATGCTGCTGGTTGGGTATATACGCAGACCTGCGTATATACGCAAACAGCAAGTATAAATTATTTTTCAAAAAAAAGAAAAAGTGTAAAATCAGAAAATTTTGAGAAAGGGCAATCGAGATAACGAAAACAGTGAAGAAATTGAGTTTGAATCCTTTGAAAGAGAAGAAAACTTGCACCGAGGTATAGTAGATAGGTGAGAGCCAGTGACCTTTGGAATCCGCAAGTAGTTATCAACTGAGCGAAAAATCCGACTAGTTGCTACACCACTGTCACATAGGTAGTCGACAACCCGCCCACGGGCGCCGTCACGGTCATCGCATTTTCGGTGGAGTGACTGGCTATCAAGGGACCTCACGTCCTGTTTCTTACCCCTAGGTCCAATTAGTCAACCCGTTTGAAGCCATTTACCCTCTTTCTTCGTAGCCACTTTAGCCTAGGCAGCCTTCTTTGAGACCTCATCAGTCGATAGTTGGCTATTCTACGTGTTATGACGGAGGGAGTGAGTAGGGGCAGGTTTTAGATAGGGGAGCTTCATGAGTTATCAGTTTTGGACAGTTTCGATTTTGACACGTTTTTCGAGGGAAGGACAGGGTGAGTGAGAGGCGACAGTGCATTAATTTGCGGAGGTGGATCACTTCATTACATAGTGACCACAGGAGGAGTTAGTCGCGTGCGAGCATCTTTTCGCACAAACCGGGGTTCCGGGGGGTTGTAGGGTCAATTGGTGGTTGTGCCGTTTTTCTACATCTTTGGTGATGAGGAGGTTCGGTGGAACTGCACGATGTTATCTTGACTACAGGATCAGTGCTTCAGGATTAGTGTGGGGGTACTTCACATGGGGACATTTTACGTACCCCACGACAAAGATTTATTTTCACTCACTCAGCTTTAGTCAGTTTGGTATTGTTGATATTCGTGTACGTGTGTATATATAGTTGTGTTAAAAAAAAAAAAAAAAAAAAAAAAAATGAAGAAAAAAAAAATAGAGAAAAGAAAAAAAGAAAAAAATATATGATCCAGTTTTTAGTGTGTTTTGTGTTTTTATTATTTAAATAAAAAGCTGAGTGAGTGGCACAATTTTCGAGACGTTTTGCACCGCTTCACATTTGTGGCCGCAAGCACGGCGAAGACACGCCGGGGGACAGGAGAATTGGGGAAGCAGGAACTTAGGTGTTTCGGGCAGTTTTTCGGGATCTCGGTGAGGGGTGTGAGTTTGGTAAATTGTGAGAATGTCATAACATGTAGGATTATGCCGTACCTTGATACATATATCTATCCTACCTGATTAGACATAGATCCTTTCGGAAACAGCTCGGATGGTAAGTTAGCTAGGGATTTGCTCAGTTTGATTACCAAAGTAATAGTACTTCGGTCCAGTGCTTAAATCCACCATATAAATCTGTTCAAACTTACCGATCGCTTGCAGGGAAGTAAATTCTGAAAAGGATGAGATCACGAGGACACACTGTTTATGTTTTTGAGGTTGCCCGATCTCGCCAAAAAATATTTTTGTCACTAGTCTGTTTTGAGTCGTTTGAGTCTGTGTATATTCTATCTGCGTCAGTTTTTCTATCGAGTCGTCCGGTTGAAAGGTTCGGGTCGAAAGTGTATGCAACGGTAGGGTATGTACAGAGTCAGTCACGAGGACAGAAATGCAGGCTAGAGTTGGCAGGATTGCTCGGGACGAGCAATGTTTAGTGCGGGGGTATTTGATAACGCCCAATTAGGGGTTATCTTTTAGCCTGATTTCACGAGTATTTGTGTCGGAATTAGCGGTTTTTGCCGGAAAATGCCTTAGAATGCCCCGGGAATCTAGAACGAGACGTTTATTTGTACTTGCTGGTTTTCTGCTTATTTCTTGCTATATTTGGATATGATCGCGGGTTTTCGTTCGTGTTGCCTTTTCAGGAACAGGTTCGGGAGGTGCATCGGGATGCGTGCCGGGACCAAGCCGGGACCGTCTCGGGAAACGTGCACAGGACCGGGACACGACGGAAACACGGAAGAGCAGAAGTACACTGAAGAGGCAAACCGGGAGCATCAGGCAGAAGAGTGGGACCCAGGGGACCAGACCTGGCCCACCAGAGGACCAAGTGGGCCCCACCTACCCCCACGGCCTGCGTATATACGCAGGCCCTGCGTATATACGCAGCCCCTGCGTATATATGCAGGCAGTGAGGGTGGTGGGGGATGTTGGTTGGGCCCTGGTTGCGTATATACGCAACCCCTGCGTATATACGCAGCCCGTTTTGACTTTTGGTCAAAGACGGTGGACCGATGGCAGATTCCGTAATTTCGAGCACAAGCGTTTTCAGGAAACATCACTATTTAAAGACTCGTCCAGACTCGTTTTGAGGCATTCACGAAGACACAGCACAATTCTCAGCACAACCGAAGGACAAGTCAGAGCATTCACGGAGAGCACGAAAGCGCGATTCGAGATTCGAAGACTTAGTTTGATTTCGTTCTCTCTCTTTATATTCAGAAACTGCGTTTTGTACTATGTCTAGTCGTAGCTAAACTTTTCACCTAGGTTCTCGGTGAACCTAGGGTTTCGTACTCAGATTTTATGATTACTTCGTTTATGGATTCATGATGATTGTCTTAATTCAGCAAGTTGTATCTGTTATTCTGGTTTGATTATTATCGTATATGCATGATAGGATTGATCACCCAGGATTGCTATAGACCCGAGCTTGTAGGTGAAAACGTCAAGTTAGGGTTAGGAAGAAAAACCGGGATTTAGTACCTTACCCTGATAGACCGACCAGAGAAAGGGAGATAGGGCTAGCGTCGAAAAACGTGAGACCAACTGTTAGAGAATTTGACCCGGGCCATTCGGACAGGTTAGAAACCCTAACAGGATAAGACCGAGACTGCAGACTTAGGCAGCTTAACAAGAATCCGAAAGTCTGCAGGATCGGGATTACGTGTGGAATCTGAAAAGTCACTGCACAACTGGTACGTTGCACAGATATCGAAACTGCTGAGTGTTTTCATAATCGAACGTAAAGCTAAAATCTGTAGAAACCCTAGGGGATCCTGGAACCTAGTCTTCATCTCTTATCGTTACAACCAAATCAGCTTATTTCAGAAAACGTCACAAAAAATATTTACGTTTTTAAATTCTGTTTTTAGTTTAGTCACTATAATCACAACCTACTCCTCCTGGTTACTACTCTTGGAAAACCGAAACTGACAACGCAAGTAAACCCGAAACAGTCCTCGTGGAAAGATAACCTGAGTCTAAATTGCACCCGGTACTACAAGATTCGTACACTTGCGATAGCACGTTAGTTTGCGCATCAAGTTTTTGGCGCCGTTGCCGGGGACTTTTTAGGGTCTATTTAGTAGTCAGAATTAGTTTCCTGAGTTTTTATTTATTTTCAGTTTCGTTAATTTTCTTTTTATCTCACTGCGTTTTTTAATCTGCGTTTTCAGGACTGTTTAGTTGATGCCCAGATTGCCTCGCGATTTGGTGACACCACTCGACAACCCGGAAAAACTGTACACCGAACAGAACCGCGGAAACCGAGAAAGCCGGATGGCAACCAACCAGAGAGATCCACCCGAGAACACCGAAGCCGGTGGACAGGAACGAGAGACACGTACCCCAGCCCAGATGGCGCGGTACATTGAGGAGCTTGTCACAGCGGGGCTTGCTGCCCGAAGCAACCAGAGAACATATAACCGATCTGGGAAGGTGTTGGTGGAAAATTTCGAAGTCCCCACCGGGGGGCATGAGCGAGCTATTGTGGTGCCCGAGATCACCGCAGAGCACTTTGACATCAAACCATCCACCATCCAGACGGTACAAACTCTCTGCCCGTTTCATGGCAGGGCCGACGAAGACCCGAACGATTTTATCGGGAAATTCGAAGATTACTGCAACAAGGTCAGATACAAGGGGGTAGAAGCAGAGGCACTCATGTTGATCTTATTCCCATACTGTCTTTATGGAGTAGCCAAGGACTGGCTCGAATCCCGACCACCCCGATCCATCACCACATGGGAGGAGTGTGTCACGGATTTTCTGGCAAAGTTCTATCCCGCCTCCCGAGTCATACAGTTACAGAGCGAGATCCTGTCATTCAGACAGAAGATGGGGGAGACGGTGGTGGACGCATGGGACAGGCTCATGAGATTGGTCAAACGGTGCCCGAACCACGGTTTTGGAGATGCGAAAATCCTGCAGGTTTTCTACCATGCCCTAGACAGGGAGAACGCCGACAGGATTGACAGAGAGGCCGGAGGAAACTTCTTGTATCACGTGGACAAAGAAGGTGCGTATGACCTGATGAAGCAGTTGGCCAAGCAGGACACCCGACTGTTTGACGATCGCAGGATGGCGGCTAGAGCCGAACCTGCAGAGGATGACCGGATAGACAACCTGGCCAAGATCGTTCACGACTTGGTCAAGAAAGTCTACTCGGATAAGAAGACTGTTGCAGCAGTCGAGGAACCGGATCTGGACACAGCCATTGAGGAGCTAAGGACTGAAGATACCAACTACGTACAGCAGCAGTGGGACCCGAGCCGGTACCGACCGGGTACGAGAGACCATCCCGGGTTTCGGTACGGAAACCCGAACGCAGCAGTTTATGCACCGGGATTCCAGCACAGGCCACCAGCTCAGCAGGCTGCCCCGGCCCAGCAGGCTCAGTCAGTCCCGTCAGCACAGCAGTACGACGCTCAGATGAAAGAGATCAAGTCCATGTTCCAGACTATGGAATCCCGGTTCAAGCACATGGACACCTTGACGGCAGATATGCAGACAACCAAAACGTCACTGCGCGCTTTGGAAGTACAGGTGGGGCAGTTAGCACAGCAGCTAACGGAGAGACAGCCAGGAAACCTACCCTCGAACACAGTAAATAATCCACGGGCTCAGATCAATGCTATCTCCACTCGGAGTGGATTGGCACTGCAGGATCCACCGTATCCCAGCCACGCACGTGCAGAAAATTCGAAAGAAGTAGAACGCAACTTGTCGGGCCAGGATAACAGCACAGACGACCGCCCCCAGCCGAAGGGCTCGGTTGAGCAGGATGCAGTGCAGAACGAGACAGGTGCACAAACTGTACCCGTCTCCAAGGAGGTCCCGTACCCCTTGCGAACACGAAAGAGGGATGACAGCAAGGACTACGCCAGGTTTCTTGAGATGTTCAAGCAGCTGCAGATTAACATACTTTTTGCTGAGGCTTTGGCTAAGATGCCCACTTACGCCAAATTCCTCAAGGACATCTTGTATGGGAGGAGGCGAATGAGCGATTTCGAGACCATAAACCTGACGGCAGAAGTGAGCAATTGTGTGAAGAATGGGCTACCGAGGAAGAGAAAGGATCCTGGCAGTTTCGTCATACCGGTCACCCTAGGTAACGCTTACACAGGAAAGGCTCTGTGTGACCTAGGGGCCAGCATCAACCTGATGCCATTGACGATTTTCAAAAGTTTGAAAGTCGGTGAACCCCGACCCACCAGAATCATGCTGCAGATGGCAGACAGGTCCGTAAAACAGGCCTACGGGGTTATCGAGGATATTCTGGTCAAGGTCGGCGAACTTATTTTTCCGGCAGATTTCGTCATCCTGGACATGGAGGCAGGGGAGGTACCGCTCATACTTGGCAGGCCGTTTTTGGCCACGGGCGAAGCAATGATAAACTGTAAGAGCGGGGAGCTGACCATGCAGATTAACGAGGAAAAAGTGAAATTCAACGTTTTCAAATATCTGCAACTGCCAAATTACTACGACCACGAGGACATCTTTGCTATCGATGTGGTGGACGAAGGCTGGGAAAACGAGGAGATGGACCAATTGTGGGAAGAGATTGACAGCATGTACGGGGAAGAAAAAGAGAAGACTCGGTGCGAGCACGCCATGAGAGCCGAAGACTGGACCACTTTGCACTGGGACGAAGACGGCGGGCAAAAGATGATTCTGGTCCCGTCACTCAAGGAACCACCCGCACTGGAGCTGAAACCGCTCCCGAGCTATCTCAGGTATGCGTATATTGGTGAAAATAGTACTCTGCCCGTAATTGTTTCGTCTCTTTATCTCAGGAACAGGAGCAAAAACTGCTGGAAGTATTGCGAGAGCATAAGGAAGCAATCGCATGGACGATTGCAGATATCAAGGGGATCAGCCCCTCCTACTGCATGCACAAGATCCGAATTGAAGAAGGCAAGAAACTGGTGATTCAGCCCCAGCGGAGACTGAATCCGAACATGAAGGACGTTGTGCGAAAAGAGGTCATGAAGTGGCTGGAAGCGGGAATCATCTACCCCATATCGGACAGCACGTGGATCAGCCCGGTCCAGTGCGTGCCCAAGAAGGGGGGTATTACGGTGGTGCAGAATAACGATCAGGAGCAGATTGCGCAGCGCACCATTACGGGCTGGCGGATCTGCATGGACTATCGGAGGCTAAATGATGCAACACTGAAAGACCACTTACCGCTGCCATTCATGGACCAGATGCTGGACCGGCTCGCCCATCACGCCTACTACTGTTTTCTGGACGGGTATTCCGGGTACAACCAGATTTGCATAGCCCCGGAGGATCAGGAAAAGACGACGTTTACCTGCCCGTACTGTACGTTCGCGTTTCGACGCATGCCGTTCGGGTTGTGTAATGCTCCTGCCACGTTCCAGAGATGTATGATGGCGATTTTTTCCGACATGATCGAGAAAAATCTGGAGGTCTTCATGGACGACTTTTCACTCTTCGGGGACAGTTTCGATGACTGCCTGTTCCATTTGGGCCAGGTTCTGATCCGATGCAAGAAGGCGAATTTGGTGCTCAATTGGGAAAAGTGTCACTTTATGGTCACCGAGGGGATCGTGCTGGGTCACAGAATTTCCAGCAAGGGACTCGAGGTGGACAGGGCTAAGATTGAGGTGATAAAGCAGCTTCCATACCCGACGAACGTAAGGGCGATCAAAAGTTTTCTGGGACATGCAGGATTTTACCGAAGATTCATCAAGGACTTTTCCAAGATCACAAAGCCACTTTGCGCGTTACTCGGAAAAGACGTACCCTTTGATTTCAACGCAGCATGTCGGCAAGCTTTTGACCACTTGAAAGAGAAGCTGACCACAGCCCCGGTTATAACCACGCCAGATTGGTCACTCCCGTTTGAGCTAATGTGTGACGCCAGCGACTACGCAGTCGGGGCAGTTTTGGGCCAGCGAAAGGATAAGGTATGCCACGTAATTTATTATGCGAGCCGGGTACTCAACGATGCCCAGCTCAACTATGGCACGACAGAGAAGGAACTGCTGGCTGTGGTGTATGCACTGGACAAATTCAGGCCCTATTTGGTCGGGTCAAAAGTATCGTTTTTACCGACCATAGTGCTCTGAAATACCTGCTGAACAAGAAGGACGCAAAACCGAGACTGTTGAGGTGGGTACTACTGATGCAGGAATTCGATGTGGAAATCCGGGACAAGAAGGGAGTTGAGAACGTGGTAGCGGATCACCTATCCAGACTTGAAAACGCGAAGGTGGACCCGGTGCCGATCAAGGAAAACTTCCCGGACGAGCACATCATGGCAGTCAAAATCGGGAGACCGTGGTACTATGCCATAGCCAACTATTTGGTAACTGGCACGCTTCCCGAGGATCTCACCCCGTCGCAGCGGAAAAAGTTCATTGCCGAAAGTCGACAGTATTTCTGGGACGACCCGTACTTGTTCAAACAGGGGGCCGACAACATCTTGAGAAGGTGTATCCCGACCCACGAGGCCTGGAACGTGATCCGACACTGCCACTCGTCACAGTGTGGGGGTCATTTTGGGGGAACGCGAACAGCGCATAAAATACTGCAGTCCGGGTTTTTCTGGCCGACAATCTTCAAAGACTGTCACGACTATGTGCAGGGATGCGATAGGTGCCAGAGGACAGGAAGCACGTCACACCGGGACGAGATGCCGATGACAGTGTGGCAGGAGGTAGAGCCATTTGATGTATGGGGGATTGACTTCATGGGTCCGTTCCCGTCTTCGATGGGGAATCTTTACATTCTGCTGGCAGTAGATTATGTGACAAAATGGATCGAAGCGATCGCGTGTCAGAAAACGATGCAGCTACCGTTGAGCGTTTTCTGAAACGCAACGTTTTCACTCGTTTCACGACTCCCAGGGCAATGATCAGCGACGAGGGATCTCACTTCATCAATCGGGTTTTTGCGAAAGCTCTGAAACAATACGGCGTGTCAGTTCATAAAGTCTCGTTACCTTACCATCCGCAGACGAACGGGCAAGCCGAGGTGTCGAATCGAGAGATCAAGAGCATACTCGAGAAAACAGTGAATCTCGGCCGAAAGGATTGGTCCGTCAGACTAGACGATGCGCTCTGGGCCTACAGAACAGCTTTCAAAACACCGCTGGGAATGTCACCGTACCAGCTCGTTTTCGGGAAAGCGTGCCACTTACCGGTGGAACTGGAGAACAAGGCGTATTGGGCCATCAAACTGCTGAACTTGGACCAGAATCTAGCAGGGGATAAGAGGAAGATGGCACTGCTGGAATTGGAAGAATTCCGCAGAACGGCTTTCGAGAGCGCCAAAATTTACAAAGAGAAGACAAAGAAGTGGCATGATAACCGTATCACGCCAAAGCAGTTTAACGAAGGCGACAAAGTGCTTCTCTACAATACCCGAATGCGGTTCTTTCCGGGGAAGCTGAGGTCTCGTTGGTCGGGACCGTTCATCATCAAGCAGATTTTTGCCTGGGGGGCATTCGAGCTGGAAAATCCAAAAGATAACTCCAGTTTCAGGGTGAACGGGAACCGGATCAAGCCGTATCTCGAGACCACCGAAGTCGTCAAAATAGACCCGGTCTATTTCGATGACCCGTGAGAGGTAACAAGGTCGGGCCGTCGACCGTAAATCACAGGGCGCTGTTTGGGAGGCAACCCAAAATTTATCGTTTATTTATTTAGTTTTGTTAGTTATTACGTTATTATAACAGTTCTGAATTTTCGAGAGAGGCGAGATGAGCGGGTTTTTGACTTTGAATTTGAAAGTGTGCAGAGACAGAATCATCCAAAACAGCCAAAATCAGGAAAGCAGGGGAAGAGAGAAGTTTTGAAAGAAAAAAAAATATATATATTTTTGCCTCGGGTTGCGTATATACGCCCCTGCGTATATACGCAACCCGTGGGGCAAAAATGATTTTTTTTTTTCTTTTTTTGGTTGTTTTCTGGTTGGGTATATACGCAGGGGTTGCGTATATACGTAAACAGGAAAAGAAAAAAAAAATCGAAAATTTTTCAAAACCCCGGGGGTATTTTGGTCATTTCGACCAATTAGGTTAAAGCCAAGAGAGGGGGACGGGTTAGCCATTGTTGGCACCTCCCTTTCTCTCTCTACCTCCATTTCCTCTCACTTGAAGAACACAAATTTTGCCCCGGACTTCCAAATCAAAATCCGGGCACATTTCTGGAATCCCCTCGTCGCAAGGAGCAAGATTCATCCATCAAAATCCAGAAACAATCAAAAATCGAGCGGGCAATTTCCATCAAAAAGTGAGGTGTTCTTGAGGAAAAGTGCAAATTCGAAGGTGTTAGAGCAAGAACTAGCAAAATCCGTACAAGGGAACGTGAACGAGGAGATCGAGGGCTTCGATTTGGAGGGCTCGGAATTCAATTCCGGGCAGTTGACTTTTCCCGCGACTTTTCCGGCAACCACCGGCGGTTTTCCGGCGACTTTCCGGGCAGAATCTCCGGTCTTCACCCCTGTTTAGGGAAGGTCGAAAATCTCATCCCTCGCTTTATTTTCCGTTTTGGCACGGCCCGTAGCCGGGCCCGTTATTTTCGGTAATTTTGCATTTGGAGCGGCACTTGCCGTGTGGACCTCTGGTAGATCTTAGGAGGACTATCTATTGAGACACACTATTTTTGTGCACGTTTTTGCTTCGTTTCCCGAGTCGGCACGTTTTTCGAGATTTTGGTCTGTTATGGAGTTTCATGTGCCCGTCGTAGACCCTAACCGGGATGACATCCCTACTGATTATGAGGCGGCTGAGCTTACCCCTTTGATGTTTGACAGCTTTAGGTTCGTCAATCATCATGCCCAACATTACTTTATGACCGGGACCAAAATGGGGCATAGCATTCCCATAGACTATCAGTTTTGACGGAGGGAGTGAGTAGGGGCATAGCTATTCTACGTGTTATGACGGAGGGAGTGAGTAGGGGCAGGTTTTAGATAGGGGAGCTTCATGAGTTATCAGTTTTGGACAGTTTCGATTTTGACACGTTTTTCGAGGGAAGGACAGGGTGAGTGAGAGGCGACAGTGCATTAATTTGCGGAGGTGGATCACTTCATTACATAGTGACCACAGGAGGAGTTAGTCGCGTGCGAGCATCTTTTCGCACAAACCGGGGTTCCGGGGGGTTGTAGGGTCAATTGGTGGTTGTGCCGTTTTTCTACATCTTTGGTGATGAGGAGGTTCGGTGGAACTGCACGATGTTATCTTGACTACAGGATCAGTGCTTCAGGATTAGTGTGGGGGTACTTCACATGGGGACATTTTACGTACCCCACGACAAAGATTTATTTTCACTCACTCAGCTTTAGTCAGTTTGGTATTGTTGATATTCGTGTACGTGTGTATATATAGTTGTGTTAAAAAAAAAAAAAAAAAAAAAAAAAAATGAAGAAAAAAAAAATAGAGAAAAGAAAAAAAGAAAAAAATATATGATCCAGTTTTTAGTGTGTTTTGTGTTTTTATTATTTAAATAAAAAGCTGAGTGAGTGGCACAATTTTCGAGACGTTTTCCACCGCTTCACATTTGTGGCCGCAAGCACGGCGAAGACACACCGGGGGACAGGAGAATTGGGGAAGCAGGAACTTAGGTGTTTCGGGCAGTTTTTCGGGATCTCGGTGAGGGGTGTGAGTTTGGTAAATTGTGAGAATGTCATAACATGTAGGATTATGCCGTACCTTGATACATATATCTATCCTACCTGATTAGACATAGATCCTTTCGGAAACAGCTCGGATGGTAAGTTAGCTAGGGATTTGCTCAGTTTGATTACCAAAGTAATAGTACTTCGGTCCAGTGCTTAAATCCACCATATAAATCTGTTCAAACTTACCGATCGCTTGCAGGGAAGTAAATTCTGAAAAGGATGAGATCACGAGGACACACTGTTTATGTTTTTGAGGTTGCCCGATCTCGCCAAAAAATATTTTTGTCACTAGTCTGTTTTGAGTCGTTTGAGTCTGTGTATATTCTATCTGCGTCAGTTTTTCTATCGAGTCGTCCGGTTGAAAGGTTCGGGTCGAAAGTGTATGCAACGGTAGGGTATGTACAGAGTCAGTCACGAGGACAGAAATGCAGGCTAGAGTTGGCAGGATTGCTCGGGACGAGCAATGTTTAGTGCGGGGGTATTTGATAACGCCCAATTAGGGGTTATCTTTTAGCCTGATTTCACGAGTATTTGTGTCGGAATTAGCGGTTTTTGCCGGAAAATGCCTTAGAATGCCCCGGGAATCTAGAACGAGACGTTTATTTGTACTTGCTGGTTTTCTGCTTATTTCTTGCTATATTTGGATATGATCGCGGGTTTTCGTTCGTGTTGCCTTTTCAGGAACAGGTTCGGGAGGTGCATCGGGATGCGTGCCGGGACCAAGCCGGGACCGTCTCGGGAAACGTGCACAGGACCGGGACACGACGGAAACACGGAAGAGCAGAAGTACACTGAAGAGGCAAACCGGGAGCATCAGGCAGAAGAGTGGGACCCAGGGGACCAGACCTGGCCCACCAGAGGACCAAGTGGGCCCCACCTACCCCCACGGCCTGCGTATATACGCAGCCCCTGCGTATATACGCAGGCAGTGAGGGTGGTGGGGGATGTTGGTTGGGCCCTGGTTGCGTATATACGCAACCCCTGCGTATATACGCAGCCCGTTTTGACTTTTGGTCAAAGACGGTGGACCGATGGCAGATTCCGTAATTTCGAGCACAAGCGTTTTCAGGAAACATCACTATTTAAAGACTCGTCCAGACTCGTTTTGAGGCATTCACGAAGACACAGCACAATTCTCAGCACAACCGAAGGACAAGTCAGAGCATTCACGGAGAGCACGAAAGCGCGATTCGAGATTCGAAGACTTAGTTTGATTTCGTTCTCTCTCTTTATATTCAGAAACTGCGTTTTGTACTATGTCTAGTCGTAGCTAAACTTTTCACCTAGGTTCTCGGTGAACCTAGGGTTTCGTACTCAGATTTTATGATTACTTCGTTTATGGATTCATGATGATTGTCTTAATTCAGCAAGTTGTATCTGTTATTCTGGTTTGATTATTATCGTATATGCATGATAGGATTGATCACCCAGGATTGCTATAGACCCGAGCTTGTAGGTGAAAACGTCAAGTTAGGGTTAGGAAGAAAAACCGGGATTTAGTACCTTACCCTGATAGACCGACCAGAGAAAGGGAGATAGGGCTAGCGTCGAAAAACGTGAGACCAACTGTTAGAGAATTTGACCCGGGCCATTCGGACAGGTTAGAAACCCTAACAGGATAAGACCGAGACTGCAGACTTAGGCAGCTTAACAAGAATCCGAAAGTCTGCAGGATCGGGATTACGTGTGGAATCTGAAAAGTCACTGCACAACTGGTACGTTGCACAGATATCGAAACTGCTGAGTGTTTTCATAATCGAACGTAAAGCTAAAATATGTAGAAACCCTAGGGGATCCTGGAACCTAGTCTTCATCTCTTACCGTTACAACCAAATCAGCTTATTTCAGAAAACGTCACAAAAAATATTTACGTTTTTAAATTCTGTTTTTAGTTTAGTCACTATAATCACAACCTACTCCTCCTGGTTACTACTCTTGGAAAACCGAAACTGACAACGTAAGTAAACCCGAAACAGTCCTCGTGGGAACGATGACCCGAGTCTAAATTGCACCCGGTACTACAAGATTCGTACACTTGCGATAGCACGTTAGTTTGCGCATCAGTTATCATTTTTATTGTCGAACGGACTTGGCTGCGTTATCTTAAAAGGTTACCTTCTTTTATTTAACACAAGCTTACTGTCTATATATAGCTGATGATGTTGTCACTTTGTATCGGTATCTCATAGACAGTTTCTCCGTGGAGTGTTATTCTATTGAATGTTGTAGCCAACCAGATCAGACTGATACGGGTCAGACGTATCTTCATCCACCGTATTGTTTACTTAATTGTTAGTTATTATTATTTATTAGCTTATTTATTTATTTAATTAGCTTAATTAGTTTATTTCATTAGTTAGTAGATTGGGCAGAGCCCGTTAGGTCAAACTGTCTAGGATTAGGTTGTTTCGTCTATTTAAACGCTTGTACTTTTCAGTTTATTTTCATCGAATGAATTGATTATGAGAAGAAAATCTTTATTCGGTCAATCGTTAGTTTGTTAGAATAGCGCGGTAGGCTATAAGCTACTTGGGAGTTTTGTCGATTTCTCACAAAATCGTCACATCCGATACCTTCGGGTATCAATTGGCTCTTTCATTGAGTTTCGCCATCCTCTGGTGAAATCAAGGTGAACACACCTGCTTTCAACATCGAACAATGGCGTGAAGATTGGCAGAAAAGTCGCGAGGAATTCAAGGATGCTCTAGCGACGATCGTGAAGGACTTTCTCGAGCAAATCAGTCAACGAGTCCAGGAGGGGATGGAAGACGCACCAAACTGCGAAGAACCTGATCTGGAGAAGCTGCAAGAACAACAATCGCCGCCATCGCCTGAAAACCACCACCTGAATCCGATCGGCACCACAAACACCACTAGCGACCACGAATGGAACTCAGGCCACCGATCGGACATTGAAGCAGACTCGGAGGTCCTTAGTCGTGACCCTCTTCGCCTCCGTCGGCTGACAGGGGATTTCGGCGACGACTTCTGCGGCGCGACACGCAGACACCACCTGAGCCATCGGCGGTCTCCGGCGAACTCGATCCGACTAGCGCCGGCCTCCAACGGGTACAATCGACCCTCAACGTCTTCGGCGTCCTAGGGGCGCTGCGCCAACTACCACCCACGGCCGCCACCGATCTCTGTCCAGCCAACCAACACCCCGTCGACCTCACTGCCGCCGTCTCCTCGCCAATTCCACCACAACCACCTCCAGCCTCCACCATCGACATCCATGGCCGCCTGCACAACAAATTGACTCTTCAACCGTACCAGATTCACTCCCAAGCTAGGGTTGCAATTCCCCTTGGGCTGCAATTGCGCTTTGGGCCTGTTCTCATTTGGTCCAATTCTTCACTAAGGTATGCCTTTTCTTTTGGGCCTCTTTCTTTGGGCCTAAATATATGTAAGCTTATTGCTAGTTGTGGACTACAACGTGAGACCTTCAAGGATGTTCGCCGTCAATTTGATCTGGGTCCACTCATTCTGATCCGCCTTGAGGACAATGCGATTTTTAACAGGAGGGGAGTTGATACGGGTCAGGCGTATCTTCATCCACCGTATTATTTAATTATTTACTTAATTGTTAGTTATTATTATTTATTAGCTTATTTATTTATTTAATTAGCTTAATTAGTTTATTTCATTAGTTAGTAGATTGGGCCGAGCCCGTTAGGTCAAACTATCTAGGGTTAGGTTGTTTCGTCTATTTAAACGCTTGTACTTTTTAGTTTATTTTCATCGAATGAATTAATTATGAGAAGAAAGTCTTTATTCGGTGAATCGTTAGTTTGTTAGAATAGCGCGGTAGGCTATAAGCTACTTGGGAGTTTTGTCGATTTCTCACAAAATCGTCACATCCGATACCTTCGGGTATCACAGACCCTCAAGACTTCTCCTTTATCATGGTATTTATTTTAAAAGATCAGAGTCTACAATGTCTCCCACCCCCCCATATATTAGACAAAAGAAGGGACAAAAATGAATCCCATGTCCCAACTGTGGAGGCTAAACTCTTTGCTTCTACTGTTTTAGAACTCGTCTTTCTATATCATTAGGAAAATAAAAGACATTTGCCAGCTTCAAAACCATCTGGTACCACCAAGTACATGGGACCACAATCCTGGTTTGGCCTATTCTATGACTTTGCATAGGTTAGTCACTTTAACATATTCTCAACTAGTTACATGGACACCTTGAGAAATATCGAATTTTCATTCTTTTTTAGATATCAATCGGAGGGTAAGAATCTGAAGACCAATAACGCAAAGAAAATATAGGAAAACTCATACATCATGGTACTTGCTACTGCAGTTTTGAGGCAATTCAAATTCATTAATGATAATTATTTGATAATGAAGTTTGGTTTCTTGGAACTTGAAGAAACTCATCTAGAAAACAATAATTGCACTTGAAGAGTACATATTAGTTCTCTGTTTGGAATAAAAGACCTGTCTGGTGAGGTAGAGAACTTCAGACGGTTGTGGTGTTTCCTCCTGAAGTAGCAAAATCTATAGGACTTCTTACAACATGCTTACCTTTGACCTCGTCGTAAGCGGCAGTCTGCAAGCTACTCCCAGAATCAATCTTAATTATCAAAGTGAACTTTGCTCTAGTGTTCTTACCTTGGAAGGAAATCGTGGATGGTTGAACCACCACCTTCATGCCTGATGGGGCGAGCACTGTATTAACAAGACTACTGAAGCAGCTGACTTTCACTGAAGCTGAAGCCCAGAAGTTAGGCCCATTGTTCTCTCAGCCAAGCCCAATAATCTCTCTTAATTCATTTGTAACCCATTACAAACTATAAGGGTATTTTAGTCCTTTGTGCCTTTAGCAGAAACCCTAGCTCATCTTATATGTACAATCGCTCCCGTTATGATCCAGTCATTGGTGGCTTTGTATATAAGCTTCTTCTCCTTCTAGGGTTCATTATCTTGACTGTAAATATACATAGTCGTTCTTCTTCTTCTTCTTCTTCTGCAACTTCAATTTACAAGAACCGATTGATTCTTTCATGGCATCAGAGCCATGACTCTCTACCTACACAAATCCACCACACACCACACCTATTCATCTTCTCTCAAATATTCGTAACCTTCTTCCGTTCAAACTGGACAGATCCTATTTTATTCTATGGAAACATCAAGTATCGTCTATTTTTCGTACACACAGTCTATATGGTCACCTAGATGGATCTTATCTCTATCCACCACAGTTTCTCTCCACCAAAGGCGGCGGCGAACCCACAGTTAACCCTAATCACTCTTCTTGGATCCTTCAAGACCAAGCGGTTCTTAGCGTCTTGAATTCTACTCTTTCTATTGAGGATTTAACCTTGGTAATTGGTTGTTCACATGCACGATCTACTTGGCTCTCCCTTGAGCGTCGCGACGCGTCTCTTACCCGTTCCAATATCTTTCAACTAAAATCCGATCTTCAAACTCCCATGGGGGATCTGGATCTGTTGATTCAAATACGCAGAAACTTAAGATGATTAGGAATCAACTAGATATTTCATCGATCATCATCGACGATGAAGACATGCTTCTCTACGCTCTCGACGGACTCCAACCAGATTCTAATCCGTTCAGATCATCTCTTCGCACCAGATCTGAACATCTGTCATTTGAAGAGCTTCATGTCCTTCTCCTATTTGAAGAACAGATGTTTGCCTCTCAGGCACTAAACCCAGATCTTAGCCCTGCTGCGTTCTATACCCTCAATTCTTAACGTGTCAAAGGTGGCGGCTGCCATATATATGGTGGTTCACGCGGCGGTGGAAGATCTGTCTGGACCGAGAAGTAGTGGTGGTCATTCAGACTCTCATCGAGGCGGACGGTTAAGTTCAGGCTCCTTTGGCAGATTTGGGTATGGATCCGGACATGGATTCGGTTTTGAATTTGGATCTGGATCCGGGTCCGGTAATGGCACCTCTCATGGATCTGGGTCCGGTAACAGGTTCACTCAATTTGGTTGGGATCGTGGCTCGTCGGGTCGATATGTGATTCAAGGGGTCGTTCCATTTATGGTTCCGGGCGTGGTGGTTGTCCTGTCAATTGCCAAATATGAGGCAACGACTACCATTCAGCCTTGGAATGCTACCATCGAATGGACTATGCGTATCAGAGACGCCTCCCACCTCGGCAACTATTTGCATTGGCTGCTTCTTCTAATCTACAACACTCTGCTCCGCTTGAGGTCTGGCCTACCGACACAGGGGTCTCCAACCACATGATTGAAGAGTTGCGTAATCTGTCTCTCACCGAGCCATACACAAACAGACCAAGTAACTGTCAGTAATGGATCTTCTCTACCCATTCATCACTCTAGTAATTCTCTCCTAACTCCTGCACATGATTCTTTTCAATTAACAAATACTCTTCATGTTCCAAAAATATCTGCTAATTTACTATTTGTAAATAAGTTATGTTCTGATCATAATGCGAGATTTATTTTTGATGAGCATTCATTCTGCATTCAGGTCAAGGCTACGCGCAGAATTATGTATCAGAGTCTTTCTAAAAGTGGTCTTTGCCCAATATCATCTATGTCTCTACAATATTATCCCCAAGCTCACTTGGGACAACGAGTTAAATCTCATCTCTAGCATTCACGTCTTGGACATCCAACAAACTCTATTTTAATTTAGTGTGTTAACTGTAAATTGCATAATTATGCTAAATATGCTGCTACTTTGTTTGAATCATGCTTGGCTGGCAAAATGACTCGGTTACCATATTTTGCTTCTACTTCTTGCATAGTGATGTTTGGGGACCGGCCACTATGCAGCCCTATAATGGATTCAAATACTATGTTCTCTTTGTCAATGAGTATTCTAGGTTTACGTGGCTTTTTTTCCTTTGAAACTCAAATCAGATGTCTCTAATGTCTTTGCTAAATATAAACTGTTTATAGAAAAGTTTTTGGATCACTCTATTAAAAAAATTCGTTCTGATGGTGGTGGTGAATACACCGCATTTACATTTCAAAAATTATTGGCTGATCATGATATTCAACATCAAAAGAGTTGTCCTCATACTCCGCAAAAAAACGGTATTGCAGATGCAATCTGTCATATACTTGATGTTGCAGTAACTCATTTACATACTCCTTCTTTACCTAAGGTGTTTTGGTATTGTGCAGTAGCTACTGCTACTTATTTGATAAATAGGTTACCTAGCTAAACAACATCTGAAAAGTCACCCTTCGAATTACTTTTTCTCACTAAGCCTGATTATTCCTTTTTACGTATGTCTCGCTGATCTGCTATCCTTGTCTTCGTCCTTATATGAAATCAAAATTAGACCCAAAACAAAACCCTGTGTATTTTTGGGTTATGCAGATCGTTACAAGGGCTATTTATGTTATGACAATAGCCTTAACAGATTCTTTTTTGCGATGTTTTATGAGTTTACATTTTGATGCGCGAATTAGCGTGCTAGTCGCAAGTATACGAATCAGGTAGTACTTGGTGTATTTCAACTCGGGTTATCGTTCCCACGAGGACTATTTTTGATATTTCAAGTAATCAGCTTTAACTAACAAAGTGTAAAAAGGAGTAGTTTGAGATTTTGATTACTAAGTAAGTACGAAATGTAAAAATTGAAACGTAAATATTTTTGTGAGAACCTTCGGTAAGATCATTGGTGTTGTAAATCTAGGGATTAAGGTACTAGATTCCGTGATCCCTAGGGTCTCTTCAGTTTTTCGATATGAAAACACAAAGCAGTCACTTATCCGTGCCACATACCAGTTGTGCAGTATCTTTACTTTTCCTTGCACGTTATCACAATTCTGCAGATTTTCTGCTCCTA
Organism: Linanthus parryae; assembly: GCA_023055425.1. Lineage (NCBI taxonomy): Eukaryota > Viridiplantae > Streptophyta > Magnoliopsida > Ericales > Polemoniaceae > Linanthus > Linanthus parryae. Next base: position 123,196,284 of record JALGPY010000004.1, on the reverse strand, counting down.
TTAAGCTACCTAAATCTGAAGTCTCATTCTAAGTCTGCTAGGGTTTCTAACAAGTCCTAAAGGCCTCGGTCAAAACCGCTAACAGTTGGTCCAACGTTTTTAGGCTAGTCCTATCTCCCCTTCTCTATTTGGTCCATCGGGGTAAGGTGCTAAATTTTGTCTTATCTTCCTAACCGTAACCAGCCTTTTTCACCTACCGATTCGAGTCTTTAGCACTTCCGGGTGATCAAGCCGAGTATGCATAACAGTAAAATCAATAACGAATAAAAACTGCTGATATTAAGAACATGAGATCATGAATCCATAGTAAAAAACAGAACTAGATACTGAATACGAAACCCTACCTTCACCGAGAACCTAGGTAAAAAGTTTAGCTACTGAATGACATAATTAAATAACAATGTTCTGAAATAAAGAGAGAGTGAAATCAAATGAGTGTCTCAGTTTCTGGATTCGCGCTTTCGTGCTCTCCGATGATGCTCTTTACTTCTCCTTAGGTGTATTGTGTGTCAAAACGAGCTCTGGACAATCCTCTATATAGTGCTGAGAAACTTCCGGAAAACTGCCTGAAATTTCAAAACTGCCACAGGCCAAAACTGCCTCAGAAATAGGTGTTGTCTGCGTGGCTGCTGCTTGGCTGGCAGCTAGCCACACAGACAGTGACTTTGTCTACTCCAAAAATCTCTCTCTAGCCCCCTGCCGGCGTGGCTGCTGCGTGGCTGGAAGCTATCCATGCAGCCAGCAGCTTCCTGTCTTCATGCTAGCCTATTTGTGGACCCTGTCTGCTCGTGCTGCGTTTTGACCCGAAATTTGTCAAATTACCAAAATACCCATGGGTCAAACCGCTCCAAATTCCGCCCTATCTTGAATCTGATCATAAGAAAACTGCTGATTGAATTTGGGCGACAAAATCCAAACTCGACTCTGAAAACTCGGGCCCGGTGTCAAAATTACCAAAATACCCCTGGGTCAAAACTGTCCTTGAAATCGACCTGAACATGAAATAACTGATCACTACTCCGGACACAGGATCCCGAGACTCGTACTTGGGCGTGCCCTGTCTGGGATCCATGCTTGGACGTGGGTCAGGATTTTCGGCCGGACTCAGTTTCAGCTTTATGACATGTTTCCGGAAAGCCCCTGACGTCTACCGCTGGTTTCACATCAATACTCCAAGTAGTATTCCAGATATTGTCAACCGAGTGTATTCCGGTCATCCTCCGTTCTGGCATTTTTAGCATTCTTGGTCGGTTTTCACTGCCCGTTTCTCATCCAGTCTTTCTGTTCTCCGTTCCACTCTCGCTTGTACCAGCCTCGGTCAAATCCTGCCCCGGGCATTTCTGCACGTTTCCCAAGGTGAACCCAGTTCTGTCTCGACAGGCATCCCGATGTACTTCCCAAACCTGATCCTGCACAGACAACTGACACGATCCAACCGCAAGTGTACGGCTGTCGCGTATAAACCGGAAATCCGGGTTGTCGAACCCAAGGGACTTTGTTCTGAATTAGTTATTTACTCTCAACCCTATGTGGGCACAACGCGTTTGTTTGTGTTTGCTAAGTCTACGAAAATTAAAAGACGATGACAAGTTAACTGTTTAGATGAGGGCACGATTAACGAGAATAATTGCAAAGATTACTAATATGGGATAAAATTCCGGGAATTCTCTCTAGGTTTAGTAGGGATGATATAAACTTATGCTTTGATTCATGAAACAACAACGTATCTTTTATTATTAATCGAGCAACGTAAAATTTATCGTGTAATCAAATAAATTATCTATTCCTGAAACCAAAATATACCGAGTTACCAAGTCTATTTCACTTTTAGGCACGGATTAAAGTTCATGATTCTAATCTAATGATCCTAGTTAACAATACCGAGTTACCAAGTAATGATTCGACTAGGTGAATTGCTCACTTTACCGACTAAATATGACAGAGTTACCACGTGAGTGTCAATTAAAATTACTCCTATGTTAGCTAGGCGTAAGTAATTGAATTAAGCTCATAAACAATCCAAAATAACAAAAGATCACGATTGATTAAGTCTAGAACGTGAATCAAAATCTCAAAACATTCAGTTCATACGAAAACCCTAGCTATCAAACGAGAATTCCCAGTAAAAATAGGTTTAGCTACTACACGACATGATCAAAATACCGAGTTTGATGATGATAAACAAAAAGTAGAGAGAAAGAGGAGAGAAAATATCCAAATGATGCAATCCTAAGATCCAATCTTGCTCCCCAACGTCTTCTTGCTCTCCCACGTGCGTAGAACCTTGCCCACCTCTGGAAAATACAACCTAGATTGCTTAAATATGTTTCCAAAATAACATGACAAAGTTTGGATCAATTGCATAAAAACCCCGCTAAAATCTGCTCCTGTGAGCGATGTCTTCGTACGTACACTTTCCATTCGTGCGAAGAAGGTCTTCTTGCGAACACCTTATGTTCGTTCGAAGAGGTCTTCTTGCGAACACTTTCTGTTCGTGGGAATAGGTCTTCGTACGAAGACTTTTTCTCTTCGTACTAAGTTCTTCCCACCCAGATAAGTACTGCAACATGTTTCAAGAAGACTTTTCCAACATCCGAATTTTGGCTAAGTGTTAAGTCTTCGTGTGAAGACTTTTGTCTTCGTACGAAGACACCCTTTTCCTGCATTTTTCTTCCAAGACTTGTCTTCTTCTTCGACGGACCATAACTTTTTCGTGCGATTTCCTTTTTAGCTCCGTGACCCGCCGTTGGAAAGCTCTTCGAGTCTACTTTCAATTTCCACTGGTCTCACTACCATCTTCATTGTAGAACTAAAAATATCCTCAAAATATACTTAATTTTCTCTAAAACATCTTGGAAAAGCAACTAAGCTTTTTGAAAAGCAAATGAGGACTCGGATTTTGATCCCGAACTCTGATGAATGTGAATTTTCACCTTTGGATTCCTTTTGCGACGTAGACTTCACCCATGTATAGAAATTCCCGTTTCCGGACCATTTTCTCTTTTTTTCTCAATTATCGCCCAAATTTGGCGAAAACATCCAAAACGCGCCAAATTCGTCTTCTTCTATTCCGAAGCTTGATAACGCCCAGTTAGGGGTTATCTTTTAGCCTGATTTCACGAGTATTTGTGCCGGAATTAGCGGTTTTTGCCTGAAAATGCCTTAGAATGCCCCGGGAATCTAGAACGAGACGTTTATTTGTACTTGCTGGATTTCTGCTTATTTCTGCTTATTTCTTGCTATATTTGGATATGATCGCGGGTTTTCGTTCGTGTTGCCTTTTCAGGAACAGGTTCGGGAGGTGCATCGGGAAGCGTGCCGGGACCAAGCCGGGACCGTCTCGGGAAACGTGCACAAGACCGGGACACGACGGAAACACGGAAAAGCAGAAGTACACCGAAGAGGCAAGCCGGGAGCATCAGGAAGAAGAGTGGGACCCAGGGGACCAGTCCTGGCCCACCAGAGGACCAAGTGGGCCCCACCTAGCCCACGGCCTGCGTATATACGCAGGCCCTGCGTATATACGCAGGCAGTGGGGTGGTGGGGGGATCTTGGTGGGGCCCTGGTTGCGTATATACGCAACCCCTGCGTATATACGCAGCCAGTTTTGACTTTTTGTCAAAGACGGTGGACCGATGGCATATTCCGTAATTTCGAGCACAAGCGTTTTCGGGAAACAGCACTATTTAAAGACTCGTCCAGACTCGTTTTGAGGAATAACGGAGACATAGCACAACTCTCAGCACAACCGAAGGACAAGTCGGAGCATTCACGGAGAGCACGAAAGCGCGATTCGAGATTCGAAGACTTAGTTTGATTTCGTTCTCTCTCTCTATATTCAGAAACTGCGTTTTGTATTATGTCTAGTCGTAGCTAAACTTTTCACCTAGGTTCTCGGTGAACCTAGGGTTTCGTACTCAGATTTCATGATTACTACGTTTATGGATTCATGATGATTGTCTTAATTCAGCAAGTTGTATCTGTTATTCTGGTTTGATTATTATCGTATATGCATGATAGGATTGATCACCCAAGATTGCTATAGACCCGAGCTTGTAGGTGAAAACGTCAAGTTAGGGTTAGGAAGAAAAACCGGGATTTAGTACCTTACCCTGATAGACCGACCAGAGAAAGGGAGATAGGGCTAGCATTGAAAAACGTGAGACCAACTGTTAGAGAATTTGACCCGGGCCATTCGGACAGGTTAGAAACCCTAACAGGATTAGACCGAGACTGCAGACTTAGGCAGCTTAACAAGAATCCGAAAGTCTGCAGGATCGGGATTACGTGTGGAAGCTGAAAAGTCACTGCACAACTGGTACGTTGCACAGATACCGAAACTGCTGAGTGTTTTCATAAACGAACGTAAAACTGAAATCTGTAGAAACCCTAGGGGATCCTGGAGCCTAGTCTTCATTTATTATCATTACAACAAAATCAGCTTATTTCAGAAAACGTCACAAAAATATTTACAGTTTTAAATTCTGTTTTTAGTTTAGTTAATATAATCACAACCTACTCCTCCTGGTTACTACTCTTGGAAAACCGAAACTGACAACGTGAGTAAACCCGAAACAGTCCTCGTGGGAACGATAATCCGAGTCTAATTGCACCCGGTACTACAAGATTCTTATACTTGCGATAGCACGTTAGTTTGCGCATCAAGTTTTTGGCGCCGTTGCCGGGGACTTTTAGGGTCTATTTAGTAGTCAGAATTAGTTTTCTGAGTTTTTATTTATTTTCAGTTTCGTTATTTTTCTTTTTATCTCACTGCGTTTTCGAATCTGCGTTTTCAGGACTGTTTAGTTGATGCCCAGATTGCCTCGCGATTTGGTGACACCACTCGACAACCCGGAAAAGTTGTATACCGAACAGAACCGTAGAAACCGAGAAAGCAGGATGGCAACCAACGAGAGAGATCCACCCGAGAACACCGCAGCCGGTGGTCAGGAACGAGAGACACGTACCCCAGCCCAGATGGCTAGGTACATTGAGGAGCTTGTCACAGCGGGACTTGCTGCCCGAAGCAACCAGAGAACATATAACCGATCTGGGAAGGCGTTGGTGGAAAATTTCGAGGTCCCCACCGGGGGGCATGAGCGAGCCATTGTGGTGCCCGAGATCACCGCAGAGCACTTTGACATCAAACCATCCACCATCCAGACGGTACAAACTCTCTGCCCGTTTCATGGCAGGGCCGACGAAGACCCGAACGATTTCATCGGGAAATTCGAAGACTACTGCAACAAGGTCAGATACAAGGGGGTAGAAGCAGAGGCACTCATGTTGATCTTATTTCCGTACTGTCTTTATGGAGTAGCCAAGGACTGGCTCGAATCCCGACCACCCCGATCCATCACCACATGGGAGGAGTGTGTCACGAATTTTCTGGCAAAGTTCTACCCCGCCTCCCGAGTCATACAGTTACAGAGCGAGATCCTGTCATTCAGACAGAAGATGGGGGAGACGGTAGTGGACGCATGGGACAGGCTCATGAGATTGGTCAAACGGTGTCCGAACCACGGTTTCGGAGACGCAAAAATTCTGCAGGTTTTCTACCATGCCCTAGACAGGGAGAACGCCGACAGAATTGACAGAGAGGCCGGGGGTAACTTCTTGTATCACGTGGACAAAGAAGGTGCGTATGACCTGATGAAGCAATTGGCCAAGCAGGACACCCGACTGTTTGACGACCGCAGGATGGCGGCTAGAGCCGAACCTGCAGAAGATGACCGGATAGACAATCTGGCCAGGATCGTTCATGACTTGGTCACGAAAGTCTACTCGGACAAGAAGACTGTTGCAGCAGTCGAGGAACCGGATTTGGACACGGCCATTGAGGAGATAAGGACTGAAGATACCAACTACATACAGCAGCAGTGGGACCCGAGCCGGTACCGACCGGGTACGAGAGACCATCCCGGGTTTCGGTACGGAAACCCGAACGCAGCAGTTTATGCACCGGGATTCCAGCACAGGCCACCAGCCCAGCAGGCTGCTCCGGCCCAGCACAGCAGTACGACGCTCAGATGAAAGAGATCAAGTCCATGTTCCAGACAATGGAGTCCCGGTTCAAGCACATGGATACTTTGACGGCAGATATGCAGACAACCAAAACATCACTGCGCGCTTTGGAAGTGCAAGTGGGGCAGTTAGCACAGCAGCTAACGGAGAGACAGCCAGGAAACCTACCCTCGAACACAGTAAATAATCCACGGGCTCAGATCAATGCTATCTCCACTCGAAGTGGATTGGCACTGCAGGATCCACCGTATCCCAGTCACGCACGTGCAGAAAATTCGAAAGAAGTAGAACGCAACTTGTCGGGCCAGGATAACAGCACAGTCGATCGCCCCCAGCCAAAGGGCTCGGTTGAGCAGGATGCAGTGCAGAACGAGACAGGTGCAGAAACTGTACCCGTCTCCAAGGAGGTCCCGTACCCCTTGCGAACACGAAAGAGGGATGACAGCAAGGACTACGCCAGGTTTCTCGAGATGTTCAAGCAGCTGCAGATTAACATACCTTTTGCTGAGGCTTTGGCTAAGATGCCCACTTACGCCAAATTCCTCAAGGACATCTTGTATGGGAGGAGGCGAATGAGCGATTTCGAGACCATAAACCTGACGGCAGAAGTGAGCAATTGTGTGAAGAATGGGCTACCGAGGAAGAGAAAGGATCCTGGCAGTTTCGTCATACCGGTCACCCTAGGTAACGCTTACACAGGAAAGGCTCTGTGTGACCTAGGAGCCAGCATCAATCTGATGCCGCTGACGATTTTCAAAAGTTTGAAAGTCGGTGAACCCCGACCCACCAGAATCATGCTGCAGATGGCAGACAGGTCCGTAAAACAGGCCTACGGGGTTATCGAGGACATTCTGGTCAAGGTCGGCGAGCTTATTTTTCCGGCAGATTTCGTCATCCTGGACATGGAGGCAGGGGAGGTACCGCTCATACTTGGCAGGCCGTTTTTGGCCACAGGCGAAGCTATGATAAACTGTAAGAGCGGGGAGCTGACCATGCAGATTAACGAGGAAAAAGTGAAATTCAACGTTTTCAAAAATCTGCAACTGCCAAACTACTACGACCACGAGGACATCTTTGCTATCGATGTGGTGGACGAAGGCTGGGAAAACGAGGAGATGGACCAATTGTGGGAAGAGATTGACAGCATGTACGGGGAAGAAAAGGAGAAGACTCGGTGCGAGCACGCCATGAGAGCCGAGGACTGGACCACTTTGCACCGGGACGAGGACGGCGGGCAAAAGATGATTCTGGTCCCGTCACTCAAGGAGCCACCCGCACTGGAGCTGAAACCGCTCCCGAGCCATCTCAGGTATGCGTACATTGGTGAAAATAGTACTCTGCCCGTAATTGTTTCGTCTCGTTTATCTCAGGAACAGGAGCAGAAACTGCTGGAAGTATTGCGAGAGCATAAGGAAGCAATCGCCTGGACGATTGCAGATATCAAGGGGATCAGCCCCTCCTACTGCATGCACAAGATCCGAATTGAAGAAGGCAAGAAACCGGTGATTCAGCCCCAGCGGAGACTGAACCCGAACATGAAGGACGTTGTGCGAAAAGAGGTCATGAAGTGGCTGGAAGCGGGAATCATCTACCCCATATCGGACAGCACGTGGATCAGTCCGGTCCAGTGCGTGCCCAAAAAGGGGGGTATTACGGTGGTGCAGAATAAAGATCAGGAGCAGATTGCACAGCGCACCGTAACGGGCTGGCGGATCTGCATGGACTATCGGAGACTAAACGACGCAACGCTGAAGGACCACTTCCCGCTGCCATTCATGGACCAGATGCTGGACCGGCTCGCCCATCATGCCTACTACTGTTTCCTGGACGGGTATTCCGGGTACAACCAGATTTGCATAGCCCCGGAGGATCAGGAAAAGACGACGTTTACCTGCCCATACGGTACGTTCGCGTTTCGGCGCATGCCGTTCGGGTTGTGTAATGCTCCTGCCACGTTTCAGAGATGTATGATGGCGATTTTTTCCGACATGATCGAGAAAAATCTGGAGGTATTCATGGACGACTTTTCACTCTTCGGGGACAGTTTCGATGACTGCCTGTTCCATTTGGGCCAGGTTCTGATCCGATGCAAGAAGGCAAATTTGGTGCTCAATTGGGAAAAGTGTCACTTTATGGTCACCGAGGGGATCGTGCTGGGTCACAGAATTTCCAGCAAGGGACTCGAGGTGGACAGGGCTAAGATCGAGGTGATAAAACAGCTTCCATACCCGACGAACGTAAAGGCGATCAAAAGTTTTCTGGGACATGCAGGATTTTACCGAAGATTCATCAAGGACTTTTCCAAGATCACAAAGCCACTTTGCGCGTTACTCGGAAAAGACGTACCCTTTGATTTCGATGCAGCATGTCGGCAAGCTTTTGACCACTTGAAAGAGAAGCTGACCACAGCCCCGGTTATAACCACGCCAGATTGGTCACTCCCGTTTGAGCTGATGTGTGACGCCAGCGATTATGCAGTCGGGGCAGTTTTGGGACAGCGGAAAGATAAGGTATGCCATGTCATTTATTATGTGAGTCGGGTACTCAACGATGCCCAGCTCAACTATGGCACGACAGAAAAGGAACTGCTGGCCGTGGTGTACGCCCTGGATAAATTCAGGCCCTATCTGGTCGGGTCAAAAGTTATTGTTTTTACCGACCATAGTGCCCTGAAATACCTGCTGGACAAGAAGGACGCAAAATCGAGACTGTTGAGGTGGGTACTACTGATGCAGGAATTTGATGTGGAAATCCGGGACAAGAAGGGAGTTGAGAACGTGGTAGCGGATCACCTATCCAGACTTGAGAACGTGAAGGTGGACCCGGTACCGACCAAGGAAAACTTCCCGGACGAGCACATCATGGCAGTCAAGATCGGGAGACCATGGTACTATGCCATCGCCAACTATTTGGTAACTGGCACGCTTCCCGAGGATCTCACCCCGTCGCAGCGGAAAAAGTTCATTGCCGAAAGTCGACAGTATTTCTGGGACGACCCGTACTTGTTCAAACAGGGGGCCAACAACATCCTGAGAAGGTGTATCCCGACCCACGAGGCCTGGAACGTGATCCGACATTGCCACTCATCACAGTGTGGGGGTCATTTTGGGGGAACGCGAACAGCGCATAAAATACTGCAGTCCGGTTTTTTTTGGCCGACAATCTTCAAAGACTGTCACGACTATGTGCAGGGATGCGATAGGTGCCAGAGGACAGGAAACACGTCACACCGGGACGAGATGCCGATGACCGTGTGGCAGGAAGTAGAACCATTTGATGTCTGGGGGATTGACTTCATGGGTCCGTTCCCGTCTTCGATGGGGAATCTTTACATTCTGCTGGCAGTGGATTATGTGACAAAGTGGATCGAAGCGATCGCGTGTCAGAAAAACGATGCAGCTACCGTTGAGCGTTTTCTGAAACGCAACGTTTTCACTCGTTTCGGGACTCCCAGGGCAATGATCAGCGACGAGGGCTCTCACTTCATCAATCGAGTTTTTGCGAAAATTCTGAAACAGTACGGCGTGTCAGTTCATAAAGTCTCGTTACCCTACCATCCGCAGACGAACGGGCAAGCCGAGGTGTCGAATCGAGAGATCAAGAGCATACTCGAGAAAACAGTGAATCTCGGCCGAAAGGATTGGTCAGTCAGACTAGACGATGCGCTTTGGGCCTACAGGACAGCTTTCAAAACACCGCTGGGAATGTCACCGTACCAGCTCGTCTTTGGGAAAGCGTGCCACTTACCGGTGGAACTGGAGCACAAGGCGTATTGGGCCATCAAACTGCTAAACTTGGACCAGAACCTAGCAGGGGATAAGAGGAAGATGGCACTGCTGGAATTAGAGGAATTCCGCAGAACGGCTTTCGAGAGCGCCAAAATTTACAAAGAGAAGACAAAGAAGTGGCATGATCACCGTATCACGCCAAAGCAGTTTAACGAAGGCGACAAAGTGCTTCTCTACAATACCCGGATGCGGTTCTTTCCGGGGAAGCTGAGGTCTCGTTGGTCAGGACCGTTCATCATCAAGCAGATTTTTGCCTGGGGGGCATTCGAGCTGGAAAATCCAAAAGACAACTCCAGTTTCAGGGTGAACGGGAACCGGATCAAGCCGTATCTCGAGACCGCCAAAGTCGTCAAAATAGACCCGGTCTATTTTGATGACCCGTAAGAGGTAACAAGGTCGGGCCGTCGACCGTAAATCACAAGGCGCTGTTTGGGAGGCAACCCAAAATTTATCGTTTACTTATTTAGTCTTATTAGTTATTACGTTAGTATGTCAGTTCTGAATTTTCGAGAGAGGCGAGATGAGCGGGTTTTTAACGTTGAATTTGAAAGTGTGCAGAAACAGAATCATCCAAAACAGCCAAGATCAGGAAAGCAGGGGGAGAGAGAAATTTTGAAAAAAAAATAAATAAATAAATAAATAAAATTTCCATTTTTGCCCTCGGGCTGCGTATATACGCAGCCCCTGCGTATATACGCAACCCGTGGGGCAAAAAGGGAATTTTTTTTTTGTTTTTTTGGTTGTTTTCTGGTTGGGTATATACGCAGTACTGCGTATATACGTAAACAGGAAGAAAAAGAAAAAAAAAATCGAAATTTTTTCAAAACCCCGGGGGTATTTTGGTCTTTTTTACCTTTTTAGGGTTTAAATGAGAGAGGGGGCCGGCCACACCATTGTTGGCACCTCTCTTTCTCTCTCTACCTCCATTTGCTCTCACTTGAAGAACAAAGATTTTGACTCGGACCTCCAAATCAAAATCCGGGCACATTTCTGGAATCCCCTCGTCGCAAGGAGCAAGATTCATCCATCAAAATCCAGAAACAAGTGAAAATCGAGAGAGCAAGTTCCATCAAAAAGTGAGGTGTTCTTGAAGAAAAGTGCAGATTCGGAGGTGTTAGAGCAAGAACTAGCAAATTCCGTAGAAGGGAACGTGAACGAGGAGATCGAGGGCTTCGATTTGGTGGGCTACGAATTCAATTCCGGGCAGTTGACTTTTCCGGCGACTTTTCCGGCAACCACCGGCGGTTTTCCGGCGACTTTCCGGGCAGAATCTCCGGTCTTCACCCCTGTTTAGGGAAGGTCGAAAATCTCATCCCTCGCTTTATTTTCCGTTTTGGCACGGCCCGTAGCCGGGCCCGTTTTTTTTTTCGGTAATTTTGCATTTGGAGCGGCACTTGCCGTGTGGACCTCTGGTAGATCTTAGGTGGACTACCTATTGCGACACACTATTTTTGTGCACGTTTCACGTTTTTGCTCTATTTCCCGAGTCGGCACGGTTTTCGAGATTTTGGCCCGTTATGGAGTTTCATGTGCCCCTCTTAGACCATAACCGAGATGACATCCCTACGGACTATGAGGCGGAAGAGCTTACCCCTTTGCTATTTGACAGTTTTAGGTTCGTCAGCTATCATGCCCAATATTACTTTATGACCGGGACCAAAATGAGTCATAGCATTCCCGTAGACTACAAGTTTGAGGTCGACCATACTTACATGCCGCCAGAGATGGCCGCTTATGCGAGTCGACCGGACATTTTTGGGACGTCTCTAGCAGGGTTTCCGGACTTGTCCGATACTGACTTGGTGCATGAGTTCTACGCGAACCTCCTGCACAGGGGGGAGGGGGAAGCCAATGGGGATGTCCGTTGGGTCTATATGAGGCGTACGTTTATATTGCTCACGGCGGATACCATCCGCCAAGCGTATCAGATTCCGATGCGCCACATCTCGTGCGCATATGCCGAGTGTGGCGATTACCCGCCGAGCGATGCTGAGCTTTTGCGGGTTGTGACTGGGGGGCACCCGAGTGCCCATTTCGAGAGAGAGGGGCCAGGCGAGATAGGCAAGAAATTGCATTCTCGTTTTGTTGCCGGCCCGCCACGGTGGTGGGCCGAGTGGGTAGTGAACAGGGTTGTAGGTATTAAACACTTCACCTACCTTGACTTCGAGTACGTACTCTTAGTCTATTGCCTTGTGCTGGGACGAGATGTGGACATTCCTCGTCGGATTTGGGTGTATATGATGGAGCGGAACTGCACCGGTAGCAAGAAGGGATTGGGGTACGCCAACCTCATTGCCAAACTTGCGCGGGAGTACGAGGTTCCGATGGATGATTTACAGGGTGACTTAGCGCCTCCTTTGCTACGGCCTTATAGGAAGCTTATTACTCGTCACCCGGGCCCGCCTCCGCCAGTTGTTGACCTCGATGAGGATGACGACTTTATGGAGGAGGACCCGGCACCTGCCCCTGCCCCTGCCCCTAGGAGGCGTTCGACTCAGGAGCGACTAGTCAGTCGCCAGGCACCGGCCGGACTCCGGCGATGCCGTACTTCTCGAGAGAGCGAGCGCCCCGAGTCGAGTAGGCAGGGGACTGAGAGGAATGCCCAGCCTCAGCCTGCCCATCAGAGAGAGAGCCCGGCCCCACGGGCCAACCCGGCCCCACGAGCTAGACCGGCCCCGCCCCGTAGACTGCCCAGAGTGGATGAGAGATTTGAGGGCTGTCGGGGTGGACGCAAGTCCATTGGAGAGAAGGTGTTAGAGGGAGTGGGCAAGATCTGGAGAGCGGTGACACATGTCCGCCGGACTCAGCGGAAGGTCACCAAGGACACCCAGGCTGCCCTAGCGAGTATTCGAGAGGAGCAGCGGGATGCAGCTCGGCACGCAGGCCGAGACCCGCCACTCCCGCTGTATTTTCCGCCCACCTACTCCAGTAGCTTTACCGAGGGATGGTCGGATGACGGGGACTCTAGCGAGTACACTTCTGCTCCGCCACCCCCGATCCAGCCACCACCACCGACTCAGCCATCACCGCCACCTGCCAGACAGGAGAGACGGCAGCCTGGGACACGATCCCGGCAGCCTACGGGTCGTCAGGCTGGGACCCGTACCCGACAGACTGGGACCCGTACCCAGCAGACTGGGGCCCGTTCTCACCAGCAGTCCAGTGGCAGGACGACTTTGCGGTCCCAGCCACCTAGCAGTTGGACTGGGTCCGAGTCGCAGTCCTCGGATTACCGGCCCCGTACACGGGCACGTCAGCCGGTATTTAGGACTGATTCAGAGAGTAGCTCACCGGGTAGCATATCCGGTACGTCCGAGACCGGGTCCGACCCGACATTTTTTCCGGACGAGTGAGTGCCATGAGGGCATGCCACCTCTTAGTGGGGGGGGGGGTGGTAGTCGTGTCTGCATTAACCCGGTCTGCACGTTTTTTCGTATTTATTTTTATTTTTATTTTTTATTTTTGAGTCTGCATATTTTCGTTATTTGAGTCAACCCACCATAATCATTCTGGCCATGCATTGTATATAATTTAAAAAAAAAAATGAAAAAAAAATGAAAATTAAAAATTTTTTATGCTGCTGGTTGGGTATATACGCAGGACCTGCGTATATACGCAAACAGCGAGTATAAATTATTTTTCAAAAAAAAAAAAGTTTAAAATCAGAAAATTTTGAGAAAGGGCAATTGAGATAACGAAAACAGTGAAGAAATTGAGTTTGAATCCTTTGAAAGAAAAGAAAACTTGCACCGAGGTATAGTAGATAGGTGAGAGCCAGTGACCTTTGGAATCCGCAAGTAGTTATCGACTGAGCGAAAAATACGACTAGTTGCTACACCACCGTCACATAGGTAGTCGACAACCCGCCCACGGGCGCCGTCACGGTCATCGCATTTTTCGGTGGAGTGACTGGCTATCAAGGGACCTCACGTCCTGTTTCTTACCCCTAGGTCCAATTAGTCAACCCGTTTGAAGCCAATTACCCTTTTTCTTCGTAGCCACTTTAGCCTAGGTAGCCTTCTTTGAGACCTCATCAGTCGATAGTTAGCTATTCTACGTGTTATGACGGAGGGAGTGAGTAGGGGACAGGTTTTAGATAGGGGAGCTTCATGAGTTATCAGTTTTGGACTGTTTCGGTTTTGACACGTTTTTTGAGGGAAGGACAGGGTGAGTGAGAGGCGACAATGCATTAATTTGCGGAGGTGGATCACTTCACTACATAGTGACCACAGGAGGAGTTAGTCGCGTGCGAGCATCTTTCGCACAAACCGGGGTTCCGGGGGGTTGTAGGGTAAATTGGTGGTTGTGCCGTTTTTCTACATCTTTGGTGATGAGGAGGTTCGGTGGGACTGCACAGTATTATCTCGACTACAGGATCAGCGCTTCAGGATTAGTGTGGGGGTACTTCACATGAGGACATTTTACGTACCCCACGACAGAGATTTATTTTCACTCACTCAGCTTTAGTCAGTTTAGAATTGTTGATATTCGTGTGCGTATGTATATATAGTTGTGTTTAAAAAAAAAAGAAAAAAAAAGAGAAAAAAAAAGAAGAAGAAAAAAAAAAGAAAAAAGAAAAAGAAAAAGAAAAATTATTATGATCTAGTTTTTAGTTTGTTTTGTGTTTTTGTTGTTTAAATAAAAAGCTGAGTGAGTGGCACAATTCTCTAAAACATCTTGGAAAAGCAACTAAGCTTTTTGAAAAGCAAATGAGGACTCGGATTTTGATCCCGAACTCTGATGAATGTGAATTTTCACCTTTGGATTCCTTTTGCGACGTAGACTTCACCCATGTATAGAAATTCCCGTTTCCGGACCATTTTCTCTTTTTTTCTCAATTATCGCCCAAATTTGGCGAAAACATCCAAAACGCGCCAAATTCGTCTTCTTCTATTCCGAAGCTTGATAACGCCCAATTAGGGGTTATCTTTTAGCCTGATTTCACGAGTATTTGTGCCGGAATTAGCGGTTTTTGCCTGAAAATGCCTTAGAATGCCCTGGGAATCTAGAACGAGACGTTTATTTGTACTTGCTGGATTTCTGCTTATTTCTGCTTATTTCTTGCTATATTTGGATATGATCGCGGGTTTTCGTTCGTGTTGCCTTTTCAGGAACAGGTTCGGGAGGTGCATCGGGAAGCGTGCCGGGACCAAGCCGGGACCGTCTCGGGAAACGTGCACAAGACCGGGACACGACGGAAACACGGAAAAGCAGAAGTACACCGAAGAGGCAAGCCGGGAGCATCAGGAAGAAGAGTGGGACCCAGGGGACCAGTCCTGGCCCACCAGAGGACCAAGTGGGCCCCACCTAGCCCACGGCCTGCGTATATACGCAGGCGGTGGGGTGGTGGGGGGATCTTGGTGGGGCCCTGGTTGCGTATATACGCAACCCCTGCATATATACGCAGCCAGTTTTGACTTTTTGTCAAAGACGGTGGACCGATGGCATATTCCGTAATTTCGAGCACAAGCGTTTTCGGGAAACAGCACTATTTAAAGACTCGTCCAGACTCGTTTTGAGGAATAACGGAGACATAGCACAACTCTCAGCACAACCGAAGGACAAGTCGGAGCATTCACGGAGAGCACGAAAGCGCGATTCGAGATTCGAAGACTTAGTTTGATTTCGTTCTCTCTCTCTATATTCAGAAACTGCGTTTTGTATTATGTCTAGTCGTAGCTAAACTTTTCACCTAGGTTCTCGGTGAACCTAGGGTTTCGTACTCAGATTTCATGATTACTACGTTTATGGATTCATGATGATTGTCTTAATTCAGCAAGTTGTATCTGTTATTCTGGTTTGATTATTATCGTATATGCATGATAGGATTGATCACCCAGGATTGCTATAGACCCGAGCTTGTAGGTGAAAACGTCAAGTTAGGGTTAGGAAGAAAAACCGGGATTTAGTACCTTACCCTGATAGACCGACCAGAGAAAGGGAGATAGGGCTAGCATTGAAAAACGTGAGACCAACTGTTAGAGAATTTGACCCGGGCCATTCGGACACGTTAGAAACCCTAACAGGATTAGACCGAGACTGCAGACTTAGGCAGCTTAACAAGAATCCGAAAGTCTGCAGGATCGGGATTACGTGTGGAAGCTGAAAAGTCACTGCACAACTGGTACGTTGCACAGATACCGAAACTGCTGAGTGTTTTCATAAACGAACGTAAAACTGAAATCTGTAGAAACCCTAGGGGATCCTGGAGCCTAGTCTTCATCTATTATCATTACAACAAAATCAGCTTATTTCAGAAAACGTCACAAAAATATTTACAGTTTTAAATTCTGTTTTTAGTTTAGTCAATATAAACACAACCTACTCCTCCTGGTTACTACTCTTGGAAAACCGAAACTGACAACGTGAGTAAACCCGAAACAGTCCTCGTGGGAACGATAATCCGAGTCTAATTGCACCCGGTACTACAAGATTCGTACACTTGCGATAGCACGTTAGTTTGCGCATCAAAGCTCGTTTCTTCTCTCTACTTGATTCCCGCATGCGTAATTCCTGTCAAACAATAACACGAACACTACCACGAAGATCAAATGTTATAAATTATCAAAATCATTTCCAAAATCATTAAGAAACGCCCGAATTGTCCATTTAAGCTCTAAAACATCCAAAAGGGCATTTTCTTCCTATTTTGGCTCAAATCTTCTCATGTTGCACCGAAATTAAGGTGTTATCAACAGCATAAATAAACCCTGTGATTATATCTCAAAATGCGTGAAATAAAGCAATAATGCATAAAGAAGCTCAACACACTCAGTTATAAATTCTGAGGCAAAACCGGGCTGAAATATGGCTAAAACGCTCAATTATGACACAAAAACCCCTCAAACTATGCTCAATGGTAACTCCTAATGAGGAGTTATCACATTTCCTTATGCGTTATCTTACACTACTACTGCTTCTGCACTATGTGACTTACTTTCTTCTTCTGTCTTAGGTGGCTCTTGTGTCCCCTCTGATCAGATGGCCATTGCCTGTCCCATATCCCATACATACAATTCTAAGAGCTTGTCTGAGCTGTTGCAGCCAACTGGTGATGTTTTTGGTGCGTCTCCCCCAGAGAAGCTTCACTGCCTCAAGAACATATGCAACAACACCATGATTCACCTTCCAGTTCAGGCGAGGCACTCTCGGACACCTCAATGAGGAGTCCCCTCTTCCCCGCTTCCCCCCTCCCCTTAATTTCCCACATGGACATCCAATTCAAACCCGTAGTAAGTCGGGTATTAGCAAAAAGAAATTATTGTGTCATTCGGTTACTACTGCTCCTCCCCTCTGACATTCTGGTTTCTTTGTTTAACCTTCCCACACTACGCCATCTGATCTGAATTCCTTTGCTAAGGCTTTGAAGAATTCGCAGTGGCGTGATGCTATGACTGACAGATTTCGAAGCCTCCAACGTTAAAAGAGTTTGGAATTGGTTCCTCAATCTCCCAACACAAACATAATTGGAAATAAGTGGGTTTAGTATCACTCCAAGGGCACTGATTCCCGATATTGATAACTCTATATTGGAGTTATATTTCTTCTACGTTTGTGTACCGTTTTGTGTAGTTTCCGGGTTGAATATATTAGAATTACACTATGAACTTGAAGAAATTGAATAAGTTTAGCTTTGAGTGATAAATTGTTAATCTGGGCGTTTTTCACATTATTTACATTTATTTTGTCACTTTTGATCGCACGAGGTGTTTTCGTGTTGTGTTGGACAGGAAACGGAGCTCATGGATCAAGAGGAGGAGGAAAACGAACTTTAGAACATATGCGGAAGCTTGGGAGAGGAAGAATTGGAAGAAAAGAGGACAACGATGGAAAAAGGGGGTTAAAGTGTCATTTTCATAAGTTTGGGTAGTGACACTTAACGCTCCCAATGAATAGTAGAATGAGAAGACTTAGAAAAATTGAGCGGAAGAAAAAAGAAGAAAACCCACTGAAGTGTAGGATCAAAAGTTGATCCTAGGATCAGAAGCAGATCGCAGGATCACAATATGTGATCACACGATCAAGTGGGCGAAGGTTGTAGAGAACAAAAAAAAAAGAAAACCCACTGAATTGTAGGATCACCTCTGTGATCGTAGGATCAACCCAGATCGCACGATCAGAGAAAGTTGATCGCACGATCTGCTGAAGCCCTATGCACGATTTTGCTTGTTTTTGAGCCAAAACTACGTCGTTTAGTGTTATGTTATTTCCTAACCTAGTTGGAGAATAATTAATACACGTAATAGTGATTCAAGGAGACACTTTTCATCTATTATTCATCACTCACGCAAGGAGAAAGAGGAGAGACGGGGGTCAAGAGGAGGATTCCTCCTCCATTGAAGATCTAGGGTTTCATCTTCTTCTTCTTCTTCTTTCAAATCTTGTATGGAGAACTTGTAAGTTTTGTTTGGTTGATTACTATTAGCTAAACTCCATTGCTAGGCTTCTCTAGAGAGCCCAGGGTTTATGTAGATGAATGATTTTCCGGGTTTAGACTTTGTCTCATGCTTTTATGCTTTGATCTATCGAATGAATATTTAGTTTCTTGAACTTGTTAGTGAGTCTCGCCTATTGACACGGCGTGACCATGATTTAATCTTCATGAAAACTAGGGTTTGTTCATAGTTCATCGTTTTGCTTAATGTTAATGTTTATTTTAGTTACATGTTCTTGTTCTATACTTAATCCTTAGTGTGAAAGGAGTGATCAACCGGACGCGCTAGCTAATTAGATGAGTGCACGACAGTGACTTAGCCTAATTGTGATGAGAACTTGAACACAATCTCGAATCACCGAGACCGGAAAGGAGACGTGTTAGGATTGGCCTTAGTGTGGGTAGATTCGGTAGGATTATTTAGCTGTTCCGTGAAACGGTGGGCCGACAGGACCCGTTATCGTACCGGTAGATGACCTGCTAGAACGGACCGGTAGACAACATGAGACCGAGAGGAGATTGTAGTTAACCGAGACGTAAAATGACATGAGACCGACAGGATATTGTCATAGCGTATTACCCGGATGAACTAAAATAGGATTGACGTGTTACATAGCTGAACCAGAATTCGTCTACAGCCCTAGGTGATCTAGAGATCGCCTAGTTTCTCCATATCTATTCATTAAAAATAAAAAAAATACAAAAATATTAGATTAGTTGTTATTTCAATTCTTAAATCAATTAACTCTTTCCTCCTGCACCGTACTCTAAATTAAATAACTAATTAAATAATCTCAAGCATGTCCTCGTGGGATTGATAACTCGTGGTTGAAGTATCACCCCTATATTACTTGACCGTGCACTTGCGCATACGCGTTAAGAAATCGCGTCAAGTGTTTGGCCCCGTTGCCGAGGACAGCTGTAGATTATTTTGTTGGGGGTTAGTTTAGAGTACTTTTATTTTAGTTTTAATTTTATTTTATTTTTGTTATTCTATATCTCTGTGCTTCACGGGTGTCTTATGAGTCCGTTTCTCAGGAACGCAGGAAGCAGGAGACAATATAAGCATGTGGAGCGAAGACTGTTATTCGGGTCCCCCCTACTGTTTCCATTGCAGGGGTAACCATGTAGACGAGGAAGCATGCATAACTTGGTGCTATGTATGCGGAATTTGGTACGACCGTAGAGACTCATGTCGAGTACATGAACCCCAACTTCATCAGCACCAGGAAGACTCATCAGCGGATATGGGAGAACGGCGTAGTTTTATGAATGACATCGAAGTGTGCGCCAAATTTTTGTCCATAGATGCACAATTACCACAAGAGGATTCCGCCATAGGTTGGGAATACGTGAGGGAGATGTTGGAGAGGATAAAGAAACGAATAGAAAAACTGCCAACAGGAGGGGAATCTAGTATTCAAGAGCCACAAGAGGATCCCTTGTCACATGACAGTGAGCCTCACATTGGACCTTCATCATCCCTAATACAAGTGGAAGAAGAGATACCTGAGCCGAACGAAGACTGCAGTGTCCAGGAACCATTGGTGGACACCGCAATTTATGAGGACTCGGACTCTGATTCAGACTGGGGTGGACCTGTGTGCCCAAGATGGGAGGACCTTCCGTATTGCCAGCCAAAAATGCTAGAGCCCTCACTTCCTTGGCATGAATGGGAAGACACCAGCATTGGAAGCATGTAGGGTGCCGACGATGAAGCTGATGAAGCTCTTGTTCCCATACCTATTGAGGTAAAATCCCCTACTCACACTTTCGAAGAATTCTCCGTATCTCATATTAATCAAGTTTGTGATGAGTTGGAAAGACTTGTGTATGAAGATTATTATGGGGAGGAGCATCATGAGAAATTTTCAATTCCTTGTCATATTGGCTACTTTATTGATGATCCATATGCCATAGTCAAGGAGTTGGAAATCAACAAGTGTCGGGGTGTGGATGAATTGCATGGGTCGTGTGAAGAGCATCTAGTACAGATGAGGTATTACTGGGATGATTTAATGGACAGAGATTCATTTGAGCCCAGTGGTACTTGGTGGAAGTTTCTCAAAAGATCAATTGCAATATGAAAGGAGTCAGCTTCCACAACTCTCCACCATCGTCACAGCACATCAGTGCGTTAGAAAGGAGAATCATGGAAAAGAGATGGTGGAAGAAGAAGAAGTGGAAGGATAAAGCAGTCTCCACTATCCTTTTCGGTTGAGGTAACCGGGTCGGGCTGTCGACCTTAAATTACAAGCGCTGCTTGGGAGGCAACCCAATGTAGAGTAGGATGCAATTTGTTTCTGTTTTTGCTTTTAATTCTCCATATTTGATTTTGAGGGGTTAGAGATAGTTGTGTTAATTCTTCCAATCAGTGCGCAGGGACACAGGTACAGAAGACGCTCCGGGTTCCCCTTCTTGATGCGTGTGATAGAGAATGTGAGTAGGCGCATCGGAATCCGGACGCGAGGTGAGACTTTTTCGGAAACTGTCAACGGTCCACAAGACCTCTTCTTGTTGCAGTTCCGCGGCAACGCTGCCCATATAGGTCCGGGCACCCCAGGTACCTTTAACTCTCTCTCTTGTTTCTACGTCTTGAGCGGTAATTGTGGAGATCCACCGCCTACACATTTAAGCGATGAGTCCTCTCATTATATCTCTAAATTCGTTGAGAACAACGAAACGCTTAAGTGTGGGGGGTCTGTGTACATTTTGCTAGCCATGTCGGTCCTTGCATAGCCTTGTTACATGTAGTTGTGTAGTATTGTGAGTATTGTGTGGTTAGTGTAATGTTTTTAATGTATTGTTGTATTGTGATAGGTTCAAAATTTTTCTGCATTGTTCTGCACTTTTATATTTTTTTTGTCCCCTACCCAAAACGTGTGGTTAATCGAGTTGGCCAAAAGCATATAGAGTCTAGGAAAATATGAAAAAATTGAAAAAAAAAATAAAAAATAAAATCCATAAAAATTTAAAATTTTTGAGGATAAGGGCAATTGATGAAGCTTGAAACTGAAGAGAGTTCAGTGAAAGAGTCTTTGAGAATAGGAAGCGCCATAGTAGGGAAAACTTTATTTTTTTAGTATTTTGCGCACCTGTTTCACGAAAGGATGTCCCGGGTATTCGGGGAAAAGTGGAATGAAGACGAGGGCACACCTTTAGTTCCTTTATTGTGCTAGGAGGATTTAGTCCTAAGGAGTTGAATAGTCTATTTTCGAGTGGAAACTTGTGGCCTCTTGTAAATCTGGGGTGGAACTTCGTGTAGAGTCGGTTCCATGTGGTACGATGCTCTAGCCTAAGTGAAGTTAGGGAGTGTACACCACCATCCCTTAAGGCGGTTTCAAGAGCTAACCGAAAAAGCCCACACTTAGTAGCTCTAAATGCACGGTTGAAAAGAAATAGAAGAGAATGAAGAAAAAAAAAGAATCAAAATCTTCTCTTGTATTAGATACGGTGAACAACCTAATGTGCCTCCGTTCACGCGGGGAATTTGGATTCAATCCAATTAGAGCGTCTATGGAAAATTAAAGTCAAGCCGAATTACACGGAGTTGTGTCTCCCGTCACTGGGACAATTTGCATTCAATTGCAATAACGGCTAAGAGGGTCTGAAAACCTCAAATGATTTGGCGACGAAAGACTATCTTAGAATTTGAGATGCCTAGACCCTCTGAGCTAAATGACGTGCCCAAGTCTTGGATTGTTTATGGTGGATGTTTGGGGACCCCTTAGTGAACTTGTGGGTATGATCATCTTATCTCAATTTCTTGCTATTGGTTGTGAAATTTCAAAAAAGACTTGTGAGAGCTTGATGATTTTGGTTAGTGATAGCGAGATTGCCCAATCTCTAACTGAAAAAGAAATTGGTGTTGTTTAATTTTTGCATTGTTTGATAATCGAGTTGCATTGTATAGTCATGTAGATTGCATGGGTGTGTGTGTTGTTTGTGTCACATGGCTAGTGAAGTTGAATGCAATTCGGTGGATCGAAAATCATAGTGTGAGAGATGTTTTTGATTTTGCTCGGGACGCGCAAAAAGGTAGTGTGGGGGATTTGATAACTCTATATTAGAGTTATATTTCTTCTACGTTTGTGTACCGTTTTGTGTAGTTTACGGGTTGAATATATTAGAATTACACTATGAACTTGAGGAAATTTAATAAGTTTAGCTTTGAGTGATAAATTGTTAATCTGGGCATTTTTCACATTACTTACATTTATTTTGTCACTTTTGATCGCACGAGGTGTTTTCGTGTTGTGTTGGACAGGGAACGGAGCTCATGGATCAAGAGGAGGAGGAAAACGAACTTCAGAACATATGCGGAAGCTTGGGGGAGGAAGAATTGGAAAAAAAGAGGACAAAGATGGAAAAAGGGGGTTAAAGTGTCATTTTCATAAGTTTGGGTCGTGACACTTAACACCCCCAATGAAGAGTAGAATGAGAAGACTTAGAAAAATTGAGCGGAAGAAAAAAGAAGAAAACCCACTGAAGTGTAGGATCAAAAGTTGATCCTAGGATCAGAAGCAGATCGCAGGATCACAATATGTGATCGCACGATCAAGTGGGCGAAGGTTGTAGAGAACAAAAAAAAAGAAAACCCACTGAATTGTAGGATCACCTCTGTGATCGTAGGATCAACCCAGATCGCACGATCAGAGAAAGTTGATCGCACGATCTGCTGAAGCCAGATGCACGATTTTGCTTGTTTTTTAGCCAAAACTACGTCGTTTAGTGTTATGTTATTTCCTAACCTAGTTGGGGAATAATTAATACACGTAATAGTGATTCAAGGAGACACTTTTCATCTATTATTCATCACTCACGCAAGGAGAAAGAGGAGAGACGGGGGTCAAGAGGAGGATTCCTCCTCCATTGAAGATCTAGGGTTTCATCTTCTTCTTCTTCTTCTTCTTCTTCTTCTTCTTTAAAATCTTGTATGGAGAACTTGTAAGTTTTGTTTGGTTGATTACTATTAGCTAAACTCCATTGCTAGGCTTCTCTAGAGAGCCCAGGGTTTATGTAGATGAATGATTTTCCGGGTTTAGACTTTGTCTCATGCTTTTATGCTTTGATCTATCGAATGAATATTTAGTTTCTTGAACTTGTTAGTGAGTCTCGCCTATTGACACGGCGTGACCATGATTTAATCTTCATGAAAACTAGGGTTTGTTCATAGTTCATCGTTTTGCTTAATGTTAATGTTTATTTTAGTTACATGTTCTTGTTCTATACTTAATCCTTAGTGTGAAAGGAGTGATCAACCGGACGCGCTAGCTAATTAGATGAGTGCACGACAGTGACTTAGCCTAATTGTGATGAGAACTTGAACACAATCTCGAATCACCGAGACCGGAAAGGAGACGTGTTAGGATTGGCCTTAGTGTGGGTAGATTCGGTAGGATTATTTAGCTGTTCCGTGAAACGGTGGGCCGACAGGACCCGTTATCGTACCAGTAGATGACCTGCTAGAACGGACCGGTAGACAACATGAGACCGAGAGGAGATTGTAGTTAACCGAGACGTAAAATGAAATGAGACCGACAGGATATTGTCATAGCGTATTACCCGGATGAACTAAAATAGGATTGACGTGTTACATAGCTGAACCGGAATTCGTCTACAGCCCTAGGTGATCTAGAGATCGCCTAGTTTCTCCATATCTATTCATTAAAAAAAATATACAAAAATATTAGATTAGTTGTTATTTCAATTCTTAAATCAATTAACTCTTTCCTCCTGCACCGTACTCTAAATTAAACAACTAATTAAATAATCTCAAGCATGTCCTCGTGGGATCGATAACTCGGGGTTGAAATATCACCCCTATATTACTTGACCGTGCACTTGCGCATACGCGTTAAGAAATCGCGTCATATATAAAGCTTGCCTTGTAGCTAAGGGATTTCACCTAACACCTGGGGTTGATTTTTCTGAAATTTCTAGTCATGTTGCCAAACACGCCACTGTTCGCTGCATATTAGCCCTTGCTACTTCCTTTTCTTGGCCTTTGAAGTAACTCGGCGTTTAAAACTCGTTTTTACATGGTTTTCTTTGCGAACCGTCTATATGGAACAACCCACGGGTTTTAAACACCCCAATTTCCCTGAACATGTTTGTCGTTTAAACAAGTCTATATACAGTTTAAAACAAGCCCCTAGGGCTTGCTTTGAACGGTTTACGCCATACTTTCTTTAGGCTTTGTTGCCTCCTTTGCCTATTCCTCACTTTTTATTCGTCATTCAAACAAACGTCTTACTTTTTTAGTTTTATATGTAGACGACATTATTTTTATCGGGAATGATCTTTCTTACATCCCCACTCTTGTCACTCATCTAAGTTCTGAATTTGAGATGCCCAACCTTGGTCCTCTCACTTATGTTCAGGGATTACAAATCAAACTCTCTTATGCTGGTATTTTAATTTCACATTAAAAATACATTTTCAATTTACTTACTCACTTCAATATGACTTCTTTTAAACCCCGCCCCACCACAATGGCTGCTGGGGTAAAATACCACGTCCTTAACGGTATTCCTCTTAGCGAACCCGCCGTTTTGAATTGGGCGCCTTGCAATATTTAACTTTTAGTCGTCCGGACATCGCCTTTGCGGTAAATCACATCTTTTATGCATCAACTGACCAGCTTGCACCTTTGTGGTGCCAAACACATTATGCGTTATCTTCAAGACACCAAATCACACAACATTTTTTTTTATAAATTCGGTTCAATTAACCGAGTTTTCCATTCAGTGCAACACCACCGCCCCCAAAGTCACACGGACTGCCTGGCCGCATGATTTGGTAGAGATGTCTCCGCCCGAGGTGATGAGCCTCATTGGGAACGGATAAGGATCGTCGGTTCACAGTTAGTACAACCATCGAATATACGAATATAACTTATTATACATTCATAAAACCAGTGACATTGTCTGAAAGGTATAAATACAATAATTTACAAAATGAAAAATGCTATGTGAAGTACTAAGCAGCTCAATATCCTAGCCAGCAGCGTCGTGAACGGCTCCGACCTCATTGCTAACCTGCCGGTTTTGAAATAGCACATGGCGACCGCAGAAAAACATTTAATCAGTAAAAGCTGAGTAAATTCATACTGCAATATGTAAAACGAGTTTTGGCACGAAATCATGTATATGAATAACATGATATCCAACGGGAATCCAAATGAGTTGTCAAATATTAACCGATTCCTTTCTTATCAATAGTTTAGCTGGCGTAGTGTTGCCCACCGGTGTCAAATGCCCCAGAGAGGTTACGATGCAATGTATATATCACCATAGGGTGCCTCTTGGGATATCCCAATTCACCCGAGCGTTGTGGGATGCCCATACGTCAAATTCCCGCTCATAAACACGACTGTGATACCTTAAGTGCCGACACCTCTATACCGTTGTAACCCGCACCGGTATAAGTAGTACTCTATAGGTTTACAATAAAAGGAGGTTCGCGTCCCAGCGCCTCCGACCTGAGCCATAACATAAAAAAATGGAGGATCGCGACCTAGCGCCTCCGGCCTGAGCCATAATATAACAAAATGGAGGATCGCGACCTAGCGCCTCCGGCCTGAGCCGTAATTTCCGCATCCTCCTTGCATTGCCCCAATTAAATTATAGTGCATTTATTCATTTTCATTTCCCAATAATAACACCCGGTTCAAAACCGTCAAGTCGCAATATTATCATTTATTTCCGAACTGTCATTTTACCATATTGTCATTTGATTTTCAAGACTTCATAACTTCCAACTGGGATGTTCAAAAGAAGAATTATCAAAGCACATTTCATAAACATTTGACCCATTTCCAAGTATCACAAATTACGACAAATCATATTCGTTCACGCACACAAAATCACATTTTAACAGTTAAAGTATTGCACATATGAACTTACCGGTAGCAAATAGCAAGGCAAAAGAAGTCCTAGTACTCGTTCTTGTACTCAACGAACTCGTCGCCTACGAGCTGAGAGTCTACAAATACGCAAGTAGCCCTGATTAACACATAGCTTATTCGTATAACGAATGAAATCTTCTCTATATGAAATGCGGTGTATGTCCCCTAATGAATTTCTCAACCCCCTTGTATTTATAATTTTACATTAGCTTATTTATTTCTCAAGTTTAATAATTTCTTTAGGAGGTTAACAAACAAGATAATTCTAATTTCTTAATTTCATGCTAATTTTATTTTGGCAATTATTTCCTTGAAGGATTTTGTAGTATTGTTATTTGAAGATCTTATTACTATTAATATTATTATTATTGTTGTTCTTATTATTATTAACCAAGTAAATATTTTGAAAAGGGAATATGTATACATGCTTGTCACGAAAGTAATATGCTAGTAAGGTTTGGGATTATTACGATTCGTATTATTTCATGGTTTAAGTCTTAACATATTATTTGGATTTTTTTTGTGTTATTATTAACATAACACCAAATAACACGTTTTTTTATATAGTTATATTGACAAATATTTATATATACTAATATTCACTTGGCCTTCATGTTATAGACAAAAACATTTTACTTATTTATTTATTTATTTATTTATTTATTTATTTATTTATTTATTTATAGTGTGATAACCTATTTCCACTATCATAAGAGAAAATGAGATTAAATATGTTTTAAAAATTACAAACACAAATACTAAGGGTATTTTTCAAGTATTTATATTGATAAGCAAGTTATTAATGATATTTATTTAGCATTAATATTATTTTTATTTTCAAAAAATAGTTTATTACATTTATTTATTATTTAATAAAGATATTTAAAACTACAAAAGCACCCCAAAATCAATTTTAATAAGTTTTAGAGGTTACACCCTTTAATTTGATGAAAAGACACTTTTCCCCATATCCCCACACATTTCAATTTATATAAAAAGTCAGGAGCCTCCCCAATAGTCTTAGGAAAAGAAACTTTCACCCCCCCTTTCTTCCTTTCACGTACTCCTCTTCAACCCGATTCACCCGAATCGATTTCTAACTAACAAGACTCGATTTTGATCATCATAATGGAAATACGAAGCGGTTTAGAGCTTACCCACACGAAGAATAATGAAAACGGTCGCCGAATGGAGCGGGTCGAGCCTTCGATCGCCGAGTTCGGAGGTGAAGATCGCCAACGCGAACTCCGGCGGTTATGGGTTCGTTCGAGGCCTTCCCTGGTCTCCTTGGACCTCCTGGAGGTGATTTAGATGGGTTTTAAGTGGTGGGTGCGTCGAGGGGGTTTGGCCGAGCTCCACGCCGGCGTTCATGGAGGTGGCGACGACGGACGTGGCTCCGGCGTGGGTCGTTGCTGCTGCTTTTGCTCTGTTTTCAATTAGGAATTTTGGAACTTCAGATCAAGCAGAAATAATAATCTAATGAAGAAATCAGATTACTATTTGAGTTGCTTATTTCTATCTGCATCTAGAGTTTGATTATGAATTTACTAGGCAAGACTGTTCAAAACTGAAACAGAGATTAGGTTACAAGTTGCACTTTAAAAAGGATGCCATGGTCTTTCATGGCGATTGTTGTCCTGGAATGGTGGATAAGTTTAGATGAGTATTATGAAAAGGGGAGACAGTATATATTATAGAGAGTTAGGGAACGGGGACTTATTTGGGGAATTATTCAGGGGTTGCGCTTGCATTCATATAGGGCATTTAATTGTAATTGTTGCGAGGATGGAAATGTGTTAATATAGGATTATGTGATTATTGTAGATTCAGAATACGTAGGAGGCGAATTCTTTGAGGACCCCTACTACTAGTCCCGTGCTTGCTTGTGTGTGAAGTTCTCTTTCCATTTTCAAGTAAGTACATATGTACAATGTCTTCAACTATCAAAATATGCTTTGTTGTGAGTTATCATGGATTTGGGCACGTGCGTTACTCTTCAAATGTTAACGCGACCTATGATAATCCGTTTTCGAAGTTATTTTATGCCTTTTATTTCTACGTTTTGCGTGCTCAATATGGAGAATTCGTCGTCTCTTGAGTAAATTATGCTAAAGTGTGATAATATGAGTTCATGAGCTTTACTTGTTAAATCCGGGCGTTTCTTTGGATATTTTGAGCTTTTATTGTGATATGATCACGGGTTGTGTTTTCGTGTTGTGATTCGCAGGAAAACAGGGCTTGGAGGATCATGCGGGATATGGAAACGAGCTTCGGAAGCAACGAACTCAAAGAAAAAGTCAAAGGAAGCAAGGAATTCAAAGAAGAAGTCAAAGGAAAAGTGCAGAAACAAGGGGTCTTCGTACGAAAACAAATGTCTTCGTACGAAGAGAATGGACTTAGCCAAATTTTCAAGCTCTGAAGATCTCTTCCCAAACATGCATGCAGTACTTACATAGGAAGACCTTCGTACGAAGAGGAATTGTCTTCGTACAAAGAGAAATGTCTTCGTACGAAGACATCGCTGGAAAACGCATATTTTTTTGGGGCTTTTGCGTAGTTTATCCAAACTTTGTAATATTGTTATGGAAACGTATTTAAGTGTTTTAGGTCGAATTTTTCAGTAGTCACAACGTTAGAAACATCTTTTGGAGAGCAAGAAGCTATTTCAAGAGCTTGGGAGATTTGAATCACTCGTTTGGATTCTCAACTCTTCCTCTTTCTTAGTTTTTGCTTATGAAACTTATGAAACTCGTTGTTTTTAGTATGAATCGTAGTAGCTAAACCCTTTTTGCTGGGAATTCTCGTTTGGTGTAGCTAGGGTTTGATATAAACATGATGTTTTGAGATTGTGATTCATGTTTTTAACTTAATCTTTCGTGTTCTTTCATTATTATGGATTGTTTATGGTTTTGATCTCATTATTTTTGCGAGTAGCTAACGTAAGAATAATCTTAATGAACATTCACGTGGTAACTCCGTGATAGTTAGTCGGTAAATTGAATAATCCACCTAGTCGAATCAATATTTGGTAACTCGATATTGTTAACTAGGATCGTTAGAGTAGAATTGTGATTCCTAATGCATGCTTAAAAGTAAAATAGACTTGGTAACTCGGTATATTTTGGTTTTAAGTATAGATAATTTGCTTGGTAACTCGGTAAGTTTTATATTGCTCGATTAATAGTGAAAGACAAGTGGTTGCTTTACGAATCAAAACATAAGTTTAGATCAACCTAGTGAACCTAGAGAATTCCCGGTATTTATCCTCGTATTAGAAAAGTCATAAACTCACTCTTTGTTAATCGTGACCTACTTCACTCGATTAATTGAGAATCTTGCATTTTTATTTTAGTAGAATTAGAACAAAACACAACTTTGTTGTAATACCCCGTATAATTGTCAGGGGTAAATTAGTAATATGGAGAATTAAAAACGAGTCATAGTTATAAATATGTGATTATCTGGTTTTAATAGTTAATGATCTAGTGTGTGAAAAAAAAATGTGGTGAACCAATATTCGCAGGAAAATAGTAGGAATTTGTTATATGGGAAGTGAAATACGAATCTAGCAATAAATAATAATTTGGATGAGTATTATTGGGTTTTCAAGTTAAATGAACATTAGTGTGACTATTTCTGAAAATATTTGAATTAGGATTAGTGTTTGTACTCGTGTGAATATTTATTTTAATTCTACGCGCAACTGTGTGAACGACCACCGCGAGACTTTATAGTTTCACTACACCCAATCATTCAAACTTTTGGTGTGCCAAGCACACCTTAATACTTTCTCAATCATCATCTTCTCCAAAACAAATTTGTCTTCTTCGGTGATATTTATCACCGCCACCGCCACCGCCACAACCATCATTATCACCTTCTCTAACTTTTGTCTCCCTATAAGATGAGTCACCAACCTCAATCATTCACATTCTCCTCATCACCTGCCCATCCTCCTCCTCATCTTCATCTTCTTCCCGCGGCCACACTAACGCCACCACCGTCACCGCCATCAAGAGACCCACCACCTTCATCACCCTTATTCTCTAGCCTCTGTTTTTTTTCACTTTCTGTCTCAATCTCTTCTCTGTACAAACACCCAGCAGCAGCAGTAGCATCCACCATCTCCATCGTCATCTTCTCCATCTCCGGCGAAATCGCCGGCGAAATCACCACAACCACCAACACCCCACTGCCCCCTATCTCCCTCTTTAATCTCCCTCTGTTTCTCTCTCTCTTTCTCTCTCTGCGACTTGAAAACAGAGAGGAATAGAAGCAGCAGCAGAGGCAGCCGGAGCCACCACCGCCGCTGCCGTCGTCGGGAAACATAGAAATCACCGCCACCACCCAACATCATCTCCTCTCCAACTCTCTGTATTACCTCTCTCTGTCTCACTCTCCCTGCTCTGTTCCGAAACAGAGAAACAGCAGCAACAATCAGCAGCAGCAGCGGTGACAAGCTCCGAAGCCGCCACCACCACCACTGCCGACGGGAACCACCGCCGGACAACCCCCTGTTTCTTTCTCTCTTCCTCCCTACCTCTCTCTCTTCTTTGTTTCATCCTCTCCACCATCCAGCAACAGAGAGAGAGGCTGCAACTAATCCGCTAAGAAAAACCCACGACCACCACCGTCGGCCACCATTGTTGCCGACGGGGAGCTTGGCCCAAGCAACCCGACAACTCCCATCCGTCCAAATCACTTCCAAACGACTTCTAGAGCTCCCAGGAGACGAACCCAAGTCCTACCTGAAGCTAGGAGGTACTCCATCGTCGGCGACGAAGAGCACCGTCGAGACTCACCGTCGGCGAACCCGGAAAGCTTCGTTTCTTGACCGATTCCGGCCATTCTTGGCCTAGGTATGCTCTAAATCCCGCCGTGATTCCATTTAAACAATCAAAATCGGATCTCGTATGCTTGATTCCCGTTTAGCTTGTTAAAGTTGAAGTTTATGTAAAAGGGGTGAAAGTGTATTTTCAGAAAGTTATATTGACATAAGGGGGGGGGGGTAGCTAGTTGTACTCTCTGAAACTAAGAAGGTTGTAGGTGTCTCATATTAAAATTACTTTGTGAGTAGGAGGGTTATATGTTGTCTTTTAAAACAAACTTGGGGGATTTACACTTCGTTTATCTAAACGTTATATTATGCGCGAAAAATAAATTTGTTATTTTCGGATTAAAAATATTTTCTAAAAATAGCAGTTTTCATGCCCGTTACGAGAAAGTGATTCGGACGCCAAAATAGTATACGAGCCGCTCGTTACAAATTAAACAAGGAACATTTTATTTAAAAACTAAATATATTTTGCTTTAAACAAATAGTTTTCAAATCGGTTTATGTAATACTTGTAAAAATTTATATTGGCTAGTTTATAAACGTTGCAGTGTCGTGTTCGGGAAAAATATAAACACCGTTTAAATTGTTAGATAAAGTATTTTTCATAAATATAACAAATAACCGTTTCACTATTATTTCGCGTCTTTATAAACCAACAACTACTCTAAGTCAATAATTACTTTTCAAAATATAAAATTTAATAGTTATCTAAAATAACCGCGTCGTATCAAATATTGAGAAGTGCTCTTCGTAAAATTCAATATCGTTTATTCGCTAATTCTAATATATGTATATATATATGTGTGTTATAAGAATATAAACTATTATTAGTTTTACTTGTATTTTATGGCGTTTGTGAAGAGGATTTCTATAAATAAATAAGACTTTTGGGAATATAAAATTTAATAATTTTTCAAATATAGACTCGTGCTTTATAATTTTTGGTTACTAAGAAAATATAGCTAAATAAAGAGACTTTAAGAAAGTAACACGTGAATCTCGATTTAGTATAAGATTTATTAAATTGGAATCTTAATAAGACTCGCAGAGCTATACACAGAATTGTGACGATTTAGAAGCTCCGATTTGTAGGTAACGGACTCATAGACAACGACTACGACTAGGACGATCCGACGCTACGGAATCGAGGTAAGTAAATATGCCTAGCCTAGCTTCCCTAGCTCCTTTCTTGTCGAAGTTTGATTGTGATACTTGTCTCAAAGTGCGTTTGTGATTTACATGTTCTATGTGAGTTTTCTTACAATTGAAAGATATTGCTTTGCTTTGATATTGTCACACGGACAATCTTAATCCGTTAATAATATAAAGTGGAAAGAGTTGTGCGGGGATCGTTATGTATACTTTTCGATAAGATTGGTCGTGGTTGGCTGCGGTCACCCGACCCGTTTATTTTACCCGGTCGCAACCTGCCGGGTTTGCTCTAAGTACTCACCTCTCTGGCCGCAAGAAGTCTTAGGGGGTGCCGGCACTTAAGGTATTGGAGTATGCGAGATGGATAGATCTTCCCCGTATCAATTAAGTTAAAATGTGGTTTTCTTTAAGGACAAGAATGTCCATCAGTATAAAGGAAGACAAGATTGGGATATTACTCCCCGTTTCAAGATCAAGAAGGAAGGAATTGAAAGGTTGAGAAGTTTAAAGCTGGATCGTGTTTTGCTTACACTTTTAAAGATTTATTTCCTCTTATTACTGTTTTGAGAATAAATTATGCATCATCATCTGTTTACGAGCTAGGGTATTTATTTACTCAGCATTTCACAGCTGACTTTAGAAACTGCGGTTCCGTTTTCCTTCCCACCGCAGGTTTAGAAGCTGAGGACTACGATGTAGCTGGGTACGGGACGCACTAAGAAGAATATCATCGCAAATAGTAAAGTAAGCTAGTATGACTAGCGTTCGCGTAATGTTTTATTAGTGACGTGTGAAAAACTCAAAAGCGACTTGTAATGTCCAATAAGATGTAATATATAAAGACTTGTGTAATGTGTAATAGTATTGTAATATATGGATGTTGTGCTTATGACTTCCACCAACACTTTTGGCATCGCCCTCCTGGGCTTTCCGGTCCGGAACGGAAGGCTTGGGGACCACGGGTGGTTGCATTTGCGACTTGCCCACATAAGGTTTAAGATAATAACTAGTTTAACAAAGTCCCTTGGGTTCGATAACCCGGAGTTCCGGATATTACTACACACGACGACCATACACTTGTGGTTCGAGCGAGGTAAGCGTTGGGCTACCTTCTAACGCTCTTGGAGAATTGGGACGAGCGATTTCCCAAGACGTACCTTTTTATATATTGCATCGTGACCTCTCTGTGGACATACGTTACCCGCTGGGTTTTCATGCCTCAGCCAAACTAATAAGTTAATGTGGTACTCTTTTTACATCCAGTTTAACTAACGAGTTCTTTTACTTCTTTTACTCTCGCGTCATTTCAAAAGTTCTTATAATCATGTTGTATTAGCCAAACTCTTGTTTACTCATTGTAGTGAGTGCTTACTCAGGTTTTACTAATAACATTTTTACGCGTCGGCTTTTGCCATTTGAAAACATGGAGGTTATGAATAAAGGTAGGGGAAACGCGCACACGTAGCAGAAGGCAAATAATAAGTTAGGAAGCATCTAGTTAATTGTTAACATGAGTAGTATTTCGAATTCCAACCAATGTTATCATTGTTCCAAACTTTATTGGAGGTTTTCTCCCTTTATTTTAATAAATTACTCTTTGAATATTGTTAAGTTGCACTAGCCATGACATGGTTGTTTCAACGTTAATCTCTCTTTTCTACTTTTTAGTTTATAACACTTTTGTTATAGTTAGAAAAATCAATTCACAAAGTACGTGTAACATTTCTCTTTTCCTAAAGAAAACTTCAAGCGAATATTTAATTTTCCTAAAGAAAACTTCAAACCATGAATTTTCTGTTTGTTTCAAGTTTATTATATTTAATGTATAATTTTAATGATTTTAAAATTGATATTTAGATAAAATCCAAAATTTCCAGATAATAGATATGAACTTAAGTTGTTATAGAAGATTAAGTTCTCATCAGGAAAAGGAAAAAAGATTAAGTTAATACATAAATGTATTAATGTGACATTCTTAAAATAAATTAGAAAAAGGAACATTAGCCACTTGTAAACACGCAGTGATTATTCGAGTAATGTATTCTTAAAAAAAGATATTTGAGTAATGTGAAACAAACTCATAAATAGTGCTATTGGCCTCGTGGTTAGATCGTTCTACGTTTGGTAGAGTAATGACTGATTGTCGCGTGCTCTTTCAACGTTTTTCAGCTATCTACATAGTTTGGAGTCCATGCTTGACAAACAAACTAGCGCATTACTACGCAAAGTTTGGTCTATCCATTGATGATGTTAGAGTTTGGATGGGTATTGTCCCAATTTGGGCTATTGATTGTAACAATTTGGGCTATTGATTGTAATATGCAAGATTTGGTTCATTTGAACACTGCTTGAATGAAATTTCCTGTTTTTCTTAAAAAAAAATAGTGTTATTGGCCTAGTGATTAGTTGGAAACTGCAGAGTTCGAACCAGATTTGAGTCTCGAACCAGAGTTTGAATCTCACTAAACATTTTTTTTCAAACTCTCTTTGAAAGCAGAGGGAATCTTGTTCTTTCTTTTTCTAAACATCCTTTCTCTTTGTTTTTTTAAAAGAGTAATTCTTATTAAGGGCCTAAGATATAAAATACATAAAACTAGACCAGTCCAATAACATACTGGGCTAGCCCATTACAATTTAATCCAGGTGAAACCAAGCCGAAGCCATGGGCATTCTCTCTCTAAGCCCCGCCGTCTCTATTAAATGCGCCACCGAATTAGCTTGTCTTCGGATCGCCTTATTCGTCCTCTTATTTTCGCGAAGCTTATCCTATAATGTTACAAGTTAAAGAACTAAAAAAAATAGAAGAATTATGCACTGAAAATGGGTGCTTTTGGGTATTACCCACACCACATGGTACCATCTTGGTAATTGGCCATATTTCAGGGGTGATTTGTATCATTTACCTTTTTAGTTAAAAAAAAGGCAGAAAAAACCCATAATCCTCAAACCCGACACAAGAAAATAAATTAGCAAAGTTGCACCACATGTACTTAAAGTTTGCTGTTTTCGGTAAGTGGGTGCCCAAACTTTAAAATCATGAACCACATGTCCCAAACTTTCAAAATTCGTTTAGCGGGGTACTATTTCATTAACTTTTCATCAATATGGGATGAAATAATACAAAAAGACTATCGTACCCTTCATTTTCACCTGTAAATTTGTTTAAAATTACAAATTTTACAAATTAATCAAAAAATTTATTAAGAATAGTAAAATTATAATTTAAAATTTTAGATAAATATAAAAATAATATATATTTTCATAAAAATAACAAGCTTACATATATTTGCATGAAAAATACAAATTATTACAATAAAAAACTATTCAAGAACGTCAGGTCAACTCTTGTGCCAGTTGTTAAAATGTAAAAAGATAATTGTACTTTTTTTATTAAAAAAATGCATGTGAAGTTATGAAATTTGAGAAATGAGAAATGAAATTTCATAATAACTTTGCTAAAAGAAGGTTAAAGATTTTTGGATTGACAGATATATATATATATATTTATTTCATAATTTGAAATATTGTAAAAATATGTAATTTTAATGAAAATATACAACATTATCTTACATATACCTAATTAATAAATTAATGTTTAATTATTTGATTTTTTAGATTTGTTTGTAAAACTTGCCATTTTAGAAAAAAACTGGAGATGAAAATGAAGGGTAATAGTCTTTTATAATATTTTTTGAATACAGATGAAAAGTTAACGGAAAGGTAATTTTGAAAGTTCAGAACTTAGTGGTATATGATTTTAAAGTTTGAATACCCACTTGTCCGAATAAGCAAACTTTGGATATCCGTGGTGCAAGTTTGCGAAATAAGTTATGTGTTTGTTTTAATTCGGGCCGGTTTAAAGTGGTTCGGGGTTTATAAGCGTCTGGGGCTGACCCGAGCAATTGGAACAGGCCCACCCGAAGGTCGGTCGTCGCTCAGTTTAACGCAAATATTGTACCTTTAAATATGCATATATTGATTAGCACTGTATTTGTACAGACTAGAGAGAGAGAGAGCACAAAGAGGGGTTTCCATAAAAGTCACAGCGAGAGAGAGAGAGACAACGACGACATTATCTTACATATATGTAATTATTAAGTGAGATTCCATTATTTTTTTTAGTTTTGTTAATAAAACTTGCCATTTTAGAGAAAATTAGAGGTGAAAATGAAGGGTGCAATAGTCTTTTTATAACATTCCGTCTAATACAGATGGAAAGTTAAAGGAAGAATATCACGCTGAACGAATTTTAAAAGTTCAGAACCTGTGGTGCACGATTTTAAAATTTACATACATCTTGTAAGAAATAGCAGACTTTGGATACCTGTGGTGCAATTTTGCCAAATAAGTTCCATGTTTGTTTTAAAGTGGATCGGGGTTGAGAAGCGTCTGGGCCGTTGGAACAAGCCCACCTGAAGGTCGGTCGAGTGAGTCACTCTCACTCGTGAGTTTAACGCAAATTTGTACCGTTAAATACGCATTATTGATTAGTTTTGTATGTGTACAGACTAGAGAGAGAGCAAGAAGAGGGGTTTCCATAAAAGTCACAGAGAGATAGAGAGAGTCGACGACGGAGAATTGGGGGAGAGGAGTGCACAGACAACATGGAGGAGGAGGAAGCAGAAGAAGAAGAAAGACGGGTTGAGGAGTGGCTCAGAGAAGGGTTTAGGGTTCTCGGAGATTAAAGCCGGCACCGCCCCCAGAAGCCACGGCGTCCACCAACGACGGCGCTAGTGGATTGCCGAGCGAGCTCACCCACACCCCGATCTGAAGAAGTGGCCCTCCAGGTTTCCCTCATAACTCTCTCTCTCTGTCTTTCAACTTTCAAGTTGCTTCTATCTATCTGATATCAATTTTGGAAAACCATCAATTTTATTGTTGTGGGTTTGTCAATTGATGGGTTAGTTTCGGAAAACCCATCTCTGCAGTTCCCACTATATTGTGTGTATGACTGAATTGAATTGTGGGTTTGTTAATTGATGGCTTGGGTTGCTGTTAGATTCAATTGGGAATATATAGCGAGTGAACTTATTTCCATGTCAACACAATTAATAATTTACCAAAATTAAACAAGCCCATGTGATATGGGTACTAATATACCTACTGTGGGTGTAGTAATATTCTTGAGGCAACTTTTGTGCAGAGGCAACTTTTAGGGTTCTGGGACCACGACGGAGATGAAAGCCGGCACCGCCCCCAGAAGCCACGGCGCCGCTAGAATTGCCGAGCGAGCTCACGCACGAGGTTTCCCTCATAACTCTCTCTCCGTCTTTCAAATTTCAAGTTGCTTCTCTCTGTCTTATACTATCAATTTTGGAATACCCACTGTGCAGTTTCCTTCAGTATGCCTGAATCATATTATTGTTGTGGGTTTGTTGCAGTTTCCACTATATTGTGTATGACTGAATTTAATTGTGGGTTTCTTAATTGATGGCTCGGGTTGCTGTTAGATTCAATTGGGAATATATTCCATGTCACCACAATTAATAATTTACCAAATTTAAATCAAAATTTTAGTAATCAAGGAGATATAGTGTAATGAGAAAATCAGATTAGTGTTTGAGGCTATATGTAATTTTACAGAATTAGATTATGAGTTTACTAGGTAAGACTATCCAAAACTGAATCAGGTTAGGGTTGGAATTTTCACTATAAAAAGGATGCGATGGATGTTGTCCTGAAAGGCTGGATAAGTTTACATGAAAAGGGGAGACAGTGAAAACTATAGAGAATTAGGGAACGGCGAGTCAAATAGGGAAGTAGGAGACACGTGGCTGGCTAGATAAACGCTTGGTTTCCTTGGTCTTTGGAAGTCGGTGGTAAAATGTTCAAGTTGCTTCTCTCTATCTGGTATCAATTTTGGAAAACCCATCTGTGTAGTTTCCGTCATATTGTGTGTCCACCAACGCCGCCGCTAGTAGTGGATTTCCGACTTCACCCAGCCACGCCCAGCGCCAGCCCCGATCTGAAGAAGTCTCCCTCCAGGTTTCCCTCATAACCCTCCCTCTCTATCTGCTATCAATTTTGGATTGGAAAACCATCTGTGTAGTTTCCGTTATATTGTGTATGACTGAATTGAGCTGTGGGTTTGTTAATTGGTTGGGTTGCTGTTAGATTCAATTGGTCATATATTTATTCCATGTCAACAGAATTAATAAACCCATGTTTCAAATAGGAATTATTGAAGTTCGGATCAAGGGGAAATAATAATAATCTAATGAAGAAATCAAATTACTGTTTGAGTTGCTTATTGCTATCTGTTTGAGTTGCTTATTGCTTATTGCTATATGTATTTGTCTAGAGTTTGATTATGAATTTACTAGGAAGAGTGTCCAAAGCTGAATCAGATTAGGTTTGCGATGGTCTTTCATGTCAATTGTTGACTTGGAATGCTGCTTAAGTTTATGAGTACTATGAAACGGGGTGGCAGTGGAAATTTGAGAGAATTAGGGCACAGAGAGTCAAAAAGGAAAGTAGGAAGACACATTGCTTGATGGATGCTTGGTTTCCTCGGTTTTTGGAAGTCAGAAGTAAAAATTTTGTTTTGGGAATCTAGATCTACAACTTCTGTTTACTTATACTTATAATCTGGAAATCATAGTTTGTGTTACTGTGAAGATTGAATTGTTTGTGGAGGATCCACTTCAGTGGAAGATTGATAATGTTTCTTTGTAGTTTCATGTTACGCATTGGAGTAATCAGAATGAATAGATACCAAGGTCCACTGTGTTCGAGACACCATTGATGTCAAAGAGGGACACATTTTGATGAAATGTACACCCTTTATCATTCTGAATATCAACGGTTAAATCTCTGTATCTCCAAGAATTACTGAAAAAGTGAAGTACATATCGTGGTAGAACTTTCTTCTACTTGGGATTCGGTGGCGTGGATTAGGTAGTGTTCTCGAGAAAGCTGTGTTTTGTGATTGATTCGTTGGAATAAAAATATTTGGAAGTAAGAAGTCTTTGAGAAAGAGAGTAAGTTAGAGAAGAGGACTAGTTATTTTTCACAGTAGGATAAGGGTACTAGTTTCTCATTATTTGAGAAGGAGAGTTGCGTATTTGGGTCGGAAGAGGGAACAAATGGAAACCCAAGTAAGCTCATGGAGGGTTATGTGGAGAAGGGCTATAACTGTTTTGCGTCTTTTGTACAATTTGGGTTTATTTTGTTTGGTGGTTTCTAAGACCATTTTGCTGATGATGTTTCTGTAAAATTTACTAAAGATCTACACTATTGCTTAGTGGCGGAGATGGTTTGGTTTTTAAGAAAGAGATGAAATTGAGGGTTTAACATTGCTGAACTTTTGGTATGGTCTCATGTCAAGCTTTTGATTAGTTAGAAGGGCTGTATCGGTTATTAGTTCTGCTGGGTTAATATTTCAGTTTAAAGAGACATAAGCCGTGATATCCATGTAACTATATCCATGTGACTATGGTACGGGGAATTCAAATTTATGTAAGCATATCTAATATGTGGGGTGTTGGATCTTGGGAGATTCAAGCAACAATTTTCGGGAAATGTTAATGGTTTATACTTTGGGGAAGAGGTGGATGGATTTTCGTGCAGCGAGGCTACTAAGGAGGATTCTGGATGACAATGGTCAGTTCTGGATAGATGGATTGTTTTAAAAAGTTGAGTGGGTAAAATCGTTGGGTATTTCGATACTACATATGCGTAGAAATTTGGATTTGATTAGTGTGGGCATAGTAATATTCTTGAGGCAGTTTTGTGCAGAACAATAATTGTTTTCTGTATTGGTGTAGGCAGAGGAGTTAAAAGGCAAGGTAGGTAAGCTTACATGATAACTAGGATGTTATCTTTTGCAGATATTCAGATGTGTATGCTTTGTGTTTGGTTTTCTTTTGTGGTGTTGTTGTAGTCTGTTTGGCATATAAAGATCCAGTGTGTATTTTATTGACATAACTTGGTGGTATTGCCGGCTTTATGGATGTCATCCTACTTTGTGTTTTATTATTGAAATAGTACCATTGGTTTTATTGTAAACCCGACATTTGTTTGTTGTGGTTCAGAAAGGTGGGTGGCTCTGCATCCGGCAATTGTTGAAGGTTTTAGGTAGTTATTTTGATGTTTGGACATTCTGCGTGCTTCGGAAATACGTGTGTGTATACATGTAAATCGTAATATCTGTAAGTATGCATGCTTTATTCAGCTGGTCTCGCTCCTTTTGCTTTTCTAGAAGTAGATTGTCTCTATCCGGTAGATTAGGAATTGTCATTGAGGTCTCAGGAAAGTAGGTGTTAGGTTCTAGAAGCCCAGAATTTTTGAATCCAAACAACCACTACCAAATCCAAACATCATGAATTAAATATTCCTTTGCCATTTTTAACAATCTCATGAGAGACGAACTTAATAGTTTTCAGTTCAAGAGGGTCCAATTTTATCGTCCCAAATAACCACCGCAAACATATACCCCATCATTCACGAAACCATATCTCAATTATCCCATAGAAAGCATCATTTCTCATTCCAGAACACCAAACTTTTAAAAACTAAATAAATGTCTCAAGATTAAATTTTCCTTACCAAGTTAGAGCAGTCTCATGTAACTATACCTCTAGCCTTTTCAATCAAAAAATCTGAATACTTCTTGAATTGAGAGACCTCCGCAGACATGGTCATCCAAAATTAGCGAAACCACTATCGCTCGGTTTACGTGTGGTGATCCATGTTGTATCGGTTTTCTATTAATCTATACTACTCTTTTGGGACAACAGTTTCCCTCGTAAGGGGTGTCGACAATTAAGGTATTTAGTGGGCTCGGTCCTCCAACGAAGAAACTGATATGATCATGATATAACCCCATTAGAGTGATGACATCATCATTCCAATTCCAAAACTCCCGAAATATGATAGTCCTATGAGAGTATGACCAGTATCAGTCGAGGCTCAATTTTCGATTCTTTATATCCTCGACTAAAGATACTCGTGTAGTATGGTTTTGTTGGAGTGATGTCCTACATCATTCTAATTCCGCAAAACTCAATTTTAGATTCTATATATCTACCAATAAAGAAACAGACACTCATAAACAATCCCATTTGTGTGATGACCTATATCATTCCAATTTCATAACTCTTAAAATGCAATAATTCTTTTGGAGTGATGACTATATCATTCTAATTCCATGAGACTCAATTTTCAATTCTACGTATCCATCACTAAAGAAACTCATATTAATCATATAGTGTAACACCTAGGAGTGATGTCCTAAGTCATACTAATTCCTCAGATCTCGATTTCAGATTTTATTTATCCACCAAGAGAGGAACATATACAATCATAAAACAGTACCATTGGAGTGATAGACCTATATCATTCTGATTCCTTAACGCACCGAATATAATAGCCCAATTGGGGCGGTGACCTATATCATTCCTCCATTATCCTCAATTTTCGATTCTATGTATCCAACATTTATGAAATTGATGTACTCGTATGATATAATCCTTTGCAGTGATTGACCTATATCATTTTAATTCCATAAGCCTCAATTTCCGATTCTATATATCCACAATTAAAATAATTGATATACTCAGAAAACAATCCCGTTGAGGTGATGAAATGTAATTTTGATTCCATAACTCTGGCAATCTTATTGGAGTGACCACCTACACCATTCTAAATCCATAGCCTCAATTTTCAACTCTATATGTCCAACAATGAAACCCCAACCATTCTATCTATCCTCCAACGTAGAAATTGATATACTCACGATATAACCCCATAGGAGTGATGACCTCATCATTCCAATTCCAAAACTCCCGAAATATTATTCCCAGTGAGAGATCATGATATAGCCCCATTAGAGTGATCACCTCATCATTCCAATTCCAAAACTCCCGCAATATGATAATCCTATGAGAGTATGACCAGTATCAGTCGAGGCTCAATTTTAGATTCTTTATATCCTCGACTAAAGATACTCGTGTAGTATGGTTCTGTTGGAGTGATGTCCTACATCATTCTATTTCCACAGAACTCAATTTTAGATTCTATTTATCTACCAACGAAAAATCAAATACATTCATAAACTGGTGTGATGACCTACATCATTCCAATTCCATATCTCTTAAAATGCAATAATTCTTTGGGTGTGATGACTATATCATTATAATTCCATGAGTCTCAATTTTCAATTCTACGTATCCACCACTGAAGAGACTGATATACTGATAGTGTATTACACCTTCGAGTGATGTCCATCTCGATTTTAGATTTTATTTATTCACCAAGAAAGGAACATATGCAATCATAAAACAATACCATTGGAGTGATAGACCTATATCATTTTGATTCCATAACGCACCAAATATAATAGCCCAATTGGGGCGGTGACCTATATTAATCCTCCATTATCCTCAACTTTCGATTCTATGTATCCAACATTGATGAAACTGATGTACTCGTATGATATAATC
This sequence comes from Linanthus parryae, assembly GCA_023055425.1. Lineage (NCBI taxonomy): Eukaryota > Viridiplantae > Streptophyta > Magnoliopsida > Ericales > Polemoniaceae > Linanthus > Linanthus parryae. The sequence continues at coordinate 123,153,698 of JALGPY010000004.1, read as the reverse complement.
CATTGAAGTGATTGACCTATATCATTCTAATTCCATAAGCGTCAATTTCCGATTCTATATATCCACGATTAAAGTAATTGATATACTTAGAAAACAATCCCGTTGAGGTGATGAAATGTAATTCTGATTCCATAACTCTGGCAATCTTATTGGAGTGACCACCTACACCATTTTAAATTCATAGCCTCAATTTTCAACTCTATATGTCCAACAATGAAATCCCAACCATTCTATCTATCCTCCAACATAGAAACTGATATACTCACGATTTAACCCCATTGGAGTGATGACCTCATCATTCCAATTCCAAAACTCCCGAAATATTATTCCCAGTGAGAGAGTATGCTCATGATATAACCCCATTAGAGTGATGACCTCATCATTCCAATTCTAAAACTCCCGAAATATGATAATCCTATGAGAGTATGACCAGTATCAGTCGAGGCTCAATTTTAGATTCTTTATATCCTCGACTTAAGATACTCGTGTAGTATGGTTCTGTTGGAGTGATGTCCTACATCATTCTATTTCCACAGAACTCAATTTTAGATTCTATTTATCTACCAACGAAAAATCAAATACATTCATAAATAATCCCATTGGTGTGATGACCTATATCATTCAAATTCCATATCTCTTAAAATGCAATAATTCTTTTGGAGTGAGGACTATATCATTCTAATTCCATCAGCCTCAATTTTCAATTCTACGTATCCACCACTGAAGAGACTGATATACTGATATAGTGTATTATACCTTGGATTGATGTCCATCTCGATTTTAGATTTTATTTATCCACCAAGAAAGGAACATATACAATAATTAAACAATACCATTGGAGTGATAGACCTATATCATTCTGATTCCATAACTCACCAAATATAATAGCACAATTGGGGCGGTGACCTATATTATTCCTCCATTATCCTCAATTTTCGATTCCATGTATCCAACATTGATGAAACTGATGTACTCGTATGATATAATCCATTGGAGTGATTGATCTATATCATTCTACTTCCATAAGCCTCAATTTCTGATTCTATATATCCACAACTGAAGAAATTGATAACACTTGTAAAACAAACTTATTGGAGTGATGACCTATATCATTCTAAGTCCACGAGCCTTAAGTTTCAACTAAATATATCCTCGAAGAAAGAAACAAATATAATAATAGAACCATATTATTGTATCACTCCGATTACATAACTCACAAAATATAATAGTGCAATTGGAGTGGTGATCTATATCATTCTAATTCCACGAGCCTCAATTTCCGATTATAGATATCCACGATTGAAAAAACTAATATACTCAGAAAACAATCCCGTTGAGGTGATGAAATGTAATTCCGATTCCATAACTCTTGCAATCTTATTGGAGTTATCACCTATGTCATTCTAATTGCATGAGCCTCAATTTTCAACTTTATATATCCAACAATGAAACCCGAACCATTCTATCTATGCTCCAACGAAGAAACTGATATATTCACGATATGACCACATTTGAGTGATGACCTCATCATTCCAATTCCAGAACTCCCGAAATATTATACCGAATGAGAGAGTATAACAATGATATAACCCCGTTAGAGTGATGACCTCATCATTCTAATTCCAAAACTCCCGAAATATGATAATCCTACGAGATTATGAACTGTATCAGTCGAGGCTCAATTTTAGATTCTTTATATCCTCGACTAAAGATACTCGTGTAGTATGGTTCTGTTGTAGTGATGTCCTACATCAATTTATTTCCACAAAACTCAATTTTAGATTCTATTTATCTACCAACGAAAAATCAAATACATTCATAAACAATCCCATAATCCCATTGGTTTGATGACCTATATCATTCTAATTCCACGAGCCTCAATTTTCGATTCTAGATATCCACGATTGAAAAAACTAATATACTCAGAAAACAATCTCGTTGAGGTGATGAAATGTAATTCCGATTACATAACTCTTGCAATCTTTTGGAGTGATCACCTATATCATTCTAATTGCATGAGCCTCAATTTTCAACTTTATATATCCAACAATGAAACCCGAACCATTCTATCTATCCTCCAACGAAAAAACTGAAATACTCACGATATGACCACATTAGAGTGATGACCTCATCATTCCAATTCCATAACTCCCGAAATATTATACCGAATGAGAGAGTATGACAATGATATAACCCCGTTAGAGTGATTGACCTCATCATTCCAATTCCCAAACTCCCGAAATATGATAATCCTATGAGAGTATGACCAGTATCAGTCGAGGCTCAATTTTAGATTCTTTATATGTTCGACCAAAGATACTCGTGTAGTATGGTTCTGTTGGAGTGATGTCCTACATCATTCTATTTCCACAGAACTCAATTTTATATTCTATTTATCTACCAACGAAAAATCAAATACATTCATAAACAATCCGATTGGTGTGATGACCTATATCATTCCAATTCCATATCTCTTAAAATGCAATAATTCATTTGGAGTGATGACTATATCATTCTAATTACATGAGCCTCAATTTGCAATTCTACGTATCCACCACTAAAGAGACTGATATACTTATATAGTGTATAACACCTTGGATTGATGTCCATCTCGATTTTAGATTTGATTTATCCACCAAGAAAGGAACATATACAATCATAAAACAATACCAATGGAGTGATAGACCTATATCATTCTGATTCCATAACGCACCAAATATAATAGCCCAATTGGGGCGGTGACCTATATTATTCCTCCATTATCCTCAATTTTCGATTCTATGTATCCAACATTGATGAAACTGATGTACTCGTATGATATAATCCATTGGAGTGATTGACCTATATCATTCTAATTCCATAAGCCTCAATTTCCGATTCTATATATCCACGCTTAAAGTAATTGAGATATTCAGAAAACAATCCCGTTGAGGTGATGAAATGTAATTCCGATTCCATAACTCTGGCAATCTTATTGGAGTGACCACCTACACCAATCTAAATCCATAGCCTCAATTTTCAACTCTATATGTCCAACAATGAAATCCCAACCATTCTATCTATCCTCCAACGTAGAAACTGATATACTCACGATATAACCCCATTGGAGTGATGACATCATCATTCCCATTCCAAAACTCCCGAAATATTATTCCCAGTGAGAGAATATGCTCATGATATAACCCCATTAGAGTGATGACCTCATCATTCCTATTCCAAAACTCCCGAAATATGATAATCCTATGAGAGTATGACCAGTATCAGTCGAGGCTCAATTTTAGATTCTTTATATCCTCGACTAAAGATACTCGTGTAGTATGGTTCTGTTGGAGTGATGTCCTACATCATTCTATTTCCACAGAATTCAATTTTAGATTCTATTTATCTACCAACGAAAAATCAAATACATTCATAAACAATCCCATTGGTGTGATGACCTATATCATTCCAATTCCATATCTCTTAAAATGCAATAATTCTTTTGGAGTGATGATATATCATTCTAATTCCATGAGCCTCAATTTTCAATTCTACGTATCCACCACTGAAGAGACTGATATACTGATATAGTGTATTACACCTTGGATTGATGTCCATCTCGATTTTAGATTTTATTTATCCACCAAGAAAGGAACATATACAATCATAAAACAATACCATTGGAGTGATAGACCTATATCATTTTGATTCCATAACGCACCAAATATAATAGCCCAATTGGGGCGGGGCGGTGACCAATATTAATCCTCCATTATCCTCAATTTTCGATTCTATGTATCCAACATTGATGAAACTGATGTACTCGTATGATATAATCCATTGGAGTGATTGACCTATATCATTCTAATTCCATAAGCCTCAATTTCCGATTCTATATATCCACGATTAAAGTAATTGATATACTCAGAAAACAATCCCGTTGAGGTGATGAAATATAATTCCGATTCCATAACTCTGGCAATCTTATTGGAGTGACCACCTACACCATTCTAAATCCATAGCTTCAATTTTCAACTCTATATGTCCAACAATGAAACCCCAACCATTCTATCTATCCTCCAACGTAGAAACTGATATACTCACGATATAACCCCATTGGAGTGATGACCTCATCATTCCAATTCCAAAACTCCCGAAATAGTATTCCCAGTGAGAGAGTATGCTCATGATATAACCCCATTAGAGTGATGACCTCATCATTCCAATTCCAAAACTCCCGAAATATGATAATCCTATGAGAGTATGACCAGTATCAGTCGAGGCTCAATTTTAGATTATTTATATCCTCGACTAAAGATACTCGTGTAGTATGGTTCTGTTGGAGTGATGTCCTACATCATTCTATTTCCACAGAACTCAATTTTTGATTCTATTTATCTACCAACGAAAAATCAAATACATTCATAAACAATCCCATTGGTGTGATGACCTATATCATTCGAATTCCATATCTCTTAAAATGCAATAATTCTTTTGGAGTGAGGACTATATCATTCTAATTCCATCAGCCTCAATTTTCAATTCTACGTATCCACCACTGAAGAGACTGATATACTGATATAGTGTATTATACCTTGGATTGATGTCCATCTCGATTTTAGATTTTATTTATCCACCAAGAAAGGAACATATACAATCATTAAACAATACCATTGGAGTGATAGACCTATATCATTCTGATTCCATAACTCACCAAATATAATAGCCCAATTGGGGCGGTGACTTATATTATTCCTCCATTATCATTAAACAATACCTTTTAACTTTTTTGGATAAATATTCCTTTGTCACATTTCTAAATACCTACGACTGTCGAAACAAAGTTTTTCTACTTATTTTTGCACCTTGCACCTCTTAACTGACGCCTTTTTAGAGATCTTTATGTTCCGGCTGGTTACTTATCTCAACGTGTTTAGCTACTCCTTTTTGACTCGACTCTTGAAGATTTTGGAAAATTAATATAAGAGCTTGGTCAACATTTCTCTTCCACATCAACTCTTAATTTATCAGATCTTTTTCATTTGAATTGTTTAAAATGTCTTGGCAGAAATAATAAGTTTCAAAAATATAAATGCTCCAGAAATTACACTCACATTTTCCATACAATAAAGCTCATATTAAGCCTATGACATGGATCTACTGTAAGTATGGATTGTGGACCTGGTGTGAAGTTGTATAGTCAGTGATTTGGAAGGGGAGTCGAAAATGTTTATTTCTGTTGAACATTTGTTGTGCTGAAATTTTATCAAACACTAAAATTTTATTTTGTCCTCTTTAGAAGTTACATTTTAAAATTTTTGTATAGACATTCCTGTCACATTTCTAAATACCTACGACTGTGGTAACAAAGTTTTTCTACTTCTTTTTTGCACTTTGCACCTCTTAACTAACGCCCTTTTAGTGATCTTTATGTTCTGGCCGGTTCCTAAACTCAATGTGTTTAGCTACTCCTTTTTGACTCGCCTTTTGAAAATTCCAGAAAAGTAATATAAGAGCTTGGTCAACGCTCCTCTTTCTCATCAACTCTTTAAAATCTTTAAAAGCTGGTTTGTTTTATCAGAACTTTTTCATTTGAATTGTTTAACATGTTGCGAGAAATAATAGTAATTTTTTAAATGTAAATGCTCTAGAAACTACATTAACATTTTCCATAAAATAAAGCTGATATTAAGCCTATGACATGGATCTACTCTATGTATGGAATGTGGACCTAGTGTGAAGTTGTAAAGTCAGTGATTTGGAAGGGCGGTCGAAAATGGTTATTGTGGTTGAACATTTGTGGTGCTGAAGGACGGAAGAGCGAATTGTTTCCATTGTGACATAGACTGGAGACTTAATTACAAGTAGTTGAAGTAACACCTTTTGGAGATTATTTGTATGCCTTTTTAGAGATATTAATGTTCTTGCCGGTTCCTTATCTAAACGTGTTTAGCTACTCCTTTTTGACTCGCATCTCGAAGATTTCAGAAAAGTAATATAAGAGCTTTGTCAACATTTCTCTTTCTCATCAACTCTTACTTTAAACTCTTTAAAGGTTAGTTTGCTTTGTTAGAACTTTTTCATTTGAATTGTTTAATATGTTTTTGCTTGAAATAGTAACTTTTAAAATTTAATTGCTCTAGAAAGTACTCATATTTTCCATACAATAAAGCTCATATTAAGTCTATGACATGGGGCTACTGTATGTATGGAATGTGGACCTAGTGTGAAGTTGTAAAGTCAGTGATTTTAAAGGGGAGTTGAAAATGGTTATTGCGGTTGACCATTTGTGGCGCTGAAGGACGGGAGAGTGGATTTATTAACTTTTTTCAATTGTGTCATAGACAAGGTTCTTAACGACAAGTAGTTGAAGTAACACCTTTTAGAGATTTATTTGTATGGGGGTGGCTGTTCTTCTTGTGTTCGGAAGTTGTTGTTGATTTGAAGTATCTTAGGATTGATTTAGAGTAGTTGTAGTCAGTATGTCGTGGTTTGTTCACCAGTAGGCCTACAAACTCCCGAAATTCTGCAGTTATTCATGTCTATAAATAGTTTTTTTCCTGGCAACATATGTTCATTACGAAACCTTGTTATGGTTTTTTCAACATTCCTCTTTCTCATCAACTCTTACTTTAAACTATTTAAAACTTGGTTGGAGTGATGTCCTCTATCATTCTATTTCCTTGAGCCTCAATTTCCGATTCTGTAAATACACCAATGAAGAAACTCATAATATAATCCCAATAGAGTGATAACCTATATCATACTATGCCTGACCCTCTAAAAAAAATATCATACTATGCCTCAAATTTAAGATTTTTTTTTGTATCCTGTACAAGTATCAAGATAGAGAATCGAAAATTTTAAATTCTTTATATCCAGTATAGATATTGATCATATAATCTCATTCGAGTGATGACCTAAATCTAACTCCAAAGGCTTCAATTTCCAATTCTATATATCCGCAAATGAAGAAGCTAGTATAATCATAATCCTGTTTGAGTGATGACCGATATCTTTCTAATTTGGAGTAATCTGATTTTATTTGCTAATTGCAGTTGACGATTTGTACTTTTATGCTCAGGTTGAGAGTCATAATAAGAAGCGGGAAACAGAAAAGCAGAACTAAAAAGCAGGAAAAGCTAGTTTAGTGCAATTACGTTGTTTAAGGAAGGATAGGACGCATTAATAGGAAGTGGCAGATGTTACCCTCGATATGTTCTGAAGATAACTGAACAGAATCACAAAATTTAGTTATCTTCTTGGACTGAAAATTCAATTCTATTGGAGTTGTGTCCTGAGTTGTCAATTTAACCTACTATCCTTGTTTGTCGTCTGTAGGGTGGAAATATGTGTGCTTCTGGTATGCACGGGCATATCCTTATCCTGGTGTTGGGGTTGTTTGCTGTTTGGGAAGCAAATAATTTATCTGGTAGGTTAGGTAGAAGCATTGAGGCAGAACGAAAGTACGTATGTTGTCCTCTGGGAAAGGATGAGAAAAATGTGTTGTCATACTGTGGATCTTTGATGTTAGAGTCTTAAACAAATGTATCTTGTTGTTGAAATAATTCTTCCAGTTTTTAGGGCTGTTCATAAATGGATCATGTTTCATCCTTAATCAATAATGGATCTAAATGACTTTTTTCAGAAGTGGACTATATGAAGTGTTGGGGTTAGTTTAGAAGTGCTTTTGTGAGTTTTTTTCAATGAACTGATTAGTGCGAACAGAATAAGGATACCAGAAGTATGAAAACACGAGAGTTCAAAACAGAAAACAAAGAATCTAGGAACGGTTTCTTATCTTCGCGGTGATTATTGCGTTTGAGGTAATAAGAGAAATGATGGTCCTTATGATATTACGTGGTGTGAAGGACAATCATTTAGCTGGCAACGAGTTTTCAATTGAATTTGTTGAAATTTGTATTTTTATATTCCCTCCGTCCCAAATGGACGTCCCAAAATGAGTGTCTTACCAAAAAGTTACATAAAACGAAGGACATTCTAGTCAATTTAGCAAGTCAATAGCACATCTTTAACATCCGTGAAAAGTCCACCCCGGCACTCAATTTGGGACAGAGGGAGTAGTCTTTCATTTTTCCTAATAGGGTTGGTTTCATGGCTGAGAAGACCATTTTGGTCATGGTGATATTATAGAAATTTTATTAATTATATTGGTATCTTAGATTTGGATGATGATGCATGGATGGTTTGATTTACTAATAGAACCTTGGTGACAATTTTGATCCAAACCTTTTTTCTGTTATTTCAGTTGGATCTTTCAGGACTTGGTGGAGGTTAACACAGACTATGTTTTAATGGTTTATCATTTGGCACAGTGTAATGGTAGTCTTTAACGTTGGGATTTTGTGCATCCCAATGTAATATTCTTGACACTGCTGGGCTTTATTATCTTTAGTAGAATGAAAGAAATAAGAACTGTCATATGTACTGGGGTTGAAAGAGAAAATGGAAGATAAGGTGGATAAGCATATGTCATTATTTGAGGAAAGGGAGAAGGTTCATTGGATAATTTCATTTTCAGTCGGTTCTAACTATATTCTTAGGTTTTGTTATCCCTTGGTAACTTCTTTCTTGTTAGTGTCAGTTTGGTGTATTATTAGTGTGTCTAAGGGAGATGATACTAACACGATAGGTTAATTGTGTCGTGGTTTGTTCTTCAAATTAAGCAGAATACATTTTGGTGATTTGGCAACGATACACAAAGTTATGTAGAATGTTATACGGGGTAACTTACATAAATTATCCTCAGATTGTGGTAAATAGGCATTAATTACCCCTACTGTTAGCATATCATCCTAGGACACCATTATTTCTAATGGAACTAGCGGAAGTCAACAAATTTACGAAATTGTCCACAGACATAAGCTCTATTTCTAACTTACGCCCCTCTTTCTCTTCTACTCACCACCATCAAGCACCACCACCACCACTAAAACTTTTAAATTTACCCGTACAGGTGTTTCTGTGGCAAGTAAGAAGGTTATTGAATATCAGAGGTCAAATTTACCTGGCTTGTTTAAAAAGTTAAATAGGCACAATTGTTGGATATTTTGGCACTGTGGATTCAATGAAATCTGGATCTTCTGTGTATGTAGGTGTAGAATTATTCTTGAAGCTGTTTTGTGCGGAATAAGAACTGTCATGTATTAATGTAGAGAGAGAAAATAAAAAACGAAGTGGGTAAGCATACAAGATAAATTGGGGGAAGGAAAATGTGTTATCTGATGCTTTCTTTTGCTGACATTAGATGTAGACGCTTGGTGTTTTGCTTTCTTTTGTCGGCTTCTTTTGTGTCGCAGTTAGGTTGGTAGATAAAAGATCCAGTTCATAAGTGAAACAGAAGATTGCGTAGCCAGCACAACTCAGAGGTGACATTGGCAACTCCACGATAATAGGCTTCAGCACCAGAGAGGGATACAGTGGCGTGAGAAGAGACTCAACCGAGAAGAGTATGTTTATTGATACGACGTATCATATGCTCGGCCTTGCCGTTTTGAGAGGATGTTTGCGGACAAGCAACCAAAAAGCAAGACCATTGGACTTGGCGAACTCATGAAAGACAGAGTTGTCGAATTCCTCCCCCCCCCCCATCACACTAAAAGCACTTACGCACGTACATGTGGAATTGTTTGTAGTGAGTGAAGGCATCCGATTTTAGTTTTAGAGGAAAAACCCATAGATAATGTGAGTAGTCATCAAGCAAGAGAAGATAGTACTTGAAATTGGACTTGCTAGCAACAGGAGATGTCCAAATATCACTGTGAATAATATCAAATGGTGTCACAGTACCCGAAGTGGAAGGTAAAAAAGGAAGACGAACGTGTTTGCCAACTTGGCATGCATGGCACAAACCGACCTCCTCAGTTTTATTACAGGAAATAAACTGACGAGACCGAAGAGAATCTAAAACTTGTGCTCCTGGATGACCTAGACAGTTGTCCCAAATGGGTGCAGGAAGGACAACAAAAGACTGAGAAGACGAGACTGACCCGGCGGAAGTGGATAGAGGTCCCCCGAGCTATTACTCCTGAGCAAAAGGCTCCACGTGTGAAGATCCTTCATCGAAAAACCAGACGGGTCAAACTCAATAGAAACACGATTATCGGTGGTAAATTGACGAATAGACACAAGGGTTTTGACTATAGTAGGAGTGAACAAAACATGCTTAATGTGTAGGGGACGAGTAGTGGTTAGGATGGTTTGGTTTTCGGACCCACATACTGGAATACTGGAGCCATCACCAACCCTCAATGAGAAACAGGTGATTTAGCAGAATAGGTGACAAGTTACTTGTCTGAGATTTGAGACGAGCAGATGCACCAGAGCCCATGTACCATCTCGAGTCTGGAGCAGTCAGAGACGAGCTAGAGAAGCTGAGATCACTAGGCTGAGGATACGACCCCGGTGTAGCAGCAAAGGCTTGAGGTCGATGTCCGGGTCCAGCACCCAAGACGCCCGCAGAGCGAGGCGGAGGGGGCGCCCACCCCGAGGCAGTGGGGTACGGGCAGGGTGGTGGAGAGGGGCACCACACCCAGTTGCCGTGAGGGGAGGGCTTCTAGGGGGTGCGGGAGCATGCTGAGATCGACTACGGTTACCATTCTGACCACGGTTTTCGTTCCTGGACCCATTCTTGGACCCGTTCTGAGGACGATTCTAATCATTCTGACCACAATTACCGTTTTGACCACGCTCCGTAGGCTGAACAGACTCAACAGTGGCGGCTGCCATGAGGGCCTGAGGAGCAGAGAGTCGTATCCCGTCGTGCTAGACGACGTGCTACCAGACAAAGCATAAACACATCAGCGAGATAGGTGGGTGGAGGAGACGTCTGCTGGATGAGCATGGCGACATGACCGAGAGTAGGAGTGAGGCTGTTCGTGAGCTGTATGTCAGTCAAGCGGCACTGACAGGAAATCCCACACTTCCCATACGATCAACAAGTGTCTTCAGGCGGTTGCAATAGTCATCAAGAGACGAGCAATGGTCATGGCGAAGGGAGATGAGATAAACTTAGTCTCGAGTTCAGCAAGGCGTGCAGACTTGTTGTCCCTGAACATGGATTCTAGCTTGACCCACGCCTCACGAGGTGACTGATCCGGCGCGAGAATGGCAAGAGCAAGATCATCAGAGATGGTATGGTAGATTCAGGAGAGGATAACCGCATCAATCGATTTCCTGAGACTCCTTTTTCTGATCGGCAGTAGCATCCATAACAAGGTGATCATTGACGCCCTAAGAATCTGACTGGAGACAAAAAAATGTAACCCAGTGATCATACTGCACCTTGTTGTCGAGAATAAATCTGACACCGGGTGAAGCGGTTCCTTGGCGGCTTCAAACATTATACTGTGGTGATGGTGCAGAGGACGACGCAACAACTAGCAAGGTTGTTGAAGTGCTGAACTTCAACCAATTAGGGCAATGTTGCAACCCAAGTGTGCGCAACAGCGGCGGTGGAAATATTTGATAAGAAATATGGACAACGGCGCCTCTACGATATCCACACGAACAGATTTGAAACTCGATTTCCTCTTCCACAGGGCTAGCTTGCTGAAGGAAGGAGGATCTAGTCTGACAAGATCAATGAACTTGGGCGTGCACAATGGCTGGATTCAATCCACGCCGTGTGGTGTTAGAGGGGGCGACCAATCTCGACTCTGGTTTCATTTTCTCATCCAGCTCGACCTCGATTTGATGCTGGGTGTCTGTTGGCTGACCAATCTCGACTCTGGTTTCATTGGAATTCATCATCTTCTTTTCATCGAAGATGACATTCCTGCTGATGATTACTTTCCTGTCAATTGGATCCCAGAGTTTGTAACATTTAACTCCCTATTTGTAACCAAGAAAGATGCATTGTTTTGACTTGACATCGAGCTTTGATCGCTTATCACTTTCAACAAGAGAGTAAGCGGGGCATCTAAAAATCTTTAACCTCGAGTAATCTGATGGTTCGCCATACCAAACCTCGTGTGTTGTCTTCTTGCCATGGGGTACCGATGGTAAGAGATTCACCAAGTGGCAGGCCATGTTAACAGCCTCCGCCCAAAAGCATTTGGCCAATCCTGCATTTAGCCTCATGCATCTAGTCTTTTCGCATACAGTGCGGTTCATCCGTTCCGCAACTCCATTCAGCTCTGGACCTTTTGGAGTAGTGTAGTGTCTGATGATTCTCTCCTTTTTGCAGTAGTCTTTGAACTCATCTAATGTATACTCTCCTCCATTGTCTGTCCTCAAGCACTGCAGTTGCTTTCTAGTACTCTTTTCCACGTGAGCTTTTCATTCCTTGAATTTCTCAAATACTTCAGATTTATGTTTGAGAAAATAAATCATCGATGAAGGTAAGGAAATATAACGCTCCTGCATTGGACTTCACAGACCTTTCTCGAGAAATCATCGATGAAGGTCAGGAAATATTCTGCTGCTGTATTGGACTTCACAGATGAAGGTCCCCATACGTCTGAAGGTAAGTTGGAGTACCGGGAGACTTCTATTAACAAGGGCAGAATTCTGCTCCTGTATTGAAATATTCCGCTCCTGCATTGGACTTCACAGACCTTTCTCGAGAAATCATCGATAAAGGTAAGGAAATATTCTGCTCCTGTATTGGACTTCACAGATGAAGGTCCCCATACGTCTGAATGGACATAGCTGAGTATCCTTTTACTCTTGTGGACCGCGGCCTTGAAGCTGACTTTATGCTGTTTGCCAAACACACAAATCTTGCAGAAATCCAACTTGCAAATTTGGACTCCAGGCAATAACTTCCTTCTATGTAGCTCTGTAAGGCCTTGGAAACTCATGTGACCCAGCCACATATGCCATAGCTTCGTGCTATCGACATTTTTGTCTCAAGTTGTTGCAATCGCAGTTTTTCCCGTCACTGTGCTTCCGACCAACCTATATAGGTTCCGATCTTTTCGCCTTTCATTACCACCATAGAAGCTTTTGTAACCTTCATGGCTCCACCTTCAGCTTGGTAGGTGCAACCTCCGGAATCGAGAGAACCTAAGGAGATTAGGTTCTTCTTCAAGTCAGGGACATGCCTGACTTCTCCGAGCGTCCTGACCACACCATCGAACATCTTGATTTTGATGGTTCCGATGCCAATGGTCATGCAAGCAGCATCATTTTCTATGAGAACTGATCCTCCATTAATGGGTCTGTAATCACAGAACCAATCCTTCGTAGGACACATATGATAGGAACAACCCGAATCCATAATGTAATACCCCGTAATTTTAGGGGTATTTTTAGAAGATTATTGGATATCTTGCGAGCGTTAGTGGGAATTATAAAAGTTGTCTGATTATTTTTCATGAGTGATATATTTTTATTTATATATATAATTAAATGTTAAGAAAAATAATATTTTTGAACTTTTATTTTTATATATATATATTATTTTTGTGAAAGTTATAATAGTTAGACAAGTTTTTAGTTATTAAAAGTTGTGGGTCGTTTAGCATTTTTAACGTGACCAAAACGTCACGTTTTAATTATTTTTCACGTTGTCAACCACCGCGTGATCGGTGCTCCCTGTCACACCGTAGTATTCTCACTTCATCTTCCCCATTCAGCGTCTCCTACCAGGAGATGTAATTCTTCTCCGGCGATTTCTCCGCCACCGACCTACAACACCGCCACCACAACCTCCTCCTAGTCAAATTTCAGTACCGATACACTCCCTCTTCGCCAAAGACCCAATTCTTTCTCACCAAGCAATCGTTTTCGCCCAATTTGTGGTACAATTCGGAATCGAAAGCAACCCGGAAACACTCCTCTTCGTGGTCGAATTCTTCACCCACAACCTATATAAACCCACCTGAGGAATTCGGAAACCCACACCAAATCACCAATTTTGCTCCCCTGCTCTCTGTTCTTCGCCCAGCAAACCCAATCGACGAAACCGACCCAGCTCCGGCGGAAGCCGAAGCCCGCTGCCGTCCCCTTTTCGTCGCCGGCTCCGCCCTCTGAGCGACGCCGCCACTGCCTTCGTCCCACCAGTCGCCCTCGCCTCTGCCCAGCGCCGTCGTCGTCTTCGTCCGTTGGTCTCGCCTCCCCGTCGTCGTCCTTCTCTTCTGTCGGGTAAAACACCCAACTCTCTCTGTTTTTGAAGTCTAATTCAGTTAGGTTGTTTTCAATTCAACTTGCTTCTCTTGTAAAACAAGTAGGGTAGAGGGTGGGTTTCACGAATTAGGAATTGGTGGGAATGGTTATATATGATGTGTGTGTAGTCTGGTAGTGTTAAGTGGAAGTAGTAGTAGTAGTATCTATACATAACATGTAGTAGCAGTACATAGTGTCTTATACTTTAGTAGTACATTTTAGTTAAAACATTATGATTCTTGACTTCTATTTATTTTATTTTTCTTATATTTAATATTTCTTATTTTGTATATATATTACATATATAAATATCATCTTTTAAGGTTTGAGATTTCAGAAATAAAATGATGTTCCTCGTAAATAATAACTTTTCGGGTCAGCCCAATTTAGAGAATAATACACGAGCTTTTATAACTTTTAATATTTTCCAAACATGTATAGTTGTTTATTTCAAATATTTATTTTCATATAACAAAATTAAGTAATTTTTCTATATTATTAGATAAAGATTTCTTTATTTCAGTTTTAGTATTTATATTTATAAACAATTGTTCTCTTAAACAAATTAATTTCTAAAATTATGTTTATAACTAATATATCTCAGTTTTGGGCATAAGTGGGGGTTACACTTGCATTTGCATCTAGGACTGTGTGTGCACAATTGTCGTGTTAGCAGTATTTTGATTAGGAACGATTGCTATTGTAGATTCCGAGTTCGTAGGAGGCGAGTTCATTGAGGATCCGTACTACGAGTAGTTTCGTATTTGCTTTCGTGTGACGAGCTCTCTATTCCAGGTAAGTTTATATGCACAACACCTTCAACTATCAAAATGTGTTTGGCGTGTGTTACTAATGTATCGTGCAACTGTTTTAAACATTGAATTTTGAAATCTCTCTTGCAAATATCTCTTTCGAAAGTATGCAAACATGTGATATATTAATGAACGGTAAACGATATGGGGCGATGTACAGAGGATGCGTGTGAAGGCTACGGCCGGAGACGCATGTCGGCGAGTCTCCTTTGTATTTATATATGGTTACGGCCGAAGACGCATGTCGGCGAGTCTCCTTTGTATTTATATATGGCTACGGTCGGAGACGCATGTCGGCGAGTCTCCTTTGTATTATGGCTACGGCCAGGGAAGCATGTCGGCGATTCCCTATGTTTATTGTGAAAGCTATAGAGTACTACCTATGCATGTGTGGGTCACAACTGTATAGGGGTGTCGACACTTATGGTCTCATAGTTAGTTCAGGGGTGAATTGGGATGGACTGTGATATCCCGAGAGGTACTCTAATTATTATTTATTGCATCGTGACCTCTCTGTGGGCATTCGTTACCCGCTGGGCTCTAATATGCCGCAGCTCAACTAATGATTTAATGTGAAGCTACTTCAGTTATATTGTGATCCAGTCTTTAAGCCAAAACTCTGTTTTACATGTTGTGGTATATGCTTACTCAGTTTTTACTGATAAACGTTTTCCGCGGTCGGCTGTTGCTATTTTAAAACCCGCAGGTTATGAATAAAGTGGGGGAACGCGCACACGTGAATTGAAGATTAGGATCAAGCAGCTAGGAAGTATTTTATTTATGTTAGGAAGCTTTTATTTCAGATTTTAGATTTGAACAATGTCATTTATTTCTTTCAAAACTATTGTTGGAGGATTTCTCCGGTTTTCATTAATGAATTCACTTTTGGATTATCGTTTGGTTGTACTAGCAGGGAACCGTAGGTTCCAGGGCTGTTTCAGTTGGTATCAGAGCCGACGGTCCCAACGCTAGTGCGACCTTTCGATTCCATTAAATAAAGATAAAACATAAATTAGAATTTTTTGAAAATTAAAATCGACATAGGCTAACTAAAATTGGAAATAAAATTTAAATAAGCCGGGGTTGTGGGTTAGTCAAGCAGTTTTCGTGTTGGATATTCGTGATTTATTGGAGATTGTTATGTGCCATACTGTGTGCCTCAATGTGCGGTTATTATTGTGAAAATTGCTTGGCGCTTGTGTTAAAATCGTTTGATTTTAGATTATTAGATTAATTTTGTTTAGATTATGAGTGTATGTGTGGCGTAGGACACTTCTAAGAGTTGTCTTATCTCTTCTCATATGGCTTCTCTACCCGCACCTGCTCCACCAATCTTTGGACTTGGAGACTCTTCATATAGCATGACATGATTATTTTAAGCATAGGCTTAGTGTGTGAATACATTAGGATTGTATTGAGTAAAGTCACATTTATAAGGTACAATGCGATTTGCCAACCCTCCTCAATATTATACCAGGAGTCGTGCAAGACAAGTAGGAACAATGAGTCAAGGAAACCAAGGAAACCAACAAGCTCAGCCTCCTCAACAATATGACCCAATTCGGTTCCAGAATCTGGAACAAGCGCCCATAGCCTTAACCCAACTCCTGCACAATCAGCAAGCTGGGGGAGGAGACATCATGAGTAAGATGGCGGAACTCCGACCCGACTTCTTTTACGGGACGGACAACCCGACCACTCTGGAGAATTGGATCCGCGATTTTCACAAGGCGCTGATTTCGGTGCGTTGCCCAGAGGATCGACGCATAGAAGTGGCGGTCTACTATTTTAAGAAAGAAGCCGATAACTGGTGGACTTCCGCATCAGCTACTTTACTCGCCCAAGAAGGCTTTGGATGGGAGCAACTAAAGGAAGCTATGCGTGAAAGGTTCTACCCCGATCATGTGAAGTCTAGGAAGTTTAACGAGTTCTTGCACTTGAAGCAAGAGGGGGATACCCTGACTGATTACTACGACAAGTTTATGGAACTTATGAGGTTTGGACAAGCAATTGCCCCGACTGAGGCAAGCAAGATCCGCAAGTTTGTCGAAGGTTTAAACTTTCAAGTTCGAAAAGCCATGGGGCCTACACGTTTCACCACACTTTTGGAGGCCTATGGAGCGGCTCAGGATATGCAGCGCATGCTGGATGAGGACTTAGAAGCTAACAAGAAAAGAAAGACCGAGACACTAGCAACAACTAGTTTCCAAAACCGTGGTACAGGAAACAATGGTGGGGATAAAAGGTTTCGCCCCAACCCAACCCCCACCAACCAGTTTGGGAACCAAGGCCAAGGTGGACAGGGCCAGGTAAGGACTTACCACTGCAAGCGATGCGGAAATAACCACCCAGGGGTCGACTGTCAAGGAAACAAAGTCACATGCTACAATTGTGGTAAATTGGGCCACAGGAAAATGGAGTGTAGGGGAAGACCAAAAGGGAACAATACCGGGAATGATTCCAACAACCGCGACAACTTCAATGGAGGGGGGAACGATGATAATGGTGGAAACCGTCAAGGAGACAACAACAACTTCAACCGTAGAAGTAACAACAACTATGGTGGCAACAACAACAGGCCTCAGGGAAACAATGTAGTGGCAACAACAGCCCTAGCGACAGTAAACCAAGGTGCGGCCGGAACCATCAACGTCATGAATCAGACGCAGGCGAAACATGCCAACATAGTAACTGGTACATCGCTATCCACCCATCGTTAGTTTATTTGAATCTAGAGCGTTTTTTCCCTTCATCTCCTAACCTATTGCTAAGAAACTGGAATTGCCAGCTCCTACCTCTTATAACTGTCTCGACCTCGATCTTAATGCGTGAGACACTATTCCTTTGAATTATACTAGGATACCTAGGAATAAGACTACCACCACACCTAGTTTAGTGGCGTTAACCCATATCGAAGCTGACTCAAGTGACGGGGACATCACTCCTTTTAAGGGAGATGTGATTTAACAGCCGTGCATTTCAATATCCATCATGTTTCGTATTACACGTCTTGCTATTACTTGTGCATTTTGAACTGCATTCATTGCATTGGGAAGTTAGTTTAAGCTTCGGGGACGAAGCTTTATTTTAAGGGAGATGTGATGTAATACCCCGTAATTTTAGGGGTATTTTTAGAAGATTATTGGATATCTTGCGAGCGTTAGTGGGAATTATAAAAGTTGTCTGATTATTTTTCATGAGTGATATATTTTTATTTATATATATAATTAAATGTTAAGAAAAATAATATTTTTGAACTTTTATTTTTATATATATATATTATTTTTGTGAAAGTTATAATAGTTAGACAAGTTTTTAGTTATTAAAAGTTGTGGGTCGTTTAGCATTTTTAACGTGACCAAAACGTCACGTTTTAATTATTTTTCACGTTGTCAACCACCGCGTGATCGGTGCTCCCTGTCACACCGTAGTATTCTCACTTCATCTTCCCCATTCAGCGTCTCCTACCAGGAGATGTAATTCTTCTCCGGCGATTTCTCCGCCACCGACCTACAACACCGCCACCACAACCTCCTCCTAGTCAAATTTCAGTACCGATACACTCCCTCTTCGCCAAAGACCCGATTCTTTCTCACCAAGCAATCGTTTTCGCCCAATTTGTGGTACAATTCGGAATCGAAAGCAACCCGGAAACACTCCTCTTCGTGGTCGAATTCTTCACCCACAACCTATATAAACCCACCTGAGGAATTCGGAAACCCACACCAAATCACCAATTTTGCTCCCCTGCTCTCTGTTCTTCGCCCAGCAAACCCAATCGACGAAACCGACCCAGCTCCGGCGGAAGCCGAAGCCCGCTGCCGTCCCCTTTTCGTCGCCGGCTCCGCCCTCTGAGCGACGCCGCCACTGCCTTCGTCCCACCAGTCGCCCTCGCCTCTGCCCAGCGCCGTCGTCGTCTTCGTCCGTTGGTCTCGCCTCCCCGTCGTCGTCCTTCTCTTCTGTCGGGTAAAACACCCAACTCTCTCTGTTTTTGAAGTCTAATTCAGTTAGGTTGTTTTCAATTCAACTTGCTTCTCTTGTAAAACAAGTAGGGTAGAGGGTGGGTTTCACGAATTAGGAATTGGTGGGAATGGTTATATATGATGTGTGTGTAGTCTGGTAGTGTTAAGTGGAAGTAGTAGTAGTAGTATCTATACATAACATGTAGTAGCAGTACATAGTGTCTTATACTTTAGTAGTACATTTTAGTTAAAACATTATGATTCTTGACTTCTATTTATTTTATTTTTCTTATATTTAATATTTCTTATTTTGTATATATATTACATATATAAATATCATCTTTTAAGGTTTGAGATTTCAGAAATAAAATGATGTTCCTCGTAAATAATAACTTTTCGGGTCAGCCCAATTTAGAGAATAATACACGAGCTTTTATAACTTTTAATATTTTCCAAACATGTATAGTTGTTTATTTCAAATATTTATTTTCATATAACAAAATTAAGTAATTTTTCTATATTATTAGATAAAGATTTCTTTATTTCAGTTTTAGTATTTATATTTATAAACAATTGTTCTCTTAAACAAATTAATTTCTAAAATTATGTTTATAACTAATATATCTCAGTTTTGGGCATAAGTGGGGGTTACACTTGCATTTGCATCTAGGACTGTGTGTGCACAATTGTCGTGTTAGCAGTATTTTGATTAGGAACGATTGCTATTGTAGATTCCGAGTTCGTAGGAGGCGAGTTCATTGAGGATCCGTACTACGAGTAGTTTCGTATTTGCTTTCGTGTGACGAGCTCTCTATTCCAGGTAAGTTTATATGCACAACACCTTCAACTATCAAAATGTGTTTGGCGTGTGTTACTAATGTATCGTGCAACTGTTTTAAACATTGAATTTTGAAATCTCTCTTGCAAATATCTCTTTCGAAAGTATGCAAACATGTGATATATTAATGAACGGTAAACGATATGGGGCGATGTACAGAGGATGCGTGTGAAGGCTACGGCCGGAGACGCATGTCGGCGAGTCTCCTTTGTATTTATATATGGTTACGGCCGAAGACGCATGTCGGCGAGTCTCCTTTGTATTTATATATGGCTACGGTCGGAGACGCATGTCGGCGAGTCTCCTTTGTATTATGGCTACGGCCAGGGAAGCATGTCGGCGATTCCCTATGTTTATTGTGAAAGCTATAGAGTACTACCTATGCACGTGTGGGTCACAACTGTATAGGGGTGTCGACACTTAAGGTCTCATAGTTAGTTCAGGGGTGAATTGGGATGGACTGTGATATCCCGAGAGGTACTCTAATTATTATTTATTGCATCGTGACCTCTCTGTGGGCATTCGTTACCCGCTGGGCTCTAATATGCCGCAGCTCAACTAATGATTTAATGTGAAGCTACTTCAGTTATATTGTGATCCAGTCTTTAAGCCAAAACTCTGTTTTACATGTTGTGGTATATGCTTACTCAGTTTTTACTGATAAACGTTTTCCGCGGTCGGCTGTTGCTATTTTAAAACCCGCAGGTTATGAATAAAGTGGGGGAACGCGCACACGTGAATTGAAGATTAGGATCAAGCAGCTAGGAAGTATTTTATTTATGTTAGGAAGCTTTTATTTCAGATTTTAGATTTGAACAATGTCATTTATTTCTTTCAAAACTATTGTTGGAGGATTTCTCCGGTTTTCATTAATGAATTCACTTTTGGATTATCGTTTGGTTGTACTAGCAGGGAACCGTAGGTTCCAGGGCTGTTTCACATAATCCATTTCTAGAGTGTCTTTGCCATGTCATCGTGGTTACAAGGTGCTCATAAGATTTTGGTAATGAGGTCAATAATAACAAGGCCTGATCCTCCTCATCTAGTCTCACTTCGATGCATTATAAATCTGTAAGGAGTTTAATAAACATACTAAGGTGTTCTAGAATCGGAGTACCTTCCTTCATACGAAGTCCGTAAAGTTGTTTCTTGAGATACAACTTGTTTGAGAGACTTTTTGTCATGTAAAGACTCTCAAGCTTTAACCAAAGTGCCGCCGCTGTCTTCTCTTCCATGACGTTGCACATCACCTCGTCTGAGATGCACAACTCAATCTGTCCGGCCGCTCGCTCATCTAGATCTTGTCATTCTTCGTCCGACATCGTTTGTGGCTTCTTTGCAATTCCGAGCAGCGCCTTATGCAAGCCTTGTTGCCCCATTAGGGCTTTCACCCTTCGCTGCCATAGGGAAAAAATTCCCTTGCCATTGAACTTTTCGACCTCGAACTTAGAACCCATTAGGAACCTACTCTGATACCAATTTGTGAGGAATCGAATAAGTATCAGTGGACCAAAGAACTTAAAATGAACGACACCAAGATATACGTGGTTCGGCAAATTACCTACCTCCACGGGAGGGCTGTATAAGATTATAGTTCTACCTTATAAGAGATAAAAAAAAAAGAGGATTTGAGAGCCTATCTAAACTCTCACCTTAACACTCTCTAACTCAAGAAGAAATAAGAGAGCAAGAACTACAAACAACTAAAGAGAAAGGCTGAAACTTTGGATGATTTGCTTAGTTGAGGAGCTGCCTATTTATAGGCATTCAAGCTCCAACTACCAGCTGCACAAGCATTAATTAGGGTGGCCAAAAGTCACAAAAAAACACCTCTCAAAGTCTCCATAAGCTGCTGCAATTGGCTCGCAAAAGCTGCAGCCCTCCAAGCATTTATTGCTTCCTCACCATGGCTGCCACCGTCCAAGACTTTGGAGCAATGTGTGCTTAAGTCATTCGTCCACACTAGATAGTAGCTGAAAGTGTGAACGCACGAATCTGAAATGCAAGACAATTCTTAACAATTGATTCATTCTTGTGTGTGACCCTGTAGGAATACATCAATGCTACCCATGTAATATGAATGTCAGTGATCTGACTAACCTCTGTGACCAATTTTAGCGTGTCTTATAATCCGTTTGTCTCATTTATCCAGATTAGACAAGGCATGGTATATCCAAACTATAGTTTCTCGATTCTTTTAGCAGGCTTAGACAGACAAATGACATCAATATCTCATATTGAGTCATTTGAGCATGGCAATGCTTTTCATAAGTCACACTCATCGAGCGGCCGTGGATATTTTACTACTGTTATGTAGGAAGGACAAATCCTATCTACATCACTCACACCTCTCAGCATGTTTCATAGCATGTCCAATTATCGGCTTTATAATCACATTGTTACAATGTGACGTTTGACGATATTAGTACATGTACTCCACATCTGGAGAATGTGTGACTTCAAGTCGAAGGATCACAACACCATTGTCACTATGAAAAGCACTTGTGACATTCACATAACTCCCGTGTAGTGTTCTCATGGTGGGTCAATCTAGTACCCATGTGTTACCCATGTACGCCATCACTCCTAATGCGTAAACATGTGTTAGACTTGATATCCCATATCAATCCACCCACATACTAGTCTCGATGCATTATAGTCCTCCTTATTAACTGTAATACTCAAATAGGGATATTTAAGAATGTATCATCTATTCTAAGGACTTCAGTACGTGAACATATCTCCATATCGATAACACAATGAACAAAAAGCTTTTATAAATGTCAAGATAAATAGATTGCCTATAGGAAATACTCCAACACTATTGTTAAGACAGTACAAATGGTAGCCGACTTGACAACCAAGCTAAAAATCTCATCACAGTCCACCCCAACCATTTGGGAACGACCATTGGTAACCATGCGAGCCTTATATCTACGCGAAGTACGATCAGCTCGAAACTTCTGCCGGAACAGCCAAATAGCCCGAAATTGCCCCTAGCGGGCCGAGGGACCAAATCCGAGGTGTGATTCCGGACCATAACCCCAAACTCATTGTATGCGGCAGTCATCCAGTGTGAGAGCCGACACATGAGACTCAGGTAAGGGAGAGATGGAGGTAGAGTGTTGGACATGGATTGTGAGGCTATTGACTGGTTTGGTGATACCGTGTTCGAAGCGGGTGGTCATTTCAGTGAAGTGGAGTGAAGGGACCAAAATAATAATCGGGGCAGTGGATGTTACCGAAGCTGAGATAGAAGAGCGAGTCGATGACACAGTGGTTGACATGGGTCAGGTGCCGAGGCCAACTAGAAGGAAGTGGCACGGTTGTGGAGGTACATCGGGAATAGTACAATTGGAAGGGAGGTTCAAGGCAAGTGCCCGGGGAGTTATTACTCTGTTGCACCTAGTTAACAGAAGCTAAACAATCTACGGGATGAGGGGACGAGACACGGTAGGGAACACCCGTCTGGAATCCCGAAATAAAAAACAGACTCGTCAAATGTGATATGACGAGAGATGTAGACATATAGCCAGTTTCAATATCGAGGCACCGATAGCTGCAGTGGTGTAAGGGATACCAAAGGAAGACATGAGGTGGATCGTGGAGCAATCTTGTGAGATGTCGTGGCTGAGAGATTTAGGTAACAGAGACACCCAAAAGTCCGAAGGTGGTCATATGTGGGCCGCTGATATAAGACGACGACGGTGGGGAATACTGTTGTTGAGTTCTTTTGGTCAGAAGGATGTTGTGAAGGCAGACAACCACAAGTTGAGACTCAACCCAAAAAGACGGAGGAAGAGAGAAGCATGAGATAAAAGAGTCCGAGAAATGGTATATGGACCAAATTTGTGTTGGAGTGTTTGAATTTGACAAACACGCCGAACTTGTGTTTGAGAGGAAACACCCAGAGAAAACGAGAAAAGTCATCAAATAAAAGAAGATAATACTTATAATTGGACTTGCTCCAAACAGGCGAGGTCCATAAGTCACCGTGAATTTTATCAAATGAAGCAGAAGTGTAATACAACCAAGTGACAAAAGGAAGCCTAACTCGTTTGCCGAGTTGGCATGCACGGAACAAACCGGCCAGCTCCGTATTATTACAAGAAATAAATCGACTAGAGCTAGGACGATCTAAAATATGGCGACCAGGATGTCCAAGACAGTTGTGCCACACCGGAGCTGGAAAGATGGCAACAAACTAGGAGGGAGGGATGTGTCCAAGACGGTTGTGTCGCATCGAAGCTGAAGAACGGCAAGAGACTAGGCTGGAGAGGTGGACGGACGCGAGATGAGAGGATAGGGGTCCTCTGAGCTATTGTTCCTCAACAAAAGGCTCCTCGAATGAATATTCTTCACAGAAAAAGCAATGGAGTCAAAACTCGATAGAGACATTGTCAATAGTAAATTGAATGAGTGGGGACAATATTTTTGAAAATGCCAGGAGCAAGGAGGAATTTTTAAGTTGGAGGGGGCGGATTTGGGTAGGGATAGTATGCAAAGGAAACCACACACCGGAATTCTCATGCCATTACCAACCATCATATCAAACACATAAGACTTTAATGAGACTGATGAGAGATTGCCTGTCTCAGAGGTGGGGTGAGAGTCCATATACCATGTCCAAGGTTTTAAAAGAAGCCCGTCACGGTTACATTGCGGTTGAATAGACAGTGGTCGAATCCGATTCACCTGATATATTGTACTTGAATGGGAATCACAATGGCCGGTACACACCGTCATAGGCATAAATTAGACTATATGCTTCGTTTCCTCAATGTACAGGTAGAGACGGGGATTGTAGGAGAAGAAAAGTTGTAATCCGAATTTTGAGAAATCACTAGAAAGAGTGGGAGTAACCTCCATCTACAAATTTCGGAATTCCAATTTCACTCTGTTCTCCACCTAACCGACGGCAATCGAGTAGTTCTCTCCCTCCCTTCTTCTCATCATCCTCTTTGTGTGTTTATTTGATCTTCTTGTAGAGAGTAAAGCTATATGTATCTTTAGGTATTTATTATGAATTATGCTTAATAATCTGTAACAACAAATAAGAAGTCTAGATCTTAGGAATATGGACACGTTTTGTTCATTGAGCTGTAGAAGAGATTACCAAGGATATCTTGTTTAACTATGAAATATCAAGTGTTAGATAATAAAGTATACATGGTCTAAATATTACTCAAGTATTGTATAAACAAGTAATAAAAATATTATAAATATGCTCGATATACAAAAACAAGGTTTTGAAAGCATTTTGTACATCTTTAAATGATTTTTAAATATTCACGGATTCGTTTCCTCCGGTTGCAGTCTCCCCGATAAAAGCCGGTTCCATTACATGAGTCCCGTGACCGAAAAAGTCTCAAGGAGAGTCTTAATCCTAAATTGCTGATAATGTTCCAACCAGCTGCCTTCATAGCTTTGCTAAAAGACCGCGCTCCAATAAGTTTCTTATTGCGACTAGAGGAGTCGAACTCGGCTCCTTTCTCACAAGCTCCCTTCCACCGTGCTGGCACAGACGGCATTCTTTCGTTGTTGAAGCTCTCGCTCTCCGGCCATATTCTGCTGTCCATCATTCCAATAATCATGTCATCTCCAAAACCAGAATGGAGCCGTAATCCGACATTTTCCTTCAAGCCGAGGAACTTTGGAGTGTGGGTTGTGTGGAACTCCCCAGGTGTCTCTGGGAAAGTTGTGAGATGACCAGGCATGCTCTGTATTTGTTGGAGATGGGATGGAGGCAGTAGAGCACTGAAGCCGCTGATGACGTGTTGGTAAGTGTACAGGTGTTTCAGGGAGGAGATGACATCTGCTTCTTCTTCCCTTATGGAGATGGCAGAGAGCATTGATACGTACGAGTGGTGGGAGGTTGAGAAGGGAGCCGGCATTTGTGAAGTATTCATGTGGATAACGTAGACCTGAGGCAGCTTGTTTGATGAGTACGAGATGAAGAACAGTAAGAAGCGAATCAACAAGGAGAGAAGCATCGTTGAAATGGCGGCCATTATTCTTTGTTGGTGGTGTTTTGGTGTGAATCAAAAGACCATGATGAGTTCATTATATAGGCAACTTGGATACATACATGCTTCTTCTTCGGCCTGTCTGTTGGAGCAACTCAGAAATCAAAAGTGTCATTATCCAACATATTAATTAGTTACAGCTAGCTATGGTGTACTTCTTTTCGTAGTGAAATTAAGACTTAATTTTTCTTTTATGGTTTCTTCATCGGGTCAAATCGAAATTGGTTGCAATAAGAGGATGATTGTGTTTTATTACAGAGGGTTATTTCTAAAAGAAAGCAGCAAGTTGAATAGCCCTCCAACCGAGGTGCTCTCTCTCGTCGGGTTCGTTTAACATCTCAATCGCGTTACTCAAAAGTAGCCTTGACAGAGGAGTAGGATTAAAACAAACAGTTACAGCCACATGGTATGGTTTATCTGCATCGGATTTTACACATATCCCTCACACATAGCCCTAATCTGCACCGGATTTTACTCTTTGATTGAAGTATTATTATCTGAGGGCTATGTGTGATTTTACTTTTTTATCTTGTTTCATCTTCAGACTCGTTTCATTATCTGAGGGCTATGTGTGATTAAGTTACTCTTGACTTGGATATTGTGCGCATGATTTGTCTTTAGGTGGGTATGAGTCAGTTGATGATTAGCTCAGATTTCTTTGAAGGGATGTTTATTCCTATGTAATTTAACCTTTTCTAGTACTGATTTGGTTTTCTGAAAGTGTCTGATTGTGTATTTAGACTATGAAAAAGGTGTTGGTTACTTGACTGTTGATCCATTTTGCTTCCTTGGTCCTCCATCCATTCTTGAACCTGTCCCTTGTCACTTCCTCTAGTAGCCAACGGATCCGTTACATGAGGTTTATCAATTAGTTTGCTATAGCTGACGCCACTTCAGGGCAAGGGATTCAATATAAACCCTTGGCAGTCTAGTGTTCCCTTTGCTGTCACATATATGTAGACTGTAGTTCTTAATTAACCACGGCCTGTTAAGCTCCTAGACTAGGTCATCTGCATTACTGTTAATGAGAACTGCTTCAGGTACATTAGATAATACAGAACATGAATGTTTTAAAATTTAACCAAGAAGATTTGTTGTTTTACTTGTGTAACTTGCTAGTACATGTCAGAAGTTTATGTAATTCAGAGTACCTCCAAACTAGTTGGTGTCAGTTAGACAAATGCGATGAACAATTGTGTCAGTGTGTAGTTATCTTTCTCCAAGCATATTTTCGTGCTCCTTGACATGACATGGGAACCCAGCTTGTCATGTATACATATTATTTTGGTAAAGGTAAACATGTCTTTAGAGTGCAGTAATAAAAATTTCCCAATGAGTAATTTGTGTTTGGAGGATACTGACCAAACTCTCGCAGGACACATGAGCTCAAATTCTTAATATTGCGAAATCTGGGGTTAGTTCTCCTAAGCTTTAGTTATGAGAAACTAGAAATTTAAATTTGTTCTTTAATCCATTTATATATTACCCAGAGTACTACTGATTTATTTGTTACTATGCAAGTGGCCAAGCTGGAGTCTGAACTGGAATTACAATATTACTTTAGTCTTGCATTATTAGAGATTGTCCACGGTTGTCTTAGATGCTCTAGTATCTTCCTCACTAATTGGTATTCACATTTCAGGCATATGCTGCACTTTTGAAACTGTAACAAGCATTGAAAACCGTAGCTGATTTGACAACTGCATGTAAGTGTTCTATTGTCTTATTTATGTTATTTGCATAAAATTAATGTGGTACATGCATAATTATGTGCACCAAACTGCTCATGACTCTGGAATAGGACCTGATGAAATTGTGTCAAAAAGAGAGACATATAGGGAGCAGGAACTCCAACTTTTCGCAACTCTATTATGTTAGGCACTAAAAGCTTTTCAAGCTCTGCCAAGATGATCCATGGTGCATGATTGATAACAGTGCATGCGCTTTCATCTGATGATTGAGGTTATCTATATGAGTCATGCAATTAGTTATTTGCAAATTTAAATAAAGTAAAAAGTAATTGTAAGTTATCCCTTCAGTGATGGTATTACTAATTTTGTAGGCTCAGCATGATGCACTTCTTGAATGCTCAACCTTCTTTCTGCTAGAAAATTATACCTTTCGACATGTTTTATCTGGAATTTAGAATGGTTCTTAAATCGGTCCACCTTTCTCGCGTTATGGTGTTTAAGGAGCATGGTCCTTCACTAAGTTCGTTTTGTGTTGTTTTTCTGTTATATAGGATGAGTGAATCGAAGATGTTCATGGTGACTTATGAAAGAACACACATAAGTTCGTTTTGTGTTGTTTTGAGGATGACATATCTCTACGGAGTTTGGTTCAGGAAATTCATCTCGCTGTTATTTTGCCCAAAAAGAATACACATTTATCGACGTAGCGAAGATCTAGTCTACCATTCTTTTGTTATCACTCTGTAGGTTTCTAAGCTGATCTTGTATTTATAGTATGTTTGTATATTTATATAGGTTTTCGCCTCTTTTGGGATGATATGGCAGTTTTATATGTAACATGAAGGTAGACGGTCGATGGATAATTGAGGATTACATAAAGAATGTCTAATTGGAGAATTCGAACTTTTGGGAACCCAGGCCACCTGACTCCTGAGGTTGCATTGTGAAGTAAATTGAATTTCTACGTGAAATATATTTGATGACTATAAACATCCATCATGTTGGTGGTACAAATTTACCGTTAAAATTTAAATAGCAGGTTATGGAGAATTTCTTTAGTGCTCGTGGTGCTTTACAACTACTCACAATGCACCACTTATATAAAATGTCGATGGTTGTATATATTCATTGGTTGTAGAGCATCACATGGTGCTTTTTGGGAGCATTAAAAAATTTCTCCAGGTTATGGCCTTATCACTTTATTTTTATTTATTTTTTTCTTTTGGTGGGGTCTTTTGGAATTTATGGCTTAGGTTACTTTTTATGGGTTATTATTGTGCTTTTGAGAGTTCCAAAGTTTCAATGTAAATTATTAAATGGAGGGCAATATTGTCACACTCAATAAAATACTTACAAGGACGAAAAATGTTTTTGTAATTATCATCAGCCTTTTACCATCTGTGCAGTTTCCATAATATTGTGTGTATGACTGAATTAAGTTTTGGGTTTGTTAAATTGGTGTCAGGTATGGTTGGGTTGTTGTTAGATTGATTTGGTCGAGTAAATTTGTTCATTGTCAACAGAATTAATAATTTACCAAAGTAAAACCCATGTTTCAGTTAGAATTTTAGATCTATTGTCCTATTTTGTTTTGGTTGACAAAAAAAAATAGAATTTTTGAAGTTCGGACCAAGGAGAAATTAATGATCTAATGATGAAATCAAATTACTGTCTGAGTTGCTCATTGCTATATGTATTTCTCTGGAGTTTGATTATGAATTTAATAGGCAAGACTGTTCAAAACTGAATCAGAGTAGGGTTAAAATATTGCATACTCTCTTTCAAGGGGTTGACTTTTTTTACCCGTAACTGGGTCACTTTGACTCAATGATTTGAATAGCGAAACGATCTAAATTTTTGACAATTTTTTCATAGCA
This sequence comes from Linanthus parryae, assembly GCA_023055425.1. Taxonomy (NCBI): domain Eukaryota; kingdom Viridiplantae; phylum Streptophyta; class Magnoliopsida; order Ericales; family Polemoniaceae; genus Linanthus; species Linanthus parryae. The sequence continues at coordinate 123,124,383 of JALGPY010000004.1, read as the reverse complement.
CTGTAGAGTAAGATCATGCAAAGAATACCAAATTCGTGTATTGTTTTGCTAACCAAATTATCGTGTCAAAGTGACCCAGTGATTAGTGTCAAAAAGTGAAGTAAGCTGAAGAGAAGAAACAGATGTAGTATTAAACATGATGTACAATATTTAGGTGCTCCATTTATATAATACTAACTCAACTAGATGAGTTCGCGATTCCCCTTAAGTCGAGCTCCCTTAACCTATACCTTCCGGAGAAAAGAAACAAGACTGCTGTTTTTCCAAAGTCAGCACAAAATGTTGAGCAAGTAAACACCCAACATAACAGGAAAGAGACATATCTTTATTTTAATAAATGATGAATAATAAGGAAGTAAACAAACATATTATTTCAAATGACCAAATATAAATTATTCAGCTCTTTATTTAGCATTCTCGACCCATTTCTATATTTCTCACAGTACCAATTTCTTCCATTTTTCACATAAAAAATCCACATTTATTATTTAGTTTTAGCAGGGAATGAATCAATCCAACAAAATAGAACCAACCATATCCCATGCATCCAAGACCTTAAGTGTCGGCACCCCTCTAGGAATTCTTGCGGCCAGAGAGGCGAGCACATGGAGCAGCCCGGGTCAAATTGCAACCGAGCAAAATATCACAACCACAGTATATAAGAATCAGCATATGGTACCACCGCACAACTGTTTCCACTTTACGTTATTACGTATTATTATTTTTTTCCAAGTGATAAGTTCCAAATGAATCGTTAGACAAGTTGTAATACCCCGATTTTATACAAGAAGGTAATTTGACGATTTTACATCAAGTTTGGGGTATAATTGTGATTTATAGAAGTTAGAAATTAATTAAATCAAAGAATAGGGTTGTTATTGTAGTTTTGAAGAAGTTATAAAGTAGTTGGATATTATTTAGAGGGTTATAATTATAGTTTCCAAGAATATAAAGTTGATAATTTAAAGAATAGGGAGGTAATTGTATTTTAAAGAAGTTATATATATTAATCAAACTAAGTGAATGGCCTTAATTGTAGTTTTAATAAGTTGCAAATCAACTAAATTAAAGAACGGGGGCTATATTTGTAGTTTTGAGAAGTAATAAATTAGTTGAAATGAAGTTTAGGGGAGGTGACTGTAGTTTAAAGGAGTTAATAATGAATTTAATTAAAAGGTTGGGGAGCTAGTTGTATTTCAGAAGAATATTTGTATGTATATACGTATAGCATTATTATCTTTAACCCGTTTTTTACATAAACCCACACGTATATTCGTATAACCCGGTAATGTATACCGTATTACCCGTATTTCCTCTATTGACCCGACCCGAAATCCGTAGTTTTAATTAAAATTTATTATTTTTCTTCTAACCTCTTCCCATATTTTTCTCCCTTATTTCTCTCTCTCTCTCTCTCTCTCTCTCTCTCTCTCTCTCTCTCTCTCTCTCTCTCTCTCTCTCTCTCTCTCTCACTCTCTCACCCGGACAACATCAACACCCCCACCACCACCACCAACATCGCCACCATTTCCACCCCCATCTCCACTGTCGGCACCACCACTGTCACGCCCTCTCCTCCATCACCTCTCTGCCTCCACCCCTCCCAACCTCTGTTCTCTCTCTCTTTTTATCAAACCCAGCAGAAACAACCCAACATCACCATCGTCACCACCATCCACGAAGCCATCACCATTGCCGCCATCACCACCGGCACCCATCACCTCCACCTCCCTCCATCCTCTCTCTCACCCCTCGGTCCCTCCCTCTCACTCTGCTGCTCTGTTTGCCGGATCCAGAAACAGAGGAATAAGGCGGCCAAGCCGCTGCCGAACCAGACCCGAAGGCCGACCCGACGGCAGCCCGGCCCCCCGCGCCTCCTCCACCTCTCGTCCTCCGATTTCCAGTGATCCTCCACCTCCTTGAGGTCCGACCAGACCCTAGAGGTCGATTACAACAGCCCCTAGTCGCCGGAAGCCATATTTTCCGGCGAGTTTCCGGGTCAACTTCGGCGACCGATTGCTCCTCCATTCGATAACCAAATCAGTTAATTTTTGGCTTGAATATGTTTAATTGGACTTTTATTAGAGTTATACAACGTCAAAATTGTATGGGTATAAGTGCTTGTGAAGATTCATGTTTGGGTTTGGAGGTTGAAGATGAAGATGTACGTGAATATTAGAGGGGGCTGATTTTGAAATAAACTGAAACTTAGTGGGGGGGATTTTTATATAAAAACATAAAGTTATGGGTATTAAGTGTGAAGTCAGAAAACTAGTTATGGTAGTAGGGGGAAGCAAGTGTTATATTCATAAAACTTGGGGATCTTGTTATGATTTATATTATCTGATTTTATAAATAAACCTAATAACTTCTTAAATCAACTAAAAGTGATTATTTATAATTTCTTATATATATAATCTTGTATAATAATGTAAGAAGAGAATACTTGTATAAATTTGGCCGTGTCATCATAAAAGTATAATCTTTTATGAACTAAATATGTATAAATATTTTGTGTATGAGATTTTTTTTAGCTACAAAAGTAATAAATTGATTTAAACAAATATAATCAACTACTGTAGTAATATAATAAAATATCAAACTTTTGTAACTTGGAAGATGACCACAACTAAATAGATACACATTACTTTATAGAAGGCTTATGAATTAAAATATATTGTTAGAGAAAGTATCGTTTTAATTAAAATAATGCAAGAGAAATTAATGTCATATTGAAATTTATATGCTATTATTATATTAAACCAAATTATTTTGAGAAATAATAATAATTAGTAAAGTCTAAAATTTATAATTTGAAAGAGGGGGGTTTATGCCTAATTATGTGTTTAAATAAATATGAGTTTATCTCTAGATTATTATAAGTTTGCCACTTAGTTTACTAAATGAAAAATAAAAATAAAAGAGTACTCATTCTAAATAAATAAATAGGGAGTTTGGGTTGGCTCGAAAGTTTAAAATAAGAAGTTAACTAATATTTAGAGCACACATCGCATTACTTGCATTATACATGATAGTTGAAACTTAGATTTGATTAGGCATTATAATTTGTAGGCGACGAGTTCGTAGACGAAGGGTACGTCTACCTGTAGAAGTTATTTCGTGATAATTGTTGTTGCTACGGGAGGTAAGTAAATATGCCAGACTTATAGCCCTATCTTCATTCGTGTTGAAATTGTGACTTGGTTATATCTCGTCTCAAAATGATTATTTTATTTATGTGTCTTACTTGAAAGCTTTCTTTGCTTGTCGATAAATGATTTTGAAACTCTTACATGAGAAGTAATAATACGTAATAACGTAAAGTGGAAGAAGTTGTGCGGGTGAACAGTATTTGGTTACTTATATATTTAACTCGGTCGCAACCTGCAGAGTCGCTCCATGTACTTACCCTTCTGGCCGCGAGGAGTCTTTAGGGGGTGTCGACACTTATGGTCATGGTTGCTAGTGAGAGGAAAGGAAATGAAATGAAAAGATAGATTATTCCCGTATCAACAAGATGATTAAATGAGTTTTTGAGAAAAGGATGTTTATAATTAAGACAAAGAAAGTTTGGGGAATATATCCCCCGTATTGAGATACAAAGAAAAGTTGAAGGACTCATATTTTGAGCAAGAAGTCTTACTATATTTCTTCACTACATGAGATCATGCTAAGATACTTTATTAAAGTGGATATCTATTCCACATTATTTTTTTCAAAATGAAAATATGCCTCATAATCTGTTTACTTGTTTGGGTGTTTGCTTACTCAGCATTTCTCGCTGACTTTGGAAAAACTGCGGTCTTTGTTTTATTCCCCCCGCAGGTCTAGGAGAATGGAGCTCGGTGTAAGGGAGTCATCGTATCATGTGATGACTAGTAGTAATTTAAATAAGGCTAACTCTTAGTCAATCTCACCTTGTGTAATAGTATGTTGAATATTGTGTTAAGACAATTTACGAGTTGTAATATATATAATTATGTTGGTGTTTGTTTCGGTTACCACTATTCCTAGCATCCGGGCGTAATCCTGGGTGCGGAGTGGCGTTCTCGTATTTCCTCCCCGGCGGGAATACGGGGGCGTCACAGGTGGTATCAGAGCCGGCAATCCAAAAAAAAGGATTTAAAACCTGTAGGGTTATATAAAATGAATTTAGGGCAAGAAAATCTAAAACTTATCAAGCCGATTGGGGTATGGGTAGTCTGAGTCTTACCAAGTCCCACCCATCCGCGACCTTTATTTTAGTTGCCAGAGGCAATTTCTGGTTTGATAATACATGCGTTGACTGGTTGATCATGAGATATTTTATTATAATTTTCCTACATGGATCGTCCTTTGGACTTATATCACTCCCATGATGGAGACAGGAATAGAGATTATGTGAAGAAAATAGAAATGATAAAGTTATGTGCATTACTTGCTAAATGATGCATGCTTCATTTTTACTTGTTAGAGAATATTATGAGTAATATTCGTGTGATAAGAAGAGATAAGTGTGCATTTCATCATCTAAAGTTCAATACCCCTCGATAGAATAAGCAATAATACAATACGTGATAGTGTAGGAATATGACTGATAGACCACTGCGATACTACACCAGGAGAGCTCAACAAGAACAAATGACACAAAACATCAACAGCATGGAGCAATTTTTCACCCAGATGACTCAAGTGATGAACATTAACGAAGCCCAGGGAGGACCTAACTGGGCCAAGAAGGTGGCAGACATGAAACCGCCGAGTTTCATGGGGAATGAATATCCCGTCGAGCTGGAGGAGTGTATCATGGAGATGGACAAAGTCCTAGAATACGTGGAATGCCCAGAAGACCGAAAGGTCAACTGTGCAGTATTCTATCTGAAAAATACGACCAATCTCCGGTGGAGAACCTCTCGAGAAACCCTGTTGGCCCAACCCAAATTCAATTGGGAAGCCCTCCAGTCTGCCCTCAGATCTCGCTTCTACCCTTCTCACGTGAAGAGAAATAAGGGGCGAGAGTTTCAGAACTTACAACAGGGAAGTGACTCTGTGACCGAGTATTTCCGGAAGTTTATGGAACTAGCTCGGTTTGCAGGAAACATGGTGCCCGATGAGGAAGAAAAGGTTGACAGGATTATGTCAGGGCTACATCTACACTTGCAAAAAGATATGTCGAACAGAACCTACCCCACTCTGCAGGAGGCCTATGATAGGGCAGCAAACCTTTGGCGAATTCAGGAGATCCATGACAACATACGGGGAAAGCGCAAGATCGAAGGTTCAGGAAGCAACACTAACGCTTCTAGAGGCAACCAGAACGGTCAAGACAAGAGGCTTAGGCCAACCAACGGCGGAGGCAATCAAGGACAGTATCGAGGAAACCAGCAAAACCAGGCAACTCAACGAGTTCGCCGCTGTTTCTGCAAGAAGTGCCCGAGGAACCATCCAGGTGAGGACTGTGCGGGAAACTTAGTCAATTGCAACAACAGTGGCAGGAAGGGACATCGAGCGTATGAATGCAGAGCACAACCAGCGGGGAACCAGCAACCCAGGTCCCTCCAGATTGGATATGGGAACCTTGGAACCCCCAGAACAATGGAGGAAATGGCTATGGAAGGCAACAGAACCTTAACCAAGGGAACTCTATACATAATGGAGCCCAGAACCGCAACTACAACGCTGGTCAGGGGGCTAACATCAACAATGGAGCTGGTGTAGCAGGAGGAGCTGGAGCCCATAATGCCAATGTGGGAAGAATTGTAGTCATGACCAAGACTGAGGCTGATGCTGCACAAAGAGTTGTCACGGGTACATTCCTTGTCCATGAGCACCCAGCTTTCGTACTATTTGATTCTGGTGCATCATACTCTTTCATATCATCATCATTTGTTGAGCAATTGGGATTGGATAAGTCATCTAGCATATTCACCCCAGTAGCGACACCCCACTGGCCAAATAGCAGTATGTGACACCGTATTTGAAGGATTAGGAGTGAGAATTCTAGCCTATACCTTGCATGCGGATTTGATTAAGTTCGATCTTAAATGCATAGACGTCATCCTAGGGATGGACTGGCTTAGTAAATTCCGAGCCGTCATTGATTGTTATGATCAGAAGGTTCGGTTAAGAGGACCGAACAGGGAGAAGATTTCTTACCGTGGAATCAAGAAGGAGCCTTGCATTAGACTAGTGTCAGCAATGACCATAGTCAATCAAGTAAAGAAAGGGAATTCTGCCTACTTGTGTTACATCCAGGATGTATCCAAGAAGGAGAACGTTCTGGAAGAGATACCAGTCGTGAGAGAATTTCCTGACGTATTCCCTGATGAGATTCCAGGAAGGCCACCTCAAAGAGAGTTGGAATTTACTCTGGACTTAGCACCTGGAATCGCGCCTATCTCGAAAGCACCATACCGGATGGCGCCAGCATAATTGAAGGAGCTGAAAGAACAATTACAAGAACTTCTAGAGATGGGTTACATACGACCAAGTGTTTCACCTTGGGGAGCACCAGTGCTTTTCGTGAAGAAGAAAGATGGAAGCTTAAGGCTATGCATTGACTACCGTGAGTTAAACAGTGCAACCATCAAGAACAAGTACCCTCTACCTCGGATTGACGATCTGTTCGATCAATTACAAGGGGCTAGTGTCCTCTCGAAGATTGATTTGAGATCAGGGTACCATCAGCTTTGGGTACCCGAGAAGGATATCCCGAAGACAGCCTTTAGGACGAGGTATGGCCACTATGAGTTCACTGTGATGCCTTTTGGTTTGACCACCGCACCTGCAGTGTTTATGGACTTGATGAATCGAGTCATGAGGCCATTTCTGGACAGATTTGTAGTCGTCTTCATTGATGACATCCTTGTGTACTCGAAGAGCAAGGAAAACCACGACGAACATCTCAGATAAGTTTTAGAAACTCTGAGACAAGAACAGCTGTATGATAAGCTTTCCAAGTGCGAGTTTTGGCTGGATCGCGTTCCATTTCTGGGTCACATCATCTCGAAGGAGGGAGTATCAGTGGATCAAGGAAAGATTTCAGCAGTCAAGGATTGGTCAACACCGAAGAACGTATCCGAGATAAGGAGTTTCCTTGGCTTAGCAGGATACTACAGGCGTTTTGTGAAGGACTTCTCCAAAATTGCTAGGCCATTGACCGTGTTGACAAAGAAAGCAGTCAAGTACCAGTGGAGCGAAAGCTGTGAAGAGGCGTTCCAGACCCTGAAGGAGAAATTAACTACAGTACCAGTATTGGCTCTTCCAAATGAGTCAGGCGAGTTTGAGGTGTACAGTGACGTATCGAAGAAGGGGCTAGGATGTGTACTTATGCAGGAAAGAAAGAGTGATTGCCTATGAATCAAGGAAGCTGAAACCCCACGAGGAGAACTATGCCACTCACGACTTGGAGTTGGCAGCAGTAGTCTTCGCCTTAAAGATATGGAGACATCACTTGTATGGAGCTGTTTGCAAGCTCTACACAGATCACCGCAGTCTGAAGTACATCTTCACTCAGAAGGAGCTGAATCACAGACAACGACGATGGCTAGAGGTCATCAGATACTATGACTTGCGAATCCAGTACCACGAAGCGAAAGCAAATGTGGTTGCTGACGCATTGAGTCGAAAATCGAGCAATGTAGTGAACTCCATGCTAGACTTGCCAGGCTGACTATGCCACGAGTTCAGGAGGAGTAAAGAACCCGCTCGGGAGTATGACAGCCGTACCAGACTTCTTTGAAGAGATAAGAAGCAACCAGGTAGGAGATGTGAAACTTGAGAGAATCAAGAAGACGATCGAAGCTGGACAAGCCATAGAGTTCCAGATTCATGAGGATGGAAGCATTCGCTACAAAGGAAGGTGGTGTGTTCCACAGAAATGTGCAGAAACGAAGGAAAAGCTGATGCGTTAAGCACACAACACACCTTACTCAGTACACCCTGGAGGCGACAAGCTCTACAAAGATTTGAAGACGACATTTTGGTGGCCGAACATGAAGAAGGAAGTAGCAGAATTCGTGGCTAGATGTTTGACATGCCCGAAGGTGAAGTTCGAGCACAAGAGAATGGGAGGACTAGTTCAACCTTTGGACGTACCGGTTTGGAAGTGGAATTCCATTTCGATGGATTTTGTGACTGCTTTGCCAACGTCAAAGAATGGACTCAACCAGATTTGGGTGGTAGTAGACAGATTAACAAAGACAGCAAGGTTCATCCCGATGAAGAACACATGGAACATGGAGCAGAGAGCTGACGCATATCTCAAGAATATAGTGAGGTATCATGGGGTTCTGATAACGCCCAAACAGGGGTTATCTTTTGGCCTGAATTGACGTGCCTTTGTGTCAGAAAGCCGTGTTTTAGCCAGAATTCACCCTCGGAAAGCCTCGGTTTTAGGAACGAGATGTTTATAAGCTCTTCACAAATTTTTGTATGTTTCGTACTTTTATTGGATATGATCACGGTTTTGTTCATGTTGTCTTTACAGGAACAGGGTCGGAAAGTGCATTGGGATGAGTGCCGAGACAAAACAGGGATTACCTCGAGAAACGTGCAGAAAATGCTCGGAGCAGGATTTGATCGAGACTGGTAAAAGAGAGAGTGGAACAGAAAACGGAAAGACTGGAGGAGAAACGGGCTATAAAAAACCGGCTGAGAAAGCAGAAAACGCCAGAACCGAGAATGACCGGGATGCGCTCGGTTGACAATATCTTGAGCTAGGCTTGGAATTTTGAAGTCAAACCAGGGTCAAAAGAACGGAGACGTCAAGGGCTTTCCAAAAACAGTTCATAATGATGAAACGGAGTCCGACCGAAAAACCGACTCCCGTCAAGTGTGGGTCCCGGACAACCACGTCAGAGTAAGGAGTCTCGGTTCCCGGTGTCTAGAGTTGTGAGCAACTATCTCATGTTCGTGACAATTTCCGATACAGTTCCAACCCAGGGGTATTTTGGTCATTTGGCACCGGGGCCGGGTTTTCGGAAGTCGTGTCGGGATTTTGGCGCCCGATTCAGTGAGCAATCTTTCCAGGGGGTTTCACATGCATACAGGAGCTTCGTACGCACAATCGGAGAGAGAAAACGAAGACAGCATGTCCCTGCTACGCTGACAGGCTGCGTATATACGCAGACAGGGAGAAAATAGGCCTCGAAAAATGTTGCTGCCTGCGTATATACGCAGCCACTGTGCGTATATGCGCAGACAGCGCGTATTCCGAGGCGGTTTCGGGTCTAGTGGCAGTTTCGTAATTATGGCAGTTTCCAGAAACGTCTACGGCACTATATAAAGACTCGTTCAGGGCTCGTTATAGAGACAACACACAACATCAACACATCCAAGGAGAAGTCTGAGCATCCCGGGAGAGCACGGAAGCACGAATCCAGATTTCAAGACACTCGTTTGATCTTCTTCTCTCTTTTATTCAAAAAACTGTGTTATTTCGTTATGAATTTCAGTAGCTAAACTTTTTACCTAGGTTCTCGGTGAACCTAGGGTTTCGTTTTCAGAGATTATTTCTACGTTTTGACTATGAATTCATGATCGTACTATCTTAATTCAGCAGCTTTATGCGTTATTTTGTCTTTGAATTTTACTGTTCATGCATGCTCGGCTTGATCACCCAGAATTGCTACAGACCCGATCCGGTAGGTGAAAACGTCCGGTTAGGGTTAGGAAGAAAAGACAGGATTTAGCACCTTACCCCGATGGGCCGACTAGCGAAGGAGAGTTAGGACTAGCCTGAAATCGTTGAGACCAACTGTTAGAGAATCTGACCCGGGCCATCAGGACAGGTTAGAAACCCTAGCAGCCTTAGAACGAGACTGTAGATTTAGGCAGCTTAACAGGAATCCGACAGTCTGCAGGATTTTGATAACGTGCAGGAAAAGAAAAGATACTGCACAATTGGCACATGGCACGGAAAACGAGACTGTTGTGTGTTTTCATGTCAAACAAAGAACGAAAATCTGAAGAACCCTAGGAGATCCCGGGACCTAGTATCTTAAACCCTAGATTTACAGAACGTACAATTATTCAGAAAACTCTCACAAAAAGATTTACAATTTTAGTCTTTACTTTTAGTACCTAGTTTACAACCATAATCTCAAACTACTCCTCCGTTTTACACTCTGTTCGTTTTTACTGATTACTAGAAAACATGCGAAGTCCCTGGGGGATCGATAGTCCGTGTCGAAAATACTCTCTATATTACTTGATCCGTATATTTGCGAATAGCACGCTAAAAAGCGCATCAGGTTCCAAGCTCGATCATTTCGGACCGGGACCCTAATTTCCTCTCTCATTTCTAGAAGGCGCTGCAAGAAGCATTAGGTACCCCATTGAGATTTAGTACAGCTTTCCACCCAGCTACGGATGGACAGACAGAACGGACAATACAGACGTTGGAAGACATGCTTAGGGCTTGCGTAATGGACTTCCAAGGATCATGGGTCGACAGACTGCCGCTGATAGAGTTCTCGTATAACAACAGCTATCACGCTAGTATTGGCATGGCACCGCACGAGGCTTTGTATGGAAGGAAGTGTCGAACGCCCTTGTGCAAGAGCGACATAAGCGAAACAGTGGTTATTGGTCCACAGATTATCGAGGAGATGACGGATCAAGTGAGGCTTATCCAACAACGAATGAAGGCAGCTCAAGACAGGCAAAAGTCTTATGCAGATCAGAAGAGAAGGCCGTTAGAATTTCAAGTGGGTGAAAAGGCGTTTCTTAAGGTTTCGCCAACAAAAAGGAGTAACGATATTCAATCAGAAGGGAAAGCTTAGCCCGAAGTTCATTGGACCATACGACATTCTGGAGAGAATTGGGAAAGTTGCTTACCGACTAGATCTACCATCCAACTTTGGGCGAACACAATGTCTTTCACGTTTCACAGCTGAAGAAGTATGTACCTGACTCATCCCATGTTTTGGACCCTGAACCAGTGGAGTTAGACCCGTCTTTGACCTACGAGGAGCATCCTGTCAAGATCCTGGATGCCAAGATGAGGGACACACGTACCAAGAGCATTAAGCTGGTAAAAGTTTTATGGACCAATCACGAGACAGAAGAGGCTACTTGGGAAGCCGAGGATGAGATGCGAAAGAAATACCCACACCTATTTGACGAGGTAATTTGAGTTCCGGGGACGTCACTCTCCTAAGGGGGAGAGGATGTAACCCTTTGAATTTTCATACCATAACCCGACATGCCATCACATTAAGTATTCACACATTACATCGCATAAAGTAGTAACACGATTGCATACCATATTAGATTCCATATTAGACTCCATCATATCATATATGCTAGTTAAACATGAAAGCATTTCGCTCCTGTTTAGTATTTGGTTTAAGCTTCGAGGACGAAGCTCAGTTTAAGGGGGGAAGGATGTAATACCCCGATTTTATACAAGAAGGTAATTTGACGATTTTACATAAAGTTTGGGGGTATAATTGTGATTTATAGAAGGTATAAATTAATTAAATCAAAGAATAGGGTTGTAATTGTAGTTATGAAGAAGTTATAAAGTAGTTGGATATTATTTGGAGGGTTATAATTATAGTTTCCAAGAACATAAAGTTGATAATTTAAAGAATAGGGAGGTAATTGTATTTTAAAGAAGTTATATATATATATATTAATCAAACTAAGTGAGGGGCCTTAATTGTAGTTTTAATAAGTTGCAAATTAACTAAATTAAAGAATGGGGTTATATTTGTAGTTTTGAGAAGTAATAAATTAGTTGGAATGAAGTTTAGGGGAGGTGACTGTAGTTTAAAGGAGCTAATAATGAATTTAATTAAAAGGTTGGGGAGCTAGTTGTATTTTAGAAGAATATTTGTATGTATATACGTATAGTATTATTATCTTTAACCCGTATTTTACATAAACCCACCGGTATATTCGTATAACTCGGTAATGTATACCGTATTACCCGTATTTCTTCTATTGACCCGACCCAAAACCCGTATATTGAATTAAAAATTATTATTTTTCTTCTAACATCTTCCCATATTTTCCTCCCTTATTTCTCTCTCTCTCTCTCTCTCTCTCTCACCCAGACAACATCAACACCCCCAACACCACCACCAACATCGCCACCATTACCACCCCCATCTCCACCGTCGGCACCACCACTGTCACCCCCTCTCCTCCAACACCTCTCTGCCTCCACCCCTCCCAACCTCTGTTCTCTCTCTCTTTCTGTCAAACCCAGCAGAAACAACCCAGCATCACCATCGTCACCACCATCCACGACGCCACCACCATTGCCGCCATCACCATCGGCACCCATCACATCTACCTCCCTCCATCCTCTCTCTCACCCCTCGTTCCCTCCCTCTCACTCTCCTGCTCTGTTAGTCGCAGCTAGAAACAGAGGAATAAGGCGGCTAAGCCGCTGCCGAACCAGACCCGAAGGACGACCCGACGGCAGCCCGGCGCCCCGCGCCTCCTCCACCTCTCTTCCTCCGATTTCCAGTGATCCCCCACCTCCTTGAGGTCCGAACAGAACCTAGAGGTCGATTACAGCAGCCCCTAGTCGCCGGAAGCCATATTTTCCGGCGAGTTTCCGGGTCAACTTCGGCGACAGATTGCTCCTCCATTCGGTAACCAAATCTGTTAATTTTTTGCTTGAATCTGTTTAATTGGACTTGAATTAGAGTTATACAACGTCAAAATTGTATGGGTATAAGTGCTTGTGAAGATTCATGTTTGGGTTTTGAGGTTGAAGATGAAGATGTACGTAAATATTAGAGGGGGGCTGATTTTGAAATAAATGAAACTTAGTGGGGGGATTTTTATATAAACACAGAAAGTTATGGGGTATTAAGTGTGAAGTCAGAAAACTAGTTATGGTAGTAGGGGGAAGCAAGTGTTATATTCATAAAACTTGGGGATCTTGTTATGATTTATATAATCTGATTTTCTAATAAACCTAATAACTTATTAAATCAAAAAAGTGATTATTTATAGTTTCTTATATATATAATCTTGTATAATAATGTAAGAAGAGAATACTTGTATAATTTTGGCCATGTCATTATAAAAGTATAATCTTTTATGAACTAAATATGTATAAATATTTTGTGTATGAGATTTCTTTTTAGCTACAAAAGTAATAAATTGATTTAAACAAATATAACCAACTACTCTAGTAATATAATAAAATATAATACTTTTGTAACTTGGAAGATGACCACAACTAAATAGATACACATTACTTTATAGAAGGCTTATGAATTAAAATATATTGTTAGAGAAAGTATCGTTTTAATTAAAATAATGCAAGAAAAATTAATGTCATATTGGAATTTATATGCTATTATTATATTAAACCAAATTATTTTGAGAAATAATAATAATTAGTAAAGTCCAAAATTTATAATTTGAAAGAGGAGGGTTTATGCCTAATTATGTGTTTAAATAAATATGAGTTTATCTCTAGCTAATTATAAGTTTGCCACTTAGTTTACTAAATGAAAAATAAAAATAAAAGAGTACTTATTCTAAATAAATAAATAGGGAGTTTGGGTTGGCTCGAAAGTTTAAAATAAGAAGTTAACTAATATTTAGAGCACACATCGCATGACTTGCATTATACATGATATTTGAAACTTAGATTTGATTAGGGATTATAATTTGTAGGCGACGAGTTCATAGACGAAGGCTACGTCTACCTGTAGAAGCTATTTCGTGATAATTGTTGTTGCTATGGGAGGTAAGTAAATATGCCAGACTTAGAGCCCTATCTTCATTCGTGTCGAAATTGTGACTTCGTTATATCTCGTCTCAAAATGATTATTTTCTTTATGTGTCTTAATTGAAAGATTTATTTGCTTGTCGATAAATGATTTTTAAAACTCTTACATGAGAAGTAATAATACATAATAACGTAAAGTGGAAGAAGTTGTGCGGGTGAACAATATTTGGCTACTTATATATTTAACTCGGTCGCAACCTGCCGAGTCGCTCCATGTACTTACCCTTCTGGTCGCGAGGAGTCTTTAGGGGGTGTCGACACTTATGGTCATGGTTGCTAGTGAAAGGAAATGAAAGGAAAGGAAAGGAAAAGATAGATTATCCCCGTATCAACAAGATGATTAAATGAGTTTTTGAGAAAAGGATGTTTATAATTAAGACAAAGAAAGTTTGGGGAATATATCCCCCATATTGAGATACAACGAAAAGTTGAAGGACTCATATTTTGAGCAAGAAGTCTTACTATATTTCTTCACTACATGAGATCATGCTAAGATACTTTATTAAAGTGGATATCTATTCCTCATTATTTTTTTCAAAATGAAAATATGCCTCGTAATCTGTTTACATGTTTGGGTGTTTGCTTACTCAGCATTTCTCGCTGACTTTGGTAAAACTGCGGTCTTTGTTTCATTCCCCCGCAGGTCTAGGAGAAGGGAGCTCGGCGTAAGGGAGTCATCGTATCATGTGATGACTAGTAGTAATTTAAATAAGGCGAACTCTTAGTCAATCTCACCTCGTGTAATAGTATGTTGAATATTGTGTTAAGACAATTTACGAGTTGTCATATATATAATTATGTTGGTGTTTGTTTCGGTTACCATTGTTCCTAGCATCCAGGCGTAATCCCGGGTTGGGAGTGGCGTTCTCGTATTTCCTCCCCGGCGGGAATACGGGGGTGTCACACAAGTAGTTGAAATCCCATTTCAAGCATGTATATCACAATTCACATTGGAGACATAAAAATCATAAAAATATTTGGACACGAAAGAAGGACGGACACATTAGGTCAGACATATTTACTCACCTCAAGTAGTAAGGCAAATAGTACGATAAAGCTTCTACGGATATAGGTAGCCTTCCTCTACGAACTCGTCACCTACAATTTATGATTATATATCAATTGCAAGTCCAACTGTGCAAGTATGATTTGCGAAGTACTCTAATTTCTAACGAGACTCATTTGAGATTACCCCTCCCCCACCCCTTAACCCCATTAATTATTAGCATGCTACACTTATAAACTGGTGTTGTAACCAATTATATTTCTTTTGTAAAATCACAACTTCTATAAGTACTAGTTCGTAAAATTGTTGAGTAAGAAATCCATATTAAGTTTATACACTCTCATGTGTAGGAAATAATAATATATTTAACACATTTATTTTTAAGTGACCACAAAGTTTGATTTATGTTAATTTAATTATAACTAATCATTTATTATAAAATTTATATATTATAAAATAACTAAGTTCATAAACAAAATTCACAAAACGTCGATTCGAAGAAACAAGTATTGAGCCATACATATTTATAAGTTTATGGTGGAGAATAAATTTCTAGTATCTAGGAAAAATAGTCAAGATTTAATAAATGTTTAGTATCTACTAATAGTTATTTTATAAATTAACTTACTAACTTATTTTATTTTATCTATGTTATCCAAATAATCAATTTTACTCAAAAAACTAATTTACGAGCACAAGAAAATATTTACTTTGGCCCACCGAAATTATATGATTAAATCCAAAGTATATTTTTATCTTGCTTATTTTCAAGAGAACAACACTATTTTTTGTTAAATAATTGCTACATAATTTTAAAAGCCAAATTTCTTTTTCATAGTTAATACAATATCTCGAAATGCTAGGAAATAATATTATTCCAAAAATCATATTTTTAATTTCATATTTTATATGCAGTTTATATAAACAACAATTAGATTCCCCAAGTTCTCATAAAAGACAATAGTTACACCCCCCCCCCCCCACAACACAAGCAGTTTATTATGCAATACCATTCACCCTCAACTGTTTAGAAACCTTTTAAACAACCCCCTTCATGAACACATGTATACAATCCTCTACCCAACAATCTAATTCGAAGCAAAGCTAACAAGATCATATTTCGATGATAAAATATGAACTAGAGAGTGATTTAGAGTTTACCTATGCGAAAAATCGCGAGAAATGGTAAAGAGACGAAGCGGGTCTCGGCTCCGAAGGTGGTGGTCGGCGGTGATGATCGACGCCGAAGAACAAGGCGTTCTTGGCTATGTTGGTTGGTGATCCTAGCCTCCTTGGACCTACAGGAGTTGATTGGTACCAAAATCGAAGGGTGTGTCGCTCCGGATAGCTCGGAGGAGCTTCTCCCGGAAAATATGGTGATGCCGGCGTGGTGGTGGTTCTCGGCTGCCTCTTCACCTAACTGTTGCTGATGTTGTCCTACTTGGGTCGAAATAGAGAGGGGAAGAGGGTTGGGGTCCAAAAATTGAGAAAGAGCAGGAGGTTGGTGGTGGCGGTGGTTTGCCGTCGGGTGGTTGTCGTCGGCTGCTTTGGTGGCAGGCAGCCTCCTTGGCGGGGCTGCTGCTGCTCCTGGTTTCGGACAGAGAGGGAGAAGGAAGGGTGAGAGAGGTGAGGAGGAAGAGGTGGGTGGTGGTGCCTCTGGTGATGAGGCCAACGATGGTGATGGTGGGTTTTGTGTTTTTACAGTTTGTTTTGTGAGAGAGAATGGGAAGAGAGAGAACAAGACAATTAAATAATGAGATGTTACTTGGGGAAGTCACCCTCCTCCACCGCCCTACATTATTATTATTTTTTCCTTTGTATTAGTTGTGCTAGTAAGTGTCTGGAGCACAATTGGCTATGGAATCTAGTGTATTGGGTACACTACTAGGCTACACTTAGAAAAATGAAGACAACCTTACAAACAAATCCATAATAAAGATATAGTTTTCTAGGACACTATAAAAAAAATTAACGTACAAACTTTCTGACTGTAATTTGAACCGAAAATTACCCAATCCGTCACTCACAATTCTTTCCTGCATTACCAATTTACCCTTACGATTAAAATGGGGTATTACACTGAATCTCAAGTAGAAGTTTAAACGATTAAGTTTCAAAAGGCCTTCTTTTCCTAAAACTGTCAAGATGCAATAGTTTTGAAATGTCACGTGCTTATCCACACCGTCACGACATGTCAATGGACATCTATTCCTAACCATCATATCAGAATCTAGGGTACACGCGTACCATGTGGCCTTCCCTATGCTCCTCATCATAATTACTACCCCACTAAAAGCTACACAAATAATTTCTTTCTGCTCACACATCATCACCAGGGACTGCGAAATGCACTCGGACGCAGCGAGAGCTCCAGGACATGACAAGGGGCTGCCAGATGCACGCGGTCCTCGCGAAGCTCTGCTCATGAGCGAGGAGGCTAAATGTAGATAGTCAAGAATGAAGCATTGGGTCACTGCCACGTCAACCCATCAGCAGCCTACATGGGTCTCCACAGTTGTGCAACAGAAAGCACCTGATAAAACATGCCATATCGCACTTGGATAGACCCTGAGACAGGGTCCCACCCATCTCATCGCGTTGCACGGGAGCCAGAGGGTATACTGGTTTATAGGCATTAATATGGCCTCTCGCGTATGGGATCAATCCCAAATGCGACACGTACGTCCTGTGGAGCTAACTTGTTATACTGTCTTCTTTATACTTGTTCGACGTCATCCGTGACAGTTTCCGGGGATTTAGGTACGCCGCCTCATAATGGGTCGCGGGTCGTCCGTACGCACGCGTGTCACCTTGTAGGCTTGCCCTACTCTGACTAGTATATAAAGGATGGTACCTTATGCTATTAATCCACATGATGTATTCCGTATTGAAATGCTGACAACAAGCTGCTCTTTTCCCCCGTAGCAAGTAATGTTTCTTTCCACTCCTTTCCTCTATTTCCCTCTGGGCCTTGGATTCATTTGAGTACTTGTTAGATAGTTAGCTCTAGATTATCTATAGTCTGATCATAAGTGATTAAACTCCACCTGTACTTAGTGCATTCCCTTATACACAACTGCTTATAAACCAACAGTGATATCAGAGCTTGGTTGGTGTTTCGTGCCTCGTATTGCGTGAACTCTGTATATCTAGTAATAATTAAATTAGACCACATGATCGTACAAATAAAATTGTAAAATAATAATTAAATTAGATGGTGTGCAGGTATCAAACCAGTAGACCAGATATGCTAACCAGTCAAACAAACGAATACAATATACATACAGCATGATTTTTAGTTAAAACAAAACAAGAAGATAAAAATAATCCCCAAACATGGCTAAAGAAACGAAATGGTGGGTTTGTTTTAATTCGGGCCGGCTTAAAGTGGTTCGGGTTTATAAGCGTCTGGGCTTTGACCCGAACTATTGTAATTATTGATAGGCCCACCTGGAGGTCGGTCTATTTGTTTTTCTTTTTTTGAAAGAAACCTGTAGGTCGGTGTCTTCACTCGTGAGTTTAACGCAAATATTGTACCGTTAAATACATACGCAGATATTGATTAGCTTTGTATTTGTACAGACTACTAGAGAGAGAGCAAGACGAGGGGTTTCCATAAAAGTCACAGAGAGAGAGACGACGGAGAATTGGGGGAGAGGAGTGGACAGACAATATGGAGGAGGAGGAAGCAGACGAAGAAGAAAGAGGGGTTGAGGAGGAGGAGGAGGAGGCTGAGAGAAGGGTTTTAGGGTTCTGGGACCACGGCGGAGATCAAAGCCGCCACCGCCCCAAGAAGCCACTGCGCCCACCCTCTCCTCCCTTATCCGTCCACCAACGCCGCCGCTTGTAGTGTATTGCCGACTTCACCCAGCCCCGATCTGAAGAAGTCGCTCACGAGGTTTCCCTCATAACTCTCTCTCTCTCTCTCTGTCTTTCCAATTTCAAGTTGCTTCTATCTATCTGATATCAATTTTCGAAAACCATCAATTTCAAGTCTGCATGACTGAATCATATTGTCAATTGATGGGTTAATTTTGGAAAACCATCTGTGCAGTTTCCACTATATTGTGTGTATGACTGAATTGAATTGTGGGTTTGTTAATTGATGGCTTGGGTTGCTGTTAGATTCAATTGGGAATATATAGCGAGTGAACTTATTTCCATGTCAACACAATTTACCAAAATTAAACAAACCCATGTGATATGGGTACTAATATACCTACTGTGGTTGTAGTAATATTCTTGAGGCAACTTTTGTGCAGAGGCAACTTTTAGGGTTCTGGGACCACGACGGAGATGAAAGCCGGCACCGCCCCCAGAAGCCACGGCGCCGCTAGAATTTCCGAGCGAGCTCACGCACGAGGTTTCCCTCATAAGTCTCTCTCTCTCTGTCTTTCAAATCTCAAGTTGCTTCTCTCTGTCTTATACTATCAATTTTGGAATACCCGTGCAGTTTCCTTCAGTATGCCTGAATCATATTATTGTTGTGGGTTTGTTGCAGTTTCCACTATATTGTGTATGACTGAATTTAATTGTGGGTTTCTTAATTGATGGCTCGGGATTGGGAATATATACTGATTGTAGTGAGTGAATTTATTTCCATGTCACCACAATTAATAATTTACCAAAATTAAATCAAAATTTTAAAAATCAAGGAGATATAATGTAATGTGAAAATCAGTTTAGTGTTTGAGGCTATATGTAATTTTACGGAATTAGTTTATGAGTTTACTAGGTAAGACTATCCAAAACTGAATCAGGTTAGGGTTGGAATTTTCACTATAAAAAGGATGCGATGGATGTTGTCCTGGAAGGCTGGATAAGTTTACATGAGTCTTATGAAAAGGGGAGACAGTGAAAACTATAGAGAATTAGGGAACGACGAGTCAAAGAGGGAAGTAGGAGACACGTGGCTGGCTAGATAAACGCTTGGTTTCCTTGGTCTTTGGAAGTCGGTGGTAAAATGTTCTGTTTCGGGAATCTAGATCTGGAACTTCTGTTTCCTTATACTGTGAAGTTTGATAATCACTGCTTGTGGAGAATCCACTTCAGTTCAAGTCACTGTGAAGGTTCAAAACGTTTCTTCGTAGTTTCAGGTTAAACTTTTGAGTAATTAGAAGGAAATGTCAACTGTGATCCGAGACACAATTGATGTTAAAGAGGGACTCATTCTGATGCGATATCTGTCCTTTATCATTCTGAATATAAACGGTTCAATCTTTGGATCTACGGGAATTACTTAACAGTGAAGTACATATCTTGTTGGAATTTTTGTGGTACTTGGGATTCGATGGCGTGGGTTATGTGATATTCTTGAGAAAGCTGTGTTTGGTAATTGATTCGTTAGAGTAAAAAGAATGACAAGTATGAAGTCTTTGAGAAAGAGAGGAAGCTTGAGAAGAGAACACGGTATTTTTCACAGTGGGTATGAAGTCAGTTGTGGGTTTGTTCATAGATGACAGATATGATTGGGTTGCTGTTAGATTCAATTGAGCATGTACTGATTTTAGAGACTAAATTTATTCCATGTCAACAGAATTAATAATTTACCACAAATAAATAAACCCATGTTTCAATTAGAACTTTGGAAGTTCTAATCAAGGAGAAATAATAGTGCTTGAGTTACTTACTGTCTAGAGTTTGATTATGAATTTACTAGGTAAGACTGTCCAAAACTGAGAGTCTAGATCTACAACTTCAGTTGAAATTTGAGAAAACTGGGGAACAGAGAGTCAAAGAGGAAAGTAGGAAGACACAATGCTTGATGGATGCTTGGTTTCCTCGGTTTTTGGACTTCAGAGGTAAAACTTTTGTTTTGGGAATCTAGATCTACAACTTCTGTTTACTTATACTTATAATCTGGAAATCATAGTTTGTGTAAATGTGAAGATTGATAATCATTGTTTGTGGAGGATCCACTTCAGTGGAAGATTGATAATGTTTCTTCGTAGTTTCATGTTACGCATTGGAGTAATCAGAATGAATAGATACCAAGGTCCACTGTGTTCGAGACACCATTGATGTCAAAGAGGGACACATTTTGATGTAATGTACCCCCTTTATCATTCTGAATATCAACGGTTAAATCTCTGTATCTCCAAGAATTACTTAAAAAGTGAAGTACATATCGTGGTAGAACTTTTTCTACTTGGGATTCGGTAGCGTGGATTAGGTAATGTTCTCGAGAAAGCTGTGTTTTGTGATTGATTCGTTGGAATAAAAATAATTGGAAGTAAGAAGTCTGTGAGAAAGAGAGTAAGTTAGAGAAGAGGACTAGTTATTTTTCACAGTAGGATAAGGGTACTAGTTTCTCATTATTTGAGAAGGAGAGTTGCGTATTTGGGTCGGAAGAGGGAACAAATGGAAACCCAAGTAAGCTCATGGAGGGTTATGTGGAGAAGGGCTATAACTGTTTTGCGTCTTTTGTACAATTTGGGTTTATTTTGTTTGGTGGTTTCCAAGACCATTTTGCTGATGATGTTTCTGTAAAATTTACTAAAGATCTACACTATTGCTTAGTGGCGGAGATGGTTTGGTTTTTAAGAAAGAGATGAAATTGAGGTTTAACATTGCTGAATTTTTGGTATGGTCTCATGTCAAGCTTTTGATTAGTTAGAAGGGCTGTATCGGTTATTAGTTCTGCTGGGTTAATATTTCAGTTTAAAGAGACATAAGCCGTGATATCCATGTAACTATATCCATGTGACTATGGTATGGGGAATTCAACTTTATGTAAGCATATCTAATATGTGGGGTGTTGGATCTTGGGAGATTCAAGTAACAATTTTCGGGAAATGTTAATGGTTTATACTTTGGGGGAGAGGTGGATAGATTTTCGTGCAGCGAGGCTACTAAGGAGGATTCTGGATAACAATGGTCAGTTCTGGATAGATGGATTGTTTTAAAAAGTTGAGTGGGTAAAATCGTTGGGTATTTCAATACTACAGATGCGAAGAAATTTGGATTTGATTAGTGTGGGCGTAGTAATATTCTTGAGGCAGTTTTGTGCATAATAAGAATTGTTTTCTATATTGGTGTAGGCAGAGGAGTTAAAAGGCAAGGTAGGTAAGCTTACATGATAACTAGGATGTTATCTTTTGCAGATATTCAGATGTGTATGCTTTGTGTTTTGGTTTTCTTTTGTGGTGTTGTAGTAGTCTGTTTGGCATATAAAGATCCAGTGTGTATTTATTGACATAACTTGGTGGTATTGCCGGCTTTATGGATGTCATCCTACTTTGTGTTTTATTATTGAAATAGTACCATTGGTTTTATTGTAAACCCTACATTTGTTTGTTGTGGTTCAGAATGGTGGGTGGCTCTGCATCCGGCAATTGTTGAAGGTTTTAGGTAGTTATTTTGATGTTTGGACATTCTACGTGCTTTGGAAATACGTATGTATACATGTAAATCGTAATATCTGTAAGTATGCATGCTTTATTCAGCTGGTCTCACTCCTTTTGCTTTTCTAGAAGTAGATTGTCTCTATCCGGTAGATTAGGAATTGTCATTGAGGTCTCAGGAAAGTAGGTGTTGGGTTCTAGAAGCCCAAAATTTTTGAATCCAAACAACCACTACCAAATCCAAACATCATGAAATAAATATTCCTCTGACAATTTTAACAATCTCATGAGAGACGAACTTAATAGTTTTCAGTTTCAGAGGGTCCAATTTTTATCATCCCAAATAACCACCGCAAACATATACCCCATCATTCACGAAACCATATCTCAATTATCCCATAGAAAGCATCATTTCTCATTCCAGAACACCAAAACTTTTAGAAACTAAATAAATGTCTCAAGATTAAATTTTCCTTACCAAGAGCCTTAAGTTTCGACTGAATATATCCTCGAAGAAAGAAACAAATATAATAATAAAACTGTATCATTGGAGTGATAGACCTATATCATTCCGATTCCATAACTCACCAAATATAATAGTGCAATTGGAGTGGTGATCTATATCATTCTAATTCCAAGATCCTCAATTTTCGATTCAATGTATCCAACATTGATGAAACTGATGTACTCGTATTATATAATCCATTGGAGTGATTGACCTATATCATTCTAACTCCACAAGCCTCAATTTCCGGTTCTAGATATCCACGATTGAAGTAATTGATATACTCAGAAAACAATCCCGTTGAGGTGATGGCATGTAATTGTGATTCCATAACTCTGGCAATCTTATTGGAGTGACCACCTACATCATTTTAAATCCATGAGCCTCAATTTTCAACTCTATATATCCAACAATGAAACCCGAACCATTCTATCTATCCTCCAACGAAGAAACTGATATACTCACGATATGACCCCATTAGAGTGATGACCTCAGCATTCCAATTCCAAAACTCCCGAAATATTATACCCAATGAGAGAGTATGACAATGATATAACCCGTTAGAGTGATGACCTCATCATTCCGATTCCAAAACTCCCGAAATATGATAATCCTATGAGAGTATGACCAGTATCAGTCGAGGCTCAATTTTAGATTCTTTATATCCTCGACTAAAGATACTCGTGTAGTATGGTTCTGTTGGAGTGATGTCCTACATCATTCTATTTCCACATAACTCAATTTTAGATTCTATTTATCTACCAACGAAAAATCAAATACATTAATAAACAATCCCATTGGTGTGATGACCTACATCATTCCAATTCCATATCTCTTCAAATGCAATAATTCTTTTGGAGTGATGACTATATCATTCTAATTCCATGAGCCTCAATTTTCAATAATACGTATCCACCACTGAAGAGACTGATATACTGATATAGTGTATAACACCTTGGATTGATGTCCATATCGATTTTAGATTTTATTTATCCACGAAGAAAGGAACATATAAAATCATAAAACAATACCATTGGAGTGATAGACCTATATCATTCTGATTCCATAACGCACCAAATATAATAGCCCAATTGCGGCGGTGACCTATATTATTCCTCCATTATCCTCAATTTCCGATTCTATGTATCCAACGTTATTGAAACTGATGTACTCGTATGATATAATCCATTGGAGTGATTGATCTATATCATTCTAATTCCATAAGCCTCAATTTCCGATTCTATATATCCACAACTGAAGAAACTGATAACACTCAGTAAAATAAACTTATTGGAGTGATGACCTATATCATTCTAAGTCCAATAGCCTTAAGTTTCGACTGAATATATCCTCGAGGAAAGAAACAAATATAATAATAAAACAGTATCATTGGAGTGATAGACCTATATCACTCCGATTCCATAACTCACAAAATATAATAGTGCAATTGGTGCGAGGTGATCTATATCATTCTAATTCTATGATCCTCAATTTTCAATTCAATGTATCCAACATTGATGAAACTGATGTACTCGTATGATATAATCCATTGGAGTGATTGACCTATATCATTCTAACTCCACAAGCCTCAATTTACGGTTCTAGATATCCACGATTGAAGTAATTGATATACTCAGAAAACAATCCCGTTGAGGTGATGACATGTAATTGCGATTCCATAACTCTGGCAATCTTATTGGAGTGACCACCTACATCATTCTAAATCCATGAGCCTCAATTTTCAACTCTATATATCCAACAATGAAACCCGAACCATTCTATCTATCCTCCAACGAAGAAACTGATATACTCACGATATGACCCCATTAGAGTGATGACCTCATCATTCCAATTCCACTCCCGAAATATTATACCCATTGAGAGAGTATGACAATGATATAACCCGACCTCATCATTCCAATTCCAAAACTCCCGAAATATGATAATCCTATGAGAGTATGACCAGTATTAGTCGAGGCTCAATTTTAGATTCTTTATATCCTCGACTATAGATACTCGTGTAGTATGGTTCTGTTGGAGTGATGTCCTACATCATTCTATTTCCACATAACTCAATTTTAGATTCTATTTATCTACGAACGAAAAATCAAATACATTCATAAACAATCTCATTTGTGTGATGACCTATATCATTCTAATTCCATATCTCTTAAAATGCAATAATTCTTTTGGAGTGATGACTATATCATTCTAATTCCATGAGCCTCAATATTTAATTCTACGTATCCATCACTAAGAAACTCATATACTCATATAGTGTAACATCTTGGAGTGATGTCCTAAATCATACTAATTCCACGGATCTCAATTTAGATTTTATTTTTCCACTAAGAAAGGAACATATACAATCATAAAAAAATACCATTGGAGTGATAGACCTATATCATTCTGGTTCCATAACGCACCAAATATAATAGCCCAATTGGGGCGGTGACCTATATCATTCCTCCATGATCCTCAATTTTCGATTCTATGTATCCAACATTGATGAAACTGATGTACTCAAATGATATAATCCATTGGAGTGATTGACCTATATCATTCTAATTCCATATGCCTCAATTTCCGATTCTATATATCCACAACTGAAGAAACTGATACAATCGTAAATAAAATCTATTGGATTGATGACCTATATCATTCTATGTCCAAGAGCCTCAAATTTCGATTGAATATATCCTCGAAGAAAGAAGCAAATATAATCATAAAACAGTACCATTGGAGTGATAGACCTACATCACTCCGATTCCATTACTCACAAAATGTAATAGTCCAATTGGAGTGGTGACGTATATCATTCTAATTCCATGATCCTCAATTTCGATTCTGTGTATCCAACATTGAAGAAACTGATGTACTTGTATGATATAATCCATTGGAGTGATTGACCTATATCATTCTAATTCTACAAGCCTCAATTTCCGATTCTAGATATTCCTGATTGAAGAAACTGATATACTCAGAAAACAATCCCGTTTAGGTGATGACATGTAAATCCGATTCCATAACTCTGGCGATCTTATTGGAGTGATCACCTATATCATTCTAATTGCATGAGCCTCAATTTTCAACTATATATAACCAACAATTAAACCCCAACTATTCTATCTATCCTCCAACAAAGAGACTGATATAGTCATAATATTACCCCATTAGAGTGATGACCTCATCATTCCAATTCCAAAACTCCCGATATATGATAATCCTATGAGTGTATGACCAGTATCGGTCGAGGTTCAATTTTCGATTCTTTATATCCTCGACTAAAGATACTCTTGTAGTATTGTTCTGTTGGTGTGATTTCCTACCTCATTCTGATTCCACAAAACTCATTTTTAGATTCTATTTATCTACCAATATTGAAATATATACACTCATAAGCAATCCCATTGGTGAGATGACCTATATCATTCCAATTCCACAACTCTTAAAATGTAATAATTCTTTTGGAGTGATGACTATACTCATGTAGTGTAACATCTTGAGTGATGTCCTAAATCATACTAATTCCACTGATCTCAATTTTAGATTTTATTTTTCCACCAAGAAAGGAACATATACAATCATAAAACAATACCATTGGAGTGATAGACCTATATCATTCTGGTTCCTTACGGCACCAAATATAATAGCCCAATTGGGGCCTTGACCTATATCATTCCTCCATGATCCTCAATTTTCGATTCTATGCATCCACATTGATGAAACTGATTTACTCAAATGATATAATCCATTGGAGTGATTGACCTATATCATTCTAATTCCATATGCCTCAATTTCCGATTATATGTATCCACAACTGAAGAAACTGATACGATCGTAAATAAAATCTATTGGAGTGATGACCTATATCATTCTATGTCCAAGAGCCTCAAATTTCGTTTGAATATATCTTTGAAGAAAGAAACAAATATAATCATAAAACAGTACAAATTGGAGTGATAGACCTACATCACTCCGATTCGTTTACTCACAAAATGTAATAGTCCAATTGGAGTGGTGACCTATATCATTCTAATTCCATGATCCTCAATTTCGGTTTTATGTATCCAACATTGGTGAAACTGATGTACTTGTATGATATAATCCATTGGAGTGATTGACCTATATCATTTTAATTCTACAAGCCTCAATTTCCGATTCTAGATATTCCAGATTGAAGAAATTGATATACTCAGAAAACAATCCCGTTTAGGTGATGACATGTAAATCCGATTCCATAACTCTGGCGATCTTATTGGAGTGATCACCTATATCATTCGAATTGCATGAGCCTCAATTTTCAAATATATATAACCAACAATGAAACCCCAACTATTCTATCTATCCTCCAACGAAGAGACTGATATAGTCATGATATTACCCCATTAGAGTGATGACCTCATCATTCCAATTCCAAAACTCCCGATATATGATAATCCTATGAGAGTATGACCAGTATCGGTCGAGGTTCAATTTTCGATTCTTTATATCCTCGACTAAAGATACTCGTGTAGTATTGTTTTGTTGGTGTGATTTCCTACCTCATTCTAATTCCACAAAACTCAATTTTAGATTCTATTTATCTACCAATAAAAAAAAGATACTCATAAGCAATCCCATTGGTGTGATGACCTATATCATTCCAATTCCACAACTCTTAAAATGTAATAATTCTTTTAGAGTGATGACTATATAATTCTAATTCCATGAGCCTCAGTTTTCAATTCTACGTATCCATCACTAAGAAACTCATATACTCATGTAGTGTAACATCTTGGAGTGATGTCCTAAATCATACTAATTCCACGGATCTGAATTTTTTTGATTTTATTTTTCCACCAAGAAAGGAACATATACAATCATAAAACAATACCATTGGAGTGATAGACCTATATCATTCTGGTTCCATACCGCACCAAATATTATAGCCCAATTGGGGCGGTGACCTATATCATTCCTCCATGATCCTCAATTTTCGATTCTATGTATCCAACATTGATGAAACTGATGTACTCAAATGATATAATCCATTGGAGTGATTGACCTATATCATTCTCATTCCATATGCCTCAATTTCCGATTCTATGTATCCACAACTGAAGAAACTGATACAATCGTAAATAAAATCTATTGGAGTGATGACCTATATCATTCTATGTCCAAGAGCCTCAAATTTCGATTGAATATATCCTCGAAGAATGAATCAAATATAATCATAAAACAGTACCATTGGAGTGATAGACCTACATCACTCCGATTCCATTACTCACAAAATGTAATAGTCCAATTGGAGTGGTGACCTATATCATTCTAATTCCATGATCCTCAATTTCGATTTTATGTATCCAACATTGATGAAACTGATGTACATGTATGATATAATCCATTGGAGTGATTGACCTATATCATTCTAATTCTACAAGCCTCAATTTCCGATTCTAGATATTCCCGATTGAAGAAACTGATATACTCAGAAAACAATCCCGTTTAGGTGATGACATGTAAATCCGATTCCATAACTCTGGCGATCTTATTGGAGTGATCACCTATATCATTCTAATTGCATGAGCCACAATTTTCAACTATATATAACCAACAATTAAACCCCAACTAGTATATCTATCCTCCAACGAAGAGACTGATATAGTCATGATATTACCCCATTAGAGAGATGACCTCATCATTACAATTCCAAAACTCAGGATATATGATAATCCTATGAGAGTATGACCAGTATCGGTCGAGGTTCAATTTTCGATTCTTTTTATCCTCGACTAAAGATACTCTTGTAGTATTGTTTTGTTGGTGTGATTTCCTACCTCATTCTAATTCCACAAAACTCAATTTTAGATTCTATTTATCTACCAATAAAGAAACAGATACACTCATAAGCAATCCCATTGGTGTGATGACCTATATCATTCCAATTCCACAACTCTTAAAATGTAATAATTCTTTTGGAGTGATGACTATATCATTCTGATTCCATGAGCCTCAATTTTAAATTATACGTATCCATCACTAAGAAACTCATATACTCATGTAGTGTAACATCTTGGAGTGATGTCCTAAATCATACTAATTCCACGGATCTCAATTTTAGATTTTATTTTTCCACCAAGAAAGGAACATATACAATCATAAAACAATACCATTGGAGTGATAGACCTATATCATTCTGGTTCCATACCGCACCAAATATAATAGCCCAATTGGGGCGGTGACCTATATCATTCCTCAATGATCCTCAATTTTCGATTCTATGTATCCAAAATTGATGAAACTGATGTACTCAAATGATATAATCCATTGGAGTGACTGACCTATATCATTCTAATTCCATATGCCTCAATTACCGATTCTATATATCCACAACTGAAGAAACTGATACAATCGTAAATAAAATCTATTGGAGTGATGACCTATATCATTCTATGTCCAAGAGCCTCAAATTTCGATTGAATATATCCTCGAAGAAAGAAACAAATATAATCATAAAACAGTACAAATTGGAGTGATAGACCTACATCACTCCGATTCGTTTACTCACAAAATGTAATAGTCCAATTGGAGTGGTGACCTATATCATTCTAATTCCATGATCCTCAATTTCGGTTTTATGTATCCAACATTGGTGAAACTGATGTACTTGTATGATAGAATCCATTGGAGTGATTGACCTATATCATTTTAATTCTACAAGCCTCAATTTCCGATTCTAGATATTCCAGATTGAAGAAACTGATATACTCAGAAAACAATCCCGTTTAGGTGATGACATGTAAATCCGATTCCATAACTCTGGCGATCTTATTGGAGTGATCACCTATATCATTCGAATTGCATGAGCCTCAATTTTCAAATATATATAACCAACAATGAAACCCCAACTATTCTATCTATCCTCCAACGAAGAGACTGATATAGTCATGATATTACCCCATTAGAGTGATAACCTCATCATTCCAATTCCAAAACTCCCGATATATGATAATCCTATGAGAGTATGACCAGTATTGGTCGAGGTTCAATTTTCGATTCTTTATATCCTCGACTAAAGATACTCGTGTAGTATTGTTTTGTTGGTGTGATTTCCTACCTCATTCTAATTCCACAAAACTCAATTTTAGATTCTATTTATCTACCAATAAAAAAAAGATACACTCATAAGCAATCCCATTGGTGTGATGACCTATATCATTCCAATTCCACAACTCTTAAAATGTAATAATTCTTTTGGAGTGATGACTATATCATTCTAATTCCATGAGCCTCAATTTTCAATTCTATGTATCCATCACTAAGAAATTCATATACTCATATAGTGTAACATCTTGGAGTGATGTCATGAATCATACTAATTCCACAGATCTCAATTTTAGATTTTATTTTTCCACCAAGAAAGGAACATATACAATCATAGAACAATACCATTGGAGTGATAGACCTATATCATTCTGGTTCCATACCGCACCAAATATAATAGCCCAATTGGGGCGGTGACCTATATCATTCCTCCATGATCCTCAATTTTCGATTCTATGTATCCAACATTGATGAAACTGATGTACTCAAATGATATAATCCATTGGAGTGACTGACCTATATCATTCTAATTCCATATGCCTCAATTACCGATTCTATATATCCACAACAGAAGAAACTGATACAATCGTAAATATAATCTATTGGAGTGATGACCTATATCATTCTATGTCCAAGAGCCTCAAATTTCGATTAAAAATATCCTCGAAGAAAGAAACAAATATAATCATAAAACAGTACCAATTGGAGTGATAGACCTACATCACTCGGATTCGTTTACTCACAAAATGTAATAGTCCAATTGGAGTGGTGACCTATATCATTCCAATTCCATGATCCTCAATTTCGATTCTATGTATCCAACATTGATAAAACTGATGTACTTGTATGATATAATCCATTGGAGTGATTGACCTATGTCATTCTAATTCTACAAGCCTCAATTTCCGATTCTAGATATTCCCGATTGAAGAAACTGATATACTCAGAAAACAATCCCGTTTAGGTGATGACATGTAAATCCGATTCCATAACTCTGGCGATCTTATTGGAGTGATCTCCTATATCATTCTAATTGCATGAGCCTCGATTTTCAACTATATATAACCAACAATTAAACCCCAACTATTCAATCTATCCTCCAACGAAGAGACTGATATAGTCATGATATTACCCCATTAGAGTGATGACCTCATCATTACAATTCCAAAACTCCCGATATATGATAATCCTATGAGAGTATGACCAGTATCGGTCGAGGTTCAATTTTCGATTCTTTATATCCTCGACTAAAGATACTATTGTAGTATTGTTTTGTTGGTGTGATGTCCTACCTCATTCTAATTCCACAAAACTCAATTTTAGATTCTATTTATCTACCAATAAAGAAACAGATACACTCATAAGCAATCCCATGGTGTGATGACCTATATCATTCCAATTCCACAACTCTTAAAATGTAATAATTCTTTTGGAGTGATGACTATACTCATGTAGTGTAACATCTTGAGTGATGTCCTAAATCATACTATATCCACGGATCTCAATTTTAGATTTTATTTTTCCACCAAGAAAGGAACATATACAATCATAAAACAATACCATTGGAGTGATAGACCTATATCATTCTGGTTCCATACCGCACCAAATATTATAGCCCAATTGGGGCGGTGACCTATATCATTCCTCCATGATCCTCAATTTTCGATTCTATGTATCCAACATTGATGAAACTGATGTACTCAAATGATATAATCCATTGGAGTGATTGACCTATATCATTCTAATTCCATATGCCTCAATTTCCGATTCTATGTATCCACAACTGAAGAAACTGATACAATCGTAAATAAAATCTATTGGAGTGATGACCTATATCATTCTATGTCCAAGAGCCTCAAATTTCGATTGAATATATCCTCGAAGAATGAATCAAATATAATCATAAAACAGTACCATTGGAGTGATAGACCTACATCACTCCGATTCCATTACTCACAAAATGTAATAGTCCAATTGGAGTGGTGACCTATATCATTCTAATTCCATGATCCTCAATTTCGATTTTATGTATCCAACATTGATGAAACTGATGTACTTGTATGATATAATCCATTGGAGTGATTGACCTATATCATTCTAATTCTACAAGCCTCAATTTCCGATTCTAGATATTCCCGATTGAAGAAACTGATATACTCAGAAAACAATCCCGTTTAGGTGATGACATGTAAATCAGATTCCATAACTCTTGCGATCTTATTGGAGTGATCACCTATATCATTCTAATTGCATGAGCCTCAATTTTCAACTATATATAACCAACAATTAAACCCCAACTAGTATATCTATCCTCCAACGAAGAGACTGATATAGTCATGATATTACCCCATTAGAGAGATGACCTCATCATTACAATTCCAAAACTCAGGATATATGATAATCCTATGAGAGTATGACCAGTATCGGTCGAGGTTCAATTTTCGATTCTTTATATCCTTGACTAAAGATACTCTTGTAGTATTGTTTTGTTGGTGTGATTTCCTACCTCATTCTAATTCCACAAAACTCAATTTTAGATTCTATTTAATCTACCAATAAAGAAACTGATACACTCATAAGCAATCCCATTGGTGTGATGACCTATATCATTCCAATTCCACAACTCTTAAAATGTAATAATTCTTTTGGAGTGATGACTATATCATTCTAATTCCATGAGCCTCAATTTTAAATTCTATGTATCCATCACTAAGAAACTCATATACTCATGTAGTGTAACATCTTGGAGTGATGTCATAAATCATACTAATTCCACGGATCTCAATTTTAGATTTTATTTTTCCACCAAGAAAGGAACATATACAATCATAGAACAATACCATTGGAGTGATAGACCTATATCATTCTGGTTCCATAGTGAACCAAATATAATAGCCCAATTGGGGCGGTGACCTATATCATTCCTCCATGATCCTCAATTTTCGATTCTATGTATCCAACATTGATGAAACTGATGTACTCAAATGATATAATCCATTGGAGTGACTGACCTATATCATTCTAATTCCATATGCCTCAATTACCGATTCTATATATCCACAACTGAAGAAACTGATACAATCGTAAATAAAATCTATTGGAGTGATGACCTATATCATTCTATGTCCAAGAGCCTCAAATTTCGATTGAATATATCCTCGAAGAAAGAAACAAATATAATCATAAAACAGTACAAATTGGAGTGATAGACCTACATCACTCCGATTCGTTTACTCACAAAATGTAATAGTCCAATTGGAGTGGTGACCTATATCATTCTAATTCCATGATCCTCAATTTCGGTTTTATGTATCCAACATTGGTGAAACTGATGTACTTGTATGATATAATCCATTGGAGTGATTGACCTATATCATTTTAATTCTACAAGCCTCAATTTCCGATTCTAGATATTCCAGATTGAAGAAACTGATATACTCAGAAAACAATCCCGTTTAGGTGATGACATGTAAATCCGATTCCATAACTCTGGCGATCTTATTGGAGTGATCACCTATATCATTCGAATTGCATGAGCCTCAATTTTCAAATATATATAACCAACAATGAAACCCCAACTATTCTATCTATCCTCCAACGAAGAGACTGATATAGTCATGATATTACCCCATTAGAGTGATAACCTCATCATTCCAATTCCAAAACTCCCGATATATGATAATCCTATGAGAGTATGACCAGTATCGGTCGAGGTTCAATTTTCGATTCTTTATATCCTCGACTAAAGATACTCGTGTAGTATTGTTTTGTTGGTGTGATTTCCTACCTCATTCTAATTCCACAAAACTCAATTTTAGATTCTATTTATCTACCAATAAAAAAAAGATACACTCATAAGCAATCCCATTGGTGTGATGACCTATATCATTCCAATTCCACAACTCTTAAAATGTAATAATTCTTTTGGAGTGATGACTATATCATTCTAATTCCATGAGCCTCAATTTTCAATTCTATGTATCCATCACTAAGAAATTCATATACTCATATAGTGTAACATCTTGGAGTGATGTCATGAATCATACTAATTCCACAGATCTCAATTTTAGATTTTATTTTTCCACCAAGAAAGGAACATATACAATCATAGAACAATACCATTGGAGTGATAGACCTATATCATTCTGGTTCCATACCGCACCAAATATAATAGCCCAATTGGGGCGGTGACCTATATCATTCCTCCATGATCCTCAATTTTCGATTCTATGTATCCAACATTGATGAAACTGATGTACTCAAATGATATAATCCATTGGAGTGACTGACCTATATCATTCTAATTCCATATGCCTCAATTACCGATTCTATATATCCACAACTGAAGAAACTGATACAATCGTAAATAAAATCTATTGGAGTGATGACCTATATCATTCTATGTCCAAGAGCCTCAAATTTCGATTAAAAATATCCTCGAAGAAAGAAACAAATATAATCATAAAACAGTACCAATTGGAGTGATAGACCTACATCACTCGGATTCGTTTACTCACAAAATGTAATAGTCCAATTGGAGTGGTGACCTATATCATTCCAATTCCATGATCCTCAATTTCGATTCTATGTATCCAACATTGATAAAACTGATGTACTTGTATGATATAATCCATTGGAGTGATTGACCTATGTCATTCTAATTCTACAAGCCTCAATTTCCGATTCTAGATATTCCCGATTGAAGAAACTGATATACTCAGAAAACAATCCCGTTTAGGTGATGACATGTAAATCCGATTCCATAACTCTGGCGATCTTATTGGAGTGATCTCCTATATCATTCTAATTGCATGAGCCTCGATTTTCAACTATATATAACCAACAATTAAACCCCAACTATTCAATCTATCCTCCAACGAAGAGACTGATATAGTCATGATATTACCCCATTAGAGTGATGACCTCATCATTACAATTCCAAAACTCCCGATATATGATAATCCTATGAGAGTATGACCAGTATCGGTCGAGGTTCAATTTTCGATTCTTTATATCCTCGACTAAAGATACTATTGTAGTATTGTTTTGTTGGTGTGATGTCCTACCTCATTCTAATTCCACAAAACTCAATTTTAGATTCTATTTATCTACCAATAAAGAAACAGATACACTCATAAGCAATCCCATGGTGTGATGACCTATATCATTCCAATTCCACAACTCTTAAAATGTAATAATTCTTTTGGAGTGATGACTATACTCATGTAGTGTAACATCTTGAGTGATGTCCTAAATCATACTATATCCACGGATCTCAATTTTAGATTTTATTTTTCCACCAAGAAAGGAACATATACAATCATAAAACAATACCATTGGAGTGATAGACCTATATCATTCTGGTTCCATACCGCACCAAATATTATAGCCCAATTGGGGCGGTGACCTATATCATTCCTCCATGATCCTCAATTTTCGATTCTATGTATCCAACATTGATGAAACTGATGTACTCAAATGATATAATCCATTGGAGTGATTGACCTATATCATTCTAATTCCATATGCCTCAATTTCCGATTCTATGTATCCACAACTGAAGAAACTGATACAATCGTAAATAAAATCTATTGGAGTGATGACCTATATCATTCTATGTCCAAGAGCCTCAAATTTCGATTGAATATATCCTCGAAGAATGAATCAAATATAATCATAAAACAGTACCATTGGAGTGATAGACCTACATCACTCCGATTCCATTACTCACAAAATGTAATAGTCCAATTGGAGTGGTGACCTATATCATTCTAATTCCATGATCCTCAATTTCGATTTTATGTATCCAACATTGATGAAACTGATGTACTTGTATGATATAATCCATTGGAGTGATTGACCTATATCATTCTAATTCTACAAGCCTCAATTTCCGATTCTAGATATTCCCGATTGAAGAAACTGATATACTCAGAAAACAATCCCGTTTAGGTGATGACATGTAAATCAGATTCCATAACTCTGGCGATCTTATCGGAGTGATCACCTATATCATTCTAATTGCATGAGCCTCAATTTTCAACTATATATAACCAACAATTAAACCCCAACTAGTATATCTATCCTCCAACGAAGAGACTGATATAGTCATGATATTACCCCATTAGAGAGATGACCTCATCATTACAATTCCAAAACTCAGGATATATGATAATCCTATGAGAGTATGACCAGTATCGGTCGAGGTTCAATTTTCGATTCTTTATATCCTTGACTAAAGATACTCTTGTAGTATTGTTTTGTTGGTGTGATTTCCTACCTCATTCTAATTCCACAAAACTCAATTTTAGATTCTATTTATCTACCAATAAAGAAACTGATACACTCATAAGCAATCCCATTGGTGTGATGACCTATATCATTCCAATTCCACAACTCTTAAAATGTAATAATTCTTTTGGAGTGATGACTATATCATTCTAATTCCATGAGCCTCAATTTTAAATTCTATGTATCCATCACTAAGAAACTCATATACTCATGTAGTGTAACATCTTGGAGTGATGTCATAAATCATACTAATTCCACGGATCTCAATTTTAGATTTTATTTTTCCACCAAGAAAGGAACATATACAATCATAGAACAATACCATTGGAGTGATAGACCTATATCATTCTGGTTCCATACTGAACCAAATATAATAGCCCAATTGGGGCGGTGACCTATATCATTCCTCCATGATCCTCAATTTTCGATTCTATGTATCCAACATTGATGAAACTGATGTACCCAAATGATATAATCCATTGGAGTGACTGACCTATATCATTCTAATTCCATATGCCTCAATTACCGATTCTATATATCCACAACTGAAGAAACTGATACAATCGTAAATAAAATCTATTGGAGTGATGACCTATATCATTCTATGTCCAAGAGCCTCAAATTTCGATTGAATATATCCTCGAAGAAAGAAACAAATATAATCATAAAACAGTACAAATTGGAGTGATAGACCTACATCACTCCGATTCGTTTACTCACAAAATGTAATAGTCCAATTGGAGTGGTGACCTATATCATTCTAATTCCATGATCCTCAATTTCGATTCTATGTATCCAACATTGATAAAACTGATGTACTTGTATGATATAATCCATTGGAGTGATTGACCTATGTCATTCTAATTCTACAAGCCTCAATTTCCGATTCTAGATATTCCCGATTGAAGAAACTGATATACTCAGAAAACAATCCCGTTTAGGTGATGACATGTAAATCCGATTCCATAACTCTGGCGATCTTATTGGAGTGATCTCCTATATCATTCTAATTGCATGAGCCTCAATTTTCAACTATATATAACCAACAATTAAACCCCAACTATTCAATCTATCCTCCAACGAAGAGACTGATATAGTCATGATATTACCCCATTAGAGTGATGACCTCATCATTACAATTCCAAAACTCCCGATATATGATAATCCTATGAGAGTATGACCAGTATCGGTCGAGGTTCAATTTTCGATTCTTTATATCCTCGACTAAAGATACTATTGTAGTATTGTTTTGTTGGTGTGATGTCCTACCTCATTCTAATTCCACAAAACTCAATTTTAGATTCTATTTATCTACCAATAAAGAAACAGATACACTCATAAGCAATCCCATGGTGTGATGACCTATATCATTCCAATTCCACAACTCTTAAAATGTAATAATTCTTTTGGAGTGATGACTATACTCATGTAGTGTAACATCATGAGTGATGTCCTAAATCATACTAATTCCACGGATCTCAATTTTAGATTTTATTTTTCCACCAAGAAAGGAACATATACAATCATAAAACAATACCATTGGAGTGATAGACCTATATCATTCTGGTTCCATACCGCACCAAATATTATAGCCCAATTGGGGCGGTGACCTATATCATTCCTCCATGATCCTCAATTTTCGATTCTATGTATCCAACATTGATGAAACTGATGTACTCAAATGATTTAATCCATTGGAGTGATTGACCTATATCATTCTAATTCCATATGCCTCAATTTCCGATTCTATGTATCCACAACTGAAGAAACTGATACAATCGTAAATAAAATCTATTGGAGTGATGACCTATATCATTCTATGTCCAAGAGCCTCAAATTTCGATTGAATATATCCTCGAAGAATGAATCAAATATAATCATAAAACAGTACCATTGGAGTGATAGACCTACATCACTCCGATTCCATTACT
Source organism: Linanthus parryae (assembly GCA_023055425.1). Classification (NCBI taxonomy): domain Eukaryota; kingdom Viridiplantae; phylum Streptophyta; class Magnoliopsida; order Ericales; family Polemoniaceae; genus Linanthus; species Linanthus parryae. Next base: position 123,086,477 of record JALGPY010000004.1, on the reverse strand, counting down.
CACAAAATGTAATAGTCCAATTGGAGTGGTGACCTATATCATTCTAATTCCATGATCCTCAATTTCGATTTTATGTATCCAACATTGATGAAACTAATGTACTTGTATGATATAATCCATTGGAGTGATTGACCTATATCATTCTAATTCTACAAGCCTCAATTTCCGATTCTAGATATTCCCGATTGAAGAAACTGATATACTCAGAAAACAATCCCGTTTAGGTGATGACATGTAAATCCGATTCCATAACTCTGGCGATCTTATTGGAGTGATCACCTATATCATTCTAATTGCATGAGCCTCAATTTTCAACTATATATAACCAACAATTAAACCCCAACTAGTATATCTATCCTCCAACGAAGAGACTGATATAGTCATGATATTACCCCATTAGAGAGATGACCTCATCATTACAATTCCAAAACTCCCGATATATGATAATCCTATGAGAGTATGACCAGTATCGGTTGAGGTTCAATTTTCGATTCTTTATATCCTTGACTAAAGATACTCTTGTAGTATTGTTTTGTTGGGGTGATTTCCTACCTCATTCTAATTCCACAGAACTCAATTTTAGATTCTATTTATCTACCAATAAAGAAACAGATACACTCATAAGCAATCCCATTGGTGTGATGACCTATATCATTCCAATTCCACAACTCTTAAAATGTAATAATTCTTTTGGAGTGATGACTATATCATTCTAATTCCATGAGCCTCAATTTTAAATTCTATGTATCCATCACTAAGAAACTCATATACTCATGTAGTGTAACATCTTGGAGTGATGTCATAAATCATACTAATTCCACGGATCTCAATTTTAGATTTTATTTTTCCACCAAGAAAGGAACATATACAATCATAGAACAATACCATTGGAGTGATAGACCTATATCATTCTGGTTCCATACTGAACCAAATATAATAGCCCAATTGGGGCGGTGACCTATATCATTCCTCCATGATCCTCAATTTTCGATTCTATGTATCCAACATTGATGAAACTGATGTACTCAAATGATATAATCCATTGGAGTGACTGACCTATATCATTCTAATTCCATATGCCTCAATTACCGATTCTATATATCCACAACTGAAGAAACTGATACAATCGTAAATAAAATCTATTGGAGTGATGACCTATATCATTCTATGTCCAAGAGCCTCAAATTTCGATTGAATATAATCATAAAACAGTACCATTGGAGTGATAGACCTACATCACTCCGATTCCATTACTCACAATATGTAATAGTCCAATTGGAGTGGTGACCTATATCATTCCAATTCCATGATCCTCAATTTCGATTTTATGTATCCAACATTGATGATACTGATGTACTTGTATGATATAATCCATTGGAGTGATTGACCTATATCATTCTAATTCTACAAGCCTCAATTTCCGATTCTAGATATTTCCGATTGAAGAAACTGATATACTCAGAAAACAATCCCGTTTAGGTGATGACATGTAAATCCGATTCCATAACTCTGGCAATCGTATTGGAGTGATCGCCTATATCTTTCTAGTTCCATGAGCCTCAATTTTTAACTCTATAAATCGAACAATGAAACCCCATCCATTCTATCTATCCTCCAACGAAGAATCTGATATACTCACGATATAACCCCATTAGAGTGATGACCTTATCATTCCAATACCAAAACTCCCGATATATGATTATCCTCTGAGAGAGTATGACAATGATATAACCCCATTAGAGTGATGACCTCATCATTCCATTTCCAAAACTCCCGATGCACTCAATTTGCGATTCTTTATATCCTCGACTAAAGATACTCGTGTAGTATGGTTCTGTTGGAGTGATGTCGTACATCATTCTAATTCCATAGAACTCTATTTTAGATCCTATTTATCTACCAATAAAGATACGGATACACTCATAAACAATCCCATTGGTGTGATGACCTATATCATTCCAATTCCATAACTCTTAAATTGCAACAATTCTTTTGGAGTGATTACCTATATCATTCTAATTCCATGAGCCTCAATTTTCAAATCTAGGTATCCACCACTGAAGATACTCATGTAGTGTAACACCTTGGAGTGATGTCCTAATTCATACTAATTCCACGAATGTAGATTTTAGATTTTATTTATCCTCCAAGAAAGGAACATATACAATTATAAAACAATACCATTGGAGTGATAGACCTATATAATTCCGATTCCATAGCGCATAAAATATGTAGCTCAATTGAAGCGGTGACCCATATCATTCCTCCATGATCCTCAATTTTCGATTCCATGTATCCAACATTGATAAAACTGATGTACTCATATGATATAATCCATTGGAGTGCATGACCTGTATCGTTCTAATTCCATATGCCTCAATTTCTTATTCTATATATCCACTATTGAAGAAACTTATATACTCATAAAACAATCCCGTTAAGGTGATGGCCTGTAATTCCGATTCCATAATTCAGGCAATCTTATTGGAGTGATCACCTATATCATTCTCATTCCATGTACTTCAATTTTCAACACTATATGTCCAACAATGAAGCCTCAACGATTCTATATGTCCTTCAACGAAGTAACGGATATTCTCATGATATAACCCCATTAGAGTGATGACAAAATATGATAATCCTATGATAGTATGACCAGTATCAGTCGAGGCTCAGTTTTATATTCTTTTTATCATCGACTAACGATACTCGTGTAGTATATATAGTTCTTTGGAGTGATATGCCACATCATTCTAATTCCACGAAACTCAGTTTTAGTTTCTATTTATCTACTAATATAGAAAAAGATACACTCATAAACAATTCCATTCGTGTGATGACCTATATCTTTTCCAATTCCATAACTCTCAAAATGTCATAATCCTCTTGGAGTGATGACTATATCATTCTAATTCCGTGAGCCTCAATTTTCAATTATACGTATCCACCACTGAATAGACTGATATACTCATATATTGTCTAACATCATGGAGTAATGTCCTAAATCATTCTAATTGCACGGATCTCGATTTTGGATTTTATTATTCCATCAAGAAAGGAACATATACAATCATAAAACAATATCATTGGAGTGATAGACCTATATCATTTTGATTCCATAACGCACCAAATATGATAGCCCAATTGGGGCGGTGACCTATATCATTCCTCCATGATCCTCAATTTCCGATTCTATATATCCAACATTGATGAAACTGATGTACTCATGATATAATCCATTGGAGTTATTGACCTATACCATTCTAATTTTATAAGCCTCAATTTTTGATCCTATATATCCACAACTGAAGAAACTGATACAATCGTGAAACAATCCTATTGGAGTGATGATCTATATCATTCTAAGTCCAAGAGCCTCAATTTTCGATTGAATATATCATCGAAGAAAGAAACATACACAATCATAAAACAATACCATTGGAGTGATAGACCTATATCATTCCGTTTCCATAACCCACAAAATATTATAGTCCAGTTGGAGCGGTGACCTTTATCATTCTAATTCTTTGTATCCAACATTGATGAAACTGATGTACTCAATATGATATAATCCATTGGAGTGATTGGCCATATGTCTCAATTTTCGATTCTATATATCCACAACTGAAGAATCTTGTACGCTCATGAAACAATCACATATCATTCTTATCGTAGTTATGATCTATATCACTCTAATTGATGGGGGACCTATATCATTCCTCCATGATCATCAATTTTCGATTCCATGTATCCAACATTGATGAAGCTGATGTACTCATATGATATAATCCATTGGAGTGATTGACCTATATCATTCTAATTCCATAAGCATCAATTTTTGATTCTATATATCCACGATTTAAGAAACTGATATACTCATAAAACAATCCCGTTGAGGTGATGGCCTGTTATTCCGATTCCATAACTCTGGCAATCTTATTGCAGTGATCACGTATATCATTCTTATTCCATGTGCCTCAAATTTCAAAACTATATGTCCAACAGTGAAGCCTCAATGATTCTATATATCCTTCAACGAAGAAACTGACATATACAATCATAAAATAATACCATTGGAGTAATAGAACTATATCCTTCCGTTTCCATAACCCACAAAATATAATAGTCCAATTGGAGCGGTGACCTTTATCATTCTAATTCCATGATCCTCAATTGGAGAGGTGACCTTTATCATTCTAATTTTATGTATCCAACATTGATGAAACTGATGTACTCAATATGATATAATCCATTGGAGTGATTGGCCATAAGTCTCAATTTTCGATTCTATATATCCACGACTGAAGAATCTCGTACGCTCATGAAACAATCCCATATCATTCTTATCGTAGTTATGATCTATATCACTCTAATTCCATTAGCCTTGATTTTGAATTCAATATATCGAACAATGAAGCTTCAACGATTCTTTATATCCTCCCACGAAGAAAGTGATTTACTCGTGATTAATCCCATTAGATTGATGACCTCGTCATTCCAATTCCATAACTCTAGAAATATGATAATTTGACCTATATCAGTCGAGGTTCGATTCTTTATATCCTCAATTGAAGATATTCGTTTAGTATAATTATGTTGCATTGATGTCCTATGTCATTCTTATTCCACAAACCTCAATTTTTTATTTTATTTGTCCACCAATGAAGCAACATATGCACTCATAAAACAATCTAATTGGCGTGATGACCTATATCATTCCGCTTTCATAACTCTTAAAACATAATAATCTATTTGGAGTGATCACCTATATCATTCTAATTCCTTGTGTCTCAATTTTCGATTCTATGGATCAACTAGAGAAACTTATGTACCCATGTACTATAATCCCGTTTGAGTGATGTCCTATATCATTCTAATTCCACAACCCTCGATTTTAGATTCTATTTATCCACCAAGAGAGAAATAAACAATCATGATACAATCTCGTTGGAGTGATACAATTATATTATTCCGGTTCCAAACTCTCAAAATATAATAGTCCTATTGGAGTGATGATATCAAACTAATTCCACGAGCCTTCATTTTTGATTTTATGCATCCAACATTGAAGAAACTGATATACTCATACAATATAATCTATTGGTGTGATTGACCTATATCATTCTAATTTTATAAGCTTCAATTTCTGATTATGTATATCCACGGCTGAAGAAACTGATACACTCGTAAAACAATCCTCAATTTTTCTTTCTATATTTAACGTTGAAGAATCTGATATAATCATATGATATAAACTATGTGCTGAGTTGCACGATCTCATGTCGTAATTGATCAAACATAACTGGGGTTGTGGGTTTCATCGATTACCAGTGGTGAGCTGCAGGTGATGATGGTGATTGAGGTGGGTGGAGTTGTAAGAAGGGCATATTAGATATTTCATACGTAAAACTTGCTATCTTCTTGTCTAACAGGCAAAGATTTACCGGGATGATTCATTCAGATTGACATGTGAGTCCAACTACATTGCATTGCCAGAATCTGTGTTGTTGGGACTCGGCTCGGGAGCACGGTTTGTTTGCCCCTTTGTTCTATGGAACCCCTTCCTTTGCTAAGTGCACGAAGCTCGGTTAACTTAGGTTTAAGGCATCTCAACGGAGCTGCTGCATTAAGGTCTATTTTCATTCTCTTATACAAGATGAGATGTAATTTGTTCCAGTGACTAACGATCTGTTAGTCAAAGGGTACTTTCTGTATATAAGTTTGGCAAAATTAAGGGCGTCTCCTGATAATTTGTAAATGGTAGGGGTATTCGGTGGTAGTCCAATTGTGTTAGTTGATCAGAGGAAGTGTAGGACACATCTAAAGGAAGCTGGTGTAACAGTTGTTTGCGGTTTCAGATGTAGATCACCTTTATCTGGTCGGTCGAATTGAGGCAGAAGGAAAGTAAGCGTGTGATTGTTTAGGGAAGGCGAGGAAAAATATATGGGCATATCGGTTGTTACTTTGTAGATCTTTGATGGTAATAATTTGACAATTGTATCTTGTTGGTGAAATACTGCTTGCACAATTTTTAGGCGGGCTCATAAGGCGATACGGAAGAAGTGTATATTCACAAATCATGGATCTAAAGGACTTGTTTCAGGATTGCTCTAAGATGAAGTGTTGTGATTGCTTGGTGGTATAGATGTGATGTTGGGATCTGTGACATACTTATCAATTAATTTGGTGACAATATTGTGTCAGGCGACGAATTTACTAAGCGCCAACAGAATAAGATACTGGAATTGTGGAGAAAATATGATCGTTTGGTGGTATAGATGTGATGTTGGAAGTGTTTCAATTGGTCTATCATCTATTTGGGAGTGAGGGCCCTTATAATATTACGTGGTGCAAAGGACAATGGTGTATTTGATGGTATTTCTTGTGGACATTTCAGTGAACATGTGGGATTGTTATTATAATGCCAACGAAATAAGATACTAGAATTGTGGAGGAAATGTGATCGTTTGGTGGTATAGATGTGCTGTTGGCAGTGTTTCAATTGGTCTATCATCTATTTGGGAGTGAGGGCCCTTATAATATTACGTGGTGCAAAGGACAAAGGTGTATTTGATGGTATTTCTTGTGGACATTTCAGTGAACACGTGGGATTGTTATTTTAATGCCTTTCATTTTTCTGATAATTGGTTTCATGGCCTAGAAGATCCATATTAGTCATGGTGATATGCATATAACGCCTTTCAAATGTACTAATATGTTGAGTACTGTAGATATTCTGACCTTGGGGAGGAAATGGAAGGCAAGGGAGGTAAGCATACAAGATTACAGAGGAAAATAATTTTGTGAAGCTTTGAGATGTACGTATATAAACACACACACATACACTAATATTTCTTGTCATGTGCATGCAATTTTTAGCTGGTATTCTAGCTGATAGTTGTTTTGGAAGCAGATCGCCTGTATCTGGTAGATTAGGTTTGTAGTATTGAGTTTGAAGTAAAGTAAGTGTGGTATCCTTTGGGGATGGGTAGAAAACAATATTGTTTCTTATTTGTATAATAAGAATGTTTTTTTCGGTGGTGAAGTCGGATTCTGAATATTTATGAGCTTGTCTGGTTCATTTGATATTAGTAGCACAATGGCTTAGAAGTACTTACATTTAAATTTTAGTGGCAGAATGGTAGTAAATCTTACTACTTTTGTGATATGGAATCTTACAAAATTCTCTTGGGATTAAAGACATTACATACTTGAAGGTAGGAGTTTGAGTTTTTCCCGAATTGATGATGATACATGAGTTTTAAGTTGTATCCAGTGAAGGACGAATTGACAATGAATTGAGCTATAGGAAGGGGTGGCTAGAGGGACAGAGAGAGTTCAAATGGAGGTTGTTAGTTTCTCTCCGAATTGTATTGGGAGAGGTAGGATATTTTCTAATAGCCGTGGAATGGAGTATTAGACAATATGGGTAGGAGAAAAGATCCAGTTGAATGACTGGTTTATTTTGTATGCATTTTTTAAAGGTGAAATCTTGGATCATATCCCTTTTTGTCATTTATTTTCCCAGGTCTAACAGTAAATTTGGTTATAGTCATGTTTTTAATGTATTGAATTGCAGTTTGTGTTCTAGGCTCCCTTTGGTTGGAAGTAAAATATTTACAAAAGAAATGGCGAGCAGCGACACGGTGTTGATGGAGGTGTGTGGTGGTACTGGTGTTGGTGGTTCTTGGTTGCTGAGGCATTTGTATGTGTTATGTCGCGATCCTTCACTCTCCGGAAACTTACTTACGGATTTTAAACGTGTAAGTCACTTCACATCATTTAAGTGAAAGCATTTTACTTGGTAAAAGATTTTACGAGACAAATGGTGAATTATACACAGATACAAAAACAATATATTTTACAGAAAAATGATTTACCACCAACCAAACGGAGCCCTAATTTTGATTTTCTGACATAGTTTCAGTGAAGTGCTAGTTTAAGGTGAACCAAGTTTCAGTGGATGGGGTAAATACAACAAGCCTTTTTCCAGTTTTAGCAGAGTTGGGTACATGTATCAAAGTGTCTCCACTCTATTGGCGTATGTTTGCACTCTTTTCCTCCCTTAGTTGTATTATCGCTACCGACATCCGTTTTGGTCCCCCTCGTCTATGACCATCGATTTCAATTGTTACACTTCCCCTGATCGGGGCATCCGACAGCTTACAATATATTTGACCAAACCACCTCAAACAAGTCTCCCTCATTTTGTCAGTTGCAATACCTAGATTCTTTCTAATTGCTTAGGTATCCTATCGTTCCTAGTTACACCACTCATTTAACCTACCATTCTCATTTCAGCTACACTCATTTCTTTATATATATATATATGTGTGTGTGTGTGTGTGTGTGTGTATATATATATAAATTTTAATGGCCTAACACGTCGTCCCATACATGAAAGTGGGTCTCATATTGGTTCTATAGAACCCTTTAACCTAGTCTGGACCCTACAGTCACACCACGCTAAATGAACTGTCCACTCCGTACACCCTACTCTTCATCCACCCTACTTTTATCGTATAGCCAACATCAACATCTATCTCTCTATCACTTCATAGAATCAACTGGAGATATCTAAAACATTACTTCTTTGGCGCCTCCTGCTGAGTAATAGTTATCGCGTTTTGCGAGTGGCCACTGAGATTGCACTCTATGTCTTGGCCCGACTAATCATGAAACTTTTTTTTTTAAAGGTTAAGTACGAAAACATGGAAGAAGAAGAAGAAGAAGAAGAAGAAGATGAGGCTGAGAAGGGTTTATGGGACCACGCGGGGAGTTTAATCTGATAAAGACTGTGTTGTCCTTTTTCACTACTTCATCAACCGGAAGCCATGGCACCCTCCTTTTCACTTACCCCTCAACCAACGACCCTAGTGAATTGCTGAGCTCAGCCAGCCCCGTTCTAAAGAAGTCGCCCGTGAGGTTAACCTCATATTTCTGTCTTTCAAATTTCATGATCTAATTTCAAGTTAACCAGCCGTGCAGTTTCGATCATTGTGTGTGACTGAATTCAATTGTGGGTTTGTTAATTGATGGCAGAGAGAACTGGGTTGCTGTTGGGTTTCAATTGCGCATTTAATGATTGTAGTGATTGAATTTATTTCTTATCAACAGAACTAATAATTTACCAAAAAAAACCTATGTTCCATTTAGAATTTTGGAAGTTCAAATCAAGGAGTTATAATGGAATGAAGAAATCAGATTAGTGTTTGAGTATGCTTATTGCTATCTGTAATTGTCTGGAATTTGAGTGTGAATTTTCTAAGTAAGAGTAAGGCCGTCCAAAACTGAATGTGAAAGGAGACATGATAAGTGAGTAACTAATGAAAAAGGATGCGATAGTCTTTGACATTGATTGTTGTCCTGGAAGACTGAAAATTAGTTTACTCGAGTATTATGAAAAGGGGAGGCAGTGGAAGTTATAGAGAATTAGGGAACGCGAGTCGAAGAGGGAAGTAGGAAGACGCATGGCTAGATTAATCCTTGGTCTTTGGAAGTCAGAGGTATTTGTTTTGGGAATCTAGATCTAAAACTTTAGTTTACTTTTACTAATGATCTGGAAATCATAGTTTGTGGAGACTCCGCTCCAGTGTAAGTTACTGTGAAGATTGATAATCATAGTTTGTGGAGAATCCACTTCAGTTAGAGTTTCTGTGAAGATTGATAACATTTCTTCATAGTTTCATCTTATCAACTGTGATAGGAGACAAATTTGATGTAAAGGAGGGACACATTTTGATGCAATATCTCCCCTTTATCATTCTGAATATCAGCAGTTCGATCCTTGGATCTCCAGGAATTACTTGAAAGTGAACTACATATTGTGTTGGAACTTTTTTCGTACTTGGGATTCGAGAAGAAGTAAGAAGTCTTTGAGAAAGAGAGGAAGCTAGAGAAGAGGATGAGTTTGAACCGTGGGTATTAGGGTATTAGATTCTCTCTCATTATTCAGAAGAAGACGGTCTTGGGCATTGGGGTTGGGAGAGGGCACAGATGGAAACCCAGGCAAGCTCATGGGGTGTTGTGAAGGAAAGGGCTGGAACTGATTTGCTTCTTTTGAATCATTGGGGTTTACAGACCAATTTTGTTGAGGGTGTTTCTGTAAAAGTTACGAAAAGGTATACAGCGCTGATTAACTGCGTATTGGATTCAAATTGCGGAGATGGTTTGGTGTTTAAGAAAGAATGATATTGAGGGTTGAACAGTGCACAATTGTTAGTTTGGTCTTAAGTCAGACAGGCGATTAGTTAGAAAGAATGATACCGATTATGAGTTCCGCTGAGTTAATACTTCAGTTTAAAGTGATGTTATCCATGATACTCATGTAACTAAGGATTAGATGGACTTGTTTAAAAAGTTGAATGGGTAAAGTTGTTGTATAATTGGTACTATAGATTCTAAGAAATTTGGGTTCGATGTTGGTTGTGGTAATATTCTCGAGGCAGTTTCGTGCAGAATAAGAACTGTGTTTTCTGTATTGGTGTAGGCAGAGGAATTGAAAGGCATGGTGGGTAAGCATGCAAGATAAATAGGATGTTATCCTTTGCGGATATTCAGATGTGTATGCTTGGTGTTTGGTTGTCTTTTGTCGACTTCTTTCATGTTGTAGTCTGTTTGGTAGACAAATATCCAGTTTGTATTTTACTGAAATGACGAGGTAGCTCTAGCCAAAAGTTGGTGCTATTGCTGGATGCCGTACTACTTTGTGGTTATTGTGGGTGGTTCTGCATTCAACAACTGTAGAAGGTTTTAGGAAGATATCTTGCATTCAACAACTGGTGAAAGAACCCCCACACAATTGAAATTATCCCATTGGAGTGATGACCTATATATGAAATACCATACCTGCATCATTTCCAGAAGCCTCAAATATCGAATATTAGACCTTTTCCAGAAGCCACAAATAACAGCAATATTTTTTGGTCCCAAATAACTACCACAAACATATGCCCCAACATTCTCGAAACCAATTTATCTTACTCAATTATAATTATCCCATGGAGAGCATGCCCTTCATCATTTCCCATTCCAGAACACTCAAACTATCACACCATTATGTTTTCCTTACCAAGTTAGAGCAGTCTCATGGAATGATGACCTAATACCATCTTCAAGTAAAAAAGTCAACCCCTTCTCCCCCCCCCCCCCCCCCCCCCCCCACACCACCACCACCACCACACACACACAAACATGTTCACCTACAATCAACGAAACCAATTCGCCTTTCACAATTGAAATAATCGCATTGGAGTGATGAGATACATCATTCTAATTTCGGAACCCTATTTTTACCAGTAAAAAATTTAAACCCAAATTCGATGTTTTCACTTTTCCTACCCCATCAGAATAGTCCCACGGGTTGATGGCCTATCTCTAATTCCCGACATTTTTGATCCGCAAACATATGCACCCAACATCCACGGAAACAATTTACCTTACCCCATTCAAACTCAAATGACTGCCTCAAACATATTTTTACCAAAAAAAATTTTAACCCAAATTCGATGTTTTCACTGTTCCTACCCCATCAGAATAGTCCCAAGGATTGATGACCTATCTCTAATTCCCGACATTTTTGATCGACAAACATATGCACCCACCATCCACGAAATCAATTTACCTTACCCCATTCAAACTCAAATATGACTGCCTCAAACATATTTTTTTACCAGAAAAAATTTAAACACAAATTCGATGTTTTCACTTTTCCTACCCCATCAGAATAGTCCCAAGGATTGATGACCTATATCTAATTCCCGACATTTTTGATCCACAAACATATGCACCCAACATCCACGAAATCAATTTACCTTACCCCATTCAAACTCAAATGACTGCCTCAAACATAATCAGCCAACCTTGTCGAATTTACCTTGCCCAATTAAAATGATCCCGTGGAAATGATGACCCATATCATCTCAATTCTAGATGCCCCAAGTTTTTTTGAACTCGTATAACCACACGAAAATATTTATATAAACTTCATGAATTTCATTCTCCTTGGCCGATTAAGACAATCCAATGGAATGATGACATATAATTTCAATTTCCAGGGGGGCAATATTTTCAGTCCCAAATGATGACGGAAAACATATGCCCCAAAAATATTTAAGGGACCGATTTGGTTTATATTAATTATCCATCACCATTTCTGACTTAAGCCCCTAAACTTTTGAAACTAAATTAAAGCCACCAACACTTTTGCCCAAACTTCACTACTCAATTTTCTTGACTCAATTAGATCAATCTCATGGAATGAAATGATGGGCTATTTCATTTCCTATTTAATATTCTTAAGCATTTTGGATTTAAAGACCACCAACAACATATTCACCTAAAAGTAACAAAGCCATTATTAAATAATGCCGTTGGAGTGATGACCTATATCATTCTAATTCCATAAGCCTCAAATATTAGATTTTTTAGATCCGCCACCTACATATTAACCTAAATTAAGAGAAACTGATATACTCGTACAAAGTAATCCCATTTGAGTGCTGACCTACATCATTCTTACTCCATAAGCCTCAAATTTTAGATTCTATATATCAACCACCTATATGGCAAGGCCTAATTTTAAAATTTGATACACTAATAAAAATGATCCCGTTGGAGCGAGTGACCTACATGACTCTAAATCAATAAGCCTCAAATTTCCAAACCTATATCAGCCACCTATCTATTAACCCAAATTTGAGAAGTACACTGATAAAATAATGCCATTGGAGTGATTACCTATATCATTCTAATTCCATAAGCTTCAAATTTTAGACACATATCCACCACCTATATATTTTCCCAAATTTCATGATTTTGACTTTTCTTTACCCAATTAGAATAGTCCTATGGGATACTGACATATATCATTTCTCGAGAAACCCAGGCTATCCAAATTCGTATGGCCCCACCATTCTATTACTTTGTGAAAGAAAGTACTGCCTGCCTTTTTAGGATTCTTCCAGCTTTCTGAAGAATTACGTACCTGTACGAAACGAAAGTCATGGGGTTACACCAAGTCTTTTCCCAACGCCTATTGGGAAAATTACTTGCTTCTATTCTTACGAAATATATAACTAATCTGACTTCTTCCTCTTCTTAGTCAGATAGTTCCGAAAGTAAGCAATACACATGTGCACTTGAAACATTGAGGTAGTTTGGATTGATTGGCTTTTTAGTTTTTTGGAAAAGCTAATAATTAGTTTAAAAAACCGAGGAAAAATAAGGTTTTCTAAAACCAAGAAAAAAGACCTCCGAAAAAAAAAGGATATCCAAGTACACCCAATCACGAAATCGATTCACCTTACCGAATTAAATGATCTGGTGGAAATAATGACATATCATTTCCAATACCAAAGCCCCGGATTTTTTTTATTCCAAATTTACCAAAATACTTACCCAAACTTCATATTTTGAATTTCCGTTGGCCAATTAGAATAGTCTATGAAATGATGACGTATATCATTCATTCACTACCGTTGTCGTTCATTCATATAATTAATTCATTTATTAGTCTCTCCGTACAACTCATATATGCAGTTTGCATAATAGGGGCGCTGTTAGACTCAACTGAGTATGGCATGTAAACACAATTTATAATTTGCTGACAATAAAGCCGAATCTATATTGGATTAGAATATTGGGAGTTCAAATCCCGGAGATTAGCTGAAATTTGTATTGCAGAAATCAGACTAGTATTTGAGTTGCTTTTTGTTGTCAATGTTGAACAATGACACATCCCTCTCTATTTCTCTCTTTAAAGGGCCTTGAACAATGACACAGTCCTCTGATGGGTGTCCTATTATCTTTCTTCATCCGACCACACTTTCAATAGATGGATTATAATTGGCTAAAAGACACTTTAACCCCCCTCAGATTTGATGCAAATACACTTTAACCCCTTTTGTGTCGTATTGTGTAGAATTTGATTACAGATAAGAAAGTCCGGAACTGAAAGCGAAAGGATGCATAATAATTACTGAGTCACAATTGGCTTGGAAGCCTTTAATCTCCAGCACTGTTACAGGCAACCAAATAGACTGCCGAGGCTGCCACTCCTGCAATAAGGGCACGATGCTGACCAACCCCCAGACTATGCTGCTGCTTCTGCTTTTAGGTTAACTTTCAATAATATGAACAATGCTATGTTTTGTATAACTGGATGTTATCTTCTCCTAGTTTTGCAGGAGTTTGGCTTTCTTTGGGCTGTACTGGGGCTGTGTCCCCTAGAATCTGGCTCTTCCTTGGCCCTTTTGAAATAAAGTCCTCTTCATAAAAAAAGGCATTGGAGTTCAAAATTAGTGGCGGTGTTTGCACTCCGTTCTCTTATATTTTCGGAAGTGGTCATGTGTTTGGGGTAAGAAGAGGAAATGAGGGCCCTTCTTATGCTATTACGTGGTGCGGAGGACAATGGTGAATTTGATGGTTTTTCTTGTGGACATTTCAGTGGATTTTTGGATTGTGGATTTTAATGTCTTCCATTTTCCTGGTAATGTTGGAAGAGGAAATGAAGGTAAGGTTGGTAAGAGATTATTTGAGAAAAGGAAGAAGGTTATTGGATGCTTTCCTTTGCAGAAATTTGTATCTATATTCTTAGGTTTTCATCATCCCTTGGCAACTTATCTCATGTTATTGTCAGTTTGATGGAGCGCGAGCCCAGTTTGTATTACATCGATATGCAAAGATAGCGCTTTTCGAAAGTTTGCCGTCCTTGCCGACTTTATGAGTGTCTTATCTAAGTGAGATGATGTCAATGATGTTCTTGTGAACCCGGTTTAGGTTAAGAGTGGTTAGGAATCATGGTTCGATGTCCAACTTAAGCATAATACATCTCGGCTATTTAGTGACGAGACAAAAGTGGCTTTGAAAATTTCTTAAGGGCGATTTTGTAAGCAAAATGTTTGGAAACCCCTTGGTACGTTCATAGGGGTAGAGATAAGTTTTAATTATTACTCATGCAAGCATTTTTGATCTATCAGTTGAGAGCCTGGTGTCTGAGATAGTTCGATAACTTGAAAACTTTGCTCCCTGGAACCGGTAAAAGAAGTGGCATCCCTTCTGTTGGACATGTGGCAAAATCATGTATACTTGTTATGAAATTAATTTCTAATTGTTGCTGCTTAAGATGAAGATTCTTGGTTTGCATATAATTGATATGTTAAATACTAAAATGTATTTTACATGCTTATGTACAGTATAAAGAGTCTGGTACTAGATTTTGGTCTCAATTTCTCTGTTTTTATTTTCCTCCGGGGTTTTGAAATCTCTTTGTCAATGAGCTAAGTTCCTTTATTGGGCCATCTGCAGGTTGTCTGAGCTTCTTATGAGTGTGTCATCTGAACTTTCTGATCAAGGCAGAGCCCAAACTTCTCAGATGTCCTGTTGAAATTCTTTGGGACATTTAGAACAGTCCAGTACCAAGTGATGGGTGACCTGAAGATGTTGCCGAAATATCAGAATGGCTATGCGGATACA
Source organism: Linanthus parryae (assembly GCA_023055425.1). Taxonomy (NCBI): domain Eukaryota; kingdom Viridiplantae; phylum Streptophyta; class Magnoliopsida; order Ericales; family Polemoniaceae; genus Linanthus; species Linanthus parryae. The sequence continues at coordinate 123,071,003 of JALGPY010000004.1, read as the reverse complement.
TCCAACTGTAACGGGGCAAAGTTAACCCATTCTCTGCTTAATGTGATTTCAATTCTTTCTCCTGGTGAAAAAGTGAGGAATGCTGGAGAACTGGTTTAAACCTTGTAGATGTTCCGAATGGCAGAAATGATTCTGCTGATAATGCCATATTGACTGATATGTTTCTCTTTTGCTCTGGATAACTCTCCATCTTCCACCATTATGCGGATCTCCAGCACTACACATTCCTGGTCAATGTGGCTATACGGTGATTCGTGATTCATATGTGCCGAGTAATGGAGGTAGGTTTGTTTGGGACTGGCCTAGTGTGGTGAAGGTTTTGTGCCAACCATAAGATCGTGAGGCCTCCCCGTGGGGCCCAAGAGATTGCAGAATATCTATTGTGTGTGTTTTTATGCGAGTGACAAGCCAGCTGGTATGACTGAAAAATAAGCAATTGTCTGCGGAAAATTGAATCTCACAAACTGTATAAAATTCTAGGGACACCACATCGATATTTCAGTCTTTATCCGAGCACAGCAGTACTTCATTGGTCATCCCTCAACTAATAGATCACATAGTTTTCCTTCGGGATTGAATGAAGTTACAATGTAGTTACCACTTACCAGAATGATATGATGTGGTTCAGCCTGGGGTTCGAGATGGTTTGAAGGCACAGCTAGAATATTTCAGTCTTTATCCGAGCACATCAGTACTTCATTGGCCATCCCTCAACTAATAGATCACATAGTTTTCCTTCGGGATTGAATGAAGTTACAATTGTGTGTAGTTACCACTTACCAGAATGATCTGATGTGGTTCAGCCTGGGGTTCGAGATGGTTTGAAGGCACAGCTAGAATAGCTTCTTGTCTTCTCAAAAAGAATAGCTTCTTGTAATGCTTGGTGGGTATTTGCCTCTTATCTGTATTCCTGATGATTTCCAGAAAATATGGCAGACCTCTCTTTATATATCAGAATATGGGGGCATGCTGGCTTTTGGACCTTTCAAGAAAATGGCTTACATGGTATCTGTAGGAGGAAATGATCAGAATACTTTCATCTACATACCGAATCCAAGAGCTCGCCCTTGTGCTCCTCCCCTTGCCCTAGCAAAGAAGAAATCAACGCTGTCCTTTGAACTTCAGATGAGTCGGTGGTAAGTTGGCTATAGAAGAATGGGATGAGCAGACAGGGATAAGAATGACCGAGCTTCAAATATCTGGAAGGCAAATTGGTAATGAAACCTCGAGCACTCCAACTATGAGCTTCATAGATTCTTGTCAGTTATTCTTGTGGTGTTTTGTTGATATCCTTTTAGTTCAGATATCAGCAACGGTAGAAGAGATCACTTAATTATCAGATCCTTGGTGTGAATGTGCTGGAGGAATGATTTGATGTGGTCATAGATGTAGTGGTTGTACTGGAGGGTTTAGTGAGCCATGAGAAGGTTATGGTTGCGGCATGTTATGGAGGAGCCAGTCTTCTGCGTCCCCATCAAATGTCTCTAAATGTAGAGGTAATTATAGCTGAGGTATGCCAGATGCCATCAGATTCATTTCTTTTAATTTTTGTTTTGTTCCATATGTTGGACATGTTGAAAAAGATCATGTATACTTGGTATGAATTTATTCAATACTCCAATGTATTTTACATGCTTATATATAGGGCCTGTTTGGATACCCTTGTTTGGTTAACTCCCACAAAAGGTTAACCAAAACTTCAATCCAAAATTTGTAGGACCCACATTCCACTCATTTTTCTACTCACATAAAAGTCAAAACCTCAAAACAAAAACCATTAAATCCAAACATCCACCTAGTTTGGTTAACCAAACTACCCCAACCTTTTTATCCAAACAGAGCCATAGTTTAATGAGTCTGGTACTAGATTTCGGACTCAGTTTCTCTGTTCCAATTGTCCTTCGGGGTTTTGAAATCTCTTTGTCGGTATCTGCAGGTTGTTTCGGATCGGACCGGACTCAATTGCCATCCTTAGTGATGCATTCAAAAGACAATGTGATGGGGTGACATACTAGAGGATGCTAGAGATTAACTTTCCTTACTTGACATACTAGAGATGTGACATATCCCTGTCTTCCAAATTTATTTTTCCTTCTGTTTGACATGCTTGATTCCCTCTTTGGCTGTCTAGTGTTTCTTCTTAATCTTAGCTAGTGGCAGTGAATTCCCTAGTTGGGGGCAAGGAGGGACATCTTCGTCATCCTGTTTTCATTATGTAAAAATAGTTGCCTGTTTTCATCAATAGCTAAACATATCAATAGCTAGTATGGGTTATTTTTAAATGTTGTCATGAAAAGATTTATGTCGTTGTCTGTTTCAACAAGTGACATGTACCGAACTGTTGATAAATCAACCATCTAATCCTTCCAATTAATTGACTTTCCATGCAGGTGGTGACAAATGTTGTAAACATTTTCACCGACATGTGCCGCGTTGCAATATACTCCATTTATATGATTCCATAAGTCCTTCAACATTGAACTTATAAGTTCATGTCTTGTAAAATTTCACACCAATCTTATAGGGTCTGATTTGGGTAATATCTTGGGAATACACTTGAGATATCATGAACATGAACATGATATGATGCAGACAGGAGGGGTTGTCAGTTTTTTCATCTCAGGACTTGGTCTCAAGTTTCTTTTGCATACTACTAATTCTTCATATGGATGAAATATCTGGAAGCATGTTAATCACATATGAAGGCTATCACCGAAGACCAGAAAATCTTGTTGTTCCTTTCTGGGCAGAGACTTGGGGATTTCATTAGAGAAAGTCAGTTTGGTTTAAATTATGTTAATTCTGTTTTAGGGTGGTAATGATAAGAAGTAAATGGCTTAGGTAGGTCTAATAACCGGGTTATATTTACGTGACAGGAGGAAGTTACGCTTTGTCATGGATATTTATTTAGAAAATGCTTACATGGTTTTTGTGATTCTCCCAGCTGGTTGACATTATTATTGCAGGTTCATCCTGGATGGGGGAATTGTTGAACAGACGTGGGTTCGAAGAAACACAATCAGATTCAAGTAATTAATCAGATGCTGGACTACGTGATGAATTTCAATACAGAGTTGGTGCTCTAATGAAAACAGTTACCACCCAGCTCCCTGCAATTCCATTCCCTTTGAAGGCTTAACAAGAACAAAAGAAGACAGTGAGTGACAGCAACATATGACCATTTTTCTGTCACAGTCGCGTCATTGTCGAATCATAATTGGGGGTGTGCAAAATGCACCACCTATTGAGGTTTCGAATCAACGGTTCTGCTTCCGCGGCATCAGCGTCACATTACAAAACAAATAAAGGAATGATTCATTGTTTAAACATAATTGCTTATTGATGTTACCCACCATCCAAGTTTCAGTTTGGGCTTGTCGGGATCTGTCTCACACAATCAGATTTTGTGTCTGAAGAAAATAATTATTTGGTTTAACCAAAATTAAATTTGGTTTGAGTCTGACTCTTCACCTACATCACAACATTGCGAAGAAAAAAATTAGTAAGTTTTTTTATCAAAAAAAATAATAGTAAGTAAAATTAATGAAAACAAAACGGTACATATAGGGGTATATATTTCGGGGGCCAACCAGTAAAAAGGTGTGATGTAAAGTGGTCGTTGCCCATGCTGGCTTTGTTGTGTTTTCGACTCTGAACAGTACGAACTCCGAAAACTCTTATAATTTACATGTAACTTCTCAATCGTCTGAATCAACTTAGTGTAGGTATCTCCGGCTCTTTTGGTGAACCCTGAAGTGGGGGAGATGTTTTGTTGTTTTAACTTGTTGCGAAGATATCGCAGTAGCACATGAGAGTATCCCCATCACCCCACAATCCATCCCTTGGGACAAGAGCAACTTTGTCCCTTTAACATAGCGTAGTTTTGATTAATAAAATTACTATTATTAGTGTTGTCCCCTTTTATTTTTTGTAATAAAATAATATATTTTTTTTGGAAGAAATAAAATAATACTACTAATTGGGTGGAGGTGGTGACATTTCTTCTGTATATGCCCAAGGAGACTCAGACGGTCGTCGTTATCGACAACAACCAAAAGCCACGCCCTCACGCTCCCAACCATTCCCCTCCCACGCCACCACCACCCTATACATACGCACTCACTTTTCGCATATTATACGCCCCTTGCCCATACCATCCTTTTCTCTCTCTCTCCGGCTTCTCTCCGTGTGAAGCAAATATCTCTGTTCTCCGTCACGATTTCATGTCGGTAAGTATCATCTGCAATTTCTCTCCCTCCAACCTCTTATTCGATAGCTTTTGATTTTGTTTTCTACCGATCGCTTTCCTTCTGTTGATGATCGATGCGTTCTCTGACTGTTTTCCTCTTCGATTGAGGCCTGGCTCGGCCGATGCGATTGTTTTGTTTGATCGCTTCGATTTATCGACGGATTCGTTCCGACGAGCTCAATTCGGTTGCTCATCTTTTAATCGGAATCTACTTTTATTACTCTGATAATTTCCTTGTAAACGAGGTGTTTTTTGTGTGTACGCGTGGCAAGGTTGCCTTGATCTTCTGATTGGAAGAACTTGTTTGATTTCCAGAATTGGAGTTTGTTCAATTTGTTCTTTCCTTAATAATCTTAGATTGAATTGAACATTTTGTTTGACCGGAGTAGTATATATTTTCTTCAAAATGGAAATTTTTGTTCTGCTGTGCTGCTGCAATTTACTACTAGGCATTTGATGATCTGATAATCTTAGTAATTCTATGTTCTATGTTATGCAATGCCCTAAACCATCAACTGCTTATTTACATATTGTATTGATTAGTAATTCTATACCCAAACATTGACATACATGACATGACATGAATTAGGTCTAGTATGGTTTTGTCAAACATATTCTTATCCTCTTGAATTATACATGTGTTTAGAATTAGCACCTTGGCTGGCAAGTGTTGTTAACTCTCAACACATATAAACTGATGACATCAACATTTAATAATTGTGATGTCGTTAATGAATGATGGAACCTTGCAAGTTCTGTTATATCCTTAACCAAAGCTTGAATCCAATCGGTGGTCAGTAACATAGCCTTATAGCCGGACTGGTTAGAGTCTAATCACTTGCGGCTTTCTCAAAGCACCTCATGCAGTCCTTGGGTTAGTTTGGTGCTTTTAACCAGAATAGCTTCATCTTGTCTGTTTCATTCTGGTAATGTAACCCATATATCCGGTAGTTGCTGATAACCATTATCCATGCACGTTTGTTTTCTAATTTTACCCATTTACGAGCTCTGTAGATTCAGTTGTGCAATCTTTGTAATTGAACACTCGTCCGTCCTCATCATTGATGAAATGATTGAGAACTCATCCTAGAAGTAGGACGAGGTTTTATTCCTCCACCACATCCTGTTCTGTATTAGATGAAAGCACTGGGATCAGAACCACAGTTTGTTTATCAGGAGATTTCTGTTTGGTTATGTTGAATAAACCTATCTCAACTTTGATCAAACCCGTGTTGTTATCCAATATGCGAGTATCAAATGATGGAGGTTTTCGATCGTTAAGATAGGACTTTATGTCAACCCCTTGTAGATTTCAAAATGTGCTAAATATTGGGTTTGAATGGTTAGACACGTTACTGAGGCTACTTAGAGTTGCCTAAGAGTTGGTCTAAGCCTTACCAAATCTAGACAGAACATAATTTATCATGGATTACAAGTATCGCGTTAGGTAAAGGTGGACTATTATACTGTTCAATTGTATGAGGCTGAACCTTTGCAAAAGACCAATTTGTCTAATTGAGTAACATGATATAGTTTAATGCTTTGTTATGTGAAAAATGAGCAGATACATGAATTTCACATGCAAATGTATTTTTATAGGCACTAAATACATAGACTGGTTGGTTCAGGCTAATTCTACTGCAATCAATGCAATGTATCGATGTCTAATCTGGAACTGATAAGGGCGTCGAAAGTTCTGGGTTAACTGCAGCCCAGGACGCAAAGACAATAGCAGCCATAAGAAAACTGGCCTGGTTTAGGTTCCATGTTCATGAACTATCTAAATAACACACCTTCGTCTTCATTCATACACGATCATGTGCAGTCTATCTGTCTATGTATGCTCATCTACTGGGCATTCTTTAGAATAATACGAACTTGCATTATGTTATTACGTATCAGAAATGGCATCTTCAAGGTATAACAACAGCAAGTTAGAATTTACTTTCTTTGTGAAAGTTAGCAAGCGAGGATCTCTATAATATTTTCCTGTCTTTATGTTCTGTTTCCTACTCGTATCAGGACAAGGGAAGGCCGTTGCCGAAGTTTGGGGAGTGGGATGTCAATGACCCTGCATCAGCCGAAGGTTTTACTGTGATCTTTAACAAGGCCCGGGATGAGAAGAAGACAGGTGGAAAATCTGAATCCCCAGGAAAAGCAGATACCAATCATAATAAGCATAGAGTTGACCCTGCCAAGTCACAATCAGTAAGTTCTTTGCTTGCTCATTTACATCTTGTTTTTTAAGAGGTGTAAATCCCGGTCTCCCAGTTTGTCGTCTAAGGTTAATATTCCGCACTGAAAATGAAGATCATGGATATAGTGAGAATTGTTGAAAGCCTTTGAACTGAATTTAGGGGGAGTGCAGATTGAAATTTCCAGACCTTTAATCTGGTGTTTAAAGTTGTATATATCTTAGGATTCACAACCTCTACTTCGGCTTGTGTTGCATGATTAGGTCTTCTATGAGGGGTACTTCTGACACTTCTGTTTCCCTCTGTGATTTGGACCTAAAAATGCGTGATGAAATAAATTATGTTCTCCACAATGGAACTCGTTTACGTGTCTGATATAGAAGTATTAAGTTAGTACAAGGTATAATTTTAACTGATTTATATTAAAGATGAGCTTATATCATAGGTTCATACCTTGAACCAATTTTTCTCACTTTATTAGGTGTTTATGGAGTTAAAGTACAAATGTTTTGATGTTGCCCGTTTGATTTGAGAATTGTAAATAAAACTTTAAAGAAAAATCCTCCTTGATTGTTATCAGTAGCACTGTAAAGAGTGAGTACAACTTTATGGTCGTTGCATCAGTATATACATTCACAATGAATTCTGATAATGCATTTTATGCATAAATGTCATATAGTCTCTCAATGGTTTTAATGACAAACCTTTTGGACTTTGTAACTCACACGCTTCCCAGTCTTGTGCTTCAGTTTCTGGTAACTCGAGTCCAGTTGGTAGCAAATTGGCTTCAACTTGTAGTGCTACATTCCAAAGACATGTCCAAACTGTATCCCAAACCAAATAGGTCACTAGGTTATTTATTTTCAATCAGATCCTTGATCTAGGAAGCTGCACAAAGGTGAGCTCTTTTTTATGAGTTCTGCTACATTGACTTAATTATTGCATTCAAAATGGTTAATGTCTACCCTAAAAAATGGTAAATGTCTCTGCAATTAAGTTGTACGTCAAACCATTTTCCCGGTCTAATGTTAATTAGAAAGATGAAGCATATCCTTGATGATAATTTTCTTCTCTTGGAATATGCCATGGTTTTGACTTTTGTCGAGTCGGTATCTTTCTCTCCATCCATAATGCCACATCTATTACCAGTTACCACGCTACCTATGTATTATGCAACTTTCAGTTACCAGTTACCAGTTATCATCCTGGTGTGTCCCCTGATTCGCCCTTCTCTCTAGTATCTGTCTATCTTTGTCATGGCATTGGTGGTTTGAATATCGTCATTATGTATATAGTTATTGCTTGTGGGGTAATAGTGATGGGTGGGGTTGATGAAAGTTGGTGGTGATTTTGTGACGGCTAGTACTGGTAATGGTCAGGGACCAACTTGTTGAAATCTATAGAGATATGTCTGGTTTAGTGACTCATTGGGGATTTAAATGTGGCGACTTTCTCATCAAATCCTTTCATGATTCTAGAGGATGTCTTTCTACTGCGTCTGCTATGCATATTTATTCATTTTGAGACCTCGTGATTATAACTAAACATATACGGTACCTGGCTACTCGCAGCTTTGATTTAATTCTACTACATGTGGGGGATAAGCATTATCATTAAGCTGTTCACTGAAATAAAGCTGGACCGCTGGTGTGGTGTTGGTTACTTATCTTGTTTTATGGTGGCACATAACTTAAATATGATGATTTTTTCATCTGGCGATTTGCAGAAGAAGTGGCTTTGCTGCATGCAAGAACCGCATGTAGACTCTTGACGAGGTCTCGTTGTCCAGGAGCTGTTTATAGTTGTCCGTCGCCATGTATGATCGGAACTTCTGAGGGGATGTGAATGTATGAAGTAGACCATCTGTTCCGAAGCTTTATTGTTCCGGGAAATGAGTCATAAATGATAAAAAAAAGAGACTAACTCTGTTGTATCTAAATTATGGTTTGGTGATTTATCATGTGAAGCTTAGTTTTATTCTTTTTCTTTTGTGCCTTGTTTCGTGACATGGCGCTTCTTGCACTTTCCATTTTTTATGGAAAATAAAATCATCTTGTTTCGTTTGGTTTGCTGTATACTAGAACATATTGGCCACAAAACGAGGGTATGAGAACAAGTTATTGGACCAACTAGGATCCGTCTTACGTGGTCGTTTCCGGTCATCAATTATATTTCGTGTGTTTCTCAAATATTATATTTCGTGATAAAAATAACATGTTTTGGTTATGTCCCAGCGGATTTTGGATCGCTATTGTGGCGAACACAACTAAGCTCTAGGTGCTTATTCGGGAAGGGAGGGAAGTATAAAGATAAATTATACAACTTTTGACAAAAAAAAACCCTTACAGTATTGTCTTCTTGACACCTAGCTATTTGCAGTACTAATTTTGTCAAGAAATCCTCCCTGCAATTTCAGTTTGACCGACTTCGCACACTATTTTTGAACAAAAAACTTCCTTGCAGATTTAATTTTACCGATACTTAACTACTTGCAGTATTTGTAAAATTGTACGTGATGTCGGTAAAAGTAAAACTGCATTGAGGTTTCTTGAAAAAATCAATATTGTTGGGGAGTTTTCTGTCAAAAGTTCTAAATGATCTATGATTCTTATACTGTGTTTCGTGCAGTATAACTGTACAAGGGAAAGGAAATAACAACATACTCGCTGCTAAAACCAAAATAATAAGCTGAATCAAGCTCTTACCGTATCGAGTAAGGTATAATCTGTCATTTCTCTTTTGTAATTGAAGCAGTACATGACATAACCTGAAACCTCCCAGATGCTTTCTGATGGAGTACATAAATTTTACATTTTCATCAAAAGATGAACCAAGCAAAAGCACATCCGAAGCGAATATAACCCCCCAAACAAACTCCAGAATCAACCCTAACTAATACAGAAACACACAACAAGAACACGCAACAAGAGCAAACAACACTGATTTAACCGTGACAGAAGTAGGTATCTTCCCCATATCCTTCCTCAAGAACAGAGCTTGGTACAATGGCCAGTTTATCAACACCAGAACCCCACACAACACCACCTGCAAAATCATACCCTCATGAACCAACCCATGTCCTCCATCCATTGCCATCTTCTTCACCACCCAAGCAAGCGAAACCAAGTTCACCATACCAAGTGTTGCCAAGATTGTGAACATGGGAAGAGGGGACCTGAATTCCATTATCTCTTTTTCGTATCTCGAGGTCACGTCTGCGTCCGCCACTTTGCTCGTCAGCACAAACGATGTCTCGGAGAAACCAAATAGGCCAAATATTGTATCAGTGAAGGCAAAAAGATACGAGCTTGTCCTCTTGTAGAGCCACATGCGTTGATCGTTCCACCAGCCTAACACGGTCCCACCTGACCATAAGAATTCGGCTAGGCTGCAAATGTACTTGGCGAATATCACATAAGCAAATGGAAGAAACCACGGGCTAGAGACCTGATCACACCAAAACAAGATTAGCCTGCAAACCACACTAAGAGAGCATAACCAGTCTGAGAAAAATCGAGGTGATGGGCTCAGAGTTGAGAAAGCCAGAGTTGACTCAAGGTTTGAACTCAAGACTTCTAGGCAAACATCCAAAGATCTTAAGAGTGCAAACCCGACCAACTCAACTATATGGCTATAGCCGGAACCTTTTCAGCAACAAGTGATCATTAATTAAGAGGTGAACAAGAGGTTGATTTTTACCTTTGGGAATAAGGAGATGCCCTTGACAAGGTATAGGGAAGGGACGATCGAGTAATATAATGTAGCGATGGAGTTTGGAGCCCAAAGACAGTAGGTAAGATACCCCATCCGAAGGCCGAGGCTAATCTTTCCACGTCCGTACCATGCAGGACTGTACCTAGAAAGCAAAATCAAGAAATCGCCTTCCGACCACCTTTTGTGCTGCACAAGTGCCTGATCCAGTGAAGTTGGGACGACGCCTAGAAAGCCACTTCTTTCAGGATTGAAGTATACTGATTTCCAACCCAGGCATTGAATTGATAGTCCTGTTATCACATCTTCAACTGGGCAGCCATATCTCAAACCCATCTACACAATGAAAATACACAATGACTATGTTGGCGCTTATTTAAAGGGGGGAAAAACATGGGTTGGTGCAGGATTTGGTAACGGTACGACTAAAATTCTCGAAAGAGACAAGAGATAATAAAGGTAAACTGAGACCAAAGTTGGAGAAAGTATTCATTGGGGCTAGCCTCACCAGTTTGACATGCCAGCGTGATGGGGCATGTCAATCCAAATGAGCATTCAGATGGAACCCACCAATTTTTTAATGTTTGTTTGGCGTGTCCCGCCATGCAGGCATGCCACATGGTGGCAATAGCCCCAATGAATACTTTCTCCTGAACATGACCTATGAAATTGGGGATTTTTCTAATCCTGCGGAGCTAAATCTGGATATTTTAGCATCATATGCACTTGTGGCTCACTTCTAAAGTATTTGCAATGTTATGTAGTCGATAAGAACCACTAATACACAGAAAGATTTTACCTCTTTGCCCCATTGAGTATTATCTTCGAAAGTACAGCTCGCGAGACCCTTCAGTCTTTCTTCCAGTTCATGGGCAGTTTCTTCTGCGTTTCTAGCATTCTCCGACTTCCATGTATTCCTGCTGTGCTGGACAAACCTTTCACCACACAGGGATTTTCTCCTGTGAAAGCAACCAGTACCAACGTACAATGGCCCGCCATGACCATCCAAACCATGGAACTCCACCTTCATTAACCAAATATTTTTGGAGCACATCAGGAAAATTGTTAGTTCATGTGTTTTAGAATTGAATATGAGTGGGGGTGACCATGATTGTGGTAATACCAACAGTAAAACAATACCTCGCTTATCACTCTTAATGAACTGCTATATAGTTCATTCTTGGTTACGTTTACGTAACGCTGTGGATACTGCACGAATGCAATTTCATGACCCTTCTCTTCATCCATGAAAAAGCAAAGTGCATCCCGCACTGAATTTGAATTGTTTGAGTACATATCACAATCGACATTCAGAAGGATTTGACCGCCGCTGATTTCTGATGATACCCTAATCTGCATATCCCAATTTCACCAAGTGGTAAGTAAAGTTAAATCATTGTGTAAAATTAAAGGTCCGTGCATGGCATTCAATTCAGAATTTACAAAACACATTGCTATTTACCAATGCATTCAGAGATCCAGCTTTGAAATTGTGGAAATGTTGTGGTCTCTTCTCCCTGGCCAAGTATACTAGAGTTGGCAAAGCGAACCCTTCGATGTCCTTGGCATTTGGGTCTCTGCCATCAACTAAGATCTGCAGTGCAAGAATTGGTAAGGAAAAGGAGAAAATATGTACAATATTGCATCTCAAGGATTGATATTTGGAAATATACTTGAATGATTGCATCATGGTTGCGACTAGATGAAGATGAATCCCACTGAGAAAATCCTTTGTGTGTTGCACTTATGTCTTCTGAAATCCGCCCAAGCCTGGTAGCAGTCGTGATTCTGTACTCCATTTCATCATACAGCTTCTGCACATTTAACCACAACTTTGTCAAGCATTTTTATTATTCTATGATAACAAAAAAAAGGGATAAAAAGCCAGATAAGGAACTCCAGAAACCAATTGTTTTACAGGAAGGAATTCACAATGGATGGGAAGTTCAAATAGTAAGCACGGTGAACAGAAGCTACTGTAAAAAATAGTTTATTAGAGCATCTCCAACCATGTCGCATTTCCCCCTCCCCCACCTCCCCCTCCCCCTCCCCCCACGGGCACACCAATCTCCCCCTCCCCCTCCCCCTCCCCTTCCCCCAAACTACTACTCATCTTCAACCATTCCCCTCCCCCCACCTAATTAGGTTTATTTTTAAAATATATTTAATGATTTAAAATAAATTATTTGATAAAAATAAATATGAAATAATATTAATATAAATATATACTCACAAAAATTATAAAATAATAATAATAATAGCAATAATAAAAATAATAATAACAATAACAAATTTGGCATATTTTTTAACCATGTTTTCAAAAAAAAATAACAAATATAATTGCTAATTATAAAAAAATAATAAGATATATCAAATTGACAACAAAAAAGAAATGACGATAATTTTTCGTAAATATTTTGTTCAATTATCGAAAAAATACATTTATATTTTTATAATAAAAATAATAATTAAAATATATTAATCATAATTAAATTTGTATATTATAATAATAAAATAGTAGTAAGTGTAATTAACATATCCCTAAATTGGATTAATTAGCTATAATGGTGGGGGGGGGGGGGGGGGGGGGGGGAGGGGGGGATGTTAGGGGGGAAATGCACCCTAACCATCCCCCACCCATGCCTAAATTCTCCCCCCACCTTCCCCCTCCCCCTCCCCCTCCCCCTCCCCCTCCCCCTCCCCCTCCCCCCTCATGGTTGGAGATGCTCTTACTAGTAAGCATGGACACTCCAAAATAGGGGCCGTATCCTTGTCGGACCTTGGGACACACGTACAACACTCCAAAATACATGTCAGGCGTGTCCGAGTATTTTAGAGCATTTTATTAGGCTGGACACTTGGGGACACATCAGGGACACCTAATGAAACACCAAAGTTGCCCTTTCGTGTTTATAAGACTTTCACACGGTTTTTTTCTATGAAATATTATAACTTCAAATGGTAAAAATATAATTAGGCTAAAATAGATATGATAATACATGATTAATGGGGGCTCAGCATTAATTATATATTCATTTCCATATACTAGTATCCGATATCCGTATCGTGCTTCTTAGGTTTATTAATATTGGAAATCATCCTATATTCTCCAGGGACTACACAATCTCTTTTTCGGTACGTTCTCAAGTGTATTGATATTTTACTATGATAACAATATTCATATTTAATACCCAATTTTTTTAGAACTGCAACTGCAATATTACTCATATACTGGTATGTTATAAATAATTCAATAGTGGCCTTGTAGGCTTGTAGAAAAGTCCCCCACGTACTTTTAGTGCCTCGGTGATTTTTAAATCCCGGCTCCGCCCCTGCTACATGGCAATTAGAGCATCTTCGGCAGTAAAATCTACATGTTTGAAACTTTGTATGACATACATTTGGAGGGTTCACTCAAACAGTATAGTTTATTTTGTGAGTTTTATTTTGTCAATTACGAAATGCAATGGACGGGAGAGAATCTGAGAGGAAAATGCATGTTTTGTAAAACGGATGCTCAATTGCAAAACCTATTAATTACTACCATGTTTCTTCTCTTTTATTTATTTCACTTTTTGTCACTATTACTTGGTCGTTTTGGTCCAGTGATTTGTTTAGGAAAACTATATAAGAACTAGCAAATGACCCGTGCCCGTGAGACACTTATAATATGTCATTTGACTCACATGTGGTTGTAGGGAAAATATAAAATAGATTTTATTTGACCTATATTTAATTTCTTCAGATAATTTCGATAATAAATTTAGATAAAATTATTTTGTTTGTGTTAATAGACGATTAATAATTAATTATATAAAGCTATGTTCTTTTAGATCAGAGATACATTTCAAAAAAGTTATCCAAGATAAAACAGTATTTTGAAATAGTTAGTTAGATGAAAGAGAGATTTTAAGATATAACAATATCTTATCATTTATACAATTCTATCTAATTTGTATTTTTAATAATGTCTCTAATAAAACACATTTCAAAAAAAAAATGTCTCTAATAAAATAGAATTGAAGATCAACGGATCAAAATGTCTTGACACATTTCTTAAGATTGAATGGCTAGGATATTCACGTTGATTTCTTTTTGGAGGGAAACACCTATCTGATTTATTATATAGATTTGATAATCTTTGCATGGTCTCACACATAAACTAAACTCTACGCTACGACACCCTGAAAAGAAAATAAAAAATAATATAATTTTAAACTTTTGGCAAAAAAAACCCTCGCAGTTTCACTTCGCTGACACTTAGCTACATGCAGTATTGGTTTTACCACTCATCGTCTCTGCCATTTGCAAAATTGCGACACTTAGGTCCAAATGGACTAACACCGTTAACTTTCGTTAAATAAATACGAAGAAGAAAAAAAAAGATAAATAAAATTAGAAGGGACAAAAAAAGAAAAAGGAAAAATAAAAGAGAAAAGACCACACTATCCCTTTTGATGTATTTAAATACTAAAATGTCACTCTCTTATCTAACGGAAGTTAACGGTGTTAGTCTATTTGAACCCAAGTGTCGTAAATTTACAAACTGTAGAGACCGTAACTGGTAAAAACAATACTGTTATGGTGTTAGGTATTTGTTATGCAAATTATAACTACAATCGATCTTTTTGCATGTTATGAAATGATAATTTTGTGTTTGTTTTCCAGCGGTAGTTAGGCAAAAGTTGAAAACCCATATAATTTTGCTCTAATTTTTCTTAAAAAATACGTTTGAAAATCATTTTAGATGAGAGAGGAATTTTATCATCATCTAAAAAGATGAGATAATTGTTGAGAAATTATAGGGATAGTGGATTAAAAATTACAAACACCTAAAAAGTAGAAAGAAAACAAAGATGCCGAGTGAAAAATCTTCGCCAAGCTTGGCGATAAGGATGCAGATTTTGTATTTTGCATAAGCGGATGCCTAATCCATTGGAGTTGTAATTTTACTCAATTTCTTTATTTTTTTCTAACAAATCAAGTTTTCCTAATGCATTGGAGATGCTCTAAAAAGTCAAATTCAGAACAATCAGAAGAAATGGGGATGTAGTCATATGCCACCTACCATTCTGGGTTGCTGCCACCAACCCCGAGTTGACTTGTTTGCTCAGCGTCCATTTAATTCAAAATTGACGAAGATGAATGATTATGGTGGGGTCGTATTACCTTGATTGCGACCAAGTCGTTGTCCTTATCATCACCAACACCCCCACCGGAGAAATAAGCCGCCGGCGACCTAGGCTCAACCTCAAACTTCTTGCAAAACGGTATCCAATACTTAGCAAACTCCGACGCCTCCAGAAGCGCATAGAAGGTAAGATCCGACCCGCCATCGTCGGACAAATAAACCGACAGCTTCCCGGTCGGGTAATCATACGCCATCACGGACAAAACCGTATTGATCACCATAATGGGCGGCTCCATGGTCGGGTCGGCGGTGCACACGAACACGTCCACTTTCGGCAGCTCCTTCTCGAACCTTTGAGAGAGTCTGTGCTTGAAGGTGGTGCGAAAGGTGAGGTTCCATCGGAGGGATTGGGTCAGGACCCAGTAGAGACCGAACCAGATCTCCGCGGTGAATAACCCGATCCAAGCCAATTTGGTTTGTGATGATTCGGGTATGTGGGTTGCTCTGTAGGCAAAAATCGAAAGTATGCCCGCGAAAATTGAGGATGCGAAGAGGCGGTAGAAGATTTGGAACTTGTTTGATCTTGTGGTCTCGAACAATGGCACGTAATTTGTTGTGGTTTCCAACATGTTAACTTACGGGGGTTAACAACAACAACAATCTTTAAAACTCTAGTACTATGTACTAAACCATTTGATCTTTTGCGCTCTAAATACTACTACTTGATGGTTATGATAGGCTCGACCGGCAACTGAACGGCACCCACTTCGTTGATAAACAAAGCTGATTGATTCGCTGGAGGAAGATATTCTTGTATCTCTCTACTTTTTGAAAGCAATTTTGATTGTCAAAACGACCTACAGTTTTATATTCATATTTCATACTGTACAACTCCATAATGGCATGTTTGGTTTTTCAGTATTAGTGGTATTGATTAGTACTGGACTAATTATAGTACTGTAATTCTTAATACTTTGTTTGGTTTCATATGGACTAAATTTAGTACCGGTATTAAATAGTGAAAAACATGACTTTAGTACCCTATTTTAGTCCCCTCCCTCAAGAGAGTATTAGTGGTATTGGACTATTCACAATCCTTGGTATTAAGTATTAATTGCACCAACAAATCCCCAAATTTGGTTCATATATTGAGATGAAACCTTCAACCTTCTACACAAAGCAAATCTGAAGAAAGATAGCAGCTCAAGTTGAAAGAATTCTACCAAGCTCTACCTATTTGGAGACGGACTCTTTACCAACCATTGGTAAGTACCTCTCTCACACCTTTCTCAACATTACATGATTATGGTGGTAAATCATGATTCATGTTCTTTCTTTTTTTTTTGACAGATTCATGTCTTTTCATTCTAACATATCTATCTACTTTTGAGTTATTGCTTGTTCAATGCTTGGTTTTAATAGAAAAAGTATCAGTACCAAATTTTTTTTCTTTTTTTTTTTCTTTTTGAAGAAAGTATCAGTACCACGTCACTGATGCTTTGCTAGGCATGAAAACCCTATTGAAATGCAAGAAATGTTATTATTTTCCTTTTTTTTGTTTTGTTTTCTAGATGTCCGATTAAAGAAAAGGCAGAAAAATTACTAAATAAACATCATATGAGCGTTACACTTGTGTAAATTGATGCCGGCAAGCGACCTTGCGGACGTGATTAAGCAGCACAAAAGGAGAGAACGAAAAATAATATATATATATATATGTAAAAACTCAATTCATAATATTTTAGGATTTGTACAGTTTATTATCAAATTGGGTACCAATGAAGGGGATTGAGTAATCGGTAATTAGTTCCCAGTCTATTTTCTAACCAATAAAAATTATGTGGTTTGAATTACTTAGTTATTTTCAGATTATTTGATGACACGGTACACTTAGATTGGGATAATAAGATTTAATTGCTAGAAAATAATCCAAAATTTTTAAGGGCAAGTGAGCGGTAGGTACTTAGATACCATGTACATCGATAATAAGAAATGGGGCACGATCTAGCTAACAAGAATAAAATTTGATCCAGCTTTCTAAAAATTTATAAAAATTCTAGTTACTTAAACAATGGCCTTTATAATATGTGTATTTATTCTTTTAAATATTTTTTTGTGGCATAACATAGCAATATTTGTTTGTCCATTCATTTTCTCAATAGTTTTATATTAGGTAGATAGTCACTATATTGGAATGATCTGTAGTGATTTGATCAGTTCTTTGTTTATGTATTAAAAAAATATTAATTGGGTGTAATCCTCATGCTTAGTTATATGTTTATAGACATGGAACCAGCTGAAATGAAGGTATTGGTGACCTACATGTTGTTGCAACATTTGCATATTGAAATGTTGTATGTAATTTTCATCCAACTCGTTGTGTTGTTTACATTGGAGTTGAGACGGAAAAAGAGACGGTTGTATAAAAGCAAGTCTTTGCTTAGACGAGAATTGCGATTTCGATACTTGCAAAGCATCATAAGTGAAAGTGATCGCACATGTATAAATTAAACAAGGATGGATAGAGCCGCTTTTCGAGTTTTGTGTAAGCTTCTTCAAACCCGTGGGAAACTTAAAAATGATGGGCTAGTTAGTGTGGAGGAAAAAGTCTGTACTTTCTTGCATATCCTTGCCCACCATGTGAAGAACCGAACTGCAAACAGTCGTTTTTTACGATCGGGAGAAACCATAAGTAGACATTTCAATAGCGTGTTGAATGCGGTACTACGCTTGCACCGAGTTTTACTAGTAACCCCGAATCCGGTACCTGGTAATAGCACGGATGAGAGATGGAAATGGTTTAAGGTACGTTTAGTGTTAACCAAACTTTTTTTTATGTATAATTAAATTACAAAAGATAACTGTTTATTTATTTATTTCGTGTAGAATTGTTTAGGGGCAATCGACGGCACATACATTAGAGTACGTGTACCTGAGGAAGACAAACCAAGATATCGCACTAGAAAAGCGAAATAGCGACAAATGTGTTGGGTGTTTGTTCACGGGACTTGATGTTTGTTTACATATTGCCGGGTTGGGAAGGTTCAGCATCAGCCTCTAGGGTCCTTAGGGACGCCCTATATAGACCAAATGGATTAAGAGTACCTACTGGTAAGCATATTATCAAATATACAACTTAATTACATAGGTAAAATATTATTTGTATTACTTAATCATGTATAAGAATTACTAAAATTTTATTTCAAATTATTAGGGTATTATTATTTGGTAGATGCCGGATACACAAATGGCGAAGGTTTTCTTGCACCGTATCGAGGCACGCGTTATCATTTGTCTGAGTGGAATAACGGGCCTCAACCTGTGAATCATGAAGAGTACTTCAATATGAAGCATGCGTCGGCTAGAAATGTTATCGAACGCTGTTTTGGATTGCTAAAGACTCGTTGGGGAATACTTAGGAGTCCAGCATTTTATCCAATAAAGATTCAGAACCGTATCATAATTGCATGTGCCCTTCTTTACAATTTTATTAGGAGAGAAATGGCAATAGATCCAATTGAGTCTGAAATGTTAGATGAAGATGAAGATAGTGATGACAGTGATGATGACACAGAAATGATCAACACGATTAGTACAACTCCACAATGGACGAATTTCAGAGATAACTTGGCTCATGAAATGTACGATGCATGGAGGGCAAGCAGAGGATACCACAATTGAAGTTTCCTTTCGCATTATTATGTTTATTAGCTTGTACTTTAGGTTGTTTAATTTCTCATTGTGCTTTGCTTGTTTACTTCCTAAACGAATTTTAAGAATATCAGTACTCCGAATTTTGTGATTTAATCTCATTTTAATTTATAAAATTTTGGAAATGGAATGTCTTTATCCTGATTTTAGGAATGGCTACTGAAGATCTTTCCCAATCAAGCAATGTAACCAAAGCTTCAAGGAGATCTTGGACGCGTGACGAAGAAAATGCATTGCTTTGCATTCTTGAGGAAAGAGTATCTGGTGGACAAAAGTGTGACAATTGAACTTTTAAGATAGCGACACTACGCGAGATGCAAAGGAAGTTGGAAGAAAAATGCCTTGAAAGTGGAATAAGAGCTCAACCGCACATTGAGTCAAAACTAAAAATATGGAAAAGAAACTATAATATCGTTGCAGATATGCGTAGGCATGACTTAGCAAGTGTTTTGGTTGGGATGATACGAACAAATGTGTTACCGTGGATAGCGACCAAGTTTGGAATGCATATGTGGAGGTATTTTATGTATTTACATTTTATTTTGTCATTTGAATTTTAATGATATTTCTCACTTATTTAACTTAGTTGTTATATTCATCGCAGAAACACAATGACGCAAGAGGATGGAGGAATAAGCCATTCCCCCTGTATGATAGACTCTGTTTCATATTTGGCAAAGATCGTGCTAATGGAAGAGAGAGTGTTACCCCTGGAGATGTGGAAGAAGAAGTAAACAACTCTGAGTATGCTAGTGTTGGAGCTGATCACGTTGTTGACGTTCATGACAATGACTCTCCAATCTCAAGTAGTCAACTGAATATGAAAGGTAAGAGCTCTCAAAATGCAAACTCATCTGGTAAGAAAAAGAAAAGAGACAAAGAAAAGAAGAATCCTTACATGGAAAGCATTAAAGTTCTAGCAACATCGGCAGGAGATGCCATCAAGGAGTCTAGGGATAACTTACTCATGGTTGCGGATAGGTTGGGCGTGTCCAACCAAGATCAGAGGCTTGTAGCTGATGAGTTACAAAAGATGGGTTGCTTCTCAGTTGATGAAATTGTGGATGCGATGTCCTTAATTGTGAAGAATCCTCAAAATGTGAATGTGTTTTGGGGATTAACAGGATCTCTTCGCGAGGCGTATGTGAAGAAGCTGCTGAGGGAAAACACATCTTACACCCCAACGATGGACTTTAACTACTAGTCGTATTGTGTTGCAAGTATGACTTCTTATTATTACTATTATTATTATTATTATGTTTATCTTCCTTGAGATGCAACTCTTAGCGTTTTGGAATTTGTGAACGATGCAGTTTCTTGGTTGAACTTGATGGATGTTTTATTGTGGCAAAGTTGGATTACTATTTTGATTTCTTTTTTCCTAAATGATGGATATTCTATTATGAGATTATTATATGCTTAGATAGATTTGATCAACTAGAAATAGTAAAATTCAAGAATTTATCGTGATGGTAATATGAAATAAAATATTGGTTATTTTTTATTGTAATAAAAAGTTCATTCATATGCATTATGAATGACTATTATGAAATCGTTGTAAAAGTATATAGGTCAAACTATAATATAAACATAATTATTAAATATAATACTGAACAACACCAAACACAGTATTGGTATTAATTAGTACAGTCCGAAAGTAGTACGTTACAGTACCAAACAGAGTATTAAATATAATACAGCTAATCCAGTCCAATCCTATCCGACTAATCCAGTCCAGTACTGTCCAGTCCGGTTAGTCCGGAAAACCAAACGTGACCTAAACGAACAAATAATTATAGTATTATATTCTTGGATAAAAGACATTTTCCACCCTCCAATTATGGGGAAAATACATTTTGCCCCCTGATTTATGGAAAAAGACATTTTGCACCCCTGTTGGAGTTAAAAAGTAACTGGAGGCGAACGGAGTAAGGAAAAGACAAAATTGCCCTCAAGATCAAAGAAATTTACACCTGGATAAATACCATTCTTCAACCTCTTCCCCCATTTCTAACCTAGCCGCTCATCTGTCTCTCTATGTCTCTCTCTCTTACTGAAATCACACGGACCAACACCTCCTCCCGATGGAACTCTCACGGATCCAACATCTCCTCCGACGAAACTCTCACGGACAACACCTCCTCCGTTGCCTCCTCTCTCCAATGCACCTTGAAGCGAAATGATGTGGTTGCGAAGAAGGGGCTTGAAAATTGGGGCTTTTGTTGGGGTTGCTGGTTCTGGTGGATGGCTTGTTGTTGTTGTTGTTGTTGAAGGTGTGGTGGATGAGGAGGAGGCGTTGGTTGCGATTGCGGTTGCGGCGGGGATGGAGATAGAAAGAGGATGTGGATCTGGTGGCGGATGATGTCAACCTTCTTGGTAAGGTCGAACCGTAACTTGGATTCGAGGTGGCTAACGACATCGTTTAGGTGGCTGAAGGTGATCGGAGGTTTGATGGTTGAAGGAGACGAGAGCGATGTGCTTCGGCTATGTCATGGTCGGAGACCATTGTTCCTCCCACCCTCAAATTCATCTGTTTCGTCTTCTCTCTGTTGCTGGCTCTTTCTCTCACCTCTCTCTGTGGTCGAGTTGGGGTTTCTGATGATTTGATGGAGGATGGTCGAGTGGAGTCGGTTCTGCGTCGGGTTCTTCTCGGGTCGGAACCGGCTCCTCAAGAACAAAATCGTTGCTTCTGGGTCCTTGTAGGTCATCGGGAAGAGCGACGGTGATGGGGGTAGTTGGAGTCGTGGGTTTCGCCTAGAGGACGAAGTGGTGGTGATCGGTGAAGTAAAAAAATACCAGTGGGTTCTCTTGGCTTCGGCAAACAGAGGAAGTGTGGTGATGGTGGTTGTGAGTGAAATTGATAGGGGAATTGAGGAGATATGAGGGGGTTGATTTGATTTTTGATTTGAGTTGACTTCAATTTGAAATGGATATAACTGTGGGGATTCATGGTTATCGTCATGGGTTCTCTTTTTTGTTTCCTCACCCGATGAGAGAGACATGGATGGGTTTGTTAGAAAAAGCTATGGCGTTGCAGATTGTTGTCGTGTTGCAGATTGTTGGTGTTTGTATTGCAGATTGTTGTATAACTTGTATTGCAGATTGTTGGTGCTGGTGTTATTGTTGGTGGTTGTGGTACTCAAGAACACCAAGAACGAAAGATGAACACTATACTAAAAACAAAAAAGGGTAGTATTTGTCCACAATCAATAAAGGTAAAATGGTCACAAAAAGACAGTTTGCACCCTCCATTAACGGATTGTAACAGAAGGGTGGTATCTGTCCACCCTCCATCCACTGACAGGGGTGCAAAATGTCTTTCTCCATAAATTAGGGGGCAAAATGTATTTTTCCCATAATCAGAGGGTTAAAAATGTCTTTTACCCTTTTCTCTAAACAAAAGTGAACAATGCGAGCAAACAGAGGTAGTATAATCTTTACTACCTCTGTTTGCTCGCTTTGTTCATGTTCGAGTGTGGGGTCTGTTTGACCGACTAATTTATCTAACTGTATGATACAAAACTGAGTTAATCTCTTCATAATATTGTGCATATTTTTCAACACTACTACATATTATGTAAAAGTTAATTAGTTTTCGTATTATATCGTTAGCTAAATTAGTTGGTCAGAATGACCAGTAAAGAAAAACGGGAAAAAATAAATAGAACGAATAAAGTAATGTTGTGCAACAAGTGCAATCTTGTTCTTCTCTATTGAGGTAATTCAAGCATACCTAACTAGTTGCTGCGTTGACTTGGTCCAAAGCGGCTAACGATTTATTTCCTAACAGTTTTGGCAATGTTTGACATTAAGTCAGGACCCTTAAATCAATACAAGTGTATAGATCGTAGGTAGACGTGTGTGGTGTAATGGGGGGTGACCGCCTTGGTAGTTGTGGCTACTGTATGCATTGTAATCGAGTTCTCTCTCCAATAAAGTATCGAGTTTCCATGTCGTGGATGTAGCTAGTTTCACAACTAGTCAACCACGTTAAATCTCTGTGTTTCTCGTTCTTGATTTCAATGTTTTATTCGTTCTTGCTCGAATAGTACCCACGGCTATAACATTCTCCACGGTGGTAGGTTTGTATCGGGAGATAGCATTTCCGCGTAGCCTATTTTGCACCGATTAGTGGAGAAATCACTAGGGGTGTTAGACCGCCTTAACCTGCACCTGATGATAATCATCGTTCTCCTCACCAAAACATTCTGAATTTCTTTACTTTCTCAAAATTATACAACAACTTGGCTGATCGAACGGCGCAAGAATTCAATAATCTTTATTCTTTAGAGCATACTTGCTCTACTACACTATAGTAATATTACCATTGTGCAACATGATGAAAAAATAACTAGGAATATTACCATTGTGCAACTTGCTCTATCGTTTTGCAAATTAAATCATGGAGGTGAAAAGTAACTCCGAAGAGATAAGTGAAACAGAAAAAGTAACAAGTTTTAGAGTAATTTTCATAGTCAAATTATCTATCCATAATTGTTGAAAATGAACAACGATGTGATACTTTTTGTTGAGAAGTTATGTTTTGTTTAAATAAATTGGCCGTGACACATGAGAAATCATGTAAAACGGTAAAAACCATGGGGTGGTAGCATAACATGTCTCGTTTTATTATAATGCTAATCATCACAGTGATAGGGAATTACAGATTTATCCTCCCCACTTCCATTTAGGTAAAACCGTACAAGAAACTGTAAGTCATGGGTACATCTACTAATTGACACACTTGTAGTGATCGGCTTGTTGGTTGACGGAAGGTCGCTGCTCCGCCACATCACCAGAGCCGTCATCGGCGGAGTCGGTGGTGGGTTTGCGGTGCTCTTGTCCTTGACATGCGGGGACGCCGCGGCAGAGGTGGCCGTGGGATTCCAATATGGCGGTGAGGTTGACATCTTTGCGGAGTTCATCTTCATCTATGCATACCTTGTCGTGGTGTTCTTCTAATACAGTAGCCTTCATGGCGTTGCTAGTCATCTTTTTAATTTGTCTGTCTGGATACTAATATTTGTGGGTCGATGGTTTTGTTGGACTTGGACTTTTCTATGGTTTAAGATATCTACAGGATATGTAGTAGTAGTACTATATGACTGGCTTTGTGACGATGCACACAACTATGGATATTTCTGGACACGTGACATACATGCAATAGCAGATCGTGTATTCCAATTTCCAAAATCGCATGTCACTTTTTAATTTTTTTATGATTGGATGTAACCAATTCAATGCTACTGCTTACAAAGTTGACCATATTTCACCTCCTTCTAATACTGTGTGGGAGTAAACGGGAGCTAACTCAGTGATAAAATGTTTTAATCTTGAATAAAGGTACTAAATTCGAACTCGGTTATAAATAAAATACAGTGTTAAAAGAAGAATTATATATACAACACTTTATGTTTGGGGTAATGATTCCTTTACCACCTTAATTTTAAAATGCTCTTATTCCGCCCTCGATTTTTCATTGCTAGCGATCAACAACTAGGGATTTCGTTTGAAAAACTTGTTATCATTTAACGATAGTCGAGAGGCAAAGTAGCCCATTAAAAAATATAAACTTGGACAATACAACCACGACAACATCTTCATACTCATGTTTATATGCATCTTCTCATAGTGATAGGAATCTTCTTGAGTTCTTTTTTGTTTTATTTTTAATTTAATATTAAAAATTTAATTGTGAATGACAATTACACTTCTGACATATGACACTAAACATGTACACAGCTGGACTCTAGTGACACTAAACCTAGATGCAGTTTCACATTTGTGATCAAAGTTTTCAAACCCGTGAATCGACATAAACCCGTAGGTGGTGTGTAAACTCGATTCGTGACCCATGACCCGATACTCGCCCGGGTCACGTTTTACTTTAAATTTTTATTTTTTTACGTACATATGTCTTTTCACCTATGAAAAGTTGATTTTTTTAATCTCTAATGATTAAATGCTACATTTGTCTTTATGTATATAAAATTATTTCAATGCTACAAGCTTTAAATTAAGAAGTTTTAGAATTAAGCCAATTTATTTATTTGTTTATATATTTATTCATTTATGTATATTCCTTGCATCAAAACACTTAATTAAAGTAAGAACTAAAGTTTATGAAGCTAAATAATATATATGATTTCTTAGATAAATTTTCAAAAAAAATGTTCTTAATCGGTATGGTCCGTTTGATATTTACACACTCATCGGTGTGGTTGATTGAATATTTGTCATTATTACTTATCTCTTAATTTTGGGCTAATTCAAATGGTTCAGCAGGGTTTGAAGGTGGGTGACTATATACCATTTTTTGTGCACTAAAAGATCGAAAACCTAATAAAGCTACACTATTTTCACAACGAGTCAACTCGGTAACCCGCGGGGTCAACTCGCAGGTCTACGGTTTTGACGGGTTTGCACAGGTTTGCTGCGTGTCTGTTAGCCACCTAGTTTTCGAGCAGGATGACCCGATTGCCCATGCAGACTCAAAAACTCGTGAAACCCACAGATCAACCCGCGGGATTGACAACCACTAAACCTCAATTATTTTCAATTTCACTCGAAACACCCCATGCGGTTTCCATTTTATGACCAATAGCCTTCAGCCATTAACGGCCGTTAATTTATTTTAACATCTTCAAATACTTCTAATATTAAAAAAACCAGACATTCCTTAAGAAATAAGGGTATGGTACACATTGGGAGTCAAACTTCTGACAAATATCGTTAGTTTTGACGGAAGTGTGAAGACAGAAACACAGAGAGTATTTTTGCAGTATTTGAAACCCCAAGGGGATTTTTTGCATTTACCCCTAATTACATGGGGATAAAGTGCTATTAATATTACTTGTTGGGTCACAGGTCACTACTTGTTGGGTTTTGATGGAAGTGTGAAGACGGTAACACAGAGAAGTAGTATATCTCTTTCCATGGAGGGTGAAATTCACTTTCTTCATTTCCACCCCTCTTAGTTTGGAAAATATCACTTACACCCCTTATGAATACCAAACATGTTGTCACTTACACCTCTTCTATGTTGTCACTTACACCTGACTTCTCAAAATCAGTTTGTGCAAAATTACTTTTGCAGAGGCTGCAAATGTCAATATAGCCTAATGTATATTCTTAGCACATGCAAAATATTTTATTCTATCACATATTTCAAATGCATTTCTGAATATGCTGCAGCTACCACAAGCAAAAAATAGTATTAACTCGAGATAGAGTTTACAAAATTAAGGGTGGATTTGACCTTTATAGCATTTGCAAAGATAAATTTTGTCCAAAAAAATAAATTTTGAAAGTTACGCCACCAACTAACAAAGTATACACGTAGGGGTGCAAATGACATTAATGGTTTGCGGTCATAAGTGGTGTGAGTGCAATTTTCCAAACCATAAGGGGTGTTTGTGAAGATCAACCAAAATGGAGGGGGTGTAAGTGAAAATTACCCTTTTTTTAGGAATCTCTTTTCATGTTTACTCCGTGATGTCACTTGTCGTCAAGTTTTGCAATTAGACCCCCGAAAACCCAACTATCTCGCTCAAGTCCCCTAAAATTTCGGTCTGGCACATTGGTAACCCTAGTCCAAGCGAAGCAATGCCGCCTATGGTCGGTGCTAGTGTCTCCGAGCTGTCTGCCTCTGCAAGGAAAGCTGAAAACTTTGAATTGGAAATCCCTCTAGACCCGCCCCACACTCCACTCTCCACTCTCTCTCTCTCTCTTCTTCATTCCTCTCGCAGTTTTGATTCTCTCAGATTCCCCCACCATCACTCCGAAGATTTTTTTTTATTCGCTCCTCTCCAAATCCACCTTACCTTGAACTGAGATTTATTCTCTTCGTTTCAAATGCTTTACCAGTGAATTCAGCTTCCGATTTCTGAATCCGATTGAGAATGACGAAGATCAGCTAGCGTTTTCACAAGCCCTAGCTTCATCCCCCAATGATTTACGCTGTTTCGAGAGACTCTTCTCGTGGTGCTCAAAAGCTTTGTTGATCCCTAGGGTTCATGATGCGCTGGTCCCTTCCCTGTCTCGCCTGATTAGGGTTCATCATTAGGTCTGTACTTTCTCCTTTTTTATTCTCATTCTAATTTCTCAAGTTCTCTTTTAGTACTACTACACTTTCACTGTGTAATGTGTTTGCTATGATGTCTAACTGTAGGATCGAAGGTTTTCGAAACTCTAATTTTGCTGGCTCAGACTGTGGTCCGGAAGATTCAGGTACTATTATAAACAATTGTAGACATGCAAATCTATGTTTGAAACATAAAGGTGACTAATCTGTTTTTATTCTTCTGCCTAATCTGGACTAGTTAATGAATTGAAGAGGAAACATTGAGTAGGTAATGATACCATGAGTTCTTTAATCTAAATTCCTCTTCGGCATTTTTGGAACAGCATTTTGTGGCAGGGGAAGTGATTTATCTGTCTGATTTATCTACTTACTTTCATGAAACCGTGTACTTGTGAGGCAGCCGTTTGATTGGCTACTCTTGGTTATTTCCATCTATGTGAGCCGAGAAGAATTCTTGATTGGTACATCATGTAAAATTGTGTCTGAAGTTTTTACGCCTCTTGCTTGAATTCTATCCATGAATAATTGCCCTGATAGTTTCACCATGGAATGGCTGGTAGGAATCATGGAGCCTTAGTCACGAGGACATATAGGCTCTTTCTCAGGGTAGTTTCATCTTTGATGGAGTAACAACAAATTGGATTCCCAAAATGAGAAAGTAAACTTCGAGACACACTCTTTCTAATAAGTTGAAAACACCTGTTAATTATTGGAGTTGCAGGAGCACTATGATTGATTTTTGTAGTAGCTTATAGAAGTAATTTAAGTATTTCATATATATTCACCAATTTCATATATTAATGAATTGGATTTAGATGATCTCCTGCCATTATGTTTCATTCTGAATGGAGTACGTGCGTATGTGCAAGTGGAAATGTGGAAAACATAGTAAATGGAATATCATCTGGATATTGTTGTCGTTATCTTGCAGACAACTGTGTCTTGCAACACATAGGAACACATGGCAACTAAAAACATTATTACTGGCATGCAGAAAACAATGATAATAGTTGTTTGTGATAGCAAAAGACCCATGCCCTAGCGCCACCCCAGCTGGTAAACAGAGATACCGAATTTTTTGTGTAAATCTCGCTCTTGCATCATTGAGATTAGGATGTCGTAGACAGTTTGCATAACTCTAGTGGATCATAGAGTAAATTAACATTTGCTTGGTGTATTTCTGGTTAATTTTCGACCTTGAGAGTGGATTTCCGACGTGTTCAATTCATTTTATGAATATAGTAGCAATTTAGTTAAACTAATGGAATTCTTCAACAGATAACTGATACGTAAACCTTCATGACAATTGTGTGGGTAACATCCATTTATTCTGTAACTGAACTGTTCGCCTCAGTGAAGTCATTCTTCCAATATGAACACCAATCACGGAACATTTTATCTCATGGCATTTCTGTGTATCAATTTTGGTTTGGCATTTTTTTAATTTAAACTATGTATTTGTTGAAGACTGTAAGGATGATAAATGTTCTCTTGGTTCACCATTGTTTCCGAGTTATGCACTTCTGAATTCTGATTCTTAACAGGATAAAGACGATTTGTAAAATCATAGAAGAGCATTATGGTTGCAAAGGGACGTCCAAGTACTCCAGGCTCTCCAAAAGTCGAGGTTGGAGAGATAGACACCAGTTCCCCGATTCAGTCTGTGAAAGATGCCGTCAGCTTATTTGGTGAAAGAGCTTTCTCAGGGGAAAAACCAGCCATCAGGAAGGCATCACCTCTTTCTGCAGAGGTATTTCTTAGATGTCTGACTTCTTTAAGATATTGGCATTATAAATGTTCAGTTTTTCCTTAAGTAATAAAAGATCTGCTTGTGAGTCAAATTTCTTTGGATAAATTGCACTGGCATTGTTTCTTTTTCTGCCGTTGTCATAAATCAATATATGCGGAAATGGTATTTGGTTGGATCAGTCATGTAGTAAAGTCTTTGAGGCCTGTATCTATCATCCATTGAAATTATCGTGTTTATATTTCATAGCCATACTTTCTAGAAAAGTCATGAGAGAGCTTCTTATTTGAAAGTAATTGCATTACACTAGTTGCACATCGATGGCACGGATGCACATGGGACACTCATAGAAAAATACGTTATTTTTCTTAAAGATATATTACTTATGTTTGATTTGACTTACTTTTGGAATGCAGTTTAGTTTCTGCTAAGATTTAGCGGTACTGTATTTTTTATTTGTCGTATACGCTGTCATATTTATTATCTAACTACCTTCAACCGATTAATCAAGTAATGTTTCTATCTGTACAAAAATATTCGGCCCCTCCCATACCGGCAGTGTTATTTCCCCGTTTTCTTAAATCTGTGCTTCATGTAATTTCTGTGGTAGCTTATATATTCTAGAAAGAGTCACATTTCTCATAATTTATAGAGCACATATATGAATACGTAAACTATATATACATATATAAGGGTTAGGTAGACTAAATTGAATCGGCTTTAGGGTAAAATCATGAACCAACCCACATAGTCGATTTTCGTGTTATTCCAAACAAAAAGCCCAATTTAATAACAAACAGCTAAATATGATCCGGGTTGGGTAGGTCGGTTTGGTCGGTTTGACGATTTGAGTGCTTACCCCTAGCTACGGCGTTGAAGTCATTCTAAAAGTTCATTTGACTGGTCTTTGACTCTATTCTTTTCTTTCTCAAATTTTGGTGTCATTTTAAGTCGACGATTATTGGCGGTTTTATAAACATGTCAACCCTCAAAAGTTTGTTTTATCAACTTTTCCCATACACTCTTTAAAATGACCAAGTGATTATTCTAGAATCTTGGTAAGATTAGAATGAAACCAGAGCCTGACACTTATTTTTTAAAATAGTACTGTATAACTTTTAGACCAACTATTTCCAGCTTTGTATGCATTCATTTGGTAATTGTTCTCGTCCTCAACTCAAAATTCAGCTTACAGTCCGATAATAATACAATCCTAGAATGTCCTTTTTTGAGGAATCTGCGTATAACTTTGTCATAGAATAGTGGATCCCTCAATTTAGGAAGGTAGTGGAATCTTGGTTGATGGATTACTAATTCAGTACAATAGAATGTTTTCAAAATTGGAGCGCAAGTAAATGCCTGAGGAAAAAGTGTAGTCTACTTGTCATATAAATGATGAAATATTCGAATTTGCAATTGTTATCAGTGTGTTAAACCTTGAGATACTCCTAAAAGTCAGAAAAATTAGCAGCAAGTACATTGGGATGATTCAGACATAAGCATTATCGTGTGCAAGAAGCTGTAGTTAATATATGTAATAGTTTTTTAGTGTTCATGTTCATAGTCTTGAAAAGATAACACCGGATAATTGAGTTCAAAGTGAGACAATGTGGACTCTTCTGGAGTACATGTGATGGACAATGATCAAATGAGGATGGTAAAACAAGATAGTTCCCGACCCCATACGTTATATTGAGAGTGGGCGGCGGTACTAAGTTGTTATTTGTTTGGGTTACTTATGGATAAAGCAAAATGAAGATTGAAGAATATAGCTGTTGTGCATGCTGTGCACAGAAATCGTGCAGTATGTCATGTAGACAGAAGAAGTGTCAAGAGAAGATTGAAGGTACACAGAAGAACGTAGCATTTGCCTGTGCAGATAGGCGGAGAGATTGTGGAAAATATATAAATTGTTGGAGTCCATTCAAATGGTGCTCCAATTGTTGGAGCCCTGTTTAAGACTAGTGAAGTTATATAGCAAAGCTCTAAGGCCAACGAAGATACAATGTGTCCAATTTACTAATTAGTATTCGATAACAACTATAATTAGTCATTCGTGTAGTAAATATGAGAATGCCGAAAACATGTAACAAGAAGATTATGAACACTTCATGAAAACCTATTTAAAGAAGTCTCGGAAAGTGACTTCTGGATATATTGTTTGAGGTGGTTCATCTATGTGTGTCCAACCCCTGATGATTTTCTTGTTGGAAAAGGGATTTCATTAATGTTGATGGCCCACAATAAGTTAGATTCTTGAGGGGGACTGAGAAAAGATGGATAGAGGTGTTGAAACTTGTTCAGTTTGGACCATCATTTTCGCGTTGAATTTAGGTGACTTTTTGAAGAGAGAAGGAGAACACGTGACAAGAATTTGGAAAACAAAATTTGACTTCGACGTGAAGGTGAGATGAACGTAAATTACGCCTAATGCTCTTTTATATGAGCTCGCTCTTTTATCTGAGCTCATGTGCTAGAATGAGAGAACTCGTGATACTTGCCTTTTCATTAAGAGAATAAATTATGTTTGGTTCAAGTTAAAACTGTAACCTTCTTGACTAAACACCGACTAGTATCATTGAGTAGTAAAAAAGCTAATGTACATGCCTACAAAAATGTTGAAATCATGGTTGAACTACCAAGAAATTCTTGCTGAAAAGTTGGGTGCTAAACAGCCTCAAATAAGCTTATTGCTTTTTCAGCCTGGATAACCTGCCCACTCAGGTCGTTCATGGTTATTATTTTTTACTGTAGTAAATAAAGTGGGTCTAAGTTATTACTTTCACAGAGGTGATTTGCCTGATATTACTACTTGGCCTATTCATGCTTGTTCTACCTTGTGATTAGTTTACATTTCATGTCTTCAGAGGGTGCTAGCTAAGCAGACGCAGCTTCACTTAGCCCAAAAGGAATTAAATAAGCTGAAGGAAAAACTGAATAATGCTGAGACCACAAAAGCTCAAGCTCTAGAAGAGCTCGAGAGGGCTAAGAGGACGGTTGATGATCTAACCCAGAAGTTAAAAAGTCATGCTGAATCAAAGGAATTAGCAATGAAGGCGACAGAAACAGCTAAGAATCAGGTGAAGCAATTTGAAGAACTGAGTGGTTCATATCATGTGGTTGCTGATGGTGCCCGGAAGCAGGACTTGGATAGCAAAAGGGAACAATATATGGCTACCATAACTGAACTCGATGGTGCAAAACAATTGCTGAGGCAAATGCGTCAGGAACTCCATGCAACTCTTGAAGCAAAAGCTGGGGCCATCAAGCTAACAGAAGCATCTGAACACGCGGCTATAGCTAATATGGAAAAGGCTAGTGATCTTTCCAAAGAAATTAATGCTTTGCAGGAGTCAATTGGACAGGTGAGGCTTGCTACGATGGAGGCTCATCATGAACACACACTAATATTTGCTCAAAAGGATGCTGAAGAGCAGACATATAGAATTATTCTAGAGGAATTAGGGAAGAAACTGCTTAGTTCGAAGAACGATTTTGATCCTGAACAAACCAAAAATCTTGAAGCTCAGCTGGGTGAAACAGTGACTCAGATTGAAGCATTGCAAAAGGAGTTGGAAACTGTAAAGGCTTCAGATACGGACTTGGTCAGAACTGTCACTTTGGAGCTGGATGGTGCCAAGGACTCTCTCCACAAAATTGCTGAAGATGAAAGTTCACTTCGAGACTTGGTCGAATCCCTCAAGGTGGAGCTAGAAAGTCTGAAGAGGGAGCATGCTGAACTAAAGAAGAAGGAAGATGAAATGAAATCCACTTCCGAAAATTTAAATGAAAAGCTACAAGCATCTAAGTCTGAGCTGGAAGTAACTATAGTAGAAGAATCAAGACTAAGAGGCGCTTCTGAAGAAATGATATCCACTCTGCATCAGATTTCATCTGAAAGTGAAAATGCAAGATGTGAAGCAGAAGAGATGGAGAAGAAAGCTGGGGAGTTAAAGAAGGAAGCAGAAGCAGCCAAAATGGTTCTAGAAGAAGCCGAGGAGCAGCTAAGAATTGCATTGGTAGAAGCTGAAGAAGCGAAAGCATCTGAGGAGAGTGCGCTTAATCTAATCAAAACCTTGTCTGAGAGAACTGATGAGGCACGTTCTTCAACGTCCGACTCCACGGCACAGATTTCAATCTCCAGAGAAGAGTTTGAGGCTTTGAGCAGGAAAGTAGAGGAATCAAACAGTTTGGCTGATATGAAAGTGGCAGCTGTATTGGCAGAGGTTGAAGCAGTGAAAGCTAGTGAAAATGAAGCTCTTCAGAAGTTGGAAGCGACTCAGAAAGAGATTGATGACATGAAAGCCGCTACTGAGGAGGCATTGAAGAAGGCTGAAATGGCAGAGGCGGCAAAGAAGGCGGTGGAAGGAGAGCTCAGAAGGTGGCGTGAACGAGAGCAGAAGAAGGCAGCTGAAGCCGCCTCTCGGATTCTTGTTGAAAACGAGATGCCGCCGTCGGTGTCGTCACCGGGCCACTATCGGGCCCCAAAGGTGAACCCGTTGGAGAATGTTGCGTCAGCACGGAAGCTGGAGAAAACAAGAACTTCTATCTCGAAGAAAGTGCTCTTGCCTACTATTAGTGGACTCTTTCACAAAAAGAAGAATCATACTGATCGGGGAATACCTTCTTATCTTCCTGGGGAGGAGCCTCTATGATAAGACATATTTCTCGTTTGATCCAGGTAGGAATCCGAAATAAGAGTATTTTGGAGAAATCTTAGTAGCGAGTAGGAAAAAATGACCGCCTGAATAGCTGCTGGTGAGGAGATAATTAGATGGAGACAGCAAGAACAAGGTTGAGTACTAGGAATAACTTGTTCTGTTATTACAGACAGGGGTTGTGAGTTTTGGTTACTGACAAGTCTTTGAACACCCGAATTCTGTGTTCCCAGATGTTACAACTAGTTTTGCAGTTAAATAACCTTTTTTATCTTCTGTCTAAATAGTAGTTGCAATTATATACTTACGATGATCTGGGAATTAGAGCCGCAACCCTTTGGGTGTGCACTAGGCATACCCAGGGGCAAGGTGTGGCAATTGCTACCTCTGACTTGTGAAATACAATATTTCACCAGTAAATGTACCCTTATGATTTATACATTAATGCCCCGGTTGGATCCAAGTTTTATCACTGCTGCCCCTTGCCAAAAACACAATTACAGTTCTCAAATCTCTAATTTTATCCCGGTATTTTTAATGTTACATCTCCCTTCGTTTTTTTGCCCCAACGAATTTTCTTTTTCTAGCTCCGCCACTCGGTGTACCTCCATTCTAGTGCAATTGTCTGCAAACCACACCACACCACACCAGAGAGGGAAATCATCTACATAATAAGCTGCTAAGGGGTGACATATGGAATAGCTTATCCTCATCATATCCTAGAAACCAAACACTTCGGGGTCGTGCCCTCGGGGCTCGGGTTATGCACTAGTACTGAATAAGCCTTGATTGACAAACTTATGCATGCTCCCAACTAAGATTGGCAGCTTCTTGGTTTCACCAATTATTGAATGCAAGACCCCAGGCAAAACACCCGAAGATAGCCATTAAGCGGTGCATGCTCGACCAACTTGACTACACCCAGAAAGACAAAGGGTTTAAATTATTTATATTGCACATAGTTGTCATAGCTTGCAATGGAGAACTTTTGTGATGCAACACAAGAATTTCAATCAACCTCCTGGCGATGATGTTGAAGGGACATGCAATATGGCTTTTTTTTTATCACACTACTGAATCTACAATGAGCTCATGTTAGGGTTCAATCTATTACACCCATTGATTACACAACTCAACTTATCCGAAAACCAGCCAGCAACAGCCATAAGCCAACCATTGCTGTCACTCTATATCAGCTGCATTTGCGTTTAGTAGTTGTTATTACTCGTCAAAAGAATAGGCTGCTCACTTTATCTTTAGCTCGCGCAGAGTGTTGGGAAGCCCGTTGTGATCCCCAATCCTGTGGAACTCGGATTCAATAGTTTCAGCAATCTTGATGTCTCCAGGGTTGGGTTCAGGAAAATCCACATGGAAAGAGCCTTGTTTGACCGGGACTTCTCTGATTACAGCTTGTTGGTTGATGTAATTGTAGAGCTGTTGGTGGCATGGATGGTCCAAGGAGAAGCAATTATCGGTCACTCCGTTTTGAGAATGTTTAGATGAGCCGGAGCCTTCTCTTTTACAGAAGTGAGGGAGCGACGCATAATCCATTATCTGCATCCAATCCCGAAAACAACATTTTTTCTTGGGTCAATATACACACATTTAACCACAAGAAGGCAAAGAATGTACATTCAACTAGTATATTTGTAAGTGACCCAAACTAATGCAGCAACTACAATTTCACACCCAGAAAGAGCGGAAAAGAAACCAAGGACATCATAAGCTGCTTTCGCTGCTTTCAACATTAGTTCTAAGCCATCCTAGATTCAAGTGTGCGCGACTCCAAACAGGTTGTCCTCTATAAAGGGCAACTACCGCCTGGCATCTCCTCAGTCATATGGAGGGCGATGTCCTCCAGCCGACCACTGCTGGTCCTGTCCCACCTGGTGCCCTCTACACACAAGGTCTCTAGTAAAAAACTCTGGGGTAGCGTCGTGGTGTCAGCCAGGTCCGCCCACGGTCCAAACCGGCCCACCCGCCCCCATACCCCCTAAACCTGCTGACCCCTCCCCTCCGCAACCCAGCCCGGTCCCAACCCCCTCTACTAGGACCAGGACTAACCCCCTCTACCCCCTCTACCAGATTGACCATTTTGCCCCCCAAATTTTGCAAAAAAATGCTACTTTGGGGGGTAAGTTTGTCAACCTGGTCAAATGTTAATATAAATTAATATTAATATATACATATATAACTAACCCCCCCCCCCCCAACAAAAACAGGGGGTTTTGAGCCCAGCTCGGCCCGGACTAGTGCTTCTCCAAAAAAAAGCCCCGCCCCCCTGCTGGTCCCGTAGCCCGCCCTAACCCAGACCGGGCACCACAAGGGTAGCGGTGTTGGTATGAAAAGAGTCCCAATGGCAGGCAACCCTAATAATCAGTAGCCTACAAGTAGCTATTAAGATAAGTTACTTTTCAGCCTAATTTTCAGGTTAGGTACTGAATGGGTAAGCCTACCATGGTAGAAGGTTCTGCAATTATGAAACCTAAATTTCAACGATTATGTGTTAGATAAGTGTCGCGGTAGAAAATTGAGTTGCATTATAGATAGAGACGCAAAAGTAGTACACCAATTTCCATACAAGTAAATCAGAGAAAAACCCTTAACACAGGAAACATAGGTTGCTTAAACAGCAGGCTTGCAGTAATATCTCTTCATTCTACCGCCAATGTTTATTCAACTTTCAGCATGTTTTGTTTAGGGCTCGTGATGTTCCTTGTCTTACACTGCCTAAAATGGGATGTAACATACTCACATGTGCATTAAGGTACCGAACATGTAACCAAAAACAAGGGATCACAAAATAAGAAGTCTTTTTTTTATACCTTCAACAACTCGTCTTTCCCACTACCTTGGAGCACCTGGATTTTCTTCCTTGTTCTTTCATGCAAAAGAGGCCTAACAACCTGCCATAAGTTGCAGTTAATGTTTCCATTTGAACATTTATGAGCTCCGACTAATGGCAAAAGACACAGATGGAAACCTAACCTTCCAGCAAGCTGAGAATATGTAGGGTGCATTAACGATAAAATATGTCTCCGTCTTCTCAGGATAGTTCAAGTCGTCAATGGTTGACGTAACCGTTAGCAGCTGAAATCAAACAAAGGTGTTACATATGAATACGACGGGTACCATAAAAGCAACTAAACTAAAGACAACCCGGCTTAGAGCCCGTTTGGTAATGTTTTTGCTTTCTAGAACGCTGCTTTTCGAATCCAAAAGCAATATTAATGTGTTTGGTAAATTTTTATTTTTCTGCTTTCTGAAAAGCAACTTCTTCTCCACCGCAGCTTTTGAAATGCAGGGGAGGGGTAGCTTTCATGGACCTGCTTTCTGATTAGCATTATTTATTTTATCATGTCTGATGTTTTCATTTCGACGCTTACAACAATCTAAAGAAATTATTACCAAACAAAAATGAAATCTAAAAGTTCTTCCCAGCACGTTATATATGAAGTTTACCAAACGCTTTTTAGGTGGATTTTCACAGCTGTTTTCTCACAGCACTTCTCAACAACAACTTTGTAGAACGCCACAGCATAACCAAACTCGTTTTTTAATATAGTACGAGAAGATACGAGATACCTTGAGTTGGTTTAGTGCTGAAAGCTTTAGACCAGTCATATCGAGAACCTTCACACAGGTACTAACGTGTCGTCCAAACTTCTTTGTTGCAGATGGCTAAAAACCAAATCATAACTCTGATTTAGATACATTTCCTACTGAAAAAAACATGTGATTAGGAAAAACTCAAAATTGCACCGATCGTACTCACCAGTACCACTCGATCCCTGTATTCGTTCATTTGGATGTGTGACTGCACATAGTAATTAATCTAAACAAAGAAAAGGAAGAGTTTAATAATTAGCGGTGAAAAAAAATACATAAAAACAGTTGATGGAAAATGTAATATACATACAGATGCTTTGTCGTAAGTGCTGAGCCCTACGCCAACAGCAATTACAGGAAGGCCCTAAAAAGAAGGAGAATAATGAGTCCCGAAATCACAGGAAATTATTGGAAAAAAAGAGAGGCTGAACACTAGCAGCCAACGAAATAATGAGTATGAAATACCTCTTTTGTGTAACCTGACATTCCTATTAGTTGTGAGTCTCGCACTGCTCTGTATAATTCAGTAGGGACTATTGGTTTCTGCAGATATAACCAAATAAAATAGTTCAAATGTTGTTTCCGCAATGTTCAAATATTTATACGAAACCTTGTACTTCTTCTACCTAGTTTAAGGAAACGAACTCACAGTCAAAATGTTGTCAATCTCGTTGTCTATCCTCCAGTTTAAACAGTCAGTAAGCTGGCAAGTTGAGCGTAATCAGAAAATGAACCAAATTTTTGGTTTAAGGGATTCAACTGAACAACCTAAAAGTCTGTAAACTCACCATTTTATGCGCTTTGGCGACATTCCCATCTCTTGCCTTGAGAAACCTTACCAGTGCGCTCTTGGGGTAATCTTGATGTATATTCTGGAAGCAGAATTAACCGATACTGTAAATTTCAACCGTACCACTAAATAAAATTTAAAATAAATTTCACCCATGTCACTTTTGTATCTCTATACATTAGAAGATTAATTTGAATCCTATTCTTGATTTCATATTTCTGAACACTAAATAAAATTTGCAGTTCCTCATTCCATCTCTCGGTCATTAAGGAATCGGTATACAAATCAATTGTTTGGAAAAAAAAATTTAAGGTCAACAACCACAAATTTCAACTAAAATTTACTCCTATTGGCCTAATTTGAGAACTACAGAAAATAGAAAACAGAAAAAAAAAATGATTTTTATTGAAGCAATCACCGATCAGAGAGTATCAGACCCAAGATTAGTTCTAGAATCAAAAACCCAAATCAGCATTTTGACAATGTTCTTAAAATCTTCAAAAACACACAACAGAGAAACATGGTGATGAGTGAGAGAAAAAAAGGGGGTACCTTGAAGGTAATTTTGAGAGGCTCATCCACTACAACAACAAGAAACAAAAAAAAGATCAAATATTTTTATAGTTGAAATTGAAGATTATGATCAAGAAATTTGAGGGTCAATGGGAGCTCACATTCATCAACCAGTTTCTGGAACTGCCTGATCATGTCTTCTGAAATGGTCACCATTCTTGGTGCCTGCAGTGAGTTCAGACCCAGACACAAATCTTCTTCTCCTGCCTCTCAAAATCCTCAAGAGAGAGAGAGAGAGAGAGATGAGAGAGATTTGCTGCTTCTTTTTTCACCAGCTCATGAAGGAAATGGACAGAACTTGCCTTGTGGAGTCCCCTTTTTATTAATGGCGTCAACAAAAGGGAAAGCGACACATTGGATGGTGAAATTAAGAGAGAAAACTCAGAAAAGGGTAATAAATCTTGGCTTAATTGATATTCAAATGATCAAACTTTTATTCGTTTCCTTTTATTTGGTTAAATGCATTTGACCCCGCTATTATCGCTAATTCTCCCTCCTAATTCAATGTTGCTAGTTCTTCCTTTAAAAAAAAAATATTCAGTGTTGCTAGTTCTTCCTTTTTTTAAAAAAATATTCAATGTTGCTAGTTCTTCTACTTTGGCTTAGCAAAGAAAGTTTTATTTCCACAACCTATCAAAGAAAGTTATGCAAAGAGGTTTGGTTCATATTTTTTTTTTTTTGACCAAGTTTGGTTCATAAATTGACAATTGTGTAATTCTAAGTTTTCCTTTGTTGAATTTCTTTTTTCTTCTTTGAAAATTAACAAGACATGTTTGAATTAAATAGTTAGCAATGGGTTTGATTCTTTCTCTGGCTATTACTGATTCAGAGTTTTTGGGATGTTTTTAGTCTGAAATTGGGCGAGCAGTATCTGCTAAACTAAAGAAAGTAAAATTGTTCGAAAGCATCAGGACTATTAACAATGTAACATTTCTTTGTTGTACATAAAGTTAGTGGTATATTTTTATGTGTCATAATCACAATCAATACTTAATGCGTGTTTATCTCTATATAATTTACTTTTAAGTGTGCGCATATAACTCTAATCAGTTGACTTTCTCACAAAACGATACGCGTCAAACACACCAATTTTGCACAAGTAATATCCTCATTTTGCACAAAAATCAAATGTACAATGATCTAAAAGAATTGATGTTGCGGGTGCATACACTGTAAATCATTTTTAAGAAAAACAAGCATGTTAATTATTTAAAAAAATAGCACGCTGATTAGTGGTTAGAAGAGTTGTATTTTTAGCAACTTGAACTATTTTTTCAAAAATAATCATGCCGCGAGATCGACACATTTTAATCTATAAATATATCTTCCTAAAATATATACTAATTATTTGGTAATGGTGATGCAAGTGGTTAATACCTAACCTAAGTGAACAATGTACTCACAATAAAGAAGCAGTGTGTAATGGAGACCAACCAACAAAAGTTAGTTGGGAAGTGGACCTCTTTTTAATTTATGTGATGCAAAATCTCTTTCAGTTCGAACTAAACTATGTACTGTCTCACTTAGATCATATCATCACTATTTTTTTCCTTCACTATTCTCTCCTTTAGAATACCCCTAAAGAAAATATCTGATTTAGAATTGGGCATTTCTGCCACAAATTAGGTTCTTCTTTTTCTTAACAAATCCTAAAGGCAATGATAGGAGTGGTCTTTTATTATCTTCATTTAGGGGTGTAAGCGGTTCGGTTTGGTTCGGGTTTTTCTAAAACCATAAACCGAATCGAATACATTGGTTTACTAATTTTGTAACCAAACCAAACCATTTAAAATGATGAATCGAACCAAACCAAACCGAAAAACATCGGTTTGGTTCGGTTCTGTGCGGTCGGTTTGCATAAATATTATCGAATGGATATCAATATACTACTTTGTCAACGAATTTCAAGTTTTAAGTGAAAAATAAATAAAATAGACTTGAAAAAATATGAATAACTATCGTTTTAGAGAGAAAATATGATTAAACGTGAGAGAAATGAAGAAGGTTAGATTAATAACATCATTTCAATTGAGTCTATCTACTCGTGTTTCTCATTTTTAGATTATTTAATTTTACTTTAACCAATATACATTGTAGTAAAAGCACGTTAAGCACATATCGGTTCGGTTCGGTTTGGTGCGGTGTGATATTTTTACAAACCAAAAATCAAACCGAATAGCCCGGTTTGTAAAAAATTAAACCGTTAATAAACTGAATATCCAAAAAAACCATCCAAAACGAAGCATTTCGGTTTGGTTCGGTCGGTTTGACCGGTTTATTCGGTTTTCCTTACAGCCCTATCTTCATTTGAGGGTTTGACACAGTTAAGCGACACCACATATTGTGGTAGTTGTGTAACTCTCCCCCACATCCACCTTGTGGGGTTGGCAATCTCTAAAAGTCTCCTCCATGTATAGTTAGTTCACTAAATTTCTCTTATACTGTTTCTTCCCTTTCAGTATATTTTACTTTTTAATGCAATTCAGTGAGTCACTCTGACCCAAAAAATTTGTTAGTAATATATTACACAAATTTAGTAATCTTTGCATGATCCTGTAAGATAAATTTTATTCTAAATTTATTCGTAAAAGAATATATCATTTTGATATCCAAACAACCGAGTCAAAGTGACACAATTGCAGGTTAAAAAGTCAAACGAAGTTGAAGGAGAAGAAACGCAGGTTGTAAGTCGTGAATAACGCACTATATAAAGTAAAACATGTAAAACAATATACTTGTAAAAAGTTAGAAAATCATAGACTCAAGATTGTGCAATTTATAGTGACGATGCAAGAATTATGTCTATGTCATGAACTCCGGCCAGTTTAAACACAGATTTCGACAATTTGATCAATTTTTCACCGCCGATCACCAAAATATATGGTAAACCAGGAAAACACTCGTATAAGAGGAACGACATCGTGTTACTAAGACACGTAGGCAGACTACTCCCCTGAGATGGTCTCTTATTGATCTTGATACCGCCACACGGACCTTTAGGTTGCCACACAGCCACATATGACTATTACTGTTAGCTATTATTGTTATTTAACTTTTGACCCCGCTAGTTAGCACTATTTTCTTTTTGACCATTTCTATATAAAAAGGTTAAACATTGTAATTGAAATTACTTTTGGGAGAAATATGGGAGAAATACAAACCTTTCCCTCTTATCTCTCTGGTTCTTTTTCT
This sequence comes from Linanthus parryae, assembly GCA_023055425.1. Taxonomy (NCBI): domain Eukaryota; kingdom Viridiplantae; phylum Streptophyta; class Magnoliopsida; order Ericales; family Polemoniaceae; genus Linanthus; species Linanthus parryae. The sequence continues at coordinate 123,029,354 of JALGPY010000004.1, read as the reverse complement.
CTCTTCCTTATCTCTTCCTCTTCGACCTAGATTCTTCTCATCTTCTCTGAAATCAACCGGAGTTCCGACCGTCGTGGCTCATCGCCGCTTCAGGACCATCAATGTGCTGCAATTACTTCCATAATTCCCAAGTGGATGCAATAAGGATAGTTGCAAATGGGATGGTTGGGTAATAGAAACGATGGCTGCATTAGCTATTGCATCTAATCCTCAAGATCGATGTACAATACAAGATGGGGTGCTTAAACATGGTACATTACTATATGTGGGGTCATCTGCGGCTTTAAGAGGGCACAAAATTGGGGGATTGCATACTACAAGTTTGGGTGGCCATTCTGGCATACTTGACACGTCAAGAGAGTCAAAATGTTATTCACTTGGCCAGGTTAAAGAAGCAGGTCAAAGATTGGATCAAGAGCTATATGTGTGTCAAAGAATGAAGGATGGCATGTACCTTACCCTTGGTTTCTTCAACCTCTCCCTATTCGAGATAAACCATAGGAGCATACAGTTATGGATTTTGTTGAAGAGCTACCCAAATCTGAGGGTAAAACAGTCATATTGGTGGTGATTGACAGATTTATAAATATGACCACTTCATACCTCTCATCCACCCTTATAATGCTGAAATGGTGGCTGAGAAGTTCTTCAATTTAATATGTATGTTGCATGGCCTACCCAGTTAACTAACATAGATGCAATTTTCCTTAGCCATTTCTAATATTATCTCTTCAAAGTGGTAAGCAGTCAACTTAAGTATACCACTGCATACCATCCCCAAATTGATGGTCAGAGTGAAAGATTGGTTCAATGTCTAGAGGTTTATTTGAGGTGTATGGCTGGTGACAGGCCACACAAATGGGCTAAGTGGTTGAGCTTCGCTGAACGGTGGTATGACACCAATTTCTATACACTACATTGCAGCTCAACCCTTTTAAAGCATTACATGGCTATTAACCCCAATATTTCAACTTTCACCAGCTCAATAAGATTGACAATGTGGAGTTGGATACTATCATTAATGACAAAAGCAGGTTACTCCAGCTACTAAATGATAATTTAAGCAAGGCTCGGGAGAGGATGGTATTGTATGCTTACAAGAACATAACTGAAAGGAAATTTTCAGTGAGAGATTGGGTTTTCTTGAAACTACAGCCATAAAGGCAGAGCATAGTCGAGCTCAGAAGCAATTATAAGCTATCAGCTAGATTTTATGGACAATTTCAAATTTCGCACAAGATTAGCAAGGTAACATAGAAACTTCAGCTGCCAGATCATTCAAGAATTCATCATGTCTTTCATGTATCACAGCGTAAGAAAGTCATTGGCCTATACTCCCAATTGCGAGCTCATTTTCCTTATTTGATCCGTGACATCACGTCTCAGATCAAGTGGGAGCGATTGTGATGTACTCCGACGAGCTTAAACCCAGATTCCGACATGTTTTCCCCACTGATTACCAAATATTGGTAATCCGGCAGAACACTCATATAATAGGGACAAACTTCGTCTTACTAGGCCACATACGGAACCTACTTCGCTTGAGATGGCATATGATTGGTCCTTGTACGGACACGCAGACCTTCGGTTGTCACACTGCCACATCGGACTATTACTATTAGCTATTATTGTTATTTAGATTTGGACCCCGCTAGTTATGACTATTTCCTTTTCGACCCTCCTATATAAAAGGGTTAAACGTTGTAATTGAATTACTTTAGGGATAAATACAAAACTTTCCCTCTTTTCTCTCTGGTTCTCCACCCCCCCCCCCCCTACCTAGAATATTCTCTCTTCTGAGAAATCGACCGGAATTCTGGCCGCCTTGGGTCATCGAAGCTCCGGTACCCTCTCAGTCTAATTGACAAAAGGTTGTAAGGCCTCGGTCACAATTTCTTTCAAAGCTATATTACCTACATATTCTTTTTTTAGAACTATATTACCTACATATTTTGACTAATCAATTTAATCGGACCAGGAAAAAACTACGTGTAGCTTTTGGTGTTAAATAGTATGGTGATAAAGGTGTCGATTGGCTGCTCTCATTTTTAATTGCGTGCATACATAGAGATTAAGGTGTCGATTATGTGACTGCGTGACACAAGAGGCACATCTCTATTGCGAGAATAACGTATTTGATAGAGGTGGAGCTATGATGGAAAATCCATAAAAAGTATTACTACACTTCATGGAGCACCATACCCAATATTCTCCCATAATTGGTAAGAAAATTGACAATGCATGTTCCAGATTTCCAATTGTAAACCCTAATCATCTCCAGGTAAGAGAAGAAGAATACTTCAACAAACAAACAAATTTCGAATAAGAAGTATTCAAATTTATTGTTTAGGATACTCAAAAGCTACACTTCATGCATGTTCAAGGATATACTTTTTATTTTGTAAGAGCTCTTGATATACTTTTTATTTTGTAAGAGTTCTTGAAAACGCATAATTTGTTTCTAGTATGATTCCTTTTCTCCACCAATGGAAACAAAAATATGATAAAGCAAGGTGACTCATCTTCTTCCTTTCCTTGTTTGTTTATTTCTTTTCTTGTGGACCTTTTAATTTCTTTTCTTCCATTGGTTCACAAATTCAAGCATATATATTAGGCTTTGAATGTCAAAAAAGTAAAATATAAGAATGAAAACAATGATGATAATGGTAAAGGAGGAAAATTCCAGCAGGACACGTTTGGCAGCTAATCATCTCACTCAAGAAGAAGCTGCTTTTGAAACAGTGCAAGTAAACATATCAAGTGCTTACCAACTGCCAACCCTGTTTAAACCAAGCATATTTGTTCACAGAGTTTTTTTTTACTCGGAGCATGTTCGACAACTTAAGTTTTGTCTGCTTTTAGACTATATATGAATAAAAATAGCCACTTATTAAAAATAAAATGTAGCAGTTTTGAGAAGATGCTAATTTTAAACAAGTACCAAACAGACATATTACAAATATCCATTTGTAAGTAGATTTTCATCACACAATTGAAACATATTGACCCGCTTTCCTAAAGAATTTCAGTAATAACTCTTTCCATTGCTGAAGAAGAAATGAAATTGGTGCTCGTAGCACTTGCATGAAGATTTCAAGTTGTTTGACTAAAAATTAGAACTTTTTTTATTTTCTGATTATATTCTATGTACATGGCAAAGAAAACGTGGCAAGTAAAGAAGAAATGAAATAACAGTATTTAGAGATCTTTTATTTACTCGTAGAAACATATAGTAACACATATGAAATAAACGGTTTATTACATGCTGACCATTTTTTGTGGACAAGGTACTAAACGAACTCGCCTTGATAGTTATGTTTCGACCTAGTTTTTATGCACAAGTGCTACAAGGGCAAGGGATGACTACCACTCCGTCCCAGCTCTTTCTACCCATGTTGACTTTTTGACTCGTATCTGAGTCATTTTGACCGGGTGATTTGGATAGCAAAATAATACGATATTTTGATAATTTTTTCACCGTATTATAGAGATATTTTTACTCTACAACACCATGAAAAAATTATCGAAAAATTGCATCGGTTTGCTATTCAAATCAACGGGTCAAAGTGACCAAGTGAATAGTGCCAAAAGTCTGTTTGGGTAGAAAGAGCTGGGACGGAGTGGTAGTTCTCAAGAAACTACATTACTAATATTTTTTGTTTATTGGATATCTTGGCGGTGGTGTCGCTTTTAATATGTAATGTCAATGTTATCGGATTTACATTAAATTTTGTCCCGACTATTCTTAATTTGTAAGTCTGTCATTGAAAGAAAGGGTAAAAATCTATGTCTAGAGAATGCAAAAGGATGGAAAACTATGTTGATTAATTTTTCAAAATGTTATTTATCGAAAAAAAAATGCTTCAGCTAAGAAAATACACATGTACATTATCTCGTATCAACCAAGAATATGGTACATGTATAAGCACGTATGATTTCACTCATTGACAGAGATAGGTGGAGAGATTCATAGAACATATCACATGTATATGTGTTGTGGCATCAAATTTGAACACCAACAAAGACCTTTTTCTTTGTGATTGTTAATGACAATGATGAGAAGAACATGATCAAACATGACAAGTGGGATGTTTTGAGTTTACGTTGTAGTATTATTAGTGGGACGATTAGAAAACCAAATGAAGGTTTAATTGTCACCATACACGCACACATATATGCATGTTTTGGCATCTATTATCTTTGTCCAACCATTACGATCTTTATTCTCTTGGTCGTGAAGTTGCACGAATTAATTAATACTAATAGTATATTGCACAATCGCCACCATAAGTGCTACATGTTTCTTCTCTTACAATTTACTTCATTTTTTGATACTATTCCGTCACTTTGACCCGGTGATTTAGTTAGCAAAACCGTACACGAATTTGATAATCTTAGCCTGATCTTGTAGAGTAAATTTTACTCTACAATACTATGAAAAAATTGTCAAAAACTTACATTGTTTTGTTATTTAAATCACTAAGTCAAAACGACTCAGTTACGAGTTAAAAAGTCAAACGAAGTTGTAAGAGAATAAACGCTAGTTGTACTTGCTTGTTTTTTTTTTTTTTTTTTTTTTTGAAATAAGTACTTACTTGTCTGGCCGCATACCAAATGTAATTTTTTTCCATCGATCATAAATCAAATGGATATATAGTGTTCTTATAATATTGAGAAATAATTACAATTTAAAAATTGAATAATTAAACTCCACAACAAAAGCGGGGATAGCTCAGTTGGGAGAGCGTCAGACTGAAGATCTGAAGGTCAGGTGTTCGATCCACCTTCACCGCATCTGTTTTTCACCCCATTTTGTGTTCACAACACTTTTCTTCCTTTCCATCCTTGCCCAGTTATTTTGGCTATTTCAACACCTTTTTATCAACAAGGGGTGACACCTATGACCTATCCCCGCGCTCCCGAGCTTTAATAACTCCGCAAACATTTCTAATTTTGATAACAATGTCCTTTTATAATTAGATGAATGCTCGGGATAATTAGATGAATGTCCGTTGTTGAACTTACACTCAATTTTGTTCCAGATGTACATAATTTCTTGCTAGGTCTACGCACTACCACTCATTATCTTCACTTATATATGATGTTATAACACCACGGTTGTTTGTTACATAAAGTTGAGGACTTAAGAAGGTGGGATCCGACAATGTGTTTAGTGAGCAGGATAGACTACTTGAGCAATTTTACATACTGTTCATATCCGTCCCCCTTGGCCTTGAGCAATTTTCTCTTATCAGTTATCAAAAAGGAAATGGCTTGTGAAGAAACCTTTTTTTTTTTTCTTTTTTTTTTTTTTTTTTTTTTTTTTTTTTTTTTTTTTGCAAACAGAAAGCAGCCTGCCTACAACTAGAAGCTGAAGTAACTAATTAACCCACCACTCCTATTGGTTCCTCTTGAGCACACAAACATTGCAGCTCCAAAGACAAGAAGTGATGAGATGTAAATAATTTCTGTTTTGCTGCCATCGTAATGAAGCTATCCACCACCTTATTTGAGCTCCTTTTGAAGGTGTAGTAGTTCTTCTGGGCTGTTGAACATTTGATGACATCAACTAAGCCTTACTTCCCACTACCAGATAGCCTTGCTTTTGCCTCCAGATGTGTAGAGGATTCACCTCTCATTTTTTATTTTATGTTATCTTATTATCTCGGACCAATTCATTGTGATACGGGTTAACCGTATCGTACAAGTCACTCGTATTACTATCGTTAATTAGTGTCGTTATTTAATTTAAATTAATTATTGTTAGTAGTTAGATTATTTATTTTATTTGTTTAATTAGTTATTTATTTAATTAGTTAGTAGGACCGGGCCGAGCCCGTTAGATCAAATCGGCTAGTTAGGATTAAGTTTATTTTTATATTTAAGTCGATGTAATCATTCAATTTGAAGGAATCAATAAGAAATTAATAGTGTTTAGTGTTTTTAGTTTGTGTTAGTCGAGTGATAACAATTGTGCTATCACATTGTATTAAAATTCTAAGAGTGTTTTTCTCTCTAAAAAAAAAAGAAATTAAGGATGTTTATGTCATTTGGCTACCTGAAAAAGACCCGGAGAAAACTTATCACTGATTTCTACCCGTTGCCACCTCTTTGTATATATAAGTTTCTATTAGACCCGTTGGCACTTCTTCATTTTTCATACACAATAATTTCATTATCTACTGTTGAGTTGGTGCCTTGAATTGGTCAAAGGCGGCCAAACACTTTGTTTCCAACTTTGATTAGGAAGGTATTGGAAGTCAAAGGCAGTGGATGATTAGTTAGGAAACAAGTTGTTTCCAAATCGGATTTGGAAACTTTAGGGATTTCCTAGCACTATATAAAGTACCTAGTAGTCACATTATTAGGTATGCAAAACATTCTTGTAGTCTTGTCCATCTTAAGTGAATAAAGAGTGCTTTTCCGTCGTGGAGGTAGTTAGCAAATATTTTGCTAGCGAGCCACATAAAATACTCATGTTCTTCTTTATCCGTTCATTGTTCGTGAGGTGGTTTGTCATAACAAACTGGTATCAGAGCCAAGGTTGACGGTGTTTCAAGATCAAGATCAAGGCGGAGCAAAGCTAGGGTTTCACAGCTTGGTGAAATCAAAGCTAGGGTTTTGCGATCTAGGTGGAACACGCGACTAGGGTTCAAGATCCACCAAGAACGATGTCCGGATCGATGTTGAAGATCGACAGGTTCACAGGAGGGAACAGCTTCAGTCTGTGGAAGATAAAGATGGAGGCTTTGCTCAAATCGCAAGGCTTGTGGGCACCTTTGACCGCGGACAAGGGAGGCATGAATGTTGCATCAGCAGAGTTCAAGGCGATGAAGGAGAAGGCACACGCCACGATTATGTTGTGCTTATCGGATGACGTGATCATCGAGATCGCAGATCATAAGGAAGCAGCGAAGCTCTGGCTCAAGTTGGAGAGTCTCTACATGACGAAGAGTCTCACTAGCAAGTTGATGCAAAAGCAAAGGCTCTTCACCCTGCGGATGCTCGAAGGTACGGCTCTCAAGGACCATCTTGATCAATTGAACACAATTTTGTTAGATTTGCGTAATATTGGCGAGAAGGTGGAGGATGAGGATGCTGCACTTTTGTTATTGATCTTGTTACCCCCATCATATGAGAACTTCGTGCAGTCGTTCATTGTGAACAAGGACGACTTATCCTTAGAGGAGATGAGATCGGCGCTCCATGCTAGGGAACTGCACCATAAGAGTGCAGGCACAGGTATAGAGGACCATGCTTCCGGACTGATGGTAACGGGGGGAAGCAAGAAGGGTAAGAAGAACAAGAAGAAGCAGTTCTCAGGTTCTAAGTTACCCAAGGATGTTTGTGCCTTTTGCAAGGAACAGATTGCCCGAAACGAGGTCAACAAGGGCAGAATGGATCCGCAGCCGTAACAGAACAAGGTAACTCGTCTGAGGATGATTACGTTCTAATGGCGGATGTCGTCACGCACTCTCAGAATGCGTGGGTCCTTGATTCCGGAGCTTCATATCATATTTCTCTAACAGGGAGCTATTCTCGACGTACAACCAAACGGATGGAGGGTCTGTCTACATGGCAAACGGAGCCGTCTGTAAGGTGATTGGGAGCGGCTCAGTTAGATTGAAGACGAATGAAGGGAAGTTATGTACTTTAGAGCAAGTCAGGCATGTACCACATATTAAGAAGAATCTGATCTCCTTGAGTCTACTCGAAAGAAAGGGATACAGTTTCAAAGGTGAAGGTGGAGATCTACAAGTCTACAAGGGTTCTAAGTTGATTCTCAGGGGAGTCAAGAATGGGACTTTGTACATGTTGCAAGGTTCGACGATCACAGGTTCTGCTGGAGTTTTCTCAGCCGAGATTAATGAAGCTGATCTAACTAAGCTGTGGCATATGAGGCTCGGTCATATGAGTGAACGTGGAATGCAGGAACTTCACAAGAAAGGCTATCTCACTGGGCATGCGCCCAAGAGCCTAGGGTTTTGTGAGCACTGCGTGTATGGGAAGCTACAGCATAGCAAGTTCCCTAAGGCGGTTCATAGAACGAAAGGTAATCTTGATTATATCCATTCGGATTGCTGGGGTCCATCTCGAGTTGAGGCGATTGGCGGGTACAGGTATTTCCTAAGCATCATAGACGACTACTCCGGGATAACTTGGATATTCGTGATGAAGCACAAGAGTGAAGCCTTCGCAAGATTCAAGGAGTGGAAGACACTAGTAGAGAATCAGGTGGGAAAGAAGGTGAAGAGGCTGCGCACGGACAACGGCTTAGAGTTCTGTTCATCAGAGTTTGATGGATTCTGTAAGGATCAGGGAATAGCACGGCATCGCACCGTTCGGCACACACCGCAGCAGAACGGTGTAGCCAAGAGAATGAATCAGACACTTTTAGCAAAAGCAAGGTGCATGCTTTCGAATGCAGGTCTTTCTAGAGGTTTCTGGGAGAGGCAGTTTCCATGGCATGATATCTCATAAATCGGAGCCCGCACACAGGTATAGGATGCAAGATTCCTATGGAAATCTGGTCCCGTAATGCAGTGGATTACTCGGATTTGAGAGTTTTTGGTTGTGTTTCCTATTATCACGTTGATGATGGCAAACTAGAACCAAGAGCTAAGAAGGGAGTATTCATGGGTTTCGGAACAGGTGTGAAGGGCTACAAGATATGGGCAGACAACAAGATTATACTTAGCAGAAGTGTAGTCTTTGATGAGACTCATATGTTGAAGAAATCCGTGGAGATGGAGCTTGGAGGTGCAAAGAAGAAGGTGGAGGGAGAGTCGGATCCTAATGATCCTAAGGATTTCGAAATCCCTACACCGCCGCCAGAAGCAGAAGAGGAAGAAGCAGAAGAGTCTGATAGTGAGGATGCGTCTACACCAGAGGAACCGGTTCATCAAAGTATTGCTGAAGGAAGACCAAGGAGAGTCATAAAGCCTCCGGCGAGATACAAAGATGATGGTATGGTGGGATATGCATTACAGGTAGCGGAAGAGGTAGAGGAAGAGCCATCCTCCTACAAGGACGCTATATCTAGTTCTGAGTCAGCACAATGGATTGTCGCGATGGGAGAAGAGATGGTGTCTCTTAGCAAGAACTTGACTTGGGAGCTTGTTAAATTGCCAGCGGGAAGGAAGATAGTCAGTTGCAAGTGGGTTTTCAGAAGAAAGGAAGGAACTGCATCTGGAGAGGGCATCAAGTATAAGGCAAGGCTAGTTGCAAGAGGGTTCAGTCAGAAAGAGGGAGTTGACTACAACGAGATCTTGTCACCGGTGGTCAGACATACTTCTATCCAGGTGCTACTAGCAATGGTGGCACACCACGACCTAGAGCTTGAGCAATTGGATGTCAAAACAGCTTTTCTACTTGGAGAGTTGGAAGAGGATATATGCATGAGCCAACTGACACCTTTCAACCACAAGTGTATGGCCGTCGTGTGTAGTAATATCCGGAAATCCGGGTTTATCGAACCCAAAGGACTTGTCGTGAACTAATTAGTATGATTAACTTTATTTGGGCTAGCAATTGAGAGTTTTCTAAACTAAATAATTAAAAAGATAAAACAAATATTTAATTATTGAGATTTAATATAGGAGGAACAACCAGGACACCTCGTTTGGGGGATTACTAGGATTTTCTTGTTGACGACGTTCTATGATTTGTGAAACACATACAAAATTCACTTTGCTAATAGAGCAATACTAACTCACCGAGTTATCAAGTGAGCATCATATGCCTAGGTTAGATTAAAACCGAGTTACCAAGTTCTAATTATCCCTAAACATGCATTAACGATGAATTCTACTCTAACGATCCCATTCGACGTAGCCGAGTTACCAAGCCTATGAACGGGTGATTGTTTGATTTTCCAGTTTAACAATTATCGAGTTACCAAATAATTGCAAACTAAGTTCTAGCTAACAATACGTCTCCAATTAACTAGACAGGATGAAGATCACAAAACAATCATAGCAAACGTAAAATCATCAATTAGGTTTATCAAAACATGAATCTCAATTCATAAAACGCGTAATCAATGTGAAAACCCTAACCCCAAATTCAGGTCCTGATCTAAGAAGTTTAGCTACGCATATTCATGATCACAAATACAAGTGTTTGTGTGATCATGATCAAAAACAAAGAAAAGAAGGAGAAAAGAGATCAAACAAGGTTTCCCAAGCTCCACGATGTGATCCAAACTCCCAGTTGATGTTCTGTCCTTCAATAATGCGTCTCTCTTCTGAAAATATGACCTAATATGTCTAAAAATACGTTCCCTAAGAGTCCCGGATCAATTAGGAAAGTTTTAAGCATCGTTTCCTTAATTTTTGCCGCCTCTGCACAGTGTCTTCGTACGAAGACTCTTCTCTTCGTAGGAAGAGTCTTCCTGCGAAGACATTTTCTCTTCGTAGGAAGGTCTTCGTACGAAGACTTTTTCTCTTCGTAGGAAGGTCTTCCCTGATAGATACTGCAAGCTGTTTTAGGCAGCAACTCAAAATTTGGCTAAGTATAATCTCATCGCACCAAGACAAATCTCTTCGTACGAAGACAAATCTGGGTCACCCAAAACATCATTTTTCGACTAATTTCCCGCGCCTTTGCTTCCTTAAGTATCTCCTCAACCTCGAGACTCCTTTTATGCTATAAAACATTCCCAAATTCCGGGGAACCATTCATTCATCAATTTAGCTCCTCGAAAGGCGTGTTTGTCATTTCCGGATGCTTTTGGTCGCGTTTTATCTCTTTGAGCATCCTTTTTGACACAACTTTTTCGTCCGGACTCCGATAAATGTGATCTTTGCACCTTTGGATTCCTTTTGCAACGTAGACTTCATCCATGTAGAGAAATTACCGTTTCCGAATGTTTTTCTCGTTTTTCTCAATTATTTCCCAATATTTGGCGAAAACATCCAAAACGCGCCAAATTCGTCTTTTCTTCTATTCCGAAGCTCGTTTCTTCTCTCCACATGATTCCCGCATGCGTAATTCCTGTCAAAAAACAACACGAACACTACTGCGAAGATCAAATGTGATAAATTATCAAAATCATACTCAAAACCATTAAGAAACTCCCGGATTGTGCATTAAAGCTCAAAAATATCCAAAAGTGCATTTTCTTCATATTTTGGCTCAAATCTTGTCAATTTGACCCGAAACGCACACAAATAACAATGTGAAACGTACGTAGGATAACTCTTATTAACGAGTTATCACCAACCGAAAGGGTTCCAACTTCCCGGAAGAGAGAACCACGTGTGCAAGCTGAAGAGATCTCTCTACGGACTTAAGCAGTCACCGAGGCAATGGTACAAGAGGTTTGACAGCTTCATGTTGAGATTGGTTACCACAAGTGCGAGTATGATTGTTGCGTGTATCACAAAGAGTTGCATGGTGCATCACGTATTTACCTAGTTCTATATGTGGATGATATTCTGATTGCAACTTGAAATATCAAGGACATTAGAGAACTGAAGAGGTCCCTTAGCGCGGAATTTGAGATGAAGGATCTGGGAGCTGCTCGGAAGATATTGGGAGTTGAGATCTATAGAGATAGGAAGAAGAAGAAGCTTTTCTTATCACAGCAGGGATACATCAAGAAGATCTTGTCAAGATTCGGGATGTTATCAGCTAAAGCTATAGATACTCCTATGGCAACTAATAGCAAGCTAGGAATGTACATCGTTCAGACCGAGGATGAGAAGGAGTACATGCCCAAGGTTCCATATGCTAGCGCAGTTGGAAGTCTCATGTATGCTATGGTCTGCACTCGACCGGACATAGCATTCTCTGTTAGTGTGGTTAGTCGTTTTATGGCTCATCCGGGTAGGGACCATTGGCAGGCGGTGAAGCGCATATTCAGGTACCTTAAGGGTACGTCAGACATTGGCCTATGCTATGGGGCTAGTGAAGACATCTTGGTAGCTGGTTTCTCGGATGCGGACTATGCAGGGGATATTGACAGTAGAAGATCAATGACAGGCTATGTATTTGCTCTGGGAGCATCTGTTGTGAGTTGGAAGGCGACGCTACAGCCGACGGTGACTTTGTCCACCACGGAGGCGGAGTATATGGCTCTAACGGAAGCAGCAAAGGAGGCAATTTGGCTTAAGGGAATGGTCAATGATCTAGGGCTACATCAAGATCAGGCGATAGTCTACTGTGATAAGTGCGATTTGCTTGACTAAGGACCATCTTCATCATGAAAGGACCAAGCATATCGACGTCAGGTATCGTTTTCTGAGAAACGAGAGCAGGATCAAGGTGATGAAGGTAGGGACTGTTGACAACCCCGCGGATATGTTCACCAAGCCAGTTCCGGATAGCAAGTTCCAGCATTGTCTGGAATTGCTCAACATCTTGAGCCAGTGAGGCCCTTAGGGGCCATGTCGGACCCGGTGGGGGTCCAGTGTGAAACAACCCGGGATCTCGGTTCAGGGTTAAAGAGACAATCGATAACCAAAAGTAGAAATATAGTTACGAATATTACATTCTATTTAAGAAATACAACAATCTTGAGAAGATAAGTTTACAAATATAATGTGTTTGAAATAATCTATGTGATCTACTCTAACTTAATCTACACGTCTTTGTCTCGTTCCGCGTTCCCATCCCCCACCTTGAGTGATGACATGCGGTTTTAAAATGGCAAAAGCCGACGCAGTTTTGAATAAATGATCAGTAAAAACTGAGTAAATACACACTACGACATGTAAAGCAACGAGTGGCACGGAAGCATGAGTTGAAGCAAATAAAGAGATTTGAAAATCAATTTGGAACAATTCGGAACATTTATGAGTAACCGCGTAGCGAGAACCATCATCTTTAAAACATTTATAAACCACAAGTAGTCAACATATTCTTAAACAAGTAGAATATCAACAGTTAACAAGTCCATTTGACCTGATAATGATATTAAATCACAAGTAGCCAAAGCTTTTCAAATCATTTGATTATATTAGGCAATCAAGAGCCACAAACAACATCAATAGAGTAATCAAACTATCTTTCAATTCCAATTTAATTGTTAAGTTTAGCTGAGGCATGTCTAGAGCCACCAGCAAGATCGATGTAGACAGAGGGATCACGAAATAATCACTAAGGGTTCCTTCTAGGGTCTATCAAACCCTATTTCACCCTAGCGTTAAGGGAGCCCATTCGTCAACCCCGCTCACAACATTAGCTAAAAGGCCTTGAGTGTCGACACCCCTATACCGTAGTGACCCTTACAAGTATAAGTAGCACTCTATAGCTCTAGAAACACCTTGGCCTCAATATCTTGATACATTTTGGCTCATCGGGGTCGGATTTGTGAACATTAACGTTCTATCCAATAATAAGAAGCATTGCTTCAATGGTCTTAGCCATAAGAAAATGGAGGATCGCTTGACGCCTCCCATTAATAACAGTACTCTGTACATCGTCCTAAGTCTATTAGAGGTATTTTATTTATTCTCTTTAACATAACTAGAATCAGAATAACAACATTTCACAAGTAATTTTCGAGAGTTCTCAAAGGAGATGAATAAAATAGTTTAACAACATTCGAGTGGAAAACATGCATTCTCATACTTTTTCATAAACAAGCATTCATTTGAAACATCACATAGACTGCGCACATTTGATATAAAAAGTTCGTACATATGTACTTACCACTGAGATGAAGCACAATCAAAAGCAAGAAACTAAGCCTAGCACTCCGACGACAACCACTCTCTCATATGGGGTCGATGTCTACAATCACACGTATGACGTACTCGTTATAACCAATTTACACATTTATAATAGAAATGCAGAACTACATGTAACATAGTCCTAAATGTCACTAATTAACATATAATGATGTTTAAATATCAAAACAAGTCCAACAAAACACCTAGAAGTTCAAAAATTCAAGTTTCCTATAAAATGTGAAACTACAATTCTGGACCGAATTGTAGCTCTGACTTTGGAGACATATTTACCATATCAAATCATCTCCTAAAATTTTGAAATTAATGTACGATGAACCTACATGTGTGTAATTTCAGAAACACCAAGAAAATCATGCATAGCTATTATAAAACTCAAGTTACAAAAATAACAAACACTGCTATGCAGAGACAAGTTTGGAAGAAAGTTTAAACTTTGAAGAACAATTACTACTACTTGAAGAATAGGAAAAATGCCCATATTCTCCAGAATGAATCCCTTATGTGTCTAGTTTCATCAAAAGAAATATTTGGTGCCAAAGGTTACTGGAAATGAGATTTTTAACAAAAATGGTAAAACTTGTCCAAAAACAGAGTTTCAGAAAACTTGCAAATTAGAATGAGCATATCTCCCTAACCAAAAAGGCTATGGAGTTGAATTTTCTTCCAAAATGACCCTCTATGAGTCTAGTTTCAGAATATGAATGATTTAAAAATTCTACAGAGACAAAATTTAGAGATAATATACGTTTTTCACAAATTGGTCAGATTGTAAAAATGTGCAATTTTCACCTAGAGCACTTAAAACATGATCAAATCAATTATATAACACATGCAACTTATAGAGACTTGATTTTCACACAAAATTACATAATTTTATGCATAAAGTAATACCTTTACATGCTATTGACACAAATGATCAAAACCCTCTTGGGTAACAATGCAAGGAAGATGACATTTACAACATGCATGTGGGTTCTAGTGTGGGTTTCATGAAATAGCCAATTTTTTGGAGTTCAACTCTTGATCAAACCATGAAAATGAAGAATCAAGGATATAAATGAAGAAATCTAAGATGCAATTCCATCAATCAAAGCTAAACATAGACATGCATATATGATTTCAAGACTAGAAGAAAAGTTACCCCAAGATTCAAGAAGATGGTGGATGAAAGAGTGAAATTGGCTTTGAATCCTTGAGTGGAATGATGAAAGAACTCCCCTCCATGATGATGCTAAGCTTAGACTCAAGTTTTTCATGATTTGGAGACTAAGAAATGAAGTTTTGGTGGAGTTTTGTGGAGGTCAAGCTCTAAAAACGGGAATGGAGTTTGAGGAGAGATGAGAGAGCTCATTTGAGTGTTCTTGAAGAGGAAAAAAGATGAATAATTGAGGGAGAAAGAGATAGAAGTTGTGGTGATGAATGGGATGAGTGATGGTGAGTTGGTGTAAGTATAAGAGTGTGTACATGTGTAGATTTTCATAAGTAGTGTTATTTTAATAAGAGTAGAAATAAGAATGAATTATTTTATTGGTGTTGACCAAAGTGATGGAGGGGGTAGTTGGTTTAATTAGAACAAAATTAGAGGAGTTGTGGATGGGGCTAAAGAATTGATAGCCAAAAAATTAAAGGGGTAAAAAAATGCAATTAAAAAGTCTCCCAACACCATTGTTGGGGTAGGAATTGGATTACCAAGAGAATGAGGGTTGACATGCAAATACAAGAAATTTAAGATAACTACAAAATTCCATATGCAAGAGGGGTATAAATGAGAAGTGCCAAAAATTGAGGGGTGAAAAGATAATTTTCAATTAATAGCTCACACATATAAGTTAATTTTCATAAATAATAAATTTTCCAGAAAATTTCAAATACACCACTTTGTATATAAATGTTAAAATCAAATTTTAGAAAACTACAAGTATATCTTAAGTACACAAATAAGTTTCGTATAGTATCATCCAAGTTTCAAAAACTACAAAATAATCCCAAATTAAAAATTGATATCATCATAGATGTCAATTAACACCATTACACTTTAAAATTAAGAAAAGTCATTGATATGTTTGAAATATTAATTTCTCTAAATTTTCACATATTTTTCCGAAATGACCAAATAACCCCTTACTTAAATACGGGGTATTACATTATATCCCCCTTAAAATGAAGCTTCGCCCCCGAAGCTTAAGAAATTTTTTGAATGAAATTACGAACATACTTCAAGAGAATGCAAATAATGCACATGAAGCTTGTATGCAATGCTAATACACATGCAACACTTTAATTAACGGGAATCGCGATCTCGGTCGGTTACATCCCCACTCCCTCGTATTATACTAGAGATTCAAATACAATTAGCTCAAGTAAAAGGTCGGCACCAAATTTTGAAAGGTCTAGACGAACACACAAGTTACCACGTTTAGAAAGCCAATTCGAAAATTTTCTAGCGTTTAAACAAATCTTGAAATTTATAGACACAAAATACTTTGATCCCAACTAACATGTCATTTTACTTGGCTCATCCGCGTTAAAAATATTGTCTTACCTTTATAGGATAAGATACAACAATCACCTAAAGTGTTCCACGCATACGAGGGAGAAAAGAACACTATGTGTCGTCACACAATGTGTCTATCCATCACAACTCGAATGTGTTTCAAATGTTCCAACTTAGTCTACACAGCGGGTACAACTCATAGTACCGTCGTACTAGGAGTCACGCCAGCGGACTGCTAAACAAAGTGGTCCACATCACTTGGCATTTGGTATCTCGACACCCAACATTTTTTTTCCAAAACTATTTTTTTTTAAAAAAAAAATATTACCTTTTTTTTGGGTCAAAACTTTCTTGGAAACGACCAAGTCGAATTAACTCAAAATGAAACAAAATAAGGTATTATCTTAAAATTCACACTCAAAGGTATGAAACAAATGGTCTCATGTTCTTCTAAGTCAAAGCGTCGTTACTCTCTCGTCGACAAAATAACATAACCAACAAAGCGAACGCGGATACGGATCACACGACAATGATAAATCATTTCTATAGAGTAAGCAAATATGCTCAATGGATAGCAAACATATAAATAAGCAAGTATGTTCCGCATGGAGCACATACCAATTAGCAAGTAACAGTTAATCAACCAGTACGGTACAAATCGTGTTTAAGAATACGTAAATACCCCAAAATCCCCCGCGGCTTGCTTACTTTGTTATTACCAAATTGAGATATCCTAATCAATTTTAAAATTTTGAAAACGTGTTATCTTTCTTTTTTATCTACTTAAGGAAATCGAAAAGTCTCATTAACCGGAGAACTGATGCTCTGATACCATCTGAAACAACCCGGGATCTGGGTTCAGGGTTAAAGAGACAATCGATAACCAAAAGTAGAAATATAGTTACGAATATTACATTCTATTTAAGAAATACAACAATCTTGAGAAGATAAGTTTACAAATATAATGTGTTTGAAATAATCTATGTGATCTACTCTAACTTAATCTACATGTCTTTGTCTCGTTCCGCGTTCCCATCCCCCACCTTGAGTGATGACCTGCGGTTTTAAAATGGCAAAAGCCGACGCAGTTTTGAATAAATGATCAGTAAAAACTGAGTAAATACACACTACGACATGTAAAGCAACGAGTGGCACGGAAGCATGAGTTGAAGCAAATAAAGAGATTTGGAAATCAATGAACAAAAGAGTTGGAACAATTCGGAACATTTATGAGTAACCGCGTAGCGAGAACCATCATCTTTAAAACATTTATAAACCACAAGTAGTCAACATATTCTTAAACAAGTAGAATATCAACAGTTAACAAGTCCATTTGACCTGATAATGATATTAAATCACAAGTAGCCAAAGCTTTTCAAATCATTTGATTAGATTAGGCAATCAAGAGCCACAAACAACATCAATAGAGTAATCAAACTTTCTTTCAATTCCAATTTAATTGTTAAGTTTAGCTGAGGCATGTCTAGAGCCACCAGCAGGATCGATGTAGACAGAGGGATCACGAAATAATCACTAAGGGTTCCTTCTAGGGTCTATCAAACCCTATTTCACCCTAGCGTTAAGGGAGCCCATTCGTCAACCCCGCTCACAACATTAGCTAAAAGGCCTTAAGTGTCGACACCCCTATACCGTAGTGACCCTTACAAGTATAAGTAGCACTCTATAGCTCTATAAACCCCTTGGCCTCAATATCTTGATACATTTTGGCTCATCGGGGTCGGATTTGTGAACATTAACGTTCTATCCAATAATAAGAAGCATTGCTTCAATGGTCTTAGCCATAAGAAAATGGAGGATCGCTTGACGCCTCCCATTAATAACAGTACTCTGTACATCGTCCTAAGTCTATTAGAGGTATTTTATTTATTCTCTTTAACATAACTAGAATCAGAATAACAACATTTCACAAGTAATTTCCGAGAGTTCTCAAAGGAGATGAATAAAATAGTTTAACAACATTCGAGTGGAAAACATGCATTCTCATACTTTTTCATAAACAAGCATTCATTTGAAACATCACATAGACTGCGCACATTTGATATAAAAAGTTCGTACATATGTACTTACCACTGAGATGAAGCACAATCAAAAGCAAGAAACTAAGCCTAGCACTCCGACGACAACCACTCTCTCATATGGGGTCGATGTCTACAATCACACGTATGACGTACTCGTTATAACCAATTTACACATTTATAATAGAAATGCAGAACTACATGTAACATAGTCCTAAATGTCACTAATTAACATATAATGATGTTTAAATATCAAAACAAGTCCAACAAAACACCTAGAAGTTCAAAAATTCAAGTTTCCTATAAAATGTGAAACTACAATTCTGGACCGAATTGTAGCTCTGACTTTGGAGACATATTTACCATATCAAATCATCTCCTAAAATTTTGAAATTAATGTACGATGAACCTACATGTGTGTAATTTCAGAAACACCAAGAAAATCATGCATAGCTATTATAAAACTCAAGTTACAAAAATAACAAACACTGCTATGCAGAGACAAGTTTGGAAGAAAGTTTAAACTTTGAAGAACAATTACTACTACTTGAAGAATAGGAAAAATGCCCATATTCTCCAGACTGAATCCCTTATGTGTCTAGTTTCATCACAAGAAAGATTTGGTGCCAAAGGTTACTGGAAATGAGATTTTTAACAAAAATGGTAAAACTTGTCCAAAAACAGAGTTTCAGAAAACTTGCAAATTAGAATGAGCATATCTCCCTAACCAAAAAGGCTATGGAGTTAAATTTTCTTCCAAAATGACCCTCTATGAGTCTAGTTTCAGAATATGAATGATTTAAAAATTCTACAGAGACAAAATTTAGAGATAATATACGTTTTTTACAAACTGGTCAGATTGTAAAAATGTGCAATTTTCACCTAGAGCACTTAAAACATGATCAAATCAATTATATAACACATGCAACTTATAGAGACTTGATTTTCACACAAAATTACATAATTTTATGCATAAAGTAATACCTTTACATGCTATTGACACAAATGATCAAAACCCTCTTGGGTAACAATGCAAGGAAGATGACATTTACAACATGCATGTGGGTTCTAGTGTGGGTTTCATGAAATAGCCAATTTTTTGGAGTTCAACTCTTGATCAAACCATGAAAATGAAGAATCAAGGATATAAATGAAGAAATCTAAGATGCAATTCCATCAATCAAAGCTAAACATAGACATGCATATATGATTTCAAGACTAGAAGAAAAGTTACCCCAAGATTCAAGAAGATGGTGGATGAAAGAGTGAAATTGGCTTTGAATCCTTGAGTGGAATGATGAAAGAACTCCCCTCCATGATGATGCTAAGCTTAGACTCAAGTTTTTCATGATTTGGAGACTAAGAAATGAAGTTTTGGTGGAGTTTTGTGGAGGTCAAGCTCTAAAAACGGGAATGGAGTTTGAGGAGAGATGAGAGAGCTCATTTGAGTGTTCTTGAAGAGGAAAAAAGATGAATAATTGAGGGAGAAAGAGATAGAAGTTGTGGTGATGAATGGGATGAGTGATGGTGAGTTGGTGTAAGTATAAGAGTGTGTACATGTGTAGATTTTCATAAGTAGTGTTATTTTAATAAGAGTAGAAATAAGAATGAATTATTTTATTGGTGTTGACCAAAGTGATGGAGGGGGTAGTTGGTTTAATTAGAGCAAAATTAGAGGAGTTGTGGATGGGGCTAAAGAATTGATAGCCAAAAAATTAAAGGGGTAAAAAAAATGCAATTAAAAAGTCTCCCAACACCATTGTTGGGGTAGGAATTGGATTACCAAGAGAATGAGGGTTGACATGCAAATACAAAAAATTTAAGATAACTACAAAATTCCATATGCAAGAGGGGTATAAATGAGAAGTGCCAAAAATTGAGGGGTGAAAAGATAATTTTCAATTAATAGCTCACACATATAAGTTAATTTTCATAAATAATAAATTTTCCAGAAAATTTCAAATACACCACTTTGTATATAAATGTTAAAATTAAATTTTAGAAAACTACAAGTATATCTTAAGTACACAAATAAGTTTCGTATAGTATCATCCAAGTTTCAAAAACTACAAAATAATCCCAAATTAAAAATTGATATCATCATAGATGTCAATTAACACCATTACACTTTAAAATTAAGAAAAGTCATTGATATGTTTGAAATATTAATTTCTCTAAATTTTCACATATTTTTCCGAAATGACCAAATAACCCCTTACTTAAATACGCGGTATTACACAGTGAGTCTCAGTGACGAGAGACAATCGGGTGCGGAGAAGACGTAGCTTTATTTACAAGAAGAGGAGCAGCTGCTGTTGACGAGACAATTCAAGTCAAGGTGGAGATTTGTTGAGTTGGTGCCTTGAATTGGTCAAAGGCGGGCAAACACTTTGTTTCCAACTTTGATTAGGAAGGTATCTGAAGTCAAAGGCAGTGGAGAATTAGTTAGGAAACAAGTTGTTTCCAAATCGGATTTGGAAACTTTAGGAATTTCCTAGCACTATATAAAGAACCTACTAGTCACATTATTAGGTATGCAAAACATTCTTGCAGTCTTGTTTCTCTTAAGTGAATAAAGAGTGTTTTTCCGTCGTGGAGGTAGTTAGCAAATATATTGCTAGCGAACCACGTAAAATACTCGTGTTCTTCTTTATCCGTTCATTGTTCGTGAGGTAGTTTGTCACAACATCTACCCTACTGGTTTGAACTCGAGACCAAATTTAGGGGCTATAAATGCTCTTCCAGCCTTTTTTTGGGTCAAAAACTCTTCCAGCCATTTACTTCGTCTTAATTCTATTTTTTCTTCAGTAATCTACCTTCAACTCATCTGATTCTCTGGCAGCTAGAGATTACTACTAATAATAATACTATGATAGCACGAAATCCGATCAACAGATAAAAGCATAGTTTTAAAAACCGGACCGGACCGGCCGGTTCAACCGGTCGAACCGGTAAACCGGTGCATCACCGGTCCGGTCCAGATATAAGACCGCCCATGTAAAGAACCGGGCGGAAACCGGTCAAAACCGCCGGTTAGTCCTTAAACCGTTCAACCGGCCGGTTTTTCCCGGTTTCGCCGGTTTTGTTTTTCCGCTTGCTGATGCCTCAATCCATCCTCCGTCGTGACAACACTTGCAAAAAGACGATGAGAACAGACGATGATTGATTGTAATATGCAAGAATGTAGTCGGATCTATGTGGAATGATTTTCTCCATATGTGAGAACAGAGAGATCAACATGCTGTGTGAAGAGAGAGAGAGTTGTACGGAAATTTTGGAAGAGGAGGAGAGGAGTTAGAAGAGAGAGAGGGTGAGAGAGAACAGAGAGATGATGAGATTTTTTTGGATGAATCGAGAGATGAAGAGATTTAATAGCCGAATAGATAAGAACAAACAAAATATAGGGTGGGTTTGGTATGACTTATTTCCAACTTATAATCCACTTTGGATTTTTAATCTGTTTTGAGCTTTTCAGAAATGTTTGGTATGACTTTTTCCGTGTCAGTTTTTGGCTTTTGACTTTTGTCTTGTAGTGTAAAACTAAATGCTGAAAAAAGTTGGGTTTCATGAACTTTTTTGGACTTTTTTCTTCCTAAACAATAAAGTGACCAATTTACCTCTACTTTTTTTGTACCAACAAACTATGACATCTAATTAGACCTATAATTTTATTAGTAAATATAAAAAATATAAAATGATAATTTTCACTAACAAACAAAAGTATTGCATTTTAACTTTTTTACAGTATAACTTTTTTTACCAAACTCATACATCTTTTTTCATCAACTTCTTTGTCACGAACTTTTTTTACAACAACTTAAAAGTCGACTTAAAAGTCTAAAAAGTCATACCAAACCCACCCATAACTGCATCAGTAAGTGGGTTAGAAAAATGTGGGAAGGTTGGATTTTGATATATCCAAAGCCACATCATTAATTCAAGTAAATATATATTTTATTTTATTTTTGCAAATTAATTCAAGTAAATATTTGTAACGTTAATTCAATTTTTTTTAGAATGTAACATTAATTCAAATCCCTCAAAAAAATATTAATTCAATTAACAAAATTGCATGTGGGTATCTTTCATCAAAATATATTGTTGTTGTAGTATAATTTAGTTATTTGTGTGAGTGTGTTTATATTTTTAAGCATAGATATTACTACAAAAAAAATTACAATGCTAAATAACATTCAAATTAAAACATTCAAGTATATTTTTGACTATTTTTCATCATGTTCACAATTTTTATATAAAAAATAATAAACATATATATTGTTAAAAAATGTGCGATTGACCGGTCCGACCATGAACCGGTGCCTCACCGGTTCGATGGCCGGTCCGGTTTTGAAAACTTTGGATAAAAGTATCCGATCAACAGATAAAAGTAAGCAAATACTAGCAACCGAACTCAAAAGGAGAGATCCTCTTCTAGTGCAAAAAATGCAGTTAAATTATGCAGAATTGAGGCCAAATGTTACAGAAACCCATTTCAATAAAGAACCAGCAATTACTTCTGCTCTACTATCTCTATCACATATTCATCATGGGCTGTTGGTAAAAACAACCTTCATAGCTTTTTACCCAATACAAACAACATACAACAACAATGAAACTGCATAATATTCATAACAACAAGAAAAAGAAACCAGGGTGTTTTGCACATAAATCACCTTATCCTGATATGAAAAAACCTGTAACAAATCCCTCCTACAATGAATAACACCAGACTTCAGAAGAAATCAAATTCCAGATAATTATCAGCACCTTTCTGATCAGCATTCCCCACCACAGCTGCTTTCTGGCTGGTCGGCACAGACGCCGGAGCCGGAATCCGTTCAATCTCCACCGGCTTCGGGACATCCGGCGGGCTCGCGCAACGAATCAAAGCCCAGTTCACGCCGTCAAAGAACGGGTGCTGTTTTATCTCCGTCGCACCTCGCTTATACGCCAACCGATTCTGTGGCTCTTTCACTAGCAGCCCTCTCATCAAGTCCCTAGCCGCAAAACTCACCACTGGCGACTCAGGAAACCTTAAAGGTTGACCAACAACATTAAATAGCGTAGCTCTGTTGCCCGATCCTTTAAAAGGAGTTCTACCGAAGAGCAACTCGTACAAGAAGATTCCGAAAGTCCACCAATCCACAGCGCTCCCATGCCCTTCTCCCTTGATGATCTCTGGTGCCAAGTACTCGTGGGTCCCGACGAACGACATCGAGCGGGCCCCAGTGGGCTCCGCCATGAGCTCCGGCAGCGGGCGGACTTGGTTACCGATCTCTGTCTTGGTCTTCGGCTTCTTCTCTTTCTTTGGTTTGCTTGAGAAGAAGCGCGGGCCGAAGCAGGTGGTGGGGACCGCGCATGATGGTGTGATGCAAGAGGGTTGGATGCAAGCGGGTTGAGCGCAATATGCCGAGTTTTTCTTGGAGTGGTCGGTCGCGGGAAACGAGGATTGGACGAGCGTCGGGCTGACGGTGCAACGGAGTGAGAGGTCAAAGTCGGAAAGCATTATGTGGCCGTCTTCCCTTACGAGGACATTTTCGGGCTTCAGATCGCGGTAGACAATGCCGAGCATGTGGAGGTATTCTAGGGCAAGAAGAACCTCCGCTACGTAAAACCTGCAAAATGGAAATTCAGATGTTCAAAGACGAGGACACAAAAAAAAATAAGACGGTACGCGTAGTGTACAAGGTTTCAGCTCTTTTGAATTTAGTTACTTCAAACAGTTGGTGAAGATGATATGTTGGTGCTGTCAAATCAACTAGAGAATTAATATTCCAAATTCATTGAAAAGTACCCATTCGGGTAATCTACTGAAAGATTCTGAATATGCTAAAGAAGATAAGTGTTAGCCAAGTCATAAGACAGTCAACAGAATGCCCGCACCAGCAGCATTATACAATAAAAGGACAGGATTCCATCTTAACATCAAACACGCGCGGGGGCACATTGATTTTTTTTATGCTCAGATGTTATTACGTACGGAGGGTGATAACTCCTGTAATTAGATGCAAACTTAGTGGGTGCCCAGGAATTTACAATGCTAGGTAGTAAATAGAGGAGGCTGAAAATAAGATCAAATACGCCCCCTAACAGTGAACCCCTTGCTCCAATACTTACTTTCAAAAGTAATTGAAGACACTTGCACATTACACACATGAAAGCATAGCAGCCTCTAATGTTATAAATCAACTTCATAGTAAATTAATCTTCTACACTCTAGCCTCAAGCCCTAAATGTCAGTCATATCATGATACAGAGCAATCACATCTCACCAAAGGCTCAGTTGAACAACTCTCAAAACTTTACTCCCGTACTAGTATTATCCATCATTTTACTGAGAAGTTGCAACATCATGGTATGATTAATAACAAAAACAAAACTTGTCGGACAGAAATACAAAGAGACAAGATTGTCTTAGAAGCTTGTCAATATTCCAATAAAATCATTGAAAAATACTTGATGCAGCCAGTTCCAAGAATTGAGGAAGATCTCACTGAGTTGAGAAGAAAGGAAGGTGTCTATGATGATTCGCAAGGCATTACGGCATCCAATTGCATGCAAGCTTTTCCAAGTTTGTAGGAGAAAATATATTTAATAGTAAAATTATCTTTTACATTAAATTTCTAGGCCAATGTACATGTTGCCTACATGTAGGTCATGTGATTTGACAATGCATTAGGCTTCTGCATTTCGGAATGTTAACTGAAAGTTTGAAATAAAAAGGGGATGTTAGATAGACAATTTTTTTCATTTGTCTTTACCATCAGAGTTATGTTTATTTCATATCTGCGTTATCCTATATTTCAATTTTAAGGATTTACAATTCAATTTTCTGTAATAGCAAATCCTCACATAATAGGCATGTGATATGCGAAAATTGAAGTTTTCTCTGGAATTCTATGTAATTAATTAGTTGCAACAAGGTCTCCGTGATGTATGGGGGTCAGTACAGAGTACAAGCTGATCACATTGGAGATAAAATCAATCTAAGACGAAATCAGGGCTGAATCACTCTGTGATGCGCAGGTTAGGCATGACACAGATTAGGCAAACAGTTTTATACTGGTACCATATGTGACTTCTGAGGAGCAAAAATCTTAGGAGTGCTCAAATTAGGATGCAAAGTAGACGACTAGCAATCCCAGTTAAAGACTTGAAATCCTCACATTAAGAAATGAAGTTTAAAAATAGGAATTTGGTAAACTCACTACAGCTACTGTAAAGAGATAGCCACAAATCAATGGATAAGAGAGAAACACAGATTGTTGAAGACCTTAGGTATCTACTAAAGCAAGCACCAAAAAATAACTAGGATAAAGATAAGCAACATATCAGCTGTATTGAATACTACTATTGAATTTGTAAGAAGGGTCTAGAATCATACTTCACTGCTTGCTCAGAAAAATGCTTCCCTGGTTGTCTCTGTCGTAGTGCATGCAAGTCGCCTCCTGGGCAAAACTCCATAACCAAACACGAGAACTTATCCGTCTCGAAATGAGAGTATAAACTTGGAAGGAAAGGATGGTCTAAACACTGTAATATTTCTCTTTCCGTCTGTGCACGGAGAAGCTTCTTACGACTAGCAAGTGACGATTTGTCCATTACCTTCATAGCAAAATAACACTTGGTGCCACACAGTTCGGAGAGGTAAACACTTCCAATATCACCACAGCCCAACCTCTTCAACAGCCTGAAATGGCTCAAACCCAAGACTCCATCTCTTGCTCGAATGACTTGGATTGCTTCCCATCTCGAGTCATTTGCCTTGTGTGGTTTATTAACACTGCTGCTGTAGCTGCTACAAGTACTATCATCACTTACGTCGCTGCCTGTGCTACCTCTGCACATGCTACTCTTCCCACTCTCCACAAACTCATTCCTGTCGCTAGTCCTTGCTAGGCTACTTGCCCCATCACTGACTTTAGCAGAACCAAAACTGTCCTTCACAGTTCCATGATCGGATACTTTCTTTTCAAGGGAACCCCTATTATCATTCGCTATGGGGATAGCATTTGCTGATACTTGTCGTGAATCATCTAAAGATAAGCTCGAATCAAACTTTTCAGGTAAGTTTTCTGAAGATTCTTTCCGTTGAGACTTCAGTGATCTCTTGTCTACTGTTGCATCCTTGCTGAGTTGCTTAGAGGATTCATGATGATGCACATTTTTGGATGTCGCAAGCTCTGACCTAATTGTTCTTGGTACGGGTAAAGGTCCTTGCAGTGTTTGATTAATAGTTGTTTTCCTCTGCTTCCCAGGAGAAGTTCGGCCCAAAGGTTTGGAGGCCATAGTGAAATAGCACAAACTTTTTAAATCAATCGAGTTGGGAAAAGATAATCAACCAACCGCCCCATAAGTAGTTCTCCATCTCATGTCAGCGTTCTTCAACAAAAATGAAGTTATCTGCAATAATCAAGAGGAAGAAGTTACTATATCGATAACCAACACATCAAGAATCATGCATCTGATTCAAATGAGTGAAATGTTTCAGCATCCATATACATAAGACCACACAAATGAGGAATCAAATAAAATATCCTACCTAACCAAAATGATATCTATTTATTTATTTTTCTTGTTCAGTTTCCTATTTTAGGGGAAAATGATTAGGGTTCTTCCACACGAAAATTACACAAACACAATGAATCCAGATCCATGAATCTATCAATCATCCAAACATATGCTCAAGTAAATCTAGAATAAATCGAAAGAAAAAGGAAGTGAAAAATGGCATGCAGAACAGATCAACACCTATTTTCAAAAGCAAATGAAGACATCCACAAGTGTTGAAAGAATGTTTTACCACAAGAACACAAAACCCATCACCAACCTCAAACTCAACATATCTTCACCTGAGATTTCACTATAGGATGTACTAATATGAAGCAATGAAAGACTGACAGAGAGATTCAGTCCAGTAGTACTAATCAAGAAATGGACTTCTTCAATGGCTCTTGGTAATCATCAATCATCAGATATCACAGGATAATACCAAGCAAATGAGGATAAACACAGGAAAATAGAAACAGTCACCGATGAAAAAGCACAAATCTTTGAACAGAAAACACCTCTTTTGATGGAACTCTTGGAAAGGATCTATAAACCCCACACAGACCCAGAAGCTAGAAAACAAGGGAAAGAGCACAAGAGCAGAGAAAAACCAACCAAAGCAAATCGCAAGAACAGCTCAAAAGCATAAAGAAAAAGCACGGCCCAAAAGGGGGTTTGAGTACCTGAAGCTGCAAAGATCGAAACTTTAGGGTTTCTCCTGCTGTGTGAAAACCCAATTAGCCAACCCTTGGAAGAAGATCAAGAGAGTGATGGAGATGAATAAAAGAGAGGAATGGTCTGTAATTGAATTGGTGAGTGTGTGTGTGTGGGAGAGAGAGGGGTCAAAGGGCTAAAAAAGTAGAGCTTTTCACGTTGTAAGTATATTTTGTGGCAAAGACAAGGGTCTGAATCAACATATGGGCCTCCAAGGCTTGACCTGTCTGTCATGCTTGCATCTTTTGAGCTTATGACTACTTCCAATGACACTTGGAAAATGGCCTCTTCGACGAGGTGGAGCCTTAAGCTTTGTAAGCAGGCTTCAAGTTTTCCCGTAAATGGCAAGTAAGTAGTTTTGTTTCAGGAAAATAAGTTAGACTTCATCAACAATAATACAATTGAGTGTAATGTGAATGCCTTCTAGATAGGCGACACCTCAGTTTACTTCACATTGTTATTACAAAAGTAAAATTTATGTTGAAAATTTTGAGAAAGGCTTGTAGCAACGATCACTGGTTACAAATTGTAATATGAACAGACATTCAGCAAAGAAAAACTAAAAACTTTCTCGTTCGGTTGATCATATGGTTGCTTGTTGATTATTGTTTTTAGATACCGTAATCATGAATTAGTTTTTCTTATCGATGTCGTCCTTGGTTTATGCCATTAACAATGAACTCCATTGAGAGAGCAAACCGGGACAGGCAAGGTCAGTTGTTGAACGTCTAGCCAATGTTATTTTCTGAAGTGTTGGGGGTAGTTGTTGACTTGGGACTAACATGAAGGAGTCACATTGTTACTTACCCCATTGATTGATGGTCCCAAATCACAAGAACAGCCTACTAAACTTTAATAAATATATCAGCTCAAACTTTGGGCACATGGTCCTACTGTAATGGATTTAACTGATGCTCATCCATCTGCAATTAATTTTCTTTTTAAGAAAAGAAAAGGAAAGAAAAAGGTTTCAGTGATTTCATGGGATTTTTATGAGAATGGAGGGCGTACCACTGACTTGTTTGGCTTAAAATAGGATGTAGGGTTGTCAAACTTTGCAATGTCATGATTTTTATTCTGAGAAAATTGGGGGAATTGTGGTTTCTAGTTAGGTTGTCAACTGGAGTACTAGAACTTATAAAAGTAATAAGTTTTTATGCACCTTTATGGGTCTTGATTTGCTTAACTGGCTAGATGACATTGATCTTGGTGCATTTGCAACATGTTCTCACATGGTTTTCTTGAGGGAGGAAGTATAAAAAAGAATTCTCACTGCCAACTCTTGAAACAAATAATTATATGGCTGAGAATAGCATCCCATGTAATTATGTAAATGTATCTATCTATGTCTAGGTTGGTTGTCATGGTCTGCAAATCCAAACTTTGCATACTAAAAATTCTTTCTTGGAAGAGGCCAAATTCCAGAGGAATAGCCAGATTGTCACACGCCACAACTCGCAGTCTGCGTACCCGAGAATAACCCAAGTTATTTAGCGACTTCCCTTTTAAGTTTTAAAGATACAATAAAGTTCCAACCGTACCCGTAAATGTTCAATGTACCTAAACTCGGAGATAGAAATCAAAGATGAATCGTAGAAATAGAAAGTCGAAACTAATACTAGCAAATACATTGACTACATGCTTCAAAAAAAGAATTGGGACTCCAGTTTTAGTGATGCGCTGTCTTTGCGAAATGGAGTACTGTAATCATAATTTAACAAATTATTACAAAAGATTAAACAAAGATACCATTCCTTGACATTGCAGTTAAGCACAACATAATTTATATAGATCATAGTAATATCCTGACTGAAGGCTCAACATGTACTTTAGCAAGCAAAACTTTAGGAGCTCACAGAGGGTGACACACTCCAAGACTATGCTATAACACATTTATAGAAGAAAATTAACCATAAAAAAGTAATAAAACAAGCTAACATAATTCTTCTCTGGTTCCTTTCGTTAGATCTCATATAGATTGTGCGACTTCCCAAGTAGTCTAATCCTTCCGAGCACATCGATCCAATAACAGTTCATAAGTGCATGTATTTCCAAATCCACACTCCATTTGTGAATGTGGTGCCTCATTGTTGTACAACATAAGTGCCTCGTATGATTCAACCATTACACGCTCTACCTAGCTGCAACGGGATCATTTACCTTTACGGCCCTTGCGCTTAGAAGCCACTTTCTGGGGGGGTTGCTCAACAGAAGAAGCCTCTTTCTGGGCGGGTGGCTCAACAGAAGAAGCCTCTTTCTGGCTCTTGGATTTCCTCAGAGCTTCCCTTTTCTCTTCTCTGCAAGAAATCATTCAAATTCAAACCATTAGACATGACTTCGAGCGGAATCATTCAAATTTGAATCATTCAAATTCAATTTATTTTTTTCATTTTGGAGGGGGCTGCGCAGCAGTCTTTCCTTTCTATGGAATGAACAATTAATGCACTGCATACCTGATTCTTGAAAGCTCTTCACGTGGTAGGGGCTTAGTTCTCTTCCATGTTCTAGGGGGCAGGGTTGACTTTTTTCCATTTTCAGCGACGCCGCTCTCCAATTTTCCGTTCTCTTCATCATTCTTAGCCACACTGCCATCAGCAAGTTCAGTAGCTTGCTCCACTGTCTCTAACGGTTCAGAATCTCCAGGATTTGCCTTCTTTGAATTGCTTATTTTCTTCAACTGTATAATAGACGAAACAGTAAACAAATAAATATTAATTTGCTATTTTAGAGGTGCACAGACATTCAAGTGTATACGTGTCCATACATAAATTTTCTAACTTAGTCAGAGATGGCGATAAGTTTCTTGGTGCGGTTTCTCCTTTAATCATACATTTTGCTTATTTTTTTTCTCTATAAAATGACCAGTCATCACGCTCCCGTCATTTCTTGATTGTGTTCAGTTCATGTTTATGTGAATTTTCCCATAAGCTGTTCCCACTCAGGACAGTCGCATGTATGCTAACCCTACTTAGGAGGTTGAGAGTAATTTGGTACATATACTATGTCACGTCACATAAGTTTTTTAATGGACATGATTTTGTTAGTGGCTATGTTATAAGAAAGTTCAAATACTGGTAGTCTGGTACCCACAAATGTGAGACCAATTTACAAATATTCAATGCCCCGGACAGCTACAAAATAGATATCACCAAAGCAATGGAGCAACAGATTGAAGATAAGTGCAATCAAAACAAATGCATGAACCTCCTGTAAACATGCATGCCTCAACTGACGAGAAAATGAAAGTTTGCTCATTTACTTGACCAATGCAATGAAACCAAGTCAAGATATCCAAAATCTTAAAAAAA
This sequence comes from Linanthus parryae, assembly GCA_023055425.1. NCBI lineage: Eukaryota > Viridiplantae > Streptophyta > Magnoliopsida > Ericales > Polemoniaceae > Linanthus > Linanthus parryae. The sequence goes on along the minus strand of JALGPY010000004.1, from coordinate 122,998,555 downwards.
CACTTGTATTGTTTCATGTCCAATGCATTGTACCTTGGCCACAAAAAAGCCGTCCATGTTATGAACATGGGGATAAAAACGTCTAGTCTTGTCTAGCGACGGATGGAAATTGTTTTCCCTGAAGTGAACAAATCTGTAACAGAGACACATCACCAGTTGAGCCCTATGAAAAACAATACAACATCCATTTTTGATTTCCAGAGGAAAAAAAAATACCCAGGACGTCCAAAGTCAAGGCCACATGGAACAAGTTTAACATCCCTCTTCTTGAGCGCGTAGTCTATAATTGCTTCATTCTGCAACCCCATGTATTTTATAAATGACTGAGGGCAAGAAATAATGTACTAGAAAAAATGAACCGAAAAAGGGTAATATACTGTAGGAACATAACAAACTTCAAAAGATAGCCACACACATACCTCATGAATCATAATTGAGCATGTAGAGTAAGTAATGTATCCTCCAGTTTTTGAATTAGCATCCACCAAGTCAATGGCAGCAAGAATCAACTCCTACAGAAATAAGAAACTGTTGAGGAACTCTGAAAACAAAACCAACTGAAACACGATGAATTGGAAATATCATTTAAGTCGAAGAAGCAGTCAGCAGCTCATTGTTCAGCAGAGGCACATAAAAGAGGATTACTAGCTGAAATCCAGGCACCTTTTTTGATGATAAAAATAATTGCAAGTAACTGGTGCTCGCACATATTCAGCCAAGTCATGCAGGACAACAATGACAGCTTGGAACCTAAGTTTAGCTCACAATAGAGCTCATATTCCAGAGGGGCCACCTGGAGCGGTGTGGGAGTGGAAGCGAAGTGGCAGTGGCTAAATTGAAAATGAATGGATTTGAGTTCACCATAAGAGCGCCTATGTAAAATATATTATTCAATGTATTTAAATAAACACAGATAGTTAAAATGATGCGTGTGAGCTCAAGATGGCGAGAAATGCATTTTACAGGCATTTCAAAGAGAGAAAAATCGGATTTTGGCTATAATATCACAAGTGGGCAAGTAGTTCCCAGACCAAACTAACTATGAAAACTAGTAGAATAGAAGATAGTAAGATAGTAGTCTCTTCTTATAAAGTGGAAGAGCCGTTCTAGAGTCTTAATGAGACTCCCGCACTCACCAGAAGTGAATTTTATCAGTTGAACTGCAGTGCAAATTAGTTGCCCAGATCCTTTTCAGAACTTGGTGCTTGGTTATTCATGCGGCCCTCCCCAGTTTATGAAGAGCTTCTGGGGGTCTACTTAATAGCTAGGCCATAACTTTAAGGAAGTCCAAAATTTTGAAGAACTATTACAGTTGCAGATGAATTGAGTCTTTGCAATTTATGTGCTCAAACTTTTTGGGCCTGAATTTAGGTCCCTTTGGACCAATTTAGACTACTAAGCACGGAACAGATGACCAGCTCCTTTGCAGACAGAAATAACAAAAAATAGCTAGGAGAATGTTGAAACTATGAATCTGGAAATTAGAGGACTCGTAACGTCAATTATCCCCAACTCGTTTAATCACCCTAAAAGGTTAAGGATGACAGCGAGAATAATCCACGCTTCATTCAACCGGCTTGTGCTCTCTTATATAACAACACATGAATATGGTTATGCCTCCTTCTCACTCTCAATGACAGCGATGTGGGGCAATTACTGGACTTTGACTTTGTATATATCTGAAATTCTATTAGCTCCAAGTCCATGAAATAGTTTACACCCCAACTCCAGCTCAAAAGTCATACATGGAGTATGTGACTATATTGTTCCGTAGAGTCAGAGTAATGCACTGCTTTTGAATTATGTATTCTCTTGGTGAAATATCAAGAAGCAAGTATATATATTTTATCAAAAAACAATGTCTATTAAATATAATGGCAAGTACATCAACGTATACGGCTTAACAGTCTACATTTGCTTAGCTTTGAGTCCAAAAATCTGGAACCTTCTTTGATTGCTTACCTATATTATTCATTACTTCCTGTCACGGATGATCTCAATTAGAATTTTCAGAAAATTTAGAACTTTTTCAATACACACAGCCTACTCCGAGAAAAATGAAGCCGAGCTCTACAGTTTGATGGGTCAGGAACGTATCATCATTTTGGTTTCCAATTTTTCAACAGAATGTGTTGGTTGGGCACCTAATCATGTAATTTCATTTCCTGGTTACATGAAACATTCAATCGCTACTTATCTCATCCTTCGAACTTGCATCACCAAACCATAGTCGTCATAAACAAATAGTGAAAAGCTTAAACAGGAAATAGACCGGTAGGATCTTGGATTGGATTTTGAAGGAAGCTTTGGAAGGAGAAAGGTGTTACAAAACCGATGCTTCAAAACAAGAGATTCTGAATTTGACAACAAAGATCCGAGATATAAAAACCTAACGCACCCAGTTGGGCGACACAGTTAAGTTCGAGTCCTGTCTTCTATTCCAGATTGGACATGCAATCCACCCAGAAAAAAACTGATCTCGACCCACTGTATCAAGCCAGTCAACTGTACACATGTGAACTGCGGCTCAGTAATGAGTTGTCATGAGCGACGAAGATTATGATGTCTAGCTGCTACCTAATGACCAGGCCACAGGAATATAACAAAGATCTTACAATAGTTAGTAATGGAGTAAATACACAAACAACTCTAATTACCTCTCTCTTCTGTTCTCTACCCACTAACAATTTACGTCTTTTGATAAAATGTATACATAGTCATAAGGTTATCTTTATTACTTCATAGTAGCTAATAGTTTTTTCATTCTTATTAACTTGTGCATGTTTTCAGTTGTCACCTCCTAGTTCCTAAAATGTAATCAATACTCCCTAGTTTTTTTTCTCAAGTCCATACTCCATAGTTCGTTCTTTCATAATACAAGATTAGTTCTTTGTTTAAAAAATTAATTAGAATATACTTTTATGCTAAGTTCAAAATTAGTTGAATCTGCAGTTGTACTACTATGAAGTGGGATGAACCACTGGCCTGGTTCCATATGAATGATCAAAAATATAACCACTTCATCAAACAGTTCCATGTCCAGTATAGTTTAAACTACTAACATAATTATCCAATCCTGATAATCCCCCATAAGCAGGGACTCAACAGATTCACATAATATGGTACTGATACATAAGTACTACGTATAATAGACATGCAGACCATATGTACCTTCTGAAGATGAGCACACTTATGTATATCTTCCAAAGTTTTAGAAGTTTTGACAGATTCATCTTTAGATATAACCTGCAAAATATGTGAACCCAATCAAATTACTTGATCAAACAAAGAGAGACACCGAGACAGAGAGAAAGCAGACAGATAACTCACCCCAGTACCACTACAAGGGGCATCTAGCAGAACCCTGTCTGCTGTGTTTGGACCCAAAACTTTGGGGAGCTGGAATATAAGAGGGAGAAAAAATATAGAAACATAAGAGCAGATTAAAACAGAAAAATATACCAAACTGACGCATTGAAACTGAATGGATTGCCTCCAAGCATACAATCCCTATAAGAGTCTTACAAAAAAAATGAAGTTTTGGAACGTTGTCTGTTTTCGCCATAAGGAAAACAAAAAAAGATGCCCTACCTCTCTTCCATCATAGTTGCATACTATAGTGTTTGTCACACCCATACGAGATAAATTTGCAGTAAGTGACTTCAGTCTCGACTCTTTCATCTCATTCGCATAGATTATACCTGGTCATCATTGGATTTGGTCAACAAAGGAAATGATAGTGTTGAACAGAAATAAGAGATTGAGGAAACAGAAACACGAAACTAGTAAAGCCGTGCAATTGAATCAGAAATCACCCAAACGTAAAACTGAATCGTCTAACTCGTTTGACATCCAAAACCAATAAAGGACACCTGGCATCCACGTCAAAAAGATTGCAAAGACATCATAAATGCCTTAACCCACCATGACTCGGTCATAAACATGTAGAAATTTCTAATTCTCGTCCACTCTCATACATAGTTGTCAAAAATCTTACGATTCACGATTCGTATCCTACGATTCAATTCGATTCACCCATGAAACGATGCGAATCCCTTGGTGAATCTTTGATGGACAAAAAATTATTTGAATCCCGATTCAAGGGTCCAAATCTTACGATTCAATTGCGATTCAGACCGATTCTACGATTCACCTTCGATTCGTCTCAAGGTCTAATTGAGTTGCAGTATCAGTCTAAGTTACTTCCTACAATTATATTTGTTTACAACATGCATTTGTTTTAAATTACTAGTGCATTTTCTCAAATCCAACGCTAATAGTTTCCTATTAATTTCATTGTCCCCGGCATCTTCTAGTTCCTTGCTCCACATGCCTATATATATCTAGATAATCTTTATCTTTCAGATATGTGAAACTCCTAATCACTAGTTGTGGATGCCAATAATTTGAGCTTTCTTTTTGTAAAAATATTAATATTCTGTTCAATAATGGTATAGCTTTATGAAATATTTTATTATATCTACATTAGAATATTGCAAGCTGAATCTTTACGATTCACGATTCGATTCGATTTACGATTCAGGGAAGGTCAATTTCGATTCACTATCTGAATCCCGATTTGACAACTATGCTCTCATATGTATACAAAGTGTCTAATCCAAACACGCACACACGACCCTCTAAATCACCTATGCAGCTGCAAAACACATGGATACCGCAGTGGCTGCAACAGAAAACAATCAACCACCACCACGGTAAACTCTTCCGCCTCCTTTCACGTTTAAAAAAATCAGATCCAGAGCTTGAGTAATTAACTTTCCAGAGAAATTTCACAGTGTTTCATGGTTCGGGACAGTTTTACTATGTCTACTTTGAAGAGCTGAGTTTTCAAACTTTCTACAGGAATGACATAATGTTAAAGTTGTGGTATTTTGTTTATTTATCTCGCAGGACCACTAAGGCCACTTTTAACCAATGTGTCCCCTTGGCATCACTTCATTACAGTTATTTATCAGTGTTCTTCACATTAATTGAATTGATGGACACAGGTGAATACCCCAAACCAAGTGCGATGAGCAATGGGCCCTTCCCACGGCTGATTTCAGAAAGTATAAAAGCCATAACATTGCACAGTTTAACTGAATCGATCAAGATAGCAAATAAAGACTTTGGGAGTTTGCGAAACACCAATTAAAGTAAATTTATTACTCACCACTATTCTTCATAAGAGCCGCAACATAGGTTGTTTTACCTCCTGGAGCAGCCCTGCAGTAAAGCATAAGCACATGTAAGACATATTATGTAACAACCATAATTATGTAACATTTATTACATGCTATGAGGTGTGCACCCTGTATGACATCATTTTCAAAGCAGTACTTACTACTTAGTATCCATAACCAAAAAGAAATATAAACATAGAAGGAGAACTCAATACATACTATAATAGTAGAAATTAGAACTGTAAGAAAGAAACAAGAATGGTTCGTACAAAAACTTCAGAACAAAAACGTGCAAGGCTATAAACCAACAAGTTATAAAAGATTTTTGGTAATGCGTCACAAGTATAGTTACTTACGCCATATCGACAACCCTTTCATTCTCTTGCGGAGCAAGGGCCATCACAGGCAAAAAAGAGCTCGCACCTTGCAACTGTGTACAAATGCAATATGGTCGTCAATATAAGACAGAAGGGTTACTTATTTTTTAAAGTCTTTCAGTTCAATTGAAAGCAAACTAAGATACCATGTAATGACCAGCCATGTACTCGGGGGTGGCACCAATTGGAACTTGCGAGTCATACACAACCAGTCCAACCTGGAAGTATGGACATGAAAGACAACAACGTCATTAAAAAGAAACGAATGCACAAAACAATAGGAGGGTAAAATACAGATACCAAGTAGGCTTACTTTAGACCACTTCCCTAAGGGGTCCAAGTTCACTCCTCTGTTCAACAGAACACCAGCCAAATCCCTCCGGCGGGTCTAAATTTGTAGCAAAAGCAAAGATTCAGTATCAACATGTCCGGCCAAGAGACACAAAAGGAAACACGGAAGGATTTGGAAGTCCAAACATAGTGCATTTTTGTATATTTCACCTTCAAGGTGTTGGTTCTGAGAGATATGGGTCTAGGCTTCTCAAAAGATTCAATAAGCTCCATAAGTTCATTAACTGGAAACATCTGCAAAAAGACGTGAAATCTAATTAACACAAGCTCCCAACATAAGGAAGAGAAAGCCTAGAAACCAATATCAGATTGGTGGCGACTGACTACCTCCACCAAAGCCCCAATTAAGAACTCATTGTAACCATAGTATGAGCCTAAATCCAACTTCAGCTGCTCAACATACTCTTTTCGTGACACACCTTCTTGCCTCAAAGCCTTGAAACTTGAAAGTACTCGAACAACTAAAGCACATTGGTCGAAAATAGAGCAAATGACTCAGTAAATTTAAAACTGGTACGATATTAGCACTCTGTTAAACCGGTATCATACAACTCACTCTCTTTTATTCTCCTTTGCAGTGTTTGAAGATTAGGAGGTTGGTGTGCCTCTTCCTCAAGTTCCTACATTGTTGTTGAGAATGATATTTAAAGTGTAGACAATAAAAAGAACTGAACTTCACATTAAAGATAAAAAGAAACAAGCTAAATTTACCTCGGTGGTGGGTAATCTAAACTCATCATCTTCTTCTTTGATGTTCAGTTGCAATTCAGCCTCTGCATCTTTTGCCTCTCTATCCTGCTTCTTTCTATCTCTTCTTGCAACCTCCTCAATATCATCGTCAGAGTCTAATTCAGAACCCTCCTCTGAACCTACACAAAATTAACCACAACCCATTTAAAAAAAAACCTGTCTTTTCGAATAACAGAGAAATATATAAATCAGAACCCTCTTCTGAACCTAGAGCAAATTAACCAAAACCCATGTAAAAAAATCTGTCTTTTCGAATAACAGAAACAAAAATTAATCTTTTCTTGTACCTTCGTCGTCACTTCCTTCGGCGGATTCATCGGCGTCGTCATCGTCGTCGTCGTCGCTACCTTTGAGGAAATCATCAGCCATAGGATCATCCCCATCAGAAGACACCTCAGACCCAGAATCGCTCTCTCCTTCATCGCCATCCACGAATTGACCGTTTTCTTGTGCGTCATCGTCGTCGTCCTCCGTGTTGTCGGAATCACTAAAAACATCATCTTTGGGCGAGTCCTCCTTCTTGAGCTTCTTCTTGGGTGGAGGTTTCTGGAACTTCTTCGCATCCTTCTTCTTCGTACTAAGTACAGCCATTAGAGAGGTTGAAGTGAAGTGTAGAGATTCTTCTTCTTCTTCTTCTCCGGTTGGTCTGTGTTGTTAATTTTGGTCGGCTAGGGTTTTGATAAACCTCGCCGTTGAGGAACTTTAGGTCTGCGATTTGACCCGGCTAAATCCAGTTTCCGTTTCTGGGCTTGGGTTGGGCTATGTTATGGTTGATCCCCAGTGGAGTGGACTTGGCCCACACAATGGGTGTTTGTTTGAGCCCGTTTATTATTATTATTTGTTTTAACTCTTTTTATGGTAAATTACATGTGGGTGGTTTGGGTTCGATTTTGTTAAATCACTCATAGTTTAAAAATATATATACTTAGGAGAAGATGAAAATGGTGTCCCCGATAATTTTATATGATAACCATCAAATTATGTTCTTACACAGTTTTGATAAGTTACATAAATTAATCCGAAAGAGAGGGTAAATTTTCAAGTACTTGGTAGTTAAGTGGGTGGTAGGTGAAATTTAAGAGCTGAGGTTGATTTAATTCAAAAGCTGAAAAAACATTTCGAAGTCAAACCATGTTATTTTATAAAATAAAAAGATATGATCCGTAGCTTGCTCCGTTACAAATAGAAAACTCATCCAAATTTCCGTTACTACATACAAAAATAATGAGATGCACTTTTTTTTACTGTACATGACTTATACATGGACTTTTAAAAGCTCTTCCACTTGAGCTTGCACCCATTTGTATTATTGTACTTCTACCTATGTGTGGGCTTGTTGAAAAAGTTCCCTTACACAAAAATAGTATTACACCAATTATATTTAATAACGTACTATTAAAAAATGTCTATTTAATAAATATGGAGAGACCGAGGACGAAACAAATAGGAGAACTCTGCAAAGACTATAGGAAAGAGAAGATATAGACATTTGGCAGGATAATTGGGTCCTTAACTTGGAGGCAGCTAAACCCAAGCCCCCAGATGATCTGATGAGAGCCCCAAAGAAGGTAAATGAATTGCTCCCTCCGCCCCGCAAATATAGTCCATTTTTTAAACTACAACTTTTTTGAGACATGCAATTAATACATCCCACTACATATTTTTGCACTACATATTTTTGACATGTTATTTCCACTATTATACTTGATTTTGTTTTCTCCTTGACTTGGTGCATTGAATATGAATTGGTAGTATTGTAATTTTACTATATTTTTTACCTTAAAAATGTAAGTGCAGAACTATTTTGGGACATACAAAAATAAAAATATGAACTATCTTTGCTGGACGGAGGGAGTAATTGATTGGAATCTCAGCACTTGAAAAATGGAGGTGCTGCGAGAATGGATTAGTGATCTGGAAGTTCAAGAAATCTCAATATTGAAATTCCCAATAAAGAACCATCAAGACAAATGGAGGTGGTGCCTTGGCAGAAATAAAAGTTTTGTGGTTAAAAATACCTACCATTAGCAAATGATGGGAAGAAACCCTACAATGCAAGTTTCAAAGAAATGGACCAAGCTCTGGAAGTTAAAGTGCCACAATCGACACAAATTGTTAGTTTGGAGAATTTTGTCAAAAGTGCTGCCAACAAAGAACAACATTAAAACAAGAGTAAGTGTTGTTGATACAACTTGTCCCTTTTGTGATGGTTTAGTGGAAGATGAATGTTTTTTCTATTGTCAACTTGCAAGAAGTATCTTGATTTTTCTTTTTGAGAATTAGAAACCGATGAAAACCCAACAGAAGCATTGAAGATTGGTTGAATTTGGTTATCATGGGTTTGCATGAAGAACAACACGATGGTTTCAACATCAAACTCCAAGCCATTGTTAATCTAAACCAACTTTGGAAGGAAAGAAATGAGAACTGGAGCAATCCAAAATGTAAGAAGAATCAGTAAAGAATGGAAGATGTGATCAGGAAAATCAGGGATGCATACAATGAATTCTACTGTTGGAATGAAACTAGTTATGGAATTGACAAGGTTGATTCTTACAGAGACACACAAGAGTTAGTTTGGTCTCCACCAAGTGAAGGAGATATTAAAATTAATGTGAATGCTAGCATCAAACACAATGTGGCTGGTATGAGTTGTGTCAGCAGAAACTGTGAAGCTCCTCTGCTTTCTATTGAAGGTGAGTTGGACTACAATCTGGATGTTCTTGAAGCTTAGCTACATAAGCTAGAAATGGCTATCAAAACAGTCAATAGGAATGACCGGACAAGAGTGGTGATTGAATCTGACTGCAGAGTTATTGTAGCTGGCTGCAAAAACTCAACTGGAAGTGGAGAAATAGAGCACAAGCAGTAAAGGATTGGCTCATAGTGCATACGTTAGTTGTTTTAAATTATTGCAGTAGGTCATGTAACTCAGCTGCTCATGAAGTAGCAAATTGGGTAAGAAGAAATGGCTGTGTAGGCTCTTTCAATCTAGATTTGTTACCAGATGCTTTCTGTAATGTTCTCAAGAATGACAAGTTTGGTTCTTCTTTCTCTTAAAAAAATGGGATTTATCAAAATAAAACAAAATAAGAGGGGCACATTGCATAGAAGAGTTAAGAAACTTAAATCGATAGGATATACCGCAAGTTAAGATCACGTGGAGAAGAAGACATGTAAACAAAATCCAAAAAACAAGAAAATAAACCTTAATACCGCTGAATTACACTAAGTCAATAACGTAAGAGTTTTGCTAACTAATCAAAAACTTGTCAATGATTAATCACAAATAAACAATGAATTAGAAAACCACTTAATGTCCCATGAAAACAAATCTGAACCACCACACGCGGGCGTGCCGCCGCCGTACGGCCTGGCGTGGGCTTGGGTTTGGGTTTGAGTTGTGGGCTTTACTGTGGACTAATTCTTTTTTGGGATAGAAACTAACTTTTTCTAGCCCAGAAAATTAAACATAAACAATTTTGTTTCAATGTCGTTAATTAATCAAACAGTTAATTAACTGTCAAAACCCATCAGTTGCAACGTCCGAACGGTTGTGTCTCTATAATCAACCCGTTCAGTGCCTATAAAAGGAAGTATTCTATCTCAGAAAATCCCATTACGAATTCACTCATTCATTCTCTGTTATCAACAATTTCTCCACAAATTTTCTACTGCTAGTCTCGTTCGTTGGGTGTTGTAGACCGGTGCTTCATCTACAACATCGGAAGAACTTTTATCCTGGGAGACAATTCGTTACTGCAGAAACCAAAGCACCAACGGTACCCGACGAATACTGTCTTACGGTGACAGTGAATGTACGAGACTGTTCTTCAACATATTGTATCAACACGCAGTCGTTTATCTATCTGTAAGTCATCATCTTCTTCTTCTTATATTATGTTTTCTTCACTTAATATTTTCTTCTAACAAAAACAATTCGGGTCCAAGTTTCTAACAGAAAGATGAAGAAAACATATGTCAATATGTGATTAAAAAAAATACAGAGATGCATAGCAGGAGTAAAAGAAAAGAATCAAGATACATTAATGGAGATGAAAGATTACAATCGTTACTTGACAAATATTCAATAGACTAAAGGGTATGTTTAGGGAAATAATAATGGAGACAAGTAACCGACTGTTGTATTCTTTTCAAATAGAAACTATAAAAGACATTAAATATTTATAGACAAAAGGGTATATTTAGGGAAATATTGATGGAGACAAGTAACTGACTATTTTTTTAGTAATATTCTTTTCAGATAGCAACTGTTTACATTAAATAGAATTAAGTTGCTTGGAAAATTTTTAAAACAGTGGAGGATATATTTGACAAATCAAAAAGTATAGAAAACGGAGAAAACATGTTAAACACTTTGAAGTCCTTCACTTTTTTTAGTAGTAGAGATATATAGAGATAATTTTGTTCCCTTTAACGCATTTAGTCTTGCAATGCTCCGTCGTGGAAGAACTCGTTTCAAAGTAAAGGGGGCCAGACGGATCATCGCGAAAGCCAACACGCTTTCATCATCGTACTCCTATAAGTTTATCAATTGTGTTTCTATTACATCGTGAAATTCTACGGTTGTCTAACACTAGAGTACGAATTCATTAGAGAGGTGAACAAGGTATGTAGATGATGAAATTCTTAAGTTAGCTAATTGTAAGTGTTCTAGATAATAGTCACTTTAAAAAAGTAGAGAAGGAAAAGTGTATGGATTCAGTTTTACCTGAATGAGAATGTATGTTTCTGGCAAAAAGAATAATTAAATACCAGAGTATATATATATTATCTTTATACATGTCACGTACTGAGGTGGTTTTTGGCAGTTTGTGCAATGTCTACACGTGACATACGTCGCGAACACATGAATCACCTTTGACTAGACATTTGGAACTTATCGGTTGTCAAGCAATAATGAAATTGCCATAATAAGTTCACCTAAAAAATTGCCATAATAAGCAAACCAAGCGAGAAAAATAAGGCTTGCGCATAGGAGCAAGTTGCTTGAAATAGGTATTAAGAACAAGAATCGGTCAAGAGTTGAATAAAGTACAACGTTTTGGCCAAATTCACATGACCAAATACGAATGTTAGGTGAGATTCAGATTCAGTTACCTTATTTAGAGGAGATTCTTGTTATTCCATAGTGCTGAATTTAAGGTTCACCTAGTATTAAACCATCTTCTTCATGGATGTTGAAATGATTTTCACCTGTTTTTTTAGACCAGGTCTTCATCAATCCTAGTGTCTCTACAGGTGCAGAAAGAGAGATGGCAGAAGACATCAAGAATGGAGTCTCTCAAATTGAGCTCCATGAGAAACCTTTTCCCAGCATCAATGCACAAGGTAAACCTTCCATCTCTCTTGGAAGTCATTTGTTCAATCTGAATTATACACCATACTTTCTTACGCTTGCAAGTAGAAATCTATATTTTTCCATTTAGATTAGTAAAGAAACGATGAAAAAAAAATCAATTCTCTTTCAACATCTTTACATAGAGTTTTCATACAAATTTACTATTATCTGAGTTTATGAAAAAAGAACATATACTCATTCAGAATTTTTAGCTGGACATTATCTTCAGTGCGATCCAAAAATGAAAAATCCACACCCACATGTAGACACTTTTCAGAGTTTAAACAAAACGATGAAAAGAACACAGACTCATTAGTTTTGTGATCTTCCTAATGTTTCGACATGTTTCAGCCCTTATAATCTCTTCTTTGAAGGTCTTGTCGATGCAATATATTTGGTAGGATGGTTTCGGGTTGTACTTTGGTCCTGGTTTAATGAATTTCTCGCTACCTTCCATCTCCTCGCTCGAAGTCATTTTTTCAATTTGAATTATACGCCATATTTTCTTACGCCTGCTCCCATAAATCAACATTTTCCCATTTAGATTAGTAAAGATACGATGAACAAAATCAAATATCATCATAACTACTTTTAACACTTTTTAAGGACACTTTTTTCTCTGTGTTTATCCAAAACAATGCAGACTCATTCAGAACTTTTAACTGGGACCCAAAAGGATATAAGGACGAAAATGATAGAAATGAAAATACACAGGGGTGAAATTCCAAAAAAATAAAACAAACAGTCTAAAAATGCAATTTCAATAAATGATTGCTTTCTTCTCCGGCTGGTTTTTGCAGAAGACGAAGAAGTGAACGACAATCCGATCGAGCAAGTCCGCCTAACGGTACCGATCACCGACGACCCGACCCAACCCGTATTAACAATCCGGACATGGATTCTGGGTCTAGCCTCATGCGTCCTCTTAGCCTTCGCGAACCAGTTTTTCGGGTTCCGGACCAACCAGCTCTACGTCTCCTCCGTGGCGGCGCAGATCGTGACTCTACCGGTCGGAAAATTCATGGCGGCGTCGTTTCCGAAGAAGGAGATCGGCGTTCCCTTCACAACGATGTCGTTTTCGCTCAATCCAGGTCCGTTCACGCTCAAAGAGCATGTGCTGATCACCATCTTTGCTAGCTCTGGGTCCAATAGCGTCTATGCCGTGAATATTATCACCATTGTGAAGGCTTTTTATCACCGCAAGCTCAATCCTCTTGCTGGGTTCTTGCTCTCGCAGACCACCCAGGTATTGATTATTGATTTCAATTTTTTTTTTTTTTGCTCTACCTTCAATTTGCTGCTGAAAATTTGGGTTTTTTTTTTTTTTTTTAATGCTAATAATAAAAATTAACTTATGAATTTGAATGACAAGTAATGGAAATTAGGTGGATTTAGGAGGTGGGTTTGGTCTCATTTTTTGATTTTTGTGTAATGAGAGGACTTGGCTATGCTTGTAAGTTGGAACCATGAATGCTAGGAAAAGAAAGTTCAAAAGATCGCGCAGTTTTGGTAGCGAATCACAAACTTTTATTTACTATTTGGAACTTGGTACTAGATGAAATGTTTTTGTGCACAATCAGTCACGCGACACTACTTGGGATTTCATTCCTTTTGCTTCCATTATTTTTTTCCTAGTATAATCCATGATTCTAAGCATAGCTATTTGCCTATTTCGTATGTGATTGTGCTTGTTGTTTTGGAAACTCCAAACTCCAAACTCCTGGCAATAGTTACTAAACCCATTCAGTACAATGCACTAAATGGGAGGATTTAGTGCATTGTACTGAGTTATTGTTACAGCAGTTCCCAGTTTTTAATGAAAAGTCGGTTTTCTCAAAAAAAACAACAACAATGCACCAATCACATTTTTTGACATTTGTCCGATATAGTCCGAGAATGCTATAAGCTAATCGTTCTCAAACAAGCATTTCCAAGGCAAAAATGCAAGAGGGGTTATCGTGCGCACACGTAGTTGGCTTCCAGTTAAGACTTATGAGTAATGTTTTTTTTTCCCCACAGGTCTAGTTTCTCTCAAAATGTCGGTGAAGTCTCATATGTAAAAACGCATATCATAAATTTTTGGGTTCATGCTTCCCGGGTCCTAGGCTCCCAGGCTCCCAGCATAGTTTGTCAAAATTTTCTAAATAATTGCAAAATGAGACTGAAGGATTGGATATCTTATAGAAAAACCCAACCGTCTCTTTATCCCATAGTTACCATTCAGCAGTGTCCGAAGTGAACACGAGACTTCTTTATTTTCTACAGAGGTTCTTAAGCTTGATTTAATATGCACCCGTGAAGTTCTTCTTTCTCTTTACTGTGTTTTTCTTAAACACCACTGTTCTCTAGCGAATTGCGAACTTCCATTTACTATTTGGAACTTGGTACTAAATGAAATGTTTTGTGCACAATCAATCACATGGCACTACTTGGAATTTCATTCCTTTTGCTTCCATTATTTTTTCCTAGTAAAATCCTTGATTCTAAGCATAGCTATTTGCCTATTTCATAGTTTGTAAAAAAAAAAAGACATGTGATTGTGCTTGTTGTTTTGGAAATTCCAAACTCCTGGCAATTGTGACTAAACCCATTGACACTATGCACCAATCACATTTTTTGAAATTTGTTCAATATAGTCCGGAAATTGTGTCATCCAAACTGTTAAGCTAATCATTCTCAAACAAGCATTTCCAAGGAAAAAAATAAAAAATAAAAAAATGCAAGGGGGATTACCGTTTACACATGTAGTTGGCTTCCTGTTAAGACTTGTGAGAGTAATGATTTTCTTCCCACAGGCACTAGTTTCTCTCAAACTGTCAGTGAAGTCTCATTTGTAAAAACGCATATCATAAATTTTTAGGTTCACTGTTCCAGGGTCCTAGGCTCCCAGCATAGTTTTTCAAAGTTACCTAAATTACTGCAAAAAATGAGACTGAAGGATTGGATATCTTACAGAAAAACCCAACTGTATCCTAAGCCCATAGTTACTATTCAGCAATGTCTGAAGTGAGAACGAGACTTCTTTATTTTTTCCAGATGTTCTTAAGCTTGATTTAATATGCACCCGTGAAGTTCTTCTTTCTCTTTACTGTGTTTTTTTTCCTTAAAACACCACCACTCTTCATTAAACTTTAATTCGGGATCTTCCAAACGTCGTGAAAGGTATCATAAATGTATAACAACCTAAAGGTGTTTCATCCTTTTGTACTCGTTAACGTTCATATAATGGTTGGCACTTTTGTAGATGCTGGGGTATGGCTGGGCTGGCGTGTTCAGAAAAATTCTAGTCGATTCTCCCTACATGTGGTGGCCGGCAAACCTGGTCCAGGTTTCACTATTCAGGTCTCTCTCTCTCTCCCTCTGCGTGTGCGAAGTAACTTACCTCATCTTCATGTTGACCAACTCTCTCTCTCTCGACTAACATTGTCGTCATCTGTACCGCAGGGCATTGCACGACACAGAAAAAAGAAGCAAGGGAGGGCTATCAAGGCTACAATTTTTCCTTACAGTGTTTGTTTCAAGTTTTTCGTACTACCTCGTCCCTGGCTACTTTTTCCCTTCTATATCCTCCCTCTCCTTCATCTGCTGGATCTGGAAGGACTCAGTTACTGCCCAACAGATAGGAGGTGGAATGACTGGAATGGGACTTGGTTCATTCGGTCTTGATTGGAACACAGTTGCTGGCTTCTTGGGAAGTCCTCTGGCTTACCCCGCTTTCGCTATAGTAAACATGTTTGTTGGGTTCATCTTGGTAGTATATGGTCTTGTTCCAATCCTTTACTGGTCTAATGCCTATGAAGCCAAGAGATTCCCATGGTTTTCATCCAAGACCTTTGACTCGACCGGTCATATTTACAACATATCCAGAGTATTGAATGACGAAACTTTTGATCTTGATATACCTGGTTACGAGGCTTATAGCAAGCTCTACCTCAGTATCTTCTTTGCCATCACATATGGGTTGAGTTTTGCAACTTTAACTGCTGCAATTTCACACGTCGCGCTCTTCCA
This sequence comes from Linanthus parryae, assembly GCA_023055425.1. Classification (NCBI taxonomy): domain Eukaryota; kingdom Viridiplantae; phylum Streptophyta; class Magnoliopsida; order Ericales; family Polemoniaceae; genus Linanthus; species Linanthus parryae. The sequence goes on along the minus strand of JALGPY010000004.1, from coordinate 122,982,521 downwards.
TGGAAAGTAAGTTTCATTCTTACTACCATTATTTCCAAATATTTTTTTCGGAATTGTCTCTTTCTATTCTTTCATCATTGGCAGGACTTCTAAAACACAATCTCGTCCTAATATATAGATTTGAGAAACAAACACATTTGATATTTGTCTCTAGCTATCTGAAATGGAGTTGACTGCTATTTTCAGAAAGGCTGAATGTATCAATTAATAGTTATGAATCATAACTTATGATGTGCCTTTTTTATATTTGCTTCTTCCTTGTAAAGGTATATATATAGGAAGTCAACGGTTAGTCGGTTACCCAAGGGTTGCTGTTGAGTAAGCATTTTTTGGGCACTCATCTTTTCATGTTTCTGAAACATGGTTGTTCGTAGGAAACCGAAGCTAACTTGTTTAGAATCTAGCAAATTTGAAGTACTTATTCTCGTAAATGGTGCAAAATCTGGTTTGGGTAACTTCAAATCCTTGGATGTTGGGTTTAAGAAATACCACCTCCCACCAAAATGGAGGAGTTGAAATGGACTCTAGCAACTGACAAAATATATTTTTTTATATTTTTTCCCAGAACTTTTTCTTTGAACTAGTTAACCATAAATGTTGTAATCTTGACTCTTAAATTTTATCTTTACTTGTCTAGAACAATAATGAACTCATTGAGAAGCACGACTATGGCATTAAAAAAGGAGGCTGGGGATGTGCACACGAGGATAATGAAGAAAAATTACGAGACTGTTCCTGGCTGGTGGTTCTATATTATCTTGGCTCTCATGTTGGCTCTTGCTTTCGTCACATGCGAGGGTTTTGGAAAGCAACTCCAACTCCCTTGGTGGGGTATATTGTTAGCTTGTAGCATGGCTTTGTTTTTCACACTACCCATTGGCATAATTTCAGCCACAACGAATCAGGTATTATTAATTGTCCTTCCTAGCTCTGCAAAAGATCTTATATGTTTCATGTTTCTTTCATATATCAATTTCAGTATTTTGCATGTGTAAGAAAACGTCAAAGTCGTCATCTTCAATAGAGATCATGTGCCAATGGCATACTGGCATTAGAATAATGAGTATCAAACATGCAATTTACTCTTGCCAATTTTAATGTCTTTTGGTTTTATTTGCAGGCGCCTGGCCTAAATGTGATCACAGAGTTAGTTATTGGTTACATGTTGCCGGGAAAGCCACTCGCTAATGTTGCCTTCAAGACCTATGGCTATATCAGCATGACACAAGCGATAATGTTTCTCGCAGACTTCAAATTGGGTCACTACATGAAGATTCCCCCAAAGTCCATGTTCGTTGTTCAGGTTTGACAATTCAACTTCAATCACAATTTCCTTTTGTTGCAGCCTTCTCATGCATGAAAACTGTTTGTTTCTTTCAGAAGTTGGTATTCTAAGTTCAAAAACTCTTTGTAATATTTAAAGCTTTTTTTTTTCTGATCTCCCATAGTTGACATTCTTCGATGAACAAAAGATGCTTACAACCAAGAACATGCTATTGTTTCCATGAATGTTTTCTCTGAAGTTAAAAAGGGGTATTTTTTTCCTTATCCTCTTAATTATTGGAGGAATCATGTTTATCCTGATTTGGGATTTGTTATTACCTATTTCAAAATTAACTTGTGTTTGTGTACATATGTAACATACGTGGTCTCTACACATCTTATTCAGGGGAATCACCCCCTTTTGCTTCTAATGATCTTTTGAACATGTTAGAATTCTATAATAACCTGCATAGTTGTCAGAATCTTACGATTCACGATTCGATTCATACGGTTTGATTCAATTCACACATGAAACGATGCGAATCCCCCATGAATCTTAAATGGAGAAAAAATAATCCGAATCCCGATTCAAGAGCCTGAATCTTACGGTCCCTAGCCAATCAGACCGAATCATGCTCATCATCGATGCGGCCAGGGCCTAATTAAGTTAGAGTCAGTATACAAAATCATACTTCTATTTCTGGCAGTTTTGATGCCCATGTTATGTTTCAAAATAACTAGTACACATGTGTTAAGGCCAAGATAACTGATTTCCCTGTTATGTTTATGTTATCTTGGTATCTTATGTTATATCCGTCATTTTTTATCTTTTGGGTAGATGCATTAGGCTCCTACTCACCCATTATGGCTGCAATTTTCTGAAAACTTGTGTTTACTTGTTGAAATATGAACGCATTATTCACACATGCTTACTTATTTAAGGGATATGCAATCTTCTATATTCCTAAGAAGATTTGAACAGAATCTTTATGATTCGCGATTCAGTAAAGTGGAATTTCGATTCACGATCTGAATCTCGATTTGACAACTATGGTAACCTGTAAATCTGAACTGATTTCTAAACTTGTTAGGGTTCTGTCATCTGTGATTCATTCACACCCGAGTAGGAAACTTTTACCTTTGTAAGGCACTTCGAACGAGATTTATTAAGTTTGCACTCGTGACGAAAGACCATTAGTCTTGCCTAAGTCCTTTATTATCTCATATAAATCTAGCTCTTTTGTACCCATCTTAGCCTTGATTGTTCTGTTGTAGTACTTTCCTACTTGGAACCAAAACTGAATATGAGTCTTTAATAACGAAGCTCAAGTTACTAACAATTTATCTACTACTTCCCACTGTTATTTTCTTCCAGTTAGCTGGAACTGTGGTTGCTTCATCCGTCTACTTTGGGACAGCCTGGTGGTTGCTGACATCCATAGAGAACATCTGTAATCCAGAACTCTTGCCGGAAGGAAGTCCCTGGACATGTCCAGGAGACGAGGTTTTCTACAACGCCTCCATCATCTGGGGTGTTATAGGCCCGTTGAGGATGTTCACAAAACAAGGCATCTACCCAGAGCTCAACTGGTTCTTCCTGATCGGATTCCTTGCTCCGGTCCCTGTTTGGCTGCTGTCTAAGAAGTTCCCCCAGAAGAAATGGATTAAACTAATTCACACGCCTATCATGCTTGGAGCAACAATGAACATGCCGCCGGCAAAATCTGTGAACTACATCTCTTGGTTTGTTGTCGGACTTTTCTTCAATGTATATGTATACCGGAGGTACAAGGGATGGTGGGCCAGACACAACTATATCTTATCCGCTGCTCTTGATGCCGGAGTTGCCTTCTTGGGGATCATAATCTATTTTACCCTTCAATCGAAGGACATTATGGGCCCGGCATGGTGGGGTCTGGCTAACGACGATCACTGCCCGTTGGCTCGTTGCCCTACAGCTCCTGGGATAAAGGTGAAGGGGTGTCCTGTTTTCTGAAGTGCTGTTGGAGATGACAGTTGTGAACTCACGGAATAGCTACTCGTCTTCTCTAGCTAGTTTGTTAGAATCATATAGGAGGAGTATACATTTCTTTCAAACTTGGACTTCATTGCTTTCGCTTTTGTTTATAGCCATGTTTTATGTACTTAAAGAAAAAAATAAAATCCTACCCGTTGTGCATTTTATTGTAGTTGAAAGCTGCTTTGTTAAGCAGAAGAGGCTGCTGTTATGGCACAAAATATAACGATCTCCTCTAGTTTTAGCAGACTCCAGAAGCACTACATCCTCTAAACTCATTGAAAAAAGGCAAAATTGCATTCGTGCTACCCATAGTTTACTTTTCGTGTAGATTTGGTATTCATACTTTCAATTTCAGCATCCACGGTACCCATACTTTAAAATTGTTGCAAATCAAGTACCCAACCCTAACGGACATCCATGTATTTTGTGACGGATTTCTGTGAAAATACAATTTTACCCTTCATCTCATCCAAGATTTTATATAATTACAATTTTTAATCTCAAGACATTTTTGCCAAATTCACACGAAAAGTAAACTATGGGTACAACGAATGCAATTTTGCCTTGAAAAATTGTTACTGAAACAATTTACTATTATTATTATTATTATTATTATTATTATTATTATTATTATTATTATTATGGATTGAGACACATGCGAGTATCTATGGGTCTATTACATGATGAGGAGTTTGACGTATAAGCAAAGTCTAATCCAACAACTTCTAGCACAACAAGGTCTTGCTCCAAACAAATTAACCAAAACCCTGCAACGGATTGGAAGCATAAGTCCAAATTCTCCCCAGACTCCACCTCAACTCTCTCTCTCTCTGTCTATTTATAAATCTGAATTTGCTCTATTCTCTCTTCAAACTCTCACTCACGTCTCAAGTTCAGATTAACCCTATCCTCTGCATGCTTATTGTCAATCTCATCATCCGCAATCCTACAGGTAAATTATTGCTCTCTTCTTTGTTCGTTAAACTTTATTACTGCATTCACTCACATGTATGCATGCAAAGTGGCTCATCAAACTTTATTACTGCATTCACTTTGTGTTTTCCCTGAAATTGGCCGGTCACAAAGCACTAGCTTGTATACTCATCTTCTTTTCATGAATCTTGGAAGTAGTTGGTATTGTATTGCAAGAGAATCTTGTTAGTCAGTTATTAGTGATCAGACCATCTTCTTTTCATGAATCTTGAATTAAGTAATAGTAGTTGGTATTGTATCTCTTGAATCTCTCTTAATCTATTCTCTCTTTGATCTCCACAATTTGCAGATAGTTAGAGAAAGATGGCAGAAGGGACTCAATTGGAGTTTGTGGAGTCTCAAATCAAAGCACTTGGTATCTCTCTCTCTGTCTCATGAATGCATGCATTGTAGTTTAATTACTACCACATCCGTTTCTTCTCTATCACACCAGTTTGACTTTTAGACTCGTATCTGAGAGCGGGTAATTTGGATAGCAAAACGATGCGATTTTTTGATAACTTTTTCACCGTGTTGTTGAGCAACTTTTACTCTACAACACCATGAAATATTATCAAAAATTTACATCGTTTTACTACACAAATCACCGGGTCAAAGTGACCCAGTGAATAGTGACAAAAATCAAACCGGTGTAATAAAGAAGAAACGGAGGTAGTAATATACATTGAAGTGCAGTTTTGACAAGTAGTAAAAATTGGCCGTTGTTGAAGCTTCGAATATGTTTGTTTTTGGTGTGTAAAATTGCAGAAGTCGAAGAGGAGAACGACAATCCGATTGAGCAAGTGAGGCTAACGGTGCCAATCACCGATGATCCGACAGAGCCGGTCTTAACTGTCCGGACATGGATACTCGGTCTGACGTCATGCATCGTCTTAGCCTTTGCAACCCAGTTTTTTGGGTACCGCCAGTCACAGCTCACGGTGACGTCCGTGGCGGCGCAGATCATCACTCTACCCATCGGGAAGTTGATGGCGGCTACCTTCCCTAAGAAAGATATTCGCATTCCCTTGACAAACTGGTCGTTTTCGCTCAATCCGGGTCCCTTCACGCTTAAGGAGCATGTGCTCATCACAATCTTCGCTAGTTGCGGGTGTAACGGTGTCTATGCGGTGCATATTCTAACTTCTGTCAAGGCTTTTTATCACCGGAATTTGAATCCTTTCGCTGCCTTCTTGCTCGCTCAGACTACTCAGGTAATTAATTAAGGATCGATCCATCGATCCATCGATGCAATCCCTCTTGGTTTCAGTTTAGTGATTCATATGTGATATATGTGGGCTGGTTGCCATTTTTTTTGTAGATGTTGGGGTATGGCTGGGCTGGTGTCTTCAGAAGCATTCTGGTTGATTCTCCCTATATGTGGTGGCCGGCAAATCTGGTCCAAGTTTCACTATTCAGGTATCTCTCTCTTTCGAGAAAAAAAAAATGATGAAGAGATAGCGATGTTTTTTTTGAAAGATAGCAATATTGAACATAACAAACTCATTATATGTTTTAGAACACTAAAAAAACTATTTGTATTTTTAGTTCAGGATGAATAATTTGTATACCAGTTATACACGTTTGTTTTGAAAACTCGAATTATTCTTACATCGTATTTTTAATTCAAATTTATTAATGTACTTTTGAAAAAATTGCATAGAACTTATTATTCTTATATCGGATTTTTAATTGGAACTTTTACTGATGTATTTGAAAAAAAGAATCATACAAGATGAGTAGATGGACAGAAATTGTCGAATTACCAGACAAAAAATTTGACAGAATGCAAGGGAAAAAATCATACATAGGCCGCACCACTCTCTAACGCAATAAAGTATAATCTTGAATGCTAAACCTTATAAATTTACAATCTTATTTCCTCAAAAAAAAAAAAAAAAATCAACCTTAAACCCCTGATAATAGACTCGAACACCCAATCATATATTTAAATCTTCCAATTTAAATTCAATCCTAATGGAGAACTATGAAATTAAAGTAAAAAATAAACCTCGCCGGTTTGTGGTTAGTGCTCTGCCAAAGCACCCGAAAAGGACTTGAAATGCAAGAAGACATGTTTTAACAAACTCTTGGCGGAGTGTAAGAACATCATTGGCAAAAACTTTCTGTCAAGCTTTCTGCCCATTTGAATTCTGCTGTTTAGCATTTTTCTAAAAAAAATTATGTAATACCTATACGATACTACCACATTTATTTTATGTCCGTATCTCTTAATTTACAGGACATTGCACGAGAAAGAAAAACGAAGCAAGGGAGGGCTAACAAGGCTGCAGTTTTTCCTAGTAGTGTTTGTTTCAAGTTTTGCATACTACACCGTCCCAGGCTACTTTTTCCCTTCGCTATCCTACCTCTCGGTTGCCTGCTGGATCTGGAAGGACTCGGTTACTGCTCAGCAAATAGGTTCTGGGCTGCAAGGAATGGGACTTGGTTCATTCGGTCTTGATTGGAACACAATTGCTGGCTACTTAGGGAGCCCTCTGGCTTACCCCGCTTTTGCCATAGTTAACACGCTTGTTGGATTCCTCTTGATAGTATATGGCCTCGTTCCTTTCCTTTACTGGTCCAATGTCTATGAAGCCAAGACGTTCCCATGGTACTCACGCAAGACGTATGACTCAACTGGTCACATTTACAACGTATCAAGAGTACTCAATGATGCCACTTTTGATCTCAATGTCCCTGCTTACAACGGTTATAGCAAACTCTACATGAGTATCTTTTTCGCCATCACTTATGGACTCAGTTTTGCAACTCTATCTGCCTCAATATCACACGTTGCCCTCTTCCATGGAAAGTAAGTAAACCATATTTTTCCACATGTTATTCTTTAAATTAATGAACATAATTGTTGAAATAGAATATTTATTTCTTCCTAAATTGGCAGGACTATTATGAGGTCGTTGAGAAACACGACTAGGGTACTGAAGAAGGAGGTTGGGGATGTGCACACGAGGATAATGAAGAAGAATTATGAAGTGGTTCCTGGATGGTGGTTTTACACTATCTTGGTACTGATGGTGGGTCTTGCCTTACTCACATGCGAGGGTTTTGGAAGACAGCTCCAGCTTCCTTGGTGGGGCGTCTTGTTAGCTTGTGCCATGGCTTTGTTTTTCACATTACCCATTGGTGTAATAACCGCAACAACGAATCAGGTATGCGCTACTGTCTGTTTTTAGATATTATTGGTACAACACTGAGCAGATGGTGACCGATGGGAAGAAAACCTGAGCATATTTGGATAAAATTTGTTCTCTGTCATTCGAATTGTCTGCAATACTCAGTCCTTCTTCGTGGAAATATTTCTACAATCTTTTCCAACACTTGTCAGAAGTTTGCCTAAATTGATTTGTGAAATTAACCCAAAAATTTACCCACGATGCTATTTGATTCTTAATTTTAGAAAAAAATATATTTGGATATAACATCAAATATACCCACGATTCTATTGGTGAAAAGAGAGGCGGGGTTAGTGTGAATTCAATTTTTGTACAACACAAATGCAACAAGCTAAAATGAAAAAGTTAGGTTTGCACTAAAATTTAGTTAATGTTTGCATAATACTATGTGGATGCTCTAATAATATCGGGATGTCTGAATGTGTTTCGGTGGTTTTGTGTGCAGGAGCCAGGGCTAAATGTGATAACAGAGATGGTGATTGGTTATTTGTTACCGGGTAAACCTCTGGCTAATGTTACCTTCAAGACCTATGGCTATATCAGCATGACACAAGCTATCTCATTTCTTCAAGATTTCAAACTGGGTCACTACATGAAGATCCCACCCAAATCCATGTTTATTGTTCAGTTGGTTGGTACGGTGGTTGCCTCGAGTGTCTACTATGGAACAGCTTGGTGGTTGCTGTCATCGATAGACAACATATGTAACAAAGATCTCCTACCTCAAGGAAGTCCATGGACTTGTCCTGGAGACGACACGTTCTACAATGCATCCATCATTTGGGGAGTCCTAGGTCCGGGGAGGATGTTTACGAAAGACGGCATCTATCCGGAACTCAACTGGTTCTTCCTGGTCGGATTCCTTGCTCCATTCCCTGTTTGGCTGCTGTCTAAGAAATTCCCTGAGAAGAAATGGATAACACTCATCCACATGCCGATTCTTTTGGGAGCAACAATGGCCATGCCACCTGCAAGCGCTATACATTACATGTCTTGGTTTGTTGTTGGACTCTTCTTCAACGTGTATATATACAGGAGATATAAGGCATGGTGGGTGAGACACAACTATATCTTATCGGCTGCTCTCGATGCTGGAGTTGCCCTCATGGGGATCTTAGTCTACTTTGCCCTCCAATCTTATGGCAACATTAATGGTCCCGCCTGGTGGGGTTTGGATCAAGACGATCATTGCCCCTTAGCCTCTTGCCCGACAGCTCCTGGGATAGTCAAGCACGGATGTCCTGTTTTCTGAATCATGATCGCAGTATAGTAACTTAATTACTTAGAGTTCCAATTTCTTTCATACAATGTTTTCATTGGTTTTGCCTTTTGTTTCTGGTTTTGGTGATAGCCACTTGGCCTGTTAATATATTCATCTCTGATCTCCTCTTTCTGGTACTAATATATTGCTGTAATTTTAGATACTCTGATCAGTTTTTACTACATTCATGTTTATAAAAAAGTTTTCAATCAGAGAAATTTCGAGGTCTACTAACCTAAAAGGAATTGAGGGTGGTTTGGCATCCACTAAAAACGCTTTGAAGATGGATTACCATCAACACCGCTAGCAGATGCATGCATGCATTAACATTTTATCTGTCTGTAGTTTGTCATCGGCGTAGTTGAAGTAGCCTAGTAGCTTGTTTGCTCGGCGTTGAATTAGCACGTTGGTTCAATTCAGTCGACTGATTGTTTAGACAACATGGCATTACGTGGCATTTCTTGCAACGGATGTTTCTGGTTTGTGCTGTGCTGCAGCATTCACACCTTTGGTCCTTTGTGAAGCAGCCGATCACGGTCATGGCTGGGTTTGCAGATTTCTGTCTGTTCGCTAACTTTTATACATGGCCACAGCCCACAGTATGACACTGTCTCATAACTGCTCCAATTCCTCATATTTATGAGCATTGTTGGGGAGGTATAACCCTTCAATAGAAGGTAGGGGTGGCTAGGTTCTTCGTTCAATTGCTACTTGCTATGTGCAAGCCTCATACTGTGTATGTGATAAACTGCGAATTGGCTAAAGGCAGTGTGAACCTGCGATTGGCTAAACCAAGTATGAGATTTGGATGCCGGACCAGACTGAAACTATCTCAGTTCCAAAATTTGATGCGAGACTTAACCCATCAATTTGATGCGAGACTTAACCCATCAATTAGAGAAATGATGGGGCGCCTTGTTGCGATGGTAAAGTTGTCGCCGTGAGACCAGTACGTCACTGGTTCAATTCAACATCTTCCAGAACTGCAAGAGGCTGTGCAGCGGGGGCAGGTTGTTTATAATAGAACCCTAGGTGGCTGTTTCAAGTCGTGGAAGCAGCCATTGCAAGCTAAGCATGCGTATAATAGACCCCAAACCGAACCGGTATAACCGATAGCGAAAAACCGAAAACCGAACCGACATTGGAGGGACCAAACCGTACACGGACCCGTTATTAATCGGGTACGGTTCGGTTGGGCATAATCTGTAACCGGAACCGGGCAGAAACCTGAACCGGGCCCGAACCAGAACCGACGGTTCAACGGCTATTTTTTTTTTGTTTTTTACTTTATTTTTACAACACAAACTGCCAATTTTTTTTAAAAAAAAAAAAAAAAGAAAAAGAAAAAATAATCGGTATAGGACCGGAACCGGTAAACCGAACCGAAGTACCGGTTCCGGTTAACCGGTCCCGGTCCGTTTCTAGGTATTGCAAATCCTCCGGTTTCGGTTCAACCGAACTGTTTAAGTCACCGGCTCGGTTTAACCGAACGGGAACCGATGGAACCGATGCAGTTAGGTTCGGTTCCGGTTCGGTTAAACCGAACATGCACCTCTAGAACTCTAACCCTACCCCGGACAGGACTCCGGGTAATAGACCCCCAAAGTGGGTCCGACCCTTCCTCTGACCCCAAGCATAGCGGGAGCTTCCTGAATGAGACAGCCCTATTACTTAACCATCAATTACAATCCCAGATTGCTTCTCAAAAAAAAATTACAATCCCAGATTGTTGAACAAGGTCTTAACCAACAAGGGTGGGCACGAGCCGGTTTGAAGCCTACAGTTCAGGTCCTGCAACAGATTGGGAGAACAAACTACAATAACTTGAAGAAAGCCGACGCCTCAATCCAACAACAGCTGTAGACTAAACTAATACAACCCCTATATTGTGTATCAACTTCACACTCTTCAGTTGTTTACATTCTCCAGGGGAGTTTACTCTGTACTGACTTTGGAAAAATACCAGACTAGACTGACAAAGAAACCCTTCATCCGCAAGAAACAAAATACCACAAACTTTCTTTAACTAAATAGCACAAGTTTATTTTTGATAATTGAAATACAAAAGGAAGAAAAGAATGTCGAATTATCACAGAACTTTGCCCAAAAATCCAACAGAACCAAAGCGATAATTATTAGCAGCATCTGTGTGGGGATGCATGCCTACAACTAATCAAAAAGCCCTTGGTTCAACCAATCCCTGCAGAAGAAATGCAAAAAGTTTATGTCAGATACGAAGATGACGATGCATCGATTTTCCAAAAACAGAATAAACATGGGAACTAAACACAATCTCATACTTGCTAATATCGTCGAGGTGGTCATCAAAGTCAACTATGCCCTGCCATTTTTTTGATGCGATGTAGTCCAGCAGTACAGCATTTGCAGAGGGCTCTTTGATGGTGAAGCTACTGCTCCCCTCAGAGAGCTTCCAACTCTTCGACGTCTCTCTTGAATATAGCTAAAAAATGAGAGTGCAATCATTAAAAGGTTGATCTAAGAATGATTTGATTAAAACTGTCAAAACTTCAAAGCTGCTTTGTGATGTAGAGAAAACGGCCTGTTATTGCATAAATTACACACAGTGCGAGCATATAGACAGCAATCCAATGCGCATATAGACAGTGATCCCCTTCGAGCACTACAAACCCAATAAAACATATAACAACATTTTACAATTTACTAATTTAGATTCATATCCCTGTCTCTTCCAAGAGGATGCTTCCTACGAAAGACCAACTGAACTCATTAACACCACCATTGCTGTGATCAGAAGGGGGGCAAGTTCAACTTCAATTCTAAAATCAAGTCACCATCCTGAATGATACAGGTAAGTAAATCTCCAAAATAATAATACTACTGTAGCAAACATGACCAACTCAACCAGACGAAACTGCAGGTTCAAAATTAGAAGTAAACTTAAATTGGAATCACGAGACAAAATAACCTCACTGAGAAGAGAAAGTGCAATGAAGGACCACATTTCTCGCCATTAACAACTTCTCTTTGCATGAAACGACTATCAGTTAAAATTAAGAAACATTTTTAGAGCATATGATAAGATTACGACGACCTAGACATCCTTCCACAAATTTATGGTATTTTCTTAATGCTCTTAAAATGAGTGAAAAATGGATTTGCTTTTGATATACAGGGAGCTGTTAGAACTGAGCTAATACTACTAGAACTGGGGCTTAACTATGTGCATGTTAAACCTATTCTGTTAGGGTACATTTGGTTTTTTAGGATTAGCAGTATTAGAGGATTGGACTAAATATAGCTAATACCGTGTTTGGTTGTTCGGGACTAGTTTTAATACCAGTACTAAATAGTGAAAAGATTGTGTTTAATACCCCAAATTAGTCCTGTCTTACAAGAGGGTGTTAGCTGGATTGGACAATTTGTACATCAATGTTAAATTAATACTGCACAAAACCAAACACAAATATTTAATTAAAATTCAGCTAATCCAATCCTATCCGTAAAATTTAATCCAGGCCAGTCCAATTCGGCTAGTCCGGAAAACCAAACAGGCCATAATAGTTCAATCCCATTGGTCAGCCAGGGACATGTAAGTAGGGTTGCTAGAAAAGGTATACATTTTTAAGTGGGCCATACCCATACTGCATTCTATGTTAATTGTACAAGGAACTAAGCTATATACAAGATTACCAAGTTTCGGCTAACGAGTGTGACTGCATGGTTAGAATCAACAAATTGATTAGGCCTTCTGAGTAGATAGAGATAAGAGAGGAACAGAAAAAACAGTGGAACTTAACCAGGGAAACTGGATGTGGGTGTCCAAACATAAATCAACTCAAAATCATGCAAAAAATAAAATAAAACACAGAGTCAACCGTATGACGCAATTTGCTAAATAAAAAGTAGAGGTTGAATACAGTGTGAGTAAGTTGGAAGTCCTTTTGAACATTCACAATGCTTAATTGTTCAATTTGTTCGGAGTACTTAAAGGATAGAGTGCTTAGAGGAAATGTTATTAACGTTACGGCCCAGAATCATTTTTACCTGCCAATCTTGTACGGTCGCAAAGCATAAGAACTGAACCACCATCATCACCTGGAATCTGTCTTTTTACACAGACCAGCCCAGACCAAACCGAACTCAGTGCACTTCAGAAACTGAGCAAACACTGTATACTCTGTCTACCGAAATAGAGACACTCACCCAAGATAGTCCACACCTCATATCTAACTTATACACAGTGGGATGAGAATTCCGATTAATCCAAATTTCATACCTAATCCAACCTCCCACCAACAAAATTATCAGATAACAATATACACCAACTCTTTGAGACATTGCTATTTTGGACTTTAGTTACAATCTATTTCAATATCTGACAAAAGGTTGCTCGTCAAATTCCATATTACAGGAATTTCCAATGTCGATAATTGTGCAATGCCGCAATACGTCATAGGATGGTCCCACTTATAACGTATATTTTATCTAATTGATGGCACAATTAAGTAATCTTCTTGGCTAAATAGTGTTAACTTTTAATCATAATGCAACATGGCAACACACAATATTTTGGTGAATTTATTCGGTTCACGAGAGAAAGTGCCTCAATATCATAATTGTAAATTCCATTCTGGTTCAGAATGACGGGAACTCTGTTTTGGAGGAACAGTGGAATTGAGAGGGGATGATAGATCCGTACCAGCAAAGAGGTGTGAATGACTTGGTTCATCGAGACTAACGAGTTGATTAGTAACCCTAACTCACAACTTACGACCAAATGAGTAAAGAACCCCTCTCTTATTACATTCGACCACTTCAACTCTACTCCACGAAGAAATTCCACAGAAGATTGAAACTATGAGAGTGGCTGACTGGGTATTTCTAACCCAATTTTCCCCTCTTTTGCTTCTGATTCATAACACTGTTTTCTTTTCCTATCTTTTCTACTTTTTTATTGAATTCGGGTGGAAACTTGGTGTTCTGGAATAACTTTTACTGACCAGTTTTGGTTAAATATCAATTACTTCCTTGTTGGGAGTTGGGACATGTTGAAAGCTCAGTTTTAGTCCGAAGCAATTAGAGATATATATGATGAATTGAAAGATTCTGAACCTAAATAAAGTTTTGTTGAACCTGAACTTCCAATGATGCTTCTAATAGTCTAATTTTAATATGGGTTGCTTCTAAATTGTCTTTATATTGAAATTAGGCTATTATTTCTGTTACCACATCTGTAATTACATAGTAGTATATTTGATAAAGTATCTTTGCAGTTTGCAGTTAACCTGTTTCGTCCCAATAAGAAAAAAGGTATGGGGTCTGTAAAGATATTGATAGCTTTGCTTGACGTCAAAATAAAACTGGAAAGCAAGATCGAATGTCTACGCCTGAAATAGGCATTTCATTTGGTGATTGCAATTCTGAAATACATGAAATAAACCGCTAGGGTGACTAACAAGGACCAACTATTTGTAAAATTGTGCCAGTGCAGAAAAACAGAAGTATCAACATGTGAAGAGTACCACATTGGCGACCTAATAGATGAACTAGATTGGTTCCCATTTGTTGTCAAAATTCTATAGATCATAAGAAAGGCATAAATAAGTTAACTCGGTGACACAGTATTCTAATGATTATACATTTACACCTCTAATGACACCATACTGATATTATGGCCAAGAAAGATCATGAACAATAGCATAAGTCATGGTTCGATACTAATCTATAACTATTAGAACAGGTACCATGTCATGTGGTACCACTACAAACTTTGAACAAAACCAAAAGAAACCTGTTGAGCTCGAAGTATCAAGTCCAACATCTGACATCGCCTGAGTTATGAGCGTAAGACCTACCTCAAATTCACAAACCCGTATAGAGACTTATGACAATTTTAACAAAATCTCATGTGACCACAGAATAGAATTTCATCTCCTCGATTATCCATCCAAAGAAAAAACTTCGAAGATGATCATTTAAAATCACTAGAACTACCATGAAATAGTAACACATCAAGCTATTCGACGCTACATTGGTACTTGTAAATTAAAATGGGAGTGAGGCATGTGTGTATAGCGCTAAGTTTAGAGAAGTAAATTCACCTGCAGGGCGGGGCTCCTCTCCTTTCCGTTCCCTAAAGCTTCAAGCTTCTTGTTATCTAACTAACAAACCATTCAAACAAAAATCAAACATGAAACAGTAGATCATCAGTTCAAGCTAGTAAATAGAGGATCTCATAAAGATTCACATAAAAAGAGCTAAACTTCAATTGCTAGATCGGTATGGATTGATTGAGAGAGCATACCAAGAGTAAAGCCGCTTGAGGGAAATACTTATGGATGTGATCTCCAATATTCTTAGCAACATTACACAGCTCAGTATCATCAAATCTCTCATTCGCATGGAAGTAACCAACGATACTCAACCCTTGCGCACCATAGTATTCCTCTATCTATACACACCAATCAATTGACAAACCCACATCAATTTTACGGACTTAGCCCTAAAGATGACGACTTTGAGAGAGATTGAGAGGAGGGGGTAATTCGTAATTAAGTTACCTGAATGAGGGCGATCTCGAGAGGAGGGAGGAGGCCGATCTGGGAGTGGAAGAGAGGGACGGAGTCGGTGATCTCGACGAGAGGGTTTGAGTCGTCGGCGCCGGAGAATTTGCCGACGAGGACGGCGTTGACGGCGGTGGCTCGGTGGTTGAGGGCGTGGAGGATGAGTTTGATGTAGGCGGTTTGACCGATCTGGTACCGCAATTCGCCGCTGCCCATTGAAATCTCTGGTTCGGAGTCAAAGAGAAGTCAATTGAGAGAGAAGATCTGAAGAGAGAGTAGTCACTCACCGGAAGAGAGTTTTGGTGATTGTTCTTGTTGTTGGACTAGTTGGAGAGAGTGTTGTGGGGGATTATATGCGCCTGCAGTTTGAGGACAGTGGCCGATTTAGGGCTGTTTGGGAATCGGTTTTCGTTAACTCTCACGGCGTCATACACTCTTTTGGAAGTTCCCTTTTGGCACGTTTGTTTTTTCGTAATAGCCGGATTGGACTGGACTGTATTAAATTTTCCGGACAGCATTGGACTTGATTAGCTGAACTATAATCAATAATGTATTTAGTTTTATGCAGTATTAATTCAGTATTGAGGTAAAATAGTCCAATCCAGCTAATACCCACATGTGGGAGGGGACTAATTCAAAGTACCACTCCGTCCCATCTCTAATGCACCATTTGACTTTTTCATCTGTAACTGGGTCACTTTGACCTAGCAATTTGGATCGCAAAACGATGCAATTTTTTGATAATTTTTTTACGGTCTTGTAGACTAAGAGTTACTCTACAATATCACGAAAAAATTATCTACAAATTGTAAAGTTTTGCTGTCCAAATCATCGGGTCAAAGTGAACAGTAAATAATGGTAAAAGTCCAAATGGTGCAAAAGAGATGGGACAGAGTGGTATTAAAATCCATTTTTCACTATTTAGTACCGGCATTAAAATTAGTCCAGAACAACCAAACACAGTATTAAGTAATACTTGGATTATATTTAGTACAATCCCAGCTAATATTGTTAATACGAGAAAACCAAACGTACCATTTATAGCTTGCTTTCAGAATCTACGTTTTAATTAAAAAAAGAAAAGCTACTCTTGGTTATTTCTAAACTGTTTTTGAACAAAAAAAAAATCTATTGTTACCAGAATTTACAAGGTGACGTTGCCATCCGAAGATCCAGAACTATACAAAGGATTTAAAGTCGGCATAGAAAAACATGTAAAATACATGTGATGAAAACTGTTGGGAAAAAACAAACTGAAAAGCAACAACCAAACAAGCCCTTATTGTGGATAAACTAGAATTCTCTTGGGCATGTCGGTGAAGCTGATAACAAGCCTCATCTTAGATTAGTTGTGAAGGCCGTTGAGGCGGTGGACTAGTCGGTGTGGCGGTGGAGACACCCACGAGAATCTTTGGAAAACCCACCTGAAGACTACATGGATAGATTGACAGAATGAGCGGCGATGGAGTTCGGCGCCGCGGTGAAAACTAGCCGCCAACTTGGCGGTGGAGGACCAACCAACGGATGAACATGTCCTGTGACAGGACCAGGAAGAAACCATGGATGACTATGGTGAAAACATGGCGGCAAAAAACGTCAAAAACGACCTGCAGAAAACATATATGAGAAACCCAAAAAGACGGCAAGAACTCGCCACGGGAATCCAAAAATATAGAGGACGATTCGATCGGAAGCCAAAATAAACCCACCAGGTGAAACTCTCCACAGGAGACAGGTGGTGGAGGACGCCAGCACCCAATCGACTGACTCTCTCTCTCTCTAGAACCTAAAGCTAATTTTTTAAACTACTATGCGGGTTTGGATACGGGGTTGGAAAATAGTAATGAGAACAAAATTATTTTGGAGTTGTTAAAGGGACCGGGGCATGTGTGGAGGAAATTGGTGACCGGTTTGGACAACTTCCGGTGCCTGGGTGGTAGCAGGCGGTGGACGGGTGATAGTAATGGTGGCTGGGTTTATGGGGTTGTGGTGGTCGGTGTTGACACGTGAGAGATATATATAAGACAGAGAGGGCTGTGAAGAGAGATGGGGGGGATATAGTGGGTGGGCTTGGACACGTTTCAAACACCCATGACCGGAAATTTCACCTAGTGGTCACCACCTCCAACTACATCGTCTGGAGAAAAGAACCACTCAGTGACATGCTCTTCCTCAACTCAGCTACCGAAAATCTCAAATCCATAACCCCCTTCCAAACACGATTACGGTTAGGTTAACCAAATCATAAAACTCTCTCCCTCTAAAACAACTACTATAAATAAGGTTATGAGGATGCGAGCTTCTGAATCATGTACGCAGAGTTTGGAATCGTGCTCTCACGCTACCCGAACTTCCAAAATCATGCATTTACGGTACGTCCGGAGTCGCTGCCGCTGTTACCACCTACCAATGCCATCATACATGGACATAACACACAACCTCTTATGACCGAAAATCTACATCATAACTGGGCATACATAAGATTTTATTTGAAATTTTCAATCTCGACAACAAACAAGTTAAATTTCAAAACTTGGACCTGAGATCTACACCAAACTGTGAAGATTTGAGTTTGATCAAAGCGTAAAAGTTGTTCATGGAATCACGAGGAATCACCCCCCCGGGAAGAAGTAGAGAAGGAACATGGCGACGTTGTACTGATCGGAGAAGTGGCAAAAATATTATAGTGTTGTTGCTTTTGAATTAGATAAGGGAATTCGTGACATCCGCAGGTAGATGCGGAGGTTATGTGCCAGACGAAGGATAACAGGAACAAGTGTTGAGCCCGTCCCCATCTCTGACCACCACTCCGGCAGTAGATCGGTTGAGCGGAGCATCCCAGGTTGCGTCGGTGTTCACTTTCAGCCTGCAAGTGGTGTCTTACTCCACTTTTGGGGAGTTTTCATTAGAGGCGTGCGTGTTTCAAAGTAAAATTAGGCCTATACTAATTTTTAGAGAGAAATTGGGCTTTATCTAAATCTAACTAGTTCGGTGTAATTACAATTTTTGTCGCCTCAAAGTAAAATCATTAACTTTTCCCAAAAATAAAATCAATAATTTTTTTCGGTAACAAAAGAGGGCTCCAAGCCCTTACAAAACAAAAATAAAGTTATAACTTTGCCTTAGTTTTTTTTTTTTTTTTTTTTTTTTTTTTTTTTTTTGCAAAGAAAAGAAGGTAACATTACACCAAAACGAGAAGTACAACGAGTTCACCGAAGGAATACAGCAAATACGACAAAATGCACGTTCCAGTCAAAAGATGGCGGAGAACAGAGCCCAACAGAAGCAAATGTAGCCAAGAACATCACAACACAAAAAGGCTACCAACCATAGGAGAAACCAAACAAACTACAACAAGGATGAAACCAAAGACAAAGAGCAGCAACATAATTTTATCTTAAGAATCCAGAGCCCTGAGAAGTGGATAAAGCTGGTAGTGCCAAGATTGCTCCTTCTGCAAGTCGTTCAAAATAATGGGATTAGATGTAAGAACAGTAACATGCGGGTAACCAAAATCAATTATCCTCTCCAAAGCTGAAAAAATGGCAGCAATTGTAGCAACAATCTTAGGCAAGTCCGTTCGAGAAGAATGCGGAACAAGGATTCCATTTCTTGTTGCAACAGACCAAGAACAACTTCGGAATGCTTTGGTTTTGTGGCAAGAAGTGAAATAAACATCTTTCATGACTACAATCAGAGTTCCATAGCTGTATGAAGTTATCATGATTCCTTTGAACAGTTCTTGAGGTAACAACATTTTTGGTGATCCTAACATCATGCAAGGAGGTGGCAGTGCATTTGATTTTAGCAAAAAGGGGGGGGGGGGGGGGTTAAGGAAATTGAGTCCAACCTCACCTGACCATCACCATCATCGTTATTATTAGAATGCTAAAAAATGACATGATTTTTAGCTTTCCAAATCTCCCAGAAAATCGCAGCAGACCAGACAAATTCCAATATACAGTTGAGATTGAGAAGCTGAGAAAAAATGAAGGAATTGATTGGAAGTTAAAAACAATATGGGAAGGGAGTCAGGCTCCAACAGGACTTAGACAAAGGACATTAAAAAAAGAGATGAATGGTAGACTCTGAAGATTGACCACAAAAATTGCAATAGGGTCGATTCAACAAACCAATTTTTGTGAAGATACTCTCTTGTTGGAAGTTTGTTGGAAATGCATTGCCAAAGGAAAAGAAAGATCTTGTGGGACAATTTCAGCTTCCAGAAATCTTTTCATGGAAAATTAAGGTTCACTTTGGAGAGCAAGCATGAATAATCCAGAAGATCAACTCTCATTTTGTCTTTTTTTTTTTTTTTTTTTTTTTTTTTTTTTTCTTCCGAAAAATTGTAGCTTCCATTAAAGGGAAAGGCTATCACAGCCAATACGAGACCAGAAAATGTCTGGTTAACATAATCAGAGTGGTACACTCCACCAACTCTGAAGAGACAGTCAAGCTCCAGAAAAGAGCAAAAAGTAAAAAGAAAAAAATACAGTGAATTTTCCAATACATCTTGAAAATAGGATACCATCACTCATCCACGTGCTGGCTTTTGAGCTTCCCGAAACAGTGAAGAGGAAACAACCTGATTCACCTCCGGCTGCTTGGAACACCACTGGAAACGCACCGAAATGGCAAATGCCTGATGACAAAGAACAATCAGAGTCGGAGATAAACCAATTTGTTTCCCGTTTGCAAGTCAAGACTCTAGAACCTCTCCTTTTTTAAAACGTCGGTTTGAAACTGAACAGCTCTGATCTGACGATTTCATAGCAAAAATGATGATAAACACCAAGAACCAAAAAGCAACCGCAGGCTAATTCCAACCACTGCGATCGATCTGAGAGATCCTTCAAGATCTAGCCCAATGAAAATTGAAGCCATACCGAAATCAAACGGGCTATGATTCCATATATTTTTTTTAAAACAACTCTTCGAAGTATAAAAAAATTAAAATTTCCTCCAAAAGAAAAAATAAAAAAAAAGTAAAAAATGGGTAGAGTGCAAAGGCAGCCGACCCAACTTTTTGTAGCAGCACACTTTTCTTCCTCCTCGTCTCACGCGGTTACAGACAAAGAAGAAGCGACCCTCATCACACACACTACCAGACCACGGCGCGAATCGCCCAACCAGTACCACCGGCTTCTATCTCCGATTTACTTTACATCACCCGGAATTCCCTGTTCGGCGCCGGAGCTAAGTAAGTGAAACCCTAACTTTCTCTTCCCCTCCTTCTCTCAGTCAACCTGCATTCAACTGTTGATTTCTGGTTATTGCACTTTAAATTTCACAATTTATGTTCCTATAGGCATGTAATATGTTGAGACTACTATTTAACCTGATTCATCTTGATTAGATTACATGTCATCTTGATTTTGATCTCTACATTCTGACTAGGTTACGAGCTTTTTATCCCCTAATTAGCTCTTTTTCGCTATATCTTGACTCCCTAATCATGTAAAAACTTTACTTTTCGGTTCATGTCTATGTTGTTTATGAGCATTTCACAACAAACATGTTCTTGCACCCTCCATTGGATTTATTTGTTTCCCTATTTAACTAGCTTTAGTGGAATTCATCGATACTCTTGCCCAGCTAAATAAACTGATGTGCAGGATTTGTTCTGGTACATTGATGAAAGTCCTTGTTTTTAAGAAGGTCATGGTGGAGGCACAACTGCACAGTGTAATTATTTTTGGGGTGCACTACTGTTATTAATGAAGGGCACAGTTGAAATTGTTAATGGGTTTCGGGGGTATAGTAGTTACTCAAAAGTTTAGGGGTGCACCTGCAAACCCGTGCCTCTATGTGGCTCCGCCACTGAGGTCATGAGACTCATGACATTGACATTCTGTTCTCAACATCGAATCTTGAATGGTAGAAATAATAGCAACAACACACCCACATAACTACGTTTGGTTTTTTAGCTGAAATAGTTTGCTCGTTTAGACTTTTCTCCAATCTACGAGTTATCCTGTACCTTTTCTATCATGAAGCCCTTTTCCGCTATGGCCACCTCGCTTAGAAGTTTCAAGCAGGTGCATATACTATAGTTCATGAAGCCATTTTCCGCTATGCCCACCCTGGCTGGTGACGTAAGAGTCTATGAACAGATGGAAATTTATCTCTAGTGACAACAATTCGAATGTAGAATAGTTTCTTAGGTTCAGTGGATTGGGAAGACTACTGTAAAACCCTAGCAGAAATCTAGACAAAAACTATCACAATGACATACAAATGTACTCAACTAATGTTTTTTGGAAACTAGTCATCATCAATTGTCTCGGGTATATCATCGTTGCATTGAACCTCTGTTTGTTTTAGGGCAAAGTTTATTAGTTGTGTCATGTATAGGCTATTATGCATATGCAACTTCGGCATTCTCTTTGAAATAGTTGGAGAGTCCATATACTTCAACGATCAATGGGATTACTATGTATTCCATTCTTTGTTTCATTTTCTCAACCATAAGAGCAGCAAATAAAGAAGTTCGAGGCATGTAATTAATAGAGCACATAGACCATGAAACCACCTAAAGGTGTTTATACTAGGATCCGCCTTCATCTAAGAATCTACGATGGATTTTTCTTTCTCATAATATACAGGAAATCCCAATCCAATCATTCGTCTAGCTGCTCACTTGCTTTACCTCTACCACTTATTGATAAGGGTGACATGTGCCACCTAGATCTCAATTTTCTGTGTTTGAGCAGTTGATTTAGCAATTTTTAGTCTTCATCCACTGTACCCATTCCTCCCGTTTCGTTAGGAGCTGAGTTCCTACACAGGCACATTGTTGACGGTCAAGACAGCAATTACTGCTCTGTATTAGTTGTTCTGCATTCATGCTGGAAGACGTGAACATTTTCTTCTTAAGCTAAAGGATGACAGAGGCATGATAAGTGGTGAGCTGCAGGTAACTTGAATTAATTATTAATCACATGGCACACATGATGCTTTTCTTGGTTGGACAAAGGTTGACCTGACAACAAAATGGAGGCACTCTCAATGAGATGAATATTGGAGGACCTGGGAAAGACAAGGAAAGGGAAAAACTTTTGACGGCTGCAGTTGTGGCAGTAATGACTCATTGAATGCATCTTTCCAGTTGCGTATCCTAATTTTCTTGTTTAGAATTATTGCTCTCAGGTCCGAAGAAATGGATACTCATCCATATTTTCAGAAGTATGTGTGTATTGAAATATATAAACCAAAACGAAAGTGACGCCGGTATCTCTGATCTGAAATACTGTAACACTTCTATTTGTACACTTATTGCCCTATTACCTAGGTTGCGCTTTAATACCACACACTCTCCTGTCCTCGTGCTTTAACTGATTGCATCGGATAACCCTGGCATTCATGGTGTCAAGGGGGGTCGGCCCATGCTAGGAACCGCCCCAGCCCGCCCTAAATTGAGCTAGCCCCGGCCCGGACCGGCCCCTCCAACCCTTGAACCGGCCAGGCCCCCGTAACCGCTACCCCGCCCCCCACCCGGGGCAGTTCCACTTTGACCCCCTCCAACCTGGGCCGCCCCCCTCAAACGATACCTTTTTATTTTTTATTAATAAAATATATATTTTTAATATATTAATAATATTTTTTACCCGGCCCCCTCTATCCCCGGGCCCGGGGGGTCAAGTCTCCCTCGAGCCTGGCCCCCTCCACCCCCGATCCCTGGCCCGGCCCCCTGGCACCATGACCTGACATAGCATGTAGAATAGCCATTCTCAATGTTCTGATGGCTTAGCTTAATTTTATTAAAGGAAAAGGGGGGACCCACCGGAACCTGATCGAGAAAGGGAATAAGAAAAGGATGGGGATAGTATGACACTAAAAAGGTATGAAACAGGTTAGGGATGAGGAGCTTTTAAGAGGTAACACCATGTGATAGGCCACCCCTGCCCGTATTTGGCCTCATTGCCATTCAGACACATGCTACATCATCATCATCGCATTCTTCTGGATTTCGGTGGCCTTTCTTTTGGGTTATCTAAAATAAAAGTGAGTTTGGAGGTGGTTTGGTTGTTGCTCGTGCAGGAGGTCTTGTAGGGGTCCGGAAATGGGCTGTGGGGCTTTGGGGGGAGAGGAGGCAGGCGTGCAGGTTAACCTTTCGCATGAGGGATAATATATATTTGTATTCACTGATTCTAGGGTGGCTTCTTGTGAGGAGGTAAGGCAAGCCAGATCACAGATGGACCTTGGGTTAACTTTTGTCATCCATTCTTGATAGTTTTCAAGCTTTGCAGTCTTTGCAAATGGTGCCCTTTAGTAATTGCAATTAAGAACGGTGGCTGCGTTGGTAAAGGACAAAATTTGTTTGGGTGACTGTTTCTAATTTGCGTATTTTAAGCGAGCATGTTGGTGAAGCCTCTGACGCTGACGTGTCTTGTCCTCATAGGGATATTGTTTAACCCAGAATTTTATGAACTTTCTGAAAAATCCTGGAAAACGAACGAAGTTTCAGATGTGTGTGTGTGTGTGTGTGTGAGTTCCCTATTTCCTATTCTAGTAATCAAATCAAGAACTACTCTGGGAATAACCCTTTGGCCAAGCCGGTTCGAGTCTCCGAAGCTCATCGGGACGATGATATGGTGGCTAGGAATAGCAAATTAATCCCTCGTCGTAGCCAAGAAACGATTACGACAATGCCAGTAGGGGTCCGCTTCAAACAGGGGGCAAACAAAAATCAAAACCGACGTTGCAAAATAACGTTGCATCAAATGTCTTAGAGGCAATCGAGAAGGCCTTAGGAGAAAACAGTAACTCTGGAATAAGAGTGAATCCCCTATTTTCTCACTACGAGAAAGTAAAGGGAAGGGAAAAATGGTTAAATATCAACCGACTTCTTCGGCACCAACCGGAAAGAAATTAATGGCGGGTGATACTCGTAGAACAAGGTCAGGACCCGTCTCTCGGTCCATGATCGGGAGCCTTAAAGCTCGAAGTTTTATAAACCCGTTATTTAATTAGGGCGATCAAAGTTCCGCTACAAAGAGAGACGGCGCGGTATCGGTCATGATGACCGACGTCGATGATGATGAAGAATCCACACAAAGCTAACTTGTTATGCTCCAAGAGCAGTTGGAGCGAAAAAAAATAAAGAAATGGTTGCCATGGCTGAGGAGATGAAGACTTTGCAAGCGCAACTAGCAAGCCTCAGAAGTGGAACCAGTCATCCCACCTGCAACACAAGCAACACAAGGGGTATCGCAAGGGGTGCAAGCAACTCCACGGTTCGAGACTCCCAACACATCTTATCCGGACATCCAAGACATAGAAATCAACGGTTTCAGCCCAGTATTAATGACGTTGATCGATGGCATGGTCACAAAGAGAGTCCAAAGGTTATAGGGAAAGATGAAGAAGGATTACAAGTAATCACGAAACCCTAAAAGACTTTGAGCTCTTTAACTTGTCGACAACCGATGTCGAGAATTGGGGGACACGTCTGAGTGAACCCAAACTGCCGAGCATAGCGATTAGGGGCATATGGATCGGCGATGAAAATAGTGCCGCTACGAAATATGAGGACCCAGTGACGAAGACACATTAAATAATCTTGACGTATAGTGGAAATGCCCTCCCCATCAACAAATTCTCGCGGTCTGCCAGAATCCAACGCATGGAAACTAAACTGGTCGGAGTGTGCAAAGAAAGAATGAACCAATGGGCCTTGTTACAAAAAAATCGAGTCGGTTGCACACCTCCGATCTTTCCTAGAAGAGGCATGGAGTCATCATCGAAAGGTGATTCATTTATATCAGGTTCTCGACGAATATGCGTGGTTGGGAAGTACTGAGATAGCCATCCAAGGAAGTAATGCAAGGGACTGGACTGTACGATGAAGTGATTATCTTCGGTACAAACAAGCCAGCACAGAGACCGCTAAACTATGCTTCTTTCCTTTGGCCATACTGCTAGCCATGACAAAAGTAGCAGACCTCAATTCTGAGTCAAGCGGGAGGACATGCAAGGAAGCCAGGAAGATAAACCTCGAAGGACATACCCTCCTTATGCCCCAAGATGCCTTATGCAGTATGCCCCACAAAATGGGATGCCCATTTAGAAAACTTCATGGAATTAGCATCGTTAGCTCGAATGCTATAAAGAGCGCGACATGTTTCTGATGTATCATTGGAATACATGATGTTGTTATGGGGGGGGGGTGTATTCTTCATATAGCTTCCCTGATATTGGAAGACCTCCAATCCTATGAAGATCCAAAGAGATACCAAGTTCTCCGTAATGGGAATGAAAGCTATTGGCGTCAGGGTTCCAGAAAGCTTCGGAGAACTGTGGCGTCCCGAAAATAAGTTTTTTTTTTTTCGAGACAAAACATCATATATATATATTAACAACTTTCAAGTCTTTTAAGCCATCTAATCAGTTTAGGTAAGAATCATAAGATTCCACCTAAACTAAGCAACACTTCCTCCATCCAAAATGCACCATTGTTCAGAATTCAAAATAAACAGCAATAACTTAAGATCTACAAACAGTTCTAGAGCTCAATCACTTCACCAACTTGAAGGAAATCGGCCCTAGCCTAAGGATAATCGACAGAAGCATCAAGAGTTGGCATGAAGGTGACATTACCTATCCATTCATAGCATTTGACTAGATCCAAGGCCACAGCTAGGTCTTCCTTAGTGGAGAGATAGATATGGCCAATCTCGGCATCATCAACAGCAGATCTGAACCTCTGTCGGGCAGCATCGTGATTCTTGGATGCAACAACCACCATCTTTTCATCGTTCTTCATTGTTATCGCCGCGTCATAGACCCGGTCCTAAGCTGCTATCAGTGCTTCGGTCATCCCGACAGAAAACCCTCCTCTCTTTGCCCTTGCTCTAGTGGCAGAGCTTTCCCTCGATGAGATCGCCCATGAGCACAATCTGAAGTCGGTTGCTCCCGACGATGATCAGACCACCTTGCAAACTGTCAATGTCACTGCTGATCAGGTTAACAGTGATATCGCTGGCATGAAAGACCAGCTCTCTCACCTCTCCGAGGATATCGGGATGAAGATCTGTTAGATTTCAAGGGGTCTCGATGAGAAGCTGAAGCTTTCCGCCGAGATGACCGAAGCCGTGATAACTCAGGGGTCAGGAGGTGAGAGGGCTGGTCTTTCATGCCAGGGATATCACTGCTAACCTGATCAGTAGTAACCTTGACAGTTTGCAAGGTGGTCTGAGCATCGTCGTGAGCAACCGACTTCAGATTGTGCTCACGGGCGATCTCATCGAGGGAAAGATTTGCCACTAGAGCAAGGGCAAAGAGAGGAGGGTTTTTCGCCGAGATGACCGAAGCGGTGATAGCAGCTCAGGACCGAGTCTATGGCGCGGCGATAACGATGAAGAACGATGAAAAGATGGTGGCTATTGCATCCAAGGATTACGATGCTTGCAGAGGTTCAGATCTGCTGTTGATGATGCTGAGATTGGCCATCTCTATCTCTCCACTAAGGACGACCTAGCTTTGGCCTTGGATCTAGTCAAATGTTATGAATGGATAGGTACTGTAACCTTCATGCCAACTCTAGTTGCTTCTGTCGATAATCCTCAGTCCCTTCAGCAGGCTAGGGCCGATTTCCTTGAAGTTGGTGAAGTAATTTAGCTCTAGATCTGTTTGTAGATCTTAAGTTATTGTTGTTTATTTTGAATTCTGAACGATGGTGCATTTTGGATGGTGGAAGTGTTGCTTAGTTTAGGTGGAATCTTATGATTCTTACCTAAACTGATTAGATGGCTTAAAAAACTTGAAGGCTGTTAATATATATGTGTGTGTGTGTGTGTGTGTGTGTGTGTGTGTGTGTGTGTGTGTGTGTGATGTTTTGTCTCAAAAAAAATAATAATAATGGGGGGAGCATAAGTTTAACCCATAATTATACATTCGAGTAAATTATGAATATATAATTTATATATTTTTTATATTTGCTAGCATCATACAAATATGTTGCTCTCTGTCTTAGTTTTTTTTCTTTTGAAAAAGAGTGAATACTTCATTAGTTTGAAATGAAATATACAATCTGGTTGTTGGGGATAAAGGAGTGAGAAGTCCTAAACATGAATAACTCAACCCTATCTAGCTGCTGGAACTTTTTACCTAGCTACTGGAACTTTTTACCTAGCAAGACGTATGGCCGCCATTTCGCTTTGCGTCTTGTTTCTGTATGAGGTTTGGCCTTCCAGATTCTGTTCTGCAGGTGGCAGCAGATTACTTCTCCTTCACCTGCTCTCGAGCTTTCTTCTTCTGCACATTCCAGTGAATATTTCTCACTCCATGTGGAGTTTTGAGTAATTTTTCTCTGCAGAACTTCTCTGAGTTTTTGCTAGAGTACTCTCTGTCCCTCTATTTACTGCTGTAGTTTTCCTCCATGTTGGTGCCGCAGTAGTTTGTTGGGTTTCAACCATTTTTCTCTTCCCTTCATTTTCTCGTAATGAAAGAAATAGGGGAGTTACTCTTCTTTCCAGAGATACCGTTCTCTCCTAAGGCCTTCTCGATTGCCACCAAGACATTCGATGCAACGTTATTAACCGATGTCGGTTTTGCCCTTCGGTTTCCCCTGTTTGAGGCAGACCCCTACTGGCATTGCCGTGAATGTTTCTTGGCTGCGACGAGGGATTAATTTGCTATCCTAGCCACCATGTCTTCGTCCCGATGAGCTTCGGAGACTCGAACCGGCTTGGCCAAAAGGGTTGCTGGGTTTTGAACCCTAACCGTAGGGTCTTTTGCTTCACCGAAGGGATTTCGGGGCGTTGGACCCATATCCCATCAGCCGAGGGTCTGAGCAAAACGGTTCCGGGGCGTTTGACCCTTACCGCGTCAGCCAAAATTTTGATCGAAGTGGTTTCGGGGTGTTTAATCCGAACCACATCAGCAGATGTTGTGACCGAAGCGGTTCAAGGCGTTTAGCCCGAACCTCATCACCCGATGCTGTGACCGAAGCGGTTCAAGGCGTTTAGCCCGAACCTCATCAGCCATATTTTTTAGAGATTCTCGGACAGTAACTTTTCGAGCAATCTCCTGGGTTATCTTTATACAGTTTCAAAGGCTTCGGAGGCTCAAACTTCTCGAGTGAGTTGACTCCCTACCCCAGCGCCATGACCCCCTTTTGGAGCGCAAACCTCAAATAAGATCGCCCCCCTCGAGGCCACCGGAACGGAGGAGAGGAGTTTCTCTCACCAAAAGCCCAATGCTGGAAATGCAGCATTTACTGGAGCAACTTCTTTAATTTTTTCGAACCTTTCTCGAAGCTGCAGAAATTTAGAGGTTAAGAAAGCTACAAGAAACAGAAACATTTGAACTTACCCTGTTCTTGTGATTCTTTTTGCTTTCTTTGAACTTTTTTAGGCTTAAAAGATGAGGGCTGGGCGTGCCAATTTGTTTAACCCAAAATTTTATAACTTTCTGAAAAATCCTGGAAAACGAATGAAGTTTCAGATTTGTGTGTGTGAGAGAGTTCCCTATTTCCAATTCTAGTAATCGAATCGTTAATTACTCTGGGAATAACCCGCTAAAACCCGTGATTAATAAGCCAAAATGAAATAAAATGCATGATTTATAAGGGAAATGAATATTCCATTGATTGAGTGAATGATGTGCAGGCTGTATACTTGATTTTGGGTCGAAAGAGAAGCTAGTTCCTACACCAGGCATTGGAACTGTTTACCTAGCAAGATGAATAGCCGCCATTGAGTTTTTCTTGGTGCTTCTTGCTGTATACTTTCGCGCCTGATTCTGTTCTGTTTCAAAGCTTTGTAGCAACAGCTGTGTGGCTACTTTGGCCAAGTTTACGGCTGCTGTAGGATTTTGCTATCTGTTTCTCTCTTTTCTCTCTTCTTTCTGCTTTTCTCTCTTGATTTTCTGCTGTATTTTTCCCCAGCCACCCTGCTGTATTTTTTTCTCCGGAGAAAAGTCCCCCTGCAGTGAGAACAGTCTCTAATTTATAGAGGCTGTTCTCCCTCCAAGAGATGAGTCTTTTAAGAGTTTCAAGACAATATCTCCAGGATATTTCTTTCTCTGTATCTTTATTCAAAATAAAGATTATGTTTTGATCTTATCAGATTTTTGGTGGACTTACCACCAAAATCTGATCATATCCCCTTCATTTATTTGACTTTATCGCCCTTTTTTATTTAGGGCTAAGATTTTTGGTGGACTTTTCACCAAAATCTGATCATCTCCCCTTCATTTATTTGACTTTATTGCCCTTTTTTTAGGGCTAAATAATGGACGAATTTAATTTATTTAATTGGCGAAATTTCAGTGCCAACAGATATAGTTAAAGAGGATGATGAGGATATTGGCTTCAGTTGTTGGTGGGATATGGTGGAACAAAAGTAGGAAGAAAAATGTCTTAGTTCTGATGGTTTGGATGCTGTTAACTGTAGTCCTTTAGCTATTTTGTCTCGTTCGAGAGTTGATGATAACTTGAGTTTGGGAAACTTTTTGGGCTTTCTTATCATGGCTGCGAGCAGCAAGCTAGAAGGCTACTTCAGGCTATTGAAGATGAGCGGAGCTCCTGAAGCGAATGCAGTCAACACACTGCTGCGGCGAAGGTCTCGTGGTAGTTAGATATGGAATTAAGAGATTGGAATCTTTTGTATGATTCATATAGTTGTTTTTTATTACTAAAAATGAAGTGAGTTTGGAGGTGAAGAGAATAGGAAGCAAGATCCCATTCAGCATTTTTCATTTTTACATACTCATTTAACGTGTCAAAAAACAATATCATCAAATATTTGAACTACGAGACATGTGATATCCTTGCTATTGACATTTTGATGTCTGCAAATGACTTCAGATTGAACTAATGGAAGATTACTGGTTTCTGGATCTCCTTTGCATATTTTAAAAACAACTAGTAAATCATAGTTTTGGGAGGTACTGCTATCTACAAAAAGTTGTATCACAGATTATACCTCAATTTTTGATAGCTCATGAGAGTTATGGATAGTAATTGATCCATCGGAAACATGTAATCCAATCATAGTTGTGGTATACATATTTCACCATTACTTTTCTCGTGTGGGAATGAAATCTTCCAGATTTTGGCCCCTCTAAGGGTAGCGGCAGCGTTTCCCTCGTCATAACAAAGTTACTCATATATACTTTCTTTTTCTGTTATTTTCTGACAGGATATTTTTTGAGGCAACCAAATTGAGCATAAGAAAAGATAACTACCCTTTGATTGAGATCCAATTGTTGTGAGTCAACAGATGTCGGCACTCAAAATCCACGGTACAAGCTTCGGGAACACGACCTTCCAGCTTCCACGTCACAACTGTGCAGATAGATGCAAGAGGTTCTTCATTTACATTTTAGTAGCCTATTAATGCCGACCATGTTTTCATTTGCATTGGGTTTATATATTCTATCTGGTTAGGAGACATGAAGTAAAAGGTAGCTAATTGTGATAGTTTTAAGTCTTGGTTTTATGATCCTCCTCAAATGCTAAGGTATTTCTTTTTCGCTTTACATTTTCTAGTTTCCGTGGGGTTAGCATAGCAGTGTTAGTGTGCCTTGAAGAGCTTCTATGTATTTAGAAAAGTTTAAAAGAAAAATGATGTATCTCTCTCTTTTAATACGGTGACGCCCAGGCTCCAGATGATACATGAAAGTAGATGTTCATAACCAATTCCTTGGGTTTTAAGTTATGTTTTCCCATAATGAGCGATTATGCACTCTGCTACTTACTAATTCTCTCGCTTACGTTTTATTGTGTCATTCATTGTAATCTTCTGTTAATTTTTACCCTGTTTAAAGCTTTCGAGCTTTTTCTTTTACTTGTGCAGCTTCAATTAGTTAACATGAAGGTCTTAAGAAATTAGTTAGGCTTGCCTGTAATGTCCATACTAGACTTGCAGATATGCATATTACGAATGTAAACAAGTCAATGTAAAAACACAAGACATGGGTGAAGATGGTTGTCAGGCAGGCGTTGACCAAGAACATGGGACAGGGAAATTTTGCAAGAATGAGTACATAGGTGATTCACCCTTTTCTTAAGTAAAGCAAACAAAAAGAAGAGAAACAAAATTACCTGTCAATTGTTTTTAATTTCCGCACAACATTGAACCAAAAATTATTGGAAAACAGGTATTTCTTTTCAAATGATGTAGGCACCTAGGACATAACCACGTGTCTATCCATGGAAAGGAGATTTCTATATTTTGAAACAGATAGTTCACTCTGATCCGATGTATCTGTCATGGTGATAGACGCAGCTATGGCTCCTATACTGGAGTGTCCATGCTCCAGAAATCTACTCAAACCAGGGTTCTTCTCATCACTAAATATTTATGTCACAGGGTAGCAAATATATCAGATAAGGGGTTACAGTTTTTGAGCATGTATGAAGGTTTAGTTCCTTTTCTGAGTGAAACAAAAGTGTGGGGCATGTTTAATGTCAATGCAATAAAAGTTTTCTTTTAACTCTTTTGAATGCTAATACGATTTTCACTTTGATACTAAGCAGGAGGAATGCAAAATGGAGCTCTGCACGAGCAGCTGTAATTCCGAACTCTCATCTTCCTATGCGGAGTTTTGAAGTTAAAAACAGGTAATTTTGTATCCATTGAGGATTCTTTTCCATAATGTCTTTCGAGGGAGTATGCATAATTAGATACTTTTAAGTGGACATCTGGCTGTTTGCTGTGAAGTATTTTGCCTTATCCTATGGGCTGAGCTTGGGTCAAATAACATCTGTACTCTTACCTTATAACCAAGAAACATGATTAGATTGCATGGCTTAACCGAACCTAAACTCCTGAGTCCTGACCAAATTTATTCTTACATTTATTATGTTCAAACATTTGTTTCATAAGAGTAGACTAAGGATCCAGATTCCCCTCCAGCCCCTAAATTCGTCCAGCCCCTGCAGCATAATCCCAACCGTTCAAGATTTACGAAGATCCACACATGTGGACCTCCTTCCTTACTGACGGCCTTTGCCTCCATTGGTAACAACAAAACACAGACATCTCAACCTTAACTCTTGCATGTTGATGTCTAATAGGGGAAAAGAGAATCTTTGGAATGCGTATATAAAGAACTGCTGTTCCAGAGTCTGAGGAATGACAACGTTGTTGGTCTGAAAGCGAATAATTCAAATCTCCCGCTCCTTGCTTACTGGTTTCTTATATAAAATTAATTAACCGAATTAATCCCATGACTAGCACCAAACACAGGGCATCAAGCACGAGCCCATGGCGATGAACTACTGATCATTCTTTTTTCAACCATACAACACAGACATGTAGAGCTGTCAACGGGCCTGGTTAACTGGTAGAACCGGCCCATTCTTATTGGCTAGACAAAAACTGTAACCTTACGGGCCCAAACCAACCCGGGACCTA
This sequence comes from Linanthus parryae, assembly GCA_023055425.1. NCBI lineage: Eukaryota > Viridiplantae > Streptophyta > Magnoliopsida > Ericales > Polemoniaceae > Linanthus > Linanthus parryae. The sequence continues at coordinate 122,949,900 of JALGPY010000004.1, read as the reverse complement.
GTTAGTAGCGGTCTGGGCCGTTTATAGCTACACTGAACCGACTAACCAGCATGTAATTAATCAGAACCGTAAGCGTTAACCGCAGAAGCAATAAATTCTGGCCACACTTCACAACTGACGGCTATTTTCAGAACCCACCGCCCCCAACCACTTGTCATGTCCTGTCACAAGCAACCCCACCCCACCCCACCATGTACTGAATTGTCACTCTTCCCCTCTCTTCGCTTTTTCCTAACACTTTTCTCTTTATTAGTAATAATACGAGTAACTTTTCAAATTTATCATTTTCGGTACATTTTTATTTCGACTTGATTTTTCATTATCGCTTTCGCAATCTTTCCCAACAAGTAATAAAACTATATATATATATTATAATACGAGTTATAATATATATGTATATATAATTTTTATGTGTATTATTTAAAAATATATAATAAAACTGCTATTCAAAAAAATTAAAGGTTTTTTTACGGGGTTAACCGTAACCGGCCCGGTTAAAGCGGTTTCGGTTCCATGAGCCAGGCCGGTTATTGGTTTATGAATATTTAGCGGGTTGGTTAACCGTAACCGAACCATAACCGGCGGTTCACGGTTTAGCGGGCCGGTTATAAGTAACAGTTTTGAGTTTTGACAGCTCTATAGACATCTCATACATAATAGATTCTCAAAATCCATTCATCCCCAATGTGAGTGGCGACAGAATCAAAATCTTTAGTATCATAACAGTAATTACAACATCGGCGGTGGTTTCCAGATTCAGGAGCAGCAGATTAAAACCTCACTCATTATTTCACAAAAAAACCTACCTGTGTCTCTAAGGAGTAAGCACGAGTGAGTCCTTGAAATTGATACAATCCTTGATCATGAACTCACCGAAAGACAAATCTCGCCGCTTCGAAAATCCCATGAAAGTTCATTGGGAGAAACAGAGCAAACGGGTGGCGGTAGAAGCTCTGTCCAATGAAGGCTTAGAAAATAAATTCTTGAAATAATAAGATAGTTAAGTAACCCCGTTGTTCTGTTGCCATTAGCTAAGTTAAGGCATCTACCATACGTCTTAATCTCCACGCCTCCTTGAATTGGATGGCTGGGATGGAGGATTGAAGGTGCTGAACGAAAATTAGGGCTGGACCGCGGGAGGTAATCTTGTTCCAAAGATTCTGTGAGAAGCTCCAGGATAAAAAATTGAAGGACCAACAAACCCTAAAGTCCTCTAAACTAGAATATATAAAGTGTGTATTCTACTATTCTGCAAAAAAAGAAAAAAAAAAGGCCCTGAAGCTAAGTTACCTGGTACGCGGATCGCTCCGATTCGCGGAACGGGAAAGGGAACGCGGAACGCATACCCTATGGAATTCACTACGCATATCCAAAGAAGGGTAGGCTTCTTTGGATACCTTCATAGGAGTTTTACCATTTTTCACATATCATAAAGTGAAAAGCTGCTCAATATATGCAATATGTAAAAGTCACTACTCTAAAAATGGATGTAACTCAGCAAATCTAGATTTAATCTCCCCTTCTACATAGATAGTTTAGGTGAAAATAGTGAACAAAACTGAGATCGCCTAATTAAGCGATCTGGATCGCTGGTGTTCCACGTTTCGAAACGCGCGATCCAATTCGCAATTCGCGGCGGCACGAGTGAATTGTGGTAACACTGCAGTCTAATCCGTACTAGTGGTGCCATCTTTGATCTGGTTGATTCGGAAAAAGGTGTTTGAAGAAAGTTTTCTTTATACTATATTGCAGACAGTTAACAAATTGTAAATACATGGTCACTTATTTCTCTACGTGTGCAGGACATCAGTGGATGACATCAAGGCTTTGCGACTAATCACTGCCATCAAAACCCCATACCTACCAGATGGAAGATTCGATCTCGAAGCATACGACTCATTAATGAACATGCAGATAGAATACGGAGCTGAAGCCGTGATTGTGGGTGGAACAACTGGCGAAGGTCAACTAATGAGCTGGGATGAACACATAATGCTCATTGGACACACAGTCAACTGTTTTGGTTCATCCATAAAAGTCATTGGAAACACCGGAAGTAACTCAACAAGGGAAGCAATCCACGCCACTGAACAAGGTTTTGCCGTCGGAATGCACGCCGCTCTTCACATCAACCCTTATTACGGCAAGACCTCCTTGGAAGGTTTGGTTTCTCATTTCGAAAGTGTTCTTCCCATGGGACCTACAATTGTTTATAATGTGCCCGCTCGAACTGGACAAGACATTCCACCACGTGTTATTCAGACTTTGGCACAAAACCCTAATTTGGCAGGCGTGAAAGAATGTGTCGGGCATGATAGGGTTGCTCAGTATACAGGAAAAGGAATAGTTGTATGGAGTGGTAATGATGATGAGTGCCATGATTCAAGATGGTACCATGGTGCAACTGGAGTTATATCAGTTACAAGCAATTTGGTTCCTGGATTAATGAGAGATCTCATGTTTGGAGGAAAAAATGATGCTTTGAATGAGAAGGTTGTCCCTCTGATGAAATGGCTATTTCAGGAGCCCAATCCAATAGGGTTAAACACGGCTCTGGCTCAGCTTGGGGTGGTGAGACCGGTGTTCAGGTTACCTTATGTGCCGCTGCCTTTGGCCAAGAGGGTAGAGTTTGTGAATTTAGTGAAGGAGATCGGACGGGAGAATTTTGTTGGTGATAGAGAGGTTCGTGTTCTTGGCGACGACGAGTTTGTTTTGATAGGGCGATACTAGTTCTATGCGAGGCTTAGCTTCTGACTGGTGTTCCATTAGCATTAGGTGTTTGTGCCAGCTTCCCAAATTTACAATGTCACTGTCTGAAACTTCCTTAGTCGCAGTTGTTATGGTTTTGCTCTCTCTAATGAGTGCTAGTATTACAGAATTACACAAAGATTGTGTTATATGATGGTGTATGAGTGTATCTATTGATATCTGGAGATTATATATGTATGCAGCCACAAAACTTATAGTTCATGGTAGGGTTATACCTCCTAGCGGTGGTTAGTGGATCATTACTTGAGATTGATGAATATCCTGGGCCAGGAGTTATAAGAGAGCTTAATTAAAAGTTTCCATTGTTTTGGATGAAAGCATATGAGTAATGAGTACAAGCGACTATTGGCTGGTCATTCCAAATATTTGTAGAGCATGTTCACTCGTGAGGCACTGGAACAAGACTCTGTTCATGTATGATGTAAAATTTTCTACTAGTTTGGCAAAGTTGTGAGAGAGACACTGGGCACTTTGAAGCTTGAACTGAATCTGGGGTAATCTGGAGGGACTGAAATGCTCAGCTCGTGCCGTTGGCTTCAGGTACTTCCTGCTAAGCCACCCTAAGCCAATTCACACAATTAGTAGATGCTTTTTTAGTGTGGTCGAGAATGACATTCGCTAACAATTACTGCTCAATTCTATGTCAAGACTTGTGTATTAAGACTTGTTGTATTGCAACTTTTGTTGTTGTTGTGTGTGTGTGTTTTTTTTTTTTTTTTTTTTTTGCTGTCAGAGTTCTATTGTAACATCTAAGCAACGAAGCAACGTCACCATGTGTTTCACCTGGGTCTGCACAGGCCAACATATGCAACCAAATGTTTAATTTGCTTACAGCCTACGCGGCAGGTAACAATCAAATGGATCAGTACACATTATGAGATATATTGAACTATCCGTAATGTTAGGTTTGTATAAAGCTGTTATTTCGGTTAACCGAAACTGGCCCGAGAAACCTTGAACCGATCGGGCTCGGTTCGGTTTGGGGTCTCTTACCGGTTATTCGGTTACGTTTACCAGCCCGGAAAATTTCACATACCCTCTAACCGCCCCGGCCTGTCTTACTGTAATTGGGTTAGTCGTTCGGTTTGGGCCAGTTAAAAATCGTTTTTTTGATGGTCACAACTCAAAAGTGGTGGGAATGGAACCGGTTCGGTTAACCGAGCGGTCACAGGAAGGGCTCAGTTATCGGTTCAGCTCGGTTCAAACCGGGCCGGTTTTGGGCCGGCTCACGGTTTCAGAGAACGTCTAACCGGCTCTAGCCCAAATCTTTTCTTTTCGGTCCCGGTTCGGTCATCTCGGGCTCTGTTTCGGTTACAAGAAACTCGGTTACTTTGCGCCATTTTTTTCGGTTAACCGGCCCGTTTGACAACTCTAGGTTTGTAGGCCGTGGAAACCTACATGCCATTCAGAGTAGAAGAATTAGGAAATTTCTATTTATTTAAGGGAGTTGATTCTTACAAAGCAAAATTTGATTCTTACAAAGCCACTTACTAGTCATCAATGATACATGACAAATTTGCCCTTATAGTTATTCCATCAACCTTCACATTTAAGTAAAATTTTCCAAGTTCCAAAAAATGTAAACCTCCTCTAATTAATACTTATCCATATCTTTTGAGGAAGGCCTTCAATCCTGGAGTAAACAAATTCTTTCTATCTGGTGAAGACGAATTTAATCACGAGCACAAGTACAAAAAATTAAGTAGCACTGGCATCATTTCGGAGACACCATGTTGGATGTCATTTTGTCAAAGACTTAGCCTATGTTTATTGGATATGTCATTTTGGATGATTGTAATTAGGCTCCAACTCCTTGACTTGTTATAACTAAGTCTTTCAATAGAAACATGATATAACTCTAAAAAATAATATAATGGGAAAATCAGTATGTAAGAGAATTTAGAGATCTCGACTAAAGCAAATTCCGTAAACTACCATTTCCATCAATCTATTATAAAGTGTAATTTTAGTTTGCTATTTTAAAATAATATATACAATTGTAATGGGAAAATAGTAATTTATAAATATCAATTTTATAGAAAAAAGTTAAGTCGGAGCAGTATGGTTTTGAAATAATGTAACCACCTAAATAAATAAACTAATCTCGTCTAATTACGTGGTTACATCTTTTTTTTATACATTTTTTAGAATCATATAATATTAAATCGCACGTACAATTTTTTAGGATTTTTTTCATACAAAGCAGTAGTCGAAAATCAGCTGTAACATATTCAATTTTTTTAAATGTTAAGCAATAATATTATTTCCTGGAATGTTAAGTCATAATAATTCTAGTTTTTGGTTCTAGCTTGAGTTTACCCATAAGGGAATAAACTAGTTTATTCATAATATTCATAGTAATTTACTTCTGTAAATTTATTCATACCATTCCTTTTAATTTTGGCACAAGTTAATCCACATGTTGAATTGGCCAACCAAATTTTGATGCACGACTTCCTCCTCGTGGAAGACTCTTATATAAAGAGAGAATATGCCAATTGCAGATGTATGAAGAAACGGATTAATCAAATCTAGCTGGTGATAGATATTAAGATAATCGATATTCATTTTGAATTATCAGTTGAGATTTTTTATAAGGGTACATTTTCTTGTTGAAACTGGTTGTGAAGAATAGGTATTTGAAGTCATGTGAAAAAAAAAAGAGATCGGACAATTCTTATCTTTATTGTGTTTTTACGTCTTACTCTTTGTCTATAGATTTTAAATATGTTAACAATTACGAAATATTTTGGAAGAGAAAATTACATGTGCAACCCCATTTGTTTCAGCTCAGCCATAACTTTTCGTAAAAAATAAAATATAAAAAGGATCAACCATAACTTGCTTGCTTGATTTATGCAAATGTGTGATAGCTCAAGTGGTTGAGCATTTTAAAACCCTTGCCGGAGTACTTGGGTTCGAAACCAGTAGAGAAGAAACCGGCGAGTCTAATCAATTACTAATTTCTTTCTTTAAAAAGAGTTACTAATTTCTAAAGTTGAAAGTATCATATTTAACTAAAGATACGGGTGTTAAATACGGAAGTTTTTGCATGTTTATCGGTGCACTGTATGAAAAAATTCACCAAATACATTATTCATAGCCAGTGGTAGATCATTCGTTAACAAATTTTTTAGCGCTATGCAATGATCTTTATTAAAGAAGTTGGATAATTTGATTTAAAGAAAAACTTGTAGACATTTGTTTCCAATTTTTCGTGTGATTGACTTTCAATGTTAACTTGTCAAATACTTGGTAATAAGTTGATTTGAAGTGTTACACATAACCTTATGATCTTGATAAAAAAAGATTGGTACATCAGATTGGTTACAATAAAATTTTGTTCTACGTATAAATACATAATTATATTTTGTTCGATAAAAGTTAGCTATAGCATTGGGTATTATGAAGAATCTTTGAACACATTTCCAATTATGACCTCACGTCCTCGTCGTGGGAGTTATTTGTCTTCATTCATAGGTCTAACTTATGTTTACTCGTTTGGAAACACTTTTGATGAAACCGTAATAGTCAATCATGCTTTAGTTGTATGATCTAGCATATTCAATTAACTGAAAAAAAAAATACACCAATTTTTGTGAAAAATCAAAATAAAAGCCATCGATGGTGATCCGAATTTTATCTAGCTCTTTCGCTAAATCAGAATAAACTCCATTAAAGGTGTCATTTATTTTTTTTATATAACTCTTGCTCTATGAACTGAAGTAAAAATGGTTTTTTTTTTCTCAAAAAAAAAAAAAAAAAAAACTGAAGTAAAAATGGTGAAATATATGAAACAATATTGCATCAAGAAGTCAGTTTTGTAATTAAACAAATAATTACAGTAGCTGTTGGAATAAAAAGAAGTACCATGAGCCACAAAGAAGATGGGTGACTCATATTTTATAATAACGAATTTATAATGCAAAAAGAATTTCTGATTATAAACAATCTGGGAGATCGATACATTCCGGTAGTGAAACAAATCTGCTAAAAACTAAAGCAAAAAAATGATAGTGTTAATACAATGGATTATAGTAGACACTGGTGGAAATGCTACAATAGAATATACCTCTTTCCATGAAATGTAAGGTGCTACAATTTCTACCACTGAAATGAAGAATACACAAAACACATTTTACTAACAACGTAATTAGATTGAGATTTGACTGGGACCCGAAGAGTTAACAAAAACTACAACTTTTTTACATGTAGTCACCGTTAATCGCTTCCACCGACGTGGAGACTGAGATTGAGCAACAACTGAAATCAATCAAGTTAGCAAGCAAAAACATTAAAATAAGAGAAGTACATAAATTAATATTTTTTAAAAAAAAGAGACCTTGGCCCTCGAAGAATACTGATTTTTTATGAGCAATAGGGAGAGGATGGGAGGAGATATTAATAGTGTGAGGGGATCAGTAGACTTCTTATATGATTTTGAAAAAGAAAATTGTTTTTTGAAATGCTTTTTTTTAAATGCTTGAAAAAGAAAATTGTTATCTTATCGTGATCTTCAAAGATTTGTTTCTTAACAAAACAGATTTTAAAAAATATTTATTCGAATCTTTAGTTATTTATTTAAATAAACCAAAATTTTTAAAAAAAAATGATCCGATTCTTATTCATATTCAGATCTCAACGCAACTGTTTTTCAAATCGATAATAGGAGTTTCATTTATGGAAATTTTTGCAAACTCGTTATGCTATTATATATATAGACTTCGCAATTCAAATAAAAAAATAAATGTTCAATTAGCCTGAAGGAAGCAGCAAACTTGGCATAAAATTGAGCTTTCATTGGGGTATGGGGGAAAAGTCTGAAGGAAGCTGTTCAATTAGCCTGAAAGTTGAAAAGGGCGACAAATTAAAATAATTAATAAGATAATCAATGCATAAACATGATATTCCAAACATGAATTAACACACTTAACTTTACTATGAGATAACCAACTACCTAACCAAGGACATGAAAGACATATGAAGAAGAAGTAACCAAGGAACTGATAACTACTAACCCTTCAAAGTATCCAAAAATCGTAGCAAAATCATGGTTACACCTGCACTCAAAGAACAAACCGCCCATGAGAAAATAATATGGCATGCATGTGTGAAGTCAAACATAATGCACAAAAATGTATTGGTAAAACTTTAATATGAGCTCAAGAGAAGAAGCGAGAACGTTAATATGGAGAGATATTCATAACTTTTGAGATTCGAATTTTCAGTAATTCTCCTGGTAGAAGACTACATGGATGGAGGAGTTTATATAAACGTAAGAGTGAGGGAGATAATGATTGGGTATTGGATAAGTCAATATATTTAAAACATCTTAATCTTATCAATTAGTTCAAACAAAATCGTAACAATATTATATAAAAAAATCGTAAAAAACTTTTCAAACCCAGCCTTAATTTTTAAACAAAATGGACGCATTTTTTTTTAGAAAAATGAACGCCTCTTTTGAATTTAAAACTTAGCCGTCATTTTTGAATTGATTGATCACGTTTATGGAAAGTGATAAAAGGATAGGAGTTGTCATTTATGGAAGTTTTTGCAAACGTTAGATTTACCTGAGTAAATATATTTTTTGGCTGAAACCAAACAAACTGTATTTGGCATAACGAGATAAAGCAACTCAGATAAAAAGGTCTGACTGACAAAAAGTGTGAAGTAAAGAAATGAAACAAGACAGCCAGCTCATCAGCACTTGGAGTCTTGTACTCAGCGGCAAAGTCGCCCAGATGCACAACACAGCGGTGGTGGGTGGAGAATACTACTCTACTTTCTGGCGGTGCCCTTTCCGATTCCCAACCCCTCTCTCTCAACTCTCAACATCAGTCAGTTCCTCCTAGCGTTCTCCGCTCTAACCACCACCCGTGCTGTTGCTTTCAACTTTTTTGCCTGCCCAGAGAAGAAGTCAAATTTTTGACTATGCCATCGGCCATCGCTAGGGTTCGCTGGAGAAGAAACACAAGAGCCTCGAAACTTTGAGATCGAGATCGATTACGGTGAGTAGCCCCCAATCAATCTTTCATCATCTCTTTAGCGTTCAACGCCTTGGATTCATCGAATTCCTCAGCTTGGCTTTTATGATACACATCAACAGTGCATACGGAGAATTGGCTCTTTTACTTGTTCCTTCTCATGTTCCAGCTGAAATGTCTCTCCTTTTGTTATTCCTTGTCATGTTCCTGTCACATCAGTACAAATAAAATCATCAGATCAGATATTACCTAATTGGGGAAATTTATGTAAAGGGGATTATCTAAAATGCTGCACAAGACTAGTTATTGGGTTAAATTGCTCATCTCTGCAGTCACTTGTTGTAGAATCTCCAATTCATATCTTCCCTGGTGTTTGCTTTGTAACTGAGCTGTCTGTTGTTATACCACTCTGTTAGTGTTACCTCTCTTTGTACCCATCTTAACTTTTACCACTATTCACTGCGTCACTTTGACCCGATGATTTGGATAGCAAAATGTTTCAAGTTCTTGATAATTTTTTTAAGGTCTTGTAGATTAAACGTTGCTCTATAATACGATGTTTTTTTTTAAATCACATCGTTTTGCGATCCAAATCACCCGGTCAAAATGACCCAGATACGAGTCAAAAAAGTCAATTGGGGCTAAAGAGAGGGAACAGAGTGGTAGTAAGGATCAGCAGTTGGTGATCAATTGGGGAGGTTTCTAAGGGAGAGTTTGCATCATCATCATCATCATCATCATCAACTTGAAATTGGGTAGTGAAATTTTTAATTCAAGTTTTGCTACTTCTCTGGAACATAAATATGACTCGTTTTTTCAAAATGTTGGTAATATTCTTCAACTGAATTTGCTTTATCTTGCAGATTGATTCTCCCAATGGCTGGTCCTAGGCGAAAGAAAAGGAAGGTCATCGATCTTAATAATTCCGATCCAATCGATGCAAATACGGGTACTCCTCAGCCCACCACCATCAAGTTGAAAACAGGAAAGATATCAGGCAGCAAGGCTCCAGACGTCCCTGAAGCTGACCATTGGTTTCGGGCACCTTTCTTCGCCGACGACAAGCTCTGGGAAGCTGTGGAAGACTTCAAACCCGCCGGCGAGGGTCCTGATGATCTATTTTTAGTAGTTCCAGAGGCTGATACTGGGGCTGAAGATCACATTCCGCCTTCCTCAGTGATGAGATTTGGTGTTGAAGGTGGCCACTATCCATACTCAAGGTTATCCTTTCCCTGTCGTAAGGTGTTGTTAGGAATGGCTGAATGGACCTCTCATGTTCTCTCAACGTATCAGTCAGAACTATTTGATGCGGATATAATCAAAGCAATAGAATGCACAGTTTATCCAGTGGTGCGGCGGAATGTTGAGTGGCTCTCATGTATAATTTCCAGGTGGAGCATTCATACACATACTTTCGTCTTTGCTTGGGGGGAGAGTACACCTACCCTTGAAGATGTTTATGTGCTTTTGGGCCTAAGTGCATTTGGTGAGGTGAATATGGGTAATTTGAGTTTAACTCCAGAGCAAGAGGTTATATACAGTGACTTGATTGCAGCTTTGAAACATACTAGTACCATTCAATCTAGGTTCCAAGGAGATGTAATGCTCTCAGACACACCTATGAAGAGGAAGGGAAGTGGAAAGAATACATGGGCTGGTTGGATCCAATATTGGTTTAAAGACATGCAGTTTACATCTGTTGAAGGTACCAAAGAGTTGAAGCTATCAAACTCCTTTGATGGGGAAGGTTTGAATCATCGTTCTCATTTAGCTGCGTATATTGCTTTTTGGCTCTCGCGTTATGTCTTTGAGGGATCGCCTGCAGATGGCGTTAGGAAGTCTCTTTTCAGTTTGGCTGCTATATTAGCCACAGGGCAAAGGGTCTCTTTAGCTCCTTTGTTCTTAGGCACATTATATCGACAATTAGACTTGTTAGTGACAAGTGCTGAGCGATCAATGGGAAGGTACGATCTTTTCACATACATCAACACCTCGTTTCTGATGTCATTTCTTTTCGAGCGATTTCCAATTGTTGCTCCAAGGCCTTGTCCTTTCAAGCAAAAGAATCGCCAGTACGTAAACCGAATTGATCGATGGGGTGTGAATTCTGTTGCAAGGGGTTGTTTTTCAAGTGTTATGGATTCCGAGTCATCTTTTACAGAAAGACCCTATGTTATTGAGAAGTTGAAGCTCTATAGTGCGGATGAACGAGTTATGGATGAACATATAACAGATGAATTTACTATTCTTATGTACAAGGCAATGACACCTTGTTCGATACCTTGCTATGATGGATTAGGGAACATGTTGGTTACTCCTTACAATCCTCATCGAGTGGCGTTGCAGTTTGGTTGTGATCAAGGGGCTCCAAGTGGGTCTCTCAGTCTTGGAACGGTTTCCCAAGCCTTTGCTAGGTTTCATAATGACTATCTGACGAGTGAGATCACTCCAGGCTATAAACTAGTCATACCTAGCTCAGGTAGAGTTGGTGAGCCTTCGACTAGATGGATGTTGTATTGGAAGAAGACTTTAGACTCATTTCAGGATTACTTATCTACGCATCCTAGTGAGGTGTTTGTTGAGCCAATTTATCATGACGACAAAGATCTATCCATGCCTCAATCCAAGTATTCATTTGATGATTTCCCGACAGCTCCCCATCGAAAGAAATTGAGCATAGATTGGGGAAATGATGTACTTCGACCGATTGGTGGAGATATTGTGATCAAGGTCACGGAAAGAAGTCCGGCTGTGAATTCACAGAAAAGGGTGAAGATTAAGAAAACTGATTCTTTGCCCTCGCAGAAAACGAAGGTATGCCACTACGCTTTATATCTTTGTCACCTTATGTTCAGGGTTATCTTTTAGTAAGAGGGTATGATTTTTATGCAGGCTTCTAGTAAGACGCCGAAAGCTAAAGCGATCGGAGCATTGCCAACCGTTAAGAGAGTATGTAATCATTCCTTTATTATCTTTGTACAGATTTCTAGCCCTACTAGGTATCACTTGCACTCTTTCTTTCTACTTCCTTATTGAGCCGTTCCCTCTCTTTCGCCTACTTTCCTTCTTTAGCAAATTTTGTTGTGAAATAACTATATTGCCCTCACATTTTTTGAGTCTTCACACCGCTTTTCTGTTTAATGAGTCATGATTTTGTGTGTTCACACTGCTTTTAGGAGCGAAGTTGTGATTGGCACAAGTTAAAACCTGTGCCATACTTCTCTAAGCTAATTCAGAAGAAACAGAGGTAGTATGAGTTATCGTTAGTTATGAATTGTTCACTCTTTTCAGGAGCTAGTTGTGATGTTGCCATCTCCAGAGAGTTCCTCAAACTTGCAAAGCAGAGATAGATGTGATGTTGGCGAACAGTTGACTAGTGGTGCATCTGGGAGCCTAGAGACTCTCAGTGTGAACAAGGAAAATGAATCTGACGGCGAGGGCATAAGTGTCGAGACTGATCGCGAGGGCGAATCTCATGGTGAAGTGAATCCCCCCTCTGTCAATGGTGTTTCTAAAAATGAATCTGACAGCTTTGACTCAAATATTTTTCTGGACCAAGATGAGGCTAGTCGTGCTCGGTTAAAGAGTCTCCTTGATCGCAACCCTCACACTTTCCGGAATGTTCCTAAGCTGAGCAGACCTTTCAGGAAACTGACACTTACCCTCTTGGCAGACACAATTAAGGAGATGGAAGCTATCCACTTAGAATGTTTCTCCGAAACTGAGCTTAACCATTTCAAGGGTATTATTAAGGATTTGGTCAACAGTGGTTTGGATGTGGGTTGGATTGGGGAGAAGTTGCAAGAAATGTTTACTGGTGCCAAAGTTGGTAAACTGAATGCTAAGCTGGATGAGTTGAGAGTTGAGACGACTGCAGCTATAGGGGAGGTGGCTACTGCTCAACAGGTGGTGGATGCTGCTCAACGGAAGTTGGATTTGGCGATTGAGGAGGTCGAGAAGTTGGATAACGAGACAATTGCTTTGGAGTCTGAAATAGCAAGCCATGGTGATGTTGCGCAGCTCAGCTATGATCCCTGCAAGAGTTTGGCTCAGAGTCTGTTGTAAGTTATGCTATGTAGGAGTAGTTATATATGTCTTCAATGGCACTAAGTTAACTTGAAATGTATCTAGGAAGAGCAAAGTCCTTCAGAATTGCGCCTTCCGTGTAACTCACATTGACCGGAGTATGGACTGAAAGAATGTGTGTCATTAGTTAGGGTCAGTTTGAGAATGCTGTGGCGGTGCTAGAAGCTGTTGTGTGAGAATTAGTGTGGGAAAGTTGTGTGAGAATTACTGAGGGAAAGCCGTTGTGAATTTTAGATAGAATGTTGTTTTGGTAAATATTAGTAAGTAAAACTTTGCTGAAATATTGATGTGAACCTTCTATGAAAGAATGTGTGCCGCTGCCTTTGGCGAAGAGGGTAAAGTTTGTGAATTTATTGAATGAAGTCGGCCAGGAGAATTTTGTAGGTGATAAAGATATCCGTGTTCTTTGTGGCGATGTGTTGTTGCCTTTTAACCTCGGGGAAAGGAAAGTACATAATCAACTGCTTTATATGGCTGAATCAAGATACTGTACAAAGCTAAGAAATTTAATCTATGACCTTCTCTGATTAAGGACACAGTTTACATCTATGTATTTCTGAAAAAAATTCATTTTCAGACAACATCTGAGGTAACCTTCACAAGTGGTTCTTCAGTTTCGTCTTCGACACTTTTGGGTTTCGTAGAAGGTAGCTGTAGGTTAGATGAGGATTCCACTGACGCCTTCAAGCCGAGGTATGTGTATACTGACATACCACAAAGAGCAACAACAGAGCCACAGATGCTTGTAAAACCTGGATCCGAATTGAACAGAAGGTATCCTCCAAGAAGGATAACGCAGGTTTTGAATTGTCCTAGAACCACGTGGGATGTCGCGGAAGTAGCACTGCGTCCATAGTTAAAATGCTGTTAGGTTAGTTTAAGGGTTCGAATCATAGGAACAAAGTTTATAGAATGAAAAATCTCACCCGAGTGCTAAAGCCCCGGACAGTTGTAAGAGGAAACCAAACAAGGCAGAAACCAGGATCACGAAGGAGTTGTAGCAGTCCCACTGGAAGGAAGACGCCCCCGGTGGGTCCAACCATTGCATCAGAACGACTAGGAAGAATACGGTAATAGGCGTAGTCTTCCACATCAACCTGCATTTCAACACGTAATTCTTCGTCTAAGTACCGATTCACAAAAAGAACCCAACATATTCATTGCGGCTGTCAAACGGGCCGGTTAACCACGGTTAACCGGTGAACCGGCCCGATTTTAACCATTTCTTGAGTAACCGAGCCCGAGCCTGAAAGGACCGAACCGGTACCAAAACCGATTTTTTTGTGGGCTAGGGCCGGTTAGACCTCTGTCGAACCGTGAATTGGTTGAAAATGGCCCGGTAATAACCGATCGGAACCATTGTCCGAGCCCGGCCTGAAACCGAACGTTAATCGAACCGGCCCGAAATGAACCACTATACCCGGTTACGGATACACGGGCCGGGACGGTTAGAGGATACGAAAATTTTTGCGGCTGGTTAACCGTAACCGAATGACCAAACCGAGCCCGATCGATTCAAGGATTCACGGGCCCGTTCGGTTAACCGAACTTACAGCTCTATTCATAGTACTGGTTTCACTTACGCTAAGGCTGTCCAATTTCCCTCCTGTTGGAGTTCAGACCAAAGGATCTTGTTTATAGCACTCGGGATCACCCACACAATCGCGACTAAAGCACCAAATATGTTGAATTGAAGATCCGTCACGTTTGCCACTGCAACACCAGCTGACACAACAACAAGCGCTATGACCTGCAAATTTTACGCAAACTTCCTTCAGAGATGAGAGCAAACAAGTACTCTATACGCACCTAAGTGGCTGTTTTCACACACACACCTTGTTTGATGAGATGGTTTTTCTGAAAATGGTGAATTCCGCGAGAACAATGGTAGGTGTGACGGCGATTTTAGCCATCTGGTAGAACCCTACACTGCACACGAGGCAAGTAATTAGGAAAAATGGACATGAGTGAGAGCTTGGAATGAGAAGTTTTTTGTTTGAACCTGTTATGCTTGAGGCTGGTGTTAGCTAAGCCACTGGCAAAAGACATGACCATCCCAAGAGCGAATAGCTTTGAGAAAGGCGTGGCTTTAGCTGGAGGTGACGCTGGAAGCAACGAGACCACTCTTAGAATGGCTAGTAGTGTCCAAGCAAAGATGTAGTGGATAAGCGTCAGAAATATCGGGAAATGGAAATCGACCATCACCTGTATGGACGATTAGTGGATTTTGACACAATTATTTCATGTGACCTGAGTGAAATCTTAACTCTTATGTTTGATGTTGAGGAAAGAAAGGAAACGAGGAAAAACGGACCGATTTGTTTATTAGGATGAGTCCAACCGCTACCAAGAAATTGAAGAGCATAGCTGGAAAGGGTCCACAAAGGCGCTGCTGAAGGCGCTTGGCTCCATCTGCAGTTCTGAGGTCGGTGTTCTGACGTCTAGATGCATCTGAAGTTCGAAGCTCGTTGTATAGAGAAGATCTTAGCTCTTCCAATGCTCTGCCTGATAGCAACATGTTAAAGGAGAAAAGTAAATCATCTGCAGCAAGTGAAATAATCTCTCGTAAACTTCAGCCACACAGAGACTAGGAGGCAACGAAAATGGGAGCGATAAGATATGGAATGTTAATTCTGAGCTTCATCATTCCATGGCTGGATCAAGAGAGTAACATATCGAATCCGGGATTACAGTTACTACAATAAACATTTGCATTTGTAGGGAAAAATCCAAAAATAGCCAGAAACAGAAAAACCAGAATGAGACATCCTAGGATCCTCAAATGAGAACACAGAATGAGACAAGATGATCACGCACACAGAGACTCAAATCCGGGACACCGTTGAAGGAATGTGAGAGATTCATCAAACAAATCGACATTATAATGCCCAGAAACCAATTTTTAAAAAATGACAGAATTCCATTTTTCGTATGCAGAGAAAGATACAGAGGAGGAGGGGTGGCGGAGATAGGGAGAACCTGCTTCGCCGGCGTCACTGTCTTTGCGTTTGATGAACCTCTTGCCGGAGAAATAACTGAACAAACCCATCTATCTATCTATCTCTCTACCCACAATTCAACCACAACAACATGAACATCATATGATTTGATTGCTGCGATTCCAAGACTTTTTGTAATAGAAATGAGAGAATTCGTGATTGGATTTGGAGGAGGAAGAAGGTTGTTATTAATGTGATGATTGGAACAGGTTCTGGTTGCAGAAAGAAAGAAAGAAAGAAAAGAAAGAAAAAGACGAGTTGTGTAACCAAAGGAGACTTGGAATCTGCTAATTCTCCTATTATTGAGAAAAATGAAATCATGTGTCACACTCACCAATTATAGAAACAATGCCTGTTGTTGTAACATGATCCAAGATGAGATGGTTTACCACAACGAAAGTGTCAGGTCAGGTCAGGTCAGGTCAGGTGTACCCCATGCCTATAGCCCCTCCCTCCAGAATTTAAGGATGATGACGACCCCTCCTCTTCAGGCCAGGGTTTCATTTGGGGCTGGTTGTTAGTGTTAGGTGGCAGTTGCGTAAATCCCATAACTCTCCCTTTTGCTTTTTCTAGAGTGTCACATTCAAGCCTAATCTCAATGCAGCTGGACCAGTTATTTCCCATCTTGACCTCGCCGTCTTAAAATAAACTCCTTTAAAACCGTGATTTCATTTCGAATGAGATGACACCAAATTAAATTGTTGTAGCTTAGAAGGAAATAAAAAACTCGTCCCGTTTGGTGTTTAGTAATAGTAGTATTGGGGGGGTTTGAGAGGAAGACAATATGCTAGGTGGTAGTTCGATCAGTCAATTAAAATGAGCTTTTACCAGTCGCAAATTTCCTTACAGTTAAAAGATTTTGCAAAAAAATACTATGCAATCATCGATTCCTTGCTTTCTTACGACGCCATTTCATTTGAAAAACAGCCATCAAATGAAAAAGTGATAATTAGGTGGATTAGGGAGTCGAAATCAAACAGATCCAACGTAGAGTATTAGTGATAAGTGCTTGTTAACGGGTCTTAAATCGATTACTTTAAGACCACGCTAACCAAGTCAACCAAACTCCATAAGGACCATTAAAGTGCTAGTACTTTCTTCCCTATCAAAACACACACAAGCCCATGTTTTATTATCTTGAAAGCTACTACTCCTCAATAGCATCAAAACTGTTGAAGCATGTCTTTCATTTCACTTCCGCATAATTTGGATCTGCCAATGTGTGAATCAAACACAAGAAGGATTTTAGGCCTCGGCATTAGCACAAAGTTGCGTTCCCATCACACCACCATCACCGCAAACCTATACTTTATTTGCAAACTAGACAAAATTAGTGCATTCATGCTTCAAACCCAAGTCATATGCAAACCAATCAATTTCCACGCAAATCTGGGAGTAGTGACCAGAGCCCTTCTTCCTACTAATATTTTGGCTCGGTTCACATGGACTCACGACTAAAAAGATTCACCGAGTACGATAAAAGATTCTGGAATCGAGCACACTTTTGCCCGTGAAATGGCAAAGACTAATCTACAACAACAACAACAAAAGAAGCAAAACAACAGCCTCCAGTATAACTCCAAATAACTAGTACTATAATCTAAACTCAATATAGTTAATGCAACACTGAAAGTCTTTGTGAACAAGTAGGTCCTTGTACAGGTTTAAAACTCCAGGCTAAATGGCGAACATGTACTGTTCTCTGAGATTCTTCAACCACTGAAGCCTTTAGAACATAAGAACAGAACAGAAAATAGATGTTCCGAGGGATGATGAACACATGGCGCATATAAAATGTTCGAAACACGCTAATTTTCAAAAGAGAAAGAACTTTGCAGCACCATACTCACTCAAGACAGTAGTTCATTGTCAGTATATATTCAGGAGAACAAGGTTTGGTACTTCCAATTTATTGATGTCAAGTATGCTTAGAAGGCAGTCAATATGTGAAGACAACACTTTGAGTGATAACATTCCACTCCTATAGACCTAAGAGTTCTCAGCACAAGTCAGTTAAAAGAGTCTGACATGTCCACTTCTTACTGGTTGACGGAGACGAAATCAATCTACAATGAGCAGATACCAAGTCACTGGCATCTAGTCATGCAACTCTAGGTATGAATGAAACCCAAAACGGAAAAAAAAAACAATAATAAGAAACTTTACAGTTTTTAAGAGTTTTGGAGCTGCTGCTCGAGGAATTCATTTTCTCTCCTGATGGCCTGAAGATCAGCTTGAAGTTTCTCGACATTGAAGCTTCGGCGCGCCAAGGACGAAAGTTTAGCTTCATATTCGGCCGCCTCCCTTCTTATTCTGTCAGTAGTAAGAATTCTTTCTGAAATCTGCTCAAAGCTTTCGTGAATCCCTGCCAGGAGCCTATAGGCTTGTTGTCCCACCAGATCTTTCTTTGCTTCCCTGCATTATCACATATCTTTTGGTAAAAGCAAACATTAAAATGATCTTGATTTCTACTTTTCGAAAAATGTACTACCTCCGTTTCTTCTCTATCACACCGGTTTGACTTTTGTCACTATTCACTGGGTCACTTTGACCCGGTGATTTGGATAGGAAAACGATCTAATTTTTTGATATTTTTTTCATGGTATTGTAGAGTAAAAATTGTTTTATAACACACTGAAAAAATTATCAAAAAATCACATCGTTTTGATATCGAAGTCACCCGGTCAAAGTGACACAGATACGAGTCAAAAAGTCAAACCGGTGTGATTGAGAAGAAACGGAGGTAGTATTATTCTTTACCCAGTTTAGACAACTATTAAACTGTAGACTGCACTTCATAGCAATCCAGGTATTAAGAAGGAAACGGAAAGGGAAGTTGAGAATTGGGACAAGAGAACTTACAAAAGAAAATATTCTACGCGTAAAATATTTTTTGTGAAAAAGTTCTCTGCAATCATTTTCTCGTGTTTGGTTGACACTTGCCAAAACAATGGGCGGTGATGACAGTGGCAGTGGAGGGTCGGTGGCGGTGGGTGGCGGTGATGGTGGGCGGTAGTGGTGGTTCATGGTGGTGGAGGTGTTAGTATGAGTTGTTGTCATGCTCCTTCACTCTCGGGAAAATGGCTTACGGATTTGAAACGTGTAAATCATTTTACACCAAAATAAGGGAAAACACTTTACAGGAAAATATTTTACCACCAACCAAAAGGAACCCAAACACCAAAACAAGGGAAAATATTTTACAGGAAAATATTTTACCACCAACCAAACGGAGCCTAAATTGCAAACAAACTTCTCAACCTAACTGCAACTTCATAATAGCTTCTGATAGTACTAATCATTTAAGTTCAAAACTATTTCACTTGATTACCCGGATCTTGCTTTTCATGTGGGTGCAAAAATATTCACAACTGTTCCATTGAAAATACGGATTCCAGAATTAGCTGTTGGGTGCCACAGGCTTTACGGTAAAAAAAAAAAAAAAAAAAAACAAAAAAAAAAAAAGAAGAAGAAGAAGAAGAGAACATAGTCACAATGTGGAATGCTAGATCAAGACTGCAGCAATACCTGAACACTGTCTCGTCTACCACTGCATAGGTACGATGTAGACGTTCTTGGATGAAATTACTCTCTGCCTGAAGCTCCCTTGTATCTTTCAATATGCTGTCAATGTCGGCATCCAGTTTCCGGCTGTTCTTTGTAATCTCAGTGATCCTTTCGATATAAGATCTTCTAGATGGTACCTTGGGTTGAACCCTAAGATCTGCCAACAACTTGGAATGTTCCTTGTCCCTATGACATGACAAGAGAAACTGTATGAGAAATACAGACAAAGAAATCTACTAATAATGTGTGTCCGGATTATGAAGGTAAACACAATTTATTCTGAGTCACTCGTTACATATTTAATTACACTTAGTTAACTTTACAAGTTACCATGTTTACCAAAGTTCAAGCGTCTAATAGTAGCAACTCCCTTATGGAGAAAGCAACTGAACTGATGGACTTAGCTACGGCGTCTCCCAGTGGTATTGGCAGCGAACAAGTGTTTACTCACATAAATCCGAGTCATTTTTTTGTCTTTACTTTTTCGACCCTATCACTGAAATTGTTCAACAAGGGCTCTAAGTTGTTAGATTATGAAATTTGAGTCACCCACGAGCTATAACTATATGAGAACACTGATAGTAGGACATACACTTTCTTTATGAGTACCCTTCATTACACTTATGCTTACGACTAGCAAGCAACTGGAGGTGTTCTCAAATCCAAAGCAACCAGTTTGGTAATTACAAATTGACCTTTATTTGAAATAACTTTGTGATACATATTTGTTGGTTAAACGTGAGCCAGAGACTCAGAGCTTAAAAGCTCAATTTTTTTTCTTGCTTTTAATCCTATCAGTTGGTCGATTTTGATGGCGCACTCCTTATATTCTGGCTATTAGGAACTTCTTAAAGCTCCTGTAAGTCACTATACTGAATTTGATATTTGAATGGAACTTTAAGTACATAAGTTGATTGAACTCAATTCCCGAGATTCAAAATTGCCCTTTTCCTTTTTCTCAACCTTTATATGCAATGTTTAGACGTATGCTTTGCTCCAACAGTGGAAGCTATATGAATGTAGTAAATGTTACTGTGTTGTACAGGTGATAGTATGCCTGTGCATGCTATAGAACATGTTCGAAGGTAAAATAATCAGCACTCAGGAAAATCATTTTTTCCACTGAATTTGGGATCCATATTTGGATGAGCTGGATTATTGAGAATTACTATGGGCCATTTGGATGGGATGAGATTCCGAGATTATGTCAGATCCGGATCCCGGTTGCCCAATTTGATGGATCCAGACATTTGTTAGTGTCTAAAGTGGCATAACTCTGGAGACTGGTTCCCTAGAAACAGGGATCCGAATGAGACATGCCTGCCAATAATCTCAGATTATAAGTTTTTCAGAATCAGATTAAAAAATAATCCATAATCCTCTAGTCTGGGTTGCCCAAACATGCTCTATGTCTTAGTTTGGGATTATCTTTTTCATCTTCGTGCTCACCTCTCATCAGTGGCTACGCTTAAGTTGCTGCCAACAATAAGAATTGTCTGCATCCTCACAAAATTGTTAGTCTCTTCACAATGTTGTGTAGTAATCTTAACTCTACAACTTCATGAAAATAATCACAAACTTCGGCATTGTTTCGCTAGTCAAATCATCTCCTCAAAATGGTTGAAAGAAACACTACGACACTTATTTTGGGACAGAGGGAGAAGGCAATTTCAGGTTAAAAATTGCAACCTAGTTCACCTTAACTTAACCATGAGAGGAATGAGTTGAAGGAGTACAATTATTTTGTAAAAAAGAAACACTAAGACACTTATTTTGTTCGTTGGGAACAGTACAATTCAGTAATTAACCACATACTATAGTGATAGGGGAGTGTTGAAGGTGGCCCCTGATTGTTCTAAATATGGGGATGGACACGGATACAACACCTTGTTAGAAGAGAGTGTGCTCCATATGCTGGCAGTGTTGAAGGTGTTCCTAAATATTCCAACTATGGGGACGGACACGGGTACAACACCTTGTTAGAACTTAGAAGAGAGTCTGCTCCAAGGTCACATAACTAACCTAGACTCAATTCATGTAGACCTGTCCAAGGCAGTCTTGATAGCTACAACTGAAACCTGAAGAAGTATTACATAACAGGTTATGCCTAGTCAGTACACATGACCTATTTTCCAATGGCCATGTGAAATACAATGAAACACACTACTCTTGAAATAGTAGCAACAGTCACTATGTTTCATTGAAAGAGCTTAAGAATGTTCATATTAATTGTATACTTCAAAGTACCTCTTTTCAATTTCAGAAATGACAGCTACAATTTCCATCTCAATCTCTTTCAATCTCTTCAATTTTGTGAAAGCATCTGGTTTTGTGGCACGTAGAGCCTCCTCCAGGCTATCTCTTTCCGCTTCCAATAACTGTCTGCTAGTATCCCTGTAGCATGGAAAAGACAGACTAAATACTTTGCTTAACTAGAGACCATGCATGACTTAGAGGCATAAAAGAACACAGAAAAAACTACCATTGTGTCTCCAGTTGCAGCAGATGACCTTTTCTCGCTTCTAATTGCTCGTTGAGCTGCAGCTCATAGAATTCAATAGTGTGTTGATCATCACTTGCCATTTTAACTGCTGATTTTAAATTTTGATATTCTTCTTCTGGATGTTGAGCTTCCATTGTATTTGTACTTGCTTTCTCCGTCAGTAACTTTTCAGCTGACACATCATCTTGTAATTCGGAACCATTGCTTTGCATATCGGACCTGGATGAAATAGGAACAGCTACATCGTCAACCTCCAGAGGAAGATGGTTTCTGGGAGACCCACTGATAGAAGCATCTATGGAAATGGTATTCGAGGATTCTGGTCTTTGAGTATTCAGAGTCAGAATTTCCACTCTAGTTTCATCTCCGCCAACATGAGTGATTTCCTTGAGAATATCAGTGTTCTCATTTCTTTTGTCCGAAGACATGTCGTTAGCGACCTCTTCCTTAGCGGTGCTACCACTCTGGTCCACAGCTGCTTCAACATCTTCTGGTATTTCAGACAGCTTCTTCAATAAGAACCTCACCAACTTATACATGTCGTCTTCCGATGGATAGAGGAACTGCCGTAAGCAACATAGATATTCTGTCACTAAGAATAATATAAAAGCAATAAGAATAACAGACAGATTTTAGTCCATCGTGAATTAAAGGAACAAAGAAAACAAACACTTAGCAAGAGCAGCTTATTCATGGAAAATAGACTAAAGAATTTACGAAGACTGGATTTGGACAATATGGATGAGAAGACATGCGATGAAACAAATATTTCTCCACAGTAACACAAGTGCATGAACGAGTGTGAGCCGGTAGAAATCCAGCAGAAACTTCTCTGCAAGATGTCTTGCAGAAAATAGCTAGATTAGAAGCTTGCTGAAAGCATCACAGATCTCTTGATCCGAACATGATCTAGTTGATATCTTATCCCAGACCTAATAGATACAGATGGAGCATTGTTTCATGAGTCAGGACTCCGATGGCTTATTAAAAGCTGCTAGCTTTAGCTCCCCCGCCCCCCCCCCCCCCCCCCCCCAGCTTCTTGCATGCCAGCTTTTTTGGAAAATGTCAATAGTTTCCAGTTTCCCATATTAAAGAAAACGCTACCTATGACATCTTCCTATTCAAAATAAACAGGCAAAGAAACTAAGGAAACCCTACCCATGTCCTCTTTCCTATTCACAGGATTACAACTTACAAGACCAAAATAAGCAAGCAAAGAAACTAAGCAGCAGCATACAGAATATGAAGAGGTTGGAGGTAAAAGCCAATAAACCAATTGAAGAGTTACAAGACTAAAGTATTACACCATCAATCACGCTCTTGCCAGTGGTTCTAGACTGTATACACATCCAGCTTGGAAAGATACAGAGCTCCATGAAAAAAATCATCCCTAGACTTATGAAGGAGAAAGAGAAAATGCACATATTCGATTTTTTTTATGTAGAAATTATAGGTATAGTCCAGCTTTTCTCAATAAAAGAAATGTGTTTAGATTTTAGCAGGGAGGAAGAGAAAGCAGTAGCTAGGAGTGCTTGCAGCGAAAAAGAGTAAGCTCTCTGGGCTTACACTGATTGCGGGAAACAGGTGTGAGTTTGATTAAGAGTAAGTGAGTGTGTTCTTGGAGGGCGGGGGAATTTCCTGCAATTATTTCATATTCAGCATCGCATAGAGAGATCGGAAAGCTCCCTGAAAAAACATCGTCACTGGACTCGAGGAAGGGAAGGAAAGAGAGAAAATGCCAATATTGCTCATTATAGAAGGAAGAATAGGTGTGGTTCTGCTCCTCAGGTCAAATACGCATTTTTTTATTAGGTAACAAAACTGTATAAAACTCCAAAAGAAGGTTCAGAGAGGACGTGATAGGTCATGCTCACACAACCCACACAGCAAAAGAAACACAGCTACTACGAAAACCTATGCTAAGGAATCTATAACAAAACGGATGAGCAATCGAACTCAGCAGGTCAAAGACATGTCTTCAGCAGTGAGAACCAGAAAGTAAATCTTCGGAGGATGCTCGCACAGAAAAAAGAGTAATCTTTCTGGGCTTACACTAATGAAAGCAGGCAACGGGAGTTAAGTTTATTAAGTTGGTTGTACAAGTGTAAGACAAGCTTAAAATTTAGGAGTTCGGAAATCTCGGATGTCCATACTCCACAATGACAGAGAAGAGGCTTCGTCGGATTTGCTAGTTGTTAACAGTGTGGTGAAGCTATATTCCCATCTGTGGAGGTTCATGTCAATCTGGTGACTTTCTTTGATTTCCTCAACTGTGGAGGTTCATGTCAATTTTGGTGTTTTTTTATTCAAAGGCCGGTCCTTGTTATCAAACTTCTTTCTTTGATTGTGAAATGCATCTCCATAGGCTCTGGCGATTGATGTTCACGTGTACAGCTGACAGGCTTGCCATTACTAATTTTTCCTTCACTGCCTAGCTGTTTTGACTCGATGGAATAAATGTGGTGTTCTTCAGAGAATTACTAGGTGGCTCCATTCTAGAGTCTCTTCGTAAACTACAGATTTCCAAAGATGAAATAACATGATTACCATTGTTTGAGCGGAGGTAGGTAAGTGGGCAAGGAGCCTTGTAAGAAACGGAAGTATTGAGTAATGTAGCAACTGCGGTTAGAGAGGGCTTAAAGGATAAGCATACATTTTCCACTTATGGAAAAGGGAAAGGGACGGTCTGACATCGAATATTGATTGGATGTAAAGCTAAAACTTATAGTTTATGGATAGCATATGAAAAAATCTTAATAATTAAACTAAATGATTTTTTTATTAAAGTTTATCTTTACATTCAATCAATATTCGATGTCAGAACGTCCTTTCCCTTATCCATAAGTGGAAATGTTATGCTTATCATGTAAGCCCTCTCTAATCTACAGTACCGTTTCTTAAAAGGCTCCTCGCCCCGAAAATTTTAGTGATTTTTTCTATTCAAAGGCCGGTCCTTGTTATTCATCTCCTGATAGAACTTCTTTCTTTGATTGAAATGCATCTCCTGATAGGTTCTGGAGATTGATGTTTCATGTGTACAGCTGATAGACTTGCTATTACTAATTGTTCCTTCATTGCCTAGCTGTTTGGACTTCATGGAATAAATATGATATTCTTCAGAGAATTACTAGGTGGCTCCATTCTAAAGCCTTAACTTCGTAAACTACAGATTTCCAAATATGAATAACATGATTGCCATTGTTTGCGCGGAGGTAGGTAAGTGGAGCGCTCATACTGTGAGCAAAAAAGAAACAGATAAAATGCATTTTTGGGGTTATTTCAGAAAGAAGAAAGGGTAAAATCCATCGAACAGGACTTTCTATAGGGTCCTTCAGCGACGTCCAAGTTCCAACAAATCAAGGCCTCATATATAAGAGACAAGGCAGCAGAAGGTTGGAAGGGAACGGTGCTTATTTATCCTAAAGCTAGAGAAATTCAGTTTACCCTATCTATGCAACAATTTTGCCTTGGCTTATCTTCGCAGGACCAGTGTATCACCAGCTCACCCTGACTATTCCCTTGCATTGCCCACATATGACATGAGAACCCCCCCCCCCCCCCCCCCCCCAACCAACAAATGTATAGAGCATAGGTGACTTATAATGTCCTTTCTTGAGCCTCTTTACCAAATCATCATCAGATATGCTGGGAACCAATCCATAGCCTGCCTTTCTTTTTGGGGGAATTTGTTATTAATCATATTTCAGCTCATCAGCGCGTGAGAGCGAAGAACAAACATAGCACTGTTCCTCTCACTCTTAACATTCCTCCCTCCTCTGTAGATACCACTCTCAATAACCTCAACAGAAACTGGACTTTATATAAAACACACACGCAACCATCAAATGGTCAGAAACTGGGAATAAGCAAAGATATTACCAGCATTATCGAGGAGCTTACTTTTAACAATCAACAATACTATAAGATAATCAGATCACGGTGACTATAGATACAGTCACCGTGATCTGATTATCTTATAAAATTTGGATGAATCCCTATAGGACTTAACAGTCAGATGGGCCAGAAACTGGGAATGATCTGAGCCGTTAAAAGGAACCAACTCTTAGTGCATGTTTGGTATCTCTGACGGCCTCTTTACAACAATCTTGTTTGTTGTGCCTGCAGATTTTAATCTGATAATCTGCAGATTAAAATAATCTCTGTGCAATTGTAGAATCTTCAAAATTGGGGATTATGCAGCTCAAAATCTCTAAAAAAATAATGTTGACTTTTTTTTTTCACATAATCACAGTTCAGTTATAAACATGTGTATTCAATTGCTTGATTTTAGAGCTCTTTAAATTTTGTCCAATGGATCGAGTTAGTGATTTATAATTTCAGCTCATACCAAACAGATTGTGATTATCAATTAAGTTGGATTTTCTTTTCAGATTATTTCAGATTATTTTCAGCTGATTATTGAGATTTTCAGCTGGTACCAAACAGGCTCTTAGTATCAATTGACAAAATGGATGATAGCAATTCATTGCCTAAATAGGGTTTTAGGGTTTTGGAAAATCTGACCTTGTGGAAGTCGATTTGACCGATGAAACCGAGGCTGTTGACGGCGGAGGCGAGGTGGGTGCAGATCTTGAAGCGATCGGCCATGGAGTCGGGGAGGGAGGTGGGGAAATCGGAGGTGGGGTGGATGAGGTGGAGTGACTGGACGGAGATGGAGAATAGTGTGGCCGGAGTGAGGTCGCTTATGGAAGACACGCCTTGAGGGATGGTGACGCCTGAGTTGGCTAGAGACTTGAGTAAGATCCCCTGCGATTCCTCCATTGTCTCAGAAGAGCAGTGAGTGAGTGTTGCCGGAGTGCGATTTTCTGGGTTTGTGGTTTCGCCGGCGAGTCAACTAATGAGTGAATCCACTTCTAGCAAACGCTATTTCCTTTCTCACCAAGAAGGGTTTTTTTTTTTTTTTTACAAGAAGAGTAGCAAACCAAGATACAAACAACACAAAACATAAAGTCATACTATAGTACTTCTTCCGTTTCTTCTCTTTTTCTACGGTTTGACTTTTTGACTCATATCTGGATCAATTTGAGCGGATGATTTGGATCGAAAATAACACAATTTTTTAATAATTTTTTCACCATGTTATAGAACATATTTTACTCCACAACACCATCAAAAAAAATTAAAATATTAAATCGTTTTGCTATCAAAATCACCGGGTCAAAGTGACCCCGTGAATAGTGACAAAAGTCAGAACGTAGAGAAAGAGAAGAAATGGAGGAAGTAGTTATTACAGCCGATCAAGCCATGAGACAACATTTTTTTTTTAGAAACCATGAGACAAAGATAAAAGTACTAAAACAAGTTAAAAAGATAAATCATTGTTGAAATCTGAGGGTGAGCTTCACTATGTCTTAGATAATTTCCTATTATGTTGCAAGTTATAATACCAGTATCGGAGATGTTAACGTAGGTGCTGCAGTGGTTCATTGTGAGGAGGTAATGAACTGGAGTAGGAGGGATAAGAAAACTCAACATACATTGTGTCGAGTAATGGGTTTTTGTGAATCAACTGGTTGGATAAGGACATCCGGTTGAGTTGAAATTGAACTAAGCCAAATTTATCTAAAGGTAAAATATAAGCAATCAAAAATTTTGTTATGGGATTTGTTGTTGCACACTGCTTACAGTAAGAAGAGTGGGCAGAGACAAACAAAACTAGACTCCGATGGGGGCTGAAGAGTCGTACATCACATCGAAAAGCAAAAGCAACTTGAGTTGAAGGGGACACTAGGAAGGACCATCTTTCCTCCACATAGTTGGTGAAGATGAAGCAGATATATTCATAATGGACAATATAAGGGTTGCAAGAACCACACGAGACTATCCCATGTCTCGGCACTTCCAGCTAAGTATGATCATGGATGCTCCATAGGTTGTTGTGGAACAATCTCCGAAACCCAAGTTTAATAGACTAGGTAAGAGGGAGCAAGGTCAAAATAGTAATCAACACTGTCTGATTGTCTTTGGAATCTTTTATGCACGACCCTCTTCATCCATGTAGTATGTCAATTTCTTCAACGATTCAATATTTGGTGAGAACATGTGGCGAGGAAAAGTAACAAACCAATATCTTACAACTGCATTTAGGAAAGGAAAAACAAGGACACTTAGAACTACCGAGATGCTGCTTAAAGAGCCAGGAACAAGGTCGTTTCGTTGGGGGTTAATCGGAGGCCGCAGACGAGGCGGAAAATTGAGTCACTTTGCGGTGAAAGGGTTTGTGGCTGTCACCTTTTTTGTTATGGAAATTTTGACGGGAAGGAACGAGGCTGGAATTGATGCAGATTCACCAAGTGACCCTCTGCCTTAGTTGTCTCCGATTTCACATGACAAGTATGTGCGTCTGGAATGAATAAAGCATTAGGTGATTCCTTGTTATTATCCGTTGGATAGATGACACATCTCACTTACGCCCTGAAGATCAATGAAGTTTTAAGGTTTCCGAGATGTTGTCGTTCATATGAAGGTTGCTTTGGTGCATGACAGAGAGAACACAGGATCGTTCAATGAATCCCGCTTGGTTCATTCTTTGATTGAAGTAACGAGTAAAATTCTGGGTGGCATCAGGAGACTTGTGTGCGGTGTGCATAAGCCGAGCTGAAGATTGATATTGACATAAACCACCACAAATCGTTCGAAAGAGGTGAACAAAATCTCGATGCTAGCAATTGGTATTTAGTATACTTTGTGGGGTTGACTGCTGCTTAGGTTGGAAAAAACATGAACAACTTCAAAGCTATAGTGAATAGGAAGGCATGCTAATCTTAGTTGGTGCGAAAATTGAGGGATATCTCCGCTATATTGAGAGATACAAGCCCTATTTGACAACCAATCACGCTTGATCGGAACATATAGTTTTTCAATATGAATGTTCTGATGCCATGGACTTCCTTTATAGTGAATAGGAAGGCATGCTAATCTTAGTTGGTGCGAAAATAGAATGTGAAGAGGATGCTATGAAATTGCAGCATATGAGGAAGATGTCTTAAAACTGAGCCGGCCGGAGGTGAAATGAAACCCTATAAATTCATCTTCAAATTGTTCAAAATAAGAATCAAAATATTTAGAACCTAGATCAAAAAGTTTAAGAGGTTGGTTTTCGTAGGAGATCTTCAAATTTTATAGAAGAACTGTTGTTGGTGATTTTAGTGTCATCGTCCATTTGTGTAACCAGATTTACTTACAACCAAAGTAGACATTGGCATATACATTGTACACGTTAAGAGGTGTGGAGTACACGCGCGTACACAACTATGCTAATGTCTTGGACAGCAAACTCCCGGACGACTGCGGGGGTTCGGGGGCAGCGCCCCCGGTGGGGTCCATAGGGCAACTCCCCTGGCGGCGGTCGCGCTGGCCGGTCAGCGTGGAAAAATTGGATTTCGGACGTTTATTGCTTCACAAAAACGTCTCCGATATTATTTTTTTGGAAAACGGACCGAAATCTGGCGGTTGTCCCCTTCTATATTTGTCAGTTTTTTGGTCGAATGAAGAACATACAGAGAACCTCTGAGTTCGGAAATCCATAACAACCATATTTGTTATTGAAAATCTCTGTTTTATCCAATTATCGATTTCGTGTGTATACTACCGAAATACTTTTAATCTGAGAGTGATTCACACGACTCAGAGATTATCCCAGTCTATTGATATCCAAATACACACCCAAAATTTCATACAACAGTGGCAACATCAGGATTGGCGAGGATTGGTACACAGTTGCCAGAAATCGCGGCGGTCGAGAAGGAGCCACCGAAAATATTGCGACTTCGAACCTACTCTTATTTCGGTGAAGGTATAGATCAGGATGTGAGGAGTCTTGTGAGAGCATTTTTGTCAGATTTTGGGCTCGTCGGAATTTAACTGGTTTTTCGCCGGAATTTGGTCGGAAATTGTCCTTCTTTTGCTCTCTCTAGTTCTTTCTTGTCTTACTTTTAAAACGTATTGAAACAACACATAATTTGGATATAATTATTACGTCACCTACACTTCAATCCCATCAACCTCTCTCCAGTCTCCACCTTCTCTCAACTCTTAAACATAGTTTTAGCGGTACGAGGTTAAGTTTTACTACTCCCTCCATTTCGTCAAGTTTGTCCTACTTTAAATTTTAATGGTCACTTAGATCGGTGACTTCAGTAGCACAACAGTGCAAAAATATGATACATTGTCGAAGTTTTTGTGGAATAAAATTTATCCTACAATACTGAGAAAAATTATCAAATTCTTGCATTGTTTTTGCTAACCAAATTAACGGGACAATGTGACCCGGTGAATAGTGCAATAAATCAAACCTCACAGTTCTAATTAGTCTTTCCGCGGCAACGAAAAAAAAAGGTAGTTCTACTTAGGGTTAGTTTGGTATGGACTTATTTGTAATTTAAAGGTTAGTTTGGTATGGACTTATTTGTAATTTAAAGTTCATGTCAAAAAAATATAAGGAAAAAATACAAGTGTGTTTGGTGAAATTCTTTATCAGCTAAAAAAGTTCTAGAAAAGCTTCAGAAATTAAGTTTTTTCTACACTCATTTGTTACGCTAATGAACTTATAAATCCAAATCTAAAATTCCAGCTTATAAGTGCATACTACCAGATACCTTTTATAAATGGATTCAACTTAATCCAAAAAGCTGCTGGTCGTCAAACTTATCATCGACGGCGTGTTTTTTTTACCGAAGATCCAAAGTTTGATTGAGAGAGTACACATCTCAGATTGGAGTCTCTTTCGCCTTCAGTGGCTTCATCATTGTTGCATCCCTTCAGAGGAAGTGGTGGTGGCGTTGTGGTTCCATTCGCTGTAATGAACCCCCTATCTCTCCCTCTCCCCAGGCGTTGTAAGTACTCAGAATCTGGCGGCAATGGAGGATATGAATTCTCACAATTCCAGACCGATGAAGTCTAGGAGGTAATGATGGAGATATCTGATTCGCGTTATATGTCAAGTTGGGTTCAAAATTGTTCAACCCAGCCCACTGGATCCAGAGAGAATGTGGTTGTAATTTCACATCTTGTCTCCAATTCCGTGAGGAGCGGCTGGAGGCGGAGCCAATATAATTTGAGCTTGCAATGGTGAGAGCTGGTTGTTCATCTCATTACTATTATTTTTTTATTTTGGTTTTTAGTTCATCTTATTATTATTTGTATTTTGCTTTTTAGTTTAGTTTAGTTTAGTTTAGTTTAGTTTAATATTTTATTTTTTCAGTTTCATTCTTGCATAAACAAAATAGTATATTTTTCGATTGACAACTTTACCAATTTTCTACCCTTAGTGTTTGGGTGGATCAGAAGTTGATTGATATACATTTTGAAACAGGAGAGGGCAACAAGCCACTTTTCAAAAAAGGAAGGGGACTGAGACAGTTAGAGTAAATTGCGGATGAACAATAAGGAATTAAGCCTTCTTTAGAGAATCTCCATTCTCCAATAAATCATGCAAAACTCAATTTTATCTAAAATATAAGGAAGTTGAGTAATTTTGAACTCCAATAGACCATGTATATCACCACGCATTTTGCATAACATGCATCCACATCTCCATTAATAGCTAACTCGAAAGTAGACATGCAAATTCGATGTGTCCGTCTCTCACCTCATTTTACAATTTAATTATTTCAAAAAATCACATTACAACTACCAAATCTTTAAACATGCCTTACACTATTGGAGTTAGCACTAAAAATCCATGATAGGTGAAGTCTAAAAAACATGCAAAATTTGCATACTTTTATGTTTTACTGTTTGAGATGCCCATATATTGTGGTATGATTCTAGTTAAGTGGGAAAAAATGTCATCCTTTGCACCTTCATATTTCTACATATTTTTATGAAATTAACCTCTTCAATTAATTTGCTGAGAAATTCCCAAAGTCTGTTACACCATGGTGTCCCCAATAGGGAAAACATTCTAGCCAAACACGAGTATTTTGCAATTCATAACCTACAGCCGCTCCCTGATGAGCCATGCTATTCATCTGTCGAGGACACCATTGTACCTAGACTTGTTCAAACCTTCTGCAATCCTCAAGCACCAATCCAAATAGTGAGCACGAAGTTCTCCCCGCGTTAAACTCCTTGACTATCCTCTGGTAATTAGATTCGATAACAAGTTTTGAAAAACCCGTGCGTTGCGCAAGCAATAAACCTTTCCGAGCAAGGGCCTCCACCAAGCCTGGCGATTTATGGATAAAGTTCTTTAAATCTTAACACTTCATTTCCAAATCGTATAACGGCACAGGGTCATGTTCTAATACTAACTAATATACTTCTCTCATTAATCATTCAAAGATGTACTATTGTTTATCTTCCAATAAAACTAATACTAATGATTGACACTTTATTTTATACTGAAATCATATAACTTCATAATTATCATTTTTTGTTTGCTTGCTGCAAAACATATACTGATTGTCAATTGTACCAGGTCATGTTAGTTTTTTGGTGGGAAGACCATTGAAGTACTGATGGAAAACTTTGAAGGAAATGAAGACACCTAGATTATCAAAGCTCCAGATACCGACAATGGAGGGTTACATATGTTATGAGTTTGATTCCATTCCTTACTTTCCTCTTGTGCCGTAGCTTTTCCCTTATATATGACTGAACCCTTATTCCAACTTCTAACTCCGGACGTCTCATGGATCTCTGATCTTTGACCTCGTCTCCGGACTCCGATCGGTTGAATTATTCCACTGTTGCCATCATCTTGCGCAAGACTTCACTTTTTTTGAGATGTGGGTCAGCCTCCACACCAAATAATGTCCTATACAAGGTACGGCAATATACAAATTTATTATGAAGAAAATTAAGTAATTTATTATTGACATGTTAAACTTCCTGACAAAATTTAATTTGGAGTATGTATTTTCTCAACACTTCTAGGTTTTTGGAATGTTGGTATGACACAGGTAGAAGAATGGATGGACCGGTTGGAGTTCAACAAAGCATATTTTGTATGTTGTGTAGGCATACAAGGACCAATGGGCATGACATGGTTGGTGTTAGGTAGGGGTAGAGAAATGTCAGATAGTATTTTGGGGCTAATCAAATCAAAATATTTGGGAAAGATGGTTTATAAAAATTTGTTACTTGTCTTGTTATTTTGTAAATTCACCTATAAGTAGCAGCTCACTTGATGTTTAATTAACCAAGAGATGGCCTGATCGGCTAGTTAACGCTTTCTTTTCATGAATAAAGAATAATTGTCTCTTGGAAAGCAAGCAATTAACGGCGGTTCCAAGAGTATGTTTGAATATGTAAAGGATTATAGTAGTGCCTATCTTTAATATCTGCTCAATTTTTTGGGCACATAAAGCATGTGTTCCAACAACAAACTCTCTTCCTCATGTATATAGGCAAATTCTGGTTTGTTATAGTTAGATCATGTTTATGGATTTTTAGATCATTCATTAAAGAAAATTTGAGTTCTCTTTAAAGTGTTTGAGTAAGAATGGAGATTGGAGAACACGACGAGTCTGAGGATATAGAGGTATCCCCTTCAACCATGGGCTCCATGCACATAAATGGAAGTAATGGTTTTAGCCACGGCATAGACTTCATGCCTCAAACATACCTTAGAAACGGGAGCTCAGAGATCGACATCCAAGTTGATTCATCAGAAATAAACAAGGATAGACCCCTTCCCATATTTCTCAAGGTTATTTCCTTCTCCCTCTCAAGTTGCTCGTATTTCCTTCATCTCATCATGTTTCTTTCATGTACTGTGAGAAAATATCAGTTATCAGCAAAATGCAAAAACTAAATAGCACGCTTATCGTATTCAAGAAATAAAAAATGTGCGAAGGAAGTTACTTTAGAGAAAAAAAAGTTTTCTTCAAACGCTGTTTCAAATTTCCAGGGATAACGATAAGAAAGTCCTATCTAGTCACTTTGTTGTTTTCACTTTAAATTTGAATCTGTTACCAGGGGCGGATCCATGAAATCATGGCATAACTTAGAAAAAATTAATAGTGGAAGGGTAAAATTTGAATTTTGTGATGTTGAGTGGGGGCTATAATACATTTACTGTGGGGGCTAAACTGAAATAAGTGACAAAATAAGGGTAAAATTTTGGTTTTTCAAAGTTGAGAGCCCCCACCAATCACCAGTTAGAACCGCCCCTGCCTGTTACTGTTTTTGGGCAATCTATTCTAGAAAAACTCATGCCAGTTTGAAGTTCATTTACTAATCTTAACAAATAAGAAGTGGATATAGGACATGGATTTTATTTATACGACTTTCTTAATCTGTAGCAGACAACGAGATTTGCATTATGAGTGATAAACTATTGGTTTTGGTAATTTTTATGATTTTCACCGGGGTGTTAAGATATATTGACACTATGATGTCACCACATTGAAGCATTTTTATGAAACTGATTTGCAGTTTGAGGATGTAGAATATAAGGTGAAGACTGACCATACTTCCTTAAACAACCCGGTTAAGGTAGTAGTGTCTAAGGTGGCGGCGAATTTGAACACAGAAGATGAAAACTACAAGAAAATATTGAAGGGGGTAACAGGAAGCATTGGCCCTGGAGAAATTCTTGCTCTGATGGGTCCTTCTGGTAGTGGGAAGACCACGCTATTGAAGATATTAGGTGGAAGGTTGCGTGAAAGTACTAAAGGAACAGTGACTTACAACGATATTCCTTATAGTGCAGCTCTCAAGAGAAGGTAATCCAATATTGTTTCTCTTCACTTGCAAGCGGAAATGTAAAATACATTCTCTAAATTGACACTTTTTCTTTCACAGAATTGGATTTGTAATGCAAGATGATGTACTCTTCCCACAACTAACCGTAGAAGAGACGTTAGTTTTCTCTGCATTTTTGAGACTTCCAAGCAGCATGAGCCGACAACAAAAGTATGAACGAGTAGAGATTATCATTAAGGAACTTGGACTTGAAAGGTATATGGATTGACGAAGGAAATGATAAAAAGGACTTTAGCAATTTTTTTTTTTTTATTTTACAAAAAACTTAAACTTTTTGAATTGTAACTTATATAGTCATGTTATTCATTTCCTATTTGTTGCCTGAAATAGGTGTCGCCGCACAAGAGTTGGGGGAGCTTTTGTGAAAGGAGTATCTGGGGGAGAAAGAAAAAGAACTAGTATAGGGTATGAAATTCTTGTTGACCCTTCGCTCTTATTGCTTGACGAGCCTACTTCGGGCCTTGATTCAACCTCTGCAACCAGACTTCTCCAGATTCTTCAAGGCGTCGCTAAGGTCCAACTCTCTAATATTTAAGTTCTATGTTAGGTTTTCTTCCTTATGCCTTCTAATACATATGTGGTAACTGTGGGACTCTTTGCTGAGTTATATGTTTTGTGCTATCTGTAGGGTGGAAGGACAATTATAACCACAATCCACCAGCCTTCGAGTAGGATGTTTCATATGTTTGACAAGGTTCTGTTGATATCAGACGGGTACCCGGTGTACTATGGTACTGCTAGAGAGTCTATCGACTACTTCTCATCTCTGAGATTCATCCCGGATATAACCATGAATCCTGCAGAATTCTTGCTTGATTTAGCTACTGGGCAGCTGAATGGCATCAAAATGCCTGAAGATCTACAAGTGTCACGGGGAATGGCTGATTCTGAGAAAGCTGTAATCAATGTGAGGGTTTTCTCCATGAACTTCTTGCCTTAAATCGCATGATAGCAACACGTATTGCATTTGGATTATTTTTCTTCTGAATGTCCACCTTACCAAATTCTCTGATTTATCAAGATAAAAAGTTACTATGTAATATCATTTTCCTTGCATTTCATATTAGGAATTGGATTCCATGGGAAGTCCTATTGTATATTTGCTTTTTCTCATTTGTTCTTCTTCTCTATCAGTACTTACAACTCAAGTATAAAGTTCTGTTGGAGCCTAAAGAAAAGGAAGCCAATCATCGAACAGTTAATTCATCAGAGCAACTCCAGTTGGCGGTTCAAGTTAAGAAGGACTGGACAATTACGTGTTGGGAACAATTCTTGATATTGTCCAAGAGAACATTTAGAGAGAGGTGGAGAGACTATTTTGATAAGCTAAGACTCGTTCAAGCTATAGGAGTTGCGGTTCTGCTTGGGCTTTTATGGTGGAAATCCCAACATGAAACAGAGGCTCAACTAAGAGATCAGGTACTTATGCACTGCAAATTTAGGGCAACATTTTATTTTTTGTGGCTCAGGACAAGAAACAAAAGGGGATATAAAGCTGAATATAGTACTTAGCAAACTTTTCGTTTGTTTATTGGTTGAGTAAGCTTTTTTTTTTCTAGTAAAAAGTTACCTTTTTTTTTTTTTCGCGGAAAAGCATTTTTTGCCCATCTTGATCTTCTAGCTTTTTTCCCTCTATTATTTTGCATTTCCTGTACAAAGGACGAATCTTTGTTCCAAATATCGTATTTGTGTTATCCTTAAGTTTGATTGTTCGATTAAAAAATGCGTGTTTAGATGCTCATTTTCTGTGAACATCTTAGCTGAAGGCCACTTTCTTGGAATAACCAACACAATTTTTATCGTTTTTTAGATCACCTCCTTTACGTTGAGCCTACAAGTTCATTTTCTAAATCTAACATGGAATTGGAGATAATCTTACCATTTGATATCTTGTGTGGTGTTTTTATCCCTCTGTGCCTGAACTATCAATCATTCACTCTCAATGCAGATTGGGTTAATGTTCTACATCTGCATTTTCTGGACTTCTACGTCAATATTTGGTGCCGTCTATGTCTTCCCTTACGAGAAGATCTATTTGGTGAAAGAAAGAAAAGCAGACATGTATAGATTAAGTATGTACTATATTTGCAGCACATTGTGTGACATGGTAGCTCATATTTTCTACCCAACTCTGTTCATGGTCATTGTATACTTCATGGCGAATTTCAAAAGAACTGTCGCATGCTTCTTTTTGACCTATGCTGCAACGTTACTGGTAGTTGTCACCAGTCAAGTAAGTTAAAATCCCCCCTCCAACTTGTTTTGGTTTTTCCGATCGCTCCTGCAAGATCTAAATTTTAAATATTTCAATTTCCTAATTAGGGGGCAGGAGAGATGATTGGTGCAGCAGTTCTTAGTGTTAAAAGAGCAGGAACAGTTGCATCTTTTCTATTAATGCTCTTTCTTCTGACTGGAGGCTACTATGTTCAGGTATTTAAGCATACTCTATGTGCAATTTTTTGCAAATATAACTGTGGTTTTTAAACCGTAGCTTGGTAGCGAAATTCTCATGAGCTTTGTTTTGTTTTGGGAATTAATTTAACCGAAACCCATTTCTTGTCATTCTTTGCTTTGTGAATTAGAATAAAGGATTTTTCTTTTCTCAAAAAAAAACAACAAAATCTCAACTAACTTCTTGAAATTTTCCTCTCAAAAAAAAAAAAAATCTTCTAAAAAACGTTGAAATTTAGCTTTTACGTGAGCTTTCTTTAATCAAATTTTTACCTCTGAAAGGAAAATAAAGAAATGTCTCTATCAAACTATGCTACCTAGCTTGTATATGTCAATGGAACTTGAAATAAGGTTAATTCCAATATAGCTTCAGAGAAACCAACTAATCTTTAAAACCAAGCTGTGATTATAAATAACCTCCAAAAGCTTCAATCTCGTGGTTATGAATTATGTCTTTCTCTTTTTGGCTGTAATAAAATTTTGAGAATTAAGCCTATGTGTTTGGTTTGTGATTGCAGCACATACCAAAGTTTGTGAGGTGGTTGAAGTACGTGTCGTTCATGTACTATGGCTTCCGGCTCATGCTGAAAGTGCAATACTCAGGAGATACACTATACGAGTGTGAAAGCATCAAGGGGTGCAGACCTTTGCAGAGTTCGCCATCATTTGACACGGTGAACTTGAAGGGAGGACTGCAGGAAGTTTGGATACTCTTAGCCATGTCATTAGGTTACCGGCTATGTGCCTATCTTTGCCTTCGCAGAAGAATTAGCAACTCTCATTTATGATAATGCCAGATGAAAGTGAAGCTAGTTACTAGCTTAGAGAATCCTTTTGCATTGATACGATGAATACATGTAATTGTTTGAGGATTTTGCGAGAATAATGTACTGACTGAGTTTGTGAGAATTGTCACAGTTCTCTCTGCAATAACTTACTGAATCAGCGGTACTGTTACATATTTTTGTTGAGTGATTTTGTTTAGGGCCTAACTTTTTTCCGGCTTATGAGTGTGAGAGATTCAAGATGCTGAGATCGATAAATAGTGATCAATATGATATAAAATGGTGTTTGTATGTTAATATGACTACTACATACTAAGCTCTAAAATGACAAATCCATAACTAAGAAGTAATGAGGCAGATAATTAAAGAAGGGCATGTCTTGCTATCCAAATAACCGGGTCCAAGTGACTCGGTTACGGAAGAAGAAATCACACGTGAAAGATAGAGAGAACGGACTAAGTACCAAACAACTTCCCTTGTTGATACTCATTATTAGTCCAATCCACAACTAAGACGGAAAACAAACATAACTTAAAGAGTATGGGTCGAACGTAAACTTGGTTATGGTAAAAAGGCCGTGGTGTTTTACTACTAATGAATGTGTCTTATGCACCACCTTTAAATGACTGATACACATGTACCACTCCGTATCTGCTCTTTGTTCCCATCATGACTTTTATCACTATTCACTGAGTCACTTTGACCCGATAATTTGGGTTACCAAATAATGCAATTTTTTGATAATTTTTTC
Organism: Linanthus parryae; assembly: GCA_023055425.1. Lineage (NCBI taxonomy): Eukaryota > Viridiplantae > Streptophyta > Magnoliopsida > Ericales > Polemoniaceae > Linanthus > Linanthus parryae. The sequence continues at coordinate 122,911,270 of JALGPY010000004.1, read as the reverse complement.
ATGGTGTTGTAGAGTAAAATGTTCTCCATGATACGGTGAAAAAAATATTACAAAATTGTATCGTTTTGCTATCCAAATCACCCGGTCAAAGTGACCCATATATGAGTCAAAAAATCTGAATGAGAACAAAGAGCAGAGACGGAGTAATATAATGTATGTCGGTAGTGGAACATAGTGTATGAATTACTAAATAATTAGTGGAGACATGATCACAAAAAGCCGCAATTCCCTTTACCCTAAAAATACTAAAAAAAAAGTTTTCTAAAGTGAAGATCCATACTTAATTTATTAAAACCCCAAGCATAATACAACCCCAGGTATACGTTTTCTTCCACCAAGAGCCTGTTTAGCACCAGCTTAAAAGTAGAAACCCCTCGTTAGAGCAACACTTTCTAGTATTAAAATCAGCACAAACACATCTACAAGAACACAACAAGTAAAACGAATTTAGTTTAATTAATGCTCTGTTTGGTTCGCAGTAAAATGTTTTACAAAGGAAAATATTTCACGCGTAAAATATTTTGTGTAAAAAAGTTTTCCCTGCAATTATTTTCTCGTGTTTGGTTGACTCTTGCGAAAACAGCGGGCCGTGATAGAAATGGCGGTGAAGGTGGTGGCGGTGATGGGTCGTGGTGGTGGAGGTAGGTGGTAGTGGTGGTGGAGGTGTTAGTACGAGTGGTTGTGCTCCTTCACTCTTCGGAAAATGACTTACGAATTTGAAATGCGTAAATCATTTCACATCATTTGAGGGAAAACATTTTACTGGAAAATATTTTACCTCCAACCAAACAGCACCAAAACACCAAAACAAGGGAAAACATTTTACAGGTAAATGTTTTACCGCCAACCAAACGGAGCCTAAATTAAAACACAAATTTTAAACAAATCTGTAAAAAAACAAGGTTTGCCAAATAGACACTAAAAACAAACCATTCTAGTTTTCTTTTTCTTTTTCTTTTGACCAAAAAAAAAAAGTTTTCTTTTTCTGAGACGGTAACCATTCTAGTTTTCAACTAAAAATGTAATTCAGCCCACAATTCCTCTAAAAAAAAACTAGGTAAATTCTTAAACAGAGTAGTGTCAAATAAATAGAACCTGGATTGTTGCAGTAGAAACCAGAAACCGTAACATGCAAAAAGCAAAGCAAGTTCAATAATTAAAAACTACAGGGACCGTACCGCAATTTACTCAATCTTTAATTGGAAAAACTCTATCTGGCGGCAGAGGGTAATTTCGTCATTTCCAACCTCCACGTCTCCAACGGTTTCTCCAATCATTCTCTCGGTACAGGTCAAACCTGTCAAAGTCGTCTTCCAGCTCATCCCCAACACAAAACAGCCATCCACCATTTTTCTCTGCAAATTCTCTCTCTCTCTCTCTCTCTCTCTCTCTCTCTCTCTCTCTTTCATTCAATTCGGGCGCAATTTACAGAATCTGGGTTTTTCTGCTTCTTCGCTATCCCCAACTGGGTCGTCGTCACAATCATCGCCACAAATGGAGATGATTCCATACTCCGACCCGGACACCAAACCCGCCTCCGCCTTCCCACCATGGCAAGACATGTTCCGATCCGCCTCCGTCCGCAAACCAGAGACCTCCCCTCCATCTCACGCGCCGTCGCCGACCCGACCCGGAAACACCCCCAAACCCGACTCGACCCAAACCAACCTCTCCGGCGACCCACAGGTACGACTCGCTCTCTACATAGCCATGGCACACGCCGGCCTCGCCTTCGCCATCTTCATCCTCTACGGCGTCGGCAAAGTCCTCGAAGAGTATCTCCGACCCATTCAATGGGCTGTGCTCTGTTCAATCCCCTTAAGAGGGATTCAAGAAACCCTCGTCGATTTCTGGTCTGAGCCTCTTCAATTGGGTCTCACCGAGACGGTTTTAGCCGTTCCGGTGGCTGTGTTTCGGGTTTTCGTCGGAACCCTAGTCGATTTCCGGGACGTTTGTATTCGGGTCGTGCTCCGGAAGAAGAAACCGAACCGGGTTCGGAGGATCCGAACCGGGTTTTCGAAATTGGTCCGGTGGTTAGTGGCTTTCTGGGTCTTTGTCATGGCTTATGAGCAAACTGGTGTTATTGGGTCATTAACACTTTTGTTAGTTGGGTCTATGTTTACAAGAGGTAGTGTTGAGTCTACAATGTCTAAAGTGTCGTCGTTTCGATGCCAGAGCTTTCGCCGTAGCAAAGTGACTGCATTCTTCACCAGAGGAATACTAAAGAGGTTGAAGACACTTATTGCTATTGGTTTGATTGTTGGGATGATTACTGGGTTTTTGACAGGTTTGATATTCTTTTCGTATAAGATTGGACTAGAGGGAAAAGACGCGGTTCTATCGCTTAAATTGCACGTAGAAGAGAGTAATTACGCGGAGAAGATTGGGGTTAAGAAGTGGATGGATGAGAATGATGTGCCAACAATGGTTGATACATATAGTACCAAGTTTTATGAGACTGTATTCGAGCAAATCGATAGTTTGGCAATGCAGTATAACTTGACTGAGTTTGTTACTGGGATCAAACACTTTGCATTGCCTCAATCTGTGAATTCTACAGAGGATTCCACATCTCTGGCAAGTCCCTCTCCTTACACTGAGAGGATTGTGAGTTTGAGGAAGAGGGTCACGAATCGTGAATGGAGTGAAATTTATACGGAGCTCGATGCAATCTTTAGGGATGTGCTCATTACAAGGGAGGATTTAGTTGTCAAAGCAAAAGGTTTTGCTCTCCAAGGAAAGGATGTGGCTCAGCAAGTGCTCACTAGTGGCATATCTGTTCTAGGAGGGAGTACAAAGCTAATGTTGTCGATCACGAATTCCATAGTCTCTGGAGCTGCAGGTCTTTTCAATTTCGTATCTCATTCGATGGTGTTCTTTTGGGTCTTGTATTATCTCATTACATCAGAGTCAGGTGGGGTGACCGAACAAGCCATGTGTATGCTTCCTGTTTCGAATTCTGTGAGGATTCGCTGCGTTGAAGTTCTTGATAAGGCTATTTCTAGCGTTCTGTTGGCGACTGCTGAGATGGCGTTCTTTCAAGGGTGTATGACTTGGCTTTTGTTTAGGCTGACCTCAATACATTTCTTGTATATGTCAACGGTACTTGCTTTCGTTAGCCCTTTGTTTCCTATCTTTCCGACATGGTTTGCGACTATTCCTGTAGCTATTCAGTTGGTATTTGAGGGTAGATATGTGGTGGCGGTCAGCTTGTCCATTGTTCATCTGGTGCTTATGGACTATGGGACGTCTGAAATATTAGAGGATATACCTGGTCACAGTGCTTATCTCACAGCACTTAGCATCATTGGAGGAATGGCATTGTTCCCATCTGCAGTAGAGGTACATACACCCCTTACCCTTTGCATTTGTGCACATTGTTTGTTGTTTTCAATTCCTTGCAACTTTTCTTTTGACAGACCTTCATATGGTAGTTGTTTTTCTTTTGCTTCCTCGTGTTGCCTGGGGGATGCATTCTGCCCTCTTCTTCTGTCAGAGCATATCATGGTAATATGGATTTTGATTAGAAGATGAATATTAGATGTAGAACGCTGGCTTATGTTACATGGACTATGTCTGGACTCCGGAGTACATTGAGGATATGAAATAAGCTAATAAATGTATAGTGAACGACGGTCATGTCTGAAACAGCTGAAAGCATCCTCAATACAGAACTGGAAAATATCAAAAAATAAACTATTTCCAGGTGACTACAGAATTCAGACATATGAACAGTTGAAAAAGAACCAATGGAAATATAAAGATACTTGTCATCCATTTTTGTGTTCGTGAAACTACAAGTTTTCAATTTACGGAAGTTAAATGACAGGCTATTAAAGTCAATCATAAAGGAGGAAGAGACACGTGTTGGATGATTCAGATAGGTTGGGTAAAAACTTTGAATGAAATTGGCATTCTTCTTTATTAGTTCAGTTTGCTTTATTTTTATGTAGAATAATTTACCAGGAAGTTAGACGACAGAAAAAAGGCAGTTCCCGACAGATTCGTCTCACAACTATGCCTTCTATATGAATCTCAGGCTTCTTTGTAGGTCTATGACCATGACTAGTCCAAACATGAGATGAATGATTGATAGCCTCAAATAAGGTAGATATGTTGCCTAGAACAAGATAAGGGAGGAAAAATAGTTATGTGATATCTGTAAAGGTGTGACAGTGGATTGCTGAACCAGCAACCTGGGCACCTGGCCATACTTCATTGTTTCTTGTAGAGCCAGGAGGCTGTTGTATTGCCCTGCTACAAGAAATATAGACTTGGACTACCTAAGAAGAACATAACAGCCAGCCCGGTATGTTTTGTAAAGACTGGAAGAAAGTCGTCCCTAAAGCAAGTTTCTTATCAGACCTAAGGAGTCTTTGATACATTAATTGCTGTTAAATCGTCATATATGAGTTTGTGAAATGCTATTTTGGTGCTCCAAAAATATAGGTCCAAAAGAGTAGAATGGGACACAGTAGATTGATCTTCTGAGGGAGTGGAGAGAATTCACAGTGTATATCATCCATGTATATAGATCTGGAAAATATTTCATGAGAATTGGTTTGAACTTCGTACCTAAATTCCTCAACCATGAAATACAATATAATCCTACCTAGATCCTTAACAGGAAAGAAAACATAGCTCATGGCACTTGTAAGAAGGGAAATAGTAGTGGGAGCTGTACTAGTATGAACACTATGAGTTTGTCTGATTTCAGAGAACAGTGTGCTCAAGCTCATATAAGGCTGCTAGCTCACTTACATGATCACAGGTCATATAATCATCAAGCTTTGAGAATTTATTCGTATATGCTTCTTCTAGGAGACCTTGCAGAATGGCAGTAAATGTTTCTAGAGTTGATAGAGTGTCCAGGAACTGAAGGCTGCAGTGTGTAAAAAAGATGATCGCCACAATTTATAGCTTGAGATGTCTTAGAATTGTCTAGATACTCAGAAGCTTAGACCTTCAGTAAATAAAGCCAAGAAAATACTCCACCCGCCGCGGGTGGAATATTTTTATTTATTCACGCGGGTGATCCGCGTGAATAAATAAAAATATTAATTCTCAATGAGCTGTATAGAGTGCAGGACTAGCACTTGGTAATGCAAAATGGTTAAGGGATGCCTAAAAAATGAAGCCGACTTAAATGCCAACATATCATAGACTCTATACAGTGTTGATTTGCTAACCAGCGATGAGGATGGTCTTTTCAGTTTCCGTGTTATCTTTTTTTTTGATAGGAAATATGATATTTATTGAAAAAGCAAGAAAACAGCTTACAAAGAGAGCTGGTCTCTAGCGACAGCCTTACTAACTTCACTGCCCATAAAAGGAAAATAAGACACATTGTCAAATGAGGTTTGTCTAGCCCAGTTAGCTAACTCATGGGCAGCACAATTCATTTCTCTAGGACAAAATTTAACTAACCAATTCCTACTCTTGATCACTTCTTTTAGTCCTTGGATTCTGGTATTCCATTGCCATTTTCCTTTCCCTTGAGGAGAGCAGGCCTTCACCACAATCCAGGAATCAGATTCTAAGATCACCTCTGAAAGATCCAATTTAGAGCAAAGCTTCACTCCATCTTCCATGACTGCAAATTTCAGCATCATCTACTCCCAGATCTCTTCCATTCGTGAAACTCATATCCAGAGGATTGCCTTTGTGGTCTCTGATGATTACACCTGTGCCATACTTGGAATTTTTTACACTAGCATCACAATTCACTTTCCATTGACTTCGACTTATCCATTAGGTTAGAGACTTTGAGTGACTTCGACTTTATATGAACAGTTTTTATCAAAAAAAAAAGACTTTATATGAATAGTGAAGTTTTCTGAGACATCCGCTACAGGACGCGAGTTATCTTTTAGAAACACCATTGCTAGAGGAATTGCTCGAACTTATTTTTCTAAATTGAATTATCTTTTCTTTTGGTTTTCATGTGTAATGTATCGCGACTGAGACCTGGGGATTTCTATGCAGGGAGCGATAATGGGACCATTGATTACCACAGTAGTCATTGCTCTCAAAGACTTATATGCTGAGTTTGTCTTAGATGAAGATAGCGGCAGGTAGTTTCAACAGTGTTCATAATCATACTTCTTGTTATCTCAAGAAATCGTCCTGCCAAGCCTGGTGAAAGCGTGTAAATAGTATTGTTGCTGAAGTTAATCTGTTGATAGAGCCTCAACTGTGAACCTTCATGGGTTTTGTATGTTCTCTCAGATTCGTTCATTTTGATTCACATTCCTCTTTTCCTGTATTGTGCATAGAGAGATGTTCCCCTGGTTGCTGGTTGTTATAGAAGACAATTTGAATAGTACTTTCTTCCAGAATTATTTTTCATAAATATGACTCCTTTAATATTTTATAGATATTTAGTTTCTGAGATTGTTGTCAGTAACAGTGGCTGCTTCTATCAAAGAGTAATAGATCTGTTTTGTGTTAATACCTCAAGTATAGGAGGAACATTGCCACCTGCTATGTGATGACTTTGTCCTCGCACCTGGAGGCATTGCAAGAACCTCTTGAATTGAATCATTATTTCCTTTGAGTTTAGTATTCTTGAGGATTCATGATAGGTTTGAGTATGGAATACTAAAACCATGTGATTGATTTTTGAACATAAAAATAATACCCAACAGAGAATTTAGAAGCGACATTATGTGTTTGTAATGATCTAGATGAATAATTTCATCATAAGAGAAGCAAGTTACTAGTACTAGTTTGGAATGCACACTAAACAAAGTAAAGAGTAGTTGGTGATCTAAGTTCCTTTAAGATTCGGCACCATCCAGATTTGACTTGATAATGGCACTACATCGGCACCACTTACTATACACCAAGATTCAAAGTGCTGTTTCAGCTCCAAGTTGAACACACCAAACCCAGGAGTAGCACAGGTGTAGTATATGCAATTGGGCCAACATTGAGGGAACTCCACGGTTGAGACACATGCCGAAAAGCAGGACGAACCCCGATCATTACGTCCGACAAACAAAGCTTGGTCGCCCAAGTTGTTAATCTCAACCCATGTCCACCGCTCTGCCCCCTCCTTTTTCTTGCAGCATAACTTGAAAACTTCAAAGTCTTTTATATTTTGCTGTTTGACCATTAAAAGACCATGCCCCTCATTCGAAACCACAAGATGGAGAGTCCTGGAATATTCAGAATCACCATCATACCAGCGGTTACATGTTTGATTCCCGTGGAAGACGACGACGACTTTGGTTTCAGCCGTATCGAAATCAACTTGAAAAAGATTGCCCCGGAAAGTGATGGCGTATATTTTGCCACCATAAAAAACTGCATCAACAACACGACCATGTTGGTACTCGACTTCCAACGTTGGCATCCAGGAATTGGTGCAAGATCTATAGCAGGCCAAACTTGAATCAACCACCAATTGCTGGATGATAAGCAACTCATAATTGCAACCTTTTATTGAAGGGTCCGAAGATAGGACTGCCTTGTCACAACCACCAAAAGGTCCAAAAGAATAAACGTTTTCTAACAGCGGGAGACACTTCCTAGCACAACTGAACGGGTTCAAGAGAACAATCTCTACCCCAACATCATAAGGTGACGGCTGCAGACTTTTTAACCCTATTAACCATCCAAAAGAAGATCCACCGTAGGAGTAGCGACAATTTATAAGGTGCTTTCTCAGTCGGTAGCCTTTCCCATCGGACGGAAGAGCGAAAAACCTTCTGCTCGCGCTGGAGCACGATACTAAATCGGTCTCCGCCACGAGTAGTGGGAGTTTATTGCGACATGTTCTCAAAATTTCTAGTTTCTTCACGTTGTCGCTCTTCTTCTGCTTCATCTCCTCTAGGGCGACGAAACGCCATCGTTGGCAGACCGAGACGAAGCTCACGAACGTAGAAAAACTATCAGTTATCTTTTCCAGGATGATGTCGATGATCTCTGGAAGAAGGAACGTCCAGTCTCGTTGATTTCGACAGGAGGCCATTGTTACTAGCTAAGGAGTTAGCTAATACAAGACCTAGGCTGTCCTATAAATCTGATGCTAGGCATGTATATATATTCAGTAGGAAGTAACGGAGCAATACACCCACGATAATATGTTCCTAAGATGGTTTATTATGAAAAGACCCCACCTAAATCTTTTAATAACAAAGCAACCCCTAATGAACGGCGGAGGGACACTTTAACCCCCTATTGTTTCAAAAAGGACACTTTCACCCCTTTACTGAGCGGAACTTCAAAAAGTTTACACCCCATATTGTCAAAGCAAAAGCTTTTGCTCTCCAAGGAATGGATGTGGCTCAGCAAGTGCTTATTAGTATGTTTGTTTTAGTTCAAAGCTCTCATGTTGTCCATCGCGAATTCCATAGTCTCTGGAGCTGCAGGCCTCTTCAATTTCGTTTCTCATTCCATAGTTTTCTTTTGGGTCTTGTATTATCTCATCTCATTACATCGGAGTCAGGTGGGGTGACCGAACAAGTCATGTGTATGCTTCATGTTTCGAATTCTGTGACGATTCGGTGTGTTGAATGATAAAGCTATTTCCAGCGTTCTGTTGGCGACTGCTGAGATGGCATTCTTTCAAGGGTGTATGACTTGGCTATGGTTTAGGCTGACTTTAATACATTTCTTGTATATGTCAACAGTACTTGCTTTCCTTAGCCCTTTGTTTCCTATCTTTCCGACATGGTTTGCAACTATCCCAGTAGCTATTCAGTTGGTATTTGAGGGTAGATACGCCGTGGCGGTCAGCTTGGCCATTGTTCATCTTGTGCTTATGGACTATGGAACATCTGAAATATTAGAGGATATATCTGGTCACAGTGCTTATCTCACCGCGCTTAGCATCATTGGAGGAATGACATTGTTCCCATCTGCAGTAGAGGTACATGCACCCCTTACCCTTTGTATTTGTGCACATTGTTTGTTGTTTTCAATTCTTTGCAACTTTTCGTTTGTCACAAACAGACCTTCATATGGTAGTTGCTTTTCCTTTGCTTCCTCGTGTTGCCTGGGGGATGCATTCTACCTTCTCCTTCTGTCAGAGCGTATCATGGTTATATTGATTTTGACTAGAAGATCATATTAGATGATGAAAGATGACTTGTGTTACATGGACAATGTCCATAGTACAGTGACGATATGTAATAAGCTAACGTAATCTTGGACGACTGTCATGTCTGAAACAGCTGAAAGCATCCTCAAAACAGAACTAGAAAGTATCAGAAAAAAACTTTCTAGGTGACTTCAGACAAATGAATTGTAGAAAAAAACCCAATGGAAAGGTAAGGATACTTGTCATCCATTTTTGTGTTCGCGGAACATTTAATTTTCAATTTACGGAAGTAAATTAGATTACAGGTTAAATTCAATTATAAAGTAGGAAGATACACATGTTGGGTGATTCAGATACGTTAAAAAAAACTACGGATGAAATTGGTATTCTTCTTACGCAGTTCATTTTGCTTCATTTTTATGTAGAATAATTTACCAGGTGTGTAGAAGACAGAAAAAAGGCAGTTCCCAACAGATTCGTCTCACAACTACGCCATCTATATGAATCTCAGACTTCTTTGTAGGTCTATGGCCATGACTAGTCCAAACATTTCATATCTGACCTAAGGTGTCTTTAATACATTAAGTGCTGATAATCGTCATATATGAGTTCGTGCAATGCTCTTTCGGTTCTCCAAGAATATAAAGTCCAAAAGAAGAGATTGATCTTCTGAGGTAGTGAAGAGAATTCACAGTGTATATCATCCATGTATATAGGTCTGTAAAATATAATGAGGCGAAAATATTCCATGAGAATTGGTTTGAACTTCGTACCTAAATTCCCCAAACATTAAATAGGATACTACTACCTAGATCCTTAACAGGAAAGAAAACAGAGCTCATGGCAGCTGAAAGAAGGGAAATAGTAGTGGGAGGGATTTCTACCAGTAGTGGTAATTAATATTCCTGAACACGCAGATTATCAATTAGACTAGTCTAAATGCTACGAGTTTGTCTAATATCAGAGAACAGTGTATTTGGTGCGGGCTCAAGTTCATATAAGGCTGCTAGCTCACTTACATTATCACATGTCATATGGAAATCAACAAGCTTTGAGAATTTATTGGTATATACTTCTTCTAAGAGACTTTGCAGAAAAGCAGTAAATGTTTCTAGAGTTGATTTCAGTGTCCAGGAATTAAACGCTACAGTCTGTAGAGAAGATGATCACCACAATTTGTATCTTGATTATGAATCAGACGTCTTAGAATTGTCTAGGCTTTCAGAAGCTTGGGCCTTGAGTAAATAAAGCCAAGAAAATGTTGCACGTTGCCATCCTCGTCAATAAAAAATGTTAATTCTCAAATGAGCTATATAGAGTGCAGGACCAGCACTTGGCAATGCAAAATGGTTAAGGATGCCTAAAAACTGAAGCCCACTTATATAGTTTAATGTCAACCTATTATAGACTCCACACCTTGTCGATTTGCTAACCAGCGATGAAGATGCTCTTTTCATTTACCGTGTTATCCATTAGGTTAGAGACTTTGAGTGACTTCGACTTTATATGAACCGTGTGAAGTTGTTCTGAGACATCCACTACAGGACGCGATATATCTTTTAGTAACACCATTGCCAGAGGAATTGCTTGAACATATTTATCCGAATTGAATTATCTTTGCTCTAGGTTTTCGTGTGACTTGAATTATCTTTGCTCTTGATTCATTCCTCTTTTCCTGTATTGTGCATAGACAGATGTTCTCCTGGTTGCTTTGTTGTTATAGAAGACAATTTGAATAGTAATGAAAGACATTGATTGTGTGATTGTTTGAATAGAACATACCCATGAACATAACAGAGAAAATCAGAATAAAGTAAATGCAGAAGATGATTAAAGAAAGTCGATCAAATTAAATTGATATTAAATCTGGAATGCATATTTGACAAATATATAGGTAAGATAAACTGCTGAATCTGATCAATTTTAAATTTTCTTGGAGATTACGCACCATCCAGCTGAACGCCACCCATTGTATACGACGCTCTCACGTGCTGTTTCAGCTCCGAATTGAAGACACCATGCCGTTTGTTGTCTTGGTAACAAGGACCGTACGCGTAGTGTACACAATTGGGCCGACACTGTAGTTGGGCTCCAACAATGAAAAGTCCGGGTAACCTTATCGAGTCTAAAATTACAAGATTTTACTAATTTAAATGTCACACAGAGATGAGTCTACCTAATCGTGTTATATGCGAATGTACGTAGGATTCTATTAAACCTCAAAGCGTCAGGCAGCTCATCTTGGTGTTTGTTTAGTGTAGGAGACGCATGCAGTATTAAAGAACAGAAACACTGGACAAGATATATAGCAGCAGCAGAGTTACTTGTAATCGAACCATGTGAGTGATTGTTTGAACAAAATAATATACCCAATAAAAGAACATCGAAAATGGCATTATGTGTATCTAATGATTGAAGAAGATGAATTTGTCGTAAGAGAAGCAAATTACCAGTACACTAAACAAATACGAAACGTAAACAGGAGAAGTTGGTGATCTAAGTTCCTTTGAGATTGGGCACCATCCAGATTTGACTTGACAACCCTGTAAGATCACCACTTACTGTATACGGAGATTCAAAGTTCTGTTTCAGCTCCAAGTCATACGCACCACGCCCACCAGTTACACAGTTGTAGTATATGCAATTAGGCTGACACTGAGAGAACTCCACAGTTGAGACTGTTAGCAAGTTTATTGACCCGAACAAATTGTGTATAATCAAACAGTACCCGAAAACAAAAATTAACGCAGAACGAACTTACTGATAGTGAGATTTCCGAACACTGTACAAAGTTGGAAGACAGTTTCGTTCATGTAGAACGAGGCTCCTTAAAGCAGATTCGCCCCCCACACGTGCTTGCTATGGAATGATCGGACGACTGCTTCCCAGGATGAAAGCCTTCCCTGCGCGGCGGTGGAAAGCACTGCGTACAGCGCCGCACACGACGAACTGAACTACGACGAAGTTTCTGTTGGAGTTTGGTGTGAAATTTCGTTGGTTTCAGATGTTTCAAATGAGGAAGGAGCCTGACTATTTATTGAATCAATGGTGTTGGTTGGGAGCGGTTGCAACTGTTCAGAAAGTTGCAACCGTTCAGTTTTGCATCCGAAAATAACAGTAATTAAAACTGTTAGTTACGAGATTAATATTGTTAGTTTCAGGCCCAAAAATTAATACTTTTGAAGCCCACTAACAGATCAGCCCAACACCACACCACACCACGTCACGGCCCGGCCCGTGCCCGAACCCGAGACCGAGCCGAGCCGGCCGGACGGACGGCGGCGGCGGCGCGCGCGCGCTCGCGTGTGGTAGTTCGACCTTTGTCTAGGTCCTCTCTCCTGCAATAAATTGCTCCACCCAAAGGGCGTGCCCTATAGTCCAAACTTGGAGTAGATAAACTCCCCAATTTCCTCTTTGAACCAAGATGTGGTTTCTATTTCTTCACAACACAAGTTTGATCATAAACTCATTTTGAGAGCTCAATTTGATCATTCATTTCATAATGGTTTTTGACGAGTGTGTTACCGAAACGACCACCAAGTTGCCCTCTTTCTAAAGATGCGATTGGTGTTGTTAACCCTCAAGTGAGTCGGATTCAAACCGAGCTCAAAGTCGGGTATGAATGTTATCGTCTAAACCATTTCTTCCAACAATCCCCCACATGAATGACAAATTCACGTCTCAAAGCGTAAAATGTCTCTATGTGGTTGGAACTCCTATGGCGGTAGTTAATTGCGTAAAGAAAGGTAGTCATAGACTTTGAACCTTCCCCTTAGTGAGATACTACAGGGTATACTGGCTTGACAGTGAGCGAGACGCCTTGAACTGCTTGCCGCGTTGTATACCTAGTCGGTAGATCGCACACAATTAACAACCTAAACGTAGTCCGTTCTCACGGTTGTGTTCATTTCGGCCTTGAAACACTTTTCCTGGTTTCATGAGTAGACTTAGAGGAGTGTAGCCACGTCATCCTCCTAGAACCGGCCCGTTCCTACTCACATAGGTGAGACACACAACGAGTATCCTACCATACTCTTCTCAAAGTACCTTAAGATGTGGTCTCATTAAAAGCCTTTAGCTTACCCTGTCCCATCACTCGGTGTTCGTCCTAGGAATGAGTTTGGAAACTTAATTTCCGGGTGAGTGATTTATTTACTTGCACTGGTAGTTGGGTTGTCCCTTTTGAACCTAGTTCTTGGGATCTCCAGTCACCTAGGTTGGGTTTGCCGCTACGTGCAACTCTTACGAGATTGGCTTTAATCCCATTCCCCTTGACGAACTTGCAACTAGTTCTCTCGATAAACCTTTAGTCAACGGATCCGCTATATTTTCTTTTGACTTTACATAATCGATCGATATTATTCCTCTTGAGAGAAGTTGCCTAATGGTATTATGTCTCCGACGTATATGTCTAGACTTACCATTATACATGCTACTTTGTGCTCTACCTATTGCCGATTGGCTGTCGCAATGAATGCAAATAGGAGGCACTGGTTTTGGCCATGTTGGAATATCTTCGAGGAAATGACGAAGCCATTCTGCTTCTTCCCCTGCCTTGTCTAACGCTATGAATTCCGCTTCCATAGTAGACCTTGCAATGCACGTCTGCTTTGAAGATTTCCAGCATATTGCCGCTCCACCGAGAGTGAATACATATCCACTTGTGGACTTGGAGTCTCTTGAGTCAGAGATCCAATTGGCATCGCAATATCCTTCTACGACAGCTGGATAGTTCGAGTATTGTAGACCCAAGTCTTTGGTATAACGAAGATACCTCAACACTCGAATCAAGGCTGTCCAATGATCCTTTCCAGGGTTACTGGTAAAGCGACTCAATTTCCCGACAGCTTGTGCGATGTCCGGCCTTGTACAATTCATGATGTACATGAGGCTACCAATTATTTGCGCATATTCCAATTGCCTAACACATTCGCCACGATTCTTGGCGAGATGCAAACTCACGTCTACTGGTGTGGTAATCGGTTTATTGTTCCCTTTGTCAAACTTTTCGATCACCTTCTCTATGTAGTGAGTTTGAGAAAGTGCGTAACCATCTGGAGTCTTTGTAATTTTAATCCCTAAAATTACATCTGCCACTCCTAGGTCTTTCATGTCAAACTTTGTAGACAATAATTTCTTGGTGTCAAGAATTATTGCCCTGCTGCTCCCCATTATTAGCATGTCGTCGACATACAAGCATATTATGACACATTCTTTTCCTATTTTATTATAGTATACGCACTTATCACATTCATTAGTTCGAAATCCATGACTGCTCATGACTTTGTCGAACTTCTCGTGCCATTGCTTGGGGGCCTGTTTTAGTCCATAAAGGGACTTCTTTAGTCGACAATATTTGTTGTCGCTTCCAGGAACTTTAAACCCTTCCGGTTGTTCCATATAGATTTCTTCCTCTAATTCTCCGTTCAAGAACGCCGTTTTAACGTCCATTTGGTGAATTTCAAAATTGAATATTGCAGCAATTGCGATAAGCATTCGAATGGACGTTATTCTGGTCACAGGAGAATATGTGTCAAAGAAATCTAGTCCTTCTTTCTGCCTATACCCTTTCGCGACAAGTCTTGCCTTGTACTTGTCGATCGTACCATCGGGTTTAAGCTTTTTCTTAAAAATCCACTTACATCCAAGGGGCTTGGAGCCTTGTGGAATGTCTACTAATTCCCAAGTATTATTTTGTAAGATGGATTCAATCTCGCTATTTATAGCTTCCTTCCAATATGGAGCATCAACACTGGACATGGCCTCTTTGTAACTTGTTGGATCATTTTCCGTTAAATATGTTAGGAAATCAGGTCCAAAAGTTTTTGCCGTTTTGGCTCGTTTACTTCGCCTTACCTCTTCCTCCTGGTCATCGCCAATGGCGGTATCATGCGACCGTTTTCCGGACGCTTCTACTTCCTTCATCTTGCAAGGAAATATATCTTCGAAGAAGGAGGCATTGGCTGATTCAATAATAGTGTTCTCGTGAATATCATGTATTTCTGATTTATGGACCAGAAATCGATGAGCACTACTATTCGCCGCATATCCAATGAAGATGCAATCTATTGTTTTAGGTCCTAACTTGACCTTTTTCGGTAGTGGGGTTGCTACTTTAGCAAGACATCCCCATACCCTCAAATGTTTGTATGAGGGTTTCCGGCCTTTCCACATTTCATATGGGGTCTTGTCCAATTTCCTTTTAGGAATTCTGTTTAGAATATAGTTGGCGCTTAATAAAGCTTCCCCCCACATGTTTTGTGGTAGCCCTGAACTTAAAAGTAATGCGTTGAGCATTTCTTTTAATGTTCTATTTTTCCTTTCCGCAACCCCATTTTGTTGGGGTGTGTAGGGTGCCGAGGTTTGATGGATGATTCCACTTTGCGAACAAATTTCCGCAAATGGAGAATCATATTCTCCTCCTCGATCGCTTCGAAGAATCTTAATCCTTTTATTCAATTGATTTTCCACCTCGGCCTTATATTTCTTGAATGCGTCTAACGCTTCATCTCGACTATGCAATAAATAAACATAGCAGTATTTAGTGCAGTCGTCGATAAACGTTATAAAATATTTCTTTCCACTTCTTGTCTGCACAAATTTCAGATCACATATGTCCGTGTGAATTAATTCGAGAGGACTCGTTGATTTCGAACCGATAGGTTGAAATGGCTTACTTGTCAATTTTGCCTCTACGCATATTTCACACTTGTGATCGGAATTAATCTCGCTTTTAGGAAGATGGTCCAATTTCATTAATTTACGAATTGACTCGTAATTAACATGACTTAATCGTGCATGCCATAAACAAGAAGTAGAAGACTCCGACAAATAATTAACTTGCGCTTTCTTATTCATAGTCGGAAACACAGTCATTACATTGAGCTTAAATAGCCCATCTTTGAGATACCCCCTACCTAGATATTCCCCACCTTTAGTCAGAACAAATTTGTCCGACTCAAATACAAGCTTAAACCCTTTCTTGCTAAGCACCGATCCTGACACTAGGTTCTTCCTAATATCGGGAACATAGAGAACATCATTGAGGGTAAGGGTTTTTCCGGAAGTCATTTTCAGCGTTATTTTCCCTTTCCCTTTTATGGCGGAAGTTGCTGAATTTCCCATGTACAACGGTTCTTCATTTTCAGTCGGCTCGAATGATGAGAACATAGCCTTGTTGGAACATATGTGCCTTGTGGCACCGGTGTCGATCCACCACTCCTTGGGATTTCCTCCGGCGAGGTTCACTTCCGAGACTACGGCTGCAAAGTCGTTTCCGTCTTCTCCATCCTCGGCCATGTTGGCTTCGGGTTTCTTCCCTTTGGAGGTACTCTTCTTTTTCCGACAATCTTTTATCTTGTGTCCGACCTTGCCACAATTGTGACATTTACCCGTGAACTTTTTCTTCTCATCCGTAGCCTTCCTCTTCAGATTTTTCTTCGGCTTTTCCTCTACGACGTTTGCCTTAGACTGATAGCTTGTTGACGGCTTGTCTTCGGCTAGTCGATTGCCTTCTTCAATCCGAAGTCGAACGATGAGCTCCTCCATCTTCATTTCCTTCCTCTTGTGCTTCAAGTAATTTTTGTAGTTCTTCCACGAGGGGGGTAGTTTGTGTATCATTGCGGCTACAAGAAATTCTTCAGGGAGAATCATTTTCTCCGCTATTACATCATGTATTACACACTGAAATTCTTGCACCTGTTGCATTATCCCCTTGGAATCTACCATTCTAAATTCTAGGAAGTTCTCAACTACGAACTTTTTGGCACCAGCATCCTCGGTTTTATATTTATTTTCGAGCGAGTGCCAAAGTTCCTTAGCCGTTTTTACAGCACAATAGACGTTATACAACTGGTTGTCTAAACTATTTAAAATATAGTTCCTTGCAAGGAAATCGGAGTGATTCCAAGCCTCCACCGCTGCAACGGTTTGTCTATCGGCATTTTCTGGACATGGAGGAGCATCTTCGTTAAGAAATTTCGCAAGACTCAAAGTCGTCAGGTAAAACAACATCTTTTGCTGCCAACGTTTGAAGTCTTTGCCCGTAAATTTCTCCGGCTTCTCAACGAGATGCGAACCCACTGGTACAACGGGGTTGGCGGTAACGGTAGTCAAGTTTGACGTTTCACCCGCCTCTTTTCCGGAATTGTCTCCCATTTCTACAAATAGAAATATTTCTGTTACTATCGACAGAATTGACAATTAAATTGAAATTGCAGTACTATAAATTTTGTGACAAATAGTACTGAAAATGAGAGAAACTTGCTGAATTAAAAGAAGCAAGTCCAAATGCTAAACAACTCAAACCGTTAATAAAATAAAGAATATGAAACTGAAAATGAATATTACAAATATGTCATAAAAAAAAACTGTAACGAAGGACAGATTATCATAACAGTTCTGAAAATTTCAAATAACAATATGTACTAACATGTAGGGATTTTACTGTAATGACAGAAACTGAAATTACGGGTAAGAAAGAAATCGAACCCACTGGACCAAACTTAGTGACAAAGCAATTAATAAACAATAACCAAATAGAAGAAACCGAAGTAGTTATAATAGTTATCAAAAAAGAAAAAAGGTAGTTGCTGCAAGTAGGCAGTGAATTTGATGTAACCCAACTTCAGTTTTATGAAATGATATTAGGAAAAGCAATGACTGAATATTATAACTGTTGCAAAATCAGAGATTCTTAGCACATGTGCATAAAGAGAGAAATGTGAGAGTACTCTCAATACACAGAGAGCAAATTTGGGGTACAAAAACCAACAGTATGAAGCAAAGATTCTGTTGTAGAATTACAAACTGACGAACAAAACTTGTACTCACATGATTAAAGAAGCAACAACCAGAGACCAAATTTTTGCAAACCCACAACAGTACGCATGCAAGAATGACCGACCACTATGTTCAGACTGAACCTATACTGGCTGGAAATTGAATCTTGTTAACAGAAAAATTATGGACGGACAGAAATTGTTTACTAGCAGGGAAGTTTCTGAGTACAGATTGATTATAACACAAAAACGAATCTGCTTTAAGATTGTTAGCAAGTTTATTGACCCGAACAAATTGTGTATAATCAAACAGTACCCGAAAACAAAAATTAACGCAGAACGAACTTACTGATAGTGAGATTTCCGAACACTGTACAAAGTTGGAAGACAGTTTCGTTCATGTAGAACGAGGCTCCTTAAAGCACATTCGCCCCCCACACGTGCTTGCTATGGAATGATCGGACGACTGCTTCCCAGGATGAAAGCCTTCCCTGCGCGGCGGTGGAAAGCACTGCGTACAGCGCCGCACACGACGAACTGAACGACGACGAAGTTTCTGTTGGAGTTTGGTGTGAAATTTCGTTGGTTTCAGATGTCTCAAATGAGGAAGGAGCCTGACTATTTATTGAATCAATGGTGTTGGTTGGGAGCGGTTGCAACTGTTCAGAAAGTTGCAACCGTTCAGTTTTGCATCCGAAAATAACAGTAATTAAAACTGTTAGTTACGAGATTAATATTGTTAGTTTCAGGCCCAAAAATTAATACTTTTGAAGCCCACTAACAGATCAGCCCAACACCACACCACACCACGTCACGGCCCGGCCCGTGCCCGAACCCGAGACCGAGCCGAGCCGGCCGGCCGGACGGCGGCGGCGGCGCGCGCGCGCTCGCGTGTGGTAGTTCGACCTTTGTCTAGGTCCTCTCTCCTGCAATAAATTGCTCCACCCAAAGGGCGTGCCCTATAGTCCAAACTTGGAGTAGATAAACTCCCCAATTTCCTCTTTGAACCAAGATGTGGTTTCTATTTCTTCACAACACAAGTTTGATCATAAACTCATTTTGAGAGCTCAATTTGATCATTCATTTCATAATGGTTTTTGACGAGTGTGTTACCGAAACGACCACCAAGTTTCCCTCTTTCTAAAGATGCGATTGGTGTTGTTAACCCTCAAGTGAGTCGGATTCAAACCGAGCTCAAAGTCGGGTATGAATGTTATCGTCTAAACCATTTCTTCCAACAGAGACACATGCCGAAAAGCAGGACGAACCCCAATAATTACATCCGACAAACAAAGCTTGGTCGCCCAAGTTTTTAATCTCAACCCATGTCCACTGCTGTGCCTCCTCCTCCTCCTCGCAGCCGCATAGCTTAAAAACTTCAAAGTCTATTATATTTTTCTGTTTGACCAGTAGAAGATCATGCCCCTCATTCGAAACCACAAGATGGAGAGTACTGGAATAGTCAAAATCACCATCATGCCAGCGGTTACATGTTGGATTCCCGTGGAAGACGATGACGACTTTGGTTTCACCCGTATCAAAATCAACTTGAAGAAGATTGCCCAGGGAAAAGACGGCGTATATTTTGCCACCGTCGAAAACGGCATCAACAACACGACCATGTTGACTGAATTTCAACAATTAGCAAAAGAGAGAAATGAATGACAGATAAATGAAAGGGAATGAAACCCTAATTACTTCGGGGTTGGATTTGCTCCGGTTCAAATTATACGGTTTTGGTGCAGTTCATATTGTATGGACAATATTATGCCACGTCACATTCATTAAAACAGATCGTGCAGCAATGAAACCATACGCTGCTGCCTTCCCACGCGCGACTCTCTCTCTGCTTCTTGTTTGTCTATCACCTCCCAGTCAAATTACAGAAAAATACAATTCATACACCATTAATGGAGGCAAGCATGCTTCCTCTGCGGGAATAACTTATCACGAAGAACATCAATCGCTTCAGATTTTGAGTTGCGGCAAAATAGCCGATGCGGTGGTGGAAGCAGAGTTTCCTGAATCTTCGACCTCCACCACCTTGGTCGACTACCTAGACCTTTTTCGTTATGATATCGGCGTCGTCCACCTGAGGCTTGGTTTTCCGATCACTGATTTCGGGTTTCGATCGAAGCTACAGGCCAATCTTGCCCGACGCCGGTGTCAAACGAGCCGTATAACCAAACCCTCGGTTTGATCGTGTTCAATTTGAATATTCGAGTCGTTGTTAACAAAATCTCAGGTCGATTATGTTCGATTTGAAGAAGAAAAAGTATGAACCATCCACTGGACTGGAACTGGTTGAAGAGACAGAGTCGCGCGTGAGGTAAGTATCAACCTTTTTGTGACTTCCAGGTTCAGTTTGATTTAATTGACATGGCTCATTGCTATCCATCCGATACGAATTGCACAACAACCGTAAGGCTCTGAACCGGAGCAAATCCAGACCCAATTACTTCATGGCTGATTACGAAGGGTTTGGTACAGATGATATAGGATGAATCAAAACGGTCATAATATGAATCATTAGATTCATTGTACTAACAAATATCTTCTAAGATGCCTAGGTAGTTTGTGAGACATTACAAAATGGTCCTAGTGTTTTACACGAGACTATAAACTTCTTGATATTGTAAAGTTGTCCTCCAGTCTTCTGCAAGTCTTCTTTGAGCTTCTAAGTTCTTTTCTGGTTTCATTTTGGTCCATCTGTCTTTTACCCTGCCTCAAACTGATGGGGAGAGTTCATCATCAGTTTGTTCTTCAAGGTGTTGAATTGGTGGATGGTAAGACCCTTTGTAAGAATGTCTGCAATTTGATTCCTGCTAGAAACAAAAGAAACCTTTATAAGTTTTCTGATCACTTTCTCCCTTACAAAGTGATAGTCAATCTCAACCTGTTTTGTTCTTGAGTGAAAAATAGGATTTGCAGTCATAGCTATAGCTGACTGACTATCACAGAAAATGTGGGGAGCTTCTGGAGTGCAAAGTTTAAGATCTCTAAAGAGAGTTTGTAACCAAGATATTTCAGCAGAGGTGGTGGCTAAGGCTCTATACTCAGCTTCTGCTGAGGACCTTGCCACAGTTGGTTGTTTTTTTGAAGACCAGTGAATAGGATTAGTTCCCAGAAATATTACAAGTCCTGTAGTGCTTCTTCTATCAGTGACATTACCAGCCCACTGCATCACTAAAGGCTTGGACTGGTAAGTGTCCCTTTTGATAGAAAAGGCCATGAGAGATAGTTCCTTGCAGATATATGAGAACTCTTTTAGCAGCAATAAGATGAATATCAGTGGGTGAGTGCATGAATTGACAGAGATGATTCACTGTAAAGCAAATATCAGGTCTAGTAAAGGTGAGATATTGAAGAGCTCCTATCAGCTGTCTAAAGACAGTAGCATCATATAGGGGATTACCTGTCTGAGAATGATACTTTGCACCTGAGGCCCGAGGAGTTGGACAAGATTTACTAGTCATCATATTGTATCTTTCAAGTAAGTCTCTGACATACATGGTTTGATGAACAAATATTCCTTGACTTGTCCTTTGAATTTGTAAACCCGGAAAATAGGTCAGAGGCCCCAAGTTAGTCATATCAAACTCATGATGAAGCCTCTGAATAAGACAAGTGATGTATCTGTGATCACTACCAGTCAAGATTATGTCATCAACATATAAGAGAAGGAGAGTTATGACATTACCAGAGTGACTGATGAAGAGAGAGGAGTCTGCTCCAGATGAAACAAAGCCCAGAGAGTGAATATAGATTGTGAATCTCTCAAACCATGCTCTTGGAGCTTGTTTGAGGCCATCGATGGATTTTTGCGATTTACAAACAAAGTTTGGGTGTTCTTTGTTCACAAAACCTTGAGGTTGTGACATGTAAACTGTCTCTTTCAAATGACCATGAAGAAATGCATTTTTAACATCTAGTTGTTGAAGAGGCCAGTTACAAGTTGCAGCCAAGCAAAGTATAACCCTGAAAGCGGTGTGTTTGATAACAGGTGAAAAAGTTTCTTCAAAGTCAATCCCAGCAGTTTGATAAAAACCCTTAGCAACTAGTCTAGCTTTGTATCCGGCTACAGATCCATCAGGGTTGTATTTGGTTTTGAAACCCATTTATTTCCAACAATGTTTTAGAAAGGTGGAGGTTGAACAAGAATCCAGGTGTTTTGTTTGGTGAGGCTGTTGAATTCATCATTCATGGCTTGTTGCCACTTGTGATGTTTCACAGCTTCAGAAAAGGTAGTAGGATCTTTGCTAGAATTTATAACAAAAAAACCAATTTTCCTTTTGAAATACCTGATTTGCTCCTAGTCTGCATATGGTGGCCTGGAACAGCTGGAGATACGGGTGTGGATTCCTCATTGAGGTTCATCTCAGAAAGGTGTGTTGGGTTGTCATCATTAGATACCATCACAGGGCTGTCAATGCCACCTGAGTTTCTCTGAGATACCCTCACAGTACTGGAATCCCCAGGTGTATGCATCTGTGATGCCCCCACAACACTGGTGTGTCCAGGTGTATGCCTCTCAGGTACTCTTACAGAGTGATCAATGCCAGTTGGTTGCATCTGTGAGACAGGAATTTGTTGTCTTTGAGTGTTCATCATTGATGAGTGTGATGGAGCAGCACCATGCCTCTCCATATGTGTTTCAGGTGGTGGAGACAATCTAGATCCTGCATTATTATCACAGAAGATTGTTGAGTCAGTAGGTGGATGAGAAGTGTGAGATGCATGTTCAAAATAGTAAGGAAAAGTTTGTTCATCAAAAATCACATCTCTACTAATATAAGTTTTGTTGCAGCTTCTGTCACGACATAGATAACCTTTGTATTGATGTGCATAACCAACAAAAACACATTGTTTTGTTCTAGGATCAAGCTTGGAAGAGTTATATGGTCTGAGACAAGGATAGCAAGCACAACCAAACACTTTTAAGAAATCATAGTCAGGTTTCTTGTTGTGTAAAATTTCATATGGAGATTTGTGATGGGTATTTTTGCTTGGCATTCTGTTAATGAGATAAACAGCAGTTTCAACAGCACGATACCACATGAACTTAGGCATTGAAGCATTTTGTAACAGAGTAATTGCAGTCTCTATTATATGCCTATGTTTCCTTTCTGCTATGCCATTCTGTTGTGGAGTGTGTGGACATGATTTTCGGTGTGAGATACTAAAGTCAGACAATATTTTTTGAAATACAAAGGAGATATATTCTCCTCCACCATCATATCTAAGAATTGTGATGGAGTGACCAAACAGTTTCTCCACTTGAGCTTTAAATTTAGGAAATAACATGGTAATGTCTGATTTATGATGCATGCCAAATAACCAAGTAAACTTAGACATATCATCAATAAAAGTAACATAAAATCTGCATGTAGAACCCCATACATCTGAATGCAACAAAAATAGAGGTTTTTCTGATGAAGAAACAGAAGACTTATAAGGCAATCTAGACATCTTTCCTTCAAGGCAGTGTTTGCAAATAAAAGAAATGCCACTTAAACAAGAATTGGGAAAGATAGTTTGTAAAACAGTATCAGTTGGATGTCCCAAACGGGCATGCCATAAATGAGACAAAGTTTTTTGACCAAGAAAGGCTTGAACACTAGGCTTCATAGTGGATAGATTGGCTTGGACTTGATTCTTGACATTTGACATCAAATTTTGGGGAATAGAGTGAACTGGGTACAACCCATTCTTACTCCGACCCCGATATAGAAGGTAACCCGTAACCTTGTCCTGTATTGAAAAATAATCAGCATCAAACAAGAAGGTGCAGTTATGTTGTAGACAAAATTTATGAACTGAAAGAAAATTTGCAGCTAATTGAGTTACCAAAAGAGTATTATCAAGTTTAAAATTTTGTGTTGGAGTTGTAAGAAAAACAGTACCATAATGAGTAATTGGTAGAGGTTGGCCATTGCCAACAGCAACATGATCAGAACCATCATAGGACTCAGCATAAGACAATTGGTTCATGTCAGTTGTCATATGATTTGTAGATCCAGTGTCAGATAACCAAAAGTTGAGAGGAAGTTGGTTGTAGGAATTAGAAGTATTTGCAGCATAAGTAGTCAAGGTTGAGGGTGGCTTCTTCCCTTGGTAAGAACGATCCATTCTATACCGGCAGTGTAAGGCACAGTGGTAATCATGACCACATACTTGGCAATTAATAACATTGTTGTTGTTATTGTAGCCTTGATTTGTTCTTTGTCCATTATAGTTACCACCTCTTCCTATGTGGTAATCATTTCTTCCTCCCTTTTGATTCCCAGATCTGCCTCTTAGGATATCATCTCTACCCCCTCTGTTAGTACCTCCTCTAGTGTACCCAAAAAATTCGGTTTGGTTGTAGAAATTTGAGTTTGGGCTCAAATAATTAGGGTTTTGACCACCTCTTCCTCTTCCACCTCTCCCTCTGCCTCCCCGTTGAGAATAGTTTTAGGGGCCAGTATTGAGAGAGGCAAAGGCCATATTCAGATCAGTGTTTGACTGTTTTTCAACCAATTGTTCTTCATCTTTTAACAAGACATGAAGTTCTTCAAAGGAAATAGTCTTAGATTCAATATTCATCGCGGAAGATTGAACACCCAAAGTAGACCTAAAAGAGCTATGTTCTGGAGGTAAACCACTCAGAGCATGAATAAGCATATTTTCATCTTCAATTATCACAGAACTGAGTGTTAATTTATCACGAATAGACTTTAGTTTTTGCATATAAGAGTCAATAGAATCAAATTTCTTCCGGAGATTTTGGAGTTCACATTTCAGTTGAATAATGTTTGCTCGAGTCAAAGATGCATACCTTCGCTGCAGAAGTGACCAAATAGCAAAGGAAGAAGACTGACC
The DNA here is from genome assembly GCA_023055425.1 of Linanthus parryae. Taxonomy (NCBI): domain Eukaryota; kingdom Viridiplantae; phylum Streptophyta; class Magnoliopsida; order Ericales; family Polemoniaceae; genus Linanthus; species Linanthus parryae. The sequence continues at coordinate 122,886,583 of JALGPY010000004.1, read as the reverse complement.
AATAACTTGAAGTAGTGCTTCTTGTGAAAGAGTGGCGTTGATGAGGGTCTGTATTCCTTGATCTTGGATCTGCCATGCAACGAACGCCGGGTTTGGAGAAGAAGAACCGTCTGCGGCGACGACGGTTGGATCTGGGCTGCGGTGGAGCCATCAACATACCCAAACATAGATTGGGTTTTCAAAACAGCAGTCATCTGATGTCGCCATAGCACATAATTTGTGCTATCTAGCTACTATGGGACAAGCTGATTGATATGAGAAAGGAGGAATAGAGGGTTTGAGGTGTAGTGGTCATGGTTGAGATTGAATCAACCACATAAAGCATAAACAAATGTTGGGGGCAAATCTATTAAGGTTTAAATAGAGACAAATCAAAGATAAGAGAATGATAAATGGATCGAGCGACGCTCTGGTACCATGATAGAATTTCAACAGTTAGCCAAAGAGAGAAATGAATGACAGATAAATGAAAGGGAATGAAACCCTAATTACTTCATGGCTGATTACGAAGGGTTTGGTACAGATGATATAGGATGAATCCAAACGGTCATAATATGAACCGCTGGATTCATTGTACTAACAAATATCTTCTCAGATGCCTAGGTAGTTTGTGAGACATTACAAAATGGTCCTAGTGTTTTACACGAGACTATAAACTTCTTGATATTGTAAAGTTGTCCTCCAGTCTTCTACAAGTCTTCTTTGAGCTTCTAAGTTCTTTTCTGGTTTCATTTTGGTCCTTCTGTCTTTTACATGTTGGCACTCAACCTCCAATGTTGGCCTCCAGGATTTGGTGCATGATCTATAGCAGGCCAATCTTGAGGGTGTCACCCATTGGTGGATGATAAGCAACTCATAATTGCAACCTTTTATTGAAGGCCCTTGTCACAACCACCAAAAGGTCCATAAGAAAAATCGTTTTCTAACAGCGGGAGACACTTCACAGCACGACTGAATGGGTTGAAGAGAACAATCTCTTCCCCAACATCATGAATTGACACCCCATGCCACGGATGTGGTCTTTTTAACCCTATTAACCATCCAAAAGAGAGAACCACGGTAAGAGGAGCGACGACGACGATTTATGAGGTGCTTTCTTAGTCGTACCCATCGGACGGAAGAGTGAAAAACCTTCTGCTCGCGCCGGAGCACGATAATTCGGTCTCCGCCACGAGTAGTGGGAGTTGATTGCGACATGTTCTCAGAATTTCTAGTTTCTTCACGTTGTCACTCTTCTTCTTCTTCTTCTTCTTCTTCTTCTTCTTCTTCTTCTTCTTCTTCTTCTTCTTCTTCTTCTTCTTCTTCTTCTTCTTCTTCTTCTTCTTCTTCTTCTTCTTCTTCTCCTCCTCCTCCTCTAGCTAGGGCGGTGAAACGCCATCGTCGGCAGAACGAGACGAAGCTTATGAAGACAGAAAAACTATCAGTTATTTGTTTCAGGATGATGTCGATAATCTTTGGAAGAAGGATCGCCCAGTCTGGTAGATTTCGACAGGCCATTGCTAGCTGATACAAGTGCTTAAGAATTTAATGTTGGAACAATCCTCCCCCACAAAACTTCCACTATAACAATTACAATGGGTAGACAAATCGTCCACAAGAATGTGGGTAAACAAACTACAAACTAATAAACGGGCATAACGGAAAACCTCGCCGCTAGGCAGCAACCAAGCAAATAAATTGCAAACGAATTATCCGGAATTAGTTGGTAAATGTAAACCATAAAAAATGATGGTAAATGTAAACTATTCAATTTAAATTGTTGAAGAAGAAAATTGGACTATTATACCATAAAAATGATGGTAAATGTAAACCATGTAATATAACAAACTTTATTTAAATATATGCTGTTTCAATGATTATCATGCAGTTCCTAAAAAAAATGATTATCATGCAAGTGTAAATTTATTGAAATAAACGTACAAATTGTTTGACAAAGTGTATGAGATTTACTGTAAATTGAATTTAAAAATTACATTTCTAAAAATATGTAGTCATTAATTTTTTTATTTATTAAATTTGAGTATTACGTTGTAATAATATGATTTATTTGTTCACATAGTCCCGCGCTTTGCGCGGGTTCTCGCCTAGTAATCTTATATATAATATAAAAGTAGAGAAGTTCTGAGGTTGAATCTTCTTTTTCTATTTGTTAATTACTTACTTCCAAAATAAAGCCATGTGTTACCTTATTTGGCAATTCAACTAATAAGCTTAGGCCAAATGGAATTCCAACAATTTAATTATTCCATGTCAGCAAATTTCCAGCCTTAAATGTATCAGTTTTTCTTTCTCCCTATTTATTTGTATACAATAAATCTTTAAAGTAATGAAATGTTAATATAAGAAAGTGAATTTTTTTCTGGAATTAAAAAGGGAATTTCAAAAACTGTACAAAAGGTAAATTTCTCTAATTATATCGCTGATAATATTTCCTCTACAATTCCAACCAAAATTGACTAATCTGGAAAAGGTAACCCAATAAAAAGTGTGAATATATTACCGAGAGTATAATTACATATCTAATTATATATACCTACAAGCTACAAAAGCATGCCTTTTTTTGAAACAAAAAAAAAAAGCATTTTTTTATTGTACATACCTACTTCCCTCAAAAAGCAATTTATATATACCTACACATTTATTTATAGATATAAAATCAAATTAAGTTTAGACATTAACCCAACAAAAAGAAGACTTTTAGATGTTGTGAAGTCGTGCTCTGGAATTGGACAAGGCACGCCTCAATTCCATGATCAATTGAATGTCGTAACTGCCGCGCGTGCCCGAGCAGACCCATCGACATTCAATTCCATGGTCAATTGAATGATGTAACTGTCGCCGCTCCCATTCAATGGCAGGTGATGTTTGGCTCCTACGGCAAATTGGATTACAAACAGTGATGCAATTGCCGTCAAACAGTGATTATTGTAAGATTCTGCCTGATTTCCATGACTATGTTCCCTGTGATTCCTTGCTGGGTTTCTCCTTTTCTGTATCAATTTTGGCATCGTTTCACCACTTTGAGGTACTGCAACTGATATTCACTGACTATGATCGGATAGCCCATCAAACAGTGACTATTTGTAAGATACGGCCTGATTTCCGTGACTATGTTTCCTGTGATTTCTTGCTTAGTTTCTCTTCACATGCTTATGTTTACCTATACATGTGATTTGGTTCACTGTGATGTGTTTTCTGCTCATAAGTTAAATGAATAAAGTTTTCATGTAATCCAAATCGGCGCTTGCTAAAGTGGCCAGTAAAGTTATTTTATACTCCGGAAGAAACGAAACCAAAAAATACGAAGTTGAAAATTGCATAAGCAATTTAGAGTAGTGAAAGTTTACCATGACTGCTACGTCTTGATTATGCCTTCTGCTCATAGTGGTTCAATGTCATGCTTTCTCATATCTGGATATAATCACGTTCTGCTGATGTTGCTACTCTAACATTCTTGGTCTTGAATATGGTCTAGCTGGTTTGTTCGATAATCAAAAATTATCCTGGGTATAAAAGTAGGCCAAGTTTTGTCATTCAACCCCCAGATACATATTACTAATTCTCATTTAGCTCTGGCCAATCTCTTTCTTCTATGCTCATAAAATGTTCTTCAACTTATTCAACTTCCCCAATTGCAACCATTGGGTTTATTGAAGTTGACGTGAGCAAAATGATTCTTGAACCAGAATCACTAGGTGCTTCTAGCACTCAAAATCTGCTTTATCACAATGTTCTCGACGACCAATTAATATGTTACCTGATGAGTTCAAAACTCTTCTCCTGCATATTATTAACCACAACCTATCATTATTAAGAAATCCAGGGTAATATTAAAAACAATTCTAACTCTAAGAATCATGATATAACCACAACCTGTCATTAGTAAGCAATCCATGGTAATATTAAAAACAATACTAACTCTAAAAATCATGATATATTTTCACTTCTATAAGTTTATTGTTTTGGGGATTTTGGGGAATTTCTGAGGAGTAGCGTTTTCTTTTCTGCCAAGTATTCTATCACAGGTAGCTGTCCTTTGGTTGTCCTTTTATGAATTTTTATAAGTCCAAAAAGAGCCTGAAGGAGATGGATAAATTAACCAAAGAAAGATTCCACGAATTGAAATTCTATATTTCTCTTGAACATGAATTGGATCCTTCAGACTTATGAGTTCCAATTCGTATTCGAGAGAAACTTTTACCTTTGTTTGTGTTGATGTAATCGTTTTGTCAATTTTTTCATTTTGTACCAAATTATTTGAATGATTTACTATGTTAGTTTATCCATATGACAATTCTATGCGAGTGTCCAAACATTTTACTTTGTAAAATCATTTACTATAGCTATCCTACAGATATTCATGGAAGAAGCTGATGACACAAGAAGAGACGGCCAGAAACAACAGTAGACTTATAATGCTCCAAAAGCGAAATAATAAAGTTTGTGGTAGTTGTGCCGACAGCCATAAGTCATGAAGAAGTAGCACTGTTTGTGGTGGTAATAGCGACAACCATAAATCACGTGGATGTGACGTTTCTCAATTTAAACTGGCCAGATCTACATCAAGCAGTTCAAAGGTTGTTTCCGCCAAAGAAGCTAGGTCGAGTCGGAAACAGATACTGTCAGGAAAAAGCAATTATACTGGTAAATATTATATATTTTTGTTTGCATTTACATGTGTTTTTCCATGCAAGGCTATGAAAGGGATATACGAGACTGTGTGTGCACTACATCTCTGTCGAATCTACCATTGGTAATGACTTTCAAGACGTCTGAGAACAATCAACGATTTTTGTTCTATAACTTAGTACGAAGCGATTAATTCTTATTAAGTCGTGCTCCCCATGTTTTCGAATAGAATCAAAATTTTATATAGTTCAATGCGAAATTTGTATTAGTGAAAGGGAAATTCAGGTGCCTTTCCTCCAACAAAATGAAGTTACACATACCGATGAAAAAAACGTTTTTATTAAATTTCCGGTGACTAGCGATGATTGCCATTATCTTTGTTTGATAAGCCACTAATTGACAATACAATTAATAGAATGCACTTACAACTTCATGAAAAAACTGTTGGGTAAACATACATTTAAACTTGCAAACCCCGCGCGTACGCGCGGGGTATCGTCTAGTAATATATAAAAGCATGAAAGTGTAGAGAGATAATAGAAATTGCCATTTGTCAATTAATTCTTTATTAGTGGAAGACATGGGTAATGCTTATTTGGAATTCCAACCAATGAATACCGTTTACAATTAATCCAATCCATCAAACAAAGTGTACAACATGACAAATGATGACTCAAAATGTAACTCCCACATGTATAATTAATGATTAATTCCCTAATTTATCTAATTAATATGCTCCACTAATTATTTCATTTGGTTGTGCGAGTTACAAAACGGTCTGTAATGGAAATGGTGCATTAGTAATTGTAAGTAGAGTACATGATGCTGGGTTTATATAATTTTCGAATGCTACACTGTCTCTCTATATTATATTTGTCTAGTTCAACGAATCCAATTCAAGTTTTACGCACAATGTATTCATTCTGGATATGGTTTGCATGTGGGAGGTTAACTAAATTTTTATGCTAAAGACATAAGATTTAGAAAAATTGTGGTGTGGATGCTTGAATAAAATTAAAATCTTTGTTATGTTTGGTTTCTTAATTTTTTTGTGTGTGTTTGTTCTCTTCAATGTTCATACATGTCATTCAAATTTTATCGTATACCGATTCTCTCCATGAATATGTGATGTCTGGTGGTGGTAATTATAAGACAACGGTTTTTGGACTTGCATGTTTGTATTCGTCCATGTGTTTTCTCAATGGCAAAGGAATGTTTTATAAAAAAAAAATAGATTTTTTTTTACTCTGGATATTATTTATTTGAGAAGCAAATTGTATTATTCTACTTCAACTATAAGAAGAATGCATTTCAAAATATAATAACATAGGAGGAAAATAACAAATGGACAATACGATAAATACGAACACCGCTACCTACAAAATTCACCATAATATAAAATTCTTAGTAGCCACTGGGCAAAATATAAAATATCCTCATCTATCCACATGTTCATTTACTCACAAAATTACTCTCAAAGAAGGAATATATGTAATTCATTCAAGAACATCAAGTCTCCCTAAAACATACAAAGAAATACTTCCATAGAAATAATAAACTTGCCCCCAACAAAGAGAAATAAATATTAATGTAAGAGAATCGAAATTACATTAACTATGTGATCCAAAGTTTTAAAGAATTATTATGAAAAATTTACAGAAAAAACTTTATAGATGAATGTGAAAGATTATAATTTTTTTCTCAGGAAATATAAATTTCTTTTACGCCTGTCATTTAACAGCATGTCATGAGCCCTCGAAAATTCTCTTAACTCAAAATTTGACTTTGATTCAGCAAAGCTGATTACTGAAAAAGTTATTATCGCTATATATGCACTATGTGCAATTTTGTTTTTGTTTTACATGGTTTCTATGAAAGAAAAACTGTATCGACTAAGTTGAACCTGACAAGGTGCATGCTTCTCGATAATGTACTTAAGTACCTTCAGGCTTCAGGGATTATATTCATCCCTTTGGTTTGCTATTGGTATGCTTTGTTAAGGCCTGGAAAGAAGAAATTTCATTAATTTCATTTCTGAGATATTAATGAATGCTCTTCTGGTGCTTCCAGAATACAGGGGTTAAGATTCTACTACTAAATCTCAAAGCGTCAAGCAGCTCATTGTGGTGTTTGTTTACTGTAGGAGACACATGCAGTATTAAAGATCAGAAACACGGGACAAGATAGCAGCAGCAGCGGCTCAAGAGTTACTTCAAATCGAAACTAACACGAACCATGTGAGTGATTGTTTGAACTAAATAATGTACCCAACAGAGAATATCAGAAGCGGCATTATGTGTTTGCAATGATCGAAAAAGATGAATAATTCATCATAAGAGAAGCAAATTACTACTACTACTACTGCTACTAGTTTGGAATGCTCACTAAACAAATACAAAACATAAATAAGTCGGTGATCTAAGTTCCTTTGAGATTCGGCACCATCCAGATTTGAGTTGACAACCGTGTAAGATCAAGATCACCACTTACTGTATACGGAGATTCAAAGTGCTGTTTCAACTCCAAGTTGAAGACACCACGCTGTTCGTTGCCTAGCCAACGACTACCACAGGTGTAGTATATGCAGTTAGGCCGACATTGAGGGAACTCCACGGTTGAGACACATGCCGAAAAGGTGGATGAACCCCGGAAATTACATCCCACAAACAAAGCTTGGTTGCCCAAGTTGTTAATCTCAACCCAAGTCCACCGCTCTGCCTCCTCCTCGCAGCAGCATAACTTAAAAACTTCGAAGTGTTTTATATTTTGCTGTTTGACCAGTAGAAGATCATGCCCCTCATTCGAAACCACAATATGAGTAGTTTCGGAAACATACTGGTAACATGTTTGATTCCAGTCCACGACGACTTTGGTTTCAGCCGTATCAAAATCAACTTGAAGAAGATTGCCCAGGAAAGTGATGGCATATATTTTACCACCATAAAAAGCTGCATCAACTACACGACCATGTTTGTCCTCGACTTGGATTCGCATCAAGGAGTTGGTGCATGATCTATAGCAGATCAATCTTGAGTTTCCTTGGTGGATGATAAGCAACTCATAATTGCGTCCTTCTATTGAAGGGTCCGAAGATAGGACTCCCTTGCCATAGTCACCCAAAGATTCATAAGCGTCTGACAGCAGGATACGCTTCACAGCACAACTGAAGGGGTTGAAGAGAACAATATCTACCTCAACAGCAAGACACGGCCGCAACCGCCTTTGTAACCCTATTAACCATCCAAAAGAAGATCCACGGTAGGTGCAGGGACCAGGACGATCCAGGTGCTGTTTCAGTTGGTAGCCGTTGCCATCCGATGGAAGAGTGAAAAACCATCTGTTAAAGCTGGGGGACCATGCTCCGGTCTCCACCACGAGTAGTGGGAGTTGATTGCGACATGTTCTCAGAATTTCTAGTTTCTTCACGTTGTCGCTCTTCTTCTTCTCCTTCTCCTCCTCTAGGGCGACGAAACGCCAGCGTTGGCAGACTGAGATGAAGCTTACGAACACAGAAAAACTATCAGCTGTTTTTTCCAGGATGATGTCAATAACCTCTGGAACAAGGAACGCCCAGTCTCGTTGATTTCGACAGGCCATTGTTACTAGCTAAGGAGCTAGCTAATACAAGATCTAGGCTGTCCTATATATAGGCTTCTCAAATAAATAAATAAATCGATTCTAGGAATATTTATTCGGGTTAATTGCATTTTACCCCCTTGTGGTTAAGGGTTTGTGCGAAACACCCTCTTGTAGTTCTAAATATTGCACATCTTACAAATATCCTGGCCTAGTAAGGAGTACATAAACTCCGGTGGGTTTGTAAAGATAGAAAAGCCCATTCCCTTTCTTTAATCCCATTGATGCAATCTCATGTGCAACCCTATTAGCTAGGGGTGAGCAAAACTCGCCCAAACTGGCCGCCCTCAATCGGTCTGAATTTAGCACCCGTTCATGCTAATTGATTGGTTTATAGAATCGCAAATCTGAACTAACTTTGATTATCTTGATATCGGAGTTGGCAAAACCGGTTAGAACTGAACCGGTAAACCTCAATTTGTGTTACAATGCCTTGAGTCGATTCCTTCAAAGTCTTCATCATGCATTGTCTAATCGATTCGTTTGATTCCATAAGACCCAGCCGATTACCACAAATCCGACGAAAGTAGTGGCATCCTTCTCCTTGAAGCATCTTGTAATTATATGCCCCATCAGAGCATCCTCAACCAGAATAGAGAAATTGCCATTTCTCCAAATCTGCCTGGTTACTTTACATCTGGAGACCAAATGTTGTCCATCCTCCACTCCACTTCTGCAGCAAGGGCACCACTCTTCTACATGTATTCCTCTTTTAATCACATTCCCTCTAACTAGACATATTTTCTTTTTATCGATTTCCATAAAAGAAACCCGTCATCTTCTCTCGTACTCTTAATCTCCATACCTTCTTCAATATCACATCTTGACGTAGTTGTAGTAGTACCAACATTTAAATCAGGGAAGTACATTTTGAAGGGAATTTGATAGCTTGATGTGACAGTATAGTTACCATCATCAATAATCTCCAAGATAACTTTCATCTTCTTCTTGACATAAAGGAATTTGGAGAATACACTTTGTATCATCTTGGGAGAAGCTCCGCATTACTAGTTCCCTGTTCCATTCACCCCCATTAGTGAAAAATTGGCTTACTTTAGCATCCAAAGGCAGAGTAGGGTAGTTGTATACCATCCTACTACCCCAATAGGCAGCCATTTGTGCTTATAAATCAATGTCGGGTTTCCATCCCCAATGGCATGTCTAGAACTTGCATAATGGCCCATCTTTAAATTATTTATCTTTTAAGACTTGACCTAGAAGAGATGAGGGTTGCAAAGGATTCTCAAACTCTTTTTTGCCAACAATGCTAAAATAAACGTCTCAAAACATCTTAAGCTAATTCTTCCTTCAGCCTTATTCGACGGAGCCTTTCTCAGGAGCACCAATGTACGCATGTTTCTTTTTTCAGCATTTCTACCCCCCTCCCCCCACTAAATGCAGATCATTCTCTTTTTCATCTCAGATTACAAAGAAGTAGGAAGCATAAAGCAGCTCATAACATAAGTTGGAATTTCTTGAATAATAGATTTAATCAATACTTCTCTTCCTGCAATACTTTTATACTTCTGTTTCCATCCACTTAGCTTCTTAAGAACCCTTTAGTGAACATAGGAAAATATCGGTTTCTTATCTCTTCCAATAATAGTTTGTAGCCCAAGACTTAGAGTGTCCAAATACTGTTGAAACCTGCAACAATGTTGTTATTTCACACTTACTGTCAAACTAGCTCCGGGACTAAAACACAAAGCTGATTATTCAAAATTGATACATTGACCAGAAACAACTTCATACCTTTAAAGAATTCCTTGTATTTCTACAGCTTCCTCCTTTGCTGCTTTGCCAAAAAGCAAACTATCATCAGCAAACTGCAAATGAGTTAGTGCTGAACACTCCCTGAATGCCTTCACGCCACGTAATCTCCTAGCAACCTTGGATTTCTGGAGAAAACTTGTTAGACCTTCCTTACACATGAGGAAAAGATAAGCAAATATAGAGTCACCTTGTCTCAACCCTCTAGTTGGGGTAAATCTTTTAACAATCAGCCCATTACAGTAAACAGAAGGTAACGAAAGTTACACAAACCACAATTTTACTTACACTTTTTTTATGCAAACCCAGTTGTAGGATAATAGCCTTCACGAAAGCCCATTGAACCCTGTCATAAGCTTTTGACATGTTCAAGTTCAAATAAAAATATCCAAGTGTTCTTTTTGAATTTCTTATTGAGTGCATCGTCTCAAAGGCTACAATGACAATATCCAATCACCTCATTTAAAACCACCTTCAATGTGTTAGCCAATACTTTTGAAATACCTTTATTGCACACACTACACAAGCTTATGGGTCTAAACTCGATCACAAACTTAGGATACTGAGCCTTTGGGATCAACCCGATGCTTTTAGTATTTATACATGACATATCAGCCCCATCATTTAGCACACTCAGGGCCATCTTTGTTAAATTTTCTCCTACTACAGCCCAATATCGTTGGTAGAATTGTGCAGGTAGCCCATCTAGCCCAAGGTCCTTTTGTTTTCAGGCGTTGGTGTTCTCTGTCTTGCAGTAGAAACAGCTTTTCGACAACATCCTTCTTGAACTTTTACATTTTCTTACTCCAGTCCTATAAACTAGTGTCCACAATTTGGACTTTCCAAGAGAAGTGCTGAAATTGTCAGCATAGGGAGTTCTGGTCCATGCATTCTTTACTACTTATGTGCTCTCTAATCCACATTGTTGCAAAGATTAATCCGTCTTCTGGGTTGCGCATTCTGCCTCAACTGTTTAGCATCAATCAGTAACGGCCTATGGTTAGAAGAAGCCTCCACAAGATGAAAAATTGAGGTATGTGGATATAAGTTACTCCAATATTCATTTTTCACGACCCTGTCGAGTCTTTTTATGACATTATGCTCATTTGACCTCCCATTAGACCAAGTATACGAGTACATTATCCACATATCACAAGTCACTAAGGTCACAGTCACACAGATCATCTCTTAAGTTAGCCATTAGAGTAGCATTAGGGAAAATGGATCCTTCATATTCAGAAATTGATATTATTTTGTTGAAGTCTCCTGCCACATCATAAACTCTTGCTTACGCCATGCCATCATTTCAAACTAATGTTTTTTTTCCCTCATGGAACTTACAGAAAATTTGCACACCGAGGAGCAAATTCACGATGCTAGCAGGGACAAAGAACCTTCTCCCAACCATGAAGAGCTTTATTTCCATGCCATTTTGGGTAAGCAAAATAGTAATACAATGATACTATTGGGCACTCTTGGCAGGGACATCATTGGCACTAGAGCCAGGCTAATATTCCTTCAAATGTGATCTGAGTATCAATTAGACTACGAGTATGAAAGATTTAACTTCCCAAGATGGTTTTAAAGAGCAGTGTAGTTTTTGGGGTTAGCTCAGGTTCATATAAGATTGCTATCTGATATTAAAGAACAGAAACACTCGATAAGATAGCAGCAGCGACATCGGCTCAAGAGTGTTACTTGTAACCGAAACTTACACTGAAACCACGAGATTAATTTTTGTACTGTTAGCATTTGGTGCGCCCATGTGGGGGTGCACAATGCAATTATCCTAATCTTATGGGGTTAGGTGAGACAAGCTCAAACCTTATGGGGTTAGTAGCAAGGACATAAACCCTAGGGGGTAATGTCGCAATTGGGTATAAGTCTGTCTATATAAGGAGACAGCCTCCTCATTATTTTATACACTACTATAGAGATCATGTGCTGATCATAATACAGTAAAACCTAGACTCTCTCTCTAACTAGCCTCCATTGGTGGAACTTGGTGTGGATCAGAGCTTTCGTCCTAGTGATTCGAGCCAGACTGTGGGAGCAAAGTGGGCACGTAAAAGCAAGCATCCTACGATCATCCGTTGTGCTTAAGAGCTAAGGAAGACAAGGTAAACACATGAATCTTCCGCTATAATTCATATTGTAGATCTGTATGTGATAGATCAGTTTCGTCCTCCATGAACAAATAATAATACTACCCAACAGAGAATATCAGAAAGGGGGCATTATGTGTTTGTAATGATCGAAGAAGATGAATAATTCATCATAAGAGAAGCAAATTACTACTAGTACTGCTAGTTTGGAATATGCACACAAGACAAATACGAAACGTAAACAAATGAAGTTGGTGATCTAAGTTCCTTTGAGATTCGGCACCATCCAGATTTGACTTGACGACCCTGTAAGATCACCACTTACTGTATACGGAGATTCAAAGTGATGTTTCAGCTCCAAGTTGGGAGCATTTTCCCCTACATTATGAGATGAGATCCTAGGCAGTTGGGAGCATTTTTCGATCTTATTAGTTGATTGATTTATTGCTTAATAATTTCCAGTAATTATTCTTTAATTCTGAAAATTTCCAGAAAATTTCAGTATGCTTATTTTATTATTATACATGCTGTTGTGGGTTGAATGGATGTGTTTGATGCATGGATGTGGCGTAGATGTTTTTATATTTGGTTTTGGTTTTGAATAAATCAATTAAAATACGGCCTGCGTGTCGTGTCTCTCTACATACTCTATTGTCTTCTCTTCTCATCTAAATCGCCTATTAGAGGTTACTTCTTATTAGAAATAAGATAGTTAGTGAAGATTGAAGACTAGAAGCTTCAAGAGAGGTGGCCAAACCAAAAGCTATGGCGCAAGGTGCATGGAGCAAAAGAGACGAACAAGGAAGCTTCAAGGAGCACTCGAGATAGGCGAGATCCATGAGGCGAGATGTTCAAGACTTGCTCAAGACGTACTCTCAATAGTGGGAGTGCACCTTAGGGGCCACATCCATTGCATATTTATTTATGCATGTGCTTGTTTTATGTTATAACTGCGTGTGATTGGATATAACTGTATAATCTCGCATGCTAAAGAACTAAAACAAAAGAGCTCACATTATACATGATTGAAACTAATAGGGAATCATAACTGACGATATTTGATTCCTAGAATTGCTGCTAGGTTTTGGTGGAGTCCTTATGATGAACTATAAAATTTTAATCATGTATCATGTTATTTCGGAGCTAAGTAAATGCTAGAATTAATTTCCTATGCAATGTCTCAAGATCAATCGTGTCTAAATCGAAACTGAAAAGGCTAAAATGATGACAGCAAACGATATGACAAGTCATCGTACTATGTAACCAAATCGTTGGACATAGTTTGTCAAATCACCTACAAGTATGGTCGAACCGGTGATGAATAGTTGTCTTAGCAGCACATGAACATTATCTTTAGGCTAACCAATAGTGGGAGGCAGTCAAGATAATGTCATAGAGCATGCTATGCCAAGGTGGGGAAATGACCTCATCAGCAAGTTCAAGACCACTTTGAGATTCAAAGATTGTAGGAATGAGCCAAAGAAGAATCTTGGATCCACCTTAGCCATTTGCCCTATTAAAATTATGAGTAGTGACTCATAAGTCCCACCTTAAACTATCAAACTCAAATCATAAAAAATAGCACTCGACTATAGTATATGAGACTAGTACTCAACTATAACATCTGAGATTCATGCCATTTATGATGAGGTGTTTAAGTTATCCGATTAGCAATTTGTTGCTATCTCTGCCACGTTTCATGAAAATGACATGAGAAAGTTATTTGACACACTTTGAGAGTGTCAAGATGCTTGGATAAGACCAAACATCACTTCGTCCTAGGATCTAAGCAACCGAGTGATTGCTAAGAATACTAGTTCAGCATACTTCTGAAGTCTAAGCAATATATGATTGCTAAAAGGCTGTGAATGAAGTATGATCGGCAGATTGAGTCCCTATCCCGCTATTAGGACCGTGAGGAACAGGTGGGGGCAAGGATAAGGGAATAAGGGAGCAATATTGGTACATGACCAATAGCCCAAGACAGGCAAACACAAGGGAGGAAAAGGATGTTTTCCTAAGACTAGAAGGTCAGACCTGGCACTAACTTCTCGTCTAAGGATCCATGAGATTATCTTTGAGGGAGTAGCCACCAAAAGTTGTTTTGGTTACATTTTTAATTTGGAATTGGTCATGTTATGGTTATGCACTCTTGACTTCTAGCATGAATAACGCCTCAGGATCTTTGGATATCACCTCTAGGGCTGTGCCTTAAGATTCTGATATGAGGCGCGCTAGATTGAGACACACAATATTAGGAAAGGATGTTCAGGCTAACTAAGGTAGGCCAGCTTGGAGTATGTCCAAGGTACTCTTACCTGCGTGTGATTCTTGCCTTACACAGAAGGCGAAACGCAAACTATCCAGTAAAGCAGTAAGGGTTATTGAGTCTTTACATATTATTCATTCTGTTGTATTTGTGTTCCATTAAATGTCAAGAGCTAAAGACATGGTGCTTACTGTTCCATCACATTCGTAAATTATTGTACGCATCTCAACTATGTGTGCTTGGGCCACATAAGTCTGAGGCACAAGGGTGCTTCAGACAGATATCTACAAAAGGTAGGAAACAGTCTGCACAAAAGGATATCTCCTTAGCCAAAATGAGACTGCGAGTATCTATCTTAGCAAGAGCTATGTGATGGAAATGAGTAGTAAGGCAGCTGTACATTCCCCGCACTCCGCAGCAGGATGCTGTAGCGGATAGGAGGAATGGGATGCAGCCTGAAGATGGTTCGATGTATGATAGTGCGTGCAGAGTACATGTTCCCTATATTGAGGAGACGCTTTGCTAAACGGCTGTCGAAGTAATCAAACAAATAACCACCAAGTCTGTAGCCACTACGCCCTACGAGATGTGAACCAAACAAAAACCTATATGAGGTCACCTTAGGCCATAGGTATCGGCAGCTTATGAGCTAACTAAATTTTCCTAGTCAGGGAGAAGCACGTAGAGATGATATTCTCTACGAGTAAGAGGAACCACTCGATGACACTCAATTCACCACTACCCAAGAGGAATTTATTCCTATGGATCTTGAGAACAGTGGGAGTGCCTTACCTAGTGAGAAGCCTATCGTATATGACGATAATGATGAAGAAGAACCCTCTTTGCGTAGGAGCGCTCTTTGGAGCGCACCCCATCGACGATTTGATGTCGAAGGGGAGACATGATGGTCACCACGCAAGATAATGAACCTAGGATATTATCCCATGATATTTCATCACCTGACAAGAAGGAATTTAGACCCTAGATGGAGGAAATGTATCTTCATGGAGTAACATATCTTCCCATACTATTTGGAGTACTATAGGGGGTTGCGTATTCGAGACGCAACAACCAATTAGTGGTGTAAACGCAAATGGATTCACAAGATATATGATTTCTCATAAGGAGATGTCCATAATTAAGGGAATGTTCGTAGAGATGATGATCTCCGCGAGCATGGAGGAACCGCTTGAAAACACCCTGTTCCATAGTCCATTGTGAGCAATTAGTCCGTCAAGGATCCTTTGGACAGTGGGAGTGACTTTCTAAGCGAGGTTCCCATCCATAGGGGTGAGAGCAAATTATGACCCTCCTATGCAAAGGAATTGCTCATAGGAGCATACCCCATCGACTGTTTGAGATCGAGGGGATGATCTTAAGGATCACCTTGCATAAACGATAGGATAGAATACTATGCCTTATCGTTCCCTAATTATGAAGAATGAAAAGTAACCTTTACAGGAAAAGTTAGAGTATGTAAAGGACCAACCAAGTTTAAGACTAGGTTGACTTTTCCAACTGGATATCAGACTATTGGAAATGAGTGGATTTCCAAGGTCAGTCAGAGTGACGCAGGTGGAAGCATAGTAAGGCATACGACTTGCAGAGATATCGGTAATAGTTGTGATGATGGAAATAAGGCTCCATTCTTGATAAACATGACGACTGAATTTCTCAATAGATAAATCAGAGAGGCGATCTGTATGAATCGACCACAGGGTTTCAAGATGTATGATCAGATGCACAAATAGGTGCAAGCTAATTAAGTCCATGTATGGTCTTAACTAGTCCTCTAAGTCAGCAGTATTTTATCAATGGATGAAAAACCGCTGCATATCACTCTTTAGTAGTAAAGAGTAGATGATCATGTCACTTATTATCGATGACACACTATTTTCCAGGAGAGTCTAAGGACTATTTCACATCCACTATAGGGTGATTATCATTTCGATTTGTGACGAAGGATATTAGTAGGGCGAGATGCATTCTCGTTCGTTCAAAATGACTTCTTATATTGACGCATAAGACGGACAACAAGAAGATACTCTGAATGATTCCATGTTATGGACCCAATGCTATGTGATACTCCTATAGCTCCATTCAAGATTTTACGAGCCTGAATATGTGCCCTAGTACACACCATACAAGATTGACCAAATGATCAAAGTGCCCGATGAAGTGTGAGTCTGCTATATACTATGGTATATAATGAGACCCCACAAACCTTATGCAATCGGAAGAGTGGATATCAGGAAAGCTAACTTAAGACACTAAATTGCAACCAAAAGGATACTCTATACGAATGATCACGTGCTATGACTATCGGAGATGATGCTTCGACTAGCCAGCTATGCATGTGACTAGGGTGGGGACCTAGATACACGTGGATCCGACTCAGGCTATAGTCCATGCTAGATGACATACACATCGCATGGAACTGCAGCATAAGTGTTGCACAATCGTATTAGACCGCTCCATCGATCATGGAAGCGAAGCACGATTGCCTGTTCTGCCACCAGACAGAAACATGTTTGGATAAGAAGGTTTCTGATAAGCTTAAGGGCTGTCAACAAACCTGTAGTGCTAGCGTACGGCTACAATACTTTGATAAGGCCAAACATATAGAAAAGGGTACTATTTCACAAAAGGGTGAAATAACTACCTGAAGAGTTATCTTGGAGTAGATCGACTACGGGCCAAAATGTAGGCACCTCCCATTCCTAAACCACATGAGAATCTCCAATCTGGATTGCTTTAGAAAGTTGGGACTCGGTAGTCGACCACTGGCAATATGATTGATGAGCATGTGAGACATTTATAATTGGATTTTAATTGGATTTGTTTGATTACGCTACATGTTGTTTCAATATGTGTACGATACGCTTATATATCCTGTACTAGCATAAAACATGTCGCGCGGACACTAGGTTGTCTCCCTCACACGAGCAACCGCCTTTACGATATCTTGGATAGTCCGGGTGAGTAGAAGATGAGACAGAATCTCGATAAGTGCTAGAAGCCTAGGATATGATAATTTTCATATGAGGCGCATGGCCTATGAACAAGAGATGGACATCTATCAATAGTGCAAGACCCTGTCAGACGAATTCATCTGTCGCATTGGAATAAGTTCCAAGGTGAGATTGGTTTATGGCCATTCGAACATGGTTATTACCCCGAACCATGTATAGTCTGCGTAGAGAAAGCCAGATGGGAGAACTGTTTTTGACTTGCATATGTGCAACATTTAGTACTCGGGTTAATAGTCATAAGGGCTGTTGGATTTACATCTGTATAGTGGTCCCTATGGGATAGCACATGTGCTCTGATTAGAGTCCAAACACTATGGCGCATATCTTATGAGATGACGCGTGCTGATGAGTGACATGAGGTGGCGAGTAGAACTAGTCCCTGAGATTCCTCGCCGTGTGAGCCTCGTCGATCATATAAGAATGATTGACACTGTATACCCTTAGTACTTTTATCCATGTCGAGGAGAGACGGTTAGGTGTTGCTACCTTAGCGTGACACCTCACGGCTACGAATGATTCGGCCTTACAGGACATTGCTAGGAAAGCAGCTGACTACGAATCATATCGACAATGGATGGAAAGGAAGATTCTCATTGCATCGCTCTTTATCATTTTCATTGGGCCCACCTACAAGATCTTATGGGATCATGCATGATATGAATATAATAAAGGAGATGTAGACTCATTGATGCACGACCTTCGGGACAAGGTAGGTGCTCATGGCCTACGAGATGACAATTGACAGAATCTTGGGAATACGATATCACTACTAGAAATATTAGCAAAAGCGTCATTAGATTAATGCGGTATTTGCTAAAATTAATGCTGTATTTGGCAAAAACAGCATTAATTGCAGCATTAATACTAATGCTGCATTTGCCAGTGCTGTTTTTTGAATTGCAGCATTAAGCTAATGCTGCTAGCAAAAACAGCATTACTTGCAGCATTAACTAATGCTGCACAGTTATACTCACACCCTGCAGCATTAACACACTAATGCTGCATTTTGGAAAGAAATTGCAGCATTATTGAACTTTAATGCTGTATTTTTACACATATTTTTGCAGCATTTTGTTGATTAATGCTGCATTTTTATTGCAATTTTTTTTTGCAAAGTTCCTTTGTTTTATCTCATACTTCAATTTATTCTGCATTTTTTCACTATCATTACCCCTCAAAAATCTGCTTTATTAAACATTCTTCATCCAAAATCAACAAGAACACAAGGCATTTCAAAAAAAAAAAAAAACAATAACACAAGAACAGGAACACAACAAGAACATATAATGGCCTAGTTTGGGATAGATAGATTATTGGATAGATTATTGAATGTGTGGTCGAGATGAGGAGAGAGAGGCAAAAACATTTCATCCAAACCACTCATTCAATAATCTATCTAATAATCTATCTTTGCCAAACTAAGCCAATAAACACACAAAAAATTAATATAACAATTTCTCATTACAAATTTATATCCATGTACAAAATCACCATACATCCCCAATTCTACATCACAAGAACAGATTGAATGTCCATAAAAAACACCTAAACTAACAGATTTAAACAAAATCCGATCACTGGATACAACATTCATACATCAAAAACCCAAAATTTTGATCACTGGGACTTGTAAACTAATAATGGTGATCCATTTGTCTTCGAATTTGATCACTGGGACTTTCCTTCTGGGTTCACTTCCAATAACCTAAATAAAAATACATCAAAAACCCATAATCACAAACTATACATCACAGTTCCAGAAACAAAATCCAGAGATAAACCAATTGCAAGCCATATATGATACAACATTCATACATCAAAAATGAAGACCATATACAAGAACCCAGAAACTCAATCCTCACCGTCGATGACCAGATCTGGAACGCAGAGGGATTCGGAGCCACCGGCGTCCGAACCACCGCCGGAGGCGAAGAGGACGACAGATGCTCCGATCTGCAAAGAGAGAGAGAGAGAGAGACGGAGAGAGAGAGAAGGATAGAGAGAGGGAGAGAGACTCACGGCGTCGTACCTTCTTTGGAACCACCGCCTGCGTCCGAACCACAGCCGGAGGCGAAGAGGACGCTGATGCTCCGATCTGCAAAGAGAGAGAGAGAGACGGAGAGAGAGAGAGAGACTCACGGCGTCTGTGGTGGAAAGTCGCCGCCGCAACTACCTCTGTCGCCGCCGGATATGGAGATCCATCGCCAAATCACCACCGTCTCTCAGATCCGTCCATCTTCTTCTCTCAAATCGCCACCGTCTCTCGGATCAGGTCCTTCTCCTCTCTCTTCTCATCGGCCAAATCGCCAAATCGTCGCCGGATCTAGACGACGAAGGAGGTGCCGACGAAAGACACGACGACGTCCTTCTCCTCTCTCTTCGAGACGTCCATCTTTGGCGGCGGCTTCGGCGGCATCACAGACGTCCATGGCGACCTCCACCAGCAGCACATACGTCCTTCTCCTCTCTCTCTCTCTCTCTCTCTCTCTGTGTGTGTGTGTGTGTGTGAGAGTATTCAAATGGGGGCTGCTGTGTTAGGGTGTGGGTTGTTGTTAGGGTTTTGTATTGGTAAAATTTGGTTAATTTTAAATTCCCCCCAAATGTTTAGTGAAAATTTTGAATTCCCCCCCAAAAGGTTTGAGATAGCAGCATTACTTTTTGTAATGCTGCAATACTAAGCTTTTTTTTTGTGTGTAAAAAACAGCATTAATGTGGTTAATGCTGCAAATGATTTTTTTTAAAACTTTTTTTATTGCAGTGTTAGTTTGTTAATGCTGCAAAGTAAAAAAAGTAGATTTGTGAAAAAGCAGCATTAATGTGATTAATGCTGCAATTTGTATGAACATTGCAGCATTATTGGATTAATGCTGCAATATTACAGCATTTGCTTTGCAAACATTAATATTAATGTTGCTTTAGGGTTCCAATTACGGCATTTGTTCAAATGCTGCAAAAAAATGTAGTATTTGCTAATATTTCTAGTAGTGTGTGTATATATATATATATATATATATATATATGTGTGTATTGCATTATTTCTTGAGGTTGAGTGCGCCTGCTGCTAGCTCGTCTCGTATGAGTTTAGAGTATGGAACTCCCGAAATGCAGGTTCTCTCACAGTCACGCACCAAGGCCACAAAACACTTTGACAGATGATAATATTTGGAGATTGAGGGACACTAGACCTACTGTATTTGTGCAACCCCGCTGTGCGAGTGGGAGATGTTAGCATTTGGTGCGCCCATGTGGGGTGCACAATGCAATTATCCTAATCTTATGGGGTTAGGTGAGACAAGCTCAAACCTTATGGGGTTAGTAGCAAGGACATAAACCTTAGGGGTAATGTTGCAATTGGGTATAAGTCTGTCTATAAGGAGACAGCCTCCTCATTATTTTATACACTACTATAGAGATCATGTGCTGATCATAATACAGTAAACCCTAGACTCTCTCACTAACTAGCCTCCATTGGTGGAACTTGGTGTGGATCATAGCTTTCGTCCTAGTGATTCGAGCCAGACTGTGGGAGCAAAGTGGGCACGTAAAAGCAAGCATCCTACGATCATCCGTTGTGCTTAAGAGCTAAGGAAGACAAGGTAAACACATGAATCTTCCGCTATAATTCATATTGTAGATCTGTATGTGATAGATCAGTTTCGTCCTCCATGAACAAATAATAATACTACCCAACAGAGAATATCAGAAAGGGGGCATTATGTGTTTGTAATGATCGAAGAAGATGAATAATTCATCATAAGAGAAGCAAATTACTACTAGTACTGCTAGTTTGGAATATGCACACAAGACAAATACGAAACGTAAACAAATGAAGTTGGTGATCTAAGTTCCTTTGAGATTCGGCACCATCCAGATTTGACTTGACGACCCTGTAAGATCACCACTTACTGTATACGGAGATTCAAAGTGATGTTTCAGCTCCAAGTTGAACACACCACGCCCTTCTTTGCCTGGGCGACGACTACCACAGGTGTAGTATATGCAATTGGGCTGACACTGAGGGAACTCCACGGTTGAGACACATGCCGAAAAGCAGGATGAACCCCGATGATTACATCCGACATACAAAGCTTGGTCGCTCAAGTTGTTAATCTCTTCCCATGTCCACTCCTCCTCGCAGCAGCATAACTTAAAAACTTCAAAGTGTTTTATATTTTCCTGTTTGACCAGTAAAAGATCATGCCCCTCATTGGAAACCACAAGATGAAGTGAATATTCAGAATAACCATGATACCAGGGGCGACATGTTCGTTTCCAGTGGACGAGGATGAGTTCGGTGTTACCCGTATAAAAGTTAACTTGAAGAAGATTACCCAGGATAGTGATGGCATATATTTTGCCACCATAGAAAACTGCATCGGCGAGACTAGTATTTGTGTGGTCGACTTGCATTCGGATCCAAGAGTCGGTGCATGATCTATAGCAGGCCAATCTTATGCGTCCCTGGTGGATGATAAGCAACTCATAATCGCAACCTTCTATTGAAGGGTCCGAAGATAGGACTGCCTTGTCATAGCCACCCATATATTGATCAGAGACCACATTGTCGTCTGACAGCGGGAGACGCTTCACAGCACAACTGAAGGGGTTGAAGAGAACAATCTCTACCCCAACAGCAGAAATTGACCCCGGACGCCACGGCTGCGGCGGCGGACTTTGTAAACCTATTAACCATCCAAAAGAAGATCCACGGTAGGAGCAGCGACCAGGACAATTTAGTTGCTTTTTCAGTTGGTAGCCGTTCCCATTCGATGGAAGAGTGAAAAACCATCTGTTCACGCTGGTGGATGACGAGTCTTCGGTCTCCGCCAAGAGTAGTGGGAGTTGATTGCGACATGTTCTGAGAATTTCTAGTTTCTTCACGTGGTCGCTCTTCTTGTTGTTCTCCTTCTCCTCTAGGGCCAAGAAACGCCAGCGTTGGCAGACTGAGATGAAGCTTACGAACGCAGAAAAACTATCAGCTGTTTTTTCAAGGATGATGTCGATGATCTCTGGAACAAGGAACGTCCAGTCTCGTTGATATCGACAGGCCATTGCTAGGTAATACAAGACCTAGGCTGTCCTATGAATCCGATTCTAGGAATATTTATTGAGTACCAGTCTGTCTGTCTCTTTGTTCCCAATTTTATTTTTGTCACTATTCACTGGATCACTTTGACCCGGTGATTTGTATAGCAAATCGATGTAATTTTTTGATAATTTTTTCATGGTGTTGTAGAATAAAAGTTGCTCTATAATATAATGAAAAAATTATCAAAAAATCGTATTATTTTGCTACAAAATCACCCGGTCAAAGTGACCCAGATTCGAGTCAAAAAAGTCAAATAGAAACGAAGAGACAGGACAGACTGGTAGGAAGTAATGGACCAGTACACTCAGACATCTTTTTACTGTTTATAAAAGAGTGAAGAATCTTAATGTGTTGTTAAGATTGTTTATTATAAAAGAGCCTCTATTAAATTATGTAATGACATATGGGCCTTACTTTCACCAAACTCTTCAACTGCTCACGACATTTCAGAAAGGCCTCCTACACGTCTTTTCTCTCGGAAGGAGAGGTCGTATTTGTGTGAGACTAAAGACTGACTTCGCATGGAAGCGCTCTTCGAAAACAACTAACGATTTTAATCAGTGAGTTGTATCCTCTTCTTCTTCTCTTCCCATCTCTCTCCCTTTACATGTGTGCCCTATCAATCCGATTCCTCCCCGCATTGGGATTACTCGATCATTATTCCTTCATATTATTTCTGATTTCTCAGGTCGTTGTAGAAGAATGATTACCTCATGGCTAGAGGGTCCTGAAATCAATCTGGGAGGAAAATAATGTATTTTGTTTCCGTAAGTGGCAAAAAAATATCAACCTCATTTGGGCTTATATGCATTCTTGACTTCTGATTAGTGAAAAAAGCAGACTCATACTTTTGAAATATGGTGGTTCTCTGCTTTTCGAGACACAGAAAGATTCTGAAACAAGTCATCCAGGAAACAGGCGGTGGAATAGGCGATGAAATAAACCAGGTTGTTTTCGTCGTTGCTTTCCATTCAATTTCATATGCTGGCAAATCATCGCATCTCCAACAAGGGTTAGGAGTGTTTGGAACACTTCAAATTCTACTAGAACTCTTCCAACACGGGAGTCACCAATCAGTTTCTGGAACACAGACAACAAGGGAGTTTTCTGATCCTCCATGACAACAAGGGAGTTTTCTGATCCTCCATGACAACTCCCTTGTTGTCGTGTTCCATCTCGATGTACAAATATCACAACAAGGGAGCTTTCTCAGACCAATGTCTCCAGAGCTCTGGTTCAAATTTTCCCTTCTCGGTGTTCAATCTGGGCTGAATCAGGGTCGTTCGAGGGTTTTGGTTTGATTTCTAAGGGTTATTTTGGGTGAGTCGTATCAGCGGTGGTCTCGCCGACTTCAGCGAGGATGGTTTGGTGGAATGGAGAAGCTGGAGGCATTTCTTCACGGTGTTACCTTGTGGGATGGCGGTGACAGCAGCGAGGATTGTGATTGTTGGGGCCGTGTCCTTATTTTTTTTGAATGGACCGTTTTATCCTTAAGAAAGGGACTTAATTGTCAGCTAACAGACTACTCCGTCAAAAGATGGACGGAATATATTCACCAGCTTCAAATTGACGTTTTTATTGCAAATGGGAATGCAATGAAGCTAATTTTAGGAGTGAAAGTTGCAATGTGCTAGTTTCGGAAATATGAAAGTATGCATTAAGTAATAAAGCCTAAATACAAATACCCCTGTTGTTTGGATTTCTACCGGCCATTGTCACTAGCTAACTAATACTAGTAGACAAGTACTGATTTCTTAAGCTAAGCTGCTAAGACTGAAGGACGAAGTATTAGGACTGCAACTCGGGCGGCCTGACACCCTTGATCGATCACCAAGATTAGACTAGATATGAAGGGATTCTGAGGCATCCACTGCTTCTACAGGAAGTGAGAAATCTATTAGTAGCTAGTAATACTGGCACCCTAGAGGCATTGCGCGACCCTCTTCAATTGAAATTGTTACATTTGATTGTTTCTGAAATTATTGTCAGTAACAGTTGCTTCTATCAAAGACATGATTTATTTTGTTCTACCCTTGAGTATAGGAGGAACACGTGCCTGCTACGCGTTGATTTGTCCTCATTTTGGGTACACGATTTGGTTATTAGCATCTATGCTAAAAAGGCAATGATAAGCATCTCATTATGTTTCAAGTTAACAAAAGCCCAAGAAAATATTGCACACTCGTAAATAACAACAATGTTGTAGCATATGAAGTTGTCGATGAACTATAAAGTGCAAGACCAGCAATTGTGAAGGCAGTGGCGGACGCAGGATTCGTATGTTGCGGGGGCCAAACTGTACATGACTATTAAAATACCTAACACACATTTTTATGAACGTTTTTCTTATGTGTTCGATTAACCCGTTTTATTATAAAACTTCCCAACTTCACAACTTTAACGGGTTCGATTAACCCGTTAAAGTCCTCAAAGACGAATTAGTTGGAGTAGATAGTTTGACAGTCAAGTTATCGATTGTATTAATGAATTTAAACTATAAGTATTTGGGTAAAAAAAATAACAATAGATAAACTTTTAATAGTGAAAATAATAATAATAATAAGTATAAGTATAAACAAAAAAAAAAAATCTTGTATCAAGACTAATTAAAAAAGAATCATAACATTGAATTGATTTGGAACTACAAAAAATGACTTGTACGGGTGACAGCTCAAGTAGTTGGAAGCCCATGCTTTAGGTCTTGGGTTTAAACACGGTTGAGGACAAAAAAAAAATCTCAATCTTTTTGAGAAAGAGAACGAATGATATCACTTTTTTGAGAAAATAACGACTGATATTCTTTTGTTTAAAGATAATGATTGATATATTGTCAAGAAAAAAGAAGAAGATAATGATTGATATATCTATTTTGATTAATTAAACTCAAATTACAAAATAAATAAATAGAAAAAAAATGTGCGTGCGTTAAGATTGATGACTTTTGTGGTCTATAATTTCAATTGCCTTAGAAAACTTGAGGGGGCCAAGTTCTACTTCAACACAAACTCTTCACAAGAGCAAACCATAGTAATCCCGTTTCAAAAAATTGATGGAGGGGCCATGGCCCCCTCCCGCCCCCCCTTCCGTCCGCCACTGTGTGAGGGGATGCCTAAACTGGAGCCTAGTTCAACATCCAGCTATTTTATATCCTGCACACTATCAATTTGCTAACCAAAGATTCTATACCAACCATCCTAGTACTATTTGTTGTTGAAAGGTCCCTGCAAAGATTACTCCCTTAACAGAGACTGAGAATGGCTTAGAGTTTGTGATCTTTTTTCTTATTAACTACTGGGTTGGACAAATACCTAATCGTGTTACATGCGAATTTAGGATTCTACTAAACTTCAAAGCGTCAGGCAGCTCAGTTTGGGGGACTTTTTTCAGCGTAGGACAGTAGGAGTAGGAAAAATAAACACTGGACAAGATAGCAGCAGCAGCTCAAGAGTGTTACTTATAATCCTAACTAACACGAACCATGTGATTGATTGTTTGAACAAATAATAATACCCAACATAGAATATCAGAAACTGACATTATGTGTTTGTAATGATCGAAGAAGATGAATAATTCATCATAAGAGAAGCAAATTACTACCTAGTACTAGTTTGGAATGCACACTAAACAAATATGAAACGTAAACAGAAGAAGTTGGTGATCTAAGTTCCTTTGAGATTTGGCACCATCCAGAAGATTTGACTTTTCGACCCTGTAAGATGACCACTTATTGTATACGGAGATTCAAAGTTCTGTTTGAGCTCCAAGTTGAACACACCACGCTGCTCGTTGCCTTGGGGAGGACCACCACAGGTGTAGTATATGCAATTGGGCTGACACTGAGAAAACTCCACGGTCGGGACACATGCCGAAAAGCAGGACGAACCCCAATAATTACATCCGACAAACAAAGCTTGGTCGCCCAAGTTGTTAATCTCAACCCATGTCCACTGCTCTGCCTCCTCCTCCTCGAGGCAGCATAACTTAAAAACTTGAAAGTGTTTTATATTTTGCTGTTTGACCAGAAGAAGATCGTGCCCCTCGTTCGAAACCACAAGATGAAGAGTGTTAGAATGGCTACGTGTTCAATTCCAGTGGCAGTGGGCGACGACGACTTTGGTTTCAGCCGTATCAAAATCAACTTTAAGAAGATCGTCCCCGGAAGTGACGGCGTATATTTTGCCACCATAGAAAACTGCATCAACAAGACCATGTTGGTATGCGACTATCAATGTTGGCATCCAAGAGTTGGTGCATGATCTATAGCAGGACAATCTTGAGCATCGCTTGTGGACGAAAACCAACTCATAGTCACCTCCCTCTATAGAAGGGTCTGAGGATAGGACTCCCTTGTCACAAGCACTAATAGGTCCATAAATGAAAACGTTGTTTAACAGCGGGAGACACTTCACAGCACTACTGAATGGGTTCAAGAGAACAATCTCTGCCCCAACAGCATAATTTGAGTGCCCATGCCCCGGCGGCCGCCGCCTTTTTAACCCTATTATCCATCCAAAAGAAGATCCACGGTAGGAGCAGCGACGACGACGATTTATAAGGTGCTTTCTCAGTCGGTAGCCGTACCCATCAGACGGAAGAGTGAAAAACCTTCTGCTAGTCAAGCTGGAGCACGATACGAATTCGGTCTCCGCCACGAGTAGTGGGAGTTGATTGCGGCATGTTTTGAGAATTTCTAGTTTCTTCACGTTGTCACTCTTCTTCTCCTTCTCGAGGGCGATGAAGCGCCATCGTTGGCAGACCGAGACGAAGCTTACGAAGGCAGAAAAACTATCAGTTATTTTTTCGAGGATGATTTCGGTGATCTCAGGAAGTAGGTTTGCCCAGTCTCGTTGATTCGGGCAAGCCATTGTTAGCTAGCTAATACAAGTGTTAGGATGCGTGTTTTAGGCTACTAATAATTAGAAGCAAGCAAACGAGTATATATATATATACTACTACTTCCTGTTTGGTCCAAGCCCAAGATGATAGCCCAAAAAAGTGAAAGGTGATGGTTTGACTTTGACTTTGCTTTAGTCGGGAGTATATTACGAAAGGGAATGTATACCAACTATTGAGGGCTAGTTTGGGAATGCTGTGGCGGTGGTAGAAAACTGCTGTATGAAAATACTGTAAAGCTGCTGTGAATTCTTGATAAAATGTCGTTTGGTAAATATTACGTAGAAGCTGCTGTGAGATATTGATATAGTAATTTTGCGTTTGGTAAAATCAACTGTAAAGTTGCTGTGAGACGGTAAAATGACAAAAATATATGACACGTGTCATTTTCGGAAAGATAACTATTGATATTTTAAAAAAAATTGTGATGTCAAAATCGATTGTAGATAAATTAATCAAAAGTACTTTCTGGAAAAACATCTCCCCCTTGCTTCCTGAAAACTGCTGTGGGACAACAGAAACTGTCCGCAAAAATAGAAATTTTATTTTTACCAAACACATTAAAACTGCTTCTGCTGTCGGAAAGCAGCTGTGCTGACAGTATAAGCATTCCCAAACTCAACCTACGTACGGAAAGGAATATATACCAACTATTGAATGAGTGGTAGCCTTCAGTGATAATTTTCCAAAGGTCAGGGGTTTTATGTAATATTCTCAAAACTGAGGGTCCGTATTTCAAATATACACAACCGAGCTACGCTATGATACGGTCAATGTTAGGTTGTCATAAGGTTATCGTCTTCTCTCTCTCCCTCTCTCCAGATCTAAACATATATTCTCTCTTCCTCTGCAAAGACCTTTAACTCTTTCTTCGATTGAATTCTCGCAACTATGGAGATGGATCATCGTCGTCTTCTCGAGTTTCCTCACGCGAACATGGATCATCGCCCCCGAAAGAGGCAGCGCATGGGCTGGGACATTGCTCCTCTGCCTCCTAAGGTATCAATTTCTCTCTTTTCGGTCAGATATCTGCTTCTTAGCCGTCCGATTTGATAGATCTTTCATCAGATTAGGTATGGTGTATGAAGGGTCAACTTTTTTATTGATGTAATCTGTGTTTTCAATCTGTTTTTTGATCGGAACTTTGAGGCTTTTATATTTTTTTGCTTTTCAATCATCGCACGTTTTGTGTAATTTGGCTTTCCCCATTGATTGAAGTAATTGGTCCTGAATCTATTATCATGTCGGTGAATTTTGATTTTTTACAGAGGTGTTTTCTTTCTAACTGATCTATAATTTGAGGAGATGTGTAAAACATTGAGGTATAATGTATTGATTTGTTATAATGATTTTATCTGTGTGTGCACAACTCAGGGTAATCTTTTCCCTAAAAAAAAAAATAAAAAAAAAATAAACTCAGGGTAATTTTTTTTTTTGGGTTTTTTTATTATTCTATATTTGTGGGTATTTAACTTGAGGTTATCTGGAATCACAGTTCTATGGAAATTATATTTTGTAGATATCTAATATTACTCTGTTTTTTTTTTTTTTTTTTTTTTTTTTGGTATTAATGACAAAACAGAAGAACTACATATTATTCTGGTTTCAGTCTTGCTTAATTTAATGTTAACTTTAATCCTAATCACTCTTCTGCAAAGAATTTGAGTACTTATAATATGAAGATATGTTTTGTCTACCTATTTGGCGGATTTGATTGAAAGATATATGATGTTCTAGAATTGATTTCTGTAGATATCTATTTCTTTAGTCTGTTCTGTTTAGTGTGATTGCGAAGATCTTATGGTGTGTCCTAAAGGTACAATGTACAAGCTGAGGTAAAATATTGATATTTATTTTGGGTGGAATTGGATCATGAATGAATCCCTGTGTGTAGGCTCAGGTAGGGATGTTTTGTGGAAAAGAGGTTGGAAATATGACAAGCTTTGCTTCAGGAGCTCCCTCAAACCATTCTAGTTCTTTGTTTGTTAAGGGAGTGGCTCGAAATGGTTCCCCTCCACGGCGAGAAGATGACAAAGATGGGCATTATGTGTTTGCACTTGGAGATAATTTAACTTCTCGCTGTAACTACACCCATCACCAATTCTTTGCATTTTTTGTTTGCTTCACCATCTTGTCAATTATATCATGGAAATATATGCACCACGAACGACTTCTGTGTTCCGGGCTTAAAAAAAGTATTTTCAAAATCGTTTTCACGCCACTAAATCTTCTTAGTTGCACCATTTATCCTTTTTAAAGATCTTCAGTCAAGATGCTCTTGTCACAAATCTTACTTTGAAGAGGTTTTTTGGTAAATGATATCAAAATGAAGGAATAGTTGCTTAAATTATAACTTGTGCTATATTACTGTTTGTTCTCTCTATGATATGTTTTCTGAACTGTTTTTCTCTTTCGGTTTCAGATAAAATTCACAGCAAAATGGGTGAAGGTATGTAATCATTCATTTTTTTGAAGTAGCAGTGTGGAAGTTGTATGCACACCCACCCAATGTATTTTTTGTTATTCAGGAACCTTCGGTCAGGTCTTGGAATGTTGGGACCGAGAAAGGAAGGAAATGGTGGCCATCAAGATCGTTCGTGGAATTAAGAAGTATCGCGAAGCTGCTATGATAGAAATTGATGTACTGCAGAAGCTTGGAAAACACGACAGAGGTGGTAATCGGTGAGTGTTATTCAGTGATTATACGTTCCGTCTCGTCCATTCTATATGCGCTTTGATGATATTCTGTTAATTCTGTATATGTGGTTAAATGGGTTTGTTCCTTGCAGTTGTGTGCAAATACGGAACTGGTTTGACTATCGTAACCATGTTTGTATTGTAAGTACATATAATTGATTTGGTGGATTAAAGCCACATTATAATAATAATTTGGGGGTTAAAACTTGTGAATGGATTCAAATGGTTTAACAGGTGTTTGAGAAGCTTGGACCAAGCTTATACGATTTTCTACGGAAAAACAGTTACCGCTCATTTCCTATTGACCTTGTTCGTGAGATTGGCAGACAACTTTTGGATTGTGTGGCATGTGTGTAGTCACTCACCTATACTAGTCTCTTTTAATTTATTGTTTTATCAGACTTTTTGACTTCCTATGCAACGAGTTTTTTCTTTCTCTCTATATTACTCATACCATATGCTGTTAAAGACTTCGACGAGGGGCACACCCCTTGCATTACTTTTTTTGTGTAACATTTTGCTTTAATTTCATTTATCATGATCCATGGTTGTAATGTTTTTCTCTTTTCGAATTTCAGTCATGCATGACATGCAGCTTATTCATACGGATTTGAAGCCCGAAAATATCCTCTTAGTCTCTGCTGATTATGTCAAAGTTCCTGATTACAAGGTATTTTATAATTATGATATGAATTTGATTGCCGATGAGTATTTGTAAATGTATGGGAAGTTGATTTATTAATGATAAGAGCGAGGTGTTTTAGAGGTGGCCTCTCTGGACTGGGGTTCTGTTAAATCTTTTATATCCGTTATTTTGTTTTCTTGTTTTATTCCATTTTATTTATTTTCTGTTGGGACCTAAGCCTGTTGTACCTATCTTATCTTAATAGGTTCCATCCCGATCACCTAAAGACGGTTCTTATTTTAAAAAAGTGCCAAAATCAAGTGCCATCAAGGTAATTGATTTTGGCAGTACAACCTACGATCGACAAGATCAGGCTTACATTGTTTCAACACGTCATTATCGGGCGCCAGAAGTTATTCTTGGTGCGTCTGCTTCTTTTGACATATTATTACACATAGTTATGCAGGGGATGCCTCAAACACGCAACTGTCATAGACATTGGTTCTGAACTTCTTATTTTGTATTTCCGCAGGGCTAGGGTGGAGTTATCCTTGTGACATATGGAGTATTGGTTGCATTTTGGTGGAGTTGTGTTCGGTATGTCAAATAAGGAACAAAAAATATTTCCCTAGTTCTGAGTTGCACTAGTGTTTAAT
This sequence comes from Linanthus parryae, assembly GCA_023055425.1. Taxonomy (NCBI): domain Eukaryota; kingdom Viridiplantae; phylum Streptophyta; class Magnoliopsida; order Ericales; family Polemoniaceae; genus Linanthus; species Linanthus parryae. Next base: position 122,855,182 of record JALGPY010000004.1, on the reverse strand, counting down.
TGTTAACAATGTATCTTCATCATCAGGGAGAAGCATTGTTTCAGACCCATGAAAATCTGGAACACCTGGCCATGATGGAGAGGGTGCTTGGTCCTCTTCCCCAACATATGTTGAAGAGGGTAGAGTAAGTTCATTTTGATCAACCTAGTACTTCAATCATTCTCGAAGTTAGAGTCTTCGTGCAAATTAGGGGCAAAATGTTGGTTCAACCCCTAGTTATTTGTTTGTTTTTATCTTTGGTAACCACGGATCTGATTTCTGTGGAGAGCTGAATGAGGGGAGGACCAACGTTTTCACTGATGTTCTCGGCTGAACAATGTTTAATTCTTGTCTTGGGATGTTTCAGCCGGCATGCTGAGAAGTATGTTAGAAGAGGAAAGTTAGATTGGCCAGAAGGTGCAAACTCAAGAGACAGCATCAAGTCTGTTTTGAAACTTCCTAGAATACAGGTTGGTATTGTTCCGTCTCTAGAGCTTTTAGAATTAAGGTTGGGTAGACAACTTACAGCAAGCTGTTCACGGGATACATGTCTAGGAGATATCTAACCTTTTTTTGTTTCTACGGCAGAACCTGATAATGCAGCATGTAGACCACTCAGCTGGAGACCTAATTAACTTGGTGCAAGGTCTTCTGAGGTATGATCCTTGTGAGAGGCTAACGGCAAGGGAGGCTCTCAGACACCCTTTTTTCACCAGGGATCATTTTAGGAGATATTGAGCTTTGCTCGAGCGCAATGCTATAAAACCACTGGCCTTAGCTAGCGGGTGCAAATGGGCTGCAAAGAGCAGACCACGTGTTAGCGAGAACTACCTACAAATCTCAGATCCTGGTGGTTGTTTCCGTGGTTGCTGTGAACGAGAGACCATGAGGTGTTGGTGCATATGGGCCACCAAAATCTTGTACACATGCTGGGGGATGCAGTTTCCGCTGTTTGATGAAGTCATTCAGAGTTCTTCTTACTCTATTTGCCCTTGAAAAGAAATGGGATTGGTGGTAGTTCGTAAATAATAGGTGTTGTGGCTTTGGAGGGGGTTATTTACTCTTCTTAGGATAGGAAACAGATGCTTGAGAAACATGTGATGGATCAAGATCTTGTTCCTATGGAATAAGCAAACAACTGTTACACGACTATCATCATATCTGATTTCTGGTGGCTATTTCTTTTTTGGTAATCTTCCTCTGTTTCTTTTATTTGACACAAGTTTTAAGGAACATATGAAAAAGTTCAATTTACAATCGATTTTGTCCCAACGAATAACATCATTTAAAGATCAAAACATCAATTTTCCACAATGAACTCTAGATATATCAAAATCTAAACATCAAGAAACGGAAAAAAAAGTGTAGGTACAAGAGGAGCGGACAACAGAAGAAGAAGAAGAAGAAGAAGAATAGGACTTTACTGCCACCACTGAATGCAGATTTGGAGGAGAACGAGAAGGTGAATCGGATCTGGCAAGCAAGGGAGACTTGAACTCTTCATGGAATCCCCACTACCGATTAAACCTTTGTGCTCGTCGTCCACGATAATGAATGTAAATAGGAGTAGGGGTATGGGAAATTGGGGCTGGTGGGTGTTAGGTTAGTGTTAAATGTGTGCTAGGTTATGGGCAAAACAGACATTTACATCAAAAAGTTACTAAAAAGAAAATATGAAGAAAGGGAAGAGACGGTCCGATTAGAATAGTATGAAGAAAGAAAAGAAAAATAGGAAGTTTTTCTGGATTATTTTTTTGAGAAGTGTTTTTCTGGACTTTACATGTTACATGGATGAGGGTAGGGTTTCTGTGATTGAAGAGGTGAATTTAATATCCATAGTGTTATTTGTAGAGCAATACAGTGTTATTTGTAGAGTTAAATTTTGGTGCGAGTAAGATTTCTACTGGATGATGTCCACTTCATCAGAAGCCACAAGAATAGGGGTAAGTGGACTCTTTTGTTTGAAAGACTTCTATCATTTGTAGCTTGTAGGTTGAGTAGTGCAGGCTCCAAGAAAATTGGGCCTCTGGAATTTTCGACTTCATCTGGTTTGCTCGGCCTGTTTTAATTAAATGGAGCTAGGGAGCAGTTTGGTGGACTAATTGGCTGGGCTCTTCTTTGGTAATGAGCTGATTAGGGATTGGGTTGGTGAGCCCACACCTTGCATCGGATCAAATTTCGGTAAATCATCGTCTCTCTTAGGGCGAGGTTGGGAATGCTGTGGCAGTGCGAGAAAGCTGTTGTGTAAAAACACTGTGAAGCTGCTGTGAATTCTAAATAAAATGTTATTTGTTAAATATTACGTAAAAGTCTTACAACGAGTAATTACAAAGTAATCTCCTGAGTTGCAAATTCTTCTGCTACCCCTAGCTAGGTCTGCCACTACAGTGTCGTTTATAGGTTCTTGTAATAACTTACTATGGATAAGATTGTCTTTAGTAAACGGCGAGTATGATCGGTTGCTGATTGTGCGACCCAGCAACTAGACAGTACCGGCCACTACCCGTCCCTGACTTCAAAATTGCTAATTTCGGGGTCGAGTAATATTCGCTTTCCGGTGATTACAAGGTGATGAATTTTACTAGTAGTAATTTTCTTGAAAGCCCCTTTTTTTGTCAAGGTATAGACTACCGGCTCAAACGAATGAGCCAAAATTAGTTTCAATTGCAGAGGGATTCCACTATATGTACGTACTAAAATAGAAAGTTGTTTCCCGCCAAGACGATTTTACCGGAGCAATCTTTATCGTTGATTTTCTCAACTTTCAATCTTGGCCGTTCTTTGTCTCTTGATATTTTTTTTAATCAACCATCAATTTAAACTAAACTACAATAGTGCCATTGACTATGAAATGGAATGTCCATAAATACATTCCTATCTTTATGTCATCCATCATTACATCCTTATTTCTATCTTTTGAAGAGGAAGGTGCAGTAATGCATTGTGTTAAACATGACTATTCATTTGACATGATTACATTTTTCTAGAAGGAATGTGAGAGATGAGTGGGAGATATTGGTTGGTTCCCTAACATTTCTCGTGTTAATATGTATTGCTCTATTAAAATTGATTAGAGAAATATTCTTTTTTTTTGAGGAAAAGACTTTTATTGAAGAATTAGGAAACTGGTGGGCTTGAGAGGCCCATTACATCATTATGAATTGCTAGAGATGCCCAATGGGGCTCAAATTGGGTCCAAGTTTCCTGACCCATAATATTTGCTCCGTGCTTTGCATGAAGGTGTGCTACTTGGTTTGTGGTACGACTGGCGTATTGGAAAATAACTCTCTCGAAGTCTCTGGAGATTGTAAATGCGTCCTTTAATATCAGCACCGTTTCAGATGAACCGGTTGCATTTCCCCACCTTATCTTCTCGAGCTCTCTTACCAAGCTCGACGCATCAGTTTCCAAGATCAAGCTCCGGCAACCTGTTTCTTTTGCAAATTTGACTCCATCTCTAATCGCTTGTGCTTCGGCCGTGATAGATCTAGAACCGAACGGGATTATTTTAGCAAAACCTGCTATATACCTCCCAAATCGGTCTCTGATTACTCCACCGGCGCCGGCGATTGATTTACGGGAATCCCATGCCCCGTCCACGTTGAGCTTCAGGCATCCTTCCTCCGGCGGTCTCCACGCTTGGTTCCTCGGAATCTGGGCTTTGATCGGTTTGTTCTGAGAACTTTCAAAAGCTTCAATCTTCTCTATCGCCATTCGGACAATCTCGTCTCCTCGAAGCTTCTTATTTTGAAAGATCCATCTGTTTCTGTTGCTCCACAATTCCGAAATACACATGCAGATGAGTACTTTTTCCTTATCTTTTAATTGGGATTTCATTAAATCTTCGAACCATCCACTGAAGTTGATGTTCCTTCTACGCAGATCTACCTCGGGGAAAGCAGTTCTCCATACCTCCTTAGCTGTCTGGCAATTTAGGAATAGATGGGATTCATCTTCCTTTCCATGTCCACACAGCTCACAGCCACTCGAGAACTGTAAGTTTCGCCTAAATAGATTCGTCTTGGTTGGGAGGGCTCTCCGCCATCCTCGCCAAGCTGGATAAAGACATCGTTTGGGGATTTTCTGTTTCCAGAATTTGATTAGCCACTCTGCTTCTGCTCCAATTGTTCTGTGCTCACTCTCTTGGGTTGATAGTTGAAGTTATTTTCTAGCCACCTGATACCCAGTTTGAACACTGTATACACCCGTATCCGTGAGACTCCAAGCTAGAGAGTCTGAGACTGGCTGTATTGGTAGAGGGATCTTGATGATGTCCTCTATGTCCACCGGCCAAAAGACTTCCTCTAGTTTTTGGGTGTTCCACTGTCCTTGTCCTTGGATGATGAGATCTTGAACCAACAATTCTTGATTCTCTGACACTGTGATGGGTTTATACGGGAAGTTCCTGGGAATCCAGGGGTCTTTGAAAACCCTGACTTTACTGCCATTACCAATCGTCAATTTCAAACCCTCAATGATGATGCTCCTACTAGAAATGATTCCTCTCCAGGTATAGGAGCACTGAGAGGTGGCCTCAATATCAAAAATACTGGTTCTGGAGCAGTATTTTTTTAGCAGAACTTGACTTAAAAGAGATTCATGATTGGTGATTATTCGCCAAAATTGCTTACCCAGCATAGCTGTGTTAAAGCTCTGTAAATCAGCAAAGCCAATACCACCTCTCTCTCTGCTATCTTTTAAGCTGTCCCACGAAATCCAACTGATGCCTTTGCTTTCCTCGTCGTGTGCCCAAAAAAACTTTCTGCAGATGGCCTCTATTTTCTTGCATATTGATTGGGGTAATTTGAAGCAGCTCATTGTGTATGTTGTACTGATTGTGCCACGGCTTTGATAAGAACTTCTCTACCTGCAAAAGAGAGGGAATTCTTTTTCCACGACTTGCATTTAAAGACTTGTTCTTTCCAATTGATGTAGGAAGGCCAAGGTAACGATCATGGGAATCAACCAGCTGTACCCCGATTCGGTTGCTGAGCTCCTCTTGTCGGATCTGCGATACATTAGAAGAAAATACAATTGCACTCTTGTCAAGATTAATTTTTTGTCCAGTGGCCTTTTCAAAGTTTTGTAATAATTGTAGAATGTAGTCTAGTTCATCCTCCGTATCTTTAGAAAAAAGAATGCTATCGTCCGCGAAAAACAAGTGGGATATCTTCGGTCCATTCCTCGACGCAGCAAGTCCTGAGATTCTACCACTGTTAATCGCAGCAGTGAGCCCCCTGGAAAGAGCCTCTCCACACAATAGGAACAAGTACGGGGATAACGGGCATCCTTGACGTAATCCTCGCTCAGGTATGACTTCTCCACATATTCTACCTTCGTAAGCAAAACTGAAAGAAACCGTGGTAATACAGTCCATAACAAGACTTGTCCATTTAACGCCGAAACCCATTCTCTCCATGCATGCTTTTAAGAAACCCCATTCGACACGATCGTAGGCTTTTGACATATCTATTTTTAACGCAAAACTACCCCATCTGTCTTTTTTCCGATATTTCATTGAATGCAAAAGCTCAAAAGCAATAAGAATGTTGTCCGTTATCAAACGGCCACACAAAAGCACTTTGTTGTTCAGAAATTAGAGAAGGGAGTACCTTTTTAAGCCGATTTGCCATCGTCTTGGTGACAAGTTTATACACCACTGAACACAGACTTATCGGTCTGAGGTCTGTGGGTTTTCTTGCTTGTTTCACTTTCGGTATAAGAGCTATCACCGTTTTGTTAAACTCCGCCATACTTGTACGACCATTCAGGACATTTAAGCATACCTCTTCCACATCTCTTCCAACTACCTGCCAGTAGTTTTGGAAGAAGGTTGCGGGGAAGCCGTCAAAACCAGGGGCCTTAATAGGACCCATTTGTGAGAGTGCTTCTTTTATTTCTACACTGGTGTACTCACGATCAAGAGAGCTGCTTGTCGTTTCTTCCACAGATATGGGGATTTCTTGTAAAAACTTGTCCATATCATCCCTCGTGGGATTTGTGGACGTAAAGATATCAGTGAAATAAGTGGTGAGGATTGCAATAATACCTTCCTCAGAGGTTACCCAGTTTCCGTCTACGTCTTCAAGCCCCTTTAGGGCATTGCGGGCTTTACGGATGGTGGCTTTTCGATGGAAGAAAGCCGTGTTTCTATCCCCCTTTTCTAACCACTGGATACGACTCCTCTGTAGCCAAATGTCTTCTTCTTTAAGCAGGAGATTATTAATCTCCGACTTCAGGCGAGCTATCTCGCTGTAATTCTGTTGCTGGGTTTCCTCCACAAACTCCAACTGGGTTCGCAACCCAGCAATTTGACTCGTGATATATCCCACCTCATGCCTCTCCCGTTCTTTAAGCTTGGTGGCTAGGTTTGCTAGCTTAACACGAAGGGGGAGTTGTGGTGGCATGTCCCGCCACGTCTCCGAGACTACATCACTGCATCTAGGATACTGTTGCCACACAGCTTCAAATTGAAACCACTTACGTCTTTTACATCTCGTTTTTGGGGCTTCCCACATCAACTGGATCGGGCAGTGGTCCGAAACCGTTGCCGTTAGATGATTAACTCGTCTGGACTGAAAAATCGTCATCCATTCAACATTAGCTACAACTCTATCTAGCCTTTCGTAGATAATTTCACCTCCTCGTGGATTGCTTTGCCAGGTGAAGTGTTTGCCAACATAACCCAAATCAAGAAGCTCTAGGTCTTGGAGAACTTGACGAAACATACTAGAACTTTGTTCGTCGAAACTCCTTCCACCTAACTTCTCTCTTGCATTTGTCATTGCATTAAAATCACCAATAACGCACCACGGGCCGCTTTTATTACCACGAATACGTCGTAAGAGTTCCCATGAATGATGTCTTTCACGAGGGTCCGGATTCCCATAAAAACATGTCAACTGCCATGAGATATTTAAATTCTCATCAACCAAATTGCAATCAATGTACCAAAAGGAACTTGATTTAACATAAACTTGGAGGTTTTCACGCCAGAGTAGTGCAATCCCTCCACTTCTTCCTCTACTACTAACGGACTTGCATTTAAAATTCGAAAATTTACTAGCTACTTTATTCATCTCCCCTTCATATAGCCTGGTTTCCAATAAGAAAATCAGACTAGGGCAGGAACTCTTCACCACTTGGTGAAGAGCAAGAACATTGCGAGGGTTGCCCAGCCCTCGAATGTTCCAACTTACAATACTCATTGCAGAGAGGCGGACCGATCCCCGGTCTCCGCCTCATTAAAGGTTGTTGCTGCCTGCTTTGTATTTTGTATCGTCCTCTCCTATGGCTCCACGTTCTCCACATAAGTGAGCTGTCTTCCTTTCTTGTTTGTGAACACTTCAATAGCCGACTTGTTTGGGGGCGGACTGAAAGTTGTGGTAGATCCCTTCCTCTTTGCAAGCTCTTTATTGATCATATTTATCCGATTTTTAACTGAGTTCGGATCTTGTAAGCTTTGGTCCCCATCCAATCCCCTGTTTTCATCATTCCAACTAGCTGCTGATTGTTGCCCCCCCCCCCTGAGTTCTATCCTTCTCCACCACCACCGAGGCTGCCAAGGGATTTTGGTAGACTGTGATCTCCGTGCTTCTGTCTCCCGTAGTTTTCTCTGCAATGGCTTTGGGAGAATCAACTATCATAGTCTCCACATTAACTTGGGGGTCATCATGAGCAGTTCGTTGGGTTGTCTCAACCCCGGGATCAACTCCCCTTGGGCTTTGACCTCCCCCCTTCGGACTTGGACTTAGTTTGGTGGATTTCTTCCTGCTTCTGGAGATCGGGTGCTGTAGAAGATACGTGCCATATCCTTCCTCCTCTTTCTCTTTCTCTTCTTGCGTGAACTCTTCGCAGTCTTGCCCTTCATGAGTGATCATTCCGCACCAGCAACATACTGATGGAATTCTCTCAAATTTAAAATCAACCCACACCCTTTCCCTGCGAATCATGGCATGAATACCTCTCGGTAAGGGTTCCGAGATAGGGAGACGAACCCTAGCCCTGATGTAGTTGCCTTCATCCGCTGTACTATGAACCTTGCTTTCAACTTGGAGTACTTCCCCAATACATGATCCAATCTTCTTGCCTGATTCCTCATCTATCAACTGGATTGGGAGCCCTAGGATCTGCACCCAAACCTCAAAACTATCAAAGGTTACCTGTTTGACTGGATCCCCAAGTTTACATGGCTTTAGGAGCAATACCTTCCTGTTGAAGATCCAAGGTCCGCCGGAAGTGACACGTTCCATGATCCCCAGTTCCGGGAAACGAAACAGGAAGGTATTAAAATCCACTTCAAGAATCGTTATTCTTTCACCATCATTCCAGATCCGCCTGAACATAGCTCTCATGGCTTCAGCATTCACCCTTTCTTCCGAAGCGAACATACCGATTTGGCAGAAAGCAAAGTTACTCTCTGCTCTATTGCAGTATTCGTCGTCAAAGATGACTGTTTGATTCTCCGTTGCCGTGTACTCCGAAGGGATTCTCGTCGCCATGGTTGTTACCGCCGCCGTCGCCTCCGTGAGGATTTCGCCCTAGGGTTTTTCTCTCCGAAGTATTCGGAGCACTAGAAAACTTTTTGATTGGTAACTAGTTTAATTAGAGAAATATTCTTAAAAGGATTGATTAGAGGAAAATTTGAAATCAATCATTATCCTTTTAAGTAAATGATATGGTATAGCATGCACAATTCAAAATGCAAATCACAGGTTAGATAAATAATATGACGGGATTGGATTTGCTACGGTTTTGATCGGTGCTGTGAATATGCATTTAGCATCCAAGGGCCAAATTTATGCCACGTATATTAGTTGAAAATAAATAAAAAATAATGAAAAGAATACTCACGCGCACACTTTACTTCTCTCTCTTTTCTCTCCTCTCTCTCCTCATTGCTACGGTTTTGATCGGTGCTGTGAATATGCAGTTAGCATCCAAGGGCCAAATTTATGCCACATATATTAGTTGAAAATAAATAAAAAATAATGAAAAGAATACTCACGCGCACACTTTACTTCTCTCTCTCTCTTCTCTCCTCTCCCTCCTCATCAGATCGTCCCTGGTTGAAACACCACTCCATTCCTTCACATCGTCCCCTGGTTGAAACACCACTCCATCGCATAACTGTAATGAATTCTTTCGATTTTAATCATTGCAGTAGCCCAATTTCAATTTAATTCATGTACGTGAAGAACAATTGGATGGTTCTAAAGAAGTATGTTTAATCAATTATTTTCCCAGATTCATTGCTTTCAATCACAGTGAAGTTATGGATTAACAATCTTGCACACTACAGTAGAGATCCTGGGCCTAGTCTAGAACACTATCCGAGCTTTTATTCCATAAGAGTTTCAAATGGTGACAACTTAAGGAGGGTAAGATAGGATATTTAGAAGCGATGTCCTATTACGTCATGATAATTTCTCAAAAATCCTAAACTCAAACTCCCTCACCAACATTTAGGAATCCGAACCCGAATATCATAAACTCCGGCCAATTTTCTCAATCTCGGTGATACGCTATTCTTGGGTCCACAAATATGAAGAAGTGCAAATAACAAAGTAAAATCAACAAACAAACTATGCCTTCTAAAGATAAGATAGAATAAACAAAGCACTGGATTCTTTTCTCTTCTTTTTCTATGCAGGGCATAACAATGTAATAGAATAATAACGTACGTCCGAGTTGCCATAAGAACGATAAAACATAAAGTGGGGATGAAAACAACAAAGTCCAAGATGGTGGCATAAGAATTGACAACCCAAAACTCAACGTGAAAAAAATCCCTTGAGCAGTCGATAATGTATATATGCTCAAACCAACATATCCTCCAAGACATCGAGAATAGCATATATAAAGCATAGCACACCCACTAATGTAAATCAAACAACTCAACCTTGTTTGTGTGGAAAATACCTTGCACACAACTTTTCTACCTGTGGTCACGATGTAATGTCGTGACTCGCCTCCCGTATCGAAGCACTATTCACCTCTAACTTACCCTCGCATCCCCTCGAGATATATGAAAATTTTACCCAAAATTATATAAAATGAACCACAACTCCCTCATCAATCTTCCCCTCCCTTATCTCCCTCTGTTATGAAACATAGGAACGGATATTTCTAACAACTTATGCAAGTTAGAAGGAATGGCTCTTAGGCTCAATGATTATGAATAAAAGGGGTAAACGAATAAACGGGGTTCATTAGAGGACCTATGGATAAAGACAGGCCAGTGGGCCGCCAAAAAGCCATTCACGCCGCTGTTTTGTGTGCGATCATGTGAAGATGGGTTTTCGACTACTTAAAGACGATGGTCATGCATTATTGACTAATTACTCGACCAATCTCAAAATATCACACTTTAAGTTCATTTTTAAGTCTTTTGAAATGGCTCGGCATAGTTAGAGTTGCCAAGTTCGAAGGGTAGAAGGATGTTCATGGAGTAAAGGAGACATAGAGGGTTATTGGTGGAAGTTGTGACCATGGTGGTGGCGGAATTAAAGGTGGTGATCATCTCGGTGCTTTGATACAATGAAAAACCGCTAGGGTGTCATTGAAGAGGATAAGAAAAAGGGAGAGGAACCAATACTGAAATAAAGCAAAAATGAAACGGGTTATCTCTCATTAGGGGTTCGTTAAGCAGATATAGTCCTCCCTAAGCATGGTAAAGATGAGACCATAGTTAGGTTTACAGTACTAAAAAGTAAACAAAAGCCCCAATAGTGTAAACTGGGATACAATTAGGAATACTAGTGTTAAACATTATTCCAAGTCCTCCATTTGTGTCTTTGTGATATTCTGGACCCTCCGAATTTTGACTCAGCTCTTCTAGTGTTGACACTTTTCACTTTAGTCTCTAATCTTGTGCATATTGTCTAATTCCCATAAAGATCGACATGCCCCATTGACAGCGGCGACTTTTGTGGTTGCTTCTGGACACATAGGGTGACAGTGGCGGCTGCGTGGTCGGACAACGGAAGAGAGAGATGGTTGGCTTGGCGTCTGTGGTTTTCGGGTTGGGTCCATATAGTATATTAAAATAGGGAGAGAAAGAACCATGTTGATAAAGTGGGGGGGGGGGGGGGGGGGGGGTAGGGGTGGGGGAGAGTGGGGTGGGGTTGGGGTATGGTGTTTTTTTGGAAGCTTCATTAAATTTTACAAACTGAAAAATATAGTCTTAGTTCTCTGCCATCTGTGGAGAGAGAGCTAGAGATGGATACTGTATCCCTCGTATGAGCTTTTTCTAGTCTTGCTTCATTGCAACTTCATTCTCCTCCTTCTTCTTCTCTTCTTATCAGTTCTCCTCCATTTTTCTGACCTTGGTCGCCGCTTGTGGCCTCCTTCGAGCTCGCCGTCGCCGCTTCTCTTTGCAGCGGCGAGCCATCTGTTTCTTTGTTTTAGTTATGTATTTTTTTCCTCTTTGGTTTACAGATCTAGGCGTCTAGATCGTGGTTGGGTTGCCTGCCTTTTTTGGATAGCAGCGACAGCGTCTCTCGGGTGATTGTGAAGTCAGGGCTTAAAGGGGTTTGGGTGCAATTTTCTAGCGGCTGCCATGACCCCTGTTTTCTTGTCTGCTCATCCATGAGGTCGGTCGTCCTCATCAAGGCTCAGATCTACTGTCTTCTTGTGTTTTTATGGATTTCTCCGGTCGATGTTGAGCATCAATGGTCCATCCATCATCCCCATTTATGTGGAAAAGATTTGATCTTGCTGAGGATGAAGCTACTGGGGTTCTTCAGATTTGTTGCCTGCCAAGTTTGAGGATGTTCGAGGTCATAATATACATTTTGATGGCGGTATTGAGCTTTTCCGGTGGCCGTTATTCCATGGTCGGAGCAATCTTCTTGTTTCCGGTGGTCTTCATTTCTGTTCTAGGAACTCACAATGTCAAAATGTGGAAGCGTGAAAGGACTATTTCTTATTGTTGAAAAGGACCACTTTTGTTTTTTCAATGTTTTTCTTTTGCTCTTTTCTAGAACTTTGTTTTTCAGAGTTGGTGGTATGTACAGCTCTTTATTTCTAGATGTTATTAGGTTTCTTTGGCTATGATAGCCTCCTTAATGAAAGCTACAATTTCCAGAAAAAAAAAAAACTTTTACAAACTCCACGTCTCACTTTGAACTTATTCCGTACAAAAATGAGTTGTTCAACATTCATGAGTACTTGATTACAACAAATTGAAGTATGAATACCGTAAATTCAACAATTGAAACACCGTGTACCAAAACTATACAAAAAGTCCAGCTATATGTACCACAAATGCATTTTGGCCTAGAGGTTTCAACCGTTTTTTTTTAACAGCCCGGTTTTGAAACCGGGGCCTAGTGCCGGGGCTTAAAATGTTATACCACTAAGCTAGCATCCACTTACTTCAACACACATTTTTTGGACATATGAAAACACCAAATTGATGAAGTTGCATAGTTTCGAATCCTGGGAACCATCGAATTAGTGATCATGATTTTGGGTTTAGGGTCTTGCAAAGTAAATGCTACATTTATTAACATTTATTAGGTTGTTAAATTTAATTTACAACTCTTGTAATAATTTTAATTTTCAAGTCGTGCAATTAGTAGTTAAGAAGTTATTTTCTTAAGTCAAAAAGTTGTCACATTGTTCATATGTAATTAATGAGTTTACTTCTCACTGCTCACTAATTATATAATTCGGAGTATTGTCCTCCTCCCATTGCCAGACAGAGAAGGTGATAGAGGTGTTCAAGAAGACCCCATCCGAACAAGAAAATGAATGATTTCGAGACAAGGTTCCTTGAAGTCATTGATGGCTTGAAATCCCAGCTGCTGAGTGATCCAGCCTTCGATCACACAGTAAAGTCCCGTGCTCTAGTTGAGGAGGTCAGAAAAATATTCATACATGCATAGTTCATTCCTCACTAATCGGAATTGTTTAACTAATTTGCTATATGCCCGTATGGTACTTGCATTTAACAATGGATTTTAGCTCCAGACTAAAATGATTGGTACAAATGCGCGCCGTCTTGAATTGGATTCGATCTTGGTAGATCGATCAATTCCTTATTTGGAATAGTAAAAATGGACAGAGTGACATGCATCTAACGACATTTGAATTTTTCTTGGAATTTTATCAGGAAAAGGAAAGGGAAATCATGTCCTGGGGAGATCAGGAATATTGAAAAGAATGATAAAATTTGTCGGGAACTTTTATTCTAGGTAGAGGGAGTGTTTCCCGTTATTGCGTCCGTGCTTCATTTTGTCGGATATGTGAGTCTTGTAGAGCACGTGCTTGAAATTTGTCGTTTGTTGTCGGATATGTGAGCATGGGAATTCATGTGCTTGAAGTTTGTCGTGTGTTGCCGAATATGTGAATCTTGGAGAGCACGTGCGTAAAATTTGTCGTGTTGTTGGATATGTCAGCCTGGGAGAGAGCATCCTTAAGATTTGGCGTGTGTTGTCGGATATGTGAGTCTAGGAGAGCGTGCTTGAAATTTTTCGTGTCTTGTTGAATATGTTGGTCCCCAATAGCACGATTTTGGATTGGATGTGTAAGCTAGATCACGATAACATGAGGACTGAATGAGGAAATACAGCTTAGCAGATATAAAATTTGTAAATAAATTTTTCTACATGCTAAATTAAGAACATGCTTGGAAATTAACGGGAGTTGGTTGAATTGGCGATGACCGTTTCCTTATTAGACCGATGATTGATTCCGAATTTTCTTTGTAAGCCTTCCTAATAAACCATAAGGCCTGACCCTAGAATTTATATCAGAAATAAATAAACGCTTACATTCTTGTGAACACAATGTCTATGGCTTCTGATATTGCTCGATCATATGAAATTTCAGAACCGGAGTTCTTCAACAATATTTGAATAATCATGCATTTCTATTCAATTGCAACTTCATTCTCCTCTCCCATGAAAATTTCTAACTCTTCGATCACCTGTTCTTTACTGTGTGATCGAAGAGCATACGTATTTTTAAAATTCCAATTTCCAATGAGCTTCCTTGTCCATCGAGATAGAAAAAAAAAATCTTAAATTTCTGGGAATGTTCCAAAATCTAGAGATCAATATCCAATTTGCTGAGGCTTTAGCTGATTTCGTCATTCTCGATGTGCAGGCGGGCAACGTGCCCTTGATTTTAGGAAGAGTACCATTCATTGCAAACGGTGAAGCAGAGCTGGAAGAAGAAAACGAACTGGAGCAAGAACAGGTGCATGATCCCTCCAAAGGAAAACTAAACTATTACAAACTCCAAGTTCTGTGTTGCCTTCACTACTCGCAACCTCAGCTTCCCAAAGAACTCATATCAATTATCATGGGAGAGGTTTTCGAGACAATGCAGGATTTAAATGCAAAGCGACAAAGTCTTCCTTTTTGCGGAACATCTGCAAGCGCTGTTAAAAGAAGAGCTAGAAGATATGGTCGTTGCCGGAGATGTGGGAATTATACTCACGAGGGAAAGAGGTGTAAAGTTTTTCCCACTCAATCTCAAGGTGAGTACATGGAGCTTATGAGGATTGGAGCTATAAAATTTAAGAAGGAATGCCACCTTCGTCAGCATTCGAACATTGCAGAGCAGATTCAGGAAGAGTTTGAATTCATCAGAAGAACAGGAGCGGGAGTTCAGCTACAACACTTCAACAATATCTGAAAAATGTCGTGAGGTGTGACAGTAAAACATGTCTCCTTCGGGGTTTCTATGTGCTCTTTACCCGAAGTAATGTAGAGCACACTTCTTGTTATAATGTAGCCTCGTCGGGCCGTCGACGTTAAATTACAAGCGCTCGTTGGGAGGCAACCCGACCTAAGAGTAGTATAATAAAGTTTGTTATCCGTATTTATGAGAAATTTTTCATTCATTTCTTTTAACGTGAAAAAGTATGAGATACAAACGTTTGATTGAGCATGTGCGGGTTCCCAAGTGCGAACCCACATTCCCATACCCTTCTAGATGCATGTAGAAGATTGCGAGTGGTGTTGATGAAATGTTGTGAAAAAGAACGGAAATTGAAAAAAAAGTTCTGAAGTTTACTCTGGTAATTTTGAAGTGACACAAGTGGGAGGTGACACTAGATGCCAAGAGCACATGGCACACATCCGGACGCAAAATCAAGGAGAAAAAACAAAAGAGAAAACGCACAGAGATTGCACGATTTGGATGGCCAGATCGCGGGATTTGACACTTACAATTTTTGTGTGAAAATCATGTCATGCGATCTTAAAATAGTGGTATGTTTTCACATGATTTGGTCCATGATCTGACCCGGATCCCGCGGTGTGAATGGCCGGATCGTGAGATATGGTGTCGTGCTATTAACGTCTGTTAGCAAGTAATAAAGTAATATAGAGTTAAGAATTTTAACCCCGCGTTATTGATCTCCCGAGGAAAAGTCATAATAATTTAACTAAAGAACTAATTTATCATATTTATAGTAATCAAGAGAAATAATTAATGACATGATGGGTTTGTTTCCCCCAAACAAGCTACGTAAAGTTTTGGTTTATTGCTGATAGTTCTGGCCCTATAGTGATGGGATATTATGTTTCTAATGGATTCCATATGGCTTAAATAATTCCGATTACTCTTCCTAACAACACTATGCACGTCTTTTATTTATGTTGCGCAAATGATAAGGTGTGAATCCCTCTCTATAAATCACACCGCTACATTTCGGTCAACAATGCACCTCTTGGTTCAACGATACCAGACGAATATGTTATAGTTAATCTTACAACTCAATGGTTTACGAAGCCTCTCGGTCCATTGGTTCCTATCAAGTTATAATCCTAACCGATCCAACGTATTAGCTAATCCTAACGACTCGATTCTTTCCGGAAAGAGATTAACTCTCTTGTACTCTTCGTATCCGAGAAGTGGATCTAAATTGATCATGAAATTTAACTAAGAAATAATTCGCATAACGAATCTAATCACGCCCTAGGTTCCTGATGGAACCTAGGCAAAGACATTTAGCTACTCATAGTCATGAAGCATACACGTTTTTTTTTATATATCATAGATAGAGATAAGATTGACAAGTAATCAAAAACTATGATATCCTCAGCTCTGTGACAAATCTTTGCTCCAGAAATGCTCTCTATTGCTCTAAGATTGCTCCCCTCTGTCTCCTCTTCAATATTCTGATGATGATGAATTTTTACGTCTCCTCTATGATCCTAGGTCAAAGTTGACCTCTTTCCCACCTTTTCTAGTGTAAAAATATAGTAATTTTACTCTGGCCCCAAAACTGCGGATGACTAATTTTCTCTACCTCTGCGAGCTCCTCCATAATTGTGCAAGCTATTCCCGATTTCAGCAGCTCTTGCGAGCTCCCTTTGCGTTCTTCTTCTTCTTCTTCTTCTTCTTCTTCTTCTTCTTCTTCTTCTTCTTCTTCTTCTTCTTCTTCTTCTTCTTCTTCTTCTTCTTCTTCTTCTTCTTCTTCTTCTTCTTCTTCTTCTTCAGCTCATTTCCTATCCCTAGCTACTATTTACCTCTTTTGCCAATTTACGAAGTTAGTTCCATGTTCCATCTCAATATTTGAGTTTTTGGTTCCTGTTAAAGACAACACGAAACACAAAACCTGCAAACATATCCATCAAAACACTTAAATCAATACATATATAAAACGTTCATATTTCACATTATGCTTATGAAACTCATTTATGAAATACATAACAAAACATTCTTGGAACGACGCTTGATTCTCCATTTTACCTCACAAAACAGTAGGAGTCTAAGAAAATATACGACACTAATTTAGCGTGAACAAACAACCCCACACTAACTTTTTATCATCCCGAACAAAACCTCAAACAAGCTTCAACCAAGTCACCACCGAGCAAATAAAATTGCATGCTCATTAAATTCACTGTTGCATACAAACCAAGAGTAGCCGACACAAACATGACTCGACAAGACACAAAACAACTCAATAACCCTAACACTCGAATCGATAGGACATTAGTACTTCCTACTTAACTTGATAATATTACAATATACTAAATACTTGAAAAACTCAATTTTTGTTATTTTGGAGAGATTGGGCAAGCTCATAACTCAAACGGGCATGTCATCAAGCTCGCAGTCACTCAAGCGCAAAGCATACATGTAAGGGCGCAAAAACTTACTTTTTCATCGGACATGAATTTCCCATAGAGAGCATAAAAAAATTTACACTTCTCTCTAGAAGTACCTAACTTTCCATGTTTTTCGAAAGCATGAAGAGAAAAATGTGCCTAATCTAGCACACTATCCGACCTTTCATTTCATAAGGGTTTCAAATGATGACAACTTAATGACGGTAGTATATGATATTTAGAAGTGATGTCCTAGTAAGTCATGGCAATTTCTCACAAAAGTTCATTTGGGAGGTGGTACCTTTCCCGACAGGGGCCAATGTTCTACATGCTCAAACCAACATATCATGCACAACATCGAGAATAGCATAAGCATAGCACACCCACTAATGCAAATCAAACGACTCAACCTTGTTTGTTTGGAAAATACCTTGCACACAACTTTTCTACCTGTGGTCACGATGTAATGTCGTGAATTGCCTCCCGTACCGAAGCACTATTCATCTCTAACTCATCCTTGCATCCCCTCGAGATATATTTAAAATTTTACCCAAAATGAACCACAACTCCCTCATCAATCCACCCTCCCTTA
This sequence comes from Linanthus parryae, assembly GCA_023055425.1. Taxonomy (NCBI): domain Eukaryota; kingdom Viridiplantae; phylum Streptophyta; class Magnoliopsida; order Ericales; family Polemoniaceae; genus Linanthus; species Linanthus parryae. The sequence continues at coordinate 122,837,539 of JALGPY010000004.1, read as the reverse complement.
TCTCCCTCTGTTATGAAACATAGGAACGGATAATTCTAACAACTTATGCAAGTTAGAAGGAATGTCTCTTAGGCTCAATGGTTATGAATAAAAGGGGTAAACGAATAAACTGGGTTCATTAGAGGACCTATGGATCAAGACAGGCCAGTGGGCCCTCAAAAAGCCATTCACGCCGCTGTTTTGTGTGCGATCATGCGAAAATGGGTTGTCGACTACCTAAAGACGATGGTCATGCATTATCGACTAAGTACTCAACCAATCTGAAAATATCACACACTTTAAATTCATTTTTAAGTCTTTTAAAATGGCTCGACATAGTTAGAGTTGCCAAGTTTGAAGGGTAGAAGGATGTTCATGGAGTAAAGGAGACATAGAGGGTTATTGGTGGAAGTTGTGACCATGGTGGTGGCGGAATTAAAGGTGGTGAGCATCTCGGTGCTTTGATACAATGAATAATCGCTAGGGTGTCATTGAAGAGGATAAGAAAAAGGGAGTGAAATAACCATGTTGATGAAGTGGGGGGGGGGGGGGGCAATGGTGTGGGGTTGGGGTATGGTGTTTTTTTGGAAGCTTCATTAAGTTTTACAAACTGAGAAATATAGTCTTAGCTCTCTGCCTTCTCTAGAGAGAGAGAGTGCTAGAGAGAGAAGTATCCCTCGTATGAGTTTTTTCTAGTCTTGCTTCATTGCAACTAAATTCTCCTACGTCTTCTTCTCTTCTTATCAGTTCTCCTCCATTTTTCTGACCTTGGTCGCCGCTTGTAACCTCCTTCGAGCTCGCCGTCACCACTTCTCTTTTTAGCAGCGAGACATATGTTTATTTGTTTTAGTTGTGTATTTTTTCCTCTTTGTTTTACAGATCTGAGCGTCTTGATTGTGGTTGGGTCGCCTGCCTCTCTCGGATAGCAGCGACGGCGTCTCTCGGGTGATTGTGAAGTCAGGGCTTAAAGGGGTTTGGGTGCAATTTTCTAGCGGCTTCCATGACCCATGTTTACTTGTCTGCTCATCCATGAGGTCGGTCTTTCTCATCAAGGCTCAGATCTACTGTCTTCTTTGTTTTTATGGATTTCTCCGGTCGATGTTGAGCATCAATGGTCCATCCACCATCCCCATTTATGTGGAAAAGATTTGATCTTGCTGAGGATGAAGCTACTGGGGTTCTTCAGATTTGTTGTCTGCCAAGTTTGAGGATGTTCGAGGTCATAATCTACATTTTAATGGCGGTATTGAGCTTTTCCGGTTGCCGTTATTCCATGGTCGGAGCAATCTTCTTGTTTCCGGTGGTCTTCATTTCTGTCCTAGGAACTCACAATGTCAAAATGTGGAAGCGTGAAAGGACTATTTCTTATTGTTGAAAAGGACCACTTTTATTTTTTTCAATGTTTTTCTTTTGCTCTTTTCTAGAACTTTGTTTTTCAGAGTTGGTGGTATGTACAACTCTTTATTTCTAGATGTTATTAGGTTTCTTTGGCTATGATAGCCTCTTTAATGAAAGCTACAATTTCCGGAAAAAAAAACTTTTACAAACTCCACGTCTCTCTTTGAACTTATTCCGTACAAAAATGAGTTGTTCAACATTCATGAGTACTTGATTACAACAAATTGAAAGTATGAATATCGTAAATTCAGCAATTGAAACACTGTGTACCAAAACTATACAAAAAATTCAGCTATATGTACCACAAATGCATTTTGGCCTAGAGGTTTCAACCGTTTTTTTTCAACAGCCCGATTTTGAAACCGGGGCCTAGTGCCGGGGCTTAAAATGCTATACCACTGAGCTAGCATCCACTTACTTCAACACATATTTTTTGGACATATGAAAACACCAAATTGATGAAGTTGCATAGTATCGAATCCTGGGAACTATCGTATTAGTGATCATGATTTTGGGTTTAGGGTCTTGCAAAGTAAATGCTACATTTATTAACACTTATTAGGTTGTTAAATTTAATTTACAACTCTTGCAATAAGTTTAATTTTTTATTTTCTTGAGTCAAAAAGTTGTCACATTGTTCATATGTAACTAATAAGTTTACTTCTCACTGCTCACTAATTATATAATTCGGAGTATTGTCCTCCTCCCATTGCCAGACAGAGAAGGTGATAGAGGTGTTCAAGTTGTTGGGAGGGTTATCACATTGTTGTTGGGAGGGTTATTACATGTCATTAATGAAAAGTTGGGTATCTAATTAGTATTTACATAAACTGCAAATAGAACATAAAATTTAAAATGCAATTTTGTATTAGAATTTATTTCTTATATTTATAGTTATTGTTTTAATTATATAAAAGATGTTTTTGTTATTAAGATTATATGTGTATTATTTAATACGAAATATTGTTATTGTCTTGAAAATAAGCAAGATAAATTATATAGTTGATTTAATCATATAATTTAGTGTGTCAAATAACATTTCAAGAACTTATAAATTAGTGTTTTGAGTTCAATATTGCCAAAATAAAATAAGTTAGAAAGATAAATAGAAAAATAATTCCTCTATTTATAAATAATTAAAGCTTGATCATTACTTGTAGACATTATATATTAATTTCTCCAAAATAAAGTTGTAAAATTATGAGTGATTAAACACATGTTTTATTTGAATAAACATTTTTGTGAGTTTTATTTATGAATTTAACTCTTTAATAGTATATACTTTTTATAATAAATAATTAGCAATAATTAAATTAGTTTGAATTAAATTTTGTAGTAATTTATAAATAAATGTGTTGTAAAATAGATTATTATTTTCTAATTATGAGAATGTATAAATTTAATATACGATTTCTCACTTTATAATTTCTAAGAGATGGTATTTATATAAGTAGTGATTTTTATGAGAAAAATACAATGGTCTACGTCATCGGCTTATTATATAAATATTACATGCTAATAATTAATGGGATAATGGGGGGGGGGGTAATTTAAAATGAGACTTATAAAAATTTTGCATATCCTACTTGCACGATTAAACTTGTAATTAATTTAGGAATTATAAATTGTAGGTGACAAGTTCATAGACGAGGGCTACGTATACCCGTAGAAGCTCTATCGAGCTATTTGTCTTACTATTCGAGGTAAGTAAACGTGCCTAACCTAGTGTGCCGTCCTCCTTTCGTGCCCAAATATTTTTATGATTTTATGTCTCAAAATGTGACTTGTGATATACGTGCTCGACTTGAGATTTCAAATACTTGTCTAAATGATTCTTTTTGGAAACTATCACTTGAAATTAATAATGCGTAAGAACGTAAAGTGGAAATAGTTGGGCGGCGGAACCTTATTCGGATTCTTATATATTGTGATTGTGATATTTTGCTCGGTTGCAATAAGCTCCGAGCTTCTCCATGTACTCACCTCTCTGGCCGCAAGAAGTCTTAGGGGGGTGTCGTTGCTTAAGGTCTTGGATGCATGGGATATGGTTGGTTACTTATGTGATACTGTGATGGATTATTGCGATGGATTGGTTCGTTCCCCGCTACAACTAATTAATAAATGTGGATTTTTATGAGAAAATGAAAAGGAATTACATACTTGAGATTTTCCCATAATTGGGACAGTATTATGAGATTATCCCTAATCGGGACAGTATGGTGGTTTGGAAATATTTTATTGGAATCATAAATGGTAATATTTTGAGAATATTGGAAGATTTATATCATCTCACACTTGGTCATTTGCACTACTAAATATGATTCCTTGTTATTATTCGTGTTCTTTAAAGAAAAGCTTGCCTCTTTCCTGTTTACACGTTGGGGTGTTTACTTACTCAGCATTTCTTGCTGACTTTGGAAAAACTGCGGTCTTGTTTCCTTCCCCCTCAGGTCTAAGAGCTGGGATTTCGAGACTCACATAGTACTTAATATCACTTTTAACAAGGCGCACTCTTAGTATAATATCATCTTGTGTAACAGTATATTGCAGAAAAATTAAGAGTTGTAATATATAAATATCGGATGTGTTGTTCTTGATTTCCGCCGCTTCATTTTTGAGTAGCACCCTCCTAGGCTCTCCGGTCCGGAACGGAAAGCTCGGGAACGAGGGGTGTTACAGGTGGTATCAGAGCAATTCGTTCTAAAAGGGAATTTAAAACCTGTAGGGCAAACTAAAATCAACATAGGGTAAGATAATAAAACTGGAAAAGCCGATCGGATTATGGGTAGTCTAAGTGCTGATATTGGTCCCACCCACGACCTTTCTTGCAAATTTTTACGTGTTTAAAAGGTACTTGGATTATTTTGTTTGAGTTAGTAACGTCATTTCCGATGAATTGATTGACCAGTGTTACTCCTTTTATGGAGATTGAGAAATATGGATTATCAGAACCAGATTATGGATTGCAAGTGATTTGAGAAGATGAGGTATATATCGGTGAAGATAATTATCTATTGCATAATTTGACCCCCATGAGGTCTTTGATACTTGAACTATTTAGAGTCTTTATCTTTTTGATTAGTTATTGGATACATAATGCTCATAAAATAAGAGGAAATTGATTATGAGTTATAAAGTTGGATTGTGAATGATGCATTGCTCTATTTGGAAAATGTATATGCTGTGTATAAGATTCATATGGATTGCTAAAAGTGATCTGATATTTATCCCTTTAAATGATGATTTAAATAGATTAGGATGGAATAGATAAAAGCACCGTAGGTGACTACTGAAATTATGACTAATAAACCATTGCGATAATATACTAAGAGGACCCGATAAGGATAGACGGCCCAGGGAAATAACCACTTGGAGTAACTCTTCGTCTGATAGTAATGTTGTAGATACATGACTCTTATGATAACTCTTGGGGTAAGTATTGGGTTTCGACCATTTGAGACTTTGGGTCAAAGAGACGTAACGGGAATGTTGAAATATTTGACTGGTGAACCCTAGTTTCTTTAACTAGATCTGAGAAGACTTTGATGATATATTCGAGGTACCGTTTGAGTTGTTAATTTAGAATTATGGGTCAAAGATAAAATTATTTTGAGAGTCTTTTCTGGTGATCAAAGAAAGTTATTCGAACAAGGTCCCACCCACCCTCACCTGAGAAGTTATGAAGACGATCCGTTGAGTCTTGACTTATTTTGAATACGTAGCCTGTCATTGATCTTCTACTGTCAATATCCCATGCATATTCAGCATCCGAGAAACCAGCTACCAAGATGTTTTCACGTGACCCATAACATAGCTCAATGTCTGACGTACCCTTAAGGTACCTGAATATGCGCTTCACCGCCTGCAATGTTCCTTACCCGGATGAGCCATAAAACGACTAACCACCCTAACAGCGAATGCTATGTCCGGTCGAGTGCAGACCATAGCATACATGAGACTTCAAACTGCGCTAGCATATGGAACCTTGGACATGTACTCCTCATCCTACTCGGTCTAAACGGTGTACATTCCTAGCTTGCTATTAGTTGTCATAGGAGTATCTATAGCTTTAGCTGATAACATCCTGAATCTTGCCAAGACCTTCTTGATGTATCCCTGTTGTGACAAGAAAAGCTTCTTCTTCTTCCTATCTCTATAGATCTGAACTCCCAATATCTTCCGAGCAGCTCCCAGATCCTTCATCTGAAATTCCGCGCTAAGGGACCTCTTCAGTTCTCTAATGTCCTTGATATTTTGAGTTGCAATAATATCATCCACATATAGAACTAGGTAAATACGTGATCCACCATGCAACTCTTTGTGATACACACAACAATCATACTCGCACTTGTGGTAACCAATCTTCAACATGAAGCTGTCAAACCTCTTGTACCATTGCCTCGGTGACTGCTTAAGTCCGTAGAGAGATATCTTCAGCTTGCACACGTGGTTCTCTCTTCCGGGAACTTGGAACCCCTCCGGTTGGCTCATGTATATTTCCTCCTCTAACTCTCCGTGCAGGAAAGCTGTCTTGACATCCAATTGCTCAAGTTTTAGGTCGTGGTGTTCCACTAAAGCTAGTAACACCCGAATAGAAGTATGTCTGACCACCGGTGAAAAGATCTCATTGTAGTCAACTCCCTCTTTCTGACTGAACCCTCTTGCAACTAGCCTTGCCTTATACTTGACGCCCTTATACTTGACGCCCTCTCCAGATGTAGTTCCTTCCTTTCTTCTGAAAACCCACTTGCAGCTGACTATCTTCCTTCCCGCTGGCAATTTAACAAGCTCCCAAGTCGAGTTCTTGCTAAGAGACTCCATCTCCTCTCCCATTGCGGAAATCCATTGTGCTGACTCAGAACTAGATATAGCGGCCTTGTACGAGGATGGCTCGTCCTCTACCTCATCCGCTACCTGTAATGCATATCCCACCATACCATCATCTCTGTATCTCGCTGGTGGCTTTATGACTCTCCTTGGTCTTCCTTCAGCAATACTTTGATGAACTGGTTCCTCTGGTGTAGACGCATCCTCACTATCAGACTCTTCTGCTTCTTCCTCTTCTGCTTCTGTGGCGGTGTAGGGATTTCGGAATCCTTAGGATCAGTAGGATCCGACTATCCCTCCACCTTCTTCTTTGCACCTCCAAGCTCCACTTCCACGGAGTTCTTCAACATATGAGTCTCATCAAAGACTACACTTCTGCTAAGTATAATCTTGTTGTCTGCCCATATCTTGTATCCCTTCAAACCTGTTATGAAACCCATGAATACTCCCTTCTTAGCTCTTGGTTCTAGTTTGCCATCATCAACGTGATAATAGGCAACACAACCAAAAACTCTCAAATCCGAGTAATCCACTGCATTACCGGTCCAGACTTCCATAGGAATCATGCATCCTATACCTGTGTGCGGGCTCCGATTTATGAGATAGCATGCCATGGAAACTGCCTCTCCCCAGAAACCTCTAGAAAGACCTGCATTCGAAAGCATGCACCTTGCTTTTGCTAGAAGTGTCTGATTCATTCTCTCGGCTACACCGTTCTGCAGCGGTGTGTGTCGAAAGCTGCGATGGCGTGCTATTCCCTGATCATTGCAGAATCCATCAAACTCTGATGAACATAACTCTAAGCAGTTGTCCGTGCGCAGCCTCTTCACCTTCTTTCCCACCTGATTCTCTACTAGTGTCTTCCACTCCTTGAATCTTGCGAAGGCTTCACTGTTGTGCTTCATCACGAATATCCAAGTCATTCTGGAGTAATCGTCTATGATGCTCAGAAAATACCTATACCCGCCAATCGCCTCGACTCGAGATGGACCCTAGCAATCCGAATGGATATAATCAAGAGTAGCTTTCGTTCTATGAACCGCCTTAGGGAACTTGCTACGCTGTAGCTTCCCATACACGCAGTGCTCACAAAACCCTAGGCTCTTGGCCGCATGCCCGGTGAGATAGCCTTTCTTGTGAAGTTCCTGCATTCCACGTTCACTCATATGACCGAGCCTCATATGCCACAACTTGGTTAGATCAGCTTCCTTAATCTCGGCTGAGACAACTCCAACAGAACTTGTGATCATCGAACCTTGCAACATGTACAAAGTCCCATTATTGACTCTCTTGAGAATCACCTTAGAACCCATGCAGACTTGTAGATCTCCACCTTCACCTTTGAAACTGTATCCCTTGCTGTCGAGTAGACTCAAGGAGATCAAATTCTTTCTAATAAGTGGTACATGTCTGACCTGCTCCAAGGTACATAACTTCCCTTCATTCGTCTTCAATCTAACTGAGCCGCTCCCAATCACCTTACAGACGGCTCTGTTTGCCATGTAGACAGACCCTCCGTCCGGTTGGTTGTACGTCGAGAATAGCTACCTGTTAGAGCAAATATGATAGGAAGCTGCAGAATCAAGGACTCACGCATACTGAGAGTGCGTGACAACATCCACCATTAGAACGTAATCATCCTCAGACGAATTACCTTGTTCTGCTAGGGCTGCGGATCCATTCTGCCCCTGTTGACCTCATTTCTGGCAATCTCTCTTCCAGTGCCCCTTTTCCTTGCAGAAGGCGCATACATCCTTGGGTAACTTAGAACCTGACAACTGCTTCTTCTTGTTCTTCTTACCCTTCTTGCTTCCCCCCGTTGCCATCAGTCCTGAAGCATGGTCCTCTATACATGTGCCTGCACCCTTATGGCGCAGTTCCCTAGCATGGAGCGCCGATCTCACCTCCTCTAGGGATAAGTCGTCCTTGTTCACAATGAACGACTGCACGAAGTTCTCATATGATGGAGGTAACGAGATCAATAACAAAAGTGCAACATCCTCATCCTCCACCTTCTCGCCAATATTATGCAAATCTAACAGAATTGTATTCAATTGATCAAGATGGTCCTTGAGAGCCGTACCTTCGAGCATCCGCAGGGTGAAGAGCCTTTGCTTCAGCATCAACTTGCTAGTGAGACTCTTCGTCATGTAGAGACTCTCCAACTTGAGCCAGAGCTTCGCTGCTTCCTTCTGATATGCGATCTCGATGATCACGTCATCCGATAAGCAAAGCATAATCGTTGCGTGTGCCTTCTCCTCCATCGCCTTGAACTCCGCTGATGCAACATTCATGCCTCCCTTGTCCGCGGTCAAAGGTGCCCACAAGCCTTGAGATTTGAGCAAAGCCTCCATCTTTATCTTCCACAGACTGAAGCTGTTCCCTCCTGTGAACCTATCAATCTTCAACATCGATCCGGACATCGTTCTTGGTGGATCTTAAACTCTAGTCGCGTGCTCCACCTAGATCGCAAAACCCTAGCTTTGATTTCACCAAGTTGTGAAACCCTAGCTTTGCTCCGCCTTGATCTTGATCTTGAAACATCGCCAAACCCGAGCTCTGTTACCAGTTTGTTATGTCAAACCACCTCGCGAACAATGAACGAATAAAAGAACACGAGGATCTTACGTGGTTCGCTAGAAAAATATTTGCTAACTACCTCCACGGCGGAAAAGAACCCTTTATTCACTTAAGAGGAACAAGACTACAAGAATGTTTTTGCATACTTAATAATGTGACTACTAGGTTATTTATATGGTGCTAGGAAATCCCTAAAGTTTCCTAACTAATCCTCCACTGCCTTTGACTTCCAATGTTTCCTAATAAAAGTTGGAAACAAAGTGTTTGGCCGCCTTTGACTAATTCAAGGCACCAACTCAACATAGGGTTATTGGTGGAGGTGGTGACCGTGGTGGTGGTGGTCGTGGTGTTTGTTGTGGAGAGCATCTTGGTGCTTTGATACTATGAAAGCCACTAGGATGTCATTGAAGAGGATAAGAGAAAGGGAGAGGAAACACTACTGAAATAAAGCAAAAGTGAACCGAGTTATCTCTCGTTAGGGTTGCTTATATAGTCTCCCTAACCGTGGTAAATATGAAACCATGGTTAGGTTTACAGTTTTGAAAATTACCCAAAAGCCACAATAGTGTAAATGTGATACAACTAGGTATACTACCGTTAAATATTAATCCAAAGTCCTCCGATTGTGTCTTTGTGATATTTTAGATCCATGAATTTTGACTAAGCTCTTCTAGTGTTGACACTTTTCACTGTGGTCCCTAATATTGTGCGTATGTTTAATTCCCATAGCGATCAACATGGTCCAATGACGGCGGTGGCTTTTGTGGTTGTTTTTGGGCACATAGGGCGACAATGGCACGCGGTTGTGTGGCCGGCGAATGGGAGATAGAGTTGGTTGGCTTAGCGTCGGTGGTTTTTGGCTTGGGTTCATAGACTATATATTAAAATAGGGAGATATTGAAGTTTAACGAAGAAATAATTTGGATAAAGAATCTAATCGTGCCCTAGGTTCACCAAGGAATATAGGCAAAGAGATTTAGCTACTCATACTCATGATATAATACAAGTTTTTTTTTTTTTATATAATTGATAGAGATAAGATGGAGAAGAAGTAATCAAACGATCTCAGTCATGTGACAAATCTTTGCTCTCTCTCCAGTGCTTGAAGCTTGCTCCGCTCTGTGTCTTCTCTTCAGTATTCTAATGATGATTGAATTCTTATGTCTCTATAGGATCCTAGGTCAAAGTTTACCTCTTTCCCACATTTTCTAGTGTAAAAGTATAGTAATTTTACTCTGGCCCCGAAACTACGGACGACTAATTTTCTCTAGATGGTGCGAGCTCCTCCATAGCTGGTGCGAGCTATTCCGGGTTTCAGCAGCTCTTGCGAGCTCCCTTTGTGTTCTACATTCTTCTTCTTTTCCTCAACTCCTTTTCTCTCCTTAGCTCCTCTTTACTTCTTTTGTCAGTTTTTAAAGTTAGTTCCATGTTCCATCTTAATCATCGAGATTTCAATTCCTGTTAAAGATAACACGAAACACAACACTTGCAATCATATCCATCAAAACACTTAAATCAATACCTAAATGATCGTATTTCACATTATGCTTATGAAACTCATTAATGGAATAAATAACATAACATACATGGAATGACGCTTGATTCGTCATTTTACCTTACAAAACAGTAGAATTCTACCCAAATATACGACACTAATTTAGCGTGATCAAATACCCCACACTACCTTTTTTCTCATCCCGAGAAAAATCTCAAACAAGCCTTATCCAAGTCACCACCGAGCAATAAAATTGCATACTCATTAAATTCACTGCTGCATACAAACCAAGACTAGCCGACACAAACATGACTCGGCAAGAGACAAAACAACTTTATAAACCTAACACTAGACTCGATAGGACTCTACTACTTCCTACTTAACTTGATAATATTAAAATATACTAAATACTTGAAAAACTCAACTATTGTTATTTTGGGGAGACTGGGAAACCTCCATAACTCAAACGGACATGTCATCAAGCTCTCAGTCACTCAAGCGAAAAGCATACACGTACGGGCGTGAAAAATAACGAATGCTTACTATTCATCGAACATGAAATTCCCGTAGAGAGCATAAAAGACTTATTACTTCTTTATAAAATACCTAACCTTTCATGTTTGTCGAAAACATGTAGAGATTTTTGTACCTAGTCTAGCACACTATCTGAGCTTTTTCTTTCATAAGGGTTTCAAATGATGACAACTTATTGACTCTAGTATATGATATTTAGAAGTGATGTCCTATTAAGTCATGACAAGTTGTCACAAAATCCTATACCCACACTCCCTCACCAAGATATAGAAAATTGAACTCGAATCTCACCAACACCCTGAATTCCCTAAAACTCCGGTGATAGGCCGTTCTCGCGGCAACACATATAGATAAGTGCAAATAAAAAAAATAAAATCAACATACAAACTATGCCTTCTAAAGATAAGATAAAGTAAACAACGCAACATATTCTTTTCTCTTTTCTCTTTTTTTTAAGTAGTGCATAACAATGTAATACAATGATAATAATAACGTAAGTCCGAGTGGCCATAAAAAACGATAAAGTGGGGATGTAAACAACAATGTCCAAGATCGTGAAGTCATAATCGACTCCCCACACTCAATTTGGAACAATCCCTCTCAATAATATATACTTGCTCAAACCAACATATCGTCCACAACACCGAGACTAGTGTAAATAAAGCATAGCACATCTAATGTAAATCGAACAAACCAACCCTGTTTGTGCTGAAAAATACCTCAAACGCGAGTTTTCAACCTGTGATCACGATGTAATGTCGTGACTCACCTCCCGTACCGAAGTACTAGTCACCTCTAACTTACCCTCGCGTTGTTGGGTTTTGACGTAGGTAACGCAGCAGAATAACAAAAAAAATTCTACTCAAAGCCCACCAAGGATCACAGGAAGAGCTAATCATAACATGATAAGGGCATATAAGATGTGTACCTTGATTTGGGATATCACACGAAGAATAGTGTCTTCGTCTCTATGAATATTCGCATGGTGGATCTTGATTGGATTCCTTCTCACCGCAATGTGGCTAGCAACGGAAGAAGGAGTAGGATGATCATACAAAACAAGGCACCAAGCCGTGCCTAGGGAAGGACGAAGGCAAGGAGGGGGGACGGGTTGGGGCTCTCGGCCTCTTCCTTGTCTCTCTCTCTCTTTGCTCTGTTATGGTCTCTCAAATAATGACTTGTGTTTTTTTGAGAAATAATAAGCTAGAGTTCCTTTATATAGTCATAACTCTTTATTACCTATAAAAATGACCCAATACTAATCATGTCCTTACATGGATTAGTCCACATGGAAATTAGTCCCACTAAGTTTGCTTTTGATTGCGTTATGATCCTTTTATTAATTAGTCCAAATAATTAATACCTATATCAAATTTAATCCATCAGGTGTGTGACCCCATATGTTTACACTTAGTTGGTAGTAACTCATTACTAACATGGAGCGGTGTCTAGCAACACATTCATGTCACCCAACTAATAGAAATAAGTCAGTGATCCCAAAAAACCTTGTGTCCAATAATCACATATCGTATTATCCGTTTGTCTCCATATCCGGATTGAACACGAGACATAATAGTCACACTCGTATATCCAATCCATAGTTTCTCGATCCTGGGAATATGCTTATGCAAGCTGATAACATCAATATCTCCATATTGATTAATCTGAGACTGACCATACATTCAATAAGCACCATCCCTCGAGTGGCCATGGATATTTGCTCCCATTATGTGGGAGGGACAAATCCTCTCTACGTCACTACGGTCTCTAAGCTTGGTTCCTATCATGCCCGATAGCTATCTTTATAGTTGCCCAGTTAAGGCGCAACGTTGGATAACATCAAAGCATGATATTCCACAACTAGAGTATCTAGTGACTTCAAGTCTAAGGATTACAATTTTATTGGCACTACGAGAAGCGATTATGACTTTGACATAATCTAATGTATCCTTCTCGTCGTGGGTTAATACAGTATGCCATTACTCCTAATGCATACCCATGTGTTAGACTTGGTATCTCCATATCAATCTACACACATACTAGTCTATATTTAATCGTCCTATTAACCAATATAATGGACTAGAGATATTTAAGATAAACAACACATTGTATCTAAGGACTTTATTATATTAAGTATCAAAATAATTAATAAATGAATATTCTAGCCAAAACATTGTTCATACTAAATATAGATTGCCTCTATGGCACCTATTCCAACACGCGTCCCCTCAAAATGTATAATAAAGTTACCCACAATAATATAAAACGAAGCAAAACTCCCTAATCAATCCACCCTCCCTCATCTTTCTCTTTCATGACACATAGAAACGGAAACTTGTAACAACTGATGCAAGTCAGAAGGAATGGCTCCAAGGCTCAATGGTTATGAATAAAAGGGGTAAAAGGATCAACTGGGCTCGTTAGTGGACCTAGGGACCGAGGCATGCCAGTGGGAACCTAAAAAGTCATTCACGCCGCTATTTTGTGTTCAATCGCGTGAAGACGAGTTGCCGACTACCAAAAGACGATGGTCATGTGCTATCGATTAATTACTCATAAAATCTCAAAAACAGCACAAACATTAAATTCAATTTGTTAAAGTCTTTTAAATTGGCTAGGCATAGTTAGAGTTGCGAAGTTTGGACGGTAGAAGGAAGCTGATGGGTTATTGGTGGAGGTGGTGACCGTGGTGGTGGTGGTGGTGTTTGTTGTGGAGAACATCTTGGTGCTTTGATACTATGAAAGACGCTAGGGTGTCATTGAAAAGGATAAGAGAAAGGGAGAGGAAACAATATTGAAAAGAAGCAAAAGTGAACCGAGTTGTCTCTCATTAGGGTTCGTTAAGCTTATATAATCCTCCCTAACCTTGGCAAAGATGAGACCGTGTTAGGTTTACAGTATTGAAAATTACACAAAAGACACAATAGTGTAAATGTGATACAACTTGGTATATTACCGTTAAATATTAATCCAAAGTCCTCTAATTGTGTCTCTATGATAATTTGGATCCCTGAATTTTGACTTAGCTATTATAGTGTTGACACTTTTCACTTTGGTCCCTAATCTTGTGCGTATTGTCTGATTCCCATAGCGCTCGACATGGTTCAATGGCGGCGGCGACTTTTGTGGTTGTTTATGGGCACAGAGGGCGACAGTGGCACGCCGTTGCGTGGTCAGCGAGGGGAAGAGAGAGTTGGTTGGCATAGCGTCGGTGGTTTTTGGCTTGGGTTCATAGATTATATATTAAATTAGGGTGATAAATAACAATGTTGAATAAGGTTTGGGGGGGGGGGAGGGTTACGGATGTTTTGTTTAGAATGTTTTATTAACTTTTACAAACTGCACGTCTCTCTTTGAGCTTATTTCGACCAAAAATGAGTTGTTCATCATTCATTGGTACTTGATTGCATCAAATTGAAAGTATGAATACCGTAAATTCTACAATTGGAACTCCAGGTACCAAAAATTTACAAAACTCGAGCTATATGTACCACCAATAAATTTTAGCCTAGATATTTCAACAATTCTTTTTTGAGAATTACATTATATAGCCGGGTTTTGAACCCGAGACCTCATGCAGGGGCTTGAAAGGCTCTACCATTGAGCTACCACCCATTTGCTTCAACCATATTTGTTTGGATATATGCAAACACTAAACTGATGAAGTTGTATAGTATCTAATCTTGGGAACTATCGTATTAGTAATCATGATTAGGGGTTTAGGGTCTTACAAAGTAAATGCTACATTTATTACACACTAGGTTGTTAAATTTAATTTTCAACTCTTGCAATTATTATTAGTAGTCAAATAGTAGTTTTTTGTTGAGTCAAAAAGTTCTCACATTTTTTATATGTAGTTAATAAGTTTACTTCTCACTACTCACTAATTATATAATTCCGAGCATTGTCCTCCTCTAAATGCCAGACAGAGGAAGTGATAGAGGTTTTCAAGAAGACCCCATCAGAACCAGAAAATGAATGATCTCGAAACAAGGTTCCTTGAAGTCTTTGATGACCTGAAATCCCAGCTGCTGAGTGATCCAGCCTTCGATCACACAGTGAAGTCCCGTGCTCGAGTTGAGGAGGTCAGAGAAATATTCATACATGCATATGTGTAGAAACTAGTTCATTCCTCATTAATCGAACTTGTTAAATTCATTTGCTATATGCCCCTATGGTACATGTATTTAAAATGGATTTTAGCTTGAGACTAATCTGATTGGTACAAATATGCGGCCTTGAATTGGATTCGATCTTGGTAGATCGATCAATTCCTTCTTTGGAAAAAAAGATAATAAAAATAAAAATGGACGGAGTGACATGCATATAACGATAATCGAATTTTTGTTGGATTTCTGTTAGGAGAAGAAAAGGGAAATCATATCCTGGGGAGATCAGGAATATTTGCATAAATTATGAAATTTTTCGGGAACTTTTATTCTAGGTATTGGGAGTGTTTAACGTTATTGTGTCTGTTTTTAATTAAGTTGTCGTATATTATTCTCGGAGAGCACGTGCTTGAAATTTGTCGTTTGTTGTCGGATATGTGAGCCTGAGAATGCACCTGCTTGAAGTTTGTCGTGTGTTGTCGGATATTTGAACCTGGGAGAGCACGTTCTTAAAATTTTCGTGTTGTCGGATATGTCAGCTTGGCAGAGAGCATCCTTAAAATTTGGCGTGTGTTGTCGGATATGTGACTCTAGGAGAGCGCATGCTTGAAATTTGTCGCGTGTTGTTGAATATGCGAGTCCCCAAGAGAACGCTTTTGGATTTGATGTCAGAGATCACAATAATATGAGGGACTGAATGAGGAAATGGGGCCTAGAATATATAAAAATTGTGAAGAAAACTTTCTAAATTCCAGATTAAGAACATGCTTGGAAGTAACGAGAATCGGTTGTATTGGCAATGGTGGTTTCCACATAACCCAATGATTGAGTCCAAATTTTCTTTTAAGGATTCATAATAAGCATAAGGCCTGCCCCTAATATCAGAAATAAATAAATTAATAAAACACATACTTTGAAAGATTAAAATTGAAAACAATGTTAGCCTTAATGTGAATTCACACTCTTTTCATTACATTTTCGTGAACACAAAGTTTCGTTTACTATGGCTTCTGATATTGCTCGATCATATGAAATTTCATAACCGGAGTTCTTCAACATCAATTTGAATAATCAGGCATTTCTATACAATTGTGTTGCTAAATTTGGCAAATGACTTGTCATTTCAAAATTATTATTACTATCATCCAACTTATTGTGCGCGTTCCTGTTTTCATTGCAGATAATCGAATACAACGTACCAGGAGGTGAGGCCGAATAAATTGCATCATTGTTAATCACTAAACTTTTAGCTTGAAAATTTTCTTAACCTGTTTGAGTAATTAGCAAGCTTTGCTCCGATCAAGGAGTGGATGTTAATCTCACTCGACTTACAATTCGTGTTCAATTATTTTGCTTTTAGGAAAATTAAGCCGAGGTCTCGCAGTGGTTGAAAGTTTGAAGTTACTACTAGGACAAGCAGAACTTACCAATGATGATTTTTTCCTTGCCTCCGTGCTTGGATGGTGCATCGAATGGGTATGCATGACTCCATGAGATCTTCATCAAGATAAAACACAACCTGTTCTGTCTTGATCAAGTCAATAACTTAACAGAGATTCAATTCTCGTCCCTAAATCCATGATCTTTGCAGCTTCAAGCGTGTTTTCTTGTTCTCGACGATGTCATAGACAGATCTGTGTGCCGTAGAGGTCATTCCTCCTGGTTGATGTTGACAAAGGCGAGTAGCTGATAACATAATCATCAATATTGGATTACCATTAATATTCCCTTATATGTTTATTCTTTAAACTAGATTTAGTTCTGCATTATATTCTCATGTTATTGTAGGATGGTTATTGTGCCGTCAATGATGGTTTCTTGCTCCGCAATCATGTGTCGAGATTGCTGAAGACTCACTTCAGGGAAAAGCCTTATTACATTGATCTGGTGGAACTATTCAATGAGGTAGGTTCATTTCTTGTACATTGGGAATGATAAGTGTCGCAACTTCTGTAAAAAAGTAATAAGATTATATGTGTATTTCAAGCTGATTTGGGCAAGTATCTGTGCAGGTGGAATTTCAAACAGCATCGGGCCAAATGATAAACTTGATTGCTACAATATCAGAAGACAAAGATTTGTCAGAGTTTTCTTTGCCTATGTAAGTACTCGGGTTTTTTTTTTTTGTTTTTCTTTTTACTGGTGACAAGTTCTTGGGACTTGCAACAATCATGCTTCTTATATTTGACATTTCGGATCTTAAAATGAGTTGAAAGTTTCTGTTTTACCGTGTAACAAGACATTGTCCGTGCAGGTATCATCAGATTGTCAAGAACAAGACCGCTTACTACTCCTTTTACCTACCGGCGAGTGAAAAATATTTATTATCTTATTCATTCCAATGATCTTAATTTTTAATCAAACATAGCATTTAACGTGCAAAATTATTAGTTAAACCGTTCATTTAAAGGGTTAGATCCTGTAATTAGGTGGCATGTGCACTGCTCATATCCGGTGAATATCTCGAAAATTACGATGATATGAAGAGTATACTTCTCGAAATGGGAACCTATTTTCAAGTGCTGGTATGTTTTTTGATGATACGAATATTCATTCATACACCCAATTTCATGAAATTAACAAATTTTTAAGAATTTCTATTTACTCTTCGGATGCATAAATTTCTTGAACACTCAGGATGATTACCTGGATTGTTTTGGTGATCCTGAGGTGACTGGTAAGGTAATGCATCTATCCATCAATACGATAAGTCAATAACATATTAATTTTATGGGACAGCGAGGATTTAATCTTCTTTTTTTCTGGTGTCTTGTCAGATTGGGAGTGATATTGAAGATTTTAAATGTTCTTGGCTGGTCGTGAAAGCGTTGGAGCTCAGTAATGAGGAACAAAAGAAGCTGTTAAAAGTGAGGCACATAATCATTCTTATTAGACCCTCATTTTTTGAGCTAGTTGTGATTCGATTTTTTTTCCTTTTGCTTCTGGGTAGGAGAACTATGGTAAAAAGGATCCGACCAGCATAGCAAAAGTAAAGGATATTTACGAAGTTCTTAATCTTCAGGTACCCTTCATTTTCCATTGCGAATCGATATGGCTAATCGAGGGTGACTTGAGAAGCTAAAATAGAACCCCTTAACTGTTCGACTTGTTAGAGAGTTCGTTCATTTGTTTGATGCTGTGGTGACTAACTGTTTTTTGTAGGGTGCCTTTGAGGAGTTTGAGACCAGGACTTATGAGAATCTCACTGCTTGCATTGAAGCTTATCCAAGTGAAATCATTCAAGGTGTGTTGAAATCATTCCTGGAAAAGATACACAAGCGACAGAAGTACTGATAGATCTGTACTTTTATCTTCTTCATCCTTTAGAACATCTTCAAGTTGTAGACATGTTTTATTTTGGCAAATAAAGCTTGAATGAAATCTAAGAACCAAAAAATTATTGGATAAAGGATCCCATTAAATTCATTACATAGCAACTATCCATGACAATGTGGAGGTGAAGGCAGCCCAAGATTTAGCACAGAAGTTTCGAAAGAGAAACCGAAAGCATTCCAATACATGATTTTTTTTTTGTATAATAATACATGAGTTAAATAGAGGTTATAATCAAAATATAAAGAACAAAGGTAAAAAAAAAAAAAAAAAAAAGTTCCATTAGACTCTTTACTTGACGTCTTATTTTAAAGAATCTTTATTCCGCTCACTACATTAAGCAAGCGAAGTAGAGATCTTTATATATTGAACATGTTCATGACAATCATGTCAGGAGTTCCTTAAAGTTATCTACCAAGCTGGTGATTAACTCCATTGTTTTCCCTGATATTATGCTTTATATGGAAGCAGGAGAAATCACTGCTTCACTCCTAACCATCGAGAGCAGTAGGATCTACCGCATGATAAGAAACAGAATTAAAATAGCTTAACAAGCTCCAAAACACTTATTCAAGTCTAGAGCCATTCTAATGCCTTCCATAAGAATAACAGACTCTGCTATCAGAGGAGAGCTGCAGCTGGCAGGAGTGGAGAAACCTGCAATCCATTTTTCCAACTCATCCCTAGTGACTCCACCTATCCCAAAGAAGAAAGCGCTCCAAGCCGCATCAATATTTACTTATCTCCAACCTTTTGAAGAGGCTTACACCAGCTAGTCCAGAATAAAACCTTAGAGCATCTCCATTAGATTGTGCAAAATAGTCCTAGATCTAAAGTGAGGCCGGGTTTCGCCTAAATGGTGGTGTAAAATTACTCGGGGACTATTTCTTCGCCAAAACTAGGAACATTGTCCATGGAGCAGAACAATAAAAATCAAAATCTAACAATGAATAGTGTTTTATAAAAGAACATAATTGATTAATGATCAAAACTAGTAAGTAATAAAAGTTATGATGGTGACCTATATTTTAAGGCGGCTGAAGCAATATTTGAATAAATGCTTGAACAAAATTTAGGACAGGAGTCCGAAGAATGTTATTGTTGGAGAAGCTCTTAGGAGCTTTCTGTCTGTCCCAAGCACTTGTACGCAAGACCTTAGCTAGATATGGTAGTCACTCTTAACTTTGTCTGCTTGAGCTTTATTTTCTTATCATTATTATCATTATTGCACAACACAACTCGGACACACGCATAATAGCAGAGTCAACATATTCTGCACAAACAACTCATGCATGTTGTGCAGCAGATGACCACTAAAAGCAAACTTTAAACTCTAACAAAGTGCAGATGAATAAGAAGAATTGTGAAACTAAGAACGACATAGTGTCAAGAAAGACATAGTGTTTACTTATTCCCGATCTTTTTTTGATTGATCGATCATTGCTGTCCGAGTTTTTGAAGATCACCGAACATTTTCATCATCACCATCATTGCTAGGTTGTTTGACTGAAACTAGGCTTCCAACAAAACTCCAAAGCTCAGAAGTCCATATCAGGTAAGAGAAACCGCATTGGTTCATTTGTAGGAGGGCTGTGCGAGGAAATCTTGGAACCGACTAGCGTTCCACACTTCCATATTTTGCATACACTTGTACCTGGAAAATATTGAACATCGGGCCTAATTTTGAGGTACTTAGTCCAAGAGATGCCCGCATCGTCATCGTTCTTCATCATCCATCTATGTTTAATTGAAACATCTTCCTCAAACAACAAGAGTGACCCCCTGAACTCGGTCATGTCCATTCTAATAGAGGACCTGCGACCGTATTGTGAAACAATGTCCGACAATATGTTTTCACGGATAGAATCATCAGTTAATCTAAATGACAAGACGACTCTTACACCGTTAGCGAACCAATACAAATTCCCCCTGACAAATACGCCGGGGCGGACAAAACTGTATCTTGTGGTAGTGCTGCTGACTGCTGAGCAAACTAGACTCAACCTGAGTCCATTTATCTGTCTTAGTGCTCCGAACCTCAACTGAAGCCTTAAGCAAATCCGGTCTTTTAAAGCCTAAGAGATTTACCACCTTGTAATCTCCTGATAGGGCACCGTAACCAAATCCCATACCGACCGGATGCGTAGGACAGGGAATTTCCCTGTACTCTCCTGTTACGCGGTTGCAAAGATAAAACAGAAGCCGAAATCTTTCATCGAACGCATGAACAACAAGTAAGCCGTTGCACGAACCCAAAATACCCAAAATGGCCATGGGAATGGTCGGGAGGAGTGGTGGTAGGTAAATTTCGGATTTCGAAGATAGCAAAAAGACCATGTTTTTATTGAATTGGGGCAGAAAGATTTCGGATTCAAGGGCAAGTTTATTTGTTTGGGGATTGTTAATGACTACAATGGTTTCATTCTTGTTGCGAGTGGTGTTTGATTGATGGTGAAGGTGTTTGGAGACAAAACTAGGGCTGCTTATCAAGTTGTAATAGGTTTTAGATAGGAGCTTACATCGGAGTACCTGTTTCGCGTCCGTCCTCAGTAAGATCTCATGGACCAAATCCATCGGGAGCTCCTGTGTTCTTGGCATTGCCGCCGGCTGAAATGATAGCCTGCCTGAGCCGCTGCAAAAGAATAGTTTCAGAAACTGGATCACAAAATTCGGTTGTTAGGGTTCTTTCTAGCAGGTGTTACATGTTATTGTACTATCTTAAACAGTTAATTGCATTTTGCGCCCCAGTGGTTAGGGGTCTGTGCGAAAGACTCCCGGGATTCCAAATACTGCAATTTGCAATTAGGGGGTGTTCACGAACCGACCGGACTGGAGAAACCGAACCGCACCAAACCAAACAGTTCTGAATCGTCTGTTCGTTCTAATTTTCAATACACTAAGCGGTTTTTGTTTTTGTAAAACCGAGTCGGGCCCTACCCGAACCGGACCGATACCGGGTAACCGACTTTAAACCGCACCGGACCAAAACATTATTTTGTATTCAAATGCATTATATTATTAGTATCTAATGTGTATGAACTTATTAATTCTTTCCCGATGTGAATGGTAATTACTAACACCAGCCAATTTATTGTGAAACTACAAATTCGAAATCTTGCTTGCAATCTAAACCAATACTTCTAATGTTCCATCCATATATTCATGTAACGCAAATGTAGTAACCTCAATTCCCTAAAAAAAATATGTAGTAGCATAGATAATTTTAAGCATGTTAATAGTTTTTTTTATCAAACTGAGAATTGAAAAAATTGGCATATGGAAGTTTAGTTTTTCATAATTCATGATGTTGCACATTATAGTGTTGTCAGATATCGTTGCCCATTATAATTGTGACTATTGTGACGAGAACATAATCAAGAACCATAAACAAATAATGAAGACAGAGATTCAACGTGCTTCACTAACGGAATTCCGTTAACTACTTCTACGACTAACGGTAACTACTTCTACGACGAAGAAATAACACTTTATTTAAGAGAGAAATTAACCAATATACATAGACCATATTGTTATAAGAGACCTCTAGGCTCATAATGCCATAAAGTTCCATAAAACAAAAAAAAAAAAAAAAAAACCCTGGAGACGTCTGTCGTCTTCCTGACCGCACGATCACCCCATTCTGATCGCACAATCAGGCTTGTGATCGTGCCAAGACAGGCCTTTTCAGATCATGCGATCAGGGAAACTAAGGAATTCACTAACACTTCTAATCGTACGATCATGAAATTATGATCGCACAAGATCCTTATTTTCTGATTTAAAAACCTTGATATAAGGCATGGTTTAACTAATCTCCTCCTTGACTTGGACCCGCTCTTCCGCAAGAGATGCTTCTCTCATCAAAGTAAATCCAGATGCACTAAGCAAGTGCCAGAAACCTTTTCTGCAGCAGATGTCTCTAATCAAAGAGACTAGATAACCCCGAATGGCTCAGTGACTTGTGATGTTGAGAAATTCCAAACAACGTTGGAACTAGCTCTCTGGAACCGACTTGGTGAACATGTCGGCATGGTTTTCAGCTGTCCCCATCTTCTTTACTTGATTGTCTTCACGCTTCACATGAAGTGATACTTGAAATTGATATGCTTTGTCCTCTTATCATGAACCTGATCCTTGGTTAGGCATATTGCACTCAAACTTTCACAATACACTATAGCCAGATCATGATGTAGGCCTGGATCATTAACCCGCCCTTTAGTCGATTCACTATTCAGTTGCTTCTGTCAAATCCATATACTCCTCTATGGTAGACAAAGTAACTGTCGACTGTAGAGTCGCCTTACAGCTCACAACAGAATCCCAAGATGAACATATAACCGGTCATAGATCTCCAACTATCCACATCTCCAGCATAATCTTAATATGAGAAACCAACAACCAAAGCAACTTGATTATTCCCATAGCAGAGACCAATATCTGACTTACCTTTGAGATGCCTGAAAATTCTCTTCACCACTTGTTAATTCTGGTCGAGTTCAGACCATAATATACATTAAACTTCCAACTGCACTAGCATATGGAACTCGAGAAATGTACTCTTTCTCATTGTCAGTATGAAAAGTGTACATTCCCGACTTGTTGTTATATGCATTGGAGTATATATAGGCTTGGCAGATGACATCCCAAATATACTGAAGAATCTTCTTGATGTACTCCTACTGTGATAAGTTTTTTTCATCTTCTTCCTATCCCTACATATTTCAACTCCCATATTTTGAGCTTCACTTAGATCCTTCATCTCGAATTTCATAATGAGGGAACCCTTAACCTTCTAAGTGTATGTCTTATTCTAAGATGGCATCAAAATATCACCAACATACATAACTATATAAATGTGTGAACCACCCTACGCATTCTAGTCCACACATAAATCATACGACCACTTGTGATGACTGCCAATCCTATCTTCCATGCTTGTAAAAAGCATATTGAATTGGATTATCACGTTGTTAGTGAAAAGACACTAAAACAAGAAATTTGTGTTTCTTTTGTTTCGGGTTCGTAAAAGCTAGCTGACAAATTGACCAAAGGGCTCTCCATCTCTTCCTACAATCATCTCAAGAACAAAATGATGGTGTTATCCCCCTCATCAGTTTGAGGGGGCTTATTACGAGATATTACCAAAATCTCAAGGACATAACGCAATTATTCTCTTAAGAGTCTCATTAGTTTGTCATAGAATTCTTTATGTAATAAGTAGAATGTCATAGGCCTTTATGTTATTTCCAAAGACTGACTCTATGTATCTGATAAATCTGTTTTAGGAGTTATTAATATACTTTCTTATTATTTGTAATAGGCTTATTTCACATGATTTATGTGTTATATTTGCACAAATATGTGAATTTGACTATTTATAAGCCTACGACTGAAAAGTTGTGTTTCTAGCTTATTTGTGCATGTTTTCTCTCATATTTGCTATGATAATTGCACGGGTTGTTTAGTGTTGTGTATCTCAGGTAAAATAGGTGCAATGGAGCTTATGAGATGCTTGGATATGCTTGGAATGGAGCTAGATGAAGAGGAGAAAAGAAAACGCAGAGACGAAGCGAAGTTGGAAAAGTCACACAGGACCAGCCTGCACTCTTTTCGATGCTCAGGAAAATCTACAAAGAATTTTGAAGCAAGTCTTGCGGCATTGGAAAGTAGACATCCGTAGCTTTCCAACGATATATGGTAGGCCCGAAGACGAGTCCGTATGAGGGAGATACAGCCCGCGCAAGATCAGGAAATAATTCTGTCCGGGAATTACAAAGTAGAGGGGCTGAAGTGAAATTTCGGCGAGATTTCATTAAAAAGCGTGCCCAGGCAATAAAGGACGGATTCTCAGCCCCAAAACAGAGGGGGACGCTGCTAGGAACGAGGGAGGAAGGCTAGGAGAGAAGAGGAACATGGAGAACCACGCCGGAGTTGCCCGAACGCGATTTTTGTCACGAGTTTGACTATCCCTCGTATCTTTTCTATCGTTTCTCAATACAATGAACTTGTTAGCTATTATTTTAAGCATATTTGAGTAGTTTTATTTGCTAGGCTCTATGGAGAGCCTAGGGTTTTGCTAGACACCGTTCCGGATTTGTTTGTTTGATTCACGCTTATGGATTCACGTTATTGATTAATTTTCTTCTCTATTGGTGTATTGTTGACCTAGAACTATTGACACGTTTTAGGTAGGATATGAATGATGAATAGAGATGTCTTTGATCCATAACGTTTTTCTTAGCTTAAAGTAATAGTGAATTTGCTTCTTCTAGTAATCTTGTTCTTAATTTTATGCTACCTTAGCGTCATGAACTAGGGTATCTACTTGGTGAAAGATTGATGGACTGACAGGTGAAGATTGATTAGCTTGTGAATTTAGGATTGCTAGCAACCCCGTATCATGATGGACCGAAAGGTGAAATGTTAGGATTTGGATCAAAACGTAGGATTATTCTTAATGCCTGTTAGGTGATATAGTTTATGGATCGACAGATGACGACTATTGAATCTAGCATAGACTTACATGAGATCGACAGAAGATTGTAAGTAATTAAACGTGATCAAGAGCATATTCAATATTACATGTTTCAAAGCAATATCCGGAATTGTCTACTGCCCTAGGTAATCCATAGATCGCCTAGTCTTTCTTAGTATTTGATCAAACCTTGTTTCATTATAAAAAACCAAAAATATTGTCTTTTAGTTAGTTTAATACAGTCACTTGATTGGGGTGACAACTTCTCAAATCAACAACTTTCTTACTGTTATTTCAATTACACTTTTTAAATTTAATCTCTAATTAACAATAAACCTACTATCTGTCCTCGTGGGATCGATAACTCGGGGTTGAAATACCACCCCTATATTACTTCGACCGTGCACTTGCGTATACACGTAAGAAATCGTGTCAGTATCTTATAGCTGTCTAACCATGTAACCATGGTTTAACTTCTCTTTATATACCTTATTGTATTCAGGTTAGAGTTAATCGATTGAATACACGTAAACTATTTATTTTCCTTTATGTATTTGCTTCGTCTTCCTCATCCTTTGTTATGAGTTTATTCCTGATTCATTTCACTTAGTGTTCAACTAGATCATAAAGTCTAATGAAGAAATAATCTGGATAAAGAATCTAATCGTGCCCTAGGTTTTCCTTGGAACCTTGGAAAAGAGATTAGCTAATCATACTCGTGATAGCATAAAAGTTTTTTTATTACAGATAAAGATAAGATGGAGAAGAAGTATTCAATTGATGATATCATCTGCCTTGTGACGAATCTCTACTCCAAAAACGCTCTCAAGTGCTCCAAACTTGCTTCCATGTGTTTCTCCTTTGCAATATTATGATGATGATTGATTTCTAATGCTCTATAGCCTCCTAGGTCAAAGTAGACATGTTTCCTAAATTTTCTAGTGTAAAAATTTAGTGATTCTACTCTGGCCTCGGAACTGCGGCATATTGATTTTCTCCAGCTCGTGCGAACTCCTCCATATCTTGTGCGAGCTGTTTTGGGTATCGGCAGCTAGTACGAGATGCTAGGTAGTTCGTGCAAGCTACATATGCCTTTCTTCTTCTTCTTCTTTGGTGAATTTCGAAGGTTCGCTCCATGCTCCATCTCAATCTTCAATCTACTCGTTCATGTTATAGACAACACGAAACACAACACATGCAATCATATCCAATTAAAACACTCAAGTCAATGCATAAAACACTCGAATATCACATGATACATATGAAACTCGTTCATAAAAAAAACAACAAAATATACTCAGAATGACACCCGGTTCTTTTTTCCACACGAAACAGTGGGATTCTAAGCAAATATATGATACTAATTTAGCGTCTTCAAATACCCCCACACTACCTTTTTTCCCGTCCCTAGCAAAATCTCAACAAGCTTTAACCAAGTCACCACCGAGACTAAAAATTGCATACTCATTCGATTAACCGTTGCATGTCAAACATATATAAGCTTTGGGCTGGAAATCAAGAATAAATATCAAGTCCAAGACAGAAGCCCAAAGTATTAGAGATCAAGAGTGAAGCCCAAATTGTCCAAGCCCAATTAGTCAAGTCCAAAACATGTTTACCCTAGTTTGTATCGTGCTCCAGAAACACTGTATTTCCTCTCCACCTTCTACAGCTGTTTGTAGCTATCCATTTGTGACCGTTCATGAATGGTCGAGAACCATTGTATTTAGTCTCCGCCCTTTACGGTTTCTATGCAATCAATTCAATGAATTAACCATAATCGTTTCAGATCTATTTCTCTTTCATTTGAATTTTTGATTATTGTTTCTGTATTTTGCTTTCATGGTATCAGAGCCTCCCTGGTTATGCTCTCAACCACATTCATGTCTTCATCACACAATCCTCTTGCTATTCTATCCAATATCCACAATCTCATGCCGCACAAACTTGACGGCACCAACTATGTTATTTGGCGACACCAACTCACCTCCATCCTCAAAACTCAGGCGCTATTTGGGTTTCTTGATGGTTCAATTCAAGCTCCGGCACAGTTTCTTATCGCCGCCGATGGATCCGTTAGCGACGGTCGATCCCCTCTATACCACTTGGCATATCCAAGATCAAGCGATTCTCACACTGAACAATGCCACTTTATCTTCTGAAGCTCTTTCTCTGATTATTGGTGAAAATGATTCTAGATCTTTTTGGCTCACTCTTGAAACTCTACTTTGTCAACCGCAACCAAGTGGGATGACCTCTATGGCACACAGTTTTGTCTATGACATGGTCAAGAACAGGAAAACCTGTTACGAGTTTAAGAGTCCTCCGAAGATTTCGGAGTAAAAACCCTAGGCGAAACCCTAGGCGATCAACCTTCCTCCGGCGGCGTAACGGTGCAAAGGCTCTCAGGTTCAGTCACAATGGCAGGAAGATTACCAACAGAGTTTACAGAGAAGGAGAATCAAACGGTGGTATTTGAAGATGATTTCTGCGATTTAGCAGACAAAAAGTTCGCTTTTTGTTTAATCGGTACTTTTATTGCTGAAGAACGCATCAATGCAGGAGTTATGCGGGGGATGTTTAGGAGGATTTGGACAGAAGGTGAGAAGATTTCCATTCTAGAAGTTGATTTTAACACCTTCTTATTCATATTCCCCGACAAAAACTCCATGGAAAGGGTTCTCGCTGGAGGACCATGGATTTTTCAACGCAAAATCCTTCTACTTCGGTCGTGGGCTCTGGGAGAACCCACCAAGGAGGTCCCTTTTAATAATCTGGATGTCTGGATCCAGATCCTTGGTCTCCCCATTCAGTATGTGAACGAGGATGGGGCTCGCAAAATTGGAACAGGAATCGGAGAGGTCATAGTTGATAACTCCGTTTTCGGAGTTATTTTATGCCTTTTATTTCTACGTTTTGCGTGCTTATATTGGAGAATTTGTCGTCTTTTGAGTAAATTGAGCGTAAAAGTGAAAATATGAGTTCATGTGCAAAACTTGTTAAATCCGGGCGTTTCTTTAGATTTTTGAGCTTTTTATTGTGATATGATCGCGGGTTGTGTTTTCGTGTTGTGATTCGCAGGAAAACAGGGCTTGGATGATCGTGCGGGATTTGGAAGCGAACTTCGGAAACGAGGAACTCAAAGACAAGTCAAGAGGAGAGTCAAAAGTCAAAGGAGGTCAATGGAAAGTCAAAGGAAAGTCAAACAGAAGAGGAAGGTCAAAGAAAGTCAAAGAAAGTCAAAGGAAGAAAGAATGGAAGAAGAAGGTCAAAGAGGAGAATAGAAAAGTCAAAGGAAGCAAGAAGAGGGCTGGAACACAGTGTCTTCGTGCGAAGACATTTGTCTTCGTGCGAAGACAACACTTAGCCAAATTTTCAAGTCTGCAGAATTCTCTTCTCAAAACAACATGCAGTATCTCAATGAGAAGACCTTCGCACGAAGAGGCAGAAGTCTTCGTACGAAGACTCTTCGTGCGAAGACAACTGTCTTCGTGCGAAGAGATCGTGGGTCAGCAGCAATATTTTTGGGGCTTTTCCGTATTATTTCCAAACTTTGTAATAGTATTATGGGAACGTATTTAAGACTTTTAGGTCGTCTTTTTCAGTAGTTTTGGAGGATTAGAGACATCTTTGGAGATCAAGAAGCTAGGAGAGAGCTTAGGAGCTTTTGGATCATTCGTTTGAATTCTAAACTCTCGTTTTTCTTGATTTTCATGTTTAAACTCATTATAATCGTTGTTTTGATCATGAATATGAGTAGCTAAACACCTTTTGCTGGGAATTCTCGTTTGGTGTAGCTAGGGTTTGATCTAAAGTCAATGTTTTGAGGATTGTGATGCATGCTTTAGCTTAATCTCTCGTGTTTTGATCATGAAATACAATTTTTGCGTGTCCCCGGCAACGGCGCCAAAAACTTGACACGATCCAACCGCAAGTGTACGGCTGTCGCGTGTAGTAATATCCGGAAATCCGGGTTGTCGAACCCAAGGGACTTTGTTTAAATTAATTATTATTCTATACCTTATGTGGGCAAGTTGCAAGTTGTGTTTTTATCTAATTCTAAGAAATTAAACGCAAAATTCTCAATTAACCAAGTGAAATAATTCACGATTAATAAAGAATGAATATTTGGAGGTTTTTATCAATACGGGAAAAGCACCGGGAATTCTCTAGGTTCACTAGGTCGATCTAAATTTACGTTTTGATTCGTAAAACAACCACGTGTTATTCACTATTAATCAAGCAACGTTGAACTTACCGAGTTACCAAGTAAATCCACTATACTTAAACTGAACTAAACCGAGTTACCAAGCCTAATTTAGGTTTAAGTATGCATTAAGATTATGATTCTACTTTAACGATCCTAGTTAACAATGCCGAGTTACCAAACGTTGATACGACTAGGTGGATTATTCGATTTACCGACTAGTTATCACGGAGTTACCGCGTGAAACTAATTAATTCTATCTCTACGTTAGCTACTCGCAAAGATAATAAGATTAAGAACACGAATAAACCATAATAATGCATAAACACGAGAGATTAAGCTAAAGCATGCATCACAATCCTCAAAACATTGACTTTAGATCAAACCCTAGCTACACCAAACGAGAATTCCCAGCAAAAGGTGTTTAGCTACTCATATTCATGATCAAAACAACGATTATAATGAGTTTAAACATGAAAATCAAGAAAAACGAGAGTTTAGAATTCAAACGAATGATCCAAAAGCTCCTAAGCTCTCTCCTAGCTTCTTGATCTCCAAAGATGTCTCTAATCCTCCAAAACTACTGAAAAAGACGACCTAAAAGTCTTAAATACGTTCCCATAATACTATTACAAAGTTTGGAAATAATACGGAAAAGCCCCAAAAATATTGCTGCTGACCCACGATCTCTTCGCACGAAGACAGTTGTCTTCGCACGAAGAGTCTTCGTACGAAGACTTCTGCCTCTTCGTGCGAAGGTCTTCTCATTGAGATACTGCATGTTGTTTTGAGAAGAGAATTCTGCAGACTTGAAAATTTGGCTAAGTGTTGTCTTCGCACGAAGACAAATGTCTTCGCACGAAGACACTGTGTTCCAGCCCTCTTCTTGCTTCCTTTGACTTTTCTCTTCTCCTCTTTGACCTTCTTCTTCCATTCTTTCTTCCTTTGACTTTCTTTGACTTTCTTTGACCTTCCTCTTCTGTTTGACTTTCCTTTGACTTTCCATTGACCTCCTTTGACTTTTGACTCTCCTCTTGACTTGTCTTTGAGT
Source organism: Linanthus parryae (assembly GCA_023055425.1). Taxonomy (NCBI): domain Eukaryota; kingdom Viridiplantae; phylum Streptophyta; class Magnoliopsida; order Ericales; family Polemoniaceae; genus Linanthus; species Linanthus parryae. The sequence goes on along the minus strand of JALGPY010000004.1, from coordinate 122,807,551 downwards.
TCCTCGTTTCCGAAGTTCGCTTCCAAATCCCGCACGATCATCCAAGCCCTGTTTTCCTGCGAATCACAACACGAAAACACAACCCGCGATCATATCACAATAAAAAGCTCAAAAATCTAAAGAAACGCCCGGATTTAACAAGTTTTGCACATGAACTCATATTTTCACTTTTACGCTCAATTTACTCAAAAGACGACAAATTCTCCAATATAAGCACGCAAAACGTAGAAATAAAAGGCATAAAATAACTCCGAAAACGGAGTTATCAACTACCCCCACACTACCTTTTGCTCGTCCCGAGCAAATCTCCCAAGTCAATTCCATCTTTCTCAAGTCAAAACTCCTTTCGCTTTTCCGCAATTCATCCAACTTTGCATACTCAACCAATGACTCATTGCATACTTCCCTACGCCAATTGCATACTATCACCTCACATTGCATACAATACCAAAAACACTTGCATACTTATCCGAGTAGAACCATTCACCAACCATCCTTCCTACTAGTCGACACGACTCGATTATACACAATGCACCTATATGCAAATGCAATATTCACAATGCAAGTATTGAAATACAATTTTTTTTTCTTTTCTTTTGCGAGATTGGGCAATCTCCATTAGCTTAAACCGATTCACACGAAGCGATGAGAAATCTAGGCACAAGGAATGATTCGAAATCAAATTCGTCAACATGAATTCCCCCTAGCTAGTATAGAAAATCTAACTTTACTAAGTACAAGAATGCAATACCTTTTCATGTGTGCCACAAAATAAAAGGCTACGCTAGGCTAAGCCACGTTCAAGGTCCGAGCTCCTAATCCGCTAACGGGTTTAAAATGATGAGGCTTTAGGGACAAATAGGATAAGAATCAAATACAAGTCCTAAAGCGTCACATTCTCACAAATACCAAAGCTCACACACCCTCACAACAATAATGGAAACCAAGCCCGAAACTCACCATCTCCGGCCCTCGATCCCCTCAAACCCCGGTACAATTACGATCTCCGCGGCCATCGTCATGAATGATGCATAAACCAAAATTTTCCCGTTTGTGAACTAGTCGCTTCTCCACTCGTTCTTCCACAAAGCTTCCCATTCAACCTTTATTCATCTCTCCTTTTTTTTTCTCTCTTTTCTTTTCTTTTCTTTTTTTTTTTTTTTTTTTTTTTTTTTTTTTTTTTACTATATCTCTCAAAATCCTGCAAAATTCCTTCAATCTCTTTCACGAGTGGTCTTCCAATGAATCAAGCTAATCATGTAATCGTAAGGAGAGACACTATCAAAATCACGTATAAATTACAAATCAAAGTCTCTCCCAATCTCAATGAAATCCTCGGTGTAAATCAACAAAGCCGCTAACATTAAAGAAACATGTGTGGGGATGGAGTCGTCGCAAACGCAATCTCGATGTCCGAAGTCAAATGTCGACACCCCCACACTCGAATGCAATCCTGTCCCCTCTCACGTAGTCGATCAAATGTCTGTCTCGTGCCTAATCCAACCAAACCTCCTACACCATGATGAGTAAGATCCGGTACCTAGCACGATCCACCTATTAAATTCCCCCAACCCAAGTTTCGTGTGTATTAGATGTACACACTCACGGCTCTCCTCACTTGTGTCCATGTTGTAATGCCATGGAACACCGCCACACCGAAGTGCGCAAGCCTACTCTCACTCACCCTCGCATTCCCCTCGAAGATCACAAATGAAGTGCATGCGATATGTAAGACTCACACAAATATAGCATGAAGTACTCCCTCATCGAACCCCCTCAACTACAACACCCTCGTGACGCACTAAAGTGGTGATTCTAACCAATCAATGCTGAAGGCCAAGAATCGTCACCCTAAGTCCAAAGGTTGTCAAAGAATCCATGGTTCAAATACGGGTTTGCTAGTGGTCCTACAAGGTAAGTTCTAGAAGCAGTGAGTGCTCTAATACACACCTCGCACAGCTGTTCTGTGTGCCACTACGAGGCGGGTTGGCGACTACCTAAGACGTACACAAGAACGTTCGGCTTGTTTAGCTCACACCTAGCTCAACTCTTGTAAGAAAATTAGGCACACACTTTAAATTTGAAAGAATTAAATTTGAGTGTAAAATAGGCACGCATTCCCGTAAAGAGAGTTTCTCTATACTTACTAAGGGACTCTCACATTGTCACTCTCGATCGCAATTCACGCCCTATGCCTAAAAGTCTCACGCTTCTTGATTTTACCGAATTTTCAGCTGTTTTCAATTGCCCTTTCTCAAATTTTTAATTTTTTTTGGATTTTTCACATTTTTAGTTTTTTTGTTTTTTTTCTTTTTTTATACCTACACTATATGCAAGGCCAACTCGATTAACGACTCAACAATGGTAGGTTGACTCAAAAATACCAAAACGTGCAAAAAAATGAATAACAAAAAGAAAAATAAGGACATAACCAAAAACATCTAACTATATGCAGACACTGGCGATGCAAAGACACGACACTGACTAGTAACAAGGATTCAACCACCCCCACACTAGAATGCATCGTTGTCCTCAACGATAACACGAGGACTCAACAATTCTAGCACGAGGGCACACTCCACTACTCGTCATCTTCCTCCTCATCTTCCTCATCCTCATCATCCTCTTCTTCCTCATCCTCACTCGGCGGAACCTCATATTCAAAGTCATCCTCCTGAAACCATGGATCCGCCGTCGGGACTGGTGGAACAAACTCCCCCGGTGCCTGACCACTCGACTGTATTACCCACTGGCCAACCATCTGGATTAAACCCCCCAGCTTCGCCTGATTGTCCCGAGTGTGGGCAAACTGGCGTCTTCTCTCAAGTCTATCCCGGGCCATCTCCTCTCTCAAGTGGTCGTAGGCAACCTGGTTGTCAAACCTAGAGGTGTTCATCCTCCTACCCTTGCCCTTCTTCCTCGCTGTCTCATCAAACCTGTGCCACTTCCTAGCCGTAAACGGTTTCAAGTCCATATCTCGCCCTATGACTACCTCAGCAGTTTTGGCCAGGTGAGTGATCAAGCAGGTATGACCGGGGCCCAATTTGTTTGTCCTCGACACCCTCTCAAGACAGTTCTCCCAAATCAGCTTGGGGATATCAATTCGAACCCCGGTGTAAAGACAAAGGGCCCAAACCGAGAGGCGGAAAGTATAACTAGGGTTTCGTGTGATTCCCAAAACCCAGTTCTCTAACACTTCACAACACCACCTAGCCTCCGGCCTGTAAAACCTCTTCTCGGCCTTCCAATAAATCACCTCTCCCTTCCTGTCCCACGGATCAACCCCCTTCGCAAAGCAAAAAGCATTTAGACGAGACCAAAGGTTCTCACTACGAAGAACCGTCTCTAACCCACAACCGTCTTTCAAAGCAGGGAAACCCATGGCGAGTGCGATAGTCTCTGGCGTGAAGACTATCCACTCGTTCCGACAGTAAACGAGACGAGGGTCTTGACTCTCACCGTCCTTTGCATAACGCAAATTGAACAAAAACTCTCTCGTAATGTGTGAACTCGACTGCCCTACTAGTTTAAACCAATTCTCAAGCTTCTCACGCTCATAAATTTCCTTTATTGCTTGAGGCATGTCCTCGTGCAAAGGAAAGGCTTTCTCGGGCTGCCCGTTCTTTGTCAAATACGTATCTCTACGAGAGTCAAGATGGGCCTCGTGGGTGACGAATCGGTAGCTATCATAATAACCCGGCGCAATACTACGCTCTTTCAAATTAGCCTTGGCCTTTCGTCGACCGACAATAACCGGTTTAGCCGGGAAAGGGGCCGTCAAGATGGCATATTGGGGAGTAGGCGGTATCTCCAATTGGGGATCGCCCGATCCCGATGCTTCTTGCGACGAACCCTCTCCCGTCTTTCTCTTCTTACCACCCGCCATTTAAAATTCAAATCCAAGTAAAACAAGCAATTCAACACTTGTGCACGTGAACAAGAAGTGTAAACGAAACGAAACACGTAGGCACGTAACAAGTAGTTCCTAGGACTTTACGCAATCGCCCCCAAATACGCTTCTAAGCGCAACAAATATAACCGGGCTTTTACTCAATGTGCCTAAGACTCGATTATGAAATTGCGAAGTTTAGATAGTACCTACGCGTCCGGAGCAAGTCTTACGGACGCAAAAATTTCCCAATTTGACGAACCCCGACTGATTTTTGTGGTGCCGGAAAAATTTGTCCAAATCTTGAATTTCTTGCTGCCCCGTACTCCTTGCGTAGTCCCCGTCAATGTTTCCTTCTCGTCCGAAAGGTGAATCAAACTGTAGCTCGTCCAATTTCTCACTTTGCCTTCCAAACCCTAGCTTCTTTGTCCTCTAATTGCTCTCTGTTCTTGCACTCTCTCTCAAAACAACCGCTAGAATCTTGTTCTCCTTGTAATCGCGAGCAAAACCCTAGGTGGGTTGCTAAAGTTGGTGAAGAAACAAGTGAGGGGTGAATTGAGCTCTTGCGGCTATGGAGGAGAGGACTTGAAGTTGAAGATGAAGAATGAGGAGAAGGACGAAGACCAGCTGATTAGGCTTCAAACGTGGGCAAAAAGTCCACTTTGCCCTCAGTAACTAGCCTCCAGCTTCTGTCCGTGTGTGACCAATTCTGTCATTTTGCGCGCTGTCTTCGTGCGAAGACAAAAGTCTTCGTGCGAAGAGTCTTCGTACGAAGACTTTTTGTCTTCGCACGAAGGTCTTCTCAAACAGATACTGAGAGCTGTTTTGAGAAGACAATTCAGAGCATCAAAAATTTTTCTAAGTACAATGTCTTCGTACGAAGACAATTGTCTTAGTACGAAGACAATGCTGAATTGTGCCAAAAACATCCTTTTTGTCGATTTTTCGCGTCTTCGATCGTGCCTTTGCTTTCCGAAGGATCTCCTCGACCTCGAGACTCCCTTTTCACCTTAAAACACTCCCAAAATCCGGGGAATGTTTTATTTGTCAATTTCACGCGTTCCAAGGCACGATTTGCATTTCCGGATGCTTTTGGCCTCGTTTTACTTGCGAAAACATCCTTTTTGGCGTAACTTTCTCATCCGGACTCCGATTTGCGCGATCCACCCGTCTACAGAAAGCTCTCGACCACCCCCACACGTTGGCATTGTTCAATTCTCATTTCAATCTGTCCTTCAAAATTTCACCTCGTAATCCGTGCCGGCGTGCTAGCTTTCTCCGTTCACTAATCAAATGCTTGCGCAAATCAAGACGGGGAGTCCCGGAACATGATCTTCCCCAGGTGCGTGTGTTGAATAGATGCAGGAATGGCTTCTATCTTCAATTTCTTCACTTCGGATCCCGATACGCGTATTTAGCTGCAAATCTGGACTTTTTACTCTGTTTCGCACGCGCGCATCAAGAAGGGGGATCCGAAATAGGCCTTTCACCTCGTATTCCTGCACATACTCATTGGAAATATTAAATCCACTCTCTCGCACCTCTCAATAACATCAAACCGAATAAAATTTACAAAACAGTATTAAAATCTATCCTAACGCAATAAATAGGTTGGGTTGCCTCCCAACAAGCGCTTTGTAATTTAAGGTCGACGGCCCGACCCAGTTACCTCAGAGACTTCTCAAGTTGCGGGAGTTGCATGAAGCCATTCAATGACTCCAATGAAATTCCCGTCCACGTACGGTTTTGCTCTCTGGCCATTCACCTTAAACCTGTTCCCATTCGCATCCTCTACCTCAAGAGATCCCCATGGATAAACTTCAGTAATCGTGTAGGGACCACTCCATCTAGATTTCAATTTCCCTGGAAACAGCTTTAGTCTTGCATTGAAGATCAACACTTTCTGTCCTACCTTGAAGTCTCTCGGGATGATGTGCCTGTCGTGCCACAATTTTGTCCTCTCCTTATAGATTTTCGCACTTTCATACGCCATCAATCGAAATTCTTCAAGTTCAAGTAGCGCTTGCTTTCGTAGCTCACCGGAGAGCTTAGCGTCCAAATTGATCTTCTTCAAAGCCCAGAATGCCTTGTGCTCAAGTTCCACCGGAAGATGACACGACTTCCCAAACACTAATTGGTAGGGAGACATGCCCAAAGGAGTCTTGTAAGCAGTCCTGTATGCCCATAAGCTATCATCTAAATGCAGAGACCAATCCTTGCGTCCCGGGTTGACTGTCTTCTCCAGAATCCCTTTTATCTCACGGTTAGACACTTCTGCTTGTCCATTCGACTGCGGATGATAGGCCAGTGATATCTTATGCGTCTTTACCCCATATTTGCTCAAGACATTGGCAAAGACTTTATTCACAAAATGCGATCCTTCATCACTGATTATGGCTCTGGGAGTTCCAAACCGCGTAAAAATGCTCTTTCGCACGAATCTCTCTACAGTAGCTCCATCGTTCTTTGGGCAAGCCATTGCCTCCACCCACTTGGTCACATAATCCACAGCTAACAGTATATAAAGATTACCAAGTGAAGACGGGAATGGTCCCATGAAATCGATGCCCCAGACATCAAAAGGCTCTACTTCCAGCACGAAATTTTGAGGCATCTCGTTTCGGCTGGAGATATTGCCGGTTCTCTGACATCGATCACATTGCTGCACAAATAGATGAGCATCTTTATGTAAAGTAGGCCAGTAAAATCCACTTTGCAATACCTTTGCCACAGTACGCGCTTTCCCAAAATGTCCTCCGCAATTCAATTCGTGGCAGTGTCTAAGAATGTCCAAAGTGTCTGGCTCAGCTACGCATCTTCTCAACACATTGTCAGCTCCCAACCTAAACAAATAAGGGTCATCCCAGAAATAGTGTCGTGCATCTGCGAAGAATTTCTTCTTCTGATGGAACGTCATGTCTTTCGGGACAATTTTGAGCGCCTTGAAATTTGCTAAATCCGCAAACCAAGGCACAGCTGCTACCACTACCATAAGTTGTTCGTCTGGAAAATCTTCTCTAATCGGCACATCTTCTTGTTTTTCGTTATCCAGTCGTGACAAATGGTCTGCAACAACATTCTCTACACCCTTTTTGTCCTTTATCACTATATCGAACTCTTGCATCAGTAACACCCATCGGATCAATCTAGGCTTCGCATCCTTCTTAGCAAGAAGATATTTGAGGGCTGCATGGTCCGTGAAAATAGTCACCTGGGAACCCACAAGATATGGACGAAACTTGTCCAATGCGAAGATAATGGCCAACATCTCTTTCTCCGTGGTGGCATAATTAACCTGTGCAGTGTTAAGAGTACGACTAGCATAGTAAATAACATGAGCTACCTTGTCTTTCCGCTGTCCCAGCACTGCTCCCACCGCATAGTCGCTGGCATCACACATAAGTTCGAACGGTAGAGTCCAGTCTGGAGTGGCTATAATGGGAGAACTAATCAGCTTCTTCTTGAGCAAATCAAAAGCTGTCTTGCAGTCTTCATTGAAATCAAACACGGCATCTTTCTCAAGCAAACCAGATAAAGGCTTTGTGATTTTCGAAAAATCCTTAATGAAGCGCCGATAGAAACCTGCATGTCCCAAGAAACTCCGTACCCCTTTGACAGACGTAGGGTAAGGAAGCTTCTCAATCACCTCAATCTTCGCCCGGTCTACCTCTAAACCTTTACTGGAGATCTTGTGACCCAACACTATTCCCTCGGTCACCATGAAATGGCACTTCTCCCAGTTAAGCACTAGGTTGGTGTCAATACATCTGTCCAGTACCCGAGCTAGCTGCTGGAGACAATCTTCGAACCCATCACCATAAAGTGAAAAATCATCCATGAAGACTTCAAAATTCTGCTCCATCATATCTGAGAAGATAGACATCATGCACCTTTGAAACGTAGCTGGGGCATTGCATAGCCCAAATGGCATGCGTCTGAATGCAAACGTCCCATATGGACAAGTAAATGTCGTCTTCTCCTGGTCAGCTGGCTCAATCGCTATCTGATTATACCCAGAATATCCATCCAAAAAGCAGTAGTGTGAATGGTGAGCTAGCCTATCAAGCATCTGGTCCACGAATGGGAGGGGAAAATGATCCTTCAAAGTGGCATCATTGAGTTTGCGGTAATCCATGCAAACTCTCCACCCAGTAACGGTACGTGTGGCAATTTGATCACCTTTTTCCCCTTCCACCACAGTTATACCTCCCTTCTTGGGAACACATTGTACCGGGCTAGTCCACGTGCTGTCGGAAATCGGATAGATGATACCTGCTTCCAACCATTTAAGCACCTCTTTCTTCACCACCTCCTGCATGTGAGGGTTGAGACGGCGCTGAAATTGAACTACCGGCTTCTTGTCTTCCATGAGCCTGATCTTATGCTGGCAAACTGTGGGGCTGATCCCCTTAATATCTGCTATTGTCCATCCCATAGCTGCTTTCCTCTTCTGTAGTACCTCGAGAAGCTGCTCCTCCTGTTCCCTGTCCAAACATGCAGATACAATCACAGGTAAAGTATCATTAGGTCCCAAATATAAATATTTCAAATGAACAGGTAAAGGTTTTAATTCTAAAACAGGAGCAGTAATAAGAGAAGGAGTAAGAATCTTCCTGCTTCCCTCATTAAAGAGGGGTAATGGTAGGCGCCAATGAACATCTAAAGCTTGCTCTTTCTCGCTGGAATCAACTAGAGCAAGCTCCTCATATAGTTGCTCCAACAAAATATCGTCCTCCTCGTCCAGCGTATATGCCTCCACCCCAAAGCACTGCTCGCTCACCGCGTATGCGGGAAACTTCATAGCCTCAAATACATTGAAAGCCACCTTCTCATCGTTGATCTGCATAGTCAGCTCTCCGTTGGCCACATCAATGATAGTTCTCCCAGTGGCCAAGAATGGACGGCCCAAAATAAGAGGAACATCCTCGTCGGCCTCCATGTCTAAGATCACAAAATCCGCTGGGAAGATGAGTCCTTCAACTCTCACTAGTACATCCTCTAAAACACCCCTGGGGCGTTTTATTGTGCGATCAGCCATCTGCAAGCACATCCTGGTAGGCTTAGGATCTCCCACACCAAGTTGCTCAAAAACCGATGTAGGCATCAAATTAATACTCGCACCAAGGTCACATAATGCTCTCCCATGAAATGCGTCTCCCAATGTAACAGGAATGATGAAACCGCCCGGATCTTTCATCTTCTTTGGCAGCGCTTTTTGCACAACGGCGCTACACTCCTCATTTAGAGTAACGGTCTCAAAATCATCCATGCGCCTCCTATTAGAAAGGAGGTCCTTGAGAAATTTGGCATATTTCGGCATTTGTGAGATGGCCTCTGCAAAAGGTATATTAATGTGCAGTTTCCTGAATATATCCACAAACTTCTTGAAATGCTTGGCATCTTCTTGGCTCTTCAATCTTTGCGGGTATGGCACTCGCACACTATATTCCTCCCTAGGCTTCTGTTTCTCATCCGACTTCCTCACCGTGTCCTTTGATTGGGGACTCACGGTAGGCACGGGAATCTCTTCATCCAAAGCTTTCTCAGTGGCCTTAGTCGCCTCAGCTCGCGCGTGGCTAGGATATGGGGGATCCTCAGTAGTGATGCCACTGCGAGTTGTGATGGCATTTAGCTGCTCGTTAGGAGTGATGGTATTTGCTGGAAGCATGCCTGGTGGAAGCTTGACGTTTTGATTGGCGATCTGCCCAATCTGAGTCTCATGACTTTTTATTGTTGCTTGTATTGAGACAATCGCGCTCTCCATCCTGTCGTGATTAGCTAGGAGCTTTCTCAATAGGGCATTTGTCTCTTGCTCTTCTTTTTGTGGAGCCTGCTGTTGTGGAGCTTGTCTCGCTTGATATGGAACATTGGGTCTCTGTCCGGGTGCATATAATCCACTGTTTGGATTGGCATAGCTAAAGTTGGGGTGATTACGATTGTTGGGATGATAGGTGTTAGGCCATTGCTGCTGTCGCATAAAATTCACATCTTCAACACTGTTATCATATCCCTGGCTTTCATCTGCTAGTAATTCACCCATGGGCTTCTGAGTTGGGGGGTGCATACCGTGAAATGCTGAAGTCATGGATTCCAACTTTTGTTCCATCGATTCAATCTTGTTGACTAAGGATGTATCCCCCGGTTTGGAGTACCTACGCGTTTCAGATCGTGTAGTCTCTCTCTTTGACGCATTGTTCAGCAAATCTTGAGCTCGCTGTGCTCCAAGTCCCATAAAATTACCTCCAGCTAGCATATCCAACTGGTCAGCTGTCTCCTTGTCTAATGCAGTGTAGAAATAATGGAAGAGCTTGTGCCATGGCTCTCCATGATTCGGACATCTACGGAGAATTTGGCTAAACTTCCTCCATGCATCTCCCAAAGAGCTGTCTTCATCCTGAGTGAACTTTGCTATCTCTGCCATCTGCTGCGCGACTCTGGATGGTGGCAAGTACTTCCTCAGAAACTCATGACAACAATCTGCCCATGTCACTATGCTTCCAGCTGGCAGCTCCATAAGCCACTTCTTGGCTTTTCCAGATAAGGAGAATGGAAATAGTAAAAGCTTAACTGTTTCATCTGGAACTCGCTGATCGTGCAGGGTTGAAGTGATTTGCTCAAATACCAGCAGATGGTGATTGGGGTCATCTCCTGGAGCTCCGTTGAATGCGCACTCATCACGAACCATGTTGATCATATGTTGGCGCAACTCGAAGTGTTGGGCATTGATCTGTGGTCTGACAATGGTAGGCTGATAACATGCTGGAGTAGTCCTGAAATAATCCACCATCGGGCGTTCTTCATTCTCAGCATTGTTCTGCCTGTTGTTTTCCCCATTATTACCATTGTTGTTCCCACCGATGTTCGCCACTTGTGCCCCCACACCATGACGTGGTTGTGGATTTGGGGGAGCCATGCGATCCATCCTTGCCTGCATCTCAGCCATTTGAGCTCTCACCTCTTCAGTTTCTGCGGCTCTTCGTGCAGCCTCCTCTACAGCTGCAACTCTAGCTGCTTCCGCATCCTGCAAACCTTTGCGGATCCTCTCATACTCAGCTCTCGTTTCTTCGTCCATAACTACTGAGCTTGAATTCCTCTTGTCTCTACGCTGTGCTTTTAATAAGGATTCCGGGTCTTCAAACGTTGGATACAAAGGCTCGTCTCGAGAACGGGTCATGCACCGAGTAAATCAACCTGAAATCACGAAACACGCAAAACGTAGGTGAGTAACGGATATAAACAATAAATTAAAATCCCTAAGGCTAGGAATTATAACTAATTTAGCCGAAGTCCCCGGCAACGGCGCCAAAAACTTGACACGTTCCAACTGCAAGTGCACAGCCGTCGTGTGTAGTAATAAACCGGAAATCCGGGTTGTCGAACCCAAGGGACTTTGTTTAAATTAATTATTATTCTATACCTTATGTGGGCAAGTTGCAAGTTGTGTTTTTATCTAATTCTAAGAAATTAAACGCAAAATTCTCAATTAACCAAGTGAAATAATTCACGATTAATAAAGAATGAATATTTGGAGGTTTTTATCAATACGGGAAAAGCACCGGGAATTCTCTAGGTTCACTAGGTCGATCTAAATTTACGTTTTGATTCGTAAAACAACCACGTGTTATTCACTATTAATCAAGCAACGTTGAACTTACCGAGTTACCAAGTAAATCCACTATACTTAAACTGAACTAAACCGAGTTACCAAGCCTAATTTAGGTTTAAGTATGCATTAAGATTATGATTCTACTTTAACGATCCTAGTTAACAATGCCGAGTTACCAAACGTTGATACGACTAGGTGGATTATTCGATTTACCGACTAGTTATCACGGAGTTACCGCGTGAAACTAATTAATTCTATCTCTACGTTAGCTACTCGCAAAGATAATAAGATTAAGAACACGAATAAACCATAATAATGCATAAACACGAGAGATTAAGCTAAAGCATGCATCACAATCCTCAAAACATTGACTTTAGATCAAACCCTAGCTACACCAAACGAGAATTCCCAGCAAAAGGTGTTTAGCTACTCATATTCATGATCAAAACAACGATTATAATGAGTTTAAACATGAAAATCAAGAAAAACGAGAGTTTAGAATTCAAACGAATGATCCAAAAGCTCCTAAGCTCTCTCCTAGCTTCTTGATCTCCAAAGATGTCTCTAATCCTCCAAAACTACTGAAAAAGACGACCTAAAAGTCTTAAATACGTTCCCATAATACTATTACAAAGTTTGGAAATAATACGGAAAAGCCCCAAAAATATTGCTGCTGACCCACGATCTCTTCGCACGAAGACAGTTGTCTTCGCACGAAGAGTCTTCGTACGAAGACTTCTGCCTCTTCGTGCGAAGGTCTTCTCATTGAGATACTGCATGTTGTTTTGAGAAGAGAATTCTGCAGACTTGAAAATTTGGCTAAGTGTTGTCTTCGCACGAAGACAAATGTCTTCGCACGAAGACACTGTGTTCCAGCCCTCTTCTTGCTTCCTTTGACTTTTCTCTTCTCCTCTTTGACCTTCTTCTTCCATTCTTTCTTCCTTTGACTTTCTTTGACTTTCTTTGACCTTCCTCTTCTGTTTGACTTTCCTTTGACTTTCCATTGACCTCCTTTGACTTTTGACTCTCCTCTTGACTTGTCTTTGAGTTCCTCGTTTCCGAAGTTCGCTTCCAAATCCCGCACGATCATCCAAGCCCTGTTTTCCTGCGAATCACAACACGAAAACACAACCCGCGATCATATCACAATAAAAAGCTCAAAAATCTAAAGAAACGCCCGGATTTAACAAGTTTTGCACATGAACTCATATTTTCACTTTTACGCTCAATTTACTCAAAAGACGACAAATTCTCCAATATAAGCACGCAAAACGTAGAAATAAAAGGCATAAAATAACTCCGAAAACGGAGTTATCACATAGATGTGGACAAAAGGATCTTCAGCGAGGGGGATGATGGCAATTTCGTTCGTGTAAGGGTTAGACTCCCTATAAACGAAGCTTTGCCGCGTGGGATCCATGTCACAATCCGGAACGAGAAGATGTGGATTGATTTCCGTTATGAACGGATACCGAGTGTATGTAGATGGTGTGGAAAAGTTACTCATGATGGCGATAGTTGTGAAGAGTACTCACCGGGTGAAAAAGCAAACTTGGAGGATGGCTACGGGAATTTCTTGCTCTATCATCCGATAGTTAAAAGAAACATCCCGAAGCAGAAAAAGCAGGAGGGCGAGGAAGTCACGGGCCAAACCCAAACACAGGAGAACCATCGAGCAGTTTCTCCAAAGGATACTGAGGTGGAAAGACAAGAAGTGCAGGACAGGGTAGAAGTAATTGCAGAAGAAGGAGAAGCTATTGCAGTCGACGAAGGACCAATACAGGTGGGGATCGAAACCACTGCATCCCAGATGGAATTCGTCCAGGGTTTTGCAGCGTCAATTGTGGATAGTGCAATCGGGCAGACAGAGAGGTCGGTTAAAAGCAGAGTATCCAGCCTGAATAAGGCGATGCAAGGAAATACAGATGTTGACAAGACAAAGAGAAAGGGCTCTACTACTTACTTTAGCCCTCCTCCCAATAAATCAGCGCTGGAGACGTTTATGAACAAAAAAGGACGACAGCTTGACTTCGGGGCGGCAGTGGTCAGTGAAGAGGAGACAAGAAGGCAAGGGGGTACGGATTTCACTAAAGGGGCGGAGACCGATGTTCGGTCCGCCCTAAAACAATGAGTCTCATAAGTTGGAACATTCGAGGGTTGGGCAACCCTCGAAATGTTACGGCTCTTCGCAACCTTGTGAAGAGTCATAGCCCCGGTTTTGTTTTCTTGTTGGAAACAAGACTGTCAGTTTTGGAGATGGAAGGAGTCACAAGAAGGTTAGGAAATTTTAAAGGAAAAGTGGTGGATAGTAGAGGCAGAAGTGGAGGCATAGCCCTCTTATGGCGAGAAGATCTCACGGTCAAAGTTGTTTCAACCTCTTTCTGGCACATAGATTGCGAAGTGTTAGATGAGCCGTCGCAAAAGTGGTGGCAGTTGACATGTTTCTATGGTAATCCGGATTCAAGGGAGAGACACCATTCGTGGGAGCTGTTGCGACGTATAAGGGGTTCTAGAAATTTGCCTTGGTGTGTTTTAGGTGATTTCAACGCCATGACTAGATCGTTGGAGAAACTAGGAGGAAGGGGTTTCGACGAACAAGGAGCGAGTTTGTTTCGTCAAGTTCTCCAAGATCTTAATCTTCATGATCTAGGTTTTCATGGTAAGGAATTCACTTGGGAAAGCAACCCTCGAAATGGGGAGATTATTTATGAACGCCTTGATCGTGTAGTAGCAACCGTAGAGTGGATGGTGCTATTCCAAGGGAGTAGAGTAGATCACTTGATTGCAACAGTCTCGGATCATTGCCCGATCCAGTTGCGATGGGAAGCGGAGAAGACACGAAGGAAGAGTCAACGCCGATTCCAATTTGAGGCGTTCTGGAAGCAATACCCTAGCTGTGGAGAAGTCATCGCAAGGGAGTGGGCTTTAATGCCCAAAGAGCTCTCACTTTCGGTCAAGCTGTCAAATCTTGCAGCTAGACTAAAAGAATGGGAGAAAGACGAAGTTGGTAATATCACTACAAAGTTAGCACGTCTCAGAAGACAGCTCAGTGGGCTGGAAGAAGGGGAAGGATACCGGCGTAACCGTGAATCAATAGCCAACATCAAAGCAGATATTAACAAGCTTATGATTCAAGAAGAAGAGATTTGGCTACAAAGAAGCCGTATCCAGTGGCTGGAAAAGGGTGATCGCAACACTGCGTTTTTCCACCGTAAAGCTACGATCCGAAAGGCGCGCAACGCTCTTAAGGGATTAGAAGATAGCTCTGGCAACTGGTGTACAGGCGAGGAAGAGGTAATAAACATCTTAACAAAGTATTTTAATGAGCTGTTTTCGTCAACAAACCCTCAGAGAGTAGATATGGAACCGTTACTTAATGAGGTACCGGATCTAGTATTTGGAATTAACAGGTCTCTCCTAGACGGCCCTTACACGGCAAAAGAAGTGAAAGAAGCCCTTACTCAAATGGGACCGCTTAAAGCCCCAGGGTTTGATGGGTTCTCTGCTACTTTCTATCAATCCTACTGGGGCACAGTGGGAGGTGATGTTGAACAAGTTTGTCTCGACATTCTTAACGGAAGGCGGAGTATGGCCGAGTTTAATAAAACAATTATTGCTCTCATTCCAAAGGTTAATCAGGTGAGAAAGCCGTCGGATCTACGTCCGATTAGTTTATGTTCTGTGGTTTACAAAGTTGTGACCAAATCAATGGCGAACAGACTTAAACTAGTCCTCCCAGATATTATTACGAAATATCAAAGTGCTTTTGTGCCCGGTCGATTGATTACGGACAATATCCTCCTAGCTTACGAACTAATGCATACGATGAAGTACCGGAAAAAGGATAAAACGGGTAGCTTTGCCCTCAAAATTGACATGTCAAAGGCGTACGATCGTGTGGAATGGGATTTTATTCGTGCATGTATGGAGCGATATGGGTTCGGTTTTAAGTGGATTGAGTTAGTGATGGACTGCATTACTACATCTACTTTTAGTTTTGCTTATGAAGGTCGATGTTGTGGAGAAGTGATACCTGGCAGGGGTCTCCGTCAAGGCTGTCCTCTTTCGCCCTATTTGTTCCTGCTGTGTGGTGATGTCTTGTCCCGTAGCCTTACTGCAGCGCACCGCGAAGGTTTCCTCACTGGTCTCTCGGTGTCAAGACAAGGTCCAGCTCTTACACATTTATTTTTTGCCGATGATAGTATTTTGTTCTCTAAAGCTAATGTAGAAGAACTAGATGTTATCTTACAATTATTACAGAGCTTTGAAAAGGCTTCAGGGCAGAAAATAAATCTAGATAAAAGTGCGATTGTTTTCTCGTCGAATGTTGAGAAACAGAGACAGGAACAACTTAGCAGCTACTGTGGAGTGCAGCTGGAGGAGTCCCACGACAGATACTTGGGTTTGCCTACGACAATAGGCAAAAACAAAGTGTTGGATTTTTCTTTTGTGACAGAAAAGGTGGAAGCAAAATGTAAGGGATGGAAGAAGAATAACCTGTCGTTTGCTGGAAGAGAAACTCTTATCAAAGCAGTGGCTCAGTCAGTGCCCACTTACACGATGGGGTGCTTCAAATTACCAGTTTCAACCTGCAAGAAGATAGAGAAGATCAGCAGACAGTTCTTCTGGGGAAAGGAATTTGATGAGAAGGGGATTACCTAGATTGCGTGGGACAGTCTAAAGAAAGATAGAAGCCAAGGGGGACTGGGGTTTAAAGACATTCAAGCATTCAATCTTGCAATGCTTGGCAAGCAATTTTGGAGGATCGTTAACAGTCCCCAATCTTTGCTTAGCCAAGTTTTGTTGAACAAATATTGTGCACAAAAGAGTATATGGGAGGCAGAAGCCCCAAATCAAAGTTCATTCACTTGGCGAAGTATTCTAGCAAGTAGGGAGATCATAAAGAGAGGCAGCAGATGGAGAATAGGAGATGGGGCCACAGTTAGAGCCTTCACGGATCCATGGCTACCAACGGAGTTCCCGTATAAACCAATTACAGTAAGCCCAGAAAACAATCTGTTAGTCCAAGAGCTTATCGACCCAGATCTGGGAATTTGGAATATGCAGAAAATTCAAGAAGTCTTCTGGCCAGTTGATATTCCAGAAATTGTCAAAATCCCCATCACAAAGAACCTTTCGAGAGATAAACTGATTTGGTGCAATACAGAAAATGGTGAATATAGCACGAGTACAGGGTATCAAGTAGCAAAAATCTTTCTCCAGCAACAAGAACAAGGGGCTAATTTTAGTTCATTACATTTTGAAAAGAATTGGCTAGAAACTCTCTGGAAATTAAAGATTCCAAGACGAAACCTTTTTCCAGTGTGGCGTGCCTGGAGGCATGCCTTACCAACTACAGTCAATCTAAATCTCAGAAAAGTGGGTGTAGACCCAATTTGTGCTATTTGCAGAAAGTCAGTTGAGGACGAAACTCATTTGTTCTTGCGATGTAAAATTGCAAAACAAGTGTGGAGATTAGCTCTCCCTAATTTAGATCTACACCTTAAGGACATGGATTTCACCCAGTGGATCGAAACCCAGTTCAACAGTCACCGGAGCCTTGCCGAACTCAATCTTACATGCATGGTCATCTCTGAGCTCTGGGCTCACAGAAACCAAACAATTTTCAAGGGGAGAAGCAGAACGGCAGAAGAATTAACCAGATCTATAATCGGGAAGATGGAGGCTTACGAGGAAACTCGTTCGAACAGAGCTCCGGCCGCCGTCCCACCGTCTCAGACCTGGCGTCCTCCAGAAGCTAATTCCGTCAAATTAAATGTTGACGGAGCCTGGGATTTGAAGACCACAAGGGCCGCCGCCGGTGGAGTCATCAGAGACAGGAACGGGAGGTATACCGCCGGCTTCGCCAAGCCGGTGGCTTTCGGCACCAAACCAAGAACAGCGGAGGGACAAGCCATCCACGAAGGTATAAGGTTTGCCTTGAAGCTCGGCTGCGAAGCGGTGGAAATGGAGACCGACGCTCTGTCGGTAGTGATGGAGATGAAGAGATTAATGAATGGAAGCTGGGAGAGTCTCTCGGAAGCAGGAGCCATATTAATGGAGTCGGTTAAATTATCGAGACAGTTGACCCACTTTTCTATTCGGTACATCCGGCGCACAGCGAACCAAGTAGCTCATCTACACGCAAAGTTTGGGCTTACAGCCCAATCTGAACAGGAGTGGTTCGATTATGAGCCCCATTGGGCATCCAAAGCTATTTCTGATGATGTAAAGGGCCTCACCAGCCCAACAGTTGATTTACTTTCTTAATAATACTTTTCAATCTTCCCCTCAAAAAAAAAGAACAGGAAAACACGCTTGAATCTGCAAAGATCATGGATTTACTTACAATCGAGAATTAATCCATATCAAGTACTCTTAACTTGATGATACGGGACAAGTATCAATAATATTGGCTAGTTATTTATTTATTAGCTATTTAGTTATTAGTGATAATTAGTATTTACTTTATTTAATAATTAGTCCGGCCCGTCGAGTAGGCCCGTTAGGTTAGTGTTATGTGTTTTATCTATTTAAGTGATGTATCTCTCATTATCAGTCAATCAATAACGATATAATTTTCTGATTCCTAATCTCTCTCTGGTCTCTACTCTCGTCTAATCTCATCTTCTTCTAATTTCTATCTTAATCTTCGATTTCTTCTCCTAAATCTCTTTAATATCTCTATTATCGATACTTTTACGTATCACTTGATCAAAAATTAAAATAGGGCGATTCGTGTCAAATATAATTGGAGTCATGCATACCCATTCGATGCACCATCCAAGCACGGAGGCGAGGAAAAATTGATCATTGGTAAGTTGTGTTTGTCCTAGCAGTAGCTTCAAACTTTCAATGACTGCGAGACCTCGACCTAACTTTCCTAAAATTAAAAATGAAGAATGAGTTGTAAGTCGATAGTGAGATTAACATCCACTTGTAGATCGGTGCAAATCTTGCTAATTTTTCAAATAAGTCATGAAAATATTTCAAGCTGAAAGTCTAGCGATAAAAAATGATGCCACTGATTCGGCCTCACCTCCAGGTACGTTGTATTCGATTATCTGCAATGAAAACAGGAACTCGCACAATAAGTTGAATGATAGTAATGATAATTTAAAATGGCAAGTCATTTGCCAAATTTAGGCGACACAATTGAATATAGTAAATCACAGTCGTTTAAAATTATCATTACAATCATTCAACTTATTGTGCGAGTTCCTGTTTTCATTGCAGATAATCGAATACAACGTACCTGGAGGTGAGGCCGAATAAGTGGCATCATTGTTTATCGCTAGACTTTTAGCTTTAAATATTTTCATGACTTATTTGAAAAATTAGCAAGCTTTGCTCCGACCTACAAGTGGATGTTAATCTCACGCTCGACTTACAACTCGTGTTCATTTTTAATTTTAGGAAAGTTAGGTCGAGGTCTCTCAGTCATTGAAAGTTTGAAGCTACTGCTAGGACAAACACAACTTACTAATGATCAATTTTTCCTCGCCTCCGTGCTTGGATGGTGCATCGAATGGGTATGCAAGACTCCAATTATATTTGACACGAATCGCCCTATTTTAATTTTTGATCAAGTCAAGAGAACTTGACAGGGATTAATTCTCGAATGTAAGTAAATCCATGATCTTTGCAGCTTCAAGCGTGTTTTCCTGTTCTTGACCATGCCATAGACAAAACTGTGTGCCGTAGAGGTCATCCCACTTGGTTGTGGTTGACAAAGGCGAGTACTTGATAACATACTCAATCTTTTTTTTTTTTTTTTTTTTTTTTCTGAAACGAGATAACATAATCATTATTTTCCCTTACATGTATATTGTTTAAACTGGCTTTAGTTATGCATTATATTCTCTTGTTATTGTAGGATGGTTATTGTACCATCAATGATGCGTTTTTGCTCCGCAACCATGTTTCAAGATT
This sequence comes from Linanthus parryae, assembly GCA_023055425.1. Classification (NCBI taxonomy): domain Eukaryota; kingdom Viridiplantae; phylum Streptophyta; class Magnoliopsida; order Ericales; family Polemoniaceae; genus Linanthus; species Linanthus parryae. Next base: position 122,788,124 of record JALGPY010000004.1, on the reverse strand, counting down.
GCTGAAGAATCATTTCAGGGAAAAGCCTTATTATGTCGATATGGTGGAACTATTCAACGAGGTTGGTTCATTTCCAATAAACAAGTTATGTAAGATTATATGTCGGGTTTTAAGCTAATTTTGGCAAGTATCTATGAAGGTGGATTTCCAAACACTATCCGGCCAAATGATAAACTTGATTCCTACAATGTCAGAAGACAAAGATTTGTCAGAGTTTTCGTGGCCTTTGTAAGTATTTGGTACTTCCAACAATTATTCTTGTAACATATTATAACATTTAAATCGAGTTAGAAAGTTTCAATTTAACTAATTTCAAGACTTTTTATGTCCGTGCAGGTATCATCATATCGTAACATACAAGACCGTTTACCACTCATTTTACCTAGCGGTGAGTGAACAATATTAAGAATCTTGTTCATTCCAATAATCATATTTTTTATTGAACGTAGCATATAAACATGCACAATCATTAATGCAACAGTTCAATTTAAGGATTAGATCATGTAATTAGGTAGCATGCGCACTGCTCATATATGGTGAATATCTCAATTATGATTATAAGAAGAGCATTGATATTTATACAATTTCAGTTTTCAAGGAGCTTCATTGTCCGTTGAGAACTAGAAAGCATGATGATTGCATATATTTTCTTAAATTTCTGGAAATGTTCCATAAGGTGGAGATCAATATCACATTTGTTGAGGCTTTAGTTGATTTCGTCATCCTCAATGTGCAGGCTCGCGCCATGCACTTGAATCTAGGAAGACTGTTGAGTTGGTGCCTTGAATTGGTCAAAGGCAGCCAAACACTTTGTTTCCAACTTTGAATTAGGAAAGTATTAGAAGTCAAAGGCAGTGGAGAATTAGTTAGGAAACAAGTTGTTTCCAAATCGGATTTGGAAACTTTAGGAACTTCCTAGCACTATATAAAGAACCTAGTAGTCACATTATTAGGTATGCAAAACATTCTTGGTTAGGGGTCTGTGCGAAAGACTCCCAGGATTCCAAATACTGCAATTTGCAATTAGGGGGTGTTCACGAACCGACCGGACCGGAGAAACCGAACCGCACCAAACCAAACAGTGCTGAATCGTCTGTTCTTTCTACTTTTCAATACACTAAGCGGTTTTTGTTTTTGTAAAACCGAACCGGGCCCTCACCGAACCGAACCGATACCAGGTAACCGACATTAAATCGCACCGGACCAAAATATTATTTTGTATTCGAATGTATTATATTATTAGTATCTATTGTGTATGAACTTATTAATTCTTTTCCGATGTGAATGGTAATTACTAACACCAGCCAATTTATTGTGAATCTACAAATTTGAAATCTTGCTTGCAATCTAAACCAATACTTCTAATGTTCCATCCATATATTCATGTAACGCAAATGTAGTAACCTCAATTCCCTAAAAAAATATGTAGTAGCATAGATAATTTTAAGCATGTTAATAGTTATTTTATCAAACTGAGAATTGAAAAAAATGGCATATTGAAGTTTAGTTTTTCATAATTCATGATGTTGCACATAATGTTGTCAGATATCGTTGCCCAATATAATTGTGACTATTGTGACGAGAACATAATCAAGAACCATAAGCAAATAATGAAGACAGAGATTCAACGTGCTTCGCTAACGGAATTCCGTTAACTACTTCTACGACTAACGGTAACTACTTCTACGACGAAGAAATAACACTTTATTTAAGAGAGAAATTAACCAATATACATAGACCATATTGTTATAAGAGACCTCTAGGCTCATAATGCCATAAAGTTCCATAAAACCAAAAAAACAACCTGGGAGACGTCTGCCGTCTTCCTGACCGCACGATCACCCCATTCTGATCGCACAATCAGGCTTGTGATTGTGCCAAGACAGACCTTTTCAGATCATGCGATCAGGGAAACTAAGGAATTCACTAACACTTCTAATCGTACGATCATGAAATTATGATCGCACAGGAACCTTATTTTCTTATTTAAAAACCTTGATATAAGGAATGGTCTAACGAATCTCCTCCTTGACTTGGACCCGCTCTTCTGCAAGAGATGCTTCTCTCATCAAAACAAATCCAGATGCACTTAGCAAGTGCCAGAAACCTTTTCTGCAGCAGATGTCTCTAATCAAAGAGACTAGATAACCCCGAATGGCTCGGTGACTTGTGATGTTGAGAAATTCAAAACAACGTTGGAACTAGCTCTCTGGAACCGGCTTGGTGAACATGTCGGCTTGGTTTTCAGCTGTCCCCACCTTCTTTACTTTGATTGTCTTCACGCTTCACATGAAGTGATACTTGAAATTGATATGCTTTGTCCTCTTAACATGAACCTGATCCTTGGTTAGGCATATTGCACTCAAACTTTCACAATACACTATAGCCTGATCATGATGTAGGCCTGGATCATTAACCCGCCCTTTAGTCGATTCACTATTCAGTTGCTTCTGTCAAATCCATATACTCCTCTATGGTCGACAAAGTAACTGTCGACTGTAGAGTCGCCTTACAGCTCACAACAGAATCCCAAGATGAACATATAACCGGTCATAGATCTCCAACTATCCACATCTCCAGCATAATCTTAATATGAGAAACCAACAACCAAAGCAACTTGATTATTCCCATAGCAGAGACCAATATCTGACTTACCTTAGAGATGCCTGAAAATTCTCTTCACCACTTGTTAATTCTGGTCGAGTGCAGACCATAACATACATTAAACTTCCAACTGCACTAGCATATGGAACTCGAGAAATGTACTCTTTCTCATTGTCAGTATGAAAAGTGTACATTCCCGACTTGTTGTTATATGCATTGGAGTATATATAGGCTTGGCAGATGACATCCCAAATATACTGAAGAATCTTCTTGATGTACTTCTACTGTGATAAGTTTTTTTTCATCTTCTTCCTATCCCTACATATTTCAACTCCCATAATATTTTGAGCTTCACTTAAATCTCGAATTTCATAATGAGGGAAACCTTAACCTTCTAAATGTATGTCTTATTCTAAGATGGCATCAAAATATCACCAACATACATAACTATATAAATGTGTGAACCACCCTACGCTTTCTAGTCCACACATCAATCATACGACCACTTGTGATGACTGCCAATCCTATCTTCCATGCTTGTAAAAAGCATATTGAATTGGATTATCACGTTGTTAGTGAAAAGACACTAAAACAAGAAATTTGTGTTTCTTTTGTTTCAGGTTCGTAAAAGCTAGCTGACAAATTGACCAAAGGGCTCTCCATCTCTTCCTACAATCATCTCAAGAACAAAATGATGGTGTTATCCCCCTCATCAGTTTGAGGGGGCTTATTACGAGATATTCCCAAAAGGTCAAGGACATAACACAATTATTCTCTTAAGAGTCTCATTAGTTTGTCATAGAATTATTTATGTAATAAGTAGAATGTCATAGGCCTTTATGTTATTTCCAAAGACTGACTCTATGTATCTTATAGCTGTCTAACCATGTAACCATGGTTTAACTGCCCTTTATATACCTTATTGTATTCAGGTTAGAGTTAATCAATTGAATACACGTAAACTATTTCTTTTCCTTTATGTATTTGCTTCGTCTTCCTCATCCTTTGTTATGAGTTTATTCCTGATTCATTTCACTTAGTGTTCAACTAGATCATAAAGTCTAATGAAGAAATAATCTGGATAAAGAATCTAATCGTGCCCTAGGTTTTCCTTGGAACCTTGGAAAAGAGATTAGCTACTCATACTCGTGATAGCATACAAGTTTTTTTTATCACAGATAAAGATAAGATGGAGAAGAAGTAATCAATTGATGATATCATCTGCCTTTTGACGAATCTCTACTCCAAAAACGCTCTCAAGTGCTCCAAACTTGCTTCCATGTGTTTCTCCTTTGCAATATTATGATGATGATTGATTTCTTATGCTCTATAGCCTCCTAGGTCAAAGTAGACATGTTTCCTAAATTTTCTAGTGTAAAATTTAGTGATTCTACTCTGGCCTCGGAACTGCGGCATATTGATTTTCTCCAGCTCGTGCGAACTCCTCCATATCTTGTGCGAGCTGTTTTGGGTATCGGCAGCTAGTACGAGATGCTAGGTAGTTCGTGCAAGCTACATATGCCTTTCTTCTTCTTCTTCTTTGGTGAATTTCGAAGGTTCGCTCCATGCTCCATCTCAATCTTCAATCTACTCGTTCATGTTATAGACAACATGAAACACAACACATGCAATCATATCCAATTAAAACACTAAAGTCAATGCATAAAACACTCGAATATCACATGATACATATGAAACTCGTTCATAAAAAAAAACAACAAAATATACTCAGAATGACACCCGGTTCTTTTTTCCACACGAAACAGTGGGATTCTAAGCAAATATATGATACTAATTTAGTGTCATCAGATACCCCCACACTACCTTTTTTCCCGTCCCTAGCAAAATCTCAACAAGCTTTAACCAAGTCACCACCGAGAATAAAAATTGCATACTCATTCGATTAACCGTTGCATGTCAAACATATATAAGCTTTGGGCTGGAAATCAAGAATAAATATCAAGTCCAAGACAGAAGCCCAAAGTATTAGAGATCAAGAGTGAAGCCCAAATTGTCCAAGCCCAATTAGTCAAGTCCAAAACATGTTTACCCTAGTTTGTATCGTGCTCCAGAAACACTGTATTTCCTCTCCACCTTCTACAGCTGTTTGTAGCTATCCATTTGTGACCGTTCACGAACGGTCGAGAACCATTGTATTTAGTCTCCGCCCTTTACGGTTTCTATGCAATCAATTCAATGAATTAACCCTAATCGTTTCAGATCTATTTCTCTTTCATTTGAATTTTTGATTATTGTTTATGTATTTTGCTTTCATGGTATCAGAGCCTCCCCGGTTATGCTCTCAACCACATTCATGTCTTCATCACACAATCCTCTTCCTATTCTATCCGATATCCACAATCTCATGCCGCACAAACTTGACGGCACCAACTATGTTATTTGGCGACACCAACTCACCTCCATCCTCAAACCTCAGGCGCTATTTGGGTTTCTTGATGGTTCAATTCAAGCTCCGGAACAGTTTCTTATCGCGTCCGACGGATCCGTTAGCGACGGTCGATCCCCTCTATACCACTTGGCTTATCCAAGATCAAGCGATTCTCACACTGATCAATGCCACTTTATCTTCTGAAGCTCTTTCTCTGATTATTGGTGAAAATGACTCTAGATGTTTTGTCTCACTCTTGAAACTCTACTTTGTCAACCGCAACCAAGTGGGATGACCTCTATGGCACACAGTTTTGTCTATGACATGGTCAAGAACAGGAAAACACGCTTGAATCTGCAAAGATCATGGATTTACTTACAATCGAGAATTAATCCCTATCAAGTTCGCTTAACTTGATCAAAAATTAAAATAGGGCGATTCGTGTCAAATATAATTGGAGTCATGCATACCCATTCGATGCACCATCCAAGCACGGAGGCGAGGAAAAATTGATCATTGGTAAGTTGTGTTTGTCCTAGCAGTAGCTTCAAACTTTCAATGACTGCGAGACCTCGACCTAACTTTCCTAAAATTAAAAATGAAGAATGAGTTGTAAGTCGATAGTGAGATTAACATCCACTTGTAGATCGGTGCAAAGCTTGCTAATTTTTCAAATAATTCATGAAAATATTTCAAGCTGAAAGTCTAGCGATAAAAAATGATGCCACTGATTCGGCCTCACCTCCAGGTACGTTGTATTCGATTATCTGCAATGAAAACAGGAACTCGCACAATAAGTTGAATGATAGTAATGATAATTTAAAATGGCAAGTCATTTGCCAAATTTAGGCGACACAATTGAATAGAGTAAATCACAGTCGTTTAAAATTATCATTACAATCATTCAACTTATTGTGCGAGTTCCTGTTTTCATTGCAGATAATCGAATACAACGTACCTGGAGGTGAGGCCGAATCAGTGGCATCATTGTTTATCGCTAGACTTTTAGCTTTAAATATTTTCATGACTTATTTGAAAAATTAGCAAGCTTTGCTCCGACTTACAAGTGGATGTTAATCTCACGCTCGACTTACAACTCGTGTTCATTTTTAATTTTAGGAAAGTTAGGTCGAGGTCTCGCAGTCATTGAAAGTTTGAAGCTACTGCTAGGACAAACACAACTTACCAATGATCAATTTTTCCTCGCCTCCGTGCTTGGATGGTGCATCGAATGGGTATGCAAGACTCCAATTATATTTGACACGAATCGCCCTATTTTAATTTTTGATCAAGTCAAGAGAACTTGATAGGGATTAATTCTCGAATGTAAGTAAATCCATGATCTTTGCAGCTTCAAGCGTGTTTTCCTGTTCTTGACCATGCCATAGACAAAACTGTGTGGCGTAGAGGTCATCCCACTTGGTTGCGGTTGACAAAGGCGAGTACTTGATAACATACTCAATCTTTTTTTTTTTTTTTTTTTTTTTTCGGAAAAGAGATAACATAATCATTATTTTTCCCTTACATGTATATTGTTTAAACTGGCTTTAGTTATGCATTATATTCTCTTGTTATTGTAGGATGGTTATTGTACCATCAATGATGCGTTTTTGCTCCGCAACCATGTTTCAAGATTGCTGAAGAATCATTTCAGGGAAAAGCCTTATTATGTCGATATGGTGGAACTATTCAACGAGGTTGGTTCATTTCCAATAAACATGTTATGTAAGATTATAGGTCGGGTTTTAAGCTAATTTTGGCAAGTATCTATGAAGGTGGATTTCCAAACACTATCCGGCCAAATGATAAACTTGATTCCTACAATGTCAGAAGACAAAGATTTGTCAGAGTTTTCGTGGCCTTTGTAAGTATTTGGTACTTCCAACAATTATTCTTGTAACATATTATAACATTTAAATCGAGTTAGAAAGTTTCAATTTAACTAATTTCAAGACTTTTTATGCCCGTGCAGGTATCATCATATCGTAACATACAAGACCGTTTACCACTCATTTTACCTAGCGGTGAGTGAACAATATTAAGAATCTTGTTTATTCCAATAATCATAGTTTTTATTGAACGTAGCATATAAACATGCACAATCATTAATGCAACAGTTCAATTTAAGGATTAGATCATGTAATTAGGTAGCATGCGCACTGCTCATATATGGTGAATATCTCGATTATGATTATAAGAAGAGCATTGATATTTATACAATTTCAGTTTCCAAGGAGCTTCATTTTCCGTTGAGAACTAGAAAGCATGATGATTGCATATATTTTCTTAAATTTCTGGAAATGTTCCATAAGGTGAAGATCAATATCACATTTGTTGAGGCTTTAGTTGATTTCGTCATCCTCAATGTGCAGGCCCGCGCCATGCACTTGAATCTAGGAAGACTGTTGAGTTGGTGCCTTGAATTGGTCAAAGGCAGCCAAACACTTTGTTTCCAACTTTGAATTAGGAAAGTATTAGAAGTCAAAGGCAGTGGAGAATTAGTTAGGAAACAAGTTGTTTCCAAATCAGATTTGGAAACTTTAGGAACTTCCTAGCACTATATAAAGAACCTAGTAGTCACATTATTAGGTATGCAAAACATTCTTGGTTAGGGGTCTGTGCGAAAGACTCCCATGATTCCAAATACTGCAATTTGCAATTAGGGGGTGTTCACGAACCGACCGGACCGGAGAAACCGAACCGCACCAAACCAAACAGTGCTGAATCGTCTGTTCGTTCTACTTTTCAATACACTAAGCGGTTTTTGTTTTTGTAAAACCGAACCGGGCCCTCACCGAACCGAACCGATACCGGGTAACCGACATTAAATCGCACCGGACCAAAATATTATTTTGTATTCAAATGTATTATATTACTAGTATCTATTGTGTATGAACTTATTAATTCTTTTCCGATGTGAATGGTAATTAGTAACACCAGCCAATTTATTGTGAATCTACAAATTTGAAATCTTGCTTGCAATCTAAACCAATACTTCTAATGTTCCATCCATATATTCATGTAACGCAAATGTAGTAACCTCAATTCCCTAAAAAAAAATATGTAGTAGCATAGATAATTTTAAGCATGTTAATAGTTATTTTATCAAATTGAGAATTGAAAAAATTGGCATATTGAAGTTTAGTTTTTCATAATTCATGATGTTGCACATAATGTTGTCAGATATCGTTGCCCATTATAATTGTGACTATTGTGACGAGAACATAATCAAGAACCATAAGCAAATAATGAAGACAGAGATTCAACGTGCTTCGCTAACGGAATTCCGTTAACTACTTCTACGACTAACGGTAACTACTTCTACGACGAAGAAATAACACTTTATTTAAGAGAGAAATTAACCAATATACATAGACCATATTGTTATAAGAGACCTCTAGGCTCATAATGCCATAAAGTTCCATAAAACCAAAAAAAAACAACCTGGGAGACGTCTGCCGTCTTCCTGACCGCACGATCACCCCATTCTGATCGCACAATCAGGCTTGTGATCGTGCCAAGACAGACCTTTTCAGATCATGCGATCAGGGAAACTAAGGAATTCACTAACACTTGTAATCGTACGATCATGAAATTATGATCGCACAAGCACCTTATTTTCTGATTTAAAAACCTTGATATAAGGCATGGTCTAACTAATCTCCTCCTTGACTTGGACCCGCTCTTCTGCAAGAGATGCTTCTCTCATCAAAACAAATCCAGATGCACTAAGCAAGTGCCAGAAACCTTTTCTGCAGCAGATGTCTCTAATCAAAGAGACTAGATAACCCCGAATGGCTCGGTGACTTGTGATGTTGAGAAATTCCAAACAATGTTGGAACTAGCTCTCTGGAACCGGCTTGGTGAACATGTCGGCATGGTTTTCAGCTGTCCCCACCTTCTTTACTTTGATTGTCTTCACGCTTCACATGAAGTGATACTTGAAATTGATATGCTTTGTCCTCTTAACATGAACCTGATCCTTGGTTAGGCATATTGCACTCAAACTTTCACAATACACTATAGCCTGATCATGATGTAGGCCTGGATCATTAACCTTCCCTTTAGTCGATTCACTATTCAGTTGCTTCTGTCAAATCCATATACTCCTCTATGGTAGACAAAGTAACTGTCGACTGTAGAGTCGCCTTACAGCTCACAACAGAATCCCAAGATGAACATATAACCGGTCATAGATCTCCAAGTATCCACATCTCCAGCATAATCTTAATATGAGAAACCAACAACCAAAGCAACTTGATTATTCCCATAGCAGAGACCAATATCTGACTTACCTTTGAGATGCCTGAAAATTCTCTTCACCACTTGTTAATTCTGGTCGAGTGCAGACCATAACATACATTAAACTTCCAACTGCACTAGCATATGGAACTCGAGAAATGTACTCTTTCTCATTGTCAGTATGAAAAGTGTACATTCCCGACTTGTTATATGCATTGGAGTATATATAGGCTTGGCAGATGACATCACAAATATACTGAAGAATCTTCTTGATGTACTCCTACTGTGATAAGTTTTTTTCATCTTCTTCCTATCCCTACATTTTTCAACTCCCATAATATTTTGAGCTACACATAGATCCTTCATCTCGAATTTCATAATGAGGGAACCCTTAACCTTCTAAATGTATGTCTTATCCTAAGATGGCATCAAAATATCACCAACATACATAACTAGATAAATGTGTGAACCACCCTACGCTTTCTAGTCCACACATCAATCATACGACCACTTGTGATGACTGCCAATCCTATCTTCCATGCTTGTAAAAAGCATATTGAATTGGATTATCACGTTGTTAGTGAAAAGACACTAAAACAAGAAATTTGCGTTTCTTTTGTTTCAGGTTCGTAAAAGCTAGCTGACAAATTGACCAAAGGGCTCTCCATCTCTTCCTACAATCATCTCAAGAACAAAATGATGGTGTTATCCCCCTAATCAGTTTGAGGGGGCTTATTACGAGATATTCCCAAAAGTTCAAGGACATAACGCAATTATTCTCTTAAGAGTCTCATTAGTTTGTCATAGAATTCTTTATGTAATAAGTAGAATGTCATAGGCCTTTATGTTATTTCCAAAGACTGACTCTATGTATCTTATAGCTGTCTAACCATGTAACCATGGTTTAACTGCTCTTTATATACCTTATTGTATTCAGGTTAGAGTTAATCGATTGAATACACGTAAACTGTTTCTTTTCCTTTATGTATTTGCTTCGTCTTCCTCATCCTTTGTTATGAGTTTATTCCTGATTCCTTTCACTTAGTGTTCAACTAGATCATAAAGTCTAATGAAGAAATGATCTGGATAAAGAATCTAATAGTGCCCTAGGTTTTCCTTGGAACCTTGGAAAAGAGATTAGCTACTCATACTCGTGATAGCATACAAGTTTTTTTTATCACATATAAAGATAAGATGCAGAAGAAGTAATCAATTAATGATATCATCTGCCTTGTGACGAATCTCTACTCCAAAAACGCTCTCAAGTGCTCCAAACTTGCTTCCATGTGTTTCTCCTTTGCAATATTATGATGATGATTTATTTCTAATGCTCTATAGCCTCCTAGGTCAAAGTAGACATGTTTTCTAAATTTTCTAGTGTAAAAATTTAGTGATTCTACTCTGGCCTCGGAACTGCGGCATATTGATTTTCCCCAGCTCGTGCGAACTCCTCCATATCTTGTGCGAGCTGTTTTGGGTATCGGCAGCTAGTACGAGATGCTAGGTAGTTCGTGCAAGCTACATATGCCTTTCTTCTTCTTCTTCGGTGAATTTCGAAGGTTCGCTCCATGCTCCATCTCAATCTTCAATCTACTCGTTCATGTTAAAGACAACACGAAACACAACACATGCGATCATATCCAATTAAAACACTCAAGTAAATGCATAAAACACTCGAATATCACATGATACATATGAAACTCGTTCATAAAAAAACAACAAAATATACTCAGAATGACATCAGGTTCTTTTCCACACGAAACAGTGGGATTCTAAGCAAATATACGATACTAATTTAGCGTCATCAGAAACCCCCACACTACCTTTTTTCCCGTCCCTAGCAAAATCTCAACAAGCTTTAACCAAGTCAGCACCGAGAATAAAAATTGCATACTCAATCGATTAACCGTTGCATGTCAAACATATATAAGCTTTGGGCTGGAAATCAAGAATAAATATCAAGTCCAAGACAGAAGCCCAAAGTATTAGAGATCAAGAGTGAAGCCCAAATTGTCCAAGCCCAATTAGTCAAGTCCAAAACATGTTTACCCTAGTTTGTATCGTGCTCCAGAAACACTGTATTTCCTCTCCACCTTCTACAGCTGTTTGTAGCTATCCATTTGTGACCGTTCATGCACGTCTCTCTTTGAGCTTACTTCGACCAAAAATGAGTTGTTCATCATTCATTGGTACTTGATTGCATCAAATTGAAAGTATGAATACCGTAAATTCTACAATTGGTACTCCAGGTACCAAAAATTTACAAAACTCGAGCTATATGTACCACCAATAAATTTTAGCCTAGATATTTCAACAATTCTTTTTTGAGAATTACATTATATAGCCGGGTTTTGAACCCGAGACCTCATGCAGGGGCTTGAAAGGCTCTACCATTGAGCTACCACCCATTTGCTTCAACCATATTTTTTTGGATATATGCAAACACTAAACTGATGAAGTTGTATAGTATCTAATCTTGGGAACTATCGTATTAGTAATCATGATTAGGGGTTTAGGGTCTTACAAAGTAAATGCTACATTTATTACACACTAGGTTGTTAAATTTAATATTCAACTCTTGCAATTATTATCAGTAGTCAAATAGTAGTTTTTTGTTGAGTCAAAAAGTTCTCGCATTGTTTATATGTAGTTAATAAGTTTACTTCTCACTACTCACTAATTATATAATTCCGAGCATTGTCCTCTACTCCTCCTCTAAATGCCAGACAGAGGAAGTGATAGAGGTTTTCAAGAAGACCCCATCAGAACCAGAAAATGAATGATCTCGAAACAAGGTTCCTTGAAGTCTTTGATGACCTGAAATCCCAGCTGCTGAGTGATCCAGCCTTCGATCACACAGTGAAGTCCCGTGCTCGGGTTGAGGAGGTCAGAGAAATATTCATACATGCATATGTGTAGAAACTAGTTCATTCCTCATTAATCGAACTTGTTAAATTCATTTGCTATATGCCCCTATAGTACATGTATTTAAAATGAATTTTAGCTTGAGACTAATCTGATTGGTACAAATATGCCGCCTTGAATTGGATTCGATCTTGGTAGATCGATCAATTCCTTCTTTGGAAAAAAAGATAATAAAAATAAAAATGGACGGAGTGACATGCATATAACGATAATCGAATTTTTGTTGGATTTCTGTTAGGAGAAGAAAAGGGACATCATGTCCTGGGGAGATCAGGAATATTTGCATAAATTATGAAATTTTTCGGGAACTTTTATTCTAGGTATTGGGAGTGTTTAACGTTATTGTGTCTGTGCTTTAATTAAGTTGTCGTATATTATTCTCAGAGAGCACGTGCTTGAAATTTGTCGTTTGTTGTCGGATATGTGAGCCTGAGAATGCACCTGCTTGAAGTTTGTCGTGTGTTGTCGGATATGTGAACCTGGGAGAGCACGTTCTTAAAATTTTCGTGCTGTCGGATATGTCAGCTTGGCAGAGAGCATCCTTAAAATTTGGCGTGTGTTGTCGGATATGTGACTCTAGGAGAGCGCATGCTTGAAATTTTTCGCGTGTTGTTGAATATGTGAGCCCCCAAGAGAACGCTTTTGGATTGGATGTCAGAGATCACAATAACATGAGGGACTGAATGAGGAAATGGAGCCTAGAAGATATAAAAATTGTTAAGAAAACTTTCTACATTCCAGATTAAGAACATGCTTGGAAGTAACGGGAATCGGTTGTATTGGCAATGGTGGTTTCCACATTAACCCAATGATTGAGTCCCGAATTTTCTTTTAAGGATTCATAATAAGCATAAGGCCTGCCCCTAATATCAGAAATAAATAAATTAATAAAACACATACTTTGAAAGATTAAAATTGAAAACAATGTTAGCCTTAATGTGAATTCACACTCATTTCATTACATTTTCACTATGGCTTCTGATATTGCTCGATCATATGAAATTTCATAACCGGAGTTCTTCAACATCAATTTGAATAATCAGGCATTTCTATACAATTGTGTTGCTAAATTTGGCAAATGACTTGTCATTTCAAAATTATTATTACTATCATCCAACTTATTGTGCGCGTTCCTGTTTTCATTGCAGATAATCGAATACAACGTACCAGGAGGTGAGGCCGAATAAATTGCATCATTGTTAATCACTAAACTTTTAGCTTGAAAATTTTCTTAACCTGTTTGAGTAATTAGCAAGCTTTGCTCCGATCAAGGAGTGGATGTTAATCTCACTCGACTTACAACTCGTGTTCAATTATTTTGCTTTTAGGAAAATTAAGCCGAGGTCTCGCAGTGGTTGAAAGTTTGAAGTTACTACTAGGACAAGCAGAACTTACAAATGATGATTTTTTCCTTGCCTCCGTGCTTGGATGGTGCATCGAATGGGTATGCATGACTCCATGAGATCTTCATCAAGATAAAACACAACCTGTTCTGTCTTGATCAAGTCAATAACTTAACAGAGATTCAATTCTCGTCCCTAAATCCATGATCTTTGCAGCTTCAAGCGTGTTTTCTTGTTCTCGACGATGTCATAGACAGATCTGTGTGCCGTAGAGGTCATCCCTCCTGGTTGCTGTTGACAAAGGCGAGTAGCTGATAACATAATCATCAATATTGGATTACCATTAATATTCCCTTATATGTTTATTCTTTAAACTAGATTTAGTTCTGCATTATATTCTCATGTTATTGTAGGATGGTTATTGTGCCGTCAATGATGGTTTCTTGCTCCGCAATCATGTGTCGAGATTGCTGAAGACTCACTTCTGGGAAAAGCCTTATTACATTGATCTGGTGGAACTATTCAATGAGGTAGGTTCGTTTCTTGTACATTGGGAATGATCAGTGTCGCAAGTTCTGTAAAAAGTAATAAGATTATGTGTATTTCAAGCTGATTTGGGCAAGTATCTGTGCAGGTGGAATTTCAAACAGCATCGGGCCAAATGATAAACTTGATTGCTACAATATCAGAAGACAAAGATTTGTCAGAGTTTTCATTGCCTATGTAAGTACTCGGGTATTTTTTTTTTCTTTTTACTGGTGACAAGTTCTTGGGACTTGCAACAATCATGCTTCTTATATTTGACATTTCGGATCTTAAAATGAGTTGAAAGTTTCTGTTTTACCGTGTAACAAGACATTGTCCGTGCAGGTATCATCAGATTGTCAAGAACAAGACCGCTTACTACTCCTTTTACCTACCGGCGAGTGAAAAATATTTATTATCTTATTCATTCCAATGATCTTAATTTTTAATCAAACATAGCATTTAACGTGCAAAATTATTAGTTAAACCGTTCATTTAAAGGGTTAGATCCTGTAATTAGGTGGCATGTGCACTGCTCATATCCGGTGAATATCTCTAAAATTACGATGATATGAAGAGTATACTTCTAGAAATGGGAACCTATTTTCAAGTGCTGGTATGTTTTTTGATGATACAAATATTCATTCATACACCCAATTTCATGAAATTCACAAATTTTTAAGAATTTTTATTTACTCTTCGGATGCATAAATTTCGTGAACACTCAGGATGATTACCTGGATTGTTTTGGTGATCCTGAGGTGACTGGTAAGGTAATGCATCTATCCATCAATACGATAAGTCAATAACATATTAATTTTATGGGACAGCGAGGATTTAATCTTCTTTTTTCTGGTGTCTTGTCAGATTGGGAGTGATATTGAAGATTTTAAATGTTCTTGGCTGGTCGTGAAAGCGTTGGAGCTCAGTAATGAGGAACAAAAGAAGCTGTTAAAAGTGAGGCACATAATCATTCTTATTAGACCCTCATTTCTTGAGCTAGTTGTGATTCGATTTTTTTTCCTTTTGCTTCTGGGTAGGAGAACTATGGTAAAAAGGATCCGACCAGCATAGCAAAAGTAAAGGATATTTACGAAGTTCTTAATCTTCAGGTACCCTTCATTTTCCATTGCGAATCGATATGGCTAATCGAGGGTGACTTGAGAAGCTAAAATAGAACCCCTTAACTGTTCGACTTGTTAGAGAGTTCGTTCATTTGTTTGATGCTGTGGTGACTAACTGTTTTTTGTAGGGTGCCTTTGAGGAGTTTGAGACCAGGACTTATGAGAATCTCACTGCTTGCATTGAAGCTTATCCAAGTGAAATCATTCAAGGTGTGTTGAAATCATTCCTGGAAAAGATACACAAGCGACAGAAGTACTGATAGATCTGTACTTTTATCTTCTTCATCCTTTAGAACATCTTCAAGTTGTAGACATGTTTTATTTTGGCAAATAAAGCTTGAATGAAATCTAAGAACCAAAAAATTATTGGATAAAGGATCCCATTAAATTCATTACAAAGCAACTATCCATGACAATGTGGAGGTGAAGGCAGCCCAAGATTTAGCACAGAAGTTTCGAAAGAGAAACCGAGAGCATTCCAATACATGATTTTTTTTTTGTATAATAATACATGAGTTAAATAGAGGTTATAATCAAAATATATAAAAAAAAAAAACCATTAGACTCTTTACTTGACGTCTTATTTTAAAGAATCTTTATTCCGCTCACTACATTAAGCAAGCGAAGTAGAGATCTTTATATATTGAACATGTTCATGACAATCATGTCAGGAGTTCCTTAAAGTTATCTACCAAGCTGGTGATTAACTCCATTGTTTTCCCTGATATTATGCTTTATATGGAAGCAGGAGAAATCACTGCTTCACTCCTAACCATCGAGAGCAGTAGGATCTACCGCATGATAAGAAACAGAATTAAAATAGCTTAACAAGCTCCAAAACACTTATTCAAGTCTAGAGCCATTCTAATGCCTTCCATAAGAATAACAGACTCTGCTATCAGAGGAGAGCTGCAGCTGGCAGGAGTGGAGAAACCTGCAATCCATTTTTCCAACTCATCCCTAGTGACTCCACCTATCCCAAAGAAGAAAGCGCTCCAAGCCGCATCAATATTTACTTATCTCCAACCTTTTGAAGAGGCTTACACCAGCTAGTCCAGAATAAAACCTTAGAGCATCTCCATTAGATTGTGCAAAATAGTCCTAGATCTAAACTGAGGCCGGGTTTCGCCTAAATGGTGGTGTAAAATTACTCGGGGACTATTTCTTCGCCAAAACTAGGAACATTGTCCATGGAGCAGAACAATAAAAATCAAAATCTAACAATGAATAGTGTTTTATAAAAGAACATAATTGATTAATGATCAAAACTAGTAAGTAATAAAAGTTATGATGGTGACCTATATTTTAAGGCGGCTGAAGCAATATTTGAATAAATGCTTGAACAAAATTTAGGACAGGAGTCCGAAGAATGTTATTGTTGGAGAAGCTCTTAGGAGCTTTCTGTCTGTCCCAAGCACTTGTACGCAAGACCTTAGCTAGATATGGTAGTCACTCTTAACTTTGTCTGCTTGAGCTTTATTTTCTTATCATTATTATCATTATTGCACAACACAACTCGGACACACGCATAATAGCAGAGTCAACATATTCTGCACAAACAACTCATGCATGTTGTGCAGCAGATGACCACTAAAAGCAAACTTTAAACTCTAACAAAGTGCAGATGAATAAGAAGAATTGTGAAAATAAGAACGACATAGTGTCAAGAAAGACATAGTGTTTACTTATTCCCGATCTTTTTTTGATTGATCGATCATTGCTGTCCGAGTTTTTGAAGATCACCGAACATTTTCATCATCACCATCATTGCTAGGTTGTTTGACTGAAACTAGGCTTCCAACAAAACTCCAAAGCTCAGAAGTCCATATCAGGTAAGAGAAACCGCATTGGTTCATTTGTAGGAGGGCTGTGCGAGGAAATCTTGGAACCGACTAGCGTTCCACACTTCCATATTTTGCATACACTTGTACCTGGAAAATGTTGAACATCGGGTCTAATTTTGAGGTACTTAGTCCAAGAGATGCCCGCATCGTCATCGTTCTTCATCATCCATATATGTTTAATTGAAACATCTTCAACAAACAACAAAAGTGACCCCCTGAACTCGGTCATGTCCATTCTAATAGAGCGACCTGCGACCGTATTGTAAAACAATGTCCGACAATGTGTTTTCACGGATAGAATCTAAATGACAAGACAACTCTTACACCGTTAGCGAACCAATACAAATTCCCCCCTGACAAATACGCCGGGGCGGACAAAACCGTATCTTGTGGTAGAGCTGCTGACGGCTGAGCAAACTAGACTCAACCTGAGTCCATTTATCTGTCTTAGTGCTCCGAACCTCAACTGAAGCCTTAAGCAAATCCGGTCTTGTAAAGCCTAAGAGATTTACCACCTTGTAATCTCCTGATAGGGCATCGTAACCAAATCCCATACCGACCGGATGCGTAGGACAGGGAATTTCCCTGTACTCTCCTGTTACGCGGTTGCAAAGATAAAACAGAAGCCGAAATCTTTCATCGAACGCATGAACAACAAGTAAGCCGTTGCACGAACCCAAAATACCCAAAATGGCCATGGGAATGGTCGGGAGGAGTGGTGGTAGGTAAATTTCGGATTTCGAAGATAGCAAAAAGACCATGTTTTTATTGAATTGGGGCAGAAAGATCTCGGATTCAAGGGCAAGTCTATTTGTTTGGGGATTGTTAATGACTACAATGGTTTCATTCTTGTTGCGAGTGGTGTTTGATTGATGGTGAAGGTGTTTGGAGACAAAACTAGGGCTGCTTATCAAGTTGTAATAGGTTTTAGATAGGAGCTTACATCGGAGTACCTGTTTCGCGTCCGTCCTCAGTAAGATCTCATGGACCAAATCCATCGGGAGCTCCTGTGTTCTTGGCATTGCCGCCGGCTGAAATGATAGCCTGCCTGAGCCGCTGCAAAAGAATAGTTTCAGAAACTGGATCTCAAAATACGGTTGGTAGGGTTCTTTCTAGCAGGTGTTACATGTTATTGTACTATCTTAAACGGTTAATTGCATTTTGCGCCCCAGTGGTTAGGGGTCTGTGCGAAAGACTCCCGGGATTCCAAATACTGCAATTTGCAATTAGGGGGTGTTCACGAACCGACCGGACCGGAGAAACCGAACCGCACCAAACCAAACAGTGCTGAATCGTCTGTTCGTTCTAATTTTCAATACACTAAGCGGTTTTTGTTTTTGTAAAACCGAACCGGGCCCTACCCGAACCGGACCGATACCGTGTAACCGACTTTAAACCGCACCGGATCAAAACATTATTTTGTATTCAAATGTATTATATTATTAGTATCTAATGTGTATGAACTTATTAATTCTTTCCCGATGTGAATGGTAATTACTAACACCAGCCAATTTATTGTGAAACTACAAATTCGAAATCTTGCTTGCAATCTAAACCAATACTTCTAATGTTCCATCCATATATTCATGTAACGCAAATGTAGTAACCTCAATTCCCTAAAAAAAAATATGTAGTAGCATAGATAATTTTAAGCATGTTAATAGTTATTTTATCAAACTGAGAATTGAAAAAATTGGCATATTGAAATTTAATTTTTCATAATTCATGATGTTGCACATTATAATGTTGTCAGATATCGCTGCCCATTATAATTGTGACTATTGTGACGAGAACATAATCAAGAACCATAAACAAATAATGAAGACAGAGATTAAACGTGCTTCGCTAACGGAATTCCGTTAACTACTTCTACGACTAACGGTAACTACTTCTACGACGAAGAAATAACACTTTATTTAAGAGAGAAATTAATCAATATACATAGACCATATTGTTATAAGAGACCTCTAGGCTCATAATGCCATAAAGTTCCATAAAACAAAAAAAAAAAAAAAAAAAAAAAAAAAAAAACTGGGAGACGTCTGCCGTCTTCCTGACCGCACGATCACCCCATTCTGATCGCACAATCAGGCTTGTGATCGTGCCAAGACAGACCTTTTCAGATCATGCGATCAGGGAAACTAAGGAATTCACTAACACTTTCTAATCGTACGATCATGAAATTATGATCGCACAAGCACCTTATTTTCTGATTTAAAAACCTTGATATAAGGCATGGTCTAACTAATCTCCTCCTTTACTTGGACCCGCTCTTCTGCAAGAGATGCTTCTCTCATCAAAACAAATCCAGATGCACTAAGCAAGTGCCAGAAACCTTTTCTGCAGCAGATGTCTCTAATCAAAGAGACTAGATAACCCCGAATGGCTCAGTGACTTGTGATGTTGAGAAATTCCAAACAACGTTGGAACTAGCTCTCTGGAACCGGCTTGGTGAACATGTCGGCATGGTTTTCAGCTGTTCCCACCTTCTTTACTTTGATTGTCTTCACGATTCACATGAAGTGATACTTGAAATTGATATGCTTTTTCCTCTTATCATGAACCTGATCATTGGTTAGGCATATTGCACTCAAACTTTCACAATACACTATAGCCTGATCATGATGTAGGCCTGGATCATTAACCCGCCCTTTAGTCGATTCACTATTCAGTTGCTTCTGTCAAATCCATATACTCCTCTATGGTAGACAAAGTAACTGTCGACTGTAGAGTCGCCTTACAGCTCACAACAGAATCCCAAGATGAACATATAACCGGTCATAGATCTCCAAGTATCCACATCTCCAGCATAATCTTAATATGGGAAACCAACAACCAAAGCAACTTGATTATTCCCATAGCAGAGACCAATATCTGACTTACCTTTGAGATGCCTGAAAATTCTCTTCACCACTTGTTAATTCTGGTCGAGTGCAGACCATAACATACATTAAACTTCCAACTGCACTAGCATATGGAACTCAAGAAATGTACTCTTTCTCATTGTCAGTATGAAAAGTGTACATTCCCGACTTGTTGTTATATGCATTGGAGTATATATAGGCTTGGCAGATGACATCCCAAATATACTGAAGAATCTTCTTGATGTACTCCTAATGTGATAAGTTTTTTTCATCTTCTTCCTATCCCTACATATTACAACTCCCATAATATTTTGAGCTTCACTTAGATCCTTCATCTCGAATTTCATAATGAGGGAACCCTTAACCTTTGTAGATAGTGCTTTCTGTACAGACATATCTTAGCCACGTGGCAATCATCTAGCACACCATATTGTGCTCCACACACACTGGATCACCAGCCGCGCTGATCCACGTGGGGGCTGCGAGACAGGGCCCTCGCATACCACTGCACAGAGTATTTATCCAAAAACAATGAAGGGTTGCGTCCTTTCAGTATTCGAATCGCAACCGTCACCGTCGAAACGCGGAATCACAGGACAAGCTGACGTCACACCTAAAACCCTAAAAGACCAGACGACACGACTCTAGGGGTTTATGTCATAATGGCACGCACGGGGGCTGAATCTCCACGTATTTGAATTGGTGCGTGGCGGCGACGCGTACGTTGGTTCCTGCGCATGGAAGCCTATCCGGCTATGAGTCTTCACGCGCAGAAAGGGGGCTAATGTAGATAGTGCTTTCTGAACAGACAGATCTTAGCCACGTGGCAATCATCTAGCACACCATATTGTGCTCCACACACACTGGATCACCAGCCGCGCTGATCCACGTGGGGGCTGCGAGGCAGGGCCCTCGCATACCACTGCAAGGGACTTGTAGGGACTTAGTGGTCTGGAGGGTAGAGTAAGTCCTGTCGCGTGCGAGCCAAGCCCGCGCGCGACCCTTAGTAACTGCTTTTGAGAGATTTATGCACGAGCTCCATAAACCCGGTCAATCCGGTCAAACCCGGTCAACCCCATAACGGTTCCGGTATACGCGAATAACGTGTTGTACGGTCCCTATATACGCGGACGAACGTGCCGTTGTGGTTAATCTAATTAAGCCGCCATTGATGGGCGCATTAACCACACTACAACGGTCACATTCTCCGTTATATATAGGATCGTTAACCCTTCCATACAAGGGAGAACGACCCGAGATACGCGAAAGCTCTGCCAGAATCCTGTGTCTCTCTCTCTCAGTACTATTGCCTTACTCTCTCCCTACACACAAACCAACATTTTCCTGTGGCATTTCTATTCTCTGCCTTTGGTGTACACAGAGTTCTCTCTGCAGGATTCTCTTGTACACATTTTGGTGAACCCGACGTGAACTTACCATTGCAAGCAACCATGTCTCATGAGTATGATGTCAGTAACAGATCGCCTTCCACGAAGACCACTTCGGGGGAGGAGGCCCGCCGTACTCCTACGGCTACCGGTGAAGCCCCGACACTAGAAGCCTTGGACGCCACCATCCAGAATCAGGAGAAGGCTCTCAAAGCTCAATCTGCACAGCTAGAACGGATAATGGCTGTTCTGTGGACTCTCGCTCCAAACTCCACACCAGCCACCACCGTCTCTCAGGGAGGAGGAGCCTCCACCACTTAAGGATTGGGAGTGTCAACCACACCAACCAATCCTAACCTGCAAACTCCACCGGCAACTACGCAGCTACCCTCAATTCATGGTCCAACAGCTCAAATGTTGCCTCTTGCTACTCATACTCCTCAACCCCCAACTTTGGTACCTAACCCGGCCTCAAAGTATCCCTTGCATCCTCCAATGGCAACGTGGGGTAACGTGAATTCACAATATGTTCCTAGCCCTCCTGCGACATATGTGTCGCCTCCGCCTGCGGCAACCCCTCCTCCCGCTGCCGAGGGAAGTGCCCCTGAGTGTATGACGTCGCTGCAACGGCGCATAGACACTATTCTGGCTCACCAATCGTTCGCGGATACCATCATCCCGAAGCTTGACAACGACCCGCCTATTACACGAGAGATCTACCTCATGCCTAACCCTGCTGGGTACAAGGCTCCCAAATGGGACAAGTTCGAAGATGTCAATGGGAACGCCCATGAGCATGTCATGCGCTTCATTGATGTAATGGGGCCATATGGGGCTGATCCTAAGCTGCTGATGCGCGAGTTCCCGAAATCCTTGGGGAACGTGGCCTACAAGTGGTACAGGACGTTGGAAGCTGGATCCGTGAAGACCTGGGATGACATGGTCCAGAAGTTTTACACTAAGTTCTTCCAGATGGAAGAAAAGGTGACGATGATTCATCTCTCGTGGATGTATCAGAAGCGCGAGGAGGATGGAATAACATTCATCAAGAAGTTCAGGGCCAAGTCCTTGGAATGCAAAGATGTGCTACTCGAAAGCAGACTCGTGGAGATATGCCTGCAATGCATGCGAGACGAGTACAAAGGTATGCTTATCAACCTGCAAACACCTACATTTTCAAAGCTAATCGAATGCACGGAGAATATTGAGCCTATAGTAGAGAGGCAGAAAAAGAGGAATGCCCCTGAGAGATCCTCGAGCGGAACCACTTTCAAAATTGGGAGGTTCAGCTACAAGAGAGCGCGTGAGGCTGAAGTGAATACGGTCTCGCCCCAAAAGCAGCCGAAGGTAGTAAACTTCGATGCGCCACCTCTGCCATGTTCGGTAGAGGAAGCAAGCGACCTTTGTAGACAATGGCGTAAGGACGGTATCTTGCCGCCGCTCGAAAAGGCACCCTCCAGGGAGATGGTGAGGGACCCGAAGTGGTGTGAATGTCACGGAAAGGTCATGCATCCCACGGCTGACTGCAAGAAGCTCAGAATCATGGTAAGCCAAAAGATGAAAAATGGCGAACTGATCGTCAGTGATCAAAGGCAGGATGTGCGAAACAATCCACTCCCTGCCCATGCGGAGCAAGAGTTGAAAGGCAAATAGGTCGCTATGATCTCGATTGTGGACCTTGAAGAGGTTGCGGAGGATGGTCTACCCATCATTGCCAAGATCCATAATGGCAATCATTTAGCACGGACATCGAGCGACATTGCCTTGCCTTATTCTTTGTAATAGAGAAGTTGAGACACTATTTTGCTTCGCACAAAGTAGTAGTGGTCACAAAGAGCGATCCTATACGGTATCTTCTGACTCACACCACTCCTGGGGGAAGATTGGCAAAATGGTATATGACCATTTCTCAATATGACATCACATGTGTTCGACCCCAGGCGATCAAGTCGCAAGCGGTAGCGGACTTGCTAGCACAGTTCCCTGATAACAGTCATGAGCCTGTGATTGAAGAAGAATTGGAGGGACCTGAAATCTACGCAGTTGAGCTGCCCTATTGGACGCTCCATTTCGATGGCTCGTCAACAAGGAAAGGTGGAGGCATTGGAATAGTATTGACCAAACCAGATGGAGAGGTCATACAGATGTCCGCAAAGCTTGACTTCGCAGTCACCAACAACGAAGCAGAGTACGAAGCCCTCATCGCAGGACTTCGCGCGGCAAGGGCCCTAGAAGTAAGCAATCTGACGGTTATGGGGGACTCCAAGCTAATCGTCAAACAAGCTTCGGGCGAGTATGGCTTGAAGGAGATAAACCTATTGCCCTACCGGACCTTGGTACAAAAAATGGTGCAACAGTTCTGCGATGTTAGGTACGAGCACAAACCCAGAGCGGACAATAGGCATGCTGATGCTTTAGCTACCTTGGGATCCAAGGTTAGTGCAGATAAATGTCCCGCGAGCGTTTCGATTGAAGTGCGAACATCCTCGACGTTGACAGAGGACGCGTGCGACGATGAATGCATGGATGATGCAGACTGGAGAAAGTTAATCTTACGTGCTATCGCAGAAGGCACGAGCAGCGAGAATTGGGCATCCACAAAGGGGTATTGCATACATGACAACACCCTCTACTACAAAGGCCCCGGCGGAATACTCATGCGATGCGTCTCGGAGCAAGAGGGACAAGCGCTGTTAGAAAAGATTCACCAACATGCTTGCGGCGAAAGTGAGGTGTCAATCTATCGGAAAGCTCAGAGGTATGGGATTCACTGGCCGAACATGCCAACAGCCGCAGCATTGATTCAAGGAAATTGCGAGAGTTGCGCACTCTATTAATTGCTCTGACCGACGATGATGTGGATTGGAGGAAACCACTCTTTGACTTTATCACGTAGGGTATTGTGCCTGAGTCGAGAAAAGAAGCCGAGAAACTAAAGAGAAAAGCAGCACGATACGTGGTGCAAAAAAATCTGCTTTGGCGAAGGGGCCATGAAGGTAACCTGCTGCGATGTCTAGACAACAAGGAAGCACAAGAGGTGATGGACCTTTCTCATCAAGTGGAACATCATGGAGGTGTGAAGTTATGCAGACACCTCATCTCGGTTGGTTACTTCTGGCCCACCATGGAGGCAGATTGCCGCACTAAAGTAAGACGGTGCCAGGAGTGCCAATTCAAAGGTAATATAGTGCACGCTCCTGCTGTAGATCTACATGCGTTGGGAACACCATGGCCGTTTCATACGTGGGCTTTGGATTTTGTTGGTCCCATTCGACCAACCTCGCACGGGAATCATTTCATTCTCACCGCGAACGAGTTGTTCACCAAGTAGGTAGAAGCAATACCACTAAAGACAGCAAATGCGCTAGCCGTGGTCCATTTCATCCAAGAAAACATCATATGCAGGTTCGGAATTCCAAACACAATTCTCTCGGATAATGGCACCCCCTTTGTTAATCGCCAGGTGGCTGCAAAGCTAGCAGAGTACAACATAAGGCAGATATGCTCTACCCCATACTACCCGAAGGGGAATGGGCAAGCAGAAGCAACCAACAAAACGTTATTAAGGATCTTGAGCAAGATGGTGGCGGGTGACCACAAGAAATGGGCCGATTCTTTGAACATAGCCTTGTGGGCCTATCGGACTTCTCCAAGGACGCACACAGGGGCCTCGCCATTTATTTTATGCTATGGAGCTGAAGCTGTGGTACCTGTGGAAGTGATGATCAACTCTGCAAGGTTGGCTTTTCATGCATTATATGACAATCAACGCGATCATGACTTGGTCCTGTTAGAAGAGAAGCGGGAGCAAGCTAAACGGACTAATAAACGATACCAAGAAAGGATCGCTCGGGCGTACAACAAAACAGTCCAACGTCGAGATTTCGCAGTTGGAGATTTGGTCTTGCGCGCGTCTGACCATTGCATGCGAGAGGCAGCTCACCCAAAATTCGCAGCCAATTGGGAAGGACCCTTTGAAGTCACAGAAGTCTTTGATAGTGGCTACTGCAACATACGGAGGTTACATGGATAAACCTCAACCCCAAGCTCAGTCAACATGCGTTGGATTAAGAAGTATTATCCTTAACTCCTTTCATTATATGCGTCTGCTTTATGCTCTGTATTGCTCGAACTTGTGCATCCTCTCTCCCATACGAGGGAATTGTAATTTCATGTCTCCCATATGAGAGTTTTTATAATAAAAAGACTTCTCCCAAATGGGAAGAACTTTATGATTTCAGCTGCCCTTATCGCTTTATTTATCTATATATTTTAAGCCTATCCGCCGTGATAGCAGCCTATGCGAGAATGATCTTACGTGATCTTTTAAGCCTATCTGCCATGATAGCAGCCTATGCGAGTATGATCTTAAGTGATCTTTTAAGCCTATCTGCCATGATAGCAGCCCATGTGAATATGATCTTAAGTGATCTTTTAAGCCTATCTTCCATGATAGCAGCCTATGAAAATATGATCTTAAGTGATCTTTTAAGCCTATCTGCCATGATAGCAGCACTACATGAATGCGATCTCAAAATGATCCTTAAGCCTATCTCCCATGATAGCAGCATTATGCGAAAATGATCTTAAGTGATCTACAAAAGACTATCTGTCGAGATAGCACCCGTACTTGAGTCTAACCTTAAGTAAATCTCAAGCCTATCTGCCAAGATAGCAAAGCTATGAAAATGCGATCTCGAACGATTTAAAATCATATCTACGAATCTATCTGACAGATAGCAAATCATAGCAACAATGCAAAGTGTGAATACAGCACTACAGAAGGCAAAATTTGCCAATACGCATGCGAAATTGTAATTTGCTGTAACGAAAACAGCAAATCATACAAAGCAATTTATCATTATGAGTCAAAATGACCTACAATTTATCTGTCTAGATAGCAGCTTACAAGTGAAAAGCTCAGACCAAGCTAGTTACGCAGCCAACATGGCTTACAATGCATCTAAATAGTAACTTACAAGCGGAAGTTACACATCGGGGGAATCCTAACTGAAAAAGGGTAGACCTACTGGTCCTAACAGAAGCTATGCGATACAATGATCTGCGACCAAAGATCTGTAGCAAGTAGGGTGCTCCTATGAAAAGGACGACCTACTAACACTACAAGAGCTAGGCGACGCTATGTTCAAGATCCCACGATCTGACAAGGCCTCTGTTCTATCAACACCCCAAGAGATGTGCCTGAGGAACCACCTGTTCTGGCAAAGAACAGGCAAGCACAACTTCTAGGGCAAGAGGCTCCTTGTCTACGGAGACGAGGACAATGGCTCGCCACCCTGAGCTCAAGAACGTGGTGGCGAATGGTCATCCTCCGGGAAAGCTAGAGGAGAAATCCACCGTTCATTATGAACCGGTAAAAAGGCCAGTACGGCGCTGCACCGCGCCGGGAGGCGGCCGGAAACATGACCTGCAAACATAATAGACGAAGAAAATTCTTCGAGCAAAGCATGAGGTATTCTCTGCATCTTCTTTATGATAGTTATAAAGATCAATAAGCCTTGTAAAGCATATCTTGGAAGCTATTTCTATGGCACAAAGCACAAACTCAGGTTTCACAACTTGAAGCTGCCATGAATCAACGAAAAATAAGCGTTGAAGCCAACAGTCGTGAGGACTCACGGCAAGCCACATTGTGGGATGAAGAACCCAAGTAGCAAAAGGCAGGGTTTATATAGACCCTGTTGAGACTCTTCAGTTGCTTAGATGAGTCAGCAAAACTTGGAAAAAGGGTAAGAATCAATTACTTACGCCTTGAAAAGAGGCAACAATCAATTACCCTACTAAAGGCTATGACGATTCGGTTGCGTATCCTAATTAATGACGGATAGTCATGATACGGATAGACTTCCCAAGGAAAGCGTGCTTATCTAATAAGAAATTAGCGCGAAAATCAAGGCAGAATATCAATAGCTGACGTCATAATTGATATGCACAGAGATATTCGAGCAAATCCCGAGAAGGGCAAAACAGACATTCAAATTCTTTTTTGAAAAAAGGGGGGAGAAACCCTAGCAACATTACAGTAATGTTATGTTTTAGCACTTTTCTCGACACAGATTTGCTATTTTTTTCAAAATAAGCCTTTGACCAGGGAGTCATTGGGAGTAAACTGACGTGACAAATTTGCCACTTGCTCCACTTCTTGCTTCAATCGCTCGTAGTTGGCGCTCGTTTCATGGAAGAGCTTCAGAGCCTCTTCAGCTTTCTGTTTTTGCTGCTCCATCTTCTGCTCCTCAGCTGCGAGGTTATGGTAGCCGCGCTTCAAATTCAAGGCCGCGCGAATCAGGGTGACTCTTTTGACAAGATACCCAAAGCCCAGCCTGCCTTGAACTTTGGCGAGAAGGTTTTGACACATGCCGAAAAGCAACTCCGCGCTCTGAGGAGAAATGGTCGCAGGTGTGGTTGCAGATAGCTGCTCCAAAATCCAGTTGGCTTCAGTAAAAAACAGTCTCCTGTCGAAGGGCCCTATCTCCAGAGACCTCACAAATGATTGAGGATAGGAGAGGCGCATCCGAACTAGCCAGTCCACGTCAGCTTGCTTCAACCCTAAGCAATGTTAAACCAAGTTAGACTATCGAACTTGCAAATGAAGAATGCAAGATGCGAACAACAATCACGACATACCAGTTCCTTCAAGGATCTCGCGCAAAGAAGGAATGCGCATTGCTGGGGCAGCTGAAGACTGTCTCTGCTCCATTGCCCTCCTGTCAGTTGCGAGCTCTAACTGTTCATAGTTGGTAGGAAGAGTATAAGCTGCACCGGGTGCGATTGCAGCCCCGACCTGCGAACTCCAAAAGTTCCACGCAGGAAGAGTCACCGCAGGCTCAGTCATCGCCGGAGGCATAGCAGCGGTAGAAGTTGCAGCTTGATCGGGGATGCCTTCAGGTGCGATAGAATTAGAAGCATCTACTTCTGTTTCCTCAGCAGCAGCATAGGCATCTTCCTCCATCAACACGGTGTCAGCTTCGACATCATCATAAACTTCAATGATGTCCTCGAAGGGCTCTCCCGCATACTCAGCAGCTGCGGCGGGCTTCTCAGTATGAGAACTCGGCACCGGGACATAGGATGCAGAAGGTTGATCCCTTTGTTCCAACATGGCTTCATCAGCATTGCCTGCGATACAAGATACGATGATGTGAGGTAACTTGTGTTGCATAATATTTTTTTATCTTTGGTAAGCTAATAGCGAGCACCTCCACGCGAGGGTGGGATTGTAGTATCTTCGTCATATGCTAAGGACGCGGAACCTTGCCCTATTAATGTATCTTCATTGAGCATATCTTTAAGATGAGCGTGACCTGGGGCGCGAAGAAACCAGTCATGATTATGTTGGGGTTACTAAGCCTAGTTTACACATGTTGTTCAAATGATTACCTGAAGGTTCACAGCACTTGCTTACTAGCCAACGACGAATGTCAGCTTTGGACAAGCCGTGCTTTAACGCACCAACAATCACATGTCGGTAAGTTACCGCAAGATTAAAAATCTCACCTTCGTTACCGCCTGCGATCTCTTCGAAGTCTGCTTGGACTTGCTCCAGAGCAGCCGCATCCTCTTCTTGAGCTGCTTCATCCTCATCAACTTGAGGAACCACGTCTTCTGGAAGCACATCTTCCTCATCAGTTGGACGCACTAAGTCGTCGACGTGTTGTTCTTCTAGGCTCCTTTGCTTTACACCTTCAAGTTCCTCTTCTTCTCGCTTTCTTCTTCTTTCAGCAGCCTCCGCAGCTGTTCTCCTGGACTCGGCAAGGATTTCCTCGCTTATGGTTTCGTTGGAAACACCAGAATGAGAATCCCTCCTCTGCTTCTTGGCCAAAAGGCCACTGAGGGTCTCATCATCATCATCTGCAAAGGAACAATTCGTTCAATCAAGATTGTGAAGAATTAAGATAATGAGAAGAGAAGTACGATTGAGATACCTCCTGACTCTTCCTCTTGTATCTCATCTCTCTCTCTTTCTCTGACATCTTCAACTCTTTCTTCTTCATCATCTCCTTCTCTCGTCTCCCTTCTCTCCTCCTCTTCCTCCTGGCCAAACGGAACAAAGGTCTCCACTGCGAGCTCTTTCTGTTCTTTGCTGGGCATGCGACCTTTTCCTTTATCCCTGGCAGTAAGGGATCTCGCAGGAGGGGAAGTTGGAGCGCTCCTAGGGGAAGAGATTATGATTCCTCTTTGCCTGGGCCTCTTTGCTCTTGGGACAGCAGTTGCTGGAGGGGACGGATTGTTCCTGGGTGGAGACAAGGTTTGAGTGTTGTCTATCAGCGAATCAGCAAAAGCGTCCATGATCTCGAGAATTTTGGTCTCAACTGCGGGATCCATTTTCGATGCTAGCCGAACTGGTTGTCCCTGTCTTCTTGCAGTTACAATGGTGGTGACCAGCGATTTGGAGCGCTCACCAGATGCAAACCTCCTCACATAGCACTGCGGCAGAAAATGAAGCACGAAGTTTTCGACATATTGGAATAAGGAAACTTAGCACATACAAGAGAAATTGTTTACCTTAGCAAAAGTTTCGCTGTATCTGATGACATGCGAATCACCTCTCCTAACCGCGGCTATCTTTTCATCAAGAATGGTGGAGGGACACAGGTGATTCTCGCGATCCAGCAACGAATAGCAGCCATATTCAGACTCGTCCAGGCTACAGTTGGGACGGTAAGGGAAAGAATTCCTCTTGATCAAAGGAGCTCTGCCTGGCCGAGGGGTTGACTGCGTCTCAAACCTTGTCTGCTGGGTATTCCAATAAGCGACCCAGTTTCTGGAGTAGCCACCTTCGCGGTTACCTGGGGGTTGCTCGAAGGGAAGATTGCTCCTTAAGATTGTTTTACATTCCCCAGACAGTAACCGCTTGTAGCAGCCTCTTATGATAGACTGCGGCCAGATTGATGGTGCCACTGCATCGAAGCCGAACTGGGGAGAAACGCGAGTAGGATCAACATCCACGATGATCCTCTCGTACCTAGGGGCGAGCTCACGAACATGCTCTGCAAGAGTAGGAAGAGAACCTCTCAGACACCAGCAAAAGAATTCGCGATAGCGCTCGTGGAAATGCTCCCCGCTCTCGAAAAGGAGCTCTTCTGAGAAAGCAACAGCCTTAGAAGGATACAGTTTTGGGAACCATCGCACATTCTCAATGCGCGTGGCATAAGTCCTGGCTATAAACTCTTCCCGATTGTAGCATATCAGGCTCCAAACGCACTTAGGAAAGTGAGTTCCGAACCATCTCGCAGCCCGGCCGCTATTGCGCTCTTCCTCCGCACCTGGGGGACACCATTTGCTGGGCCTAGAAGGAATGGGGGCATAAGAGGGCCATCGCTCAAAGACCCACATAGTCAAGAAAGAAATGTTGATGTAGGTCAGCACGTCGAGGCGACCGCGCGATTCCTTGATTGCTACGACCAGTTAATCTAGTCTGTGATACAGGGTGCCTAAGACTAAAGGCCCAAGTGCGACCTTTGAACAAGGGTTAGCTTCACAGCAAGAGGAAGAACATGATAGAAGATCCCATCATGCGGATGGCCATCAATTAAATACCTCGACAGCCAGGCACATAGAAAAGGGCATAGGGTCAAGTGATAACCCTTTCCAGTCACAAAGTTTTTAGCCTTCGGGTTTTGGCTGAAAAGCTTCTTGGTGATACTGCTGTTCGCATAATCGCGAAATAAATATTGCACCCACTTGTTCCAAGTGTTCTTCGCAGATGTGTCAACCAACTGCCAGTCAGGAAGAAGTTTTGTAGGAGTCCACCGGGTGGAAATTTTCTTCACCTCTGACAAGCACTCCTCCATCTGCTTGTACAAAGCAATCTCTGCATCAGTTCTCAAGGGACTCAAAGGATCCACCTCACCCACGGGAGACAGATCATACAGCATGTGCACATCTTCAAGTGTGGGAGCAGCCTCGAACTCAGCAAAGTGGAATGTGTGAGTCGCAGGCGAGTAACGAGAAAGAAGGTTTAGAAGCATGGACTGGTCCAGCTTCACGCAGCACCCTTCATAGCACGGACTGCGAAATATATGCCAGCATCGTTTAGAGTAATGGCATGATTGGTCAGTACATGGTCAATTCACTCATCCATAAAGTCCAATTTCTGAACAAACGCTTGAGTGGAAATCGCAGTATACGGGAAATACCCATTTTCGACTCCCAATCGAACCACGTCCTCGGAATCGATCAATTCGAGCAGGGCCGAGTTAACTGGAGGGGTTAACGTTTGCAATTCTTCAGCAGGGACAGGGATTGGCAGGTTCTTCACCTTAAACCTAGCATGGTAAAAGTATTTGCCACCCAGATAGGAGGCTTTTCGCCATAAGGCCTGGGGGAGATAAGGTATTTCTTCAATCTCCTTAATAGCTTTGGTTCCTTTTGTCTTTGCCATTCCTGCGAAAAAGCAAGACAAAAGGGGGGAGAAATACACATACTTTAGTTTGAATTTCAAGATTCAGTTCAAGGCATGCGAGGATTTATTGGAAGAAAGATGAACAGTCCAGTGTCAATCTTGGAAATTGAAGTTCAGAATCGTTTGCGTTGTTGGGGATTTCAGAAACCCTACATTCAAAACCCCATGTGTGGGGATTAAATCAAAGTTGGATTTAAAGAGCAAGATCTTCTTCATAGTTTTCAGTGGATATATGTTTCAGAAGGTTATGGGTTTGCAGATCCAACACAGTTCAAAGCATATATCAGTACATTAAACAAAATCGAACAAGGCCAACCTTGTTTTGGTAAAGCTTGCTTGGAGGCGCACAGTTGAAGAAGACGATTGACAAGAGATAACTGATGATTGATTATCTGAATCTGCTCTTGAAGGCTTACGAGTATCATTCACTTTAAGAGAAAGAAGTGATACTTCACAACAATGGAGAGCACAGATTATTTATCCAAAAAAAATGAAGGGTTGCGTCCTTTCAGTAGTCGAATCGCAACCGTCACCTTCGAATCGCGCAATCACAGGACAAGCTGACGTCACACCTAAAACCCTAAAAGACCAGACGGAATGACTCTAGGGGTTTAGGTCATAATGGCACGCACGGGGGCTGAATCTGCACGTATTTGAATTGGTGCATGGCGGCGACGCGTACGTTGGTTCCTGCGCATGGAAGCCTATCCGGCTATGAGTCTTCACGCGCAGAAAGGGGGCTAATGTAGATAGTGCTTTCTGAACAGACAGATCTTAACCACGTGGCAATCATCTAGCACACCATATTGTGCTCCACACACACTGGATCACCAGCCGCGCTGATCCACGTGGGGGCTGCGAGACAGGGCCCTCGCATACAACTGCACGGGACTTGTAGGGACTTAGTGGTCTGGAGGCTAGAGTATGTCCTGTCGCGTGCGAGCCAAGCCCGCGTGCGACCCTTAGTAACTGCTTTTGAGAGATTTATGGCACGAGCTCCATAAACCCGGTCAATCCCGGTCAACCCCATAACGGTTCCGGTATACGCGGATAACGTGTTGTAACGGTCCCTATATACGCGGGCGAACGTGCCGTTGTGGTTAAGCTAATTAAGCCGCCATTGATGGGCGCATTAACCACGCTACAACGGCCACATTCTCCGTTATATATAGGATCGTTAACCCTTCCATACAAGGGAGAACGACCCGAGATACGCGAAAGCTCTGCCAGAATCCTGTCTCTCTCTCTCTCTCAGTACTATTGCCTTACTCTCTCCCTACACACAACCCAACATTTTCCTGTGCCATTTCTATTCTCTGCCTTTGGTGTACACAGAGTTCTCTCTGCAGGATTCTCTTGTACACAACCTTCTACATGTATGTCTTATTCTAAGATGGCATCAAAATATCACCAACATACATAACTAGATAAATGTGTGAACCACCCTACGCTTTCTAGTCCACACATCAATCATACGACCACTTGTGATGACTGCCAATCCTATCTTCCATGTTTGTAAAAAGCATATTGAATTGGATTATCATGTTGTTAGTGAAAAGGCACTAAAACAAGAAATTTGTGTTTCTTTTGTTTCAGGTTCGGAAAAGCTAGCTGAAAAATTGACCAAAGGGCTCTCCATCTCTTCCTACAATCATCTCAAGAACAAAATGATGGTGTTATCCCCCTCATCAGTTTGAGGGGGCTTATTAAGAGATATTCCCAAAAGCTCAAGGACATAACGCAATTATTCTCTTAAGAGTCTCATTAGTTTGTCATAGGGTTCTTTATGTAATAAGTAGAATGTCATAGGCCTTTATGTTATTTCCAAAGACTGACTCTATGTATCTTATAGCTGTCTAACCATGTAACCATGGTTTAACTGCTCTTTATATACCTTATTGTATTCAGGTTAGAGTTAATCAATTGAATACACTTAAACTATTTATTTTCCTTTATGTATTTGCTTCGTCTTCCTCATCCTTTGTTATGAGTTTATTCCTGATTCATTTCACTCAGTGTTCAACTAGATCATAAAGTCTAATGAAGAAATAATATGGATAAAGAATCTTATCGTGCCCTAGGTTTTCCTTGGAACCTTGGAAAAGAGATTAGCTACTCATACTCGTGATAGCATACAAGTTTTTTTTATCACACATAAAGATAAGATGGAGAAGAAGTAATCAATTGATGATATCATCTGCCTTGTGACGAATCTCTACTCCAAAAACGCTCTCAAGTGCTCCAAACTTGCTTCCATGTGTTTCTCCTGTGCAATATTATGATGATGATTGATTTCTAATGCTCTATAGCCTCCTAGGTCAAAGTAGACATGTTCCTAAATTTTCTAGTGTAAAAGTTTAGTGATTCTACTGTGGCCTCGGAACTGCGGCATATTGATTATCTCCAGCTCGTGCGAACTCCTCCATAGCTTGTGCGAGCTGTTTTGGGTATCGGCAGCTAGTACGAGATGCTAGGTAGTTCGTGCAAGCTACATATGCCTTTCTTCTTCTTCTTCTTTGGTGAATTTCGAAGGTTCGCTCCATGCTCCATCTCAATCTTCAATCTACTCGTTCATGTTATTAGGTATGAAAAACATTCTTGGTTAGGGGTCTGTGCGAAAGACTCCCGGGATTCCAAATACTGCAATTTGCAATAAGGGGGTGTTCACGAACCGACCGGACCGGAGAAACCGAACTGCACCAAACCAAACAGTGCTGAATCGTCTGTTCGTTCTACTTTTCAATACACCAAGCGGTTTTTGTTTTTGTAAAACCGAACCGGGCCCTCACCGAACCGAACCGATACCGGGTAACCGACTTTAAACCGCACCAGACCAAAACATTATTTTGTATTCAAATGTATTATATTATTAGTATCTAATGTGTATGAACTTATTAATTCTTTGCCGATGTGAATGGTAATTACTAACACCAGCCAATTTATTGTGAATCTACAAATTCGAAATCTTGCTTGCAATCTAAACCAATACTTCTAATGTTCCATCCATATATTCATGTAACGCAAATGTAGTAACCTCAATTCCCTAAAAAAAAATATGTAGTAGCATAGATAATTTTAAGCATGTTAATAGTTATTTTATCAAACTGAGAATTGAAAAAATTGGCATATTGAAGTTTACTTTTTCATAATTCATGATGTTGCACATTATAATGTTTTCAGATATCGTTGCCCATTATAATTGTGACTATTGTGACGAGAACATAATCAAGACCATAAACAAATAATGAATATAGAGATTCAACGTGCTTCGCTAACGGAATTCCGTTAACTACTTCTACGACTAACGGTAACTACTTCTACGACGAAGAAATAACACTTTATTTAAGAGAGAAATTAACCAATATACATAGACCATATTGTTATAAGAGACCTCTAGGCTCATAATGCCATAAAGTTCCATAAAACCAAAAAAAAACAACCTGGGAGACGTCTGCCGTCTTCCTGACCGCACGATCACCCCATTCTGATCGCACAATCAGGCTTGTGATCGTGCCAAGACAGACCTTTTCAGATCTTGCGATCAGGGAAACTAAGGAATTCACTAACACTTCTAATCGTACGATCATGAAATTATGATCGCACAAGCACCTTATTTTCTGATTTAAAAACCTTGATATAAGGCATGGTCTAACTAATCTCCTCCTTGACTTGGACCCGCTCTTCTGCAAGAGATGCTTCTCTCATCAAAACAAATCCAGATGCACTAAGCAAGTGCCAGAAACCTTTTCTGCAGCAGATGTCTCTAATCAAAGAGACTAGATAACCCCGAATGGCTCAGTGACTTGTGATGTTGAGAAATTCCAAACAACGTTGGAACTAGCTCTCTGGAACCGGCTTGGTGAACATGTCGGCATGGTGTTCAGCTGTCCCCACCTTCTTTACTTTGATTGTCTTCACGCTTCACATGAAGTGATACTTGAAATTGATATGCTTTGTCCTCTTATCATGAACATGATCCTTGGTTAGGCATATTGCACTCAAACTTTCACAATACACTATAGCCTTATCATGATGTAGGCCTGGATCATTAACCCGCCCTTTAGTCGATTCACTATTCAGTTGCTTCTGTCGAATCCATATACTCCTCTATGGTAGACAAAGTAATTGTCGACTGTAGAGTCGCCTTACAGCTCACAACAGAATCCCAAGATGAACATATAACCGGTCATAGATCTCCAACTTTCCACATCTCCAGCATAATCTTAATATGAGAAACCAACAACCAAAGCAACTTGATTATTCCCATAGCAGAGACCAATATCTGACTTACCTTTGAGATGCCTGAAAATTCTCTTCACCACTTGTTAATTCAGGTCGAGTGCAGACCATAACATACATTAAACTTCCAACTGCACTAGCATATGGAACTCGAGAAATGTACTCTTTCTCATTGTCAGTATGAAAAGTGTACATTCCCGACTTGTTGTTATATGCATTGGAGTATATATAGGCTTGGCAGATGACATCCCAAATATACTGAAGAATCTTCTTGATGTACTCCTACTGTAATAAGTTTTTTTCATCTTCGTCCTATCCCTACATATTTCAACTCCCATAATATTTTGAGCTTCACTTAGATCCTTCATCTCGAATTTCATAATGAGGGAACCCTTAACCTTCTAAATGTATGTCTTATTCTAAGATGGCGTCAAAATATCACCAACATACACAACTAGATTAATGTGTGAACCACCCTACGCTTTCTAGTCCACACATCAATCATACGACCACTTGTGATGACTGCCAATCCTATCTTCCATGCTTGTAAAAAGCATATTGAATTGGATTATCACGTTGTTAGTGAAAAGGCACTAAAACAAGAAATTTATGTTTCTTTTGTTTCAGGTTCGTAAAAGCTAGCTGACAAATTGACCAAAGGGCTCTCCATCTCTTTCTACAATCATCTCAAGAACAAAATGATGGTGTTATCCCCCTCATCAGTTTGACGGGGCTTATTACGAGATATTCCCAAAAGCTCAAGGACATAACGCAATTATTCTCTTAAGAGTATCATTAGTTTGTCATAGAATTCTTTATGTAATAAGTAGAATGTCATAGGCCTTTATGTTATTTCCAAAGACTGACTCTATGTATCTTATAGCTGTCTAACCATGTAACCATGGTTTAACTGCTCTTTATATACCTTATTGTATTCATGTTAGAGTTAATCAATTGAATACACGTAAATTATTTCTTTTCCCTTATGTATTTGCTTCGTCTTCCTCATCCTTTGTTATGAGTTAATTCCTGATTCATTTCACTTAGTGTTCAACTAGATCATAAAGTCTAATGAAGAAATAATCTGGATAAAGAATCTAATCGTGCCCTAGGTTTTCCTTGGAACCTTGGAAAAGATATTAGCTACTCATACTCGTGATAGCATACAAGTTTTTGTTATCACAGATAAAGATAAGATGGAGAAGAAGTAATCAATTGATGATATCATCTGCCTTGTGACGAATCTCTACTCCAAAAACGCTCTCAAGTGCTCCAAACTTGCGTCCATGTGTTTCTCCTGTGCAATATTATGATGATGATTGATTTCTAATGCTCTATAGCCTCCTAGGTCAAAGTAGACATGTTTCCTAAATTTTCTAGTGTAAAAGTTTAGTGATTCTACTGTGGCCTCGGAACTGCGGCATATTGATTATCTCCAGCTCGTGCGAACTCCTCCATAGCTTGTGCGAGCTGTTTTGGGTATCGGCAGCTAGTACGAGATGCTAGGTAGTTCGTGCAAGCTACATATGCCTTTCTTCTTCTTCTTCTTTGGTGAATTTCGAAGGTTCGATCCATGCTCCATCTCAATCTTCAATCTACTCGTTCATGTTACAGACAACACGAAACACAACACATGCGATCATATCCAATTAAAACACTCAAATCAATGCATAAAACAATCGAATATCACATGATACATGTGAGACTCGTTCATAAAAAAAACAACAAAATATACTCAGAATGACACCAGGTTCTTTTTTCCACACGAAACCAGTGGGATTCTAAGCAAATATACGATACTAATTTAGCGTCACCAGATACCCCCACACTACCTTTTTTCCCGTACCTAGCAAAATCTCAACAAGCTTCAACCAAGTCACCACCGAGAATAAAAATTGCATACTCATTCGATTAACCGTTGCATGTCAAACATATATAAGCTTTGGGCTGGAAATCAAGAATGAATATCAAGTCCAAGACAGAAGCCCAAAGTATTAGAGATCAAGAGTGAAGCCCAAATTGTCCAAGCCCAATTAGTCAAGTCCAAAACATGTTTACCCTAGTTTGTATCGTGCTCCAGAAACACTGTATTTCCTCTCCACCTTCTACAGCTGTTTGTAGCTATCCATTTGTGACCGTTCATGAACGGTCGAGAACCATTGTATTTAGTCTCCGCCCTTTACGGTTTCTATGCAATCAATTCAATGAATTAACCCTAATCGTTTCAGATCTATTTCTCTTTCATTTGAATTTTCGATTATTGTTTCTGTATTTTGCTTTCATGGTATCAGAGCCTCCCCGGTTATGCTCTCAACCACATTCATGTCTTCATCACACAATCCTCTTGCTATTCTTTCCAATATCCACAATCTCATGCCGCACAAACTTGACGGCACCAACTATGTTATTTGGCGACACCAACTCACCTCCATCCTCAAAACTCAGGCGCTATTTGGGTTTCTTGATGGTTCAATTCAAGCTCCGGCACAGTTTCTTATCGCCGCCGACGGATCTGTTACAGCGACGGTCGATCCCCTCTATACCACTTGGCATATCCAAGATCAAGCAATTCTCACACTGATCAATGCCACTTTATCTTCTGAAGCTCTTTCTCTGATTATTGGTGAAAATGATTCTAGATCTTTTTGGCTCCCTCTTGAAACTCTAATTTGTCAACCGCAACCAAGTGGGATGACCTCTATGGCACACAGTTTTGTCTATGACATGGTCAAGAACAGGAAAACACGCTTGAAGCTGCAAAGATCATGGATTTACTTACAATCAAGAATTAATCCCTATCAAGTTCTCTTAACTTGATCAAAAATTTAAATAGGGCGATTCGTGTCAAATATAATTGGAGTCATGCATACCCATTCGATGCACCATCCAATCACGGAGGCGAGGAAAAATTGATCATTGGTAAGTTGTGTTTGTCCTAGCAGTAGCTTCAAACTTTCAATGACTGCGAGACCTCGACCTAACTTTCCTAAAATTAAAAATGAACACTGAGTTGTAAGTTGATAGTGAGATTAACATCCACTTGTAGATCGGTGCAAAGCTTGCTAATTTTTCAAATAAGTCATGAAAATATTTCAAGCTGAAAGTCTAGCAATAAACAATGATGCCACTGATTCGGCCTCACCTCCAGGTACGTTGTATTCGATTATTTGTAATGAAAACAGGAACTCACACAATAAGTTGAATGATAGTAATGATAATTTAAAATGGCAAGTCATTTGCCAAATTTAGGCGTCACAATTGAATAGAGTAAATCACTGTCGTTTAAAATTATCATTACAATCATTCAACTTATCGTGCGAGTTCCTGTTTTCATTGCAGATAATCGAATACAACGTACCTGGAGGTGAGGCCGAATCAGTGGCATCATTGTTTATCGCTAGACTTTTAGCTTGAAATATTCTCATGACTTATTTGAAAAATTAGCAAGCTTTGCTCCGACCTACAAGTGGATGTTAATCTCACGCTCGACGTACAACTCGTGTTCATTTTTAATTTTAGGAAAGTTAGGTCGAGGTCTCGCAGTCATTGAAAGTTTGAAGCTACTGCTAGGACAAACACAACTTACCAATGATCAATTTTTCCTCGCCTCCGTGCTTGGATGGTGCATCGAATGGGTATGCATGACTCCAATTATATTTGACGCGAATTGCCCTATTTTAATTTTTGATCAAGTCAGGAGAACTTGATAGGGATTAATTCTCGATTGGGAGTAAATCCATGATCTTTGCAGCTTCAAGCGTGCTTCTGTTCTTGACCATGCCATAGACAAAACTGTGTGCCGTAGAGGTCATCCCACTTGGTTGCGGTTGACAAAGGCGAGTACTTGATAACATACTCAATCTTTTTTTTTTCTGAAAAGAGATAACATAATCATTATTTTTCCCTTACATGTATATTGTTTAAACTGGCTTTAGTTATGCATTATATTCTCTTGTTATTGTAGGATGGTTATTGTACAATCAATCACTACTAGAAAAATGTTTTTTGGCCACGAAAATATTAGCCACAGGTAACAGATGTGGCAAAAAGTATTATTCACCACGGTAGTTGAGTGTGGTTAATTTATTTTACCACAGCCACGGCTATTAAAAAAAAACACGTGGCAACATTAGCAATTAACCACGGTATTTTAAATTCGCGTGGCAAACATAACATAAAAACAAAATTACCGCGGATATTAACTGTGGCTAATAAAAAAAATACCCTTGAAAAAATAATCTGACCCGCGCGAAGTGAAAAAAAATTGGCCGCTCAATATATTATTAAAAATTTCAACCCTTTTCTGATTACCCACGTCTCTCTAGCTACCTCCGCCATTACCCAGTTTATACGCGTTCCATCATATCGATCGATCACTGCCCTTTCTTCAACCAGTTGAGTGCGAGGTCAAGAGAGAATGGAGGAAATTGGATGAATCGATTGCAATCACAAGTTGAATCGACTGCAATCGCAAGTCGAACCAAAAGCAGTTGCAGTCTCTCTGTCTCTCTGACGTTGTGGTCTCCTCTTCCGTCGTCGTCGTGATCTTCGGCTACAGGTATGTTAATCTCCTTCACGCTCTTCTCCTGTTCTTTCTCCTCTTCTGCCTCTCAAATATCGGTGATCTACAAATCAATGAGATTTGTTTGGGATTTACAAATCAGCGTTATGTGTTTCTGGAACAATTTCAAGATGAAAAGCTTAGGTCTGAAGGGTGCCAACTACCAATAGTTGGAGGTGAAGGGTAGCTCTGTGCATTCCAAGGGTATAACTACCGTGAGTCTGTCCTAGTCAATTGCTAGGGCTTTCTCAGTTTGGCACATAAACAAAAAGTAATCAGAGCCTTTGTAATTGTATTTGCACAATTGTTTCAATACTTGGCCTTAACTGACCTGGATTTGACCAAAATGTGAATCAATTCGGAATCCCTTCAATTTATTTTGTTAACATACAGATTTACGCTATACAAAAAGTTCCTACTTGAATAGGGTTCTTGGGGGTATGCCTTTGATATTTTTATTTCTAAATCCAAATCAATGACACATCAACTAAAAAAGTTGGATTTAAACTTCAAATTGATACAGACACTTCTAAGGAACTTCACTGTTTCTCCAGATTTTCAAGAAAAATCATACAAAATCCCAGATGAATGGTGAATCAACGAATTCGCATCTAATTAATATTCTGTTATTGCTATATATATTTCTGAAATTTCTGAAACTAATTTGTTGTTTGTTTGTTTGTTTGTTTGTTTGTCTCAGTTTTTCAGCAGTTTGAAGGAACTCAAATCACTGTAAACTTCTACGCTCAATATTTCAAGGTATTATTCTGTCTAAATCTTGAAATTACCGCTCTCACTAAATCTGTTCACTCTTGAATTATGAAGCTTGATTATAAGTGACCTTAGTAGTGACCGCATGGGAACACTCTACCCTTTGCCTCACCATTGTTTGATTATAAGTGATCTTAGAAGACTAGCAAATTTATATGTAGTTCTTCAGGGGAAAACATTGGTGTAGTCAAATATTATCATGAAAT
Organism: Linanthus parryae; assembly: GCA_023055425.1. Lineage (NCBI taxonomy): Eukaryota > Viridiplantae > Streptophyta > Magnoliopsida > Ericales > Polemoniaceae > Linanthus > Linanthus parryae. Next base: position 122,746,676 of record JALGPY010000004.1, on the reverse strand, counting down.
GTTACTATGTATATTAATCCTAACTAGTCGTTACCACGCGCAATGCGCGGGTATATGCAACTATTATTTCATTGTCTTTTTTTTGGAGATCCTCATATCCATTCCTGATTTCCATGTCTTTGAGTTTTCTTGTAACCTGTTCGTCTGCAATTACATATGATAAATGTATGGAACCTAGTTTACCCCCTTGCGAAAACATGCATTAAAATAGAAACCATTTCATGTTTTTACCAATAAAAAAACTGAGAATCTCAAAAAATGACTTTTTATTTGAGGGATCAATGCTTTATGTAATCCATTGTTAGTTCTCCTCATATGTATGACATCCATATCTTTTAAACACACCAATAAAAATCTATTCTTTTTGGAAACAACTAAAGTATGTATATATTCTTTTTCTGCCAAAGGGAGTATATAATAGCCCATATAATAGTGTAGCTTGAAAAGGAGAGTTTTAGATGACTTATAAGTTTTCTTCTCAATGTATCCGCAGACCGAGAAAATATTGAGAAATTTATGCAATGGCATTCGATGAAATAACAGAAAGCAATAGGATGAGGTTGCCTGGAGACTGAGTTCTTGGTTTAAATGTTTTAAACCAAGAAAAAGTTATTGGTTTAAATAATTTTCCAACATGTAGGAAATCATGTAGACGAACAACCATGATAATTTTGACTGCCCTAATGATTTTGATTCTTGAAGTTATTCAGTGTCTACCCGCTCTCAGGATGTACGCTCACGTTTTTTTACGGGTTGAGAGCTCGAGTTTTTTTCTTAATAAAAATGCTACGCCGCTGTGCACAAGAGATTCCGGCAGGGAGACCTCCGTGTACACCGTGCGTAGTGGATCAGGGATCGCACAGGAAGAATAGGGGTGTGTGTAGGGAGAGAGTAAGTCAGTAGCAATGTCTGAGAGAGAGACAGAGGTTTGGCAGAGCTTCCGCGTATGGCAGTGTGTCCTCCTTTGTATGGAAAGGTTAACGATGTATATATACTGGAGAACGTGACCGTTGTAGTGTGGTTAATGCGCCCATTAATGGCGGCTTAATTAGCTTAACCATAACGGCACGTTCGTCCGAGTATATAGGGACCGTTAGAGCACGTGGTGCGCGAGTACCGGAACCGTTACGAGGTTGACCGGGTTTGACCGGATTGACCGGGTCTAGGGAGCTCGTACCATAGATCTCTCAAAACAGTTACTAAAGGTCGCGCGCGGGCTTGGCTCGCACGCGACAGGGCTTACTCTAGCCTCCAAACCACAAAGTCCCTACAAGTCCCGTGCAGTGGTATGCGAGGGCTCTGTCTCGCAGCCCCCACATGGATCAGCTCGGCTGGTGATCCAGTGTGTATGGAGCACAATATGGTGTGCTGGATGGTTGCCACGTGGCCTAGATCTGCCATGTCATAAAGCAGTATCTACATTAGCCCCCTTTCTGCGCGTGAAGGCTCATAGCTGTATAGGCTTCCATGCGCGGAAACCGACATGCGCGTCGCCGCCACGCACCAATTCAAATACGGGTAAGTTCAGCCCCCGTGCGTGTCATTATGACCTAAAACCCCTAGAGTCGTGCCGTCTGACCTTTAGGGTTTTAGGCGTGACGTCAGCCCGCCCTGTGATTGCGCGATACGACGGTGACGGTTGCGATTCGACTACTGAAGGGACGCAACCCTTCATTCTTTTGGATAAATACCTTGTATCCCATTATTGCAAAGCATCACTTCTTTCTCTCAAAGTGAATGGTACCCGGAGATCTTCGAGAGCAGATCCAGATAATCAATCACCAGTTCAGAACTGCAAATCGTATTCTTCAATTGTGCATATCCAAGCAAGCTTCAAGGAAACAAGGTTGGCCTCGTTTACTTTTGATTTAAAATACCAGCGTTTGCCTTGAACTGCGTTGAATCTGTAAATCCATGAAATTTGTGAAGAGGCTTTGATCTTTGAACCCGCTTCGTCTTAATCTTTCAACAATATTGGATCTTGCAACTCCCCAATTTCTGAAATCGATACCGGAACTGTTCGTCTTCCTTTGCATAGATCTTGAATTCCAAAATTCAAACTGAAGTGTGGTATTTCTCCCCCCTTTTTCTTGCCCTTTCGCAGGAATGGCCAAGACAAGAGTAACCAGACCCGTCAAGGAAGATGAAGAGATGCCGGAGCTTCCGCAGGCTCTGTGGCGTAAAGCCCCCTTTCTGGGTGGGAAGGATTTTTATCATGCAAGGGTGAAGGCGAAGAGGATGCCTGATGCTGTTCCAGTTGAACGATTGTTGACACTGACTCGCCCAGTTAACTCAGCCCTGCTCGAGTTGGTTGGCTCCGAGGATGTGGTTCGATTGGGGATCGAGAATGGGCACTTCCCATATACTGCGATTTCTACTCAGGCGTTCGTCCAGAAATTGGACTATATGGATGAGTGGATTGACCACGTGTTGGATCATCACGCCGAGACTCTCGATGAAGCCGGCATTTTCTTTGCTATCCGTGCTATGAAGGGTGCTGCTGTGAAGTTGGATCAGTCCATGCTTCTAGACCTTCTGTCCCGTTACTCGCCTGCGACTCACACGTTTCACTTTGCTGAGTTCGAGGCTGCCCCCACGCTCGAGGACGTGCAAATGCTGTACGAGCTTTCCCCCATGGGCGAGGTGGACCCCTTGAGTCACTTGAGGACATCTGCGGAAATGGCCTTGTACGCGCAGATGGAGGAGTGCTTAGCAGAGGTAAAGAAAATCTCCACTCGGTGGACCACTACAAAGCCTCTTCCGAACTGGCAGCTGGTTGATACGTCTGCGAAGAATACCTGGAACAAGTGGTTGCAGTACTTCTTCCGAGACTATGCGAACAGCAGCATTACTAAGAAGCTTCAGAGCGAGAACCCGGAGGCCGAGAATTATGTAGAGGGCAAGGGTTATCATTTGACCCTTTGTGCCTTTCTCTGTGCTTGGCTGTCGAGGTATCTGATTGATGGTCACCCCTATGACGGGGTTTTCTACCATGTGCTGCCACTTGCTGTGAGGCTCGCTCTTGGCCAGAGAGTCGCACTCGGACCCTTGGTCTTAGGCACGCTATATTATAGGCTGGATCAGCTGGTTCTGGCGCTGAGGGAATCGCGTGGCCGCCTCGATGTTCTGACCTTTGTCAATATCAGCTTTTTGACAATGTGGGTTTTCGAGCGCTGGCCGTCTTATGCTCCAACTCCCCTCCCACTTGATAAGTGGTGTCCCCCAGGCGAGACGGAAGCGCGCAACAGCGGAAGGGCTGCGAGATGGTTTGGAGCAAGCAACACCAAGTGTACTTGGAGTTTGATATGCGACAAACGAAAGGAGTTTACTGCCAGGCCCTATGCCACACGTGTTGAGAATGTGCGGTGGTTTCCAAAGCTATACCCTTCCAAAGGTTTGGTCTTGTCAGAAGACCTTCTCTTTGAAAAGGGGCCGCATTTCCACGAACGCTATCGTGAATTCTTTTGTTGGTGTCTGCGAGGTTCCCTTCCTGCCCTTGCAGAGCATATTCGTGAGCTCGCGCCACGGTATGAAAGGCTTACAGTGGATGTTGACCCCACTCGGGTCTCTCCTCAGTTTGGTTTTGATGCAGTGGCCCCATCGATCTGGCCCCAGTCTATTATCAGAGGGTGCTACAAGCGTTTGCTGACAAAGGAGTGCAAGACGGTCCTCATGAGCAATCTTCCCTTTGAGCAGCCTGCGGGAACTCGCAAGGGTGGTTGTTCCCAGAACTGGCTCGCATACTGGGTTGCCCAGCAAACGAGGATTGAGACGGAGGCGGCGGCGCAGCCAGGAAGGGCCCCTTTGATCAAGAGAAACTCTTTTCCGTTTCGCCCCAATTGCAGTTTGAGCGAGTCTGAGTATGGTTGCTACTCGCTGTGGGACCGCGAGAACCATTTGTGCCCCGATTTCATTCTGAAGGAGCAAGTCGACGCAATCAAGAAGGGCGACACGCATGTCGTCAGATATAGTAAGGCGTTTGCTGAGGTAAGCAATTCCTTCGTGTGCTTTAAGCCTTTTGATTTCCTTGCGCTGATGCTTTTCATTCTGTACTGTTTCAGTGTCATGTGCGGAGGTTCGCAGCTGGTGATCGCTCCAAATCGCTGGTGAACACCATTGTTGCCACAAGAAGGAAAGGGGAGTCGTTCCGGCTAGCATGGAGGATGGATGCCGAGGTTGAAACAAGGGTTCGCGCAGTCATGAATACTTTTGCTGACTCGCTGATAGATAAACCTCCGGCTCCGTCTCCTCCTAGAGATGACCCGTCCCCTCCAGCGACTGCGGCGCCGAGAGTGAAGAGACCTAGGCAAAAGGGAATTACGATTTCCTCCCCTAGGAGTGCTCCAGCTTCTCCCCCAGTGAGGTCCCTTTCCATCAAGGACAAAGGCAAGGGTCGTATGCCCAGCAAAGTGCGAAAAGATCTCGCAGTTGAGACTTTCGTTCCATTTAACCAAGAGGAGGAAGAGAGACAGGAGCCCCAGGCAAGTGATGAAGAAGAAGAAGCAACAGTTGTGATGTGCGAGGAAGAATCAGGAGGTACTTCCGTCGCATCTCCTTGCCTTTTATCTTGACTTCTTTGCAGTTCTTTTCTTTGAACCAAATATGTATTCGCAGATGATGATGATGAAGCCGTTGGTGGCCTTGTGGCCAAGAGGCAAAAGAGAGATGCCCATTCTGGCATTTCAGATGATCCTATAAGCGAGGATGTTCTTGCTGAATCCCGGAAGACAGCCGCGGAGGCTGCTGAAAGAAGAAGGTAGCGAGAGGAAGAGGAGCTCGAGCGTGTGAAACAGCGGAGCCTCGAGGAGCAGCATGTTGACGACTTAGTAAGTCCAGTTGGCGAGGAAGACGAGCTTCCCGAAGAAGTGGCTCCTCATGTGGAGGAGGAAGATGAGGTTCCCGGAGAGGATGCAGCAGAGCTAGAGCAAGTCCAAGCGGACTTCGCAGAGATCGCAGGTGGCGATAAAGGTGAGATCTTCAATCTCGCAGTCACTTATAGAGATGTAATTGTGGGTGCGTTAAAGCACGGTGTGTCAAAGCCTGACATTCGCCGTTGGTTGGTAAGCAAATGCGGAGAACCCTCAGGTAATTATTTTGAGTGATATGCGCATACTAAGCTGTAGCCACTTGAGGCAAAATCATGACTGGTTTACTCGCATCCCAGGTCACGCTTCTCTTAAAGATTTGCTTAGTGAAGATACACTGATAGGGCACGGTTCCACGTCCCTAGTGTACGATGAGGATACCTCAATCCCACCTTCGCGTGGAGGTGCTTATTCTTAGCTTTAGTAAAGACAGCGAAATAACTTATAACACAAGTTACCTCACATTATCGCATTTGGTATCGCAGGTCATGCTGAGGAACCTGAGCTGGAGCAGAGAAGCCAGCCTTCTGCATCCCATGTTCCAATTTCGAGCTCCCATACCGAGAAGCCCGTCGCAGCCGCTGGACACGCAAGTGAGCATTTCGAGGGTGTCATCGAACTCTCCGATGATGTTGAAGCTGATGCTGCGCCGATGGACGAAGGTGTCCGTACTGGTGGTGAGGAAGAAAGGACAAGTGATGCTAATGTTTTCGCATCTGGGGATGTCCTCCGCCCAGCGACTTCGGCTGTCCCTTCGCCTCCGGCGATGACTGAGCCAGAAGCACCTATTCCTGCGTGGAGCATTTGGGGCTCGCAGGTTGGGAATGTAGTCGCAGCTGGTGCGGCCTACACTCTTCCTCCTGACTATGAGAGGTTGGAGCTCGCAGCTGATAGGAGAGCCATGGAGCGAGGGCAGTCTTCGAACAACCCGGTGGCCCGCATCCCTTCTCTTCATGAAATTCTGGAAGGCACTGGTAAGTAAAGATTTACCGTTCGCACACCGCATTATTTGCTTGCGAGTTTTGACATTATAACTCCTTTTTGGTGTCTCAGGTTTGAAGCAAACCGATGTAGACTGGGTGGTTCGAATGCGTCTCAGATACCCCCGATCGTTTGTGAGGTCTCTGGAGATCGGACCTTTTGACAGGAGGCTATTCCTTACTGAAGCCATCTGGATACTGGAGCAGCTGTCTGCGGCTACACCTGCGACCATTTCGGCCCAGAGTGCTGAATTGCTGTGTGGCATGTGCCAAAATCTCCTGTTCAAAGTCCAAGGCAGACTTGGTTTCAAATTCCTCAAGGACAGAGTTACACTGATTCGCGCAGCCGTAACTTTGAATCTCGGTCACCAGAATCTCGCAGCTGAGATGCAGAAGGTGGAGCAGCAAAAGCAAAAGGTTGATGAAGCTTTGAAGCTGTATCACGAAATGAATGCCAAGTGCGAGCAACTGAAGCAAGAAGTGAAACAAGTGGAGAAGCTGAGCGAGCAGTTCGAGCCCCAAGATTCCTTAATCAAGAATTTGTTTTGACTTTTCGAATTTTGAAAAGAAAACAGGGAAATGGCTGAGACATTAATGTAATGTTTTGAAACATTAATGTAATGTTGCTAGGGTTTCTCCCCCTTTCTTTTTTAACAACAAACAATGAGTTTGCCCGTTTTGCCCTTTTCGGGATTTGATTGGACATTTCTGTGCATATCCAATTATGACATCAGCAATTGATTTTCTGCTTGATTTTCGCGCTAATTTCTCGGCAGATAAGCACGCTTCCGTTGGGAAGTCCATCCGAATCATGACTATCCGTCATTTATTAGGATACGCAACTGAATCGTCGTAGCCTTTAGTAGGGTAATTGATTGTTACCGCTCTTCAAGGCGTAAGTGATTGAACTTACCCTCTTTTTGAATTTTGCTGACTCATCTTAGGCAACCGAAGAGTCTCCACAGGGCCTATATAAACCCTGTCTTTGCCATTTGGGTTCTTCATCCCAAACATGTGCTTTGCCGTGAGTCCTTACGACTGCTGGCTTCAACGCTTGTTTTTCGTTGATTCATGGCAACTTCAAGTTTTGAATCCTGAGTTTGCGCTTTGTGCTATAGAAATAGTTTCCAAGATCCACTTTATGAGGCTTATTGCTGTTTATAACCATCATAAAGAGGATGCAGATAATACCTCATGTGTGTTCGAAGAAATTTCTTCGTGTATTATGTGTGCAGGTCATGTTTCCGGCCGCCTCGTGGCGAGGTGCAGCGCCGAAGTGACCGTGCTACCGTCTCGTAATGAACGGCGGAATTCTCCTCCAGCATCCCTGGAGGCGGGTTTCTTGCCTCTTCGTTCTTGAACTCAGGGTTGCGAACCGCTGTGTTCATCCCCGTCTACAAGGAGCCCTTGCCCTTTGGAGCTTCTGCTTGCAGTTTGATCGCTGGAACCGGTGGTTCCTTGGGCAAATGTTATGGGGAGCATATCTGACAACGGTCTTGTCGGATAGCGGGATGTCGAGCGTACGGCTTCATGTGGCTCTTTTTAGAGCAAGATCCCCCTTGCTACAGATGTTCACCCACAGATCTGGGCATTGTGTAGCCGGCGTTTGAAGCCAGGGCGGTTCATTCTTTGCAGTCCGGGTTTCCGTACCGTGTCTCTGCTGGCTTATCAGCCATTTTTCGAATGTATTGTAAGCCATGTTGGCTGCGTAGTTAGATGCGAGCTTTTCGCTTGTAAGCTGCTATCTAGATAGATAAATTGCAAGTCATTTGACTCATAATGATATATAGCTTTTGTATTATCTGCTCTCTTTGCAACAAAATACAATTTCGCATGCGCTTCAGCTTGCTTTGCCTTGCATAATGCCATGTAATGATTTCACATATGCGATGTCAATTCGCGGATGTTTCGCTAGATCATTCGAGATCGTAATTTCGCAGCTGTGCCATCTTGACGGATGGGCTTGTAGTTGGTCGTTGTAAATCATATGAGATCATGTTCACAACTTTACTATCGTAACATATAGTTTTTAACAGATCAATTAAGATCGTTGAGTGGTGCGAATTGCTATCATAGAAGATAGGCTTTATTAGAGAATTGCTTGAGATAGTTTCTCGCATAAATTGCTATCGCAGCAGATAGACCTTTAGAAGATCTAGCAAGATGGTTCTGCAGTTACGTTGCCATCGTAACAGACGGGCTTGGGTGATCAACTAAAATCACTTTGCGTATAAATTGCTATCGTAACAGATAGGCTTAAGAAGATCATATAAGATCGCACTTGCATAAACCGCTATGGTGAGAGATAGGATTTTGATGATCGATTGAGATCGTTTTTGTATTTTGCTGCTATCGTAAGAGATAGGCTTTGGATGATCACTTAAGATCACATTTGCATTGGCTGCCATCGTAAGGGATGGGCTTTAGACGATCAATTAAGATCGTATTTGTGTTGACTGCTATCGTGAGAGATAGGCTTTGATGATCGATTGAGATCGTTTTTGTATTTTGCTGCTATCGTAAGAGATAGGCTTTGGATGATCACTTAAGATCGCATTTGCATTAGCTGCCATCGTAAGGGATGGGCTTTAGATGATCAATTAAGATCGTATTTGTGTTGATTGCTATCGTGAGAGATAGGCTTTGATGATCACTTAAGATCGCATTTGCGTTTGGCTGCTATCGTAAGAGATAGGCTTTGGATGATCACTTAAGATCGCATTTGCATTAGCTGCCATCGTAAGGGATGGGCTTTAGATGATCAATTAAGATCGTATTTGTGTTGACTGCTATCGTGAGAGATAGGCTTTGATGATCACTTAAGATCGCATTTGCGTTTGGCTGCTATCGTAAGAGATAGGCTTTAGATGATCGATTAAGATCGCGTTTGCTATCGTAAGAGATAGGCTTCGATGATCAATTAAGATCGCGTTTGTATTTGCTGCTATCGTAAGAGATAGGCTTTGATGATCAATTAAGATCGCGTTTGTATTTGCTGCTATCGTAAGAGATAGGCTTTGATGATCAATTAAGATCGCATTTGTATTTGCTGCTATCGTAAGAGATAGGCTTTGATGATCAATTAAGATCGCGTTTGTATTTGCTGCTATCGTAAGAGATAGGCTTTGATGATCAATTAAGATCGCATTTGTATTTGCTGCTATCGTAAGAGATAGGCTTTGATGATCAATTAAGATCGCGTTTGTATTTGCTGCTATCGTAAGAGATAGGCTTTGATGATCAATTAAGATCGCGTTTGTATTTGCTGCTATCGTAAGAGATAGGCTTTGATGATCAATTAAGATCGCATTTGTATAAATTGCTATTGCAGCGAATAAATCATTGTTAACAGCAATAACAAATTAAATAGAGCAATATAAACGGCTAGAAATATGAACTTCTCATTTGGGAGAATTCTTTTATTATAACACTCTCATATGGGAGGGATAGGATTACAATCCTCTCATATGGGAGAGGAGATTGCGTCAATCATAGCCACATGAGACATTAAGCAACGTTATCATAAAACGTATGAAATAAGAGAAGTCAAGGATAGTACTTCTTGATCCAGCGCATGTTGACTGAGCTTGGAGTTGAGGTTGTGCCGTGCAACCTTCGTATGCTGCAGTAGCCACTATCGAAGACTTCTGTGACTTCGAAGGGTCCTTCCCAATTAGCTGCGAACTTTGGGTGAGTTGCTTCTCGCATGCAGTGGTCAGATGCGCGCAAGACCAGGTCGCCAACTGCGAAATCCCGTCGCTGGACCGTCTTGTTGTAGGCGCGAGCGATTCTTTCTTGGTACCGCTTGTTAGTCCTTTTGGCTTGTTCTCGCTTTTCTTCTAGCAAGACTAAATCATGATCGCGTTGGTTTTCATAGAGTGCATGGAAGGCCAGCCTTGCCGAATTGACTCTGACCTCCGCAGGTACTACAGCTTCGGCCCCATAACATAGTAGAAATGGCGAGGCCCCTGTGGGTGTCCTTTGAGAAGTTCTGTAGGCCCACAGAGCTATGTTAAGAGAGTCGGCCCACTTCTTGTGGTCATCTGCGACCATCTTGCTCAGAATTCTCAACAGCGTTTTGTTAGTCGCCTCGGCTTGTCCGTTTCCCTTTGGATAATAGGGGGTGGAGCATATCTGCCTGATATTGTACTCCGCGAGTTTCGTAGCTACCTGGCGATTAACAAAAGGAGTACTGTTATCTGAAAGAATGGTATTTGGGATTCCGAACCTGCATACGATGTTTTCCTGGATGAAGTTAACCACAGCCAGCGCGTTTGCCGTCTTCAGTGGTATTGCTTCCACCCATTTGGTGAACAGCTCGGTTGCGGTGAGAATGAAATGGTTCCCATGTGACGTTGGTCGGATGGGGCCGATGAAGTCCAAAGCCCATGTGTGAAATGGCCATGGCGTCCCTAATGCATGTAGATCCACGGCAGGAGCGTGCACTAGGTTCCCTTTGAATTGGCATTCTTGGCAGCGTCGCACCTTGGTGCGGCAATCGACTTCCATCGTGGGCCAGAAGTATCCGATTGAGAGTTGTCTGCATAATTTCGCACCTCCCTGGTGTTCCACCTGATGAGAAAGGTCCATGACTTCTTGTGCTTCCCTGCCGTCTAGGCATCGCAGCAAGTTGCCCTCGTGACCTCTTCGCCAAAGCAGGTTTTCCTGAACCACATATCGAGACGCTTTCCTCTTCAATTTGTCGGCTTCTTTTCTCGATTCGGGTACGGTGCCCTGGGTGAGGAATTCAAACAATGGCTTCCTCCAGTCTGTGTCGTCATCGGTTAGAGCGATGAGTAGAGAATCTTTGATTAGTGCGCAACTTTCGCACTTCCCTTGTATCAGGGCTGCAGCTGTTGACATGCTTGGCCAATGAATGCCATATCTCTGAGCTTTCCTGTAGATTGACACCTCGTTTTCTCCGCAAGCGTGTTGGTGAATCTTTTCTAACAGCTGTTGTCCCTCTTGCTCGGAGACACATCGCATGAGTATTCCTCCAGGACCCTTGTAGTAAAGGGTGTTGTCGTGGATGCAGTATCCTTTCGTGAGTGCCCAGCTCTCGCTGCTGGTGCCTTTGGCAATAGCTTGCAGAATTGCTTTTCGCCAGTCTGCGTCATCCATGTGTTCGTCGTCGCACACATCTTCTGTTAATGCCGACGATGTTCGCACTTCGATGGAAATCCTTGCGGGGCATTTATCTATGCTGACCTTAGATCCCAGAGTTGCTAAGGCGTCTGCATGCCTGTTGTCCGCTCGGGGCTTGTGCTCGTATTTCACGTCGCAGAATTGCTGCATCAGCTTTTGCACTAGGGTGCGGTATGACAGGAGGTTGATCTCCTTTAAACCATATTCGCCCGAGGCTTGCTTAACAATCAGTTTGGAATCTCCCATGACCGTTAAGTTGCTTACTTCCAAAGCTTTCGCCGCACGGAGCCCCGCGATAAGAGCCTCGTATTCCGCCTCATGGTTCGTGACTGCGAAGTTGAGTTTTGCGGACATCTGTATGACTTCCCCGTCTGGCTTTGTCAAGACTATCCCGATGCCTCCGCCTTTTCTGGTTGACGAACCGTCGAAGTGGAGGGTCCAATAGGGCACGTCGATCGCGTAGATTTCTGGGCCTTCGAGCTCTTCCTCGATCACGGGTTCGTGGCTGTTGTCGGGAAACTGTGCCAACAGATCTGCTACCTCCTGCGACTTGATTGCTCTCGGTTTTACGCATGTGATATCTTATTGAGAGATGGTCATGTACCATTTCGCCAATCTCCAGCCCGGAGTAGTGTGAGTTAGCAGGTATCTTATGGGGTCGCTTTTGGTGACCACCACTACTTTGTGCGATGCAAAATAGTGTCTCAACTTCTCTATCACGAAGAATAAAGCAAGGCAATGACGTTCGATGTCTGTGTACCTTGATTCAGCGGGCTGCACAATGCGGGAGATGTAATAGATGGGCCTCTCTTGGCCTTCATACACCTGAGCCAAGAGTGCTCCTATAGATTTCCTTGTCGATGTAAGGTATAGCAAAAGCGGTGATCCCAGTTGAGGCGCGATCATTATCTTTGGGGAAGTGAGTAGCTCCTTTAGCTTTTCGAAGGCGGCTTCGTGATCAGGAGTCCAGTTGTACGCGGCGTCCTTCTTGAGAAGAGTGCTGAAACAGCATGTGATTTCGGCGATTGCTGGGATGAATCTCCGCAGATATGACAATTTTCCCAAGAATGTTTTCAAGGTACTTTGGTTGTGAGGTGGCGTCATGCTGGTGATGGCTGACACTTTCGCAGGGTCAGGCTCGATCCCTTGGCGATGGACCACGCATCCCAAAAACTTCCCCGAGGTCACGCCGAATGCGCATTTCATGGGGTTCATTTTCAGTTGAAAGCTCCTGCATCTGTTGAACACCTTTCGCAGGTCTGCAAGGTGATCTGCTTCATGCTTGGATTTGACTACCAGGTCATCCACATAGAATTCCACTTCTTTGTGCATCATGTCGTGGAATAGAGCCATCATGGCCCGCTGATAGGTTGCGCCTGCGTTCTTAAGACCGAATGGCATTACCGTGTAGTTGAATACCCCCATGGGAGTGATGAATGCAGTTTTCCTTGCATCTTCGGGATCCATCTTGATTTGATTGTACCCGCTGAAGCCGTCCATGAAACTGAACATGCGATGGCCTGCCATTGAATCAATGAGCAAATCGATGTTAGGCAGTGGGAAATCGTCCTTAGGGCAGAAGCGATTGAGATCTCGGAAGTCCACGCAGATGCGGAGCTGTCCGTTCTTCTTCACCACCGGCACGATGTTGGCCAACCATGTGGGATGGTGATTTGGCTCTATGAACTTGGCGTCTAGGAGTTTGACAATCTCCTGCTTGATCTTCACGTTGAGATCTGGCCTGAAGCTTCTGATGCTTTGCTTGACCGGTTTAGACTCTGGGATGATGTCTAAACAGTGCATGGTGATGCTCGTGTCCAGACCCGGCATCTCATCATATTCCCATGCGAACACGTCCTTGTATTCAGTTAGGAGCTGCAGCAGTCCTTGTTCCTCTTCGCTTGTGAGGTCCGCACTCAGGAAGACTGGCCTTTTCTTTTCCTCGTTCGGGCTGAGGAACACTTCCTTTAGCTCTTGCTTTTGTGGTCTTGGCCTGTCTTCCATGCATTCGGGCGCTTCTTTGAGTTTCTCGTCTGGAGTGCCCTGTGTTGGCTCTTCCGTCAGCGCAACTTGCTCGATTTGATTGATTTGCCCAGGGACACCCCCATGCCCGTGTGAGGACGTCCCCGCGCACCTTCATATGCGATAGCATTTCTTCCCGTTGGCGTAGAAGCTCTCTATCTCCTTACCCTCGGGGTCATGCTTTGCAATCCTCTTCAGAGTGTACACATTCTTCCGATGATATGCGATGCGCGGCGCCTCTTCGTGTGTAGGCGGCTTTTCCTTGGCATCTCCCCTTGTCACCATCACGCCCGCAGGTGACTGGTCCTTGATGTCCTCCCAGAGAGGTAAAGGAGTAGGGTTGAATGGTCCGGGTGTTTGCTCGTCCGCCATCTCGGTGAACCACACCGCCTCGCTGAGATGTGCTTCGTCCAAGTTGAACGGGTTAGTTGAGGCCGGTATCTCGACAATCCTGTCGTTCCAGATAGCTTTCATCACCTGGTGAGCCGTCGAAGGGATTGCTTCAAAGCGATGAATCCAGGCCCGACCTATGATCATGTGATATGTGGTGTTCGCGTCTATGACATAGAACTTCGCCGAGCACTTGATTTTACCAATTTGAACGCCTAGGCGGATCCATCCGATCGTCATTCTAGAATCGCTTCCGAATCCCACCAGCGGGGATGGACGCTTGACTACCTTGTGCTCGGGGATCCCTTCTAGCTTCAGTGTGTGGAGTGGAACAACATTGACCGCTGCTCCTCCATCGACGAATGCTCGCTTGAATTCGACGCCGTTGATGATGGCGGTCACATACAGGGGCCTCTGGTGGCTCGCATCTGTCTGCTTGTCGCTGGCAGAAAAGGTCATAATCTTTTCTGTGGAACGGGACGCCCTGATGACTTTCCCGTTGGAGACCACGAGGTCCTCCTCGTAGTCCTCTGCTACCCTTAAGATTGCTTTTGTCATATCCGTTCGGCATTTTTCGGAGAAGTTCATCTCGTTGAAGAATTTGTCGAAGCCATGCGACCCTTTCATGCGGTCGGCACGCTCATCTTCCGTGTCCATGCTGTAGTCTTCATCTTCATGGACTTCAGCAATGATGGGCAGACCATCCTCTGCGACTTCTTCCAAGTCCACTATCGAGATCATGGCGACCTCTTTGCCCTTTGAGCCCGAATCTGTATGGGCAGGCAGCGGGTTGTTGCGCACATCCTTCCGGTGGTCGCCATTCTTCATCTTCTGATCGAACGCGAATCTGAGCTTCTTGCACTCGGCTGTGGGGTGCATGACCTTGCCGTGGTATTCGCACCACTTAGGGTCCCTCGTCATCTCCTTGGAGGGTGCTTTCTCGAGCGGTGGCAGGACGCCGTCCTTGCGCCACTGTCTGCAGAGATCGCTCGCTTCCTCCACCGAGCATGGCAGAGGCGGTGCGTCAAAGTTTGTAACTTTTGCTTGCTTCTGGGGCGAAACTGTATTGACCTCAGCTTCGCGTCCCCGCTTGTAGCCAAATCTGCCGATCTTGTAGGTGGTGCCGCTCGCAGGTCGTTCTGGAGCGCTCTTCTTTCTCTGTCTCTCGACAATGGGCTCAATGTTCATCGTGCATTCGATGAGCTTTGAAAATGTAGGTGTTTGCAAATTGATCAGCATGCTTTTGTATTCATCTCGCATGCACCGCAGGCATATCTCTACGAGCCGGCTTTCGAGCATGGGGTCCTTGCACTCCAAGGATTTCGCTCTGAATTTCTTGATGAAAGTGATTCCATCTTCCTCGCGTTTCTGGTACATCCGCGAGAGATGGATCATCGTCACCTTTTCTTCCATCTGGAAGAACTTGGTATAGAACTTCTGGACCATGTCGTCCCAAGTTTTCACAGATCCGGCCTCCAATGTTCGGTACCATTTGTATGCTACATTCCCAAGAGTTTTTGGGAATTCTCGCATCAGCAGCTTGGGATCAGCTCCGTATGGACCCATGACATCAATGAAACGCATGACATGCTCATGAGCGTTTCCATTGACGTCCTCGAACTTATCCCATTTGGGAGCCTTGTACCCCGCCGGGTTAGGCATGAGATAGATCTCTCGTGGAATGGGTGGATCGTTGTCTAGCTTCGGGATGATGGTATCCGCGAACGACTGATGAGCCAGGATGGAGTCCACGCGCTTCTGCAAAGACGTCATGCATTCTGGAATGCTTCCCTCGGTAGTTAGCGGAGGGGTTGCCGTAGGCGGTGGCGACACATATGCCGCCGGAGGATTGGGAGTGTATTGACTACCCGCGTTTCCCCAGATTGTCGCCGGTGGAGGCAGAGTGTACTGCAGAGCTGGGTTGGACGCCAAAGCCGGGGGCTGAGAGGCGTGAGCAGCAGGGGGCAGCATTTGTGCCGTTGACCCTTGGACCGAAGGCAGCTGCGTGGCTGACGGTGGAGTTTGCAGATGAGGGTTGGGAGGCGTGGCTGACACTCCCAATCCTGGAGCGGTAGGGGTTCCTCCTCCCTGAGGGATAGCGGTGGCTGGTGGAGGATTCGGCGCAAGGGTGCCCAGAACGGCCAAGATCCGTTCTAACTGCGCAGACTGAGACTTGAGAGCTTTTGCCTGACTTTGGACAGTGGCGTCCAAAGACTCTAAAGTTGGTGCCTCGCCGGGAGTCGTCGGAGTACGGCGGACCTCGTCTCCCGAGGGAGTTTCGGTGGAAGGCGATCGGTTGCTGACATCGTCCTCCTGAGACATGGTTGCTTTTGCTGGTAAGTTCACGTCGGGTTCACCAAAATGTGCACAAGAGATTCCGGCAGGGAGACCTCCGTGTACACCGTGCGTAGTGGATCAGGGATCGCACAGGAAGAATAGGGGTGTGTGTAGGGAGAGAGTAAGTCAGTAGCAATGTCTGAGAGAGAGACAGAGGTTTGGCAGAGCTTCCGCGTATGGCAGTGTGTCCTCCTTTGTATGGAAAGGTTAACGATGTATATATACTGGAGAACGTGACCGTTGTAGTGTGGTTAATGCGCCCATTAATGGCGGCTTAATTAGCTTAACCATAACGGCACGTTCGTCCGAGTATATAGGGACCGTTAGAGCACGTGGTGCGCGAGTACCGGAACCGTTACGAGGTTGACCGGGTTTGACCGGATTGACCGGGTCTAGGGAGCTCGTGCCATAGATCTCTCAAAACAGTTACTAAAGGTCGCGCGCGGGCTTGGCTCGCACGCGACAGGGCTTACTCTAGCCTCCAAACCACAAAGTCCCTACAAGTCCCGTGCAGTGGTATGCGAGGGCTCTGTCTCGCAGCCCCCACATGGATCAGCTCGGCTGGTGATCCAGTGTGTATGGAGCACAATATGGTGTGCTGGATGGTTGCCACGTGGCCTAGATCTGCCATGTCATAAAGCAGTATCTACAGCCGCCGTGCCCAGTTAGGTCCCCTAAAAATTGTATACTAACAACCTCAATCAGATTATATAATCCATCTCAGGCATGGGAACAGAAGAAAGTCATGAGAAACTATCAGAGGTTGCTCCAGATATTTGGGGACCAGTTGCAACATCCCGCATTTTGCAATTGTTTCAAACCATATTTTTTTAACTGCTTCATCATTTTTAAAGATCAAAATTCCTAAAAATATATGCAGATAATCACTATGAATGAAGAATGAAAATCGTTTGAATAATCACTGTGAGTAAAGAATTAAGATCATTTCCATAAATTTTCTAGTGTATGGCAGGTTTTTCATTGGCACTAAAGATGTAAAAACTAAATAATTACACTGGCACTAAAATTTGGCAGGTTTTTCACTTGCCTAATGACATACAGGAACTGATTACACGGGCTTGAGCCCGTCCTAACACCAACCGGATACTCATGGGTCTATAACCAATCAACCGTATCATTAGGACCATTGCCAGACTACATGTAATCTGTTGTAGGGACACAAATCATATTTTGTCTAAATCTCAAAGTAAAAGGAATTACTAATATGACTATCTATAAGGCAGCCTTTATAATATAGAGAGAGTAAGTAGGAAATGTCAAGTTACTGATTTTTGTGTAAAAATTCCTTTCATAATGAAGGAATTATCAATTTTTAAAGCAAATGATGGTATGTGCTGAAGATGCTGCCAAAACCCAAGAGACTGTAGTCTTCCAAGAAAATAAAACAAATAAACTGCTTTTATATCCGATTTGAATGGACAAAAATTAAGAAAACAAAACAAACAGACTGGTTGACATTTCATGATCACTCATCATTCACAGTACCTGACACATATTATCTCTACCAGTGCTCCTATTAATTTAGCTTACTATCACTTCTAGAGAAAAACCTCAATTCTTCTGGATCCATCCAGATAAGAAATGTAACCTTTACTAACCATTGAAAATTAAAGAAAGGTTCTTTAATTACCTATTTTAATTATTTTTCTCTCATATCCTGGATGATCATACTTGTGAGTGTTCTGGTGTACTGTGCCTGTGGTAGACATGGTGAAGGCAAGACAAAAGAAGGGAAATAAAGAAAAAAATTATAAAGGAAAACAACATAGATTCTTTAGTTAGATAGTAATCCAAATCTGGAAGCATAGCAATCAAAATCCAAGAAAAATAATCAGAATCTCAAACTTACTATTCTTGAGCGAAAAATTACACATGTCTTTTCCAGCTAGGCACGAAAAAACGTGCATTTCGCTTTATTGTCACAGGCACCGGAAATTTTAGGAAGGTTTTTTTCCTAGTTTAACTATTTTGCTCCCTTATGGTAGCATAAGTAGGCAGATGGCGTTCATACATGTGAATGTTCAGGAGCATGTAGTAGACCATTAGACATGCAGAAGGGAATCAAAGCAAAAAACCTGGAAGCAAAGCAAGCAATCAAAATCTGTAAAAATAAATAAATAGATGGAAGCAAAGCAATCAAAATGCAATGAAACTTTGAGAAGATGAATCAGAATCTCAAACTTACTGTTTTCCTATACTTGTGTTTTCCAGCTGAGTTACATATTTTCTCTGGTTTTCGTTGTTTTTTAACTTGCATTTTGCCTTATAGCCGAAAAGCCACCACTTACAAATCTTATAGACAAATTAAGGAATTATTAATGTAGCATTAGAATTAACATCCCTCTCATTTAACTTTGATTAGTAACTGACATAAGATAATGAAATGAGCTGCCAATCAGATATGACGTGTTAAAATTTCTGCTAGAAAAATGGATGTGGAAAAATTTAATTGGATGTTGCATAGCTGATCTTCCACATAGGAGTAGAAATGGCACAACCTCAATGAAAGTTATTTGACACATGGCAACTCGAGGTTCAACCTCGGCACTTGTCTGCTTTTATATATATATATATATATATAGATGAAGCAAAATTATATTGAAATATGTTTTTTGTTGTTTATCTCTATACAATTGGCCATTTGTCTCACCATTTTTTGGTTTCCATCAGACAGAAGAGCTTTTGATATTGCGGTCTTGGAATATACTTTTTCTCTACGATGGATAAGAGTTGGATCCACCATCCAAACAGGGTTGATTTGGTATACGTGACAGGGTGCCAATCCTTTCTAGAATTTGCATTTGCTAATAACAACGGAGCCCCTAAGATACGCTGCCCTTGCAAGAAGTGCTGCAATATGTGTTTTAGAGAGCGAGATGTGGTGGAAGAGCATATTATCGTAGACGGGTTCGAGCCGACTTACACTACATGGACTTTCCATGGTGAGATGGAAGTTGATAATCCCATACTGTATGATGATGTGGTCGATAGCATGGTAGATTCGAACAGAGATGATATGGAAGGCTTGATCCTTGACGGTCTTGGAATAGGTAGGAAAGGAAACTCGGGGCCAAATGAGGAAACAATGAAACTTTTTAAGTTGTTGAAAGATGCTGAGCGAGAGTTATACCCTGGTTGTTTGAAGTTCACCTTCCTGTCATTCCTAGTTCGTATACTGCACACAAAAGCCTTGTTTGGGTGGAGCGATAAATCCTTAGATGTGTTGCTACAAATATTGAATGATGCATTTCCCCAATGTCAATTGCCCGCCTCAACTTACGAAGCAAAAAAGTTTCGTGCTGCCCTCAGTTTTGATTACAAGAAGTATGATGCATGTCCGAATGATTGCATGTTGTTCTGGAAAGATAATGCTCACAAGGACAAGTGTGACTTCTGTGAGGCATCGAGGTATAAGAAGTTTGAAAGGGACACCGACGATGAGAACCAAAAAGGTAAAAAGGTTGCTGTGAAACAATTGCGGCACTTTCCTTTAAAGCCGAGGCTAAAACGGTTGTTCATGTGCAAGGAAACTGCCGCATCCATGAGATGGCATGATGCGGAGCGCCAAAAGGATGGCCTTATGAGGCATCCAGCAGATTCACCTGCTTGGAAATCCTTGGATGAGAAACATCCCGACTTCGCTGTGGAGCCTAGAAATGTCCGACTGGGACTTGCATCTGACGGTTTTAATCCATACAGGACAATGACCATTACTCACAGTACATGGCCTGTCCTTTTATTTACGTTGAATGGTCCCCCCGAGTCTGGTTACTCACAACCTGATTTCATCTTATCGTTATTGATTGATGGGCCTTCCGCTCCGGGAAATGATATCGATGTGTATTTGGAACCATTAATTGACGAGCTGAATGAATTCTGGGAAGAGCGGGTGGATACATATGATGCTGTTAGTGACGAGATGTTTCGACTACATGCAGCACTCTTGTGGACAGTCAACGACTTTCCTGCTTATGCTAACTTGTCAGGTTGGAGTACAAAAGGAAAATATGCATGCCCCGTGTGTCATATGGACACTGAACATAGATACTTAACGCATAGTCATAAGTTATGCTATATGGGAAGTCGCAGAGCACTAGACATTGGGCACAGGTTCCGGAAAGACAAAAATAGTTTTGACGGGACTGTGGAGACCAGAACGATGCCAGCTCGATTGTCAGGGGAGGATGTTTTAAGGCAGGTAGAGCATATTAAGAATGAATTCGGGAAGCGGGAGGGACGAGACAATACTGCTGGCAATAAAAGAAAGGCACCTAGCACTTCAGCTTCAACTAGCATTCCTAAACATGGTTGGAAAAAGAAAAGCATATTTTTTGAACTGCCTTATTGGAAAGACAATCTTCTGCGCCACAGTCTTGATGTGATGCATATTGAGAAGAATGTGTGCGAGAGTTTACTTTACACATTGTTAGGTTGTGAGAGCAAGTCCAAGGACGGTTTGAAGGCACGTCGCGACCTAGAAGATATGCGTATTAGAAAAGAGCTGCATCCTGTACCTCTACCTTCGGGAAAACCGTCTGTACCTCATGCCGCTTTCACTTTGACTAAGGAAGCAAAACGCACATTTCTCAGAATGCTGAAATGTGTTAAAGTGCCTGAGGGTTATGCGGGTAACATCTCACGTAGTGTGAACTTGAAGAAGGAGATCATTTATGGTTTGAAGAGCCATGATTATCATATCTTGATTCAACAACTTCTACCAATTGCGGTGAGAAAGCTTCTTCCGAAGAATGTAGCTCATGCGATAGTTGAACTTGGAAATTTCTTTCGAATATTGTGCTCTAAGGTCATAGATGAAGCTGAGTTCACACTTCTTGAGGAAAGAATACGGTTAACACTCTGCCAACTCGAGAAGATCTTTCCACCTTCTTTCTTTGACATTATGGTCCACCTTCTTGTTCACTTACCAGAGGAGGCAAAAATTGCTGGGCCTGTGCCAAAGAGGTGGATGTATTCTCCGGAGAGGTATATTCAAATAATTAACGTAGAAATTAATTTGTTCATCTTTTTCATTAATAATTTATCTTCATTACTGTAGATATATGTGTGCACTTAAACAGTATGTGCGGAATCGAAGTCGCCCTGAAGGATCAATTGCAGAAGGGTATTTGGCAGAGGAATGCACCACCTTCTGTTCTAGATATCTGAATAATGTTGAATCAAAGTTGAATCGCACTACTCAAAAGTGTGCAAGTGCTGACGAAGGGATGGGGAAGGGAAAGAGAGATGTGTTTGTATTGGGTCATACTGAATGGGAACAAGCTCATAGGTATGTGTTAGCGAACTGTCCGGAGGTTGCCTCGTTTCGAGAGTAAGTCCACATACTAGATCCTTGAAATTACATATTTTGTGAATAACTTAATACATAACATATAATTTTTGTTCGTAGGAAACATAGAACGGAGATTGAATCTGCCAGGAAAAAAGGTCGCAAGGGTAAGAGAGAACTAGCTCAAATACTGCACAAGTCATTTTCAAATTGGTTTCGAGAGCAAGTAAGTTCTCACTTACTTTAATTTTGCGCCTCGTACGTGTATTTGTGGAGCCAAAATTATATTAATTAATTTTATCTTAATTATAAACTAGGTGGAGGAAATGCTAAAACGCGACTTTTCTTCTGTGTCTGAAGAACTGAGAAGCCTCGCAATGGGTCCTAATAAGTGGGTTAAGAGGTACAAGGAATATCGTATAAATGGTTTGAGGTTTCGGACAGTTGGCAGCGAAAGAAAGTTGACGACCCAAAACAGCGGAGTTATGGTGACAGCATCCACTTTGAGTTTCTCAAGTGGAAGTGATGATCGTCCGGTTGAAGGAGACGTTACATATTACGGAATTTTAAGTGATATTATTGAGTTGAGCTACTCCGACAAGGTGAAACATGTCATGTTCAAGTGTGATTGGGTTGATAATGAGCATGGTATGAAGGTAGACGAGTTCAAGTACACGATGGTGAATTTCAAAAATCTCATGTACAAACATAATTTGGTGTCTGACGAACCATTCATTATTGCATCACAAGCTCAACAAGTCTGGTATTTGAAAGATCCGGTGTAATTGGATTGGAAAGTCGTTGTGAAATCGACGCCACGTGATTTTTATGCGCGTAGCGGTTATGGTGCAGCTGACTCGCAATTTGATAATAACACATCAGAACTACAAGGTTTATGTGAGTCCATATTGGTAGGCGATGATGAAGGACTGGTCGAGGGCGAGAATATAAATTTCGATAGTCAACTTGGTGATGATATAGAGGATGAATATGTTGATCGTGGATTTGATGGTGATGATTACGGGGATCATGGAGGAAGCGGTGATTACTAGTAGAGTGATTATTACGTTTTGGGGTCCTTCTATTGTCCGTATTTACTAGTTTGTAATAAGCTGAATATGGATTTAAAATGTTTTCCTTGCACTATTTCTCTCTAGTCAATTATTCTGTAATGGTTGCTCAGTACTTATTATCTATTTTGTATTGATTTGAATTGCTATATTTTTAATGCACTGAATTTCCTAGTTATCGTTTCATGTTATTTTGTAGTCTTGTAACTGATCCCTTTCAATTACAGGTTACTATGAAGAAACAGGCTGCTCCAAAGAGGCGGCGACTTTTATCTAAAGTAACTACTCAGTCAGAACTTCCAGCTTCTCAGACCATCTCCCACCATACTAAACTTCAACCCCTGGTCTCTAATCCACGACCCCCTCCCCAAACACAATTCCCAGTTGCTTCTCAGACCATCTCCCAGCATACTAAACTTCACCCTTCTCAAGTACGTCCATCCGTTAATCAGCCATGCCCACCAATACGACCCCCCAATTCTCTGTCACGACCCCCTCCCCAACCACAATTCCCAGTTGCTTCTCCAAACAACCCCCATCCATCCATTAATCAACAATGCCCCCCAATACGACCCCCCAATTCTCTGTCACGACCCCCTCCCCCTCCCCAACCACAATTTCCAGTTGCTTCTCCAAACAACCCCCACCCTTCTCAAGTACGTCCATCCGTTAATCAGCAATGCCCCCCAATAGGAACCCCCAATTCTCTGTCACGACCCCCTCCCCAACCACAATTCCCAATTCCTTCTCCAAACAACCCCCACCCTTCTCAATTACATCCATCCATTAATCAGCAATGCCCCCCAATACGAGCCCCCAATTCTCTGTCACGACCCCCTCCCCAACCTCAATTCCCAGTTGCTTCTCCAACCACCCCCCACCTTTCTCAACCATCACCCACTCCACTTGAGGGGCAAAATGGTGCAACTAGTCAACATGTCCCGTCAGCGGATGGTAGTTCCATTGGTATGTCATTTCTGCGCAATTTCTTCTATTCAGTGCACGAACACCCCTGAGATTTTTGGGAAATTTCTTCTCTTCTCTTCTTCTCCGCTTCTTTGTTTTCTTTCCTTTCTTGCCGTTTAATGCTGGTAGTGGCAGGGGCCTCAGCAGGAAGGGAATACAAGACCACCTTGGGTGATTTTGTGCATTAATAATGTTAGTAAAACTTCACCCAAGGTGGTCTGTATTCAATTCTTGCCGAGACCTCACCTTAGAAATGCTTCTCTTTGCACAACTCATAATCATGAAGCAGCATCTCTATAACAAAAAAAAAATGTTATGAAACTTCACTGTACAGTTTCTGATTTCTGGGAATATCAATGGAAACACGACAAAAAGATACCCGATGACTAATTTTTCTACCAATAAAGGACCAGTAGTAAACATGTTCTTGTCAATAAACATTATTGGGTCTTTCTATTGTCCGTATTTACCAGTTTGTAATAAGCTGAATATGGATTTAAAATGTTTTCCTTGCACTATTTCTCTCTAGTCAATTATTCTGTAATGGTTGCTCAGTACTTATTATCTATTTTGTATTGATTTGAATTGCTATATTTTTAATGCACTGAATTTCCTAGTTATCGTTTCATGTTATTTTGTAGTCTTGTAACTGATCCCTTTCAATTACAGGTTACTATGAAGAAACAGGCTGCTCCAAAGAGGCGGCGACTTTTATCTAAAGTAACTACTCAGTCAGAACTTCCAGCTTCTCAGACCATCTCCCACCATACTAAACTTCAACCTCTGGTCTCTCATCCACGACCCCCTCCCCAAACACAATTCCCAGTTGCTTCTCAGACAATCTCCCAGCATACTAAACTTCACCCTTCTCAAGTACGTCCATCCGTTAATCAGCCATGCCCACCAATACGACCCCCCAATTCTCTGTCACGACCCCCTCCCCAACCACAATTCCCAGTTGCTTCTCCAAACAACCCCCATCCATCCATTAATCAACAATGCTCCCCAATACGACCCCCCAATTCTCTGTCACGACCCCCTCCCCCTCCCCAACCACAATTTCCAGTTGCTTCTCCAAACAACCCCCACCCTTCTCAAGTACGTCCATCCGTTAATCAGCAATGCCCCCCAATAGGAACCCCCAATTCTCTATCACGACCCCCTCCCCAACCACAATTCCCAATTCCTTCTCCAAACAACCCCCACCCTTCTCAATTACATCCATCCATTAATCAGCAATGCCCCCCAATACGAGCCCCCAATTCTCTGTCACGACCCCCTCCCCAACCTCAATTCCCAGTTGCTTCTCCAACCACCCCCACCTTTCTCAACCATCACCCACTCCACTTGAGGGGCAAAATGGTGCAACTAGTCAACATGTCCCGTCAGCGGATGGTAGTTCCATTGGTATGTCATTTCTGCGCAATTTCTTCTATTCAGTGCACGAACACCCCTGAGATTTTTGGGAAATTTCTTCTCTTCTCTTCTTCTCTGCTTCTTTGTTTTCTTTCCTTTCTTGCCGTTTAATGCTGGTAGTGGCAGGGGCCTCAGCAGGAAGGGAATACAAGACCACCTTGGGTGATTTTGTGCATTAATAATGTTAGTAAAACTTCACCCAAGGTGGTCTGTATTCAATTCTTGCCGAGACCTCACCTTAGAAATGCTTCTCTTTGCACAACTCATAATCATGAAGCAGCATCTCTATAACAAAAAAAAAATGTTATGAAACTTCACTGTACAGTTTCTGATTTCTGGGAATATCAATGGAAACACGACAAAAAGATACCCGATGACTAATTTTTCTACCAATAAAGGACCAGTAGTAAACATGTTCTTGTCTATAAACATTATTGGGTCTTTCTTGTAGACTTCTTTTAGTCTTTTTGAAACATCTGTTAGAATGGTATGTGGAATTGGTTTGTATTTTCAACTAGGTGTTGCATGCTTAAAAATTAGAGACAATATAATTGATTTACAAAGTACAAGGTAAGATTTGGAACATGTAAATATGTTGAGTAAGTATCTGTTACAACATGTTTTGTTACCTAGAATATCATGCTTGCTATTGGTAAGCCAATCTGGTACTCTATTACTTAAAACAATCTATATGTCTTTCTTCCCACTTGGCTATGCATGGAATTATGCTCAAAACCTGAAATGAAGGATACATTAAGAAGTGTTACAACATGAAAGGATAAAAGCTCTGTCCTTATAAAGAAACAACCGACAATTGTGCATGTACATATGCGAAATAATTGCTGAAAGAATAGGCATACATGACAGAACCTTAGACTGGTCCATTGAACTCAGCAGATGTAGCTAAAACAAAGTAAATATCGAGTTCTCTGGTAATAGAATAGCATGAAGACACAATTTGTCTTCATGCTATTCTATTACAGAGAACAGGGAACTCGATATCCAGAAAGTCACAAATCCGGACACACACATAGATTCTTTTAAGTAATAGACTAATACGGACCTTGGAACCGGCCCATCTTGAAAGAGGTGATCTGAATTCAGTCAGAAGACACAGACATGGTGGACCTCGTAGTGAACCGCCGTCGTCCTCTTTTGCTTCGTCAAGTTCGTCGTCCAAATCCTTTTGTTGTTTGTGCTCCAACTTTTTGTGAATCATGCATGTGACTTGATTATTATTTCCCTCCTCTTCCATGTTTTGGGTAATGATATTCATACGTTTTTCTTAAAATAATACAGGTACTAGTAGCAAGAGACATTCCACAAATGTAAACTCATGGGGGTTGTGTGCAGAGTGCCAGAGCATGAGAGGTTAATTAATGCTTCAATTTTCGAACAATAAAAAATAATAAAGTGGTGGTAACTTTGCTCAATGGCATGGGTAATCTCCAGCCTTTCATTTCCTGGTAGGTATTCAACTACATAAAAGTATTAAAATGTGCATTCATCTGTTGGATTTGTGACTTCATGCTATGTGTGTGTCTGGATTTGTGACTTTCTGCATATCGAATTCTTTGTTCTCTGTAATAGAATAGCATGAAGTGTACACTTCATGCTATTCTATTACAGAGAACTCGCTATTTACTTTGTTTTAGCTACATCTGCTGAGTACAATGGATCAGTCTAAGGTTCTCTCATATATGCCTATTCTTTCAGCAATTATTTCGCATATGTACATGCACAATTGTCGATTGTTGAGTTCTCACTGGAACACATCCCACGTACATTCGATAAAAAGGTCTGTATTAGTCAAAGGAAAATTTTCATATTGGTGTTGCGTGTTTGCTATTGTTGAATATCCAGAAAGTAGTTAAAACACACTAGAAACAATGCAAGTTTCTTAGTTTCTTTCGATCGTCCTCTATTTCTTTTAGAATATTTTTGCTACCAATAAAGGAAGGTTGTCTCATGTATTCATGAAATTTATGTTTAAAAATCTGAGAATTGTTACAGTCTAATAATGATACAAGTCGTTACCTAAAATATTTTCATTATGCAGGATCTTGCTCAAGATCTTCTTCCCGGTTGGGCAAGAGAGGGTACACACGCCCAGTAGCAGGATGGAGTGAAACCAACAAAATGGTTATAGAATTTGATGATTATTGGAAACCAGTTGGTGGTAATCAAACGAAATTTTCGACACAACTAGGCATTCTTGCAAGAAGAGGTGACCTTGCACCAATTCAATACACTGACTGGAAATGTGAAGAGATGAAACACTACAAGACTAGACTGTGGTCGGAGGTACAGAAGAATTCCACTGCTCCAGACGAGTTCAAGGAAGTCTGCCTCATGATGGTTGCTGATATGTGGAGAGGTTGGAAATACGATCTTCGGAAACACATGCGCAAATTTAATACTACAGAAGAACGATTGGCCAATTGTCCTGATAGGGTTGTTCCTGCTCAGTGGCCCGACTTTGTAAAAAATGAAGAGGGCGCAGACAGGATGGTATGATGTTTTTTCTATCATGTAAATTGGTTTACTAATTAGTCATCTATATTATCTTCTTTGCTAAGGTATAATAATATTTATAGGCTTTATGTGCGCGAAACAAGACTAACAGAGAAAATCTGAAAATGGCACATACATCAGGCCGGGAGTCTCATGCAGCAGTGAGAAATAAGGTTACGATCAAATTTGTAATGATTATGCCTACATGTTTCAGTTGAAAAATAGGTTATTTATGTTTGTTGTCTTATTATTATATTTTTACATGTAGATGGAGAAGGAGAAGGGAGGGAAAGTCGCACGTATGGAAAGACACACACCCCGAAGGGCGACAAGGCTCCAGATGTTGTATCCGGGGAAAAAATGGTAACTTTACTTATCAATTGACAATCATTTCAAGGAGAATGAGCAAACTGTAGGCTAACCTTGAGTCTAAACTGTGATTATGGCTAACGAACAACTTGTGTTCAGAATAAATATGTCGACAACTTATGGTTTTGTTTTCTTTTATTAAAGGCTATTACTTTTCTATGTAATTACTGCAGGACACAATGGATAGCATGTACGCACAAGTCTCTGAGGAAGAACAATGTACCCAAGAGATAGAAGTTAAGGAAGGAATTTACAACAATGTCATGGGGCCTGATAGGCATGGACGTGTACGTGGGTACGGGGTTGGTGTGTGCCCGACACAAGTGTTTGGGAGCAGATTGAGCAGACGGACACCCCAGACTACTATGGCTTCCATGCGAGATGAGATGGATCGACGAGTTGCGGAAGAGGTGGATCGACGGTTGGCAACAGAGGTTCAACGACTTGTTTCAGAGGAAATGAAGAAGATGTACAAGAAATTCCGTCTGCAACAAGGGGGCAATGCAAACGATGACGAGATACTTGACTACGGATCATCAGATGGGGATGAGGTTGACGAGGGTGATAATTTTGACGATGGATTAGAGGAAGATGTAGTCGAGGAAGATGAAGATGAGGATGATGAGGATGAGGTCAGTCCGTTATTATTTGAAATGAGTTATGAATTTGAACTTCGATAACTTTATCGGTTTGCACGTAATTAACATGTTTTATTTTCACGTAGATTAATGTTGGAGATTCGGTCCACTTGGTAACTGCGCAACCCCCAACAGAGATTGTGGCCACTGCCATCCTGATATCAAAATGTAGCAAATCAAAATCTATCGACTCAAAGGAGGTTGGTAGTGGTAATTGGTCAGTTCGTATTGAAGATGTTCTGAAACATGAATACCCGTTAATGAACCCCATTGGAAAACACATTGTGGTGGGTACTTGTGTAGGCTTTACAGTGCCTTGGCGAGCTACTTGTGTAAGTTACACTCTAATGTTTGTATTTTTGCTATTTGTGAAATTATTATGCAATGTAACGCATTCTTTATCGGTGTTGTAGGTACTTCCACTATAATGACGATCTATATTATGTGGGAGTGTGGCGGTCAATTTTTGTCTTTTGTAGTAGGTACGTTCTTGTCCCCTATTCTATGTTCACTTCATAGAGATGTCCATGAGTTCGTATTTTAGGTTTAGATGTCCCTGAGTTCTTGTCCCCTGATTTTATATATATATAGATGAGCATGTGAATCTTGTGAAGTAGGTTGTTCTTCTTAAGACTAAGTCTTATGGTGCAGATTGTTCTTATTTTTGATTGCATTTGGACTCCTTCGTGAATATCAACATCTAATAAAACTTGGCATTATTTTCATTTACCTAGCAAGACATTTCTAGACATGATTTTGGATTTGGTTGTATATGCATTGACTATAGTATAATTACAGAACACCTTTCATGATTCTGATAGTTCTTTTCAACTTTCAGTATTAATTGTTTACTTTGAAAATTTTCGGCTGCATTGTCCTTGTGTACCTTTGTACTATTTTCATGCTCGGCTAAATTCTAGGTTATTTATATTTCAATTGCAAAGAAGCCCTGGATTGATGGTTCCTTGTAAAGTTAGAAGCATGAGTTTTACGGAATCAAATGTTCGAAGTTTTTTCTAAAGACAATCAGGGATGACTCGATTTGCTGAGTTTATCTTTACCTTGAGTTGCTTGCACATTGTGGGACATTTATGTATTATTAATATTTAATTGTTATTATGTGGTTTGACTAGCTATAGTGAATGTTTCAACCAATTTAGCCGATGTGTTATGAGTGGAGATTTTATCTTATGAGTCTTGTTTCTATGATTCTGCAATATTGATGATGGATTTCCAGCAGTCAATTTCCATTTCTACAATTCACTTTTGCTGACAGTCATGACTATCTATTCGCAATTAAGGTAAGTAAACAGACACGCACTCTGGTAAAACTTACATTTTCTTCTCTGTAAGTTTTACCATACCTTTTCTTCTCTTGTAAAACTAAATGGGGATTGATCGAGAACTCATATGAGTCTATGACAGTGTTAGCAAGTGATACCTGCTCAGATATCTGTTATGTTTTGCATTAGTTTAGTCACAATAAATAGTTCACATTTCTGCTTTTCTTTACGGTTGGCATTACTTCTTGTGTGCTGTAGCCGATATCCCATAAGAAGCCACTGGAATTAGTTAAAAATATGATGATAATGTAATAGTACCCCAAATGGATTGCCCTTGAAGTTTTTATACACTATAAGATTATAGATATAAGATAACATAATTCTACTTTGGTAAATTTTTGGTTTGTTGGGTACATGTTTGTGTGAGAAGCCCCTGGAAGTGATTCCAGTTTACAATTACATATCACAGCGAGGGAAAGTGCCCCAGTTTAAATTATATATCAGGGATCTGAGTTTTGATACTGTAATCATATTTACGTGCATACAAGAACTGGTATAAGGAGGAAAATTGAAAGCATCCTTGGTGGGGGAGATGCTGCTAGAATTGGTTGCAATGTTGCATGGTAGTTTATGGCGACCTTGGACATCGTCTGCTAATTGTAGTAAACAAGGTGTTAGAATATGAAGTACTTAACTTATTAGTCTATAGACAAATGCGTACAACATTCTGGTTGAAGTTGATGCAATTTAGATTAAAATAGTTGGTTTTAGGCATTGAGTTATAGAATCATTTGCTCCTGTTCCTAGTGGTGCTAATAGTTAGTCAGTACAGAATTTCACCAACTTGTTGAATTCGTATGCAGCTAAATAAACTTATAACAAATCAAGTTTAAATAGTAAGCATTGAGAAAAGGGAGATAGTAAGAGATTAGTTTCAGGAAGAGAACCTGTGTAGAGTGACCTTTTATTTTTGGTAACAATGTACATTGACCTTAAAGAGAATTGCGCAGCAATGTGTAGCTACAAATCTAGCAACTGGAAACAACACCCAAAATTATTTTTATTGAATATATGTATAGCAGGAAGCAGATTATCCATGCGCAGAACAATTACAAATGTGGAAAAAACAAAATATTTATCTAAATAACAAATTTAAATATAGGTGACACCTAAAGTACTAACATCAAAGTGTTATCCAATGTAGTGGTGGCGGAGTTACGACCCATTGGAGTACTCTGCACATCTAAATATAGGTGAAAGAGAGCCTTACTATAACTAGAAGTACCAACGATGTCTGATCCAAATATATGAAGGGAGTACTGCAGGCCTCACTCTGAATTTGAGAAGTCCCCAATGGTGACTTCACCTACCTGAAAACTCCCCACAAATCCAACCATGCTGATGCACAATACCTTATGTCAGACCCTTTCGGTTTGATTCAATGTGGCCATGTAATTTATAACAAAAATATTGTTAGCAAGAGAAATGATACCTGAAGTTAAATCATCATGCCAATATTTATGCTTACTGCCAAAAAAACCCGATAGTGAAGCTCGATGAAAGAAAGCAAACCTGTGAATCTGAATCCAGGAGTAATGTCCAGTGCTTCGAGGAACCGCTGATTTCTGTAAATTTACAGAAATCAAACCTGTAAATTTCATTCAGCTCATTTCAAACATCCTTTTTTAGTGTTTACACTAAGTAAGATTTTTAAGTGTTTACACAATGTAAGATTTTGTCCAGATTGCAACAAAAAGAGGACTATGCATATTTCAATGTAATACTATTTCTTGTCTTTGTTGAACAGGTATATGTAGGGGAGCAATGTCCAGTGCTTCGAGGAAACCGCTGATTTTGGGTCGGAATGTCTTCAATGTGACCGTCAATGTTTTGAGAATTTTGACTTGTAATAGTAGCAATAGGTTTCTATGTTTCGGTTATGGATTTTTGTGTAATATGATACAGCGTTGAACATTTGACACGTTCGCTACGATGTGAATGCATTTGTCTTAATTTGGTAGTTGTAAGAGTCGCAAATTACATTGATCCACTGTGTTGGTATAGTTTATAGTTTGCAATTTTCATAGTTTGAGAGGAATTAATCCTCTCATATATAGTGGTACTAGTAGCGGAAATTGTTTCATTACATATCTGTATATTTGCAGGTAAAATCAACAATTAGCCACGGGCAGTGTATGTGGCTGATTCATATTAATTTGGCGGGTAAAATCAACAATTAGCCACAGGCAGTGTCCGTGGCTAATTCATATTAATTTGGCGGGTAAAATCAACAATTAGCCACGGTCAATCTATGTGGCTGATTTATTTAAATTTGGCGGGTGAATAAGCTGATTCGCCACGGGTAAACGCCATGGGAACATAAAATATAGCCACGGTCTTTCGTAACCTGTGGCTGAAGCGTGGGAAAATTTTAGCCACGGTAGTTACCGTGGCAAATATTTTGCCACGGCTGTTACCCGTGGCGAAACTGAAAAACCACGCCTCCTATTGCCTCGCCTCCCTCCCGTGGCGTCTCCCGTGGCTAATGCATTTTGCCACGGGAATTGAATCTTTCGCCACAGGTTTTACCCGTGGCAAAAGCCCGTTTTTCTAGTAGTGAATGATGCGTTTTTGCTCCGCAACCATGTTTCAAGATTGCTGAAGAATCATTTCAGGGAAAAGCCTTATTATGTCGATATGGTGGAACTATTCAACGAGGTTGGTTCATTTCCAATAAACATGTTATGTAAGATTATATGTCGGGTTTTAAGCTAATTTTGGCAAGTATCTATGAAGGTGGATTTCCAAACACTATCCGGCCAAATGATAAACTTGATTACTACAATGTCAGAAGACAAAGATTTGTCAGAGTTTTCGTGGCCTTTGTAAGTATTTGGTACTTCCAACAATTATTCTTGTAACATATCTTATATATAATATAAAAGCAGAAAAGTTCCCAGGTGAAACCACGTTTGAACATTTGTCATGATTTAAGCAATATTAATATGACATGTGTAATCCTACATGTCTATTTTCTCATAATCAACCAATGAGAAATCGACATGTAATTATCTATTGCTTTGTCATTATGACTTGAAGGTTACTATTTTAGTTTGTAACTCATGAGCAATCAATACTCAATTTAATATTATAATGATAAATTAGCATTGAATAATCATGATTGTTTTTATGATCTAAATATAAATATATTTTACATATTAGTGCAAAATACATATGGTAGTAACATAATAAATTCATAAATCATTTAAAGTATAAATTACTTTATTATTTTTTTTACATAACACATCTGTCGGAATATAAAAATGAATTGAACACATTTGTTGGAATATAAAAATGATAATTTCATTCTGTGTAATAATATAAATTATTTTTATGAATTGAATATAAATATGTTTTAAATATTAGTACAAAATATATATATGATAATAACATAATTAATTGAAAACGATCATAGGTATAGGAACTTTAGTAGTAATTTTTTATTATCATTTAAAAATGATTATTCTTCAGTGGAATATAAAAATGATAACTTCATTCTATGTAATAATATATATTATTTTTATGAATTTAATATTAATATGTTTTAAATAGTAGTACAATATATATATATATATATATATGATAATAACATAATTAATGAAAAAATATTATAGGTATAGGAACTTTAGTATTAATTTTTTATTATCATTTAAAAATAATTATTCTTAAATGAATGTTTGGTTGATGTATATTATATTGTTGAAACTTCTTATATATAATATAAAAGCAGAAAAGTTCCCAGGTGAAACCACGTTTGAACATTTGTCATGATTTAAGCAATATTAATATGACATGTGTAATCCTACATGTCTATTTTCTCATAATCAACCAATGAGAAATCGACATGTAATTATCTATTGCTTTGTCATTATGACTTGAAGGTTACTATTTTAGTTTGTAACTCATGAGCAATCAATACTCAATTTAATATTATAATGATAAATTAGCATTGAATAATCATGATTGTTTTTATGATCTAAATATAAATATATTTTACATATTAGTGCAAAATACATATGGTAGTAGCATAATAAATTCATAAATCATTTAAAGTATAAATTACTTTATTATTTTTTTTACATAACACATCTGTCGGAATATAAAAATGAATTGAACACATCTGTTGGAATATAAAAATGATAACTTCATTCTATGTAATAATATAAATTATTTTTATGAATTGAATATAAATATGTTTTAAATATTAGTACAAAATATATATATGATAATAACATAATTAATTGAAAACGATCATAGGTATAGGAACTTTAGTAGTAATTTTTTATTATCATTTAAAAATGATTATTCTTCAGTGGAATATAAAAATGATAACTTCATTCTATGTAATAATATATATTATTTTTATGAATTTAATATTAATATGTTTTAAATAGTAGTACAATATATATATATATGATAATAACATAATTAATGAAAAAATATTATAGGTATAGGAACTTTAGTATTAATTTTTTATTATCATTTAAAAATAATTATTCTTCAATGAATGTTTGGTTGATGTATATTATATTGTTGAAACTTCTTATATATAATATAAAAGCAGAAAAGTTCCCAGGTGAAACCACGTTTGAACATTTGTCATGATTTAAGCAATATTAATATGACATGTGTAATCCTACATGTCTATTTTCTCATAATCAACCAATGAGAAATCGACATGTAATTATCTATTGCTTTGTCATTATGACTTGAAGGTTACTATTTTAGTTTGTAACTCATGAGCAATCAATACTCAATTTAATATTATAATGATAAATTAGCATTGAATAATCATGATTGTTTTTATGATCTAAATATAAATATATTTTACATATTAGTGCAAAATACATATGGTAGTAGCATAATAAATTCATAAATCATTTAAAGTATAAATTACTTTATTATTTTTTTTACATAACACATCTGTCGGAATATAAAAATGAATTGAACACATCTGTTGGAATATAAAAATAATAACTTCATTCTATGTAATAATATAAATTATTTTTATGAATTGAATATAAATATGTTTTAAATATTAGTACAAAATATATATATGATAATAACATAATTAATTGAAAACGATCATAGGTATAGGAACTTTAGTAGTAATTTTTTATTATCATTTAAAAATGATTATTCTTCAGTGGAATATAAAAATGATAACTTCATTCTATGTAATAATATATATTATTTTTATGAATTTAATATTAATATGTTTTAAATAGTAGTACAATATATATATATATATGATAATAACATAATTAATGAAAAAATATTATAGGTATAGGAACTTTAGTATTAATTTTTTATTATCATTGAAAAATAATTATTCTTCAATGAATGTTTGGTTGATGTATATTATATTGTTGAAACTTTAAAAAATAATTTATGATCTCATATTTCAATTAAATGTTTACGAAAATAAAATTGTAAGAATTGATATTTTTAAAAACATATGTTGCATGCATTTGTGCATCTACATGTATTTAAATGAAATCATATGTTGGTTTTTAGAGATTTGCCTCACTAATTGCTCCATCCTAATTTCCTCATTTTTTATTCTTCTTTATTTTATGTTAGAAAATTCTCTTAAGGTTGCTAGATCTTATGAAGTGAATATTTATAATAAGGGCAATAAATATAAATAATATAGGTCTGCTTATTATAAAAAATGTTATTAGAATCTTCTTGAACTAATTTGTTTATCAAATCTCACTATTATAACAAATTGCTAAGTCAAATGACGAAACAATTTCAATTATGTTTTAAAAAAATGATGAACACATACTGCATTAAAATAAGACGTTTGTATTAGAAGAAGTCGATACAAATTTGAATGTGTAGAGACTTTTCTTATTATTTCAAATAAGATTACTACAACATTCATTAAAATTTTATATCTTCAAATAAAAGAAGAAAAATGTAAAACATCTGGACCAATTTCCCATTCCAAAGGAAGAATGTCGGCTTCGTGACATTATAATGGAGATGTAACAAACATAAAAGTATAGAGCTCTATAAATTTTCATTTGATTTGAAATAAAGTTCATTTTATGCATTATTTGTATTAGTTGAAGTTTAATTATTAGGTTATTATGATGTCTAAATTATAAATCAATATATGGTACAAAGCCTCGTGCTTTAGCGCGGGGTATCGCCTAGTTATAACATTTAAATCGAGTTAGAAAGTTTCAATTTAACTAATTTCAAGACTTTTTATGTCCGTGCAGGTATCATCATATCGTAACATACAAGACCGTTTACCACTCATTTTACCTAGCGGTGAGTGAACAATATTAAGAATCTTGTTCATTCCAATAATCATAGTTTTTATTAATGTAGCATATAAACATGCACAATCATTAATGCAACAGTTCAATTTAAGGATTAGATCATGTAATTAGGTAGCATGCGCACTGCTCATATATGGTGAATATCTCGATTATGATTATAAGAAGAGCATTGATATTTATACAATTTCAGTTTCCAAGGAGCTTCATTTTCCGTTGAGAACTAGAAAGCATGATGATTGCATATATTTTCTTAAATTTCTGGAAATGTTCCATAAGCTGGAGATCCATATCACATTTGTTGAGGCTTTAGTTGATTTCGTCATCCTCAATGTGCAGGCCGGCGCCATGCGCTTGAATCTAGGAAGACTGTTGAGTTGGTGCCTTGAATTGGTCAAAGGCGGCCAAACACTTTGTTTCAACTTTGATTAGAAAAGTATTAGAAGTCAAAGACAGTGGAGAATTAGTTAGGAAACAAGTTGTTTCCAAATCGGATTTGGAAACTTTAGGATATTCCTAGCACTATATAAAGAACCTAGTAGTCACATTATTAGGTATGCAAAACATTCTTGGTTAGGGGTCTGTGCGAAAGACTCCCGGGATTCTAAATACTGCAATTTGCAATTAGGGGGTGTTCACGAACCCACCGGACCGGAGAAACCGAACTGCACCAAACCAAACAGTGCTGAATCGTCTGTTCGTTCTACTTTTCAATACACTAAGCGGTTTTTGTTTTTGTAAAACTGAACCCGGCCCTCACCGAACCGAACCGATACCGGGTAACCGACTTTAAACCGCACCGGACCAAAACATTATTTTGTATTCAAATGTATTATATTATTAGTATCTAATGTGTATGAACTTATTAATTCTTTGCCGATGTGAATGGTAATTACTAACACCAGCCAATTTATTGTGAATCAACAAATTCGAAATCTTGCTTGCAATCTAAACCAATACTTCTAATGTTCCATCCATATATTCATGTAACGCAAATGTAGTAACCTCAATTTCCTAAAAAAAATATGTAGTAGCATAGATAATTTTAAGCATGTTAATAGTTATTTTATCAAACTGAGAATTGAAAAAATTGGCATATTGAAGTTTACTTTTTCATAATTCATGATGTTGCACATTATAATGTTGTCAGATATCGTTGCCCATTATAATTGTGACTATTGTGAGGAGAACATAATCAAGACCATAAACAAATAATGAAGACAGAGATTCAACGCGCTTCGCTAACGGAATTCCGTTAACTACTTCTACGACTAACGGTAACTACTTCTACGACGAAGAAATAACACTTTATTTAAGAGAGAAATTAACCAATATACATAGACCATATTGTTATAAGAGACATCTAGGCTCATAATGCAATAAAGTTCCATAAAACCAAAAAAAAAAACAACCTGGGAGACGTCTGCCGTCTTCCTGACTGCACGATCACCCCATTCTGATCGCACAATCAGGCTTGTGATCGTGCCAAGACAGACCTTTTCAGATCATGCGATCAGGGAAACTAAGGAATTCACTAACACTTCTAATCGTACGATCATGAAATTGTGATCGCACAAGCACCTTATTTTCTGATTTAAAAACCTTGATATATTGCATGGTCTAACTAATCTCCTCCTTGACTTCGACACGCTCTTCTGCAAGAGATGCTTCTCTCATCAAAACAAATCCAGATGCACTAAGCAAGTGCCAGAAACCTTTTTTGCAGCAGATGTCTCTAATCAAAGAGACTAGATAACCCCGAATGGCTCAGTGACTTGTGATGTTGAGAAATTCCAAACAACGTTGGAACTAGCTCTCTGGAACCGGCTTGGTGAACATGTCGGCATGGTTTTCAGCTGTCCCTACCTTCTTTACTTTTATTGTCTTCACGCTTCACATGAAGTGATACTTGAAATTGATATGCTTTGTCCTCTTATCATGAACCTGATCCTTGGTTAGGCATATTGCACTCAAACTTTCACAATACACTATAGCCTGATCATGATGTAGGCCTGGATCATTAACCCACCCTTTAGTCGATTCACTATTCAGTTGCTTCTGTCAAATCCATATACTCTTCTATGGTAGACAAAGTAACTGTCGACTGTAGAGTCGCCTTACAGCTCACAACAGAATCCCAAGATGAACATATAACCGGTCATAGATCTCCAACTATCCACATCTCCAGCATAATCTTAATATGAGAAACCAACAACCAAAACAACTTGATTATTCCCATAGCAGAGACCAATATCTGACTTACCTTTGAGATGCCTGAAAATTCTCTTCACCACTTGTTAATTCTGGTCGAGTGCAGACCATAACATACATTAAACTTCCAACTGCACTAGCATATGGAACTTGAGAAATGTACTCTTTCTCATTGTCAGTATGAAAAGTGTACATTCCCGTCTTGTTGTTATATGCATTGGAGTATATATAGGCTTGGCAGATGACATCCCAAATATACTGAAGAATCTTCTTGATGTACTCCTACTGTGATAAGTTTTTTTCATCTTCTTCCTATCCCTACATATTTCAACTCCCATAATATTTTGAGCTTCACTTAGATCCTTCATCTCAAATTTCATAATGAGAGAACCCTTAACCTTCTAAATGTATGTCTTATTCTCAGATGGCATCAAAATATCACCAACATACATAACTAGATAAATGTGTGAACCACCCTACGCTTTCTAGTCCACACATCAATCATACGACCACTTGTGATGACTGCCAATCCTATCTTCCATGCTTGTAAAAAGCATATTGAATTGGATTATCACGTTGTTAGTGAAAACGCACTAAAACAAGAAATTTGTGTTTCTTTTGTTTCAGGTTTGTAAAAGCTAGCTGACAAATTGACCAAAGGGCTCTCCATCTCTTCCTACAATCATCTCAAGAACAAAATGATGGTGTTATCCCCCTCATCAGTTTGAGGGGGCTTATTACGAGATATTCCCAAAAGCTCAAGGACATAACGCAATTATTCTCTTAAGAGTATCATTAGTTTGTCATAGAATACTTTATGTAATAAGTAGAATGTCATAGGTCTTTATGTTATTTCCAAAGACTGACTCTATGTATCTTATAGCTGTCTAACCATGTAACCATGGTTTAACTGCTCTTTATATACCTTATTGTATTCAGGTTAGAGTTAATCGATTAAATTCACGTAAATTATTTCTTTTCCTTTATGTATTTGCTTCGTCTTCCTCATCATTTGTTATGAGTTTATTCCTGATTCATTTCACTTAGTGTTCAACTAGATCATAAAGTCTAATGAAGAAATAATCTGGATAAAGAATCTAATCGTGCCCTAGGTTTTCCTTTAAACCTTGGAAAAGAGATTAGCTACTCATACTCGTGATAGCATACAAGTTTTTGTTATCACAGATAAAGATAAGATGGAGAAGAAGTAATCAATTGATGATATCATCTGCCTTGTGACAAATCTCTACTCCAAAAACGCTCTCAAGTGCTCCAAACTTGCTTCCATGTGTTTCTCCTTTGCAATATTATGATGATGATTGATTTCTAATGCTCTATAGCCTCCTAGGTCAAAGTAGACATGTTTCCTAAATTTTCTATTATAAAAAACTTAGTGATTCTACTCTGGCCTCGGAACTGCGGCATATTGATTTTCTCCAGCTCGTGCGAACTCCTCCGTAGCTTGTGCGAGCTGTTTTGGGTATCGGCACCTAGTACGAGATGCTAGGTAGTTCGTGCAAGCTACATATGCCTTTCTTCTTCTTCTTCTTTGGTGAATTTCGAAGGTTCGCTCCATGCTCCATCTCAATCTTCAATCTACTCGTTCATGTTATAGACAACACGAAACACAACACATGCGATCATATCCAATTAAAACACTCAAGTCAATGCATAAAACAATCGAATATTACATGATACATGTGAGACTCGTTCATAAAAAAAACAACAAAATATACTCAGAATGACACCAGGTTCTTTTTCCACACGAAACCAGTGGGATTCTAAGCAAATATACGATACTAATTTAGCGTCATCAGATACCCCCACACTACTTTTTTTCCCGTACCTAGCAAAATCTCAAAAAGCTTCAACCAAGTCACCACCGAGAATAAAAATTGCATACTCATTCGATTAACCGTTGCATGTCAAACATATATAAGCTTTGGGCTGGAAATCAAGAATGAATATCAAGTCCAAGACAGAAGCCCAAAGTATTAGAGATCAAGAGTGAAGCCCAAATTGTCCAAGCCCAATTAGTCAAGTCCAAAACATGTTTACCCTAGTTTGTATTGTGCTCCAGAAACACTGTATTTACTCTCCACCTTCTACAGCCGTTTGTAGCTATCCATTTGTGACCGTTCATGAACGGTCGAGAACCATTGTATTTAGTCTCCGCCCTTTACGGTTTCTATGCAATCAATTCAATGAATTAACCCTAATCGTTTCAGATCTATTTCTCTTTCATTTGAATTTTTGATTATTGTTTCTGTATTTTGCTTTCATGGTATCAGAGCCTCCCCGATTATGCTCTCAACCACATTCATGTCTTCATCACACAATCCTCTTGCTATTCTTTCCAATATCCACAATCTCATGCCGCACAAACTTGACGGCACCAACTATGTTATTTGGCGACACCAACTCACCTCCATCCTCAAAACTCAGGCGCTATTTGGGTTTCTTGATGGTTCAATTCAAGCTCCGGCACAGTTTCTTATCGCCGCCGACGGATCCGTTACAGCGACGGTCGATCCCCTCTATACCACTTGGCATATCCAAGATCAAGCGATTCTCACACTGATCAATGCCACTTTATCTTCTGAAGCTCTTTCTCTGATTATTGGTGAAAATGATTCTAGATCTTTTTGGCTCACTCTTGAAACTCTACTTTGTCAACCGCAACCAAGTGGGATGACCTCTATGGCACACAGTTTTGTCTATGACATGGTCAAGAACAGGAAAACACGCTTGAAGCTGCAAAGATCATGGATTTACTTACAATCGAGAATTAATCCCTATCAAGTTCTCTTAACTTGATCAAAAATTAAAATAGGGCGATTCGTTTCAAATATAATTGGAGTCATGCATACCCATTCGATGCACCATCCAAGCACGGAGGCAAGAAAAAATTGATCATTGGTAAGTTGTGTTTGTCCTAGCAGTAGCTTCAAACTTTCAATGACTGCGAGACCTCGACCCAACTTTCCTAAAATTAAAAATGAACACGAGTTTTAAGTCGATAGTGAGATTAACATCCACTTGTAGATCGGTGCAAAGCTTGCTAATTTTTCAAATAAGTCATGAAAATATTTCAAGCTGAAAGTCTAGCGATAAACAATGATGCCACTGATTCGGCCTCACCTCCAGGTACGTTGTATTCGATTATCTGCAATGAAAACAGGAACACGCACAATAAAATGAATGATAGTAATGATAATTTAAAATGGCAAGTCATTTGCCAAATTTAGGCGACACAATTGAATAGAGTAAATCACTGTCGTTTAAAATTATCATTACAATCATTCAGCTTATTGTGCGAGTTCCTGTTTTCATGGCAGATAATCGAATACAACGTACCTGGAGGTGAGGCCGAATCAGTGGCATCATTGTTTATCGCTAGACTTTTAGCTTGAAATATTTTCATGACTTATTTGAAAAATTAGCAAGCTTTGCTCCGCCCTACAAGTGGATGTTAATCTCACGCTCGACTTACAACTCGTGTTCATTTTTAATTTTAGGAAACTTAGGTCGAGGTCTCGCAGTCATTGAAAGTTTGAAGCTACTGCTAGGACAAACACAACTTACCAATGATCAATTTTTCCTCGCCTCCGTGCTTGGATGGTGCATCGAATGGGTATGCATGACTCCAATTATATTTGACACGAATCGCCCTATTTTAATTTTTGATCAAGTCAAGAGAACTTGATAGGGATTAATTCTCGATTGTAAGTAAATCCATGATCTTTGCAGCTTCAAGCGTGTTTTCCTGTTCTTGACCATGCCATAGACAAAACTGTGTGCCGTAGAGGTCATCCCACTTGGTTGCTGTTGACAAAGGCGAGTACTTGATAACATACTCAATCTTTTTTTTTTTCTGAAAAGAGATAACATAATCATTATTTTTCCCTTACATGTATATTG
This sequence comes from Linanthus parryae, assembly GCA_023055425.1. Lineage (NCBI taxonomy): Eukaryota > Viridiplantae > Streptophyta > Magnoliopsida > Ericales > Polemoniaceae > Linanthus > Linanthus parryae. The sequence goes on along the minus strand of JALGPY010000004.1, from coordinate 122,704,888 downwards.
TTTAAACTGGCTTTAGTTATGCATTATATTCTCTTGTTATTGTAGGATGGTTATTGCACCATCAATGATGCGTTTTTGCTCCGCAACCATGTTTCAAGATTGCTGAAGAATCATTTCAGGGAAAAGCCTTATTATGTCGATATGGTGGAACTATTCAACGAGGTTGGTTCATTTCCAATAAACATGTTATGTAAGATTATATGTCGGGTTTTAAGCTAATTTTGGCAAGTATCTATGAAGGTGGATTTCCAAACACTATCCGGCCAAATGATAAACTTGATTCCTACAATGTCAGAAGACAAAGATTTGTCAGAGTTTTCGTGGCCTTTGTAAGTATTTGGTACTTCCAACAATTATTCTTGTAACATATTATAACATTTAAATCGAGTTAGAAAGTTTCAATTTAACTAATTTCAAGACTTTTTATGTCCGTGCAGGTATCATCATATCGTAACATACAAGACCGTTTACCACTCATTTTACCTAGCGGTGAGTGAACAATATTAAGAATCTTGTTCATTCCAATAATCATAGTTTTTATTAACCTAGCATATAAACATGCACAATCATTAATGCAACAGTTCAATTTAAGGATTAGATCATGTAATTAGGTAGCATGCGCACTGCTCATATATGGTGAATATATCGATTATGATTATAAGAAGAGCAATGATATTTATACAATTTCAGTTTCCAAGGAGCTTCATTGTCTGTTGAGAACTAGAAAGCATGATGATTGCATATATTTTCTTAAATTTCTGGAAATGTTCCATAAGCTGGAGATCCATATCACATTTGTTGAGGCTTTAGTTGATTTTGTCATCCTCAATGTGCAGGCCGGCGCCATGCGCTTGAATCTAGGAAGACTGTTGAGTTGGTGCCTTGAATTGGTCAAAGGCGGCCAAACACTTTGTTTCCAACTTTGATTAGGAAAGTATTAGAAGTCAAAGGCAGTGGAGAATTAGTTAGGAAACAAGTTGTTTCCAAATCGGATTTGAAAACTTTAGGATATTCCTAGCACTATATAAAGAACCTAGTAGTCACATTATTAGGTATGCAAAACATTCTTGGTTAGGGGTCTGTGCGAAAGACTCCCGGGAATCCAAATACTGCAATTTGCAATTAGGGGGTGTTCACGAACCGACCGGACCGGAGAAACCAAACTGCACCAAACCAAACAGTGCTGAATCGCCTGTTCGTTCTACTTTTCAATACACTAAGCGGTTTTTGTTTTTGTAAAACCGAACCGGGCCCTCACCGAACCGAACCGATACCGGGTAACCGACTTTAAACCGCACCGGACCAAAACATTATTTTGTATTCAAATGTATTATATTATTAGTATCTAATGTGTATGAACTTATTAATTCTTTGCCGATGTGAATGGTAATTACTAACACCAGCCAATTTATTGTGTGAATCTACAAATTCGAAATCTTGCTTGCAATCTAAACCAATACTTCTAATGTTCCATCCATATATTCATGTAAATCAAATGTAGTAACCTCAATTCCCTAAAAAAAATATGTAGTAGCATAGATAATTTTAAGCATGTTAATAGTTATTTTATCAAACTGAGAATTGAAAAAATTGGCATATTGAAGTTTACTTTTTCATAATTCATGATGTTGCACATTATAATGTTGTCAGATATCGTTGCCCATTATAATTGTGACTATTGTGACGAGAACATAATCAAGACCATAAACAAATAATGAAGACAGAGATTCAACGTGCTTCGCTAACGGAATTCCGTTAACTACTTCTACGACTAACGGTAACTACTTCTACGACGAAGAAATAACACTTTATTTAAGAGAGAAATTAACCAATATACATAGACCATATTGTTATAAGAGACATCTAGGCTCATAATGCAATAAAGTTCCATAAAACCAAAAAAAAAACAACCTGGGAGACGTCTGCCGTCTTCCTGACTGCACGATCACCCCATTCTGATCGCACAATCAGGCTTGTGATCGTGCCAAGACAGACCTTTTCAGATCATGCGATCAGGGAAACTAAGGAATTCACTAACACTTCTAATCGTACGATCATGAAATTATGATCGCACAAGCACCTTATTTTCTGATTTAAAAACCTTGATATAAGGCATGGTCTAACTAATCTCCTCCTTGACTTGGACCCGCTCTTCTGCAAGAGATGCTTCTCTCATCAAAACAAATCCAGATGCACTAAGCAAGTGCCAGAAACCTTTTCTGCAGCAGATGTCTCTAATCAAAGAAACTAGATAACCCCGAATGGCTCAGTGACTTGTGATGTTGAGAAATTCCAAACAACGTTGGAACTAGCTCTCTGGAACCGGCTTGGTGAACATGTCGGCATGGTTTTCAGCTGTCCCCACCTTCTTTACTTTGATTGTCTTCACGCTTCACATGAAGTGATACTTGAAATTGATATGCTTTGTCCTCTTATCATGAACCTGATCCTTGGTTAGGCATATTGAACTCAAACTTTCACAATACACTATAGCCTGATCATGATGTAGGCCTGGATCATTAACCCGCCCTTTAGTCGATTCACTATTCAGTTGCTTCTGTCAAATCCATATACTCCTCTATGGTAGACAAAGTAACTGTCGACTATAGAGTCGCCTTACAGCTCACAACAGAATCCCAAGATGAACATATAACCGGTCATAGATCTCCAACTATCCACATCTCTAGCATAATCTTAATATGAGAAACCAACAACCAAAGAAACTTGATTATTCCCATAGCAGAGACGAATATCTGACTTACCTTTGAGATGCCTGAAAATTCTCTTCACCACTTGTTAATTCTGGTCGAGTGCAGACCATAACATACATTAAACTTCCAACTGCACTAGCATATGGAACTCGAGAAATGTACTCTTTCTCATTGTCAGTATGAAAAGTGTACATTCCCGACTTGTTGTTATATGCATTGGAGTATATATAGGCTTCGCATATGACATCCCAAATATACTGAAGAATCTTCTTGATGTACTCCTACTGTGATAAGATTTTTTCATCTTCTTCCTATCCCTACATATTTCAACTCCCATAATATTTTGAGCTTCACTTAGATCTTTCATCTCGAATTTCATAATGAGGGAACCCTTAACCTTCTAAATGTATGTCTTATTCTAAGATGGCATCAAAATATCACCAACATACATAACTAAATAAATGTGTGAACCACCCTACGCTTTCTAGTCCACACATCAATCATACGACCACTTGTGATGACTGCCAATCCTATCTTCCATGCTTGTAAAAAGCATATTGAATTGGATTATCACGTTGTTAGTGAAAAGGCACTAAAACAAGAAATTTGTGTTTCTTTTGTTTCAGGTTCATAAAAGCTAGCTGACAAATTGACCAAAGGGCTCTCCATCTCTTCCTACAATCATCTCAAGAACAAAATGATGGTGTTATCCCCCTCATCAGTTTGAGGGGGCTTATTACGAGATATTCCCAAAAGCTCAAGGACATAACGCAATTATTCTCTTAAGAGTATCATTAGTTTGTCACAGAATTCTTTATGTAATAAGTAGAATGTCATAGGTCTTTATGTTATTTCCAAAGACTGACTCTATGTATCTTATAGCTGTCTAACCATGTAACCATGGTTTAACTGCTCTTTATATACCTTATTGTATTCAGGTTAGAGTTAATCGATTGAATACACGTAAACTATTTCTTTTCCTTTATGTATTTGCTTCGTCTTGCTCATCCTTTGTTATGAGTTTATTCCTGATTCATTTCACTTAGTGTTCAACTAGATCATAAAGTCTAATGAAGAAATAATCTGGATAAAGAATCTAATCGTTCCCCAGGTTTTCCTTGGAACCTTGGAAAAGATATTAGCTACTCATACTCGTGATAGCATACAAGTTTTTGTTATCACAGATAAAGATAAGATGGAGAAGAAGTAATCAATTGATGATATCATCTGCCTTGTGACGAATCTCTACTCCAAAAACGCTCTCAAGTGCTCCAAACTTGCTTCCATGTGTTTCTCCTTTGCAATATTATGATGATGATTGATTTCTAATGCTCTATAGCCTCCTAGGTCAAAGTAGACATGTTTCCTAAATTTTGTAGTGTAAAAATTTAGTGATTCTACTCTGGCCTCGGAACCGCGGCATATTGATTTTCTCCAGCTCGTGCGAACTCCTCCATAGCTTGTGCGAGCTGTTTTGGGTATCGGCAGCTAGTACGAGATGCTAGGTAGTTCGTGCAAGCTACATATGCCTTTCTTCTTCTTCTTCTTTGGTGAATTTCGAAGGTTCGCTCCATGCTCCATCTCAATCTTCAATCTACTCGTTCATGTTATAGACAACACGAAACACAACACATGCGATCATATCCAATTAAAACACTCAAGTCAATGCATAAAACGCTCGAATATCACATGATACATGTGAAACTCATTCATAAAAAAAACAACAAAATATACTCAGAATGACACCAGGTTCTTCTTTCCACACGAAACAGTGGGATTCTAAGCAAATATACGATTCTAAACACTTTGTTTTTAACTTTGATTAGGAAAGTATTAGAAGTCAAAGGCAGTGGAGAATTAGTTAGGAAACTAGTTGTTTCCAAATTGGATTTGGAAACTTTAGGAACTTCCTAGCACTATATAAAGAACCTAGTAGTCGCATTATTAGGTATGCAAAACATTCTTGTAGTCTTGTTCCTCTTAAGTGAATAAAGAGAGATTTTCCGCCGTGGAGGTAGTAAGCAAATATTTTTCTAGCAAACCACGTAAAATACTCGTGTTCTTCTTTATTCATTCATTGTTCATGAGGTGGTTTGTAACAACAAACTGGTATCAGAGCTCTGAAACAGGAGTTCTGTTATAACAAACTGGTATCAGAGCCAAGGTTGACGGTGTTTCAAGATCAAGATCAAGGCGGAGCAAAATTAGGATTTCACAACTTGGTGAAATCAAAGATAGGGTTTTGCGATCTAGGTGGAGCACGCGACTAGAGTTCAAGATCCATCAAGAACGATGTCCGAATCGATGTTGAAGATCGACAGGTTCACAGGAGGGAACAGCATCAGTCTGTGGAAGATAAAGATGGAGGCTTTGCTCAAATCGCAAGGCTTGTGGGCACCTTTGACCGCGGACAAGGGAGGCATGAATGTTGCATCGCCGGAGTTCAAGGCGAGGGAAGAGAAGGCACACGCAACGATTATGTTGTGCTTATCGGATGACGTGATCATCGAGATCGCAGATCAGAAGGAAGCAGCGAAGCTCTGGTTCAAGTTGGAGAGTCTCTACATGACGAAGAGTCTCACTAGAAAGTTGATGCTAAAGAAAAGGCTCTTCACCCTGCGGATGCTCGAATGTACAGCTCTCAAGGACCATCTTGACCAATTGAACACAATCTTGTTAGATTTGCGTAATATTAGCGAGAAGGTGGAGGATGAGGATGCTGCACTTTTGTTATTGATCTCGTTACCTCCATCATATGAGAACTTCGTGCAGTCGTTCATTATGAACAAGGAAGACATATCCCTAGAGGAGGTGAGATCGACGCTCCATGCTAGGGAACCGCGTCATAAGGGTGCAAGCACAGGCATAGAAGACCATGCTTCCGGACTGATGGCAACGGGGGGGGGAAGCAAGAAGGGTAAGAAGAAGCAGTTCTCAGGTTCTAAGTTACCCAAGGATGTATGTGCCTATTGCAAGGAAAAGGGGCACTGGAAGAGAGATTGCCCGAAACGAGGTCAACAGGGGCAGAATGGATCCGCAGCCATAGCAGAACAAGGTAACTCGTTTGAGTATGATTACGTTCTAATGGTGGATGTTGTCACGCACTCTCAGGATGCGTGGGTCCTTGATTCCGGATCTTCCTATCATATTTGCTCTAACAGGGAGCTATTCTCCACGTACAACCAAACGGATGGAGGGTCTGTCTACATGGCAAACGGAGCCGTCTGTAAGGTGATTGGGAGCGGCTCAGTTAGATTGAATACAAATGAAGGGAAGTTATGTACTTTAGAGCAAGTCAGGCATGTACCACATATGAAGAAGAATCTGATCTCCTTGAGTCTACTCGACAGCAAGGGATACAGTTTCATAGGTGAAGGCGGAGATCTACAAGTCTGCAAGAGTTCTAAGGTGATTCTCAGGGGAGTCAAGAGTCGGACTTTGTACATGTTGCAAGGTTCGACGATCACAGGTTCTGCTGGAGTTGTCTCAGCCGAGATTAAGGAAGCTGATCTAACCAAGCTGTGGCATATGAGGCTCGGTCATATGAGTGAACGTGGAATGCAGGAACTTCACAAGAAAGGCTATCTCACTGGGCATGCGCCCAAGAGCCTAGGGTTTTGTGAACACTACGTGTATGGGAAGCTACAGCGTAGCAAGTTCCCTGAGGCGTTTCATAGAACGAAAGGTACTCTTTATTATATCCATTCGGATTGCTGGGGTCCATCTCGAGTCGAGGCGATTGGAGGGTACAGGTATTTCGTAAGAATCATAGACGACAACTCCAGGATGACTTGGATATTCGTGATGAAGCACAAGAGTGAAGCCTTCGCAAGATTCAAGGAGTGGAAGATACTAGTAGAGAATCAGGTTGGAAAGAAGGTGAAGAGGCTGCGCACGGACAACGGCTCAGAGTTTTGTTCTTATGAGTTTGATGGATTCTGCAAGGATCAAGGAATAGCACGCCATCGCACCGTTCGGCACACACCGCAACAGAACGGTGTAGCCGAGAGAATGAATCAGACACTTTTAGCGAAAGCAAGGTGCATGCTTTCGAATGCAGGTCTTTCAAGAGGTTTCTGGGGAGAGGCAGTTTCCATGGCATGCTATCTCATAAATCGGAGCCCGCACACAGGTATAGGATGCAAGATTCCTATGGAAGTCTGGACCGATAATGCAGTGGATTAATCGGATTTGAGAGTTTTTGGTTGTGTTGCCTATTATCGCGTTGATGATGGAAAACTAGAACCTAGAGCTAAGAAGGGAGTATTCATTGGTTTCGGAACAGGTGTGAAGGGATACAAGATATGGACAGACAACAAGATTATACTTAGCAGAAGTGTAGTCTTTGATGAGACTCATATGTTGAAGAACTCCGTGGAAGTGGAGCTTGGAGGTGCAAAGAAGAAGGTGGAGGGAGAGTCGGATCCTACTGATCCTAAGGGTTCCGAAATCCCTACACCGCCGCCTGAAGCAAAAGAGGAAGAAGCAGAAGAGTCTGATAGTAAGGATGCGTCTACACCAGAGGAACCGGTTCATCAAAGTATTGCTGAAGGAAGACCAAGGAGAGTCATAAAGCCTCCGGCGAGATACAGAGATGATGGTATGGTGGGATATGCATTACAGGTAGCGGAAGAGGTAGAGGACGAGCCATCCTCCTACAAGGCCGCTATATCTAGTTCTGAGTCAGCACAATAGATTGTCGCAATGGGAGAGGAGATGGAGTCTCTTAGCAAGAACTCGACTTGGGAGCTTGTTAAATTTCCAGCAGGAAGGAAGATAGTCAGCTGCAAGTGGGTTTTCAGAAGAAAGGAAGGAACTACATCTAGAGAGGGCGTCAAGTATAAGGCAAGACTAGTTGCACGAGGGTTCAGTCAGAAAGAGGGAGTTGACTACAACGAGATCTTCTCACCGGTGGTCAGACATACTTCTATTTAGGTGTTACTAGCTTTAGTGGCACACCACGACCTATAACTTGAGCAATTGGATGTCAAGACAGCTTTCCTGCACGGAGAGTTGGAGGAGGAAATATACATGAGCCAACCAGAGGGGTTCCAAGTTCCCGGAAGAGAGAACTACGTGTGCAAGCTGAAGAGATCTCTCTAGACTTAATCAGTCACCGAGGCAATGGTACAAGAGGTTTGACAGCTTCATGTTGAAGATTGGTTAGCACAAGTGCGAGTATGATTGCTGCGTGTACCACAAAGAGTTACATGGTGGATCACGTATTTACCTAGTTCTGTATATGGATGATATTCTGATTGCAACTCGAGATATCAAGGACATCAGAGAACTGAAGAGGTCCCTTAGCGCGGAATTTGAGATGAAGGATCTGGGAGCTGCTTGGAAGATATTAGGAGTTGAGATCTATAGAGATAGGAAGAAGAAGAAGCTTTTCTTATCACAGCAGGGATACATCAAGAAGATCTTGAGCAGATTTGAGATGTTATCAGCTAAAGCTATATATACTCCTATGGCGACTAACAGCAAGTTAGGAATGTACACCGTTCAGACTGAGGAGGAGAAGGAGTACATGTCCAAGGTTCCATATGCTAGTGCAGTTGGAAGCCTCATGTATGCTATGGTCTGTACTCGACCGGACATGGCATTCGCTGTTAGTGTGGTTAGTCATTTTATGGCTCATCCAGGGAAGGACCATTGGCAGGCGGTGAAGCGCATATTCAGGTACCCTAAGGGTACGTCAGACATTGGCCTATGTTATGGGACTAATGAAGACATCTTGGTAGCTGGTTTCTCGGATGCGGAAATGCAGGGGATATTGATAGTAGAAGATCAATGACGGGCTATGTATTTGCTCTGGGAGCATCTGTGGTGAGTTGGAAGGCTACGCTACAGCCGACGGTGACTTTGTCCACCATGGAGGCGGAGTATATGGCTCTAACGGAAGCAGCGAAGGAGGAAATTTGGCTTAAGGTAATGTTCAATGATCTAGGGCTACTTCAAGATCAGGCAATAGTCTACTGTGATATCTTGAGTGCAATTTGCTTGACTAAGGATCAGATTCATCATGAGAGGACCAAGCATAGTGATGTCAGGTATCATTTTCTGATAAGTGAAAGCAGGATCAAGGTGATGAAGGTGGGGACTGAGGACAACCCCACGGATATGTTCACCAAGCCAGTTCCTGAGGGCAAGTTCCAGCATTGTCTGGAATTGCTCAACATTATGAGCCAGTGAGCCCTTCCGGGCATGTCGGACCCAGTGGGGGTCTAGTGAGTCTCTGTAACGAGAGACAATTGGGAGCGGAGAAGACGTAGCTTTGTTTACAAGAAGAGGAGCAGCTGCTGTTAACAAGAGAATTCAAGTCAAGGTGGAGATTTGTTGAGTTGGTGCCTTGAATTGGTCAAAGGCGTCCAAACACTTTGTTTCCAACTTTGATTAGGAAAGTATTGGAAGTCAAAGGCAGTGGAGAATTAGTTAGGAAACAAGTTTTTTCCAAATCGGATTTGGAAACTTTAGGAATTTCCTAGCACTATATAAAGAACCTAGTAGTTACATTATTAGGTATGCAAAACATTCTTGTAGTCTTGTTCCTCTTAAGTGAATAAAGAGAGCTTTTCCGCCGTGGAGGTAGTTAGCAAATATTTTGCTAGCGAACCACGTAAAATACTCGTGTTCTTCTTTATTCGTTCATTGTTCATGAGGTGGTTTGTCACAACAAACTGGTATCAGAGCTCTGAAACAGGAGTTCTGTTATAACAAAGATGATTCATTTCCACCAATGAAGGAAATATCAAAGTTAAAAATGGGGAGTTATTTATGCAGTTGGATGGTGGTATGGTCAAGTTCAATATGTTTCATGTCGTGAAGTTGCCTTCACACCGTCACATGGAACACTGTAATTAGGGATTGCAATGGATCGGATTTGGATCGGATCCACCTGTATCCATATCCGAATCCTATCAAAATAAGTGGATCCATATTCGATCCAAATCCGACCGGATCCTAAACGGATTCGGATCGAATCCGGACGGGATTTAAATGTGCAATATCCGTATTCGATCCGACAATCCAAATCTCCAGAAAAGGATCTGATTCGGATCTAGATTCGGATCCTGAACATTTTTTTTTCCTTCTAAAAAAAAATACACAACAAATTCAGAAAAATACGTAAAAAGAGTCACCACACTAAAAAAACTGCCTATAAAAATAAAAATATATTAGAATATTTTACCAATATGACAAACATAAAACTACCAAGAAATATAAGCAAGCCATTGGAATGTTTAAGACACCAATAATGTCTAAAATTGTCTACAAATTCAATCAAAACAACACTAAAATTGTCCATAACCATAGTGGACTATTTTTTCAGGCCTGAAAACATAATGTGTGTTTCTCAAAAAAAAAAAAAAAAAAAAAACATAATGTGTAGTGATTTGTGTAATGTGTTTATATATATGTAGGTAAAAATATATTTTTTATAACTCTAAGGTTATTTTCGTAAAACTATGTGTGTTCGGATCCTTTCGGGTCGGATGCCCATCGGATATCCTAATATATTCGGATCGAATCCGGATACGGATCGGATTTTGATTTCTAGTATCCATATCCGATCCATTTTAAAATGGATTGGATTAGGACTTCATCCATTCGAATCGAATCACTCGGATTTCGGATCGGTTCGAACCGCATTGTCATCCCTAACTGTAATAGCATCGAGTTATATCAAGAGGGCTTTGAATATTTTGAGCTTGAGCTGATGAGAGAGAAGGTTGAAGGAATGCACAAAGATGGTGGATGTGAGTCTTTCCCCGAAAAAAGTTGACAGTTTCGAAGAGATAGTTGAAGCAGATCTGGAAGAAGAAAACAAACTGCAGCAAGAACAGGTGCAAGATCACCCAAAAAGAAAAGCAAATTACTACAAACTCAAAGTTCTATGTTGCCTTCACTACCTGCAACATGAGCTTCCCAAAGACATCATAGCAGTTATCATGGGAGAGGTTTTCGAGACAATGCAGGATCTAAATGCAAAGCGACAAAGTCTTCGTTTTTGTGGAACATCAGCAAGCGCAGTGAAGAGAATAGCTAGATGATATGGTCGATGCAAAAAATGCGGGAATTATACTCACAAGGGTAAGAGGTGTAAAGGTTTTTCCACTCAATCTCAAGGTGAGTATATGGAGCTCGTGAGGATTGGAGTAATCCCGTTCATGAAGGAATGCCATGTTCGTCAACTTTCGAACATTGCAGAGCAGATTCAGGAAGAGTTTGAATTCATCAGCAGAACACGACCGGGAGTTCTTCTACAACACTTCAACAGTACCTGAAAAAGGTCATGAGGCTATGATGGTAAACACGTCTCCTTCCGGGTTTTTATGTGCTCTTTATCCGAAGTATTGTAGAGCACAGTTCTAATTTTAACGTAATCGTGTCGGACCGTCGACATTAAATTACAAGCGCTAGTTGGGAGGCAACCCAACCTAGGGGTAGTATAATATAGTTTTTTTTATTCGTATTTCAGTGAAAATTTTCATGCATTTCTTTTGAAGGGAGAAAGAGTGAGATACTAACGTTTGATTGAGCATGTGCGGGTTTAGAAGTGCGAACACACGTTCCCAGACTCGCTTTCTAGATTCATGTAGAAGATTGCGAGTGATGTCGGTGAAAGGGGTGTGAAAAGAACGGAAATTAAAGCAAAAGTTCTGAAGTTTACTCCAGTAATTTCGGAGTGACACACGTGGGAGGTGAAACTAGATGCCAACAGCTTTTCAACGACATATGGCATGCATGCATCGGATTCCAGACGCAAAATCAAGGAGAAAAAGAGAAAGAGAAAACTCACTGAGATCACATGATTTGGATGGCCAGATCGCGTAATACAACACTTACAATTTTTGTGTGTGAAATGTTTAAAATGGTGGTGTGTTTTGCACATGATCTGGTCAACGATCTAACCCAGATCGTGCTGTCTGAATGGTTAGATTGCAAGATTTGGTGGTACTTGATGGTGTCGTGCTATTAACGTCTATTAGCAAGTACACTAATCAAGAAATATAGGGTTAAGAATTTCAACTCCGGGTCATCGATCTCACGAGAACAAGTCAGTAATGATTTAACTAAAGAAATAATTTAGAGTAGTTATAGTAACTAGGAGGAATAATTATTGAGATGATGGGTTTGTTGCCGCCAAACAAGCACTGAGAAGGTATATATATATATATATATATATATATATATATATATATATATATTTGGTTTATTACTAATAGTTGTTACACAATAGTGATGAGAGACTAGGTTTTCAATGGATTTCCTAGGGCTTAGACATTTCCGATTGCTCTTCCTAACAACTCTAAGTATGTCTTTTATCTATACCTCGCCAATGAGTAAGGGTGAATCCCTCTATGTAAATCACATTGCTACATTTCGGTCAATAATGCGCCTCTTGGTATAACGATACTTGACGAATCTGCTCTAGTGAATCTAACAAACCAGTGGTTTATCGCGCCTCTTGACGGTGCCTATCAAGTTATATCCTAACCGATCCAATATATTGGCTAATTCCTAACGACTCGGTTCTTCCTAACAAGGGATTAACTCTCTTGTCCTTTTCGTATCCGGGTAAGTGGTTCTCGCTCAGCAAACCCAGAAATCTAACTTTTCTGGTTAATCAAGTTGTTCAAGCATAGTATTGAGCTAAAACAAAAGAAACTATATAAAAAGAACATGCTAAATTAAGATCTAACTAGATCATGGAGTTTAACGAATAAATAATCCGGATAAAGAATCTATTTGTGCCCTAGGTTTATCATGGAACCTAGTAAAACAGATTTAGCTACTCATACTCATGATAGCATACAAGTTTTTGTTTTAAATCATAGATAGAGATAAGATGGAAAAGAAACAATCACACGATGATATCCTCGGCTCTGTGACAAATCTTTGCTCCAGAAATGCTCTCCAGTGCTCTACGCCTCTATAGCTTCCTATGTCAAAATAGACCTCTTTCCGACGTTTTTTGGTGTAAAATATAGTATTTCTACTCTGGCCCCGGAACTGCGGACGACTATTTTGCTCTAGCTCGTGAGTGCTAGCTCCTCGCTATTCCGGGTTTCAGTAGCTCGTGCGAGGTCCCTATGCGTTCTGCATTCTTCTCTTCTTCAGCTCCTTTGTTCTCCTTAGCTACTCTTGACTTTCTTCGTGAGTTTTTGAAGTTCGTTCCATGTTCCATCTCAATCTTTGAGCTTCCGATTCCTATTATAGACAACACAAAACACAACACCGGCAATCATATCCATCAAAACACTTAAATCAATGCATAAAATGCTCGTATTTCACATTATGCTTATGAAATTCATTTATGAAATACACAACAAAACATACTTGGAATGACGCTAGATTCTTCATTTTACCTCACAAAACAGTAGGAGTCTAAGAAAATGTACAACACTAATTTAGCATGATCAAATACCCCCCACACTATCTTTTGTCGTCCCGAGCAAAATCTCAAACAATCTTCAACCAAGTCACCACCGAGAAAATAAAATTGCATACTCATTCAATTCACTTTGTATACAAACCAAGACTAGCCGACACGAACATGATTCGACAAGACACAAAACAAATCAATAACCCTAACACTTGACAAAATAGGACTCTACTACTTACTACCTCTGTTTGTTCTCTTTCACCTTACTTCACATTTTGACACTATTCACTGGGTCACTTTGACCCAGTGATTTGGTTAGGAAAACAATACACGGATTTGGTAATTTTTGCATGATCTTGACTCTACAATACTATGAAAAAAACTGGAAAAAAGTAACATCGTTTTGCTATCCAAATCACCGAGTCAAAGTGACCCAGATAAGGGTAAAAAAGTCAACCGCGTAGAAAGAGAAGAAACAGAGGTTATTCTACTTAACTCGATTACATTAAAATATACTAAATACTTGAAAAACTCAATTTTTGTTCTCTTGGAGACATTGGGAAATCTCCATAACTCAAACGGGAATGTCATCAAGCTCTCAGTCATGATCACTTAAGCGCAAAGCATATACATAAGGGTGTCAAAAATGATGAAGACTTACTATTCAGCGGACATGAAATCCCATAGTGAGCATAGGGAAGTTAACACTACTCTTAAAAGTACCTAACCTTTCATGTTTGTCGAAAGCATGTTTAGATTTTTTTTTTTTTTTTGCCTAGTCTAGCACATTATCCGAGCTTTTATTCCGTGAGGGTTTTAATGAAGATCGTATAGGAATTTTATAAGCGATGTTCTATTACGTCATGACAATTTCTCACAAAATCCTATACTCACACTCCCTCACTAAGATATAGAAAACCAGACCTGAATCTCGCCAACTCCGACCCTCAATTCCCTCGATCTCGGTGATAGGCCGTTCTCGTGGCAACACATATGAAGAAGAGCAAATAAAAAAATAAATCAATATACACACTCTGCCTTCTAAAGATAACATAAAATAAACAAAGAACCATATTCTTTTCTCTTCTCTCTTTTTTTATGCATGGCATAACAATGTGATAAAATGAAAATAATAACGTACGTTCGAGTGCCCATAAAACTGATAAAGATAAGGTGGGGATGAAAACAACAAAGTCCGAGATTGTGCCGTTAGAATCGACACCCATGCACTCAATGTGAAACAAATCCCTCAATTAGTCAATAATGTATACGTGCTCAAACCAACATTATCCTCCAGAACACTCATAATAGTGTAAATAAAGCATCGCATGTCTAATGTAAATCAAACAACCCAACCTCTGTTTGTGCAGAAAAATACCTCGCGCGCGACTTTTTCACATGTGATCACCATGTAATGTCGTGACTCACCTCCCGTACTAGTCACCTCTAACTCACCCTCGTATCTCCTCGAGATATATAATAAATTTACCCATAATAAAATGAAACACAACTCCTTCAACAATCCACCCTCTATCTCACCTCCCTCTGTCGTGACACATAGGAACGGACAATTCCAAAAAAATGATGCAAGTTAAAAGGAATGGGTCCAAGGCTCAATGGTTATGAATAAAGGGGTAAACAGATCAACTGGGCTAATTAGCGGACCTAGGAATCGAGACAGGCCAGTGGAGCCCTAGTCATGCACGCCGCTGTTTCGTGTGCGATCAGAATACATGTTTTTTACTACCTAAAGACGATGGTCACGCGCTACGGATTCATTCCTCGAAAAATCTCAAAAACAACACACATTAAATTCAATTTGTTAAAGTCTTTTAAAATGGATAAGCATAGTTAGAGTTGCCAAGTTTAAAGGGTAGAAGGATGTTAATTGATGGAGGAAAGGAGACTGAGAGAGTTACTGGTGGAGGTGGTGACCATGGTGGTGGTGTTTGTGGTGGAAAGCATCTTGGTGCTTTCTTACCATGAAAGTCGCTAGGGTGTCATTAAAGAGGATAAGAGAAAGGGAGAGGAAATAATACTGAAATGAAGTAAAAGTAAAACGGATTATCTCTCATTTGGGTTTCATTAAGCTTTATAGTCCTCCCTAACCATGGTAAAGATGAGACCATAGTTAGTTTTATATAATTTAAAAAATATACAAAAGCCCAAAAGTGTAAACTGTTATACAAGTAGGTATACTACCATTAAATATTATTCCAAAGTCCTCGAATTCTGTCTCTCTAATATTCTAGATCCTCTGAATTTTGACTCAATGATACGCTTAGCGTATCGGTTTGTAGCGATTCGAGAGGCTACGGTCTCCGAGAGAGATAAAAGAGAGAGATAGACTAGGATTGAGAGAAATATTTGTTTATTGATTGAATAATACTGAGGGATTACAACTGTTTAAATAGATAAATAAACTAACATGACCTAACCCTAAACTCCTACGGGCCAAGTACGGATCGACTAATTATTAAATAACACAATTAAATATTAATAATTGAATAATATTGATACAGGTACCGTATCAACTCCCCCACGCTTGAAAACCTTGCCCTCAATGTGGATGTCGAAAAATCAGTATTACTCTTGTCCGGATTGAATTGACGTCGAACAGTCTTCAAAATACCAATTTGTAGTCTCAACTCACCACTAATCGTGACGTTCTTGAAAAAAATAATTTGGAGTCCAAAGACAATAAAAAGAAATAATTTATATGAGTGTGCTGGCTCACATATGTCAGGTCAAATCAGCATTACCCATTGCATAATTAGGCCCATGTATGGAGTTGGACTCAAGTGTAGCTAAATAAATTCCAGACGGACTGGGCCCAAATGTGTATGTTGGTTCAAAGGTAGGAGGAAGCCCAATACTTAGATTGGGTCCAAAGGGATTGACTACCCTAGCAACCATCGGGAGAGAAAACAAACTCTCTGTTGGTGGAGGTTGCTGCTGGAGTGCGGCAAAAGGTTGTAACGGCAATGGTCGTCGGAAAGGGCTTCTGGGGTGAAAAATTTGGATTCTGAAGACTTCATTTTATAGTGGTAAACGTACCCAATCAAAAGGCACAAATTGAATAGTCTAACTATTCTGAAATGCTCTATTACTAAGCTAGCACCCATTTGCTTCAACCATACCTTTTTTGGATATATACAAACACCAAATTGATGAAGTTTTATAGTATCCAATCTTCCGAACTATCGTATTAGTGATCATGATTTGGGTTTAGGGTCTTAAAAGTAAATGCTACATTTATTACACACTAGGTTGTTTCATTTAATTTTCAACACTTGCAATTAGTAGTCAAATGGTGTTTTTTTGTTGAGTCAAAAAGTTCTCACATTGTTTATATGTAGTTAATGAGAGCATCTTCCACAGTAGATATCAAATTTTACACCAAATCCCATATTTGGTTGAGAAAAATGGTTTGGCCTCTCACAGTTAACCCTCAAAAACATCATTTCTGTTAAAGAACGAGAGAAGACGAGAGGTGAGAAAGAAAGAGAGACAAGATGTGTAAGGAGAATAGTAGTGAGGAGTGTCTTATTCTCGAATCCGAAGCCTCTTTATATAGGCTTTAGGATGGGCTAATGGGCTAATAACAATAAACAATGGGGTTAAAACATGTGGTGGATATTCGCCAATAAACAATCCCAATATTACATAACACTCCCCCTTGAATATTTACCATAAGGATGCCTCGTTAAAACCTTGTCAAGAAAAACCCAGCGGGACAAAATCTCTGACGAAGGAAAAAGAGTTCATCGGTGCTTGAAAGACTGTATCGTCTGCCTCGTTAAAACCTTACCAAGTAAAACCCAGTGGGACAAAAACTTGGCTAAGGAAAAAGAGTACATACCTAAATAAACATTCTTCTTATCATAATGAATCTTCTAGATTCTTTGCTGACTTTCATTGATGATGACATACTTTAGGAATTCACCTTGGCTGCGTGCCTCATTTAAAACTTGCTTGAAAAAACCCAGTGGGATAAAAACCTCAGCAAAGGAAAAGAGTACAGCGCATCATAGTTTCAGGGTTGAACCTTGAAAAATTCTCCCTCTTCTTAGCATCAATTAATTTATCTCCATTCCACTTTCATCAATGCTTTCTTTGAAGTATACCCTCACAAGTCATTCGACCTTAGGACCTGTAATATAAATTCATGGAGAAAACAAAATATAGACATACAAACACATGGAAATATATGATGCAATACTACATGACCATGTAGAGATAGTAAACAAAACTATTGATCAATAGTCATCATGTCATCTGATTTTATGTAATGTCAGGTGATATGTGACAAAATGCAAATGCACCTAGACTACTCGCTAGTGTACATTTTGAGTTGCTTCAGGCAACTAGATATCTTTCATGGGTATTAACCTCCATGATTTTTACATAAAGTGATTTACGATCATTTGGTGTAACTAGTTACTTTTATATTCGTAGTCATCTAGACTAAACGAAATACCACAATTACTCTTAAGAAAAAGTGAATTTGTGGGTTATAACTACAATTATAACCATGAGAAATATTGACGTCATTTAGGCATCACTTGCACTATAGAATATATCCCTTTCAATAGTCTCATGCATTCAACCATTAGGGTGCTGACATTTGAATATATTGTTCTATATGAACATGGATGCTAAGGGCATCTAAGGTACTTCAAAGTACTTCCCAAATATGCTCTATGCATTAACTGCATAGCTCGTGTGTATTTACACACACTAATTCAATATGGACATTGATGCTTCAAGCATCAAAAGTACGCTTGGTACTTGTAATTATACTCCATGCATTGATAAATCTGCAGAGTTTGTATCCTCTTGTCCATGTATTCGTTGACTTATGTCATGGCCAAATACTTTAAGTCAACTTCATCCACTTCAGGTGGTAAATGTAAATCATATATGATTTCAAGCGCTTTTTCAATTAAAGTATCATCAACCATAAGATCGTGAGATTAATCTCAAAACAGGTACCTTAGCTTCTTCAAGAGCTTCGTGCCTCTCCAAGGGCTATTTGTTTTTCAACGTTGGCTTGATCTAATGTCGATGATATCCTTTCTATTCTCATAAATCATGAGAATTTTTCATACCTTGTGTTCTCAATTTGGGACTTTAAATTTCACAAGATTTGGATGCTTTCTAAATCTTCTTCTGGAAGATCATAATATTTGAACAAGCAATCCTTACATGCTACTAGCATGTTTCAAACCAAATACTCAATTAGACTTCAGTCTATAATGGAACTTCTAACTTTACACCAGTATAGCTGGATGTAAATGAGATAAAAATGAAGTTCACGTCATGCAATATGGTCTATCTCCCTCTCATGACGTGAAACTTATGACCGTAATAACTTCACAATTTATGCTTCTGGCATAAAAAAAAAATCCAAGCGGGCACTAAGGCGATGTTATAATTATCTCTCTATGAGATATGATATGTCACAGTTCCAATTTTCATATTCTCATAAACTCTAGTCACTACTACCATGAGACGAGTTATTATTCATTGAGAAATATGTTATGCCTCGTACTTCCTTCAAGGAAATCTAATGAGCTAATTTGGTCGTTCTCTCAGGGGAACGCAATAGGTAGAAATAATCCAAAAAACTAATCCTGCTAGGATTAGTATCAATTAATAAATCTCTCAAATTGGATCATTATATACTCCATCAAGCATAAATGCTTCTATGAATATTTAAGATAACATGCTAAATTCTCAAAAAATCTCCGCAGAGGTAGGATAGCAAGTTTCATACTCTTCGGGAGGCTTCATACAATATTTAGATATTCCTAAATGTATGATTGATAACATCCAAACCACTCCAGGGGTTGATTAAAACTCAATATCTTTTAGAGATTTTCAATGAATATTTATATCCATAACGATAACTTAGTCCACTATCTTGTAGACTATTTGGACCACAAAAAAATGACATTCACTTCTGGGAATGTGGGTCAATTTGGTTGGACGTTTTGAGAGACTATACGTCATTAACAAATATTCATCATAACAGTATCAAAACCACTCCAGGGGCTTGGTTATGATTTTGAATATTTTCTTGCGAATTGATACAAAAACACAACGCATCAACTAGGCGTTGGTTTGGCGATGTAACCCATCAAGCCATATTCGTTCCCTCATAATGATATTTTCGTAGAGAATGCCTTTTTTCTCTAAATTATTTAAAATTTATTTCATGGAGTCATAGCTCTAAAGCTGCTTAGCAACTAGAAGCTTCTCAAATAACACAATAGATAAAGCTCCGAACGCAACAAAATTCATAGTGGATGCTCTTTTTGTAACTATTGATGCATTTATTTTCTCTCCCTGTGTTTATGCAGTCTTCCGCTTTTGGAGAAATCATAAAGATACACTTCGATATTTGAAAATGGACGTGCATATAATTGCAACTAAGTCCATGACTGCACCGATTATTGTGATACCATAGATTGGTTCACTTCAGAGAATGCATCACTATTTTCTTTAAAACAAATGTTGTAGAGCAGACATGTGCTTATGGAATCTACAGTTCCAATTCTCAACATGGGACCAACTTATCATAATGTTGATCATTAAATCGCATCTCTACTGGATTTTCTATTTGATAATATGCTATAACTCGTGGTGATAACATGTATTTCAAAACTTCTGGCATGAAATACCGCATATATCAATATCAACTGCTTTAAGAGTCTACAATTCAAAGATTGTATACTCATATCATGAGGAGGCCATAATAAAAAAATCCTCTTAAGAGAGGATGACTCATCTTTGCGATGATCAAAAGAACAAGCTCATATTCATCCATTCATAATCGCTTGAGCCTTTCATATGAGTGACTTATGGCAACAGAATGAGTTGTACTTCCGGTACAAGATCAGGATTCTGGCATTTTTTTAGCAGTGTTTATTTTCTGAATTTAACTTCAGGTTCAATGGATCTAAGAAAATATCCTTTCAACTCTATCAAATTTTTGTGACTGCGGGTCAAAAAAATACCTCATGACTGCATGATATGAGTCATTAAATATTTCCAACAAATATTAATGTGGACTAAAAACTTCTTTCGGAGGTTCTTTCTTCAAAACAAAGACATTCTTCCCGAGTTTAATCTCTTTTAGAGATTTTCATATTCACAACCATGATCGTCTCAATAGTCACGTGAATTTCGACCGAATATAACAAAGTGATTCGCTTCAGGGAATGCATTGTCATTCACTCATGGGAATGTGGTCGAATTAATCGGTCATGAACAATGGCAATAGTTTAGATCAAATATTAATATTTGATAATATGTCATAACTCCAAGTTTGACGATTGTAACTTCTTTCACAACTTCTGGTGTGAATATTTCTTTTAAGCCGCTAGCAATATCAATTTCGTTTTATACTTGCCATTGTATGGTATACAAGTCTCTTCAGGAGATCTTTGTTTTCTTTCTTTAAAATAAGACTAATAAAGGAGAATAAGAATAAAACTACAAAAATGTAAATTAGCATAAAAAGAATAGGCAATCGAAACTTGTTGTTCGACACTACAAGAAATAAAGGATAAGCCGGCGGTTTCGCTACCAGCGGTTTTATAAAACTGCTGGAATAAGCTAACTACACCGGCGGTTTGCTGAAACCGCTGGTAAATAGGCTAAGCGATGGTAAAGAGTGGCGCCTTTGCCTGCAGTTCTACCCAAATTGCTGGCATATTGTGTCACTACCAGCAGTTTTGTAAACTGCAGGTGAACCCCATCCTATACCAGCGGTTGATAGTTACTAGCAGCGGTTTTCCTTAGTAAGCACAAATTTATTTAGATAAACAGTAGGTGCAGTGTTTCGAACCTAAAACCTCCACTTCATGATCCAAACACCTAACCACCAAGCCAAATGCTAAGTCAGTATTGTAGTGACAATTTAATTTGTTATCCTTTACTAAAATCAAACATTTATTCTTTATTGTTTAATTTTCCTTATCTATTTTTAAGGAATGTTTACTAATAAATTTCGGTCAGCTTGTAATTCAGAAATAAGTTATAATTAAGTATGAAATTTCTTCATCACCATTAATAATTATTAATTTATTAATCTTTGAAATTATACATAATAATGATTATTTATAAAATATCAACATATGTCCCCACAAAAATAGACACAAACATATGGTTTGAGTAACAAAAGAAATATACAAATCACTACACTCGTGACATACACGTATGGATCTCTAGTATTGAATTCGATCGAACTACTAATTGAGTAATTGACTAAATTATGGCTATCAATTCCTAGTAACTTTTCAAATGCTCTGTCGATCTTAGTAATAAGGTCAATGGAACAACTAGTTAACGAAAGCAGACTAATGGTTGTGACTCACCCTTAATTGGACTGTTGTTCATTACTAATGAGCTCAGTCAAACTTCTAATTGGCTAAATTGGACTACCAATTGTGACTCGCAGCTCAATAGACTGCCGATATATGCTATTAACGCGATTAAATTTCTAATTGATGATATTTGACTATCAATTGTGCATTGTTGCTGAGATGGACTATCTGTCTGAACTTATAATTGACCAAACTGGACTCTCAATCGTTACTCACTGCTCAAATGGATTATCGATCTCTACTAATAAACTCAATCGAACTACTATTACATCTAACTGGACCATCGAATTGAATGCAATTGTACTGCAATGAACTATAAGTTAGACTATCAGCTTTGATCTACTGCTCAAGTGAACTATCGCTCTCTACTATTGAACTCAATCGGACTTCTTGATCCTATTAGACAATCAATTTTGACTCCCAAATTCGATTGATTATCATGATCCTTTGTTTTTATTAATCAAAGTTCATCGTTGATCACCTTGATATCGTGTTCTTAAAAGTTTCTTTCTCTCATCAACAGAAGCTGCAAGCCAGTCAGCATGGCCATTTACCTAGAGCTGATTTGGGTGCTTCAACTGGTACAAGAAAATCTTAACCTCCAATTTTACGATTTCACATATTTGAGGAGCTCGTATGTCTCTTAGGAAGTGTTTGTGTCACCTCTGGACTATCGAGATTTTTTGGTACCATTTACCACTCCGGCCCACCTCTTCTTCCCCAATTTCCTTTTTGCTACGTTCTATCTTTTCCTCCCCATATCCTTATTTAGTAACCTTGAATATTTGAAATGACAAAACTACCCTAAAAAAACCCCCAACTTTTTTGTTAACATAATTTAGTACCACTCCGTCCCAACTCTTTCTTCCCATCTGACTTTTTTGACTCGTATCTGGGTCACTTTGACCGGGTGATTTGGATAGCAAAATGATACGATCTTTTGATAATTTTTTCACCATATTATAGAGCATCTTTTACTCTACAACACCTTGAAAAAATTATCAAAAAATTATATCTATTTGCTATTCAAATCACCGGGTCAAAGTGACTCAGTGAATAGTGACAAGCCAAATTGGAAAGAAAGAGCTGGGACAGAGTGGTAACAGATTTGGGCCACACGTTATTGGGCCACATTACCACTAATCTAACCCATTATCTACTACTACTATTAAACCCCAGACCCACACACTATCCCACCATTTTTCACACCCACGCAGCCACAACCTTTCATTCCTTGTCTCTTTCTCTATCACTCTTGCTTTCTGCTCACTGCCCGGATTAGGTTTACGGCCTCCGCTCCGCCGTCACACGTCTCTGGTACTAGATCGAAATAGCAGGATCATCTCTCTCTCTGCAAGGATGACGATGGGCGTTGAATGGTGCGGCGAAGGCTCCGGCTCTAATCTGCAAGGATGACGGTTTCGGTCTCTCTCTCCCTTATCTCAGATTTGGTCTTCATTCAGGAGAAGCCAAAGAGATCCGGCGGCGGTGGTGATCGGCGGTTCGATGGCGGTTCCGAACGGGGAAGCCCACGAGGTCTCTCTCTTTCTCTATCTATCTGTCTCTCCGTCTCCCCCTGTCGCATAGCTGCTCCTCTTCTTCGTTTTCTTCTTTATTGTTCTTCGTATGCTTCTTCTGATGATGATAGTTTTTTCTGTTCTCACTTTATTTTTTATTTTTTTGATTTTTTTCCAGATGTGGTGATGCTGGTGGTGCTGTCTGAATTATTGGGGGGGTTTTCCACAATTATTGGGAAGATTGGGCAGATCTGCGATGGTGGTGTTGTTGGATGATTTTTTTGATTTTTGATGAATTATATCTCTGTATGTGATGTTCTAATGTTGATGGTGATGTTGGTGTACTAATTCTGATAGTGATAGTGATGAATCTAATAATTGGCTAATGTTTAGTAAGTGTTGTAATCCTGTTATCAGTTGGGGTCATTGTTGTGAATACAAATTTGTATTTCGTTCTTGTTTGGATTTAAATACATTTATAAAAATAAAACTGAGTTATATTTTGTTTATCATTCTTTCATTTCAAAAAAATTCTTTCATTTTTGTTCTTTTAATGATACTAAAAGCCTCTCCAAATGATTTGCAAAAAAAAAAAAAGCCTCTCCAAATAAGTCTCTTGATAGGCAGGATTGGATTGAATTATTTGGAACAAACCGCTGCAAAATGTGGTACTTCGGCAGCAGTTCATGGAAACAAGCCAGCGGTTCTTGAAACCGCTGGTATTTAACGTCTGATACAGCGGTTCCTCAAACCGCGGGCATATACTTTTACCAGCGGGGATATGCCAACGGTTTTGTGTTAGTTGCCGGCGGTTTGACAAACCGCTGGTAAAATCTTTACCAGCTGTTTTTGGCTTATTTACCAGCGGTTTAAACTGCTGGTGTATCCTCTGTTTCTTGTAGTGGAAGTGAGTTTGAGGCCGTCCAAAATTGCGTCCGCCTTTGCTGCTTTGGGAGAGATCGAAAAGGGGATATAGGTGGCTCTCCCGGCGATGAAGATACCGGCGTAATCTCGGAGATATACTCCAGATGCTGCCGTCCCTTGAATAGGGTTCCAGGCGGTGTCTTTGTTAAGAATTTCCCAACCCTCCGGTGGAATCTGAGAGAAATTTTCCGTCGGAGGTGTATAGATCTGAGCCGGAGATGTTGAATTGACCACATGCATGTGTAGATCTAGTTCATCTAGGTAATCTTCAACTCTTATGATTTCTGCCGGACTTTCTTGTTTATCTTTGAACACCAAATTATTGCGACTCCACCGAAGTCTATTGGTAAGAACACTCTTTTTCATCCTTTCTTCTTTTATCCTGTCAATGAAAATATGAGGGAACCATGTCTGAAAAGGGCTAGAGCTTTGGAGGAGGAAATCTTCACCAAACATGATCGACCAGCTCTTCTTAGCCTGCGGGCATTCGAGGAAGAGAAGACTTTCCGATTCCCCCGTCTTCTTACAAATAGGACACAAATTATCCGCTATAATACCTCCGTGGTTCAGATTGGTGCGAACTGGGAGGTTATTGTTCATAGCCCTCCAAGTAGGGTAGAGAACCCTGTTGGGTATTTTCTGCGACCAGAAAATTTTCCACTAGTCTTGTTTAATTTCCGATGATCCTCCAAACTGATCCTTGCTTTTGATAGTTTTTTTTTTTTAATTAAAAGACGATAAGCCGATTTTACCGTATAGTTCCCATGATCTGAAAAATGCCATAATAGTCTGTATGGCTGTGGAACAAAGGAGATTTTATCTCTTGATATCTCTGATATCTTCTTCCCAGAACAATTGTGATATTTCCTCTCATCCCACTCTCTTTGTTCTATGATCTGGTCAGCCACAGTGACACTACTGGACACAGAATATGGCGTGAAGGGTTTGAAATCTAGAGGCCTGAGAAGCCAGGGATCCTTGAAGGCATCCAGCTGCTCCCCGTTGCCATGACGCCAGCGAAAGCCACCTTGGACAAGATCTTTGCTCGACAAAATGCTTCTCCACAGATAAGAGCTCCCTTTATTTAACTCTGCTTTCATTAATCCTCCATCTTTAAAGTATTTATGTTGCAGAATTCGAGCATGTAACCGTTCTGGACTCATAAGAATTTTCCATAATTACTTACCTAGCATAGCAGTATTGAAGTGTTTTAAGTGATGAAAACATATGCCTTCGTCTTGTCTTGACTTCTTCATCTTTCCCGAGGAGATCCAGCTCATTCTCTTTTAGGAAGAGGAAGAATTGCACCAGAAACGGGCCATTTCTGCTTCAATTCATCCTATCTATTTTCATTTTTAACATTTTATTTTAGTTTTAGATAGTATTAATACAACACTACTGGAACAAAACAACCATGCTAAAATGAACAAGTAAATTTTCACTAACATTTAGCTAACTTTTACTTAATACGAGTGTGGATGCTCTAATGGTTACTGATTCTCATGCATAAAAAAAGTTTATGATCCTCCAAGTGTAGGATATGAAACAAATTTTTACCTAAGAAGCCTGCGAGCAAGTTTTACCCAACAATTGCTTATGAAAAATGTTGGCTCCAAAATTGAAATGTGCAATGAACAGATTGCGACTATTTGAGAATAGAGATACATATTTGAAGATTCTTCCTGAGCAATCGAGACCCAAGTCAATATATTTAAGAGGACAATGTAAGGATGTTACCGTAAAGGTAACGGGGTTGACGATTTTGTGAAAATCAACAAAACTGACCACGTAGCTTATAGCCTACAACGCTATTCTAACAATATACTGGATTGACCGAATAAAGATTTCTTCAATAATCAATTCATTCGATAAAAATAATAGAGGACTACAACTTGTTTAAATAGAAATACTAAACCCTAATCCTAGACTTTTACGGGCTTGACAAGTTCCGATCATTATTTAACTAAATAATTAACCTAAATAACTAATTAACTCTAAATAAACAATTCATTAAACAATATTAATAATCAAAATAATAATGTTAACTTCCACGATACGGTTGACCCGTATCAAAGGATGAAGTACATTGCATCTAGTTTTGTCGTCATTGCCGTTTTCTCTGTTTTAGTGAACCCGAGCCTTCTCGATGAGTTTACCATCAATCGTGACACATGGTAGGGCATTCATAACATAGAGGAACATATCTCAGAACATACCAAAGTCGAGGCAGCATGAACCTTTTATTTACAATTTACCTGAAGGGGTTTGCTAGCGGTAGAGATATTGACGTTAAGGATGTGCTCTCTAACTTCTAGTACTAAGTTAACTTCGCCAAACATACAATACTTCCTCTGATGAAGTTGAGTTATGTCAGTTTGCTCGGGCAAACGCGTAGATTGGGATAAGCTAAAGTTCTTATCTTATCTCTTCCTTTGACTGAGGATCATACAAGAAAATCTTGTTACTCGAAGGTAACCCGTTATATACAAATACACTCTATATACAAATACAGTCTTTGACAAACACTTCAGGCGAGGGGTCTAATCGATAACTTTTTCTTCATAATGACATCACCTATGTTGCAAAAGTTAGTCTAAAAAGTTCAGGCACTTGGCTTCTGGGTGCCACTTGGGTGCTTGGGTGCTTCATGTGCTTTGCGCATGCTTCGTGGATTTAGTATGGTCATTTTAAAAGTTTAAATTGAACTCTCTCTAAAATACAATTACCGTTTAACCAAAAAAGTATGCTTTTGTGTGAGCACTTTTAAATTACTCGCCTATTCAAAATTAAGAACGACGATAAGAAGAGATTGTATTGTTGATATAGTAACTATGTTTTCTTGAATCAATATATGAATTTCTGATTATAATTTGAGTTACAAATATTAATTTTTATGTTAGTATAAGGTATCACAAATAATATGAAATAAAAATATATTAAAAAAAGTCCCCGCCGCACCCCCCCCCCACCCGCATACTTGAATTTTAGAAATTTGTCGCACCCGCACCTGTAACGCACCCGCTCTTATGCAACATAGGACATCACCCGCAGTGTCGTCCATTAATACCCGATACCATACATTCGACAATACTACTAAATTGCATACTTCGAGAAAGCTGATGAATCGTATTCATAGTGAACAAGAGAACATATAATGACCACAAAACGCGATTCAACATATTATCTCAAAGAAAAGAAAAGAAGTGCGCGACATACATTGATGTATCCACCATATACAGACCACAAACCACGATTCAACATATAATTTCAAAGAAAAGAAAAGAAATTGATAGCGCGACATACATTGATGTATCCACCATATCATCGAAAGTGTCCCTTCGGGGACATCCGAAAAAATTGGAACGGCACCATATTATCGAATGTGGGGGAAAAGGTCAAGCAATTGCTCATTGTAGGGAGAACTTGAATAGTCTTGCAATAACCATGTAAAAGAAAAGAAAAAAACTTGTTGTCTTTGCGCTGATGGTACTAAACAACCTTGTGTTCGCCTTGACCTTCAAGAGCCTTTGAGGGAAACTAAGCTTTCTTCAACTCTCCAAAGCATTGAGCGAAACCAACTGGGACTGGAAAGCGGAAGGTACTTCACTTCCTTTGTATGAGGATTATACAATAATATCTTGTGAATCTCAGGTTGCATGACTTGCATCACAAAGTCGCCACTTATACATGCTCAGGTTGGCCGGGCATCTGACCTTATGGGTACAATACCCGAGACTTGTCTCGTCCAAGATATTTTGTCGTTGTCATCATCCATCACCCATAAAACATAGTAAACGGGGGGTCTGAAATCTGAAATTACATGACCAAACATAGCAAGAGGACCCCCGTACTCGGTCAAGTACGTGTCACACTGTGCAACGTCATCTGGCATTGGGATTCGACGGACAGTATGATGAGCCAGTGAAACCGAGAAAAGTATTTCAGCCTGGTGGTATCTGGCACTTCGTGGACACGCTATCCAATACAATTTTCCTCTTGCAAACAAGGCGGAAGTACGAATGTGGTACCCCTCCAAAATATTGGACAAGGCGGCGGAGTGGATTTCTGTCCATTCATTTGTGGTCATACTCCATATGTTAACCGAGAAGGGCCTACGACAGAAGTATTTACAAATCTTGACCACCTTGTAATCACCCGATATAGTGTCATAACCAAACCCATATTCATCACTGACGTGGCAGCTGTCCGTGATGGGGATTGCCCTGTGCTCTCCAGTTGTAGGGTTCCACAACAAGGTTTGATATTCATCGTCTCGTGACTTTGTTAGAACACATATTAAGCCATTGCAAGAACCCATCATCGAAATAACCTCGCCAGGTATATTAAGAGTCGGAACAATGACATCATTGGACTGAGAAGATAGCAAATAGACCACGTTAGAAGTATTATTATGTGTAAGAAACGCTATGTGTCTTTTGTTGTCTTTTGAACCGTGGTAGTGGTCAGAGGTGAAAATAGGGCTCTCGATTAGACTATAGAAGGCTTTTGAGACCAGTTTGCAGCGGAGTATGTGTTTCACTTCCAGTCTCAATAGAATATCGGCCGCCAGATCCATGGGAAGCTCCTCCCATATACCTCTTGACATTGTCACTGCCAGCGAGCTGGAACAATAGCTAGCCACTGTGTCACCACTGCTATTATCGTCCTTCCCCTGAGTTCGAGATCCTCTGTATCCTTTGTGTGTATCCTTCCATGTATCCTTACTATGATTGGCATATTTCATATTTTTTAATTCAATTTGATAGAATTTTAAAATAATTCAATTGAATTAAAAAATAATAAATCTACTAATCATGGTAAGGATACATGGAAGGATACACACAAAGGATACAGAGGATCCGGACTCCCTTCCCCTAGGCATGCACGAAGGAATAAATGGGAAGTTTTAACTTGCGAGTTACAATAGTTTGAATTATTAGAAAACATATTATCAATACAGAACAATAGCAAGATTACATACCGTTAAACCCTGCCGTTGTTCTCTGTTGTAGATGATCTTCACCCCCTCCAATTCTGTTGTAGATTAGGGTTTTCAGACAGTAAAAGAGAAGCGATCGGGCCTAATTATTCAAGGAGCCAAATCGACTAACCCCACACATCCAATATGAGGGCAAACCCTAGATTAGGGTTCGACGGCCCAATTTATGAACTGGCCCGCTTCATGTTTTTTCTGTGACCCAAAGATGAGACATATATGTGGAGCAAAGGCTTTATTTCTTATCACACATGTCTCCCTTTATTTCTTATCTACCGCTCAAATCTCAATGCGCAACATGTTATCAGCACGATAGAGCTTAGAATCACAATGCGAACAACATACATGAAGGCCATTTTGGTGAATTTGGCCATTTGAAGTACAACTGGTCCAAAGAGTCAACTTTGGAGATGAATTCATGCCAATTGAGGAAGAGAAATGAAAATCTTAAAATTTGGATTTCCTACATTGAATTCAAATTATTCCATAATATATGTGAACTATCGAAACCTCAAAATACTTAAAGATATATGGCTCGTCAAAATTGAATGAAAATAATGACTCAATATATAAAATTTCAAGATCTTGATGCAAGTTCAATGGAACTAGAATTTAAAGAAGACTCATAAAACATTATTTGAAGCATGCATCGTGATCTCTACACAGGGGAAGCAGATTGAAACTTTAAGTTATTTTCAAGAGGTGTAGTTGTGCCTATAAAATAGTTCTTTTCAAACTGTTAGTGGTCGCAATTGCCACACCTTGTCCTCAAGTCCCTCCACCCCTGTGAGCTGGGGCACACGTGACACCCGATATAGTGATTGAATAGATAGAATAATCAGGTTAAGAAATAAAAAAAGGACACATTAGGCAGCAATATGGTCTCGAGATCCGAGTGATTCGATTCGAATTGATCAGGTCCGGATCCGATCAAATATAAAATGGATCGAATATTTGATCATGTAAGCAAGATTCATGAAAATGGATCTGGATATAGATCAAAGTGCAGATATGTTAGATACACAATCCGATATGATCAGAGTAACTTGCGATTTTACAATAATGGCCCAAAGCGTTCTATTGAATAGTGTATAAATTTTAAACTCAGTTTCGTCTGTAGTGCTACTAACTCTAGCCTGATAGAAATGACTGACCTTATCAATAATGGACAATGGGTTATGGACAATTTTCTTACACGCCAGCTTTTGTTAAAATTGTGGATGGAGTGTTGTAGTAGTGTTTTATGTGGGTTTACAATTTCTGTTTCTGGATTAGAAGTTGTGAAGGTCTCGTTGATAGTTATCTAAATTATGTGTTGAAGTTATCCTAATTTATTAGGGGTTTTTTTCAGTTTTCTTTATTTTGGGTCCTTTCGGAAATCTAACGCCCATCCGGTTAGATTTGTGCTTGTGGATCTGCGAATCGAATATAGATATGGAACTTCAAATTTGATTCGAATTCGATGAAGATCCGAATGGATCTGCCTTGGATATGAATTTCCCTTGCTTATTTGGATATGGATATAGATATGGATATAAGTGGAGCGATTCGAATCGGACCCGTTGCTATACCTAGGACTAATGCAATTGTGAAATAAATAAATATAATCACAATCCAAAACAGAAAGGTGGTATTTTTCTCTCTAGGGTTTGAGAGAAACTAGGGTTTTTTCATGGCGTCTTTTTTCAAGGAGAATATGGAGAAGATTAAGGCTACAGAAGCTGAAGACACGGGGATTAAGATCAACGAATAAGTCTTTGTCAGGGAAAAATCGAAGTGGCAGAACAGTTTGATCGGGAGATTCGTGGGTGAAAGAAAGGTGAACGACTGGATGATGAGGGAACTGTTCAAACGCCTATGGTGCCCAGACGAGGATCTCAAAATCATATAGGTAGGTTTCAACACCTTTCTCTTCCGTTTCCAGTCTCAGGAACGCATGTCATATGTGAAAACCAATGACCCATGGGTCTTCGATGATCAGTTGCTTCTGTTAAAACCTTGGTCTCTGTAAAGCAAGATTGAGTCCACTAGGTTTAACGAAGTGACAGTCTGGGTTCAAATATGGGGACTTCCTCTTGCACTGATCGACGTTGAAATCGGTGAATTGATTGGAAGTACCCTCGGAGAAGTCTACAATGTAGAGCCGAAGGAAAAGGGGACAAAAGACTCACGTTTCTTACGGGTAAGGGTGCGTATGCCGGCAGACATCCCAATTCGACGTAAAGGTCGACTTGATCTGGATGAAGGAGGAAGTATCCAGGTGAGTTTCATGTATGAAAAGTTGCCGGCTCTTTGTGAGTGGTGCGGTTGCGTGAACCATGGATCCAATCAATGCCAGTCCAAACGGAGAGAAAATGGGGAAGAACCGGGCTGCGGGTCCTGGATGATTGCTACCGTCAACAATAAAGGAAAAGCTTGTGAGAAGAAGGAAGAGAGGAAGCTGCTGCCGATGGCAGAGTACAAGCAGTGGTGTTTAGGGAAAAACAAGATCGATTCAGGGAAGGCTTTACCGCTAAAGGGGACTGAGAATGAAGGAGGGAAAGGAAAGCAATTGGGAGCAAATAAAACAGGGGTAGAGGTGCCAAGGATATCCACGGATAAGAATGTAAAGACGACACCTATCTTCAACTTCCAACCATCGAAGATGCAGTCTCAAGTTAGTAAACCCAGTTTCAACAAACAGGAGCGGTATTTCGCGGATGGACCGTCGAACCTCACTTTTGCAGCGGGGAAAGGCTCGAAGGTAAGGCGAGAGAACCTGAAAATCAAGGCTCGCAAGAAAAAGACCACTGTGAATGGTGGACTAGAAGGGGAGGCAGCGAAAAGAAAGCCAGCAGAGGGTTTACCTCTTTCCATCACTGAAGGGGAGTGATTACTGGAAGTGGGAAACAGTTCTGTCCGGGAGACTCTTCAAAGGTGGATCATGTTGAGAAGGGTGAAAGCAAGAAAGATGAGTTGAAAGGGGGGCAAGGAGGTGGAAGTAGAAGAAGAGGAGTTTATGGAAGCGGAAGATTCGATTATACCAGAGGCGGTGGGAGCTGAGCACCACCGCCTAGCCCAATGATCGCTTTGAGCTGGAACGTGCGGGGGCTTGGCAACCACCGCAACGTTCTATCCCTTCGGGACGTCCTGAAGGAAAAGCGGCCAAATTTAGTTTTCTTGATGGAAACTGAGCTCGGAGGAGATGAGATGAACGCAGTTCGTGAAGGGGTTGGTATGCAAGGAGGTTTTTTTTGGATTGCGTTGTTGAAGGAGGAAGAAGTGGGGGTTTGGCATTGTTGTGGGACGAAATAGTTCAAGTCTCGGTTCGGGGTTCATCGCTCTTCTTTATTGATTGTAAAGTTGATTTTGAATATGGCGAAAATACTTGGAACTTTACGGGTTTTATGAGGATCCGGAAAAACACATGAGGCATCTATCATGGGAATTATTGAGACGTTTGAAGCCGGTTAATAATGTCCCATGGTTAGTGTGCGGAGACTTTAATGCTATCGCGAAGGTGGAAGAGAAGCGGGGGTCGGTCAGTGGATATGAGACATATGTCGGCTTTCCATGAGGTACTAAATGACTGCGAACTGGAGGATTTGGGCTTTTCGGGTAACCCTTTCACGTGGAACAATCTCAGAGAGGAGGAGGATAATATTTTTCAACGACTCGATCGAGCTTTAGCCAACAGGGGGTGGAATGATATGTTTGGTTGTGCTAGAGTCTCACATATCACGGCTTCTACATCGGATCATGCACCAGTGGTGGTCGAAATCAGTCGCTATGACTTTAGTGATGCCAATGAGGGGCCAAAACGCTTTATGTTCGAAGCATTTTGGACCGAACACGATTACTGCACAGAACATATCCGTAAGGGGTGGCGGAGTATGGACGGTGAGGGTGCTTTGGGCACAAAGCTGGAACAATTAGCTGTTAGTCTGAAAGTGTGGGGAAAAGAGACTTTCGGCAATCTGCGTTTTCGGATTGGGAAGGCAAAGAAGCTTCTCAACCAACTCGTCTCCAAACGTCAGTCGAAATCAGTGGTGAGAAGAATCAAAGTTTTGCAGGAGAAAATAAATGATTTATTGCTTCAGGAAGAAAGCTATTGGGCCCAAAGTTCGAGAGTCATGTGGTTGGAGAAGGGGGACCGCAACACAAAAAAAATTCATCAGAAAACTTCGGGAAGAAGAGCGAGAAACACGTTAAAGGGTCTAGCAGACTCGGAAAGGAGATGGAGGACCACGGATGAGGAGATTGCTCAAATTCTGGAAGGGTATTTCAAGAATATCTTCACTTCCAACAAACCTTCAGAAGGGGAGATGGAGGAGCTGCTACAATATGTGACATCGACGATTTCAGAGCTTGAAAGGGATCGGTTGGAGCTGGATTACACACGGGCTGAGGTGGAAGCGAGTCTCAAGCAGATGGGTCCGTTGAAATCTCCAAGTATTGACGGATTCCCATCGTTATTTTATCAGAAATATTGGGAGGTGATAGGTGATGAAGTGAGCTTTACGGTTCTGAGTATTCTAAATGGGGATGATAGTGTCGAGAGATTTAATCACACCTTGCTTACACTAATTCCTAAAGTTAAGCAAGTTTGTAAGCCGACGGATTTGCGACCGATTAGCTTGTGCACTGTTATATACAAACTTGTGACGAAGACGATGGCGAATAGATTCAAGGAACTGCTTCCACAGGTTATCTCTGAGAACCAGTTTGCTTTCGTTCCCGGTCGGCTTATTACTCATAATGTGATTTTGGCTTTCGAGTTACTTCACTCTATGAAGATGCGGAGAAAAGGGAAGGAAGGCTTCTCGGCGATGAAGATCGATATTAGTAAAGCCTACGATCGGGTTGAGTGTAGTTTTATTAGCCAGGTTCTAGCCTGATTGGGGTTTGGCCCAAGGTGGATTAGTCGGGTGATGGATTGCATTTCTACGGCTTCTTTCTCTCTAAATTTAAAGGGGAAAGAGGTGGGTTTCATCAAGCCTGAACGGGGCCTTCGACAAGGTTGCCCTCTATCTCCCTATCTTTTTCTACTATGTGGTGAAGTTCT
Organism: Linanthus parryae; assembly: GCA_023055425.1. Taxonomy (NCBI): domain Eukaryota; kingdom Viridiplantae; phylum Streptophyta; class Magnoliopsida; order Ericales; family Polemoniaceae; genus Linanthus; species Linanthus parryae. The sequence goes on along the minus strand of JALGPY010000004.1, from coordinate 122,670,913 downwards.
TTCTCGCGCTTTATCTCATTATACGAGTAGTGGGCGACTTTCAGGGGTCACGGCGTCACAAGGCGGGCCTGCAATTTCATATCTATTTTTTGCAGTCGATAGCATGCTCTTTACGAAAGCAAAGGAAGAAGAGATTATGATTGTGACCGGGTTACTTCAGAAGTTTGAGAGGGCTACGGGGCAAAAGATTAATCTTGAAAAGTCAGCGGTGGTCTTCTCAAGTAATGTGAATAAGGATCGTCAAGTGTTCCTTAGCCAGTTGTGCGGTATGAAACATGAAGCCCTCTATGAACGCTATTTGGGGATGCCTACTTCTATCAGTCGGAAGAAGATGACGAATTTCAGCCATATTTGGGAGCGGGTTGAGAACAAGTTAAAAGGGTGGATAAAGAAAAGGCTCACTTTTGCAGGTAAAGAATTCCTAATCAAAGCGGTGGCTCAAGCTATTCCGGTATATGCGATGAGTTGTTTTCTTCTCCCTCAAGGTATTTGTGATAAATTGGATACGGCTATAGCAAAATTTTGGTGGGGATCTTCTGAAGGAAATAAGAGAATTCATTGGATGTCAAAGGAGAGACTGAAGGAAGAAAAAGAGGTGGGAGGTCTCGGGTTGAGAGATTTCAGAAACTTTAATATCGCGATGTTGGCAAAGCAATACTAGAGACTTCTTTATCGACCTCTCTCTTTACTGGCACGGGTGATGAGAGGTAAATACTACTCTTCGACGGGGTTACTTAATGCAAAAGTTGATAACCGCAGCTTCTTTACTTGGAGAAGTATTATGGAAGGCCAGAGAGTAATATTGAAGGGTGTTCGCTGGGTAATCGGAAATGGACATGGCATTAGAGCTTTTCGAGTCCCGTGGATTCACTCTGTTGCTTCTCTCAAACCGAGAACCCCGGTAACAGAGCCCGCATTAGAGAAATTGAAGGTGGTCGATCTTTGGCTTGAGATTCGGACATGGGATGTTGGAAAATTAAACGCCATTTTTTGGATGGAAGATGTGGAGGTGATTCTGAGAATTGCTCTCCCATCGGGGGATCAGCCGGATCGCCTAATATGGCATTTTGAAGACGATGGTCACTACTCGGTGAGATCGGGGTTTCGATTGCTAGGTGATAAGGTAGGTTGCAGTACTACTTGTGTCGCAGGGGCTTGTGGAATTGCTTGGTGGAGCAAGTTTTGGAAACAGACGATGCCAAAGAAAATGCTCTTTCCGGCGTGGCGAGCGATTTATTATAGCCTTCCTTTGCGAGGTAATCTAGCTCGACGTGGGATTTATGTTGATGATATGTGTCCTCTTTGTGGCGAAGAACTAGAAATGGAATCCCATCTCTTTATGAGATGCAAAAAAGCTAAAAAAAAATTGGGCTTTATGTTTCGGTGATAACTTTCTCAAAACTATCACCGGTAATTTCGATGTTTGGTTCAAGGACAACTTTGAGACACTTAAAGGTTCGGACAGAGAACTGTTGATGGGAGGAACTTGGGCTATTTGGTGGAGGAGGAACAAGCTAATTTTCAAGAACAAGAAGCTGAAGACTAGGGAAGTAAGGGACAGTTTGTTTCAAATGCTTATGAACCCCAACGTTAACTTCGGCACAGGTTCCAGTGAGCACTGGTATGTCGGCGTCGAAGTGGCAGAAACCTCCTCACGGGTGGTGGAAGGTAAATTCAGATGCTTCATGGGATTTACGCTTGCAACGAAGTACTGCAGGGATTGTAATCCGTGATGATAATGGTGTGTTCATTGCCGGAAAGATCGCTGAGCTTCTGTTTAGTGCTTCGGCGAAGATGGCGGAATCTATGGCGCTTCGCGAAGGAATCAAGTTGGCTATTCATCTGGGTCTGCGTCCTTTGTATTTGGAAACGGACGCCCAGAACCTAGTCAAGCTTTGGCTAGAGAGGTGTGAGCGTAGAGGGGAGGATGGGGAAGATATTTCGGACGCTGTGAACGTTGTTGATGAATGTCTTGATTTGCTGAGTTCAACTGCGCATGAGATCAGGTGGGTTCCCCAAAGAAGCAACAGAAGCGCTCATAGTTTTGCCAAACAAGGGTTAGCGATTTCACAAACTTCAGAATGGTTCATAGTTGAGCCCGATTGGGCTAGTGATGTTATATTGCAAGACTTTTGTGGCCTTAGTGCCTAAGTAATGAATCTGTTTCTTTCAAAAAAAAAAAAAAAAAAAAAAAAAAAAAACAAAAGAAGGTGGTCAGAGTTAAATCTATCTCATGAAATTAATTGGGACAATAACTGGAGTCACATATTGTGAGAAGTTTTGCAATGAACAATAGAGAATCTGCCTAATAGAACAATCAACTAACATTTTCATTTCTTCCATGACCGCTGGATTGCTTGACCGGAACAAGGCTTCTTACAAAACTCCAAAGCCCAAATTTTGGATCAGGTAAGTGAAGTCGCATTAGTTCATTTGAAGGAGGACCGTACCGCGAGAACTTGGATCCAACTAGAGTTCCAAACTTCCATTTATCGCATACTCTTGTATCCTGAAACCGTTCAACATAGGGTTTGATTCGGAGGTGCTTAATCCAATTGACCTCCAACTCGTTGTTCTTCATCACCCATATATCGTGCCATCCATAGGAGCTACTTGGACTTGAAACATCTTCCACAAACAACAAGAGGGCACCCATCAACTCGGTCACGTCCATTCTGCAACGAACGTACTGCGAAACAACATCAGACGTCGTGATTTCACCGCTAGTGTTGTCACCCAATTCAAAGCAGAAGAGAAATTGTTTGTCTTTACTTTCCAGGAGCCAATACAAATTTCCCTTTACCAATACACCGGGTCGGACCACGTTGAGTCCTCTTAAGTTCTTGGGAAAATCTGACCTAACTTGAACCCATATATTTCTTCTACTACTCCAAAGCTTAAGTGCTATCTCAGACACAAATGATCTACCAACCCTCCTAATTTTTTTGTAGATCATAACCACCTTGGAAACACCTGTCGCGGCATCGTGCCCAAACCCAAAGTGACCAGCTCGAGGGTTCTGAGGGGGAATTGGCTTGTACTCTCGCGTTGAGGGGTTACAGAGATATAAAAGTGACAAAAACTTCTCACTGTTTCCTTGAACTAGAAGTAAGCCATTGCATGAACCAAAAATAGAGATGGAATTCGGATCCAGAACTGGGGGTAAGTGAAGTTCGGATTCAGGAGATAGCAAATAGACTATATCCTTGAAGGATTCGGCAGATCCCAAATAGTTGTTTCGACGCACAGCTTTCTTTGGTGCATGGTTGAGGATAACGACGATGTTGTCGTTGTTCTTGTTGCGACTAATGGTGGATTGATGAAGGTGTTTGGAGACAAAACTAGGGCTAGTTATCAGATTGTAATAGGATTTAGAAAGGAGCTTACATCGTAAAAGCAGTTTCACGTCCGCCCTATAGTAAAATCTCATGGATCAAATCCTCCGCGAGTTCCCGTCTTCTTGACATTCTCCGCTGGTTGATAGTTTGCTTGAGCCAATGTTAAAGAACAGGATTAAAGGATATGGATGCTAGGGTTTGAACCATCTGGAATGTTTTCACTTCCTATCCTAGATCTCAAGTGGGGGTAATCGTTGGGCTCTTTTTCCTCACTTCTTGTAAAAGAAAATAATACTTTCCAGCCCAAACCAGATAAGGGGATAATACATAAAGGGAGTGTTGGCCTATCTACTTTCGTAACACAATTGAGGCCCATTAACATCGTGCACAATTACCGAGGAAATATATTCTGGTGGGTATGAAGGAGGCCAACTTTTTTTTATAACTAAGCTCCGTGTAAGCAATCTATTACTCCCATAATTTCATTGCCTCGATGATGGTTCGCTAGACGTGCACGTCGGTCTGGCAAATATAAGCAAACATGGATGACATGCAAGACGGATAGATAACGTTGTGTTTTAGGCTTTCGCTCTGTGCCTTGGCCTAGTCTTGGCTGGTGCCTTGGCTAAATCAGTGGCAACATTTGACGGTCTTCATTGTTGGCTTGGTGTAGGTTTGGTATTGCAAGACTTGACAGGTGGTCGTGCATTATAGCGGATTTGTTGCGCATCAGACCAAACAAATAATCGTGCACAGATTCTAGTTGCACTGCAACAGCGTCGTGCACATAATTGGACTTGGTGGTAGTAGCAGCTGTGCAATACAGCAGTAATAGACCGGAGCCAACGATGCAATCGACAGTGAGTCCGTTACGAGCAGTTTCTACAAGCGGCAGTTGAGCCTGGAAAAATCCAAATCTTTGTTTTGAATCTGTTGTAAACTGAGGTAACCGCCACCTAGTTGGTTGTATTTACATGCAATTTTTTGGCTTCTAATAGGTAGAGATTTCGAGTGAAGAGCAACTTGAAGATAGTAAAAGCATTTTATGCACGGTGTGGAATCGTCTTGTCGATTCAACAAGTAAAGAACTCGAATAGATAATAGAGGATACATATTTTTACGTGGTTCGGCAATATGCCTACATCCGCAGCATAACGGGCACTATATTGCATTCACTTTGTGAGAAAAAGAAGAGATCAATGAAATGTAGTCCTCTTGAATTCGGCCCCAGGGTGGATGCTAGCAAGATTCTATTAGATTCGAGGGATTCGAGATACTCAGGTCTCTACACGACACCAAACACACACGAAAACGCGACACAAATCTTTGATTATTTCATTCATTGATTGATAAATTGTGAGAATACAACTTTTTTAAATAGAAAAGTGCTATCCCTAATTTAGAAAGTTCGACTCTAAGGGCTGGGAAAGAACCGACAAGAAAACTCAGTTCATTATTTAACGTAATAATATAATTAATAATTACTAACACTAATTAGATAAATAAATTAATTAATACTCACAACCGTATCAACTCCCGAGCAGTTGAAAAGCACCTTGTGCACTCCTCAAGATGAATGTGTTGAAGATCTTCAATAAGTCCATAATAATTTGTGTACCTCTTGCATACGTTTTCCCATATCAAATGGACTGTGAACGACCAGGTGAACACCACTTTGGATGCCGAATTGGGGAAAATTGAGGCTGAAACAGACTCAGAGAGTCGAAAAACCCTTGGGAAGAAACCGCGGCTAAAAAATGAGCCGCAATGAGGCTGTTCGATGAGTTGGGGAGCCAAGATAAATGCGGCAGAAGTGAGCCGAAAGAAGTTTGCAAGAGTGAGCCAAGCCATGAGGAAGCCATCGGTTCAATCTGATCCGGATCCAAGCCGGTGGCTTGATTAAGCCGTGACCAAGCCATATTCACCATGTCGGCTACAGCGAGCCGGCTGATGTCCAGTGACGGCTGAATCAGGCCATGGGTTCCTCCGTCGGTCATTTGTGGCTGGGCAGGGTTGAAGGAGGGAGAGAAGGTAGCGGTCGTAGCTTGTTAGACGACTTCGGTCGTCGTTGCAGGGAAAGGCAGCGAGGTCGGCGCGGTCGTAGCATTACACTAATGCTGTTTCACATTTGGGGCAAAATCCTCCACTGTAATCTTCTTCTTCTTCAAAATCTTCAAACTGCATTCATCTTCATTTTTTCTTTTCATTCTTATTTTTATTTTGACACTTAAGTAAATAAAGATTGTAATGACACATTTGCCCCTGTGATGTTTGAATGATTTTGGATTATTATTTTACCAGTTTCAATAAGTAGGATTTATCAAAACTGGAAGATACAATAAGTCTATTCTAGAAATGGGGGTTATAAAGTGTTAATTTCGGTATATTGGGGATATGCATTCAGTAATTAAGCCTATTAACTAATTGCTACAATGTTGGCATTGCGCGTGTGACGGATCACCAATCCTGGGGTTGGAATCGCCAATACGATCCACGACAATGCCCTATCCAACATAGTTTGGATGAATGAAAAATAACTAGGTAACATATCACTTAAAAAATGCAAAGCAGCAAAGCTAGAGACAGAGCTAGTAGTATGATGATTCGTATGCAGGTCCTTGGCCGCAAGAGTATGAGAAACTATGTTAAGGTCCCTGGAACTGATGTTGAATCATGAATCTAGCAAACATTGAGGCCAACAACCTGCAATTTAACAAAAGAGGCTGCACACAATGTGTAAGAAAAAAGATTATTTTTTTAACCATTAAAGCAAAATCAGCACATCCTCGCACAGGCTATCACAATTAAGGTCACGGATATGCTTAAAATCCATCCCAATATCATGAAAAGTGGTGCTGGTGATAGGATTATACAATCCTGAAATTTTCGTCCAACCAGAGATGTATATTTGTGCTTGGATTGATAAATCAACCAGAGAGGTCTATCAGTTTTAGGTCAAATTTAATTGATAAAAGTTGGGTTGACCAAGCATAGATAATATCCAGTGTCCTCCATCAGTATCCAACACAATACATTCGGTAATACCAGTACAAAATTGAACATTTTGGTAAAGGTGCAAGAATGAATCGTATTCATATTTCAAGAGCTGGATTTTCATCAAAGAGTGACCGCAAAAAACAAATTCAAATTGAAGCGAATCACAGCAAAGCAAAGTAACCAAACAACCCCAACAGAAAATATCAAATTAGAAAATAGTGGACACATAGTAAATAAAAGTTCCATCAAACGGCATTGAATGGGTATCTCGTCGAAGAAGAAGAAGAAGAAGAAGAAGAAGAAGAAGAAGAAGAAGAAGAAGAAGAAGAAGAAGAAGAAGAAGAAGAAGAAGAAGAAGAAGAGAATGCTATTTGAGTTTGAGAGTCAATAATTGATAAATCCACCATATTAATCAAATGTGATAGAGAATGTCATGCAATCGCCTAAAGTAGGGAGCTTGAATAGTCTTACTTTAACATTAAGTAAAGATCCATGTTGTCTTTGAAGAGAGTGAAAACTTGTATTGATTGAATGATAAATTACAATTTACAAAGGCTAGCTATTTATACACAATTGCCTATGACATACTGTCTAGATACATTGTATGAGGTCCTAGAGATTAGGAAACAAATAACTATAGTAGGAAACAAATAATCACAATTATGGGCTAGAATAATTAGCATTGACCAAGAATCTTAATTATTCTCAACATCCCCCCGCAAGATGGACGGCCTTTGGGAAAGTCCGATCTTGGACATCAACATTTGAAATCGTGGTCGCGGTAGAGGCTTAGTCAAGGCATCGGCAAGTTGATCATCATTGGCAATAGGCACAACGCGAAGAGACCCAGCTTGTACTTTCTCGCGAATAAAGTGGAAATCAAGAGCCACATGTTTCATTCGAGAATGGAACACTGGATTCGCACTCAGACTTGTAGCTCCAAGATTATCACAGTAAACCACAGGGGGCGATGGGAGCTTGAAGTGAAGTTCAGAGAAGAGACTTGCCAGCCATGTGAGCTCGGCACTAGCATTTGCAACAGAGCGATATTCAGCTTCAGTGGATGACCGTGCTATAGTTCTCTGTTTCTTAGAGCTCCAAGAAATGGGATTGCGACCGAGATATACAATGTAAGCACCAGTGGAGGTAAAATCATCTTGGTTACCACCCCAATCCGAGTCTGAATAAGCATGAAGAACTAGAGGGGAGTTGCGATGAATAATAATACCATGAGTTAGAGTGCCAGCAAGGTACCTCAAGAGTCGCTTGAGGGCTGCCCAATGACAAGTCGTCGGTGCATGCATAAATTGGGATAACTTGTTGACAGCAAAAGCAACATCCGGGCGAGTAAGAGATAAATATTGCAAACCTCCAACAAGGGTACGATATTCAGTAGGATTTTCATGGGCCGGACCATCACGGAGATTTAGCTTTAGGGTCGAGTCCATAGGAGTGAAGGCGGATTTCGCATCAGACATATGAGCTCGAGCAAGGAGATCGGAGGTATACTTTTGTTGATTCAAGAATAACCCTTTGGAGCACGGTTGAACCTCAACACCAAGAAAGTAGGATAGAGATCCAAGGTCTTTGAGTGAAAACCGAGCTGATAGAGAGGATATAAACGCGGCAACAGCAGAGGTACAGGAGCCGGTAACAATGATATCATCGACATATACCAAGACAAATAGAGAATGAGAGCCATGGTATATAAATAAAGATGTGTCCGTAGCCGAATTTCGAAACCCGGCAGCAATGAGAAAGGATCGAAGCTCAGTATACCAAGCACGAGGTGCCTGTTTGAGCCCATAGAGGGCCTTCTTTAGACGACACACATGGTTGGGCTTTGATGGGTCGGTAAAGCCAGGAGGTTGAGCCATAAAGACGGAGTCAGTGAGCGTGCCCTGAAGGAAAGCATCATTTATATCAAGTTGACGGAGTGGCCAATTGTTGGTAACAGCAAGACTTAGTATTAGACGGACCGTAGCTGGTTTTATAACTGGGCTAAAGGTTTCAGTATAGTCGATGCCAGGCCGTTGGAGAAAGCCTTTGGCAACAAGACGGGCTTTGTGCTTGTGAATGGACCCATCGGGATTGTATTTGACCCGAAAGACCCACTTACAACCAACAAGGTTTTGGGAGGAGTCTGGAGGAACAAGTTCCCATGTTTGATTCTTCTGAAGAGCTGCAAATTGTTCTTCCATGGCAGCACGCCACACAGGATCAACAAGAGCTTGTTTTATGGTTTTGGGTTCAGTTGGGTGTAGTTGAGCAGTGAGGTTCAGTTTGGCGATGGGTTTGAAGATTCCATGGGATGCACGAGTGGCATGGTGTGGTTGAGGATTCGGGTTGGGGGAAGGGGTAGGAGAGGAATTGGTAGATGTGGGAGATGTTGTGGCAGCAGAGGAAGTGAATGAGGTAGTAGAGGCAGGGGAGGTGGGATTGGAAGCCAAGGTGGTGGTGGGAATAGGAGTGGAAGGAGGGGTCTCGGATTGAGGTAGGATTTGAGTTGGGGTTTCGAGGATGGGTAAGGATAAATTGCACCATTCGTCAGAAGAGGGGAGGGAAGGCGAGGAGGGAAGGGTAGGCGAGTTGGCAAAGGGATAGGAGTGATCAACAAATCGCACATGGCGAGAACTGTATACACGATTTGTCGCGGGATCAAGGCATAAGTAAGCATGTTGGGAAGGGGAATAACCAATGAAAACACACGCGATAGAGCGAGCATCAAGTTTGTGGTTGGAGTAGGGGCGAAGCCAGGGGTAGCAGAGGCTTCCAAAATTTCGAAGGTTTTGGTATTTGGGTGTGGTGTTGAAGAGGCGGAGGTATGGAGAGTCATTTTGAAGAGTAGGAGTGGGCATACGGTTTATGAGATAGACAGCTGTTTGGAAAGCATATGGCCAGTATGTGAGAGGCATAGAGGCATGAGAGAGGAGAGCAAGACCAGTGTCAACAATGTGCCTGTGTCGTCGTTCCGCAAATCCATTGTGTTCGGGAGTGTGTGGGGGGGAAGTTAAATGTTGAATGCCAAACCTAGCAAAGTCAGGTTTAAGTTTGTCAAATTCACCCCCATTGTCAGAATAGAATGTTAAGATAGGTCTCGAGAATTGTTTCTCCACCAAGTTTTTAAAGGCTAAGAATGTAGAATGGGTATCGGATTTCCTTTTGAGAGGAAATAACCAAGTGAATTTCGTATAGTGATCGACAAATATGACATAATATTTGAATTGATTTATGGAGTAAATGGGCGATGACCATAGATCACTGAAGATTACTTCAAGAGCATTGTGAGATTGTAGGGATGACACATTAAAGGGAAGCTTATGACTTTTATAAATTTGACAGGCATGGAAAAAAGGTTCCAAACTATCAGTTTTGATATTCATATGTGAACAAATGGACCTAAAAACAGAAAGATGCGGATGCCCCAAGCGGTGGTGGAGATCCGTTTTATTGGTGGAGAGGGTGTGGACTTGCGGGGACGACGACGGCCAGTAGTACACTCCGTCTTTTGCTGCTCCAGTAAAAAGAATGGCACCGGTATCATATGCCTTGACAACAAAAGAATCCGAGTTAAAATCAATCGAAACATTATTCTCAGCGCAAAATTTGGAGACGGAGATAATGTTCTTATGCATTAAAGGAACATGAAAAACATTAGAGAGTTGAAATTTAGAGGATAAGAGAGTAGAACCAGTGTTGTGAATAGGGAGACCAGATCCGTCACCGATGACTATCTCGTCAGTACCATCATAAGGTGAATGGAGGGCGAGATTTTCGAGGTCAGCAGTTACGTGATGCGAGGCACCACTATCGAGGAGCCATGGGGAGGGGGTCGGCTGGTTGAGGACAGTGGGATTGGCTTGGGCAGTGGGTGTTGGGGTGGGGTTACGGGTGTAGCGAGGGACTTGAATGTTTGGGTAAAGCGATTTGAAGACGGGGCAATAGTAAAGGGTATGTCCCTGATGCGAGCACCATTGACACTTCCCTTTAAATGGAGTCTTTTGAGTTTGGGTGACATCGACGGATGAGGGTTGTTTAGTGCGGGGAGTGATGGATGTGTGACGAGCAAAGGTTGGGTGAGCCACAGCCGGAAAGGACACGGCAGGTGTAGGAGTGGATTGGGCTAAGGTCAGTTCTCGATTTAGGAGTTTTTCGAGAAGGGCAGGAAAGGAAATGGGTTGATCTCGAGCATTGATCGCGTCAATAACAGGTTGGTAAGTGTTGTCTAACCCGTCAATAACATGGTCAGTGATGTCTTCCTCAGATATAATGGTGCCTAGAAGGGCTAGTTCATCAACGGTGGTTTTGATTTTGGTCATATAATCGGAGATGGACGATGAGCCTTTGGTAATGTGTTTGAGTTTATGACGTAATTGTTTGATGTGACCACGAGAGGGAAGAGCATAGGACGACTCAAGAGCCTTCCATGCTTCATAGGTCGTGGTGGTTCGGTTAAGGAGAGGGCTTAGAGCTGAGGTTAGGGTACTGGCTAGAGCACCAACTAATAGTTTGTCTTGCCGGAACCAAGTTTGGTAGGCCGGGTTGGGAGACACGGATTTATCCGCATCAGTAATAGTTTTAGATGGGGGAGTGCTGCCGTCAATGTAAGACACTAAGCCATAGCCATGGAAGAGGGATTCAATTTGTAGGCGCCATTGGCGATAATTGGATCCATCAAACTTGGCTACGGAGTGCACATTGAGGAGTACAAGGGGCTTCGATGGTTCGTCCGAGTTGGGGATAGTGGCGGACGACATGATCGAATTGGGTTTAGGAAATCAGGGAAGGAATGAACCTTGGCTCTGATACCATGAAGAGAGTGAAAACTTGTATTGATTGAATGATAAATTACAATTTACAAAGGCTAGCTATTTATACACAATTGCCTATGACATACTGTCTAGATACATTGTATGAGGTCCTAGAGATTAGGAAACAAATAACTATAGTAGGAAACAAATAATCACAATTATGGGCTAGAATAATTAGCATTGACCAAGAATCTTAATTATTCTCAACAGTCTTTGCGCTCATAGTACTAAGAATCATGGTGTTTGTCGTGACCGTCATAGGGAAACTAAGCTTTCATCAAAACTCCAAAGCGTAAAGCTACACCATCTGAGGTTGGAAAGCGGAAGTTCCTTTATTTCTTTTGAATAAGGATTATACAAGAATGCCCTGTCCATGAAATTTCTTTGCATCATAAAGTCACCATTTACACATACTCTGGTTGGCCAAGTAGATGGTGGAAAGGGTCCGATATTCGAGAGCTGTTTAGCCCAAGACATTTTGCCGTCGTCATTATCCTCCATCACCCATAAATCGATGCAATACGGGGATTCGGAACCTGAAATTCCGTGAAAAAGCATCGCTAGAGAATCCATATACTCGGTCAAGCTCGTGCGACAGGAATAATACTGTGCAGCGACATCTGGGATTGGGATTTGACGGACAGTATGATCAGCCAATGAAAACGACAAGAGAATTTTAGGCCGGTCGAGCTCGCAGGCAGTCTGTGCTATCCAATACAAATTTCCTCTTACAAACAAGCCGGAAGTATGAATGTTGTACCCTTCCAAAAGTTTTGGCAAGGCGGAGGGGATTTCCGCCCATTCATTTGTGGTCGTACTCCAAATGTGAACCGCGAAGGGCCTTTGACAGATGGATACGCAAATCTTGACAAACTTGTAATCACCCGATATAGAATCATAACCAAACCCATATGCATTATTTCATACAGTACGTGATGGGGAGTGCCCTGTACTCTCCAGTCACAGGGTTGCACAACAAGATTTGATAATCATATCCATGGTCTTGTGGCTTCGTTTTGATATGTTGTAGTATCTGTCCAGATTTGTTCTTAGTAAAAAAAACAGCAAATAAATTAAAGAACGAACTTACGGATCGTTAACTTGTTGAGTGCAAACACAAGTTGTCGAAGAACAGCCTCGTACATAGACGATCTCCGTAAGACAATATTCGCCGCCCACTGTGTGTGCCTTCGGGTTCCTACTGTGGCGAACTGTCCCCCAGGATAGAAGTTCTTCCCGTGTTGCAGAGAAGCACGAGACTGCAACACACGGCGAACGAGAATTTGCAGACGAGAATGGATATTGTTTGTGGAGAATTTTGAAAGCTAATGCTGTTGGATTCGGAATGCAGAAAATGGAAGAGAAGACTGCCTTTTTATAGATACTGAAGGGGAACAATGAACAGTCATAACCGTTCTGAACGGTTACATTTGTTGGCAAAACAGTTGCTGTTAATAAATCTGATTGGGTTTATTTTCTAGTTTAAAAGGTTGGCTTTTGGCCCAAAAATGAACAGTCCATAATAAAGCCCAACAACTCAAACACACGCACACGTCACGACCCGGCTCGCGCGCGCGTGTGGTGGTTCGATCTTTGTCTAGGTCCTCTCCCCTGCAATAAATTGCTACGCCCAAAGGACGTATCCTTTAGTTGTTATGTTGGAGTAGATAAACACTCCAATTCTTCTATTCCTCATGATGTGGGATGATTTCTTTTGGAAACTTAAACCCACACGTAAACCCCCCAACTTTAACGGCTTATTGAGCATTCATTACTTAATGGTTTTCGACGAATGAGTTACCGAAACGTTTACAAAGTTAACCACTATACGGTGGTGCAAGTAGTTTTGCTAATTCTTATACGAGCCGGGTTAAAACCGAGCTTAAAGTCGGGTACAAACCGACATGTCGAAAACTAATTTTCCAACAATCCCCCACATGAATGATCAATCAGCGTTGAAAGATCAAATCAGTATGGTGAATCCAAATCTCATTGTTGGTAATTAATTGCTTAAAGAAGAGTAGCCATAGGCCTTGAACTTTTCCGTTAGTGAGATACTATAGGGTATACTGGCTTGGTCAGTATGCGAAGCACTTTGAACTGCCTTGCCGTGGTGTATACCTAGTCGATAGTAACCACACAATTAATACCGTAGCAAAATCTGTTCTCATGGTTGTGCTCATTTTGGCCTTGAGACACTGATGCCTGGTTTCATGAGTAGTCTTAGAGGAGTATGCCTGTCATCCTCCTAGAACCGGCCCCAGTTCTTACTCACATAGGTGAGAAACATTTAAGGGTATCCATCCATACTCGACTTAACATGTGACCTCATTAAAAGCATAGCTTACCCTGGTCCGATCACTCGTTGCCCTAGGAATGAGATTGAAACATAGTTTCTTTCGTGAGTGACTTGAATTTGCACAGATAGTTAGGCTGTCCCTTTTGAACCTAGTTATTGGGATATCCAATCTCCTAGGTTGGGTTTTCTGTTATCGTGCAACTCTTTACGAGATTGGCATTAGCCCAATTCCCCTTGACGAACTTGCAACTAATTCTCTCGATAGACCTTTGGTCAGCGGATCCGCTAAATTTTCTTTAGAATTCACATAATCGATCGATATAATTCCTTGTGAGAGAAGTTTCCTATTGGTATTATGTCTTCGACGCATGTGTCGAGACTTACCATTGTATATACTATTTTGTGCCTTGCCTATTGCGGACTTACTGTCGCAATGAATGCAAATAGACGGCACTGGCTTTGGCCATATTGGAATATCCTCGAGGAAATGGCGAAGCCATTCAGATTCTTCCCCTGCCTTGTATAATGCTATGAATTCCGATTCCATAGTAGACCTTGCAATGCACGTCTGCTTTGAGGATTTCCAACATATTGCCGCTCCTCCGAGGGTAAATACATAACCACTCGTAGACTTGGAATCTTTTGTATCAGATATCCAATTCGCATCGCAATATCCTTCCAATAATGCAGGATAGTTGGTATATTGTAATCCTAGATCCTTAGTGTATTGTAGATACCTTAATACTCGGATTATAGCTATCCAGTGATCCTTTTCAGGGTTACTTGTGAAGCGACTAAGTTTTCCAACAGCTTGTGCGATGTCCGATCTCGTACAATTCATAATGTACATAAGACTTCCTATTATTTGAGCATACTCTAATTTCTTAATAGCCGAGCCACGATTTTTGGCGAGATGCATGCTCACATCAACTGGCGTCTTTACTGGCTTGCTGTTAGTTTGGTCAAACTTTTCGAGAACTTTCTCGATATAGTGAGACTGAGTTAGCGCATAGCCATTTTGAGTTCTAGAAATTTTAATTCCTAGAATAACATCGGCCTCCCCTAAATCCTTCATATCGAAGGTTGTGGACAACAGCTTTTTGGTGGCACGAATTATTGTCTCGTTACTTCCGAGAATTAACATATCGTCTACATAGAGACATATTATGACACATCCATTGTTGACGGTTTTAGAATATACACATTTGTCACATTCGTTTGCTCTAAAACCATTGGTTGTCATAACCCTGTCGAACTTTTCGTGCCATTGTTTGGGAGCCTGCTTTAATCCGTATAAGGATTTCTTTAATCGACAATATTTTCCTTCATTTCCTGGAACTCGGAACCCTTCAGGTTGTTCCATGTAGATTTCTTCGTCTAATTCTCCGTTAAGAAATGCAGTCTTGACATCCATTTGATGGAATTCAAGATTAAAGATTGCTGCAATAGCAATTAACGTACGGATGGAAGTTATCCTTGTTACCAGAGAGTAGGTATCGAAGAAATCTATTCCTTCCTTTTGCTTATAACCCTTGGCGACTAGCCTCACCTTATATTTTTCGATGGATCCGTCGGGTTTCTATTTCCGCTTAAAAACCCACTTGCAACCTAGTGGTTTGCAACCTTGAGGTAGGTCCACTAATTACCACGTATTATTGTGCAATATTGATTCTATCTCGCTTTTAATGGCTTCTTTCCAGTAAGGAGCGTCAACACTTTCCATTGATTCCTTATAGGAAGTAGGATCATTTTCAAGCATGTAAGTAAGGAAATCAGGTCCAAAAGACTTTTCGGTCATTTGTCTAGTACTCCTCCTTGGCTCTTCATCTTGGTCGTCTCCAAAAGTAGAGTCGTATGTCCGTTTTTCCCTTTCAGGCGTCTTTTCTTTGTAACGAAAAATATCTTCAAAGAAAGATGCGTTTGACGATTCAATAATCGGTATTTTCGTGAAAATCTGGTATCTCCGATTTATGAACCAAAAATCGATATGCACTACTATTCAAAGCATATCCAATGAAGACGCAATCGACTGTTTTGGGACCGAGTTTCACTTTCTTAGGAAGTGGTGTAGCCACTTTAGCGAGACATTCCCAAACTAGTGGATGTTTGTAAGAGGGCATTCGTCCTTTCCATAATTCATATGGAGTTTTATCAGCCTTCTTCTTAGGTATTCTATTGAGAATATAATTGGCACTAAGTAACGCTTCCCCCCCACAAATTATGGGCCAATCCAGAACTTAGAAGTAATGCATTTAGCATTTCTTTCAAGGTTCTATTCTTCCTTTCAGCCACACCGTTTTGTTGAGGTGTGTAAGGCGCTGAAAATTGGTTGATTATTCCACTTTGAGCACAAATTTCTGCGAAGGGAGAATCATATTCTCCTCCTCGGTAACTTCGTAGGATTTTAATCCTTGTGCTTAGTTGGTTTTCTACCTCCGATTTATATTGCTTAAAAGCTTCTAAAGCTTCATCTCGACTATGTAGTAAATAAACATAGCAATACTTTGTACAATCGTCGATAAACGTAATGAAATATTTCTTTCCGCCTCTTGTTGGCACAAACTTTAAATCACATATGTCCGTATGAATTAATTCAAGCGGATTAGTCGTTTTTAAACCAATAGGTTTAAAAGGCTGCCTTGTTAATTTCGCCTCAACACAAATTTCACATTTGTGATTTAAGTTAATTGCACTTTTCGGAAGATGGTCCAAATTTATTAACTTCCGAATCGATTCGTAGTTAACATGACCAAGTCTTCCATGCCATAAACAAGAAGAAGAAAAATTAGACGACTCAAGCAAGTAGTTAATAACTGCTTTCTTATTAATAGCCGAGATAACCATTACATTGAGTTTGAACATCCCATCCTTCAAGTACCCCCTACCCACATACTCTTCTCTCTTGGTTACAACTCATTTGTCGGACTCAAAAACTAGTTTGAACCCTTTCTTGCTAAGAACCGAACCAGAGACTAAGTTCTTCCTAATGTCAAGGACATGGAGAATGTGATTTAGTACGAGCTTCTTGCCGGAGGTCATCTTGAGAATTACCGCGCCCTTTCCTTTGACGTTGGATGTCGCTGAGTTTCCCATGTAAATTTGCTCCTCGGTGTCAACATCCTCATACGAAGAGAACATGCTCTTGTCCGAAAAAATGTGGCGGGTAGCGCCGGTGTCGACCCACCATTCTTTAGAGTTTCCATCGGCAAGGTTCACTTCCGAAACACTGCCGCAAATTTGCCTCCTTCATCATGGTTTGTGTCATCAACCAAGTGAGATCCGGACTTCTTTCCGTTGGAACTCTTTGACACGATCCAACCGCAAGTGTACGGCTGTCGCTCTAGTAATAATGTGATAAAGAGGGTTGTCGAATCCCAGAGGACTTTTCGTGAATCAATTAGTATGATTAACTTTAATGTGGGCAAGCAATTGATTTGTTTTGCTAAAACTAAGAAAATAAATAACAAACTAATTATTAAAATTGAGATTTAAATGAGAGACAAGTACCAGGATTTCTCTAGGATCACTAGGTGAATACCGTTAACGAATTACGTTTTGAAACACAGACGATGATTTATTTAGCCAAACGAGCAATAATGCTAACCGAGTTACCAAGCTAGCATTCTATGCCTAGGTCAAATTACAACCGAGTTACCAAGTTCTAATTAGCCCTAAAACATATAATTACGTATAATTCTACTCAAAGTTCACAGTCAATGGTTGATTTCTCTAACCTGCGACTACGTGCTTAATTCACTTATACGGGTAATTCGTTGCTTTCACTAACGTACTACCTATAATCTTCATATTGATGGCCAAACAACACAAAGATGGATTAAGAACGAGAATTAAATATAGCAAAAACATTCATCATCTATTAAGTTCAATCAAACATGAATCAAACTCATAATTCGCCAAACACGGCTTCAAACCCTAGCTACAGTTTGAGAAATCCCGATATAAAGTGTTTACCTACTACGATTCATGATTACAAAGGCAATGCTTTTCATAATCGTAGACAAAAATAAAGAGAGAAGGAGAAAAAGAATTCAAACGATGAATCTCCGCGCTCCAAACAGTGCTCTGAGCTCCAAACAGTGCTCCTCCTGTGTCTCTGATCGGTCTCTGACCCATCCTCCCCTGCTAATCACGTTCTAGGGCTTTTTTGTATATTTCCTAAACAAGTTATAACAAGTTTTTAATATTGCACAAAAGCCCCAACTTCAATTCTGAATTTTTATCCGCGTGGAAACTTCTCTTCGCACGAAGGAATCGTGCTCTTCGCACGAAGAGCTTCGTAGATAGATACTGCGATTGATTTCACGAAGAGACTTTGAACAATTCTCTGATTTTGGCTAAGGACCGATGTTCGCACGAAGAGATAATCTCTTCGCACGAACACCCCTGGACCCTGCGTTTCAATTTCTTCTCTGTTTCTTTCGCCGCTGCTCCTTCTTGCGATCTCTGTTTTTGCGTTCTTGCTTCTGCGGTCTTCTCCCTTTTGCTTCGGCCATAGCTTTGTAGGTTCTTGCTTGCCGTACAGATGATAATTGCGGGTCTGTTTGTGGTGTTTGTCGATTGGAAGATGATGTTGGTATTGATGGTGGCTTTGGGTCTCAGGTTCAGGTGGGTTTTGGGTATGAGTTGCAGGCTTGTAGGTATAAATGGTGGTGTAGGTCAGTTACTTTGTTATAGTTGCTGGTTTAATATTAATTGGGGAAGTCTGGGTTTAGTTCAGTGAAGTAGAAGGTCAAATGGTTGAGGTGGTGGTTTGTATTGACGTATGTAATGTGAAATAGTGACCTGGTGATAGAGTGGGTGTAGGTGCTGAATTGGAGGTTATTCAGGTAAGTTGCTCTGTGGAGGAATGGTGTAAGTAGGTTAGTTTGAGTTGTAGTTGGTGGTCTGATGGTGTTCAAGTGATGGTGAAGGAGGTAGTTTGTATTTTAGGTGAATAATTGATGGGTTTAAGTTGGTTTTCATGGAGAATAGGGTAATGGTTGCAAGTTGTATTTTCAGTAATGGGAGTTCTGGGTTTTTTGGTTCAGGTGTGTAGGAGGTAATCTAGGTGGTATCATTTAGGTACTGGTGATAATTGCTTAGGTGAAATGGTGAGGAATTGCAGGTTGATGGTTGATAATGGAGATGGTGGTCTGGGAGGTCACTAGGTACTAGTAACAGGTGCTAGGTTGGTCAAGATATTGCTAGCAGTGTGGTCAAAGGCTGATAGCAGGATGTAGGATTTAGGTAATTAGGTGGTTTTGGTTTTAACTGGTAATGAAGTAGGCTGATAATTTTCTGTGGTGTTTGCTGTAGGTGAATTCAGGTTGTTGGAATTGGCTGATGGTGGAGAATGGTTAGGTAATGGAGGTGGCAAAGTGTAGGAATAGCATTGGAATAGCAAAAGGATGCTCGGAAGACAATTCATGATGTTTTAAGTAAAAATCAGGATTTTCAGGATATTTTAAGATTGCGGGAAAGATAATAAGGATCCGGATTTTGATCCCGAACTCCGATGACCGCGATTTTTGCACCCTTGGATTCCTTTAGCGACGTAGACTTTGTCCATGTAGAGAAATTCCCGTTTCCGGACTGTTTTCCCGTTTTTCTGAATTATTGCCCAATTTTGACTAAAAACATCCAAAACGCCAAAATCGTCTTTTTCTTCAATTCCGAAGCTCGTTTCTTCTATCCAATTGATTCTCGCATACGTAATTCCTGTCAAACAACAACACGAACACTACCACGAAGATCAAATGTCATAAATTATCAAAATCATACTCAAAACTAATAAAAAAACGCCCGGATTGTACTTTAATGCTCAAAAACATCCAAAAGTGCATTTTATTCATATTTTGGCTCAAATCTCGTCACTTTTGCACCGAAACGCATACAAATAACAATGTGAAACGCACGTAGGATAACTCTTATTAAGGACTTATCAAATACCCCCACACTTGCCATTTGCGCGTCCCGAGCAAAGTCTCCTCTACTGCATCTAATTGTTTAATAGCCAAACAGACTCAAACGACTCTAACATGACTAAAGACACTACGAATGCAGCAAGATGATGCAAATGCAATTGTAGACTCGATCTTAAACACATAAAAGCTTTTAAAATCTTTCTTTTTGCGAAATCAGGCAAATTCAATAACATAGATTGGTGCTCATGGATGATGAAAAAGTTAGGAAAGAGGTGTGAATCACAACTAAATTCGACAACAAGTAATTCCCCATAGTTAGTATAGAAAGCTTAACTTTACAATAAAGAACAACCTACCTCTTCATGTGTGCTGACGAAAATAAGAGTCTAACCAATGCTAAGCCACATTCATAGTCCGAGCTCCTATTCCGCTAATGGTCAAATATGATGAGGCTTAAGGACAAAAAGGATATAACTTGTATGAAGCAAAAAATCCTAAAGCGTCACATAAGCTCACCAAACCCCATATCTCAAACACCCTCACCCTGATGATAGGAATCCACAACCCGAATCTCACCGACTCCGGCCCTCAATCCCCTCAAACCCCGGTACCATATCAATCCCGTGGCCATCAAAGCTGAGCGTACGCGATCTCAATCAATCTTCAACCGGAACAAGAACATTCACCACTCGGTTTCCAATAAGCACAAATGTAATCTTTCTTTATTCCTCTCATTTTTTTTTTCTTCTTTTCTTTCTATTTTTTTTCTTTTTTTTTTATTTCTCTCACTAAAACAGCAATAATACATTAAAAAAAATGTACGAGTGGTCCTCCTCCAAGAATCAAGCAGCAGTAATAATATCAGGGGAAGGAAAGAAACAAAACAATGAATAAGTATCACAAGAATAATTCATCTCCCCCTGACTCCATGAAGCGCAAGATGCCACAAACCGTCCAAGTCAAAGCGTGTATGGGGGTGGAGTCGTCAATGCACAATATCTATGTCCGTAGTCAAAAGTCGACACCCCCACACTAGAATGCAGTCACATCCCCCTCTCAATTAGTCAAATAAGATATGTCACGTGCCTAATCCAACCGAACCTCCTACACCAAGATGATAAAAATCCGGTACCTAACACATCCACCAATTAAGTTCAACCAACCCCAATTTCGTGCAGACTAGATGTCACGCACTTAGGCTCTCCACTACTGTGTCCACGATGTAATGACATGGAACACCGCCACACCGTAGTGTGCAAGCCAACTCACTCACCCTCGCATCCCCTCGTAGATATCCAATAAAGCATATGCGATCTGCAGAACTCACAAAAATGTGTAATGAAGCACTCCCTCAACGAACCCCCTCAACTATTTCTCCCTCGTGACGCTCTAGGAAGGTAATTCTAAACGATATATGATGAAGGCCAAGAATCGTCTCCCTAGATCATAGAGGCTAACAATGAATCCAAGGATCAATTAGGGTATTCTAGTGGTCCTACAAGGTAAGATCTAAAAGCAGTGAGTGCTCTAATACACATCCTCGCACAGCTGTTCTGTGTGCCACTACGAGGCGGGCTGGCGACTACGTAAGACGGACAACATGAACGTTCGGCTTGTTTAGCAAACACCAAGCTCAACTCTTTTAAGAGAAAAACAGCACACACTTTAGCTTTGAAAATTTAACTTTAGTTTGAAAATAGGTAGGCATTCCCGTAATGAGATTCTCTCTATACTTACTAGAGGGAACTAAAAGTGTCACTCTCGGTCAAAATTCACGCCCTATGCCTAAAGTCTTCACATCTCACTAAATCAACCAAGTCTATGCTTCTCTCAATTGCCTTTTCTCAAAATTTTCAATTTTTAATTTTTTATGGATTTTTTTTTCTCATTTTTTTTTTATTTTTCATAATATCCTAACTCTATATGCAAGGCTTAGATTCGAAAAAAAATTGACACTACACAACTAACTTTGTTGGTGGGTAGACTCAATTATGTAAAAGTGCAAACATAATATAAATCTACTCTACACAATACGACAATATAAGTAAAAACATAACAAAAACCACAACACTAACTCATAATACATATAAATATTCTACATGTAACTGGCTATGCAGGACACATTAGCTAGTAGACAGTTAAACCACCCCCACACTGAATGCGTCGTTGTCCTCAACAAATTTAGAGATTAAACATAGGACTCAGCAATCAATGTGTAGGACCAGTAAATGAGATGGAGCGTGACATATACAATAAAAGAGACACAAATTTTTACAAGAGGAAAAAGATACTCACAACCACCTCAAGGGTGGGGACGAAATACACAAAGCAATCCCCAAGCACAGTAGTGGCGCCACCATGCTCCTATACAGTCAATGTGTACTCGCACACCGGGGTCGATTGCCCTCCTCTGCTAAAATCTGTGTCTAGAGAATCCCTAACTCGCATGCACGAGCCCCTATGACGGTCATGTGTGACATGGCACACCGGGGTAGATTCTCCCATAACCTGCTCATATATGTCACTTGAAAACATCATTAGTCCCTCTCTCTCTCATCTCTCCATATTAATATCTAAAAACACAAAACATAATTATATTAAAAACAAACTCCCTAATCTAATGCAAATAAATAGGTTGGGTTGCCTCCCAACAAGCGCCTTGTAATTTAAGGTCGACGACCCGACCCAATTACCTCAAAAAAATGTCAAGGAGGTCTGGCACGACGTGCTTCCTCCTTCAGTTTCTTGCTCTTGATCTTTTGCACCACATCATGCGCACCGACAATAATTGGCTTCTTTTCTGAATCGTTTGGATCGGGTTGCAAAACTGTAGACAACCCAGGTGTAGGATCCACATCTTTCTCTCTAAATTTGATCATCGCCAATTTATTTTTCCCTTTGTCCGGAACAAATGCCTTAAACACAAGTGATGAATCTAGAGCTTTGATAGTGAGCTCCTCAGTCTCTAGATCCACATTTGCGCGCATTGTCTTTAAAAGCGGTCTTCCAAAGATAAGTGGCACATCGCGATCCTCCTTGATGTCCACAATCACAAAGTCAGCTGGAAAGACAAATGCACCCACTTTAACAAGCAAGTTCTCAATAACCCCCTTTGTTGTAACAATAGAATTGTCTGCCAGTTGCAGACCCATCTTCACAGGGGTTGGCGCACCAATGCCCAATCTTTGAAATAGGGACAATGGCATGAGATTTATACTCGCGCCTAAATCACAGAGCCCATGCGTGTGATATCCACCCCCAAGAGTACAGCCTAAGATGACACTGCCTGGATCTCTCATCTTGGGAATATCTCGCTGTATCACAGTACTACATGTCTCTGTCAGCTTCACCGTGGCATAAGGGTCCATGCTCTTCTTTCGTTTAAGAACTTCTTATACTTGGGCATCTGAGCAAGTGCTTCCACAAGAGGGATGTTTATATGAAGCTGCTTGAATATGTTCAGAAATTTTCCAAAATGTTCCTCATCATCCTTCTTTATTGCCTTCGGTTATGGTATCCGTGGCTCATAAGTGGCCGGATTTGGAGTGTTCTTGGGCTCTTCTTTCTTCTCAACCGTGTCCTTTGATTGGGGACTCACGGATTTGGGAAAATCTTCACCCAATTCATTCTCTGTGGCCTTTGTAGCTTCAGCTCTCGCATGGCTAGGATATGGAGGATCCTGAGTAGTAGTGCCACTGCGAGTAGTAATAGCTTTGAGCTGCTCGGTAGGAACAATATAATTAGCAGGAAGCATGCCAGGTGAAGATTTAGTAAGCTGATTGGCATTTTGCTGAATCTGTGTCTCATGGCTCTTAATAGTGGCTTCCATGGCTACAAACTTGTGCTCCATCCTATCCATCTTCTCATTTGTATGTTGTTGCTGAGTAACCAATTGTCTCAACAAGGCTTTCATTTCGGGATCCTGTTGTTGCTGAGTAGCATGATTATGAGATTGGTAAGGGACATTGGACTGCTGAGCATACCAGTTAGGCTGATTTCGTTGATGATTCTGATACCCCCACACTTGTTGTCTAGGAGGCCCCATGTAATTTACGTCATCAATCCCATATCCCTGATTCTCATCCGCGATCATCTCTCCCATAGACTTCACTTGTGATAATGGATTTATGCTGTTAAAGGCCGTAGTTATGATTGCCATTTGCTGTTCAAATTTCAGCTCCACCATTGACTCAATCCTGTTGACTAGAGCTGCATCGGATTCCGAGTATCTACGAGTCTCAGACCTCGTAGACTCACGCTTCGCCACAGTGTTTAGCAGATCTTGGCATCACTGCACTCTCAAGCCCATAAAATTGCCTCCAGCTAACATATCTAGTTCATGTGCTGTTTCCCTGTCTAGAGCATTATAGAAATAATGGAGGAGTTTATACCACGGCTCTCCATGAGTAGGGCATCTGCGAATAAGTTGGTTGAATTTCCTCCATGTATCTCCTAGAGAGTCATCCTCTTACTGAGTAAAATTCCTAATATCAGCCATGAGCTGAGCAACTTTGGATGGCGGCAGATATTTTCTCAGAAACTCATGGCAACACTTTGCCCATGTTGTAATTGATCCTGCTGGAAGCTCCATGAGCCATGTCCTGGCTTTCCCAGATAAAGAGAAAGGAAATAGCATCAACTTCACTGTTTCATCTGGAACTTGCTCATTATGCAATGTTGAAGTAATTTGCCCAAAGTTAAGCAAGTGGGCATTCGGATCATCTCCCGGAGCTCCTGTAAATAGGCACTCAGTACGCACCATATCAATCAGCTGCTGGCGCAACTCAAAGTGAGCAGCATTAATCTGTGGCCTCACAATGGTAGGTTGGTATCCAGCTGGCGTCGTTCTGAAATAGTCCACCAAAGGACGATCATCTTCCTGTGCCACATTGTTCCTTTGAACCACTTGCTGAGCTCCATTAGGTGGATTAGGAGGTATCTGAGGGTTAACAACTAATGTATGTGCAGCTGCTAACTAAGCTCTGAGCAACTCAGTTTCCCTCAATGAATTGGCCACTCTAGCCTCGGCAGCGACTCTAGCGGTCTCTGCATCTTCTGCAAGCTTGCGGAGTCTTTCCAACTCGGTTCCCTGTTGGTCACCCATTGGAACTGATTTCCTCGAGTCTCTGCGAAATAGTGCTTCTGGATTATCAAGATGTGGGTACAATGACTCGTTTCGAGAACGGGTCACGCACCAAGAGAATCACCTGAAAATACCAACAGCACTAGAACACAGGTGAGTAAAGAATATAAATGAAAAATAAAATCCCTAAAGATAACAATTCTGATTAATTCAACCGAAGTCCCCGGCAACGGCGCCAAAAACTTGACACGATCCAACCGCAAGTGTACGGCTGTCGCTCTAGTAATAATGTGATAAAGAGGGTTGTCGAATCCCAGAGGACTTGTCGTGAATCAATTAGTATGATTAACTTTAATGTGGGCAAGCAATTGATTTGTTTTGCTAAAACTAAGAAAATAAATAACAAACTAATTATTAAAATTGAGATTTAAATGAGAGACAAGTACCAGGATTTCTCTAGGATCACTAGGTGAATACCGTTAACGAATTAAGTTTTGAAACACAGACGATGATTTATTTAGCCAAACGAGCAATAATGCTAACCGAGTTACCAAGCTAGCTTTCTATGCCTAGGTCAAATTACAACCGAGTTACCAAGTTCTAATTAGCCCTAAAACATATAATTACGTATAATTCTACTCAAAGTTCACAGTCAATGGTTGATTTCTCTAACCTGCGACTACGTGCTTAATTCACTTATCCGGGTAATTCGTTGCTTTCACTAACGTACTACCTATAATCTTCATATTGATGGCCAAACAACACAAATATGGATTAAGAACGAGAATTAAACATAGCAAAAACATTCATCATCTATTAAGTTCAATCAAACATGAATCAAACTCATAATTCGCCAAACACGGCTTCAAACCCTAGCTACAGTTTGAGAAATCCCGATATAAAGTGTTTAGCTACTACGATTCATGATTACAAAGGCAATGCTTTTCATAATCGTAGACAAAAATAAAGAGAGAAGGAGAAAAAGAATTCAAACGATGAATCTCCGCGCTCCAAACAGTGCTCTGAGCTCCAAACAGTGCTCCTCCTGTGTCTCTGATCCGTCTCTGACCCGTCCTCCCCTGCTAATCACGTTCTAGGGTTTTTGTGTATATTTCCTAAACAAGTTATAACAAGTTTTTAATATTGCACAAAAGCCCCAGCTTCAATTCTGAATTTTTATCTGCGTGGAAACTTCTATTCGCACGAAGGAATCGTGCTCTTCGCACGAAGAGCTTCGTAGATAGATACTGCGATTGATTTCACGAAGAGACTTTGAACAATTCTCTGATTTTGGCTAAGGACCGATGTTCGCACGAAGAGATAATCTCTTCGCACGAACACCCCTGGACCCTGCGTTTCAATTTCTTCTCTGTTTCTTTCTCCGCTGCTCCTTCTTGCGATCTCTGTTTTTGCGTTCTTGCTTCTGCGGTCTTCTCCCTTTTGCTTCGGCCATAGCTTTTTAGGTTCTTGCTTGCCGTACAGATGATAATTGCGGGTCTGTTTGTGGTGTTGGTCGATTGGAAGATGATGTTGGTATTGATGGTGGCTTTGGGTCTCAGGTTCAGGTGGGTTTTGGGTATGAGTTGCAGGCTTGTAGGTATAAATGGTGGTGTAGGTCAGTTACTTTGTTATAGTTGTTGGTTTAATATTAATTGGGGAAGTCTGGGTTTAGTTCAGTGAAGTAGAAGGTCAAATGGTTGAGGTGGTGGTTTGTATTGACGTATGTAATGTGAATTAGTGACCTTGTGATAGAGTGGGTGTAGGTGCTGAATTGGAGGTTATTCAGGTAAGTTGTTCTGTGGAGGAATGGTGTAAGTAGGTTAGTTTGAGTTGTAGTTGGTGGTCTGATGGTGTTCAAGTGATGGTGAAGGAGGTAGTTTGTATTTTAGGTGAATAATTGATGGGTTTAAGTTGGTTTTCATGGAGAATAGGGTAATGGTTGCAAGTTGTATTTTCAGTAATGGGAGTTCTGGGTTGTTTGGTTCAGGTGTGTAGGAGGTAATCTAGGTGGTATCATTTAGGTACTGGTGATAATTGCTTAGGTGAAATGGTGAGGAATTGCAGGTTGATGGTTGATAATGGAGATGGTGGTCTGGGAGATCACTAGGTACTAGTAACAGGTGCTAGGTTGGTCAAGATATTGCTAGCAGTGTGGTTAAAGGCTGATAGCAGGATGTAGGATTTAGGTAATTAGGTGGTTTTGGTTTTAACTGGTAATGAAGTAGGCTGATAATTTTCTGTGGTGTTTGCTGTAGGTGAATTCAGGTTGTTGGAATTGGCTGATGGTGGAGAATGGTTAGGTAATGGAGGTAGCAAAGTGTAGGAATAGCATTGGAATAGCAAAAGGATGCTCGGAAGACAATTCATGATGTTTTAAGTAAAAATCAGGATTTTCAGGATATTTTAAGATTGCGGGAAAGATAATAAGGATCCGGATTTTGATCCCGAACTCCGATGACCGCGATTTTTGCACCCTTGGATTCCTTTAGCGACGTAGACTTTGTCCATGTAGAGAAATTCCCATTTCCGGACTGTTTTCCCGTTTTTCTCAATTATTGCCCAATTTTGACTAAAAACATCCAAAACGCCAAAATTCGTATTTTTCTTCAATTCTGAAGCTCGTTTCTTCTATCCAATTGATTCCCGCATACGTAATTCCTGTCAAACAACAACACGAACACTACCACGAAGATCAAATGTGATAAATTATCAAAATCATACTCAAAACTAATAAAAAACGCCCGGATTGTACTTTAAAGCTCAAAAACATCCAAAAGTGCATTTTATTCATATTTTGGCTCAAATTTCGTCACTTTTGCACCGAAACGCATACAAATAACAATGTGAAACGTACGTAGGATAACTCTTATTAAGGACTTATCACCCTTGCGTTTCTTTCGGCAGTCTTTGATCATGTGACCCGTCTTGCCACAGTTGTGGTACTTTCCCGTGAACCTCTTCTTCTTTTCGGGTTGAGCATTGTGCTTTTGCTTGAGTTTGTTGGGTTCCGAACCGCCCTCCACAAGATTAACCTTGGAATGATGGCTAGTTGAGGGCTTCTCGTCCGCAATCCGGTTTCCTTCCTCGATTCTGAGACGCATGATCAAGTCCTCCATACTCATCCCCTTGCGTTTGTGCTTTAGACAGTTCTTGTAGTTTTTCCACGCCGGAGGTAGCTTATGTATCATGAGGCCAAGAAGGAATTCCTCCGGGAGGATCATGTTTTCCGCACGGACGTCATGAATTAAGCACTGAAATTCTTAGACTTGAGACATGATACTCTTTCCGTCTATCATCCGAAACTCTAAGAAGTTTTCCACTACGAACTTCTTGGCTCCCGCGTCTTCGGTTTTGTAATTCTTTTCTAGGGATTGCCGCAATTCCTTGGCGGTTTTTACAGCAGAATATACATTATACAATTGATTTTCTAGGCTATTCAATACATAGTTCCTAGCCAAAAAATCTGAATGATGCCATGCATCCTTTGCTAGTACCGCCTCTTTTTCTGGATTCCCGGAGAGTGTAGGTGCATCTTCGGAAAGGTATCGTGCAAGGCTTAAGGTGGTCAAGTAGAAGTACATCTTTTGTTGCCATCGCTTAAAGTCCTTGCCGGAAAACTTCTCGGGTCTCTCCACTGGATGTGCATTCACCGGTATGACCGGAGCAACGGGCACTGCCGCATTGGTTGTGGCTGCCGGATTTTGCTCGGTTTGTCCGTCCGCCATTTCTAAACAAACAAATTGTTTAGATCAGAATACTATAATAAACTGAATATGATAACCAAAAGGTAATAATCTCTTAAAACAAAGAGACGGAACAATTAGGAACAAACTGTTTGAATTAAAACAAGAAGAACAAACTGTTTTGATATTAACATACTCTTACCGTATCAATTAACAAAACTTTGACCACTAACAGAATGTAATTGAGACACCAAACAAACTGAGAAACGAACTGTTTTGTTTAGAAACAAAAGGAAACCACAGAATATACGCAACAAGAGACGTAATGGTTGAAAAAGGTTCTTAATTACTTTCAGCCGTAACCGATTGTTAATTAACAGAGAATAAAAAAATATGAGACAGAGTCTAGAAGTACTGAAGGAGAACAGAGTGCAAACAAATTTTAGAAGTGCAAACAAATTGTTATTAAAACAAACTGTTACCACTTTTCTCCTAAATTTGTTCTTCCAAATTGGTATTAACACAAACAAGACAATCTGTGTTACTACTAACAGACTATAAAAGTCAACAGATTGCTAAGAATAAAAGGAGTTAAGTTTTTAATTGAGAAGAACACCGAATGGAAAGAACACAGTATTGAACAAAGACAAAAGAAAATACTGCTATGAAGAGTTTACAGATTGCAAGCAGTTTTTTCCGTTACTATTTCAATTAATCAACGAACAAATAAGAAACAGTATTGTCTTACGATTGTTGTAGTATCTGTCCAGATTTGTTCTTAGTAAAGAAAACAGCAAATAAATTAAAGAACGAACTTACGGATCGTTAACTTGTTGAATGCAAACACAAGTTGTCGAAGAACAGCCTCGTACATAGACGATCTCCGTAAGACAATATTCGCCGCCCACTGTGTGTGCCTTCGGGTTCCTACTGTGGCGAACTGTCCCCCAGGATAGAAGTTCTTCCCGTGCTGCAGAGAAGCACGAGACTGCAACACACGGCGAACGAGAATTTGCAGACGAGAATGGATATTGTTTGTGGAGAGTTTTGAATGCTAATGCTGTTGGATTCGGAATGCAGAAAATGGAAGAGGAGACTGCCTTTTTATAGATACTGAAGGGGAACAATGAACAGTCATAACCGTTCTGAATGGTTACAACTGTTGGCAAAACAGTTGCTGTTAATAAATCCGACTGGGTTTATTTTCTTGTTTAAAAGGTTGGTTTTTGGCCCAAAAATGAACAGTCCATAATAAAGCCCAACAACCCAAACACACGCACACGGCACGACCCGGCCCGAGACCGAGCCGGCCGGACGGCGGCGCGCGCGCGTGTGGTGTTTCGATCTTTGTCTAGGTCTTCTCCCCTGCAATAAATTGCTACGCCCAAAGGACGTATCCTATAGTTGTTATGTTGGAGTAGATAAACACTCCAATTCTTCTCTTCCTCATGATGTGGGATGATTTCTTTTGGGAACTTAAACCCAAACGTAAACCCCCCAACTTTAACGGCTTATTGAGCTTAATGGTTTTCGACGAATGAGTTACCGAACGTTTACCAAGTTAACCACTATACGGTGGTGCAAGTAGTTTTGCTTATTCTTATACGAGCCGGGTTAAAACCGAGCTTAAAGTCGGGTACAAACCGACATGTCGAAAACTACTTTTCCAACATGATACAGAGTAAGACATTGCAAGAACCAACCAATGACATCATATTACAATTTCTAACGCGAGATGGTACAGGAATATGGGACTGAGTAGATAGTAAATAGACCGAGTCGACAGTACTGAGAGCGGCAATGTATCTTCTGTTGATTTTGGAATCGTGCAGGTGCGCAGAGACGAAACTTGGGCTCTTGATAAGACTGTAGAAGGTTTTGGAGATGACCTTGCAGCGGAGTACATACTTCACTACTAGCTTCGATAAATTTCGGCCACCAGATCTGTCGGAAGCTCCTCTCGTATACCTGTTGACATTGCCATTGGCAGAAACCTACAAGCTTAAGCTCCTCCTCACGTGGATGCTCAATTAGAGACGTGAATACCTAAAAGCAGCGTAAGTTCTAGGGCCTGCGACTACTTGCAACCGTCCTTCTCCTAGACAAAGAAGGATGTCAGAATCACACTGCGTAATTGTAATACAATAACAAGATTAATATTACGTACCTGCCAATGTTCTTTTTTGTCGACGATCTCTATGAACTAGAAAAATTCGGATACCAGTCAGATCTTCACAAGTTTGTTTTCAGTTGGGCAAACAAGTAAAATTAGGGTTTTGAAGATGGGAGGGGACAGGGCCCGGCCCTCAGTCACAAAGAGTCATTGGACCCTCTCTTCAAAGAGCCTTTCTGAAGTGTCATTAGCCTCACAAGTCACAACCATACCACATATTATTATTAGGGAAAATCATTACCAAACCCCCATGTTTCCCCTTATTACACTTGTTGCCATCAAGGTATGAAAGTTTAGACAGACTCCTATACATAAACTACGATGCAAGAAATTATATGTGTACTTAAACTACGAGGCAAGAAATTACACCTGTTACATATAATGTGTGGGCTAGTAATTTCATGGTCAATTACTGTAACCAAAGCTCCGGTAAAAGTAAGAATCGATGCTACCCAACCAGGGGCGGCATCAGAATTTCATGACAGTGGGGGCTAATTTAGAGAAAATTAATAATAAAAGGGTAAAATTTTAATATTGGTGATGTTGAGTGGGGATTATAGTGCAATTTTTGTAGGTGCTAAACGCAAAAAAATGACAAAATAAGAATAATTTTTTTTTTTCAAAGTTGAGTGGAGGATATAGCCCCCACCAATCTCCATTTAGGGATGGCAATATGGCCCGATCCGATCTGAGATCCGAGAGATCCGAGCCGAATGGATCGGATCCGAATCCGATCCAATTGAAAATGGATCGGATTTGGATCAGGAAAGCCAGACCCGAGCGGATTTGGATCTGGATTTGGATCAGAGGACACCGGGTTCCGACCCGATCCGATCCGACGTATGTGTGCGCTTTACAAATATACCTCCATTATCTCCCCACTTACACTTACAAGAAGAACACTATAGTAACTCAAACATAAAAAAGCTATTTCTTTTGTTTTCTAGTATTCATAACTTACGAAAATGTCTTAGCATATGAAATAGTGTTTCTTTTTTATGTTATTATTTCTATTTTATTGCAAACTTCGCTCGGATCCGATCCGAATTCGATTTGACCACGTACTATATGGATCTACGGATTGGATTTGGATCATCTGAATGAAACCCGATCCGATCTGATCCGAATCCGGTGATGATCCGAACGGATCTGGATCGGATCTGGATCTCATTTCTCCTAGTCGGATCTGGATCGGGAAGGACCTGATCCGATCCGGATCCGACCCGTTGCCATCCCTATCTCCATTTGGATCAGCCCTTGTACCCAACAACTCAGAACGGGCGTTTTCATCGGGTGAGAAACAATCACGTCTTTCGAGGCTAAGAATATACCACAAAGGAAATTGCATCAAAGGGATATGAACACTTAGCTCTTTACCAAAAAAAGGAGATCTGCTAATCAACGGTACAATTCGGCGCATGCAACAGACCCAGCTTCATTTGGCGTTCTCCAGCAGCAGGCACCGTCAAGGTCAAGTTCCACTACCAACGTCGATCGATTCCAGAGACTACCAAGTATTATTTCAGGCGGCTCAGACTCGGAACATACAGCAACACCGACCGGTACGATGATGCTAGAACTGAAGGCGATCAATACAGATCCGTTATAACTGAGAGTTATTGCAATGTTGGTCTTTGGTTTTTAGAGAGGAGATGGAGAAACAACTTTGGAACCGATGAACTCCCACTTTCTGAAATCGTGTACCTGCAAAATTAAAGGCAAGCTTTGATAGTATACACTGGGAGTGCAGCAGGAGAAACAACAACAGACTAGCCCACACATTTGCAAGTTGGGCCATCAATTCTATAGGCCTGCAAAATTCTCTCAAGTCCGTGTTTGGGCAACAATATGTAATGGAAACTGATTTGCTGGGTTTTCTAGCCCATTCATGATTCAAAAGTTCCCTTTCTGTGAAGAAGATAGGAAGCAGGATCACAAAGAACATTGAAGCCTGATGTTTCATGAATGAGATCAGAGTATACATTGGAAGACGATGCGGTGGAAGGGTAAGAGGTATCAGATGAACAGCTAACTCATTTGCACATATGGCGATGCAAATGGGCTTAAAGAAAAGAGTTCTTATGAGGTTTGATCTACCAGATTTCTTGTGTATAAGGCTGGCCCAAGATGTCTCAGGGGTGGCTTAATGTCTTGTACTATCTTGTTCAGCCCAAGTTTAAGGGAATTACTACAATCTTTCTAAAGAAAGATCATACAAGTACAAATCGATATGTCACTCGACAAATCAAATTCCCACCCAAACACTATTTATCATTCTTCATCCGCAACTTCGTGGTCGAGATCAATTCGACATCATTGGACAACTTATTGTTTTTGTTTCTCGTCAAAACTGATAAATCTGAGGTTTAGAAAACAGAAAAACAAGCAATATGTATTGGGGGCAATGTTAATCGAAAGGACAACCTAGAATCCAAGATGCATTATAGCACAATCAAGATATTGCACAACAAAATCGGATGTTGTGAAGCGGATAATCCTCAAAACCAAACCTTGAACTCTATTTAACATGCTACAAAATGATTAACCAAATAAACTGTGATATAGGGGAGTTAATACATAACTGAGAACGAGAAAGTTTTGGTTATATTGTTCTCCGTCATTTTTGGTGCTGTATTCACTCCTCGCAAAACGATGGACGGTCCGATCAGCGTTGTAGTGAGCTCTGAAAATAATCAAACATCTTCATATCCACCATCATCGCTGGATTGTTTGACCGAAACTAGGCTTCTAACAAAACTCCAAAGCTCAAATTTCGAACCAGGTAAGAAGAGTTGCATTATTTCTCTTGAAGGAGGACCGTGCAATGAAAACTTTGATCCGACTAGTGTTCCAAACTTCCAATTCTCGCATACTCTTGCTTCCGGAAACTGTGAAATGTCGGGTCTAATTTTAAGGTGCTTAGTCCAGTAGGTTCTGCAGCCGTCGTTCTTCATGACCCATATATCGTGCCAGCCCAACGAGCTATCTGGACTGGAAACATCTTGAACAAATAACAAAAGGGAATCCCTCAACTCGGTCATATCCATTCTGCAACGAGCGTACTGTGAAGCAACATCCGACGTCGAGACTTCACCAATAGTATCGTGAGCCAACCTAAAACACAAGACAATTTGTCTTTCTTTATTATCCGCCAACCAAAACAAATTCCCCTTTACGAACACTCCAGCGCGGACAAGTTTGTAACCTTTTAAAATGTCGGTCAAATTAGACTCAACCCAAATCCATCTGTTTGTTCTACTACTCCAAACGTCAACAGCAACCTCAACCTGATCAAACTGAACATGTCTTTCGAACCTCCTATTATAGTTTTTGAAGATACTAACGACCTTGTACTGACCAGATGAAACATCGTGCCCAAACCCAAGATCATCACCAATGGAGTGCCTAGGATGGGTAATTGTCATGTACTCTCGCGTTGAAGGGTTGCAGAGGTAGAAAACATAATGATGGTTTTCATTTAGCCCTCGAACAAAAAGTAAGCCATTGCAAGAACCCAAAATAAAGATGGAACCCGGCACGAGAAGTGGCGGTACGTAAAGTTTTGACTCGGAAGACAGCAAATAGGCTGTTGTTTTGTTGGTTTGGGCAGGTCTTATATAAACAATGTTTCCACGAACAAGCTTTTTGGGGGAAACATTGACGATAGCGGCGATGTTGTCGATGTTCTTGTTGCGACTAATGGTGGATTGATGAAGGTGCTTGGAGACAAAACTAGGGCTAGTTATCAAATCGTAATAGGGTTTGGAGAGGATCTTACACCGTAAAAGCAGTTTCACGTCCGCCCTCAGTAAGATTTCATGGATCAAATCCTCCGTGAGTTCCCGTGTTCTTGACGTTTGCTGCTCCATGGGCTGCCTGAGGCGCTGCTGGTAAAGGTCAGAGTTCACAGGATGTGGATGCTAGGGTTTGCTCCTTCTGTGGCATATTGAAATCTTGAACTGATCCATTGAAGTTAAATTGTAGTTTACTGAAAAGCCCTCAACAAGTTTTTTAATTAATCCATTATATTTTAGGAGTTTTTTCTAATACAAGTACCCCAATTTGTAGTAACTTCTGATGTTCTGACTTGGTGAACATAATAATCTGCCGATGAAAAAGACAAGAGAATCTTAAGTACTCTGATTAATTTTCAGCAGATACCTCTTGTGGTGCTATGGAGTGAAAATTTCCACCAACGAAACAATCTGGTGCACCAATGTGGTTAGTAAAAATCTCACCAAGAACTACGAATCGTTAAAACTTATTAATCAGATAGAGCATTTTAACGGAACCCGGATTCAACCATGTAACCATCCCCAATCCGGCCAAGTAAGGGACTGAGAGCAGTGGCAGACCTAGGCCGGGGCAGAGGTTGGGGGCAGCCCCACAAATGTTTAAAAATTTCCATTTAGTACCGAAATGTTTATTACTAATTTTATAAATATCCTAGGGTTTTTTTCGAGGGAATTATTAAGAGAAAGGACCAAACTGATATTCAAGACAAAGTTAAGGTCACTATTCTATTCCAGAAACCCTATGGGTTAGTTTGTAATATCTAAGAAACTATAGCACCGTTACACAACGGTTCATTTACAGCTGTTAAACCATGGTTACTTCTCACCATAGTTAAGTTAGGTCAAAACCATTCATGTATAAATTCATCTCTTCTTTATGAGATGAATCAATCGTCTGATTCATTCCCTTTCACCGATTCATGTATCGGCCTTTATGGCTTCATCGTTTCAGTTATCAATATGAATCTCTTTGTTTCTTGATTATCTTTATATGGTATCAGAGCCTTTGTGCCTGATCTTTTGCCCTTTTTGATTATGGCTCTCACCACCGCAACCACACCCTCCCCTTTGTTTCTCCTCACAAATATACACAACCTTCTACCATTTAAGCTTGACAATCACAACTATGTTCTTTGGCGACATCAAATCGCTGCAATCTTTCGCACTCAGTCACTTTTCGTTCATCTCGACGGTTCGATCCCTATTCCTCCGGAGTTTCTGCCAGATCCAACCGGATCTGGTCAATCGGTGGTCAATCCAGCCTTCACTGCCTGGAGTGCTCAAGATCAGACTCTCCTCACCGTTCTCAACGCTGCACTTACGCCGGAAGCACTCTCTCATGTCATCGGTCAAACAACTTCTCGGGAAGCCTGGTCTATTCTCGAGCGACGCTATGCTTCTCTAACTCGCTCTAACATACTGGATCTGAAAGCTGAACTTCAATCCATCAAGAAAAGGTCAAATTCTATTGATGTGTATATGCAACGTTTAAAAACGATTAGGGATAAATTATCTGCTGCTCTTTTTAAAACTGATGATGAAGACATGCTTCTTCATACTCTAAATGGTCTTCCTGTTGAATAAAACCCTTTTCGTTCGTCTCTCCGAACCAAATATGAAGCTATTTCTATAGAAGAATTGCATGTCCTTTTAAAAGGGGAAGAACGCATGCTTGAGTCTCAAAATGAATTAAATTCGTCTACTGCCTTTGTTGCTGTCTCTGCTGGTTCTGGATCTGGTGTTTCTGCTTCCTACTCTCAACGTGGTTATGTGAATCAAAGAGGTCGTGGTCGTGGTCGGTCTGGTCAAACTGAATTTTCAAATCGTAATCAAGGTCGAAATTCTTTTAATCAAAACCGGGGAGGAGGACGTTCTTACTTTAATTCTCGTGGTGGTGGTAGATTTTCAAACAATCGAGGTTACAGACCTCCAATTACTTGTCAAATCTGTGGAAATGATTATCACAGTGCTGTTGATTGTTGGCACCGCATGGATCATGCGTACCAGGGAAGGAAACCCTCTGAGCAGTTAACTGCTCTGACTGCCACAACACAATCACCCTTTTCTGGTTATGGGTCTATTTCTGGGTATTCTGCTAGTCAAAACCCTGGTTATGCTGGGTCTTCTTCTACATGGCTCTCAGACACTGGTGCTACAAATCACTTAACTTCAGATTTTAACAATCTATCTATGGTTGAACCATATAATGGAAGTGATCAAGTGTCTATTGGTAATGGGTCTTCTATGCCCATAAGTCACTCTGGTATTTCTCTTTTTACCACCTCTACACATTCTTTTCAACTTTCAAATACCTTACATGTTCCAAATCTTGCTGTTAATTTATTATCTGTGCATAAACTTTGTTTAGATCATAATTGCAGATTTGTTTTTGATGCATCTACCTTTTACATACAGAACAAGGCTTCGGATTTAATCCTATATCAAGGCAAGAGTGAAAATGGGCTTTTCCCCATTCACACTCTACCATTAGCCTTCTTGACTAAACCTCAAGCTCTTCTTGGTCGTAAAATATGTGATCCTTTATGGCATGCTCGTTTAGGGCATCCAACTGATGAAATTTTGTTTAAAACTTTACCATCTTTATCTTTATCTTCTGTTAAAAGTGGAACTCATATGTGTGAACCCTGTTTGAAAGGAAAGATGTCAAGATTGCCTTATCATAATTCAAGTACTATTACTTCTGTTCCTTTATATATACTGCACTCTGATGTTTGGGGTCCCGCTTCTGTTAAGTCCTATAATGGTTACAAATTCTATGTGCTGTTTGTTGACAATTTCTCTTGTTACACTTGGATCTTTCCTCTTTATCACAAGTCTGAAGTTGCTGGTGTTTTTACCAAATTTAAAACTCACATTGAAAAATTACTTGGTTACAATATTAGAATTCTGCAGTCTGATGGAGGAGGTGAATATATGTCATTTGTATTTCAAAAATTTCTGCAAGAACATGGTATCTCACATAGGAATTCCTGCCCTCACACACCTCAGCAGAATGGATTAGCTGAGAGAAAACATAGACATTTAGTTGAGACTGCTATCATTCTTATGCAACATGCTTCTTTGCCAAAATACTTCTGGTACCATGCTTTTGAGACTGCGGTTTATTTGATTAATCGTATGTCTAGTAAGGTTACTGCATTTAAATCTCCATATGATTTATTGTTTGGATCTAAACCTGATTTATCTCATTTAAAAGTTTTTGGATGTTCATGTTATCCATACTTAAGACCTTACAATACATCTAAATTGGATCCTAAAACAAAACCCTTTGTTTTTATGGGATATGATACTGGTTACAAGGGTTACTTATGCTTTGATAAAACAACACAAAAGTTTCATGTTAGCAGAGATGTGTTATTTAATGAAACTGAATTTCCATTTGCATCTCTTTCTGCTACTGCACCTGCATCTACTTCTGCTGCTACTTCTTCTACTGATTCTTTGCCAACTTTCTCTCATTCTGCAGGTCCCTCAGTTCCCAGCACTGTCCCTATGACAGAAACTGTGAATCACACAGTTCCAATGCAGACTCTAGCTAATGGCTTACACTCTTTTGAGACATTGCCACCTGAGTCCTGCACAGAGATGCCGCTCTAGCTAATGGCTTACACTCTTCAGAGACACTGCCACCCGAGCTTGGCTATTCTTCTCAGAATCATCCACCTGGGTTGGTTCGGGCATCACCTCATATGCAAACACCTCAGACTGGTATGATTTCTAAAACCCCTGTGAATGATGATATCATTTCTGACACAGGTCCTGTCCCTGTCCCTCATTCTTCTACTACTTCTAGTCATCCAATACAAACTAGAAGTAAATCAGGTATTTTTAAGAGAAAGAGTGGCTTTCAAGCTGCTGCTTCTCCTCCTTGTGATCCTATTTCTTACAGTGAGGCAAGTAAATTTTCATAGTGGCGTGATGCTATGACTGATGAAATACTTAGCCTCCAAAAGCAAAATACATGGACTGTAGTCCCAAAACCTCCAAATGCAAACATAGTTGGAACAAAATGGGTTTTTCGTACCAAATATAATCAAGATGGTACAATTTCCAGGTATAAGGAACGATTAGTTGCCAAAGGTTTTCACCAAACACAAGAACTTGACTTTGATGAAACTTTTAGCCCAGTTATCAAACACTCTACTGTTAGAATTATTTTAGCTCTTGCTGCTCATTTTAACTGGCCCTTACAGCAGCTTGATGTGAAAAATGCTTTTCTACATGGCACATTAAAGGAGACAGTTTATATGTCTCAACCCACTGGTTTCATTGATAAATCTGTTCCACACTATGTTTGTAAACTCCATAAGTCCATATATGGACTCAAACAGGCCCCCAGGACCTGGTTTAAGGAATTTACCACTTACCTTTTAAATCTGGGTTTTATTGCCTCTACTGCTGACTGTTCTATGCTCTTGAGGGGTCACAATCAGAAAACTACTATTTTGCTTCTATATGTTGATGATATCATTGTCACAGGAGATGACACTGGTTTCATTCCCAAACTTTTTTCTTTACTTCACAAACAATTTGATATGACTAATCTTGGGCCTTTGACTTATTTCTTGGGCCTACAAATCAAAAGATCCAAAAGTGGGCTTTACATTTACCAAACAAAGTATATTGAGGATCTGCTGACAAGGTTTAATATGCATAATTGCAAACCTTGTTCAACACCTCTTCTTGCTGGAACCAAATATCACATTGATGATGGCATTCCTTTGCAAGATCCTACTATTTTTAGACAACTTGTTGGCTCTTTGCAATATCTCACATTTACTCGGCCAGATATATGTTTCGCAGTGAACCATTTTTGTCAGTTTATGCATAAACCTACTAATATGCATCTAACTGGTGCAAAACGAATTTTGAGATATCTCCAAGGTTCAAAAGCTACTGGTCTTTTTTTTTTATCAAAATGGCTATCTTCCATTGCAGGCCTTTTCTGACGCTGATTGGGCCGGTAACCCAACAGACCGTCGTAGCACAACGGGATTTGTAATTTTTCTTGGGCCCAATCCTGTTCATTGGGCTGCTAAGAAACAGCCCACCATAGCTCGTTCGTCAACTGAAGCTGAATATCGATCACTTGCAGTTACTGCTGCAGAAATCACTTGGCTGCAATATTTGTTTCGTGATCTTAACCTTTTTCTTCCTCATGCTCCTCTAATCTGGTGTGATAATTATTCTGCGATTGCTTTGACAGCTAATCCAATTCTTCATGCTCGTACTAAGCATATTTAATTGGATTATCCTAGGTTTAACATTCCATTAGAGCATCCATTAGAGCATCTTTCATAATTTCATCAATATGGTCTCATAATTTCATCAAGGATCAGACAGTAAAATTTTATATACGCCACTGACAGAGAGCACCCTTAACTTCTTGTTTGCGGATGATCATCAATAGAATAAATGGCATGTCGTTGGACGACCTAGCTAAGAAGAGGTGGTAGATCAACTTCTCATTTAGGAGGGTAATCAACATTGACACATTGCTGGAGGCTATTTGGAGTAGCAATGATGTTTGTTGTTGTAGGTTTCTCTGTCGCAAATGGATGTCAAGATTTTCATACTCCTTACAACAAATTTGTCTCTAATTCACACTTTCATATTAGCAGATCAAGAAGAAGTTGTTTCACAAAATGAAGTCAAAGATGTCAAAGAAGAAGTCAAAGGAGTCAATGATGTCAAAGAAGAAGTCTTCCGCAAAAATAAAGCCAAAAGGGGGGTCATTTTGTCTTTTCCAGAAGTTATTTTCTCCTCAGTTTCCACCGCAGTGGCCTTCCTGCCTTTTTCAAAACTGTTGTGTGAGTTTTAATATTTGTTAAGAGTTGTTTATACTACATGCCAAACTTTCTGGGCATTAGTAATATTATTTCTTTATTGTGTATGGCTGAGATCTAATATCTGTGATCCAACGGTCCAAAATAAGACTTGTTGGTGTACTGGTTACATATACCCCTTTTCGGCAAGGGTTCATTGTATTCTCTCATCTTCGTCTTCCGGAATCATGTAGCGAAGCTCTGCGGAAATTTTTCCAGAAATTCAATGAAATCAAGTCTTGCTTGTTTTGTTTGATTTCTTCATCACTGGAATCACTTGATTCCTTTCATGGTATCAGAGTTGCGGCTCTCTCAACAAATCAGTCTCAGGGGTCTTCAAATCCCTTCAATCTCCTTTCACAAGTTCATAACCTCGTTCCCTTCAAGTTGGATAACACAAATTACGTTATTTGGCGTTATCAAATCTCTACACTTCTCAAAACACAATCCATTTTTGGTTTCGTCGACGGTTCTAGGGTGTGTCCGTTCGAGTTCTTGATTGACAGTGACGGAACCGTCACCACAAATCGCAACCCATACTATGACGCTTGGGTTACTCAAGATCAGATCGTTCTCTCTCTGCTCACATCAACTCTTTCTCAAGAGGCCTTGGTTCAGGTGGTTGGTAAGCCCTTCTCTCGTGATGTTTGGGTTTCTTTGGAGAACAGGTACTCCTCTCTTACTAGATCTAATATCATGCAATTAAGATCTGAGCTGCAAACTATTAGAAAGAAATCTGATTCTGTTGATGTCTACATGCAAAAGTTGAAAACCCTAAGAGATAAATTGTTTTCTGCTATGGTGAATACTGATGATTAAGATATGATACTTTATGCCTTACATGGCCTTCCTCCTGAGTATAACTCTTTTAGATCTAGTTTGTGTGTTACTATGCCTGTGTCACCTGATAAGATCAATTTTGAAGAACTGCATGTTCTATTGAAAGCTGAAGAACAGATGATTGAGTCTCAATCTGTTATGAGTAATGAATTGACTGGGTCTGCTGCTGACAGCGTAAACCTATCTGCTTTTTCGCAAGTGTACGATCAAGTAATATAGAGTATGTAATTGTGACTCTGGTTGTCGAACCCACGAGAACAGTTTAAGTTTTGTTAATTAGAATTAGAACTAGACACAAAGTCTGTAAAAAGGAGGAAGGTTTGGGATGTGACTCTACTAAATTGTAATAAATAAAAACAGTAAAAGCTTATTTTATTTTTCTGTTAAATATTTTGCAGAAATTGCTGTAGTTGTAAAAGTCGATAATTCTAAAAATCTAGATTCCAGGATCCCCTAGGGTTACTCTCCAGCTTTCATAGTATATTCAATTTCAGAAACACACAGTGGTCTTTGTTTATGCCAGCATACCAATAGTACAATCTCCTCTCGGTCTCATGCACCTATCACTCGACTGCAGATTTTCGGGTCCTCTCGGTCCACCTAAATCTGCAGGTTCGTTCTAAGTCTGCTAGGGTTACAGGTTCTCCTCTCGGTCTCCCCCTAAACGTCTAACAGTTGGTCTAATGCTTCTTGGCTAGTCCCCTGATTCTCTTCACCTCTCGGTCCATCAAGGCAGAGTACTAAATCCTGTCTTTTCTTCCTAACTTTCACTGGTCACTCTCGCGCACCAGATCCTGTCTGTAACACTCCTGGGTGATCAAGCCATTCATGTATGTAAATAAAATCAAAGACAGAATAATAAACAAACCATCCTGTATTAAGACTTAGCTAGCCA
This sequence comes from Linanthus parryae, assembly GCA_023055425.1. NCBI lineage: Eukaryota > Viridiplantae > Streptophyta > Magnoliopsida > Ericales > Polemoniaceae > Linanthus > Linanthus parryae. The sequence goes on along the minus strand of JALGPY010000004.1, from coordinate 122,629,230 downwards.
TGCATCTGAAAATCAAAACAACCAAGTCTCCTGAATTCATAAACCCTAGGTTCACCGAGAACCTAGGCAAAAGGTCTAGCTAGCTTGCATTATTTAAAAACAACGTTTCATAAAGAGAGAAAAGATCAAACTAGTTATTTTCTGAAAATACTGGAAAACTGCTCCAATCCTGCTCTGCTCCAACTCCTGGCTGCTGTGAAACTGGCTGCTGTGATGATGATAGCTGTGTGAGTGTATGCGTAACCCTAATTCAGTGCTGGGACACCTCCTTTTATACTGCCACAGTCTCCAAAACTGATGCACGAAATTCCTGTTTTACCCTCGAAAAGACCCGTCCTGGAAGCTTCTGGAACCCTTCTGTGCGTTCGAACGCACACTTCCTGCGTTCAAACGCAGTGCGTTCAAACGCACTTCCTTCTGCGTTTGAACGCAGGACTTAGCCGTTTTTCCATTTTTCCTCTTCCGGCTCCTGGACCCATGCGTTTGAACGCAGCTCCTCTGCGTTTGAACGCACCCCTTGGCCGTTTCTTCTCTTGAGTGTTGAGTCCTGCGTTTGAACGCAGGAAGTGCGTTTGAACGCACCCCTTAGCATTTTTCAGCACTTCGGCCTCTTCCCCCTGCGTTTGAACGCAGACTGCCTGCGTCTGAACGCAGGACTTAGCCAATTTTCCTGCCATTTTCCTGTTGCTCCCATCTCGTGCGTTTGAACGCAGATGCCCTGCGTTTGAACGCACCACTTAGCATTTTTTCCTCTTTTTCTGCTCAACTTTCCTGACACGCTGCCTCCCATCCAAGTTAATCTCATGCATTTCTCGGCACCTGTTACCTGCACATCATAACACGCACCCGCGATCATATCCAACAAACAAAAGTATGCATAAAATTACTCAAATTTTACAATCATGATCTATAAATCTCTGCCTCGTATCAGGTGGAAAATAAGCTGAAAATGGCCAAACTCAACTATCACAGGGTTAAAACCAATGGTAAAAAGATGTCCCAGACTAATACATTTTCAAGCTGTCAAAATACCCCCACACTTATCTCTGCTCGTCCCGAGCAGACCCTTGCATACTGCCTTGCAGACCCATTTTTGCATACTTTTATTGCATACTTCCCCTCTTTCACAGATTCAAGACACAGACCAAAACACTCAATAGACGACTGACTCAGATACAGAATATACACAAACTGACGCTAAAATTTTTTTTTTCTTTTTTTTTTTATTCTGAAATTGGGCAACCTCTCTATCATAAACTGAAATCATCAAATCCTCACAAGCTTATTTCGAAATTCCACAACACGCAACAAGAAATGAAATAAACTGATCCTATGCACAAACTCACTAAGGTATCCCCAAACATCCACCAAACCATCCAAGATAAAGCACGTCTTTTGACTTTGAGGGTCCAGGCATCTATAGTCAACAGATAATTTTTCTTCGCCAAGTCATTTGAGGTTTTCAGACCCTCTTAGCCGTTATTGCGTTTGATTTGCAAATTGTCCCATTGCTGGGAGACACAACTCCTGTGTAATACGGCTTGACTTTAATTTCCCTCTTAAGCTCTAAATTGGATTGAATCCAAATTTTCCATGTGAATGGAAGCACATTATGTTGTTTCTCCTTTAAGCACAAAATATTATTTATTTATTTATTTTTTTATTTTTTATTTTTTTTTAATCCCCTCTGTTTTTTACAACGGTGCAGTAGAGTTTTAAGAGTGCGGGCTTTTTAGGATTTTCTCTTGGAACCACCTTAAGGGATGGTGGTGTACATTCTCCGACTTCGCTTAGGCCACAGATTTGTACCACATAAAACCGACTCTACACGAAGGTCCACCCCAGATTCCAAGAGTCCACCAGTTTCCACGGGAAACAGAATATTCAACTATCTAAAGACCAAATCTGCCTAGCACACTAGAGAAGTCAAAAGTATGCCTGTTATCTACTTTCCACATTCCTGAATACCCGGGATAGCCTGTCGTGAGAATTGTGCACAAAATACTAAAATTTGAAGTATCCCTGCTACGGTGCTTCCTACTCTCATAAGCTCTTTCATTGGACTCTCTTCAGTTTCTAGGTCCTAAGTTGCCCTTTCTCAAAAAAAAAAATTTTTTTTATTAATTTTCCCTATTTATTATTATTATTATTATTTTTTATATATATATATATATATTTTTTTTTTTGAATGCAAGGTCAGAAAGGTTGGTGGGTCGACTCAACATAAAAAACGTGCTGACTCAAAAAATGAAAATAAAATGAAAAAAATAAAATTGACAAAAATATGCTGACATGGCTATGCAGGAGGACACGATTCCCCACCCCCACACTAGAGGTGGCGCGTCCTCGCGACTCTACTGATCTGGTCGGTAACTCGAATCGGGTTTCTCCGGAGTAGACTGGTCAGTCGGCTCGGGAGATGGTGAAGGGGTACGCCCTCTGGCGCGTTTCCTCGCAGCATGGCGTGCTGCGGCAGCGGTACCAGCGTGGCTGGCACCGGGATGGGCACTACTGGCCCCTGGGTCTGCATGCTCTCTCCTAGGTGGGTACTGGGTACCGGGTCTGCCGGGGTCACCTACACTGTCTGCATGTTCCGGGCTCGGTGTGGGGTCATGGCCAGAGAAGCTATCATATGGCCGGCTATCCTCCATTGTCCAGCTTGGACAATTATCACTCGAATAGCGGTCCGGAAAATTAAACCGCTTACCACGCATGTTGCTCTGAATTTCAGCAAGTGCCGACTCATGAGCTCTCATGGCGGCTGTATGAGCGTGGTAGATATGCTTCTGGGTCTTGAACAATTTGCCAAGACCCCTGGCCATTTTCTTGACCGTCCTTACCAGGTAGTTCTGTACTTTTTCTTGGGCCTTAATTTTCTTTCTGACCCACTCCTCATGCTCAGTCCTCTCCAGGCGCCCAAAAGAACTGCGCCTGGCCCCTCTGCTAGACTGCCCCAAGTCAGGGTCGGCCTGCCTGTGTTCGCTGGAACTGGCAGATCGGGGCAGTGGGAAGGGACCTGGTAAGGCTGGAAAACCACCATCACCGGGAGGGGGCGGTGGTGGCATGCCAACACCCCCACCCTGAGGTGGAACAACATCATCATCATCATCGACTTGGACATATTAAGGAGGCCCGTGCACGGCCTCATGCAGCGCACATCTCATGTTCTTGTACTTTCTAACCTGAATTGGTCGGATATCTCTCAGGTCGCCAGGAATTACCACCAGATAGTCCTGTGCCATTTTTGTTAACATCCCCAAGAGACCCAAACCCTTCTTGCTGTGAGTCTCTCTCCGTTCTCGGAAAAACTCACAAATAATCACCGGGAGGCTCACAGGCTCACGGGCCATCAGACAGTAAACAAGCAGGGCAATATTATAATCAATGTGGGTAAAGTGTTTTATACCCACAACTCTGTTGTTCACCCACTCTGTCCACCATCTCGCCTCTCGAATCAGGTAGGTCGACGGAAGTTTCCGGTAGGACGGACTCCTTTCAGGGTGGTACCAAGCAGCGCCGGGTACACCAGCACACAGGGTGGTCAAGATCTGCTCACTCAACTGCTCAGATGGATGACGTCTCAGTTCCTGAAACTGACAGTCATCCAACACTAACTCCAGACCCAGACTCTCTCGGATACTCTCTGGGGTGATTCGAATATCTCTTTCTGCAGTAAATCCAGTCAATTGACTGGGCTTCACTGTTCATGCACTGCTGGAGATTGCTGTAAATCTCCTTAGCCAGCACAGAACTGACCTGCAGATTGGTAAACCCAGTAAACAAATCCCCAAAATGATCCTGCCCAGTATAGTCGAACAGTTCATCCCCCATTGCTACCCTATCACGGGGAAAGGTCCTCTCAGCGGGTATGTCATACCGAATCTTTTTGTCTTGCAGAAAGAAACGGTGAGCCTCCATGTTAACAAACCTATGGTCGCAGAAGTGGTTAGCCCTAAGCAATCGGCAGTCGATGATATTCAAAGGTGCAATTGCCCTATCCGGCCTCATGTAAGGTTGATCCTCCTCCATTTCAAGATGCAAACAGTAAAAATTGAAAATATTCAAAGAGAATGAAAAGATAGAACCTGGCTACCCGGAGTGAATCTTACGGGTACAGATCTGGAAATTTCTCTCTGAAGTGGATCTGTTGGTGTTTGGATCGGATGAGTTTGACCACCCCCACACTGTTCCTGACCTTCTGGTGGTCCTGCGGTGGTCGTCGGAGGTTGCTGGCGGCAGACTGCTCTGGCGGCTGCTAGGGCAGAGAGAATTTTCTAGAGAGAGAGTTGAAAACTGCAAGACTTGTGTGAAAATGAGTCACTGTCATCCGTACAGTATATATAGGCAAACTTTCAGAAATTGCAGAATGGCCCCAAAATTTCAAATTTTTTCAAAATTTTCCGAAATTTTTGATCCCGCTCGAATGTGCGTTTGAACGCAGCTCCTGCGTTTGAACGCACGCCTCTGCTTCCTGAAACACTGAGTTCAACATTAAATCCCTCTTTCTCACTTTTCTCTCAAATTATGAACATTGTAAAAATTATATAAAAACAACTAATCTATGTAGGGTTGCCTCCCAACCAGCGCTTGTGATTTACAGTCGACAGCCCGACTTTGTTACCTCTGCTGTAATCACGGAATGTCGAGGTAGAGTGCCTCTACCTCCATGATTTCCTGAGGATCCCTGTATGGCTTGACTCTGTTCCCATTCACCTTGAAAACTGTATTATCTCTCGGGTTCTCCAGCTCTACCACTCCCCATGATGTAATGTCCTTCACAATAAATGGTCCAGACCATCTTGAGCGCAGCTTCCCTGGATAGAATTTCATCCTTGAATTGTAGAGGAGAACCTTCAGCCCGATTTCTATCTTCTTTGGTAGAATGCGGTTGTCATGCCACTTCTTTGTTTTCTCTTTATAAATTTTGGCACTCTCATATGCAGTTTTACGGAATTCTTCCAGTTCAAGGAGTGCCATCTTCCGTTTATTTCCTGATAAACTGTGATCCATATTCAGCTGTTTGATTGCCCAGTATGCTTTGTGCTCCAATTCTACTGGTAAGTGGCATGCTTTTCCAAACACCAGCTGGTACGGGGACATTCCCAGTGGGGTTTTATAAGCAGTTCTGTATGCCCAAAGCGCATCATCCAGCTTTAACGACCAGTCCTTGCGTCCAGGATTCACAGTTTTTTCCAGTATGCTCTTTATCTCCCTGTTGGACACCTCTGCTTGCCCGTTTGCCTGAGGGTGATAAGGCAGTGATACCTTATGGATAGACACCCCGTACTGCTTTAGAACCTTGGCAAAGACTTTATTGATAAAATGAGAACCTTCATCACTGACCATAGCTCACGGTGTTCCAAATCTGGTAAAGATGTTACGTTTGAGGAACTTTTCCACGACTGCCGCATCGTTCTTCTGACAGGCTATTGCTTCCACCCATTTTGACACGTAATCTACTGCCAATAAGATGTAGAGATTTCCCAGAGACGAAGGAAAAGGACCCATAAAATCAATACCCCACACGTCGAAAGGCTCAACTTCCTGCCAAAGTGTCATGGGCATTTCATTCTGCTGGGAAATATTTCCTGTCCTTTGGCAGCGATCACAACTCTGCGCATAATCATGGCAGTCCTTGAAACTGTTGGCCAGAAAAATCCTGACTGCAGCACCTTGTGAGCTGTTCTCGGTCCGCTGAAGTGTCCTCCACACTGTGCTGAGTGGCAGTGCTGAATTACCTCCAAAATTTCATGACATGGAATGCATCGACGGAGAATATTATCTGCCCCTTGCTTGAACAGATAAGGGTCGTCCCAGAAATATTGCCTGCAATCTGAAATAAATTTCTTTTTCTGCCAAGGGGTAATGTCTTCAGGGAGTGCTCCATTGATCAAATAATTGGCTATGGCATAGTACCAGGGCCGTCTATTGGTCTTGATCTTCATAATATGTTCATCTGGAAAATTTTCTTGAATGGGCACCACTTCTTCTGTAGGTTTTTCCAGACGAGATAGATGATCAGCTACTACATTTTCAACTCCCTTTTTATCCCTGATTTCGACGTCAAATTCCTGCATCAGCAGAATCCAACGCAGCAGCCTTGGCTTTGCATCCTTCTTCTCCAGTAAGTATTTCAGTGCACTGTGATCTGTAAAAATAATGACTTTAGAGCCCACCAGGTACGATCTGAATTTATCCAGGGCAAAAACGACTGCCAGCAGCTCCTTCTCTGTAGTCCCATAATTAATCTGCGCCTCATTCAGGACCCTGCTGGCATAGTAGATGACGCTGCACACCTTGTCCTTCCTCTGTCCCAGTACCGCGCCCACAGCGTAATCACTGGCGTCGCACATCAGCTCGAACGGGAGGGTCCAGTCTGGTGTTGTGATAATGGGTGCAGTCGTCAGTCTTTCTTTAAGCACGTCAAAAGCTTCGTTGCAGGCTTCGTCAAATACGAAGGGCACATCTTTTCCCAACAAATTACATAGTGGCTTTGTAATTTTTGAGAAATCTTTAATAAACCTTCTGTAAAATCCTGCGTGGCCCAAAAAGCTCTTGATTGCCTTCACTGTGGTTGGATACGGCAGCTGCTTGATCACCTCTATTTTTGCTCTGTCTACTTCCAGCCCTTTACTGGAAATCCTGTGTCCCAGCACTATTCCTTCAGTAACCATGAAGTGGCATTTTTCCCAGTTGAGCACCAGGTTTGTTTTTCTGCAGCGAATCAGAACTCTGGCCAGATGGTATAAGCAATCTTCAAAGCTGTCCCCGAATAACGAAAAATCGTCCATGAAAACTTCCAAATTTTTCTCTATCATATCAGAGAAAATAGCCATCATACACCTCTGGAATGTTGCTGGAGCATTGCACAGTCCAAATGGCATTCGTCTAAAGGCGAATGTTCCGTACGGGCAAGTGAACGTCGTCTTTTCTTGGTCTTCTGGATTTATATAGATCTGATTGTAGCCAGAGTACCCGTCAAGAAAGCAGTAATAAGCATGGTGTGCTAGTCTGTCCAACATTTGGTCCATGAATGGCAGCGGAAAGTGGTCTTTCAGTGTGGCATCGTTCAGCTTCCGATAGTCCATACAGATTCGCCAGCCAGTGACAGTTCGCTGGGCGATCTGTTCCTGATCAGCATTCTGCACTACTGTAATACCCCCTTTCTTCGGTACACACTGGACAGGACTCACCCAGGTGCTGTCTGATATGGGGTATATAATTCCTGCTTCTAACCACTTCATGACCTCCTTACGTACCACATCTTTCATAATTGGGTTTAGTCTTCTTTGAGGCTGAATAACTGGCTTCTTTCCGTCTTCGATTCTTATTTTGTCCATGCAATAATCAGGACTGATTCCCTTCAGGTCTGCAATTGTCCATCCTATGGCTTCTTTATGCTCTCGGAGTACCTCCAGTAACTTTTGTTCCTGTTCCTGAGATAAAAGAGAAGAAACAATTACCGGCAGGGTATTATTTTCACCAATAAAAGCGTACCTGAGGTGTTCTGGCAACTGTTTTAATTCCAGGGCTGGTGGTTCCTGGAGTGACGGGACCAGTGTCATTTTCTGCTCGCCTCCTTCATCCCTGTATAGCCTGACCCAGCTTTCTGTTCCCATGATCTGCTCATCCTGTTGCTCTTCTGTTTCCTCTGGATATATGTCTTCAAATTCCTCCCATAAATCTTCTATCTCATCGCTTTCCAGGTCATCAATTACCTCTACTGCAAAACAGTTTTCATGCCCATAATGATCGGGAAGCTGGAGAGATTTGAAAACATTAAATTTTACTTTTTCTTCATTGATTTGCATGGACAGCTCTCCACTTTTGCAGTTAATAATGGCTTCACCAGTCGCCAGGAAAGGTCTGCCCAGGAACAGCGGAACCTCTCCTGCCTCCATATCCAGTATCACAAAATCTGCTGGAAAGATAAGCTCTCCCACTTTTACCAGGATATCTTCAATTACTCCATAGGCAGGTTTCACGGATCTGTCAGCCATTTGAAGCATAATTCTTGTTGGGCGTGGCTCTCCGACTCCCAGACTTTTGAAGATGGTCAGTGGCATCAGGTTGATGCTGGCACCCAAGTCGTATAAGGCTTTTCCTGTGTATGCACTGCCCAGGGTCACTGGAATAACAAAACTGCCAGGGTCTTTCTTTTTCAGTGGTAGACCATTTTTTACACAACTGCTCGCTTCTGCCGTCAGATTCACTGTTTCGAAGTCACTCATTCGCCTTCTACCATACAAGATGTCTTTGAGAAATTTCGCATAAGTAGGCATTTTGGCAAGTGCTTCAGCAAAGGGTATGTTTATATGTAATTGCTTGAATACCTCCAGAAATCTGGCGTAGTCTTTGCTGTCGTCTCTCTTACGTGTCTTCAGAGGGTAAGGAACCTCCTTAGAAGTTGGCACTGTCTCTTGATTACCCTCATTCATCTGCTCTGCTTCCTGCTCGACCGAACCCCTTTTCTGAGGGTTAGCGGTTGAACTGTCTTCCCGGTCAATCACCTCCTGTTCAATAATCTTTGACTTTTCTGCGCGTGCATGACTGGGATACGGTGGATCCTGCAGTGCAATTCCACTCCGAGTTGTGATAGCATTGATTTGAGCGCGTGGATTGTTCACTGTGTTTGATGGTAAATTCCCTGGGGCTCGTTCTGCCTGGTTCTGTGCAAGCTGTCCATTCTGTACTTCCAAGTTGCGGATAGCAATCTTCATCTGGCTTACATCAGCAGTTAATGAGTCCATTTGTGCGAATCTAGTTTCCAACTGCTTATTGAATTTCTCCATGTAGGACTCAAAATGTTGCTGAGACAGGTTTAGTTGTGGTGCTGCTTGTGGAGGCTGAGCTGGAGCTGTCTGTTGTGCTTGTGGCCTGTGCTGGAATCCTGGTGCATATACTGCTGCATTGGGATCTCCGTAGCGAAACCCTGGATGGTCACGTGTGCCTGGTCTGTAGCGACTAGGATCCCACTGCTGCTGAACATAGTTGGCATCTTCGGTCTGAAGCTCCAGAATTGCTGCGTCAAAGTCAGGTTCGTCCACTGATGCCACCGGCTTCTTTTCTGTATACACTATCTTGACTAAGTCCTGTACCACTTTCGTGAGATTGTCAATCCTGTCATCAACCACTGGTTCTGCTACTGCTGTGAGCCTGCGGTCATCAAACAGGCGAGTATCCTGTTTGGCTAATTGCTTCATTAGTTCGTATGCTCCATCCTTGTCCACATGGTATAAAAAGTTACCCCCAGCTTCCCTATCAATCATGTCTGCATTCTCCCTGTCAAGTGCGTGGTAGAATACCTGCAGAATCTTTGCGTCCCCGAAGCCGTGGTTGGGGCATTTTTTAACGAGTCTCATCAACCAGTCCCATGCATCTACCACTGTTTCCCCCATCTGCTGTTTGAAAGATAAGATCTCACTCTGCAGCTTGATAACGCGGGATGCAGGGTAGAATTTTGCCAAGAAATCAGCAACACATCCTTCCCAGGTAGTGATAGACCTCGGTGGTCTTGCCTCCAGCCAATCCTTTGCTGTTCCGAACAAACAGGATGGGAATAAAATCAGCTTTAGCGTGTCCGCTTCGACCCCTCTATACTTAATCTTGTTGCAGTAATCCTCAAATTTTCCAAGGAAGTCGTTTGGATCTTCATCTGCCTTCCCATTAAAAGGACAATGGGTCTGGGCGGTCTGAATAGTGGATGATTTCAGGTCGAAGTGCTCTGCTGTAATGGGAGGCACTACAATAGCTGGTTGATGTCCTCCGGTTGGGACTTCAAAGTTTTCGACCAGTGCCCTTCCAGACCTGTTATAAGTCCTCTGATTGTTCCTGGCAGCAAAACCTGCTGCTATCAGCTCTTCAATGTAAAGAGCCATCTGTGCTGGAGTACGTTGCTGCTGTCCTGTCGGTGTTCCTGTTTCGGTTGTGGTGTCTTTTCCGTGCTCAGACATCGCGGCTCGGTGTCTGCGACTTTGCTCTCTGAAAAGTTTTTCGGGATCTTCAAGTGGTGATACCAGTTTGCTGGGCAATCTGGGCATAAACTAGAATAGCCTGAAAATCAGATTTCAAGAGCAGTAAGTCGAAAGAAAGTAACTGTAAAAATAAAAGAAAAACTCTGAGACTTATTCTAATGTCTCTTTAACAAAAACTGTAACCGTTCCCCGGCAACGGCGCCAAAAACTTGACAGCGTAAACCTATCTGCTTTTTCGCAAGTGTACGATCAAGTAATATAGAGTATGTAATTGTGACTCTGGTTGTCGAACCCACGAGAACAGTTTAAGTTTTGTTAATTAGAATTAGAACTAGACACAAAGTCTGTAAAAAGGAGGAAGGTTTGGGATGTGACTCTACTAAATTGTAATAAATAAAAACAGTAAAAGCTTATTTTATTTTTCTGTTAAATATTTTGCAGAAATTGCTGTAGTTGTAAAAGTCGATAATTCTAAAAATCTAGATTCCAGGATCCCCTAGGGTTACTCTCCAGCTTTCATAGTATATTCAATTTCAGAAACACACAGTGGTCTTTGTTTATGCCAGCATACCAATAGTACAATCTCCTCTCGGTCTCATGCACCTATCACTCGACTGCAGATTTTCGGGTCCTCTCGGTCCACCTAAATCTGCAGGTTCGTTCTAAGTCTGCTAGGGTTACAGGTTCTCCTCTCGGTCTCCCCCTAAACGTCTAACAGTTGGTCTAATGCTTCTGGGCTAGTCCCCTGATTCTCTTCACCTCTCGGTCCATCAAGGCAGAGTACTAAATCCTGTCTTTTCTTCCTAACTTTCACTGGTCACTCTCGCGCACTAGATCCTGTCTGTAACACTCCTGGGTGATCAAGCCATTCATGTATGTAAATAAAATCAAAGACAGAATAATAAACAAACCATCCTGTATTAAGACTTAGCTAGCCATGCATCTGAAAATCAAAACAACCAAGTCTGCTGAATTCATAAACCCTAGGTTCACCGAGAACCTAGGCAAAAGGTCTAGCTAGCTTGCATTATTTAAAAACAACGTTTCATAAAGAGAGAAAAGATCAAACTAGTTATTTTCTGAAAATACTGGAAAACTGCTCCAATCCTGCTCTGCTCCAACTCCTGGCTGCTGTGAAACTGGCTGCTGTGATGATGATAGCTGTGTGAGTGTATGCGTAACCCTAATTCAGTGCTGGGACACCTCCTTTTATACTGCCACAGTCTCCAAAACTGATGCACGAAATTCCTGTTTTACCCTCGAAAAGACCCGTCCTGGAAGCTTCTGGAACCCTTCTGTGCGTTCGAACGCACACTTCCTGCGTTCAAACGCAGTGCGTTCAAACGCACTTCCTTGTGCGTTTGAACGCAGGACTTAGCCGTTTTTCCATTTTTCCTCTTCTGGCTCCTGGACCCATGCGTTTGAACGCAGCTCCTCTGCGTTTGAACGCACCCCTTGGCCGTTTCTTCTCTTGAGTGTTGAGTCCTGCGTTTGAACGCAGGAAGTGCATTTGAACGCACCCCTTAGCATTTTTCAGCACTTCGGCCTCTTCCCCCTGCGTTTGAACGCAGACTGCCTGCGTCTGAACGCAGGACTTAGCCAATTTTCCTGCCATTTTCCTGCTGCTCCCATCTCGTGCGTTTGAACGCAGATGCCCTGCGTTTGAACGCACCACTTAGCATTTTTTCCTCTTTTTCTGCTCAACTTTCCTGACACGCTGCCTCCCATCCAAGTTAATCTCATGCATTTCTCGGCACCTGTTACCTGCACATCATAACACGCACCCGCGATCATATCCAACAAACAAAAGTATGCATAAAATTACTCAAATTTTACAATCATGATCTATAAATCTCTGCCTCGTATCAGGTGGAAAATAAGCTGAAAATGGCCAAACTCAACTCTCACAGGGTTAAAACCAATGGTAAAAAGATGTCCCAGACTAATACATTTTCAAGCTGTCAGCTGCTTATGTTTCCAATGTGTTTAATGGTGGAAGAGGAAAGGGAAATGGTTATGAAAATGTTAAAAATCATGCTAATGGTTATGGTAGAGGTCAAGGAACTGGGAATAATGATCAATCTTTTAAGTTCAATCCTGTTTCTGGTTATCAAAGTCAAGGTTCTGGTCAAAACCCTAATTATCAAGGTCAAAACTATAACCCTAACTACTCCACTGGAAGAGGTACCTATAATGCTGGAAGATTTCAAGACTCTTCTACAGGTGGTAGGGGTTACAATAGAGGGGGTGGTCAATCTAAAAACAGAGGACCTAGCTTTGATAATGCTGGTAATCCTATCAATTGTCAAATATGTGGTATGAACTACCATTCAACCATTGACTGTTGACATAGGTTGGACTATGCCTATCAGGGTAAAAAAGCCTCCACCTCAGCTAGCTGCCATGAACAATGTTGCTTCTCCAATCATGAATATCAATCAAGATCAGTACTCTCAAACCAATGTGTCTACCCCCATTACTGGTCAGCAATCACAAATCAATGCCTTCAATGCTAGTCTTCTTGGATCCTCACCTATTATCAGTCCAAATTATTGGCTCACTTATTCAGGTGCCAACAATCATATGACAGCTGATTTTGGTAAACTTAATCTGGGCTCTACTTACAATGGCAATGACAAGGTTGCAATTGGAAATGGGAACACTCTTCCAATATCACAGTCTGGTACTGCTATCCTTAAGACTCCTTCACATTCATTTATCTTACCCAATACCTTACATGTTCCCAACCTTGCTGCAAATCTTATATCTGTCTATCAATTGTGCAAACAACACAATTGCTCTTTCTGTTTTGATGCTGATATGTTTTATATTCAGGACAAACTTCAGGGCAGAATCCTTTACCAAGGGTTGAGTGAAAATGGTCTATATCCCATACACACTCAACCCTTCTCTGCTGATCATCAAGACAAGACTCCTAAACATGTCTATTTAGGAAAACAAGTCAAGTGTCCTCTCTGGCATGCCAGATTAGGACATCCTTCTGAAGAAATTTTGAGACTTATATTTATTTCCTCTTCTCATATGTGTAAAGACCTTTAAGTTTCTGATATTTCTGCTAGTACTGTTTGTTAACATTAGTTGTTGGGAAAATGACTAAATTGCCATATAAATCATCTACTACTCAATCCAAAGCACCACTTAATCTTCTTCATAGTGATGTGTGGGGGCCAGCTAATGTGAAATCTTATCATGGATATAGGTTTTATGTGTTATTTTTTTATGATTACTCTAAGTATACTTGGATCTTTCCCTTGCATCATAAATCTGAAGTTGCTCTTGTCTTTCCAAAATTCAAACTTGAAATTGAAAAACAATTGAACTCTTCTATTCAAATTTTGAGATCTGATGGAGGTGGTGAATATGTCTCTCACACTTTTCAAACTTTTTCAAATTCACAAGGCATTGTTCATCAAAAATCTTGTCCTTATACTCCTCAACAAAATGGTGTAGCTGAAAGAAAGCATAGACACATAGTTGAAACTGCAGTCACACTTCTTACTCATGCAAAGTTGCCTAAATATTTTTGGTACCATGCCTTTAGTACTGCTGTTTATTTGATAAACTATATGCCGAGCAAGAATACACAAAATAAATCTCCTTGGGAACTTCTTTACAAAACTAAACCTGATTACAGTAAACTTAAAGTTTTTAGATGTGCTTGCTACCCTTATTTGAGACACTACAATGATTCTAAGTTAGATTCAAAAACCAGACAATGTGTATTTCTTGGGTATGCTCACAATTACAAAGGGTATGTGTGCTTTGACAAAAACACTCAGAAATTATTCATTAGTAGAGATGTGATATTTGATGAAAACACTTTTCCTTACAATAAAGAATGTTCTGACTTGACTTCAAATTCTCAAAACTCTTCTACTAGTGAACTGCATATTGGTGATATTCCTATTTCACTTCCTTCTGATTTTCTTGTATCATGATTCTTCACCTAACATTAATTCTCCTCTATCAGGTACAATTGATGAGAACACTACAACACCTGATCCATTTCAACATAGTGAACATGATTCTCACTTGGTCTCACCAACTCTCCCTGATGAGAACAGATCATATTCCACTGATGAGAACAGATCATACACATCTGCTAGAGACTCTCAAGCTCAGGATGTAACTATCTCTCAGTCTTTGCAGCCAGCTTCTTCACATGATGATCACACTGTTGTTGATGATCCCTCTACAAGTAGTATTGGCTTGGCAACTACTGAAGCAGATAGACATCATCAAGCTGGGGGTCATCCTATGCAGACAAGAAGCAAGTCTCGAATCTTTAAGAAAAAGAATTTTGGGTTCACAGCTGTATCTGGTAACTCTGAAATTTCTCCCTTCTTAACTGAACCAACTTGTTTCACAGAGGCTAGAAAACACTCTCAGTGGCTACAAGCAATGACTGAAGAGTTCTCTAGCCTCATAGAGCAAAACACTTGGACATTAGTTCCAAGATCCTACAATACAAATATTGTAGGGAACAAATGGGTTTTTTAGAACCAAATATAACCCAGATGGTTCTATCTCTAGACATAAAGCCAGATTAGTGGCAAAGGGGTTTAGTCAAACACCGGGCATTGAATTTGAAGAAACATTTAGTCCTGTTGTTAAACATGCCACTGTTAGAACTGTTTTAGCTCTAGTTGCATCTTACAATTAGTCACTTCAACAACTTGATGTCAAAAATGCATTTTTTCATGGCCTTCTCAAAGAAACAGTATATATGCAACAGCCACCTGGTTTTAAACACCATCTCTTCCATGATCATGTTTGTAGTCTTAACAAAGCAATTTATGGTCTCAAACAAGCTCCTAGAGCTTGGTTTGAGAGATTTACTGAATTTATCTTGTCTTTAGGTTTTACTCAATCTCAAGCTGATACTTCTATGTTTATAAGACAAAATTCACACACTTCTTAACTTACTGTTTTACTTTTATATGTGGATGACATTATCTTGACTGGCAATGATCCCACTTACATTTCTCATCTTATTTCCAAATTGAAGTCTGAATTAAACTTGAATGATTTAGGTCCTTTAACTTATTTTCTGGGCTTGCAAATTGATAGAAATGACAAAGGCATTTTCATTCATCAATCTAAATATATTCATGACTTGCTTCTCTGATATAACATGCAAAACTGCACTCCTTGTCATACTCCTACAATATCTAGCATTAAATACACATTTAATGAAAGTGAATTGCTGTCTGATCCTACTCCTTTCAGACAACTGCTTGGTGCTCTTCAATACTTAGTATTTACTAGACCTGACATATGCTTTGCTGTGAAATATTAGTGTCAATTTATGCACAGTCCCACCACAAAACATATGTTAGGTGCCAAAAGAATACTCAAGTATCTAAGAGGCACCAAAAATGATGGTCTCTTCTACAAATCCAGTGAATTAAAATTTTGTGCCTTCTCTTATGCAGATTGGGCTGGTAATCCCACTGACAGAAGAAGCACAACTGGTTTTTTTCTTTTTCTGGGAAACAACCCAATTCATTGGGCTGCAAAAAAACAACCAACTGTATCCAGATCGTCATCTGAGGTTGAATACAGAGCCTTGGCCACAACTGCAGCTGAACTTACTTGGTTTCATTATTTGTTTCAAGATTTGCATATTTTTCTGCATTGTCCTCCTATTCTTTTTTGTGATAATGAATCTGCCATTCACATGACAGCCAACCCCATCATGCTTTCTAAAACCAAACACATTGAATTAGATTACCATTTTATAAGAGAAAAGGTTCTAAGAATGCAATTACTGGTTGAGTTTGTTTACTCTGCAGATCAGCTTGGAGATCTCTTTACCAAAGGACTGGCTGCAGCCGCTTTTGATTATCTGAAGTCCAAGTTAATGGTTTCTACAACACCATTAACTTGAGGGAGGGTATTAGCAGATCAAGAAGAAGTTGTTGCACAAAATGAAGTCAAAGATGTCAAAGAAGAAGTCAAAGGAGTCAATGATGTCAAAGAAGAAGTCTTCCCCAAAAATAAAGCCAAAAGGGGGGTCATTTTGTCTTTTCCAGAAGTTATTTTCTCCTCAGTTTCCACCTCAGTGGCCTTCCTGCCTTTTTCAAAACTGTTGTGTGAGTTTTAATATTTGTTAAGAGTTGTTTATACTACATGCCAAACTTTCTGGGCATTAGTAATATTATTCCTTTATTGTGTATGGCTGAGATCTAATATCTGTGATCCAACGGTCCAAAATAAGACTGTTGGTGTACTGGTTACATATACCCCTTTTCAGCAAGGGTTCATTGTATTCTCTCATCTTCGTCTTCCAGAATCATGTAGCGAAGCTCTGCGGAAATTTTTCCAGAAATTCAATGAAATCAAGTCTTGCTTGTTTTGTTTGATTTCTTCATCACTGGAATCACTTGATTCCTTTCATGGTATCAGAGCTGCGGCTCTCTCAACAAATCAGTCTCAGGGGTCTTCAAATCCCTTCTATCTCCTTTCACAAGTTCATAACCTCGTTCCCTTCAAGTTGGATAACACAAATTACGTTATTTGGAGTTATCAAATCTCTACACTTCTCAAAACACAATCCATTTTTGGTTTCTTCGACGGTTCTAGGGTGTGTCCGTTCGAGTTCTTGATTGACAGTGACGGAACCGTCACCACAAATCGCAACCCATACTATGACGCTTGGGTTACTCAAGATCAGATCGTTCTCTCTCTGCTCACATCAACTCTTTCTCAAGAGGCCTTGGTTCAGGTGGTTGGTAAGCCCTTCTCTCGTGATGTTTGGGTTTCTTTGGAGAACAGGTACTCCTCTCTTACTAGATCTAATATCATGCAATTAAGATCTGAGCTGCAAACTATTAGAAAGAAATCTGATTCTGTTGATGTCTACATGCAAAAGTTGAAAACCCTAAGAGATAAATTGTCTTCTGCTATGGTGAATACTGATGATTAAGATATGATACTTTATGCCTTACATGGCCTTCCTCTTGAGTATAACTCTTTTAGATCTAGTTTGTGTGTTACTATGCCTGTGTCACCTGATAAGATCAATTTTGAAGAACTGCATGTTCTATTGAAAGCTGAAGAACAGATGATTGAGTCTCAATCTGTTATGAGTAATGAATTGACTGGGTCTGCTGCTTATGTTTCCAATGTGTTTAATGGTGGAAGAGGAAAGGGAAATGGTTATGAAAATGTTAAAAATCATGCTAATGGTTATGGTAGAGGTCAAGGAACTGGGAATAATGATCAATCTTTTAAGTTCAATCCTGTTTCTGGTTATCAAAGTCAAGGTTCTGGTCAAAACCCTAATTATCAAGGTCAAAACTATAACCCTAACTACTCCACTGGAAGAGGTACCTATAATGCTGGAAGATTTCAAGACTCTTCTACAGGTGGTAGGGGTTACAATAGAGGGGGTGGTCAATCTAAAAACAGAGGACCTAGCTTTGATAATGCTGGTAATCCTATCAATTGTCAAATATGTGGTATGAACTACCATTCAACCATTGACTGTTGACATAGGTTGGACTATGCCTATCAGGGTAAAAAAGCCTCCACCTCAGCTAGCTGCCATGAACAATGTTGCTTCTCCAATCATGAATATCAATCAAGATCAGTACTCTCAAACCAATGTGTCTACCCCCACTACTGGTCAGCAATCACAAATCAATGCCTTCAATGCTAGTCTTCTTGGATCCTCACCTATTATCAGTCCAAATTATTGGCTCACTTATTCAGGTGCCAACAATCATATGACAGCTGATTTTGGTAAACTTAATCTGGGCTCCACTTACAATGGCAATGACAAGGTTGCAATTGGAAATGGGAACACTCTTCCAATATCACAGTCTGGTACTGCTATCCTTAAGACTCCTTCACATTCATTTATCTTACCCAATACCTTACATGTTCCCAACCTTGCTGCAAATCTTATATCTGTCTATCAATTGTGCAAACAACACAATTGCTCTTTCTATTTTGATGCTGATATGTTTTATATTCAGGACAAACTTTAGGGCAGAATCCTTTACCAAGGGTTGAGTGAAAATGGTCTATATCCCATACACACTCAACCCTTCTCTGCTGATCATCAAGACAAGACTCCTAAACATGTCTATTTAGGAAAACAAGTCAATTGTCCTCTCTGGCATGCCAGATTAGGACATCCTTCTGAAGAAATTTTGAGACTTATATTTATTTCCTCTTCTCATATGTGTAAAGACCTTAAAGTTTCTGATATTTCTGCTAGTACTGTTTGTGAACATTAGTTGTTGGGAAAATTACTAAATTGCCATATAAATCATCTACTACTCAATCCAAAGCACCACTTAATCTTCTTCATAGTGATGTGTGGGGGCCAGCTAATGTGAAATCTTATCATGGATATAGGTTTTATGTGTTATTTGTTGATGATTACTCTAAGTATACTTGGATCTTTCCCTTGCATCATAAATCTGAAGTTGCTCTTGTCTTTCCAAAATTCAAACTTGAAATTGAAAAACAATTGAACTCTTCTATTCAAATTTTGAGATCTGATGGAGGTGGTGAATATGTCTCTCACACTTTTCAAACTTTTTCAAATTCACAAGGCATTGTTCATCAAAAATCTTGTCCTTATACTCCTCAACAAAATGGTGTAGCTGAAAGAAAGCATAGACACATAGTTGAAACTGCAGTCACACTTCTTACTCATGCAAAGTTGCCTAAATATTTTTGGTACCATGCCTTTAGTACTGTTGTTTATTTTATAAACTATATGCCGAGCAAGAATACACAAAATAAATCTCCTTGGGAACTTCTTTACAAAACTAAACCTGATTACAGTAAACTTAAAGTTTTTAGATGTGCTTGCTACCCTTATTTGAGACACTACAATGATTCTAAGTTAGATTCAAAAACCAGACAATGTGTATTTCTTGGGTATGCTCACAATTACAAAGGGTATGTGTGCTTTGATAAAAACACTTAGAAATTCTTCATTAGTAGAGATGTGATATTTGATGAAAACACTTTTCCTTACAATAAAGAATGTTCTGTCTTGACTTCAAATTCTCAAAACTCTTCTACTAGTGAACTGCATATTGGTGATATTCCTATTTCACTTCCTTCTGATTTCTTGTATCATGATTCTTCACCTAGCATTAATTCTCCTCTCTCAGGTACAATTGATGAGAACACTACAACACCTGATCCATGTCAACATACTGAACATGATTCTCACTTGGTCTCACCAACTCTCCCTGATGAGAACAGATCATACACCACTGATGAGAACAGATCATACACATCTGCTAGAGACTCTCAAGCTCAGGATGTAACTATCAATCAGTCTTTGCAGCCAGCTTCTTCACATGATGATCACACTGTTGTTGATGATCCCTTTACAAGTAGTATTGGCTTGGCAACTACTGAAGCAGATAGACATCATCCAGCTGGGGGTCATCCTATGCAGACAAGAAGCAAGTCTCGAATCTTTAAGAAAAAGAATTTTGGGTTCACAGCTGTATCTGGTAACTCTGAAATTTCTCCCTTCTTAACTGAACCAACTTGTTTCACAGAGGCTAGAAAACACTCTCTGTGGCTACAAGCAATGACTGAAGAGTTCTCTAGCCTCATAGAGCAAAACACTTGGACATTAGTTCCAAGATCCTACAATACATATATTGTAGGGAACAAATGGGTTTTTTAGAACCAAATATAACCCAGATGGTTCTATCTCTAGACATAAAGCCAGATTAGTGGCAAAGGGGTTTAGCCAAACACCGGGCATTGAATTTGAAGAAACATTTAGTCCTGTTGTTAAACATGCCACTGTTAGAACTGTTTTAGCTCTAGTTGCATCTTACAATTAGTCACTTCAACAACTTGATGTCAAAAATGCATTTTTTCATGGCCTTCTCAAAGAAACAGTATATATGCAACATCCACCTGGTTTTAAACACCATCTCTTCCATGATCATGTTTGTAGGCTTAACAAAGCAGTTTATGGTCTCAAACAAGCTCCTAGAGCTTGGTTTAAGAGATTTACTGAATTTATCTTGTCTTTAGGTTTTACTCAATCTCAAGCTGATACTTCTATGTTTATAAGACAAAATTCACACACTTCTTAACTTACTGTTTTACTTTTATATGTGGATGACATTATCTTGACTGGCAATGATCCCACTTACATTTCTCATCTTATTTCCAAATTGAAGTCTGAATTTAACTTGAATGATTTAGGTCCTTTAACTTATTTTGTGGGTTTGCAAATTGATAGAAATGACAAAGGCATTTTCATTCATCAATCTAAATATATTCATGACTTGCTTCTCTGATATAACATGCAAAACTGCACTCCTTGTCATACTCCTACAATATCTAGCATTAAATACACATTTAATGAAAGTGAATTGCTGTTTGATCCTACTCCTTTCAGACAACTGCTTGGTGCTCTTCAATACTTAGTATTTACTAGACCTGACATATGCTTTGCTGTGAAATATTAGTGTCAATTTATGCACAGTCCCACCACACAACATATTTTAGGTGCTAAAAGAATACTCAAGTATCTAAGAGGCACCAAAAATGATGGTCTCTTCTACAAACCCAGTGAATTAAAATTTTGTGCCTTCTCTGATGCAGATTGGGCTGGTAATCCCACTGACAGAAGAAGCACAACTGGTTTTTTTCTTTTTCTGGGAAACAACCCAATTCATTGGGCTGCAAAAAAACAACCAACTGTATCCAGATCCTCATCTGAGGTTGAATACAGAGCCTTGGCCACAACTGCAGCTGAACTTACTTGGTTTCAATATTTGTTTCAAGATTTGCATATTTTTCTGCATCGTCCTCCTATTCTTTTTTGTGATAATGAATCTGCCATTCACATGACAGCCAACCCCATCATGCTTTCTAAAACCAAACACATTGAATTAGATTACCATTTTATAAGAGAAAAGGTTCTAAGAATGCAATTACTGGTTGAGTTTGTTTACTCTGCAGATCAGCTTGGAGATCTCTTTACCAAAGGACTGGCTGCAGCTGCTTTTGATTATCTGAAGTCCAAGTTAATGGTTTCTACAACACCATTAACTTGAGGGAGGGTATTAGCAGATCAAGAAGAAGTTGTTGCACAAAATGAAGTCAAAGATGTCAAAGAAGAAGTCAAAGGAGTCAATGATGTCAAAGAAGAAGTCTTCCCCAAAAATAAAGCCAAAAGGGGGGTCATTTTGTCTTTTCCAGAAGTTATTTTCTCCTCAGTTTCCACCTCAGTGGCCTTCCTGCCTTTTTCAAAACTGTTGTTTGAGTTTTAATATTTGTTAAGAGTTGTTTATACTGCATGCCAAACTTTATGGGCATTAGTAGTATTATTCCTTTTTTGTGTATGGCTGAGATCTAATTTCTATGATCCAATGGTCCAAAATAAGACCATTGGTGTACTGGTTACATATACCCCTTTTCAGCAAGGGTTCATTGTATTCTCTCTTCTTCGTCTTCCAGAATCATGTAGCGAAACTCTGCAGAAATGTTTCCAGAAATTCAATGAAATCAAGTCTTGTTTGTTTTGTTTGATTTCTTCATCACTGGAATCACTTGATTCCTTTCATTTCATAGGAGACAAAAGTTAATAGGTAAATCCGTAAATAAGTACACTAGTCATTACTTGGTCAACAAAGGCAAATACTGGAATTGCGAGCAATACATCTAAGCTATGGTACACATGTTAGAATTATGCCTTCAAGATCAAGTTCTCTAAGTCAGCAAAAATGGCTGATCATGCGATCAGGAAGGTCAAATTAGATTCAACCTGTTATGATATGTAAACTATATGTGTCATTCTTTTTATTATGTATTATTGTGAGGAGCTAGGTCGTTATTATTAAACAAGTTGTATAGCTATAAATAGGTCACTTGTACATCTTTTCTTTTTTGATGAACACAGTTTATTCTTCCTCACAAATCGTATCATGGTATCAGAGCCAATACGGTTCAGGCTCTAGGGTTCATTCTGGGTTCTTGTTCATCTTCGGTTTTATTTTTTTTTCGTCCAAGAGTAGCTGTTCTTGATTCGAACGTTGTCCGATCGCCAAACTTTGACACCAACCACATCAAACGACTCGGAATCACATTCCGAGCCTGGTCACGAAATATTTGCGCCAATCGGAGTTATAACACGCTCTCACGCGCCGCCTAAATCAAATGGTCCGCTGCCCGCCTCATCCATGCGCCCCCACCGCCGAGCCGCTTCTCCGCGCGTTCGGCTTGCTTTCGGCTCGATCCAGCTTTGCGGCTTCCGTGCGAGCCGTCAGCTTCCGCGCGAGCCGTCAGCTCCACTCTGCGCCGCGGCTTTCGCACGAGCCGCCAAAGCTGTTCCAGCCGCCGTCCCATTTTCTGAGCCATTCCAGCTGACTGTTCCGTTCCAGTACCAGCCAGCCACCACGTTTGATTATTTCGTCTTAATTTCGCATTGGATTTGGACCGGATTATCTCGATTCCTAAGGTTATTCGACTCTCTGAATTCATCCGCGGACTCTATTTCTCCATATTCAGACTTCTTGCTGCTGTTTCTTAGAATTTTTTGGTCGGTCACATCTTTTACTTCCCCGATTTATTTGCTTCCGCTTGGCTTTTAGATCGCTTTTCATCGGTTTCTGAGGTTTTCATACCTCCTGGGTTTTATTTTGGGGTCGGCTTGGTCAAAATAATCCTATTGTTGCCCATTCTTGGTGACTCCTGGACTATTCTTGGATCTTATTGGCCGTGTTGGTATCATACATGGCTGGTTATTGTACTTATTGTCATACACGAGGACGCGAGCTTCCTCATTGCCCTATCCGTCGCTGCTTGTATTGTGGGATCAAAAATTCGGGTCACTACTTACTTGATTGTCCTGTGCATCCGAAGTTACAAGCAAAGTCCAGTCCTGATTGTGTTGCTCATGCTTCTGATTCTTTTGATCACCTTACTGAGACTTCACAGTCTGAATATGCTGCGCTTATACAGCGTCTTCTGGATCTGATACTCAAGCAGGAACACCACACTTCTCTATCTGCCACCTCCAATGCGAAGTCTTGGTACTTTGACTCAGGATGATGTAACCATATGACCTCTGATTCTACAGTGTTTAGTTCCCAGACCGATGCTCCAGGGATTTCCACAATTCATATAGCTGATGGTACACGTATGCGGGCTACTCACAAGGGAGATGTTTCTCAGGATAACCTGTCACTCTCGGATACTCTCTTGGTTCCTGATCTTAATTTGAATCTGGTATCCGTTGGTCAAATATGTGAACTTGGACTTGATGTGACAGTTTCTTCTACCGGTTTTCGTGTGCAAGATCCCGAGACGGGGAAGATTCTTGGAATTGGTCGCAAGAATGGACGGCTATATGAGCTCTCTAGTCTGAAGCTTCCACTTTCCCCTATGACGCAGTATGCGGCTTCTGTAGGATCACAGGTATCACCATCTCTTAGTCTTTGGCATTCTAGGCTTGGCCATGCTTCATCTGGTGTCTTACGTAAACTTGTTTCTAGTGGAAACCTTGGTTCAGATGAAAGCGAACATTTTGATTGTCTTCCATGTCAGTTAGCAAACACAACCTGCATTGCCCTTCGCTAAGAGTCAGTCAGTCTCTTCAGCTCCTTTTGATTTGGTTCATTCTGATGTTTGGGGGCCTTCCCCCCATGCAACTATGGGTGGTTCTAGATATTTCGTTATTTTTATTGACAATTTTACCCGATATACTTGGATATATCTCATGAAGAACCGTTTTGAGCTACCTCAGATTTATCATGAGTTTGCTGCCATGGTGAAAACCCAATTTTCATGTCCCATCAAAGTCTTTCGGGCTGATAAAGCAGGGGAATACATAGAGACTCAGTCTCTTGCGAGTATTCGCAGTCAAGGGACCCTTCCGCAACGCTCATGCCCAGGTACTTCTCAACAGAATGGTCGTGCCGAACGTAAGCACCGTCACATACTTGACTCCGTACGTGCCATACTCATATCTTCCTCTTGTCCTGAACGTTTTTTTTTGGGGGGGGAAGCCGCTCTCACTGCTGTTTACACCATAAATCGTTTTCCAACTCCCACTATACAGAATATGACATCTTATGAGAAGCTTTATGGTGTGCCTCCTGATTACAAATCACTTCGTGTGTTTGGATGTGTGTGTCTTGTTCTTCTACAACCTCATGAGCATAATAAGTTGGAACCTCGTTCTCGCATATGTTGCTTTCTTGGCTATGGCATTGAGCACAAAGGGTATCGTTGCTGGGATCCAATCTCCAAACGCCCCCGCATCTCTCGACATGTGGTCTTCCGGGAAGACAAGATGTTCTCAAGCATCTCATCATTTCATTCATCAACCTTGGTGGATAATCCTGCTTTCACCGATCCGGCTTATGATCTCTTTTTGATGATTCATCTGAGAATTTCGATGACATACATGCAATACCAGAATTAGTTCCAGAGACGACTTTCTCTCCTGGTGGATCCACTACCACTCTCTTTGAGCATACCATTGATCCTGTACCTGCAGCCGAGCAGTATGAGCATATTGTTGATGATTTTAGGGAGGAAGATGTGCCTCATGTTGAACCTCCAGCCAATGATCCTATCGACCACGGAGACAACACTACTAAACTTCGTCGCTCCACCAGAGAGAAGACCAGACCTGCTCAATTTCATGATTTTGTAATGAGCACATTCACCAAACATCCAGAACCACAGTCATATCGAGAGGCAAGGGCTGATCCTCGTTGGGTAACAGCGATGGAAGAGGAGTTAGCTGCTTTGGCAAAGACTAACACATGGGATCTCGTTCGATTACCCCCAGGTAAAACATTGGTGGGGTGCAGATGGATATATAAGGTTAAGACTCGGTCGGATGGCTCTGTTGAAAGATGTAAGGCCAGATTGGTAGCAAGAAGTTTTGACACAAGAGTATGGCATTGACTATGAGGAGACCTTTGCTCTAGTTGCTCGACTCGCCACTGTTCGCACTCTGGATGTGGCTGCTCAGAGGCGTTGGTCTTTGTTCCAGATAGATGTTAAGAATGCATTTCTTAACGGCGATCTTACAGAGGAGGTGTATATGCAACCTCCACCTGGTCTCAGGGTTTCTGGCTCTCAGGTATGTCATCTGCGTCGTGCATTATATGGTCTAAAACAAGCCCCTTGGGCTTGGTTTGATAAGTTTCGTTCCACAGTGCTCAAGCTTGGCTTCTCTTCTAGTGCATATGATTCAGCTCTCTTCATTCGTCATACAAATCAGGGTATTATCCTTCTGTAATATATGTAGATGATATGATAATTACTGGAGATGATCAGGTCGGTATTTCTAAGCTGAAAGAGTCCTTAAATCAACACTTTGAGATGAAAGACTTGGGCCCTCTCAGTTATTTCTTGGGGCTTGAGGTCACTTCTGAAGGTGATGGATACTCTCTCTCACAGGCTAAGTATGCTTCCGATATTATTGCTCGTGCAGAACTGACCGATCAAAAGGTCGCCTCCACTCCAGTGGAGCCCAACCTGAAGCTTACTCCCTGGGAGGGTGAACCGGTATCCGATCCTACTCGATATCGACAAATTGTTGGTAGTCTGGTTTATCTCACAGTCACTCGCCCCGACATAGCCTATGCAGTTCACCAGGTTAGTCAGTTCTTGACTGCTCCTCTCTCTACGCATTATGCTGCCGTTCTTCGGATTCTCCGGTATGTGAAAGGTACTCTATTTTGTGGTCTCCATTTTTCTGCTCAGTCTACACCCGTGTTACATGGGTTCTCAGACGCAGATTGGGCTGGTGATCCGATTGATCGACGGTCTACCACTAGATACAGTTTCTTCTTGGGCGACTCCCTCATCTCTTGGTGTAGCAAGAAGCAAACTGTTGTTGCTCGGTCCAGCACCGAAGCTGAATATCGTGCATTGGCGGATGCTACACAGGAGCTTATTTGGCTTCGATGGTTACTAGCTGATATGGGAATGCCTCAGTCTTCTGCAACTACGATATGTTTTGACAGCCCTAGTGCCATTCAGATTGCTCACAATGATGTGTTCCATGCGAGGACGAAGCACATTCAGATAGACTGCCACTTCACTCGCCATCATCTTCGTGCTGTCACAGTTCATCTGAAAAATGTGCCTTCGGCAGATCAAACTGCAGACATTCATACGAAGTCTCATCCGCCTGGACGTTTTCGTGACTTAGTCTCCAAACTTCCGCTTATCACGACAATTTCAGTTTGAGGAGGGCTGTTATGATATGTAAACTATATGTGTCATTCTTTTTATTATGTATTATTGTGAGGAGCTAGGTCGTTATTATTAAACAAGTTGTATAGCTATAAATAGGTCACTTGTACATCTTTTCTTTTTTGATGAACACAGTTTTTATTCTTCCTCACAAATCGTATCACAACCCAAAATCCATCGTGCGATCATGATGATGTTATCGTACGATCTTTGGCGGCGAGGACGACTTTGAAGTTGTTTTCTTGTTAGTTTTATTGAATTCTATGATATAGGATCCTAGAGCTTTCTTTTTTCAGTGTGGTCGCTTCTGTCATTAGTAATGTGTTCTTTCCTCGCCCTGGATGTAGTTAACGGAATTCTGTTAGCGAACCACGTTAATTTCTTTTCTTCTGTCATTTGTAATTGTTCTTGATTATAACTCACACAAAATGATGAAAAAGTAAAGATGGGAACAAATAAAAGAAATACATTAATTACTGATGATGACATTCAGCTTGGAAATCAAAAAGGTAAATAAGAACTGATAAAACACAAGTTTACCAAATTACTAACGTTGAATCTAATAAGAGATGTTCCTAGAGTCCTAATAGTAATGTTCCTTTTAACGACCAATAGAAATGGAAATGGGACTCCTCACATGGTGAATGCCATCCGACCACACGAGTTGACCGAATTCAAAGCGGCCAACCTTGTCAGAGAATACAGTCCTTTTAAAAGTCAATTCAAAGCTCTTCTCTTCGCCAATCTCCTTAAACTCCAAGGTCTTGGGCTCCACCGACACCAACACGCCTTGAGGATGGCGGACTCGGGATGTGTAGACTCCCGGCAAGCCAACATTCTTGACAGTCCGCCTGACAGTGACGGACTCATGTTCAAGATCTAGGACTGAAATTGAAGGGTAGTTGAAGTTGAGGAGATCTGCATTTCTAGGGCACTCATAAGGCTCTTCTGAAAAAAGTTGGACATCTGTTTCGTTGTAGCCAATGGCGCAAAGGAAATATAAGTAATCGTTGGTGCCTAAGTCGTACACCAATCCTGGGTCCGCCGCAAGGTTAGGTCGTATATGGCCTGCACCAAATTCGAATGGTGTTGCCTTTTCATCATCGTAAGAATCTCGGATAGTGTTCCCCGTGTTGTCCCAGGTTTTTGCTGTGAAAGAACATTAGAAGTACAATAATGTTGTAAGGCAAAGTGGGAAGAAAGAGGAGAGGCTTACGATTTTTAAGAAATTCTTGAATAATTTTAAAAAATATTTAGTTGGTATGATAGAGGTTTTACCCGTAGTCATAATTGCTGATTTGATGGCAGCAGGACTCCAACTGGGGTGCACTTTCTTAAGTAGGCCGACGACTCCTGCAACATGAGGGCATGACATAGAGGTCCCAGACATTTTTGCAAAGGAGATCCGACGGTTATCAAGATCACTCCCCGTCGGACTTAAATCTCCACTATAGGCTGCTATGATATCTACCCCTGGAGCTGTTACGTCAGGCTGAAAACAAAAGACAAAGAAAGAGTTCAAAGCAAACATGAGTACTTGTAGGCGAAATATATCCAAATTGTTCTATACCTAACTCAACATACCTTTAGAATTCCCGTCGTCAACAGGTTCGGTCCCCTAGATGAGAAATCAGCGATGGTAGGAGAAAGCTTTGTCTTCAGACTGGTGCTTGCAGGCGCAATATATCCCAATGGTTTCCTGTTTAAATACTTAAAACTGCTTAGAAAATTCAACGACTTGACATATGAGCGCAAAATGAGAGAGAGAGAGAGAGAAATATACTCAGTCGCATTGATGTACGCGAAGACAGCGAGACCATCCTTATAAGTTATATGCGATGCGGGAAGCAAGTGCAAGTCTGTGTAAAGTTCATCACCATCCGCCTCATCATTGCAAAGAATCATGCCAATGGCACCAGCACGAGCAGCTTGTATACCCTTGTCGATTCTCGGGGTCTCTCCCCTTAGACAAGCCAATATATTACCTTTCACTTTCTTCGGATCCAGCGCTCCACTCTTGCAAAGTAAACTGTGGATGCAACCCAATCACTAAATTTTTATATCATCTTTATATCTTAGTCTGTCTTTAATGATAAAACTGTCATCTTTACTGATGATTTGTCTTCATTATTCACAGTATGTCATCTAAAAAGAGCAATCACAAAGAAAATCCTTATGATATCTATTCTATAAAACACCTTAGTTTGACTTTAAAATGCCTTTTGGGCCATTAGATCAAATCAGCCCTAACTTTAGATCTCACCTACCACCCTGTTAACTACCCACTACTTAACTACCCACTTAACTACCCACTCTTTTTATCCTAATTATAAAAGAAGGGCTTCCTTTGAATAAAATTATGTGTGTTGTCTTCGTTTTCTACGCGTGTTTGTGGATGAAAGTACTAATTTTATTTATCTATATTACAATAAGTGAAACGTGTTTTTAGGGTAGTTCCCTCGGACACGGGCAATCCCCTAGTAGAATGATAAGAAAGAAAATTCTTACGCGTCCTCGAGAGAGGCATTGCTGGCTTTAGCCTGTGCACCGCTAATGAGGGGGTATAATTTAGCACCAGGCAAAGCCTTAGTAACAGATGTTCCCTGCAAAAACAAAACCTCGTATAAGAAAGCAAAAAATGCTAAAAATTAGCAACACGTGATGTCAGAGGAAAATACTCCTCATTTAGAGAGAAAAAATGTACCTCAAAGTGTCTCCCGTTGCCTAATGTGACGTTAGTAACAATCTTACGATCCGTCGTGCTAGCTCCAACCGTGATTACCCATGGCGCGACATTTGTGACAGTCCAGCTCGAGGGACCACTATTACCGGCTGAGCAGACAACAGCTATGCCTCTCCTGACGGCATGGAAGGAGCCGATAGCGACGCCATCCCTAGCATAGTCAAGTGGTAGCCGCCGACCAAGCGACACTGAAAGGACGTCCACGCCGTCTTCAATGGCAGCTTCAAAGCCAGATAATGTGTCAGCCATGTAACATCCTCCGCTTTGACCTGGCCAGCATACCTTGTAAGAAGCCACTCGAGCCCTAGGCGATCCACCTTTTGCAGTTCCATTAAGAACTCCAAATATATTTGCTCCGTGGACAAAGTTCCCGCCCGCGGTTGACAAGGTATGAGATCCATGCCCCTCCTCATCGAGAGGACTCTCTTCAGTAGGACTCGTGTCCCCGAGGATTTCCTTCATTGTCTTGTAGGATTTGTCGAAGTACCTGGCTCCAATTAGTTTCCTAAATTTTTTCGATGATAAATCTTAGAAACAGTTTATGATCAATCTCGAATGAAAAATTGACTATTCTCATTAAAAAAAAAAATGCAATAATCAAAGCTCCAATATATTTTTCATTTAGAAAATAGGGCGACTCTATTTTGATTCTGGCAATCGAAATCAAATTCATAGAAAATACGTAGACAAATGAAAGGGTATTCGTAACCATACCTGTTGCAAGGGACTCTAGTTTGATTCTGGCAAAACCCTTTCCATCTAGAGGGCACAGGTCCTAAATTTCCGTTGCTAAAGCTCTTGGATTCAGGCCACACTCCTACACAGAATACATTTCAGAATCCATTTACAGCAATGCATGCTAATTAGTTGATTTAGGTAAAAAAACACTTACTAACCAAGAGTCTTTTTAAATTACCTGTATCAAGATTTGCAATTATGATGTCATTACCATAATCGGCTCTCTGCCAGAGGCCAACTTTGCCGTCTTTCTTCGGGTTAGGGTTTCTTGGTTTTTCCAGCGACAGGAACTGCCAGGAGTGGGTTGTGTGCAACTGCATAGCTTCGTCGGGAAAAACTGACACAACATTTGGGTGCTCTACAATAAAACATCAGAAATTGATTAGGGCAAAAAGATAATTAATTGTGATGATGATCTAGAATTTACTTAGAAAAGTAGGTTAGGGTTAGCAAAGAGTGTTACTTGCGATCTGCGCTGCTTCCTCTTCTTCAAGGACGGCGACAAAGCCATTGATGTCTCCCGTGTATGAGTGGATTATCGCCTCATCCACCTTCTCTTTGCTGTATCACCGTTTTTACAATCACAACCATCATCATTAACAATAGGCCAGGTTTCATCAATAGTATATTATCAAAACTCGTGTTAATTGGCAGTAGAATACAGGTAACATGCACGCAATGCAATTTTCTGTTGATCTAGAATAACTTCATTTTTTTTTTTTTTTGAAATAACTTCATTAAATATAGTCTGAAACTTTAATAATATAGCCTTGTAATATTTCATATTGATGATATCATCTTGTTTTGCTTCAAAAGAGTGTGCGGTATGTTTGCACAAAAAAAAAGTATAAACTAGTGTAGTTCTATTCATTAACACTATGTTTGGCAATCAAGTAAGAAAAGAAATGATAAGAAAACTTAATTTACGTGAGAAAAGAAATGATGAGAAAACATTAAGATTTCCCACATGTTTGTTTGGATTATTTCCTGAGAAATGATAAGAAAAGATTTTACGTTCTCGTGTCTCATGTTTAGATTAGCATATTAATGGAAAGGAAAAGAAAACATTTAAAAGTTTTTACCAAAATAACATTTACTAACCTTAAAATAAGGTAATGTTTTATTTTTTGATGGATAATTCGGTCACAGCCAAATATTATTGGCTCTCTTCTTGTTTCTTTTCTCACCAAATCTCGTCACTTTTGGTGAGATAGAAAATTTGGAATACGTGAGATTTTTTTTCTCATAATTTCTCACTAATTCTTATGGATTCTTACCTTAAAATTTATCCAAACGCGAATAAGAAAACATTTTCTCACAAATTCTTTTCTTTTCTCACCAAATCTTCTAATCCAAGCATAGTGTAAAACACAACTAATCAAATCCAATGCAATGCAATGCAATGCAATGAGAATCCCAACATGCCATAACTTCGTACATCTTATCAATTTAACACAAGAAATTTCACCTCTAATTTTAGAGTCACAGCCTACGGAGCCATAGCATATTCATTCCAAGTATATATGGTGAAATAGTTAAATGAAGTTGCCCAACCTTCAATTCAAACCCTACAAGTGAGAAATCGAAGTAGATATGGATACCTTTCCAAGAAGGAAGCGAGAAATTGACTATGTGTAGTTTGAATCTTGTTAACTCTATCAACATTTTCAACTCTTAATCCATGTGGATGCACTCCCATGTACACTATGTAAGCCTTGCAAATTTCAAATGACAAAAAAAATGTTAGAAATCAGGCAACAATATATTACAAAGACAGAACGAAACAAGAATTGCAATGAACAATGTCTAGATATGTA
The DNA here is from genome assembly GCA_023055425.1 of Linanthus parryae. Lineage (NCBI taxonomy): Eukaryota > Viridiplantae > Streptophyta > Magnoliopsida > Ericales > Polemoniaceae > Linanthus > Linanthus parryae. The sequence goes on along the minus strand of JALGPY010000004.1, from coordinate 122,597,719 downwards.
TACTTGTTTTTTTGCCAAAACTTGCGTTGGGATCATTAACGAAAAAACAACTGCCACAAGTAGCACAGGAAGCTTGGACATGGACATTGGCATCGTCTTTTTGATTAGCGTCATTGCCGACCAAATAATTTACACTTACAAGGAATTGACTGAATGGGATGAATTTATATATTTTGGTGTCCTATAAGTGCTATAACTCCACTGATTATAAACTTCTAAACACAGCAAAGTTTACGTGCAAAAAACTGAGGGAGAGTTTTCCTATGATAAGAATTCTAGTTTTTTAGTTTTAACATGAAACAAATTGCCCAAATTGTAACATACCTAGAAATTTAAACTATAATATTGTTTTAGTAATCAAATCTATATATATATATATATATATATATATATATATATATATATATATATATATATATATATATATATATTAAATCAAGGGAAGTGTCTTATCTTTCTGCCACATGTCATTTTAAAATTCTCCTTTAAATGCCATTTGTCAATTAGTCTCACCATGTGGCCAACTCAGAGAAATTTTTAGATACTTCAAGAGCACCATGTAAGCACGACAGTTGGTGTTCCACACCATTCATTAACTGACGCATGTCTCACTAGGGTTAACCACTACCCCTATAGGTAATAAAAAAAAAAAAACAAATTCCTACTTGGCTATTTTCTCTCTCCCACTCACCCCACTTTTATTACACATGTTGAAATGTTAGTGGAATGGAGCACCACGTGGATTTGCTCTATGAGCACCTAAGAATTGCTTGGCCAACTCATATCCTATTTGTTCCAATCACTTTTTACCATGTCACATTTTTATGACATGTAATCTTCCTAGGTGGCCTCCCCTTCTGGTGACATTTATTTATGCATTCATAATCACACTTCTCCAAATCCTAAATTTACATGGTCATTGAATGAAGAAAACAAGTGATGTTCAATGTATATACGTATTTTTGTTCAAAATGTATTTAGACTCATCAGCAAAAAAAACATGGCATGAGAAGTAATATTACTTCTTCTTTTTTAAACAAACTTCTCAAAAAAAAAAAAAAAAGAAGTAAAATGTGTTTCAAAAAAATAAAAACTAAATCTTATTTCCACACAATTATATTCACAATAAACAAATCGCCTTCCTCCCTATATTACTTCTCCACCGAAAAAAACAAAAAACAAAAAACAAAGAAAAGCAGAAACAACCCGCCTTCCCGAGTTGCTACGCCTCCGTCTCTTCTCCTTCTTCTCATTATCCTTCGACTACCATACAACAGGGAATACGATGCCTCCGTGCCCGACTTCCTACGCAGAGAAGAGTAATCGACTGTTGCAGGAGTCCAAAGATGAGAGGTGCTTCGGCAAAGTTTGAAGTCTGCGTTTAGGTACATGGAAAATCCTATTTGTTTCCTTCTTACGAGGATCCGTTCCGTCGTATGCCCTTGGATCGCCTTTTTCCTCGAGCAGCAGCGGTAGCCCACCTTTAACATCACGTCCTGCTCTCCGTAAATTAAAGAACATTGACGAGTCTGCCAGGGTTTTTGCTACCGCAGAAGCCGGAGAAATTGCATCAGTTGGTGAGTTGTCCTCCAGCCTACAAGCCGGCTAAGATCATGCCCTCTTGCTTCCTCAGCGACTTCACTGATGTGAGTTTTCCTACTCTCTTTAACTAATTGTCTCTCATTACGAGTTTGTGCTGATAGGCAGAAGTAATTGTTGATTCTTGAATGTTTGATTAATGATGGGTCATGAGTAGCTCCTAATTTGGTGGATTTTTCAAACTAGATTGATTGAAAACAGAGTTAAAACTGAAAGATACAATCTTGAAACCTGAAGAATTAACAATAAATCCTTCTCTAAATCCTTCTCCTCCAAACAATCTCCCGCCGCCACAATTCAGGGCCGTCTCAAAGGTTTTCTGGGCCTTAGGCTAAATGAATAATTGGGGCTTAATGTTATATTAGATTCATGGAGTTAACCTTCAAAGTTAATGTTGAAAGTTGACTTGCAATCAAATTATAAAGAAAGAAAAGTCAAAACATTACTTAGGAAACAAGTCTTTGTGGCGGTTTGGGTGTGAGAGCAACATGGTATGTTTCCATATTGCTCATGTACTTCTGCCTATATAGAGGCTACTGATTTTGGTTTACACACACATCACACACAAAATGATGTTGGGCAATTTTGAGAGCTTTGGTGAGTGTGTGTCTCGGGTGGGTGTTTCGGGTCGCTGCGGTGGCCGTTGTGGCCACGGCGTGTATTGTAATCGGGTTCTCTTCTCAATAAAATATCTGGTTCTGGCCGTGGATTAGCTAGCGGGTTCGTTACGAATTCGTTAGTGAACCACGTTAAATATCCATCTCGTTCTTGTTTTGCTTTCGTCGTTCTTGCTCGAATACCCACACGTTACAACAAACTGGTAACGGAGCTCTGAAACAGGAGTTCTGTTATAACAAACTGGTATTAGAGCCGGGGTTCCAAGATCAGGGTGGAGCCAAGAGATAGGGTTTCACGTTTTGGTGAAACTATAAGCTAGGGTTTCGCGATTCAGGTGGAGCAGGTTATCAGGAGTAGGGTTTCGAGATTCTGCCAAGAATGATGTCTGGTTTGGCGATTAAGATCGATCTGTTTGTGAAAGAGAAGCAGGTACACCCACCGTCTGAAGCCCCGTGGAGGGGGCTATCCGGGCTCCGTTCAGAGCAATCTGACGCGCATCTGATTAGGCGTGCAAGGGATCTGGCAAATCCAGCACGCATTTAGTACTGGTGCGAATCTGGCGGTTCACGCGCATCTGGCGTTATGGCGATTGACGTTCAGGCGCAATCCGGCTCCCGGCGTGGAGCAACTTGCATGTGAATTGAATCTGGTTCTGGCTCATGCGTTGAAGGAACTCGTTGGAGTTGGAGCAACTACATGGAGCATGTGGCGCGTGAGATTTCTGGCACGCGCATCTGATTCTGGTTCTGGCGCGCATTATGCACGAGTTTGTTATGGCATGCATCAGGTTTTGCAGCGTGTACCATGACACGCACTGAGCTCGCATCTGGCGCCATCTGTTTCTGGCAAGCATCTGACGCATCCGAGGCATACGGGGCGCATCGGGCATGACAATTTGGGCACTCGTCATTGGTGCATCTGGTCTGGATGACATCTGGGCATTCTGTCATGGTGCATCTGTCTGGCGCAATTTGGCGCATCTGGAATGTATTTGGTCCTGCCTCAGTGAATACATTCGAGTCTGGTTCTGGGTGGAGCACTTGTTTCTGTTTCAGGAAGTGCAACCACATGTGGCGCATTCGTTGCAGGAATGCATGGTAGTTGGAGCAACGATTTGGAGATTCGGGTTTCGTATACAGCTGCGAAAAAATTTGTTTGAGGAGGCGTGCTCGTTTCAGGTTCTTGGAGAAGCATCCGGTTCAGGTTTGAGGAGAGAGGCATCAGGTTCTGGTTCCGGGTTGCTGAGATGATTCAATTCAAGGTGGAGATTTGTTGAAAGTTGACTTGCAATCAAATTAGAAAGAAAGAAAAGTCAAAACATTACTTAGGAAACAAGTCTTTGTGTCGGTTTGGGTGTGAGAGCAACATGGTATGTTTCCATATTGCTCATGTACTTATGCCTATATAAGGGCTACTGATTTTGGTTTACACACACAGCACACACAAAGTGATGTTGGGCAATTTTGAGAGATTTTGTGAGTGTGTGTCTCGGGTTGGTGTTTCGGGTCGCCGCCGTGGCCGTTGTGGCCACGGCGTGTATTGTAATAGGGTTTTCTTCTCAATAAAATATCTGGTTTTGGTCGTGGATTAGCTAGCGGGTTCGTTACGAATTCGTTAGCGAACCACGTTAAATATCTGTCTCGTTCTTGTTTTGCTTTCGTCGTTTTTGCTCGAATACCCACACGTTACAACAAACAGGTAACGGAGCTCTGAAACAGGAGTTCTGTTATAACAGTTAATACTATTATTTTCATAGTTGATAAAACCATGTTTCAAGATGATGTATTACATACATTAGAATCAAATGGCTGTCAAACTGATGGTCTTTTGTAAGGTAGAAATTAAAACTTTCTTTAGGAGGAATTGAAATTCAGGCTTCAGGGAAATAGTTTATGGTAATGTCTTTTATAAGAGAATTAGAAATGAAAAATTGTTGTTGAGATGAAAATAAATTAAAACCATGCAAATTTATGCCATGGAAATTGTTCTTGAGAAGAAAAGCAATACGACCCTTTAAATTTATGCCATGGAAAGAAAGTTGTTTCACAAAACAATTTGAAACACGCCTTTTACTACACAATCTCCGAACATTTTCCTTGGCAATACTAAAGTTAGCCTAATTTTCTTCCATCCCCACAGTCTATCCCTCAAAAAAATTTAAAGATAAATTTTAGCATTTGATTGACACACAAAATAAATGTTATTGGCTTGCTTGCCTCTGTGGCTAGAATATCTATTCCAGTTATCTTCTTGCCTTTCTCTTACGGACACCCTTTTCCCTCCACTCTTGCAATGTGAGCTATCCTAGCCTCCCTTTCATTGATAACATGTAATTCCTCTTAAACAGCATCACATTCCAATTATATGTACTTTCCCTTCTTCTCCAATGTCTTGATGACGGTTGAGTTCTCCTCCGTGTTCGTGACTCTCTGCTATTACTCTTTGCTGTCTTTCAGTAGTGTACACTATTGTTTACTGGAGCATACGACTGATCCCTTCATGAACGATTCAAATCTATGTAGAGATGCAAGGTTGAAGAAGAAATTGACCATGCCTCGGAAACTATTGTGTTCCGTACATGACGCCGACAGCGAAAGCCATTAAAACCATTCAGATGCGATTAAAAATGCAAATTCGCGGCCGTCTTCCTTATCTAACAGTCATGTCTGCACTGCAAAAGAAGCTAGATTGAATAGACGTATCAAACTATCCAGAAAACGAACAAGCTGTCACAATAGTGAGGAACTAAGAGAGCAAATCCAAACAGGTAATATCGCTTTTTCAGGATCTTTGCTGGTCTGTGCACCTATTTTGTTCAGGTATTTACATCATTTTCCTCCATTTATAACATGTCCTTATATTAACCATGGAAGCTTTACCAATCCAAGGTGCCTTTTCTGGTACGTAATCTGTCCTTCAATAGTTTAAGCCAATGGTTTATTAACACGTATTACGGTTACTGAAGTATATGTTCCACTCCTTTGGAAATATGTCTCTAAATGTTAATAACACGAAGGTGCTGACATCATACATAGGCCGCGAAAACCATCCTCCATGCATTCGCAGTACGTTGTCAAGGCCATTTATGCCAACACACAACGAATTATCCACTCCCAAGGAAGCCAGATCACACAGACGGAACATACTATCCAACAAACGCAAGCGTTGCATCCATGACAAAGACCTTACAGCAGACCAACATAAAAAAGGTACTACAACTTTTTTATTTAATCTTTGATGTTATGTGCACTTGCTCTATTTAGGTACTTACATCCTTTTATTCCCCTTTCATGTTCATACCAACAGGTCCTTACAACAACCATAGTAGCTTATCAATCCGAGATGTAGTTTCTGGTTCGTAATCTGTCCTCCAATATCTTAATTAAACAGTTTGTTGCCATGTTTTAAGGTTACTTTCAAGCATATGTTCCAAACAGTTGGAAATACGTCTCTAAATGTTAATAACACAAAGGTGCTGACATCATTCTTAGGCCATGAAACCCATCCTCCTATCATTTTCAATACACTGTCATCGCCAATTATGTCACCGCATGAATTCTCCACTGCGAAAGAAGTCAGATTACACAGACAAAACATACTATCCATGAAACGTAAGCGTTGCAGCCATGACAAACAGCTTAGAGATCAACATAAAAAAAGGTACTACGGATTTGTAATTTAATCCTTGATGATCCATTATCCAACTCTGCTTAGATTCTTTCATTTTTTTATGATCTCCTTATGTTCAATGCAACAGGACCTTACAACAAGCACAACAGTTGGCCAATTCGAGAGCTATATGCTGGTGCACAGCCGGCGAATACATCAAGTACTTTCTTAGACTCCGATCTTGCACTTATATACTAATTTCCTGCTGATGCTTATGCCATATTTCATGAGATGCATATTTAAGTTCCTTTCTTTTTGGTGAAAACATACATGTTTAAATTTAAATAACAGAGAAATGTTTAGAACATAGAGGTAGCAACATCAACCGACAAATTTGATTTTTCTTTGGAGTCTTAAACATACTACATGCTTACACTACTAGGTTTCTTTTAGCTTTAGAATTTCCTCAAACCAATGTTTTCAAAACTCCACAATGCAAAAGAATCGATGTCTAATACTTAGTTCACTTTTGAACTAATGTAAACACAATTACATGATTCATATGACAGAGTTTTAGGAGTATTGTATTTTTTAAATAGCTTTATAACCTATAAGAGAGTTCCGAAAGAATATTCTATTAAGTAACTATATACCTTCTTAGCGAATTTGCCTAGACATGTTTTGGATACAAGAACACCATCAGTCTAAACCACACAACCACATTGTCCACTTTATTTTTCCCATTATTTCTCTGTTTATGCTTTCACATAACCAGGCAAATCATTAACTTAAGACATGATTTTGTTGAAGACAAACATAATTGATAAATATAATTTTGGCTTCACCAGAATATTATGCTCAACCATGGGATTTTGGCCCTCCTACTGTGACTTGCAAGTACTGTGAAGCTATTATGTGGCATGAAGAAAGGACCAAAAAAACATCAAAGTCTAAGGATCCCGTTTTCTCACTCTATTGTTCTGAGGGGAAAGTTACACTCCCACTATTAAAGAATCCCCCTTCTGCTCTAAAGAAACTATTAGAGTTCAACGGAGGCACACTTGCTACACACTATCAGAATAATATAAGGGCGTTGAATGCGAAGTTCGCGTTTATATCCATGGGTGGTAATATTGATTATTCGATATCAATAGTCGGGGCCCTTACACCTTTCGACTAAATGGGCAAAATTATCACCGAATCGGCTCCCTCCTTCCACCCGACGGGCAGAACCCACGTTTTGCCCAATTATACATTTACGACACCAAGAATGAAGTATCCAACAGAATGCGCACACTTAAGCATAATGAGGAATGTACGCAATCCCATCCAGAGATTGTTGAGAAGTTGGTCAAGATGCTTGATGATAATAATGTGTTGGTGAGATCTTTTCGAATGGCAAGGGACAGTTTAACGAAAACGATGTCCGAACAATGCGCCTACGACTTATTGGCAATCGTCACAGTGATGGGAGACTAAACAATTTGTCTACTGCTTCAGAAGTGGCTGCTGTTTTCGTTGGAGATTTTAGTGCAGAACATGGTGAGCGAGATATCATTGTTGACGAAAACAGTATTGGTTTGCAACGAATCAGCTCCCTACATCCTTCATTCATGGCAATGCAATATCCACTTCTATTTCCCTACGGAGAAGATGGATACAGTCTTGGAATAAAATACACCCACAATGATGAGAAGATACGTAGCAAGGACACTTTTGTTACACTTAGAGAATATTATGCTTTCCGACTGCAACAACGCCTCAATGAAGGTAATACATTGCTTCGTGGAGGACGACTATTTCAGCAATATGTGGTGGACGCCTATACATGTATTGAAGAATATCGCTTAATGTGGGCAAGGAACAATCAAAAGAAACTCAGATCTGTTTTGTATCAAGGTCTAAATGATGCAGTATTGAGAGGCGATACTGATCCATCCACCGCAGGAAAACGTATTTATCTACCTTCCAGCTTTACTGGGAGCCCTAGATACATGATCGAGAATTATCAAGATGCAATGGCTATTTGTCAATGGGCCGATTATCCTGACTTATTCCTGATATTTACTTGCAACCCGAAATGGAATGAGATTAGCAACTTTCTTGCTTTGAATCCTGGTGAAAAACTAGAGGATCGGCCCGATGTTGTTGCGAGGGTGTTCAACATCAAGCTTGACCATCTATTACACAATCTCATTAAAGAACGACATTTTGGCCGAGTTATAGGAAGTATTGATTATACTTTACGAACATTAATTATGCTCCGTCTGTTCATAATATACAACATATATATTAAATTCTCACCATCGACACATACAAACACACTTAGCCTGTAATGTAACAACACAATGCTAGGATTTGGTTTTCCATATGTCATTATAGATACTTTTTACTATTCGTGATGTCAGAAAATATTGAAAGTTGATTGTGTTTTCCCCCAGTTATTTACACCATCGAGTTCCAGAAAAGAGGCTTGCTGCATGCTCACATTCTCTTATTTCTCCATCCCGATGACAAGGACCCTTCAACAGCAAGAATAGATGAAATAATATCAGCTGAGATACCTGACTGTGAAGTGGATCCAGCGACCTATGAGGCAGTTAAGCAATTTATGATGCACGGACCGTGCGGCGAAGCCAAACCATCATCTCCTTGCGTGATTGATAATAAGTGTTCGAAGCACTTTCCCAAAAGTTTCTGTGAGCAAACTACCATTGATGCAGATGGTTATGTTGTTTATTGCAGAAAGAATAATGGTCGTTTTATCGAGAAGAATGGTTTAAAACTGGACAATCTCTATGTTGTTCCTTATAATGCCGCCCTGTTGGTGAAGTATCAAGCACACATTAATGTGGAGTGGTGCAACCGTTCACGGTCAATTAAATATCTGTTCAAGTATGTCAAAAAAGGCCCTGACAAGGAAACTTTCGTCTTGCACACTGACCTTCGTCAGGATCAAATGGAAGGAACATCAAATGGCCCGCCAGTAATTGATGAGGTTAAAATGTACTGGCAGTGTAGATATGTATCGGCATCGGAGGCGTGTTGGAGAATTTTTGGTTTTGATATCCACCATCGAGATCCTGTTGTTAAGCGATTGCCATTCCACCTGGAAGACCAGCAACCTGTCATATTCGAAGATGATGACCATATAGACAACGTCTTGGAAAGACCAGGTATCCAAGAAACTATGTTTACAGAGTAGGTGAGAGCAAACTCCCTATATAAATCTGCAAGAGAATTAACATATGTTGATTTCCCAACCAAATGGGTATGGCATAATGACACCAAGGAATGGAAGCCAAGGAAATCTAGGCGCTCTATTGGGCGTGTTTACAACTCCCATCCAATAAGTGGTGAATACTTCTATTTAAGAATGCTCCTTAATTTTGTAAAGGGACCGACGAATTATAAGGAGATGAGAACTATAAACGGTGTTGAGTATCGAACTTATAGAGCTGCGTGTTATGCATTAGGCCTTCTAGACAGTGATAAAGAATGGGATGACGCAATTACTGAAGCTTCGTTCTGGGCTTCCGGAAGACAATTAAGAGAGCTGTTTGCAACAATATTGTTGCATTGTGATGTCGCTGACCCATGTGCTCTTTGGGAGAGAAACTGGAAGGCACTTTGTGAAGATATCTAGCCTAGAAAACGACGTATTTTGCAACATCAAACACTCCAGTTGAATGACCACCAATTGCAAAATTACGTGTTAGCTGATATCGAAGAAATACTTATGCAAATGGTCGATCATTGAGGGAATTTGATACAATGCCGTTTCCTTATTCGCTTCTCCTACGACGCAGTAATAATAGACTGATCCAAGAAGAACTTCAATATGACCAGCGTTCCTTGGAATCCGAACATGTCCGACTCCTACAGGGCTTGAATTCTGAGCAAAGAAAAGTATACGACGCTGTCGTTGACTCCGTTATTACTAACTCTGGAGGATTATTTTTTGTCTATGGTCATGGAGGAACTGGAAATGCTTCCGTTCAACTAGCAAGATAGTTTTAGCTATAGCATCATCAGGAGTTGCAACTTTGTTGATGAATGGTGGCAGAACTGCTCATTCCTGATTCAACATCCCATGCAATCTAAATAACGAATCTACATGCAATATCAAACAAGGAACGCAACTGGCAAATCTTCTGGTGCAAGCGAGCCTTATTATTTGGGATGAGGCACCAATGGCACACCGATTGAGTTTTGAAGCACTAGACAGGTCATTGCGAGACATACTGCGCTTTGCTGACCCTGAATGCTCAGACAAGCCATTTGGCGGCAAAACTGTTGTTCTTGGAGGGGATTTCCGCCAAATACTACCAGTGGTGTCCAAGGGACGAAGAGAAAACATTGTGGATGCAGCAATTAATATATCATTTTTATGGAGTCATTGCAAGATCTTCAAGCTGGAAAAAAATATGAGACTTCAACAAATACCTGGAGACGAGGATGCCATGAAATTTGCAGAATGGATACTCAGCATCGGAGAAGGAGAACTTCTTGACGACAAAGGCCAATCATGGATAAGTATTCCTTCAGATTTATTGATTCCTGTTACAGAAAATAAGTTGGATGACATTGTGAAGGATGTGTATCGCAATTTTGAAAGGGACTATGTGGATGTGAAATATTTAGAAGAGAGAGCAATCCTGGCAGCGACAAATGAGATTGTCCAAAGCATTAATGACTATATCTCAGACCTCATTGAATCCCCTGAAGCAACATACCTCAGCGATGATTCTATATGCAAGGCTTCCACCAATATTGAAGACCAAGATGTACTCTATCCAATAGAATTTCTCAACTCTCTGAGTTTTCCTGGATTTCCAAGCAACAAGCTTCGACTAAAGGTAGGCCTTCCTGTAATGCTTCTTCGCAACTTAAATCAAAATGCTGGATTGTGTAATGGTACTAGAATGATTATGACCCAGCTTGGAGAACGGGTTATAGAAGCTCTGATCATAACAGGAACTCACATTGGACAGAAAGTGTTGATTCCTCGCATAGTATTGTCTCCTTCGGAATCTAAATGGCCGTTTGTCCTCAAAAGAAGAAGATTTCCCGTATATGTTTGCTTTGCTATGACTATCAATAAAAGCCAGGGTCAATCTCTGAAGCGAGTTGGACTATTTCTAACAAAGCCGGTGTTTTGTCATGGACAACTGTGTGGCTGTTTCAAGGGTTACAAGTAGAGGAGGCCTCAGAATCTTGATATCGAATGAGGACGATGACAGGCAAACATGTACCAAAAACATAGTCTACAAAGAAGTATTTTCTAATTTGCCTTAGTAAAACTGATCCATTTTAGAGGTCATTCAAAAGTACTACGTACTGAATATAGTTGAGCTCCTCCAAGATTTGATGAAATAGAAAATTTGATCATTTATGTTAATTGCTATGCTATTTCGTCGATTAAGTAAATGATTAGTTGGGGAATAATATTTTGTCAATTTGAATAAACTTTTTTTTCCTTTTCACATCTACTGAGTGTACAACTTGCACCTCCTTATTTTTGCTTAGTCGTGTTTGCTATTGACCAAGCAAGTCTTAGCGGTATCAGAAAGATTTTTAGATGTTTTCTTCATACAATTAAACGTTTTTTCTGTCCGAGTAAAACCGTAAGAAATCAGAGACCTTAAGTGTAAAACTTAGTAAAGGCTATACTATTTTTACTTGAGCATTCGTAAAGTGCATGGGAAATATGCCTTAAAAGTTTATATTCGAAATTAGCATATTTCATTGATATCGCTAATTTCACAATCAACATATTCAAATAAAAATGTGTAAGTAAGTTTAGTTATTAAACTGTTTAATCACACAAATATCTTTTTTGATCGCTTAAAACTCCATACAGTTTTGCAACAATGGTACTTCACTAACTTTGAATGCAAACGGTCATGCAGGAGATACAAGTATGGACGCAAAATGCAAAGACTACGAACTGCAACTCAAATGATATATCACATTCTATTGAATCCTTGGAAAAGCGGGCCTTCATTTCAGCTTAAACAGAGCTCATAAGGGTAACTTTACATTTATACATTTTATTTTCGAGCAAGGGTGTAAACTGTTGTAAAATGCTGCCACTTTTTACAATCATTTACTATGGTTATTAATTATTCCATACAAATTACAAGTTTGGCATGAAAAGTTATATAATAAATAAAATTAGATGATCATCTAACAGGAAGGCCAACTATGTCTGAAATTCTCCCATACAAGTAATTTAGCAGTTAAGTTTCCATAAATGAGATTATGATTCTGCTTCAACTCCCGTGGAATCCATTCTTTTTGGCCCTTAGATGTTGCACATTGTACTTATACATGGACCTTCAAAATTTAGAGCAAATACAATGACTCTAGACAACAGTCTAAAAAACATCCATTATTAGTCATTTGCAATTAATTATTTTACTGAACGAGAAATGCCTTATTCAAGGTCTATAGTCTAATTACACAGAACATTGCCTAAGATATTCGATGAAATTCAGGGAATAAAAATGAAAATGGGGCATTATTGTCTCATTGTGCGGTATCATGTCTTCCATAAAAGCAACATGAATTGAATAGGTTCGAAACGACCTGTTATGTTTTTTTGTACAGTGAAGAATGTTATCAGAGAGAGCAGATATGAACAAATATATTACAATGACAATAAATGTTGCTTTTTTTCCTGGACACCTGGCCCGGACGACTCTAGTCGGGCCAGTTCTTCGGCGACCAGTCTAGCCCAAATAATATATATGTATATATATATACATATATATATGTACATGTAGAATTTTACATAAATTTAGATCTTGGCAGACCTGGATATTTTAGGCATTATTTTAACTACTGTGCACAAGAGATTCCGGCAGGGAGACCTCCGTGTACACCGTACGTAGTGGATCAGGGATCGCACAGGAAGAATAGGGGTGTGTGTAGGGAGAGAGTAAGTCAGTAGCAATGTCTGAGAGAGAGAGAGAGGTTTGGCAGAGCTTCCGCGTATGGCAGTGTGTCCTCCTTTGTATGGAAAGGTTAACGATATATATATACTGGAGAACATGACCGTTGTAGTGTGGTTAATGCGCCCATTAATGGCGGCTTAATTGGCTTAACCATAACGGCACGTTCGTCCGAGTATATAGGAACCGTTAGAGCACGTGGTGCGCGAGTACCGGAACCGTTACGAGGTTGACCGGGTTTGACCGGATTGACCGGGTTTATGGAGCTCGTGCCATAAATCTCTCAAAACAGTTACTAAAGGTCGCGCGCGGGCTTGGCTCGCACGCGACAGGGCTTACTCTAGCCTCCAGACCACAAAGTCCCTACAAGTCCCGTGCAGTGGTATGCGAGGGCTCTGTCTCGCAGCCCCCACATGGATCAGCTCGGCTGGTGATCCTGTGTGTGTGGAGCACAATATGGTGTGCTGGATGGTTGCCACGTGGCCTAGATCTGCCATGTCATAAAGCAGTATCTACATTAGCCCCCTTTCTGCGCGTGAAGGCTCATAGCTGTATAGGCTTCCATGCGCGGAAACCAACATGCGCGTCGTCGCCACGCACCAATTCAAATACGGGTAGGTTCAGCCCCCGTGCGTGTCATTATGACCTAAAACCCCTAGAGTCGTGCCGTCTGACCTTTAGGGTTTTAGGCGTGACGTCAGCCCGTCCTGTGATTGCGCGACACGACGGTGACGGTTGCGATTCGACTACTGAAGGGACGCAACCCTTCATTCTTCTGGATAAATACCTTGTATCCCATTATTGCAAAGCATCACTTCTTTCTCTTTAAAGTGAATGGTACCCGGAGATCTTCGAGAGCAGATCCAGATAATCAATCACCAGTTCAGAACTGCAAATCGTATTCTCCAATTGTGTATATCCAAGCAAGCTTCAAGGAAACAAGGTTGGCCTCGTTTACTTTTGATTTAAAATACCAGTGTTTGCCTTGAATCGCGTTGAATCTGTAAATCCATGAAATTTGCGAAGAGGCTTTTGATCTTTGAACCCGCTTCGTTCTAATCTTTCAATAATATCAACTCCCCAATTTCTGAAATCGGCACCGGAACTGTTTGCTTTGGTTTGCATAGATCTCAAATTCCAAAATTCAAACTGAAGTGTGGTGTGGTATTTCTCCCCCCTTTTTCTTGCCCTTTCGCAGGAATGGCCAAGACAAGAGTAACCAGACCCGTCAAGGAAGACGAAGAGATGCCGGAGCTTCCGCAGGCTCTATGGCGTAAAGCCCCCTTTTTGGGTGGGAAGGATTTTTATCATGCGAGGATAAGAGCGAAGAGAATGCCTGATCCTGTTCCTGCTGAGCAATTGCTGACGTTGACTCGCCCAGTTAACTCAGCCCTTCTCGAGTGGGTTGGTTCCGAGGATGTAGTCCGATTGGGGATCGAGAACGGGCACTTCCCGTATACTGCGATTTCTACTCAAGCGTTCGTCCAGAAATTGGACTACATGGATGAGTGGATTGACCACGTATTGGATCATCATGCCGAGATTCTTGATAAAGCCGGCATTTTCTTTGCTATCCGTGCTATGAAGGGTGCTGCCGTGAAGTTGGATCAGTCCATGCTTCTAGACCTTCTGTCCCGTTATTCGCCCGCGACTCACACGTTTCATTTTGCTGAGTTCGAGGCTGCCCCCACGCTTGAGGACGTTCAAATGCTGTATGAGCTTTCCCCCATGGGCGAGGTGGACCCCTTGAGCCACTTGAGGACATCTGCTGAAATGGCCTTGTACGCGCAGATGGAGGAGTGCCTAGCAGAGGTAAAGAAAATCTCCACTCGGTGGACCACTACAAAGCCTCTTCCGAACTGGCAGCTAGTGGATACGTCTGCGAAGAATACCTGGAACAAGTGGTTGCAGTACTTCTTCCGAGACTATGCGAACAGCAGCATCACTAAGAAGCTTTTGAGCGAGAACCCGGAGGCCGAGAATTATGTAGAGGGCAAGGGTTATCATTTAACCCTTTGTGCCTTTCTCTGTGCTTGGCTGTCGAGGTATCTGATTGATGGTCATCCCCATGACGGGGTCTTTTACCATGTGCTGCCACTTGCTGTGAGGCTCGCTCTTGGCCAGAGAGTCGCACTCGGACCCTTGGTCTTAGGCACGTTATATTACAGGCTTGATCAGCTGGTTCTGGCGATGAGGGAATCGCGTGGCCGCCTCGATGTTCTGACCTTTGTTAATATCAGCTTTTTGACAATGTGGGTTTTCGAGCGCTGGCCGTCTTATGCTCCAACTCCCCTCCCACTTGAGAAGTGGTGTCCCCCAGGCGAGACGGAAGCGCGCAACAGCGGAAGGGCTGCGAGATGGTTTGGAGCAAGCAACACCAAGTGCACTTGGATTTTGATATGCGACAAACGAAAGGAGTTTACTGCCAGGCCCTATGCCACACGTGTTGAGAATGTACGGTGGTTTCCAAAGCTATACCCTTCCAAAGGTATGGTCTTGTCAGAAGACCTTCTCTTTGAAAAGGGGCCGCATTTCCACGAACGCTATCGTGACTTCTTCTGTTGGTGTCTGCGAGGTTCTCTTCCTGCCCTTGCAGAGCATATTCGTGAGCTCGCGCCACGGTATGAAAGACTTACAGTGGATGTTGACCCTACTCGGGTCTCTCCTCAGTTTGGTTTTGATGCAGTGGCCCCATCGATCTGGCCCCAGTCTATTATCAGAGGGTGCTACAAGCGTTTGCTGACAAAGGAGTGCAAGACGGTCCTCATGAGCAATCTTCCCTTTGAGCAGCCTGCGGGAAGTCGCAAGGGTGGTTGTTCCCAGAACTGGATCGCATACTGGGTTGCCCAGCAAACGAGGATTGAGACGGAGGCGGCAGCGCAGCCAGGAAGGGCCCCCTTGATCAAGAGAAACTCTTTCCCGTTTCGCCCCACTTGCAGTTTGAGCGAGTCTGAGTATGGTTGCTACTCGTTGTGGGACCGCGAGAATCATTTGTGCCCCGATTTCATTCTGAAGGAGCAAGTCGACGCAATCAAGAAGGGTGACGCGCAGGTCATCAAATATAGCAAGGCGTTTGCTGAGGTAAGCAATTTCCTTATGTGCCTTAAGCTTTTTGGTTTCCTTGCGCTGATGCTTTTTGTTCTGTGCTGTTTCAGTGTCATGTGCGGAGGTTCGCAGCTGGTGATCGCTCCAAATCGCTGGTGGACACCATTGTTGCCACCAGAAGGAAGGGGGAGTCGTACCGGCTAGCATGGAGGATGGATGCCGAGGTCGAAACAAAAGTTCGCGGAGTCATGAACACTTTTGTTGACTCGCTGATAGACAACCCTCCGGCTCCGTCTCCTCCTAGAGATGACCCGTCCCCTCCAGCGACTGCGGCGCCGAGAGTGAAGAGACCTAGGCAAAAGGGAATTACGATTTCTTCCCCTAGGAGTGCTCCAACTTCTCCCCCAGTGAGGTCCCTTTCCATCAAGGACAAAGGCAAGGGTCGTATGCCCAGCAAAGCGCGAAAAGATCTCGCAGTTGAGACTTTCGTTCCATTCAACCAAGAGGAGGAAGAGAGATAGGAGCCCCAGGCAAGTGATGAAGAAGAAGCAACAGTTGTGATGTGCGAGGAAGAATCAGGAGGTACTTCCGTCACATCTCCTTGCCCTTTATCTTGACTTCTTTGTAGTTCTTTTCTTTGAACCGAATATGTATTCGCAGATGATGATGATGAAGCCGTTGGTGGGCTTGTGACCAAGAGGCAAAAGAGAGATGCCCATTCTGGCAGATGATCCTATAAGCGAGGATGTTCTTGCTGAATCCCGGAAGACAGCCGCGGAGGCTGCTGAAAGAAGAAGGCAGCGAGAGGAAGAGGAGCTCGAGCGTGTGAAACAGCGGAGCCTCGAGGAGCAGCATGTTGACGACTTAGTGCGTCCAGTTGGCGAGGAAGACGAGCTTCCCGAAGAAGTGGCTCCTCATGTGGAGGAGGAAGATGAGGTTCCTGGAGAGGAGGCAGCAGAGCTAGAGCAAGTCCAAGCGGACTTCGCAGAGATCGCAGGCGGCGATAAAGGTGAGATCTTCAATCTCGCAGTTACTTATAGAGATGTAATTGTGGGTGCGTTAAAGCACGGTGTGTCAAAGCCTGACATTCGCCGTTGGTTGGTAAGCAAATGCGGAGAACCCTCAGGTAATTATTTTGAGTGATATGCACATACTAGGCTGTAGCCACTTGAGGCAAAATCATGACTGGTTTACTCGCGTCCCAGGTCACGCTTCTCTTAAAGATTTGCTTAGTGAGGATACACTGATAGGGCACGGTTCCACGTCCCTAGTGTACGATGAGGATACCTCAATCCCACCTTCGCGTGGAGGTGCTTATTCTTAGCTTTAGTAAAGATAGCGAAATAACTTATAACACAAGTTACCTCATATTATCGCATTTGGTATCGCAGGTCATGCTGAGGAACCTGAGCTGGAGCAGAGAAGTCAGCCTTCTGCATCTCATGTTCCAATCTCGAGCTCCCATACCGAGAAGCCCGTCGCAGCTGCTGGACACGCAAGTGAGCATGTCGAGGATGTCATCGAACTCTCCGATGATGTCGAAGCTGATGCTGTGCCGATGGACGAAGGTGTCCGTACCGGTGGTGAGGAAGAAAGGACAAGTGATGCTAACATTTTCGCATCTGGGAGTGTCCTCCAGCCGGCGACTTCGGCTGTCCCTTCGCCTTCGGCGATGACTGAGCCAGAAGCACCTATTCCTGCGTGGAGCATTTGGAGCTCGCAGGTTGGGAATGTGGTCGCAGCTGGTGCGGCCTACACTCTTCCTCCTGACTATGAGAGGTTGGAGCTCGCAGCTGATAGGAGAGCCATGGAGCGAGGGCAGTCTTCGAACAACCCAGTGGCCCGCATCCCTTCTCTTCATGAAATTCTGGAAGGCACTGGTAAGTAAAGATTTACCGTTCGCACGTCGCATTATTTGCTTGCGAGTTCTGACATTATAACCATTTTTGATGTCTCAGGTTTGAAGCAAACCGATGTAGACTGGGTGGTTCGCATGCGTCTCAGATACCCCCGATCGTTTGTGAGATCTCTGGAGATCGGACCTTTTGATAGGAGGCTATTCCTTACTGAAGCCATCTGGATACTGGAGCAGCTGTCTGCGGCTACACCTGCGACCATTTCGGCCCAGAGTGCTGAATTGCTGTGTGGCATGTGCCAAAATCTCCTGTTCAAAGTCCAAGGCAGACTTGGTTTCAAATTCCTCAAGGACAGAGTTACACTGATTCGCGCAGCTGTAACTTTGAATCTTGGTCACCAGAATCTCGCAGCTGAGATGCAGAAGGTGGAGCAGCAAAAGCAAAAGGTTGATGAAGCTTTGAAGCTGTATCATGAAATGAATGCCAAGTGCGAGCAACTGAAGCAAGAAGTGAAACAAGTGGAGAAGCTGAGCGAGCATTCGGGCCCCAAGACTCCTTAATCAAGAACTTGTTTTGACTTTTCGAATTTTGAAAAGAAAACAGGAAAATGGCTGAGACATTAATGTAATGTTTTGAAACATTAAATGTAATATCGCTAGGGTTTCTCCCCCTTTTTTTTTAACAACAAGCAATGAGTTTGCCCGTTTTGCCCTTTCCGGGATTTGATTGGACATTTCTGTGCATATCCAATTATGACATCAGCAATTGATTCTTTGCTTGATTTTCGCGCTAATTTCTCGGCAGATAAGCACGCTTCCGTTGGGAAGTCCATCCGAATCATGACTATCCGTCATTTATTAGGATACGCAACTGAATCGTCGTAGCCTTTAGTAGGGTAATTGATTGTTACCGCTTTTCAAGGCGTAAGTGATTGAACTTACCCTCTTTTTGAATTTTGCTGACTCATCTTAGGCAACCAAAGAGTCTCCACAGGGCCTATATAAACCCTGTCTTTGCCATTTGGGTTCTTCATCCCAAACATGTGCTTTGCCGTGAGTCCTTACGACTGCTGGCTTCAACGCTTGTTTTTCGTTGATTCATGGCAACTTCAAGTTTTGAATCCTGAGTTTGCGCTTTGTGCTATAGAAATAGTTTCCAAGATCCACTTTATGAGGCTTATTGTTGTTTATAACCATCATAAAGAGGATGCAGATAATACCTCATGTGTGTTCGAAGAAATTTCTTCGTGTATTATGTGTGCAGGTCATGTTTCCGGCCGCCTCGTGGCGAGGTGCAGCGCCGAAGTGACCGTGCTACCGTCTCGTAATGAACGGCGTGATTCTCCTCCAGCATCCCTGGAGGAGGGTTTCTTGCCTCTTCGTTCTTAAACTCAGGAGGCTCGCCAATGCCCTTGTCTATCAGGACAAGGAACCCAGTGCCAGAGGAATGACGGCTTCCCCTGTTTTGTACGACTGCATACGCCGGAACAGGTGGTTCCTCTGGTACATATCTTGATCAGACAGGGGTCTTGTCAGATCCTAAGATCTTTGGACGTAGATTCACCCATATTTTGCTGCTAGGGATGTAGCGAATGGCGAGTTGATCTCTTCGCGGCAGCATCCCTTTTGCTATAGATCTTTGGCCGCAGATTTGCGTGCTGTGCTGCCGGTGTCAGGACCGGTGGATTCTCTCTTTTCTTAGTCGAGAGTTCCCTTGGCGCATCTCTGGCTTACCAGCCATTTTTCGAATGTATTGTTAGCCATGTTGGCTGTGTAGTTAGATGCGAGCTTTTCGCTTGTAAGCTGCTATCTAGACAGATAAAGTGTAAGTCATTTGACTCATAATGATATATAGCCTTTGTATTTTCTGCTCTCTTTGCAATAAAATACAATTTCGCATGCGTTTCGGCTTGTTTTGCCTTGCATAATGCCATTTAATGATTTCACATATGCGATGTCAACGCGCAGATGTTTCGCTAGATCACTCGAGATCGTAATCTCGCAGCTGTGCCATCTTGACGGATGGGCTTGCAGTTGGTCGTTGTAAATCATATGAAATCATGCTCACAACTTTACTATCGTAACAGATATTTTTTTAACAGATCAATTAAGATCGTTAAGTGGTGCGAATTGCTATCATAGAAGATAGGCTTTATTATAGAATTGCTTGAGATAGTTTCTCGCATGAATTGCTATCGCAGCAGATAGACTTTTAGAAGGTCTAGCAAGACGGTTCTGCAGTTACGTTGCCATCGTAACAGACGGGCTTGGGTGATCAACTTAAATCACTTTGCGTATAAATTGCTATCGTAACAGATAGGCTTGAGAAGATCATATAAGATCGCACTTGCGTAAACCGCTATCGTGAGAAATAGGATTTTGATAATCGATTGAGATCGTTTTTGTATTTTGCCGCTATCGTAGGAGATAGGCTTTGGATGATCACTTAAGATCGCATTTGCATCGGCTGCCATCGTAAGGCATGGGCTTTAGATGATCAATTAAGATCGTATTTGTGTTGCCTGCTATCATGAGAGAGAGGCTTTGAGGATCACTTAAGATCACATTTGCGCTGGCTGCCATCGTAAGGGATGGGCTTTAGATGATCAATTAAGATCGTATTTATGTTGACTGCTATCGTGAGAGATAGGCTCTGGATGATCACTTAAGATCGCATTTGCATTGGCTGCCATCGTAAGAGATGGGCTTTAGGTGATCAATTAAGATCGCGTTTGCGTTGATTGCTATCGTGGGAGATAGGCTTTGGATGATCACTTAAGATCGCATTTGCGTTTGGCTGCTATCGTAAGAGATAGGCTTTAGATGATCGATTGAGATCGTATTTGTATTTGCTGCTATCGTAAGAGATAGGCTTTGATGATCAATTAAGATCGCGTTTGCTATCGTAAGAGATAGGCTTTGATGATCGATTAAGATCGCGTTTGTATTTGCTGCTATCGTAAGAGATAGGCTTTGATGATCAATTAAGATCGCGTTTGCTATCGTAAGAGATAGGCTTTGATGATCGATTAAGATCGCGTTTGTATTTGCTGCTATCGTAAGAGATAGGCTTTGATGATCAATTAAGATCGCGTTTGCTATCGTAAGAGATAGGCTTTGATGATCGATTGAGATCGTATTTGTATTTGCTGCTATCGTAAGAGATAGGCTTTGATGATCAATTAAGATCGCGTTTGCTATCGTAAGAGATAGGCTTTGATGATCGATTAAGATCGCGTTTGTATTTGCTGCTATCGTAAGAGATAGGCTTTGATGATCAATTAAGATCGCGTTTGCTATCGTAAGAGATAGGCTTTGATGATCGATTAAGATCGCGTTTGTATTTGCTGCTATCGTAAGAGATAGGCTTTGATGATCAATTAAGATCGCGTTTGCTGTCGTAAGAGATAGGCTTTGATGATCAATTAAGATCGCATTTGTATTTGTTGATATTGCAGCGAATAAATCATTGTTAACAGCAATAACGAATAAAATAGAGCGATATAAACAGCTAGAAATATGAACTTCTCATTTGGGAGAATTCTTTTATTATAGCATTCTCATATGAGAGAGATAGGATTACAATCCTCTCATATGGGAGAGGAGATTGCGAATATCATAGCCACATGAGACATCGAGCAACGTTATCATAAAACGTATGAAATAAGAGAAGTCAAGGATAGTACTTCTTGATCCAGCGCATGTTGACTGAGCTTGGAGTTGAGGTTGTGCCGTGCAACCTTCGTATGCTGCAGTAGCCGCTATCGAAGACTTCTGTGACTTCGAAGGGTCCTTCCCAATTAGCTGCGAACTTTGGGTGAGTTGCTTCTCGCATGCAGTGGTCAGATGCGCGCAAGACCAGGTCGCCAACTGCGAAATCCCGTCGCTGGACTGTCTTGTTATAGGCGCGAGCAATTCTTTCCTGGTACCGCTTGTTAGTCTTTTTGGCTTGTTCTCGCTTTTCTTCCAGCAAGACTAAATCATGATCGCGTTGATTTTCATAGAGTGCATGGAAGGCCAGCCTTGCCGAATTGACTCTGACCTCCGCAGGTACTACAGCTTCGGCCCCATAACATAGTAGAAATGGCGAGGCCCCTGTAGGTGTCCTTGGAGAAGTTCTGTAGGCCCACAGAGCTATGTTAAGGGAGTCGGCCCACTTCTTGTGGTCATCTGCGACCATCTTGCTCAGAATCCTCAACAGCGTTTTGTTAGTCGCTTCGGCTTGTCCGTTTCCCTTTGGATAATAGGCAGTGGAGCATATCTGCCTGATATTGTACTCCGCGAGTTTCGTAGCTACCTGACGATTAACAAAAGGAGTACCGTTATCTGAAAGAATGGTGTTTGGGATTCAAACCTGCATACGATGTTTTCCTGGATGAAGTTAACCACATCCAGCGCGTTTGCCGTCTTTAGTGGTATTGCTTCCACCCATTTGGTGAACAGCTCGGTTGCGGTGAGAATGAAATGGTTCCCATGTGACGTTGGTCGGATGGGTCCGATGAAGTCCAAAGCCCATGTGTGGAATGGCCATGGCGTCCCTAATGCATGTAGATCCACGGCGGGAGCGTGCACTAGGTTCCCTTTGAATTGGCATTCTTGGCAGCGTCGCACCTTGGTGCGGCAATCGACTTCCATCGTGGGCCAGAAGTATCCGATTGAGAGGAGTTGTCTGCATAGTTTCGCACCTCCCTGGTGTTCCACCTGATGAGAAAGGTCCATGACTTCTTGTGCTTCCCTGCCGTCTAGGCATCGCAGCAAGTTACCCTCGTGACCTTTTCGCCAAAGCAGGTTTTCCTGAACCACATATCGAGAAGCTTTCCTCTTCAATTTGTCGGCCTCTTTTCTCGATTCGGGTACGGTGCCCTGGGTAAGGAATTCAAACAATGGCTTCCTCCAATCTGTGTCGTCATCGGTTAGAGCGACGAGTAGAGAATCTTTGATTAGTGCGCAACTTTCGCACTTCCCTTGTATCAGGGCTGCAGCTGTTGACATGCCTGGCCAATGAATGCCATATCTCTGAGCTTTCCTGTAGATTGACACCTCGCTTTCTCCGCAAGCGTGTTGGTGAATCTTTTCTAACAGCTGTTGTCCCTCTTGCTCGGAGACACATCGCATGAGTATTCCTCCAGGACCCTTGTAGTAAAGGGTGTTGTCGTGGATGCAGTATCCTTTCGTGAGTACCCAGCTTTCGCTGCTGGTGCCTTTCGCAATAGCTTGCAGGATTGCTTTTCGCCAGTCTGCGTCATCCATGTGTTCATCGTCGCACGCATCTTCTGTTAATGCCGACGATGTTCGCACTTCGATGGAAATCCTTGCGGGGCATTTGTCTATGCTGACCTTAGATCCCAGAGTTGCTAAGGCGTCTGCATGCCTGTTGTCCGCTCGGGGTTTGTGCTCGTATTTCACGTCGCAGAATTGCTGCATCAGCTTTTGCACTAGGGTGCGGTATGGCAGGAGGTTGATCTCCTTTAAACCATATTCGCCCGAGGCCTGCTTAACAATCAGTTTGGAATCTCCCATGACTGTTAAGTTGCTCACTTCCAAAGCTTTCGCCGCACGGAGCCCCGCGATCAGAGCCTCGTATTCCGCCTCGTTGTTCGTGACTGCGAAGTTGAGTTTTGCGGACATCTGTATAACTTCCCCGTCCGGCTTTGTCAAGACTATCCCAATGCCTCCGCCTTTTCTGGTTGACGAACCGTCGAAGTGGAGGGTCCAATAGGGCACGTCAATCGCGTAGATTTCAGGGCCCTCGAGCTCTTCCTCGATCACAGGTTCGTGACTGTTGTCGGGAAACTGTGCCAACAGATCTGCTACCGCCTGCGACTTGATCGCTCTTGGTTTCACGCATGTGATATCGTATTGAGAGATGGTCATGTACCATTTCGCCAATCTCCCGCCCGGAGCAGTGTGAGTTAGCAGGTATCTTATGGGGTCGCTTTTGGTGACCACCACTACTTTGTGCGATGCAAAATAGTGTCTCAACTTCTCTATTACGAAGAATAAAGCAAGGCAATGACGTTCGATGTCTGTGTACCTTGATTCGGCAGGCTGCACAATGCGAGAGATGTAATAGATGGGCCTCTCTTGGCCTTCATACACCTGAGCCAAGAGTGCTCCTATAGATTTCCTTGTCGATGTAAGGTATAGCAGAAGCGGTGATCCCAGTTGAGGCGCGATCATTATCTTTGGGGATGTGAGTAGCTCTTTTAGCTTTTCGAATGCGGCTTCGTGATCAGGAGCCCAGTTGTACGCGGCGTCCTTCTTGAGAAGAGTGCTGAAGCAGCATGTGATTTCGGCGATTGCCGGGATGAATCTCCGCAGATATGACAATTTTCCCAAGAATGTTTTCAAGGTACTTTGATTGTGAGGTGGCGTCATGCTGGTGATGGCTGACACTTTCGCAGGGTCAGGCTCGATTCCTTGGCGATGGACTACGCATCCCAAAAACTTCCCCGAAGTCACGCCGAATGCGCATTTCATGGGGTTCATTTTCAGCTGAAAGCTCCTGCATCTGTTGAACACCTTTCGCAGGTCTGCAAGGTGATCTGCTTCATGCTTGGATTTGACTACCAAGTCATCCACATAGAATTCCACTTCTTTGTGCATCATGTCGTGGAATAGAGCCATCATGGCCCGCTGATAGGTTGCGCCTGCGTTCTTAAGACCAAATGGCATTACCGTGTAGTTGAATACCCCCACGGGAGTGATGAATGCAGTTTTCCTTGCATCTTCGGGATCCATCTTGATTTGATTGTACCCGCTGAAGCCGTCCATGAAACTGAACATGCGATGGCCTGCCGTTGAATCAATGAGCAAATCGATGTTAGGCAGTGGGAAATCGTCCTTAGGGCAGAAGCGATTAAGGTCTCGGAAGTCCACGCAGATGCGGAGCTGTCCGTTCTTCTTCACCACCGGCACGATGTTGGCCAACCATGTGGGATGGTGATTTGGCTCTATGAACTTGGCGTCTAGGAGTTTAACAATCTCCTGCTTGATCTTCACGTTGAGCTCTGGCCTGAAGCTTCTGGTGCTTTGCTTGACCGGTTTAGACCCTGGGATGATGTCTAAACGGTGCATGGTGATGCTCGTGTCCAGGCCTGGCATCTCATCATATTCCCATGCGAACACGTCCTTGTATTCAGTTAGGAGCTGCAGCAGTCCTTGTTCCTCTTCGCTTGTGAGGTCCGCACTCAGGAAGACTGGCCTTTTCTTTTCCTCGTTCGGGCTGAGGAACGCTTATTTTAGCTCTTGCTTTTGTGGTCTTGGCCTGTCTTCCATGCATTCGGGCGCTTCTTTGAGTTTCTCGTCTGAAACAATCTGTGTTGGCTCTTCCGTCAGCGCAACTTGCTCGATTTGATTGATTTGCCCAGGGACATCCTCATGCCCGTGTGAGGACGTCCCCGCGCACCTTCATATGCGATAGCATTTCTTCCCGTTGGAGTAGAAGCTCTCTATCTCCTTACCCTCGGGGTCATGTTTTGCGATCCTCTTCAGAGTGTACACATTTTTCCGATGATATGCGATGCGCGGCGCCTCTTCGTGTGTAGGCGGCTTTTCCTTGGCATCTCCCCTTGTCACCATCACGCCTGCAGGTGACTGGTCCTTGATGTCCTCCCAGAGAGGTAAGGGAGTAGGGTTGAATGGTCCGGGTGTTTGCTCGTCCGCCATCTCGGTGAACCACACCGCCTCGCTGAGATGTGCTTCGTCCAAGTTGAACGGGTTAGTTGAGGCCGGTATCTCGACAATCCTGTCGTTCCAGATAGCTTTCATCACCTGGTGAGCCGTCGAAGGGATTGCGTTAAAGCGATGAATCCAGGCCCGACCTATGATCATGTGATATGTGGTGTTCGCGTCTATGACATAGAACTTCGCCGAGCACTTGATTTTGCCGATCTGAACGCCCAGGCGGATCCATCCGATCGTCATTCTAGAATCGCTTCCGAATCCCACCAGCGGGGATGGACGCTTGACTACCTTGTGCTCGGGGATCCCTGCTAGCTTCAGTGTGTGGAGTGGAACAACATTGACCGCTGCTCCTCCATCGACGAATGCTCGCTTGAATTCGACGCCGTTGATGATGGCGGTTACGTACAGGGGCCTCTGGTGGCTCGCATCTGTCTTCTTGTCGCTGGCAGAAAAGGTCATAATCTTTTCTGTGGAACGGGACGCCCTGACGACTTTCCCGTTGGAGACCACGAGGTCCTCCTCGTAGTCCTCTGCTACCCTTAAGATTGCTTTTGTCATGTCCGCTCGACATTTTTCGGAGAAGTTCATCTCGTTGAAGAATTTGTCGAAGCCGTGCGACCCTTTCATGCGGTCGGCACGCTCATCTTCCGTGTCCATGCTGTAGTCTTCATCTTCATGGACTTCAGCAATGATGGGCAGACCATCTTCTGCGACTTCTTCCAAGTCCACTATCGAGATCATGGCGACCTCTTTGCCCTTTGAGCCCGAATCTGTATGGGCAGGCAGCGGGTTGTTGCGCACATCCTTCCGGTGGTCGCTGACGATGAGTTCGCCGTTCTTCATCTTCTGATCGAACGCGAATCTGAGCTTCTTGCACTCGGCTGTGGGGTGCATGACCTTGCCGTGGTATTCGCACCACTTAGGGTCCCTCGTCATTTCCTTGGAGGGTGCTTTCTCGAGCGGTGGCAGGACGCCGTCCTTACGCCACTGTCTGCAGAGATCGCTCGCTTCCTCCACCGAGCATGGCAGAGGTGGTGCATCGAAGTTTGCAACCTTTGCTTGCTTCTGGGGCGAAACTGCGTTGACCTCAGCTTCGCGTCCCCGCTTGTAGCCAAATCTGCCGATCTTGTAGGTGGTGCCGCTCGCAGGTCGTTCTGGAGCGCTCTTCTTTCTCTGTCTCTCGACAATGGGCTCGATGTTCATCGTGCATTCGATGAGCTTTGAAAACGTTGGTGTTTGTAAATTGATCAGCATGCTTTTGTATTCATCTCGCATGCACTGCAGGCATATCTCTACGAGCCGGCTTTCGAGCATTGGATCCTTGCACTCCAAGGATTTCGCTCTGAATTTCTTGATGAAAGTGATTCCATCTTCCTCGCGTTTCTGATACATCCGCGAGAGATGGATCATCGTCACCTTTTCTTCCATCTGGAAGAACTTGGTATAGAACTTCTGGACCATGTCGTCCCAAGTTTTCACAGATCCGGCCTCCAATGTTCGGTACCATTTGTATGCTACATTCCCAAGAGTTTTTGGGAATTCTCGCATCAGCAGCTTGGGATCAGCTCCGTATGGACCCATGACATCGATGAAACGCATGACATGCTCATGAGCGTTTCCATTGACGTCCTCGAACTTGTCCCATTTGGGAGCCTTGTACCCCGCCGGGTTAGGCATGAGATAGATCTCTCGTGGGATGGGTGGATCGTTGTCTAGCTTCGGGATGATGGTATCCGCGAACGACTGATGAGCCAAGATGGAGTCCACGCGCTTCTGCAAAGACGTCATGCATTCTGGAATGCTTCCCTCGGTAGTTGGCGGAGGGGTTGCCGTAGGCGGTGGCGACACATATGCCGCCGGAGGATTGGGAGTGTATTGACTACCCGCGTTTCCCCAGATTGTCGCTGGTGGAGGCAGAGTGTACTGCAGAGCTGGGTTAGACGCCAAAGCCGGGGGCTGAGAGGCGTGAGTAGCAGGGGGCAGCATTTGTGCCGTTGACCCTTGGACCGAAGGCAGCTGCGTGGCCGACGGTGGAGTTTGCAGATGAGGGTTGGGAGGCGTGGCCGACACTCCCAATCCTGGAGCGGTAGGGGTTCCTCCTCCCTGAGGGATAGCGGTGGCAGGTGGAGGATTTGGCGCAAGAGTGCCCAGAACGGCCAAGATCCGTTCTAACTGCGCGGATTGAGACTTGAGAGCTTTTTCCTGACTTTGGACAGTGGCATCCAAAGACTCTAAAGTTGGCGCCTCGCCGGGAGTCGTCGGAGTACGGCGAGCCTCGTCTCCCGAGGGAGTTTCGGTGGAAGGAGATCGGTTGCTGACATCGTCCTCCTGAGACATGGTTGCTTTTGCTGGTAAGTTTCACGTCGGGTTCACCAAAATGTGCACAAGAGATTCCGGCAGGGAGACCTCCGTGTACACCGTACGTAGTGGATCAGGGATCGCACAGGAAGAATAGGGGTGTGTGTAGGGAGAGAGTAAGTCAGTAGCAATGTCTGAGAGAGAGACAGAGGTTTGGCAGAGCTTCCGCGTATGGCAGTGTGTCCTCCTTTGTATGGAAAGGTTAACGATATATATATACTGGAGAACATGACCGTTGTAGTGTGGTTAATGCGCCCATTAATGGCGGCTTAATTGGCTTAACCATAACGGCACGTTCGTCCGAGTATATAGGAACCGTTAGAGCACGTGGTGCGCGAGTACCGGAACCGTTACGAGGTTGACCGGGTTTGACCGGATTGACCGGGTTTATGGAGCTCGTGCCATAAATCTCTCAAAACAGTTACTAAAGGTCGCGCGCGGGCTTGGCTCGCACGCGACAGGGCTTACTCTAGCCTCCAGACCACAAAGTCCCTACAAGTCCCGTGCAGTGGTATGCGAGGGCTCTGTCTCGCAGCCCCCACATGGATCAGCTCGGCTGGTGATCCTGTGTGTGTGGAGCACAATATGGTGTGCTGGATGGTTGCCACGTGGCCTAGATCTGCCATGTCATAAAGCAGTTTCTACAACTACCTTTCCCAGGAGAGGTCGCGTTGGGCCTGTTTCGATTCTGGGGCGGGCCATTCAAGTTCCCATCTTCGTTGCAGTCTAATCCGGCTTGGTATTACAGTACTGGATTCTTTGAAACCTCTCAGCCCAGACAGTCTAGAGCTGGTCCTAGATCGGTGGTGGGATGGACCTGTTCACCCTTGGGGCAGGAAGACCTTGGCAGTCTGCGAGCCTGTTTTGCATCTCCAGTCGTTAAAATGAACTATTGGTGAATCCTTAAACTACTGTCAATCCTATCATCCAATATTTCAAGGTGGTCTGAGCCAGCTAATTCACAGTGAACGCAGGCTATTGGTGCGAAGTCCTTGCTTTGTCCCAAATCCTAATATTAGGGGGATATATCCCAATGATCTAATGTCTGGATGAATTTCATGGGAAACAGGCATGCTCTATAGTCACGGTAATACCCACCCAGTCTTACATACTCTAACTGTAGTTCTTCCTAATGAATTTGTTTCTTAACTGATCTTTCAATTTCATTTTGCATATGACAATTAATTCTTCACTTAGCCCACACGTAACAACAATGCACTGTTTCAAGAGCGAATATGAAATAGACGCATCCCACTGTATACGTGCCGACCTGGACCGCTCAAAGGACTACTACCGGGCTCTTCGCCGATCCCATCACCCGGAACCCGGGCCCGTCTTTGCCCACTGGACTGCACCTCTTCTATCCAGGCCAGATCAAAACCCTCTTGAAAATTCATATAATTGCTAAATACTCTGGGGGTGTTGGACCCAAATACAAACCAAAATATACATTACATGGCCGTTTGTTGGGTGGCAGGGGTTTGAAGTTCACGGTTAAGACAAACTGGCAGACTAGGTTCTAGGGCTGGTTACTGTTCCAGTCCGGTTTTGAGGACCATATACAACAATACCACTTTTACCTCAGATGGTATTGGAAGTTGACAAAAATTTCTTATTATCATGCATTGTATTTCAGTGCTGAATCAGTTATCACTTTCTGAGGGGTTCTTCAACCTCCAACTTATAGCGTAATCTAATTTAAATTTCCTTTTGGTCTTTAACATATTCTAATAACGTGAACTTTGAATATTCAGTATCATGTCTAATGCTTCTGCTTGCAATATTCAGAGTTATGTCTTCATTTTGTAAAGAACCATAAAGCTATCTTAAAGAGGACTATTCTTCCCTGTTATAGAATCTAATATAGTTTGTACTGATTGTGCTATTCTCTCATTATGACAATTCAAAACCCAACTATTAGTTTGAGTGACCTTTAAGTTCCAAGCAATTACAATACCACATGAAAATACATTCCATTACTTTACACTTCCACATACATTCCCTTTTTTACATGAACCCTTCAATTTTGGGCATTCACCTGTATAGAACTTCAGATACATTTCCCTGCAATATGATGATTTAACCTTTCAACTTCTTATATATCTTTATAGGAGTGACTTCACACATTCACCAAGTTAGCATAACAAGTACATACCTGGTACAAACAATACTTTCTCTACAGCAAATTTACATTTTACGCTTAACATGCTTATATATTTTCAGAATGTTTCAACAGAAAGCGTAGCTCTCTACAGGGAAATTGCATTTTACCTTTTATATGCTTATATATTTTCTGAATGTTTCAACCGAAGTCGCAGCTGTTTGAGGATGGCCTATTCTTTATTGAAGGACATATCACCACAAAAGGACACGTGGACTATAAAGATCAGAGTATCGAGGATGTGGGAATCAGTAAATTTCAAAACTAACAATGACCTCATTGGCCTGGACATGATACTGCTGGACGAAGAGGTACAATCTTAAAAAGTAAATTTTTTTATTTATTTGTTCATCTTCGTTTAGATAATATTACATTTACACACATTTTCCCAAGGGTACTGCTATTCATGCATTCATAAGAAAGAACCAAGTGGTTCGTTTCAAGAACCTACTCTCTGAAGGGGGAAATATACACTATCAGTAATTTCAAGGTAGTCGAGGCATCTGGCAATTTCCGCCCCATCCACGGAAAATACAAAGTAATTTTCTTCCTTACAACTTCTGTCGCTACTTCCAAACTAGGAAAGAGCCAAATACCAAAGCACTATTTTGTGTTTGTTGGGAATGGTGAAATAGAACGTCGGTGTTCCGACAAATCCTACTTGACAGGTTAATTTAAGATTAGACCTTACTATTCCTTTTAAAAACCAACTCTGCTATACATGAAATATTGTTTACTAACATCAACATGTTGATTACAGATGTGATTGGACGTTTCCATCAGATAGGACCTATAAAGCGAATACCTTTAGCAAGTGGAGAGGCTTCAGTTCGACCAATTCAACTTGAATTGCAAGAGTAAGCCTTTATATACTTGCTTATTCATTTCTTACACACTCAGTAAACTAAGACTGTCCAGTTCAGTTTTGAATACAATTTGAATACTTCAACCGTGTTCTGTGTAGGGGAAAAATTGTGACGGTCAACATATGGGGTTCAGCTGCTATGGAAATTGAAAACAATTTTGACGAAACCTCTTCCCTACCAGATATTTTTATAGTCACATCAAAGACTGCAAAGTCATTTAAAGGTTCAGTATCTTACCTCTGTTTAATACAATCATAAGTTTTTCATTAATATTCAATATACGCGTTTAAAACAATCTTAAGTTCCTCATTAATATTCAATATACGCGTTTTAAACAGGAGAAAACACATTGTCAACAACAACTGCCTCGAAGATCCATTTCAACTTGGCCATCCCAGAGGTTACTAAACTACATAGAAGGTAGTAACCAAATAAACCAATGCTCCAGCTCCTACAAAAATAAGTGTAAAAGTTTTAAGCATTGCTTTATGAATGTACAGGTTTGTAGGATCTGGTCCGTGTATTAAGTTGCCCGATGATGAAGAATCACTCTCTGTCCCTGATAAAGAATTGGCCCTACAAAATAGGATAACAATTGTTGAATTACTGCACAATCAGTGGCAGGAAAAGGATAAGGTAAACACTCAGTGATAACCATTATTCAATGTTAATACTTGAAAGTTCATTACGCAAGAAATTTCTGCTGACATTTTTTTCCCCTACAGGGTTTGAAATTGACATGTTTGGCGAAAATCCAGAGCATAGTAAACAAACCAGGTTGGTTTTATAAAGCATGTCATGAGTGTAAAAGGGAAGTAATAGAAACAGACAAAATCTTTTGGTGCAACGAATGTAAATGAGAAGCAGAATTCACAATTCCTAGGTTCAGCTATTTTACATAGACATATAGTTACAAACTTGCCATTGCATTCACATTTTTCATAATAAGGGCATTTCGTCAGGTACATGTTGCGGTTGCAAGTGAAGGATTAAACTGGTTCAACAACTTTTGTCGCATTTGACAAACGGGTAGAGAAGCTGATCAACAAACCTATTGAGGAATTAGCACCAATTGTCAATGAGGTATGATCCAAACTCATCAATGAAGCAAAATCCTACTTAAGAAGTTTTAGCCCACCGTCTACTCTGAATAGAATATTTTAAAATTTAGTTTAACCTTGACATATATTTTAAGTGGCTAAGAAAGTGAACACAAAAATATGAAGAATCGTACTTTTTACTTCTTGGTTCCGAAGCACAAAAGTTAATGAAACCTACCGGTACGAATAACTACCTTTACACTCTACTTTTGTGATACGTATGACGGTTCTATTGTGCATGACCGATGTTCTGCAAAATAATCTTATAGATATGCTGCTGAACTGCAACGTAGATTTACTATTTCATGATGATATAAAAAACAATTAGCTGATCAAGTATGACTTGGAGGTATGAGCTGGAAAACTATAGTTTTGCAAACAAAGCATGAGATAAAAGCCATATACAAAATGACCATTCCCGTTTTTTAAAATGACTTTTGGTAATAGACTCCGAAAAGATAATTTCATTAGAATTAGGATGCCAATTTTAACTTGAGAAATAGAGAATCGTTCCGTGCAGGGAGTTGCTTTCAGTAAACGACTTACTTACATCCATAATTTCATCTGTACATTCTACTGACTAATTATATATAAATGCAGAGAGCAGCCATTACAGATATAGCTCCAATCGTGCAAAATCTTTGTTGAAACAGAGTATATTTTCCAAATTGAACTTACATACTTCAATATAAAGGAAGGACACAACAGTTACACCATCACGAAGGTTTGGGACCTTATGATAACTGGTGAATGCAATACCAACGACAATGCAGGACCCCAGATACGAATTTAATTCATTCAAACTAAATGATCTTTTCCACACCGTATACCTCCATAACGGTGCAAAAACTTTTTGAACAGGCTGAAAGCTCTCCTGGAGACGCGATGACTACAAACTTATCCACTATCACAACAAATGAGAACCACCCCCTAGAGCTGCAAAAGGGAAACAGAAGTGTAACAAGTCAAATGACTTTACTTTCGGTTGTATATTATATACCCAATCAACAGATTTAAATCAAATTGATTACTTCCTTACATTATGAAGCAAAATCAAATTTGTTAACTATTTGTTACTATATTTCTCAAGCCGGGAAACCAAATACTAACGAGAAGGAGAAAATCACTCTTCAACCTGCCATCCGCAAATCTACGCCCCTGAAAGACAGCAAAGGGAAAAAGAAATTTTCATCGAAGGTACTTCATTGAAAATACTAAATAGCACATTTTTTATAAAAACTACACAAGTCCATTTGAAAGCAATTCATATATGAATCAATTGCTATTTATTTACAACACTAACAGATGAACTTACCATAATTTAGGCTGAAACAGAACCACCGTTTGAAAAGGAAGCTGATGCTCATGAATATAATGTGGTCAATACACCTTCACATAGCACAAAGACAAAAAGAAAGATGTCTTCCAGGCTAAGAGAAGTTCCAACTGACACAAATGAAGATTCTGAACATTCTCAAGACGGGAAAGCAAAGAGTAACAAGAAGGAGAAAATGACTCCTCAACCTGCCATTCCCAAATCATTGCCCCTAAAAGACAACAAAGGGAAAAAGAAATTGCCATCCCAGGTACTACATTGAAAATACTAAATAGCATATTTTTAATAACAACTACATAAGTGCATTTCCAAGCAATTCATATATGAATCAATTGCTATTTATTTACAACACTAACAGATGACCTTACCATAATTTAGGCTGAAACAGAACCACTGATTCACAAGGAAGTTGATGCTCTTGAATCTAATGGGGCCAATACACCTTCACAAAGCACAAAGAGAAAAAGGAAGATGTATTCCAGGCTAACAGAAGTTGCAACTGACGCAGATGAAGATTCACAAAATTTACTCAACCTTACTTCGTTCAAACGCCCATCTCGAGCTGACAAAAAGTCTACAAAATCATTGACGAACTCGAAATGATCCATACCAACGATGATGCCTACCAAAGTCGATTGTTTAAATAGCTTATTGTTGATTTTACTAAATTCTTAGAAGAATGGATGTAATTAACAACTTAAAGCCCAAACCAATTGGGAGGTGTGTAAGTTAACTATTGAAGGACTTCAGTATTCAGCAACAGCAACAGGTTTTATCTGATTTTTTAAAAGTGTTAGGCCTACTTTCCCGAAAATTATCTCTGTTAAGGCGGTGAAACTATCAGAAAGTGTTCAATGGTATCAATTGACAACTTTTACCAAGTTATTTGCTTAATTGTTGCGCTGAAAGTGTCCTATGTTATCAATTGCTAAGATCATGATAATCGGTTAAACTAACAATCGATTGCATATCAATGCATTCCATTCAAAATTCAATCAACCTTATTTATAAGATAAGTTCTACCATGATAATCTCATAACCACGGTACCCCCGCGCATCGCGCGGGCTTACGACTAGTTTAATTTAAGATAAAAAAAAAAGAACAATTCATTGCAGAAACCTTAGCCAAAAAGTTCGTTAAGTGACTGGGAAAAGTGAACGAAAATTTACAGAAGAAATAATAGACATAGTGAAAATTATAAAGATGTGAATCCTGACTGCGGGTCTACAAGTGCAACACCGTCATCAAATTTTTTGAGACGCGCGCGCGCAAACACATCTATATAATAAGATAGACTTAATTACTTAATGCATATCTCCAATATACCGATACTAAGAAATTGCAACCCCCACTTCTAGAATAGACTTATTGCACCACCCATTTGCAATGTAAAAGCTGAATAAGAGATCTTAGATTGTACGTGCACGTGAAGACAACCCTTGAGGATATCCTTTGTACATCACAGAATGTTAAGATTATTTCTCATTCACAGTCATATCTCTATTGTCATGATCAATCGTGTAAGTGCGTAATTATATGGGAAATTTCTTATTCGCACTTCATATTGTTTTGGTCCTACAATATTATGACATTTTATTTGCTACCAATTTGTATACAAGAGACTGGGAGTTAATAATTGTAAGGCTTAATTACTTAATGCATGCATCTAGGGTGGTAGCTCAAGTGGTAGAGCGTTAGAAGCCCCTGCATCAGGTCCCAAGTTCAAACCCGATTGATGACAAACAGTATGTCGAAACTCTCACATTGCAACCCCCAGTTCTAGAACTAGCTTATTGCAACCCCCAACGTCAATGTGAAACTGGTAAGAAAAGTCATCCAAATACTAACGGAGGTAAAGGGGTAAAATTCTCATATGATAATAATAATAAAATAAGCAATTATGAAAGAAATGAAGATGAAGAAGGTTAGAACAGAATTGAAGAAAGAAAGAAAGAAAGAAGATAAATATAAGAACATTCCAGTGTTCAAAAAAAAATCTAAGAACATTCCTCTGGTTTATCTAAAAAAAATGTCTCTAGTTCCGATTTGTCTATCTGGCTCTCGATCACTCTCGCTCTATATGCCTTTGGTTGAAGCGACAATTGTGGATTATGGGTTTGAGTAGAGAAACCACCTCCCATTACGGCATGGGTTTGAGTAGAGAAACCAAACAGAGTGTTAATGTTTGTTTCTGGCTTTCAATTGCTTCCGGTTTCAATCAAGCATGGGGTATGAAAGGAATCAGACGATTCCAGTACTGAAGAAATCAAACAAAACAAGAAAGAAACAATTTCATTGATTTTCTGGAGAAAATTAGACAGAGCTTCGCTTCATTTTTCAGGAAGACGAAGAAGAAGCTGATGAACCTTGGATACGGGGAAGGGGATTTATATCCCAGTACACCAACTGTCTTATTTCAGACCGTTGGATCTCATGGCTTGATCTCAGCCGTTCATAATTTTTAAAAAATTAATCTAAGGCCCAGAAAGTTTGGCTTAGTTTACAAACAGCTTTAGAAAATATTGAATAGTACACAAAACTTTTTTAAATGACAAAAGAGCACCGGGGACATTGCTGCTGAGCAGAGAACTTCCTGGTAAAGGCAAAAAAACTCCCTTTTGACTTGTTTGTGCAAGACTTTCTTCTTTTGATTTGTCTTGAAACCATTTTGTCTTCATTTCTTCATTTTGTTCTCGATCTTCTTCTTGTCTTTGTTCAAATCTGCTAATACCCTCCCTCAAGTTAATGGTGCTGGAGAGACCATTAACTTGGACTTCAAATAGCCAAATGCAGTTGCAGCTAGTCCTTTGGTGAATAGATCTCCTAGCTGATCTGCAGAGTAAACAAATTCAACCAGTAGTTGCTTTCTTAACACTTTTTCCCTAATGAAATGATAGTCTAGTTCAATATGCTTTGTTTTGGAATGCATGATGGGATTAGCAGTCATGTGAATTGATGATTCATTGTCACAAAAAAGAATTTGAGGTTGTTTTAAGAAAATATGCAAGTCTTGAAACAAATATTGAAACCATGTAATTTCTGCAGCATTTGTTGCCAAAGCTCTATATTCTGCCTCAGAGGATGATCTAGAGACAGTTGGCTGTTCTTTTGCAGCCGAGTGAATAGGATTTTTGCCCAGAAAAAGGACAAAACCACTGGTGCTACTTCTATCAGATGGGTTACCAGCCCAATCTGCATCAGAGAATGCACAAAAATGTAAGTCACTGGGCTTGTAGAAAAGACCATCAGTAGCGATCACGAACATGTCTCCGGGGGATCGGGGGCAGCGCCCCCGAAAAAAATATTTTGACCCGTTTTGACCCGTTTGGGCTTGGATCCGCCCCGGTTTGATAGGTTGTCTATTTATAGAGTTCTTAGGGTTTGTAGCATGTTATGTTGAGCGTTCTGATTTCGCTTGTAATTCTCTCTGAGACAATTCGTCTGTTTTAGTGAAATCTCTGCAACTCCGTGGAGTAGGCTGTTTTGCCGAACCACGTAAATCTGTGTGTTTTGATTCTTTCTTTCTGCATATTTTTCGTTTTTCACAACAACTGGTATCAGAGCCTGGTTCGCTAGGGTTTGGGAAAAACTATGGTAGATGAGATGAAAGGTTCTGGAATTGAAAAGTTTGACGGCACAGATTATGCGTACTTGAAGATGCAGATAGAGGACTATCTGTATGGGAAGAAACTGCACGCTCCAATGGAGGGGGTAAAGCCTGAAGCCATGAAGGAGGAAGACTGGAAGGTTATGGATCGACAGGTTCTGGGCATTGTTCGGTTGACGCTGTCAAGGTCGGTTGCGCACAACGTTATTAAGGAGACTACTACAGCTTCGCTGATAAAGGCGTTGTCAGGAATGTACGAGACTCCGTATGCTAATAACAAGGTGTACTTGATGAAGCGTCTGTTCAATCTGAAGATGACAGAAGGTATGTTGGTTGCTCAACATCTTACTGATTTCAATACAATTACGAATCAATTGTCTGCTGTTGAAATTGACTTTGATGATGAGGTTAGGGCTTTGATACTATTAGCGTCATTACCTAATAGTTAGGAATCTATGCGAACTGCTGTTAGTAATTCTGCTGGAAAAGAAAAGTTGAAGTATGATAACATACGTGATTTAATTCTGGCTGAGGAAGTGCGTCGTAAAGATTCTGGTGAACCTTCGGGTTCAGTCTATAATGTTGATAATCGTGGCAGAAGCAACTAAAGGAATGATGATAATATAATAATAATAATAATAATCGGGGAAGATCAAAATCTAAGCATGGAGGTACCAGTCGTGGAAAATCGCATACGAGGGATGGAAGCACGGTTAATTGCTGGAACTGTGGTAAATCATGTCACTTTAAGAGTGATTGTAAGGCACCGAAGAAAACATAGAGGAAAGTCTGGGAATTCGGTGAATGCAGTCAGTGATGAAATTCAAGATGCTTTACTTCTTGCTGTGTATAGTCCCATTGATGATTGGATATTAGATTCGGGTGCTTCTTTCCATACTACCTCGCACCGTGAAATTATGCAGAACTTTACTGCTGCGGATTTCGGAAAGGTGTACTTGGAAGATGGGGAGCCGCTGAATATTGTTGGTCAGGGTGATATTGATGTCAAGCTTGCAAGTGGTTCTGTATGGACTTTGCGGAAGGTGAGACATGTTCCTGAACTGAAGAAGAATGTGATATCGGTGGGACAGCTTGATGATGATGGTAACTCTGTGGTCTTCTCAAGTGGTGCATGGAAGGTTTTGAAAGGTTCCATGATACTTGCTCGTGGTGAGAAAACATGAACTTTGTACATGACTTCGGGACCGAGTGATACAGTAGCAGTTGCTGAAGCTGAGCAAGACGCTGATTTGTGGCATCGCAGACTTGGTCATATGAGTCATAGAGGTATGAAGATATTGCAGTCCCAAGGTAAGCTCTCAAAGCTGAAGTCTGTTGATCTGGGTATTTGTGAGAGCTGTATTATGGGAAAGCAGAAGAGAGTCAGTTTCTTGAAAGGCGGTCGTGCCTTGAGATCAAGCAAGCTGGATCTCGTGCACACAGATGTGTTGGGTCCTTCACCAGTAGCGTCGCTAGGAGGATCTCAATACTATGTCACTTTCATTGATGATTTCAGTAGGAAAGTATGGGTTTATTTTATGAAAAATAAATCCAATTTATTTGAAACTTTTATAAAGTGGAAAGCCATGGTTGAGACTGAAACGGGTTTGAAATTGAAGTGTTTGAGATCTGATAATGGTGGAGAATACATTGATGGTGGACTTAAGGATTATTGTGCTGCGCATGGAGTTAGACTCGAAAATACTCTTCCCGGGACACCACAACAGAATGGTGTGTCTGAGCGCATGAATAGGACCATCAATGAGAGAGCTAGAAGCATGAGGCTGGATTACCGAAGACTTTCTGGGCAGATGTAGTTAGCACAGCGGTTTATTGCATAAACCGTGGACCTTCAGTTCCGTTGGAATTCAGATTGCCTGAAGAAGTATGGAGCGGAAAAGAGGTTAGTTTTGATCATTTGAAAGTTTTCGGTTGTGTTTCTTATGTTCATATTGATGCTGCCAGACGTAGTAAGCTAGATGCCAAGTCCAAGATTTGTTTCTTTATTGGCTATGGAGATGCACATTTTGGTTACAGATTCTGGGATGCTGAGAACAGGAAAATTATAAGAAGCAGAGATGTGATCTTCAATGAGAAGATGATGTATAAGGATAGGGCGAGTGTTGCTATTGATACAGAGGATAAAGTCCCAGCTACTCCTTCGTATGTTTGTCCTGATATTCTTGAGGATGTCACTCCCAGTGATGATGTTCCGCGTGATCAGTCTAGTGTGCCTGACACTACTGAGTTACAGCCAGTTGCAAAGGACAAGAACACTCCTCCGAGGACCTATGTTAGAACTCGGGTGGGGACTAGGAACAGAAAGGTCCCAGAGCGTTACTCCCCTAGTCTTAATTATATATTGTTGACTGATGCTGGTGAGCCTGAGACTTATGCAGAGACTTTGCAGGATGTTCACTTTAGCAAGTGGGAGTCAGCAATGAATGATGAGATGGATTCTTTACTTCGGAATCAGACATGGGAGTTAACTGAGCTTCCAACAGGGAAGAAGGAACTTCATAACAGGTGGGTATATCGTGTGAAGAATGAAACTGATGGAAGTAAACGGTATAAGGCAAGACTTGTTGTGAAGGGGTACCGGCAGAAGCAGGGAATTGATTATTCTGAGATATTTTCACCTGTGGTGAAGCTCACAACTATTAGGTTGGTGCTGAGTATGGTTGCTCAAGAAGACTTATATCTTGAGCAGTTAGATGTAAAGACTGCATTCCTTCATGGTGACTTGGAGGAAGAATTGTATATGCATCAGCCAGAGGGTTTCGAGGTACAGGGAAATGAGAATCTTGTGTGTAGGTTGAAGAAGAGCTTGTATGGTCTGAAACAAGCTCCTCGGCAGTGGAACAAGAAATTTGATAGTTTTATGTGCAGCTTAAAGTACACGAGATGTCATGCAGACCATTGTTTCTATGTTAGACAGTTTGATGGCTCCTACATTATCTTGTTGTTATGCGTTGATGATATGCTGATCGCAGGATCTAGTTTGGATGAGATTAACAACTTGAAGAAGAAATTGTCTACACAGTTTGCCATGAAGGACTTGGGCCCTGCAAGTCAGATTCTTGGTATGAGGATAGTCAGAGATAGAGCCAGAGGTACTCTGTATTTGTCCCAGACAGAGTATGTGAAGAAGGTACTAAGCAGATTCAGCATGGATCAGGCTAAGCCTGTGAACACTCCGTTGGGGGGTCATTTTAGATTGAGTAAAGATGATTCACCAAAGACATTTGAAGAACGGGAACACATGGGTAAGACTCCATATTCCTCAGCTATTGGTTCGTTGATGTATGCTATGGTTTGTACTAGGCCAGATATTTCCCATGCAGTGGGAGTTGTGAGCAGGTACATGAGTAATCCAGGAAAGCAACATTGGGAGGCAGTTAAATGGATCTTAAGATACTTGAGAGGTTCTTCAGACACGTGCTTATGTTTCGGTGGAGGTGCTTTGAAACTTAAGGGTTTTGTTGATGCTGATCTTGCTGGTGATCTGGATAAGAGGAAGAGTACTACAGGGTATGTGTTCACCTTGGGTGGTACGGCAGTGTCGTGGGGTTCTAACTTACAGAAGGTTGTTGCTCTTTCAACAACGGAAGCTGAGTATATTGCTATCACGGAAGCAGCAAAGGAGATGGTGGTTGCAGAGGTTCTTAAGAGAGTTGGGGAAGATACAGGAGAATGGCACGCTTCACAGTGACAGTCAGAGTGCTATTTTTCTTGCTAAAAATCCAGCGTTCCATTCTAAGACCAAGCATATTGAGACAGAGTATCATTTCATCCGTGAGTTACTTGATGATGGTCAGTTTCAGTTTGAGAAGATTTGTGGAAGTGAGAATCCAGCAGACATGTTCACAAAGGTTGTTACTGTTGAGAAACTGAAGCTGTGCGCAACTTCAGTGGGTTTTCTTTCTTGAAGAAGATGAGTTGAGTTGCAGGGATGGAGCTTGATTATGTTAGGGGATGTGGTTCTGGTACATGATGTTGAACTAGTCTCCAAGTGGGAGAATTGTTGGGGTGGAGCCCTGGTTCATGGGCGACCCGTTTTATGAATCGGCCCGGTTCATGTTTTGCTACGACCCGAAAAGGGAGACATGATTCGTGGAGCGAAGGCTTGGGCCGGTAGGCCCAAGCCATAGCGATCACGAACATGTCTCCGGGGGATCGGGGGCAGCGCCCCCGAAAAAAATATTTTGACCCGTTTTGACCCGTTTGGGCTTGGATCCGGCCCGGTTTGATAGGTTGTCTATTTATAGAGTTCTTGGGGTTCGTAGCATGTTATGTTGAGCGTTCTGATTTCGCTTGTAATTCTCTCTGAGACGATTCGTCTGTTTTAGTGAAATCTCTGCAACTCCGTGGAGTAGGCTGTTTTGCCGAACCACGTAAATTTGTGTGTTTTGATTCTTTCTTTCTGCATATTTTTTGTTTTTCACAACACGTGAATGGTTTAACAACCCACGTGCTCACCGCCACCCGTAAACAAAAGATCCACGTGTAGGCCAAAGAATGCCACACGTGAGGGGGCGTGTTGAGAAGTCCCACATCGGACATTCAAGAAGAAGAAATATAATTAATAAGTGTCCTGGGCTACTCCCCTCATTGCCAATTGGTTTTGAAGTGGAACCCCATGGATTCTAACATTCGCTACACCTGTTCAAACAATCAGGGGGATCTAGAAAATATCAGAGAACGTCTTGATAGATGTCTTGTTACTGATGGTTGGACATATTTGTTTGGTTGGGGTAAGGTGGATCAACTTGTAGCGGAAGTTTTGGATCACGTTCCTGTTCAGGTAGTATGGCTTCGGGTATTGTGCATAATATCCGGATCAACAAGAGATTTCAGTTTGAGACAATGTGGCTGCAGAACCAGCATTGTGCAAACTTCGTTGAGAATAGTTAGACTGAGTTGCATGGTCCTTTTCACGGAAAACTAGGCAGTATGGCTATTGCGTTTTCAGCATGGAACATGGACGTCTTCGGAAATGTTAAAACGCGGCTTAGAAGATTAAGGAGCCGACTTCAGCACCTGGTTGAAGGTTCTCAGACGGCTGCTGCGGTGGCGGAATCTAGATTTATTTGTATTTATGTTCTAAAATTACTTCTAAAAGAGGAAGATATGTGGAGACAGAGGAGCAGGGAAGTTTGGATGCGTAAGGGTGGCCAAAATTCTAAGTTTTTTCACAGGAAAGCTACTATTCGAAGAAATAGAAATCGTATTGTGGGTTTAGAAGAATCGACAGGCATATGGTCGACGGATTAGGTACAAATTATATTGATTTTGACTGATTATTTTATATCCATATTCGCTAGTACAAAGCCTTTGCGTGCTCAGATGGAATCTACGGTTAGAAACGTGGAAGAGTTGGTCTCTTTGGAACAAAGAGCAGCTATGGATTTGCCATTTACTCAAGCTGAAGTGCGTGCTGCTCTTCACCAGTTGGAACCATCCAAAGCGCCAAGCCCAGACGTCTTTCCGGCTGCTTTTTCCAGCGGTTTTGGGGTTTGGTGGGAAGAGAAGTAGAAGAATTATGCCTCAATTTTCTGAATGGTGATGGAGATATCTTAGCCGTCAATCATACTCTTATTGCTTTGATTCCAAAATTTACACAGGTCAGGAAGTCTACTGATTTACGCTCTAACAGTTTGTGTACCACAGTGTATAAGATAATTGCAAAAACTATGGCTAACCGGCTTAAAATCAGTCTAAATTCTATTATATCGGAGAATCAGTCTGCTTTTTTCCCTCGTAGATTAATCTCGGTTAACATACTTATCTCTTTTGAGCTGTTACATTCCATGAAGAATCGAAAGAAGGGTAAAACAGGGTACCAGGCGCTTAAAGCTGACATGAGCAAAGCTTATGATAGAGTAGAGTGGGATTTCCTTTGTGCGGTGATGGAAATAATGGGTTTCGGTCTCCGCTGGATCAATTTGGTGATGAATTGTATACCCACCGTTAGCTACAGTTTAATTATCAACGGTGAAGTCCAAGGGAAACTTGTTCTCGAAAGGGGTTTGCGTCAGGGGTGCCCTTTATCCCCTTATCTTTTTCTTCATGTTAGTGAAACTTTGTCTCGGAGTCTAACAGTTTCCATGCAGGAGGGGCGAATCTCAGGAATGTCGGCTTCCAGGGGTGGTCCCAAGATCTCTCACCTCTTCTTTGCAGATGACAGTTTGTTATTTACAAAGGCGGCAATTGAGGAGATTTAGGTGCTTAAAGGTGTACTCCAAGAGTATGAACAAGCTTCTATCCAGATGTTAAACTTGCAGA
Organism: Linanthus parryae; assembly: GCA_023055425.1. NCBI lineage: Eukaryota > Viridiplantae > Streptophyta > Magnoliopsida > Ericales > Polemoniaceae > Linanthus > Linanthus parryae. Next base: position 122,554,637 of record JALGPY010000004.1, on the reverse strand, counting down.
AATCATCAGTTATCTTTTCAGATAACGTTGGAGTAGAGGAGTGTTTGTCTCTTAGTGAGACTTGTGGCGTCCAGTTGGAATCCCAACATGAAACCTACCTGGGTCTTCCAACCCGTGTAGGTAGGAGTCCGACAACTACCTTTAGCCCGTTGGTGGAGCGAGTTTCTGCTAAAATGAAGGGCTAGAAGGGAAGTTCACTTTCCAAAGTTGGCAGGGAGGTGTTGATCAAAGCAGTTGTTCAGGCCATCCCAATATACACCATGAGTTGTTTTTTGCTTCCTGTTAAAGTTTGTCAGGATCAGGAGAACTAACTAAGAATATTTTGGTGGGGTAGACGAGCAAAAGAGGAAGATTCACTGGGTGTCATGGGATAAAATGAAGAACTAACGTGAGAACGGTGGTCTTGGTTTTCGTGACTTTCAAGACTTTAACAAGGCAATGCTAGCTAAATAGGTTTGGCGAATCATTCAACATCCAAACTCCTTGGTGGGAAGAGTATTCAAGGAGAAGTATTTACGAGCTACAAATTTGTTGGAATTTACGCTCAAGAAGACAACTCAAGTTTCATATGTTTTCAGAAGTTTACTAACAGGAAGGGATTTGTTGAAAAGGAGGCTTGTGTGGAAAATTAAGGACCGAAGGGGTGTTAAAATCTACAAAGACAATTGGTTACTCAGGCCAAGTACTTTCAAAGTCATTACGCCGTGCCCCACGGGGAAGGAGGATGCTCGGGTCAGCGACCTTATAGATGACAGCTCAAATTCTTGGGATGTGGTAAAAGTTCAGCAAGCTCTATGGCCAGTTGATGTAGAATCAGTACTATCTGTTCCCATTGTTTCCCAAGGAACGGCTGATCATCTTTATTGGGTGCACTCGGAAGACGGAATTTATACAGTAAGGTCGGGTTATAAAGTACAAAGGGAGTTCACAAATTCATTGCCTTCCTCCTCAACACAGCCGGCTGATTATGGGTGGATGAGGAAAATGTGGGGCTTAAAAATTCCAAAAAAGATGTTGATGACAGTTTGGAGATTATGGCACTCTTCACTGCCATTAGCTACAAAGTTGCGCTCTCGAGGAGTAGATGTTCCCCAACATTGCAATGTCTGCAAACAAGAGTTGGAAACAGTGAAGCATTTGTTTTTTGATTGTCACCATGCAAGAGAAGTGTGGAATTTATTGCTGGGAGATGTCCCTGACCCTGCTGCTTCAACAAGTGTACAGGAGGTAATCTCCAAGTTTTTCTTGGAAGAGACCATTACCAGGATTGAGTTGTTTGCAGTGGCGATCTGGTCTATTTGGTCCAACAGAAATGACGAATGTTTTTGCAAAAGTGGGAGTGTTCCGGAGAAGGTTTGTTTGAAAGGGCAAGCGTTGTTGCATTGGTATATAAGGAGGCAAGAGTGGCCGGCTTTTTGGAAGAGACTTCAGATGCGGACTTCACCATTGCCGGGGTTTGGCCACGACCAAAGGAAGGGGTTGGTCTACAGTGCGTCCGCCAATAGGGCGGACGTCAGCTAATTTGTCCACTAGCGCGGGCCCCGTCACTACGAGACAAAAAGTTTACCCGGTATAGCAGGTCAATAGGGTTTGTAGATAACATTGTTACATTAGTAGATAGCACTAGAAAACAATTGTAATCTTTCTGCTGCAGAAACTGCCCAGAAAGATAACAGCACAAGATCTAAAGATAACCAGAAGCATAAACTAGATAACAAAAGCCTACAAAGTAGATAACATCCGTTCTAAGTGATGGATCTTCACGAGTAATTCCATCCTAAAACCAGCAAACATAAGTCCTAATTGCCTTTCCATGACATATTCGTTGATTGAGACCAATAGAAGTCCCCTTTGTCATCAAATTCAACTGGTATCTCTCGTTAATCATCTTCCGCATCGATTTCTTCTTCGTAGGAGTCCACGGGAGGATTGGGACATGTAGTCCTGTTGTGTCCAAGCTCCTTGCAATTACCGCACCGTCTCCGCTTGTCCTGCTTGGGTCCTTTTGGGTGTTTCGTGTCCGGTGGGTTCGGATTCTTCACGTGGCTGTAGGGATTATCTTCTTTCTTCACAACTCCGTGGGTACCCTCTTCAGCTTGAGTACACATTCTCGTCATAGTTCTGATTCCATCGGCCATGTGATCCTTCCAATACTTATAATTTGCAAAAGATCTACAACCCAAAGAGGTGTACAATGTCACCTGGCTCTTCATGGCACCCCGACGAGAAGCTTGGACGGCTGGGTCGTCACACGACTTCTGAATAGGCTCCTTCATCGAAGGCTCGGTTGCGTAGAATTTCTTATCCGTTTTTACCCACCTATCAGCAATTAAATTTGTAGGGATCCTATTAACACCCTTCTCTTTCAGAACAAGAATCATATGTTTGCAGATCATCTTCGATGTCTCAAACTTAAAGCAAGTGCAGCAAAGACCGCGATTAGATCGTGTACACTGAACAATTTGCTGCAGCAGTAGAGAAGATAATGTTAAAAAGCGGGAGAACAATAATCACATGAAAGATAACATTCATTTCAAAATTTATGTAGGAAACTATAGAGAATTACCATAAACAAATAGATAACAATTTCAAAGGATTAGAAAACCCTTGTAAATACGCAGACATTTATTTGATATTGAGGCATCAAAAGTACTACGTGTGTACACTACACTACAAACTAATATCAATTAGTACATGAAGGGAAAAATATGCGTACCACACTGTGCTTTATTTCACCTCTCATCACGTAGAATTGATCAACCTTTGATTCTTCAATGGGAATAACCTTCGTTACTCTGTAATCCTCTGCCATCTCAGCTTGATGCTTGAACTTGAGGAAGATATTATTTGTGAATACCTCAGCTGCATGCTCCTCTAGCTTCCTGAACCTCGTTGTACATATCGGGTCCGATTGGTCAGATTTAAAGTGTTCCTCCCTCTCTTTTTTTCGTAGCTTTCCTAACCCAGTCATTAAACCCCTGCAAAGGTCGACCAACTTATCCATATAGGACACAAAATCCTTGAAAAAACTGTTTACGCTCTCGCACCTCGAGGTTGTTGTTTGTCCGGCAAAGAAGAAGAATTTCAGGTATGTCTCTGCCCACATGTGCCTAGCCAAGTAGGTTACTTGGATCCAATGGTTATGAGAGAGGTCCCATCTTTCTACCATGGCCTGCCAATCTTCAAACCAAAAATTCTCGGGTTTCCTACTATGCATACATTTCTTAAAATCAGAAATGAATGCGGCACCCTTCTTCAGCTTTCCTTCAGCATTCCGACAAAGATGCCAAGAACACAAACGATGTTTTGCATGTGGGAAAATTTTTTGAATGGCACTTTTCATGGCTAAATCACCATCCGTAATAACCGACACGGGCATCTTATTCTCCATTGCCTCCATCAAACAACTCAAGACCCACTCATATGTTTCTTTTTTCTCGTCATGAACAACCGCAAAAGCAAAAAGTGTATTTTGAAAGTGATTGTTCACCCCAGATAAAATTACTAAGGGTTTTCGATACATGTTTGCTTTGTATGTTGCATCGAAAATAAGTACATCCCCAAACCTTTTGTAATCTTCCTGTGATCTCCTGTCACACCAAAATAAACTTTGAAGTTCTTGGTTGCTCCCCAATATGAACCTAAAAAACAAAAATAATATACAGAAAGCATTATTAAAGATTTAGAAAATTTTTATAAAGGAACAGAACAATCTGATAGCATGTAAGAAAACATTCTTACAAAAGATAACAATTGTAAGCAAAAGATAGCAATTCTAATGTGTGAACATAATATCAACAGTGTAGAAAACATTTTTAGAGTAATAGATAATACTCTTACCTTTTGAAAACACCATGATGGCTTTTTTTCAGACTATCAATGAACTTCAGAGTCTGTTGGCCATCTCCTTCATTGGAATATAATTTGTCCAGAGAAGCCATTTTGTTATACATATCCTTCTGTGTGTAAGGGACGTTGGCATAGCCTCCGGATTGTTTTACCATAAAAAGGAAGCCTTGACAGTACTTTATGCCCACCTCCTTCAATGATCTGATGTGTTCGATATCTGACTCGGTCACCTTTCTGTGAGACCGGTGCATGCTCCTGCACTGTGGATCAGAAAGTGTGTGAGAATGTTCTGGTTGAAAATAATCCACTGTAAACGGCTCCGTAGGTGAAGTTCTTTTAATTCTTATTCGAGCTTTGCAGAGGCACCGAGTGTTTCTAGTATGCTCCCTCTTCCGATTTTCTTTGTATTTCCACTTATCAGATCGGACACCTTGTCGCGCACATACAAAGATCCTAGACTTTGTGAGCTCCTTCGTTTCCGGATCAAAATACCTTCTATTACACCTTCTTATCCCGAAACCCAGCATCAAGGCATAAAGGTTGTACCAGTCAAAAGCCTCAATCTCACTGGCAAAAGTCATTGCCTCCACCTGTTCCTTGGTGTATATTACTCCTGTAGGCAGGGAAGTTGTTATTTTTATCCAAGCAGTTAAAAATATTAACAACAAGCTTACTATCACGTACCGGGTTTCAGATCACCATTTGGAGAAATGACAAAGGAGGCTCTTGTTTCATCGTCATCATCCTCATATGGCTCTGTAAGAGAGAAATCGTATCCTTCATCGTCATCCATGGCTTCGAAATCGTATTCGTCTTCTTCATAATCATGAGGCAAAGAACACAAAGCTTTACCTTTGCCATAATAGCCACTTTCTCTAACTTCTCTCGAATTCATCTGGAAGTTTTTTTCTATCCTTCCCTGCTCACCATTACAATTCAAATAAGAAGACTTCAACAAACAAAAAAATAGAATTGCCTCATTTGGAACATATTTTTAATGATGGCAATGTGAATAAAATAAGAAGTTACTAAACATAGTACTAAACATCTGTAAAGGCAACTTCCTTTACATTTATTGTACCTAAAATAATAAATATTTCAACTACCAATCCATTAGTTATACTAGAGAGAAATTTCTGAGGGGCAGATTACAATTGTAGACATGCAGATAACAATTTCAAAGCCTCAGATTATACGAAACTTTATTGGAGTTAGGTGGTAGTTGTCCAAGAGGGCCTGATGAAATTCTGAACACATTAATTGAACTACCCCAACCATATCATTAATTTATCTTTCCCTAATAATGAAAGTTTTATTAACTCTCCTAGCTTCCCAAAGATTTGTTATTACTCTTTGCAACAAATGGACAATGTGAATAAAATAAGAAGTTACTAAACATAGTACTAAACATCTGTAAAGGCAACTTCCTTTACATTTACTGTACCTAAAATAATAAATATTTCAACTACCAATCCATTAGTTATACTAGAGAGAAATGTCTGAGGGGCAGATTACAATTGTAGACATGCAGATAACAATTTCAAAGCCTCAGATTATACGAAACTTTATTGGAGTTAGGTGGTAGTTGTCCAAGAGGGCCTGATGAAATTCTGAACACATTAATTGAACTACCCCAACCATATCATTAATTTATCTTTCCCTAATAATGAAAGTTTTATTAACTCTCCTAGCTTCCCAAAGATTTGTTATTACTCTTTGCAACAAATGGACAATGTGAATAAAATAAGAAGTTACTAAACATAGTACTAAACATCTGTAAAGGCAACTTCCTTTACATTTACTGTACCTAAAATAATAAATATTTCAACTACCAATCCATTAGTTATACTAGAGAGAAATGTCTGAGGGTCAGATTACAATTGTAGACATGCAGATAACAATTTCAAAGCCTCAGATTATACGAAACTTTATTGGAGTTAGGTGGTAGTTGTCCAAGAGGGCCTGATGAAATTCTGAACACATTAATTGAACTACCCCAACCATATCATTAATTTATCTTTCCCTAATAATGAAAGTTTTATTAACTCTCCTAGCTTCCCAAAGATTTGTTATTACTCTTTGCAACAAATGGACAATGTGAATAAAATAAGAAGTTACTAAACATAGTACTAAACATCTGTAAAGGCAACTTCCTTTACATTTACTGTACCTAAAATAATAAATATTTCAACTACCAATCCATTAGTTATACTAGAGAGAAATGTCTGAGGGGCAGATTACAATTGTAGACATGCAGATAACAATTTCAAAGCCTCAGATTATACGAAACTTTATTGGAGTTAGGTGGTAGTTGTCCAATAGGGTCTGATGAAATTCTGAACACATTAATTGAACTACCCCAACCATATCATTAATTTATCTTTCCCTAATAATGAAAGTTTTGTTAACTCTCCTAGCTTCCCAAAGATTTGTTATTACTCTTTGCAACAAATGGACAATGTAAATAAAATACGAAGTTACTAAACATAGTACTAAACATCTGTAAAGGCAACTTCCTTTACATTTATTGTACCTAAAATAATAAATATTTCAACTACCAATCCATTAGTTATACTAGAGAGAAATGTCTGAGGGTCAGATTACAATTGTAGACATGCAGATAACAATTTCAAAGCCTCAGATTATACGAAACTTTATTGGAGTTAGGTGGTAGTTGTCCAAGAGGGCCTGATGAAATTCTGAACACATTAATTGAACTACCCCAACCATATCATTAATTTATCTTTCCCTAATAATGAAAGTTTTATTAACTCTCCTAGCTTCCCAAAGATTTGTTATTACTCTTTGCAACAAATGGACAATGTGAATAAAATAAGAAGTTTCTAAACATAGTACTACAAAACGAATGTTGCCTTACTCGGTGTAATTTGACTCACACAATGTAGAGTTAGGATGTTATGATGTTTCTTCACGGCCCACTAATCTTTTGGGTAAAGAAGAACCCAGTTACATGAAATGATGAACGCACCCGTGGCACGATACCATCGTGTTGTTGAACACTCGTGGCGGGACGGAAGGAGAACCCTCGCGTCATTACGCTTCATTGCAAAATTACACAATATGACTCCTCAACACAACCACCAAAAAGCTCAAGGCACACCGTGATGTGCTACAACACAAGGCCTTCCGCCATGGAACAGTGTGTGATGGGGACAGCGCCATTGTTCGTGTATCCTTCAAGTGTGTGACTCGGGAGCTTAATTTAATCACAAATAAAGTCACTCAACATGCACGAGCCACATTTACCAAAACATCTCGAGCAATTAGTGGGGGAGAATCGATTTTCAGAGTTTTCGGGGTCAGTAAGAGGGAGTTGACCAAACTCAAGTCAATCAGGATTAACCCACACGAGGCGGGAATGAAAATAAAATGTCCCCTCCTTGACCCACACGATGATTGAAATGAAGAAAAATTATAAAAACATGGCTCAAACACAGACAACATTTCTAAGCTAGGAAGATAACAATGGTTCTAGGGTTTAGAAAATTGGAAAACAACTTCAAGAATGCAGAAAACAATGTCAAAGAAACGTTGGATCACATGCATTTTGCATGGGAGAGAGCCTGTTTTGTAGAATGAAAACATCACAGTGCCGTAATTTGAAACTATAATGGACTTGGAAAACCAAATATATGACTTGATTATTAAGACTCAAATAGGTTGAGTAAAAATTAAAAGCACGTAGACATTCACGTTACAAAAATTTAGTTTTTATGGATTAATTCGAGCCCCATATGTTCTTTGTTGATTTATGTTCAACACTGAAGAAGAAATTCCAGCCAAGTAATATGAAAGGTGCCCTATATTGAATCTCAGAGAGCGTAAACAGTATCAGAGTGACAGAAAACATTTTCAGACCTCTAGACAGCAATATCACGTTCACAGATATTATCATTTGAATTGAGCAAGTTCACAACGAATGTTGCCTTACTCGGTGTAATTTGACTCACACAATGTAGAGTTAGGATGTTATGATGTTTCTTCACGGCCCACTAATCTTTTGGGTAAAGAAGAACCCAGTTACATGAAATGATGAACGCACCCGTGGCACGATACCATCGTGTTGTTGAACACTCGTGGCGGGACGGAAGGAGAACCCTCGCGTCATTACGCTTCATTGCAAAATTACACAATATGACTCCTCAACACAACCACCAAAAAGCTCAAGACACACCGTGATGTGCTACAACACAAGGCCTTCCGCCATGGAACAGTGTGTGATGGGGACAGCGCCATTGTTCGTGTATCCTTCAAGTGTGTGACTCGGGAGCTTAATTTAATCACAAATAAAGTCACTCAACATGCACGAGCCACATTTACCAAAACATCTCGAGCAATTAGTGGGGGAGAATCGATTTTCAGAGTTTTCGGGGTCAGTAAGAGGGAGTTGACCAAACTCAAGTCAATCAGGATTAACCCACACGAGGCGGGAATGAAAATAAAATGTCCCCTCCTTGACCCACACGATGATTGAAATGAAGAAAAATTATAAAAACATGGCTCAAACACAGACAACATTTCTAAGCTAGGAAGATAACAATGGTTCTAGGGTTTAGAAAATTGGAAAACAACTTCAAGAATGCAGAAAACAATGTCAAAGAAACGTTGGATCACATGCATTTTGCATGGGAGAGAGCCTGTTTTGTAGAATGAAAACATCACAGTGCCGTAATTTGAAACTATAATGGACTTGGAAAACCAAATATATGACTTGATTATTAAGACTCAAATAGGTTGAGTAAAAATTAAAAGCACGTAGACATTCACGTTACAAAAATTTAGTTTTTATGGATTAATTCGAGCCCCATATGTTCTTTGTTGATTTATGTTCAACACTGAAGAAGAAATTCCAGCCAAGTAATATGAAAGGTGCCCTATATTGAATCTCAGAGAGCGTAAACAATATCAGAGTGACAGAAAACATTTTCAGACCTCTAGACAGCAATATCACGTTCACAGATATTATCATTTGAATTGAGCAAGTTCACAACGAATGTTGCCTTACTCGGTGTAATTTGACTCACACAATGTAGAGTTAGGATGTTATGATGTTTCTTCACGGCCCACTAATCTTTTGGGTAAAGAAGAACCCAGTTACATGAAATGATGAACGCACCCGTGGCACGATACCATCGTGTTGTTGAACACTCGTGGCGGGACGGAAGGAGAACCCTCGCGTCATTACGCTTCATTGCAAAATTACACAATATGACTCCTCAACACAACCACCAAAAAGCTCAAGGCACACCGTGATGTGCTACAACACAAGGCCTTCCGCCATGGAACAGTGTGTGATGGGGACAGCGCCATTGTTCGTGTATCCTTCAAGTGTGTGACTCGGGAGCTTAATTTAATCACAAATAAAGTCACTCAACATGCACGAGCCACATTTACCAAAACATCTCGAGCAATTAGTGGGGGAGAATCGATTTTCAGAGTTTTCGGGGTCAGTAAGAGGGAGTTGACCAAACTCAAGTCAATCAGGATTAACCCACACGAGGCGGGAATGAAAATAAAATGTCCCCTCCTTGACCCACACGATGATTGAAATGAAGAAAAATTATAAAAACATGAAACAGATAACTTTGTAAACATGCTAGACAATATTTGTTGTAGGGTTTATATATAAATGTACCTTATAACTGATAAAAATTATAAAGTTTGGGTAGGTTATGGTTGAAAAATTTTGAAATTCAAAATGTTCCTCTTTGTACCATCAAATCACGTGACAAAGTTTTCAAAAAAAATAACTGCACACGGTTTCCAAGATAGAAACCGACGGTAGTTTAATTATTTCAAACTCTCTTCCATTCACTCTCTCTCTCTCTCCAATACACCCGTCTCTTCCCCTTCTCTCTCTCTCTCGCCATTACCGTCTTCTCCCCTTCTCTCTGTTTTCTCTCTGTTTTGTTCTTTCTCTCTGTTTTCTCCTTTCTCTCTGTTCTCTCCATGGATCCGGAAGCAATTTCACCCACAAAGATGACCCAACAAGTGGTCGCCGATTTAAATAGCCTTCCAGATCTTACAGAGGAGTCCACGGTTGAGTCACAGAGTGTTCTTCCGCCATTGATTGGAGCCAATCCGACCGGAGAACACGAATCTGCCGGAGAAAGCAACAGTAAGGACACAGAAGAAATTCGTATGTCCATATATTCTATTCTCAACCATACTGAATTAGATCTCAATTCTACCCAAGAAAATCAAGAAGAGACGGAAGAGAAAGAACACAGGGGAAAGGAAATCCAACATGCAGACACCGATGAACAAATTTCTGAAGAGAAAGAAGAAATTGGGGCTGAAATTGAGACTGAAGAGAAAGAAGAAAGGGGAGACGAAATTCCAGTACAAGTTTCTGAAGAGAAAGAAGAAAGGGGAGACGAAATTGCAGTAGAAGAGACTGAAGAGAAAGAAGAAAGGGGAAAGGAAATCCAACAAGAGGAACAAGAAGTTGTTTTTGAAGAGGGTTTCCCAGTAGAAGAGACCCAAGAAGAGGGTTTTCCAAATCTGATGGAAAATACCCTAGAGGTAGTTCTGGATTTCCAACATGCAGACATTGATGAACATCCTCACGAAGAAATTCCTGAAATTCCTGAAATTCATGAAGAAATTCGTGAAGAAATTCTTCCTCTTGTCAAAATCCAAGAAGTCGTTCAATCTATGGTTCCCTTACAGGTACAACATCCTCACGAAGTTGAAAACAAGGTCAGTATCTTCGAAAACAATTTTACCTTTATGGATTTATTTTTGAAAGACAACTGCTTAGATTTATTTTGAACACGAATAGGTGAAGGATGCCAAAAAGACCAAACCAAAGAAAAAGCTTTCTTTCTCTCCAAAGGAAAAGATTTCTGAGTCAGAAACACGGCGTTCACCAAGAACCAAACCAGCACCACCAAGAACCAAACCAGCACCACCAAGACCACTCAAGAAGGGAAAGAAAAAGAATACTTCTAAAGCGAAGTCATCAAAGGATGTTGAGAAAGAGATAGCATATTCAGATGGATTTGCGCTGTACAAGTAAGTTAACAAATGCTTACTTAGTTTACAAAAATTTACTTTAATGTTGTGATTGTTGTCTATCCCTCTGTTTGAATATTGAATTGTTATCCAAATGTTTAAATTATTGCACTGCAAGGTTGTGATTGTTTTCTTCCCCTGAGCTTGAATATTGAAATTGTTATCCGAATATTTAAACAATTAACTGCAAGTTTGTTATTGTTTTCTTCTCCTGAGTTTGAATATTGAAATTGTTATCCAAATATTAAAATAATTCACTGCAAGGCTGTGATTGTTTTCTTCCCCTGGGTTTGAATATTGAAATTGGTTTCCAAACCACGTGTTAATGACCTCATATATGTTAATTAATTGTTTCAGGAAAGAGAACAAAAGCCTTTTCAACATTAAGAAAAATGAGAAGGTACCACACAAAATAGAGAGGCTGTTGTATGGAAACTTTGTCAACTTAACCGGACAAGCAAGAGAGTGGTATGAAAACAGAGCAATGGTGGCAAGTGATGAAGATTCAGATGGAGAAGATGTGGATGTTCAGCAGTTTGTTTGTGAACCGAGATCAAAAAACAAAGTTGAAGAAAAAGATGAAGATGAGGTGGAAGAGGATGAAGAGGTGGAAGAAGAGGATGAAGAGGTGGAAGAAGAGGATGAAGATGATGAGCTTTCACATCATGGAAATGCCACAAGTGCCTTTATCAGATTTCAGTAAGTTGTTTTTTTTTGTTTCAATGATTTTTTTTTAGTTTGAATTGTGTTTGACAATGTTTTCAAGGTCTCTATTATTTTGTACTAACAGGATAAAATTTATTTCTCTGTTTTCTTTTTGTTTTTGTAGAAATGTGAGGATGTATAGTTTGAAGAAGCAGAACCCTAATTTGAAGATGACGAGGGACTTCAAAGATGATATCTTGAGAGAGTGGAAGTCTATGACCTTGGATCAACAGCAGCCTTTTCTTCGTGGTGCTGCTGTAGAAAAGAAGAAGAAGGAAATGATGGAACAAATGGAGGAAGTCAAGGACAAGAAGAGGAAGAGGAAACAAGTTAAGGATAAAAAGAAGGTGAATGAGAGGAAAAAACTAAAAAACCCCCGCCGGTGTCAGAGCTACCTATCACTTCCGAAAATCAAGGATTTTTATCAAAAAATGACCAAAGAGCAGCGAGCCTGGATGTATGAGGTGGGTCTTGGTGGTTTGGAGCATCTGCAAATCACAGGGACCCCCGAGGAATTCAACAAATTCATCTACAATGCTTTTGAAGTAGATGGATACTTGACGGCGCATGGCCGGTCGCTCAAGATCACCGATGAGATTGTCGGTTGGCTGCTAGGTATAAGTTGGGAAGGTGAGATTTTCAAACCTGAGCCAACTGACAAAGAGGCTCAGCTAATCGGCCAAAGTATCGGACTTGTGCAACCAGTTACGTCGGTTGAATCGTACATGAGGTGGTTTGCTGCTGAGGAGAATAGGGAGATTCTGACGGATGAGTGGAAGCGCAGGGCGGTTGCCTTTGTTCTTGGATGTTTTGGAATGCCGCAAACTCGGCAAGGTGTTAGGTCCACACTAGCTCGCTATGTGGTGGATCTTGAGCACCTCAAAAAGGTGAACTGGGCTGCAACATGGCTCCATCACTTCCAAGAACAGCAAATCAAGGTGCAGAAAGGGAAAAGCATCCGCGGCGAGGGATGTATTTTGATCCCAATGGTAAAGATTACTAAAACTGTTTTCAGATACTTATTAATGTTGTTTACAAGCTTACTATTTCCTTCCTTCACCTTACAATTGTTTTCACTGTTTATGTAGCTTCTGTATTTAGAGAAATTCTGCCCAAAGCTGCTGAAAAATCCTGATGGGTGTGAAAACCAGGATGCTAGTCCGAGGCTTCAATTTTGGACCACTGAACTTGTTGCAGATAGATGGAAGTTTGTGCAACAAAACCCAGATGTAAGTATCTACTGAAAGTTTACAATTGTTATCAATCTGTTGAAATAGTTAACTTTGAAGTAATTGAATGTTTCTGCTTTTGTTGGTAATATAGTTGAAGCTTAGGAGACTCGAGGAGCCTGTCAAGGAGGAAAAAATCTACGAGAAGTTTGTGCAACAAAACCCAGAACTTCAAACCAAAGATGTTGAAAAAATCTTTGAGAAACTTTTCGAAAAAATTTCCATGAAGCAGCTGGCGGCGGAATTGCACAGGTTGATCAAGTCTGAAGGAGAAAAGGAAGGTGAGGAAAAAAGAAATGTTGAGAAGGAAAAGGAGAAGGGGAAGGAGAAGGAGAAGGAGATGGGTAAGGATGAGGAGGGAGAGAGCGAGGAGGAAGAGAAAGAAGAAAAGTTTAAAACTCCCATTCAAAAGAGGAGAAAACTGGAGGAAGAGGAGGTCAACAGTCCCAGTGGGTGAACAAACCAAGACACACAGGTACGCAAACAAACATTTGTTTACTATTTCATTAAAGGTGTTCTGTAAACACTTACAAATGTTGTCTCTGCTGTTATCATTTTAGGTGGCTTCAAATTTACCACCAAAGCCCTTTCTCGTGTCTGGTTCTCCGAAGCTACGAGGGAATCTAGTGGGAAATGAATGGGGAAAGGCTCTTCACATTATCAGACGGTCTCCTCGGGGTCATGGTAGGGCCTTGAAGAAGAGGCCATCAGCTGGATTTACCTACCTTCCCCAAATGCCCACCGGTGACGAGTGTTTTCTTCACTACTACCTCACGTACAAGTACGAGAAAGAATACAGCTTGCAGGACGCTAAAATTCCTAGCGAACTATATACGTAAGTTTTATTTAAGACACATTAGCGTTCAAGTAAAACTTAAATGTTTTAAGACATTAGTGATACTTATTTACATTTCATGCAGTGAGGAGGTTGTGAGAATAGGGAAGATTACTACTCTGTCAAGGGGAAGCTCGTGGCGACTCCGCCAAGGTGAATGGTTCGACAACGACGTAAGTATTTTGCTCTCGGTATTGAAGAATGTTATCAAACCCATGAAAAAGTTTTCTTGTGACTGTGAAGTCATAAAATTGACTTTTTAATCACTCAGGTCATTGATGGGTACCTCATGTATCTTCATGAAAAAGAGAAGAACCGGCCATACGAAGATAAAAAGAGGATCTGGTACCTGAGCTGCGAGTATTCCGTAAGTTTCCCCCCTCTTCATTTTGATAATTTCATTATATTTAAACTTTTTTTTCCATATGGTATAATGAGTTGTTATTCTCTTTCAGTTGGTGGATAAAGAAAGACCTGGGCTGAAGTTGCACGATGTTTTTTGTGGCGACTGGAGGGAAATGGGCTATGTAATTGATTTCATTACAGTGGTGTTCTCTGTCTTTACAATTTCTTTCCAGAAATATAACTTTGTTATCTAGGAGGTCACTGATTTTTTTCACTCTAATTTGTTTTATCATAAAATTAGATTGCTGTGCCTTTGAATGTAAAGAACTCCCACTGGCTGATGATGGTCATCAGTTTTGTGGATTCGGAGATTTACATTCTAGACTCTCTGTCCGGGCATGGCTACAGAGAGGAACACATTAAGGCCAAGGTCAGAAGCATGCACACTGTCCTCTCTCGTCACACTGAGTACACAGAAGACATTACCAAATGGTTAATTTGGTATATGAATGATGATGTGCATCAACAGCCAAATGGGTAAAGTTTCTCAGGCCTTACAAGTGTTTTCTCATATATTGACGTTTCTATTTCTCTGTTTACTAATGTTTTCCAGACATAACTTCACAGGTGTGATTGTGGTCCCTTCATGTGCTTCTTCATGACGCACCTCAAGGAGTTGGTTCCGAATCCTCGAAAAGATCTCAGAGTCAACATAGACTATGTGAGAATCTGGATTGCAAATGAGATGGCGGATTCAATATACAACTTCCTTAATGAAGAGGTCCTTGACGGGGTGAAGGAGTTGAAGAAGAAGGAGGAACACCTCCGGGAATGGGCATTCTTGTATAGGAAAATTCCTTCAGTGACCTGGTCATCACCCAATGCCCTGAAGAGGAAGGCGGCAAAGGCGAAGAAGAAAACGGCAAAAGTATGAATCTAATTATTTGTTGTCATGTCTGAAACAATGTTTAATTTGTGTTGTTTGTTTGAACATTTGTAGTATTGTGGTTTGTTGGGGAGGTTATGATCCTTTTGGTTGTTGTGTTTGGTCTGAATGTCATTTGGATTGTGTTTTGTTGATCTTTTTATCAGAGATTTTTATCTTGTAGAACTTCTGGTTATGTAACAAGTTTTATCTGGGCATTTATAGCCTACTAACTCTCAACTACCAGTTCTCATTTAGTGAAAGACCAAGGAACCCATCTACCCACATTAAATTCATAAATGCACATTGTGTACCTTACAAATGTTTTCCTTACTTATATAATTGTTATCCTCTGCCGTTAATAATGTTATCTGGGCATTTATTGCCAACTAACTCCCAACCACCAAGTTTCTTCTTTTATTTCTAGCTCACCAACCACTTCAAATACATACACCTACCCATTCACTCCCATTCAGAGATTATTTTCTTCTCTCACCCTTACCTCTTCTATTCTTCCTTCCCTCAACAATGTCTCAACATAGTTTCAACTCTACAACCACACAACACAACACTCCCACTAAAGCTCAAGCCTACACCATAACACGCAAGTTATGGTGTAGGCTTGAGCTTTGTTATTGTAGCCGTAACCCGCTTATTCAAACCGCACATACGCCAAAAAACGATGGACGCAACTTGAACCAAAGGTATAGGTCGTCAATGCAAGTATATCTGCTGGGAAGACGAGTTTCTCAACACGTGTTTTGCTCAAGAACTCCCAAAACGGCAGGAGATAGTAACTACAATCCGTAAGAGACTCGAGAAAGCCGAGAAGGTTTCGAAAACTTAACTATACCTATGTGAAATTATTCTATTTAGGCCATTTAGTCATTTGTATCGTATTACTTTCAAATTAAGCTAACTTTTGCTGATCGTTGATCGTTTAACTTAGATTTTTTGGTTTCACTGATCTTTTATCAATGATTGTTATCTTCTTTTGTCTACTGGTTATCTGGTTTTTGTCATTTGTTTTCTGCTCTTGTATTAATATTCTCTTATTGTTATCTTTCTGGAAAAATTGTTTTCGTATGCCTTATAAATGTTATCTAGGTCAAAAAAGATTCCCTCCTGGGACCACATTTTTTGTCCGCTAGCGGGTATTTTCGTAATAACCGGAAAGTACCGGCTGAGCCGGTTACTTCCGGACGCACTGAAGTTTTTGCCCAAAGGAAGGTTTCTTCAAAATTAATTGCGATGCAGCGTGGCGGGAATTTTTTCCGCCGACGGGGACGGGATGTGTAATCAGTGGGGACATTGGATACTTCATGGCAGCAAGGCAGCGGAGAATTCCTCGCCAAAGATCGCCATTAATGGCGGAATTGGCGGCAGCTCAGGGACTGAAGATGGCGTCGGAACTGGGTTTAGGGAAGGTTCAGTTGGAGCTCGACAATCTCACGGCGGTGTTACTAGTATGAGATAATTTTGCCGGAAAAATCAAGGAGTTGAATGCAATATCGGATCTAAAAGAGGTACTTCAAGACTGTAAACAAAGGGTAACTACTTTCGAAGAAGTTGAAATTTTACATGTGCATAGAGAAGGAAATAGGTTTGCAGATTTAGTAGCTTCAAAAGCCATAGATGAGGAGGATATTTCTTATTACTCGCAAAGCCAAGTTGGGCGGATGATGTACACAACAAAGATTTGTTGGGGCTGACTACCCTGTAATTGGAATCTATTTTTCTCAAAAAAAAAATCATAATACAATAAAAAATGTGTCTGTCCATAGGCTACTCTAAATAACCCTCAACGGAAACATTACTTAAAATAGTTTAAAAAAAATAATTGAAGGCTGACCAAACTTACACCACTAATTAGGGAGGGAATTATAAGACATTCCCTATCTATAGGATCGTAAATTGAGTTGTCAAACACGAATTATTCACCATTGAGTTCATGCAAAAAAATAGTTAAGAAGACACAAAAACTTAGAGGTCAATCCAAGAGTGTGCCATATTCGTTAAGCAATTGTGCTCGAACGGATCAACTTGGTGTTCAGCGTCACTTGCAAGGGGAAGCTCGAATGAAAAAGAACTCATATATGAATCATTGTACTAGTCAGTGCATGCATACTTATCGTTAGATATGAGGTTGTCGACCGAAATTAGGCTCTCATCCACAGTCCAAACCATAGTAGAGTAGTGGCTGCTACTGTGGACAGACGGGAGTTGTGTTTCTTCCTTAGTATGAGGATCGTACAAGCAAAACTTGTCTCCAAATCTTATCAAAAATTTCCCATCAACGCATAATCTTGTTGGAATAGGGCTTTGGTAACCTCTCGTCGAAAAGGGTCCGATTGAGAGTTGTTTGGTCCAGGTGATATCCCCCTCACCATCATCCATTACCCACATATCATAGCATTTTCCAAGCTGCGAAACTGTTTTAACAAATACGGCAGGGGAACCTCTAAAATCGGTCAAACACTCACTGCATGAATCATGCTCTGATAGGAAGGGCGACATTTTGATTAGACTGACCGTGCAATCAGCCAACGACACCGAGAAGAGAATTTCAGCACCAGGGGCATCCATTGGAGACGCGATCCAATACAAATTCCCACCAATCAAGAATCCAGCCGCGTGAGACGTAATCAAATACTTATACATCAACATGTTAGGCATGACCGCGACGACTTTAGTCCATTTATCTGTGCTGCTAGTCCAAACATCAATGGCAAGGTGTGTCATAGCCCAAGGATTAGGAAACTTCACCACTTTATAGCTACCTGACAAAGCATCGTATCCGAATCCGAATAGGGCAATTTTGGAAAAGGTGAGGGGGAGTATTCTGTACTCGGATGTGGTAGGGTTGCACAACATCAACTGATAGTTTCTACCTCCTTGACCCAACTCAAATAGAACGAGGAGTAAGCTGTTGCAAGAACCCATTACTGTGCTAGTATTGGCAGACCTAACGATAGGAGGCAGATGAAGTTTGGAGTCATGAGGTTGCAGACAGGTCAGGTCATTGGACCATGATGTCCCGAGTTTCTCGGAGATAAAGGCAATTTTGGGTTTTGAATGGTGGTGGGCGTATTGAGAGGCGAAAAGAGGGCTCTTGATTAAGTTGTACATTGCTTTGGACATGAGCTTGCATCGGAGTACATGTTTGACATCTGCTCTCAATAAAATTTCAGCAACCACATCCAGCGGAAGCTCCGGCCGGCTTCTTTCCTGCATTGTCACCGGCCGGAGCAATAACAACAATGTGCTGCAGCCGTCTGTGTAAGTAATAAGAACGAAGAAGCTAAATTAGATCAACTTCTAGGGCAAGCAGTTATTTTTTTTCAAGAGTATGTTCCATTGAATTAAGTCAAGGGTTGTGTTGGCCCAAAACATCATTACATAGAAAATTATAGGCCCAGTTTGGTTCTTCCTTAATCCTATATTCTAATTGTTCAGTCCAACAGGCCTTTTTGGCAAATCTGTTTACAGCTTTGTTGGCTTTACGTCTCCACCACCTGATATCAATTCTCTGGAACAAGGTAGATAAGCTGGCCATCCCATGCTCCGTATTAGTTAGACAGTGGCGGACGCAGGATTCCTGTAATGGAGGGGCCAAAACACATAGTAACACAACACGTTATATAAAGTCATTGATACTTTAACTTCGATCATTAACCACAATAGTACACTTTTTTTTTTGCGCTTAAAAATAGTACTCCTCGTCCAATAAACTATGAAAAAGCAAAAGAGACGTAACACGACGTCGTTGAAAAAATTAAAATAAAACCTACAAGTGAAAATTAATTTTTAATGAGATATTTAGATAGATGATTTGTTGAAACTTACTAGTAGAGAAGAGTAATATTAGTCCATGGATGTGTTACATCCCGAGCAAGAGAAACTCCTGTATTGTATAAGTGGGGTCATATTAGTAGAGTTTTAAAAATTGATTTTTTTATTTCTCTTTTTCTCACTTTTTTAGAATTTATTTAATGCGATTCATTTATAATAAGCATCCTCAGTTATAGGGATTGTTTCCAATTTGAAGAACTGCTACGGTATCACGACTCATTTTTTTCTCCATTTACTCTAAGATCTCCTACTTAATCGTTGACTGCCTATTAATTAAATTAAACTGATCTCAAAGATGGTAAGATGCCATAAAATTTCCAATATGACTGGATTAAATTTGCACTTTTACCGCCTCGATTTTGACAAATTTGGCTGTTCATGAATCAAATCATTATTTTTTCCATTTTCAGAAAAAATTACATTCGCTAATTAGGACGTCAATTTAAAACCGATTTCGATGATTCTTTTGTTGGTGTTTATTTTATTTAGAACTTTAATTTATGATTATGTTATTTTCGCAAAATTACGTATATCTGCTCGAACACTGATTCATTCTTGTAAAGCCATCAATAATAAATTACCGGGTCACCAAGTAATTATTCTATGTTTTAAGGGTTGGCTAAAATCGAGTTACCAAGTGTTAACTACCCTAATCACGCATTACATATTCTATTCTATAAAAAATTCCGAACTAACGATGCTGAGTTACGATGTGATCGATAAGATTAGGTGATTGTTTCAGTTTACCGACTAAACATTACTGAGTTATCGAGCAATCTCTAATTAAGTTCTAATCTAGCATAACGTCTTTCATTATTCCGAATTAACGATGCCGAGTTACGATGTGATCGATAAGATTAGAATAACGAGCATAAAAAAATCATAACAAGTAATTTTCATCAACTAAGTCATAAAATATGAATCACAATATCGCAAAATCCAAAATCCGGCAGTGAAACCCTAATCTCAACTTGGGTCATGATATTAAAGAGATTAGATACTCATGATCATAATCATAACACAAGAGTTCATGATGATCATACAAAACGAAAGAGAATAAGAGTTTAGAAATTCCAAACGAAAAAATTGAAGCTCTCGGTCGTGCTCCTCCCGCCTACTTCTTGCCACAGATACCGTAGAAATGACAAAAGAATGTGCATACCATTGGCGTCCGTTGCTTTGTTTATACCATAAAGGCCAATTATGTTAAGGGAAGTACGTTGACTAACCAAATTGATAGAGGCTGTGAAAATCAAGGATGTCTTCAAACAATTCGGGTTAGAAATTAAAGACATGGAATGTCACGATAACGCCCTTTGTGATATCAACATAAATGATACAAAAAGTAAGATTTATTTCCTTGGAATACAAGGTTTTTTACTTTGTTCAAGAGGAAGATTTGTGGAGGAGAAGGGTTCCTACTTCCAACTATGGTGGGCATTAGCCCTGTGGCCTCACCAACCCGTCCAACCCACCCCGGAATTTATGGGTTTGGGCTCAACAAATTCTGTCTTCCATTGAGCTTGGGCTTGTGCCCGGCAAGGGGAGACTGAGGCCGAGTTAGGCAGGTGGTTTTAACAATCAAAGAACAAAAAGAACAATCAATGAGTACCCTTGACGCGATCTCTAGTTATAAGGGTTGCTCTAACAACAAAGACTGCTATTCGCTAATAATTTAAGAAAATAATTAGACAAAGAATAATCCATTGGCAAGAAGAAGCAATTCAAACAATATTTAAGCACAAGATGCATTCTACCACAACAGATAATCAACACGACCAAACCAGCTGATAGAATGTTATAACTAGGATATATTACTTTCCACCGTACTAGGTAAAACTAAGGATAACTCATTGGGTTAATACTTACTATAACGCCATAAGCATAAGGTTTCTAAGTAATTGTTGGAGTGACCAAAAACCTAGAAATCACACAGTCCCAGTGCAGCATGTTTCAGCGATCCCTGGAGCACACGGTCATCTGATGTTTTGAAGTGAAACTAGGCTTTCATCTACCCGCCAAAGCACAGAATTGAAGTCAACCTTGTGGGGGAATGAAAGTTGTATTTCTTCCTTTGTACATGGATCGTACAGGAAAAACTTGCCTCTCTGATGAGCCAGAGTCTGCATCACAAAGTTTCCATTTAGAAGTAGTCTCGTCCAGCGAACATAGTTTGGAAAAGGCCCGATTGAGAGTTGTTTAGTCCATGAGACTCTTCCATCTTTATCTTCCATCATCAATATGTCATAGCAGGAATCAAAAACATAAATCTTGCGAACAAACATAGCAAGAGAACCCCTAAACACAGTCAAGTCCATACTGTATACGCCACGGTACCGTGCAGTAACATCCGACATTGTGATTTGATTGACACTGTAATCAGACAGTGAAATCGAGAAGAGAATTTTACCAATGTAGTCATAATTAGCTGGGCGTGCTATCCAATACAAATTCCCAAACAGGAACAATCCTTCATCATCATCAGACAGGCGTCGCCCCTTTAAAATGATGTTTAGAGGCGTGGTGTCGATGTTGTTGGTCCATTTATTTGTTCTGGCACTCCAAACATTAACCGAATAGGGACTTGTTCCTTTACCATCTTCAATCTTCAGCACCTTGTAGTCACCAGATAGAGCATCATACCCAAACCCGAAATTGGATTTCTTGTCCTTGCATATGTGACTGTTAGGGACTACCCGGTGCTCTCCAGTGGCAGGGTTGCACAACAAAAGCTGAGATTTCAACGAACGCAATAGCAGACAAAGTAATCCATTGCATGAACCCACCACAAAGACGCTATCGAACCAAGAAAGAAGATCATGTGGTAGTTGAACTTGGGATTTGGGAGATAGCAAATACACTAGTTTGTTAGAAACAGCAACTACAAAGTTGTTATTGTCATCGCTGCTGTTGTTGTTGTTGGCTCTGGTACGTTTGTTTTTGTCATCGCTGCTGCTGTTGTTGTTGGCTCTGGTACGTTTGAAGTGTTGGGAGGCGAAACTAGGGCTCTTAATTAAAGAGTAGAAAGATCTGGAGACGAGCTTGCATCGGAGTACATCTTTGACTTCCAATCGCAGTAAAATCTCGGCCGCCAGATCCACCGGAAGCTCCTGCCGTAGCCGCCTAATTTTTGACATTGCCGCCAGACAGAGGAATATCAACTACCAATAATCTGTGAGTAGTCCTAGGTATTAAGAAAAATCTAGATGCAATCTTCCCTTCTCTGTATATGGAAGGATTCCTAGTCGACCCTGTACAGAAAGTCCATATGGGCCTAAACTCGTAAAAGTTAAATAAAATAAAATACACATTATGAATAATGCTACATTACAATGTAGTCCGAATGATCGGATAAAAGAACGGGACGATTAATAAGCTATACAGAGATGCTACAATAAAAATTATCATACTAAATTTTATGTTTTAGCATCAGATTTTAAACCTTAATTCCAAAACATTAAACTTTATTTTTTACAATATAAACAACGAATATACTTCAAAGTCAAATTATTAAAAGCTTAATTGAAATTATTTGAGGCGTCTTGTTTTAAAAGATTGATTCGATGCATATACATCTGCTCTTTAAACTTACGTCCACGACAATGCAAATTTGAAACTAAATTGAATGGCAACATCTAGAATTGTGCATGATTCTACAGTTATTCAGGATTGATCAAGGGTATGAAATAATTGGCATCATAGGAGAGTCTGCTGGAGCATTGTTCACAACAACATTTGCCTGAGAAAAAAGTTATTTTCTAGAGAGAGTTCTTTTAGTATTGTGAGCATAATGTTGTATACGATTATAGCATTAATATTGTATGCAAAGCAAGTTGATAGAAAAATCATTTACTTTAATGAGTTTCTTGTTCACTTTCTTCAATTAAATTTTAAATGATACAGACCTTATAAATAGTCATATGCGTATTTTATTCTCTTCTAAAATTTATCCAACCGTAAAACTATTAATTTTTTTTTTTAAACTATCATAAAGAATATGTTGATTTCTTGAATCATAAAATAATCAATGTCTGCTAGAGACTGCACCATTTTTCATAACATTTGCGAGAGGAAAAAGTATTTTGTGAGCTAGAGAATTTTCTATTAATGTTGTGAACATAAATTTGTATACGCTTGTAGCAATAGTATTGTATATAAAACAGGGTGATAGAATATAATAATTTTAATGATTTTTTGGTTCACTTTTTTCAATTAAATTTTAAATGATATAAACCTTATGAATAGGTATAGGCACATTCTATTCTCTTATAAAATTTCCAAACCCTAAATTAGAAAACGTTCTTTGAGAATAATATTATCATAAAGAATATGTTGATTGTTTTCACAGTAAAATGATAAATATTTTTTCAGGATAATACTATTATAAGTAATATGTTGATAGTCATTGTGCAAAAATTATAACTCCTTGTCATGCCATTATACCGGTAATTAGTGATTATTTATAACTTAATATGTGGCATTTATTGGTGATGACTAATGTTCCACATAATACATAAAATTAAAATATTTAGTATAATTGGAGGGTGTTGATTGGCAAGGTATTCCATGCTGGCGACAAATGTTCTCACCAAGAGAGATTTTAACTAACAAATGGCAATAACATTAAACCTTAGCACTTCTCTTCTTTTGTATATTATATAGATATAGATGAGTGTACATATTATAAAGTTTAGTGAGACTGTATTGTAATTTGTGTGTGTGTGTGGTGGGGGGTGTTGATACGGATATCGTATCGACAAGAATTGATTGAGAATTTTTGAGAAATTGAAAAGAGAAGAATTGAAGAACTAAGTAGACGAATGTGAATTTAGAGAAGAAAGTAGGAGACATAGTAGGGAGAGACTAGATTCAGAATAATAATTTTTCATTAACTGAATTATAATAAAAGAGTACATTGTTTAAATAGACAAACTCCTAACCATAACCCTAACCTAACGGCCCTACTATACAGGCTACTAAATAAATACTAATAAATAATTAAAGAACTACTAAACTAACAAATAACTAAATAACCAAATAATATGATATGCTATCATGTATCACTCTCCCACCTTAAAAATCACCTTGCCCTCAAGGTGGGTGTCGAAAAATCCGCCATATCCTTGCCCGGATCAAATTGACGTCGAACAACAATGACTCCTTTGTCTGACAAGGGAAACAAGTTAATAACCAAATAAATAAAAACACAAGATAGAGATACCTGATCTTGCTTCAAGTCGGTGGTTTTCATCTCTTCACGTGGCAAACTTAGAGTATAGCACCAAATGTGTGTCAGTTTTGGAAGCCCATAAACAGTGAATGTGTTTCCATCCCAAATCACATTATAGTGAGCGGAATGGGTAGTGCCAGGAACTGTGTGACTACTGAGGGAAAAGTCAACCTCAGTTGGATGACATCTCTTAGTATCAATTAGAGTTGCGGGCAATTTGTTTCCACTAGTGTCAAAAGCAATCGTCGGTGGCTATTGTTAAAACGTGGAATGAGGCGTCGTTTGGATTAACGGTGTCGCCATGATCTGCTTCTCATCGACGTGTGTCGCTGTTGTCGGGATTTTAATCTTCGTTTGTGCTTGTGCTTCTAGTGCATTAGCGGCTAGGGTTTGGACTGCATAGGTAATTGCCGCGGTGGTTACGATTTGTTGCTCCTATTGAGGGAGTAAACCCACGTAATCTGCGATATGGTCCGAGTCAAATTGTTGTTTGACTGCTATCAAAAAATCCATCCAGTTCGGGAAGTCGTTATGACTCATAAAGTAACGTAACCATTCGGATGCCGGGTGATCGATCACAATCGATAGTAGTCGCAATGGGACGTCTTTCATCGTCTGAAAGTAGTCAAAATACTTCTGAATCTTGATGATCCAACCAACGGGGTCATCACCTGTAAATCGCGGAGCATCCGGGCTAATGCGCGGGGTGTTAACCCCGGGTGTGGGTGATGTTCTGGACGGAGGAGGCTGTCAGCCGGAGGCTTGTCGTTGCTGTGGTGCGAGCATCTCAGTAGTATAGTTAACCTTTGCTGAGGCAGAAGACTTACCTGCATGTTCGTGGTTAACAACGCACAAAGCTCCCAAGATTTGGTCGGCAAGGAAAAAAACAAACAAAACCCCACTCAATGATTTTGGTCGGCGGATCCTCCTCACCAAACTTGTGATGAATCAAACAAGATGCTTGCTTGTGGGTTGGAGGATTTCTGTGAGGTCCACGTTGATGAATCAACAAACTGCTTGCCAAAGCTATGTGGGTGAGGTTACTTCGTGGAGAAGAATTGTGGGGGAGGTCATTGAGTAGAGAACGGCGCAAGCAAAGGCTTTGTCCGCCGTGATCGATGAAAGCACCAATTGATAAGGAGAAGCATCAAGATAACGAAAAATTTGATAAATTAGATGAAGAAATTGGGAGAATATGAGAAATTAGAGAGAGATCGTATCTACAAAGTAACATAATTAAATAAAAGATATTGATTAACTACTAAATTGTTAGCATTATGTGCGCCCATGTGGGGTGCACAATGCAATTATCCTAAACTTATGGGTTTAGGTGAGACAAGCTCAAACCTTATGGGGTTAGTAGCAAGGACATCAACCCTAGGGGGTAACGTTGCAATTAGGTATAAGTCTGTCTATATAAGGAGACAGCCTCCTACATCATTATGAGTACTAGAGACATAATAATACACACTACTGTAGAGATCATGTGCTGATCATAATACAGTAAACCCTAGACTTTCTCTCTAACTAGCCTCCATTGGGTGGAACTTGGTGTGGATCAGAGCTTTCGTCCTAGTGATTCGAGCCAGACTGTGGGAGCAAGAAGAGCACGTGAAAGCAAGCATCCTACGATCATCCGATGTGCATAGGAGCTAAGGAAGACAAGGTAAACACATGAATCTTCCGCTATAACTCATGTTGTAGATCTGTATGTGATAGATCATGTTCGTCCTTCATAAATAAATAAATAACTAACTGATATTGATACTAGATCCCGTATCACTCACCCACCTTTAAAAATCACCTTGCCCTCAAGGTGGTGTTGAAAAATCAACCATATTCTTGTCCGGGTCAAATTGGCGTCGAACAAGCTTGAGAACATTAATTTGGAGGACCAATCTAGTAAATCGGATGCCGGAATCGTGTTCGGGAGGGCGAAAACCCATAGGAAAGAGTCCGGGCTTTGAAGCATTGGAGTCGCGGCTCAAAAAAGGGCTTAAAAGAGGCTTGTGGCTCACTTTGAACAAGGGGGAGCTGGGGGCTTGGAATAAGACGACTGAAAGCAGAGCCGCTGATGAGCTGATGGAGTCAACCGAGTACCAAAATGCAACTAGATCGAGCCGTTTCTGAGCCAGATCTGCCTTGACGGCTAGATCGAGCCAAGCGTCTTCTTCTTCCCGTCGCCATGGCTGGAGGCCGTGCTCCACGGCTAGCCGGGGTCGTCCTCGGCCAGTGATGAAGACCGGGGGCTGGTGGAGGCCGACGATGGTCGGACTAATGGCGTCGGAAGGTGTTGATGTTCCGGCTAGTGTCGGGAGCCACGGGGGGTTGCTTTTAGCGGCCGATTGGGCGCGTTGGAGGCCATCATGGGTCGAAAGGTGGTCGCTAGTGTCCTGTGTGGTGCCGGTAGAGGTCTGGGGCGATGAGTTCTGGGGATCCCCGGACTGTAACTCCGGCTTCTGTTGTTGCTCGAGCGACAGTGGCGGCTGGGATTTTGTGATGCCGGCAGTGGGAGATTTGTGGTTGTCGGAGGCCAGTGGTTGCAACGCCAGCCCAGGAACGACGGAGACAGAAGGTGGACTGGGCGATTGAAGCTCGGGTTCGTCGGACCTTGGAGCAGATTGTGGCGGCGGCGATGGTGGAATCGCTGAAATTGCAGTGTCGACGACTTGCTTGGCGGCCAGTGGAGGATGAAGCTCCGGGTGTTGCGATGGTGGTTGTTGGGTTTGTGAATCCGGTGGTGGCGCTACTTAGGCGTGCTTTGGGGTTGGTTGATTCGCCGGAATCAATGGCGGCTTATGCAAGGTTTGTTCTTGCGGCGGTGATGGTTGAATCACCGGCTGTTCTTCATCTTCGTCCGAATCGACAGCTTTGTTGATGCGACACATCCTGTTGATGCAGACTTTCAAGGCCGTCAAGAGATCCGCCATGGTGGGTTCGAAGGTACGGTCCATTGTGATGCCGGCGTTTGAGTTCGTGTTTGTCGCGAAGGCGTCTGGCGAACTCGATAAAATCACCAATTGATACGGAGAATTATCAAGATAACGAAGAAATTGATAAATTAGATGAAGAAATTTGGGAAGATGAGAAATTAGAGAGAGATCGGATAAAAAGACGAGAGAGAGACTCGAGGGAGATTATGATTCAGAAAGATATATTCCATTCACTTATTAATAATGAAAGACACTACAATACTTAAATAGATAAACTAGTGAAGCTTAACCTAAATCCTAGACTCGTACGGGCCAAGCCCGGATCTACTAAATAACATAATTAAATAAAAAATATTGATTAACTACTAAATAAATAGATAACTAACTAATATTGATACTATATCCCAGGTGTAAACTCAAAAACCCAAGGCTTTGGATTTAACGCTAACAGATCGGTTCAGTGAATCCCAAGGGGGTTGGCTTAGTGAGCCTGGTCCCCTTCGCTCTCAAGTTCAAACCCTATGAGAGCCAGCTATCCGTGTGACTCTAAATTAGATATATCCCAGGACTTCGAGGATTTGTCGAGACGTGCAAAAGGTGGTCCAGACACCACAATTATTTAGCTTATCACTAGAGAGGCCAGTATTCGTTTTTTTGTTGTTGTAAATTTCAAAGCATAAAAAACAAAAATTATATCGTCCTAAATGATAGTGATAAAATCGAGTAACGGAATTCATGATTTAATTCCCTGGATTAGAGGTTTTACTTAGTTCAAGGGAAACTTTTAAGCACAATCATGGAATGCCCTGGACTCGATATCTAGTCGCAGGGTACCACGTACAGTAAGGACCTGATTGAATGGTTAATCCGGGAATTTTGGTGGAAATGAACGGGATGGAGAAAAGAATGTGTTGGGTCTCTTGGGAAAAAAATCAAGCGATCGAAAGGAGAAGGTGGGTTGGGCTTTCGTGATATCCACTCTTTTAATCTCGCCTTGTTAGCTAAACAAGGGTGGAGATTACTCACGAAGCCGGACTCGTTGCTATCTCGGGTTTTGAAGGCGAAATATTTCGCTCATTTTCAATTTTTAGAGGCTTCTCTGGTGGAAAATCTATCACAAACTTGGCTGGGGATCATTGAGGGACGGAAGATTCTGTCATTCTAAAGAGATGCATTTTCTACCGAATTGGTGACGGAACATCGGTAGACTTTTTCCGAGATAGATGGATTCCGCGGAGCTTCAAAGTGATTAATTCAACAAATGGTAATATGGCCTATCCAGTTAGCAATTTGATTGACTCTCATTCCCACCAATGGAATTTTACTCGCATTGCAGAAGTCCTTCTGAGGTTGATGCCAATATAATTCGTACAATCCCTCTCCCATGCACTGTACAGAAGGACGTTTGTAGTTGGTTTCATGAGAAAGAAGGGAACTATTCAGTAAAGACGGGTTATGTGATTGCTGAAGAACTTCGGAGAGAGCAAGAAGGAGCGAACTCTAATACCAGCCAAAGGAAATGATGTTTGATCCAGAAAGTTTGGAATCTCCAAGTTCCTAGAAAAGCTATGTTTTTTAGTTGGAGGGCTTACCTTTTATCACTTCCGACGTTTGCGAACCTGCGCAAAAGAGGGCTGGGTACTCCTATTCTTTGTGATAGATGTGGTAAGGAGGATGAAACTGATTCACATTTATGTATGCGATGCAAATCCAGCAGACAGTTGTGGGACTCGGTCTTGGGTCCGGATTCAGTACACTTAAGCCACACTCGGGTATCCACATGGATCGAGGAATCCTTGGACAAGTTGTCGACAGACAAACAAGATTTGTTTGTTACGTCGTTATGGGTGATTTAGTGGATTCGAAATCAGTTTGTTTTTCGGGGAATCAAATGCCCAGTGGATAAACTCATGCATGAAGTTCATGCTTTCTTGGACGAAGCCAAAACCCCACAGATTGTTCCAGAGATGGGGAAGGGAAATGAAAAAGAAGCATTGTCTTTAACCCGAGTACAAGTGTGGATTCCACCTACTCAACAGTTTATCAAACTTAATGCGAACGGGTCATGGAAAAACGAGGATGTGGGTGGTTTGGGGTGGTATTTCGGAATCACACAGGAGCATGAGTTGCAGCAATGGCAGGTTCCCTACCGTCGACTCCCTCGGCAACATTGCCGGAAGTAACTGCAATTCAAAAGGGAATTTTGTTGGCCCGAAGAACAAATTTTCGTCGAATCATAGTTGAGACAGATCTCCAGAGAATTTCATCAAGATTGTTGGCCAGCGATCCGGTCCCGAAGGATAGATCGGCGTTTGGTTGCTACTGGAAGATTGTTATGTTCTTCTATCGTATTTTGACGAGGTGAAGATCCTGTGGTGTCCTAGAGAAGCTAATGGGATGGCACACAACTTTGCAAAAATAGGATATGAATTACATAATGTCAAAGTACGGTTTGGAAATTTCCCGACTGGGGTCAATAGTTTTGATGTGAACCCGGTGACTGGCCTCACCAGTTGATTAATGAAAATCTATTATTCCTTCGAAAAAAGAAGCAATTCATTAGACAGATAGTGTATTGACTGACATAGATCCATGGCATCAGTACTGGTACATACCATAAATTCATATATATAAGCACAAGAATGCATTCAACCAAAACAGAATATCAAAGTGGTACGGTGAATGGAAGTTTCTTCTACAGGACGAAACCAGCTGATAGAATGTCATAACTAAGATTTCTTATCTTGTTTCTAGCTACTTTCCACGGTACTAGCTAAAACTACGAACTTATATATTACAAGGAAAACTCTTTCGGTTAATTCAAACTCTATTGCTCTCAGAAAAACTTGGATTAAACGAGAACCTTGAAATCATTCAGTCTCAGTGCTGCATAATACTAATTGTGATCATCTGAATTTTGAAGTGAAACTAGGGTCTCATCTACCCTCCAAACCATAGAAAAGTCGACCTTGTAAGGGAATGGAAGTTCTATTCTTTCCTTTTTATGTGGATCGTACAAGAAAAGTTTGGCATTCGTTGTCTGACTCTGCATCACAAAGTTTCCATTCAGAATTACTCTCGTCGGGTGAACATTGATTCCAAAAGGCCCGACTGAGAGTTTTTTAGTCCATGAGACTGTGCCGTCTTTATCTTCCATCACCCATATGTCATAGCAGGAATCAACACGAGAAATCTTGCGAACAAACATAGCGAGACAACCTCTAAACACAGTCAAATACGTACTGTGTAAGCCACCGTACCGTGCAGTAACATCCGATATTGTGATTTGATGGACACTATAATCAGACAGTGAAACCGAGAAGAGAATTTTAGCATTGTGATTATGATTAACTGGATCTGCTATCCAATACAAATTCCCAAACAGGAACAATCCTGCATCATCAGACCGTAGGCGTCGCCCATCTAAAAGGATGTTTAGCGACATAATGTCCATGTTGGTGGTCCATTTATCTGTTCTAGCACTCCAGACCTTAACCGAATGAGGATTTTTTCCCCAACCATCTGCAATCTTCAGCACCTTGTAGTCACCAGATAAAGCATCATACCCAAACCCAAAATTGGATCTGCTGCGCTTGTACTTGTGACTGTTAGGGACTACGCGATGCTCTCCAGTGGCAGGATTGCACAACAAAAGCTGAGGTTTCGCCGAACACAACAGCATACAAAGTAATCCATTGCATGAACCCACTACAAAGACACTGTGGAACCATGAAAGATGATCATATGGTAGATGAACTTGGGATTTGGGAGATAGCAAATACACTAGTTTGTTAGAAACAGCTACAACAAAGTTGTTTTTGTCATCGTTGATGTTGTTGTTGGTTCTGGTACGTTTGAAGTGTTGGGAGGCGAAACTAGGGCTCTTAATTAAAGAGTAGAAAGATCTGGAGACGAGCTTGCATCGGAGTACATGTTTGACTTCCAATCGCAGTAAAATCTCGGCCGCCAAATCCCTCGGAAGCTCCTGCCGCAGCCGCCTAATTTTTGACATTGCCGCCAGCCAGAGGAATAACAACTATCAATCGTCTGGGAGAGAGCAGCTTATCAATCAGCAGAGCTTAATTTATAGTTAGGTCTTAAGAAAAATCTACATGCAATCTTCCCTTCTCTGTATATGGAAAGGATTCCTTGTTTACACTTTACACAAAGTGCATACGGGGATAAAATTGAAACTCTGCACAAAGTGCATATGGGGCTAAAATCGAAAATTTGAAAAGAATTAAGTGTAAATTCTATGAAGTTCAGTGAGACTATAGTGTTATTTTACAAAGTTTAGTGAGACTATAGTGTAATTTTTATTTGAGTGGTGATCTCATGAACTCGTGTTCATTAATACTATCATAAAAATGTGATGTGGCATTCTCATATCCAAAAAAAATTATTAAGAAAGAGAAATCGCACGAGCATATTGTTTAAGATTTATAGTCCTAATAGATGTGTATCTCTTTCATTAATGAAATGAAATTTGTAGCTGTGAGTATGCAACATCACGTTCTCATGATAATATAAATGAACACGAGTTCGTGATAACGGGACTCCTTTTTTTTGTTTTGTTTTGTTTTTTTTTTTTTTTTTTTGGGGGGGGGGGGGGGGGTTAATTTGAAAAAAAGCTAAACAAAAGAGCTGGGAAAAATTCAATTTTGAAAGTCAAGTAGGTTTGGGCTATCTCCAACACCAACATGTCAGTTAAGTGAATCGCAACTCGCGAGGGATTGGCTTAGGGTGAGTTTGGGAATGCTTTTGCTGCCAGCACAACTGCTTTCCGACAGCAAAAGCAGTTTTAGTGTGTTTGGTAAAAATAATTTTTTTGCTTTTCCGGACAGTTTCTGCTGTCCCACAGAAGTTTTCAGGAAGCAATGGGGTAGATGCTTTTCCAGAAAGTGCTTTTGATTAATTTATCTACAACCGATTTTGACCTTACAATTTTGTTAAATATCAATAGTTATCTTTCCGGAAATGACACGTGTCATATATTTTTGTCATTTTACCCTCTCACAACAACTTTACAGTTGATTTTACCAAACACAAAATTACTATATCAATATTTCACAGCAGCTTCTACGTAATACTTACCAAACAACATTTTATCAAGAATTCACAGTAACTTTCTACATTCACACAGCAGCTTTCTACCACCGCCACAGCATTCCCAAACTAGCCCTTAGTGCGTAAGGCTATGGATTTAAGTCTGGTCCCCTTAGCTCTCAAGTTCAAACCCTATGAACGCCAGCTATCCCACGGACTCTAAACTAGATACCATATGTTTCTTCTCTTTCTCCCATATTTGACTTTTTCACTCATCGTTGGGTCACTTTGACTCGGCAATTTGGATGGCAAAACGATATAATTTTTGATAAATTTTTCATGGCATCGTAGAGTAACACTTATTCTACAACACCATGAAAGAATTGTCAAAAAATTGCTTCGTTTTGCTATCCAAATCACCGGATCAAAGTGACCCAGTGAATAGTAGTAAAAGTCAAAAGGGAAAGAAAAGGGGAAGAAAGAGAAGAAACGGAGTGGTATATCCCAAGATTCCGTGGATTTGCCGAGATGCGCGAAAGGTGGTCAGGACACAACAATTAACAAAAATTCCCACACAAAAAAAAACATGTTGGTTCAGTGCTAGTCTGTCTGTGACGTGATGCTTGGCTGACATAGAAGGTCTAATTCCTGGTTCCTCCCACAATACTGCCAACGTCTCGCAAATATAACTAAAACTCAGAACATCTCTGTTCATTATTACAAAAGTTAAAGGGTTACGAGTGGCAAGATCAACATAAGGGAACGGATCCTCTCCACCCGAGGATCTGTCCAGCCCGTCCAGCCATGAATTCTCAACCCCTGATCAAGTTATGTAAGATATGGATGTATACAAGAGTTAACAACATCATTTCACCAAAACAACATCATATCAACGTGGAGATGATGGCTGGACGGGCTGGACGGATCCTCGGCTAGAGAGGATCCGTTTCTATGATCAACATAAACCTTTCAAAATAAATGGGTTACTGAAAGAAAGAACTTGCGACGTTGAAAATGGATGGATTTGCTGTGGCTGGCTCCGAGAGTTGCAATATGCAATAACTCATAATGTCAAACCACGTCAGGCCAGTGCAGTGGTAAAAAAGAAAATACATCTCTGAGGAAGCATATTGCATCTTCTCACAGACTGAACATTAGTCGCGAGGCACACAAGTTCAAAAGGCGGAGGCGGGCGGCATTCGACCTGTGAGAGTCGGCTTTCAATGGTTCTCATCCGTGAGTCGAAGTCGGTGAACTTGGCATTCAAACTTTTCAATTCTTCGACGATTTGGGCAAGTACATCGTGGCTGGGTGAGCTAGGAATGATAAATCCACCAGCTGATAATGGCGAATCGCAAGGAAAGCCCCAGATGATACCGAACGAAATCAATTATGTAGCGATTTGAGATGCTATGGATCTCCGATCTGCATTTTCAGAAACAGAAATTCTCCAAAGTAGGCTACAAAAGAAAAACAGCTATAAAAATAAATTGAACCCTTACACATATAAATACTAACTAGACGATACCCGCGCGATGCGCGGGTCTTGTGATCACTTTCAATATATACTTCGTAAAATATAATTGAACAAACAATGTATACTGAAATACTTTGAATCTTGAGAAAATAATCACGTTATCTTTTTGATACATGTTAAGATTATAAGATTCAGTCTAAGATTAAGACTTCTAATGTGATCGCAATGGGAGAATGAAAATTCATTATATTATCGCGACTTCGTTTAAGGAAAAAAACAATAAGCGGAAACCTTTAAATCACTTGAACTTAAAGAAAAATACATCCCAAAGTATCAAAACATAATTTATGATGGTTAAACGAACTAAATTGATTTGTCCGAAAATGACCTAGTACCACGCGTTGTTTATCTGAAAAATATGAAAATCATCCATAACCAAAAAGAGAAATATGAAAGAATAAAAAACAAACAAAAATAAATGCATAGGCGGTGGTGACAGTCAGAACCCTAAATCTTCGACTACTTTTGTATCCCACGTATTTAACAAATTTGGACTCATTATGAAACTTAATATGGGAAATCAAACCAGTAACCAATAACAGTAGATATCGTTTATTGTGTTTCCTATTTGTAATGCCTAGCATCAGTATATTCAATTAGAAATAAGTCTCAAATGTAATGGTCGTGCGTTTGATTCTCTGAAATGGTCCCTGCCATTCGAAATGATCTTACTAACACCTAATTCTCAGCCAACATCTTAACCAACAAATAATAAATCTTAGAAGTCATGTCTATGAAAGACTCACAACAATTACGGGCTTTATAGTGACGGTGAATTAGTTTTTTGTATCATGGATGTACAATTGTGTAGACATGGGATTTTTCTCTTCTGGGTGAATCGAAGAGCCAATGCAATGATTGTTGTGACCATTTAATTTGAAATTGTTGAACCTCGCAACTTGATGTATCAACCCATAAATGTTAATGGGAACATAGCGTTAATATTTCTCATATTTTTGTGGTAGTATGCAGCAAGAATTCCCCATTGTGATATGAAAATTATGTCAAATAGATCGGTGGCTTTTTCAATAATCGAGCTTGACTACTCCTTCCCACCAACAGCGAGAAACTGAATGTTGTTGAACATTTTATTTTTTTCATCTCTCCTCATATCACATAATAACGCCGCGTCAAAGAACCATAGTGGAGTGAATCTCCCTTTTATAGTTAAGGGACCATAAACATAATAAGATAAGAGATATTAGAGAGTATGGATGGAGATTAAACATTCATTGAAAGTTTTAAAATGTAATATGGACATTTTCATTAGAGTTGAATTCAAGCATAAAAAACCTCAAAGACAATTGATAGGGTAGTTGTAAGAAAACTCCCAGGAATGCATAAATTCTTACGTACTAAAAAGAGAAGGCATCAAAAATACATTCCGATTTGTAGTGGAATTATCTTTTTAGGAACTTTCCAAACAATTCGAACAAATAAATGAGATAAAGATTCTAAGGAAATTGATATATTTGAGACATAATATAATTAACTTACTTTCTTTATTTGACCTCTTGAATGAACAGGAATACAATTACGTTTATAATTTCGAGAAATTATAAGACATCTATTTGATATGGTTTGTCTTGAAGAGATACTTACACCATTACCTGAACGTGCTTTCACTGATTTTTTGTTCTAAAAGTCCAGTGATGTGTAGAAGTGTTGTCTCTAAACACATCGCTTGCGGTTGGTTTAGATACAATGTCTATTTTAGCTAGGTGTAAATTTCTCCAAGCAAAAATTAAGATAAGCATTATTAATGGACAGGTAAGTAAAGTAATTGAGGTAGACGATTCAAAGTTATTCAAAGTTATTCCAAACCGATAAAAATGAGTTGTCTCATTCTAATAGGATGAGTGTCATAACCTAAGCAAGTAAAAATATAATTAGTCGTTCCTGTAAGTGCGAGTTTTGATTGATAATGGGGAAAATGTACAACTCTTGATAAACAAAGCATATGTATGGATATAATTGAGGTGATTGAAAGTCATATTGGTTAAATATACATATATTTGTACTTTCAAATGCTGGAAAGCAGGTAATCATTTAAATTAAAAATGTTGTGTGTGACATGAAACAATGTGCAAGAGTTCTACCGCAATCACAGACAAAGTCTAAGTTTCATAGGAACACAACATTTCAAGGAAATTATCAAATGAGCAACGGGGAGTGGGCCGTTGATCACATCATTCCTTATACATACATATATATATATATATATAATAAATCAGTTAGGTGTTTTCTTCCAAAAAATAATCAACGGAAACATCCTAGCCATTCAATCTTAAGAAATGTCTGAAGACATTTTGATCCGTTGATCTTCAATTTTTTTTATTAGAAATAATATTAAAAACACAAATTATTTAAACAGTATAAATGATAAGATATTATTATATCTTGAAATCTCCCTTTCATCTAACAAACTGTTTCAAAATTTTCTTTCATTTTGGATAACTTCTTTAAATGTAACTTAAATTTAAAAGAGCATGTCTTTATCTAATTAATTATTAATAATCTATTAATAAACAAAATAATTTTATATATATATTATCAAAATTTATCTGAAGAAAATAAATATAAGTCAAATAATATATATTTTGTAATTGTCCTACGGCCATGAGTGAGTCGAGTAATATATTATAAGTGCCCTACGGGCACAGGTCATTTGCTAGTGTATATATAATATAGATGTATATATATATATATATATATTAAACAAATAATAAGTAATCTCATATTTCAGCCCTTACTTTTGCTCTCAAATGTGTTTTCATGTGAAAATTTCTTCAACGCAGTGTGATCCCTCCTCCATTCAATTTACCGACCTTCATGAATAAATTACATTATGGTGATCAGTTATAGACATATCCGTATCATCAGCATTAGTTGTAGCTTTTGAGAGAAAAGTTTAGTTCCATTGCTTGTATGATTTAGTAGTAAATTTACTTGTGTGTATATATATATATACACACATATGTACTTATATTACTTGTATAAATGTGCGTATATATTAAGAAAATCTACCTTTAGGGCGTGGTGAAGAAATTCCTAATAGTGGATTTTAATGGCGGCTAGTATTGTGTCACTAAAAGCACAAAGGCATATTTTAATTCATAAAATCAACCGTGTGCCCAGGCATTAATGATTTATTCACGAAGAAAAAATTAGAGGTAGAAAGGTTCTTGACAATTATATACACCTTCATTTTGCAAGTGCAAATTATGTACATTAATGTGAGTGTTAACTGTTATGGATTTTTATTTGTTTTGAAAATTAGAAGTCATTTCATTACGCAAACAGTCAAAACGGTCAACAAATACAAGAGAATAACACCTCAGAGAGACATACATAATCCAATAGCACTTCTGGCACAGTTATGAGCTAGGACATAAGTCAAAGCAGCCAACCAGAGATTTACAATCTGCTATGATGGAAGTGCATTACTTTGGGCAAAAAATATGAATTACAGAAGATTTGTCATGTTTTCGGACTCCAAATGCATGGTTGATAGTCTGAGTGCATAAACTTTGGAGGTTAATTCTTCTATTTATGCCATTGTAGTTAACTATTATGGATTTGAAAAGGCCAATATTCATCATTGTAATATATTCAACATTTAATTTAGCATTTGGTAGTCAATATGTTTTATTACCTAGTATGTGTACAAAAACAAAATGGTTTTATTTGTTTTAAAATCACCATCTGTGTGAAGTCTTTAATCAAAAATAGAAAAATCTTATGAAAAACATAACAATATATTTCTTCAAAAATATAAGCACCTCAGGTACATGTATGATATTTATTGAATATAAGAATCAAAGTCCTTCAGTAACATACCTTCTCAGAGAACAGTTATCATTACTAAGAGTAAGAGACTAATCGACTTGTTTGTGTGTGTGTGAGTAATTCCTGTAAGGGATTTAATAGCAATATGATTATTAGGTTCCCCGGAAAATGGTACAATGTAAAACTGTATTTTTCATCTAATCCAAAATAAAACAAATTGGGGGGTACTGAAACAGAGCACACCATTATACCACATTTAACATCAAAACAAAATCACTAACAAAGCGAGCCAAATTAATACAATTCTAACTTTCTGGTTACGTTATTGATCCCCTCATACCAGCATATCTTGGAAAGAAAACAACACAAATTTATGTTGAAACACTCATTTATGTGAAACTTATAGGTAACACCGAGAAAAGTACTTTGAATATTTACGATGGGTGTTGCTATGGCGAGTATTAAGATAATGGTGAATTAATTAATTCTGCAAATAATTGATTTTTCTTTGTGGACAATAAATGAATCTAAAGGACGTAAACAAATCATGTGATTTATGATATACAAAGCAGAAGAGACGTGCAAAAGAAAGCATGAACGACAAACTATTGTACATGTAAATTTTGGTCTTGTTTGACAAAAAAAAAAGTTGGTCTTATCCTTCCTCTTAGTAAATCAAAGTTGGGTATTTCACTGTCCAGAGAAGAGAGTCGCACAAAAAAAAAAGCATAAATTAAACAAATGCCGTTTTCAATTGAGAAATTTAGTCAAACATATGGCGTATGAACACAATAGTTTGTGCGAATACTCAAATTTACCTCATGCTACTGAAATCTTTGTTGAGCCGACATTGGGGCCGAGTTGACAATATAGAAGAGGCCAGAATTTCTTGCTTCTTCTAGCTTTCTCTAGGTGAATTCATCAACGAATTAGGGCTGTAACTTTGGTAATTTGTCTGTCCGATTTCCTAACAAAAAAAATGGAGAGCACCACAATACAAATACAAACAAAGGAAGCAATGCTATGAGCCACTTAGTAAGAAGTACACAAAAAATTAACATCAACAGAAACGTAGGAAGCATTAAGTTGCGAAATTTAGTCAGACAGAGAGTTGCCTTTCTCAAGTACACATGGGGCTTAAAATGGAAGAACCGAAGAGTAGATCCGATCTTGAATAGTCGCTATTGCTCCTGGTAGTTTGCTCTCTTCAATTGAAAATTGTTGGTTTGGGAAAGACATGGAAGAGACAAAATTAATAATCGAAAGCACCTATATACATATCTTCGTTTTCTGCCTTGAACCAATATTTCATCAATCATCATGGATTGGAAGAAAGACCAGGGAAAACTCTAAAAGGAGAGATAGAGAAATCTGTTTCGGCTTCTTCCGTTTCTACTATTAGTTTGCACTGATGTCTGCATTTAGTGAATACATTGAAAATAGATTAATTGTATTTCCAAGCCACTCAATTACATGGCAATTAAATCAACATGGTATGCTTTGATTTGTCTATACAAGCCACATGTCAATACAAATGGCATATGGAGAGTGAGTTTTGACTCACCTCCTAGCTTTTATATATAGATATAGATAACTCTGTTAAATACTATCAAAACCCTTAAATAATTGAGAAAATGCAATAACTCCCCTTAATAATAAACTAACGTGAATAATGTCTTAACTAACGACTACTTTGGCACGTCGTCGGACAAATACTTTGGTGGAGCCCGTTTCCGATCCTCACGTCGCATGGTTGTCTCCGTAGCCGTGTCCTCCGGTGGATACATACCCGTATCACAATTCCTGGCTGTGGGAATTTGGGTGTATTTTCCACGATGGTGATCATGTGAGTTTTTAACCGAAACTAAGCTTTCATCAACACTCCAAACCATGTAGCTAGCAGTATGGGGGAAGGGAAGTATTAGAGATCATGGACTGAAATGAAACTTCAACCAAACTGATGACATGAAACTCCGGTGCTTCAGTGGCCGTTGGATCACTTTGTTGCTTCGTTCAGTAGCCGTCCGATGCTTTTAGCCGTTTGATTCAAATGGTTAAGTGGAACGGTGTCGTTCCACTATCTACCAAACAGCTCACGCACAGTCAGCATACTCGAGGCTTCTGATTGGTCCATTCATGTCACCGTTGCTTACGTGTTTTGTTGAGTCAGCTAGGTCGTTACAAACTTTTGTTTATTACATTTAGGCCCAAACTATATAAGCATTTGCAATGCTTCTTTGTAACCTGATTTTTGCTTTTATGCAATTTCCATTTCTTCTGCAACTATCTTCTCTCTCTTTCTCTCTCTCCGCCATCTTCTTCAAGCTCTTCTAGTACTCTGATATGGTATCAGAGCCTGGTTCATTGGCTCAATCTCTTCTCACAGAAGTGTAGATCAGCTCTTGGAGGTCATTTTGAGTATAAATTTGACCTAGTTCTGGAGGCTGATGGAGACCCCCAATTTAGCTGGTAGTGATCGCTCCGGCAACAGCTCTGGTGGTGTCTATGGTAATGACTTCTCAAACTTTCCTTTACTTCATTTCTAGTTTTGAGAATCCTGGAGCTATTTTAGTCTCTCAACTTCTTACTGGAGAGAATTATTACTCCTGGGAAAAGTCTATGAAGGTGGCTTTGCAAGCTAAGAATAAGCTTGATTTTATTGATGGAAGCCTTTCTCAACCTGAAGTTACTTCTGAATTGTTTCTCCTGTGGAGGAGGTGTGATAGTATGGTTATTTCCTGGCTTCTCAATTCTGTGTCTAAGGAGATTTCTTGTAGTTTGGTTGGTATTTCAACTGCTAGAGATATATGGATTGATTTACAAGAGAGATTTTCTCAAGGGAATCATCCTAGGGTTTTTCAGCTTGCTGAGATGATAGCTGGTCTCAAACAAGGTGATAATACTATTACAATGTATTACACTAAGTTGAGAACTATGTGGGATGAATTAGCCAATTATAAGCCTCTACCTGCTTGTACTTGTGGTGCTTTTGCTTTGATGAGACAAAGGAGAGAAGAGGAATATATAATGCAGTTTCTGATGGGTTTAAATGAGCAATATAAAGCAGTAAGAGAGCAGATTCTTCTTGTTGAACCTTTGCCTACTTTGAATCAAGTTTACTCTAAGGTGGTGCAGCATGAAAGGCAATTAGCTATTTCTGTGACTAAGGTTGGTATTCTGCCAACTCCTAGTGTTGCAATGTACACAAATTCATCATCTAATTCATCTGTGCCTTATGCTAATGCACCAGCATCTAGATATTCCTCTACTCCCAACTACAAAAAGGTGTGTCACCATTGTGGAGAATCAGGTCATGTCAAAGCCAAATGTTATAAGTTACATGGCTATCCTCCACATTACAAACCTAAACCTAAAGTTAATAATGTTGTTGCTGAAAGCACACAAAATTCTACACTTCAATTGTCACCAGCTCAATGCTAGCAGATTGTGTCACTTCTTAGTACACAGCTGCAATCTCAATCTATGAATTCACCTACATCTCCAACAGAGGTTAATTCTGTTACACCATATGACTCTATATCTCACATTATGGGTTTAGATTCACCTCTTCAGCAACACACCAACAAAGCATCACCTTCTTCTAGTTCTACAAGCTCAAATCATCTTCACTTTATGGCTGGCATTTCCAGTTCTCTCTCTTTTCACATCTCAAAATTGTCTCCTGATCTAGCAGCACACTCTTGGATCATTGATACAGGTGCTACTGATGATATGTGCTGTAATTCTTCTCTTTTCTTTGAGATGCATCCCACTTCACATACCACTGTTCATCTTCCTAATGGAAAGTCAGTCAGTGTTTCTCATATTGGTTCTATAGTCTTAAATGACAATCTTACACTTCACAATGTACTTTATGTACCTACTTTTAAGTTCAATCTCATATCAGTCAGCAAGCTCACACATTCTACTTCGTGTGTTTTTCTTTGTGAGCTAGATCATTGCATTTTTTATGCCAAATCTGATAATGCTGTCCTAGATAAAGGTCACAAAATTGATGGTCTCTATCTTTTAGACTCAGATTCTTTTTTTCTAATGCAGTTCTTTCTACAAATCATGTCTCTAAAACTGCACTTTGGCATATGAGATTAGGACATCCCTCATTTAGAAAACTTCAATTTCTAAACA
Source organism: Linanthus parryae (assembly GCA_023055425.1). Taxonomy (NCBI): domain Eukaryota; kingdom Viridiplantae; phylum Streptophyta; class Magnoliopsida; order Ericales; family Polemoniaceae; genus Linanthus; species Linanthus parryae. The sequence goes on along the minus strand of JALGPY010000004.1, from coordinate 122,513,178 downwards.
ATCACATTTTTTCTTCTCTAGAGACCACAAATGTTACTTGTACTGTTTGTCCACTTGCTAAACACAAGAAGCTCCCTTTTCCAAATCTTAATCATATTGTCTCAGATCCTTTCACTTTAGTACATTGTGACACTTTGGGACCCTATAGAGTTTCTACTCATTCTGGTCATAGATATTTCTTGACACTAGTTGATGATTCTACAAGACATACATGGCTTTTTCTTATGCAAAACAAATCAGATGCAGCTGGGATTATAGTGGATTTCTGCACATATGTTGAGACACAATTTTCTGCAACTGTGAAGAAGCTTAGAAGTGACAATGCACCTGAGTTGCATCTAGCTGTTTTCTTTGCCAAGAAGGGTATTGTTCATGAGCTCAGCTGTGTTGAAACACCTGAACAGAATTCACTGGTGGAGAGGAAGCATCAACATTTACTTAATGTGGCAAGAGCTCTTAAGTTTCAATCAGGGGTACCTCCAAGGTTTTGGGGTGAATGTGTTATGACTGCTACTTATCTCATCAATAGAACACCCAGTGTGAGGCTGCACAACAAATCTCCATATCAGTTGCTATTTAATAAGGTACCAGATTATGAGTTTTTGAAAGTATTTGGCTGTCTTGCTTTTGCAACTACTTTGCACCAAGGAAGGACAAAATTTGATCCAAGAGCTATCCAATGTGTCTTCATGGGTTATGTTTTTGGCACAAAAGGGTATAAGTTGTACAATCTTGACACCAAAGAATTTTTTGTTTCTAGACATGTGATTTTTCATGAAGGCATCTTTCCTTTCTTAACCACTTCAGATTTTACCCCTTCTATGATTGACAATTTTTGTCTACCCCTTTCAGCATTAGATTCACCTTTCAATCCACCACCAGCTACATCTACTCCTTCTTCTACAGAATCTCATATGCCCTCAGCCACTCCTTTGCCTCCTTTACCAGCTCCAAGAAGATCAAACAGAGTTCCAAGACCACCCTCACATTTAAGAGATTATGTTCTTGGTCAAAAGTCAACTGCCTCAGCTTACACTTATGACATTTGTCCTTTTCTGTCTCCACCACCAGCTCACACACATCAAGCCTTCCTCAGTCAGGTTATTGACAATGTGGAACCTACTAAATACAGTGAAGCAGCTACAAATCCAGCTTGGGTCTCAGCCATGCAGCAAGAGCTTGCAGCTCTTGAGAAAAATCACACATGGTCTGTTGTTTCTCTTCCTCTTCATCACAAAGCTATTGGTTGTAGATGGGTTTTTAAGGTCAAATACAAAGCTGATGGCACTCTTGAGAGGTATAAAGCTAGACTGGTAGCCAAAGGCTTCACTCAAACTGAAGGAATTGATTATTTTGAGACTTTTTCTCCTGTTGCCAAACTTCCTACTCTCAAGTTTTTGGTGGCTCTTGCTGTTATGCATCATTGGTTTCTAGTTCAACTGGATGTGAATAATGCCTTCTTACATGGTGATCTCTTAGAGGAGGTATATATGCAGCTTCCTCCTGGGTATGAGCTTCCTTCTACCTCAGCTTCTCTGGTTAATCCTGTTTGCAAGCTGCACAAGGCTCTTTATGGTCTTAAACAAGCTTCTAGGCAATGGTTCTCCAAGTTCAGTTCAACTTTGCTTCATATGGGTTTCTCTCAATGCAAGACTGATTATACATTATTCATCAAATGTCTCCCTGGCAGATTTATTGGTATTTTAGTCTATGTTGATGACATTTTGCTGGTTGGCTCTCATAATGATGATATTCAGCTGCTCACTTCTACTCTGCACCAACAATTTCATCTCAAGGATCTTGGTTCTCTCCACTATTTTCTGGGATTTGAATTTCATGTCTCTTCAGAAGGCCTATTCATGAATCAGCAAAGGTTTGCCTTGGACATTTTACAGTTCAGTTCATATCTTAATTGTAAGCCAGCCTCTACTCCTTTAGTTGCCAACACTCATTTGAGTAAAAATGATGGAGATCCTCTTGATGCTGCACAGACAACTACTTACAGAACTCTTATTGGCAAACTTCTCTTTCTATGTCATTCTAGACCTGACTTGTGCTATTCTGTCCACAAGCTTAGCCAATTTGTTTCAGCTCCAACCACTTCTCATCTCACTGCTCTCCATCATGTGCTGAGATATTTGAAGGGTACAGTCAGCTATGGTCTACTTTTTTCTCCCACATTGTCTTTGCAGCTCACTGCCTATAGTGATTCAGATTGGGGAGGTTGCCCTGACAGCAGAAGGTCCACTTATGGTTATCTGGTTTATTTGGGACACTCTCTTATTTCTTGGAAGTCTAAGAAGCAACAAGTGGTTTCCAGAAGCTCTGCTGAGGCTGAATACAGAAGTCTAGCTCACACATCTTGTGAACTGCAATGGCTTCTCTTTCTCCTTTCAGAGTTACAGCTCTCTCTTATTGCTCCTCCTCTCATTCTTTGTGATAGTAGTTCTGCAATTGCTATTGCTCAGAACCCTGTTTTTCATGACAAGACCAAGCACATTGATCTAGATTGCCACTTAGTGAGAGACCTTGTCAACAATGGCACACTTCAGCTCAGGCATGTAGCTTCTTCTTCTCAACTGGCTGATTTACTTACCAAGCCTTTCCCAGGTCCTCTTTTCTCATCATTGGTTTCCAAGTTGGGCATGCGATCTCTCCCCTGCTCAACTTGAGGGGGGCTATTAGAGATCATGGACTGAAATGAAACTTCAACCAAACTGATGACATGAAACTCCGGTGCTTCAGTGGCCGTTGGATCACTTTGTTGCTTCGTTCAGTAGCCGTCCGATGCTTTTAGCCGTTTGATTCAAATGGTTAAGTGGAACGGTGTCGTTCCACTATCTACCAAACAGCTCACGCACAGTCAGCATACTCGAGGCTTCTGATTGGTCCATTCATGTCACCGTTGCTTACGTGTTTTGTTGAGTCAGCTAGGTCGTTACAAACTTTTGTTTATTACATTTAGGCCCAAACTATATAAGCATTTGCAATGCTTCTTTGTAACCTGATTTTTGCTTTTATGCAATTTCCATTTCTTCTGCAACTATCTTCTCTCTCTCTCTCTCTCCGCCATCTTCTTCAAGCTCTTCTAGTACTCTGATAGGAAGTTGTGCTTCTTCCTTGGTACGAGGATCATACAAGGAAAACATGTGCATATATATAGTCGAATCTTCCATCACAAATTTCCCATGAACGTGTACACCTGTGGGTGCAATACCTGCAGGAAAGGGTCCTATATTCGAGAGTCGTTGAGTCCAAACCACAGTGCTGGTTTTATCCTCAATGACCCACAAATTATAGTAATTCGGGAAATGGTCAAAATCGCAGACAAACATGGCAAGGGAACCCCTATACTCCGTCAACCTCACAATAGGTTCATGATCATACCGTACAATGACATCTGCAGCTATTGTGATTTGACGAAAAGTGTAATCAGCCAATGAAATCGAAAATAGAATCATAGGGCGAGTAAAATCTTCTGCACCTGTGATCCAGTACAAATTCCCAGCTATAAACAAGCCGGAATCAGCAAACGAAATGTGGTCTCTCTCTAGAAGGTCATGCAAAACAGAGCTGTTGATTTCGGTCCATGTATTTGAGCTGCTGTTACTCCAAACGTGAACCAGAGTGTGGCTTCTTCTTATCCAAGTAATCTTAACCACCTTGTAATCACCGGATACAGCATCATAGCCAAACCCAAAATCTTGTCGGAACCGAATAAATGCGGCTATGTTGGAGGGAAGGTATGGGAGTAGACAGTAGTCTCCAGTTGCAGGATTGCACAACAAGAGCTGATATTGGATTTCTGATGAACAGAACAAGTGAAGAAAGAGTAAGCCATTGCAAGAACCCAACAGTGAGATGGTTCTGGCAGACCTAGCAATTGGTGGAAGATGAACTTCATCTGATTCAGGAGATAGCAAGTGAACTACCCTGGTAAACATTCCTCCCCGAAGATCCTCGGTTACGGCAACCACGATATTTCTGTTGTCACTTGCTTTCTGATGATGGAGGTGTTGGGAGACGAAACTAGGGCTGCTGATTAGATCGTAGATGGCTTTGGACAGGATCTTGCAACGGAGAATGTCTTTCACTCTCAGTCTCAATAAAATTTCGCCCACAAGATCCACCGGGAGCTCCCGACTACTTCGACACCGTGCCATCGCCGGAAGCAAGGGTTTACAGAAAACTCAATCTGGGGTTTTGGTAGACCACACGACCAATGACGGAGGATTAACATATAAAGGCAAAAGAAAAATACAAGCTCAGCCCATCTGCACCTTGGGCTATCAACGAGGCAATAGATGTCGAAGGTTCTTCAAAATAGGATTGGGTCCTCTTTGTCCTCTGTCCTTGGTCCAATGTACGCCATCTCATGTGCCACGCGGTTAGCCATCCGCCGAACATGGTGCACCTCACCTGCGTCAAGACTCTTCAATTAAGCTAGCATCCAGCCACATTCATTGTTCTCTATGACCGAGGAACGGAGACACTTCACCACCTCTTTGGAATCAGATTCAAGAATCATCATTTGAGAGGAGAGATTCATGAACCACTGCAGAGAATTTTCCATCGCTTTCGCGTCGTTTTCCTTTTAACTTCGACATTGGGTTGATCAGGGTTGTCCTCGCTGCCACCATCACTCTGTTCTGGTCCGGAACAACGCGCCCTGCCCGAACCACCACCGATCATTCATCCGCTGCAACATCTGTGGTCATCTTCAAAGGTCCCAGTGGAGGAGGTGGAGTCCAATTTCCCGGTGAATCTTCAACCGGCGATGTCCTTTGCAATTCCAATTTTTGAGATTAGTAAAAACTCGGTTGATACTCTGTTGCTGATTGGATGATTGTGTCTTCTTTCAATTTCGTGCCTTCAGCTATCGTCCACTGAGATCCGTCTCGCCTTCTTGCAATGAAAAAACATGTGATATTTTTATGGCCCCATATGTTAACATAATGGGACCTGCAATATGGCTCTAGCCTCATCTTGTGAGAAATGCTGCCTAAGCTTCCTGTAATCCCATTGTCCACACTCATACATTAAATCACAAACTTTAGCTTGATATCCCAAAGAGGGCTAGCTGAAAATACGCCTTCTCCCTTAATCAGGGAGCCATTTTTGCCTGTAGATGTATGTACTATTCCCATCTCCAACTGCGTGTCTTGACCCATTAAGCAGGGCTCTTGTTTCAAATATTAACCTTTTCCATCGGAAGGAATGGTTATGTCCCAACTCGGCTTCTAGGAAAAAACTGCTCTTGTAGTACTTTCCCCCAAGCACTCTAGCCAATTGTGAGTCAGGATTACATAAAACCATCCATCCTTGTTTGGCCAACAAGGCCAAGTTGAAGGCTTTGAAGCATCTCATTCCAATTCTTCCGTTGGCTTTGTGGATGCACAAGGCTTCCCACCTACACAAGTGCACTCCTTTTGTTAGTGTTACCGCTCCACCAGAAGGCTATCATTCTTCGTTGAACTCCTGTCTTAGCTATTAGCAGATCAAGAAGAAGCTGTTGCACAAAATAAAGTCAAAGATGTCAAAGAAGAAGTCAAAGGAGTCAATGATGTCAAAGAAGAAGTCTTCTCCAAAAATAAAGCCAAAAGGGGGGTCATTTAATCTTTTCCAGAAGTTATTTTCTCCTCAGTTTCCACCTCAGTGGCCTTCCTGCCTTTTTCAAAACTGTTGTGTGAGTTTCAATATTTGTTAAGAGTTGTTTATACTGCATGCCAAACTTTCTGGGCACTAGTAGTATTATTCCTTTTTGTGTACGAATGAGATCTAATCTCTGTGATCCAACAGTACAAAATAAGACCGTTGGTGTACTGGTTACATATACCCCTTCTTCAGCAAGGGTTCATTGTATTCTCTCTTCTTCGTCTTCCAGAATCATGTAGCGAAGCTCTGCAGAAATTTTTCCGGATATTCAATGAAATCAAGTCTTGTTTGTTTTGTTTGATTTCTTCATCACTGGAATCACTTGATTCCTTTCATGGTATCAGAGCTATGGCTCTCTCAACAAATCAGTCTCAGGGGTCTTCAAATCCCTTCTATCTCCTTTCACAAGTTCATAACCTCGTTCCCTTCAAGTTGGATAACACAAATTATGTTATTTGGCGTTATCAAATCTCTACACTTCTCAAAACACAATCCCTTTTTGGTTTCGTCGACAGTTCTGGGGTGTGTCCGTTCGAGTTCATGATCGACGGTGACGGAACCGTCACCACAAATCGCAACCCAGACTATGACGCTTGGGTTACTCAAGATCAGATCGTTCTCTCTCTGTTCACAACAACTCTTTCTCAAGAGGCCTTGGTTCAGGTGGTTGGTAAGCCCTTATCTCGTGATGTTTGGGTTTCTTTGGAGAACAGGTACTCCTCTCTTACTAGATCTAATATCATGCAATTAAGATCTGAGCTGCAAACTATTAGAAAGAAATCAGATTCTGTTGATGTCTACATGCAAAAGTTTAAAACCTTAAGAGATAAATTGTCTTCTGCTATGATGAATATTGATGATCAAGATATGATACTTTATGCCTTGCATGTCTTTCCTCCTTTGTATAACTCTTTTAGATCTGGTTTGCGTGTTACTATGTCTGTGTCACCTGATAAGATCAATTTCGAAGAACTGCATGTTCAATTGAAAGCTGAAGAACAGATGATTGAGTCTCAATCTGTTATGATTAATGAATTGACTGGGTCTGCTGCTTATGTTTCCAATGTGTTTAATGGTGGAAGAGGAAAGGGAAATGGTTATGACAATGTTAAAAATCAGGCTAATGGTTATGGTAGAGGTCAAGGAACTGGGAATAATGATCAATCTTTTAAGTTCAATCCTGTTTCTGGTTATCAAAATCAAGGTTCTGGTCAAAACCCTAATTATCAAGGTCAAAACTATAACCCTAACTACTCCACTGGAAGAGGTAACTATAATGGTGGAAGATTTCAAGACTCTTTTAGAGGTGGTAGGGGTTACGATAGAGGGGGTGGTCAATCTAAAAACAGAGGACCTAGCTTTGATAATTCTGGTAATCCTCTCAATTGTCAAATATGTGGTATGGACTACCATTCAGCCATTGACTGTTGGCATAGGTTGGACTATGCCTATCAGGGTAAAAAGCTTCCACCTCGGCTAGCTGCCATGAACAATGTTGCTTCTCCAATCATGAATATCAATCAAGATCAGTACTCTCAAACCAATGTGTCTACCCCCACCACTGGTCATCAATCACAACTCAATGCCTTCAATGCTAGTCTTCTTGGACCCTCACCTAGTATCAGTCCAAATTATTGGCTCACTGATTCAGGTGCCAACAATCATATGACAGCTGATTTTGGTAAACTTAATCAGGGATGTACTTACAATGGCAATGACAAGGTTGCATTTGGAAATGGGAACACTCTTCCAATGTCACACTCTGGTACTGCTATCCTTAAGACTCCCTCACATTCATTTATCTTACCCAATACCTTACATGTTTCCAATCTTGCTGCAAATCTTATATCTGTCTATCGATTGTGCAAACAACACAATTGCTCTTTCTATTTTGATGCTTATATGTTTTATATTCAGGAAAAACTTCAGGGCACAATCCTCTACCAAGGGTTGAGTGAAAATGGTCTATATCCCATACACACTCAACCATTCTCTGCTGATCATCAAGACAAGACTCCTAAACATGGCTATTTACAAGTCAAGTGTCCTCTCTGGCATGCCAGATTAGGACATCCTTCTGAAGAAATTTTAAAACTTATATTTATTTCCTCTTCTCATATGTGTAAAGACCTTAAAGTTTCTGATATTTCTGCTAGTACTGTTTGTGAACATTGCTTGTTGGAAAAAATGACTAAATTGCCATATAAATCATCTACTACTCAATCCAAAGCACCACTTAATCTTCTTCATAGTGATCTGTGGGGGCCAGCTAATGTGAAATCTTATCATGGATATAGATTTTATGTGTTATATGTTGATGATTACTCTAAGTATACTTGGATCTTTCCCTTGCATCATAAATCTGAAGTTGCTCTTGTCTTTCCAAAATTCAAACTTGAAATTGAAAAACAATTGAACTCTTCTATTCAAATTTTGAGATCTGATGGAGGTGGTGAATATGTCTCTTACACTTTTCAAACTTTTTTAAATTCACAAGGCATTGTTCATCAAAAATCTTGTCCTTATACTCCTCAACAAAATGGTGTAGTTGAAAGAAACCATAGACACATAGTTGAAACTGCAGTCACTCTTCTTACTCATGCAAAGTTGCTTAGATATTTTTGGTACCATGCCTTTAGTACTGCTGTTTATTTGATAAACTATATGCCAAGCAAGAATACACAAAATAAATCTCCTTGGGAACTTCTTTACAAAATTAAACCTGATTACAGTAAACTTAAAGTTTTTGGATGTGCTTGCTATCCTTATTTGAGACACTACAATGATTCTAAGTTAGATCCAAAAACCAGACAATGTGTATTTCTTGGGTATGCTCACAATTACAAAGGGTATGTGTGTTTTGATAAAAACACTCAGAAATTCTTCATTAGTAGAGATGTGATATTTGATGAAAACACTTTTCCTTACAATAAAGAATGTTCTGACTTTAAACTCAAAACTCTTCTACTAGTGAACTGCATATTGCTGATATTCCTATTTCACTTCCTTCTGATTTCTTGTATCATTATTCTTCACCTAACATTAATTCTCCTCTCTCAGGTACAATTGATGAGAACAATACTACACCTGATCCATGTCAACATACTGGACATGATTCTCACTTGGTCTCACCAACTCTCCCTAATGAGAACAGATCATACACCACTGATGAGAACAGATCATACACATCTGCTAGAGACTCTAAGGCTCAGGATGTAACTATCTCTCAGTCTTTGCAGCCTGCTTCTTCACATGATGATCACATTGTTGCTGATGATCCCTCTAAAAGTAGTATTGGCTTGGAAACTACTGAAACAGATAGACATCATCCAGCTAGGGGTCATCCTATGCAGACAAGAAGCAAGTCTGGAATCTTTAAGAAAAAGAATTTTGGGTTCACAGCTGTATCTGGTAACTCTGAAATTTCTCCCTTCTTAACTGAACCAACTTGTTTCACAGAGGCTAGAAAACACTCTCAGTGGCTACAAGCAATGACTGAAGAGTTCTCTAGCCTCACAGAGCAAAACACTTGGACATTACTGCCAAGACCCTACAATACAAATATTGTAGGGAAAAAATGGGTTTTTAGAACCAAATATAACCCAGATGGTTCTGTCTCTAGACATAAAGCCAGATTAGTGGCAAAGGCGTTTAGTCAAACCCCAGGCATTGACTTTGAAGAAACATTTAGTCCTGTTGTTAAACATGCCACTGTTAGAACTGTTTTAGCTCTAGCTGCATCTTACAATTGGTCACTTCAACAACGTGATGTCAAAAATGCATTTCTTCATGGATTTCTCAAAGAAACAGTATATATGCAACAGCCACCTGGTTTTAAACACCATCTCTTCCCTGATCATGTTTGTAGGCTTAACAAAGCAATTTATGGTCTCAAACAAGCTCCTAGAGCTTGGTTTGAGAGATTTACTGAATTTATCTTGTCTTTAGGTTTTACTCAATCTCAAGCTGACACAATTCACACACTTCTTCACTTACTGTTTTACTTTTATATGTGGATGACATTATCTTTACTGGCAATGATCCCACTTACATTTCTCATCTTATTTCCAAATAGAAGTCTGAATTTAACATGAATGATTTAGGTCCTTTAACTTATTTTCTGGGTTTGCTAATTGATAGAAATGACAAAGGCATTTTCATTCATCAATCTAAATATATCCATGACTTTCTTCTCAGATACAACATGCAAAATTGCACTCCTTATCATACTCCCACAATATCTGGCATTAAATACACATTTAATGATAGTGAATTGATGTTTGATCCTACTCCTTTCAGACAACTGCTTGGTGCTCTTCAATACTTAGTATTTACTAGACCTGACATATGCTTTGCTGTGAATTATTTGTGTCAATTTATGCACAGTCCCACCACACAACATATGTTAGGTTCCAAAAGAATACTTAGGTATCTAAGAGGCACCACAAATGATGGTCTCTTCTACAAACCCAGTGAATTAAAATTTTGTGCCTTCTCTGATGCAGATTGGGCTGGTAATCCCACTGACAGAAGAAGCACAACTGGTTTTGTTCTTTTTCTGGGAAACAACCCAATTCATTGGGCTGCAAAAAAACAACCAACTGTATCCAGATCCTCATCTGAGGCTGAATACAGAGCCTTGGCCACAACTGCAGCTGAACTTACCTGGTTTCAATATTTGTTTCAAGATCTGCATATTTTTCTGCATCATCCTCCTATTCTTTTTTGTGATAATGAATCTGTCATTCACATGACAGCCAACCCCATCATGCATTTTAAAACCAAACACATTGAATTAGATTACCATTCTATAATAAAAAAGGTTCTAAGAAAGCAATTACTGGTTGAGTTTGTTTACTCTGCAGATCAACTTGGAGATCTCTTTACCAAAGGACTGGCTGCAGCTGCTTTTGATTATCTGAAGTCCAAGTTAATGGTTTCTACAACACCATTAACTTGAGGGAGGGTATTAGCAGATCAAGAAGAAGTTGTTGCACAAAATAAAGTCAAAGATGTCAAAGAAGAAGTCAAAGGAGTCAATGATGTCAAAGAAGAAGTCTTCTCCAAAAATAAAGCAAAAAGGGGGGTCATTTTATCTTTTCCAGAAGTTATTTTCTCCTCAGTTTCCACCTCAGTGGCCTTCCTGCCTTTTTCAAAACTGTTGTGTGAGTTTCAATATTTGTTAAGAGTTGTTTATACTGCATGCCAAACTTTCTGGGCACTAGTAGTATTATTCCTTTTTGTGTACGGCTGAGATCTAATCTCTGTGATCCAACGATCCAAAATAAGACCGTTGGTATACTGGTTACATATACCCCTTCTTCAGCGAGGGTTCATTGTATTCTCTCTTCTTCGTCTTCCAGAATCATGTAGCGAAGCTCTGCAGAAATTTTTCCAGAAATTCAATGAAATCAAGTCTTGTTTGTTTTGATTGATTTCTTCATCACTGGAATCACTTGATTCCTTTCATTAGCGTTGTGGGTAGCATAAAATAGCCCATAACATATATGGAGAATCGCCTAAATAATATATTTAATTAGGACATCTGTCCCATCCATACTGAGATATTTCTCCTTACAGCCCACTGATTTTTTCACCAACCTCTCGTGAACAATGTGATTGATATTGGGTGAGAAATAGAACAGATTTGAAGAAGAATTGTTGGCCATGGAAATGGCCATGGCTCTGATTCCATAAAAGAAACCTGAGATTTCTGTAAACTAAACACAAATGAATAAACAAACCCATAAAGGGTTGAAATGAAGATGAATATCCACAGAGAAGCCAAGCGGATGAATGAAAGATGCAATGAATCCATTGATTACATATTAGGTTTCAGGAGCCCTTAAATACAAGAAATCCGAACGGCTCTAATAGAAACCGTTGGATTAGATTGATAAAACATAAATGCAAAATTACCACAAAGTTTGTTAAGTAGTGCAAAGAGATCCTTTGGTAAATATAGATAGAACCCCAAAGTTTTAGGAAATGAAAAAGGGCCACAGCTGGATTGCAAGATGGCAGGAAGGTCCTTTGACTTCTGTGACTCATCTTTGAACTTCTTTTGGACTCCTTGGACTTTGTATTAGACTTCTTCATGGTCCTTAAGCTATTTCTTTTGACTCCTTGAACATTGTCTTAGACTTCGATATCATACTTCAGCTTTATAGTATCTACAGAGGATTAACTATTGCTTATAACAAGAATTAGATCAGCATTAAAGTGGAGCGTGACTGTTCGGAGGCAGTCAACATATTCAACAACATCTCTACTAGTCCAGCAGCCATGAATGGTCAAATTAGTGATGGTGTTAGCAATTGGTGCGCCCATGTGGGGTGCCCAATGCAATAATCATACCTTATGGGGTTAGTTGCTCTAATGCACAAACCTAGAGGGGCTAGTAGCTAAGGCTCAAACCCTAGGGATTTATGTGCAAACTTAGGAGAAGTTTTGCCTATATAAGGAGGCAGCCTCCTACATATTAGATTGCTATTCCACACAGTAAAGTTACTTTGTCTAGATTCACTCTAGTTGTAGAGAACCCTAGTCTCTCTCCAACTTCATCCAAGGAGGTGGAACGTGGTGTGGACCATAGTGTTCGTCGTCGAGATTCACACTAGATTGGTGGGAGCAAGATCAAGAAGGAGGCGCGTGAAAGCAAGCAACACACGATCATCCGCTGCATTAAGGAGCTAAGGAAGACAAGGTGAACACATGAATCTTCCGCTATAATTCATGTTGTAGATCTGTATGTGATAGATCCTTCCTGCCCTTCATTGGTATCAGAGCCTTAGGCTTGCTTTTCGTGCCTCGTTATGCGTACCCGAATCTGATTTAAAAATCGAGTTTCTGAAATTTCATAACCAGTAGACGAAACCTATATGGTTCGGTAGGGTTTTTCACGAGGATTCCAGAAATATAAATTTTGTATTTTTTGGACTTACGATGAATTAATTATGAATTTTTAAAGATTCGGAGCTGTATTAATCTGGACTGCTAGATCCAATCAGTAGAACACGTTTTTCAAAACTTGTTAAAATTGGATTTTAACCACATAATCGGGATCAGGACGAAAAGACGATCCCAGAAAAATTATTTTCGTCGGAAACGGAGCACAGGAAGGCGGCGCGTGGGCTTCACGCGCCACCGACGCCGCCTCCACGTGCGGCCAGGCGCCGCACGCGCCAAAGGGCTGGCGGCGGCTGCTGACGTGGCCTATGGATGACAAGGCAGATGACGTGGCAGTGCCACGTCAGCAAAAGGCTGACGTGGCGATGATGTGGCAGCCACGTGTCGGCTGACGTGGCAACTGGCGTGGCGGGATGCCGTGACAGCTGACGCCATCATATGTGCTGACGTGGCATGCCGCATGGCATGCTGACGTGGCACAAGGCCGACGTCGGCGCGTGACGGAGGCGAACGCGCCCACGCGCGGCGGCGCGTGAGGGCGCGTGCGGCTCCTCTCGCCGTCGTTTTTCGTCCGGTTTTTTCCTAGGTACTCCAAATTGAATTTCCTATTTTTTGAGTATTTTTTCATAATTTTTGGAGCGACGGAAAATTTTAGTAATTTCCAGATTAATTAATTAGTGTTTAGCACACTTCCCGATGCAGTTTGACGACCTTAAACACACTGTTTTGAGCCCAATTTTTTTCTGGAGACTTAGGTCATTTTCCTACGTTTTTCCATAGGTGGTGAGACCCTAAGTGGTAGGGAGCATTTTTCGATCTTTTTAGTTGATTAGATTATTGCTTATTAACTTCCAGTAATTATTGATTAATTCCGGAAATTTCCAGAAAATTCCAGTATGTTTATTTTATTGTTTTACATACTGTTGTGGGTTGATTGGATGTGTTTGGTGCATGGATGTGGCATAGATGTTTTATATTTAGTTTTGATTTTGGTTTTGAATACGTAATCAAAATACGGCCTGCATGTCGTGCCTCTCTATATACTCTAGTGTCTTCTCTTCTCATCCAATCGCCTCTATGAGGTTAATTCCTATTAGAAAAAAGATAGTTAGTAGAGATCGAAGATAGAAGCTTCAAGATAGGTGGCCAAACCAAAAGCTATGGCGCAAGGTGCAAGGAGCAAATAGACGGTCTAAAGGAGCCTCAAGCTTGGAGTCCTCAAGTAGGCGAGATGGCATGAGATGGAGTTCAAGACTTGCTCAAGAAGTATTCCCAATAGTGGGAGTGCACCTTAGGGGCCACATCCATTACATATTTATTTATGCTTATGCTTGTTTTATGTTATAACTGCGTGTGATTGGATATATATGTGTAACCTCGCGTGCTAAAGAACTAAAAAAAAGAGCTCACATGAGGACATGATTAAAATTGATAGAAAATCACAAGCGATGAGATTTGATTCCTATGATATACGCTAGGTTTTGGTGGAGTCCTTGTGAGGAACTATTAAGTTAAATCGATGTCACATGTTATTTTGGAGCTAAGTAAATTCTAGTGGTTAACTTCCACAATGTCTCTATCAATCGTGTCTAAATCGAAAACTGTAAAGGCTGAATGGTGACAACAACGACATGATAAGCCGTCGTACCATGTAACCATCCGTTGGACATAGGTTGTCAACCACCTACAAACATGGTCGAACCTGTGATGAATAAGTTGTCACAGCAGCACATAGACATTATCTTTAGGCTGACCAATAGTGGGAGGCAGCAGTCAAGATAATGTCATGGAGCATGCTATGAAAAGGTGGGGAAATGACCTCATCAGCATGTTCAAGACCATTTTTAAAATTGTAGGAAGCCAAAGAAAGAATCTTGGATCCATCTTAGCCGTTTTCGTACATAAATTATGAGTAGTGACTCATAATAATCATGCCTTAACTATGATTCATGGCTCATGTCATAATATTGAGAACTCGACTTTAACGTCTGAGATTGATGCCGTATATGATAAAAGAGTTAAGAGCTGTCAGGTACAAGCTATCCGATTTGCAATTTGTTGCAATCTCTGCCTTGTTTCATGAAACTTTATATGACACACTTTGTACGTGTCAAGATGTCTGGATAAGACCAAAACATCACTCTGTTCTAGGATCTAAGCAAAAGGAGTTTGCTAAGAATACTAGTCCAGCATACTTCGGAAGTCTAAGCGATAAAAGATTGCTAAAGGCTGTTAGTGAAGTATGATCATACTTAGTGAAGTATGATAGGAAGATATAGACCCTAGCCCGGTATTAGGACCAAGGCAACAGGTGGGGCAAGGATAAGCGAATTTAGGAGCAATATTGGTATAAGACCAATATTACCCAAGACTGGCAAACGCAAAAGGGCAAACGAGGTTTCCCAAGACAAGAGAAAAGTCCTGACCTGGCGAATTAACTTCTCGTCTAAGGATCCATATGATTATCTTTGAGGGAGTATCCATCAAAAGGTTTTTTGGTTACAGTTTTAACTTTGGATATGGTTATATCATGGTGTTTGCGTTCTTAAGTTTCTAGCATGAGTAACGCCTTAGAATTATTGGATGTCAACTTAAGAGTATGACTTAAGCTTCTGATATGTGGCGCGCTAGATTAAGACACACGATGACAGGAAAGGATGTTCAGGCTAGCTAGGGAAGGCCTGCTTGGATTTTGACCAAGGTACCCTTACCTGTGTGTGGTTCTTGCCGGACATGAAAGTCAAAAACGCAAATCATCCAGTAGAGCATTAAGGACTACTGAGTCTTTATATCTTATTCATTCTGTTATTATGATCCATTAAATGTTAGAGCTAAGACACGGTGCTTACTGCTCCATCACATTCGTAAATTATTGTTCGCGTCTCAACTGTGTGTGCATAGGCCAGATAAGTCCGAGGCACAAGGGTTCTTCAGACAGGTCTCTACAAAAGGAAGAAAACCGTCTGGATACAGGAGAAGTTTTGCCTATATAAGGAGGCAGCCTCCTACATATTAGATTGCTATTCCACACAGTAAAGTTACTCTGTCTAGATTCACTCTAGTTGTAGAGAACCCTATTCTCTCTCCAACTTCATCCAAGAAGGTGGAACGTGGTGTGGATCATAGTGTTCGTCCTCGAGATTCACACTAGATTGGTGGGAGCAAGATCAAGAAGGAGGCGCGTGAAAGCAAGCAACACACGATCATCCGCTGCATTAAGGAGCTAAGGAAGACAAGGTAAACACATGAATCTTCCGCTATAATTCATGTTGTAGATCTGTATGTGATAGATCCTTCCTGCCCTTCATATGGAAAACACCTCTTGATCAGGCTTTGTGGAAGTATTTCATATGTTTCAAGAGATGCTAATGAAGTTTATTTTCCGAATTAACTAAAAAAGAGAATTGTTTCAATTCATGACATGGATAAAAAGTCTGTTAATAAAATTATCAAAAAGCAGTTCCCAAAAGCAAATCTTCCCTTTCTTCTCAAAAACTGCGATCGGAAAGTAATTGTTGTCCAGAAAGAAGATAGATGAACAATTATCAAACCATCAACAATTGTTTTTAATATAAAAAAAATAACGTTCTCAAGAGCACAAAGTATTACCAAACGGTCTATTACTCTGTTGGTAGCTGCTTTCTACCGTAGTATAGGTAAAATCAAGGGAACATATATGTTATATAAACCGCTCAAAGTCATTCGGTTAATTCGAGGTTTTTAAGAAGCTCTTTGAGTGAACAAGGTCCTCGAAATCAATTAGTCTCAGCTCTCCGGCGCTGAAAGTAATGGAAATCTGTTTATTCTCCATCATCCTCTGCTGTTTGAAATGAAACTAGGCTTTCATCTACCCTCCAAAGCACAGAGTACTGAACCCTGTGGGGGACCGGAAGTTTAGTTTTTTTCTTAGTACATGGATCGTACAAGAAAAGCTCGTCAGTCTGAAGATTCAGCATCAGAAAGTTTCCATATGGATTTACTGTCATCAAGCGAACATGGGATGGAAAAGGCCCAATTGACAGCTGTTTAGTCCAAGAGACTCTGCCGTCTTTATCCTCCATCACCCACCAAGAATCCAAACCAGAAAGCTCGCGAACAAACACAGCTAGAGAACCCCTAAACAAAGTCAATAAACCATGATACCATGGAACATCATCGTTTGATATTGAGATTCGACGGAGACTATAATCAGACAGTGAAATTGAAATGAGGATCCTACCAAGACCAGGAGGAGCATCGCTAGGTGAATGTGCCATCCAATATAATTTTCCATCAAACAATACTCCAGCGTCGAAAACATTTATCCAGTACCCCACTGGAAGGATGTTTCGCAATACTTTCGTCCATATATTTGTTCTGCTACTCCATATCTTAACCACATGGGGTTGAATACCACAATTTGTAATCTTCACTACCTTGTAGTCACCGGATAGAGCGTCGTAACCAAACCCGTAACTTGTTTCGAAGTGATGACGAGCAGGGAGTACCCTGGACTCTCTAGTTGCAGGATTGTATAACAAAATCCGAAACAATCGTCGTCCTTGACGCGAACGCAATAGCATACAAAGTAAGCCGTTGCAAGAACCAAACAACCGAATGCTTTCTAAATTATCAGGAATATCTGGTGGTAGATGAACATGGGATTTAGGAGATAGTAAATTCAGTAGTTTATTAGAAGAAACAGCAACAACATAGCTGTTTTTTCCATCGCTGAAGTTGTTGTTGGTTTTGGTACGGTGGATGTGTTGTGAGGCGAAACTAGGGCTTTTGATTAAAGCGTAGAAAGATCTGGACAGGAGCTTGCATCGGAGTATATGTTTGACTTCCAACCTCAGTAAAATTTCGGCAACCAGGTCGACCGGAAGTTCCTGTCTCTGTCCCTTAATTCCTGACATTACACTGCCCAGAGGAATAACAACTTAGCCAATAAAAGATGCACAATAATCGTCTGTGAGACCATGATTTATAGCACTAAAAAAAAAAAAAAAAAAAAAAATCAAGGGAAATCTACACGCAATCTTCCCTTCTCTGTATATGGAAAGGATTCCTAGTCTCCACTTTACACGAAACTGCTACACTCAGAAAAATTAAACAAGAGAAGTTATTCTTAGGACTCTACACTAAATATACCCGACTCCACAATAGATGAACCCCAGAACCCAGTGAATTCGCCAAGATACAGAATAGGTGGTCCGGATAAAAAGGGACCTATAAGTCTTTTTACTTATAAAAGGGACATCCGTCAATGCATATTCAAATTTTGGATGGAAATACCTCATGAGAAGGAACATTGATAGTTAGCTTATCGCTAGATGTTGTTGACAAATCTTGGAGCTGAGCTCATTGAACAACCTGAGGCCATCAAATGGCCGTTGAATTTGAAGATGAATATTCATAGAGAAACCAAACGGCTGACTGAAAGATACAATGAATCCATTGATTACAGATTTTTTTTTTTTTTTGAGGAACAGAACAAGCTTTATTAGTGGGTAGTCAAACCCAAAAGATCAACGTTTTGTACATCAATAGCCCAATCGGGTGTTTGTGAAAAATAACTAATATCATCTTCTACAATAGCTTTCGCTGCTACTAAGTGAGCAAACTCGTTTCCTTCCCGGCTAGCAGTTCCTTTAAATCCGAAAGGGCTTCTAGCTCTTTGATCTTACCAACCTTCCCATCACGCAACAAAGTCACAGCCACCAGATTATCAAGCTCCAATACAATCAACTTGTATCCCAAATCGATAGCTAAACCCAGACCTTCTCTAACCGCTTGTAGCTCCGCCATTAGAGGAGTTCTCTGTCTTGCTAAGCGTCGTTGGCGAGCTGCAATGAAATGACCCCGAGCATCTCTAACTACTGATCCTACCCCAGTAGCCGGACAAAAATCTCGCCATGCAGCGTCCACATTGATTTTGACCAAACCTTCATTCGGCGAGGACCTCCGATCAAAAATTTGGACATTGTTCGCCCCTCTTTCCTCCACAATACCTGAGAATAGCGCCGTCTTGTACCAGTTTAGGAGCTCCATTCCCCTATTTGCTACTGTGATTGGATCTTCACCCTTATCTTCAAAAACCTTTGCATTTCTGTTGGACCATATCACCCAAATTGCCAAAATAAAGAGCTCACACTTCTGCTTACTCTCTGTTGCAAAGAATTTAATCATTGATTCTTTAATCCCAATTTCACCATCTATTGTAAAATCCTCTCCCAACAGTGCTTTCCAGACGTGATTTGAATGGCTGCAAAAACAGAAAATGTGTTCACTATCTTCCAGTGGGTGTCCGCAAAGCTTGCAGTTCGCCGGTACATTCACTCCACGTCGTATTAATTTGCTAGCAACCGGTAATGCTGAATGAAAAATCCTCCACGAGGGCATAATAAATTTCTTCGGAATCTTCAAAGACCACACCTTCTTCAACCAAGCATCTTCGTAATTAATGTCTGACGATGAATCTTGTAACCCAGAAACAAGCCTCTGAGCTTTATAACCAGTGCTCACTGAATAAACTCCATCTTCTGAATAAGTCCAATATAGATAATCCGTTGCGGCATTACCTACAATAGGAACCCGCAGAATTGCATCTACGTCAACTGGCCATACTGTCTGTGTCACTTTAGCTAAGTCCCGCTCGCCACTTTCTTCATTTATCAGTTCTTTCACCGTCATAGTCTCCAACCCCGGCGGACAAGTTGTAATGAGCTTGTAAGTGTTTGGCCGCAAAAGCCACCTATCTCCAAAAACTTTGATGTTATTGCCGTCTTTTACTTTCCAAACCAGCCCCATTTTAAGTAAATCCCTCCCCGCCAATATACTTCTAAAAGCATAAGAGATTTGAGTAGTTTTCTTCACTTCTAACTGCAACAAGGACGAATTTCGAAAATATTTGTCTTTGAACACCCGACTGACTAGAGATTCCGGATTCTGCAAAAATCTCCAAGATTGCTTCGCAAGCATTGCAATATTGAAGTCTTGAAAATCTCGAAAACCTAAGCCGCCCCTTTCTCGAAATTCCTTTACTTTAGACCATGCTACCCAATGTATTTTCTTCTTATGTTCATCACCACCCCACCAAAATTGACTAACCACCCTTTCCAAATCCTGACAAGTTTTTACGGGTAAAAGAAAACAACTCATCGTATAAATTGGAATAGCTTGAACTGCTGATTTAATCAATACCTCCTTGCCAACTGTTGATAAAGACGCTCCCTTCCATCCCTTCATCTTCTTTGCAACTTTCTCCACTAGCGGGCTAAAAATAGCTGTTCTACTTCTTCCTATCTGGGTTGGTAAGCCCAAATACATATCATGTTGCGCTTCTAGCTGAACACCGCAAAGGTTGCTAAGAGACACCCTTGTGTCCAAATCCACGTTTTCTGAGAAAACAACTGAGGATTTCTGCAGATTAAGCACCTGACCCGAAGCCGCTTCATAGTCCTGTAATATTCCTTTGAGTACCCCAACTTCGCTTACTTCCGCTCTTGCAAACAAGAGACTGTCATCTGCAAAGAATAAGTGGGAAACCTTTGGACCTCCACGAGATGCACTCATGCCAGACAGAGTACCTCCCTGCACTGTAGCTGTTAGTCGACGAGATAAAGTTTCACTAACAAGTAAAAACAAGTAAGGAGATAGAGGACATCCCTGCCGCAAACCCCTTTCTGGAACAATCTGACCGTGAACTTCGCCATTTACAATCAAACTATATTTTACCGTTGTTATACACTTCATGACTAAATTGATCCACCGTGAACCAAACCCCATTCTTTCCATGGTAGCACGGAGAAAATCCCACTCCACTCTGTCATAAGCTTTGCTCATATCAGCTTTGAGAGCTAAAAAGTCCTTCTTGCCCTTCTTTCTGTTCTTCATAGAATGCAATAACTCAAAGGCAACAAGAATATTATCTGAAATTAACCTGCCTGGAACGAAAGCAGACTGATTCTCCGAAATAATTGAATCAAGATAGGTTTTAAGCCGATTTGCCATCACCTTTGTAACAATCTTATAGACAGTAGAACATAAACTGATAGGACGTAAATCAGTAGATTTTCTAACCTGTTTCACCTTAGGAATCAGAGCAATAAGAGTATGATTATACTCGGCAACACTACCTTCACCATTCAGAATGTTCAGGCATAACTCCTCCACCTCAGCTCCAACTATTGGCCAGAAACGCTGAAAAAAGATTGCCGGAAAGCCGTCAATACCGGGAGCCTTGGTCGGTGCAAGCTGACCCAGAGCTACCCGAATCTCCTCTGAAGTAAAAAGAGCGTCTAGGGCTGCTTGGTGCTCTAAAGAAACGAGTTCCTCTATATTGGGCATCATAGGTTCCATCATAGCTCGCTGTGGAGCTGTAGAAGTAAAGATACCCCTGAAATAGGTTTCCACTATCGAGATAATCTGAAACTTCTCAGTACTCCAGTTGCCGTTCTCATCTTCAAGACCCCCTATCCTGTTTCTGTTGCGACGAATCGAGGCTTTCCGATGAAAAAACCCTGTGTTCCTGTCACCCTTTCTCATCCACACTTCCCTGCTGCGCTGTCTCCACATCTCTTCCTCCGTCAACAAAGTCTGGAGAATAGATTGTCGAATAACACGTGCTTCAGCCACTGCCGCAGCCGTCTGCTGACCCTCAGCTAACTGAGTAAGTCTGAGTCTCAGTCTGTTTAGCCGAGCCTTTACACTGCCAAAGGTATCCTTATTCCATCTCGAAAGAGCCGTGGCCATCCTGTTGAGCTTCCCTCCTACAGGATCGTAGCCACCTGTCCAGCTTGATTCAACAACTTGACCGCATCGACTGTCTTGCAGCCACATTGTCTCAAACTGAAAACGTCTATTCATTCTGATGTTCCGTAATATCCCAGACTGCCAAACCACTTGAAGTGGCACATGATCAGAAACTTCTGCTACAAGGTGATCCACCTTACCCCAACCGAAAGTGTCAATCCAGTTGTCCGTTACCAAACATCTGTCTAGCCTCTCTCTAATCGTTGATTCATCCCCCTGATTGTTTGAACAAGTATATCGGACACCTGAGAAACCAAGATCTCTGAGCTGTGTGCGATTAATAACACCTGCAAAACCTTCTATCTGACTAAAGGAGACTACTCTTCCTCCTTCCTTTTCAGATATCGACGTAAAGGCATTGAAGTCACCGATCACACACCAGGGTTGGTCAAACGGTCGAAGGCGCTCTAACAAAGTCCACGAGTTGTGCCTTTGTCTTCTGTCTGGATCACCGTAAAAACCTGTCAAGTAACCGTGTTTACCCTCACTACTGATTGAGAAGAAATCGTGGATATAATACCTAGACATCTTTGCGAGAGAAAAGCTAACGTCATCATCTTACATCAATGCCAATCCACCTCTCCGATCTTCACAATCATGAAAAACTCCATTCCGAAAGCCAAGCCTGTCTTGTATCCGAACCATCTCCGTTGCATACTATTTCGTCTCCATTAGAAAGACGACGTTGGGCTTCTGTCTCCTTACTAAATCGCAAAGAGAGATAATGCTACGAGGGTTCCCAAGCCCTCGCACGTTCCAGCTGAGTAGACTCATTGCGACTGGCTGGGCTGTCCCGCAGCCTCAGCCAATTTAGTGGTTGTGTTGTTCAAGGTAACACTGGCCTGTGGTGTATCTCGTGCCTCGCTCTTACTTTTGTCTTCAACTCCCTGTTTTGGAACAGTGCGATTTCGATGCGCTGAGTGATTTGCCTTAACGTTAACACGCCCACTTTGATTGCTTGTCCGCTCCTGATTATTACTCGGGTTGATCCTTCCTCCGCGCACCTCCTCGGCTACGACCAGAACCTGTGCCGCGCCCAGCTGGAGCTTTAAAGTCAGTTCCCTTACCAACGTTTCGGTTGCTAAGGCTAGTGTTCTGATTCTCTGGTCTATTCTGCACTTTAGTAGTGGGGTTTGGACTCAAATTAGCATCACTAATTTTCCTTTTGGGTCTCACAGCGCCTTGATTGGAGGATACATCTACACCTTTGCCTTTGTCTTCACTGGGCATTCGGTTGCATGGTCCTGTTTCTGCCAGAGGGTTGTTAAACAATTGCATCTCATCACCTTCTTTAATACCATCATACTTTGCATCTTCATTCATTGTTTCGTTTTCCCCACTGCTATCTTTATCAAATCCCTCACTGTTCGTCATATCCACATCAACACGCTCCGATTGGCGGCTCGACTGATAATTGCCTTCACCATTCTGCCCAAGTACTCCCGCCTCTTCATTAAAAACATCGACAAGCCTCCTCTTGGGTGGCGGCCTATAAAGCAGCCAATCTCCAAAACCCGGACACTCCTGTTCCTTCTCCACATCAGTGCGCTTCAAACAATCATTGCCAAAGTGAGTTATCATCCCACACCATTGGCATACACAAGCAATCCGCTCATATTTATAGTCCAGCCACTCCTTTTTACCCAGCACTTCTATGTAACGTCCTCTCCTCAACGGTTTGTTTACATCTATACGTACTCTAGCCCTCATATAATCTCCTCCTGGGCCTGAGGATATTTTTGAATCTGTACGGATGATTTCTCCCATGTTCTTCAGGACTTTACGTAGATCCTCATCAGTTTGATGATAAATTGGCAAATTTTTCACTTGCACCCACACGTCAATCGTTTCAAACTTCACATCATCAGTGTTTGCTGCTATATCCCAAGGCTTCAAGATTAATAGATTTTCGTCAAAAATCCATGGACCTCCCGAATATACTACGTCTAGGGTTTCTTTGTTGGGGAACTGAAACACAAAGATATTCCTCCCAGTTTCGTGTACACTGATCTCTTCTCCTCCAGGCCATATTTTCTTAAATAAAAGCTTCATAGCCCAAATATTGAATTTAATCGGCAATAGAAACTTACCGATTAAGCACGGACCTCGTTCCCTTATGGCTGCGAGACTATACTCTCTGTCAAATACTTCAACCTCCTCTTCTTCAATCGATAGCTTTCCAAAGTCCAAACAAGTCATCGTCTCCGTCATCGTGTGCTGAGCAGAAAAGATAGACTGGTTATTCAGAGGTTTGGTTCGCACGTTGATAGCCGTCGAAAGATAGTACGCCTCCCTGCTTCTCCGAACTTTTCGGAGCTCAAAACCCTAACGAATAGGTTACTGTAAGAGATGGTCTGATGTATGATAGAGCGTGCAAAGTACAAGTTCCCTATTCGGAGGAGACACTTTGCTGACCGGCTATCAACATACTCAACCATAAGTCCACCAAGTCTGTAGCCACTACACCCTACGAGATGTGGACCAAAAGGCAACCTGAATGAGGTCACATTAGGCCATGGGGATCGGCAGCTTATGTACTAACTAAATTTTCAAGTCAGGATGAGGTTCGTTGAGAAGTAAGTCTCTACGAAACAAAGGTTTCACTGGATGACACCCCATTCCTGAATGATCAACAGGAGATAGTTCATACGGATCTTCAGGACAGTGGGAGTAACATGCCTATTGAACGGCCCATCATAGATTATGACTATGTGGAGGAACCCTCATTGCGTCGGAGTGCTCTTTGGAGCGTATCCCGTCGATGAATTGACATCGAAGGGAAGACCATAAGGGTCACCACGCAAGACAATGATGAACCTAGGATATTATCCCAGGATATTTCGTCACCTGACAAGAAGGAATTTTAAGTTAAACCCTAGATGGAAGAAACGTATCTTCATGGAGTAACGTATCTTCTTATGCTATTCGAATCACTCTAGGGGTTGCGTATTCGAAACGCAACAACCGATTAGTAGTGTAACGCAGATGGATTCACGAGATATGTGATCTCTCATGGGAGATGTCCATAATTAAGGGATATGTTCGTAGAGATGATGATCTCCACGATCATGGAGGAACCGCTGGAAGATACCCTGTTACTTAGTTGATTATGAGGAATTAGTTCCTCAAGGATCCTTCGGACAGTGGGAGTGACTTTCCTAGCAAGGTGCACCATCCATAAGGGATGAGAGCAAATGATGATCCTCCTATGCAAAGGAATTGCTCATAGGAGCATACCCCATCGACTACTTGAGATCGAAGGGGGTGATCCTCAGGATCACCTTGCATAAGCGATAGGATAGAATCCTAGGCCTTATCGTTCCCTAATTATGAAGAATGAATATTAAGCTTTAAAGGACAAATTAGAGTCTATAAAGGGCCAACCAAGTTTAAGACTAGGTTGACTTTCCGACTGGATGGAAGACTATTGGAAATTGATGGATTTACAAGGTCAATCATAGACCCAGACGGAAGCGTGGTAAGGCATATGACTTGCGTAGAAGCGAAAAAGGCTACACTCATTCTGAGAGTAGACATCGACAAATTTGCGTCGATCTGACGAGATATTCTCCTAATATGGTAGCAAGAATTACGTTGATTCTCTTGGTAGCACCAATAGTTGTGGGTCCATTCTCGGCAAATGTGACGATTGAGTTTCTCAATAGAGAGATCAAATAGGTGACATAAGGTCAAATGCACATAATGTGTGCAAGCTAACTAAGTCCATATGGGATCTTAGCTAGTCCTCTGGGCAGCAGTATTTCATCAGGGATCGTTTACTATATGTTTACGATAACAAATGGAAACCGCTGTGTATCACTCTCACTAGTAGAGAGTTGATGATCACGTCACACAATATCGATGACACACCATTGGCTAGTGTAGCTTAGAGATTGTTCGAGTCCCCTAAGGAGTAACTGTACTCCTGTAGCTCAGCGCAAGACTTTACGAACCTAGGCATGTGCTCTGAGAGACACCATACGAGATTGACCGGATAACCAGAGTGCCTGATGCAGTATGAGTCTTATATGCTCTATGGCGTATACTCATACCTAGTGAACGCAATGCAATCGGAAGAATTGGATTTCAAGATATTCCAATTTAAGGCACAAGATTGCAACCAGGATACTCTATGTGATGGATCGCGTGCTATGACTATCAAAGATGATGCTTCGACTAGTTAGCCATACATGCTAACTAGGGTGGGGACCTAGATGCACATGGATCCAACTCAGGCTATTGTCCATACTCGATCATAGACTCGCATGGAACAAATGCAATATAAGTGTTGCATAATCGTATTAGACCGCTCCATCGACCATGGAAGCGAAGCACGATTGCCTGTTCTGCCATAGGGCATAAATGTGTTTAACTAAAAGGTTTTCTGGTAAGCTCATGAGCTATCGACAAACCGATTACCATGAGTTGTGCTAGCATACGGCTATAGCACTGCGGTGAAGTCAAACACATAGTCAAGGGTACAATTTCACAAAAGGCGAAATGACTACCTAGAGAGTAATCCTGGAGTGGATCGACTATGGGCCAGAATGTTGGCTCATCCCATTCCTGAACCACTTAAGAATCGTCTTTGTGGATCATTTTAGAGAACTGGGACTTGGTAGTCGATAACTAGCAATATGATTGATGAAAACACGAGACATTGATTGACTGGATTTTAATTGGATTTGTTTTAAGAACCATGTTGTTTGATACGTGTATGATATGTTACATTTCCGATACTAGCAAAGAGCATGTCACGCAGACACTAGGTCGGCTCACTCACATGAGCGACCGCCTTCGCAATATCCTGGATATGTTTGGGTGTGGCGGAAGATGAGACAGAATCCCGATAAGTGCTGAAAGCCTACAATATGATATGAGATGCCTATCATACGAGCACATGGCCTATGGTAAGAGCTAGATGTCTATCAGTAGAGCTATTAGCCTGTCTGACGGACTCAATTTTGGCATTGGAAATAAGTTCCAAGGTGAGACTGTTTTTGGCCAATCGAACATGGTTATTACCCCGAATCATGTACAGTATGCGTAGAGAAAGCCAGATGCGATAGCTGATAATTGTTCACAATAGTGTGACATGGCAGTACTCGGGCTGGTGGCCATAAGGGCTACCGGATTGTCATCTGCATAGTGGTCCTTTACAAGGATAAGACATGCGCTCTGATCAGAGTCTAAACACTATGGCGCATATTCCCCCTGAATAACGCGCGCTTATGAGTGACCATGAGGTGATGAGTAGAATTAGTCCCTGGGATTCCTCATCGTGTGAGCCTCGTCAATCATGTAAAGGTGATTGACACTGTATACCCTTTGTACTTACATTTGTGTCATGAGGAGACGGGTCGGTGGTGCTACTTTGGCGTGACACCTTACGGCTATGGATGATTCGGCCTTCCGGACACTGCTGGGAAAGCAGCTGAGCCGAATCTGAGTGACACATGTATGTAAGGAAAGATTCTCGTTGCATCGCTCTTTATTATCTTCATTGGGTCCACCTGCAAGATCTAATGGGATCATGTAGGATATGAAAATATAAAAGGAGATGTGGACTCATTGGAGCATGGCCTTCGGGACAAGGAAGGTGCTCATGATCCACGAGATGACAATCGGAGGAATCTGGGGAATACGAGAGTTACGGAGTGCATTATTTCTGTTATCTTTTAAGGGTGCCTTCATGGGCTGGCTATACGAGTTTGGTATGTGGATCTCTTGAGAGGGTGCCTTCCCATGCTGGCTATACGAGTTTGGTGTACGGATCTCCCGAAATGCAGGTACTCTCACCGGTCACACGCCACAACCACAACAATACTCTTTTGTAGATGATAGATAGTTGGAGACTGATAGAGACTGGATGAATTGTGCAACCCCACTGTGCGAGTGGGAGATGTTAGCAATTGGTGCGCCCATGTGGGGTGCCCAATGCAATAATCATAACCTTATGGGGTTAGTTGCACTAATGCACAAACCTATAGGGGCTAGTAGCTAAGGCTCAAACCTAGGGATGGCAATATGGTCCGATCCGATCTGTGATCCGAGCGATCCGGGCCGAATGGATCGGATCCAAATCCGATCCAATTGAAAATGGATCGGATTTGGATCTGGAAAGCCAGATCCGATCGGATTTGGATCTGGATTTGGATCTAAGGGCAGATCCACCGGGTTCCGACCCGATCCGATCCGTCGTATATGTGTGCTTTACAAATATATTCATATTACCTCCCAACTTTACTTTCACTTCTAAGAAGAATACAATAATAATTCCAACCTACAAAGCTTCTGTTGTGTTTTAGGCTTCATAACTTGCGAACATGCCTTAGCGCATGAAATAGTGTTTATTTCTTATGTTATTTTTTGTATTTTATTGCAAATCCAAGTCGGATCCGAACTGAATCCGATCTGACCACGTATTATATGGATCTACGGATCGGATTTGGATCAGCTGGATGAAATCCGATCCGATCTGATCCGAATCCGATGATGATCCGAACGGATCTGGATCGGATCTGGATCCCATTTCTCCTAGTCGGATCTAGCCTGATCCGATCCGGATCCGACCCGTTGCCATCCCTACTCAAACCCTAGGGATTTATGTGCAAATTTAGGAGAAGTTTTGCCTATATAAGGAGGCAGCCTCCTACATATTAGATTGCTATTCCACACAGTAAAGTTACTCTGTCTAGATTCACTCTAGTTGTAGAGAACCCTATTCTCTCTCCAACTTCATCCAAGAAGGTGGAACGTGGTGTGGATCATAGTGTTCGTCCTCGAGATTCACACTAGATTGGTGGGAGCAAGATCAAGAAGGAGGCGCGTGAAAGCAAGCAACACACGATCATCCGCTGCATTAAGGAGCTAAGGAAGACAAGGTAAACACATGAATCTTCCGCTATAATTCATGTTGTAGATCTGTATGTGATAGATCCTTCCTGCCCTTCATATGGAAAACACCTCTTGATCAGGCTTTGTGGAAGTATTTCATATGTTTCAAGAGATGCTAATGAAGTTTATTTTCCGAATTAACTAAAAAAGAGAATTGTTTCAATTCATGACATGGATAAAAAGTCTGTTAATAAAATTATCAAAAAGCAGTTCCCAAAAGCAAATCTTCCCTTTCTACTCAAAAACTGCGATCGGAAAGTAATTGTTGTCCAGAAAGAAGATAGATGAACAATTATCAAACCATCAACAATTGTTTTTAATATAAAAAAATAACGTTCTCAAGAGCAAAAAGTATTACCAAACGGTCTATTACTCTGTTGGTAGCTGCTTTCGACCGTAGTATAGGTAAAATAAAGGGAACATATATGTTATATAAACCGCTCAAAGTCATTCGGTTAATTCGAGGTTTTTAAGAAGCTCTTTGAGTGAACAAGGTCCTCGAAATCAATTAGTCTCAGCTCTCCGGCGCTGAAAGTAATGGAAATCTGTTTATTCTCCATCATCCTCTGCTGTTTGAACTGAAACTAGGCTTTCATCTACCCTCCAAAGCACAGAGTACTGAACCCTGTGGGGGACCGGAAGTTTAGTTTTTTTCTTAGTACATGGATCGTACAAGAAAAGCTCGTCAGTCTGAAGATTCAGCATCAGAAAGTTTCCATATGGATTTACTGTCATCAAGCGAACATGGGATGGAAAAGGCCCAATTGACAGCTGTTTAGTCCAAGAGACTCTGCCGTCTTTATCCTCCATCACCCACCAAGAATCCAAACCAGAAAGCTCGCGAACAAACACAGCTAGAGAACCCCTAAACAAAGTCAATAAACCATGATACCATGGAACATCATCGTTTGATATTGAGATTCGACGGAGACTATAATCAGACAGTGAAATTGAAATGAGGATCCTACCAAGACCAGGAGGAGCATCGCTAGGTGAATGTGCCATCCAATATAATTTTCCATCAAACAATACTCCAGCGTCGAAAACATTTATCCAGTACCCCACTGGAAGGATGTTTCGCAATACTTTCGTCCATATATTTGTTCTGCTACTCCATATCTTAACCACATGGGGTTGAATACCACAATTTGTAATCTTCACTACCTTGTAGTCACCGGATAGAGCGTCGTAACCAAACCCGTAACTTGTTTCGAAGTGATGACGAGCAGGGAGTACCCTGGACTCTCTAGTTGCAGGATTGTATAGCAAAATCCGAAACAATCGTCGTCCTTGACGCGAACGCAATAGCATACAAAGTAAGCCGTTGCAAGAACCAAACAACCGAATGCTTTCTAAATTATCAGGAATATCTGGTGGTAGATGAACATGGGATTTAGGAGATAGTAAATTCAGTAGTTTATTAGAAGAAACAGCAACAACATAGCTGTTTTTTCCATCGCTGAAGTTGTTGTTGGTTTTGATACGGTGGATGTGTTGTGAGGCGAAACTAGGGCTTTTGATTAAAGCGTAGAAAGATCTGGACAGGAGCTTGCATCGGAGTATATGTTTGACTTCCAACCTCAGTAAAATTTCGGCAACCAGGTCGACCGGAAGTTCCTGTCTCTGTCCCTTAATTCCTGACATTACACTGCCCAGAGGAATAACAACTTAGCCAATAAAAGATGCACAATAATCGTCTGTGAGACCATGATTTATAGCACTAAAAAAAAAAAAAAAAAAAAAAAACAAGGGAAATCTACACGCAATCTTCCCTTCTCTGTATATGGAAAGGATTCCTAGTCTCCACTTTACACGAAACTGCTACACTCAGAAAAATTAAACAAGAGAAGTTATTCTTAGGACTCTACACTAAATATACCCGACTCCACAATAGATGAACCCCAGAACCCAGTGAATTCGCCAAGATACAGAATAGGTGGTCCGGATAAAAAGGGACCTATAAGTCTTTTTACTTATAAAAGGGACATCCGTCAATGCATATTCAAATTTTGGATGGAAATACCTCATGAGAAGGAACATTGATAGTTAGCTTATCGCTAGATGTTGTTGACAAATCTTGGAGCTGAGCTCATTGAACAACCTGAGGCCATCAAATGGCCGTTGAATTTGAAGATGAATATTCATAGAGAAACCAAACGGCTGACTGAAAGATACAATGAATCCATTGATTACAGATTTTTTTTTTTTTTTGAGGAACAGAACAAGCTTTATTAGTGGGTAGTCAAACCCAAAAGATCAACGTTTTGTACATCAATAGCCCAATCGGGTGTTTGTGAAAAATAACTAATATCATCTTCTACAATAGCTTTCGCTGCTACTAAGTGAGCAAACTCGTTTCCTTCCCGGCTAGCAGTTCCTTTAAATCCGAAAGGGCTTCTAGCTCTTTGATCTTACCAACCTTCCCATCACGCAACAAAGTCACAGCCACCAGATTATCAAGCTCCAATACAATCAACTTGTATCCCAAATCGATAGCTAAACCCAGACCTTCTCTAACCGCTTGTAGCTCCGCCATTAGAGGAGTTCTCTGTCTTGCTAAGCGTCGTTGGCGAGCTGCAATGAAATGACCCCGAGCATCTCTAACTACTGATCCTACCCCAGTAGCCGGACAAAAATCTCGCCATGCAGCGTCCACATTGATTTTGACCAAACCTTCATTCGGCGAGGACCACCGATCAAAACTTTGGACATTGTTCGCCCCTCTTTCCTCCACAATACCTGAGAATAGCGCCGTCTTGTACCAGTTTAGGAGCTCCATTCCCCTATTTGCTACTGTGATTGGATCTTCACCCTTATCTTCAAAAACCTTTGCATTTCTGTTGGACCATATCACCCAAATTGCCAAAATAAAGAGCTCACACTTCTGCTTACTCTCTGTTGCAAAGAATTTAATCATTGATTCTTTAATCCCAATTTCACCATCTATTGTAAAATCCTCTCCCAACAGTGCTTTCCAGACGTGATTTGAATGGCTGCAAAAACAGAAAAT
This sequence comes from Linanthus parryae, assembly GCA_023055425.1. Taxonomy (NCBI): domain Eukaryota; kingdom Viridiplantae; phylum Streptophyta; class Magnoliopsida; order Ericales; family Polemoniaceae; genus Linanthus; species Linanthus parryae. The sequence continues at coordinate 122,481,914 of JALGPY010000004.1, read as the reverse complement.
GTGTTCACTATCTTCCAGTGGGTGTCCGCAAAGCTTGCAGTTCGCCGGTACATTCACTCCACGTCGTATTAATTTGCTAGCAACCGGTAATGCTGAATGAAAAATCCTCCACGAGGGCATAATAAATTTCTTCGGAATCTTCAAAGACCACACCTTCTTCAACCAAGCATCTTCGTAATTAATGTCTGACGATGAATCTTGTAACCCAGAAACAAGCCTCTGAGCTTTATAACCAGTGCTCACTGAATAAACTCCATCTTCTGAATAAGTCCAATATAGATAATCCGTTGCGGCATTACCTACAATAGGAACCCGCAGAATTGCATCTACGTCAACTGGCCATACTGTCTGTGTCACTTTAGCTAAGTCCCGCTCGCCACTTTCTTCATTTATCAGTTCTTTCACCGTCATAGTCTCCAACCCCAGCGGACAAGTTGTAATGAGCTTGTAAGTGTTTGGCCGCAAAAGCCACCTATCTCCAAAAACCTTGATGTTGTTGCCGTCTTTTACTTTCCAAACCAGCCCCCTTTTAAGTAAATCCCTCCCCGCCAATATACTTCTAAAAGCATAAGAGATTTGAGTAGTTTTCTTCACTTCTAACTGCAACAAGGACGAATTTCGAAAATATTTGTCTTTGAACACCCGACTGACTAGAGATTCCGGATTCTGCAAAAATCTCCAAGATTGCTTCGCAAGCATTGCAATATTGAAGTCTTGAAAATCTCGAAAACCTAAGCCGCCCCTTTCTCGAAATTCCTTTACTTTAGACCATGCTACCCAATGTATTTTCTTCTTATGTTCATCACCACCCCACCAAAATTGACTAACCACCCTTTCCAAATCCTGACAAGTTTTTACGGGTAAAAGAAAACAACTCATCGTATAAATTGGAATAGCTTGAACTACTGATTTAATCAATACCTCCTTGCCAACTGTTGATAAAGACGCTCCCTTCCATCCCTTCATCTTCTTTGCAACTTTCTCCACTAGCGGGCTAAAAATAGCTGTTCTACTTCTTCCTATCTGGGTTGGTAAGCCCAAATACATATCATGTTGCGCTTCTAGCTGAACACCGCAAAGGTTGCTAAGAGACACCCTTGTGTCCAAATCCACGTTTTCTGAGAAAACAACTGAGGATTTCTGCAGATTAAGCACCTGACCCGAAGCCGCTTCATAGTCCTGTAATATTCCTTTGAGTACCCCAACTTCGCTTACTTCCGCTCTTGCAAACAAGAGACTGTCATCTGCAAAGAATAAGTGGGAAACCTTTGGACCTCCACGAGATGCACTCATGCCAGACAGAGTACCTCCCTGCACTGTAGCTGTTAGTCGACGAGATAAAGTTTCACTAACAAGTAAAAACAAGTAAGGAGATAGAGGACATCCCTGCCGCAAACCCCTTTCTGGAACAATCTGACCGTGAACTTCGCCATTTACAATCAAACTATATTTTACCGTTGTTATACACTTCATGACTAAATTGATCCACCGTGAACCAAACCCCATTCTTTCCATGGTAGCACGGAGAAAATCCCACTCCACTCTGTCATAAGCTTTGCTCATATCAGCTTTGAGAGCTAAAAAGTCCTTCTTGCCCTTCTTTCTGTTCTTCATAGAATGCAATAACTCAAAGGCAACAAGAATATTATCTGAAATTAACCTGCCTGGAACGAAAGCAGACTGATTCTCCGAAATAATTGAATCAAGATAGGTTTTAAGCCGATTTGCCATCACCTTTGTAACAATCTTATAGACAGTAGAACATAAACTGATAGGACGTAAATCAGTAGATTTTCTAACCTGTTTCACCTTAGGAATCAGAGCAATAAGAGTATGATTATACTCGGCAACACTACCTTCACCATTCAGAATGTTCAGGCATAACTCCTCCACCTCAGCTCCAACTATTGGCCAGAAACGCTGAAAAAAGATTGCCGGAAAGCCGTCAATACCGGGAGCCTTGGTCGGTGCAAGCTGACCCAGAGCTACCCGAATCTCCTCTGAAGTAAAAAGAGCGTCTAGGGCTGCTTGGTGCTCTAAAGAAACGAGTTCCTCTATATTGGGCATCATAGGTTCCATCATAGCTCGCTGTGGAGCTGTAGAAGTAAAGATACCCCTGAAATAGGTTTCCACTATCGAGATAATCTGAAACTTCTCAGTACTCCAGTTGCCGTTCTCATCTTCAAGACCCCCTATCCTGTTTCTGTTGCGACGAATCGAGGCTTTCCGATGAAAAAACCCTGTGTTCCTGTCACCCTTTCTCATCCACACTTCCCTGCTGCGCTGTCTCCACATCTCTTCCTCCGTCAACAAAGTCTGGAGAATAGATTGTCGAATAACACGTGCTTCAGCCACTGCCGCAGCCGTCTGCTGACCCTCAGCTAACTGAGTAAGTCTGAGTCTCAGTCTGTTTAGCCGAGCCTTTACACTGCCAAAGGTATCCTTATTCCATCTCGAAAGAGCCGTGGCCATCCTGTTGAGCTTCCCTCCTACAGGATCGTAGCCACCTGTCCAGCTTGATTCAACAACTTGACCGCATCGACTGTCTTGCAGCCACATTGTCTCAAACTGAAAACGTCTATTCATTCTGATGTTCCGTAATATCCCAGACTGCCAAACCACTTGAAGTGGCACATGATCAGAAACTTCTGCTACAAGGTGATCCACCTTACCCCAACCGAAAGTGTCAATCCAGTTGTCCGTTACCAAACATCTGTCTAGCCTCTCTCTAATCGTTGATTCATCCCCCTGATTGTTTGAACAAGTATATCGGACACCTGAGAAACCAAGATCTCTGAGCTGTGTGCGATTAATAACACCTGCAAAACCTTCTATCTGACTAAAGGAGACTACTCTTCCTCCTTCCTTTTCAGATATCGACGTAAAGGCATTGAAGTCACCGATCACACACCAGGGTTGGTCAAACGGTCGAAGGCGCTCTAACAAAGTCCACGAGTTGTGCCTTTGTCTTCTGTCTGGATCACCGTAAAAACCTGTCAAGTAACCGTGTTTACCCTCACTACTGATTGAGAAGAAATCGTGGATATAATACCTAGACATCTTTGCGAGAGAAAAGCTAACGTCATCATCTTACATCAATGCCAATCCACCTCTCCGATCTTCACAATCATGAAAAACTCCATTCCGAAAGCCAAGCCTGTCTTGTATCCGAACCATCTCCGTTGCATACTATTTCGTCTCCATTAGAAAGACGACGTTGGGCTTCTGTCTCCTTACTAAATCGCAAAGAGAGATAATGCTACGAGGGTTCCCAAGCCCTCGCACGTTCCAGCTGAGTAGACTCATTGCGACTGGCTGGGCTGTCCCGCAGCCTCAGCCAATTTAGTGGTTGTGTTGTTCAAGGTAACACTGGCCTGTGGTGTATCTCGTGCCTCGCTCTTACTTTTGTCTTCAACTCCCTGTTTTGGAACAGTGCGATTTCGATGCGCTGAGTGATTTGCCTTAACGTTAACACGCCCACTTTGATTGCTTGTCCGCTCCTGATTATTACTCGGGTTGATCCTTCCTCCGCGCACCTCCTCGGCTACGACCAGAACCTGTTCCGCGCCCAGCTGGAGCTTTAAAGTCAGTTCCCTTACCAACGTTTCGGTTGCTAAGGCTAGTGTTCTGATTCTCTGGTCTATTCTGCACTTTAGTAGTGGGGTTTGGACTCAAATTAGCATCACTAATTTTCCTTTTGGGTCTCACAGCGCCTTGATTGGAGGATACATCTACACCTTTGCCTTTGTCTTCACTGGGCATTCGGTTGCATGGTCCTGTTTCTGCCAGAGGGTTGTTAAACAATTGCATCTCATCACCTTCTTTAATACCATCATACTTTGCATCTTCATTCATTGTTTCGTTTTCCCCACTGCTATCTTTATCAAATCCCTCACTGTTCGTCATATCCACATCAACACGCTCCGATTGGCGGCTCGACTGATAATTGCCTTCACCATTCTGCCCAAGTACTCCCGCCTCTTCATTAAAAACATCGACAAGCCTCCTCTTGGGTGGCGGCCTATAAAGCAGCCAATCTCCAAAACCCGGACACTCCTGTTCCTTCTCCACATCAGTGCGCTTCAAACAATAATTGCCAAAGTGAGTTATCATCCCACACCATTGGCATACACAAGCAATCCGCTCATATTTATAGTCCAGCCACTCCTTTTTACCCAGCAGTTCTATGTAACGTCCTCTCCTCAACGGTTTGTTTACATCTATACGTACTCTAGCCCTCATATAATCTCCTCCTGGGCCTGAGGATATTTTTGAATCTGTACGGATGATTTCTCCCATGTTCTTCAGGACTTTACGTAGATCCTCATCAGTTTGATGATAAATTGGCAAATTTTTCACTTGCACCCACACGTCAATCGTTTCAAACTTCACATCATCAGTGTTTGCTGCTATATCCCAAGGCTTCAAGATTAATAGATTTTCGTCAAAAATCCATGGACCTCCCGAATATACTACGTCTAGGGTTTCTTTGTTGGGGAACTGAAACACAAAGATATTCCTCCCAGTTTCGTGTACACTGATCTCTTCTCCTCCAGGCCATATTTTCTTAAATAAAAGCTTCATAGCCCAAATATTGAATTTAATCGGCAATAGAAACTTACCGATCAAGCACGGACCTCGTTCCCTTATGGCTGCGAGACTATACTCTCTGTCAAATACTTCAACCTCCTCTTCTTCAATCGATAGCTTTCCAAAGTCCAAACAAGTCATCGTCTCCGTCATCGTGTGCTGAGCAGAAAAGATAGACTGGTTATTCAGAGGTTTGGTTCGCACGTTGATAGCCGTCGAAAGATAGTACGCCTCCCTGCTTCTCCGAACTTTTCGGAGCTCAAAACCCTAACGAATAGGTTACTGTAAGAGATGGTCTGATGTATGATAGAGCGTGCAAAGTACAAGTTCCCTATTCGGAGGAGACACTTTGCTGACCGGCTATCAACATACTCAACCATAAGTCCACCAAGTCTGTAGCCACTACACCCTACGAGATGTGGACCAAAAGGCAACCTGAATGAGGTCACATTAGGCCATGGGGATCGGCAGCTTATGTACTAACTAAATTTTCAAGTCAGGAAGAGGTTCGTTGAGAAGTAAGTCTCTACGAAACAAAGGTTTCACTGGATGACACCCCATTCCTGAATGATCAACAGGAGATAGTTCATACGGATCTTCAGGACAGTGGGAGTAACATGCCTATTGAACGGCCCATCATAGATTATGACTATGTGGAGGAACCCTCATTGCGTCGGAGTGCTCTTTGGAGCGTATCCCGTCGATGAATTGACATCGAAGGGAAGACCATAAGGGTCACCACGCAAGACAATAATGAACCTAGGATATTATCCCAGGATATTTCGTCACCTGACAAGAAGGAATTTGAAGTTAAACCCTAGATGGAAGAAACGTATCTTCATGGAGTAACGTATCTTCTTATGCTATTCGAATCACTCTAGGGGTTGCGTATTCGAAACGCAACAACCGATTAGTAGTGTAACGCAGATGGATTCACGAGATATGTGATCTCTCATGGGAGATGTCCATAATTGAGGGATATGTTCGTAGAGATGATGATCTCCACGATCATGGAGGAACCGCTGGAAGATACCCTGTTACTTAGTTGATTATGAGGAATTAGTTCCTCAAGGATCCTTCGGACAGTGGGAGTGACTTTCCTAGCAAGGTGCACCATCCATAAGGGATGAGAGCAAATGATGATCCTCCTATGCAAAGGAATTGCTCATAGGAGCATACCCCATCGACTACTTGAGATCGAAGGGGGTGATCCTCAGGATCACCTTGCATAAGCGATAGGATAGAATCCTAGGCCTTATCGTTCCCTAATTATGAAGAATGAATATTAAGCTTTACAGGACAAATTAGAGTCTATAAAGGGCCAACCAAGTTTAAGACTAGGTTGACTTTCCGACTGGATGGAAGACTATTGGAAATTGATGGATTTACAAGGTCAATCATAGACCCAGACGGAAGCGTGGTAAGGCATATGACTTGTGTAGAAGCGAAAAAGGCTACACTCATTCTGAGAGTAGACATCGACAAATTTGCGTCGATCTGACGAGATATTCTCCTAATATGGTAGCAAGAATTACGTTGATTCTCTTGGTAGCACCAATAGTTGTGGGTCCATTCTCGGCAAATGTGACGATTGAGTTTCTCAATAGAGAGATCAAATAGGTGACATAAGGTCAAATGCACATAATGTGTGCAAGCTAACTAAGTCCATATGGGATCTTAGCTAGTCCTCTGGGCAGCAGTATTTCATCAGGGATCGTTTACTATATGTTTACGATAACAAATGGAAACCGCTGTGTATCACTCTCACTAGTAGAGAGTTGATGATCACGTCACACAATATCGATGACACACCATTGGCTAGTGTAGCTTAGAGATTGTTCGAGTCCCCTAAGGAGTAACTGTACTCCTGTAGCTCAGCGCAAGACTTTACGAACCTAGGCATGTGCTCTGAGAGACACCATACGAGATTGACCGGATAACCAGAGTGCCTGATGCAGTATGAGTCTTATATGCTCTATGGCGTATACTCATACCTAGTGAACGCAATGCAATCGGAAGAATTGGATTTCAAGATATTCCAATTTAAGGCACAAGATTGCAACCAGGATACTCTATGTGATGGATCGCGTGCTATGACTATCAAAGATGATGCTTCGACTAGTTAGCCATACATGCTAACTAGGGTGGGGACCTAGATGCACATGGATCCAACTCAGGCTATTGTCCATACTCGATCATAGACTCGCATGGAACAAATGCAATATAAGTGTTGCATAATCGTATTAGACCGCTCCATCGACCATGGAAGCAAAGCATGATTGCCTGTTCTGCCATAGGGCATAAATGTGTTTAACTAAAAGGTTTTCTGGTAAGCTCATGAGCTATCGACAAACCGATTACCATGAGTTGTGCTAGCATACGGCTATAGCACTGCGGTGAAGTCAAACACATAGTCAAGGGTACAATTTCACAAAAGGCGAAATGACTACCTAGAGAGTAATCCTGGAGTGGATCGACTATGGGTGCTAGCATTATTACTGTTATCTTTTAAGGGTGCCTTCATGGGCTGGCTATACGAGTTTGGTATGTGGATCTCTTGAGAGGGTGCCTTCCCATGCTGGCTATACGAGTTTGGTGTACGGATCTCCCGAAATGCAGGTACTCTCACCGGTCACACGCCACAACCACAACAATACTCTTTTGTAGATGATAGATAGTTGGAGACTGATAGAGACTGGATGAATTGTGCAACCCCACTGTGCGAGTGGGAGATGTTAGCAATTGGTGCGCCCATGTGGGGTGCCCAATGCAATAATCATAACCTTATGGGGTTAGTTGCACTAATGCACAAACCTATAGGGGCTAGTAGCTAAGGCTCAAACCTAGGGATGGCAATATGGTCCGATCCGATCTGTGATCCGAGCGATCCGGGCCGAATGGATCGGATCCAAATCCGATCCAATTGAAAATGGATCGGATTTGGATCTGGAAAGCCAGATCCGATCGGATTTGGATCTGGATTTGGATCTAAGGGCAGATCCACCGGGTTCCGACCCGATCCGATCTGTCGTATATGTGTGCTTTACAAATATATTCATATTACCTCCCAACTTTCACTTCTAAGAAGAATACAATAATAATTCCAACCTACAAAGCTTCTGTTGTGTTTTAGGCTTCATAACTTGCGAACATGCCTTAGCGCATGAAATAGTGTTTATTTCTTATGTTATTTTTTGTATTTTATTGCAAATCCAAGTCGGATCCGAACCGAATCCGATCTGACCACGTATTATATGGATCTACGGATCGGATTTGGATCAGCTGGATGAAATCCGATCCGATCTGATCCGAATCCGATGATGATCCGAACGGATCTGGATCGGATCTGGATCCCATTTCTCCTAGTCGGATCTAGCCTGATCCGATCCGGATCCGACCCGTTGCCATCCCTACTCAAACCCTAGGGATTTATGTGCAAACTTAGGAGAAGTTTTGCCTATATAAGGAGGCAGCCTCCTACATATTAGATTGCTATTCCACACAGTAAAGTTACTCTGTCTAGATTCACTCTAGTTGTAGAGAACCCTATTCTCTCTCCAACTTCATCCAAGAAGGTGGAACGTGGTGTGGATCATAGTGTTCGTCCTCGAGATTCACACTAGATTGGTGGGAGCAAGATCAAGAAGGAGGCGCGTGAAAGCAAGCAACACACGATCATCCGCTGCATTAAGGAGCTAAGGAAGACAAGGTAAACACATGAATCTTCCGCTATAATTCATGTTGTAGATCTGTATGTGATAGATCCTTCCTGCCCTTCATATGGAAAACACCTCTTGATCAGGCTTTGTGGAAGTATTTCATATGTTTCAAGAGATGCTAATGAAGTTTATTTTCCGAATTAACTAAAAAAGAGAATTGTTTCAATTCATGACATGGATAAAAAGTCTGTTAATAAAATTATCAAAAAGCAGTTCCCAAAAGCAAATCTTCCCTTTCTTCTCAAAAACTGCGATCGGAAAGTAATTGTTGTCCAGAAAGAAGATAGATGAACAATTATCAAACCATCAACAATTGTTTTTAATATAAAAAAATAACGTTCTCAAGAGCAAAAAGTATTACCAAACGGTCTATTACTCTGTTGGTAGCTGCTTTCTACCGTAGTATAGGTAAAATAAAGGGAACATATATGTTATATAAACCGCTCAAAGTCATTCGGTTAATTCGAGGTTTTTAAGAAGCTCTTTGAGTGAACAAGGTCCTCGAAATCAATTAGTCTCAGCTCTCCGGCGCTGAAAGTAATGGAAATCTGTTTATTCTCCATCATCCTCTGCTGTTTGAACTGAAACTAGGCTTTCATCTACCCTCCAAAGCACAGAGTACTGAACCCTGTGGGGGACCGGAAGTTTAGTTTTTTTCTTAGTACATGGATCGTACAAGAAAAGCTCGTCAGTCTGAAGATTCAGCATCAGAAAGTTTCCATATGGATTTACTGTCATCAAGCGAACATGGGATGGAAAAGGCCCAATTGACAGCTGTTTAGTCCAAGAGACTCTGCCGTCTTTATCCTCCATCACCCACCAAGAATCCAAACCAGAAAGCTCGCGAACAAACACAGCTAGAGAACCCCTAAACAAAGTCAAATTCGTACGCCATAAATTATGATACCATGGAACATCATCGTTTGATATTGAGATTCGACGGAGACTATAATCAGACAGTGAAATTGAAATGAGGATCCTACCAAGACCAGGAGGAGCATCGCTAGGTGAATGTGCCATCCAATATAATTTTCCATCAAACAATACTCCAGCGTCGAAAACATTTATCCAGTACCCCACTGGAAGGATGTTTCGCAATACTTTCGTCCATATATTTGTTCTGCTACTCCATATCTTAACCACATGGGGTTGAATACTACAATTTGTAATCTTCACTACCTTGTAGTCACCGGATAGAGCGTCGTAACCAAACCCGTAACTTGTTTCGAAGTGATGACGAGCAGGGAGTACCCTGGACTCTCTAGTTGCAGTATTGTATAACAAAATCCGAAACAATCGTCGTCCTTGACGCGAACGCAATAGCATACAAAGTAAGCCGTTGCAAGAACCAAACAACCGAATGCTTTCTAAATTATCAGGAAGAACGGGTGGTAGATGAACATGGGATTTTGGAGATAGCAAATTCAGTAGTTTATTTGAAGAAACAGCAACAACATAGCTGTTTTTTCCATCGCTGAAGTTGTTGTTGGTTTTGGTACGGTGGAGGTGTTGTGAGGCGAAACTAGGGCTTTTGATTAAAGCGTAGAAAGATCTGGACAGGAGCTTGCATCGGAGTATATGTTTGACTTCCAATCTCAGTAAAATTTCGGCAACCAGGTCGACCGGAAGTTCCTGTCTCTGTCGCTTAATTCCTGACATTACACCGCCCAGAGGAATAACAACTTAGCCAATAAAAGATGCACAATAATCGTCTGTGAGACCATGATTTATAGTACTAAAAAAAAGTTCAAGGGAAATCTACACGCAATCTTCCCTTCTCTGTATATGGAAAGGATTCCTAGTCCTCACTTTACACGAAACTGCTACACTCAGAAAAATTAACACGAGAAGTTATTCTTAGGACTCTACACTAAATATACCCGACTCCACAATAGATAAACCCCAGAACCCCAGTGAATTCGCCAGAACCCAGAATAGGTGGTCCGGATAAAAAGGGACCTATAAGTCTTTTTACTTATAAAAGGGACCTCCGTCAATGCATATTCAAATTTTGGATGGAAATACCTGATGAGAAGGAACATTGATAGTTAGCTTATCGCTAAAAGTTGTTGACAAATCTTGGAGCTGAGCTCATTGAACAACCTGAGGCCATCAAAGGGCCGTTGAATTCGAAGATGAATATTCATAGAGAAACCGAACGGCTGACTGAAAGATACAATGAATCCATTGATTACAGATTAAGGCAACTAAGAGCCCTTAAATACAAGAAATTCAAACGGCTCTAATAGAGACCGTTTGATTAGGCTGAAAAATAAATGCAAGATTACCACAAAGTTTGGTAAGTAGTGCAAATAGATCCTTTGGGAAATATAGATAGAACCCAAAAGTTTTGGGAAATTACAAAAGGGCCACAGCTGGATTGCTAGATTGCAGGAAGGTCCTTTGACTTCTGTGACTCAGCATTGAACTTCTTTTGGACTCCTTGGACTTTTTCTCAGACTTCGTCATGGTCCTTAAGCTATTTCTTTTGACTCCTTGAGCTTTGTCTTAGACTTCGATATCATACTTCAGCTTTATAGTATCTACAGAGAATTAACTATTGCTTATAACAAGAATTAGATCAACATTAAAGTGGAGAGTGACTGTTTGGAGGCATTCAACATATTCAATAACATCTCTACTAGTCCAGTAGCCATGAATGGTCAAATTAGTGATGGAAAACACCTCTTGATCGGGCTCATGGAAGTATTTCATATATCATATGTTTCAAGAGATGCTAATGAAATGCTAATTTGATTGACAATATTAAAGTTGAAGCTTTATTTGGTTAGAATGGCACTTGGAATTTAAATTATGTTGAAGCAAATTTACCTTCTAATATTGTTAACAGCATTAGAAGTTATAATTTTTCCTATTTACAATGACCAGAATAACAAACTTAGCTGGACCCCCTAATGCTAACTTCAGCATTTCCTCTTCTTATGAGAAGTTTTTAAATAACAATGAGGTTGGAACTAAGTCTTGGAATTGGTTATGGAAGTTGAAAACTGCACAGAAACTCAAAAATTTCTTGCGGAAAGTTCTTCTCAAAAGACTTCCTACCAATGAGATGAGATTCATAAGAGGAATGGAAACTGATGGGATGTGTCCTAGATGCAATACCTTCTTGGAAAACCATGAACACCTTTTTAGATAGTGCTCTTTCTCTAAAAATATATGGCAAAATATCAAAAGTTCATAGTGGATTGAGGAAAATATTCAGTTGGGTTGGGATGTTTGGATCTATAAGAATTTGACTGACAGTTCCTTGTGTTTCAGGATATTCAATGGAGGGAAGTGTTTTTGGTGGGATTATGGTTTATTTGGAAACAAAGAAACTTAAAAAGTTTTGAGAATAAACTTATTCCAACTAGAAACTGTGGGTTTAAAATCATCAAAATGGCCACTGAGATCCACCAAACTTTTATGGGTGAAAAGAAAGTGGCAAATAGTATCAATACTAATTGAATTCAACCATGTGCAGGGCAATTGAAGATGAATGTGGATGCTAGCATCCCTAACATTGGTGGAGCTGGCTATGGAGGAATTATCAGAGATGAAAAAGAAACACATATTATTAGCTTTACTGGATATTCTACTAACACCTTTGTGATCCAAGCTGAGATATTTGCCATCTATATAGGGCTCACCATCGCTTATTCAAGCAACTTCAGCAAATTTATTGTGGAATCGGACTCCCTTGGTGCAGTCAACATGATTAACAACCTAGACGATAGAAATGTGTGTAGGCTTACACTTATTCCAGAAGCTAGGAATTTACTGATTCTGGCCAAGAGCAAACTCCAGTACATACCAAGGAGAGGAATAAGTGTGCTGATATGCTTGCTAGAATTGAAGCGCAACAACTACAGGATCTTTCTGTTTATAACACCCCTCATGAAGCAATCAAGCAGATTCTCATTGATGAAATTCTGGGTTGCTCCACAAGTGCAAACAGTGCTAACTGTAATAGCTAGGGGTTTGGTGGTTTGTTGTTGTTTTGTTAGGATTGTCTTTCCTTCCTACTGTAGGATGTTTAGGTTGAACTCTTCTTTCTTTGTTCTGTAGTTGCTTGTTGTTGTTTCTTTTCCAATGAATAAAAAAAAATGAAGTTGCTAATGTCTTGAAAAATTTAGGAGCTGAACAAGATGGGAATATGAATGTTTATGTAGATTTTCTTTATTGTGTGTGTTGGTTTGTTGTTTATTTTCCGAATTAACCAAAAAAGAGTATTATTGCAATTAAATATGTAATTATTTGAAGTTTTAGTCATGACATAGATAAAAGTCTGTTAATAAAATTATCAAAAAGCAGCTCCGAAAAAGCAAACCTTCCCTTTCTTCTCAAAAGCTGCGGTGGGAAAGTAGTTGTCGTCCAGAAAGAAGATTAATAAAAAAATTATTAAACACGTCAACAACAGTTTTTAATATAAAAACAATAGCGTTCTAGAAAACAAAAAGCATTACCAAACAGCCTCTTACTCGGGCGGTAGCTGCTTTCTACCGTACTATAGGTAATTCAAGGAAATAAATATGTTGTTATATAAACCGCTCAAAGTCATTCGGTTAATTCGTACTGAAGTGCTCTAAACGCGAAGTTTGTAAGAAACTTTTGAGTGAAAAAAGTCCTCGAAATCAATTAGTCTCAGTTCTCCGGCGCCGAAAGTCATGGAAATCTGTGTATTCTCCATCATCCTCCGCTGTTTGAACTGAAACTAGGCTTTCATCTACCCTCCAAAGTATAGAGTACAGAAGCCTATGGGAGAATGCAAGTTTTGTTTTTTTCATTGTACATGGATCGTACGAGAAAAGGTCGGCAGTCTGAAGATTCAGCGTCAGAAAGTTTCCATATGGATTTACTGTCATCAAGAGAACATTGGGAATTGGCCCAATTGACAGCTGTTTAGTCCAAGAGACTCTACCGTCTTCATCCTCCATCACCCATATCTCAGTGTAGCAATCCATAGGATAAATCTCGCACACAAACACAGCTAGTGAACCCCTAAGCAAAGTCAATTCCGTTTGCCATAAACCATGATGCCATGGAACTTCTTTTGATATCGAGATTCGACGGAGACTATAATCAGACAGTGAAATCGAAAAGAGAATCTTACCAAGACTGCTACGTGGATCTGCCATCCAATACAATTTCCCATCAAGGAACAATCCAGGGGCGGAAGGATATATCCAGTACCCCTCTGGAAGGAAATTTTGCAAAGCTTCCGTCCATGTATTTGTGCTGCTACTCCATACCGTAACCACATGGGGTGGAATACAACCAGTTGTAATCTCCGCCACCTTGTAGTCACCGGATAACACATCGTAACCAAACCCGAAACTCGTAGCAGTGTGGTCACGAGCGGGGAGTAGCCTGGCCTCTCTAGTTGCAGGATTGTACAGCAAAACCTGAAACAATCGTCCTTGACGACGTTGACGTGGATGCAATAGCAAACAAAGTAAGCCATTGCAAGAACCAAACAACGCAATACTTTCTAACTCAGGAAGATGGGGTGGTAGATGAACTTCGGATTCACGAGATAGCAACCTCAGTAGTTTATTAGAAGAAACAGCTACAACATAGCTGTTTTTCCCGTCGCTGTCGTTGTCGTTGGTTTTGGAACGGTGGAGGTGTTGTGAGGCGAAACTAGGGCTTTTGATTAAAGCGTAGAAAGTTTTGGAGAGGAGCTTGCACCGGAGTATATGTTTCACTTCCAATCTCAGTAAAATTTCGGCCACCAGATCCACCGGAAGCTCCTGTTGCTGCCGCTCAATTCCTGACATTGCACCAGCCCGAGGAATTACAACAACAATGCCAAGAAAAGCTTCGTTACAATCGTCTGTGAGACCTATAGGACTAGTAATAAGAAAAGTCCAAGGGAAATCTACGTGCAACCTTCCCTCCTCTGTTTATGGAAAGGATTCCTATACGAAAAATTAAACACGGTGACTGTAAAGTTTTGTGTTGGGTTTCTGTTTTTACAAGTAACTAGTTAAGAGTACGTGCGTTGCACGTGGAGTTTGTTTTTCTCTTTGCATGTTTATTTGTCTATTTTTAAGAATACATGTAAAATTAATAAGCATACATATTTTTGTTCTTTTTAATTATCAATTGATCAGAGCTGAAGTGGCGTCGTATGAGCTTTATATCAAAAACTTTAAAACAACATATATCCATCTAAATGAAAAGAATTGTTCAAGTGTTAACAATGTTCTTAGAAAACAGATTTTAGATGATTTTTTTCCAGTTTCAGTATAATAAATTATTTTAAAAAATGGAGGAGGCAATTATGTATTTTAGAAACAAAGTCTGCAATCGGGGCAATTTTGGTGTATTTGAGGTGTGCAATATGCAATTGAGCTTTTAAATAATAAATAGCAAATGTCATGACATTATGATCATTGTTACTCAAGATACACTCAACCACCCCAGTATGGCAGAGGACATTTCCTTTACAAGTGAATCAAGTAGCGGAATGACACTTCAAACCTCTAGAAGCATATCCTGGTATAATCTTACAGACGTGCCAGAAGCGGAAAATACAATGGAGAGGGAAAGTCGCATTCGGCTAGGCGTCCACGCAGTTGAAATGGAAGTACTGTTTACATTGAATAACATCTATGTCAAAAGAATATTGCCATTCAGTGTTAAACATTTGTTCAAGAAATTAATACCCTTATAACAATGGGTCTATGCGAATTGAGCTTTTGATTGCTTGGACGAAAACATGTAGTCACTTGGAGGCATCGGCTGATCACTGCTCAATTTCATGAAAGATCATCTGCAAACACCGAACAACAACCACACATGGGTATCGATAAGTGTTTTAAAATGACATGTTGTAACTGATAGACTTAGAATGTTACCTTGGTAAAAAATCAGGTAGGTGAGAAAATGTACCATTGGCCACATTTTTATTCAAGATAGTAAGAGTTCGATTAACCCAAGCAATTGTGATAATGTACAACACTTGTTGCCTCTATCAGAGCAAAAGAATCTTAATGTACCTAAATGTTTCACTTAAGTCCAGTAATATCGCCCCTGGTATTAGGTCTCCTAGGAAAGCCAATTCTACATTTTCCATCCATATGATACATCATAATGAACCACAATGCACCAAACATAGGTATTTTATATCTTGACAATATGCCAAAGAATATACATATGTGTTCACCTTGATAAAACATTCTCAATGTTAGAGTTTTACACACTGAAGTGAAAACCATTTCAATCTAAAATAATTCGAAGAGGTTCGACATGGTTTTGCTACAAAGATATACTAAAGACAACACCTTGGGGCAAATCTGGATTCATTGACTTCCTAGTTACCAAAACCAAGAGTGGACTATATGAATCCTGCGTTCACCGGGTTATATAAAATTTATATCTGAACACACTTTTCTAGAAAAGAAATCAGAAATCATACTTGGAAATTTCATTTAACAAGAACGCTAGCTATCAAATCAGTTATTTAACGTAAAAGCAATTAAGCTTCTATTTTTTTTTCAAGTGCATCTCTACAATGATTGGTACCGAGTAAGAAGGCAAAATTTCAATTTTGAAAGTAGTGTGCAGGTATAATTAAGGATAAAGCATGGACTTATTATCCGTGCTAGCTGCTAAGGGTTTTGTCTTCAGCATAAATAATAAATTCTTCACAACAAAATTAACAAATCCTTCACAGTATGAAAATTCTCTTTCCTTACTCTTATTATAAGCACCTTCCTCACCAATTCCTTACAGCCTCCAAACTTCTTGAGATGGGAATAAGGAATCGAGTTACAGGGACCAGGTGCACCGATAGCAAGTGAAACTCTTATTACTCTTCTCTTTGGGGACAAGACCTCTAAAACACTGCATAAGAGAAACCAGAAGATATCAAATTAAGTTCAACTAACTATAAGCTTAACATTTAAAACCACTAAATCAACCGTGAATTTCAAACAAGATAAAGAAAATGTTGCATAAAAAATAGCAAAGAAAACTTTAAAACCAGAGAAAGTTAAGAGAAAAAACTTTCCGGGGAATGAGGGAATATATCTTTCAGCGGGTTTTTAAAACGCTTAATAGCCTTTCGAGACCTGTTCCATATTGCAGAACAGAAGATATACAAGTTTTCAGATGTTGGCATCACCTAGCGTGAAATCACTCCCATTTTTATTTCTCTCACCCTGATTGGAATTCAATTCCCCCTTAAATTCCTTCTCTTTCTCATCCTCTTTCCCTAATTTTAAAACCTAATCCAATCCACACAAATTCAGAATACAACGATAAAATCCACTAAATTGACTGGGTATCTAATGTCCGAGGCAAAACAATATAATTCCACGTGAAAAATACTATTACACTATTTCTCTAAAATTAACCAAAAAAAAATAGGATAAAATTTGAGGTCACCTTCAAATTGTCAATGTTGTGACAGAGGATAGACATGAAAATACCGCCCTTTGGCCTCAATTCAAGTGGAAAAATTTTCATCCCTTGTGCACTTTGGCAAGGAAAATATTTTGAGATGAAAGATTGGCCTGATGTCGGATGATTCATAGTATCTTGCATATTACTTCTCCAGCATTGTTTGCTGTATAAGCCCCCTTTACTAAACTGTCAATTAATGTCAATACATAGCTACAAGAGACAGTAAAGCCAGCCAAAATCATACCTGATCAATCGAGTCTTATATTAGAATGTTGGAGAGAATCAGTAGAGTCTTTTGCTATGATCTTTACTCAGCTTTGATTTTAAAGGATCGAGCAATTTCCTTTGCATTTGAATTTCCTATCTGTACACAATTCGAATTAGTAACTTCACAAAACAACTTCCCAAACTTTATTCCATCAACACACGTATCTATTATACTTCTACTTCTTATCCTTCAAAACTTGCAAGCCTAAAAAATTCTACCCCGGGAACTCCCCACCTTATCAAAAAATAAATAAATAAATAATGCAAATCATCGTATATCCCAGATTCAAGCACAACTAATGCTCATAAAAAGTGATGAGGAAGTAAAAAGAGTAATTATTTTAAGATTGTTCATACAGATCTCGTCAAACCACTATTAAGTGTTTGAGCTCCTTGAGTGCTTATGAGTCGTGCAAAACATTTAACCAAACGAACTACACTGATTGGTAAAAAGTTCAATTAAAAGAAAATTGTTAGCTGTTTCAATTGGAATTTAGAAATTCCCTAAAGTACTCATGCTCACATAAATCCATGAGATATGAGGCAATGAAGATTAGTAAAAGAGAAAATATTTCTATTCTTCCGAAATTATCAGTAGAAGAAAATGGACATTAGCATGAAGGTGACCAACCCAACTTTTTTAAAACCAATCTAAACTTAATTACTTATTGAAGGGAAACAAATCAAATACGCAATTATATTTATTCTATGAATAATTTGGATATATAACCCAAAAAAGTGCTTCATACTTATGTGTGAAACTATGGCTAGTACTTTAGCAGCCTATGAATGCACAACCAAATTATCTCTGAGAAAATGAAGATTTTTATTACTAAATTCTTTATAAAATAACATTGTCATAATTAACAAAACTTTGTTGTGTCAACTTATACCTCTATTTTATTCTAAAAAAAACTTATACCTCTGTACTAACATATTCTAAGGTTAAAGAATGGGATGTCAGGATCCAGACTCATAACCTTGATGTTTCGCAGACCCAACTACATACCTAAGATGGTGTGAGAGTCTTCACAAAGTTCTCGAGATTCCTCTCCAATCTCATTTTTTTCTACTTTTTGCAGTGCTAGGAGGAACAACTTGTGTTCTTATTCGGTCAATGGAATCCCTAATCAACATACACCGTTATGCATATGTAAATATATGATGGTCATCAGCACAGAGTCTCTAACTATTATGAAATGAGCCTATTGATGATAAAAAATGGTATACTCATACCAATAGTCAGCGAGCTTAATCAATTTCTTCTGAACAATGAAATTAAAGCTGTTTCAAATTTAGATTTCTTCGTAATCAATCCGGATCATATTTTTTCTATTTGCATATATTTTTGTTCGATCAACCTCACATTTCTGAAATGGCTACATAAATCATTTATCAATACAAATTACTCAAAACTCAATCGGCGATTCACGGAAAAAAATGGAGTTAACTATTAGAACTTAAATGCCCGAGCTATGGATGTAATCTCGCTCAAGGTCAGCGGAGGTCTAGTGTGTTCCATCATGAATATTGAAGTAAGAAGACCAATTCTCAGCAGTTATGAACAATAGACACAAAAAAAAGAAAAAAAAAAAAAAATATATATATATATATATATATATATGTCAAAACTTTAACTATCATCAAATGTGAACATGATCAAATTAAGATAGGAAACTCATCCAATCACTGATTCCCTGTAAGAAAAATAAGAGAAACATATATCGTAAATTCCCAATTTGAAAATGGAGCACCATAAGCAGCGAGGAGAAGGACCCTAAGTTGAAATCGATCACTATTGTTGATGGTCGTGATTGCAGATCTGAAACCTTATGGCTGAACCAAGAACGCCAGCGTAAGGTAGAACACAGTATCGTAAACCCTAAGAATGTACCGAATAGTTAGTAAGAGAACTATCATTCGAATCGGTATCTCAAGTTCAAGATCAACATAAAAAGTGTTTCTTGTAACAGAATTAAGTAGGGGGTTTATCTTCTTCCAGCACAAAATAAGTAAAAACCCACTCGAACAGAAGAAATTAAAAAAGAACAGAAAGAATAAACATTTAGAATTCCATATATAATTTATGTAAACTTCATAGGGCTTATCTCGAAAATTTATTCTGTTTAACTACTTTAATGCACAAGTATCTCAGACAGCAAAAGATTTTTCAAACTGAAAAAGACTGAGAGCAAGAGAGACTGGTTAAATGACCTATATGTAAATTAGAGCGACAGAGAGGTTTGCCTAGTTGAATAGTAGAATCATATGAAATCAGGTAACTCTTACCTGAAATCAAGTGCTTCGATCATAAAGCCAGTTTCTAAACATGACAATGCTCGTTCATCATCTATATAACAAATGAGAGTGGTGTGGGCCCCACCGAAGTCAAATCTCAACCATTAGATCATCAACTTATATTTTCAACCATTAGATCATCAGTTTATATTTTACACCGTCAGATCTCCTCCTATATTTTTACACAGTTGGATCTTGTGATGACATGCTGTAAAAAAAATCTACCCCTCTTCCTGACATCCTCTCTCTCAGTAGTCAGTCCACTGAGTCAGACGAGTTTCAAAATTCAAATGGGTTTGGCTAGTTACTAATAACTCTTGGTCAAAAAGTAAATTAATGAAATATCAGTTTCATGTGTAGTTAGAAACATATTGATTACGTCAAAATAACTGGCATAATGTATTGGACGAAAATATAAGAAAGGACATTCTTGAGAATTTCATGGATAAAAGGTATCCTTGAGTTTGTACCGATGAGAACCAAGTTTCATATTTTCGAATGTTATAGACTTCTATTGCATATCTTTTAACACAAAGCAAGAGAATCCATGCAAGAGTGATGGGTGGCAAAGGATTATAATTTGACAATAATAAATCACCTAGGTGTTTTCCTCCAAAAAAAATTATCAACAGGAATATTTGTCCCATTCAATCTTAAAAAACGTGTCAAGACATTTTGATCCGTTGATTAACAATTCCTTATTATCAAAAATAAATTATATTAAAATAACTTAATTAAATGGAATAAAGGATAAGATACTGTTTATATCTTCTGAAATCTCTCTTTCATCTCACTAATCATTCAACATAATCCTCATTATTTATCTCTTTATACATAAAATTTGATATATACCTATATGTAAGAATAAGTAGTTAAATATGTCAAAAAAATATCTTGCTCAAAATTTTATCTAAATTAATTTTCTTTTAAGATTTTGATTCACTTGAACGATGGTATATAGGTCGAATGATATATCTTTCTTTCAGTTTATATATCTGTTTCTATAGTGCACTACGTGCACGGGTAATTTTCTAGTGAATTTATATTCCGTGTAAACCAAATATAACCACTTGTCCAAAAAAGTATTGAATACAAAAAGAAAAAAAAAATATTTCTCTATCTCGTCACTCAAATCTATATCAAGTTTGAATTTACTGACTTCCATAACAACTGCTTTGTGTCCTACTGATGCCAGAAATTGAGAAATTTTGGCAGTAACACATAAATAAGTACTGGTAACTTTGAAATGGAACAATGAGTAGCCGTCTGGTACTCGTTATGTTGTGATTAATTAGGAGATTAAAAGATGACTTTTCCAAACGCAATGCAAATCAAGTTGAATGTGACAAAATACAATGAAATCACTTAATTTGAAGAACACCACACGCTGAAAATCATAACATACCGCATAAAGGGAACAACCCCCTAGCTTATTCCAAGAGCAGCAGAGGAAGCGAGCTGCTCCGGCTCCGCACCCCTAATGACAACACAAGAAGACTTTATTCTTTTTATTTTATTTTTTTGAGAAAAGAAGACTCTTTTTAGTATAATAAAAAGGTCCCTCCATCAAAAAAACCATACAAATCTCTGAGCAGTAAAGAAATCTCATCTCATGGTCAACATATAAGAAGATTAATAATGTAATTCGAGTACCCAAATTAATGACATTGTGATATTTGCGTGGAGATACCTCTGGAGGATTTGGAGAGGGGAACGAACGCCAAAATTGATTCAACAGGAGGAGATGCGGAAACATCTCTACATATAGCTTCAGTCAGCATCCCTTCCCCTAAAAATCTAACATGAGCAGCATGATTAATTTTTTTCTTCAATATGCATATGGTTGCACATAATACCAATTCAATACAGGGTGTGGTAGTGCATGCCATCATTCCATGAAGATACAGTAACTCTGTATGTGGGATATCCTTGATAATCCTAAATTCAGAGCATATAGTTATGTCTAAATTGAATCGGATGAAGATTAAGTGCCTGATACTTTTCAGTTCTTAACCAAAAGCAAGAATACAAAATGACGACGGGCACGGCGTCCTCAAGTTAACCCAAAAGCTGCAATTTCATATTAACCCAAAAGCTAGTACGAATTGCAGACTCACAATATACTTACAAGCAATAAATACAAGGAAGATAGACAGAAAAGATTAGATATTTAAATCCTTATTAGATGTTACCTGAGAGAGACGACGACGGAGAAATCAAAGTTGACAAGGACAGAGATCGAGAGATGGATTAGGTTCGGGTGTCAAAGAGGCTGTGTATGCTTTCGCCGATGAGAGAGGGAGCGAGATACAGAGAGAGGGTTAGCCCAGTTTTCGCCGATGGCAGTGACGGTCGAATGTGAAGCCTAATGCTAGGGGATCTCTGTGTAGGCAAAGAGGTCCGTACATCAGAAGGAGAGTCGCCCAACGTTGTGAATAACCAAGTTTAACAGAGGCACTTTGGTAATAAGGAATTTTGGAGATGTACTTTCATAATAAGTAATCTTAGGAATCAATTAAGATCATTCACTCTTTTAAGATAGTAAAGATTTTGGGACAAATTTATCTCCACAGAAACTAATAGCGTTGTCACAACTAGAGGGGTGTAAGCTACTTTAAGTTCGACATATTGATGGGATGCAAGAGTTTTCTAAACTACAACGGGCGAATCCATTAGATTGTCCTTCAGTCGACTTGGTAGGAGCACATACTGAAACACTCTGGAGCTACAGCGCAGGGAAAGTGTCTTTTACACTATGCGACTGAAAAATTTGTACTAAAACCTTCCCCCCAAATGCCACTTTGTTTTATAACCTTGCCTCAATTCAAAATTGGATATCTAATCTACCATCCAGTTGTGAGAGGCAAAGTTGTTTGTCTTCTTCCTCAGAGGTTAGATTTCCATTTCAGGTAGTAAAGTGCATCTTCTCATAGACTGCAAGCTAGTCGCAAAGTCACCCAAATTCAAAAGATGATGACATGCAATTCTCTCTTCTATGACATTACCTTCTCTGGAGTAAGTAAATTTTTCTTCCAGCGAAGGGCAAAATCATGTAATACTTCATTGGCGACTACCCTCAGTTACAGAAAAGGGAACAGAACTCTAATGAATCGGTGGAATAATTACAAAACTGAAAGCCATACTTGCTCCCCCAGGTCTTAGGCCGTATCACAGTTAGTACTCGGCGGGACAGATTTACTCCAAGGTGCAAAGTTAGGACAGTTAGTACTCGGCGGGACATATTTGCTCCAAGGTGCAAAGTTCGACTCATGGCAGCCCCAGTGTACGAGTTCCGCCCTTAACTGGTGGGCTCCTTGCACTGGCCCTCCCCCACTAGAAGGCCGTTGTGTACCTGATTTACCCCTCTGGTGGCTTGGGGTGGTGCCAGAAGGGCGGTGGTTCTCCACCTTTTGCTCCAAGTGTTATGATCGACTCTTGAGCGATTCAACAACGCAACGAAAAGCAAAACGAAATCACACGAACAAGAACACGACGATTTACGTGGTTCACCAAATTGGCTACATCCACGGTCCACACCCACTTCTCTATGATGAATGAATGAAAAGTACAAAAGATCTCTCAGCCTCTCTCTGTGTGATGTGATACCCTAACCCTAGAGCTGTGTTAATTTATATAGAGATAGTAATACATGGATTGCTTGTAAGCCCCTCTACTTTAGACTAGGTTACAAAACAGACTTCACACTTAACAATCTCCCACTTGAAGACTGATTAACTCTGAGTGTACTTCTCCCAACTTCAATTCAACATCCTCCATGAGTGTGGACTTGGCCTCTCATCATGCAACTAGGCTAACCGAAGCTGAGCAGATTCTCAGCTTCTCCAAGGTCACAACCTTGGTGAACATATCCGCAGGATTCTGGCTCGTGTGGATCTTCTCCAATTTTATCACGTCTTTCTCCAATAATGAACGAATGAAGTGATACCTGATGTCGTTGTGTTTTCCTTGCATGAAAAGTGGAATTCTTTGCCAGATGAATTGCACTCTGACTGTCACTATACAGCTTGCAACTTTTCTGCTTCTTCCCAAGTTCCCTCAAGAAACTCTGTAGCCAAACCATCTCTTTGCACGCTTCCGTAGCTGCTACATATTCGGCTTCAGTAGTAGATAGGGCAACAATTTTCTGCAACCTCGAAACCCAGCTGACTGCTCCACTGCCAAGTGTAAACACATAGCCTGTAGTGCTCTTTCTTCTGTCCACATCACCAGCCATGTCTGAATCAACATACCCTTTCAAACTGATCCTTGACCCTCCATAGCACAAAACTACATCCTGTGTACCTCTCAGATACCTGAAAATCCACTTCACAGCTCTCCAATGCTCCTTACCGAGATCTCTCATGAATCTGCTAAAAACTCCCACTGCTTGGGCAATATCTGGACGTGTGCATACCATAGCATACATCAAGCTTCCCACAGCAGATGCATAAGGAACTTTAGCCATGTATTCCTTCTCCTCATCTGTAGCTGGCCTCTGATCTTTGGAAAGTTTGAAGTGACTCGCCAACGGAGTACTCACTGGTTTAGCATCATGCATGTTAAACCTCTTCAAGACTTTCTGAACATAATCAGCTTGTGACAAAACTAGCTTCTTGCCAATTCTATACCTGTCGATTGTCATGCCAAGGATTTGCTTTGCAGGTCCCAAATCCTTCATTGAGAACTCCTTAGACAAGTTCTCTTTCAGCTTTTCAATTTCCCCCATGCTTGATCCTGCAACAAGCATATCATCCACATATAACAAGAGAATAATGTAAGAATTCTTGAACCTCTTGAAGTAGCAACAGTGATCCCCGTGACACTTCTTGTATCCTTTCCTAGACATGAAGTTATCAAACTTCTTGTACCATTGTCTCGGTGCCTGCTTCAAGCCATACAAACTCTTCCTTAGTTTGCACACCATATTCTCTTTACCTGCTGCTTTGTACCCTTGTGGATGTACCATATAGATGTCTTCTTCTAAATCCCCGTGTAGAAAGGCTGTCTTGACATCTAACTGCTCAAGGTTCAAATCCTCAACTGCCAGAATGCTAAGTACCGTGCGGATGGTGGAAATCTTCACAACTGGAGAGAAGATTTCAGTGAAGTCTACGCCTGCTTTCTGCTGAAATCCTTTCACCACCAGTCTAGCCTTGTACCTCCTTGATCCATCATGCTCCTCCTTAATTCTGTAAACCCACTTGTTGTGCAAAGACTTCTTCCCTCGGGGCAACTCCACAAGATCCCATGTCTTATTGGATTAGAGAGACTGCATCTCATCATTCATTGCATGCTCCCACTTAACTCTGGCTTCACTCTGAACTGCTTCCTCGAAGCTCTCGGGTTCACCACTATATGTGAGAAAAAGATATGACAATGATGATAAATAACGAGCTGGAGTCTGACCTTTAGTCGACCTTCATGAAACTCTTCGTGCTGGAGCGACCGCTTCAACTTCTGAACTTTGTACTGGAGCAGGGGCTTCAACTTGTGGTTGGACATCTCCAATCTCAAGCTCTACTGTTTCCTTTTCATCTGAAACCTGTCCCTGTTTTCAATCCTTGTACATAACTGAATCGTTAAATACCACATCCATACTTCTAACGTGCTTATCAAAATCCCATCGATAGCCAAAACTGTTAATGCCATATCCGATAAACGCGCACTTCTTCGATTTAGGATCTAACTTGGACCTCTGTTCTGCATCAACATGAACATAAGCGGTACATCCAAATGTTCTCAAATGCGACAAACATACCTGTTTTCCTGTCCATGCTTCCTCAGGCAATCCAAAATCTAGTGCTGTCGATGGACCTCTGTTAATTAAGTATGCAGCTGTGCTCACTGCCTCAGCCCAAAATGACTTAGGCAATCCAGCGTGTATCCTCATGTCAAACAGCTTCTGCATGAGAAACACCATGTTCGTTGCTGAAGGTTTCTCATACATCTGTGAGAGAGCATCCATCAAACCCTTCGTCGTCGTTTCTTTCGACACATTGAACAGAACTGACGATGCGAGACTCAATCTCACAAGTCCTAGAGCTTTTCTGTCCAGAATCTTCCACTATTCGTCTTTAACCCTCAGGTCCCTGGATCGGAACCAGGCTCTGATACCAGTTGTTAGGATCGACTCTGGAGCGATTCAACGACGCAACGAAAAGCAAAACGAAATCACATCGACATAAGGTATCACTTCATTCGTTCATTATTGGAGAAAGACGTGATAAAATTGGAGAAGATCCACACGAGCCAGAATCCTGCGGATATGTTCACCAAGGTTGTGACCTTGGAGAAGCTGAGAACCTTCTCAGCTTTGGTTGGCCTAGTTGGATGATGAAAGGCCAAGTCCACACTCATGGAGGATGTTGAATTGAAGCTGGGAGAAGTACACTCAGAGTTAATCAGTCTTCAAGTGGGAGATTGTTAAGTGTGAAGTCTGTTTTGTAACCTAGTCTAAAGTAGAGGGGCTTACAAGCAATCCATGTATTACTATCTCTATATAAATTAACCTAGCTCTAGGGTTAGGGTATCACATCACACAGAGAGAGGCTGAGAGATCTTTTGTACTTTTCATTCATTCATCATAGTGAAGTGGGTGTGGACCGTGGATGTAGCCAATTTGGTGAACCACGTAAATCGTCGTGTTCTTGTTCGTGTCATGTAGCCAATTTGGTGAACCACGTTAATCCTCTTGGTATTTATGTTATAGATGGAATTATTTAGATCAAGGCTATACAATCCATTAGACAAATGTGCACTACAATAGTGCATAATATCGAAATAAATGGAGCAACACTTGTCCTTTATTGAAATGGTAAAACATTCTCGTCCAAACAAGAAATAGAAATAATGTTTCTGCTCATAGCAGGCACATAATAGCAATTTTCTAATTTTAAAATAAGTTCAGAAGGCAAAGATAGCTCATAGACGCCCACGGCCAATGCAGCAACTCTTGCTCCATTCCCAACGCGCAAGTTTATCTCCCATTTAGCCAATCTTCTACTTCTCTTTAGATCTTGCACATTTCGACAAATGTGAGATCCACATCCAGTATCCAATAACCAAGATGAAGAGATCGATAAATTGAAAATATAACAAAACTACATGGTGGTGGTGGAATCACTATTCCAAGCCTTCTATCCTCCATATACTTGGGGCAATTCCTCTTCCAGTTACCCGGCTGACTACAGTAGTGACAATCGCCCTTAGTCACGCCTCCAGTAGGCTTTAAGGTTTCCTTGGACTTAGCAACTTTCTTGCTCTTTCCCTTGGAGGTAGATGCAACTCCCTTGCCCTTCCTCTTATTGACCATCATTATCGCATTTCCTTTGCCTTTATGGATGCTCTGTTCAACTGTCATTAGCATGTTCAGCAAGTCTGGCAGAGCTTTGTGGTCCCATTCATCTTATAGTTCATGATGAACTAGTTATAACTATCAGGAAACGATTGCAAGATGAGATCAATTGCCAACTCTTGCACGAGTGGGAAGCCTAACCTCTCGAGATTATCTATGTATCCGATCATACGGAGTACATGAGGCCCGATTGGGTTCCCCTCTGCGAGATTTCTCTTGAACAGTGCTTTGGATACCTCATACCGCTCATGCCTTGCGTGTTCTTGAAACAACTGTTTCAAGTGTTCGATCATATCGTAGGCTTCCATGTTCTCGTGTTGCTTCTGAAGCTCAGAGGTCATGGTGCAAAGCATGAGACATGTCACATCGTTAGAATCATCTACATGTTTCTGATGTGCGCTATGGCAGCTAGGACAGTGTCATCTTCTGGTGGTGCTGGAACAGGATTGTCTAAGACATACAAATCTAAACCTCCTCTACGATCCTCGCAATTTTAGAAAATCCCGTTGCGAAAACCCAACCTGTCCCGGATACGTATCATCTCTGTTGCATATTGTTTTGTCTCCATTAAGAAGACAACATTGGGCTTCTGTCTCGTCACAAGATCGTGAAGAGATAAAACGCTACGGGGGTTCCCAAGCCCCTGCACGTTCCAAATAAGGAGACTCATTGCGACAGGATCGGCTGTCTCGCAGCCTGAGCCAAGGTACAGTTTGGGGTCTTTAAGGCACCCCCTTCCTGTGTCGGAATTCTCACCGCAGAAACTTGTGTTAGGGATTTTGTTAGTTTACCTTCCCCGTCCTTGAGAAGTAGTGAGTTCCTATGTGCAGGATGATTTGCTTGGACATTTGATCGATCCCTCGGTCCCTTACCCATGCCCGAGGCTACCGTAGGGTTAGCTTTTCCTCCTCTAGCTCCACCTCTTCCAGAACCACGTCCAGCACGAGCTGCGTTGTTATTTCCCCTACCCCCGTTCAATGAATTTGATCCTCTGCCCATCCCAAGTGGGCTATTTTTCACCTTCTCCTTTGGGTTAGGGCTTAGGTTAGCCTCAGCCCCCTTTCGTTTTGCCCCTATCGTTGCCTGACCAAGAACCACAGCAATGCCTTTTTCGTTCTCCTCTGATAAAAAACGAGCGGTTTTATCAACAGATGCCAGTGGGTTTTCGAAAGTCTGCATTACTTCATCTTGCTCATTGTTGTAACCCTCTACCTTGTTGTTCTTCGCCAAATTCTCTTCGCTGTGTGAGCTATCCGAAGCGCTGTCTGAGCCCATATCTTTGTCATCAGCTTGATCTGACCACAGCCTAGAGCTGTTATCCTCACCCAACCCCACGGGTTCTTCACGATCTTCATTGAAAGCATCAAATAAACGCTTCTTTGGAGGGGCCTAAACAGCAGCCAATTCCCATTTCCAGGTTGATTTTGCGTCTTCTCCACGTCAGTTCTCTCATAATATAATCTTCTCCAGAGTGTGTTATCATCCCACACCATTGACAAAGACACGGAATCCTCTCATACTTGTAGTCAAGCCACTTTTCTTCCCCAATACTTCGATATTACGCCCTCTCCCAGGGGTTTACTTAAATCAATCATAACCCTAGCTCTCATTTAATCTCCTCGTGGGCCAGAAGAAAAGAAAAAAAAGGACACTCCCAGGGGTTTACTTAAATCAATCATAGCCCTAGGTCGCCTCCGAACTTTTCAGAGCAGGGTACCCTTGCGAAAAAAAAAAAAAAAATCCACCAGCATGTCCATGTCAAATTTAGAGAATAAATTCTCAACATTTTGTCAAAAAATTCATCTGTTTGTAGATATGTAGGGACTATTGGTGTATCCCGTTGATCATTCCTCGGCTCGTCATCCTTCTTCAGCTTTAACTGCATCAATAACCAGAAATAATGATCAACAGTAAAGACATAAGTGGTTGTACCATAGATAACATTTGTAAGTGAATGATATAATTTACTAACAATTCTCATGTTTTCTTGAACAAATGTCCACCTCTCTAATGCACCATCAGTGGTCCAAAAATGTAACCTAAGTTTTGCATCTTTATCTTTGCATCCTTCAGGATTATCAAGTAGTTTGGGGAAGAACTTTTCCAAATACAACATTTAAAGATTGTAGATAGAGTTGTTAAGTTTTAAAACTGTTGTGTATTTTATATTCTTAATAATAAATATCTCTTTTTATTCATTGTTTATGTTTTCTTTTGGGGGTCTATCACTTTATGTGTTTGTGACCTTTGTTTTGTTCCTTAAGTATGACTGTTAGAGCCTCCTTTTAGTAACACTAGGCGTAACCCCGCGCCAAGGCGCGGGACACGTCTCCATTAGTCACGTTTTACATTTCTTTGTGAAAAAGTTTTGCTTTATTGTTTAATAGGAACAAATAATTTTTATATCCAAAAATGAGAGAGCTATTCAAAGTTAACCAAATTCATAAAATTTAATGCAGTTCATGAGCTTAGAAATTTCCCCATACTTAGAGCGAGCATGTTCCTAACATCTTACATCTTACCTTCATTTATATGTCTTCTTCGATCATGAAGTTCCTAGTTAACACAATATGCCTTCCATGTTAGAGTGACGTGAATAGTATGAGAAGAAAAATATTTTAGTTATAGGTATTGTGATATGGCATTGCCAATGAGACAATATTTTAATTATTATTTACTGTTTTTTATCATTGTCACTCATTCCAGGATTAAGGAAATAAAATTTATGAATACAAACTGTTAAAATCAGAAATATTATGTATTGTCGGATCCTGCTTCCTTTCTATCCATCGGTAAACAGGAGATTACAAAAATTTCTCAAAGGAAAAGGGCGGCTCCAGTTATTCGGACTAATGGTCAAGTGGACTAAAAGTCACACCAAACGCTCCCTATGTTACATATGCTGATGTGAAAAGTAATGTTTGATCCTAAACAAACAAATGCATAAACTTATTATATTTGCTTTCTTTAGCACTTGAATCTAATGGATGGTTGTGACAGTAATTTTCTTTGGGTACTTATGAGGAAATGCATTTTTGAGAAGTGCGAGACACTGATAAGTTATCTGGACGGACAATGATATGCAACCCACTCTAGAAAAACCTATATTGCTTAAATACTGGAATTGGTTTCATATTTCACAATATCAACTGTCCCCTGAAAGTGTCTTGTTCATTCAATGAAAGATGCAAAATGTAAGGCAAAGGCAAATAAAATGGAAAACTTAATATAAAGTTATACGAAGGCAAATAATATCTACTGATATTATGTTAGCAGTGTTTTGTACGAAATGATTGTGTGTTTGTTCTAAAGATATGTAGAACATTTCTAGCTGTAAGTAGTTTACACATTTTCATCTAGCATCTTCATAATTATTTTATTCTAAACCGAAGTGTCATCGCTTCCTTTTTGTTCTTTGTCGCTTATAATATATCTAGATGATTCAAGCATCATCACATATTACTCCTCCTTGGCATTGGTAAGTGTAGAAAAAAACTATTAAAGAAAGGTTGTTTGCTCAAAAAATGTGTAGAGGTTATTCCATTAAAAAAATTCAGTAAGAGCGCAGAGATAAATACATAATACACAACACCTTGTGTTGAACATCAATATAATTTAGAAAGACATAGGCCAGACTACGGTTTTGGGAAAACCTGTGATGATTCATGCCAGCTTAGTAAAGTAAGACTATGAATTAAAACTTAAAATGGACAACAGTATCTTTGAACCTGCAACGACAAAATCCGGAGAGCTCAAAAGTGTGGGTGAAGAACCTGAATCTCTAGCATTTGATATACCAACATATGTGTTACACATGGGAAAATAAGATAATATATTGTAGTAGCCTATGATGCATAATAGAAACACAAAAGTGATTTAGAACTAAATTGGTCACTCGCATAGGCAAGCATCTTGCGATGATTATCAGTTCATAAAAAACGAAATTCGACTTCAATAATCAAGCATCAATACAATCCTAGAGATTAGCCCATTCCCGTGCCGCTTTCATATACAAAGCAGCCTTTGTACAATCCGCATATTCTCTATTACTTTTCCCGCTACACTTGAGTATTTGCATAATATGAATAAGTTTATGTTTATAGAATTCCGAAGATCCCCTCTCCTCATTTCATTCTAGCTTTTTCACATATTCTTCCATGAATTTTAGTAATTAAAATTTTTACGGAATTTTTTAAAAATTAAATTGGGTCTTAATCTATATTATTTGTATATATAACTAAGTGAACGGAACTTTCAGTTTGTTGGAGTCAAAGTAGTAACAATTTTATACTTGATTTCGCTATTCTTTTATAATTTTGTTTGAGGGATTTTATAGAATTCGAAAGATCCTCTCTCCTCCTTTCATTCCAGCTTTTACATAAATTTTTCCACGAATTTGTGTAATTATTTTTTATAAGATTTTTTTTTGAAATTAAATTGGGTCTTAGTCTACATTATTTGGATATATATATGAATGGAACATTCACCCTTTTGGAGTCAAAGTAATAACAAATTTATAAATGATACCACTAATTTTTTACAACTTTTTATGAGGGATTTTTTTGTGTGGAAACTAATTTTTTATAACAGATGTAATCAATTCCACTATAGTGATTGGTACTAATTGAAAAATTCAGCAGTTACATAGTAATGACTAATTAGGAGGGCTATGTGATGATTAATGTGCCAAATTGCACTTTCATTTGAACTGACACTTGTATGATAGTTATTGGTTGTTAACCAAATAAGCAAGATACATGTCTTTTTTAAGAAAAATATTAAATGACAAATGGCATGCCCTTTTTGGTCCTTGGTACTTTCCTGCTTCTAATTATAGATAGATAGATAGATAGATAGATAGATAGATATAGATGTAGTGATGATAAAATATGAAAACAGACAACTACAAAAAATTTCCCTTCTTAAAAAAAGAAATATGTCAAGTCAAAAAGAAAGTGAGTAATATCATATAAGCGCCCATTTGGACTGTAAACGTTTTCGAGGTTACTTTTCAATTTACTAAATCTCGTAAGCACATATAATCAAATGAGTATGGATTTTAATACATATTAGTTATAGAATTAATAAATAATTTTTAATGTGGGTGGTTAGACATTAATGGAATCATATCATTTCAAAATAGTGTTTTCCACAAAAAAGTAGTGAGTTAGTTCTTTTATAATAAATATTCGAACGAAAAAATCATTTTGCAAGAGTAAAAGTCTGAGAGGCCGATGACATAAGGGTCTATAAATGTCAAAATTTCAATTATTGAAGATGAAAAAAAGTGAAATTTGTTGTTATTAATATTCGATTGTCTTGGATGTTTTTTTTAGTTACCATGTTTTATATTATAACTCGCCAGATGTTATTACTGTTCCATTACTTTTTAAGTTTTTTTTCAATTACCATGTTTTTATTTTTAAATTTTCCAACTTTACTATTAAAAAAAAGTTAATATTTTTTCTCAGAAAACAAAGATAATAAAATAAACTTAATACTACTGTTTATTTGAATCTTATTACTGCTCATTTGTTTTTTTTTTGTTGGGACGCCAATGTCACTGTATGAAACTTTTATGTGTTTTTTTCAATTACCATGTTTTTATATTTTAATTTTCCAATTTACTATTCAAAACAAATAATACTTTTTCTCAAAAAGAAATTAAATAAACTTAATGGAATCATATCATTTCAAAATAGTGTTCTCCTCAGAATAAATAGTGAGTTAGTTCTTCTGAAAGAAATATTCGAATGAAAAAAAAAATTATTATGCAAGAAATTTCAGTTATTGAACATAAAAGGAAATTAAATGAGTTGTTATTGATATTCAATTTTCTTAGATATTTTTTTCATTTACCATGATGTTATATTATAACTTGCCCATTCGATTCTTTTTTATGTTTTTTTTCGACTACCATGTTTTTATATCTTAATTTTCTAATTTTACTATTCAAAAAAAACTTAATAATTTTTATAATAAAATAAAAATAATGAAATAAACTTAATATTACTGTTTTTTGAATATGATTACTGCTCATTTGAAAACATTTTTTTTCTTAGGACGCCAATGTCACTGTATGAAACTTGCGGTTTTGTGAAAGTTCCCATAAATCTAAAATTGAAATCTTGATAATAATAATAATAATAACTTTCTGAAACGGTTATGGCTTTTAATGAAAATAAATAAGGAGTAATTTAGCAATCATTAATATGTAAGTTATGTGATGACTATTATGCCAAGTTGTGAATTTATTTATGTAAAATGACATTTGGACAATTATTATTGGTCTAAGACTCCAAATAAGCGATTACATGTCTCTACATGAAGAAAAAGGAATTGACAAATGGCGTGTTGTGGTTTATTCTTAGCACTTGTCTGCTTTTATATATATATAGATTTGTTTATTGGCACTTTGAGAGTCCAGTAGAACACCTTCTAACTTTTGACGGTTGCATTGTTTTTTAACGGTCACTTTGGTTGTTTTCAAAAAAGTAACTGCCATGTCAAACATTGTGTTCCTCGACCTCCAGTAGGCGTGTTCCTTCATGAAAGGGTGCTAAAGGCACAGTTTCGTCCTCTATATAACTCAATTAATTCTAAGTGTTGAGGGATAAGTGACGAACAGAAGTCTAAGTACTGTTCTCATATTATTATTCTCATATATTACTATTGCTATTTCGTGTATTTCGGGTTGGGTTTTAATTTAGGAGAAGACAAGAAGTGCAATTTTGTTCTTCTCCACCGTGGTAGGCATTGTATCGGGAGATAGCATTTCCGGGCAGCCCATTTTGCACCAATTAGTGGGGGAAATCACTATCTTGAAGAGAGGTCCTAGACCGCCTTAGCCTACACCAAATCATCCTCTTCATCTCCCTCATAAAAAAAATTCTGAATTTCTTCACTTTATCAAATATTCCACAACAATTTCAAGATAGTGATTGTCTTCTCCAATGGAGTCCGCAATTGTGAAGTCACAATTTCAGAATTTTGAGCAATTGGAAGCTTTCGACGGGGCGAATTTCAAGAAATGGTTCACCAAATGGAACCACCAACTAATGCTCACAAAGGTGGCGTATGTCTTGCACACTTCATATCCTCAAGGCGAAGTTTTGGATGGACCACTCACAACGGAGCAACAAAAATGGTTGGAGGACGATCGTTTATGCCGGATTATCATTCTCAATTCCATGAAGGGCTCATTGTTCAACATACACCGTTCCTACAACACCGCTTGTGAACTTTGGTATGCAATCCAAATGAGGTACGTAAACATTTTTGATAGTTGTGAGCATATATATCATATTGATAATAATAATGAGACGGTGTCCATGATGACCGAAATTCACATGGTCGACGTGGAAGAAGGGTGGTGGATTGACTCGGGGGCAACTTGCCATGTCACTCCATACAAAAGTCTTTTTAAGACTTATGAGCCCATTGATAGGGAGAAATTCGTATTCATGGGAAACTCTTCCACATGTGCTATTGTAGGGAAAGGAACTATCCAAATCTCACTTACATCCGGAAAAGTTCTTACTTTGAAGGATGTGTTTCATATTCCGGGAATTAGGAAGAGCCTTATTTCCGTTAAGAAACTTGATGATCATGGGTTTAAGGTAATATTTGATTCTCAAAAGGTGATAATTTCTAAGAATGGATGTTTTGTTGGGAAAGGCTATGCTAAGGATGATATGTATGTGCTAAGCATGAATGAAGATGATATTTCTACTTATATTGTTGATGATATTTCTCATGTTTGGCATTTTAGATTAGGACACATTGGTAGCAATACTATGCATCGCATGATTTCACATGAATATGTTCCTAGTTCTAGTTCTATTTTAACTACACACACTTGTGAATGTTGTGCACAAGCAAAAATCACAAAACTTCCTTTTAAGTCCGTTTCTAGAACTACATCTTTGTTAGAATTGATTCACACCGATTTATGCGACAACAAGGATTTTCTTACTAGAGGTGGAAAGCGTTATTTTATTACTTTTATTGATGATTTTTCCAAATATACGTATGTTTATTTGTTAAAACAAAAGATGAGGCTTTTGAGAAATTTAAGATTTTCAAGGAGGAAATTGAAAATTTGACGGGTAAGAAAATTAAGAGAGTAAGGTCGGATAGAGGTGGAGAATATTTGTTGAATGAGTTTATTTCTTTTTGTGAGCAACATGGAATTGTTAGGGAATTATCCGCTCCTAATTCTCCTCCGCAAAATGGTGTAGCCGAAAGGAAAAATAGGTCTTTACTTGAAATGGTAAGTGCTATGCTTTTGCATTCTCACATGCCTATGAGTTTTTGGGGTGAAGCTTTACATACCGCATGCTATATTTCTAATAGAATTTTGCATAAGAATCAAGACAAAACTCCATATGAGTTTCTTCACAATAGAAAACCAAATATTGGTTATTTTAGAGTTTGGGGCTGCATTGCATATGTTATAGATGCTACTAAAAAGAGGCCTAAACTTGGTTCTAAAGCGACTAAGTGTATTTTTCTTGGTTATTCCATGCATAGTAAAGCATATAGATTTCTTAATCTTCGTACTAATAGTGTTTTTGAGTCCGTCCATGCTATTTATTTTGAGCATTTAACAATAAGGGATGCCGATAAGCTTGAAATGGAAAGGGATCTATCTACGGAATTAGAACTTGATTCTAATTTCCATGAAGAGAGTTCTAATGAACATATCAAGGAACTTGGAGAAAGTTCAAAAGGTGAGAGTTCCAAAAATTTGGAACAAGATTCTAATGAGATATTTACTCCTACACCCGAATTGAGGAGGAGTAAAAGAAGGAGAACCGAAAAAGATTTCGGACCCGATATGTTCACATACACAATTGAGGAAGATCCCAAAACATTTCGAGAAGCTATGTCTTTACCCGATGCAGGTTTATGGAAAAAGGCGATGGACGACGAGATGAAGTCAATACTCAACAACAATACATGGACCTTGACGAGTCTTCCACCAAACACCAAGCCTATTGGATGTAAGTGGATTCTAAAGAAAAAATTGAAGGTTGATGGGAGCATCGACAAATACAAAGCGAGGTTAGTGGCTAAGGGATATAGCCAAAAAGAAGGTATCGATTACTTTGAAACTTTTTCTCCCGTTACTAAATTTGCTTCTATTAGAATCATGTTTGCTATTGCTTCCATGTTTAATTTAGTTGTTCATCAAATGGATGTTAAAACGGCTTTTTTGAATGGTATTTTAGATGAGGAAATTTACATTAATCAACCCGAAGGATATGTTGTTAAAGGTGAAGAGGACAAAGTTTGTAAATTGAACAAGTCTTTGTATGGTCTTAAACAAGCCCCTCGACAATGGTATAAGAAGTTTAGAAAGGAAATTAGACGTTTTGGCTATAAGAGTAGCAAAGTAGAAGATTGTGTTTTCTTTAAATGCACGCCTAGTTATAAAGTTTTACTTACTCTCTATGTTGATGATTTGTTAATTTTTGGTACTAACATTGATTGTGTTAATGAAACAAAAAGTTTGCTTACTCAAATTTTTGACATGAAAGATTTGGGACCGGTTGATGTAATTTTGGGTGTTAAAGTGATTAGACAAGATGGTGGATTTATTTTGTCACAATCACATTACATTGAGAAAATTTTGAGAAGGTTTAATTATTTTGATTGTAAGCCTAGTCGAACACCTTTTCATCCTTCTACTAAACTTGTTCCTAATAATGGAAAACCCGTTGAGCAAGAATTGTATGCTAAAATTATTGGTAGTTTGATTTATGCCATGAATCATACTAGACCCGATATTGCATGTGCCGTTGGTATTTTGAGTAGATTTACTAGTAATCCTAGTCATGAACATTGGAATGAACTTGCTAGAGTTATGAGATATTTGAAGCATACTTTGGACTATGGTTTGCATTATAAATGTTCTAGTTTGGTATTAGAATGCTATAGTGATGCAAATTGGGCTTCCGATAGGAGGTCTTCCAAGTCTACTAGTGGTTGGTTATTTACTTTAGGTGGTGCTATCATTGCTTGGCATTCTAAAAGACAATCTTGCATTGCATTATCTTCTATGGAATCCGAGTTTATTGCAATGTCACTTGCTAGTAAAGATATTTTGTGGATTAAGCGTTTTTTGAGATGTGTTCCTTTTATGGATGTGCCAAGAGGGCCTATCACAATGTATTGTGATAATCAAGCGGCTATTACAAATAGCAAGAACAAGAGAATGACAAATAATAGCAAGCATATTGATATGCGTTATAACCATATTCGTCGTATGGTGAAGAAAGGTAAAGTATCAATTGAATACTTACCTACGGAACAAATGTTGGCGGATCCACTCACAAAACCCTTATCAGGCGAGAGGATCAAAAAGATCATGGGAAATATGGGATTATTACCGACTATTAGAGGTGTCTAAATCGAAACCTACCTCATCATGATGATGTCGGTCATTACCGAAAATCATATGCATCGAGGTTCAAGGGCAATTCGGTTAAAAGACTACCCAAGGAGTGCTAGTGTGAGACTACATTCCCAGTGCATTACTTTATACGAGGAATAGTGGGGGTGATTAATCTTCTTACTAAGAAATGAATTACTATTCCTTCAAAACCCCATATTTGATCAATGCACTGTCTATCCACAACATGTAAAGAAGGTTGGACTTATGTCCTTAACAAACTCATAGCATTGTGGAGCGCTAAAATGGTTGTGGACGCTCTTGATGAAGTTTGCCTTTGCAAGTAAGGGAGTTAGTGGCCGCTTCCTAGGGGTTAACGGTAAGACCCCGAGAGTACTTTGCTAAGATCGATTCAGCGCAAGGCCCAAAACGCGCTGCCTCATTAAAGACTAGAACCCGGTACTAACGTGAACAATTTCTTATTATCTCTCGAGATTACAAGTCATTGTTCTAGCCACGGTTCAAGGCCCAGTCCACCGTTGGTGATGCGTTGTACCAACCCGAATATTTCTGTATTTTTTCGTTATATTTATTATTAATAATAAGTGGGGGATTGTTGTGTATTTTATATTCTTAAT
Organism: Linanthus parryae; assembly: GCA_023055425.1. Taxonomy (NCBI): domain Eukaryota; kingdom Viridiplantae; phylum Streptophyta; class Magnoliopsida; order Ericales; family Polemoniaceae; genus Linanthus; species Linanthus parryae. Next base: position 122,444,240 of record JALGPY010000004.1, on the reverse strand, counting down.
AATAAATATCTCTTTTTATTCATTGTTTATGTTTTCTTTTGGGGGTCTATCACTTTATGTGTTTGTGACCTTTGTTTTGTTCCTTAAGTATGACTGTTAGAGCCTCCTTTTAGTAACATTTGTTTATTGGCACTTTGAGAGTCCAGTAGAACACCTTCTAACTTTTGACGGTTGCATTGTTTTTTAACGGTCACTTTGGTTGTTTTCAAAAAAGTAACTGCCATGTCAAACATTGTGTTCCTCGACCTCCAGTAGGCGTGTTCCTTCATGAAAGGGTGCTAAAGGCACAGTTTCGTCCTCTATATAACTCAATTAATTCTAAGTGTTGAGGGATAAGTGACGAACAGAAGTCTAAGTATTGTTCTCATATTATTATTCTCATATATTACTATTGCTATTTCGTGTATTTCGGGTTGGGTTCTAATTTAGGAGAAGACAAGAAGTGCAATTTTGTTCTTCTCCACCGTGGTAGGCATTGTATCGGGAGATAGCATTTCCGGGCAGCCCATTTTGCACCAATTAGTGGGGGAAATCACTATCTTGAAGAGAGGTCCTAGACCGCCTTAGCCTACACCAAATCATCCTCTTCATCTCCCTCATAAAAAAAAATTCTGAATTTCTTCACTTTATCAAATATTCCACAACAAAAACAACATTCATAAAGCTTAAAAGAAAACTGGTAATCTAGCAGAAAAAAGGGTTAAAACAAGTACCAATAGAATCATCAAACAACCCGCACCGCGACGGCATTTTTTCAGCTGGACTCTCTGTTGTTGGAACTTCAAGGGCTCTAGCCATGTAGCTTCCCAGTTCACGGTCTTCAAGAGCTCCAAGTCTACAACGTGACGTGCTAGTGTTGACCTCACGCTCTGTCGAGTACCGGGCATACCAAAACAAGCCAACACAAACACTACTGCCCTTCGCTTCCATTCGTCTGAGACTTTCTTTATTCTCATCTGCATCAAACCATCTCAAATAGTTTTTAACCCGTGAATGGTTTAAGTAACTCGATACTCCGAGCCACCTTCAGAAACCTCCATGTCAGTGTGATCAGGTTTGAACAGAATTCCAGTGCAACTGACACCTAGGAGCCAGCCAACCAGTTCATTGATTATCTTCACATAGCGGTTGTGTCATGACAACCCCCTTTGTGATATCAACATAAACTATAGAAAAAGTAAGAATTAGTTCCTTCGAGTACATGGTTTTTTCAAAAAACTGGCCGTGTTGGGGCCGACAAAACAGAAGAAACACCCCTGGAGAAATACGAATCTAGACTCGTTTAGAAACCGAATGTAGGAGTGTCGGTTCTTTGTGCTAAAACAGACAGTTCTACTGTCGGTTTTATGTTTTTCCAGGTCTGAGTCAAAACCGATAGTGGTATAGTCGGTTATTGAGAACCGACGCTAGGAAAATCAGTTTTACAGCATTACAACCGATAGTAATATAATCGGTTTTGGCCTTGGTAAAAAAAAAATCTCAGATTATACAGTGAAAGAGGGAAAGAAGGAGAAGATTTACCTGCTAACTCCGGCGGCAGTGGGGTGGGCTTACTCCAGCGGCACTGGGTTCGCTTGAATCCGGCGGTGAGGTCGCCGGTGAGGTCGGAGAAGACTTACCTGCAGACTCCGGAGGCAGTGGGCTGTGCTTACTCCGGCGGGGGAGTGAGCACCGGCGAGGTCGCCGGAATTCGTGAGGCAGTGCTCGGCCGCCTTGGTCGCCGTCCTTGGTCGGGCGTTCGTGCTTCGTTATTCGCCATACACAGAGAGGGGAAGAAGAGGAACGCGAGGTGAGAATGAGCAGAAAAGAAGGTTAGAATTTACCAGGACTTAAGTACAAAACTAATAGTAACACAAAGCACTAGAATGTTGCGTACAACAAAGAGTTGTATTCAATTTAAATTTCAAAAAACAATTGGAGAAAGAGTAATCCATTGACAAGAAGAAGCGATTCGAACTATATTTTAGCACTAGAATGCATTCTACCACAACAGATAATAAAAGTTTCATCAACTCGGCCAACTCAGCTGATAGAATCTTGAAACTATGATATATTACTTGGTCGATTAATACTAACAGTCTAACACGTTTCTAAGAAAATGTTGGGAGTGACCAAAAACCTTGAAATCATACAGTGCATGTCTCAGCGGTCCCTGCTGTCATGGAGCCCAAGGTCATCTGATTTTTGAAGTGAAACTAGGCTTTCATCTACCCTCCAAAGCACAGAGCAGTAGCCAGCCTTGTGAGGGAATGGAAGTTTAATTTCATTCTTTGTACGTGGATCGTACAAGAAAAAACTGCCTCTCTCAGTCAACCTCTGCATCACCAAGTTTCCATTTAGAAATACGCTCGTCGAGCGAACATGGGATGCAAAAGGCCCGATTGACAGTTGTTTAGCCCACGAGACCCTGCCGTCTTTATCTTCCATCATCCATAGGTCATAGCAAGAATCAAAACGAGATATCTTGCGAACAAACATGGCGAGACAACCCCTAAACACAGTCAAGTCCATACTGTTTACGCCAAAGCACCGGGCAGTAACATCCGCTATTGTAATTTGATGGACACTATAATCAGACAGTGAAATCGAGAAGAGAATATTACCATCATCAGCGTTGTAATCATAACCATTTGGATAAGCTACCCAATACAAATTCCCAAACAAGAACAATCCTACATATTCAAACAACAGGCGCCGCCCCTCTAAAAGGATGTTTAGCGGCGTGGTGTCGATGTTGGTGGTCCATTTATTTGTTCCGGCACTCCAAACCTTAACCGAATAGGGACTTGTTTCGTAACCATCTTCAATCTTCAGCACCTTGTAGTCACCAGATAGAGCATCATATCCAAACCCGAAATTGGATCTCTTGACCTCGTATATTTGACTGTCAGGGACAACCCGGTGCTCTCCAGTGGCAGGATTGCACAACAAAAGCTGAGGTTTCGCGGCCGAACGCAGCAGCATACAAAGTAATCCGTTGCATGAACCCACCACAAAGACACTGTTGAACCTAGAAAGAAGATCATATGGTAGATGAACTTGAGATTCAGGAGATAACAAATACACTAGTTTGTTAGAAACAGAAACAACCAAGTTGTTTTTCTCATCGCTGTTCTTGTTGGTTCTGATACGGTGGAGGTGTTGGGAGGTGAAACTAGGGCTCTTGATTAGAGAGTAGACAGTTTTGGAGACGAGCTTGCATCGGAGTACATGTTTGACTTCCAATCGCAGCAAAATCTCAGCCACCAGATCCACCGGAAGCTCCGGACACCGCCGCCTAACTTTTGACATTGCCACCGGCCAGAGGAATAACAACTATGTCAAGAAAAAGCTTCACTATAATCGTCTGTGAGAGCAGCTATCAATCAGGAGGGCTTGATTTAGAGTACTAGTAGTAATAAGAAAAGTCCAACGCAAATCTATATGCAATCTTCCCTTCTCTGTATATGGAAAGGAATCCTACTCTACACTGTACACAAAGTACATATGGGCCTAAACCCAAAAATTTAAACAGAATCAGTAAGTTTTAAATTTTATAAAGTTTTTCTACCAATAAATTTTATAAAGTTTAGTCAGACTATAGTGGTTTTTTTTTTTTTTTAGGGGAGGGGGTGTTAGACTGGAAAAAGGCAAACGAAAGAGCCAGTAAAATTTATTTAGGGACCTATAAAGAGGGAGGGACTTATGAGTCTGGTACTTATAAAGAGGGACCTCCGTCAATGCATATTCAAATATTGCAAGGATGATAGCTCGTGAGAAGGTGCAATGCCATTATTTAGCTTATCACTAGAGATGCCAATGATGTTGCTGATGCATTGACAAATCTTGGAGCTGAACTGGGAGAAGCCATGATTGTGCTCATTGAACCACTTGATACCGTTAAAGGGCCGTTGGTTACGGACCAGATAGGGATTGGAATGGTGATTTATATTCGCTGTTTGTTCTTTTATTCGTATATCGTTCGTGGGGTGGTTTATCATAACAAGCTGGTATCAAAGTTCTGAAACAGGAGTTCTGTTACAACATAACACAATATCAATGAAGTCCGTAACCTATGCATATTGCTATATGCTTATAGTTACGGTTTGGCTATTGCACACTAAGATCGAACCAACTCTAGAATAACTGTCAGTTGACAAACTCCAAGTCCATGGCAAAGAACAAATAAGCATTGCAATCGCCAACCGTAACTAAGATTAGCTATATATTCGGGAAATGTTAATGCACAGGTTAGAAACTTAGCAAGCATGAGAATTTGGCAATGTTGCAATTTCATGCAGGTTACAGACCGTCTATGATAGACTGGCATAATTAAGAACAGCCATTAAATTTGTGGTGAACAGAACTATAAAAATGGATTTCTAATCTCAGAGATTTACCGCACAATTGGTATGCTTGGGGACCGGATATATCTCCGATTTCAATCTCGAATTTTTTTAATCTAACTGGTGCATTCTCCTGTTGCAGGTACCCTAAAGCTTAATGTGGATGGATACACCATGATTGATCTAAAGAAAACCAGATTTTTGGGCCGTTTTCAGAGACATGAAAGGGCAATGGGTGCTGGGATTCTCAGACAAACTTGAAAATTGCACAAGCATGGAAGCTAAATCTGGGCTTACATGGGTGTCACCACAGCATTCCACAGAGATTGGAGAAATATTGTTATTTAAAGTGATTGCCATGATGTGGTGGATACATTCCAAGATGATAAAGAGAGAGCTGTATCAATGCATATTTAAATGTTGGATAGAAGATACCTCATGTGAAGGAGCAATGCAATTATTTAGCCTATCACTAGAGAGGCCAATATCCGTTTTAATGTTGTAATTTTTGAAGCATAAAAAAATAAAAATTATATCAACCTAAATGATAGTGGTAAAATCGAGTAACGGAATACATTATTTAATTCCCTGGAATAGAGGTTTTACTTAGTTCAAGGGAAACTTTTAAGCACAATCATGGAATGCCCTGGACTCGATCTCTAGTTGCAGGGTTCCACGTAAAACAAGGACTGGTATTGACGATTCGCTTGAAGTTTCAGAAAATAATTGGGCAAAAGATAATCGATTACAAGGAGCAATTCATGAGACAGACAGTGTATTGACTGACATAGAGCCATGGCATCAGTACTGGTAGATAATTACAACCATAAAACCATACATATAAGCACAAGAATGCATTCAACAAAGTGGTACGGTGAATGGAAGTTTCTTCTACAGGACGAAACCAGATGTCATAACTAAGTTATACTATCCTGTTTCTAGCTACTTCCCACGGTACTGGGTAAAACTTAGAACATATATATTACACGAAAAACTCATTCGGTTAATTCTAACTCTATTGATTTCGAGTAAAAATGCAAGAATGATACGGTAATCGTATCGATAATGAATAAACGGAAGGTTTAGGTGAAGAAATTGAAGAATTAGAGGAAGGAGAAGACAAGGATTAGTCGAGAGCAAGAGGGTAGGAGAGATTAGGGTTCAGAAATATTTTCTTATTGCATGATTAACTGAGAGAGATTACAACGCTTAAATAGATAATTGACATAACCCTAACCTAAGGGGTCTGCCCTACGGGTCGTGCTGATAATTATAAATAAACTAATAAATAACTAAATAGATAAACTTGACCCGTATCAAAGAACCTTGAAATCATTCAGTCCCAGTGCTGCAGCATACTACTCGTGGTGATCATCTGTTTTTTGAAGTGAAACTAGGGTCTCATCTACCCTCCAAACCATAGAAAAGTCAACCTTGTATGGGAATGGAAGTTCTATTCTTTCCTTTTTACGTGGATCGTACAAGAAAAGTCCGGCTTTCTCAGTCTGAGTCTGCATCACAAAGTTTCCATTCAGAATTACTCTCATCGGTTGAACATTGCATCCAAAAGGCCCGATTGAGAGTTTTTTAGTCCACGAGACTGTGCCGTCTTTATCTTCCATCACCCATATGTCATAGCGGGAATCATAATCAGAACTCTTGCCAACAAACATAGCGAGACAACCCCGAAACACAGTCAAATACGTCCTGTATACGCGACTGTACCGTGCAGTAACATCCGATATTGTGATTTGATTGACACTATAATCAGACAATGAAACCGAGAAGAGAATTTTAGCATTGTGATTATGATTAACTGGATGTGCTATCCAATACAAATTCCCAAACAGGAACAATCCTGCATCATCAGACCGTAGGCGTCGCCGCTCTAAAAAGATGTTTAGCGACGTAATGTCCATGTTGGTGGTCCATTTATTTGTTCTAGCACTCCACACCTTAATTGAATAGGGACTTGTTCCCTGACCATCTTCGATCTTCAGCACCTTGTAGTCACCAGATAGAGCATCATAACCAAACCCGAAATTGAATCTGTTGACATTGTATATGTGACTGTTAGGGACTACCCGGTGCTCTCCAGTGGCAGGATTGCACAACAAAAGCTGAGGTTTCGCGGCCGAATGCAACTGCATACAAAGTAATCCATTGCATGAACCCACCACAGAGACCCTGTCGAACCAAGAAAGAAGATCATATGGTAGATGAACTGGGGATTCAGGAGATAGCAAATACACTAGTTTGTTAGAAACAGCAACAACAAAGTTGTTTTTCTCATCCCTGCTGCTGTTGTTGTTGTTGGTTCTGGTACGGTTGAAGTGTTGGGAGGCGAAACTAGGGCTCTTGATTAAAGAGTAGAAAGTTCTGGAGACAAGCTTGCATCGGAGTACATGTTTGACGTCCAATCGCAGCAAAATCTCGGCCACCAGATCCACAGGAAGCTTCTGCCGCAGCCGCCTAATCTTTGACATTGCCGCCAGCCAGAGGAATAACAACTATCAATCGTCTGTGTGAGCAGCCATCAATCAATAGTGCTTAATTTATAGTAGTAGTAGTACTACTACTAGGTATTACGAAAAGGACATGGATTTGTATGAGCTCATATAGACTCTTGACGTGACAAGTTTTTATTGGTTCACGTAAAAATATTTATTTAAAAAAACGTAGGAGTCTTATTATTGGTTATATATCAATTACATTCTTTAAGAATTTAATATTGCAATCAATGACTAGAATCTCTAGTAGATATCTTGTAATTAATTTTCATGTTAATCGATGAAAATTTTATTTATTTAGATAATTATCAATTAACTTTTAGAAGAAAAAAAAATCAGAAAATCAACCCACTTTTTTGTCAAACATAATTCGTTTCACTATCTGTCTTGTGGGACCAGCTATCGTCACCTAAAGCTCGATTTATAATTTTATAGTACTAGTATTAAGAAAAGTCAAAGGGAAATATCTACATGCAATCTTCCCTTCTCTGTATATGGATTAGGATTTCTAATCTACACTTACACAATACGTGTAAAGTTGGAATCCTGTTTCTAAAGTTGAGTGAGACTTGCACCCCTTAGCCTCGAGTTGGGTTATGTCCGTAGAAGTAATTTTCGGACAAAACCACTTCATACCAGTATTATGCAAAATATAGAATTACCAAGGCTATAATAGACTTTATGCATGTGGAAGGTAAATTTGTCTCCAAAACTATTTTGAAACTAATAACTTCACAATTAAAGGCTGTCAGTTAAAAACACTGTGGAAAAACTGCCACGACTTTCAGATAAATGTTGTTTGGTAAATATCACTCGAAAGTTGCAGTGAAATAGTAATATAATAATTTTATGATGGTAAAATCAACCGTGAAATTGCATTGAGAGGGTAAAATGACAAGATATGACATGTGTCAAAAACTATTGAAATTTTTGAAAATTGTAAGGTTAGAATCGGTTATAAATAAATTAATCAAAAGCACTTTCTGGAAAAATATCTCTCCCATACTGAAAACTGTTGTGGGACAACAAAATCTGTCTGAAAAAGCAAAAAAATTATTTTTACCAAACGCATTAAAACTGCTTCCGCAGTCGGAAAGCAGTTGTGCTGGCAGCAGAAGCATTCTCAAACTCACCCCTAATCGTGCAGGTGAAAGTATCTTTTACACAAGCTATAACTCAATGCAGTAGAAATAAAAGACGCATCTTTCAGGAAACAAAGTGCATCTCCTCAAACTCCAAACTAGTCGCCAAGGGCACTCAAATTCAAAAGCCTGCGACATGCAATGCTCACTATGAAATTACATTATCTGGAATAAAATGATTTTTCTTCCAGTGAAGTGCAAAATCCTGTAATACTCCATTGGCGACTACCCTCGGTTACAGAACAGAACTAATCAATCAGTAAAATAATTACAGGACTGGACACATGAATAGAAAAGACCGGAAGTAAATAGCTGCTTCCAGCATAAACTCGGATCAACATAAATGATAGTACATGGACCAACAAAGGGAATAAGCCAAGTTCTCATATCTCAATCAATCTCAAAATTTTGAAAGAAAAACTCCGAACATTTACAGGGAGAAATTTCAAACTGGGTAAGATAAAGGATACAACAAAAGACCATGATTTTTCTGGACTTAAACGCATCGTCGACAAAAATATTCAGGAAGCCATTTTGGTGGTGGTCTCATCACCACCTTACCGAGGCTTACTTTGCAGGTCGTGTCCAGGTTGTTTCTGATGTTAGGGTGTTCCCATAGTACACCTGCTTTGAGGATTCGTCCCAGAAAGCCTGCAAATAAATACACAATAAACAAGTCCACCCGTAAGTAAGACGGCAAATCACTCATAAAGAACATAATTAAATACAGCCTTGCAATGCTTGTAAGAGATTCCAGAAGGTAGCAAACCCTAATGCACTGTGGAATGAGAGATATCATGAAACTACAATGTAATTTATAAATACATCACATTGAGCAAATTTGGAAAAAATAAATAAAAGACGAGTAGATATTAAACAAATAGATGCATTGAGCAAGTTTGGTGCAACTGGGTATAGTTTTTGAATGTAGGACAGAATATAAAGGGGTGCAGTAAAACCAACAAAAAAAAACACTTTAGAAAGCCTTACACCACCACGATATAATAAGTAAGCCTCATGAGCTCTAACACCTTTAACGCTAATGGACAGAGTGAAGTTATAAGGACAAAAAGAACCCTCTCAACTTTGAAATTTTCTTTTTAAGTACAACAGATGAGAGGGAGACCCAGAGCAACACCACCCATCACTCCCGACTCCGGTGAAAACTCAACACCACCATCCAACAGGAGGCAAAATAGAGATGGGCATCACCAGGCAGAGAGCAACAGTAAAGAGAACTATTTGATAGCTTTGTAGAGTTGAGTAATCAACCAAAGACCACAAAGAGCGACACAAACACCCCTTCAATTAATTTGCCTCTTCCACTGTTCATTCACCACAATCGCCAACACCACCACTTTATCTCCTACACAAAAGCTTCCAAGCAACACATTGCAACTAATTACCACAGCCACCTACCATTAAAATAACTACCAGAATCACGGAAAACCAAACGAAGAATATCAGTCGACATGCACCAATCAGCCACACACCCAAAACTCTAAGTGAGACCGATAGACTTTCGCCTTTCATCTTCCAAACTCAAATCAACTTATTGACCATCAAACCAAAATCGGACACGGGAGATCCAATTTCATCCCACTGCCAAACTCAAATCAAAACCAAAATAAAACCATCTCAGAATAAATAAACAAAGCCTCAACTTATACCCGATCGATCAACTATTTCCACAATCAATTTCTAACTTTCAGCCAACAACTCTAATGGAATCCAAATCAGGGACATAGAACTATAGAAGTGAAGAGGATAGATAAAAAGAAAGAAGAAATGGTTGAGGCCAATTTAAGGTTGTTATACGTACCTAACCCTACTGTAATTGTACCAATTAACATTTAGGAACGTTAGGTAATATGCATAAGTTGGTCACTCCAAATCATTCTCCGCATTGCAGTGCTTTTGTACAAAGAAAATAAAAGAATAAAATACTGAAAGCCTCTAATATTTTTATGCCTGCTAGCATAGAACAGCACAACAATGATCTGCCAGTGAATTTGAGGCATTCAATAATTATTGATACCACATGAATTGAATTCGAAACCGTCAGCTTGCATTAGCCAGATTGAACTTAGAACAGATTCACAGCAACTAAAGCGTATATACCTGCCATCCAGATGGAAGATCTCGGGAAAATTCTTTCAGATCAGGCTCCTGCGTTACATCAGTGGATGTAGCTGGTGAAGTTTCTACAGGTTCACTGTTCATTCGCGCTCTCTTACGTTTCACCCGTTCTCGCCTGAATGTTTGAGTAATCAGCTTAGATAAAAGAGAACAGAGATGAATAATAATTAAATAAACAAACAATCCTTTGAGAAAATGAACTGCGGCAAGCTTCAAATGCATCCTCCATTTGGCCAAGTTTCAATCACAGAAAGCATATGCATCTTATACTTAGGCCCTGTCTGGTATCGGCTGAAAATCTAAAAACTCGGCTAAATAATTCTGGGTGGATAATCCAGCTGAACTAAAAAACAAAATCCATTTGGTATGATCCATTAGACAAAATTTAAAGAGCTATAACATCAATTTCTTGAAAACACTTAGAAATGAACTATGATCATGCTAATGTCAAAAACACATTTAAATTGTTTTTTCTGAGATTTTCAGCTGCATAATCCACAATTTTGGAGATTCTACAATTGTACTGAGATTATCTTAATCTGCATATTTTCAGATTAAAATTGTGTGTCATGACAAACGGAATTAAATCAAAAGGACAGATTTTAATCGAAACTGATTAAAATTGTGGTTCCCAAACACGCACTTAGATGATGGCCGATTAATGTTTCAAATACTTTTGGGTTTGAGCAATATCTCAAAGGTTCAAGGTTCCATACCAATCACCACCCAAAGGCTGAAAATTAGCATTATCTCTGGCTTCTCCAGTTGCAATTTGTTTTGCACGCCATTCCTGCAGTTAGAGGGAGAGCCTAAGACGCCGAAAAAACTGACAGAGATATAACAGAGGCAAAACCGTAACAGTAGGGTATGTCAACCTCAATTTCTCGCTGGCGCTTCTTTTCTAGAAAGTCGTAATCATTTTCAGGCTCATCTTCGTCTTCCTCATGCAATTCCTCTTTGACTGCCTTCCACTGCACGATAATTTCATTTAAAGTTAGATTTTTTAGTTCTACAAAATATGGACATCAATAAATAAATGAAACATCATAATAAGTAAGTAATAAATCAAACAAAAAACTTACCTTGTTAACCAAGCTGGATACTTTCTTATTTGATTTTAATGTCGCTCCAGCAACTGTGCGTTTTTTGCTGCGCGAGACTGATAACAGATAAAGTTGCTAGTTAATGAACTCCCGCAAGGTAGAGAGCAACACAATATCCAGACATAATGAAGTCCATTCATGCATACACGCTAATATCCAACTCAAGAATAACTGCAAGTTGAGAAACTCCAAGTCCATGGAGAGAACAAATATCGAGCATTGCAATAACCAACCGCTACTAAGATTAGCTATTTAGGAAATACTAATGTGCATAATGCACGGGTTAGAAATTCAGCAAACCTGATAATTTAATGGGCACAATGCACAAGTAAGAAATTTAGCGAAAATGAGAATTTAGCAATGTTGCAATCTCATGCATTTTACTGACAGTCTATGATTGACTGGCATAATCAAATACGGCCATTCAATTTATGGTGAACAAAACTTGAAAAAGGATTTTCAATCTCAGAGCTTTACGGTCGAATTGGTATGTTTGGGGACTGGATATATCTCTGATTCTTAGAGTCTGATATTTCAACACGAGGTTTAAATGAAAAGAGAGAAACCTCTGTTTTTATCTCAACCGAATGTTGGCAAAATAAGACATATCTCGGTGCCCAAACATAGCCAATGGGTAAGCATATAACACAGTATGTAGGCAGATGCAAATATTAAAGTAGCAACCGTTGTTTAGATATGCAAGTACTAACATATCTTTCTCTCTACCTTTGGGTTGAGCAGTAGAGCCTGTTGAGTTAGAAACAATAGGAGCAGAAGTAACTCCAGAGGTGGCCGAGCTCCAAACATTCTCTACAGCTGAAACTGATGATGGCGCTTGTGTTGAACCTACAGTAGACGGCTTTTCGGTTACATGCGTTGCAGGAACACAAACTTCAGTGTGCGAATCCACGGATGTGATCTGATTAGCAACAACTTCATGAGGAGATTCAACAGGCAATACCAAAGATTGCGATACGCTTGCAACTGGTACAGGTAATACTGCTCCATTTTGAGCATTATAATATGCAGAAGAATCAATAGGGTTAATTGTAGCAGGAGCAGCACCAGTATACATGCTTGGTAATGATTCGCAATAGAGTGGAGGGGCTGGACCAGCGACTTGTGATCCGTCAACAAGACCGTAAACAGTATTGGCTGAGTATACTGGATTTGCTTGCCCATAATAGTCAAAGCTAGAGCCTGAATAGTTTAAACTGTATCCATCTGCATAAGAGAGTGATTGCACTGTTTCAGAATAAGCTGGTGGTGGAGGGTATGAAAGCTCAGGTGGGTCATCAGGTGGCAATGGGGGAACCAATTCATCATCAGGAGGTGGAGGAGGAATAAAGTAGTCTTCGGGTGGCGGTGGGACACCAAAAGATTCTGGTGGCATGAAATATCCACTTTCTGGAGATGGGTTCGGAAGAGGAGGCTGTTCTTCTGCATTCAGCGGATCATTGGTGATTGTGGTATTTGTCAGAACTTGTTCTTCAACTTCCATATCAACATCCATATCGACATCTTCCCCAGTATGAACAACAGCATCAGCGGTTGATACTGTCGGCAGTTGAGCTTCATAACCACCACTGCCCTCCCCAGTACCATCAACTGACTTTGATGTTTCATGGCCAACTTCAGAGACATGTTGAGCATGCAGGATTCCACTGCCAATATCTTCATTTTTCGAAAACTCCTGGACGGGCATAGATGTAATAGCATCCACAGAAGCCTCACAAACTGCATTTGTTTCAGTTCCATCGGATTCAATCTCCCCATCCTCCAGATCCTGTAGTTTATGAAGTTCTTCCGTTTCACATCTTCCAGCCGTCTTACTTAATTGTGACACTTGGATGTCAAGGGCGTCTTCTAGCTCTTTAAGTTGCCTCTCACAATGCACCCAAAAAGGCAGCAAGGAAGAACCGAAAGGAAGAAGTGACTTAATATCAGAAAGTCTAATCTCAACTTCCAAAATATACTTGTATATCCAGTCAGCTCCTTCAACATTGGTCTTGGATCTGTAAGGTTTCAGACATCAGAAACCAGGAAATTTCAAGGTTAGGAACAGAAACAAAAAGCTCGACTGCAATGTGAATTCTCGGCAGACACTGATGAATCAAAATGTTATTTTGTCATATACCGTTGTGTTGTCATCATGAAATATGATCAGCTTAACAAATAAATTCAAGGACTTATGTCCATCAGAATTAAGAAATGGCAGCTGAAGGGATTTCTCGAGATATGGCTTATCCAGATATACAAATTCGGTGGTGGAGTGCTGGAAAAGGTCAATTGGAAAAACAAAGGGGGGGGGGGGGGGGGGGGGGGGGGGACCAAAACCTATTGCAGTTTCAATTTAACCTCTAAACCTACGTGCAGTTTGACATTTGTTACTTACAGTTTCAATTTGACCTCAAAACCTACCTGCAGTTTACAGATTGCTACCAATCACCACAAGTCCCCTGCGGCGTCAAATAAAGTTAACGGTACCCTACACGTGATTAACATTGTATGGCTTTCATTAACATTGTATGGTATTTCTGGTGATTGGTAGCAATTGTAAACTACATATAGGTTTTGAGGCCAAATTGAAACTGCAGAAGGTTTCGGTCACAAGTTTCAAACTGCAAGTCGGTTTGGAGGTTAAATAGGAACTGGCACTAGGTTTACGGTAACAAATGTCAAACTTACGTATACAGTAATTTGTCCTAAAAAATGAAACAAGCAAACACAATTTATTGTGGTAAGTACCACATTCATCAGAAGATCGGAAATCTGGAAAAGGACGTAAAGAAAGATTGTTGCAGGCATACCCATACCCTTTGAGAGCTTTTAGTCTTTCCATCAAACTTTCGCCATACTTCAGAGCAGAAGAACAAAGATCAACATCCAAGCCATGTTCTTCGTTATACTTCTCAGAACCAGCACCAGTGGCATTACTGTTGCCATGCACAGCATTAGCAGACTCCAAAGAAGAAAGACTGTCGAAATGCGGCTGACCTGCACCATAGCTATCTTTTAGGGCAGTTTGTTTGCCAGGAGAGTCGAGCCCCCGCCCTTCACCTCTAGACATATTATCTTGTTCCACCTGGGTAACAGTTTGGCTAATCTCTTGAGTTCCATGTAGCACATTGCCAGACTTAAAATCTTCAGTGGCATGAATAGTATTGGAGATGTCACCTTCCCCATTCAAAATGGAAGTCGAGTGATTTTCCCCATCAAGAATAATACTTCCTCCTTCTGTAAGAAGAATAGTGCCCTGTTCACCTGTCAATTCATTTCCCTGAGCCAACACATCAGGCACCACCCATGAAGTTTCTCCAGTCAAAGTATTCCAGTAGTAATGTTGATTGCTCTCTTCGTGCAGTACCACTTTCCAGCAAGAAAATTCTTCACCAGAGGTTTGTAAACCAGTAGCTCCCACACTAGTCTCCACTGTCACTTCATTGCCAAGATCACCACTGCCAGTAGGATCAATTGCTCTATATTCTACATTTTCTACTTCATGAGAAGCATCAGGCGAATTTCTGATTTCCTTTAAGCCGTCTTGTTTTTCCTTGTCAGCATCAATGTCAATCGTCGGATTGCTTTTCGTGTGATCACTTTCTGCTTCTTCACCTTGCCTAACCTATTTCGAGGATAAAAATTCCAACCACTTATGAGATATGAAATATAGAGTATCACTACAAGAACGTAGAGGCTCAAAACAGCACTTGGGATCTCTACCCTCTCGACTTACTGTAACTAGACTTTTTTATGTCGGCCTTTCCAGTGTAAAAAGATGGTTAAGAAGAACGTACAACAGAATCAAAAGATACAAAAAATAAGATAAAATTATATGGTTTTTGATCTATTTCCTTCCAGTATCTCACATTCTTTATTGATAAAAAATGTCTGTTTTAAGTTGACTTAGAAGTTGAAAGAGATCCTAGCCTCAAAAAGCTTCTCAAGAACTCAAGTCATTACACTGTGTGCATTCAGACATTACGTCATAGAAACAAATATTACCAGAATTTTGTCAAGTCATCTTATATTGTAGATAATTGTAGATATCCAAACTCCAACTACAGGAGACCCAAACCATAACTTTTCAATCACATACTCAGATTGGTACTCCGATCCGTAATCATGAAAAGTGTACATGACAGACTGAAGTTTTCATAACATTTAATCCATATATGCCAGGAATGTCCCCTGGTCAAAGCTAAAGAAGCATATATGGCCTTTCTTCATAGTTCAATAGAGCGGAAAGATTCATAGAATATGGCCCTACGGCCCTACCTAGCAACTTAGTAACTGACAGAGAATCGTCATACAGAAAATAGAAATAGGATTATGACAATGAAGGCAGAAATCTACAAATCATTTACCAAGGAGTCAGTAATATTTGCTAATTACTTAAAAAGGAAATCTCCAGATAATATCTACAAAGAAGGCAAAATATCAAAATACGGGTGTCTGAGTCTTTTGTTACCCCATATCGGATTCTTATTGTAATGATCTAACAAATGTGAGAAAAAGTATTACGATTTCAGCATATTTCACCAGTCTATCTTACCATCGACAATCTATTACAGAAAACTAGCAAGAGTAGGAGCTTAGCCACAATGGAAGTGACTTGTATTTGATAATTCGTATGAAACAACTGAAACACCATAAACTTGAGAACCGCAGAATTCTCATATCCAGTCTTTATCTCAATTTCAACACAAATATTTTTCACTTCGCTCTTCAGATTAAACTCAACAGGTTTCTCGATTCGGAGTTGACGAGGACACGATCAGTGTTAATTTCGGTTTCATAGAAGTGGAATTCCCAATTCAAGATCGAGCAAATTCATTGCAAGTTGCAATTGTCGTGAACCAAGAAGAATGTTAATGATACAATGTAATATGAGTCATTAGCCGTGGTCCTCTTGAGGAGATAAGGAGTGTTGATGGTCTTGGTGTAGTTTGGATTTTAGAGGTTCTTGGTTAAATGGTGATCTTGCCACTAGGTTCAACTTAGAGGATCTATACCTCTTCTCGTTTTTCATTGCCAAAGAGGCAGTTAGGGTTCTAGAGAATCAATTTTGGGTCAACTCATTCATTCTGGAAAAATTATGTCCCGTTAAACACATTTAACACTTACATTAGACCTTTTTTCATGGTAAATATTTCTTAGAACCTTCAATTCAAAATAAGTAATAAACTATTATTGACTTCATACTAAATTCTCGTCCAATTTCCCTTACAATAATCCCAAAATGAAAAAATCTCATTTCTCCTCCCATATTAGCTGTTGAACACTCATGCTTGTTGTAGAAAAGCCCCAAATATGGGATGAGTTTTGCTCATTATTCAAGGCAGAATACACTTCAGAGACATAATTTACCTGGTCATGATCAACATCAGAGGAATTATCTTTATGACCCAGTCTTTTACTTGAATCCCCATCCGATTCCTCATCACTATACTGCCCAAGAAGAGACAAAGGGTTCTCCAATTTTCCTGAAAAACAGAACGCTGATGCGTCAGATGCATCGGAAGTGTAAACAAAAACCTCTAGCCAACGATGAGCCATATAACTGATCTCAAGCAAAATTGTGCAGATGTCACACGAAATTTGAACCATAAGGATCAATTAGAAAAATCTATTCAATTGGAGAGACAATTAAACCAAAATTTAACACGAGTTCCACAGTGTTTAATTTTGGACAACATGACTCGTCACAGCAACCTGTCACAGAATGATTTTCTGTCAGTAGATCATCAAAAGATAAATAAAGCCAGAGACATACGAACCGCGGAGCGATACTATTGCAGTTGAACTCTCCAAACCGTTCTGATGCCGTGAAAATGGGCATATCAGGTCAGGAGGTTTATCAATTACACAGCATGTTATCTGATGGCCAGTTGAATGTGCCGAGAGACCACAGCCACCCTACATTCTGAAAACAAGAGGTATTTGGGGGCAAATAACATGTCTTGCACTAAAGAATAATATCCACCAAGATAATGAGGTGCACATCAACTCGTCGCTAGATAGTTCAGTCCTTTGAAGAAAACTGACGGAACCCACCTGAAGATGATGGTGAATCTGCTGACCCAGCACGATGTCTCGGATCTATGTTTCCTCCAAGTTCATCCTGGGCAGATGAACCACCAGAATCTCCTGCAGACAAAGTAAAAGGTACAAATTCAAGTTCCAGCGATCAGAGCCTTAGAACTAATCATGAACAGGTGCTAGCTATTATGTACCATGACAAAAAACTCATCATCAGGGGCATACAGAGATGAAAGAAAAATCTGTATCCAAAAGATATTCCATACAATCATTGCTTCAAACTCAAAATTTTAGAAAATTTACCGAAACTGGTGAACAAACCATAATTAGTTCTAACACGAAAACAAGATAAATAAACCTCAGAACCTATAGAAACACAGATGCCTTACATATGCAATAACAAGTTTTTCCAAACAAATGTATATACATTCTCTCAAAAAAAAAACAAATGTATATACATTGTGCCCACATAGACTTTTGCACTATAATCCGAGTACTCAGTTGAGTTCAGATTTAACTGGGTGAAATCTTACATTGATTTTACCCATGATTTCTGTGAATTTACCTTGAGCTCTAGTTCTTCAGGAACTCAGAAGTCAGACCTCGTTAATAACTACTAAGTTTCATGAAACCCTTTTCCCTCGACATAGCTACTTAAGACAGTAACTTATCTATTGTTCTAGTTATTAATTCATCAAACAGCTTTGGTTAAACTATTCATCTAGCACTTCCAGGCTTTATTTTTGTAGATGCCCAACAATCAGTACCACCTTTCATAGAAAGTGTTTGATTTATCTATTAAGTATTCTCTCCAGCTTAACCAACAATTAACTGTAACTCTATGTATCATCTAGATTTTTCATGTTCTTAGAGCAACAGTTTATTAATTTCTTTCTTTTCTATGTAAAATGGACCCATTGTGCCTAACTTCTGAATTAACCACTGTATTTATACAGCTTATTTAAGATGTTAAGGCATCTCTTTTTAACACTAACTCAGCTGCAAGTCCATATTTCATTCTAACTAGATTACATCACCACACATGATATAACAGTTTAGACATTAGATAGAGCACCACTACGAAATTTCTGCCCGTAGAGATGACGATGGACACAGCTTCTTGTAAATACATGACCGTGAAGGATAAAATATACCAAAATAATGAAGATCTGAAAGTAGTCTACAGGAATCCTGAGTTCCACAAAATCATGGCTAAACAGTAACAAAGTGTGATCAATTTCTTCCCTTTCCTGATAAAATGACAATGAAATCAACACTTGTTTATTTTCTGGCCCATGGGTATCAAATTTGCCTACGACTCTACAAGTAATGGAACCTAGAGTGTCCCGAAAGAAAGTCTGTACGCGTTCTACTATCCATTTAACATAATTCAAACATATTTTTCCTTCTGTTGAAAATTTACTATCTGCTAGAGTATTGTGTACCTATCTTTATATGATATTTTCTGATCAAGTTTGTGCTATCCCAAGGGAATTCATTGGTAGCTTCGATGGTTTACAAAATGTTTTCTTCACTAGTCATTAGACAGTTGGGTTGCATTGTTGGCATATCTTGATAAAGATATTTACGTAGTACTTCTCCTTTATTGTGCTGTGATCTGATGTATTAAACATCATCATTCTTAGTGACTAAAGTAGGTTCGTATCTCTTTATTTGCAGCGCTTTAATGTCTCAAGCTAGAGTTAGGACGGCATTAATTTCACTAATTTATTCCCTATAAGACAGATCAGTAACAATTATAAACTACCATATTATTAATCAATTTTTGCAGACAGAATAACAAATCTAACAGAAGAAGAGTGTTAGCTGAGTACTTAGGTCTTAAGAGTATTTCAAACTGGAAATCGGGATTTGGTTTATCGCCTCACAAGGTCCTTTCTTTCAAAAAGTGGTTTTTAATGATCAAATATAATCCATTTCATTATTTGGTAGACTCAATGGACACGTGTTTCTTATATGTGTCTGTTACGCATATCAATAGGATTCTACTCCATGATGTTTACAATTTGCTTCGACATAGTGCCCCCCTGGGTACTGAACTACCGATAAATCCACTGATTGAATTATACAGAAAAATTGTGTAATGACTTACTGCTTTTGTACTTCTAAACCTAGGGTTGGTGCAAAACTCTCGTGTTTTCTTTACTTGCATCTGCTTACATGTAAAAAAAAGTGCATAAATCAATTCCCCTTTAATTGTAGACCTGCATACTTCTGTTTATGATCATTTAATTGCAATCAGCCCTCAACCAGGTGAATCAGCTTCCCCCATTGAATTTCATTGAGCATGATTTCATGATTGCATCTATTACTAGGGTTTTTAGAGAAAACCCATCAAGACCTGAATAGCTAATAGCAACTAATGTGTTTACACCACCGATCAAAAAAAAGGCTAAAGCTTCTAAATTCGAGAGCTAAATTTCATATATGATGCTGTAGAAGGAAGGAGTACCAGGAGGTTCCGCGAAGATATCGAGCTTAACCCGACGACCGGAGGCTTTGGCCGCGAGTCTCCGTTCCTTTCTTTTACCCATCTCCTCTTCTGTACACAGAACAATGCTACGATTGTGGTTTGAATCAATGGAGAAGACGACGGAGTTGTTCAAACTTGTTGTTCGGTATCTAGGGTTACATGCTCTCTTCGATTTGATGAAATTTCGGGTTCAGATAAAAAGGTAAGGGGGAGATGAAGAATGTACTTTTGGACGGGTCATTCTGGGTTTTCTTCGGTCGGTATCTTATTATTTACTTCTGACCCAATCTACTTATTTGGGCCACTCGGAGAAGACACTACTTGTTTGGGCCTCAGCCCCACATTGTCGGTAAAAAACACACTACTTATTTGGGCCTTAGACCCCCATTGTGGATATCCTTTTCCTTTAAATTTAAGAAAGTACATTTTGTTCCCTTTCCCTCAAAGAAAAGTATTTGGTCTATACTTCGACTTTTTAACACGTAACAGGGTTACTTTGACTCGATAAAGTAGATAGCAAAACGATATAATTTTTTGACAAATTTTATGGTAATGTAGAGGAAAGTTAACTCTACGAGACCATGCTAAGATTACAAAATGCTTGCATTATTTTGCTGATCAAATCACTGGGTCAAAGTAACTCAGTGAATAATGACAAAAAGTGAAGTAGGCAGAAAGAGAAGAAACAGAGGTATTATTCCTTTATTTCCTATTTGGAGGGACGTGTTTTATTTTATTTTATTTTTATCAAAGGATTTCTATTAAAAGAGCAACATAACAAAACAAAACAGAGGGGAAAGAAATCCCCAAACAAGACAAAACTAAAACCATTACAAATTCATATCACTCCTCAGTATCTTCATAATCTCTTCTGGAGGCCTAACACACCAATTTGTTAACAGCTTCCCCTTCTTTGCCATCTGAGCAATCTTATCAGCTAGAGAATTCCTTCTTCTAGGAATCCAGGTAATATTCAGCTCACAAGCCACTGCCACTTCGTTGATATCATCTACCAAAGCTGCAACTTCCCATATTTGGGGTACTGTAGACGTGACCTGGTTCACCAGAGAAAGATTGTCACATTCTATCAGAACTTATTGCCTCTCCATAGACTGGATTTCCAAACACACTCTTCGTAGCACTTGAGCTTCCATATGAATAGCTGAATTGTTCTTTATTTTAAAGGAGTCACCTTGAATAATCTGGCCATTACTATTTCTCATAACCCGTACACCATAGCACTCACCTGAGATACTGCATTTAGAAGCATCACAATTGACTTCAACTCTTTTGTTGGAGGAGGAGACCACTGATCAGACATATCTGTAATAACATTCCCTCTTTTTCCTATCTTGTTCACCTTATCTACTTGATCCCATTCAGTTATGGCCAAAATGTATTTTTTGAGGACACTCTTTGGATCTAGATCATGGAATTTGAAAATGCAGGAACTTCTATGCAACCAAATGCTCCAGAGATCATTAATGAGCCTCTCCAAAAAACCAACATTCTACCTCTGATTTCCATAGCTCATAACTGCTTCATTTAACCAGGTCTGTATGCTTCCAATATGTGAGATTTTCTCCAAATCCACCAGGTCATTTCCAAACCAGAAAGTCAAACACACTCACAGTGGAAAAAGATATGTTCTAAAGTTTCATATTTTGTAAAGCATAAAGGGCATAAGTCAACTCTGCTGCATTTTCTAATAGCCAAATTTATTTTTGTGGCTAACCCATTTCTACTAATCTTCCACCAGAAATGCTTTACCTTAGGGGGGAGATATGCTTTCCACATCACTTTCTAATAATTTTTGTCCCAAGAGAATGAAGTACTAGGCTTATCTTTTAGGGGAGAAGCTTCATTCTGCACCTTCTCAAGAGTCCAGTAGTACCTTGATTTGACCCTGTATTTCCCATCTTTCTCCCACCTCCACACTAGCTTATCTTGACTTCTATTTGTAGGAAGATCCAGAAGTAAGATTTCTTCAGCAATCTCTGTTGGGAAGAGGTTGATTATGAGAGATCTTTTCCAAGAGCCACTTTGAGGATTAATGAGGTCTTGTACTGTCATTGGAGTCTGGTAACCCAGGATTGTTTTCAGGCTTTGCCCTTGAAGCTTTGGAATCCAATTATCTTCAAAACAGTTTATACTTCTCCCATCTTTCACAATCCAGAGAAAATCTTTTTTAATGGCTTCTTTCTAGCTATAATGCTCCTCCAAGACCATGAGGGTCTTCTACCCACTTTAGCATTTACGAAGTGAGAATATGGAAAGTAGAGCTACTTTAGAATGGTAGAACAGAGAGAATTTGGGTTGTTAAGAATATTCCAACTTAGCTTGCCTAGAAGAGCTAAGTTGAATGCTATGAAATTTCAGAAACCAATTCCTCCATCCACTTTTAATTTTGACACTTCCTTCCAAGCCACCCAATTTATCTTGTTTTTGAGTCTGAACCACCCCACCAAAACTGCCTCGTCACCTGATCCATTTTTTTGCAAGTAGATTTGGAAAGTAAGAAACACATCATGGGGAAACAGGGGGATAGATTGAATGATAGCCTTGAGAAAGATCTCCCTCCTTGCTGGGGACAAGAATTCCTTTTTCCAACCTTGAGAGACATGTTTAACTTTGTCCACCACATAGCTTGTACAAGCTGTCTTTGTTTTCCCCTTAAACATAGGAATTCCCAAATATTTTCCATCTTCTGCCATAGGAGGGGTTTGCAGGATTCTCCCAATCTCTTCTTGCACTTCTTTAGTAGTGTTGGGGGAAAAGAAAACTCCTGATTTGCTCACATTTACCTCTAGCCCAAACTCTTGCTCAAATCTTCTAAGAATAAGCATAAAACTTTCCACTTCTTCAATACTTGTCTTTAAAATGATTAATGAATCATCAGCAAAGTGAAGGTGACAGATTATATGGCACTCTCTTGTAATATGTAGACCATTTATGCTTCCTTCTTGAATAGCTCTTCCTATGGTTCTTGAGAGGAATCAGCCACACACACAAACAAATAAGGGGAGAGAGGGTCTCCTTTTCTCAGCCTTCTCTCAGCTTTGAAACTGATTTGTGGTTCACCATTTAGAAGCACACTATACTGAATAGTGGTAACACAGTATTGTAACAGAGATATCCATTTAGAGATAAAAAATCCACCTTCCTTAGAACTCCCCACAAGAAATCCCAATTAACTTTGTCATATGCCTTGGAAATATCTAGTTTAAGGGCCAGGTAACCCTCCTTACCATTCTTCTTATTTTTCAGAAAGTGGAAACATTCTTGGACTATCAAAATATTTTCCTGAATATTTCTGTTAGGAATGAAAGCAGATTGATTTTGAGTAATCACAGAGGTGAGAAGAGGTTTGAATCTATTAGCCAAAAGCTTAGAAAGGATCTTATAAGGAAAATTTCATAAGGAGATTGGCCTGTACTGGGAAGCTTTATCTGGTTTTTTGGTTTTGGGGATAAGAGCTAAGAGAGTTTTGTTCGAATCAGGAGGAAAAGAGGAGGTTGCAAAAAAAATACAAATAGCTGAGTGTATGTTCTTCTCTAGAAGATGTCAATAAGATTAGAAAAAGTAGTCATTAAACCCATCACAACCAGGGTCTTTATGGGCCCCTAAATTGAAAGCTGCTTCTTTGACCTCTTCTATACTAGGAAGGTTTGTGATAGAAGCATTTTAGACAGGGTGAAAAGAGAAGCCACCTCATTTTTACCCTCTACCCAACTGTTGACCTCCCTTTGTAATCTGAGAATTTAGTTGAAGCTTTCAGTAACAGAGGCATGAAAAAACTTTGAGTTTCTGTCCCCACATTTCAAGTACTTGAGTCTTGATCTCTCAGCCCAATACTGTTCTTCATTGTTCCAAGCAGTTTCTAGCTCCTTTTGAAGATTTTGACACTTCTCCTTGTACTCCTCAGTCCAAACCCCAATTTTTAAAGTCTGAATTTCCTTCTTTAACTTGTCAATCTAATTTTTTTTATTTGCAAATTTCCTGCTCCATTCCATGAGAGCTCTTCTACACACCTTCATCTGATTATCCAGTTGGAAACAAGGATCACCTGTTATTGTCATTGAGAAATTGGCTTTTACTAGTTCCTCACAACCTTCTTCTTCAGTCCATCTATCCTCAAACTTGAAATATTTCCTCCATCCTAGATTTGTAGGGTCCATGTGTAGAATTAAAGGGCAGTGATCTGACCCTATAAGAGGATCATGCTTGACCATAGCTTTCTCATATTTCAACCTCCAGTTCACATTGCACAGTGCCCTGTCCATCATTTCTTTTACATTTCCATGTGTTCTTCCATTTGACCAGGTGAAAGAAGTACCTTAATAGTGCAGATCCCTTATGTTGCAATCACTAATCTAGTCTTTGAACTGTCTCCAACTGCTCCCTAGAGGACATGAGCCTCCCTCCTTCTCCCACTCTCCTGCTAGTTCATTAAAATCCCCCTATGAGCAGCCAAGGTTCAGCAAATTTTTTTTAACATATTCCTCTTCTCCTTTCTCAAATGGGTTTTTGGGTGTCCATAAATGAAAGTCCACTATTCTTCTTTACCATCCTCATCCACATATTTACAGTGGATAAGCCTTTCATTTGCAAACCCAATTTGAATGTTTACATCCTGTTTCCACCACAGAGTTAGACCTCCTCCTTTACCTTGTGGTTCCACATAATAAGCTTTGTCCCAATTCCATCTTCTTCTCCATCTATCAACTTTCCCTTTTTTGTTTCTAGTTTCAATAATAAAGACCACCTTAGGGAGATGGGTGCTGAGCAACCCTTTGAAGTTTTGAACTGTCAGAGGTCTCCCAAGCCCCTGACAGTTCCAGCTGAGATCAGCATAGATCTTGTGGCTGTATTGGGTCAGCCACCACCACCCTTTTGCCATGGACAATTTGAGCAGTTTTTTTTTCCTTCTCATCAAATTCCTTCATGAAATCCTCATACAGAAGTCCTGAATTTACCCTTAATTTGTCCTTTCTTGTTCTTAATTCCTCATCCACTATAATTTCATAATTGTTCATGAACTCTTTGTAGTAGCTTAGACGTGAGGTAGGTATAGACGACATTACCTCTAATCTCTCCGAGCATGCACGATGTTGATCCGATAATCCCACTTCTGCTGTATGATCATCATAACCTTCATAAATTCTCAAGCTTGAAGTTTCTAGGATTTGTGCCTCTTTTCTCTGATTGTTAACTTGACGAACATAGACCGCATCTTGAATTAACAGAGGCTTCACTCTTTCTGCTTCCCTTGTATGTTCTTCCTCTGTAATTTTTGCTTTCTTGCGCTGTTTTTCCATATCTCTACTCGCTGCCCTTTTCTTTGGAGATACGAAGTTGCCAAAAACCCTAGCTAACCCAATATCCAAATAGGGATTACCCGGGTTCTCCTTTTCCTCTACGGGTCTCGAGTCTGTTTTAGGAAGAGTTGACCTTCTTTTAATTTTGACTTTCCTTACAGGCCTTGGTCCTTCTCTTGGTCTCCAAATTTCCAAGTCCAAAGAAGGAATTTGGGCTTCCTTTCTCGGGCTTACTGGTTCTTCCACAATGTAGCATTCTACTATTGGGCTTCGTTGATTAGGCCCATTTTGAAATTGACACTCTTCTGGATCAAGATCTACTGTCTGACCCAAGACCTCTTCTGCTGTGAATTAATGTTGGTGTTCCTCTCGCAACTGATTTACTTCTCCGCCGGAAACTTTTGTGAGTTGTTACCCCTTGTTTGTTCCTTCTGAAGCTTCGTCCTTACCCAGTCTGGTATTCGGAAACCAGTAATTTCATCATCGAAGTTTACCCTTGGTTTCGTTTTGATCTCCACGTGTCCGTTTGTTATGATTTCGATGTCCTCCTCCGTACAGGAACGAATCTTTTCTCTGCTGACCTCCATCTTCGATTGTCCTTCGTTATCCTTTTGGCTGAGGTTGGTAGTACCACCTTCAATCGCCGGCGCGTCTGTCACACCCTCCTCGCTGCAACCCCAAATTTTGTAGAAAACCTCCGGTTTCTCATTGGAGACTCTAAGACCTCCTCTCGATTTCGATTTTGGGGTTGTTCTTAGGAATGGACTATAATTGTTGCACCCCCTTTTCTCTCTCGGGATAAATCGGCAATCTCGATTCTCATGACCTAGGCGGCCACAATCATAACAATAATCCCCAATTTGTTCATAAAAAATTGAATGCCGGAGCACATAATCCTCTTTCTTCTGTTTGAAAACCTGTGTTAATGGCTTTCCACATCTACCAGAACACGTATTCTAAGATAGGGTAAGATGCGAGTTTCATCCACTGAATCCGGATCGATCATTTGGAGGGACATATTTAAGGTATCTTTTTTTACTTGTAATGGGTCAACTATTATTAACGGGCTCGGCCCAAATTTTTATTCCCCGACAATTTCGTCTGAATTGGACAATTATGAGAATACAAACTATTGACCCAAGAGCATCTCCAAGAGAAACAACATACTTACATTTGGAGCAAAATTTACTCCAAAACACTGAAAACATAGCTCCAACAGAAGGAGCATATGTAGGGATGGTAATTTCCCCGAACCCGATGGGGACCTGACCCTACCCGCCCCTAATAGGAAGGGTACATGATATGATTATTTGGGTACGGGACGTGTATGGTATCTAACCCTCAAACCCCTGCAGGGTATGGGGTGGGGATGGGGATGGGATTTGACAAAATCCCCGTTTATATATTCGACCCCGATTAATATATAATGAAATTATATTTGTATCCTTATATAAACTAGTCAGTTTATATTGAATAACTACTGTGCAATTTGACCCCGATTATATATTCGACCCCGTTTATATATACGACCCCGATTAATATATAACTACTGTGCAATTTGTAATATATTGAATAACTATTTTATAATATTATAATATATTGTACAACCACCCCGCAACAATTGTAGTAACAAGATAGAAAAAATCCCAAAAGAGCTTACAGAGACTTTTTATACATAAGTTTGGGGGCTCATATAAGTTAGTGTAATGATTTAATTTAATATTAAAATATTATTTGAGACCCGATGGGAACCCGGTAGGTATAGGGTATGGGACGGGAAGGGTATGGGATAAACCTATGCGGGGATGGGACGGGGATGGGATTAGTGTTTCTAAGCGGGTATGGGATTGGGAAAGGCGAACCCCGCCCCAAACCCTACCCGTTGCCATCCCTAAGCATCTGGTGGAGCAAACCTAAGGACACCATAATTGAGGAGCAAACTTGAGACCAACTGTAGATAGGAGCAAAATTAAAATAGTAACTTCTATTCAAAATTTCAATTCCTTTCGAATGAAACGTGCTAATTTGGGGGTGATCACAGTTGCTGTAGATTAGGGTTGTAATTAGTGCCTTGTGCTACTAATTAGATGTTATTTATATTATTAATTAATAAATATTAGTATTTATTTTTAAAAAAATTTAAACTAATTAAATTTTGTTAGTTATTGATTCTGTATTTTTAAAATTTTAATTCTCTATTTTTTTAAATTTTAAATCAATTTTGTATTTTAAATGTGTGATAATTCTTATGCAGAATATAGTTTACAATAATATATAATTAAATAATAATAAAATATTGAATGTTTGAGCTCATTTTCTCCTCACTGCGTGAGCTCAAGCAACAAAATAGAGGGCCAAATTTTACTCCAAGACCAAATTTGGTCTAAGGACAGTTTTTTTGCTCCTCACTCTTGGAGATGCTCTAAATTCAGTGATCATCTGCATCGAAAGTAGACATGACCTCCACACACTACTCAAGGAAATTTTCTATTTCCGAGAGTTTCTATCTCTTCTGTACCTATTTCCTTTATCTGTAACATTTGAACCACTATGAAAGCACCACTTTCTAGGATTATTATCTTCAATCCCTTCTCCACAATCAAGTGTAGACCCTCCCTAATCGCTACTATCTGTGTTTGCAGAGTCGGCGCTGCTTTTTTATGTCAAATTCACGTATGAATCCTCTAACGGCGAATCCGAATCCACGTCTCCAATATGTCTTTGAAGTAGCTCTGTCCCAGTTCACTTTGTGCATGCTAGCCGGTGGTGGGAACTAGTCACTTCCTCCAATGTCGATATCTAAACCAGGGATATGGTTACTCTCTACAGTTAACAGTGGCCACCAATTCAACATGATGATGTTCTTCATGTTTGAGGACACTGTTTTTGAGGTCCAGTGTAATTGGATAGTTTTTTTGGGAGGAAAGTGTTAATTTGGGTGAATTTTGCTTTGGTTAATTTTTAGGAGGGAACTGTAATCCCAAAAAATTACATTTTTGCTTTACGTTTACCACGCGGGCAGGTGTCACTTCATGATGGAAAAAAAACTACTTCATTGAGGGCAAAGTGGTAAAACCACCTTGTTCCTTAATAAATCACCTTTGTTTTTGCTGCATGAAGAAACAGGAGAAACGAGGAGAGTATAATCTACCCACACCTGCTAGAAAATCTAGAAAAGCATTAACTTTTCTTGACATGTCAATCTTCTGTCTCTATGTTATGGTTTCTGACATACTTGCTAAGTCTGAAGTTCAGGCCTTCACCTGAATGCATCTCAGCATATGCTTGGGTTAGCTTTTGTTATTTCAAGAATTTAAGCCATTTATTATGTTACAATCTCGATTTAGTGCATGTAACAGCTCCTATCCTCCCCGGATTTTTCCTTAGCACTCGAAAGCTCATAAAAGAAACACCCTTTCTTAACATGTCAATTTTCTGTCAGTACCTAAATCTTAGTATGTTTTTTGACATGATTGTGAAGGTTTAAATTCACACCTTACACCTGAATCCGTCTCATTATATGTTAGCAGGGGCGGACCTATGTAGGGGCAGGGGGGGACCTATGTTAGCAGGGGCGGACCTATGTTAGCAGTTGTCCCCCTGAAATTTGAAAATCTCTACTAGTACTTCTAGTTTTATAGATTTTTTATGACTAAACCAAAATATATATAAATTTTTTGCCCCCCTGGATTTCCAAATTGCCCGGTTGTCCAAGTGGTCAATTGTTGTAGTTGGCAAATCCCACTACAGGGGTTTGATTCTCCTCCATGTCAATGATTTTTTTCCATTCTTTTTTATGCCAATTTACCATTTATCATCAAAAACTCATTGTCCCGTCAAAAAAAAAATGTGACTTGTGAGTATTGTGTTCATAATTAATTTGATGTTTGTGTGTATAATTGCTTATGAAATATAACGATTTTGACATTTGACTTTGACTTTTGACTTCGCGAATCTTGCCCCGGCTGACTTGATTTTCTGGCTCCGCCACTGTATGTTAGTGATAGCTTTTATTATCATGAAGATGCTTCAATGCTCGCAAAAGCTCCTATCTTCCCAGTAATCCATCAACATTGTTGGGATCATTTCAGAAATTCCTCAAAATCCAGCCTTTCCTGGATTTCCCCCGGTGCTACGAATGTAAAGCTATAGACCTAAACCCTATCACTCATCAACAATATACAAGTTACTAGGGTTTTGAAATATATCGTGCATAGTTAATTTACCCTTTCTCTACTTTCACTAGTAACTATAATATGCTACAATGGTGTCCGAGACTTCTATTTTTCTTCATTACATCATTTGGCGCTTGCGACAGTAACACATCTGCTTGATTCTGAATTGCAAAATTTATACTTAAAATGGATCTGTGTTTTTTGCATACGTAGCATTCCAAACCTGAGATTCATTGAATTTCGGAATGGGCTGAAAGGCGTCATGATACTCTAGGACTTTTTTGGAGAAAATATGATTAAGACTGTTTTCTCCTTCAGTTCCCCTTTAGTGGCTCTATATCACTGACATGATTAAAAGGATCTCAAACAGTCTTACATTACCTTCACTTTCGCGAGCTCAAAAACTGTGCAGCGATTCGCTTGGGTTACCATTCTCAGTTCGCATATACACCTCTAAATCTCGATGATTCACACTGTTGCTGCATGCATGCACACCAACCAAAATTGTGAATAAAGTGCTCAAGAAGAATAGAGCAATGTGTATAGTACTTCCTTTTCCATATCTTTTGCCAATTACTTGGTGCCAATTTGTTGTCTTTTTTATTGTTTCATCATTTAAACTATTATCCAATTATTGTAATATTACTATTGCAGTTAGTGCAAGTGAAATGCCCTTTAAGAATAGCACAACTTTTGGGGAGTATCATGAACGAAAGTTCAATAGGGACACTGAAATTCTTCTTGCAACATAACAGAGATAGACCTAATGTGGAGCTCCAACCAATGAGCTGAATTGCAGAATCACCTATAAAACATGCATAGAAGAGATGAACTACACTTTTTTCGGAAATTTAAAGTCACCTTTCAATTCATCAATGTTTGCAGTTTCATTTCAACCGTAGGATCTTAAGCAGCAAGGATACACTGAGAGACAAGCGGTAACTATTTTTTCTTTAACTGTATTGAAATCTAAGATGTTGATTGTACTCGTGATGGCTGTGGCGAGCTTCCCTCCATTTCTATTGAGCATTTTATCGGGCTCTTGCTTTGAGTTGCTTTGTGTTCAATCTATACCTGATACTTGCTCTTCTGTTGATATCTTTTGCTAGCTCTCATAAAACATAATAGGTAGCTATATGAATCAGAGTAGAACACCATTTTATTTCCCCAAGAATGATTACGCGATATCCATGGTGTATTTCATATAATTTTCACATTCATTCATGTTCCATATATCCATGAAACTCTGAAAGCTCATATTTGTTCATATCCGAGCTTTGGCTGTTGGGTATCTTACTTCCTCCATGATTCTGATTTAGTCAGTGAAGTTCCATTCTCTTTCTTGAGTTGTCTTGTAATATATTGCCAAAATATTAGGCTTTGTTGTCTATTAAGTATGGACCATAAGCTCTTTGATTAATGCAGATTGAACATGATATTCAAGTGAGTCGAGTTTTTCTCTTTCTTCTCAGTCCTCTCTCTGCCCAATATTCACCTGGCTTCATCAGTTCTTATCATTTCCTACAATCTGTTTCTTGACTTTTTTCTAGTTTTCATTTACATTTTTGCTCGTCATCTCTTTCCTGCTTCACTCCCCCTCTCGAAGTTTTATTTCTTCATAGTTCTACATCAAGAGTTGCACTATCCACGTCAAATGCTAAGAAACACTGATACTCATTCCAGTAAAAAATAAATACTTATGAGGCATTCCTGGTTATGTTATGCTGGTTAAGTTCGAATAGAGTTCACATGGATAACTGAATATGGAAGATTCCTATTTGTAAGTGAAGAAGCATGGGGTTTCCCTCAAATTTCATCATTCAGTGGTATGTTTACTTAATAAGCTCAGGGAATTTCTTCAGGATCATTTCTTAAGTTCCATGAAAGAGAGTTAATTCTTGGTATAGTAGATTATATTAATCGTGGATTCTGATCATCTAGTTTTCTGTGTCTGATATGTTTGACTGACTTGCAAAAAATAGGTGAAGCAAGTGGTTGTTGCCACTCTGGCAAAATCTGGCATGAATCTTTTGGGATGAGGTCATAGAAAGTATCATCGACAACATGCTCTATCTACCTGAGTTGGTTAAAGTCTTTATGACATGGAATTACGCATCTGTATGGTTATGGTTGACATTTGAACAGTTCTAAACTCGTTCGTCTCCTGGTCTCATGAGCCTATTTAAAAGTTCAGTTCAAGAATAGCTGGTCGGTCCCTTAGTCTTGGGATACCCTTTTAACTTTTTGTTCGGCTAAGTTCACTACTTATTAGAAGTTATTGCTTGTCTTCCTTTCTGATCAAATGTTATGACGACTTCATTGGCAAATCCCTCTTGGTACTAGAACCATCAACTCATACAAGAAATGCGGTGTTTTACTTAACCTTAGTTCTAAGTTCTAACCAAAGAACCTAGCTTTATACAGCGATGATTAGCACCACTAAGGTTTCCCCAGCATATGAAAATCACACATTCGCTTTGCCAGAAATATGGGTGGCCTTTCATTTTCTTCTTTTTCGTCTTGACTGATGTTAAGAAAAGAAAACAAATTAATGGTGCTCAGAAGTTAGCCTTTTGTTTGGAGTAGATTACCTGACTCCCCATGGACCCAAGATTTGCCACCATATCAAACACAATAGCTTGGCCTCAAATTCTTGCCTTGTCTTATGTACCATCATCTCAGATTTGGATTTATACAGGGTGGTTAGAAAGACTGATATGCTCTTGGTGTCTAATAAAGTCGGTAAGTGCAAGAGAATAAAATTCATGAAAGACCTTCATCCTCAAACTTCTGCCATTGCTCAGGAGGTTATTCGTATATATGCAAACTTAATGTTAGTTTTCTTGCAAATGATCCCTCACTGCCATATTTAAGTCTCCTGTGCTTGAAGCATCCCTTAGTATCGGAATAATAAAAAACACGTCGGCAGCCGGAAAGCTCAACATAAATAGTCTGGGCCTCTGGGGACTCTCAGTGTCATCCTCTGAAGCGCTCTTAGTAAGTTTCTTTTATCATCCACCTCGTAAACAATTATGCTAAAGGGTTTTCGAGCCCCTTATAGTTTATCAAAAAAAATATTCATTTCTGAATGCACCAAAGAGATCTATTCTGGGTGTGATTCTCTCTCCCTAAATAGCCCAGAGTATGTAAGTATATATATTGCTTCTGAAAGTTCTTTTTTGGTTCCCCCCTCCCCTTGCTGTAACTTCTTTACAATTCATGCATAATTTAACCAGTGTACTCAAGCATGGCCGCATAAGTTTTCTAGGAGCTATTCAGATTTACACAATCATCACACTGTAATCACTAAGAACCCCCCATAGTTTTTTCTGCTAACGGAACTCGCAAATTTTGGGTAGAATCAGGTTGCTGTATTGTAATCAATGTCTTACTACTGTATTTGGGGAACTCAAGTTATTGTGATGTGAGATACTTATATAAGTTATTATTGTCTTTTAACACTGGGAAAGCAACCTCAGATTATGGTCATCAGCCCGCTCCCAGCAATGAAAACGCCTCCATATAGCTTAAGTTGTTAGTTGTTACAGCCACTTCCAAGAGTCAACAAAGGTTGAACCTCTAGACCCGGACTTATCAGGATAATTCAATAACAGATCCTTTTAGTACGAAGTGTTGAGAGTTATGGTTATACTGTTCTGAATTCTATTTGGATCAGGTAACTACTAATTTTCTTCTTGGTACAGGGACATCACCACCACGTTACATGACTCATTGTCCGTATTGCCTCTGAAAGCATCAAGTTTTCAAAGCTGTTTACCTGCAATCAAAGAAGGAACATAGTTGTAGTATTGTCTGTTCAGTGGATGTCTTCTTTCGGTTTTCTAATTGGAAGTCATGTCATCAATTTTTTTCCTTGCATAGTCTCAATGTCCATACAAGGAGTTGATAATCTGAAATGATTTGTAAGTACATTACCGAGGGCCATTTGGTTACTTGGCAAATAAATACAACTTCCATGAAATCTTCCATGAAGTACGTTGCTGCGCAAATACAATTCTGATAGGGAGGATGCCGAGGTCATTGTACTTAGGAATCTGAATAAAACGCCCTTATTGAAACCACAATTAATTGAGTGGTGGATTCCTAACCCCTACCCTTTTTTTGAGAAAAAGATGCCTAAACCCCTATTATTTGGAGAGGAAGCAAATAAATTATAGAGAGTTAATACAAGTGTTTTGTGCAGAATGTTGATGCCATAGGTAGGCGCCTGTGATATAAATGTTCTGAATTAGACGATTAGGTAAGAATCTGGCTATGTTCAGGCTAGACACTGGTGTTGGTAAGTGAAAAGTATTGAAGGTTCCAGGGGTTATGTAGAGACACTTAAAGAGATGAACCAACCTCAGGTTCATCATGATATTCACACTTCTGTTTGTATCTGGGAATCTCATTGAACCCAACTTTCATTTGTGGTGGTTGTGATTATGCAGAATAGCCAAACGGCTCAAAGCAGCACTAACCATTGTAATAATAAACTGATGATGCAGAATTGCAGATTTAACCAAAGTAAAAACCATATGCCTCAATAATTAAATTGGACTAGTAATCTTCGTTTTGTGAACTTCAGTAAGCAATCTGCTGGTTATGAACACTCACTATGAACCTGATTGAAGCGACAGGGTTGAACAGAATCAAGGATAAGAGGGGCCAAGGTTGGCTTCAACATGATATCGGGATTTATCATCATGGATGACAAGAACTGAAATCAGAAAATCGGATAACAAGAACTGAAATAAAGACATCAATATTGCAAAACAGGAAAATTCCTACTCCATGTATTACCAAAAAGAGCAGAATACCTAGCAACAGAGCATCTCTACCAATACCCAAAGAATTGTTAACTTCAACCATTGTACAACCTATGCAATATATTAGGATGAGACAAAAAAGGTTGAATAATATCCACTAAAAGTCGGAGAAGAGGAGCTAAGGTTGGCTTCAACCAGATATCAAAATCTATCATCATAACAAGAACTGAAAAGAACTAAAACCAGCAAATCAGATGACATGAACATGAAGAATACAGTATTGCAAAACGGGAAACTTCATACTCCATATATAACAAAAAAGAGCAGAATACCTAACAACTCAGGGTACCTCTACCAATACCCAAAGACAATAATGTCACTTAGAAACCATTGTATCACCGTTGCAATAGACTTAGGATAGACAAAAAAGGTGGAATACATCCACTAAAACCAAAAGTATTTAAGCTAAAGCAAAAGGAAAGAACACTATTTCATCACCATCCGATTATTTAGTCGACTTCCTCCATTTTGCTTCCCTCAGCATCAGCTTCCTCCAGAGCAGGCATCTCCTCATCGGCATCAACAGCATCCTCATCAATGCTCAGGCCAAGCTTCAACATCCTGTGAATGCGGTTGCCAAAGGTGTTGGGATCATCCAAGCTGAACCCAGACGTGAGCAGTGCAGTCTCAAAGAGCAGAAGAACCAAGTCCTTCACAGACTTGTCATTCTTGTCAGCCTCAGCCCTCTTCCTCAGCTCCTCCATGATGGCATTCTCTGGATTGATCTCCATTGTCTTCTTGCTCGACATGTACCCAGCCATGCTAGAGTCTCTCAGAGCCTGCGCCTTCATGATCCTCTCCATGTTTGCGGTCCAGCCATACTCTCCAGTCACCAAGCAGCAGGGAGAGTCCACCACGCGGTCAGAAACAACCACCTTCTCAACCTTGTCGCCCAAAACATCCTTAATCACCTTGCAGAGACCATCAAACTTCTCTTTAAGCTCTTCTTTCTTCTTCTTCTCGTCTTCACTCTCTTCCAGCTTCAGACCTTCCTTAGTTGCAGAGACCAGCTTCTTACCCTCAAACTCCTTCAATTGACCGACAGCATACTCATCAATGGCATCAACCATGAAAAGGACTTCATATCCCTTCTTCTTAAGCCTCTCAAGGAATGGAGAGTTCTCCACAGCCTTCTTGCTCTCACCAGTGATATAGAAAATATCATTCTGGCCCTCCTTCATTCTTGTCACATAGTCCTTGAGACTGGTCATCTCATCGCCACTCTTGGTGGAGTGGTAGCGAAGGAGTTCAGCGAGCTTCGGCTTGTTCTGGGAGTCCTCATGGATACCAAGCTTGAGGTTCTTGGAGAAAGCCTCGTAGAACTTTGTGTATTCTTCCTTGTTCTCAGCAATCTCAAAGAACATCTCAATGCACTTCTTAACCAGATTCTTGCGGATCACCTTGAGAATCTTGTTCTGCTGTAACATCTCTCTTGAGATGTTGAGAGGAAGATCCTCAGAATCCACAATACCCTTCACAAAGCTCAAGTACTCGGGAATCAACTCCTCACAGTTGTCCATGATGAACACCCGGCGAACATACAGCTTGATGTTGTTCTGCTTCTTCTTGTTGTCAAAGAGATCGAACGGAGCCCTCTTTGGAACAAATAGCACAGCCTTGAACTCCAACTGTCCCTCAACAGAGAAGTGCTTCACAGCCAAATGTTCCTCCCAGTCATTGGTTAGGCTCTTGTAGAAAGCAGCATACTCTTCCTTGCTGATCTCTTCTGGCTTCCTCATCCAGATTGGCTTCTGTTTGTTCACCAATGACCATTCATGGTTCACCTCCTTGATCTTCTTCTTCTTCTTGCCTTCCTTCTCCTTCTCTTCATCAATCTCCTCTATCGTACCCTCCTCATCTTTCTTCTCTTCTTCATCCTCATCATCAGAAATCTCCCTCTCAGTGGTCTTCTCAATCCAGAGAGAGATTGGGTAGCTGATGAACTCAGAGTGCTTCTTGATTAAGTCCTTTAGCCTCCTCTCCTCAAGGTACTCAAGCTGGTCTTCCTTAAGGAAGAGGGTTATTTTAGTACCCCTGCCAAGGTTCTCACCAGAGGTGTCTCTTGTAATAGTGAAAGACCCACCA
The DNA here is from genome assembly GCA_023055425.1 of Linanthus parryae. Classification (NCBI taxonomy): domain Eukaryota; kingdom Viridiplantae; phylum Streptophyta; class Magnoliopsida; order Ericales; family Polemoniaceae; genus Linanthus; species Linanthus parryae. The sequence goes on along the minus strand of JALGPY010000004.1, from coordinate 122,408,078 downwards.
GCCTGAGACTCCCAAACATACTGTTCATCATCATTGTGCTTTGTTGTCACAATGACCTTCTCAGCCACCAAGTAGGCCGAGTAGAAACCGACGCCAAACTGCCCAATCATGCTCACATCGGCACCGGCAGCAATAGCTTCCATAAACTCCTTGGTGCCAGACCTTGCAATTGTACCAAGATTGTTCACCAAATCTGAAGTCACAATTGAAAAGTCAGTCAGTGAACATTCCTTAGCTATAATCACAAGTGTTGAATAAATGTATGATAGGAGTAAGCTACATACCAGCTTTGGTCATGCCAACTCCACTGTCAATGATGGTCAAGGTATTGTTGGTTTTGTCAGGAACAATGTGAATGAAGAGCTCTGGTTGAGCATCGAGCTTGCTCTTGTCTGTCAAGCTCTCAAAACGAATCTTGTCCAGAGCCTATATAGGTTACAGACAGATTAGATGCAGGTTAAAATTGCATATACAGTGCAAACAAGCAAGGAAATCAACACAATTTCCAAACAAACCACAATTTCAACTCATGTTTTTATTACAGAATATGATTCACAATTATATGCAGAAAGATGCATAACCAGGTGAACATGATAAGAAAGTCATCACAATCCTTAAGCTTATGTTGACAATAGAGACTATAATTCTAAGTCCTTTGTCAAATGCCACAGCTCAATCATCATGTTTGTCAGTAAAAAAAATTTATCATGTTTGTACAGCTCTCAAAAATTCAACTCATGCTTTCAACACAGCAGACATAACAATTTACAGCAAAGAAACAAATTCAAATGCTCCAGATTCTACAATTCTGAATCTCTCCCTTCCATAAGCCAGTCAATGATAACAGAATCATATTTTTCAACTGAATCTAAAAACATACCAGTACTAAAATTCCTCAGGACTATAGATTGTATACAATGTTGAAGACTCATCAATTTTTCCGGATTTCAGGTTTGATTTATGGATTGATGAACATGATATATACTGTGGTACACGGTTGTTGCAGGTTTCAAATCACAAACCACATCTTTGATCATACAACAAACAACAACAGAGAGGCATTCTCATAATTACTAAATCAATTTACAGTAGCATACAGCGAACAGATCATGATATTGCATACGAATAACATAGCAACAGATTGCAGGTTACAATTAACATTTTAATCAATCGGTACAACAACGCAAGGCGACCTAATTTCTCATACTACGGAAGATCTAAACATGAATAGCACAACCAAAGGCACGATATACGAAAAATCAACGAATCTACGCGACGAAACACAGAGATGAACAGCTGAAACAACACAAATCACCATAGATGAATCACAAAAACAAGCAGAAAACGAAGAATCAACTTACATCGGAAGAATTGCTGATGAGTTCCCGAAGGAAGATCTCCTTGTTGCTGTAGAAAGTGTTGATGATGAGGCTCAGCAACTGGTTGATCTCCGCCTGGAAAGCAAACGTCTCGGTCTCCGCCATTGCAGACTACTTCGCAAACCCTAAGCGCTCAAAGAGAGTGTGTTTGTGAGAATTGGGGGAGAAATCTAGGGTTAGGGTTTCAGTGATTGCAGAATGAGGAGTGAGGAAAGGCGATGGGGGATTTATATATGAGGGCTTGGGGGTTCTAGAGCCTTCTGTTGGAATTAGTAAGCAACCACGCCTATTATTATGGAGATGACGGTTCTGGATCCTTCTAGGCTCCACTCGATGGAAATGTTGGGTTTAGTTTTTTGGCGCTATAATTGGTCCTATCCGTGGATTATTTTATCCCAACCCGGTTTCAAATATGGACTAAAAAATTAATATAATTATGGAGATGCCTCTAAAGAGTGAGGTTATTACAATGATAGACCTCATGTTCGAGAAATTAAAATCGAACAAGCAATTAGGCACAGTATTACAATGATAGACCTCTCATGACTGATCTTGGTGATTTAAGAACATGTCTCTAATCTCATCAGACTCTTTTTTTTTTGGCAAACCACACACACGTATACTACATAAAAAAAAAAAAGTTTTACAAGAGTTTATTGTCTGAGAAGATGAATATTCATAATTATATGGCATCGAATAGAGCAGTAGCCAGTGGTAGTAAGAGACGTTGCCTGAAAACAGTAGTAAAGATACCATAGTTACAAGTAGAGCTTCACTCGGTTTTCTTAAACCGCCGGTTTCTCGGTTAAAACCGAACCGAGGAATGGAAGAAGAGGGAGCCGAAAACTGTTACCGATGAACGGTAACCGAACCGGAAACGGACCCCATTTATAGCGGTCTCGGTTACCGGAACCGAATTTTTGAACGTAATGACTGTTTGTGAATTGTCACATCACACGGTCAGTGACCGTTTCTTATGGCCCGTTGCTTTTTTCGGATTTTTTTTTTGTTTTCAGTATTTACACTCACCTCCCCCCTTACGCTTCTACAAATACTCAACACACTTCTCTCATTTTTCCACACTCAAACTTATCAAACACTCTCCAATTTCTCTCATACTTCCTCACTAAAAATCATCAAACACTCTCCAATTTTCTCATACTTGCTCACTCAAAAAATTTACTCAATCTCAAATTCTCTCAATTCCACATACTTCCTCGGTTCTCAACGGCGAATTTCTCTTATTCCTCCTCAAGTGTGAAGAAACAATCAAGCAATACTTCAAACTCCTCCATCCTACGCATTCCTCCCCCAAGGATTGCTTTTGGAGTTTGTAAGTTTTGATTTTTGTTGAGCATTTTAATTGTTTTATTTCTTGTTATTTTTTAGTTGTTTGTTACACTAAATTTAAAATTTTCATCCAATCTTCTTAGGAAAAAATAGCTTCTTCTCACAATATTCAAATTGATCTTAGTGACTACGACGAAGTAATGGGTGTAGGTGCAGGTGTAGATTTAGATGTTGAAGAAAATGATCTTAATCTATGATCAAATAAAAGAGCTTGTAAAGGCAAACAAAAAAGTCCCGTTTGACAATTTATGGAAAAAATACCCGATGACTTAGGCGAGGATGGTAAATTCAAATTTAAAGCCGTTTGTAATCTTTGTAAAAAATTTTTTGCACTTCATAAAGTCGGTGGATTATGGTCAATTAAGAAGCATTTACAAAACGCACACCAACTTTTGTTAGAAACACCACCCCAAGGTAACAAGTTTGTCCAAACCAACTACATTATGATGCTCAAGGTAATGTAGTTACTTTTATGCATGATTTGTCAACGGCACAAAAAGCATTAGCCCATTATATTATCGCTACCGAAAAAATTATTAGTATGACCGACGACCACGGGTTTGAAAAATTAAATACTACCGCGTTTTGTCCCGCTTTTAAGCAAATTGGTCGAAATACTACTAGGAAAGATATAATTCATTTATACAATGAGAGAAAAGCAAAAATTATTCAAAGTTTTGGAAACTCTAATCTTACAATTGCTTGCACATCCGATACGTGGACCGGTAGAGACGATCAAGGATATATTTGTGTCACCGCACACTACATTGACCGAGATTGGATTTTACAAAAACGTGACTTGGTTTTCGACAAGTTCCATATCCTCACAATGGGATAAACATGGGAGATACTATTGTGGATATTTTTAACGAGTGGGGTATTAGAGACCGAATTACCGCAGTTACTTTAGATAATGCTACTTCAAATGATACCGCGATTTCTCATATTTAAACAATGGTCTCAACACCCTTTTGACGAGAGTCTTGGACACATCCGGTGTGTATGTCACATTATTAACTTAATTGTACAAGATGGTTTAACCGATCTAAGAGCACATGTACACCCTATTCGCGAAGCTATTTAATTTATTACACCTTCACCCCAACGAACAAAGTGTTTTTTGGATGAGAGTTCTCAAAACAAGATGAGAAGTAGGAAGTTTTCAATTGATTGTAAAACAAGATGGAATTCAACGTACTTGATGTTACATAGTGTTATTGGGTACGAGCAACTTATCTCACGGTTTGTGAATGACTATAACAACCTGGCGGTTTTCGTATATAGTTTTGATTGAAAAGTTGGGGAGGCCTTGAGAAATTTTCTTGAACCATTTTATACCGCCATCAAATTTGCATCGGGTGTTTATTATCCAACCACTAACAATTATTCCACAACTAGTTTTTATTAGTGAAGATTTTAAAAATTCTAGGGATAATATTGTTTTATTCAAAGCAATTGCGCCTATGGAAGAAAAATTTCTCAAATTTTTGAAGACATCCCTATAGAATGTTGTTTCGGTTTTATTTTTGACCAAATGGGTAAGGATGAGACATTGGCGTTTATGCTAGGAAAAATTAAGGAACAGACGGGTCATACTATTACACCACCTATTGAGGAAGTTAAAACATGTTCTAATTTTATGTTTGAAAAATATGTAACTAGGTATGGTAAAAGTAAGAAAGTCTCTCACTCATCTTCTACGAGTGATCCAAATGGTAAGGGCAAGGCAAAACTTCATTTCTTATATCAGAGTAGACAATCCACCACAACCGGAACCGGCGTTTCGGAATTAATATTGTACCTTAAAACTATTGTTTTTGACACAACTATCCGAGGAAGATCTAGAAAACCTAGACGTACTCGCTTGGTGGAAGCAACAAGAATCAACATATCCTATTATTTCGATTATGACATGTGATGTACTAATCCCTCCTCCAGTTTCTACAACGCCTTCCGAAACAACCTCTAGTGCAGGTAAAAGAGTGTTGTCGGTGAAACGGACGTGTATCAGTTCGGAGATGTTGGAGGTGCTTGTATGGTCAAAGGATTGGTGGGATGCCGACAAACACGTACAAGATGTTCGCCCTTTGGATGTCGTGGTGGAAGAATTATTCCAATGCTTACGATTAGGTGAGGACGAACCGGGAAATGAAGGAGCCTAAACGACGAGACGACAAATCAAGACGATTATTCTTGTTCTTTCTTTTTTGAGAAATTGTTTTGTCGTCAACCGGGTTTGAACCCGGGATCTCATGCAGGGGCTTCCAACGCTTACCACTTGAGCTACCACCCTAGCTGCTATTATTCTTGTTCTTTTCAATAAGTTAATAGACAATATAAGTTATAAAAAATGCAAGTGATAGATACTTGAGTGGGTGCCAACCAAGTTGGGATGTACTTACACTATAGTGATGCATTTTTCTAACATTTCATATTTTAATTAATAATGTTTGTTTTCTTTGTGTTGATTACTTGACTAATTTTTATGTGTTCAGTATCATTAAAACAAAAAACCAAGCCAAACTAAATTCAAGAACAAGCAAAAAAAAATTTAGAAAAAACTTAACCCCGTAACCGAGAACCGAACCGATGTAGTGAACCGGTTTCGGTTCTAGGTCCCGGTTCGGTCCCAGTTAACGAAAAAATTGCGGTTCCGATTTAATCGAACCTAAAGGGGCTAAGTACCGGTTAACCGGACATGCAACTTTAGTTACAAGCATCTTGAAAAAACAAAAACATGAAAATACTATGGAGTCACAGAATTCTATGCAGTGGACGTAGGAAAAAAAAGATCAACAAAAAAAAAGAAAAAAATATCAAATTTATGTAGCTGTAGTGTGCTTAAATGTTATATTTAGTGTACAAATAATAAAAATATGAGTATCAAATAAGTTTAAAATGAGTATCTTTTAAATTTTGCCATTTTATGTTTTAACCCATTGATGGATGAAATCATGTTTTTTTACAAACTTAATTGAGTAATCATTTAATCACTTATCTTCATAACTTATCGAATGTTATCATTTTCTCGATATAATTATCATTGTGTAACTTAATTATATATTCATATACTTGTCACATTTAAGTATTCATGCATATTTTGATTAAATATATTAAACATAAATTTAAAAAATTGTTATAAATTATAATAAAAACGTACGACTTAACTCCTATATTGCTCTCTGTCTACAACTATTTGACATTGAGAATATATGGGATGTCGGCGTCACGAGGAGGTCCGATCAATTCACATATTTTCTTTGTAGATGACAGTATTCTCTTCTCAAAGGCAAACGCGAGTGAAATTATCCAGATTCAAGATATTTCACTGAAGTACGAAAATGCCTCGTGTCAGATGGCGAACTTTAAAAAAATCCTCAGTGGTATTCTCTAGAAATGTTAATGATCTGCTTCAAATCGACCTCAGTCACCTACTTGGAGTTAAGCGAACCTCGTCCCACGAAAAATACCTCGGTTTGCTATCGACTTTGGGCAAAAACAGGATGCGAAGTTTTGCGAGTTTACCGGAGAAAGTTGCCTCAAAGCTGAAAGGATAGAAATCGTATCTTTCTGTTGCAGGGAAAGAAATTCTGATCAAAGCAGTTATTCAGTCAATTCCGGTTTATACTATGAATTGTTTTAGACTACCGGATAGGACGCGAAGTTTTTTGGTGGGGAAGAGCCGAAGGTCAGAGAGAGGATGCCTAGTTGCCATGGTAAAAAACGAAGGACACCAAGGATCAGGGGGTCTAGGCTTCAAAGATCTCAAATATTTTAACACCGCTCTTTTGGGCAAGCAATTTTGGCGATTCATGAACTCAAATTCGCTTGTAAGTCGAGTTTTACGAGCAAATACTTTCCGAATTCCCACATCTTTGTAGCGGAACTACATACTAATATCTCGTATGCTTGGAGGAGTATTCTCAGCAGCAAGGAGATAATCCGCAAAGGAACTCGGTGGAAAATAGGGGATTGCAACAAAGTTCGAGTGTTCCACGACCCATGGCTTGAAAGGCCGTTCTCTTTTAAACCCTTAGTTACTAAACACGAGTTCTCTAATATGCTAGTTCCTGATTTGATAACGCATGAACAGTATCGGGACATCAAAAAAGCGTCTACAATTTTGTTTGACGTGGATGTAAAAGAAGTACAAAGGGTTCCGATCCCTCATCTCCCAACACCGGATCGACTTGTGTGGCACTATGAGGACGATCAGGGCTGGCCCAAGACACTTGGGGGCCTCAGTCGAGCAATAAACTTGGGGCCCCGAATTTAAAACAAAAATACACCTAAAAGAGTTTGTTTTAAAAAAATATTTGTAAACTTCTAATAATAGTGTGTAATATATTAAATTCGGGTTAGTTTTAACTAATGTTCTTAAACCGTACAATTTTTTGATAAAGAAAAACTATAAATTTTATATTTGTCATAAACGAGATTCGAACTTGGGTCAAATTTGTGGCAAAAATATTAGTAGCCACCAAACTAACATACAATTCTTCCAAACATTTACATCAAAGTATGTATTTAACTAAATTATAGCAATCTTTCAAAAAAAAAACTCACAGGTAGAACACGGGGGCCTAAGGTGGCCGCCTCGGCTGCCTAATTATAGGGCGACCCTGCAGACGATGGATGCTATTCTTCTAAGTCAGGTTATGAATTTGTCAGAGCCTTGAAGCGCAACACTCAAACTCATCAAGGCACTAGCTCTACTTCTTCACGTGCTTGGTTGAAACAATTGTGGAAGACGAAGGTTCCAAAGAAATGCTTATACACGGTTTGGAGAGCTTGGCATGATTCGGTAGCCACCGGAAAAGATTGGAAAGTTTCAAAAGGAGTTGAATACCCTCTGCCCGATGTTCAAATCGGCAGTGGAATCAACAACTCATTTATTCATGACGTGTCCACATTCGGTGAAAACTTGGGAGATAATCCCTGGTAAACAATTCTTGAAGAAAAGGATTGGAGATAGAAATGTTTGGCTCCCTCTTATATTTCCATAACTTAACATTAAGACAGGAGGAAATTCAGCATCGCAATGTGGATGCTATGGGGAAATCGCAATCAACTAGTCTTCAAGAACCGGACCAAAACTCCAACGGAATTGGCGGCAGCAACGCTCAATTACCTCCATGAACTAGAAAGTGCAAATCCAATAAGAACCCCAACCGAGAGACAAGTCCAGCCAGCTAAAGTGTGGAAACCGCCTGCTCCCAACTGGATGAAGCGCAACGTTGATGGTGCGTGGAGCTCCACACCTCGGTCAGCAGCAGCAGGAGGGGTACTCAGAGACTCCTCAGGCCGCTTTCTAGCCAGATTTGCGACTCCATTACGGGCAACCTCTTCAACTGGCGAATCCGAAACTCTTGCAGTATTAGAAGCCCTAAAATTTGCCACTCGTCAAGACTACAATCATGTTATCTTTGAATTGGATGCTCTTAACATCATTTTTTCTTTTTGATGAATAGCTCTCAACATCGTTAGCAAACTGAACTCAGAAAGGGAGTCCTGCGGCGAGTTTATCTCCGATTTGGACCAGATCATCAAAGATTGTCGAGAAGTGTCACGAAAGCTGTCATATGTCGTCTTCCAGGACGGACAAGTAACAAAGTAGCCGACGAATTTGCCAAATGTGGTCTTAGTATTGATTCTATGTTTATTGGGCTAGCGATAGAGCCCCATTGGGCTAGTTCTTTGCTTCAGGAAGATGTAACTGGTTTATCCCGTTAATCTTCAAAGCAATTTTACTTAAAAATAAAACGTACGACTTGAAGCATCTAAGTAGCATTTCAATGACTGGTCCAATTTTAAGAACCTTGTTTTTTTTTTGTTCAACCAGAATTATATTAAAACCCAGACCAAAACTTACATAAAGGAAAGATTACAAGAAATCAAAATTGGCAAAAACTATCAACTAACTTGCTCTTCTAACAAAATTTTCTTCAAGCTCTCAGGTGGTCTAACACACCAGCTCACCCATAACCTGTCTTTCTTTGCAATTTTCACCAGCTGATCTGCTGCTGCATTGCATTTTCTGGAGATCCACTGAAGGGTAAAATTGTTTTGAAAAATGCTTTCTTGGATATCTTCACAAATGGCCTGGGAATTCCATTCTAAGGGTACAATAGAAAGGACCTGGTTTACCATATTTAAGTTGTCACATTCTATAATAACACCTTTCATCTCCAAGTTTTGGAGATCCAAACACACCCTCCTCAATGTTTGGGCTTCCATATGAAGGGGGTTAGAGACTTGGATTTGAAAGCAGTTTCCCTCCCTCAAAATTCCACAGTTATCTCTCATAATCCAGCCACCAAAACCTTGTTTTCTATCCTTCTGCCAAGCTGCATCCATATTAACTTTGAATTTTTCTCTTGGTGGGGGACTCCAACACTGTTGAGTGGTGAACTAAATGATAGATCGATTAAACCATAATATGGGCCGGATTATGAGCCATGCTTGAAGAGCCTAAGCCCATTTGTAATACCTACATTAATAAAAGGCTTCCTGCACAATATAGCAAACTAGAGGTCCAAAAGCTCGCTGGCCCATTCACCCAAAAGTAGACAGTTCATAATTTCTTAAACTTATGGGCTCTCTTGTTTTCCGGACTATGTCAGTGTAGCCATCACGATTGACTTACCATGCAGCAATTTGTAGTCTGTGTAGGCAGGGCATATAAGACCCTTAATTACCTCGATCAGGTCTTCTAATTTTTTTTTCTCTTCTTAATCCGTCTTGCTAGTTGGTCAGGTACTCAGGTTAAATCCTTCTCTCTTTCATGTGCGTGTGTATATATTTTACGAATTGAAGCCTGATCTTCAGTATTTAATAATATGCGAGTTCGTAACTGTTTTGTTAGTAAGTTGTCTACAAGAAAAGTCAATCCATATACTACTACACAAGGTGATTTGCCGTGGTAAGTTGCTTGTGACGCCGAATACATCTTACTACGCCACCTGATATGAACTTGCAAGATTAATATCTCTCGAACTAAAAACATAAGTACAAAGATTTATACTAGTGTTCTTAATAATAGCTACTTAAGTACATCGAAAGATTACCAAAAACGAGTCATGTAGCTGACCTAAGCTCCTCAGCCGCCTCAGCAATTCGTACTCGTGTGAGTTGTGATCTGCTCGTGCGAGCACTGATGACCTGGTGCGAGTTGCTCTGTGCTTGTGCGAGCACGCACCTATGAACTCGTGCGGTTTCCTGGTCGCCTCCAGCTCCTTCAGCTTGTCCCAAACACCTATTTTTGGCTTCTGCTCGTACGAATTCATGCAGTAACTTGTACGAGAACCTGATTCAAGACATATTTCAATAGGAATTTTACCTTATTTTCTTTAATATTTTTAATTCAGCCCCATAAATTATAGCACACACTCGATTTTACAAAATTTAAATTTTTTACATATTTCGTTTTCTTAAAAAACTTCATCTTAACACCCTAATTGCAACAATTTTTTTGGGCCCCTGGTGCCGAGTGCCGACCATTGCAGTCTTCACCATTACCTCCAAAAGCTTTACCATACTGCGATGTTATACAACCCTTGGATCAGACTATAGTTATTATTACTAGAGAGGTCCACACCACACTTTTACTATCCTAGCAAAAATAAAGGATAAAGCTCCGGTGGCCGAATTATCCGGGGGGGGGGGCACTCAGTAGCAAATTTTGCAACTTTCAGCAGTCCATTATACATATAGAAAGTAGCTGTGACTTGTGATAGCCATGTTCCAGAATTCAGGGAAGATAAAGGACATGGTAGATATTTTTCCCATTATGCAGCATGAACTCGTATTCTAAAATGGGCTCGTTGATTGGATGAGAGTTAACTTAAATATTGATAAGTTTTTATGTATATAGTGGTAATCAAGTGGTTTTTCTATCCTTTTTATACAAATCCCCTACAATACTATCCCTTCTCTGCTTGTTAAATGATCAGGCAAACCACTTGGAGAAATCTCGAGGGTGCGTTCATATTGTCTAAACGAGAGAAAGTGAAAGAAAGGGTAAATAATAACCGTGTCATTATTCTGCATGTGGTGATCAGCGGATGCAGAAAAGTCGTGGGAGACTATTTTCTTGCAAGAAACTTTGTCCAGATAAATTTTGATTCAGTGTCTTCAGAATTCACGGAGTATGATAATGCAACGATCCATAGCATTATGATCACAAGATCTTGCAGCTAAGTGAAATTGTGATCACATTCTAAAATCTTTCGTGTAACTATGGATGGGAAATTGTGATCATAATGCTATGGATGGTGCACCATGAAAGGGTCCACTTCTATTTAAATTAAATCATCCATGCATGCACTTCCACGAGTGGGTTCAACTCTCTCTATCTCTATCGCAGTATCGCTCCCGCACGAGTGGGTGAAGTCACATTACTAGACACGAACAAAGTAAGTTTCACAAGTACTCAACCACTTAATTTGGTGTTCCTAAAAAAAAAACCCATTTAATTCGGTGCTAATAGAGGACTAATCATGATTGATCAACTTGGTATATTTTTTACTCTATTGTCCTCCTTCACCTCACAATCAAAGTCCTCAAACTCAAACAGATTTCAATCAACTGGTGGCTTGTCCAAGTTGGAAGGACTTTCATGTTCAGGTTCACCACCAGAGTTCACAAATCTGTGACATAATGTAAGTTAGGTTGTAGTTCATTTTGATTAGTAATATGATGTTATATGTAAATGACAAACAAAAAAGACGCACTTCAATAGGTTTTGAGATGCGCAGAAACAGACGTGAACAGCATTATTATAGCCCTCAATACACTTCAATAATCCTTGCAACTAACATGATGATCTCCCTCTCCTGCACGCACATGGAAGGAGAAACCATGCATTTTTTTTTTCTGACAACAAAACCAATAAGAATTCATTGCATGAACATGGAAGGGGAGGTTCTGGGTGGCTAGGCATGTTCTTAATTGAAGACAAGTATGGCTTGGCTCTAAATCTAATCTAGTATAGCTATGTTATCTTGTTGAGGGAATTGAGGCTGATCAGATTCATCTCTTGTTGTGGGCAGTAAGTAGTATTGTTATTCACATCACCCATTCTAATTCCAATCACACACTCTCCTTATGTGCTAGTGTCAGTGTCATGTGCCATCACTTGTTGCATACTTACAATAACATTAACAACCCCCCTTTCACATATTAGTTAAATTAGATTCACATTTGTCCCAAAGTCATCAGATCGCATGATGTTGGTTACGTTGGTATTATTATTGAACATCGAATCGCACTCATGTGATCAAATCTTGATGTCTAAATCCAAGATACCAAAATCAAGAGGGGGGGGGGGGGGGGGGGACTTTGCACGAACTGCATTATTGAGAAGTTAGGGAGAGAATATATGTAATACCCAAACCAAACTTTTTAGGTTAACGTCAGGAAAGTAAATATGGGTACAGAGAGTTGTTCATATACAAACTTTGTTGGCTTTAGGTAGGAGTAGTTCACTTCTGCATATATCCTCCTCATTCTGGTATCAGTATGACAGTATCCTTCTAAATCATTATTTACCCTCCCAAAGGCCCATCGACTAACGCCATGTGACAATTAGGGGTGGCAATTTAGTCCAGCCTGATTCGAGATTCAAGTAATCAGATTCAAACGGATCAAGTTTTGAATCCGATACAATATAAAATGGAGCGGATATGAATTTTGAAAGGAGAACCTAAATACATTTGGATCCGGATTTGGATCATGGTGCAATAGTGCATATCCGATCGATACCCGATGCGATACGAGTACTTACTATTTTCGGATATAGATCCAAATCCGATTAAGATTCGTCATTTCATCTGGATCGGGATCGGATATGGGTGTCCCCTTCTTATTTAAACATGGATATAGCTAAATCTGACCTGAATCCGACCCAGTGTCATCCCTTCTGACAAGTCACGGCAGGATAGACGTCCACAGTGATCACAAAGATATAAAAATAATGCGATCCTGCCTCAAATGGAAACATATGGTGTTATATCGGTCCCTTAGAGCCCTCATAGGGTGAACATTCTCTTATAATGCTTTACCACGACAAGAAGACAATCCCTTCAAAATCTTTCTACCGAACATTATTCTGCTGAATCCTAAAGATTTTCAGCCTGTACTAGAGACTTTTTTCCTAATCGAATATACATTTGTTCAACATGAAGCAGGATTTCTCATAGCTTTGCTGCATAGTTCATGGAGTGAAACGAAGATGGAATGTAAAAACAATTTGGGAGTGGGTGGGTTAGTGAAGAGCACATGGAATAAGCTGAGTGGTAATTAAACAAAAAATTAAGACCCACTCTTTTCTCATAAATTGCAAATCTGGTCAGATTGTCGGGAGGATTTGCTGTAAAGGACTAAAGATTAACAAAAAATATTAATACTGGCCGTCAGTGGGAGCGACAATGTCACACCATCTTATAATTCTTAATCACCACTTTAATCCACAAATTGAAAACACAAATGATTTACTTCATACAAAATAAATAAACTGTTTTTTTATACCTGAATTAGATCAGTCCACGTTATATCATCGCTTTTAGCATCGCAAAATTATTATAGATTTGATCTCCATCTTCTTTTTCTTTTTCTAATGTTAGTTGCATCTATAATATGGAGCAATTTACTTTCTTTTGTTTAATAAGTCTAAATCTAGCATTATATTATACAAGAAAATTCCAAAGACTAATTACACACGCACATGAAAACACGAGATAGGAATTGAGATTTGATTCATTTGAGAAAGATCAAATTAATTTATAAAGCATAGAAAAGTGTGGTTACTGTAAATTGCATGACTAAGTACCCGAGTGAACTCTGGAATACCTACTCTGGATAAACAAACCTCATGTTCACAATGTCTAAGGTTACAAATGACAGATGCGAAATGAAATATGTGCTAAAAGGAAATTGATATAAAAGTGACTAGTCATCCCACTTTTCATCTACACTACAAGCAGGGGCGGAGGCACGTGAGGTCCAACAGGGTCACATGCCCCAGTTCATTGTAATTTTGTTTTCCATTTTTTTTACATGTACTATTGAAATTTTGCAATTGTGGCCCATGAAAAGAAAATTATGCCCTTAAGTTACCATTATTTGCTTATGTGCCCATCCTTTCACCATTTTTGCTCTGCCCTGTCTATAAGTGCATGTCAGCTTCAACAAACGGGTGATTTCTTACAAGTCTTAAATCACATAATTGAAATACTCTTTTCTTCTATCAGAGTCGGTATCCATATGCAAAAAACACGACCAACAATGACCAACCAAGACATTTAGCAAGATCAAAAGAAAACTCACCCTACACAAGATTTCAGAATGTCACTAGCGTTCAATTTTAACCTTTTAGATGATTATCTTCAACTTTATCCCCTTAATTTCAAGAACTAAAAGAAATCATCAAAAGGTGAAAAAAGTGAAAAGTGAACCAACTGAGTTCATCTTCTTTAACCAATACCCAAAGAAAGTAACTGATTCTAGCTGCTATGTTGCTGAACTATTTTAGGGGAAACACACCAAAACCAGCATAAATTCATGAAAGTTGAAACTGGACTTACTCACAGCAAGATAATTTCATTCAATGAAACCATGTGCCTCTCTTTGTAATTTTATGAAGAAAAAAACTCCCACCTTTTACCCACTACACCATTTTTCCTGATATAAATAAATAAACAAATAAAAGCCCACATAAAATTCTGCACACTTTGGCCTATGTGGTTTGATGGGTACATGACGAGCCTTTTTCTAAGGGCACTAATAAAACCCAGCCAAGAACCAACAAGGTTAGGCACAATTGTTTGATGGTTGGGTACTTGAATCCCTTAAGTTTGAGGTCAAGGGTTCGAATTATGGTGCTTATGAATGAAAAGTGACTTTGTTGAAAGAGGCAATACCCACTTCGGTGATCTCTAAGCCTCATGAGGATTAGTCTTTAGTTACCGATTGGAGGACACTACCTGATTCACACACACAAAATACCCATCAAAGGGAATATATTCCCTGTTCTAAGATTTATTAACGTGGCCGGGACAAAATTAGGATGTGATAGACTGCTCTCTCTCCCCAGAGTCTCTACCACTGCTCACTGTGCCACAATCATCAACACAGTATTCCAAATCAACCTTTCGTCTTCCGTAATTACGCATTAGTTTTGCACTAGTTGATTGGCAGCAGCTCCCAATCAAATTCATCTCTGCTCATCTCTTTCCCTCCTCTCTCCTTCTTCCCTACTCCTCTTCTCGTGTGATGCAACTCCATACCCCTACGGCCTATACAGTCATCATTTCCTGCATTGTAACTCACGGCTAGTTCCATTGTTGCACACTTCCGAGATTTCGAAATATTTCCTTGTGCATGCATTGGTTCCTTTTGATGCTAGTTTATTTACTTATTATTTGTTGCTAATCAAATCTTTTCATATCTTTTCCAGCAGGTTCTCATCTCTTTGCTTATATTTAGTGTTTATGGATTGTTTGAATTGATCAAGTTCAAATTCTTTCTTGTAGATCTTTTCTTGCTCATTTTCTTCCTTAACATTTCCTATGTCTAATCCCTTTCAGTTTGATGTTAGTAGTCCATCTTCCAATGACTCCATGGAGGAAAGACTTGATGAAAGGGGTTCAGTGGTCTCACTGAATCCTACCAGAGCCTTCACCTTTCGGGAAATCCTGAAACACACACTGGTAGCCAAATTCATAGGTAAAGCATCTCTGTCCCCTCTTGTCATGCAGCAAGCGATCTGCAAAGCATGGAAAACGTTTGGGTCAGTTTGGATTGAGAAGAAAGTAGATGTATATCTTTTCCATTTTCAAAACCCTAAAGACAAAGATTTTTTTCTCAATGAGTCTCTCATCTCCATGCATGGCCTATCTTTGATTTTCAAGGAAAGAAAAAATAACCAAGCTCTTTCTGAAGTTGATTTTTCTAAGGCCGATCTTTGGTTTCAAGTTCCAAACATTTCTCTTGAAGGATTTGATCATGATACGGCTGAAAAATTGGGAAATTTAGCAGGAGATCTAATAGTTGTTGACTGGTCATTTGATAGAGTTAGAGCACTGCATGGTTTAAGAATTAAATCCAGAATATCTTTGGATCAAGCCTTAACCCCTGGGGCTTATGTGAACGTACCGGGAGAAGAGGAGAAAAAATGGGTTTTTTCAGTTATGAAAGAATTTCCAAAGTTTGTTACAGGTGTGGATGCATTGGTCATGATAATAAACGATGCAATACTAACCTGGTGGAAGTCTTGGAGAAGTTGGAAGCAAGATACCTGCAATCCCATCATCTTTCCTCCTACCCTTTCTATGTGAACCCCCAAAGAAAAATGTTTACTCACTTGCTCAAACTCCACTCTAAACATGGACCGTTTCGAACAATGAAATTTGATACCAGTGTCACTCCTGTATATGATTTCCACGATGTCCCAACCCTTCAAGATCCCAACCAAGGACCCCAGTTCCACCCAACACTCAACTCTCGGAACACTCCACATCATCAACTGATTCTGCTAATTTCTTTACCCCCCCTTCCGAACCTTTCCTCAATGAATGCTCTAAAAAACCCAGAATTGAAAGTGACCCTTCTTATATAGGTGGAAATTTCAAGTCGGAAGACCATCAGCCTGGATCCCTTCAAACGCTTCTGTTTCACTCACAGTCCGTTCCACTAGCCTCACAAATGCATGCATGTCTCCCAAGCGGTGCTTTGAATTTCTCTGCTTTCCAACAGACGCAACCAGTTAGTTTCCATGCCGATTGGTTTACCGAGCAAGCATTAAATAGACACATGCATTTGGGGTTTCAAAAAGGGGACTCTTTGTTGCAGGAGCTCTGTAATCTTCCCCCTATCTGTACTATAAATGCCACAACTCTGTCCCAAGATCAGGTTTCGCAGAACCCTACAACCCAACCTCTCCCCTGTTCCATTCTCTCTCATTCTCTACCAAAGACGAATATGGTGAGACAACTCCCAACTACCTTCAAAAATTTGAACCATGCAAGCTTTGCCATAAAAGCCCCTCATTTCTCCCCCACTGCAACCACTGAACCTGAATCAGAGACTACACAGAGAAGACAGGATCTGGTGGATATTGACAAGATGCTAAAAGAGAGTGGTCCATCAGTGCCAAAGAAGTCCAGGGGAAAGAGGAGTGTAGGCAAGAAAGAGCAAGAATTGAAGAAGGAATTGGTCAACAAGAAAATGTCAGGGAAAGGCAAAGGGAAGGCTCAATCCAAACCAAAATCGTTGCAAATTCCAGCACTAAAAAAGGTGGCAATGCAGAAAGACACATGTGGGCAACAATCCTCTGATCTCAAAGGGAAGGGTAAGAGGCAGAAGATTTCTCCTAAGCCAGAGGCTATCAAAGGTACACTTAGTTTTTATGATTTCTTTGCGCAATTTAATTTCAACCCCTTCTCTGATCAATTTTTCAAATTCAAATTTAAAAAAAGATGTAGAGTTTTGAATGAATCTTCTCTTGATTACACTCATTTCTGCAAAAAACCCAAATTGGGCTTTTGGGTGGTTGTGCCAGAACAACCCCCAAGAGAGCCATGAATCTTCTCAGTTGGAATTGCAGAGGTTTGGGTCAGGACTCTGCGATTCGTGAGATCTTCTCGCTGACCCGTAGGTTTAAACCTGAAATCATGTTCCTCTCTGAAACTAAACAGCCAGCTTCTTTCATTAAACATAAATTTAGGAAATTAAGATTTAACAATCACTGCTTTGTTGACCCTATTGGATCTAGTGGAGGACTATGGTGTGCATGACATTCTCATGTCTTCACCATCATCCCCAAATGGTCCTCTAGTAATCTTTTCTGCTTGAAATGAGCTTTCAAAACTCATCCTCACAGTCCTGTTTCATTGGTCTGGTTTATGGTCATCCTAACTTTGAGAAAAGAGAAGTAGTTTGGAATCAGTTTAATGATGTTTTACCCTTTAACTGCCCTCTGCTTATTATTGGTGACTTCAATCAAGTTTTGTTTCCTCACGATAAGTCCGGGCCTTGTGCATCTATTATTAGAGGTGCTGATCAATTGTTAAATCACCTTCATCATTGGGGTTTGTTTGAGGTAAAAAATATTGGCCCTTGGTTTACATGGTTGTAGATACTGCTTTCTGACATGACAGATCTTGGCCACGTGGCAGCCATCCAGCACACCATATTGTGCTCCACACACACAGGATCACCAGCCGAGCTGATCCATGTGGGGGCTGCGAGACAGAGCCCTCGCATACCACTGCACGGGACTTGTAGGGACTTAGTGGTTTGGAGGCTAGAGTAAGCCCTGTCGCGTGCGAGCCAAGCCCGCACGCGACCTTTAGTAACTGTTTTGAGAGATTTATGGCACGAGCTCCATAAACCCGGTCAACCCGGTCAAACCCGGTCAAACCTCGTAACGGTTCCGGTATTCGCGCACCACGTGCTCTAACGGTCCCTATATACTCGGACGAACGTGTCGTTATGGTTAAGCTAATTAAGCCGCCATTAATGGGCGCATTAACCACACTACAACGGTCATATTCTCCAGTATATATATATCGTTAACCTTTCCATACAAAGGAGAACACACTTGCCATACGCGGAAGCTCTGCCAAACCTCTGTCTCTCTCTCAGACATTGCTACTGACTTACTCTCTCCCTACACACACCCCTACTCTTCCTGTGCGATCCATGATCCACTGCACACGGTGCACACGGAGGTCTCCCCGCCGGAATCTCTTGTGCACATTTTGGTGAACCCGACGTGAAACTTACCGGCAAAAGCAACCATGTCTCAGGAGGATGATGTCAGCAACCGATCGCCTTCCACCGAAACTCCCTCGGGAAACGAGACCCGCCGTACTCCGACGACTCCCGGCGAAGCACCGACGTTAGAGTCTTTGGACGCCACCGTCCAAAGTCAGGCGAAAGCTCTCAAGTCTCAATCCGCACAATTAGAACAAATCTTGGCTGTTCTGGGCACCCTCGCGCCAAATCCTCCGCCAGCCACCGCTATCCCTCAGGGAGGAGGAACCCCTACTGCTCCAGGATTGGGAGTGCCAGCCACACCTCCCAACCCTCATCTGCAGACTCCACCGTCGGCTGCGCAACTGCCTTCGGTTCAAGGATCAACGGCACAAATGCTGCCTCCTGCTGCTCACGCTCCTCAGCCCTCGGCTTTGGCGTCCAACCCAACTTTGCAGTACCCTTTGCCTCCCCCAACGATGATCTGGGGAAACGCGGGTACTCAGTATGCTCCCAATCCTCCGGCGGCATATGTGTCGCCACCGCCTACGGCAACCCCTCCGGCGACTACCGAGGGGAGCATTCCAGAATGCATGACGTCTTTGCAAAAGCGCGTGGACACCATCCTGGCTCATCAGTCATTCGCGGATACCATTATCCCGAAGTTAGACAATGATCCACCTATTCCACGAGAGATCTATCTCATGCCTAACCCGGCGGGGTACAAGGCTCCCAAATGGGATAAGTTCGAGGACGTCAATGGAAACGCTCATGAGCATGTCATGCGTTTCATTGATGTCATGGGTCCGTACGGAGCCGATCCCAAACTGCTGATGCGAGAGTTCCCAAAATCTCTTGGGAACGTAGCATACAAATGGTACCGGACATTGGAGGCCGGATCCGTGAAGACTTGGGACGACATGGTCCAAAAGTTCTATACCAAGTTCTTTCAAATGGAGGAAAAGGTGACAATGATCCATCTCTCGCGGATGTACCAGAAGCGCGAGGAGGATGGGATCACCTTCATCAAGAAATTCCGGGCGAAATCCTTGGAGTGCAAAGATCCAATGCCCGAAAGCCGGCTCGTGGAGATATGCCTACAGTGCATGCGAGATGAATACAAAGGTATGCTCATCAATTTGCAAACACCTACGTTTTCAAAACTAATCGAATGCACGAAGAACATCGAGCCCATAGTCGAGAGACAGAAAAAGAAGAACGCTCCAGAGCGACCTGCGAGCGGCACCACTTACAAGATCGGAAGGTTCAGCTACAAGCGGGGACGCGAAGCTAAGGTCAATACAGTTTCGCCCCAGAAACAAGCGAAGGTTGTGAACTTCGATGTACCGCCTCTGCCATGCTCGGTAGAGGAAGCGAGTGACCTCTGCAAACAGTGGCGCAAGGACGGCGTCCTGCCACCGCTCGAGAAAACACCCTCCAAGGAGATGGTGAGGGACCCTAAGTGGTGCGAGTACCACGGCAAGATCGTGCATCCCACCGCCGAGTGCAAGAAACTCAGGTTCGCGTTCGATCAGAAGATAAAGAACGGCGAGCTAATCGTCAGCGACAACAGGAAGGACGTGCGCAACAACCCACTTCCCGCCCATACAGAGTCAGGCTCGAAAGGCAAAGAGGTCGCCATGATCTCGATCGTAGACTTGGAGGAAGTCGCAGAGGATGGTCTACCCATCATTGCTGAGGTCCATCAAGACGAAGATTATAGCATGGACACGGAGGATGAACGTGCCGACCGCATGAAAGGGTCGCACGGCTTCAACAAATTCTTCGACGAGATGAATTTCTCCGAGAGGTGCCGGACTGATATGACAAAAGCAATCTTAAGGATAGCGGAGGACTACGAAGAGGACCTCGTGGTCTCCAACGGGAAAGTCATCAGGGCGTCTCGTTCCACAGAAAAGATCATGACCTTTTCTGCCAGCGACAAGAAGACGGATGCGAGTCACCAGAGGCCTCTGTACGTGACCGCCATCATCAATGGCGTCGAATTCAAGCGAGCATTCGTCGATGGAGGAGCAGCGGTCAACGTTGTTCCACTCCACACACTGAAGCTAGCAGGGATCCCCGAGCACAAGGTAGTCAAACGTCCATCTCCACTGGTGGGATTCGGAAGCGACTCTAGAATGACGATCGGATGGATCCGCCTGGGCGTCCAGATTGGCAAGATCAAGTGCTCGGCGAAGTTCTATGTCATAGACGCGAACACCACATACCACATGATTATAGGTCGAGCCTGGATTCATCGCTTCGACGCAGTCCCTTCGACGGCTCACCAGGTTATGAAAGCTATCTGGAACGACAGAATAGTCGAGATACCGGCTTCGACTAACCCGTTCAACTTGGACGAAGCACATCTCAGCGAGGCGGTGTGGTTCACTGAGATGGCGGGCGAGCAAACACCCGGGCCTTTCAACCCTACTCCTTTGCCTCTCTGGGAGGACATCAAGGACCAGTCACCTGCGGGCGTGATGGTGACAAGGGAAGATGCCAAGGAAAAGCCGCCTACACGCGAAGAGGCGCCACGTATCGCATATCATCGAAAGAATGTGTACACTTTGAAGAGGATCGCAAAGCATGACCCCGAGGGCAAGGAGATAGAGAGCTTCTACGCCAATGGGAAGAAATGCTATCGCATATGAAGGTGCGCGGGGATGTCCTCACACGGGCATGGGGATGTCCCTGGGCAAATCAATCAAATCGAGCAAGTTGCGCTGACGGAAGAGCCAACACAAGGCACTCCAGACGAGAAACTCAAAGAAGCGCCTGAATGCATGGAAGACAGGCCAAGACCACAAAAGCAAGAACTAAAGGAAGTGTTCCTCAGCCCGAACGAGGAAAAGAAAAGGCCAGTCTTCCTGAGTGCGGATCTCACAAGCGAAGAGGAACAAGGACTGCTGCAGCTCCTAACTGAGTACAAGGACGTGTTCGCATGGGAATATGATGAGATGCCAGGTCTGGATACAAGCATCACCATGCACCGTTTGGACATCATCCCAGGGTCTAAACCGGTCAAGCAGAGCACCAGAAGCTTTAGGCCAGAGCTTAACGTGAAGATCAAGCAGGAGATAGTCAAACTCCTAAAGGCCAAGTTCATAGAGCCAAATCATCATCCCACATGGCTGGCCAACATCGTGCCGGTGGTGAAGAAGAACGGACAGCTCCGCATCTGCGTGGACTTCCGAGATCTCAATCGCTTCTGCCCTAAGGACGATTTCCCACTGCCCAACATCGATTTGCTTATCGATTCAACAGCAGGCCATCGCATGTTCAGTTTCATGGACGGTTTCAGCGGGTACAATCAAATCAAGATGGATCCCGAAGATGCGCGAAAAACTGCATTCATCACTCCTGTGGGGGTATTCAACTACACGGTAATGCCGTTCGGTCTTAAGAACGCGGGCGCAACCTATCAGCGGGCCATGATGGCTCTATTCCACGACATGATGCACAAAGAGGTGGAATTCTACGTGGATGACCTGGTGGTTAAATCCAAGCACGAAGCGGATCACCTTGCAGACCTGCGAAGGGTGTTCAACAGATGCAGGAACTTTCAACTGAAGATGAACCCCATGAAATGCGCATTCGGCGTGACCTCGGGGAAGTTTTTGGGATGCGTGGTCCATCGCCAAGGGATCGAGCCTGACCCTGCTAAAGTGTCAGCCATCACCAGCATGACGCCACCTCATAACCAAAGTACCTTGAAAACATTCTTGGGAAAACTGTCGTACCTGCGGAGATTCATCCCAGCAATTGCAGAAATCACATGCTGTTTCAGCACTCTTCTCAAGAAGGACGCCGCGTACAACTGGGCTCCGAACCACGAAGCCGCATTCGAAAAGCTGAAAGAGCTGCTCACGTCCTCAAAGATAATGATCGCGCCTCAGCTGGGATCACCGCTCCTGCTATATCTTACATCAACAAGGAGATCTATAGGAGCACTCTTGGCTCAGGAGTATGAAGGCCAAGAGAGGCCCATCTACTATATCTCTCGCATTGTGCAGCCTGCTGAATCAAGGTACACAGATATCGAACGTCATTGCCTTGCTTTATTCTTTGTGATAGAGAAGTTGAGACACTATTTTGCATCACACAAAGTAGTGGTGGTTACCAAGAGAGACCCCATAAGATATTTGCTAACTCACACTACTCCGGGCGGGAGATTGGCAAAATAGTACATGACCATCTCTCAATACGATATCACATGCGTGAAACCAAGAGCGATCAAGTCGCAGGCAGTAGCGGATCTGTTGGCACAGTTTCCCGACAACAGCCACGAACCCGTGATCGAAGAAGAGCTCGAAGGCCCTGAAATCTACGCAATCGACGTGCCCTATTGGACCCTCCACTTCGACGGTTCGTCAACCAGGAAAGGCGGAGGCATTGGGATAGTCTTGACAAAGCCAGACGGGGAAGTCATACAGATGTCCGCAAAGCTCAACTTCGCAGTCACGAACAACGAAGCGGAATACGAGGCTCTCATTGCGGGGCTCCGTGCGGCGAAAGCTTTGGAAGTGAGTAACTTAACAGTCATGGG
This sequence comes from Linanthus parryae, assembly GCA_023055425.1. NCBI lineage: Eukaryota > Viridiplantae > Streptophyta > Magnoliopsida > Ericales > Polemoniaceae > Linanthus > Linanthus parryae. Next base: position 122,385,044 of record JALGPY010000004.1, on the reverse strand, counting down.
AGATTCCAAGCTGATTGTTAAGCATGCCTCGGGCGAATATGGTTTGAAGGAGATCAACCTCCTGTCTTATCGTACCCTAGTACAGAAACTGATGCAACAATTCTGCGATGTGAAGTACGAGCACAAGCCCCGAGCAGACAACAGGCATGCAGACGCCTTAGCAACTCTGGGATCTAAGGTCAGCATAGACAAATGCCCCGCAAGGATTTCCATTGAAGTGCGAACATCGTCGGCATTAACAGAGGATGCGTGCGACGACGAACACATGGATGACGCAGACTGGCGGAAAGCAATCCTGCAAGCTATTGCAAAAGGCACCAGCAGCGAAAGCTGGGCACTCACAAAAGGATACTGCATCCACGACAACACCCTTTACTACAAGGGTCCTGGAGGAATACACATGCGATGTGTCTCCGAGCAAGAGGGACAACAGCTGTTAGAAAAGATTCACCAACACGCTTGCGGAGAAAGCGAGGTGTCAATCTACAGAAAGGCTCAGAGATATGGCATTCATTGGCCAGGCATGTCAACAGCTGCAGCCCTGATACAAGGGAAGTGCGAAAGTTGCGCACTAATCAAAGACTCTCTACTCGTCGCCCTAACCGATGACGACACGGACTGGAGGAAGCCACTGTTTGATTTCCTCACCCAGGGCACCGTGCCCGAATCGAGAAAAGAAGCCGAAAAATTGAAAAGGAAAGCGTCTCGATACGTGGTACAGGAAAACCTGCTTTGGCGAAGAGGTCACGAGGGCAACTTGCTGCGATGTCTAGACGGCAGAGAAGCACAAGAAGTCATGGACCTTTCTCATCAGGTGGAGCATCAAGGAGGTGCGAAATTATGCAGACAGCTCCTCTCAATCGGATATTTCTGGCCCACGATGGAAGTCGATTGCCGTACCAAAGTGCGACGCTGCCAGGAATGCCAATTCAAAGGGAACCTAGTGCACGCTCCTGCTGTGGATCTACATGCACTAGGGACGCCATGGCCATTTCACACATGGGCTCTGGACTTCATCGGTCCCATCCGGCCAACGTCGCACGGGAATCATTTCATTCTCACCGCAACCGAGCTGTTCACCAAGTGGGTGGAAGCAATACCACTAAAGACGGCAAATGCGTTGGCTGTGGTCAATTTTATCCAAGAAAGCATCGTATGCAGGTTCGGAATCCCAAACACCATTCTTTCAGATAACGGTACTCCTTTTGTTAATCGCCAGGTAGCTGCGAAATTAGCGGAGTACAATATCAGGCAGATATGTTCTACCCCTTACTACCCAAAAGGAAACGGACAAGCCGAAGCGACTAACAAGACGCTGTTGAGAATATTGAGCAAAATGGTCGCAGACGACCACAAGAAGTGGGCCGACTCTCTAAGCATAGCTCTGTGGGCCTACAGAACTTCTCCAAGGACACCCACAGGGGCCTCGCCATTTCTACTGTGTTATGGGGCCGAAGCTGTGGTACCTGCGGAGGTTAGAGTCAATTCGGCAAGGCTGGCCTTCCATGCACTCTATGAAAATCAACGCGATCATGACTTAATCTTGCTGGAAGAAAAGCGAGAACAAGCCAAAAGGACTAACAAGCGGTACCAGGAAAGAATCGCTCGCGCCTACAACAAGACAGTCCAGCGAAGGGATTTCGCAGTCGGAGACTTGGTCTTGCGCGCATCTGACCACTGCATGCGAGAAGCAACTCACCCAAAGTTCGCAGCTAATTGGGAAGGACCCTTCGAAGTCACAGAAGTCTTCGATAGTGGCTACTGCAGCATACGAAGGTTGCACGGCACAACCTCAACTCCCAGTTCAATCAACATGCGCTGGATCAAGAAGTACTATCCCTGACTTCTCTCATTTCATACGTTTTATGATAACGTGCTTAATGTCTCATGTGGCTATGATTTACGCAATCTCCTCTCCCATATGAGAGGATTGTAATCCCATCTCTCCCATATGAGAGCGTTATAATAAAAAGAATTCTCCCAAATGAGAAGTTCATATTTCTAGCTGTTTATGTTGCTCTATTTAATTTGTTATTACTGTTAACAATGGTTTATTCGCTGCAATCGCAATCCATACAAACTGCGATCTTAATTGATCATATAAGCCTATCTCTACGATAGCAACTAATGCAAACGCGATCTTCAGTGATCATCTAAGCCTATCTCTTACGATAGCAGCCAATGCAATGCGATCTTAAGTGATCATCTAAGCCTATCTTTCACGATAGCAACTAATGCAAACACGATCTTCAGTGATCATCTACGCCTATCTCTTACGATAGCAGCCAATGCAATGCGATCTTAAGTGATCATCTAAGCCTATCTCTTACGATAGCAGCCAATGCAGTGCGATCTTAAGTGATCATCTAAGCCTATCTCTCACGATAGCAGCCAATGCAAACGCGATCTTAAGTGATCATCTAAGCCTATCTCTTACGATAGCAGCCAATGCAATGCGATCTTAAGTGATCATCTAAGCCTATCTCTCACGATAGCAGCCAACACAAATGCGATCTTAATTGATCATCTAAAGCCTATCTCTCACGATAGCAGCCAACGCAAATGCGATCTTAATTGATCATCTAAAGCCTATCTCTTACGATAGCAGCCAAGCGCAAATGCGATCTTAATTGATCATGTAAAGCCTATCTCTTACGATAGCAGCCAAACGCAAATGCGATCTCAATTGATCATCTAAGCCTATCTCTCACGATAGCGGTCTATACAAGTGCGATCTCAAGCCTATCTGTTACGATAGCAACTTATACACAAAACGATCTTACCTGATCTTCTCAAGCCTATCTGTTACGATAGCAACTTATATGCAAAAGTGATTTTAGTTGATCACCCAAGCCTCTGTTACGATGGCAACGCATGCGCAAGATGATCTTACTGGATCTTCTAAAAGTCTATCTGTGCAATTTATGCGAGAAACGATCTCAAGCAGTTCGCTAATAAAGCCTATCTTTTGTGATAGCAATTCGCACCACTTAACGATCTTAATTGATCTGCTAAAGACTATCTGTTACGATAGCAATGTTGTGAACATGATCTTAAATGATTTACAACGGCCAACTGCAAGCCCATCCGCCGAGATGGCACAGCTGCGAAGATACGATCTCAAACGATCTAGCGAAACACCCGCGAATCAATATATCGCAGATGCGAAACAATTACATAGCATTATGCAAGGCGAAATATGCCGAAACGCATGCGAAATTGTATTCTGTTGTAAAGAGACAGCAGATAATACAGAAAGCTATTTATCATTACGAGTCAAATGACTTACAATTTATCTGTCTAGATAGCAGCTTACAAGCGAAAAGCTCGAATCTAACTACGCAGCCAACACGGCTTACAATACATTCGAAAAGTGGCTGGTAAGCCAGCAGAGACACAGTACGGAAACCCGGACTGCAAAGGATGAACCCACCGGTTTCAAACACCGGCTACGCAACGCCTAGATCTGCGGGTGAACATCTGTAGCAGGGGGGATCTTGCTCTAAAAGAGCCACATGAATCCATACGCTCGAGATCCCGCTATCCGACAAGACCGTTGTCAGATATGCACCCCATAACATTTGCCCAAGGAACCACCGGTTCCGGCGATCCACAGGCAAGCAGAAGCTCCAAAGGGCAAGGGCTCCTTGTAGACGGGGATGAACGCGACGGTTCGTCATCCCGAGCTCACAAACGTGAAGGTGACGGATTCTTCTTCGGAGATGCTGAAGAAGAATTGCGCCGTTCATTACGAGACGGTAGCACGATCACTACGGCGCTGCACCTCACCACGAGGCGGCCGGAAACATGACCTGCACACATAATACACGAAGAAACTTCTTTGAACACATATGAGATATTATCTGCATTTTCTTTATGATGGTTATAAAGAGCAATAAGCCTCATAAAGTGGATCTTGGAAACTATTTCTATAGCACAAAGCGCAAACTCAGGATTCAAAACTTGAAGTTGCCATGAATCAACGAAAAACAAGTGTTGAAGCCAGCAGTCGTAAGGACTCACGGCAAAGCACATGTTTGAGATGAAGAACCCAAATAGCAAAGACAGGGTTTATATAGACCCTGTACAGGCTCTTCGGTTGCCTAAGATGAGTCAGCAAAATTCAAAAAGAGGGTAAGTTCAATCACTTACGCCTTGAAAAGCGGTAACAATCAATCACCCTACTAAAGGCTACGACGATTCAGTTGCGTATCCTAATAAATGACGGATAGTCATGATTCGGATGGACTTCCCAACGGAAGCGTGCTTATCTGTCGAGAAATTAGCGCGAAAATCAAGCAGAGAATCAATTGCTGATGTCATAATTGGATATGCACAGAAATGTCCAATCAAATCCCGGAAAAGGGCAAAACGGGAAAATTCATTGTTCTTGTTAAAAAAAAGGGGGAGAAACCCTAGCAACAAAACATTACATTAATGTTCAAGATATTACATTAATGTTTCAGCTATTTTTTTCTTGCTATTTTTGCAAAATTCGAAAAATCAAAGCAAATTCTTGATTAAAGAGTCTTGGGGCTCGAACTGCTCGCTCAGCTTCTCCACCTGTTCCACTTCTTGCTTCAGTAGCTCGCATCTAGCATTCATCTCATGATACAGCTTCAGAGCTTCATCAACCTTTTGCTTCTGCTGCTCCACCTTCTGCATCTCGACTGCGAGATTCTGGTGACCGAGTTTCAAAGTTACGGCCGCGCGAATCAGCGTGACTCTGTCCTTAAGAAACTTAAAGCCCATTCTGCCTTGGACTTTGGTCACGAGGTTTTGGCACATGCCACATAGCAATTCAGCACTCTGGACCGAAATGGTCGCAGGCGTAGCCGCAGATAGCTGCTCCAAAATCCAAATGGCTTCAGTAAGGAACAGCCTCCTGTCAAAAGGCCCGATCTCCAGAGATCTCACAAACGAGCGAGGGTACCTGAGACGCATTCGAACCACCCAGTCTACATCGGTTTGCTTCAAACCTGAGGAGACGTCAAAGATAAGTTATGATGTCAAAACTCGCAAGCGAATAATGCGACGTGCGAACAGTAAAGCTCTAGTTACCAGTTCCTTCCAGAATCTCATGAAGAGAAGGAATGCGGGCTGCCGGGTTGTTCGAAGACTGCCCTCGCTCCATGACCCTCCTATCAGCTGCGAGCTCCAACCTCTCATAGTCAGGAGGAAGAGTGTAGGCCGCACCAGCTGCGACTGCATTCCCAGCCTGCGAGCCCCAAATGCTCCACGCAGGAATAGGTGCCTCTGGCTCAGTCATCGCCGGAGGCGAGGGGGCAGCCGTAGTCGCTTGTCGAAGGACACTCTCAGATGCAGAAGCATTAGCAGCAGTTGTCCTTATCTCTTCAGCACTAGCATGAACATCTTCATCCATCAACACAGTGTCAGCTCCAGCATCGTCGGAAAGCTCGATGATGTCCTCACGAGGCTCACCCGTGTGGTCAGCAGCTGCGACGGGCTTCTCGGTATGGGAGCTCGGAATCGGAACATAGGACGCAGAAGACTGACTTCTCTGCTCCAGCGCAGGTTCCTCAGCATGACCTGCGACATTAAATGCGATGATATGAGGTAACTTGTGTTATAAGTTATTTTCGCTATCTTTACTAAAGCTAAGAGTAAGCACCTCCACGCGAAGGTGGGATTGAGGTATCCTCGTCATACACTAAGGACGTGGAACCATGCCCTATCAGTGTGTCTTCACTAAACAGGTCCTTAAGAGAAGCGTGACCTGAGGTGCGAATAAACCAGTCATGATTCTGCCTCAAGTGTCTAAAGCCTAGTACGTGCATATCACTCAAATAATTACCTGAGGGTTCTCCGCATTTGCCTACTAACCAACGGCGAATGTCAGCCTTTGACACACCATGCTTTAACGCACCCAGAATAACATCCCTATAAGTTACTGCGAGATTGAAGATCTCACCTTTATCGCCGCCTGCGATCTCTTCGAAGTCCGCTTGGACTTGCTCTAGTGCTGCTGCATCCTCTCCGGGAACCTCATCTTCCTCCTCCACATGAGGAGCCACTTCTTCGGGAAGCTCGTCTTCCTCGCCGACTGGACGCACTAAGTCGTCAACATGCTGCTCTTCGAGGCTTCGCTGTTTCACACGCTCGAGCTCCTCTTCCTCTCGCCGTCTTCTTCTTTCAGCAGCTTCCGCGGCTGTCTTCCGGGACTCAGCAAGAACGTCCTCGCTTATGGGCTCATCTGGAATGCCAGAATGGACATCTCTCTTTTGTCTCTTGGCCACAAGGCCACCAACGGTTTTATCATCATCATCTGCGAATACACAATCGGTTCAAAGAAAAGAATGGCAAAGAAGTTATGATGACGGGAAAGGAAATGCGACGGAAGTACCTCCTGATTCGTCCTCGTGCATCACAACCGTTACTTCTTCTTCATCACTTGCTTGGGGCTCCTGCCTCTCTTCCTCTTCCTCTTGGTTGAACGGAACAAAAGTCTCAACTGCGAGATCTTTTCGCACTTTGCTGGGCATGCGACCTTTGCCTTTGTCCTTGATAGAAAGGGACCTCACTGGAGGAGAAGCTGGAGCACTTCTAGGGGAAGAAATCGTAATTCCCTTTTGCCTAGGTCTCTTCACTCTCGGCGCCGCAATCGCTGGAGGGGACGGGTCATCTCTGGGAGGAGACGGAGCCGGAGGATTGTCTATCAGCGAGTCGGCAAAAGCCTTCATGACTGCGCGAACCTTTGTTTCGATCTCGGCGTCCATCCTCCATGCTAGCCGGAACGACTCCCCTTGCCTTCTGGTGGCAACAATGGTGTTAACCAGCGATTTGGAGCGATCACCAGCTGCGAACCTCCGCACATGACACTAAAACAGCACAGAATGAAAGTATCAGCGTAAGAAAATCAAAAAGCTTAACGCACGCGAAGAAGTTGCTTACCTCAGCAAACGCCTTGCTATATCTGACGACATGCGTGTCGCCCTTCTTGATTGCGGCGACTTGCTCCTTCAGAATGAAATCAGGGCACAAATGGTTCTCACGGTCCCACAGTGAGTAGCAACATACTCAGACTCGCTCAAACTGCAATTGGGGCGAAACGGAAAAGAGTTTCTTTTGAGCAAGGGGGCCCTACCTGGCTGCGCCGCCGCCTCCGTCTCAATCCTCGTTTGCTGGGCAACCCAGTATGCGAGCCAGTTCTGGGAACAACCACCCTCGCGAGTTCCCGCAGGCTGCTCAAAGGGAAGATTGCTCATGAAGACCGTCTTGCACTCCTTTGTTAGCAAGCGCTTGTAGCATCCTCTGATAATAGACTGGGGCCAGATTGATGGGGCCACCGCATCAAAACCAAACTGAGGAGAAACCCGAGTGGGGTCAACATCCACTGTAAGCTTTTCATACCTTGGCGCGAGCTCACGAATATGCTCTGCAAGGGCAGGAAGGGAACCTCGCAGACACCAGCAAAAGAACTCGCGATAGCGCTCGTGGAAATGCGGTCCCTTCTCAAAGAGAAGTTCTTCTGAGAAGACCATACCTTTGGAGGGGTATAGCTTTGGAAACCATCGTACATTCTCGATACGCGTGGCATAGGGCCTGGCAGTAAACTCCTTCCGTTTGTCGCATATCAAACTCCAAGCGCACTTGGTGTTGCTTGCTCCAAACCATCTCGCAGCTCTTCCGCTGTTGCGTGCTTCTGTCTCGCCTGGGGGACACCACTTATCAAGTTGAAGAGCAGTTGGAGCATAAGACGGCCAGCGCTCGAAAACCCACATTGTCAAAAAGGAAATATTGACAAAGGTCAGGACATCGAGGCGGCCACGCGACTCCCTCATAGCCAGAACCAGCTGATCGAGCCTATAATACAGCGTGCCCAAAACCAAGGGTCCGAGTGCGACTCTCTGGCCAAGAGCGAGCCTCACAGCAAGTGGCAGCACATGGTAGAAGACTCCGTCATGGGGGTGACCATCAATCAGGTACCTCGACAGCCAGGCACAGAGAAAAGCACAAAGGGTCAAATGATAGCCCTTGCCCTCTACGTAATTCTCGGCCTCCGGGTCCTCACTCAGAAGTTTCTTGGTAATACCGCTGTTCGCATAGTCTCGGAAGAAGTACTGCAACCATTTGTTCCAGGTATTCTTCGCAGACGTATCAACCAGCTGCCAGTTCGGAAGGGGCTTTGTAGTGGTCCACCGAGTGGAGATTTTCTTTACCTCTGCTAGGCATTCCTCCATCTGCGTAAACAAGGAAATTTCCGCAGATGTCCTCAAAGGACTCAAAGGGTCCACTTCACCCATGGGGGAAAGCACGTACAGCATTTGCACGTCCTCGAGCGTGGGGGCAGCCTCGAACTCAGCAAAATGGAACGTGTGGGTCGCAGGCGAGTAACGGGACAGAAGGTCTAGAAGCATGGATTGATCCAGCTTCACGGCAGCACCCTTCATAGCACGGATAGCAAAGTATACGCCGGCTTCATTAAGAGTCTCGGCGTGATGATCCAACACGTGGTCAATCCACTCATCCATATAGTCCAATTTCTGGACGAACGCCTGAGTAGAAATCGCAGTATATGGGAAGTGCCCGTTCTCGATCCCCAATCGAACTACATCCTCGGAACCAACCAACTCGATCAAGGCTGAGTTAACTGGGCGAGTAAGCGTCAGCAATCGCTCAACTGGAACAGGATCAGGCATCCTCTTCGCCTTTACCCTCGCATGGTAGAAATCTTTGCCGCCTAAAAAGGGGGCTTTTCGCCACAAGGCCTGCGGAAGGTCGGGTATCTCTTCATCTTCCTTGACGGGTCTGGTTACTCTTGTCTTGGCCATTCCTGCGAAAGAGCAAGAAAAAAGGGGGGAGAAATACCACACTTCAGTTTGAATTTTGGAATTCAAGATCTATGCGAAGGAAAACGAACAGTTCCGGTACCGATTTCAGAAATTGGGGAGTTGCAAGATCCAATATTGTTGAAAGATTAAAACGAAGCGGGTTCAAAGATCAAAACCTCTTCACAAATTCCATGGGTTTACAGATTCAACGCAGTTCAAGGCAAACACTGGTATCTTAAATCAAAAGTAAACGAGGCCAACCTTGTTTTCTTGAAGCCTGCTTGGATATGCACAATTGGAGAATACGATTTGCAGTTCTGAACTGGTGATTGATTATCTGGATATGCTCTTGAAGATCTCCGGGTACCATTCACTTTAAGAGAAAGAAGTGATGCTTTGCAATAATGGGGGATACAAGGTATTTATCCAAAACAATGAAGGGTTGCGTCCTTTCGATAGTCGAATCGCAACCGTCACCGTCGAATCGCGCAATCACAGGACAAGTTGACGTCACGCCTAAAACCCTAAAGGTCAGACGGCACGACCCTAGGGGTTTTAGGTCATAATGACACGCATGGGGGCTGAACTTACCCGTATTTGAATTGGTGCGTGGCGGCGACGCGTATGTTGGTTTCCGCGCATGGAAGTCTATACGGCTATGAGTCTTCACGCGCAGAAAGGGGGCTAATGTAGATACTGCTTTCTGACATGACAGATCTTGGCCACGTGGCAGCCATCCAGCACACCATATTGTGCTCCACACACACAGGATCACCAGCCGAGCTGATCCATGTGGGGGCTGCGAGACAGAGCCCTCGCATACCACTGCACGGGACTTGTAGGGACTTAGTGGTTTGGAGGCTAGAGTAAGCCCTGTCGCGTGCGAGCCAAGCCCGCACGCGACCTTTAGTAACTGTTTTGAGAGCTTTATGGCACGAGCTCCATAAACCCGGTCAACCCGGTCAAACCCGGTCAAACCTCGTAACGGTTCCGGTATTCGCGCACCACGTGCTCTAACGGTCCCTATATACTCGGACGAACGTGTCGTTATGGTTAAGCTAATTAAGCCGCCATTAATGGGCGCATTAACCACACTACAACGGTCATATTCTCCAGTATATATATATTGTTAACCTTTCCATACAAAGGAGAACACACTTGCCATACGCGGAAGCTCTGCCAAACCTCTGTCTCTCTCTCAGACATTGCTACTGACTTACTCTCTCCCTACACACACCCCTACTCTTCCTGTGCGATCCTTGATCCACTGCACACGGTGCACACGGAGGTCTCCCCGCCGGAATCTCTTGTGCACAATGGTCAAACTGTAGATTTGATTCTACCCCTACCTTTGAGAGGCTAGATAGAGTATGGTGTAATCTGATTTTCTTACTCTATTCCCTTGTCTAGCTTTACACAATTTGGGAATTGGAGTCTCTGATCACTCTCCCCTTATTCTCAAACTTCACAACTCCTCCTCTTCCCGCACCAACCCGCCTAGGAGATTTGAAATGTGGTGGCTTAAGTTCCCAGAAACTAAGGATCTCCTACAATTTATTTGGAGGCTTCCTATTAGAGGCTCTCCTTGTTTTAGAGTGGTCAAGCTTCTTTCAATCACGTTGAAAGATTTTAGAACCTGGGCTATGTCTAGGCCCTCCTTGGCCAACCAAATCTCCCTGGCCAAGCATAATATTTCTCACTATCAAACCCTCTTACCTGATCCCATTGCTGCTTCTAATTTTGTTGCTTGTCACAAGCAACTGCATGATCTTCTAGTTTCTGAGGAAATCTTCTGGGCCCACAGAGCTCGATGCAAATGGCTTCAAGAAGGCAACAAAAACACGAAGTTTTTTCATGCATACACTAAAGTTAGGAAGAATTTCAATTCAATATGGAATATCAAACTTAATGATGGTTCTTTTATCTCGGATTCACCTTCTATTACGCAGAAGCTTTTTGATCATTATAAACAAATCTATTCTCAACCCTCTCCTAGTGTCTCTGAGCTTTTGCAACAAAATGATAATCTTTTATCCTTCTCCCTCCTTTTTAATATCACAAAAACTCTTAGCCCAGATCAGCAAAATTTTCTCTCTAAACCGTTTACTGCTTCTGAAATCTCTAATGCGGTCTTTGGAATGTCCCCCTTAAAAGCACTCGGGCCAGATGGCTTCCAACCAGGTTTTTTCCAACAAAATTGGTCCCTGTTATCCACGTCTATTACATCTGCTGTGCTCTCTTTTCTTAACTCTGGTCATCTACTTAAAGAGATCAATAAAACTCGCATTGTACTAATCCCTAAAATTAATAACCCCCAAACTGTAGGAGACTTTAGACCCATAAGCCTTTGTAATGTTTTGTATCGTATCATTGCTAAGGTGTTGGCTAACAGACTTAAACATGTCCTCCCTTCTCTAATTTCTGTAAATCAAAATGGTTTCATCCCCCAGAGACTCATTCAAGACAACATACTTGTTGGTCAAGATTTAGTTCATACCATACATAAAGCCAAAACTGATCAACAACCAAAGCTTGGGGCTCTTAAGCTTGATATCTCCAAAGCCTTTGATAGAGTAAGATGGGACTTCCTTGAACAAGTCATGTTTCAAATGCACTTCCCTACTCATTTTACCAGACTCATCATGCAATGTGTCACCACAGTATCCTACTCATTAATCATCAATGGATCTCAATCACACAGTTTTATTCCTCATAGAGGTCTAAGACAGGGAGATCCATTATCCCCCTTTCTATTTGCTTTTTGTGCTGAGGTACTATCTAGCTCTCTTCAAATGGCTGAATCTGACAACTTAATTCAAGGCATTCCCTTTTCTAGAAATAAAACCATTTCTCACCTTCAGTTTGCTGATGACACTTTACTGTTTTTCAAGATTCAACCCAATACTAGCGAAAATATAAAGAGCCTTCTTGATACCTTTGCCTCTGAATCTGGGCAAGCCATAAACCTCGACAAGTCTTCTCTTGTCTTTAGTCCTAACTGCTCAGTTTTTGACAGATTGCAGTTCTCTATCAATTTAGGTTTAACCCCCCAGGAATCAATTGGAAAATACTTATGTATTTTTCTAGATAAAAAAGGATCTAACAAAGAGCTTATTAAATCTACTATTCTTAAAATCAATGAGAAATGTGTGGGTTGGCAAAGCCTCCTCCTTAACTCTTTTGGAAGAGCAACCCTTATTAAGTCTGTTCTCAATAGCTACCTAGTTTACCCAATGTCTGTATCCATCTTCCCTAAGAAAGATTGTGAGGCCATCCAATCCATTCTTTCAAGATTCTTGTGGGCAGGTTCAGCCTATAAAAGATGCATTCATTGGCTCTCTTGGGACTTTTTGTGCAACAGAACCCAAAATGGGGGTTTGACTTTTAAAAACTTACAATGCTTCAATAATGCTCTTATTGCTAAAATCTGCTGGAAACTTGTTAAAGATCCAACTAGCTTCTTCAGTTCCTATTTCATTTCTAAGTACTGCAAAAGGCAAAATTTCCTTTCTATTAAGTCTACCTCCATAGCCTCCTGTGCTTGGATAAACATCTGTAAAGGAATAAATACTCTCTCCCTTGGGCTGCAGTGGAAAGTTGTCAATGGTCAATCTCTTATGGTGAGAAATGATGGATGGATTCCAGATGTTCCTGGAGACTCTATAGGTGACTGTTTAAAGCAAACTGACCCGGATAGAAGAATCAAGAAGGTGGCTCAGTTAATCACACAGAATAGCCAGGGATGGAATGTCAATCTTCTGAATAATCTTTTCCCCCTTGGCTCAGTACTAAAATAAGTCAAATCCCTATAAGATTTAATGAAAACCAGGACACCCCCTTCTGGAAGTCTACCTCCAATGGAGTCTTCTCTGTAAAATCAGCCTACTTTCTTCAAAATTACAACAACTCCTCTCCTCCTCTCTCTGTCAAACATATTCAATTCCATTCCAACTCTTATGAATTAAATTGGAAAAGGCTATGGAAATCAGGTCTTCCTGCTAACTTACTTCATCTTCTCTGGCGTATTTGTTCTAATTCTTTGCCCTGTTTAGCTAACATTCACTATAGAATTCACTCTATTAACCCCAACTGTAACCACTGCCAAAATCTCATTGAAACCCCTGAACACATCTTCATTCATTGTCCTGTGGCTCAGCAACTTTGGGAGAGAACTCCTATTTCCACCACTTACAAACCTAACTCTAATATTGTTAATATTCAACATTGGATCTTTCGTTGGTTAAGGAAAAGGAGGGCCCGTTGCTCCATTCAAAACTTGCATTGGATCCCAACAATCTTTTGGATCCTTTGGATTACCAGAAACAAAAGACTATTTGAGCAGCAAAATCCCTCTGCAGAACAAGTTTATTACCAAACTGAAGCTTTTGCTAAATTTATTTCGATTTGCTAATCTCCTAGTTTATGTTCAGCTGCTAATCAATGGGTTGGAGTGGAAGTAAAGAAAGGAAATATCTCTTGGAAGCCTGGGCAGATTCAGTTTGATCCACAGTTTGCTCCCCTTGCGCCTCAAGCCTTAGTGGAAGTTTCTGATGCTTTTCCTCTTGCCATGTTGCCTCCAGCAAGTTTGGCTCATGCAAAAGCTTCTGCATTCATGGAGGATAGCTCAGCTTTTGTTTCTTCTTCGGCTCATGATTCGTCTGGTGATCAAGTTGTTGCCTCAGGAGATGCTGTTGGAGCTAATGCCAATCAAGAAGCTGCCGGTGAAGGACTTCCCCCAATCCCTGATGATGAGTTAATGTCGGCTGTGATCCCATTTATTGATGCGTAGGTGGTTATTTGGATATGTTGTGATCTCTTTTGGTGTCATCTTTTGCTGTCTAATGTAATCTTTGTACTCTCCGGTTCCCTAGACTATTTTGGGTGATCGTTTGTTGGTGGGGATAAGTTTCATGTGTCCCCTTATCTTTGGGCTTATCTTTGGGTTTAGTCTTTCTTTGTTAGTATCTTATCTTGCCTTGATGAAGGTTGTGTCTCCGTTTAGTGTTAGTCGATGTCTAGTTCGCCTATGTATTTGCATGGTTTTATATTAATGAAGTTCTTTTGGTACCACAAAAAAAAAGATTTATTAATGTGGTGCTCTACAAAACATTGATACTTCAAGTTCGCGTAAAAGTACACTTCCTCCGCTCCTCGCGTCAAAGTGACCTCGTAAATAGTGGCAAAAATCAAACCATGAAGAAAGAGAGGGAACAAAGGTACAAATGTATAGTTCAGATACTCTACCTATATATTTTTCCTGTGTAGTGGTAGTAGTAGTAAGAGTGAAAGAAGAAGAAAGGTGAAAAAGAATGTGTATGGGCTGAAGCTGAGACAATAGCAACATTAAAAGAAGAGACAAAGAAAGAGGAAGAAAAAAGAACAAAAACTCCCATCTCTCTATGAGCCTAGATGGTCCCTCATCTAACTCTTCTTTTGGCTGTTCAAAAAGGGACCTTGCAGTTCAACTCTCTTTCCCAATGAGAAAACTGACATCAGAAGAAAAAAGTTTCTCATCTTCCATTGCTACTTGTAGTCAGAGGAGTAACTATTTCCATGATGTTTGTTTCTCCATCTGTTAGGTTACAAATGTAACCATGCCAATGCCACAACGGATAGTTGTAACTTCCGTTGTGGCACATTCTAATCTAAAAGAGAAGACATAGTGCATTTAACTTCTCAAGCGCGCGAGCTCAAAACCCCACTGGCTCATTTCCAACACCCTGAACAGGCCTAAAAATGAAGCAGAAACCAGTTCAAGAAACATAGCCTAAGGAATGCAGAGGAATTTGTTTCATGTCCTATCTATAAAGAACTATGTGGATTTTCATGAGGGCAAGAGTTTTTTTTACAACTCCATTCATCTGATATTTTGTGTCAATTCCTTTAATTAAGCATTTTGAGGAGATAATTTACTTATTTGACTAGCTAAATAATACTATAACTTTATAAATTCTTTGATAACGGGAATTTGGACTTATTTGTTGCCTCAGTCGACTTATAACTTTATGTCAAAGAAGAATTGGGACAGGAAAATAGAACAAAAGGATGGATGTTTGTGAAGAAAAAAATTGTCGAAGTGAAAAAGTTCAAGAAAAGCTTCACAAACTCAACTTTTTCTACAACAATTTTTAGCGGACTTACAAGTTTAAATCTAAAATTCAACTTATATGTTGCTTATATGTCATACAAACATCACTTAATGTTACATAGTGATTGTAACTCTACAACATTCTTGTATCATTTATTTAATTGAATAACTTACTTGAAATGCTAAGGTTAAAAAAAACATGTCGCATAAAAAACGGAGACGGTGCCTGCTCAAAGTAAGTGTCTTCTGCAAAATAAATGATCTTCAAAGCATTGACTACTCCACCAGAACTGATAAAGATGGAGCATGTGCCTCAGGTTAATCCAGACAAAACTCACCTCGGTACTAACCTCCACAAGATCAACACGTTGGATGATTCAACCTGTGATCAAAACACACACAATCACTTCTCAATTAACTAATGCAGTTCAGGAGAGAAAGAGACCTCTCAGCATCTATATCTCACCAGAAAACTAAACAAAAGAGATTACATTTTTTTTACTGGTTCCCTTTCCTCCCTCAACAGTAATTTGTTGAACATGAAACCATGTTTCCCACTTTGTTCTTTTTCTGGGTCTGACAGTTCCAAGTGGGTGGATAATTTCAGGTTAAAAAAAGGAACAGATAACTTTGGCGTAATCGCGGTAAAATATGCTTAACATGAAAATTACGGTCGAACTGAAATATAACCGATATGATGACTTGATGAGTATTCGATTATCTCATATGGAAGGGCACATTTGATCTAAATCTATTCCCATCACGCTCCAAAAGTTGAGAAACTCCATCTACGAAGCAACATACATGAAAAACATATTTTTTTTAAAGAAAATAAAACAAGAAAATGCCAAAATGGCCTATCTGCATCATCATCCATCAATTAAATATTACTTAAAAAAATTAATTTTTTTAAAAAAATAATCACAAAATTAATAATTAAAAAAATAGTAGGGTGGTATTGATCCAGATCTTCAGCTTACTAGTCTACTACTGGGTTTTCTTCTATAAACAAAACATGGGGTTTCCCCCTTCACAATCCCAAAAAGAAACACTTCTCTTCTCTTCCCCCTCTTCTCAGCTATGCCTGTAACCTCAAGAAACCACCGCCACCACCTCTTCTCTCTCTTCTTCCTCCTCCTACTATTGCCTTCCTCTTACTCCATTGATATCCAAGGCCAAGCTCTTCTAACATGGAAATCCACCTTGAACACCTCCACAGAAGCACTCACTTCATGGAACTCCTCAGACCAAACCCCATGCCACTGGTTTGGAATCCAATGCAATCCCAACGGCGAAGTCACCAAAATCACCTTGAAGTCAGTGGATTTGCAAGGTCCATTGCCTGCAAATTTACAGCCTCTCAAGTCACTCAACACTCTCATCCTCTCATCCACCAATCTCACCGGAACAATCCCAAAACAGTTTGGTGAATACCAGAACCTGGGCCTCCTCGACATTAGCGACAATTCCATCTCAGGAGCAATCCCAGAAGAAATCTGCAGCCTGAGGAAACTTGAAAGCTTATCACTCAACACCAACTCTCTGGAAGGTGATATCCCATTTGATATTGGAAACTTGACCAGTTTGGTTTATCTGACACTCTACGACAACCAAATCAGCGGCGAGATTCCTAAGAGTATTGGGAAGTTGAGGAATCTGGAGATTTTCCGGGCAGGTGGGAATCAGAATCTGAATGGTGAATTGCCATGGGAGATAGGAAACTGCACCAATTTGGTAATGTTGGGACTTGCAGAGACCAGCATTTCAGGGAAGCTTCCGTCTTCCATTGGAAACCTGAAGAGAATCCAGACCATAGCAATCTACACTGCTCTGTTGTCCGGTCCAATCCCAGAAGAGATTGGAGACTGCACTGAGTTGCAGAATCTTTATCTGTATCAGAATTCAATCTCTGGTTCAATCCCCATCAGGATTGGAGAACTGAAGAAGCTTCAGAGCCTACTCCTATGGCAGAATTCGCTGGTTGGAACCATTCCAAATCAGCTTGGTAGTTGCAGAGACCTTACGGTTATCGATTTGTCAGAGAATCTCCTCACAGGAAGCATTCCGGCAAGTTTGGGGTCACTTCAGGGACTTCAAGTACTTCAACTCAGTGTTAACCAGTTGTCAGGTACTATCCCTACTGAACTCACTAATTGTACAGCCATGACCCATTTGGAAGTAGACAACAACAACATTTCTGGGGAGATTCCCTCTTTTATAGGTAACTTGAAGAGCTTAACACTGTTCTTTGCCTGGAAGAATAATCTCACAGGAAAAATACCAGAATCGTTATCTGACTGCGAGAATCTTCATGCTCTTGACCTCTCGTATAACAACCTCTTTGGCCTAATACCAAAACAGATTTTCGCATTACAAAACCTCACCAAGCTTTTGCTGATTTCCAATAGCTTATCGGGCTTTATACCGCCCGATATAGGGAACTGCACGAATTTGTATAGGTTCAGGGTGAACAATAATAGGCTATCGGGTACTGTTCCATTGGAGATTGGGAATTTGAAAAGTTTGAATTTCCTCGACATGAGTAATAACAAGTTTGTCGGAGGAATTCCTTCTTCGATTTCAGGATGCGAAAATCTGGAGTTTCTTGATCTGCATTCTAATGGGATTACTGGTACAGTACCCAGTACTCTCCCCAGAAGCCTCCAACTTCTTGATATTTCAGATAATAGGCTTACGGGTGATTTGGGTCCTAGCATTGGTTCATTAACTGAATTAACTAAACTCAATCTTGGGAAGAATCAGCTTTCTGGGGTCATTCCTTCAGAGTTCTTGTCCTGTGATAAGCTTCAATTGCTAGATCTTGGAAGCAATAGGTTCTCAGGAGAAATTCCAAGGGTATTAGCGCAAATCCCAGCTCTTGAAATTGCTCTGAACCTAAGTTTGAACCAGTTAGAAGGTGAAATCCCAACTGAATTCTCCGGTCTAACCAAACTAGCAGTCCTCGATTTATCCCACAACAAGCTTGCCGGAAACCTTAAAACCCTTGCAGGCCTTCAAAACCTTGTCTCCCTCAATGTCTCCTTCAACGATTTCTCCGGAGAGTTGCCGAACACCCCATTCTTCCATAAACTCCCCGCCGGAAACCTCGCCGGAAACCGCGCTCTAAATATCGGCGCAGATACTCCGGCCGACAGCAGCAGACGCGGCAAATCCACGTCGAAGCTAGTGATGACAATCCTAATCAGTTTCAGTGCAGTGCTACTCCTACTGGCTGTTTACATGTTGGTCAGAACTCGCTTGTCTAGAACCTCTTCCATGGAAAGCGACACTTGGGAGTTGACTTTTTACCAGAAGATGGATCATCTACCCATCAATGAGATTGTCCGGAGCCTAACATCAGCAAATGTGATTGGAACTGGAAGCTCCGGAGTTGTTTACAGAGTTACATTACCTAATGGAGACGCATTGGCAGTGAAGAAGATGTGGTCAGGGGAAGATTCTGGAGCTTTCAGATCAGAAATCCAAGCACTTGGGTCGATCAGACACAGGAACATCGTTCGTTTACTGGGTTGGGGTTCGAACCAAACAGTAAAAATGCTGTTCTACGATTACCTCCCTAATGGGAGCTTGAGTTCCATGCTTCATGGAGCTGGAAAAGGAGGACCAGATTGGGAGACGAGGTACGAGGTTGTTCTGGGGATCGCGCATGCACTTGCCTACTTGCACCATGATTGTGCGCCTCCTATAATGCACGGAGATGTCAAAGCTATGAACGTGTTGTTGGGTTCTCGTTTCGAGCCATATCTAGCAGACTTTGGGCTGGCAAGGCGAGTTGGTGGTGAAGATAGCTGTTCAAAGCAGAGCCAGAGACCTGCTCTAGCTGGATCATACGGTTATATGGCCCCAGGTAATACCACAAACCATTGTCATATACGGCATTTTCATTATGATTCACATTGTTTGGTAGAACTTTTTTCCGCTTTTAATTTGTTTCGAACTTTTCTGAAAGGTTTGGTATGGACTTTTTTTGTGTCAAATTTTGAATTTTGGCTTTTTAGTGTAAAACTGGCTTTTGAAAAAAGTTGGGTTTCACCCTCTTTTTTTCAATTTTTTCTTCTTAACCAACAAAAGGACCAATTTACCAATACTTTTTTTTTGTACTTACATACTGCAACAATTAATTTGAACTTCCATAGTTCTATTAGTAAATATAAAAGGGTAAAATGGTCATCTTCATTAACTAACAAAAGTGTTACATCACTAACTTTTTAACTACACTAACTTCTTTCACCAAAGAGATGCATCTTTTTTTCATCAACTTTTTTGCCGCAAACTTTTGTCACAACAGCTAAAAAGTCAGACTTAAAATTCCAAAAAGTCAAACCAAACCCGCCCCTTATCAGTAAACCCATGAGTGCTAAGTAATTTTTGTTCTGGGTACTGCAGAATACGCTTCAATGCAGCGTATTACAGAGAAGAGCGACGTCTATAGCTTCGGCGTTATGCTTCTAGAGGTGTTGACAGGGAGGCACCCGCTGGACCCCACTTTACCAGGGGGTGCACCCTTGGTTCAGTGGGTTCGCGACCACTTGCAACGCAAGGGCGACCCCGCGGACATTCTAGACTCGAAGCTCAGAGGGTTGGGCGACACTGAAACGCACGAGATGGTCCAAACCCTAGCGGTTTCTTTCCTGTGTGTTGGGAACAGGGCTCACGAACGCCCTACAATGAAGGACGTGGTTGCAATGCTAAGGGAGATTCGACATGTTGATCCTACAAGGTCGAATTCAGATCTACTGAAGAAAAGCCCGACAACTCATCCTCTCTCACCCCCTAATCGCAACATGGTCTCCAATGGATCTTCCAACTGCTCCTTTGCCTTCTCAGATGATTCTACGTAATAGAAGTTTCAAGAACATGGAATTAGCAGCTTTTTGTGCATATTCTATTAGGGATTGCTTCAGAATAGAGAGGCATCTTAGAGATACTTCTTAGAGTGTATTAGAATCTAGTTGTAGTTTCAATAATTGGTTTTAGCATCAGATGTTCGCTAGAAAAGTGTATTACAAGGAAACGAAGGGATTCGTTTTATGGTATAATCAACCCGAGTCCATAACCACAATCTTGGACAGTTGACTTGCTACATTTACTGCCTCCTTTGACTCTGAATCGGTTTTTCTTCAAATCAAATGTTGAAGTTAAGACCGGACTCCACATTAAATTGGATCTAGTATTCTATAATGTACAAGGGATTGGGATGTTTCAACGGTCCTTTTTAGAAGCTGGGTCAATGATTGGTTGTCTTAACTTGTCTTGGATCTAAACAGTTAGAATTATATGGAATATGGTTCTGTTCTCTGAGAGACAGCGCCTTTCCAGCAGTGCTCACATGTCCCCACGGGCCTCGCGTCACATGGTCATGTGATGTTTCAGTGAGTGGCTTAAAAGTAACGTAAAAAGTAGTACTAAATTCCAAAGGCATACTTATAATACCTAATAATGTTGATGTACATCTTTAATCTTCTTCTTATCAATAAACCCATCCTTTGAACAAAGGACTAGTGACCCAATCTTACTACTGTTCGATCCACATTTTAGCCAACATCATGTTGGATCAGATTAGTTTTGGTACAGAGGGCTTAGGACATAATTAGTTAACCTGAGACAACACTAAGGCATAATACAAGTTTCAAGAACATCATAAATGTCCTGCAAACAAAAAACATAATCATAAAAGATAAGTAACATCATGTCATCAACATTTAACTCAGATCTATTGCAGGCATCATCCAGAGGTCATCTCCAGATCACTGCAACTTATATCTCATAAGTAAAATAAAATGATCTTCAAAATTAATTAAATATTTCATCTCTTACAAGACCAACATGGGGCTTACATAGTTACGTAACCATATGCTCAATGTGAACACCTTTGATTTTGTTAAATATTCTGTTTCTTACACAACCAAATAAGGCCTCCAATAGCATGTACTTGGTCTTGTTACTATTTCTACAATTCTGTTGGTAAGAAAAGACCTACCTGCACACCTATGCACTCCAATCATACCAGCACAATTTTATCTGGATCACATTCATCACCCAAAATCACAACCTCTTTTCTCTTATTTACCCGAAAGATTGAAACAGATAGGTCATTGGTGTTTCTCATCCCAAAGCTTTGACTTTATCTGCACCCTCGTTCCTAAAACATTACTCTAGTACTCTGGCGAACAACTCCATACTTCTAATTGACAACAAACCACTCATTTGTTTGATTTAAATCTGCAAGTTGGCCAAATACAGACAGAAAAATTGCTCAACTAGATGATAAGTGAGCTAAGGGGATGTATCCAAGCACAAGATTTTTGGGTTGGGTATGACAGTTCACACTCAAACCAGCTCAAGCATGGATAAAGCGATCCAATTTGGATCTTTAACAATGCTACAATGCCATATACACACTTTTGATATTTATATCTATGCAACATAAAAACTAGTGATGAAAACTTGTGTAGTATTATAATAAAATGGATGGCAACAATTACTGTAAATGAATTGAGACGTAACATTGTACAGAGCAATTACTAAATTTACATTACATGGATAAGACTCTGGTTTCAGCAGATGATATATATCCACCAATAAAACCAAAGTACAGCATACCTTTTTTTTCTCTTGACGCCATCATATGCCCCACGCTTCTCTGTATTTGGTTGGCACTGTTAGGCTGACAAAGAAAGCAGTTTCATCCCAGTGGAGGGCTGACTAAGTCCAACTTCTTTTCTGCTAAACTCTTTCAAAATATGAGTGAATAACATAATGGACTAGGAGCGATGCTCAGATTCTAACTTCTTCAAGATGGCTTTAACAACACCCCAGTTGAAGCCGCGATATTGAAGCCACCTTATAATCCTTGTTTTGCGTGTTTCATCGGTAGCATCCTGACCACGGAGCCACTGTTTTGAGGCTTGGACATATAGACGGTCCATTGTTGCCTTCGACAAATCCAGATTCGATTCCTCGTCTTCAGCAGAATCACTTTCCTCGAAAACCAACTTCAATGCGTTCTCTGCATCAACTCCACTTACTCCTTTCTGGAATAATCCCTGTGACAAGGATACTTCACCTATTAATAAGAAATGTTAAAAACTGGCTGAAATGAAATAGCATTGTTCTAGTTTCATCTCACGTCTTCATGGAAAATATAAAATTAAAAGTCAGGCAGATGTCCATAGGTCCTCTTCCTAACAACATAAGATTATAAGACCGACGGTTATCCAACATGGGAACATTATTTTGGTTCTCAATAAAGAGAAAAAAAGAAGCCAGTTCCATGCATGTTTGGTTCAATGTCCTTTCCTGTAGATGGGAATGACGGCACGAAGACAAAAGCTAATGGCAACAACGGGATCCAGCAAGGCAATAATGAACAGGGACTTCAATCTAGACATGGGTAGTTCTAGCATTTTCTTCATCTTATCAGTTAGTGCAAATTAGCTAAATCTGACATGCTTGTTGCTCTGCTTTTAAGGATCATCACATAAAAAGCTGCACACAAGAGGATGTCGGTTGGGAACTTGGGATGCATTCACAGACTCACAGCATATCAGTCTAAAGGCCAATTGTCTAAAACTACAGTAGACAAATGCATCAAAACAACCTCAAACAACAAAAACATGCTCTGGAAAAACATTATCTCAGACAACAAAACATGACGATGCCAGCGAACAACACTAAGTCAAAACCATGGGGTCGGCCCAATAATAGGGAAAAAGCCAACAGATTTCTAGAAAATGTAGATCTGAATTGTAATAGCTTACTTGCTTGATCCTCCTTGGTCCCCAACTTGAAGAAGACCACCTGGATCGAGAGTACATCTCAGCATACAAGCGGTCACTGATCAAACCCCTACAGAAAATAAGAAAGTTCAAATGCACACATAAGAGCTATTAGTACATTTTGTCTCAATATGACTTATTCAACAGCAAACAAATATGTATAATTCACTGCAATAATGAAAGGTTTGCCTAATCCATTACATAAAGAACAAATGGGCTGGGATTTTACAGATAAAAGGATGTGTCTGGAACTCCTGCCATAAAATTAATTTTGAGCATGTTTGGGGGCTTCTCTGAGTCAAATGCATCAACAGATATATTTTAGGACTCGTAATATATTTTTAAAAACCAGACCGGAACGCCGGTTGAATCGGTCACATTGCCCCAAGCCAGGTTCGGTATTCGGATCGGTCATGTTGCAAAACCGGTCAAAACCGGCTGGTTTACAGCCCAACCAGCGAACCGGCCGGTTTTTTTCATGACTTCTGTAAAAATTAAATCTCCGAGGACTCAGAGAATCGAACCCAAGACAAGGCCCACTGGGCCAAGCACCCATATGGTAACATCTTTTTACATTCTATTACATACATTCTTTGAACTAAAACACCGTGTATCGTTAAATCAAATTTATAGTCATTTCAAAAATAAAAAATAAAAACGTCCAAAAAGTAGTTCCTGTAAAACTTAAGTTGACATTAAATTACTTGAGGAAATAACGGTATATTTTTACCAAAATTTAATTAAAAAATCATGAAAATCATATATTTTCGCAATTTACGAATGTTATTGTTGCTCAAACATGGGTATTCCAGTTATTTTGAATAATATTTTTTAGAAATATGAATATATTTTAATTAAGTTTATTACATTTTTATATAAAAATTAAATTATTTGTTATTAAAAAAAAGTGTGATTCTACCGGTTGAACCTAAAACCAGTAGCTCACCGGTTCTACATCTGGTCCGGTTTCTAAAACTGACTCATAAGTCATAACTGAGATAAAGCACGTTGACAGATAAACGGGCATGTAATACTCTACATATACTCAATCCAGTCAGAAACATAAGTATGAAAAGAACTGGAGAAGAAAATGCTCATTAGTGCAAGTGCAAACCTGTTATGAAAATCCTTTATCACTGCATCACTAATATCCACAGAAAATTTCTTCTTTAGCAGTTTCTTTTTCAGCTCGGCAGCAGTGTATGCTCTGCAAAGAATGAGACAGTGTTCAAGCACGTAAGTTCACTCTCACATGTTCATTTTTCTTTTACAGTTCCTTCAATAAATGACTTATTGCTGTGAAAACATTATCTGTTGATTAAGAGCTAGTAATATGAATCATCAGGGATGAGCATTCACAACATCTGAAAATATACAACTAGATCACTAGATATAAGGGGAAACATCAAACTGGTAATAAATCTCCAGACAGATGCATGCTTATAGTGGCACTGGAACAGCTTGAATTTATGTTCGAAGGCACACTTAGCGTGATAGCTAACCAACTACGCATTTAGCTCTGTCTAAAACTAAACATTTGAGAGCCTGGAAATATTACATGATATTTGTAGTTGATACCTAAGCAACTACCACATCTGCAAAAGAATTAAGAGGAGAAGATTTTACCTATCAACATAACGAACTATAAACCCCCCCCCCCCCCCCCAAAAAAAAAAAAAAAAAATGTACCAAACTACTGACCTTTTCGCGAGTAATCCAATTGCCACTTTCTCTGCATCATGCACGGTTTTACCAGCTTCTAGTGCATCTTTATTTTGATTCTTCTTCCCTTGACGTATTTGCTCTCGGCACTCAGACTCCGAAGCCTTCAAACAATGATCAAATTCTTCCTCCATGTCTGCAAATTGAACAAAGAACAAAAGCACATACTTCAACATTTTTACGATGGAATCAAATTCAGTATGATTCAGAGCATAAAAGAAGGCTATGATTACCCTCCTAAAATGATAAAAACCATACCTTCATCAGCATAATAGGGTGTTTCGTTTCCAATTTGTGACTCGTTATTCAGAACACTCTTCCTTCCAGTTGGACCCTCTAATCTCACTGCACTTCTATCCGCAATATCATTTCTTATATGATTCACAGGACCCAGGGAAGGCACATATGGCCTCCTCTGAGGTAATTCAGTTTGCAAGTTTACTGAGGTCACGTTCCCTTGACGATCTCCCAATACCTCAACAACCTCATTAGCCCCTTTTACACATCCATACTTGGAAGCTTCCTCACAAAGATATATTTCTTCCTTCACTACTGCACAAGGAACATATAGCATGATACACAATAAAAGCATCATATGATTCAACACTCTCAAAAACAAAACAGCCACTATAATCGTCCCTCTTGGATGAGATCAATAAAACTACCTACCTTTATTAGCATGATGGGTTTGTGACTTTTCATTATCGGAGCTTGTCCTTCCACTTGGACCCTCTAATCTCATTACACTTTCATCTGCTAAATTGGTTCTTACATGGTTCTCAGGACCCGGTGCATCTTCATTCAGGGTCATCTTCCTTTGCCAAATTCTTGGTTCCTCCACAACCACCTTAGCCGCTTCTAGACACCCATTCTCCACATCCTCCTCACAATGTTCAATTTCTTCCCCCACCTCTGCACAAAGAACAAAACCATGACACAGAATGAAGCATAGCATGATTCCACACTCATAAACCAATACAGCAGCTTCATCTACCTTTAACAGCATTTCTGGGTTCTAAATTCTTGTCATTCAAGACAGCAACTTTCTCTACCTTTAACTTCAATGCACTGTTTCTCACATGATGATGATTCTCAGAACTTGAGAAAGAAGGCATGTGTGGTTTCTGGGGTACTACTTGAGGTTCCAATTTTTTCTTGGGGATGTACCTAACTGGTCCCTTGCTTTCTCCTCCACTAGAACTGCAAATTGCTCTGGTCTTCACCATCCTATAGAATTACAGATTACAGTTACATTGGTCTATAGTTATCAATTTATCAATCGAATTGAGCAACTTTATACTTTCATTTCCAGTTGTGTGCAAAATTAAGAATTGGAGATGGAAGAGGGCTCACCAGGGAATTGAACGAACTCGACGTTGTCGTCCGATTAACGATCGGACGGCGAAATTCAAGGCGATTGAGGACATCTTCCGTTGATATTGCGCTTGCTCGGAACCCTAATTTAGAGCGGTAAAATTGTTCATGGAGGGTTAGGGTTTTTAGTAGTTGCTCGGAGGAGAAGACGGAGCGTGTTGTTGACGAGAGGCGGAAGCACGTGAGAGGTGCAGTTTATGTGACGTTTTGGGTAGAACACTTTCTGACCACCCCAAGTTGTGTGGAAAGACAATTTTACCCCTTATGTCTGTCAAATTTCAAAATATTTACTCCTTATGTCTAATTCTTCAATGAGAGTGTACACATAAATTTTGCAAACTCAAAGAAAAGGACGCAAACGGTAAGTGCACAACTTTAATTTGTATTTAATTTGATTTTTTTTATAAGTTATTTAATTTGATTTAAAGCGGGTACAATCCTCTTGATTTTACACCGGATCGGAAACATCTTATTAATTTCTAACTTCTCGACTTCGTTGACTTTAAGTGTGGCGATGAGGTTAATGATTTAATGGACTTTTGACCTTTTAATGGAAGGATTTGATGAAGAATGGTCCGCGACTTCAAACACCGATCTTGAGGAACTTGAAGTGGAAGGACTTTTATCTTCGAGCTTCCGAGCAACGGTCATGTGGTGGCGAAGCTTGAACGAGGGCAGAGCTTGATCTCGGCCACGTTTCGTATACTTTCGCCTCCTTGAATCTCCGGTAGGATGCTTGTGGATCTTCAAGAAAGTCTTCAAGTGATGCGTGAATGAAGTTTGGACAAGGGCTTGAAGGCTTGATCTCGAGATATCTTCATGTGCGGTCACGTTCTTGAATCTCCGGCGGAAGGCTTGTGGATATTCAGGGAAGTCTTCAAGTGATGCGTGAATGAAGATTGAACGAGGGCTGATAGCTTGATCTCGGGCAGGCTTCGTGTGTTCACGTTCTTGAATCTCCGGCGGGACACTAATGGATCTTCAAGAGAGTCTTTTAAGCAGTGTGGGAATGAAGATCGGACGAGGGCTTGAAGGCTTAATCTCGAGCAATCTTCGTGTGCGGTGGCGTTCTTGAATCTCCGGCGGAAGGCTTGTAGATCTTCAAGAAAGTCATCGTGCGTGTTCGCGTTCTTGAATCTCCGACGAGAAGCTTGTGGATCATCAAGAGAGTCTTCAACATGTGAGAGAGCTCTGGCGTCCGCTAGCACGATATCTTTTGTGTGTGAATGAGAGTTCTATTTATAGACTCACACGGAGGGACTAGTTTGTAATAATCCCTTGATTTCTTTTGATTTATTACATAAAGCCACTCGACTTTATGAGGAATCTCGTTCAAGGATATTTAAAAGGCTTTAGATAAAATTTTGTTTTAACCCAACAACAAGTGGGCTTGTTGCCACAATTGAGCTTGGCACGAGACCATATTGAGAGGCCCGTTGCGTTTGTAAGGTTCATTGTGGCCCGATTTAACCAAACAATTAAAGTCAGTTAATTAGTTCGTAAAAAAATTGTTGACATTTTTAATGTCTACAGAGACTAACAAGAGTAAAGCTGAGAGCAACGAGTTTATAAGATGAACTGTTAGAGCATCTCCGACAGTCAAATTGTCTTTGGACTATATTTGTACCTGCCCCAAATTTTACACCTGCACTTTTTGAGTTTCTGCTCCAGCAGCTGACCTAAATATAGGCCACCAGCATTATTTTATTATTTTATAATTTTCATTATTAAATAATTATGTTGCTATATTTAATAATTATCACACTTATTAAATTAATATTGAATTAAGTATACTATTGAAGCGAGTTAAAGGTATTTTTTGTAATTTTTTTTGTGTTTTTCACTTTGATTGTTGACAATTATTTATAAATTTACCGTTGCAACGGTGAATACGAACGTTGGAGGAGCAGTGGAGGATTATGAGGAGGATCAGAGGAGGAGCAGAGTAATAAATCAGAGCTTTTTATTTTTTACACCAGCTTCAAATTGTCCTCAGTTTAGACCAGAACTGGTCCAATTATAGGTCTGGCTCAAATTTAGGCCAGATTTTACACCAGCTGTTGGAGCTGGTTTTTGAGCAAAACTGGCCTATATTTGTGCCAAAGACAACTTATAGGCCATCTCTTGGAGATGCTCTTAGGGTAATGACTTGTTATGAAAACTCATAGACAAGAGAGAATCAAAACATAAATTTATGTGATTCAGCAAAACAGTCTACACTAAGGCAGACGAAATTTCTCCATTGACTAGAAACATTGGGTGTTTGTCAAATTTTTCATACATTGAGATTCACGAGAGTAATACGATGAAACCATCGGGTTATGTATTGTTATGAAAACTTGTAGACATGAAAGAATCAAATTATGTATCTACGTGGTTCCGCCAAAAAATCAACATCTACGGAATTGCATATATTTCACAAAAACAAAACTTAAACATCTAACAGAATATTATGAACGAAAACAAGAAAACGCTCAACCTAACATTACGAACCCAATGGCTCTATATATAGGCAACTTTTTAAACCGGTCAGGATCCAAGATGAACAAACGAGGTCAGATTTTTTTTGTGATCTCTACAGCTCGGGCCAGCCTGTCCAAGCCTTAACCACCCCCCCCACTATCTGGCCTATTTTTCGGTGTAGCAGAACATGAACAGAGTCGGTTCATAAAAACGGGATGCCAAAACAGGGTTCCACCCCAACATGGTTTGGTTTCCCGCATATTAATGTGTACACACTATCTAAGAATGTGTTAGGCTCTTTGAATTATGGATAAAAGACAAAAACCACCCCTCGAGTATGGGGTATATACAAAAACCCCCTCGTGTTCGGGGATATACAAAAACCACCCCTGTCAGAGTTAGGAAGTAACGGTTTTTTAACGGAGGGGTACAAAGACACATCTACCCTCACTTCAGAAAAAAATTACACTGCTATAAAATCCATTTCTTCTCCTTACCCACTCATTTCTAACCCTAAACATTTTCTCTTCTCTCTCTATCTACTCTGAAGAATCCCTCCACCCCTCCTTGTCCTTCTCCGCCCCCTCCTGGTTCCTCTCTCACCTTCAGCGAACAGCACCACCAGCATCAGCGCCATCCCCATCACCCACCACCATCATCGAAATCCCTCTTCACAACCCAGAACCACTGCCAACTCCCCTCTGCCCGATGTTGTTATACCGAATGATTCCGGTTACACGTACTTGACCGAGTATATGGGTCTTCTAGCGATGTTTCTTTGTCGAATTACAGTTTCCTCAATCCAATATTCATATGATTTATGGGTCATGGAGGCTAATGATGACCGCAAAATGTCTTGGGCTATACAGGTCTCGAGTATTGGACCCTTTACAACACTGACAGTGCCGACCAGAGTATGTTTAAATGATGACATTGTGATCATACACCGTTTGAATGGAAAGACATTCTTGTATAATCCTCGTGCCAAGGAAATAACAGAAATTCCGCTTTCCAATTCCAGATGGTGGTTTTGTTCTACGCTTTTGAGTCTTGATGAAAGCATAGTTTCCCCCATAGTTTCCCTCATAAACTCTTTGACTGTCATGGCGAATACAGACAACAATGATACATGCTAAAGTAAGACTATTCATGCTCTATACATTAAGTGATTGCATGACGTTTCCGATCACATTTGATTAATATGGTGGATATATCAATGTATGACGTTCAAAATTTAAATAACCTTCTCTTTTTTCTTTGAGATAGTCATTCATCCACGTTAGCGGATACTTTTTGTTGGGGGTTTTTTTCTTTTCTTTGCTTTGCCAATGATTTTGATTTTGTCTTATGTTGTTATTAGTAAGAAGCACGCGCGTTGCACGTGGATTACTTCTTGGCTGCCATCAAAGGAAGAGGTCCATGTTTTCCAGTATGGCCAATCCTATGCAATGACATGTATAGTGCATAACTTGATTGACTACAAGAAGAGGTCATGTGGTGGCGATGCTTGAACGAGGGCTTGAGAGCTTGATCTCGGTCACGTTTCGTATACTTTTCCCCCCTTGAATATCCGGTAGGATGCTTGTGGATCTTCAAAAAAGTCTTCAAGTGATGCGTGAATGAAGTTTGGACGAGGGCTTGAAGGCTTGATCTCGAGAAATTTCATGTGCGATCACGTTCTTGAATCTCCGGCGGAAGGCTTGTGGATATTCAGGAAAGTCTACAAGTGATGCGTGAATGAAGCTTGGACGAGGGCTTGATAGCTTGATCTCGGGCGGCTTAGTGTGTTCACGTTCTTGAATCTCTGGGGGGACGCTTATGGATCTTCAAGAGAGTCTTCAAGCAGCGTGGGAATGAAGATCAGGCGAGTGCTTGAAGGCTTGATCTCGAGCAATCTTCGTGTGCGGTGGCGTTCTTGAATCTCCGACGGAAGGCTTGTAGATCTTCAAGAAAGTCTACGTGCGTGTTCGCGTTCTTGAATCTCCGGCAAGATGCATGTGGATCATCAAGAGAGTCTTCAACGTGTGAGAGAGCTTTGGCGTCTGCTAGCACGATATCTTTTGTGTGTGAATGAGAGTCTCTATTTATAGACTCACACGTAGGGACTAGTTTGTAATAATCCCTTGATTTCTTTTGATTTATTGCGTAAAGCCACTCGACTTTATGAGGAATCTCGTTCAAGGATATTTAAAGGCTTTAGATAAAATTTTATTTAACCCAACAACAAGTGGGCTTGTTGCAACCATTGAGCTTGGCACAAGACCATATTGAGAGGCCCGTTGTGTTTGTAAAGCTCATTGTGACCTGATTTAACCGAACTAATTAAAATCAATTAATTAGTTCGTTAAAAAGTTGTTGACATTTTCAATGTTTACAGAGAGAAACAAGAGTAAAGCTAAGAGCAACGAGTTTATAAGATGAACCGTTAGGGTAATGGCTTGTTATGAAAACTCATAGACAAGAGAGAATCAAAACATAAATTTATGTGATTCAGCAAATTAGTCTACACTAAAGCAGACGAAAAACTTACATTGACCAGAAACATAGGGTATTTGTCTAATTTTTCATACATTGAGATTCACGAGTGTAATTAGATGAAACGTTTGACAAAAAAAAAAAAGATGAAACCATCTGGTTATGTCTTGTTATGAAAAGTTGCAGACATGAAAGAATCAAATTATGTATCTACGTGGTTCTGCCAAAAAATCAACATCTACGGAATTGCATATATTTCACAAAAACAAAACTTAAACATCTAACTGAATATTACGAACGAGATCAAGAAAACGCTCAACCTAACATTACGAACCCAATGGCTCTATGTATTAAACCGGTCAGGATCCATGATGAACAAACCGGGTCGGATTTTTTGTGTGCCAAAACCGGTTCCACCATAACATGGTTTGGCTTTCCCGCATATCAATGTGTACACACTATCTAAGAATGTGTTAAGCTTTTGGCCCATACCCCTTATCTTTCGTCTGAAAACCCTAATATACTATTGTATTGCCCGTCCAATGGAAACAAACTTGAGCAGAGTTGGAGGGGGTTGGAGATCATCTACCACAAAGAACAACGGCAGGGTTTAACAGGTATGTAATCTTGCTAGTATTTGGTGTCTTAATTCTAACTAGTAAATTAAAACTTCCCATGTAATCTGTGTTGCATGTCTAGGTGACGGACGAGAGTAGCAGCTAGTTTGTAGGCACTGGAAATTGTCGTGACGTTTATATTTTGATCAGCTATTGTTCCTGCTGGCCGGCTGTGACATTGTCAGGAGGCACACGGGAGCTTCCGATGGATCTGATTGTTGAAATTATATTGAGAATGGAAGTGAAACATATACTCCGCTGCAAGCTCATCTCAAAAACCTTCTACAGTCTAATCAAGAGCCCTAGTTTCATCTCTGCACACCTCCACCGTCCAAAAGCCGACAAAAGGCGCGCTGTCTTTCTTGCAGATACTGATACTAGGAACGTGGCCTATTTTCTATTTTCTGAGTTCCGAGTTATTGTTCCACCTCTCGATATACCTTTCAATTTTATCTCATTGATGGGTTCTTGCAATGGCCTACTCTGTATTTTAACCACCCCACGAGACAAAGAATATCGATATCAATCCTTGTTGTGCAATCCAGCGACTGGAGAGTACAGGGCACTCCCCATGACGCACTGGTGCGGATGTAACAACTTTGGGTTCGGTTATGATGTTATATCGGGTGATTACAAGGTGGTCAAGATTTGTAGAAACTGCTTTGAAAGGCGCTTCTTGGTTAGCGTTTGGAGTATGGCCACAAATGAATGGACAACAAAAAGCATCTTCGTCTTGCCAAACATTTTGGAGGGGTACTACATCTGTGATTACGGTTTGTTTGTTGGAGGAAGTTTGTATTGGATGGCACGTACAGTGTTTGCAAGCGACCCAAATGTGCAAATTGTCTTCTCGGTTTCATTGGCTGATCATAAAGTCCGTCAAATCCCAATGCCGGATGTCGTTGCACAGTACGATTACGATTCTTGTTACACGTACTTGACCGAGTATATGGGTATTCTAGCGATGTTTGTTTGTGGAACAGTTTCCACAAACCCACGTTACTATGATTTATGGGTAATGAAAGATATTGACGAAGAAGGGAAAATATCTTGGGCTAAACAAGTCTCGAATATCGGACCCTTTTTGATAGGTACTTGGCCAACTAGAGTATGTGTAAATGGCGACTTTGTGATGCTAAACCATTCGACTTGCAAGACAATCTTGTATAATCTCCGTGCAAAGGAAATAACGGAAATTCCGCATTCCAATTCCAGATGGTTTGACTCTAAGCTTTGGAACCTTGATGAAAGCTTAGTTTCCCTCAAAAACTCTTGACAGTCATGGAGAACACAGACAACAAGGATATATGCTAAAAGTAAGACTATTCATGCTCCATACATTAAGCGATTGGATGAAGTTTCCGGTGACATTTGATTAATAGGGTGGATATATCGATGTATGACGTGCAAAATATTCGTATAACCTTCTCTTTTTTTTTGAGATAGTCAGTCAACCACGTTTTGATGGAAATTTTATCTATTACCCCACTGTTTTTCTTATCGGGTACTTTTTGTTGGGGGGTTTTTTCTTTGCTTTGCTTTGCCTTTGATTTTGTCTTATGTAGTTACTAGTAAGAAGCAAGCGTTGCAAGTGGATTGCTGCTTGGCTGCCATCAAAGGAAGAGGTCCATGTTTTCCACTAACCAATCCTATACAATGAACATGTATAGTGCATAACTTGATTGACTACAAGAAGATGCTTATGAACTGCACTGCATACATTGTTTCAATCTGTTACAAGTTACTACTACTAGTACTAATTAAGGAGGGAGTTGGGAGAGGGTGAGTGCCAGCTTAAAACGGTTGAAATCAATTTATGCTCTCAATTTACGTTTGTTTGGTGGTAAATAATTTTCCTGTATTATGTTTATGTAACCCATTTTATGTGTTGTTGGTAAAGATGAAAAAACAAAAGAAATATATAAAACAGATAGATTCAAGTTAATTAAAATTTCCAATTTCAAATACTCCCAAGACTTCTACATATTCACCAATTGAAGAATCAAATGAGCAGCAAAGTGGATAAATGGGGCTTACGCTGAAAGTATTGGTGGCATTCAGGAAGCATCTAAGAGAGAATGATAGAGACGTCACAAGCACAAGGAATGATGGGCAACAGAAAACTTCGATTACATTATAAAAAAATCAACCTGGTCACGCGAGGAAGAAATGTTCAAGACACAATCTTTTCTTGACTTCACTCACCGTGCTCTCAATCTCTTGTATCAACACTCACTGTACAAAACCTAAACAATGAATGAAACAAAAACTTAATTGTTTTCTGCCTTTGAATTTGGTTACTCAAGGCAGACCGAAAAACTTCCCACGAAGAGTAGACCAGCTCCTTCTAAACTCTGGCATAGCAGCCAAGTTGTTGCTGCTTTCCTTTGTGTAGCGTGATACGCCATTGGAGAGCTTCTGATCATTCTTCCCGGATAGGAAGGTTTCCACTGCCTGTGTTAGTTCTCTGCAGCACAAGAATAAAATTGACCTTGTTACATGACAACAAAAGTATGCAAAGAAACATTAATTTGGTTTTGTTCAAAGTGTTAAGAATCCTGGTTCCCTTCAAAACCAATTGGCAATGAGGGGAGTAGTTCGAGTATCTTGGTAGGTTCAGGCTAAACAGATAGACATCAGGCATTAGCGCCCTGGTGACTTTTACATCCCGGCTCCGCCCCAGGGTAGGTAAAGAAAAGAAAAGAAGCCAGTTCCATGCATGTTTGGTTTAATGTAGATGGGAGTGAGGGCACGAAGACAAAAGCTAATGGCAACAAGGGGGTCCAGCAAGGCAACAATGAACAAGCACTTGAATCTAGACATGGGTAGTTCTAGCATCTTCTTCGTCCTAACAGTTAGTACAAATCAGCTAAATCTGCCATACTTGTTGCTCTGCTTTTAAGTATCATCACATAAAAAGCTGCACACAAGAAGATGTCGGTTGGGATGCAGTCACAGCATATCTATCTCGAAGCCAATTGTCTAAAACTACAGTAGACAATTGCATCAAAACCACCTCAAACAACAAAACATGCTCTGAAAAAACATTATCCCGGACATCAAAGCATGACGATTCCAGGGAACAACACTAAGTCGAAAAACCATGGGGTCAGACCGATAATAGGGAAAAAGCCAACAGCGTTCTAGAAACGTAGATATGAATTGTACTAGCTTACTTGCTTGATCCTCCTTGGTCCCCAACTTGAAGAAGACCACCTGGATCGGGAGTACATCTCAGCATACAAACGGTCACTGATCAAACCCCCCACAGAAAATAAGAAAGTACAAATGCACAGACAGGAGCTATTACATTTTTGTCTCAGTATGACTTATTCAACGGCAAACAAATAAGCATAATCCACTACAAGAATGAAAAATGTGTCTAATCAAAGAACATATGAGCTGGGATTTTTACAGATAAAAGGATGTGTCTGGAATTCTTGCCGTAAAATTAATTTTGAGCCTGTATGGGGGCTTCTCTGAGTCAAATGCATCAACAAATATAGTTAAGGACTCTTAACATATTTTAAAACCGGACCGGATCGGCTGTTTGACCGGTCAAATTTCCCCAAGCCAGTCCGTTTCGGTATTCAGATCGGTCATGTTGCAAAACCAGTCAAAACCGGCTGGTTTTAAGCAGGGAACCGGCCGGGTTTTTTCTAGATTTTCGTAGAATTTAAATCGCTGCGGACTCAGAGAATCAGACCCACAACCATGGTTATACTTGGGCCATCGATTACCTACTAGGTCAAACACCCACATGTTCACTGACTGATTTCTCAGATTACTAAATCATTCAATGAGTGTTTTTTTTTTCGAGTTTTTTTTTTATTTATTTAAAGGGTAGTACAAAACAAGCTTTGAAATAAAACACTGTGTATTCTTAAATCAAATTTATAGTCACTTCAAAAAGAAAACGAACGTTCAAAAAGTAGTTGCTAGAAAACTAAGTCGATATTAAATTACTTATGGATATAATTGTATACTTTACTAAATGTTAATTTTTAAATCATGAAAATCATATATTTTTGTATCCTACGAAATGTTGTTGTGTAATTTGATCATTATGGAGGTCAAAATTGGGTTTTCTGGCTATATTTCATTTTAGTTTATTAAATATTTGTATAGAAATGTAAATATGTGCTATCAAAAAAGTGCTTTTTTTTCTAACGGTTGAACCACCAGTCCGACCGGCTGAACCGAAATCAGTACCTCACCGGTTCGACGTCTGGTCTGGTTTTTAAAACTTTGACACGCAAGTCATAACTGAGATATAGCATGTTCACACATAAACTTGCAAGTAATACTCAAAAAATATGAGACCCAGTCAGAAACATTAAGAATGAAAAGAACCGGAGCTTATTAGTGCAAAGTGCAAACCTGTTATGAAAATCCTTTATCACTGCATCACTAATATCAACAGCAAATTTCTTCTTCAGCAGTTTCTTTTTCAGCTCGGCAGCAGTGTATGCTCTGCAAAGAATGAAACAGTGTTCAAGCACGTAAGTTTGTCGCTTCCCCTTCATTCTGACATATTCATCTGTCTTTTACAGTTCCTTCAATAAATGACTTTTTTCTGTGAAAATATTATCTGTTGATTAAGAACTAGTTAATAAATCATTTGGGATGAGCATTCACAACATTAAAAGTATGCAACTAGATCACTAGATATATGGGGAAATATCGAACTGGTAATAAATCTCCAAACAAACTCATGCTTACAGTGGCACTGGAACAGCTTGAATTTATGTTCGAATGAACACTTAGCGTGATAGCTAACCAACTACGCATTTAGCTCTGTCTAAAACTTAACATTTGAGAGCCTGGATATATTACATAATATTTGTAGTTGATACATAAGCAACTACCAGATCTGCAAAAGAATTACGAGGAGATGATTTTACCTATCAACAGAACGATTAAGCCCCTAATAGATTACCAAACTACTGACCTTTTCGCGAGTAATCCAATCGCCACTTTCTCTGCACCATGCACGGTTTTACCAGCTTCTAGTACATCTTTATTTTGATTCTTCTTCCCTTGACGTATTTGCTCCGGGCACTCAGACTCGGAAGCCTTTAAACAATGATCAAAGTCTTCCTCCATTTCTGCAAATTGAACCAAGAACAAAAGCATGTACTTCAACATTTTTACGATGGAATCAAACTCAGTATGATTCAGAGCAAAAAAGAAGGCTACGGTAATCCTCCTTAAAATTGTCAAAACGATACCTTCATCAGCATAAAAGGGTGTTTTGTTTCCGATTTGTGAGTCATTATTCAGAACACTCTTCCTTCCAGTTGGACCCTCTAATCTCACTGCACTTCTATCCGCAATATCAGTTCTTACATGATTCACATGACCAAGGGAAGGCACATTCCCTTGACAATCTCCCAATACCTCAACAACCTCATTAGCCCGTTTTAGACATTCATACTTGGAAGCCTCCTCACAAAGATAAATTTCTTCCTTCACTACTGCACAAAGAACATAAGCACTAACACGATAAAATATCGTATGATTCAACACTCTCTAAAACAAAACAGCTACTATAATCGCCCCTTTTGAAGGAGACCAAACAAAAATTATCTACTTTTATTAGCATGATGGGTTTGTGACCTTTCATTATCTGAGCTTGTCCTTCCACTTGGACCCTCTAACCTCATTGCACTTTGACCCTCTAACCTCATCTGCAAAATTGGTTCTGAAGGGCAGGAAGGATCTATCATACAGATCTACAACATGATTATAGCGGAAGATTCATGTGTTTACCTTGTCTTCCTTAGTTCCTAATTGCAGCGGATGATCGTAGGTTGCTTGCTTTCACGTGCCTTCTTCTCGATATTGCTCCCACCAATCTAGTGTGAATCTCGAGGACGAACACTATGATCCACCCCACGTTCCACCTCCTTGGATGTAGTTGGAGAGAGACTAGGGTTCTCTACAACTAGAGAGTGAATCTAGACAGAGTAACTTTACTGTGTGGAATAGCAATATTATAAGTAGGAGGCTGCCTCCTTATATGGGCAAAACTTCTCCTAGGTTTACACACAAACCCCTAGGGTTTGGGCCTTAGCTATTAACCCCTATAGGTTTATGTATTAGTGCAACTAACCCCACAAGATTACGATAATTGCATTCGGCACCCCACATGGCGCACCAATTGCTAACAGGTTCTTATATGATTCTCAGGACCTGGGCAAGGCAAATCTTTGTCAAGACCTGGTGCATCCTCATTCAGGGTCATCTTCCCTAGCCGAATTTTCGGTTCCTCCACAACCATCTTAGCCGCTTCTAGATACCCATTCTTCACATTCTCCTCACAATGATCAATTTCTTCCCCCACCTCTGCACAAAGAACAAAACCATGATACAGAATGAAGCATAGCATGATTCCACACTTACAAAGCAAGACACCAACTTCATCTACCTTTAACAACATTTCTGGGCTATGATTTGTTGTCATTCAAGACAACAACTTTCTCTAACTTTAACTTAAATGCACTGTTTCTCACATGATGATGATTCTCAGAACTTGGGAAGGAGGGCATGTGTTGTTTCTGGGGTACTTGAGCTTCAATTTTTTTCTTAGGAATTTACCTAACTGGTCCCTTGCTTCCTCCTCCACTAGAACTGCAAATTTCTCTGGTCTTCGCCATCCTATAGAATTAGAGATTATAACTACATGGGTCTGGTATTCTAGTTATCAATCAAATTGAACACTTGTCAGGGTTGCAGGTTAAGGAATGAAGTGTAATACGTGATAAATTGTGGTTGTGTAATTGGGACTGGAGTGCAAAGGGGTGTAAACTGTGGTTGTGTAATTTGGAGTAGCAGGATTCGTAGGATCAAAGGAGGGAATTCATCTGGGCCGTCTAGAGTAATTCGCCGTTCTATTTGAACGGCTAAGTCTAACGGCATCGTTTCTCTTCCTGGCCATCCACGTAGCTGCTGAGTTGGATTCTCCCTTGCTGTGATTGGTGGGTTTAGATCTAGGTGGTGACGCGGCTAAATCCGGTTGTTACTTTTATTAATTACATTTTGACCCACCCCTATAAAAGGGAATATTGTACTTGAGCTCATTATCATGAATGAAATATCTACATTTCCCTCCTCTCTCTGTCTGTTTCTTCTTCTTCCTTGTTCTCTTCTTCTTCTTCTTCTCCGATCTCATCTCCGGCCAAATCCGTGCTCAGGCGACCTTTCTGCTCAGGCAGACGCCACAAGTTGATATCAGAGCCAGGTTTCAAACCTCAGGGGGCGAAAATGGTGACTATGAAGAAGGATAATCGTCTGGATTCATTCGATTCATAATATAGGGTTGAAGTCATGGAAGAGCAATTGTACGATGTTGAACAGACCATGGATGAGTTCCGAGTGCAGATCGTCAACCTCGGAGAAGGTATTAACCACAAAATCACTAAAATCTGTGCTAATTTGAAACTTGAATTAGATATTGGAATTGAGAAGATTGAACAAAAATTTGATGAGCAATTTCGCAAGTTAATGCCAGGGCACAATGTCATGAGCAATATGAAAAACAAAGAGAAGAGAGATGTTGGATCAGAAATAGAACCCGGAAATGTTGAATTTGCAGGTGATGGATTGTTTAGAAGGCCTCATTTTGTGCATACCTCTAGAACAAATGCCAAAGAGGAAGAGACTGTTTGTGTTAAGAATTTCACTAATGGAACCGTTCCACTACCAAAAATAGAATGCCCTAAGTTCAATGGACATGATCCAATTGGTTGGCTACAAAAGGTGGATAGATATTTCCATATATATAAGATGAATGATTTGCAGAAACTGGTGTTAGTATCTCTGCACTTATAAGGAGAGACAGAGAGCTGGTTTAGGTTTGAGATCGCAGAGCTAGACACACTGAGTTGGGCACATTTTGGTGCACTAGTGTGTGCAGAGTTTGCTGAGCCTGGCCATGAGAATTTTCTAGGAGAGTTCAGCAAACTAGTGAAACACACCACTGTACTAGAGTACCAAGGGAGGTTTGAGGCTCTTAGGCCGAGGGGGAAAGCAATGTTTCCTTGGATGGATGATAAGTACTTCATCAAGATGTTTCTTAGTTGTCTTAAGACTGACATACAAAGTGTTGTACAACTGCAAATTCCACAGACACTATCACAAACCAAGCAAAATGAGGGGTAAATCCAATTCTTGGGGACAGCTGAAACCAGAGACAAGTAATCTAACTCCTGC
Organism: Linanthus parryae; assembly: GCA_023055425.1. NCBI lineage: Eukaryota > Viridiplantae > Streptophyta > Magnoliopsida > Ericales > Polemoniaceae > Linanthus > Linanthus parryae. Next base: position 122,345,500 of record JALGPY010000004.1, on the reverse strand, counting down.
TTTCAAAATATTGTCAGCTGCAGAAATGAAAGAGAAGGGAGATAAGAAGTTGTTTTTCTACTGTGATGAAACATACACTCCAGGGCACAAATGTGCCAAGAGAACCCTCTCTTGCTGATTGGAAATGAAGAGGAAGGTGAAGATGAAGGGGGCACTTCTCCCAACAACAAAGCAGGAGAAGAATGGGTTAAGGAAGAGACCTCAGAAGAGGGTGTAACCCCTCTCAGCATCTCAGTTCATGCCATGTCTGGGATCACAGCTGCAGACACCATCAGAATCTCAAGACACTTAAATGGAAAGTTGGTACACATTTGATTGACACAGGGATCACACACAATTTCATTGATCAGTAGACTGCTTAAAGGGTGAATTCTAGAATAGAAGAGAAAAAGCCATGCTAGTGTCAGTAGCTGGTGGTAGTGTTATTCACAGCAGGGGAGTGTGCCTACAAGTACCCATACAATTACAGAAATGCACCATACAAATTGATTTAAGAGTTCTTCCTCTTGGAGGCTGTGATCTGGTTTTAGGAGCTCAATGGCTGAAGGAGGTTAGCCCTATCTCACTAGATTTCAAAACTAGAGACTTTGGGTTCCAGCATCAAGGGCAGGAAGTGGTGTTGGCAGCCAGCAACAACAGTAGCAATGTGACTGAAGTGCAGTTGAATGTCATCTAGAAATATTTCCATCTCCACTCTCCAGTGCTGACTGCACAACTATACACTATTGGATTGCTGAAGACAACACTGAAGTACCATCACAGCTGCAGGGTCTTTTACGGAAATACCAAGACATATTTTCTGAACCTACAGAGCTACCACCTAAGAGGGAACAGGATCATCAAATACCTCTCAAAGATGGTGCTAACCCAGTGTGCTTAAGACCATACAAATACCCCTACTTGCAGAAGAATGAAATCGAAAACATGGTAAAGGAAATGATGCAGAATGGTACTATTCAAGCTAGTACAAGTCCATTTGTTGCTCCAGTGTTGTTAGTAAAGAAGAAGGATGGTAACTGGAGGTTTTGTGTTGATTACAGGGGTTTGAATGACATTACTGTTAAGAACAAAATTCCTATTCCAGTAAAAGATGAGTTAATGGATAAGTTGAGGGATGCTACAATATTCACTAAGTTGGATCTAAGGGCTGGCTATCATCAGGTGAGAATGGCTGAGCAAGACATCTACAAGACTGCTTTTAGGACACACAAAGGCTTGTATGAATGCAAGGTTATGCCCTTTGGATTGACTAACGCTCCAGCCACCTTCCAATGTCTTATGAATGATGTATTCAAATACTTTCTAAGGAAAATGGTGTTGGTATTTTTTGATGACATACTCATCTACAGCACCTCCGTGGAAGATCATCAACAACATTTACAACTCGTGTTTGAGACTATTAGGCAACACAAACTCTATGCTAAGTTGAACAAATGTTCTTTTGGAATGAACTCAGTGGAGTACCTAGGTCACATTATCAGTAAGGAAGGTGTCCAAACTGATCCCAATAAGGTACAAACAATACAGGAATGGCCAACTCCTAAAGATGTCAAAGAACTCAGGGGGTTTCTAGGATTGACTGTCTACTACATGAGGTTTGTAAGGGGGTATGGGGCTAAAGTCATGCCTTTAACTCAATTACTCAAGAAGGGAAGTTTTACTTGGAATGAGGAGGCTACAGCAGCTTTTAACACACTCAAACTAGCAATGGTGACTGCCCATGTACTGGCTTTTCCAAATTTTGATGAAGTCTTTGTTGTAGATACTGATGCATGTTATGATGGAATTGGGGTTGTGCAGATGCAGCAAAACAAACCATTAGCTTATTTCAGCAAAGCACATTCAGCTAAACACCTAGGTCTACCTGCTTATGAGAAGGAGTTATTGGCTCTCATTCATGTTGTGGCTAAGTGGAGACCTTACCTAGAGGGTGCCAAGTTTATCATCAAGACTGACCATCACAGTCTCAAATTCCTACTAGAACAGAAGCGTACTACTGTATTGCAGCAGAAGTGGATTACAAAGTTATTGGGGTTGCACTATGACATTCAATACAAGAAAGGTCAAGAGAATAAGGTTGCTGATGCATTATCCAGAAGAGCTAATGTGACTTTGGAAGAAGAAGCTCACTGTGCGACTATCACTGTTAGCACCCAAAATGGTTACAAGATCTCAAGGACAGTTACAAAGAGGACAGTTTTGCTAAAAACATGATGGCCACCCTTGCTATTGACCCCAACTCTGCTCCAGACTTTACATTGCAGGATGGGGTTCTTAAAAAAGGTACATTGTATTATGTAGGGTCACATACTTCTCTGAGATCTCAAATTATCAAGGAGTTACATGACACTAGGGTAGGGGGCATTCTGGTATTCTGGGAACCTACAAGAGGGTCAAGCTTCTGTTCACTTGGCCTGGGTTGAAGAAACAGGTGAAGACATGGGTCAAACAGTGTGACATCTGCCAGAGAATGAAGGCTGAGCATCTATCTTACCCTGGTTTACTACAGCCACTTCCCATTCCTGATAAACCCTCGGAGCACATTGTCATGGACTTTGTGGAGGGTCTTCCTAATTCAGAAGGTAAAACTACTATACTTGTAATTATTTATAGAATGTCTAAGTATGGACATTTGATTGCATTGTCTCATTCATACACTGCAGAGCAAGTGGCTGATGTGTTCTTCCAAAATGTGTGTAAACTCCATGGACTGCCTGATTCCATTATGTCTGATAGACACACTGTGTTTCTTATCCATTTCTGGAACTCACTTTAAGCTGATGGGCACTACCCTCAAGTACACCACAGCTTACCACCCTCAGACTGATGGTCAGGGTGAAAGGTTGAACCAATACTTGGAGGTGTACCTCAGATGTCTGACTTGTGACAGACCCAAGAAAGGGGTGAGGTGACTGAGTCTGGCTGAATGGTGGTACAACACCAATTACCACTCTGCTCTTCAATTAACCGCCTTTTGAGGCCCTTTATGGATTTCCACCTAAACACTACAATTTCCACCAGCTTAACTCCACAGGGAATTCTGAGGTGGACAATTTCATTAGAGAAAGGTCTCAGCTGCTTCAATTTTTGAAGGGAAACTTAGCTAAAGCTCAGGAAATGATGAATTTGTATGTTAACAAACACAGAACTGAAAGGGAATTTCAGGTGGGAGATTGGGTTTTTTTGAAGTTACAACCCTACAGACAGAGTTTAGTTCAGCTGAGGAGCAACTACAAGTTATTAGCTAGGTTTTATGGACCTTTTCAGGTTCTTCTCAAAGTTGGCAATGAAACAACCCGGGATCTCGGTTCAGGGTTAAAGAGACAATCGACAACCAAAAGTAGAAATATACTATTAAGATTACATTTCGCTTAATGTACATAACAAAATTTCGGAAATAAGTACAATTTTAAACATAACATTTGTGATCTACTAAGCGATCTAAGTTAAGCTAAACTTCTTCGTCTCGTTCCAGCGTTCCCATCCCCCACATTGATTGACGACCTGCGGTTTTAAAATGGCAAAAGCCGACGCAGTTTTGAAGAAATTGATCAGTAAAAACTGAGTAAGTACACGATACGACATGTAAAGCAACGAGTGGCACGGAAGCATGAGTTGAAACAAATCAGCAGATTTAAACATTAAAACTATCATATTGGAGAGTTTGGATCAAATTGAAGTAACCGAGTAATAAAAACCTCTCAATTTAATAACATTGAAAAACCACGGGTAGTTGGTAAAATATCCAGAGTAAACAAGTTCATTTGAACTGATAATGATAGTAGTTCATGAGTAGCCAAGATTTTTAATTCATTTCAATCGATTAGGGCATATCAAAAGCCACTAACAACATTAATAAGTAGTCAATTTTGAATTTCGACTTCAATCAACAGTTTAATTTAGCTGAGGCGTGTCAAGAGCCACCAGCAGGATCGATGTAAACAGAGGGATCACGAAATAATCACTAAGGGTTCCTTCTAGGGTCTATCAAACCCTATTTCACCCGAGCGTTAAGGGAGCCCATTCGTCAACCCCGCTCACAATATTAGCTAAAAAGCCTTAAGTGTCGACACCCCTATACCGTAGTGACCCTTACAAGTATAAGTAGCACTATATAGCTCTATAAACCCCTTGGCCTCAATATCTTGATACATTTTGGCTCATCGGGGGCGGATTTTTGAACATTGACGTTCTATCCAATAATAAGAAGCATTGCTTCAATGGTCTTAGCCATAACAAAATGGAGGATCGCTTGACGCCTCCCATTAATAACAGTACTCTGTACATCGTCTTAAGCCTATTAGAGGTATTTTATTTCTTATCTTTCACATAACCAGAATCAGAATATCAAAATTTCACAAGTAATTTTCGAGAGTTCTCAAAGGAGATGAATAAAATAGTTTAACAACTTTTGAGTGGAAAACATGCATTCTCATACTATTTCATATAACAAACATTCATTTGAAACATCAAACACATACGCAGGTATTGATATGAAAAGGCCGTACATATGTACTTACCTCTGAGCCAAGAACGGATAAAATCAAAGCTAGCACTCCGGCTATAACGCTCATCTCATATAAATCCGGGTCTCACGGTCAATGCAGCAGCACGAAATAATACGCCTACTTGGTACGAGCACAACGACTGGATACAAACAAGTCAAGTATACAGTCTATTAGCATTTACCCTCTACATGAGGTTGTATGCAAGAATGCAATGGAAATGCGGGTCATGCAAGCTAACTTGACCAAAATTCCCCGATACTTTGAAACTGTCCAGTACAGTCCCTGACTGTGCCTGGACCCCAAATTACACCCATACTGGCCCAAAAAAATCCAAGAATGACTCTTAACTCTCCCATATGAACTTAGCATCGAAATCTACAACTTTCAGTAAATTACACTTAGGCCCTTAAAGTTTGCTAAAATTACAGAAAGACCCCCCACCATTGATTTGATAACTCTCGAGTCAAATACTTCCTTATTGAGACTTCAAATATCCTTCTAAGTCAGGTTGTTGCTCTCAAAAAATTAATCTATTCTCAAGTAGTTCAAGTGTGAAGTTTTAATTAAATGCACATAGGCCCCCGAAGTTTTGTAAAACTGCAAAAAGACCCCAACATTTGACTTGGTTTACACAAGCCCATAATTACATACGATTACTCCAAATAGGCATACAAGACATGCTGACAAACTCCAAGTTACTAAACGAATCTCAATTCAAAGTTTAAGTGAAATGACTATTTTGCCCCTCCTATACAGTTCAGTCAAACAAGGGTTTTCGGAAAGTCAAACTTGGTCAAACTTGATATATAGACTCCGAATATGAATACGAACAAGTTTCGTGAAGAACGCTAAGGCCAGAAACGTCATTCAAATGGTCAAAACCGGATATCAAAGATAGCAAAAAGTCGTTTCAAGTGGTCAACTTTGCAGCTGATTTCTGATCAATTGAGAAGGAGTTTTGAGAAAATGGAAATTGGGTTTTGAAGATGACAGTTCAAGGATTCCAGAACATATTTTAACTCCTAAAAACTCCAAGTATTCAAAGAAGTATCGCTAGCCAAAGTTGGATGAAAATTACGATTCAATACTTAGAAAAATTCGATAGTGCTTCACGAGTTCAAACTAGCAACTTTAGGCTCGTTTTGTGAGAAATCCGTTATAAATTTGAAGATGACCCAGAGACGATGAAATGAAGTATTATGTATCAGTTTTACACAGGAGAAAGCAAATCTAAATTTCAGTAAGTTTTGAAGAAGATACAATGGTTAGAAAATGGGTGTTTCACCATGACTTTTCATACTTAGAATTTTTTTGGCACTTGGCAGTGAAGAACACATCAACCACTTCGCTAACTAGCCATGTTCAAGCCCAATTTCAGAGGGTTTAGAGATGAGATTGGACCACGAAATTCTAATGAAACTTGTAGCTAGCATACCCAGGATTACACAGGAAGAAACCGTGAATGATACGGACAAGAATCGAGGGAGTTACAAGCATTTGAACGGGGGCAGTTTGTGCCAAAATTCAAAAACTCCAAGAACACATTTTAACTACCAGCACAAACCTAGCATGTTTGGACTGATTTTGAGGCAACTTAGAGAGGAAATCACAGCTTCTAACCTATACTATGTTAAAGAACAATGCCCAGGGTTTCAAACAAGCCAAAGGTCACTCGAAACGGATCAAAAATGAGGAAATTACAGTCGCCTAAACCTGACCCAGAAACATGACGGAAAAACGCCCAGCTGTGACTTCAAACCCGAATCAAACGACTACCTGGGTTGAAATGCAGAGTCTAGAGTTTTTCTAAATGGTCTAAGGATCATTTTGATGCAAAAATTTCCAGAAACGGAGAAGAAAATAGAGAGAAACGAATTTCTACCTTCGCTCCGGCGAGTATGAAGATTCCGGCGAGTAACAGCCCCTAAAATCGGCGATTCCTCCTTGTTTGATCCTGATAACACGGTCTAAATTAGTCCCAGGCCTCATGAGAGAAGCGAGAAACGGTCAAAACAACCCAGAACGCGATTTACCGAGAGTTCTACTACTAGCAGCAGCTTCTCCGGCGGCGGCACAAACCCAGAACCCGACGACCTCCTTTCCTGACGAATTACAGCCAACAATCGGTACCCCTGAGCTCGTCATAGCCTCAACAACACGGAAACAAGACTCAATCCCGCTGAATTAAAACGTACAGAACGAATTAACTAAATTGAAAGCTAGGGTTCCTCACCTTCGAATGCGGTTTTCTATCTCGATACCCAATGAAACTTTAAATTGCTTTGTGCGTTTTGCTCCCCCCGTCACCCTCTATCTCAAGCTATAACAGTTTTTGAAATGGAAAAGTAGTGGTGGTGCTAGGGTGGTAGTTGTGGTGGTTGTTCTTGAGGGAAGAAGAAGTAGATGATGAAGGTGATGAGGTCTCTCTCTTTCTCTCTTTCTCTCTCAGCAGATGGTGAAGTGGGAGGGGAGAGTAGAGCTTCCACCTAGCACTTGAGGTGTCAAAATGAGGTTGCCAAGTGGTACACATGCATGGAGGGGTTAAAGTGTAGTTTTTCAAACTTTAGTGTAGCTTCTACTTAATTTCAGATAATTGCAAAACCACCCCGAACATCTCTAGTGCTCCAAAATAATTCTAACAACTTCCGAATATTGACAATACTCCCAAAACTCCAACTTTAAAGCCCTGACAGACTATTTACAAATTTACCCCCAAAGACTAGATATTGCACTTAGAGTCGGCTTGAAAAATAGGGGTGTTACAGGCAAGGTACCTTACAAGTTGAAGGTACCTGACACTTCTAGAGTTCCTCCAGTTTTTCATGTGTCTCAGCTCAAGAAGGCCATTGGGTCCTATTCTGCATCTTCCACTCTGCCTCATGTTGGCCCAGATGGTCAGTTTTTGGTTGAACCCATAGCTATTCTGGATAGAAAGCCGGTCAAACAAGGTAATTCTTCTTCTGTCCAAGTTTTAGTCCGGTGGTTTATTTTTTCTCCTACTGAGGCTACTTGGGAGGATTAATATAAGCTCAGGGCCCAATTTCCACACTTTAAAGCTTGAGGACAAGATTTGTTTTACGGGGGATGGACTTGTCACGGTTGCAGGTTAAGGACTGAAGTGTAATGCGTGATAAATTGTGGTTGTGTAATTGGGACTGGAGTGCAAAGGGGTGTAAACTGTGGTTGTGTAATTTGGAGTAGCAGGAGCCGTAGTATCAAAGGAGGGAGTTTATCTGGGCCCACTAGAGTAATTAGTCGTTCTATTTGAACGGCTAAGTCTAACGGCATCGTTTTGCTTCCTGTTCATCCACGTAGCTGCTGAGTCGGATTCTCCCTTGCTGTGATTAGTGGGTTTAGATCTCGGTGGTGACGCGGCTAAATTCGTTAGTTGATTTTGTTAATTACTTTTCAACCCCACCCCTATAAAAGGGAATATTGTACTTGAGCTCATTATCATGAATGAAATATCTACATTTCCCTCCTCTCCCTGTCTGTTTCTTCTTCTTCCTTGTTCTCTTCTTCTTCTTCTCGGATCTCATCTCCGGCCAAATCAGTGCTCAGGCGACTTTCCAACTCAGGCGGACGCCACAACAACTTTACACCCTCATTTCCAGTTGTGTGCAAAATTAAAAATGGAGGAGGAAGAGGGCTCGCTAGGGAATTAAACGAACTCGACTCCAACAAACGATCGGACGGCGAAATTCGCAGCGATTGAGGACATCTTCCTGTTGATATTGCTCTTGCTCGGAACCCTAATTTAGAGCGGTAAAGATTCAACAAGGGCTAGGGTTTTAGTAGTTGCTCGGAGGGAAAGACGGAGCGTGTACTTGACGAGAAACCGAAGCGTGTGGGAGTACACTGTATATGACTTTTTGGGTAGAACACTTTCTGACCACCTCAAGTTTTATGAAAAGACAATTTTACCCTCACTTGTTTTGTAAATGATACTATTACTCCTTACATCTAGGGATGAAAATGGTTTGGTTCGGTTTTTACGGTTTTGAGGTATCTCAAGCCGAAACCGAACCGTATTCACGGTATTCAACTGTTTGGCATTTTTGCAAACCTGGACCTAACACTAATAACTTCCAAAGCGAACCGAACTGTAATAGCTTCCAAACCGAACCGAACCGAACCGAACCAAATCAAACCGCCCGGTTCGGCTCGGATTGCGGTTTTTCCGGTTTGAACTTGCATCCCTATTACACCTGTGAAATTTCAAAATATTTACACTATCCACTGGTATGGGTTAGGCTCCTTGAATTTTTAGGCCCAGACTCCTCTCTCACCTGTCGCCTGAAAACCCTAATATACCTAGACCAATCGGACACAAACTTGAGCAGAGTTGGAGGGGTTGAAGATCATCTACCACAAAGAACAACGGCAGGGTTTAACGGGTATGTAATTGATACGGTATCCATGACACCCACACAGTTAGGGGAGGGACTACATGAGGATTCGGTTGAGACGCAGCCCCAGCAGGTGGGTCGGGCACGACGGACAGTTGGTCCACCTTCGTATCTGAAGGACTACGTGCAACCTAGGCCGACGCGTTAGCATTCCTTTGATTGCAAGACTTTATATTTTTGTTTAGTTAATTATGTTAGTTGGATTTATTTGAACTTTGTCAGAAGTAGATGTCTTTTTTATAAATCTGGGGTTTCTATACGGTTTTTTACCCAGATTAGGATTAGGTCGAACCGTCAGGGTTAGAGGTATAAAATGGGTGTAAAAGTTTTCTGATGATAATAAGAAAATTTTCAGCCCTAATTTGTGTCTTTTCCTTCACGTGAGAACCCCTGGTGCCTAGAGATACCAACTGGTATCAGTAATGTTGCTATTGTTCGTAATCTGGTTTCTTAATTCAAACTAGTAAATTAAAACTTCCCATGTACTCCTTGTTGCATCATCATCTTCATTGCGGCTAGCTATTGTTCCTGCTGGCCGGCGGTGACCAATGTCAGGAGGTACACGGGAGCTTCCGATGGATGTGATGGTGGAAATTATATTGAAAATGGAGTGAAACATATACTCCGCTGCAAGCTCCTCTCCAAAACCTTCTACAGTCTAATTAAGAGCCCTAGTTTCGTCTCTGCACACCTCTACAGTTCAAAACCAAAGAGAAGACATGTTGCTCTTCTTGCAGATAATCATACTACGAACCTGGCCTATTTGCTATTTTCTGAGTTCCGAGTTATTGTTCCACATCTCGATATACCTGGCAAGGTTATCTCATTGATGGGTTCTTGCAATGGACTGCTCTGTATTCTAACCAAGCCACGAGACGATGAATCTCGATATCAATCCTTGTTGTGCAATCCAGCGACTGGAGAGTACAGGGCACTCCCCATGACGCACTGCTGCGGATATGACAACTTTGGGTTCGGTTATGATGCTATATCGGGTGATTACAAGGTGGTCAGAATTTGCAAATACTTCTGTGAAAGGCCTTTCGGGGTTCATGTTTGGAGTATGGCCACAAATGAATGGAGAGAAATCCACTCTGCCTTGCCAAATCTTTTGGAAGGGTACGACACTTTGCATTCCGGCTTGTATGTAAGAGGAAATCTATATTGGAAAGCACGTCCACGTGGTGCCAGACGCGGCCGTGCTGAAATAATCTTCTCGGTTTCATTGGCTGATGATACCGTCCGTCAAATCCCAATGCCGGATATTGTTGTACAGAATGATTCCGGTTACACGTACTTGACCGAGTATATGGGTCTTCTAGCGATGTTTCTTTGTCGAATTTCATATTCCCCAATCCAATATTCATATGATTTATGGGTCATGGAGGCTAACGACAACCGCAAAATGTCTTGGGCTATACAGGTCTCGAGTATTGGACCCTTTACGACACTGACAGTGCCGACCAGAGTATTTGTAAATGATGACATCGTGATGGTACAACGTTTGAATGGCAAGACATTCTTGTATAATCCTCGTGCCAAGGAAATAACGGAAATTCCGCTTTCCAATTCCAGATGGTGGTTTTGCTCTACGCTTTGGAGTTTCCCCCCATAGTTTCCCTCAAAAACTCTTTTGACTGTCATGGCGAACACAGACAACAAGGATACATGCTAAAGTAAGACTATTCATGCTCCATACATTAAGCGATTGCATGACTTTTCCGATGACATTTGATTAATATGGTTGATATATCAATGTATGAACTTCTATTTTTTCGTCGAGATAGTCAGTCAACCACGTTTTGATGGATTTTTTTATCTATTGCCCCACTGTTTTCTTATCGGATACTTTTTGTTGGGGTTTTTTTCTTTGCTTTGCTTTGCTTTGCTTTGCTTTGCCTTTGATTTTTTCTTATGTACCACTCCGTCCCAGCTCTTTCTTCCCAATTTGACTTTTGTCACTATTCACTGGGTCACTTTGACCCGGTGATTTGAATAGCAAACCGATGTAACTTTTTGATAATTTTTTCATGGTGTTGTAGAGTAAAAAGTGCTCTATAATATGGTGAAAAAATTATCAAAAAATCGTATTATTTTGCTATCCAAATCACTCGGTCAAAGTGACCCAGATACGAGTCAAAAAAGTCAGATGGGAAGAAAGAGCTGGGACGGAGTGGTAGTAGTTACTAGTAAGAAGCACGCGTGTTGCACGTGGATTCCTGCTTGGCTGCCATCAAAGGAAGCGGTCCATGTTTTCCAGTATCCAATCCTATACAATGAACATGTATAGTGCATAACTTGATTGACTACAAGAAGATGCTTATGAACTGCACTGCAAATTAAGGAGGGAGTTGGGGAGGGTGAGTGCCAGCTTAAAACGGTTGAAATCAATTTCTGCTCTCAATTTACGTTTGTTTGGTGGTAAATAATTTCCCTGTATTATGTTTGTGTAACCCATTTTTTGTGTTGTTGGTAAAGATGAAAAAAAACATATATATATATATATATAAAACAAGATAGATTCAAGGTAATTAAAATTTCCAATTTCAAGGACTCCCTGGACTACATATTCTCCAACTGAAGAACCAAATGAGCTAACCGAAGTGGTAAATGGGCTTCTTATGCTGAAAGAATTGGTGGAATCCAGGAAGAATCTAAGAGAGAATGATAGAGATGTCAGAAAGGGAAGGAATCATATTATACTCATGGGAAACTGAAAACTTTGATTACATTATAAGAAAAATCAATCCGATCACGCGAGGAAGAGATGTTCAAGATAATCTATTCTTGACTTCGCTCACCATGCTCTCAATCTCTGTCAAGAGATCATCCAACTTCCATCTCCGATATCAACACTCACTGTACAAAACCTAAACAATGAATGAAATAAAAACTTGTTTCCTGCCTTTGAATTTGGTTACTCAAGGCAAATAAAAACTTGTTTCCTGCCTTTGAATTTGGTTACTCAAGGCAGACCGAAAAACTTCCCACGAGGAGTAGACCGGCTCCTTCTAAACTCTGGCATTGCAGCCGAGTTGTTGCTGTTTTCCTTTGTGTAGCGTGATACGCCATTGGAAAGCTTCTGATCATTTTTCCCGGATAGGAAGGCTTCCACTGTCTGTGTTAGTTCTCTGCAGCACAAGAAGAAAAAAATCACCTTGTTACTCGACAACAAAAGTATGCAAAGAAACACTAATTTGGTTTTGTTCAAAGTGTTGAGAATCATGTTTCCTTCAAAACCAATTGACAATGAGGGGAGTAGCCCAGGTATCTTGGTAGGCTAAACATATAGAGTGCGAAACAGACAGACATGAAGACGGATCGACTAAACACGGCTCTAATACCATGTTAAGAATCTTGGGGTTCCACCTCAAAACCAGTTAGCAATGAGGGGAGTAGCCCAAGTATCTTAGTAGGCACAGGCGAAACAGACAGAATCCCAATGTGGGACAAACAACGGTTCCCAACACAACGTTCACCTTAAGTCTCTCACCTTGGCTCAACAATTTGGGAATTTCTCGAAGAGTTCCTTTGGAGCTTCTTCACCTTCAAGGCAGAAGAATGCAACGGCGACACAAACCCATGCTCATTTTCAGTCTCAGAGAAGTCGCTCTTCCGAGCTTCCTCAATCTTCCCCCCATTATCAACCTCAGAAAGCGATGCCACAACAACATCCGCCTTCTGAGTTCTAGATTGCAGCTGATTCTTGTTCCTGACTTTACCTTCAGGCTTGATTTTTCTAATGCCTCCATGCCTCACATTGAGCACTTTCTCTTCATTTTCATGGACACCTTTCTTCGTGATCGCCCTTTGGAAGCTGAAGAAAGCATCAGAAACATTCGCGTTGCTCTCAACTGATGGGAACAAAGGGATTGAGGCAAAAGATTTGTTAACAACCGCTCTAGGCATTTGAAGCTTTGATGTCGGTGTGGTTTCATTTACATCAACTTGGGCTCTACTTCTCATAAGAGCCCCTCTATCAGTTGATATCGATCTCCTCACAGGTGGAGAAGGTAACCGGATCCTCCCTGTGTTCTCTTCAGTCATTAAATTCAGCTTTGGAACAGGATCTTTATCCATAAACTTGGAGGGGACACGTGGCCTCCTTTGCTTCCCTGAAGAACAGCTTCTTACCTGGAAAAGAACATTCTCAGCAAACTTTAAGGAAATACCGTGTTTTCAAGGGTAATGTGGGATGTTCTTTGTTACCTCTGAGCTCCTAGTATCGCTGACAGCAGGACGCTGAGACATGGTACTTATACCACATCTTGGCATGTGTGGAGGTGAAGCGGCGCGTACTCTTTGGGACTCAATGGTACTACTTCTAGCACTTGTGTTTTTCAATTGCTCTAGTTCAGCTTCCCTTCGCTCTAAGGCTAGCTTGAGGTTGGAAATCTGAGATGTCAGCAAAACAAATGTGAATAACCGTATTCATGATGAATGGGATATAGGGTATGTTTGGAACAAGCTGATAATCTAAATAATCAGTTGAAAATAATCTGAGAAAATAAGCTGGCTAATAATATAAAGTTGTTTGGTAAGAGCTTAAAATCTGCAAAATGTGAGGGAATCTGCAAAATTTGAGATTATATAATCTACATAGTTTTTGTCCAAAGCATAGTTTTTGAGATTATAAAATAGTGACAAACGGAGTTAAATTAAAATGACCGATTTTCATCAAAATTGATCAAAATTGGGGTTACAAAATGTAATAAAACGAGAAATTCAGCAAGAGGAGACCTCTTCTTTGAGTTCTTGGATTTCACCGGTTTCTTTATTAGATTGAGCAGCCCCAAGCTCTATGGAGGCAACCCTCTCAGCAAACTTGAGGGTGCTAATCGTCTCTCCTAAAGAGTTAACCTCTGGATTTATATGAACAAACATCAACGTCTTTGCATGGCCACCTACAGAAAATGTAAAAGAAACACAGTTAAAATCCCGGAAAAAAGGTTTTATCTTTGAGCATCTGAATAAGGAAAGTCCAGTTACCTAAAGAATCTTGCAGCACTTGTGTGAGCTTGCTATTTCTATAAGGGATATGAGAACTCTTCTGTGCAAGAGCGGAGATAACATCTCCAAGCGCTGAGAGTGATCTGTTTATGTGTTGGGCTTCCTTCAATCTCTCGCCGACTGCCTCAGATTTATCAACTCTTTCGCTTCCAGCGAGATCCACAAGATGAAGACAGCCCTTCAAAACTGACCCAGATGCTAACTCTTTGCCTCTCACATGAACTGTCAATATACTGGAAAGAAAAAGGCAAGTGTTAAGAATTCCTGGGGTTCCACCTCAAAACTGATTGAGACCGGGAAGTAACCGAAGTATCTTATTAGGCACATGCGAAACAGACAGAGTCCAGATGTGGAACACATAACGATTCTCAACAGCGACGACACAAAACATATTGCGCTTGTACACTGATGATTTTTTTTTTTATCAATGAATGAATATACCTGTGAGAACGGCTACTACGCTCGTTTAAAGCAGTGGCGCCCACAGCGCGGTTTCTTTGACCAACTTTCATCAAATCAAGGACATCTTCGGTGCATTTGACTGGAATCAAGCATGCATCGGGTACGTTGAGGCCATTCAATTGTGAATTGTTCCGTATCTCTAGCGTGCAGGTGATTAAGGTTTCAAGCATCACTCAATATACATTGTTAAGATAGTAATGATATGACGAGTCAGAAAATGTAAGTGAAAGTAAATTAAGAAAGGATATCTTCTGTTAGATCCATCGATGACCAATAGATCTCTCACTTGTTCGTTGTAGATCTCAATCATTTGGACTCCAACTTCATATTCGATGAAGTCCATCCTCGTGCTTGAGATTTGGAACAAGTCATTCAGAGCTCGGTAGTTTACACCCCATGTCTCCTCCGTGGTTAAGTCCGGACCACTCTGGAAAAATAAAGTAGAATGAAAGAGATGAACCACAGACAAAGGTAATGGACAGTTGAACAAATTTCGTGGAATTAATGTCATAACTCATACGTACTCAACATCCTTATGGTTTTACATAATTTCTGGTGCGGGAAGAAATTCGTGCAAAAGGTCGTCAAATCCAGAAAATTTGACTAGGGCCAGAACTGAAGGCTTCTTCATGAACAGGGTCAAGCCACACACATAGTCAAATCTAGAAGGAACATTCTAAGACAAACCATGCTGATTTAGGCAAAATTGGCAGGGTGTCTTAGGGGATTTTTAGGGAAACCATCAACTTAAAAAAAATTGTGAAATTGTTTTTTGTCGTCAACCGGGTTTGAGCCCGGGACCTCATGCAAGTGCTTCCAACGCTCTACCACTTGAGCTACCACCCTATCTGCATCAACTTAAAAATTTCCTTTTGTCAATTTAGACATTGTTTTAAACTCGGTTTGGGTATCTTTTAATTCTTTATTCTGTGTTTTTTATGCAGAACTTTATTTTAGAGTTATCTTGGCGATTTTTTATTTTTGACATAGCTGTCTTGAATATCAATTATTTCCAGAAAACCTAGAGCGTGTTACTGAAGATAGTTGCAACATGGGTTTGGGCATTACCATTGTGTATGTCTTCCCTGAACCGGTCTGTCCATAGGCAAAAATACAAACATTGAAACCATCTAGAACAGATCTGATCACAGGCTGAGTGTCCGCATATATTTGCTCTGCCAGTAAAATATAAACATCAGCACGAAAGAAAGATACACCCCAAGCTAATTCATGGAAAATTATATATATGTATATGTATATATATACGTAATATATAAATAAAATAAATTAAAAAAATATAGTACCTTGAGTCACGTTTGTTGCAAATACTTTGTTGAAATTAAACGCCTTTCTGGCATCTTTACCCTGCTTATTAGGATTGACAATTATAATGTTCCCATTTTCACCGATATAATCCACTGTCGACTGACCACTGGCTTGGCTAGGTAAGAACGGCCTTACTCGACAATAAACCCTTATTGTTCCTGCAGAAAAATCTGATAAATAAGTACATCTTCATGTAACCGACAAAAACATTATGGTTTTTGAGTTTAAGGTTGTCACCTTTAAGGTCTTGAACGAGGTTGTAAAGCGTACGGTTTTCCTCCAAGACTTTTTGGTAAGAGGATGAAGTCACTTCAAGACCCTTAATATGGTTCTCTAAAATGAAATGAACAAATTCATTTCTCAAAACAATGAAAAAACATGTTAAGGTTTCGTCATATGATCTAGCTTTGAAAGCTCTCTAGGTTCTCACCGAGCCTTTCACGTTCTTCTGCCCAGCCTGCTTGCACCTGCTTCGCCTTTGTGAGACATGACTTCAACTCCTGCGACATGAAAAGTATAATGATGTTAAGAGGAATGGAGATGTTTGGTGCTTTAAGGACCAGAATCCAGAAAACAAACTTGTACCTCAATCTGTTTCTGTTGACAATCATGATGTTCTGCATCATCGTCAGAAAGACCGCTGTTTTGCCACGTGGCTTCACGTCGTCCGCCGCAGATGCAATACTTGTATAAATCAGTTGACACCAAGCTGCTCCGATGAGCAAGATAATTTGAAATGGCTTCTAAGAATGCAGGTTTTGATAGAGGAACTCCATCAGAATTCAGTATTTTCTTCAGAAGTAATCCAAGCTGCAAGAAGCAATTTAATTAATTCCTACTAAAATTCAATATGGTACATCTGAAAAGTTCGTATTAATTTATACAAATCATTAGTGGTGAAGAGCTTTTATCGATAATTTAAGGACCGTGATTTTAGAAAATCAGTAAACATATTACCTGCACACCGTCAGTAGCTAGCTGATTCGAGAAATCCTTAACCACCTTTCTCAGGACAGCATCAATAACCTATCAATTTCAACAACCATAATAAAGAATGCAAACACGCAACATCTTTAAAACACCAATATAAGAATCCCATATGAATGTTGTGCTTTAGAACACCAATTTACTCGCAACATTTTTAGAACACCAATATAAGAATCCCATATGAATGTTGTTCTTTAGAACACCAATTTAAGAATCCCATATGAATGTTGTTAAGAATCCTGAGGTTTTATTTCAAAAGACCAAGTGGCAATGAAGGAAGCACAGAGGGGAACAAACAACAATTATCAACAAGCCTCTTTAGGCACAACGTGTAGTAGCCTAAGTATCTTATTAGGCACATACGAAACAGGCAGAGTCCCTATGCGGGACAAACAACTCAACTCTTATCATCCTACGAGTGAAATGGATCTTACCTACCATTGCATTCAAAGGAAAACCTTCTCTTCCATCCCTTTCAGTGATGAATGCTTGCAAAAGGCTAATTCCCGATGTTTCAAACAGGAAGGTCAGTGCATTAGCAGCTTTAGATTCTTCAACTGACACCTCAGTGGAAAGTTGGAGAAAGTCCAGTAGCTGTTCATATTGTGATGATTCGGATTCATCAAACGACTCATCAGTACTCTCGCTGTCTACTAATGAAGATGGTGACGACCCTTTAGGGAGCGATGTGATCCTCACAGTTCCACCGTATCTCCAAACCCCAATTCCACCGGCTTGCTTCCACTCGTGGTAACCTTTCAAGCAAAGGATGCAATCCACAACTTTACCTGATGAGCCTCCCTGTAATATCAAGTTTACAAAAATATATATGAGGATTATGAGTATGAGAACTATCATTGCCTCACATATCCATTTGCTTTCATTTGTTTCAAGTGTTTCAACAAGCGCTGGACATGGCCCAGGTTGGACCGGGTTTGGGGCGGGCCTGACTGGCCCGAACATTTTGTAAACATAGCCCGAGGTTTGGGCCTTCTTCATCTGAGGACCAGACCCTACTTTTCAGGCTAATGTAAGCCCAAGCCCAACCCAAAGCCCGGATTTGTCCATAAATTTCCATCAAGTAACCCTAAACATACAAGTAGAATGCAACTTGTACAAATACCTAAAATTCAATTAAAGATCTACAATAATATTGTGTTTAGTCGATAGGGACTGTTTGGATGCAACACACTAAAATAAATCTATACATGAATTAATTTCACTACATTATATCATCGGGCCAGGACTGGGCCTGTGACATCGAGCCCGAGCCCGGCCCGAAATTCGCTAAGGCTAATTATTCAGGCTCAAGCCCTATTTATTTGGGAAAAAACTAGGCCAAAGCCCTAATAATTTCGGGCTGGGCCAGGCGGGCTTTATGTAATTAATATTGTCGTTAGGGATTGTTTGGATGCAACACACTACAATAATTATGAATTAATTTCACTACGTTATATCTTAGGGCCAGGACTGGGCCTATGACATTGAGCCCGGCCCCAGATTCAATCGGGCTAATTATTCAGGCCCAAGCCCTATTTACAAGGAAAATACTAGGCCCAATCCCTAATGTTTTTGGGCCGATCCGAGCCGGGCGTTTCAGATCAAAGATCCTGTGGCCAGCACGACTTTCAACCATATTACCTTCTCCAAATCAGAAGCTTCAAAAGTCAAGAGCTTCATGTCGCCAACCGCTACTAGAAAGTTCCTCATGTTCTCGAAATACTGGATGGCAGATTGAGCTGCTCCATCTGTTGACTGAATGTCGATGACTGGATTCTCCACCACCTGTTATTTTCTTGCTATCATTATTACATCATATTTTGATAAAATTGAGAGGTTGTTAAGAGCGTAGTTAGAGTTTTAGTTGCAGTACCTTGTGGACAGCTCCTGGGTTGACTTTGTTGAGGACATTGCAGAGAATGAGGCCGTTGCGAAGAGCCAGGCGGAAATCTTCCTCTGAGGGTTCCTTGGGAAGCACTCCAGAGGCGCCTCGGTCCATCCTACGAAGCCATTCTGCTGCTTGATACCTCCTCAATGCTGAAAAACCAATCACATTGGCAATGTGGGTTTCAGTAATTTGAATTGGCATAATGGATGATTAAATGCTGCATATTATTGGTACCACTCCGTCCCACATCTTTTGCACCATTTGGACTTTTACCACTATTCACTGGGTCACTTTGACCCGATGATTTGAATAGGAAAACTTTGCAGTCTTTAGATAATTTTTTCGTAGTGTTGTAGAGTAGCTCTTATTCTAGAAGACCGAAAAAAATTATCAAAAAATTACATCGTTTTGCTATCCAAATTATCGGGTCAAAGTGACCCAGTTACGGGGGAAAAAAGTCCAAATGGTGCGTTAGAGGTGGGACGGAGTGGTACATGTCTAAACCAGAAAGGCTGTATTCTAAAACTGCATTTGGACACTTGGGAATAGACACTTTTACCTCTAGTGTGCCAAATTTTAGGACAGTTATGGCGAACTTGTCCAAAAAAACTACCCCATAGACACTTCATGGTGTTGTAGAGTAAAATGTGCTTTATAATATGGTGAAAAAATTATTAAAAAATTATATTATTTTGCTATTCAAATTACCCGGTCAAAGTGACCCAGATACGAGTCAAAAAAGTCAGATGGGAAGAAAGAGCTGGGATGGACTGGTACCACAATTAGGGAGTGTGTGTGTATTGAATTGGTAAACTGAAGAGGTGAAAGTGACATTTCCAAAACTAAAAGAGGTGAAAGTGTCTTTGCACCATACTTGAAGGGGATGAAAGAGTATTTGACCCCTATATTTAATGGGTGACGTGACCGAATCAGGACAGGTCGCATTTCTATTTTCAACTCAATTTGTCACGTTTTATTAGGCCACATTACTTAATATGCTTATCTTGATTTATGTGTCTAAATTTGCATATTTTTCACTTTATTTCTTTTCATTCTTTCTTCGAAAATTTTACATTTTCACTTGTTAATAGTAATATAACAAAAGACAAGGTACATTATAATAAAGTTAACAAGTCAAAAGTATCTTGCCAATGCATATGCAACAGCAATGCAAACATATATTTTGAGACGGAGGGGGACTTATCTAATTAATTTTAACATTTATGTCTGGGTCATCCTGCAACCCAGTAATGCGTGTTTAAAAACAAATCGCTCTCTATTGTTGTGACCCCATACATAGATTACATGTGACATAAAACAAATGATCGCAAAGGAGAAGGCGCTGCTATGGAAAGCACATGAGGAATGATACGGCCGCGTGCATTAAAACTGGATTCTTAAATTTAGAGGTTTAGTTGTTTTCGCGATCTAAGTGGTAGACACAGTTAGGTGGTTAATCGAGATGTTCTTAAGAGCCTGTACACGATTGACCCACCACCACTTGGAAGTGGAGTAATTGCTAGCAGCAGCATATACAAGTACTTCTTCGGTGCTGTACCTAACCCAACGCCCCTTCTTATTAGTGGCTTTCTCTCAACGTCCCCGCCAAGAATCATTGTTAAACCCTAAATACCCAACAAACCCATCATGATTTTCTACATAATTTCTCTACTTGTTATTAAAAGTTCGTAAAAATGTTATAGAATTTACTGTTATCTCCCACCAATTTATCACTTACATGCAAGATTGACATGAGATAAACTTCTTTTCCGTTGTAGAAATCTCTTAGTTGCAGTGACATGACCAACTTTACATCAAAACAGGAGACTACTTAGTACCACTTTGTCCCAGTTCTTTCTCCCTAATTTGACTTTTACATTATTCGCGTGGTTACTTTGACCCGGAGATTCAATAAGAAAATGATACAACATTTTGATAAATTTTTTATGGTGTTGTAGAGTCAAAGTTGCTCTATAACACAGTGAAAAAATTATCAAAAAATTGCATCATTTTGTCATTCAAATTATCCGGTCAAAGTGACACCAATACGAGTTAAAAAGTCAGAATAGGAAGGAAGAGCTGGGACACAGTGGTATGAGAATTAGCGGTCAGTTCTCTGACAAAGCTCTTTTCAAATTTTATTATCTCCTCAACCGAATTCCCGGAGCTTCTCAACCACACCAACAACTCATCATTTCTTTAGACAATTCAAAAAGAAAAAGAAATCAAACAAAAAGATAAAGATTTTGACTTTGGTGTTGTTCTCTTTCTTTTATGCCATAGTTTGGGAAGGAAAGCAAATGTGACGCCTTCACGGGTATATGGAACTTTACTTATTGCATCCCATGGATTTGATTTCTCATCTTAGTTGAAGAATAAAACATGAGAACTTCATTCTAAGCAATGGATTTAGAAATCTGATGTATTGGCGGCTAAACTGAAAGAAGTAACCAAAATAAGTATAAATTCTAAAGTCTGAAAAGTGAATGGAGGCTTCCGAGGAATTTTGGGTGGCTAAATTGAAAATAATTAAAATTAGGGTTAAAATTGGAATTATGAAAAATAGACCCTCCACTGTCCTGTCATTTTATCGAGAATTTTTATTTGCTCCAAGAGCACCACGTCAGCATGACATGTAGTGTTCTACACCATTCAACAACTAACAACTATGCCTACTAGAGTTTACCACTTTTCCTATAGGTTATATAAAAAAAATCATAATCATATTGGCTATTTTCTCTCTCCCACTTACCTCACTTTCATTTTAGATGTCAAATTGTGAATGGAATGGAGAACCACGTATGATTCGCTCTCTATGAGCACCTAAGAATTGCTCCATTTTATCACACACATGATTAGTATTCAGCACTAGGATAAATATATAGGTGTAATATTTTTCTAAAAATACTGATAAATGACACAGGAAATAGTACTCTGTAATATGTTCAGTGCTTCTATGATTCATGAAAGATATATCATAATTCTTAAAACTTCTAGCCATATGAGACTATATTCGAATCATTCTTCATCTTAATCTCAACCATTTGCTTATGGGTTGTTTACCCATAAGTTAGCTACTACTACAATTAGAGCACTAAAAAATTGCTCTATCATAAATCCCCCATTGAACTGTCTGACTGAGTTAGCACAGAGTTGAGGGGTTCAAATGCAATTTGCCTACATTGTTATTAACGAAGCAATTGAAGTTGAACCAGTCACGTATCAAAGCTTATTCAAATGCGTTACTTAATTAAACACCATATTTAAAACCACCTAATGTTACCATCAAGAACAAGTAAAAATAAATAACCTGCTTCTCCGGCTTTCCTCTGAGCCAACTCGTCATCGTTGATGATCTCTTCAGCACACGAAGCGTCGTCACTCGAATTGTTGTTACTCATGAGCGCGTTCGAACCCTTGAGCCCCCTCATGTTCTTGCTCGGCGGACTCAATATCATCGACTTGTAGTTGCTCATTTCCTGCGGCATTTTCTCCACACTCTGTTTCTGTATAAAGAACAGAGCACCCCTGAAATAACTATAGAGTTGGAAGTCAAGAACAACGTAGTGAAGTGGGTCTTGTTGTGGAGGCTTATTATCGGAAGTCGGAAGTGTGTGGTATTTGGTTGGATCGGATCTGAAATAGAGGAAGGTGAAGGAACGAGGTTCTTGTGTTTTGGTGACAGAGCAATTCAAAAATATACTCGAGTCTGAATTCAATGCAGGTAGAGAGAGTTATTTAGAGAGAGAAAGCTGAGAGAGAAAGAGAGGTGTGATGAAATCAACGTCGTGTTTGTCTGGCTTTGTTGGACAAAAATTGAACTTCCTTCACGGTTTGACGGAGTCGTGGGGTGGTGGTTATGGGTAATTTTCACTTACACCCTCTCAGTTTAGGATGATGTTCAATCACACCCTTCCTAGTGTGTAAAAATTCACTTACACCCCTTATTACTACCAAACTTAGTGTCACTTACACCTCATCTGTGTATTCACTCTACTAGTTGGTAGGGTAACTTTCTAAATTCAATTTTAAGGACAGATTTATGCTTCCAGTCGCTTAAATTTTAAGTCAGCCCTAACTTTTGCTTGTAGTAAAAGCACTATGCTCATAAATGTATCCAAAAATGCCATATAATACAAACAACGTAAACTTGTTAATAGTACATATTGTGGTGGATTCACTTTTACAGCCTCTGTAAGGGTAATTTTGGCTTAAAAATAAATTTGGGAAGTTACCTTAGCAGAGAGAATACATAGAGGGGTGTAAATGACAACAGGTTTGGTCCAGTAATAAGGGGTGCAAGTGAAGTTTTTCAAACAAAAAAGGGTGTAAGTGAAGATCATCCTAAACTGAGGGGTGTAAGTGAATTTTACGAAATTAACGAAGTGTTCGGAGACGGCGTTATAGTTGCGGGTTCAATCTGGTGCAGACGGCTCAGGGTTTCAGTATCAACGTGGCGAGTAAATGGGGTTAAGGAGATTGTGACAAGTGTGGTTCTGTGGGGTCCATTTGAACGTTAATCTGGGCGGCAAGATCTGGCAAAAATTACTACCACTCCTCGATCCACACTCCACAGTCCACACTGCCAAACGTTATATACAGACACCGTTATTTACAGTAAAGACTCTTTAGGTTTTGCTTTATTGTATGATGTTACCCCTTAGTTTAGAAAAATTCAGAATATAGACGGAAGATGATAAATCGGAAAGAAGAAACTTCATATTTTTCGCGGTCTATATTATGCGAGTTATGCAGTCCTAGGAAATTTGTTTGGTGTATCGGAGTTGTAATCTTCCTATTAATGATTGTGACCGCTTTTGTAGGATATGTACTACATTGGGGTCGGATGAGCTTTTAGGGAGCTACAGTAATTACAAGCTTAGCAACTAGGAATTGCATAAGAGAAGATGCGAATGCCAACAATGGAGGCTATCTTTCAATCGAACAGAAGGCCACTTCCAATTACATAAGACTCTATTTGCATGCGCAAAGAGTTTGAGCATGGATTTGAATTTGATTAATGGAAAATAAAATAATAAATAACATAATATACTTTTAATAACAGACTTCTCCAAATATAAGTTGAAGGCGTTACAAAAGATATGGGGGAGGCTACTGTTCCTTCGGGATCGAGCACTACCTCATGGCAACCACCACTTCCGGGGTGGGTTAAACTCAATTGCGACGAGTCTTGGAAACATGATAAGGAGATAGCTGCGTTAGACGCAGTCTTGCGCGATCAGTTGGGCCACATCATAACGACACTAGCGGGGAACATCCCGTGGGTTTCAACACCGCGGAGAGCTTTGTCACTTCGTGAAGGACTTCAATTAGCATTATGCTTGGGATTCATAAACTTCAAGTTGAAGTTGATCTCCAGATGCTAGCTACTTATGGATCGATCCCTGTTTGGTGTCATTGTGGAAGATTGTCGTTCCCTCATTCAGCATTTTTCAGAGGTAAAAATAGCATGGAGTCCTCGTTCAACCAATAGAGTAGCTCATTGCTATGCCCAATATGGCTTGTTGCTTAATAAAATTAGAATTTGGATGGATGTAGCGCCAGACTGGGCTACTGATTGTATTATGTTTGATTTTGTTCATGTGAAGTTTAGTCTTTTCTTAAAAAAAATTTAAAAGAGAGAGAGAGAGAGAGATGGGGGAGGGAAATGACAAACAACATAATATAAGCTCAAAATAATAATATTTTCAAATTCCACATTTTAGCATAAGAATCCAACTATCAAGATGCTACAGAAATTGTATTTTAATACACTTATAATAATAGACTTTTCCAGATAAAAGCTTTGTAATTTACTTACATTTTTAGTGAATAAGCTTTGTAATCGAGTTGTTGAAACTTGATATACCTCACAATATGCTCCCTAAATCAACAAAATTAAAGGAACTATATCTCTTTCAAAATAGTACCCCTCGGAGTTACCTTTGGGTTATTCCTTGGAATCTTTCCTGGGTTTTGCTCAACTGGCAAAATGCATGAGTGATGTCGCGGCTGCACCGATAACAATCAAGAGTGTGAGTGTTCAAAATTAATTGCTTAACAAAAACTAAGAATTTGGACGCGGGCTACTAATTAGGTTTAAAATTCACCTTGTCATAAGTCGTGCCTTACAAGTTAATGTTATTTTTCTCCTTTAAAGATATCGTTGACCTGATTTCAGGTGCAAAATTTTTCTTTTATGTAACACTTTTTCTATATGTGAATTCTGCTATTATTCTCAAAATAGTGGATTACTCGTGTACCTTAAGATATACTGTACCTATTCATGAAATTAAATTACACACTTTGTCCTTAAACTATTAAGACAGCTAGCAAAGAACATAAAAGTGCACTTATGATTTTGAAAAGAACGAGAGGCAAAGACTAACGTTGGTCACTTTGGTTTTGTTCTCTATTTGACGTTAAGTAAGTACTTACAGATTGTGGAACGTTGGATCCTAAAAATTCAAATGATTGCAGAGGTATAAGTATCTTTTCATCAGCTGTCCTTTATGTTTTGTGACCCACTAATTGGACCACTCATAGACAAGAAAACTACACTTACTAGTACCACTCCGTCCCAGCTCTTTCTACCCAAACAGACTTTTGCCACTATTCACTTGGTCACTTTGACCTGTTGATTTGAATAGCAAACCGATTCAATTTTTCGATAATTTTTTGATGGTATTGTAGAGTAAAAGTTTCTCTATAATACGGTAAAAAAATTATCAAAAAATCGTATTATTCTGCTATCAAAATCACCCGGTCAAAGTGACTCAGATACGAGTCAAAAAGTCAGCATGGGTAGAAAGAGCTGGGACAGAGTGGTACCTCTTTCTCAACTGTTTTAACTCTGCCAAATTATTATTTTTGTAAGAAGAAAAGAGATTATATTCATGGATAGTTAGACTCAACAAATCATTGTTCATTACATCGATAGCACAGATCAGCGTTTGTAAGTAATAACTAATATCATCCTCAAACATAACTTTAGTAGCAAGTTTATGCGCGAACTGATTGCCTTTGAACTTAGAAGCCAACTCTTTGCAATCTAACAGCACTTCATGAAAGTCAGATATAAGCTTTGTTTCTTTATTTTCGCCACGAAGAAGTAACACCAGCCCGAGACTATCACTCTCCAAAATGGCACGCTGATGACCAAGATCTAACTCGAATTGAAGACCGTCCCTAACAGCGCATGCTTCCACCAAGAAAGCTGACCTCTGCCTATAGAATCGGCACTGCCTAGCCGCTAGAAAAGACCCCTGGTCGTCATGAATAACAGAGCCTAAACCCGAAGCCTCCCCATACACTTTCCACGACGCATCAACGTTTATGTTCACAACATTAGCCCGAGGATCAGCCCATACTAGATTGCTTAAATCTGGTGGAGTAGACAATTCCTCCAACTTACCGGCGATCAAAATTTCCTTGCACAAACGATAATAATTTAGACTATCAATCACAATCTTATCCGGACTCTTACCAATGTGATTGAAGATTTGCTCATTTCGATTCCTCCAAATGGACCATATTGTAAGGGCAAACTTCTCACGAACCTCAAAACCTCCCTTTGAAAAAAAAAATTAAAAATCCAATTTTGTATATCTCCTTCTTGTTGCTGCAAATAATCTTCACCCATGATTCCTCGCCAAACCTCTCTCAAATGGGAGCAACTACAAAATAGATGATCAACACATTCTTGATACTCAAGACACAAACAACACAGCGGGGAAACCTCGACACCTCTGAGAATCAACTTATTAGCTAGAGGAAGAGAAGAATGCCACAAGCGCCAACTTGGTATCAGGATTTTCTTGGGAAACTTGGACCGCCACAAGTTACGAAGCCATCCTTCATGAGTTACCGAACCTGAAGTGGAGGCCGCCGGGTCTAACATTAACCGCGCTGCACGGTAACCTGTGCTAACCGAATAGACACCGTCGTCAGAGTGCACCCAATAGATCGAATCAGGGACTCCCCTTGACACCAATGGCGTAGCCATAACAGCTGCTACATCAATTGGCCAAAGGGCTCCTTTAACCTTCTCCTCGTCCCAACTGCTGCCCTCCGAATTCATCAAGTCGCACACCTTGAAGTTCTCCATACCTTCAGGACATGACGTTGTCACATTATACGTATTTGGCCTCATCACCCATTTATCACCAAAGACTCTAACATTCCTTCCATCTTTGATTTTCCAAACTAACCACTTTTTAATAGGTCGCGTGCAGCTAGAATACTTCTAAAAGCATATGAAACTTGGGAAATTTTTCTTCAACTCATAATCAAGAATAGCAGAATTACGATAATACTTAGCTTGAAAAAAACGGCTCACCATCTTCCCTTTGCTTCTTCGACTTGTGCCATGCGATCCAATGAATTTCTCTGTTCTTCCCATCACCACCCCACCAGAATTGCCGAGTTAAGCGTTTGATATCGTGACAGATCTTCATAGGTAGCAAGAAACAACTCATAGTATAGGTAGGAATTGCTTATGCAACTGCTTTGATTAATACCCCTTTGCCAATTGTAGAAAGCAAAGAACCCTTCCAACCTTTCAACTAATTAAAAACTTTCTCCACCACAGTACTGAAGCTAACATTACGACTTCTGCCAATCTGGGAGGGAGACCCAGATAACTGTCATGTTGTCTCTCAAGCTGAACACCACACAAGGCGCTAAGAGAAATGTGTTTCTCCTCTGAAACATTATCTGAAAAAACAATCGATGACATTTGGAGATTGAGAGTTTGTCCAATAGCGACTTCATAATCTGCAAGGATACTACGAAGAGTGTTAATCTCCTCACGTGAAGATTTTGAAAATAATAGACTATCATCTGCAAAGAACAAATGAGAAATAATTGGACCGCCCCGAGAAGCTGCAATCCCTGAAAGCCGTCTATTATGCACCGCACGAGTAAGGCTGCGGGATAAGGTTTCACAAATCAAAAATAAATATGGCAAAAGTGTACATCCCTTATGAAGACCCCGTTCCGGGGCAACAAAACCATGGACTTCCCCATTAACGATAATACTGTAAAAAGCAGAGGAAATACAATTCATAATCCAGCGAGAACCGAAGTCCATCCTTTCCCTCATTGCCCTAAAAAATTCCCGTTCAACATGATCATACACCTTACTCATGTCTGCTTGCAGGGCCTAATAACCTTTATTCCCCTTCTTTCGGTTCTTCATCGAATGTAGTAACTCAAACGCAGTTAAAACATTATCAGAAATCAAACGACCCGGAACAAATGCAGACCGATTCTCAGCTATTACCGAGTCAAGAAACAACTTCAGTCTATTTGTCATCGTTTTAGTAATAATTTTATAAATTGTAGAACATATACTGATAGGACGAAGATCAACAGAAGTTGTGACCTGTTTCACCTTCGGAATAAGGGTGATCAAAGTATGATTAACTTTAGACACATCCCCATTGTTTTTTAGGCTCTCGAGAACATTGCTTCAACCTCAGTACCCACAATGTTCCAAAACTTCTGAAAGAAAGCATCCGGGAAGCCGTCCACCCTAGGAGCTCTGGCTGGCCCAAGCTGCGCAAGAGCAGCCCGCACTTCGAAGGCTGAATAGGGCTGCTCCAAGTCGGCTTTCTGCTCGGGTGAAATCAGTCCCTCCACACCCAATAACATGGGTTCCATCTGACTGCGTAAAGAATTTGTAGAGGTAAAAATATTCTTAAAATAATCTTCAAGAATGGAAATAACATGTTGTTTATCCGTCGTCCAAGTACCATTAGCATTTTCAAGACCAGCTGTCTGATTTCTATTACGCCGAATAGAAGCCTTACGATGAAAAAACCTGGTATTTGGACCACTCTTCTTCAACCAAACTTCTCTAGACTGTTGTCTCTACATCTCCTCTTCAAGGATCAACAACTAGAGAATATTCTGACGAATCACCTTCGATTCAGCTACGACTGCCGTAGACCGGACTCCTTCGGCAAGGGTTTGTAGCCTTCTCCTGAAATTACGTAATTGAAGTTTTACATTACCAAAAACTTGTCTATCCCATACTTTGAGACCTGAAGTCAGACGGTCCAACTTATGGACCACTGGGTCTACTGTCGTCCTCTATTCATCTTCCACAAATTTCTGACATCTTTGATCTTGTAGCCACATTGTTTTGAACTGAAAACGTCTATTAACTCTGACATTACGAACAATACTTGAAGGCCATACTACATGAATCAGAACATGATCGCAAACCTCAGCAATAAGATGATCCAAATGGCAAACAACTCATCGAGTTCACAACATTCCCTACGATCTGCCCTTGAGAAGGACAAGCTCTCTGGAACAAACTTCCTTGATTGGTACAGAAACTTGAGAATCGTTCTCAAGCAAGAGAAGAAATTGTATGCAATAGAGGAGCAAGTGACACGATCTAACCACAAGTGTATGGTCGTCGTGTGTAGTAATATCCGGTAATCCGGGTTTATCGAACCCAAGGGACTTGTCGCAATCAATTAGTATTCTTAACTTTATGTGGGCAAGCAATAGATATTGTTTTTCTAAACTAAATAATTGAAATAACAAACTAATTATTAAAAGTGAGATTAATACGAGGGACAAGTATCAGGATTTTTCTAGGATCACTAGGTGAACACCGTTAACGAATTACGGTTTAAAACACAGATAATGTTTTAATTTTCCAAACGAGCAATAAGGCTAACCGAGTTACCAAGCTAGCTTTCTATGCCTAGGTCAAATTACAACCGAGTTAACAAGTTCTAATTATCCCTAAAACATATAATGATGATCATCTAATTCTACTCAACGTTCACAGTCGGCGGTTGATTTCTCTAACCTGTGACTACGTGCTTAATTCAATTATCCGGGCAATTCGTTGCTTTCACTAACGTATTACCTATAATCTTCCTACTGAAACGTCTCACAATAGCAAGATAGATTAAGAGTATGAATTAAACATAGCAAACAAGAACATCATCAATTAAGCTTAAGCAAAACGTGAATCAAATTCATAATTCACCAAAACGGCTTCAAACCCTAGCTACCATGGAGAAATCCCGATAATGAACTTAGCTACTGAGATTCATGAGTAACAAGATGAAGTTTATGTTGTTCATGATCAAAAACAATGAAAAAGATAGAGAAGAGAGATCAAACGATGGAATCCTCGCTCTCACGACGAACTCCAAGCTCCAAGCCTTCCTCAAACGTGTTCTTCTTTGTCTCCAGCAGCCTAATCCTCCTTTAGGTCCTAAAAATCGTCATGTATAGGGCTAGTCAGGATTTTTAATGTATTTTGGCTGAATTTGCAATTCAGCCCCTCTAGTTTGCAATTCTCGGACAGATTTCATAAGCTGATCTTGCGTGGGCCTTTTCTCCCTCATCCGGACTCCGTTTTGGGCCTATCTTATATATCTGGAAAGCCCTGGATGTCTACTTTCTAATGGAGTATGCCTTGCTCCAAAATTGTATGTAACTCCAGATACAGCCCGAATACTAAAGACTGGTCCAGTGAACTTTTCCAGCTCTTCTTCGTTTTTGCGTCATCTTCGGCGGACCATATCTTTCTCGTCCGGCCTTTGATTGAGCTTCGTGACCTACCGTTGGAAAGATAATTGAGTCTAGTTTCATTTGGAACTGGTCTCACTATAGCAGGTCTTGTAGAACTCAAGATATCATCAAAATAGTGAAGGTTGGTAACTTTTGCTCCTCTAACTTTGCCTCTCCTCAATTCTTCTTGGCCATTCTTGAGCTTTTCTCATCTTCCGAAGTTCGTTTCATGCCTCATAGCAATCGTTTAGCATCCTTTCCTATCATGACAACATGTGCAAGCATACCAAGCGATTATATTTGACAAATAAGATCTAAAAACGCATAGAAACGCCCGAACTAGCAATAAATCACAACAAACTCATTCTTCACAAGAATTGGCCTAAATTCCTTCACTTTTCACCGAAACGCACATAAATAGCAATGTATTACATACGAAAGATGACTCCAACTAAGGAGTTATCAGCAAGTTCTAGCAGGTCCAGAGAACAATACTCCTGCAGCCCTAAAGGCGTATCAAAAGCGTGTTGTTGACGCTAATGATGTGGCCTGCCTTATGCTATGCACCATGACCTCTGAGCTTCAGAAGCAACACGAGAACATGAATGTTGTTGTAGATAGTGCTTTCTGAGCTGACAGATCTTGGCCACGTGGCAGCCATCCAGCACACCATATTGTGCTCCATACACACTGGATCACCAGCCGAGCTGATCCATGTGGGGGCTGCGAGACAGAGCCCTCGCATACCACTGCACGGGACTTGTAGGGACTTAGTGGTTTGGAGGCTAGAGTAAGCCCTGTCGCGTGCGAGCCAAGCCCGCGCGCGACCTTTAGTAACTACTTTGAGAGATTTATGGCACGAGCTCCATAAATCCGGTCAATCCGGTCAAACCCGGTCAACCTCGTAACGGTTCCGGTATTTGCGCACAACGTGCTGTAACGGTCCCTTTATATGAGGACGAACGTACCGTTGTGGTTAAGCTAATTAAGCCGCCATTAATGGGCGCATTAACCACACTGCAACGGTCACATTCTCCGTTATATATAGGACGTTAACCTTTCCATACAAAAAAAGAACGCACTTGCCATACGCGGAAGCTCTGCCAAACCTCTGTCTCTCTCTCAGACATTACTACTGCCTTACTCTCTCCCTACACACAACCCAACTCTTCCTGTGCTATCTCTGATCCTCTACATACGGTGTACACGGAGGTCTCCCCGCCGGAATCTCTTGTGCACATTTTGGTGAACCCGACGTGAACTTACCAACAGAAGCAACCATGTCTCAGGAGGATGATATCAGCAACAGATCGCCTTCCACCGAAGCTGCCTCGGGAGAGGAGACCCGCCGTACTCCTACGACCCCCGGCGAGGCACCGACGCTAGAATCCTTGGACGCTATTGTCCAAAGTCAAGCGAAAGCTCTCAAAGCTCAGTCTGCGCAACTAGAACGGATCTTGGCCGTTCTGGGCACCCTTGCGCCAAATCCTTCATCGGCCACCGCCGTCCCTCAAGGAGGAGGAGCCTCTACCGCTCCAGGACTGGGAGTGTCAACCACACCTCCCAACCCTAATCTGCAGACTCCACCGGCGACTACACAGCTGCCTTCAATTCCGGGGTCGACAGCTCAGATGTTGCCTCTCACTGCTCACACCCCTCAGCCTCCGGCTTTGGCATCTAACCTGGCTTCGCAGTACCCCTTGCCTCCTCCAACAGCGATCTGGGGAAATGCAAGCAGCCAGTATGTGTCGCCTCCGCCTGCGGCAACCCCTCCTCCTGCTACCGAGGGAAGCATTCCAGAATGCATGACGTCTCTGCAGAAGCGCATGGACACCATTCTGGCTCACCAATCATTCGCGGATACCATTATCCCGAAGCTAGACAACGATCCACCCATCCCGCGGGAGATCTATCTCATGCCTAACCCGGTGGGGTATAAGGCTCCTAAATGGGACAAATTCGAGGATGTCAACGGGAACGCTCATGAGCATGTCATGCGTTTCATCGATGTCATGGGGTCATACGGAGCTGATCCCAAATTGCTGATGCGAGAGTTCCCAAAATCTTTGGGGAACGTAGCGTACAAGTGGTACCGAACGTTGGAAGCCGGATCCGTGAAGACTTGGGACGACATGGTCCAGAAGTTCTATACCAAGTTCTTCCAAATGGAAGAAAAGGTGACAATGATCCATCTCTCGCAGATGTATCAGAAGCGCGAGGAGGATGGGATCACTTTCATCAAGAAATTCAGGGCGAAGTCCTTAGAGTGCAAAGATCCAATGCTCGAAAGCCGGCTCGTAGAGATATGCCTGCAGTGCATGCGAGACGAATACAAAGGTATGCTCATCAATCTGCAAACACCTACGTTTTCAAAGCTCATCGAGTGCACGAAAAACATCGAGCCTATAGTTGAGAGGCAGAAAAAGAAGAACGCTCTGGAGCGATCTGCGAGCGGTACCACCTACAAAATCGGGAGATTCAGTTACAAGAGGGGACGCGAAGCTGAGGTCAATACAATTTCACCCCAGAAGCAGGCGAAGGTTGTGAACTTCGACGTACCACCTCTGCCATGTTCGGTGGAGGAGGCAAGCGATCTCTGCAGACAATGGCGCAAGGACGGTGTCCTGCCACCGCTCGAAAAGGTATCTTCCAAGGAGATGGTGAGGGACCCGAAGTGGTGCGAATACCACGGCAGGGTCATGCATCCTACAGCGGAATGTAAGAAGCTCAGGAGTGTGTTCAATCAGAAGATGAAGAACGGCGAGCTGATCGTCAGCGATCACAGGAAGGATGTGCACAACAATCCACTTCCTGCCCATGCGGAGCAAGACTCGAAAGGAAAAGAGGTCGCCATGATCTCGATTGTGGACTTGGAAGAAGTCGCAGAGGATGGTCTACCCATCGTTGCCGAAGTCCATGAAGACGAGGACTACAGCATGGACACAGAGGATGAACGTGCTGACCGGATGAAGGGGTCGCACGACTTCAGCAGATTCTTCGACGAGATGAACTTCTCGGAGAAATGCCGGACAGAAATGACAAAAGCGATCTTAAGGATAGCAGAGGACTACGAGGAGGATCTTGTAGTCTCCAACGGGAAAGTCATCAGGGCGTCTCGCTCTACAGAAAAGATTATGACCTTTTCTGCCAGCGACAAAAAGACATATGCGAGCCACCAGAGGCCTCTGTATGTGACAGCTATCATCAATGGTGTCGAGTTCAAACGGGCATTTGTAGATGGAGGAGCAGCGGTCAACGTTGTTTCGCTCCACACACTGAAGCTAGCAGAAATCCCCGAGCACAAGATTGTCAGGCGTCCATCTCCGCTGATGGGATTTGGAAGCGACTCTAGAATGACGATCGGATGGATCCGCCTGGGCGTTCAGATTGGCAAAATCAAGTGCTCAGCAAAGTTCTATGTCATAGATGCGAACACTACGTATCACATGATCATAGGTCGAGCCTGGATTCATCGCTTCGACGCGGTCCCTTCAACAGCTCACCAGGTCATGAAAGCTATCTGGAACGACAGAATAGTCGAGATACCGGCTTCAACAAATCCATTCAACTTGGATGAAGCACATCTCAGCGAGGCGGTATGTTTTACCGAGATGGCGGACGAGCAAACACCGGGACCATTCAATCCCACTCCTTTACCTCTATGGGAAGATATCAATGACCAGTCACCTGCGGGAGTGATGGTAACAAGGGAAGATGCCAAGGGAAAGCCGCCCACACGCGAAGAGGCGCCACGAATCGTGTATCAGCGAAAGAGTGTATACACGCTGAAGCGAATTGCAAAGCATGACCCCGAAGGCAAGGAGATCGAGAGCTTCTACGCCAATGGGAAGAAGTGCTATCGCATATGAAGGTGCGCGGGGATGTCCTCACACGGGCATGGGGATATCCCTGGGCAAATCAACCAAATTGAACAGATCGCGGTAGCGGAAGAGCCAATGCAGAGCACTCCAGACGAGAAGCTCAAAGAAGCACCTGAATGCATGGAAGATAGGCCCAGACCACAAAAGCAAGAGCTAAAGGAAGTGTTCCTCAGCCCGAACGAGGAAAAGAAAAGGCCAGTCTTTCTAAGTGCGGACCTCACAAGCGAGGAGGAGCAGGGACTGCTACAGCTCCTAACTGAATACAGGGATGTGTTCGCATGGGAGTATGATGAGATGCCAGGTCTGGATACAAGCATCACTATGCACCGTTTAGACATCATCCCAGGGTCTAAGCCGGTAAAGCAGAGCACAAGAAGCTTCAGGCCGGAGCTTAACGTGAAGATCAAACAGGAGATTGTCAAACTCCTGGATGCTAAGTTCATAGAGCCGAATCATCATCCCACATGGCTGGCCAACATCGTGCCAGTGGTAAAGAAGAACGGTCAGCTTCGCATCTGTGTGGACTTCCGGGATCTCAATCGTTTCTGCCCAAAGGACGATTTTCCACTGCCCAACATCGATTTGCTTATCGATTCAACGGGGGGCCATCGCATGTTCAGTTTCATGGACGGCTTCAGTGGGTACAACCAGATCAAGATGGACCCTGAAGACGCGCGGAAGACTGCATTCATCACTCCGTTGGGGGTGTTCAACTACACAGTGATGCCGTTCGGTCTCAAAAACGCGGGTGCGACCTATCAGCGGGCCATGATGGCCCTATTACACGACATGATGCACAAAGAAGTGGAATTTTATGTGGACGACCTGGTGGTTAAATCCAAGCAGGAAGCAGATCACCTCGCGAATTTGCGAAAAGTGTTCAATAGATGTAGACGCTTTCAACTGAAGATGAATCCTATGAAATGCGCATTCGGGGTAACATCAGGGAAGTTCTTGGGATGCGTGGTTCATCGCCAAGGAATCGAGCCTGACCCTGCGAAAGTATCAGCCATCACTGGCATGACGCCGCCCCATAACCAAAGTGCCTTGAAAACATTTTTGGGAAAGCTATCATATCTGCGGAGATTCATCCCAGCGATTGCCGAAATCACCTGCTGTTTTAGTGCCCTTCTCAAGAAAGATGCCGTATACAGCTGGACTTCGGAGCACGAAGCTGCGTTCGAAAAGCTGAAGGATATGCTGACGTCTTCAAAAATAATGATCGCACCTCAACTGGGATCACCGCTTCTGCTATATCTGACGTCAACAAGGAGGTCCATAGGAGCACTCTTGGCTCAGGAGCACGAAGGCCAAGAGAGGCCTATCTACTATATCTCTCGCATTGTGCAGCCTGCTGAATCAAGGTACACAGACATCGAACGTAATTGCCTTGCTTTGTTCTTCTTGATAGAGAAGTTGAAACACTATTTTGCCTCGCACAAAGTGGTAGTGGTCACCAAGAGCGATCCCATACGATATCTGCTAACTCACACTACTCCCGGAGGGAGATTGGCGAAATGGTACATGACCATCTCTCAATACGATATCACATGCGTGCGACCGCGAGCGATCAAGTCGCAGGCGGTAGCAGATATGTTGGCACAGTTCCCCGACAACAGCCACGAGCCCGTGATCGAAGAAGAGCTCGAAGGACCTGAAATCTATGCAATCGACGTGCCCTATTGGACGCTCCACTTCGACGGTTTGTCAACAAGGAAAGGCGGAGGCATTGGGATAGTCTTGACCAAGCCGGACGGAGAGGTCATACAGATGTCCGCAAAGCTCGACTTCGCAGTCACCAACAACGAGGCAGAATATGAAGCCCTCATAGCAGGACTGGGCGCAGCGAAAGCTTTGGAAGTAAGCAATCTGACGGTCATGGGAGACTCCAAGTTGATCGTCAAGCAAGCCTCGGGCGAATACGGTTTGAATGAGATAAACCTTCTGTCCTACCGGACTCTGGTACAGAAGCTAGTGCAACAATTCTGCGATGTGAGGTACGAGCACAAGCCCCGAGCAGACAACAGGCATGCAGATGCTTTGGCTACCTTGGGATCTAAGGTCAGCACAGACAAATGTCCCGCGAGGATCTCGATCGAAGTGCGAACATCGTCGGCGTTGACAGAAGACGCGTGCGACGATGAACACATGGATGAAACGGACTGGAGAAAAGCAGTCTTACAAGCTATTGCAGAAGGCACAAGCAGTGAAAGCTGGGCACTCACAAAGGGTTATTGCATACATGACAACACCCTTTACTACAAGGGTCCTGGTGGAATACTCATGCGATGCGTCTCCGAGCAAGAGGGACAACTGCTGTTAGAAAAGATTCACCAACATGCTTGCGGAGAAAGCGAGGTGTCAATCTATCGGAAGGCTCAGAGATATGGCATTCATTGGCCAAACATGTCAACAGCCGCGGCCCTGATACAGGGGAAGTGCGAAAGTTGCGCACTGATCAAAGATTCTCTGCTCATCGCTCTAACTGATGATGACACGGATTGGAGGAAGCCACTCTTTGACTTTCTCACTCAGGGCACCTTACCTGAATCAAGAAAGGAAGCTGAGAAATTGAAAAGGAAAGCATCCCGGTATGTGGTGCAGGAGAACTTGCTTTGGCGAAGAGGCCATGAGGGCTACTTGCTGCGATGTCTAGACGGCAGAGAAGCACAAGAAGTCATGGACCTTTCTCATCAGGTGGAACACCAAGGAGGTGCGAAATTATGCAGGCAGCTCCTCTCAATTGGATATTTCTGGCCCACGATGGAGGCTGATTGCCGCACCAAAGTACGACGCTGTCAGGAGTGTCAATTCAAAGGAAACCTAGTGCACGCTTCTGCTGTGGATCTACATGCATTGGGAACGACGTGGCCATTTCATACATGGGCTCTAGACTTCATTGGTCCCATTCGGCCAACTTCGCACGGGAATCATTTTATTCTCACCGCAACTGAGCTATTTACCAAATGGGTGGAGGCAATACCACTGAAGACGGCAAATGCGCTAGCTGTGGTCAATTTCATCCAAGAAAACATCATATGCAGGTTCGGAATTCCAAACACCATTCTTTCAGATAATGGTACTCCCTTTGTTAATCGCCAGGTAGCTGCGAAGTTAGCAGAGTACAATATCAGGCAGATATGTTCCACCCCTTACTACCCGAAAGGGAACGGGCAAGCTGAAGCGACCAACAAAACGTTGTTGAGGATTTTGAGCAAGATGGTCGCAGATGACCACAAGAAGTGGGCCGACTCTCTAAGCATAGCTCTGTGGGCTTACCGAACCTCTCCACGGACACCCACGGGGGCCTCACCATTCCTACTATGCTATGGGGCCGAGGCTGTGGTACCTGCGGAGATGAGAGTCAATTCGGCGAGATTGGCCTTTCACGCACTATACGACAATCAACGCGATCATGATTTAGTCTTGCTGGAGGAAAAGCGAGAACAAGCTAAAAGGACCAACAAGCGGTATCAAGAAAGGATCGCTCGTGCTTACAATAAGACGGTCTAGCGAAGAGATTTCGCAGTTGGAGACTTGGTCCTGAGCGCATCTGACCACTGCATGCGAGAAGCGGCTCACCCAAAGTTCGCAGCCAATTGGGAAGGACCCTTCGAAGTCACAGAAGTCTTTGACAGTGGCTACTGCAGCATACGAAGGTTGCACGGGACAACCTCAACACCGAGTTCAGTCAACATGCGCTGGATTAAGATGTACTATCCTTGACTTCTCTCATTTCATGCGTTTTATTATGACGTTGCTTCATGTCTTGTATGACTGTGATTTACACAATCCCCTCTCCCATATGAGAGAATGGTAATCTCATATCTCCCATATGAGAGCATTATAATAAGAGAATTCTCCCATATGAGAACTTCATATTTCTGGCTGTTAATTTTGCTTCATTTAATTTGTTATTTCTGTTAACAATAGGCTATCCGCCACAATAGCAATCTATGCGAAATGAGATCTTAATTGATCTTCTAAGCCTATCTGCTACGATAGCACCAATTGCGAAATGCGATCTTAACTGATCTTCTAAGCCTATCTGCCACGATAGAAGCTCATGCGAAAAATGATCTTAATTGATCTCCTAAGCCTATCCGCCGCGATAGCAGCCTATGCCAACTGCGATCTTAGTTGATCCTCTAAGCCTATCTGCCACGATAGCAGCCTATGCAAATGCGATCTTAATTGATCCTCTAAGCCTATCTGCCACGATAGCAGCCTATGCAAATGCGATCTTAACTGATCCTCTAAGCCTATCTGTCACGATAGCAGCCTACGCAAAATGATCTTAATTGATCTTCTAAAGCCTATCTGCCACGATAGCAGCCCACGCAAAACGATCTTAATTGATATTCTAAAGCCTATCTGCCACGACAGCAACTCATGCAAGAAACGATCTTAATTGATCTTCCAAAACCTATCTGCCACGCTAGCAATATATGCGTAAACGTGATCGTAAAACGATCTTCCAAGCCTATCTGCCGTTATAGCAGCGTTATACGAATGCGATCTAAAATTCGTCCTTAAGCCTATCTATTGTGATAGCAACATCATGAGAAAATGATCTCAAGTAATCTGCAAAAGGTCTATCTGATGTGATAGCACTCACATTTGAATCTGAAAGCAAATCACAAGCCCATCTGCTAGGATGGCACAACTGCGTAAATACGATCTCGAACGATCTAATAAAATATCTGCGAATTTATATGGCAGATAGCAAATGCGAAAC
Source organism: Linanthus parryae (assembly GCA_023055425.1). Classification (NCBI taxonomy): domain Eukaryota; kingdom Viridiplantae; phylum Streptophyta; class Magnoliopsida; order Ericales; family Polemoniaceae; genus Linanthus; species Linanthus parryae. The sequence continues at coordinate 122,306,747 of JALGPY010000004.1, read as the reverse complement.
ATGTATATAGCATTATGCAAGGCGAAATATGCCGATACGCATGAGGAATTGTATTTTGTTGCAACGACACAGCAAATAATACAAAAGCTATTTATCATTATGAGTCGAAAAGACTTACAATTTATCTGTCTAGATAGCAGCTTACAAGCGAAAAAGCTCAAATCTAACTACGCAACCAACATGGCTTACAATACATTCGAAAAGTGACTGACAAGCCAGCAGTGACACACCACGGGAATCCTAACTAAGAAGGGATGAACCCAACGGTCCTAACACCGGCCATGCGATACGCGAATCTGCGGCCGAACATCTATCGCAAGTAGGGCCTTGCTCCAAAGAGCCACATGAAGCCATACGTTCAAGATCCCAGTATTTGACAAGGCCCTTGTCTGATCAACATCCCATGAGATGTGCTTGAGGAACCACTGGTTCCGGCGTTCAACAGGCAAGCAAAAGCTCCGAAGGGCAAGGGTTCCTTGTAGACGGGGATGAACGCAACGGTTCGCCACCCTGAGCTCGCGAACGTGGGGGCAATAAATTCTCCTCCAGGGATGCTGGAGGAGAATTCCGCCATTCATTACGAATCGGTAGCACGGTCACTACGGCGCTGCACCTCTCCGGGAGGCGGCCGGAAACATGACCTGCAAACATAATACACGAAGAAAATTCTTCGAACACACATGAGATATCATATCCATCTTCTTTACGATGGTTATAAAGAGCAATAAGCCTCATAAAGCGGATCTTGGAAACTATTTCTATAGCACAAAGCGCAAACTCAGGATTCACAACTTGGAGTTGCCATGAATCAACGAAAAACAAGCATTGAGGCCAGCAGTCGTAAGGACTCACGGCAGAGCACATTTTTGGGATGAAGAACCCCAAATGGCAAAGACAGGGTTTATATAGACCTTGTGGAGACTCTTCAGTTGCCAAAGATGAGTCAGCAGAATTTGAAAAGAGGGTAAAGTCAATCACTTACGCCTTGAAAAGCGGCAACGATCAATTACCCTACTAAAGGCTACGACGATTCAGTTGCATATCCTAATTAATGACGGATGGTCATAATTCGGATGGACTTCCCAAGGAAAGCGTGCTTATCTTCCGAGAAATTAGCGCGAAAATCAAGCAGAGTATCAATTGCTGATGTCATAATTGGATATGCACAGAGATATCCTATCAAATCCCGGAAAGGGCAAAACGGGCAAGTCGATTCTTTTTTTTTTTTTTTTGTTAAAAAAAGGGGGGGGGGAGAAACCCTAGCAACATTACATTAATGTTTCAGCATTACATTAATGTTCCAGCTATTTCCTTGCTACTTTTCAAATTCAAAAAGTCAAAGCAAATTCTTGATCAAGGAGTCATGGGGCGCGAACTGATGGCTCAGCTTCTCTACCTGCTCCACTTCTTGCTTCAATTGCTCGCACTTGGCATTCATCTCATGATAGAGCTTCATAGCCTCTTCAGCCTTTTGCTTCTGTTGCTCCACCTTCTGCTTCTCAGCTGCGAGGTTTTGGTGGCCGAGTTTCCAAGTTACGGCTGCACGAATCAGGGTAACTCTTTTCATAAGAAATCTGAAATCAAGTCTGCCTTGGACTTTGGCAAGAAGATTTTGGCACATGCCAGGAAGCAGCGCGGCACTCTGAACAGAAATGGTCGCAGGCGTGGCCATAGACAGCTGCTCCAAAATACAAATGGCTTCGGTAAGGAACAGCCTCCTGTCGAAAGGCCCTATCTCCAAAGATCTTGCAAATGATTGAGGGTAGGTGAGGCGCATCCGAACTACCCAGTCCACATCAGTTTGCTTCAGACCTAAAGCAATTTCAAAGCTAAGTTATGACGTCAAACTCGCAAATGAATAATGCGAGATGCAAACAGCAAATCTCTACTTACCAGTTCCTTCAAGAATCTCACGAAGAGAAGGAATGCGCATTGCCGGAGTGGTCGAAGACTGTCCTCGCTCCATAGCTCTCCTGTCAGCTGCGAGCTCTAACCCCTCGTAGTTAGGAGGAAGAGTATAAGCCGCACCAACTGCGACTGCATTCCCAACCTGCGAGCCCCAAAAGCTCCACGCAGGAAGAGGTGTCGCCGACTCAGTCATCGCCGGAGACGAAGTGACAGCCGAAGTTGCTTAGCGAGGGACACTCTCAGATGCGGAAGCATCAGCAGCACTTGTTCTTACTTCCTCAGCGCCAGTATGGGCATCTTCCTCCATTAGCACAGCGTCAGCTTCAGCATCATCAGAAAGTTCGATGATGTCCTCAAGAGGCTCTCCCGTATATGTGGCAGCTGCGACGGGCTTCTCGGTATGGGAACTCGGAATTGGAACACAGGATGCAGAAGGCTGACTTCTCTGCTCCAGCACAGGTTCCTCAACATTGCCTGCGACACAAAATGCGATAGGATGAGGTAACTCGCATTGTATGTTATTTTACTATCTTTGCCAAAGCTAAGAGCAAGCACCTCCACGCGAAGGTGGGATTGAAGTATCTTCGTCATACACTAAAGACGTGGAACCATGCCCTATTAGTGTGTCCTCATTAAGCAGGTCTTTAAAATGAGCGTGACCTGGGACGCGAAGAAACCAGTCATGATTCTGTTTCAAGTTGCTAAGGTCTAGTCCATGCATATCGTTCAAATGATTACCTGAAGGTTCTCCGCATTTGCTTACTAGCCAACGGCGAATGTCAGCTTTTGACACACCATGCTTTAATGCACCCACTACAACATCTCTATAAGTTACTGCGAGATTAAAGATCTCACCTTTATTGCCGCCTGCGATTTCTTCAAAATCTGCCTGGGCTTGCTCCAAAGCTGCTGCATCCTCTTCCGGAGCCACATCCTCCTCCTCAGTCTGAGGAGCGACCTCTTCGAGAAGCATATCTTCCTCATCAGTGGGACGCACTAAGTCGTCAACATGTTGCTCTTCGAGGCTCCGCTGTCTCACACGCTCGAGCTCCTCCTCTTCGCGCTGCCTTCTTCTTTCAGCAGCTTCCGCGGCTGTCTTCCTGGACTCGGCAAGAACGTCCTCGCTTATGGGTTCGTCCGGAGTGCCAGAATGAGAATTCCTCTTTTGTCTCTTGGCCAAAAGGCCACCGATGGTCTCATCATCGTCATCATCTGCGAAGAAACGATTGGTTTAAGAAAGAGTTGCGAAATAATTACGATAATGAGGGAAACACGATGGAGGTACCTCCTGATTCTTCCTCATGTATCACATTTGTTCTTTCTTCTTCTTCTTCATCACCTTCTCTGGGCTCCTGCCTCTCCTCTTCTTCCTCTTGGTTGAATGGGACAAAGGTCTCAACTGCGAGCTCCTTCCGCGCTTTACTGGGCATGCGACCTTTGCCTTTATCCTTCACAGAAAGGGACCTCGCTGGAGGGGAAGTTGGAGCACTTCTAGGGGAAGAAATTGTAATTCCCTTTTGCCTGGGTCTCTTCGCTCTCGGCGCGGCAGTCGCTGGAGGAGACGGATTGTCTCTGGGTGGAGACAAGGCCGGAGCATTATCTATCAGCGAGTCAGCAAAAGCATTCATGACTGCGCGAATCCTGGTTTCGACCTCGGGGTCCATCCTCCATGCTAGCAGGAACGACTGTCCTTGTCTTTTGGTGGCATCAATGGTGTTAACCAACGACTTGGAACGATCACCAGATGCGAATCTCCGCACATGACACTACAGCAAACAGTACAGAATAAAGGCATCAACATGTGGAAATCAAGAAGCTTAACGCACGCGAAAAAATTTTTTGCTTACCTTAGCAAATGCCTCGCTATATCTGATGACATGCGAGTCGCCTTTCTTAACAGCGGCGATCTTTTCCTTCAGAATGACGTCAGGACACAAATGGTTCTCATGATCCAACAATGAGTAGCAACCATATTCAGACTCGCTCAGACTGCAATTGGAGCGAAACGGAAAAGAGTTTCTTTTGATCAAGGGAGCTCTACTCGGCTGGGCGGCCGACTGTGTCTCAATCCTCGTTTGTTGGGCGACCCAGTATGCAAGCCAGTTCTGGGAACAACCGCCCTCGCGGTTACCCGCAGGCTGTTCAAAGGGAAGATTGTTCATGAAGACCGTCTTGCACTCCTTTGTGAGCAAGCGCTTATAGCAACCTCTGATAATGGACTGGGGCCAGATTGATGGTGCCACTGCATCAAAGCCGAACTGGGGAGAAACTCGAGTGGGGTCAACATCCACGGTAATCCTCTCATACCTTGGCGCGAGCTCACGGATATGCTCTGCGAGAGCAGGGAGGGAACCTCGCAGACACCATCAAAAGAACTCGCGATAGCGCTCATGGAAATACGATCCCTCTTCGAAGAGAAGCTCTTCTGAGAAGACAACACCCTTAGAAGGGTACAGCTTTGGAAACCATCGCACGTTCTCAATGCACGTGGCATAGGTCCTGGCAGTAAACTCTTGCCGCTTGTCGCATATCAGGCTCCAAACAGACTTGGTATTGTTCGCTCCGAACCACCTCGCAGCCCTGCCACTGTTACGCTCCTCCGTCTCGCCTGGGGGACACCACTTGTTGGGTTTAAGAGCAGTTGGAGCATAGGACGGCCATCGCTCGAAGACCCACATCGTCAAGAAGGAAATGTTGAAGAAAGTCAGTATGTCGAGGCGGCCACGCGACTCCTTCATGGCCGCAACCAGCTGATCCAGTCTATAGTACAGCGTGCCCAAGACCAAGGGTCCGAGTGCGACTCTCTGGCCGAGGGCGAGCTTCACAGCAAGCGGCAAAACGTGATAAAAAACCCCCATCATGCGGGTGACCATCGATTAAGTACCTCGATAACCATGCACAGAGGAAAGCACAGAGGGTCAATTGATAGCCTTTACCCTCCACGTAATTCTTCGCCTCTGGGTTCTCACTCAGAAGCTTCTTGGTGATGCTGCTGTTCGCGTAGTCACGAAAGAAGTACTGCACCCATTTGTTCCAAGTATTCTTCGCAGACGTATCAACCAACTGCCAGTTCGGAAGGGCTTTGGTAGTGGTCCACCGGGTGGAGATTTTCTTTACCTCTGACAGGCACTCCTCCATTTGCGTGTACAAGGCGATCTCCACAGCTGTCCTCAAAGGACTCAAAGGGTCCACTTCACCCATGGGAGACAAATCGTACAGCATGTGCACGTCCTCGAGTGTGGGGGCAGCCTCGAACTCAGCAAAGTGAAAAGTATGAGTCGCGGGCGAGTAGCGGGAAAGAAGGTTTAGAAGCATGGATTGGTCCAGCTTCACGGCAGCACCCTTCATAGCACGAACAGCGAAGTAAACACCGGCCTCATTAAGAGTCGCAGCATGATCGGTCAACACGTGGTCAATCCACTCATCCATGTAGTCCAATTTCTGGACAAAAGCTTGGGTGGAAATCGCAGCATAGGGGAAGTACCCATTTTCGATTCCCAATCGAACCACGTCCTCGGAGCCAATCAACTCGAGCAAAGCTGAGTTAACTGGGGGAGTCAGTGTTAGCAATCCCTCATTGGGAACAGAAGCAGGCATCTTCTTCGCCTTAACCCTCGCGTGGTAGAAATCTTTGCCACCCAGATAGGGGGCTTTTCGCCACAAAGCTTGCGGAAGACCAGGTATCTCTTCGTCCTCCTTAGTGGGTTTGGTTCCTTTTTTTCTTGGCCATTCCTGCGGAAGAGCAAGAAAAAAGGGGGGAGAAATATGCCACACTTCAGTTTGAATTTCGAAATTCAAGATTTATGGAAAGAAAGATGAACAGTTTCTGGTATCAATTTCAGAAATTAGAGGGTTGCATTATCAGGGATTTCAAAACCCTATCCAAGATCCTTGTCGTAGAAGAATTAAATCAAAAGTGGTTTCAAAGATCAAAGCTTCTTCACAAGTTTCAACAGATAATATGTCATGGGTTTGCAGATCCAGCACAGTTCAAAGCATACACTGGTATTTTAAATCGAAATTGAACAAGGCCAACCTTGTTTATGCGAAGCCTGCCTGGATACACATAATTGAAGAAAACGATTTGCAGTTCTGAACTGGTGATTGATTATCTGAATCTGCTCTCGAAGACTTACGGGTATCATTCACTTTAAGAGAAAGAAGTGATGCTTTGCAACAATGGAGAGTACAAGGTATTTATCCAAAAACAATGAAGGGTTGCGTCCTTTCAGTAGTCGAATCGCAACCGTCACCGTCGAATCGCGCAATCACAGGACAAGCTTGTTGGAATTGTGCCCTAGAGGCAATCAATTAATTGTGACATTTATGGATTTACGATTCATTATGTTATCGATATGGAGATATGTTAACATGAATGAAGTCCTTAGAATATAAGTGTTATATTCTTAAATATCCCTAGTCGATTATAATGATTAATAGGACAATCATCTATAGACTAGTATGGGGTTGGATTGATATGGAGATATCATGATCCAACACATGGGTATGCATTAGGAGTAATGGCATACTGGATTGACCCATCTCCGAGAAGGCTACATACATGTTATGTTAAGTCACAAGCGCTTCTCGCGGTGCAATGGTATTGTCATCCTTAGACTTGAAGTCACTAGATATTCTAGTTGTGGATTATTGTGATTTTGGTAGCGTTAAACGCTACACCATAACTGGGTAGTTATAAAGGCGTGTACTGGATACAATAAGAAGCAAGCTTAGAGATCGTAGTGGACGTATATAGAATTTGTCCCTCCCACATAACGGGAGAAAATATCCTAGGCCACTCGAGGGATAGTGCTTATAAAATGTCTGGCCAGACTCAAATAAATCAATATAGGATATTGATGTTATTTGCACGAATAAGGCTAATCCCAGGATCGAGAAACTATGGATTGGATATACGAGTGTGACTTGTATGTCTCGTGTCCAATCCGGATATTGTGACAAAGGGATGAGACAATTACTTGCACAAGGTTTGTCATGATGACTATTCTATTTGTTGGCTAGAATGGATGTCTTGCTAGAGGCCGCTCCATATTAGTAAATTGTTACTACCAACTAAATAGAACCTATGGGGTCACACGCCATATAGGGGTGAACTAGACATGGGAATTAATTAATTAATATGATTAATTAATTAAAAGGATCAAATCGCAACAACTTGCTAACTTAGTAGGACTAATATGCAAGTTGAACTAATCCATGTATAGACATGATTAGGATTTGCCAAGGTGGCCTAATTCATGTAGGGACATGATTAGGATTAATTTGCAAATAGAACTAATCCATGTATTGACATGATAAGGACTATTTTGCAAAAGGGACTAATCCGAACTTGAGTAGGATTATGAGGGGTTCTTTATGTGGTAGGACAAGGAGTTGTTGGACTATATAAAGAACACTCCTAGCTTATTTTTCTCTCTACACACCACACATCTATTTGATAGAAGAAAGGAGAGAACAAAGCAAGGAGAGAGCAAATCCCACAAAGGGGCCGAACCCCCCATGGGATTGCCGCCCCACCCGTCGGCCTAAAGGGGTGCCGCCCACCTTGGCTTGCCTCGTTTTGCGTGATTCCTTCTTCCTCCTCCATTCTTCCTTGCTAGCACATGGATTTGGAGGATCTAGATCTCACCTCTAGGCGTGGATCAACCGTAGAGACGTGACACTATTCGCGTTTGAAGTCATCAAAGGAGAACCCTAAGGTGTGTTTATGATTTCTAACCCTTACCATCGTTATGTCTCTTGACTTGTGATCCTTGGAGGGTTTTGAATGGTTTATGTTTGATTATGCTTCCGTTGTGCGATCCATGAATCAAAACCCTACAAAGCTGACGTCACGCCTAAAACCCTAAAGGCCAGACGGCACGACTCTAGGGGTTTTAGGTCATAATGGCACGCACGGGGGCTGAACTAACCCGTATTTGAATTGGTGCGTGGCGGCGACGCGTATGTTGGTTTCCGCGCATGGAAGTCTATACAGCTATGAGTCTTCACGCGCAGAAAGGGGGCTAATGTAGATAGTGCTTTCTGAGCTGACAGATCTTGGCCACGTGGCATCCATCCAGCACACCATATTGTGCTCCATACACACTGGATCACCAGCCGAGCTGATCCATGTGGGGGCTGCGAGACAGAGCCCTCGCATACCAGTGCACGGGACTTGTAGGGTCTTAGTGGTTTGGAGGCTAGAGTAAGCCCTGTCGCGTGCGAGCCAAGCCCGCGCACGACCTTTAGTAACTACTTTGAGAGATTTATGGCACGAGCTCCATAAACCCGGTCAATCCGGTCAACCTCGTAACGGTTCCGGTATTCGCGCACAACGTGCTGTAACGGTCCCTATATATGAGGACGAACGTACCGTGTGGTTAAGCTAATTAAGCCGCCATTAATGGGCGCATTAACCACACTGCAACGGTCACATTCTCCGTTATATATAGGACGTTAACCTTTCCATACAAAAAAAGAACGCACTTGCCATACGCGGAAGCTCTGCCAAACCTCTGTCTCTCTCTCAGACATTACTACTGCCTTACTCTCTCCCTACACACAACCCAACTCTTCCTGTGCTATCTCTGATCCTCTACATACGGTGTACACGGAGGTCTCCCCGCCGGAATCTCTTGTGCACAGTTGTCGATATGATCGAACACTTGAAGCAGCTCTTCCAAGAGCAGGCAAGGGTTGAGAGGTATGAGGTTTCTAAGGCATTTTTCAAATGTCATCTGGAAGAAGGAAACCATGTGGGACATCACGTACTCCGTATGATCGAGTACTTGGAGAATCTCGCGCGATTGGGGTTTCCGGTCGGCCAAGAGTTGGCCACTGATCTCGTGCTGCAATCGTTTCCTGAGAGTTATGGACAGTTCATTGAACTACATGAATGAGATCGTGAAACCACTGCCAGATTTACTCAATATGTTGAGGACAACTGAACAAAGCATCAACAAGGGTAAGGGCAAGGCCATTATGATGGTACAGGAAGGAAAGGGCAAAAGGTTTGCCTCATCCTCCAAGGGCAAAGGCAAGTCAGTTGCCAAGTCCAAGGAACCTGTCCTTAAGCCTGTTGGTGGCATTGCCAAAGGTGTGACTAAAGGTGAGTGTCACTACTGAAGTCAGCCTGGACACTGGAGGAGGAACTGCCCAAAATATCTGGAGGACAAGAGGCTTGGAATAGTGATTCCACCACCGCCAGGTATTTTTGTTGTAGATGAAATAGCCCGGTAAATTTCGTGGGCATTTCGGTGAAGTTTTCTTAAATTTAGTGTGTAATTATTGAGTCTTTAATTATGTGGGGGTAATAAGTGTAGTTTACTAAATTACAACCTGGTTAAGTCTTGGGGGTGGTAATTGTATTTACCCACAAGTTTATTAACAGCCAAAAAAAAAAAAAATCCCTTTCCCCGAAGCTATTCTCAGGAATTGTGTCCTGCAAAAATTTTGAACCTCCCAACACCATTGTGTTATCCAACACCCCCTTTGTCTTCACCTTCTTCCTCCTCCTATTTTACTTCTCCTTCCTCTTCTCCTCTTCGGCACAACACCCAGCAGACCACCACCTCCACCTCCTTCTTCGCAGCCCCATCCTCTCCCCCTCTGTTTCGCCGGAAAACAGAGCAACAGCAGCGGTGGTTGCCGCTGCCACCGACGGAGGCCACAATCACCACCACCAACACCCTCTGCCCCCTATCCTCTCCCCCTCTGTTTCGCCAGAAAACAGAGCAGCAGCAGCGGTAGCAGTGGTGGTTGCCGCTGCCACCACCGACGGAGGCCACGACCACCACCACCAACACTCTCTGCCTCTCCCTCTCCCCTCTGCTCTCCCTCTCCCTCGTCCTCTGTCCTCCCCGCGACCAAGAGCAGAGCAGCAACAGCAGCAGAAACCTCGCCGACCACCACCACCATCGCCGCGACTCCATTAACGCCGGCGACAAGGTCGGGTCTTGCAACCCGACGCTACCCAACCCCGGTTCTTCCTCCCACTAGCCTCCTGGAGGTCCGAGGAAGCCAGAATCGCAACCCACCGGAGCCAACAACGCCGGATTAACCCCCGTCGAGCACCACCGTCGAGCACCACCGTCGGGTTCATCAACCCGACTCGTCTCTTCACCGATTCTTGAAATTTTTGGTGCGGGTAATCTCTAATCCTTCCCAGTATTCGTTTAGAGTAATCAGAATCTCATTTTATGCTAGAAATCGAATCTTGATTCAAGTGGGTATTGTGTGTTCACCGTGGGTATGAACAGGGGGTGAAAGTGTCGTTTCAGAAACGTTGAGGGCATGAACTATATGTTATGTAAACTGCATTGGTATGAACAGGGGGGTGAAAGTGTTATTTTGGAAAACTTGATGGCATGATTTATCATTTATATAAACTGTGATGTGTGTGGGTTGAGGGTTAAAAGTGTTGATTTTGGAAAATGAGGGGCTTATTTGTAGATTATATATTTTGTTTTGTTAATATAACTAGTAAATTTCTTTTATTAAATACAATATATAAAGTTTATTGTACATATATAAATATATATTACAATGTAATATTTAATATATATACATACACACACACATACACACACATATACATATCTTTTTAAATAATTGAAACAAGTTATTTTCTAGTTTCTTTTTACATTTTAATTTATTAATAAAAAGAGCATGACTAAAAGATATTGTGCTTATAAAATTATTTTTGAGAATACAATTTGTGTTAGATATTCACTAAGTGTAAATATAATTTTGTGTATATAAAGTTTCAAATAATTATAAGTATTGATATTTCTTTTAGTAACAAATAAAATTGCTAGATAAATATTTATTCAATTAAAGAATAAGAATAGGGAGGAGAACGGTTTTCATTGTGAAAAATTAAGAAATAATTTATTTAGAAAATATATATATATATATATATATCGTCAATAATATAAGATTTGTTGATATAAGTTATATTTCCTTATAATTACTAATATCTATAATTACTATTTTTAAGGAAATACTTGTTAAATATTTTGAGTTTATTACTAGTAAGAATTAATTTCTTCCGTATCACTACTTAAGGATATACATAAGAGTTCAATTATATTTTTATCAATAAGTATATGGCATCAAGTATTTTAATAAATAATTATTAACTAGCTACAAATGTTGTTTTTAAGAAACAAATATAAATTAGTTGGTCTCAATAGAAAATAGGATGCCTCGCTCCACCACTAGTCTTTAGGGGTATCTCACATCGAATATGTGCATTTTATGGACTTTGGATTGATTAGAGACTATAAATTTGTAGGCGACGAGTTCATAGACGAGGGTTACGTCTATCAGTAGGAGCTAGTTCGTGTTGTTTGCTATTGCTACTTGAGGTAAGTTATATGCTCGACTTTTCAGTCATCAAAATGGGTTTATCAACGTGTTATCTGCTTAAATGCTTTACTGTCGGACTATCAGAATATCCGTTTGCTGAAAATCTGGAAACGATTCCTATCTTGAAACAAAGCAGTAGAGTTGGACATTATCCCTTGAATATTATGAGTTATATTTTGAATTCACCATTACTTTATTATTTCCTTGGAATTGTATTGTAACACCCCTAAATTTTCAATACTGAAATTCCGGGCGTGCCCTTCTCATGGAGAATTAACCACCATGATCAGGAGAAAGGATCTTTGCTTCGGATTCACAAAACACATTTTATTACATAAAAAGTTCACAAGCCTTGTTCAGAGTTATTACAAACCATTAATACAAACAGCGGAATAATGAAATTACTACTTTATTCAAGCGAGGTGATACTTCCACTAGTATGCGACGTCCCCATCCCCAACGTAGGCCTCTCCTGTGGTGGTTTTACAAAACAAGGACACCACAGTAAAAGTCAGTAAAAACTGAATGAGAACGCATCACAACGCGTAAATCAGAGTGAGGCACATGTAAGTATTAAAATAAGTTATGACATGTTCGTTGATTCCAAAAATCAGTTTAGTTCTTTAATCGGGGAGATCCAGTACCAATAATCATATCCAGTGTGAACGGCGAAATAATCCGCTCGTCCGAACCAATCTCACCTCAGCATCTAGACCTTAAGTGTCGACACCCCCTACGAGGGAAACTGTTGTCCCAAGAGAGTAGTACTAGAGCCTTACCCTGTGCTAATGCGCCCCAGGGGAAACCATAGAGCCACCTTCGACTCAAGTCCCAAGCTTTGCTTGGTCAAACCATATCAAGTCCCAAGCTTTGCTTGGTCAATCCATATCAAGTCCCAAGCTTTGCTTGGTCAATCCATATCAAGTCCCCGAGAGTTCATGTTTCTACTTTACGTGATTATTAGCTTAAACATGCTGAAAAGTCTCATTATTATCATTTCTAAAATATCATCAAGTAGTGGAAATCACTTCTTCTCGAGTGACAAGTTCTCAAAATATTGAATTCCAACATGTGAAAGTAAGGAGTTCAATTAACACAATGACATGTTTAGCAAACACAAGTATTGAGTAAGCTTAAGAAATGCGTTCAAAATACTTAAGACTCAAGTCAAGGCAAAAAGAGACATTATAGTTGAACACGCGTTTTGAAGAGTAAGGGTTGAGCCTACGAACTCACCTACAAGTTCCGACGGTAGTTTAGATGTAGCCGACGTAGCCTTCGTCTATGAACTCGGTGTCTACAAATAAGGATAAATCCTAATTAATAATTAATCGCTTAATATGCAAGTGTCCTATATGTCAAGCGGGTTGATTCTAGTTAATTACTCGGTGATGACCTAGTCAAATTTTAAGGATGTCCCTTAATCAAGTACTAAGATATTGTTTATTTGTCAAAACGACTAACCAACATTTATTTATAAAAACACTATATTAATTTATCAAATCTAATATTAACTAATATTAATATTAATTTACTAATCTTCATCCTACTCACAATGATATTTATTTACTAACTACTAATCATTATTTACTACACTAACATAAACTTAATACTTAGGTATTTATAATGTAGGATAGCTAGAAATGTAGTTGTACACTTACCTCCCCCTAGACTTGTCTAATTCTCAAAAACATGAGTTGTTGCTAGTTCTAGAAAATACATTTATAACCCCCATTTGAAGAATAATTGTTATATGCATTTCTAACGTTCTGTTTTCAACTAGTTCAACATGAATGACTTCCGGGAGGTGTGAGAGTACGAATATGCAAGAACATGTAAAATGCGACGCGGGAAAATGAAGTTATACCGAGTTTCCGATGAAATGAGCGGTGGCCTAGCGCGGCTGTTTGAACCTCTTCGGCTTTCGAGAATGGTGTTAAGGAAGTCCTTGGAGTGTCACGGAGTGGACGGTAGCAGCTGTGTCCCAAGTGGTGGTCGTTGGCGGAGTTGGTGATGAAGGTAGCTACTTGACGTTGCAAGTGTAGTTCAAGTTGGGCAACGATTCGGGATCCGTTTTGGCCTCTTTTGAACGTGGTTAAAGAATGAAAGTTATAGATAACAAGTAGAGGGATATGTAGGAGAAAACGGAGGTCGTTTTGGAGCTAAAATGAAAGAGAACAAGGAAGAACAACACCGCTGCCCACTGGTGCTGTTTGGCTAAAGCAGTTTCAGCGCGGGGTGAATTCGGGCTCTGTTTTGACTCCGTTTGGTCGGGGCCAAAGAACAAAAGTTGTAGAGGACAAGTAGAGGAAGTTGTGGTTAAAATTTGGGCCAATTCCGAGTTGTAACGAAGGAGATACAGCAAGAACAAGCCGCTGTCCAGCAGCCGCTGCTACTGTTGCGGGTTGCTGCTTGTTGCGGCTGTTGGGGCTGCTTCGGGTGGTTGTTTTGGCCGGTTCTTTGCTGCTAAAAGATGCTATGAATATCAGGGAGTGAGTGTGTGATTTGAGGGGTGGTGGGTATGGTTTTCGTGTTGGTTTGAGATGAGAGAGAGAGAGCTTGAGTTGGTGGTTATGGAGTTTTCCGGCGATGAACTATGGTGGTGTTGGTTGTGGTGGAAATGGCAAGGATGATGAGCTGATTATGAAAGTGAGAGGGGTTGTAGCTATGTTGTTGTGGTGAAATGGAGCTACGGGAGGTGGCTATTTATAGAGGGAAAAGAGAAGAAGCATGAACAAGATGAAGAAGATGAATACGTAGGAACAATAATGGAGAAGATAAGAGAATAGTGCTTCATTTGTTTGTACCAAAGGCATGATCCAATTTTTACGGAGATGATTGCCGTCTCACCATTTGATTGTGGCTGAAGTTTTTGTGAGAAAGATATCTTGTGGATTTCATAAAAATAATCGGTGTGATAGCCACGTCAATATTATAGGTATGTCGCGATAAAAGTCACCACGTAGTATATGTGACACTATAGTGATGTACACACTATTAAATATAAGTGTGATATATATGTATATATACGTGTCTATGTGGTACATACTCTATTCTAATTTTATTATGACATAGTCACCTAGCAATGGTACCACAAAATATTAAATATAGATGTCAGTTTATACTCAATATTGCTATAAACATACATATTTGTTCCTAAAATATATATTTAAATTTCGGGTTGTTTCATGTATCACCGGAATCGATTTGAGGATCAACATTTTCATAAAAATACTCTTAAGACACTAAGAAATGTAAAGTGGAAGATAACTTGTACGAGTTGTTTTTGGTTCACAAATGATTAGACCATACGTTCTGGTCAGGGGATTTAGGGAGCCAAACTTTGGCCTACCCTGGTGCCCATTATCCTACACTACCATGAGTAAATGGGAGGAGCTACAAGTACTACTCTAGCGGAGTTGCTAACCTCTAGGGGGTGTCGACACTTAAGTTCTTGTAGGCGAGTTATGAGGCGGGAAGGTTCTATCTAGCGGGACTTTCTCAACCGCCGGGTTGAAGTAGGGTTTGATAGACCCACGATTACAACCCTGATATATTGTTCCGAGGCAGGCGGGTTCTCCGCACGGTTTCACTCGTACATTGTTAATGTCTGGGGCTCATGGGGCAGATAAGCAATCTGCTTACCCGTGGCACGTGGAGAGGTCTCCGCCAGATAAATTTTAAGGAATATTTTAATAAAGAAACATTAATCGAGATCTCAAACTTTCCATTTATTACTTATTCTTGTAGTATCAATTCATCGCTTTATTCCTTATTTCATTTACTTGTCTTTAAAATATATGTGCCCAATCATCTGTTTACATGTTGAGGTATTTCTTACTCAGCCCTAGCTGACTTTTCGTAAAAACTGTGGTCGGCTTTTGCTATTTCAAAACACCGCAGGTCATTACCGCTGCTAGCTCTGGGGGGACGAATCACTGACTTGGACCAAGGAAGTAATCACCGTAGCTGTCATGGAATAACTTGTCTTTTGAAATTTTTAGTTTTCAAGTACTACCCTAATGACCGTGTTTGGTCACTCTTTTGTAATGGAATGTTTTTAAGTAAATTTGAAGTTAGTTCTTTATGGTATGGTATGAAGCCGATAATCTACTCCGTTCACAATGAGGTAAAACTCCTCGTGCGGAGGGCACTTTCCAAAATTTACGGTTCAACCGGCCGTGAATATTGGGGGTGTTACAGTAGATGTCAATTTAACTATCTCTACATCGTGGGCATTGGATACTGGATGTGGATCTCACATTTGTCTAAATGTGCAGGATCTAAAGAGAAGTAGAAGATTGGCTAAAGGGGAGATAGACATGCGCGTTGGGAATGGAGCAAAGGTCGCTGCATTGGCCGTAGGCGTTTGCGATCAGTCTCTACCTTCAGGATTAGTTTTAGAATTAAATAATTGTTATTTTGTGCCTGCTATGAGCAGAAACATTATTTCTACTTCTTGTTTGGACAAGGAAGGTTTTATTATTTCAATAAAGAACAATTGTTGTTCCTTTTATTTTAATAATATCCACTATTGTAGTGCGCAATTATTTAATGGACTATATGTCCTTGATCTAAGCAATCATGTCTACAACATTAATACTAAGAGGATTAAAATAAATGATTTAAATCATGCTTACTTATGGCACTGTCGTTTAGGACTTTAGGCCACATAAACGAGAAACGTGTATCTAGACTCCATAAGGATGGATTTCTAGACTCATTTTATTTTGAATCATATGAGACATGTGAGGCTTGTTTATTGGCAAAAACGACAAATTCCCCTTTTAATAAGAAAGGTGAGAGGACTAGTGAGCAATTGGCGCTCATACATAGTGATGTGTGTGGGCCGTTTGTCGTGCCTTCCAGGGGTGGTTACGTCTACTTCATTACATTTACTGATGATTTCAGTAGATATGGATTTGTGTACCTTATGAAGGCCAAGTCCGAATCCTTTGAAAGGTTCAAAGAATTCAAGAGTGAAATAGAGAAGCAACTTGGCAAAAGTATCAAGGCTCTACGATCGGATCATGGAGGAGAGTACTTGAGCTAAGAGTTTGACGACTATCTTAGAGAGTGTGGGATCGTGTCCCAACTCACTCCACCCGGAACGCCACAATGGAATGGCGTGTCCAAGAGGAGGAATCGAACACTACTGGATATGGTTCGATCTCTGATGTGTCAAACCAATCTTCCATTATCATTTTGGGGCTATGCTCTATTAAGTGCATCTTTCACCATTAATCGTGTTCCATCTAAATCAGTCATGAAGACACCACATGAGATGTGGAGTGGGAGGCGTCCCACACTGTCGTTCATGAAGATTTGGGGCTGCGATGTCTATGTAAAGCGTTTACAATCAGACAAGCTAGGGCCAAAGTCGGACAAGTGTAAGTTTGTGGGGTACCCTAAGAAAACTAAGGGTTACTATTTCTATAATCCAACCGAGAACAAAGTGTCTGTTGCTCGGTCCGGCGTGTTTCTTGAAAGAGAGTTTGTCTCTAAAGAAGCAAGTGGGAGGACTGTAGAACTTGAAGAAATTAAAGAACCAAAAATCACTGAACCAGCTATGGAACATGAACAGGAACCACAAGAAGTTTTGGAACAGCCTGTTCAAGTAGCATAAGAGCTTCGTAGATCTAGTAGAGTGCGCCAGGAGCCCGAGAAGTATGGACTTCTCGTGACAGACTCTGGTGACACAATGCTCATAGATGATGAGCCTACTACCTATGAAGAGGCTATGAAAGGGCCAGACTCTCAGAAGTTTCTTGAAGCCGTGAGATCCGAGATGGAATCCATGTATACCAACAAAGTATGGACTTTTGTGGAACCACCCGAAGGGGAACCGCCCATAGGGTGCAAGTGGGTCTTCAAGAAGATGATCAACATGGATGGTAATGTGATTAACTACAAGGGCCGATTGGTGGCTAAAGGATTCAGACAGATTCATGATATTGACTATGATGAAACCTTTTCACCAGTCGCTATGACCAAATCCATCCGAATACTACTTGTCATTGCAGCATACTACGACTATGAGATTTGGCAGATGGATGTCAAAAGAGCATTCTTTTATGGAAATCTCCTCGAGGACGTGTATATGATACAACCGGAGGGTTTTGAAGATCCAAAGCAAGCCAATAAAGTCTGTAAGCTGCAGAGATCCATTTATGGATTAAAGAAAGCTTCTAGGAGTTGGAATCGACGTTTTGATGAAGTAGTCAAAGATTTTGGCTTCATCAGTAAATAAAGATGAGTCTTGTGTCTACAAGAAGGTTAGTGGGAGCTCTATAGCTTTTCTGGTCATGTATGTGGATGACATACTACTCATTGGAAACGACGTTCCCATGTTACAATCTGTTAAAGATTGGCTAGGAAAGTGTTCCTCAATGAAAGACTTAGGGGAAGCAGCCTATATACTTGGTATAAAGATCTATAGAGATAGATCTATGAGACTTCTAGGCCTAAGTCAAAGTAAATATATTGACAAGGTGTTGAAAACGGTTCAACATGCAAGATTCCAAGAAGGGATTCTTGCCCATGTCACATGGAATTACTCTTTCGAAGAGTGATTGTCCTTCCAATGAGATTGAGAAGGAACGCATGAGTAGAATTCCCTATGCCTCGGCCATAGGATCTATCATGTACGCCATGTTATGTAATAGACCAGATGTGTCATATGCCTCGAGTATGACAAGCAGATACCAATCCAATCTGGGTGAGAGTCACTGGATTGCAGTCAAGAACATCCTAAAGTACTTGAGAAGAACTAAGGATGCTTTCTTGATATTTGGCGGAGAGGAAGAGTTGCGTGTAAGGGGTTACACGATTGCAAGCTTCCAAACCGGCAGAGATGATTTCAGATCACAATCGGGATATGTGTTTTGCCTGAATGGAGCAGCGGTGAGCTGGAAGAGTTCAAAGCAAGAGACGGTGGCTGATTCTACAACAGAGGCTAAGTACATTGCTGCAAATGGCGCAGCAAAGAAGTTGTTTGGATCAGAAAATTTGTTTCTGGACTTGGTGTGGTTCCTAGCATTGCGGATCCAATAGAGTTGTACTGTGACAACACTGGGGCGATCGCGCAAACAAAGGAGCCGCGATCACACCAGAAATCCAAGCACGTGCTCAGGAAGTTTCATCTTATTCGAGATATTATCGATAGACATGCAAGATTACTACATATGAGAATCTGTCAGATCCACTTACAAAGCCGCTTGTTCAGTGGAAGCATGAAGGGAACACTAGGAGCATTATCATACGGGATGCATCTGATTGGCTCTAGTGCAAGTGGATACTGTTGGAATAGATTCCCTAGAGACAATCTAGTTTAGTATGAATTTGTTTTTGGCTAGAACATTCATTGTATTATTTATTGGATATTTAATATAATAAAGTCCTTAGATTTACAAATGTGTTGTTTATCTTAAATATCCCTAGTCCAATATAATGATTAATAAGACAACCATCTATAGACTAGTATGGGTTTGGATTGATATGGAGATATCATGATCCAACACATGGGTGTGCATTAAGGGTAACGGCGCACTGGATTGACCCATCTCCGAGAAGGATACATACATGTTATGTGAGGTCACAAGTGCTTCTCGTGGTGAAAACGGTATTTGTCATCCTTAGACTTGAAGTCACTAGATTGTCTAGTTGTGGATTATTGTGATTTTGGTAGCGTCAAACGCTACACCGTAACTGGGTAGCTATAAAGGCGTGTACCGCATACAATAAGAAGCAAGGTTAGAAATCGTAGTAGACGTAGATAGAATTTGTCCCTCCCACATACGGGAGGAAATATCCAAGGCCACTCGAGAGATAGTGCTTATGGAATGTTTGGCCAGACTCAAGTAAATCAATATGGGATATTGATGTTATTTGCACGAATAAGGCTATTCCCAGGATCGAGAAACTATGGATTGGATATTCGAGTGTGACTTGTATGTCTCGTATCCAATCCGGATATGGAGACAAAGGGATGTGACAATTACTTGCAAGGATTGTCGGATGACTATTCTATTAGTTGGCTAGAATGGATGTCTTGCTAGAGACCGCTCCATATTAGCAAATTGTTGCTACCAACTAGATAGAACCTATGGGGTCACACGCTATATAGAGTTGAACTAGATTCGGGAATTAAATAATATGATTAATTAATTAGAAGGATCACTTTGCAACACCTTGCAAAGTTAGTAGGACTAATTTTCAAGGAAGGGACTAAACAGAATTCTAACAGGACTAGAAGAGGGCCTCTAGGTAGTTGACAAGGATTTGTTGGACTATATAAAGGATGTTCCTTCCTTCCTTCCCACACTTATGACACTATTTTTCATAACTTGAGTGGGAGAGAACAAAGGAGAGAGAGTAAGCAACAAGAGGGCCGAACCCGACCCCTTGCGCCGCCCCCTACCCGTCGGCCAACAAAGGAGGCCGAAACCTCCTTGTTGCCTCGTGTTGTGTGATTTCTTCTTCCTCTTCCTCCGGTCCAAGCTAGCACAAAGGAGAAGGAAGATCCAGATCTCAACTCTAGGCTTGGATCAACCGTAGAGACGTGACACAATTCACGTTACAAGTCATCACAGGAAAAACCCTAAGGTGTGTAACATGATTCTTCATTTACCATCGTTATGATTCTCTTCCTGTGATCCTTGGAGAGTATTGAATGGATAAATTATTTTTCCGCTGCGTATCCATGATCAAAACCCTACAATTAAGTATCATTCAATCATCCCCATAGTGGCTAATCATACCACACCAATGACAAAGACACGGATTACGCTCATATTTGTAGTCGAGCCAAGTTTTCTTACCTAAGACTTCGATATAAAGCCCCCTCCGCAAGGGTTTGTTAATATCTAGTCTAATCCTCGCTCTCATATAATCACCCCAAGGACCTGAAGAGATTTTCGAATCCGTGGCAACAATAGTGCCCATATTCTTAATTTTTTTGCGAAGATCGTCATCCGTTTGGTGGTAAAGGGGTATGTTTTTCACCTGCACCCATGCCTCTAGCGAATGAAACGAAATACCTTCCACCTCTTCCATCAGATTCCAGTGCTTAAGGATGAGCGTATTCTCATCGAAGATCCACGGACTTGCGGCGAAAACTGATCCAAGAGCTTCTTTACTTGGGCATTGAAACCCGATGATGTTTGACCCCAGCTCATGGTTACTGGTTTCATCTCCCCCCTCCACCCAGATCTTCTTGAAAAAGATCTTCATAGCCCATATGCTGAATATAATAGGAAGAAGGAACTTGCCTATCAGACATGGACCTCTTCCCTTGATAGCCGTCAGGCTGTACTCTTTGTCGAATGCTTCCACTTCTTCTTCTTCGAGCGAGAGACTCCCGAAGTATAGAGAGGAACCAATGCCCGACGACATTGTTGAAGAGGAAACGCAGAGAAAACTCGAAGCCAACCACTGATCGACAGAAGCAGAAAACACCGTAGCAACGTCCAAACCCTAGTGAACCTTATCGCCCTCCGAACAGTTCGGAGACAGAAGACCTAGCGATTTTTTAACTTTGCCAAATTATTCCGTCACTAAACAATTCCTTTTACAGCAATTCATTTTAATTGCAATAAAAAATACACAACTTTTTGCTTCTAAAAAAAACTTACACAAGGCTTTTTTTCAAACAAAATTACACGAGTTGCTTTCACTGTTATACAAGATTTTCTTTGTGCCGACCGTTTTGCCGTAGTGGTGACGCCCACTCTCGTCGGTAATTGAAGCAACCAAATTAAGAATGACTCTAACTTTGGGTCTCGGGGGGTGCCAGAATCCGGTATTAACTGCTTCAGCAGCAGGCGAAGGGGGAGCTCATGCTGTTAATTTCTATCCATGAAAGGTGGAAAGAAAGGGAGAGGTCGTGGTCTTGCATTGGTCCCACGGGCACTGAAGATTTTTTACATTTTTTCTTTCAAATAAAATTTTGGTATGAGTGTTAATTTGAGATGAATACAATTACTTTTTTTAAATATTAAAATATAATAAGAATGGAGGGAGAGATTTTCAACAACTTCAGCTTAAACGAAAGACTCATAGATATTAAGAATAGTTAAGGTAGAAAATAGTGAGGCAGATGGGGTTGGGGGAGTCTCACTGTTAGACTTAGTATAATCTATAACAATATCTCTCTCATAAGTCATGACATAGGAGAAACCAAAACCTCTCTTGGTATGAAAGGATCCAGACTCATTTATATCTAATGCTCTTCATTTTTCTATATGAAGTACTTTGTTGTTGTTCACTAATTCAGGGTTATCTCAATATTTAAGCGGTTAAAGGGACCTCTTAGTAACACAAAAAATGAATGACCTCAAATTATAAAAAAAACATACATATAAATATCTTAATATTTGTATACTACCTCCGTTCCAATATTTTAGACTTCTATTCTATTTTAGTTATCTCAAAAAATAAATTATCGCATTCTTTTTTATTTTAATTTATAATATTGTCAATCATAAAAGTTTTCCCTAGCTCAAGAGAGCTCCGTCAAGTTCGGAGTAACATCGACACGAGAAACCCTAGCTTTGAAGAAGCTTCTACCGATTAACAAGCAGCCATGGGAGATCATGGAGGTGCGGCATGCCGTACTTATCTTCTCTCCCCGGAGCTAGAATATTTCGTGGCGTTTGATAAAAAGAACAGTGCCTCGAAGCTAGCCAGGAGCTTGGTCTGTGCTTTATCGTAAGTTCGTTCAACCAGATTCTTTCAATGTTTAGGCAATGAAAACCTTGTTTGGGGATATCTGGACTGAAGGGGAAGACATAAGCATCCACGAAATAACCCCGAACAGATTTATCATCAAGTTTCTGTCAGACTTCTCAATGGAGAAAATACTTTTCGGAGGACCCCAGATCTTTGACAACAATATGCTTCTTCACAAGCCATGGATAGCCAGCGACAAAATAGATAATGTTACATTTGAGACAATAGATGCTTGGGTCCAAGTTAAGAATCTCCCTATATTTTTTCAGATCGAAGTTGATGTCCGTCGTGCAATTGAGAAGATGGGGGAAATACGGACCCAAGAATCCTGACATAAGTAGGGGGTGACTATTTGAGAGCTAGATTTTGTTTTGTTATAAAAAACTCTTCGAAGGGGGGCTTCATTGAAGTGTTGGGTGAAAAAAATTGCTTGATTACAAATATGAGTGTATTCACAGCGTTTGTTCATGGTGCCCTTGAGGAAGAAATAACTCTACGAAGGGGGGCTTCATTGAACGAGGCTTTCAAGGAGATATATGACATTGAGAATGAGAAAATTGAACCATGATTTGGAGATTGGTTACTGTTCAGGCCCCCTTGAGGAAGAAATAACCACCAACAAATAATCCCACCAGGTCACATAATAATCAAAAGCCAGTATTATTTTCTCGAGAAGGAAAAAGTCATGATGGACGATCTTATGTTGGCTCGGATTGGGGATTTATTAATGAGGAGAATGGATCGGAAAAATCAATGGGAGTGTAAGAAATTCAGGAATGTAATACGAATTTACTTACCGTGTCTGAAAATCCACTTGGGGAACCCCATAATACCGATTCTTCAAAAATTCCGTCATCGGTTAAAGGAAAGAGTATAACAGTTTCAAGAAATCCAAAGGTGTCTGGCCCTAAATGAAAGGCCAGTGAAGTAAATCTCAACCCACATCCGAGGGAAAAACAAGGAGACAAAGCAAGGGGATCGGGTAATGGTAATGCGAACCGAGGAAGAGGTAAAGGCTTCTCTCTCGGTTTTGCCTCTTCAAAAGGCACTGAATGGGACCAACAACTCCATGTGGGCAATAAGGATACTTTGGTTCCAATAAACAACTCAGTTTCTGATATTCATATTCCAACACGGGACGGGGTGCCTTAAAGAACCCAAATGCAAATAACAAATTGTGAGCATTCTTACTATCTATTTCAGCATAAGTTTACTTTCTCCAATCTAATATGAGCGGGAATGACCTTATTAACAACGAGAAGCGTGCTTTTCCCGACCAAACCCATGAAGCAAGAGAAGTTGAAGAAGCTTTAAAGGGATTGTCCCCTCCTATCTTCTTCGACAAATTGTGGTCGGTGATCGATGATGAGATTTCCAATATCTGCATGTATATTATTAATCAGGAATGCTTAATTGCGAGGTCCAACCACACTTTGGTGGCCCTAATTCCCAAAGTAAAACAGGTGCGCAAGGCAATTGAGTTTTATCCAATTACCTTGTGCACCACTATTTATAAAATAGTTACAAAAGTACTAGCTAACAGGTTGAAGTTAGTTTTACCGAGGATTATTTCTACGTATCAGAGTGCTTTTGTCCGGGATTGCCTCATCTCAGACAATGTTTTAGCTTCTTTTGAAATCATTCATCATATGAAGACGATATTTAAAGGTGTTGAGTCAAGATCTCTGAATGTGCTTTGACTGGTAATTGTTTTGAGTGATGAAAGACAAATGGTTAAGAAATTAGCAGCAAAGGCATTTCAGTTATCTCAAGGCCTTGAGATTGACTTAACTTCAAAGCCTTGAGTTACCTTATCCTGCTATGTGCTCTAACATTTTTGTGTTGCAGAATTGGATATCTGATTATGCAAATTAGTGGTTTATGGTATATACTTGTGGTTTATACTAGTTACATATCTAACACAATTGCAGATAATCAGAACAGGAAGGATCAAAGTTATCTAGGTTTAACTTTTCAATGCTGTGAAGCAGGTTCAGAGCTCCACGGCCTTGAGATGTGCCTTGAGCTGCTGACAGTTTTTATAGAACTTAATTGATTCTTTCTTGCAGGTTATGATTCTTAGTATTGTGTTTTTATACTAACTTCTAAGTGTCTTAAACATGTTTTATATGTCTTATTTGTTCTAGAGAATATGCAAATTATTGTTCTAAGTTTATTAAACAGTTTTTTCAGAAACTGTATAACCAAACAGTCTCAGTACTGTTAGATGTTTGGATATTGTTGTTGCAATGTTTCTATGACGTTGCAGGGTTGTTAAACGTGCAAGGTAAATCTCAACAAACTCCAATGGATATCCACCTGAAGCTGTTTGAATTTAAGTTGAAAACAGAAGGCGGATTTGTAGGAACAGAGATCCTAAAATCTCTCAATCAGTTGCAGTTGTGGATAAAAGAAACTGGTTTGAATTTTGAAGGAAGAGAGGCTTGCAGAATACTCTGAGAGGTGTGACAAATTCGTGGGAGATCATCCATTCAAACACACAGTCATTCAAGCTTCATTCCAGACTTCTGAAGATCAAATCAATCCAGTCATTCCTGAAGAACACTTTCAGGCTTCAACAGCTTATTTTATACTGTGT
Organism: Linanthus parryae; assembly: GCA_023055425.1. Lineage (NCBI taxonomy): Eukaryota > Viridiplantae > Streptophyta > Magnoliopsida > Ericales > Polemoniaceae > Linanthus > Linanthus parryae. The sequence continues at coordinate 122,282,140 of JALGPY010000004.1, read as the reverse complement.
TCTTCATCTGTACCTTCATCTGTGTATCTCTATATTATCTTAAACCTCACTTAACCTAGTGGTTGATTGTTCAAGAGAACAACAAGAGGTTCTTGTTAGCTCAACAATTAGTAGCTGGAACTAGATAGGTTTGGAACCACAAGCTGTATAGGTGTAAGGGAAATCACTTAGGCTTGAAGATCTAGGGCTGTTTATGTGTGAGTAATAAGAAGTGTTTGCCCAATCCTGGTGGGATTAGATCCCTCAGGCAGAGATTAGGTCAATTGGGACTGAACTCTGTAAATTACTTTGTGTTCTTTACTTTTCTGTTTGATTATTATCTACTGCACACAACTCAAATCAAACTAGGGTTTATAAGCTGCTTAGATTTGTTCACAACTCAAGGCCTTGAAGCTTACATTTTTGCCTTAGTGAGTTTCAGACAGTTTACAAAATCTCAAGGCCTTGAGATTTGAGTTTCACACAAAGCTTTCCTGTTAAACTTTAAGTTTTGCAAAAAAGTTTCCATACTCTATTCAACCCCCCCTTCTAGAGTATTTAGGTCCTGTATTTAGTCTACATTACACACCTTCAATTGGTATCAGACCTTGTGTCACTGTTTTTAGATCTAACAATCTCGTGACTATGAGTAATATAGGATATGGTGGATTCTCACAAGGAAGGGCAGCCAACAGACCTCCATTGTTCTGTGGTGACAACTTCATGCATTGGAAGGCATTGATGAAGATGTTCATCAAGATCAAGACATGGAACTATGGTCAATAGTTCAGAATGGTCCTCATGAGTAATACACTACAATTGATGGAGTCAGAATTGTAAAGTCTGAGGAAAATCTCTCAGTTACTGAACTGGAAAATGAATCCAAAAATTACAAAGATATGAATTTGCTATACTGTGCTTTAAATGCAGTTGATTTCAACAGAGTGTCAAACTGCAAGAATGCCAAAGAAGTGTGGGATAAACTGGTGGTGACATATGAAGGAACCGGCCAGGTTAAGCAGACTAAAATCAACATTATTCTAAGGCAATATGAGTTGTTCAAGATGAATTCAAGTGAGACCATCAAGGAAATGTTCAAAAGATTCACTGATGTGGTGAACAACCTGGAGTCATTGGGAAAGAAGTTCTCAAATGAAAAGAAGGTCAGAAAGATTCTGAGAAGTTTGCCAAAAGCAAAGTGGGAGCCAAAGACAACAGCCATTGAGGAAGCTCAGGACTTGAGTCTTCTTCAGCTAGATGATCTACAAGGAAAGCTGCTCACTCATGAAATGTCTATGAAAGATGTGGAAGGTGATCTGAGTGAAAATATCAGGAACCTAGCACTTAAGGCAAAAGACAGTGAAAAATCTCAAAGCCTTGAGACTGAGGAGGAACCTGATGATGAAGAGGCTTTAGCATTGATCTCCAAGGCCTTGGCCAGAATTCAAAGAAAAGAAACTCTGGTAACAGGGATTACAACAGAGAGAGATCAAGACCCTCAGGCAGCAATGATTACAAAGGTAAATCTTCATCACAGTCACATAAAACTAAAGTAATGAATTGTTTTGAGTGTGGTGATGCAGATCATTTAGTAAGGGACTATCCACAAAAGAAGAAGAACATGAACTTTCAGAAAAAGGATGGTGACAATAGAAGGAAGAAAGCCATGATGGCTTCTTGGAGTGATTCTGATTCATCAAGTGATTCAGACACAGAAGAAGATCAAGCAAACTTATGCTTCATGGCAAAGCATAATGAGGAAAGTTCATCAGACAGACACATTGAAGACATGGTAAAAAATTTACTTGCTAGTCCTTCTGATGTACTTCCTGAAATTCTCAAAAGTATGTTCTTGAATGAGGAAAGTTATAGAAATGAGATTTCTGCTTTAAAGATTAAGGTTCATGAGCAGGTAAAAGAAAACCTGGACCTAGTATTTTCAAACAAAATTGTTGAAGTCTCTAAGACAAAGCTGGAAAAAGACTCCAAGGCCTTGGACAGCAGGTTCAAAGCCTTGAAGGCACAGATAAAAGAGGTTGTTGATCAAAACACTCTTTTAACTGAAAGATATGCTGATCTAAAGGCTCATTCTGAGAATTTAGAACAACATATCTGTACTTTGACTGAGAAACTTCAAGAGTCCAAGAAGGTCCTAGCTAAGTTTACAGGCTCTGAACATAATCTAAATCTCATTCTTGGAGGAAGTCTGAAATCAATGCATAAAAGTGGGATTGGCTATAATCCAAATTTTCCAAAGAAAGGCCAAACTACTTTTGTCAAATCTGGTAGCAGACATTCTCCAAAATGTCATTACTGTGAAAAAATTGGTCATTTCAGATTAACTTGTCCCTTCAGAAGATCACAACCTCATATTATGAGGAATACTTATCCTTATCAGCTTAAGGGACAGGTTAGGCAGATTTTGGTTCCAAAAGGAATTAGGCCACCAAATATGGCTGATCCTGAGTATGACTCAAAGTTCTGCACTTGGTCTAATAGCATGTTGAGGCAATGATTTGTTTTTGCAGGATTTCACCAAGGCCTTGAAAGATCAGAAATGGGTATTAGACAGTGGATGTTCCAGACACATGAGTGGAAAGAGGTCTCTCTTTACTGAACTTACAGAAAAATCTGTAGGAACAATACACTTGGTGACAAAGCAAAGTGCAATATCATTGGTATAGGTAGTATTGGTAATGGTTCTACAAATTCTATATCTGATGTTTATCTGGTAGATGGACTTAAGTATAATCTACTCAGTATCTCTCAGTTATGTGATAAAGGTTATAAAGCTGTATTTGACAAGGAGAAATGTGTGGTGCAAGATGAGAAATCTGGAGATTGCATACTCACTGCTCCTAGGTCATATAATCTATATGCTATGAATACTAACAATGTTGCAGGTGACAAGCTAAAGTGCCTCAAGGCCTTAAAGGAAGATTCAAAGCTTTGGCACAGAAAGCTTGGGCATATTAGTATACATACTTTGAATAAAATCATCTCAAAGGACTTGGTAAGAGGTTTACCATCACAGAAATTTTCAGATGATGAGGTTTGCAAGGCATGTGTACAAGGTAAACAGACCAAAAGCTCTTTCAAGCCAAAGAACTTTGTAAGTACTTTTAGACCCTTAGAATTGCTGCATATGGACTTGTGTGGTCCTATGAGAGTTCAGACCCCAAAAGGTAAGAGGTATATGCTTGTTATAATTGATGATTATTCTAGATTTACTTGGGTGATGTTTATTAGAGACAAAACTGAAGCTTTATCTGAGTTTTCTAGATTGTGCAAAGAGCTTCAGACTTTGAAGAACTTACCTGTTACATCTATTAGAAGTGATCATGGTAGAGAGTTTGATCAACTTGACTTTTATTTGTTTTGTGCAAATCATGGCATTTCACACAACTTTTCTGCACCTAGAACTCCACAGCAAAATGGAGTAGTTGAAAGGAAAAATAGGACACTTGAGGATATGTCAAGAACCATGATGCTTGAAAGTAATTTGCCAAAGTTTTTATGGGCAGAAGCTGTTAATACTGCCAATTATGTGCTGAATAGATGCTTGATCAGACATATTTTGAAAAAGACTCCCTATGAACTGTTTAAAGGGAGAAAGCCTACTGTTTCTTATTTTAAGCCATTTGGTTGTATCTGTTTTGTGCATAATAATGGTAGAGACAATCTTGGTAAGTTTGATGCTAGAAGTGATGAAGGTGTATTTCTTGGATATTCTCAAACTAGCAAAGCTTATAGAGTTTATAATAGAAAAACCAAGATTGTGGAAGAGAGTATTCATGTAATTTGTGATGAAAGTACTAAGGATTCTCTGAGTGAAAGTTTTGCAGATCTAGATTTGAACAAGCATGAATCAGATGATGATCCTGTGAAAGAAGACAAAGGCAAAAATGTTGTACAGAATCAACCAGCAGAATCTAAAGGCCTTGAACCTCCTGCTGAATCAAAATCTCAAAGCCTTGAGACAGAAGCTAAAACTTTCTATGATGCTCCCTCTACTGTTTCAAGGACTCAAAGCCTTGAAGGAGAATACTCCTGGGTACCAAGAAAGAAGTTTAAGTACCTTGCAGAGCATCCAACTGACAACATTATATCAGATCTATCAACTGGAACACAGACAAGAGGACAGTTAAAGAACTTGTGTGCTTTCAGTGCATTTGTATCTTTGATTGAGCCTAAGAATACCAAGGAAGCTCTGGAAGATGCATAATGGATTATTGCAATGCAGAGTGAGCTGAATGAGTTTGAAAGGAATAAGGTTTGGAATCTGGTCCCTAGACCTAAAGAGAAGTCAGTTATTGGAACCAGATGGGTATTCAGAAACAAGCTTGATGAGAATGGCAAAGTGGTAAGAAATAAAGCCAGACTGGTAGCTCAAGGATATAATCAGGAAGAAGGTATAGATTATGAGGAGACTTTTGCTCCTGTTGCCAGGTTAGAAGCTATTAGAATACTTCTTGATTTTGCATCTCACAATCACATAAAACTTTATCAAATGGATGTTAAATGTGCTTTTCTAAATGGATATTTACAAGAAGATGTTTTTGTAGCACAACCTCCTGGTTTTGAAGATGAAAATTCTCCTGATCATGTTTATAAACTGGATAAAGCTCTTTATGGTTTAAAACAAGCTCCAAGGGCTTGGTATGACAGAATTTCAAAATTTCTACTTGAAAACAATTTCAGAAGAGGTTTAGTAGACAAAACTCTTTTCATTAAACACCAATAAAGTGATTTGTTAGTAGTTCAGATTTATGTAGATGATATATTATTTGGTGCTACTAATGATGCTCTTTCAAAAGAGTTTTCTAGTCTGATGTGCAGGGAGTTTGAGATGAGCCTAATGGGTGAACTAAATTTCTTTCTTGGACTTCATATATTACAAATGAAGAAACAAATTTTTGTGCATCAAGGAAAATATACCAAGGACTTACTGAATAAATACATGTCTCGGTCCAAGGTGCTTAAGACCCCTATGAGTTCATCACTCTCATTAGACAAAGATTCAACTGGTAAGAGTGTGAATCAGAAGGAATACAGAGGTATGATTGGATCACTATTGTATTTAACTGCTAGCAGACCTGACATTATGTTCAGTGTCTGTATGTGTGCTAGATTTCAAGCAGATCCTAAGGAAAGTCATCTAACTGCAGTTAAAAGAATTTTTAGATATTTGAATGGAACCAGAGACTTAGGGCTTTGGTATCCAAGAAGATCTAATTTTATGTTGAGTGGCTATTCAGATGCAGATTTCGCAGGTTATAAAGTAGACAAGAAAAGTACTTCTGGATGCTGTCAATTTCTTGGATCTTCATTGATCAGTTGGCATTCCAAAAAGCAAAATTCTGTAGCATTATCAACTGCAGAAGCTGAATACATTGCAGCTGGTGCTTGCTGTTCACAGGCGATATGGATTGCTCAGCAACTTAGAGATCTTGGCTACAACTTCAGAAATGTGCCAATTCATTGTGACAATACAAGTGCTATTTCAATCTCTAAGAATCCAGTTCAGCACTCAAGGACAAAGCACATAGATGTGAGACATCATTTCCTTAGAGATCATGCAGAACAAGGTGATGTTGTTTTAAATTTTATCTCTACTTCAATGCAGATTGCTAATATTTTCACTAAACCTTTGCCAGATGATAGGTTTTCATCTCTAAGGCTTGAAATGGGGATGTTAAACAAGGATGCATTGGTTTAAGGGGAGTATTAGTACCTATATGTGTATGTGTGCTGGAATCTCAAAGCCTTGAGATTATACTTTCTGAAGCCTTGAAAGTATAGCTCAAAGCTTTGAAGTTTCTCAAACTGCAGAAAATCTCAAGGCCTTGAGATTGTTCTCCAGGTCTTGATAATATCTGTAATATTTTTTAAAAAATGTGGATCATCAAATATTATATCTTATCTTTTTAGATAACTGTATAATGTTTGAATTACTCAGAGAATTTTCTAAAATATCCCAAAAAGATTTTTCAAGATTCTATTTTTGCATGTAGATATTGCAGAGTCCTTTTATGACTCATCCTTTTCAACCTACTTAGCTGAAAGTCATGGTTTTTTCTTCACACTCTCTTCTAATTTTCTGCGACTACTCTCTATCTCTCTCTCTCAATTCCTCTCTATCACATTCTCTTCTCAAAACCCTAAACCCTAAAATGGAGCGCAAATCAGCCAGAATTCAGCAACAGGGGAAGCCCTATGGCAGATCCAAGAAGAGAGCAAACAAGAAGGAGAAGATAGTGATTTCTGATTCAGATTCAGAAAACACTAAAAGTTTGCATGAGGATACCCCTCCTGCAAAGAAGTCAAGGACAGATAAGGGAGATGAAGCTCAAGTGTTGATCCACAATAGGAGACTCAGGGTGGTGATCAACCTAGGTCAGAGAAGAAGAAAGGGGGAGAAAAAAAAAGGTTACTGAAGAGGAAAAAGGGAAGTCAAATCAGGAGAGCCAGAAGAAATCAACTGAAGGAGTACAAGAAAAGGCCAAACCCTCTGAGAAGAAGACTAGGGTTAAGCAAGTTGCTGCTGCAACTAAGAAAGGATATCAAGGTAAGAATGTACTTCCAACTGAGTGGTTTATTAGTTCTGAAGTTAGAACAGTTTGGATGCAAGGGTATGCATCATCTAAAGTGGCTTTCTGTAGCATGATTTCTGATGAGTTGTTGGATAAACTGGACATAGAATGCATGAGAAAATTGAGGGAAACTCCTGTTTGGAAAGTTTTAAATCCTAGTTCAAAGGCTTATCCTAGGTTAACTAGGTTATTTTATCTGAACTTGGTGTCTGAAGGTGATGATATGATGGTTTTAGCATCTAAAGTGGCTGGTGTGGATTTGAGGTTAGATCATAGGACTTTTGCCAAAGTCTTGGGCATTCCTAGGAAATACAGTGTTGGAGATTATCCTGACAGGAAGGAGTGTTTAGATAAGGCAAAGGAGATGTTCTTTGTTGAAGGTGTTCCCTCTGGTCCAAAGCAGTTGACACACTCTGTGCTCAACTGTGAAGCCAAGATTTTGTTTACTATTTTGATGAGGAGTGTAGTTCCTAGGGAGAACTCAAGAGAGTTGGTAACTGATAAGGTTCTGATTTTGATGTATCTGATATCTCAAGGGTTTGAGATAGATCTGCCTACAGTTGTCATGGAGCATATGATTTATTGTGCAACCAGGACTAGAAACCATCCTCTTCCATATGCCAACCTGTTACCTCTTTTCTTTGAGTATTTTGATGTGCCTGTGAAAGGAGAAGAGAAGATTACTGGAGGTTTTGGGTTGATATATGAGACTGCACTTCAGAGGATTGGGGTAGTTCAGACTGGGAAAGGGCATTAGAAATTTTATTCTGATTTGTTAAAGGAGGAACTTGCTGAGAAGGAGTTTGTGAAGCCTAAGGGGACTGCATCTGGGAAAGGGCAAGCCAATGAGGATTACTCTCTGCTGGTTGAGAAGTTAGAAGATCAGCAGGTTGAGATTGAGGATCTTAGACAAAGGTTGTTTGACCTGTCAACTGAATTTCATCAGTTCAAGGGCTTGATGAATACCATGAATGGGAAGTTAGATGTTGTCATCAAGGGCTTGAATCTGGAGAAGATACCTTCTGCTACTAGTCATGACACCAGTGTGGATTCAGAAGAGAAGCTAGGAGATTTTCTAAAGAAGAAGAAGAAGCCAATTCCAGTGGTGCTAGCTTCAAAAGACTTGTTTGAACAAACTGATGAAGAAGATGCTGATGAAGATACAGGTGTTGATGCAGCTACAGAGGTAGATTCAGTACATGCTAAGAAGAAAGTAGATGAGATAATCCAAGAAGTGGTTGCTGAAGTTGAAGCTGAACAAGAAGGTAATCAGTCTGCAGAAGAAGCTGCAAGTGAGGAAGAAATTGGGGAAGACTCAGAGAAAGGCCAGACATCAAAGAAGAAGTGAAGATCAGAGACTGCCAAATCCTTGACCTTCTATCTCATTCTCTTCTATCTTTTCTGTCTCAAGGCCTTGACTTTTTAGCTATTTTTTTTTGTTTTAAGTTTTCAAACTCTGAGTAATGATCCTACATTTCTTCAACCTTATTTGATGAAAGTCAAAAAGGGGGAGAATGCATTTGTGGTTTTATTTGTGTTTTGTTTGCAGTATCAGTAATAATAAGAGTTGGCCTTTAGTTATTTTGGGTATTTTTTTTTATTTCTGTGGTAATTTGTAAAATTTATTCTCCTGGTTATCTGTTTGAGTTCATTATATATTTTGTATTTGCAGATTGTGGTTATTTAATTTTTGAATATGAGTTGCAGGAAGATCTATGCAAGACTGTAGATTTTGTCTTTCATCAAGGGGGAGATTGTTGAGTCAAGATCTCTGAATGTGCTTTGACAGGTAATTGTTTTGAGTGACAAAAGGTTAAGACATTAGCAGCAAAGGCATTTCAGTTATCTCAAGGCCTTGAGATTGACTTAACTTCAAAGCCTTGAGTTACCTTATCCTGCTATGTGCTCTAACATTTTGTGTTGCAGAATTGGATATCTGATTATGCAAATTAGTGGTTTATGGTATATACTTGTGGTTTATACTATTTACATATCTAACACAATTGCAGATAATCAGAACAGGAAGGATCAAAGTTATCTGGGTTTAACTTTTCAATGCTGTGAAGCAGGTTCAGAGCTCCAAGCCTTGAGATGTGCCTTGAGCTGCTGACAGTTTTTACAGAACTTAATTGATTCTTTCTTGCAGGTTATGATTCTTAGTATTGTGTTTTTATACTAACGTCTAAGTGTCTTAAACTTATTTTATATGTCTTATTTGTTCTAGAGAATATGCAGATTATTGTTCTAAGTTTATTAAACAGTTTTTTCAGAAACTGTATAACCAAACAGTCTCAGTACTGTTAGATGTTTGGATTTTGTTGTTGCAGTGTTTCTATGATGTTGCAGGGTTGTTAAACGTGCAAGGGAAATCTCAACAAACTCCAACGGATATCCACCTGAAGCTGTTTGAATTTAAGTTGAAAACATAAGGAGGATTTGTAGGAACTGAGATCCTAAAATCTCTCAATCAGTTGCAGCTGTGGATAAAAGAAACTGGTTTGAATTTTGAAGGAAGAGAGGCTTGCAGAATACTCTGAGAGGTGTGACAAATTCGTGGGAGATCATCCATTCAAACACACAATCATTCAAGCTTCATTCCTGACTTCTGAAGATCAAATCAATCCAGTCATTCCTGAAGAACAATGTAACACCCCCAAATTTTCAATACTGAAATTCCGGGCGTGCCCTTCTCATGGAGAATTAACCACCATGATCAGGAGAAAGGATCTTTGCTTCGGATTCACAAAACACACTTTATTACATAAAAAGTTCACCAGCCTTGTGCAGAGTTATTACAAACCATTAATACAAACAGCGGAATAATAAAATTACTACTTTATTCAAGCGAGGTGATACTTCCACTAGTATGCGACGTCCCCATCCCCAACGTAGGCCTCTCCTGTGGTGATTTTACAAAACAAGGACACCACAGTAAAAGTCAGTAAAAACTGAATGAGAACGCATCACAACGCGTAAATCAGAGTGAGGCACATGTAAGTATTAAAATAAGTTATGACATGTTCGTTGATTCCAAAAATCAGTTTAGTTCTTTAATCGGGGAGATCCAGTACCAATAATCATATCCAGTGTGAACGGCGAAATAATCCGCTCGTCCGAACCAATCTCACCTCAGCATCTAGACCTTAAGTGTCGACACCCCCTACGAGGGAAACTGTTGTCCCAAGAGAGTAGTACTAGAGCCTTACCCTGTGCTAATGCGCCCCAGGGGAAACCATAGAGCCACCTTCGACTCAAGTCCCAAGCTTTGCTTGGTCAAACCATATCAAGTCCCAAGCTTTGCTTGGTCAATCCATATCAAGTCCCAAGCTTTGCTTGGTCAATCCATATCAAGTCCCCGAGAGTTCATGTTTCCACTTTACGTGATTAGTAGCTTAAACATGCTGAAAAGTCTCATTATTATCATTTCTAAAATATCATCAAGTAGTGGAAATCACTTCTTCTCGAGTGACAAGTTCTCAAAATATTGAATTCCAACATGTGAAAGTAAGGAGTTCAATTAACACAATGACATGTTTAGCAAACACAAGTATTGAGTAAGCTTAAGAAATGCGTTCAAAATACTTAAGACTCAAGTCAAGGCAAAAAGAGACATTATAGTTGAACACGCGTTTTGAAGAGTAAGGGTTGAGCCTAAGAACTCACCTACAAGTTCCGACGGTAGTTTAGATGTAGCCGACGTAGCCTTCGTCTATGAACTCGGTGTCTACAAATAAGGATAAATCCTAATTAATAATTAATCGCTTAATATGCAAGTGTCCTATATGTCAAGCGGGTTGATTCTAGTTAATTACTCGGTGATGACCTAGTCAAATTTTAAGGATGTCCCTTAATCAAGTACTAAGATATTGTTTATTTGTCAAAACGACTAACCAAAATTTATTTATAAAAACACTATATTAATTTATCAAATCTAATATTAACTAATATTAATATTAATTTACTAATCTTCATCCTACTCACAATGATATTTATTTACTAACTGCTAATCATTATTTACTACACTAACATAAAATTAATACTTAGGTATTTATAATGTAGGATAGCTAGAAATGTAGTTGTACACTTACCTCCCCCTAGACTTGTCTAATTCTCAAAAACATGAGTTGTTGCTAGTTCTAGAAAATACATTTATAACCCCCATTTGAATAATAATTGTTATATGCATTTCTAACGTTCCGTTTTCAACTAGTTGAACATGAATGACTTCCGGGAGGTGTGAGAGTACGAATATGCAAGAACATGTAAAATGCGACGCGGGAAAATGAAGTTATACCGAGTTTCCGATGAAATGAGCGGTGGCCTAGCGCGGCTGTTTGAACCTCTTCGGCTTTCGAGAATGGTGTTAAGGAAGTCCTTGGAGTGTCACGGAGTGGACGGTAGCAGCCGTGTCCCAAGTGGTGGTCGTTGGCGGAGTTGGTGATGAAGGTAGCTACTTGACGTTGCAAGTGTAGTTCAAGTTGGGCAACGATTCGGGATCCGTTTTGGCCTCTTTTGAACGTGGTTAAAGAATTAAAGTTATAGATAAAAAGTAGAGGGATATGTAGGAGAAAACGGAGGTCGTTTTGGAGGTAAAATGAAAGAGAACAAGGAAGAACAACACCGCTGCCCACTGGTGCTGTTTGGCTAAAGCAGTTTCAGCGCGGGGTGAATTCGGGCTCTGTTTTAACTCCGTTTGGTCGGGGCCAAATAACGAAAGTTGTAGAGGACAAGTAGAGGAAGTTGTGGTTAAAATTTGGGCCAATTCTGAGTTGTAACGAAGGAGATACAGCAAGAACAAGCCGCTGTCCAGCAGCCGCTGCTACTGTTGCGGGTTGCTGCTTGTTGCGGCTGTTGGGGCTGCTTCGAGTGGTTGTTTTGGCCGGTTCTTTGCTGCTAAAAGATGCTATGAATATCAGGGAGTGAGTGTGTGATTTGAGGGGTGGTGGGTATGGTTCTCGTGTTGGTTTGAGATGAGAGAGAGAGAGCTTGAGTTGGTGGTTATGGAGTTTTCCGGCGATGAACTATGGCGGTGTTGGGTGTAATGGAGATGGCAAGGATGATGTAGATGATTATGAAGATGAGGGAGGTTTTAGGCTTGTTGTTGTGGTGGAATGGAGCTACGGGAGGGAGCTATTTATAGAAGAAAAAGGAGAAGAATGAACAAGTTGAAGCCATAAAAAAAAAAGTGAAGAGATAACAAAACAGTGTTTGCTTTGTTTCTTCGGAAGGCATGATCCAATTTTTGCGGAAATGATTGCCGTCTCCATATTTGATTTTGGTTGAAAATATTGTGATGGAGATAACATTTCGGATTTCTTAGAAAGTAATCGGGTGTGATATTATCGGTATGTCGTGATAAAAGTCGCCACGTAGTATATGTGACACTATAGTGATGTACACACTATTAAATATAAGTGTGATATATATGTATATATACGTGTCTATGTGGTACATACTCTATTCTAATTTTATTATGACATAGTCACCTAGCAATGGTACCACAAAATATTAAATATAGATGTCAGTTTATACTCAATATTGCTATAAAAATACATATTTGTTCCTAAAATATATATTTAAATTTCGGGTTGTTTCATCCTTCCCTCCTTAAGATCAAGCTTCGTCCTCGAAGCGCAAAAGTAATATCTCATGACTGTACTATGCAAAGTGCGTAATCTCATGTATTAACTATGTAGCGAGTAAAATATGATGAGTAAAAGTGTAACTAAAAGTGTGAAGGTCTCCTCCCCCTTAAAGGAGTGACGTCCTCGTCACTCGAGTTTATACTTGTTCAAACAAGTGGGGATATCGTTGTTTCATGTCAGCTTCAGCTTCCCATGTGACGTTCTCCGTCAGGTGACTGTTCCATAACACTTTGACCAACGTGGTTGACGTGGTACGAGTCTTTCTAGTCTTGGTGTCTAGGATTTTGACAGGGTGTTCTTCGTCCGTAGGAATAGGGTCCAATTCTAAGTTCGGGATCTAAGATATGTGATGGGTCTGGAATGTACCTCTTAAGTTGAGACACGTGAAAGACGTTATGGACTCGACCCAGATTAGAAGGAAGATCTAAACGGTAGGCTACTTCTCCTATCCTGTCCTGGACTTCGTAGGGACCGATGAACTTGGGACTGAGTTTTCCCTTCTGATTGAAACGAGAAACTCCCTTGGTTGGTGATACCTTCAGGAACACTTTGTCTCCAACCTTGAACTCCACGGGTCTTCGTTTCTGGTCTGCATAAGACTTATGTCGATTCTGGGCCGCTTTCATCCGTTGCTGAATGATTCTGACCTGAATCACCATTTCCTCAATCATTTGTGGTCCCAAAACTAGTGTCTCGCTGATGTCATTCCAGCACAAGGGTGTCCTACATTTCCGCCCATATAGTGCCTCATAGGGTGCCATCCCTATACTTGCGTGGTAACTATTGTTGTACGAGAACTCTATCAATGGTAACCGGTCTACCCAAGAACCTTGGAAGTCCATGACACATGCTCGCAACATATCCTCCAATGTTTGTATGGTTCGTTCCGTCTGTCCATCAGTAGATGGGTGGAAAGCGGTGCTGGACTTCAGCTGAGTGCCTAAGGCTTTCTGTAATGCTTGCCAGAAATGTGAGAGAAAGTTTGGGTCTCGGTCAGACACGATGTCCTTTGGTACACCATGGTATCTAACGATATTCTTGATGTACGCGTCTGCTCGTTGCTCCATATCCCAAGTGTCCTTCATTGGGATGAATCTTGCCGTCTTTGTCAATCGGTCAACTACAACCCAAATCTGATTTAAACCATTCTTTGTCACTGGCAAAGCAGTCACAAAGTCCATCGATATGGAATCCCATTTCCACATGGGTACTTCTAAGGGTTGTACCAAACCTCCTTTCCTCTTGTGTTCGAACTTCACCTTTTGGCACGTGAGACATCGGGCTACAAATTCTGCAACCTCGTTCTTCATTCTTGGCCACCAGAACTGCTTCTTCAAGTCCTTATACAACTTATCTCCTCCTGGATGTACGGAGTGTGGCGTGTTGTGTGCTTCTCTCATTAACCGTTCCTTGACCTCCTTACACTTTTGGGGCACACACCACCTCTCCTTGTACCTTATGCTCCCATCGTCGTGTATTCGGAAGTCCTTGGTTGAACCATCCTCGATTTTCTTCCTGATTCTTTCAAGTTTCACGTCGTCTCCGGGTTGTCCCTTTCTGATCTCCTCAAAGATGTCTAGTGTGGCTACCAAATTGTATAGCACGTCTTCCCTTGCCTCCTGCTGACAAAATTCAATTCCCAACTTCTGAATATCAGCTCACAACTCCTTTGGTAAACTCCTCAAAGCATTGACGGTATGGCTTGTCTTCCTGCTTAATGCGTCGGCGACTACATTTGCCTTCCCTTCATGATATTGGATTTGTAGATCGTAGTCCTTGATCAAATCCAACCATCTTCTTTGCCTCATGTTCAAATCCTTTTGGGTGAACAAATACTTAAGGCTTTTGTGATCGGTGAAAATCTTACAGGTTGCACCATAAAGGTGGTGTCTCCAAATTTTCAAGGCGTGGATAATTGCGGCTAGCTCTAGGTCATGAGTTGGGTAATTCTCCTCATAGGATTTTAGCTGTCGTGAAGCATATGCAATCACCTTCCCATCTTGCATTAGCACACATCCTAACCCGTGCTTTGAAGCATCACTATAGACCTCAAACTCCCTCGACTCAGATGGTAGGGTCAGAATAGGTGCCGTAGTAAGTTTTTCCTTCAGGGTTTGGAAGGCTTCCTCACATTTCTCATCCCAATGGTATTTTGTGGTTTTCTTCATTAGATTGGTCAATGGTCTGGCTATTTCGGAAAAATCCTTCACAAATCTTCGGTAATAGCCCGCTAGTCCCAAGAAACTACGGATATCTGTTGCACTCTTGGGTCTCGGCCAGTCCCTAACTGCGGTTATCTTTCCTGGGTCTACGGAAATTCCCTCCTTAGATATTATGTGTCCCAAGAAAGGTACCCTATCCAGCCAAAATTCACACTTGGAAAACTTAGCATACAACTGTTCTTGCCTCAGGGTTTGCAAAACAGCTCTAAGGTGTTCTTCGTGTTCTCTCTTCCCCTTAGAGTAAACCAAAATATCATCAATGAACACTACCACAAAGCGGTCTAAGTAAGGTTTCATTACCCAGTTCATTACGTCCATGAATACAGCAGGTGCATTGGTTAGACCAAAAGGCATAACAGTGAACTCATAATGCCCATACCTGGTCCTAAAGGCAGTCTTAGGGATGTCCTTCTCGGCTACCCTTAACTGGTGATAACCTGATCTTAAGTCGATCTTGGAAAAGGTATCGGCTCCTTGTAGCTGGTTAAAGAGGTCATCTATCCTCGGGAGTGGGTATCGGTTTTTGACAGTCACATTATTAAGCTCCCTGTAATCAATGCACAGTCTCAAACTTCCATCCTTCTTCTTAACAAACAAGACAGGTGCTCCCCATGGTGAAACACTTGGTTTGATATACCCCTTATCCAACAATTCCCTTAGTTGTTCCTTCAACTCTTCCAGCTCTACTGGTGCCATTCTGTAAGGTGCTTTGCAGATCGGTCCTGTCCTTGGTACAAGGTCAATGGTAAACTCCACGGCTCTCTTAGGTGGCATTCCAGGTATTTCGTCGGGAAATACATCGGGAAATTCATTAACAATTGGGATGTCCTCAAGTTTCATCGTCCCCATACTATCATCTCGGACAGAACAGAGATAGGCTTGGTGTCCCTTACCCATGGCTTTGACTACAGAAAGTGCAGACACAATTTTGACATTGGGTTTCTCGGTGATTCCTATGTGAGAGATTCTCTTACCCTTTGGTCCTCTTAGGCTTACCTTATGGTTACGACAATCAATATGAGCATGGTGCTTTCCTAGCCAGTCCATTCCTAGAATAACATCTAGGTTTTCTAGGTCAAAGAGGATTAGGTCAGTGGGTATCTCACATTCTTGGATGGTTACGACTACTCCCCTAAAGATGGAATCACAGTTTACTACCCGTTTTGCAGGTGTAGCTATAGACTCAAGGTTCATATGAGAGGGTTGAAGTCCTAGTTTTCTAGCAAAAGATGACGATATGAAAGAATAGGATGCCCCACTATCAAAGAGTACGTAAGCAGGAGTGTTGTGGACTAAGAATGTACCAGTAACCACGTTTGTCGCAGTGTTTGCTTCCGCCTGGTTCATGGCATAGATTTGTCCGGCGCTCCTCTGGTTTCCATTTCCTTGGTTGTTAGTTCCATTTCCAGTAGGTTGCGCATTCCGGTTGTTGCTTCCTGCAGGTGCATTGTAGTTGTTCCCTTGGGGTCTGCCTGCCTGGTTGTTGTAGTTCCCACGATTGTTTCCGCCAAATTGGTTATTGTTATTCCCACGGTTGCTTCCTCCGTATTGGTTGTGGTTGGCTTGGAATTGATTCCCATTTTGGTAGTTTGGGCGAGGGTTTCCCTGGTTCTGTTTTGGGTATCCGTTCCCTCCGGTCCTGCCATTCTGAATATCAGCCTTTTTCGCGTTACACTCGAACGCTCGGTGACCACGCTTCCTACAGTAGAAACATTCCACTGTCTTTCCTTCACAATCAACTCCGGGGTGGTCCCTACCACACTGTTTGCAATTGTAGTGACGAGCTCGCCCGTTGACGTCAGTGTTGTGGTTTCCGAAGTTATTGCGGTTCATTCCACGGTACCCCTCGATTGTGTTGGGCTTGAACCTCTTGTTAGCATGGTTGGGTTCCTTAGAGTTGTTCCCTTCTTCCTCCTTCCTCTTGTTTGCTCGATTCCCTTGCATCTCTTCGATTTCCCCGATGGTAGCTGCTACCTCGTACGCTTCTCTTATGGTCGCACTCCTAGCAGCAACTACGTCCCTCTGGATGCTATAGCGAAGCCCTTTTGTGAAGCGTCTGATCCTCAAGTCATCCGTGGTTACCAGTGGCCCGGCAAAGCGTGACAGTTCTGTGAACTTGTTGTAGTATTCCGACACTGTCATGTTGCCTTGTTTCAGGGCTAGAAACTCCTCATACTTCTTGTTCTTAACTTGGTGGGGATAGAAGCGTTCCCTCAGTGCATCCTGAAATGCTTCCCAGTTAAGGTTCCCATTGGCCTGCAATGCGTCCTTGTTGACAATCCACCAGTTATCGGCCTCGTCATGGAGGTAGAATGCTGTCACATTCACCTTTTGGTCGGGTGGGCAACCGACAGAGATCAGAATTTTGTCTATTTTACGAATCCAATTCTCAAGGATCACTGGGTCCTCTTGCCCAAGGTAGAAGTCAGGGTGTCTCTCGTCGACTCTATTAGCCCAGTTTGTCCCGACATGTTCCATTTGATCCCTTTGTTCCCTTCGCGTAATGAGTTCGGTAACGTTGATGAGTAGTTCCTCCATTTGGGCGCTCCTCCTTGCTGCCGACATTTTTGCGTTCCTACTATAATAACGTAGTTAGATTAGTCCACTGAAGGAAGGCTAATGGCGATATACGTCTAACAGTGATAATTAAGGGTTACAGTCGCCACATCGTCAAAGAAGTTCTGTATGTGTTTCCTGGGGTGCAGTCAATCTAGGTCGGTGGTCAGACATTCTTAGTCGAGAAGTTTCAGTGGTGTTGAATTAAGGAGACAAGCTTTCAATGCACTCTTCTTAGTTCGCGGGTATTGTCCCCTTAACAGTTCTACTCATCGCCTATATTAGACTTTTATTCCGGGTAAAGGTATCACACTCTTTCTTGAACTCGTTTTCTAAGTCACTACAAACCATTAGTAGTTTCCATGTCTGAGTCTCCTACAAAGACTCCTCCTCCTTCTCCGTCCTCATGGTCCTTGGCTCCCCCAAGCCCCTCGGTGTCTGTACCCGAGCCTGAACCTGGGCTTATAATTTCGGAGCCAGAAGTTACTCCCGGTGTTCCATCTTTCCATCAAGATTCATCGGGTCCTTATCCTTGGCTTTGCGGTGTCCCAGTGCTGTCGTCAACCCCTCTTTCGGTTATGAGGGCATCTTCAACTCCAGCATCTCGACCAGTGGATCAGTCACGCCCTCTTGCTCGCGCATGCTCGATCCTTATCTCAGAGGATATTCACCGTCACCTAGGGAATTTGGGGCGACTTCTCGGGTTTCGCAATGATACTCAAGTTATTGAGTGGCTTTTTCGGAAAGCTCGTCCTGCTATTCTAGAGTTAGGTCCTCGTAGAAGAGAGACTCCTAATGAAGGATCACAAAATGCTCGTTCCTAGTCAATCAATGTAATGGTTGTATTATGGGTTGTACCTTTTGTCTCATGCGTCTCTAAGTGTAATGGTCTTAACTATGTATTTTTCCCATTATTGAGGAAGTAATGAATTATTAGTCATAACAAGGTTATCCGAAAAAGAAACATTCCCAAATGACCTAATTACCCCCTCTCAACGGCTATAACGGTGAAAAGTAAATACACATTTTTTTTTACCCCAATCTCCAACGGTCAGCCGACACTCCAACGGCTATAAATGGCCAAAAGTCACTTTTACCCTTTGTCATATCCGTGTAACGGCTAGTAGGGAGGTTAGAAACGTAAATTCGATGCTCTTGAGGTTTCTATAAATAGAAGCTCCATAACATACTACTTTCATACCTCAAACATATTTAGAAATGTCTTCGGAGAGTGTTATGGCTATTATCACACTGATCATAGCCGTGTACGTGATAGTCCTCTTTGCGCGACTCAGCCTCTCCTTCATCAATCAGCCTCTGCTCCCTTTTCTTTTGGTTTGGTTGTTTGGGTTCATCCTTATGTTGGTAGTGTACCATAGGGAAAAGCAGGAAACAGCCATGTATGAAAGGATGAAGTACCAGTGATGTAACTATTTCCTACATTTTCTCCCTTATGAATAAAAGTATGTTTTTTTTTCTTGTCTTTGCAATGATCCAACAAAATTTAGATAAGAAAGTCTTGAATCACAAGATTATTAAAACTGCACATTACAAGTTCAAACAGTATGAACACACAAAGAGATCATATATAGAACAATATATACTTGAAGATATGCTTCTAATCGTAAGAACAAGCGCATGCTTCTCACACTAACCCCTTTACCCCCGACTTAACTTGTTTTAATTCAGGTTTTATCTTGCCCTAGTCCATTTTTGAGAAATAAAAATATTGATTTTCTTTTTCGGAAATCGATTTCCACTTTAATTAGGGTGCATTAAACTTTGAATCCGAAGGTGCTCTGATACCAACTGTAACACCCCCAAATTTTCAATACTGAAATTCCGGGCGTGCCCTTCTCATGGAGAATTAACCACCATGATCAGGAGAAAGGATCTTTGCTTCGGATTCACAAAACACACTTTATTACATAAAAAGTTCACAAGCCTTGTTCAGAGTTATTACAAACCATTAATACAAACAGCGGAATAATGAAATTACTACTTTATTCAAGCGAGGTGATACTTCCACTAGTATGCGACGTCCCCATCCCCAACGTAGGCCTCTCCTGTGGTGATTTTACAAAACAAGGACACCACAGTAAAAGTCAGTAAAAACTGAATGAGAACGCATCACAACGCGTAAATCAGAGTGAGGCACATGTAAGTATTAAAATAAGTTATGACATGTTCGTTGATTCCAAAAATCAGTTTAGTTCTTTAATCGGGGAGATCCAGTACCAATAATCATATCCAGTGTGAACGGCGAAATAATCCGCTCGTCCGAACCAATCTCACCTCAGCATCTAGACCTTAAGTGTCGACACCCCCTACGAGGGAAACTGTTGTCCCAAGAGAGTAGTACTAGAGCCTTACCCTGTGCTAATGCGCCCCAGGGGAAACCATAGAGCCACCTTCGACTCAAGTCCCAAGCTTTGCTTGGTCAAACCATATCAAGTCCCAAGCTTTGCTTGGTCAATCCATATCAAGTCCCAAGCTTTGCTTGGTCAATCCATATCAAGTCCCCGAGAGTTCATGTTTCCACTTTACGTGATTAGTAGCTTAAACATGCTGAAAAGTCTCATTATTATCATTTCTAAAATATCATCAAGTAGTGGAAATCACTTCTTCTCGAGTGACAAGTTCTCAAAATATTGAATTCCAACATGTGAAAGTAAGGAGTTCATTTAACACAATGACATGTTTAGCAAACACAAGTATTGAGTAAGCTTAAGAAATGCGTTCAAAATACTTAAGACTCAAGTCAAGGCAAAAAGAGACATTATAGTTAAACACGCGTTTTGAAGAGTAAGGGTTGAGCCTACGAACTCACCTACAAGTTCCGACGGTAGTTTAGATGTAGCCGACGTAGCCTTCGTCTATGAACTCGGTGTCTACAAATAAGGATAAATCCTAATTAATATTTAATCGCTTAATATGCAAGTGTCCTATATGTCAAGCGGGTTGATTCTAGTTAATTACTCGGTGATGACCTATTCGAATCTTAAGGATGTCCCTTAATCAAGTACTAAGATATTGTTTATTTGTCAAAACGACTAACCAAAATTTATTTATAAAAACCATATATTAATTTATCAAATCTAATATTAACTAATGTTAATATTAATTTACTAATCTTCATCCTACTCACAATAATATTTATTTACTAACTACTAATCATTATTTGTTAACATCTAATTAGTACTTAGGTATTTATAATGTAGGATAGCTAGAAATGTAGTTGTACACTTACCTCCCCCTAGACTTGTCTAATTCTCAAAAACATGAGTTGTTGCTAGTTCTAGAAAATACATTTATAACCCCCATTTCAAGAATAATTGTTGTATGCATTTCTAACGTTCCGTTTTCAACTAGTTTAACATGAATGACTTCCGGAAAGTGTGAGAGTACGAATATGCAAGAACATGTAAAATGCGACGCGTGAAAATGAAGTTATACCGAGGTTCCAATGAAATGAGCGGTGACCTAGCGCGGGCTGTTTGAACCTCTTCGGCTTGCGAAAATGGTGTTAAGGAAGTCCTTGGAGTGTCACGGAGTGGACGGTAGCAGCCGTGTCCCAAGTGGTGGTCGTTGGCGGAGTTGGTGATGAAGGTAGCTACTTGACGTTGCAAGTGTAGTTCAAGTTGGGCAACGATTCGGGATCCGTTTTGGCCTCTTTTGAACGTGGTTAAAGAATTAAAGTTATAGATAACAAGTATAGGGATATGTAGGAGAAAACGGAGGTCGCTTTGGAGCTAAAATGAAAGAGAACAAGGAAGAACAACACCGCTGCCCACTGGTGCTGTTTGGCTAAAGCAGTTTCAGCGCGGGGTGAATTCGGGCTCTGTTTTGACTCCGTTTGGTCGGGGCCAAAGAACGAAAGTTGTAGAGGACAAGTATCGGAAGTTGTGGTTAAAATTTGGGCCAATTCCGAGTTGTAACGAAGGAGATACAGCAAGAACAAGCCGCTGTCCAGCAGCCGCTGCTACTGTTGCGGGTTGCTGCTTGTTGCGGCTGTTGGGGCTGCTTCGGGTGGTTGTTTTGGCCACTTATTTGCTGCTAAAAGATGCTATGAATATCAGGGAGTGAGTGTGTGATTTGAGGGGTGGTGGGTATGGTTCTCGTGTTGGTTTGAGATGAGAGAGAGAGAGCTTGAGTTGGTGGTTATGGAGTTTTCCGGCGATGAACTATGGCGGTGTTGGGTGTAATGGAGATGGCAAGGATGATGTAGATGATTATGAAGATGAGGGAGGTTTTAGGCTTGTTGTTGTGGTGGAATGGAGCTACGGGAGGGAGCTATTTATAGAAGAAAAAGGAGAAGAATGAACAAGTTGAAGCCATAAAAAAAAAAGTGAAGAGATAACAAAACAGTGTTTGCTTTGTTTCTTCGGAAGGCATGATCCAATTTTTGCGGAAATGATTGCCGTCTCCATATTTGATTTTGGTTGAAAATATTGTGATGGAGATAACATTTCGGATTTCTTAGAAAGTAATCGGGTGTGATATTATCGGTATGTCGTGATAAAAGTCGCCACGTAGTATATGTGACACTATAGTGATGTACACACTATTAAATATAAGTGTGATATATATGTATATATACGTGTCTATGTGGTACATACTCTATTCTAATTTTATTATGACATAGTCACCTAGCAATGGTACCACAAAATATTAAATATAGATGTCAGTTTATACTCAATATTGCTATAAACATACATATTTGTTCCTAAAATATATATTTAAATTTCGGGTTGTTTCAAACAATTCCAGGCTTCAAAAGCTTATTTTTATACTGTGTTCTTCATCTGTACCTTCATCTGTGTATCTCTATATTATCTTAAACCTCACTTAACCTAGTGGTTGGTTGTTCAAGTGAACAACAAGAGGTTCTTGTTAGCTCAACAGTTAGTAGCTGGAACTAGATAGGTTTGGAACCACAAGCTGTATAGGTGCAAGGGAAATCACTTAGGCTTGAAGATCTAGGGCTGTTTCTGTGTGAGTAATAAGAAGTGTTTGCCCAATACTGGTGGGATTAGATCCCTCAGGCAGAGATAATGTCCATTGGGACTGAACTCTGTAAATTAATTTGTGTTATTTACTTTTCTGTTTGATTATTATCTTCTGCACACAACTCAGTTCAAACTAGGGTTTATAAGATGCTTAGATGTGTTCACAGCTCAAGGGCTTGAAGCTTACATTTTTGCCTTAGTGAGTTTCAGACAGTTTACAAAATCTCAAGGCCTTGAGATTTGAGTTTCACACAAAGCTTTCCTGTTAAACTTTAAGTTTTGCAAAAAGTTTATATACTCTATTCACCCCCCCCCCCCCCCCTTCTAGAGTATTTAGGTACTGTATTTAGTCTACATTACACACTTTCGAAAGGAAAGAAGGGGTTTCAAGCTCTAAAGGCGGATATGAGCAAGGCATACGACACGGTAGAATGGGACTTTCGATATGCAGTAATGGAGCTTCTGGGGTTTGAATATAAATGGATTAGAACTGTTATGAGTTGTGTGTCAACGACATCATGTAGTTTCATAATCAATGGCGAAGTAGAATGAAGGATTGTATCTGAAAAAGGGTTAAGAGAAGGGTGCCCTTTGTCCAATTATCTGTTCCTCTTGGTGAGCAAGACCATGTCTTGACGTCTAACAAAAGCGGCCGAGGAAAAATTAATTACAAGAGTACAAGCTTCTAGGGGAGGTCCAGTTATCTCCCACATAATTTTGGCATACGACAACCTCATTTTTACAGAAGTCACAAAACCAGAAATAAGAAAATTATTACAATTTTTCAGCTGTACGAGGACGCTTCGGGACAAGTCCTTAATCTGCAAATATTGGCAGCCCTCTTTTCGTCTCATGTCAAGCCCCCCAAGAAACAATCCCTCAATGTGATCTTTGGTGTATCGGTGGTATAAGAGCACAACCATTAGCTGGGGATGGCAACAACAATGAGAAAAATAGAAGAAAGTCATGTTCCAGCAGTTACATAAATAATTGGGTAAAAATTTAAAAACATGGAAGCAAAAAACACGTCTGTAGCAGGAAATGAGGTGATGTTTAAATCCATAGCTCAACCTCTACCCAGTTACACAATGAGTTACTTTTTGTTACCAGTCGCGATTTGTAAAGAGCTATTAAAACTTATCGCCAGTTTTGGTGGGGAAGCTATACAGATAAGAAAGCAATCATCTGGGTGAGTTGGGAAGAAACTCAACTTTCTGAAGAAGATGGAGACTTAGGAATGAGGATTTTTCTTGCTTTCAATATGACCATGCTAGCAAAATATACATGGTATTTTTTGCAAAACCAAACAGTCTGGTCCATCAAGTCTACAAGCCCAAAAATTGCAAAATAGTAATAGTTTAGACTACGAAGTTAACGGTCAAGTTGCGTATACTTTATGCAGTTTGCTAGTATGAAGATATCTCATCAAGAAGGGTGTACTTTGGAAAATTGGGAATGGAAACATGGTACGTATTTTTAAGGACAGGTGGATTGATAGACCATTCCTAGTATTCAATACACAGTGCAGATGATAACATACGAGTAGCCGAGTTAATCAATCAAACTTAGAGTTCATGGATATTATTACGACTGGAAAATTACCCTTGGACATCGATCAAACTGTAGTGTTGAAGATTCATATCCCTGCTGAGCTGTGTGAAGAGAGTCTGTGTTACGTTTATAGCCAAGATGAAAACTACTTTGTTTTGTCGGGTTATAAATTTCAAATGAAAAAGAACACGGTGAGAGAATAATGATTTACAGGATTAAGTTCCAACAAATGGTTAACAAAACTGTGGAAATTAAAAATCTCAAAGATAACTATTTTAACATATTGGAGAGTTCTCCAAGATTCAACTGCGCATTCCCGGTAGATTCCAACTTACAACTGAGATGAGTAAACACTGAAACCAACTGTGCAACTTGTGGTAAGGAACGAGAGACTCATGACCATCTTTTTCTCCACTGCGAAGTCTTTATTGGAACATGAAAATACACAATTGACGCTCGCGCAGAGGTAGTAGCCGTTATCACCTGTGAGGTTTCTACTATCATTATCGATAATAGGTCCAAGCTTATGAATAGCTTTTGGCACCACATCATCTTTCTTCATGTAGACACACAGATTAAAACTTGAACCCAAGTTTCAATCGTATCAAATCAGGCTTCCTCCTTCTTCATTCCAACCTTCTAGGGCCTAAGAGCCAAGACCTATCCGTCAAAGATCCATGGCCCTCCCCTAAGTAACTTCTCAATCTAATCATCTATTAAAATCTCTTTAATAATCCCATAACAAATTAGGATTTTTCCCATACTTAACGAACACAATTTGTACAATAATTTCCTTCCATTTTGCATTGCCTTTTTGCAATGATTATCTGTTATAAAAAGTGTATTTTCTTTTAAAAAATATTTAACAATGTGATTGATTAAGCTGAAATTAATTTACCATTTTCATGAATTTACTTCTTATTTATTTTACATGGTTTTTCAGTATTTGTCATCTTTTCTTTTGAAATATTTATCGTTTCATTTAGTCTTTTTGTTTTTCATATTCAAATGATTAATTAAATTTCAGTTTCTTGTACTACCACTACTTTGAGCATATCAATCACATTCAGGGATGAATTAGTGTTGCCTACACCGTTAATGTTGATCTACGTAGTTTCGATTTTCAAAAATTTCCCATATTAATGTACCATTCATTTTTTAATGGTGTTGTAGAGTAAATTTAAGTAGATAATTTTAGTTTTCATTGGTTTTTCTTATGAAAACTCACATTTTTAACATCTCACACATTCAACTGTGAACAGAAAAGTACTGACATTAAAACAAAAAAAAAAGTACTGACATTAAGCGATATTAAGTGTCATTGTACAAAAATCAGTTTACAGTTACACTAGAAGCCAATAAAATGGGCGATTTCTAAAAAGAATAAAAATATACAATGGGCTTGTGGTGTGGCAATTTACCAAAAGAAACCCACTACTGCTAATCTACTGATATACCATGGAGAAAATTTACAGGCCCATTTGAACGGCTGCTCGTGTCCCACGTTACAAAATGTGGAGGTTCTAGGCTACGCCAAAGCCCATTGACTAAGGCCTAATTAAATTACAATAATCGTTCAAGGTGGTAGCATTGAACTTTAAAAATCAGAATGACTAAGGCCTAATTAAATTACAATAATCGTTCAAGGTGGTAGCATTGAACTTTAAAAATCAGAATGAATATTTTGAGGAAGTACACGAAAATTTGCTGTTAACCAAACAGAAAATGTACTGCAATAACATAATAATTTCTGCTTGCCAATGAGGACTAAATCATGTCACGATTTACATTAGTCATACTCGATAATAGTCACTGCTTGCTAACGAGGACTAAATTCATTCTGCGAATTACATCATTCATGGCTATTAGGCTATATGCACTCAACGTATGTGAAGCTTAGTCACCTAAAACCTCTCGAAGGGACATCGCTCCTGCTCCCAAACCTCGCTCTGGCGCTTTCGAGACCAAACCTCGCTCTAAAGGCGCTCCAGAAAATAGAGAGCTCGTTTTCGTAGGCGAATTACTTTTTAAAGCCAATTTACCATTAGTTTGGACTACACATGATGATTAATCTCAACTTATTATGTGTCAGTTTGATAATTCAATTATTTAAATATTATTCTTCCTTATTGAAGCAACCTATTTGACAAATGAATATTGACAACCCCTTTAATAAAAAATATTCTCACGTGTAAAATCACATTATCATATGTAAATATTAATTTTCTTCATAAAATTATAGTAAATAAATATTATATATAGACGCTCTCGTGACGCTCTCAAATGCAATCCTTTTGAAATGAGACGTTTACCCGCTCCCGCTCCAGTTCGCGCTCCCGCTTCGCTCTCGCTCTAGGTGACTTAGATGTGAAGCGCTGGTTGCAATTTGATTGAGTCTTTTAGGTGACAATTGATATTCCAAGAATGTGTCACATCCTCAACTTTTAATGAGAACGACTGCACGACATTGGCTTCTTTAACAAGCATATGTGCTAAGATTTTTTTTTCCTTTCAACGTTTCACCGTTTGTTGGAAAAGTCTCGTAACCTGGACCAATTTCATGAACTTGCAAACAAAAGCTGTTAATACACAAAATAATTGGAGTTCATAGCGTCAATTGTGCAACGTGAAAAACCATAACCAAACTTTCTCACACTTTAAACTCTAGTTTGGCTTTGGACCCTGGAGTACTCATAGAAACTATTCAGATTCATTGTGTTTTTTTCTTGACATTTGAATATCATTATCGAAATGTACATACTTAAGGAGAAGAAAATTTTACTGTTTATATATGCACTAGGGGATTGCCCGTGCCCAAGGGCACTACCCAAAAAACAGGTTTCATAATCTATTTTACTGGAGGAGAAGATGAAGATGGCATCCCCGATGATTTTATAATTGTGTTCTTTCACGTGCATTAGGAATATAATTTTTGCATCAGATGGTTATAATGTTCTTATGGGATAGTGTATGTTTTTCGCTTCGAGAACGAAGCGTTGTTTTAGGGGGAAAGTGTTGTAATACCCATATATTTTAATATGGCTATTAGTTACTACTATTTCATAAGGTGTTGGGTGTTATTAGTGTAATTTCCCTAAGTTATTTTCATGTTTTCCTAAATGTTGAGGAATGTCTGTGTAATTTTTATTACCTCATTGTGTGCCCAATTTACCATAGTGTTCTTCTAACAAACACTCCTCTCTCACCTTCCTGATCGGAACCCATCGGATAACCTAAAAATCCCAACAACAACAACAATCGAAAAATCCGATTCAATCTTTACCAAAAAAAAAATCCGATTCAATCTCACCCAAAATCAACCCAATTTAAACTCAATCGAATCCCCCTCATAACTCCTTTGAATTCTTGTCAATTTCCCCTCACAATTTCACTCACAAACACTCTTCACTGCTCTGTTTTACCCACAGTACACCACCACCACCGTTGCTCTGTTTTGCCAGAGAGTACACCCACCACTTCGTCATCCACTCCGGCGAAACCCAGCTCCAACCACCCCCATCGTCGCTCTTGCCAACGACCCAGACCGCCCAGAAGCCAGCTGGAACAGCAGCGACTTCATTCTTGAAGAACCCGTACCGACCCGAGAAAGGCCTGACGCAAATCCGGCGAACCCATCGCCATCCTCTGCATCGCCGTCCTCTCCCTGCCTCGCCGTTCACCTCTCTCCTGACGTCCCCTCTCGCCGGCGAATCAGAAGCCCGAAGCGCAGCAGCAACGACGACTTCTCCCAAAATGAGACACGAAGTGAGACAGAGAGAGAAGGAAGAAGGTGGACAGTTGGGAAGTGAGTTCGTGGGGTTGGGAGTGTTTTTTTTTTTTTAAATTTAATTCTAAAAGTTTGTGAGATCTAAGGCTGGGGTTGATTTAATCTAACGGTTGGAAAAAAGTCAACCGTCCTATTTTATAGAATAGAAGATTGTTGGCTAACTTATTGACCATAAAATTGGTTAGATAAAAAGTATGACATTTGAATGGAGATGGAGTATAGCCCGCCGAGACACTGATCCCCTAATTATTTGAAAATTGAAACATGAAACTTAACTTTTAGGAAATGACGAAGAATCAGAAGAAACATATCGAAATAAAATGGATGTAGAACTAGAAGAAACGGAAGGCGGATTTCGTATTTACCTCGCGAGAGAACCTTTAAATCTGCAGCTAACATTTGGGTTGTTTACAAAAGAAGAAGATATTTTTAAGGGTACTTTCACCCCCTAGGTTTGACATAATGACACTTTCACCCATTCTAATCTCTGAAAGAACACTTTTAGCTTTTTAGTGTGTCAAACTTCATAACACTTACACCTCATGATTACGTCATTTTATAAAAATTTGGTATTATTTGTGACGGACCCCCACCCTATACAAACAACATCAGAATTAGAGAGTGTAACTGTCCTGAAATTTTGACACACTAAGAGGGTGAAAATGTCATTGCTCCAACTAAAAGGTGTGAAAGTGTCTCTGCCTCAAACTCAAGAGGGTGTAATGTCTTTGACCCTATTTTGGACCTAAAACACATGTTCTAAATGGCAACCACAACTAGTAGGGCAGGGTAGGGAAGCTCCTCAACCAACCGTGTGGCTCTCCTGAAATTTTCCACTTCTAGATCTAAAGAGAAACTTAAAGAAGAAAGATAAAATATGACGTGTAATTAAAAATGTTTACTATATGCTGAGTGTGCACAGTGACATACATGTCAGTACTTGATTAATTCGAATTATTATGAAATCATAAATTATTATCAAACCTAAAAAAGTGATGCCTTACATAAACGTATGGAATTCCCTTCTCCACAAAAAAAGAAGTCGGTCAAACTCTAATGACGATAACAATTTCCTACCCGAAAAGAAAAATGATAGAAAAGAGGATTTATTTACCATCAAGCAAAACAAAAAAAACTAAATTGGTAACCAATTGGAATCACATCCTCCATATAGAAACAATGAATTAGTGCAAGAAATAGTTAGTTGGATCGATATGATTAAAGGTCATCAAAGCTCCACCAAACTATCAAATTGACAATTCAACTTACAAAGCCTCATATAATACTTCCGGCACGACACTTATCTTTCTGAATTTATTCATTTTCAATTAAGAGTAAATTCATTTCAATAATAGTAATGCGATGTAACTCATTAATATCTCTCACTCATCTACTATTTAAACACAAAAGAGCCATGCTAGAGGGACACACAATCAAACAAAAAAATTGAACAAAAAATGATGTGGTATATGTCACATTAGTAGATGTCTAAATGTCTAAATATCACCTAAATTTATTCTTCACACTAGGGATCTCACCATTTGTGAGATCCCTACCATTTCTTCCCAAATAAGAAGAAAATAGAAAAGCAACAAATAATTAGTGGGGGTTAGGGACCAAAGTGAAAGAAACACGAAACCTCAGTGGCATAACAGGCAAAAACCGGACCAGAAAGAATAACAATTGACCGTACACTGATTTTTCCCGCCTGTGAAGCCGGTCCCACATCCGAGTCGGTGCCGACGTGTCTCGGTACCACTTTTTTTTATTTTTTGGGTAAAATCGCCGCACGGCAGCACAGTGGTAATATCACCAAAAAGTGAGGGCCATAATTGAATATACCCGAATCTCACTGCTCTCTGCCTCCTTCCTCGGCCATCCCCTATATGTATTCAATGTGTCCGTAACACCACCTCTCTCTCTCTCTCTCTCTCGAAGTCTCGAAACAATCACTGCCTAGCACAGCTCTCCGCCAATCTGCAAATCTCTCTCGCAATCTCAACCAGAAGAAAAAGGTATATTCAGAAATCTGTATCTATCTATGGCTTTTTCCGCTACATTCACGTTCGGTGATCTCTCCTTTAGTTCAATTTCACTACGAATCTGAATCGCAGTCGCTCAATTGAAAAACATTGTGTTGTTTGGACTCGATCCACGGATCTGTGTGTATACACTCGTTGCAGGATTTCGTCAATGGCGACTCGGTTTTTGTTGCTTGATCTTGTACGGATGCATTTGCCTGGATTGAGAAATTGTTCCATTTTTGTTAGGGATAGAGATTGTCCGTTTTTGTTAGGTGTTTATGCTTCGATTCTTCTTAAATTTGGTATCTGTAGCTACTGCTATTGCTGCTATTATGCATGTGGGGGACAATTTTGTTTCCATTTTTGTTCGCTGATCACTTTAGAAGTGCTTGTTGGTGTGTGTCGTCTTTGTCTTGAGCCAGTTCGAAGAAATTGAATTTAACTGGTGCTGGTGTAGGTTTTGATAATTTATTGCTTTCTCGTGACTCGTTAGAATTCATTTTTACCAATTAAGTGGTCTGTGTGATGTGTTTTCCATTTTAGTCTAAGCTTGAAAAGTATATACTCCATATCGCAGATTCGCAGTAGTTTGAATTAAGAGATCTCTGAAAGTTACTGGCTATTGTCTTTGCGGTTAATCTGGACCAGAAATGTCGAGGTGGCCAGACCACGGAAACCTCAGGTGGAGGCTAAAGTGATAACATGTGTATGTATGTCTCTGTGTGCGCCTTCTTTCATGATTACATCTGAAAGACTGGGCCATTTTACATAGCCGATGCGCTTTCATTTGGCTCTTTACTAGTCCTTGGTTACTGCTATTTTGTCTGCCCTTATAATAGACAATCAGGAGAATAGGGAAGTCTATGGTAGGTTCTGTAGAGCGGTGCCAGAGAGTTGGCCCTATTTTAAGTTTAGTAAGGGATTATTGTTTGTAAGTAGAACATCGACCACTGTTGTTTGATTTATACACATTGATTTCATATTATTTCAAGGGATATTTGCCAGTGATAGTGTACAATGCATCTGCTACGTGAACCATATGTATTTCTTGTGGTATGTTGGAGCAATTTAAAATGATTACGTTATTATGATTTGCCTAATCATTAAGGTCATGTTACTGCAGAGTATAGGAGATAACGAATCATGGGCTCCGATTCCAAATCAGTTGCAGAATTGATAGAAGCTTCATCTGGTGTACATTTTTCGGGATTTCACTTCGAGCCAGGAAATTTGGATGCAGAGAAACCAACAATCTCAGCTGCACAGCATTTGCACAAGCAACCTTTTGTGATTGGTAGGTAGTGTTTACAATACATCAATTTCCATCAGTTTTGACCCAGCTTATTTTTGATCAAGCGTTGGAGTGTGTATAAATCAAGATATTAGAAGGTTCGACATTATGAATAGGTAGATCTTCAAAATTTTCAGTTGGCGCTGAACTTTTCTTAACTCCATATTTCTGGATCCATTACGTTCCGTTTTCTGTTCTTGGATATCCCGTACCTAGCACTTTGTTGTCCTCGATCAAGTTTAATCACTTGTAGGGAGTAGGGATACATCCATATATGAAAATTATCTCCATCTGTTATGATTTCTATTGTAAAATTTTACAAAGCCAATAGAAAATTACACTCTCTGTGAATAATAAGTTGCATGTCAAAAGAGACCAACAGAGTTTGACCTTGATATCATCCTGTTCTTTTGGATAGGTATGTGAATCACATTGATCTTACAATCGTGTCATACTTTCTCCTCTTTGTTTGCGTTTTATGTTGTAGAGCTATTTATGTGAGTGATCAATTCATAATTCTTGTGTGCCGGATTGCAAATATTAATCACCCGTTAGCTAGTGGAGAATTCTAAAACTTACGAAAAGACCCGTGCTGAGTTCGAGGTGTTGATTTTTTTCCAGTTGTGCCCGCTGTTGTAAAGAAGAGTAAAATATTTGCACATGCCTCTTTGTGTGTCCGGTATGTAATTTGTTTGTCCTTTGTGTTTACCTAAACAGAAATGCCAGGCATATGTATTGCTCTTTTAATTTTGTCCATGCTTTATGGACAGTAGGTTAACTGTTATACTCCAGTCAATTCTATTCATCCACTTCGCTTCTCTCTATTTCACAAATCAACAGTGGATCCAACACTGTATCTTTGTTCTATAACCACTGGATATGATTACAATACTACGATTACTTCCGTTTCTCAAGTGAAGCGGATTTCCTTCCATTTATGGTTTACATATCTCTCTATTTGATCTCCTTCAATTAAACTGTGTTTGTACCACATTTGTAGGGGTCGCTGGAGGTGCAGCAGCAGGGAAGACTACCGTCTGTGATATGATTATTGAGCAGCTTCATGATCAACGTGTTGTCCTTGTTAACCAGGTATGTAATGCTTTGCGAGAAAACATAATTTAGCGATATACAAGTGCATACTACCAGTATTTGTGAGCAGAATTATGTTCTTTCATGCTCCTTCCTATTTTGTTTGTTTATATCCTGTTCTGGCCTCCTAAAAGTAAACTTTTTGACTATTTTCGGTGGTCTAAAATGTGCAAGTAATAATTCTTTGCCTCTCTTTGCCATGGTTCCTTTTGTCGGCTACTTCTCCTATGCTTTCCATTTCGTAACATTGCTTTATTTAGTTTCTAATTTTTCAAGCAAAGCCATCAAACTATTATATACTGCAACTTCTGCTGCGGTTATCTATCAACCAGTCCATGATTTACTTGATACGACTATCGAAGCTTGCATATGTATGGTTTCTGGTGCACGACCACCCTTTCAGCCCTGATCGAGAAATTTGTGTATATACATTCAGCCACCAGACTTATAGCCATTTCCCGGTAGCTTTGACTATCTGAAATGTTTTATTTGCAAATATCATGTTCCTTCAGTTGACAAGGCTATATCTGCAGGATTCCTTTTATTATAGTTTGACTCCAGAGGAACTTACTAGAGTTCACGAATACAACTTCGACCATCCTGGTGAGTGTTGCCTTCTGAGTGTAATCAGCGTTTGTCCTATTTCCTTTGGCAATGATCATAAAGTTATGATGCACTTTGCAAGTAACCTAGTTATCAGCTACCACTATTAAGCACTCTCTTGTACTTATGTACTGTCTTTTTGCCTTTTCTTGGTTTTAGTTCCTTTTTAACATTTCGTCAATTGTTTGTTACCTAAAAAAAGAAACATATTGGCAAGTGTTCATTTAACTGACATAGATATACTCAGAAAGTGTTGATCAAATCTGCAATGGTTTCCCCTCCAGTTCTTCTGATTGTTGACCTCATTTCATTACTTCGTTATTCTATTTATGCTGATACTACTTTCTTTTGGAACTAGAAGTTACTTTGTGATGCACACTTAATTAATAGTGGAAGGCTTGATCTAGTTTTCTGCTATTTGTTGCTCAAATACTTCCATCCAACTGGTTACACCTCATCCTGACATTGATGACTGGATTAAAAGAATGGACTACACAATAGCCAACTTCCTACTTTTCTAGGTCTTAATGCCAGATTTGTGATTGGTTCTATACTACTTAATTAATCCATGCATTGAACTAGCATTTCAAAAAGAAAATCCATGTATTGAACTGTAGTGCATTTTAACTCATGTGAGTTCCGTTTTTGCGTATATAATTATCAGCTTCTTTCTGTGCTATCGTTATAAGTACACTGTTTTTTTAAACAGATGCGTTTGATATCGAGAAGTTGTTAAGTGCTATGGAAAAGTTGAAGCATGGTCAAGCAGTAGATATCCCCAAATATGATTTCAAGAGCTACAAACACATCTTTCCAGCTCGAAG
Source organism: Linanthus parryae (assembly GCA_023055425.1). NCBI lineage: Eukaryota > Viridiplantae > Streptophyta > Magnoliopsida > Ericales > Polemoniaceae > Linanthus > Linanthus parryae. The sequence continues at coordinate 122,248,964 of JALGPY010000004.1, read as the reverse complement.
GGTAAGTTACTTTAAAATGTAAGTGTGGTGCAGAAATATGTGAGGGGATATGGAAATAATGCGAATTCCAGTTATTGATTAATTATGAAGAAAAGGTCATTCCACTCCTATTTTGTTTAAATATATTGTTTCTCTTTATTGATCAGAGTATAAAACCAACACAGATATAGATCATCCTGTAATTCACCACTGTCGTCAATGTCTTGGATCACTTTAATTACATCCTTTTTTAATCATTTGAAACGGGTTTGATCATAATTGACCAATGACACAAACAACTCAAATTATTTGAGGTTCTTGTACATGTGGCTGTGGCTCTGATTGTGAGTTGATCAAGTGAGTCTGAAGCTTTTGTTCTCTAGGAACATGAAATATTTTGGGTTTTTCATTGGTATAGCTTGGAGCATTAAACTGTATAGTAGAGTTTATTGCCTGTACAAACTGGAGTGGTGGATGGGTTCTACATGGGATGAGATCATGAGATCCTTTTGGTTGACCTCTCATACTACCTTTGCTGTTGTAGAAAGGATAAGTGAAGATGGAGAACATTGAAATGCCTGTACAATTTAATGCTTTAAAATTTAACTCTATCTGAACGACAAAAAACATGGAAATGTGAAAATGGAACAAATTTTGGTATATTTATACAGGATTGTTAGTTACAATGGTATAGACAGTATAGACAAATACTGATCTTCGCGTAAAAGTTAGCAACCAGGATGAAGCTCGTGGAGGAATTCGGATACTGTATCGTATGAATTGTTATGGGGTGTTGTCAATAATTCAATTGGTTTACTTCACACAATTGAATTGTAATGCAATGTTTCCAATACGACTGTTTTTATATGTGTTCAAGTGTGTTATTGTTGTTGTTGTTGTATAGTTACATTTACTCTCAGTCATCACTACAGTTGGATTTTGGCTCCTGGAATTAACATAATTTTTGGTGCAATTTTTTATTGCCACCTCTAATTAGAGTTTAATTTCTCAAGGTGAATCCTTCAGATGTGATAATCTTGGAGGGCATACTCGTTTTCCATGATCCTCGTGTACGAGATTTACTGAATATGAAGATTTTTGTTGATACAGGTTCTTTTCTTTCCTTTTCATAGATGCATTCCTTGATGTGGCATCTTGACTCTACACTTATTGTTATTTATTGCCAATCTGGTATTTTAAGACTTGCAATGATTTGTAATCGTAGTTGCCTATTTTTTAGGGTAGTGACTAGTATGGCTATCTTATAGTTTGACGTGGTTTATATGCAATGTTTTGTTTCCATTAGGTCTTTGTAATTTTTAGTCATGATATCAAGTAGGGTTTACGTTTGGTATTTCAAATGTATCGATATTATAAAATTTAGTACCACCATTGAGTTGTGGAATGTGAAGAGTATTAACCATTCTACGTATTGAAATAGATTCAGCATAAATGCTTTTCTTTTTATGTTACATTTATACTCAATCAATGTATGTCCCCTAAAAGAAATCAATGTATGTTTCCTTTTTTCCTAACAGTGCCCTGCTTTCAGTGAAGAATAACAGAGCTTATGTGTCCCTTATATTCAGCAATGCATAAGGCTTCTGCGTTTCTCTAGTACTCATTGAATGATTGCATATGTTAATTGTTATAAACGAACAAGGCTCTGTTGGCTCTGATGTTACTTACTAAATCTCGTTAGAATTTCGATCATACCTTTGCAAAAGATCTGAACTACAGAAGCCTGAAAAAAATTGGAATTCACATCTTTGGTTTGTAAGCATATCAATCTGACAAGCACACAGTGGAACTTTCTCTGTTTGTTGTGAAGATGCCTTGATGTTGCATGGGTGTCTGAACTGTTTTTCACATTTTTCTGCTTGCCACTTGAGGACTCTATACTCTATAGGTTTTCACTTAATGAGAAGCCGGCCTAAGGGCTTAGACATTATATTTTTTCTCTTGTGTGCCTGGATATTAGTATAGAACATTTTCACTATTACTTGAAAAATTGGATAGATGAAACAGCATTAGTTTGTGAGCATGATTTTCTCATTGAAATTTTCAGTGCAGATGCTGATGTTCGCCTGGCACGGAGAATAAGGCGTGATACAGCTGAAAAGAGTAGAGATATCAGTACAGTACTTGACCAGGTTTAGGAATCTTCATATTCTTTCCAGTTGACAAGCACGTATCATTAATTTATACACTTAAATTTTTGGCTTTGGTAGTTTATGAGGTAACTACTGGCGAGCAGGCATTGGTCATAATAGAAACAGAAACATGACCTTAAGTGTCAAGTTGTGGCCATTTAATTTCCATACAAAAGTATGTTTGTTGTTTGATATTCCCTGCTTCATGCTAATGTTTTGTGCCTTCCCGGTTACTACATGCTGGATCTGATATGTTTGTTGAGGTGATGTCTCATTGTCTTGGAAATGTTAAAGAAGTCTGACATGGATTATGTTTGTGGAAGATAAGGCTAAAACACAAATAACAAGTGTGAAGATACCAAATGTGCTATAGGTTTATAAGAGAGTCCGTGACGATGAGCTAGATTCTTAAAATTAATTATTTATGTCAACAACAGTCAGTCATCTTGTTTTTGTTGCTAAATAGGTTATTCAGACATTACTTGGTGAAACCTTGATTTCTGTTCTAGAGCTCTGAGCCTCTGACCTTGGATAGATGTTACTTATCAAGAATATTTCTTGTTACCCATGTTACTTATCACTGCCTTACATCACAATGCATGGGTATAAAACTCAATTGTCTTTCCATAATCTCATATAGACATCATTTCAGTGGCTTTTTTATGTTATTCGTCTCATTTCTCTCCCTGTGGTAGTTAGTATTGATGTATTAATATTGTCATACTTCATGTGTAGAATGTTAGATATTTAGACCGTGTCACCTTTAACATGCGGTGACACACAGCTTCGCATTAAGAGAAAATACCCTTGGGATCACTAGGACTCGTTGATTGAAGGCTAGAGTGGATTGTTAGCAACACAGAGCTTAGTTGTCTCTTTCAGTTGACAAGGGACCCTAACTACATTTAGGAGAGGAACTGTCACCACCATTGACACTTTATTGACCAAGTAGCTTACTTGGTCCTAGGGCTCCTTGGCTATATAGGGAGACCATTTGTTCACCATGTGCACAATAGAAGTGTTATTATATCTTCACTATCTGCCCGCTCTCTCTCTAGGTGCTCTAACTCTCTCCACTCCACTTTTCTTGTGATTTCCTCGTGTTAGAATATTACCATATGACATTGTTTCAAGACCACCTCAAGTTATGCTTCCCATTCTCACGATTTGCTAGTGTTTTTGTTTTGTTTTGTTTTTGTTTTTTTTTGAAAATGCAATAATTAGTGAAAGCTCATTCTTCCTGCAGTATTCCAGATTTGTGAAGGCGGCCTTTGATGACTTTATATTACCAACAAAGAAGTATGCAGACATTATCATTCCCCGCGGAGGAGAGAATCATGTAGCCATTGATTTGATCGTTCAACATATCCGTACAAAACTTGGCCAAAATGATCTTTGTAAAATATATCCTAATCTTTATGTCATTCAGTCAACTTTCCAGGTACTGCTTCTTTCTCAGCTCTAGTTTGCCATTCTCACTGTTCAATTTTCCCCAAATAATTCAAGATTGGTTAGTAATTGTACTTCAGATGATTAGAAGTTTATTTTATCCTTGTTTTTCTGTTATCTAGATTCGAGGTATGCACACTCTTATACGTGATGCTCAGATAACAAAACATGACTTTATATTCTATGCTGATCGGTTGATTCGTTTGGTGAGTATTTGTTGCTGCGATGACGTTGTGGTTTCAAAGTTAATCTACCTTTATTCAAAGCTTTCTTGTTTGTTTGTTAAATGTTCTCTTTATATTGTTTCTTAGGTGGTTGAACATGGATTGGGACATCTGCCATTTACTGAAATGCAGGTGATCACTCCAACTGGTAAGTTCAATGACCCGTGGCTTGTACTGGCCTTGGGTATCGAGTCCTTGCCGTCTTTCGTCTTCTGTGGAATCAATACTAATAGTCTATATGTATTCTGATTTTTCATAGAACTATACTTATCCTCCTTAGCTCAATTTTATGTGCTTTGTGTGCTAGGCCATGCAACTATCATTTATATTGTTATACTCTTATCCTGTAACAGGTGCAGTGTATACTGGCGTGGATTTCTGTAAGAGACTATGCGGCGTTTCTATAATTAGGAGGTACATCTACAGTCTGCTTTAAAGATGCTATAGGAAGATATTGTACTTTACATTTCGATTTACTCAAACAGAAGTTCACTTCCCCTTAAAAATCATGGTGACAAATACAGTGTCATCTTGAAGTATCCTCAAATTTAGCATCATGTTTCGGATTGAATAATGGATACGTACAGCATATGTACTTTTGATGTATGCTGCATATAGTGATAGTATTTTCTTACAGCAAAGCCTCGTGAATTTAATCTTATATGCTTTTTAGTCATTTTTCTATCTGTATTAGTGTAACTCAAATTGGTTTACTGGCTAATCCCTACTTGTGATGTCTGGCCTATAGAGTTTCACAAATCACTGTGTCTGATACACACGTACAATTTGAATATGCATGCTTCATAACATACTCTGTCTCATCACGCTTTGCATCACATTGTTTATTGGTGATAGTGTTCTTGGTTTGTACTTTAGGGGCAGCATAAAATCAGAGTGGTAGAATTTTCCATTGACACGAACAAGGACACGAGTTAGTGTTTTAACCTTTAAAAACATGCACTTTGTTGAGCTGATTGCACTCAGGTGTGGTGTTTAGTCCTGATAAATAGGGTGCCAGAACATAGGCGATTATTATATTTTCTCTTGTCCTGTAGATTGGCACCAAGTAGATGTGTTACACTTTACTTATCTAACTTCTTTAGTATATCTCCATAATCTGATAGCGGTGAGAGTATGGAAAATGCTTTACGGGCATGCTGTAAAGGTATCAAGATCGGGAAGATTCTCATTCATAGAGAAGGAGACAATGGAAAGCAGGTTTCTCTCTCCCTCCGTCTTTGGTGACTATATGTCGGCCATCATTGCTTAGATGTGTTGGTTTGCTGATGAATTTGTTTTTTATCTTGGTGTTCCAATCAATAAACAGCTGATATATGAAAAGCTGCCCAATGACATCTCAGATAGGCATGTGCTACTTTTGGATCCAATCTTAGGCACAGGTTTGTTTGCTCGCCCCCTTTTAATCTTCACTTGATTAAGAATAAAGTGTGATTACCTTGATATACATTTCATTGTCAGTTCAGTTCCTCTTTCTCTAGTGTAATGTATATAACTAGGGTATTAACCCGTGCCTTAAAATCACTATCTCATTTCTAAGTATAACAACTATATTAAAAATAGATGGATGACAATAATTGAGATAAATGACAATAATAGAAAGCTGCGATTATGTTGGATTTAATAATGAGTGGAATGTGGCTCATACCCATTTGAATATGTTAATGAAACTAAGGTGATCTAATGAATGAGATTGATTTGATCCAATGGTTCAAAAGACATAGAGTGGCACACCAATGGTTCTTGTATAATAGATTACCAAGTATTTTTAAGAACAAAAGAAATGAATATGGATAATGTACTCCCGTAATATCAAAGAGAAGAATTATGAGTCTAGCAACTATCATAGTAGTATCTTGTCCGCCTTGTGACTCTTGGGGAAGTTTGATTTCCGAATTCGTATGCTCAAAGGACTCTTGGTATTATTCTTTGGTTACTAAGAAAACTTAGTAGAGAACTAGAGATTGGCCTTGTTGGGGAGAAGATTATTATTGCATTAACTATAATCTAGCTTTTGAAATGTAGGTTTTGTGATGAAGAGATAAACCTCCACTCTCAATCACAACCCCACATTTCAGAAATCAAATTATAAATTAATTCAATAATCACCATTTCAAACAAGGGCACTAGAGAGGTAACATGAATAAATGTAATCTGGCCCCAAGGTAAGACTTAGCTTTACTAGTTATCTGAAAATAAATAAGGCGGGTTGTTTAACAGGGTTTGTTCTAATTTTACAACTATGTCCTCAGGGAATTCTGCTGTTCAAGCGATATCATTATTGATAAAGAAAGGCGTTCCGGAGTCCAATATTATATTCCTTAACCTGATATCGGTAAGTGATTTTTTTTTATCCACACTCCTCACTAATTAGTTCAAGTATTGCTAGCTTCAAAAATTTTAGAGCCTATTAGGTTTTCTTGTGACTAACATTTATGATTTTTCTCAGGCACCTCAAGGAGTTCACATGGTTTGCAAGCAGTTTCCCAGAATAAAGATTGTGACATCTGAGATTGAAACTGGACTAAATAAAGATTACCGTGTCGTACCTGGAATGGGTGAATTTGGGGATCGGTATTTCGGCACGGATGACGGAGATGACAACAACCTAGAAGCAGTGGTACGCGGACAATAGTTGTGGCTGAATGGTTGTCAATTTGTGTTGTATCTTCTCCGTGAAGACGCCATTACCATTACAATTTTGTGGGAGCTTTTACAGTGTAGTGAGCAGAACTTGTTCTATCATACTATAATTTTGAAGAAAAATGAAAAGCATTTAGGGGGGATTTGTTTATTTGTAACACCAGATGGTTATTTCGTAATGGATTGTTTCTGGACTTTTTGTTGTTTAATTCGGTACTTGATTGCGCTCTTATTGTGTCGGAAACTATTATTAGTTAGGTGCATGATCAATGGCCGGCCGGAACAGGTAATGAGAGAAATGCTTAATGTTATGTTAATGCATTCACAGTTCAATTTCTTTTTTCCTGAGGATATTTTTGTTTGCATGACAGATAATTCTTATGGATGGAGATGAAAATTGACCTCGCAGTTAAAAGCAACCCGAAAGAGAGAGATCCAAAACCTAGAATTGGATATTTTCTCCGTAGATCTGTTTTTCTATGAGGAGGAAGAAGAGTAGGAGGAAGTGGATCAGGCTATCAGAAGTGGATCAGGCTATCAGAAGGCTTTTCCACACATTGCTTTGGACAGGGTTTTTAAGGGGGGTATGAACTGGGGACAACAATCACTCGTTCATCTATCCAAAGATTGATAACTTTTGCTGGGCTAGTCCTCTTACACGTGTTGGTCCTTCCCTTGGTTGGGAAAAATTGTTCACTGGTCTCGGCGTTGCTGACATGATGTTCTCCAAAACAGCAAAAACGCAAATGTGCAGAATATACACAAACTTTGTGGTTGTGATAATCTACAAAGCACCACGTCAGCAATTTCAAGAGCACTGAAAAATTTCTAATTTGATAAAGATTCCATTTAGAATATACCCTTCTTCACCACCAGAGAGATAAATTCATTATTCTATCTATATAGAGTGGTTCTAGTGTGGCTTTTGGTTTTTGCTCCTTGTCCACTTTCTATTCTCCTTTCTTATCTCAGCAACAGCCGAAGCCATGTCTGCCTTCGTAGGAAAGTACGCAGGTATCTATCTCACTCCCCATACCCTCCTTTATCAACAATCAATAATGGTGACTGACGCTTTGCATGCGCTTGCTAATTCCATACAACATTATGAGCCCAAGCAAAATACTTTACTTCCCACTTGATTTATATGAGTAGTTGCAGTGTTATTTATGTTGTGTTATGTGCGATATTGCATGTACGTTAATGACAATCCGGTAGCTAAACTCAAAAACTTTACAAGCATGCTTGAAACTAATTTCTTGATATGAGTTCATGAGAAAAGGTGGCATTTGTCATTCTTATCATGCAAACCATACACAACAATTAAAACCAGTTTAAGGTGCGCATAACTGACAAATCATACACAACAGTTAAAACCAGCTTAAACTGCACATAGCGTGACAATTGAAAGACATGATAATTGTTGTTTGTCTATGTGATTTTGTTTCATAACCATACCGGTTATAGTTAACATTCCTTGGTATTATAATCTTGCAGCAACTAGTCACTTAGTTCTAAATAAGACATGAGAATGATACTAATTTGGTTTTGAATATTTATGATTCATAGATGAGTTGATCAAGAATGCCAAGTACATAGCCACACCAGGGAAGGGTATCTTGGCAGCTGACGAGAGCACCGGCACCATCGGCAAGCGTTTGTCGAGTATCAACGTCGAGAACATCGAGTCCAACCGCCAAGCTCTCCGCGAGCTTCTTTTCACTTCCCCAAATGCCCTCCCGTACCTCTCCGGCGTCATCCTCTTCGAAGAAACCCTTTACCAAAACACCCTCGATGGAAAACCCTTCGTGGAACTCCTCAAGGAGAACAACGTCCTCCCCGGGATCAAAGTCGACAAGGGCACAGTCGACATTTCCGGCACCAACGGCGAGACCACCACTCAGGGCTTGGACGGGCTCGGGGCCCGGTGCGCAGAGTACTACAAGGCCGGAGCCCGTTTCGCCAAGTGGCGGGCCGTGCTCAAGATCGGGCCCACGGAGCCGTCGGAGCTGTCGATCCAGCAGAATGCTCAGGGGCTGGCAAGGTATGCTATAATTTGTCAGGAGAATGGGCTGGTCCCAATTGTGGAGCCAGAGGTGCTGACTGATGGAAGCCATGACATTAAGAAGTGCGCTGCTGTTACTGAGGCTGTTCTTGCAGCTACTTACAAGGCACTCAATGAACATCATGTCCTTCTTGAAGGGACACTCTTGAAGCCCAACATGGTCACCCCAGGCTCTGATAGCCCCAAGGTAACTGATTTCTACTCCTGTTTTTTCTATGATTCACGTAGAAGTTATTTCAGCAAGAAATGAACCCTTCGCCGACAAGTCTCTTTTAGTGGGTGATATGTAATTTCTTTTGTATGCCCTTATGAAGGATTTGTGTCTGCACTTTTGCTGGGTGATTCGTAATTTCTTCATTGTGCCCTTAAAAAGGCCATGTGTGGAGCTAGAGTGCGGCACAGCAAGGCACTTGCGGCACCCTAATTTCAGAAAGAAAAAACAAACACACACTAATACCCATTTTTAGGGAAAAATTTAGTAGTTTCAAGGGGCAATGCCGAGTTCGGGCCGGGTTGGAGGGGGACGGATCGAGGGGGAGAGGGGCCGGGCCGGGTTGTCAGGCGGGGAATGAGGACCAGACCGGACCGGGTTGGGGGGGGGGGAATGGGGGCTAGGGGGTAGGTTCGGGTGTTGTAGGGGGGCGGTTTTGTGTCATTTTAATGCGGGCCGGGCCGATTTTAAGCATGGGCTGCCCCCTTAACACCTTTGAGGTGCTCCCGATAAAATTATGAAAATGTCATAAATTTATTTAAAGCTTAAGATTGTACTCTAGTACTACTACATATGTTACTTCTGTTTCTTCAGTTGTCACTATTCGCTGGATCATTTTTATTTGGTGATTTGATTAGCAAAACGGTAAAAGAATTTGATCATATTTGCATGGCCTCTTATAGAGTAAATATTACTCTACAACACAATGAAAAGATTGCCAAAAAATTAAATCGTTTTGTTATCCAATTCACCAAGTCAAAGTGAAAGTGACTCAAAAAAAAAAAACAAGTCAAAGTGACTTAGAAGTTAAACTATGATAAAACAGAAGAAACGGAGTTAGTACTTTCTAATTCCATTCCTGCCTCTGTCCCTGAAGCAAACACAGTCCTAAACTTCTGTTTACCAAGCAAACCCTTCTACTATCTTGGAACTAAATTTGCAATGTTATGGTTTTCCTGGACAGGTGACACCAGGGGAGATAGCAGAGTACACAGTGACCGCCCTGAGGCGCACGGTTCCTCCGGCAGTGCCAGGGATCGTGTTCCTGTCGGGTGGACAGAGCGAGCTGGAGGCTACTTTGAACCTGAACGCGATGAACAAGCTGGAGTTGCTGAAGCCCTGGACGCTGTCCTTCTCTTTCGGGCGTGCCCTCCAGCAGAGCACCCTCAAGACATGGGCTGGGAAGGCGGAGAACGTTGGGAAAGCCCAAGCGGCGTTCCTGGCTAGGTGCAAGGGCAATTCTGATGCGACACTGGGCAAGTACGGCGGCGAGAGTGAAGACGGTTTGGCTTCTGAGAGTTTGTTTGTGAAGGGCTACAAGTACTAGGAAGAAGGCTCTTTGGATATCTGGATGTGGAGTTGGAAAAATTTGGAGAAGTTTGATACAAAAAAGAATGTGTAAATCTTATAGTACCCTCCTAATTACATTGTATTTTTCCTGGTTTATATTTTGTGTACTTCCAAGATTTATATTCTTTTTTGCTGTGGAAGCGGGTTTTCGATTTCTTCACTGTTTTGGTTGAATTAATAAATTAAAAATGTGTTTCCCTAAAAATGAACAAATAAGCTAGGAATGTGTGGAAAACTAGAAGTAATTGAGCAACCAAATTGATCCGATGTTATAGAGTTTGTTTTCGCATTCTCGCCTTTTATAAGAACGTCAAGCTAGCTAGCCCAGTGGTAAAGCAGCACACGTGCCACAAAATATTTTGTGTGGGCTGCATGGGTTGGATTCCCACATCCCGACTTCCTTCTCAATTTCTTACTTTCAGCTATAGGTTTAAGATACGTACAGAAAAAAAAGAACAACCAACAAACAAAATAATTTAACGCGCTTAAATTTGTCAAGGAAATTTTGAAATGCTACAAGGGCCACTCTCGTTTTCTTCATTAATTCGCACATTCATTAATTAGGAAATGTAAATATGGTGTTCCACCGACTGAAGGTGGAAGATGATCGTTCAATGGATTTGTCGTTCAATGGATATGCACAATGAAATAATCAGAAAAAACTTTTAACTGGTTGATACTCTCACTTTTTTAGTCTGCCAAATTATTCTGATTGTGTCATTACATAGTCTAATAGAGCAAATTTATCTCACAAATTACAATTACTGACCCCATACTACTAAAAACGTCGCAATCAGGAGGGTAAGTTCTTGAAATTTGTCACCCTGAAATGATAGAACTGTCTTTCCCTAACTAAAAGGGCTGAAGGTGCCTTTTCATCAAACTTGAGGGAGGAAAAGTGTATTTTCTCCAATACAGGGGTCAGCTAAAAAATGCAGAGAGCACCTTTTTCATTTCACGAATCCTACTTGAACCCCCAATCTTTTACCTAATTACAACTTCAACCCCTATTTCTGTATCACCATCATCATCGTTGGTCAGAAACCCAAACCCCACAACAACGGGGTTTCCACAACAACTTCGATCCCCATCTCTCTCTGTGCCGTGCCGTGCCGTGCCGTGCCGATGTCGATTTCCATATCTTTCCGGCTATTCTGCACCAAACTCCCCCAATCTCTCCTCAAACCCAGACCCCCAATCTTCAAAACCCAACTCTTCCCCACCCAATCCACCCCCCAAAACCTCTCCTTCTTCAAACCCATCTCAATCCAAAGAACACCCACAAACCCTCCTTTTGCATCAACACCCACATCGTCTTCAACCTCAATTCCTCTCCAACCCATCGAAGACCTCCCACCAAAGCTCCAAGAAATCGTCAAGCTCTTCCAAGCAGTCCCCGAACCCAAAGCCAAGTACCAACAGCTCTTGTTCTACGGCCAGAACTTGAACCCCTTATCGTCCCATTTCAAGACCCGTGAGAACAAGGTCCAGGGCTGTGTCTCTCAGGTCTGGGTCAGAGCCTATCTGGATACCAACAAGAACGTGGTCTTTGAAGCCGATTCTGACTCGGTACTCACTAAAGGACTCGCTGCTTTGCTGGTTCAGGGTCTCTCTGGCCGACCCGTGGAGGAGATTTTAAGGGTCTCGCCGGACTTTGTAGTGCTTCTGGGGCTTCAGCAGAGTCTGACTCCGTCTAGGAATAATGGGTTTTTGAATATGTTGAGATTGATGCAGAAGAAGGCCTTGCAGGTTTATGTGGAGGCTGAGAAGGGGAATGAATTGGGTACTCAATTGGCATCTTCTAAAGAAGAGGATCAGAACCCAGATGGGGATAGCCAAGAGGATCAAAACCCAGATGGGGATTTGAATTCTGAATCAGAAAGTGGGGATAGTGATGGAGATGGGGATTCAAGCAGTGATGGTTCTGGGTCTAGTTCAGATGATGGTGGTGTATTGGGAAGTAGAGGAGAGAGGATTAGGGCTAAATTGGAGGCTGGATTGAAGCCTAGTGAGCTACAAGTTGAGGATATATCGTATCAGCACGCGGGACATGCCGGTGTTAGGGATAGCGATGATGGCGAGACACATTTCAATGTGAAAGTGGTGTCGAGTGAGTTTGAAGGGAAGAGCTTGGTTAAGAGACATAGGCTGGTTTATGAGCTGTTGCAAGATGAGTTGCAGAGTGGACTCCATGCTCTGTCTATTGTGGCAAAGACACCGTCCGAAGCTGATTCGCGGTGATTTTTTCCCTTTTGTCTTTTTTAATTGTTTATGATGAATCAGAACTGTTGCTAGAGCATTACAAGTGTACTCCACACGAGTTTGAAGATTTGATAGAATTATTGGGAGCTCAAACTATTGAGGCAATAATAAATCTCGTGATAATATTTTCTTGGATTATTTTGCTTGTTTGATATCGATACTATTTAGCCTTTTGAATCTAAAAATCCTTTGCCTTTATATGATGCTGAGTGGTGTGGATTATGTTTGTGAATTATTTTAGATCACTGATAGTTAGTGATGTTTCATTGGTGGTGGCCACTCAGGGAGAGTGAGGTTCATCAATGCCGGGTGGCAAGGGTTTTCAATGTAAAGCTCTCCATTCTGCTATCTTGAATCAATGAATTGCTACTAGGTATGCTGATAACTGAATTGTTTTCAGGTAAGCTAAGTGGCGTGGATTATCAAACTAAGAAGTGTCAATGTGTCGCGCTGTTTGACAAAATTTAGGTGAAGCTAAGTTGATTGATGCATATTAGTGCCTTGACCTATATTATGCTATCTCTAACTTCATATTTACAGCTTGATTAAGCTGTTGTATTCTATATTTGAATTTACTCGGTCTTTCTACCTCACTTGGATGTATTATGCAAATTTGAAACTTGTTATATTGCGGAAAATAGGTCTGATTAATGAATTTGAGAGCTCTCGAAGCTTGGCTTGATAGAGTTTGGTCCTGCCTCGTTACTTGTGTGAATGTAAGCATGCTAACAATGAGTGGCCGCCGTATTGTCTTTGGTTGGAAGAGAACTGTTGTTAGCGATACTGAATTTCCACACAAGTATGAAGATTTGATAGCATTATTCAGAGCTCAATCTATTGAGCATTAATAAATGTCGTGATAATATTTTCTTGGACGATCTTCCTTGTTTGATATCGATACTAGCTAGCCTTTTTAATCTAAACCTTTTGAATCTAAAAATGCTTTACCTTTATATGATATCGAGTGGAGTGGATCATGTTTGTGAATTATTTTAGATCACTCATAGATAGTGATATTTCCTTGGTGCTAGCCACTCAGGGAAAGTGAGGTTCATCAATGCCGGGTGGCAAGGCTTTCAAAGTAAGCTCTCCATTTTGCTATCTTGAATTGCTACCAGCCTACTAGGTATGCTGGTAACTGAATTGTTTTTTGGTGGGATATACTGAGTGCCAATGTGTCACGCTGTTTGACAAGATTGAGGTGAAGCTACTAAGCTGATTGCTACTAAGCTGTTTGCTCGGTCTTTCTATCTCAGTTGGATTTATTTTGCAAGTTTGAAACTTATTATAGTGCGGAAAATAGGTCCGATGGATTTGAGAGCTCTGGAAACCTTCTTTGCTTGATAGAGTTTGGTCCTGCCTCTTTGCTTGTGTGAAATGTATTTATGCTAATAAAGAACGGACGCCTTATAGTCTTTGGTTGGAAGAGAACAGATTTTAATGAAGTAAGATCTGGTCTCATCAGGAGACTCTTCATAATTGGGTGGATTTCGTTCTTTTCTGCTCTAGAATGTATTAACTGCAAATGGTATTTACTAGTTTCGTAGATTTGTCTGATCTTAGCAAACTGTATTGATAACTACCTTGCTTGTATGAGTCTGGAATATGAGTCAACTTGGTGGAAAACCTAATACGACCTAATAACCAGGTAGCTTTGTTTTCTGGGTATGTTACTTTTGCCGCTTTTTTAAGTGGAAGACTTTTAAGTACATTGTCGTACTATTTGCCTCTTGAGGCAAATCCTGGGTAGCATGTTCTGATATTTCCTCTTTGGACACCCTGGATATAGCCATACTTCAGAATAGTTTTATGGGTTTAGATGTAGTGGCAGGTAAAGGTAGTATATACACCCCACATTCAGTGAACACAAGTATTATAAAGAGCATAATTAATAGGATAGAATGATAGATATTACAGATGATTCCTTTGCCTTAAAACTGCATAATATTTTTGACAATTTTGAGCCGAGGTCATTTGAGTTTTGAACCCTCGAAAAATTTCATACAAGCAAGACAACAGAATTAGATTTCTGGATTCTGTTTTGCTGATGATCCTTGAATGATATCTTGTTGTCTTCAATAAAAACGGAGACTATATTGCAAGTCCTATGTTCTTCAGCTCCATTTCTGTTTCTTGGAAATTTACAAGCAGCCCGAAACTTCAAAACTACATTTTTTATCTGTACGACTCACAAGTAGTCGAAAGATAACGAGAGGAAGAAGATGAAACATCACACATGTTCTTCACTTTCATCTGTGTGTTTTGCAGATCCGGCTAACTAGTACACCTGTTGGAGGACCGGTCATCTGTAACTCACATCTTCCGTGCAACCAATAAGAGTAATGAAACAAACCCAGGTTAGCTTTCACTCTGAAAGTTCCTCTTATGTTGTATATAACCCTATTCTTCTGCACCTGTTTCACCAGTTCCATAGAAACATTTGGGGGCAAATAGACCAAGCTTGATATCATATGAATTGGCACTACCGTTGCTTCGCGATGCCTCTGTGTGAAAGGCCTCAGTGCTTGAGTTGCAACAAGGCTGTTGGAGAAGTAGAGCTCTATCTCAGCAAATTCAAATCTCACATCAAGCTTCCTGTTTGGATTGGTGAAGTTAGCCAAGAAGCTGAAGTCACCATTGAAGCGGCCAGGTGTGTCGAAGTAGATGACACTCAAAGCTGCAGCAGGGGTATCAAACACTGGATTCCTCGGCTTGACAGCAAGATATATGATCAAAGTTGCAATTCCCAGGAATATGAGAAGAAGGCTGAAGATCATACATACGATAGCGGCGAACCACACCATTGGATTTGTTGGTCGAGGTCGCCGAATCATTGGTTCGTCTCTCACCTTTCTCATATTTACATACGGCACATGTAGATCTGGTGTTAGATTTTGTTGATTGATCTTGGCTTGCTTTGGTGCTACAACCTGATTCATTGGAGAAGCCCTGTTTTGGCTGTGGTTTGGTGTTAGAGGAGGAGGTGCTGTAAGAGAAAGCATGCTTTTTAGGAGTTTGTGATTTGAAGAAAAACCTCTATAACAAGTAATAGAAGATGAAAAGAAACATTGGTCGAATTTAGAATCACAACTATTAGTGCATATAAATACACTAGGAAGTGGATTGATTAAAGTAAGAAAAGCATAAAAGCAAACTTTTTCTTTTCGTTGTTTTAGTTGAGGACTAGAGATGTTTTGGGGACCTTGGTGTTGTTTCGAGATTTACAAAAGGTGGTGGGGACTGGGATTAAAGTTAAGGGACTATACAGGTGGTTTTCGAGTTTGAATTGTGTTTGCTTTTAGTAGTTGTTTAGAAGCACTTGGTTGAGAAACTACAAAAACAAAGGAAGGTAATGCTCTTTTGCTTTATTGAATTTCTGCTGATTGGTTGGTTTTTGACCTGTCAAAGTGATGAAATTATGGACGAAATGGACGACTCTGATTGGGTTTTGTAGACTGGATCGAACGGTGTTGGCTGTGAGATGGGTCAGGCTTCCTTGTGCTGTTCTAATGCTTAGGGACTAAGATAGTATTGAGCAGAAAGGTGAGAGACGTTGGACTTGTGACCTAGGTATTGTTGTCTGTTGGAGGCTATGTTTTCCTTGAACTTAGGCAGAAAGAAACATTCAAGTGTTGGTTTTGATCATAGTGAAGGAAGCAGGGATGTCGTGACTTTCTCAAACAACTTGGAGTGGATGTTTTTGAATACTATGGCTCAAACTCTGGTTTCGTAGCAGCATAACCTTCTTATTTAGTGAGTCTAACTTAAAACTGAACTTCGGAGCTCAAATAATGAAGAGGCTTAACTTGTGTAATGAAAACTCTCATCCGTGGGGTTTTGCGAGCGGAATTCACTATAAGTTGCTTATTTGCCGATGATAGAAAAGCTGGTGAACTAATTGAGAGTCTACATGACATACCTCAGAATTTACAGTTGGGTTAAATACTCTACCAAACAGTTAAATACTTGGGTAACTTTGACAAGACATTGGTGAGGATGCATCTGATGAAGTCTTCCATACACGGATTTTGCCTTTTGTTTCCAGCATAAATTTTGCTGTAATAAACTTTAAGGCCTCGTTTGGGTAGCAGCATAAGGGGGCAGCATAGCATAACTTATGCTTTTCTTTCTTTATCCTGTGTTTGAGTACCGGTATAAGGGGAGCATTAATTATACCCTCAACATAACTTTTTCAATTTTGTGATAAAAAGTTATACCACCTCCTCCTTAGTATAAGGATGGATAAGGGGAAGCATCACAACTAGTACCTTCACCCTAAATCCTACTCCTTACCCCCAAACCCTACAACATAAATTCAAATTCTATCATTGTCGTCACCATCACCATCCGTCTGCCACTAGTGCACCATCTTCGTTATCTCCTTCAACCTCCTACAAAACCACCCGTCACAGCCATCATGAACAACCACCCTCCCCACCATTAATTTCAACCAAAATCACCATTTTGGATACGAAGCTCTCACGGATACGGAGCTTGCACGAGTTCACCATCTTCCAATAATTTGGTTAAGTTAATTTACAATATAAGTTCGTTAATAGTATAGTTCGTTAAGTAAGTTTATCAAAATATGTTTAGTTAATTTGTGTGTTAATGCAAAATTATAATACGAACATCTACGAATTTAAAATCACAACAGTGCGGAGCAATGTGGTCATTTTCACATTAACCCTTCATCATATCTTGTTTCTTACTCGACAGCACCCAAACACAGACAACCACCATACCTTATCAGGGCTTATCAAACATTATATTTATCTTGGTTCTTATCCCAGTATAGCACTACCCCTACATAACTTATCCGCTACCCAAACGAGGCCTAATATTAAGTTGGTGCTACTCACCAGTGATAACTCGCAGTTGTCCTTGAGACTATTACTTTTGTTTAGCCACTGCAAAGACTATTTGTCGTCTATTGTAACTGAAAGAATGTTGCCATCTTCGTTGGGTTGAAGGCTTGAGAAGTCGAAAACATTTATAAAATTGACAACTAACTTGAAAGCTGTGTCATTGTTGAATTTATTGAGAACTTGTGATTTTTTTTTTATTTTTTTTTTATTTTTTTTATTATGAGTTAATTTTACAGGTGAATTACTGAATTTATCTGAATACTTCTGTTTTTTCAACGAACACTTTGAGATTTTGGTTATAAAGATCGCACACTGAGAATCTAGTGGAAGACAAAATGAGAGAACCAATCATCATTCACCATAACTCCAGCTTCCGATCTGGTGTGACCGCTGTCAATCTTCCAATGCCAAACCTATGTTCCGAAATGGATCTGTTCATGCTACACAAACAGGGACGACATGAGAAGATTAAAAAGAGGGTGGAGAGAGATGAACGAAGAAATAATCCATAAAGAATGGGTTTTTGTAAGTCAAACGAAGGGAAGAAGAGAGGGAGAAAGAGAGACTTAACGGCGTTAGGATGGGCATTCTGGTAAGCTTCTCGCCAGAGTGCCATCTTTTTTGTGGAATGGAGGACCAGATTGGTGTTCTTTTAGAGCATAAAAAATTTATCCAATTGAGAACAGTGATCAGCTACTAGCTTAATTCATCATGAAGCAACCCACAAAAGTTTGCATTTGCCCAATACAAAAGTACCACCCTGGAAACAGAAGAAGAAAGAACAAATACTCATGGGTCAAGCCACTTCCACCATCTTCAGGTGCATCTCCTCCTGCTGTGGTGGTGATGGTGGTGGTGGTGATACTAAACAGCAGGATCATCCAGGGTTGGGAGAGATTTCACAATTCGAAGAAGAAAGTAGGCAAAACCAGTTCCTTCACTCTATTCAGAAACCTCTTGTTCTGCACCCAACAATTCCAACCCCACAACAACAATGCAAAGATCTTGCAGCCAGGCAAGGCTTTTATTCACCGACATTCATCATCACATATCCCAGCACCTTTGGGTCCCCTGATCTTCTCTCTCTCGACATCAGTATGGATTCTGATGAAGAAGAAGAAGAAGAAGAAGAAGAGGAAAAGGTGATCTGGGAAGCAGGGGTTTGGATTAGCCACTACTGTAGTAGGCACAGTATACTACTGGTGGGTGAAGGAGACTTCTCTTTCTCCGCCAGTTTGGCCACCGCGTTTGGTACCGCTTACAATATCACCGCCACCTCTCTCGATTCTATAGGTAAAAAGTTTTGTTGGCTTTTGCTACTTACTAGTACTAGTCTTGTCTTTGGTACTTGTTCTTCAGAGTGTTTTACATGGACTGTTTTCTTTCATATTTGAACCTGCCCTTCCCGGAGAAAACAAAGTTATTTTGCCTACCAGAATGCCTTTTGGCAACTCATAGTATCCAATAAACACACAACACTTAGATCTTATATGAAGTTTGTGACAGGTGTGCGGACGAAGCCAAGGATAACACAAGCAATCGTAAATCTTGAGTTCAGAGTAATTCGGTGTTTTGTGGAAAATTAATAACTCGTTAGGAACTGATAAATTCAGTTTAGTACTTGGCATTATGTTAACTATTTTGAGATTAAAATATTTTTCCATTTGTAACGCTGATAAACTACTTCAAGTTCAGATTTTCTTAGGTATGGGTAAAGCCAAATGCATTTGTTAAAATGATCTACAAAAACCACTTGATATTTGAATCCGTCTTGTGACAACTGGTGAAGTCCAAATATCTGAAAATATAAAATCCGAGATGTGTTGTCGAGACAAGAGATGAAGCTGAGAGTGGCATTACACGAATTTGTTGCAAAGACAAGCATTACATGGGAACTCCTTCATCATAGGCAAATGAATGATCTAATTGATAATTATAAAAAAACATGTTTCAAAATGGGAAACTGTGGATGTCCTAAACGGTGATGCCAATTGGATGTGGTGGTTTTGACATGGGAGAAGGCAAACACAGGGGAAAATAAGGATTCATTTGCTGGCCACTCGTAGACTCAATCTTTAGTGCTGTCCGTGAAAGAATTGCTCCTATGACTAGGTCCTTCACATTAAAAGAAGATGGTAAGAATTTAACGGAGGCATTATTTGTTGAACAAAACTAAGATATATATATATATAAAAAATATATATATATATATATTTTTTTTTATGGCTGGAACACAAAGAACATCATTTGGAGTAGAATCTATAGAATTTTCTAGGAAGAGAAATAGAACCACTGTGAGTGATGGTGTATGTACAACTACAGACCAGTTCCGTCACCTATGATAACATCATCAGTTCCTGAATACTATGTATGAAGTGATAAGTTGTTCAAATCCGTTGTGACAAGATGGGAAGCTCCACCATCAAGTAACCACGCGCGATTGGTGGAGCTCTCATGAGAAGTATAATTGGCTCGAGGTTGCCATTGTGTTCCCACAGAAGAGGGTATCAAACTGGAACTTTCATGAGAGGTAGTTTGTGGAGGTGAGTTTTGGAGGAGCTTGTGCTGAGACTAATCGTAATGAGCTGGAACTCGTTGAGGTTGTGCACAGTCGAGTGAATTGGAGCAATTTGAGTTCCTGAAGGGGTAGACATGATGAATGGACGATAAAGGTATGGAATATAAGATGCTGAAGAAGATGTAGTAGAAGATGAGGGTTTAGTGGAAAACTTTGGAGCTCTAATACCATATAAGAAGAAGTAACGAATGAGCTTGAACTGCGTTTTGTCCTTAATTTCTCATACATACATACATACATACATACATACATACATACATACATACATACATACATACATACATACATACATACAATCAGCTCCTTTAATCTTAGGTGTTCGGATAGTGGATTATTGGTATTTTTTTTGTCAAATGCCAAGTTATTTTTATATCCGGAATTGTCCCCAAAACAATCCACAATCCCCGGAATTCCCCAAAAGTTTCAGAAGTCTGGAAATCTCAAATTTTATGAGAGTTTTGACCAAATGATTGACGAAACATCCCCTCTTGAATTTAGCTCTGCCAAACAGCCCCAATATCTGGGATATATTTATGTTCAAAGATATTCTCTTCGTTATCTTTCAAAAGCCTTAACCACAATGCAGAACTACGAGGCAAGGGTCGCTAACGTGTGCTTGGATGGGATATATTTTTTGATAGAGTATTCCAAACATATTATTGATTCAACTGCGAGACCCTCTGACTCAATCGTACATTCATATGTAATTATGCTGAAACAACCCATTTGTATACTTCAATTAATTTGGTTATCATTTTTCTTCTGTTGTTGATATAAATATGTGTATGCTTCTCGACATCATCAGGGTTCTTGAGGAGTAACTACAAAAACGCAGTGAGTAACATCAGGATATTAGAAGATAGAGGAGCCACGGTCATGCACGGGATGGATGCGACAAAGATGGCAGACAATCCTGCCTTGGAAAGCCGGACTTTTGATCGGATCATTTACAACTTTCCACATTCTGGGTTCTTCAAAGAGGAACCGCGGCAATTGCAGCTCCAGTAAGTGCACTCATCACGATCATGTATTACAGGACCTACCTCTATAACAAAAATTAACACACAATTCCATGAATTGTTCTCTGTCCTTGCAGCCAACACAGAAAGCTGGTTCGCTTGTTTATGGCGAATGCCAAGAAGATGATATCGTATGGAGGAGAGATTCATATCACCCACAAGTCATACGGCTTCTTCCTGGAGTGGAACCTCAAGCAATTGGCATTGTGGGAAGGCCTTTGCTTCATAGAAGAGGTACGTTTCAATTTCAGAGAATATCCTGGCTACCGCACCAAATTTGGTTTTGGTGGCGACAAATATTTCAATTGCAATCCTAGCATGACCTACAAATTCGGGCTCTAGAAGATCTCGCCAACCTGCTGACCTTGAAATTAATCTTGACGTCTGAGTCACGTGGCTGGTTAAGAATATGTACAGTATGTAAATGTAATGGTGAATCTCTCATCTTTGTTTATCTACATCTCTTGTGTGATACTAGCACTCGTGATTTTGAGAAATATATATTAGTGCTTCATAAGAGCGCAACCCCGTATTGCTCTATTGCTAAAAAAAGAAAGAGTTGTGTAGCTCAGAGATACTTTGCGTGGTGCTTTTCTCGGAGCACTGAAGACCGAGAAAGTGTTGATGCATCTGATGAAGTCTTCCATACATGGATTTTGCCTTTTGTTTCCAGCTGAATCTTTTGCTGAAATAAACTTTAATATTAAGGTGGTGCTACTCACCAGTGTGATCCTGTGTGCAATTGTTTTGTCTGAACATAAATAGCAGCACCATCATCCAGCAGTGTTATAAAGACTGTTCTGAAATTTATGAAGATTGTATGCCTATTTAACTAGAGGTATGTCCAACATCAAGACCATGAAAGAACCATCCAAAAGATGGAAGAGTACAAGTGTTATAAAATACGCATGAGAATTATCTATTCTTACCTCTAAAATTACAAGTCTTCTGATGTAGCATGTCTTTTTAGTACATGCACGGTCGCCATTTTTTAGTTTTTTTTTTTGATCATTTCCATTTTTAGTTTTGATGTTGTAGCTCGTGTTTTTCTTTCATGGTAGTTTGTTCTTTGCTCCTACTGCTGTTTTTAGCATGGTTGGCCCATGTTTTGTTGGCTCCTCTTTGTGGACTTGGTGTTACTAAAGGAGCAAGGAATAATTTTCAGTTTTACTCAACAATTAAACAACCTCTTGGAACCAAAAAAAAAAAAAAAACTAGGTCTCCAAGTCACATCTACATATTTATTGATAGGAGAGCTAGTGATTGAAATTATGTGGGATTATGAAGTGTAGTTATATAAGTTGGATGATAACATATATGCATACGACATTATAAAGATTTGTCTTAAGCTCTGGAATTCAATTCCTCCCACAGAGTGGGATTACATTTTAGACGCATGTTACGCTATTCCATTTCTTTCTCCCCAAATTGACTTTTAACATTATTCACATTAGGTCATTTTGATCCTGTAATTTGAATAATAATATGATGCAATTTTAAAAAAATAAGTTCATGGTGTTGTAGAGTAAAAGTTACTCTATAACGCGGTTAAAAATTTATCAAAAAATTGAACCATTTTGCGATTCAAATAATTCGATCAAAGTGACTCAGATATGAGTCGAAAGAAAAAGGGGAAGCTGATATCAATTGAGATACTGAAAAGGTGCATGGGGAAGCAGCAAAATTCATCTAGGGAAGATAAAAGAAGACAATGGTAAATAACCAGTCTGTCCCAGCTCTTTCTTCCCAATTTGACTTTTGTCACTATTCACAGGGTCACTTTGACCCGGTAATTTGAATAGCAAATTTATGTAATTTTTTTGATAATTTTTCATGGTGTTGTAGAGTAAAATGTGCTCTATAATATGGTGAAAAAAATATCAAAAATTGTATTATTTTGCTAGCCAAATCACCCGGTCAAAGTGACCCAGATACGAGTAAAAAAAGTTAGATGGGAAGAAAGAGCTGGGACAGACTGATACCCAATTACAGTGATCAGCTAGCATTATTCATCCTGCAACCAACTAGCAACAAAAGTTTCCATTTAACCAATTCAAAATTTACCACACTGTAAACAGAACAAGAAACATCAACTACTCATGGGTCAAGCCACTTCCACCATCTTCAGGTGCATCTCCTCCTGTTGTGACGGTGTTGGTGGTGATGGTGGTGGTGGTGGTGGTGGTGGTAAACAGCAGGATCATCCAGGGTTGAGAGGGATTTTACAATCCGAAGAAGAAATTAGGCAAAGTGAGACTCTTCATTCTCTTCAGAAACCCCTTGTTCTGCACCCAACAATTCCAACTCCACAACAGCCATGCAGAGATTTTGCAGTGACGCAAGGCTTTTATTTGCCTACATTCATCACCGATCCCAGCATTGATGAGTCCCCTGATCTTCTCTCTCTTGACATCACTGAGGATTTACATGAAGATGAAGAAGAAGAAGGGGAGGAGGTGATCTGGGAAGCATGGGACACAACAACAGGAGGGGTTTGTATTAGCCACTACTGTAGTAGCCACACGATACTACTAGTGGGTGAAGGAGACTTCTCTTTCTCTGCTAGTTTGGCGGCGGCGTTTGGTACCGCTTACAATATCACCGCCACCTCTCTCGATTCTATAGGTAAAGCTTACATTACTTGCATCTGATCTGCATGCAAAAGAATAGAACCGAGTTTTCTTGCTTGCGTTCTTACCTATTCTCGTCTTTGGAACACTTTGGGGGGTTAGTTTTGTTGCATACATTGTTCCCATCCAAGTCAAGGTTTCCGCTTTAGTTTCTGTGAGAATATCTGAAGCATAGTTTTGTTTTCTACAAGATTGAGTAGTACAAAGTCTTGCTATACAAATCCAAACAACAATGTAGGCAAAGTTATTAGTGATAGAAGGTAGAATGGAGTGTTGGGATTTAGGGTTTCAACTATGAACACAGGAAGGACTAAAACTAAGACATTGCACCTCTTCCTTCCACGACGACGGCAATAAATGCACTGTGAAATGTGCTAAAGTTCAGGCATTCTCACTTTCTCATGCGAAAGCCTCAACCGGGAGAAGTAGCAAAAAAAAAAACAGTTACGCGGCACCAAGGCTGTGTATAGAGAGTTAGGAATGCTCATTCTCTTTGCAAGTCCAGCTTTTAGGTTGATCCAATTCCTTTAAGTTCTTGTAGAGGAATTCTTGAACCTTCTGCGATTTCAAGTAACTGCACAAGGGCCTGCAAATCTACAAGTTTTTGAGATGTTAATGCTTAGTAGGCAGGCCTATGATGGATGATTGTTAGAGGTGTAACCGAAGGCAGGCTAATTTTATTAAATGTTGCTAAGTTTTGTGGGGCGGTCATTTCACCGTGCCCTGAAGGGGAAGATTGGTGCTACTACTAGGTAATTCAAACTTTGTTTCTGTAAAACTAATTAGACACTTGAAGCTAAATCAACATGGAAGATGATATCCCACATCGTATTGCTTGTTCAGAGATCTTTCTTTGTGGAAGCCTTATTGCTTAACCACAAACTGGGATGGTGTTCACTTTCACCAAATTTTCTCTGAAGGGATCCTACAACGATTTGTATGGCTATGTTGCTACGTTGGGTATAAAATGGATTGAATTCACACTGACCATGATGGAACTGAAATTAGTTGCATATTGTAAAAGTGCAAATGACCTTCTTTTGAGGCATTACTAGGCACTCGAGGAAAGGTAAGAGACTAGACGTAAGGGTGAAACCCAGGGGCGGAGCTGCCAAACCCTAATGTCGAAAAACAACACTGATATGCCTATTATTAACAGATATTTTGAAAAGTGCCTTTGGTAAAACTATAAAAATACCCCACCTTTGTTTAAAAGGTAAGATTGTGCCCCAATACTTCCTGCCTCTGCCCCAGGTGAGACCGCCATATGCCTTAAGGTTTCATAGTCCATACGTAGATATGATTTGTCAGGCCACCAATTCTTAGTAGGAAGAACAGATCAGACATTTGCCAATGGTTGGATAATATGGTGTCATTCGATTTTTTACCTATGTGAACCTAAATGACTCAAGCATGTAACTACGTTGTAGCTAGAATTCTATATATACGTATGAATATATTTATTTGTTTTATCTTCTTCTCTGTAGTTTAGTTTCAGTTTTTGGGTTTTCAAATTAGCTTGTTGATGTGTTCGCTACTCAAGTCAGGGTTCTTGAGGAGTAACTACCGGAGAGCAATGTCAAACATCAAGAGAGTAGGGCGTGGTTTGGAAAGAAGGGCTTAGGAAACCCGTATGGGAGAAAATCTTTTTGGAAAGCTATAAATCCGGGCACGGCCGTTACCCTTCCCTAGCTATGCTCGGTAACAGCCGGTGGCCTCGCGACTTTTTTTTTTTTGTCCTTCCCTCTCACAAAGAAACTCTAAAAGAAGGCAAAAAATAAAAAGAAAGAGAAGAAAATACATGGGCCGGTTCACTGCTAGGTGCCATGTCGTTAATTTTTGCACAAAAAGAGCATTAAAAAGTTGGGTAAATTGTATTTTACCGGATGTTGTTAGTGGTTTGTGCGAAACACCCCTTTTGAATTACAATGTTGCAGATTAACTACTCATTCTTGTGCAGTTGCTCTATGGAGTTAAATTTCCATTAATTAGGGTCAAAAGGCATAAATAACCCTGTATATAACATTATCCAATCATTTTTCTCCTCACTCTCTCTAATTGTACTACTACCTCCGTTTCTTCTCTATCACACCATTTTGACTTTTGTCACTATTCACTGGGTCACTTTGACCCGGTGATTTGTGTAGCAAAATGATGAGATTTTTTGATAATTTTTTCATGGCGTTAAAGAGTAAAAGTTACTCTATAACACGGTGAAAAAATTATCAAAAAATCGCATCGTTTTGCTATCCGAATCACCCGGTCAAAGTGACCCATTAACGAGTCAAAAAGTCAAACCGGTGTGATAGAGAAGAAACGGAGGTAGTACTATTCAACTCCCTCCTTCACTATATTATTCTTCTACGAGATGCAGATTTAAATGGACAAAAACCCATTTTACTTTGTATGGAAACCAACCAAAAATAAGCCTCACTGGTTCTAAATTTTCAGTAACTTAATAGATTCAACAACAACAAAATATATACCAGAAACTTTCCATTTATTTATATTTATAGCATCACAGCTCAATTTTGGATACATCCAGTGGCGGAGGCAAGGGAGTCACTTGCCGCCCAACATTTTCAAAAACTACATATGCACCCCTAAATTTCAAACATTTATTTATTTAACTGTGCCCCCATTTTACTACAAGTGTGCCCTAAAAAATTCCATTTATGTCCTACATTTTTTTTTAAATGATCCTTATACATACATTTAATAGGAGGTGTCATCCGCCCTGTCACGGCCGCATCCGTCATGGCTTTGATGAAGCCTCCATCGTCTTCCACGTCTCAGATCTAGGAGAAAGAGAGAGAAGACCACCGATCGAGAGAGAGAGAGAGAGAGAGAGAGAGAGAGAGAGGCACTCGTATCTGATCGTAGGACGATGAAACAGCTCCCCGGAAATGGGAGCCACACTGGCGTCGGCAACGGTGACGCCTCAACTAAGACCCTAGGGGTGTTTCGCACAAACTCCTAACCACAGGGAGAGAAATGCAATGAAAATCTTTACAACAAATTATGACGATTGACTTAAATGATTTTTAGTTCATTAGATCACATGAATCTCAACCCTTACACGATATCTCTGTATGATTTTTTTTTTTTTTTTGAAATATAGGCGGGGTAATGTTATTGCTAAAAATGAGAAGTTCCAGCATCATTTTTGCTAGTGTCCCATAAGTGAGACCAAGCACCCCTAATTGAATCATCACAACCAAAAAACTAACCACTACCCACTCACTAAGTAATAGTACTACCACAGGACCCAACCAATACCACTTTGGGGTAAAATTTTCATAGGCTTTCAGTCGCACTTGGACTCTTTTTCTTTTGAAACATAAGTTGGTGATACAATATTATCATATAAAAGCTGCATCAAAATCATTTACACATTCATTTTTGGAAATTTATGTTGTTAATTGTCATTAATATTGTTATGACTTTTAGAGTAACATGAAAATATTTCCCAAAATTACAGTCCATATAATTTTTACCCACAAATTATTTTGGGTAATAAAACTCAATTATTGGACAAAAAATAAATAAAAATAAAACTGAACTAAATGCAACTAACCTCGACGGGATAGCAACGCCACTCTTCTCAATCACTAAGCAAGTTTGATT
Organism: Linanthus parryae; assembly: GCA_023055425.1. Taxonomy (NCBI): domain Eukaryota; kingdom Viridiplantae; phylum Streptophyta; class Magnoliopsida; order Ericales; family Polemoniaceae; genus Linanthus; species Linanthus parryae. Next base: position 122,221,891 of record JALGPY010000004.1, on the reverse strand, counting down.
TTTTAAGCCTAAACACCCAAACAGGCACTAGAAGGAAATCTTAGAGTAGCAGTAGAGAATCCCATCGGAGCAGACTGAAAGACAGATGAAAGTATTTGCAGAGGGGTTGATATTGATTGAGACTCAAAAAGTGTCTGGGAAAGGAACAAAATTCATCTAGAGAAGATTAAAAGAACTGGTGTAAATAGTACCCAGAACAGTGTTTGTATCCACTATCCACTCCTTCACTCCACTACAGTGGGGCAGCTAATTAATCATTCATCATCTTTACTACCCAGAACACAGCAGTGTTTCTATCAACTATTCTACCCTGTAAACATACAGAAGAAGCTGGGAAAATGTCTTAATAAGTTTCCATACAAGTCATGGGTCAAGCTACTTCCACAGTTTTCTGCTGTTGGGGTGGTGGTGGTGGTAGTAATGATACTACTAGTACTGGTACTAAACAACATGATCGCCCAGGGTTGGGAGGAATTGTGCAAATTGAAGAAGAAGAAGAAGAAGAAGAAGAAGAAGAAGAAGAAATTGGGCAAAATAAGAGTATTCACTCTCATCAGAAACCCATTGTAGTTTCACACAAAAGAATTCCAACCCCAAGGCATGCATGCAGAGAGCAAGACTCCATTCAAAGCAATGATGATGGATCTTCCTATGATCTTCCTTGTCATTACATCACCTGTTATTCATTGGAAGAAGAACAAGTGATCTGGGAGGCAGGGGGTAATCGACTGAGAACAACAACAGGAGGGGTTTGGATTAGCCACTACTGTGGTAGGCACAGGATACTACTGGTGGGTGAAGGAGACTTCTCTTTCTCCGCCAGTTTGGCTGCCGCGTTTGGTACCGCTTACAATATCACCGCCACCTCTTTCGACTCTCAAGGTAGTTACCCGGCCACCCACATATATTTTTGTGCTTCTGCTACTTAACTAGTATTGTTATGATCTGGACGAGCAAGAGAACGATGACAAACATAAAACAAAATCACACCGATATAACGTGATTCACTAGTATGATTTTTAGCTACGTTCACGGGCCTAAATCCTTGTTTATTGAGGGAAACGATAAGAATACCAACCTAGGTCCCTCATAGACAGGGCCGACATGGTTCTCAAGACACCCCAAAACGACCATAGAGCGGATAAGAAAACAACCCATAAACTGTCAACCCCAACGCAGGTCCTGCGACCTGACCGGCGGACACAGGTCTTGCGGGACCTAATTCCCCCCCCCCCCCCCCCCCCTAAACTTAGTGCGTGTTTGGTATCCAAGATATTAATCTAATTGGACTAAAATCGACATCTTTTCAACAATTTTGTTTGTTATGTCTGCAGATTTTAATTTGATAATCCACATATTAAAAGAATTTGTGTGCAATTGTAGAATCTCCAAAATTAGGGATTATGCCGCTGAAAATCTCTAAAAAAATAATTTTGATATTTTTTTTACATTAGTATGCTCACAGTTCATTTATAAATATGTGTATTCAATTACTTAAATTTGGAGCTATTTAAATTTTGTTAAATGGATCAAGTTAGTAATATATAATTTTAGCTCATACCAAACAGATTGTGATTCTCAGTTAAGTTGGATTTTCTTTTCAGATTATTTTCAGCTGATTATTGAGATTTTCAGCTGGTACCAAACAGGCTCTTACTGTAGCCTTTTTTCTTGTCGTCCGTTGATTCATCGCTTCGCCTTAGTGCATGTTTGGTATCGGCCACTTTTCAACAATCCTGTTTGATATGTATGCAGATTTTAATCTGATAATCTGCAGATTAAAATAATCTCTGTGCAATCGTAGAATCTCCAAAATTGGGGATTATGCAGCTTAAATTTTTTTAAGAAAATAATTTTGATATTGTTTTTTACATGAGCATAATCACAGTTCAGTTATAAACATGTGTATTCGATTGCTTGACTTTAGAATTCTTTAAATTTTGTCAAATGGATTAAGTTAGTGATCTATAATTTCAGCTCATACAAAACAGATTGTGATTATCAATTAAGTTGGATTTTCTTTTCAAATTATTTTTAGCTGATTATTGAGATTTTCAGCTGGTACCAAAGAGGCTCTTACTTCGTCTCTAACTCTCACCGAACTCTCGAGTATATTCAAGGACCTTGATTCAACAAGTACTGATCTTGGGTGCTTGCTCTTTAGAGTGTCATTATATAGAGTGTTTTGCATTAACAAAGAATACGAACAAATTTATATTGCCTTAGCCTACTACTAGAAATTTATTAGTACTACTTCTCTTTCGTTCGCTCAATCTAATAGGCAAAATTAATGAGATGTTCTCTTTCATTTCTTTTTGAATCCTTTCCATTTCACATGCTCGTTTATATGCTTCTGGAGATCAGGGTTCTTGAGGAGTAACTACAAGAACGCAGCGGCTAACATTGAGATATTAGAATATAAGGGAGCCACTGTCATGCACGGGATAGATGCAACAAAGATGGCTGACCATCCTGTCTTGGAAGACTGGACTTTTGATCGAATCATCTACAACTTTCCACATTCTGGATTCTTTGGGAATGAGCCGCGGCAGTTGCAGCTACGGTAAGTGCATTCACTATGATCATGTATCACATGACCTTCGTAGCAAATTAACACAAATCCATGAATTGTTCTCTATGCCTTTTTGTTGTCCTTGCAGCCGACACAGAAAGCTGGTTCGCTTGTTTATGGCCAATGCCAAGAAGATGATATCGTATGGAGGAGAGATTCATATCACCCATAAGTCAAATGGGTTTTTCCTGGAGTGGAACCTGAAGCAACTGGCATCAATGGAGGGCCTCCGGTTTATAGAAGAGGTGCATTTCAATTTCAGAGAATATCTTGGCTACCGCACCAAGTATGGTTTTGGCGGCGACCAGAATTTCAATTGCAATCCTAGCAGAACTTACAAGTTCGGGCTCTAGAGGCCTTGAAATCTTGGTGTCGGATCACGTGGCTAGTGAAGAATATGTACAGTATGTAAAAATGGTGAATCTGTAATCTTGGTGTCGGATCACATGGCTAGTGAAGGTGGTACTAGCAGTCGTGATTTTGAGAAATATATTTTAGTGCTTCAAAAGAGCACGACCACGTATTGCTCTACTACCAGTAAATGTATGTGTATCGCTCTGGAAAAAACTTGTTTATGTGGAAGGGCCTTTAATAGTTCAGTCATTTGGTGCAATGAACATATTCCATATTTTTGTTTATGTGTTGTGCTCTAATTCCCCTTCAGTTTTACACTTGCCCTTCATTGTATGTTCTCTCGATCCGTGATGCAAAGAGACGTTATTCCTTAGGGTAAAAGACACTGACCACCCTTAAATTTATGCTTAATTCTACTCTGCTACCCTGTGTTTCGGAAAAAGACAGTTTGCACCTCTTTTTGATGGAGACTGACAGTTGACTTACAGCACTGGGGAAAAGACAATTTTACCCCTAAAATGTTCTAAAATTACCCCCTATATATTATCCTAACCCCTCTCTCCTTCATTCATAATCCTAATTCTTCTCTCTCTATTCCCCATCTTTCTCTCTCCCCCTTAGGCTATCCGCAGCAAGGGGGCTTCCCGAAGTACTGTTATCTTAATTTGACCCCCACATGCTCTCTTAAATATTACAAAAGTGCCATATTACACCCAGTAAAGAAAAGTCTTCCTGAAGCCCTCTGTTAATATTTTATTACAAAATATTTTATACACTCATTTAAAAATTCTTTTAATAAGATTCTGAAAAAAAAAACGTTTTTTAGGTAAAAAGCGAAGATGAAAACTATTTTAAAAGATATTGTATATAAATTTCTTATTTAAGGAAAATACAATAAAAAAATATAATGTATTCAAATTACCTTAATTAGCATATAAACCAAAAAAAATATAACTGTAAGGGAATTTAAAAATATTGTTCATACGAAGAATAGGCAAACAAAAACTCTGGACCAATTGGAAGCAATAATCAATTTTATGTAACCTCTATTACTTATAAAAAGTAAAAAGAGTTCCTTAAAATAAAAAATAAATAAAAACATTTTGCATTCAGACGGAGGCAATGAGGGTCTACACCAAATACAGGGTACACCTCCACCGTTTTACAGCAGAAATCAAGGCGTCCCTGTTGAGCACGCCGGCTTGGCAACGTGCTCGGGAAGCCCGGATTGAAGCTCGATCAGCCTCCATCAAGCCTCGACCCCACATCAATCCCTCCTCTTGTGCAGCCTAAACTTCTTAATCGTGCTCCACGGCTGGCCGCAGGATCTTCTGCAGCCGCGGATCCGGTCCGTCCAATATTAAAGGTCCACAGGATGTTGCCACGTCGGTATTTGACCCGTGCTCATAGCAACAGTGGAACTACTTCTCTCTCACCCGTTGTAATGCCTTCGGAGATCGGACTGGTTCTTCTCTCTGAAACCAAAAGTCGATTCTTCTACAAACTTCTTGTTCGCTAAGCTGAAACAACACCACCATGTAGTCGGTTCAAATATAAGATTCATGCATAGGAAATTATAACCAGGAAATTTTCAAATTAGGTCTCTTTTACTGAAATTCAGTAAACATTAATGAGGCTTCCGGTGATAGCTTACATAATCTGTGGCGACAAAGAATCGCCGATTCAATTTCTCATATACTTCATCTGTTTCGCTTCTTTCTTCCTACTTGTCTAAAACGGACGTTTCTTTTCTTTCTTCCACTTTCTTAAAATAGTAACCTTTGCAAGGTTGTTTGACATTTTTATCCCTGAAATAATACTGCACTTTTTCACACACTCAACCCACTCAATAGTCAATACACAACTTACAGCCGTTCATTCCCAACCTTATCGCTTCTGTCTCAAAACCATCTTCTCCTATCTCTCTATTCCTTACTCTCCCTCTCTCTCTCTCTACATCCTCTCTGCCACAGGTAGCAATCGTAGTCCTCTGTTCAGATCGGGAAGATCGATTGTCGGTGGTGGCGTTCGGCGGTGGCGGCTGTGGCGGTGATTTCGATGGTGACGACTTCGTGGGAGAAGGAGAAAGAAAGGAATAGAGAGAGAGGAAGATCCACCGGAGCAACGTTCACGTCTCTGATGGCTCCGGGCTGCGGCCGCCGCCGTCGAGGAGGTGGAGATCCACCGGAGCAACAGTCTCTCCTTCTCTTTCTACTTCGGAGATCCACAGGATATCATCCGGAGGGTTGAAGGACTTCCCCTGTTCTCTTCGGACATGCTTATGCTTTCTCATCTTCTTCTTCTTCTCTTCCCACATATCTGTTACTTTTAGAGAGATCAATTACTTTTTTTTTTTTTTATTCTTGAGTTTAGATCTGTGTTGTTCTTAGGTGATGGTGGTTGTGTTGTGTTGTGTTGTGTTGTGTTGTGGCAAACCAGATATATTTCATCAAATCTGTAATTTCTTCATCAAATTGGTTATTTTTGTTGTTGAATTGATGATGATGTTTGTGCGGCTATTCCTTTGTTCTTGTGGGAATTGGAGTGAATTGAAGTAAGAGACTATTCTTGCAGAGAGAGAGAGAGAAAGGGACATAGAGAGAATTAGAATGAAAGCATGAGGGCAAAATAGACATTTCAACGATTTTCTTAATCTACGTGCGAACAGTAAATGGAAGAAACAAGAGAAACAGAGGAAGTAGTTGATAATTATGTGAAATCTTAGATCTGCTACTGCAATTAGGAGGAGGTGTTAATACCAACCAATCTATACTAATATATATATATATATATATAATATAAAGGGAATAAGGATTTTGGTGAAGCCTTTTTCACAAGACATCGAATGTCCTTCTCAGTAAAGAGAAAATAAGTTATTGTTAGGGTAAAATTGGAAATCACAAGAAACCCATCACTTTGTAACTACCCACTAACCTATTACCCACATCCCTTAATACTTATCATTTCTTAGTATAATTTTTTAATTATTGAAGAATCATTTATGCTTGCACACACAGTGTGTGTGCCATGTATACTAGTTCTCTTAATTTGCGAATCATCAACTATATGAGAGAGGTGTTTCAGTTAGGGATGGCAATTCGGGTATTAAAAATGGGTAAGACCCATACCCGAACGGGTAAAAATCGGGCATGTGTTAATACGGGTTCGAGCGGGTTCGGGCACGGGTATGTGAAAAACCCTGACGGGTATAGTGTGCCCGACGTACCCGACTCTTACCCGAACTACCCAGTTCCAAATACAAAAGGGTCTTTCCACCGTTCTGATTTTCCAATCTCAAACTTCTCCTCTCTCCTCCCTCAGAGAGAACCTCCGCCGCCGCACTCCAGCACTCGTTCCTCAGAGCGAACCTTCGCCGCCGCACCACTGCGCAATCTTCAAAGGAAACATCGATCTACTTCTTCTGCTCTCTCTCTCTCTCAGATTGCTGTGGCGGCATAATTGGGTTCCGTGAAAAGTCCCATTTCTCGTCGCCTCAGCAGTATATCACCACCACCTCCGGTCTAGCGGCAAAAACGGGTGACGTGGCTAGGGTTAAACGTTGTTTGAATCTGGGTTTGACTTTCTGGGTCAAATTGTTATGTCTGGCTTTGGTGGGTTTGTATAAATTGTTTCTTTTTGGGTCTTATCTGATCTGATGTGCTTGATATGTGTCTTATGGGTTTGATTTGGTATACCACTATGACATTTCAGTGAGTACTTGGTTTTGTTTTGATCGTAAATCTCTGGAGTTGCTTGGCTGTGAAAAAATCGGGTTCGGGGTCGGGCAGAAATGGGTGAGAGATTTTTGGGTATGGGTCGGGTTCGGGCACAGATATTTCGGGCAAAACAGGATTTCGGGTTTTTCGGGTTTTGCTCCGGGTCGGGTCGGGTTTGTCGAAATTGCCCCCAAACCCGCCCGATTGCCATCCCTAGTTTCAGTGTTGGTGTGGCACATGTCAAATACTGACGTGGCAACATCCTGTGGACCTTTAATATTGGACGGACCGTATCCGCGGCTGTAGAAGCAGCACGCTGCAGAAGATCCAAATCCGCCCCAGACCTCCTTCTGCGGATTCTCTTACTGTAAAACACAGCTCTCAGCTGCCTCACCTTTTACTGTGAAACACATCTCCCTCTGTCCTCCTTCCGCCCAACCTCCGACCCGATGACATCTCTGTCTCCCCTTCCCTCCTCTTCTCCTCCTGCTTGAGCAGACACCCTGGTCGCAGTTGTCCTGGCCCTGCTCGGTATAGATTGGAGACAGAGAGATGGAGAGATAGAGGTGGGTGAGAGCGAGATCGAAGAGGCGGTGGTGTGGGTTCTTCAATTCGAGCTTGAATCGCTGCGATTGGAGACGTGGGTTGGAGAACTCACCGGCGATGTTGGTGAGTTACTCGATGTTGGAGGCTAAAGAGGAGGACCCATCAGCGGAATCGAGCGTAGGAAGTCAGAGGAGACCGTCGGAGGAGAAAGATATGTCGATGTGCCTTCCTCGGCAGGAGCCACCGGCGGCGAACATGTGTATCCCCGATTCGTTATTTGTCGCCGCCAAATCAGCCTCTTCCAAGATTGGTCGGGTTTTGATTTAGGGTTGATGGAGGATGAAAAGTTTCAACCTTTGAAACTGATTACCTCAGTTTGTTTTATCCATTCAAATCTAGCAATCGACGACGAGATGTCTGTTTTTGTGCGTACCTCTAGGCCTCGTTTTTTTTTTGGCTTGTGAGTATGAGACTAATAGTACTGGTAATAATAGTGATGGAATTAGTAGTGATGTGATAAATAGTGAAGAATGAGATATAAGCTAGTGTGTGATTGAATGTAGGATTAGAGATAGACAAATAACTGAAATTACCAGTTCACCATTTTATTAAAAAGAGAGCAAAGACATGACATGTGGATAGGTGTAAAAGATGAGGGTGCTTTTGACTTTTAGGTAAGCCACCAAATGGGGGATTGCTAATACCTAGTACACCCAGGTATTACTAAGCCTACGTTTCATGTATTGTGAGTGCTAAAAAGTGGGTCCATTTATAAGCCTCCACTTTTCTTTTTGAACAACAAACACCGACTTATTCAATAGTTCCATCCCATCCCACCAGAATAGTTAAAACAAACGAGGCTCTATTGACAAAACAATTTTTGTGGTTTCACGCAATCTTCTGCAAGTTGGAGATTTTATTATATAATGTGTAATCAAGTGGAAGGAATAATGCCGTTTGAGCACTTCAGTATTGCTGATTTTCTAGTTTCGCTTTATGCCTATTTTTCTTTTGTTCCCACATCTCATAATCAAATTGCTCATGATTGTGCAAAGTTTGTTGTTGAGTAATCTTGATTTGTCAGGCTTGTATTTGCCTTGTACTTGTGGCTGTTTTGGCCTCTTTTCTCTTCTTAATGAAAGCTGTAGTTTGTTTGAAAAAAAAATCACGGTAACAGAGATTGTTTAAGTGGAAGTTTTTTTAATTTTGATTCTTATTTGTGTTATATAAATGTTCTTGATGTTTTGAGGCTACGCGACATATTACGTCAAAAATTTGGGTCAGCCATTTTATCGGATCCGCAACTTTCACGTTCTACCGGAAACAAGAGCTGCTACTGAGACATATGCGGAATTGGACTTCTTCTGTATTGACATCCCTACCACAACGGATTAAAGCGGCCCAAAAGGATATTAATGAACTCCAATCTCGATTACATCTGCCGAATCTGGAATCACAACTTGCTCACTGCCACTATCTAATCAGATCAATTGACATGTATTCACCTTCACAAACTATATATTGAGCAGGATATCTATTGGAAACAGCGCGCGAAACAGGTATGGTTGCGACAGGGTGATACAAATTCAAAATTCTTTCACCGTGCCGCAACAATTCGCCGCAACCGGTCGCTCATTACAGGCATCTACGACAGCCATGACAACTTTATTCATTCCCAACAGGATATTGCCAATTGCTTAGCACAACATTTTCAAAGTCTGCTACAACCATCACCCCAAGTATTAGACACCCCTCCAAACCAATTCAGTTGCGCCTCCTTCTTCACCAAGCACTTATCCGAGATTGAGAAAAATCACTTAGAACGACCATATACCAATGACGAAGTCCATGCTTTTGTTCTTCAGCTAGGAAAGAATAAAACACCGGGGCCTGATGGCAAATAGCAGAATTTCTCCAGAACCACTGGTCAACAGTTGGCGAATCTCTAACAAATGCTGTCCTCCTTCCTCTGTCCACTGGTTTTATGCTTCGAGAAATGAACCACACCTTCATCACACTTATTTCGAAGGTAAAGGAACCGCTCAGTGCCAGTGATTATCGGCCAATTAGTCTTTGCAATACAGTTTATAAGATCTTTGCTAAGGTATTAGCCAGTCGAATTAGTGACGTCATCCCGTCTGTTATTTCACCGCAACAAACCGCATTCCAAAAAGGCAAGCTCATTTCTGACAACATCCTATTAGCCCATGGACTGCTACATTTTATACGGAAGAAGAAACAAGGGAAACAGGGCTTCTATGCCCTAAAACTGGATATGAACAAGGCTTTCGATCGAGTCTCAAGGCCCTTCCTCTAGCACTGTCTCTCCAACTTAGGATTTGGGCTTGTGTTCATTCGCAATATTATGATGTGCATCTCCACAGTTTCCTCAGCTGTCCTTGTCAATGGCCAGCCATCACACTTCTTCTCTCCATCTCAAGGGCTACGACAAGGAGATCCTTTGTCACCGTTTCTTTTTATAATTATCGCCGAAGCTTTCTCAGCCACAATGGAGCATTGCATGGCTAGTGTTACTCTCACTGGAGTTCAAGTAGCGAGAACCGCTCCGCCGGTCTCTCATCTACTCTTTGCGGACGATACCTTTATTTTCCAAAGCTTCACATACACAAAACTCATTCAGCTACAAACAATACTTCAGGACTATTGCACTCAATCAGGGCAGAAGATTAACTTTCAAAAATATGAGTTGTTTTGCAGCCCTAATATGACTTCACAACAAAAGGAATTCATTTGCTCAACACTTGGTATTCACTTAGTTAATAGGCATGGGATTTATTAGGGGGAAATCATGGATTTCACGCAGTCCAAGGCGGCTATTTTTGCGCATATTCTAACACGAATAAAAAATAAGTTATGTCTCTGTAAGCAATTATCTCTCACCTTTGCGGGTTGACTTGTGCTGATTAAATCAACTCTCCTAGCCATCCCGACTTATATCTTGTCAGTATTCAAAGCTCCTGCATCTTTCTACAATGACGTCCGCAAAATCGTGTCAGAATTTCTTTGGTCAAATGGTAAGAAAAAAGGGATTTACTGGCGTGCTTGGGAGTACCTATGCCTTGACGTATCCCAAGGAGGGTTAGGTATTCGGGACATTAAGGCACACAATCAAGCATTACTTGCAGAAACAGCCTATCGTCTCTCCACTGACTCTTCCAGTTTGCTAGCACGAGTTCTCAAGGGACGCTATTTCCCACACAGTACCTTCTCTCAAGCCAAGGTTCCCTCCTCAGCATCTTGGGGTTGGCAGAGTCTTATGTGGGGTCGCGCACTGGCCACATTCTGAACAACTTCAATCGTTGGGAATGGCCTTGCAACTCATCCTCTCTCTCAGCAATGGATCCCAGGAGAACCATATGTACCATGCCCAGAACCTATTATACTACAGACATACTCCACTCTCACGGTGGCAAACTTCATCATTCGAGAACCACCAAGCTGGAATCACACACTTCTATTAAATTTCTTCAACCCAGGAACAGGTACACCGCATCCAAACTATACCGCTGTTGGGGTTAAATTCTACTGACTCCCTTGCATGAAGCCCTCTAACACAGGTTCTTTCACGGTTCATTCGGCCTACAAACTGGCGTGCTCACGTCACAACTCTTTAGTCAAATCACCATCGCCTGATGCCATCTCCGTGCTCCATATCATCCGTCGGCTCCATTTAGAACCAAAAGTTTTGTCTTTTATATGGAAAGCTCTATCTGGTGCACTGGCGGTCAAGACTAATCTTCAGCACATAAATATTATATGCTCGCCAGCTACATGTGTTCTTTGTGGCGCCGCAGATGAAACCACTGCCCACTGCTTATTCTTCTGTCACCATGCCCGCGCTATATGGTTCGGATGCACCCTTGGACACCGGGTTCAGTCAGCCACGGGGCAAGATTTTAGCACCATCCTTTTAACGTTGCTTCAGTCAACAAATTCAGCAGATGACAGAGTAACAACTACAATTACTCTTCGACAAATTTGGCTCGCCAGGAACTCAATGACGATGGAAAACAAGGCCGTCTCCCCATTGGATTCTCTCATTGCCATCCCCATAGCCATTCACAGGCACATTTCACGTAATGTATCCATCCATAAATCTTCTCCAATGCAGCATCAACCCGCTCCAAACAACTCTATTTGCCTGGCTGCCGGTAAATCAGTTTCTCGCAGCACTCAACTACCTGAGCCACCAAACGCGACCTTCGTGGTCGACGCCACTTGGACAAGCAACGCACCATCTGTGGCTGCATGGATTGATGCAAATGAAGGAACTACAGGACACAATGCATGTTTCAATGCAGCCTCGCCATTGCAAGTTGAAGCTAGAGGAGTATCCGAAGCACTACGATGGCTGCTCAGTCACGGATACACAGACATCGACATTCGCACGGACTGTCGGTCACTTCTGCAACACCTACAACGCAACTCCAACCCAGCTGATTTGCGATCTATCTTACTGGATATTCGAAACACCGCCAGTAAATTTCATTATTGTAATATCGCGTTTGTTCCTAGACTAGGTGTTCAGGCAGCGCACGACAAAGCGCATGCCATTGTAAGGACTATGCAGTCGCTCAGCTTTTAATTTATCATATTACCGATCTTTCAAAAAAAAGTAGAAGATGTTCTTCTCGTTGTTGATATTTTTGTTGATGTTCTTGGTGTTTTTGATGGTAAACGAGAAAAAAAAAGGTCGAAAAATTACACAGGCGCAATATGGTCCGAAAAAATTCAGTCAATCACTTTTGTAACGGCACATAACAGAATGGTGCTAACAGTCCAAGGAATATTGCGTTAAATGGTGCAAGGTGTCTTTTTCCAAAACACAGGGTAGTGGGGTGGTAGTAAGCCTAAACTCCAGGGTGGTCTGTTTTTTTTTACCCTATTCCTTAAAAGCATGTTATATACTCCCTCCGTCCCACGCGGTAGTTCAAAAAAAATTAGGGTAAAAGACACTTACCACCCCTGACTTTAGGGTTAAATCCACTCAGCTACCTTGCGTTTTGGAAAAAGACAATCTGCACCCATTTAACGCAATATTCCGTGGACACTTAGAAACCTTCTGTTACATTCTGCTAGAAAAGTGGGTGAATTAATTTTTTTGACCATATTACCCTTGCATTTTTTTTTTTTTACTTTTTAGCCTATATTTATCATCAAGATCACAAAATTCATCAAGAACATTAAAACAATATCAACATCACCCCTTTTCACTTTGAATTCAAAACATTAACAACATCCTTAAAACCACAACTTACACATTTGATGTCATATTTTTATGTCGATACTCTTAGTGTTCTTAGGTGTTAAACCATCGCCGCCACCATTTGGTGGTCGATATCTAGATTCAATGTTCATCAAGAACACTAAGAACATCACCATAAAAAACCCATTAACAAAGAGAGGCAGAGAGAGCATGGATTCTCAAGAACACTAAGAGAAAATCTCCAAAATTAGATCTGAAGCTCGATAACTTTGTCATAAATCAAACACCAACACATTAACTCAATCTGGAATAGAAGTTTTACACTATCCATAAACAAAATCAAACACCTCCATCACAAAATCAAACAAATTTACTACCTCCAGGTTGTAATCAGAAACTAAAAGAATTAGAGGGGGTGAAGAAGATAAAAAGAGAGGCAGAGAGAGCATGAATTCTTATAGTTTATTATTTGTCATCACTTACTCTTCCTCATCCTCAACTTCTCCTGCTTTGAACTCCAACACTGTCACTACCAAGAAACCCCCACTACCAATGGGTGCTCAATCAAACAACGCCGATCGGACTCTATCTTTCCGATCTCTTCTCTTAACGGACCTTGGAGTCAACACGTCACCGAACTGAGAGAAGGCTTTATCGGGGGAGTGGTCGTCGGTGGTCCAGGTGAGACCTCCGACATTGAGAGAGGTAAATCGAACCCATCCCCGAGAAAGGTAAATCGAACCCAGGTGAGACCTCCGACGAACAGTAGCCACCAAATCGAACCCTGAAGTTCGCAATCGCCAACATCTGCCAAATTGAACCCTGAAGACCTCCGACGAAGCATCTGTTTTCTCAGATCTCCCTCTCCCTCTCACAGTTCGCAATCGCAGCCATCTGCCAAATCGCCGCCTCAAATCGCCCAAATCTCCTTCTCCCTCCTCCTCCTACACTCCATCATCCAAAATCCCCGCCATCAACCCAGACTATATAGAACCCAGATATTGTAGGGTTTTGATTCATGGATCGCGCAAACGGATGCATAATCAAACAAATAGCCATGCAAAACCCTCCAAGGATCACAAGTCTAGATGCATAACGATAGTGAAGGTAAGAAATCATAAACACACCTTTGGGTTCTCCTTGATGACTTCAAACGCGAATAGTGTCACGTTCTCTATAGTTGATCCACGCCTAGAGTTGATCCTAGAACTCCCAAACTCCTTGGTGCTAGCCCGGAATAAGAGGAGGGTGAAGGAATCACGCAAAACGAGACAAAAGAGGGGCTTCGGCCCTCTTTTTGGCCGACGGGGTGAGGGCGGCGGCAAGGGGGTCGGGTTCGGCCTCCTTGTTGCTTGCTCTCTCTCCTTTGTTCTCTCCCACTCTTTTTATGTTCACTAAAGAGCATAAGTTATGAGGAAGGAAGGAAGGAGGGTCATTTATATAGTCCAACAACTCCTTGTTAACTACCTAAAGGACTTATTCTAGTCCAACTAGAATTCAATTTAGTCCCTTCCTTGCAAATTAGTCCCTACTAAGTTTGCAAGGGTTTGCAAAGTGATCCTTCTAATTAATTAATCCAATTAATTAATTCCCAAATCTAGTTCAACTCTATATAGCGTGTGACCCCATAGGTTCTATCTAGTTGGTAGCAACTATTTGCTAATATGGAGCGATTTCTAGCAAAACATCCATTCTAGCCAACTAATAGAATAGTCATCTAGACAACCTTGTACAAGTAATTGTCTCATCCCTTTGCCTCAATATCCGGATTGGACACGAGACATACAAGTCACACTCGTATATCCAATTCATAGTTTCTCGATCAATGGGAATAGCCTTATTCGTGCAAATAACATCAATATCCCATATATTGATTTATTTGAGTCTGGCCAGACATTCTATAAGCACTATCCCTCGAGTGGCCTAGGATATCTACTCCCGTTATGTGGGAGGGGCAAATCCTCTCTACGTCCACTACGATCTCTAAGCTTGCTTCTCATTGTATCCAGTACACGCCTTTATAACTACCCAGTTACGGTGTAGCGTTTAACGCTACCAAGATCACAATGATCCACAACTAGAATATCTAGTGACTTCAAGTCTAAGGATGACAATACCATTGCACCGCGAGAAGCACTTGTGACTCAACATAACATGTATGTAGCCTTCTCGGTGATGGGTCAATCCAGTGCAACATTCCGTAATGCACACCTATGTGTTGGATCGTGATATCTCCATATCAATCCAACCCCATACTAGTCTATAGATGATTGTCCCATTAATCATTATACTTGACTAGGGATATTTAAGATAAACAACACAATTGTAAATATAAGGACTTCATTATATTAAATATCCAATAAATAATAAATGAATTTTCTAGCCACATACAAATTCATACTAAACTAGATTGCCTCTAGGGCATCTATTCCAACAGTCTCCCACTTGCACTAGAGCCAATCTGGCGCATCTCGTATGCCCATACTCCTAGTGTGCCCTTCATGCTTCCACTGCGTGAGAGGCTTTGAAAGCGGGTCTGACAGATTATCATCTGTAGGAATCTTGCATATCCGAACGTCTCCTCTATCGATAATATCTCGAATCAGATGAAACTTCCTTAGCACGTGCTTGGACTTCTGGTGCGATCTTGGTTCCTTTGATTGCGCGATCGCCCCAGTGTTGTCACAAAACAAATCCACTGGATCCGCAATGCTAGGGACCACACCAAGTTCAGAAACAAACTTTCTGATCCAAACAGCCTCCTTTGCTGCGCCATTCGCAGCAATGTACTCAGCCTCTGTTGTAGAATCAGCTACCGTCTCTTGCTTGGAACTCTTCCAGCTCACCGCTGCTCCATTCAGGCAAAACACATATCCCGACTGTGATCTAAAGTCATCTCTGTCAGTTTGGAAGCTTGCATCAGTGTAACCCCTTACACGCAACTCTTCCTCACCGCCAAACATCAAGAAGGCATCCTTAGTTCTTCTCAAGTACTTTAGGATGTTCTTGACAGCAATCCAGTGACTCTCACCTGGATTGGATTGGTATGTGCTTGTCATACTCAAGGCATATGACACATCTGGTCTAGTACATAACATGGCGTACATGATAGATCATATGGCCGAGGCATAGGGAATCCTACTCATGCGTTCCTTCTCAATCTCATTAAAATGACAACCACTCTTCGAAAGAGTGATTCCATGTGACATGGGCAAGAATCCCTTCTTGGAATCTTGCATGTTGAACCGTTTCAACACCTTGTCAATATATGTACTTTGACTTAGGCCTAGCAACCTCTTAGATCTATCTCTATAGATCTTTATACCGAGTATATAGGCTGCTTCCCCTAAGTCCTTCATTGAGAAACACTTTCCTAGCCAATCTTTCACAGATTGCAGCATGGGAATGTCGTTTCCAATGAGTAGTATGTCATCCACATACAAGACCAGAAAAGCTACAGAGCTCCCACTAACCTTCTTGTAGACACAAGACTCATCTTCGTTTCTGATGAAGCCAAACTCTTTGACCACTTCATCAAAACGTCGATTCCAACTCCTAGAAGCTTGCTTCAATCCATAAATGGATCGTTTCAGCTTACAGACTTTGTTGGCTTGCTTTGGATCCTCAAAACCCTCCGACTGTATCATATACACGTCCTCGAGGAGATTCCCATAAAGGAATGCTGTTTTGACATCCATCTGCCAAATCTCATAGTCGTAGTATGCTGCAATTGCAAGTAGGATTCAGATGGATTTGGTCATAGCGACTGGTGAAAAGGTTTCATCATAGTCAATACCATGAATCTGTCTTAATCCTTTAGCCACCAATCGGCCCTTATAGGTAATCGCATTACCATCCATGTCGATCTTCTTCTTGAAGACCCACTTGCACCCTATGGGTCGCGCCCCATCGGGTGGTTCCACCAAAGTCCATACTTTGTTGGTATACATGGATTCCATCTCGGATCTCATGGCTTCAAGCCACTTCTGCGAGTCTGGGCCACTCATGGCCTCCTCATAGGTAGTAGGCTCATCATCTATGAGCATCGTGTCACCGGAATCGGTTACGAGAAGTCCATACCTCTCGGGTTCCTGGCGCACTCTACTAGATCTACGAAGCTCTTGTGTTACCTGAACAGGTGGCTCCACAACCGCTTGTGATTCCTGTTCATGTTCCATAATCGGTTCAGTGATTTGTGGTTCTTGAACTTCTTCAAGTTCTACATTCCTCCCACTTGCTTCTTTAGAGACAAATTCTCTTTCTATAAACACGCCGGTCCGAGCAACAAACACTTTGTTTTCGGTTGGATTGTAGAAGTAGTATCCCTTAGTTTCCTTAGGGTACCCCACAAATTTACACTTATCCGATTTAGGCCCTAGCTTGTCTTATTGTAAACGTTTTACATAGACATCGCAGCCCCAAATCCTCATGAACGACAGTGTGGGACGCCTCCCACTCCACATCTCATATGGTGTCTTCATGACTGATTTAGATGGAACACGGTTAATGGTAAAAGCTGCACTTAATAGAGCGTAGCCCCAAAACGATAATGGAAGATCGGTTTGACACATCATAGATCGAACCATATCCAATAGGGTTCGATTCCTCCTCTCGGACACGCCATTCCATTGTGGCGTTCCGGGTGGAGTGAGTTGGGACACGATCCCACACTCTCTAAGATAGTCGTCAAACTCTTGGCTCAAGTATTCTCCTCCACGATCCGATCGTAGAGCCTTGATACTTTTGCCAAGTTGCTTCCCTACTTCATTCTTGAATTCTTTGAACATTTCAAAGGATTCGGATTTTGGCCTCATAAGGTACACAAATCCATATCTACTGTAATCATCAGTAAATGTAATGATGTAGACATAACCACCCCTGGCAGGCGTGGCAAATGGCCCACACACATCAGTATGTATGAGTGCCAATTGCTCACTAGTCCTCTCACCTTTCTTATTGAAAGGGGACTTTGTCATTTTTCCCAATAAACAAGCCTCACATGTCTCATATGATTCAAAATCAAATGAGTCTAGTAATCCATCCTTATGGAGTCTAGATACACGTTTCTCATTTATGTGGCCTAAACGACAATGCCATAAATAAGCAGGATTTAAATCATTTATTTTAATCCGCTTGGTATTAATGTTGTAGACATGATTGCTTAGATCAAGGACATAAAGTCCATTAAATAATTGCGCACTAAAATAGTGAATATTATTCAAATAAAAGCAACAACAATTGTTCTTTATTGAAATAATAAAACCTTCCTTGTCCAAACAAGAAATAGAAATAATGTTTCTGCTCATAGCAGGCACAAAATAGCAATTATTTAATTCTAAAACTAATCCTGAAGGCAGAGATAGCTCGCACACGCCTATGGCAAACGCAGCAACCTTTGCTCCATTCCCAACGCGCAGATCTACCTCCCCTTTAGCCAATCTTTTACTTCTCTTTAGATCCTGCATATTTCGACAAATATGAGATCCACATCCAGTATCTAATACCCATGATGTAGAGACAGTTAAGTTGACATCTACAACAAAAATACCTGGTGGTGGTGGAATCACTATTCCAAGCCTCTTGTCCTCCAGATATTTTGGGCAGTTCCTCCTCCAGTGTCCAGGCTGACTGCAGTAGTGACACTCACCCTTAGTCACGACCTTGGCAATGCCACCAACAAGCTTAAGGGCTTGTTCCTTGGACTTGGCAACTGACTTGCCTTTGCCCTTGGAGGAAGAGGCAAACTTTTTGCCCTTTCCTTTCTGCACCATCATAATGGCCTTGCCCTTACCCTTGTTGATGCTCTGTTCAGCCGTCCTCAACATGTTGAGCAAATCTGGCAGTGGTTTAACGATCTCGTTCATGTTATAGTTCATAATGAACTGTCCATAACTCTCGGGCAACGATTGCAACACGAGATCGGTTGCCAACTCTTGGCCGACCGGGAACCCAAGCCGGGCGAGATTCTCCAAGTACCCGATCATTCGGAGTACATGGGGTCCCACCGGGTTCCCTTCTGCCAGATGACATTTGAACAGTGCCTTTGAGACCTCATACCTCTCTACCCTCGCCTGCTCTTGGAAGAGCTGCTTTAGATGTTCGATCATATCGACAATATTCATGTTCTCATGTTGCTTCTGAAGCTCAGAGGTCATGGTCCAAAGCATTAGGCAGGCCGCATCATTAGCGTCGTCAACACGCTTTTGATACGCCTTTAAGGCAGCAGGTGTCTGGTTCTCTGGACCTTCTGGAACATGCTCCTCTATTGCGTGTAGTTTCTTCTCTTGCTTGAGAACAATTCTCAAGTTTCTGTACCAATCAAGAAAGTTGGTTCCAGAGAGCTTGTCCTTCTCAAGGACAAATTGTAGGGAATGTTGTGAACTCGATGAGTTGTTTGCCATTTGGAATTCTACAAAAAGGAAAATACGCAAGTTTTAGTATTTGTGAATTTTTGACTATATTTAATAATGGCTAGTTTATTAAATATAGCTCCCACTATTTTTCTACGGATTAATAACCCTCAAGATATTAATGCGGAAAATATCCTTATATTTTCTAGTGGGCCAAGATCCATCTTTTCATCTCCTTATGAGCTTGCTTTGGCAAGTCACCCATAATTTGACTACTTTTAGGTAGGAACGATTCCAATTGCATCCCATATGCAACTCTTGGTTCAATTGGGCAAATAACTCCTTATTTATCCATCCATATGGATAATCCCAATTGATTGCCTCTAGGTTTCTTAATCAAATTAATAGCTTAGTTGTGTTCAACCTCTTATCTAAACAATTGCACATTGTTACGTGCCATCACATTCCATCATTATGAATCAAGTCGCCATGCTTTGGCACGCACGAACTTGATAAATAATGATGATAATGAGTGTTTAAATAACGAGAAGGCAAGAACACAATATTTAAAATTTGAGGGATTTTAAATTCAATTTTTAATTATTTTGTTGATCAATATCAACTAATCTATCTATTTGAGTTTGGGCACAACTCCAAATAATGGATCGGGGTTGTCTAATTATCTTATTATCCTAATTGCATGCATCATCCATACACCAACCACACAAATAATAAGACAATAAATAAACAACCACATAACAGAAATTAAACGTGATGTGGATATGGCCTTTTCTAGACTAAGATAATTCCAAGCCAATGGAATTATCTATGAACCCTAAGCAAACACATCTCCATGCGTCTTGGTCTTTTGGTCCATCCTTCATAGTCATGCGGAATGCTTCATGCTCCATGCTTCTCCTTTTGTGGCTCCTTTGGCTTTGGGCTTCTTTTTCTCAAATCTTGGCTAACAATCTACTTTATCTAGCACTAGCTAATATCTATACTAAATAAAATAAATCTCACAAGTTGAGAAAGAAAATGGCACGCAGGCCATTAAAACCCTAATTAATTATTACAATTAATTGATCAGCTCGCAGGCCGTAAAACCAAAACACAAAATTAAACATCCACATCAAACCACATCCTAAGGCCATATCCAATCACCATGCGAATTGCACATAAACAGTTAAAATCCAATTTTAACGCGCTTGGTCAATTTTAATTGATTTTAGGATTTCTAGGGTTAAAACGGTCCATGGGCCCAACAATCCAATTTCCCGGGCCCATTAAAGTGAACCACAAGGCCCTAGGGCCGGCCCGGCCCAAAACCCGCAAGCTAGGCCCGCGAGTTAGGGCCGCCCGGCCCCTTAGGGCGGCCAAGCTTGGGCGGCAAGCAAGGGGACGGTCCCCTAGGGGGCCGAACCTCCTCTTGGGGGTTGTTTCCAAAACAACTCCCTTGCTTGGAGCCCAAGTTTGGTTGTTTCCTTGTTTTGGGAGAACTCCTTCTTCCCCAAGGATGCCCAAACCCTAGATCTATGATCCTAAAATTTCTCAAACTCACCAATTCATGCATCCAATGCAAAAATTGGATCTTGTTATGAGTAATTCTTGACAAATTGCATCCCATGCTTGATTTGTCTTGTTTTACGCGATAAACAATCAAATTAAGGTGTAAAACAACAAGAATGTAACACATAAACTACGTTTATGCTCTATGATCTGTGGCTCTGATACCACTGTAGGGTTTTGATTCATGGATCGCGCAAACGGAAGCATAATCAAACAAATAGCCATGCAAAACCCTCCAAGGATCACAAGTCTAGATGCATAACGATAGTGAAGGTAAGAAATCATAAACACACCTTTGGGTTCTCCTTGATGACTTCAAACGCGAATAGTGTCACGTTCTCTATAGTTGATCCACGCCTAGAGTTGATCCTAGAACTCCCAAACTCCTTGGTGCTAGCCCGGAATAAGAGGAGGGTGAAGGAATCACGCAAAACGAGACAAAAGAGGGGCTTCAGCCCTCTTTTTGGCCGACGGGGTGAGGGCGGCGGCAAGGGGGTCGGGTTCAGCCTCCTTGTTGCTTGCTCTCTCTCCTTTGTTCTCTCCCACTCTTGTTATGTTCACTAAAGAGCATAAGTTATGAGGAAGGAAGGAAGGAGGGTCCTTTATATAGTCCAACAACTCCTAGTTAACTACCTAAAGGACTTATTCTAGTCCAACTAGAATTCAATTTAGTCCCTTCCTTGCAAATTAGTCCCTACTAAGTTTGCAAGGGTTTGCAAAGTGATCCTTCTAATTAATTAATCCAATTAATTAATTCCCAAATCTAGTTCAACTCTATACAGCGTGTGACCCCATAGGTTCTATCTAGTTGGTAGCAACTATTTGCTAATATGGAGCGGTTTCTAGCAAAACATCCATTCTAGCCAACTAATAGAATAGTCATCTAGACAACCTTGCACAAGTAATTGTCTCATCCCTTTGCCTCAATATCCGGATTGGACATGAGACATACAAGTCACACTCGTATATCCTATCCATAGTTTCTCGATCAATGGGAATAGCCTTATTCGTGCAAATAACATCAATATCCCATATATTGATTTATTTGAGTCTGGCCAGACATTCTATAAGCACTATCCCTCGAGTGGCCTAGGATATCTACTCCCGTTATGTGGGAGGGGCAAATCCTCTCTACGTCCACTACGATCTCTAAGCTTGCTTCTCATTGTATCCAGTACACGCCTTTATAACTACCCAGTTACGGTGTAGCGTTTAACGCTACCAAGATCACAATGATCCACAACTAGAATATCTAGTGACTTCAAGTCTAAGGATGACAATACCATTGCACCGCGAGAAGCACTTGTGACTCAACATAACATGTATGTAGCCTTCTCGGTGATGGGTCAATCCAGTGCAACATTCCTTAATGCACACCTATGTGTTGGATCGTGATATCTCCATATCAATCCAACCCCATACTAGTCTATAGATGATTGTCCCATTAATCATTATACTTGACTAGGGATATTTAAGATAAACAACACAATTGTAAATCTAAGGACTTCATTATATTAAATATCCAATAAATAGTAAATGAATTTTCTAGCCATATACAAATTCATACTAAACTAGATTGCCTCTAGGGCATCTATTCCAACAGATATGCAATCGCCCAAATCGATTTGGTTCTGGGCTTTGGTTCTGGGCTTCTTTTGCTGGTGCCGAGAGGGAACAGATGGAGAGACGGAGGGAGAGTGAGAAGAGGAGGGGGTTGCGCTGATGGTGATTGCGAAATGTGAGAGGGGGAGGGAGAACGAGGAGAAGGAAGTTAGGAGTGAGGCTGGAGGTGTTTTCACATAGAAAGAGGGGGAAGAGAGAGAAGAGTGAGGGTTAGAAATGATGGAGAGAGGGGTTAGGGTAATATATAGGGGGTAATTTTTTAACATATGAGGGGTAAAATAGTCGTGCTGTTAGTGAACCGTCAGCCTCCATCCACAAAAGGTGCAGAGTGTCTTTTTCCAAAAAATTAAAGTTGCTTTATTAAAAACTGTGTGAAAAATCTATTTTGCCCCTCTAGTTCTATCCTTTTTCTAAAATTCTCCCTAGATTAAGCAAAAGTCACTGATTGTTCTTCAACATAGAACCAAATCGTCAACATAACTTCAACAGAAATGGTACAAATTTGCGAAACAATTAAACCAAAATATTGGTTAATTTGAGAAATCGAACCCTAACATATCATACAAATAATTAAACCAACATATTGGCAAATATGAGAAATCGAACCCCCAAAAGGGATTACTCGTTCTCAAATCGAACCCGACCATGGGTTAATCACATCAGAACTAAATGAAGAATTAGAGGAGTAGAGGGGGAAAATCCATCAAAGAACTGGTACAAATTTGAAGATAAGCAGAAGATGGAGGGAGAATCTGACTAGATCTGAGAGAGATGGATTGTTCTAAATCGCCGATTGCGCCGTTGTCTTCGGCGCCTATCAGATATGGGCGAATGATATCGTCGGATGCTCCAAATCGCCGGAATCACCTGCAAAAGCCAAGCCGACAATCGAACCTGAGAAAGACTAAGAGAGAGAGAGACGAAGAACGCGAGAGGATAGGAATCGACCTGCAAAAGCCAAGCCAAGCCAAGCCAACAATAGGACGACGGCAATGGCGATTGCGACGAGGATGGCGACCTCCTCTTCACCTTCTTCGGCCTCTCTCTCTCTCTCTCTCTCTCTCTCTCTCTCTCTCTCAGCTGAGGTGAAGAACACGAGAGGATAGGAACCGATTTGCTTTTGATGAAATGAGAGGACTGGAATAAACGGATGATGTTTTTGTTGCAAAAGGTTATCCATAATTAGATTATGGCCTAATTAATTTGGGTTAGTTTGCTAATCCAATTTAATTAGACCCAATTAAATGTGATAGTGTTTCTTTTATAAAAAGGGTATGATGGTATTTTTCACGTAAAAAATGTCCATATTAAGAAAGATTGAACAGTCGCGTGGGACGTCCCAATAAGGAAATTTTGAACTACCTCATGAGACGGAGGTAGTATAACCTCTATGTAGTATATATGATTGCCCACACTTTGGTACATGCTACTCTGCTGGATGTCAGTAAATTACATACATCAGAGTATCTTCACTGCATGTGGGGTTATACCTTCGTGCACTATCGTCTCGCTGACACTTAGCTACCAGCTGTATTGATTTGTCTGAAAATTCTCATGCAACTTCACTTCTTCCGACATCGCGCACCATTTTACTGAAGCTTTTGGTATCTAAGTGTTCGTAATATTGAAAATGCATGGGTGTTTCTGTTTAAAAAATGATGCGCGGTGTCAATAAAAGTGAAATTGCAGTGAATTTTCTGACAAAATCAATATTGCTGGTAGTTAAATGTCATCGAGACAGTACTGCAGAGAGTTTACTATCAAAAGTTCTTCATTATATTCAAACGTCGTGAAAGTTTCAAGAATTTGTAACGTAACTGGCTAGCGTAGTCGTGAATCACGACTCGTGATCATCTGCTAATAAAAACAATGGAAATCACCCACCCACTAATACTAGTATTTTATAGCCTACGATTAAGCGCAAGCAACAATCACTAAAAACTAAAAGAGCAAATCAAACAGTGTGCAGAGTTGGCACTATTTCTTTGAAATTCTGATGGTGTATTTCGTTTATGACCTATCGAACCTCATCTATAGCTCGCCTCTTGCATCCCGTGCAATAATTGCATAGAACCTACCTCCAGAAGGAGAAATGGTGTTGAATGGTTGAGCTCGTTTATGTTCCAAACAAGACATTTCATCTGCAAACCTAATTACGTACACTCGTAAGCGTATTATGGTTTCATCTCCTGATTAGGTAGATGAATGTGACATGGTTTATGCTGTCTTTGCGACATCGACAGAGAACACCAAGGCAACACTTATGAGACTCTTGTTTCATGATTAGATAGATATTTCCATGGGCTTACTAGCATTAGTGCCTTGAATAGTAAGTAATCCAACTATATTTTGTCACCCTATAACACTCTTTCTAGCTGCCAACTACATATGTCCACAATTTTGACCAAGTGCCTGGTGTGCTGGCACTTGGACAGCAAAATTTTGGTGACTGCAATATTCCATTAGTCAAATTTTGTTGCCTATTCATAACTAGCGAGAGAGGAATGTTATTGTAGGTTGCTCATGGTTTAAGAAAACACAGTTTTAGCTTATGTACCAGTCACGTGATACAGAATCGGCTCATGTGGGAGAGACTCTAATAAGAACTAAATATTAAATCCTTGAATTTTACAAGATCGTATAAACCGTTGTTTGCCAACTGCCAGAAATGGTGTGCATATGCCTTTTTTGGTCCGAAACGCCATATGCCCTCTTTTATCTAAAAGAAAATATTGTGTAAATGTACTTTTTTATTTTAAAGAAAAATGCAGTACTTATCAGTTATTCTAGATGTCGTCCAATTAACGTATAATGAATCGGGTGAATCGGAGACTCGACACCTCTTAGTCCGATACCAATCACCTGATCCCCACAACTTTCAGCAGCTACTAGCTCTTTTGGAGATTCAAGCTTCAACTACGGGTGGCCACGTAAATGCTACCTTCCCGAGGTTTAATTTCTACCTTAAAGTAGTGAAATTATAGTGTGACAAGTAACAACCTTAATTTGACTTCCAACAATCAAACAAAATATAATTTTCGGATACGATTTCCCTCTCTGGTAGATTAAGTCAAAGTTAGGTTATTGAAGTTCCATCTCATTTACTCAAATTCAAATAATTGATAGCTTATCAGCAATCATTCTTTTGTTTGATAAGTTTAGTGATTTATGGGATACGGGATTACGGGGGACTCCCATAACTTGCTAGTGTTTTCGCAGATATAGTAGCAGGATTTGCATAACTTGCTAATATCTTATCACCTTTTGATTTGCAAGAGTATAATTAATGTAGTTTTTCTCCTTTAGTTGAAATTTATTGTTTTTGTAAGAGGCAGAGACCAATATTTATTTCCCGATTCTATTTTTAAGTCTATTTTCCGGTTTTTGTTCAACATAATTTTGTACCTCATAAAGGCAAAATTGCACCGGTGATACCCATGTTTTGGTTTTTGTTACACTTTGGTACACAACTTTTCAATTGTTGCACTAGTGGTACCCAAATTTTTGTTCTGCTGCATGAGTAGTACCTGCCGTTGGTCTCCGTTTTCTGATGAGGATGGATTTACTTGTAGTGAGGGACAATTTGATCTTTTTCACTGGAGCATAAATAAAAATAATCAATAATTAGAACTATTATCCTTTTATAACATTATAATTTTCCTAAAAAAGCACCTTATCATGTGTTTCGCTTTGTCTTTTTAATATGATAGAAATTAAGCAGGCATTGAACACATTTAATCATCAACTATTTTCCCTACATCAACTAATTAACACATGTTAAATAATCGAAGGTGTGAAATGCAACTAATGCAGTTGTAAACAATTTATTTAATTAGTTTTTTCTTAGAGACGCTAGTTAATTTGGGGTCATTTGACACCGAACGCATACCGTGAAGGATTTAGTGTCACAAACTGTAATATGAGTATATGTTTAGTGTCAATGTACATTTTTTTTATCTGATTTACTTATTGGTCGGAAATTAAGGAAAACCCAATATCCCGATAAATTTTTAGATATTAGAAATTTGGGTTTGATTGTCACCATATGATAGTGTGGCAAATCAAAACTTTGATGGCCTGTTTGTTTTCTGACTTGTGGATCAAGGATATGATTCACAAGCCTAAATAGTGCAAGAATGTTGTTTGTTGCTTAAACAGAGTTAATACTGATAGTATTTGATCCACTCATAATTCCTTAAACATGGAATTAGTAATACATGGAGTATAAGGTATAGTAATGACTTGGTAGTAGAAATTACATTTTACAATTGTGCACAAGGATTTCCTCAGAGAAGAACCCAAGTGTCCACCTCAAACAGGGGATGAAAGCTAGAACACGAAGAAGTATAGGGTGTGTGTAGGGAGAGGGTAAGCACTGGTAACTGCTCGAGAGAGAGAGACAGTAGGCTGAGAGAGAGAGAGAGAGAGAGAGAGAGAGTAGATTGTTTAGCGTTCCAAAGGCTGAGATGTATCAGTTTGTACTCAGTGTTGTAATGGAAAGCTAACGATCCTATATAGAGTGGGGAAGTGACCGTTGAGGGGATTAATGCACCATAAATGGCGGCTTAATATAGACCCCCAACGGCACGTTCGACCGTGTATATAGGAACCGTTACGTATCTTCCCGCAAGTATCAGAGACCGTTATGAGATCAGTCACATTTATGGGACACGTAAGCCTAGTTACTCTCAGTCAGTTACCAGAGATTGCGTGCGAGCTTGGTTGTCGTACGCGCGCGACGGGCCTTACCCTAGCCTCCAAACCACTAAGGGTGAGTTTGGGAATGCTTCTGCTGCCAGCACAGCTGCTTTCCGACAGCAAAAGCACTTTTAGTGTGTTTGGTAAAAATAAAAATTTATACTTTTCCGGACAATTTCTGCTGTCCCACAGCAGTTTTCAGGAAGCAAGGGGGGAGATGCTTTTCCAGAAAGTGCTTTTGATTAATTTATCTACAACCGATTTTGACCTTACAATTTTTTAAAATATCAATAGTTATCTTTCCGGAAATGACACGTGTCATATATTTTTGTCATTTTACCCGCTCACAGCAACTTCACAGTTCATTTTACCAAACACAAAATTACTATATCACTATTTCGCAGCAGCTTCTACGTAATATTTACCAAACAACATTTTATCAAGAATTCACAGCAACTTTCTACAGTGTTTTCACACAGAAGCTTTCTACCACCGCCACAACATTCCCGAACTAGCCCTAAGTCCCTACAAGTCCCGTGTTGGTATGCGAGGGCTCTGTCTCGCAGCCCCCACATGGATCAGCATATGTAGTGATCCGGTGTGTATGGAGCACAGCTGGGTGTGCTCCATGGCTGCCACGTGGCTATGATTTAGTTGTCTGGAAAGCACTATCTACAATAATTAGATTCTCATTTTATTTTCAATACTACTCTAATTAAATAAAAAGGGTAAAGGACATTTTTCACCCTACCACTATGAGGAAAAGACATTTTGCCGCTTGATTTATGAAAAAATATATTTTGCACCTCTGTCCGAGTTAAAAACTAACACCACAGTAACAGAGGGGTTAAAAGACATAATTATCCCTAAAATTTGATTAAATTACCCCTATATATATATCACTCTCTCTCTCTCTTCTCCTCCTCACTCTTCACCTCTATCTTACTGTAACTCTAGCCTCCTCTCCTCCTTCTTTCAAAATCAAGAGCAACACTCAGAGTAAAGACCTCTGTCTAGGCCTGTCAAACGGGCGGGTTGGGCGGGTTGTGCCCGTTTAAAAACGGGTTCAAGCATAAATGAGCCCAGCCCGCCCTGCCCGCTTAACATGCATGGGTCAAATG
This sequence comes from Linanthus parryae, assembly GCA_023055425.1. NCBI lineage: Eukaryota > Viridiplantae > Streptophyta > Magnoliopsida > Ericales > Polemoniaceae > Linanthus > Linanthus parryae. The sequence continues at coordinate 122,194,115 of JALGPY010000004.1, read as the reverse complement.
GGCGGGCTATGATGGGTCTATATAAACCCATGCCCGCCCATTTAGCCCGTCTAGCCAAAGACTATCACTTCAGCACTATCATCTCTACCACACCACCAATTCACTACTTGGATGGGCAAATGAGGGATCGCGATCTGTTCCCAGATTAAACAGAGGAAGGATTCATTGGTGGCAATTGGGGGAAGACTGAGGTACTCGTCGCCGATGTCGTTGGCGGAGGCGGAGACGCGGATGAGCCGGGAGTTGTCGCCGATTGAGTTCTCCATCTTCTTGTCGGAGATCTGCTTCACTAGGTCCGCCATCAATCGCCGCCGTATAAAACTTCAATCGCCGCAGTATACAACTTCAATCGCCGGCGAAACTGAAAGAAATAACCTCCGACAACCGCTCCGCCGGGTCGTCGTCACGAACCAATCGGCGGAGGATCTGTGGCTGACTACCGGGTCGTCAAGGTTGTCGTCTGCATCTTCTGCGATCTGGAGAATCCGATTAAAAGAGGCGGTGGGTGGGTGGCGGCGATGGCGGCGCGAGAGAGAAGACAGAAGGGGTAAAAGTCGGGAGAAGAGTAGGGCAATTGGGAAAGTTTTTTGTTTTTGTTGTCTGTTTTTAACTTTCTATTTACGTTCATCTTTTTTTTTTCGTTTCTCTCTAATTAAACTGCATTTGATATCATTAAAAAAAACAAATAAAGTTAATAGTATATAAAGAAAACAAATAGTTGGGCTAAACGGGGCCCAATCACAAACCCACACCCGCCCATGTAAGTATGGGTTAAAATGGGCTGGGCAATATTTGCCCATTCATTTCAATGGGCGGGTTTCGGCCCATTTAAAGGTTGCGGGCACGGGCGGGCAAATGGGCTGGGCTGCTTTTGACATGCCTACCTCTGTCCATCTCTCTGTCTCTCTCACCTTCGCACTTTCTCCATGCGTCTAGTGCTCTGTCTCGCCCAGCAGCAGCTGCTGCGAAAACAACCGTCGAGAAGACCGCCGGACCTAGCCGAAGCTGACCGGACGGGAAGCCCGACCTGATCCGACACCGCCAGGTCGACGTCGCCATCGCAATGCCATCCTTCCTCTCTATGCTCTTTCTGACCGAAACCCAATACCGAAATCGGACCTACGTTGAATCTGACCCACGCCTCAAATCGACACCCACCTCCGCAGCGGCTACCACCACAGCCCACCTCTACTTCAGGTCTCTCTGTCTACCTAATTTATGGGTTTGCATTCGATTGTTCAGAGGAGGCCGCCAATGAAATTGAATCCGTAGTTGGGTCGGGTTTAGATCTGTATCGAATAATTAGTGCTCCAAGCCTTACATCAGATTCAACCGTGGGTGCCGAAGAGAAGACGGAGGTGGCAGAATAGAGTTCGAGGTTGAATCTTCACATCGGATTAAGGTTAATTTAGCCAACGAATCTACTATAGTTCTTTTCTTTGGTGATGATTGTTGTTTCTCTACATGATTTCTTCTCGCTCATTCGGAAAGATTGAGTTTTTTTTTCTCTGTATGCTTGGATTAACATTATGGGTGGAGTGGGTGAAAACACCCCTTTCCAGATTTACCTCCCAAGTTTCTATTTCCGTTTGTTAAACCTTAATTACTCCATTGCTTATCTAACTAGTCTTGTTGTAGTGTTAGTTCTTTTTCTTGGTAATCTGTTGGCCACAAGGTCCTTGGTGTTCCTACATTATATTCTCTTGGCGATTTGATGATGAATATTATAAAGTAGTTTGTGGCCACAAGGTCACAGAGTTGCTGTTGTTGTTTGTTTGTTTGTTTTGTGGCATTGGCGGTGTTGGTGGTGGGGATTCAGTAATGGTGATGGTGGGGATATGGTGGTGGTGGTGTTGGTGGTGGTGGTGGAGGTGGTGCTCAAGAACACCAAGAACATGATGAATGCAATAATAAATAAACAAACGTGGTACTTGTCCACAATTTGTAAGGGTAAAATGGTCACAAAAAAGTCAAATTGCACCCTTCCACTAACAGATTGTAACACAAGTGTGGTATTTGTCCACCCCCATTCACTAACAGGGTGAAAAATGAATTTTCCCATAAATGAATGTCTTTTGTCCATAGTTAGAGTGAAAAATGTATTCCAATAAAAAACATATAGTATTATCTTCCATATAGTACGTGCAACTATGAAAGTACATGTATGTTTAGGGCATGTCTACCAATGACTTTTAGCTTAGCACCACCACGCCGTAGCCCTTATTACCCCCCAATTTATCCACTATTCATTCCTCCACCCATTCATTCTTGCCAAGACTAGAATTGCCCCAAGGCAAGAACTTACAATTCTAGCCTCTTGTCTTGCCCTCTTGCCACTTTGCCACATAGGCTTTCCACCATCAATTTTGTATATTCACTTAGAGCATCTCCAACCATGTCGTATTTCTCCCTCCCCCCACCTCCCCCTCCCCCACGGGCCAACCAATCTTCCCCTCCCCTCCCAAAAACTACTACTCATCTTCAACCATTCCCCCCCCCCCACCCTAATTAGGTTTATTTTTAAAATATATTTAATGATTTAAAATAAATTATTTGATAAAAATAAATATAAAATAATATTAATATAAATGTATACTCGCAAAAATGATAAAATAATAATAATAATAGCAATAATAAAAATAATAATAACAATAATAAATTTGGCATATTTTTAACCATGTTTTCAAAAAAATAATAAATATAATTGCTAATTATAAAAATAATAATAAGATATATCAAATTGACAACAAAATAAAATAACGATAATTTTTCGTAAATATTTTGTTCAATTATCAAAAAAATATATTTATTTTTTATAATAAAAATAATAGTTTAAATATATTAATCATAATTAAAAATGTATATTATAATAATAAAATAGTAGTAAGTGTAATTAACATATCCCTAAATTGGATTAATTAACTATAATAGTGGGGGGAGGGAGAGGGGGAGTGGAGGGGGACGTTAGGGGGGAAATGCACCCTAACCATCCCCCACCCATGCCTAAATTCTCCCCCCCCCCCCACCTTCCCCCTCCCCCCTCATGGTTGGACATGGTCCGTATTTTTATACGATTTTCCCCCTCCCCCTCCTCCACCCCTCTCATGGTTGGAGATGCTCTTACTAACTTCAAATATCATGTACAAATACAAGTTTATAATGTTCACAAATAAAATGGTAATTTTGTTTATAGAAATAAAAAATAAATTAGCATATTGCACTTAAAAAGGTGGTTGTTATTTCCCTCAAAACAAGGTGACTGTTATTTATTTTCTTATTTTTATTTTTTATACATTTTTTTGCCTTTTTATGTTATGTTTCTTTTTTTTAACAGTTCTAAAAAATTGTTTTGAAAAAAAAAACTGTTGTCAGAAAAATAACAGTTCCAAAAACAGCTTCTCCAATTCAAACAGGTTCTGGCAATTGTAAAAAAACATTCAAAAAAATCAATGCCTTCTTTGTGTCATATAGAAACACATTCCATAAATTAAAAAGAAATGAAAAGTACAAAAAAACTCACAATTTTTTTTAGAAGAAAAAAACTCACAACTTTCACTTTGTTTCTACTATTAATACTAGAATGCACTCTGAGACATTTCCACAAAAATCAACAATTGAAGTAATTTTTAATTTTTTACACTTTTCATAGCAATTCCATAAATTACAATCTTACTAAAATATAAAATATAGTATTTTATATATATTTTAAAAGAAATTAACAGTGTCTTACCTCTCCTCTTGAGTCCAACGGGTGAAAACACTCTTCAAAAAACAGTGAACATTGTCTTGCCACATAGTCCTAGAACCACTTGCCTTCTGCTCTGGTGTCCCAACGGGTGGACATGACCTTAGAACACTATTTTCAAACATGCACTCCATGCTTTTAGAATTGAAATTCAACAAAATTTAAATTTTATTCGATTCAATTTATTTCAATCGTAATCATAGCCCACGTATCGTGTTTAAGAAACAACAAAAGCTTCAAAAGTCTTTTCATGTCGAATTAGGTTGAGGTAGAGAGCTGAAAATAGACACACTAGTTGACTACGTGTCTCTATTCCTTTGAAGGAGTACAAAGTTATTTTCGCGAAATGGTGAAATACTTGTTGTGGTACAACTTTTATTGCTTTTGTTTCCAAAAACTTGTCAAGCACAAATGAATTCCCAGATGTACACGTTCTTTTTCTCTTCAGTTTAAGGAAACTGTTACAAGAAATGTCACTAGTAGTAGAGATATGAATTGACCACAAGTTCTGCGTGCATCGTTCAACCAAACTGAGTTCTCCAAACATTTTTAATTTTTGACATTAGCGAAAGTAACATTTTTACAGTAATTAGGGGACTGCCCGTGCCCGAAGGCACTACTCAAAAAATACGTTCCATAATCGATTTTACTGGAGGAGAAGATGAAAATAGTGTCCCCGATAATTTTACATGATATCCATTAAGTCATGTTCTTACACACTTTTGCTAAGTTACGAACATTAATCCGAGAGAGGGTAAATTTTCAAGTAGTGGGTAGCTAAGTGAGTAATTAAGTAGTGAGTAGTTAAGTGGGTGGTAGGTGAAATTTAAGGGCTGTGATTGATTTTATTCAAAGGCTAAAAAGACATTTTAAAGTCAAACCATGCTTTTTATATAATAGAAGAAGCAAGACAAAATTATGTGAGATATATGATGATTTAGAGATCTTTTACAAGTAATTCATGGCTAAAGAGGTCACGCCAAGTATACTTTCTTTTGCACATATTGCAATCTTACATTTTGATGATGTACTTATAAGTACTTTGTTGTATGTCATCTGAATTTATTTTGGGGGCAATTTTCATTGTATGTATGAACGGCCTGGAAACAATTTCATCTTCGTAATAAGTCAAAAATTCATCTATTCTATAAAGCAGTATAATTGACTTTTTTTCCGGCTTTTAAATTAAATTAACATCAGCCCTTTTTTCTCATAAAAAAAAATCTTCAGCCCTTAAATCTCACCTACTTTAGGACATGATTTTGAAAAAAAAAAGTTAAACACACAACCCATAAAGAGTTGTTATGAAAATTGTTTGGGTGCATCGGGTGCACCATGAGAGGAGAAAATTTTATCATGATATTTTTAGAGTATGAATAAGTTATGAAACTTATATTATTGACGCCTTGAGTCTATGAAATGATAATAAAATTTAGAAAGCAAAAACTAATAAGCCATATAAAATTAAGGATATTACACAATATCTGAGTATGAGAACCATACAATACGATTTTTTTTACGTAATTGTCTCGTCCATGGGTCATCCCCTGGTGAGTAAAATAACCTTATGTTGTTGATACTAGAGAACACTGAAGGTGAGAACTTAATGAAAGGGGCAGGCTATATAATTTGTTCTCCTATCATACTATCATCCTCAGGGGCGGAGTCATTGATTGCCACACTTGAGTTTTCAACACCTCCTTCGATATTCTAGTTTATTTTATTGGTATTTCTATTTTGTCAGGATCTTTTCACTGGACTATTAATCAGTCCAATTTGACCGACTAATTTAGCTAACGACATGATACGAAAATGTGTTAATCTTTGCGAATGAAACTTAATCGGTTGTACTTTGAGGGGCATGTCTCTTCGCACAATTTATGCAGCATCAATATGGCCTCTCGAATAATCATCTTCTTAAAAATCGTTGCAATTCTATTTGGAGGATGATCTCTCAACTTTCCCCTTTGATAGATGAGTACTCTCGGAGCAGCAGGTTAATGGTGTACTCGACTAATTTGGACTCTAACTACCTCTGAAAATACCTCCTTGCACTCCGGCATTCACACCCTTTGTCCTCAATTCCTTCTTTTCCCATGACATTCACGGATTTGAATGCCACATTTACCCACAAGAGTAGGGGTTTTCATGTAAAGGCTACTTCATTACGTTGTCCTGACTGACGACGAGATTATTTCTTTCGAGATGTTTATAGTTTTGAAATGTTCGTGTTGCACTGTGTCAAAGTATGTGACTTGAATTAATTAGGTAAAACTTGAAGTCAAAGTTGGTGTGATAATAACATGGAATTATTTCCACGTTGGTCACAAATCAGAGGAGGTAGTGCAGTTTGTTTATAAAGTCGGCAGAGTACCTTACTTGGAGGCAAAGCAATTAGGAATTTCCTAATTGCTTGGTGAATACCACTGCACACTTGCCTATAAAGGCATTAATAGTTTGTACAAGTACACACACGGCAGTAAGTATTGGGTTTGAGAGTTTCTACTTTGTGAGCTTTTTTGTGTGTGTCTCGGGTGGGTGTTTTGGGTTGCCGCCGTGGCCGTTGTGACCATGGCGGCGTGCATTGTAATCGGGGTTCTCTTCTCAATAAAATATCTTGTTCTAGCCGTGGATTAGCTAGCGGGTTCGTTACGAATTCGTTAGTGAACCACGTTAAATATTTGTCTCGTTCTTGTTTTGCTTTCGTCGTTCTTGCTCGAATACCCCCAGGTTATAACAAACTGGTAACAGAGTTCTGAAACAGGAGTTCTGTTACAACAAACTGGTATCAGAGTCAGGTCAGGAGATTACCAGTTTTAACAAACTGGTATCAGAGCCAGGGTTCCAAGATCAGGGTGGAGCCAAGAGATAGGGTTCACGTTTTGGTGGAACTCAAAGCTACGGTTTCGCGATTCAGGTGGAGCAGGCTATCGGGAGGTTGGGTTTCGAGATTCTGCCGAGAACGATGTCAGGTTTGGCGATCAAGATCGATCTGTTCGTGAGAGAGAAGCAGGTACACCCACCATCTAAAGCCTCGCAGAGGGGGGCTATCCGGGCTCCTGAAGGAGCAATCTGGCGCGCATCTGATTAGGCGTGCAAGGGATCTGGCAAATCCTGCACGCATTCGGTACTGGCACGAATATGGCGGTTCACCCGCATCTGGCGTTCTGGCGATTGACGATTTGGAGCAATCCGGCTCCCGGCGTGGAGCATATGGCGTGTGAATTGAGTCTGGTTCTGGCTCATACGTTGGAGCAACGACATGGGGCATCTGGCGCGTGAGATCTCTGGCACGCGCATTCTGGTTCTGGCGCGCATTATGCACGAGTTTGTTCTGGCGTGCATCTGGTTTTGCAGCGTGTACCATAACACGCACTGAGCTCGCATCTGGCGCGATCTGTTTCTGGCGAGCATCTGGCGCATCTGAGGCATACGGGGCGCATCGGGCATGACAATATGGGCACTCATCATCGGTGCATCTGGTCTGGATGACATCTGGGCATTCTGTCATGGTGCATCTGTCTGGCGCAATTGGGCGCATCTGGAATGTATTCGGTCCTGTCTCAGTGAATACATTCGAGTCTAGTTCTGGGTGGAGCACTTGTTTCTGGGAGTGCATTCACATCGGGCGCAGTCGTTGCAGGAACGCATGGTAGTTGGAGCAACGATTTGGCGATTTGGATTTCGCATACAGCTGCGAAAAATATGTTTGGAGAGGCGTGCTCGTTTCTGGTTCAGGGAAACGCATCTGATTCAGGTTTGAGAAAAGAAGCATCAGGTTCAGGTTGCTGAGTTGATTCAAGTCAAGGTGGAGATTTGTCAAAGTATGTGACTTGAATTAATTAGGTAAAACTTGAAGTCAAAGTTGGTGTGATAATAACATGGAATTATTTCCACGTTGGTCACAAATCAGAGGAGGTAGTGCAGTTTGTTTCTAAAGTCGGCAGAGTACCTTACTTGGAGGCAAAGCAATTAGGAATTTCCTAATTGCTTGGTGAATACCACTGCACACATGCCTATAAAGGCATTAATAGTTTGTACAAGTACACACACGGCAGTAAGTATTGGGTTTGAGAGTTTCTACTTTGTGAGCTTTTCTGTGTGTGTCTCGGGTGGGTGTTTTGGGTTGCCGCCGTGGCCGTTGTGGCCATGACGGCGTGCATTGTAATCGGGGTTCTCTTCTCAATAAAATATCTGGTTCTAGCCGTGGATTAGCTAGCGGGTTCGTTACGAATTCGTTAGTGAACCACGTTAAATATTTGTCTCGTTCTTGTTTTGCTTTCGTCGTTCTTGCTCGAATACCCCCAGGTTATAACAAACTGGTAACAGAGTTCTGAAACAGGAGTTCTGTTACAACACACTACTCCTTCAGCATAGACTATTAATCACTTGTTTGCTCTAGGGAACACCTTCGGCATAATCTGGATTCTGACTACCTCTGGAAATTCAACCTTGCACTCTTGCCTTCACGTCCTTCGTCCTCAATCCCCTCTTTCCCATGACATTCACGGATTTGAATTCCACAATATCCCACAAGATTGGGGGTTTTCATGTAAATGCTACTTCATCGCGTTGTCCGGACTGACGAACATATTATTTCTTTAGGGATACTTATAGTTTTGAAATGTTCGTGTTGCACCTCTTCTTGAGTAGTGACTATTAATCACTTGTTTGCTCTAGGAAACTCCTTCGGCGCCCCCCCCCCCCCCCCCCCCCAAACACACACACACACACAAATTATCTTTTATGGGTTGGGAGTCCGATTTCTTTCTCTAATAAAACGGGGCTGATGCCTCCTTACCATTTGGTAGGTTCTAAGAAAAAAATATTACATCTTTCTTAACACTATTATATCATCACAAAATAAAGGGTAAAAGACACTGACCACCCCTGGGTTTAGGGAAAAACCCACAGACCACCCCTGGGTTTTGGATAAAGACACTCCGCACCATTTTTTGGATGGAAGCTAACAGTTGCCTAACAGCACGAAGGAAAAGACAATTGTACCCCTGAAATCTTATAAAATTACCCCCTATATATATTATCCTAACCACTCACTTCTTCATTTCTAACCTAATCCTTCTCTCTCTTCCTCTCTCCCCCTCTTGCTGTGAACACAGCAAAGCCGTTCTCTTCTCTTCTCTTCCATCTTATCCTTCAGCTTCCCCCTCCACCCCCATCTCATCACTCTCTTTCAGTAACTCCCCATGGCGACTGATCACTCTCTTCCTCGACCTCTCTGCGCCGCCAGACATCGGTTAACGCCGAAGACCCTTGCCGTTTCCGACGGATCTGAGCAGCGACGAGGAGGGTTTCAGTCAAGCAATCCTCCGACAGCAATAAACACAAACCCTGGTGTTTATTGTCCTCCGACAGCAACGACGAGGAGGGTTTCAGCGCCGAAGACCCACTCTCGCCTCCGCCGCTCAATCTCCTACTACGAAGCCCTCGATCTCGCCGCCTCCGACGACGTCGCACAGGTCCTCTTCCCCGATTGGCGCAACTCTCTGGAGAAGCCCTTCCTCTGGCTCGGTAATTTCCACCCCTATCTCTTCACCAACCTCCTCCACTCCTTCCTCAACTCCGACGAAGAAGACCCAGAAGACGATGTGGTGATGGCCTGGAAGGAACCCTCCACCCGGCGACGGAACCGATGTTTCGCCGTTCTTCGCCACTCTTTCGGACGATTCCGATGGTGAGGCGAGGAACGACCCACCAGATCGGGAAGATCTCCCAAACCTGAGACCCAAGGCGGCGGCGGTGAGGGCGATGAAGGAGACCGACGGCGGTGGTGAGTACTGGTTTTAAAAAGCTTCTTCCTTTACTTCTTCTTCTTTCTTCTTCTTCTTCAAGTTTCTGGGGTTCAATCGAGGGTTCAAATCGAAGCGGGGGTGAGTACTGATTTCAAGTTTCTGGGTTTTAAAATCAAGTTGATGTTGTTCTTGCTATTGAACTGAAATTGGTCAGAATTGGTAAACTGTTGTTTTGAAATCGCTTGTTGTAGTTGATGTTGTTATTGAAATTGAAATTGAAATGAAAAAGTCAGAATTTGGTACATTGTAGTGAATTTACTGAATTTTTTGACATTGATGGGTTTGTAAGGCATATGAGAGATTGGTGATCTTTACAGTTGACATACCCAGGGATATGAATTCTTGCTGATAGTGGTTGACAACTTGTTGTAGTTCTTTTTTTTTTTTGGGAATTTTTATGGGTTTGTTCTTAGTGTTCTTGATGAACAAGTGAAATAAAGGCCAAAAAACAGAGGGGTAATATAGTCCGAAAAAATCTATCTCACATTTTTCTAACAGAATAGGACAGAAGGGTGCTAAGTGTCCACGGAATATTCCGTTAAATGGGTGTGGAGTGTCTTTATCCAAAACCCAGGGGTGGTCTGTGGGTTTTTCCCTAAACCCAGGGGGGGTAAGTGTCTTTTACCCCAAAATAAATACAAGGACAAATGACACTTGTGACACTAAACTTCTAGCACTTGCAGCTAGGGTGGTAGCTCAGGTGGTAGAGCGCCGGAAGCCCCTTGCAGGACGTCCCGAGTTCTAACCGGTTGACGGCAAAACAATTTCTCAACAAAATAAAAAACTTCCAACACTTTCAATTTCTTAGAAAAACCCTATGCAGCTTCATTTTGAGACAAATAACTTCCAATTGTGAAAACTGTTAGATTAAATTAGCAAAATTTGTTGTAATACCCCCGTCACGTGACCTCCCGTAATTGGCAACATGTATCACCGGATATGACTGAAACAGACCATATACATTCAATTCGTCAGAAAGAAAATTACATATACATTCACATCTCGCATCATGACGCGAGGTTAAGACTAGTATAAAATAAAAGTGAGGGAGAATTTTAACATCATATTGTCGAGTTCGAATTCTAGACATCATCCAAGATGCTATTAGAATTTTGTATGCTTTTTGTATAGCAAAAACAAGCCAATCAAATCGCACCAAATGTCAATTTGGAATTGTGTATGCTTTTCAATGGAAAACACTCCACTTGAATGTTGTTATAAACCACCACCACCATACTCCAACTGACTGAACGCATAGCGACCCATTCCTTCACTCGCTCTCCTCCATAACTAATTCATCCATCCCCTGCAATCTTCACATCGAATTGCGTGCCCATAGTTTTTTGTGCTTCCCATAACGGTATTCTAATTAAAGAGAATAAGTCATAGAATGTGCCCAAATGCAGGGGGCTCGTTATAATACTTCTACAGTTGCCAGCAGAAATGGAGGAGCAAGAGAGAGGACGGTCAAGCTGGGAAAGGCAAAGGAATCCTCCTCGTCGTTCGAGGGAATCTTCGACTGTGTCCGTGATGTGGCGTCGGCGCTCGCCCTCCTATGGACCGGCGACTCGTCTCTTTACAGAGTCGATACCACGTCGCGACTCGCCCAGTGGCGGATCAACGGCCTGTCCTCCTTCTCCACCCGGAAGTCTGATCCCTTCAAAATGGGCATCTGGAATTGGTAATATCTTCTCTCTTTTTTTTTTTTTTTTTTTTTTTTTTTTTTTTTTTTGCGTTTTGGCTCTGTTCTGACTCTGTTTTGCTTTAGAGATGTATCACTCTGTTCCAGCTCTTTCTTCTCATCCTGACTTTTTGACTCGTATCTGCGACAGAGTAGTATATGATTTTCTTTATTTAAGTTGACTTGTTTGGTTTGGAGCGTAGGCAATTAGCTGTGGAGAAGAAGCGGATGTTGATAGTAATTAAGCTACACCCTCAGTTGGGGGATTTAACCCGACATAATCCTCCTCCAATTGCATCATTCATCATTCGAGTTATAATCTGCTCCGTCGCCCCCCATGAAAATCATCGCAAGACAATCATTCACCCAGGTAATCTTGATGAAAAAATTATGTTACTACTATACTCTGTTTGTTAGTCACTTGTACATTCCCCTGAGGATAATTTTCGTAACTAGGCTTCACCCCTCATCAATAAGGCTAATCGTGGGCTGGATTGGGTCGGGCTGAGCTCAGACATATAGGACCAGACTCTTGAGAAGATGAGCCCTACTCACTGATGGGGCCAAGACTCAAGTCCAAGCCCGTGACCATCCTACAAGTGTTTAACTCACGCTTGGCCCGTGTGACAACTCTATATGAAGAAAAAAAAGGCGCGCACATACATATAATCTATAATAATTAGAAAAATGTGGCTAACACAACATAATATGCTTAGTACTTTCTCCGTTCTATCTCTCTCTTCTGAGTTGACATTTGAATGTCGCTTTGACCAAAGAAAGAAAAACTGTCGCTTTGATGTGTTGATATTGTTTGCAAAACGATGCAATAATTTAGTAATCTTTTCATGGTTTTGTAGAGCTACAACACCATAATATGTTAATTAACATTTTATTTATTTATGAACACCTGTTAACTTTGGAGCCACTGGATATAGACATAGTCATTCGAGATGCATGCAGCACGCAAGCTGGTCTAGACACAACGGTTAACAAAAACATACGTCAAAAAGAGAACTCTTTTAATTTTTAATTTATGGTCTAAGAATGCAATGTTGGGCTGGGCCACGACAATCGAATCCAAGCCCAACCCATTTACCGTTCTGGTTTTTAGTTAGCCCAAGCCGAGCCCATGACGGGATGACATTTTCCCAACCAAAGCTAGGCTCTATTGGATGGGTTTGTTGGGCAGCCCTACTCTTCGCTTGACCAAAATTTCATCAATTGATTTTTTATTTTTATGCAGAGACTTTTAAATGCTCTACTACTTGAGCTAGCACCCATTTGCATCAATTGATTTAATTTAACTTTTCAGTTTTTATATTTGGGGTTGCGCAGAGGTGACAGACAAACAGCTGAAGAACAAGAACGATTTTGTTTGGAGAATTGAAGTTCCGTCACATGGAAAGTTTATCATTGACGTGGAGTTCATCGATCTGAAGATTGCGCCTCATCAGGTATGTTTTTCGTCCTGCTGTTTATTTATTACTAGAGGCAAGGGGTGGCAATTGCCACCCTTCACCTTTTCAAATTCACATTTTTTCCTGTCTAAAAATACCCTTTGATAAATATAAAAATACTCCGACTGAGTTCACATTTTTTCACCTAATACTTCTAAAAGTATGTTAATTTTCTTTTTTTGGCTGTCTCAATTTTCTAGCTCCGCCACAGAGAACAATCACGTAGGCACGTTTGTTTCTCGTAATATCTCACTACTTACACGGTATGTTTATTCTTCTTTGTTCCTGAAAAATGCAGGGTGGACTACCTCGTTCGATCTGGGCTGAAGGAGACACACAAACGCAACCCAATGAAACCGCGCTCGCCTCCCTTGGCAAAATGTTGTCAGAAAACATCCACACGGATATCGTAATCCATGCCTCTGACGGAACCATCACAGCCCACCGTGCAGTCCTCGCTGCACGGTCGCCTGTGTTCCGGGGAATGTTCTCCCACAACCTCAAAGAAAAGGAACTATCCACAATACACATCCCCGACATGTCAATTGACGTTTGTAAGGCTTTTCTTGATTCTATTTACGGAAACATACCCCATTTAGAATTTCTAGCCCACAGGATGGAACTCTTGAGAGCAGCTGATAAGTATGACGTCTCAGACTTGAAAGAGGCGTGTCACAAGAGCCTAGTTGAGGACGTTAACACCAAGAACGTCCTCCAGAGGCTTCAGTTTGCCTGTTTGTATCGTTTGCCCGAACTCAAGGCTAGCTGCATGAGTTACCTGGTGAAGTTTGGCAAGGTTTTCGATATTGGAGACGAGTTTGATTCGTTTATGCAGTGTGGAGATAGGGAACTCGTTTCCGAGATATTTCAAGAAATTCTTGCTGCCTGGAAAGGGTTTTGAATAGCTACCGTAATAGTGTACTTACTGATGATTGTCGGGGCAAAGACAGGAATTAGAAAGTGCTGGAACATAATCCTAAATTTTAGAGAAAGGTGGGGCATTTCCATAATTTACCAGGACACTATTGAAAATTTATGTAAAAAAGGGATATTATTGTTGTATCCGGTACGTGTAGATATGATTATACATTGTGGGACAAAGAGAACTGTTTATTTAGCATCTAGGGTGGTAGCTCCAGTGGTAGAGTGTTGGAAGCCCCCGTGCATGAGGTCGCGGGTTCAAGCCCTATTGACAACAAAACAATTTTCTCAAAAAAAAAAAAGAAAAAAAAAAACTGTTTATTTACCATTGAGGCTAGTTCAAGACTCTATCGCGGTTAGATAGGAATCAAGAGCGTGATTACCCTCAACTTATATAGCAATGACGACAACATATTTTGAATATAAGCATTGGGTTCTTGTCGACATAGTAGTGTATTCTTCTGATCTCATTCATCACTTTTTCCGGCATATAAGTATAGGATTCTTATTGATATACTACTATTAGTGAATTCTTTTGATGTCTGTGATCTCCTTTAATAGTAAAGTTTGGAATGCAGTCGCACCAAAAAAATGGAATAAATGTCAAGTTTCTGATTCTCGGTCCCCAAAAGAGACTGGCTTTGCGCAAGCACAAGATGCTGATTTCAAACGCCAACATGATTAATTCCACTGTCCTTTTACAGATCTACAAAGATTTTGTTCTCTCAGAATAAGAAGATTTTTTTAACAAAAGCATGCCTCTGTGGCTTCAGATGTTTTCTTTAAACCAAGAGTCAATGGACTAAAAGTCTATAACAATGTGCATCTAAATTATTACACAGAGACGTTTGTGTCAGCAACAGAACGATTCCTGACCTAGCCGTAATGGTGGCAGCGGGCCGTGCCGGGTCGTGCCGAGGCGCGGCGGGCTGGGGACTGGGCGTGCCGAGGGGTAGGGCGGGCCGGGCTGGGCTCAAAAATTATAGAAACTCGGCACATGCCGGGTTGAAGGGGGGCGAGTCGTGCACGGGTCGTGTCGGAGGGGATCGGAGGGGCCTTGTTTGTGCGGGTCGTGCACGGCCTGGGTGGGGCGCGCCGGGCCGGGGCGGTTGGCTAGGGGAGGAACGTGACTCGGCCGTGCCACGGGTTGAGCGCGCACGAGAGCGGGCCATGCCGTGTCGGATGGTGGAGCGTGCCGTGCTCGTACCGTGTTTAGAGCGTGCCGGGCCGGGTCGCGCCAAAATAACACGCGGGTCGGCACACCTTGACTCCATGACCTAGCCGGAGTTGATTCCGGCGAGATTCAGAGAAGGGAGGAGAAGAACAGTCGAAGAGATCGAGAGCCATACAGAGGGAATTTGAGGAAGAAAAATTCAGAAATTCTTTGATTATCGATTGAATGCTCTGATACAATCACCGTGATATGCACTAGTTTCAGCTAGGGCTGTAAACGAGCCGAATCGAACCGAATATCACTTGTTTGAGTTTGGCTCGTTTAATTTAGGTGAGACGAAGTGGTAATCGGTTACGGGCTGGGCCTAGCGTCAAAGATATTTCAAAGCAAGTGAATGGGCGCTTTGCCCCAAACGCCTTGATGCAGTCCGAATAATTTCACTCTTGTTCCCCCACATTCCGTTGTTTTGAGGGTGACGATTGGAGGTGTTCTCAAAGCAAAACAGTTGTGGTTGTCCATAGCACTCACATTTTTCATATAACAAAAGTAGAGTTAATAGAAGAGAGAAAACAGCCAAGAAATCCGTACGAAAAGATCGAACACATCCTGGCATATTGGTTCGCAGATGTGTAGTTTGAGCTTGTGCTTTTCTTTGAATTATTTATTTTTAAAGACAACTATCTCACGAACGATGAACGAATAAAAGAATAACATAAAATTTTACGTGGTTCGTTAGTGAAAGATTCGGTAACTCGTACGTTAGGAAGCCAGATATGGAACTTTTTGAAAACACAAACTTGTGAAAGCAATGCAGGTTCCTGTATTGTGTTAACCTAGCTACTCCTATGTGGATACTTTGATTCTCCGTGAAGTACTGCAAGAATTGGCTTACTTGCCATATACATACATTCAATGCCATACTCATTCAGTCATACTAGTATTTGTATTAGTTGGTTGTATTTGTTGGAAAATAATTAGTTGTGATACTGGAATCTGTAAATAATGGTGATAAAAATAAAATATAAATATTGAAGCTTACAAAGCACAATCTGCAGCCGAACAGATACTTGAGAGAAGTTGTGAGTATGAGAGATTGATAGCAAGAATTTGGATGAAAAAAAACTGAGAGAGTTGCTGCTTTTAAAGAGATAAAGAGGTGGCAGACTGGCAGTTACGGTCCGTTATGCCTGTTCGATTTCGAACATAATGGTTGCAACTTTCTGAGAAGTTACAACTCTTCGGGTAGGGTTGTAATTGCTCTGGTTTGGACTCGCAGAATAGTTAAAAATTAATTTTACTAATGGGCTGGACTTATACTTAGTCTCTGGCCCAAAAAAAATAAAGCCCAACAAACCCGAGACCGAGCCGGCGGTGGCGCGCGTGGTTGTTCGAACCATAGCTAGGTCCTCCCTCCTTAACAAAATTGTTTGGGTAATTTATAGTTTGCACCCTCGAATTTATGTAAATATGCAATTCCTACCCTTAGTGTTCGTCAATTGACAGGGGACACCCTTATTTTGTACAATAATAATTACAAATTATATCCCTTCGTCCAATTCCGTTAGGGAGCTGTGAAGTGATAGTGGGGCTCACTTTTGGGGTATTTTTCATTCCCATTTTTTCCTCCTGAATTTTGGTAATTTCACTTATTACCCCTCAAGTTTAGATAAATATGCAATGCACACTATTACTGTTTGTCAATTGACATGAAACACCCTTATTTTGTGAGTTGGCAGTGGGGTACACCTTTGAATGTTTCGTTCATGCCTATTATGTCCCATAGTGATGTATAATGTCCTTTTTAACCTTTAGAAATTTAGATATTATTATTTATACCACTAAATTGTATGACTCTTTTACCTCTCCATGGATGGTTATAAATTACTATAGAATATATTCTGTTGTCAAAAGGTAAATTTGTCGAGAATGAAAATCAACACTGAATGAATTAGAAGTTTTATTTAACAAAATTCTGGTAGATTGCTTGTCAAATATCAATATCAATTTGTGATTTGTTTACTAGAATGATAATGAACTTTTTAAAGTGAAACTAAATAATATCATTGAAAATTATCCAAACCTAAAATAAAGAGGATTATTGTTGTTTTTTTTCAAAGATTATAGTATTTAATACAACTCAAGTTTATTAAAATCCAAGCGTTAAAAGCAAAAAAAAAAAAAAAAAAAAAAAAAAAAAAAAAAAAATCAAGCATTCACCTTGTTGTAATATTATAAAAAAAATGCTTGTGAACAGAAGCAAAATACATAAGATACAAAGAGATACCACATAGCAAAGAAACACAATTATATTTCTACATCTTAAGTAAATTACAAAAGGAATCAATTAAAACGACTTTTCTGCGTCTTTCCCTTTCTCTCTCTGTCAAATGAATTATGTGCCGTCATAAACCTACCTGAAACGTTTTTTGTTTTTTTGTTTTTTTGCGCATGTATTGGATAACTCAATTTTTTAGACTTGCAGAGATGAATTTATGCAGATGCGAGGTCACGGAGGGGATTTTTCGTGGCAATAACACATAATTTTTTTAGTGCTCCAGTAGAGCACTACAATCAATAAAAATGCAACACTTAAACAAGTTGACAGTGATTGGTAGACACTCATTGGTTGTAGAGTACCACGTAATGCTCTTTTGGAGCACTAAAAAATTACTCGCAATAACATTATTGAATCTTCATGAACCAACAAATCATGGGTAGATTGGTCTTTTTAGACTTTTTGTAATTTGCAGATTCAACATTGTATAAAGATTGAATGTAAAATAGTACTTACCCATTTTTCATTGGTGTCTGTCTAAACTAAGGGTATTCTCTGCCAATTGACAAACAGTAGGGTACCCAATGCCTATTTACCATAACTTGAGGGTGCTTTGTGTAAACTACCCTATAAATATTGAGTAAAGGTATATGGGCAAATTAACACTTTTACTTTTACACTTTTACATTTTCCATGACCGTTACATTTTCCATGAGTAAAGGTATATGGGCAAACTTGAGGGTCCCCGGTCAATTGATGAATATTAAGGGTAGGGATTGCCTATTTACATAAACCTAGGGATATAAACTGTAAATTACCCAAATTACTTTGTCGAAATGGTGTGCCCCTATTAGCCAAACATTAAGTAGATAAACTACTATATCTCTCTTCAAACAAAATATGAGTTCACATAAGCCGGCATGATCATATGCCGACTTCATGAAGTGGCAAACTTCAATGCCTAATTATTTCTCATCCACCCGTTAATGATTTCCAACGTTCGAGATATTGAATCGATCTCCTTATTACTTAGTTTAAGGATATATTAATGTTGGTCTCATTGAGCTTGGTTGAAATCGGGTAACAAAACCACGTCGCGAACCATAATTTTACTACAGTATTTTGCCGTGATCTTTTATAAACTCCTTTTTTAAGGATATATTAATGTTGGTCCAAGCTTGTCATTGAGCTTGGTGGAAATCGGATAACAAAACCACGTCGCGAACAACAATTTTACTACAGTATTTTACCGCGATCTTTTATAAACTCCTTTTTGATGGCGTAACTGTGTATGATCAATGCCTTCCTTCTATAGATATAGAGACCTTCTACTAAACCTACTCAACTTCACTCGCCGTTAAATCATCCCCTTTGTTGTATCTCAGCAGCTCAACTCTTGCTGCCGCTTTGTTGGATCATCTGTATTCATAATGCAGCCAACTATTTGTTTATTTGCAACGTGAATCGTCTCTTGGAACTTCTGCTTATGGCACTATCATTAGGTTACTAAAAAGTCTCGTAATTGAAACTTGTTGATCAATACTATGGTACACTATTGAATTGACAATTCATAACTCATGTTTTTTTGGGTAATAAATGTGAGGGTATGTGTTGATGTACCCAGAACTGCAAGGATGAAGTTTGTCCAGAGGTTTAATGTTGCAACCAATCAATGAAGAAGAAAGCCAGGTTTGGAAATTTTCTGACAACACGGTCACTTGCAAAACCCAGGAAAGTTCTTAGTTTAGATCATTTGAATATTTCATGGCCCTACCTGTAGGATTCGCTCTTAAATGATTCTCGTATTATCATGTGTGCCGGTATACATTCAATACAACGGATCGGATTCAAAGTTTTCCTACCCGTGGATATAATCGAAATGAACCTTAATTAGGGTTGCAAGTTAAGGGTCCCAACCGCAAACCGGACTGAACTATGATAATTGGTCTGATTCTATTCAGAACGAGTTGCGGTTTAGTTTGGGTTTGTAAGACTTTATACCAAAATTAAACGGCTCGGTTTAGGTTCCGGTTTCTTACAAACCGGCTAAAATGTTAAACTGATTATATTTATAAAATTATTAATTATTATGTTTATTTAGTTAATTACAATTATTATCACATAATGTAAAAGTAGTTCTTAACAAGTTTTTTGAAATCTTCTCTTTTTTTATTTTTTGAAACTAACAAAATGAGCAGTATGATATCCTTGCTCCTTGCTGCTGCTCATTTTGCTGGAATGCCTTTTCTCTTTTTGAGCTACGTGTTTTGTTTTCAGGTCAACAGTCAACTTGTGAGTTTTCAAGTATTTTTAGTTATATAAAAAATCTTAGGCAGCTCGAATCAAAACCTACAGTATCTGGGGAAATCGAAGTGAACTGAACCGTTTATAAACTGTAACGATTTAGTTTAGGTTTGACTTTTTCCCATACCAAGAATTAGGAATCAGTTTGAATTTCGGTGCAAACGAAACTGAACATAACCGAACTGTTTACCGACCTGATCAACGCCGATCCCTATTATGTTTGGTTTGCAATACTAGTGAAGTTTGCACCGAGTTGTATTACGTCTAGTCCGAAAATCTGAATGAAATCTATCATTTTGCTCAAGATTTGGACATGAATATAACTAACTAGAAGCATTTTTTTTACTAGTTGTCAATTCGCTAGTATGTTTGAAATTTGGGATATCCAATACAAACTAAAATTGAGAGAAAGCAAAAGAACATTTATCTATTTTCTTTATTCAGTAAAAAATGAAAATTTGAATGAAAATAGGAAAATTACAAATACCCAATGTAATTAAAATAATTACAACAATCACCCTCAAAAATAAAGGGACCCATATTGCAATTACAAAACAAACCCTCGAACTGTATAGGAATTATTTCTACTAGTCCTTGACAAGATTACCACAAACTCACCACCATCAACGCCACCGAGATGAAACCGGAGAAAACTTCACTCTTACATTTCGCACCATAAGAGTTGTCAGATACCACCACCGCTACGACCAGAACCACCATCATCCAACAAGTGGAAAAGTCCCTTCAAAATCACGTAATTACAATTAAGAACTACCTAGCGAACTGGTTCCATTTTAGCTGTCGTAGCCGGTGTGATGGAGATAGAGAAATGTCATGATCGTCATATTGGAGGCGGCAGCATGATAATACGACTACATAGCCAAAGCCACATTTTTCTGTTTGGAGTTGGAAGGACTTAGCGTGAATCGATCATTCCAAATTAAGGAGGCTACTTCTTGCCCAAATTTTTTATAAGCCTTTTTTTTTTTTTTACTTTTCCTTTTCCTTTACCATTTCTTTTTTCTTTTGATAAACTTTGTCAACCTGTACTTTGTTTGAGTTTGCGCGCACTTTGACTTATCAACGCGCACCTTGACTAATCCACCATTCATGCACTTCTCCTTTTCACTTTCATATCTTGCATATTGAAACTAAAAGAAGGTTTTTAATTTCATTTTCTTTCCTTTTTTTTCTCGTAAATCCTAAAGCACCCTCAAGACTTACTATTTTAAATAGGTAGTATCTATTTCATCATGTTAGAACATACTTGGAAAGGCGCCTTCAAGCATGACACTCATATAATTTTTCTTCTTCTTTAATTTTATAGTAAACCCCGTTTCTTAAACAACAAAAACAAAAGGCAATGCTCTCCCAAAAACATGGGTATATTACCACTTGCACACACAAAAGGGCGTCTCTACCATTAGGCCAACTTATGACTTGCCTAGGGCCCCGACAATTGGAGGGGCTCAATTTTTAATAGCAGTGAGGTTATATAAGTAGTTTCATGTGCATATATATCACACGTTTCTCTTACAAAAATTAATATTCAGTTTGCAATTTTTTTTTTCTGGTTGTATTCTCTTACAAGGTTATATCATGTTTGTTTGTCTCAAAAATCTATTGAATCACAATCAAAATAGATTATATAATTAATAAACCGAGATCTTCTACTTTCTCAAGAGATCGAATATGCAATTTTGTTATGTATATTTTTCTTTTGGAAAGAGGGCCCAAGATGTTGGAATCGCCTTGGGCCTCCGCAAAACTAGAGACGGCCCTGCACACACACACACAAAAGAAAAGAAAAAAATAAAAAGATTGATGAAACACATGTACACACAGATATAGGTACGACCGAGAGAGAGAATGGAGGGGAGAGAGGAGCAATCGGAAACTATTGGAATGGATAGAGTCGGAAAGAAGCAAACTCCGAGGAGTAATAAATATATCTTTCCGAACAACCCACTCTAGTAGCTTCCGAAAGCTCTGAATGCTCTCTTTCCTCGTACTCCGGCTAAAATCATTCTGCGAAAAGACATGAAGACAACAATATGGTGGTGCTAGCTAGCTGAAATGGGTGTATCGAGCTGGAAGAGAATGGAGGAGGGAGAGGAGCAACCGGAAACCAACGGCTTGGGTGGATTCGAAGAGTAAACTAAACCCTCCTCCGAGTGAAGTGGAGTGGAGTGGAGTAGTCGTCTCTTTCGTTCCACTCAAGCCGTTAGGTTCCGAGTGCTCTGAGCTCTCCTTCCTCATTCTCCTCTCTTTGCTCTTCTTTTCTTTCTTTGGATGACTTCATTGGCTCACTACGCTTAGCGGTATAAATAGACCTATTTCTCCACCTACCAAACCCTAGCTTTTAATATACACCACCTGTATGTGTACCTCCACACACCCTAGTGTTCTTTTGAAGGTTGACCAGTTCCAAATACATCTTGTTCTAGGGAGTGAAAAGATTTATAAGTCTCTTTACCGTATGGGCATTGCACGGAAAAAACATGGTTATTTAACTAACTTAAGTTAGTCTTTATCAGAAAAAAAAAAAACTAACTTAAGTTAGTATATTTTCAATATAAAAATATGGATTGATTACTGTAAATTTAGATGTAGTTTGACATTTATTACTTATAACTTACCGTAATTTTAATATAGCTTTCATAACTCATGTTATCAAAAATCTACAACAGCTTTATTTTTTGTTAAGAGTAGATGGATGTTAGTGGTTGTTCTTGTCTTTTATATAACTAGAAGGACTTGGGTATAATTGTAATAGTGTTAGATCTCAGGGACTACTTAGCAATTAAGTTCTCTGTTAGATCTTGCTATTAATAGTTGTAATATTTGTTAGATTGTTAATCAATCAATAACAGAAAATCGTTCCCAATTCTGTAGAACCCTAACTGTGTTCATTTCTTCACATGGTATCAGAGCTTCAATCGATCCTCTCTCTCTGTGATTCTCTGCGCGTTCATGGCGACTTCATCTTCTCCGGCACCGATCTCGTCTAATCTACAGTTCTTCGTCACAAATTTCCACCATCTCGTGCCTATCAAGCTTGATTCACAAAACTACGGAGTCTGGAAGCTTCAGTGTGAAAGTGCTCTCGCTGCTAGTTCGTTCCTTCATCGTCTTCAACAATTTTCACCGCCAGATCTGTATCTTCTCTCCGACGAAGGTATACGCATCACTAATCCTCTCTATCAGTCCTGGTTAATTGAGGATTCTTACATTCGTAGCTGTCTTCTCTCTACTTTGAGTGCGTCTGTTCTTGTGCAAGTTAAGCATCTCTCTTCGGCTTTTGATCTTTGGAAGTTTTTGGAGGATAAGTTTACTCGGTTAAACTCTACAGATGTGTATAATTTGAGGTGTAAACTTCACAATTTGACCAAAACCAGTACTCAATCTGTCAAAGATTTTCTAGCTGAGATAAGAACTATTGCTGATCAGCTAGCCATTGCTGGATCACCTGTTAATCATGCGGATTTGGTGTTCTATTCGTTGCAAGGCCTTCCTTCTGAGTTCAATTTCATTAAGCCAGTTATTAGAAACTTGCCACTCTCTTATGATATTGAGGAAGTTCATACCAGAATTCTCTCAGAAGCAGTTCATGTTGATATTGAACATAAAGCATTATTGTCCTCCAATACTGCTTCCTCTTCTTCTCTGTTTCATGTTCAAACACAAGCCAATTTTGCTCAGAAACCTTATAAGTCTAAGTGGAGTCAAGGACAGACCTACAACAAGTTTAATGGTTCTAAACCTTTTTACAACAACTCTGCACCTCAGTACAATAATTCTGTCAAGTTTACTCCTCATGGCTCTGGCTCATCTACTCCTAGAAGCTATGGTTCTACTCCTAGATCATCAGCTAGTGATGTGGTGTGTCAAATCTGCACCAAAACTGGTCATACTGCAGCTACTTGTTGGCACAGATACAAAGAAAACTTTCAGCCAAAAGTCTTCATGGCACAACCTTCAAGACCACATTGGATACTTGACTCTGGTGCTTCTAGCCATCTCACCAATGATGTGTCTCATCTCTCTAGACCTTATGGTGTACAGCCTTCTCCATACTCCTCAGTGGTTCTGGCTGATGGCTCTCATACCAATGCACACTCTTCTGGGGATGGCGTTTTGCCTACACCTCATGGTACTTTTCTCTTAAATAATCTACTTCATGTACCTTCATTAGCTCATAATCTTGTCTCAGTCCAGAAACTAGCTGAAGATAATAACTGTCTTGTCATCTTCGATGCCTCTTCTGTGGTGATACAGGACAAGGTTACCAAGAGGATTATGTACCAGGGCCAGGCTACTAATGGTCTCTACACCATCTTACCAACATCATCAACATTGCTTTCTGCTTCAATTAGTCCTCCTTCTTCTTCTCCTACTGCTTTCTCTACTAAGTCCTCAGTTGTTTCTTCTCATTACAAGTGGCATGCCAGGCTGGGTCACCCTGGTACTGCTATTTCTCAAGTGTTGTTTAAGAAAAATCTTCTCCCATGTGTTCTTGATACTCATTGCTCTTCTTGTGCTTTAGCAAAAAGCAAGAAGTTACCATTTTCAACCACACCATCTCCCAGATCTTCTCATGTTCTTATGCTTCTTCATCTAGATGTCTAGGGTCCAGCACCTGTTATTTCTCACTCAGGTTACAAATATTATCTCCTTGTGGTTGATGATTATACAAGATTCTCTTGGTGCTTCCCTTTATCTCTCAAGTCAGATGTATGTGCTGTTTTCAAGAATTTTGTCACACAAATTGAAAATCAACTCTCCACTTCAGTCAAAGCAATCAGAACAGATGGAGGAGGAGAATTTTGCAATAAATCTTTGACTGATTTTCTTCTCAATAAGGGTATTCTACATCATGTTACTTGCCCTTACACTCCTCAACACAATGGAGTGGTGGAGAGGAAACACAGGCATATTGTGGAGACTCTCAGGGCTCTCCTTGGTCATTCCTCTGTGCCTATGAAGTACTGGATAAAAGCTCTTCTTACTGCAGTCTATTTAGTCAACAGAATGCCATTATCTGTGCTCAATTTTGTGTCTCCTTATGAACTCTTATTCAGTACTGCTCCAGATCTTACTCATACAAGAGTATTTGGGTGTTTGTGCTACCCTTGGTTGAAGCCTTACACACCTACAAAATTGGACAGTAGAAGCATTGCTTGTGTGTTTCTGGGTTACAACACTCCTTGTGGCTACAAATGTTTGGATCCTCTCACTGGCAAGATTTATTTGTCAAGACATGTTGTGTTTGAAGAAGATCTCTTCCCTTTTCAAACATCAACAGTTACTCCTGATCTCACTCACTCTGCTACTGCTGCATTTCATGAACTTCCAGAGGTATCTACTACTGTGACTTCTTTTGACACATTTCATCATTCTTCTCCTATTCCTAATACAAGTGATACAGTTAGTCCTTTGCCTGCTAGTCCTATTCCTGCTTCCTCAAATCCAGTTATGGACCCTGCTTCTTCTTCTGCACCTTCTTCTTCATCCTCCACTCATCCAGTTATGCCATCTCCTTCACCATCTCATACTCTTCTTTCTCATCATATGATCACAAGATCCAAGAGTGGCATTGTAAAACCAAACCCTATTTTCTCTCTTCTAGCTACTGTTCCTCATGAACCAGCTAGTGTTGCTGAAGCTAAACATGATCCCTTGTGGTACAATGCTATGTGTGAAGAGTATAAAGCTCTTCAAACACAACAAACCTGGGTTTTGGTTCCTCCACCTGCTGATAGGAATATCATTGGTTGTAAGTGGGTGTTTAAACTCAAGAGGAATTCAGATGGTTCCATCTCCAGATATAAAGCAAGGCTTGTAGCCAAAGGGTTTAGTCAACAAGAAGGGCTTGACTATACTGATACTTTTAGCCCAGTTGTGAAGCAACAAACCATTAAGTTGGTTTTAACTATTGCAAATCATTTTGGTTGGTCTTTAAGGCAGTTTGATGTCAATAATGCCTTTCTCCATGGCCCACTGACAGAAACTGTATTCATGAAGCAGCCACCTGGCTTTGAAGACAGTGCTCATCCTCACTTTGTGTGTGCTCTCCAAAAAGCTCTGTATGGCCTCAAGCAGGCCCCTAGAGCTTGGTACCAGCTCTTACACAAATTTTTACTTGGCTTAGGTTTTCAAACCTCTCCTACTGACACCAGTCTCTTCTACAGACACAGTGCAAATGGTGTGGTTATTCTATTGGTGTATGTGGATGATCTAATTGTCACTGGCAGTGATGTGTCCTTCATCCAACTTTTGGTTACTAGGATGAATCAAGAGTTCTCTATTAAAGACTTGGGTTCTTTAACATACTTTCTGGGTATTTCTTACCTTCCTACTTCAACTGGTTTTGTCTTGTCTCAAACAAAGTATGCAGCTGAAATTCTTGCCAAAACTGGTTTTGTTGATTGCAAAAGTGTGGCTACACCTATGGCTTTGAAGAAAGATGTCACTCCTGATCTCACTCCTCTCTCTGTTTCTGAAGCTCTTATGTACAGAAGTACTGTTGGCTCTCTTCAGTACCTTACTATCACTAGGCCTGATTTGGCCTTTGCTGTCAATTATGCTTGCCAGAAACTTCATAATCCTACAGTGAGTGATATGAAGTTACTTCACAGAATTCTCAGATTTGTCAAAGGTACACTGCATTATTCTTTGTCTTTTCACAAAAGTGAGTTGGATTTGGTTGCTTATTCTGATAGTGATTGGGCTGGAGATGTCTTGGACAGAAAGTCAGTTACTGGTATTTGTGTGTTTCTTGGCAAAAATCTCATTTCATGGTCTTCAAAGAAACAGGCTACAGTATCCAGGTCCTCTACAGAAGCAGAATTTAGAGCTCTTGCTCATACTGCTACAGATGTTCTTTGGTTAAAGATTCTACTCACTGAGCTCAAAATTCCTCTTCAGACTACTCCCAGATTGTTTTGTGATAATGCTTCTGCTCTACAGCTCACTCTCAATCCTGTTCTTCACAGCAGAACCAAACATATGGAGTTAGACTGCTATTTTGTTAGAGACAGAGTGGCCAAGGGTCAGCTGTGTGTGTGCTATGTTCCTACTGCAGCTCAGCTGGCTGATTTGTTTACTAAACCTCTTGTTGCTACCAGGTTTCAATTGTTGTCTCAAAGCTTGGGTTTGATTACTTCTTCTCCCAGTTCTGCTGTTGGTTGATCTCTACTGCTACTGTGTCAAGCTAATAGTTCTCTAGCACTATTAGCTTGAGGGGGGATGTTAAGAGTAGATGGATGTTAGTGGTTGTTCTTGTCTTTTATATAACTAGAAGGACTTGGGTATAATTGTAATAGTGTTAGATCTCAGGGACTACTTAGCAATTAAGTTCTCTGTTAGATCTTGCTATTAATAGTTGTAATATTTGTTAGATTGTTAATCAATCAATAACAGAAAATCGTTCCCAATTCTGTAGAACCCTAACTGTGTTCATTTCTTCACATTTTTTACCTTAGAAACTACCAGCATTTTATAAATTGTTACCAATCTACACAAATCCCTTGTGAAGTTAAAAAAAAAAAAAAGAAAAAAAAAAAAAAAAACTTTGCCATGTTTATACATTTACAAAACTTCTTCTTCGCGACAATTACCATTGTCTGCTCACATGTCACTCACTATCCACCCCCATCATGCAAAAATCACCATTTACCCTGTGTATTCACGGCTAGGGTACTTTAACAGTCAACGTCGTGAGGGTGATTGGTAGCAATTTATAAATTTCGGATATGTTTCTTTTTTTGAGAATCGGATATGTTTTGTGGTCAAATTAAAACCACAATAAGTTGTCGATAATGAATATAAATCTCCATCTAGGTACCAACATTGGCAACTGCACCTCATTTTTTTAGGTAATGCACCACCAATTTACTTTTAATTTTTCCGAGGACTTATTTGTTTTTCGTCTACTGAGTTTGAACTTACAATGCTATGGAAGAATTTTTAAATTTTCTACCACTTCACCTAACACCTAATTTCATGGACCTCAATTAACCCAAATTGTTTTTCCACGACAAGAAATGAAGAGAAACAAAACTACCACTCCGTTTCTTCTCTTTCTCCCCCTATTGACTTTTTTACTCGTAGTTGGGTCACTTTGACCCGGCAATTTGGATGGCAAACGATATAACTTTTTGATAAATTTTCCATTGCATTATAGAATAACACTTATTCTACAACACCATGAAAGAATTGTCAATAAATTGCTTCGTTTTGCTATCCAAATTACTGAGAAAATGTTCCCGTGATTAGTGGTAAAAGTCAAAAGGGGGAAAGAAAAGAAACAGAGTGGTATTATCACGGGCCTTAAAGACAAAGACTGAAACTCAGTCTTGACGAGACGCCCAGACCTATCTATCAAAACATGGGCCTTCTCTATATTTATTAGCCCAACTAACGTTAAACCCCTATTCAGGGTTTCTGTACCGTCTCAACGAGAGAGGAAGAGGGCAAAGAGCAAAAGTTCTCCATAGAAGACGATTCGCTACAATGGAGATCGAGAACCCAAACCCAACAAAACCCAATTTCCCTCCCCTAAAACCCCACGAAACCAACGAAGCCAAACCCCAGTTCCGCAAAATCACCGTCCCATCTCACCGCCTCAATCCGTTAAAAAAGTCCTGGATGGAAATCTACACTCCAATCTACGACCACATGAAGATCGACATCCGAATGAATCTCAACCCCAACCCCAAAAAAGTCGAACTCATGACCCGACCCGACACCCCCGACGTCAGCAACCTCCAGAAGTGCGCCGACTTCGTCCACGCCTTCACGCTAGGCTTCGACGTCATCGACGCTGTTGCTCTCTTACGTATGGATGAGCTCTATGTTGACTCGTTTGAGATTAAGGATGTCAAGACTTTGAAGGGTGAGCATCTTTCGCGTGCGATTGGGAGGCTTTCTGGAAAAGGTGGGAAGACGAAATTTGCGATTGAGAACTCGACCAAGACGAGGATTGTGATTGCGGATACGAAGATTCATGTGTTGGGTTCGTTTAAGAATGTTAAGGTTGCGAGGGATTCGCTTTGTAGTCTTATTATGGGGTCGCCGGCTGGGAAGGTGTACTCGAAGCTTAGGTCTGTTTCTGCTACATTGGCTTAAAGATTTTGAATAAGACTGTTTTTCTTTTTCCAAAATGTGGGTTATGTTCTGTTCTTGAATTATTTATAGAGTTTTGATATTAATGATAAGGAATGAATGGTTGTTCTCTATGTGTAGAATTTACAATTGAGTTTATCGGATCAATGGTTGTGTTTGCTGCATTCTCCTTGTAGCTGCAGCAAAGCAAGTTCATGAAGAACTATGTTTTCTTTCATGGGATTGAACAGAACATGCATTGTTGTTTGAATGTGTGTTGAAGTTTTATGCACTCAAATAACGAATAGGTACTCTATATCTACACAAGTGCATAGCCCATGCCCGAGGGCACTGCGACAAAAAAATATGATAATTTCTTTGAATTGTTGTGATTGTCTTATTTTTAAGTATATAGTTCTTAGAATATGATAAGGATAAGCTATTTCACACGTCACATTTTGGGGATTGCTTATTCCCCATGGCAACTTATTATGTAGATGGAAGTTGAATTTGAATGTGAAGGCGATGATTTTTTCGAATGGATTTGTAATCCATTGCTGCCTGCTCATGACAAAGTAAATCACTTAAATTTGAGCTATTCTTTGACATGGTGATTGTGGTTCGGCATCTTTAGTGACCGAATTATGGATTAGACAAATTTAATTGGCTGTGTGAGAGGAAATGTAGACTTGTGGTCTGGACTGGTATTTTTTTTGATGGTGGTGGTGTTTATAATGGACTAAGTGGAGGTACAGAAATCAAGGTTATGGTGGTTCTCCATGACAAGTTTTCTGTTAAGTTGCTGATGATGTCAGGAAATGCTTAAAAACAGCAATTGACCAACTGAGGGAGGTACAGAAATATAGTTTGTAGGGGTACTCCAACATAAGTTTTCTTTGAAGTTGCTTAAAGACATAGCAATTGGCCGAGAGAAGATTAAGTTGTCCTTAGATAGTGTTATGACAAACCACCTTACGAACGAAGAACGAATAAAATAAGAACACGAGTATTTTACGTGGTTCGCTAGCAAAATATTTGCTAACTACCTCCACAGCGGAAAAGCACTATTTATTCACTTAAGATGAACAATTACAACTTGTATTGCATATGAAACTAGGAACCCAAAGGATCCTTATATACTACTAAAAAAACCCCACCCAAAAGAGGTCACACATGTGCCCGCCCAATTGTTTCCATATTTGATATAGAAAGAAACTTGGGCTGCCTATTAATTGTGGCCTTTGACTTTTATTCAAAACTGGCTCCAATTTGTTTCCATAATCACATCTCATGCTGCCTTTGACTTAGTCAAGTCAATTCAAGGCACACTGCCTCAACAAATCTCCACATTGACTTGAATTCTCTCGTCAACAGCAGCTGCTCCTCTTCTCGTAAATAAAGCTACGTCTTCTCCGCTCCCAATTGTCTCTCGTCACAGAGACTCACTGGACCCCCACCGTGTCCGACATGCCCCGAAGGGCTTCACTGGCTCAAGATGTTGAGCAATTCCAGACAATGCTGAAACTTGCTCTCCGGAACCGGCTTGGTGAACATATCTGCGGGGTTGTCAGCAGTCCCCACCTTCATCACCTTGATCCTGCTCTCGTTTCTCAGAAAATGATACCTGACGTCGATATGCTTGGTCCTTTCATGATGAACTTGGTCCTTAGTCAAGAAAATCGCACTCAAGCTATCGCAGTAGACTATCGCCTGATCTTGAAGTAGCCCTAGATCATTGACCATTCCCTTAAGCTAAATTGCCTCATTTGCTGCTTCCGTTAGAGCCATATACTCCGCCTCCGTGGTGGACAAAGTCACTGTTGGCTGTAGCGTCGCCTTCCAACTCACAACAGATGCTCCGAGAGCAAATACGTAGCCTGTCATTGATCTTCTACTGTCAATATCCCCTACATAGTCCGCATCCGAGAAACCAGCTACCGAGATGTTTTCACGTGACCCATGACATAGGCCAATGTCTGACGTACCCTTAAGGTACCTGAATATCCGCTTCACCGCCTGCCAATGGTCCCTACCCGGATGAGCCATAAAACGACTAACCACACTAACAGCGAATGCTATGTCCGGTCGAGTACAGACCATAGCATACATGAGACTTCCAACTGCGCTAGCATATGGAACCTTGGACATATACTCCTTCTCATCCTCAGTCTGAACGGTGTATACTCCTAGCTTGTTGTTAGTTGCCATAGGAGTATCTTTAGCTTTAGCTGATAACATCCCGAATCTTGCCAAGATCTTCTTGATGTATCCCTGCTGTGATAAGAAAAGCTTCTTCTCCTTCCTGTCTCTATAGATCTCAACTCCTAATATCTTCCGAGCAGCTCCCAGATCCTTCATCTCGAATTCCGCACTAAGGGACCTCTTCAGTTCTCTAATGTCCTTGATATTTCGAGTTGCAATCAAAATATCATCCACATATAGAACTAGGTAAATACGTGATCCACCATGCAACTCTTTGTGATACACGCAACAATCATACTCGCACTTGTGGTAACCAATCTTCAACATGAAGCTGTCAAACCTCTTGTACCATTGCCTCGGCGACTACTTAAGTCCGTAGAGAGATCTCTTCAGCTTGCACACGTGGTTCTCTCTTCCAGGAACTTGGAACCCCTCCGGTTGGCTCTTGTATATTTCCTCCTCCAACTCTCCGTGCAGGAAAGCTGTCTTGACATCCAATTGCTCAAGCTCTAGGTCGTGGTGTGCCACTAAAGCTAGTAACACCCGGATAGAAGTATGTCTGACCACCGGTGAGAAGATCTCGTTGTAGTCAACTCCCTCTTTCTGACTGAACCCTCTTGCAACTAGCCTTGCCTTATACTTGACGCCCTCTCCAGATGTAGTTCCTTCCTTTCTTCTGAAAACCCACTTGCAACTGACTATCTTCCTTCCCGCTGGCAATTTTACAAGCTCCCGAGTCGAGTTCTTGCTAAGAGACTCCATCTCTTCTCCCATCGCGGCAATCCATTGTGCTGACTCAGAACTAGATATAGCGGCCTTGTAGGAGGATGGCTCGTCCTCTACCTCTTCCGCTACCTGTAATGCATATCCCACCATACCATCATCTCTGTATCTCGCCGGAGGTTTTATGACTCTCCTTGGTCTTCCTTCAGCAATACTTTGATGAACTGGTTCCTCTGGTGTAGACGCATCCTCACTATCAGACTCTTCTGCTTCTTCCTCTTCTGCTTCTGGCGGCGGTGTAGGGATTTCGGAATCCTTAGGATCAGTAGGATCCGAATCTCCCTCCACCTTCTTCTTTGCACCTCCAAGCTCCACTTCCACGGAGTTCTTCAACATATGAGTCTCATCAAAGACTACACTTCTGCTAAGTATAATCTTGTTGTCTGCCCATATCTTGTATCCCTTCACACCTGTTCTGAAACCCATGAATACTCCCTTCTTAGCTCTTGGTTCTAGTTTCCATCATCAACGTGATAATAGGCAACACAACCAAAAACTCTCAAATCCGAGTAATCCACTGCGGGTCCAGACTTCCATAGGAATCTTGCATCCTATACCTGTGTGCGGGCTACGATTTATGAGATAGCATGCCATGGAAACTGCCTCTCCCCAGAAACATCTAGAAAGACATGCATTCGAAAGCATGCACCTTGCTTTTGCTAAAAGTGTCTGATTCATTCTCTCGGCTACACCGTTCTGCTGCGGTGTGTGCCGAACGGTGCGATGGCGTGCTATTCCCTGATCCTTCCAGAATCCATCAAAATCTGATGAACAAAACTCTAAGCCGTTGTCCGTGCGCAGCCTCTTCACCTTCTTTCCCACCTGATTCTCTACTAGCGTCTTCCACTCCTTGAATCTTGCAAAGGCTTCACTCTTGTGCTTCATCACGAATATCCAAGTCATCCTGGAGTAATCATCTATGATGCTCAGAAAATACCTATACCCGCCAATCGCCTCAACTCGAGATGGACCCCAGCAATCCTAATGGATATAATCAAGAGTACCTTTCGTTCCATGAACCGCCTTAGGGAACTTGCTACGCTGTAGCTTCCCATACACGCAGTGCTCACAAAACCCTAGGCTCTTGGGCGCATGCCCGGTGAGATAGCCTTTCTTGTGAAGTTCCTGCATTCCACGTTCACTCATATGACCGAGCCTCATATGCCACAGCTTGGTTAGATCAGCTTCCTTAATCTCGACTGAGACAACTCTAGCAGAACCTGTGATCGTCGAACCTTGCAACATGTACAAAGTCCCATTCTTGACTCCCCTGAGAATCACCTTAGAACCCTTGCAGACTTGTAGATCTCCACCTTCACCTTTGAAACTGTATCCCTTGCTGTCGAGTAGACTCAAGGAGATCAGATTCTTCTTAATAAGTGGTACGTGCCTGACTTGCTCTAAAGTACATAATTTCCCTTCATTCGTCTTCAATCTAACTGAGCCGCTCCCAATCACCTTACAGACGGCTCCGTTTGTCATGTAGACAGACCCTCCATCCGTTTGGTCGTACGTCGAGAATAGCTCCCTGTTAGAGCAAATATGATAGGAAGCTCCGGAATCAAGAACCCGCGCATCTTGAGAGTGCGTGACAACATCCGCCATTAGAACGTAATCATCCTCCGATGAGTTACCTTGTTCTGCTACGGCTGCGGATCCATTCTGCCCCTGTTGACCTCGTTTCGGACAATCTCTCTTCCAGTGCCCCTTTTCCTTGCAAAAGGCACAAACATCCTTGGGTAACTTAGAACCTGAGAATTGCTTCTTCTTGTTCTTCTTACCCTTCTTGCTTCCCCCCGTCGCCATTAATCCGGAAGCATGGTCCTCTGTACCTATGCCTGCACCCTTATGGCGCAATTCCCTAGCATGGAGCGCCGATCTGACCTCCTCTAGGGTTAAGTCATCCTTGTTCACAATGAACGACTGAACAAAGTTCTCGTATGAAGGAGGTAACGAGATCAATAACAAAAGTGCGGCGTCCTCATCATCCACCTTCTCGCCAATATTACGCAAATCTAACAGAATTGTGTTTAACTGATCAAGGTGGTCCTTGAGAACCGTACCTTCGAGCATCCGCAAAGTGAAGGGCCTCTCCTTTAGCATCAACTTGCTAGTGAGACTCTTTGTCATGTAGAGACCCTCTAACTTGAGCCAAAGCACTGCTTCTTGCTTCTGATCTGCGACCTCGATGATCACGTCATCCGATAAGCACAGTATAATCGTTGCGTGTGCCTTCTCCTCCATCGCCTTGAACTCCGCTGATGCAACATTCATGCCTCCCTTGTCCGCGGTCAAAGGTGCCCACAAGCCTTGCGATTTGAGCAAAGCCTCCATCTTTATCTTCCATAGACTGAAGTTGTTCCCTCCTGTGAACCTGTCGATCTTCAACATCGATCCGGACATCGTTCTAGGTGGATCTTGAACTCTAGTCGCGTGCTCCACCTAGATCGCAAAACCCTAGCTTTGATTTCACCAAGTTGTGAAACCCTAGTTTTGCTCCGCCTTGATCTTGAAACACGGCCAAACTCAAGCTCTGATACCAGTTTGTTATGACAAACCACCTCACGAACGAAGAACGAATAAAAGAAGAACACGAGTATTTTACGTGGTTCGCTAGCAAAATATTTGCTAACTACCTCCACGGCGGAAAAGCACTCTTTATTCACTTAAGAGGAACAATTACAACTTGTATTGCATATGAAACTAGGAACCCAAAGGGTCCTTATATACTACTAAAAAAAAACCACCCAAAAGAGGTCACACATGTGCCCGCCCAATTGTTTCCATATTTGATATGGAAAGAAACTTGGGCTGCCTATTAATTGTGGCCTTTGACTTTTATTCAAAACTGGCTCCAATTTGTTTCCATAATCACATCTCCTGCTGCCTTTGACTTGGTTAAGTCAATTCAAGGCACATTGCCTCAACAAATAGTACATAAATATAGGAAGTTGAATTTGAATGTAGAAGTATTTTATTTGGATGCTTTAGATAAGGTACTTGTTACAATGGAATGTAGTGACTCGATCGAAATTGAGAGCCTGAGTGGGTTAGAAATCTTTCTCCTGGGTAAGACTGGTTTGGTTGGTGTTAAGTTAGTTGTGTCTTGAGGAAGGTATCGGGTACCTTCTGGTCATGAATGAAGTCATTGGGTCAGGGCATCTGATGGCAGGCGAAAATTTAATAATCTGGGTTCCAAAGACGACAAGGCAAGGTATAAGCTGCTTGTTGCAACGAAAATAATAGTATCAGAACATGGTGTATCAAGTTGAATGTTGGAGATTCATACTTGACTGTAGATGCTCAGTCAGTGTGATATTGCTGCAGTAAGGAACTCTCAATCTGGTTATTAGGGACAGAGTAGAACACTCAATAAGAGAATAACATAGCTGAATAATTCCCGAATAACAACACTCCTGTGATCTTCAGCCAATATGAGAAATCATTTGCACGAATAAACGATTCTATGTGATGAGCTCCACTTTTTTTTTCACAGGCAACGAAAGATATCATAGAATAAAATAGAGTCTTACAAGCCATAGTCCAGGGACATATCCCTTAAAAACAAAAAGCATAAGAGGAAAATACAAACAAAAGAGAGGCTCTGCCAGTTAAAAACAAAAACGAGCGTCTTCCTGGGCTGATTTTGCGAGGGCGTGCGCTGCGGAGACATCGGATCTGTCAACCTTCGACACGGTGCATGAAATCAAGCGATGAAGACGTTCTAGAACAGCCTGGACGGTGGCAGAGTCCTCAAAGGACCCTTTAGTAGGATCCTGGAGCTGCAAGATGAGGTTAGAACAATCTGTGAGAAAATGTACTGATAGTAAGTTTGACGTACTACACCAAA
Source organism: Linanthus parryae (assembly GCA_023055425.1). NCBI lineage: Eukaryota > Viridiplantae > Streptophyta > Magnoliopsida > Ericales > Polemoniaceae > Linanthus > Linanthus parryae. Next base: position 122,158,805 of record JALGPY010000004.1, on the reverse strand, counting down.
CACTAGCATAATAAAGAGCAAGGATCTCTGTGTGAAGGGCCGAGTGGGCGTAGGTTCTGCGCTTCTCGGGTGTAGAGGAGTTGTCCGTCCTTAGAGAAGACGGCGAACCCAAGCCCTGCTGAGCCTGTATTGTGCTTCCACGCGCCGTCTGTTTGGATGATGAAGTCGTGGCTCCCGTCAGTGGAGGGTGGTCTCGTGCCTCCCGTGAAAGAAGTTGGGATTGGGGTTGTGGCCATCGTTGCATTCCGGCACCGTTCTTTGTCATGTTCAAGAGACAGCCAGGAGGTTGAAAGCTGAGGCAACTGCTTCCCCTGTGATGTGGGCGGGACTGGGAGTGGCGCCATTAAAAGTTGAGTCGTTCCTTGCCTTCCAAAGGTTCCAAATAATGGCCATAAAAGCGCAGAGGTTTCTCTTGTCCTGTCTGAGGGTCTGCATCCAGTGATGGATCCACTGGGGGAAATCCAGGTTGGGGGTGTAGTGAGGATTTGGTTGCCGAAGGGGGATCTGGCCCATGTGTCGACTGCTATACGGCAAAGGCGGAAGATGTGGTCCGGGGATTCCTCAGAACTTGTGCAAGACCGGCAAAAGGGGGAGACATGGGGGAGTCGAAAGGCAAGGTTTTGGTTGGTCGGAAGGGCACCGGAGAGGGTTTTCCATAAGAAGACTTTAATTTTCTCTGGAAGGGGGAGGATCCATAGGATTGTCCATTGGCTTTGTGGGGTTTCGGGCGTAAAGGATTCAATAAGGGAAGCCGGACCGAAAGAAGGTTTTTGGGAGGTGGAGCTGAGGTGGCGGCCGGATTTGGTTGAGTAGAATCCTGTCCTCGTGTATGGCCAGACGATGTTGTCCGGGGCAGGGGAGAGGTGGAGTCTGATACAGAGGATTCGAGGGATGAGAAAGTGGGGGATGTGGGTGTGGAGAGCTTGCAGGTTCCAAGAGGGGAGGTTGTTATGGTGGGAAATGAGGTTTGAGACTTTTAGAGAGGGGTTAGGGTTATGGCCAAGGAAAGTGGCTAGGGTGGGTTTGAGAGTGGGAATCCATCGATCCGTGAAAACATTGACTGATTCTCCGTTCTTGATGTTCCATCTGATGCCTTCCTTCAGGAGGTCACGCCCGTAGAGGATGATGCGCCAAGTCCAAGAGCAACCCTAGGGCGGTTTAGCATGGAGTAGGTCATCCTTCCGATAGTTTTTTGCTGTGAGTGTTTGGGAGAGTAGGAGGTTGGGTTGGGTTAGGATTCTCCAGCTCTGCTTCGCAAGAAGGGCTTTGTTGGTAGCTCTAAGGTCCGAGAGGCCCAATCCCCCTTGTGAATTTGGCTTCAGGAGGGTTGTTTTACTGACCATGTGCAGTGGTTTTGGTGAGTTAGGGTTCCACCAGAAACGCCGGATATCTGCCGATACCCGATCACAAACTGAGAGGGGAATCTTGAAGGTGGAGGCAGCATAAATTGGGAGGGACTGTAAGGTAGATTTTGCTAGGTTAAGGCGCCCCGCGCTGTTGAGCCATTTTCCGTGCCAACCATTTGTTCTTTTTGTCGTCTGGTCTTTGATGAACCCAAAAAAAGTAGTTTTTGCTGGGCCAGGATTAGTGGGGAGACCAAGGTATCGGGATGGGTTTTCAGTGAGCGGGTAAGGGAGGTGTCTGGAGACGAGTTGGATTGTACGAAGGCTGGAGTTTGGGCTAAGGATGACCGAGGTTTTGTCTCTGTTGATGGTTTGGCCTGAGAAGGTGCAGAAACTGTTCAGCGTGGCCTCGAGGGCCCTGCAACTGCGACGAGACGCTTTGAAGAAGATAAGGCAGTCATCTGCAAAGAAAAGATGGGAGATGGAGGGTGCAGTTGGGTGAATTTTGATGCCCGGGCTGGAGTTCCGGCTTTCTAGGGCGTGAAGGTTTTGGGATAGGGCTTCAAGGTAGAGGATGATAAGGTAGGGTTAGAGGGGGTCCCCCTGGCGGAGTCCTCTTTTTGGGTGGAAAATCTCTGTTGGCCTTCGGTTGACCAGGACAGCCATGGAAGTGGTGGGGTAGCATTGGGAGAGGAGGGAGATCCAGTGCGGGGGAAAGTGCATTTTAGCCAGAAGGGTTGTGAGGAAGTTCCAGTTGACCCTGTCAAAGGCTTTGCTCATGTCGATATTAAGGGCCCCCAGGGCTGTGCGACCCTTTTTCCTGTGATTGATGGTATGGAATAGCTCATTGGCAAGGATCGAGCTGTCAGTGATCTGTCGTCCAGGGACGAAAGCATTTTGGTTGGGGCTAATGATGGTGTTGAGGATAGGCTTCAGTCTATTGGCTAGGATTTTGGAGATGATTTTGTATAGGTTGTTGCAAAGGCTGATGGGACGGAAGTCAGAAGGTCTGGAGGCACCAGGTTTCTTTGGGATGAGGACAATATGTGTGAGGTTTATTTCCCTAAGCATGTGGTCGGATTGCAAGAAAGAGAGTGCAGCGGTGGTGATTGAGGGGCCAACAATGTCCCAATACTCCTGAAAAAAGAGAGCTGGCATTCCGTCCGGTCCCGCTTTGTGAGTGCCAAGATCGAAAGCGGCTGCTTTGACCTCTGCAGCAGTGAAGGGTGCGTTCAGGAGGTTAAGATTGTCGTTGGAGAGGGTGGTGTGGAAATCGTTACATCCAATCCAAGATTCTGGGTGGGGGTTGGGTATGGGGGTTTGAAAAGATCTTTGAAGTACTGGACAAGGGCATTGCCTATCTCATCATCTGTTGCGTAGGAGCGGTCAACCTGGTCGTGGATGATGTTGATCCTTGAGGACGCTTGTTTGATCTTGAAAGCTTTGTGGAAAACAGTGGTGTTACGATCCCCTTGGTGCAGCCACTTAACCTTTGATTTCTTCGCCCAATAGGCTTCCTCTTGGAGAAGGAGCTGTTCAAGTCTGAGCCTCGCGTTTGCTTCCCTAGCAGCGAAACCTTGGGATTGGGGGAGGGTGTGGCAGTGGTGCAGATGTTGTTTGAGTCGAAGAATCTCTTGAGTGAGCGGCGTGGTTCCATGCTGATTCTATTTGAGAAGGGCAATGCGTGTGGCATTCCATTTGGTTTGGACTTGGAAGAGGGGAGAGCCTATGCAGTTTGTACCCCAGGGCCTAAGGATGGTAGATCTACAGGAATCAAGCCTGGTCCAGTAGCTCTTGAAACAGAACCGTGCCTTTCTCTGAACGGGGATGGGGGTTTTAAGGATCATCGGGCCATGGTCGGAGGCGAGGATGGGAAGGTTTATGATGTGGCCTTGGGGGAAGGAGGATGACCCTTCAGGGTTGCAGAAGCCCCTGTCTAATCTCACATAGGTGCGGCCACTACCTTCCCTATTTTTAGACCAAGTTAGATGAGGGCCCGAATATGGTATTTCAGATCGGTGGAGTGTGGAGAGAAGTTGCAGGAGGTGGGAAGCACCAGGGACAGCGGAGGACCGCGGTCCCCATTTGTCGGAGGTGCATGTGGCTTGGTTGAAATATCCAATGCAGGCAAGCGGGTCGGGGATGGTTGCCAGGATGGCGGTGAGTGATTCGAACACCTGCTGGCGCAGAGGGAGGTAGGGTGAGCCGTAGATACAGGCAAGGTGCCAGGGGTTGTGGTTCCTATCTGAGACCTGAACAAGGATGATGTGTTTGTCCGAGTGGATGTGGTTAACGGTGAAAGAGTCTTTCTAGCCTAGCCAGAGGCCTCCACGGGAGCCCTCTGGCTCGACACATAAATGGTTGGTAAAGCCCCATTTAGTGAGGATGGGGTTCGTGGTAGAGGAATTGCACTTCGTCTCCATAAGGAAGACTAGGCCAGGACAGTACTCAGAGATGTCCGTCCCGAGCGTATGAACTGTCAGGGGTTGGCCCAAGCCCCTGCAGTTCCAGCTGTAGAGAATCATTGGTGATGTCGTGACTGCTCCATGGCAGTCACAGCAGTCGTGGAGGGGTTGGCCTTAGGTTTCTTCAGGGGTGGGGGACACGTAGTGATGAAAGTGGGTTTCCTTTTGTGAGGAGTGAGGTGAGTGTCAACTGGTGTCTTTATCCTCTTGTAAGGGATTATTAGGGGGAGGGGGCGTTTTTTTCTCGGTATAAAGGGGGTGTTGTGCAAAAAAATTCTTTTTTTAGTTGAGGGTGGGGGAGGCGGGTCCGGTGTGATGTGATTTAGTAGCAGGGGGTGGGCAGTGTATAAAGATAGCATTGAGTGACAATTTAGCTAAGCTAGCATGCTTAAACAGTAGTAAACGGCAAGATAGATGCATGATAGGCATGTGGGGAAAAATAAGACTTGGCGAAGGATAAGTCATACCGGAGTCGGTGTCGTGGAACGACAACCTGATCCTGCGAGTAGGCGCCACAGTGATCCTGGCTCCTATCTTTGGCGTCCTTCTGACCGGTGGCGCGTCGGGGTAGGTGGTTGCCTGAGCGATCGGCTGGTAGACCACCAAGTCTCGGCAGGTGTTGGGAGGGACATCCATCTGCTTCACGTGGGTTGGGAGAGCCATGCGTTTCTTAGGTGGGAGAGTGGGCTCAGGAGCATTCTTCCTCTTGGTGGACTTGCTAGTAATTGTGGGCTCAGTTTCATCTCCACTTAAAAGGTCCATTGTCGGACAGCAAAGTTTAAACCAGAAAGTGAAAAAATGGCAGAGCATAAGAGGATAATCCGAGTACTTTATTTGAAGAAAGACTGAAAAAAGGTGTTGTGGATTCACAATCATTTAGGTGATCTTTGAAGGGGACAAGAAATGCCCATCTCAGGTAATCACACACTTTAGTATAACTAATAGAGTAGTTATATCACCAAACGAGTACATATTTTGTGGGTACAACTAATAGAGTAGGAAAGAGATTACGATCAATCCGGATTAGCTGAATCGCTCGTACAATGGACAAGAACCCATGACAACAAGAAAGATACGAGGTACATCAGTTTTCAGTTTTTATAAACGCGTTTATGGTTTGTACATTTCTTTTATAAAAATTGTCTAGAAAAATACAAAATTTATTACAATTTTTTAGCTTATCATTTATCTTATTTGATCAGTCATTTTTTATAGGTAACCCTAAAAAAATGAGTAATAAGAAATTAGATATTTAGTGACTATAGAATTCAGACCAGCAGCAAATTAAGATAATCATACAAAAATTATCTTCAATCTTTAAACTCATAAAAACTAGTCAAAATCGTAATCTCATTGACAATATCATCTAGGAACTTCAACTGGAAGAAGTAACTCAACATGATAGAGTAATTTAAAAAAATGAACAAAATTGAGATTGGTTTGGGGCGGCCGGGTTGGGCGATTTTTGCTCACCCCTGCCTCTAGGTACCAATGACGAACCACTTGGAAGCGTTTGTCTCCTTAATGTTGTTAGCTGCATTTTGGTTATCTGTGTCTACCCTGGTGGTGTGAGTTTTAGTAGTATCTTCCAGTTGACCCAAGGTTGTAAGGGTCAAAAGGGTGGAAAATTGTGTCTTCCATAGCCGCTTTGTTCTTGTGTAGCCGAATTTGCCAAAGAACAAGGCCTAAATACCGTTTATCCTATTCTTGAGTGAGTGAGACTAAGAGGGCTAGGGATGGGTTTGTGTTGTGTGGTGGCTAGCCATTATGGAAGTTGATACTAAGCCTCCTTGCCCAACGTGATGGGACATACTGGATTCGTAGAACAAGTGGTTATGGGATTCAACTGATGCATGGCATATGGGGCATGTGGGGTCGGAGATGACGTTCCTTTTGAGGATGTATTTTTGGTGGAGAGGACGTTGTGGAGATGTTTCCACGCAAACCTTTTGAACTTTGGTGGCAGATTCATTTTTTTGACTGTTACCACATGCCAATATTAGTGATAGAAAGTATCTAGATTGTTGAGTTTTTGTTTCTGAACCCACACAACAACTTGTTTTGACGGTGTAGTATCTGGATGGATGGTGGTCCCAAATCTGAATGCCTTTGTTGGTGAAGTGTGGGATGAAAATCTTCTCAATCTGTTCGGTGGAGTGTCGAATTCCCTTGTTCTGTAATGTTGTTGAAAATGTTGTGCATTGTGAAGTTGGAAGACACTCCTCTGTGAGAGTCTGAGTTGTTTAGTTTTATCAATTGAGATCCAGTTGTCCGAGAGTGGTCGTATTGTCCTTCCATCTCTAATTCCCATCGCAAGCCCTTAATAAGAAGGTATTTTCCTCAGAGGATGCTTTGCCATCCCCGAAAGAGTTGCTGCTGGCTTCAGTTTCCAGGATAGGTTTCTACTCGTGGCACTATCATTAGATTATTAAAAAGTCTTGTAATTGAAACTTTTTGATCAATACTATGGTATTGCATTGAAAATTCCAGCTCATGTTTCTTGGGTAATAAATGTAAGGGTATGTGTCGATGCACCTAGAACTGCAGTGATGAAGTTTGAAACTTTTTGATCAATACTATGGTATTGCATTAAAAATTCCAGCTCATGTTTCTTGGGTAATAAATGTAAGGGTATGTGTTGATGCACCTAGAACTGCAGTGATGAAGTTTGTCCAGAGGGTTTAATGTTGCAACTCATCAATGGAGAAGAAAGCCAAGTTTGGAAATTTTCTGACAACACGTTTACTTGCAAAACCCAGAAAAGTTCTTAGTTTAGATCATTTGAATATTTCATGGCCCATATTTCAACTGATCATGTGTGCCGGTATACATTCAATACAACGGATCGGATTCAAAGTTTTCCTATCCGTGGATCTAATCGAATTGAACCTTAATTAGGGTTGCAAGCTAACCGTCCGAACTGCAAACCGGATTGAACTATGATAATTGTCCGGTTTGATTCAGAACGAGTTGCGGTTCAGTTTGGGTTTGTAAAATTTTTAAACCAAAATTAAACGGTTCGGTTTAGATTTTAGATTTCTACAAACCGACTAAACTAATTTAAACGGGTTATATTTATAAAATTACTAAAAACTGTGTTTATTTAGTTAATTACAACTATTATCACATAAAAATGTTGTTCTTAACATGTTTTTTGAAATGTTCTCATTCTTTTTTGGAGCTAGCAAAGTAATCATAATTTTCATGGAATGGGTTTTCTAGTTTTGAGCTATATATTTTGTTTCCATATCAACTTGTGAGTTTTTCACCTTTTTATGACTATATTTTAATTATAATTTGAATCGAACTCGTACAGTATCTAGGGAAATCGAACTGAGCTAACCACTTATAAATAGTTCACTTTAGGCTCAACTTTTCTCATACTTTGAACTACAGTTCGGTTTGGATTTCGGTGCAAACTGAAGTGAACACAAATGAACCGTTTATAGCCCTAATCAACACCGTTACCAGTTACATTTGGTCTGAAATTCTGTCAAAATCAAAACCAATTCATACTTATTATTAGAAGAATTATAAAGAAATCTATAATTTTCGTCAAGATTTGGACATGATTACAATTATTAGAAGAATTATTTACTAGTTATCAAGTCATTTAGACTATTGTTTGAAAATTGGGAAAATCACCCTCTCAAAAAAAATAAGAAATTCAGATGGAATAGAAAATGGAGAGAAAATAAAAGAACATTTATCTACGTTTACTTTGTTTGGTAACAAAAAATAAAATTAATTCTATAAAAACAAACAAAAAAATTGAAAGAAAAAAAAATATTTTTTTATATAAAGATAGTACCCCGCTGTAATTTAAAGAATTACAACAGTCGCCCCCACAATAAAAGTGACAACAAAAATTAGTCCTTGACTAGTTTAGCCACAAACTCACCACCATCACAACATAGAAATTTCTATGAACCCGGAGAAAACTTGGCTCTTGAGTTCCGATCCATGAGAGTTGTCAGAGACCATTGCCGCTGCCACCAAAACCACCCCATCCATCAAGTGGAGAAGTCCATTCAAAATCACGCAAGTATACAATGAACTACCTCGTAAACCGGTTCCATTTTAGCTGTAGGTGGCGGAGGCGGTGGCGGTGGCGGTGTCATGGAGATAGAGAAATGTCATCATCGTCATTGGAGGCGGCAGCATGATAGTCCGACACCACAATGTCAAAGCCACATTTTTCTGTTGGGAGTTGGAACTTGGAAGGACCGAGCGTGAGTCAGTCCTTCCAAATTAAGGAGGTTACTTCTTGCACAAATTTTCTATATGCATCAAGTAATTAAGCCTTTCATTTACTTTTCCTTTCCATATCTGTTTCTTTTGAGAAACTTTGTTAACGTGGAGTTCGCGTATTTGACTAATCCACGCGCACTTTAACTAATCCACAAAGAGATAGAGTATAACTACAACTTCTGTACTTCTAGCCTATCGAAACTAAAAAAAAAAAAAAAAAGAAGAAGAAGAAGAAGAAGAAGATCTTCTTAATTTTATTTTCTTTCCTTTTTTTCTCGTAGTTCCAAAGTCCAAGCACACCCTCAATGCTTACAATTTTTAATAGGTCGTAGCAATTTCATCATGTTGGAACATATGGTAATTGGAAAGGGCCTTCATGCATGACACTATTTCTTCTTTTATGTTATAGTAAGTAAAAGTGTAAAACCCGATTCTTAACCAACAAAAACAAAATGCTACCCAAAAAACATAAGTGAACTACTTGTACACACAAAAAAAAAATGATGAAACACATGTACACGGGTATAGGTACGACTTAGAGAGAGAATGGAGGAGAGAGAGGAGCAATCGGAAACCATTAGACTGCATGGACTCGGAAAGAAGCAAACTCCGAGGAGCAACATATATATCTTTCAAAACCACCCACTCTAGTAGCTTCCGAAAGCTCTGAATGCTCTCTTTCCTCGTACTCCGGCTAAAATCTATATGCAAATATGGTGATGCTAGCTAGCTGAAATGGGGATCGAGCTGGAAGAGAATGGAGGAGGGAGAGGAGCAACCGGAAACCAATTGCATGGACGGATTCGAAGAGTAAACTAAACCCTCTCTTTCGTTCCGCTCATGCAGTTAGGTTCCGAGAGCTCTGAGCTCTCCTTCCTCATTCTCCTCTCTTTGCTCTTCTTTTCTTTCTTTGGACGACTTCATATTGGCTCACTACCCTCGGCGGTATAAATAGGCCTATTTCTGCACCTACCCAACCCTAGCTTTTAATATACCCCACCTGTATCTCCATACCAACTGCCTTAATCTCTTCACACACCCCTCTAAGAGTTTTTTTTTAAGGGTTGCAAATATAAAGTTCTAGAACAACACCAGTGAATGAAAAGGTTGACAAGTTTTTTTTTTTTTGCCATTATTTTGCTAACCAAATTAACTATGTGTAAGAATAAATTTTGTTAAAAAAATATTAAATACGTGTGAGCATAAATTTTGGAATAGAAACTTAATATAGTTTGCTAGAAAAGATGAGTAAATTGAGAAAATCGACTACGACTTGAGGAAAAATATACTAAAACAATTACGTGGTCCTATAAAATTTAATGTGGATGATGTATTTAACTAAAATATGTAATTTTTCGGGGTAAAATTTGAATGGTACCGGTTAGATTCTTAACGGTTTTGCAAAACGGTAGTAACATATGTAAAATTTGAATCGTAGAACAAGTGGTTATGGGATTCAACCGATGCATGGCATATGCGCTTGTGGGGTCGGAGATGAGAAGGTTTGTTTTGGTGGGGAGGACGTTGTGGAGATGTTTCCATGCAAACCTTTTGATCTTTGGCGGCATATTCATTTTTTTGGACTGTTATCCACATGTCAATATTAGTGATAGAAAGTATCTAGATTGTTGAGTTTATGTCTCTGGTTGCCAGTTTTTGACGGCGTAGTATTCAGATGGATGGTGGTCCCGAATCGGGATGCCTTTGTTGGTGAAGTGTGAGATAAAAATCTTCTCAATCTGTTCGGTGGAGTGTCGAATTCCATTGTTCTGTAATGTTGTTTAAAATGGTTGTGGACTGTGAAGTTGGAAGACACTTCTCTGTGAGTGTCTGGGTTGTTTAGTTTTATCAATTGGGATCCCGTTGTCCGAGAGTGGTTGTATTGTCCTTCCATATCCTAATTCCCATCGCAGGCCCTTAATAAGAAGGTCTTCTCCCTGGATGATGTTTTGCCATCCCCGAAAGAGTTGCTAGTGGGTTCGGTTTCCAGTATAGGTTTCTTAGTACCATATTTTCCTCTCATGATCACGCTGATGAGCATCTCGGGATTCTTTCATTATCTGAAGGCTGCTTTAGGCAGAAGAGCTTGGTTGAAGTTTCTCAGATCTCTAAATTCGACCCTTCCTTGGGATCAGGGGGTGCATATGTAATCCCAACCTTTTCATTTGATACATATGTTACTACCGTTTTGCCATAGGAACGAGATCATGATTGATTTGAGTTTTTTGAGGAAGTTAGTCGGGATTCTGAAGACATCTCAGTGACATGTTGGGATGGCCGCCCGGCATGTTCTGGTGAGAATCCATCAGCCTTTGAAGGATAATAATGCTCTTTTCCAACATTTAAGTTTGTTCTCGAATTCACGGAGGATGCCCTTGGAGATTTTTTTTCTTCAGAAACGTGAAGTCCAACATGGATTCAAGGTATTTTCCTGACCTATCGACACTTGGGATCTCGAAGATGGTTTAGAGGTCATTCTTGGTTCTCTATACATGTTTGGGCTGGTGAAAATCTATGATTTTGCCAGGTTGATTCGTTGACTTGACTGGTTGCTGAATCATTAGAGAAGCCATTTGAGGCTCTAAGCTTTAGCTGGTTCTTAACGTTGAAAGATGAAAGAGTCGTCTACAAACAGAAGATGCGAAAGACTAGGGCTCTTCCAGTTTTCAGGCCCTCACAGATCTTTTCTTTGGTAGCTTTGTTGAGCACACATGACAGTACTTCCTTAGCTATGATATAAAAGTAGCGTGAAAGAGGGTCTAGTTGTCTTAGCCCTTCTGAAGGGTTGAAATTGGGTGTGGCCTCCCCATTGACGATAATGACTGAGGAAACAGTTGTAAGCATTGCATTACGCAACAAAGGAACTTCGGATGGAACCCCATTTTGTCGAGGACCTTCTGAAGATAATCCCAGTTGTGTCTGTCGAAAGATTTGTTCATGTCCAACTTGAGATCTAAGCATCCATTTTATAGTGTATTGTTGTTTTTGGAGCGCGATGATGATGTTGTCTGTGATCAGCCGTTCGGAGATGAAGGTATTTTGGGTTTAAGAGAGTAGAGTGTGAATCAGTTATTTGATTCGGTTGGCACATGCTGATTGGTCGGAAGTCGCATACTGATTGGGGGTGGGGGATTTTGGGGATGAGAGTGATGTAGGTTTTGTTAATCTCTCGCAGCATATGATTGAAGTGCAGAGTTGAGAGAACTGTTGATGTTAATTGTTGACTATTTTTATCCCAGTGCTTTTGATAGTAGTCTGCTCTGATGCCGTCGGGGCTTGGGTTTTCTTAAAACCAAGCTGCAAAGTGGAATTTGAACTTCCTATTAAAACAACCTGGGATCTCGGTTCAGGGTTAATGCGACAATCGATTACCAAAAGTAGATTATTACTTAGAGAGATTACATTTCATTTAGTGTGTACAACAAATCTTGTCCAAATAAGTTTACAAAAAAAATAAAATAAAAAGTGAGTGATATTCTAAGTGATATAACTTAAACCTGCGGCTTCGTCTACTTCATTATTATCAAATTGAGTTATCCTATTTAATTTTTAAAATTTCGAAAACGTGTTATATTTCTTATTCTCTACTAATGGAAATCAAAAAGTTACTTTAACCAAAGAACCGATGCTCTGATACCAGCTTAAACAGCCCGTGATCTCGGTTCAGGGTTAATGCGATAATCGATAACCAAAAGTAGAAATATGTTTACGAATAATACAATTTAGCTAATAAATAATACAATATTTGAGAAGACGAGTTTACAAGATCAAAATGTTTCAAAACTATGTGGTCTAACTTAAGCTAAACATCTTCTTCTTCCCATCCCCCCACCTTGATTGATGATCTGCGGTTTTAAAATGGCAAAAGCCGACGCATTTTTGAAGAAAATGATCAGTAAAAACTGAGTAATTACACACTACGACATGTAAAGCAACGAGTGGCATGGAAACATGAGTTGAAACCAATCATAAGATTCAAAACAGTAAAACTAACAGGTTGGGGAATTTGAAACAACTGAAAGTAACCGAGTAACAAAAAAAACCTCTCAATTTAATAACATTGAGAAACCACGAGTATTCGGTAATATATTCAGAGTAAACAAGTCTATTTAATTTGAAAACGATATTAATTCATGAGTAGCCAAAGCTTTTCAAATCATTTCAATCGATTAGGGCATATCCAAAGCCACAAACAATATCAATAGGGTAGTCAATTTTCTTTCAAGTTCAATTAACCGTTAAGTTTAGCTGAGGCATGTCCAGAGCCACCAGCAGGATCGATGTAAATAGAGGGATCACGAAGTATAAATCTATTAGAGGTATCATGTTACCTTTATTTCTCATAACCAAAGTTGGTATACAATCTTCACAAGTCATTTCCAAGAGTTCTCAGTATAGATCAATAATCGGAATTTTTCAGTAACAATCATGCTTTTCATACTCTTCCGAATAAGACGATATTCATTTAAAACGTCACACACATGTATTTTATTTATTCTCTTTACCATAGGCAAAATCAGATTATCAACTTATCACAAGTAAAGTTCCAAGGCTTATGAAAAGGATTCAATTTATATCCAAACATTTTCGAGTATAAAATCATGCTTTGCATACTTTTTCAATTAACAAAATATTCATTTGAGTCATCACACAAACACTCAAATTTTGATAAGTATGATTCGCACATATGTACTTACCATTGAGATGAAGCACAACCAAAAGCAAGAAACTAATCCTAGCACTCCAACGACCATAGTAAGTAAAATACGGGACGGAAATAAAACGTGATACAGTACGTACGTGTATTACACGATTTTAGGTTAAAAATACGTCAGTAAAAATTCGGTTTAAAAATACGCAATTGGATTGATTCGATTTTTCTATACGTACGTGTATAGTTCGTATACTAGTTATTCATTCGGAATTAAAAATATGGATACATTTCATAGTATTTTAGCACATATAATGAGTTTTTTGTGTCACACATTGCCTTCTTTTCATATTTTTATCAAATATTTAAAAATAATTTGTAAAACATGTACTCAATTGTTTATCATTCTGATATTTGCACTATTTACTCATACCTAATTACTCGTGTAGAATAATATCATACTATTCAAACTACTTCTGTAAAAAAAGTTACTATGCATTCCCTAATCTCAAACATGTATTATTTTAAAACTTAATAATATAGCACATAAGACTCAAGATGCATGTACACAGACACACACACACATATATTATATATATATATATGATTATATTTATTTTAACTTAATATTTTCAAAGTTTTATAATAATACTTGTAAATTTGTATAGCAATAAATATTTAAAATATATAAATAGTAAAAAAATATTTAATAATAACTAATTACTAAAAGTTACACTATTTTGGATGATAATTTATTCACTGCACTATTATTTTCAAGAAGTTTTATTCGGAAGTATTGTACGTTAAAACGTTAAATGCGAGTATTAAACTTTTTTGCTCAAAAATTCGAGTATTTTTCATTAGGTCCAACAACAGTACGAATTGCTGAAGTATTTTTCATTTATACGTACGGACGGGTATTAAACGGAAAAATTCGGAGTATTTACTAACTAGGCCAACGACAACCGCTCTCTCCTACGAGACCGATGTCTACAATCACACGTATAACATATTCGTTACAACCAATTTACACATGCATCATACAAATGAAAACCTACATGCCACATAGTCATATATGTCACCAATGCACATATAATGATGTTCACTTAACAAAATAAGTCAAATAATACACTTAGAATTTCAAAAATTCAAGTTTATCTAAAAACGGTGAAACTACAATTTTGGACAGAATTGTAGCTCTGACTTTAGAGGCATATTTATCATCTCAAAACATCTCTTAATATCATGAAGTTAATTTATGATCAACCTACATGAGTATAATTTTAAAAAAATCAATAAAATCATGCATAGCCATTGTAAAACTCAAGTTACAAAATAAATAAACAATGATGTGCAGGGACAAGTTTGACAGAAAGTTTCAACTTTGAGGGACAATTACTACTACGAAGAATAGGAAAAATGTCCATCTTCTTTAAAATGAATCCCCTATATGTCTAGTTTCATCACAGGAAAGATTGGGTGCCATAAGTTTCTGGAAGTGGGGGTTTTAATAAAAATTGCAAGATTGGTCCAGAAACAGAGTTTTCAAAAACATGTAACTTAAAATGAGCACATCTCCCTAACCAACATGGCTATGGAGTTGATTTTTTTCTCATAATGACCATCTCTGAGTCTTGTTTCAAAATATGCAAGAGTTAAAATTTCACAGAGACAAAATTTGGAGATAATCAATTTTTTTTACAAACTGGTCAGATTGTATAAACATGTTTTTTTTTCAATAATCAACAAGAATGGTTCTAATGAGACATGCAACCAATGTAGACTTGATTTTCACCCAACTAGCAGCATTTTAGTCATAAAAATAACATTTTTACATGCTCTTGACAGAAATTATAAAAAATCTCTTGAGTAACAAATGCAAAGAAGATGACATTAACAACGTGCATGTGGGTTCTAGTGTGGGTTTCATGAAATAGTCAAAATTTTGGAGTTAAACTCTTGATCAAACATGAAAATGAAGAATCGAGGATAGAAATGAAGAAATCTAAGATCTAATATCACTAATCAAAGGTAAAGTTAGACATGCAATCATGGATTAAAGTCTAGGAAGAACTTTACCCCAAGATTCAAGAAGATATTGAGCAAGAAGGTGAATTTGACAATCAATTCTTGAGTAGGATGGTGGAAGAACACCTTTCCATGATGATATTAAGGTTGGACTCAAGTTTTCCATGAATTGGAGACTAGAAATATGAGTTTTGATGAAGTTTTGTGGAGGTGAAGCTCCAAAAACGGGAATGGAGTTTTGAGAGAGAGAGAAAATAGCTTGTGTGAGTGCTCTTGTAGAAAAAAATATGAAAAAATGTGGAAAGAAGAAATGGGGTTGATGGTGGAGGTTGGTGGTGAAGAATCTCATAAGCGATGTAAATAGAAAAGGGTAGGTAGTAGTGGGAATTGAGGGAGTTGATGGAGATGAGAGTCATAGAGCATTATATGTTTGATGTAACAAATGGTTCATATAGGGAGAGATGTACTAGTATATCCAATTTTATAGAGTTGACCAAATATAGTGAATGGAGGAGGTAGTTGATTGTAATTAGAACAAAGTTAAAAGAGTTGTGGATGGGCTGAAGAATGATAGCCAAAAATTAAGGGGTAACAAAAAATGCAATTTCCAACTACTAACACATAAAAGTCAATTTTTATAAATTATAAAATTCTCATATAAGCTACTATGTATATAAGTATCAAATTTTATGGGGTAAAGAGTTGCTCCAACGAGGACAATTGTGGGTCCCCGGAAATGGACAAACTATTCGGCCTTTCAGTGATCCTTGGATTCCAAATGTCAGCCATGTCAGCCCTGCACTGCTACCGAATCTGTTCACCACTATTACAAACCCAACTCTTGATTTCTTCTACAAGCACAACAAGCAAGAATGGAATTTACCCCTCCTTCGCTGCTTCTTTACGACAGAAGCGGTGTGTTCCATATCCAACATCTACATCCCGACCCCAGAGTGCAGGGACAAGCTTTTTTGGGCGCACACGAAAGATGGCATCTTCACAGTCAAGTCAGCTTGCCACCTGGCAAGAACATGAGCTTCTCTGACCCCGGTTAACACGTCATCCTCTGTCCTCCCCGCTACACAGAGTTTCATAAAGCTGATTCAAACTATGTCCCTTTGCCCTAAGCTAAAAGATTTTTGTTGGAAGATTTCGGTAAATGTTTTACTGCACATGGCAAACCTGTTTAACCGCAAGATTACTCTGAATACAACGTGAGCAAGATGCTCGGCGCTACTAGAAGATATGACTCACATCTTCTTCGAGTGCAGTTTCTCCTTACACATTTGGCGTGGATCTAGACTAGGGATAGATTTCAGCAATGTCCCTATTGAGTCCACAACTGTAATCATCTCTGATTTTCTCACCACACTCCAGAACGAGGAGGATAAAGTTTACTTTGTCCAAACTATTTGGCATATCTAGCTTAGCCGGAATTCAGCGGCTATGAACCATGTCCTTCAAAGCCCCGTTGATTCATTACAAGCCCTTCGTTTTGCCAACCACTCTACATTTCCGCATACAAGAACAGCAGAGCCGGTTTCAGACACAGCAGTAATTTTCAAGCAAGCAACATCAGGGACATCGCCGCTCTTGCAACTGCAAAGACTTTGCATTATTGACGCAGCCAGGGCAGGGATTCAAGCCAAGCAGCGTGAGCATGGGTATTCTACAATTCTCTCGGGGATCGGACCTTCGAAAATAGTTTTGCCTTTTCATGTTCTTCAGCCTTTGAAGAAGAAGCCACAAACTTACTACATGCCCTCAAATGGCTTTCGGATAACAACCACTACAATGTGGTCGTTGCGACGGACTGTGCTGAGCTGACAAACACTATGCGAAAAAATAACCCAGGGTTCTCCAATGTGAACCTCTTCAGTGACATCTTCAGGCAAACTGCTTTCTTTCACCACCTGACTATCAAAAAAACCCCGAGAGACGAAGTAATCGAGCCCGACCTCTTAGCCAAACAGACTTTGCGTGATGCTCGACTATCTATGAGATCAGGAATCGGTTAAAACCGTTCGATTCTACTCTCAATGTACGCAATATCTTTTATTATAATATAAATTCTGCTTTTCTACTTAAAAATATCAAATTTTACATTTATAAAACTACAAACATGTACCAAATATACAAACTAAATTTCAAATAGTATTACACAACTTTACGAAACTACAAAATAACTCAAATTAAAGTTATAGATTTTAATAAATGTCAAACGACACCCTTATACTTTGGAACCAAGAAGAAGTCAAGAATAAGTTTGAAATATAAATTTCTTGAAATTCTAAAATATATTTCCGAAATGGCCAAATAACCCCTAACTTAAATACGGGGTATTACACATATGCTGAGAAGTTGCTATCAAGGAAAGTTGTGTGTTGAGATAGTAATATTACAAGGAGATTGGTAACATCCATGGACTGTAATCCATCGTTGTCGGTTGGAGATGTGGTCTCGAAAGAAGCTTGATGAACTGATCCTGTAATTTTTTTTTATTTCCTTTTGGCCCATGGGCTAGGTTGCCATCCTCTTGGAGGAGGCTGGTAACCTGCTTCCTGGCTTTGAACCATTGAGGATTCAAGGTATAAGTAGCGAGTGTTGCGGTCTCCGAGATTGAACCAGATCTATTTGGATATGTGCTTCCAGTAGATATATTGCTCTTCAAGGATGACATCAAGGTTTTTTTTAGGAGGAAATCTGTGTTTGCTGCTTCCAATTTGCCTGTTGTGTGTGGGTGGGTAAGGAGTGTCTGATTGAGCTCTAGATCAGGTTTTAATGGATTTGAGATTTTTTAATAAGGAATTTAGGACTTGATTACTCCGGTTGGTCATGTGCTTCATACGGATTTCCTGATTTCGCATGAATTGGTGGGCGGGGGAGCCCGAGACCCATTGTTTCCAGACTTTCACTGTAATGCCTATCATGGCTTGGTATTTTAACCAGGTGCCTCGAAGTGCTTGTTTCTTCTTTGGAAATTGTGGAAGAGTGGGCTATGATATGACATTTGAATGTTGTAAAGGAACCAATCTTCATAACTGAAGGATCTGTCGAGTCTTTTATAGGTGCATTTTTTCCTTGTCGGTTATTCATCCAGGTGTAATACGCTCCTGGTGTTGGTAGCTCGAGAAGTTGTCCATCTTGTTAGAATTCAACGAATGACGAAACTCCAAAGCTAGTTTTGAGCTAACCCTCATTTATTCCCTTGCGCTTGAAGCTTGATTGAAGTCGCCTATAATAGCAAACGACATTTTACAACCTCCAATATTTTGTAAGACAATGTCAAACACTTCTTTACGATGTTCGACTTCGGGGCGATGGTAAAAGAAAAAGAAATAGACACGATGAATAGGAAACTGGTTTTTTATAGTCAATACGACAAACCACTAGCAGGAAAACAGGTGGGAGATGCTACTAGAGTGGTGCCATCCTACCCAAAGTCCACATTTACTACCTTCTGCAATGTGCCCCGCCAAATTGTTGTATCCAGGATTGTTACCTAAGATAGTAAGATCTTGCATATATTTTTTTGTTTCAGTTAAAAAGAAAACTTATGGTTGAACTTGTTGCATGAGCACTTTGATTGTCTGAACTGTCAGAGGATTCCTGAGACCCCTGCAGTTCTATCTAATGATTTTCATTGGGTTGGTGGGGACTGATGCGCACTAGCCACAATCTCGATTTCCTCTTATGTTCCTTCATTGCAAAACCATTCAAGTTGTGTAATCTCAAAAACCTACTCAGCGATGCTTCATGCAGACATGTTGTAGTGGATGTTTGTGAGGGTTTGGTAGTCCAAGGCATGTGTGGTGGTGGTGTTCCATAGAAAGATTTTGTAGATTAGGGTGTTATGAGAGGCGTTATTGTCACGGGAGGTGGCTTCATATTTGGTACTAGTGTGTTTACGAGAGCTCGGGAAAAGTGAACTCGGGCCTGGGCTCGGCTAGACATAAGTGAGCTTGTTTCGAGGTTGCTGAAAATTTTAAGCTTTTTTGCGTACCCAAATTCCTCTTCGTGTTTCCACTACCTACGCCGGATAGCGTGGTTGATGGTGATGGAGTTTCATCCAATGAGGTTTGATCTTGAGTGTCAGCTTTGTCTCTATCGCGGCATGAAGACGTTGGTTTTTTCAGAAGTTTTGAAGATCGGTTCTTGGATGCGCAGAGCGGGCAAATGGTTTGTTAGGGTCTAGGAGGGTTTGTGGCAGGGAATAGTTCGGATGCGAGCTTGAACTCGCATTGAACGGTGGCGCCGAGGTTGGAGCAGTGTGTTTACGGAATTTTCAGTAAGAGGAATTTGAAAAAAAGGGTTGGGTTTTTGTTTTGCTGGCCTATGAGGGTTAGGTTAGTATTTAGTCTTGGAGGTTTAAATGTAGAGATTGGGTGAGGGCTTTCAAAAAGGTAAAGGGCGAATGTTGTTGCGTCGTTGGTGACTTGTTAGGCCCACAAAGGAGTGTTAGGATTTGGACGTTAAGTTGCACGTTGTTAATTTCCAGATAGTTCAAGGGCGGCTACAAGGGAAGCTGTGGGATTTTGAACTGAGAGATTTCCGATGTTGTCACAGTGCACTGAGAGAAAACTTGCCCGTCGGTGGTACTCGGTCAGGAATTCGACCATCTTAGTGTCCGAGTTAAGCCCTTCGAAGAAATCGTTGAGGGGGAGATCTCTGAAGTTCTTTGAGGGGAGCTTTGGTAAGGTGATTATGGTGGTGTCGACGGTGTGGCAAACTTCGTTGTTGGGTCGCGGTCCCAAACAGGGGATAGGACAAGCTGCCGTCTAGCTTGGGCCATAATTTCTTCAATTGCTTGATGAACTTCCAAGTCTGGTGGAATATCCGGGATGAAGTTGTAGTTGTGAGGTTGGAACTCGTCGTCCGGGATTAAGTGGTATATGGGGTGTGGCTGGTTGTCTTCGACATGAGCTGCAGGTGGGATTGGGTTAGCGTTTTGGTTGTTATCCCAAGCGCGCTCATAGGCGCAAATGAAGTTGTTAAAAACTTTCATGTTGTGTCACAAGGGATGCGGGGAGGTTAGTTTCCTTGTTATTGGGTTGGCGGTTGAACACTTTGTCGAGATCAAATAAGTTTTGGTGGTTGATCTCAAATGGGGGGGAGAGGGGGAAAAGTATATCTGGTTATTTGGGGGGAGGTGTGGTGGTCGGACCAAAGTTCTATATATGGTAACACGTGGTTCTGAACGAATATTTGCATCAATTTCGTTAGCAAGTCGAATGAGGCTCGTGTCAATGGTGGCCCGGTCTTATTCCGGCGGCGTAGTGCAAATGTGGATAGTGCACCCAATGAGGCCACAACCGCAACAAACTCGGAAGATAGTTTCGTATTGGCATTCGATCCAAAGGAGCTCATTATGGAATTCTTCAAGATAACAATCTCCAAGAATGGGGATGTTGGGATCAACCCAAACTTGGACATGGGGGAAAGAGTATTCCCTGGAGGATTTGGAGGTGGTGTTGATGAAATACCCCGTTTTGTGACTATGGGTATTTTGTGATATTATTTTAAGTGTTGGGAAGTTAATTTAATTGTAGAGAGTTAATTATAATGGTTATGAGAGTTTGGGGAATCTTTGTGACTTTAATCAAAAGTTTTAGTGTCTTTTACTTGAGTTTGGGGGAGGTATTTGTCTTTTGGCAAAACTAAGGGGGAATAAGTGTCTTTTGACCTAACTTTTCTTCCTACGTAGAAGTTTCCTAATTCAAGAGGGTTTCCTACTTATGAAGTTGATTTTATTTCCAACTCTCATAAAACCCTCACTCTCCCTATTTTCTCTATCTCTCTCTCACGTCTCCCTCACTCTCTACCCGTCCCTCCCTCACTCTCTCTCGTCTCTCTACCCGACGACAGCCACCCCACCGCCGCCGCCGTCTCTCTCTTTTCCGTTGAGGTAATATCTCTCTCTCTCTCTTTTTCTCTTTTCTTTCTTTCTATTTTCTTTCTCTCTTTCTTTCTCTCTCTCTCTCTCTCTCCGTCCGGCCTCCATGGCGGCGGGTTTGAGGTAGTTTTGTTTCTTCTTTTCTTTTCTCTTGTTGATCTCTTATTCTTGTGATCACTTGTTCATGATTCATGTATGTTGAATGTAATCTTTAATTTTCAGTTTGATATTGTTAGGATCATTGTTCATGGATTCGTAGGATTCAAGTTTTAGGGTTATCATGTTCTTGGGTGTTGGGAAGAAACCCTAGTTTGGAGGAGAAGTTTGATTAAACGATTTGAGTGTTTGAATGATCATAATATGTGGATAACAATCTGATTTGAATGTTGGGAATCATGTTATATTAGGTTTAGTATGAATATAGGATGAACTAGATGCTTGGGGGAAAAGTTTCATGAAGATTGACAATTCCCGTATGGATGTTTTGAGTGAAATTGAAAACTTAAAACTAGTGTAACTTTTGATTCAGGAATCGAAATTAAGATCCGTTTGAGGCTAGACTTATTATTTCAAACGTTTTGAATCCAATGGAACTGTTTTTAGACCATGATCTGTTTGGGAAACTGGAGTAATAGATTGGTGGAGTAATGATAGATTATGTATGCTTTAGGTCAGGGGATTTTGAAGCAAAGTTTTGGGTTTTGTTTTGAAGTATGATTTGAGTGAGATGTTAGGTTGGTGTTAGAACCCTAAAACATTGACTATCATATGCACGTAATTAGTATAGCAAGTATATTGCTAGAATAATTGTTTGATTAGAATATTGTTACGTGTAGGTAACGAGTTCGTCGACGACGAGTACGTAGAGTACGTTGATTGATTTGCTATAGTTGGATTTTGCTTTGAGGTAAGTAAATATGCCAAGCCTAGTGTGCTTATCTCTTTCGTGTCGAAACGAATTCTTGTATTTCTTTACGTCTCAAAATGTGTTTATGTGATGTGACATGCAATATGTGATTTCTACTTGATAAATGCTTTTCTTGAAAATGTCACCATGATAATGATAATGCATTAATACGTAAAGTGGAATAGTTGTGCGGGGACATTTATTATTGGTTACTATTGGCATTGGACGGTTTGATCTCGGTCTTCCGTTTCAATTTATTTTTATTTAATCCGGTTGCAAGTCCCCGGATAGCTCCCTGTACTCACTCCTCTGGCCGCTAGAGTCTTTGGGCGGTGTCGACACTTAAGGTCTTGGATGCTTGCGAGATGGTTTGGTTTCTCCCGTCACAACGAATTAGTAATGGATTTTTGGTTTTGTTAACGGAAAGGAGTTAACGATGATTTGGATTTTCCTAATGGTTATGGTAATTGGTTGGAAATATTATGAAATTGGGAACACTTATGTTTTATTACAAGAGTCAACTTTATTACCGCTGTGTTTGCGAAAAGTCTTACTTATAAATGAGTCATTGTTTTATAACTATCCCATCATCGTTTTACATGTTTGGATGTTTATTTACCAGTATTTCATGCTGATTTTGTACTGTGGTGTTCTTTTTGATTCCGCACCACAGGTTTAGAAGATGGTTATCTGGCGTAGAAGGGGACGCGTATCATCACAAGGAATAATAGTAGTAGTGTTTCATTTGAATTTGAATTCTTTAGTAGCTTAAGCACTTTAGTTTGTTATGCCGGTTTGTGGCTAGGATGTTGGATTATAATAATGAATTATTTCAATTGGTTTTAATTATTATTGTGGATGTTTTGTGCTTGCTAACCATGTTATAAAATCTCCTTGTATCCGGGCTCCTCTCGGGTACGGAGTGACATCCCCGGGTCTCCGGCTTGGGCCATTTGGGGGTGTTACAGTTGACGTGGAGCGCCGGCCCAATGAAGTTTCCTAGATAGTCGCCGATGTCGGTGGTGAAACACTGAAGGGGGACTCCACGTAGTTTTACCAAGAGAGTAATGTGGTTTATCGAAATGCTACTGAGGGGGGCTTCGGGAACCCAACAATCAACAACGAGGGTGGCACTTTCCGCCACATACGGCCTTCCGCTAAGGACTGCGATGTACTCATTTGCGTTGTTGAAATAGAGCAAAAGAGATTGCTCGAAGTGGCCTATAACATGAACCCCAAAGTGAGGATTCCTGATGGAGTTAACCATGGCTTGCATGAAAGTTGACAAAATGGTGTTTTCACACCAGAAAACTTTTTTACATGTAATTGTAATTCACATGGGTGAGCTATTAAAATGATTTGACATTAATATATATGTATTTCTTCAAAGCCCTATACAGAAAGCTTGTAGTGGTATCAACGTAAAATTTCACTTCTACAAAAAAACTAGAGATGTATAAACATTAAAATTCGCATCCTGAACACTAATGAATACCGAAATCTATTTCACATATTACTCTTACCTTAGTAAATAGGTAAGAGTAATATGTGAAATAATTATAATAAAAGAAAAATATTATCGTACGTTATCTTCGAAGTTTTCACTTGGAATATCAACCATTTTAACAACTAAACGCAACAATTTCTTTTAAAGAAATCACATTTTTTTAAAACAAAACGCAACATTTTTTTTAAACTAATTGCAACATATTTTTTAAGTTCATCCCGACCGTTTATTAACTAAACGCAACAGGTTTTCTTTCTTAACTAAATGCGACATATTTTATTTTTAAATATATTGATTCAAAATTTAGAGAGTGAGAAAGTGGTAGGAGATTCTCAAAAAAAAATGGTCGGAGATTCAAATATGGAAGACTAAGTTGGTTTAGAATGGATAAGAAAATTATAAGAATTATAAAATTTATTTGATGCAATGTTAAAATTCTAATTGATTTCCTACTCTTTTTTTTATGAAGTTTAAAAGATGCAAGAAATAAACAAATGGGGAGTGAAATATCAAAGTAGGTAGCATTTCAAGAAAATAAGAAAATGCTTTGTTTTTTTTTTAACTGAAAACTATAGTTTTCATTCGACCAACACAAGAAAGAGATTACAAGGCTGGAGAAGAGAAACCAACACAAAGAGAGATCCAGAGAGGGACTCTTTATCCAAATTGTGAGCTAAATAATTACAGCATCTTGAAACAAAGAAAAAATTACAACAAGTGAGAGAATAACGTAAACTTAAACAACCATCCAAGAGAGTAGCAAGCTTTGAAGGCCAATAAGAAAAATGAGAATCCAGAGCATTGATAACTTGAGCACAATCTGAAAATATAGCAATTGAGCTCTAGCCGGATTTTATGGACCATAAATGTTTCTCTAATGGCTCAGGTTTCCAAGATTGCAGGGTCAATAACTCCATCAATATAAAATTTAAGGGTGTTAATACATACCCCATTAGCATTTTTTGCAAGCTGCACCAATGCCGCCACAAACTTGAGCCAAAATGACAGTTGCATCTGTAACGATATTAAAATCTGCAGCAAGAGGGGGGGGGGGCAATCACAAGGGGCATTAAGATGCTTATTCAGAGTAGAATTAGCATTAACCTCCAGAAAATCAAAAACATTACTAGGAGCTCTCTGAACAACGTGAAGTGGCTGCCATTTGATTTGGTTAAAATACCAATCATTTATGGCCTTCCAAATCCCCCAACATCAGTAAATGAATAAAGCAAGGAACCAATGAGAATCAGCCGAAGAGTCAGCCAACTCAATAATAAATTCCCACCATTCAAGCTGATTATTGCAATGAATCAAGCTGATTATTGCAATGAATAGCAGTGCTATGAATTCTTAGAGGAGATAGCATCCAGAATTCAACAACAAAAGAACAAGATGAAAATAAATGCAGCTCACTTTCAGGACAATCTCCACGGAGTTTGCAAATTTCATCTTCTATAATGCTTTTCTCTTTCAGAGATGCCAATATGGGTAATGCCTCAGAAAGAAATTTCCAGAAGAAGTGCTTAAGTTTATGCTATCTTTCAAGCACCACAACTTCGTCCAACACTGAGCTCTACTCCCATATGCCAGATCAAAAGAGGTCCTATTTTCCAAGAGCTTGTAGGCAAAATTAACTTTATATTCACCATTATCATCATAGTCCCAGATCGGCTTATCTTGACTATCTTTATAGCTTACAAGTTATGCAAGAACAAGCTTGGCTTCTTCTTCATTAAATAGACCCATAATCAAATCAACACTCTATTTTCTCATATCATTATCAGTAAGATCACTAACCTTACCAATGCTGCATAAAGGAGGTTTCAAAGATTTCACACGAAAATTCCTCCTTCTAAGAATCCCAGGATCTTCCCTCACATTGATTTTAGTACCTCCACCCACTCTTACCCACTCTTCATCTGCCACCAAGTTTGATCACATCTCTTCCATCACACAAACCCATTCACACCCAAGAGCTGGATTTTGGACAATCAGCCTGCCAAAAAGATGAAGAGGGGCAATAATTTCCTTTGAATACAAATACAAAAAAGAGAGTTCTTGTTGAAGGGAGGCGAATCCCTGGACCAGTTCGATTGCATGTCTTCTATACCGATTAAAACTTGTTTCAACATGAACGCTAGAAACCCTACTAGGCGGAATTAGGGTTCATACCTGCGTCCAAGATATCTGATGTAGGTCTGAACACTCCGGATCTTCTCCCGTATTCCTGAAGTTCCTCCTGGATGCAAGTGTGGGCTTGCTGCTTCCAGAATCCTTCTTGGCCTCCAGACGAATTGCTCTCACTCTCGAAACCCTAGATTTCGGTGTGTATCTTAAGCATCCGAATTCTGAAGACTAAGGACACTTATATAGGCTACGGGAGGGACCTGGAGGAGAAAATACGAATCAGGCTCCTAACTTTATTAGGACTTCTGGTTCCACCCGAACCTAGTCCAAATAAAGTTAATAACAGTTAGTACCACTAAATAACTGTTATTGCACTCCTGTCCATATTCTCAAAACTAATATTTCGAGCTCCTGTTATTAAATACTTATTATCTCCCCATGTTAAGATTACAGATATCCGTCGATTAAATTAATTACTGACTAATTCATTTAATCGACCTCTTTCCATTTCCTTGATCCTTACCACTTAACTTATTTGATATGTCCAGATTACCAAGTAATCTACCTGCAGGGTTTGACATAATCAAAACTTATAAGCTTCATCAAGGGGATATCTGATGCGCAATTTAGCGTACTATTCGCAAGTATACGAATCAAGTAATATAGAGAGTATTTTCGACTCGGATTATCGATCCCACAGGGACTTTGCAGGTTTTTCTAGTAATCAGTTTTAACGAACAGAGTGTAAAAAGGAGGAATATTTTGAGAGTTTGTTTAAGCACTGAATGTAAATAACCGAAACGTAAATATTTTTTGTGAGAATTTTCTTGAATAATCTTAGAGTTGTAAAACTAGGGTTTGAGATACTAGGTCCCGGGATCCCCTAGGGTTCTTCAGATTTTCGTTCTTTGTTTGACATGAAAACACACAGCAGTCTCGTTATCCGTGCCACGTACCAATTGTGCAGTATCTTTTCTTTTCCTGCACGTTATCACAATCCTGCAGACTGTCGGATTCCTGTTAAGCTGCCTAAATCTGCAGTCTCGTTCTAAGGCTGCTAGGGTTTCTAACCTGTCCTGATGGCCCGGGTCAGATTCTCTAACAGTTGGTCTCAACGATTTCAGGCTAGTCCTAACTCCCCTTCGCTAGTCGGCCCATCGGGGTAAGGTGCTAAATTCTGTCTTCTCTTCCTAACCCTAACCGGACGTTTTCACCTACCGGCTCGGGTCTGTAGCAATTTTCTGGTTAGCTACTCCGATCATGCATAAACAGTAAAATTCAAAGACAGAATAACGAATAAAGCTGCTGATATTAAGATAGTACGATCATGAATCCATAGTCAAAACGTAGAACTAATCTCTGAAAACGAAACCCTAGGTTCACCGAGAACCTAGGTAAAAGTTTAGCTAGTGAAACTCATAACGTAGATAACACAGTTTTTTGAATAAGAGAGAAGAAGAGCAAACGGGTGTCTTGAATCTGGATTCACGTTTCCGTGCTCTCCGGGACGCTCCGACTCCTCCTTCGGTTGTGCTGTCTTGTGTTCTGTTCTGTGTCTTCGTGATGTCTTCAAAACGAGTCTGGACGAGTCTTTAAATAGTGCTGTTTCCCGAAAACGCTTGTGCCCGAAATTACGGAATCTGCCATCGGTCCACCGTCTTTGACCAAAGTCAAAACTGGCTGCGTATATACGCAGGGGTTGCGTATATACGCAACCAGGGCCCAACCAACATCCCCCACCACCCTCACTGCCTGCGTATATACGCAGGGGCTGCGTATATACGCAGGGCCTGCGTATATACGCAGGCCGTGGGGGCTAGGTGGGGTCCACTTGGTCCTTTGGTGGGCCAGGTCCGGTCCCCTGGGTCCCACTCTTCTGCCTGACTCTCCGGTATGCCTCCCTCGGTGTCTTCCTGCTTTCCCGTGTTCCCGTATTGCGTTTTGACCCGAAACTTGTCAAAATTACCAAAATACCCCTGGGTCAAAATCGCTCCGAATTCTGTCCAATCTTGGCTCTGGCCATAGGAAAACTGCTGACTGAATTTGGGAGACAAAATCTGAACTTGACTCCGGAAACCCGGGCCCGGTGCCAAAATGACCAAAATACCCCTAGGCCAAAACTGTCCCGGAAATCGTCACGAACATGAAATAGTTGCTCCTGACCGGGAACCGAGACTCTTTACTCGGGCGTGGCCTGACTGGGACCCACACGTGACGGGAGTCGGTTTTTCGGCCGGACTCCGTTTCAGCATTATAACCTGTTTTCGGAAAGCCCTTGACGTCTCCGTTCTTTTGCCCCTGGTTTCACTTCAAAATTCCAAGTCAAGCTCAAGATATTGTCAACCGAGCGCGTCCCGACGATTCTCGGTTTTGGCGTTTTCAGCTTCCTCGGTCGGTTTTCACTGCTCGTTTTTCCTCCAGTCTTTCCGTTTTCCATTCCGCTCTCCCTTGTACCAGTCTCGGTCAAATCCTGCTCCGAGCATTTTCTGCACGTTTCCCGAGGCGATCCCGGTTCTGTCTCGGCACGCATCCCAATGCACTTTCCGAACCTGTTCCTGTAAAAACATGAAAAATACCCGCGATCATATCCAATAAAAGTACAAAACATGCAGAAATTCACGAAGAGCAAATAAACGTCTCGTTCCTAAAACCGAGGCTTTCCGAGGGTGAATTCTGGCTAAAACGCGGTTTTCCAGCACACATACACATCTTTTCAGGCTATAAAATAACCCCTATTTGGGCGTTATCAAATACCCCCACACTAAACTTTGCTCGTCCCGAGCAAACTCCAGCAATATACTACCAATGTATATTATCCCGAATCAATCCAGAGCGGTGTAACTGCACTTATTTAAAAACAGTATTTATAAAAACAGTTTATATATATATATATTTTTTTTGGTGAGACTGGGCAATCTATTCAACTCAAACTGAACATCATCAAGTTCTCATATTCCCCTAAATTTCAGAAATTGCGGTGATCGGAAGAGCTCGCGGCCAGCCTAGGTTAGGAACAAGCACGAACACCACTTACTTCCGCTTTTGCACGCTAACCGAACGTATCCCTAACGCACACCTTCCGTGCTTTTACTCTGGGTGTAATGTAAATCTGCCGGCTTTGGGACGGTAGGATAAGTCATTTAGAAGCGATGTCCTAAACGTCACAGCACACTCACAAATACCCCAATCTCACACTCCCTCACCGAGATGATAGAAACTGACCCAAATCACCTAAGATTCTAGACACTCAATTTCCCCAGTCCCGGTGTAACTGCCGTTCTCGCGGCCACAACTGTGAACGAATGTGAAACTGTGATAAAAATAGCCGGCCTGGCGTTTTGAAATAAAATTAATCAAGCACCCTGATATTTTTTCGTTTTGTTTTTTTTTCATCATTTTTTTTTCTTTCTCTGTTTTTTTTTTTTTTTTTTTTTTTTTTTTTTTGCGGCGCAACACAATAAACAAATATAAACCAGGCCAACTCCATGATAAACCAAAAACGTGGGGTGACAGAAAAATACTGAAATAAAATCTGAAACGACCACCCCCACACTAATTTCGAACCATGTAGTCAATCTGTAAAATAATCGCGCTTTTCCAACCAATCCTCCTCACTGCAATGATGTCTAAATTGCACAGCACGTCCTCCAAATAACCCTGTCAACCCATGTTCCCCATGTCGTGCGGAAAATTTACGCACTACGGCTCTCCTCCTGTGCTCACGGTGTAATTCGTGAGTCACCGCCACACCGAAGTGTGCTGCCGTCACTATCTCACCCTCACACACCCTCAAATATAAAAATAAAGCTCATCCACTATCAAATATGACAATTCTGCTCTACCCCAGAAAATCCCCCTCAACTCAACTCCCTCGTGCCATGACGCGTAGGAAAGGTAAAAATACTAACAATGATGCGAGTATCAAAAAACGGCTTCCTAGGTCAAACGGTTACCAAAAAAAGGGTTAATGGATCAACAAGGCTCACTAGTGGACCTAAGGCGCGAGACAGGACGTGAGGTCCCCTATGGCCTATCACTCCACCAAATGATGTGGTGACCGTGATGGCGGGTTGACGACTACCTGGTGACGGTGGTCTGGCAGCTAGTCGGATACATTGCTCGGGAGACAGCTACTTGCGTTTTCTGAAGTGCATTGGCTCTATTAACTCCCCTAGACAGATTCTCGCAGCTCTTCCTCACCTAAGTTCGTCCACTTCGGGAAATTTTCTATCATTAAGCTCTCTCCAGTTTTAAGCTAAATCCTTCACCCAGTCTCAAAATTTTAAATTTTTTTTTTTTATAATTTTTTTTTTTTTAATAAAACGTAATGCAGTTACAACGCCACCACCCCACACTGGATGGTGCCATGCCCTCATGGTACTAATCATTAGGCATACAATCTGGATTGGATGAGCTGGCTTGCCTCATCGAATGGGAACAACTGGTAGCATACGCAGAAAAATAAAGCGAGAGACAGAAATTGAACCTATGCACCCAGAGTCAGTTCTTACAGGTGCGGAACTTTTCGCAGATCCCGGTGGAGCAAGACCGTTGACCGGTCGCCAGAAAATTTCTCGACGGAAGCTGTCAACCTTTCGGGCTCTATGTGCGCTCTTCAAACGTGCAATCCCCGAGCACCATTGTGTTGACAATGTGCTCCCATATGGTCGAGTATACTTCCGTACACCGGGGTCGATTGCTCTATTTGACAGAAAAACCGTTCCTGAAAAATCCCCAACTCGGACGAGTCCCTGTGACGGTCGAGTGTGCCAGAACACACCGGGGTCGATTCTTCAAGATTTTGAAAATCTGCCTTTCCTTCTGCGAAATTTTCTGAATTCGCTTCAAACTCCACGGATCTGTGTATGGAGGTAGAGAGAGAAAAATGGGGCAAAAACATGTTGCTGTCCGAAAAAAATTTATATATTTTTTTTCTTCTTCTGCCTGCGTATATACGCAACACCTGCGTATATACGCAAACAGGGAACATTTTGAAAAAGATTTTTTTTTTTTTCAAAATTCCAGATTTTCGCTGCTGGTTGCGTATATACGCAACCCTGCGTATATACGCAGACAGCAGGTAAAAAAAATTTTTTTTTTTTTCAAAAATTTTACCGCTGGCTGCGTATATACGCAGCACCTGCGTATATACGCAGGCAGCAGCAAAATTTCAATTTTTCGATTTTTTTTTTCTTTTTTTTTTAACACAAAATTTTTCCTCTCTCTCTCTACCCCCTGTGTGCCTATTATACGCACATGATGGGCGTAAAATACACACACAAAGTATTTCTATTCCTTTGTGTTCTCGTTTTCTGCTCTGCTGTATCTGCACATGCTCAATCCAAAGTCAATACCCACACATCTTACCTCTCTCAAAATTCAAAACTGACAATAAAACTTGAAATAATTTAAACTAACTTACTACGTTGGGTTGCCTCCCAACCAGCGCTTGTAATTTACGGTCGACGGCCCGACCCAGTTACCTCATGTTTGCTTAAGGGACGTCAAAATCGCCAGGCCTGACGTCCGCTTCCGGGCCGAGATACGGCTCGACCCGGTTTCCGCTCACTCTGCAAGTTGTACTGTCATGCTGATTCTCCAATTCAACTGCCTCCCATGAAAGTACCTCTTTGATGACAAACGGTCCTGACCACCGAGATCTCAATTTTCCCGGGACAAGCTGCATCCGAGACTCGCCGAGACGTACTTCCTGACATACTTGAAACTGCTTTGGCTGTGCTGAACTGTGATGGCTCGGGAGCGGTTTAAGCTCTCGGGTCGGTGGCTCTTTGAGTGACGGGACCAGGGCCAATTTCTGCCCACCTTTTTCGTCCAGCTGTAAACTGGTCCGGTTCTCAGCTTGCATGGCCTGCTCCTCCTGGAATCTCTCCTCGTTCTCTCTGTCCACTCTATCAATCTCTGCCCATAGCTCATCCATCTCTTCGTTTTCCCAACCTTCTTCGACTACCTCCACTACGAAGATGTCTTCATGCTCGTAATAATTCGGTAGTTGCAGATTTTTGAAAACGTTGAACTTCACCTTGTCTTCATTGATCTGCATGGTCAGTTCTCCGCTCTTGCAGTTTATCATGGCTTCTCCAGTGGCCAAAAACGGTCTGCCCAGAATGAGTGGTACGTCCCCTGCCTCCATGTCCAGAATCACAAAATCTGCCGGAAAAATCAATTCTCCGACTTTCACCAGAATATCTTCAATAACTCCGTAAGCCTGCTTCACGGATCTGTCCGCCATCTGCAGCTTGATTCTGGTGGGCCTGAGTTCACCGATTTTCAAAGTTTTGAAAATCGACAAAGGCATCAGATTGATACTGGCCCCTAGGTCACACAGAGCCTTTCCTGTGTAAGCATTACCTAGGGTCACCGGGATAACAAAACTGCCAGGGTCCTTCCTCTTCCTCGGTAGCCCATTCTTCACACAGTTGCTCACTTCTGCCATCAGATTTATAATCTCGAAATCGCTCATACGTTTCCGTCCATACAAAATATCTTTGAGGAACTTGGCATAAGTGGGCATCTTTGCCAACGCCTCCGCAAAGGGTATGTTGATCTTCAGCTGTTTGAAAATCTCGAGAAATCTGGCGTAGTCCTTGCTATCATCCCTCTTTCGTGTCTTCAAAGGATACGGCACCTCCTTAGAGACAGGTACCGTTTCTGATTCCTTCTCGTTCTGCACTGCATCCTGCTCAACCGAGCCCTTCGGCTGGGGGCGGTCGGCTGAGCTGCTATCCTTGCCAAATACTTCGCGCTCGATTTCCTTCGACTTTTCTGCACGTGCATGGCTAGGATACGGTGGATCCTGTAGTGCTAATCCACTCCGAGTGGTGATGGCATTGATCTGAGCACGTGGATTATTAACAGTGGTCGAGGGTAAGTTCCCTGGTGCTCTTTCCGTTAACAGCTGTGCTAACTGTCCAACTTGTACCTCCAAAGCGCGCAGTGACGTTTTGGTCATCTGCACGTCGGCTGTCAGGGCGTCCATGTGCTCGAACCGGGACTCCATAGTCTGGAACATGGACTTGATCTCCTTCATCTGAGCGTCGTACTGCTGTGCAGATGGGCCCGACTGAGCCTGCTGCGTCGGTGCAGCCTGCTGGGCCGGTGGCATGTGCTGGAATCCCGGTACATAAACTGCGGAATTCGGGTTTCCGTAACGGAACCCGGGATGATCTCTCGTACCCGGTCTGTACCGGCTCGGGTCCCACTGCTGCTGTACGTAACTGGCATCTTCTTATCTGAGCCCCTCAATGGCTGTGTCCAAATCTGGCGCGTCCACCACTGCATCAGTTGAGTAAACTTTCTTGACCAAATCTTGAACGATCTTGGCCAGATTGTCTATCCGGTCGTCTTCCACTGGCTCGGCTCGGGCCGTGATCCTGCGATCGTCAAATAGTCGAGTGTCCTGTTTGGCTAATTGCTTCATCAGCTCATAGGCACCGTCCTTGTCCACATGGTACAGAAAATTTCCTCCGGCTTCTCGGTCAATCCTGTCAGCACTCTCCCTGTCTAGGGCATGGTAGAATACCTGCAGGATCTTCGGGTCTCCGAAACCGTGGTTCGGGCATCTTTTCACAAGTCTCATCAATCTGTCCCATGCATCTACCACCGTCTCTCCCGTCTTCTGTTTGAATGACAAAATCTCGCTTTGTAATTGAATGACCCGGGAGGCGGGGTAAAATTTGGACAGAAAATCGTTGACACACCCCTCCCATGTAGTGATCGATCTGGGTGGTCGGGATTCGAGCCAGTCGTTGGCCACTCCGTATAGGCAGTATGGGAAAAGAATTAGCATAAGTGCCTCTGCGCCAACTCCCTTATACCGGACCTTGTTGCAGTAATCCTCGAACTTCCCGATAAAGTCGTTCGGGTCTTCGTCAGCTTTGCCATGGAACGGGCAGAGGGTCTGCACAGTCTGGATGGTGGAGGGTTTGATGTCAAAGTGTTCTGCGGTAATCTCGGGCACCACAATAGCTCGCTCATGCCCCCCCCCCCCCGTGGGGACTTCGAAATTCTCCACCAACGCCTTCCCAGACCGGTTGTATGTCCTCTGGTTGCTCCGGGCAGCGAATCCTGCTGCGATCAGATCCTCGATGTACCGAGCCATCTCGGCTGGAGTACGTGTCTCGGGCAGTTCTGGCGTTCTCTCGGTATTGTCGCCCATCCTGCAAAAGTAGAGATCTCAAGAGCAATGAGATAACGAAAAATAAAAAATAAAATAAAAACAAAAACTCTGAAAATTAATTCGGACTACTAAATAAACCCTAAAAAGTCCCCGGCAACGGCGCCAAAAACTTGATGCGCAATTTAGCGTACTATTCGCAAGTATACGAATCAAGTAATATAGAGAGTATTTTCGACTCGGATTATCGATCCCACAGGGACTTTGCAGGTTTTTCTAGTAATCAGTTTTAACGAACAGAGTGTAAAAAGGAGGAATATTTTGAGAGTTTGTTTAAGCACTGAATGTAAATAACCGAAACGTAAATATTTTTTGTGAGAATTTTCTTGAATAATCTTAGAGTTGTAAAACTAGGGTTTGAGATACTAGGTCCCGGGATCCCCTAGGGTTCTTCAGATTTTCGTTCTTTGTTTGACATGAAAACACACAGCAGTCTCGTTATTCGTGCCACGTACCAATTGTGCAGTATCTTTTCTTTTCCTGCACGTTATCACAATCCTGCAGACTGTCGGATTCCTGTTAAGCTGCCTAAATCTGCAGTCTCGTTCTAAGGCTGCTCGGGTTTCTAACCTGTCCTGATGGCCCGGGTCAGATTCTCTAGCAGTTGGTCTCAACGATTTCAGGCTAGTCCTAACTCCCCTTCGCTAGTCGGCCCATCGGGGTAAGGTGCTAAATTCTGTCTTCTCTTCCTAACCCTAACCGGACGTTTTCACCTACCGGCTCGGGTCTGTAGCAATTTTCTGGTTAGCTACTCCGATCATGCATAAACAGTAAAATTCAAAGACAGAATAACGAATAAAGCTGCTGATATTAAGATAGTACGATCATGAATCCATAGTCAAAACGTAGAACTAATCTCTGAAAACGAAACCCTAGGTTCACCGAGAACCTAGGTAAAAGTTTAGCTAGTGAAACTCATAACGTAGATAACACAGTTTTTTGAATAAGAGAGAAGAAGAGCAAACGGGTGTCTTGAATCTGGATTCACGTTTCCGTGCTCTCCGGGACGCTCCGACTCCTCCTTCGGTTGTGCTGTCTTGTGTTCTGTTCTGTGTCTTCGTGATGTCTTCAAAACGAGTCTGGACGAGCCTTTAAATAGTGCTGTTTCCCGAAAACGCTTGTGCCCGAAATTACGGAATCTGCCATCGGTCCACCGTCTTTGACCAAAGTCAAAACTGGCTGCGTATATACGCAGGGGTTGCGTATATACGCAACCAGGGCCCAACCAACATCCCCCACCACCCTCACTGCCTGCGTATATACGCAGGGGCTGCGTATATACGCAGGGGCTGCGTATATACGCAGGCCGTGGGGGCTAGGTGGGGTCCACTTGGTCCTTTGGTGGGCCAGGTCCGGTCCCCTGGGTCCCACTCTTCTGCCTGACTCTCCGGTATGCCTCCCTCGGTGTCTTCCTGCTTTCCCGTGTTCCCGTATTGCGTTTTGACCCGAAACTTGTCAAAATTACCAAAATACCCCTGGGTCTCGCTCCGAATTCTGTCCAATCTTGGCTCTGGCCATAGGAAAACTGCTGACTGAATTTGGGAGACAAAATCTGAACTTGACTCCGGAAACCCGGGCCCGGTGCCAAAATGACCAAAATACCCCTAGGCCAAAACTGTCCCGGAAATCGTCACGAACATGAAATAGTAACTCCTGACTCTGGACACCGGGAACCGAGACTCCTTACTCGGGCGTGGCCTGACTGGGACCCACACGTGACGGGAGTCGGTTTTTCGGCCGGACTCCGTTTCAGCATTATAACCTGTTTTCGGAAAGCCCTTGACGTCTCCGTTCTTTTGCCCCTGGTTTCACTTCAAAATTCCAAGTCAAGCTCAAGATATTGTCAACCGAGCGCGTCCCGACGATTCTCGGTTTTGGCGTTTTCAGCTTCCTCGGTCGGTTTTCACTGCTCGTTTTTCCTCCAGTCTTTCCGTTTTCCATTCCGCTCTCCCTTGTACCAGTCTCGGTCAAATCCTGCTCCGAGCATTTTCTGCACGTTTCCCGAGGCGATCCCGGTTCTGTCTCGGCACGCATCCCAATGCACTTTCCGAACCTGTTCCTGTAAAAACATGAAAACTACCCGCGATCATATCCAATAAAAGTACAAAACATGCAGAAATTCACGAAGAGCAAATAAACGTCTCGTTCCTAAAACCGAGGCTTTCCGAGGGTGAATTCTGGCTAAAACGCGGTTTTCCAGCACACATACACATCTTTTCAGGCTATAAAATAACCCCTATTTGGGCGTTATCAATATCATCAATCCCATAACCGGTACATGGATTCATTCGATATATCAATTTACACCATGGACTCAATAGTATCACCCAACTCATCGAGGTTATTGATTCCATAGGAATCTCACTCACTTGACTTGTCAAAGCAATAACTACTAAATACATGTGCACATTGACTATCTAAGGATTAAGAGCATAAGTAATCATAATAACCATGAGACATAGCATGTCTTATTATGTCAGTACAAAGACAATGATCTCAACTTGGTCCTGTTCAATATACACAAAGTATACTAGCACATTGAGTTGAAACTATAGTATGAACCATACTGTTTCCTGTAGCCAAGACAGACCTACTAAAACAATGTGCTACAATCGTTCCGATGGTTTGTCTAATTCCATCTAGTTTGTGAACTCACAACTTTCATTCCACAAGAACCGAAGATACGATCTTCTGTGTGTAAGCTATACTCTACACACCAGATCTTCTACTATGCAGAACAATAGACAACTATGCACAATAATAATATAATGCAAAAAACATTGCCCAAAACCATTCTCATAAATATCAAATTCATATAATCCAATACAAAAAGCATGGCTTTTAGTATTCAATCAAACAATCTCCCACTAAGACTCAAAGCCATGCAGCAACACACCTCAAACCCATTCCCTCTACGTGACCATCAAAAGCCTTAGCTGTCAAACACTTCGTAAATGGGTCTGCCAGGTTATCCGCTGATGCAATCTTCATCACTGCCACATCACCTCTGTGCACGATTTCTCTAATCAAATGATACTTACGCTCTATGTGTTTTCCTTTCTTGTGAGCTCTTGGTTCCCTTGAGTTTGCAACCGCGCCGCTATTATCGCAATAAAGCGTCATAGCCGGTTGTGCACTCGGTACCACTCCAAGATCCATTAGAAAGTTTCTGAGCCAAACAACTTCCTTAGCAGCTTCAGAAGCAGCCACATATTCAGCTTCCATGGTGGAATCAGCAATACAAGATTGCTTGATGCTCCTCCAACTAATGGCTCCACCTCCTAATGTGAAAACATATCCAGAGGTAGACTTCCTGGAATCCCTATCTGACTGAAAATCTGAGTCTGTGTACCCGATGGGTACAAGACTATTTTCATGGTAAACCAACATATAGTCTCGAGTCCTTTTCAGGTACTTCAATATATGTTTTACCGCAGTCCAATGTTCTCTGCCAGGGTTAGACTGATATCTACTAACCATGCCAACAGCAAAGCAAATATCTGGTCTAGTACATAACATCACATACATGAGGCTTCCTACTGCAGAAGCATAAGGAACTGCTTTCATACTTTCTATCTCATCATGTGTTTTAGGACACTTATCCTTAGATAGACTGATTCCATGTCTGAAAGGGATCAACCCTTTCTTGGAATCCTGCATGCTAAACCTTGCAAGAACAGTATCAATATAATTGGCTTGTGACAAGCCCAACATCCTATTTTTCCGATCTCGCATAAGCTTGATCCCTAGAACGTATGCTGCTTCTCCCAAGTCTTTCATATCAAATTGACTTGATAACCATACCCGCACACTAGATAATACACCCACATTGTTTCCAATGAGCAATATATCATCAACGTAAAGTATCAAGAATACCACAACGTTTTCTTTACACTTCTTGTACACACACGGCTCATCCGGACATTGATCAAAACCAAAAGATTTGATTGCCTGATCAAAACGGATGTTCCATGATCTAGATGCCTGCTTAAGTCCATAAATAGACCTCTTAAGCTTGCACAACTTGTGCTCCTGGCCCTTAGCTACGAATCCTTCTGGTTGCATCATATAAATGCACTCATCAAGACTTCCATTAAGGAAAGCTGTCTTGACATCCATTTGCCAAATTTCGTAATCGAAATGAGCCGCAATGGACAAGAGAATCCTGATAGACTTAATCATGGCTACTGGCGAAAAAGTTTCCTCATAGTCGATCCCTTCTTTCTGAGTAAAACCTTTCGCAACAAGCCTTGCTTTGAAGGTTTCAACCTTCCCGTCTACCCCTCTCTTTTTCTTGTAAATCCACTTACAACCGATGGGTTTTACCCCATCCGTTGGATCTACAAGATCCCAGACCTGATTTGAGTACATAGACTCCATCTCAGAAATCATAGCCTTTTTCCACTTTTCCGCATCCGTACTTCCAACAGCTTCATTATAGTTACTGGGATCAGTATTATGTTCATCAGGGACCTTGTCAAAAGACTCTCCCAAGTACATGTATCTGTCTAGTTTACGAGAAACCCTCCCACTACGACGAGGCTGTACTTGTGGTTCACTAGTAGTAACATTTTCCTCACTGCTCGGTTGCGGCGGAATGTCACTACTATCTTGTGGATCACTAGTATTGTCATTTCCCCCACTGCCCTCTTGCGGTGGGATGTCAACACTATTTTGTTGTGTATCACGAGTATCTACATTTCTCCAACCACCCAAAGGTAGTTGAATGTCGATATCATTTTCTTGTGGTATTTCTTCTTGTACAGTTGGTATATCAAGACCTTGGACTACTTGATTTCCTCGCATTTCTTCCAGAACAATTTTACTTTTAGGCTTGTGATCCATAATATAGTCTTCCTCTAAGAATCTCGCATTGGTGCTAACAATGACTTTCTGATCTTTCGGACTATAAAATAAACCACCCTTTGTTCCTTTCGGGTATCCTACAAAGACACATACTTCTGTCCTTGATTCCAACTTACTTGCGTTCCCCTTCAGCACATGTGCTGGACTACCCCAAATCCGAACATGCCGTAGACTAGGCTTGCGCACAGTCCAAAGTTCTGTGGGTGTAGTTGGTACTGACTTAGACGAAACCAAGTTCAGAATATATGCAGATGTCTCTAAAGCATGCCCCCAAAAAGAAATTGGTAAATCTGAATAACTCATCATGGATCTCACCATTTCTAAAAGAGTCCCATTCCTTCGCTCTGCCACACCATTCTGTTGTGGCGTACCTGGAGCAGACAACTGGGATTGAATCCCTTGTTCCTCCAAGTAATCCCTGAATTGTCCCAAGAGGTACTCGCCACCTCGATCAGATCGAAATGACTTGATATATTTTCCTAGACGCTTCTCTGATTCTGCCTTAAAAATTTTAAATTTGTCAAAGGCCTCAGACTTATGCCGCATCAAATAAATATATCCATATCTTGAGTAATCATCAATAAAAGTAATGAAATACTCAAAACCTCCCCTCGCTTGGACATTCATTGGTCCACAAACATCTGAATGGATAAGCTCCAACAGTTCTTTGGCCCTATTACCCTTTGCCAAAAATGGCCTCTTGGTCATCTTACCTTCTAAACATGACTCACATGCTGGTAGTGCCTCCACTTTTAATGAACCTAATGGTCCATTCTGAACCAGCCTTTGTATTCTGTTTATATTGATATGACCAAGTCGTAAATGCCAAAGATATGTTTGGTTTATCTCGCAAGGTTCTTTTCTCTTTTTAGGTAAGCTATCCGAGTTATTTAGTTCATATAGCTGCGCTATGGGAGTCTCAGGATTTATAATGTAAAGACCATCCACCAATGTACCAGAACAAATAAAACGTTTATTTTTCTTAATAACCACATAGTCATTAAAATAAACTGAATATTCATTCTTAACCAACTTAGAAACTGAAATCAAATTCCTTCTAATGGAAGGTACATAAAGGCAATCTTTCAAAACTAAAATCCTATCATTCCCAAAATGTAAGAAACAAATTCCTATTGCAACTGCAGCTACTTTATTCGTGTTGCCCAAGTGTAGATAAATCTCGCCATCACTAAGTTGTCTGGTTTCCTGGAACCCCTGCAATGAATTGCAGACATGGTCAGTGGCTCCCGAATCTACACACCAGGTTCTAGTAGATCGAACCGCTAAACATGATTCAACTATTAGTGAAAGAGATATACCTGAGTTGTTCTGGATTGGACGAGTCAGGAACTTTGGACATTGCTTCTTCCAATGCCCTCTCTGGTTACAGAGGAAACACTTGACTTTCGGCTTTCCCAATGTCCCCTGAGGAGCAAGTGCTGGCTGTGGCCCACGAGCTATTCCTTGAGGTGCCAGAGCAACCTTCGGAACTACTGTTTGTGCAACTTTCTTCTTCTTTTTAGCCCTAGGGTTAGAAGCAGAAGACTTTTCAGCCACCATTACATTAACCGGTTTCTGAAGGAGTCCCTCAGCTGCTTGAAGCTCCTTTAACAATTCGGCTAAAGAATAAGTCTTTTTGTTCATATTATAATTTAGCCAAAAACTGTTAAATGAATCAGACAGCGTCATGAGCACTATATCGACCTGAGTTTCCTCATCGATTACAGCTCCAAGGATCTCTAGTTCACCTAGAAGACTTATCATATTCAGAACATGATCCCTTACAGAGGACCCTTCAACCATTTTTGTGTTCATGAGGTTTTTCATAGCAACCTGCCTGGCAGCACGATCCTGATCCCCTAACATCTCTTTGAGGTTCTCCATGATCTCAAGGGCAGAGCCCATGTTCTCATGCTGATGCTGCAACACATTAGACATGGAGCCTAATATGTAGCATTTAGCCATCTGATCGGCTTTCTGCCACCTCTTATAAGGCTTGGCTTCTTCCTCAGAAGCCCCTTCTAGAGGTTCTGCAGGACATTCCTCAAGAAGCACAAATTTGTAATCCTCAGCAGTTAGCACAATATTCAAATTCCTCTTCCAATCAATATAGTTTGATCCATTGAGTTTGTTTTGATTCAAGAGAATAGATAGTGGGTTGAATGAGTTCGACATTTTTGAACCTGAGAATCATGTAAATAAAACATATAAGGGAAATGTAAACCACCAATAGTCTAACACACATAAAAATAGTATGCCACGATGGGTGGACGTCTACCATTCATTCTATAGTTAGACATGGTACCTTTGGTCCTGCAAGCCATAGCAGTGACTCCGATGGGGAGGATACTATAACTTACATCTAAGTGTATACCATCATTTTACTTCTAAACCCCTTACCCCATTACATGCCTTTCAGATGGTGAGATGACACATAAATAGTAATTGTTAGAAGTATCCTCATAGAAATTTATACCAGTGATACTGTAGTGGTTATGTTCGATACGAAGGTTAACTCCAAGGCTAACACACAACCAACTACATCACTTTTAAATCAATGATGGAGACCGAAAATCGCCATGCCGTCACTGTGGAAAACTTGACGATCTGCAATCTTTCGTCCTTCTGTCTCCACTAATATTACAGTAACCCTAGTCTCCATGGATTCCGCAAATCAGTCTGTAATAGAGTACCAGAGACTGCTACAGATTTTCAATGCCACCAAGGAGCTCACACGTTCATCTAGTACTGGAATAAGAGAACCTAGGGTTTACTATTACAGAAGGTTACAAATATTTTTCATCCACGAAAAACAGCGTGGGAATCAAAAGCAAATCAAACCACATACATCAAACAGTATGACCATAATAGCAGGACACGATTCAATCTGCAAAACAGAGTTAGACATCGCAATCTTCCTACTCTAACATGCATAGCCGGTTCGATTATTGGACAACATGGATGTATAGCAGATATGCAGAGTCGAACGGGGCTCTGATACCAATTGAAGGGAGGCGAATCCCTGGACCAGTTCGATTGCATGTCTGCTATACCGATTAAAACTTGTTTCAACATGAACGCTAGAAACCCTACTAGGCGGAATTAGGGTTCATACCTGCGTCCAAGCTATCTGATGTAGGTCTGAACACTCCGGATCTTCTCCCGTATTCCTGAAGTTCCTCCTGGATGCAAGTGTGGGCTTGCTGCTTCCAGAATCCTTCTTGGCCTCCAGACGAATTGCTCTCACTCTCGAAACCCTAGATTTCGGTGTGTATCTTAAGCATCCGAATTCTGAAGACTAAGGACACTTATATAGGCTACGGGAGGGACCTGGAGGAGAAAATACGAATCAGGCTCCTAACTTTATTAGGACTTCTGGTTCCACCCGAACCTAGTCCAAATAAAGTTAATAACAGTTAGTACCACTAAATAACTGTTATTGCACTCCCGTCCATATTCTCAAAACTAATATTTCGAGCTCCTGTTATTAAATACTTATTATCTCCCCATGTTAAGATTACAGATATCCGTCGATTAAATTAATTACTGACTAATTCATTTAATCGACCTCTTCCCATTTCCTTGATCCTTACCACTTAACTTATTTGATATGTCCAGATTACCAAGTAATCTACCTGCAGGGTTTGACATAATCAAAACTTATAAGCTTCATCAAGGGGATATCATCAATCCCATAACCGGGACATGGATTCATTCGATATATCAATTTACACCATGGACTCAATAGTATCACCCAACTCATCGAGGTTATTGATTCCATAGGAATCTCACTCACTTGACTTGTCAAAGCAATAACTACTAAATACATGTGCACATTGACTATCTAAGGATTAAGAGCATAAGTAATCATAATAACCATGAGACATAGCTTGTCTTATTATGTCAGTACAAAGACAATGATCTCAACTTGGTCCTGTTCAATATACACAAAGTATACTAGCACATTGAGTTGAAACTATAGTATGAACCATACTGTTTCCTGTAGCCAAGACAGACCTACTAAAACAATGTGCTACAATCGTTCCGATGGTTTGTCTAATTCCATCTAGATTGTGAACTCACAACTTTCATTCCACAAGAACCGAAGATACGATCTTCTGTGTGTAAGCTATACTCTACACACCAGATCTTCTACTATGCAGAACAATAGACAACTATGCACAATAATAATATAATGCAAAAAACATTGCCCAAAACCATTCTCATAAATATCAAATTCATATAATCCAATACAAAAAGCATGGCTTTTAGTATTCAATCCAACACTTGTTAGCATTTAACTTCCAAGACTGTTTATCAATAAGAGCTAAGCTAAAATTGTGGAGATTCTTGAAATCTAGAACCCCCCAAGTTCTTTACTTTTACATAAGTGCCTCCAGCTCCTCCAATGAACCTTCTTCTGCTCCTTAGACTTAGCAACCCACTAGAAATTTGCAATGAGCTGGGACAACTTATTACATGTTTGTTTAATGGAGTAAAATTTGACCTCCAAACATTTATAAGTGCAGTTTGACATATGTTTTACTTAGGAAATAAATTGACTTATTACTTGTTTTTTAACAAACTATGGGATCAATAACAACAGTAAAAATGGAATAACTAGGTGCTAATAAATGATTACCCAGTTTTTCTAAAAAAGATAATTATTCAGAAAAAATAGTTGCTGCTAGTAAGATTGAAAACAGGTACCATGGAGAGGATAGCAGTGTAGTTTAACCTCTTTTTTAACTTGGGACCACCTGTTCTATAACAACTTTGTTAGCAATAATTTAAATAGGATGGTAGATTGCCAATATCATTTCAGCCAAATGTAGAATGCAAAGACCATTTGAGGGAAAGACATTCAGCCAATACCTCCCTTCTTCGTTTATTTATTGATTAGAAAATTACAAGAAAGCCCATGACCTTCCTTTAGGTTTTGACGCGGTTAACGCTGTTGGGGTTTAATTGTCATTGAATACAAAAGTATGGGAAGTTTGTAGTGGCAAATCAAAACTATAGATGGTTTATTGTCACTAACTGTATGGTGCAAAACTGCAAATATGTTTAATATCAACGACCCGTTCTGCTATTTATACATAGTAGATTCCTTTAATACTACACAAAAGACTCACATGTTTTCATTAATTTACAACCAGACCCCAATATAAATACTTTTCAAGTATGACTTCTTTATATAACGATCTGTCAGTTTAGAGTGAGAAACAGAAGCTCTC
The DNA here is from genome assembly GCA_023055425.1 of Linanthus parryae. Lineage (NCBI taxonomy): Eukaryota > Viridiplantae > Streptophyta > Magnoliopsida > Ericales > Polemoniaceae > Linanthus > Linanthus parryae. Next base: position 122,115,336 of record JALGPY010000004.1, on the reverse strand, counting down.
GGCTCTACAGAGCGCACCACAGCCGACGCCGACGATAGAGAGACGAACTACAAAATCAACCTCGATGCCATGATTTGGAGGCTTAGACGACATCAGTTAGAGAAATCTGACCGTCGATTCGACTCAGCAGTGTTCGTTTCTCTGAACACCGCCTGAAAGCATCATAACCCTCCATACGAGGTTAGTTCTCTGCTCGACTCTTCATCTCTATGCAATTTATATGAATTTGTCTGCAACTTCATCTCTTATTTATACATATACATGCTTCGTGTTCGTTCCTTATGTATTGTAGCTTAGTAGCTGGTGATGATTTGCGATTCAACTTGGTTTTTTAAGTTAGGGTTCTTGAAATTGGGGGTTTCTGCTGATTTGTGGATTTCTATATGGATTTATTAGTGTTAATTTGTATGCTGACTAGTAATTTTGTATTGTTGGAACTTGGAGGTCGCCTATATGATACAATTACAAAGAGAAGAGAAACACAAATTGGGTGTTGGCTGCTATAAGATTTCGATATAAGTTTGGATGACATTTCCGATTCCGATTAGAACTCGATTTCCTGCCTCCGTAGGATGAAAGCTGTCTTAGAAAACACAGGTTGGATGGTTCGCACATGTCTTTCTCAGCTTCCTACAGAATACACCAACTACTAATTTCACTTTACCACAACACCCTTCATCTGCTACTGCAAAACTTGGAATGTTCATCGATAGAATTCAACATGTGGTTATTCAGGTCTGAAAACACTGAAATTGTTAAAAGATTATTGTAGAGGGCAGTGTTGCCTTTAAAGAAATCGAGGAAGGTTCTGTAGAACTCGTCTCAAGTAAGATTGTCTAGAGTTCTCGTTGGATCCAGAGGTCCACTTAAATAATTTATGAATTGAACTTTCCTTCACCAATTTTAGAAATCATTTACGCGATAAATTGAGAAGTCAATTTTCAGTCCCAGCAAACACATTATTCATCTTGCATTTTACATCTCATGCTTGACTTTACATAAATGACAGTGAGTGGAGGGTTTGAGGATGACGCACTGAAATTGCTTGCAGAAGTGGAGTCTAAGTGGGTCATACAAGTTTCTAGTCAACGAAGAAATACCTGTCTGTGATCATCAATAAGTTGCGAAGGGAATTAAATAGACTGAAATTTTATATGGCCTTTGGTAGAGGGTTGATTAAGGAGAAGGGAGGGTGATTTGTTTCAATAATCTCATGACAAAACTAAATATTTTTTCCTCCTTAAAGTTCGCGTTAAAGATTGGAGAGTGGTTATTGTTTGTCGATAGGAAACTAAAATATCACACGACACTGTAAATACTTTGTGGGGATCTAGATTTTTGAGTGGGAGCTTCAGGAGGGATTATTGTTGTGTGGAACAGTCGAGTCGTCCAGATGGTAGACACCTTGTTGGCCACATATTCACTATCTTGCCTGTTTCAGTCTACTAGTGATGGATTTGACTGGGTTTTCTTGGGAGTTTATGGTCCTTGTGAGAGGAGCTACACGTGAATTATGGGAAGAGCTAGCTGCTGTTTATGTTTTATGGAATCTGCCTGGTGTATTGGAGGAGGTGACTTCAATTGCGTCCTTTTTGGGGGCTGAAAGACGAGGTGTACCCATATTGGTAGTGCCATGCAGGATTTTTCAGATTTTGTTCAGGATCATAACTTGATTGATTTGCCATTATTACGGGTGGATTTTACCTGGATTAAAGGATCTTCACATTCAGAAGCGTCATGCATTGACAAATTTCTATTAAGTTCGGATTGGGAAGAACATGTCCAGTCAGTAGTCCAACAATCACTACCCAACCTTTCTTCGATCATGTGCTGATTTTACTGGATCGTATTTGGTGGGAAACGGCCTTTCCATTTGAGAGTATGTGACTGAAAACAGATTATATTTTTATTTTAATGGTGTTTCTAAGTGGGGGCAATGTTATAATGTTGATGGTAATACTGGACATATTTTGTGCAAGGCGTTGCTTTTATTGAAGGGTGATTTGAAGAGGTGGAACAAATATGAACTGGAGATATTAAGACTCTCAAGGATAAGGTGTTAAAGGATATTCAGGAAGTCGATGATATTGAAAACAAAGTACAAATGATTGATGAATTCTTTTCAAAATCGGAGGAAGCGAAAGCTAGTTATGGGATACAATCCTATTGGAGGTAATTAGTTGCGTCAGAAATCATGATCTTTATGGCTGAAAGAGGGTGACAATAAAACTAGGTTATGGCAGTTTTATGTCTGAAGAAAATAGTCTATGGAGAAGGGTCATTGCCACCAAGTTTGGTGTTTAGAGGGATGATGGATGTCTGAGGAAGGAAGAGAGGCATGGGATTGGTGTCTGGAAATTTATTCCCCAAAAGTGGTCTGATTTCTCAAGAAAAAATCACTATCAGGTTGGTGTCAGTGCTCGGATACCCTTTTGGAGGATTTATCGTGCGGAAATGAGTCATTGTCTTTATCTTATTCTGTCTAATTCAACCTTTCCACTAATAAAGATGCCAAGGTTGCAGATTTCTTGAAGATCACAAATCAAATTGTTGTTTAGGATCCTGTGTTCGTTTGTAACTTGCACGAGTGGGAGGTTGATTCTCTGCAACGGTTTTGAGAAAAGTTGTATGATGTTTGAGTGGATGTGGGCAACGGTGACAAGGTTTGTTAGGCTCTGGTCCAAAAAAGATTTTCTGAGTAGTTTCTATTCTAACTCTGTTTCTCATGAGAATCTTTTTCCATTTAAAGCAATTTAGAAATCAGGCATTCCCTTGAAAGTAAGTTTGTTTGCATGGATGTCTGTGAAAAACACTATTCCAACGTTGGAAAAACTACAACGACGAGGGTTCAGGCTATCTGATTGGTGTATAATGTGCAAATGCCCAGAAGAAACAGTGTCGCATTTTTTGCTACATTGTTCAGTTTCCAGAGCACTCTGGGAAACATTATTCAGAATTCAGTGGGTCCAATCAGCTGACATAATGACCCTGCTTCAACGCTGGTCGGTAGGTTGCAAAGGTTATAGTAGAAGGAAGATTTGGTGAGTTGCTTCATTGTGTATAATTTGGGAAGTTTGGAGGGAGCGGATCGTCGTTGTTCCGATTTCTAGGAGATGTTTACTCACCAATTAGGGGCCCAGTTTGTACAAACTTTACAGTTTGGTTCAATGGAAGTTATTCCCACTCTGCCTTTGCACTGTTAGGACTTCCAGATTTGATCAACACCTAATTTAATCTATGATTATTTTTACCCCTTTTTCTGATGAATAAAATTTTCTTTACCCATCAAAAAAATGAGTGATAGAAGGATGATTGATTGTTCGGTAGTTCATGTTGAAAGGAATATGTTGAAGAAAATTAATGATGAATCATCACGCAGAACTTTCAGAGAATGAAGATCCGATGAGGTGCATAAAAAGTAGTTAATTTCCATCAATCAATGAATTGTTTACCAAAAAAAATGATCTATTATTTATCTTTTAGTTTATGGTGTTGGTTGAAAATTTGTGCCCAACTGACCTGCTACTGGAAAACACTTAGCCAGATATTGGACAGTCAGATAAGGTTGATACTGAATTGGAACAGACGGAAACTTAATGAACCTTTAACCTTCTATGGTATCTGTTATCATGATGCGACTATGTGATTGCTGCACATATGTTTGAGCAGATTTGTGTGATGAAGTATGCTAATGAGGCATCATTTATCTTTTAGGCTACATGGGCATTTTGTTTCTAATACCATATTCAAATTTATTTTCGTTTGAAAATGAGGAATCTGCAAAATGTGAATTTAGGTGTTCGATGTGGTGCTGTGCTAGACTGCTACTGTTGTTCCATCATATATCTGCCATAGTTTAGAATTAACACATTTTCCATTTACCTCGTGCAAAATATTCAGATCAACGGAGCAATCAGTTCCTTTAATTCGTCTTATTCCAAGTTCACCTGCTTCAATCAACTGAGAATGGCAAGTGGGAAGGTCATGAAGCGTGCTAAGTACAAATTATCTGTGAAAGACCCTGGAACACCCGGCATAATAGAGATGGTGATTTTCACAAACCTTGAATTGCATCATTACATGACATGTCTTTATCGATAAATCGTTCATCATGACTATCTATGGGTTGATTCTAACGTGTTACTGTGATGTGAGATTATTGTGAAAACTGGAGCTAGTGCACTTGTTTTAGCTTCAAAATTTCTTTTTGTGGATCATACGCGAGCATTTGTTTGAGTGATAGGTGTTAAATTTATTGTTTCAGGATTCATCACCCACTTTTAAATTTGTCCTGAACTTGAGTTTTTGTGCAGACAGAACAGAGGATTGTCTTCTCACCCAACAACCCAAATTCTTCAACTAGCCTCAATGTACAGTTCAAATTAATCAAAGGTATACATTCTGTACCATTAATATTATTTTGGTCATATTATAATTGTAATTATTATTTTATCGCATTATGATTATTGTTCTATCATATTAGTATTATTATTGTATAACTTTTACATGTCACTGGTCACCTCATATGTCACTCCTTCAGTTTAATAAGGACTTGGGTTGGCCTTAGATGGGTTGGTAGAAGGTTTGGCAAGAGGGAATGACCTATATGTGCACTTGGCAGTGGTCTTGATGCGCATGCTGGTCGTTCAATACGGGAGAAAACTAGAAAGGTTTGGATATGGAGAAAAATATTAAGGATGCCATACAATGCTAAGAGAATTTTTGTGTGTTGTAGAAAATGGCCATGTACTAGGTAGTTACTAAAATTTGGAAACCGGCTCAATCACTAGGCAATTATATCTTTTTGTAGTGTTAGATGCGATAATGTAACAGTTTAGGTATGGAGAAAAATATTAAGGATGCAATACGATGCCAAGAGAATTTTTGTGTGTGTAGAAAATGGCCATGTACTTGGTAGTTACTAAAATTTGGAAACCGGCTCAATCACTAGGCATTTATATCTTTTTGTAGTGGTAGATGCGATAATGTAACAGTTTAGGTATATTAGGCGAGTCTCAGTATTTGATGTTGACCACTTGTTTAATTATTAGGCAACTATATCTTTTTTGTAGTGGCAGATACGATAAATTTTTTGTGGTCTCAGTATTTGATGTTGACCACTTATTTAATTATTAGGCAACTATGTCTTTTTTTGTGGTCGCAGATATGGTAAATAATGTAACATTTTAAGGCTGCAAATCTGTATTAGGCAAGTATCTCTATTCGGCATAGATTACTAATTTAGATTCAATATAAACCTATAATAATATTGTAGCTGATAGATACGGTGGAGGTTGGGCAAGTTAATGACTATGTACAGCCTTCATTTACCAGCTGGGGGAATTGATAGTGCCACACTATTCCCTTCAAGCTGTACAATTGATTGGTAGGAAAAAAATATATCAAGGAAAAAAAATATTATGTAGCTATAGATGGCTAGTTATATTTATGACGAATGTTGTAGAAGGAGTTATAGGTTAAAGTTAAACTATGCTTATTGGCATGCATCAAGGTGGAACAAAGGCTTTAAAAACTTTGCAAACAGAAACTTAGCATCCCAAAAGCCTTCTGCAACTGATGGAAGTAGACTGAAGATGTAGCCAACGTCAAGGAAGCAATTGTGTTCTCTTTTTTGGTTCTTCAAAGCTTTTGACAATCTTTATTTACGTTGAGTATGAAGAAAACAGTAAATATAAATTCGCATAATGAGAATAAGAAAAGATACAAACTAGTTAGGATATTAAGAGGACGTGAACTAACTATCTGAAAACTGTTAACAGGAATATTTAAAAACTCAAATCTAGGAATTAATCATTTCTCAACCTTGTAGATGTGTTTGCAATACTAGATCTAGGGGAAAGAGATGCTTTAAAGCGTTTATTGGAAAATTTTGTAACATCTGACATTCATAAGTACCAGAAGTTTATGGAAGACAAACAACTGGCTTGTTCGATTCGATACCAAGGTCTCCGTTAATGCTCGAGAAAAAGGATGAAAGTAAAGTGCTTCCATAGTTAAGAGTAGAGGGGATGGCATAAGCTTTTGGTGTATAAGACATCAGCTTTAAGATGTAAAAGTGGAATAAAATTCTTAAGTCAAAGGATTTGCGGAATATATTTTGTTATTAGTGATTTTTTTCTGATAAAGGATTCCTTAATTCGGCAGATTATGAAGATCTTGGAGGAAGCACAAAAGACACATATGGTGTCTCAATGTCCATAGTAAAGTTCTATGCACCTTAGATTCATCATGATAAATGAAGGCATGCATGATAAAGCTGTAACCGAGACTGAGGCAGTAGGAGATGAGACTGGAACTTTGAAATGCATGTATATACTATTTATGGGCACATTATCCTCAACTATCTGAGACTTTGAGTTATTTTGGAGAAACACACCACTGGCTATTATATCTTGGGGGATATACTGAAAACGACCCTGTTGTATGTACCACATAAGTAGGGGTATTAAATGTAATCTGACTACAATTTAGGAGTAGCTGTAATAGAAGATAAGATTGGCAATAGTTAGTTGAGGTTTTCTCTGGTCATTTACATTGTAGATTCTGGTGTGCTTAGAAGAGAAATACATTGAGAATAAATCGTTTAACCGAGAACCAGTGGGGTGAAAAAGCCTGCCAAGGAAGTTATCTGTGAAGTCAATTCCTCCTAGTTCAGAAACAAGACTTGTCTGGTTGAGTTGAGAATGAAAGCATAGTGAAATCCCAGTCAGTTTTAGTAGGTATGTTACATGCATGGTTATAATAATAATAGTGGTTATAACTGTGGGTGTTTGCGTCATGTTACCTTAAATGTCTCATTTTGCACACTGGAAGTGTTAATGTCCCTGCATGTATTCTATCATACTTGTCAGGGCACAAGTTCACCAAGGAGGGAACACACAAGCAAGCCTTGCTCAATCTTTCTCATGAACAGGTTGCTTAAAAATGCTTTTTTTTGTTGTTGTTTTTCCAGTTGTCATCCCTTATAGCTCCATCCCACTTTACTTATTTGTTATGTTTTATTCTTTCAAGATTTGCACCAATGTTGCTCTCTTGATCGTGAAAAGTTAGAAATGCTGACTCCCTCTTTGTGCAGGGTGGATATATATTTGAGTTCGAAAACTTCTCCGATCGAGATGTCTGCAAAGATTTTGTGGGTAGGTCAAGGAGCTGGCGCCTTAACTTATTTACAATTTTCAGCTTTTAATAAGATCGACTTTCATTTGCTTTGGTATGTCGACTTTGTCAATGAGTTGAGCTGCGTTTTCAACAACTTGGCACTCATGTAACCAGGGGGGGGGGGGTCCGGGAATTAGTTACAGTGGGGTATACATTGGAAAAGTTAAACAAAATTGAGTGGGGGCTATAGTGTAACTTTTGTAGGACTAAACTGAAAAAATTAAGCAAAACAAGGGTATCATTTCAATTCTAAAAAGTTGAGTGGGGGCTATAGCCCCCACATCCCTACCATGTGCATCCGCCCTTGCATGTAACTTTGTTGTTTGGTTATTGGTGAAAGAAAGGTTGAAGAAATCTTGTGAATTATATCCGCCAGTATTATTTCTTAGGTTGTCAACCTTTTTAAATGGATCTGTATCACTTTTTTTTTGGATCCACTCTTGATCCATTTCTGGGGAATCTTTTAAAAGAACGTTTACTTTAGAGGGAAATGGTGAGGAACGTAGTTGATGTGATGTGATGTAATGTAATGGGGGAATTGGTGTTATAGATTTCAGTAAATAATTTCAGGTTCTAGGAGTTCAAGAACTGGGATTTGAAGACATAGTACATTGTGGAGAGTTGCTTGTTCCACGTGGACATGAAAGATATTGCTCTCTTGTTTTGGCATCAGCAAAATAGTCTACTTAATTACTAGTTTTTGACCAAGAGAAAGAAGTTGCTTTCACTTTTAGGCAAACATCACTATGACTTCATTTTTCTGTCACTCTAGGCTCTTCTGGATTCTCACATCTGATGTACTTAGGAACTTTGGTTTACGTCATTAAGTTGTTGATAAAAGTCTATGTTGCTTCATGTGTTCATGGATAATGAATGTTCACTGGACTTTGGACATATGGTTGAAGTAATTAAGTTTGATTTTAATAGTCTTGTAAGTTGTTTTATGTGTTGTCATGATCACTCAAAGTTGTGGAGCATAAGGGCTGAAACTATTTGCTGATTATATTACCTTTGGCTTCTTGAATAGCCAGAGCTATTGCAGTGGCTGGAGAAGCTGGCAAAACTGTTCCAGAACGGTCTGCTCCTGCACCTGATAATGAGCAGTTCAGTAAGGAAGAATTGGAGCGTAGGATGAATTTACTGAAACATGATAGGTATATTTACTTGAAATGTACCACCGCATACATTATATATGTTCGTACTCATAACAAGATCCGTTTTAGATATGTACATGAGTGCATATGTATTATCATTTTACTCAAGAGCATTGAGATATTTTGCCTTTTGACTCATGTACTACAGCCCCAATTTCCTGAGACGACTATCACGTGTTAATGCATAATAGTTGATGTTTCGGGTTCCCTTTTGAGAACCAGGTGCGCTAACCAAGATAATTTGCCCCACACTTTGTCCTTGGTCAAAGAACAGATGAAAAACATATGGAATGAAAAAACTAGCTGAATTATAGAAATTGGGTAACTGTTTGGCGTGAGCTGAAAGTCACATCATAAGCTGTGTGCATCTGGTAAAACTTGTAGCTTTCTTAGAGTAAATTACTCTAGTGCCGTTCTTTAGAGTATTTCAAAGGAACAGCGAGGATGAAAGGGTAATTGCTTCTGATGCTTACTCATTTTTGGATCAGCTTCTAATCTGAACTTATGTTTAGGATTCCAAACGAACTTATTGTAAGGTTTCATCCTATATGCAGCTGAAAATTGATACTAGGGTAAAAGACATTTTCCACCCTCCGACTATGGACAAAAGACATTTTGCCCCTTGATTTATAGAAAAATACATTTGCACCCTTGTTAACGGATGGAGGGTGGACGGATACCACCCTTCTGTTACAATCCGTTGGTGGAGGGGTGCAAACTGACTTTTTTGTGACCATTTTACCCTTAACAAATTGTGGACAAATAACACCTTTTTTGTTTATTATTGAATTCATCATGTTCTTGATGTTCTTGAGCACCACCTCCACTACCACCAAATTCCCACCACCGCCGCCGAATCACCACCACCACAACAACAACAACAATCTGAAATCGAAGAAAACATAATCTAACCAACTACAAAAAAAAAACATTTATTTTGATTATAGTATCCAATGCAAACCCAGATTCCAAAGATCACTTGGTGTAAATCATTCATGGGTTGCAGATATTGGGCAAGAACCCATCATCCGACTACCCAGAACCCATCATCCCCTCCTATCTCCGTCGATCTACAGCCACCAACCATCACCGCCTCCATTACCGAACCTCCATGCTTCAGCCACTGGCATATAACTCCCCACCAAACGAACCCAGAAACAGGAGCCCCAACAACCCCTGAATCACCACCAGCATAGTTATCAAAATCTTACGATTCACGATTCGTATCCTACGATTCGATTCGATTCACCCATGAAACGATGCGAATCCCTTGGTGAATCTTAAATGGTCAAAAATTTCACTGAATCCCGATTCAAGATTCCGAATCTTACGATTCAGTTGCGATTCAATCCAATTCATACGATTCACCATCGATTCAGCTGAAGGTTTATTTGAGTTAGAGCTCAAGTGTAGGAAATAAAACTTCCATTTTTTCTGAATGTTTTGCAACATGTGTTAGTTTTAAAATGATTTGTACATTTCTTTTAGTCAAAGAAGAGCAGTGCCAGAGGGATAGAGAGCATCAGATCGGGAGAGAAGAGAAGAGGAAGAGAGAGAGGAAGAGATAAGGTTGTTAGGGTTAGGAAATGAGGAGGAAAAGCATTTATAGTGGGGTAATTTATCAAATTTCAGGGGTATTTTTGTCTTCTCACCCCTCCATTAGTGTGGTGTTAGTTTTTAACTCTGACGGGTGCAAAATGTACTTTTCCATAAAACAGGGGGCAAAATGTCTTTTCTCCATAGTCGGAGGGTGGAAAACGTCTTTACCCTTGATACTAACGTGCACTAAATCAGAATTTGCAGCGCTGATTGGACTCATCTGCCCCCGAACTAATATGAGTCGGATTTTAGACCTAGGACAGATGCTGTTCTATGTTTCTCTAGGATTTTTGACGAGTTCTAGATCCACTACGTATAAACTTTATATCATTGGCTTTACACCGTACTCCTATCTTGAATCAAGGTAGATCCTAGGTTTCTTCACTGCATGGGGTCTCCTGATACTTGTAACTAGAAATAGAGTAGACCAGGAATGTTCTTTGGTCCCCTTTGATCCAGTAATTTGAAATTTTGGATATTATTTTTTGAATATTACAAGCCGCAGCAATGATGGTAGTTTTGATATTTCAGGAAATTCGTACAGCATTGGAGTGCTTAGTTAACTTATTCTTTTTATCAATATAGTTAGTTGGGGGGTATATAACTCAAAAAAGTAATTTCTTACAGCCTTCTTGTTGGTCGATGATGACTAGGACTTACAAAGTTTTCTCATTGGGTAGTTGGGGGGTACATAACTGAAAAAAGTAATTTCTTACAGCCTTCTTGTTGGTCGATGATGACTAGAACAAACAAAGTTTTCTCATTGGGTTAAAAGAAAAAGTGCTATTGATAGCAAATACTCAGTTGCTCTGTTTGAACTTTAAATAATCACTTTTTTGCAGAGTGTAATTTATTTACATTTACTTTGTGTAGGGCCCTTAAGCACGGGTAATAAGCTAGATTATTATACTGACGGTTGACTGAGCGTTGACCAGATCATTGCAAAATTGTCATATAGTTCTGGTGGAAAAGTACAAACTGATTCGTGCATCGTTCCCATCAGTTAGAACTTAGGTTCTCTGATTTTGAAAGAGTCTCCTATGTCATCTGAATCAAATTGGCTTGTAGAAACTTACCTTATGTCTTTTACATAATATGCAGTTCATCTCTTTCTGAACATCATGATAAAAAGTAAAGTTGTGGTGACTGGCATAGTTAGAACCTACATCAACTTCAAAGAGTTGGTACTTAGTACTTCCAAAACATAGTTCAAATGTAACTATCTTTGATGTTATTATGGTTTTGCTTTGCTACATGGAGTTTCTTCTTTCTTTTATGTTGTCTCATTGATGGTAATGAAGATAATCTTAATTCGCTTCATGATAGTATCTTCTGCTATATGTGAAAAATGCAGTGCCTTCTCCAAGGATTCTATAGGTGCATCAGCTTCTGAATCATTTCTTGAATGTTAACTATGACTTAATTAGTACAAAATGGATAGTTTATTTAGTTTTGGTATGATACTAGAAGTCCCCTTGTAATAGTTGTGAGGTTGTCTCTGTCCTTGATTTGTCGTTGGATTTTGATGAGCTCCTTTCCTTTTGCCCTACTTTTCATTTTGTTTCTTCTGTTCATGGTTTCTGTTTGTAGTTGATTTTAATAAAAAACCTCCTCACAGAGAGTTGCAGAAGCTCCACCAAGAGTTTGTTCAGGGAGGTGTGCTGACAGAAGCTGAGTTTTGGGCAACGAGGAAGGTTATTCTCTAGGACTTCCTGGAAAAGTTCTGTTCGAAGAGCATGACATTTCCTTTTGCCTAATTAGAACTTTTAGGGTCTCCGTCGACGTTTTCAACAGAGTGACACATATGAAGGGAGTGACATGTTTCTTCTTTTATTTATAAAAAGCGCAGAAGTTGTTGGAAAGGAATGCAAGCAGGGTGATGAAGCAGCCAGTGGGATTTAAAAGTGCCATGCTTGCTGATGTCAAACCAGCAGCTGATGGTCGGGTAAAATCTCTCTCTCTCTCTCTCTCGTATTTGTGTTCCTGCGCTGGATTGTTGATTGCTTGTGAGATCTTTGGGCTTGGTCTCTATCATTTTTTTGGGATTTTTCCACGTTTTAGCTATAAGTTTCAATATTAACGAGTGTCTTGTCACTCTAGGTCAAGATACATTATGCTATAATTTATGTAGTGTATTTTATGAGTTACTTCCCACTTCCCAGTATATACTGGGATGATTGTCTGGTTATATTTTTTCTCCTCTGATGAAATTTTACTTTGTTTGCCAGTCAAATCGAGTTACATTTAACCTGACTGCTGAGATCATTTATCAGGTATCCTCTTCCGCTGACTCGTCTTTAATGTCACCTTTTACTTTACTTGGTATGTGATATTGAGCAAACATCCCTACGCATAACATAATAGTAGTGTTTATTCTGTACAAAAAATGAAAAGAAAGCTGAAAAATCCTGTAGTGTTGCTCCCTTATAAAGGCCTCACCGCCATACAATTTTCAAGTTCTCATTTCTTACGTCATTTCGGTTAGCTCTGGAATAGGTCCTATTTTGGTTGAGTTTCATTTGATGAAAGTACTATAGTTTCATTTATTCAGCATGGCTATATGGTTGCATTTTTCAGGACAAACAGTGAGATTAGACGTTTCATCTCGTAGTCTCCTTATCCTTTGTTTGAACAATATTCTGGGGATGAGTCATCCGTTTGGACTAATCCTAATTCTTTTTCTTAATAGCTGTAACATGCAAAGGTGCTTGTTATTATTTTTAGATAAGTTCTATCTGGGTTACTTTCTATTCAAGCTCAACGAACTCACTGCCAGCAGCGATTTTAGACTAATTGAGCATAGTAGACTAAACTTTCCACCAAGCTGGCTCTCCCTCCGTCCCAAAATGTTTGTCTTGTTTGCCATTTTAGCGTGTCCCAAAATCGTGTTCTCCTTTGGGAATGTAATCACTTTTTACCACAACCTTTTCCACTCTTACCCTTCCTTACCACTTGTTCTTAATTCTTTTTATCTGGTCCCACTTGTACTGCCATCATTAATTAAAAGGGCAATTTTGGTAGTGCATGATTCTTTTGGCCTCTTTTTTCACTACCTTAATATATGTGTGAAAAGTCAAACAAGACAAACATTTGTGGCGGAGGGAGTATCTCATATCATTACATGATCAGGTTTTCTCAACCCAACATAATGGATTGTCTCTATCTGAAAACTGACTACGGCCTACTTTCCCATTTTAGTTTTTCAGGAAATGAACTTCTTGGCTAATTAGATGGAAAAAACTAAAATTATGCTCTCTCCTTGTTGAAAACCTCATACTTGATTTACGTTCTGTTACTACTTTTATTTTCTAACAGACTTACTGGGTCAAATGAGATTTTGCTTGTTTGTTCGTACTTCTTGTTTCGCAAACAAGCCCTTGGTGCATTTTTTTTAATTAAAGATGATCTAGAAGTGGTTGCAGAAGTACTAGGCTATTTGCTAGTTTTCCCATTATAATATTGTTTATTTATGATCATTAATTTTGTAATTGCCTGTAAATATGAATGTTATTGTAGAAAGTTTTGATGTGTGACTTATCTTCAGATTTTCGCTGAGAAACCAGCTGTTCACCAGGCATTCCTGAAGTTTGTTCCTAGTAAGGTGATGCTTTACTTTAGCCTTCATGAATCAGTCTAAGCAATGCCTTTCATTTCTAAGTTTACTGAGTCGTTGCTTTCTGGACATTTTGTTTTAATTTTGGATCCCAGATGACAGAAAAGGATTTCTGGGCGAAATATTGCCGAGCAGAATACCTCCACAGTACCAAAAATGCTGTTGCTGCTGCTGCAGAGGCTGCAGAAGATGAGGAGCTTTCTGTTTTCTTGAAGCATGATTATGTATGGGCAAGTGAAGCTCGACGCAAGGTGGGGACATTGGAGATTTCTGTTTTAGGACCCTAATTCTCAGAATGTCAATATTTATCGTTGCTGCATCTCTGGTTTCTCGATTGTCTTCTTTTTCCCTGTCCACAATTAATCTACCCCCTTATCTCTAACTGCAGATAAGACGGGTTGATCCAACTTTGGACATGGAAGCCGATGAAGGCGATGATTACATTCATCTTCCGGTACTAGGGTTTACACTTGGGTTTAACTGTCTTGCCTTCAGATATATTGTACAGTTCTAAAAGTATAGGACACTGTATATTGTATCTGCCATTTACGAAACATATTTAGATTTCTTGCTAATAATACATTATGCTAGTATTTGATCGTTGATCGAGCTCTTTTCTTCACGTACCAAGGGTTGTAATTTCAAAAATATTGTCGTCAATGAAGTTTACTTTGCGGGCTTGTTTCTGCCAATAATTTTTTTGGCTCTTGGTGTTTGGTTAATCACTTGGTTACTTTTTTGTATGCTAGTGTTTCGTTTCTGATTTTGTTTCTCCTAAATTGTAGGATCATGGAATCAACAAAGACCACAGTAAGGATATTGTTGACACCCAATACGAAGAGTTCAGAAGGCCCCTTTCACAAGTCCTTAACAGGCACGGTGCTGTTGTTCTCGAGGGAAGATCTATAGGTCAGTTTCGTGGCCGAGTCACCTTCCATGCCTGTGAAATATTCCTTTCTGAGTATACTTCTTTACTAGAGATGTTACCTTGGAAAGTATGGAAGATGTTGCTCGCATATTTAGAGTAGGTTGGATGAAGTGTCGGAGTAAACATTCTATCATAATACCAGCAAAATCAAAGGTACAGGGCGGTTAAAAAGCCCGTTATGGTGTAGTATTTTATTTTAGGCAAAACGTTAAGCATGGTAAAAAAACAAAATCAGAGCTGAAATGATAATGTCAAGATGGTTGAGTTACACAGCAGATCCACAGGAACAAAGGAATTAACTGGCAGAAGAGAAGGAAACACCATTCAGGGCTATGGCTGCTAGAATGTCACTCCTTAGTGCCTTTTTCGAGACACGCGGTCATTTCACTCAATGTCTCAAGTCTCAACTAATCCAAAATTAAAAGAGAAATCGTGGATAGAGAAAGTGATTATTCAAGTGATTGGGTATAAGGTTTATTAGTGTTAAGTAGGGGGCAAGCCCAAGTTAATTAATTTCGTACACTGCTTCAAATAACAATTACAACTAGGGGAACAAACAAATTAGGGTGTCTTGTTCTGGAGACTTTTGATTGTTACGTTTCCTTCCCACCTAAATTGCTCATTCCTTTTCTTGTGACAATTCTATTCTTTCAAGCAGTCTACGCAAATATTTAATCTGGGCTTACCTTAAACTTAATATCTCATAAAAGCTTACACGCAATAAGTAGGTTTTACCACATTGATCAAAATTTCAAACTTTTTATTTCTTTATCCATGTGTGCGTTAAATTTGAATAGCTGAGTCATATGGAATTACCTCAGTGGGGTGGTCCCCTGGGTCTCGTAAATTTATTTAAGGAGAGACTGCACTGCGTATTTATTAAACGGAAACCTACCTAACAAGCTATATACACTAACATGACTGTTAAATAGGTCCGAATTTTCTGTGATAGTTACCTTATGTGCTGAACAATTAAACTTCGTTTGTTATTGCAGGCGTGAATGGACATATAGAAGTAATGGTTTTGGGGTCTTACCATTTTCTTGTTATTCTTGCACGAGGATTCATCTTTCTCATTGTGACAGAGAGATGTGTGTGTGTGTGTGTGCGCGCGCGCGCGCGTTGGGGTCTTACCATAGCAGTCTTTTCTGTTTTGACCTGACCTCGCATGTCATCATTTTCTTGTTATTCTTGCACGAGGATTCATCTTTTCTCATTGTGACAGTGAGTGTGTGTGCGTGCGTGTCATTGGGGTTGGTGGAGCTGCTAATTATCTAAGGATGATGAATTGTTGTACTTCTTCCCTTTCTCTCCATGCTTGTCCGGCAAGGGAAGTATGACCTCATGTCGGTTTAATTCCTGAAGAAAATGCTTTATTTGCTGATGCTGAAAGGATACTTTTTATACTTGTTTGCACTGTCGATTCTTTCTCTTTGGAGTCTTTATATAATATTCTTTTGAATATTATATTGCAAAAAATTTAGCCTGAAAGTTTGAGAGCATTGTATATCAAGTGGATTTTAATTAAATCTGTAACATCTAACAGATTTTGTACTGATACGTCTATAAAGGTCTCTTTCTTCCTTTTTTTTTTCTTTCTCACGTATTTGTTTTTTAACCTGAACACAGATGTGGAGACGGGAAATACAAGATCTGTAGCTGAAGCCCTTGCCAGGACAAAACAGGGTTAGCACACTTCACTTCTCTGTTTGAAACAGAACCAGCTACCCCTTCTCAATTACTTTTACTTTCCTCTTTATTTCAACAAAGTAAGTAGTAAATGTCTCTGCAGTTAACCTAGCCAATGAACCTTCTAATGCAAATGGAAGTCAGGAGCATTCAGATAGGATAGCTCAGATGGCTGAAATTGAGGATCTACAGGGACCTCGTGGCCCTCTATTGGCGCCACTACTCATTAAGGTACACGTTTCTTACTTTAGAAAAGGTTAATACTCAGTTACCCCGTAGTGTAGATTGTCTCAACATGTCATCTGCAGCCAAAAGGTAAAAAAAGGAAAGAGAACAAAGAATGTACGAGTTCCCACTGTATAACTATTTTTTTCTTTGGTTAGGATCCTCGGGACTATTTCGATACTCAGCAAGCTAATGCATTAAAATCTCTGGGAGATGCCCTTGCTGGAACAAAACAAGTGAAATGCAGCTTGAAAACCAGTGAGGCTTATTCCTCTCTAAGGGTGCAGATATCTCAGATAAAAAATGTTGGCCTCAGTGATCCTATCGTCAAACCTGAAGTTGCTTTTCAGGTAACTGTTACATGTTCGGCAGTTTGTGATCATTTCATATCTACCTTAAGGAAAGACTAGTGACATCTTACTGTCATTTCATAATATCTAGGTTTTCAATGGATTGACTCAAAATATATCTGGCACAAAGTTTCATCTCGGGAAGAATCCACAAGAGAGTGTTTTGGATAGGTTACCGAAGACTACCAAGGAAGAAATCTTGCATGTAAGTTGGCGCTAGTGTTTTTGAATATTTCTATACGTTGTTGCATAATCCTTTTTGCTGGTACCTTGTACATTCGCGAGAATAGTAATCAATTAGCAGGTTTTAATTTTAGATTGCCTTTTCATTTTACGGACAACTGGTTCGTTGTGCTCTGTATAAGTTGTTTTTCAAAGTTTGCTTTTGCAAGATAATAGCTTGTTGTGTGGTAGACAATTTTTTTGTTTTCTCACTTGTTGCATCGTTGAAACTGAAAATGAGGAGAAAGTGGCCTAACTTGAACCTTGTAAAATGAGCCTAGTCTAAAGTATTTGGGGGTTTGAATATTTTTCTTATCTAGCTACTCAGAGCCAGGGTTACACAATAACTCTTTATAATTACTTATGATGTCTGAGAGAGATCAGACTACCTGACGAGCTGGCACTTGACTCTAATTGCCTTATTACAAATATATGTGTCAATATTCTAATAAAAGTTATTTTCTTAAAGGTGTACTAGGAATAACTAATGTAAGCAACCAATCGTAGTGATGACAACCTTAAAGGTAGTCTTAGATGTTCTGTTTACGGGTGCGATCATACCAGCGCTTCTGCCCCGTATCTCATTAGAACTCCGTAGTTAAGTGTGTTTGGCCTAGAGTAGTACTAGGATGGGCGACCCCTGGGAAGTCCTTGCGTTGCACCCTATTTTTGCTTACTTTTCATTTCTATTTTTCCTACACGCCCAGAGGAGTGTTTGACCAGCTCATTTGCCACACTACTTTCGCGAGCCACATGTCAATTCAGAAGGGAGTGTCTGGTAACTTGATTTCTTTTTCAGAGGAGAAAGGTCTGATGGTCTATAGGATTGCCATCAGGAAGGAAATCGGTGACTTGGCTTTGTATCCAATTCAGGAAGTTTGGCTGGAGTGGATCGGTGAAATATAAAAATATGTTTCTATATCTATTTGTGGTATTGGGATGGGGGTGTGGGCCAGCCATTCTTCTGTCATATGCCAATTTATTTAATAACGTGAAAACTGAAGCACAAAAGGTTTGGCATTTGGGTTGAGAACTTGAGCTAGTAGGTTGAATCAGGCATTTGTATTGGGGCCTGGTATAACATCTGTGCACCCTTGATGGCCCATGCCAATAGTCACTGTATTTTTTTTGGAGTTATTTTTATTTTCTATTTTATTTATTCTACCCAGAACTGGCATAATTTTGCAGTGGTTCTTCCTTTCGAGTCTTAAGTGTTCAATTTAATATCAGTAAAGGTGAATCTCTGTGTTTTCAGCATTCAGCGTCTATTCAGGAACTACTGAAGCATTTCTGGACCTCATATCCAATCACAACAGAGTATCTTTTTAAGAAGGTAAATGCAATTTGCCAATTTCTCATTGTTTTGATTATGTTATGCTGGCTTTAGTGCAGCAATGTCAAGTTACTTTCTTTGCTGTTCAAAAAGGGGGAAAACTGAAATTATCTTTTCTTGCAAGCTTCTTAAATTTTGTTGATTAGGTTTAAATGTTAGGGTGTGTTTGAAACTTGGAAAATGGGACGGAAAAGAAAATGAGAGATTTTCTGTCAACATTCCTTTTCCGCTGTTTGGTAGTAAAATGAAATTTACAAGAAAATAAAATGGCTATACTTCCATATATTAGAATTATATCCACACAGTCAGATTAATTATAAATAGTACCACAATGTAACGGGAAATAACGCTAATTGATTGGGTTTAGATGTTCTCCCCATTTAAGCCCAAATACTATAGCTAAAACCCAACTTTAACTCCTTTTTTAAGAAGCCCAATCTTTATATGATTATATCTTATACTGAGTAGGTTTCAATGCACTGTTCTTTTACAATAATAACCCTCTATATTCTACAAATTTGTTACGATGCCCCCACCATCTCCATCATCAGTCAAATGTTGGGCATGCCGCGACCATCGACCCCGTCGCCGTTCTAGCACTTTTGTCTTCTCGTCGCCGTCATCATACACACATCATGCTGGCTGAAACAGACGCCTTCACTATCATCATCGAATCCCATAGAATAAAATCAAAACAATCAATAACAAATGAAAAAATTTAACCGTCGATGTCATCCTCCATAGAATTCGGCAACCTAAATCGAAGCTTTCAGGCAACCTTATAGTTGATGGAAGTTCGGCTCACCTCACCGGTGTCTGTCCGCCGCCGTGCCGCTTCATCTTAGCCATAGCCGCTGTCGATGGCCCCGCCACTTCCAGTAGTGCCGCCTTCTGGGCCTTTATTAGCCATATCCGCCGCTGTTTGTTGTCGTCCTTGCCATCTCCACGGCGGTCTGACCTCGTCCTTGCCATCTCCATTGTTCTTCTAGTCTCTGTCTCGAATCCATTTCTATTTTCTTTTCTTTCTTTTCTTCCACCTTTCTTTTTTCAACCTTTGCATATTTGCTTCAGTTTAAATTTGAGGACAACCTATTATCTAAACAAGTTGAGGACAAACCGTCTTTCCAATGTCATTGTTTTCTTACCGGAGTCTTATTGGGTCCCATGAAAATACCCATCTAGTCTATTTAAATATTGTGTTTAAGTAGGCAAATCCAATTAATATCCCATTATCAATTGGGCAGGACCCAATCTATATGTTAGCTGGTTTACTGGTCTAACCCAATGGGGTTTTACCCATTATGCCAGGTCTACGCCACCGTCAAAATCAACACCCGTCGCCAATCACCACTCGCAATGAAAACCATAGTGAAACCCACAACCACCGATCCACCAGCAACTCTTTCACAAAACCGCGTAAACCACCACCAAGACCCATTCCATTGTACAAAGGTTGTGTCTATAACTCCCCTACCCAAAACCAACACAACCCTCATCGCTACGAGCAAATTACAACAACCTTTTGGCACCACCGCATAAACCGCCGCCCGCCGCCAACACCATCGCCCCCGAAATAATGTAAAGCATCGTACCACTGGTCAAACCCGTGTCTGCAATGAAAAAAATAGAGAAGTTCAGAATTGAGATCCACCACTAAGCCGCTGTTGCAGACGCTGCCACTGCCAAAACCTGCAACAGTAGTGAATGGAGGCAAAAGAGAGGCGTGACGGTGCTGTGATGGCTTCAGGAAAGAGAGAGATTTTGGCTGCTGTGATCTGCAGACAGAAGAGAGAGCATTTTGTTATTTTTAACGCAATGTTAGCCTGTATTCAACTGCCCGGGTGCAGAGGCTCTAATTGCTATTTGAGAGAGAGAGAGAGAGCATTTTGTTATTTTTTAACACAATGTTAGCCTGTATCCAACTGACCGGGTACGGAGGCTTTAACTGGAGTATTTCATAATGTCCACTCCGTATAACTAGGAAACTGAATTTATCTGACTATTTAGTTATTTGCCATCTCTGCTGCCTGGCAACCGTATTTATATGTATCAAATTTACCTTTTCAATGCTAACCCAGCTTCAGTGTACCCATATTTGCGTCTCTCTCTCTCTCTCTCCCTCTCTCTCTCTCTCTGTATGTGCGCGACCTCATCTTCATGTTGACCAACTCTACTTTTCATTTGCTCTTACACAACCGGCTGTGTGTTACCTTCAGATGCCCTACACATGACTACTGAGTTCTGACCAATCAATATTTTCTTGTAGAAGACTGAAATTCTGAAGTTTGTCTTTGAAAGTGGTGATTAATGGCTAGTCTCAGGACGTGGCCACTGACTGTCAGTCTCAAATTTGTAGTTGCCTTTAGGCAATTATACATAGCTCAGTCATCACATACCTCCAAAAAAAACCATTAAAAAAATTGGTTCACCTTCATTTCCCCCGTTTTTTCTGACTTCTTTGTGCTGTTTCGACTTACTTACACCTGTACCTGAGTGTTATATGCATTCACAAATGTATACTCTTGGTATCATCTATCACATCTTATCACATCTGATTTAACAGATGTACATTTATTCTCGATCAACCTACAGTACAATCTACAAAGTCAATATTGTACTGTTGTATGTTACGAAGATGCTTCCCGGATTGCCGCACTGCCTGTCGCGCTCTGGACGTGCCAGTTCTTCTCGGTTGTCCCTTGATGTCTTCGGATGCGTCAGGTGGCATCCCACGGAAACTTTTTTCTTGTTGTCCTCAAGATGCCAAGGACGGAAGCTGGATAAACTGACCTGCCCACTCTGTGACACCAAACCCATCATGCAGTTCAACGAAAAAACATAGAAGCAGTGAAGATAAATGGATAATTTTTCAATTAATATTATCCTTAAAACTTCAGTTAAACCTCATAAAATTGGTCAAAGGCTGCTGATATGATCTATTTGTATATCCACAAATAAAGAGTAACATTTTTACTCGTCTCCTTATGTCACAACTCACAACCCCATTTTTCCAAAATTAGCAAGTTCGAACCTTAGAGTCATATTTATTCCGGAAATATTCTGTCTCCCCACCCCTTTAACGGTTCGACTATGTAAAATATTTAATTTATTGATGGCCACTGATGTTACCTGTAGCTCATCGTTTTTAACACAGAGGGGATGTCTAACGCGTCATGTATCTTATGATGAAGGATTCATTTGGGGAATTGTTTCGGACACCTTAGCTTGTGGCTTTTGGTGTGAGGAACTCATAAAAGATCAAAGAATTGATGATTTGTTGGACCGTGGTTAAGAGCAAATAAAGGTTGTAAATTCTGATAATTTTGCATGTGGATGTGGTATTTGATTAATTGGGGTAGGTGTTGGTGTTTAGTGGCGTTGGCGGGGGTGTGGGAAATAGAAATCAACTGAGATAAGATTGGTCTAGTTACCTGTTGTTTTAACTTATGATCATCTCGTTTACATCTGCCAAGTTTGTTGAGTGAATTGGACTCTTCTTTGAAAAGTGCCCTAAATATGTTTCCTAGAATTCATATTGTTCAAGACATTGCTATGAGCTCTTCGGTTCTGTGGATTTAGTTACATCCGGTATGTCTGGCTATATAACTTGCAGGTCAGGCGACTGAAGGACGCCATGTCTCAAGTCTATCCAAAGCTACAGGTATTCTTCTTCAGGATTTTCTTTTACTTTTTGAACAGTCTTAGAGCCTCCGCAGTAGACTAGCTAAATAGCTGTTGATACTAAAATAGATTCATACTGGTAAAGTTGTGTCTCCAATACAGTTCACTTGCTACTTTGGTTTCCTACATTTTTAGCTTGCTAGATGTAGCAAGTCAACTAACTAAAATGAGAAAGTAAAATACAATTCTAAATTTTAGGCAAGTTGTGTCGAATACTATTGTGGATGCCCTTAGTATATATATGTGGGATTGTGGTCACGTGATAACAGTATCTAATAAATCTTTTCAAGATCAGGGTCCCCTTAGTTTTTTTTTTTTTTTTTTTTTTTGAGGAATAATCAGGGTCCCCTTAGTTGTGGTTAGCAATATTTCCAATAGATCTCTCTTGTGATTAATGTAGTTAGTATATTAATTTGACGTGATCCTTAATGTTGTATAATTGCTCCTTTGGTCTCGTGGTACATGTCAATTATGCCAATTCATGTGTCATGGCATGTCAGAAAAAGCTGGTTATGCAAGTATTTTCTTTAACTATGCTGTGTCTTCGTAGTTTGTACTGATTCTCCACTATTCATGTTTCATGTAAGTTAGAAACGTTTGTTATGGCCATGGATATGGAAGTAAGGAATTATAATATCTCATAGCCTGAAATGAATTCTGGCACTAGTTCTTGTCGGTATCTTGGAATTATGGTGTTTCCTTTTAATCATTCTATCTCAGCTTAATAAATTTTTATTTCTTATAAAACAAATGGTGTATCTTAAAGAGGGACAAAATATGAATAAACTACCCCATGGTATACTCCCTTTCATCTTCCTACACGGGATTTTTCAAGTTCCCTTTTGGACATCATTTTTTAAATTGACACGAGACTCTATTTTTATTAAGTTGTCGTATATTCTCCCGTAGTTCAAATCTTTCACTAATCATGGAGTGTGCCTTAGTTTTGCTTACAACTCGGGGTATAAAACTTCAGTTCTTTAGCCAAAGAATTGTCTTCTTCTAGGAGATTTTTGCATCTCGATGTTTGAATAGCCCCATACTAATTCCCAATTAAATAAAATGGTTTCCGTAAACATTTCATCACTCCTTTCTGTTCATTCTGGATCTTGGATCTTAAGATTGCCTTTCGATAACAAAAGCTAGTGGACCTGATCTACATTTTTATATAATTCATAGTTTGTGATTTAAATTTTTTGACTTGATTCTCTTGACTGATTTTAGTTTTAATTATATATCACAATTAAACTGGTTCCTTAAATAGCTTTCTGTACTTTACCAATTTCAGGAGATCAAATCGGTGCAGCCAGATATCCGCCATCAAGCTTCACTCCTTGTTCAACCAATGCTTCAGGTCTGTAGTTTTCATACTTATTTGCCTTCAAAATGTTCAATGTGCCCTAAGTGATTGAGGTTTTTTATTGTTATCGCAACCACTCGCCAATATCCTAGTTGGATTGATCAAATGCACCTAGTAGTTTACTGAAATGATCAAATTGCATCTTCGTCTAAACTGAAATGAGGCGATTGATCGCACAGAAGAATGTTAGTAGTTGACTGTAGGAAATATTAGTTTATTGCACTTATTTTTGAAATGGACTTGTAGGACAAGAAAGAATAGATCCAACAGATGCAAAATATGCTCAATTTGAAGTAGGATATCCAAAAAAAAAAAAAAGATTCTTGCTTCTTCGTTTCTTAATAGGCTTCATAATTTTGTGCTAAGAATTGTTGACCAGGCGCATTCATGGTTATTGTCCTTTTTTCCTTGAGACATATGGTGTTGTTATTTTTATTCGGATTGATTTGAGTATGGAACGCAGTTATCACAAGAGCATATCTTTGTGCAGGCTTTGGATGCAGCTTTTGCACACTATGAGGCCGACCAGCAAAAGCGATCCAATAAGAGTAGTAATAGACCGAATGGGACTATGTGAGTGAAGGCGAAGTGTAATGCTGTTCATTTGGGTGAATTGAGCTGCGTAGTACTCTTCAATATTCATATATATGCTGTACATTGAATGAAAATTTTGCCATGAGTTGTCCCGATAAAAAGCTCTTTTTCATTTGTGCATTGTGAAGTGTGCCGTGCATTTTTACAAATGTAATTGCGGTGCCGCAGATGTAATTTTGTTCAACAATTTTGGTAGTTGTGAGCCTGTAGGCACAAATCTGAACAAAGATTCATCATCTCCAAGATAAATCTGGATTCAGTTGGTTCAAATTTCTTGGAGTCGCATAGTTTCAATTGTGTTGCTTGGTCTAGACTCTCTAGAGAACATACACTCACTGGAAACTGAAAATGATGTCTGAGAGATCATGAACTTCAGGAGTAGAAATATCTTCAGCGATGATCTAGTGGACAAGTCCCGGAATATATGTCTTTTCAAAGGAGAATCCTTGAATGTATGTTGATATTAAACTCGACATTTTAATAGGAGCTTAACAAAAACATAGGTAAATTGCACCACGGGTACCAAAAGTTTGTTTTTCGTGGCAAATGGGTACCAAATCTTCAAAACCATGCACCACAGGTCTCATTCTTTGAAAATTCATTTAGCGGGGTACTCTTCCGTTAACTTTCTATCCATATTGTAAGAAAACAATTGTACGGTTCATTTCACTCCTAAATTTGCTTAAAATTACAAGTTTTACAAACAAATCAAAAAATATATTGAAAATAGTACAATTTAAATTTGAAAATTTGGATATATGTAAATTTAATATACATTTTCATAAAATAACAAACTTACTTATATTTGCATAAAAAATACAAATTATTACAATAAGAAACTATTCAAGAATGTCACGTGTCAACTCTTGTGTCAGTTGTTAGAATGTACAATGATATTTGTGTTTTATTTTTTATTAAAAAAATACATGTGGAGTTATGAAATCTTGAAAATAAAGTTTTATAATCACGTTGTTAAAAAAAGCTTAAAGACGGTAAGATTAACGGATAGTATATGTTAATAAGAACATATTTAATATATTGAAATAATGGTAACAAAATATGTACTTTTGATGATAATAAATGGCATTATCATATATTTAATTAAGGAAGCTACTTCCTCATTTGATAGATGAACACCAGAGTGCTTTTGTTAAGGGTAGGTTGATCACTGACAACGTTCTTACCGTTTTTGAGGTATTCATTTGCTCAAAACAAGGAAGAAGGGTTCAGTGGCACTGAAAATCGACATTAGCAAAGCATATGATCGAGTAGAGTGGAAGTTCTTACACGAAGCTTTGACACATTTGGGTTTCGGTGTGATACCCCGTATTTTTTGCTAAGGTTTATTTTGTAATTTCGATAAAACAAATACTTGAGTTTAAAAAAAAATGATAATAATTTTATTTCAAACTTACTCTTGACTTGTTTTCTTTAGTTTTCTAAAGGTTCGTTTTTTTTTTTAAGACATAATATTTACTTAGAGTTATTTAGTAATTTTATTTTAATGTAAAATTTATATTTTTATGTGCTAGATGGTAATTGGAAATTGCATTTTTACCCCTCTTATTTGTGTCATCTTTTACTCACCATCAACTTCTAGTATTTTTATGTCAACCCTCTTTTTCTTGTTAATCCGATTTCTACCACAACTATGTTGTTGGGAGACTTTAAAATTGTACTTCAATCCTCCTCCACTCAACCAAGTCAAACAGCTATTTTATAATTATATGAAGAGATACTCATTACATATCTCCATCATTTATTTCTTTTCATCTCCATCAACCCCATCACTCTTTATCCATCTCTCTCAAATTTCACATGCTTTTCTCCTCAAGAACACATAATGAAGCTCTCTTCTCTCTCATCAAAATCCATTCCCGGATTTAGGGGTTGACCCTCACAAAACAACCCCAAAACTTCATTTTTCACCTTCCAAATGATGAAGAACTTGAGTCCAAGACCATAGCTACCTTTTGGGGAGTTCTTTTCTTCATATTCTTCAAGAATTCAAGCTCTCTAGACTCTAATGTAAGCTTCAACTTCTTCTTTTATTCATTTATTTCACTCATCATGTTGGTAGTTCATGTTCATAATAGGAAATTACTTGATCTTTGCTTGCATTTGTGTTTTGGGTCTTGAATTATTACTTTTTAGCATGAATTTCTCAAATCTATCACTTGATTCTTCAAATCCTTGATGTGAATCTCTTATTGCGTGTCTACTTGGTAGTATCTATGTATATATCAAGTTATTTTAAGTTGCATGTATCATAGGATTGATTAGATCATGTTTTGAGTGTTCTTGGCAAAATTGCATGTTGTTACAATATGACCAGCTTGTCAAAAACGTCGTAAATTTTATATCTGTAAAATTTTCAGATCTTACATTTTATAAAACTAGACTCAGAGGCGGTCATTTTGAGAAAACAATCAACTTCATAGCTATTTTGGTTAGGGAGATATGCTCATTTTAAGTTGCATGTTTTCTGAAAATCTGTTTCTGGACCAATCTTTCCATTTTTATTGAAACCCTCATTTACAGTAACTTATATCACCCAATCTTTCTTGTGGTGAAACTAGAAACACAGGGGATTCATTATGGAGATGATGAGCTTTATTGCTATTCTCCAAATTGTAGTAATCCCCTTGTCAAGTTGAAACATTTTGCCAAACTCTTCTCTGCATAGCACTTTTTGTTATTTTTGTAACTTGAGTTTTAAAATAGCTATGCATGATTTTCTTGATGTTTCTAAATTTAGACACAAGTAGGTTCGTCATAAATTAATTTCACAATTTTAGGAGATGCTTTGATATGGTATATGTGGCCCTAAAGTCAGGGTCAAGAATTGTAGTTTCAAATGTTTTAGAAAATTTGAATTTTCGAACTTCTAAATGTTTTGTTGGAATTATTTTGATATGTGAGCATCATTATATGTGCATTAGTGACACTTAGAACGATATTAATGTAGAGCTTGTATCCGACACATGAATACACCACTTGAAACCGATTTATTAGGATAATTTGGGATGGACTTAGTACCCTACCTAGACAAACATCCATGCATTAGTTTACTTGGAAGTAGCATCATTGTGACTAGATACTTTTAAATTGTAGGCGACTGATTTGTATACATAGGCTACTTCAACTACGCGTGAAGATTATGAATCGCTATCTCGGTGTAAGGTGAGATTACATGCTTAGCCTTGTGTGCCTTGCTTCCTTCGTGTCAAAACATGATTTTATGTTTTGTCTCAAACTGTACTTGTGAGTTTCATGCTTAGCCTTGTGTGCCTATATTCTTTCGTGTCGTGACATGATTTTATGTCTTGTCTCAAAATGTATTTTGTGGTTCACATGCTTTACTTGATTTTGGTTACGTTTGGAAAAGATTTCTTTGAAACTGTTACACGAAAAATAATAACGCGTAAAAACGTAAAGTGGAATATCGCACGTACCGAAATCTGTTACTATTTGGGAGGTCCTTTGTTGACCATTAACATTTGGGAGGTCCTTTGTTGACCGTTATTATTTGGGAGGTCCTTTGTTGACCGTTAACACTTGGGAGGTCCTTTGTTGACCATTAACATTTGGGAGGTCCTTTGTTGACTGTAAAATTTTGGGAGGTCATTTGTTGACCGTTAACACTTGGGAGGTCCTTTGTTGACCATTAACATTTGGGAGGTCCTTTGTTGACCATTATTCGGTTACTGTGCGTAATAACTGGCTCCTTTGATTATATATTTTGAAATTGGCACTTGTGAATGATTTGAATTGAAAATGTCCAAATCTTTGGTTATTGTCATTCGTAAATCAGTTAACTCTATCGTTTATGACGCTGCAAACTCTGATCTTGCTTTACTCATACTCTGTCAATTTTACTTTATTTAACTTGAGTCCTAGAAGTTTATATTCTCTTTCCTGTTTTACATGCTATGGTGTATCTCACTCAGTATTTATTGCTGACTTTTGAAACTGCGGTTCTTGTTGTTTTCTTCCCACCGCAGGTCTAGGAGCTGGGGAATTATAGAATAGAAGGGCGCGAGACTCACTTAGAATATGAACGCCACCATTAGTTAATATAGAATTGTTAGTTAATTAGTGTGTAATAGTAATCAGCTAGTGTGTAAGACTTAAAATTTAATATAGTTATTTAATGTTATAAATATGTGTTGTGGATTATATTGTTTTTGATCTCCGCCAATTCTATTAAGCATCGCCCTCCCGGTCTCGTCACGAGCCGGATAAAAAGGGGGTTGGTTCATTCGGCCCTAGATTTACAGCCTTGATTTATAATTGTATTTCAACTGTCAAATATTCGTTTGTGAGGAATGGGAGAACGGTGGGGAATGTAGTCCCAGAAAGGGGTTTGCGACAAGGTTGTCCTTTATCAACCTATTTGTTCCTATTATGCAGCGAGTTCCTCTCTAGATCAGTCTCGAAGGCAGTTATGGAGGGTCGGTTGGAAGGTGTATCGGCGTCGGGGGGAGGACCAGTGGTCTCCCACTTATTTTTCGCTGGCGATTCCTTGTTTTTACAGGTCCTAGCGTGGAAAACATGAACATTTTGCTGCAGATCCTTGAGGATTATGGGAAAGCAACGGGTCAACAAGTGACTCTGGAGATATCAGCACTGGTTTTGTCAGCATGTGTCCCATCCGAAACTAGACTTTTTCTTCTAGCAGTAACAGGAGTACAAGAGGTGGACATATATGACGAATACCTTTGTTTGCCTACTAAAACGGGTCGCAATCAGTCAGTCACTTTCAAGGTCCTGGTGAATAAATTCAGTGGAAAATTTAAAGGGTGGAAAGAGAAATCTTTGTCAGTAGCAGGTAAGGAAGTGCGAGTTAAAGCAGTTGCCCAAGTAATTCCAACATACACCATGAGCTGCTTTATGTTACCAGATGGGATTTGTTAGAAGATGGAAGTTTTGATTCGACAGTTTTGGTGGGCGAGACAGGACATGGATAGAGGAATTCATTGGATGGCCTGGGATAAAATGCAACAACCCAAAAACATGGGCGGACTGGGATTCAAGAAGATGAGAGAGTTCAAACAAGCTCTTCTTGGCAAGCAAGCTTGGAGGATCCTTAATAAGTCTAATTCCCTTCTATGCAGGGTGTTAAAGGCGAAGTATTTTACTGATTCTCACTTTTGGGACGCAGAGCTTGGTAGTGCACCTAGTTTTGCATGGCGGAGTATTTTGCATGGAAGGTCCCTGTTGAAACAAGGAACGAGATGGGGTGTGGGAAACGGTACTTCGGTCTCTCGTGCGATCCCTTTCATTCCTTCACATTACAATTTCAAGATAATCACCCCTAATATTATTGCTAGTCCTCCTCTTGGTTACATTATTAATCCGGATATATCGTGGAACATGGAGCTTTTAAAGGTCTTTGTTTGGGGCGTGGATGACAACGTCATTGCGGCTATTCCACTCCCAACAAATCCTACGCCGATAAAATTGTATGGCCCTATGAGGAGAAGGGTATTTATACGGTGAAGTCGGGTTATCAGTTAGCTACACGAGATTCAGTGGGGGCCGGTACTATGGCAAGTGTTAATCCATGGTCGAAATTCTATGAAATGCTTTGGAAGATTAAAGGTACGAAGAAAATTTAACACTTTTTTTGGAGAGCCTTTCATGGCACTCTTCCTACTACTACAAATCTGATAAGGAGACAAATTATGGTGAGTAATCTATGTGCTTTATGTGGCGACTATAATGAAACCGAGTATCATCTCTTTTCACAGTGCAAGAGAATCAAGAAAATCCGGACTTCTATGGGCTACAGCATTGACAAGCTAGATGTTTGTGTCGACTTTAAATGTTGTCTTGCTAATCTGCTAGAGGAAGCCAGTGAGGTGGATAAAGCAAGAATATGTTTCATTTTTTGGGAAGTTTTGCGATGTAGAAATGTGATGGTATTTGGGAGTGATCCCAAAGACGACCAACAGATTTGCAGAGATGTTGACAAGAGAATCTAGGAACTTCATAGAGCAAACGTGTGATGCCAAAATGTAGAAAACTCGTCGCACGTTGCTTCGGGTTGGCAACAGCCGGTTCGAGGATTAGTCAAAATTAGTTTTGATTGGTCTTTTTGTCACCAAACCAGAAATACCGGCGTCGGAACATTTGCTAAAGACCACACCGGAAAGCTCCTTGCAGCTCACTCATTCTCTTCTCACAATGCATATGGTCAGAGAGAAGCAGAAGGTTTGGCCCTGTTAGCAGCGGTGCGGATGGCAATTACATGTGGATGGGAATGGCTAGTGTTTGAAGGTGATGCCAAAGAGCTTATAGAGGATCTGCTAAAGAGTTTTGATTGGTATTTCGTGGAGGATTTCTCTAATACTGGTGTCATACTTGCAGAGTAAATCACTTCATCAAAGCTTTGGGTCTTGGGATGTCATTTGGACGCCGAGATTGAACAACGGATCAGCCCACTTGCTCGCCTCTCGAGCTAGAGGCAGGTTATAGAACAATGGCTGAACCAGTTTTCTTCTTGGCTTTTGTAGAGCATATGATGTTGTTTGATCTTATGGGGTTTTTTGATATGAAAGTTTTATCCTCAAAAAAAATTATAAAATTAAGATTTTATTATTTTAAATTTTATTTAGATTTGTTAGTAAAACTTGTCATTTTAGAAAAAAAAAAATTATAGGTGAAAATGAGGAGTACAGTATGTCTTTTTATAGTATACCGTCCAATATGGATGGAAAGTTGACGGAAATGAACTCAGTTTAAAGAATCTCAGATGTTTTGAACATATGGTGCATGGTTTGAAAGTTTGGATACTCACTTGCCAGAAAAGCAAACTTTAGGTATCTATGGTGCAATTTTGCCCAAAATAGTAGGCAAAACTGCACTCGTTGTTACCACATAGTTTAGAGTTTGTGTACATTCAAACTTCAGTACTCATAGTTTCAGTTGGAACAATAAAGTGCGCAAACTTTGAAAATGGTGTAATAAAATACCCTCTAAAAAAGTATGTTTCATTTATTGCACGGAATACACTAACGTCTGTAAAAAAATTGTATTTTTATAAATGAATTAGTGAAAAATACATTAATTGCCCCTAAAATTTTGGCTTAAACACCTAGCACCCCAAAACAGCTCCTTGAACAGGAATTCATGAATAACCCAATTTTCTTCTCTTTGACACCATATTCTTCCCCAAAAGAGCTTACGTCGTCCTTGTGCTGCTACTAAAAAGCTTCTCCCAAAAATCCAAACACTTCTCTGACGAGTGAGCTCCTCCGACCAGGAGCATGGTGCCAATATCAACTTCAACATCCACCTCGATGCCAATGAGGTGGAGGATCTCGTTGCCCAGCTTTAGGGACTCAACCTGAACGTCGACGGTGCCGACCTCAACCTCTCCCTCTCCAAAACCGTCGGGGGACCTCAGGCTTCTCTCCCGCCATCTCTGATGGTGTCGTCTCATCCGCCGTCAACCAGAACCTGTCACTTTGCAACTCCGGCTTTCCATCCCAGCAGTTGCCTGCGAACTCCTATGCCGGCTTTGTAGGCGTCGCCGGCTGCGCCTTAGGCCGCCACGTGTTTATCTAGATTCTGCGTATGGTCGTTGGGTTATTTCTTGTAGGCATTTCGTCGCTCTCTCGAGGAGGTGCCGGCCATCCTGAGTAGTTTTCGGTGTAGTGGGAGAGATATAAATGTGTCATTTGAATGGTAAGTGTTAGTTCTCTTTTTTCTGATGATTTTTTCGTACTGAAGAACTCTACTGTTGTATGGATTCGCCCATTCCATTTGATCATTAAGTTCAATATGAGTTCCTTATTGTTCTTCTTGTAGCTTTGACGAGATACCCAGAAAATCTGACCATGCAAAACTTGATAGGAGACGAGTAACAGAATGCAATCGATTTGATTTCAGAAACATTCCATGAGAAGGATGAACAACAAGAGAGATTTGTGTGAGAGAGCCGTCGGATGGGTAGAGAGAAGGCGACAAATTCAACGTCCTGGTCAGGGGCTATTGAAAATGGACGACGCCTCTCTCTCTCTTTGACTTGGCCGAAACCCTACAGACTGGAGGGAATTCCCTCTCTCCCTGGAAGATGTACAGAAATTATAACAGCTTGATTTTCTCCTGAAGCCTAGATCTCTATATATAGAGTTGAAAAACTTATTTTCAAAAGAAAATAGAATTCTAGATGACATCTGGTATGATTCTAGAGTTTTAGAAAACTAACTAAAGTCCAAATCTCAACTAAAGATATCAAATCACTTTAAGAGAATGTTATCAAAATTAGTACTTAGTATCAAATTATAAATAAATAAATTTAATTGAAGAGATATAATCATATTATATTTCAAAAACTTTATTTTTTTTAAATCTATTAAGTTGCCAAAGACTTTTCTTTACTAATTAAGAAAAAATATTTTTAAATTAATAAAATATTTCCACTTAATTAGAAAATTAATTCACACAGTAAAAGAGTATTAATATGAAGTTACTTCTTAAAATACATGTGATCATTATCACTAAAATACTTGTAATAAAAATAAGTAATTATTTCTAATTGAACTCCCTTTCTGACTCTTGGAAGAAGATAAGGAATCAGATCTTATAAAATTTGTGAAAGAAGAATTTTTGACTGTCTGAAATTCCAAAACAGCTATAGAGGAAGTCCAAAAGAGTTAGACAACCAAACTTTGACCGCCCAATGCAGTGCACGGCCTGCTAGGGCGTGCTACACTGTCGGCATGCCAGGGAGGCTTAACAGCCTATTTGGTCATCTTCTACTTTGCAGTTTTGACAATTAAGTCCCTAGACTCTTGGATTAATGCAACTGGAATACTCCTAGACCTAAGAATAAAACTGAATACTAGGAAGAATACATGAATCCTTGGAACGATATTTGATCGTCAACTTGTTGCACTAAGTTCAAAGAAGCTGGAATTACTTGCAAAGAAATGGTTAGCATCATAGAGAATCTAATTAAAGAGCCCTCAGATCTGATACTTTTTGATCCAGAATTGAGAACTGTCTAGAAACAATACCGGATCTTCAAATCACACAATTTATTTCATCCTGTTTCAGTCTTCCTTTGTATCGAACACTTCCACCCTCATGAATCCTGAATCCTTCACTACTCCTTCAATCTTCTTCTCGATCTCTTTTCAAGTTTCCCGTATAAATATGACATACATATGAGACTGAGAGAAGAATTTTCAGTGCCTAAAACCTTTCGAGGGGAGAACTTCCAGTGGGTAAAGGACACGTCTACCCTCTCAAGTTTCACATAAAAACACTTTCACCTCTACTATTCTGGGAATAGACACGTTCACCCGTACAAAGGGGCGAATCCGAAAATTTGGCACGGTGGCGTAGAAAAAAAGTTAAGTTTAGTGATTTTGTTTTTTGATAAACGTTGAAGTACTTAAGGGTTAAAACGATGACTTAAATAGAATGCTGAGGCGAATATGTAACTTGAGAAGGGCTAATGTAATTATATTGACAGAATGGCAGTAAACATTGTGAATATCAAATTTGAGTGGGGGCTAATATAATTAAATAAACAAAATATAAAGTGAAAATCATAAATTTCAAAATTTGAGTAAAGGCTATAGCCCCCAATGGTCTCCATATACATCCGCCGTTGCCCGTGTGCCGGTGTTAGTATGTTATTTTAGACAAATTCTTCATCATTTTAAAATATGGAATGATCATGTTTAAAAAAATGGAATGATAATCGAGTTCACAATAAATTTTGTTTATTTATTTATCTTCAACTTAATCAATGATAATCGTTAATTTTAGAGTAGTAAATCTAAGGCAAATATAGACCTCCATGTACAGGCAAAGAAGGTAGACCGTAGACCTCCATGTACACTTTTCTAAAAGTTTTGTAAAAAGCCTGCTTACTTTGTGCCTTAGTGTTAAATATTCCGGGGCTTTTTTTTTGATATTTTTTTTGAATAGTTTTCTTTTCGATATGGAATGGAATTGATTGCATTATCTATGTACCGTACCATCCATTTTTTTTTTTTTTTGCATCATTTGAACTTTTACCACCAGTCACCTTGACCCCATAATTTGGATGACAAAACTGTACAATTTTTAGATAATTTTTTTGTAGTGTTGTAGAGTAGCTCTTATTCTTTTTTTTTGAGAATCAGACTTTTTATTCAAAACTAAGAAATAGTTGGGCTTGAGAGGCCCATTACATCAATTTCAAGTGATCTAGATGCCCAATGGGGCTCATTATGGGTCCAAATTTCCTGGCCTGTTATTGTTGACCCATACTTAGCATGAAGATGAGCTGCAACGTTTGTGGTACGACCGGTGTATTGGAATAAAACCCCGTGGAACTCTCGGGAGAGAGCCAGTGCATCCATTAAAAGCACTGTGGCCTCCGAGACGCCCTTTCCATTTCCCCATTTGAGTTCATGAATCTCCTGGATAAGCTTTGATGCATCAGTTTCTATTATCAGCTTTTGGCATCCCATTTCCATGGCGAATTGAACTCCATCTCTGATAGCTTGGGCTTCTGCCGTTTGAGCTCTAGAACCAAAAGGGATTTTTCTGGCAAAACTTGCTATGTACTTCCCTTCTTTGTCTCTCAAAACTCCTCCGGCGCCGGCGATTGATTTCTGGGGATTCCACGCTCCATCGACATTTAACTTCAACCAGTCATCTTCTGGGGGTCTCCAGGTTTGATTCACCGGCGTCTTCAAGTTGCTTCTCCTTGGTTGCGATGCTTCAAAGGCTTCTAGTTTCTCAATCGCCGATCTGACAAGCTCAGATCCACTAGATCTCTTGCCGTTGAAGATCCACCTGTTGCGGTTGCTCCAAATTTCCGAGACACACATGCAGATAAGTGACTTCTCTCTCTCTTTAAGTGTTGATTTCATAAGATCTTCAAACCAGCCACTAAAATTCGTGTTTCTTCTCCGCAGATCCAGGCCAGGGAAGGCTGATCTCCATACTTCTTTAGTTGTTTGACAATTTAGAAATACGTGAGTCTCATCTTCCCTATCTCGACCACACAATTCACAGCCGTTAAAAATTGGGACATTTCTCCGTTCCAGATTGATTTTTGTAGGGAGGGCTCTCCGCCAGCCTCTCCACGCTGGATATAAGCATCTTTTTGGGACTTTTAATTTCCAGAAATTTGTTAACCAATCTTCTTCTGAAACTGTCGATCTATTCTCTCTTCCTGGAAGGGACTGTTGTGCTTGTTTTCTGGCCACCTGGTATCCCGTCTTGACGCTGTACATACCTGTATCTGTGTGACACCACGCTAGTGAATCTGGAACTGACCGCGTTGGTAAGGGGATCTTCAAAACTTCCTCTATATCCACCGGCCAAAGCCACTCTTCTAGCCTCTGAGTGTTCCACTTTCCTTGTCCTTGGATGATGAGATCTTGAACTCTCAGTTCTTGATTTTCTGACACTGTTATGGGTTTGTACGGATGATCTTTGTGGATCCAGGGGTCACAAAACACCCTGACATTGCTGCCATTACCAATCGTCCACTTCATACCCTCGATGATGATGCTTCTGCTTGAGATTATACTTCTCCAAGTGTAAGAGCACTGAGAGGTGGCCTCTACTTCATATATGCTTGTTCTGGAACAATACTTACTAAGTAAAATTTGGCTCAGTAATGATTCTGGGTTGGTGATGATGCGCCAGAACTGCTTACCTAGCATAGCTGTGTTAAAGCTTTGTAAGTCCGCAAATCCAATTCCTCCTTGCTCTCTACTCTGCTTTAGGGTGTTCCATGAAACCCAGCTGATACTGCTATTGCTTTCTTCATGAGGCCAGAAAAACTTCCTGCAAATAGTCTCAATCTTCTTGCAGATTGATTGTGGGAGCTTGAAACAGCTCATTGTATAAGTTGGTACGGATTGGAGTAGCTCTTATTCTAGAAGACAATAAAACATTGTCAAAAAAATTACATCATTTTGCAATCCAAATCACCCGATAAAATCACTGGTGAAAAAAGTTCCTTAGTGGTGGGACGGAGTGGTATCTTTTTCAATAAAAAGAACTCAATTGGTTGTTTTGGCACAACCTGCAGAGTGCTGACATTCGACGGTTCGAAACACAAACGACTAACTACACCATCAATCAAATCAGATCAATCACATGGCAGCGCAGCAAAAAAGAAAGAAACCATCATCAGAATAAAGTATTCAAAAAATAGCCTGATAATCTTGTAAATAATAAACATAAAAAAACGAATAGAAACGAACAGAAGGGGGACGATGATGAAAGATTACATAGAACCCAATCAGAGTTCAACCCCACTCAACCAGATATATCAGATATGTCCAACAAATACAGATCAAATTACTACTGCTACCAGTGCATTATTAGGCGATGGGATTGAAATGGCCGAATCGGAGGAGACCTAATAACGAGGCGGAGGAGGCGGAAACCCTAAGAAGGGTCGGCTTACTCCTCCGGCGGCGGCATTGCCGTTGTAAGGGGCGGAGGCGGTGGTGTGCGGTTGTCGTTGGTGGTGAAGATCAACAACATGCACGGTGTCCTTCAATTTGTGAAAGCCGTCCTTGTAAACGCCGAATCCGAAGACGAGTCCGATCAGAATCACCACCAGGATCAAGCACGTGCACATCATGCACATCTTGCTCCCGCAGCAGCAGCACATCTCTCTCTCAGATCTGGATTGTTCGATATGTCGGTGAGATCTGTTTCAGGGTTTTCCAGATTAGAGAAGACGAAGAAGAAGGGGCAGAGAGAATTGGATGACTACTTCGAGGGTCGCGTGAGGTGGAGAGGAAATCAAACAGGCTCTCTCTCTCAGTAGGAGTAGGAGTAAATAATAAATCATCTCAAAATTTAGGTTTTATCTTGTTTTTATTTTGCATTATCTACAACGCTGATGATCGTGAGGGCGGTTTCTTTTACGCCTAGGGTGCGTTTGTTTTGTTGCTTATACATGTGATACTTTTTTGAAAGGGTAATTTACAGTTTGCACCCCCGGGTTTATGTAAATAGGCAATTTCTACCCCTACTGTTCATCAATTGACAGGGGACACCCTTATTTTGTGCAATAATAATTACAAATTATACCCTTCCGTCCATTTCCGTTAGGGAACCGTTAAGTGATAGTGGGATTCACTTTTGGGGTATTTTTTATTCCCATTTTGCCCCTAAATTTTGGTAATTTACACTTATTACCCCCAAGTTTAGGTAAATATGCAATGCACACCCTTATTATTTGTCAATTGACATGGAACAGCCCATTTTGCGAGTTGGCAGTGGTGTACACCTTTGGGTGTTTGGTTCATACCTATTATGTCCTCTAGTGATATATAATGCCTTTTTTTAACCTTTAGAAACTTCGATATTACTATTTATACCACTAAAGTGTGTGACTATTTTATCTCTCTATGGATAGTTATAAATTATTATAGATCATTATTTGTTGTTGTCAAAAGGTAAATTTGCCGACAATGAAAACCACACTGATTGAATAAGTTTTATATAACAAAACTAATTATGATAGAGTACTTGTCGAATATCAACATCAATCTATAGTTTGTTTACTAGAATGATAAGAATTTTCTTAAAGCCAACTAATTAATATCATCGAAAATTATTCGAAGGTAAAATAAAGAGGATTATAGTAGTTTTTTTTTTAAATATTATAGTACTTAATACAACCCAAGTTTATTTACATTCAAGCGTTTGTCAACAGAAGAAGAACACATAGGATACAAAGAGATGCGTAGTAAACAGACACAATTCTATTACTATCTAACAACATCTTAAATAAATTACAATAGAGAATAAATTAAGACTTTTTTTTTTACGTCTTTCCCTCTGTCTCTATGTCAACTGAATTATGTACTGTCCTGAACCCACCTAAAACGTTTTTTTCGCGCATCTATTGGATGACTCAACTTTTTAGACTTGCTGAGATGAAGTTTACACATATGCGATATTTTTTTTCATCCGAGTTGAGTGCTTTCTATAAGTTGCGGTAGATTGATTAAATCTCCAT
Source organism: Linanthus parryae (assembly GCA_023055425.1). Classification (NCBI taxonomy): domain Eukaryota; kingdom Viridiplantae; phylum Streptophyta; class Magnoliopsida; order Ericales; family Polemoniaceae; genus Linanthus; species Linanthus parryae. The sequence continues at coordinate 122,077,407 of JALGPY010000004.1, read as the reverse complement.
CTTTTTTCATTCATTGCCGTCGGAGAGTCACGTAGGGGATTATTCGGTGGCAATAACAGAGAATTTTTTTAGTGCTCCATTAGAGCACCCCGTGGTGCTCTACAACCAACGAAAATGCAACACTTGAACAAATTAACAGTGATTGGTAGACACTCATTGATTGTAGAGCACCGCGTGGTGCTCTTTTCAAGCACTAAAAAATTGCTCGCAATAACATTATTGAAGTCTTAAATGAACCAACAAATCATGGGTAGATTGGTCTTTGTCGTACTTATCCATTTTTTATTGAAGTCTGGCTAAATTAAGGGTGTCTCCTGCCGATTGGCAAACAATAGGGGTACGTAATGCCTATTTATCATAACCGGAGGGTGCTCTGTGTAAATTACCCTATAAATATTGAGTATATGTACAAGGGCAAATTAGTACTTTCGCATTTTCCGTCGATGACCGTTACAAACCATCCAAAATAGGGGTGTTCCCTGTCAATTAATGAACAATAAGGGTAGAGTTTGCCTATTTACATAAACCTAGGGGTGCAAACTGTAAATTACCCTTTTTGAAATATTGCTTATAACATGTGATAGGACTAATAGCAAGATATGTTAGCCCTAAGTTAGTGTTTGGTGTAAAGTGATGGATGGGCCACGCATGTTTCGGAATCCGGATTTTGCTCTATTTTGATTAAAATTGAATATTTTAATTTAATTTCGTTTGGTTCATTGTTTTGCAGTTTCGATTAAAACTTATTTTTTATGCCAATAGGCATCTCCAATAGTAGTAGGTATTTTTTGCATGTTTTAGATTTTGCATGACATGCAATTGTAGTTTTGTTACAACAGTAAAATGCAATTTATACATTTTGTAGTTATAAGAGCATCTCCAATGCATTAGGTAAATTGATATTCTTAGGCAAAATTTAAAAAAGTTGAACAAAATTAGAAGTCTATTGGATTAGGCATCTTATTATGCAAAACACAAAATAGGCATCATTATCGCCAAATTTGGCGAAGTTCATTCCCTAGCCATCTTTGTTTTCTCCCTACTTTATAGGTTTTTGGGACACTTGTCCACTTTTTGGGGTGTGACTAATTATTTAAACCATGTCTCCTATAATTTCTCCACCACTTGTCCTAAATCTTTCTTTTAATTTTCATCTTGTACGTGAAAAAAAATCTTTAACTATTAGCTTTCAATTTTAAATTGCCTAATTTATACTTAGTAGCATTGGAGCTTAATGCAAAAATAAAAATGTGAAATCGTATTCTTAGGCATAATATGCCTATTTTGTACCTAATTGCATTGGAGATGCTCTAAGAAGTTAAAATATACATTTTGAGGATGCATGAGAGGAGAGAGATAGACACACAAATTTGCATGCCTACTTTCTTGCTAGCTATTAATAGAGAGGAAGATGCATGTTCTGGAAAATGCATGACGACTTGCATCGTCTGTTGGAGCTCATTTTTTTCTCATTTTCTTTATATTTTGCATAAAAGAGGCTTTTGCATGAGCTATTGGAGATGCCCTAAGAGCATCTCCAATGCATTAGGTAAATTGGTATGCTTAGGCAAAATTTAGAGAAGTTGAACAAAATCAGAAGTCCAATGGATTAGGCATCTGATTATGCAAAACACAAAATAGGCATCATTATCGCCAAATTTGGCGAAGTTCATTCCCTAGCCATCTTTGTTTTTCCTTACTTTTTAGGTTTTTGAGACACTTGTCCACTTTTTGGGGTGTAACTACTTATTTAAAGCATGTCTCCTATAATTTCTCCACCACTTGTCATAAATCTTTCTTTTAATTTTCATCTAGTACGTGAAAAAAATCTCTAACTATTTGCATTCAATTTAAATTGCCTAATTTTAGCTAGTAGCATTGGAGCCTCGTGCAAAAATTAAAATGCAAAATCGTATTCTTAGGCATAATATGCCTATTTTTTTACTTAATGGCATTGGAGATGCTCTAACCCCTCTCTCTCGCTTTTCAAACATCTGGAGACTAATCTCTAATCATGCATATTTTCGCACATTCTGCATATTTTAATCGCATACTAAACATATTTAAAATTTTCAACTACTTTAAATATTCAATTATCTTTTTTTTTTAATTTTTTCATCTGATTATTCAGATTTTCAATTTGTACGAAACAGGCCCTTAGTATTGAAAAGTTAAAAATGTCATTCTTTCTCCACACAAAATCTGACGCACTCTCATATTATAAGGGTCACTATGTCTTTATGAATAATAATAATATCACCAAATAACAACTTATAGTCAACAAATCTATATTATAAAATAGGACGGTTGACTTTAAAATGTCTTTTAGGTCATTATATCATATTAACCTCAGCTCGTAGATCTCACCTGCCACCTACTTTTGTAACTTCTTCCCACTTCCTTCACACATCTTTAACTTTCCCTATTTTCACTCTCTTTCACCCGAACTTCTCACATGGTGGCTCGAAAAAAAATCCGGTTTCTACTAATATCATCATGTTTGTGTTGTCATTCACTTTTTAAATCGCAAGTGCAAGAAATGTTTTTAAAAAATTCATTTTAGATAGAAGATGGGGAAGGAAGGCAATGAATTTTTTAGTATTTTTTCGGTAGTGCCCTCGGGCACGGGCAATCCTCTAGTCCTTATTAATCGCATCACTGCAAATTTCGGTATACACAATCCTAAAAAACAAACAAGTCAGTTTTTGTTTCTTGTTCTAATAAATCAATGGTTGGGGATGAACTGAACTGGTGACGTCGACATACGTATCCCACAATTTATTAAATAACTAGAAGGATTGATTCTATGTTGTTGTATGATGTCCCAAAATCATCATATCAAGTATGATGTCCCAAAATCATCATATCAAACACTTAATGTAATGAGATGTCAGTTTTTCCTTTTGTGTTCTTAACAAAATACGAAGCATGTACCGTGCCTATAGAGTAGGGCACGAGACCTTTAGAGCATGTCAACGAATTTGAACAAAAAAAGTATAAGGCTTTGGTTGAAGGCTAGGGTTGGAGTTAACCGGGGATTCAAACACAATCATTATTCTTTAGGGCTAGTTTGGGAATGATGTGGCGGTGCTAGAAAGCTGTTGTAAATTCTTGATAAAATGTTGTTTGGTAAATAATACGTAAAAGCTGCAATGAAATATTGATATAGTAATTTTTTTTGGGACTAGTCTTTAGACATAAGTTTTTTAGTCTCTCGAGAGTTTCTCTCTCTAGAGAAAAACCCTAGCAAACCCTAAAATTGTCGGAATCGTGTTTCAGCCGCTGCTAATGGCGGATCATCTCTCAGAAAAGTTTGCGGTCTCTCTGACATTGAAGGAGGAGCTTGATATAGTGGAGTTCGACGACGAGTTTTGTGACGAAGCTGAAGCTGAGTGCAAAGTTTGCAGGATTGGAAGATTCCTTGGAGGACGGGTTAACACCTTCGCTATGCAACAGTTCTTCCGGCGGATCTGGAACAAGGGCGAATCAGTAGAAGTTGTGGAGATCCAGGAAGGACTGTACCTGTTTAAGTTCCCAGACGACAAGGTCAAGCAGCGTATTGTGGGAGGTGGACCGTGGGTTTTTTACGGCCTCATTCTGGTTTGGAAAGATTGGTCTCTGGGCGATGATGTTGAACAGATCCGGTTGGACACCATTGACGTCTGGGTCCAGGTATCTAATCTACCTATTCATATGATAAAACCAGAAGCTGGTAAAAGGGCAACGAAGGTGATGGGAGAGGTATTTGATACTGACCCATTGGTTTCTTTCGGAGATGGCACGTCGTATGGCCGATCAAGAGTCTGTATTCCCATTGATGAACCACTCCGTCGAGGGGCCAATGCAAAGGTTAAGGATGAAAAAGTGTGGATGGACTTCAAGTACGAGAGACTTCCCGACGTTTGCTGCTGGTGTGATCGATTCAATCACCAGAGTGGCGAATGCGAAGAGCGTGAAGGCTTGATCAATGACGGGTTACAGCAGGTGGCTCCTCCACCACCCCCCACCGAAGAAGAAACAGAGACCCAATTCTCCGCAGAAACGTGAGCCAAAAACAACCCATCCAGCATATTCCCCAAAGAACCAGGCGTCGGGAATGGAGGATTCCGGCGAGGTAAACAAGCCGAAGTCGAAACAAACCTTTGAAGGTGAAGATTTGGATCATGATATAGATGTAATGGAGGAAGTAATAGAAATTCAGGACACTGGTTTTGACACACATGGGGCCGAAGTTACAGCTACTTCTATGGAAGAGGTCACTTCCTCCCAAGTTACAAAAGACAAAAGGAAGTTCGAAGCCATCATTACTCCTCCTAGGATTGTGAACAAAGAGGCAGTGGTGGACAAAAAGTCGAGGGATGGGGCGGTGAAGAATCTCACAGCAGTCTTTGGTGGATCTCTGAACAGTACGAATGAGGAAGGGAACCTCCCAACTTCTCCCAATGCAAAATCGGCAGTGTCTGCTCCGCAGCACTGCCGGGAACAATGAGTCTCCTGAGTTGGAACGTGCGGGGTCTGGGGAACCCCGACACGGTCCGAACACTCCATGATGTCGTTAAACGTCATGCCCCTCAACTCGTCTTTCTCACGAGGACGAAGTTGAAATCCAGTGATATGGAATACGTGAGGAAAAAGATTGGTTGTGCGCGTGGTTTCTATGTTGATGCGGAAGGGAAAAAGGGAGGGTTAGCGATCATGTGGAAAGACATGGTGAATGTAACCCTACATAGCTCCACACTTCATCATATAGATGTCACGGTAGAGGAAGTTGATACACAACAATGTTGGAAGTTTACGGGTTTTTATGGAGACCCGGTTAGAGAGGAAAGGGTGCATTCATGGGAGCTTCTTCGCAGATTAGCTCCACAACCCGAGGTCCCTTGGCTTGTAGCTGGGGATTTTAACGCAATCAAATCACAGTCTGAGAAGGAAGGTGGACGAGATATTAGCTATAGCCAGGTGAAAGACTTTAACGACGTTCTTCATGATTTAGAGCTACTTGACCTCGGCTTTGCAGGAAACCCGTTTACTTGGTCCAATAATCAAGCGGACGACGCAAATATCCGCGAACGAATTGATCGTGCGGTTGGCAATATTCTATGGCTAGATCTGTTTAGAGGAGCCAAAGTTACTCACCTAGTTGGCCCTAACTCGGATCACTCTCCACTTTTAATAGAGTGGTCACAAAAGAAGAAACAAGCACGAGGAAGGAAGCGTTTCTGCTACGAAAACATGTGGCGGCGACACGAAAACTACCACCAAACGGTGGCGGGACAATGGGCAAACAGTCAGGGATTACAGTTGAAGAATCGCCTCCAGAACATGGCAAACATCTCTCGGGTTGGTCAAGGTCGGTGTTCGATAGTATAAACCGACAGAAAGAGCAAATAATTCGGCATATGGAAGTCCTCGGCAGCGGGGTACAATCGGTTGAGTGTTTGGCACGGAATTGGTTGCTAACAAAGGAACTAAATGAAATCATGGCTAGGGAGGAAGTCATGTGGAAGCAACGATCTAGAGTGGATTGGCTGAAGAAGGGGGACCATAACACGCGGTTTTTTCACCTTAAAGCAACGATTAGACGTGCACGCAATTCCATCAGCGGGATAGAAAACCGGAATGGTATATGGGTCACGGAAGATGAAGATATTATTCACAGTCTTGAGGATTACTTCTCGTCAATTTTCAATTCAATAAACCCAACTATGGAGGAGATCAGCCCGCTTTTGCATTACTCGGTTGAGATGGTGTCAGAGACCGAAAGGATGAGAATGGACAGAGATTATACGGCCGAAGAGATCGAGAATGCGTTGTTTCAAATGGGACCAGATAAAGCTCCGGGGGTGGACGGGTTCACGGCTGGTTTCTACCAGAAACATTGGGAGATCGTTGGTGAAGACGTTACTCAGGTTTGTCTTGGTATCCTTAATGATGGCCACAGTGTTGAGGCATTTAATTCTACTATTATTGCTCTTATTCCAAAAATCAAACAGCCCCGGAAAGCAAGCGATTTTTGGCCTATTAGCTTCTGTAATGTCATTTATAAAATTATTTCGAAGATAATAGCAAATCGACTCAAGCCAGTCCTCCATGGTCTTATTGCTGAGAATCAGAGTGCCTTTGTTCCAGGCAGACTGATTTCAGATAACATTCTCACAGCCTTTGAGGTCATCCACTCTTTGAAGACGAGGAAAAGAGGTAAAGAGGGAAGCTTAGCACTAAAAGTTGACATGAGCAAGGCCTATGATAGTGTTGAGTGGAAATTTATCAAGGAGACAATGTTCCATATGGGCTTCGGTCAGCGGTTCATAGCCTCAGTGATGAATTGTGTCACGACAGTTTCATATGGCTTTGTCAGGAATGGCTCCATATACGGCCATGTTACCCTTGAAAGGGGATTGAGACAGGGGTGCCCTTTATCCCCCTATCTCTTTCTCCTGTGCAGTGAACTTTTATCTAGAGCGGTTACAGCCGCTGTTGAAGATGGAGAGATAAACGGGGTAACTGCCTCTAGGGGAGGACCAGTGGTCTCCCATCTATTTTTTGCTGACGATGGTCTCTTTTTTACGCAGGCAAACAACGAGAACGTGGCAAAACTTATGGATATTATTAACCTCTATGGTCGTGCCTCAGGACAAGAGCTAAATCTCAGAAAATCAGCTATTGTTTTCTCTACCAATACTCCAACGACAGTTAAGAAAGAGATCATGGAGCAGTGTGGAGTTGAGGAAGTGGATCAATATGATAAATACCTTGGGCTACCTACTACTATGGGAAGAAAGAAGACTATCACCTTTGCTCACTTGATTGAGAAGTTAATATCGAAGCTAAAAGGGTGGAAGGAATGCACCTTATCCGCGGGAGGTAAAGAGGTTCTTATTCGTGCTATTGCCCAATCTTTACCTACTTATGCTATGTCTTGCTTTAAGCTTCCAGATAGTACTTGTGATCGAATGAAACAGTTAATCAGACAGTTCTGGTGGAGCAACGCGGAAAACAAGAAGGGTATTAACTGGATAAAGTGGGAGCGATTACAGGAGCAAAAAGACAAGGGAGGACTCGCTTTCAAGGATCTGAAGCAATTCAATGACGCTATGCTAGCCAAGCAAAGTTGGAGGATTCTTAAGTACCCGAACTCACTTTTAAGTAGGGTGCTTAAGGCCAAATACTTTAAAAACAAAGATTTTATGCAAGCCGAGCTAGGAAGAGCTCCTTCGTATGCTTGGAGGAGCATCCTCATCGGGAAGAAACTTCTTGATTCAGGGTTACGATGGAGAGTGGGAGATGGAAGTAAAATCCGTGTTTCGGAAAAATGGATCCCACGGGAACCGTCGTTACAACTCTATGTTCAACTGGAAAATCAAGAGCTAAAAGTTTCAGACCTTATAAATGGGGACCGGACTTGGAATCTACAAGCTTTACGAACGCATCTTTCTCCAGTAGACGCGGCTGCAGCCACCCAGATCCCGCTATCGTCACACTGCACCGAGGATAAGCTCATTTGGCACTATGTGGAATGGGGACATTACACAGTTAAAACTGGTTACCAATTAGCATGGAGAAAGAAGACGAGTGAAGGAGTCGAGGGTACTTCCGGCACAGTTATGAAGTCACTAAACAAGATTTTGAAGATAAAGGTTCCGCCTGAGATTAAACATCTCCTTTGGCGCAGCGTTTGTAATGGTTTGCCTACAGTTGACAACCTCAGACGAAGACAAGTTGATGTTCCCATCTTTTGCAGTACATGTGGGCATCGGGGTGAGTCCATCTCTCACGTTTTTGGGACCTGTTCCGTAGCAATGGAAGTTTGGCAGAAGATTGAATTTGGTGCTTTTCTCACAATCCAATCCAACAACTTCCCTGTTTGGGCAAGGCATTGGCTGGAGGTTCTGGATCCGAATAAGCTCGTTCCTTTCGCGGTGACAGTTTGGTGGCTATGGAGGGCACGGAATAGTGCCATTTTCAGAAACAAAACTTACTCTTCAGAACAAATATGCGATGAAATTTCACAGTTAGTTGAGGAATTGCATAGCCTGAGCCCGAAGGCTAGCAAATCTGCCTCCCCAACTCTGCTGAAGCAAAAACAGTGGTCCAGACCCCTGCAAGGTTGGTGGAAAGCAAATTTTGACGGAGCTCGAAATGAAGATACTAAGAATGCAGGTATTGGAGTAATTATCCGGGACGAGCATGGTGTGATTGTCGGTGGCAGTGCCAGAGCAGTGTCTTGTGGTCTCTCAGCCAAGCATGTTGAAGCTTTGACTGCTCAGGAAGCCGTCCGTCTAAGTGCAGCGCTTAATTGTCATCATCTCGTGTTAGAAGGCGACGCCAAAGTTATCATCGACCAGCTGGACAGGGTTTTCAAGGGAGACAAAGGAGATGAAATCTATGAAGTTGGGGTCGCCATTGAAGACATTGCAGGCGCCGGAAGGGACTTTGCCGAACTCTCTGCCAGATTCACTTCTCGGAGCTCAGACACAGTAGCCCATGCTCTGGCTACCCGTGCTAAGTTGGATGATCTCTCAATTAGATTTACAGTTAACAATGTTCCTTCTTGGATTAGAGACACTATTAGGAAGGAAGTTGCTGATGTAATTCTCCCTGTTTGAGTTCTAATGGAGTTACTTTCTCAAAAAAAAAATATAGTAATTTTTTGTTTGGTAAAATCAAATGTGAACTTGTTGGGTAAAATGACAAAAATATATGACACATGTCATATCCGTAAAGATAACTATTGATATGTTTAAAAATTATAAGGTTATAATGGATTGTAGATAAATTAATCAAAAGCATTTTCTGGAAAAGCATATCCCCTTGCTTTCTGAAAATTGTCATGAGACAGCAGGAAATGTCCGAAAAAACATAAATCTTATTTTTACCAAACACACTGAAATTGTTTATGCTGTTGAAAAGCAACTATGCTGACAGCAGATGCATCCCCAAACTGATCCCTATATACATTCATGCATTTCTAATCTACCAACATTATTATAACTTTTACTATAAATCACGATTTATTTATTTAGTTGATAAATGTGAGTAATGAGACGTCTACATTTTTAAGAGTACATCAGTCATACTCGTAAAGTTGTAAAACCTCTATTCAACCATTTTAAATTTGGTAAAATACATTTTTTACCCTTCGTTTATCTATAAAATATATGTTGCTCTCTGATTTATCGATAAATACTTTTTGCACCCTATAAGTGGATGGAGGGTGGATAAATACCACCTTTCTGTTACATTCCGTTAGTGGAGAGGTGCAAACTGGCTTTTTGTGACCATTTTACCCTTACGAATTGTGGAAAAATACCACATTTTTTGTTTACTTGGTGGTGTTCTTGAGCACCACCTCCACTACCACCACCACCACCACCAACAACAACAACAACAACAACAACAACAACAACAACAACAACAACAACAACAACAACAACAACAACAACAACAACAACAGCCACAACAACAACAAAAACAGACATATAGGAATATCATAATAGATAGGAGTAGTTTTTTTTTACAGGAACGGTAAGAAAGATATTATTAAAAAGATGACAGATGCACCAAATTTCGACAGGAGATATCAAGCCGGGCCTATACAAAGCTACCCCCAATTATCGACAAAAGAAAAGGGAAAACAACACAAAACAGTAGGACAGGGAGGCCTAAACAGACAGGCCAACAAAAACGGGCCCCAAACAGCAAACTAACAGCTAAATATACAAAATATACAGGCTAAAAGGCTAAGGACCAAGAACAGATGTTGCTAGGTGGTGGGCTTCGCTAACATGACTTCTATGAACTTTATAAAGACTGCAGTGATCAAGTCAGGAAAGCTCCTGTCGAATGTTGTACATAAGAGGTGCATCCGCTGGACTGCTTAGCTCAGTACCCTGCAAGAGTTCATAGGCGATCAGACAATCTGAAAAAATATGCATGGAATTAAAGTGCAGGGAATGAGCTGTAGTAATGGCATGATGAATGGCTAGAAGTTTAGCTTGGAGAGGGGAGGAAGCCGGCTTGGATGACGAGAACCGCATTGTAGGATGGGAACAAAGTTGAGTTGCACACGAGATAAGAACACCCATTCCAGCACGTCCAAGGTTTTGTCTCCATGATCCATCCACAATAGTCGAACAGTTTCGCATCCAGTTCCTTGGGTTATGTTGAAGGATTAGAGGGGGTGGGGTTGCTGTAGGGATTGGAGACGGAGATCCTTTGCTTTTGAAGGATCGGAAGAGAAGAATATCCGCTTGACATGAGGTTTGGAATGAGGACATGGAAGCCTCCGAGATAACAGCGCCATTGAAGATAGCATCATTTCTGCATTTCCAAATAGCCGATAGGCGTGCATAATCTCGGAAAGCAGCGTCCCCCTGATAAGTGATGAGATGTGCCAGCCAATTAAGAAAAGGAGTGAGTAGAGGCTGATGGATTCCTGGGGTTGGTGAAATGGGCGGGCAAGACAAGAAAAGGTGATCCAAGGATTCTGGGGAAGAATGACAGAGGCGGCAGGTGGGTGAAAAATTCAGGAGTTTCTGAGCCAGTAGAGAGCAGGTTGGCAAACAGCGCTGTAAGCATTTCCAGAGAAAGAGCTTTAATTTATCCGGAATGGTAAGACCCCATACAGTGTTATCAGAAGTATGAGGGGTGAAGAAGTAACCGGATGGGAACAGAACCGGTGAGTTCGCATCTTGAAGTAATCGATAACCTGATCGAGCTGAATATTCTCCGGATTTTGTGTACGGCCAAAAAAATGTGTCAACTGTAGGAGCTTGAAAGAGATGGATTGTTGAAATGGAAAGAGAGGTGAAAGTCGGGAACTCAGAGGAGAGCATAAAATGGTTCCGAACCCGCTGCCCCTGAATCTGAGTGATGAGATCACTTACCCTTAATGAGTTGTAACGATAAGTGGAAAGGAAATCGCATAAGGGAGTGGTAAGCCAGGAATCCATCGATCAGTGCCAACATTAATGTTTTCCCTTGACCCCACTTGCCCGCAGAATCCTTTACAAATAAGATCTTTTCCAGAGGAGAGGCTTTTCCAACACCAGGAAGCAGTAGCTAGCTGTTTAGTATTAGTGGAAGGCTGAATAGGAGCGGGTTCACCGTATCTTGAAAACAGAACTTGAGATACCAGAGAATTTTTGTGACGAAGGAGTCTCTAGAAAGTGGAGGCGAGGAAAGCCTGATAGCTCCATAATTGATTTCGGATACCTGACCACCAAAAGATTTTTGTTTCCAAAGAATATCGTCTGGGACAAGCCAAAGAGGTTAAGGACTGGAGGGGTTCCACCAAAATCTGATTGCTTTGTTGTTAAGAGACTTGGATACGATGGAAGGGAGGTGGAAGGATGAGCCAAAATACACAGGTAGGGAAGAAAGAGCCGATTTGATGAGAACCAGTCTGCCCGTGGCATTCAGAAGACGACCCTGCCAGGAAGCCAGCTTAGCTTCATACTTGCTTTAGATGTTCTTACTGGCTGCTGTTTTGTTTTTGGAGTCCGCTAAAGGAAGACCTAGGTATGTAGAGCAACGTTGTAGATCACTTACTCCAAAAAAGTTCCCAGAACAAACGGGATGTTCGAGATAAGATGAAAACTTAGCAATGTTGAGGCGTTGCCCAGACACAGCACAAAAATTGTCAATAGCAGAGGAGAGGTTGTCACATGAGCCAAGGGTGGGCTTGAAAAAAAGAATGCAGTCGTATGCGAAGAACAAATGGGATACAGGAGGGCTTCGTCGCCCCTGTTGTATACCAGGAACGGCATTACTGATTTGAAGAGCCCGAAGATGACAGGATAGAGCCCCTGTTGGATAATGGATCGCCTTGTCGGAGACCTGAGTGGGGCTTGAAGATGGGCGAGGGTTCCCCGTTGACCAGAACAAAGTAAGATACTATACTCATACATTGATGTAAGAGTGTAATCCAATGAGGAGGAAAAGTGCAGAAGAAAATCCCAGTTAACCCTGTCAAAATCCTTGCTCATATCAAGCTTGAGGGCAGCAAGATGGGCCCTAGATTGCTGATTCTTTATTTTGGCAAAGAGCTCATTGGCAAGTAAAGTATTATCCGCAATAGATCGTCCAGGCACAAACGCTGCTTGATTGAAAGAGATGAGATTTGGAAGGAGAAGCTTGAGGCGATTTGCCAGCACTTTTGAGATTATCTTGTAGACAGTGGTGCAGAGACTTATCGGGCGGAAATCAGAGGACAAAGATGGGTTGTCGGTTTTGTGGATAAGGGTAATGAGAGTATGATTGAGTTCAGTGAGAAGATGGCATGAATTAAGGAAAGAACGAACCGCCGCCGTAGTAGCTGGACCAATGATGTCCCAACACTGTTGGAAGAAAACCGGTGGCAGGCCATCCGAGCCCGGAGCTTTGTAGGGGTGCATTTGGAAAAGAGCGAAAGAAACTTCAGCAGCAGTGAAAGGTTGGTTAAGTATAGTGAGATGGCGTGGAGTAAGACGGGGAGAAAAATGTTCCCAACCTTGCCAATGTTGAATAGAGGCATACTGGGGAAGTGACGGGTTGAAAAGCTCATGAAAATAGTCCCTAAAGAGCTTTAGAAAAGCATATTGGGATGATATTTCAATGCCATTGCTATTGGTTAGCGAAGAGATGCGAGTGCGGAATTTGCGAGCTTTGTACTTAGCTTGAAAGAACCGGGTATTGCGGTCACACTCTAGGAGCCAGCGTGTCTTAGCTCGTTGTGCCCACATAATTTCTTCTTGGAGAAGTAAGTTATTCAAGGAATCGCGAGCCTGTCGTTCTTGATCCGACCAAGAGGATGTGCTAGCAAAGCGGAAGGGTTTGGAGCTGATATCTTCCAACCGATTTCTAGCAAGGGCAACTTGTTCTCCTAATGGACCCAATCCATTTTGGCTCCAAGCTTTGAGGTTTTGCTTCATAAGTTTGCACCACGAGACAAGTTTAAAGCTAGGGGATTCGAGCATCGGAGTACTCCATGCTTGAGTAATGATATTTTTGCATTTCGCATGACAAAGCCAAAAAGCTTCAAAGCGAAAGGCCTTATGCTTAAGAGGGGTTCCCAAACGCGGTAAGAGGATAGCGGGCCCATGATCCAAACCCATAATAGGTAGATTGAGGAGGTAAGAGCCCGGAAACAAAGAAAACCAGGCCGGATTAGCAAAACAACGATCTAAAAGTTCGTAAGTTCTATGAACTCCATAGCGGTTATTCGTCCACGTAAAGAAGGCACCCTTGAAGGGAACTTCGAGAAGGTTGCAGTCACGAAGGAATGAACGAAAAAGATGTGCCCCAATAACATAATAGGAAAGAGGTTTACCTAACCTTTATGATTTATCTAAAATTTGGTTAAAATCACCGATACACAGAAGAGGTTCTCGAAAGCTATATAAAATAGACGCCAGACGATCCCAGGTATGCGAACGATCAGAAAAGGAGGGTGCACCATAAATGCAAGCTAACAACCAAGAGCCCATGGTAGAGTGCAAGTGTCCTAAGATCATGTTATGATCAATGTGGATAGGTATAAAATTAACATGCGGTTTCCAAGCAACAAGGAGGCCACCTTTAACACCAACTGCATCAACACCAACAGCTTGCGGGTAACCCCAAAAGCGAGCAAGTCGAGCGGCCTCAGAAAAGGTAGACTTAGTTTCAGAGAGGAAAAAGAGGGAGGGTTTGAAATCCAAGGCAATTTTGCGCGCTGAATGAACTGCGAGGGAGTGCCCTAAACCTCTACAGTTCCACGCCGAAAGAGTCATGGAGAGAGCCACGCACTCGAGAAAAAGATTCTATTAGATGAAAAATTAACAGGGGGTTGCATAGTAACATATGAAGGCATATTAGGAAAACAAGTGAATATATTAAAGCATGCAGCAATAGAATGCAAGGAATCAATACTATTATGAGAAATAAAAGCCGAAGACGGTAAAATAAAACATTTACTTGTAGTATCAGGCGAGGAAGGGTCGTCCAAGGCTTTGCGTTTCAAGCCACGACATGTTGGGGTGTCAGCAGTGAGCATGATAGAGGCGTGGGTGGTTTTAGGTTTCTTCCTTGCTCCAATATCAGTCTACGGCTTGCGCTTCAGGACTGTAGGAGGAGATAAAGGTTCCCTAGGTGGGTGGGGGGAGTCGGAGAAGTCTGAGAAGCTTGAGATTTCAGATATGGAGATGGCGTCGGAGTCGCTATCGAACTCACTACCTGGTTCAAAACCCTCTCGACGCAGCTCACGACGGAATTCACGGTCGAAACCGCAGCGAAAACCCGGCATGGGGGTTGAGGACGAAGGATATGAGTGTGTCGGAAAGCGGTGAAGAGCAGCCGGCGGATGAGCAAACATTAATCGATTAACAGAGAGTTCATGGTGATTGGTTGTCACGGGTAAAGAGGTTTTGAGCTGGGTAACAGTTTGTTTGGGCTTCGAGAGAAGAGAGCATAAAAGATTACCCATGGTCTCAGATGATGGTTGCAGGGGTTGAGAGAAGATAGATATGGAAGATGTGGGCTTGTAATTAAATGCAAAGAGGTAGACTAGTAGGGCCTTATTAAATGAAGGAGTGGGCCGATGGTAGGTGTAGCCCAAATAGTTGTGCAAATAAATGAAGACGTAAATGATAAAGAACATGCAGTGGGGGAAGAAATGTAAATGCATAACATTAGTAGCCCATAAAAATAACACATTAAATAGTGAAATTAAATGAAAATCATGCATGTTACGATATGGTATAGACGTGGCAAGTTTATAAATAGACTAGCTAATTACCCGTGCCCGTAGGGCACTGTATGCAATACCTAAATAAATGAACAAAACAAAAATTTCATGTGAAACCCCTACATGTAGTAATCAACTAAATAAAGTTTTCAGTTAGAAAATAAAATTAAAAGACATACACGATTACATACGAAATTCGCCAAAATTAGAACTTACCATTTGTTTATTCCTTCCATCAACGTAGACGGGAAGGACCTACTAAAAAAAATGTGTCATATTATTTATCTAACATGTGATTTCCATTTTGAATTGTGCATGCTATATAATAGCCTTTACTTACATTCCTTTTTCAAGATAATGATTGGTTTTTTAAGAATATTTCTCTAATCAATTTGGTAGAGAAAATTTTATATATATTACTACGTAATACTGCACCTTCCTCTTCAGAAGAGATAATTAAGGATTTATTGATGGGTGAAATAAAGATATGAATGTATTTATGGAATTTCCGTTTCATATTCAATTGCACTATCGTAGTTTAGTTTAGATTGATGGTTAATTATAAAATATATTAAGAGACAAAGAGCGGTTGAGATTAAAAGTTGAGAAAATCAACGATTAAGATTGTCTGGTTGAATTCGTTTTGGCGGGAAACAACGTTCTATTTTATTATATAGATTAAGAGACAAAGAGTGGCTGAGATTAAAAGTTGAGAAAATCAACGATTAAGATTGTCTGGTTGAATTCGTTTTGGCGGGAAACACCGTTCTATTTTATTATATAGATGTGGATGAAGATAAATATGTGGTAGAAATTAAACCTTCCAAGATGGGTTTCCACAGGTAATGATCATTATGCAACCATTTAAGAGAGAGAGAGTGTTGACCTGAAGATTGTAGGCTGCCACTACTGCCACGTGGCGTACTCTCAAAAGAAGGTGAGGAGACAGTGAAACCATCGTTATCTCCAGGTTCATCTGAAGAGCTCGACGACGAAGAAAAGTGGGCCCCATAATAATCATCAGCATCTATACCCTGGTTTTGACTGCAGTGGTCTAGTAAATCATCATTTGAGCTGACAGGGCGAACATGGCCTGCATTATCCGGCGAGCCATTGAAACCATCGACGGGAACCAGAGCGATGCCAATATCCATCTGGGAGTCTGCTTCAGAGGGGTCGGAATCAGCTGATTCATCAGTAATTGAGTCATCATCAAGGTTCACAAATTCAGGGTGAAAGGGGAGAGTGGAGGCGTGGCCGGCGAAGCGGGCGGAGTGGGTGCTATCGGACGTCATAGGAACCAACCATAAGTACCGTTTTCCTCTTGCCGCAACTCAATACAACGATCACCTTTGATATAGTTGACTGAGATCCGGGTTGTTCGGTGGAGATTGGTATTTGAGATGGTTTTGAGAAACTTGGTGTACAGAGGCTGATTAAGGTAGGAGTGGGTGGTAACACCAAAACGGTTTACTATTTCAAGCCGATATCGATGCTCTTAGAGAGCTCCAGACAGAGAGAGGGAGCAGTGGAACTCCGAGTGACCAATTATGCCGCAGCAGTAGCATACACGATAGATTTTATCGTAGCTGAAATGGAGAAAAGTACGACCTCCATCATCGAGGCAGAGTGTCGCTCCAGGCAGTAGAGGTTCATGAATAGGAAGGCGTATGAGAACTCTGATGGAGCTTTGGAGTCGATTGGCAGAAGTGTCCGGATGGAAGGCGAGGAAACTACCCGCAAGATTGCCCAGATTGATGCCTAAGTTGGGGCTAATGTAATCGTACAGAATGTCGTGAATAGTGAGCCAAACGTGTGTTTCTTTAAATGTTTCAACAGTGAAGGGCTTGCTTGGCTCCCATTGACGGACAAGAACGAGAGCTCCGAGCACATTCATGGAGCCAATTCTAGCTAAGTCTTCCCGATTCTCATCGTTCTGTACCTCGACCCAGAAAAAACCTTTTTTTCCCCAAGAGTGACTCGAATTTTTGGGTCCTGCAAGCTTCCAGTAGTAGTTTATTGCATCTTCAAGGTCCTGGGATTTGATGCGACGATCATCCTTTACATAGGCTACCAAGAATTTAAGTTTTTCTTGACGTCGCTGCAACAGGGAGTTATCGGGGGCCGATGGGAGTCCCGGTGCAATAAGGTAATGGTTGAAGTAGGCGCAGTGCCCTGATGGTTGATAGTCCGAGCATGAGGCCATGGAAACAAACTGAAAGTGACTAAGAGGTAAGGAGGTGGCAGAGGAAGAACAAAAAGAAAACTTAGAGAGAGAACGCTAGACAGAAAAGTCACAAGACTCAAGCCTACTCCAACAAATAGAATGAAGTTGCAAATCTAATAGATAGGAGTATTTGAAGAAAGGAAATCATGAAAGAGGAGAATTAAAAAAACATTAAGATGAAAAATAAATCTGGATGAGAGAACAAAGGGCAGAGGATAATCCTCAATCAGCTATCTCCTTCACAAATCGCATCCAAACACACAAACCTTTATCAATTTGATCTTTATAAGACCCTTTTCTCCCTCTCTCTCTCTCTCTCTCCAGTTGAATCAGTAGCTGTGTGTTCATGGAAATCTTGCCATGTATCGTGACTCCAGGTTCTCCAACCACCACCACAGTCCTCTAATCGAATTCCCCAACATAAAAAGCTCGCTCCTTTCCTTCATCTTCATCTGATACTAGACTCCGACTCGTTTTTACGGCGTCGGAGACCGATGCTGAGGTCCCCATCAGGCGTACAGGAACGACGAGACTCCCTCCCCTCGCCCCCGAATCAAGTACCAACCCTCTTACTTCAGTCTACAGTCTCCGTTTAGAAGCTTCGGCGATTCAACACCCTCATTCTCCTCTTCAGAGTCGGCGCTTTCTGCTTCTGCTTAACCGCTTCCGTCTTCATGGTCGTCAACCCTATGGGCCCTAATGCGCCTCGCTAGTACAATTTCGATGCATTCATTTACCCAATTCATCAACCCAATTGATTCAATTTGATCAAACTGGTTGAGGAAGGGAGGGATAGGGACGGAGGGAAGACGAAGATGGAGGTGGTCAGGTGGGTTGGTGGGTCGGTGAAGGAGAGG
This sequence comes from Linanthus parryae, assembly GCA_023055425.1. Taxonomy (NCBI): domain Eukaryota; kingdom Viridiplantae; phylum Streptophyta; class Magnoliopsida; order Ericales; family Polemoniaceae; genus Linanthus; species Linanthus parryae. The sequence goes on along the minus strand of JALGPY010000004.1, from coordinate 122,059,619 downwards.
GATGAAGATAGGTTGGTGGGTCGGTGAACGAGAGGGATGGAGATGGAGGTGGTCAGTGGTGGTGCAGAAATGTTGTGTTCGGAGAGAAAGAGGAAGAGAATGGATAGAGAGGGGAAGAGAGGGTGGAGGAAATAAGGGAAGGGATTGGGCTTGATAGTGAGGTATTTCGTAAATTTGCAGGGGTATTTTTTGTCTTTTTGTCACTATGTTAGTGTGTTGTTAGTTTTTAACTCTGTCAGGAGTGCAAAAAGTATTTATAGATAAACCTGGGGGCAAAATGTATTCCATCGATAAATGGAGGGTGGAAAATGTCTTTTACCCTTTAAAAATTCAAGAGCTATACGCATGTGTACGCTCATAGCACTTGTTGCAGTGAGTGTAATAGAGGGTAAGACGTTACTTGTCATGCATAACTGATTATCGCATATCACATTAATGTATTGATCATAGATCACATGATGTCCGGGTCTAGGTTCCCTCACATGTACCAAAATAAATCATAAAACACCTTAAAAATCATGCATAACATGTGCTTATGAGATATTATAATCTAATGAACATGCCTTCCCCGGGGTGTTTAGATGAGCTAATGGCTGATTATTGGAATGTGTGGTTATGGTGAGGAGAGAGTGTGTTGTCTTCTCACTACAAAAATTCATTGTGATAATCTGCCTTCCCATAATCTGTCATCCGCTCATCCAAACACCGCCTATCTAGATGGGTTCGTCAATTAACTTTCAGTGAGTTTTAACCAAGTAAGATGCTCCTACTTTAAATGAGTTTATGTTGGTTGTCCCTCAACATTGAACTATGAAACCATGAGTCTTTTAAGTTGAAATTGTGGAGGGATGGGTCAATCCTCTGCAATTCATGAATGTTTCTCTCTGAACCGTCTAAAAAACCCATGTATGTTTTTTGCAATGGAAACCTTATCTTCCAAGCTTCGGGGTCTTGGTTTTTGGCAATTGTTTTGGTGTTGACTATGTTGCCACTTTTGGTGCTTTTTGGATGGGGTTATCTAGTAATTTTGCTTTAGATGCCATCTAAGACAGTCAAAACTTTATTCTAACACAAGTTGTGGATCCATTTAATGAAGATTGTTTCTCAGTCTAGTCTATGGGCATCCAAATTTGAGTTATATGCTGGATGCGCGAAATTAAATATCTAATCTTAATCCAGGCCCTATTTGTTATATACTCTTAATTTGGGATTTTGATCAAGTTCTCTTAAGTGGCTTATCGTTGGGCTTAAATCCAAAATCAAGTCCACCGGGCTAGGGAGAGGTTGGTCACAATTCAGTTCAATCTTGGCCCAAACTGCTACATGAAAATTTTCAGAAAAAGTCCCATTTAACCGAGCTGCCCAAGTGGGATGAAATCTATTCGGCTCAAAGATCTACTTGTAAGTCGATTGCCCATGCAGATAACAATACATAAAAAATCATGCATATGCAATGGTAAAGTCAGCTCTTTGCATATTTGGCAGATCATTCATGGCGTTGGCAAGTGTATTTCAGACGAGGAAGGATTTCGATGTTTATTTCTCGAGTATTTTAACAAGTTATTCTTATTCCCTATCTTTCAATTAACCAGCTGGCTGAGCTGAAACTTCCAGATGTTCAATTTCGCACCGTTTTTTTGTATTTTTAAGTTTCTTTCAGTGGAGTAGCAATATTTTTTGGTCTCGGCATTTTCAGGTGATGAATTAAGGAGGCAGTATTCTGAATGGGGCCCCTCAAAGCTCCGAATACAGATGGTGTCGAAAATTTTATTCTAAAATACTGCCCCATGTGATCTACAGACAGCTACATTTGTTATTCTTTCATTTTTAAGTTTCAGTCACATAGAAAGAGAAGTCAACAAACAAATATTATTATAATCTAGAAAAATGCCTTAAAAAGTGGGAACTTGCGTCCGATCAGTCTCAGCAATGTCATTTGTTGAATTGTTGTTAAGGTTGTTGCTAGTCGCTTAAAGGTTGTCTTGCGTTCGCTTGTCATGAGCTTTCAAAATAAAACTAAGGGTCAGCATGAGAATGCTTCTACTGCTTGCACGTCTGCTTTTCGACAGCATAATTTTTTTTGTGTGTTGGGTAGAAATATATCTTTAGACTTTCAGACTGTTTTTGCTTTGTGACATCAACTTTGAGGAGGCGGGGGAGATGTTTTTCCTGAACATGCTTTCATTAATTTATCCACATCCGATATTAACCTTTATTTGTTTTTAAATTTCAATCTTTGTCTTTACAAAAATGACAAATGTCATATACTTTTGTCATTTCTGTATCTCACAGCAACTTCACAGTTAATTTTACCGAACATGAAATTACTATATCAGTTTCACCGCAACTTTCACGTAATATTTATCAAACAATCTTGTATGTAAAATTCACAACAACTTTCTATAATGGTTCTCACGCAACTGCTTATAGTACCGCCACAATGTTCCCGGACATACCCTAACACATCTAAACATTTGCAATCTAAACCATGTCACCGAAATCATCATATCCATACAGACATTTTGATGATTGGTTGCCACCCCTTTTTATTTGTATCTACAAAAGCACTCATAATTTCACTAATTATTTAACATAGGCTTTATGACATGCAATTTTAACAAATGATTTATTAATTAGAAATACAATTATCATTTCACAACAAGAAACAAAAATACAATTACTTACACTCAAGAATTACATGAAGCAAAAAAGGAACGAGAAAAATCAGTGTCGTTTCAAGTGATAAATTACATCGGATAAAGGTTTATGGTACTTGACACGTTCGTGGATGAACTGTGTCCATATTTACTCTAGGATCACGAGTTATTACATGAATATGACACAACACACAAAAAATCAACGACATAAATAATTATGATTATAAAATTATTTTTGATAAAGGTGCAGCTATTAGTTTAAAGTTATATGAATCACTGAAGTGGCAAACAAACACGTCACACATATATGACACATGTTAATAAAATCACTTATGGACCATTTAATTGATCTGTTGGACCTTAATTACGATTATGCAAAGATAAAAAGCAAAAATACCGGAAACGTGCAGGCGGTGAGCACCCACTGGTCGCTAGATTCACGACACTGCCAGAAACATGCATGCTACTGCTTTGGTTCATCTCTGTCTGAAATTGAAGCCTTAGCTCTAGAAGAGTCTGTAATTCTTTATCAACAATGATTATCGGAGTGTGGTGGTCTTTCCGAATGCGAAGGTCGCGGTGAATGAGTTCTCTAGTGTTGAAAATAACTAGATTAACAAGGGCTATCGAGATCTACACAATATCTCGAAAACGTGGGGCTTAGTAGAAGATATCTGGCAATTGACCCGACATATCCGACATGTAAGATTCATGTCAGGAACACCACTAATAAATTGCACACTGTTTTGCTCATTGGACTCTGATTAACAAGTTTAGCAACATTTGGCTACGAACTGTACGCAATTGGGCTATGGATGTATTGATGGAGGATGGGCTCATTTACATTTTATGTTAATAAAGACTGATTGTCAATATGTTGTTAGCTGCTTCAATGACATCTTCTTTGAAGGATTTCACACAACTCTTTTTGTGCAGAAAAATCGCTATCCTTTCGAATGGGTGTGTAGCTAATGTTATTGCCGATGCATTAGCCAAAATGGGGAGAAACCAAGCTGAATTGGCGTTCATGCTTGAAGATTCTGCCATAGAGCTTCATGATTAGCTCACTAATGATATTGTTGCTTCCAGCTCTAGACAATAGTTTGTGACATGGATTGTTCTTTTCTTTCTTTGTGGTTTGTTTAATTTATAATTCACTAAAGAGAAAAAAAAACAATTTAAATCATTACCGTCGTTCTGCTGCAATGATTTTGTATACGTGAATTACCTTTTTTTGAAAAAATGTTTTTTGTCGTCAACCGAGTACGATCACGGAAACTCATGCACGAGTTTTCAACTCGCTACCACTTGAACTACCACCCTAGCTGCTATACACGAATTACCTAAGATAAAAAAGAATGACTATAATATAGTAAGAGAATAAATTAAATAAGGTAAACCTAATATTGTTCCAAAAATAGTTAAACCTAATATAGTTGGAATATTCTAAAAATGAATGTAAAAAGAGGTTTTTAGAAATGAAAAGAACGAACATTTATTTTCTCCTGCAGCTCTAGGGCGGCATAGGGTTCATCACTCACAGGGGTGACAAATGGGATGATCAAAAGTCCATATACTTTTCAAGAAAATAAAATAAAAAATATATAATCATTGTATCTCATTATTTCTTTAATTATTTTCCAAATCCCATCTTCCCCAAAATTGCAGTCTCCTTCTTCTTCTTCGTCTTCTTCAACAGAGAGTGGAGTGTATCTGGGGTTTTTACTTTCGCTTTCTTCTCTCAGAGGCCAACAACACACTTCATCCGATCTCAATCTTCGCCGCAGTAAGTACGACGGTACCCTCTTTCTCTCTAATCAATCTCTCTTTACATCTAGGGCATATACATCACAGTAGTCTCTATCAGATCTCTCTGTGCATCAACCCTAAAAATCAAATTCAAACCCCAATCGTATCAATTCAATGGATCCAAACCAACCAGGTGGTGTACCATTCGACATACAACAACAACAACAACACTTCTTCAAGCCACCACCAAACCCTAGCTCCCCAAACCCTCAACCACCCTCCTACGCCGCCCAACCTCCGCCGTCTGCCTCCTATCCGCCGCCCTCAGGCCCTTACTCATACCCTCCACAGACCACCACCCAGTTCCACAACAACCCACCTTACCAAATCCCTCCCTACTCACACCAACAAGATCAGCAACAAATTACTAATTTGCCCCACCAGAGATCTGTCTCCTACCCAACCCCTCCTCTCCAGCCACCTTCTCCCCACCACCTCAACCCCCAAAACCCTAATGCCGGGGCCCGCCTCATGGCTTTGTTAAGCGCCCCGGCGTCGGCTCTCGAGAATCCGAATCCGCCGCAATCGGCGCTTCCATTGCCTCCTCTCCAGCCGTCGGTTTCCGGGTCTTCGGAATTTTTGCCATCGGTTACTTCGGCGCCTGCAATTGTTCCCGCCTTGGCGGCTACGCATTCGTCCCCTATGCGGATGGCTAGTAGGAAGTTACCGAAGGGGCGTCATTTGATCGGTGATCGCGTGGTGTATGATATTGATGTGAGATTGGAAGGGGAAGTGCAGCCGCAATTGGAGGTTACTCCGATAACGAAGTATAACTCGGATCCGGGACTTGTTTTGGGAAGGCAAATTGCGGTTAATAAGACGTACATATGCTATGGTTTGAAGATGGGAGCTGTCCGCGTCCTCAATATTAACACTGCTTTGAGATCGTTACTCAAAGGTCTAGCCCAGGTTGGTTACTTTTTCCATAGAATTTCTTGTTACTAGAGACAAATGTTTTTGGTCTTATGCGCATGCGATGGTTTGATGTTATCAATGTATCTAAATAGATGAGTACTTGTGAGCTCTTCGCATGTAGAGTAGCTCTAAGATTCCCTACGCACAGGGTTTAGGACGCCACCCACTGGACTTCTGTGTACTGATGCTGCTTTCTGCATTTACTTGCTTGTGGTTTATTGATCTGGACATTGAATTTGGAAGATATGGTGTTGCATATCTGTTAGTTATGTGCTCTAAGCTGGTAATAGTTTTCGCATTAAACTATTTTACTTGATGTTGCATTTCTATTAGGTATGTGCTTTAAGCTATTAATATAGTTCACATTAAACTTGATATTCCAAAGAGGGGAAGTGTTATTGGTAAAAAGAGATTTCTTTCCTATAAAAGTGATGTCAGATCCTTCTAGCAGTTATTTTGACTAGCGAAAGGAGTTGAAGAGATATTATGTCATTGAATTTGTAAGCCAACGCTAAACCCACGCGCTTCTAGCTCTTATTTCAACTCTTCCTTCTTTTTGATACTCTTGTTTGTTGAAAAGCCTGAGCTAGGAGATTAAAAATGTCAAATTGTTGTTTTAACAGAATATGTTCAAACGTTGAAGCAGACCCTCACTCCTCCTTACTTACCATGTTCCACTTCTATTTGTTAGAATTTTTGACTAGTGAGAAGGGAAGGATTTGAATTATTAGTTCAGAGGAAATTGTAATGTCATTTCAAGCCCGCTTGCTTGATATGTTAATGTAGTTCAGAAGTGCGACCCTGCACAATCTGATGCTACAACGGTGCAAAGTACACCTTAGAAGGAACTCTAAAGCAAAACAGTTTATGGATCTGAAATATAGAATAAACTGAAGTGGGAAACAAAGAAACTCATGGTTCCTAGGGTTAAAACCCAATAGAACTCTAGGTTCTTTTACCTTACAAGGTTTTGATACAAAATTCAACTATCTAAAACATAATACTATAGTACTATTTATAGGGAAACTACTAGTTGCTGCCCAAACTAAACAAAAGACAACCATAACCTTACCTCTAGGCTAAGTAACTTAGAGCTAAGTAAGAGTGACTGTCTGACAAAAGCTGCAGCTTTAAAGCTGCATGTAAAAGTTGCAGGGCTAGTACTTTCTAACAGAATTAAGTAATACTCCTGCCTTATCTAACAAGCCATTTCAAGATATTAGACTTTTGGAGATCCAGTGATATGTAGGTTGGATTGCCCTGCATCATATGTGATTAGTCATATAATATGGTTTAGGTGAATAATTGGTGACTCATATTTAAAAGTCTTAGAAGTATTTGATTTATGGTTTAGGTGGAATAATTTTATATAGGCCTGTAATCGGTTCTGTAGTAAATTCATCCAATCTTGTTTGAAGCCAAGATTTCGATGGTCCTCAATTGCCAATCTACCTTACACATGTTTGTTCTGACGTTTGATAGAAGTCTATGGAAAAGCTACTTCTTTTTGTTATGCTCAAACATTGTTGATGCATCAATTTTTGAGTCAGAACAACCCAAACCATGCATTATCATATATAGTGGTCAGGTTTAGCTCTGCTTATAATTCTTGTTCTGACTGAGTGGAAATTTCATATTTTTTGTCTTCGAAAATGTTTTTTTATTGCATTTTCTGAGGATTTGAATTTTACTCCAAAAATCCAAGATATTCTTGCAAATTGTAATACACTTATGTGTCTGATTTCGGTCTGGTTGCCGGTATCAAACATATATGTGTGAAGGGCCAATCCTGTCTAGCAGAGCCTCTCGCCCTACTAGCTTCTCTCCTTGAAAGCTTTGTGAAGGATTAAGGAGTCCACTAGTTTTGATATGTAGGTATCTTCATATTAGGTCCAGCAAAGCAAATCTGGGAGTGACATTTCGAAGCATGACAGTTCTTTTGTTTGGCTCTACTCCTGGATTAAGAGTAAACTAGTAAAGTAGAACGTGGCATGCCATTGGAACCAGTGACCAGATAACAATAGTTATAATTAAGTGAAGCAGAAAGTGATTAAAGTTGCCACACTTTTTGTACATACATCCTCCTAATACTGGTCAAGATGGCCTCTATAGCTTCTGTGCAGACACCATATGCCATTTGCTCAACCGGATGTTGAGTTTTTCTTTTCTGGACAGGATTATCATGATTAAGTGATTAAATTTGCCACGCTTTTAGTACATACCTTCTTCTTATGCTGGTCAATATGGCATCTGTAGTGTTTGTGCATATACCATATGACATTTTGCTCACAATGTGTGTGTGTGTTTTTTTTTAATATATATATATATATATATATATATTTGTCTGTGAATATCTGGTTTTGGTTATTCATCTTAATAAGTAACCATGTGTTCTACCAGAGAGTCACGGACATGGCTTTCTTTGCTGAGGATGTCCATCTGTTGGCAAGGTAACAAACTTTGCCTTTATTTGTCGTTCTTCCGATAAATTTGTTTTCGAATTATGCATATTTGCCTTTTCTATGCAGTGCAAGTGTAGATGGTAGGGTTTATGTATGGAAGATCACCGAGGGGGCTGATGACGAGGATAAGCCTCAGATTACAGAAAAGATAGTCATTGCTATTCAGATAGTAGGGGAAGGGGACTCTGTTCATCCACGTGTTTGTTGGCATTGTCATAAGCAAGTACGCAATTGTTGATTTTAGAAATACCAGTTGCAGCTTCTCTCTTCTACATGTTCCTCGACTCCTATTTTGATTTTGCTTATGTGCTGTTTTTACTGGTTCAACAAGTTGCTCATTTTCATTTGATCTCTCTCTCTCTCTCTCTCTGTCCCTCTCTCAGGAAGTACTTGTTGTTGGGATCGGAAAACGTGTGTTGAAAATTGATACAACAAAAGTTGGAAAAGGCGAGGTGTTTTCGGCAGATAAACCTCTCAGGTGTCCTGTTGATAATTTGATTGATGGGGTCCAAAACGTCGGTAAACATGATGGAGAAGTGACAGATTTGTCTATGTGCCAGTGGATGACTACGCGATTGGTTTCTGCTTCAACAGATGGAACGGTTTGTTTCTGTCTTAATAGTTCTAATGTTTTTCCTACAGCTGTTTATTTTCTATTGCTCTAGTGTTACATGTACATGTTCTTGAAAATCTCTTTGATACCCTTAGGCTAGGTGGGACAGTTATGAGATTCTTGTTATAATGTTCGCAATAGCAATGAAAAGGTCGGGCACCAAAGCCGATATTTGGAATGGTTGAGAGACTCATATTGACTTTGATACAGAATGATGATTGAACTAGGACCTTGTGTTCTCTTGGATACTGGAGCAGTACGTTTCCTGGATGAGAATGGTTAAATTGAATAGCTGAGATTACAATTTTGTGAAACTAAGTATTTCATTATGTATTGTTGGAATTCATAACTAAAATTAGGACTTTGTGCAACCAATTATTTCATTCCCGGGAATGCTATGTTTTTTTAACATATAGCAGTGTGTTCTTTTATGGGGGCATGGTTCATTTTTCTGTAATAATTATGTACTGTAATGTCTATAACCATCAGGAGTTCAATGATGTATAGATTATGGTAATGCGAGAACTACAGAGGTGTGCCTCTGTGCTACATTTTATTGAGGAACTTGTTCGGGTTTATGCAGCTATGAGACGTCATTTTCTGTTGAACATAGAGCATTTTCTGTAGTGTGCAATGTAATCCCATTGTATCCGTGATAAATTTTCCTGGCTCAACCTCTGGCACGTCTCTTTTTCTGCCATGAATATACTCTTTGCAATGTTCAAGTTACTAATTCACGTAGTAAAGTTTTTTTCCTCTTATTTCTTTTCGTTGTCAAGCTCGTCCTGATTGCAATTTAGTTTCCCAGGATATATAATCAGCTACTTTTAATGGACAATGTATTAGCTGGTTGTCACCGCTGTCATTTTGCGTACAATATGTATACTTGTGATAACATTGAACATAAAATTCAGTTTACTCAGCTTAATCAAAACTCTTAAAACTTTAAGAACCATCGATGCGGTGAATCTCGATGACATGGCCTTACATAATGATCAACACAGTACGAACGCATGTCTCAGCTTTCAGTATCACGGGCTGTTAATTTACCATTTATCTGCTCCATTTCCTCCATGCCTAGCATTTGTGCTTGAATTACTTGTGGAGTCTCTAGTTCTTTTGGTACCCTAGTGGCTAGTTTGATTTTCCGGGCTAGCCGGACGGGACTGATTTAGATTAGCCCGATAGGATTGGATTGGACTGGACTAGCTGAACTGTAATTAATACTGTGTTCAGTTTTGTGTGGTAGTTATTCAGTATTACACTACAAATAGTCCAATCCAGCTAATCCCTCCATGTAAGAGGGGACTAATTTAGAGTATTAAACACCATCTTATTACTATTTAGTATGGTATTAAAATTAGTCCAGAACAATCAAACACAATAGTAACGTACTTGGACTATTTTGAGTTCAACCCACCCAGCATGGCTAATACTGGAACACCAAACGTAGGATAATATCTCTTTTAAGGAAGAGACATCGGATAATTGTTGAATGAGATTGCTCCCCGGAATAATCGGACCTAAATTTGAATAATGTGTGGAGAAAATACGCATCTATCTTACTTCACAATTCTGGAGTTGCATATCATAGTGCTAGAACAGAAAGAAGAGGCAAACTTAAAGGATTAGTGGGAATAGATTCTGTCCCAAGCTCTTGCTCTTCTCCTTGAGTTATGGAAACAAACTCGACCTGCTGAAGTCCACAGGAACATTCTTACTTATATTTGGTTTGTTATACAATATTGTATATAGTATGAAATACTATTGCTGTAGATGATGTTTTGGCCTATCCACATGCTTATGTCTCTTTCTGTATGCCTCCTCGTTGTTCTAGAAGCTGATTAAATCCGTTTCTTGACACTTATTTGAACAGGTCAAAATTTGGGAAGACCGCAGAGTGCAACCACTGGTGGTACTCAGGCCATACGATGGCCAGCCTGTTAACTCTGTTACATTCTTGACTGCTCCTCACCGCCCTGATCACATCATACTTATAACTGGGGTACACAACGCTCTATCTCTCCCTTTTTTTTAGTTGGCAAGACTGCATATATGTTTGCCCAGCTCAAATAATTTGTTGGGCCATGTTTGTTTTCACTTTTACTCATGGGATGGGGCAGGAATCAATTCCAAGCCCACTGTTTGGTGAAATAAGTGTAAGCGATAGCTTATTTATGGGTCCATCAATTCATCACTACATACCCCTCAAATGCGGGATTATGTGTACCGGGAGGTGCCAGGTATTAATAGTGCTGCACATGGGTTAGGGTAGAAAGTCCAAGTTGCCATTATTTTTAAGTCATTGTTTTCTCTCTTTTCTCTTTAATGATGAGGGTAATTTGGTCAATATCATTGGTTACTCCCATTCAATCCTACTATTTATCAAACACCAAACTTATATCAGCTCTATTACTATTAATCCCAGCACTACGAATCCCATCACTATTAATACCAGCACTACCAATCCCTTACATCTAAGCCGAAAAACGAACGAGCCCTTGGGGTCATGCTCTGGCTATGTATGATTTATTATAGTAAAGGTGTGTTTTAGTTTCATTGTACAACACAGAGGTGCCTGGAAATGTTTGGGATAAGGAGTTCCTCTCTTGGATAGTTATATTTTCATTTAATATGTTCTCGCTTCTCGGTTTGTAACTTTGTACTGAGATGTACTCTCATTCTGTATTTTTTGAAATATTTGTTGACAGGGACCTCTGAATCGAGAAGTAAAGATATGGGCCTCAGCAAGTGAAGAAGGTTGGCTACTACCGAGTGATGCTGAATCATGGCAGTGTACTCAGACGTTGTACTTGAAGACTTCAGCCGAATCTAGAGTGGAGGATGTGTTCTTTAATCAAGTTGTGGCTTTGTCTCAAGCAGGTCTTCTATTATTAGCAAATGCCAAGAAGAACGCAATATATGCTGTACACTTAGAGTACGGTCCTAATCCTTCAGCAACCCGAATGGATTACATTGCTGAATTTACAGTCACGATGCCAATATTGAGTTTTACTGGAACCAGTGATATATTACCTCATGGTGAACATACAGTTCAGGTTTATTGTGTCCAGACACAGGCTATTCAGCAGTATGCCTTGGACATATCCCAGTGCTTTCCACCTCCAATAGAGAATGCAATGTTAGAGAAGTCTGAGTCAAGTGCTTTCTATGATGCCAGTAGCATGGATGGATTTTCCTCATTGGATTCTTCTGGAGGTAAACCTACTGAATTGCCGTTGTCTGGTTCAGCTCCAAAACTTCCCACACATGACTCTGAGAAGGCACAGATGACTAGGCATCTGGAAAGTTCAACTTCAGTGGATGTCACCCCTCCAGTGGAATTTGTTACTTCGGGTTTGGAAGTTCAACCTATTTCTTTGCCAACTGCAACAAGCGTTAATGATATATCTTGTGTTGTGTCACCTACTTTGCCCTTGAGTCCTAGATTGTCTGGGAGACTTTCTGGTCTCCGGAGTCCAATAAATGGGTTTGATCAGGGCCCTGGTATGGATGATTGTTGCAGAGATCAACAGGTTACAGAATATTCAGTTGATAGGCAGATGGACAATGTTAACGCAAACTTGTCTGATATCCCTCCTTTGGATGATAATTCTAAAATCAGTGAAGATAAGGTTGCACATGATGACATCTCTAATGTTCTGAATTCACCACTTACGTTCAAGCATCCAACTCATCTCATTACTCCTTCAGAGATTCTGATGGCTACGTCATCTGAAACTAGCCATGCTGCAGAACAAAAGAGTGAGGTCGAATCAGACATTCAAGATGTGGCTGTCAACAGTGATATGCATAATGATGAGGTGGAGGTTAAGGTCGTTGGTGAAACAGGATTTAGTCAGAATAACGATACTGGCTCTTATAAAGAATCTCCCAATCATATTCTGGAAAGTAAAGAGAAAGCATTTTACTCCCAAGCATCAGATCTTGGGATTGAGATGGCTAGAGAATGCTCTGCCTTAGCATCAGAAACACATAGCGTGGTTGAAGCCCGCCAACTTGAAGCAAATAATGTTGGTGAAGCATCGGCTCCAACTTTAACTAGTAAGGGTGACAACTTTGACTCAAATGATACCTCTGGGAGCAATGTGGCTACTGGGTTATCCTCGGTAAATGCACAACAAACAGGACCAACTCCAAAAGGGAGAAAGCAGAAGAGTAAGGGTGCTCAAGTTTCTGGCCCGTCATCACCATCCCCTAGTGCTTTTAACTCAACAGATTCTTCTGGTGAGCCGGCTGTTAGCCTAAGTATTCCTTCCGCAGAAGCTGCTTTTACACAATTAACAGCCATGCAGGATGCACTCTATCAGGTCAGTATCTTTTGTTCATGGTTTATGGGCTTATCTGTAATGGCTTCTGCTTATTGGTTGTTTTAAGAGGGTGGCAATATTGGGGCAGGAGTTATTCGTTACTAATTTTTTAGGATGCAGGATATAACTTGGTATTGACAGATGAACAAAGAAAATAAGTCAAATTCAAACATTTAAGCATAACTAGCCTTTTGAAAAGAGAACATGTTCAGACAGTTTGAACTTTGAAGTTAAGCATACTAGTATTGCCATAATTCATTCACATCCAAGTGACATAATATATGCTCAAGAAGCCTTTTCCCAGTTTAACCAGAGTACATGGAATAAGATGCTAACATCTTTATAATAATTGGGATCCCAAGGAGGACCAAAATTTAGGATAAACGCTGTAAGAGTTAGTTTGTCATTGTTAATGACGTTCTGGCATCTTGCTATGGTCGAATCCTATTTTGTTGTCATTTTCATTCTTGGCTGTATTTGGGCGTACAATTTTCTTTGTACTGCATGCAAATTTGCAACTCGTATTTTGTAATTATCTATCACTCTACCTGTTCAACATTAGGTCTGGTCAATATTTAGTTGATACTCTGTGTGCGCGCGCGCGCGCGCGCGTGTGTGTGTGTGTGTGTGTATAATTGGTTATAAAATTATTGGAACTAGCAGTCAGGCACAAAATGTGCGGGCACTAACAGGTCTGCCAGTAAAGTGAAAATTGCAAAAAGGTTAACCTAACATTTACGGTATGCTATTATTTGAATTCAAAACAGCATATATCGGTATAGAGCAAAATTTACTACCTGGCTAGAACTTTATGTGCCACACTATCTCTTCCTTTGTGATTCAGTATTTTGGAATGAAGTTCCAACTTCTAAAGTCAGGCACAAAAAATAGTTGATACTGTCTTACAATATAATACACACACACATAATATATATATATATATATATATAAATAAATATAAATTGGTTATAAAGTTATTGGAACTAGCAGTCAGGCACAAAATGCGTGGGCATTAACAGTTCTGCTAGTAAACTGGAACATTGCAAAAAGGTTAACCTAACATTTACAGTATGCTATTATTTAAATTCAAAGCAGCATATACTGTTATAGAGAATTTGCTCCCTGGCTAGAACTTTATGTGCCACAGTATCTCTCCCTTGTGATTCAGTATTTTGGAATGAAGTTCCAACTTCTAATGGAGATTTCAGAAGTTAATGATATAGAAGCTGTGGTTAAACATACATAGGTGGTTCGTATCTCTTTTTCCAATTTCGGTCTCGATTTCACAAGATTGAATGGCCAAGGCTCCTTTTTTCCGTGTTAAAGAGTATCTGAATGTATATTGGTTATTACTTTGGTGAACAACATTACAACAACCCTTCTTCCTTTTATATGTTAAAATACATGCTGTGCGCAGTGTGCTCGGAGTAACTAAAGTTACGGGTATTCCCTTTTCTTATCAGCTAACAACAATGCAAAAGGAGATGCAGAAGCAAATGAATGTGATGATTACTAATCCAGTTACTAAAGAAGGAAGAAGGCTGGAGGCGGCCCTGGGAAAGAGCATGGAGAAAGCCTTTAAGTCCAATTGCGACGCATTATGGGCTCGCTTTCAAGAAGAGAGTGCTAAACAGGAGAAACTGGTACGTGAGCGTACTCAACAGATGACAACCTTGATCACCAACTGCATGAACAAGGATTTACCAGCGTTGGTAGAGAAGACGTTGAAGAAGGAATTAGCTGCAGTTGGGCCTACTATAGCTCGAACGATATCCCCGGCTGTAGAGAAGACAGTGTCTGTGGCTATCACCGAGGCCTTCCAGGTTAACATTCTGTAGGTTTGGGTACTCTTTTTACTATTGCATTTTATTTTTTAGCTCATCAGTTGATACTCCGTGATGCAGAGAGGAGTTGGTGATAAGGCAGTGAATCAACTCGAAAAATCAGTTAACTCAAAACTTGAGGCTACCGTTGCCAGGCAAATCCTAGCCCAGTTTCAAACTTCTGGAAAGCAAGCTATCCAGGTATGCATATTTTTGTGTAGGTGGCACTCAGCAAACTTACTTTGGGGGTAATATCCCCGCTCGATACCTGTACGGCGCTGTAGCCAATGGTTCAGCACTCAGAATGACCTACATGTCCTTATGGAATTGCTATTTTAGTCAGGCTTATCTTCACTTAGACAACTTGGATGCGATACTGTCACCTGGAATTTAACGTACTTCAGAAGCAATTTTTTTTTTTCAAATGTTACTTCTGCATAACCTTTTTGTCATTCTTCTGCCGCTACTTGTCCGTTTTTGATAACCTAAAGATGTAGAATATCTCTTATAACCAATGTTAACTTCTATGATGTTTCACACTTATGTCAATTTCACAAGTGAGCAAGGATCACGACCTTTTTGGCCAATTTTAAATTCTTAGATGCCTTAGTTGAGTAATTTATTCATCTCTTGTGTATTCAGGTGTTGTAGCATTAATCTGTCATTTTGTTACTCCATACGGCATGGCATTTGCATGTTTATTAATCGTGATCCGAGGTGTAGATAGCAACTATCTTCAGTTACTTGTTTCAGATGCTGTGGGTATGAATTTAGTTCCGAATTGCTGTCCAAATCTTTGAACGTTATTTCTTCATGTGCAGGATGCTTTGAAATCTGGTTTAGAAGCTTCTATTATCCCTGCCTTTGAGATGTCATGCAAAGCTATGTTTGAGCAAATTGACACGACATTTCAGAAAGGAATGATCGAACACACAACTGCAGCTCAGCAGCAGTTCGACTCAGCACATTCATCTCTCGGGCATGCTCTAAGGGTACACTCTTTGTAACATCATTTGCTGTAAATTATACTTGTTGGCCCTTTTTTGGTCAATATCAGTCGCGTACAAATACATCATTTTCACATGGCTGGCTGTCTTGTTTTATTTTGACGGCAGTGTTTTTGTTTTTATTTTTTGTTCTTTTTTTGTGTGTATGCAAAGTAACCTAGAGAAGAACAGAGACATACCACTTGCATGATAACCACTTTGCAAGTTCTACCAGTAGATCGATCGACACGATTGAATAATGAAGTAGCAGTTCTTCTTGGACGTTATATTTGATCTGCTCTGATATTGGAGTTTCTTTTTTCAGGATGCAATTAATTTAGCATCATCTTTGACACAATCTTTAAGCGGTGAATTGGCTGATGGTCAAAGGAAGCTGTTAGAACTTGCTGTTGCTGGAGCAAATCCAAATGCCGTAAACCCATTAGTCAGTCAGCTGAGCAATGGTCCTCTGGGTGGTCTGCATAACAAGGTTTGTTCTTTATCCCAGTGGGATTTCTCTGCTACAGTGTGCACTCTTCAGATATATGTTCTTGATGCGTTTTTCTAAAACGACCTGATGATGCTATTTGATGTTTCATTTAGATTGAGGCACCTTTGGATCCAACTAAAGAGTTGAGTAGGTTGATATCTGAACGTAAGTACGAGGAAGCTTTCACAACTGCACTACAAAGAAGCGACGTTTCCATCGTATCTTGGTTATGTTCTCAGGTAATAGTCTCTTCAATTCTCACATATCCGTGGCAATAGTGTAACATTGTTTTACCGCAGAGAGATTTAATTCCACAGTATTTATTTTTTCATGGCTGAGCTACAAATAGCGTAGTTGTGGTATGCCAAGAATTAACTTTGCATATTGATTTTCTTTTGATCAAAGTGCATACTTTAGGGGCATGTTTTCTCTCCTTTAATAAGTTAACTTCGTCATTTTTGAGATAGTTTAGTATCAAAAGTCGATAAAACCATGTTATATTCTCTAATACCCTCATCTCCACCACAAACTCCACCACAACCACCCCTGCAAACAAATAGCACAATACCACCACCACCACCACCACCAGCCCACCACTTTTAAGGCTTCCACACAACACTCACAAATTGTTGTTTATTCTTTCGTCTCATACAGAACTATTACACCCCTATCCTCTGAGATCCTTAAATTGAGAAGACAAAGTGACAAACCCCAAACTGAAGCCCCGTTCAACCCTAAATCAAAGAACAAAGCTTTCCAATTGACACCAACACTGAAGTGAAATATGCTAGTAGAATTTGCCCCTGGTTTGAGCTATCCGATAAACCACAATGGACACTGTCTGGCCCTCACAAGTTTCACCACTAACACCTTCGACGGTATGCTCCGCGGTGGCATCGTCGTCGGCGAACTTGTACCTTCAAAGAGTGTAAATCAAATCTCGTATAATTGATTACGGCTACAGTGTTTGGTGTTGAAACACAGTGAAAATTGGGTCTTGTGAATGGTGTCCTCTGTTTCAAACCATGATTTTAATTGGGTTTTGATTTTCATTTTGATTCTCGATTCATTTTGATTTTCATTTTGATATTCAAAACCAAGGGCTTTAGCTCTGTAATTGTGGGAATTTGTAATGAAAAAGTGGATTTGTGGCCTGGTTTGGGATGTTTGGTTGAAGATGGAGACAAAAGCTAAAGGTGAGGTTGCGGTGGTGATGGACTGATGCTAGTCGACGGGTGGTAGTGGTGGGTGTTTTATTAGGGTCTGTCAGTGTTGAACGGTGTTCATCAAATTGAAACAATTGAACTTATTACTAGAAAATCTCTACCTTATACGGATCCTAATTGGACTCATTTTCTCAAGTTGAAGAAGGTAAATCTTGTTCTGCTAGGCCCATGATTGGATACTGACGACGGCCCTGGTGGAGTTAATGGTGAAGATTGAAAATAAATGAATGGTAAAAGACAGTTATTGGTGTAGATATACAAGGAGGGCAGTATGAACTTTTCTTATTCAGGAAATGTCAAGTTCACGGATTTGGATGAATGGAAACATACCTCTAAACCTCAAGTATGCATTTTGATCATAAGTAAACCACATTTGTACAAAATGAATGTTAAGAGGCATACCACAGGTATGATTGTCCAAGTTCAGCCTTTTCTTCATTTAAACTTCTGTCTATGATGTTCACTTTTATCACTGTCTCCAAAAAGTGTCAATTGGGCTCCTTGTTGGAAGCAAGGTCTTGTTCAGATGAGTGTAGACCTTATTTTCTTTTCCATTCTATTATCTTTGCGCAGGTTGATTTACAAAGGATTTTGTCGGTGGTTCCTCTTCCTTTAAGCCAGGGAGTACTCCTATCACTTCTGCAGCAGGTGGCATGCGATATCAGCAAGGATACAGCCCGGAAGCTGGACTGGATGAGAGACGTCACTGTTGCCATAAACCCGTCCGACCCGATGATTGCTTTACACGTGCAGCCCATATTTGAGCAAGTCTATCAGATACTGAACCATCATCGGAGCCTTCCAACAACTCCGGGTTCTGAGCTCACTAGTATCCGTCTTGTCATGCATGTTATCAACTCCATGCTCATGACTTGTAAATGATGGTCCCCCCCTAAGGTAAAATTGTATTAGGGACTAATCACTTACTAGTTGGGTCTGTACAAAGTAGCGATTTTCGGGTCTCTCTAGGCCTGGGTTTTCTTTTTCTCATTTCTCTTAATTTTATCTTTTAATTTTATATCGGAAGGGACTCATTTGAAACTGTAATAGGGGTTTGTCTAGCATGTTGGGTTTTGTAAATCCGATGTTTGGTTATGTGAGTAACTATAATTTGTAACTTTTTATTATATCTTTTTCCTTCCATTTTCAAGATACTGCTTGTAGAGAACTATTTTCAGTGAACGAGAATAACCCCCTTTTCCATAGCATTGGTGAAATGATTTAGCCGATCTCACGCGGTGTTTGGTCGATCTTTTCTTATACCCAGATATTTAGATGCAATGTAGATAATCATAGCCGGGTTCGAACCCGTGCCCTCGTGTAGGGGCCTCAAATGCTCAAACATTGAGTTAGCACAAATTTGCATGAACTCTCTTCTACAATAATATTCTAAAACATTTCATACACTCATTCAATAATTCTTTACTGTAAAATGTTTATTGATTTATTACTTATAGTTGATGAAACACAATAAAAACAATGTGAATATACTATTTTATTTTAAATGTAACCAAAATATTTTGAGAAAAATAGCACCTTCAAGAGAGGTGAGGTCAAGAGAAGAGACGAACTGACTAGAAGACGTTTCAAAAGGCAGCTTCACTACCAAGCAATCAGGCACGCCGGACTTCCTTATGGCCGGTGGCCTAATCTGCGTAGTTGTACTGTACTCCACAGCTAGTCGACGACCTCTTCCTATAGGCGGCGTAATATCCAATAAGCTACACAAACCGAAATAACCCACCAAGTAGTATTTTTCTTTTGACATAGAAATCGAAGATTTTCATTCATAGCATCATCACAAAAGGATAAGTTAAACGTCTAAAATAGAAGGAAAACATGAAAGAG
The DNA here is from genome assembly GCA_023055425.1 of Linanthus parryae. Taxonomy (NCBI): domain Eukaryota; kingdom Viridiplantae; phylum Streptophyta; class Magnoliopsida; order Ericales; family Polemoniaceae; genus Linanthus; species Linanthus parryae. Next base: position 122,040,459 of record JALGPY010000004.1, on the reverse strand, counting down.
AAACATTGTCTGGAAAGATGATGAAAGAGATTAGAGGGATGTTAGGGTAAGTATAACACAACAACATTTATGCATCTGTCTTTGCCTTGTCCATTACCGCCTGTTCTGGAATTAGAAATCCGGCTAGACTGCATACTGATAAATTGACCATTTGTATGAAGGCTCTTTGCTACACAATGAATTGACCATTTGCAAAAATTGAATAGAAGACAGTATATTTTAGAAATTTTTTGCTTAGTTAATTTTAGTGAGGCCAACTTTCTTTACCTAAATTTAGGTGATTTTTTATTATTTTTAAGTCAAAAAAAGTTATAATCAGGTCATTTTCGTTAAAATTTATGTCTCGTGACTTTTTACTTTATTATAAGACTAAAAAAAATTATTTTTTTCTAAATTTGATTTTTTATTTTTTTACTCCTTAAAACTAATTTTTAGGAAATAAAATAGAAATTAAGTAAACAACTTTTTCTACTTAAAGAGTAACTAAAACTTTTTAAAAAATTTATTAGGCACAAAATAAACGGCCTAAAAAAGATAAAAAGATAAAAAAAACGTCTAAATTTTGGTAAAGAAAGCGGGACCTAAGTTGCATATACATGGCACCCAGAGTAGGTTTAATGCACATCTAAGCAATGACATTCTTGTTTGAACCCGCACTTACGTAAGCAATGACATAGCACAATATCGATATAGATTGCACAAATGCACAGTACTGTATTCTGGCGTGTCCCATGTCATGCTCTTGTCTTGTGTGCATTCGCGGGCTCCTAAGAATTTTCCACTTCTCACTACATTGACTCTCTAGATAAACAATTCAAAGTTGAAATGAAAATATATGCCGATTACTGAGTAGTAGTATATGTTTTTGCCTGTTTCTTTATTTTCATTTCTAATTTCCGTTGCCTATTTAGTGAGATACGTACTCATGTGTTGTGAACTTTGGTTACGGTTGATATTTTTGAATCATGATTCTAATAATTTATGGTCTTTCAAACAACTTCACTTCCTTTTCTTGTCTGAACCTTAATTTCGCATCATTTAACTTAGATGAAATTATAAAAATACAGAAATCTTCCTTCAGCTTCAAATTTTTAATATAATAAACTGACAGATAGGATATTTTCTAATATTTGAGTTTTATTCTGCAACTAGCTTGGGATAGTGAAGAAAATGAGGCCCAAAAATTTCTTAAAATATCAGATACTACCTCTGTTTCTTCTCTTTCAACTTACTTCACTTTTTGACACTATGTACTGGGTCACTTTGACCCGGTGATTTGGTTAGCAAAACGATACACGAATTAAGTAATCTTTGCATGATCTTCTAGAGTAATTTACACTACAATACTAGTAAAAAATTGTCAAAAATACATTATATTGCCATCCAAATCACCGAGTCCCAGTGAGCCAATTACGGCTAAAAAATTCAATCACCATTGAAAGAGAAGAAACAAAGGTAGTAATTCTCCACTTTGCTAACTATTTTCTCATATTTAAGTTTTAAAATAATATCCAATACCATTTACATCAATCCTACTAGTACTAGTTTTCCTACCTATGTTTCGCCATGTCAAAAATGTACAAAGTGGCTCCTAAAAATTCTAAATGCTCGAGCAGTAGTCTATTTTTGAAGGCTTTTCAAACCCGAAAATTTAGAAGAAACAAAAAAAAGTCCATCGGGTCGGATGATTTCATTTTCTTCTACCAACATTGATCCGTCTCCCATCTCCGGGTCTGATAAAACCCGGAACCGCCACCGGCAGCGTAAACAAACCGCCGGTTCGTCGACACGCCGTTCAACGACAGATCGTACATCGCTCTCGCCGTCGGATCGGAGAGCGTAGCATAAGCGTCGTGAATCTCGATAAAATCATGACCGTTCGACGACTCCGACGGTAAAGCGTCTGGATGGAACACCTTCGCGAGGTTCCGATACGCCGCCTTGATCTCAACCGACGACGCGTTTCGATTCAGCCGCAAGATCTCGTAGAAGCTTCCAGATCTCGTCAATTCCATCGCCGGAGATGCGTCGGCGAAGGCGTGAATCGCGGATCTGCCGGAGAAGGAGATTTGATTCGCAGATCTGGTGATTCTGTGGAGAGGGACTTGATTCTCCGGCGAGAAGCGGAGTGAAGCTGTGGCCGGAAAAGCTAGGGTTCCGATCATCGGAAAAAGATGTGGTTCCGTGAATGTAGGAAGAAGAAGAAGCGTTTGGGGAAGGATGCAAAGCTTTGTGTGTGGTTTTGGTGATGCGAAGGAGAGGAATTTGGTGAGGAGTGGCGAGTTAATATATAAAGTGTAGGTGAGGACAGTTTCGACTTTTCGTGAGAGACGCTAATACCTTTTACGCGCCAGCCGTTTTCTGATGTGCTTCAGGTGAGATCCGACGTGGAAGCCGAGGAGATACGCGTATGTGGTTTCGTTGCCGACTTGTCAAACAATGATTAGTGCTTACACCTTCCGTCTCAGCTGATTCTTTAAAAGTGATTTTTCCAAATCATTTGACCCGGTGAGGTTATCAGAATGATGTTAGAATTTGACAATTTTTCATAGTGATGAAAAGTTAAGTTTACTCTACAACACGATGACAAAATTACAAAATTCTTGCATTGTTTTACTAATTAAATCATCAAATCAAAGTGATGGGTGAATATTACTTTTTGAAAACCTATTGGAACGGAGGGAGTATGTTTCTTGATGAACCTCTCCGCTTCATTTCTTTTGCACCATTTAGACTTTTCACCCATAATTTGGTCAGTTTGACCCGGTGTTTTGGATCGCAAAACGATGTAATTTTTGATAATTTTTGTTTGTTCTTGTAGCATAAGCTCTACAACAGTGCAAAAAAATTATCGAAAAATTGCAAAATTTTTTAATCCAAATCAGCAGATCAAAATGACCCAGCAAATAGTGGTAAAAATTAAAATGGTGCAAAAGAGATGTGACCGAGTGATACACAACCTACCTATACCTTCTAGAAGGGTTGTCAATGTTGGTACCAAACTTCAGAGTGTGGTTCATCAGTGTACTCGGGTGGGTGACCGCCGCTTTCAAACAATTATCATGGAGCCCACCCCAGTACACTATCGAGTTGATGATCTGGTAGCACACTAGCTATTGCCCGTCAAAATTATTTGAGATGATTGGGGTACATATTTGAAGGGGACAGTTTCAGAAATAAGATAATATTACTTTGTCGGATTGATGGTATTAAGAAAGACAGTAGTCTCACTGATCACAGCAAAATCGATACATGTGAACTTATGTGGCTCAGCGAAGGAGATGGGAGTAATTGTTGCGAAGCAGGCGATAAAACTCGTAATTAATTTGGGGCTCCAAAAACTCTGCCTTGAAGGGGACGCAAAGACGGTGGTAAAAGAGTGGTAAATTGAAGAGGGGGAATTTGTTAGATTTGATAGTTTCGTGGTATGTGAACCAGCTACTTGACTATTTTTCGATGTGGTTGTTGTTTATTATATACTAAAAAACCCTCGAGTTTCGAAGTGTTACAGTGAATAGATTGTTTTTCCAGACTGCTTGAGGGCGGGGTCATTTGAAGTTTGCAAGTTAAATCATTTCTTGCATGGACAATCATAGTTTTGCTTGCAATTACAAGTGGACGTGATTATTTCGCAAAAAAATAAACTGGTGGGAACACATGAGTCTAACCAATATTCTCTCTAAATAGACACAAATATACTCCAAGCCTGCTTAATAAATACCTTGACTAATATTCTCAACTTTCATTCTTGTACCATTGTACTTGTTTATAAATTCTGAAAATTAATTAGTATCCGCAATGAAGGGGTGTGTCATGGGACAAAACGTGCGTAATTTCATATAATATCACCTGAATTCTATATTGCAGGGCCGAGTATCAAGTGTCACCTGTCAAATGTGTAAAGGACCACACATACGCGTGAACAAGCTTGGCTTATGTTATCAGTAAGGCAAGAGCTTCTAGAAGATGGGTCAGCTAGTGTTCACTATAACAAGCGAGGCTGACATTAATCACTTCTCTAATGTACCAATGACATTTTTCTATGATAGTTGCAACCTGCTTATTTCTAATTTCACAAGTTTACGCGGGTCAACGATGATAACACAGTGTTCACCATCTCCATCTGTGTATGTCACTCCAGCTCTCCGCATTTGGAGGATGGTCCTAGTCTGGAGTGATGTGTGCTCTTCTTCTTCTTATCTGCATCTCTATTGTGTTTGTTATGGGGCCTAGTCAGATAGATAAGGTAGGCCTTATCTTCTAGAAGCCTTTGCCAAAACAGGAAAATTAAGTTGGACTGTACACCAAACATGCAATCAACCACCAACAAGCCTATTTCCTCAATCTACAGTGACATTTATTTATTTATTTATTTTAAGAATTATAGTACTACTGCTAGTTTTTTTCTTCTTCTTTTGAGTATAAATGATTAACTAGTTGTTTATTTTGTTTGCTGTTTACATCAAATAAACCTAATTCATGAAGCAAGTTCTCAATTGGCTCATTACTGTTGAGAAAGATGGACAATGGCAAGACTCTGTGCTATACCACTAACTCAGAAGTAGTGGATCAAATTTAGGGTAGATCTCCATCCAATTAAATACCAGTACAAGGATGAAAAGTGTTCATTAAAACTATTACTAGCATGTTCTACAGTTTAGTAGTGTCAATCCTCTATTTCTTTGTTGGGTAAAAGACAAAAACCACCCCTTGAGTATGGGTTATATACAAAAAAATCCCCCGTGTTTCGGGGATATACAAAAACCACACCTGTCAGTGGATGGACGTTGGACAAATACCACCCTTCTGTTAGTATTAGTCACTAGGGGGGTGCAATATGACTTTTTAGGACCATTTTGCCCTCTTTGTGTTTTTGAGTTTATTTTGTTGAGGTTCTTGGTGTTCTTGACCAACACCACCACCTCCACTACCACCGCCACTAATTCGCCGCCGCCAATGATTTTCACAACCATCAATCACTTCACCATTTTTTTTTTTCCTTTTTTTTTTTGCCAAAAGCTTAAATCAATTTCATTAAAAAGATCCAAAGATCTTACAAACAAGTCTTTTTTCACAGAAATGAGTTTGCCAATTATGAGTTCTTCTCAAAAAGAAAAAAGAACAACCATCAAAGGTAGAGGATAACATCTTACAATCAAGGAGAAGATTAAGAGCTTCCAAATTGCATCTTCCATCTTTAGCTTTTAGGAATTCTATAGCTTTTGAGTCGGAGCATACCCAAAATTTTTTGCAACCCTTCTCAGCTGCTATCAGTAGAGAGAGAGTGGTGGAGAAGAAATTTGGAGTTGTGGAGGTGAAATGGAATTTATACCGCGTAATTTTGTGTCAACATTTAGGGTAGTTTTGTCTTCTCACCACATCCGTTAGCTCCGTTAGTTAGCAGGGGACCAAAATGTATATCCCCGAACACGAGGGATTTTTTTGTATATAACCCATACTCAAGGGGTGGATTTTGTCTTTTACCCTTCTTTGTTTTATAGACTTGAAGTTGATTGTTTTGCCATATATAGGAAACAGATAACTTGTGACATTCAACACTGCTGAGAGCATGTTAGGTACCGATATGACAAAATGAAAAAAAAAATGCTCAAAATCACTCTAAAATTTATTTTTTCTACACATATTTTATTGTTCTTTTTTCAAGGAAAGAAACACTTGTTTTTAACTAATTAAAGAAACACAAAGAAAAACAATCAGTCCAATTTGTTTATGATTTATATACTATTTTAAAAATATATTACATTTTTAGAAAGCTAGATTGGTCGACGTAGAGTTGTCTTCTGTTGCAATGAAAGAAACACTTGTAAGCAAATTTATCTAATGTACGCCTCAATGACTTGAAATAATACGAATGGTCTGCTGTTGCAATGGATTACTGTATGTTTTGTTTACTCATTGTGAGAATTGTAATATTGTTTTTCCAAGATGGACTTTTACTCTCACCTCTGTCAGCGAGAACATTGCTGCGCTTTCACATAGTACATGCTCTTTCGCCAATGAAATGTCAATGTATTAAGCATACAGTAAATAGATAAACATAGCCACATATCAGAATGCTCATGAGAAAACTCATAGGAGAAATGAGATGTTAAGCTTTGCAAGATGAGACTGCATTAAAGTGGAGAGGAAAAAAAGCTGTTACAAAGTTCTATATCTGGCTTACGAAATGGAGTACCACTCCGTCCCAGCTCAAATGCATTATTTGGACTTTTTTCACCCGTAACTGGGTTACTTTGACTCGGTAATTTGGATCGCAAAAATGATATAATTTTTTGATAATTTTTTATTGTCTTGTAGAATAAGAGTTACTCTACAACACTTCGAAAAAATTATCTAAAAATTACAAAATTTTGCTATCCAAATTACTGGGTCAAAGTGACTTAGTGAATAGTGGTAAAAGTTCAAATGGTGCAAAAGAGGTGGGGCGGATGACATTAGCGTTTTATCTACCAGTAGTACTACTATCTACTTTGCATTTACCATTCTGTCCCAACTCTAATGCACCATTTTTTTATTTGAACATCCACTCACTTCAAAACTTTCTATTTTTGGTAACCTTAAACTAGTTAAATGGCAATAATACCCTCATAAAAAATTCTCCCATTTTTTTTAAACAAAAAAGTAAACACTTCTGGGCCTGATTAGAAGCCCAATTACAGCTACTAATCCAAATAAATTAACCCAGCCCAAATATAATGTAACCTAACCTAAACGTAATTGGGAGAGATACATTCACCCACCCTCATTCATCTGTATCTCTCTCATTCTCTCTGTCGCCTCTGTCGATCGATCTCTCTGGTAGCCATCTCTACTGAGCGAGTTGTTATCGCCGGTGGTTGTTTTCGTCTGAACTCAAACTACTAGACGGCGATTTCTTGATTTCCCCCTTCGAATCAACACAATTCGTCTTGTTTTTGGGGTTAGGGTTCTTCACTATATCAAACCCTAACCCTTTTCACGCAAAGATGGTCGATTCCGACCAGATCGGAGAGTGGGTTCCAGACAGCGAGGATGATGATGGCGATTTCTCACCGGGAACCTAGCTCTCCCATCTCCTTGTTCCGTTTGACTCCGATGAAACGGTGGCTCCCGATGATTCTGAAACGTTTGACTCCGATGAAACGGAGGCTCCCGATGAATATGCTCCATCTGCTCCATTTGAGTCCGGCGAAACTCAACCACCGGAGGAAATCGTTCCATTTGAATCTCAAGTCGTGCCGGAAACCCTGTTCCATGATGATCCGGTGCTATCTGCTGAAACAGAGGCTATTTTAGATGACATTCTACAGATCCAATAGAGATCCGATTCCCTGGATGGATTGCTCTCAAACATGGAGGGAGGTGACTGTCTTTATCTTTTTTTATATCATTCTGTGCACTATGTTATGTGATTCATCGTGCTTCAATGATATGTGATACAATATGTGATGCAATTTGTGATCCTGGTTATTTGATTTCTGATGCAATATGTGATCATGGTTATTTGATTTCTGATGCAATATGTGATGCAATATTTGATCCTACTTCTGTGATGCATTATGTGTTAATGTTCAATGCTGGTTCTGTGATATAAACACCTGGTTTTGATTATGTGTAGCAATTTGATTCTGTGATATGATCTGTGACATGATCCTGGTTCTGTGATCCAATAGTTCCAACTACTCAGTGATTCTTAAGTGAATGAGTGTATTGGTTTCGTGATCCAATTGTTCCAACTACTCAATGATTCTTAATTGAACGAGAGTATTGTTGGCGGTATACACCCTTCCAATACTCAATGATGATTGCAATCTGAGAGTAGTTGAAGTCACATATCATAGGGAATGTGCAATGTTGTTATAACTTAAGTGTATTCATATTATTGTTAGCAATACTCAATGACTAATGTTATGAGAGTATTGCTGGTGATACTCTCTTGCACACAAGTAACCACTTAGTCGATGATGATGCATTGCAAAATGTAATATGAGATTGTGTGAGCTTTATCAAAAGACATTACATTTAGTAATGTGTAACTCCCCTTCACTAAGGCATAATATTCTGTGATTGGGAGGCACACAATCAAAAGTTGCCTTACAAAGGACTTACGCCAAAATATGCAAACTGTGCATTGCCAAATGTCTACCAAAACAGCTGCATACCCTAGGCCTTCTTCAAGAGCTGCATTGCCAATATCAACCTTCAAGTTCCTTAAGTAATCAATGCTATCCATTACTAGCATTGGTGCGACTGTTAGAAATTTTGGTAAAATTCCTTGCATCCTTAGTCTCTGCTTCCCCATATGTGGCATCTCATACTTGTTGTGTCCTTTGCACACCAAAATTTCAGTCATGCACATTCGTGTAGTTAGAAATACATCATCAAGTGTTTCATGATGCAAGCCATTGTATGACATGTCAACAACTTGTATTAGTTCTTCAAAGTTGTCGGTTTGCATCAAACTTTGCACACTCTGTATTGAGGCAAAGAAGCCTAAGTCATTCACATTGCAATCAGGTGACTTTGCTGGTTGTTGAATAAGATTTATGTTGAATCCATTACTGTCTGCTACTTTCCTGAAATCTGCATCACTATTCTTAACATGGGGTGTTGCATTATCCTGCTGTATGTTGATATTTTCCGACAAACAAGCAGACCATACCTCTTTGATTGCTGGAACCACTTTGTTGATCACCATATCCCTCATAGCCTTCTTGTTAACAGATGCAATTGGCTTCAGTTCTTCAGTTCCTGCCTCTCTATTCTTTGATTTTTTTTTGCAACAACATACTCTGTGAATGGCCAACAATCAATCTTACCATCCCATATCAGCTCACCATCACCAGCATATAGTGGTCTTCCCACACAACACATAAACATGATCTTTGGAATAAAATTCTTGTTTTGTGCTGCCTTGTATGGTACTTCTTCAAGTGGCAAAAGAATATACTTGTTAGCAACCTTGTGCAAGTAGAACCATTTCTCATCTATATGTATTGTGTACTGCTAGCTTTTGTATGTGATTTCACCTTCCTCATTGAGTTCCAGATGTTGAAGAGCCCATTCCAGTCCCTTTATTTTGTGTGCTTCAGAACGGGATGGGTGAATTTTAGACTTTCTAGAATTCAGCTTTCCTTCTTTCAACCATCTCCTAATTGTGGACTTACTAACGCCAAAGTTGTCTGCATTGAGGTATTATAATTGATAAGAACATGGTATTTGTGTGGTATTTGTGTGTTTGGGTTTTGGAATTTGCTCCCCAGACATGTTGTGTGGGTTTTAGAGCTTCAAACTTGTTGTTTGTCTCCCTACAAAACATGTACGGGTTTTAGAGTTACAATTCCCCCATTCACACCCAATTCAGTCATGACAATGTTATTGTGCAAAATGCAAAAAAAATAACAAGGCTGGGAATTAGTTTGTACCTGAAAGTTGCCTAATTGTATGTCTGTCACATGGTAGCAGTTCCAGAAACTTGTCCTCATCTAACTCCATCTTTGGCACACCAATGCCTTTTTGATTTGATTTAACATCAATGTATACTCCAGCTTTGATGCGCAAACTAACGTGCTATCGCAAGTGTACGAATCTCGTAGTACCGGGTGCAATTAGACTCGGGTTATCGTTCCCACGAGGACTATTATGGGTTTACTTACGTTGTCAGTTTCGGTTTTCCAAGAGTAGTAACAAGGAGGAGTAGATTGTGATTGTATTGACTAAACTAAAAACAGAAATTAAAAACGTAAATACTTTTGTGACTTTTTCTGAAATAAGCTGATTTGGTTGTAACGATAATAGATGAAGACTAGGTTCCAGGATCCCCTAGGGTTTCTACAGATTTCAGTTTTACGTTCGATTATGAAAACACTCAGCAGTTTCGATATCTGTGCAACGTACCAGTTGTGCAGTGACTTTTCAGATTCCACACGTAATCCCGATCCTGCAGACTTTCGGATTCTTGTTAAGCTGCCTAAGTCTGCAGTCTCGGTATAATCCTGTTAGGGTTTCTCACCTGTCCTAATGGCCTGGGTCAAATTCTCTAACAGTTGGTCTCACGTTTTTCAATGCTAGCCCTATCTCCCTTTCTCTGGTCGGTCTATCAGGGTAAGGTACTAAATCCTGGTTTTTCTTCCTAACCCTAACTTGACGTTTTCACCTACAAGCTCGGGTCTATAGCAATCCTGGGTGATCAATCCTATCATGCATATACGATAATAATCAAACCAGAATAACAGATACAACTTGCTGAATTAAGACAATCATCATGAATCCATAAACGTAGTAATCATAAAATCTGAGTACGAAACCCTAGGTTCACCGAGAACCTAGGTAAGAAGTTTAGCTACGACTAGACATAGTACAAAACGCAGTTTCTGAATATAAAGAGAGAGAACGAAATCAAACTAAGTCTTCGAATCTCGAATCGCGCTTTCGTGCTCTCCGTGAATGCTCTGACTTGTCCTTCGGTTGTGCTGAGAATTGTACTGTGTCTTCGTGAATGCCTCAAAACGAGTCTGGACGAGTCTTTAAATAGTGCTGTTTCCCGAAAACGCTTGTGCTCGAAATTACGGAATCTGCCATCGGTCCACCGTCTTTGACCAAAAGTCAAAACTGGCTGCGTATATACGCAGGGTTGCGTATATACGCAGGGTTGCGTATATACGCAACCAGGGCCCAACCAACAACCTCCACCACCCTCACTGCCTGCGTATATACGCAGGGGCTGCGTATATACGCAGGACCCGCGTATATACGCAGGCCGTGGGGGCTAGGTGGGGCCCACTTGGTCCTTTGGTGGGCCAGGTCTGGTCCCCTGGGTCCCACTCTTCTGCCTGACGCTCCCGGTTTGCCTCTTCGGTGTACTTCTGCTTTTCCGTGTTTCCGTCGTGTCCCGGTCTTGTGCACGTTTCCCGAGACGGTCCCGGCTTGGTCCCGGCACGCTTCCCGATGCACCTCCCGAACCTGTTCCTGAAAAGGCAACACGAACGAAAACCCGCGATCATATCCAAATATAGCAAGAAATAAGCAGAAATCCAGCAAGTACAAATAAACGTCTCGTTCTAGATTCCCGAGGCATTCTAAGGCATTTTCCGGCAAAAACCGCTAATTTCGACACAATTACTCGTGGAATCAGGCTAAAAGATAACCCCTAATTGGGCGTTATCAAATACCCCCGCACTAAACATTGCTCGTCCCGAGCAATCCTGCCAACTCTAGCCTGCATTTCTGTCCTCGTGACTGACTCTGTACATACCCTACCGTTGCATACACTTTCGACCCGAACCTTTCAACCGGACGACTCGATAGAAAAACTGACTCAGATAGAATATACACAGACTCAAACGACTCAAAACAGACTAGTGACAAAAATATTTTTGGCGAGATCGGGCAACCTCAAAAACATAAACAGTGTGTCCTCGTGATCTCGTCCTTTTCAGAATCTACTTCCCTGCAAGTGATCGGTAAGTCTGAACAGATTTATATGGTGGATTTAAGCACTGGACCGAAGTACTATTACTTTGGTTATCAAACTGAGCAAATCCCTAGCTAACTTACCATCCGAGCTGTTTCCAAAAAGGATCTATGTCTAATTAGGTAGGATAAATGTATGTATTGAGGTACGGCCTAATCCTACATGTTATGACATTCTCACAATTTACCAAACTCACACCCCTCACCGAGATCCCGAAAAACTGTCCGAAACACCTAAGTTCCAGCTTTCCCAATTCTCCTGTTCCCCGGTGTGTCTTTGCCGTGCTCGCGGCCACAAATGTGAAGCGGTGCAAAACGTCTCGAAAGTTGTGCCACTCACCCAGCTTTTTTATTTAAATAACAAAAACACAAAAAAAATTCTTCTTTTTCTTTTTCTTCTTCTTTTTTTTTTTTTTCTTTTTCTTTCTTTTTTTTTAACACAACTATATATACACACGTACACGAATATCAACAATACCAAACTGACTAAAGCTGAGTGAGTGAAAATAAATTTCTGTCGTGGGGTACGTAAAATGTCCTCATGTGAAGTACCCCCACACTAATCCTGAAGCGCTGATCCTGTAGTCAAGATAATACTGTGCAGTCCCACCGAACCTCCTCATCACCAAAGATGTAGAAAAACGGCACAACCACCAATTGACCCTACAACCCCCCGGAACCCCGTTTTGTGCGAAAAGATGCTCGCACGCGACTAACTCCTCCTGTGGTCACTATGTAGTGAAGTGATCCATCTCCGCAAATTAATGCACTGTCGCCTCTCACTCACCCTGTCCTTCCCTCGAAAAACGTGTCAAAATCGAAACTGTCCAAAACTGATAACTCATGAAGCTCCCCTATCTAAAACCTGTCCCTACTCACTCCCTCCGTCATAACACGTAGAATAGCCAACTATCGACTGATGAGGTCTCAAAGAAGGCTGCCTAGGCTAAAGTGGCTACGAAGAAAGAGGGTAAATGGCTTCAAACGGGTTGACTAATTGGACCTAGGGGTAAGAAACATGACGTGAGGTCCCTTGATAGCCAGTCACTCCACCGAAAAATGCGATGACCGTGACGGCGCCCGTGGGCGGGTTGTCGACTACCTATGTGACGGTGGTGTAGCAACTAGTCAGATTTTTCGCTCAGTTGATAACTACTTGCGGATTCCAAAGGTCACTGGCTCTCACCTATCTACTATACCTCGGTGCAAGTTTTCTTCTCTTTCAAAGGATTCAAACCCAATTTCTTCACTGTTTTCGTTATCTCGATTGCCCTTTCTCAAAATTTTCTGATTTTAAACTTTTTTTTTTTTTTTTTTGAAAAATAATTTATACTTGCTGTTTACGTATATACGCAGGTCTGCGTATATACCCAACCAGCAGCATAAAAAAATTTTAATTTTTCATTTTTTTTTTTTTTTTTTTAATATATACAATGCATGGCCAGAATGATTATGGTGGGTTGACTCAAATAAAGAAAATATGCTGACTCAAAAATAAAAATAAAAATAAAAATAAATACGAAAAAACGTGCAGACCGGGTTAATGCAGACACGACTACCACCCCCCCCCCCCACTAAGAGGTGGCATGCCCTCATGGCACTCAATCGTCCGGAAAAAATGTCGGGTCGGACCCGGTCTCGGACGTACCGGATATGTTACCCGGCGAGCTAATCTCTGAATCAGTCCTAAATACCGGCTGACGTGCCCGTGTACGGGGCCGGTAATCCGAGGACTGCGACTCGGACCCAGTCCAACTGCTAGGTGGCTGGGATCGCAAAGTCGTCCTGCCACTCGAAGGCCTGGCGACTGACTGGTCGCTCCTGAGTCGAACGCCTCCTAGGGGCAGGGGCCGGGGCAAGTGCAGGAGCCGGGTCCTCCTCCATAAAATCGTCATCCTCATCGAGGTCAACGACTGGCTGTGGTTGGCCCGGGTGGCGAGCGATAAGCTTCCTATACGGCCGTGGTCTAGGAGGCTCTAGGTCACCCTCTAAATCATCCATCGGAACCTCATACTCCCGCGCAAGTTTGGCAATGAGGTTGGCGTACCCCAATCCCTTATGGCTACCGGAGCAGTTCCGCTCATGCATGTACACCCAAATCCGACGAGGAATGTCAACCTCTCGTCTCAGAACAAGGCAATAGACTAAGAGTACGTACTCGAAGTCAAGGTAGGTAAAGTGTTTAATACCTACGACCCTGTTCATTACCCACTCGGCCCACCACCGTGGCGGGCCAGCAATAAAACGAGAAGCCTATCTCGCCTGGCCCCTCTCTCTCGAAATGGGCACCCGGGTACCCCCCAGTCACAACCCGCAAAAGCTCAGCATCGTTAGGCGGGTAATCTGCACACTCAGCATATGCGCACGAGAGATGGCGCATCGGAATCTGGTACGCTTGGCGGATGGTATCCGCCGTGAGCAACAGAAACGTACGCCGCATATAGACCCAACGGACATCCCCATTGGCTTCACCCTCCCCCTTGTGCATGAGGTTCGCGTAGAACTCACGCACCAAGTCAGTATCGGACAAGTCCGGAAACCCCGCTAGGGACGTCCCGAAAATGTCCGGTCGACTCGCATAAGCGGCCATCTCTGGCGGCATGTAAGTATGGTCGACCTCAAACTGGTAGTCTACGGGAAGGCTATGACCCATTTTGGTCCCGGTCAGAAAGTAATTTTGGGCATGATGGTTGACGAACCTAAAACTGTCAAACAGCAAAGGGGTAAGCTCATCCGCCTCATAGTCAGTAGGGATGTCATCTCGGTTAGGGTCTACGACGGGCACATGAAACTCCATAACAGACCAAAATCTCGTAAAACGTGCCGACTCGGGAAACGAAGCAAAAACGTGAAACGTGCACAAAATAGTGTGTCTCAATAGATAGTCCACCTAAGATCTACCAGAGGTCCACACGGCAAGTGCCGCTCCAAATGCAAAATTACCGAAAATAACGGGCCCGGCTACGGGCCGTGCCAAAACGGAAAATAAAGCGAGGGATGAGATTTTCGACCTTCCCTAAACAGGGGTGAAGACCGGAGATTCTGCCCGGAAAGTCGCCGGAAAACCGCCGGTGGTCGCCGGAAAAGTCGCTGGAAAAGTCAACTGCCCGGAATTGAAATCCGAGCACACCAAATCGAAGCCCTCGATCTCCTCGTTCACGTTCCCTTGTACGGTTTTTGCTAGTTCCTGCTCTAACACCTTCGAATCTGCACTTTTCCTCAAGAACACCTCACTTTTTGATGGAAATTGCCCGCTCGATTTTCGCTTGTTTCTGAATTTTGATGGATGAATCTTGCTCCTTGCGACGAGGGGATTCCAGAAATGTGCCCGGATTTTGATTTGGAGGTCCGAGGCAAAATCTTTGTTCTTCAAGTGAGAGGAAATGGAGGTAGAGAGAGAAAGGGAGGTGCCAACAATGGCCAACCCGTCCCCCTCACTAGGTTATAACCCTAATTGGTCAAAATGACCAAAATACCCCCGGGGTTTTGAAAAATTTCAATTTTTTTTCTTTCCTGTTTACGTATATACGCAGTACTGCGTATATACCCAACCAGAAAACAACCAAAAAAAGAA
This sequence comes from Linanthus parryae, assembly GCA_023055425.1. Lineage (NCBI taxonomy): Eukaryota > Viridiplantae > Streptophyta > Magnoliopsida > Ericales > Polemoniaceae > Linanthus > Linanthus parryae. Next base: position 122,025,413 of record JALGPY010000004.1, on the reverse strand, counting down.
AAAAAAAATTGCATTTGCCCCCCACGGACTGCGTATATACGCAGGGGCTGCGTATATACGCAGCCCGAGGCAAATTTAATTTTTTTTTCAAAACTTCTCTCTTCCCCTGCTTTCCTGGTCTTGGCTGTTTTGGATGATTCTGTCTCTGCACACTTTCAAATTCAAAGTCAAAACCCCCTCATCTCGCCTCTCTCGAAAAGTCAGAACTGTTATAATAACGTAATAACTAACAAAACTAAATAAATAAACGATAAATTTTGGGTTGCCTCCCAAACAGCGCCTTGTGATTTACGGTCGACGGCCCGACCTTGTTACCTCTCACAGGTCATCAAAATAGACCTGGTCTATTTTGACGACTTCGGCGGTCTCGAGATACGGCTTGATCCGGTTTCCGTTCACCCTGAAACTGGAGTTGTCTTTTGGATTTTCCAGCTCGAATGCCCCCCAGGCAAAAATCTGCTTGATGATGAACGGTCCCGACCAACGAGACCTCAACTTCCCCGGAAAGAACCGCATCCGGGTATTGTAGAGAAGCACTTTGTCGCCTTCGTTAAACTGCTTTGGCGTGATACGGTTATCATGCCACTTCTTTGTCTTCTCTTTGTAAATTTTGGCGCTCTCGAAAGCCGTTCTGCGGAATTCCTCCAATTCCAGCAGTGCCATCTTCCTCTTATCCCCTGCTAGATTCTGGTCCAAGTTCAGCAGTTTGATGGCCCAATACGCCTTGTGCTCCAGTTCCACCGGTAAGTGGCACGCTTTCCCAAAAACGAGCTGGTACGGTGACATTCCCAGCGGTGTTTTGAAAGCTGTCCTGTAGGCCCAGAGTGCATCGTCTAGTCTGACGGACCAATCCTTTCGGCCGAGATTCACTGTTTTCTCGAGTATGCTCTTGATCTCTCGATTCGACACCTCGGCTTGCCCGTTCGTCTGCGGATGGTAGGGTAACGAGACTTTATGAACTGACACGCCGTACTGTTTCAGAACTTTCGCAAAAACTCGATTGATGAAGTGAGAGCCCTCGTCGCTGATCATTGCCCTGGGAGTCCCGAAACGAGTGAAAACGTTGCGTTTCAGAAAACGCTCAACGGTAGCTGCATCGTTTTTCTGACACGCGATCGCTTCGATCCACTTTGTCACATAATCTACTGCCAGCAGAATGTAAAGATTCCCCATCGAAGACGGGAACGGACCCATGAAGTCAATCCCCCATACATCAAATGGTTCTACCTCCTGCCATACGGTCATCGGCATCTCGTCCCGGTGTGACGTGTTTCCTGTCCTCTGGCACCTATCGCATCCCTGCACATAGTCGTGACAGTCTTTGAAGATTGTCGGCCACAAAAACCCGGACTGCAGTATTTTATGAGCTGTTCGCGTTCCCCCAAAATGACCCCCACACTGTGATGAGTGGCAGTGTCGGATTACGTTCCAGGCCTCGTGGGTCGGGATACACCTTCTCAGGATATTATCGGCCCCCTGTTTGAACAAGTACGGGTCGTCCCAGAAATACTGTCGACTTTCGGCAATGAACTTTTTCCGCTCTGACGGGGTGAGATCCTCGGGAAGCGTGCCAGTTACCAAGTAGTTGGCTATGGCATAGTACCATGGTCTCCCGATTTTGACTGCCATGATGTGCTCGTCCGGAAAGTTTTCCTTGATCGGCACCGGGTCCACCTTCACGTTCTCAAGTCTGGATAGGTGATCCGCTACCACATTCTCAACTCCCTTCTTGTCCCGGATTTCCACATCAAATTCCTGCATCAGTAGTACCCACCTCAACAGTCTCGGTTTTGCGTCCTTTTTGTCCAACAGGTATTTCAGAGCACTATGGTCGGTAAAAACGATAACTTTTGACCCGACCAAATAGGGCCTGAATTTGTCCAGGGCATACACCACGGCCAACAGTTCTTTTTCTGTGGTGCCATAGTTGAGCTGGGCATCGTTGAGTACCCGGCTCGCATAATAAATGACGTGGCACACTTTATCTTTACGCTGGCCCAAAACTGCCCCGACTGCGTAGTCGCTGGCGTCACACATCAGCTCAAACGGGAGTGACCAATCCGGCGTGGTTATGACCGGGGCTGTGGTCAGCTTCTCTTTCAAATGGTCAAAAGCTTGCCGACATGCTGCATCGAAATCAAAAGGTACGTCTTTTCCGAGTAAAGCGCAAAGTGGCTTTGTGATCTTGGAAAAGTCTTTGATGAATCTTCGGTAAAATCCTGCATGACCCAGAAAACTTTTGATCGCCCTTACGTTCGTCGGGTATGGAAGCTGCTTTATCACCTCGATATTAGCCCTGTCCACCTCGAGCCCTTTGCTGGAAATTCTGTGACCCAGCACGATCCCCTCGGTGACCATAAAGTGACACTTTTCCCAATTGAGCACCAAATTGGCCTTCTTGCATCGGATCAGAACCTGGCCCAAATGGAACAGGCAGTCATCGAAACTGTCCCCGAAAAGTGAAAAGTCGTCCATGAAGACCTCCAGATTTTTCTCGATCATGTCGGAAAAAATTGCCATCATACATCTCTGGAACGTGGCCAGAGCGTTACACAACCCGAACGGCATGCGCCGAAACGCGAATGTACCGTACGGGCAGGTAAACGTCGTCTTTTCCTGATCCTCCGGGGCTATGCAAATCTGGTTGTACCCGGAATACCCGTCCAGAAAACAGTAGTAGGCATGATGGGCGAGCCGGTCCAGCATCTGGTCCATGAATGGCAGCGGGAAGTGGTCCTTCAGTGTTGCATCGTTTAGCCTCCGATAGTCCATGCAGATCCGCCAGCCCGTAACGGTGCGCTGCGCAATCTGCTCCTGATCGTTATTCTGCACCACCGTAATACCCCCCTTCTTGGGCACGCACTGGACCGGGCTGATCCATGTGCTGTCTGATATGGGGTAGATGATTCCCGCTTCCAGCCACTTCATGACCTCTTTTCGCACAACTTCCTTCATGTTCGGATTCAGTCTCCGCTGGGGCTGAATCACCGGTTTCTTGCCTTCTTCAATTCGGATCTTGTGCATGCAGTAGGAGGGGCTGATCCCCTTGATATCTGCAATTGTCCATGCTATTGCTTCCTTATGCTCTCGCAATACTTCCAGCAGTTTCTGCTCCTGTTCCTGAGATAACCGAGATGAAACAATTACGGGCAGAGTACTATTTTCACCAATATATGCATACCTGAGATGGCTCGGGAGTGGTTTCAGCTCCAGTGCGGGTGGCTCCTTGAGTGACGGGACCAGAATCATCTTTTGCCCGCCGTCTTCGTCCCGGTGCAAAGTGGTCCAGTCCTCGGCTCTCATGGCGTGCTCGCACCAAGTCTTCTCCTTTTCTTCCCCGTACATGCTATCGATCTCTTCCCATAATTGGTCCATCTCCTCGTTTTCCCAGCCTTCGTCCACCACATCGATAGCAAAGATGTCCTCGTGGTCGTAGTAATTTGGCAGTTGCAGATTTTTGAAAACGTTGAATTTTACTTTTTCCTCGTTAATCTGCATGGTCAGCTCCCCGCTCTTACAGTTTATCATTGCTTCGCCTGTGGCCAAAAAACGGCCTGCCAAGTATGAGCGGTACCTCCCCTGCCTCCATGTCCAGGATGACGAAATATGCCGGAAAAATAAGCTCGCCGACCTTGACCAGAATATCCTCGATAACCCCGTAGGCCTGTTTTACGGACCTGTCTGCCATCTGCAACATGATTCTGGTGGGTCGGGGTTCACCGACTTTCAAACTTTTGAAAATCGTCAATGGCATCAGGTTGATGCTAGCCCCTAGGTCACACAGAGCCTTTCCTGTGTAAGCGTTCCCTAAGGTAACCGGAATAACGAAACTGCCAGGATCCTTTCTCTTCCTCGGTAGCCCATTCTTCACACAATTGCTCACTTCTGCTGTCAGGTTTATGGTCTCGAAATCGCTCATTCGCCTCCTCCCATACAAGATGTCCTTGAGGAATTTAGCGTAAGTGGGCATCTTAGCCAAAGCCTCAGCAAAAGGTATGTTAATCTGCAGCTGCTTGAACATCTCGAGAAACCTGGCGTAGTCCTTGCTGTCATCCCTCTTTCGTGTTCGCAAGGGGTACGGGACCTCCTTGGAGACGGGTACAGTTTCTGCACCTGTCTTGTTCTGCACTGCATCCTGCTCAACCGAGCCCTTCGGCTGGGGGCGATCGACTGTGCTGTTATCCTGGCCTGACAAGTTGCGTTCTACTTCTTTCGAATTTTCTGCACGTGCGTGGCTGGGATACGGTGGATCCTGCAGTGCCAATCCACTCCGAGTGGAGATAGCATTGATCTGAGCCCGTGGATTATTTACTGTGTTCGAGGGTAGGTTTCCTGGCTGTCTCTCCGTTAGCTGCTGTGCTAACTGCCCCACCTGTACTTCCAAAGCGCGCAGTGACGTTTTGGTTGTCTGCATATCTGCCGTCAAGGTGTCCATGTGCTTGAACCGGGACTCCATTGTCTGGAACATGGACTTGATTTCTTTCATCTGAGCGTCGTACTGCTGTGCTGACGGGACTGACTGAGCCTGCTGGGCCGGGGCAGCCTGCTGGGCTGGTGGCCTGTGCTGGAATCCCGGTGCATAAACTGCTGCGTTCGGGTTTCCGTACCGAAACCCGGGATGGTCTCTCGTACCCGGTCGGTACCGGCTCGGGTCCCACTATTGCTGTACGTAATTGGAATCTTCAGTCCTTATCTCCTCAATGGCCGTGTCCAGGTCCGGTTCCTCTACTGCTGCAACAGTCTTCTTATCTGAGTAGACTTTCGTGACCAATTCATGAACGATCCTGGCCAGATTGTCTATCCGGTCATCTTCTGCAGGTTCGGCTCTAGCCGCCATCCTGCGATCATCAAACAGTCGGGTGTCCTGCTTGGCCAACTGCTTCATCAGGTCATACGCACCTTCTTTGTCTACGTGATACAGGAAGTTTCCCCCGGCCTCTCTGTCAATCCTGTCGGCGTTCTCCCTGTCTAGGGCATGGTAGAAAACCTGCAGGATTTTCGCATCTCCAAAACCGTGGTTTGGGCACCGTTTGACCAATCTCATGAGCCTGTCCCATGCGTCCACCACCGTCTCCCCCATCTTCTGTCTGAATGACAGGATCTCGCTTTGTAACTGTATGACTCGGGAGGCGGGGTAGAACTTAGCCAGAAAATCCGTGACACACTCCTCCCATGTGGTGATGGATCGGGGTGGTCGGGATTCAAGCCAGTCTTTGGCTACTCCATAAAGACAGTACGGAAATAAGATCAACATGAGTGCCTCTGCTTCTACCCCCTTGTATCTGACCTTGTTGCAGTAATATTCGAATTTCCCGATAAAATCGTTCGGGTCTTCGTCGGCCCTGCCATGAAACGGGCAGAGAGTTTGTACCGTCTGGATGGTGGATGGTTTGATGTCAAAGTGCTCGGCGGTGATCTCGGGCACCACAATAGCTCGCTCATGCCCCCCGGTGGGGACTTCGAAATTTTCCACCAACGCCTTCCCAGATCGGTTATATGTTCTCTGGTTGCTTCGGGCAGCAAGTCCCGCTGTGACAAGCTCCTCAATGTACCGAGCCATCTGGGCTGGGGTACGTGTCTCTCGTTCCTGTCCACCGGCTTCGGTGTCGTGGGTGGATCTCTCTCGTTGGTTGCCATCCTGCTTTCTCGGTTTCTGCGGTTCTGTTCGGTATACAGCTTTTCCGGGTTGTCGAGTGGTGTCACCAAATCGCGAGGCAATCTGGGCATCAACTAAACAGTCCTGAAAACGCAGATTCGAAAACGCAGTGAGATAAAAAGAAAAATAACAAAACTGAAAATAAATAAAAAAAAACTCAGAAAACTAATTATGACTACTAAATAGACCCTAAAAAGTCCCCGGCAACGGCGCCAAAAACTTGATGCGCAAACTAACGTGCTATCGCAAGTGTACGAATCTCGTAGTACCGGGTGCAATTAGACTCGGGTTATCGTTCCCACGAGGACTATTATGGGTTTACTTACGTTGTCAGTTTCGGTTTTCCAAGAGTAGTAACAAGGAGGAGTAGATTGTGATTGTATTGACTAAACTAAAAACAGAAATTAAAAACGTAAATACTTTTGTGACTTTTTCTGAAATAAGCTGATTTGGTTGTAACGATAATAGATGAATACTAGGTTCCAGGATCCCCTAGGGTTTCTACAGATTTCAGTTTTACGTTCGATTATGAAAACACTCAGCAGTTTCGATATCTGTGCAACGTACCAGTTGTGCAGTGACTTTTCAGATTCCACACGTAATCCCGATCCTGCAGACTTTCGGATTCTTGTTAAGCTGCCTAAGTCTGCAGTCTCGGTATAATCCTGTTAGGGTTTCTCACCTGTCCTAATGGCCTGGGTCAAATTCTCTAACAGTTGGTCTCACGTTTTTCAATGCTAGCCCTATCTCCCTTTCTCTGGTCGGTCTATCAGGGTAAGGTACTAAATCCTGGTTTTTCTTCCTAACCCTAACTTGACGTTTTCACCTACAAGCTCGGGTCTATAGCAATCCTGGGTGATCAATCCTATCATGCATATACGATAATAATCAAACCAGAATAACAGATACAACTTGCTGAATTAAGACAATCATCATGAATCCATAAACGTAGTAATCATAAAATCTGAGTACGAAACCCTAGGTTCACCGAGAACCTAGGTAAGAAGTTTAGCTACGACTAGACATAGTACAAAACGCAGTTTCTGAATATAAAGAGAGAGAACGAAATCAAACTAAGTCTTCGAATCTCGAATCGCGCTTTCGTGCTCTCCGTGAATGCTCTGACTTGTCCTTCGGTTGTGCTGAGAATTGTACTGTGTCTTCGTGAATGCCTCAAAACGAGTCTGGACGAGTCTTTAAATAGTGCTGTTTCCCGAAAACGCTTGTGCTCGAAATTACGGAATCTGCCATCGGTCCACCGTCTTTGACCAAAAGTCAAAACTGGCCGCGTATATACGCAGGGTTGCGTATATACGCAACCAGGGCCCAACCAACAACCTCCACCACCCTCACTGCCTGCGTATATACGCAGGGGCTGCGTATATACGCAGGACCCGCGTATATACGCAGGCCGTGGGGGCTAGGTGGGGCCCACTTGGTCCTTTGGTGGGCCAGGTCTGGTCCCCTGGGTCCCACTCTTCTGCCTGACGCTCCCGGTTTGCCTCTTCGGTGTACTTCTGCTTTTCCGTGTTTCCGTCGTGTCCCGGTCTTGTGCACGTTTCCCGAGACGGTCCCGGCTTGGTCCCGGCACGCTTCCCGATGCACCTCCCGAACCTGTTCCTGAAAAGGCAACACGAACGAAAACCCGCGATCATATCCAAATATAGCAAGAAATAAGCAGAAATCCAACAAGTACAAATAAACGTCTCGTTCTAGATTCCCGAGGCATTCTAAGGCATTTTCCGGCAAAAACCGCTAATTTCGACACAATTACTCGTGGCATCAGGCTAAAAGATAACCCCTAATTGGGCGTTATCAAATAGACCTGCGTATATACGCAGGCCGTGGGGGCTAGGTGGGGCCCACTTGGTCCTTTGGTGGGCCAGGTCTGGTCCCCTAGGTCCCACTCTTCTGCCTGACGCTCCCGGTTTGCCTCTTCGGTGTACTTCTGCTTTTCCGTGTTTCCGTCGTGTCTCGGTCTTGTGCACGTTTCCCGAGACGGTCCCGGCTTGGTCCCGGCACGCTTCCCGATGCACCTCCCGAACCTGTTCCTGAAAAGGCAACACGAACGAAAACCCGCGATCATATCCAAATATAGCAAGAAATAAGCAGAAATCCAGCAAGTACAAATAAACGTCTCGTTCTAGATTCCCGAGGCATTCTAAGGCATTTTCCGGCAAAAACCGCTAATCTCGACACAATTACTCGTGGAATCAGGCTAAAAGATAACCCCTAATTGGGCGTTATCAAGCTTCTATCTTCTTTTTGATTTTTTTCCAAAAGTCTGTAAATAGTGCACCTATTTACTCCATGTTTTGCTGCAAGTTCATTCATCAATCCCTTTCTTGTTTTAATGTCATTGAATCCGAGTAATAACATGTCTTTAATATCATTTTTTTGTTGAAATGTCAACACCATTGGACTAACTTGTTTGATTTTGCCTAGAAGAATGGTTGAGGAGTAGAGGCAGTGCGAAGGGTTGCTTACCTTCTGGATTTTGGCGGTGCTGATAGGGTGTAAGCTGTTGTTGTTTCTTCTTTACATAACCGGTATTGCTGCTTACATGGAGGATTGTAGTTGAAGTGTTGCTGCTGCTGTTAGTCCAATGAAGTGATGCTGCTGCTGTTACTCTACTTCTCTTCTCTATTTTTTTTTTTTTTTTTTTTTTTTTCAGATTGTTCTTCATGTTCTTGGCTCAAGAACATGAAGATTGTGTGTAATGTAGTGGATGTGTAGTCTTTATATAGAGTTTGTGGAAAACTGCCAGTTTTTGGCTCCACAAATTCAATTTTTTTATTCAGATTTAGCTGTTTGAAGGGAAGGGTCAATTTTTTAATCACATCAGTAACTTTTTGTGTTGATGTGATCTGTTTGGTAATGACAGGTATTTGCTAACTCCTTGTGAGGAAAAATAGGTAAAATACACTAGTTTTTTTGTCTTTAGCCCCACCTACAATGGTGCATTAGAGGTGGGACGGAGTGGTACCTACAATTGTTTGCAAACTACGATATTCCTGTTGGAAAGTTGGCACCTCGCTGACCGGGCCACTACAGTAACCCCACCGAGTTGGTAACCAAAGAATAACCGACTTAAGGCAAAAAGCGAACACAACAATAAACGCTAACCGCAAGCTAATGGGAATACCCATGCTGCTAACACATTTGCTTTTCAACAACAAATGCAATCTTTAATGTGTTGGTTTTGACTCTTTTGACAGTTGTCTCATCAATGCCTCTAAGAAGCATGGGTGATTGTGTTTTTGTGGATACGTTTTCTCGGATCTTGTTTTTGATTAATTATTTTACAATCGATTTTATCGTTACAATTCTCTTAAAACTTAATAATTTATCTTTATGGAATGGATACATGTCATCATGGTTGAGCTTCAAATGCTCTACAACTGAATTAGCACCCATTTGTACCCAAAATGGAATATATATACATATATATATATATATAGTATAAACCATGATAGTTATGTGATTCGTAATCAATGTTACAATTTAATTGATTATTATATTTTTACGCCAGTGGTTAGGCGGTACCTACTGGACTTTTTGCTCACCCTAAAATATCTACATGTACCGTACCGAGGTGATCGAAGACTATAGACGGATTATATTTATATCTTTTATGAATTAATTGTAATATTTGTAAAGATTCGTGTTTTGGATACATGTAAAAGATTATTGTAAATTGAATAGGAAAAATTACTTTTTACTGAAATTGTCTATTTCTAAGCTTCCACTATTTTTTATCGAAAAGCGAAAAGGTTCGTATTTCCATCGCGGCCAAAAATGACGCATTTACTCTGATAAATTATTAATCAACGTAAAGAGAAAAGTCGGGTCGTGACAATTTGGTATCAGAGCAGTGTCAGCCCAGTGTGTTAAATCCACCTTACCCGACATGTGCGTCCGGGACTCGGTCTTGGCTAAGTTGATCCAAGCGAGGTATGCCAGATACGTTTTGGGGTAGAGTGTGGTACCTGCATCGCTCGTCACCTACGCACGAGACTCGGTCTTGGCTAACTTGATCCAAGCGAGGTATGCCGGGGCGCAAGGGGAGTTGTGTTGGCACGCTGCCTGGCTATGCAAAAGTGATGAGATTATTTATGTCATGATAAAATGATTTTTGAAAATAGAAACAAACAAAAGTTAAAATTTAAATTTCGAGGACGAAATTTTTATAAGGAGGGAAGAATGCAATAACCCATATTTTTAAGCATATTTTAAATGTACTTATAAGTTAATTTCATGCGTTTATGTCATATTACTTGCATTTTGATAATTGAATGTATTATTTGTGATGTAGCATGTTAAGACCTATATGTATCTATTTATTTACATATTCATGTGATAAAGAATAGCTGCTTATATTTATTGATTGGCTTATGTGTATAGAAGATTGCATGAAAAAAGAAACTAAATTATAGAGATGGTTTGGTATAGTGATATCATTTTGAAAATATCCGGAACTTAAGGATAAGAACAAAATTATGTCAAGCTTATCATAACTGGCTTGCTGGCACAATGGTAATGGACGTGTGTCCAGCTCTTTGTCTGCCTGGGTTCGAGTCTGTGAAGCTTATCACAAGATGGTCAGTGTGCCAGCTAGTAAGGACGCTTGCAACATTCTGAGAGGTCAAGGGTTCAAACCCTGGCACATCCTGCTTCGTTTTTTGAACTCTCCCCCAACTTTCTCTTAAATGACACATACCACCCCTTGGACAACCCCCTATAAATAGAAACCCTCTTCACTCATTTCAAATTACACCCTCCTCCCCCCTCTTCTCCAAATACTTGTTTTGATAGTTAGTTGTTTCGATTATCTTTCCGAATTCAAAAGTTAGTTATTTTTATTAGTTTCTCAACTCACTTGAGATTCTAAAAAGATAGAATTGTCAATTTACTAGCAAGACTATAGTCGGATTATTACATAAGCTATGCCTTCATTTCGAAAAGGAGATTCCGACTTCCAAACAAAGGTAGGGGAAATATAGTTTTCACGTCTACTGTAATTACGGTCTATGCACGTGATTATATGCTTATATGTTGATTGTTAAGTTATCGTTTGTTATTCGCATGAAGTATAAACCATGATGGTTACGTGATTCGTAATCAATGTTACAGTTTAATTAATTATTATATTTCTACGCCAGTGGTTAGGCGGTACCTACTGGGCTTTTTGCTCACCCTAAAATATCTACAGGTACCGTACCGAGGTGATCGAAGACTATAGACGGATTATATTTATAGCTTTTCTGAATTAATTGTAATATATGTTAAGATTCGTGTTTTGGATACATGTAAAAGATTATTGTGAATTGAATAGGAAAAATTACTTTTTACTGAAATTGTCTATTTCTAAGCTTCTGCTATTTTTTATCGAAAAGCGAAAAGGTTTGTATTTCCATCGCGGCCAAAAATGACGCATTTGCTCTGTTAAATTATTAATCAACGTAAAGAGAAAAGTCGGGTCGTGACAGGAATGTGTTGCACCACCATCGGTTGTGGAGGTGGATTAAGATACAAGGAGAAGAAGGGAGGATGAAGCCCAAGAGTACTTCAATGATGCCGATGACATTTACGCTATGAGTGAGGAAGATTGTGACTGGGAGGCAGAGGGAGGAGTCAGATGTGGAGGTACATGATGAAGATTTGGTTAGTGAATAAATTGTTCATGATGACAATGAGCTATCCAATTACAATTTTGAGGACAAAGAGGGTGAGCCGGTAAGTGAAAGTTAATTGGAGGGTTCTAGTAAGTTGTACAAGATATTTAAAGGGAAGGAACCAAATAAGAACAAGAATGGGAATGTTGTGCTTGAAATGGGGCAAGTCTACACAAGTGGTGGGCATTTGAGAGACACACTCAAAGATTATGCTGTTGAGAATGCATTTGAGTATAATATGAAGAAGAATGACCACGAGAAGATCACATGGTTGTGCAAGTAACCCGAATTCTTATGGAGGATCCATGCTAGTCGCCTCAAAGTTAAGAAAACCTGCAAGATTAAGACCCTCAACGACCGCCATGATTGTGCAAGAGTGAGTAGAAATGTTGAAGCAACCTCCACTTGGATGAGAAAAAAATTGGCAGAGTTGTTTGGGAAGGATCAAAACCTACTTGTCACTAGAAGGTGTGCAAAATGAGTTAAGGGACAAGTGGGGCTTGGAAGTGGATTCTCAAAAACAGCTTTATTGGGTAAAAAAAAGAGCAATTGATGAAATTGAAGTAGCCACAGAGAAGCATTTCAGCAACTCTCTGCTTACATAGATGAATTGATGAAAACCAACCCTGGCTCTACCTTCAAGGTTGGATATGATACAAAGCCCGGTCAACAGCCACGATTCAAGATACTCTTCAAGAGTCCACCTGGCTTAAAATATGGTTTTATGAACAGATGCATGCCTTTCATTGGCTTGGATGGATGCCACCTACTAGGTAATGTTTTTTCACAAGTGCATTCTGCTTTTAAAGGCTGTTTTTAATAGCTGTTTTTACACTTAATGTTTTTGACTAATTATTAACTGTTTTGACTTAATAATTAGTTGTAAATTATTAACTGTTTTAACTTAATAGTTTTTTTTGTCTTCTTAATAGAACAAGGACAATTCCACCCCGTTATGCATAGTTTTCATAACCGGACCGGTCATCGAACCGGCGAGGGCATGATTTATGGTTCGACCGGTCGCACCAGTGGTTCGACCGGTCGCACCAGTGGTCCGACCGGTAGAACCGCATGTTTATTTAATAATGTATAAATTAATAAATATATATATATATATTACATAAATTGATGAGTATGTAAATTTTAAATTTGTATAATACAAAAAAAAATCAACCAGTTACTCTGAACCTTGTTACATTCCTAAAGTTGATGTTACAAAATACAACACAAAAAATGCATAAAAAGATGTTTCAAAATGTTGTGGTCACAAAATAGAACAACAGATGTCACAACTCACAAAGACACAAACCATGACAATGGATATTACAAATTTAGCCTTCAATTTTGCACAATATATATATTTTTTAAAAGAAAGAAAAAAACAGTTGGACAAATTCACTAGGAGCATTATCTTGTTTTGGAGACTAAAAGGTCAAAACATTTCTTCCTTAAAAAGGGGTAACTACCCCATATCTCTTATCTCAAATTCATTTTGTTCTCCCTCTCTCAACTACTCCGCTACTTTTTCTCTACCATCCCCCTTCATTTCCGTGTGCTTCTCTCGCCTCTGCTACTTCTCTGTCTCTCTCCCCCTCCTGGCTTGTTCTCTCACTCTCTCCTTGTTAACTTTCAAGTCCTCCTCTATCAATGCCCTTTCGTCATCGCCAAATGAAGGATGAAACAAAATCGGTCGACATCTTTACTTTCCGTCGGAATTTCACCGGAATCGCCACAGGAGATAACAAAGACGCCGCACTCACAAACCGGTAAAACCGGGAAAAACCGGCCGGTTGACTGGTTCTGTTCAAAACCGGCGGTTTTGACCGGTTCTGACCGGTTTATGTCCACGGACGGTCGGATAGATAGACCGGACCCGCGATGTCAAATTTGACCGGTTCAACCGGTCGGACCGCCGGTCCGGTCCGGTTCTGAAAACTATGTCGTTATGTAATTAGTTGAAACTCCATAAATGTTAACTGCTTTTAATAACTCTCATGACTTGCCATTTTTTTCTAATTTTTTAATGTTTTTAATATATATTTTGAAGCGTGTGAGTAGGTACTAAGACATGATCAAATATATTATAGAATGGGGATGAATAGAGTATGACAACTTTTGCTAAAATAGCATGACGCTTCATTTTTCCATTTCACTTTCTCTCTCTAAACTTTACTCTCTTTTTTTTTCTCTCTGCACTTGCTTCTCCTCTATCTTCTCCAGCTCTCTTACTCCTTCATTTTCTTCCCCTGCATAAAATCAAAGAGATCAGTTGTAACATTTTCTAATACCAGATGTGGTTATTAATAAATTTAAATTCAATGTTACAACTAATCTCCTACTTTCTCTCTTACTAAGTTTCCTCGTTCATATCATTTTGTAACTAAAACAAAGCAATCGGAAAAAATTGAAACTGAAATCTCCTATTTTTCGCCAACGTCCTCCACATTTCTTCTCTTCTTTTTTATCTTTCTTCTCCAAACCCAGCCCCGCCGCTCTTCCACATGCGCCACCGCTGTCCACCTACGCTGCTACTACCTTCCACGTGGCTTGCCGTCGCTGTGTACGTCGGTCTCCTCCTCCGGTGTCGTCGCTGTCGCCTACTCCTCCGGCGCCGTCGTCGTGTTCAGCACCCTCATCCTCTTCCTTCCTCCTCCTACTGTTTCTCCTCCTCTTTCTCCTCCCTCCTCTTCCTCATCAGATTTGCGATCATTTTCTCATATATGTTTTTTTTGTTATGCTGAGGGGCATAATGGGTACATAGTGTTAGAATTTGTCAGATTGCGCTAATTTCCAAAAACCAAAAAAACAAAAATCACCACAATCTAAAAATCAGTGTTTCCACAAAAAAGAAAACATCCTACAAAACTCACCCTAAGAGGAATTAGTCGTGCATATTCTCATTTGTTTACTCTAATTTATTAATATGTCTGAGTCCTCTTAGGGAGAGTTTTCCCGCTACCGCTCCCGCTCCATTTCGCGCTCCCGCTTCGCTCCCGCTCACCCTTCTGTCATGTTCCGTTAGATATGTGGTATATTGAATTTTTCGGACCATATTACCCTTATGCATTTTCTAGATTTTTTTGCCCAAGTTTATCAACAAGAACATCAAGAACACTAATAACATTTCAATAAATTAGATTACTAGATTCAAGAACACCAATTAAAGATCCACACAGTCTCTCTCCCTCTCACATAGCAGGTATGAAAAAAACATATCCAGAATAATAATAGATACATACTTTTAAACATCCAGAACATCAAGAATACAATATAATTCACCCATTCATCTTTCATGGACAATATTTTCCTTTTCTCTAATCTACCTAACAACAAAAAAAGACATAAAGAGAAAACTAATTTTTCAGTCCATCTCTTTGACAACCACATCTGAGAACAAATAAATCCCTAGTCGCTTAAGCAATAAGTAGTTAGAATAGTGAAGAGCAAGAGATGATTGGGATTTTGGACTAATTTCTTTCTCCTTATCAAGTTGGGCCATGAAGTCTGCTTAACAAGCTTCTGCACTATCAATTTTGCTCACCAATGACCACATCAATATCAATTTTTGAGGTGATAAAATCCACAATTGAAGGGAAAACACTCTCCACAACCACGACCACAACCACAACCAAACTAAACTCATAAATTCAACACAAAGTAAGAGGATTTGATAAAAACACACATATGGGTTTGTTGTCTTCGTCGAGGCTATGGTGGAGGCGGTGATTTCTGAAGCAGAGGACAAAACCAGAACCCCCACTGAATCAGACATCTCTTTCGAAAGAAGAAGGAATTTGAAAACCCCAACTGAGTCAGAAATCTCCTTCGATTAAACCCACCGCCAGGCATAAATCGACCCCATGTTTGCACCAATTACAAGTTTTAATCAAACACCCAACCAAATCAGCTCGATTTCCCTCCTCTGCGCCGCCTCTGAGCCAAGACTCCATATTTGTAAGGCGAGAGCTGGAAATTGGGGGCTGCCTTCAGAGAGAGGGAGGGAGAGAGAGAGAGCTATGTGGGTCGTTGTAGAGGGCTGTGAGCTCGAGAGAGATTGAGGGAGAGACCTGTGAGCTCGAGAGAGATCCTGCCTTGACGAGGATGATTACGGAGTCATTTTGAGAGGAAGAAATTGCGAGGGGTATAAAGACCGGTGAGGGGTAGGTCTCCTTCACAGTGACCCGATCTACAGTTTCGTCGACTTTGGAGGTTGTCCGATTGTAGATGGAGATGGGGAAGCCTTTCTCGGCGACGAGGGTGGCTGCTTTATCTTCTTCCTCTGCGTGATTGAACCGCCTCAACCCACCTTCGTTCTCGTTTAGGAGTTCAATTCCTTGTACGTGTTTTGATTTCGTCTGGAAATGGAGAAATGAGTTGAAAGGGAAGAGAAAACGAGGGGGGAGAGAGAGAGATTAGGGTTACAAATGAAGGGGAGTGAGGGGTTAAGGTAATATATAAGCAGTAATTCTATAAAAAATCAGGGGTAAAATGGTCTTTTCTCCCGTGTTGTTAGTCAACCGTCAACCTCCATCCAAAAAAGGTGCGGAGTGTCTTTATCCAGAACCCAGGGTAGCGGGTGGAATTTTCCCTAAACTCAGGGGTGGTCAGTGTCTTTTACCCTAAAATCAATGAAGTTGGATGGATTAATCATTCTCTCTTTTTTTTTTTTTTTTTTTTTTTAAATGCAAATTCAACAATTCTCATTAATAATGAATAATCTGAATTCTGGGTGAAACAAACATAGCAATCCAACAGGATAAATTACATATTTCATCACGATCTTGCCAACATAGGCTACAAATTTCTAAGAATAACATATTTCTATTTATCGCTTCAAATGACCTCCAAACAGGAGCACGCTCCATCATCACCAATTGATTTCGACATAATCTTTTGCCTCCAAAAATATGTGCACCAAGGGTGTTGAAGTTGTTAATGCACTTTTCACAACAAATGAAATTGACATATGAAAGAAATCATAGTTGAACCTGCGAGACCGAGTGACACATAACTTCGCACTTATGCGGTAGATAGCAACTTTATTGTACACCAAAATCGCGATTAGTGTCGCGACCCGAATAATATCACAGAAAATACATTTATATATTTCCGAAATGTGAGAGCACCGATCACAATAAAATTGCCATCTCATGCCATAATTGCCTCTCCGGGCCAGAACTTATCAGATCATTGCGGTACTCCTCACACATCGGCCAAATACAAAAAAATATCTCATAATTGATTACAGAATATAGCGGAAGCATTTTACTTACAAAATATTGTATTATCATTTACAAATAAATACAAAACATATAATCAACTCGTAAAATTCTCATCTTGTCTTTACTTTAATATTTTTGACTGCTCCTGGACGTATTTTTGACCTGCAAAATCTGTTAGGGTGTGAGCTCACAGCTCAGTAGAACGATCACTGCTACAACAGATGACCACTATCAACAAATACCGTACTAAAATCACGTATATAGTCAAATGGAGCACATAGCAGAGCAAATACTAACATACGACTATAAATATCATTTTAGAAAACTCATTTTGAAGATAATATCACGTAACTTTTCACATAAGAATATACGCAATAATAGAACGAGTAAATTGCGATAGTAATCCCCTACCTCATATTTTTCCAAACAAGACCTTAAGAATCCTCTTTGTTATGCGCTCCCAAAATTCTCCGAAAATCACATCTTTCTTCTATGCTCCTTAACAACTCCAAAATCATATTCTTCTTATTACTCTTTCATACATCCCTCATTGTCTTTCTCTAACTCTCTTTCTAGATACTTGTTGTTGTGCCAAGTGTGGTGGAAGAAGCAAAAGTATTCCCTATTTATACCCAAATGGTTGTGTAACCTCCAAGAAATTTGTCACATCAACAATTTTAAAAATTATGACAATTACTTAAAGAATATGTTGCTTGGTCTCCAAGAAACTTAGACTAGGCTAGACCATACAAATTTGACAAGACAACCCTTTTTTGACAACACATCTTTGATAAGACAACATATCTTGACAACACATTTTTGACAAGACAACAAATCTCTTACAATTCTTTTCTTTTTGACAAGACAACACATCTTTTACCATAGTTTTGTTTTTGAAAAGACAACACATTTTTACTAGACAACTCATCTTAGACAAGACAACACATATAGTGTTCCAAACATGTTCCTCAAAATACTCCAAAGTATGTGGATTAGACAACACATAATAATTACCAAACATTATTAAAAATATATCCCCTCTAATCATCATAAAAATCTATTATTACTATAATTTTCACCATAAAAATATAATAATTAACCTCTAATTCCAGAAAAATATAATACTGAAAAACCGGGATATTACAATTAGGGGGTAGATCACCATCGTCATATGGCAGAAGAGGATGGATTAATCTTGAGTTCATATGTTTAATTACTTAATCATTAGAATGATTAGAGTGAAATTAATATTAGTAATATTTTTGCAAAAAAAAAACACAAAAAGAAGGAAAAGAAAAATTAGGCAATGCGTAGAAATTATAAAGAAAATCTCAAAAACAAAAAAGGAAGTATCAAAAAAGGTACGATGTTAGACGTTGGAGTCTTCTTCTTCCTCTTCTTCAACATCAGAGCAATTTAGCATTGAAATATCTACCAAATCTCAAAAGTCTCCATAGCTGATACCTTTCTGGTCCACGAAGACCTTAATTCTCTTCCACCTTTGTGTAATTACCACAAAACCACTTACAATGTTCACAATGAGTCTTTATCTGTGAATGAGTTGATTGCCCTTTGTGTTCAAGTGTAAGAGAGGAACAAGAGAGCCAAATATGAAAGTGTGAATATGGTGTCAACCACGCCATGTTGGGGGGGGGGGCATAATAGTAGCAGTTCTCAGAATAAGAATTATAAGCATCATAAAAGCCAACACCATAAGAATAAGCACGGTCAGCCTAAACAGCCACATGGCCCAAAACCT
This sequence comes from Linanthus parryae, assembly GCA_023055425.1. Lineage (NCBI taxonomy): Eukaryota > Viridiplantae > Streptophyta > Magnoliopsida > Ericales > Polemoniaceae > Linanthus > Linanthus parryae. The sequence continues at coordinate 122,007,101 of JALGPY010000004.1, read as the reverse complement.
AAGGTGTTCTCTTGTTGGTTTTTTAAGTTTGAGTTATTTTTGAAGTAATCTCTTTTCGAAAATGGATTCTTGTGTTACGGACTGTATCCTTTCAATCTATCATCTACTCTGTTCTCCTTAAATGTCGAGTGTAGTGGGACCAAAAGCCCTTTAAGTATAGACAAATCCCATGCTCGTTGGCATAGGAGACTAGCTCACATATCTAATGCGAGAATTCAAAGGTTGGTTAAGGAAAACATACTTCCTAAACTTGAGCAAGTTGGAGGTGAACCTTGTGTCGATTGCATAAGAGGCAAGATGACAAAAACAATGGAGTTTGGATCCACCCGTAGTTCAAACCTTCTCGAGATCATCCACACTGATATTTCTGGGCAATTCTCTTCAACCTTGTGTGGAAAAAAGTATTTCATCACTTTAATTGATGATTATTCTCGCTATGGGTTTGTTTACCTGATTCAACATAAGTAAGAGTCCTTGGAGAAATTCAAAAAAAATTTAAGACCTATGTTGGAAAACAAACTGGAAGGCGATTAAAATTGTTAGGTCTGACCGTGGGGGTGAGTATCATGGAAAGCACGGTGATGTTGGCCAACACAATGGACCTTTTGCTCAATTCTTAGAGAACTGTGGAATTGATGGCCAATTTACTATGCCTGGTACTCCTTAACAATATGATGTGGTTGAGCGCTGTAATCACACTCTAGATGAGATGATGTGGTGTATGTTGAGCTTATCCAAATTACCTGAGTCTCTTTGGGGTGAAGTCATTCTAACTGTCATGTATATCCTAAACCGTGTACCCTCAAAATATGTTCCTAAACACCCTTTGAGTTGTGGACTGGAAGAAAACCTAGCTTAAACCATTTTCGCATATGGGGCTGTCCTGCTGAACTTAAACTCTATAATCTTGCTAAATCCAAGTTGGGTCCTAGAACCACTGGCTAATATTTCGTAGGGTACCCTGAGGGGTCAAAAGCGTATCGTTTCTGTCGTCCTGATCATGGGACAAGAATTGTTGAATCTGGGAATGCAAAATTCTTTGAAGACAATGTGGGTGATTATGCCTCGCGTGCTATCCAGTCTGAAGTGTCCAATGATGAACCAGCTTTTGTACCATTGTCGATTGTGATAGTTTTTAGAGACAAAGGATGGAGTGATGGATGCCCCGGTCGTCCCTGTTAACTTGCCTCTGCAAGGTGAGAATGTGCAACAAAATTCCCCTGTGCGTAGATCTGAAAGGGTAAGGAGACCTACAACTTCTGAGGATTTTGTTTATCTTGGAGAGCATGATATAGTTGGTCCCATAAGTTATAGCGATGCCATTACCAGTTGTGCACAAGAGATTCCGGCGGGGAGACCTCCGTGTACACCGTATGTAGAGGATCAGAGATAGCACAGGAAGAGTTGGGTTGTGTGTAGGGAGAGAGTAAGGCATTAGTAATGTCTGAGAGAGAGACAGAGGTTTGGCAGAGCTTCCGCGTATGGAAAGTGTGTTCTCCTTTGTATGGAAAGGTTAACGTCATATATATAGCAGGGAACGCGACCGTTGTAGTGTGGTTAATGCGCCCATTAATGGCGGCTTAATTAGATTAACCACAACGGCACGTTCGTCCTCATATATAGGGACCGTTACAGCACGTTGTGCGCGAATACCGGAACCGTTACGAGGTTGACCGGGTTTGACCGGATTGACCGGGTTTATGGAGCTCGTGCCATAAATCTCTCAAAGCAGTTACTAAAGGTCGCGCGCGGGCTTGGCTCGCACGCGACAGGGCTTACTCTAGCCTCCAAACCACTAAGTCCCTACAAGTCCCGTGCAGTGGTATGCGAGGGCTCTGTCTCGCAGCCCCCACATGGATCAGCTCGGCTGGTGATCCAGTGTGTATGGAGCACAATATGGTGTGCTGGATGGTTGCCACGTGGCCAAGATCTCTTTTTCCAGAAAGCCCTATCTACATTAGCCCCCTTTCTGCGCGTGAAGACTCATAGCCCGATAGGCTTCAATGCGCAGGAACCAATGTACACGGCTTTTGCTGCTATCATGTGAGATAGGCTTTTGTTGCTATCATGCGAGATAGGCTTTTGTTGCTATCATGCGAGATAGGCTTTTGCTGCTATCATGTGAGATAGGCTTATATTGCTATCATGCGAGATAGGCTTTGAATTTGCATTCTGAATGGTGGCGTTTAGAGCCTTCAACGTCAGAGTCTCAATGGCAGTTGTAGGAGTACGGCGGGTCTCCTCTTCCGAGGTAGTCTCCGTGGAGGGCGATCTGTCATCTTCATGAGACATGGTTGCTTGCAATGCTATATTCACGTCGGGTTCACCAAAATGTGCACAAGAGATTCCGGCGGGGAGACCTCCGTGTACACCGTATGTAGAGGATCAGAGATAGCACAGGAAGAGTTGGGATGTGTGTAGGGAGAGAGTAAGGCAGTAGTAATGTCTGAGAGAGAGACAGGGGTTTGGCAGAGCTTCCGCGTATGGCAAGTGTGTTTTCCTTTGTATGGAAAGGTTAACGTCCTATATATAGCAGGGAACGCGACCGTTGTAGTGTGGTTAATGCGCCCATTAATGGCGGCTTAATTAGCTTAACCACAACGGCACGTTCGTCCTCATATATAGGGACCGTTACAGCACGTTGTGCGCGAATACCGGAACCGTTACGAGGTTGACCGGGTTTGACCGGATTGACCGGGTTTATGGAGCTCGTGCCATAAATCTCTCAAAGCAGTTACTAAAGGTCGCGGGCGGGCTTGGCTCGCACGCGACAGGGCTTACTCTAGCCTCCAAACCACTAAGTCCCTACAAGTCCCGTGCAGTGGTATGCGAGGGCTCTGTCTCGCAGCCCCCACATGGATCAGCTCGGCTGGTGATCCAGTGTGTATGGAGCACAATATGGTGTGCTGGATGGTTGCCACGTGGCCAAGATCTCTTTGTCCAGAAAGCCCTATCTACACCAGTGTACAAGCTGATAAGTCGATTGAAGCAATGAAGGAGGAAATGAACTCAGTATCTAATAATGAGGTATGGGAGTTAGTTTAAATTCCTCAGGGTTCTAAAACCATTGGGTGGGTGTAAATGGATTTTCAAGACGAAGAAAGATTCCAAGGGGAATGTTGAAAGGTTTAAAGCTAGACTTGTGGCAAAGGGTTTTACTAAAAGAGAGGGTGTTGATTACACCGAAACGTTCTCCCCTGTTTTCTCAAAGGATGCTTTCCGCATTATTATGGCATTAACTGCACAATTTGATTTGGAACTTCACCAAATGATGTGAAAACAGCCTTCTTGAATATCTCTATGAGGAGGTGTGTATGAAGCAACCCGAGGGGTTTGCATCAAGTGGAGCTGAAAATTTAGTCTGCAAGTTAAAGAAGTCTATTTACGGCCTTAAGCAAGCCTCAAGTCAATGGTACTTAAAATTTTACCAGGTAATAGTATCTCTTGGTTTCATTGAGAATACAGTTGATTCTTGCATATATCTCAAGATCAGTGGGAGCAAGTTTATTTATTTGTTTTTGTATGTGGATAATATATTGCTCGCTAGTAGTGATTTGGGATTATTGTATGAGGTCAATAAGATGTTGTCTGATAGCTTTGCCATGAAAGATCTTGGGGAAGCTTCTTTTGTGTTGGGGACTGAAATTAAGAGAGATCTGGGTAGGAAGCTTTTACGGTTATCCCATAGACCATACATCGATCGCGTCCTCATGATATTTGGCATGCAAACTTGTAATCCTGGTATTGCACATATTTGTAACGGGGATAAGCTAAATAAATAAAACTCAAAGTCCATTAGATGATGTCCAGAGACAGTCTATGAAAAATGTCCCTTATGTAAATGATGTAATTAGTCTTATGTATGCTACTGTTTGCACTAGGCCTAACGTAACTTATGCTACTAGTGCGTTGGGTAGATATTCTTCTAATCCAGGCCATGGTCATTGGGTGGGAGCCAAGAAAGTTCTGAGGTATTTGCAGAAAACCAAGAATTACATGCTTGTTTATAAGAAAGTTTATCCTCTTGAGATTGTTGGTTACACCGATGCGGACTTTGCTAGTTGTTCTGATGATAGAAAATCCACCACGGGGTACATATATCATGATGGCAGGTGGAGCGGCGTCGTGGAAAAGCTCTAAGAAATCTCTTATAGCATCTTCCACTATGGAGGCAGAGATTGTGACATGTTTTGATGGTGGGGCGCAGGCTATATGGCTAATGAATTTCATCACTGGGCTAAATATTTTCAACTCCATCTCTAAGCATATGAAGATGTATTGTGATAATATGGCTGCAGTGTTCTTCTCGGAAAACAACAAAAATTCAGGGGCGCCCACGTTTATAGACATAAAGTATTTCAAGGTTAGAGAATGGGTTGAAAAGGGGGAAGTATTCTATGAGCACATTGATACTGCAGACACGCTAGATGATCCACTTACAAAAGGACTCCTGCCTGTAGAGTTTGCTAAACATGTTGAGCGTATGAGCATAGTTGATTATTTTGATGTGTTCGGTTAGTGGGAGTTTATGTAACTCTTTATTACAGATCATGTGATGATATTTATTGATGTCTTTATCAGTTTATTCCCATTTTGACTTGCTTAATGTGAATTTATATCATTATTGCAAGTTGTACTCCTTTTTTGCATTGAATTTATGCAGGTTAAGTTGCCTGGAAATGAAAAGAATGCTTCGATTTTGAAGTCTTGATGGATCCATTGTAACTAGTGTCTTGATTTAAGACATGAGTGCTTTGTATAAAAGCATGGTGTCCCGGTTTAGAGATGTGTTGGCTTCCTTTTGGAAGTGTGATGGGATATATTCATGTGAGTGACCTTCAATGGTCATGTATGACTTGATGTAGAATTTGCATGGTATATTGTTGGATCACATGTGCATTTATTCTACTCTACACTTTACATACTTTGGGGTCTATGTTGGAAACATGTTATGATTTGTAATTATAGAAGGTCTTATGTTGATAAATAACATAATTGCCGCTATGGTTCGATTCTAATATGCTTGTTGAACGAGATCCTGTGCTAAGATGAAGTTTGTTTGAACCATGTTTAAGGCCGCTCAGCTGTTCAACCCGAGAGTTGTTTTATAAAAATAAATATTTTTTTCAAATCCACAATTATTGTTGCCCAAGTGGGAGAATGTAAGATTTTTTTTTATTTAATTTGGACTGCCAATAATTGTATTTCAGTATTTATAAAACGGGTTGAAAGTGATTCAAATAATTCACCGGTACGAGTCCAATACTTTTTATGATCGTGTGTTCGGGCCATAGTGCATCTTAGTGTTGTTACTTAGTGTGGTATGGAGGTGTGTGCTGTTTGGTCATTGAGCTCCTTGATAGGGCCCAATGACTTATTAGGCCCGGTCCCCTCTCCGCTCACAAAAACTTTAGCTGACTCTTATAAATAAGACCAGTTGGAGAATTATTAGACCTATCTAAAAACAACAAGAGTGTGAGTAGGAGGAGAAGAATCGGTGCTCTAACTCTTCCAAATTTGTGGAGATTCGACGATTACGAACATGGCTGGTTCAAACGGTACGTCTTACTATTACAGTGTTTTAGTTTCTTGTATGCGATCCGAAGATTAATTTACACGGCGTTCTGCGAAAATCGACTGGAGATTTCGTTGCAGCAATGGCTTTTCCGATTACACACACATCTGATTTTGTTGTCGCCGTAAGTATAGCCATCAGATAAGCGTTGCTTACGGCTCCCAATATAGGATTTTGGAACATTAAAGTTGAAACTACGCCCTCTCAATGGTCAAAGTTGTTGAAGGTGAAGACCAATTGGGAAGGTCGGAGAAGAAATTGTAGTGGATGGAAAAGGCTAATAGCTTAGGTATTAAGCAGATGGTCGAAGATCACAGGTGCGCAAAGACGAAAATTGGCTACCACTGATTGAAGTTTCTAAACACTCTGAGATGTTATTAATAGAGGTTAACGATGTCCTTTGAACACCAAAATTTAAAAAAATGAAACGTTTGATTTACTGCTGCCTATCTATATATACTATTTGAGAATGAGTTTCTTTGAGAGCTTGCCACGTGACATTGCTATTTAAATATCGTTGAAATTAATATGAAGTTAAAATTTAAAAATGGCGATGTAATTAAAATTTTAAAAATAGCGCAACATTTCTAAGTTAAATGTGGTAAAAAAGGTTGACGTCTATTGAATTTTCTTAATTGGAAATATCCAAACAGTTGCTGAAAATTAGCTTTTCTGAATATTTTATGGTAGTCAAGATTGATTAAATAAAAAATTTACCAAAACCATTAAATTGTTTGATATGCTATTTAAGAAATTGATTGTCTATTATATTAATCACAATCAGACATTAAATTTCATTGATAGCAATAACTTCTAATTTATTCACTATCTCATGTTTTCTTATATATACTCGCTAAACATGAGTATCAATCAATCCATAAGGTTAGTTCTCATTCGTTCCTGCACTGTCATTTTTTTCTTATAAATTGTGTCATATTTTTCTATATTTTTAACTCTCATGTTCTCAATGTTATTGTTTTCCATTTTTTTCTTCAATATAGTTTATCTATATGAAGTTCGGAAGAAGAAATGTTAGTTCCCTTTGTTCTTTTTCTGTCAAAATTTTCTTATTCTTTACTATCATTTATTTGTGAGAAATTCAACAAAGGAATGTTCAAAATTTGAAAGTGAAAGTGTAATTATCCTTACGAAAGATCATATGTAAATTATACAGCTAAATGATCCTCCAACAGTAAATTGTGGCAATGATACATGGTCATCACTTTGCCGCTGAAAATGGGTTCAGGAGGTGTATTGTGGAAAGTAATTTGTCGGAGACGGTGCAGCTACTGAGTCAACGGTGCTTGGACATCCGGAAAAAAGAGAGTGTGCTCTTGATAATGGGAGACTTTGTTGATGAGAATCTTGAGCTACTACAGAAGTCCGAAGAGGCACACTTGTTGTACACGCGGCGAACAAGTAACATGCTCGCATATTTATTTGCTCCAAAGGGTCTCGAGTTTGTGGAGGTTATAGATTATACCCCAAATGCCCGAATGGGGCTACTCATGTATCCGACTTTGTTAAGCTCATTTGAATATATATGTTCCTCCAATTTAGGGCGATTCGAAATCTCTTACATTTCTTAATTTTGCAAGGAAATAAATTTGTACGCAATTATCATTTTTTATGAAGGATCGATCAAGATTGTTGGTTGCTTAGTTGTATGATCAATGCCAACAAAAATATGGTTTAATTGCTGATTGGATAGTCTCATTTTGTCATAAATGGGTGATGACAATCTCTATTTTCTATTGGACGATTGCATTCTCAATTTAAAATTATAATGTCTTATATATATATATATATTACAAACATTTAAACGTATATAAATATATATAATCTATATGTTTTTTTGTCATTTTCCATTAATTTTCTCTCATTTGAAATTTGGTTAACTATTTTTTAAAATGTTGGTTCCGTAACTAATTTTTTGTAAGATTTTTTAAAACTTCCTATGAATATGTAAGTTTAAATCCACTCGCCCTTACATTTCTCTAGCAAACATAGCACGAAAAATATATAATAAGTATGGTACAATTTTAATGATTACCAACAAATTAAAACAATAAAAAATAAAAGAATATTTTCGACAATTAAAGTCATACTTCATCCAGTTTGGATCATCGGTTCAACTGGTCAAATCATATATTTTTTTAAATTAAATTATATTAAATAACATTAAATACACGACAAACTTAACTTATGTGCATTCTATTTACTTTTATAAAACTACATCAAAACCACGACAACTTAAAAAAAAAATCTTTATCTAAGTACCTTTACATTTCATTTGTTTCTTCATAAACTCAAGTATGGTGAATGAAAAGTAATTGAAATTAAATATCTGAAAAACTTAGAAGAATCAAATCAAATGGTTGACTATTTAAATTAAACAATCAATCATCATATCCGGTAAGAAATTTATAAATTATGAAGTCCGGTGTACAATTGAAAATTCCGCCTAACTAATTAAAGAGTTATTTAGGAGCTGAATTTTAGAATCTAAATGTCAGCATATATATATAATTTGCAAAGATATTCAAACTAATTTTCAATTTATATAAAGTCATAGCGGGTGTGCTCTAGAGAGAGAAAATCCTCTCTCCAATCACTAGAAAACCCTATCCCGTTTCTTGGCTCTTCTTTGGCTCTCAGCCGCCGCCGAGCCTTTTCAATCATCAAAATCAATTGCTGTTTCCGTTTTCTTCAGATCAAAGTTTTCATCTCGTCCTGTTTGTTGAACGTGTCCTGTTTCAATCATCAAAATCAATCGCTGTTTCGTTGTGAAGTTTGCTTGTGTATTGTCTGCTCGCGGATTTGCTTGGCTATCAACGCCGCCGCTGAGCTCATCGCAACCATGATTTCAATCATGGATTCTGTTAGCTGTTAAGATAAATCCTTCTGATCTTGTTTAAATCTAACTTGCTCTATGTTGGTTTCTCTGTTCTCATCATTTGTTCTCTCAGTTCTGGTTGTGGGTTTCGTTCCTTTGATGTTGACTTACAATTAATCTTTTCGATTTTTTCTTTCTGCTCTAAAAATCTGTTCCTATTTTATCTGGTTCTCATCTCTGTTTTCCCTGGGCTTACTGTTTGCCCTCCAGTTCTTAGATCTGTGTTTTCATCCATCAATTTCCCACCTACAGTTTTATTATCTCTTGTTCTTCGCTTTGTTTTCTGGTGTTTATTAAGACCTTTCTCAGGGGATTTCGTCTCTTTCTCCATTTCTCTCTGGGTTTTGTTCCCTGTTTTTATCTGTGTAAAATTGAAATACCTTATCATGAAGAGAGTCAGATCATCTGCTTTAACTAAAGTGTGGGCTTTGAGTTTCCCGGAACAACCGCGATTTCTCGCGAATTTGTTCCGTTCAGATTTTCAGGAACCCACAAGAAAGAAAGTGCGTTTTTTCTCCAAGAGGTTTAGAATCTGGGCCGAAACAGTTCAGCAGTGCAAGCGGCTTCGGGTGAAAGGGGAGTTTCATCAGACTACCCATGAGGTTAAGCTGTTGAAATATAAGTATAGTCGGGATGAACTTTTAAGTCTTCGTTTCTCTCCGCATAAGATTCGAGTGCCTGACCAGCCATGCAAGGAACTAGCAAGTATCTTCACCACCTCCAATGACGGTACCCAGAAAGGCAAGTTCAAATTTGTCAATCCAAGGACCAAACAGGTGATCCTTGTTGATAAAAACTGGTATTGGAAAGCTGTGAAGAGATCGCCTCATCTGGATGCTGAGGGAAGAGGAGCTGTTCAAGTTCTTTATCGTCTGCTCCGTCGTCGCTTTCTCACTCCACACGAGCCTCACAACTCATGGGATCGATCAAAGCCGTTCAAATCCGAGGAGGCCCAACGCTCGGAATATTCATCAGGTTATTCTGGGCCAGCCGTTCCTATGAAGGTTCATGAGGAGGCATCTCGTCCGTTAGGGTCCTTTGGTTCTGAATCGTCTCAACAACAAAGGGCAAATTAGGGTAGACCGCACTCTCCGACTCCCCATCCGAACAAAAAATTGAGGCCGTGCTTTCAGTTTCGGGAGCCACCAGACTCGAGGACTCATCTTTCTTAACCTTTAATCTTTGATCCTCTTTGTTTTTGTTAACTTTTTAATAGCTTCTTTTGATTTCTCTCCTTGTCTTTCCCTACAGGTGGTGTCCTCAAGTCTCCAGTTTGCTTTCTGAAACCTCTTGTTCGCTTTTGTTTTATGTTTTGTTCTGTTCTTGGGCTTGTTCTTGTAGCTTTGCTTGTTCTCTTAGCCAGATGTTGTAGGTTTCCTTTGTTTCTTATTAGCCTAACAGTTGTTCACTATGCTTGTAATAGTATGTAGGTGCTATGTACTTTGCCTTATTATTAATTGATGTTCTTCTCCCGCAAAAATTTTTTTTAAGTGCATCATGCCCTGCATAGCACGGGCACATTGCTAGTACAAGGGTCTGTTTGGTGAGTAATTATTACTTGCTCCAATACAAGGTCCTGTTTGGTGAGTAATTATTACTTGCTCCAAGAGCAAATATGGCATTGGTGCTCTAATCAATACATCACGAACATGTAGGAATCCACTTTCTTTTGTCTGAGCTCATTCTCTCTCCTCCTGACGCGTCTTGTGCTGTATGGTTAGAGCTAATACACATCATTTGCTCTTAGATCAAGCAAAAATTTCTCATGTTTGGTGTTTTGGATACAATGGTTAGAGCTAATACACATCATTTTCTCTTAGAGCAAACAAAAATGTCTCATGTTTGGTGTTTTGGATACATTTTTGTGCTCTTCAAACTATATAGCATCCCTTTCTTAAAAACACACAATATCGTTACATAACAGAATTTTCAGACCTCATCACAAACCATCCATAAAACATAATAGCAATCCGAAAATTGCAATTCAAACCATAAAATAGCATCCCCTACTAAAAATAACAGAGTATCATCCAGACTTCAACAACAACATTGAACAACAACTAATTGGCTCATAGCCATCTCTTGTTGGCTAATCTCACGATAATCATCGTTACATAACATAATTTCCAGACCTCATCACAAACCATCCATAAAACATAATAGCAATCCGAAAGTTGCAAGTCAAACCATAAATTTCCAGACCTTATGGTTTGACTTGCAACTTTCGGATTGCTATTATGTTTTATGGATGGTTTGTGATGAGGTCTGGAAATTATGTTATGTAACGATGATTATCGTGAGATTAGCCAACAAGAGATGGCTAGGAGCCAATTAGCTTTTGTTCAATGATGTTGAAGTCCGGATGATATTGTGTGTTTTTAATGACACGAGAGTCGTGGATCACCGAAGCACTCGAGGAAATCGCCCTAGAAAAGAATGTGAAAAAATTAAATAATTTTCAATGAATGTTTATTCCTGTTAGAGTAAAGCTATATGCCCCAAATGTTGTGTCTCAAAAAAATCTCAAATATGCCATGTCTTGTTTAAGGACCCAACACTATAAGTAATATGCATAGATAAAAAATAATATTAAATCTAATTAAAACTCTTGTGTAGATTATAGCCAAACAAAAAATATATTATTGAGTTCCGACTAAACTTTCATTCCCTCTGCCACCTATAGCTAACCCAATTCAGCTCCTCCAAACTTGAAGAAAGTGAATAACGACCGAACCAGTTCGAATCCTAAATCATCCCAATTGCATCAGAAGAAGATGCATCAACAGACGAAGACTGAAAACAATAACCCCATATCAGACGCCAATTCGTAACGAGATATCAAAATTCCTAAACAAAAACTCCAAATTCAAACCTTAAAATCCAAGATTCATAAGAAAACATCAACGGCGGACCACGAGTAATTCGCAACAGCAGCCCGAGATCGAAGACATGATAGACGAGGCCGCACAAAAGAGGAACGCATACAACAAAGACCTGAATGAAAGAGAGAGAACGTGTTCTGATGAAGGTTACGAGATATACACAGCCATGGTGTCACGGGCTGACATCTTGGCTAGCACTTGGCGTGCGAACCCAATGTCATCCCATGACCATGATTCGACTAAATTGAGAATAATCCCTATAATTCAGATTTTGGAGGATGATGTGGAGTGTTCTAGAAATAAGTGGAATAATCTAGAGCATGACGGAATGTTCTAGAAGGCGATGGAATGATCTAGAACATGGCGGAATATTCTACAAGACGGTTGAACAATCTAGATGGTGGTGGAACATTCTAGAAAGGTCTAGAATGTGGAAGAAGGTTCGGGAATATTCTAGAGTGTTCTCGGATGTTCTAGACGTGTGCAGATGGTTCACGAATGTTCTAGAACTATATGGAGGGTTCGAGAATATGGTAGATGTTTGTAGAATATTCTAAATATGAATAGTGTGGAAGAATGTAAGAAGGGAGGAAGCTTATAGAGGTACCATTAATTGGGGGTATCTAGATCCTTCTATGACATGTATAAATAGGTGGGAGCTCATTTGGAGCAAACCAACCAATCTCTCAACCAATCTCTCAAGCACTCATATGTGGGATGATTTGGGGACACAATATTTTGGACATATAACATTACTCTTTATCTTAATAGTATGAAGTAAATTTTACCTGAGATTCGGACCAAAACACAATTCTGTTGATTCATTCTATCACAAGTGGACAAGCTCCCAGATTCAATTGAGCCATCAAAAAAAGCACAAGCCACCTAGACAAAGAAATGAACTTTTGCTTTGAGATGTATAAAAGATTTGAATAGTCCAACTCTGTGAAATACTAACCGACAGATAGAACAGGTGGGCCGCTAAGTAACACACTTTTCTTTTATTCCTGAATTGAAAAAGTATATTTTTATTTCCACTATGCATCACATTAGAAGCTGAAGAAGAGATTTCTTGCTTACCTTTCCTCAGTACAATCACTCAAACCTTCAAATGTATCCATCCCTTTGACGATCTTCTCAGTCTGAAACTGTAAGAGTTTACACAAATAATAAATAGACATTGAATACCCCTGCATTATGCGACATGAAATTACATAACAAACAAACCTGCTTGAATAAACTATCCAACCCGAAATGGCATGGGAGAGATCCACAATGCTTCAATAGCATGATTCGTATAAAGTCCGGCATTAGAGAAGCTAACTGCAACACCTCAACCTACAGCAACAAAATGTGCATTCAAAATTACTATTTTGTTTCTAGTTCATAAATTCAATACTCGTATACATAGTTTTAAAAACCAAGTAGACATCAGATAACCTTCAGATTTCTGTAAATAGGCAATCACAGCCCTCAATGTTTGCAAATCATCACGAGATACCATCATTTTTTCTTAAATTGCCTATCAATCAGTACCTCTTTACTAACAAAGAGTTAGTCAAAGAAAAAAAATAAAAAGACTACTTTGAAGCATGAAATCTCGAATGTACCCCTTCTCCCCACAGAAGCAAACATCTCATCTCTCTCACTTCCTGAGCACCAACAGATCTCACTCTCCCCTCTTCCTAATCACCCTATCTCTCACTTCTTTCATTCTCTCTTTCGAATCTATTAAAACCCATCTGAAGAAAAACTAGGCACCGCAACCACCACCACTCCGCCACCCAACCAAACACTATCACTGTCCTCATTAAAAATTGTCTAGCACCACCAATCGCTACCGAAAGTACAACCAAACAAGGCCAATTCCTTCTCTCTATTTTGACTATAGGGCGTGGAAATAACCAAGCTTAGTGTTTTGTTGGAAATCTTAATATGATTTCAATGCCTTGTTTTCTCTTTGGGATTTGTTTCAGGATACAGTAGAGGCTAGTTTGGTGGTTTGTTGACAAGGTGTCTGACTTTTCGTGGTGGTTGTTGTTAAGACCTACCTTACCTGGACTCGGCAGAATAGGGAAAGTACCCGGGTCGATACGATTCGACTCGGGTTCGGGTATGGGATGTGTGGCGGATTCGTGGAGAAGGCATCCCGACGCGGCTGGGACGGTGGAGCAGAAGAGAGCCTTCACCGGCGCCGGAGAAGACGACTTTTTCCGTCCATTCGTGGCTTCGACGGAAGAGAGAGAGAGCAGAGACGAAGCCTTGTTTCAGATCTGTTTTGGATAAGAGAGGCAAGCCTGTGTGGTTGTGTTTCTCCTGATTTGTGTCTCACGGTGTAATTTTACTAAAAGACCTATATACCCCTTAAAACATTAAGTAACTACATTTGTACTGGACAGTTGTGGGGGTCACACTATCTATATAAAAAAGACTTATCAATTGACATAAAGTCCTCACTTGTCCCTCAAATTACAAAAGGTGATTAATTTTTTTTACAATATTAATAGATTGTTTTCATATCTATAGTATCTTTTACGAATTTATGTTATGCTAGGGTATAATTTCATTAAATTATGTAATTCTTGCACCAATTTTTCTTATGAGAAGTAGTAATTGATATGCTAATTTACTAATAATATTATTATTATTATTTCAAAATTTATATACCGTATCCCCGTACCCGTATCCAAATTTTGGATACTAATATGTGCCGAGTCCCCGGATCCTACTTTTGAAGTAACATGTTTGTATTAATTTTTCGTGGCTCTGTTTGTGTTTTTAGGTTTGTTTCCAATTAGCCAATTGGCGCCGAAGTGGGAGTTCCGGATTGAGTTTGGTTTCCCATTTGTGAGAGACCAATCAATGAACCACATCAAAACCCACTTCTATTTGTAGCGATATAAGAATCAGCATCTGCGGTGCAATTGGTTTCCGATTCTTGGACATTTAGTTGATGGTGGTACGGATGCAAAATTGACAAAAGAAAGAATAAATGATTTGATTCCCCATAGCAAATGGGGATCAAAAAGCGCCAAATTTGATGGGTGATGGTGGCCTGTGGCGGTGAAGCGGATCCACACTTGTTGAAAGTGGTGGTGGTGGGGTGGGTGGAGGTGGAGGTGGAGGTGGAGGTGGTTAGCAAAGAAGAGGAACTGGTTCACGGCTGTATTTCAAGTATGAAATAAGAATAAACTAGTAATTGTCACAATTCTGTTAATAAAGATAAAAGGTCTGAGTGTTACTTGATGATTCACAAACAGTAAGGGTAGCCATGCCTAATTGCTAAAACCCACAAATTACCCCCAAAACATATTGAGCAAATGCATAACATAATCTAAGCTCATAAACAGTAAATTCAGATCATCATCCAATTTGAAAAAATAATATTATCTATGTTCATGAACATAAAATAATTTGAACTAAAACTTTAGCTAAAAACAACATTATCTACTTGAAATATATATAAATATATGTATATATATAAGATAAATTGCATTTTACCCCCCACGTGGTTAGGTGTTTGTGCGAAGATGGAGAGAATATCTTTGAACACGTTTATAAATACGTATCTTTTACAAATATATAAATATACTGCAAAATAACTGAAATATAACCTGAAAACATAAATTTGACCATATTACATGAAAATTATATCATCTAAGCTATACAAACATGTGATTTTAATTAATGATTTAAAATTTCAAATTTGGTAAGAAAATAAACACAATTATGATAATGAGTTTTACAATACATGCATTCTGAACATTGAATACAATAATTCATTGTGTGTTTATTTGGTAACATCTGAGCACAAAATTTCAAGATAAGTCAGCCACTGGGAGTTGAACCCGTGACTAGTCAGTTGGATAATCCCACTCTCCGCAGCCAATTAGTTCTAAAATCTATGCGTATAAGTTTGTTTAGGAGTACTTGCCTGGTGCTCAGGTGATCCATGATTCAGAATGTAAAAAAATTCTTTCAGCTGCAAGAACATCCAAAAACAATCAGAATTTCAATCAGCTTATACATTCTATTCAAAAATAAATAAATATAATATGATAGTACTTACAATTTCTCTACAAATGCCAATCACACAGGCATTAGTCTTCTCCTCCATTTGAGAGTCCTTTGTTGACTCTTAAGTTTCTTCAGGACATTGATGACAATGAGAGCGTCATCAATGCTCTCTGCATACATACAAAAAAAAGGAATAAACTAGATTGAACCAATTTTGAGCTAAACAATAAAGCAACATCTTATATATAATATAAAAGCAGAGAAGTCCTGAGGTGAAACCACGTTTTGCCATTTGTCGTTATTTAAGCATTATTAATATGACATGTGTAATCCTACGTGTCTATTCTCTAAGAATCAACCAATGAAAAATCGACATGTAATTAATTATTGCTTTGTCA
Source organism: Linanthus parryae (assembly GCA_023055425.1). NCBI lineage: Eukaryota > Viridiplantae > Streptophyta > Magnoliopsida > Ericales > Polemoniaceae > Linanthus > Linanthus parryae. The sequence goes on along the minus strand of JALGPY010000004.1, from coordinate 121,991,333 downwards.
TTATAATTTGAAGGTTACTATTTTAGTTTGTAACTCCTGAACAATCAATACTCATTTCAATATCATAATGATAAATTAGCATTGAATATAATTTTCTGATAAAACACATAGTAAGAATAGAAAAATGATATTTTCATTTTATGTAATAATATAAATTGTTTTAATGACTTGAGTGTTAATATGTTTTAAATATTAGTACAAAATGTATATGATAATAGAATAATTAACGTAAAAAGACTGTAAAAAGACTATAGGTACAGGAACTTTAGTAGTAAATTTTATTATTATTTAAAATTATTATTCTTCAATGAATGTTTGATTGAGGTATATTATATAGTTAAATCTATACAAAATAAATCATGACATCGTATTTACATTAAAAAAATTTATGCAAATAAAATAGTAAGAATTGACATCAAAAAACATATGTTGCATTCATTTATGCATCCACATGTATGTAAATGACATCACATGTTTTTTTCAGAGAAATTTTCCTCGCTAATTAGTCCATCCTAATTTCCTCAATTTTTATCTTGCTTAATTTTATGTTAGAAAATTCTCTTAAGGTTGCTAGATCTTATGATGTGAATATTAAATTTATTTTATAATGATGTAAAGCGTGTATGATAATATTATAATAAGTTCAATAAATATAAATAATATAAGTACATAAACTTTAGAAGCCATTATGCTTATTATATAAAAATATTATTAGAATCTTCTTGAACTAATATGTTTATCATGCAAATTTGTTTGAAAAAAAGGATGAACAAATCCTGCATTAAATAAGCCATTTGCACTAATAACTACACTTTTCTAGAAGAATAAGCCATTTGCATTAGAAGAATTCTAAACAAATTTGAATGTGTACAAACTTTTCTTATTATTTCAAATAATATTACTACAAAATTCACTAATGTCTACACTTTTTAAAAAGAATTGAAATTTTATATCTTCAAATAAAAGAAAAAAAATTTAAGACATCTGGACTAATTTCCTATTCCAAAGGAAGAATGTCGGCTTCGTGACATTATAATGGAGATGTACCAAACATAAAAAATTAGCGCTTTGTAAATTTTCATTTGTCGAAGTTTAGTTATTAGGTGTTTATAAAGTCTAAATTTTATATCAGGATATGGTACAAAGCCCCGCGCTAAAGCGCGGGGTATCGCCTAGTGTTAATTAAAAAATTGCAGGTAGTGCCGCACCTTCATTTGTTGCAATGTTGAAGACCTGTAGTTAGAAGAAAACAACTTATATAAATGGATTGATAACCAACTCGAAAATTTAAGAATGTATAAATAACAGTATGGTGTTTTCAAAATCCTATTCCACGTCACATGCCTCAGGTATATACTATTATGCTTCATGTATATACTTATATAAATGGATTGATAACCAACTCGAAAATCCTAATAAGAATTGATCTATACTTACAGGTGTGAGGGCAGCTCTGGCACAAAAAAAGGGAAGCAGCTCACTAAGCAAATTCTCATGTGTTTCCATCATAATTTTTGCAGTGGACTCGCATAGCTACAAGCAAACGAAAGGAAATTAAATCAGGATGGATGCTTAATAAAGGTACATTTCTTTGTGTTCATCGTATTTACTTTCTTGTAGGTTACAAGAGGCAGTCCAGGTTGTTGGGTTCACTAGAGTTAATAAACCTAGGATTTCACCAGTATTGTGAAATAAAAATCACATCACATTGCAGATCAAAACACCACCAATAATAAGAGATTTTTATATGAGATGAAACCCTTACCTAAGATCAATCCTACACCTTGCCCTGGGCCCTCAGATCACAATCGTTTGCCAGGAACAGATGCACTGCATACGCCTTCCCCCCGATGATACTGTCGGATCCATTGGGAAATACGAGCATGCGACCCCACTGCAAAACCTTATGATGGAAATCGATCGATTCATTTTCATGAGAGATTTAGCGTTTCAGTCGGAGAGGAGAGGAGAGGTTTCCTTCGGCGAGTTAGGGTTTATTTCGAAGAAACGAAGATCATTTAAGAGCTGTGAAAATAGGGTTTTACTTTTACCCTTCTCATGGGCCTGCAAGTTGGGCTGGCTTGTTTCGGGTTACCCGAGCCCAGCCTGGCTGAAATTCCGGGCTGAGTTGTCGTTTTTGTCAATTTCGTCTGGCCTGGGCTGAAAATGCCAATCCGAATCAACACAAAAGCGATTGCTATCCATTTTAACAACCCAAAAAGGCTGTAAAATAATAGGCGTCAGCACCTTTATAAAACTGCCTCTACATAACCAATGGCGGAACTGCCCAAGGAACATAACGGTAATGTGAATCTCCTGTTCATATAAAATGAACGGCTTCTACATGTCCTATGGACTTTTCCAGAATATATACATGCCACTTTTAATGACAGTATAAAAGCAAGAAAACAAAATCTTCCTTAGATGTTAGAAGACCCAACATCGATATTCCACCAGTATGCTTATTATTTCTTTCTTTATGCAATAAGTCATTGAAAACAAGACTTACTTAGAGCATCTCCAGTAGTCCTAGTTAAAAGTTAATTATAATTTGATGAAAATTTAACATTTATATTTTAGATATTGTAAAAATTTAGTTAGTGTTCCAATAGTGTTAGTTAAATGATTAGCAACACGTGGCACATTCTCAATATTTATTGTATGAGAATTTTATGGAATTCCGGGCATAACCGCTAAGAACATGGGTAAACAAAATATGAAGTTATTTATCCGGCTCGTTAAAAGTAGTGAGCGAGATAACTATTCGCTAAAATAAAGAGCGTAGTAGAGAGCCTATTGGAGACAATATTTTTCCCATCTTATTTATATTTTGAAGATAAATAACCTATTGGAGATGCTTTATATGTCTCTTAATGACCACACGGTTGCGGTTACAAAATTGAACTTGCATGTTCATAGGCATAACCACAAAGTTTTAAACCTTCCATGATCAAAAGTAACTTGATATGAATAATACCCACTAACTAGCCCAACCCAACACCACACCACGTCACAACAAGTATCCGAGCTAACTGTGGTGGTCCGAACTTTTCAGGGGTCCTCTTCCGCATTAAAATTGTTATGCCGAAAGTGCTTGCCCTGCAGATATGCTACCACGTTTTCTTCCTCATCAACGATGTGATATACTCTCTCTCAACCCAATGATCAACGACTCATTTTGAGAGCTTAATTTGATCATTCCTTACTTCATAGGTTTTGACGAGTGAGTTACGAAACGAACAATTGTACCTAGTTTACAACGGTGTGTTCGGTGTCGTCAACTCGTAAGCGATTCAGGTCGAGACCAGACTCAGATTCGGGTAAATTAATATCGTCAAAAACCTACTTTACAGTCTTTTTAGTGACGTGTTTCTATTTTTTTGGTCGGTGTCGAGCCTCAATCGCTCACAATCCTCCCTTTTCCGATGAAGAAGCTTTATTATTGCAAGGGATGTTGGTGTTCTGGTTCAGTTCAGTTGTGATGTTTTTCGTTTTAAAGAATGTTCTGAGGCTATTTTATGTCTTTGATGGCCATTCCAAGCTTTACCGATGGATGCTTTTCCGATGGTCTGCCGTTTTACCTTGGGAACTCTCACTGAAACAACCCGGGATCTCGGTTCATGGTTAAAGAGACAATCCATAATCAAAAGTAGAAAATTAACTATTAAGATTACATCTCATTTGATGTATACCACAAATATTTCAAAAATGAGTACAACTTGGATAAAGAGAAAAAAAAATGTTGCGATCTACTAAGTGACGACTTTGTCTCGATACACGTTCCCATCCCCCACCTTGATTGATGACTTGCGTTTTTAAAATGGCAAAAGTCGACGCAGTTTTGAAGAAAATGATCAGTGAAATCTGAGTAAATACATACTACGACATGTAAAGCATGAGTGGCACAGAAGTATGAGTTGAAACAAAACCGAAGATTTAAAACAATAATAGTAACATGGTGGGGATTTCGGAACAACTGAAAGTAACGAATAACAAAACCTCTCAGTTTAAGAACTTTAAGAACCCATAAGTATTCAGTGAAATCTCAAGAGTAAACATGTCCATTTGGAGTTGATAACGATATTTGTTCACGAGTAGACAAAGCTTTTCAATTCATTTCAATCGATTAGGGCATATCAAGAGCCACAAACAACATCAATAGAGTAGTCAATTTTCTTTCAAGTTCAATTAACCGTAAAGTTTAGCTGAGGCATGTCCGGAGCCACCAGCGGATCAATGTAAACAGAGGGATCACGAAGTAATCACAGAGGGTTCCTTATAGGTTCTGTCAAACCCTATTTCACCCGATCGTTAAGGGAGCCCATACGTCAATCCCCGCTCACAACAATAGCTAAAAGGTCTTGAGTGTCGACACCCCTATACCGTAGTGACCCGTACAAGTATAAGTAGCACTCTATATCTCTACAAACCCCTTGGTCGCAATGCCTTGGTACGTTTTGGCTCAACGGGGCGGATTTGTGAATATTCAAGTTCTATCCAATAAAACGAAGCATTGCTTCAATGGCCGTAGCCATAAATAAAAGGAGGATCGCTTGTTGCCTCCGGCCGTAGCCATAAATAAACACAACTCTGTACATCGTCCAAAATATATTAGAAGTGTTTTAGTTCTTCTATATATCATAACCAAATTATATTAGCAAATTATCATAATTAAAGTTCCAAGAGTTATAAAGGGGATTCATATTATATCCAAAAAAATTCGAGTATAAATCATGCTTTGCATACTTTTTCAATCAAAAACTATTTATTCAAGACATCACACAAACACTCACATTTTGATAAGTAAAGTCGCACATATGTACTTACCTCTGATCCATGAAAGGCGCAAAGCAAAGCTAGCACTCCAACAACGCTCGTCTCATATTGGATCCAGGTCTCACAGTCATGCAGCAACACGAATACATACGTCTATTGCATAACGATCCTCGACACCAGTTGGACACACACAATTAATATATACAGCCTATTAGCATATACCCTCTATATGAGGTTGTATGCAAGAATGCAATGAAATGCAGGTTATGCAAGCTAACTGCCCAAAACGTCCCTGATACTCCAAAAATGTATAGTTGCCCGGACCCCAAATTATACTCATATTGGCCAAAAAACATGTAAGAATGACTCTAAACTCTCCCATATGAACTTAGCATCGAAATATACAATTTTCAATAAATTGCACTTATGCCCCTAAAGTTTAGTAAAATTGCAAAAATGCCCAAATTGTTTACTTGGTCAACCCTAGCCGAGAATGACATACGAGTACTCAAAATATGCATACAAGACATGCTGACAAACTCCACGTTACAAACTTAATCTCGATTCAGAGCTTAAGTGAAATTACTATTTTGCCCCTCCTATATAGTTCACTCAAACTAGGGTTTACGGAAAGTTAAACTTGGTCAAAATTGATTATTAGACTTAGAATATGAATGTAAACAAGTTTCATGAAGAACTCTAAGGCTAGAAATGTCATTTAGAATGTCGAATTCAAAAACCAAATATGGAGGAAAATCGACTCAACTAGTCAACTTTAGAGACGATTTGTAATCAATTGAGGGGGATACTTGGAAATATAAGAATAGATTTTGAAGAAGGTAAATCAAGGATTCCAGAACATGTGTAAACTCCTACAAACTCCAAGTATACAAAGAAATATCGCTAGTCAAAGTGGGATGAAAATTTAGATTCCAACACTTCAAAATTCAAGAGATTTACACGCGTTCAAAGCAACAACTTTAGGCTTGATTTGTGAGAAATCCGTTACGAAATTGAAGATGACCCAGAGAGGATAAAATGAAGTATTATACATCATCTATACACAGGAGAAGGAAAAACAATATTTCATTAATAATTGAGGTAGTTATAGTTGTTTGAAAATGACTACTTTAATTCATACTTCAACACTTGGAAAAATTCCGAGTTTTTGCTAGCGAAGAACATTAACATTGCAGCCACTTTGGAGCCAAAATCAGAGGGTTTAGAGATCTAATTTGACAAATCTTAAAATAAGAAAGTTGTAGACAATCACCCGAGGATTCCAAAAAGCTAAGGATCATACAAAACGGATTACAAACGAGGGAGAGACAAGCATTTGAACAGGAGAGGTTTTTGTAACAAAAACACATGAATTCCAAGTATCAAACATCTATAATTTCTTGTTACTGTCATAATTTGACGATCTAAACGTGTTAGGGACATGACTAGGAGCATGATGAGTGTTTTAATTGATCAAAATAAGCTGAAATTGAGGCCGTACCATACTGCTTCATTGTCCAACGGCCATGGCAGAATCCGGCGGCCAACCGCTCGGTTTCAGGCACTCCACGAACTTCCCGTCAATTTTGGGTTTGCTGGGGTACTCTACCACGTCCTGAGAGCACGGGGTCACTGCTGGAAGGAGGGAAAATCCAAGAACAAAGGGGGTGTCAAGGGTTAGCTACTCCGACGGCTTCACGATGGGTTTCCAACCCAGAATCCGGCGAACCTCATTTCCGACGACCCACGGTGAAAACCCCACACCCCTGCTGAAATACCTCGTACTTTGTTTGGGGCTATTTTGTTATTTAGAAGAGTTGTGTTGTTATTGAGTAATTCAAGTCATAGTTTCTAAAGTTAGAAAAAAAATACCACTAGTAAACTTGTTACTTAGTGGTAATTCCAAAAATACCCCTCTTGCATTTGCAATCTTGTAGTTAACTTAATTTGTAGTATTTGCCTACCAACCCTCAACTTCTTACTACTTCAATTTCTACCCCAACTAATTTGTTGGGAGAGTTGTAATTTCTCTCAAGTCCCTCCCCACCACTACCAAAGTCAACACTAATAAAAAAATACTCATACCTCTTCCTATGGAGCTATACCCACACATGTAGTCACATGTCCATATAAGATGAACCCCCCACACACATTAACACTACCACATCATTTCCTCATTCCTTCCACCCTCAATTATCTCTCTCTCACTCCTAAATTTCGTCCAAAACAATGAGGGCATCATAAACATCACCCTCTTCCTCAAAAACCCACTTCTCTCATCTCTCTCTTGCTTCCATTGAAGGAGCTTCAAGTATAGGGAGAAATCAAGCACTCCAAGACCCTCTAAAACTCCAAAATCTCTCTAAGGGCTGGTAGTAAGTGTTCTTTCTTTTCTTTTCCCCTTCATATCTTGTGAAAATAGTTGTTGGAAGCATGTCTTGTTAGAAATTTCTTGATTTGATGATGCATGTGTGCCTAGAGCATGAAATTGTGACTTTGGACTTGTGTTTTATCAAATTTTCCACTTGATTCCTCAAATTTCTTGTTTGATTTCTTTTTATATGTTTAAATGGCTGTTTTTGAGCATAAGAACATGTTTCTCAAGTTGCATGTATCATATAAATGATTTGATCAAGATTTGGAGGTTTTAGGGAAACATGCATGTTGATACAATCTGTGTAGTGTGTGAAAAACATGGTATATGTTGTACTTTGGTCTCTGTAAAATTATAAAACTCACATTTCATGAAACTAGACTCAGAGGGGGTCAATTTGAGAAAAAAATCATCTTCATAGCATTCTTAGATAATGAGTAATGGTCATTTGAACTTGCATGTTTTCTGGAACTCTGTTTCAGGACCAGTCTTGGCATTTCACTAAAAATCCAATTTTCAGAAACTTTTTGAACCCCCTCTTTCTTGTGTACTAACTAGACACATATAATAATAATTCTGGAGAAGATGAGCATCATTGATATTCTCTAAGGGGGTAGTAATCACCTTTTTAAGTTGAGATTTACTTTCAGAATTGTCTCTGCACAACACTCTTTGTTTATTTTATATCTTTACTTCTATAATAGCTATTAACAAGATTCTTGATGTTTCAGAAACTAGACACATTTTTATACCTTATGAGAGAGTTTCAAAAATTTTAAAAGTATTTTGGTATTGTAAATATGGCTCTAAAGTCAGAGCTACAAATCTGTCCAGATTTGTAGTTTCACATTTTTATAATAACTTTAATTTTCACATGTCTAAGTGTTGGATTTGATGTGTTTTGATAAGTGAACATACTTATATGTGCATTTGTGACATATGTGATTATTTAGCATGTATGTTACATTTGGATTATGTATGTGTAACTTGGTGGTAATGAGTACGTATATGTGTGATTGTAGACATCGGGTTCGTAGGAGACGAGTTTGTGCCTTCGGAATTCTAGGATTGCTCTTTGTTGTCTCGCGCTTGTATATCCTTTGGTAAGTATATGTGTGCAACCTTTACAAACCAAATTTAGATTTTAGTTGATTTTCAAACTTGCAAATTAGCTTATGAAAATGAAAATTGGAGCATGTGAGAACTTTTAATAATCTATATCGTACTCGTTGAAAATTACTTGGAAAAAAAAAATTTTGAGTTGTGAACAGAAAATTTGTTTGAAACCGCGAATCAATAATACACTCATAATAGATACAGGGCTATGTACGGAGTTATATTGTGGCTATGGTCGGGGACGCCAAGCGATCCCCCAACTATATAGCCGGAAGCAATGCTTCACTTCATTGGATAAAACTTAAATGTTTAAAATCCACCCCCGATGAGCCTATATGTATCAAGGTATTGCGGCCAAGGGGTTTATAGAGCTAGAGTGCTACTTATACTTGTACGAGTCACTACGGTATAGGGGTGTCGACACTTAAGGCCTTTTAGCTAGAATTTGTGAGCGGGGATTGACGTATGGGCTCCCATAACGCTCGGGAGAAATAGGGTTGTTAAACCCTAGAATGCACCCTTTAGCGATTCATTGTGATTCCTCCGTCTACATTGATCCCGTTGGTGGCTCTGGATATGCCTCAACCAAATGAAAACGTTAAAGTAACTTGTTACAACAATTAAACAATTGTTTTAAATTTCTGAAAATATTATTTCGTTTTTACTGCAATTATTTAAATTCTTCTTACCTCTTTTGTAACTTATAACTGTGCTTCCTAGCCATCTATTTACGCGTTGTAGCCTATATTTACTCAGTTTTAACTGGCTTTATTTAAATTGTGGTGCTCCATTATTTTATTTTAAATCACCACAGGTTCGAGCTCGCGAGGGAGGGGGACGTTCAACTAAATATAGGCAACGGTAGTATATAGATCACGTAGCCTCCATGAAAGTTATTTTCTTTTTGTAGTCGTATCACTTTTGTTTTTATTGTGAACAACGATGTACAAACGTTTTATTGTAAATAGTAATGTAATCGGTGGGTTTTGTTTGATCGCATATAACCAAGAACCGTGGTCCTACTCCGTTACCCTAAGAGGTTCATCACCTTGGGTGGAGGGAACTTTTCATAATTCCCGAAGGTTCGGAAATTATGGAGTGTTTCACCTGCGTTCGTGATCCTCTTAGAAACATGAAGACAAAATTTAATTGATTTGAAATTCAATAGATTGAATGAATTTGAGGCCGAAAGCTTCTAGGGTCCGTACCGTTCTTTGCCGATTTTGACGTCGATACTCAACAATTTTGGGAAAAAGATTGAGGGATTTTGGTCCCTGAGTCGAGGGCTTCTACCATGTGCAGAAGAATTTGATAAGAGGAGTTGGTGATATAGATTGAATTTATGGTGGTTGAAGCTTCTTGAAGAACACAAAGAAGATGATAATGAAGATGATGAGGTCTCTCTCTCTCTCTCTCTCTCTCTCTCAGCAGATGGTGAAGTGGGAGAGTGGAGCTTCTACCTAGCAGTTGAGGTGTAAAAATGAGGTTGCCAAGTGCAACACATGCGCTAGGGGGGTTGAAAGTGTAGTTTTTCAACTTTTAGGGTACAATTAGAATCATGTAGTCTACTGAATTTTAGGGAATTCTACTACCAGCCCGAACATTTCTAATACTTCAATATCATTCTAACGAATTCCGAAAATCGCCAACACTCCAAAATTCCAACTGTAAGGACGTGAAAAACTATTTACAAATTTGCCTCCAAAGACTTGATATTGTACTTAGAGTCGGCTTGAAAAATAGGGGTGTTACAATCTACACACCTTAAAAGAATCTTCGTAAGATCTCATACTATACTTACCCATATATATGAAATGCTGGTTGAAATGCAGCACAGTGACTCAGTATATTTGACTTAGTGAGACAAGCACATAACTCGCTCTCCTCGGATGTTCTACTCTGATACCAGCTGAATCACCCCGGAATCTCGGTTCAGGGTTAAAGAGACAATCCATAACCAAAAGTAGAAAATTAAATATTAATATTACATCTTATTTAATGTACACAAAAATTATTTAAAAAATGAGTACAATTTGGATAAAGAGAAAAAAAATGTTGCGATCTACTAAGTGACGACTTTGTCTCGATACGCATTCCCATCCCCCACCTTGATTGATGACTTGCGGTTTTAAAATGGCAAAAGCGGGCGCAATTTTGAAGAAAATGATCAGTGAAAATTGAGTAAGTACATACTACGACTTGTAAAGCATGAGTGGCAGAAGCATGAGTTGAAACAAAACTGGAGATTTAAAATAATAATAATAGTAACATGGTGGGGATTTTGGAACAACTGAAAGTAACCGAATAACAAATACTCTCAGTTTAAGAACTTTAAGAACCCATAAGTATTCAGTGAAATCTCCAGAGTAAACATGTCCATTTGGAGTTGATAACGATATTAGTTCACGTGTATCCAAAGCTTTTCAATTCATTTCAATCGATTAGGGAATATCAAGAGCCACAAACAACATCAATAGAGTAGTCAATTTTCTTTCAAATTCAATTAACCGTTAAGTTTAGCCGAGGCATGTCCAAAGCCACTAGAAAATCGATGTAAACAGAGGGATCAGGGAGTAATCACAAAGGGTTCCTTATAGGGTCTGTCAAACACTATTTCACCCGAGCGTTAAGGGAGCCCATACGTCAATCCCCGCTCACAACAATATGTTAAATGGTCTTGAGTGTCGACACCCCTATACCGTAGTGACCCTTACAAGTATAAGTAGCACTCTATAGCTCTACAAACCACTTGGCCGCAATACCTTGGTACATTTTGGCTCATCGGGGGCAGATTTGTGAACATTCAAGTTCTATCCAATAAAAGGAAGCTTTGCTTCAATGGCTGTAGCCATAAATAAAAGGAGGATCGCTTGGTGCCTCCCTACCGTAGCCATAAATAAACACAACTATGTACATCGTCCTAAATATATTACAAGTGTTTTAGTTCTTCTATTTATCATAACCAAATCATATTAGCAGCTTATCATAAGTAAAGTTCGAAGAGTTATAAAGAGGATCGAGTTTATATCCAAACAATTTCGAGTATAATTCATGCTTTGCATAATTTTTCAATCAACAAATATTCATTCGAGACCTCACACAAACACTCACATTTTGATAAGTAAAAGTCTCACATATGTACTTACCTCTGAGCCATGAAAGGCGCAAAGCAAAGCTAGCACTCTTACAACGCTCGTCTCATTTTGGATCCAGGTCTCACTGTCATCCTGGACACCAGGTGGATACACACAATTAAAGGATACAACCTATTAGCATATACCCTCTATATGAGGTTATATGCAAGAATGCAATAAAATGCAGGTTATGCAAGCTACCACCGATACTCTAAAACTATCTAGTTGCCCGGACCCCAAATTATACTCATATTGGCCCAAAAACATGTAAGAATGACTCTAAACTCTCCCATATGAACTTACCATCGAAATTTATAACTTTCAATAAATTTTTAGGGTTTTGATTCATGGATGCGCAACAGAAACAAAAACAATCATAAACCATGCAAAACCCTCCAAGGATCACAAGTCAAGAGACATAACGATGGTAGAGGAAGAAATCAATAACACACCTTAGGGTTCTCCTTTGATGACTTCAAACGCGAATTGTGTCACGTTCACTATAGTTGATCCACGCCTAGAGTTGAATACTAGATCTTCCAATCATTGGTGCTAGCCCGGAAAGAGGAAGAGGAAGAAGAATCACGCAACAATGGAGCACCAAAGGTGGCGGCTCCCTTTTAGGCCGACGGGTAGGGGGCGGTCCCAAGGGGGGGTTCGGCCCTTGCTTGGGACTTGCTCTCTCTCCTTGCTTTGTTCTCTCCTACTCTATCATATAGATGTGTGTATGTGTAGAGAGAAAAATAAGCCAGAAGTGTTCTTTATATAGTCCAACAACTCCTTGTCCTACTACATAAAGAACCCCTCTCCTAATCCTACTCAATTTCTGATTAGTCCCTTTTTGCAAAAATAGTCCTTATCATGTCAATACATGGATTAGTTCTATTTTCAAATTAATCCTAATCATGTCTCTACATGAATTAGGCCACTTTGACATATCCTAATCATGTCTATACATGGATTAGTCCAACTTGCATATTAGTCCTACTAAGTTAGCAAGTTGTTGTGATTTGATCCATTTAATTAATTAATCATATTAATTAATTAATTACCAAGTCTAGTTCACCCCTATATGGCGTGTGACCCCATAGGTTCTATTTAGTTGGTAGTAACTATTTACTAATATGGAGCGGCCTCTAGCAAGACATCCATTCTAGCCAACAAATAGAATAGTCATCATGACAAACCTTGTGCAAGTAATTGTCTCATCCCTTTGTCCTAATATCCGGATTGGACACGAGACATACAGGTCACACTCGTATATCCAATCCATAGTTTCTCGATCCTGGGAATAGCCTTATTCGTGCAAATAACATCAATATCCCATATTGATTTATTTGAGTCTGGCCAGACATTTATAAGCACTATCCCTCGAGTGGCCTAGGATATTTGCTCCCGTTATGTGGGAGGGACAAATTCTATCTACGTCTACTACGATCTCTAAGCTTGCTTCTTATTGTATCCAGTACACGCCTTTATAGCTACCCAGTTCGGTGTAGCGTTTGACGCTACTAAGATCACAATAATCCACAACTAGATAATCTAGTGACTTCAAGTTTTAGGATGACAATACCATTGCACCACGAGAAGCACTTGTGACTTAACATAACATGTATGTAACCTTCTCGGAGACGGGTCAATCCGGTGCGCCATTATCCTTAATGCACACCCATGTGTTGGATCATGATATCTCCATATCAATCCAACCCCATACTATCTATAGATGATTGTCCTATTAATCATTATAATCAACCATGGATTTTTAAGAATATAACACTTATATTCTAAGGACTTCATTCATGTTAACATATCTCTATATCGATAACATAATGAACCGTAAATCCATAAATGTCACAATTAATTGATTGCCTCTAGGGCACAATTCCAACAAAATTGCACGTAAGCCCCTAAAGTTTAGTAAAATTGCAAAACTGTTCCAATTGTTGACTTGGTCAACCCTAGCCGAGAATGACATACGAGTATTCCAAATATGCATACAAGACATGATGAAAAACTCCAAGTTACTAACTTGATCTCAATTCAAAGCTTAAGTGAAATAGCTATTTTGCCCCTCCTATACAGTTCACCCAAACTAGGGTTTACGGAAAGTCAAACTTGGTCAAACTTGATAATTAGACTTAGAATATGTATGTAAACAAGTTTCATGAAGAACGCTAAGGCTAGAAATGTCATTTAGAATGTCGAATTCAAAAGTCAAATATAGAGGAAAATCGACTCAACTAGTCAACTTTAGAGATGATTTGTAATCAATTGAGGGGGATACTTGGAAATATAAGAATAAGGTTTTGAAGAAGGTAGTTCAAGGATTCCAGAACATATTTAAACTCCTACAAACTCCAAGTATACAAAGAGATATCGCTAGTCTTAGATTCCAACACTTAGAAAATTCAAGAGATTTACACGAGTACAAAGCAACAACTTTAGGCTTGATTTGTGAGAAATCCGTTACGAAATTGAAGATGACCCAGAGAGGATAAAATGAAGTAATATACATCAACTGCACACATGTGAAGGAAAAACAAGATTTCATTAAGAATTGAGGTAGTTATAGTCGTTTGAAAATAACTACTTCAATTCATACTTCAACACTTGGAAAAATTCCGAGTTTTTGCTAGCGAAGAACATTAACATTGCAGCCACTTTGGAGCCAAAATCAGAGGGTTTAGAGATATAATTTGACAAACTTTAAAACACGAAAGTTGTAGCCAATCACCCGAGGATTCCAGAAACCTACGGATCACTCAAAACGAATTACAAACGAGGGAAATACAAGCATTTGTACCAAAAACACATGAATTCCAAGAATCAAACACCTATAATTTGTTGTTACAGTCATAATTTGACGATCTAAACGTATTAGGGACATGACTAGGAGCATGATGAGAGTTTATTGTTAAGACTCGCTTTTTATCATACATCGGGACTGTTTCTGTTTAGCTTGTGCCAGCATCTCCAGCAATGTCATGTAAAAATAATGTAAATTATGCCTAATTTCACAAATTTACATTTTGCATACCAGTAAATTTTTATCACCAACTCCAACAGTGATAGCTAAAAGTTAGGCATATTAGTTGAAGTTCAATTTTTACTCAAATTTCAGATTTTTCAAAAATCAAAATCAATAATCAAAATAAAAATCAATGGTTTCACAAATTCATCCAACCAGCTGCTACAACCCACAATGCCAAAATAGAGATTGGAGGAAATCAATATGGAATTTCAGTTTTGACTGCAATTGCAACTTAAATTGGAATTAAATATTTACTCATGTAGGGTTTTAGAGCCCTTAGAGAGAGGGAGAGAGTAGTTCAAAGGTTTTATCTTCTTTCACACAGTCATTGGGGTTCATACACGAACCTCCATATTCTTGTGCAAGAAGACGTGAGGAAGTGATTCTAATTGCTAAAACTTGTGTAACGTTTTGCTAAACCTATGATATTCTCTGATGTGCAAGAGAAGAAGAAGAAGAAGAAGAAGAAGAAGAAGAAGAAGAAGAAGAAGAAGAAGAAGAAGAAGAAGAAGAAGAAGAAGAAGAAGAAGTACATGTGCCCGCCAATCGGTCGAGCGAGGGTTCCTCATTGTTGTTGCTGCTGCGTGCCCTACTGGAGAAGACGTGAAAGCACAGCAGGATAAATATAGCTGCTTAGCAGTTCTGATCGTGATATATTTTAATTAGTTCAAAAATATCTAAACAAACCTAAAACATAGCAACAATCCTAAAAAATAGGAAAACAAGATGGCGGGGCAATTTTCTCGCCAAACTTGGCGAGATAGATGCATGACATCTAGTTTGCATTTGCAGATGCATGGTCTGCTGGATCCGAATTTTTGTCCAAGTTCCTTTATATTTTGCATAAACTACCCGTTTGCCTCACCTGTTGGAGATGCTAGGGCATCTCCAATAGCTCATGCAAAAGCCACTTGTTTGCAAAATTTAAAGAAAATGAGGTAAAAATAAGCTCCAACAGACGATGCATATCCCTATGCATTTTGCAGATCATGCATCTTCCTCTCCATTAACAAAAATGTAGGGTTGCAAAATTTTGTGTCTATCTCTCTCCTCTCATGCATCCTCAACATTTATATTTTAACTTTTCATAACTACAAAATGTATAAATTGTATTTTACTGGTGGAGCAAAACTACAAATGCATGTCATGCAAAATTAAAAAATGCAAAAAATACTTTCAACTATTGGAGATGCCCAGATTAAAGGAAAATTCTTATCTCTTTGTCACCCAAAAAAAGAGATTAAGATACTTGGCCTACTCCCACAATTGTCAATTGGTTTGCAGGGAAACACCTTGATTCTTAACAGTAGACAGTAGTACTCATCTCTATCATCTTTGCGGTCAAATTTTCTGAACCGAGTTTTTTTTTAGTCGGACCACACGGTGTTTATAACAAGCGAAATTGACAAAAATCACTTCTCTAATGTACCAATGACCTTTTTCTATAATTCTATGATAGTTGTAACCTGCTTATTTTCCAATTTTGCAAGTTTACGCGGGTCAACGATGATAACACAGTGCTGTTGTAGCATATGAATAAACTTTACCGTCTCCATCTCAGTATGTCACTCCATCTCTCCGCATTTGGGGGGAGGTCCTAGTCTGGAGTGATGTGTGGTCCTCTTGTTCTTATCTGCATCTCTCTTGTGTTTGTTACGGGGCCTAGTCAGATAGATAAGGTAGGCCTTTATCTTCTAGAACCCTTTGCCTAAACAGGAAAATTAAGTTGGAACCCTGTACCAAACATGCAATCAACTACCAACAAGTCCATTTCCTCAATCAACAGTGACATTTGTTTATGAGTTGTTTATTTTGTTTGCTGCTTACATCAAATAAACCTAATTCATGAAGCAAGTTCTCAATTGGTTCATTACTGTTGAGAAAGATGGACAATGGCAAGACTCTGCTATACCACTAACTTAGTAGTAGTAGATCAAATTTTGGGTAGATCTCCGTCCTATTAAATACTAGTACAAGGATGAAAAGTGTTCATTAAAATATTACTAGCATGTTCTAAAGTCTTGTAGTGTCAATACTTTGTTTTATAGACCAAGAGTTGATTGTTTTGCCATATCTAGAAAACAGATAACTTGTACTACTACTAGTGACAATCAACACTACTGAGAGTATATTTGACACCGATATATATAAAAAAAAAAAAGAGAGAATTGGATCAGTATCACTCTCCAAAATTTGTTTTTTCTAGGAACATTTGTTTGTTCTTTTTTTAAGGAAAGAAACACTTGTTTTTAACTAAAGAAACTCGAAGAAAAACAATCAATCTGATGTGTTTATGATTAAATACTATTTTAATGTCTAGAAAGCTAGATTGGTCGACGTCGAGTTGTACGTCTTAGCTCATAGCTTGCCATCACTTTTATCGAATGTACGCCTCAATTTTATTGTGAGAATTGTAATATTATTTCCAAGATCGACTTTCACTCTCACCTCCGTCAGCGAGAACATGCCTGTGCTTTCACATAATACATGCTCATGCTCTTTCGCTAGCTCAATGAAATGTCGATGTATTAAACATACAGATAAATAGATAAACTCATAAACATAGCCATATATGACTATGTGAGACTGCTGAATATTCATAGGAGAAATGCGATTGTTGTAACAGAACTCCTGTTTCAGAGCTCTGTTACCGGTTTGTTATAACCTGCGGGTATTCGAGTAAGAACGACGAAAGCAAAACAAGAACGAGACATATATTTAACGTGGTTCACTAGCGAATTCAGAACGAACCCGCTAGCGAATTCAGAACCAAATATTTTATTGAGAAGAGAACCCGATTACAATACACGTCGTGGCCACAACGGCCACGGCGGCAACCCGAAACACCCACCCGAACACACACCCTAACAAAGCTCTCAAAGAGCTACTGCATTCAAACTTGTCCCTTTGTGTGTGTTGTTAATGTGAGTAACAAAGCAGCCGTTAATATAGTGCCAAAGAGACACGTTAGTGCATCCACCGCCCCAAGAACTTGGAAACATTCCTTGTTTCCAAACTGACCATGCACCAACCAAACAAACTTGGTCTCCAAATAAATAATTCTTTCCTAATTGCCTTTAATTGACTTGGACCAAAAGTAATTACCAAATTTGATATCAAGTCATCTATTCTAACAGCGATGTTAAGCTTTGCAAAGATGAGACTGCATTAAATTCAGAGGAAATCCGAAAAGCTGTTGCAAAGTTCTATATGAAGATCTGGCGTACGAAATGTAGTAGTACTATGTACTTGTGACAATTGCATTTACCTGTAATTGTTTGCAAACTACGATATTCCTGCTCGAAAGTTGGCACCTCACTGACCACTACAGCAACCCCACCACAGTTGGAAACCGAAGAACATGTGACATAACGCAGAAATGAGGAGCCTTCTGTTCCCAGGTAGTACCTTTGTATGTTAACCGCAAGTTAATGGGAATACTCATGCTGCAGTTGCTTTTCAACAACAAATACAATCTTTAATGTGTTGGTTTTGACTTTTCTTAAAGTTGTTTCGTCAATGCCCCTAGGAAGCGAGGGTGAATATGTTTTTGCGGATATGTTTTTCTGATCCTAGTTTTGATTCATTCTTTTACAATCAATTTTACGGTAACCATTTTCTTAAAACTTAATTACATATTTTTATTGAACATATAAACGTCACGTGTTTTTGTCAATTTCTCTCTCGTTACAGTGCTGATTTCACCAAACATATTTTTTGAGAGTTACATCAATCCTACGTCTAGCCGGATTCGAGTCGGGGCATCATGCATGGGCTTCAAATGTTTTACGATTGAGTTTGCACCCATTTGCACCAAACACGGAGATTTTTTTGTTTACTGTTCCATTTGATTTCTTCCCCTTATGAAAAAGTAATATATCTAGTGGCCCAATAACACTTTTTTGGATTGGGCCTAACGAATTCTACGTGGGTATATTGTTCCATTTCGTACTTTCTCGCGTTCGGTGGTACTGCATGTGGAGCAGACCAGATCACGTTCAACTCTATCCAAATCTCGTATGGTCGATCGCCTCATCGTACGCCACCATAAACAAAACACAAACAAACCACTCCCGAATTCCTCCACGTGTCCCCGCTTCGCCACATGACCGCCACGTATTGCACGATCCAACACATGCACAACACGATATAAACAAGAGGAAAGAGCTCACACCTAGACAACTACTACAACGCAGCATCAAAACATACAAAGGCAAAATTAACCGACACACAAACAACAAACAATGGTGGAACTCCAGGACCAACAAGTGGCTCACCACCACGGCGGCGGAGGCCTCTCCGGCAAGACGGTGCTATTCGCATCCCTCGCCGGAATAGCCCTCGGAGGGCCGCTTCTAGGCATGATGGGGTTCATGTTCGTGGCGACGATGACGTTCCTCTTGGTCATCTCCCCTCTGCTCATCATATTCAGCCCTATCTTGCTCGGCGCAGCCTTTGTGCTCATGGCTGTGATGGCTGGTTTTGCTGTGGCAGGGACGATGGCGATTGCGGGGCTGTCGACGCTGGGTTGGTTTTTCAAGACGGTTCGTGGGGGTGAAGCGGGTTTTGGGCTGGGGCGGCTGAACCCGGGTTGGGCGATGGATAAGATGATCGGGTCGGGTGAGAAGATGAAGGAACAGGGGCAACAGATGTGGGGCGCTGCCTAACTGATTTGCTGCCACGTAGAAGAGTCTTTTGTCTTGCGCAGAATATGAATTTTCCTTTCTTATCCGTAATAAGTAGTAGTAATATATGTATATGTGTGCTAGTTGGTCTTCAAGTAATTCCAATTCCACTAGTATTAAGAAATAAACAGACATAAATTGACAAATCTCCAATATTCTTAGAATTGCATAATCAAGACAAAAACACAGTACATGGCATGACTATTGCACTCGGCCATGGTCATTCTATATATCGCGATTTCGGAGTCTATTTTGCAGCGGAACTCATATTCGGAGCTTACACAAGCACTGATAGAAAGATATGGTTGTTGATTCTCTACCAGTTTATCACTTCCTTTTTTTTTCCTCTGGATTAGGCCGGATAGTCCAAGAAACATTTTCGGCTCGAGGTACCCGAGAAACAGCATATCATACCGAACCGATCCAGATTAAAACAATTTGAAGACATATTTTGAAGCCCAAATCATGTAAATGTTGCTTCCATGGGTGAAAATATTGAACAATAACGTAAAATTTAGAACCATAATGTTACAACCACTTAAATTCTAACGTCCATTTCAAATATTCACTTAAAAAATTGATCTCCTTAAATCAAAGTCTGAAGGCACTATGTATTGAATCGGTGAAAGGAAATTGTAATAAGTGTAACATCACTAAAATAAAATTCATTTATGTAATTCTCTTTTTTACTTGAACTTTATTGTCTATGGCCCTGTTTGGATTACAAGGTTGGGCAGGTTTGGTTAACCATATTAGGTGGATGTTTGGATTAGGGGGTTTTGGTTTTTAAAGTGTTGACTTTTATATGAGTAGAAAATGAGTGTAAAGTGGGTCCTACAAATTTTGGGTTGAGATTTTGGTTAACTTTTTTGTGAAGTTAACCAAACCATTGTATGCAAACAGGGCCTATTTCCCTGCACTGAAAATAGTGGAACTGTGGAAGAGGTAAATCGTGGAATGTGCAGAACATGAGTTGAACTCTCACATTTCAGTTCGTCAACACAATAATCATAACCTCCCACATATTTTCAAAATATCTATATAATAAGCTGTTATGTGGAATAAGCTATTCCCTAAAATATGACATGTGGAATAGCTTATTCCCGTCATATCCTAAAACTAAACACTTTATAAAAATTCTAAAAATATTTTGAAAATAGATTTTCTTTTTTGGGGTCGTGCTATCGGGCACGGGTTATGCACTAGTTCAAAACAAGACTTCTACATATGAGCCTGTTTATCGATGGGCTCAAGAAATTGGAGACAGATCCAAGCCTACTTTGTAAGGCACATACCATTGACTCACTATGTATCTACCCATTCCATACTTTTGACTTTGCGTACAGTTTGATACTCACCATTTCAGTTTTGACACCGGCAGTATTCAAAATTTTAATTTAGTTGCAACAGTGGTACCAATAACAACTGAAATGATCATGGTGCCCTTAATACTTTTTCAAATGCCTTTTCATATCTATTCATAATAATCTGTTATTCTATTTTATAATATATTGTGGAGTTAATGTCATTATTATCCTTTAAGAATCATACTAAGTCTTTTTTAGAATAAAGCATACACAAATTATCTGACACTGAAACTTTCTAAACAAAGAAAAATAAGGAAACATTTAGATGAAAAAAAATATAAAAATAGGAAAAAGTTATTAGTATCAAAATTTACAAAAAAACGAAAAAGTTAAAAAGAAAAGAGGAAGATGTACACAGGGAAACTTCGGTCTAGAAACGAAGATGTACACAGGAACACCTTCATTCTAGAAACAAAGATGCACAAAGGGGAAGATGTACACAAGGAAACCTTTAGCCGTTGTAATTGTGAGTGTTCATATTAAATGAGAATGGTTGAAGTTTTATTTTAAACCCATTAATTCTACTGTAAAAATGAAATAAAATATATCATTACAAAAAACCATTAAAAAAATATAATTGATCTTAACTATTAGTATAAGTTACCGCCCCCCTGCAGGTCTAAAGCGGATCTACCTATGTCTACCCCTTAGCCGACCTTGCTTATGAATATGGCGTATTTGAAGATGTACATTTTTTTGAAGAAGTTTTTTCGATACTGAAGTGTTGTGACAAATGCACACTAGAGACAGTTCTGAAATTCTGAAAACAACTTGTAAAATGATCGCTGTTCATCACAATTCATAAATTTACTAACAAAAGTTATGAAATGTGATGACCACGACCACATTAGAAGTGTTTATTATGAGTTTATGATGAGAGGCCATGCATTCTTCACATATTTATAGTCACATCTTGCCTTATGAAGAACAATTATTAGGTGATAATGTTATAAACAAAATGTATCTTTGCTATATAATTAAAGTTTTCTCGTTTTGAAAGTACATGTGTCCATAACTTTTCACCCACAACGAGGAACTATTGAAAATTGAGTCACATAGACGCGCTATAGTAAGAAATTATTTACCTTTTTATTTTGTAGAAAATTATACTACGCATTTTCAAATATCAACGCATTAACTGCATCCAAATTCATTGCACAAGCAACCACATAATTTTTAATCCAGTTGCTTGTGCAATGAATTTTGATGAGTCAGAATGCATCTAAAGCATTGATATTTAAAAATGCTCAGTACAATTGGCCGTCAAAATAAAAGAGTAAATAATTTCTACTTGTAGCACGTCTACTCAATATTCAATATACAATTCCTTACTATGAATTAAATATTATGGACACGTGCACTAGCAGAAGTAGAAAACTTTAATTATATAGGAAGGTAATTTTTTATTTATACCATTATCACCTCATAATTATTCATCATAAGTAAACATGTGACTACATATGTCAAGAAGGTACAATCTCTCACCATTAATTCATAAAAAACACTAATAATGTGGTCGTGTTCATGACATTTCATAATTTTGTTAGTGAAATTTATGAACTGTTATGGCCATCGATCATTTTACAAGTTGTTTTCATATTGATATGTTAGTAGTCTACGCTTGTGCGTATTTGAAGGTAGCTCTAGCAAATGACCGAGCTTAGACATTATTTAATCTCAATTACAGTTTTACTTTTTAATCTCAAGTCCAAGCTTACTGTTAGATTCACAGATTCTTTCATGCTTTTAGATATTCCCTCAACAAAAGTGTTCTATGATTAAATTCGGTCTTTTGTGTTTGTAAATTGTATTTCCGTAGACATAAAACTTCACTTATGAATTGCCGGGTAGCACTCTTATTTTTCATTGTCCCATGAGAAGATAAGACTCATTTAGCTTCGAGGTTTATTCAAATGCCAACAAACCCGCTTAACTCTTTATCTATGGCTAATAATGTTAGAGGCAAGTTGAGTATGTGTACGGATTATGGATTATCTTCTCTGATGAATGAAACTTCATGTTGTTTATTGGGATTTTTTTTATCTGCAATCAAACTATTTAGTGTGTCAAAGCTTTGTTGACGCAATCAATTTCGTTCAGCTCTTTCCTCACTCTATTTGAACGAGGAAGTAGAAGATTGCCTTGTAATTTATACTAAGAGTTAAGAACAATTATATACTTCAATACAATCTTACCAGGTAATATTAGTTGGAGCTTCTCTCTAAAAAAAATGTTAGTTGGAGCTAATTAGTATTTTTACAACATATGTGACACATACTCAAAATGTCATAAATGTCGTTGTTTTTCCTCCGTCGAAGCAAAAAAGTAAGTTTTTCTCAATTCATAAGCTCAAAATTATTTCATACTTGCTTTAGTTCCCGAGAGGTCTAGGGCCGTATTTGTATATTTTGTTGTGTGATCTGCACATGAATGTATTTGGACAATAATAGTGGCTTTTCTCATTCTGAACCTGAGCAGTACATGTTTATTTATACTTTGACTCAGTGGCGGAGCCAGGAAATCAAGTCAGCCGGTGCAAGATTCATGAAGTCAAAAGTCAAAATTAAAAGTCAAAATCAACAGTGAAAAGTCGATATATTTCATAACTTTTCATTACAAAAGTCATTGCAGTCTAGTCGTCTAGATACAAAAGATGACTACACGTCACATGTGAATATATTTAGCTTTACAAAATATTCATAATTGTTCATGACGAGGCCCAATCACTTGAAAGTTTTGTATAATACCGTATTTAAAATATCTCTTTTGACATAAACTATCAAAGAATCATTCATAGATTAAAATTTGAAGACTTCAATCAAGGAAAAAGAATGATTCTTGAGATTATCATTCAGCCCTAGTTATTTTTTCATAAACCCTAGCTTTTGTTTATGTTCATCAATTATCATTCAGCAATTGCAATTGGTAAGAAGTGAAGAATCTGTAAATTGAAATTGAAGAATCTGGCAATTGAAGAGGATGAAGAAGTGAAGAACGTGGAAAAGGCAATTTCAATTTAGAAGCAGTGCACTGAAGAAGAGAATGTGGGGCAGGCGTGGAGCAGCGCCGCGCCGGCGCAGGCACCCTAGCATGTAGGACGGCCGGCGATCTGCGACGCACAGGGACGGACCTGTGGGATAACCTACAGGGGCCACCCCCCGGCCCCCCATAATTTAAAGAACTACATTAACCCATTGCAAATATTTTTATATTTATATTACTATATGCATGCGACCACTCCTAGATTTTCTAAATTTGCGTTAATAAACCATAACTTTTTGCTAAGATGAAAATTAATCATTTGGTGCTCAATAATTGATCTAGATTCGTCCCGATATTAATCAAAACTCCTATTTAACGTCCATATTTTCAAATATATGAATATGAAAGAAGTATGTATATTGCTTATAAATTAAAAAATCTGCATTTAAGCTAGTGGTTATTATGTATAAACTTTTATGTCAACTGAATTATTTTCTACCATATTAAGCATGGCCCCCTTTGGGAATTTTTTTTGGGTCCGTCCCTGGCGACGCAGCAGGCCGGGGGGGGGGGGGGGAGGTTGAATCAGCCTGTTCCTTCATAGTCAAATTTAATAATAATAATAATAATAATAATAATAATAAATTACTAATAAAAAAAATCTTAAACAAAATATGCTGTCGGGAAAGTGAGTAGATTTGAACTTCGGGGAGGGGGGGGGGGGGGGGGGGGGGGGGTTATATCTCTTAAGAATAGTCATGAAAAATTTAAAGAAATATGGGTCTTAGTAGATATTTTCAAATTTTAGGGGGGGGGGGGGGGGGGGGGCTGCCCCTATGTAGGTCTGCATCTGCTAGTTGGACTATTATTGAAGTGTTTTCATGTTGTCTGGGAATTAGGGATATTCACCACTAACTGCAGATCTACAAATCAAATGCATGTAGGAGAATCATTTCTCACTTTACCATACGTGTATGTAAATGGGGGTCTAACACAATATTTCCAACAAGGGATTGATCAAAGAAATATCTCAAACCTGGTATGACAATAAACATGGATAGATTCAAGCAATTTTCGATTAAAACACCGCAAAACATGACTCAGTTTCACAGTAAGAAGTCTATATTCATAAATAAAATGACCTGTTTGATCTTCACTATTTGACGAGGGGCTCCCAATCGAATTTCACACTCGTTTAATCACATCGCTCATTTAGAAACGCGATTGGTAGAGTCCCGGATCATCCACAACAACATTATCACAATTGATCTGAGAAAAATTGAGAAAACCACCAAAGTAGTCGAATAAGCTCACACGGGGTACTAAAACAAAAACCTACTTCCACTTGTTTTGCAAAGAAGTTTCAAGTTGACTGAAGGGATGTCACTTTGACCGACTAGTTTATCTGACGATATGATACGCAATTTGCTAATTTTTTCATACAATTGTAGTGTTAAGAAAGATCTTTAATATTATGAAAAAATTAACTTACTTTCGCATCATACCACTAAATAAATTGATCGGGAAAGTGAACTTATAAATATTGCACTGAAAACGGATGTACTACACAAGATAAAAATTAATGGAAACAAATTTAAATAGAAGAAGCGCCATCGGAGTCTAGAGAGACCAACCAATGAAATCAACGACCACGTAATGAAACTTCCACATGCCGGCCGCTGAAAAATCCCAAGTAAACCAGAAACGATGTTTCATGACAGCCACCCCAGAACTGGGAACCTGCACCATGAATTGTTGACAATCATGAAGCCAAAAATAGCCGCAACAACAATCTCACTGTAAATATGAAAGAAAATTGAGAAAGAAAATCTCACAAAAGAAACAAAATAAGCAATTAAAGGGTGCTAAATTAACTACTGTTTCAAAAAGGGTGCTAAATCAACTACAACAGAAAAGAAAGAAACTAATAAATAAGGTCGAAGAGACGCCACAGAGTCGAGGACGACCAAACCACCGACGATTTAAGGAAATTTTCATGACAAATCGTAAAAAGACCCTAATGAAACATAAGGCGTTGTCCTCCCAACAATTTCTACGAAACTGGCAACATGAATCATGGAACATCGACAACTAATGAAACATTTTTTTTGTTGACAAGCTTTGTTGACCGTGGTGCCTGGATAGCTTGCGCACACCTCAACAATGAAAACATTTTCATGCATAACCAGGGGCGGATGTATGTAGAGACTAGCCACTCAAATTTTAAAATTTGTAATTTTACCCCTAGTTTTGTATGAATTATGATTTAGCCCACACAAAAGTTTAAGATTAATCGCTATTATTTATATAATTTAGAGTTTAGCCCCCACTCAATCATCTATTTTTTCTTACTTCCAAATTTTAACCCCTACTCCGACATATTCCTGGATCCGCCCATGTGCGCAACAACACTCTCACGATAGATGTGATAAAATACCCACAAAAAAATTTAAACAAGCCCACAAATGGTACTTTATTGCAACAGAAAACAAACAAAACCTAATAAAAATAGATCTTGACCAAACAGGCGCGACCGACCAATAAAACCAACAGTAATATTTCAAAACCTCCACATGACATGCGCTAGAAAACTTTATGAAATAAATGAAAAAAGAATATGTCTCACACTTTTGCAAGACTAGCAACCTAAGCAATGAAACATCGACACCATGAAGCTATATTTATGCGCAACAACACTCTCATAGTTCATGCAAAATAAATTGAGAACAAAGACCACGAAATGAACAAAATTAGCCAACAAAGGTTAGTAAAAAAATTGCAAGAGAAAACCAAAAACTAATGAAAATAGATCTCGACTGAAGAGGCGCCATCAAAGGCGAGAACACCGACCAATGAAACCAACAACGATGTGAAACTTCCACATGAAGAGCCGCTAGAAAATTCACGGATTTCGTTGTGGATGCGTCGAAGAGGCCATCCTCCCCGTCTAGTGAGGACCACGGGATCCCTCAAGCACCCTTAAATACTTAGATCTAGGTGAAGGAGCTCGTCCCCGCTGGAGAGAGAAGTTGGGATCCCATCAGGAGCTACATCGGGTGGCGGCAAATACTCGAAGAAGAGGGAGATAAAACCCTAGAAGAGTGAGAGAAAGGACCGAGATAGCGATTTCTCTGTCTGTCTTATAATAAGTCTTTTTTTCAAGCTCAATCATTTTACAAGGACACGTACTAATTGCTCACATGTTTGAATTAATCTTGTGCTCTTCTGTTTTGAGCAAAACATGCAATTCGTCAACATAAAGAGAGTCGGATCGAGTCCGAATAGTAGATCTAAAACAATTATAGTTTTCCCAAAAAGACAATTATATTTGAGATGAAGTCCATTTAAATCATCTGACAAATTAACAATTTAATATATATAACTTATACTATACATATATATATTTAGAATAATATATATATATATGTATATATAATTTACACTTAAAAAAATATCCTGACAAATTAACAATTAAATATATATAACTTATACTATACATATACCATTTTAATGTCATGTGATTTCTGTTGATTGGTATCAATTGAAAAATCGTCGATAGGTTTTTAGGTCAAATTATAATTGGAATAGGTTTTCCGGAACAAATGTCACACTACAAGTAGGGCTGGTCATCATCGGCCCAATAGGCCGACCAACTCGCCCAACCCAGCCAAAGATATTTAGGGTTTGAGTTCGAATAATTTCAGCCTGCCATGTCCTTAGGCTCAGTATTTGAGCCGGATAAACATATGGGTTGGGTTCAATTCCGTACTTTGGGCCCAACTCAGGCTGGCCAGCCCCAATAATTTATTTTATACTATTTACATTATCATAAATAAGTGTGCATACACACGTAACTAAACGTAAATTACAAAGGACATGTTTAACAGGTAATGCTAATTAGTTGATATAGAAAAAGTTGTTCAAGTATATGATTAATATCAATGGTATTTGTAGTTACCGTAATAGTAATAGAATTTTAAACTTTTTAGGCTCCGTTCACTTGTCAAGAAAGTAAAGGAAAGTAAGGAAAAAGGAAAATAAAAATCGTTTTGTTTTCCAGCATGCGTGTTCAGTTGTGCAGGAAAGTTGTGGGACCCACCATATTTATTTTCCTGCAGGAAAAATTTTCTTTCAAATTTTTTCCTCATAAAAACACAGGATTTTGCAGGAAAGTTGTATTACTACTTACTTTTCCATATACTTTCTTATGAAATGAACATACACGGGAAATTAAATTTCTAGTCTTTTCACATTCATTTCTTTTCTTTTCTCATAACTTTTTCGTGGAATCATTTTCTCACATAACCACCATGTAGTGCATCATCCAACACATGTACAGCAGAACAAAAGGAAGAGGAAAGAGCTCACACCTAGACAGCTACTTCAACGCAGCAGAATCAAAACAGAGTGTTAGAAAACGACAGCGGAAGTCCAAGAGGAGCGAAGAGACGATGATCAAGATGAAGAAAAAACACAACGAATTAACGTGGTTCACTAGTTTTTAGGCTAGCTACCTCGAAGACTGAAACGAATCAATTTTATTGATGAGAAGCCAATACAATCAACCACAAACAATATGTCTCGACCCTAGGTCAATATATAATCCTAAGATACTGACTTGTGACCAAAGAAACTAAAAACATTCCAGAAATTGAACAAGGAAACAACGAAATCACCACAAACCCAGACTGTTCGCACGAACACCCGAAGTGTTCGCATGAACACTGTTCGTACGAACACGTTTGGTAACGTGTTCGTACGAAAAGAAACAACAACTCAGAAAACGAAACAAGGATGAAAATGACCCTTGTGAAACTTAGGCCCCGCTTTCTTCACGATGTGAAACTTCCACATGAAGAGCAGCTAGAAAATTACAGATTTCGTTGTGGATGCGTCGAAGAGGCCATCCTCCCCGTCTAGTGAGGACCACGGGATCCCTCAAGCACCCTTAAATACTTAGATCTAGGTGAAGGAGCTCGCCCCCGGTAGAGAGAGAAGCTGGGATCCCATCAGGAGCTACATCGGGTGGCGGCGAATACTCGAAGAAGAGGGAGATAAAACCCTAGAAGAGTGAGAGAAGGGACCGAGATAGCGACTTCTCTGTCTGTCTTATAATAAGTCTTTTTTTCAAGCTCAATCATTTTACAAGGACACGTACTAATTGCTCACATGTTTGAATTAATCTTGTGCTCTTCTGTTTTGAGCAAAACATGCAATTCGTCAACATAAAGAGAGTCGGATCGAGTCCGAATAGTAGATCTAAAACAATTATAGTTTTCCCAAAAAGACAATTATATTTGAGATGAAGTCCATTTAAATCATCTGACAAATTAACAATTTAATATATATAACTTATACTATACATATACATATCTAGAATAATATATATGTATATATAATTTACACTTAAAAAGTATCCTGACAAATTAACAATTTAATATATATAACTTATACTATACATATACATATTTATGAATAATATATTAAAAAGCTAAATATTATATAATATATATTATTAATATCCTTTGAACTGGCGTGGGATCGCCCCCCTAACCCTTGAACCCGTGGGGTTCATGCCCGGACTGGTCGGAATCACATTTTCGGCCCCAACAACTCGGCCCGACCCAACCCCCTCCCCCAGGGCGACAAAATCGGCCCAATCCTATGCCCTACCAGTCCACCACCAACCCGGCCTGGTCCTTTGATACAGTGCCATATGACTGTACAAAGAAATATACTTACTCACTTTTTATTATTTCAGAGGATAAATTGCCGTAAACCTACAAGCGATATGCCGTTTATTACCGGAAATCCAATGCAGATTTAATTTATCTTTCAAACCTACACGGAATTTGACATTTGTTACAGAGAACTTATTTGACCTCAAAACTACATGCAATTTAAGAATTAGCTACCAATCACCGCATTTATCTTGCAACTTTAACTTTTAACATGACCCTGCACGTGAATACACATGATATATTGTAATTTTTATGTCATAAGTAAATGGTGAATAATACATAAGTAAAATATGGTATTTAGCGCGAAGAAGAAAGCTGGTAAATGCCTAAACGATCTTGGGACTTTTTAATGTCATGTGATTTTTGTTGATTGGTAGCAATTGAAAAATTGTCGATACGTATTTAAATTCTAACATCAATGTTTCACATATTCACTTCAAAAATTTGGTCTCTTTAAATCAAGGTCTGACGGCACTATATATTGAATCCGCGAAAGAAAAATCTAGCATGTGTAACATCACTAAAATTATTTCATTTTATGTAATTTTTCTTTTTTAGTTTTGAACTTGGTTGTCTATTTCCCTGCACTGGAAATAGTGGGATTGTGGAAGAGAAGAAACGTGGGATGTGCTTGAATTATCAACTGATTAGTCCAAAATAAGTCCACACCCAAACTCATAACTTAACTTTTGTTGAGATTGTGAGTTGAACTCCCACATTTCAGTTCGTCAGCACAATAATCATCACATCACTCATCCCCTTCGCCACCCGAGTTATGTCACTGCTTCGTTCATTTGTACTACTAAGTATTCCAGATTCAGTTTTGAAACTATAAACTAACAGTGAAATCTTCAACATGCATTTTCGAATGCATTCAAAAAAATGCTACTACATATGAGCCTGTTTATCGATGGGCTCAAGGATTTGGAGATAATCCAGGCCTGCTTTGTAAGGCACATACCACTCAATCACTATCTGCCCATCCTAAAAAATTGCAAATAAGTAGGTAAAATTGCATTGGTGGTACCAAACTTTTGACTTTTGTTACACTTTGATACTCACCATTTCAATTTTGACATCGACTGTATTCAAATTTTGATTTAGTTGCAATAGGGGTATCCATAACAAAGCACGTTATTAATGTCGTCATCCCCCTCGTTGTTCTCGATGTTGGAGGCAATAAAATTTCTCCATAGTCAACTGGTGGTGATGTTCTTCGAGCTAGCATATAAGTTTTTGGAAGTCGTTTAAAGCGATAGTTGGGAATCTTTTCTTCTAAGAAATGTGCAATTTATATGGGCAAGATTCTTGTAAAATATGTAATGTAGTATTTCCCCCATGCTTGCTTCGACTATTGTTAGTTTGTAATTGTGAGTGCTCATATTAAATGAGAACTGGTGAATTTTTATTTTAAAAACCATTAATTCTACTGTAAATTGAATTAAATTCATCATTACAAAATAAATTAAAAAATTTAATTGATCTTAACTATTAGTATAATTACAGGACCCTAACAATACAAAGGTCTAAAGCGGACCTCCGCCTGTCTACCCCTTAGCCGGTTCTGCTTATAAATATGGCATATTTGGAGATGTACCTTTTTTTGTAGAAGTTTTTTTCGATACCGGACTGTGACAAATGCACCCTATAGACAGCTCAGAAATTCCAAATAGTTTCATTGCATATAAAAAAGATCCAATAAACATGACATTCACTATCATCTTAGAAGATAATATGTACCATAATTAAGTAGCCTTTTAAATTACTGACTATAAATAAAGAGCCATGAATGTCTGTTGGCATTGAGATAAACTTCAAAACTAAATGATTCTCGTCTCCTATGGTAATCACAGATAAGATGATCGGGTCGGGTGAGAAGATGAAAGAACAGGGGCAACAGATGTGGGCCGCTGCCTTACTGATTTGCTGCCACGTACGTAGGCTGAGGAGTCTTTTGTCATGCGCAGAATATGAATTTTCCTTTTTTACCCGTAATAAGTAGTAGTAATATCTGTATGTGTGTCTGTGTGTGCTACATTAGTTGGTCTTCAAGTAATTCCAATTCCACTAGTATTGAGAAATAAACAGACATAAATTGACAAAAATCTCCAATATTCTCAAAATTGCATAATCAAGACAAAAACACAGTACATGGCATGACTATTGCACTCGGCCATGGTCATTCTATATATCGCAATTGCGGAGTCTATTTTGCAGCGAAACTCATATTCGGAGCTTACACAAGCACTGATAGAGAGATGTGGCTGTTGATTCTCTACCAGTATATGAGCACACTTTCTTTTATCCTCTGGATTGGGCCGGATAGTCCGAGAAACATTTTTGGGTCGAGGTACCCAAGAAACAGCATATCATACCGAACCGATCAGATGAAAACAATTTGCAGGCCTATTTTGAAGCCCAAATCATGTAAATGTTGCTTCCATGGGTGAAAATATTTAACAATAATGTAAAATTTAGAATCCTAATGGTAGAACCGATTAAATTCTAACGTCCATTTCACATATTCACTTAAAAAATTGATCTCTTTAAATCAAAGTCTGAAGCCGCTATATATTATTGAATCGGCGAAAGAAAATTGTAATATGTGTAACATCACTAATATAATTCATTTATGTAATTTTCTTTTTTATTTGAACTTGGTTGTCTATTTCCCTGCACTGGAAATAGTGGAACTGTGGAAGAGGTAAATCGTGGAATGTGCCGAACATGAGTTGAACTCTCACATTTCAGTTCGTCAACACAATAATCATTACCTCCAACATATTTCTAAAATATCTACCACTCTGTTTCTTCTGAATAGCTCCCTTTTGACTTTTTTCACTATTCACTGGGTCACTTTGACCCGGTGATTTGGATAGCAAAACAAAGTAATTTTTTGATATACTTTCATGGTATTGTAGAATAGAAGTTACACTACAACATCATGAAACATTATCTAAAAATTACATCGTTTTGCTATCCAAATTCCCGGGTCAAAGTAACCCAACTACGAGTGAAAAAGTCAAAAGGGGGCTATTCAGAAGAAACAGAGTGGTATATAATAAGCTGTTATGGGGAATAAGCTATTCCTTAAAATGTGACATGTGGAATAGCTTATTCACATCATATCCTAAAAACCAAACACTTTATAAAAATTCAAAAATTCTAAAATATTTTGAAGATAGATTTTCTTTTTTGGGGTCGTGCTCTCGGGCACGGGTTATGCACTATTTCAAAACAAGACTTCTACATATGAGCCTGTTTATCGATGGGCTCAAGGATTTGGAGACAGATCCAGGCCTGCTTTGTAAGGCACATACCATTGACTCACTATGTATCTACCCATTCCATACTTTTGACTTTGCGTACAGTTTGATACTCACCATTTCAGTTTTGACACCGGCAGTATTCAAAATTTTAATTTAGTTGCAACAGTGGTACCAATAACAACTGAAATGATCATGGTGCCCTTAATACTTTCTCAAATGCCTTTTCAAATCTATTCATAATTATCTGTTATTCTATTTTATAATATATTGTGGAGTTAATGTCATTATTATCCTTTAAGAATCATACTAAGTCTTTTTTAGAATAAAGCATACACAAATTATCTGACACTGAAACTTTCTAAACAAAGAAAAATAAGGAAACATTTAGATGAAAAAAAAAATATAAAAATAGGAAAAAGTTATTAGTATCAAAATTTACAGAAAAACGAAAAAGTTAAAAAGAAAAGAGGAAGATGTACACAGGGAAACTTTGGTCTAGAAACGAAGATGTACACAGAAACACCTTCATTCTAGTAACGAAGATGCACAAAGGGGAAGATGTACACAGAGAAACCTTCAACCGTTGTAATTGTGAGTGTTCATATTAAATGAGAATGGTTGAAGTTTTATTTTAAACCCATTAATTCTACTGTAAAACTGAAATAAAATGTATCATTACAAAAAAATATTACAAAAATATAATTGATCATAACTATTAGTATAAGTTACTGGCCCCTGCCGGTCTAAAGGTCTAAACCAGACCTACCCATGTCTACCCCTTAGCATATGGCGTATTTGAAGATGTACATTTTTTTTGAAGAAGTTTTTTTTCGATACTGAAGGACTGTGACAAATGCACACTGGAGACAGCTCCGAAATTCCAAATAGTTTCATTGCATATAAAAAAGATCCAATAAACATGACATTTCACTATCATCAGAGAAGATAATATGTACTCATAATCAAGTAACCTCTAGAATTAGTGAGTGACTGTAGATAATGAGTCATGGATGTCTGTTGGCATTGAGATAAACTTCCAAACTAAATATGTCTCTGTCTCCTTTGAATAATAACAGATAAGGGTGATAGCCAACAATTTATAAATGAATGATTTTTTTTTTGAAATTTACAAATGAATGAATGAATTTGAATGTCTTAAAAAAACTACAAACACAAAAGACCACATATATCATAAACCTTATTGGGGGAAAAATCTAAAAAAATTAAAGAATATGCGAGTCTACACGTATACTGATACTCACAAAAAAAATCAACATGTATATGTGAGATTAAAAAATATCTAAGCTCGGGCATTTGCTAGAGCTACCTTCAAATACGCACAAGCGTAAACTATTAACATATCAGTATGAAAACAACTTGTAAAATGATCGCTGTTCATCACAATTCATAAATTTACTAACAAAAGTTATGAAATGTGATGACCACGACCACATTAGAAGTGTTTATTATGAGTTTATGATGAGAGGCCATGCATTCTTCACATATTTATAGTCACATCTTGCCTTATGAAGAACAATTATTAGGTGATAATGTTATAAACAAAATGTATCTTTGCTATATAATTAAAGTTTTCTCGTTTTGAAAGTACACATGTCCTCAACTTTTCACCCACAACGAGGAACTATTGAAAATTGAGTCACATAGACGCGCTATAGTAAGAAATTATTTACCCTTTTATTTTGTAGGAAATTATACAAAGCATTTTCAAATATCAACGCATTAACTGCATCCAAATTCATTGCACAAACAACCACATAATTTTTAATCCAGTTGCTTGTGCAATGAATTTTGATGAGTCAGAATGCATCTAAAGCATTGATATTTAAAAATGCTCAGTACAATTGGTCGTCAAAATAAAAGAGTAAATAATTTCTTCTTGTAGCACGTCTACTCAATATTCAATATATAATTCCTTCCTATGAATTAAATATTATGGACACGTGCACTAGCAGAAGTAGAAAACTTTAATTATATAGGAAGGTAATTTTTTATTTATACCATTATCACCTCATAATTATTCATCATAAGTAAACATGTGACTATATATTGGTTAAGAAGGTACAATCTCTCACCATTAATTCATAACAAACACTAATAATGTGGTCGTGCTCATGACATTTCATAATTTTGTTAGTGAAATTTATGAACTGTTATGGCCATCGATCATTTTACAAGTTGTTTTCATATTGATATGTTAGTAGTTTACGTTTGTGCGTATTTGAAGGTAGCTCTAGCAAATGACGGAGCTTAGACATTATTTAATCTCAATTATACATGTAGATTTTTTTTGAGTATCAGTATACGTGTAGACTCGCATATTCTTTAATTCTTTTAGATTTCCCCCAATAAGGTTTATGATAAATGTGGTCTTTTGTGTTTGTAATTTTTTTAAGACATTCAAATTCATTCATTCATTTATAAATTTCAAAAAAAAAAAATCATTCATTAATTCATTTATAAATTGAAGAAATAACACGTTACTTAACAAGAGAGGAAGATTGTAACAATAATCGTGTTAATGGCAACTCATCAGAAACAGTGTTGGTGATGAGTGACCATTAACATTGATTGATATGTTAGCAGTTTATGCTTCTGCAGATCTGAAGGTATCTCTAGCAGATGAGGAAGCTTAGTACAGTTTTACTTTTTAATCTCAAGTACAAGTCCAAGCTTACTGTTAGATTCACAGATTCTTTCATGCTTTTAGATATTTCCTCAACAAAAGTGTTCTATGATTAAATTCGGTCATTTGTGTTTGTAAATTGGTTAAGACATAAAACTTCACTTATAAATTGCCGGGTAGCACTCTTATTTTTCATTGTCCCATGAGAAGATAAGACTCATTTAGCTTCGAGGTTTATTCAAATGCCAACAAACCCCCTTAACTCTTTATCTATGGCTAATAATGTTAGAGGCAAGTTGAGTATATGTACGGATTATCTTCTCTGATGAATGAAACTTCAGGCTGTTTATTGGGATCTTTTTTTTATCTGCAATCAAACTATTTAGTGTGTCAAAGCTTTGTTGACGCAATCAGTTTCGTTCAGCTCTCTCCTCACTCTATTTGAACGAGGAAGTAGAAGATTGCCTTGTAATTTACTCTAAGAGTTAAGAATAATTATATACTTCAATACAATCTTACCAGGTAGTATTAATATTAGTTGGAGCTTCTCTCTCAAAAAAAAAAATGTTAGTTGGAGCTAATTAGTATTTTTGCAACATATGTGACACATACTCAAAATGTCATAAATATCGTTGTTTTTACTTCGTCGAAGCAAAAAAGTAAGTTTTTCTCAATTCATAAGCTCAAAATTATTTCATACTTGCTTTAGTTCCCAAGAGGTCTAGGGCCGTATTTGTATATTTTGTTGTGTGATCTGCACATGAATGTATTTGGACAATAATATTGGCTTTTCTCATTCTAAACCTGAGCATTACATGTTTATTTATATTTGGACTCAGTGGCGGAGTCAGGAAATTAAGTCACCCGGGGCAAGATTTATGAAGTCAAAAGTCAAAGTTAAAAGTTAAAGTCAACAATCAAAAGTCGATATATTTCATAACTTTTCATTACAAAAGTCATTGCAGTCTAGTCGTCTAGATACAAAAGATGACTACACGTCACATGTGAATATATTTAGCTTTACAAAATATTCATAATTGTTCACGACGAGGCCTTATCACTTGAAAGTTTTGTATAATACCGTATTTAAAATATCTCTTTTGACATAAACTATCAAAGAATCATTCATAGATTAAAATTTGAAGACTTAAATCAAGGAAAATAATGTTTCTTGAGATTATCATTCAGCCATAGTTTTTTTCATAAACCCTAGTTTTTGTTTATGTTCATCAATTATCATCCAGCAATTGCAATTAGTAAATGTGAAGAACCTGTAAATTGAAATTGAAGAACCTGGAAATTGAAGAGGATGAAGAAGTGAAGAACGTGGAAATTGAAATTGAAAGAAAAGACAATTTCAATTTAAAAGCAGGTGCGCTGAAGAAGAGAATGTGGAGCAGGCGTGGAGCAGCGCCGCGCCGGCGCGGCACCCTAGCATGTAGGACGGCCGGCGATCTGCGACGCACATGGACGGACATGTGGAATAGCCTACAGCCCCCCCCCCCCCCCCCCATAGTTTGAAGAACTACATTAACCCATTGAAAATATTTTTATATTTATATTACTATATGCATGCGACCATCCCTAGATTTTCTAAATTTGCATTAATAAACCATAACTTTTTGGTAAGATGAAAATTAATCATTTGATGCTCTATAATTGTACTAGATTCGTCCCGATATTAAACAAAACTCCTACTTAACGTTCATATTTTCAAATATATGAGTATGAAAGAAGTACGTATATTGCTTATAAATTAAAAAATTTGCATTTAAGCTAGTGGTTATTATGTATAACTTTGTATGTCAACTGAATTATTTTCTACCATATTAAGCATGGCCCCCTTTGGGAAAATTTTCTGGGTCCATCCCTGGCGACGCAGCGGGCCGGAGGGGGGGGGGGGGGGGAAGGAGGTTGAATCAGCATGTTCCTTTGTAGTCAAATTTTAAAAAAATAATAATAAAAAATTACTAATAAAAAAATCTGAAACAAAATATGCTGACTCGCTCGGGCAAGTGAGTAGATTTGAACTTCAGAGGGGGGAGGGGGGGATTTTATATCTCTTAAGAATTAGTCATAAAAAATATAAAGAAATATGGGTCCTAGTAGAAATTTTGAAATTTCAGGGGGGGAGGGGGGGCTGCCCCTGTGTAGGTCTGCCTCTGCTAGTTGGACTACTCTGGAAGTGTTTTCATGTTGTCTGAGAATTAGGGATATTCACCACTAACTGCAGGTCTACAAATCAAATGCATGCAGAAGATTCATTTCTCACTTTACCATAAATGTATGTAAATGGGGGTCTAACACAATATTTCCAACAAGGGAGTGATCAAAGAAAATGTCTCAAACCTAGTATGAAACATGAATAGATTCAAGCAATTTCTGATTAAAACACCGCAAAACACGACTCAATTTCACAGTGAGAAGTCTATATTCATAAATAAAATTACCTGTTTGATCTTCACTATTTGACGAGGGGCTCCCAATCGAATTTCACACTCGTTTAATCACAACGCTCATTTAGAAACGCGATTGGTAGAGTCTCGAATCATCCACAACAACATTATCACAATTGATCTGAGGAAAAATTGAGAAAACCACCAAAGTAATCGAATAAGCTCACAAGGGGTACTAAAACAAAAACCTACTTCCACTTGTTTCGCAAAGAAGTTTCCAGTTGACTGAAGAGATGTCACTTTGACTGACTAGTTTATCTGACGATATGATACGCAATTTGTTAATTTTTTCATACAATTGTAGTGTTAAGAAAGATCTTTAATATTATGAAAATTTAACATACTTTTGTATCATACTACTAAATAAATTGATCGGTGAAAGTGAACTTATAAATATTGCACTGAAAACGGATGTACTACACAAGATAAAAATTAATGGAAACATATTTAAATAGAAGAGGCGCCATCGGAGTCTAGAGAGACCAACCAATGAAATCAACGACCACGTAATGAAACTTCCACATGCCAGCCGCTGAAAAATCCCAAGTAAACCAGAAACGATGTTTCTTGACAGCCACCCGAGAACTGGGAACCTGCACCATGAATTGTTGACAATCATGAAGCCAAAAATAGCCGCAACAACAATCTCACTGTAAATATGAAAGAAAATTGAGAAAGAAATTCTCACAAAAGAAACAAAATAAGCAATTAAAGGGTGCTAAAATAACTACTACTTCAAAAAGGGTGCTAAATTAACTACAACAGAAAAGAATGAAACTAATAAATAAGGTCGAAGAGACGCCACAGAGTCGAGAACGACCAAACCACCGACGATTTAAGGAAATTTTCATGACAAATCGTAAAAAGACCCAAATGAAATAAATTGAGAACAAAGACCACGAAATGAACGAAATTAGCCAACAAAGGTTAGTAAAAAAATTGCAAGAAGAAACCAAAAACTAATGAAAATAGATCTCGACCGAAGAGGCGCCATCAAAGGCGAGAACACCGACCAATGACACCAACGACGATGTGAAACTTCCACATGAAGAGCCGCAAGAAAAATTACGGATATCGTCGTGGATGCGTCGAAGAAGCCATCCTCCCCGCCCAGTGAGGACCACAGGATCCCTCAAGCACCCTTAAATACTTAGATCTAGGTGAAGGAGCTCGCCCCCGCTGGAGAGAGAAGCTGGGATCCCATCAAGAGCTACATCGGGCGGCGGCGAATACTCGAAGAAGAGGGAGATAAAACCCTAGAAGAGTGAGAGAAAGGACCGAGATAGCGACTTCTCTGCCCGTCTTATAATGGGTGGGTTTGGTATGACTTATTTCCAGCTTTTAATCCACTTTGGACTTTTGATCTGTTTTGAGCTTTTTTGAAAAGTTTGGTATGACTTTTTCTGTGTCAGTTTTTGGATTTTGGCTTTTGTCTTGTAGTGTAAAACTGAATTTTGAAAAAAGTTGGGTTTCATGAACTTTTTTTGGACTTTTTTCTTCCTAAACAATAAAAATGACCAATTTACTTATACTTTTTTTTGTACCAACATACTATGACATCTAATTAGACATACTATAATTTTATTAGTAAATATAAAAAATATAAAACGATAATTTCACTAACAAACAAAAGTGTTGCTTCCTAACTTTTTTATAACATAACTTTTTGCACCAAACACACACATCTTTTTTCATCAACTTCTTTGTCACGAAACTTTTTTCACAACAACTTAAAAGTCAACTTAAAAGTCCAAAAAGTCATACCAAACCCACCCAATAAGTCTTTTTTTTCAAGCTCAATCATTTTAAAAGGACACGTACTAATTGCTCGCATGTTTGAATTAATCTTGTGCTCTTCTGTTTTGAGCAAAACATGCAATTCGTCAACAGAAAGAGGGTCGGATCGAGTCCGAATAGTAGATCTAAAACAATTATGGTTTTCCCAAAAAAAACAATTATATTTGAGATGAAGTCCATTTAAATCACCTGACAAATTAACAATTTAATATATACTACCTCCGTTTCTTTTCTATCACACCGGTTTGACTTTTTGATTCATATCTAGATCATTTTGATTGGGTGATCTGGATAGCAAAACGATGCGATATTTGATAACTTTTTCACCGTGTTACAGAGCAACTTTACTCTACGACACCATGAAAAAAATATAAAAAAGTTGCATCGTTTTGTTACACAAATCACCGGGTCAAAGTGATCCAGTGAATATTGACAAAAGTCAAACCAGTGTGATAGAGAAGAAACAGAGGTAGTATAACTTATACTATACATATACATATTTAGAATAATATATATGTATAGATAATTTACACTTAAAAAGTATCCATACAAATTAACAATATATATATAACTTATACACATATACCTATTTATGAATAATATATTAAAAAGTTAAATATTATATAATATATATTATTAATATCCTTTGAACTGGCCTGGGACCGCCCCCCTAACCCTCAAACCCGTGGGGTTCATGCCCGGACTGGTTGGAATCACATTTTCGGCCCCAGCAACTCTGCCCGACCCAACCCCCTCCCCCAGGGCGACAAAATCGGCCCAGTCCTATCCCCTACCAGCCTACCACCAACCCGGCCTGGTCCTTTGATACCGTGCCATATGACTGTACAAAGAAATATACTTACTCACTTTTTATTATTTCGGAGGATAAATTGTCGTAAACTTACAAGCGGTATGCCGTTTATTACCGGAAATCCATTGCAGTTTTAATTTATCTTCCAAACCTACACGGAATTTGACATTTGTTACAGAAAACTTATTTGACCTCAAAACTACATACAATTTATGAATTAGCTACAAATTCACCGCATTTACCTTGCAACTTTAACTTTTAACATGACCCCGCACATGAATACACATGATATAATGTAATTTTTATGTCATAGGTAAATGGTGAATAATACATAAGTAAAATATGGTATTTAGCGCGAAAAAGAAAGCTGGTAAATGCCTAAACGACCATGGGACTGATACGGGTCGCGTATCCGTTAGTTAACAAGTTAGTTATTTAATTAAAAAGTCGTGCTTGGGCCGTTAGGTCTAGGGCTAGGGTTAAGTTATTTGTCTATTTAAGTATTTGTAATTCCTCAGTTTAGGCAAGCAATAAATAATATTTCTCTCACTCCCTATTCTTTTATCTCTCTCGTCCCCTTTTCGTCTCTCTCTCTGAATTTCTTCATCTAATCTTTCAATTTCTTTATTTTCGATACGTATAACGTATCAAATTGGTGCTCTCATTGAGAGAATGGCGGATGGGGGTAATCTCCCTCGCGTCGTTCTCGGACTCAGTGAAGAAGAACGCTACATCGTCAGCAGACTTGCCGACAAGCTCGACGATATACTGAAGCGTCGAGAAGAAGAGCGAGCCGTCGATCAAGAACGAGACGCCTATCTGACGGAAGAAGCCGCGATGCAAGATGCCTTCCCAAACTTTTCAAAGTTTATGCGGGAGTTGCACGCACGACAAAACACCACGCAGCCGCCGTCCCCGCCGCCATCACAAGAACCGCCGTCGGTCCAGAAGCCACTCCTCCACAATCACATGATTCAGCCTTCTTTATCACCAACTGATGGTGACAATTGTTACCCAATGAGTAATCCAATCTTTACCCCCTCAAAAGTCCCAACCACAACAGTGATGCAACAAACCCACGAAGAGGATACCATCACACCACCACAGATCCTTCAACCACGGCCGTTACAACCGCCACAACCGCTGCAACAGCAGCCGCCAACACCGCTCCAGACGACCAGCGACTCAACCCAGATCGGAGCAGTTACCGCAAGCATACCAGTCGCCGAAGTATACGACCCACGGGACTTTCCCGATGTCGACCAGGGCGATCCAATCGGCGTAGCCGATCGTTTGGCCGCCACCAATCCGTCCACCCAGCCATCGTCCGGCAGAACACCGGCGTCCGACCTGATCCCCGACCTCTTCCCGTCGATTCAACCACCGGCCAGACCACCGCCGCAATATCCGCCGTTCCTGCAACCGTCGGGTCGACCAGCAACGTTCGACGGAGCTCTTCAGCCCACCGCCCTCAGCCACCAGCAAAAGGCCGCCTCTACTCCACCAGAACCGCCAACCCGTGCAAGCAATATTCATCTTCCTCAACTGCTTCTTAGGGCATCAGAACGTGGGTTAGTTTTCAGCATTTGGGCCCCACAATTAAAGTGGGCTCATATCTTGACTTGGGCCGAGGCGGGGTCTGAATTTGGGTTTAATTCCTTAAGGAGGATTAATTCTCCAGTTGGACTAACATATATTGGGTCTAACAAACTTTGGCCTCGTTGTTGTTTGGGTCAGTCTAAATTTTTTGTATTTGGTGGACTCCAAATTAATGTTTTGAAGACCATTCGACGTCAATTTGATTCAGGCAAGAGTGTTGAGGAATTTTCAACGTCCATCTTGAGGGCAATGTTGTAATACCCCGATATTTTAGGGGGTATTTTAGGGAGTTTAACGAATTTTTCGG
This sequence comes from Linanthus parryae, assembly GCA_023055425.1. Classification (NCBI taxonomy): domain Eukaryota; kingdom Viridiplantae; phylum Streptophyta; class Magnoliopsida; order Ericales; family Polemoniaceae; genus Linanthus; species Linanthus parryae. The sequence continues at coordinate 121,949,244 of JALGPY010000004.1, read as the reverse complement.
ACCATTATTTGAAATTACGAAAGTTGTTTTCGTTCGCTAAAAGTGGTTTTTCATTATTATTATTATTATTATTGTTATTATTATTATTATTATTATTATTATTATTATTATCACTTTTCTTATAAAAAGTATTTTTTTTTAGATGACACTTTTATTTTAATAGTTACTTGTATGTTTAATAGTTGGAGAAGGGTAGCGGGTCGTGTAATGTTTTAACGTGACAAAAGTATAGCTTTTAGTTAATAACGCGTAGCCACCACCGCGCTTAGTGGTACACCCGCCACACCACACGCTTTCTCTCATCATCTCCTTCCCCTTCCATTTTTGAGCAGAGACTTTCTCTGCGAATTCTCCGGCCAAAATCACCCACGGCAAGAACCAAAATTGGCCACCTCTTTTCCCAAAATTTCGTCCCGATTCATTCCAATCGAGTCAAAGACCAATCTCGCAATCAATTCCATCGAATTGACATTTCCGAAATCGAACCCGGAAATCACTCCCGTCGATTTCTCAATCGGGTTAATCCAAGCAAAACCCAGCTCTCTCTCTCTCGCTACCTTCCTCTCTCACCCTCTGTCTCTCTCTCTCTCGCTGTCCCTCTCCCTCTGCTCTCTGTTGGCGCCGAGCAAAGACCCAGGCCGAAGCCCAGAACCGCCCGACGCCGTCGCCCCTCTGCGTCGCCGAACCGCCCGCCGCCGCCGTCCGTCGTCCCTCTGCGTCGCCGAACCACCCGGCGTCGTCGTCCCCTGCTTCGTCCGCCATCACCAGCATCATCGTCGCCGTCCCTTTTTGTTTCCCGTTCGTCTTCTTCCTTTGGTAATAACCCACATACAACTCTTGTACTGTTTTGTGTTGTTCATCTCTTTAAATCCAAATTATCACCTTTAATTGGTAGTAGAATTGATTTCTTGGATATAATAATTGGGTGGGGTGATGTCTCTGTTGGATTTTGGTGCAGTTATAGTGTGTTTTGTTTGGAGGAGAAGATGAAAAGAAACAGTTGTAATTTGGGGGTTATGTTGTAAGATTTGAAAGTGTAAGGGTTGGGTTTGTATGATAATGAACTCGTGGGTTTATTATTGACCTTTTAACAATCTGTTTTCTTTTCTTTTAACAAAATATAGTGGAAGTTTTTTTTAACATAATGTAAACTAGTTATATATATAATTCTAATCCTTTTCAAAAAATGCATTTCCACACTTTTTGTAAAAAGTAAAATAGTGTGTTATTATTAATAAAAGTATATAATATTTATGTTATATTTTTCCTAACAACTAATTTTCCTCGTTTTGTAAATATCAAAAAAAAATTAGTACTTTTGCATCTTACAAACATCGTTCTCGTTAATACGAATTTTGTAATAAAGTAAGTTTTAGAATATAGTAGAAGTTTTCCTTTATTAATCTTAGCGTTAAATTAATATTAGCTACCTTTTCTTCATATGAATATACCTTTTTAAATCAAATAAAATTCTATTATTTTATTTAATGTCTCCTTACCTCAATTATTAATTTTCAAATTATAAGCCACTATCTTCTTATTTAACGTATATTATAAGCATATAATTATAGCTAGTGTAATATATTTTGTTTGGGGAATTAATTGGGGGATTTCACTTGCATTTCATATAGGACAATTTAATTACAATTCGTTGTGTGATGTATATGTGTTAATATAGGATTATGTGATTATTGTAGATACCGAGTTCGTAGGAGGCGAGTTCATCGAGGACCCCTACTACTAGTTCAGTGCTAGCTTGTGTGTGTGAAGTTCTCACCCCATTCCAGGTAAGTTTATGCGCACAATACTTTAACTATCAAAATGTTTCTTGGCGTGTGTACTTGTGTTTCAAACAACGGTTTAAAGTCTTGAAATTTGAGAATCTCTATTGCAAATATTCTTTTGAAAGATATGTGGTTACTTCTGAATTTCGAACCGATGTTTATAAATTGATCTTGTGGAATATAAATGAACGATAAATGATATGGGGCGATGTACAGAGGATGTGTGTGAAGGCTATGGCCGGAGGCGCACGTGAGACGACCTCCTAGGGTTTCAACCCTACCCTATACGGGTTTATAAAATTGTGAAAGCTATAGAGTACTACCTATGCATGTGTGGGTCACAACTGTATAGGGGTGTCGACACTTAAGGTCCTTTAGCTATGTGATGGGCGGGGTAGTGTCGGGCTACCTACAAACGCCCTGGGTGAATTGGGATGGACTGTGATATCCCAAGAGGTACCTGTGCGATGATATTATTGCATCGTGACCTCTCTGTGGGCAATCGTTACCCGCTGGGCTCTAATACGCCTCAGCTCAACTAATAATTTAAAATGTGGAATCTCTTCAGTTACATTCTTTTCATTCTTTCAGCCAAAACTCTGTTTTACATATTGTGGTATATTCTTACTCAGTTTTCACTGACAAATGTTTTTCTGCGTCGTCTTTTGCCATTTGAAAACCCGCAGGTTATGAATAAAGGTGGGAGAACGCGCACACGTAGTTGAAGGCGAATAAGAAGCTAGGAATCACCTAGTTAAATTGTTAACTTTTAGTTGAACTTTGAGAATTCAAACTTTGTCATCGTTGCTTCCTTTTAAAACTTTGTAAGGAGGGTTTCTCCTTTACTTTTATGTCAATAAAGTACTCTTGGATATCGTTAAGTTGTACTAGCAAGGAACCGTAGGTTCCGGGTTGTTTCAGTTGGTATCAGAGCCGACGGTTCCAACGCTAGTACGACTTCTCGATTTCCATTAAATAAAGATTCAAAATAACTGGAAGCTTTTCAAAAATTTAAAATGGACATAGGATAACTAAAAATGGAATTAAAACTAAACAAGCCGGGGTTGTGGGATAGTACAATAGGGTTCCTTGTTATTTGTGATTCCTTTGCTACTTGGATGTGAAATTTGTTATGCGCTACATGTATACCTCAATGTGTGTCATTACTGGATAATTGTTCTACGCATGTGATTTCTTGATTCTTAGATTATTTGAAATTAGTTCTGTTGAGAATAAGAGTGTATACGCGGTCTAGAACACTTCCGAGACTCCTTTTCTCTTCTTTCCGAACATGGACTTGGACGAGGACTAAGGATATGGGCAAGACCAAGTTGAAAACCAAGATGAGGACGCACAGGAGGAGCTTATAGATTGGGATGCCGACATGGATGAGATCGATGAGACTGACGAGAAGGAACATGAAGGAAACAATGAGGCGGAAGAGATTAGATCGACGCTGCTGATAGCGAGCTCATGCTCCCCACTGATGACGAAGAGTAGTTCCACACCCATCCCACCCTTAGGATTGTCATCTACTGCATTTCTTTTATCACGAGAGCGAACGTTTAGCTTACTTTAGGAGTTACTATTTACTTTATAGAATTGAGTAGCTCCTTACCATTTAAATGTTTGTGTGGATTATTTGATGGATGGATAAATGTATGCTTAAATTTTGAAACTTATAGGCTGCATGTATGTGAACTAGAAGTATAAATCCTTTCGACCTATATTAAGTAAGGTTATATATTTAAACAAAGGTACAATGCAATATTATACCAGGAGACGTGCAAGAGAAGTAGGAACAATGAACCAGGGAGGTCAGCAAACCCATGGCGGCCAAGTTCCACCCGTCGACCCCATTGAATTTCAGGAGATGCGTCAGGCAACTCTAGCTCTCACCCAAATTCTACAGAATACCCACAATGGAGGGGGGAATGTTATGAGTAGGGTAGCTGAACTCCGCCCTGACTTCTTTTATGGGACGGATGACCCCACCACCTTGGAAAACTGGATTAGGGACTTTGGAAAAGTCCTAGTATCTGCGCGCTGCCCTGAAGATCAGCGTGTCGAAGTAGCCCTCTACTACTTCAAGAAGGAGGCTGACAACTGGTGGTCAGCCAAGGGAGAAGAACTTCTCGCCCAGCAGGGATTTGGCTGGGAACAGCTGAAAGCAGCGCTACGAGAACGTTTCTATCCTGAACATGTCAAGGATAGGAAGTTCAAGGAATTCATGAACTTGAAACAGGGAAGTGACAACCCTTATGATTATCATCAGAAATACATGGAGTTGATGAGGTTTGGAAGGGAACTGGTGCCGACTGAGGCAAAGAAGATCAAGAGGTTTATAGGAGGTCTAAACTTCCAACTCCGAATGGCTTTGATTGCAACTCGATTTGACACACTTATGGACGCTTATGGGGCAGCTCAAGACGCCCAGAATTTGATTGATGAGAATAATGAAGAAATTAAGAAGAGGAAGTCTGAGGCACTGGCGGGGACAGGTTTCCAGAATCGTGGTTCGGGAAACAATAGCGGAGATAAAAGGTTTCGTCCCAACCCAGCCCCCACCAATCAATTTGGAAACCAAGGCCAGGTACGAATCTACAACTGCAAGCAATGCGGCATGAACCATCCAGGAGTGGACTGTCGGGGAAACAAAGTTAACTGCCTCAATTGTGGTAAGCTAGGCCATCGAAGGTTCGAATGTCGTTCAAGGCCCTCAGGGAACAACAGCGGTGGAAGCTTCAACAACAACAACTTCAATAACTTCGGGAATAACAATGGTGGAGGATATGGAGGAAACAATGTGAACCGCCAAGGGGGAAATGGAGGATACAATCGTGGAGGAAACAACTACGGAGGGAATAACATCGGTTATAATCAAGGAGGCAATAACAACCGTGGAAATCAGTATGGGGGAAACAACAACAATACCGGCAACAGAAACAACAATGGAGGAGGCTATAACCGAGGTAACAACTGGCAGGGAGGAAATGGTTACAACAACCGACCCCAAGGAAACAACAATGCTACTTCAGCAACCACAGTTGCAGGCGCACCTGCATCCGCAGCCACAGCACGCAGCGCAGCTGGAACTATCAATGTGATGAATCAGACTCAGGCAGCACAGGCCAACGTGGTGACTGGTACATTCCTAATCCATTCTACCCCTGCTTTTGTGTTATTTGATTCTGGAGCCACATTCTCTTTCATTTCATCTAATTTTGCTAAGAAATTAGACTTACCAAATCCTACCCCAATATCTATCTCAATCTCTACCCCTACTGGAGAAGTCACACCCTGCAATACCATGTACCCTGGAGTCAACCTAGAAATCTTAGGAGCCAAGCTACCTTCTGATCTAATTCTTTTCGATCTCGGCAACCTAGATGTCATCTTAGGTATGGATTGGCTTAGCAAATACAAAGCAACAATAGAGTGTGCCACCCAAAAGGTTAGGTTTCGTGGACCAAAAGGCGAGCGCCTATCCTATAGGGGTATAACTAGAGAACCCAAAATCCAAATCGTGTCAGCCCTAACCATCCTCTCCGATGTGAAGAAAGGGCATAGGGCATACCTCTGTACGATCCATGATCAGGAGAAAGAAGGGGAGAAATTAGAGGACATCCCAGTTGTGAATGAATTCCCAGATGTCTTTCCGGAAGAGCTTCCAGGAATGCCACCTAAAAGAACCGTAGACTTTGCGATAGATTTAGTACCAGGTACTGGACCAATCTCGAAGGCACCATATAGGATGGCACCAGCCGAGTTAAAGGAGCTTCAAGAGCAACTGAAGGAGTTAATGGACAAGGGTTTCATTAGACCTAGTGTTTCACCATGGGGAGCACCTGTTTTGTTCGTGAAGAAGAAGGATGGTAGCCTAAGACTTTGCATTGACTACCGTGAATTGAATGGAGTAACCGTTAAGAATAAGTACCCAATTCCAAGGATTGATGACTTATTCGACCAGCTACAAGGAGCCGATACCTTTTCGAAGATCGATTTAAGGTCTGGATATCATCAGCTTAGGATAGCTGAACAGGATATTCCTAAAACGGCATTTCGAACTCGCTATGGCCACTACGAGTTTACGGTAATGCCATTCGGTCTCACTAATGCTCCAGCAGCATTCATGGAGTTGATGAACCGCGTTCTCCAGAAGTACCTAGATAAGTTTGTTGTCGTTTTCATCGATGACATCCTAATCTACTCGAAAGGGAAGGAAGAACATGCACAGCATTTGAGGGAGGTGTTAGAAACCCTAAGGGAAGAGAAGTTGTATGGGAAGTTGTCAAAGTGCGAGTTTTGGTTGGATAGAGTGCCTTTCCTAGGGCATATTATATCCAAAGAAGGTGTTTCTGTTGACCCTGGAAAGATATCGGCGGTAAAGGACTGGCCCACACCAAAGAGCGTAACGGAGATAAGAAGCTTCCTAGGATTGGCAGGTTACTATCGACGATTCGTGAAGGATTTCTCCAAGATCGCGAAACCCATGACAACGTTAATGAAGAAGACAAGCAAGTACGTATGGGACAAGGATTGTGAGGAAGCATTCCAAACCCTAAAGGATAGGTTAACGTCGGCACCTGTGTTAACGTTACCTACTGAAGGAGGAGAATTTGAAGTCTACAGTGATGCGTCTAAGCACGGGTTAGGATGTGTTTTGATGCAAGATGGTAAAGTGATTGCGTATGCTTCAAGGCAACTAAAGTCCTACGAGGAGAATTACCCCACTCACGATTTGGAGTTGGCGGCCATAGTGTTTGCATTAAAGATATGGAGGCATTATCTCTACGGTACGACGTGCAAGATCTTTACCGATCACAAGAGCCTAAAGTACATATTCACTCAAAAGGAGCTGAATATGCGACAAAGAAGGTGGCTAGAATTGGTGAAAGATTATGATATCAAGATTCAATACCATGAGGGGAAAGCCAACGTAGTAGCGGATGCATTGAGCCGAAAGACGGAGCATACGGTAAATGCAATGTGGGTTTTGCCACCAAAGCTTTGCGAAGAGTTTCGAAGACTCGAGATTGAAGTATGCACGAAGGGAACAACGAACATGTTGTGTAATATGACGATAGTACCGGACATCTTCGAAGAAATAAAAGAAGCACAGAAAGAAGACGCTTTCCTACAAAAGATTAAGGAGAAGATCAACAAAGGCGAAGCACCCGATTTCAAAGTGGAGGAAGACGGAAGCGTGAAATTCAAGGGAAGATGGTGTGTACCAATAAAATGCGCGGAGGTAAAGGAGAAGATTATGAAGGAAGCTCATAACACGCCTTATTCGGTACATCCAGGAGGAGACAAGTTGTACAAGGATTTGAAGAAGAACTTCTGGTGGAAAGGTATGAAGAAGGAAGTAGCTGATTTCGTATCTCGATGTTTGACGTGTCAAAAGGTTAAGTTCGAGCACAAGAGACCAGGTGGGATGTTGCAACCATTGGAGATACCGGTATGGAAATGGGATTCCATCTCCATGGATTTTGTTACGGCTTTACCTGTTTCGACGAATGGATTGAACCAGATTTGGGTGGTAGTCGATAGATTGACGAAAACTGCGAGATTCATTCCCATGAAGGACACGTGGGACATGGAAAAGAGGGCGGATGCATACATCAAGAATGTAGTAAGACTACATGGAGTACCTAGCTCGATAATTTCTGATAGGGATCCAAACTTCTTATCACACTTCTGGAAGGAGCTACAAAAAGCCATGGGTACCGAGCTAAGGTTCAGCACAGCGTTTCACCCAGCTACGGATGGCCAGACCGAGAGAACGATTCAAACACTGGAGGACATGCTACGAGCTTGCATTTTGGACTTTGGAGGTTCATGGGTGGACAAGTTACCACTTATCGAATTCTCTTATAACAACAGCTACCATGCTAGCATAGGGATGGCACCCTACGAAGCACTGTATGGGAGGAAGTGCAGGACACCACTGTGTTGGAGCGACATCAGCGAGACGATCATTCTTGGACCACAAATGATCGAGGACTCGACAAACCAGATTCGAATGATCCAGCAAAGGATGAAAGCGGCCCAGGATCGACAAAAGTCTTACGCGGATTTGAAGAGAAGGCCATTGGAATTCAAAGTTGGTGACAAAGTGTTCTTAAGGGTTTCACCTACAAAGGGGGTTATGCGTTTCAATCAGAAAGGAAAATTAAGCCCCAAGTTCATTGGACCCTACGAAGTACTTGATCGTATAGGAGAGGTAGCCTATCGCCTGAATCTTCCAAACAGCCTAGGTAGAGTCCATAACGTCTTTCATGTGTCCCAACTCAAAGCTTATGTACCCGACCCGAGTCATATCATTGATCTTGAGCCTGTTGAACTCGATCCCTCTCTTACCTTTGAACAACAACCAATCAAAATCCTTGATACAAAGACCAGGAACACCCGTACCAAGTCCACCACGCTGGTCAAGGTTCTTTGGTCAAACCACCAAACGGAAGAGGAAACTTGGGAAGCCGAGGCAGACATGAGGAAACGTTACCCACACCTCTTCGACAAGGTATGAGCCGAGTGACGGGGACGTCACTCCTTTTAAGGGAGATGTGATTTAACAGCCGTATATTTAATTACCTGTCTTGTCTTGTTATTATGTGCACATTAGAACTGCATACCACATACTTGCATTGGGAGATTCGATTTACTTTAAGCTTCGGGGACGAAGCTTTGTTTTAAGGGAGATGTGATGTAATACCCCGATATTTTAGGGGGTATTTTAGGGAGTTTAACGAATTTTTCGGACCATTATTTGAAATTACGAAAGTTGTTTTCGTTCGCTAAAAGTGGTTTTTCATTATTATTATTATTATTATTGTTATTATTATTATTATTATTATTATTATTATTATCACTTTTCTTATAAAAAGTATTTTTTTTTTAGATGACACTTTTATTTTAATAGTTACTTGTATGTTTAATAGTTGGAGAAGGGTAGCGGGTCGTGTAATGTTTTAACGTGACAAAAGTATAGCTTTTAGTTAATAACGCGTAGCCACCACCGCGCTTAGTGGTACACCCGCCACACCACACGCTTTCTCTCATCATCTCCTTCCCCTTCCATTTTTGAGCAGAGACTTTCTCTGCGAATTCTCCGGCCAAAATCACCCACGGCAAGAACCAAAATTGGCCACCTCTTTTCCCAAAATTTCGTCCCGATTCATTCCAATCGAGTCAAAGACCAATCTCGCAATCAATTCCATCGAATTGACATTTCCGAAATCGAACCCGGAAATCACTCCCGTCGATTTCTCAATCGGGTTAATCCAAGCAAAACCCAGCTCTCTCTCTCTCGCTACCTTCCTCTCTCACCCTCTGTCTCTCTCTCTCTCGCTGTCCCTCTCCCTCTGCTCTCTGTTGGCGCCGAGCAAAGACCCAGGCCGAAGCCCAGAACCGCCCGACGCCGTCGCCCCTCTGCGTCGCCGAACCGCCCGCCGCCGCCGTCCGTCGTCCCTCTGCGTCGCCGAACCACCCGGCGTCGTCGTCCCCTGCTTCGTCCGCCATCACCAGCATCATCGTCGCCGTCCCTTTTTGTTTCCCGTTCGTCTTCTTCCTTTGGTAATAACCCACATACAACTCTTGTACTGTTTTGTGTTGTTCATCTCTTTAAATCCAAATTATCACCTTTAATTGGTAGTAGAATTGATTTCTTGGATATAATAATTGGGTGGGGTGATGTCTCTGTTGGATTTTGGTGCAGTTATAGTGTGTTTTGTTTGGAGGAGAAGATGAAAAGAAACAGTTGTAATTTGGGGGTTATGTTGTAAGATTTGAAAGTGTAAGGGTTGGGTTTGTATGATAATGAACTCGTGGGTTTATTATTGACCTTTTAACAATCTGTTTTCTTTTCTTTTAACAAAATATAGTGGAAGTTTTTTTTAACATAATGTAAACTAGTTATATATATAATTCTAATCCTTTTCAAAAAATGCATTTCCACACTTTTTGTAAAAAGTAAAATAGTGTGTTATTATTAATAAAAGTATATAATATTTATGTTATATTTTTCCTAACAACTAATTTTCCTCGTTTTGTAAATATCAAAAAAAAATTAGTACTTTTGCATCTTACAAACATCGTTCTCGTTAATACGAATTTTGTAATAAAGTAAGTTTTAGAATATAGTAGAAGTTTTCCTTTATTAATCTTAGCGTTAAATTAATATTAGCTACCTTTTCTTCATATGAATATACCTTTTTAAATCAAATAAAATTCTATTATTTTATTTAATGTCTCCTTACCTCAATTATTAATTTTCAAATTATAAGCCACTATCTTCTTATTTAACGTATATTATAAGCATATAATTATAGCTAGTGTAATATATTTTGTTTGGGGAATTAATTGGGGGATTTCACTTGCATTTCATATAGGACAATTTAATTACAATTCGTTGTGTGATGTATATGTGTTAATATAGGATTATGTGATTATTGTAGATACCGAGTTCGTAGGAGGCGAGTTCATCGAGGACCCCTACTACTAGTTCAGTGCTAGCTTGTGTGTGTGAAGTTCTCACCCCATTCCAGGTAAGTTTATGCGCACAATACTTTAACTATCAAAATGTTTCTTGGCGTGTGTACTTGTGTTTCAAACAACGGTTTAAAGTCTTGAAATTTGAGAATCTCTATTGCAAATATTCTTTTGAAAGATATGTGGTTACTTCTGAATTTCGAACCGATGTTTATAAATTGATCTTGTGGAATATAAATGAACGATAAATGATATGGGGCGATGTACAGAGGATGTGTGTGAAGGCTATGGCCGGAGGCGCACGTGAGACGACCTCCTAGGGTTTCAACCCTACCCTATACGGGTTTATAAAATTGTGAAAGCTATAGAGTACTACCTATGCATGTGTGGGTCACAACTGTATAGGGGTGTCGACACTTAAGGTCCTTTAGCTATGTGATGGGCGGGGTAGTGTCGGGCTACCTACAAACGCCCTGGGTGAATTGGGATGGACTGTGATATCCCAAGAGGTACCTGTGCGATGATATTATTGCATCGTGACCTCTCTGTGGGCAATCGTTACCCGCTGGGCTCTAATACGCCTCAGCTCAACTAATAATTTAAAATGTGGAATCTCTTCAGTTACATTCTTTTCATTCTTTCAGCCAAAACTCTGTTTTACATATTGTGGTATATTCTTACTCAGTTTTCACTGACAAATGTTTTTCTGCGTCGGCTTTTGCCATTTGAAAACCCGCAGGTTATGAATAAAGGTGGGAGAACGCGCACACGTAGTTGAAGGCGAATAAGAAGCTAGGAATCACCTAGTTAAATTGTTAACTTTTAGTTGAACTTTGAGAATTCAAACTTTGTCATCGTTGCTTCCTTTTAAAACTTTGTAAGGAGGGTTTCTCCTTTACTTTTATGTCAATAAAGTACTCTTGGATATCGTTAAGTTGTACTAGCAAGGAACCGTAGGTTCCGGGTTGTTTCAAATGTAGTTTTCAAACGTTGGGGAGTTGATACGGGTCGCGTATCCGTTAGTTAATATTTATTTATCAAGTTCGTTATTTAATTAATAAGTCGGGCTTGGCCCATTAGGTCTAGGGCTAGGGTGAAGTTATTTGTCTATTTAAGTATTTGTAATTCCCCAGTTTAGGCAAGCAATGAAATAATATTTCTCTGACTCTTGTCTCTCCCTATTCTTTTATCTCTCTCGTCCCCTTTTCGTCTCTCTCTCTGAATTTCTTCATCTAATCTTTCAATTTCTTTATTTTCGATACGTATAACGTATCAGGGACTTTTTAATGTCATGTGATTTTTGTTGATTGGTAGCAATTGAAAAATTGTCGATAGGTTTTTAAATTCTAACATCAATGTTTCACATATTCACTTAAAATTTTTTGTCTCTTCAAATCAAGGTCTGACGGCACTATATTAAAACGGCGAAAGAAAAATCTAACACGTGTAACATCACTAAAATTATTTCATTTTTTTTTTAAGTTTTGAACTTAAATCTTTTTATGGATTGCCTTTTTCGCCTCGTTCGTTGTCAAAGTGCCTATGGTTGTCTATTTACCTGCACTGGAAATAGTGGGATTGTGGAAGAGAAGAAACGTGGGATGTGCTTGAATTATCAACTGATTAATCCAAAATAAGTCCACACCCAAACTCACAAAGTAACTTTTGTTGAGAACGTGAGTTGAACTCCCACATTTCAGTTCGCCAGCACAATAATCATCACATCACTCATCTCCTTCGCCACCTGAGCTTATGCCAAGATTCAGTTTTAAAACTACTCGGTCTGTTTCTTCTTTTTCTTCCATTTTTGCCTTTTTCATCCGTAGACATGTCACTTTGACCCGGTAATTTGAATAACAAAACGATGCAATTTTTCAGTAATTTTTCATGGTGTTGTAAAGTAAAGTTTACTGCACAACACCATGAAAATTTTATCAAAAATTACAACGTATTGCTAATCAAATCATCGGGTCAAAGCGGCATGATGAATAGTGATAAAACTCAAAAGTAGAAGAAAGAGAAGAAACAGAAGAAGTATAAACTAACAGTGAAGTCTTCTACATGCATTTTCCAAAGCGTTCAAAAAAATGCTTCTACATATGAGCCTGTTTATCTATGGGCTCAAGGATTTGGAGATAGATCCAGGCCTGCTTTGTAAGGCACATACCACTGACTCACTATCTACCCATCCTAAAAAATTGCAAATAAGTAGGTAAAATTGCATTGGTGGTACCAAACTTTTGACTTTTGTTACACTTTGATACTCACCATTTCAATTTTGACATCGACTGTATTCAAATTTTGATTTAGTTGCAATAGTGGTATCCATAACAAAGCACGTTATTGTTGTCATCGCCCTCGTTGTTCTCGATGTTGGAGGCAATAAAATTTCTCCATAGTCAACTGGTGGTGATGTTCTTCGAACTAGCATATAAGTTTTTGGAAATCGTTTGAAACGATAGTTGAAAATCTTTTCATCTAAGAAATGTGCAATTTATATGGGCAAGATTCTTGTAAAATATGTAATGTAGTATTTCCCCCATGCTTGCTTCGACTATTGTTAGTTTGTAATTGTGAGTGTTCATATTACATGAGAACTGGTGAATTTTTATTTTAAAAACCATTAATTCCACTGTAAATTGAATTAAATACATCATTACAAAATAAATTAAAAAATTTAATTGATCTTAACTATCTATATAATAAAACAGAACGGTGTGGGTCCCATGCATATTTTTAAAAGACATTTTGAGGAGACATTTTCAAATAGACATTTTGAGCCGTCGGATTAAAAGTTCCTTCCCCACATACACCGTCAGATTAATATTTCGCCCTAGGTTTCTTCACTTCCTCCGCTTCCCTTTCACGTTCAGCTTTATGGTGCCCTTCTATCTCTATCTCCATTGCCGACGCCACAGGATTGCTCCACCTGCGACAACAATCGATTTGGAATCCCATGTGAGTGAAAGACTTCTGCTTCGTTTTCAGGTTCGCCCGCCGCTTTTCATCGACTTCGTTTTTCAGGTTCGCCGTTTTGTTTCTCTGCTAGGAATCCCATGTGAGTGAAAGACTTCTGCTTCGATTTCGTCGCCAGTCACAATGTCACAATTTATTCGATTTGGTTCTCAGGTTTCACCGTTTTCATTTTTGTGTAGATAATCGATTCGATTTTGTTCGCCGTGCTTCTTTTCAACAGTTTCGACTTATTTCGCAGGTTTGATTACTTCTGCGAATTGGTTCTCAGGCTCGCCTCTTTTCTTCGATTTGGTTCTCAGGTTGGTTGCCAGTTCACGAATACCGGGTAGCTGAAATACATCCCTTAGATTACAAAAAAGAGATAATCGCTGGATTGATTCTTTTTCTCACACATTATCATTGAACTGCAGAAAACAAAGGGTTCCACACGTCTCGCTCCAGTTCCGTCACGCCGCTCCCAGCATCGGCATCGTCGCCTTATGTATCTATCTCGCTGGTAAACCCGTTTCGTCGTCGTCGCACGCTCCAGAAGTGCGGCTCTCGCTTCAGTTACGCCACACCCCTCCCGTACTTGGAATCGCCATCGTACCCCTCTCGCAGGTGATGCCTCAGTCGTCTCCTTATCTATCTCCATTGCTATATGTGTGTTGATTATTGTTGTTTCAGCTGTTTTGTGTTCCCGATTTTTCTATTTAGGGTTCTATTTGGATAAGAGGGAAATCAAGAGGATTGAGGCAGCGAGGAGGGTTCTGGCATGATCGTACACAGTGTTTCGTGTTTGTGGCGTTCGTTATCTGGGTTATGTTATCGACTTTGAGCAGTGGGTGTAGGTTTTCGTTAGTGGTGAACTGACGGATAAGGATGACGAGGGCTATGGCGCGTCTGTACACCGTCTCTCAGGTGAAATAGCATTTGCTGGAGACCTGATGTTATTTCATTTGTTTTTCGATCTCTTCTTTCATCTTCTGATCATTGATCTGTGTGGCTGTTGTTTCTTTGTTGTGACCTACCACTCTGTCCTAGCTCTTTCTTCCCAATTTGACTTTTGTCACTATTCACCGAGTCATTTTGACCTGATGATTTGAATAGCAAATAGATGTAATTTTTTGATGATTTTTTCATGGTGTTGTAGAGTAAAATGTGCTCTATAATATGGTGAAAAAATTATCAAAAAATTGTATCATTTTGCTATCCAAATCACCCGGTCAAAGTGACCCAGATACGAGTCAAAAAAGTCCGATGGGAAGAAAGAGCTGGGACGGAGTGGTATCTCACAGTTTAGACAATTTCTAGCAATTATTTGGGAGACACTTATATAAACGGTAGTTAATTACTTTTGATGTGCACAAACTTGAAATCTATAAGAATGTGTATTATTTAGTTGTTTTCTTCTGTTGAACAAAGTGTATTATTTAGTTGTTGAAGGACGGCTTATGATACAATGTAGATTTTATTGAAATAGAAAATCAATGATAAATTTGATTTGCAAGCCGGGCATCTGGAACAATTAGTGGACGTTCTTTTGATTAAGAATTTATTTTGACCAATCTATTCTTGATTAAGAATTTGATTTGATACAGAGGTCAAGGGAGATATTTCAAGAAGAGAAAGCTCTAACAATGGAGACTTCTTTCTATAACTGCAGCATGCTACTGTCTCAGAGATATGCACATGTCATTTTCCTTTTTTTTTTTGTTTTTTGTTTTTTTTTTTTGCATTCCTATATTGTGTTTTTGTAGTAGGAAGCAATGGGTTGTCAGGTTCTATGTATATATCAGGTCTTGAGTTGGCATATCTCATTGGGGCGAAATTCGGGAACGGCTTCCATACGGTAAGAATCCGTGCGGTTGTCATCCCGTTAATATCACAGGGTTTAAAATTTGCCACGTGGATAAGGATGACTAGGTAGAAACGTCATGGCTATGACCATGGCCATTGCCAAAACTTCTCTTGATGTTTCTGCAACTTCCATGTTTCAGCCTTAAATCCGAATTTCCTAAAAGTCACTAGAATTATTCTTTATGATTTTCTTCTTATGATGTCCATGGTCGATCTGAACGGATGCAATGGCCACAGAGTTCAGTAAAAATCGAAAAGCTTAGTTGTTGGTAACATCTGATTTCTGAAATCAGATGTGTGCTCTGGGTAGGCGATAACAAGTTTCTTTCTCATGTTGGAGAGGAACTCTAATGTTTAATAGCACATTAGCAACAGTTTTTCCTTTTCCTTTACAGGTCAACCCCTAAGGAATTGAGAGGCCCTCATGTTTGTTTGAACAAAGTAGCTTATAAGCAATGACACCCACTCTTTAGAAAGAATCAATGTCCGCAGCAATCTATTATGAAAATTATTCCAGCTTTTTCTTATTGTTTCAACATTTTTAGTACTATCATTTTCTTTATAACACCCACTCTTCTGGCTGCAGGGTTTGAATAGTTTGCAGTGAAATGCAGGTGTGGATTAGAGACAGAGGGGTGGGTAAAGAAACAAAAGCTTATGACATTGTCCGGTCGTATTTGGTGTAAGGAGATATTTTTTAAGTTTCACCTTAACTATTTTAACACTCTCCTTTGCCTTATAAATGTCATCTTTGTTTAGATGTTGTTAATGTTCTGCACTAGAGGGAGAACAACGACAACTTATTTGTGTTGATTAATTGACAATCATCATGGCATCAACAGGTATTTCAGTTTCATTTTCCATTGATGATGAAACTATTATGCTTGAGGCCATGACAATGCTGATTTACTTTTGATGACAATGGTAATAACAAACCTCCAATTGAAAGTTTCATTTGAGTTTTACCATATTGTTGATGGCTTCTTGCACTCCTTTGAGCAGAAGGGAAATCAAAGCAAAGAATAGAGGATGTGCAACAAGATATTATTAAGCTTTTGTTCTCAGCCAGAGGTAAGCTTTTTTTTTTTTTGCGGATCAAGAAGAACTTCATTACTTAAAATATAGTACAAAACATAGCCAAGTCATCAAATAGAAAGAAACCTACTTAGGCGACACATCGCGACACCAACCGCCAAACTAGCAAGTGAATGGCCTCAAAACTTCACAGCAGGCCTCACAAAACAAACCATTGTTCCAACCCTTACCAAAAACTTAACCAAACTACCCACCAAGATAAACAAATATTAACAACCATAAACAAGTTTCATAAACAGGATTCAACAAAAACAAGCCTAACACGAGAATCCAACCAACATCCTAGCACGCAGACTCAGCAGCAGACAACTCCAGAGATCCACCTAGGCATCGATGAATGGAATAACAGCAGACATCAACTCATTGTCCGGAAGAGGAGGGAGATCACCACCAGCATCTTCATTGCCAGCTTTAGCATCAGCCACCACATCATTGCCACCTGGAGTTTGGTTTCCAGAAACCAGAGCTGTGGAACCTTCTTTGCCAGCATGATTCGGAGCTTGTGCCATAAAAACTGGGGGCAACACTGCTAGGGGAAAAGCGTCTGAAACTTCCATCAATGCTTGGGGCGCCAATGGAGTGAACTGTGGATGAATTTGAAGAGACCCTGGTTTCCAAGACAAACCACCTTTCTGAACTTCAACTTCTATCCAATCAGTAGCAGCTGAAGAATACTAAACTGTTAGCAAACACTAAGGAAAGCAGCTAAAGCTTCTGCTTGAAAATACATATGATCAACAGAGGAATTATGCTGATGAAATAAAGTCTTATTTCTAGAGATCCAAAGAATCCAAATAATGGCTGGGATCCAGTGCCAATTATGAATGGATTTTCTAGTCTTCTTTCTTTTTAACCAACTGAAAATCCATTGCTGAAAATTGCAAGTGTTATTGTTGGGTTTAAGAGAACTATTAATAGGAGCTCTCTCCCAAAGCCTTTGAGCCACAGAGCAGTGGAAGAAAATGTGAAGGGGAGTTTCAACTAGCTGAAGATTGCATTTGGGACAGTTGGGGTTAACTGAAGAGATTCTAAAGTGAATATTATCTAGACAAGGCAGAGAGTTAGTACAAATACGCCATAGGAGGTGAATAATATTAGCAGGGAGATTAGATTTCCAGAGGTTCTTCCAATGGATTTCAGAAGAGATAGAGCGGAATTGAAGACGAGTGCTAGATAAGTTTGGGGAGGAATTATTATAGTTTTGATGGAGGTAAGCTGTTTTAACAGAGTAGACTCCATTGGAGGTAAACTTCCAGCGGGGGGTGTCATGATCATCAGCAGAACCTAACGGAATACTTTGAATTCTACTACTTAGCCATGGCGGGAAAAGACTTTCAACAAGAGTAATATTCCAAGAATGCCCATCTTGTGCAATTAACTGCTCAACCCTTTTAAAACTGTTGTTTGGATCTGTTTGCTTCAAACACTCCTCAATCGAGTTTCCTGGAACATCTGGAATCCAACCACTACTTCTAATAATCAAAGACTGACCCTTAGCCAACTTCCATTGCAACCCCAGGGAAAGGGTAGTTCTTCCCTTGCAGATGTTTTTCCAAGCACTGGAGGCTAAGTTAGTAGCTCTATTAGCCAAAACGTGTGTCCTCTTACAGTATTTAGGTAAGAAATAGGAGCTGAAAAAGCTTTTTGGATCATTAATAAGCTTCCAACAATTTTTGGCTAGCAGAGCATTATTAAAACATTGCAAATTTTTTAACCCCAACCCCCCCTTCTGTGTTTTATTGCACAGGAAGTCCCAAGAGAGCCAATGAATACATCTTTTAGAAGTTGAACCAGCCCAGAAGAATCTTGAGAAGATGCTTTGAATGTGATCACAATCTTTCTTAGGGAACATACATATGGACATTGGGTAAACTAGAAAGCTGTTAAGTACAGATTTAATAAGAGTGGCTCTACCAAAAGTATTAAGGAGTAAACTATTAAGGAGTAAACTCTGCCAACCAGCACACTTATCATTTATTTTGAGGATGGTGGACTTAATTATTTCCTTGTTAGTTCCTTGCTTATCTAGTGTTATTCCTAGGTATTTACCTATTGAATCGTGAGGCTGTAAGCCTAGGTTGTTTGAGAATTGCATTTTGTCAGCATCTGAACAGTTTGGGCTAAAGACTAGAGAGGACTTATCAAGATTGATTGCTTGTCCTGATTCAGTTGCATAGGTATCAAGAAGAGTCTTGATATTCAAAGCTGTATTAGGATAGATTTGGAAGAACAGAAGGGTATCATCCGCAAATTGAAGGTGAGAAATGGTTTTACCTCTAGCAAATGGAATTCCCTGAATCAAATTGTCAGATTCAGCCATTTGGAGAGAGCTGGATAAAGCCTCAGCACAGAGGGCAAAAAGGAAGGGGGACAAAGGATCTCCTTGCCTTAAACCCCTGTGAGGGGTGAAGGAGTGAGATTGTGATCCATTGATAATAAGAGAGTAAGATACAGTAGAGACACACTGCATGATAAGTCTAGAGAAGTGGGGGGGAAAGTGCATTTGGAACATTACTTGCTCTAGAAAATCCCATCTCACTCTATCAAAGGCTTTAGAGATGTCCAGCTTGAGGGCTCCTAATTTGGGTTGATTAGCTGAGCTGGCTTTGTGAATAGTATACACTAAGTCCTGGCCTATAAGGATATTATCTTGAATAAGTCTATTAGGAATGAAGCCATTTTGATTGACAGAAATTAATGAAGGAAGAACATGTTTAAGCCTATTTGCTAAAACCTTAGCAATTATACGATATAAGACATTGCACAAACTTATAGGCCTAAAGTCAGTAACTGTTTGGGGATTATTTATTTTTGGGATAAAAATAATATGTGTCTTATTAAGCTCTCTTAACATAAACCCAGAGTTTAGGAAAGAAAGAACCGCTGAAGTGATTGAGGTGGAGAGGAGAGACCAGTTTTGCTGGAAGAATGCTGGTTGAAACCCATCTGGACCAGGTGCCTTAAGGGGGGCCATACTAAAGACTGCATCAGACACTTCAGAGGCAGTGAATGTGCTGGACAACAGGCGTTGTTGCTCCATATTGAGCGTCTTAGTGATGTTAAAGAGAAGGGAGAAGGAGAAAAGATCATCATTTTGTTGGGCTAAGTCTGCAGCTGATGGAGAAGGTTGTGAGTAGATAGTAGAATAATGCTCCAGGAAGATTTTCATGATGGTGGGTTGATCCGAGATCAGAGTACCATCAGAGAGTTTCAGGTTGTGAATAGAGTTAAAGTTTTTCCTTATTTTAGTGTAAGCATGGAAGAATTTTGTGTTCTTGCTGCCTTCTTGGAGCCATTTGCAGCGGGCTCTATGAGCCCAGTAGATCTCTTCAGAGGTGAGGAGATCATGAAGGAGTTTGTGGTTGGCTACAAAATTAGCTGCAGCAGAAGGATCAGGGAGTAAGGTCTGGTAGTGGGCGATGTTAGCTTTAGCCGTGGCTATTTGGTTCCCTAATGAAGGTTTGGCCCTCGCCCAGGCCCTGAAAGCCTTTAACGTAATTGAGAGCAGCTTAACCACCCTGAAGCATGGAGAGCCTCTAATAGGAAGTCTCCAAATGTAGGACAAGAGGTCTTTTGTTTCTGGGTTCTTAAGCCACCATATTTCAAATCTTCTAGGGGGGTTAATACACGTGAGATTAGAGTCTAGAAGCTTAAGGACAATAGGGGAATGATCCGAGACTCCAATACCTAGATTATGCATTGTAACACAAGGGAAAAGGGACAGAAAATCAAAGTTGCACCAAGCTCTATCTAAACGTTCAAAAGTGGGAGAGGAACTAAATCTACAATTTGACCACGTAAACCAGGGACCTATGTTTTTAACTTCAAACATACCCCAAAGATTCAAATAGTTTAAGAGTTGATTGGCACCTCTGATAACAGAGGCACAGGGCCCAGTTTTGTCATGAGGAAACAGGACTTGATTAAAATCTCCAATGATGAGAAGAGGACTGTTTAGTGGTAGAATTTGGTTAAATTGTTTCCAAACCTCCTCTCTTTTGTCATAGTTTGGTTGACCATACACCAGACCAATAAAGCAGTGTTGAGTAGAGGAAGAGTTACTGAGAAGTTCTAGCAGAATGAGATTAGAAGATGACCATTTGGGAGAGATAGTGAACACATTAGAGTGCCATGCACACCATAGCCCTCCCCTAGAACCAACTGGCTCAACAGAGAAGTGGTTTTGGAATCCTAATTTCCTAAATTTTCGATTTATAAAAGTGGAAGATTGTTTAGTCTCAGAGAGGAAGATTATTTGAGGTTTGTGTCTACGGGTCAGGGAGAAGACTTCACGAATTGCAGGGTCCTGACCCAAACCCCTGCAATTCCAGCAAAGAAGACTCATGGCTCTCTTGGGGGTTGTTGTGGCACAACCACCCCAAAGCCTAGTTTAGGTTTTTTAAAAAAATCAGATTGAGTGATAAACTGGTCATTCAAAGGTCTACAACGTTTTTTGAACTTAAATTTGAAAAAATTCTCGGAGAAGGGGTTAAAATTGAGTTGCAAAATGGATTCAAAGAAATTTAAGTTACCTTTGATTGCCTCTGGCTTGGAAGATGTCTTCTGCTTTTTACCTTTTCCCTTGGGGTCAACTGCTTGTTGTTCCACCACCTCTTTTGGCTTAGGGGTCTTCTTGAGAGCTTGAATCTGGAGTGGTTTTGCTTTGATTGGCATCTTGCCTTTTCCTTTGTCCAAAACTTTCTCCGAAGCCTTTTTGGTAATCGCTTTCTTTTCCACCCCTGGCACCTTCTTCCCTACAGCCCTCTTTCCCCTTGATTTCTTTGGTACTGATGGTCCACTTTCCTTCAACATCTTGTCTATCTCAGCCAAGTCTTGTCTTCTCTGTGTCTTACCAGAGTCTGGTTCGGTGGTGGCTGTGGGAGAGAAGTCTGGGGCTCTTATAGAGAAACTTGAGTGTTCTAGTTTTTTGAAGGTGGTTGGGAGTTGTCTCACCATTGTGGGTTGGGACAAAGAGAGCGATTGAATAGAGGAGGGTGTAGGATAGGTTGTAGGATTCTGCAAAACTGGAGTCTGGGAGAGAGATGATGGATTTATAGTGTTGATAGGGGGTAGGTTACAGAGTTCTTGAAACAATGAATCTCCTCTTTGAATTCCCAACTGCATGCGTTGATTTAATGCGAGGGCATTGAACCAATCAGTTTGAAAATGAACCGGTTGTGCCTGTTGGGAAGCAGAGCCATTCATGGCGCCTCTTGGAAAGCATGCATGCATTTGTGAGGCCATAGGAACCGTTTCGACCCGGGATTGGTGCATGTGAGGGGTTGTTGACTGATGATCTTCTCTCATGGATTGGTTCCCTATAAAAGGAGGATCACTCTCCAATCTTGGCCTTTTGGAGCTCTCATTCTGGTGAGGTTCAGAGGGGGGGGTAAAGTAGTTTGCAGAGTCCGTGGAGGAGGTTGAGTGCTCAGAGAGATGAGGGTTATTTGGGATGGGGGGTCCTTGGTTGGGATCTTGCAGTGTAGGAACGTCAAGAAATTCATAGATGGGGGTTCTGCTAGTGTCAAACTTCATAGTACGATAGGGGCCATGTTTGGAGTGGAGTTTGAGGAGATGGGTGAACATTTTCCGTTGAGGGTTTACATAGAATGGGTAGGATGAGAGATGGTGCGACTGCAAGTATCTAGCCTCCAACTTGTCCAAGACTTCTACCAGGTTAGTGTTACAACTCTTGTTATCATGACCAACACACCCACATCTGTAACAAATTTTAAAGATCCTTTCATACCTGAAAAATACCCACTTCTTTTCATCTTCCCCTGGGACATTGACATAGGCGCCTGGGGTTAGGGCTTGATCCAGAGAAACTCTGACTTTGATACGCAAAGCATGAAGAGCTCTGACCCTATCAAATGACCAATCTACCACAATCAGGTCCCCTGCTAGGTTGCCCAATTTTTCAGCCGTGTCCCTGTCAAATCCCTCTAGAGGAATATTTGGTACTTGAAACCAGACATCTGCTTTAGAAAAATCAACTTCTGACAAGGATTGATTATTTTGTCTTTCCTTGAAAATTAAGGACAAACCATGAATAGAGATTAGGGATTCATTCAGGAAAAACTCTTTGTCTTTAGGATTTTGAAAATGGAACAGATAAACTTCCAGTTTTTTTTCAATCCAAACTGATCCCATTGTTTTCCATGCTTTGCAGATTGTTTGTTGAATAACAAGAGGAGAAAGAGAGAATTTACCAACAAACTTCCCTACCAGAGTATGCTTCATGATTTCTCTGAAGGTGAAAGCCCTGTTAGGATTCAGAGAGATCACAGACCCCCGTTCATCTAGACGTTCCTCCATGGAGTCATTGGAAGAGGGGCTACTAACATCAAAGTGAAAGGGATTAGACATTGAGGATTAAAGATTAGCAGAGAAACTAGAATTGGAGAGAGATACAAGTGAGAATGAATCAATGAACAACTCAGTGCTACTTAAAATAAACAACCATGAAGAATTCCTGCATCCAAAGATTTGAAAAGATTTTGATTAGTAAGATAAGGGAGCTATCACCCTAGAATCAAAAGAACCAATGCATGCACACGAAATAATTTGCTAAATCTCGGGAGAGAGCAAATTTGGTTTAGCCAAGATTGCCTTGCAGGAAATGATTGCATAATAGGTAGTAGGGTTGTGGGGTTTTCAGAGGGAAGAGTGGGAGAAGAGGGTTAGGGAAGGCCAGCAATTCGATTGGCTGAACCAACCAATAAGCATGCAGACCAACCCCAAGAGTGATGGAAGATGAAACGATTGAGATCAAGTGAGATCAAATGAAATCAAATGGGATTGATTGGAGCTAGCTGAAGTGAATACTGGGTAGTTTTGAAGGTGGTGTGGCTCAAAGAGAGCATAGGAGGGGGCTCCAGGGAGAGAGCAAAACTCTATGCAGACATATGGTATGAGAGAGAGAGTCAATCTCTGTACTAGCCAGAGGTAAGCTTTTGGATTCCTTTATGAAAAAGATGCAGATATAATACCTTCATTTACCTTAACTTAGCTTATTACACTAAGGCCGAGCCACTGTACTTCAATTTTCTAGGTTAGCCATGGTTCATTCCTAGACTGTTTGAGGTAAGATAGTTGGGCAATTGATAACCATAGTGCTAAACGGTAGCAGACTTAAAAAGGGTGTAGTTGTAGTACACCTTTTGCAGTCCGACCACGGTTTTGCCTGTTGTGTTAGATTTGCTGTACATTTCTAATTCAGATTTCTCATTAGTTATGGCGTATTTAGTTTAACATCTAAAGGTTAAACCATACTCTTTATTGGCTCCTCCCTATCATGACCTTGCTCGAAGTATATAGAGAGTCCCTCTATTTTTTTTTTTTTTTTTTTTTTTTTTTTTTGTGGTAGTCCACGGTAAGAGGCCATTGGTTTATGCGTTGATTAAGAAATTAAATCACATCCACTTTCAGATTTCAACATATGAAATGGTTTTTTTTTACTTCTATTCCAAGGGGAAGAGCTCAAAGACATGATAATGCACCAACTGATAGCACTGAGTCATACTTTCAATTGGAAGTCTGTGTTTGTTGCTTCAAGGCATTTGGATGTCTTTGTGATAGTTGCAATAGTTAATCTTCACTTCATTTGTGAAGCTTTCAAGTGCTCTTACAAATTTGTCATCAAGATAGACATGACTAAGAATAGATATGCATTGAGAATTTCAAGGTCACATTTGTTTACTTGCTTACCGTCCATCTTTGTTCTTCTTTTCAGCATAGGCGGATTAGTCAGTGTCAGTTACAAGGAATAAAAGGTGCAATGGCAATTTCCCCACGTGCGAGGACCTTTTTTTGTTGTTTATGGTGTAGTGCCTTTGAGAAAGGCGAACATCGTTTGAAATGTATATTTGGATAAATTGAATTCAATTTGATTTATCTTTTTCTGATTTGGTGTCTTCGTAAGTTCATTTGATGTTGATTATCTTGATGTTCTGAACAAATCTACTGTCTTCTGTGGGTTTGCTTATTTTTTATTTTTCGCCGTGCCTTTAGGCACGGGCAATAAGTATATAATTACAGGACCCTACCATTATAAAGGTCTAAAGCGGACCTTCGCCTGTCTACCCCTTAGCCGGTTCTGCTTATAAATATGGCACATTTGAAGATGTACCTTTTTTTTGTAGAAGTTTTTTTCGATACCGAAGGACTGTGACAAATGCGCCCTACAGACAGCTCAGAAATTCCAAATAGTTTCATTGCATATAAAAAAGATCCAATAAACATGACAATTCACTATCATAGAAGATAATATGTACCATAATTAAGTAGCCTCTTAAATTACTGACTAAAATAAAGAGCCATGGATGTCTGTTGACAATGACATAAACTTCAAAACTAAATGATTCTCGTCTCCAATGATAATCACTAGATAAGAGTGATATCCAACAATTCATAAATGAATGAATTTGTATGTCTTCAAAAAAAAATCACAAAATTAAAAGGCCATATTTATCATAAACTTTATTGAGGGAAAAATCTAAACGCATTAAAGAATATGTGAGTCTACACATATATTGATTCTAAACAAAATCTACATGTATAATTGAGGTTAAAAAAAGTTCTACGCTTGGTCATCTCTCCTCTGCTCATCATATTCAGCCCTATCTTGCTCGGCGCCGCCTTTGTGCTCATGGCGGTGATGGCCGGTTTCGCTGCGGCGGAGAAGATGAAGGAGCAGGGGCAACAGATGTGGGGCGCCGCCTAGTGATTTGCTGCCTCGTAATGTACGCCGAGGAGTCTTTGTCTTGCGCAGAATATGAATTTTCCTTTTTTACCCGTAATAAGTAGTAGTAATATATGTACATGTGTCTGTGTGTGCTTCATTAGTTGCTTTTCAAGTAATTCCAATTCCACTAATATTAAGAACAATAATCAAGACAAAAATACAGTCATAAATTGTCAAATCTCCAGTATTCTTAAAAGACAAAAATACAGTACATGGCATGACTATCGTGAAAACTATGAGTACTACCTATGCATGTGTAGGTCACTACTGTATAGGGGTGTCGACACTTAAGGTCTCATTAGTATAGTTTGGGGGGGATAGCGAATGGCTATCTACTAACGTCAGGGGAGAATTGGGATTTGTGATATCCCAAGAAGCACCCATTTTCTATTATTTATTGCATCGTAACCTCTCTGTCCACATCGTAACTGTTGGGGCTCGTAGGCCACGGCTCAACCAAATCAATGAATAAAATGTGGTTACTGCTTATCTTACTGCTCATTTTAATGTGTATATTTTTGTGTTAGCCAAAAACTCTGTCTTTACGTGTTGTGGTATAATCTTACTCAGTTTTTACTGACAAAATGTTTTACTGCGTCGGCTTTTGCTATTTTAAAACCGCATGTTAGATGAATAAAGGTGGGGGAAACGCGCACACGTAGCTGAAGGCAAATAACAAGCTAGGAAGCACCTAGTAATTGTTAGCAATGAGTAGTATTTCGATTTCAAAACATTGTTATCATTGTTTCCTTATAAATTATGTTGGAGGGTTCTTCCTTTTATTTTAATAAAATATTATTTGAATTATCGTTAAGTCGCGCTAGCAGGAACCTTAGGATCCGAGTTGTTTCATTAATGGTCGTCACAAATCAGGCCAACATTCAAAAATTCAAGCCCAAACACATGATGCAACACCCCGCGATTCCAGGCCTAGCCCAAACCGCTAAGATGTCCCCCGCACGAGGAGTTTTACCTCATTGTGAACGGAGTAGAACGTCGGCCTCGTACCAAACCATAAAGAACAAAACTTCAAATTTAATTCAAAATCAACTTTATTACAATAAAGGAAATGACCGAACGCGGTCCTTAACATGGAAACTTGAAAAACAAACCAAATTGTTTGAAAAGAAACAAAAACATGAAACTAGTGATTTATTTTCATGAGAGCTAGAGTGATTCCTTGATCCAAGCTAGTGATTCGTTCCCCCAGAGTCTGCAGCGGTGCTAACCTGCGGGTTTTACAATAGACAAAGCCGACCGCAGTTTTTCCAAATGTCAGCTTAAGCTGAGTAAAAAATACCTCAACATGTAAACAGATGATTGGGCACATAATTCAAGAATAAGTAAAGGAAAAAAGTAAAGAAAAAGATGATTAAAGCTTTAAATTGAGACCACAAAGGCAAACAAGAAGGTAAAGGGATAAACTTGGATTCGACATTCCATCTCAATCTTTCTTATTAAAGTCCTCCTTCAAAACTTTTCTGCCGGCCACCTGGCCACGTGCCACGGGAGCAGCTAACTCTACTGCCCCATGAGCCCCAGAAATTAAACATTGTACGAGCGAATGCAGAGTTCCCGCCTGCCTCGAAAATAAATCAGGGTTACTTCGTGGGTCTAACAAACCCTACTTCAACCCTACTTCAACCCGACAGTTGTGAAAGCCCCTCTAAATATGGCCTTCCCGCCTCAATACTGACCTACAAGACCTTAAGTGTCGACACCCCCTAGAGGTTAGCAACTCCGCTAGAGTAGTACAAGTAGGAACCCCCAAGTCCTCATGGTAGTGTAGGACTATGGGTACCAAGGGTACGCCAGAGTTTGGCTCCCAAAATCTCTTGACCAGAACATATGGTCCTTAACAATATAATCACCAAAGTGAACTAAAGAAGAGCTCGTACAAGTTATCTTTCACTTTACGTTACTTAGTGTCTTATGAGTATCCCTTGAAAGAAGGTGATTCTCGATCCAAACCAGGTATTCAAAACCAATAAGGAAAACAAGGATTACAGTGCTGATCATTTCTAAGATGGACATAACTCATATCTTCAAGAGAGAGATTTCAGTTTCACACTTTGTGCCAAAGTAAACATGATTTTCAGAGTTTCAACAAATGGATAGTACGATAATCAAAACAGTAACAAATTTGGCACATAACACATCTTGGAAACTCATTTTGATGGTAGAAGAGTCGAACATATAACTTACTTGGATTAAAGAAAGCTCCACACACACAAGCAAGCACGAAAACTAGTACTCGTCGTACGGGTTCTCAATGAACTGATCGTCTACGAACCCTACAATAGTCGAATAATCCTAACATTAATATACGACCAACCTCATACAACAAATTCAATCATGCCTATATGCAAATGCAAAGAATATTCCCCGACAAGTTCCCAATAAAATTTTATCCCAAATTACATTACGAAACTCTAGTATTAGAAAAAGAATATTAATTTATAAATTCTGAAAATAAATAAGACTAAAACAATTAAAGGTATGATTTAAACTATTAAATATTATACTTAGGAAAAAGCTATTTATAATTAGTATTTAGAAAAGAGTATAATATTTAAAGTAGATGATAGTATTAAAGAAAAGTTATATTTACTTATTAAAAGAGTAAATACTTATTTATAAACCAATATCTACTTTTATAAGAAAAGATCCTGAATTAAAACACACAAAAGTAAAATTATATAATAACTTAAGAAAACCACTTTATTTATTAACAAAAACATCTATTTTTATTAGTAAAACTCTTCTTACCAAATGATACTATAAAAACTTATATTTATTTTCATATTATAAAAACTACTTAATTATAATTAAAATCAATAAACAAAACACTAAATAAAGATATAAGAATAACAATTAAAATAAAACAGCTTCTAGTAATAACCAAGACCACCCTAAAGTTTCTGAAAATACAACAACCACCCCGAAACCATTTAAATCTCTCAATTTCTCCATCTTCCTCCTCTTCCACATTACAGTGATGCAATAACACAATTCAACTTGATCAACCACACACAAATGCTCTGACAGATGCTAATTGAGAAACATAACGAATGAGAACAACAAGAGGGGTTTTTCAGGTGTTTACCGAATGAAGGAGGGCGATGTGAAGAACAACGATGGCGGCAACGGTGGTGTGGTGTCAATTCTGAAACTGCAGCGCTGCCGCTGCTACTAGGTCTGGCGAGCTGGAATTCGATCGGAAAGGCTGTAGGAATGGCCACAGGTCGGTGAGAGGGCCGATCGAGTTTTAACGCCGGAAACCGGGTTTTGGGTCGCGAAATCGGGTCGGCGCAGAATAGAGCCGACGAAGGCTCCTTTGGTCCATCTGGTTCGTCGGAAAGGAGAGGGAGAAAGGGCGAGCTTGTCGGCTTTTGGGTCGCCGGAAAATGGAGCAGCGATGGTGGTCGGGTTCAATCGGGTCGGAGCCGGGTCAGCACAAAAACAGAGCCGACAGTGGCTCTGTTGGCTCCTGGTGGTTCGTCGGGAAGAAGAGGGGGAGGAGGCGACCTTGGCGGCGCTATTTCTGGTGGGTTTCCGCCCGAAATTTCTGGGACAATGGTGGTGGTGATGTACGACGGTCCTTTGGGGAAAAACAGAGCACTGGTTTTGCTTGCATCTAAAAACAGAGGGTGTGAGATTGAGGTGAAGAAGAGAGGAGTTGGTGGGTTGATTTATGTGGACTGGAGGTGGTGTTGAGGGAGATCGTGGCATGGTGGTGAAGGTGGTTCCGTTGATTTGGGGATGATGGAGAAGAAGATGGGTTTCCCGTCTGTTAGAGAGGGAGAGGGAGAGAGAGAGAGACCAGTGGGTTTACACCCAAGTTTGAGAAAAGACACTTTAACCCCCACACCAAAATTTACGAAACTACAAATGCATACTCCCTATTGTTTAGGAAAAGCTAACACTAACCCACAACCTTAGAAAATTATCAAATAAACACCCTATTAAAAATAGTAGTATTACACATGATCCCAGATAATATTAAAAGTATTATCGAATTTAATCATACTTTAAGCACATTCTACCTTTTTTCTACCGTATTCACTAGGCCAACCAATTAACACAACTCTTGGCGTGACTGCCACGAGATTGTAACACCCATGCCTAACAATCATGTTGGTGGGATATATGGAGCCCAAGATTAATGGGTAAGTCGAGCCATAGATAATTTGAAATAGCACTACTTGTACGAAAGTTACCGTTAATAGAAAGATAATCTGTTTTAAAGTTCACGTTGTTCAGTGATGTAACATTTGTTGAATATAACAATTGAAGCCTTGTTTCCTCTCTTTGGGACGTGTAGAGTCAGTCACAGTACTTGTCTCGATGAATCAGTTAGGTTTATCAATTACACAAAAGCTCGTCCTCATAAACGTATTTCTCAACTCCATGTAAAATATTAAAAGATGCGAGACAATCAGTTTATATATTAACGGAGTAATTGTGAAAATTAGAAACAAGTGAAATAAGACAGCAACGAGCTATCTGGCGTAAAAGAGAAGCAGCCCAATTACCGTGTCGGTGATTTTGGTTGTGCGGTAACCCTACGCTAGCCGTTGCCCGCTATAAATATCCATCGGCTCTGGTTGAAGAACGAAAGCCAGATCTCTCTCTTTCTGATGATGCAAAACACTAATATTCTCTCTTTCCCTTCTCTGTGATGATGTGAAACCCTAATTCTATGGGTTCAGAGACTCCGAGGACGAACGAATCGGTTCTTCTCTTCAGCGAACCCTAGCCCGGTGGTGTGGAGGAGCATCTATTAGTTCTCCACAACGGCCATCGGAGAAATCTCTGCTACTTTCCTTCACTGGAGAAGAGAAGATCGTTCCCCGTTGGGTTGATTCGCGCTGCTTGGCTTCAGATTTGCCGTGCGCTGAGTTGCTTGGGGACCCAAATCGATGCTGCTAGGGTTCTCTGAAGAGAAGGCGATTCAGTGCGTTGATTCGATTCGGGATCCAAATCAAGGTACGGTATTTGTTAATTTTCCAAGTCAGTATGAAATCTACTTCACTTTTGTGTTCTATTTTGCTTAGTTCTGCTCCTTAGTTCTGTTTTGGAGTTGTGATGAGGTTAAAGCATGATTATATGTTTTTTTTGGGAATATTGGAAAAATATGCAAAGATGGATAAGGAAAAGTTGTGGGTTATAGAAAAATATAAGACTAATTTAGTTATGCTTTGGAGTTGTGATGAGGTTAAAGCATAATTAGATGTTTGTTTTCTTAGAATATGGGAAAAATATGCAAAGATGGATAAGGAAAAGTTGTGGGCTCTAGAAAAATATAAGACAAACTGACTCATGATTTCGACTCTTTATTGTTGAGTCTTTCACCCACATATGTAGTTTGAGAATGAAATTGTGGTCTTCTTCCATATGAAATTTTGGACTAGATAGCATTCAATGTTGGGTTCTGGTTTTGTGGGTAACTGGGTGTAGGTTAAGTAGCAGATATGGTGTAAGAGCCAAAGCTGAAAGTAAGAGATGACATATTTATTCAGTATGTTTTTGTAACGCCATTATCGTCTTTCAAATGTGAAATTCTGGGAACTGGAGTAGGGTGAAGCGCGTGTTAATGATAGCCACCTTAAGAGATTATCAGGATGTAGGCTAAAGACATTTTGAATGACCCTAACTTTTGTGGACCCTTCTAAGGTGGATTATTAGATCCGCACACAATGCTGTCAATTCTTTTTTATACTTCTGTTGGTTGGGTGAGTAATGAACCTATTTGGTCTTATAGTGGTAACAAAGCTTGCTCTTATGTGAACCTAGTTTCAGTTAGCTCTTTTAGGAGTTAAAAGAACTAGAGGATAGGCATAGAAAGGAATTTTTGAGGAAGAAAGAGAGATTATGCTTCATGGGCAGTAGGTAATCCTAGGAGCGGTCTTTTTTTGTTTTTTGTTTTGAAGATTTATGAGAAGGTGCTGCAAACGTGCTAG
This sequence comes from Linanthus parryae, assembly GCA_023055425.1. Lineage (NCBI taxonomy): Eukaryota > Viridiplantae > Streptophyta > Magnoliopsida > Ericales > Polemoniaceae > Linanthus > Linanthus parryae. The sequence continues at coordinate 121,918,348 of JALGPY010000004.1, read as the reverse complement.
AAAATTTGAGGAGGATTTATGCCATGATTTATAATTTTATTAGATCTTGCATCAGAGGGACTAATTCTGGGGCAGAATGGAAGTTTCTTTCTTTCGTTAGTTTGACAATCTAGAGTAGAGATGATGATATATGTTAGGGGTTTCTTGGTATCTATGAAAAAAAAAATATGCTTGAAATTTTTTTCAAGATGCTAGTATGAAAGAAAATCGTGGAATATGCGAAGGAGGGTAAACTTAGTTACGTTTAGCTACCACTGGCAGTTGAAATTTTGACAATTGTGATTTTTGGAACTAGTAGTTATGTGAACCTAGTTAAGCTTAGCTATCACTGGCAGTTGAAATTTTCGAGTGGGTTAACCTAGATGTTATTGTCTTTTTAGAAACATAGAGAAGGAAAAGGTTCTAAGAATCAGAGAAACATGTAATAAGCAATAACTTAAAAAGGGAGGGAGAGTGTATTTTCATATAATAAGACGTCGGCCATGCCTTTAAAAGAAAAAACCTTTTAATGTTATCTGGGAAGTTACAGAGAAGCCAGTAAGGTAAAGTTGCGATTGAAGTAGAAAAAGCTATATTTATTTCTTTATATATAGGAGATTCTGGAGTAGAGATGATGGTACGCTGTACTTTGGTAACTGGTAGTGTGAAGGAGTTGAGATGATGCAATGTTGGGATTTGGCAGTGTGGATTAAGTAATTTGCTTCTAAGTGTTGTTCTCGATGCTAGTATGATTTCTTTGAAAAGAATATGCGCAAGGACGGTAGGTTGGAACCGGAAGAGGATATGTTTTTCTGGAGGATGAAGGTAACCGCAAAAGAGGATAATGATGGAAGAGAGAGTGTATTTTATGTAAGTTGAGGTTTTTAACTTGTTTTGGGGACTCATTTTTTTCGAATCTATGTGGGAACAGATAGCTATTGTAACCTTCTTTTCATTGGTTACATTTTCGGAAAGGTATATTTAAAGGCTTTCTTTTACCTACTCCGATTTTAAACTTTTTTATATCGCGGACAGAACGTCATTCTAACAAAAAACATTCGTTCTTTTATAATAGCTTCTAGGGTCTAGCATTTCAGGAGAAAAATAAGGGAAACATCGAGAAAGCCAAAAGGGAAGTAATGGATTTTACTAGTGGGAGCCACCTTCTTTAGTTCCCCTTTAATGTAGAAGAGGAGGGTAGTTTGAATTGGAGTAGAAAGTTGGAATGATGTTGGCCAAGAGGTCACAACTGGAGAAAAGCCTTTAAAGTTATTAGTAGAGGATAAGGTGAAGAAAAGAGGAGAATGGAAGAGGTATTTGTTTCACTAGCCTTTGCAGAGTTTAATGAGCTTTGAAGACTGTTCTTTATTTATAGATTTGTGGGAATGTTCTGACATGTGTTAGGAAAAGTTGGGGTTGCGGATTCTAATTTTTTAGTGGCAGATCTTGCATCAGAGGGACTAATTTGGGTGCGACACGGAAGGTTTCTGATTTCCTTTTCTGAGAACTTGGGAGTCAATTTGATGCTTTTTTGGGATATCTTTGTGTGGATGAAGAATGAATGTGCTTGTTTTCTGGATACTAGAATTAGATGAAAGCGTGGCATATGGAAAAGGAGAGTAAATGAAATGGGAAGAGGAGTTTTGCTAGGTTGCAATTTTTTTTAAATAAAGGTCTTCTGAATTGGAGGTGCCAGGGGAACTGTGCTTTAGGCCCAAGTGATCAGGGGAACTGTGCCATCAATAGCTGGTGGTGTTCTTTTTCTCCCAGTGTTTGTTGGACGATTAATGACACCAATCTGGTGTAACCGTGGTGTTAGAAATTTGTACCTGTGTGAACCTGCTTTCAGTTAGTCGTGGCTTGGAGTAATTGTAGTACTGTGGGAATCTAGACGTTTTGGTTTTGTTATGACCACCACAAACATAGGCACCTGACATTTAGGTAACCAATATACATTGCCCAATTAAAATAATGCAATTGGCTTATGTTATTTACAATCCCATATTCTCTGAATTTGTGTAACCGAAACCATCATCACCAACATATTTACGAAACCTTCATGTATTCAGTGTTCTGCTTACCGAATTAAAATCATCCGATGGAGCAGTGTCTTAAATTATCTCCATTTTCAGAAGCCCCAAGTTTGAAGAACCCTTACAAACCGATGCACCAAACATTTAACTTCTAATCAAAATAACCCCATGGAAGTGATGACCTATTTCATTTTCAATTCAAGAAGCCCAGAATAAGCTTCATTTATTCCATTTTTTCTATTTGAATCATCCTATAAACTGATGATGACCAATACCATCTCCATTTCTGAATCTGGAATCTTCCAAACTCTAGTGACCACCAGTATACATATGCATCCAGCATTCATGAAATCAATTTACCTTCTCGAATTAAAGTAATCTCATGAGAATGATGACCTATATCATTTTCAATTTCAGAAGTTATATATTTTCCAAACTCCAATAATTATGTCTAAATTTTTTAACTGAACTTCATGAAGTCAACTTTCCTTATCCAATCAGAACATCCTATTGAATGATAACCTATATCACTTCCAATTTCCGAGGACTCAAAATTTTCAGACTTATTACAGTCACATGCACCCAACATTCACTTAGCAACCTCACCCCACTATTCTAAAGCTCTAAATTTTCAGACTCATTTCCAATCCCAAAGTTCTATATTTTTCGATCCTAAATAATCTCCACCAACATTTACCTACGTTTTGCATATTCAATTTTCTTACCCAATTAGAATCATCACAAGGATTGATCTTATAATCTGCAATTAACTATTAGGCCAAAAAGTTTCAAACCAAAATGGCCACCCCAAACATATGCACCCCACATTCATGGAAGAAGTTTACCTTCTCAATTAAAGCAATCTTGTGGAAATGATGGCCCATTTCATTATAGATTCCTGGAGGCCAAAGCTTTTTGAACCCTAATAAACACCAGCAAGACATCAACCTGAATTTAGGAATTCAATTTTTCTTAGCCAATTGGAACAATCCCATGGAATGAAACCTCTATCATTTCCATTTTTACAAGGCTCAATTTTTTGTTCCCAACTGACCACCACAAACTTATGCACCTAACATTTCGCCAAACCAAGTTACATTCTATTCAAAATAAGCCAATGAAAATGATGACCTATATCATTTCCAATTCAAGAAGCCTAAAATCGTTGAACCTGAATAACAACCACCAACATATTTTCCGAAGCTTCATTTATTCAATTGTCGTACTTCATTAGAATCATCACATAAAATGATGATATCTTGTATCATTTCCATTCCAGATTCTGGAATCTACCGAACCCTAATGATCACCACATACATGTGCATCTAACATTCATGAAACCGACGTACCTTCTCCAATTAAAGTGATCTCATGAGAATGATGACCTATATCATTTTCAATTCTATTAGCTCCAAATTTTTTGAAATCCAAGGACCATCTTCAAATTATCTAACCAAATTTTATGAAGTCAATTTTCCTTGGCCAATTAGCACAATTCCATGGAATGATGACATATATCATTTCAAATTCCCGAAGGCCCAAAAATTTCCGACTTATTACAAACATGCATGACAACCTCACCCTACTATATAAAGTAATTCTATGGAAATGATGACTTATATCATTTCCAATCTCAAAAGCTCCAAGTTTTTTATCCTAAATAATTACCACCAACATTTACCTATGTTTCGTGTATTCAATTTTTCGTACCCAACTAGAATCATCACAAGGATTGATCTTATAATCTGCAATGAACTATAGCAGGTCAAAATGTTTCAAACCCAAACGGTCACCTCAAACATATGAACCCAACATTTACGAAAGAATTTACCTTCTCAATTAATGTAATCTCGTTGAAATGAAGACCTCTTTCATTACCAAAGCTTTTTGAACCCAAATACACCCGCAAGATATTTACTAGCAAGATCAACGCCTATTTTACAAGGCTCAATTTTTGTGGGTTCAAATGACTACCAGAAACATATGCACCAAACATTTTACTAAACAATTTACCTTCTAACCAAAATAATCCCATGGAATGATGACCTATGTCATTTCCAATTCAAGAAGACCAAAATTTTGAACCTAATCACGACCACCAACACATGTGGCTAAGCTTCTTTTATTCAATTTTCTTACCAAATTAGAATCATAACATAAAATGTTGATGGCCTGTATCATCTCCATTCCTGAATCTGTTCCGAACCCTAATGATCACCACATACATATGCATCCAGCATTCATGAAACTGACACACCTTCCCCAATTAAAGTAATCTCATGAGAATGATGACCAATATCATTTTCAATTCCAGAAGCACCAAATTTTTTCGGAGCTCCAAAGTTTCATCTCAAAGTCATTTTAATGAATTTTATGAACTCAATTTTCCTTAGCCAATTAGAACAATCATATGGAATGATGAACTTTATCTCATGAGAATGATGGCCTGTATCATCTCCATTCCTGAATCTGTTCCGAACCCTAATGATCACCACATACATATGCATCCAGCATTCATGAAACTGACACACCTTCCCCAATTAAAGTAATCTCATGAGAATGATGACCAATATCATTTTCAATTCCAGAAGCACCAAATTTTTCGGAGCTCCAAAGTTTCATCTCAAAGTCATTTTAATGAATTTTATGAACTCAGTTTTCCTTAGCCAATTAGAACAATCATATGGAATGATGAACTTTATCATTTCCGATTTTTGGAGGCCAAAAATTTTCAGACTTTTTTTTACAAAAATACGCACCCCACATTCACTCACTCATTAACCTCACGTTACTAATTAAAATTATCCTATGAAAATGATGACTTATATCATTTTTAATCCTAAGATCTCTAAATTTTGATCCTAAATATTCACCACCTTCATTTACCTAAGTTTCGCATATTCAATTTTTTTATTAAATTAGAATCATCGCAAAGATTGATCTTAGCTGGCCAAAAAATTTCAAACCCAAACAGCCACCCAAAACATATGCACGCAACATTCACGAAAGAAGTGTACCTTTTCAATTAAAGTAATCTCGACGAAATGACGGCCTATTTCTTTACTAATGATTCCTGAAGGCCAACACTTTTGAACCCAAATAAACACCAGCCATATACTCCTGGTTTTCACGAATTCAATTTTTCTTAGACAATTAGAACAATCGCATGGAGTGAAACCTATATCCATTTCCATTTTTACAATGCTCAATTTTTCAGGCCAAATTGACGACCACAAACGTATGCACTTCACATTCTCGTGGAATCGATGACCTATATCATCTTGTGTCCCTTGCAATTACTTTTCAGTTCTATACTTAGTCTTTTTCTAGCAGCAAAACAGTTTTTATTTCAAGAGTTTGAAACTCATTTCAAGGCCTTGAAATAGACTTAGCTTATCTATATCAATCTGTTTTAGTTCCAAGGACTTGAAACTCCTTTCAAGGCCTTGAAACACTCTTTACTCTTCACAAATCTTTTTGAAACCAATCGTCTTGCAAGTTTAGCAAAAGTTGCCATACTCTATTCAACCCTCCCCCCCCCTCTAGAGTATTGATCATGTATTACTGCATACATTACTGTCTTTCAGTATGCATTCTGTTCTTCACTGCATTGGGTGTCAATAGTTAGCCTTCAGTTTCATCTACTTGCCAGCTTGCACTTTTATGCCATGTATAGGTTAGAGTATGAATGAGGGGCAGGATTTGTTGGTACATCATATCCTACATCTTATACCCAACCCAAGAACCCCAAAACGGAAGGGAGGGTGCGTCAGTTATGAATGTAGAGTGATATGGAGCATAATGGAAAAGACATCATTACCTCGATACTTTTGTAAGAAAAATGTTGCATCCCATAAACACGGCTAAAATTTGTCCACTTCGAGATGTACATTTTGCCTTTCCGGGTAGGGAGTGCCAAGTGTGTCAGTTTTTTCGAATAAATAGTTACCTTTAACTGTAGTTATTATCTGTGACAAACTAACACTCCTAGGCAATACAGTGCACGCGAGAACGGCAAAATAGATGGGCACTGTTTATCTCAGGTCTTTGGTGTGCATCTTACAGCTACTTTCTCCACCGACAAGTTTATTTCTTCTGCTAATAATTTCAGTTTAAGGTGTCCTTGGCTGATTTCAATCCTCACTTTTTATCCATATTATCCAAACATGTTATTATATTTCATGCATCATATCCTGCTAGGGATGGCAATGTGGCGGGTTCAGCCGCCGCATACCCCAACCATATCCTAAGTTCATAAATAATTTATGCGCGGGGGTTGTTACGTACTCTTGCCTGCTTTTGGAGTTGTTGTTTTGCCTTCTTCTCCTGAATTGTCTTCTGCCGCCTTTCCAGTATGCATGTCTTGCTCGAGGTCTCCTTGAATATCTTGAGAATCTGGAGCCCTTGATCCAATTTTACCTACACAACAACAAAATACACTTTGAGAAGGAAAACAACGGACGAGCAAGCATCAAGAAACAAGAAATGAGAGGAAGAGAGCATGTAGTACCTCCTGAGTATCCCTACTGTTGGTGACAGGCTCATTCTCGTTATTTTCTAGAGTTATGTGATCCAATAGACTATTTGAAACATCTTTCAATATGTGCCACTTCACTGGGAAATAACCAATCAACTTGTGATTTATCCAGTACTCATAACTATAGTGAAAATTAACCGGGCCAGTCATCTCCGCAACACCAACAAACTGACTGCTACCATTCACCTAAACACATAAAATTTTACATTAGTTACAGTAGAGAGTAAATATATACTTAAAATACAGTATGTCATAGGGAGACCCTTACAGAGAAGAAGAGGAAAACCCGAGAGCCGCTTTGTTTCCGTTGAGATGTTTGATATGCTATATCAAGATGTAAGTTGCCATCTGGCGTGCTAGACCACTTGTTATTATCTATGCTTTTGAGGACATCATCCTCAGTGTATGACTTGATAACGAAGAATTTGGCATCACTGTAAACCTCTGGAAAATCAACTTTGTTGTATTGTTCCCTGTCAGGAGCAACGGCACTCAACTCATCGTTCTCATCATCTTTTGCTTCGAATGATGGGGTGTTTTTGGCTCTAGGTCGCCTGTTCAGCTCATTCTTGAACGCTTCAAAACTTTCAAGTAGATCCTCCTTGACCTTGTTGAAATCACTCAGGCAAATTCTTTTTGCAACCCATACACGCAAGTAGTCCTCATTAACGAAAATACGATGCTTAGGGGTTGGGATGAGATCCATCAGACGGTCCATAAAAAAGCAGACATAGGCTCCAGAGTCCATTCTGTTTCAAGGAGATAAACATATACCCTGATTATTAAACACAGTGAGAACTTGAATATATGTCCAGACAACAGAAGAAAAACTTCTCTTTGAAACTTACGAATTTATCTGCTTAGACAGCTTTAGAGGCCACTCCACGGGCCATTTGGTTATATCATGGTTCCCACGGTATTCTCTAAACCTTGCATTCATACAGTCGTGAATGAATTGTATTTTCTGATGTATATGGCTCTCTTCATAAAAGCAGAAAGGACTGGCGTCCAATATGTACACCTTGTTAGAGTCGAAGCTGATCACCATCAGAAAGTAATGGAGATAAAAGGCATTAAGCAGCACAGCAATCTGCAATTGAAAAAAATATAAATGATTTACGCGATAAAGAAAAGAGTTGACTGAATACAAACGTGTAGATGACACAGATAATGGTTTGTCTATTTGATAGCAATGAAGAATGTGTCCTTCAGAAAGGAACTTACCGTGTTCATTTCGTCCCACTTCTCGGCCCACACCAAATCATTAGTTTCTACATGTTCATACAACAATTGCTGATGAAAACAAAATTAGTTAAAACATGATTGAATATTCCTGTTAAAGTACATGATGGTGTAAATTGTAACAGAATATTATACAAGTGAATTAGTACCGAGAGTGGTGGGCCCCAGAACCATGTCTTCTTACGTCCCACAACAGTGTGTTGCTCTAGATTAAGAAGCATACTAAAGCAGTCCATAATCTATATAACACAACTGGTGGAGTTAGATAACCCAAATTAGAAACATGCCCAGTGTATGTGTTATACAAATAACAATGTGTTAGTTACCTCATTCCCATACCAATGGGGAGCCCTTAGTTGCCACCCAAACTCTCGTGTAAGTTCCGCAACATCTGGAAGCTTTTTGACCAACTCTTGTGCAGGTTCCGCAACGTCTGGAAGCATTTTGAACAATGGATACCTGCAAGCGGAATATATACCTTCAATGACCGAAAAACAAATTCATAATTTGTTGAGAGGATGCTTAATATTTTAGAGAAACCTACTCCTTATATGGTTCTCTAATATCCGGATCTTCATCCATATTTGGAGTCATCATTCTGCTAACAAAGTCATACATTTCGAAATCGTCATTGGAAGGCTTTTCAGGAAAATACTTGTCATGTTCACCCTTTGCTGGAAGTACGCAATTTATCATATCCGTAGGGCCGGGGACAACGACAAGCTCTGAAGGAGATCTTGTACTCGGTGATTCTTTTGATTCGACATAAACAACGTTGGAAATAAATCGAACCTCAAATCATCGTATACGCTAAAGATCTTGTACTTGGTAAGGTAAATATTGATGCTCATCGATGCATATATATCAATCAAGCATTAAAATCTCCTTGGACTTTTCCCATACATAGGTAATAAAGTGCCTCAAAATAGTGCGGGAGAGAACAAAGCGCAACAAAGTCAAATTTGAAAAAATGCAATTAGCGAGCAGAGTTTCACTTGCCACATCTGGGAGTCAATAAAAAAAATTGCTAAAACTGGGGAATGAACGTAGCGAGTCTAGTGGAGATTATTTCTTTAAGTTCCGTATGTTAATTTGATAATAACAGTTCTTTAGCTAGCCTGTTTTGGATGCTCTTAGTAAACAGGTTAGAACAGGTTAATAACATTCAATTAAGACCAAAGTGGTAGTAGCTTGAAAATGCCTCTTAAAATAACTGACAAAAAAGATGTTCATGTAAGCTTTCTCAGTTGTACAGATACCATCCCAAATCTATCAGCTTGATATCTCTGTAAATAAAGAATAAAATATGGGTATGTTAACAAACAGGCGTGACACAATTATTGAAAACAAGCTGTGGAGCCCTTTTTCCAAGTTTAGCGGGTTCAGCTACGTGGATCAAATTTTCCAATTGCAGAAAATTCAAGTTAAACAAAATGTTTCATGTTTATTTATGAATTGAAGATAAATGATTGTACCATGCCTATTCACGACTTACCAGGTTTGCATCCTGCACATTAACACCCCCATTCACCACCTCAGCATCAACATTTTCGGTCTGTGGTTGATTATCCTGTAATATATAGAATGAACAGTGTTAGAATAGAGGCATAAGTTTGGTTTACTCCCTTGAGCTTTCACTTTGAAATCAAAATCAAAATGAACCCTAAACTTATGTTTCGGTCAAATAGAACCCTGAATTAGTGATCCGTCTGCAAATTGATTACTCCGTCAAGTGCTTTCTTTAGTGGATTGCTGTTTTACGATTTTAGCCTACTTGAACACCCACATTCCTTAACCCTATATTTCCTTGCTCGTCTCCTTCCTTACTCCCCAACCGCTAACAGTATAGATACAAACCGTCTTCTCGCTGCGGCAATCATCGTTTCTGTCCGATGCGCCCAATTAGGCATTGTAAAAAACTTGAATGATTGAACTAGTTCTTCCGTTTCGCTAAAAATCGGTCCCGTGTAAAATTTTCGGAAATCTAAAAGAGTGAAGATGATCACTCCAGAATCCATTATTTTGTTGCGGGACGGAGTTTGAGCTCTGAAGTTTCAAATTGAGTTAATCTGGGGTCACGAATAATGTGATGGTTATGTTTTGTTCCCTAAAGAGAAACAAGCAGTGTAGCTGAGTCTTCTGTCGATGTGAGATTACCATAAACCCCTCTCAAACACCACGAACGTCGAGCAAACCAAACAGAAACTCTGTCGACTTCCACCATCACTAACATGTGCCGTTCCGAAGTGACAAACCGAACTGCTACTCTCACCATCAATCATTAATCACGCCGAAAAGCAATAGAAAATTTCTCCATGGAACCAAGCCACCACCATAAAGCTCTCAACACAAAAAACACCATGTGAGGTTGATGAAGCCTACACCTGAACACTGATCAAATTGGTGACAATAAATAGAAAATTGAGACTGGATTAGTTTCATCAATTCTCGAATTCGAACATGGGCATTGCTCTGTTTCTTTCTAACAGTAGTTACACCTTTATGCTGCTTAAAATTTAGAAGATTTGTTGTATCAATTGGAACAGTAGTGGGAATGAGTACGGATCAGGAATGAAAAACCGCAAATTGTACCGCAAATAGGACTATAATTGGCAACGAGCCGGGGTTCATAGTGGTCGCTGGTGGTGGGTAGGTTGGAAGAAGATGAAACAGACGAGACATTCTTATGTGTGGAATTTGGGGATGTAAAGTATTAATGGGGTAAGATTGTAAAACAGCGCTCATTAACAACAAAAACAGACCGAACATACAAGTTGAGAACGGATTAATACCGAGTAGTATTTGACCGAAAAAAGTATTTCGGATTGATTTTTGTTTCCGAGTGAAAGTTCTTGAAAATAAACCAAACTTTTGCTTCGAAGAAGTCAACTTAATACTATTGAATTTGCACAGACATGACAACATCACTGACAAGTTTCAGTGTTTATCTCTCAAGTGATATATATTGGTATCACGTTTCAGTCTTCATAGTAAACCATGCAAGTACCTCACAGTATACAATAAGTAGTACTTTAGGATCTCACAATCAAGCTACAATATACTTTTAAGTTATCATAAGTTATAGTATTATATATTTTACATTTACGTTGCGCGTGATTTGGATCATTAGATGAATGAGGTACTCATTGCTTGTAGTTAGCGAATCTAATCTTTTCTCAAGCTTTATGATAGATTCAACTAGTTAAGTTAAATTTGTTCAAATTATAGTAAATTCAAAGCCTGGAGTAAAATTCAACACTACAGAATATTTCATGCAAGATTGGCATTTGAGCACTGGTAGGTTCGTAGTCCCCATGCGTTATCAAAACAGCAAAATCTTAGCATAATTAACTTAATCTCCATCACCAAAAAGAACAAAATTGTCATTAAGATATAGCTATTATCTCTCAGTACCGATACATGTCACCCGTTCCTATGCTGCAACCTCATATTTGCAAATTCAATGTTGTATAACACTATAACCGCCCAATGCTGTGGTAAAGTAGCATTTCAGGATATTCGCAGTCCAACAACCGTAACATCCAACAAAGGGAGAGTCTATTTCAAGGCCTGGAAACAGCTTTGAAACTGACAGCACAGTTGAGCATGAACGTAGGTAGAGTTTTCTGATTCTAGTCCAACTCCTATTCTCCTATACTTAATTATATGTTATTTGATGACGAAAGACAAATTATTTTGACACTCTAATCCGTGACTAATCCATCTGTTTGACTAAGCTTTTGCAGAGATATTATGTTCCTATTTTGTAGGAACTGCTTCCTAAACTGTGATTTGCAGGAAAGAAAAGTGGATTGATTGATTCTGTGCCAGATCGATCTTGTCTGGAGTTGCCAAATATCTCTCTAACAAAGATCAAAGCATATCCTAAGCAACTAGCCGTTGAGGATTACTGTTGAAGAGTCAAGATCTTATGCAGATTTGTAGGGAAGTTTGTTACAATGAAAATCCTCAAATTCAAACAGCTGCATAAAGGTGGGAAGGCTTGAAGAAATAACAACGGGACTTTAATAGAAACTCTCTAGCACTCTACAGAGATTGGCCAGCAACCAAGAAGCAGATCAAATCATCCAATGTGATTAGTTGAAGAACACTGCACATTCACTTCCTGACTAAGTTCTAGTGTTCTTCTATTCTGAGCTTTATTTGTATATCATTTCGATAATACTTTAAGTTCTTATTCTCGTGGATTGTTCAAAGTGAACAATAGAGAATTATTAGTTAATCAGTTAGCTAGAGCATGTACTAGATAGGTTAGTGAGAACCACAAACTGTAAAAAGAGTAAGGCATTTCTCTGTGATTGAGATCTAGAGCTTAGCTTTTTATTAATAAGAATTGAGTTGAAAATCCTGCAGGGATCAAGTCCCTGAGGCAGAGACGTAGCTCCAAGTGGATTGAACTCTATAAATTTTGCGTCCCTTGCATTTACTTTTCAGTTCTATACTTAGTCTTTTTCTAGCAGCAAAACAGGTTTTATTTCAAGGGTTTGAAACTCATTTCAAGGCCTTGAAATAGACTTAGCTTATCTATATCAATCTGTTTTAGTTCCAAGGACTTGAAACTCCTTTCAAGGCCTTGAAACACTCTGTACTCTTCACAAATCATTTTGAAACCAATCCTCCTGCAAGTTTAGCAAAAGTTGCCATACTCTTAGACCTGTCAAACGGGCGGGTTGGGCGGGTTGGGCCCATTTACATACGGGCTCGAGCAAAAATGAGCCCAGCCCGCCCAGCCCGTTTAATATACACTTGTTAATTGGGCGGGTTATAATGGGTCAAAAAAAACCCGAACCCGCCCGTGTAGCCCGCTTAACACTTGCTCACTGTAACCAACAAAAACAACCCTCTACCGTTCCACCGCCAGAATACAACTACCATCAGATTGCTCAATACACAAATTAATCCATCACTAACTTGGAGTTGAAACTCTCTTGTACACATTTTATTATCACCGTCAACATCATCATAAAATTCAAGAGAGGAACCCAGAATCAGTCGATCACCTTCATAATCATCTTCTGAAATTTCATAGAACCGTTCCAACTATTCGACCTTATCCAGTATTTTTTGATAATTTAGATCTAAACCCTGAGATATAATCTGTACCAAGTTCGATTTTGACTAGACGAGTCTCGACGTATCGTCTCCGGGATCTCCCAAACACCGGCACCGTACTTCTTTGAGAACTCCTCCAAAAGTTTCTCTAGAGGCGGAAGCGGCGGTTGGTAGTAGCTGAAAGAGAGGGAGACAGAGAGACGGAGCGGCTGTGTGAGACAGAGTGGATTTGGTGGGGTTTAGATCTGATTGGTGGAGGTGGTGGCTGTGTGGCGGCGACCTGCGAAAGGGAGGGAGACCGAAAGAAGGAACAGCGGCGCGATGATGGTGGGTGAAGAGACGGCCACAGAGAGGGAAGAGCAGCGACAGAGGAGATATCATCCCCTTCGTGTTTCAATTTTTTTGGGTAAACCTTTCTGAGATGGTATATACACAGTGACAATTCTATTTTTTTTTTTCGAAATGACAATTCTATATTTTTAGTAATAATATATTTATCACTATAGAATAAATAATTAAAAATGGAAAATAATTCTCTTTGGAGAAGTAATGGAAAAACAAAATAGCAAGTCAATAAATGTTTTCTTTTTTTTGAAGAATAAATGTTTTCTTTGGGCATGGATTTAGCGGGGCCCGTTAACTCGCCCATGCCCGCCCGTTTATATGCGGGTTTAAACGGGCACGGTTTCATCGCCCATTTACTTAAACGGGCGGGTTTGAGCCCATTCAAAGATTATGGGCACGGGCGGGCAAACGGGCTGGGTTGATTTTGACAGCCCTGCATACTCTATTCACCCCCCCCCCCTCTAGAGTATTGATCATGTATTACTGCCTACATTACTGTCTTTCAGTATGCATTCTGTTCTTCACTGCATTGGGTGTCAGTAGTTAGCCTTCAGTTTCGTCTACTTGCCAGCTTGCACTTTTATGCCATGTATAGGTTAGAGTATGAATGAGGGGCAGGATTTGTTGGTACATCATATCCTACATCTTATACCCAACCCAAGAACCCCAAAACGGAAGGGAGGGTGTGTCATTATGAATGTAGAGTGATATGGAGCATAATGGAAAAGACATCATTACCTCGATACTTTTGTAAGAAAAATGTTGCATCCCATAAACACTGCTAAAATTTCACTCTCTGTCCACTTCGAGATGTACATTTTGCCTTTCCGGGTAGGGAGTGCCAAGTGTGTCAGTTTTTTCGAATAAATAGTTACCTTTAACTGTAGTTATTATCTGTAACAAACTCACACTCCTAGGCAATACAGTGCACGCGAGAACGGCAAAATAGATGGGCACTGTTTATCTCAGTTCTTTGGTGTGCATCTTACAGCTACTTTCTCCACCGACAAGTTTATTTCTTCTGCTAATAATTTCAGTTTAAGCTGTCCTTGGCTGATTTCAATCCTCACTTTTATCCATATTATCCAAACATGTTATTATATTTCATGCATCATATCCTGCTAGGGATGGCAATGTGGCGGGTTCAGCCGCCGCATACCCCAACCACATCCTAAGTTCATAAATAATGTATGCGCGGGGGTTGTTACGTACTCTTGCCTGCTTTTGGAATTGTTGTTTTGCCTTCTTCTCCTGAATTGTCTTCTGCCGCCTTTCCAGTATGCATGTCTTGCTCGAGGTCTCCTTGAATATCTTGAGAATCTGGAGCCCTTGATCCAATTTTACCTACACAACAACAAAATACACTTTGAGAAGGAAAACATCGGACGAGCAAGCATCAAGAAACAAGAAATGAGAGGAAGAGAGCATGTAGCACCTCCTGAGTATCCCTACTGTTGGTGACAGGCTCATTCTCGTTATTTTCTAGAGTTATGTGATCCAATAGACTATTTGAAACATCTTTCAATATGTGCCACTTCACTGGGAAATAACCAATCAACTTGTGATTTATCCAGTACTCATAACTATAGTGAAAATTAACCGGGCCAGTCATCTCCGCAACACCAACAAACTGACTGCTACCATTCACCTAAACACAGAAAATTTTACATTAGTTACAGTAGAGAGTAAATATATACTTAAAATACAGCATGTCATAGGGAGACCCTTACAGAGAAGAAGAGGAAAACCCGAGAGCCGCTTTGTTTCCGTTGAGATGTTTGATATGCTATATCAAGATGTAAGTTGCCATCTGGCGTGCTAGACCACTTGTTATTATCTATGCTTTTGAGGACATCATCCTCAGTGTATGACTTGATAACGAAGAATTTGGCATCACTGTAAACCTCTGGAAAATCAACTTTGTTGTATTGTTCCCTGTCAGGAGCAACGGCACTCAACTCATCGTTCTCATCATCTTTTGCTTCGAATGATGGGGTGTTTTTGGCTCTAGGTCGCCTGTTCAGCTCATTCTTGAACTCTTCAAAACTTTCAAGTAGATCCTCCTTGACCTTGTTGAAATCACTCAGGCAAATTCTTTTTGCAACCCATACACGCAAGTAGTCCTCATTAACGAAAATACGACGCTTAGGGGTTGGGATGAGATCCATCAGACGGTCCATAAAAAAGCAGACATAGGCTCCAGAGTCCATTCTGTTTCAAGGAGATAAACATATACCCTGATTATTAAACACAGTGAGAACTTGAATATATGACTAGACAACAGAAGATAAACTTCTCTTTGAAACTTACGAATTTATCTGCTTAGACAGCTTTAGAGGCCACTCCACGGGCCATTTGGTTATATCATGGTTCCCACGGTATTCTCTAAACCTTGCATTCATACAGTGATGAATGAATTCTATTTTTTGACGTACATCCATCTCTTGATAAACACGGAAAGGACTGTCGTCCAATATGTACACCTTTCGATAGTCGAAGCTGATCACCATTAGAAAGTAATGGACATCAAAGGTATTAAGTAGCACAGCAATCTGCAATTGAAAGATATATAAGTGATTAACGCGATAAAGAAAAGAGTTGACTGAACACAA
This sequence comes from Linanthus parryae, assembly GCA_023055425.1. Classification (NCBI taxonomy): domain Eukaryota; kingdom Viridiplantae; phylum Streptophyta; class Magnoliopsida; order Ericales; family Polemoniaceae; genus Linanthus; species Linanthus parryae. Next base: position 121,902,527 of record JALGPY010000004.1, on the reverse strand, counting down.
ACGTGTAGATGACACAGATAATGGTTAGTACATAACAGACAATGGTTTGTATATTTGATAACAATGACGTAATTATGAAGAATGTGTCCTTTAGAAAGGAATTTACCGTGTTCATTTCGTCCCACTTCCGGGCCCACACCAAATCTTTAGTTTCTACATGTATATACAACAATCGCTGATGAAAACAAAATTAGTTAAAAAATGAATGAATATTCCCCATAACAAAATAGGTTAAACCATGAAAGAATATTCCTGTTAAAGCACATGATGGTGCAAATTGTAACAGAATATTATACGAGTGAATTAGTACCGAGAGTGGTGGGCCCCAGAACCATGTCTTCTTACTTCCCACAACAGTGTGTTGCTCTAGATTAAGAAGCATACTAAAGCAGTCCATAATCTGTATAACACGACTGGTGGAGTTAGATAGCACAAATGAGAAACATGCCCAGTGTATTTGTTATACTAATGACAATGTGTTAGTTACCTCATCCCCATACCAATGGGGAGCCCTTAGTTGCCACCCAAACTCTTGTGTAAGTTCCGCAATGTCTGGAAGCAATTTGACCAATGAATACCTGCAAGAGGAATATATACGTTCAATGAAAAACAAATTCATAGTTTGTTGAGGGGATTCTTGAGATTTTAGAGAAACCTACTCCTTATATGGCGCTCTAATAGCCGGATCTTTATCCATATATGGAGTCATCATTCTGCTAACAAAGCCGTACATTTCGAAATCGTCATTTGTAGGCTTTTCAGGAAAATGCTCATCATGTTCACCCTTAGCTGGATGTTCGCAATTTATCATATTCGTAAGCCCATGGACAACGGGAGGCTGGGAAGGAGATCTTGAAATTGGTGATTGTTTAGATTCGACCTAAACAACGTTTGAAAATAATCGAATGTCGAATAATCGTATATGATAAAGATGTAAATATTGATACTCATCAATGCATCAATTGGATAGATATCAAGCAAGCATTTTAAACTCCTAGGACTCTTACCAGACGTAAGCAATAAAGTGCCTCAAAATGGTGCGGGAGAGAACAAAGCGTAACAAAGTCAAATTTGAGAAAATGCAATTGGGGAGCAGAGTTTTACTTGCCACATCTGGGAGTCAATACATAAATTGCTAAAACTAGCAAGTGAACGTAGCGAGTCAAGTGGGGATGAATCCTTTAAGTTTAACATGGTAATTTGATAACAGCTGTTCTTTAGCTAGCCTGATATGGATGCTCTAGTAAACAGGTTAGAACAGGTTAATGACATTCAATTCAGACCAAAGTGGTCGTAGCTTGAAAACGCCTCTCAAAGTAACTGCCAAAAAGACGGTCATGTAAGCTTTTTCAGTCTCGGAGATACCATCCCAATCTATCAGCTTGATATCTATGTAACTAAATAAAATACAGGTATGTTAACAAACAGACATGGCACAATTACTGAAAACAAGTTGTGGAGCCCTTTACCCAATTTAACCGGGTAGGCTATATGTATCAAACTTCTCCAATTGTGGAAAATTCAAGATAAAATAAAATGTTTCATGTTTATTTATTAATTCAAGATAAACGATTGTGTCATGCCTATTCACCAATTACCACGTTTTCATCCTGCACATTAACACCCCCATCCACCACCTCACCATCAACTATTTTGGGGTGAACACTGTTAGAATAGAAGCATGAGTTTGGTTTACTCCCACGAGCTTTCACTTTGAAATCAAAATCAACCCCAAGTTCTGTTTTGGTCAAATAGAACCCTTAACTATTAATCCGTCTGCAAGTCGTTTAACCTGTCTAGTGTTGCCTTTAGTGGATTGCTGTTTTACGATTTTACCCTACTTAAATACCCACATTCCTAAACCCTATATTTCCGTGCTCGTCTCCTTCCTTACTCCCCAACACCCATAAACCGCTAACAGTGTATATACAAACCATCTTCTCGCTGTGGCAATCATCGCTTCCGTCCGCTGCGCCAAATTAGACATAGTAAAGAGAGGAATGATTTAACTAGTTCTTTCGTTTTGCTAAAAAACGGTCGGTGTAAAATTTGCAGAAATCTAAAATCCTTCCAGAATCCATCTTTTTGTTGCGGTGACGGAGTATGAACTCTGGAGTTTCAAATTGAGTTACTCTGGGGCCGCGAATAATGTGATGGTTATGTTTTAATCCTTAAGGAGAGACAAGCAGTGTAGCTGGGTCTTCTGTAGATGTTAGATTAGCCTAAACCCCTCTCAAACACCACTTACGTCAAGCAAACCAAACGGAATCTCGTCGTTGAACAAGCCAGGAAACATTGTCATCCACCTATTTTGGTAGCCAAATAGGCCAGATAATCTACCACGGCTGTCAACTTCCACCTCAATAACATATGCCATTCCGAAGAGACAAACCGATCTGCTACCCTCACCATCAGTCATCAATCACGCCACAAAAAACAAACCACTAGCTTTGCCACCACCGTTCTCAACACTAAAAACACCGTGTGAAATTGATGAAGCCTAAACCTGAAACATTGATCAAATTGGTGGAAAATAATAGAAAATTGAGACTGGATTAGCTTCGTCAATTCTTGAATTCGGACATGGGCATTGCTTTGTTTCTCTCTAACAGTAGTTACACCTTTATGTTGCTTAAAAATTAGAAGATTCGTTGCCTCTATAGGAACAGTAGTGGGAATGAGTAGGGATCACGCATGAAAATCGCCAATTTTTTACCACTACTCCTACCTACCCACCACCAGGTACCTCTATATACCCCCGGTCGTTGGCAATATTAGTCCTAGTCGCTCCAACGAGCGGGGGTATATAGAAGATGAAGCAGACGAGACTTTGGAATTTTCGAACGTAAACTTTCAGTATTAATGGGTACGATTGTAAAATAGCAACTCACTAACTACAAAAATAGACCGAACGTACAAGTTGAGAACGGACTAATACCGAGTAATATTTGACCGAAAAAGTATTTCGAATTGATTTTGACTTCCGAGTGAAAGTTCTTGGATGTAAACAGAACTTTTTCTTAGAATAAATCATGTTAATATTATTGGATTTGCACAGACATGACAAACATTACTGACAAGTTTCAGTGTTCGTCTCTCAAGTGATATATATTGGTGTCATGTTTCAGTCTTCGTAGTGAATCTTGCAAGTACTTTACAATATAGAGTAAGTAGTACTTTAGGTTCTGGCAATCAAGCTACAATATAAATTTACCTTATCATAAGTTATAACATTGAATATTTGGCATTAACGTAGTATGTAATTTGGATCATTAGATGAATGGAGTACTGATTACTTGTAGTTAGCAAATCCATTTTTTTCTATAGCTTTATGATAGATTCAACTGATGAAGTTAAATGTGTTCCGTATTATGGTAAATTCAAAACCCGGAGTAAAATGCAACACTACAGAATATTTCACAAGAGATTGGCATTTGAGCACTGGTACTCTGGGAGGTTCGAAGAACCCATGCATTACTAAAACAACAAAGTCTTAGCATAATTATTTAAATCTCTGTCACCCAAAACAACAAAATCTTCATTATATCGCCATTATCTCTTAGTACAGATGCATGTCACCCGTTCCTATGCTGCAACCTCATATTTGCAAATCCATTTGTTGTATAACACCATAACAAATGAGTGTCCTGCTTTTTTTAAGCATTTTGCGGAGGTGACTTTGACTAGTAAATATAAGCGGACTTGTTAAGCTTCCATAATGTTGTGGAGTGATCTAACTGTACAGCTTTATGAAAAGAATGAAAAATTTCGGAATCGTGTTGCTAATCAAATCATCTCCTTAAGATGGTTGAGAAAAACAGTGGGGCGCGCATTATGGGACAGGGGGATATAACAACTAACTAATAGGTATCCGCGGGTTACCCAAAAGAAACCCGAAACTCTATTTATACTATACCCGCATGTACCCGGTCGGGTTTGTGTAGAGAGGAACCAGAAAACCGAACCCCAACCAGGGGCGGCCCTATAGCTAGGCAGCCGAGGCGGCCGCTTTAGCCCCTCGGCCGGCCGGGCCCCTGTGGATCGTAATAGTTGTAATTTTTTTTTACAGATATACAATTTAGTTAATTACAAATATTATGCAGGATAATTATAAAGTTGCTTATTAGTTTGGTGGCAACATAAATTTTTGCCATACAATTGACTCAAGTTCGAATCTTTTTGATGTCGTATGTCAATATTTTAGTTTTTACTTATCAAAAGTGTGTAAGGTCAATGGACATTAATTACAGCTAACATAATCTATTCCCAAAAATCAACCCAATATATTACACACAAGTATAAGTCTAAAAATTGTTTTCTTCTCTAATAAATACTCCATTATGTATATTTTTTTTCTTCAGGGGCCTCAAATTTAGTAGTTGCTTTAGGCCCCCAAGTGGCTTGGGCCGGCCCTGACCCCAATAGCTGCTATATCCTTCTTAGCCAAACAACAAAGTACAGGATATGACATCAATTCATATCCAGCATCATTCAAATACTACCTTCCTGTGGGACCTCTTATCGTACCAATTATTATCCCCAACCCAGATGAGGCCGTAGAGAAAGATGCACCAATATTGCACCATTACATATTAGTTGTCCATCTATCAAGTAGATATTGAATCATAATTTCATCTATTTTTCTTGAGCTGTACTCATAAGTTCAGCTTATACATATACCACCATCATTTGCATCATATAATCATGGGGGACCACTTATCCTACCCTTTTATTAACCCCAACCCAAACGAGGCCGATGCACCATCACAAATCAGTGGTCCATCCATTGAACCGATATTGACTCGTAATTTCATCTTATGTATAAATACTAAAAGGCATTAGTTATGGCCGTTCCAAGTTCCATGTCAATGGCATTCGCATTAGACTGTACAGTAGAGATTGCACCAAGTTGTCCATCTACGATGTAGTAATATGACTCTTAAAATACCAAAAGGCTTTGGATATAGACTTGCGGACAACTCGTAAAAAGTATTGATGCTTATAGCTGTAACCCTGGCCTGCCCTAACACTAAACAGAAAAAAGATCTTTCATATTAAGCCATTGGATATGGCCTTAAACAGCAGAAGGGAGGCTGTCCAAAATAAATCAACATAACATTAACACAATTTCTCATACATAGAAGAGCGTACCTGACGAGTTTGTATCTTGCATGCTTGCTCCTCATTGATATCAATGTACTTCACTATTGCTTTCTTCCTGCCTTCATTGGAAAGCTGTATGAGGTTGAAGGCCCTTGAAAATGTGAAATCGTAGACACCAGCATCGATCATATGGAGAGCAAACTCGAGGGCACAACATAATTGGCTGGATAACACCCCCCAAGCCCCATCAAGACTTTTCCTTGCATCATTTTTCGTCTGCGGGACAAAAACAAATCGTATAGCAATGGAAAATAGTGATGAGATGAGCGCAGTTCCGTGAATTTACCTGTTCAGTCGGCCCAGCTACTCGAGCCAATGGAATCAGCGCAACTTGAGCTTTGATCATGTCTCTACCACTTTCGGACAGTCTTCTATCTGATTCATCGATCGATAAAATAACACCTAGTTCGGTGAGTGCTTTATGGGCAAACTCAAGTGCGTCATAAAACCTATCGGAAAATGAGGTGAATTCGAACAAAAGCCGGTTGGTGGCCACAGGCACTTTCGAACCGTTGTCCTCGGTCACGGAAGACATTTTGGAACGGATAGTCGATTTCTACGAAGAACGCCCATATATTTCTAGGGTTTTCAACGAAAGAGGCAGTAGTTTCAACTTGAAACTTTCAAGGGATCTAGAAGGAATGCGAGAGGCAGTATACGCTCGGGATGGCAATCGGGCGGGTTCGGGGGCAATTTCAACAAACCCGACCCGACCCGGAGGAAAACCCAGAAAACCCGAAACCCTGTTTTGCCCGAATTTTTTGTGCCCGAACCCGGCCCATACCCGAAAACCTCTTACCCATTCTTACCCGCACCCGCACCCAACCCTGAACCCGGTTTTCACAACAAAGCAGGTACGAAGAGTTACGATCAAAACAGAAACAAGTACTGACTGAAATGGCATAGTGATAGACCAAATCAAACCCATAACACACATAGCAAGCAAATCCGATCAGATCAAAACCAAAAGAGACAATCTACACAAACCTCGCCAAAGTCGAACATACCAATTTGATCCAGAAGTAAAAACTCAAACCCATATTCAAACTACGTTTAACCCTAGCCACGCCAATCGATTCGCCTCTAGACCGGAGGTGGCGGTGGTAGAGTGCTGAGGCGACGAGAAATTGGACTTTCGCCGGGACAGCGATCTGTGTGAGAGAGAGAGAGAGACTGAGAGAGAGAGAAATCAAAATAAGTAGATCGATGTTTCCTTTGAAGATTTCGCAGTGGTGCGGCGGCGAAGGTTCTCTCTGAGAAACGAGTGCGGCGGCGAAGGTTTTCTCCGAGGAACGAGAGAAGTTTGAGAATGAAAAATATTGAACGGTGGAAAGACCCAATTGTATTTGGAACTGGGTTGTACTTCGCGTACCAGTCGGGTACATCGGGCACATCATACCCGTGAGGGTTTTTGACAGACCCGTGCCCGAACCCGCCCGAACCCGCATTAACACATGCCCGATTTTTACCCGTTCGGGTATGGGTCGGGCATTACCCGATTTTAATACCAGAATTGCCATCCCTATATGCGCCCATACTGGTAAAACTTCTGTGGTAGAACCGCAGTTTAAAACATTTTAAGCCGCACTTTGGAACCATCTTCTTCTATTCTATAAAACAGCATGGTTTAACTAACTTATGACTTTTAAGCCGTTAGATTAAATAAAGGGTAAAAGACATTTTCCACCCTCCAATTATGGAGAAAAGACATTTTGCCCCCTGATTTATGGATAAATACATTTTGCACCCTTGTCAGAGTTAAAAGTTAACGGTTGACTAACGGATGGGTGAAAAGGCGAAATTACCCCTGAAATGTTGAGAAATTGCCCCCTATATATTTATACTAAACCCTAACTCACTCTTTTTATTTTATTCCCACCACCCACCCACCCACCCACCCACCGTCTCTCTCTCCTCTGTCTCCTCTCCACTCCTATGAAAACCCATAGCCCGGTACTGAAAATTTGGATTTCCAGATCTGAGTGTACCTTTGTTCATCGGAGCTCCGGTTGGCCTTTTCTCTGATTAAGTGTACTTCACCGTGCCTTTACCCGCTGGATCTAACGATGATTGTTCGATCCTGTTTGGAGACTTTGACTGGTTGTTCCGGTTGGAACTTCTTCGCACAGCATCGGAGTTATTGATCGGCACAGTGCCGCCAATGAGCCTTTCTCTGCGAGACCACCGTTCTTTAGGGCGTATTTTGTTTGGGGATTCCGTTTGATTTTGGGTCGATGGGTGATTCTGTGTTGCGATTTGTGTTCTGGTGTGACTCAACCTCGACTGGTTTTTGCCGGAGAGGGAGCGCAGGCTTTCGGAGAATGGTCACCCGTCATTGAGTGATAATTCCTCTCCGCTGGTTCTCAGGGAGCTACTCGCCGGAGTTTGAAGCTGAAGCCTCAACTGGATCTGCTGGTGAGTTTGCTTCCGTGTTTAGAGGATGGTTTGTATGGGGAAGCGAATTCACTGGACTGCCGGTTGATTGGAGCTGCGGCTATTCACCGGTTGAGCTGGTACCCTGGGTTTCCGGCGGAGAGGTAGTCCGATGATGGTGAGGTAGTTCGAAATTTAGGAATTCGAATCGCGGGTTTCTTTCGTTCTTCAAACTGGAGAAACTGGTATTTCTGGGTTCTCTCTAGTTCTGTTAATCGGATCTGGGTCTTCAAACTGGGTATATCTCGATGCCAATTCTTGAATTTTCTCCATCTTCTGGGTTTGTGGAGTAGGGTTCTGTTAATTTTAGCGGTCTTGTTGTAGATATGTCTGTGAAGAAACTGGTATCTTTCTTTCTTCTGATTTCGATTGTTGGCTGTGGTGGTGATTTGTAGGTCGGTGGTTTGATGAAATGTGGTGGTGATTTAGTAGATGGGTTGTGACTATTATGGTGGTCATGACTATGGTGGTTAGGATGTTAGTTTGTAGGTGATTATTTTGGCAAATGCTGGCAGGTTGTTGTGTTGCTTGTGGTGATGTAATGGTAGTGGTGATGCTGTAGTTGGTGGTGAAGTTTGGTATGGGAGTTGAAGGTGAGTGGTGGTTGTTGAGGTGGTAATCTGAGTTGTGGTAATTAATCTGGGTAGTATTGATTCAGTGGTGTTGGTGGTGTTGGTGGTGGAGGTGAAGAAGAACACCAAGAATATTAAGAACACGATAAACACTATAATAAACAAAAAATGGGGGTATTTGTCCACAATCAATAAGGGTAAAGTGGTCACAAAAAGTCAGTTACTAACGGATTGTAACAGAAGGGTGGTATCTGTCCACCCTTCATCCGTTAACAAGGGTGCAAAATGTCTTTTTCCATAAATCAGGGTGTAAAATGTCTTTTCTCCATAGTTGGAGGGTGGAAAATGTCTTTTACCCTTAAATAAATCAGTCTCAGCCCTTAGATCTCACATATCACTCACTTAATTACCCACTACTTAACTACCCACTAAACAAATTACCCTCTCTCTCTGATTAATTTACGTAATTATCAAAAGTGTGTGAGAATATGACTTGATGAATATAATATAAAACTACCGGGGACGCCATTTTCATCTTCTCCTCCAGCAAAATCGATTATGAAACGTGTTTTTTGGGTAGTGCCCTCGGGCACGGGTGTGGAAAAGAGATCATTTGAGATGGATCTGAATGTACACCTACAGTAGACAAGAACACACAATACGAAGCACAGAGAGTGAGAGTCAGGGTGTAGAGTAAGACTAAGCCTTTGCCAATGATCTGAGAGAGAGAGAGAGAGTATGTGATGATTGCCAAAAGAGCCGAACCGATAATGGAAGGCAAACGTTCCTATATATAGGGTCTTAGAGTGGCAGTTGCGAGGAGTTACGTGGCCGCATATGACGACTATGTAAATGTCTCGCACATTGCACGATCGACCGCTGTGAACACAGGAATCCCTCGGGGAGATCCAAGTGTGCACCTCAAGTAGATAACAGAAACACAGAGAAATGTAGAGTGTGTGTAGGGAGAGGATAAGCACTGGTAACTGCTCTCGAGAGAGAGAGAGAGAGAGAGACAATAGGCTGAGAGAGAGTAGATTGCTTAGTGTTCCAAGAGTTGAGAGACGTCCAGTGTGTATCTCGTTGTAATGGAAGACTAACGATCCTATATATAGTGGGTAGGTGACCGTTGGGGGAGTTTAGTGCACCATAAATGGCGGCTTAATGATAGAACCCCCTAACGGCACGTTCGAACGTGTATATTATAACAGTTACGTATCTGCCCGCAAGTATCGGAGACCGTTATGAGATCACCCGCATTGATGGGACACGTAAGCCTAGAACCTCTCAGTCAGTTACCAGAGGTCGCGTGCGAGCTTGGTTGTCGCACGCACGCGACGGGCCTACCCTAGCCTCCAAACCACTAAGTCCCTACAACATATGCACGCAACATTCACGAAAGAAGTGTACCTTTTCAATTAAAGTAATCTCGACGAAATGACGGCCTATTTCTTTACTAATGATTCCTGAAGGCCAACACTTTTGAACCCAAATAAACACCAGCCATATACTCCTGGTTTTCACGAATTCAATTTTTCTTAGACAATTAGAACAATCGCATGGAGTGAAACCTATATCCATTTCCATTTTTACAATGCTCAATTTTTCAGGCCAAATTGACGACCACAAACGTATGCACTTCACATTCTCGTGGAATCGATGACCTATATCATTTCCTATTCCAGAAGCCCTAAAATTTCAAACTCAACTATTGCCCTGGTCCCAAATTTGGGTGAAGGATGGGGTTTCTTTACGTTGTCAACCAACGTAAAACTTTGTTACTGACTAAAAAAGAATTTCGAATTCAAGTAATGCCATTGATGATGACATATCTTCCCAAATTCCTTTATGCGCCAAAAGACCTCAACAAACACATGCACCCAAGATATTCCCCAAACTTCATGAATTCAATTTTCCTTACTAATTAGAAAAATCCGCTAGAAAGATGCCCATTATCATTTCCAATTCTAGAAGGCTCAAAATTTTCAGACCTAAATGACCACCAAAAAAATATGCACCAAACATTTACGGACTCTATATGTCTTACCCACTCAAAATAATTCCATGAAAATGATGACCAATATCGTTTTGAATTCCGAAAAGCCTAAATTTTCAAACTTCAATAACTCCGGAAAATACTTGCCCTACATTCATGAAGTCAATTTTCCTTGGCCAACTAGAACAATTCCTTGGAATGAAGATCTACATTGTTCCCAATGGACCAATATTGTGGAACTGAAGAAAACTCCACGAACATATTTCAGTATGCATTTCCCAGATAAAATAAGTTCATGGAGTGATGACCTATCTCATTCTAATTCCGTAAGCACCCAAATTTTGACCCCATATATCAACTGAGCACATATTTGCCCAAATGTCATGTATTCATTTTTCCTGACTCAATAAGAATGATCCCGTGGAATGATGGTCCTTGTTTTGTGTAAATGATGATTCCTACTACTTTTTTTGGTTGAGCAATAAGATTGAAATATGGATAACGTGACAAAAAGAAAGGTGGAGAAATGAAGAGGGGTTGCGATTTGTGGATAACACCAGGGCATAGTTATTTTGAAGATGTATTTTCGGGGGTACTGGAAGTATAGAGAAAGGGATAAGAGAAGTTGAGGACTATGGTACCTGTAATGCATACACTTAAAAGTGTCCGTATCTAATGTGATTTTACCTTTTATGTAAAGTTTTGCTCCAGCAGTTCTAGTTCTGAACATGAAGTCAAGGTCTTTTTCCTTCGACTGAGATTTCGGATGACATTCTTTGCTGGGATTTGGTAGGAGAGACATAGTACTATGTTTGAAGATGTTGTGTATGGGTCTTAAAATGGAAAAGATGTTGGGATTTGGTAGGAGCGATAGATGAGAAAGGAAGTAGGCGGTTCTTTAGTGCATGTTTGAACATGCGGTAGTCACTGTATAAGAAAGGCCCTTTGAGTTGGATCAGGAAAAGATAGACTGAATGCCGATAGCGGTAATCTTACGGAATCACCAGGTGGAATGGATAGACATCACTGATGGCTACACTTTTGTAGTAATATTAAGGAAGAGAAACTCTTGGGGTCCACATATAGTGTTGTTGATAATTTCATAGTACTGGTTGGGTGAGTAATAAGAACATACTTTTTTTTGCACAATAGTTGTATTTGGAGTTATGTGAAGCTAGTTTAGTTTAGCTATTTTTAAATTTCGAGTGCGCCGTTCCTAGATGTTCTTGTCTTTAGGAAATAGAGAGAAGAAAGGGGTTTTAAGAAGGGAGGGAGAGTGTATTTTGCGTATACAAGGTTTCATCCATCCTTTTGAAAGAATAATTACTCTTATAGTGATTTGGGACTGTGCAGATAAGCAAGATAAAGTTGTGAATGTAGTAGAAAAAATATGTTTATTTTTTCATATTTTGGAGATTCTGGAGTAGTGATGATGGTATATTGGTCTGTAGTATTTGGTAATGTGGGTATAACCGTGGTGTTGGAAACTTGTAGCTGTGTGAACCTGTTTCAAGTTAGTTGTTGGCTTGGGGTAATTGTGGAACTTTGTGAATCTAGATGTTTTGGTTTTCTGATGACCACCACAAACATAAGCACCCGACATTCAAGTAATTAATTTACCTTATCTATTTAAAATTATTAAATTGGCTTATATTATTTCCAATTCCGTATTCACTGAATACGTGTTACCGAAACAACCACACCAATATGTTTACCAAAACATCAAATTTTAAGATAATTTTTTGGGCCTTTGTTTTGTGTTGATGAATTCTACTCCTACCGTTGGTCTGTTGTGAATCTAGATGTTTAGGTTTTCTGATGACCACCACAAACATAAGCACCCGACATTCAAGTAATCAATTTACCTTATCTATTTAAAATTATTAAATTGGCTTATATTATTTCCAATTCCGTATTCACTGAATATGTGTTACCGAAACAACCACACCAATATGTTTACCAAAACATCAAATTTTAAGATAATTTTTTGGGCCTTTGTTTTGTGTTGTTGATGAATTCTACTCCTACATGCCTTCATTTGAATGTATGATATATCTTCGTATCCATTTCTTCGTACTTTGGAGTTTCTGGAGTGATGACGATGGTACATTGGACTGGGGAAATTGGTAGTGTGAAGGAGTAGAGACTACAGTATGTAATTTGCTTCGTAGTGCTGCCCACTGATGCCCATACTTTCGCAGATATATTAAGGAAGGAAAACTCTTGGGTCAATGTATCGTGTTGTCGATACGAATCTCATAGTATTGGTTGGGTGAGTAATAAGAATACTTTTTTTCCACAGTAGTTGTATTTGAAACTTGGTGTTATTTGAGCCTAGTTTAGCTAGCAATGACGTTCTTGTCTTTAAGAAATAGAGGGAGAAGGAAGTCCTTTTAAGAAGAAATAGACGACCAGGTTATATGCGATAGCTGGAAATGGGAGGGAGATGCATTTTGTGTATAATAAGGTTTGGGCCTTGCTTTTGAAAGAATTGTTACTATTATTGCTTTCTGGGAAGGTACAGATAAGTCAGAAAAAGGTATATTTACTTCTTTGTACTTTGGAGTTTCTGGAGTGATGACGATGGTACATTGGACTGGGGTAATTGGTAGTGTGAAGCAGTAGAGACTACAGTATGTAATTTGCTTCGTAGTGCTGTTCAGGATACTAAAATATGACTTCTTTCGAAAGAATATGCACAATGATAGTAGGCTGGAACAGGTAGAGGAAAATCAAGGGAGAGTTATCTTTTGCCTTGCTATTTGTCCGAGGAGTGGGTCTAAGAAATTCGAGAGAGGAATGAATGTTATGGCGTTAAGCTTGAAATATTTGTCTGACAAATATTGTCAATGTTTGTTCTGCAACATTTTACGCAAGTTATTGTGTCCATGTGTCGTGTTTTTGATTTTGTTTGTTATAGAGTGGGCTACATGAGGATTAACACTAGTATGGTTACATTCTGCGCCGGGAACTTGAACTTGTGGCGAACCAAGTTTTCAGAAGTTACATTATGGAGTTCAGATATAGAGCTATGTGTACCTCGATGTCATGGTTTCGAAGAATTAGAGAGAAAGAATAAGGATTGCAGGGGATAACCACAAAATAGGATGGGAATGAAGGATGTTTAGCATAAATGTCATGGTTTCGAAGAATTAGAGTGTATTTTGTGTATGTTAGGATGTTTAACATATTTTGGGGACTTAACTTTGAATGTATGTGGGTACGTATAGGGATTGTAATTTTTGTTTGTTTGGTGAAAGTGTCTGAAAGTATATTTAAATGCTCTGTTTTACCTACACTGATTTTGAACTTTTTTATTCCCCGGAGAGAATCTCCTTCTAATGGAAAAGACTGGTTATTTTAGCTTCTTATCACTTCAGGAGAAAATTAGTGAAATATTGAGAAAGCCTAAAACAGAAGACACATATTTTACTTAGTGGGAGTCACCTTCTTTAGTTCGCTTTTAATGTAGAAGAGGAGGGAACTTTGAATTGGAGTAGAAAGTGTGAATGATGTTTGGCGAAGAGGTCACCTGTAGAAAAGGCTGAAAAGTTAAGTAGAGGATAAGGTGAAGAAACGAAACGTGGATAAAGGAAGAGGTATTGGTTTCATTAGCATTTGGGATTTCGGTGAGCTTTGATGAATCATCTTCATTTGAAGATTCATGGGAAGGTTCTGTTATGTGCTAGAAACGTTGAGGACGCGGATTCTGATTTTTATTGGTTTATCTTGCACCCGTGGAACTGATTTGGGTGCAAAACTGAAGGTCTCTTATTCTTTTGAGAATCTGGAGTAAATATGATGCTATTTTGGGATTTTTTTCTATGGATGGGATGCTAATGTGCTTGGTACTGTTTTCTGGATAGTAGAATTAGATGAGAACATGGCATATGGAAAAGGAAAGTAAACTGAAAGAGGAAGAGGAGTTTTACCAGTCTGACATCTTTCAAAGAATAGTCTTCTGAGTTTGAGTGCCAGGGGGGAACTGTACATTATGACTGGCAGGCCTAAGAGATCGGGGGAGAAATGCCAACTTTGAATTGCTGTACTTATTCATGTTGATATTTGAAATTAAATCCTAGGGGTCCTTCTATGGTGGATTTTTTTGTCCTACTGTTTGTTGGATGATTAATGAGACCAATATGGTCTAACCGTGGTGTTTGAAACTTGTAGCTGTGTGAATCTAGATGATTTGGTTTTGTAATGACCACCACAAAAATAGGCTCCCGACATTTAGGTAACAAGTTTACCGTACCCGATTAAATTACAATTTATACTATTTCCAATTCCATATTCCGTGAATTTGTGCAACCGAAACAACCATCACCAACTGGTTTACCAAAACACCAAATTTGAATATACATTATTGGGTCTTTGTTTAGTGTTGTTGATGATTCCTACTGCCACCGTTGGTCTGTTGGGTAATGAGACCATTTTGGTATAGTGTGGCTGAGGAAATGTGATTTTAGAACTTGGTTTGGCTAGTTTTCTTTTAGAGGTCTTGATAAGGTGACAAAAAGAAGGTGGAGAAAGGAATAGGGATTGTGATTTTTTGAAAATTCCGGGTTTTTGGTATTTTGAAGATGTATTTTCTGGGATACGGGAAGGTATAGAGAAATAGATAAGCGAAGTTGAGGAGGAAGGTACTTATCAGTCTTGGTCTTTTTCCTTCCGTTGAGATTGATAAGATAACATTATTTGTTGGGATTTGGTAGCACAGACCTTAGTACTATGCTTGAAGATGTTTATGGGTCCTAGAATAGAAAAGAAATTCTAAAAACCCCAATTTTAGACTGCATATATCAACTATCAACATATTTACCTGAATGTCACATATTCATGTGTCCTTACTCAATTAGAATTGTTCTATGGGATGCTGACCTATATCAGCTTTGAAGCCCCAAATTTGAGGATAATATTTTGGGTCCTTGTTTAGTGTTGTTGATGATTCCTACTCCTACTGTTGGTTGGTTCGGTAATACTACCAATTTGGTAGTGTGGCTGTAGGATGTTTGCGACTATGGGAACCTTGTTTGGCTTTGTTTCGGTAGAGTTCTGGATAAGTTGACAAAAAAGAAAGGTGGAGGAAGGAAGAGGGATGGCGCTTTTTTGAAAATACGGGATTTTTTGAAGATGTATTTTTTGGGATACGGGAAGGTATAGAGAAATGGTTAAGCGAAGTTTAAGAGGAGGGTACTTGTATAACATACATTAAAAAACCTCTGTACCCACTGTGATTTTACTTCTAATTTTTAAGTTTTGCACCTACAGTGGTAGTTTTGAAAATGAAGTCATGGTCTGTTGAGATACCGGATAATCTGATGCTCTTTGTAAGGTTTTGCTAGCACAGACTAGGTACAATGCTTGAAGATGTTGTTTATGGGTCCTAGAATGGAAAAGAAATAACATTGGAGTGGGAGAGAAAGATGAGAAAGTAAGATGACTGTTCGTTAGTGCATGTTTGAAACTCCGGTAGTCACTGTATAAGAAATTTAAATTGGACAAGGAAGGTAGACTGAGTGCTGATAGCTGTAATCCTACAAAACCAGAAAGTGGAATGGCTAAACATCATTGATGGAAATACTTTTGTAGACATGTTACGGAAATCTCTTGGGTGACTGCATCGTGTTTTCGATGCTTAATTTCATAGTATTTGTTGTGTGAGTAATAAGATTATATTTTTTTTGGCAGGACAGTTGTATTTTAAATTTTGGAGTTACGTAAATCTTGTTTAGTTTAGCTATCACAGGCAGTTGATACCTTTGAATACGGTGAACCTAGATGTTTTTGTCAACAAGAAATAGAGAGAAGGAAGTCGTTTTAAGATGCAGAGGACCAGGTAATAAACAGTATCTGAACTTGGAGGGGCGGAGAATTTTGTGTATAATAAGGGTTCGACCATGCTTTTGAAAGAATTATTTCTGTTATAGTTATCTGGGAAGTTATAGATAAGCCAGTAAGGCAAAGATGTGATTGTAGTAGAAAAGGTATGTTTATTTCTTCATACTTTGGAGTTTCTTGAGTAGTGATGACGGTATTTTGCTTCTAAGTGCTGTTCTGGATACTAGTATGGCATCTTTGAAAAGAATGTGCCCAAGGGCGGTAGGCTGGTACATGATAAATTTAACCGCAAAAGAGGATGAAAGTGGAAGAGCGTGTATTTTGTGCAAATTTGGTTGTTTAACATGCTTTGGGGTACATACTTTTTCTGAATTTATGCAAAAGAGGATGATAACGTAAAGGGATTGTAACCTTTTTTGATTGGTGAAATTGTCGGAAAGGTATATTTAAATGGTTTCTTCTACCTACTGTGATTTTGAACTTTCTTTTTATTCCCTGGGCAGAATTCCTTCTAGCAGAAAAGACTCGTTCATTTTAGCTTATAGGGTTTATTTCTTAGCATTTCAGGAGAAAAATAAGGGAAACATCGAGAAAGCTTAAAAGAGAAGTAACAAATTTTACTAGTGGGAGTCACCCTCTTTAGTTCTCCTAGAGGAGGGTAGTTTGAATTGGTGTAGAAAGTTGGAATGATGTTGGCCATGAGGTCAACTGGAGAAAAGTCTTAAAAGTTATTAGTAGATTTGTGGGAAGGATGGGGAACGGAAGAGGGATTGGTTTCATTAGCCTTTGGGAGTTCAACGAGCTTTGAAGACTGTGTTCTGCATTTATAGATTTGTGGTTGGGAAAAGTTGAGGTTGCGGATCCTGACATGTGTTGGGAAAAGTTGAGGTTGCGGATCCTGATTTCCTATAGGTAGATCTTGCATCCGAGGAACTAATTTGGGTGCAATATGGAAGGTTTCTTATTTCCTTTTCTGAGAATCTGGAGTAAATTGATGCTTTTTTGGGATATGGTTGTATGGATGAAGAATGAATGCGCTTGGTACTGTTTTCTGGATACTAGAACTAGATGAAAACATGGTATATGGCAAAGGAGAGTAAACTGAAACAGGAAAAGGAGGAGTTTCGTTAGGTTGCCATCTTTCAAAAGAATGTTTTCTGAATTGGAGTGCCAGGGGAAACTGTTCATTAAGACAGGTAGGCCTAATTGATGGGAGGGGGGGTGTAATATTACAAAAAACTATCTTCTATAGTTGTATCTTCTTTCCTCCTAGTGTTTGTTGGGTAATTAATGTGACCAACTGGTAATACTGTTGGAAACTTGTAGTTGTGTAACCTGCTTTCAGTGAGTTGTGTTCCGGTGTACTTATAGAACTGTGTGAATCTAGACGTTATGGCTTTCTAATGACCACCACAAACATATGCACCCGACAGTCAGGTAACCAATATACCTTACCCAATTAAAATAATCAAACTGGCTTATGTTATCTACAATTCCATATTCCTGAATTTGTGTAACTAAAACAACCATCACCAACATATTTACCAAACCTTCTAGTATTCAGTGTTCTGCTTACCGAATTAAAATCATCCCTAGAGTAATGACTTAAATTATCTCCATTCTCAGAAGCCCCAAGTTTGAAGAACCCTTACAAACCGATGCACCTAACATTTACCTTCTAATCAAAATAACCCCATTGAAGTGATGACCTATGTCATTTCCAATTCAAGAGCCCCAAAATAATTGGACCTAAAGATGACCACCAACGCCTTTGCCTATTAGAACAATCCCATGGAATGAAACCTATATCATTTCCACTTTTACGAGGTTCAATTTTTTAGGCCCAAATGACCACCACAATCTTATGCTAACACTCACAAAAAAAATTTCTTTAACTCAATTTAATCTTGTGGAAGTGATGATCTATATCATTTCCTTTTCCAAGCCCTGAAATTTCGAACTCAAATATTTTCATGGTCCCAAGCCTTGGTGAAGGATAAGGGTTGCTTTAGGTTGTCAGCCAAAGAAAAACTTTGTCACTAACTTAGAAGGAATTTCGTATCCGAATAATGCCATGAAGTGATGGCTTACATCATTCCAAATTCCTTTAGGCGCCAAATGACCTCAACAGACACATGCACCCATGATATTCCCCAAACTTCATGACTTCAATTTTCTTTGGCTAATCAGAACAATGCTGGAATGATGACCGATAACATTTCCAATTCTTGAAGGCTCAAAAGTAAAGTCCTCAATGACCACCCCCAAAATATGCACCAAACATTCACGGAGTCAATTTATCTTATCCACTCAAAATAATCCCATGAGAATCATGACCAATATCATTTTCAATTCCAAAAAGCCTTTGAACCAAATAACTATCAGAAAAATACTAAGACCACATTCATGAAGTTGATGTCCTTAGCCAACTAGAACAATTCCTTGGAATGAAGATCTAAATCGTTCCCTATAGGTCAATTTTGTGGAACAAAAAATCCATCACGAACATATTCCAGTATACATTACCCAATTAAAATAAGTCCATGGAGTGATGACCTATCTCATTCTAATTCCAAAATCCCAAATTTTTTGACCCCATACATCATCTGTCTACATATTTATCCAAATGTCATGTATTTATTTTTCCTTTCTCAATTAGGGTGCTCCCATGGAATGATGATCCTTGTTTAGTGTAAATGAACCTTGTTTGGCTAGTTTTATTTATGAGTGGATAGAGGACAAAAAGAAAGGTGGAGAAAAGGAAGAGGGGTTGTGATTTGTGGATAATACCGGAGCATGTTATTTTGAAGATGAGGCTGTTGGAAATTTGGTATAGTGTGTCTGTAGGAAATTTGCAATCCCCTGAACCTGGTTTGGCTGGATAATGTGACAAAAAGAAGGTAAAGAAACGAAGACCAGTTGTGATTTTTGGACAATACCGGGGCATTGGTCTTTTGAAGATGTTTTTGTGTATAATAAGGTTTGGCCATACTTTGAAAGAATAGTTACTGTTATACTTTTCTGGGAAGGTACAGATAAGCCAGGACTTAGAAAATTGGTAGTGTGAAGGAGTAGAGATAGTGCTCCAGTTGGATTTGGTAGTGTGGATTATGTAATTTGCTTCAAAGTGCTGTTCTGCATACTAAAACTACTTATCTGAAAAGAATATGCACAATGACAGTAGGCTCGAACAGGAAGAGGCCGTGTTTTTACCAGGAAGAGTTATCTTCTCCCTTGCTATTTGTTCGAGTGAGAATGAATGTTATGGCGTTAAGTGTGAAATATTTGCCTGGCAATTACTGTCAATGTCGGTGCTGTAACAGTTTTTGGCAAGTTATTGTGCCTATATATCGTGGTATTGATTTTTATTGTTTTAGAGTTTATTCTGGTGAACCAAGTTTTCAGAAGTTATATTCTGGAGTTTAAATAGAGAAATATGTGAACCTAAATGTCATGGTTTCGAAGAATTAGAGAAAGAATAAGGATTGCAGGGGATAACCACAAAATATGATGGGAACGAAGGAGGGAGTGTATTTTGTGTATGTTAGGTTGTTTAACATATTTTTGGGAACTTATTTATGAATGTATTTGGGAACGTCTAGGAATTGTAGTTTTTTTGTTTGGTGAAGTTTCTGAAAGGTATATTTAAATGAAAAAGACTGTTTATTGTTAGCTTCAAGGGTCTATTTCTTTGCACCCTGGGGGAAAAGCAGTAAAATATTGAGAAAGCCTACACTGATTTTGAACTTTTTTATTCCCGGGACAGAATCTCCTTCTAATGAAAAAGACTGTTTATTTTAGCTTCAAGGGTCTATTTCTTTGCACTCCGGGGGAAAATCATTAAAATATTGAGAAAGCCTAAACATAAGACAGGATTTTACTATTGGGAGTCACCTCGTTTAGTTCTCTTTTAATTTAGAAGAGGAGGGATCTTTGAATGGGAATAGAAAGTGGGAATGATGTTGGCGAAGAGGCCACCTGCAGAAAAGGCTTAAAGGTTATTAGTAGAGGGTAAAGTGAAGAAAAGAAACGTGGGAAAGGAAGAGGTATTGGTTTCATTAGCATTTGGGATTTCAATGAGCTTTGACGACTGTTCTTTATTTGAAGATTCATGGGAAGGTTCTGGTATGTGCTAGATTTTGCATCCGTGGAACTGATTTAGGTACAAAACTAAAGGTAATCTGGAGTATATATGATGCTATTTTGGGGCTTGTTTCTATGGATGGGGTGTTAATGTGCTTGGTACTATTTTCTGGATGCTTGAATTAGATGAAAACATGGCATATGGAAAAGGAATATAAATTGAAATAAGAAGAGGAATTTTACGAGTTTTGCCAGGGGGAACTGTGCATAATGATTGGCAGGCCTAAGATATCAAGGGAGAAAAGCCTACTAATTTTTGTAGTGCTGTACTTATTCTTGTGGGTAATTGAAATTAAATCATAGGGATCCTTCTATAGTGGTATTTTTTGTTCTCCTAGTGTTTGTTGGATGATTAATGCAACCAATCTTGCATAACATTGGTGTTTGAAACTTGTAGCTGTGAACATATTTCTATGGAATGATGACTTGTATCATTTCTACTTTTGGAGGCCCACAATTTTAAGACTTGTTAAAACATACGTAACCCTAGATTAATCCCAGGGTTGCGTTTTATAGTGAGTACTCTTTTTCTCATAGCGTATGTTCGATGATTAATTAGAGTAGTCTGGTATAATCGTGGTGTTGGAAACTTGTAGCTGTGTGAACCTGTTTCGAGTTAGTTCTTGGCTTGGACTAATTGTTGAACTTTGTGAATCTAGCTGTTTTTGGTTTTCTAAGATTACATTCTTTCTTGGGTTTTGGTAGGAGGGCAAGATGAGAAAGGAAGAGGATTTGTTGAGCATGTATGAAAATTTGGTTGTCACTGTATTAGAAAGGCCCTTTAAAATGGACAAGGAACATGGAAGATGATGCATGATTGATGGCCATACTTTTATAGACATTTTAAGGAGAACTCTTGGGAGTTGGGTCATTGTATCGTGTTGTCAACACTTAATTTCTTAGTGTTGGTTGGGGGAGTAATAAGAACATCTGTTTTTGGTACAATAGTGGTATTAGGAACTTGGAGTCATGTGAATCTAGTTTAGTTTAGCTATCACATATAGTTAATTTTTGAGTGGGGGTGAACCTAGATGTTCTTGTCTAGAATTATAGAGATAAGGAAATCGTTTTAAGCAGTAGTGGACCGGGTAATAAGAAATAGGTGAAAAAGTGAGGGAGAATGGATTTTATTTATAATGAGGATACAAACTCTGATTTTCATTGGTAGATCTTGGATCATAGGGACTAATATGGGTGTGATACGGAAGGTTCATATTCCCATCTTCTGAGAATCTGGAGTAAATTTGATGATTTTATTGGGATATGTTTGTATGGATGAAGAAGGAATGGGCTTGGTACTGTTGTCTGGTACTAGAAGTAGATGAAAACATGGCATATGGAAAAGAGAGTAACTGAAATGGGAATGCCACGGGGAACTGTACATTAAGAGAGGTAGGCCTAAGTGATCAGGGAAGTACTATCAATAGATGCCGTTTAATGGTTTCATTAGCATTGGGAGTTCAACAAGCTTTGAAGACTGCATTCTTCCTTCATTTGAAGATTCATGGGAAGGCAATGACATGTGTTATGAAAAGTTGTGGATGCAGATTGTGATTTTTTATTGGTAGATCTTGCATCAGAGGAACTAATTTGGGTGCAAAACTGAAAGTGTCTAATTCCCTTATTTTGAGAATCTGCTGTAAATATGATGTTTTTATTGGGATTTGTTTTCATGGATGGAGAATTAATGTGCGTGGTAGTGTTTCTGGATATTAGAACTAGATGAAAACATGGCATATAGAAAATGAGAGTCAAATGAACATGTCGGGATTTGGTTGTTCGGATTAAGTAATTTGCTATCAAGTGCTGCTCTGGATACCAGAATGACTTCTTAAAAAAGAAATGTACACAAGGACAGTAGGCTGAGAGAGGAGAGAAAAGTTGAGGATGCAGATTCTGATTTTTTACGGGTAGATCTTGCATCATAGGAACTAATTTGGGTGCTAAATTGAAAGTTTGTCATTCCCTTCTAGATGCCCAATATTTTTGGGTCCAAATAAACACCACCAAGATATTCCTTAAGCTTCATGAATTCAATTTTCATTATCTAATTAGAACAATCATACAGAATGACGACCAATATCATTTCCAATTAAGATGGCTCAAAATTTTAAATGACCACCACAATCATATTCATCATACATTTACGGAATCAATTTTTCTTACCCACTTAAAATAATCCCGCAAAAATGATGATCTATTTTATTTTCATTTCCAAAAAAACTGAATTTTCGAACCCCAATAACTACCAGATAAATGCTTACCCTACCTTGATAAAGTTAAATTTTCCGTAGCAACTAGAATACGATCTACATTATCTCTCATTCTGGAGTGGCCCAATATTTTCAAACAGAAAAAACAAACAAGAACATATTCCAATATATCTTACCAGATTAATTTAAGTCCATGGAGCGATGATCTATGTCATTCTAATTCCAGAATCCCCGACCCCATATATCAACTCAACATATTTATCCAAATGTCATGTATTCATTTTTCCTTGCCCAATTACAATGGTCATATGGAACGATGGCCTATATTACTCATGTAGGGAGATTAAGCACCGCGAGAGAGGAGCACCATAGTATGATTTGAGACACCCACTTACCCAAAAGGTCAACCTTGTGAGTTAGGGCCCAAACCATACTATATTAACCATGAACCTCATGTCCACCATCCCGATGTTGGGACAAACTGCTCACACATGATACCCAACAACTCATATGTCAGAACCCTCAAATCTGAGGTTAGATTTATGGCTCCTTGTTTAGTGTTGTTGATGATTCCTACTTCTGCTGTTGGTTTCTTGGCCGGTAATAAGACCAACTTGGTATTGTGTGGCTGTAGGAAATTTTTGATTGTGAGAAACTGGTTTGGCTAGTTTTGTCTTAGAGTTCTGGATAAGGTGACAAAAGGAAAGGTGGAGAAAGGAAGAGGGATTGCGATTTGCGGAAAATACTGGATTGTTGGTATTTTGAAGATGCATTTTTGGGATATGGAAGGTATGAATAAATGGAGTGAAGTTGGGGAGTACGTTGCTTGAAAAACATGTATTTAAAACTCTGTATACCTGCTGTGATTTTACTTTTAGTTGTTAGGTTTTGCATCCACAGGGCTCCTTTTGAAAATGAAGTCCTGGTGTTTTCCCTTAGGTTGAGATTTATGATAAGGTTACATTCTTTGTTGGGTTTGGGTAGCACATGACGAGTGCTGTGCTTGAAGATGATGTGTATGGGTCTTAGAACGGAAAAGAAAAAATGTATGGAGTAGGAGAGAAACTGAGATAGGAAGAGGTCGGTTTCTTGGCGCATGTTTGAAAATCCGGTATCACTGTATAAGAAAGGCCCTTTGAATTGGATAAGGAAGGTTGACTGAATGCTGATAGCAGTAGTCCTATGAAATCACTGGGTGCAATGCGTAAACATCATTGAAAACATCATTGATGGCTATACTATTGAAGGAATTTTAAGAAAAACTCTCAGGTTCAATGTATCGTGTTGTCGGCTTTTAATTTCATATTGTTTGGGTGAGTAATATGAACATCTGTTTTGGCACTATAGTGGCATTAGAAACTTGGAGTTACGTTAACCTAGTTTAGTTTAGCTATCACTGGCAGTTGGTTTTCGAGTGGGGTGTACCTTGATGTTCTTCTCTTTATGAAATAGAGAGAAGGAAGTCATTTTAAGAAGAAGTAGAGGACCAGGTAATAAGTAATAGCTGAAAAAGGGAGGTAGAGTGTATTTTATGTTTAATAAGGTGTCGGGCATGCTTTAAAAAAAAATATAATTGTTAGGTTATCTAGGAAGGTACATAGAAGCCAGTAAGGCAAAGTTGTAGAAAAAGTTTTTTTTTTTCTTACTTCTGAGAATCTGGAGTAGAGATGATGGTACATTGGACTTTTTTAATTGGTAGTATGAATGTATAGACGATGCTACATTGGGATTTGATAGTGTGGATGAAGCAATTTGCTTCTAAGTGCTGCTCTGGATATTATAGTGGCTTCTTTAATAAGAATAAGCACAAAGGACTGTAGGCTGGAACTGGAAGAGGAAACATTTTTACTAGGGAGAGTTATCTTCTTCCTTTCTATTTGTCTGAGAAGTGGGTCAATGAAATTCGAGAGAAAATGAATGTTACGGCGGTTTAAGCGTGAAATATTATCTAGAGGAAAGGGGTACACTTATTGTCATTGTCCGTGCTGTAATATTTTTATGAAAATTATATGCTCATATATTGTGTTGTCGCTTCTTTTTGTTTTGGCGCGCTTTGCATGACGATTAACACCTGTATGGTACAATTAATTGTTGGGAACTTGAAGTTGTGGTGAACCTAGTTTCCACAAGTTATTTTTGGAGTTCAGATTTAGAGATATGTGAACCTCGATGTCATGGTTTCGGAGAATCAGAGAGAACGAATAAGGACAAAAGAAGTAGAGGGATTGCAATTTGTGGAAAATACTGGATTGTTGTTATTTTGAAGATGCATTTTTGGGATATGGGAAGATGGAAGGTGTAACTGTGATTTTACTATTTATAGCGAAGTTTTGCACCCACAGTGCTAGTTTTGTAAATGAAGTCATGGTGTTTTTCATTCGGTCGAGATTTCTGATAAGGTTACATTCTTTGTTCGGTTTGGGTAGCACGGACTGAGTGCTATGCTTGAAGACGTTTTTGGATCCTAGAATGGAAATGAAACAATATATGGAGTAGGAGAGAAAGATGAGAAATGAAGAGCATGGTGTGTTGACGCATGTTTGAAAATGCAGTTGTCACTGTACAAGAAACGCCCTTTGAATTGGTTAAGGAAGGTAGACTGAATGCTGACAGCGGTAATCCTATGACATCAGGTGGAATGGCTAAACATCATTGATGGCCATACTCTTGTTGACATTTAAGTACTCGGGCCAATGTTTTGTGTTGTCTTTACTTAATTTCGTATTGAAAGTTGGGCGAGTAACAAGGATGTATGTTTTTGGCACAATAGTGGCATTTGGAACTTGGAGTTATGTGCACCTAGTTTAGTTTGCCGATATCTGGCAGTTCAAATTTTTGAGTGGGGTGATCCTACATGTTCTTGTCTTTAAGAAGTAGAGAGAGAAGGAATCATTCCAAGAAGAAGTACAGGTCCAGGTAATAAGCAATTGATAAAAATGTGTGGAGACTGTATTTTGATTATAATGAGTTGTTGCCCATGCTAATAAAAGAACTATTAATGTTAAAGTTATCTGGGAAGGTACAGAGAAGCCAGTAAGGCAAAAATGTGCTTGTTGTTGAAAAATGTACTTGCTTGCTTCATGCTCTGGAGTAGAGATGATGGTACATTGAATGTTGGTAATTATTAGCGTATACGAGTGGAGATGATGCTACATTGGGGTTTTTTAGTATGGATTTAGTAATTTGCTTCTAGGTGCTGTTGTGGATACTAGAATGACTTCTTTAAAAAGAACATGCACAGGGACAGTAGGCTGAACAGGAAGCGGAAATGTTTTAACTTAGGAGAGTTATCTTCTTCATTTCTATACTTATGAGATGTGGGTCCATGATATTCAAAGAATGAATGGCGGTTGAGCATTAAATTTTATTAGAGGAAAAGGTACAATTATTGCCATCGTCCGATCTGTAATTCTTTTGTGTAAATTATCATGTCCATATATGGTGGTGTTCATTCTTTTTGTTTTAGAGTGTGTTTCATGAGGAATAACTCTACTATGGCACAATTAGGTGTTGGGAAGTTGAATTTGTGGTAAACCTAGTTTTCACGGGTTATTGTTGGAGTTCCAATATAGAGATTTGTGAACCCAGATGTCATGGTTTTGATGGATTAGAGAGAAAGAATAAGGACACCAGAAGTAAAGGATAAAGGTAACCCCAAAAGAGGATGGGAATGGAAGGAGTGTATTTTGTGGACGTTAGGCTGTTTGAGATTTTTTGGGGACCTATTGTTTTTAATCCATGTGGGAACGTATAGGGAAATTAACCTTTTTTTGTTGGTGAACTTTCGAAAAGGTTATTTTAAAAGCTTTCTTTTACCTACTCTGATTTTGAACTTTTTTATTCTCCGGATAGAACCTCCTTCTAACTAAAAAGACACGTTCTCTTTTAGCTTCTTGGGTCTATTTCCTTACGAGTTGCCGAGAAAAAGATAAGTCAAATATTGAGAAAGCTTAAAAGGGAAGAGACGGATTTAACTAGTGGGAGTCACCTTTCTCAGTCTCCTTAATGTAGAAGAGGATGGTACTATGAACTGGAGTTGAAAGTTGTATTGATATTGGCCAAGAGGTCACCTGTAGAAAAGGCTTGAAAGTTATTAGTAGAGGATATTGATAAGAAAAGAAACGTGGAGAAAGGAAGAGGTATTGGTTTCATTAGCATTTGGGAGTTCAATGTGCTTTGAAGATTGCATTCTTCATTTGAAGATTCATGGAAAAGCTCTGACATGTGTTAGGAAAAATTGAGGATGCAGATTCAGATTTTTTGTCGGTTGATATTGCATCAGAGGAATTGATTTGGGTGCAATGGTGAAAGTTTATGATTCCCTTCTTTTAAGAATATGCAGTAAATATGATTTTTTTTTTTTTTTTTTTGGGATTTGTTTGTATGGACGGACTATTAATGTGCTTGGTGGTGTTTTCTGGATACTAGAATCAGATGAAAACATGGCATATGGAAAAGGAGAGTAAAATGTATATGTCGGGTTTTAGTACTGCGGATTAAGTAATTTTCTTTCATGTGATACTCTGAATACTAGAATGACTTCTTAATAAAGGAATATGCACAAGAACAGTAGTCTGAGACTTCATGAATTTTATTTTCCTTAGCTAATTAGAACAATAGTACGGAATGATGACCAATATCATTTCCAATTGTAGAAGGCGCAAATATTTTAGGCCTAAATGACCACCACAATGATATGCATCAAGCATTTGCCGAATCAATCCTTTTGCCCACATAAAAATCCCACAAAGGTGATGATCTATATCATTTTCATCTCCAAAAGGCCCGATTTTTGAACCCCACCAACAACTAGCAAAATACTTACCCTCCCTTCCGAAGTCAATTTTCCTTGGCCAATTACAAAAAATCCATGAAATGACAATCTACACAATTTCTCATTCCGTATTGGCCCAATTTTTTCGAACAGAAAAAACGAACAAGAACATATTCCAATATATCTTACCCGATTAATATAAGTCCATGGAGCAATGACCTATGTCATTCTAATTCCAAAATCACCAAATTGTAGACCCTATATATCGACTACCAAAATATTTTCCCAAAATGTCATGTATTTATTTTTTCTTACCCAATTAGAATGGTCATATGGAACGATGGCCTATATTACTCCTATTTCTGAAGCCCCAAATTTGGGATTACATTTAGTGTTTGTTGATGATTCCTAATTCTGATGTTGGTTTGTTGGTTGGGTAATAAGACCTATTTGGTAATGGTGGCTGTAGAAAATTTTGCGATTGTGGGAACCTGGTTTGGCTAGTTTTCTCTCAGAGTTCTGGATAAGGTGACAAAAAGAAAGGTGGAGAAAGGAAGAGGGATTGAGATTTGTGGAACATACTGGGTTGTTGGTATTTTGAAGATGTATTTTTGGGATGTGGGAAGGTATAGAGAAATGGATAAGTGAAGTTGAGGAGTAGGGTACATGTAAAACTTGTATTTAAAACCCTCTGTACCTACTGTGATTTTACTTTTAATCGTTAAGTTTTCCACCCACAGTTTTAGTTTTGAATATACAATAATTGTATTTTTCCATGGGTTGAGATTTCTGTGAAGGTTATATTCTTTGTTGGGTTTGGGTACCACAGACAAGTGCTATGCGTGAAGATGTTGTTAATGGGTCCTAGAATGGAAAATAAATAATGTATGGAGTTGGAGAGAAAGAAGAGAAAGGAAGATGACGGTTTATTGGCGCATGTTTGAAAATCCGGTTGTCACTGTATAAGAAAGCCCATTTTGAATTGGGTAAGGTAGACTGAATGCTGATAGGGGTAAACATCATTGATAGCTATACTATTGTTGGTGTTTTAAGGAAAACTATCGGGTTAATGTACTGTGTTTCTGTACTTAATTTCACATGGATGGTTGGGTGAATGATAAGAAGGTAGAGTGAGTTTTCAGAATGGTTGAGGGCACATATTCTGATATTTTTTGGTAGATCTCATCAGAGGTCCTAATTTGGGTACACAACTGGAGGTTTCTGATTTCCTTCTTTTGAGAATCTGGAGTACATATGATTCTGTTTTGGGATGAAGAATTAATCTGCTTGGTACTATTTTCTGGATACTGGAATTAAATGAAAACATTGCATATGGAAAAGGAGAGTAAACTGAAATAGGCCGAGAATGAGTTTACTAGGTATTTATCTTTCAAAGAAAAATGGTCTTCTGAATTGGAGTGCCAGGGGGAACTGTGCTTAAACTATTCTGGACTAAAGGAACAAGACCAATCTGGTATAGAACTGTGTATCTAGCTGGAATGATTATAGAACTGTGTGAACTTATTTTTTGTTAGTAGTTGCTGGAGTGATTATAGAACTGTGTGTATCTAGCTGTTTTGATTTTCAAGGACTGAAGGGAATGAAAATGTTTGCTGAACTACAGAAGCTTTCGAGAAAAACCGTCGATGCAGAAAGCAAAAGTGCATATTTCCCCAGAAATTAGGTTGTGGACACGTTCTGGACACGTGTTTGGGAACCGCGAAGGTAGAAGAATCGGATGGGAAATGTGATGGACTGAGCATTATAAATTTAAACGTCTTCTGAACCCACAAAAAGTACATAACTGCTGTACCCTATATATATGTGTGTATATATGTGTAGATTCTAGAGTAGAGATGATGTACGTTTGGTCCGTTACAATTTGGTTGTATGGATGCTAAAATAAAAAAGGAAAAGTCGAACATGCAATAGGTGAGGAAGCTGACAAGGAACGTGGAAAGGTTTACTAGTTGGTGTTTGCTAGTTCGGTTATCATTTTCAAAACAGGAGGGTCCTTTTAACCGGAGCAGGACGAAGAATGAACTTTGGATTGGAAAAGCCTAAAATCTTTCATGTTGGAAATGCTAAAGAAATAATCAGTGGTTATACATTTTGTTGGATAAGTTAAGGTGACTAGGGTAAAAGATACTTTCACCCCTTCATCTTCCAAACAGGATGGGGTGAAAGTGTATTTTCATCAAACTTGAGGGGGGAGGGGGGAAGTGTCTTTTACCTAAGGGTATTATCTTAGACTACTTGTACTTCTGTATTAGTAATTTTCTCCTAGTGGTTGTTTGGTGAGATATAAGACGGTTTCGTTTAGTCTGTTTTAGAATTGAAATGATTGTGAGAATCCGGAAGTCCAGGATATATTAAGAAAAGATATAAGGAAAATTAGGGGATGTGTAATGACACGAAAGAAAATGAGTTTATATCTTTTGTGCTTTAGCATTTCGAACCTGTTTTGAAGATATATGTTAACGGAAGAAGCATTACATAGAATTAAGCAAGGTTTTAGGAGGATGGTAGCATACAAAGATATATTTATTACCTAGTTTGGTTTGGCTGAGCTAGTTTAATGGATTTAGCAAGTTTACCTAATAGGATCAATTTTGCTTCTGTTGTGGTGTTGGAAAAATGAAGTCATTTGAACCTGGTTTCATTTAGATTTTGTGAATTTCAGAACCTTTTTCTTCTATTGTTGTTTGGATAGGTAATGATACCAACTGGTAGTGGTATTGGAACTTAATTTAGTTGTGTTTTGGAGTAAGGACAGTGGAGTTCTTGAAACTTAGATGTTTCATGTTTTAAGAAATGGAGAGAAGATGTTCTGAGATATTAATGGATAACATGATAAAATAAAATGTCGTGTTTGGAAACGCGATAGTAATTCGTGGACACTGGATGACGGTCATGTTTTGGAAATGCATGGGAAGGTGTGGACAACTGGATGTAGAAAAGTTGAGCAGGACGTCAGTAGATTTTTTTTGAATGTCTGGTTGGGTTAAAATTTATAGTTGTGTGGACCCATATATCGTTTGTCGGAAGAGGTAAAAAGGTTCGAAGAAGTCGAGGAAAATTTTGATAACGAAAGGTGAAACGAAGAGGGACTGTGTTTTTCATGGACACTGAGCAATTCAACATACTGAGAATAAGCTGTTAGGGACGTCAGTAGAAAATTATACATTTAAATGACTGGTGGGTTTCAAATATTATAGTTGTGTGAACCCATGTATCAAATATTATAGTTGTGTGAACCCAGATGTTATGGTTTGTAGGTAGAGGTAAAAATGTTTGAAGAAGTAGAGGAAAACGTTGAGAAACGAAATGTGAAATGAAGAGGGATTCTATTTGTGGACATCCAGCAGGTTTACATATTCAGAAGGAACTGGTAAGATTGGGGAAATGAATTACCTTAAGTATAAGGAAGTAGTAGTGATTATGGATTTGAATGCCTTTTCTTTCCAGTTATTTTGAATTGTTGCATCTATTTGACAAATGCTTTAGTTGAACTGGAAGGCTTTTCTCTTCTCTTGAGATTCTGGAGTAGGGACGATGTTGTGCTGGGATTCAGTAGTGGCAATGAAATACACGTTTGGTAGCGTTCTCTCTCATACTATAACTGAGAGAGGATCATGTAAAATATGGACGGACCAAGAAAATTTTCTTTAGGGGGGGGGCATGTTAAATACAAAAGTATACAGTTAAGTCTGCTATATTATTTTAGAAAATGTAGGGGTGGCCGCGTTCATATAATTTGGTACATATCCAAAAGTTTTGAGGGTAAATTTGGTTATTTTTGCAACTATAGGGGGGCCATGGTCCCTGCTGACTTCCACTTAGGTCCGTCCCTGGATGAGAGGAAGACAAAGAAAGGGAATTGGACGAGTTTCGCTGACGTAGCGGTCATCACTCTCAAATTCAGATAACGAGGACCCTTAAATGTGGAATTTTTAGAGGAATGAATGTTAAGCTGATATGTTAACAAGGTCAGCAAGAGGAAAGAATAAATACATCATTGCTTTTGTGAAAATTTCTGAGGAAAATTCTTCGGTCCATATATCATGCTTCTTGATTCTTCTTTTCCTAGTGTATAACTGTAGATGGGTGCATAACAAGATCAAATTGGAATAATTGTCGTGTTTGAAACCTGCACTTATATGAAACTAGTTCGTGTTAGTTGTATTTTAGATTTTTGAAATACCTAGTTGCATGAAACTAGGTATTCGGGTTTTTAAGATAAAGAGAGAAGCAAAAAAGTTGGATTAATTAGTGGTTTTGGCGGTAAAGAATTGGTGGAAAAAGAATAGAGATTGTGTTTTACTGATACCCGGGAGTAGGAAACGTATTGGAATTTTGTTTTTGAAGATGTGTGGAAAGTACAGAAGAAACAGTTAAGGCGAAGTTGACAACGAGGACAACAGTAAGAAAACATATTTAGATGCCTTTTAATGCCTCTTTATAATTTTTAATCGTAAAATCGTGCATCTATATAGCTAGTTTTATGGTTACTACATAGCTACAATAATAATGGCGTTGCTACATAGCTAGTTATAGAAATGAACAGAAGGTCTTCCTTCTCTTGACATGTGGGAGTAGAAATGATGCAATGTTCTGGGGTTTGCTACTATAGATAAAATAATAATCTATTAGATGTTTCTTGGTTACTAGAATGGAAAGAAAAAGAAGTAATTTCTGTAGAAGAAGAGGCCAAAAAAGATGAAGAGTTTTACAAGCGGGAGAAAGCTTCTTAAATTATCATCTCTACGAGAAAGGGGAATTGATGTAAGTTTGGTAATCCTAATCAATTACCCGCAAGAAAGGCTAAAAGTATTATAGCTGGATAATGATTGTTTTTAAGGTACACTTTTGGGACCGTTTACGTTGATCTTTTTACCTCTTAATGTTTTGTAGCTCATATTAAATAGTTGTGTGAATTTATAAGTTGTGGGTTAGAAGAAGTGGAGAATAAGGTAATAAAGGAAATTGTGGGAATCACTAGCTAAAGAAAAGCATACGAACTCAATAGCACTGGTTAAAAAATTTAGAGTTTGGTATATGCTTCATAACGTTGTGGAATTGGCTCTAGGAGCCGAGTTTGCCTCCTAGGGCACCATCTTGATATTGCCTGTGGTATTGGCTCTCGGAGTTTAGTTTGCCTCTTAGGGCACCTTCTTGTCTCAAATCGATCTATCGATCGACTAAGGTGGTACGGAGGGGCCTTATACCTCGGACCGATAGGGAGAGAGTTAGGCTGAAGGATTGGGCTCGAAATATTGTAAATACTCAAAAAGTAAACTTACCTCCCTTTGGTCCTCATTACATTATCAACTATTAAATTCATTTAATCTTAACCTCCGTGAATTAGGTACCATACTTCAATGTCAATCGTACTTCCTCTTGAAAGCTCAAATGCTTCAACCCAGTGTTGAAGATGTTACCAACATGTCTATCAATTACTGAATTCTCCTTGAAGTAGCGGAGTACCAACACCTAGACTGTAAGACTCCATGAACCTTAATTGTAGCTTTGCAGTGACAACCTTGATTGAATGTATAGGATATGTGGGAGGGTAAATCTCTTGAACATTAGTGAGGGGGGCTTTAGCCTTCATCTAAAGATACAGAGGTGAAGCCATTCGACCAAAGGGAGATGGGATCAGGTTGTTCAACATGCATTGACTTGGAGATAATTTCATTGTAAAGATTTTAATGATGATGGTAATCATGGAATAGGGTGAAAGCATCAATGTGAGTGATTCTTATTCGATGGACGTATGTATGTTGTGTTTGGAGCTCACTAGATCTTGATTTATTGATTAGTTCATTATCCAATTGCGGTGGATTCTCTGGGAGGCTGGAACTTTAGAGCTGGCGAAAGGTGTCAAAGTTTCTCTTTTGTATTTTTTTTTCACCGGGAAATGAATATTTTAATGATGTTCTTTTTGCCTATAAAAAGACTGACTTATGATAATTTTTAAGTTTAGTATGTGGTAAGAGATTAAACAAAATTGCAAAGGTTATTGGACCTCACTGGAGATATGTGCCCAAAGTGTTCTTTTAAGCAAGGTTCCTTGATGCTTCTCGCAACTTGATAGATGCAACTTAGAATCTAAGAAAGGATGTATGTTTTGGCAGATTGTAATTCGTAATGATTATATCACTTCACATCATTCCGAGTGAAATATTAATAGTAAATTGAAAGAGAAATGAATTCGGGACGAGGCTGAAAAGATTGGCGTGTAGGGTGACTTGATGAGTCTTCTTTTGTAGTGATTGAGACAGAAATAGAATAGGCGAAAGGACCAAGAAATGCTTGAATAGTTGATTTCTCATGCTAGGCAATATCTTGAATCACGTCTCTTGGGACATGATTTCTTATATAGTTGTTGGTCTGTTTGGACGGGAAATTAGAGTTTTTGTTGAAGTTGTAACGGTAATATTCGGATATGATAGCGGCTTCTAGGAGTTTAAAGTTTGCTGTAAAGGTATGCTTGCTGTAGGTTCACAGCACAAGTAATACTTGTAAATCATTTAGAAATTCGTGTCAAACATGAGTACAAGCAATACCTGTAAATCGCTTAGAATTATGATCCAAGACCTTAATTAACTACTAACTGTGTAACCGTGTGACACCAAAATAGCAGTATAGCTCTGAAATCAGTATGCAGGAGCTGTTGTTGCATAATAGTTTGCTTTATATGATAGGAAATGTTTCATACTTGACTATCTTTAAGTTGAATGCTGCTGTCCCAAGTTCGTGTCTTGATCTTGTTATGCCTGTCCTGGGTAGTTTGTCGAACCATGTTGCACAAAGAATGGTGCGACGGTCTTGGAGTTCTAATGTTTCAGTTCCTATCCCAATAGAGGAGGGCTCAGAGCCTCAAAGTGTGCACTGGCCTTGGAGAAAGCAATTTAAGGATTGAAGGATTTGGGCAAGCCAAGTCCGAGGGAGACCCTTTTGTTCTTTTTCATTCTCATCTAGTTATGTGGTAGTTCTTTCTACCTGGGAGTGCTATCCTTAATAGATGGATATTGATTTCCATGGAATTTTAGATAGTTTGCGAAGTACTAGAATGGATACTTTTTCGAGGACTAGAAAGGCGCGGTGTCCCAGTTATAACAATCTTTTCTTTGCTATCTCAAGGACTGTATTTTTTTTAAGGGCGCAATAACTATTTCAATTATTTCCTTGCATGAGGTTGCAGCCTAGTAAGAAAAAATGCAGGCTAGTTCAGCCCGTGTTTCTAGCTCTCCTTTTAGTTTGTATTACTTGCCCAGAAGTGTAGGAGTTTGCTTACAAAAATGTTGTGAAAAACGAAATATGCAGGAAGAAAGAATCAAAACACACATATTTACGTGGTTCGGCAAAACAGCCTACTCCACGGAGTTGCAGAGATTTCACTAAAACAGACGAAACGTCTCAGAGAGAATTACAAGCGAAATCAGAACGCTCAACATAACATGCTACGAACCCTAATAACTCTATAAATAGACAACCTATCAAACCGGGCCGGATCCAAGCCCAAACGGGTAAAAAACGGGTCAAAATATTTTTTTCGGGGGAGACATGTTCGTGATCGCTACGGCTTGGGCCTTCGCTCCACGAATCATGTCTCCCTTTTCGGATCGTAGCAAAACATGAAGCGGGTCGATTCATAAAACGGGTCGCCCATGAACCAGGGCTCCAACCCAACAATTCTCCCACTTGGAGACTGGTTCAACATCATGTACCAGAACCACATCCCCTAACATAATCAAGCTCCATCCCTGCAACTTAACTCATCTTCTTCAAGAAAGAAGACCAACTGAAGCTGCGTACAACTTCAGTTTCTCAAGAGTAACAACCTTTGTGAACATGTCTGCTGGGTTCTCTCTTCCACAAATCTTCTCAAGCTGTACCTGACCATCATCAAGTAACTCACGGATGAAATGACACTTTGTCTCAATATGCTTGGTCTTAGAATGGAACGCTGGATTTTTAGCAAGAAAAATAGCACTCTGACTGTCACTGTGAAGCGTGCCATTCTCTTGTATCTTTCCCAACTCTTCTAAGAACCTCTGCAACCATACCATCTCCTTTGCAGCTTCCGTGATAGCAATATACTCAGCTTCCGTTGTTGAAAGAGCAACAACCTTCTGCAAGTTAGAACCCCATGACACTGCTGTACCACCCAAGGTGAACACATACCCTGTAGTACTCTTCCTTTTATCAAGATCAACAGCAAGATCAGCATCAAGAAAACCCTTAAGTTTCAAAGCATCTCCACCGAAACATACGCACGTGTCTGAAGAACCTCTCTAGTATCTTAAGATCCATTTAACTGCCTCCCAATGTTGCTTTCCTGGATTACTCATGTACCTGCTCACAACTCCCACTGCATGGGAAATATCTGGCCTAGTATAGGGCTGGCAATATTAGACACGACTCGACAACACGGCACGAACCCGACACGAAGTTAGCGGGTCATGGGTCGACACGAACTCGCAACGGGTCAAAACGGGTCGACCAGAAGCTGACACGAAAATAAACGGGTTGGGTTAGGGTCAACCCGCTAAACCCAAAAATGACACGGTAAACCCATTTGTAATATTCATATTAATATGTAGGTGCTAGGCATATACATTAATTTTGAAAAATGTGGGGACATATATATAAATTTGAGGAAAAGTTGGGTACTTTGTCCTCCGCAACCCCACGACTTTCAACCTCAGCCTTATCTTCTTTCTCTCCTATCTTCGTTTGAACCCAAATCACCATTTCACTTGTTTTTTTTTGGGCCGGTTCGACTTCAAATATTGGCCGGTACACATCGAAGCCTCCACCTATTCGACCCCAACTACCCCTTATCTCGCATCTCTTTCTCTCCCATTTTCGTTCGAACCTATAAGGCCATAATCATCACCCATTTCACTTCTTCTACAACACTGTTATCACTCTCTCTCTCTCTCTCACGCTCGACAAACGAACGGTACAAATCGAGGTCGCCATCGATCTCTCGATCTATTGGTGTGTTGATCCCGTGGTTGACTCTCTCCTTCCCTGGAACCGCTGAAGCCTCGATCTCGCCGTGGCGCCCAATGTTTATGGGTTCGATTTGCAGATTCAAGCGAACCGATCCGACCAGTTTTTAAACGGGTCAACCGGGTCATTCCGGGTTACCCGTTTAATATACAGGTCGGGTTCGGGTTGAGCTATCTGACACATTTAAGTATCCGGGTCATCATCGGGTCAACCCGCCAATAACCCGTCACGGGTTGACACGACCCGTAACCCGGCGGGTTGACCCGTATTGCCACCCCTAGCCTAGTACAAACCATATCATACATCAACGAACCAATAGCTGAGGCATATGGAGTCTTACCCATGTGTTCCCGTTCTTCAACTGTCTTTGGTGAATCATCTTTACTCAATCTAAAATGACCCCCCAACGGAGTGTTCACAAGCTTAGCCTGATCCATGCTGAATCGGCTTAGTACCTTCTTCACATACTCTGCCTGGGACAAATACAGAGTACCTCTGGTTCTATCTCTGACTATCCTCATGCCAAGAATCTGACTTGCAGGGCCCAAGTCCTTCATGACAAACTTTGTAGACAATTTCTTCTTCAAGTTGTTAATCTCATCCAAACTAGATCCTGCAATCAGCATATCATCAACGTATAACACTAAGATAATGTAGGAGCCATCAAACTGTCTAACATAGCAACAATGGTCTGCATGACATCTCGTACTTTAGGCTGCACATAAAACTATCAAATTTCTTGTTCCACTGCCGAGGAGCTTGTTTCAGACCATACAAGCTCTTCTTGAACCTGCACACAAGATTCTCCTTTCCATGTACCTCGAAACCCTCTGGCTGATGCATATATAATTCTTCCTCCAAGTCACCATGAAGGAATGCAGTCTTTACATCTAACTGCTCAAGATGTGAAGTCTTCTTGAGCAACCATACTCAGCACCAACCTGATAGTTGTAAGCTTCACCACAGGTGAAAATATCTCAGAATAATCAATTCCCTGCTTCTGCTGGTACCCCTTCACAACAAGTCTTGCCTTATACCGTTTACTTCCATCATATTCATTCTTCACACGATATACCCACTTGTTATGAAGTGCCCTCTTCCCTGTTGGAAGTTCACTTAACTCCCATGTATGATTCCCAAGCAAAGAATCCATCTCATCATTCATTGCTGACTCCCACTTGCTAGAGTTACCATCCTGCAAAGTCTCTGCATAAGTCTCTGCATAAGTCTCTGGCTCACCAGCATCAGTCAACAATATATAATTAAGACTAGGGGAGTAACGCTCTGGGACCTTTCTGTTCCTAGTCCCCACCCGAGTTCTAACATAGGTCTTCATGTCCTTTGCAACTGGCTGTGACTCAGTAGTGTCA
Organism: Linanthus parryae; assembly: GCA_023055425.1. Taxonomy (NCBI): domain Eukaryota; kingdom Viridiplantae; phylum Streptophyta; class Magnoliopsida; order Ericales; family Polemoniaceae; genus Linanthus; species Linanthus parryae. Next base: position 121,864,998 of record JALGPY010000004.1, on the reverse strand, counting down.
GGCACACTAGACTGATCCTGCGGAACATCATCACTGGGAGTGACATCCTCAAGAATATCAGGACAAACATACGAAGGAGTAGCTGGGACTTTATCCTCTGTATCAATAGCAACACTCGCCCTATCCTTATACATCATCTTCTCATTGAAGATCACATCTCTGCTTCTTATAATTTTCCTGTTCTCGGCATCCCAGAATCTATAACCAAACTGTGCATCTCCATAGCCAATAAAGAAACAAATCTTGGATTTCGCATCTAGCTTACTTCGTCTGGCAGCATCAATATGTGTTGGAATAGATGCCCTAGAGGCAATCTAGTTTAGTATGAATTTGTATATGGCTAGAAAATTCATTTATTATTTATTGGATATTTAATATAATGAAGTCCTTAGATTTACAATTGTGTTGTTTATCTTAAATATCCCTAGTCAAGTATAATGATTAAATGGGACAATCATCTATAGACTAGTATGGGGTTGGATTGATATGGAGATATCACGATCCAACACATAGGTGTGCATTACGGAATGTTGCACTGGATTGACCCATCACCGAGAAGGCTACATACATGTTATGTTGAGTCACAAGTGCTTCTCGCGGTGCAATGGTATTGTCATCCTTAGACTTGAAGTCACTAGATATTCTAGTTGTGGATCATTGTGATCTTGGTAGCGTTAAACGCTACACCGTAACTGGGTAGTTATAAAGGCGTGTACTGGATACAATGAGAAGCAAGCTTAGAGATCGTAGTGGACGTAGAGAGGATTTGCCCCTCCCACATAACGGGAGCAAATATCCTAGGCCACTCGAAGGATAGTGCTTATAGAATGTCTGGCCAGACTCAAATAAATCAATATAGGATATTGATGTTATTTGCACGAATAAGGCTATTCCATGGATCGAGAAACTAGGGATTGGATATACGAGTGTGACTTGTATGTCTCGTGTCCAATCCGGATATGGAGGCAAAAGGATGAGACAATTACTTGTACAAGGTTGTCTAGATGACTATTCTATTAGTTGGCTAGAATGGATGTTTTGCTAGAAACCGCTCCATATTAGCAAATAGTTGCTACCAACTAGATAGAACCTATGGGGTCACACGCTATATAGAGTTGTACTAGATTTGGGAATTAATTAATTGGATTAATTAATTAGAAGGATCACTTTGCAAACCCTTGCAAACTTAGTAGGGACTAATTTGCAAGGAAGGGACTAAATTGAATTCTAGTAGGACTAGAATAAGTCCTTTAGGTAGTTAACAAGGAGTTGTTGGACTATATAAAGGACCCTCATTCCTTCCTTCCTCATAACTTATGCTCATTAGTGATCATAACAAGAGTGGTAGAGAACAAAGGAGAGAGAGAGCAAGCAACAAGGGCCGAACCCGTCCCTTGCCGCCGCCCCTCACCCCGTCGGCCAAAAGAGGGCCGAGCCCCTCTTTTTGTCTCGTTTTGCGTGATTCCTTTACCCTCCTCTTATTCCGGGCTAGCACCAAGGAGTTTGGGAGATCTAGGAGCAACTCTAGGCGTGGATCAACTATAGAGAACGTGACACTATTCGCGTTTGAAGTCATCAAGGAGAACCCAAAGGTGTGTTTATGATTTCTTACCTTTACTATCGTTATGCATCTAGACTTGTGATCCTTGGAGGGTTTTGCATGGCTATTTGTTTGATTATGCTTCCGTTGCGCGATCCATGAATCAAAACCCTACAGTGGTATCAGAGCCACAGGTCATAGAGCATAAACGTAGTTTATGTGTTACATTCTTGTTGTTTTACACCTTAATTTGTTGTTTATCGCGTAAAACAAGACAAATCAAGCATGGGATGCAATTTGTCAAATAATTACCCATAACAAGATCCAATTTTTGCATTGGATGCATGAATTGGTGAGTTTGAGAAATTTTAGGATCTTAGATCTAGGGTTTGGGCATCCTTGGGGAAGAAGGAGTTCTCCCAAAACAAGGAAACAACCAAACTTGGGCTCCAAGCAAGGGAGTTGTTTTGGAAACAACTCCCAAGAGGAGGTTCGGCCCCCTAGGGGACCGCCCCCTTGCTTGCCGCCCAAGCTTGGCCGCCCTAAGGGGCCGGGCGGCCCTAACCCGCGGGCCTAGCTTGCGGGTTTTGGGCAGGGCCGGCCCTAGGGCCTTGTGGTTCACATTGATGGGCCCGGGCAATTGGATTGTTGGGCCCATGGACCATTTTAACCCTAGAAATCCTAAAATCAATTAAAATTGACCAAGCGCGTTAAAATTGGATTTTAACTGTTTATGTGCAAATCGCATGGTGATTGGATATGGCCTTAGGATGTGGTTTGATGTGGATGTTTAATTTTGTGGTTTGGTTTTACGGCCTGCGAGCTGATCAATTAATTGTAATAATTAATTAGGGTTTTATGGCCTGCGTGCCATTTTTTTTCTCAACTTGTGAGATTTATTTTATTTAGTATAGATATTAGCTAGTGCTAGATAAAGTAGATTGTTAGCCAAGATTGGAGAAAAGAAGCCCAAAGCCAAAGAAGCCACAAAAGATGGAGCATGGAGCATGGAGTATCCCACATGACTATGAAGGATGGACCAAAAGACCAAGACGCATGGAGATGTGTTTGCTTAGGGTTCATAGATAATTCCATTGGCTTGGAATTATCTTAGTCTAGAAAAAGGCCATATCCACATCACGTTTAATTTCTGTTTTGTGGTTGTTTATTTATTGTCTTATTATTTGTGTGGTTGGTGTATGGATGATGCATGCAATTAGGATAATAAGATAATTAGACCACCCGGATCTATTATTTGGAGTTGTGCCCAAACTCAAATAGATAGATTAGTTGATATTGATCAACAAAATAATTAAAATTGAATATAAAATCCCTCAAAATTTAAATATTGTGTTCTTGCCTTCTCGTTATTTAAACACTCATTATCATCATTATTTATCAAGTTCGTGTGTGCCAAAGCATGGCGACTTGGTTCATAATGATGGAATGCGATGGCACGTAACAATGTGCAATTGCTTAGATAAGAGGTTGAACACAACTAGGCTATTAATTTGATTAAGAAACCTAGAGGCAATCAATTGGGATTATCCATATGGATGGATAAATAAGGAGTTATTTGCCCGATTGAACCAAGAGTTGCATATGGGATGCAATTGGAAATTGTTCCTACCTAAAAGTAGTCAAATTATGGGTGACTTGCCAAAGCAAGCTCATAAGGAGATGAAATGATGGATCTTGGCCCACTAGAAAATATAAGGATATTTTCCGCATTAATATCTTGAGGGTTATATATCCGTAGAAAAATAGTGGGAGCTATATTTAATAAACTAGCCATTATTAAATATAGTCAAAAATTCACAAATACTACAACTTGCGTATTTTCCTTTTTGTAGAATTCCAAATGGCAAACAACTCATCGAGTTCACAACATTCCCTACGATCTGTCCTTGAGAAGGACAAGCTCTCTTGAACCAACTTTCTTGATTGGTACAGAAACTTGAGAATTGTTCTCAAGCAGGAGAAGAAACTGTACGCAATAGAGGAGCATGTTCCAGAAGGTCCAGAGAATCAGACACCTGCTGCCTTAAAGGCGTATCAAAAGCGTGTTGATGACGCTAATGATGCGGCCTGCCTAATGCTTTGCACCATGACCTCTGAGCTTCAGAAGCAACATGAGAACATGAATGCTGTCGATATGATCGAACATCTAAAGCAGCTCTTCCAAGAGCAGGCGAGGGTAGAGAGGTATGAGGTCTCAAAGGCACTGTTCAAATGTCATCTGGCAGAAGGGAACCCGGTGGGACCCCATGTACTCCGAATGATCGGGTACTTGGAGAATCTCGCCCGGCTCGGGTTCCCGGTCGGCCAAGAGTTGGCAACCGATCTCGTGTTGCAATCGTTGCCCGAGAGTTATGGACAGTTCATTATGAACTATAACATGAACGAGATCGTTAAACCACTGCCAGATTTACTCAACATGTTGAGGACGGCTGAACAGAGCATCAACAAGGGTAAGGGCAAGGCCATTATGATGGTGCATAAAGGAAAGGGCAAAAAGTTTGCCTCTTCCTCCAAGGGAAAAAGCAAGTCAGTTGCCAAGACCAAGGAACAAGCCCTTAAGCCTGTTGGTGGCATTGCCAAGGTCGTGACTAAGGGTGAGTGTCACTACTGCAGTCAGCCTGGACACTGGAGGAGGAACTGCCCAAAATATCTGGAGGACAAGAGGCTTGGAATAGTGATTCCACCACCACCAGGTATTTTTGTTGTAGATGTCAATTTAACTGTCTCTACATCTTGGGTATTAGATACTGGATGTGGATCTCATATTTGTCGAAATATGCAGGATCTAAAGAGAAGTAAAAGATTGGCTAAAGGGGAGGTAGATCTGCGCGTTGGGAATGGAGCAAAGGTTGCTGCGTTGGCCATAGGCGTGTGCGAGCTATCTCTGCCTTCAGGATTAACTTTAGAATTAAATAATTGCTATTTTGTGCCTGCTATGAGCAGAAACATTATTTCTATTTCTTGTTTGGACAAGGAAGGTTTTATTATTTCAATAAAGAACAATTGTTGTTCCTTTTATTTGAATAATATTCACTATTTTAGTGCGCAGTTATTTAATGGACTTTATGTCCTTGATCTAAGCTATCCTGTCTACAACATTAATACCAAGCGGATTAAAATAAATGATTTAAATCCTGCTTATTTATGGCATTGTCGTTTAGGCCACATAAATGAGAAACGTGTATCTAGACTCCATAAGGATGGATTACTAGACTCATTTGATTTTGAATCATATGAGACATGTGAGGCTTGTTTATTAGGAAAAATGACAAAGTCCCCTTTCAATAAGAAAGGTGAGAGGACTAGTGAGCAATTGGCGCTCATACATACCGATGTGTGTGGGCCATTTGCCACGCCTGCCAGGGGTGGTTATGTCTACTTCATTACATTTACTGATGATTACAGTAGATATGGATTTGTGTACCTCATGAGGGCAAAATCCGAATCCTTTGAAGTGTTCAAAGAATTCAAGAATGAAGTAGAGAAGCAACTTGGCAAAAGTATCAAGGCTCTACGATTGGATCGTGGAGGAGAGTACTTGAGCCAAGAGTTTGACGACTATCTTAGAGAGTGTGGGATCGTATCCCAACTCACTCCACCCGGAACGCCACAATGGAATGGCGTGTCCGAGAGGAGGAATCGAACCCTATTGGATATGGTTCGGTCTACGATGTGTCAAACCGATCTTCCATTATCATTTTGGGGCTACGCTCTATTAAGTGCAGCTTTCACCATTAGCCGTGTTCCATCTAAATCAGTCATGAAGACACCATATGAGATGTGGAGTGGGAGGCGTCCCACACTGTCGTTCATGAGGATTTGGGGCTGCGATGTCTATGTAAAACGTTTACAATCAGACAAACTAGGGCCTAAATCGGATAAGTGTAAATTTGTGGGGTACCCTAAGGAAACTAAGGGATACTACTTCTACAATCCAACCGAGAACAAAGTGTTTGTTGCTCGGACCGGCGTGTTTCTAGAAAGAGAGTTTGTCTCTAAAGAAGCAAGTGGGAGGAATGTAGAGCTTGAAGAAGTTCAAGAACCACAAATCACTGAACCGATTATGGAACATGAACAGGAATCACAAGCAATTGTGGAGCCACCTGTTCAGGTAACACAAGAGCTTCGTAGATCTAGTAGAGTGCGCCAGGAACCCGAGAGGTACGGACTTCTCGTAACTGATTCCGGCGACACGATGCTCATAGATGATGAGCCTACTACCTATGAGGAGGCCATGAATGGCCCAGACTCACAGAAGTGGCTTGAGGCCATGAGATTCGAGATGGAATCCATGTATGCCAACAAAGTATGGACTTTGGTGGAACCACCTGATGGGGCGCGGCCCATAGGGTGCAAGTGGGTCTTCAAGAAGAAGATCGACATGGATGGTAATGTGATTACCTATAAGGGCCGATTGGTGGCTAAAGGATTCAGACAGATTCATGGTATTGACTATGATGAAACCTTTTCACCAGTCGCTATGACCAAATCCATCCGAATCCTACTTGCAATTGCAGCATACTACGACTATGAGATTTGGCAGATGGATGTCAAAACAGCATTCCTTTATGGGAATCTCCTCGAGGACGTGTATATGATACAGCCGGAGGGTTTTGAGGATCCAAAGCAAGCCAACAAAGTCTGTAAACTGCAACGATCCATTTATGGATTGAAGCAAGCTTCTAGGAGTTGGAATCGACGTTTTGATGAAGTGGTCAAAGAGTTTGGCTTCATCAGAAACGAAGATGAGTCTTGTGTCTACAAGAAGGTTAGTGGGAGCTCTGTAGCTTTTCTGGTCTTGTATGTTGATGACATACTACTCATTGGAAACGACATTCCCATGCTGCAATCTGTTAAAGATTGGCTAGGAAAGTGTTTCTCAATGAAGGACTTAGGGGAAGCAGCCTATATACTCGGTATAAAGATCTACAGAGATAGATCTAAGAGGTTGCTAGGCCTAAGTCAAAGTACATATATTGACAAGGTGTTGAAACGGTTCAACATGCAAGATTCCAAGAAGGGATTCTTGCCCATGTCAAATGGAATCACTCTTTCGAAGAGTGGTTGTCCTTCCAATGAGATTGAGAAGGAACGCATGAGTAGGATTCCCTATGCCTCGGCCATAGGATCTATCATGTACGCCATGTTATGTACTAGGCCAGATGTGTCATATGCCTTGAGTATGACAAGCAGATACCAATCCAATCCGGGTGAGAGTCACTGGATTGCTGTCAAGAACATCCTAAAGTACTTGAGAAGAACTAAGGATGCTTTCTTGATGTTTGGCGGTGAGGAAGAGTTGCGTGTAAGGGGTTACACTGATGCAAGCTTCCAAACCGACAGAGATGACTTTAGATCACAGTCGGGATATGTGTTTTGCCTGAATGGAGCAGCGGTGAGCTGGAAGAGTTCCAAGCAAGAGACGGTAGCTGATTCTACAACAGAGGCTGAGTACATTGCTGCAAATGGCGCAGCAAAGGAGGCTGTTTGGATCAGAAAGTTTGTTTCTGAACTTGGTGTGGTCCCTAGCATTGCGGATCCAGTGGAGTTGTTCTGTGACAACACTGGGGCGATCGCGCAATCAAAGGAACCCAGATCGCACCAGAAGTCCAAGCACGTGCTCAGGAAGTTTCATCTGATTCGAGACATTATCGATAGAGGAGACGTTCGGATATGCAAGATTCCTACAGATGATAATCTGTCAGAACCGCTCACGAAGCCTCTCACGCAGTGGAAGCATGAAGGGCACACTAGGAGTATGGGCATACGAGATGCGCCAGATTGGCTCTACTGCAAGTGGGAGACTGTTGGAATAGATGCCCTATAGGCAATCTAGTTTAGTATGAATTTGTATATGGCTAGAAAATTCATTTATTATTTATTGGATATTTAATATAATGAAGTCCTTAGATTTACAATTGTGTTGTTTATCTTAAATATCCCTAGTCAAGTATAATGATTAAATGGGACAATCATCTATAGACTAGTATGGGGTTGGATTGATATGGAGATATCACGATCCAACACATAGGTGTGCATTACGGAATGTTGCACTGGATTGACCCATCACCGAGTAGGCTACATACATGTTATGTTGAGTCACAAGTGCTTATCGCGGTGCAATGGTATTGTCATCCTTAGACTTGAAGTCACTAGATATTCTAGTTGTGGATCATTGTGATCTTGGTAGCGTTAAACGCTACACCGTAACTGGGTAGTTATAAAGGCGTGTACTGGATACAATGAGAAGCAAGCTTAGAGATCGTAGTGGACGTAGAGAGGATTTGCCCCTCCCACATAACGGGAGCAAATATCCTAGGCCACTCGAAGGATAGTGCTTATAAAATGTCTGGCCAGACTCAAATAAATCAATATAGGATATTGATGTTATTTGCACGAATAAGGCTATTCCATGGATAGAGAAACTAGGGATTGGATATACGAGTGTGACTTGTATGTCTCGTGTCCAATCCGGATATGGAGGCAAAAGGATGAGACAATTACTTGTACAAGGTTGTCTAGATGACTATTCTATTAGTTGGCTAGACTGGATGTTTTGCTAGAAACCGCTCCATATTAGCAAATAGTTGCTACCAACTAGATAGAACCTATGGGGTCACACGCTATATAGAGTTGTACTAGATTTGGGAATTAATTAATTGGATTAATTAATTAGAAGGATCACTTTGCAAACCCTTGCAAACTTAGTAGGGACTAATTTGCAAGGAAGGGACTAAATTGAATTCTAGTAGGACTAGAATAAATCCTTTAGGTAGTTAACAAGGAGTTGTTGGACTATATAAAGGACCCTCCTTCCTTCCTTCCTCATAACTTATGCTCATTAGTGATCATAACAAGAGTGGGAGAGAACAAAGGAGAGAGAGAGCAAGCAACAAGGGCCGAACCCGTCCCTTGCCGCCGCCCCTCACCCCGTCGGCCAAAAGAGGGCCGAGCCCCTCTTTTTGTCTCGTTTTGCGTGATTCCTTCACCCTCCTCTTATTCCGGGCTAGCACCAAGGAGTTTGGGAGATCTAGGAGCAACTCTAGGCGTGGATCAACTATAGAGAACGTGACACTATTCGCGTTTGAAGTCATCAAGGAGAACCCAAAGGTGTGTTTATGATTTCTTACCTTTACTATCGTTATGAATCTAGACTTGTGATCCTTGGAGGGTTTTGCATGGCTATTTGTTTGATTATGCTTCCGTTGCGCGATCCATGAATCAAAACCCTACAATATGAACATAAGAAACACAACCGAAAACTTTCAAATGATCAAAATTAACCTATTTTCCACTCCATACATCTTCAGGCAATCTGAATTCCAACGGAACTGAAGGTCCACGGTTTATGCAATAAACCGCTGTGCTAACTGCATCTGCCCAGAAAGTCTTCGGTAATCCAGAACAAAGCGTCATGCTTCTAGCTCTCTCATTGATGGTCCTATTCATGCGCTCAGCCACACCATTCTGTTGTGGTGTCCCGGGAAGAGTATTTTCGAGTCTAACTCCATGTGCAGCACAATAATCCTTAAGTCCACCATCAATGTATTCTCCACCATTATCAGATCTCAAACACTTCAATTTCAAACACGTTTCAGTCTCAACCATGGCTTTCCACTTCTTAAAAGTTTCAAACACATCAGAAAGTGACATAGTATTGAGATCCTCCTAGCGATGCTACTGGTGAAGGACCCCACACATCTGTGTGCACGAGATCCAGCTTGCTTGATCTCAAGGCACGACCGCCTTTCAAGAAACTGACTCTCTTTGGCTTTCCCATAATACAGCTCTCACAAATACCCAGATCAACAGACTTCAGCTTTGAGAGCTTACCTTGGGACTGTAATATCTTCATACCTCTATGACTCATATGACCAAGTGTACGATGCCACAAATCAGCGTCTTGCTCAGCTTCAGCAACAGCTACTGTATCACTCGGTCCCGAAGTCATGTACAAAGTTCCCGTTTTCTTACCGCGAGCAAATATCATGGAACCTTTCAAAACCTTCCATGCACCACTTGAGAAGACCACAGAGTTACCATCATCATCAAGCTGTCCCACCGATATCAAATTCTTCTTCAGTTCAGGAACATGTCTCACTCCGCAAAGTCCATATAGACCCACTTGCAAGCTTGACATCAATATCACCCTGACCAACAATATTCAGCGGCTCTCCATCTGCCAAGTACACCTTTCCGAATTCCCCAGCAGTATAGTTCTGCATAATTTCACGGTGCGAGGTAATATGGAAAGAAGCACCCGAATCTAATATCCAATCATCAACGGGACTATACACAGCAAGAAGTAAAGCATCTTGAATTGCATCATTGACTGCATTGACCGAATTCCCAGACTTTCCTCTATTTTTCTTCGGTGCCTTACAATCACTCTTAAAGTGACCAGATTTACCACAGTTCCAGCAATTACCCGTGTTTCCATCCCTTGTCTGCGATTTTCCACGACTGGTACCTCTATGTTTAGATTTTGATCTTCCCCGTTATTGTTATCATTCCTTTCATTACTTCTTCCACAATTATCAATATTTTAGGCTGAACCCGAAGGATCACCAGAATCTCTACGACGCACTTCCTCAGCCATAATTAAATCACGTATGTTATCATAGTTCAACTTTTCTTTTCCAGCAGAATTACTAACAGCAGTTCGCATAGATTCCCAACTATTACGTAATGACGCTAACAGTATCAAAGCCCTAACCTCATCATCAAAATCGATATCAACAACAGACAACTGATTCGTAATAGTATTGAAATCAGTAAGATGTTGAGCAACCAAGATACCTTCTGTCATCTTCAGATTGAACAAACGCTTCATCAAGTACACCTTGTTATTAGCTGACGGAGTCTCGTACATTCCTGACAATGCCTTTATCAGCGAAGCTGTAGTAGTCTCCTTAATAACGTTGTGCGCAACCGAACTTGACAGCGTCAACCGAACGATGCCCAGAACCTGTCGATCCATAACCTTCCAATCTTCCTCCTTCATGGCTTCAGGCTTTACTCCGTCGAGTGGAGCATGCAGTTTCTTCCCATACAGATAGTCCTCTATCTGCATCTTCCAGTACGCATAATCTGTGCCGTCGAACTTTTCAATTTCAGACCCCTTCATCTCATCTGCCATCGTTTTTCCCAAACCCTAGCGAACCTGGCTCTGATACCAGTTGTTGTGAAAAACGAAATATGCAGGAAGAAAGAATCAAAACACACAGATTTACGTGGTTCGGCGAAACAGCCTACCCCACGGAGTTGCAGAGATTTCACTAAAATAGACGAAACGTCTCAGAGAGAATTACAAGCGAAATCAGAACGCTCAACATAACATGCTACGAACCCTAAGAACTGTATAAATAGACAACCTATCAAACCGGGCCGGATCCAAGCCCAAACGGGTAAAAAACGGGTCAAAATATTTTTCCGGGGGAGACATGTTCGTGATCGCTACGGCTTGGGCTTCGCTCCACGAATCATGTCTCCCTTTTCGGGTCGTAGCAAAACATGAATCGGGTCGATTCATAAAACGGGTCGCCCATGAACCAGGGCTCCAACCCAACAAAAAATAGGTGATAGGATGCATTGGGCTCGTTCTTCTCTTGGTATGGAATTAGCTGAAGTCATGGAAAGTGAGAAAAAAAGCCTTTGAATGGCCAAGAACGCATGCATAGGTGTCTTAATATCATTATACGAGGATTTCCTTTGTGTTTGTTCATTGGGTATCTCTCAAAAAACTGACAACCATCCTGTCCCTTATCTTCTCTAGGTTTCGTAGTTGTGTTCTTCGCAATAGTCCATTCAAGAACGAGAAAGGGGACATCGACTAAGGCCTTGTTTAGTAAGGTATAAGGAGCGGGATAAGGATAACTTTATAAATGTAGTCTTTTATCCTGTGTTTGGGTGCAGTATAAGCAACAAGTATAAGTTATACTGTCTTATCCCCACACTCTCAAATTTGACGGGGTGGTATAAGCCATATAAGGAATGCGTCGGGATAGAGTGGGAGTGCAAAAAAGTTTAAAATACTCTCAAACTCACTTATCTCCAGTACCATCATATCCTACCTCATATCCCACTATATCTCAACCAAACGAAGCCCATGTAGTTTATTCTGTCGTCCACCCTATTGGCAGTAGGAAGAGCAGTCTGCTACTAGTTGTGCCATTACCAGTCACATTCATCGGTATTGATACAGGAGAATCTTACATTTTCTGCACGTAATCTATGTATTCATTTTTCCTCAGCCAATTGGAATGTTCATATGGAACAATGGCCTATATTACTCCTATTTCTGAAGCCCCAATTTTGAGGTTACATTTAGTGTTGTTGATGATTCCTAATTCTGATGATGGTTTGTTGGTTGGGTAATAAGACCAATTTGGTAATGGTGGCTGTACGAAATTTTGCGATTGTGGGAAGCTGGTTTGGCTAGTTTTCTCTGAGAGTTGTGGATAAGGTGACAAAAAGAAAAGTGGAGAAAGGAAGAGAGATTGCGATTTGTGGAAAATATTGGGTTGTTGGTATTTGAAGATGCATTTTTGGGATATGGGAAGGTATAGATAAATGGATAAGTGAAGTTGAGGCGTAGGATTCTAATAGCAATAACACACTTAGTTTAGGGACTAAAGTGTAATTAGTGTTGTATTAGTTTTTTTTATATTGCTAATCAAAGAAGAAGTCTAGACAGGACAATGTTCACAGCCTAACATGGTATCAGAGCCCTAGCTCTCATATGATCCTTCTGTGGCTCCTTTCCCTGCATCATCGTCTTCCTAGCAGTTGTTGCTCGCAACCTTCTCTCCCACCGGCTATTGCTCTGCGTTGTCGTCCTCTTCAGCGCACTTATCAGCCGTCCTGACCTCTCCTTGCTGCTCTTCCGCTTCCTCGCATCGGGTCGTCTCCCTCCAATCTTATCTTCTAGATCCATCGTCTCCCTCCAATCTTCTCTGGCGTCTTCAGTGCATGTAGTAGACGAAGAAGGAGAGGAGAGAGTGGGTCAGTACCAAGCAATAGTGGGATTTTAGAACTGTTCGGTGGTAGCATACTGTTTCAGATTGCTTAGTGGGCTCCAAGTTAGTCACTGCTGACAATTTGGAACTCACTGCTACAATTTTACAAGTGGGTCAGTTGTTTTTTTTAAGGTAAAGTTCTTTACCTCTACACTGGTGATTACTTTTCTCCTTTTGTCACTTGTTTGCTTCATCATGGCTTCTGAAACATCCGAGTCTTCGGCATACATCAAGGAACCTCTCCACCCCGTGTTTCTCGTCACCAACATTGAGAAGAAAGTTCGGTTTATTCTTGACAACGAGAAGGTACAGTATGATCACTGGGTCACTTTCTTCCGACTTCAGACAGATTCGTACGGTGTCACTGATCACCTTAATCAGGATGCTACAGCTGATCATAAAAAAGAGTCTCTCTGGAAGTCGATTGATGCGGTAATCCTTTCTTGGATCTACCAGACTATCTCTGACGATCTTGTTCTAGCTATTCTCACGTCGGACCAGTCTGCTCGTGAGGCGTGGGTCAAGTTGGAATCCATGTTTAGGGACAACCAGTCAGCTTGCCTTGCTGAACTCGAAACTGAGTTTGGCTCCCTTCGTCAGGATCACTGCTCGTCTCTTGACGACTATTGCAGTCGCCTGAAGACGCTTGCTGATCGTATGGGTAATCTGGGATCTCCTGTCACTGCTGCGCGACTGATTATTCAGCTCACGAACGGTCTCACTCCTGCTCTTGGTCACGTCGCCATGCTCATCCAGCAGACGTCTCCTCGACCCACTTATCTCGCCGCTGTCTATGCTTCGTCTGGAAGAACGTCGTCTAGCACGACAAGATTCGGCTCCTTCTGCTACTCATCAGGCCCTCATGGCTACTCCCACTGTTCAGTCCGTTCAGACCTCGAAGCAGGGTCAGAATGGTAATCATGGTCAGAACGGTAACCGTGGTCAGACTGGTCAGAATCGTCGTCAGCATGGGTCCAAGAACGGGTCCAAGAACGGTAATCGTGGACAGAACAGTAACCGTGGTCGCCCTCAGCATGCTCCTGCACCCCCAGCAGTCCTCCCCTCATGGCAGCTGAGTTTGGTGTCCCTCTCCACCACCCTGCCCATATCCTGCTCGTTCGGTATGGGCGCCGCCTCCATATCGTCCTCTCATGCGGGCGTCTTGGGTGCTGGACCAGGACGTCGACCACATGTTTTTGCTGCTAAATCTTGGTCGTCTCCTCAGCCTACTGATCTCAGCACCGACTTCTCAATCTTGTCTCTGACTGCTCCAGACCCGACGTGTACATGGACTCAGGTGCATCTGCGCATCTCACGTCTCAGACAAGTAACTTGTCATGTATCTCTGCTCATTCACCTGTTTCTCATATGGTGGTTGGTGATGGGTCCACTATTCTAGTGTGTGGTTCCGGTAACCAAACCATCCAGACCACTACCCGCCCCCTACACCTAAAACATGTTCTTTTTACTCCCACCATAGTCAAAAACCTTGTGTCTGTTCGTCAATTTACCACTAATAAGCGTGTTTCTATTGAGTTTGATCCATCTAGTGAAGGACCTTTACACGGGGAGTATTTTGCTCACGAGTAATAGCTCGGGGGATCTCTATCCACTTCCATCTCGTCAGTCTGCCGTGTCTGCTCTGTCTCTTGCTGTCCTTCCTGCACCAGTTTGGCACAACCTTCTAGGTCATCCAGGCGCTCAAGTCTTAGCTTCTCTTAGTTTTCGTCAGTTTATTTCATTTAATAAAATCGAGCAGGCCGGTTTGTTCCATGCGTGCCAAGTTGGCAAACAAGTTCGTCTTCCTTTTTTATCTTCCACTTCTTGTACTGTGGCACCGTTTGACATTATTCATAGTGATATTTGGACATCTCCTGTTGCTAGCAAATCTAATTTCAAGTATTATCTTCTACTGCTTGATGATTTCTCTCATTATCTATGGGTTTTTCCACTCAATAAAATTGGATGCCTTCACTCACTTCAAACACTTCCACGCGTACGTGTGTACTCAGTTCTCTAGGGTAATCAAGTGTTTTCAGTGTGATCTTGGGGGGGAATCCGACAACTCTTCTTTTCATGCGTTTGCCAAGTCCAATGGTCTTGTTTTCAGGTTTGCTTTCCCGCAAACATTCTCTCAAAACGGCAAGGCCGAACGTATGATACGTCGTATCAATGACATATCTCGTACTCTTCTCTCTCAGGCCTCCATGACTCCTCGCTTCTGGGTGGAGTCTCTTTTCAGGGTCGTCTACCTCCACAACATCCTTCCCACTAAAGCCCTACACGGTGACATACCCACCACTATATTTTATCATTGTCTACCGACATATGATCATCTTCGTACCTTTGGTTTTCTATGTTATCCCAACCTGACTGCTGTGTCATCACACAAGCTTGCTCCTCGGACCACTCAGTGTGTTTTTCTTGGCTACCCTCTTAATCATCGCGACTATCGGTGTCTAGATCTTTCCACGGGTCGTATTCACATATCTCGTCATGTCACGTTTGATGAACATGTCTTCCCCTTTGCCCACTCGAGCTCTGTCTCTCTTCCCGGACACACAGTTTCTGACCCTGATGATGTCCTTCCCCCAGTTGATCTGTCCGGTCATCCCCATAATCCGCCACCTCACTCACGGCTGACCACTCCATTTCCTCTTCACTACACTCGTCGTCAGGTCGCAACTCCTACTGTTGCCCCAACTCTACCTCAGGCTTCCCCTGTAATACCCCTATTTTTAATAGGGTATTTTGTGAATTATTCTTAAATTAGGATAAGTGTTTTTAAACCGGGGGTGTATTTGTAGTTTACTAAACGTTATCGTGGGGATTAAAGTGTCTTTTACTTAAAATTGGGTGTAAACCCACCTCCTATCTCTCTCTATCTCTCACGATCGGGAAACCATCCCCGCTCCTCCTTCACGTTCACCACGACCTTCTCCCACGACCTCCTCAACACCACCACTGCCACTTATATCAACCCTCATTCCCCTCTCTTCTTCACCCTCCACCTCACTCGATCTCTCACCCCCTGTTTTGCAGAAGCTAAACAAACCCAGTTCCCTGTTTTCTTCAAGAACCACCGCCAACATCACAACTCAGCTCCCTGCAATTTCCGGCGAAAAACCCACCACCCAGGTCGCCTACCCTTCCTCTTTCCTTCCGGCGAATCAGCAGGAGTAACAGAGCCATCGACGACTCTGTTTTGCTCAGACCCGAAGGTCGACCCGGTTGGAAACCCCGCTCCGACGGGATTCCGACCCAGCGCCGAGCAAGCTGCCGGCATCGTCTCTCCTTCTCCGTCCGTCGTTCGTCCACTCTCTGTCACCTTCCTTTGCTTCGGCGACCACCAAAGTAGCAGCCGTCATCTTCGTCGATTCGTCTTCGTCGGTTCGTCTTCGCTTCTTCGATCGGTACACACACCGAGAACCCACCTTTCAATTTCAATTTTTGATCATTATTTTCTGTTTGCTTGAGGCTTTGTAGATGTAAGAATGTATATATGTGTCTGTGGTTGTGGGTGAAGAAGGGGAAGAAGACTTGAATGAGAAATCAAATGTGGTTGGGGTGTAATTGTGGAGTTTAATGAAACTGTTGTTTTTGTTGTTGTACTTCCGTAAACTGTTTTTTTTTATTAAACTATTATATATCTATAACTACTCTTCTCTTTATTAATACTATTTATAACTATTTAGTTTCTTTCAATATGGAAACAAATACAAGTTTTATAATTTTATTTTTATAAGAAGAGTTTACTAATAAAAGTAGATATTTTATAATAAATAAAAAGTGGTATTTCTCTAAGTTATTGTATAGTATATATCATGTTTTAATTTCAAGTTCTTCTTTATATAAATAAAATATTTGGTTCATAAATATATATTTACTCTTTTAATAAGTAAATTTAACTTTTTTTTAATACTATTATCTACTTTAAATATTATACTATTTTCTAAATGATTTATAAATAGCTTTTTCCTAAG
This sequence comes from Linanthus parryae, assembly GCA_023055425.1. Classification (NCBI taxonomy): domain Eukaryota; kingdom Viridiplantae; phylum Streptophyta; class Magnoliopsida; order Ericales; family Polemoniaceae; genus Linanthus; species Linanthus parryae. Next base: position 121,848,436 of record JALGPY010000004.1, on the reverse strand, counting down.
TATAATATTTAATAGTTTAAATCATGCCTTTAATTATTTTAGTTTTATTTATTTTCTTAATTACAATAATTTGACAGATTAATATTCTTTTTCTAATACTAGAGTTCCGTAATGTAATTTGGGGTAAAATTTCATTGGGAACTTGTTGGGGGAATATTCTTTACATTTGCATCTAGGGCATACTTGCATTTGTTATATGAGATTGGTCGTGTATTAATGTTAGGGTTATTCAACTATTGTAGGGTTCGTAGACGATCAGTTCATTGAGAACCCATACGACGAGTACTAGTTTTCGTGCTTGCTTGTGTGTGTGGAGCTTTCTTTAATCTAAGTAAGTTATATGCTCGACTCTTCTACCATCAAAATGAGTTTCCAAGATGTGTTATGTGCCAAATTTGTTACTGTTTTGATTATCGTACTACCCATTTGTTGAAACTCTGAAAATCATGTCTACTTTGGCACAAAGTGTGAAACTGAAATCTCTCTTTTGAAAACATGAGTTATGTTTATCCTGGAACTGATCAGCACTTTAATCCTTGCTTCCCTTATTGGTTTTGCATACCTGGTTTGGATCGAGAATCACCTTCTTTCAGGGAATATTCATAAGAGACTAAGTAACGTAAAGTGAAAGATAACTTGTACGAGCTCTTCTTTAGTTCACTTCGGTGATTATATTGTTAAGGACCACGTTTGGTCATTTCCATTATTGTAATAAATTTGATTTTGAATTGAATTAGTAGTTTTGTTCTTTATGGTTTGGTACGAGGCCGACGATCTACTCCGTTCACAATGAGGTAAAACTCCTCGTGCGGGGGACATCTTAGCGGTTTGGGCTAGGCCTGGAATCGCGGGGTGTTTCAGGTGGTATCAGAGCCCGGCTTCGTAACCTTACCTAAAGAACTAAGATTAATTAACTACTTTCATCGTGCATATAGGCAAAATGTTCTCTCTGGGGAGTTACTGTTTTACGCTTCGAGGACGAAGCGTTGTTTTAAGGGGAATGTGATGTAATACCCCTATTTTTAATAGGGTATTTTGTGAATTATTCTTAAATTAGGATAAGTGTTTTTAAACCGAGTGTGTATTTGTAGTTTACTAAACGTTATCGTGGGGATTAAAGTGTCTTTTACTTAAAATTGGGTGTAAACCCACCTCCTATCTCTCTCTCTCTCTCTCACGATCGGGAAACCATCCCCGCTCCTCCTTCACGTTCACCACGACCATCTCCCACGACCTCCTCAACACCACCACTGCCACTTATATCAACCCTCATTCCCCTCTCTTCTTCACCCTCCACCTCACTCCATCTCTCACCCCCTGTTTTGCAGAAGCTAAACAAACCCAGTTCCCTGTTTTCTTCAAGAACCACCGCCAACATCACAACTCAGCTCCCTGCAATTTCCGGCGAAAAACCCACCACCCAGGTCGCCTACCCTTCCTCTTTCCTTCCGGCGAATCAGCAGGAGTAACAGAGCCATCGACGACTCTGTTTTGCTCAGACCCGAAGGTCGACCCGGTTGGAAACCCCGCTCCGACGGGATTCCGACCCAGCGCCGAGCAAGCCGCCGGCATCGTCTCTCCTTCTCCGTCCGTCGTTCGTCCACTCTCTGTCACCTTCCTTTGCTTCGGCGACCACCAAAGTAGCAGCCGTCATCTTCGTCGATTCGTCTTCATCGGTTCGTCTTCGCTTCTTCGATCGGTACACACACCGAGAACCCACCTTTCAGTTTCAATTTTTGATCATTATTTTCTGTTTGCTTGAGGCTTTGTAGATGTAAGCATGTATATATGTGTCTGTGGTTGTGGGTGAAGAAGGGGAAGAAGACTTGAATGAGAAATCAAATGTGGTTGGGGTGTAATTTTGGAGTTTAATGAAACTGTTGGGGTTGTTGTTGTACTTCCGTAAACTGTTTTGTTTTATTAAACTATTATATATCTATCCTCTTGGGAATTCTATATACCAGTTCAAATTTTAAAGAAATCTACCCTCGTTTTCAATAGGTCTCTGATGAAACTACTCTTCTCTTTATTAATACTATTTATAACTATTTAGTTTCTTTCAATATGGAAACAAATACAAGTTTTATAATTTTATTTTTATAAGAAGAGTTTACTAATAAAAGTAGATATTTTATAATAAATAAAAAGTGGTATTTCTCTAACTTATTGTATAGTATATATCATGTTTTAATTTCAAGTTCTTCTTTATATAAATAAAATATTTGGTTCATAAATATATATTTACTCTTTTAATAAGTAAATTTAACCTTTCTTTAATACTATTATCTACTTTAACAATTATACTATTTTCTAAATGATTTATAAATAGCTTTTTCCTAAGTACAATATTTAATAGTTTAAATCATGCCTTTAATTATTTTAGTTTTATTTATTTTCTTAATTACAATAATTTGACAGATTAATATTCTTTTTCTAATACTAGAGTTCCGTAATGTAATTTGGGGTAAAATTTCATTGGGAACTTGTTGGGGGAATATTCTTTACATTTGCATCTAGGGCATACTTGCATTTGTTATATGAGATTGGTCGTGTATTAATGTTAGGGTTATTGAACTATTGTAGGGTTCGTAGACGATCAGTTCATTGAGAACCCGTACGACGAGTACTAGTTTTCGTGCTTGCTTGTGTGTGTGGAGCTTTCTTTAATCTAAGTAAGTTATATGCTCGACTCTTCTACCATCAAAATGAGTTTCCAAGATGTGTTATGTGCCAAATTTGTTACTGTTTTGATTATCGTACTACCCATTTGTTGAAACTCTGAAAATCATGTCTACTTTGGCACAAAGTGTGAAACTGAAATCTCTCTTTTGAAAACATGAGTTATGTTTATCCTGGAACTGATCAGCACTCTAATCCTTGCTTCCCTTATTGGTTTTGCATACCTGGTTTGGATCGAGAATCACCTTCTTTCAGGGAATATTCATAAGAGACTAAGTAACGTAAAGTGAAAGATAACTTGTACGAGCTCTTCTTTAGTTCACTTCGGTGATTATATTGTTAAGGACCACGTTTGGTCATTTCCATTATTGTAATAAAGTTGATTTTGAATTGAATTAGTAGTTTTGTTCTTTATGGTTTGGTACGAGGCCGACGATCTACTCCGTTCACAATGAGGTAAAACTCCTCGTGCGGGGGACATCTTAGCGGTTTGGGCTAGGCCTGGAATCGCGGGGTGTTTCATCCCCGGTCTCTCCTGAACCACCTGCCCCACCCCTCTCTCCTCAGATGCGAACCCGAGCCCATCATGGTATACATAAACCAATCTCTCGTCTCACTCCAACTCCCTCCTACTGTGTCTCCATTGCCCAAATCCCATTTGTCTTCCCTATCGAACCCACACTGGAAAGCTGCGATGGATGATGAGTTTCAGGCTTTGATCACGAATCAGACTTGGGAATTGGTACCTCGCCCGTCAGGGGCTAACATTCTTTGGGCTATCTGGTTATTTCTTCACAAGTTTCGGGCTGATGATACTTTTCAACGGTACAAAGCTCGCCTCGTGGCAAACGGGAAGTCTCAGTTAGTGGGGGTTGATTGTGATGAGTCCTTTAGTGTCGTGGTCAAACCGGCCACCATCCTCACTGTTCTCACCCTTGTCAAGAATGCATTCTTACATGGTGACCTGGATGAGGTCGTATATATGCATCAGCCACCGAGTTATCAGGATCTTCGTCATCCGGATCATGTATGCCGCCTCCGTAAGGCCCTCTATGGGCTGAGGCAGGACCCTCGCCCGTGGTTTCACCGCTTTGCTACATTTCTCACAGGATCAGTCGGATGCTCCAGTTGTCGGTGTGATGAGTCTCTGTTCGTCTACAATCAGGGAACCGATATTGTATACCTCCTCCTATATGTTGACGATATCATCATTACCGGGTCCTCGCCTTCAGTTGTACAGCGGCTTATTTCTCAGCTCTCCACTGAGTTTGCTATGACTGATCTTGGACCTCTGCATCATTTTCTGGGCATTGCAGTTTCTCGGACTGACTCTGGTATTGTTCTCTCTCAGCGTCAGTATGCATCTGAGATCCTCCTGCGTGCATCGATGGTGGGATGTAAGCCCATTAACAATCCGGTTGAGACTGGCTCCAAACTCACCGCAGGTTTAGGCCCTCCGGTTGATGGTCCCACTCTCTACCGCAGTTTAGCCGGTGCGCTTCAGTACCTCACTTTTACACGACCTGACCTCTCCTATGCTGTTCAGCAGATCTGCCTCTTCATGCATGATCCTCGAGAGCATCATTTTCGTGCGTTGAAACGCGTGCTTCGCTATGTGAGTGGTACTCTTGATCTCGGGTTTCACATCTCAGCAACTACCTCCACCGGTCTCACGGCATATACAGATGCTGATTGGGTTGGATGTCCGACACGCGCCGCTCGACTTCTGGTTTCTGCACTTTCTTCGGAGATGACCTTCTTAGCTGCTCGTCCAAACGACAAGCTACTGTCTCCCGTACTAGCGCCGAGGCCGAGTACCGTGGCATGGCCAACGCTGTTGCTGAGCTCTGTTGGCTTCGCAATCTTCTTCTTGAGCTTAAGGTTCGTCCTCTGAAGGTCTCACTCTGCTACTGTGACAATGATAGTGCAGTACACCTATTGGGTAATCCGGTTCAGCATCAACGCACGAAACATATTGAGATCGACCTCCACTTTGTCCGGGAAAAAGTTCGTCTCGGCCAAATTCGGGTTCTTCATATACCCGCTGATTTTCAGTATGCGGATATCTTCACCGAAGGTCTGCCTCGTCATTTATTTGAAAGGTTCCGCTCCAGTCTGAACGTTCATCATTCTCCCACTCCTACTGCGGGGGTGTAATAGCGATAGCACACTTAGTTTAGGGACTAAAGTGTAATTAGTGTTGTATTAGTTTTGTTTATATTGCTAATCAAAGAAGAAGTCTAGACAGGACAATTTTCACAGACTAACAGATTCTTGTAAAACATGTATTTAAAACCTCTGTACCTACTGTGATTTTAATTTTAATTGTTAAGTTTTGCACCCACAGTGCTAGTTTTGAAAATGAAGTCACAGTGTTTTTCCATAGGTTGAGATTTCTGTTAAGGTTACATTCTTTGTTCGTTTTGGATAGCACAGATCGAGTGCTATGCCTGAAGATGTTGATTATGGGTCCTAGAACGATAAAAGAAATAACGTATGGAGTAGGACAAAAAGATGAGAAAGGAAGGGGACGCTTTGTTGGCACATGTTTGAAAGTCAGTTTGTCACGGTATAAGAAGAAAGGTCCTTTGAATTGGTAGAAAAAGGTATATTTTTCGTACTTTTAAGATTCTGTAGTAGAGTTGTTGGTACATTGGGCTTTTGTGATCGGTAGTGTGAATGGGTATAGATGATGCTACGTTGGGATTTGGTAGTGTGGATAAGCAAATTGCTTCGAAGTGCTGCTCTGGATATTAGAGTGACTTCTTTGAAAAGATATGCACAAAAGACAGTAGGCTGGAACAGGAAGAGGAAACGTTTTTACTAGGGAGAGTTATCTTTTTCCTTGCTATTTGTCTGAGAAGTGGGTCGACGAAATTCGAGAGAGAATGAATGTTACAGCGGTTTAAGCGTGAAATATTATCTAGAGGAAAGTTTCAATTATTGTCAATGTCCGTGCTGTAACATTTTTATGTAAATTATTATGCTCATATATCGTGTTGTCGCTTCTTTTTATTTTGGCGTGTTTTGCATGACGATTATCACCTGTATGGTACAATTAAGTGTTGGCAACTTGAAGTTGTGGTGAACCTAGTTTTACAAGTTACTTTTGGAGTTCAGATTTAGAGATATGTGAACCTAGATGTCATGGTTTCGGAGAATCAGAGAGAACGAATAAGATTGCAATTTGTGGAAAATACGGGATTGTTGTTATTTTGAAGATGCACTTTGGGTTATGGGAAGGTGTAGCTATGATTTTTACTATTTATTGTTTTGTTTTGCACCCACAGTGCTAGTTTTTAAAAGGAAGTCATGATGTTTTTCCTTCGGTCGAGATTTCTGATAAGGTTACAACTTTTGTTGGGTTTGGGTAGCACGGACTGAGTGCTATGCTTGAAGACGTTGTTTTCGGGTCCTAGAATGGAAAAGAAATAATATATGGAGTAGGAGAGAAAGATAAAAAAGGAAGAGGATGGTGTGTTGTCGCTGTATAAGAAACGCCCTTTGAATTGGTTAAGGTAGACTGAATGTAGATAGCGGTAATTCTATGAAATCACCAGGTGGAATGGCTAAACATCATTGGTGGCCATACTTTTGTTGACATTTAAGTCCCGGGTCAATGTTTTGTGTTGTATGTACTTAATTTCATATTGAAAGTTGGGCGAGTAACAAGGACATATGTTTTTGGCGCAATAGTGGCATTTAGAACTTGGAGTTATGTAAACCTAGTTTAGTTTAGCTATCTTTGAGAATTGAAATTTTCAAGTGGGGTGAACCTTGATGTTCTTGTGTTTAAGAAATAGAGAGAGAAGGAAATCATTCTAAGAAGAAGTAGAGGACCAGGTAATAAGCAATTGATAAAAAAACGAAAGGAGACTGTAAGGTGTCAGCCATGCTAATAAAGGAGCTATTAATGTTTTAAGTTATCGGGAAGGTACTGAGAAGCCAGTAAGGCAAAGTTGTGATTGTTGTAGAAAAATCTATTTTTCTTGCTTGCATCATGCTCTGGAGTAGAGATGATGGTATGTTGGATGTCGGTAATTATTAGTGTGTACGAGTGGAGATGATGCTACGTTGGGATTTTTTTAGTATGAATTTAGTAATTTGCTTGTAGGTGCTGTTGTGGATACTAGAATGACTTCTTAAAAAAGAAAATGCACAAGGACAGTAGGCTGGAACAGGAAGACGAAATGTTTTTACTTGGGAGAGTTATCTTCTTCATTTCTATTTTTCTGATACGTGGGTCCATGAAATTCAACTAAATGGATGTTATGGCGGTTAAGCGTGAAGTTTTATCTAGAGAAAAGAGTACAATTATTGTCAATGTCCGTTCTGTAATTATTTTGTGTAATTACAGTTATTAGCATTTGGGAGGTCACCTGGAGAAAAGGCTCAACAGTTATTAGCAGAGGATATTGATAAGAAAAGAAACGTGGAGAAAGGAAGATGTATTGGTTTCATTAGCATTTGGGAGTTCAACGAGCTTTGAAGATTGCGTTCTTCATTTGAAGATTCATGGGAAAGCTCTGGCATGTGTTGGGAAGACTTGAGGATGCAGATACTGATTTTTTGTTGGTAGATATTGCATCAGAGGAACTGATTTGGGTGCAAAGCCGAAAGTTTATAATTCCCTTCTTTTGAGAATCTGCAGTAAATATGAGTTTTTTTTTGGGGATTTCTTTGTATGGATGGACGGTTAATGTGCTTGGTAGTGTTTTCTGGATACTGGATTTAGATGAACACATGGCATATGAAAAAGAGAGTAAAATGAATATGGATTAACTAATTTGCTTTCAAGTGCTGCTCTGGTTTAAGCGGAAAGTATGCCAGATTGGAGAGAAAAGTTCAGGATGCAGATTCTGATTTTTCATTGGTGGATCTTGTATCATAGGAACTAATTTGGGTGGAAAACTAATAATTTCTGATTTCTTTCTAGATGCACTATTTTTTTGTTCCAAATAAGCACCAATTTCCTTAGCTAGTTAGAACAATCGTACGGAATGATGACCAATATCGTTTCCAATTGTAGAAGGCGCAAAACTTTTAGGCCTGAATGACCACAACAATGATATGCATCAAGCATCTGCGGAATCAATTTATCTTACCCACTTAAAAATCCCCCAAAATGATGATCTATATCATTTTCATCTCCAAAAAGCCTGAATTTTTAGTCCCATCAACTACCAGCAAAATATTTTCCCTCCCTTCAGAAAGTCAATTTCCTTGGCCGATTAAAATAATTCCATGGAATGACGATCTTACATAATTTCTCGTTCCGGATTGGCCCAATTTTTTCGAACAGAAAAAGCGAATACGAACATATTTCAATATATCTTACCCGATTAATATGTCCATAGAGCAATGGCCTATGCCATTCTAATTCCAAAATCCCCAAATTGTAGACCCCATATATCAACTACCAACATATTTATCCAAATGTCATGTATTCATTTTTCCTTACCCAATTAGAATGGTCATATGGAATGACAGCCTATATTACTCCTATTTCTGAAGCCCCAAATTTGAGGTTACATTTAATTTTGTTGATGATTCCTAATTCTGCTGTTGGTTTGTTGGTTGGGTAATCAATTTGGTAATGGTAGCTGTAGGAATTTTGCGATTCTGGGAACCTGGTTTGGCAAGTTTTCTCTCAGAGTTCTGGATAAGGTGACAAAATTATAGGTGGAGAAAGGAAGAAGGATTGCGATTTGTGGAACATACTGGGTTGTTGGTATTCTGAAGATGTATTTTGGGGATATGAGAAGTTGAAGAGAAATCGATAAGTGAAGTTGGAGAGTAGGGTACTTATAAAACTTACTGGTATTGCTTGGAATTCGCCTTCTGGCGATTGCTCAATCAAATCTATATACAATCTTCTCACTACTAACAATAGAAACAAAAGTAATCTTAAGTGGATTTGGAAAATTCGCAGTGCTCCTAAAATACAAGCTTTTATTTGGCGAATTCTTTGTGGGAGATTACCAGTAAATACTAATTTGGGACCTCAGCATCCACCTTTTTGTACTTTTTGTGATCATCATTATGAAACTTCTCTTCACCTTCTTAGGGACTATCAGTTTGCTAAATCAGTTTGGCAGCACATTTTGCCTCACCATAATGCCAACTTTTGGCATCATAACTCCATTTCTACTTGGATTGTTTATCAACTTCATTTCAATACCAATCAGTTTATCCCACCCCCTCCTGGCCAACATTATTTTCGTACACTTTGTAGGCTCTTTGGCTTTTTAGGAACAAAATTATTTTTGAGCATGCTACTGTCAATGTGCATTTAGTGATTAATCTGGCTCATTATATGGCTAATGAATTCTCGCTTTTCCATGATAAATGTCCCTAAATTTCTACCAATAAACCTAGATCTCTTTGGATTAAACCTTGTGACGGGGCCTTTAAAATAAATACTGACTGTAGCTCTGACAATAACACCTCTTCGGCCGGATGTGGGGGTGTTTTAAGAAATCACCTGGGGCAATGGATCGGAGGATACTCGAGAAAACTCCCTTTCGTTTCTCCTATCTCTGCTGAGCTTCATGCCATTCGCGATGCCCTTTGTATTGCTGATATGTTAAAACTGGATTCTCTGCAAATTGAAACAGATTCTTCTCTAGCAATTTCTTATATAAGTGAAGAATTTGTTGTTCCTCCATGGATTAATGCTCTTGTTAATGATTGTAGGCAATTACTCCGCCACCACTGCCAATGGACACTTCGCCACATCTTCCGGGAAGCCAACCAGACGGCAGATCTTCTAGCTAAGCTGGGTAGAAGTCAACAAATATCTTTTGTGTACCATATGCAGCCTCCTCCGTCGATGGAGCATCTTCTCCTTTTGGATAATGGTGAAAGTTCTCAACTCAGTATGATGCAGTCATGATCCTCTTTTGGTCGCTCCAAGCTGGGCTTTTGGTCTCTGTGTTTGTCCCCAGGCTTGATCATGATGTATCATTCTGTTTTTGGATTTTGATGTCCCCTAGCAGCCCTTGCTCTCTCCTTTTGTTCTTCCTAGGTTTCAAGTGGAGGAGCAAACTTTGTTCCAAGACCAAATTTGGTCCAAGGACAATTTTTTTTTTCCTCCACCTGTTGGAGATGTACACAAGCATTGCTAGAGAAATATGGTTGTTGATCCTCCATCAGCTTAGAGCAACTCCAACAGAGGGAGCAAAACCTCTTTTGGACCAAAATATGCTCCACATCAGGGAAAACACAACTCTAACAGAAGGAGCATCTGCTGGAGCAAAACCAAGGACAGTAAATTGGATGACCAAACCTGAGACACTGTTTAGAGGCACAAAAAATTAAAAAACTGATTTTTAATCAAAATATGACCCCTCCCTCGATTTTAAAACAATCCAACGGGTATATCTACAGAAATTTAATCATATACAGTACAATCTGATATATGTATTGAAATATGACCGTTGAAAAATAGCTGATGGAAGTAGTGATCAGAAAATAAAATAATTTTGGCTTAATTACTTAATGCATACCTCCAGTATATCGAAACTAACATAATGCAACCCCCATTTTTAGAATATACTTAATCCATCCCCCATTTGCAAGAAATCCTACTTGTTGAAACTGGTAAAGTAATTCCGTTAGATAGTTAACGGATCAAATTGTTAGTTGACAATCACGCCCTTTTGATTAAGGGTAAATTTGTCCGATCCCATTTATGTATGAACACTAATCGCAACAACACAAATCACTTCCGCTGCCGCCATCATCGCCGCCACATAACCCAGATTCCGGCTAACTAAACCCAGACTCTGGCGAAGTATGCTGACAAATAGAGATGACTAAATGAAAATCCAACCGGTAGATGTGAAATTCACCTCACCAGAAGCAAGTAACTCAAAATTGAGCCCAATCAGACATGATTACACCGTCCAATTTGCCCCGGAAGTTGGTTCTACTTCCCAAAATTCCCTACGGCAGCCTTCCCTTCCACCCAGCCGAAAAACGACAAATACATCTGTGTAGGTAATTGGTTCTCCGACGTCGACACAGGCTGTTTCGTTGGTAGAGGGTCACATCAGCTCCGACTGAGAGAAGTGGGGTTTGTCGGGGTTCCATGGCCGACGTGAAACAGAGAGGGGCAGTGCTCTGTTCGTAATCGCGGAGGTGGGTTGTTGATTAATCTTGTTATGGGATGTGGCTCGTGGGGTTGCGGATTTTCGTTGTGTTTGGTGTTCGTGACAACTGGAGATCCAGGCATTGTATCGGTATTCTCTGATTTCAAATCGAGCTGGGTTTTTTTTTTCTTGGTTGTCTTGATTGGGGATAATAGAAGGATGGAGGGCAGAGGGATGGCTTCGGTGGTAGTTTGCGTATGATGGGTTCAGGGTTGGAATGGCCGGAGTTAATGGCAACTGTAATATAGCAAGAGACAAGGAAGAAGATGCTCGAAAGAAAGAGGTAGAGAAGAAGGGAGAAGGGGTTGAGAGAAACGGTGGACATTGATTTTGGAATTGGGAAAATTCAACCACTGTTGCCCAAAAGTAATTTTCTTTTATTTTTTTCTTATTTTAAATTCACCCTAGTGGTTTGAAACTAATAAGACATTAATATACATATTTTTAATGACCCATTTGCCCTCACAGTGTTAGGATGGTTTTGGATGATTTTTTACCAGTTTCAACAAGTATGATTTCTTGCAAATGGGGGATGCAATAAGCCTATTTCAGAAATGGGGGTTGCAATGTGTTAGTTTCGATATACTGGGGGTATGCATTAAGTAATTAAGCCAATAATTTTTATTTTAATTTTTAGAATAAATCATGTTTTTTTAAGTAAAGGATTGCAATATTATATTACTATTAATTACATACTATTATATTACTAAAAGTTCTAACGAACTTCCGAATGCCCAATGGGATGATGTTACCGATGATGTTACCTTTAGTTTTGGGACTGTGCAAACCTAATTATGAAATTGGCTCTCTTATCAAATGAGGTGATCTATAGAACCATCAATAGAAGTAAAGAGAGCCAGACCTACACAAACTGAGTAAAGGAGATACAGAAAAACCAAGAGGGAGAGACCGTGATCAGAGAGAAAAGAGAAGAGAGATACCTCAATTTTTTAATGATGGCAACTGACAGTGCCGCTTGCAAGCTCGAGGGTCCGTTCTTCACCATAGGGAAAGGTGGAACGGGCACTCTGAGAGATCTGCGATTAGGAAAAGAGTAGTGTCCGTTGGATGAAGAGTAGCTAGGGAGACCAAGAAACACACGTTTCTTCAATGGACCATTGGATGAAGAGTAGCTAGGGTGACCAAGCAACAAACGTTTCTTTCAATGGAGGAACCACGAGTGAATTATTCGACATTTAATATAGGTATACTTTTGTAATAAAAACAACTTAGAGAGACAATTTTATAATAAATGATCTTAGGAGTCACTTTTTAATTTTTCGCTCTTTTAAGATAGTAAAGATTAATTAAGGTTCCTCAAATAAAATGTAATTAACTAAAAATAATAAAAATTAACAAAATACAATTATTTTTGTCCAAAGGACAAATTTTTGTTCTTCACTGTTGGGCTCAAGTAACAAAGTGGATAAGCAAATTTTATTCCAGGACCAAATTTGGTTCAAGGACAAATTTTTTTCCTCCATCTCTTGGAGATGCTCTTATGACCACACTTCTCTTTTCGATTGAGCTGGATGATCCGAGAAATATTTTTGGGCCGGGTCACCCGAGAAACACCATATCACTCCGAACCGATGCAGACTAAAACAATTAGCTGTCCTAATTAAAACCCAACCATGTGAGTAACGTACAAGAAGAACGAGACATTCGAATTGGTGGCGATCTACAAGGCAAAATCAAATGTCACTCTAACATTCATGTTTCACAAATATACTTAAAAAATTCACAAATCTACTTAAAAGTTTGATCTCTTTAAATTAAGAGGGCCGTTATGATTCACCATGTTTTCTTCACCTTTCAATTCATCTCCTATGTGTCAAAATATGATTGCTGATAATTATTTATTTTAAGATATGTCTGTAATTACATTACCAATAAAAAAATATCCATATATGCGATAAAATTTAAAAGTGAAGAAAAAGTGTGACGTTTAACATTTCTCTTAAATATTGAATCGGCGAAAGAAAATAGTTATATGTATAGCATCTCTAAAACAATTTATTAATGTGATCTACTTTTTTATTTGGATTTAACTGGTTGTCCATTTCTTTGCACTGAGAATAGCAAGGTTATGAAAGATGTAAATCGTGGAATGTGCTTGAATCATCAATTGATTAGTTCGAATGGAATGAACACCCAAACTCATAGCCTTTTTGTTGAGAACATGAGTTGAACTTCCAAACTTGAATTTGCCAGAACTAATTACCACGTCACTCTAACCCCTTTGCCACATGAACTATGCTACTACTTTCGCTCACTTTATTTATTATTATTTTTTATGGACAACCATAAATATATAGAAAGAAAGACCTACAAACTATTACAATCTTCACTTAGAACCTTAAGAACACTATCCGGAATACTCCTCACCCAGTTTACATCCAGACTTCTGCTTTGAGCTGGACTAGCAACTGAATCAGCTAAATTGTTTGCAGATCTAGAAATCCAATTTATCACAGTGGTAGTCCCTCTAATCATATATTTAATACATGTGATGATAGCTGAGCTTATGGCACCATTTTCTCTTACCATTTGCCATGAGAGCTACTTCTTGGTTATCTACTTCAATCACACCTCTTCAGTTCTATTCATTGCAGCTTCTACTGCTTCTCTTAGAGCCAAAGCTTAAGCTTGAGCACTATTGCTAGTCATGTTCTTACCTCCACAGGTACTAACAATCTCTTAAATTCATCTCTAATGACCCAAGCAAAACTCATACACTTGGTATCATTACTCCAACAAGCATCACAATTAATCTTCACTTTACCTGGGTCAGGTGGCCGCCAAAGCTTGACAATTCCCTCATTGATTCTGAACTTGGCCTCTTGAAGAGCAACATCCTTCTTAACTGCCAAATAGCTCATGCTACAATTAGTAGCTTTTCTGATTGTCTCAAGGGGGTTTAGGGCTTTCTCTTGGAATAAAAAGTTATTTTTTCCACTCCGAACACTCCAAGCAAAGAAAATAACTTTCTCCTGAACTCTTTTTTGATCTTACCCTTCTGATTGTCTTGAAATACAGCTTCACTCCAACCAGCTACTGAGTGGATCAAGTCAACCTCCTCTTTTCTCAATAACCCTGCACCAAACCAAATTGGGACTGTCCATTTACACTTGAATTAAACATGAGTCTCATCTTCAATATCTTCATCACACAGCACAAACTTTGCACTTTTGCTTCTGTATCTCTTGTAGAGATTTGCATTACAGGGGAGAGCATTTGACACAACTCTCCACCAAAAAATATGCAGTTTGGAAGGGATATCCAGTAACCAGATCAATTTCTTGTCTCCTTGAATAGCATTGCTAGGCCCAGGGTTCTCATTTTTTGGATTGTGCTTCTTCTTACACTTCTTCAGCTTCTGAGCAGTTATGTACCCTGATTTAACAGTTTATTCTCCATCTTGAGCCCAAAAAGATGAAAGAAGAAGAGTTGATCATCGATGATCCAACTAAAGACGTGAGCAGCAACCCGTTGCGGCGTTGCCATCCCATTTAGAGCAAGAAGCAAAGGGAAAAGAAGTGGAATTTCGATCATGGACCACGAGGGGATGCTGTCTGTGAGGGATTGGGATCAGAAGTACATGTTTCAAATCTTCTCTAGAAATACAGTTTGATAGGACTTGAACTCTCCAGCACTTTAAGTGGCCATTAATGAACTCTGCACCTTTGCCTCTTGGTTTTGTTATTACCACTCAGCAAGCCACCCTCTTTTGAAAGAACCCATTTATCCTTGAAGAATTGGATTTGGTTTCCCTTACCAATGATCCATCGAGAGTCCTCTTCCAAAATTATTCTTGTCTTGAATATACCTTGCCACACAATGGCTACTATAGTAGGTTTCTTAGCATGCCAAAAGTCACTATCTCTGTAGTACAAGTTTTTGAACACCTTTGCACATAGAGTGTTAGGAAATTTGGCCAACCTCCAACCTTGTTTAGCCACTAAGGCTTCATTCATAATAGAGAGGTCTCTAAACCCCATACCCCCATCTTCTTTCCTCTCAACCCTTTTGTGCCAAGCAACCCAAGCTATCTTTCTCTCTTTAGGATCATTACCCCCACCAGAAGTTCCTTATAGCATTTGTAATTTGGTTAAAGAAACTTTGGGGCAGCAACACTACAAACATGAGATAACTTGGTAAAGCTGGAATTATGGCCTTAATTAAGAGTTCCTTACCTCCTGGGGATAAAATCATCTGTTTCCACCCTTGTAACTTTCTGGTAATTCTTGTACTAAGGCTGTTCTGAGCTTCCTTCTTTGCTTTACCCCAAAATAGTGGAGTTCCAAGGTAGATAGAGTCTTCCGCTAGCACTTTCATTTGTAGTATCTCTTGAAGAGTCACCAAAGTCTCTTCCTTAACAGAGGGGGAAGCAAAGAAACCAGACTTGTTTGCATTAATGGTGAGACCATATACCATCCCAAACTTGTAAATAATGTTAGAGACCTCTCGACCTCATCCTTACTAGTTTGGAGAAAAACCATGACATCATCCACGAAAAATAAATGTGTAAAACTGGGAGGGAATCACTTATCTTGAGTCCATAGATTATTATGTCACTTATAGCTTGTACTCGTATTTCAAATTTTGTTTTGAGACTATAAACTTACTGGTGAAGTCTTCTACAGGTATTTTCCAAAGGATCCGAAAAAAAAGGCTTCTACATATAAAGCCTGTTTATGGATGGGTTCATGGAATGGGTGTGCAGATAGATCGAGCCCTGCTTTGTAAGGCCCATACCATTGGTTTACTATCCATTACCTAACCATCCAAAAAAAAATCGCAAATAAGTTCCATCTTTTACTAATTTTTTTCTTAAATGTGCGGGCTTTATGCCGCCCTAATAGGTTCTCTGAAAAAAAAAAAAAAAAAAAAGAAAAAAAAAAAAAAAAAAAAAAACTGGGCCTCTCAGCCTTGGGGCATAAAGCAAGTTACAGATTTTGCACCGGTGGACCCAACATTTGATTATTCTTACAATTTGATGTCCATCATTTCAACTTTGACACCAACAGTACACAAATTTTATTATTAAAAAAAAATCATTGCAACAGTAGTACCTATACCAACTGAAATGACCATGGTGTCCTTAACATTTTTTTATGAGTGGAAGTCCTTTTAATTTTTCACATCTTACCCATAATTATATGTTATTATAATTATTACCCATGGTGGCTTTAATTGTTATTATGTTTTACTTTATATTATGTGGAGGTAATTTTATTGCTACCCGCTACCCTTTAACAATCAAAACATAAAATGAATTCTAGCTCAGTTAATAGAGGGTATGAAGTCCTGCATGATGTTCCGAATTTAAACCCGATTATATAATATAATTTCAAAAAAACACTCATGACAAGTCTTTTTTAGACTAAATTATTAAAAAATTGATTTAAAAAATATAATTGATCTGAACTCAGTGTAAAGGTCTAAAACGGACCTCTGCCTGTCTCTTTGGCCGACCCTGCTTACATATACTACTATGGTGTATCTAAAGATGCAACCTATTTTTCTTTTTCTTTTTTCGTTTTGCTTGAGGTGCCTTCAAAATCAACACAAACATAGGGTGAGTTTGGTAGAATGGTTTCTGGTGAAAAAATGGTTTTTAGACTTGTGGTGGATTTTTTTTTTTTTTTTTTTTAAACGAGATTCCGTTTAAATTAGTGTGTTTCGGCACTGGTTTTTAAACTATATAAAAAACTGGAGAAATGTGTTTGGTAGTGGTTTCAAAATTATATGATGTAGATTAAATGACATATATACCCTCCACTTGTATTTTTCATTTACAGATTCAAGAAGAACAAATGCAATGTGAAAAATTCACGATTTCGTGAGCTTCAATTATTTCATGAAAGTAACAATCTGGAGAAGAAATTAATGGTATTGTGACGTTTAGAAAATCAAATTTTCAAACTTGGATTCAACAAAAAGTTAACGATTTCATGAAATTTTGTTCACAACAAAAATTCAAAACTTGGTTCATGAAATTAGAGTATGATCACCTTTGGGTCATATACTTGAATTGCTTAGTGTTAGAATAGGATAAACACAATTAACATAAAAAATAATAGCACCAAAGTGAATAAGTCTGATAAAGAGAGTGACCTAATGATACAATTAGAAATATACAGAAACTATGAGGAGAAACTATGAGGGTATAGACTTAGCAAGACGTAGAAAGAAACTGGAAAAAAACCACTCCACCCCAAAAGCTGAAAAAAACCAATTTAAGAACCAGTTTTTAAACTATCCTAAACAAACACTTTAGATAAACTAAATGGTGGAAAAACTAAAACCAAGAGAAAACCGTTTTACCAAACGCGCCATAAATGCTAACGAATTAATAAATGTTAGTGGCCACTCATCACCAATACAGTGTCTGGTGAGTTGCCATAAACTTGATTATTTGGTTACAACCTTCATCTCTTGACATAAGTAAACTATATTTTCAATATGTGATACCATACTGAAAAAATAAAATAAAAAAACACCTTGTAAAATGGTCGATAATCATTGCATTTCATAAATTTCACTAAAAAAAGTTATGAAATGCCATGACTACGAGCACATTCAAAGTGTTTGTAATGAACTTTTGGTGAGAGACTATATATTCGTCATATATTTATAGTCACATCTTGCCTTCTAAAGAACAATTATTAGGTGAAAATGTTATTATAAATAAAAAATTATCATTTCTATATAATTAAAGTTTTATCCTTTTGAAAGTACACGTGTCCAGAATTTTTCACCCACAATAAGAAACTATTGGATATTGATCCACACGGACGTGCTATAGTAAGAAATTATTTACTCTTCAATTTTTGATAAATTATAATGTGCATTTTCAAATATCAAAGCATTAACTGCATTCGAACTCATCCAAGTTCATAGCACAAGCAACCATAAATTTCCTTTAATATGGCTGCCTGTGCAATGAATCTTGATGAGTTAGAATGTAGCTAATGCATTTGATATTTAAAAGTGCTTAGTATAATTGGCCACAAAATAAAGGAATAAAATATTTCTTACTGTAGCACGTCTGACTCAATATTCAATATAAATTGTTTCTTATTATGGGTGAAATCTTCGGGACACGTGCATTATCAGAAGCAGAAAACTTTAATTATATACGAGCAAAAAACATTATTTATAACATTTATCACATAATAATTATTAGTCATAAGGCAACATGTGACTTAAATATGTTTTTGAGCAAGACTTAAATATGTTAAGAATTTATGATATCTCACCATTAATTCATAACAAACACTTCTAATGTGGTCGTGCTCATGACATTTCATAATTATTTTAGTGAAATTTATAAAATGTGAAGACCATTGAACATTTTACAAGGTGTTTTCATGTAGGTTTTTTACAGTATGATATCACATATTGAAGATACAGTCTACTTAAATCAAGAGATGAAGATTGCAACAAAACAATCGTGTTTATGGCAACTCATCAGACAGTATTGGTGATTAGTGGCCACTAACATTGATTGATTAGTTAGCAGTCTATACTTTGAAATGAGGAAGCTGAGAGCAGTCTTTCTTTTTCTGTTCTTTTTAATCTCAAGTATATAATACGTCCAAACTTAACGTTGGATTCAGTTATGCTTTCATGCTTTTAGATTTTCCCTCAAAAGAATGGTTTATGAGTTATGACTATAACTTGTTTGAATTGTTTTTCTGAAGACATAAAACTTCATTTATAATTTGAGTTGTCGCCTGTTATTATCTATGAGACGAGACTCAATTATTCTCGAGGTTTATCTAAATGCCAACAAAATCCCTTAACTCTATATCTATGGTTAGTAATGTTAGAGGCTACTTGGTTATGTGTAGGGATTATCTTCTCTGATGATAATGAAATTTTATGTTGTTTATTGGTTTTTTTATCTGAATGAAACTATTTGGAGTGTCAAAACTTTCTCTAGGATGCATTTGTTATTGCACTATTCTGTTTCGTTCAACTCTCTCCCCACTCTATTTTAACGCGAGGAAGTAGGAGATACACACTTACAAAAAGAAATTCCATCTTTACAAACACAATATCTGCAAGCATGGTCGACCAAAGGGAGGCGGGCAGGATAGCCGCTTTAGACTAATAGGCCTTGTAATTTATACTAACAGTTAAGAATAGTTATATACTTTAACACAATTTTAATAGGTAGTATTAATGTTAGTATGAGGTAATTAGTATTTTTGCAACATATGTACTCAAATGTCATAAGTGTCATTTTATTTTATATTTTACTTAGTC
The DNA here is from genome assembly GCA_023055425.1 of Linanthus parryae. Classification (NCBI taxonomy): domain Eukaryota; kingdom Viridiplantae; phylum Streptophyta; class Magnoliopsida; order Ericales; family Polemoniaceae; genus Linanthus; species Linanthus parryae. The sequence goes on along the minus strand of JALGPY010000004.1, from coordinate 121,829,327 downwards.
AAAGCATAAAATGGTAAGTTTTTTCTCAATTCATGAGCTCAATATTATTTCATTCACTTGCTTTAGTCCCCGAGAGGTCTAGGGCCGTCTTTGTATATTCTGAACATGAACGTATTTGGAAAACGATATTGGCATTTCTGTTTCCAAACCTGAGAAGTACATGTCTATTTAATCGTAGGCTATTATGGGAGTGTTTTCATGTTGTCTGGGATCAGGTATATTCACCGCTAACTACAGGTCTACAAATCAAATGCACGCAATAGATTCATTTCTCACTTTACCATAAGTGTGTGTAAATGGTGTCTAAGACAATATTTCCAACAAGGTAGTGATCAAAGAAATACCCCAAACCTAGGATGACAATAAACATGTATACATTCAAGCAATTTCCGACTTAAACAGCACAAAACATGACCCAATTTCATAAATAACACTATCACTTCCAAATTAAAAATGCAGTATCCGAAAATATAAAAACACGAATCAATCAACGCCAGACAAAGTACAGAGGATACAGATGTCGACAAAAAAGTAGCAAAGAAGTTTAAAATGACATTGTGACGGAAAAACAAATGGACCTGTTCAATATTCACTAGCTTGACGAGGCCAATCGAATTCCACTGCTCGCGTTCCATCACTGCATCAATTAGAAACACGATTGGTAGAGTCCCGAATCATCCACAACAACATTATCACATTTGATCTGAGGAAAAGTAGAAAACCAACAAAGTAATTCAATAAGCTCACAAGGGGTACTAAAATAAAAACCTACTTCCTCATGTTTCGTGAAGAAGTTTTCAAGTTTACTGAAGAGATGTCACTTTGACCGCCTAGTTTATCCGACGATATGACACGAAAATTTGGTATTTTTTTTCATAAAATGGTAGTGTTAAAAAATATCTCCAATAGTATGAAAAGATTAATATACTTTCGTATCATATCGTTAACTAAATTAATCGGTGAAAGTGAACTTAATGGAAACAGATTTAAATAGAAGAGGCGCCATCGGAGTCCAGAGTGACCAACCAATGAAATCAACGACCACGTAATGAAACTTCCACATGCTGGCCGCTGGAAAATCCCAAGTAAACCAGAAACGATGTTTCATGACACCCACTAGAGAACTGGAAACCTGCACCATGATATATTGACAATCATGAAGCCATAAGTAACCGCAACAACAATCTCACTGTAAATACGAAAGAAAATTGTGAAAGAAAATCTCACAAAAGAAACAAATAAAGCAAATAAAAGGTGCTAAATTAACTAAAACAGAAAAGAAAGAAACGATTAAATAAGGTCGAATAGAGGCCACAAAGTCGTGAACGACCGACCCATGAAACCACCGACGATTTAAGGAAATTATCACAACAGATCGTAGAAAATCCTAACAAAACATACGACATTCAACAACAGCTTCTACGAAACTGGCAATATGAACCAGCGAACATCAATAACTAATAAAAAAAATGGTTGACAAGCTTTGTTGACCGTGGTGTCCGGACAGTTTGTGCGCACCTCAACAATGAAAACATTTTCATGCACAACCAGGGGCGGATGTATGTATAGACGGGCCTCTCAAATTTCAAAATTTGTAGTTTACCCATAGTTTTTGTTAAATTATGATTTAGCCTCACAAAAGTTTAAGATTAATCACTGATGATTCTATAATTTAGAGTTTAGCCCCCACTCATTCGTATTTTTTTCTGAATTTCAACTTTTAACCCCCACTCCAACATATTCCTGGATCCGCCCCTGTGCACAACAACATTCTCACGATAGATGTGATAGATAATTGCTAAAATACCCACAAAAGAAAGTACGCAAGCCGACAAATGGTACTATATCGCCAAAAAAAATAAACAAAACCTAATAAAAATAGATCTTGACCAAACAGGAGCAACGGGAGGGTCGACCGACCAATAAAACCAACTGTAATATTTCAAAATCTCCACATGACATGCGCTAGAAAACTTTTATGAAATAAACGAAAATGTTTCACACTTCTGCAAGACTGATAACCTAAACAATGAAACATCGATACCATGAAGCTATATCATGCGCAACAACACTTTCATAGTTTATGCTAAATAAATTGAGAACAAAGGCCACAAAATGAACTAAATTAGCTAACAAATAGTAAACAAAATCAAGAGAAAACCAAAAACTAATTAAAATAGATCTCCACCGAAGAGGCGCCATCAAAGGCGAGAAGACTGACCAATGAAACCAATTGCGATGTTCTGAAACTTCAACATGAAGAGCCGCTAGAAAAAGCATGAATTCCATTGTAGATGCGTCGAAGTGACTCGCCGGGAAATGAGGATCACATGATCCCTCAAGCACCCTTAAATACTGAGATCTACGTGAAGGAACTAGCCGCCTCGCCGGGCAATGAGGATCACATGATCCCTCAAGCACCCTTAAATACTTAGATCTACGTGAAGGAACTAGCCGCCACCAGAGAGAAGTTCGGATCCCATCAAGAGCTACATCGGGTGGCGGCGACTTCTCGAAGAAGAGGAAGATAAAACCCTAGAAGAATGAGAGAGGGCTGTGACTGTCTTATAATAAGTCGCTTTTTCAAGTTCGATCATTTTAAGGGGACACGTATTAATTGCACACATGGTTAAATTAATCATGTGTTCTTCTTTTGAGCAAAACATGCAATTCGTCAACAGAAAGATGGTGAAATCGAGTCCGAGTAGATCTAAATCAATTATATGTTTCCCTAAAAAACAATTATATTTGGGAGGAAGTCCATCTAAATCATATAAGATCATACCTTCATCATCTATAGTAACCATCACAACATATATCTTTTCTCAATAATCCTACACCAAACCAAATTGGGACTGTCCATTTACACTTGAATTAAACATGAGTCTCATCTTCAATATCTTCATCACACAGCACAAACTTTGCACTTTTGCTTCTGTATCTCTCGTAGAGATTTGCATTACAGGGGAGAGCATTTGACACAACTCTCCACCAAAAAATATGCAGTTTGGAAGGGATATCCAGTACCCAGATCAATTTCTTGTCTCCTTGAATAACATTGCTAAGCCCAGGGTTCTAATTTTTTGGATTGTGCTTCTTCTTATACTTCTTCAGCTTTTAACAGTTTATTCCCCATCTTGAGCCCAAAAATATGAAAGAAGAAGAGTTGATCATCGACGATCCAACTAAAGACGTGCGCAACAACCCGTTGCGGCGTTGCCATCCCATTCAGAGCAAGAAGCAAAGGGAAAAGAATTGGCGATGATTTCAATCATGGACCACGAGGAAATGCTGTCTGTGAGAGATTGGGATCTGAAGTACAGCTTTCATCTTCTCTAGAAATACAGTTTGATAGGACTTGAACTCTCCAGCACTTTAAGTGGCCATTAATGAACTCTTGCACCTTTGCCTCTTGGTTTTGTTATTACCACTCAGCAAGCCACCCTCTTTTGAAAGAACCCATTTATCCTTGAAGAATTGGATTTGGTTTCCCTTACCAATGATCCATCGAGAGTCCTCTTCCAAAATTATTCTTGTCTTGAATATACCTTGCCACACAATGGCTGCTATAGTAGGTTTCTTAGCATGCCAAAAGTCACTATCTCTGTAGTACAAGTTTTTGAACACCTTTGCACATAGAGAGTTAGGAAATTTGGCCAACCTCCAACCTTGTTTAGCCACTAAGGCTTCATTCTTAATAGAGAGGTCTCTAAACCCCATACCCCCATCTTCTTTCCTCTCAACCCTTTTGTGCCAAGCAACCCAAGCTATCTTTCTCTCTTTAGGATGATTACCCCCACCAGAAGTTCGTTATAGCATTTGTAATTTGGTTAAAGAAACTTTGGGGCAGCAGTACTACAGACATGAGATAACTCGGTAAAGCTGGAATTATGGCCTTAATTAAGAGTTCCTTACCTCCAGGGGATAAAAGCATCTGTTTCCACCCTTGTAACTTTCTGGTAATTCTTGTACTAAGGCTGTTTTGAGCTTCCTTCTTTGCTTTACCCCAAAATACTGGAGTTTCAAGGTGGATAGAGTCTTTCGCTAGCACTTTCATTTGTAGTATCTCTTGAAGAGTCACCAAAGTCTCTTCCTTAACAGAGGGGGAAGCAAAGAAACCAGACTTGTTTGCATTAATGGTGAGACCAGATACCATCCCAAACTTGTAAACAATGTTAGAGAACCTCTCCACCTCATCCTTACTAGCTTGGAGAAAAACCATGACATCATCCACGAAAAAATAAATGTGTAAGAACTGGGAGGGAATCACTACTAATCTTGAGTTCATGGATTATTTTGTCACTTATAGCTTGTACTCGTATTTCAAATTCTCTTTTGAGACTATAAACTTACTGGTGAAGTCTTCTACAGGTATTTTCCAAAGGAACAGAAAAAAAAAAAAAAAAAAAAAAAAAAAAAAAAAAAAAAAAACAAAAAACAAAACTTCTACATATGAAGCCTGTTTATGGATGGGTTCATGGAATGGGTGTGCAGATAGATCCAGCCCTGCTTTGTAAGGCCCATACCATTGGTTTACTATCCATTACCTAACCATCCAAAAAAATCGCAAATAAGTTCTATCTTTTACTATTTTTTTCCTAAATATGCGGGCTTTATGCCGCCCTAGTAGGTTCAAAAAAAAAAAAAAAAAAAAAAAAAAAAAAAAAAAAAAAAAATGGGCCCCTCAGCCTTGGGGCATAAAGCAAGTTACACATTTTGCACCGGTGGACCCAACATTTGATTATTCTTACAATTTGATGCCCATCATTTCAACTTTGACACCAAGTCACCAACAGTACACAAATTATATTATTCAAAAAAAATCATTGCAACAAACCTAGTACCTATACCAACTGAAATGACCATGGTGTCCGTAATATATTTTTTTTTAGTGGAAGCCTTTTTAATTTTTCACATCTTACCCATAATTATATGTTATTATAATTATTACCCATGGTGGCATTAATTGTTATTATTTTTTACTTTATATTATGTGGAGGTAATTTTATTGCTACCCGCTACCCTTTAACAATCAAAACACAAAATGAATTCTAGCTCAGTTAATAAAGGGTATGAAGTCCTGCATGATGTTCCGGATTTAAACCCGATTATATAATATAATTCTACAAAAACACTCATGACAAGTCTTTTTAGACTAAATTATTAAAAAATTGAATTAAAAAATATAATTGATCTGAACTCAGTGTAAAGGTCTAAAACGGACCTCTGCCCGTCTCTTTGGCCGACCCTGCTTAGGCCATCTCCAATAGTAGTAGGTATTTTTTGCATGTTTTAAATTTTGCATGATATGCATTTGTAGTTTTGCTCCAACAGTAAAATGCAATTTATACATTTTGTGGTTATGAAAAGTTAAAATATACATATAAATGATGCATGAGAGTAGAGAGATAGACACAATATTTTGCATGCCTAGTTTCTTCCTAGCTATTAATGGAGAGGGGGATGCATGTTCTGTAAAATGCATGAGCATATGCATTGTCTATTGGAGGTCAATTTTTCATCATATTCTTTATATTTTGCATTTTGCATAGACTATTGGAAATGCCTATAGTAGTGTGTATCTAAAGATGCAACCTATTTTTCTTTTTCTTTTTCTTTTTTTTTTTGCGATTTTTATTTTTTATTTTTAAGCGAGATTCCGTTGAAATCAGTGTGTTTTGGCAGTTGTTTTTAAACTGTATAAAAAACTGGAGAAATATATTTGGTAGTGGTTTTAAAATTATATGAAGTATATTAAATGACAAATATACCCTCCACTTGTATTTTTCATTTACAGATTCAAGAAGAACAAATGCAATGTGATAATTACGATTTCGTGAGCTTCAATTATTTCATGAAAGTAACAATTTGAAGAAGAAATTAATGGTATTGTGACGTCTAGAAAATCAAATTTTCAAACTTGGATTCAACAAAAAGTTAACGATTTCATGAAATTTTGTTCACAACAAAAATTCAAAACTTGTTTCATGAAATTAGAGTATGAGCACCTTTGGGTCATATACTTGAATTGCTTAGTGTTAGAATAGGATAAACACAATTCACATAAAAATAATAGCACCAAAGTGAATAAGTCTGATAAAGAGAGTGACCTAATGATACAATTAGAAATATACAGAAACTATGAGGAGAAACTATGAGGGTATGGACTTAGCAAGACGTAGAAAGAAACTGGAAAAAAACCACTCCACCCCAAAAGCTGGAAAAAACCAGTTTAAAAACCAGTTTTTAAACTATCATAAACAAACACTTTAGAGAAACCAAATGGTGGAAAAACTAAAAACCAAAAGAAAACCGTTTTACCAAACGCGCCATAAATGCTAACGAATTAATAAATGTTAGTGGCCACTCATCACCAATACAGTGTCTGGTGAGTTGCCATAAACTTGATTATTTGGTTACAACCTTCATCTCTTGACATAAGTAAACTATATTTTCAATATGTGATACCATACTGAAAAAATAAAATAAAAAAACACCTTGTAAAATGGTCGATAATCATTGCATTTCATAAATTTCACTAAAAAAAGTTATGAAATGCCATGACTACGAGCACATTCAAAGTGTTTGTAATGAACTTTTGGTGAGAGACTATATATTCGTCATATATTTATAGTCACATCTTGCCTTCTAAAGAACAATTATTAGGTGAAAATGTTATTATAAATAAAAAATTATCATTTCTATATAATTAAAGTTTTATCCTTTTGAAAGTACACGTGTCCAGAATTTTTCACCCACAATAAGAAACTATTGGATATTGATCCACACGGACGTGCTATAGTAAGAAATTATTTACTCTTCAATTTTTGATAAATTATAATGTGCATTTTCAAATATCAAAGCATTAACTGCATTCGAACTCATCCAAGTTCATAGCACAAGCAACCATAAATTTCCTTTAATATGGCTGCCTGTGCAATGAATCTTGATGAGTTAGAATGTAGCTAATGCATTTGATATTTAAAAGTGCTTAGTATAATTGGCCACAAAATAAAGGAATAAAATATTTCTTACTGTAGCACGTCTGACTCAATATTCAATATAAATTGTTTCTTATTATGGGTGAAATCTTCGGGACACGTGCATTATCAGAAGCAGAAAACTTTAATTATATACGAGCAAAAAACATTATTTATAACATTTATCACATAATAATTATTAGTCATAAGGCAACATGTGACTTAAATATGTTTTTGAGCAAGACTTAAATATGTTAAGAATTTATGATATCTCACCATTAATTCATAACAAACACTTCTAATGTGGTCGTGCTCATGACATTTCATAATTATTTTAGTGAAATTTATAAAATGTGAAGACCATTGAACATTTTACAAGGTGTTTTCATGTAGGTTTTTTACAGTATGATATCACATATTGAAGATACAGTCTACTTAAATCAAGAGATGAAGATTGCAACAAAACAATCGTGTTTATGGCAACTCATCAGACAGTATTGGTGATTAGTGGCCACTAACATTGATTGATTAGTTAGCAGTCTATACTTTGAAATGAGGAAGCTGAGAGCAGTCTTTCTTTTTCTGTTCTTTTTAATCTCAAGTATATAATACGTCCAAACTTAACGTTGGATTCAGTTATGCTTTCATGCTTTTAGATTTTCCCTCAAAAGAATGGTTTATGAGTTATGACTATAACTTGTTTGAATTGTTTTTCTGAAGACATAAAACTTCATTTATAATTTGAGTTGTCGCCTGTTATTATCTATGAGACGAGACTCAATTATTCTCGAGGTTTATCTAAATGCCAACAAAATCCCTTAACTCTATATCTATGGTTAGTAATGTTAGAGGCTACTTGGTTATGTGTAGGGATTATCTTCTCTGATGATAATGAAATTTTATGTTGTTTATTGGTTTTTTTATCTGAATGAAACTATTTGGAGTGTCAAAACTTTCTCTAGGATGCATTTGTTATTGCACTATTCTGTTTCGTTCAACTCTCTCCCCACTCTATTTTAACGTGAGGAAGTAGGAGATACACACTTACAAAAAGAAATTCCATCTTTACAAACACAATATCTGCAAGCATGGTCGACCAAAGGGAGGCGGGCAGGATAGCCGCTTTAGACTAATAGGCCTTGTAATTTATACTAACAGTTAAGAATAGTTATATACTTTAACACAATTTTAATAGGTAGTATTAATGTTAGTATGAGGTAATTAGTATTTTTGCAACATATGTACTCAAATGTCATAAGTGTCATTTTATTTTATATTTTACTTAGTCAAAGCATAAAATGGTAAGTTTTTTCTCAATTCATGAGCTCAATATTATTTCATTCACTTGCTTTAGTCCCCGAGAGGTCTAGGGCCGTCTTTGTATATTCTGAACATGAACGTATTTGGAAAACGATATTGGCATTTCTGTTTCCAAACCTGAGAAGTACATGTCTATTTAATCGTAGGCTATTATGGGAGTGTTTTCATGTTGTCTGGGATCAGGTATATTCACCGCTAACTACAGGTCTACAAATCAAATGCACGCAATAGATTCATTTCTCACTTTACCATAAGTGTGTGTAAATGGTGTCTAAGACAATATTTCCAACAAGGTAGTGATCAAAGAAATACCCCAAACCTAGGATGACAATAAACATGTATACATTCAAGCAATTTCCGACGTAAACAGCACAAAACATGACCCAATTTCATAAATAACACTATCACTTCCAAATTAAAAATGCAGTATCCGAAAATATAAAAACACGAATCAATCAACGCCAGACAAAGTACAGAGGATACAGATGTCGACAAAAAAGTAGCAAAGAAGTTTAAAATGACATTGTGACGGAAAAACAAATGGACCTGTTCAATATTCACTAGCTTGACGAGGCCAATCGAATTCCACTGCTCGCGTTCCATCACTGCATCAATTAGAAACACGATTGGTAGAGTCCCGAATCATCCACAACAACATTATCACATTTGATCTGAGGAAAAGTAGAAAACCAACAAAGTAATTCAATAAGCTCACAAGGGGTACTAAAATAAAAACCTACTTCCTCATGTTTCGTGAAGAAGTTTTCAAGTTTACTGAAGAGATGTCACTTTGACCGCCTAGTTTATCCGACGATATGACACGAAAATTTGGTATTTTTTTCATAAAATGGTAGTGTTAAAAAATATCTCCAATAGTATGAAAAGATTAATATACTTTCGTATCATATCGTTAACTAAATTATTCGGTGAAAGTGAACTTAATGGAAACAGATTTAAATAGAAGAGGCGCCGTCGGAGTCCAGAGTGACCAACCAATGAAATCAACGACCACGTAATGAAACTTCCACATGCTGGCCGCTGGAAAATCCCAAGTAAACCAGAAACGATGTTTCATGACACCCACTAGAGAACTGGAAACCTGCACCATGATATATTGACAATCATGAAGCCATAAGTAACCGCAACAACAATCTCACTGTAAATACGAAAGAAAATTGAGAAAGAAAATCTCACAAAAGAAACAAACAAAGCAAATAAAAGGTGCTAAATTAACTAAAACAGAAAAGAAAGAAACGATTAAATAAGGTCGAATAGAGGCCACAAAGTCGTGAACGACCGACCCATGAAACCACCGACGATTTAAGGAAATTATCACAACAGATCGTAGAAAATCCTAACAAAACATACGACATTCCACAACAGCTTCTACGAAACTGGCAATATGAACCAGCGAACATCAATAACTAATAAAAAAAAATGGTTGACAAGCTTTGTTGACCGTGGTGTCCGGACAGTTTGTGCGCACCTCAACAATGAAAACATTTTCATGCACAACCAGGGGCGGATGTATGTATAGACGGGCCTCTCAAATTTCAAAATTTGTAGTTTACCCATAGTTTTTGTATAAATTATGATTTAGCCCCACAAAAGTTTAAGATTAATCACTGATGATTCTATAATTTAGAGTTTAGCCCCCACTCATTCATATCTCAACTTTTAGCCCCCACTCCAACATATTCCTGGATCCGCCCCTGTGCACAACAACACTCTCACGATAGATGTGATAGATAATTGCTAAAATACCCACAAAAGAAATTAAGCAAGCCGACAAATGGTACTATATCGCCAAAAGAAAACAAACAAAACGTAATAAAAATAGATCTTGACCATACAGGCGCAACGGGAGGCTCGACCGACCAATAAAACCAACTGTAATATTTCAAAATCTCCACATGACATGCGCTAGAAAACTTTTATGAAATAAACGAAAATGTTTCACACTTCTGCAAGACTGATAACCTAAACAATGAAACATCGATACCATGAAGCTATATTATGCGCACCAACACTTTCATAGTTTATGCAAAATAAATTGAGAACAAAGGCCACAAAATGAACTAAATTAGCTAACAAATAGTAAAAAAAATCAAGAGAAAACCAAAAACTAATAAAAATAGATCTCCACCGACGAGGCGCCATCAAAGGCGAGAAGACCGACCAATGAAACCAATTGCGATGTTCTGAAACTTCGACATGAAGAGCCGCTAGAAAAAGCATGAATTCCATTGTAGATGCGTCGAAGTGACCATCCTCGCCGGGCAATGAGGATCACATGAAGGAACTAGCCGCCTCGCCGGGGCAATGAGGATCACATGATCCCTCAAGTACCCTTAAATACTTAGATCTACGTGAAGGAACTAGCCGCCTCGCCGGGCAATGAGGATCACATGATCCCTCAAGCACCCTTAAATACTTGGATCTACATGAAGGAACTAGCCGCCACCAGAGAGAAGTTGGGATCCCATCAAGAGCTACATCGGGTGGCGGCGACTTCTCGAAGAAGAGGGAGATAAAACCCTAGAAGAATGAGAGAGGGCTCTATCTGTCTTATAATAAGTCTCATTTTCAAGTTCGGTCATTTTAAGGGGACACGTATTAATTGCACACATGATTAAATTAATCATGTGTTCTTCTTTTGAGCAAAATATTCGTCAACAGAAAGATGGTGAGATTGAGTCCGAGTAGATCTAAATCAATTATATGTTTCCCTAAAAAAACAATTATATTTGGGAGGAAGTCCATCTAAATCATATAAGATCATACCTTCATCATCTATAATAACCAGCACAACATATATCTTCTCTCATAGGGTTTTCATTATTTGCATGCACATATCCACGCTTTCATTTTTTCTTTTGCACGGTTTGAAGGTCAGTCTTAAGTTGTAGAATATTAGAGCTAGTATGATAAGCATATTGATTCTCGAGAGAGAGCCACTGGGTTACTCAGCATAATAATTAGAGCATCTTGTGTGAGAGTTGATGTGAGTAGAGTGAGGACCGTATGGATGACAATATGGTCCGGCTCGATCTGAGATACGAGCTATCATAGCCGAATGGATCGGATTTAAATCCGACCCATTTTTTGGATCTGGAAAGCCAAACCGATTGGATTTGGATATAGATAGATCTCAGGACAGATCCACCGAATTCCGACCCGATCCGAGCCGAGGTATATGTGTGCTTTACAAATATACCCCTATTATCTCCCGAATTACATTTCCAAGAAAAATATTACTTCAACCTATAAAACTATTTTGTTTTTGAAGCTTCGTAACTTACGTAATATGCCTTAGCGTATGACATCGTGTTTATTTTTTATGTTATTTTTTGTATTTTATTGCAAACTCAAGCAGGATCCGACGACCACGTAATCTATGGATCTACGAATCATCTTTGGATCAGCTGAATGAAACCCGATACGATCCAAATCCGGTGACGATCTGAACAGATCTGAATCCCATTTCTCCTGGTTGGATTTGGAACAGGAAGGGCCTAATCCGATCCGAAACCGGCAAGTTGCCATCCCTAGAAGACCGCATGATTCTGAGTAACCCAAGCATCATAAGTCGAATACTACGTTGTGGTGGCAACCGGTGGCGTCGGTGAGTAAGCTAGATAATACTTTTTCTTCTTATGTGTTGCTCGAAACACTTTGGTTAGGCGAATCGTGGAGCTGGCTGGTTGAGAGGATGTGCTGGGAGCCTAACCTTTTGCTCATGAACCTAAGAATAGTCAATATCATTGAAGCAGAATAAACATTGTATCTGGTACTTTGCTTGTGCGAATTGTAGTTTACAAAAACCCAAGGTCGTGTCTTTTTTTAAGCAAAAGGTCGTGCCTTGATTGAATTGCTGATGTTGATCAATAACGTGACGATAATAAATCCATAGACATCTCCACAACTAAAACCATTATAATGACGTTTCGAATCAGCTTCCTTACCGATCAAAGTACTAACAATTATTAAACACATATTTATTCTTGTTTGCACTGCGAGTGACGTGTTATCCGTCAAGTTTAATTATAAACTTCTAAAGACAGGAATGTTTGTCCTACTACTTTACGCGTTAGGCTCAGAAATTAGGATCTCATAAGGCCAGCTTACCAAAAGCATTCATAATTAATGTGCCTGATGTCAGGGGCGGATGCATACTATGGGTAGTGGGAGTTATAGTCCCAACTCAACTTTCGAACATTGAAATTTTACTCTTAATTTAGTTAATTTATTCAGTTTTGCCTTATAAAAGCTGTTTAAAATTTAGATTTTAGTCCCCACTCAGCTTTATAAAGTCTAAATTTTATTTGTATTTTGTTTAAATTTTAAATTTTAACCCCCACTCAACTTTATAAAATTTAAATTTTATTCGTTATTTGTTTAAAATATAGATTTTAGCCCCCACCCAACTTTACAAAATTTGAATTTTATTCATAATTTGTTTAAAATTTAGATTTTAGCCCCCACTCAAACAAATTTATGAATCCGCCCGTGCCTGATGTGGTCTTTTTTTCTAGTGCACCAACGGAAAATAAACTGACATGGTCTTTATCTACCCGTTACTCAAATGAAAGGTACTACCGTACTACTACCTCCGTTCTCTCTGAATCTTCCCCTTCTGACCCTTTTTCCGTATTCGGGTCACTTTGAACCGGTGATTTGGATAGCCAAACGATGCAATTTTTTTGATAATTTTTTGACGGTGTTGAAGAGTGAAATTTACTCTACGACATCGTACAAAAATTATCAAATTCTTACATCGTCTTACTGATCAAATCACCGAATTAGAATGATTGAGTGAACAATGGTAAATTGAAAAGGGTGGAAATTAAGAGAGAACAGAGGAAGTACAATACTTATTCTAGCTAATTGTGATAAGATGTACTGGCACACCACCAATGTCATGGGGATAGGGTTTCAATAAGTATTATAAGTTCTAAGGCGTCTTACTTACACAGATTGCTAACACCTGGAGAAAACTCCGGTACAAGAAGAGTCTGAAAGAATTGTGGCAAACATGATCGTCTGTTGCAAATGCATCAACTGCCACATCACATTGCTGATATGTGTGTTGGACTGAGATTCAAAATAATAGTGAGCCATAAGCCATTGAGACAGGATTCCCACGCATCTTGATCCCCGCAGAATCTGAAACAATTTAGATTACTAAAGAAGAATCCCTAAAACCTCGATCGACCTAGAGGTTAGAGGCCAAGGTTGTAAACATAGGCCAAAGCAATACAACGACCCTCATAGTCCCTACAGAGTCCTGCCCCTGCCTTAGACGCCGGTTATGGTCAGTGCACGTTACTTTTTGTTATCGCTCTGGTGACCATGGGATCATGGAAGACTACTACTTGTCCCATGAAACAAAGATTAGTAAATTGTAGTAGTATTACAAAAAATGGTCATTGAGGAACTGGGCTCTTGCAGGCTTCGATAGGTCGCCAGTTGAATTTTGAGCTCTCTACGCACACCAGTGTAAAATAATGGGGTCCAACGTCCATGAGGCTGTGGTCCTATCTCCTTATGTCATCATCGGCATCGCGATTTTCTCCCGATTCTCCACAGCTGTTTTTTTGTATGTTACGTGATTATTATGGATGGTGTATTCCAACACAAATGTTAGTGAATTTTTGTCTTGTCTGACAAGTATCCAAACTCACTTTTTCATTAGTAGGAATGTGTTCTCGTCTCTCTTCCAAATGGGGAAATACTGATACAGATTTGGTTTGGTTTGGTTTGGTTTGGTTTGGTGTGAACTTTTTGGATTTTAATTGTCTTTTAAGATGGTGTGAAAAAAGCTTGTGATACAAAAGTTCAAGAAAAAAAATGCAATGTAAAAAAATATGGTGATGTTAAAAAGTCAGTGATGTGACAGTTTTGTTGTTTAGTGAAAGTTATCATTTTATTCTTCTGTCTATTTATTGAAAGTCAGTGATGTGTCAGTATTGTTGTTTAGTGGAGACATTACTGTCATTTTTATGATGTGATGAAAAAAGACACAAAAAATCAACTCAAACCCAACTTAATTCTTCCACCATTTCTACACTACAACTTCAGAATTCAAAATCCACTCAAAAAAGTCCATGTCAAACCTTTATAAAAAGTCAAAAAAGCAGAAAAATGAATTTTAGATTAAAATCCACAAAAAATCCAACACCAAACCCACCCACAATTAGAAGGCACATCCATGGCATGACGTCAAAATGTTAGCGCTTTCTTTTTCCCCCATCCAGAATGAATGAATAGTATTGCACTTCAAAAATACACAAGTTGGTCGAGTTTTCATTCTTAAGATTTTTGGACGTTATTCTAGAGGTCTTGAGTTAAAATTTTGCAACTCATAGACTACTATTGATCTCCTCAATTGTGAGTTTATTTGTCCAAATTGTCTCTAGTTGGTTCACTTCTTTGTTGTGGTCCGCTGACTTTTATACTATAGTTGAGATTTTTCAGTGCACACAAAAGAATATCGGCTGCATGTTCTCACGCAATCAAAAAGAAAAATGTACACAAGTCAATAAAACATCACTTCATAAACACTTAATAGTGGCACCCTAAAGGATGATTTTCTACAATAATCTAAAATTTATGCTGCATTCGTTTGATGAGGGAAAATAAAAGAAAATAAAAATAAATAAAAATTATTTATTAGGGTAAAGTCCGTTCCGTTAGAGTTATTACTTCTGATTTCCTTCTTAGCTATTTACCCATTCTTCTTTAATTTCATAAATCGATGCCACTTAAATCTAAAAGTTAGAACAACTAACTGTTGAAAAGTCCGACATCGGACATTCAAGAAGAATAAACATAATTAATAAGTATTCTGGGCTGCTCCCTTCGTTGTCAATCGGTTTTGATGTGGAACTCCATGAATTCTTACATGGTATCAGAGTCAGGTTCACACACGTGAATGGTCTAACAACCATGTTGTAACAGAACTCCTGTTTCAGAGCTCTGATACCAGTTTGTTGTAACAGAACTCCTGTTTCAGAGCTCTGATACCAGTTTGTTATGTCAAACCACCTCACGAACGAAGAACGAATAAAAGAAGAACACGAGTATTTTACGTGGTTCGCTAGCAAAATATTTGCTAACTACCTCCACGGCGGAAAAGCACTCTTTATTCACTTTAGAAGAACAATTACAATGTATTTGCATACCTAATAGTGTGACTACTAGGTTCTATATATAGTGCTAGGAAATTCCTAAAGTTTCCAAATCCGATTTGGAAACAACTTGTTTCCTAACTAATCCTCCACCGCCTTTGACTTCCAATGTTTCCTAATCAAAGTTGGAAACAAAGAGTTTGGCAGCCTTTGACCAATGCAAGGCACCAACTCAACAAATCTCCACCTTGACTTGAATTCTCTTGTCAACAGCAGCTGCTCCTCTTCTCGTGAACAAAGCTACGTCTTCTCCGCTCCCAGTTGTCTCTCGTCACAGAGACTCACTGGACCCCCACCGGGTCCGACATGGCCCCTAAGGCCTCACTGGCTCAAGATGTTGAGCAATTCCAGACAAGGCTGGAACTTGCTCTCCGGAACCGGCTTAGTGAACATATCTGCGGGGTTGTCAGCAGTCCCCACATTCATCACCTTGATACTGCTCTCGTTTCTCAGAAAATGATACCTGACGTCGATATGCTTGGTCCTTTCATGATGAACCTGGTCCTTAGTCAAGCAAATCGCACTCAAGCTATCACAGTAGACTATCACCTGATCTTGAAGTAGCCCTAGATCATTTAACATTCCCTTAAGCCAAATTGCCTCCTTTGTTGCTTCCGTTAGAGCCATATACTCCGCCTCCGTGGTGGACAAAGTCACCGTCGGCTGTAGCGTCGCCTTCCAACTCACAACAGATGCTCCCAGAGCAAATACGTAGCCTGTCATTGATCTTCTACTGTCAATATCCCCTGCATAGTCCGCATCCGAGAAACCAGCTACCAAGATGTTTTCACGTGACCCATAGCATAGGCCAATGTCTGACGTACCCTTAAGGTACATGAATATCCGCTTCACCGCCTGCCAATGGTCCCTACCCGGATGAGCTATAAGACGACTGTGGATACTGCTTTCTGGGCTGACAGATCTTGGCCACGTGGCGGCCATCCAGCACACCATATTGTGCTCCACACACACTGGATCACCAGCCGAGCTGATCCATGTGGGGGCTGCGAGACAGAGCCCTCGCATACCACTGCACGGGACTTGTAGGGACTTTGTGGTTTGGAGGCTAGAGTAAGCCCTGTCGCGTGCGAGCCAAGCCCGCACGCGACCTTTAGTAACTGTTTTGAGAGATTTATGGCACGAGCTCCATAAACCCGGTCAATCCGGTCAAACCCGGTCAACCTCGTAACGGTTCCGGTATTCGCGCACCACGTGCCCTAACGGTCCCTATATACTCGGACGAACGTGCCGTTATGGTTAAGCTAATTAAGCCGCCATCAATGGGCGCATTAACCACACTACAACGGTCATGTTCTCCAGTATATATAGATCGTCAACCTTTCCATACAAAGGAGGACGCACTTGCCATACGCGGAAGCTCTGCCAAACCTCTGTCTCTCTCAGACATTGCTACTGCCTTGCTCTCTCCCTACACACAACCCCTCTCTTCCTGTGCGATCCCTGATCCACTACACACGGTGCACACGGAGGTCTCCCCGCCGGAATCTCTTGTGCACATTTTGGTGAACCCGACGTGAATCGCGCGGGTTGCGTCCTTTCGATAGTCGAATCGCAATCGTCACCGTCGAATCGCGCAATCACAGGACAAGCTGACGTCACGCCTAAAACCCTAAAGGTCAGACGGCACGACTCTAGGGGTTTTAGGTCATAATGACACGCACGGGGGCTGAACTTACCCGTATTTGAATTGGTGCGTGGCGGCGACGCGTATGTTGGTTTCCGCGCATGGAAGTCTATACGGCTATGAGTCTTCACGCGCAGAAAGGGGGCTAATGTAGATACTGCTTTCTGGGCTTACAGATCTTGACCACGTGGCGGCCATCCAGCACACCATATTGTGCTCCACACACACTGGATCACCAGCCGAGCTGATCCATGTGGGGGCTGCGAGACAGAGCCCTCGCATACCACTGCACGGGACTTGTAGGGACTTTGTGGTTTGGAGGCTAGAGTGAGCCCTGTCGCGTGCGAGCCAAGCCCGCACGCGACCTTTAGTAACTGTTTTGAGAGATTTATGGCACGAGCTCCATAAACCCGGTCAATCCGGTCAAACCCGGTCAACCTCGTAACGGTTCCGGTATTCGCGCACCACGTGCCGTAACGGTCCCTATATACTCGGACGAACGTGCCGTTATGGTTAAGCTAATTAAGCCGCCATCAATGGGCGCATTAACCACACTACAACGGTCATGTTCTCCAGTATATATAGATCGTCAACCTTTCCATACAAAGGAGGACGCACTTGCCATACGCGGAAGCTCTGCCAAACCTCTGTCTCTCTCTCAGACATTGCTACTGCCTTGCTCTCTCCCTACACACAACCCCTCTATTTCTGTGCGATCCCTGATCCACTACACACGGTGCACACGGAGGTCTCCCCGCCGGAATCTCTTGTGCACATTTTGGTGAACCCGACGTGAATCGCGCGGGTTGCGTCCTTTCGATAGTCGAATCGCAATCGTCACCGTCGAATCGCGCAATCACAGGACAAGCTGACGTCACGCCTAAAACCCTAAAGGTCAGACGGCACGACTCTAGGGGTTTTAGGTCATAATGACACGCACGGGGGCTGAACTTACCCGTATTTGAATTGGTGCGTGGCGGCGACGCGTATGTTGGTTTCCGCGCATGGAAGTCTATACGGCTATGAGTCTTCACACGCAGAAAGGGGGCTAATGTAGATACTGCTTTCTGGGCTGACAGATCTTGGCCACGTGGCGGCCATCCAGCACACCATATTGTGCTCCACACACACTGGATCACCAGCCGAGCTGATCCATGTGGGGGCTGCGAGACAGAGCCCTCGCATACCACTGCACGGGACTTGTAGGGACTTTGTGGTTTGGAGGCTAGAGTGAGCCCTGTCGCGTGCGAGCCAAGCCCGCACGCGACCTTTAGTAACTGTTTTGAGAGATTTATGGCACGAGCTCCATAAACCCGGTCAATCCGGTCAAACCCGGTCAACCTCGTAACGGTTCCGGTATTCGCGCACCACGTGCCGTAACGGTCCCTATATACTCGGACGAACGTGCCGTTATGGTTAAGCTAATTAAGCCGCCATCAATGGGCGCATTAACCACACTACAACGGTCATGTTCTCCAGTATATATAGATCGTCAACCTTTCCATACAAAGGAGGACGCACTTGCCATACGCGGAAGCTCTGCCAAACCTCTGTCTCTCTCTCAGACATTGCTACTGCCTTGCTCTCTCCCTACACACAACCCCTCTCTTCCTGTGCGATCCCTGATCCACTACACACGGTGCACACGGAGGTCTCCCCGCCGGAATCTCTTGTGCACAACGACTAACCACACTAACAGCGAATGCTATGTCCGGTCGAGTGCAGACCATAGCATACATGAGACTTCCAACTGTGCTAGCATATGGAACCTTGGACATGCACTCCTTCTCCTCCTCGGTCTGAACGGTGTACATTCCTAACTTGCTGTTAGTCGCCATAGGAGTATCTATAGCTTTAGCTGATAACATCCCAAATCTGCTCAAGATCTTCTTGATGTATCCCTGCTGTGACAGGAAAAGCTTCTTCTTCTTCCTGTCTCTATAGATCTCAACTCCCAATATCTTCCGAGCAGCTCCCAGATCCTTCATCTCGAATTCCGCACTAAGGGACCTCTTCAGTTCTCTAATGTCCTTGATATTTCGAGTTGCAATCAAAATATCATCCACATATAGAACTAGGTAAATACGTGATCCACCATGCAACTCTTTGTGATACACGCGACAATCACGTAACCAATCTTCAACATGAAGCTGTCAAACCTCTTGTACCACTGCCTCGGTGACTGCTTAAGTCCGTAGAGAGATCTCTTTAGCTTGCACACGTGGTTATCTCTTCCGGGAACTTGGAACCCCCGCGGTTGACTCATGTATATTTCCTCCTCCAACTCTCCGTGCAGGAAAGCTGTCTTGACATCCAATTTCTCAAGCTCTAGGTCGTGGTGTGCCACTAAAGCTAGTAACACTCGGATAGAAGTATGTCTGACCACCGGTGAGAAGATCTCGTTGTAGTCAACTCCCTCTTTCTAACTGAACCCTCTTGCAACTATCCTTGCCTTATACTTGACGCCCTCTCCAGATGTAGTTCCTTCCTTTCTTCTGAAAACCCACTTGCAGCTGACTATCTTTCTTCCCGCTAGCAATTTAACAAGCTCCCAAGTCGAGTTCATGCTAAGAGACTCCATCTCCTCTCCCATCGCGGCAATCCACTATGCTGACTCAGAACTAGATATAGCGGCCTTGTAGGAGGATGGCTCGTCCTCTACCACTTCCGCTACCTGTAATGCATATCCCACCATACCGTCATCTCTGTATCTCGCTGGAGGCTTTATGACTCTCCTTGGTCTTCCTTCAGCAATACTTTGATGAACCGGTTCCTCTGGTGTAGACGCATCCTCACTATCAGACTCTTCTGCTTCTTCCTCTTCTGCTTCTGGCGGCGGTGTAGGGATTTCGGAATCCTTAGGATCAGTAGGATCCGAATCTCCCTCCACCTTCTTCTTTGCATCCCCAAGCTCCACCTCCACGGAGTTTTTCAACATATGAGTCTCATCGAAGACTACATTTCTGCTAAGTATAATCTTGTTGTCTGCCCATATCTTGTATCCCTTCACATCTGTTCCGAATCCCATGAATACTCCCTTCTTAGCTCTTGGTTATAGTTTGCCATCATCAACGTCATAATAGGCAACACAACCAAAAACTCTCAAATCCGAGTAATCCACTGCATTACCGGACCTAACTTCCATAGGAATCTTGCATCCTATACCTGTGTGCGGGCTCCGATTTATGAGATAGCATGCCATGGAAACTGCCTCTCCCCAAAAACCTCTAGAAAGACCTGCATTCGAAAGCATGCACCTTGCTTTCGCTAAAAGTGTCTGATTCATTCTCTCGGCTACATCGTTCTGCTGCGGTGTGTGCCGAACGGTGCGATGGCGTGCTATTCCCTGATCCTTGCACAATTCATCAAACTCTGATGAACAGAACTCTAAGCCGTTGTCCGTGCGCAGCCTCTTCACCTTCTTTCCCACCTGATTCTCTACTAGTGTCTTCCACTCCTTGAATCTTGCGAAGGCTTCACTCTTGTGCTTCATTACGAATATCCAAGTCATCCTGGAGTAGTCGTCTATGATGCTTAGGAAATACCTGTATTTTCCAATCGCCTCGACTCGAGATGGACCCCAGCAATCCGAATGGATATAATCAAGAGTACCTTTCGTTCTATGAACCGCCTTAGGGAACTTGCTACTCTGTAGCTTCCCATACACGCAGTGCTCACAAAACCCTAGGCTCTTGGGCGCATGCCCGATGAGATAGCCTTTCTTGTGAAGTTCCTGCATTCCACGTTCACTCATATGACCGAGCCTCATATGCCACAGCTTAGTTAGATCAGCTTCCTTAATCTCGGCTGAGACAACTCCAGCAGAACCTGTGATCGTCGAACCTTGCAACATGTACAAAGTCCCATTCTTGAATCCCCTGAGAATCACCTTAGAACCCTTGCAGACTTGTAGATCTCCACCTTCACCTTTGAAACTGTATCCCTTGCTGTTAAGTAGACTCAAGGAGATCAGATTCTTCTTTATATGTGGTACATGCCTGACTTGCTCTAAAGTACATAACTTCCCTTCATTCGTCTTCAATCTAACTGAGCCGCTCCCAATCACCTTACAGACGGCTCCGTTTTCCATGTAGACAGATGTAGATACTGCTTTCTGGGCTGACAGATCTTGGCCACGTGGCGGCCATCCAGCACACCATATTGTGCTCCACACACACTGGATCACCAGCCGAGCTGATCCATGTGGGGGCTGCGAGACAGAGCCCTCGCATACCACTGCACGGGACTTGTAGGGACTTCGTGGTTTGGAGGCTAGAGTAAGCCCTGTCGCGTGCGAGCCAAGCCCGCACGCGACCTTTAGTAACTGTTTTGAGAGATTTATGGCACGAGCTCCATAAACCCGGTCAATCCGGTCAAACCCGGTCAACCTCGTAACGGTTCCGGTATTCGCGCACCACGTGCCGTAACGGTCCCTATATACTCGGACGAACGTGCCGTTATGGTTAAGCTAATTAAGCCGCCATCAATGGGCGCATTAACCACACTACAACGGTCATGTTCTCCAGTATATATAGATCGTCAACCTTTCCATACAAAGGAGGACGCACTTGCCATACGCGGAAGCTCTGCCAAACCTCTGTCTCTCTCTCAGACATTGCTACTGCCTTGCTCTCTCCCTACACACAACCCCTCTCTTCCTGTGCGATCCCTGATCCACTACACACGGTGCACACGGAGGTCTCCCCGCCGGAATCTCTTGTGCACATTTTGGTGAACCCGACGTGAACTTACCAACAAAAGCAACCATGTCTCAGGAGGATGATGTCAGCAACCGATCGCCCTCCACCGAAACTCCCTCGGGAGACGAGACCCGCCGTACTCCAACGACTCCCGGCGAGGCACCGACGTTAGAGTCTTTGGACGCCACTGTCCAAAGTCAGGCGAAAGCTCTCAAGGCTCAATCTGCGCAATTAGAACAAATCTTGGCCGTTCTGGGTACCCTTGCGCCAAACCCTTCATCAGCCGCCGCTGTCTCTCAGGGAGGAGGAACCCCTACCGCTCCAGGATTGGGAGTGTCAACCGCACCTCCCAACCCTCATCTGCAGACTCCACCTTCGGCTACGCAGCTGCCTTCGGTTCAGGGATCGACAGCACAGATGCTACCTCCTGCCGCTCACGCTCCTCAGCCCTCGGCTTTGGCGTCCAACCCAACTCTGCAGTACCCCTTGCCTCCCCCGACGGCGATCTGGGGAAAAACGGGTAGTCAGTATCCTCCCAACCCTCCGGCGGCGTATGTGTCGCCACCACCTACGGCAACCCCGCCGTCAGCTACCGAGGGGAGCATTCCAGAATGCATGACGTCTTTGCAGAAGCGCGTGGACACTATTCTGGCTCATCAGTCATTCGCGGATACCATTATCCCAAAGCTAGACAACGATCCACCCATTCCACGGGAAATCTATCTCATGCCTAACCCGGCGGGGTACAAGGCTCCTAAATGGGATAAGTTCGAAGATGTCAACGGAAACGCTCATGAGCATGTCATGCGTTTCATTGATGTCATGGGTCCGTACGGAGCTGATCCCAAACTGCTGATGCGAGAGTTCCCAAAGTCTCTTGGGAACATAGCATACAAATGGTACCGAACATTGGAGGCCGGATCCGTGAAGACTTGGGACGACATGGTCCAGAAGTTCTACACCAAGTTCTTCCAGATGGAAGAAAAGGTGACGATGATCCATCTCTCGCGGATGTACCAGAAGCGTGAAGAGGACGGAATCACTTTCATCAAGAAATTCAGGGCGAAATCCTTGGAGTGCAAAGATCCAATGCCTGAAAGCCGGCTCGTAGAGATATGCCTGCAGTGCATGCGAGATGAATACAAAGGTATGCTAATCAATTTGCAAACACCTACGTTTTCAAAGCTAATCGAATGCACGAAGAATATCGAGCCTATAGTCGAGAAACAGAAAAAGAAGAGCGCTCCAGAGCGACCTGTGAGCGGCACTACTTACAAGATCGGGAGGTTTAGCTACAAGCGGGGACGCGAAGCTGAGGTCAATACAGTTTCGCCCCAGAAACAAGCGAAGGTTGCGAACTTCGATGTACCGCCTCTGCCATGCTCGCTAGAGGAAGCAAGTGACCTCTGCAGACAGTGGCGCAAGGACGGCGTCCTGCCACCGCTCGAGAAAACACCCTCCAAGGAGATGGTGAGGGACCCTAAATGGTGCGAGTACCACGGCAAGGTCATGCATCCCACCGCCGAGTGCAAGAAACTCAGGTTCGCGTTCGATCAAAAGATGAAGAATGGCGAGCTCATCGTCAGCGATCACCGGAAGGACGTGCGCAACAACCCGCTTCCCGCGCATGCGGAACCGGGCTCGAAGGGCAAAGAGGTCGCCATGATCTCGATCGTCGACTTGGAAGAAGTCGCAGAGGATGGCCTGCCCATCGTCGCTGAGGTCCATGAAGACGAAGACTATAGCATGGACACAGAGGATGAGCGTGCCGACCGCATGAAAGGGTCGCATGGCTTCAACAAATTCTTCGACGAGATGAATTTCTCCGAGAAGTGCCGGACTGATATGACGAAAGCGATTTTGAGGATAGCAGAGGACTACGAGGAGGACCTTGTAGTCTCTAACGGGAAAGTCATCAGGGCATCCCGCTCTACGGAAAAGATTATGACCTTTTCTGCCAGCGACAAGAAGACGGATGCGAGCCACCAGAGACCTCTGTACGTGACCGCCATCATCAATGGCGTCGAGTTCAAACGAGCGTTCGTCGATGGAGGAGCAGCGGTCAACGTTGTTCCGCTCCACACACTGAGGCTAGCAGGGATCCCCGAACATAAGGTAGTCAGGCGTCCATCTCCGCTGGTGGGATTCGGATGACAATTGGATGGATCCGCCTGGGCGTTCAGATTGGCAAAATCAAGTGCTCAGCGAAGTTCTATGTCATAGACGCGAACACCACATACCACATGATCATAGGTCGAGCCTGGATTCATCGCTTCGACGCAGTCCCTTCGACGGCTCACCAGGTCATGAAAGCTATCTGGAACGACAGAATAGTCGAGATACCGGCTTCGACAAACCCGTTCAACTTGGACGAAGCACATCTCAGCGAGGCGGTGTGGTTCACTGAGATGGCAGATGAGCAAACACCCGGACCATTCAACCCTACTCCTTTGCCTCTCTGGGAGGACATCAAGGACCATTCGCCTGCAGGGGTAATGGTGACGAGGGAAGATGCCAAGGAAAAGCCGCCTACACGCGAAGAGGCGCCGCGTATCGCATATCATCGAAAGAACGTGTACACTCTGAAGAGGATCGCAAAGCATGACCCCGAGGGCAAGGAGATAGAGAGCTTCTACGCCAATGGGAAGAAATGCTACCGCATATGAAGGTCCGCGGGGATGTCCTCACGCGGGCATGGGGATATCCCTGGGCAAATCAATCAAATCGAGCAAATTGCGCTGACGGAAGAGCCAACGCAGGGCACTCCAGACGAGAAACTCAAAGAAGCGCCTGAATGCATGGAAGACAGGCCAAGACCGCAAAAGCAAGAGCTAAAAGAAGTGTTCCTCAGCCCGAACGAGGAAAAGAAAAGGCCAGTCTTCCTGAGCGCAGATCTCACAAGCGAAGAAGAACAAGGGCTGCTACAGCTCCTAACTGAATACAAGGACGTGTTCGCATGGGAGTATGATGAGATGCCAGGTCTGGATACAAGCATCACCATGCACCGTTTAGACATCATCCCCGGGTCTAGACCGGTCAAGCAGAGCACGAGAAGCTTCAGGCCGGAGCTTAACGTGAAGATCAAGCAGGAGATTGTCAAACTCCTAGATGCCAAGTTCATAGAGCCGAATCATCATCCCACATGGCTGGCCAACATCGTGCCAGTGGTGAAGAAGAACGGACAGCTCTGCATCTGCGTGGACTTCCGAGATCTCAATCGCTTCTGCCCTAAGGACGATTTCCCACTGCCCAACATCGATTTGCTTATCGATTCAACAGCGGGTCATCGCATGTTCAGTTTCATGGACGGCTTCAGCGGATACAACCAAATCAATATGGATCCCGAAGATGCGCGGAAAACAGCGTTCATCACTCCTGTAGGGGTATTCAACTACACGGTGATGCCATTCGGTCTTAAGAACGCGGGCGCGACCTATCAGCGGGCCATGATGGCTCTATTCCACGACATGATGCACAAAGAGGTGGAATTCTATGTGGATGACCTGGTGGTTAAATCCAGGCACGAAGCAGACCACCTCGCAGATCTGCGAAAGGTGTTCAATAGATGCAGACGCTTTCAACTAAAGATGAATCCCATGAAATGCGCGTTCGGGGTGACATCAGGGAAATTCTTGGGATGCGTGGTTCATCGCCAAGGGATCGAGCCCGACCCCGCGAAAGTATCAGCTATCACTGGCATGACGCCACCCCAAAATCAGAGTGCATTAAAGACATTTTTAGGAAAGCTATCCTATCTGCGGAGATTCATCCCAGCAATTGCCGAAATCACATGCTGTTTCAGCACTCTTCTCAAGAAGGACGCCGCGTACAACTGGGCTCCGGAGCACGAAGCCGCATTCGGAAAGCTGAAGGATTTGCTCACGTCCTCAAAGATAATGATCGCGCCTCAACTGGGATCACCGCTTCTGCTATATCTGACATCTACAAGGAGATCTATAGTAGCTCTCTTGGCTCAGGAGTATAAAGGCCAGGAGAGGCCTATCTACTACATCTCTCGCATCGTGCAGCCTGCTGAATCAAGGTACACAGACATGGAACGTCATTGCCTTGCCTTATTCTTCGTGATAGAGAAGTTGAAACACTATTTTGCATCACACAAAGTAGTAGTGGTCACCAAGAGCGACCCCATATGATACTTGCTAACTCACACTACTCCGGGAGGGAGACTGGCGAAATGGTACATGACCATTTCCCAATACGATATCACATGCGTGCGACCACGAGCGATCAAGTCGCAGGCGGTAGCGGATCTGTTGGCACAGTTCCCCGACGACAGCCACGAACCCGTGATCGAAGAAGAGCTCGAAGGCCC
Organism: Linanthus parryae; assembly: GCA_023055425.1. Taxonomy (NCBI): domain Eukaryota; kingdom Viridiplantae; phylum Streptophyta; class Magnoliopsida; order Ericales; family Polemoniaceae; genus Linanthus; species Linanthus parryae. Next base: position 121,803,159 of record JALGPY010000004.1, on the reverse strand, counting down.
TGAAATCTACGCAATCGACGGGCCCTATTGGACTCTCCACTTCGACGGTTCGTCAACCCGGAAAGGCGGAGGCATTGGGATAGTCTTGACAAAGCCAGATGGGGAGGTCATACAGATGTCCGCAAAGCTCAACTTCGCAGTCACAAACAACGAAGCGGAATACGAGGCTCTCATTGTGGGGCTCCGTGCGGCGAGAGCTTTGGAAGTGAGCAACTTAACAGTCATGGGAGATTCCAAGCTGATTGTTAAGCAAGCCTCGGGCGAATATGGTTTGAAGGAGATCAACCTCCTGTCTTATCGCACCCTAGTACAGAAGCTGATGCAGCAATTCTGCGATGTGAAGTACGAGCACAAGCCCCGAGCAGACAACAGGCACGCAGACGCCTTAGCAACCTTGGGGTCTAAGGTCAGCATAGACAAATGCCCCGCAAGGATTTCCATCGAAGTGCGAGCATCGTCGGCATTGACAGAAGATGCGTGCGACGACGAACACATGGATGACGCAGACTGGCGAAAACCAATCCTGCAAGCTATTGCGAAGGGCACCAGCAACGAAAGCTGGGCACTCACAAAAGGATACTGCATCCACGACAACACCCTTTACTACAAGGGTCCTGGGGGAATACTCATGCGATGCGTCTCCGAGCAAGAGGGACAGCAGCTGTTAGAAAAGATTCACCAACACGCCTGCGGGGAAAGCGAGGTGTCAATCTACAGAAAGGCTCAGAGATATGGTATTCATTGGCCAGACATGTCAACAGCCGCAGCCCTGATACAAGGGAAATGCGAAAGTTGCGCATTAATCAAAGATTCTCTACTCATCGCCCTAACCGATGACGACACGGACTGGAGGAAGCCACTATTTGATTTCCTCACCCAGGGCACCGTACCCGAGTCAAGAAAAGAAGCCGAAAAATTGAAAAGGAAAGCGTCTCGATACGTGGTACAGGAAAACCTGCTTTGGCGAAGAGGTCACGAGGGCAACTTGCTGCGATGTCTAGACGGCAGAGAAGCACAAGAAGTCATGGAACTTTCTCATCAGGTGGAACACCAAGGAGGTGCGAAATTATGCAGACAACTCCTCTCAATCGGGTATTTCTGGCCCACGATGGAGGTCGATTGTCGCACCAAAGTACGACGCTGCCAGGAATGCCAATTCAAAGGGAACCTAGTGCACGCTCCCGCTGTGGATCTACATGTGCTAGGGACGCCATGGCCATTTCACACATGGGCTCTGGACTTCATCGGTCCCATCCGACCGACGTCGCACGGGAATCATTTCATTCTCACCGCAACTGAGCTGTTCACCAAGTGGGTGGAAGCAATACCGCTAAAGACGGCAAATGCGCTGGCTGTGGTCAATTTCATCCAGGAAAGCATCATATGCAGGTTCGGAATCCCAAACACCATTCTTTCAGATAACGGTACTCCTTTTGTTAATCGCCAGGTAGCTGCGAAATTAGCGGAGTACAATATCAGGCAGATATGTTCTACCCCTTATTACCCAAAGGGAAACGGACAAGCTGAAGCGACTAACAAAACGCTGTTGAGAATTTTGAGCAAGATGGTTGCAGATGACCACAAGAAGTGGGCCGACTCTCTAAGCATAGCTCTGTGGGCTTACCGAACTTCTCCAAGGACACCCACAGGGGCCTCACCATTTCTGCTATGTTATGGAGCCGAAGCTGTAGTACCTGCGGAGGTTAGAGTCAACTCGGCAAGGCTGGCCTTCCATGCACTCTATGAAAATCAACGCGATCACGACTTAGTCTTGCAGGAGGAAAAGCGAGAACAAGCCAAGAGAACCAATAAGCGATACCAAGAAAGAATCGCTCGCGCCTACAATAAGACGGTCCAGCGAAGAGATTTCGCAGTCGGAGACTTGGTCTTGCGCGCATCTGATCACTGCATGCGAGAAGCGACTCACCCGAAGTTCGCAGCCAACTGGGAAGGACCCTTCGAGGTCACAGAAGTCTTTGACAGTGGCTACTGCAGCATACGAAGGTTGCACGGCACAACCTCTACTCCGAGTTCAGTCAACATGCGCTGGATTAAGCAGTATCTATCCCTGACTCCTCTCACTTCACGCGTTTTATTATAACGTTGCTTGATATCTTGTATGGCTGCGATTTACACAATCTCCTCCCCCATATGAGAGGATTGTAATCCCATCTCTCCCATATGAGAGCGTTATAATAAAAGAAATCTCCCAAATGAGAAGTTCACATTTCTAGCTGTTTATGTTGCTCTATTCAGTTCGTTATTACTGTTAATCATGGTTTATTCACCGCAATAGCAATCTGTCCAACTGCGATCTTAATTGATCAACTAAGCCTATCTCTTACGATAGCAATCTATGCAAATGCGATCTTAAGTGATCATCTAAGTCTATCTCTTGCGATAGCAGCCTATGCGATCTTAAGTGATCATCTAAGCCTATCTCTTACGATAGCAGCCTATGCAAATGCGATCTTAAGTGATCATCTAAGTCTATCTCTTGCGATAGCAGCCTATGCGATCTTAAGTGATCATCTAAGCCTATCTCTTACGATAGCAGCCTATGCAAATGCGATCTTAAGTGATCATCTAAGTCTATCTCTCGCGATAGCAGCCTATGCGATCTTAAGTGATCATCTAAGCCTATCTCTTACGATAGCAGCCTATGCAAATGCGATCTTAAGTGATCATCTAAGCCTATCTCTCGCGATAGCAGCCTATGCGATCTTAAGTGATCAACTAAGCCTATCTCTTACGATAGCAGCCTATGCAAACGCGATCTTAAGTGATCATCTAAGCCTATCTCTTGCGATAGCAGCCTATGCGATCTTAAGTGATCATATAAGCCTATCTGTCACGATAGCAGCCTATACAAATGCGATCTTAATTGATCATAAAAGCATATCTGTTACGATAGCAGCCTATATAAATGCGATCTCAATTGATCTTCTAAAGCCTATCTGTCACGATAGCAACACATACAAATGCGATCTTAAGTGATCTTTAAAAACTATCTGTTGCGATAACAGTCTACGCAAAAATGATCTTAGTCGATCTTCTAGTAAAGCCTATCTGCAACGATAGCAACTCGCACAATTTAACGATCTCAATTGATCTACTAAAGACTATCTGCCACGATAGCAACTTGCAACATTGCGAAGATGATCTTAAACGATCCACAAAGGCCAATCATAAGCCCATCTGTCAGGATGGCACAGCTGCGAAAATATGATCTCGAACGATCTAGCGAAGCATCAGCGAATTAATATATCGCAAATGCGAAACCATTACATAGCATTATGCAAGGCGAAATATGCCGAAACGCGTGCGAAATTGTATTTTGTTGTAAAGAGACAGCAGATAATACAAAAGGCTATTTATCATTATGAGTCAAATGACTTACAATTTATCTGTCTAGATAGCAGCTTACAAGCGAAAAGCTCAAATCTAACTACGCAGCCAACAGGGCTTACAATACATTCGAAAAGTGGCTCACAAGCATGAAGTTACACATCGCGGGAATCCCGACTAAGAAAAGGATAAACCCACCGGTTTCAACACCGGTTACGCAACAAGCAGATCTGCGGCCAAAGATCTGTAGCAAAAGGGATGCTGTCGCGAAGAGATCAGCTTGTCATTCGCCACATCCCTAGCAGCGAAACCTGGGAAACGATACGCCCAAGACCCCAAGGGGTGACAAAAGCCTCTGTCTGATCAAGGTAGGCGCCGGAGGAGCTTCCTGTTTCGACATATGCTGCTCTGCGAAACAGGCGAAGCAGTCATTCCTCTGGTGATGGACTCCTTGTCATGTTGGACAAGGGCATTGACGAGCACCCTGAGTTCAAGAACGAAGAGGCAAGAAATCCTCCTCCAGGGATGCTGGAGGAGAATTTCGCCGTTCATTACGAGACGGTAGCACGGTCACTTCGGCGCTGCACCTCACCACGAGGCGGCCGGAAACATGACCTGCACACATAATACACGAAGAAATTTCTTCGAACACACATGAGATATTATCTGCATCTTCTTTATGATGGTTATAAAGGGCAATAAGCCTCATAAAGTGGATCTTGGAAACTATTTCTACAGCACAAAGCGCAAACTCAGGATTCACGACTTGAAGTTGCCATGAATCAACGGAAAATAAGCGTTGAAGCCAGCAGTCATAAGGACTCACGGCAAAGCACATTTTTTGGGATGAAGAACCCAAATAGCAAGGACAGGGTTTATATAGACCCTGTACAGACTCTTCGGTTGCCAAAGATGAGTCAGCGGAATTCAAAAAGAGGGTAAGTTCAATCACTTACGCCTTGAAAAGCGGTAACAATCAATTACCCTACTAAAGGCTACGACGATTCAGTTGCGTATCCTAATAAATGACGGATAGTCATGATTCGGATGGACTTCCCAACGAAAGCGTGCTTATCTGCCGAGAAATTAGCGCGAAAATCAAGCAGAGTATCAATTGCTGATGTCATAATTGGATATGCACAGAAATATCCAATCAAATCCCGGAAAAGGGCAAAACGGGAAAATTCATTGTACCTTGTTAAAAAAAAGGGGGGAGAAACCCTAGCAACATTACATTAATGTTCAAGACATTACATTAATGTTCCAGCCATTTTCTTGCTATTTTTGCAAAATTCGAAAATCAAAGCAAATTCTTGATTAAGGAGTCTTGGGGCTCGAACTGCTCGCTCAGCTTCTCCACTTGTTCCACTTCTTGCTTCAATAGCTCGCACCTGGCATTCATCTCATGATACAGCTTCAGAGCTTCATCGACTTTTAGCTTTTGCTGCTCCACTTTCTGCTTCTCAGCTGCGAGATTCTGGTGGCCGAGCTTCAAAGTTACGGCTGCGCGAATCAGCGTGACTCTGTTCATAAGAAACTTGAAGCCCATTCTGCCTTGGACTTTGGTCACGAGATTTTGGCACATGCCGCATAGCAATTCAGCACTCTGGACTGAAATGGTCGCGGGCGTAGCCGCAGATAGCTGCTCCAAAATCCAGATGGCTTCAGTAAGAAACAGCCTCCTGTCGAAAGGCCCTATCTCCAGAGATCTCACAAACGACTGCGGGTAGGACAGACGCATTCGAACCACCCAGTCGACGTCGGTTTGCTTCAAACCTGAGGAGACGTCAAAAATAAGTTATGATGTCAAAACTCGCAAGCGAATAATGCGGCGTGCAAACAGTAAAGCTCTACTTACCAGTTCCTTCCAGAATCTCATGAAGAGAAGGAATGCGGGCTGCCGGGTTGTTCGAAGATTGCCCTCGCTCCATAGCTCTCCTATCAGCTGCGAGCTCCAATCTCTCGTAGTCAGGAGGAAGAGTGTAGGCCGCGCCAGCTGCGACTGCATTCCCAACCTGCGAGCCCCAAATGCTCCACGCAGGAATAGGTGCCTCTGGCTCAGTCATCGCCGGAGGCGAAGGGACAACCGAAGTCGCTTGGCGAAAGACGCTCTCAGATGCGAGAACATTAGCAGCACTTGTCCTTACTTCCTCAGCACTAGCATGGACATCTTCATCCATCAGCACAGTATCAGTTCCAGCATCGTCGGAAAGTTCGATGATGTCCTCGAGAGGCTCACCCGCGTGGTCAACAGCTACGACGGGCTTCTCGGTATGGGAGCTCGGAATTGGAACATAGGACGCAGAAGGTTGACTTCTCTGCTCCAGCTCAGGTTCCTCAGCATGACCTGCGACATTAAATGCGATGACATGAGGTAACTTGCGCTATAAGTTATTTTGCTATCTTTACTAAAGCTAAGAATAAGCACCTCCACGCGAAGGTGGGATTGAGGTATCCTCATCATACACTAAGGACGTGGAACCATGCCCTATCAGTGTGTCCTCATTAAGCAAGTCTGTAAGAGGAGCGTGACCTGGGATGCGAATAAACCAGTCATGATTCTGCCTCAAGTTGCTAAAGCCTAGTACATGCGTATCACTCAAATAATTACCTGAGGGTTCTCCGCATTTGTCTACTAACCAACGGCGAATGTCAGCCTTTGACACACCATGCTTTAACGCACCCACAATAACATCTCTATAAGTTACTGCGAGATTGAAGATCTCACCTTTATCGCCGCCTGCGATCTCCTCAAAGTCCGCTTGGACTTGCTCCAAGGCTGCTGCATCCTCTCCGGGAACCTCATCTTCCTCCTCCGCATGAGGAGTCACTTCTTCGGGAAGCTCGTCTTCCTCGTCAACTGGACGTGCTAAGTCGTCAACATGCCGCTCTTCAAGGCTCCGCTGTTTCACACGCTCGAGCTCCTCTTCTTCCCGCCGCCTTCTTCTCTCAGCAGCCTCCGCGGCTGTCTTCCGGGACTCAGCCAGAACGTCCTCGCTTATGGGATCATCTGGGATGCCAGAATGGGCATCTCTCTTTTGTCTCTTGGCCGCGAGGCCACCAATGGTCTCATCATCATCATCTGCGAATACACGATTGGTTTAAGAAAAGAAGTGCAAAGAAGTTACGATGACGGGAAAGAAATGCGACAGAGGTACCTCCTGATTCTTCCTCATGCATCACAACTGTTGCTTCTTCTTCTTCATCATTTTCTTGGGGCTCCTGCCTCTCTTCCTCTTCCTCTTGATCGAATGGAACGAAAGACTCAACTGCGAGCTCTTTCCGCACTTTGCTGGGCATGCGACATTTGCCTTTGTCCTTGATAGAAAGGGACCTCACTGGAGGAGAAGCTGGAGCACTCCTAGGGGAAGAAATCGTAATTCCCTTTTGCCTAGGTCTCTTCACTCTCGGCGACGCAGTCGCTGGAGGGGACGGGTCATCTCCAAGAGGAGACGGAGCCGGAGGATTGTCTATCAGCGAGTCAGCAAAAGCATTCATGACTGCGCGAACCTTTGTTTCAACCTCAGCGTCCATCCTCCATGAAAGCCGGAACGGCTGCTTTTGTCTTCTGTTGGCAACAATGGTGTTGACCAGCGACTTGGAGCGATCACCAGCTGCGAATCTCCGCACATGACACTACAACAGTACAGAATAAAAGTGTCAGCATAAGGAAATCAAGAAACTTAACGCATGCGAAGAAATTGCTTACCTCAGCAAAAGCCTTGCTATATCTGACGACTTGCGTGTCGCTCTTCTTGACTGCGGCGACTTGCTCCTTCATAATGACGTCAGGACACAGATGGTTCTCACGATCCAACAGTGAGTAGCAACCATACTCAGACTCGCTCAGACTGCAAGTGGGGCGAAATGGAAAGGAGTTTCTTTTGATCAAGGGAGCTCTACCCGGCTGCGCGGCCGACTCTGTCTCGATCCTCGTTTGCTGGGCAAGCCAGTATGCGAGCCAGTTTTGGGAACAACCACCCTCGCGGGTTCCCGCAGGCTGCTCAAAGGGCAGATTGTTCATGAAGACCGTCTTGCACTCCTTTGTTAGCAAGCGCTTGTAACATCCTCTGATAATGGGCTGGGGCCAGATTGATGGGGCCACCGCATCAAAGCCAAACTGAGGAGAAACTCGAGTGGGGTCAACATCCACGGTAAGCTTTTCATACCTCGGCGCGAGCTCGCGAATATGCTCTGCGAGAGCCGGAAGGGAACCTCGCAGACACCAGCAAAAGAACTCGCGGTAGCGCTCATGGAAATGAGGTCTCCCTTCAAAGAGCAGCTCTTCTGAAAAGACCATGCCTTTAGAGGGGTACAGCTTTGGAAACCATCGCACGTTCTCAATGCGGGTGGCATAGGGCCTGGCAGTAAACTCCTTCCGCTTGTCGCATATCAAACTCCAAACGCACTTGGTGTTGCCTGCTCCGAACCATCTCGCAGCTCTTCCGTTGTTGCGCGCTTCCGTCTCGCCTGGGGGACACCACTTGTCAAGCTTGAGAGCAGTTGGAGCATAAGACGGCCACCGCTCGAAAACCCACATTGTCAGAAAAGAAATATTGACAAAGGTCAGTACATCGAGGCGGCCACGCGACTCCTTCATGGCTAGAACCAGCTGATCAAGCCTATAGTACAGCGTGCCCAAGACCAAGGGTCCGAGTGCGACTCTCTGGCCAAGGGCGAGCCTTATAGCAAGTGGCAACACATGGTAGAAGACTCCGTCATGGGGGTGACCATCAATCAGATACCTCGACAGCCAAGCACAGAGAAAAGCACAAAGGGTCAAATGATAGCCTTTACCCTCCACGTAATTCTCAGCCTCCGGGTTCTCACTCAGAAGTTTCTTAGTGATGCTACTGTTCGCATAGTCTCGGAAGAAGTACTGCAACCATTTGTTCCAGGTATTCTTCGCAGACGTATCAACCAGCTGCCAGTTCGGGAGAGGCTTTGTAGTGGTCCACCGAGTGGAGATTTTCTTTACCTCTCCTAGGCATTCCTCCATCTGCGTGTACAAGGCAATCTCCGCAGATGTTCTCAAGGGACTCAGAGGGTCCACCTCGCCCATAGGGGAAAGCTCGTACAGCATTTGAACGTCCTCGAGTGTGGGGGCAGCCTCGAACTCAGCAAAATGGAATGTGTGAGTCGCAGGCGAATAGCGGGACAGAAGGTTTAGGAGCATGGACTGATCCAGCTTCACGGCAGCACCCTTCATAGCACGGATAGCAAAGTATACGCCGGCTTCATCAAGAATCGCGGCGTGATGATCCAACACGTGGTCGATCCACTCATCCATATAGTCCAATTTCTGGACGAACGCCTGGGTAGAAATCGCAGTATATGGGAAGTGCCCGTTCTCGATTCCCAATCGAACCACATCCTCGGAACCAATCAACTCGAGCAAGGCTGAGTTAACTGGGCGAGTTAGCGTCAGCAATCGCTCAACTGGGACAGGATCAGGCATCCTCTTCGCCTTTACCCTCGCATGGTAGAAATCTTTGCCGCCTAAAAAGGGGGCTTTTCGCCACAAGGCCTGCGGAAGGTCGGGTATCTCTTCATCTTCCTTGACGGGTCTGGTTACTCTTGTCTTGGCCATTCCTGCGGAAGAGCAAGAAAAAAAGGGGGAGAAATACCACACTTCAGTTTGAATTTTGAAATTCAAGATCTACGCAAAGGAAAACGAACAGTTCTGGTATCAATTTCAGAAATCAGGGAGTTGCAAGATCTCAGATTGTTGAAGGACTAAAGCAAAGCGGGTTCAAAGACCAAACCCTCTTCACAAATTTCATGGGTTTACAGATTCAACGCAGTTCAAGGCAAACACTTGTATCTTAAATCAAAAGTAAACGAGGCCAACCTTGTTTTCTTGAAGCCTGCTTGGATGTGCACAACTGAAGAACACGGATTGCAGTCCTGAACTGGTGATTGATTATCTGGATCTGCTCTCGAAGATCTCCGGGTACCATTCACTTTAAGAGAAATAAGTGATGCTTTGCAATAATGGGGGATACAAGGTATTTATCCAAAACAATGAAGGGTTGCGTCCTTTCGATAGTCGAATCGCAACCGTCACCGTCGAATCGCGCAATCACAGGACAAGCTGACGTCACGCCTAAAACCCCAAAAGGTCAGACGGCACGACTCTAGGGGTTTTAGGTCATAATGACACGCACGGGGGCTGAACTTACCCGTATTTGAATTGGTGCGTGGCGGCGACGCGTATGTTGGTTTCCGCGCATGGAAGTCTATACGGCTATGAGTCTTCACGCGCAGAAAGGGGGCTAATGTAGATACTGCTTTCTGGGCTGACAGATCTTGGCCACGTGGCGGCCATCCAGCACACCATATTGTGCTCCACACACACTAGATCACCAGCCGAGCTGATCCATGTGGGGGCTGCGAGACAGAGCCCTCGCATACCACTGCACGGGACTTGTAGGGACTTCGTGGTTTGGAGGCTAGAGTAAGCCCTGTCGCGTGCGAGCCAAGCCCGCACGCGATCTTTAGTAACTGTTTTGAGAGATTTATGGCACGAGCTCCATAAACCCGGTCAATCCGGTCAAACCCGGTCAACCTCGTAACGGTTCCGGTATTCGCGCACCACGTGCCGTAACGGTCCCTATATACTCGGACGAACGTGCCGTTATGGTTAAGCTAATTAAGCCGCCATCAATGGGCGCATTAACCACACTACAACGGTCATGTTCTCCAGTATATATAGATCGTCAACCTTTCCATACAAAGGAGGACGCACTTGCCATACGCGGAAGCTCTGCCAAACCTCTGTCTCTCTCTCAGACATTGCTACTGCCTTGCTCTCTCCCTACACACAACCCCTCTCTTCCTGTGCGATCCCTGATCCACTACACACGGTGCACACGGAGGTCTCCCCGCCGGAATCTCTTGTGCACAACAGACCCTCCATTTGTTTGGTTGTACGTCGAGAATAGCTCCCTGTTAGAGCAAATATGATAGGAAGCTCCGGAATCAAGGACCCACGCATCTTGAGAGTGCGTGACAACATCCGCCATTAGAACGTAATCATCCTCAGACGAGTTACCTTGTTCAACTACGGCTGCGGATCCATTCTGCCCCCGTTGACCTCGTTTCGAGCAATCTCTCTTCCAGTGCCCCTTTTCCTTGCAAAAGGCACATACATCCTTGGGTAACTTAGAACCTGAGAACTGCTTCTTCTTGTTCTTCTTACCCTTCTTGCTTCCCCCCGTTGCCATCAGTCCGGAAGCATGGTCCTCTGTACCTGTGCCTGCACCCTTATGGCGCAGTTCCCTAGCATGGAGCGCCGATCTCACCTCCTCTAGGGATAAGTCATCCTTGTTCACAATGAACGACTGCACAAAGTTCTCATATGATAGAGGTAACGAGATCAATAACAAAAGTGCAACATCCTCATCCTCCACCTTCTCGCCAATATTACACAAATCTAACTGAATTGTGTTCAATTGATCAAGATGGTCCTTAAGAGCCGTACCTTCGAGCATCCGCAGGGCGAAGAGCCTTTGCTTTAGCATCAACTTGCTAGTGAGACTCTTTGTCATGTAGAGACTCTCCAACTTGAGCCAGAGCTTCGCTGCTTCCTTCTGATCAGCGACCTCGATGATCACGTCATCCGATAAGCACAACATAATCGTTGCGTGTGCCTTCTCCTCCATCACCTTGAACTCCGCTGATGCAACATTCATGCCTCCCTTGTCCGCGGTCAAAGGTGCCCACAAGCCTTGCGATTTGAGCAAAGCCTCCATCTTTATCTTCCACAGACTGAAGATGTTCCCTCCTGTGAACCTGTCGATCTTCAACATCGATCCGGACATCGTTCTTGGTGGATCTTGAACTCTAGTCGCGTGCTCCACCTAGATCGCAAAACCCTAGCTTTGATTTCACCAAGTTGTGAAACCCTAGCTTTGCCCCGCCTTGATCTTGATCTTGAAACACCGCCAAACCCGAGCTCTGATACCAGTTTGTTGTAAAAGAACTCCTGTTTCAGAGCTCTGATACCAGTTTGTTGTAACAGAACTCCTGTTTCAGAGCTCTGATACCAGTTTGTTATGTCAAACCACCTCACGAACGAAGAACGAATAAAAGAAGAACACGAGTATTTTACGTGATTCGCTAGCAAAATATTTGCTAACTACCTCAACGGCGGAAAAGCACTCTTTATTCACTTAAGAAGAACAATTACAAAGTTTTTGCATACCTAATAGTGTGACTACTAGGTTCTATATATAGTGCTAGGAAATTCCTAAAGTTTCCAAATCCGATTTGGAAACAACTTGTTTCCTAACTAATCTTCCACCGCCTTTGACTTCCAATGTTTCCTAATCAAAGTTGGAAACAAAGAGTTTGGCAGCCTTTGACCAATTCAAGGCACCAACTCAACAAACCACGTGATCACCGTCACCCGCAGACAAAAGATCCACGTGTAGGCCAAAGAATGTCACACGTGAAGGGCGTGTTGAGAAGTCCCACATAAGACATTCAAGAAGAAGAAACATAATTAATAAGTATTCTAGACTACTCCCCTCATTGGCAATTGGTTTTGAGGTGTAACCCTAACTATATGAGTATATACGTGATTGTTTAGTCATTGCAGAAAAATAACAGCCCCCCCCCCCACCACACACACACACACACCGTTCACTTTGAATTTGTTTTACTACTCACCAGTTCACTTCGATCGAGTGATTTGTTAGCAAAGCGATGCAAAAAAAATGATTATTTTTTTTTTATGGTATTGGAGAGTAGAGTCTACTTTGCAACACCATAAACATATTATCACAAAATTGCGTCATTTTTCCATCGAGGTTACCAGAATAAAGTAACATGGTTACGGGTGAAAGAAGTCAACGAGAAAATTTCAGACGAAACAGAGGTAGAATATGGGAACTTTTTTTTTTTTTTTGAGAAAAATATGGGAACTTGTTATACTAGGCATCTTTGGTTGTTAGTGACATTCATTGGGCTGATTTTTTTAGTGGCAACTCAGCAACACAATCTTAATGTATTTATCAACTAGTTTATAACCCGTGAAAAAGTATGATAATTTTTTAAGTTTAAATGATTGATTGGTTGTGATGGTCTTATTATGAAGTATTTGGTTTTTAGAACAGAGTAGGGGATAAATTATTTCACATATCATATTTTGGGGATAACTTATTCCCCATAACTACTTATTATGTAGATGTATATTTGATACTAAGAGTGTCCCATGTAACCCACAACTTTGGGTCCGTGAATGAAATAGAACTTTAATGTGCATGTGCCTTGAGCAACTCTATGTTGCTGTTGTTTGAATTTCTAAACACCAACTATTATTAACTTTTGTTTCTAAATGTATGAAATGTTTGTAATGTGTCAAAAAAAAATCATATGGGTATGTTTCTCAAAAACATACATGAACATTCAATCTTGGGAGATAATCAACAACAAAAACTATGTGATACAAGCGTGCTTCCGCAAATGTGTGAATTATGGTGAAGCTTAACGGTCAATTTAAGGGACCGCATCAATAATGAACCAAGATCATCTGCTACTACAGATAAAAGTGATATCGGTCAAAAATTACCGATCATGTCAAATATTTCAATTATGTATATTTAATAAATTATAATAAGAACATATTTTTTATTTCATCAAAAAACACTAGTAATTATTTAATCATTTATTTCATTGTTGTAATATATTTTATATATACTATGCTACCTCAGTGTTAGAGCATTTGAACCCTCTACATGATGCCCCGGGTTCGAATCCCGGCTAGACGTATGATATTATGATGTAACTCTAAAAAAAATATATTCTTTTAGAAAAAAATTGTGTTCTAAAATAAGTAAACATATAAGAAGACAAATTTAAAAAAAAAAAAAAAAACATAACAAATAAAGGTGATAAGTGACGTACATAGTACTTAAATGAACATTAAACATTTCAACATGATGTATCCCCTTGTCGTTCTCATAAATGATGTATGAGATGTCCTTAGAAGGTTGAGTGACCATATTATGATAATATTAGGCTGTAGCGATTCAAGAATCACCCGTCGCAATCTTATGTGTAGATAATCATATAAGAAAAATTTCGTAAATTGGTAGTAGAGTGTTTGAGGCCTCTGCATGAAGTTCCAGGTTCGAACATGTCTATATGATGTAATTATAAAAAAAAAAAATAATAATGTCTGACTATATTTTTTTTCAATTGACAGTATGTTTGTTTTTTTTTTTGGGTCTAATTGACAGTATGTTATAGTAACAGTTTTTTTTTTTTTTTTTGAGGAAAAGTAACAGTTTTTACAATCATATCATATTTATATATTTTTTCATATTTATATATTTTTAGAGTTAAAATTTTATTTATATTAATATAAATATTTTTTTTAAACTGTTAATAGCAATTGATATCGAAAATTTTAATACTTAGTAAGTAATAATATGATTAAAATATAAAATACAATATTTTTTTGGTAAAAAGTGCATTGCCTCTTCCTCTTCTCCTACCTCAACCGGTTAACCAAACACACACTTAGAAGTTAGAACCATCAAGGCCCAGAAAAATATGGAAGCTACTGGTAGTAGTAGTAAAATCTAAACAATTGTCAAAACTCCAAAGCAATCACTATATTTATTTAATATATATTTATTTTATTTTTGGCAGCCACTTGGATCCTGCCTGCCAAAAAGGGTTTTTGTCCAATGATATCCAGAAGCTTATAGCCCCTGAACTCTGTCTTCTTTTTAAAAATGAATAAATCCCATTTGTTAATTAAACAAACCTCTCTTGAGCCCCAGAAACAACCACGAGCAAGTTCTCGTTTCAGAGAAGCCGCACACATTCCAGAACTGTGACTCACCACCGTTGCAGAGACGCCATGGGAGAAGAAGAAGTTGCAGCAGCAGAACATCACCACCACCACCACCACCAGCTGGAGACTCCATTGTTGCAATCAAACGACTCTCCTCCTCCTCTCAAGAGAACTGGTACGACTTCTACATTCTCTACTCCCTCTTCGCCTTCTTCAGCTTCTCTCTCGTCTTCTCCGATCGATTAATGTTCGTAATACTTATCCATGAAAATCGGAGGAAAAAAGCACCAAAAACCAGCTCCGTCAACGATAATCTACCGACTCCGAACTTGAAAGCTCTACGTAATTCAACGCTTTTGCGAATTGAAAGCCTAATTCGGACTCCATAGGTCAATATCTACGACTGAACATTTTTAGTCCACAGAGAACGAGGGGCGCGTGTAGCTTACGCGCCTCCGTGAGGTAGAATTGGGGAAATGACGTCAGGAAGCAGGACTCGTTTACCTGCCTGCCTGTCTGGTGATGTACAGGTTTAACCAATTTTCGGTGATAGCGAATTTGCAATTCAAGTCTCTATCTATGTGTGTGTGTGTGTGTGTGTGTGTTTTTTTTTTTTTTTTTTTAAAAAAAATTTGGATGATTATGAAATTAACTGTGTATGTTTGGGGAAACAATAATGGAAAATCAAATGCTAGATAAGGATATTGGATGAATTTTGTTAGCAATTACTTTGGGCTTAATGAACAAGCTGCGAAAAAATTACTATTAATAGCTTTGATGTTGAAATGGAAATAGTAGTAGTACTTTGTTTAAAGCAACTGCTGATTATAATGTACTGTGTCTTTGTTGGTTTGGTGTCTGTGAAGGGACTCTATGGACTGCGACGGCGCATATCATAACAGGAGTAATTGGTTCGGGTGTGCTATCGCTAGCATGGAGTATGGCTCAATTAGGCTGGATTGCAGGTCCATTGTCCATGGTGCTGTTTGCTCTTGTTACCCTTATATCGGTGTTTCTTCTCTCCAATTGCTACCGATATCCGCATCCTGAGTTTGGCCCATCCAGGAATCGCTCTTACTTGGAAGCTGTGCGGACGAATTTAGGTAAGCGATTTTATGGTCCATTGCTGCTGCATATTGTTACCATGTAAGGCAATGCTTCTGTTCATTTAAAGATTAACCATGATGCCATTTGGCAATCCATCCTCATTTGTTATATGGAGTATCTGCTTGTGATGTTTCGTGTTGATGCTCTGAATATTGCTCAGTAAATTCAGTTAGTTGTGTAGTTAATGGAGTACCATGTAATGTCACTAAACAGCTACAAGACCTATAATATGTTTCGTAGATTGTTTATAAATATAGACATCTTAAAAACCTATTAAGGAGCTAGTTGATCACCAAACATATCCCATGCCTTATCCATCGGGTGATAGGAAGACCCTCGTATGGAAGATTTGGTTAGAGCATATCCTCTCAAAGGGTTGAGATAACAGGCCTACCTGCTCCGTGGTGGACCTTGCTGAACTACTCCAGTTTGTCTGCTTCATTTGCTACACTTCTCTGTTTATTGAAATTCTATTCCATTCACACCTGTATGTGCTCAAATGGGTAAAGTGGATACCATGAGTGGAGCCACAACTGACTACTGGATCTCCTATCAAATATTTGGCACTATGGAACTCATCTGTCCATACTGCATAGCTTGCAATAGCTTTCATCTTAGTTGACTTTGAAGAGGATGATAACTCCTACATTCAAACTTATGACCAAGGGCTGTCGAGATTTGTTACTTGGAAGTTTCCAACATGGTAACAAGTAGAATTTGAATGTCGGAATAATGTCTGTTCTCTGGTGATGTTGACCGAAATGGCTGGACAGGTGACCAAGTATGCTATAGCTTGTGAATTTCCAACATGGTAACAAGTAGAATTTGAATGTCGGAATTCAAAGCTTATCATTGTCAACTAGATCTCAGAACTTCACAGTCAATTATGACTCCTCAATTGTAATGCAAAATATCTCACCTGTAATGACCTTCAAAATTTCTTGATTGCCAAATGCTTTCCTAGTTAGGATAATATATCTGACAATAGACATAGTTGTAACATTGAAGTTTTGGACAATGAAGCCCTGTCCTAGTTATGATAGCAAGTATAGGTACATGGTACAGGAAGTATGGATGCTATGATGCCGAATGCCACATTACCCTCGTATGTGATTTCTCCCTCTCCTTCTCATACCCTTGCTCCAGGTCTCAATCTAACTCCTTGCTTGAACTTATCCACACATCCTTCAGCTTCTAACCTGATCAACAGCAATATCTTTAGACTAGACCTCCAAATCTGACGCCCAACTTCCAAGAAGAGAACTCTGAAGGTTCTCAAAGAGAACCTCCTAACATTGATAATGAGGTTTTCTTAACTGTAGAATGAGTTAACATTTGTTAATGATAACTTGATCAGTAACTGCAATGGTGTTTACATTGGGACTTCACATTTCAGGAGAAACAAGAGCAATGGTGTGCGGATTTGTCGTAAATATAAGCCTATATGGTATTGGCATTGCCTATACAATCACTGCTGCTACCAGCATGAGGTATTTTACACACTGATTGTACAACATCAGTACCCTTAATCTCCTACTCTGGGTGGTAAATTTCTTACTCTGTATGCGTGGATTTTCGCTCGTTGAACTGATGCAGAGCAATACAGAAAGCAAACTGTTATCATGATCGTGGTCACCAGGCTACGTGCGAATTTGGAGATGCCTATTATATGCTAATATTTGGAGTAGCTCAAATTGCAATGTGTCTGATACCCAACTTCCACAATATGGAGTGGCTCTCTACTGCCGCTGCAATCATGTCATTTGCCTATGCCATAGTTTCATTCGCATTGGGATTGGCAAAAGTTATCGGTAAATTGCTGTTCTCCAATGTTTTAATCTAACAACAAAACTATACAGCTCAATAAGATATTTGAATACAAATTAATCCATTATCGGTAAAATTAATGTTCTCCAATCTGGTTTTCACTTCATAGTGTGACCCGTAATTGCAGGAAATGGTGTGATTAAGGGAAGCATTTATGGAATCTCAACTTCTAGTTCAGTTGATAAATTTTGGTTAATTTCTCAAGCCCTGGGGGATATTGCTTTCGCCTATCCATACGCCATTATTCTTATTGACATTCAGGTACGTCACATTCAGTTTCTGATCAGATTACATTCAACTTCCATCTGGATACTTAACCAAAGCAGGAGCACAAGTAACTTGCTGAACTTTAAAACGTGAAGGATACATTGAAGTCACCTCCTGCAGCAAATGAGACAATGAAGAAGGCCTCAACTATTTCAATATGCATAACAACATTTTTCTACCTCTGCTGCGCTGGCTTCGGATATGCAGCTTTTGGAGATTCTACTCCTGGGAACCTTTTGACAGGCTTTGGGTTTTATGAGCCGTATTGGCTCATTGACTTCGCAAATGCTTGCATTGTTCTTCATCTAGTGGGAGGATATCAGGTACACTACATCTTCCTTTCATATCTGTTAACGACTTGTACAGAGTTTAGAATTTAGAATCATAGCCTTAATGCGAGAGAAATCATTTGACAACTTCATGAACCAGACATTCGTAATACACCATAAGTTGCTCCCACTAGTCCTTGCCCCAACCAAGTCAGAGATATTCATCATAAAGAATCTGTAAAGGTTTCTCTAAATGTATATGCCCTGCTAAATAATGCCTCAATAAGGGTTGCAAATTCTCATGGAAAATGTCAAATATGAACTTTAAGGATAGTCCCAATTCCCAAGCCCTAACCTGTCTTGTGCCAGATCCAGATCATGGTGTCATGAGGGCCGGCCCATGGGAAAAACCTGCCCAGCCCGCCCCCCAGACCACCAACCAACCCCCCCCCCCCCCCTCCCCCCTACAGCACCCTCGGCCCCAGCCCGCCTCCTACGAAGTAGCCCGGCACCGAAAACGGTCTGGGTCGCATTTAGCCCTCGGAGGCCTGGCCTGGCCCCTCTCCGGATTCCCCCCCCCCCCCCCCCCCCCGGACCCGACCTGGCCCCTCCAGAAACTTTACCAAATTCATGATATGGGCTATTAGAGTATATGTATCTTCTGAAAATTTCTTTTAACAACCTTATTAAGGCCGGTTACAGATTGTTCATTCTTGCTTCACTTTCTTTTGTTATCAGGTTTATACACAGCCACTCTTTGCAACTGTGGAGAAATGGTTTGGTGGCGTCTTCCCAGACAGCCGATTTGTCAACCAAGAGTTCACTCTGAAACTTCCACTGTTGCCGACTCTCAGACTGAATCTTTTTAGGTTGTGTTTCCGAACAATCTACGTCGCATCAACTACTCTGATTGCAACCATCTTTCCATACTTCAACCAAGTTCTAGGAGTGATTGGAGCCGTCAACTTTTGGCCCTTGTCGATATATTTTCCAGTGGAGATGTACTTTGCGCAGAAGAAGATTCGCGCCTGGACAACTCGTTGGGTTAGTCTGCGGATCTTTAGCATTGTTTGTTTGATTGTCACTGTCTATGCATTGGCCGGGTCGATTCGGGGACTCATTACTGCAAAGCTGAGTTAAGAACCCCTCAGTACTGTTGAACATGTAAAGTGATGTAAAAATGCGCGGATATCAAGAATTGTGTGCTCCTGTCGGACAAAATGTGGTTTATTCATATCTGAATAGAATAGTTTCAACAAGACTGCCGATAACACAGCAGGGGGATTCAGTTTTTGAAAGGAATGTGCCTCCGGGTTGTCGGTATTACTGGTATTGTGATTAGATTGTTTACCAGGACTCTGAATCATAAAGATTCTTGTAATGCCGTGTACTTTGCTTATATGGTTATATTGGATAGGGTTGTTTCAGAGTTTTGTTTTCGCAAATTGTAAACTCAGCCGATACTTTACTCTCTATACAAATTCATATGGTATTCATGAATTTTGGAAAAAGTGATGTTTAGTTTCCGGAGACATGTAATACATGTCATGTATAGATCAGTGATGTGAGTTTTACATCACAGGTCCCTCAACATACAAATCCTCCCCAAGACAGAGAGATCAATAGTAGCATTTTTACATTTCTTAGAACTGTCTTTCTCATTCGGTCAAGCTAGAGGTCGCTCTTAAAATCACATGCTTGGGGGCTGAAACATCTACTAATTCTACTGAAACCTTGTTAACCATTAAGGCGCACTGAAGCAAATGCAACCTTCACAGTCACCTTCGGGGGTGTAGCTAGTTGGTCAAGTTCAAATCTTGGGCAACTAAAAGGCTGCGTATTGACCTCCTCAACTGCGAGTATGTCAGTCCTGATTTTCTCACTGGTTAAATCTCTCTAGTGTGATTTGCTGGCTATTGTGCTAGAGCGGGATTTACCTATTGCGAATTCGAAGTATAGTGGCTGCTGGTTCCTACGTCAATAAAAAATATAGCACGGTCGCACATAATTATTCATAAAGTCGCAGTTTCAAAGATAAGCAATTATTTCCTCTCATTTCGATTTTTACTTTCTTACAATCTCACAATGTTTTCTTACAGTCTCACAATGTTAAAAGGTACCAGCGATGAGTTCGGGGTTTCAAGATCAACCATCTTCTTCTTTCTCTCTTGCAATGGCATGTAACTGATACACTCACCCGCTGACCAACCACTCTTTAAGGAACTTTTGTCATGCAAATTAAACGTTATTTAGCTTTTCTACCTACAAAATTCTACCTCAAGACAACTAGACAAGAATGTGCCCGCGCACGCACATTAACAACCCCCACAACGGTGAACCAAGTGCACGCACTCACACGTGCAGCAGCGACAGTGGCGGCGATACCTTGACCTTGAGAGAACTCCATCGCTGTGCGATTTCGTGTGACCAAATCCGAAAGCCACCCAACTCTCGAGAGAGAGAGAGAGAGAGAGAGAGAGTTGACCGGGTGTCTTTTGGGTGAGCTACCTGCTAATCTCTCACACGCCCTATGGCGTTGAATTATTTTATCAAATCATGCGCCTTTGATGCTGAATCCCCCTTCCCTTCATGCCATTTCTTCCAATACTCTCCTCCTTCATAACTAAAAAACCCCTATTTATTTACACCCTTCTCCACCCTATTCTACTTACCTCTCTCTGCATTTTTATACAATTCTCCCTCTCATGTCTCTCTCTGACAACATTTCTTTTCTTTTCCCAATTTCTCTATAGTTTATTTAATAACTAGTCCCTTTCCTCCAAATCAAAACAAATCAAATCTATTTCCTTAATTTCTGCCAACACTAGCTTCTACCTCTGCTCCCTCACTACCAGCATCATCAACAGCAGCAAGAAAAAGAAAAGAAACAAGATGGGTCGTATTCCGTGTTGCGAGAAAGACAACGTCAAGAGGGGACAGTGGACTCCGGAAGAGGACAACAAGCTCTCTTCTTACATCGCGCAACATGGTACAAGAAACTGGCGCCTGATCCCCAAGAACGCAGGTGGCTAGTTCGCTCCTAAGTTCTGGATTCTAAGTTCTAACCCTTTTAAATGCAGTTGAAGGTTTGCTGATACAAGTATCTCTTACAGGTCTCCAGAGATGTGGGAAGAGCTGCAGACTCCGCTGGACCAATTACCTCCGTCCTGATCTGAAGCACGGTCAGTTTACTGAGACAGAAGAGCAAACCATCGTCAAACTCCACTCAGTCGTCGGCAACCGGTAAATCCCACACCCAAAAGATCAATCTTTATCTAGCATTAAAGATCATGATAAATAAAGATCCTTCCTTTATTCAACTGACCTTCAAAACTTGAATTTCCAGGTGGTCTTTGATTGCTGCCCAGCTGCCCGGCCGGACCGACAACGATGTCAAGAACCACTGGAACACCAAGCTCAAAAAGAAGCTTTCTGGGATGGGAATTGATCCAGTTACCCACAAGCCTTTCTCTCATCTGATGGCGGAGATCGCTACCACACTTGCGCCGCCACAAGTGGCTCACCTTGCTGAAGCTGCACTAGGCTGCTTTAAAGACGAAATGCTTCACCTGCTTACCAAGAAGCGAATTGACTTCCAAATTCAGGGGAACAATGCAGCAGCGGCTTATGCAACCAAAGGTGATGAGGACAAGGATGATACAGTTGAAAAGATCAGGCTTGGATTATCCAGAGCCATGCAAGAACCAAACATGATGTTGGTACCTTCAAACAAGCCTTGGGATACCAATGGAGCAACATCTGGAAACTTCTCTGAGGCTTTTAATACTTTCCAGTATGGCCCACCGTCGTCTTTTGATGGGTCGCCATGGAACCCAAGCATGTGTAGTGGAAGCACGGAGCAGCACAAACTCAGGGATGAGAATGGAGATGAGACTGAGGGGAAACAAACCAAGAATGAATCCAGCATCTTTAACTCAGAATCTGTCTTGTGGGATATACCATCTGAAGATCTCATGAATCCTATAGTTTAAGGGAGCAGGCAAAGTAAAGCAAGAATACCTAACTTTAATGAAAAATAATTTCTTGGCATACAATAAAAGGATATGAAATGTAAATAAATAGCCGTTTTATTGCTTATGGAAAAATCATTGATTGCAACTATTCTATTATCGGTATGGTTTCTTTGTGTTGTTGCCTTACAAGAGATATACTATAAATCAAGCAAAATATGATGACGAAGAGGATGTATCAGCTAGGACCTGCATGTAAGTAAAAAAGATAAATATTAAAAGGACGTCCTTAACAACCTGAGAACTATGGGTCTGCGCATTTAATATTTCTGAAAAGAATCTACCTCAAGTTGTTCCTCGGTGAAGGAATCTTTCTGAACATTCCATGTATCTGCATGGGTCCTACGAAACTCCGCTACTGCTTTTGTGACCGTAGACTTCACGGGTGAGGGCTCTCCCACAAATCGAGCCAGCAGGGTAACATGTTCAGGCAACCAACTAGAGGAAAAAATAATTAAAGAAAAATATGTTAAGCATCATATGCAAGAACAAAAGAAATTTATGATATGGGTAAGTTTTAGGTCAACCGGAAATTTCAACTTGTACCACTTAATTCTTACTCAATGTTGCCATGAATAGAACACCATCTTCTACCTCAAAAAAAAAAAAGAGCACCATTTTTCTTTATATATACATATATATATTATATATATATATAATTTCTTTTTTTACTGAAAATACCTTGTATAAGCAGACAGACATGCTGACAACACACAAGTAGTCAAGTGCTTTCATCTTCCGTTGGTGAAAGAAGGAAGGTATGTGTGGAGGAAAGTATTACAAAAGTTTACTCTTTACAGTAGGTGATAATGCTAAACGTTTTGGATTGACCAAAATGACTTAATGTAGCAGTATCCACTTCCAAAAACTAAAATAACCCACTTAAAAATACTATCTAAATTCATGGACCAAAAGACCCTTGTTGTTAAACTGATAGGTTAATTATAAGTGTACATTATGCAGATGAAATTTCAACATTCCACTAACGTTCAAATACAATTATCTTTTCATTCAAATTTGTTAATCAGTTGCTACGACTTTGTGGTACAGTATTTGGTTAAGTACATAATATATATCCAACCAAATTTACCCACAACCCAAATCAAAAGGCAAATTAATAGTTAACTCTGTTGTTAAGACTTAAGACTCTTAGCTCTGTATAAAAAAAGAAATCTCAGTTAAAGGTGGGTATCTACCAAAGAATGGCATGAGGCCCATGAGGCATCCAATTGTAAGGGACTTCTGGACTGGAGGCTAGACCAAAGATCAAGACAAGATCATCCTTTAATGTGCATGAAACACAGTGATTAATCTCACCAAATTTAGCAAGGTCCCGAATTGCAAAAAACTATGCTATCAAAGAAAAGTGGCAAGAGATACCTCTAAAGGTAACTCGATTTACCCATGCATGAATAAGGGTACCATCTAGATCTATAACCAGACATTACCTAGAACATATCAAACACCCCCTATTCCTTACTGCCTCCTCTCTAGCTCTCTGTAATACCCTAAAACTGTTTCCCCTTAAGTATGGGTTACAACATAGATCCAACCAGAAACATGAACTGCATAATAGGACTAAGAAGGCCTAAAATATTTATGTGGACAATGAACTTACGCTGGCATATCATAAGGAACAGATAGAACGCAAGCTACCAGAGCAAGCACGGCGCCATGTACCGAAGCTAAGGACTGGCTGTTTCTGCAATAATTCACAGGATTATGGTCAAATTGCATTGGAATGTCAAATGTGATAATTCATATACAAGTAGCCAGTGATCATGCAAGCAAAGTCATTCACTACGTCAATCATCAACAAGAAAGAACGAAATGCATCAGTAACCAAACCATACCAAGTTTGAAATAGAAACATAGCCAGCCCATCTAAAGAATAAAAGCAACTTGAATAAAGTACTGTGCACAAACTGACCCATAAGTTTCCACGGTAATTTAAACATGCATTAGAAAGCACCTATGGAGGAATATACAACTAGAAGTATAAAAGTACTTAGATGAAAGCATTCATTCTGTAGTTCGGTTATACACTAGAACACCGAAAAATATGGAAGATAAAGCTCCCAAGGCATATCAAGCAATGAATACGTTGGGCTTTGTCCATCATCAGATTTTGGAGCCGTGTATGTAGTTAACCAAGTCCTGGGTTACTCCCCTCATTACCGCTTGGTTTTGATGTGGAGCCCCATGGACTCTACCATGGCATCAGAACACCAGACTGATGACCAAGTTCTAACAATTTCAAGACGACTAATTATAATCTAACTTAATGAGTTCATTCCATAGCTGACTGTTCTGCATATTCTGTCAGGAACCAATAAAATTGCCTTGCCCTCTTAGACTCACCCTGGCCTAGCAAAACCAGAACCTATCATTCCTTTCTTTTTTCTTTTGACAAGCATAAGGTCATGGAACACTAGTATTGTCGGAATGCTGCAATCTGAAGGAATACTGAAAAGGATACCTACTCCCAGGCATAATCACCTTAATTTGATCATATATCGTTGCAAATAAAGTTTCCAGATATAAATTTGAAAAACGGAACACCATATCTCTGTTTAAACAGAAGCTATTAACAGTAAGAAGCAAGAGAATATGAGCAGTAAGAAGCATGGACAGAATATATCAGGTGAAAACACATTAGCTAAAGATTATATAGATTCATGACACTCAGGAAGAGATGACATCAACATATTTGCATGGAAGGGCCTGAATACGTCGAGATCCCCCTCCTATGAAAAATTTAATCAAGGAAACTAACCTCTGCTTTGTCTTCTTCCGAATTGCATTGGCATCCGTATAAGCTCTATCACGAAAATCTTTGGCTAAGCTTTCATCTCCACCCTTCATCAATCCTGCTAAAACAGCTGCAGCATGCTCTCTTACCTGCAAAGAGGTATATCATAAGTTATAACTCAGATCTACAGGAGAGCGCAAAACCTACACTGCGCACGTAAAAGTGTTCAATGACCATCAAAAGCCAAGTAACTTGGGCTTCTATCTCAAAGTTGACTTTGAGAAGTCTGCCAACGAATCACAGAATACCATTTAACTAACAAATGGAGAACAACAATCAGAATGTTTCTCTTAAATTTTAGTAGTAGGAGGTGTTAAATAACCTGTATAGTAGCTAATAGTTTATCATAATTCGACGACTTATTGTGTAAACAACACACATTACAGTGAATTGGTAACAAATGCAGGATGATGATTTTACACCACGAGAACATCTGTACCACTAGCACCGATTTGAGAGAGCATTTGAAGCAGGAAAGTGGCATACCTAATTCGAAGAGTTTGTTTGAAGCAACAAGCTCCTAGAAAAAAGAGAGAAGCAGAGCAAAAGAGTAATGCGTGGAGGCACCCACTACCAAGAAAACTAGTGGACACAGCATTCTCTATGTTACCAAGAATATTATCTATAACTTTCAATTGGTACTACTTTTATATAAATATATTGGAATCGTTTAGATGTCTCTGATTATGATCGATTCATTTATAAAAAGAAGTAATGTTCTTTCGAAGCTGACTTCCTCAAACATAATTAGCTAATAGTTTCTGGAATCCCCCTTACACATTCTCTTATGTGAACTGTTTGCCAATTGAATGCCTGCCTGAAACATTTACAAGGGAAGAAGCTTGCCCCCATGCCTTGAGGATGTTGTCAAAATTGCATTAATTTGTAAAATTTTTAATAAGAGATCATAGAAGGTACCAGTAATTTCCGTAAATAACTGCTTATTGAGTGGGTCTGACAACTAGTTAAGATAAAGATAGACTAAATACAAACAATGGCTGATCATTTGAACAATTTGATGCAGAAATTAACCTCCACTTGGTTGTCTGTGAGGAGCTTCTCAACAGTTGCCCAAATTTGTTTCTTCTCCAAATTAGAGAGTGTAAAAGTATGCCTGTCATTAAAAGAGAAACCAAGAAACACAGTTAAGCATCCATAATCATGGAATCTAGGAAGATGCAAAAGATACCGAATTTCAAAAAGGAATATTGATAACAAGCTCTAAAACATATACTCTCTCCGTCCTTGTTTGTGATTTCCTTTCCATTTTAGGAAATCCTAAACTATTTATCTTAGTTTGAATAAACAACTACTCCCTGGGTCCTATTATATTTGTCACATTCTACTTTTCACGGAGATTAAGAAAGCTAAGAAATTATCCGAGTTTACCAAACTGCCCCCAATGACTTGACTACTGTAACTCTGCAGGTAGTTCCCGCCTTCACTGTGGTAAACCCACAAGTAGAACTCACCCCTGAAAACCAGTTGACAAGGGGAGGGTGCTCATTTGTCCATATACCACATGCCAATCCCATACTTAGCCGATGTGGGACAAGCCCACACCTCCGGAATTATAACAAACTGCCCCCAATGACTTGACTACAGTAACTCTGCAAGTAGTCCCCGCCTTCATCTTGTGCAGCTTTTCCAAGGATCAAACCATCAAAATAGGATGGAAATAGCGGGATAGGCTAGAAAGACTTGGTAGGTCAGTGGTGTGGGTGATGACCTTTCAGAAATGTGTAATTCTTTTTATGTCAGAAAGAGTGACGGTAATGCGGGAACACTAAATAAATTACATGATTAAAAACATCACCAAACATGAAGATGCCAAGTAACATACCTATACATAAAGGTCCGCAAGAACGTCAGAGTCGCAGATCTCGTTCGCCAGTTAGAATCATTCGCTGAAGAGAGAATCACTGATACAGCTTTCTGAAGATGGGGCACGCACAATACCCTCCATTTTAGCAGCTCAAAGGCTGCCTTTGCCAGGATTGAAAGATCTTTGTTTGATGTTTCCTTCAAGAAAAGAGGATACAATAAGCACAAAACATAGACAATTTTGTACATTAACAGGCACATTAAGAAGGAAATTTTGAAGATTCAGAAAGTTCTCTCTTTGATCAATGGTTCTCTTTTTTTCCTTTCTCACTTTGATGGTGAGTCCTTATACATCAGATGGTTGTGAACAACCAGTAAAGATTGCACTTTTTACAAGACCAAATTGTTCAATGCAAATGCAGAAGAAAGAAAGACCTCAAAACTAGACCTCAAATATTACAGAGATAACAGCACCTATCAAACCAATCTATCAAAGTATATAGAGAATCGAATCTGCATAAATCAGCAGCGAACCTTAGGTGGCCTCAAAACCAAAACAGACAAAAATCTCACGACAAAAACAAAAATAGTTCATAAAAGAAGCTGTCAACAATTTGTCCTTGTGTCAAAACTTCTTAGATAACTGAATAGGTAGTGCTAGTCTCTATCAAATGGTGCCACGTGACAGGTATCCCAGCAAGCATAGTCTGATAAAGCCTAATTTGTGAGTGCATAAATATGATCCCATGAACCTCATGGTGGCCCCTTTTTGTAGTTCATCAGAACTTCTTAATCGTCCATACTTTAACGCACCGACCCTATGTCCTATTTTATTGACCATTGCTTTCAAACTCACACCACTTCTTTTCTTTTTGAAGTAAACTAGTTTAAAAATGTTTCATCTTCTTGGTTGTATTCTACCATGTTGTTTGTCAAACAAACCAGATCAATCGAGAAACTATGACAGCGAAGCATGTACTACCGACAGCTACTAATCACATGATTGGCATGAATTCGTGCATTTCAGGAAAGGATAACAACTCTTAGTTGTATTTAACATACCTGCAAGGATATTACAGGATAGAGCAGACCCACTATAACATCCAGCACATAAGAAGATCTCCCAGACTTCAAGGACGAGATAATGAAATGGAATAGCTGCATACAGTTATCATAAAATGATTATTGAGAGTCTTATAAGATAGGAAGCCATTTTAACTAAAGAGTCAGCAAGATGTACCGTTTCCATCCACTTCACATCATCTTGGGAATTTCCATTTACTAGCACATTGTCAGGACCTAGATCAATCTCCATCTTGCTAGACTGGCTGGCATTCTGAATACTCGTGACAAGTTCAGAGGCATGGTTAATCAAATATTGATCCCAACTTGTCTCTCCAAATTTGTACTCTTGATCCCCGTTTGAATGATAATTACTGAACGATGTGTGAAGTCGGATGTTTGAGCACAGCACAGAAAGGTTAACACCAACTGCTTCCCTAACCTGTGCACACAAGATCTCCATTAAGTTTGACATGAAAACCCGTGGAGTCTTTTCGTCGTTATGAATTGCAAAGCTAATTAGTGGAAGGGTGTACTTCAAAGATCTGGTAGTGAATATTTGGCTAACAAGTCCAGGTAAAGAAAGGGCTAATAGCATCTACGGTGAACTGATTGCAGGTTTTAGTTAAATGTACAACAGTACAAGTAACAAGAACATTGAGTTTTTAGCTTTCACTTGACATGGATTTGGGTATTAGTGGCCTGTTTAGCTTTCACTTGACAAAAGCATATTGGTTTAGCTTTTTCTCGGTGACGCTAAACCTTCCAGGTAGTTCATTTTACATCCTTTGGGAAGGGGGAGGGAAATCAACCATAAATGACGTTTGAGCGTAGTTGTAACCATTGTGGATTGTAACTATTGTGGAGTTATGACAACCAAATCTAAATAAACATTTACATTCCCTAATCATATGTACACCAAGTCCTTAGCCTATGTCACCAATAGTTGAAAGGCGTGATTCTTTTTGGTGGCCTACTGTAGGAATGATTGACAGATATCACTCATAGCATAAGCTTCAGAATATGATCATTGACACAATACTTAAGAGCAACTTACTTGGGCAGACGTATGACTCATATTATCAAATAACTCTGACAATAGTTTCTTATGGAGCAGTATTTCTTCCACTGGCATTCTCGGCGGCGATATTTCAATAAGAGCAGCTGAAAGTAGAGCAAGACGCTTGGCGACTACCGTGGTAGTTGCTGCTGGAGGTAAAGGCGCAGACAAACAATCCATAACTTTATGTCTGAGAACTGGAATTTTCGTTCCATGTTTCCCTTTACCAGTAACAGTGTACCGTATACAAGCAGCCCACTCTGGTACAGATTCCACTGATGGAGCAAGAATAATATTCTGCAACTGAGTCATCATCCAGCTATCCCACGCTTCTGAAAGGCCATCAACATCAGAATGGAGTAGTCCAGCCAATGCTTCAGCAGCAACACACTGCTTTGATCTCTCCTTGGCATTTGCAAACTCCTCTAATGTACTTTTGAGCTTCAATAAAACTGGCATGCCACATTCTTGAAACAGACGCTTAAATATACGTGCAAAGTGGGAGTAGAATGTATCACTTCCTAGTATAGAAATCCAACTGGGGGTGCGGGGCCATGAAGATGAGAAATCAAAATAAAAACGGGTGATGGATTTATCAGCCAAACTCTGAAAGGAAGAACTTCCATGATTTCCCCTTGAACTTGCGCTGTCTGCATCAGTTATGATATGAACATGAGAAAGACTGCTCAAAGTCTCACTGAAAAATCCTTCTTCCTCAAATATCTGGGATAGGGCTCCTTCCAAGGAAGACTTCTTGTGCGCCTGAAAAATCTCACCACTTCGTTGTTCCTCGTCGGACATTTTATAAGGTGAGTCTTTCAAAAGGGTATTTAAAGCCGATATTGCAAGTATTCTCGTCTGAGGAAGTTGACTTTTTAGATTTTTTAAGAAGTGACCTGAAAAGACAATCGATTTAATAAACCACAGGTTAATTTTAGTCTAGACAACACAAAAGATGTATAGTATATGAGTTTCAGCAACAAGAAATTGCATAACACTAGCTAAAATGATCTTGAACCAGAGTAAGACTAACCAGCAATTTCGCTTAGAATATTTGAAGATACATTTGGATCATTCCGCGAGGACATAGCCAACAGTAGGAGAATTCTGTTTGCCATCAGATTATACCTGAATAAAAGAAACAAATTAACCTACCATTCAACTCATTGTGCTCAGAGAGTATATGAATTGTACTGCATCTTCATCTAGTTAGTGAAGCAAGCTATTTACTTCTATATTAAAATTTCTAATGACCAGCATCAGAACAGCACAGACAACTTGATTAGTAAAAACTACTCAAGGAAAATACGTGACGGATGTTAACGAGTCTAAGAGAGGACATTTACCGCCAATGCAAGTTGGTCGATTCGAAGCTCAAACAACTAATTTGAGAAACCAAATCTGCAAAACCTGGCCCATCAGAGTCATTGCCTGATGAACCAATGATATTTCTAGAAACTCCCTCAAAGTGGATGTTGTATTTGATAAAAACCTGCATCCGAAGTTCAGTGAGAAGATATAAGATGAATTGAACATACTATATTTTTTATTTATGTTCAAGAAAAAAGTGAATCTCACCTCATTGATTGCTTTCTGAACTTTCAGCGACTCATGGTGAGAGCTTCAAACAGAACAAGTAATAAAATAAGGCGAAATTAGAACATCCCAACATTAATCAATTCCATAATCAAAAGGTTAAGCAAGTTTCAGTTTATAGTCACCTGGAAAGAATCCCAATGACAAACGACGAGAATGCCTTAGCATCCTGGTAAAGAAATAATGCAAATGAGAGCACAAGTCAATAATAAAAGTGACATTAAGGGAATCCTTCATGAGTAATAAAAATAGTCAAAACATATTATCGAAGTCAATTACCGTAGTAAGACGCTTAAGTACTGTATGTGTTGATAGGATAGCACAAGAACCTAAAACTGCATGCTCCGCTGAGTTTGGGTCCCGCAAGTTCTCAATGAGGGTGAGGACACACTTAGAAATCATTGACGGCCACCTTTTTATTATTTTTATAAGAGCCTTCCCAGCAAGTCTACGAGTCAATCCAACAACTTACATCAGATAAGTAAGTGAATATGGATACAGGAAAAGCATGCAAAAGGCGAATTAAACAGCAATTATCAACAACGGATCACAAATTGGCTGAGCAAGGATATAGCAAATTACACATTTTAGAACTTCTGGAACATGTTAACCTCACAGGTCAAGTACACAATGGTCTTGAACTTGCGGGCACGAAAATACTGGAAGTAGCAAACAACAATAATGATGAACTGATTTAGGAAAATGGAAACAAGGGCGTGTGTGTGGAAGAGCGGCGCCAATTGAAGAGAAAAATAAGCTTAAAGCAATTTTAGCCTTGTGCATTGACAATAAGGGTGGTAAAAGGAGCAAACCAAAACGAGGAGAGGGCGCAGAGACAAAAATACACATTGAGAAAAGCAGCTCAAACAAAATGATCCGTGTAGCAAAACCAAATAATTTGGAAGAAAATGGTCAATCAACACAGCATCTAAGAAAATCAAATCTTTACCATATGATATTTCTTTGGAAGGTTGCGTATTAGAATCACCAGTCAACATGAAAACATTGTAACCGTCACGGAAGATGTTAAGTGAAACAATTGGTTCACAATTTATCATTTTTAAGAAAAGATCAAGCAAACTCATTCCAGTAACAAAATGTAACATGCAAGGAGGCGTAACCTGCTAACAAGATACACAGACAACATTATGTAATACCATAAACAAGTTCCACAGATCCATGTGTATGGATAAGGTAACAAAAAAAGTATAGATTCAGAGTTTGCGTTAAGGTAACAAAAAGCATGTCCAGCCAGCACACAGAAAGAAGAATAGTTAACTCACACGCGAACAGTTCCAGAGTTTGTGTTAAAGTAACAAAAAGCATGTCCAGCCAGCACACAGAAAGAAGATTAGTTGACTCACAAGCGAACAGTTTCATAGTTATGCAATGAGAGCTTAAGGAGATCATCCAGCAAAACAGACACATGCTCTGGCGGAGATATTGTCCCATTCGTGCGAACAAGATGGTACGATGACTGTGATGACCTCCACGTACTATGCATGTAGGCTTTGTCAATTAGTGCCCACCTAGGCCTAAGAGAAACATAGATTCAGAGTTAAAAATATATAACCTGATGCAACATCGAGTAATGTGAAAGGCATTGACATCTAAAGATTACTTACCTTCTCTTTCCTTTACAATGAGACGAGACGATAAAATTGATTGGAGGTTCAATTATAGCAGCAGATTCCATTTTCCAAGCTTGCCTGTGACTAGACCACTCGTCGAATTCAGAACCTCCTGCATATCAGAGTTCAGTAATGATCTCTAAACAGAGAAAAAAAACTTCAGCAAGTACATATAGCACCATGTATCCTAGATTCAGTGACCATTACCGTAGTTTCCTAAAGCATCCATAATTCGGATGATAAGCAACATCAGGATGCTGTCATCTGACTTCTCCTCAAGTATGTATCTGCAAAATGTGAAGTTTGATAGGCTTAAGAAACCAACTTCAACATAATATAATGTGTCCAACTAACTTCAGCATAGTATATACTTACTTGCAGGCTCCATGTATAACTTCAGCCGCCTTTTCTCTCAGTTCAACACTTCCAACTCTTGCCCCCGTAGCTCCAGCAATTAAGAAAGGTATATGATCTGCATCATCAACAGCCTCCTTTCTAGAGGAAAGCTTAAAATCGGGCAAACATGACAATACACCTTGCAAGGAAGAATCCAGCCGCAGAAGTGTCACTTTCAAGTGCTCCTTTTCGCTTCCTGACAACAGAATACGAAACTGTCACAGCAGAAGTCATAGCAAGGAGCATCTTCAATTACCGTCCGTCATGAAACTTTAAGAAGTTTGGAATGCTGTGAACAACGGGAAGTGTAATGTTGACAACAATAAAGTTCATGAAAACAAAATATAAGGTTGAATATGAGCTGGAACCATGAAAATTCAACTCCATATTAATAATTATGCCAGATCGAGAAATGACTTGTGATTAGTGGCGAAGCCACACAAGTTCTCACAAAATTATATTGCAATCTTACCTTTTTTTATATTTTGCAATTTAGCCCCAACAAATATTTTGTATCATGTCTTATTTTTGCTGTAATGTATGGTTAAGGGCGGGCTCATACGATTCGAGCATTTTAAGTGAATTTCATTTTTAGCCCACTCTACGTTAATTAGTTCTGGATCCGCCCCTGCTTGTGATCGCTGACCGAATACTAATACCACAAGAAAACACTTTTTCATTATTTAATTGGCTGTTCTCCTCAACATCACCCTCCAAGCCCTTTAACAGTATAATATTCACTAACGGAAGCTTCAGTCTTTTTGAAAATGTATACAATAATCAATTTCAAACATTAGCTGTAAACCGAAAGGAGCTTGACTGCCAACCCAGTAACAGTGTGGCTGCATTAGAAGGTGCCGTCAAAAGTCACTAAGGAGACCTTGACATGGATTTGTTAAAATAGTTTTGGTGATTAATAATTACACATAAAAATTGCTGTGAAGAACCTACAGAGAGGCTCGATATCACTGAACTTTACTTTAAGCCCGCTACGGAAAGGCAGATGACCATAACATATGACCTAAAATAATCTTAGGTGAACATTTTCTATATTTAAAAATAATAAAGATAAAGTTGGGTATTAAAACCCACACTGCTCTTTGAAAACTTCGCCTAGACACTGTGACCGACTTGCAGCTACAGAAAGTTGCTTTCTACGCAACAAAAGCAAATACCAAACTAGATACCAAATGGTCTTTACTGGGATTTCGCACGCAAGAACGCATTTACGTACGATGAGTCGTTGACTATATACTAAAAATAACCTGCTATTTCAAAATCAATGATAAGTGGGGTGCAAGAAATGCTGTAAAGAAAATGATCGACTAGATAATGAAAATAACAACGACAAGCCTTTTCCCCCCTCAAATAGGGTTGGCTACTGATGATCGAGTAGATGCAATTCATATTGAAGTGAGGAAGCTATTGAGAGACAAGGAGGTCTCTTAACTGAGCAACTTATTTGATAGAAATAATAAAATCTCAAAAAATGCATGCGGAACCTGATCATCAAAAGGGAAGGGTAGACCAGTTATCATCTGACTAAAGCAGAAAAATAAAATAAACAACCAAAACTGGATCAAATATGTTTCCTCTAGCATATCAGCTTTGCTATATTTCTCTGATCAGTGGATACCGATATGGCTTCTAAACCATATCCTAATTACAGGCGAACTCTTCTTCCAAGTTGGCATGAATTGAACTTCATCTTTTAAGAGTAAACTGACATATTGTGGCTGCATGGAAAGAAGAAGAAAAGATGGCCTCTTCTTAAATTAAGGTCTAGAATTGCCGCCAACACAATGTACCCCGTGCAAATTATTCTAACAAATTTTCTAGATGTTGAACAGAATTACAGACTAAGGTTTTGCTTTCCAGAATGGAGCAAGATTTCTAGATGTTCACTAATGGGAACAGAAATAAATTTTGTAGAGATAAAATAGAACTGATTCCTTCAATTAAGCTCTCAAGTAGCTTCATTCCCTCTGTAGATACTCCACTAAGTCAATCTCCTCTAATTCCAATTTCCTCACCACAAATGACTTCCTAGAGAAAATCAATTACTAAAAGTCAATATCAATTTATTTTATTCTAAGACCTAGGGTGGTAGATGAGAGAGAGGGAGGCTACGGACCTGCGTAAAGACAGTAAAACACAACTTCATCTATTCTATAAAACAGCATGGTTTAAGTAAACTTATGGCTTTTCAGCCTTTAGATTAAATAAATCAGCCACATCCCTTAGATCTCACCTACCACTACTTAACTACCCACTTAACTACCCACTACTTGAAAATTTACCCTCTCTCTCGGATTAATTTACGTACATATCAAAAGCGTGTAAGAACATGACTTGATGGTTATCATACAAAATTACCGGGGACGCCATTTTCATCTTCTCCTCCAGCAAAATCGATTATGAAACGTGTTTTTTCGATAGTGCCCTCGGGCACGGGCAATCCCCTAGTCAGAACTGAGCGCTAATGGTTTTGATAAGAAAGATGTAACTTAAGTAAAGGACCCCAGTTAAACAGGAAAGAGGCTTGTTGAGTAAGGAATTTTACTTTTGGACCGAATCTGAACTATTTTTCCTTTTAATTCTATTTTGGGTCAACCGCGAACTTTACCTGGATCAGAGTGAATTTTTGTCTGACATATCCTCTGGAGTTCATCTAAAGCAGATTCGAAATGCATGTGAAGCAGCTCGTTTGCAAATTCAACTTCTTCATCGCTTGGGATATGCCACTTGGGTCCTGCAAAAGGCTTATCATCAGCATAGCTCTTTGTGCTTAGCCATTCTTCTAATGCAGCAGCGGCTGGGTGATGAGAAATGCACCTGCGGGAAAAATAGTACATATATATAAGTGAATACATCTAACAACAGTCATAACTATCCTGCATATAAGTGGAAAATAACTAAATGCTGCACAACAAGCAATTCTCGACGTATAAATATAAACCAATAGAAAGAGCCGGAGAGAGGTGACAATATACTTGTATTGGTCAATAGGATAATATAGAATCAGGCTTCCAAGAACAGATCGTAGAACGTGATCCCCGGCACCATTAACCTGTGAAGACATTATAGTGGAAGTTGTTAGGACTATAATAAACCCCAAGACCAAGAGCAGTACAAACTTTTTAATACATATATACGGAAAATAGAGCAGTACAAACTTTTTAATACATATATACGGAAAATAACAAGGTAAAACCTTCCAAGATGGAGAATCAAAGGCAGAAATAATAGCTTCTTTGAACTGATCCTTATAACGGAGAAGCATGGGACCTCCATAGCTGATGGTAACTGATAACACTTTCAGTTGATATTCAACTGCTGTTTCAAGAGCTGGAGAAAGTGTGGCTTTCACCTGAAGAAAAATGATTATGTTACAGTAGGAGAATAAAAAGCAGATGAATTCTGGCAAACTAAAAGAAAATGGCAAACAAGGAGAAAATAAAGAATCAGAACCTTTGAAGAAACTGATACATCAGGAGTTCCTCTTCCTCCAAAACCTGTTGTAGGAGTTCCCTTTAAGGAGGATAAGACAGATGATAGGATCGGTTCAACCAGGTGAACAACCGCTTCTTCTGGGTTTGAATGAACACAGGCACAACAAAGAAGTCCAACCTCTGCTACTGCCCCGGGAAGAATATTTGTCTTAACAAACTTGGAAATTTTTTTCAAAGCCTGCAAAGTGAGATGTGCAAGACTGATAACTAAGATGCGGCCAACATTAATGACAAGATGCTTCATACTGACGACTCAAATTAAGATTATAACCTGCATATAGAGGGGCTTTGAAAGCCTTCCAAGCATGATTTCGAGCATGCAAAAGTAATAAGGGCCCTCATCAACCAGGAAAGTCCCTGAAGAAGCCGATGAATGGATGCCTTCATTGCTGCAGCAAAGATAAATAATTACTCTGCACCTAGGAGAAAAGAAAGGACCAATAGAATGAAACAAGGAGGAGCCGGGGAACGAGGATGTTAAAATGTCATTACGTACAGCACACTACTTGGTTCCAGGTGCAGAAGTAAAGAGAATAAGCGGCATAAGAATTCATCTAGCCATTCAGAAAAACGGATTGCCGGCATTAATGACAACTCGTCCACATCGTCACCAATAGTAGCCATCTGCGAATATGAGAGAAATAAATATGCAATCCACAAAACACACTGTACAGCTAGTAC
Source organism: Linanthus parryae (assembly GCA_023055425.1). Lineage (NCBI taxonomy): Eukaryota > Viridiplantae > Streptophyta > Magnoliopsida > Ericales > Polemoniaceae > Linanthus > Linanthus parryae. Next base: position 121,766,929 of record JALGPY010000004.1, on the reverse strand, counting down.
TAAGGAAAACTAGTAATTACATTGGAAAATATGGAACCAATCAGCTGCATGGTCGCCAATGTCTTTGGTGGATCATTAGCATCCATGCCAAGTAGAGCATTGGATAATGAAACCATCAAAACATCAATGAACCCATCAGCACCACCTAGGTCATCTGATCTTAATGGGGTAGATGACAAGGACGTGAGGAATAATGGTCGGCTCGAAAATGCTACAGACGTCAAAGCAGTCTTCAACTGGTGGGTCGCTGTCATCTGAATAGAGGGAATGTTAGCAAGGAGAAGAGTTGGTTAAAAAATCAAGATATGAAAACATCTCACTGCTCGGACACAAACATTCGTTTACCAAGGTAAAGAAGAACGTTATCAATATGCATAAATATAGGACATCGAGTGTTACTGACCGTCTCCAGTGCCATATGAAACCGCGACTCTAAAAATGGAAGAACTAAAGAGGGTTCCACATAAGACAGGATAGAAGTTGCTGTTGCAACTGTTTCTGCAAGATGTTCACTCTTGCTATATTGACCACGTTCAATTAATTTCAGCAACAACTTCACAAAAGAAGCCCTTTCTGATGGACCTACACAGAACTCAGCCTGCAAGCTGTCGTCATTACTCCTGTATTGAGGAAACTTTGTAGTTAAGAGATTATACTAAAATATTATAACCAAAAATAACAACTTCGCAGGAAGAATCTCACTGTTGCTCATGCTGCAGGCGCTTCTGGAATGTAATAACCAGATACACCAAAAACCTTTCCAAAGAATAAGTCCACCGGCCACCATTGGAAGGGTGGTAATATCTACAAAAATTAAAGCCAATGGGAAAATGGTTGATATATTTGACGGCAGCAATAAATGAATAACAAAATTACAGGAAAGTACTAGAAAACATACTGTTCCAATAGATTGATCAATCTCTCAAGATGCAGTTGCGCTGAACTACCAGCTCTAAGTAGATGTACCTAAACTCCGCAATGGTAGAGCAGACATAACCCAAAGATTAGAAACCATCCACTTATATAAAGCATATACTAACACAGCTAGTGATGCATATTCTCTTATCTTACAATGGACTTTGCAATGGCCTTTGCTGGGGTAACTGTTCTATGTGAAAACAAAAACCTTGTATTTCTGGGAACATCCACAGAGAAAGGACATGATCCATTTCCATTTGCCACAGGAACCTGCATTTTTTCATTTCAAAATGTAAGTTACACAGCAAGCCTCCTAAGGAAATACACCAGAAATTCTGATAAGAGTCTGGAATCCAGAAATCAATTCAAAGAATCGGAAAAATATCCAAAGTAGCCAACACAATAATAAGATTCGACATATTCCCTTATTTCTCTCCATACCGCAGATCATGGTTGTACTCTTATTTTGGAGCATAATATTCACAATAGATGCTTCTGGTTCTTTGTATAATCGGTGCATCAACAGTCATGGTTGTACTCTACTTTCCACTCATTTGTCATCTTGATTCTTGACAAATTAACACAATAGCCTTCTGGTTCCTTGCATTATCGGTGCTTCAACCAAACTAGGATTTTGGTCTATTATTTATACTCTTTTTGCAACCAAAAATCTGCGTCTTAGCTATATATTTCTTTTTCACAGGCAAAGAAGGGAACAAATATAACAGAAACAAACAACGTTCATAGTGGAACTGAAAATTGTCGAATGACAAAAGTAAGTAGTAGACCATGTATTCTGTTAAGGGTAATAGTGTTCATAATATTTTGGATTAAGTTCACCCCCATGGTATAGATATAAACTACCACTATCCTCACAGACGCATTTTCTAGAGCATCCTGAAAAGAAGTACAGAGTGGACAGAATAGAAATAAGCTAACCTCAAACATATTCAGGTATCTGGTAAAAAGTGTTGGTAAGAAACATTCCCAGTCGATGAACTTGTAGTTTTTCACAACGCGAGCTATAACAGCAGCCCACTGACTGTTCCAGAACTGGCAATTTGGTATCTTGTCCCATTGATCAATGCATAATTTAACCCAAGTTCTGTCATTGCAGAAAACACAAATCAATTGATAATGATTAAGCAAAATTGTAATGAGAAATTAATACTCCTTACTCTGTAAAGAAATCCTGGTTATCCTTGTTGGTCGGAAGAAACAATCTCACAAATCCGGCACCTTCAAAGGCAGAGTTATGCCACGGATTTTCCAGCAGAGATCTGCAAAATACATTCACTCAGTAAAGAGAAACTATATACACCAAACGACAATCTTCCTATTTATTTATTTTTTCTCATCAAGAACTTCATATCTTAGAAACAACCATAGGAACGCAACCCAACTTAAGTCGACAAGATATTTGCTTGCATAGGTCTGATTTGTTTTATACTTGTCTTATTATCTTCCCCCAGGTTCATTGGTCTCCCGAACACTCTTTCTCGTTTGCCACCCTTAACTTGGATTGAATCACTTCCCCTTACTTCTGCATCTTGGGTCCACAATAAGCATGACCAAACCACCTCAAATTTTCTCTCTCATTTTTCCTTCATTCAGTGCAACTCCTAGGTTCTTAGAATGAGTGATCATACCTCTATGCAGTAATTTTATCATACTATGCGTTATAAGAGATACATGATATTAAACAGTGACACTCTTACAGAAAGCAACACATAGCACTTTGTGACATTACTTCCTCGCATAAAAAGACGCAGCTCAAACAAAAAAGGTAGAAATCATTAAAGAACTGAAAATTACCCGAACTCAGACCATATTTCAGAAGCAGAACCTGGAGGAAAGAACCTTCGGCATGATCTAACAAGAGAAGTGACAGTCTCAAAATGTCTCTGTCTCAGTCTCCATCCTTCTGGGCCTGTATTCCTGAAAAAGACAAAAATTCAGACCACCAGCAATTCGTTGTAATTTGAAGTATGAGTTTTAACTAGAGTGACACAGTAAAACTATAGACATGGTAGTTGCACCAGAAAAGAAGAAATTGAACATGAAGCTTATAAAGAGACTTAACCAGTCAAAATATCAATATTTTACACAACAATTAGCATTATACTTTCTTCATGCCTTAAAACAAGTTGACATTATTCTTTTGAGACGAGACGATTTTTGTGCCTGTTCCAACTCATGAGATTGATGCTGAAAAGAAAAGCCAGAGATTCATGAATTACAATATTTTCCCTTGTTCAACGAAGACAAAACAAACATTCAGGCACTGAGGAGGGAGATTATATCCACATGAAGGATGGCTAAAGATCTGTAGATACATCAATCAGTTACTGAAATTTTGATTAATTAATTCACCACTTATTAGTACGTTCCAGCACTCCTTGGAAATACTATCAAGCAACTTGCTAACCGTTTCCATGTTTACTAGTAAGGTAATAATATTATGAGTAAGAATAACAGTTGTTTTCTACCAGTAAAGCCTGTGTTGGTATATTGAGACAAGTGTGAGCTAGTAGAGTTATAATAATATGTGTTTCATGCGTGTAGTGTCACCGTCAATCCTATTGAGTGTCAATAGAAATCCTTTTCCTGTAAATATGGCCTGTAATTGACTCAACATATAACCACCCACCTCCAATCCAGTATTCCAGTAAAGCATCAACCAGCTTACAGATTTATCCTCTCAGCTTGTCAACCACAAACGGTTAACTCATCAGACAGAAAACCAAGTGCTACAACTAAAAGCATTTTACATCACTTTCCCAGGCAACATGGGAATAGTTTCTCATGGGTTCACTATCCTTCCCCTATTGCAACTCATAAAACACAAAAGGCCATATTTTCCCTACAGTGACAAACTAGAACTCTAAAGTCGTGCACCTTCTATACTTCCCACACATCCCCAAAAATCAATAGACTGACCTGTAAGAAAATCCACTTCATATCTTGTAAAGTTCTGTCCAGAAGTCTCGTCCAAAATAACTTCATGTGTACACTCTGTTGTAAGTTATTTCAACATCATGAACTTTGTCTTCCTGAGGAGTTCATAGATCATTTTCGTTATAATCGAAAAGATGTATAGGAAGGACTTCCATAACCGTCACATCCTACACATTAGTTTATTTTTTCTCGTCCATAAAATTACAAATATCTCATCTACCAAATTATCTTTACTTCATTTTATTATTAAATTGCTAATTTTAATTCATTAAACTTCAATGTCTCAATCTTAATGAATTGAGGCTAAGATCTTTGTAGAAAGCCGGTCAAGTAAAAGAACTTAAAGGGAGATCTAAGATGACATGTGCTCTTCCTCTGACGAAAAATCTTCAAATATTTCAGAGCCTCAGCGCAGCTGGTCATCCTAGACGCGAGCCAGATACCTTGAACACGATGTCAATCATTGTACTAATTCCAAGAAAACGAAAGAGAATCTATAGCGAGTTATCCCTTGAGACGATTAAAGATTATGGACCTGGAGGTTATCACAGGGTAGTAGCCAACCCAATTCTTCCAACAGGCAAAAACCGGTCCTCATAGGTCAGAAAATTCTACCAACAGAAGGGACATGGACACTGATGACAAAGAAGGCACAGAATTCTGTTGAGTGTAGTTGGTATATTTCCTTGCAAACCAATAAATACAATAACTCACCTAGTTGTAATCGTACATTTAACTTAGCCTATAAAACTTTCAATGGCTGGAATCAATATTAAACAGCTTGATTTGGTTCAGTGGTTAACAATCATGTTAAATAGCACAAGTACTCTTTCTTGAGGAACAATCATCTCATGACACGAACTGTTTTCTTGGGCATGCACATACAATTAGACATATACATGGTTTTGTGCCACAAGCAACCATACTGTATCAGCTCTAACGGCGTTCAACGAGGCCAAAACAATTTTTGAGCTCCAATAGCAGTAGCTGCTCTGCGACAGGGAATGGTCAATGAGCCTATTTCTGTAATCCACATTTTTGTAGATAGTGCGAATAGGAAATAACCTCCGTGAATGTATAAACTATAAAGAATCCTACAAATTTAATAATCACTCCTGCCAACATGAGTTCAGCCAGGGTAACATAAAACCATGAAAATATATCTGATAAATAAAATTTGCCAAAATGGGGAAATTATAAAATGGTCACCGATTGAGAAACCAATTGTTACAAGGTTTGGGTTAGAGTTTCCCTTTATATGACAAGAAGATAGTTTGTTGATGTTCCAATTCCACCTATTAATGAGATTTGAAGACAAAGTTAAAGCCAAGTTGGAAAGATTTTTCACCTTTTGCTTAAAATATTTGCAAGAAGTGTCCTTTCTCTGGAAAGAAACTCATGTTAACCCGTATCTATCCTAAAACGGCAACTGTCTCAAAACAACCGATAGTAGTATCTAAGCATATGAAGTTGTAACCATGTCTTCTACGGTGGGAGAACAAAGACTTGCCTTGTAAAGTGTGTATTTACCAGTGTATCATAAAGGGGCCTCCACTGAACTATCAACGACAGCTTCTTTCTGTACTTATTTAATAACTTCACTAGGATACTTCCCCATCTAACCTGATAAAGAGAAATAATGCTACTGCTCAGAGACGAATAGAAAAATAATACTTGGAAGAAAGGAAATGTAAAGATGTGTCAATTGTACCACCTGAACATAAAGTTTGTTATGGGAAGTATGAAAGAGTTCCAGAGCCAACTCCACCAGCGAAGAAACATCTTCCAGCGACACATCACTTCTTGCTTTAATAAAACTGCATAACAAAATGATGAGAACTTCACATTGTTTCCAACTGCAAATCAAGTATGATAACAGCTAATAAAATTCATCCCAGGCACTAAAAAAACCATGACGACGAACTAAATTTGAATTTGTTTTATTTCAGTTTGCTTCGTTTCAGTGACAACTGCGGAAAGATTGAAACAAGTAAATACTACAGGGGAACTGTTTCAAACTTCCACCCACACCATATGTACAGGGTAATTTGTCTGAACGTTTCCTGATCTCTCTACGGCAAAAGTTTTGCTCCACTATCGCAAAGAAATTCAAGCATGTAGATCATATCAGCTTCTTGTGTGTCCCACTAAAGAACAGTATGTACCAGTTGGGTCAGTCGTCGGTGACTGGTTATATTCATCACTTAAGTTTAATATATAGATGACAGATCGTGACTTGACATGATTTGAAGTTTTGCTAGTCAAAAAAATATTTGTACTCTACTTAACATCCTTCTAATTTGCTAGTTCATTTTTCGGGATAGCTTGAGCAGCTAAAACTTGCTGCAAAAGAAAAAAAAAAAAAAAAAAGGTCATTAATGAAAACTGGATCCCCTTATCTCCGTCTCACCCTTGAAGCATAACCTTAACCCAATTCTCTATAGTTTTCTAATTGTACCTACTGCTGATAAAAAAACTAGAAAAGGGGGAAAGAATGGAAGAGTCAGACTATTGGAGCTTTGGTCAAACATCTTGTCTCTTGATAAAGTTTACCAGATACCCAACGCTACTATTTTGGAGTACTTCACAAATCGGCCACACATCTCATAGTACTAAAGATGAAATGTGTACCTGACCAGAAATTGATATTGGATACTTTTATCAGGTTAACCATCTAACAATTACAACAAATTAAGAAGCCAACTCAAACTGAGTCACAAGATCAATGTGGGTCTCCACAAATCATAACAACTTGTCAGCCAGTGTACTACGCAGCTAATGCAATGTGTACTCAGCAGAAGTTTTCAGCCAGTGTACTATGCAGCTAATGCAATGTGTACTCAGCAGAAGTTTTCCAAACATAATTAGTTTGGGCGACGATGTGGAAGATCGCAAGAGTTTTTTCTGGTCCGTATTTCCCAAAAAAGATCACCAACTCTGATATGAAAAAAATATTCACGCTCAACAACATTGGGTCCACCTTCGAAATATATGGTGATAGGCTACTGACTATGCAGCACGGACACTCCAAATTAGGTTTTCAGCCAGCATGAAATGCTGCAGGATATTCATGGAAAGAGGTAAATGCATATTGGATTGGCAAACTGGGCTGTCCAAATATTTTGATTATACTATTGACGGGCACATGTCAGGGATCTTGAAACAATTCAAGCAGATTAGTGGCTCAAAAAATATTGATCCAGACCAATGGATCAAAATGCCCAGACGCAAGTTATTAAAATTAACCAGTGAGCCTCCCCAGATACTATATTTTGAATTCACGTATTTTCAGTATGGGATGGGATATCACAATATCCTGCTCTTAAAGATCCACCATCCTCATCACATAGAGGCATGTACTCTTCCAACATAATTCTGTCCAAGAGTAGCAGGTATGAAATATGATCACCAGCCACATGATACACTAGATAGCCTCTGTGCTTTTGTCTTGCAATGTCTCAGAACCATTGCAGGACATTGGCTTTCCTACCATTAGTAACGACCCAACTGGACTTCCATCGAACCAAACGTGCTGATCAATATACTTACGCTATGTTATTAGTAAACAATCCACAATTTTCTCACATCCGAATAATCCGATTCCAAATTCACATGTTCATGAGGTGAAAAGTGGACACACATGATATCAATCTCACCTAATACAATAATCAAAAACAATAAGGAAAAGGGTATCTGATACGAGTACATGATCTGGAAAAAAATGAAAACGGTATCAAACAATAGGCTTATAAGAATATGCAGCTTCATATTCTTTTTTTTTTTTTGATGAAATATATTAAGAACCCCCTATTATATCAAACAATGTGTTTTTTTAGTTTGTTTTAAATCTCCCTTTATCCCTCTACTTGCTTCATTGATTAACTAATGGTAGAGCCAAATCTCAGTTACACTCATAAGACCACCAGCTTAGCTCTTATACATGTCCAAGATCATAAATTTAAGCCATGTCCCATACCAACACTGCTCTTACAAGTCTAAAAACCCACAATAACACCGGACACACAATCAAACAGCAAAAAGCATGAAACTTTGGAAACGGAGCAACAGAAGCACAAATTGAACTAAGCCAATAATAACATGCAATTGAACTCACAGGTCGACTATGGAGACGAATTTGAGAGTGGAGTAGACAGATTCGGGATCGTCCGGTCGGTACAACTCCTTGACAGACTTGACGACTTGACCGAACGATTCCTTCTCCTTCTTCGTCTCTTCGGCGACGGGCGGAGGAAGCCAGGCATTGAACAGATGCATTTTCTCTCTCTTCTTCTTCTTCTTCTTCCTTCTCTCTGTGAAATGGTTCGACTGAGAAAAGCCCTCAGAGATCTCTCTCTGTCTCTATTTATAAAGAAGAAGACGAGTTTTGCTTTTTGCAGATAATGAATGGTTTTTCTATTGAGTGCTTTTCTTTCTTCTCAAGAAACGATCGGTGGTCGGCGGTTGACCGGTGACCGGTACCGGCGGTGGAAAAGGCTCTCTTCTTCGATTGACTTGGTGAGTCGTCAGTGGATTTCTGGAGATACTTTTTTTTTTTTACATCGAGGTAGGTGGTGGTGTGCAACACTCTCTCTATATATACAGCTTCCTTAGCTGAGAGGACATCAGGTGAACCGGGATCTGGAAATTAGACCGGTGTTGAAGAGTCTTGACCCGGGCGACCCGTTTTGGTGGTTCACTGCTAACGGATCCTTTTTTTTTTTTGAGGGTTTTGACCCCGTAAAAAACGTAATTGATTTTATTTCTTAAGTTTATTTTTTGTCAAAAGAGTAATTATATTTCTTTTTAAATTAAAAAGTAATCAGATTTGGAAACTAATAAGACATCCGAGTTCCCCTAAAAAAAATAAGACATCCGAATGCAAATTTGTACTTCTATTTTCACATTTTGGAAACGAAGAAAATCACTGCAAAATGAACAAGTAGGTTTTGACATGTTGCACACAATAATTTTATGTTTCACTCACAGTCCGTGTATTGCCCATAGAATTCATTTACATAATCTGGTAAAGGTTGTTTCAACTTGATTTTTTTTTTTTTTTTTTTTTTTTTTTTTGCATTAGGGTGGTAGCTCAAGTGGTAGAGAGCGTTGGAAATCTCTGCATGAAGTCCCCGGTTCAATTCAAATTGACAACAAAAACATTTTCTCAAAAAAAACTTGTTTATTTTTATGTTTTGCATGCTGTTCAATTCAAATTGACAACAAAAACATTTTCTGAAAAAAAAAAAAAAAAAAAAAAAAAAAAAAAAAAAAAACTTGTTTATTTTTATTTTTTGCAAGTTGTGAATTCAACTTAATTGAATTATAACAAAATATGACAGCAACACAAAAAAATGACAAATCGTAATCTCACAATCAATGTTCACTAAACCACTGGGCTTTGACATCTAAAAGTAAAAGTTTGAACATAGAGATATTAACATGTTTAATTTAATTTTCAAGTTACCACAAATGAGTAATAGTTCAGTGATAGAACATTTGAAGGTCTCGGTTCGAAGCCGGTGTAATTCTAAAAAAATCCAAGTTACCAAAATGCAAGCAAATAGCTGTTCTTTAACTCCACCCAATTAACAACTATAAAGTTTTCTTACAAAAAAATAATATATATATATAAAGTTAATCGCACTTCTGATAGGGTACTAAACATTTTTAGTTTTTTTGCAAAAGAAACACTTTTCATTTTATATTCATTTTTGAGAAATAATATTTTTAGTTAATCACGGTACTTTTTGTATAAAAGTCACCTTGCCAAACAGTTTGAGCTTGGCTCTTGCTCACGTGACGAGCATTTTTGTTCCATGCGAGAAACACAGCACATGAATATGGTCTCCGAGGAATCGAGAAAAAGAAAAGATATATATATTCTGAATCTCATTCACAAAAGAAAACATTATTTAATTGTGATAAAGAAAGAAAACGAACGAAAGAGACAAAAGCTAAAGTTTTAAAGTAAAAGTTTTTTCTGGCAAATCTGCAACCACTAGTTCATGCAAAGATCATAATCAGAATTCTCACATATACCAAACTTTGCTCCAGTTTTGCTCCTCCAGTTGTCAATTATCATCCGACCAAAGCACGGATTATCTATGTAAATTATCATCCGACAGCGTTAATACGCGTTTTTCTCCTCCAGTATTGCTAATTTGGAGAAGAAACTCAGGCTCAAAATAAGTTACCGATGAGAATTCAGAAGATCACCTGCTCAGTTTAAATACTAAAACCCTAATCCTTGCAGGAACAGGTTAAAACAACAAACTTGAAGCCTATCAGACACTCTTAGTCGTCACTCCCGCAAATTTCATGAACTTTCAAAGCCAAATATGCGGAATACACCTTCATCAGCTTGATATTTGTTTTTATCATCGCCGGCATAGGCAAGCAAATTGGATTTTGGATTCCATTCCACGCTGTTCATTGCAGCTCGACAAGGTATTTGGTGAACCGACCGCCCCGTTTCAACACTAGCCTGCACCAAAATAAGTGTAAGTGAATTAGCCCTATGCAGATATGTCTTCTCGTTGACAGTGGCATTTTCTTGCACTCTCCTAGCAACACTCAGAACCACAAACTCTGGCCCTCAAATCACCTAACTTATGGTGGCAATAGGACCGGTCCGCGGCCAAAACCACCCCCCAGACCAGGCCCCCTTCGGTTCTCTCTCCCCCCCCCCCCCCCCCCAGAAAAAATAAATACCCTTGAATACCCCTCCCGGCCCCAAACCCACAAGGGCTATTAGCCCCTAACCGGTCCGGATCACCTTCCTCCCCCAAAGCCCGGCCAGGGCCCCTACCCTCCCAGCAAGGAAGTAAGGAACTAGAAACATATGTGAACAGGATATAATGAAAGGTCAAAAACATACTATATCAATGAACAAGTCTTCGCTTGCAGATGCGATGAATTCTCCGGTGTGATTGAAGCTTATTGTCCTGACCGGCCATCTGATAATAGTAATAGTAACAACAGACAAGGTCATTTCCCATCCAGAGTATATGACAACAGTCATGAATCCAAAGAAGGGGGATAGGGAGACTCACTCAAGTTTGGTGAATGTACGCACACAAAGCATCTCTTTGATATCCCATAGACTCACTAAGGAATCAGCGCTTCCAACGGCAAAGTATCTGCCATATGACAATAACAAGTCAGCTACAGAAACAAAGGACATGACTTCTCACAAGAAATTCAGCAGTTCCAGTCCATGCATACCATGATTATTATAGATCTTATGATGAGGAGGTTTAACCTAATTAATTATTATTGCTTGTTGTTCTGCTCAAATGGTGTAGAGGATATAGTAAGTGCTGTCTGGTTTACTGTAAAAGGGCATTCATACGATGAATCAGTACCAATGGGGAATGGATAAACCCAGAGTATTGTTATGCAGGAAGGTGGTCCTGCTGAGCTAATCATGAACCACTTAATTCAATAACTAGGATAACTGTTCCTAAATATTTTGCAAAAATATGTGAACGTGAAAGAACCTATTAGAGAAGCAGCGGATTATGCAGGATTATAAAAACATAATGGATTGACATGTCACTGCTTGTTTCGTTATTTCTTTTTTTGTCATTTTCCATACAACAAGTATCGTGCAATATCGTGGTATGCAAGCCACTTCAAATAAGTCATGAAAAATGCCATAGCTTAATACATGGAACAAGCAAGCATTTAATCCAACACTCCAGATGTAGTACAATTATTAGTTCATCGGAAACTGTCGTTCTAATGAAAAGTGCTCCAAAATTTCTGCTTTGTATTACAGTAGTAGAATACCTTTGATTAATAACACCAAGTTTTAATCTCCAAATACATTAGTGTGTTTGAAAAAAAAATACATTACTGTGATCTCTTGTCAACTTAGTGAGTTTCACAACAGCCTTTTGGTAGAGATGAATCATATGATGGCATAAAATAAGAGCATGTGAAGTGCCTAAGGCAAGAGATAGGCCTAACCTTCCCAGTGGGTCGATGGCAATACAATAGCAACCAGCTGTATGAGCCATTAGCGTGTCAACTGGTTTAAGAGTTGGATATGATAACACTTCAACAGTGCCTGAAATAATATGATCATAATAAACATCAAATTTTAGAATAGGGAGAAAACTGCATACGATTGGGTAGTAAAAGAGATCTCTATCCCAGAGAGAACTCAACAAGGAAAATAAAAAAAATGGAAACAATTCCAGTGCACAAAAACGTTCTCACCATTTCCGGTAGTCAAGAAGAACATATCTCCTTTCACATTCCATGCAATCTCATTTACCTAATGAGCCAATAATTGGAAGGGAACATATTAACAACATTAGTAAAGGAGATGACTAAGCCCTTGTAGACAAAAATAAGTAAAGAAGACCTTCACGACACTTAAAATCTGTAAGACACCTACACCAGCAATTACTATGACTAATTGACTCAACTCAACTACTTAAAAACTATTCGATCGTGGTAGCAATAAATATACAATGTGAGATGGCCATGCCTATCTTAAAAGTTCATGAACAAAATTCAGAGCCGTGTGATAATAAGTTTCTAAACACAATCAGCTTCTACATGTTGAAGTTACTTCATATAAATCACAGCTTCGGCCTGTAACGCATTCACTATATTGGTAAAGACAAGTGGGTGGTACCAACTGGTCTTCGTAGGAAAGGGAAGAGAAGGCCAAAGTGAACTGAAGGCACTAGCTAAGCAGTCATCTTCACCCATAAACTCTCAGAGTAAAGCCGATAAGATCAAATTGCCATCAGCAGATTAAACTTTGAAAAGCAAGATATTGATTGTGGTCTCGGGTATCCGTAGAAACATTTCCCAAGAAAAATGAGCTGAGAACACACATTTGACGTCTTCCAGTTTCTAGCTAAATCCATAGGGAGAGTTCATGAATACTTTGAACAAGAGATTACCTCGTAATTGAATTTCCGTTTATGGATGGGCTTGAATTTCCGGACATCCAATATTGTAAGTTCATCGTCCTGTGGGTAAAATAGTTATAGCCGAGTTAAGCTATTCATCCTGACGATTAACAAGGCAGAAGAATACACATAGAATTCGGAACCTAAGGTAATAAAAAAGCGTAAAAACCCCAAGTGTTCACTTCCTTTTGAACCAAAGAGACACCCTAATCCAAAAATAAGAAATTTTGGTGAAGAAGTAAGAAGAAGAAAAAGAAAACGCGTATTTCAAACCAGTTAAGGCTATGTTGTCTTGAAGTTTTCTTCTAAACTTTGTGAAAATCCCAAGTTTCTTTTGTATTATCAAGAGAAAATAAAAACCAGAAGGTCAAATAGATTACTTGAACCCGAAAAGAAGCAAAGCCTGTGTAATACGGGAAAAATATCAGGAAACCATAAGAGTCGTAGCTCATACCCTGTTACCAACAGCAACATGAGTACCATCAGGCTTGTAGGTGATGTTAATATTTTCTCCGCTAAGTTCAGTTTGCTGCGAGCATTTTCCACCTGAAACAACCGAGTTACACGGGGTAAAACCTCACAGGCTTACAGTAATTGATTTGTTGTATCAATGAATTTGGCTGTGTTGTCCACAAATTTAAACAAAAGGCAAAAATTACTTTGGCCCATAAATTTCTGTACCATGTACAAAAAATTATGTTTAAAAAGTAAAAACTTGAACACTGATTAAAAAATAAATTAGTAACAATTAGAATATTCTTCTGTTCAGCTACGAAAGAGAAAAAAGGAAATGTACAATAAATCTTGTAATTTCTCTTAATTCTTTAATGATAATTATTAGCAATGGCATCTACACCATTATAAACATAGAACTTCCCATATTATCTCCATGTTCCATCAACTCAGCTGCCCTAAGTATTGGAAGACATGATCCAAGTGTGTGTCACACGGTCTTAGTTTCGATTGTTCACAGCCTAGGAGGTGCACTTGACTTCACGAAGAGTGGAGATATTTGATACTTAGGTGATCTGGGTTTAAGGAAGAGTGAAATAATTGGGTATATCGGGAATTTTATGTTTACATGGCTATATATGCCATTTCCAAATATGGTTCAGGAATTTAAAAAATTAAATAATTTATCATGCTAACATGTGCCTTATTTTGTTAAAGAATTTTGACAGAATGCTAAAATGTTACTAATTTTTTAATTGGTGTCCAAATTGTTACTTTTCAAAGATAATCGGCCAATCTGGTACATACTACAAACATTAGCGATATTTTGCTTAAACAAAAAAAGACGAGTCTAGCACAACTTAATCTCAATTTTAATAAAAAATTATCAACACAAAATAATACTATAAATAAAGCTCGATGGACCCATCATGCCCGACATCATCAGAAACCCAACTAAAACAAAATTCAAACAGGCGCTTAATGAATATAAAGGGCGTGGACAACTCGTGTAATGGAAAAACATTCAAAGAAGAAGGATTAGAATTTGGTGGATTGAACGTTCTCAATAAAGATGTTCTGCCAAATGACTATGGAGGTTTAGTTGGAATAGGAATGAAAATGCTGTAGGAAAGTGAATATACTATATACACAAAGAACTGGGTTGTAAACTTGGAAGAATAATGAATAATAATGGCAATAGTTTATGAAGTCCAAAATGTGATTCTGTGGAACGAGATATCATGTAATTCCGAGATTAGTGTAGAAACAACGTGATTTGGTAAACTAAACAAATATGTTGAGCTTCAGACTACTCTATCCGCCTGATATTAGAGAAATGCCATAAAGGATGCCAATACTTTTCAGGATTGTGGTTTTGCCCATTGGAGATAATCCAGACACGCTTGTCGAAAGGTTTCTTTCAGGTAAAGTCTTGTTTCGCCTAGTTCATTCATTTGAACATTATTGTTCTCTTTCTACATTGAATATAAGCTCAAATTGGAAAGGGTCTTATAGGATTTGCCTCCCAACAATCCCAGCATGGAAAGTTTTATCTATTTACTGCGACTTTTGCTTGGTCATAGTATCGCACATGAACAAAGCTTTTGCTTAACGGGAGTAGAATCAGTGACTCATCTTCTACTGCACTGAGATATTGCATTTGTGTTGCACATTAATTCAAGGGAGAACTTCGGCAGGAGAACGAAAAGCACAAGAATGCCATGATATCAAGGCTTGTTCTATCCATTGGGCAAAAAGCAGCCTTTCCTACGACACAAAACCTCTGCAGCAAAAAGACCGGTCTCTCAAGTGAAGAAAATATGCTGCACTGCTGACAACGTATACTGATTGACCAAAGTGCCATGTATTAACCCCACCCCCAAGCACGAGTCTGTTACAACCAGATGAAATCGATTATATGACGAGATGAGTCTTTTGGCCCTAAGCTGTTTTAGTGTTTTGGCTCAACGTATATCTTGTCCTGTTGGTTCCCTATATGGTGTACTCCACAAAATCGCATTTTCTTAGAATATGATAGTTCAATGTAGTATCAGGCCACTGCATTAGTCAAATACTTAATTGCCTCTTTCTCAAAAACAATTTCAAATCTTGCGGCGCTAATCAATTGAACTACTCCAGTCAGATCTATCTTTCACATTTTCATCTTCTTTTTTCTATAAATAATATGCCATACAGGCTGAATTTGACGAAGCAGACACCTTCATCCAAACAAAATTTGTAGTTGCTTTGAAGTTTCTATAAGCATTTAAGAGGTCTCTTTCCCATTTTCAGGTAAAATGGTTGAATAGATCAGATTTTTAACCTTTAATTTCTAGTTCGGTACTAATGATGATCTCTTGTACTAAAGCCTTTCATCATATAGCTGATTATTGCCTTTGATTTACCCTTGCATAATAGTAATGTTTTCATCTATGTATGCTTATTTTCTTTGTTTGTGGTTTTGTCAATTTAATCTAGTTTTATTAGCATCATATACAGATCTTTCAAATGTCCTATGTGTGGTTACTGATTTGTGATTGTTCAACTGTCTTTCGACAATTTTCTTTTTGTTTCAGTTTATTCTAATTATTATATAAGATGGGGGCACAACGCTGCGTGTAAGGAAAAATACTTCAGTAGTAATTGATATTTTGATTTACTTATTATGCCCAAAGATCTGATCATCAAAACATGCATAAATCCCAAAATACAAATATTCTTAAAATCAACTCTACAAGTCTAAGAATGTACTACAAGTATGTAATGTAGTGACCTCTTCAATTCAATAAGTAATTATTTATTAGCCATGTTTTTTTATCATTCTCTTTGTGACCTCCCATCGGAGCCAAATTTTTAGGATCACCAGATGTGCTCTGTGGGTTGACCTAGGCAAGCCAATACCATTAGTTATTTCGTTCTTATGCCACAGTTGATTGTCGTACTAATTACCACTGTAAGTTTATAACAAACAAGGACAACATGGTTATGAGGGTCTCTGAATTATTAGGTTATCAAAGTTCACTAAGGATTACCATTTCAGTAATAGATTTGTTCCACATGTGCCACTTTATCTATTTAACTTTTCCCTACACAAGGGTTGGCTACTTGGCTAAGTTACTGGACCCCGTAAACATGTGCATTATGTCATGTGAAAATTTTATAATGTGGCAGGTCCAGGTGTGCAGTGCGAGCTGACCTAGGTGAGCAAATACTATAGGTTATTTCATTCTAATGATACTGATGGTCACGTTATTAATTACCACTATTATAAGGACAGCATGGTTATGAGGGTCTTTGAATTGTCCCAGAATACTAGTTTATCTAGTTAACATTGCGCCTAAAATACTGAACAGGATGGCTATGTTGCCAAGAGGCCAATTAGGTGCACACTACGTCATGGGAAAAAAATAATGATATGGCATGTCTAGGCTTCTATAGATCACGGTAATTGAGTTGTAAGTAACTATAGACAATTTTACTAATCATTACACTGAATTGTATACCTGCATTGCTGACAATACATTTTCTTATACATTAAGCATAGGTGTTCAATGATCACTACAATGTAATTCCTTCCTCTAGACCCCACTCCTCCCCGCTTCTTTCCCCTTTTGTAACAGAACAGAACTCCGAGATAATAAGTAGGGAAAGCCACTGGGATGGCTTTGGCTCGTCATAATGACCATTTCAGTGTGGAGGAACTTCATGTCTTGCAGCTTGTGATCCAGATCTCAGTTTTCTAGACTAGGAGTGAATTGCTTTAATACATGATTTAGCTCGTTGATTAATGGTATTGATCAATCTGGTTTACCCTTTCTAAGCTTCAAGGTTCAACAGTTCTTAGAATGCTGTATAGTTACAGCCATAAACAGCTGGTAGGAAAAGCCTTATGAAGGTGTAGCAACATAATTTGGCTGAGTCCAGTGACATAACAATATCCTTCTTTTCAAAATCCTTAAATCATTTCACAATTCTCATGGCATTGGTGTCAGCCTTGATCAGGATTGTTACAACATTCTCAAGTCTTGGGAGATTACGCTTCCAATTTCTGTTCTCGCACAAATTTATAGGTTAGCATTAATCAACCCCATTTCCCAGCATGAACATTCTGATTAAGTACAAACTTTTACTTGTGAATACCTAGTTGAGCATCTCTAGACAGAAGCAAGACTATAACATTCCTATAAGGTTTCCTGTCTCAAGCTTTAAATTTTAGGAGTTACGTGAATGACGCTTCCATTACACTTCCTTCTTTGTCAATTCAGATTTCAGTTAAGAGAGCATCATGCCCGTCTTTTGGCTGCCTACACGTCGGCAGAAGTCCAATGCACATTCTATTTTATTTTTTTGTAAAATACATTCACTTCTATACATGTCTACATATTTGTTGCAACTTGCAACCAAGACTGCTAAAGCCATTTCACCACAACTTATTTCAACTAAGCTACAGTCAAACTCCTGAAGGACTTTCCTTCCTAACTTTTTTAGAACAAACTTGAGCATATTGCCATACACTACTTACTTACTGCGAGCATCCCACAAACGAACTGTCTTGTCGCCTGATGCAGTTGCCACCAAGTCTGCATGTTTTGGATCCCAACATAACTGATCCACGCTGTCACTATGCCCCTTCAGCTCAATGTCTTTAACCTTACCCTGCAAGTGACATTGTTCAAATAGTTGTTAATACCAGGAATATATGATTGTTAAGGGGAAGCAGACCACCACAGCTATTTGCATGAAGGAAAGCTCTACCGCATCTCAATCGGCAAGCTAGCTGTAGCTTGTAAAATGCAAAACAAATGTCGAAAACAGCTTCTCGGCCAAATCTGGTCTTTTCAAGAAAACTCGCCAAATGTTGCCCAGTCCTTTGACTCCCAAAATATTAGATATGGAGAAAAATAATTAGAGGATTCTGCCGAGATGGATTTGATTGCTTGGTTCTGTTGAGGTATATGGGTAAATTTAATAGTATGGGTATTCTGGTTCTAAGGTGTTGGATTCTAACTTCAGATGATGGTTCTTAGTTTTCGGTTAATTATATACTTTATTCACTAACATAAGTGAAGATAATGCTATTTGTTCTATGGACCAATATTACACTACTAATTTACTAATGGTGTGTTTGGATGAGGTATTAAAAGATGAAATTTCATCAAACTTGGAATTATAAATCCTAGCATTTCAAAAGTACTTGTTTGGATAAAATATCCACAGGAATTTTGAATATCCAGTCATCAGAAAATTGGAATTTCGAGAGGCCGGATTTCACGTTCTAATTCCACCTAAGGAGTTTGTCCATTGCTAAGTGTATTGTGCAGTTAAAAATTAGAATGTAATTATTTGACAGACAAAATTTACAGGACCACCAAGATTCCACCAAACAAGGAATTTTAGATCACATCACAAGAAATCATTTCATTTAAAATCCCGTCATTCCGAAATCCCTACATATTTTATAATTCCTCATCCAAACACACCATACATTTTATTGCCTGCAACAGTGCACAAGAAAATTCCGAAGAAAGATGGATGAACTCAGACAAATTACCAATACTTGAGCCTAGTATTAACATTCAGTTCCTGCATTTGTATTAACCTTCTACAAGTTGTCAATGAGTGATTACACCAATCAAATTTCTCCACTTTAATATGCCATTTTTATCTCATGTAGACATTGATATTCCGTAAGACAGTTCTCTCTGTCCCCAAATACTTTTTTCGCCATCTCAAATTCCAAAGTGCTTGTTACGGAAACATGAAACAAAGATTAGGGCTTGGCAACAATCTTACATGTCCGTGAGGATCAATCTGCCAAATACGAGCCGTTTGATCAACGGAACCAGACGCGAGCTTCGTCCCGGTGCAATTCCAAGCCACCGAGTGCACCTACCGAAGCAAATCAATTCGTATGAACTCGCAGTTATGGACAAGGCTCTAGGGTTTCGTTAGAAATTGGTAGCTTAAATTAGGAGCGATTGAGAATAGAAAATAACCTTCTTCTTGTGGCCTTGATATTCTCTGCTATGGAGATTCTTGAAGGGTACTGCATCCGCCATTGCTTCGCTTCTCTGGTTGTTCTCTCTCGACGTCACTTTCACTCCCCAGTCTCGTCGCAGTTCGACGCCAGAAGCTACTGTTAGCGGGAAGAATATCGCAGGTTAAACCGTAGGTAAGCCCACTACAGCCCGGCCCAACTATAAACTATCAAGATTATGTCCAAAAAGTTATTTAAATTTGACCAGAAAAATAAATAAATACAAATAATGGAAATAAAAATAATTCTTTCTTTGCAAATGGGTGCTAGTTCGGTGGCAGAGCATTTGAAGCTCCTGCATGAGGTTCCGGCTTCGATCCCGTCTATATGATGTAATTTCTCAAAACAAAAATTTTTGTAGAAGAAAATTTATATTTCACTGCTAGTAGAAAAAGGGTAAAAAGAATGATTAAATGCTGGACCAAATTTGGTCCACGAGCAAAGGAAGGACCAATTTGGAGGCTGTACTGTTCACTAGACTAAATATTAAAATATTTGATTTATTCATTTGTGTTTAGTTTTGTTGTATTGAGACGGTGTTTTATCAATAATTAAGCCGATTAATGCTAATTTTCATTATGTTTAACTGTATAATTTTATAGTATGGTATTTTTCAGATAAAATGGGTCGAACATTATATCATTTCCACTATTTAAATTATTTTTATTATTCATATTTTATAACTAATTCACCGGCCTTGTTTTTTGTTTTAAATAAAATCTATTTATTTTTCTATAAATATTACGCATAATATAGTTGTTTGATGATAAGTAAATAAAAACTAATAAAATATTGCTGGAGGAGCAAATTTGGTCATCGTTGTTGGAGCAAAAATTGGAAAGTGGAGGACCAAATTTTGGTCCAGGACCAAATTTGGTCCAAAAGTACAAATATTTGCTGTCGTCCATAGGAGATGCTCTAAATGTCTAGCACCAAGAAATCAGTACGAGTTTCACTCTCAGCTGCTTATTATAAGAAAGTTGCGAGTTGGACATGAAGTTGGTTGAACTGCTTCGGTATTTATTGGAGTGGGTAATGTAGGGTTATATTAGTGGTTGTTGAGTGGCCAAAAATTCGGCATGAGCACGTAGTACAATTTAAATGTTTGAGAAGTGTGAGGTAGACAATTCGTTTGTAGAGTCGCGCGCGTCGATTTTGGAAATGCGTATTTTGTTTGAATTGCCCCTCAAATCGTCAAAGCGTGATTTCGATGCGCTTGCTTCATATGAACCATACAATCAAAAATGGAATAGCCAAATATATAACTATTTCTTTACATATCTTTTAAAGAATATGGTGTTCGTATGAATAACTCTTTTTTGGTTGTCCGTTTATTGTAAAATAAAAATAAAAATGAGGTGTTTGGATATATAATGATTTTGACTCACTTCCAGCTGAGTTTGAAATTAAAAATGTTTATTGTTCTATGGTGCTCCTCTCACATGTAAATTCCATTTTTCTCTCTTCACAACTAAATACAATCATTACTTCCAAAATAATTTCTAATTCAACATGCTCTTATTTCGCAAAGTACGCAATAAAAAAAGGGAACGATCGACAGCTGAACTGGTACAATTGTTTTTCGACATTGATAAAATAAACACATATTACATGTCTATGAGTAGAGCGAGGGTAATGCATTAGTCTTAAATAACTACTTCGAATATTTTTTATTGGTTGAAAAATAAGTAAAATAGTTAAGCTACTTAAGTTCAAAAAGTTTAATTTAAACTACTCGTGTTGTTTGTGATTGTAATTACAAGACATGCTTGTTTTCTAAACTTGTATAGGCAGCAATTTTAGAATAATTTATTCATTTGTTTTTTATGCGAACAGAAGTTGTAGTCTCTGCTCTTAGTTGTTTGTGGATTGTACGCCGACATGCAGAGCGGCGATGGTGGCTAGATGGATAAGACGACGTTGGTGGTTATGGGCTAAGGTTCACATGACATCTATCTAAAGAAGAAGAGACATAACTATGGTGAGGAAGCCAGGGAGGTATTGTGGCTATTTTCGTGAAGTTTGTTCACAAATTGACCTCTCAATTATAAATACTGACTGCAACAACTTGAAAACATGATACTACGAATGTTGCAATTGAAACTATCACTACCAATATCACCCATAATGAAATTACGAGTACCACCAATGTAATTTAGGCAAAATATATTATACAAATTATTCCCTATAACTGATATATAAGTATATCTATACACACACACACATTTACATGTGACTTTTGGTCCGCCCATCCCCCTCATTCACGTTGATTAACTTCCATTACCCTTTTACGTTGCAGGTGCCCCGAGCCCACACTATCGGATAGTCTAAAATAAGATTCTCCCATATTGGTAGTTTTTATGTGTAATATGCGAGACTTATGAGTCACGCCATTTTAGCTTTGAGTTTTAAGTGAAAATTAGGTCTTATATTAATTTCTTTGTAGCCCACAAATCATGATCCATTACATTCATGGCCCACTACAACTTTTTGGGTGAAGAAACTTCATATCTCACAATTGAGGGGTTATTTTGAAGAACAATCACTAACTTTATTGATGCCTCTGTATATGTGTCGGAATGTGCACCGCTTAAGATACCTCATTAATGCTTTCCGTATATCAATAGCGAAGCCAACTTTAGAGAAGCGGCGCAATAATGGATTAGGATTTGAGAAATATGGTTGAGATTAACATATATGTCAATCGATTGGGTCGGGTTGGCTTATTTCGGATTTAGTAATTCGGTACCCGCGACCCACCCAATTTTGACGGTTTGGGCAAAATTCATGACCAATAATTTAATCAGAACTTTCATCCCTTTCTGGTCTATCCGGTTCGAACCGTGCAGTTTGTTCTGGTTTGGTCGGTTTTCGCTCACCCATGCAATGCAGTTGGAAATAATAAATAGACCATATATGCTCTACATAAAAAACGATAGGTTTACCCCTTATAGTATGACTTGAACACATTTTCACATATACAAATTTGGACAATGACATTTATGTAGTTTTATTGTGCCTAACTTGATGACACTTGCACCCCTTCTACGCGACGCGGTTAGTTAGGGAGGAGGCTGGCTACTGCAAAATTTTGTAGGACAAAATTGGCTCAAATCCTCTTCCTCCCTATAAGATCGATCACATCACCACATTAAAAACGCATATTGGTTCATTCATTTGTACAACACAAACAACAAAGAGATGCTCCTAAATAACTCATCTAGATAACTTCACAAACTCCCACTATACAATTGTTAGAAAAGTTTATATTTTGATTTGTCCACCTGCTAAACAACACAAAAAAACTTAAAAATAACTATTTATATATTCTCACTAAACTGACATTGAAAATATAAGAAAATGCGTATGTTAACTTATAAGCGGTCAACATAACAACACGTGCTAACACAATAAAACGCTTGCAAGCAAACACAAGCCACAACAAAGAAGTATGTCATCCACTGATTACTTCTTGAAAGTAAATACTTCTAATTAATATATTAAAGTCATTTAACTATGTTATTTGATTAAAAAATTATGCACACTCTCATTTATTTTCTCATAATTTTATAAAGTCATTTTTAGTCTACAAAATATAAAAAAGATTGATCAAATTGTGTATCATTTTGTTACTCAAATCACCTAGTCCAACTGATCTCTATGCAACCTTGACATACATCCCAGTCGGTCTCCTAACCGAGCTCTGACAAGGATCAACCTAAATTCTTTCAGTCTCGATAAGGAATCGACCACCACATTCATCATTATATAGTCTTTCCACCCAAATTCATATATCAGTTGAAACTCAGAATGCATAATTAAAAAATAAATCAAGTAGATATGTCGAAAATTTCAACCACAAAGAAAGATGGGTGGGTTCAGTTTTAGGATTTCAACAAGGGCTACTATGACAGAGAAGAGAGCAAAACCAATTACAATTTGGGATTAATTTACTAATCAGAGTTTTAAGTCGTACAACACGTTAAAGCTTGTTTTTTTTATCAGATCTGGAAAAAAATTGTGTGCATCTACTCCAATATTTTCAACTACAAGTTGTTTAAAATAAGCATTTTGAACGGTAGTTCATGTTATATTTTATCTAAATTAACTGTTATTCATCATGATTATTAAACTAATATTGTAAATCGAGAATTGAGAGACAAGAAATAAAGAGAGAGACAAGATGTAGGGAGATAATAGTGTTGAGATGTGTATTATTCTCCAACCCTAAGCCTCCTTATATAGGCATTAGGTGGGCTTCTGAACCAGAATATAATTATACAAAATACACCCAACTATGTGGTGGATATTCACATCAGTCCAATAACATATTTCACAACACTCCCCCTTGAATATTCACCACTACGATGCCTCATTAAAACCTTGTCATGAAAAACCCAGTAGGAAAAATCAATGACTAAGGAAAAAGAGTACATCAGTGAATTCTATTTCGCTCAGCATCGTTGATGACATTCTTCTAGAACGCATCTTAATAATCTTGGCAGCCTCATTAAAACCTTGCTTGAAAAAACCCTGTGGGACAAAAACCATAGCGAAGGAAAAAGAGTGCCGCATTTGGATTGGATCTCCCCTCTTTCCAACACATTTGTACCTGACAAACAAATCAATTGCAAGACCAAAATCTAATAATATACAATTACTTAAACATAATAAAATGTATATGCACCTAAAACTACTCGCGAGTGTACACTTTTGATTTGCTTCAGGCAAATAATATTTCTCATAGGTACCAACATTCATGGAACTTCACAAATTTGTGATTCATACGATCGTATTGTAACTAGTTACATTTCAACCCATCTTTTGTTGTTCCTTAGTCCCCGAGACTAATACAACATTACATCATTCTCACCACAAGATGATTATACTAATGAGAATTTGTCATGATCCATACATCATGTTTCTCATTTTACAAGTTCCACACTTAAAAGCGGACATAAACCTCATGAGTCCCACGCGTTACAGCGGACATATAACCTTAACATGAGTCTCACGCTTAATAGCGGACATATAATAACTACAAAGATCCCACGCTTACCGGCGGATATGTAGCCTCTGCATAGTATGTAATTTATGCTTCGGGTTGTTTGTATGCTCTACATATTCAAACTGATTGTACCCGAGCAATTTTCTATGCACTTGTTGACTTTGTTGGCCAATAACTATTTAGTCAACATTCTTCCCATAAAATAATCATATGATTTATATAGCGCTTCTTCAATTCTATCATCATTATTAGTAGGATCATACTATTGCATTAAGGTACCTTTAGCTACTTCCAGAGTTATAAGCCTCTCCCAGGGCTGTTCAATTACCAACGTTGGTTTTGATCCATTATGATGATGTATATATGAACCCCCAAGATTTCTCCAGAATCTTGTGTTCTTAATTTGTAGAGCATTTTAACCATATCCCAAATTATTTTGGATGCTTTGATTTATGTTCCTCTTCTGGAGGATTAACACATGTACACAAGCAACCCTTTAATGCTTAAAGTGTGTACCCAAACCGACACCCATTTGTCGGGAAGCTATCCATTTTGTTGGGATTTCGCATTAGTACATACCCGTAGAGACAATGATATTTTGGCTCACGTCATGCAATAGGACCCATTCTCCCCCTCATGACTTGAGCAAGATGATCATAACCATAATGATACTTTGTTGATGCTTCAGGCATTAATTTGTCCCATATCTATATATACTATTTGAGAACCCCCGTCTCAAACTTGGCATGAGAAAATGCCACGTGGAAATTATTATTACTTAATGTAAAAAGGATTCATTCAAGTTTAAATTTAAATCACATCTGCATAGTTTAAACTAAAAATGAAAATACTGGCGCCTTCAACATTGAACTGGAATGAAAAAACCTGGCGCCAATTTGAAAACTTAATTTAGTTGGTTAAAGAATGGTATAAAAAGTATCAATTAATGGATAGTTGATTACGGGAGAATTAACCAAAAATAGGCTTTGAATGAATACTAAAATGGTAACGGTAATATAAGATTTCCAAACATAATACATAGGGGAATAGGAAACTTTGTTTCATAAAAATATATAAATTTTTTTCTTCATTCCTACACTCAAAACAAACTCAGTCAGTAGAAGAATACAACCCACGAAGGGACGCCAGCGATCTAACGACGGTGATAAGTCAGGTATTGCTAAACTTTTGATATAACATCACGTCCCTATTTCTAATGGTTTGTTTGGCGTTGAATGAATTATAGCACTTTATTAGTAAAACCCAGTTTATATGGGATGTGAAATTGTGCAAGTGATTTCCATATTCACCTGTTTCACAATCTTGTATCACAAAATAGAGGCATAGAGCAAAGCACATTGGCAATAAATTTTGCGTAAACAGAGATCGAAGAAGGGAAACGTGGAAACACTTCATGTTGTTTCAGCACATCAAGTTGAAATTCCACCTAAACCTCTCATGAAGTTGAGGTAAGTGCAAAGACAAAGGAGTAGAGCCTCCTCTTCTTCTTCTAGAAATTTAGTAAACTCAGTTTTCAATTTACTCAACCATGGCTGATCTGCAGGAGTGCAGTATCGTACTCTGGGCAGGGTCACTTTTTTTTAGCGAGGGTCATGGGGTGGTCACCTCTTCCCTTTCATTATGTATAAGATAGCAATAATTTATATGTATACTCTTGAAATTCGATTAATAGTGTAATTGTTTTTTTTTTGGAATAAAAAAAAAATTGTGTTTGGTGTTTTGTTATTATTTTTTGTCCGGTAATTCTCTTACCCACTATATTCTATTTTTTTTACCAGTCACGGCCGGAAATGAGGAGCGGAGAGATCAATGTAGGTTGGCTCGCTTGACGCGCAAGAGAAAATTAGATGAGCAAATACAAACCCGCATGTCCGGTGAGTTTTAGTATGCTTTGTTCATGAATAAAATTGATGCTTTGTTTATGTGCATTATTCATTAATAAAATCGATGCTTTGTATATTTGAAGTTCTCATGCCCGCTGCCGAAGGCATTCACTTGCGCGAAAGAGTCACTCGCCCTCCCCGCATAGGTAATACTAAGAAGATTGATTGTTCTATTATGTTATTTTCCTTTTTCCTAGGTTGTTTAGTTTTTACTGACATCGTTTCTTTGGTGGTGTGGGTGAAGATGTGCATCAGGCGGAGTCTTCTGTTTTGGGAGAGACAGTTCAACACAACGGTATGTACCTTTCCCATAGATAATATCTGGAAAAAGGTTGTAGGTTTCTTCTATATTATTTTTTATTTTAAGTCACATTTTAGATACGTTCCCAAGAAAAAATTCAAAATATCAACGGTCGTCCTGTATTTACTGTTTAAGCTTCTAACTGTAATAGTGGAAGAAAAGAGAAAAGAAAATAAAAGGTTTGGAAGACCCGTTTATTTATTTTTTTAAATGGGGAGAGATAGTGTCGAAGTTTCAAATACTGAGAGGGTTTTTAGGATATGTGTCTGAAATTTTGACCGATTTATTTTTAGTAGCTAAAATCATGCTTAGTTAGTTAGAGAATGGTATGTAAACAATGTCTAAAATGGAAAATCTGAAATTTTGACCGATTACTTTCAGTAGCTAAAATCATGCTTAGTTAGTTGGAGAATGGTATGTAAACAATGTCTAAAATGGAAAATCTGAAATTTTGACCGATTTAATTTCAGTAGCTAAAATCATGCTTAGTTAGTTGGAGAATAGTATGTAAACAATGTCTAAAATGAAAAATGGTATAAAAAACGTGATTGGTCAGTGACAAAAAATTGGCATGTAAATTTACATGGCGTAATAAATGGATAGACATAGGGGATTCTTCTAATATTTTCTTCTCCAATTAAAATAATTCATTTGATATTTCTAACAAAAGTTATTTATTTGATAATCATTAATCAAAATATATCCTGTTTGGTGGCTGCACATAGGAGATTCTTCTAATATTTTGTTCTCCAATTAAAGTAATTTATTTGCTGGCCTGGTGTTTCTAAAAGAAGGTTATTTATTTGGTAACTATTAATTAAAAGATATCGTGTTTCGTTGCTACTTTCTAAGCGATTTCTAAATGTTATCCTATGAGTTATTTTTTTTTAAATCGATCTAAAAGAGTCATGATCTTTTGTAAGTCTAAAAGTTATCATTTGATTCCTCAAAAAAAAAGTTATTATTTGATCGCGATAATTTACTAATAATCTATATATACTATTTGAGAATGTCTTCTCCAGCATTGCATGCGAAATTGCCACGTAGAATTTTCAAATAATTAATATAACTTCTAAAATAAAATCGATTAATTAATTTCATATTATACGTTAGTAATGTAAACAACGTCTAATATGGAAATTGCCAAATATAAAATTTCATTTTTACATATAAATGGAATACAGTGTAATTAAAACTTCAAAACTTACCATGTAAACATAGAAATGATTGATTTATTATTAATACTTTTCACAATGTATTTGATTATTCCTAAATTATCATCACTAGACTATGAGAGATCAAATATCACATTCTGAATGTCTTCTGAAGTTGTCGAAAATAAATTTTCATTTTCACATCCAAATGGAGAACAGTGTAACTAAATGGCAATAAAACGTACCACTATGATTTTAATGTAATATAAATGGCAATAAATAAATTATTGCCTATAAATGCAATAAAACGTCCCTCCCTTTTACATATTCACCCAATCAAAGCACTAGACAGTATTGATATTTTCATATGAACTTTGATTTCTATTCATTATATACAATATTAATCTCTCACGCAACAACTTAGTTTCTTTGTTTGTTTGGTATTTTTTGTGTTCTCTTCATTTATTTACCCTCACTTGCAAGGTTGTCAAACCGGCAGGTTGACCTACATGGGCGATCGAATTGACCCGCTCAAAAATCTGGCGGCTGACAAACCCGCAGCACCTGTGCAAACCCGCCAGTTGACCCACAGGTTTATCGAGTCAACACATTGTGAAAATAGTATAGTTTTGTTAGGTTTTTGATCTTTAGTGCACGAAAAACTGGGGCATATAGACACCCAGCTTCAAACACCGGTGAACCATTTGCAATTATCACAAGATTAAAAGATTAACTATAAAGACCAATATCCAATCAACCACACTGATGATTGTCAAAATATCAAACGGACATCTAATTAAGATTATATGCAAGTTTCTTTTTCTTTTTCTTTTTGAGGGACTTATTTAAGAGATCCTACATAGTAGAATTTAGTTTAGTAAGTTTTAGTTGCACCCATACTTCAATTAAGTGGCTCGATGCAAGCAAAAATATAAATGAATAAATAAATAAATGCAAAATAAGTAAATAAATAAATTGGACTTATTCCTAAAACTTTTAAATTTAAAACTTTGTAGCATTGAAACAATTCATATACATAAACACAAATGTAGCATTTAATCATCAAAGATTCAAAAAAGTTAACTTTTCATTGGTGAAAAGTTATGTGCACGTAAATAATTGAATATTTTAAGATAAACGTAATCCGGGCGAGTCTCGGGGCGCGGGTCACGAGTCGAGTCTACCCACCCTCTACGAGTTTATGATGACACAAAGTTGAATAAACCTTGCTCGCTCGATCCACTTTTTTTTTTTTTTTTTTTTTTTTAAGGTGTTAATTTGCAAAATGTGAAATAGGAGACAAATTTTCATTCCTCTCTTTTCTTTCTTCTTTTCATATATTAATCAATTTTTTTTTTAATTGTTTTCACAATTCACAAGGTATATTTTCCCTTATTGTGCAATTTCAAAGGTTTAAAGATAAATGGATGATAGATGGATAGACAGGGATATACATTGTAATTGCTGAATCAGTTTGCTTTGGATGTGTTACACCGAACTCTATTTATCATTCCATAGAATTGTGCACTAATAAACTGGCATGAATAGACATGTTTTCGTGCATCGCACGGGTTCAAAGCTAGTGTACTTTGTATAAACCAATCCTCAGATTTAAACAAAAAAATTGACAATAAGCAATCTCTTGGACGCCGTAGTTCTCTAATCAAAGTTTCTTCCAAGAAACCCAAAAAGAGACGTAAATGTCAATACTTTTATTTGAAATTGAGTGGTTGTAGATTCTCTCTTCAGGGAGATCTTTTGATGTTATTTTATAACTTCATGTTATTATATTATTTTTCATAAGTTCTGGTATGAAAATCACTTTTTACGCATATAAAATGTGTTTGTCCAATAAAACCTCACGGACTAAGAACATCTTCTGGATGCTCTACTTGAATCAATAACAAGTGTATAAACGGTAAATTACTAGACGAGATTAAAAATAAATGAGTATATGATACAAGAAATAAACATAATACAACCTCTTCGGGAGGGTGGATCATAGTTGAATTGTATCAGTCTCTTCAGGAGATAGTTAGTTATAATATTTCATAACTTCAGGTTATGAAGTCATAACTGCTGGTTATGAGTGATATAATGTAACTCCTGGTACATATGACATGGTCAGCTTTAACATCGATGGCGATTACGAATGCTCTTCAGGAGGTTCGTTTTTGATCCATAATGAGAGAACAGAAGAATAGAAGTAGCAAAAAATGCATAAAAAATAAATAAATTGAAGTAACAAAGTATGACCTCTTCGGGAGGTTTACACGAACATTGTAGGACATCTCTTCAGGAGATGTAACAAATTATGACTTCAGATCATAAGAAAATTGTCGTAACTTCAGGTTACGATGAAATTTTCTTGTTCCATAACTCCAGGCATGGTAAATATTGGTTCAATTTGTAATGTACAGACCTCTTCTGGAGGCTTTTAATAACAAGCGTTTCAGCCATCTCTTTCGGAGATCTTAATAATATTTGTTATGACTTCAGATCATAAAAATATTGTTGTAACTTCAGGTTACAATCAAATCGTTATGTGGTTCACAACTTCTGGTGTGAAAATATTATCTTTATAAGCGTATGAAAAGCTTAAATTGATAGTGGTCATGGGTTATGAAATCCCAAATCTCTTCTGGAGATATATACAATAACTTCTGACTAAGCAGGTCAGGAGACATATATAAACTTCCCAAACAACCCATATAAGCTCCGTGGGCCTCATCTATTGAGCAAATAGTAACTTTTTAACATGAAAGCAACATAATTCTTTTATGAGATTAAACTTCTGGTTCAATCCATTTAGGCCACTTCGTCCCGAATTTTTTTTTCATGATACTTTTATAACTTCAGGTTATAAATATCATTCACAAAATTTAAAACTTTCGGGATCGTAAAATAGGCCTCTATAACTTGAAAGTTACAGAAAATTTTCATATATAGTGTACAACTTCAGGTGTATAAAAAAAATCGACAATAATATCGATAGAACAAGAGCATCATGTCGTGAGACCTCTTCAGAAGATCTATTTTCTTTCTCTTTTGTTATAGACTGTTCGGTTAAAGATAGAACAAGTAAAGTGCAAATATATAAATCGGCACATATGTAGGTATATGTAAATCTAGAAGACTAATACACAATATTATATAGCAAAAACACGAGTTCTTTTCTAATAACGAGAATAGCTTTAGTGTTAGTACTTTTGAGTAAAAAACATATGATTCCTTGTACTACGAGATCCCTAAAAGAGACTCTACTAAATACCATTGAACAGGAAGCTTCTTGCGAGTAGATACTATAGAAAAAGTACTAAACTCATGTGCACCTCACTCAGGGTAGTTGAGCATAATACCAGCGGTTTGATAACTAATATGATGGCCTGCTAAGATTTTTCGTTAGTGATGGAGTTGCTGGCTTATTTTTCGGCAGGTCTTCAAAGTCGTTTCTCTCAGGAGCACTATCGTGCTAATAACGTATTGTAATCGAGAATTGAGAGACAAGAAATAAAGAGAGAGACAAGATGTAGGGAGATAATAGTGTTGAGATGTGTATTATTCTCCAACCCTAAGCCTCCTTATATAGGCATTAGGTGGGCTTCTGGACCAGAATATAATTATACAACATACACCCAACTATGTGGTGGATATTCACATCAGTCCAATAACATATTTCACAACAACTAATATGCAACTTTGACACCCTGTATGGTTTGAGGAAAATGAAAAGGAAAGGAAAAAGATTCCATCACTATTTTCCATTTTGTGTTGGTACTAAAATTACAAATAGAAAAGAAAATGAAAAGAAAAGGAAAAGAAAATTTTTATTAACTAAACAGAAAATCGTTTTTCCGTCCAAAATTGGAAGGAAAGGAAATTGTAAAATTGGTCGCCGTCTCTAACCCTATCTTCTTCCTCTCTCGTTCGATTCTGGTTTTCTATTTTGTGCCTCTCTCGCTCTCTCTAGCTCTCTCCGCCTCCTCTCTCCCTCTCTCTCTCTCGCCTCTCCACCTCTGTTCTCTCTCTTTCCAATGTCTTCGAAGCGCCAGAGCACTCTTCTCCACCCGAGGACGATTCAAATCGGGGCACGGAACGATAGCGGAAGTCAATCGGGTGTGGGGGGTTTTGGAAGCAGCTCAAGCATTCCACCGGCGGACGATGGTCCTAGGGACGACGTTGATTCATCCTTTTGCAGAGTTGGATCTGAGAGTGAAACTGACGAGGTAACTTGTTTTGATTCTTAGCTTCTGGGTTCTTTCTACGCAAATTGGAATGTGTTTGTGATTTCTTAGCTTCTAATTTCCAGGTGGGGGAACTGGGTCGTGGTTTGTTGATTTTGGGTTGAAGATGGATGGTTAATTGGAGGTTGTGGCTGATGGGTTTAGGTTTAATTGGTAGGTAAAATTAGTTTTGATTTTGAGGTTTTGTGACACTGTTGGTTATGGAGTTTGTAGTGGCTTTGTTTGGTGAATGAAGTGTTGGTGTTTGATTTTGAGAATTTGGTTTAAATCCTGATTATCAACTGGTACATACTGGAGTAATCATGTTTCAGTCCTTTGAATATGCTTGCATTATAGCTGATTCACTGCAATGAAATGTGTTTGTACCCCTATTGCTTTGTACATGGGTAATATTTGGTTGAATTATTGGTGTTAGTATTATGCATGCAGCTCGATGAAGTTAATTGCTCTAGTATGAGTGTCTTGCTAGTTCAATTGAGTGTTTTTAGTTGCTCACTAATTTTTGGAATTTCAACAGCTGAGAAGTAGTTGTGGTCATTGCATTTTACACAGTATATTGTTAACTGGTTAACATTAGTGTCTTGTCTTGATAGCTCAATTGGGTGTTTGTAACTGCTCACCACATTTGGAATTGGTTTGCTGGAAATTGTAGTGGTGTCATTCCATTGTGGAGCTCGTTGCGATACATAATTGTTGATTTATGTGTCTCCAGTTTGAATATTTGCGATTATTTGATGTTACTGGGTTAAATGTGTGTCTGTCCATGTGATTATGGTCCAATGGTAGATACTGTATGATATAATATTATTGGAATTGGCTCAATTGACTACTGTAATTATGTTTTAGACCTTAGACGATGTTCATGATTGTCCACTGGTAGGCGACTGGAGTATGATACTATTGAACTTGGCCTGGTTGAATCATGTTTCAGTCCTTTGAAGATACCTGCAGTATAGCTGATTGACTCCGATGAAATGTGTTTGTACCCATTGCTTTGTACGTGATTACTTCTTGACTGGTTAGTATCTTGGTGTAGCATTGTTCACTGGAGGTAATATTTAGTGAATCTACTTTTGTGGAAGTTAATCAGTATAGGACAGGATACTGCTTCTAAAGACACACAACAGACACCCAAAGAAAACAGCATATGGCTACAGGTTAATAGATGTTACTACTTACTAGTACCACTATACCTAATAGATTGATACAATTTGATTATGCCTTTGGATTCTGGCTAGAATCTAACAACTAGTATGTATAAGTGCCCGTTTAGTATGCTTCAGTTAACTCGTGACATGCTCTGGGTGCTGGATTAGTTTCTTCCTATTTAGATTCTTGTAAAGTGTCAAATTCTTCTTGGCAGGAAATGAATACTGTTTTCCTTACTGAATCCATCAACCGATCCCCGTTTTGGGCATTTTCGAAGGTGATAAATAGAATAATGTTTCGAAGGGTCAATAATTTCGAGGGTCGTGAACTGATATCTTTATATAATAATGTAGTTACAATTCAACTATGTCTACTGTAGTGGGGTCCATACTCGTATTCGATTGCATGGCGCGGCTCAGATACTTTCGGACATTAAGAAGAGTCCATGTTAGTTGCTCTTTGGATAGTCCATCTAAGAGATATTTGATTTATCAAATATGCTAAAAAGTCGCCATTTCTGATTGACCTGTGTACATATAATTTTTTGTGTTATGTGTATTACAATTACTTGTTTCTGTACAATTTAGCTGTTTTATCTTAAGCTCAGGGTTGCTAGATAATGTTACTGAAATCTAATTTAACTTCTATTATAGATATCCAAGAAAGAGAAATGGGAAAAATAAAAAAAGTGGGCTGCTTCATGTGTAGTCATGTACGCATCAGCGGCTGCGAGTCTTGTTTTAGCAATTCGTCGTGTAAATAACGCCGAGCAATCAATTTCGGAGGTGGCAGACTAGGAGCGGCATAACTTATTGAACCGGATAACTTGTTTGAGGGAGGATGATTGTTATGAACAATTACGCATGACTAAGCATGCGCTTGCAGTACTTGTTTCCTTGCTCAAAGGAAGAGGTCTTATGGTTGACAATAACCGTAGTAGAGTCGAAGAGCGAGTTGCCAAATTTCTTATTATCATAGGACAAAATGCGAGGACTCGTAATCTCAAATTCTACTGGCAAAGATCAACCGAGACAGTTAATCGGCACTTTCATGAAGTATTAAGAGCCCTTATTTCGTTGGATGAAGTTTTCTTAAAACAGCCAACCGGTTCAAATTGTCCCCAGGAGATAATATCCAATCAGAGATACTGGCCTTACTTTAAAGTAAGTGAATTATACTTCTAAAGCGTGATTTATCAGGCTAGATTGTCTTATTTAGACTAACTCCCCTTTTTATAGGATTGCGTGGGTGCAATAGATGGGACACATTTTCGTGTCAAAGTCTCGAATGATGAGGTGAAAAGATATCGAGGACGGAAAAGCTATTCAACTCAAAATGTATTAGCAGCCTGCACTTTTGATTTGAAGTTCACGTATGTGCTTACTGGCTGGGAAGGATCTGCACCTGATTCGAGAATTCTCGATGACGCTATTACAAGAGAAGTGGACCGATTGTTTATTCCCGAAGGTAAGTATTTCTTGGTTGATGCGGGATTTGCATTGAAGGCTGGATTTATTGCTCCATATCGAAGTACCCGTTACCATTTGAAGGAATTTAGTAAACACCAACCGCAAAACGCGAGGGAGCTTTTTAATCTCCGTCATGCTTCGCTGCGGAATGCTATTGAGAGAAGTTTTGGTGTCTTAAAGAAGCGATTTCCTATGCTAGCAAGTGGCTCTGAGGCACATTATGACCTTGAAACACAAGGAGATATTATTTTAGCTGGGTGTATCTTACATAACTACCTGATGGGTGTTGACCCTTACGAAAATATTCTGCGAGAAGTTGATGACGAGCTTAGGAATCAAAGCAGACGTAATGATGTTTCCTTAAACTCAGTGGCAGATTGTAGGGAAGGAGAAAAAATGAGGGAAAAAATTTCATCTCAAATGTACAGAGATTATTTAAGGAACCACCAACGAAGAGGGAGCAGTGGTGATAAATGAAAGGATGTTCTCCTGATGTTCTCCTTTCATATAATCCCAAGTTGGGACGACATTAGCTGGGACAATTGCGGTAAGATCAGTTGATTATAGAGTATGATATATCTGTGTGCATGTGATTAATTATATAACATGATATATATCTCAACTATTTGCTTCATTTTCGCCTTTTTACTACTGCTTCATATATTGTATTACTTGACTATAAATCATTGCTTCATGTCTAGGCTTGACACCTATGTGTCACACTTGATAACAAAATTCAATTATAGCCCAAAATAGGGACAATAAGCATCTCACAAGAATCACCTAACGTGTACCAGTATGAGAGTGTGAAGAGGTACTTGTGTTATGCTTTGTTTGGTTCAAGTCAATAGAACTTGTAAGCAACCTAAAATATCCCAAGTGACTCATTCAGTATTAGCCCTTATCGATCTATTGAATTCATACATATACCTGATGTCTAGTCAATGGTATACCTGTCAATGGTATACCTGTCAGCATGTGTGAGTATGATACTGAAGTTGTCTTCCAGTTAATGGTATACCTGTCAGCATGTGTTAGTTCTTAAGTTTCTGTAGTATTTGCTGAAACTTTGATACTCAATTTCCATCAGATTTCATTTCGTCTAGATTTTGACAACATTGTTTTGGTCTGTCCCACTAGTAAATCGTCATTGCTGTAAATTTGTTGCTGTCTCCTGTTTATCTCCTGAAAATATAATTCTGAACTTATGTCAGAATAGCCTTGTTTTAACCTTTTCTTAGGTTCTACCCAAGTTTTGTTTTCAGTCTTGTTTGCAATCTGGAGCTATTGTCTAGTTGTTTCTATTGGTTCTAGTTGCTAAATTCAGTGTCAAACTTTTTACTTACACATGTCAGCTAGGTGTGTTCAAGGTTCAATAGTCTATGCTTGTATCACTATAGTTTGTGATCTTCTATAAACCACAACTCTCTGTTCATGTTAACTTGTAATTTGTTAACCCCTTGTTCCCAGATTTCGTTTAAGTTCATTACTTTAAGAATTTTGTTAGTGCTATTTTCTATTATTCTGATTTGGTTTATATCAAGGTTGATTCTAGTTATTAAAAGTGCTCCATTCAGCCTATAACTTTTCTATTGTTCTGAGGAACTTTTGAATTTGGTTATGATTGCTTCAAAAAAAAATCAGACACATTTCATTTTCCTCACCAACAGATGGAAGAATACACGCAAGAGGACAACAAGGAAGAGGGAAGAAAGAAGAACTTAACTTGGAGCACTGACATGGACGAATTTCTAATTGATCAGTTACTAGACCAGAAGAATAAAGGACAGAAGATAGAAAAACACTTCACAGGCGATGCTTACAGAGCAGTGGCTAAAGCCGTGAGCAGCAGATTTCAAGTTCAATGCAAATCCACCCATATTCCTAATCGCTTGAAGACGATAAAGAAAGATTTCCATATAGCTCATGGTATATTGGGAAGTGGTAGTGGATTCGGGTACAATAGCTCCACCCAAAAAATAGAAGCAAACGCAGCTGTTTGGGATGCTTACCTCAAGGCGAAACCAAAGGCACACATTTACCGTTATAACCCGGTAAAGCATTACGAGAAGTTAAGTGAGCTGTTTGGACAAGATCGTGCCACGGGTAGTCGTGCCGCAGGTCCAAAGTTGAGGCGACAACAATGGGATAAGGAGAATAGTCGTGCTCGTGCTAGTATTAATGAAGATGATATTGGTATTGATGAAGATGACTTTGGAGACCCATTAACCAACGATACATCATCTTCAGTTGGAGCTATACCTTCTTTCACAACTAAGCCTCCTAAGGAACCAAAAAAGAAGAAGGCGAGACTTACCGATGTTGTAAGTGAGTTTGGTTCAATCAAGTTAGGGTTAGATGCAGTTGCTGCAGCAC
Source organism: Linanthus parryae (assembly GCA_023055425.1). Lineage (NCBI taxonomy): Eukaryota > Viridiplantae > Streptophyta > Magnoliopsida > Ericales > Polemoniaceae > Linanthus > Linanthus parryae. The sequence goes on along the minus strand of JALGPY010000004.1, from coordinate 121,730,028 downwards.
TTGAGCATGGAAATGCAAGGAATTACGATGACAGGATGTTGTATGATGAGGTTGAAAAAGCTACGGGTTTAAGTGACATCTCCAAGATGAAAATATATCAAGTTCTTGGACGTGCTGTTGACGAAGCTCGTGCTTTTCTTGCTTGTCCAGCTGAGCGACGCGATCTTTGGTTGCGCGTGAGATTTGAGTCCTTGTATGAGGATCAATCCTAGGTTAGCAAAACTATACCCGACTAATTGCATGCTTGTTTAAATGTTCTTGTTGATCCCGTCTCCATGTTGATTTATCAGATTTTTGGTCATAAAAATATTCTGTTATGTCTCTGTGTGAGTGTGCAGAATTTTATCTGTCTGAGATACCAGTTATAGGACGCGATTCTTTGCTCTTATAGAAACTTGTCGACTGAACACGCTCTTTTTTTATTCTGTCCTGGACCTCAGTACTTAGGCTGTTATGTTGGGTTAGGAGATAGGTTAAATCAGGTTGTAGGACTGGTGTAGGAGGTGGCAGATGAATTTGTTGCAGGTGGTTTAGGTGAATGGTGGTGTGTGTTAGTTAGGGGCTGGTGATTTGGTGGTATAGACAAGTTTTGGTTATATCTTCATTATTATCTCATCCTAGTAGTTCCTTACTTTGTGGTTATACGTGGTTAGAACTTGCTGCTTTAGTCATTATGGCATGGTATTCATTTCTGAGATCATTATTGCTCAACTTTAGATTTTGAAGTCTCAAGGTTTTACCTGCTTTAAAAGTGTAAATTGTGAACATAAAACCATTCTAAAAATATGATCCTCTTTGATTTCTCTGGTGACATCACTGTCTCAAATTTGTGCTAGAAAGGAATAGCACCAATTTCGTGTTTCAGATGCATGTACAGAGAATTGATAAACTTATCGTTCAGCAATTCGGAGAACCTCACTGTCTAAATGGATTCTCATTGTTTAGAAAGTAGGTCAAAGCTTTATTTCACTAGGCTGCTACTGTTTCTTAGATATCAGGCACTCCTCCTTCATTAACCAGATCAACATTTCTTGAATCGCTGAAGGGTTCGGTGTATATCTGATCGTGCTGAGTTGTATCAATGATTCAATCTAAATGAGATGTATTCTGCAAGTGTATGTTATTTGGTAAGATATACATAAGTAACTCTTACCTTTTACGCTACTTGGTAAAAATATTAGAAATGACTCTGAATTAACAAAAGAAATCACAATTAATACTGAAACAACACATGCCATGATTAAGGTCATCAGTGAAGGTGTTTTGTGGCTGTTAGCCTTCTTTATTGATAGCAGATGGATAACTACTTGCTTATTGCTTATGCTTAATTTCTTTGATTGCCTAAAATTTGGTTTATGATGCTAGACGATTCCCTTTTATGCATGGTTCTTACTACTTGCTTACTTATCTAGCTGCCACGACATGTTTCTTGAATTTTTGTGTGGAGTACTATGAGTGAAAGACTTTGTCACAATGGTCTCGTGCTGCAATGCAGAATGCATATGATCACTTGATTGATCCACCACTGTGCACTATTATACCCGTCACTATACTCACTTTAGTTGGCCACCTTTGTTTACAATGGTTTGAACCAGTTTGCTATTTTAGAAAAACTTCATCGCAACCAAACAATATCAATGATATGTCAATTTGCATCTGGTTGTGCAGAAGATAATGGTAGTTGTAGTGGTTGAATTGTTGCAACAGGTTGTGGTTGCGGTGGTAGTACCTAGGTGAGGTGGTTAGGCTAGGGTTTGAGAGCTAGCAGTGAATGCTCATGTGGGTTTAGGTTCTGGTGTTTGGAGGTTTCATGAAGGATAGTAGCAGGTGGTTTGTTGAGAGTGTAAATGGATGGTGAAGGTTGCTAGTGTTGGATGAGGATCGCTTTTAGGTTGGTGGTGGTAATGGTAATTCAAGTGAAGGAAGAAGGTAATTGTGGTGTAGGGAATGGTGGCTGTTGCTGCTGTTTAGGATCATGTGGTCATGGAGATTGAGGGAGCAGATCGTTAATGTAAATGGAGGGCATGGGTGAAATTCGCCAGAATTTACAACTACAAGTAGTCCATCAATCTTTTCTTTCTCACTGTTTTCAACCAATCGTCTCTGTGCCATGAAATCAAATAGAAAGAACTTATCTGCTTGTTTGCGTGTTCCATATTTTTAACTTATTGATCAATTGCATTGCTAACCCTTTGCTCGAGTCTATATCCGTGTGAACGTATGTTATTGCATTGATAACAAAAGCTAACTTTTTTTATCGTTGTTTGTATAGATGCTGCTGCTTGTAATGGTGATGCTGCAATATTTCGCTGCTCCTGTTGCTGTTGCTTGGTGGTTAATGCTCCTGTTGCTGCTTGCTGGTCAATGCAAAAAAATTAGCTTTTGTTAATGCTTTGTGCTGAAAGTAACTGTCTAGTGGTTCCCTGTTACTGCTGTTGTGAGTTTCTTATCGGAGTTGGCTGGATTTGCGTGTTTCCGTTTAATTGTTGATCCTTTCGGCTACAAGTAATATTCGTGCGTGATTGGTGAACTCTGACGTTGAGAATTTGAATGTAATATATTAATTTGTGTTCAAAATTATTGTATTGAACGCGAAATTTGAGTTTTGCCAGTAGTTTGTATCCTTTCGGCTACAAATAGTTTCAATGGTTTGTTCTAACAAACTGAATTTTCTTTTTTGTTTTCTTTTCTCAAATTTACAGTAACCAAACAGGAAAATGAAAGTCATTGTATTTTCCTTTCATTTTGCAAGAATCACCAAACACAGAAAGAAAAAACAGTTTTCTTTTTATTTTCTTTTCTTTTCCTTTCTTTTCCGTTTCCTTTCCATTTTCCAAGAACCAAACAGAGCCTGAGATTTCTGTAAGGCCCTGTTTGGTTCTTGGAAAATGAAAAGGAAACAGAAAAGAAAGGAAAAGAACAGAAAAGGAAAAGAAAACTGTTTTCCTTTCCGTGTTTGGTGATTCTTGCAAAATGAAAGGAAAATACAACAACTTTCATTTTCCTGTTTGGTTACTGTGAACTTGAGAAAAGAAAACAAAAATGAAAATCCAATTTATTGGAACAAACCATTGAATCCGCGGTCCATGGGCTAACAAACTCAAATTTCGAGTTCAATACAACAATTTTTAACACAAATTAATAAATTACATTCAAAATTCTCACATCAGAGTTCACCAATCACGCGGGAACATTACTAGCAGCCGACAGGATCAACAATTAAACGGAAACACGCAAATCCAGCCAACTCCGATAGGAAACACGCAACAGCAGCAACATGAAACCACCAGAGAGTTACTTCCAGCACAAAGCATTAACAAAAGCTAACTTTTTTTGCATTGACCAGCAAGTAGCAAATGGAGCATTAACCAGCAAGAAACAGCAACAGGAGCATCGAAATATTGCAACAACATCATTACAAGCAGCAACATCTATACAAACAACGATAACAACAAAAATAGCTTTTGTTAATGCAATAACATAATAGTTCACACGGATATAGACTCGGGCAAAGGGTTAGCAATGCAATGGATATATAAGGTAAAAATATGGAACACGCAAACAAGCAGATAAATTCTTTCTATTTGATTTCATGGCAAAGAGACGATTGGTTGAAAACAGTGAGAAAGCAAAGATTGATGGACTACTTGCAGTTGTAAATTCTTGCAAATTTCACCAATGCCCTCCATTTACATTAAAGATCTGCTCCCTCAATCTCCATGACCAAATGCTCCTAAACAGCAACATCCACCACCATTCCCAACACCACAATTACCTTCTTCCTTCACTTGGATTACCATTACCACCACCAACCTAAAAGCAAACCCCATTCAACATCAACAACCTTCACCATCTATTACACTCTCAACAAACCACCTGCTACTATCCTCCATGAAACCTCCAAACACCAGAACCTAAACCCACATGAGCATTCACTGCTAGCTCTCAGACCCTAGCCTAACCACCTCAACTGGGTACTGCCACCGCAGCCACAACCTGCTGCAACAATTCAACCACTACAAGTTACAACTACCATTATCTTATGCTATCTATAATAGAAGTTAAAGTAGATTTCGGTACCATTATCTAGCAACCCGAAGCTTAAGATAAACAACTAAATTGTACAAAAACAAGGGCTTAAGTAATTCATGGAAATTACTCCTTGACTGATGCAAGGGAATGTGCAGGAGATCCTGAATCACCAAGGGCTCCCTGCATCCCGAGGATTAGCCACGCCAATGTTGGGGTAGGCAATCAGAAAAAGGCTCTTCTACACGTCAAATAACCATAGATCAAGGTTGAGATGAACTACTAGGCATATCTTGCGCTCCACTGCATACCATTACGAAAAATCACATTTCCCAGGTAGGCCAGAACCTAGGTAAACTCACAATAAGCTGGCTTTGTATCCAAGGAGGTGAAATTTTTCATGTGAAAAGTCTTGCTAATTACATGTTAAGAGAATTATGAGCGTTAAATCCATCTACATACTCCATGCCCATAAGACCATCTCCAAAGGGACGGAATGGACAAAGCCACGACAGATTAAGGTTTTCCAATCAAAGGGGAAGGTTGCGGTACTACATCTTTTATTTAAATTACTGTTTTCAAGGTATTTTTAAAGTGGTATTGTAATATAATATTATCAAGGGGTGGTAGAAGCACTCTTCTCTTTTTGCGAGTCATGACATCTTGGTAATAGCTAAATAGTGCAAATGGGGTCAAGGGGGGAAGAAAGAGGGTGGACCGAGCACTCCTATTGGAAATGGCAAGATGCTAAACGAGGGGAGTAATGCATTTTTTTGGGTGTTCTATTCTTCCACCTACCTGATAGATCATTTTTTTTTGTTGGTAATCCTATGTGTACTTCTTGGCGGGAGTTTTTTATCTGCTCCATCTTGAAACAAAGCAAAGGAGATAGGAAACTTGGAAGCCATAAAAAGTTGGTTATCTGGTCTGGTATTTCGGCCCCGAATAAAACCCTGATCTACGCTTTAGCATTCAGCTAATAAAGCATCCCTGAACTATGCCCTGTTCCATCAAGTGCAGCACTGTCTGTTGCTGTTGTATCACTTTTGCAGCTTTTCCAGAGATGTGGCGCAGGGTTAGGGTTCCGAGACTTGTGCAATCAATGCATAATTTGAAATGAAAGCAGTACTTTAAGATCTATTAAGTGTTAGTCCTCCGGAATCCACTGAATCCAATTAAAAACAGATTCCCTGCATGCCACTAGTTAGTAACTTCAGCTTTGACAAAGCTTCTCCTAATTCTGCACTATGGGTCTCTAGAAATTTATCTCTCTCTCTCTCTGGTGCTTGATCTGCTATGTAAACTAAATTCGACTTCAACAACTCAAATAGCATTCATCGTAGTTTCGCACTCAGACAAATCAGAGAATAAGGATAAGCAGACTCTTACTGACATGAACCAAAACAAAAGGGTATTTCTCATAACAGGCAATGCAACAGTTTCCGATCAATATAAGGAGAGGGTATGAGTACTGACCTGTGTGGTTTTCCCACTTCCAGTCTCACCGACAAGGATTAGGGTTTGATTGGCCTTGAGAGCTTGCAGGAACTCCTCCTTCTGGTGCCACACAGGAAGTTTCTTCCTCTTCTCCAATATGTCATGATACCTCTGTGAATATGGCCTCCAATTCCAGCGATTGATTTGGGTGGAGAGGCTCTGAAGTAGGCCGCCGTTTAATTTGGAGAGCTTGGCGGCGGTCGTGTCGTCCACCGCATCGAACAAGCTCACCTTCCTCTTCCTCTCAGTTTCCATGCCTGCACTTCAAGCTTCTCCTTCTTCAGAATTGCAGAGTGAGAAGGTCGCAAATCTTCGCAACTCCTCTTGAAGAATCGAAACAAGCAGGAAACTGAAACCCTCGAACGGGTGTGATGTGGGAAAAGTGGGTAAAGAGCTTAACAGGGGATATTTATAATGATACAGCTAAATTGTACATCACAATTCACCACCCGAAACCTCAACAACAACCAATCCAAAAAACCCAACAATACCGACCTGCAAACACCTCAGCCACGTCAAAGCCTACACCTTCACAGCACCCATTATACAACCTGCCTCAAACACCAACACTTCATTCACCAAACAAAGCCACTACAAACTCCATAACCAACAATACCTCATTTACCAACAAAACTACCTCCTGACTTCAACCTCAAAAGCAAAGCCAATTTCACCTACCAATTAGACCTAAACCCATCAGCCACGACCTCCATGAATACCAAAACCCACTCCAATTAACCATCTTCAACTCAAAAACTAGAAGCTAAGAAACCACAAACCCACTCCAATTAGCGCAGAAAGAACCCAGAAGCTAAGAAACGGAGAAGAAGAGGAGAAAATCGAAACAAGTTACCTCATCAATTTCACTCTCAGATCCAACGATTTGAATCGTTTCGTGCTCCGATTTGAATCGTCCTCGGGTGGATAAGAGTCCTCTGACGCTTCGAAGACATTGGAGAGAGACAGAGAGAACAGAGTGCGGAGGTGAGGGAGAAGCGAGAGAGAAGCGAGGGAGAGAGAAGCTGGAGAGAGCGAGATAGGCACGAGAGAGAAGAACATGAGCGAACGAGAGGAAGAAGATAGGGTTAGAGACCGCGACGTAATTTTCTTTTCCTTTCCTTCCAATTTTGGACGGAAAAAATATTTTCTGTTTTGTTAATAAAACTTTTCCTTTCCTTTTCTTTACATTTTCTTTTCTAAGTTGTAGTTTTAGTACCAAACAAAAAATGGAAAATAGTGATGGAATCTTTTTCTTTTCCTTTGCATTTTCCGCAAACCAAACAGGGCCTAACAGAAACTAGTCATGTTTCTACATAAACCAAAAGGGGTAAAAGTACCGTTTTTCCAAACTAAAAGTGGTGAAAGTGTCTTTAATCAAAACTAGAGGTGAAGACAGTGTCGTTTACCAAATGCTCCACTGTACACCATCTTATCTCTCTCCATCACACACACACACAAACAGCAGTACAGTCTCTGTCTCGTCTGTATCTTCGTAGTTTGAACCTTCAATAAATTCAAAACCCCACCTTCAAAGAGAGAGATCGCCTTGGGTCGGCGACCAATCTGGCACCGATCTGAACGCCGGAAAGATGTCTTCCGGCAGATACATGGCCTACTCGCCGTCTCCTTCCGCTCCTCCGTCGCCGCACATCGGTGGCCTTCGCTCGGCCACCTCCGTTATCGTCGAGCAGGAAAAGTACGATCCGATTTCGATTTCTCATCCCTACTGGTTTTACTTTCACATGTTGCATATAACTGATTAGTTGTAAAGCCCCACAATTACGATATTTTGTCGGTTTACTGATTTTACTGAAATTATTTATCAGTTTGGTGGTGTTACAGTCAAGAGTTATGTTGTTTATGGATAGTTACTTATAATTCTGGAGAATTCGGTGCTAATTGGACATGATTTGAGCTAATTAAAGATTCATCGTTTGGGGGTGAGGGTTTAGTGATCAATTCTTTATGACTTTGGCTACAACTCAATTAGTTATCGATGCGATCTTGCATATATTAATGATTAGTAGTAGAGCCCTACAGTTACAGTCTTATGTCGTTGCAGGTACTAGTGCATAACCCGTGCCCAAGGGCAAGACCTCAAAGAAAAAGATTTATCTTTAAAATGTTTTAGATTTTTTAATTTAGTTTTTATAAAGTGTTTGGTTTTCAGGATATAGTGAGGATTAGATATTCCACATGTCACATTTTGAAGATAGCTTATTCCCCATAGTCCATTGTTACATAGATTTTATGTTATTATTATGTGAATTCTGATTTATGATGGTTTTACAGTTTTACTAATTTTCTATATCTGTTTGATGGTGTTACAGTCAAGATTTATGTTGTTTATGATAATTCAGTAGAATTGGGTGCCAATTGAACATGATTCAAGCTAAATAAAGATTCATCGTTTGGGGTAGCGTTTAGTGATGAATTTTTTACAGCTTTGGCTACAACTCAATTAGTTATTTATGATTTATCTTTGTTCGTAACCATTTTCTGAGTTGTATTTGACACGTGATTTCACTGGAAAGCTACAACTCCAACAGAAAAAAAGGATGTTTGTGATAGTTTAGCATTTGGGGTGATGAAACATTTAGTCATCCATGTTGGCCATTTTTTCTGAGTTAAGCTGTCCTTACAGATGTCTAGTATTTGGTGTCATTTTTTCTGAATTTAGATTTTTTCCTTAGAAGTTCAGAGCTGTACTTTATGCTCTGCAAGATATTTGCTTACAACAAAGATTACGAAAAATTGCACGCTTTATTGAATCCATTCTTACTGCTATTTTTTTCTTCCAGGTATCTGTCCGAGTTACTTGCAGAGCGGAACAAACTTGGTCCATTTGTGCCAGTGCTTCCTCAATGTTGTCGGTTGTTAAATCAGGGTAAGTTTCATTGTTATTGCATGCTTAGTCTGAAAATATGCGAGACTGTTCGCCCGTTTTTATCTATGTTATCTATCTCGAAAACTATCGTTACAAAACTGTCATTCCAGGTGGATCAGTTGCATCAGAGTCGACTAATAGTCTTTGAGATTAACCTAATGTAACCAGGTCCCCCAAAATACTAGAAGTTCACAAGTCAAAAGAGGTCATTAGGTTACTTTTTGTAGCTTCATTCCTAGGATACAGTCGAGTCTCATAATCATAAGTTGAACTGAACTTTTTTGAGGCCATATATCATGTTCATATATTAGAACACTTGATGTAAAATCGTTATTTTTGTTTGTTTGTTGATGTTTGTTTTCCTGCCTTATTCTGGTTGAGTAGAGATGGCAATCTGTCGGCCGACACCAGAACCTAGTTCAAACCCGATTATTTTGCGGAACCTAAAACAGTCATACCCAGACAAGTCCTCTGTCAGACTACAGATTGCCTCCACCAGAACAGAAATGTGCAGGACCAGAACACTCAAACCAGAAAAATAACAGATCCAAAAAAGAAACTAAAGCTGTTAAATAACACTTGAGAGATCATTTGCAAAATTATCCAGATGCAGGAAATGAAACCCCAAATCAAATAATCAAGATAATGCAACATACAGTAGAAGGAAAAATCAAAATTACTAGAGAGATAAAATAAGTGGAGACCCGAATAAAATTGATCCACGACCCAGAAGAATTGGAAATCAAAAGCTGAACTCCATTGAAGGGACAGGTTCCTCGCAATTGTGGTAGTTCAAACAAACAAATGACATGAAGAGTTACCCGATTAAAAGGTTTAAAACTGACAAAAAAAAAAGATGAACATGAAAAAGCATACATATCAAACTTGAAAACCCAAAGAGGTTAACAGAACGACAGTAGTCAAAACCCAAGTAAAGTTTAGGAGAACCCGTATAGCTTGGGCATATAAAACAAAAACTAAATGAGTTGTGCTATGAGTCTTGATAGTTGAACTTCTCAGCCTTAAAATGGACTGCAACCTTTTTTGCTCCTGAAGCTAGAGATAGGAAAACAAGGGACAGAATGGAGCATCTGACATGAATTGCAAATCCTGCTACTTGACCACTTGTGTACTAGAACTGGGCTGGGGGTTGGAAACTGAAGTTACACACCCGCTTTGCCATTCAAGATCGGCAGAGCTTTGATCTTTTTAAAAACTGATCACAATGTATCCAATTTCCATGAGCAAAGATAGATGACGGAAAGATCAACAAACTATTGATCTCAAGTCAGATATCTATTAAAGAAATCATGGAATCTGTGAAAACCAATTCACCGAAATTCAGTGCAGCCTTCAAATGAACTTCCTTAAACTGCAGGTTGGAGAACCTCGATCTGCTCAAAGTTGACAATTTGTTTCCTTTTGAATGTGCCTAAAGACATACAGGGACAGGCTTGTATCAGTAAAGATTGGTTCTGATAAAACAGGAGATCACCATCTTCTAGCTGCGCCCGGTATACTCTCCAACGGATCTCTACACAAATTTCCGAGAGCTTATTTCCTTGACACAATTAAGTAGGAGATGAGCCAGTTATTTCGACATTCTCACACGTAATCTCTATCGAACCTCTGTGTCTTCTGAGAAGCAGTACAAGCAAAAATGCGAAGTTCGGGGGAAGCCACTGCTTTCCAAAATTTTCGAAGGAACAGCAGTGGAAGCTGTATTGACGAAGATTAATGGTTATCAGGAAGAGTACATGTCATATTTCCTTTTTTCGAATTTGCCATTTGGTTTCTGCACCAAACTCGTACTTCTATAACTGAACTAAGTGAATCACTTCCCAGTCCTCCGGCTATGACTTCCATATGATTCATTTGGATTTTGCTATAAATACAGCTGTCGGGTCAGATTTTTGTAGCAGGCCCTGAATGATATACCTGATAGTGGCACATCTCTTCATCACAAATCAACTTTGAACCTTCGTTCATCCATCTCCTGTTGGTAAGCTTATCATCATCCCCAAACAGGCCACATGCACCTTATGATCTTCTTTACATCATTCATAGACCCCATAAGATTGCTTCTCCTTAGACATCCATTCCCTTCCTTTTCAACTAAAATTATGGAATGCTGTTCCACCACTTTGAGTAGTTCCCATGTGGAAAATCTCAAGACTTATTAACCGATCTTAACATTTGGATTTTTTGGCTTCCTTTGTCGACATATATCTGTCAGTTATGTTGTAAGAAGAGGGAAATCAAAGGAACACTCCTTTTTTCTTCAAAAGAAATCAATGGTCACCAAGTGGCACTTCTTTCTTGTATACTTAATCCGAAGACCTCCTATGCCTTAAGGCCCTTAACCTTGGCATTTCAATCAATGACATCAGTATCTGTGTGTGTTCCGTCCCATTAGGGCCTTCAATCTGGCCTTCAATCCAACTATGCTGTTTGGGAATTTTTGGATTCAAAGTACCAAAACCCTATTATACCGATCACCCATATAAATTATAGTAGCTTTGTGTCGTTAGGGGCAATTCGCATTGATGTATCAAATTTTGATTTCTGTATGTGTTCAGGGCCTTCAAATTGGCCTTCAATCCAACTTTGCTGTATGGGAATTTTTGGATTCAAAGTACCAAAACCTTATTATACCGAGCACCCATATAAATTATAATAGCTTTGGGGCAATTTGCATTGATGTATCAAATTTGGATTTTTCAAGGGCTGCTTAGTCACAACTCATAAGTGTTGGCTGTTTGACTTGTGATTATGAATCCTTGCTCAGAAGCCACCACACCTGTTAGTTATAGCTCAATGGGTTGAAGTACGTGGCATGAAGTCATAGAATGTGTCATTGGAGAGTGAAGCTGGATAATCACTTCTGAATTTTCTGTTTTTAATAGATACTTAGATAGTCTTTCGGCAACTCCACCCATAACTTTGTTAAAAGTATGCGCATGAGGTTCATATTGCGGTAGGAGATTGGTGCTTCTTGATAAGGGTGTGGGTCCATATTGATCCGTTCGTGTAGAAATTGGTGGAGCACGAGGGAGGTACTCTGGAAAACCTAGAGGAGCCAAGGCATAATAGGTAGCAGAGTTCATGTCTGAGGAAGGGAGCAGGACATCAGAATGTCTGTGGGGCGGTGGGTACCAAAGTTAAAGTCATATGAGCACTTGAGACAGCCTGTCACATGGAGAAAGGACCAAGGTCATGGAGATTTTGACGATGAGCTGCGTTTAGTAAAAAATAGACATTCTCAATTGAGGACTACTGAGGGGGTCTACTGACCAGACCAGGGCAGGATTCAGAATCGACACCACATCAGGAGGGTAATATGGTTGTGTCCCGTTCCCGTTCGGCAATAGTTGCTGCTGGCTATCCCTCCCACGATCTGTATCTTGTTTAACCTTTTTGTTTCCAATTATGTTCCTCTCAGTTTGTCTCGTCAGGAGATGCTGAGTGGGTGGTTTGAGGGGTGTTTTCTGTTTGTGTAGGGGAGGGTTGGTCACTGAAGCTCCATTGTGAGGGTCCAGCTCTATCCCTGTCATGTATAGAGTCTCCAATGTTCTATGTCTAAGATTTACAGGATATGTTTGAGGAGTTGGGGCAAAAACGAGTCCTCAGATAGTTGTATGTGAGGGACACGGATATGCCTGATGGGCGATAGGGAGAGATAGTTGAGATAGAGGTCAGAATTTACTGATAGTGGAGTGCTAGCCGCTGGTGGTGTTAATGCCTGTGCAGGATGTGGATGAGGAGTTATTGTTAATGCACGCATAGGCTTGAATGATAGGTAAGATCAAGGGTTTGAGTTATTTGTCAGTGGTGTCTTGCGGGGGGCTTCAAATATTAGACTTCTCATATTTTCCATGAAATTATTGGTGCGCAGAAAAAGAGAAAAGGAGACATCCCTAGTCAAGCATGCTAGCAAATCAGTGCCTGGACAGAAGATGGCGCGAGAGTTTAGCGGTGTAGGGTTTGAATGATAGGTATGATCAAGGGTTTGAGTTATTCTTTATTGTTGTCTTGCAGGTGCTTCAAATATAAGGTTTTTCATCTTTTCCATGAAATTATTGATCACAGAAAAGGAGAACAGGAGACATACCTAGTCAAGCGTGCTAGCAAGTCAGTGCCTGGACAGAAGATGGCACGGGAGTTCAGGGGTCTAGGGCTTCTATAAAAAGATAGTGGGATTAAAATGCGGTCAACTTGTTAATTAGGGGTCTTAAAACCCTTGCAACTTGTAAGAAGGTGATTTTTAGCTTTTTGCGAGACTAAGTTGTTAGGTTGTGATAGTGATTTGATTAGAAACGTGTGGGTGGGGTGGGGTGGTGGGTAGATTCGTGGATTAGAGGTGTCAACCTGCAGTGGGGTCGTCAGGAGGTATCTTGTTGATGTGGGATAAGCTCTTGGTTTAGGAAGCTGAGGGTGAGGTGGCCGAGTTTGCTCTCTCGAATCTGTTCAGGGGAATGGAGGATGTGGTTTGTGGGATTTTTCTGGGTTATGGTCCTTATACTTGTTTCGGAAAGCTCAAATTCTTGAGAAACTTCCTTTTACTGATTATATGTGAGGTGTTCCTTGTTTGTGGGAGGGTATTATATGGTTAAGTATCCATCAGAACATCACAGAAGGGGCGTGAGGGGTTTACGGGCGCGTACACATTTTTCCATTCTCAACGACGAGTTAGCTTCAGTGGACCTTCTGTTATCTAGTGGGAGCTTTATGTGGTTTGTGGGGAATTGTCAGCCTCGTATCGATCATTTTTTGGTTTCCAGTGATTGGGAGAATATATTTATTAGTGTTGGCCAGTCGGTTCTTCCTCGTCCTGTTTCTGATCATTGCCCTATTTTGCTGGATGCCTGGATTCAGGCGAATTCGGATAGGACCCATGTCTTTTTCATTTTGAGAATGTAGCTGAAGGGGGAGGGGTTTAGATATAGAGTTAAGGGTTGGTGGGAAGGTTATGGGATGCTGGGGCACAGGAGTTATGTTTTGGCGAGGATGTTTTTGTTGAAAGATGACATAAAGCGGTGGTTTAAGTATATTTTTTTCCTAAAATCCAGACGTATTATTTTGTGAGGAGGTATAGGAGGTGAGTTCAAGTATCATCCGCTAATTGGGATATGTTGTGGCGCCTTGTCGAGAGAGGTGGATTGACTATTCGTTTTGTTAAATCAGTCCTTATTAGGGATGTTGTTACGGATGTATGGTTTGGAGTTCGATTGCCTCTGGAGGAAAGTCATTGATGCTAGGTTTGAGTAGGGTTGGTCTTCTCACGCGGTTGTCAGCCCTTTCAGGTGCCGACTGTGGAAGGGGGAAATAGGTCAGAGTGGAATTGTTTTGCGGAGAAGCTTTTTTCACGTCGGTTTTTGTCTCTGTACCATATAGTGCAGGAAGGATCCTTCTATTCTAGTGAGCCATTGTGTTGGAGGGGTCGAGGGTAGGGGGTGGCATTGTCGTGTGGGATGACCTTTTTGACGAGACATGAGTGGCAGGGAGAAGGATGCTTTCTTTAATAATTTTTCAAATCCTTCAACGTTTAGGAACCCATCAGGGGGGGGGGGGGATTCTCTAGAGTGGCACCTATCTTAGACTGAGCTGCTTTCTGTGTCTTCGTTATATTCTTCTCTGTGTGGGCCTCATGCATCCTTGGTTCCCACTACTCTGATCTTGAAACTGGGCGGTCCAATTACGTTTTAGCCATTGATGTTGTTTGTGCAGACTGTTGTGCTTCATTGTCCCGCTGTGTTGTCCTTCTCGTGTCTGGTTCTGGCGACTTTCAGGCTTCATGTGGATTTTTGGATGGTGCCTAACACGCTTCTCTTTGGTGGTATCTGTCTGTTTGACGTTTTTGTCAAAGGTCTTATTGTTCAGTTACTCCTGGAGTGGCGGACTCATGTGCCACTTGGGTCTGTAGATCACCCGTTGAATTTTCTGGCTCCTTTTGGCCTAGTTGTTCTTGTAGTCAGGGACGGACCCAGAAAATTTTTGTAGGGGGGGGGGGGGGGCTAAGGTAAAAATAAGAAGAATCTAAAAATATGCTCCTTCTACTCCAAAATGAGTGTCATTCAATTTTTCAGTCATTTTGAGGAGGTAATTTGACGAGCAAAACGATATTGGAACTTGTCGGTCTTTTTACAGCGTTGTAATGTTAAATTACTCTATAAACACTGTCAAAAAGATTAACAAGGTCTCTTATCGAATTTCTGCCAATAATTGTCCTAAAAAAAGCTTTTAAAAAATAATAGTACACTTATTTTGAAATGGAGGGAGTAGTAATCATTTTTCGTTAAACGGTGTTTTTTTGTAAAATCAAATACTTTCTAACGGTTATAGTTTCAAAAGAAAGTTAGTTTGACTACCAAAATAATGAGTGCCAATGTTAATAATCGTAATTGCCACTATTGCAGATCAACCATAAATGAAATGTCTATTGTCTTTTTTTTTTCTTCTTTTTATCTTTTGCTCTTTTCTAGAGCGTGATTTTCTTTTCAGAGTTGGTGGGTTGTACCACTCTGTTTATGTTTACCAGATTTTTGTGGTCTTGTATGGGCTGTGATAGCCTTTTCGTTTAATGGAAGCTACAATTTCCGGTTAAAAAAGATATTTCATTACCACAGAATCATAGTCCACATACTTTTAGGGGGGGACACACCATTGATATAGTACTCAATTCTCTCAAGCATACTAAAATAGCTAGTTGTTGAAACCAACCCAGGGGGGGCCATGGCCCCTGCTTGAATAAGCATGGTTCCGTCCCTGCTTGTAGTTGCTAGTTTTCTTTTGCTGTGTAGGCTGTATGTTTTTATGACCTTCCAGGTTGTCTGTAAACGTTCTTTTTTAGATTTAATTTTTTTACCCATAAAAAATACGTTTTTTAGGAGTAACCTACAGAAATTACCTCTTTGTTTTGGGCTAACACATGCCATTCTACTTAATTTCTTTTGTGGTGTTGGGTCCTTTGACTAATCGGGCTACAATACTGCCTCTAATCTTCACTTGTTGGACTTCACTAATGGTATGAAGTTCACATTTGAGCACTCATTTTGGGCCCCCGTTGTGCTTTTGTGGTACATCTTATTTACCTTAATGGATAAATCTTGTGAGGATCCGACTAACTCTATAATTAGGATTTACTTGCATGAGGGTGCAACATGTTTTCTCCCTATATGTTTAAGATATGGTTTTAGGCTTTGAGCTCGTCGAACATTGCATCAAGCTGCTTTCCCATATTTTAGGCTACATGGGGTGCTTGATTGTCAGTGCTTCACTTTCTTGCTTATGGGCGATATCACTGTATACCTTCTTCATTCAGCAGATTTCTCTGTGAAAGTGCACCTTCTTCTCCAGCTCTCGTAATTCATCTTCATCAATAATTCGTTAGCAGATTATCTACAGCCTGAATTACGCTGAGAACCATGATGTGTATGATGATTTTTTTTAGACTTACCTGTGTTTGTCGTCTACTGGGTTCGAACCCAGGACCTGATGCAGGGGCTTTTAAACGCTCTACCACTTGAATGAGGACCTTCTTGTTGAACATTAATTTGGCATATTCTTGTGGATGTGTACGACGACTCTTTACAGAAAGTCGTAATAGGATAGGGTCGAACTAAACTTTTTAGCATGACTTCATCCTAAGGGGTTGATCTTTTTCAAGTTTGTGTTTGTTAGATGAGGGATAAATTGAGAGTAACAGTCCTTGTTGTTTGTCGATTTTCTGGTGATTGCTAACTAGTCTTCTTAACAAGTGCTAATTGGTACATCTTATTCTTGAAAATTGACATTTTTGAAGCAGAAATATTGCGTGTTACAACTATGTTGGGGAATGCGTCAGTTTTAGATCAAAGTGGACTTGAACATGGTAGGCCTCCCCTGGCTTCAGGAGGAATATATTCAAATGGAGGAGCCAATGTGAACAGATGGCCAATGCCGTATCAATCAGAAGTACGGATACTAACTATTAACACAACACTTTTTCCATCTTGTTATTGTTTTGAAGCATTGCTGACATATCTTTCTTACCTAACATCATGGCTATATTGAGTGCCTGCATGCTGGAATTTTGCTTATACTATGACATGTAGCTCTAAGCTAACATCATGAGGGAGGAAGTATACGCAGTTAAGTTTAACAGTCCATCGTTGAGTCATTTTTGTTAGTACCTTCCGGTCTACAACAGTCTTATTTACTAAAAGGATTTATTATTAATGGTTGAAGTGGTTAATAGTGTTGCAATCCCTACAAGGTTGAGTTTTGAAGTGAGACCTTCATGTAATACTGCTGACTCGTCAATTCTGACAATGTACCACTGCTGCAAGAGTGAAATATAGAGGAATTTAATGTAAAGTGACTGAAACAGTTAATAATGCTTCCATGTGATGGTAATGACATGCGACTAAGATCTTTTTTTTTTACCTGGTAGAGGTTTTGTGACAAAACCGTTCGTTTTGGTTTCAACCATCCAGTAAGTTCAACACAATTGCAAAATTCAATGTCTTTTTATTTGTCGATCGCTATTTACGTCATCATATTGTTGAGTCCATTAACTTCTGAAATCATTTTGTATTTCATTCTCGGCGGTTCTAAGGTGCATCGTTGTCCCATTTCATATAAACTTAGAGGATGTTGGCAAATGTTCTACTGCTGTCCCCATCTGATAAAATCTGTATGCTTCTGTTGAAATTTTATGTAGATGTCAGGTCTGATGCAGCAAACATCTGCGCAAAGTTGGCTTGGTTCCCAGGGTAGCCCGTCTCTGATAGTGAAGAGAACATTAAGGGTGGATATTCCAGTTGATCAATATCCTAATGTATGTAGTGATTTTATTTCAGCACTCTTTTCTTGCTGTTAACTTGCTCCATTGGTTTTTCAATTTCTGTTTATTGATGTTGTTGCAGTACAATTTTGTTGGGCGTCTCCTTGGACCCAGAGGGAACTCTCTAAAGAGAGTGGAGGCAAGTACCGATTGTCGTGTTCTAATCAGAGGACGCGGCAGTATTAAGGATCCTGTTAAGGTAAGTTTGTTGATACTGAACTAGTTACTACCTTGTGACGAGTGCTTCGTCTCGTGCTGACTTCATGTTGAGACAATAAGAATGGAAAAAATCATTAGATAATCATTAGTGTGTAGTTGGTCACAGTGGAGAAAGTGTGTCTGGGTGGCTCGGGTGGTCTGTTATTTACCTTCTCTTTTATGGTTGAATTTGAATATAGTAAGAACTATTGCATATAACTTACATGTTTGTTTCCTGTTTTTAGTTAAATTCAGAAAGACTTGCAAGTTGCAACATGGTGTTCCACTTTAGCCAAATTATAATTTACTTGCAACATAATAAGCTATTTTAGCCGACTTTAACTGGATCTCTCTGCATTGGGGGTTCTATAAATTTGGGAATGTCTTTGAAATACGAGCATTTGCGGTTCCAACATTGACCCTGCAAGGATACATCACTGCTGGGACAGTTTCATGGGTAAATATAGATAGATATATTTATGTAACATTTAGGTATGATTTCTTTAGACAGAATAGGAGCACAGAGGAGCCTATTGTTCGGGTGTTTATGAGAGGTTGTTTCGTCTGTCTGAATTCAAGTTAAATTCTCAGTCTTGTTGATACATCAGTTATTCCAGTAGCTCCTTGCGGTCTCGTCTGTTTCTGAAAGTCACTTGTCTTATTTTTATTTAATGTTGCAACAAGAAATCGTGGTTCTACTAATTAAATGAAATTGGACTCTCCCACCGTTACCTCAATCTCTTTCCAGAAATCCTTAATTTACCACGTTACTTGCAAAATGACATTTATTTTTGTGTACTTATGTTCCTAAAATGGAATCAGAAGAAACAGAGGTAGTATTACACCATAATCCCAACAAAAGGAGAACATTCTTAGAAACCCCAGATTCTTAAATCTGTAACAAAAGACACGTCATGCACTATGGCTAGGTACTTATATTGTAAACATTCCTACTATAATATGCCTTTAAGAGAACTATGCAATATTGAGATAAAAAAAAGGGGTAGTTGTACAGATAGAACCACGAAATCTGGATCCACCTCTGGATGTGAAGGTTCATGTTAAAATGATAAAAGAATATTGCTATAACGTGAAATTCGAGACATTTCATTGAAGGTAGCGTTCATTCATGGTAATTATCAGTGAAATTTGGGTTTAAATAAGCCTGCCTCCAACTAGTTAAGTTTCTATTTGCAGCTTTTGAAGGTGTTGGAGTCGAGCATCCTCAACCCTCAAATTTTCTGTTGGGAAAGGCTGCTTCCTTTCTTTTGAATCTTCTTCACAAGACGTGTGCGTCTTTCTTCTAGCTGGCTGACTTTTTTTTTTTTTTGAAACAGCCCATGTTACCTTGCGTTTTGTCTACATTCAGGGATAATTTAGAATCTGAAGGATTTAGGATTAGTGGCCATCGGAGTGTGTGAGAGGAGGCACTAACTATTGGTGGGCAAGAGTTGCCAAAGAACGATCATTTTAATACCCAAGGCCGAATCTACGTAGTCGTAGACGATGATTTTACCGGATAAAAGCAGGGTGGATGAAGTCGAGAAGTGCATCTGGGGTGCATATGGACGGCGTGTTGGGCGATTAAGAAAAAATATAAGAAATAAATGAGTGTGGTAGAAATGAGAATGCTAAGGTGGATGAGTGGGGTAGCTGGGAAAGATAGGACACACAATGAAACAATTAGAAACGATCTAGACGTAGAACCTATAGAAGACAAAATGAGGGAGCATCCTTTGAGGTGGTTTGGTCATTTGTATAGTTGGCCGTCAGATGCCCATGTTAGTTGAAGTGATATGGTTCAGATCGAGGGTGGTAGATGAGGGAGAGGGAGACCAAAACGAATCGGGTAGAGACAATAAGACACGACTTAAACTCGGGCAAATTATTTAGCGAGGAAATGGGTTTGGAGTTTGGACAGACACCAACAGATACACTTGATCCATGCCGACCCAGTTAAACTGTGGAAAGGGCTTTGTTGAGTTGAGTCCAGCTTTTAGTCAGTAGAATTTCTTTCATCATTGACGAGTGTCTCTTATTCATGAAAATTCTTCAAGGGTATATTATGTCAGTTTCTGTAGAGCTCCTCCTTGTTAGACTGGCACCTGTGAATTAGTTGCATTTTGTTCAACATTTATCTTGTGCAACTACTCTTGCTCTTTTTTGCAAGTTATAGGTCTTTTTTAGTTGATTGCAAAGTACAGTATAGGCAGCTTCCTATTTTTCTTGCTCTGAAAATGTAGATATGTTTGTTTATTGTTATTTGAAGGAAGAGATGATGAGGGGGAAGCCGGGGTATGAGCACCTGAACGAGCCTCTCCACATACTTGTTGAAGCGGAATTGCCGGCTGAGATAGTTGATGCTCGGTTAATGCAAGCCCGTGAAATACTTGATGATCTCCTCAAGCCAATGGTAATTATTATTCACATTTCCTAATTGTCACTTCTATGTTCCATTGCAACACGTAGCTTTCTCATTTTACTATGATCGAGTAAATCACTTTTCTATTCTGTCTTCTCTTTTATATATATAGGATGAATCGCAAGATTTTTACAAGAAACAGCAGCTGAGAGAGCTTGCAATGCTCAATGGCACTCTTCGCGAGGAGAGTCCACAAATGTCTGGCTCCGTCTCTCCCTTTCACAACAACCTTGGCATGAAGCGGGCCAAAACAAGGGGCTAATGGGTCACTTCATCGTCAGGTTTGGAGATTGTTTCTCTACCTTTGAAGAAGGTTTCACATGCTATGAATGTTGCTGGGCCACCCAAAGATTCCAAAATGCCGCCGAGGCACTGGTGTAGATATGTGCTAAGTTCTTATGTGTTCCTATAAGATATAGTGAAGTGTGTGTCTTGTATCTGACGGTGTTGTGTATGTGACCGACGCCTGAGGTTTGCTTGCTGGGTCGGACTGTTGTCAGTCCAAGAGTCTCTATGTAGTATATTGGAATAAATGGCAAAGCTTGTGATGAACATATTGAGTGCTTTGGAGAGAGACCAGACGACATGACTGTTCACAGATTGAGCTGTTGGTGAACTGAAGGTACAGGTCTCGGTCTAGTGTCTTGTAAAAATATGTTTTGTGTCTTGTAAAAATATGTTTTGAGTGTGATGTAAATAATGCTGGATGCGTGAAATCGTAGTCATGCTGAATGCTTTTTACCGGTGGTATTTTCTGATGTATAGCTATTCGTGCCGCTTTTGGGTTATCATTTGTTATTTCTCCTTTCACTGCTGGGTCTGATTATGCATGCTTTATCATGGTGTGGAATAACCTCGTCCATCTAGAGGCCAGGTGAAATTTGGATGTTGTTAGACCAAAGCTCTTGGCTCTACACCAAATTACTTTGCTGTTTGTCTATTTTGCTCATTTCTGCTGGATTAAAATCTCTACCGGAGCAGGGGTCTATTCTTGGTAAGACGTGGTGCTAGGCGGATATGGCTATAGGGGAGTTGGGAGTTTTCTCTTGTTTCGCTCATCTGTTGTGTGAATTTGAATTCGTGCAAGTATGGTCTCAATTTTTTTCGGGTAGATCTGTCCGTGTTGTTCTTCACTGAATTGGAGCTTCCTTTTGAGAGGCAATATTATGTTCTGCTTGATTTGCAAGTTAACTACTGCATAGACTCTTCAAGGCATACCTGGGTTGTAATCCGGACTTGGTGATTGCCAACCCGGTGGCCAAAAAACATTAACACGATCTCCTTTGCGAACTTGCATTTCAATTCTCACGAATAGTTTATGCTCCATTAACCGAGCCAAAACCTGTTCACGGTGGCTCAAATTCTCTTCGTGGTTAGTTATTTAAATGACTATATCATTTAGATACACTACTATAAAGTTATCTAGCATATCGTACAAGACATTGTTCATTCCGCAACGGAACATAGTACTACCTCTGTTTCTTCTCTTTCAATGAGGTTGACTTTTTTTATCCGTAACTGGGTCACTTTGACTTAATGATTTGGATAGCGAAACGATGTAATTTTTTGGTAATTTTTTCATTGTATTGTAGAATAAAGTTTACTCTACAAGATCATGCAAAGATTACCAAATTCGTGCATCGTTTTGCTAACCAAATTACCGGGTCAAAGTGACCCAGTGAATAGTGTCAAAAAGTGAAGTAAGCTGAAAGAGAAGAAACAGATGTAGTAATGTGTTTATCTGATGAAACTTGTACAAACTGTAACGTGTGTAACACGTCGTCGTTTCCTCATCGCCTTCAGCAATACCAACTTGAGAATATCGGGACGGCAAATCCACACCAACAAGCTTTGTTCATTCTGTCCATGAAATCTTGAATCAGTGAGACGGGATACTTGTTCTGAATTGTTACTTTATTCAACGCACGATAATCCACGCACATTCAAAGGGAACCGTCCTGCTTGAAAGAGAACATGAGCGCCGAAAGGAGCTTTTTTTGCAGAAGTGTTTTTCCCATAGACTTCCCCACCATTTGTGAATTGATCTCAACATGCCTCCTGCAACTCAGAACTTGGACAATATTGAGCATGTTTACCCGGTTTCATTCTCTTCTCTTCTCTTCTCAAAGCTTAACTTGAACAAGGCTTTCTCTGTAAAAGAAATCCATGTTAGGTCCAAGACGAAAATCCATGGACTCTTTCTTGACAATGTCATAAAGAAATGGAGACTTGTTGTCGTCGTTGAAGAATACAAGCACGTCTTTGTTGAGGAATCCAAAGGCTATGCATCGACAAGGAAGCTCCATAGTTAAAGCCACACGCCAAACATTGTCGTCGTGAACGTCGTCATGGTCGTGTTTCATGCATGATAATACCTCAACCTTCGTAGACGTGGAATTGACATCTATGTCAGATTAAGAATTAGAAACTAGTGTAAGAGTTCCATCTAAAATCCACAGATACGGATAAGGGTACTTATCCGGCACTGTGTTCAACCGGAATGTGTAGTCCTCTATGTGAAAGGATAATATATAACTCTGTCTGCCAATGTCCACACACCAGTAAAAAACCCCGTTCATGCTTTGTGTGCCTAGAACTGGCCATTCTATAAGTGCTTCCCAAATGACAGCAGCTCTATCGCTCAGCGTTCGGTATGTTTTCCAAGAATTACTACTCACTGAATAAACTTCGACGATATCCAACTTTTTAGAAACGAGTTTGACAACTTTATAGTCTTTTGTTTTTGGATCGAAACCGAAAGCAACATCACAGCTCTTTGCTACCTTGCAAGGTGTATAGGCTGTGGTTGGCATAGGAAGAACTCTAAGTTGCCTGAGTGCAGGATTATAGAGGGCAATCATCAAAGGACAAGAAGAAAAATATGTGGGGTCCCCTACCAGGTTTCTAGAGACAATACAAAATATGCCGTCGCAGTAACCAAGAATATAACCCTTTCTCTTCATAATCATCATGTCGTCATCAAGTTGGTTGAATTTCAAAAGATCATATACAGAGAAGACGTTACGAAAACTCCTCACTGTGCTGTTCAATCGCAAACAATCACAAGAGTTGTTGTATGGGCGAGAGATCTGACCATACATAGATGTAAAGCTAGGGTCCGTGAGGAGATTAAACCAGCTTCTAGATACACACCTGAACCGGAGTATGGTTTTGACAGGCAGTCTCAGCAAGATTTGAATGACCAAATCCTCGTGAAGATGCATCACCATCTCTCTGCTGCTAAGATACGAAATAGTAGTAGTAGTAGTTTAGGACAAAAGAAGATATTATTAGGGTTTGGTCGAAGAGAAGACAGATTGTGTGATTGAAGATGTTTGAAGGACAGAGATATTGTGTCTCTATATATAGGGAAGGAAAGGAAAACCGAATCAGTCAGGTGCTTAAATCTACTAATTCCAACCGACTCCTCTGATTGTGTAGCTCTTACATTAACAGTAAAAGACACTTTCGCACCCTCTAGTTTCATTAAAGTACAACTTCACCCCTTTAGGGTGTCGAACTTCAAGTACTTTACACTCCTATACTGTGACGCCCTTAGTATGGGAGGGAGGTTTGTTACTGAAAGTAATTTTTGAGACAAACTCGACCCCCCATATCAAGCAAAAAGTTTAATACTCAAAAATATATCGGACTACAGTTCCTAAACATGGCAATCCGAACCGTTCAAATCAGAGGATGCTCATGATTGGTCATTGGTAGTCGATTCTACAATGAATCACATCTCATCTCATAATTAAGTCATTTGTTGTCCTTGTGTGACACCTTTGTGTTGGCCCGTGGTGGATTTGTGTCGAATATGTGTCAAAATCACACTGAACCGTATCTTCTCTCACGTTTGTTTCAAAAATTTTTTTATAGAAGAGTTGAAGCGGGTGTGTTTTTGAGAAATTGTTTTGTTATCAGTGGGGCTTGAACCCAAGACCTCATGTAGGGGTTTTCAAAAAGCAGGTGTGATTTGGTTTATGCATATTGACTTGAAACCAAGTAATTTATTTTGTGTGCCGTGTTTCATGTGGCCAATTTTTGTTTTGTTGCAAGTTCTTGTAATCTTGTTGTTGCTATAGGAACTTCCGCCATATTGTTGATATGGGGTTTCTGATACCGAATTCAGTCAAGGCGTGTGATCAAGCAACAGAAACAACGATAAAAAGTCAAAACGTTAGGGGAAAATGATCTTTAGGATTAAATTTTATTTAATAAATTTTCAATAAAACTGCTGAATCTGTTCACAAGCCGGACAGTTATAGCTGAAAACTTAATTTTACCAAAATACGATAAAATCACAAAATTAACCCAAAATATTAGTCTTTTTGAGAGAATCACGCACGCGAAAATTTAACCCAAAACGGGTTAAAACTGAAGTCCTGATAAACAATTGATATATTACCAGAAATAGTAAAAAAAAACTTAAAAAGCTTGTTTAACAGGTCAAGCAATGGAATTATGGGTCAAAGACGGACCCTTTGAGATCTTACAGAATTGGGGTCGACCGCGTAATTCTTATACCTAGCTAAAGTTATGGCCCAAACAGCGCGACTATTCCAAAAGCTGCAATATTATGAAAAAAGCATGATATAGAGAGAGAAGAGCAAGAGAACACATATGCGAGAGGTAAAATAGAGAAGTGTGGCGATGAGAGAGATAACAAGTTGTAAGACAAATTAGGAGATGCAGACATATACGATAAGTAGTTGTTGATTGGGTTAGTGTGAAATACCATGTATTTCAACTTGGGTTCATTTTGTAATTTCAAAATAAAAGTTTGGGGACTCTAAAGTAATTTATATTGATTTTCAAAAGTAATAAATGAGATTATTTGTGTTAATTTTGTTAGTTAGTATCGAATTCCAAATTACCTCGACTTTACGTAATTTTCTTATCACCCCCAATTTCTAGTTTACATATCAACCCTCATTATTTTGTACTTCCATTTCTGCGCCAAAAAACTAGTTGAGAGACTTGTAATTTATCATAGCCCTCCAACCAATAATCAACTCAACTCCCCATAATACATTTGAGGGGAAAACCCACTACCACCTACATCTCTTACCAGAAATACTGTAATACCCCGATATTTTAGGGAGTTTAACGAATTTTTCGGATCATTATTTGAAATTTCGAAAGTTGTTTTCGTTCGCTAAAAGTGGTTTTTCATTATTATTATTATTATTATTATTATTATTATTATTATTATTATTATTATTATTATTATTATTATTATTATTATTATTATTATTATTATTATTATTATTATTTTATCAAAAGTTTTCTTTTATATTTTTTTTAAGATGTCACTTTTTTATAGTTAGTTGGGTGAAAATTAGTGGGTGAAGTGTAGTGGGTCGTGTAACGTTGTAGCGTGACCAAAACATGTCCTTTTAATAACTTTTACGTAACCAACCACCGCGTCACACCGTGTGCCCGCAACACCATAACCTTTCCCCCCTTCATCTTCTCCATCAACATTGAAGAACAGGGGATATCCTTCCCCAATTTCCGGCGACCACCACGGCAAGGTCACAATTCGACCTTCTCTCTTTCCGTTTTCGTCACAATTCGCCAACCAAGTCAAAGATTCAAATCCTTTCATCAATTTCGTCAATTTATCATTCCAATTTGGACCCGGAAATCTCTCCCGTCGAGCCTTCAATCTCCGATCGGGTTTTCAAACCCAGTCGTCTCTCTCTCTCTCGCTATCCCTCTCTCTCGCCATCTTCCTCTCTCACCCTCTGTCTCTCTCTCGCTCCCTCTCTCTGTTCTCTGTCGACCGCCGAGCAAGGGCCCAGGCCGAAGCCCAGAACCGCCCGACGCCGCCGCCCTCTGCGCCGTCGCCCCTCTGCGTCGCCGAACCACCCGGCGCCGTCGTCCCCTGCTTCGTCCGCCATCACCACCACCGTTCGCCTCTCTGTCCCGGCGAACCCCAAGCAGCGGCAGGAACCCATCACCGCCGCCGCCACTTTCCCCTTCGTTGCTTTCAATCGGTAAACCCCAAATATCGTTTAAGTTCCAATTTCAACCTTTGCTATCATCAATTTCACTTGAAGTCATATAGTTGTGGTGAGATTTGTGGGAGAACAAATGTACCAGTGGAGTTTTTGTTTGAGAGAAAAACTGGGTTTGTTTGAGAAGAAATTGGACTGGGTTTGTTTGGTTGTGAATCAGGGGGTTTGAAAGTGTCTTTTTACAAAAAATGGGGGTAGGCTTTTGTATGAAGTGAAACTGTTTAGGGGGCTGATTGTATATCAACTAATTGTAATTTAAGTTATTCTTTATCATAATATAAATTAGTATTTCGTATATGTGTATATATTTTATCAATTGTAAGTTAATGATCATTTTCAAAAGAAAAATAAATATACAACTTTATAATCAAATTAAAATAGTATTTTACAAGTGTATATTATTTATACTATATTTTCTTAAACAACTAAATAATCATGTTTTCGATTTATCGCAAATAAATTCTTTTCACTTATAACATAGTTTTCGTTAATATAACTTTATAATAAAAATAGTTAAGCTTTAGCTTTAGTTTAAGCTCCCATTTTCATTTATCTAAACTTTAAAATTTATATAGCTATCTTTGTGTATATAATTTCACCTTAGTAATTTAAATAAATATTCTAGAACATCTAATAAAGTTTTCTTTACCTCAAATATTACTTTTATAATTATAAGTCACTATTTTTTTCTTATTTTAATTTATATTCTAAACGTAAAATTATAGCTAGTGTAATATATTTTGTTTGGGGAATTAATTGGGGATTTCACTTGCATTTCATATAGGACAATTTAATTGCAATTCGTTGTGTGATGTATATGTGTTAATATAGGATTATGTGATTATTGTAGATACCGAGTTCGTAGGAGGCGAGTTCATCGAGGACCCCTACTACTAGTTCAGTGCTAGCTTGTGTGTGTGAAGTTCTCACCTCATTCCAGGTAAGTTTATGCGCACAATACTTTAACTATCAAAATGTTTCTTGGCGTGTGTACTTGTGTTTCAAACAACGGTTTAAAGTCTTGAAATTTGAGAATCTCTATTGCAAATATCCTTTTGAAAGATATGTGGTTACTTCTGAATTCTGAACCGATGTTTCTAAAATGATCTTGTGGAATATAAATGAACGATAAATGATATGGGGCGATGTACAGAGGATGTGTGTGAAGGCTATGGCCGGAGGCGCACGTGAGACGACCTCCTAGGGTTTCATACCCTACCCTATACGGGTTTATAAAATTGTGAAAGCTATAGAGTACTACCTATGCATGTGTGGGTCACAACTGTATAGGGGTGTCGACACTTAAGGTCCTTTAGCTATGTGATGGGCGGGGTAGTGTCGGGCTACCTACAAACGCTCTGGGTGAATTGGGATGGACTGTGATATCCCAAGAGGTACCTGTGTGATGATATTATTGCATCGTGACCTCTCTGTGGGCAATCGTTACCCGCTGGGCTCTAATACGCCTCAGCTCAACTAATAATTTAAATGCGGAATCTCTTCGGTTACATTCTTTTCATTCTTTCAGCCAAAACTCTGTTTTACATATTGTGGTATATTCTTACTCAGTTTTCACTGACAAATGTTTTTCTGCGTCGGCTTTTGCCATTTGAAAACCCGCAGGTTATGAATAAAGGTGGGGGAACGCGCACACGTAGTTGAAGGCGAATAAGAAGCTAGGAATCACCTAGTTAAATTGTTAACATTTAGTTGTATTTTGAGAATTCAAACTTTGTCATCGTTGTTTTCTTTTAAAACTTTGTAAGGAGGGTTTCTCCTTTACTTTTATGCCAATAAAGCACTCTTGGATATCGTTAAGTTGTACTAGCAAGGAACCGTAGGTTCCGGGTTGTTTCAGTTGGTATCAGAGCCGACGGTTCCAACGCTAGTACGACTTCTTGATGTCCATTAGATAAAGATTCAAAATAACTGGAAGCTTTTCAAAAATTTAAAATGGACATAGGATAACTAAAAATGGAATTAAAACTAAACAAGCCGGGGATGTGGGTTAACGTAGTCGTGTTTTCCTTCTTGGTTCTCAAATGTTTGTGTGATTATTTGTTAATCCCCACTATTTGTGAACGAATAGTTGTTATGTGGCCGAGACTTGTTAATTTGTCATGTTACATACGTGCTTTAAATTATTTAAAATTATTCCCGTTGAGATTATGAGTGTATACGCGGTCTAGAACACTTCCGAGACTCCTTTTCTCTTCTTTCCGAACATGGACTTGGACGAGGACCAAGGATATGGGCAAGACCAAGTTGAAAACCAAGATGAGGACGCATAGGAGGAGCTTATAGATTGGGATGCCGATATGGATGAGATCGATGAGATTGACGAGAAGGAGCATGAAGGAAACAATGAGGCGGAAGAGATTAGATCGACGCCACTGATAGCGAGCTCATGCTCACCACTGATGACGCAGAGTAGATAAACACCCACCCACCCTTACGATTATCATCTACTGCATTTCTTTTATCACGAGAGCGAACGTTTAGCTTACCTTAGGAGTTACTATTTACTTTATAGAATTGGGTTGTTCCTTACCATTTAAATATTTATGTGGATTATTTGATGGATGGATAAATGTATGCTTAAATTTTGAAACTTATAGGCTGCATGTATGTGAACTAGAAGTATAATTCTTTTCGACCTATATTAAGTAAGGTTATATATTTAAACAAAGGTACAATGCAATATTATACCAGGAGACGTGCAAGAGAAGAAGAACAATGAACCAGGGAGGTCAGCAAACCCATGGCGGCCAAGTTCCACCTGTGGACCCCATTGAATTTCAGGAGATGCGTCAAGCAACTCTAGCTCTCACCCAAATTCTACAGAATACCCACAACGGAGGGGGGAATGTTATGAGTAGGGTAGCTGAACTCCGCCCGGACTTCTTTTATGGGACGGATGACCCCACCACCTTGGAAAACTGGATTAGGGACTTTGGAAAAGTCCTAGTATCTGCGCGCTACCCTGAAGATCAGCGTGTCGAAGTAGCCCTCTACTACTTCAAGAAGGAAGCTGACAACTGGTGGTCAGCCAAGGGAGAAGAACTTCTCGCCCAGCAAGGATTTGGCTGGGAACAGCTGAAAGCAGCGCTGCGAGAACGTTTCTATCCTGAACATGTCAAGGATAGGAAGTTCAAGGAATTCATGAACTTGAAACAGGGAAGTGACAACCCTTATGATTATCATCAGAAATACATGGAGTTGATGAGGTTTGGAAGGGAACTGGTGCCGACTGAGGCAAAGAAGATCAAGAGGTTTATAGGAGGTTTAAACTTCCAACTCCGAATGGCCTTGATTGCGACCCGATTTGATACACTTATGGACGCTTATGGGGCAGCTCAGGACGCCCAGAATTTGATTGATGAGAATAATGAAGAAACTAAGAAGAGGAAGTCTGAGGCACTGGCAGGGACAGGTTTCCAGAATCGTGGTTCAGGAAACAATAGCGGAGATAAAAAGGTTCCGTCCCAACCCAGCCCCCACCAATCAATTTGGAAACCAAGGCCAGGTACGAATCTACAACTGCAGGCAATGCGGCATGAACCATCCAGGAGTGGACTGTCGGGGGAACAAAGTTAACTGCCTCAATTGTGGTAAGCTAGGCCATCGAAGGTTTGAATGTCGTTCAAGACCCTCAGGGAACAACAGCGGTGGAAGCTTCAACAACAACAACTTCAATAACTCCGGGAATAACAATGGTGGAGGATATGGAGGAAACAATGTGAACCGCCAAGGGGGGAATGGAGGATACAACCGTGGAGGAAACAACTACGGAGGGAATAACAGCGGTTATAATCAGGGAGGCAATAACAACCGTGGGAATCAGTATGGAGGAAACAACAACAATGCCGGCAACAGAAACAACAATGGAGGAGGCTATAACCGAGGTAACAACTGGCAGGGAGGAAATGGTTACAACAACCGACCCCAAGGAAACAACAATGCTACTTCGGCAACCACAGTAGCAGGCGCACCTGCACCCGCAGCCACAGCACGCAGCGCAGCTGGAACCATCAATGTGATGAATCAGACTCAGGCAGCACAGGCCAACGTGGTGACTGGTACATTCCTAATCCATTCTACCCCTGCTTTTGTGTTATTTGATTCTGGAGCCACATTCTCTTTCATTTCATCTACTTTTGCTAAGAAATTAGACTTACCAAATCCTACCCCAATATCTATATCCATCTCTACCCCAAGTGGAGAAGTCACACCTTGTAATACCCTATACCCTGGAGTCAACCTAGAAATATTAGGAGCCAAGCTACCTTCTGATCTAATTCTTTTCGATCTCGGCAACCTAGACGTCATCTTAGGTATGGATTGGCTTAGCAAATACAAAGCAACAATAGAGTGTGCCACCCAAAAGGTCAGGTTTCGTGGACCAAAAGGCGAGCGCCTATCCTATAGGGGTATAACTAGAGAACCCAAAATCCAAATCGTGTCAGCCTTAACCATCCTATCCGATGTGAAGAAAGGGCATAGGGCATACCTCTGTACGATCCATGATCAGGAGAAAGAAGGGGAGAAATTAGAGGACATCCCAGTTGTGAATGAATTCCCAGATGTCTTTCCAGAAGATCTTCCAGGAATGCCACCTAAGAGAGCAGTGGACTTTGCGATAGACTTAGTACCAGGTACTGGACCAATCTCGAAGGCACCATATAGGATGGCACCAGCCGAGTTAAAGGAGCTTCAAGAGCAACTGAAGGAGTTAATGGACAAGGGTTTCATTAGACCTGGTGTTTCACCATGGGGAGCACCTGTTTTGTTCGTGAAGAAGAAGGATGGTAGCCTAAGACTTTGCATTGACTACCGTGAATTGAATGGAGTAACCGTTAAGAATAAGTACCCAATTCCAAGGATTGATGACTTGTTCGACCAGCTACAAGGAGCCGATACCTTTTCGAAGATCGATTTAAGGTCTGGATATCATCAGCTTAGGATAGCTGAAAAGGATATTCCTAAAACGGCATTTCGAACTCGCTATGGCCACTACGAGTTTACGGTAATGCCATTCGGTCTCACTAATGCTCCAGCAGCATTCATGGAGTTGATGAACCGCGTTCTCCAGAAGTACCTAGACAAGTTTGTCGTCGTTTTCATTGATGACATCCTAATCTACTCGAAAGGGAAGGAAGAACATGAACAACATTTGAGGGAGGTGTTAGAAACCCTAAGGGAAGAGAAGTTGTATGGAAAGTTGTCAAAGTGCGAGTTTTGGTTGGATAGAGTGCCTTTCCTAGGGCATATTATAACTAAAGAAGGTGTGTCTGTAGACCCTGGAAAGATATCAGCGGTAAAGGACTGGCCCACACCAAAAAGTGTGACGGAGATAAGAAGCTTCCTAGGATTGGCGGGTTACTATCGACGATTCGTGAAGGATTTCTCCAAGATCGCGAAACCCATGACAACGTTAATGAAGAAGACAAGCAAGTACGTATGGGACAAGAATTGTGAGGAAGCATTCCAAACCCTAAAGGATAGGTTAACGTCGGCACCTGTTACCTACTGAAGGAGGAGAATTTGAAGTCTACAGTGATGCGTCTAAGCACGGGTTAGGATGTGTTTTGATGCAAGATGGCAAAGTGATTGCGTATGCTTCAAGGCAACTAAAGTCCTACGAGGAGAATTACCCCACTCACGATTTGGAGTTGGCGGCCATAGTGTTTGCATTAAAGATATGGAGGCATTATCTTTACGGTACGACGTGCAAGATCTTTACCGATCACAAGAGCCTAAAGTACATATTCACTCAAAAGGAGCTGAATATGCGACAAAGAAGGTGGCTAGAATCGGTGAAAGATTATGATATCAAGATCCAATACCATGAAGGGAAAGCCAACGTAGTAGCGGATGCATTGAGCCGAAAGACGGAGCATACGGTAAATGCAATGTGGGTTTTACCACCTAAGCTTTGCGAAGAGTTTCGAAGACTGGAGATTGAAGTCTGCACGAAGGGAACAACGAACATGTTGTGTAATATGACGATAGTACCGGACATCTTCGAAGAAATAAAAGAAGCACAGAAAGAAGACGCTTTCCTACAAAAGATTAAGGAGAAGATCAACAAAGGCGAAGCACCCGATTTCAAAGTGG
The DNA here is from genome assembly GCA_023055425.1 of Linanthus parryae. Taxonomy (NCBI): domain Eukaryota; kingdom Viridiplantae; phylum Streptophyta; class Magnoliopsida; order Ericales; family Polemoniaceae; genus Linanthus; species Linanthus parryae. The sequence goes on along the minus strand of JALGPY010000004.1, from coordinate 121,698,031 downwards.
ATGAAGACGGAAGCGTGAAATTCAAGGGAAGATGGTGTGTACCAATAAAATGCGCGGAGGTAAAGGAGAAGATTATGAGGGAAGCTCATAACACACCTTATTCGGTACATCCAGGAGGAGACAAGTTGTACAAGGATTTGAAGAAGAACTTCTGGTGGAAAGGTATGAAGAAGGAAGTAGCTGATTTCGTATCTCGATGTTTGACGTGTCAAAAGGTTAAGTTCGAGCACAAGAGACCAGGTGGGATGTTGCAACCATTGGAGATACCGGTATGGAAATGGGATTCCATCTCAATGGATTTTGTTACGGCCTTACCTGTTTCAACTAATGGGCTGAACCAGATTTGGGTGGTAGTCGATAGATTGACGAAAACTGCAAGATTCATTCCCATGAAGGACACGTGGGACATGGAAAAGAGGGCGGATGCATACATCAAGAATGTAGTAAGACTACATGGAGTACCTAGCTCGATTATTTCTGATAGGGATCCAAACTTCTTATCACACTTCTGGAAGGAGCTACAAAAATCCATGGGTACCGAGCTAAGGTTCAGCACAGCATTTCACCCAGCTACGGATGGACAGACTGAAAGAACGATTCAAACGTTAGAAGACATGCTACGAGCTTGCATTTTGGACTTTGGAGGTTCATGGGTGGACAAGTTACCACTTATTGAATTCTCTTATAACAACAGCTACCATTCTAGCATAGGGATGGCACCCTACGAAGCACTGTATGGGAGGAAGTGCAAGACACCGCTGTGTTGGAGTGACATCAGCGAGACTATCATTCTTGGACCACAAATGATCGAGGACTCGACAAACCAGATTCGAATGATCCAGCAAAGGATGAAAGCGGCCCAGGATCGACAAAAGTCTTACGCGGATTTGAAGAGAAGGCCATTGGAATTCAAAGTTGGTGACAAAGTGTTCCTAAGGGTTTCGCCTACAAAGGGGGTTATGCGTTTCAATCAGAAAGGAAAATTGAGTCCCAAGTTCATTGGACCCTACGAAGTACTGGATCGTATAGGAGAGGTTGCCTATCGCCTGAATCTTCCTAACAGCCTAGGTAGAGTCCATAACGTCTTTCATGTGTCCCAACTCAAAGCTTATGTACCCGACCCGAGCCATATCATTGATCCCGAGCCTGTTGAACTCGATCCCTCTCTTACCTTTGAACAACAACCAATCAAAATCCTTGATACAAAGACCAGGAACACCCGTACCAAGTCCACCACGCTGGTCAAGGTTCTTTGGTCAAACCACCAAACGGAAGAGGAAACTTGGGAAGCTGAGGCAGACATGAGGAAACGTTACCCACACCTCTTCGACAAGGTATGAGCCGAGTGACGGGGACGTCACTCCTTTTAAGGGAGATGTGATTTAACAAGCGTATATTTAATTACCCGTCTTGTCTTGTTATTATGTGCACATTAGAACTGCATACCACATACTTGCATTGGGAGATTCGATTTACTTTAAGCTTCGGGGACGAAGCTTTGTTTTAAGGGAGATGTGATGTAATACCCCGATATTTTAGGGGGTATTTTAGGGAGTTTAACGAATTTTTCGGACCATTATTTGAAATTTCGAAAGTTGTTTTCGTTCGCTAAAAGTGGTTTTTCATTATTATTATTATTATTATTATTATTATTATTATTTTATCAAAAGTTAAGATGTCACTTTTTTATAGTTAGTTGGGTGAAAATTAGTGGGTGAAGTGTAGTGGGTCGTGTAACATTGTAGCGTGACCAAAACATGTCCTTTTAATAACTTTTACGTAACCAACCACCGCGTCACACCGTGTGCCCGCAACACCATAACCTTTCCCCCCTTCATCTTCTCCATCAACATTGAAGAACAGGGGATATCCTTCCCCAATTTCCGGCGACCACCACGGCAAGGTCACAATTCGACCTTCTCTCTTTCCGTTTTCGTCACAATTCGCCAACCAAGTCAAAGATTCAAATCCTTTCATCAATTTCGTCAATTTATCATTCCAATTTGGACCCGGAAATCTCTCCCGTCGAGCCTTCAATCTCCGATCGGGTTTTCAAACCCAGCCGTCTCTCTCTCTCTCGCTATCCCTCTCTCTCGCCATCTTCCTCTCTCACCCTCTGTCTCTCTCTCGCTCCCTCTCTCTGTTCTCTGTCGACCGCCGAGCAAGGGCCCAGGCCGAAGCCCAGAACCGCCCGCCGCCGCCGCCCTCTGCGCCGTCGCCCCTCTGCGTCGCCGAACCACCCGGCGCCGTCGTCCCCTGCTTCGTCCGCCATCACCACCACCGTTCGCCTCTCTGTCCCGGCGAACCCCAAGCAGCGGCAGGAACCCATCACCGCCGCCGCCACTTTCCCCTTCGTTGCTTTCAATCGGTAAACCCCAAATATCGTTTAAGTTCCAATTTCAACCTTTGCTATCATCAATTTCACTTGAAGTCATATAGTTGTGGTGATATTTGTGGGAGAACAAATGTACCAGTGGAGTTTTTGTTTGAGAGAAAAACTGTGTTTGTTTGAGAAGAAATTGGACTGGGTTTGTTTGGTTGTGAATCAGGGGGTTTGAAAGTGTCTTTTTACAAAAAATGGGGGTAGGCTTTTGTATGAAGTGAAACTGTTTAGGGGGCTGATTGTATATCAACTAATTGTAATTTAAGTTATTCTTTATCATAATATAAATTAGTATTTCGTATATGTGTATATATTTTATCAATTGTAAGTTAATGATCATTTTCAAAAGAAAAATAAATATACAAATTTATAATCAAATTAAAATAGTATTTTACAAGTGTATATTATTTATACTATATTTTCTTAAACAACTAAATAATCATGTTTTCGATTTATCGCAAATAAATTCTTTTCACTTATAACATAGTTTTCGTTAATATAACTTTATAATAAAAATAGTTAAGCTTTAGCTTTAGTTTAAGCTCCCATTTTCATTTATCTAAACTTTAAAATTTATATAGCTATCTTTGTGTATATAATTTCACCTTAGTAATTTAAATAAATATTCTAGAACATCTAATAAAGTTTTCTTTACCTCAAATATTACTTTTATAATTATAAGTCACTATTTTTTTCTTATTTTAATTTATATTCTAAACGTAAAATTATAGCTAGTGTAATATATTTTGTTTGGGGAATTAATTGGGGATTTCACTTGCATTTCATATAGGACAATTTAATTGCAATTCGTTGTGTGATGTATATGTGTTAATATAGGATTATGTGATTATTGTAGATACCGAGTTCGTAGGAGGCGAGTTCATCGAGGACCCCTACTACTAGTTCAGTGCTAGCTTGTGTGTGTGAAGTTCTCACCTCATTCCAGGTAAGTTTATGCGCACAATACTTTAACTATCAAAATGTTTCTTGGCGTGTGTACTTGTGTTTCAAACAACGGTTTAAAGTCTTGAAATTTGAGAATCTCTATTGCAAATATCCTTTTGAAAGATATGTGGTTACTTCTGAATTCCGAACCGATGTTTCTAAAATGATCTTGTGGAATATAAATGAACGATAAATGATATGGGGCGATGTACATAGGATGTGTGTGAAGGCTATGGCCGGAGGCGCACGTGAGACGACCTCCTAGGGTTTCATACCCTACCCTATACGGGTTTATAAAATTGTGAAAGCTATAGAGTACTACCTATGCATGTGTGGGTCACAACTGTATAGGGGTGTCGACACTTAAGGTCCTTTAGCTATGTGATGGGCGGGGTAGTGTCGGGCTACCTACAAACGCTCTGGGTGAATTGGGATGGACTGTGATATCCCAAGAGGTACCTGTGTGATGATATTATTGCATCGTGACCTCTCTGTGGGCAATCGTTACCCGCTGGGCTCTAATACGCCTCAGCTCAACTAATAATTTAAATGCGGAATCTCTTCGGTTACATTCTTTTCATTCTTTCAGCCAAAACTCTGTTTTACATATTGTGGTATATTCTTACTCAGTTTTCACTGACAAATGTTTTTCTGCGTCGGCTTTTGCCATTTGAAAACCCGCAGGTTATGAATAAAGGTGGGGGAACGCGCACACGTAGTTGAAGGCGAATAAGAAACTAGGAATCACCTAGTTAAATTGTTAACATTTAGTTGTATTTTGAGAATTCAAACTTTGTCATCGTTGTTTTCTTTTAAAACTTTGTAAGGAGGGTTTCTCCTTTACTTTTATGCCAATAAAGCACTCTTGGATATCGTTAAGTTGTACTAGCAAGGAACCGTAGGTTCCGGGTTGTTTCAAATACTCCTCATTACATCAACTCTCACTTCACTCACTACCCACATCTCCCACCAACTCATCACCAACACTCCATCACTCTCATTCCTCACTCTCTTCACCAAACATCATATTCTTCACCTTCTTCAACACCCTCCGACATCTTCAAGCCTCCTCAACTCTCCCTGAATTGAAGAAAGTTCAAGTTCTAGAGGAGTTTAAGCCTTTTAAGCACACAGATGTAGACAATAAAAAATGAGCTATCGGTCCACTGTCACGTGGACCCATCAGCTGCTTACAGGTGTCCGCACCTCTGTGCTTTAGAAGCACCCGATCATGCCCTATCACACACTTAGAGGGACCATGCGACATGTTCCCTCGCGCCTTTCATTCCCACGATAGGTCAGGGGTTGTAGTGGCTTGGAGGATGGAATAAGGCCCGTCGCATGTAGTTGTTGTCTCACGTGCGTCCACTAGTGTACTCACGAATCCGACTTGTCCAACTGTCCCCTTTATACTAGGTTTGACGTCATCCATGACAATCCTCCAGGGATTTGAGTACGTCGTCATTATATTGGGCCATGGGCCACCGTACGCTCACGTGTCTCCCATTGGTTGCCCTAGCCAGACTACTATAATTAGGACGTCCATTTGTGCACTATTGAAAGAGAATGACTCAGAATCACACCTAACATCGTGATTATTCTCTGTGAATAGTACTGAATTGCTGCCAACAAGCTGTCTCTCCCCTTCCATAGTACAGTACTGCTTATTTCCACCCATTTACTCTACCTCTCCTACTCTTTTATTAATCCGAGTTCTTGCTATAAGGTTGTTGGCTCTAATTTTCTATAATCCGAAAAGATCATCTGATAGTCTACAATACACCCTCTCTATTTTCCACATAAATACATACACCCTCTTTAATCACTCTTTACGCATCTGGTAAGCATATCTTACCTCTTTTACTTGTACATTTTAGTTGTAGGATCATGTTCTTGATGAAAACTTACTTGATTTCAAGTGCATGTGTGTTTTGGGCTTTCGATTGTGACTTTCGAACGTGAGTTCCGTAAAAGCTTGAAGTGATTTCTCAAATTATATGTTTCAATCACATATTTAATTTATAGTAGGTAGTATTTGAGTAAAAATCAAATAAATTGATGTATAGTAGGTAGTATTCTATGTTTTTGCACTTGCCATAGAATTGAGTTGATCAATTTTTGAGTGTTCTGGGTGAAATTACATGATGTTATAGTCTGACAACTTCCGTAAATTGTGGAATATCTTTAAATTTTGCTTATATGAAAAATTCAACACATTTTTTTTAAACTAGACTTAGATAGGTAAATTTAAAAGAAAATCATCTTCATTGCATTTGTGGTCAAAGAGATATTGTCATTTCAAGTTGCATGTTTCTGGAACTCTATTTCTAGTCAAATCTTGCCATTTTTGTTGAATATCTTATTTACACAAACTTTGACATATTATCTTTCTTGTGTTGGAATTAGACATGTAGGGGATTAATGATGGAAAAAGTGGTAATTTTTACTCTTTTTCAAGTGGTAGTAATTGCCTTGCAAAAGTTTCCGCAAGACTTGTCTATGTACAGTGGTGTTTCTTTATTTTGTAACTTGAGTTTTACAATAGCTATGCACTTGATTCTCAATGTTTTGAAAGTATACACATATACGTATCTCCTCAAACTATATCACTATATTAAGCGGTGTGGTTATATAGTAAATAAGTACCTAAAGACAAGGCATACATTCTCTCTAGAATGCAACTTTCCGATTTTTGAGCAATTTTGTGTGTGACGTCTTTATGTGGCATGTTGGGACTATTTGTGATATTTGAACACAAATACACGTGCATTAGTGATATATAGGATCATATGCATATAGAGTATGTATTCAATACTTGAGTATACGACTTGTTGGCACCTAGTGTGTCATATGTGTGATTGTAGACACTGGCTTCGTCGGAGACGAGTACTTCGCTCCGGAGTCCTAGGCTTGCGTGTTTTCCTCGTCAACTTCTCGTATTTTGTTGCAAGTACATATGTGTGCACCTTTTTTTTTTTTTATCAAAATGTTCGTATGCTTGTGATGTTTTAAGTGAATATTTTAGTTATTTGAAAAAGTATGAGAAACATGCGTGTAAATGTTATTTTATTTGTAGTCATCGTTTAGCCGCATTGATCATGAATCGAGATCTTGGGTGTTGCATAGTAGGTGGTTGAGTTGTGGTAGTTTGGTTGAAATTTTGGGGTATAATGGTCTTTTAATGTGATCCTTTAGTATCTATTAGTTTTGAGGGTGCATAATGTCTTCTTCACCAAAAATGTAAGGGAGTAAAGTGTCGTTGTGCCTAATTATAAGGGACCAAATAGTATTTTACCCGAAAGGGAAAAGACACAAAAAATAGTAAGGACTAATTTGATACAACTTCTTGGTTTCTTGAGTCGACTTACAAGTTTTTGTAGAGCATCTCCAATAGTATTAGCTAAAAAATATTTATAATTTGATAAAAATCGAAATATTTTTATTTTAGATATCGTAAAATTTTAGTTAGTGCTCCAACAGTGTTAGTTAAATGATTAGCTAAATAACACGTGACACATTCTCAATATTTCTTGTAGAGAATTTTAAGGAATCAGGACATGACCGCTAAGAACATGGTTAAAGGAAATATGAAATTATTGATCCGGCTCTTTAAATGTAGAGAGCGTGATAACTATCCGCTAAAATAAAGAGCGGAATAGAGAGCATATTGGAGACAATATTTTTTCCATCTTATTTATATTCTGAAAGTAACCGCTATATAAATAACCTATTGGAGATGCTCTAAGTTTGTGGCAAACGAATAGAAGAAAACACATTAGAGCATCTTCAATGGATCACTTTTTGTAGGACATGAGAACTTCAATTGATAGCAAGAGTTAAGGTACAAGCTAGTATCAAAATAGAAAGAAACATAAACAAACCAACCATAGACACCAACTCTTAACCTAAGAGCGCCCAAAACATACCAAAGTAGTCTAAATAAACAGTACATAGATACAACTAGAAACCAACTAAACTGAAACTGATAAATTAGACCAAATAAACTACTGCATAATGTAGGGGATGATAGCATCAGAGGGCACCAAACTTGGAGGCAAGGCGGGGGGAGAACATCTTCACAAGCTGCAGCAGACTGAGGGGGGCAAGAGCTATCTGGAACCACTGGAACCACTGGAGGCACAACACCATCAGCTGAAGGCAAACCAAGCTCACAAACACTAAAAACTAGAGCTTCCACTGGATCACCAAGAGGGGGAACATAAGCTAATGGAGCAACCTCAAGCACTTGTTGGACACTGGAACATGCTGCAAACTGGTCACTAGCCTTTGCCCAAGAAGGGGCACCATCAACCAAAGCAATCTTAACCATAGCTGTTAAATCTGAGAGAAGAAATAGAGGAATCATTAATTAGGATTAGTAGAAAGCAAAATCAGGCCCACGAGGTCCTGAGCTAGGTGATACATCTGATCCCCGGTAGTGTTAACTTTTTGGAAGATCATCTGGTTTCTGGTTTTCCAGAGGATCCAAATGATGGCAGGTAGCCAACACCAACGAGGATTATCTTTCCAAGCCTTCTTTTTCCTAAGCCAACTCTTGATCCAATAGAAAATGTTAAGAGTAGAATGAGTAGGAATCATAATATTAGCCTTATGCCAGAGACCTTGAGCCCTTGGACAAAGAAGGAAGATATGGGTAGCTGTCTTAGTGGTGAGATTACACAAAGGACAAATAGGGTTTATAGTTATAACTCTAGAATGCAGGTTATGCAAAGTGGGAAGAGGATTAGTAAGAATTCTCCATAGTAGACCTATAACGTTGCTTGGAAAGCCACCAATTGAAAGCATAGCTAACATATTCAAAATGAAGAGGATAAGAAGATAAATTAGGGGAACTATTATTGTAACTAAGCAAAGCATAAGCAAATGACACAGAAAAGACAGCAGAGGATGAGGCTTTCCAAAAGGGGGCATCCATTTGGTTAAACTGAACACATTCCTGCTCCATAATCCTATTAGCAAGCCAACTAGGAAAAAGTTGATTAATAGTTCTACTGCACCATCTGCCACTTCCATCAACAGATGAGTCCAATAACTGATCAACTGATTTAAAAATATGTCTGGGATCAGTGGTTTTAAAATTTCCCGAATTGAACTTGCAGGAACATCATGAATCCACCCAGAGGATCTAATCATGATATCATGACCATTACCAATATTCCAAGCTATACCTTGAGAAAGACTGCATTTCCCTTTGCAGATGGTTCTCCAAGCAGTAGAGGCAGAGGGTCCGGCCTTAATAGTACTAAAATGAGTTCTTCTACAATACTTATTGGTGAAATATTTAGAGAAAAGAGTGGATCTAGAGGTAATCATTCGCCAACTGTTTTTAGTAATTAAAGCATTGTTAAAAGCTGAGATGTTTTTAAAACCTAAGCCCCCTATATTAATATTGTTGCAGAAAATTTCAGGGAAGCCAGTGGATACCTTTGGCAGAAGTATTCCCAAACCATAAGAATTTTGTCAACATAGAAGTGATTAAATTACAAGTTTTATTAGGAAAAACACTAATGGATATATGATAAACCAAAAGACTATTAAGGACAACTTTAATGAGCACACACCTTCCTACAAAGTTTAAAAGGATCCCTTTCCAACTAGAAAATTTCTTGTAAACTTTATTAACCGTATCTTCTATGAGTTCCTTGTTGTCACCTTTTTGATTAAGATGCCAAGATACTTACCTAATTGGGGTTGTTCAATAACATCAAGAGCTAGGTTTATTGCAAGTTTATCAGTATGAGAACAATTGGGACTAAAAACAATGGAAGTTTTATGAATATTAATATCTAAACCAGACTGCCTAGCATAAGAGCAGAGCAGAGACTGAATATGGTTACCTACATTTTGATTAATTTGAAAAAAGAGAAGAGTATCATCAGCAAATTGCAAATGAGTTATCTCATCTCTATTAGAATAAGGAATACCAGGGACTAGTCCTATATTATTAGCATGGAGGAGAGAAGAAGAAAAAACCTCGGCACAAAGGGAGGAGAGGAAGGAAGAAAGGGGATCACCTTGCCTCAATCCTCTATGAGGTTTAAGAGAAACAAATGAAGCACCATTAATAACTTGATAGGAGACAGTGGAGACACATTTCAAGATAATTCTAATGAAGTGAGAGGGAAAATGCATTGGGTGAAGTAAGGCCTCTAAGAATTTCCATCTAACCCTATCAAAGGCTTTGGAGATGTCCAGCTTGAGAGCTCATAATTTTTTATGGGAGGTGGAATTAGCTTTATGGATGGTATGTACTAAGTCTTGAGTTATAAGTAAATTATCTTGAATAATTCTTTCTGGGACAAAGCCATTTTGATTACAAGAGACTAAAGAAGGGATGACAGTTTTAAGTCTATTAACAATGACTTTAGCAATAATCCTATAAATCACATTACAAAGATTGATATAATCAGAAGCAGTAAGGGGGTTATTAGGCTTAGGTACAAGCACAATAACGGTTTTTGTTAAATTCTCTAAGAAGATGACCAGAGTTAAGGAAAGAGAGTATGGCTTAGGTAATTTGATTAGAGATGTAAGGCCAAGCTTCTGGAAAAAGATAGCTTGCATCCCATCAGGGCCTTGATCCTTAAGTGGGGATAAAGAAAAGACAGCAGTCTTGACTTCATTACCAGTGAAAGGGGTACTAATAAAGGCTTGCTGATCAGGAGTAAGAGTTTTCTTAACATTCAACAGGAGGTCAAATAAGTTATTATTTTCTAAGTACAAATCATTAGATGAGGGAGAAGGCTTAGAATAAATCAGCTTAAAATGATTAACAAAAGCCATTGAAATTGGAGGGGATCTGTTAAAACAACAGCAGTTTGATCCTGTAAAGATCTAATGGAATTATGTTGCCTTCTAATCTTAGTATAAGCATGAATTTTTTTTGTATTTTTATTCCCATCTTGAAGCCAGGGGCATCTAGCACGTTGTGCCAAATAGGTTTCTTCACATTTCAAGAGATTAATCAATTCTGCCTTCTTCTTAAAAAAATCTTGTGCAGAGTAGGGAAGATCATTTTGAAGAAGACAAATATCACTTTTAGCTTGCTTAATCTGATTAGAGAGACTAGGTTTATTGTTAGCCCAAGTTCTAATAGTATGAAGTGTGATGAAAAACATTTTAGCAACCCTATAACTAGGAGAGCCAGGGATATGAAGACTCCAGACAAATATAATTAGATCAAAAGTTGCTTCATATCTGAGCCACCATGCTTCAAATTTAGGGTATCTGTACCCTACATGGGGCTTAGGGTGAACAAGGTTGAGTAATATTGGTGAGTGGTCAGAGACAGTCATACCCAAGTTTGAAACAAAGAGGCCAGGGAAAATATTAAGAAGTGCCACGTTACACCAAGCCCTATCTAATCTTTCAAAGGTTGGAATGGAGGAAGATCTATTATTAGACCAAGTAAACCAAGGACCAACATTATTAACCTCAACCAGATTCCATAAATTAATGAACCTAAGAAAGGATTTGGCTCCTCTAAGAGAAGAGGCTCCAGGACCAGCCTTGTCATGTTGATAAACAACCTGATTAAATCCCCAATTAGAGCAAGAGGTTCATTAAGAGGGAGAACATCATTGATAATGTTCCAAACTTCATCTCTTTTTTCATAATATGGAGAACCATAAACTAAACCTAGGAACCACTGACCTCTAAGAATATCAGAGACTTTGAGAAGTAACAGATTAAGAGAGGAAAAACAAATAGAACAATCCAATATTTGATTATTCCATGCACACCAAAGACCACCTCTAGTATCCTCAGGATCAACACCAAAAGTGGAATCAAACCCTAATTTTCGAAACTTACTATTAAGAAAAGAAAAATCTTTTTTGGTTTATGACAAGAAAATTAGAGAGGTCTTATGTTTTTTGGCCAGAGAAAAAACTTCTGAAACTGCAGAGGTCAGACAAATTCCTCTACATTTCCAACTTAAGAGATTCATAATTTCTTGGATGGTTGTTGTGGGACAACCATCCTAAACCCCAGTGAATTTTTAATTTTTTTTATCACAACCAGTCAGCAGAAACTCCTCTTCTCTTAGTCTGTTCTTAAATTTGAAGTTCAGAAAAAGTGGTGAAAAAGGATTAAAAACAAAAAACAAATAATTACCTTGCTGCATGGCTTTGTTAATTTTTGTTCGTGGCTTCTTAGCCTTTATCCCACTGAAAGGAGAATCCATCTGAGAGGATTTGGCATCTCTCTTCTTAACAGGTTTCTGCACTTTCTCATCCTTAGCCTTGTTTGAGGTAGCAGCCTTCTTCTTCATCTTGATTGAAGAACCTTATCCTTTCTTCACCTTGATACCCACCACATCCTTTGATATTTTGCTTTTTCTCTTTGATTTATGGGAACCATCTTGTCCTTCTCAGCAATAACTTTGTTCAACTCTTCAATATCCTTCTTTCTCTGTGAGGAATCAATCTCTTGCTCAGTGGTAACAGATGGAGCGAAATCAGGGGCTTTCATCACAAACCTTGTGTGTCTTAACATCTTATAAGTGGTTGGAAGTGTACGCATGGTGGTAGAATTAATTGGACACTAGTTGTTGAGGGTTGGAGCAAATGGGGGGGGGGGGGGGGGTAAGGTGGAGGGTAAAACTTCTGCCACAACCACTTCTTTCCCTTTTGTAGTAATGATCGGAGGCAGTTGAACCAATTCTTGGGGAAGGGCATCGTCAAAAGGCGCCTTGGCAGTTACAAAAGACTGTTGGGAACCCAACACTCCTTCATGCACTTAAGACGAATTTGAATTGAAAGGGACCGTAACCGCCTCTAGGGAAGAGCTCACATTAAATAGATTCAAGTGATGCGAGAACAGGGAGGAATTAACTGCAGGGGGATGAGATAAGGCCATTGGAACTGGTGATGAGTATTAAATGAGGTGCATGTAGGGTTGGTGGAGGTGGTTCCTATAAAATCCTGGTCTGCTGCAAGATTAAGGTTTTGGTTGAGATCTTCACATTAAGTTTGTGAGCAGGGAGTGTAGTTGGGTTCTTCAGGTGAGGATGGCAAACTGTCCACATTAAAACAAGATCTTGTGGTGGGTCTTAAGTTGGGGCTTGGCTCATGGTGGGAACCGAGAAATCATAGATAGGAACAACATTGGTATCAAAATTCATAGTACGGAATGGGCCATTTTTTGAGTGAGCTTTGAGGTGATTAGTGAAAAGTGGTCTGTTGGGATTCACATAGAATGGTAGGCTTGAGAGAACGCGGATTGAAGGTATCTCATCTCCAGCTGCTCTAAGACTTCTACCAGGTTTGATTTGCATTCTTTGTTTGTATGACCAACCAAACCACACATGTAGCACACTTTGAACACACGCTCATAACTGAAATAAATCCACTTTAGAGGCTCATTAGCAAGCTTAACATAGGTTCCCGGAACCAGAGCATTGTTCAAATTAACCCTCAGTTTAATCCTTAGTCCATACCAGTTTCTGACTCTTTCATAAGACCAATCAATCACCAGTAAGTTTCCAACAAGAACGCCAATATCATTACCATGATCAAAGTGAAAACCTTCTAGAGGGCAGTTAGGAACTTGAAACCACAGATCAGCATGAGAAAAATCAACCTCCATAAGAGCTTGATTCAGCTTTCTTTCTTTGAAAACCAGACTTAGTCCATGAAAAGTAACCACTGATTCATTGAGAAAGAAGTCCTTGTCTTCCTGTTTTTGAAAATGAAAAAAGGTATCTAATGTCCTCTTTTGGTAGCTTCTTCCTTTCAATCCAAACATTACCAAAAGTTTTCCAGTTTTTTGAAATCTCACTTTGCATGACAGCAGGAGAAAGGGTTTTAGACCCTATAAACTTGGCTATCAGGGTTTTCTTCATTAGCTCCCTGAAAGCATATGCTTTAACAGATCGAGAGCACGAACTGATCCCCTTTCATCTAGCCTCTCCTCTCTGGAATCATTAGAGAAGGAACTATTAAAATCAGTTCGATATGAATTAGACATGGAGAGACAGCCACAACAAGAGAAAAAGTCAAGAAGAGGGAGAAAAACAGAAGACACTTAAGAGAAGCTGAAGAAGACACTGAAGAGAAGCTGAAGGGATGAAGGTCTCTAAATACTAACAATGCACTAGCTGCAACAACTAAAGAAACAAGCAAGAGATTCTACAAAATCAAAAACAATCTACTAATCACACGAAACAATACATGCAAATGATTAACTCTAAATCAGAAAGAGAGAGATAGAGAGTGATTGGGGGAGAGTTTAGGCGTTGACAATAGTTTAGGCAATGAGTATGGATGGTGATGGACTCAAGGAGCTAGCAACGCTCATTGGGGAGCAAAAGTAGCTCTTAGAGAGAGAGAGCTTCTTATAACCTAATTTTTTAAACACTAAGAATGAATAAGCCAATGGAACATTTAAGCAACGATTATCTTTATAATATGAAAGATATGGTGAAAAACTCATCTCCAACGGGCTCTATATCCGGCTCTTTATGTTAACCGATAGTTATCCCGCTCTCTATGTTTAAAGAACCGGAAAATGGATAGCTATTTTTTTGTGTCTATCTCTCCTTCTTTTATATTTCAATAATTTTTTTCTTAAACTTTTACCTATAATAGCTGCATTTTAGCTAACTTTTACATAGTTGCATTGCAAATCATATCAATTTTTTGTATAATTAAAATAAAAACTAACAATTTAAATTAAAATATATATAATTTATAACTAGTGGCATTGTAGATGCTTGTGTCTCGTTAAGAGTTTTTTTTTTTTTTTTTTTTTTTAGAAACAAAGTTATAATAACCTCAAACCAAAATTGGCGAACAACCAGTTACATCTTTCATAACTAAAACATTTAACCAATCTGGGGGGTCTTCAAACCAAGCAATCTCTGAGGAGTTCCTCTTGTGCAACTGAGCTAGAGCGTGCGCATGGCCGTTTCCTTCCCTTCGAATGAACTGGACATCGTTTTCTTGAAATCTATTCAGGGATATCACTATCTCTTCAATCACCTCTTCGGCTTCAGTAATGTCATTAGGTGGATTACCCTTCAACCTACTTCGAATTTCTTGTATAGCAAGTTTTGCGTCTCCCTCTAGAATCACCCTTGTAAACCCGAGCCCCATTGCTAGTTTGAGACCTTCTGTGGCAGCTTTTACTTCCGTCATCTTCGCAGAGTGACAAAAACCCAAGGATTTATGAGTAGCTGCCAAAATTGTCCCCTTGTCGTCCCTAACCACCACTCCTGACCAAGCTCTCCCTTCTTCATGCTCCCAGGCGCCGTCAAAATTGACTTTAACCCAGTTTTGCAGTGGTGGTTTCCACGAAACAAAATAGTTTGCTTTTGAATGATCCTCTGAGGCCTTACTGAGTTGTTCTTCCACTCTGTCCATAACCGACTGGGCAATGGTGATGACTGAGGTCTCCAAATTGTTAAAACCATTTATTATTTCGCGCTAACCAAAGAGCATGAACTGTGTAGAAGATGATCTGAAGGACCTGTGGATTATTCGACATTATATGGAGACTAATCCACTCGCTAAACTCTCCTTTAAGCTTGGTGCAGAACTCATCACCCAATAACCGATTCCACACGGACTTGGCCTTTGAACAGACCATAAACACATGGGAGATGGTTTCTTGTTCACTACCACACTCCGGACAAGTTGTGTCCAGTTTAATACCCCGTCTTCTTAGATTGCAAGCACACGGCAAAGCTTTGTTAATTCCTCTCCAAATTAAGTGATTCACTTCTTCGCTGCCTTAACTTTCCACAACTTCGTGAACACCTTCGTGAGCGTCGAAGTTTCTTCAGTTGGTGCGTCCTCCTCTCCACCTGAATGAACGGCCACCTTATAACCCGACCTAAATGTATAATTGCCATCATAAGAATCCTCCCAAACTAATTGGTCTGGTCTTTTGTTTCGTGGCAGGGGTAAAAGTTTCACTCTGTGAATATCTACTTCCCACAAAAGGTTCTTCATTTTGTCCGCATCCCAACAGTTAACATCTTCACGAATTAAATCACTAACATGTAACTCTGATATATGAGGGAAAATCGTTATAAGCTTACCCGAATGAGTATTTGGGATCCATCTCTCTTGAATTTTTATTCTACGACCATCGCCAATCTTCCATCGCAGTCCTTTCTTGAGTAGTTTCTTACCCTCCATGATTCCACGCCATGCATACGACGGATTGTTTCCTAACTCCACGTCTTGGAACTCAGTCATGGCAAAATATTTCGCCTTCAGTAGTCTGCTACATAACGAATTAGCATTCCTCATAAGATGCCACCCTTGTTTAGCCAACATGGCTAGGTTGAATTTCTTGAGATCTTTGAAGTGGAGACCTCCCCTCTCCTTTGATTGTTGCAATTTACTCCAAGCCACCCAATTAATACCTCGGTCCTTAGCAGAATTACTCCACCAGAAACGCCGTATCATCATCTCCATTTTATTGCACACCCCATCCGGTAACTTGAAGCACGGCATATCATAAGTGGGAAGAGCCTGAGCTACCGCTTTTATCATCGCCTCTTTTCCGGCCACCGAGAGATTCTTTCCTTTCCAACCCTGCAACTTTTTGCCACGTCCTTCAGTGAGCTTGTTGAAAGTGACTGTTTTATTTCTCCCCATGGTCGTAGGCAATCCTAGATACTGATCATGCTGAGGTACCTCTTGTATGCCTGCTACTTCAAGAACACTGTTTTTGTCTTCAGCTGTTGTATTAGGAGAGAAAACAATCGCAGATTTGTCCATATTTATTTCCTGACCCGAAGCTTTCTCGTACGAGTTCAATATTTGTGTAAGCACATTGATGTTATCCCTATAAGCCTGTGTAAAAACATAGAATCGTCAGCAAAAAATAGGTGGGAGACCACTGGTCCTCCCTGAGAGGCTGTTACACCCCTCAATCTCCCTTCCTCCACCGCCTGTCCTACCACACGGGAGAGCATATCACTACAGAGTAGGAATAGATAGGGTGAGAGAGGACATCCGTGTCTCAGGCCTCTCTCTGGCACTATGTGACCCGTCGGCCTACCCTCTCTGAGCACTGAGTAGGAAACTAAGGAAACGCAGTTCTTCACCAGGTTTCTGAACCGAACCCCGAAGCCAAGATGGAAGAGCACTTCTAGCAGATACTTCCACTCAATTATATCATAGGCTTTACTCATATCTGATTTTAACGCCACAAAGCCCTTCTTCCCTTTCTTTCTTGTCTTCAAAGAATGAATTATCTAAAAAGCCGTTAGCACATTGTCAGATATAAGACGTCCCGGAACAAACGCGCTTTGATTCTCCGAAATTAGATACGGCAGAACAGTCTTCAAACGATTAGCTATACACTTAGCAACAATCTTATAAATAACAGTGCATAAGCTAATAGGACGGTACTCACTGGCCTTCCTTGGTTGTTTCGTTTTCGGAATCAAAGCAATAAGCGTATGATTATACTCCTTAATTGACCCTCCTTCATTCAGCACTTTCAGCACCTCGTTGGTCACCTCATTCCCTACCAGCCCCCAGTACTTCTGGAAAAACCCTGCATTGTACCCATCCACCCCCGGTGCTTTATCAGGAGCCATTTGAAAGAGTGCTTCTCGAACTTCTAAGGTCGTGAACATTTCCTCCAACCAAGCACTGTCATTCGGCTGCACTAGTTCTGCCGAGTATGCCAATAGAGGCTCGATGTCTTCCATGTCCAGTTTGGAAGATGTGAAAATCTCAGAAAAATAATCTCCCAGAACTTTGTTAACTCCTCCATCGTCTGTGATCCAATTCCCATTATTGTCTTCTATTCCCTTGAATCTATTTCTAGCTCTTCGGATTGTTGCTTTGAGGTGAAAGAAACGGGTATTCCTATCTCCATTCTTTAGCCATTCAACACTGGACCGCTGTTTCCACATCACTTCTTCTTTGTGCTGCAGGGTGTTATACTCAATAGATAAAGCTCTTTTTTCTGCCAGGACAACATCAGTTTGGGGAAGCCCATCCAGATAATTGCCTCGGTCCCGAATCAGATTACACCGCTTCGACACTTGAGTTGAGTGATCGTGACACCGTCCTCTCTACTAAAATACCACCCGCATGACTAGCACTGTGGTTCTGGTCGTGTTCCACTGGAGACCCCTCTTCTACTACTGCTGTCTTTGTTGGATTAGGTGGAGGGCTGAATTCCATCGTATAGCCCTTTCTCTTCCCCAAGTCGTTTTTCGTCACATTACCAGAATCCTTCATCATATTGGAATCATACATACTGATTTTGTCCCTAATTCCCACCCCTGACTTGTTGAAAGTCTGAATGGATTTGGTAACAGTTTGCGAACTACCTGTTTTAGTACTGTTTATGTGGCATACCCCTTGAGCTTCTCCCACTACCCTCCTCCATTGAAGGAAGCTGCTGTTGTTTATTCCTCCGATCTCCCTCAGTTCCAACTTTTCCATCATTCTTTGCGGCTAACTTGCTCCCCGTAGCATGGCTGCTCGAATTCTGTGAATCTACCAACTCCTTATCCCCATTGACCCGATCCTTCGTCGGCGTCCTCGGTATCCCTGTTCTACCGTCAACTATTCCTTCATCTTCTGTATTGATCTCCATGTCGTCTTCAGCTCCCCCTTGTTTCTGTTGCCTCTGAGTTTCTGTATTTCCCATCTGCTCCTCATCGCTCTCCCCTCTGTTTCGGTTACTGGGACTTCGCGTTGCTATTCTTCGTAGACTTCGAGGATGGCATAAGAGAAAATCACCATACCCAGGATCAGTTTCTTTCTGGACATCCTTTGGGATTACCTCACATTCATCACTAGAATGGGCGACACACCCACACCACTTACAAACAGCGGGAAGCCGCTCATACTTGAAGTTGATCCAAATTTCTTCCCCTTTCACCACCAGATTGACACCTCGAGGAATTGGTTCTTTTAGTGGTAGCCGAGTTCTAGCGCGAATGTAGTCAATACCATCCTCACTTTCGATACGGCCATCTACATAAATCGATTCCGCCACCGAGTCTATAATCATCTTGCCCGTCTCCTTCTTCATCAGGTGTATGGGGATATTACTCATTTGAATCCAAACCTCAAAATCAGTAAATTCTACTGACTTAGTTGGTTCCCCCAAGGACCAGGGTTTAAGGAAGAGAATACTGCCAATGAATGCCCACGGACCACCCGAGGCTACACGTTCCAGGCTTGTTTGATCCGGGAACACAAATAAGTAAGTGTTGAAATCGACTTCTATGATGTTTATCTCGTTACCTTTGTTCCAGACTTTGTGGAAAACTGGTCTCATCGTTGGTGCTATTATCTTCTCCTCCGTAGCAAAAGACCCTATCAACACATGGCGAAATCCTTGCTCTGCCTCTCTGCAAAAGTCTTCATCAAGCACTACCCTGGTTCTCTCCTTCTTAGTATACTCTGATCCTGCCATTGACGTTGATGTAGCGGTTCTTCAAACGATTGTTGCCTTTGCTCAGAGATCCTGTTGTTGCGTCGTTAGTTGCAGAGCCCACGAACCCTAACTTTCGCCTCACAAAACCTAGCAGTCGCCTCCCCAACTCGCAACTATAAGAACTCGTTAAGAGTTATGAAGTGAAAAAGTATTCAAACTTTTTTAAAATTCAAACTTTTTATACAATAAATTATTACGATATTAACCCTTTGAATTCAAATCTAAAATATCATCATTCTTTTTTTGAGATATAAAATATCATCAACTCATGAGTTCACACACGATTTATACGTTGAATTTAATTAATTTATAATCTAAAATTGACTTACGATGGACTTCTAAGTCATACCAAACACACCCTAAACCACTCTCTCACCAGCCAACGACCAGGATGCACCCTCTCTTGATCGAATGGCCACAAATTAGGCATGAATAAGAGCAGCCCCCTTAGGTTTAGTAGTGTATATATAAGACAGATACATGTATTTGCATGCCTCTTCTTGATCGCGATAAATTAGTTGATTCATCCATCGATCCTCCCAAGGGTTTATGTATGTACACTCATCTCTCTCTTTGATCTCTCTTGAATTTATCTCTCTCTGCTTTCAATTCGATTCTGGTGTTTCGAAATCACTGATCTTTTTGCTGCTTGTGAGGTTCAAACCGCTGATTTTCTCCTTCTTCGATTCCTTCTTTTTTGTTGTTGATCCAAAAAAAAAAAAAATATTCTTGAAGACATGGGTGTTCTTCTTTTAGTGATCAAAATAGTAACTTTTAATTAATCAGTGTTTTAGTTCTTTGTGGACTGAAATTGATCATTGAAAATCTGTGAACCTTGAAATATATTCAATTACTAGTAGAATTAGTTGAATTCATCTTTCAGTGGTCTCTGATGATTTATTTATTTATTTTTTTTTTTTTATTTTTACATAAAAGTGAGAATTGGTGATGGCTTCAAAGAGGATCCAGAAGGAGCTGAAGGATCTACAGAAGGATCCACCTGCTTCTTGCAGTGCTGGTATGCTTTCTACTTTTCTCTCATACAAGTTCAACTTTTGATAAGCCTGCATCTATAGGAGCCCTTGTGTTTTCTAGAATTCTATGCCAAAATTTACTATTTTCAGTGCAAATCTCCATCAACCTCAAGAGAACACTCTAAATTTCTTTTATCAATAAACTTCATAGGTTTTCAACCATAGATCTAAAGCTTGCAAATTTACAGTTCTATTTCTAGAATAATCTCTCATAATTTCATCCCCCCCCCCCTCCCTCATCCAAACTCCCCCCAGTGTAGGAGAAAACGCACATTGTCACTTCGCCTTGCCAATCAGTCCTATGGTAAAACCCCCGAAGATTGCGAATCAGTCCTATGGTAAAACCCCTGAAGAAAATACCTTGAACCAGAACACGTTGTCAATTGGGAATCGTTGCTATAGTGCTTTTACTGGGGTTTGTAGATTAGAAGTAGTATATGATGATTTAGTAGATACGAACTTCATTGCGCAGTTTGAGTTGGATACAGGAAATATTTTAATTTTGTTGGTGTGGCATTAAGCCGACCACTTCAGTTTAAGTGTGAACGTCTGAACATTTTTATCGAATTGTGATTTTTGGAGTAGTTTCATGTCCCCCCGAATCTGTGGGGATTTCGAGTAATGCGATACTACCCTATATAAGCTCAATGGTTTTTATTCTTTGCTACTCGTTTATTTGTTTTAACTATTCGAACTGCAATCCTCGGCTAATACCTGTTTTACCAGTTAGTGGATTGTTCTGATACGGGGATTGGCATCTTTAATCTCTATTGAATTCGTCAATACACTATTATAATAGAGAGATTGTCTAGACACCTTTTAAGGCAATCCGATTTTACTTGTTTTGCATCAAAGTTAGATGGGCTCAAAACAACATAACTTTGTATTAACAAGATTAGTGGCATATTACTTCTGTACTTATTCTAGTAAAATCTCAAAATTTTCTCCATCTTCTAGTGTTTGGTTTCATCTTTCATAATAGAACTCGGATGAGTAAGTTCAAAAATAACAGTTTTGGTTTCCTCTCAATGTGGTATCTCACAATATGCTTGTTTGCTAATGTAATGTTGTGAGCCTGATCGTTCTCAACTTTGTGCCACTAAAGCTATATATGTCGTGTCAGTAATATAGTGATTTACCTGGCTTTAACGTCAAGTGTTCCATGCTGTCTGAAGTATATGATGCATGGTTATTAATGATGTTTAGAAATGCTAATTTCAAACTAGAGCTACTTTTTACTCTCAACTTGAATGGTTGAATGAATTATGCTCCAAACTTAAAATCACATACTGTTTTACTGAGAGATGCTCATTGTGAAACGATTACTTTTCAGGCCCGGAAGGTTCAGATATGTTTCACTGGCAAGCAACAATCATGGGCCCTGGAGACAGCCCGTTCGCTGGGGGTGTATTTCTCGTAAACATCCACTTCCCTCCGGACTATCCATTTAAGCCCCCAAAGGTAGTTGATTTTATCACTTACGCACTCTTTTATTCTATACTGTTTATGTACAGTTTTTCTCTCCTTATGCCATTTTCGTTATATTACATATCCATCTGATCATATCATTGTGGTGTGTTATTTAGTTCTGGTGAAACTATGTCATCGGTAAGGTACATCATATTCTTTTCTTTTAGTTGATCAAATGGTGGGCACCATCAAAGAATAATCTTTTGTACCTTTTCACATTGGGTGGATGTTTTTGTCCCAGTCTATCAGAAAGTCGTGTTTTCCTTGGTTTCTTTCTCGTTTTCTTTCTTGAGTGGTATTACTTTGGATAAAACTAAATCAACCGTGGAATGGGAAGTATAGCATGTTTCTGAATATGTGAAGTATAATTTTCCTGGTTACTGAGGATATGTGGAAAGGAGTGGGTTTGCTATCCTCCAGTTTCTAACCTCAAATGGAATGTGGTTAGAAGAAGGGGTTCGAAATATGGATTTGGTCATCCGATGTTCAGACATAAAAAAATAATCCCAAATTCATGCATCGCACAGCTAGTCTTCTCAAGCTTCTCCAATTGATGTCTCCATAACCTTACTGCTAGGAGTATAATCCTGCATATACTTGGGCCCAGTGACCTTAATCGAAGTCGCAGTTCAAGTTGCCTTCTTTCCTACAGACTAAACCCCACTAGTAATTGTTCAGAGTTGTCTTGCATTTGTAGCTTCTCATATGCACAGTTTTAGTAGTTATATTTTTGTGACACTTGTGAATGTTGATGACTGGCCACACAGTTTGGGGGTTTAATTTATGCGTCTTGTTTATTAAGCGACTCTGTTAAATGCTTTTTTAAAGGCTACCTGTGACTGTGCTTCGGGAAGTTTGCTTTATATATTAGGTGCCATTTAGGACTCATAAGCTATATTACATATGGCAGGTTTCCTTTAAAACGAAAGTGTATCATCCCAACATTAACAGTAATGGCAGCATTTGCCTCGACATTCTGAAGGAACAGTGGAGCCCGGCTCTCACAATATCCAAGGTAAACGACACATACACTGCTACTGTCTGAATGCATAGGGATCAGAATTTGACATGCTTAATGTTCTTGGATACTTTTAATCTGAACAATATATGGACTTTGATGATGTTGTTGTTCAGGTCCTGCTATCAATTTGTTCGTTGCTCACGGATCCAAACCCAGATGATCCTCTAGTCCCTGAGATTGCCCATACATACAAGAATGACAGAAGCAAGTACGAGATGACTGCTCGATCCTGGACCCAAAAGTATGCCATGGGATGAATGGTTATGAAAGATTTGCCTGTTGGAATATCATATCATATTTATCCTCTTATAGTAGATAAATAATCTTAAAAGGACTGGTTGCCTAAGAGGTCGAGTCTGGATTAATTTTTCTCGTTGTTTCTTGGAGTTTGATGACGTTCTTCCTATATTATTATTAAAACTACCTATCTCCTTGATGTCTCCCATCCTGTTTTTGACGTTCTCATATCACCGTCTTTTTATCATTGTTGGGTTGCTGCTGCCGCTGAGTCCATGGGATGAATCAATCTAGCACTTTGACCAAGTATCGGACGAGTTACCCCATTAAGTTCATTTACTGTATCTGATTGATCTGTATAAAAAGCTGCATTTGGATATTCTCTGTTTTTCTTTGGATTTCTTCTCTGCTCTCTGTTTATATCACTAACTGATGTTCTACAAGATGCTCAAATCCTGGAGGAATTCATAGACAAGCAATAACAATGCTTAAAGTTAAGTACACTTCTTCAAAATATGGATACGGAAGATGGGTAAGATGTGTTTGAAAATCCTCATTTAACATGTTCTTCCTCAGGTATGTCCTCTCCAATTGGGGGATCTTCTAGGTCATTGAGTTCTATGTAGTTTAAATTCCGAAGTTACAACTGTAAATCAGAGAGAAGCGAAATGGTCCATGTGGATCATGATATGCTCTGATTTACAATGTGAAGAAGGCTTTTTCGGGGTAATGAGATACCCAAGCTCAGTTATGTGCTGTTGTCTACTCTTGAACTGGACCAAACTTTTTTTGACTATCAATCTGGGAATTGGACCATGTGGTAATATCATGATGTTAAGGGGTAATTTTAAAATACTAGAAGTATCGGGGTAGTTGGGGAAATATTATAAAATTAGTTGTCAAATCCTAAATCAAGCCATAGGTTTCCCTAAACAATATTTACATCCTCAAAATGACCTAACCTTATTCTTGGTTCAAAGTGCCACCTCCGGATACCTCAAAGCTTCTAAACGGCCTACTAGGCTGAATCATACAGAGAATGTGATCAGTTGTGACAGCAAAAAAACTCAAGAACATTCATTGGGCTTGTTTGGATGGGATTCAATCGAGAGGTAGAGGAAGGTCAATAATTCGAGATTTTCCGGTCAAACCTCTCCAAAGCCAAACAAATTAGATTTTCTCCCAAAAATTCAGAAATCCGAAATCCGAATTTTGAGTTTTCAGTCGGAATTCCGATTTTTTTTGGGGAAATTTCGGAGTTTTGGAGGTTGATTTCCAGATTTCTTTTGTGGGAAATTCTTGATAGTAAAAACGTGAAATTCAAATTCACCTTTTTACCAATAATTCACAATGATCTACCGCATCCAAACACTACAGTATAAATGAGTTTTCAAACTCACCCTCTCACCTATGTCATCTCATCCAAACAGAACCATTGTTCCATCATCTTCCTCTAGATATTCTCTCTCAGTTTCTACTAAAAAATGTTCATGTTACATGCAGAGGAAAAACCCTCGGATCAATTTCACGAAACATTAAGTTGTGACTTTGGATTTGGTAAGAACTCCTAAGAGCCCCAACCTGCTCAATTCTTCCAGATTTCCCGTCCCTGTTGACATTCATTGCCTATAAGATGTTTCTTCTTGTTGGCGAGATTGAGATGTGTAGATAGTGCATTCTGAGCAGATCAACCATTGTCCACGTGGCAGCTATCCAGTACATCTAATGGTACTATGTATACACTCTATCACATCTCCTCCAATTTGCATATGCTTACATGCGAGCTTATCCATACGGGGGCTGTGAAACACGGTCGCCCGCGATACTAACCGCACGGGAGTTGTAGGGACTTAGTGTATTGGAGGCTAGAGTAAGAGACGTCGCGCGAGAGCAACAACCACGCTCGCGCGCGACCCTTGGTAACTGTCTGAGAGATTTAATGCCTACGTGTCCCATAAATGCGGTTGATCTCATAACGGTCCCCTACTTATGCGGATGAGTGTAACGTGCCCTATATATACGGCCGCACGTGCCGTTACGAGGCTAACATTAAGCCGCCATTTATGGGCGCATTAACCCCTCATAACGGTCACTTCCCCACTATATATAAGAACGTTAGCCTTCTATGGCAACTTCTTGAATCTCTTAGCCAATTTGTTATATTGTCTCTCTCTGAAGAACAGTTAGCAAGTGCTTACTCTTTCCCCTACGCCAACCCTCAATCTCTTTGTGCCCTATCTTGTTCTTATCTCCTGTTAGAGGTGTACACTTGGATCTCTTCCCAAGATTTCCTTGTACACAAGATGCTTCTAGGAAACCTAGATTTGTCCACCCAATCGTAGGGAACTGCAGACTCGCCATTTTTTGGGTTTGAACTGGCACCAGAAACTGCCATAGCCACCAGAATAAATCCTTCGTTCATGCTTTTTCTTCACCGCCAATTGCTTGTACATTGTTCCTTCTAGTTTGTGAATCCATGCTAAGCATTAAATCCTGATTGTAAATAAGAAATCGTCAAGTTTAATTCATGAGCTTCATGAACTTTCAGTTTCATGCCATATAAGTGCATGCTTAACTCCTTCGTTGTTTGGCAAAGATTTGTTTATGTGTATTCCTGGCCTATACAGTTACAATATCATGTTTGCTGAAAAATCTGTCATGTTCTTTCTTTCCCTGAGGCTTGCAGCTAACTTCCAGCCCTCCTAGATTCTACAATACTTCATGAAGACAAATTCTGCCAGTTTCCATGTATTTATGGATGTTCAAACTACATATTTCGTGCTAAAGTTTTTCTCTGAATGTTTATTTGTTGGTGTAAGATTGGTCTTAAAAATGCCATGTTGCAACCCAGAAACAGAGACATTCCTATAAAATAATAAGGGTTGAGAAATTGTGATGAAACAACCATTATCAGCTTTTCTTAACTTTTTTTGGGTACTTGACGAAATAAAAAATCTACTTTTATTTATGAATAGCTTATTCAAAATACTACCATTCATGCTGTCCCAGCATTCTACAAACTACAAATAGATTTTTCAGAAATAAAGCGTGAAGTAGCCGACTTTGATACTATAAAAGCTTAGAAAATTTCATAAGTGTTGAAACTAATTTTTTCAACACCTTTTTTAAGATGAACCTACAAGGTGGTAAGGCGGTATAATCACGCATCTTATCAAAGCAAAAGAGATTCGGGCTCCCAACCCGCAAAGTACAACGTGGGGGGCATTAACCTGACCCACTATGGAAAAGAACAGCCTCAAAGAGGCCTATAGTACATAAGATCTATCACATTCAGCCTAGCTACACAAACTACGAATGTATGAAGGAAGCTCTACCTCATACTGGAAACTCTCAAAAGATGAGCAAACATGATCGTACATCGCGAGAGCATCTGCAACCATATTACCTTCTCTGAGTATGATTGAGTGAAGCTCCAAATAGCACGACAACCATGACAGTGGGGAAGAAACGCCAAGGAATCACCTTAGTTCCTATGATTTCCTGGATAACAAGAAATTAATCGCCAAAAATACTATCTAGGAGAGGCCTTGGCTATATGCAACATTCATGCCAGCTAAAAGGGCATTGGCTTCCGCCTCGATTGAAGAAGTCTGCCCAAAGTTGCAAGAATATGCCCAAGACGAACTGACTCGTCAAAGTGAATGGCTATTTGACCAGGACTAGGCCTCGTCCACCGAACCCAATATTCCCTCCTTATCTGAGCTGGAAAGTAGGGGAGCCGGAACTGTAACATGGTTAGCTGGTCCACATACACAAGTCTCGAGTAGGGGTGAAAATCGAGAAAAGCTCCCTCAACCATCTGTAGATTTTACTAATGATTGAGGGCGACAAGATTTGTTGATTCTCAAATATAGCACGATTTCTGAGCTGTTCAGAGCTCCCAACAAATGATAGACGGTGCCACTGTTCGAAGAAAATGAATTTGAGTAAACATACTTGTATGACCCCACCAAAGGAGAAGCATGCCACGCATGGTATTAGAGAGTGGGCCAGTGAACAAAGCTCTAAAGGTGTTCCAAACCCCTCTAGCACAAGTTCCAGAGAAAAAAAGGTGATCAATAGTTTCCGAAGAAGAGGCAATGCAGCAGGAACATCTTGAGACAAGAGGTATTCGTAGAGAGGTAAACAGATCAGCGATTGGAATAGCATGATGGGAAAGTTTGTTCATAAACACTTCTATTTTGGTGGGAAGTTGAGATATCCACATCCGTGAATGCCAAAGAAACACTTGTGTCGGGGCCCGGAGTAACGGTAGACAAGAGTCGACCTAGAAGGATCCAGAGGGAGTAGGGTCCAAACAAGCCTATTCTTCAACACTTAGAATTCATGTTCCGATTAGGTTTGTTTGATCTTTCTGCTTTTTCTCCTTTCTTCTGCTCTTGTTCTTCTCCTTCTTCATTCTTCTTTCGTTTTTCTTTCATTCCATAATAATAATAATAATAATAAATAATAATAATAATAATTTATATACATGGTAATATTCCAATGGTTGATGGATTTCGTTAGTCTAAACGGAACAACACAAAAACAATACCACACGGGGCGTTTTGCAAAATATAGAACTTTAGGGGTTTTTTCGAAAGCCCCTTACCAGAGGGGGTAAAATGCAATTAACTCTTAAAAAAGGTAGTATCAAATTTGAGGCGGTGATTATTGAGCAGCTGATAGCTTCTCCATCACAAAAGTTGGAATTTTCTTTATTTTTGTTTTCATATAATAAATTACCAAAAAGTAGTAAACCTAGGCACACGTGGAATAGGAAAACTTCACGGTTCACCGCCAACAAGGCCAATAAAGGTGCGGTCTCTCTCTTCCTCTCTCTCTCAATCGCTCCTAGTTTCAGAATTGGCTTGGACTCTCTGCAACCCCAACCTAAACACACATATAGGCTATCGAACCCTAATTTCCCTAGAGCCCACCCCCCGATTCGTCAATTGTTTTCCCTCAGGTAACGAACCCTAATTTCCTATACCCCTTGTGCTCTCTCTCTCCATCGATTGCTTGTTTGATCGGCTTCGATTGTCTGTTTATGTGTTTCGATTCTCTGTTTGATACGTTTGAACGCCAACCCATGGTTCGATTCATGTCAATTTGATGTTATCATGAAAAAAGTTGGAGTATTTGGTTGTTTGATTCGTGTGCAGCGATCTTGATTTTGCATGTTTGATGGGTTTCTCCCTCGCCGTCGGTTTCATCACGGCCGATCAAATCCATTCCTCCGGCGAATTGTTGCCGGTTATAATCTTTGATCGGTTAATTGTGCAAAAAAAATAAAATAAATATATATTTTTCATCATATACTGCAGTCCCTTTGCTCTTTTTGCTTGGATTTGTTAGGTTAATGCAACATGGCTTTTTCATTGAAATAAATTGTTGAAAAATGTTACTATTAGTCGTTTATATAGTGTCTAATGTCTAATCTTACTATCCAGATTGTTATGGATTCGATTTAGCCCCTCGCGTTTTGTCTCTCAATTGTGTTTGATTTTTTAAGAAGTTAAGAATTTGTTTTGTGTGTGTATGTTTCATTAGCTACCTCGTACTGATTTCGTATGAGTGCATCTTGCAGTAAGAACAACGCTAGAGAAGAGAAGTGGTAATGGCTTCGAAAAGGATCCAGAAGGAGTTAAAGGACCTGCAGAAGGACCCTCCTGCCTCTTGCAGCGCTGGTACATTCTACACTCATCTCTACTCATGTTAATTAGTTTCGAGGCTAAACTTTTAACTTGCATCTACTCGAGTGTCAGAGCTCAAAGCTCATCCGTGTGTGGACTTGCTGCTGTACTTGCTTCCATAGTTGTCAAATCGGGATTTAGATAGTGAATCAAAATTCACCGTCACTGAATCGTAAATCGAACCGAATCGTGAATTGTAAAGATTCAGCTTGCAATATCTTTATGTAGATTTAATATAATATTTCATAAAGCTACAACATTATTGAACCAAATATTCATATTTTACAAAAAGAAAGCTCAAATAATTGGAAACTCGCAACCATAACTATTGATGAGGAGTTTCACACATCTAAAGGATAAAGAATAATCTAGATATACATAGGCATGTGGAGGAAGGAACTACACAAGATGCCAAGGAGATTGAAAATAATAGAAAACTATTAGTATTGGACTTGGGAAAAATGCGCTAGTAATTTAAAACAAAGGCATGTTGCGAAACAGACATAAATGTAGGAAGTAATATAGGAAGTATTAATTCTTAGACTGATGCTGCAACTCACTTAGACCTTCAGATGAATCGAAGGTGAATCGTAGAATCGGTTTGAATCACAACTGAATCGGGAGAATTGGACGCTTGAATCGGGATTCATATAAATTTTTGCCCATTGAAGATTCACTAAGGGATTCGCATCGTTTCATTGTGAATCGAGTCGAATCGTAGGATACGAACCGTGAATCTTAAGAATTTGACAACTATGCTTGCTTCCCAGTTTTATGTTATCATTATTTTGATTTTTGTGTGTGCAGAGGATGCCATTTAGTTATTTTGATTGATTTCTGGAAAAAAAAAAAATTAATAAGCCTATTGTGTTAACAAAGCTCTTATGACATGTTCCACCTAAAATGTGTCAGAAGGTGTCTTCACTTACGATACATCTTTTCCAACCACACATGTTCTTTATTGGGTTCTTATGAGGATGGTCGGAGTCGTTCGGTAGTATGGTTTAAGTTTAACTGTGGGTGTTTGCTTCTGCTCTAAGAGTAGTGTTGTTTATAGGGTTGACATGGGTGCACCCTTTTCAGTTTTGGGAATGACAATTTCACCCCTTCAGTGTGCCAAATTCCGTGAACCTACACCCCCTAATCGTGACCTCGTTAGTCTGAGGGCGAGGGTCTATCCCTGATCGTAGTTTCAGGGACAAATTTGCCATCATAGAATATGAAATAACACAATCAGGAGTGAAAGTGTCCTGAAGGTTGGTAAACAAAAGGGATGAAGTATCTTTATCCAAACTGGAAGGGGTGAAAGTGTCTTTGTATCGAACCTGAGGATGTTGAAGTGTCTTCTACCCTTTACTATTTAGTCAATCAATTTTGTAGCTTCAATGAAGCATCACTTGTTTGCATCACTTGTTTAGATTGCTTTAGTAGGCATGGATCGGCATATGTGTAGTGCCTTTTCTGCGCTTGCATGATTTATGAGTACTTCATGTACTTTGATGTTTTCATTAACCATCGTGATCTGTACTGTGGAGTATTGATAATTCTTTAGTTCCCATCAGTTACGTACTTATTGGATTAACTTGAAACATTTTAACTCTATAAATATCACTCATCTTGTTGTTGTAGTTTTAGTTGTGTAGTTATTTTCTAGTATTAAAGAGATTCTCACTTGGCTTATATTCCTCCAGGTCCTGTTGGTGAGGACATGTTCCATTGGCAAGCAACAATCATGGGTCCAGGAGACAGCCCATTTTCAGGAGGCGTTTTCCTCGTCACCATTCACTTCCCTCCAGATTATCCATTCAAGCCGCCGAAGGTAGATTCTGTTATGCTCTCTGTTTCTAAGTTCCTTTCCTCTTCTTGTCGTGCTGCTAGTAACATGTATGGTACATATTCATGAAACTTCTTGCATCTACAGGCGATTGGTTAGTAGTCTATGTTAATTGAATCTTCTTGAAAATTTCAGCAAGTAGCAATGGCCTACACCTACACTACACCTACACACGAATACGGATATGGTTTTTTAAACTTGAATGGATATCTACTAAGCAGAGCTACAAACATATAAGGATATGGCATTAAACTTGAATGGCTATCTACTGAGCAATAGATACACCGGCTTCAAAAATTATCATATGATCAGGGAAAAGTGTTCGGCCTACATGCATGCCTCTATGCATTAAACGATATGTAACCTACCTTTCAAGTCACCAAATATACTAGTCGATTTACTTGAGTGTCTCCCTGTGTTCTCAAATGCCCAAATCACTAGGGTTTCATGTTAAACGACCATACTATGTGCTTTTTGGTGATCAGGTGAGTGGATAAGATGTTTTATGTCGTTTGCCGGGGTAATCTGAGTGTGCTCGTGTCGGATGTTTGGAACAAAAGAGGCTTAAACTCAAACTTACAGTAGGAGTTGAGAAGAGTTTGAATGGATCGCTGTTGTAGGCACTTCCCCCATTGTATCTTGTCTCATCTCTCACACATAAAAATTTCAAATTTTGACTTCGGCAAAAATCATTAGGGTACCACAACAAACTTGAGACTTGGGCTTTTTTTTTTTTTTTCATCTTGGGATCTCTGTTCTTTTATGGGTTTATACTGTAAAGTCTGGCATGTTTGGTTTATGGTTTCTGGGAAGGAATGGTCCTTAGTGTTTCCTACAAATATATCTTAGTAGTTGGAGGATATATTGCAAGCTAGATCAACATTCCTGACACTTCACATTATACTTGGCATTCTTGCTGTATTCCTCTGTTCACCATCATGCTTCATCTCTGGGATAAAAAAATTTGTATATGATGTTCTCAAGTAGTTAGCGGCCAGACAGAATTGTTATCTGAAATGATTTGTATACGTCAGTTTTGATTGAATATCTGTGTGAAAATTGAAACAAGCTCTAATTCACACACGAATGCATATTCAATCTGGTTATTTGGTAATCCATGCATGGTAACTTAGGCTTGACATTTACTCCTGTTTGAGTTCTGCACCTTACACCACGCCCTGCTGGTTTATCATGAATATGTAGGTTTCTTTCAAGACCAAAGTTTATCATCCCAACATCAACAGTAATGGTAGCATATGCCTCGACATCCTCAAGGAACAGTGGAGCCCGGCTCTCACAATATCCAAGGTAACATACACGTCTCCTCCACAGACTGAACTATGAGTAGCAGGTAGTGAAATTGTCGCGGCTAATGTGTTTTTTGTGATTTTTGTTTGCAGGTGTTGCTATCTATTTGTTCATTGCTTACAGATCCAAACCCAGATGATCCTTTGGTGCCTGAGATTGCGCATACCTACAAGACTGACAGAGCCAAGTATGAGATGACAGCTCGATCCTGGACTCAGAAGTATGCCATGGGTTGAGATGTTGATGTCTGGAATCGTGCGCTTTATCCTATATATTAGTGGATAAATAAAGTTATATATAAGACTTGAGTTATCTTATGGGGTTTGAGTTAGGTTTCCTCCTTGGTTCTCGTCGACTTTGGATCTAGAACTTTAATTTGCTGTGACATTGAAGATGTTTCCTAAAGTTATTGAAGTTATGCAGCCTTAGTTTGTCTTTCGGTGTTGTACTTTGCTTAGTTTGTCTTTCGGTATTGTATTTTGCCTGGCCAATGTGATCTTGAAAATATCTTGTGCCTTACCACCCCAGGAAGCAAGTGGCTTCATTATTTAGGTGAGGCTATTTTGCTAAAGAATGAGCTGCACCATTACAAATCCTACGACAATACCCTTGAGGGTACAGTCCAACTTTCACTCCAGTACTGAATGAGGGTTTTTCCAACTTTGAATCAGCCTTGAAGCATCTGACTCAAATTCCACTCTACTCAGACCTTCCTTGAGAATTTTCTTGATTGCCTCTTCAATTGCTTGGAATTCAGCCTCCGCGGCACTGAGGTACCTCCAAAGAGAGCCTCCCCAATCTTATTTCTGGCGATATAAGCTGCTGCACATATGCAATTTTTAGAACTAGCGCCACAATTCGCTTTTATCCAGTTAGGATCTGGAGGACACCACTTCACCTCTGCTTTGGCTATTGGATCAACCAGCTCACCATTCTGCACACTAGTGTGTTGTTCATTCCATTTGAACAGAATGTCATCACACACACTCTCCACTTTGACAACTTTCTTGTTAAAAATTCTATCATTTTACAGCAGCACAATTTTTCAGAATGATACCACACATGGCAAGTCTAGTGTCATCAGTCTAATGATACCACACATGCTCCTAACTCGGGCTTGGACTGGGCTTGGGCAGATTCAAAAGAACACGGGTTTGGGTTAGGAGTTAGGACAGATGTGTCAACCAGTCCAGTCCACCCGAGTTGCTAACTTCTGCCTCTATTACAGAAACAAATACTTCTATGTTAGCTGCAAGCGAGGGAGCTGGCCTTGTAAGTTGTAAGAGCGAGCTGGCCTTGTAAGTTGTAAGTGCTTCATGTTTAATTCATCGTTCTTCTTTTTCCACTGACTTGATATGGTTTCCTTCTTTCTGGTGGACAGAGCCTGTTACAAAAACACGACAATACTTTTTTACCGTGTACATCAACGCGATGGCCTCGAAGCAAATATTCTGTGCTAGAACCAACATTTAACAACTAAAAATGCCATTTGAAAGTGAAGGAACAAGAACAAAAAATGTAACTCGTAACTGGAAGAAAAGAATGATGATAAATAAACCTTTTTTTTCTATTGCCGAAAATATATATGAAAAAGGCTGTCTATGGAGATGCGGGGTATCGATCCCCGTACCTCTCGCATGCTAAGCGAGCGCTCTACCATCTGAGCTACATCCCCATCTTGAAATTTTGATCGATACATACCTATAATCAAATATCGTTTTCTGTCATTGTTTGGCTCCTCTTACCATTACAATGTCAACAAGCTTACGAGTAATTGAACTGCCCTGTTTCGTATTGTCACCCGCGTATTTCGTTGAATTATTATTGATTTAGGCTAAAATAAATATGGGGACAATGTGTAGTTGAACCTAATAGTCGTATATCAATTGTTTGGCTTGCAAGTGGCGTCATCTATTTGTTCGTTGCTGAAATGGGAGCTCAATAGGACGTCGGGATTCTTGTGGGTTTTTGTACTATGGCGAGAGTCCATTAGCTTTTTCTTATGAAGTGAGCACTTATCATAGCATCTTGCAACAAGAATGAACACCTCTTAAAATGATAAAATTATGTCCTGAAATTTCAATTCCTATCACATGCTAGCACTAAGTATCGTGACTTCGTGAGGCCATTGGCCATCCCATTAGAGAGGCTACTGAAGATAGATGTCGATAATTGATGAGAGGTTTCTACCAGAAGTGATGCAACTACTTGGAAGGCTTTTCTTGCAAGTATGAACTCAAATCCTATCCTACACAAGAAAATTATGAATAGCTAATTTTTCTGTTCTCTCCTCATTTGCTATTGCATTTAAGAAATTTACTAACTTCATTGTTATAATTGGGGGGATCAAGCAAGGACGAATAAATACAGAAAAATCAAGAACAATAACACAAAATCACAAACTCCAAAACCCGATTTTATTGATGAAAAATTCGATTACAACTAACGCTCTCGTCACAAGATTAGTCACGACCTATGACCCTTAAATAGTTTTAGGAACACTAAACTTACTGCGCAAGTACACCCGAAACCTTCCATATGCAATAAGGAAACAACCAAAGGAAGCAGTCCCGGACCAATTTGTGGGGACATGGAAAGCAATTTCTGCGAATTGTCGTCCCCTTTCGTAACCTGCAACTTTGCTTCTCTTACCTCGTTGCTTCGCCATTCCAATTGCTAGCTGGGATGATGGATCATCCCAACAAATCTCCACCTAATACCAAACTCGAATACATTCACATATATAGGATCAAATGATGTGCTCCAACCACGCGCTAGACAGATGCACCACGAAGAGTGCCACATATATCAACTCCAAAACCCGATGCACCGTTGATGGGTGTCGGACCAAATTGTCTTGCAAGATGCACCCGAATGACTTTGGCTACGCTAGAAAAAACCTGATGCTCGCCAGAAACACTAATCGCGCCAGATGTGAGCCAGAAACGTGTCATGGTACACTCCCAAAACCAGATGCACCTCCAGAAATAGAAACAGGTATATAATGTGCGCCATAACCAAAATTGTGTGTCAGAAATCTCACGCGTCGGATTCTCCATGTTGGTTTCTTGCAACAAATGAGCCAAAATCAGATTGCGTCTGAACGCCAGATCGTCAGACTGTCAGTTGCGTGCCACGGCCGAATGCGTGCCAGATGTGCCAAATGCCATATGCACCTGCACGAAAGATTGCACGCTAGAGATTGGTCAATAGTAGGAGCCCGAATAGGCCCCCACGGGGTTTTAGCTGGTGGGTGTAGCTGCACCCGTTCTTGTATGTCATCAACGACAACCAAAGACCCTGTTGCTTCAATAATACGCATATTTATTTGCCACAGACTAAAGTTGCTTCTCCCAATAAAATGATCGATTTTGAATAGTGTTAACGGTAAAATGAGTTACTAATCCATAAAATATGAATGTAATTGGAAGAAACATAAGCAGGGGATGAAATTTGATATAGAAATGACAAGTAGTATGCAATTTCACTACCAAGCTATTACATTATCTGATCATTTTAATTCCATATTCCAAGGCTTACGAGTGGATCTTACTTTACCATTACCTCAGTCAATATCAGTAATAGTACCTATGTTTATTTTCTTTCGACTTAGGTTGACTTTTTTACCCGTAACTCGGTCACTTTGACTCGGTGATTTCGATAGTAAAAACGATGTAGTTCTTGCAATTTTTTTATGGTATTGTAAGTAAAATTTACTCTACCAGATCATGCATAGATCACCAAATTCGTGTATCGTTTTGCTAACAAAATTACTATGTCAACGTGACCTAGTGAATAGTGTCAAAAAGTAAAATAAACTGGAAAACAAGAAAGAGAGATAGTAATCATTATTCTGGCACTGTTTAAACTTGTGAATCGCATCCGGATTACAAACAGCCAGTAGAGAAATGTACCAGCATGATATTGGTGGAGCCCAATAAACAAACAAACGAGGAAATAAGCTTGCAGGCAGCTTGAGGACGCGGTCGTCAACAACTCGTGCAGACTTCTACTTGAAACGCTGTTTTCGCGTCTCTCTGAGCTGTTTCTCTTCTTCTATTCTCTCTCTGTAGAGGCAGCTGTTTCTCCATTATCTCTCTCATCTCATCTCATCTTCACCAAAAATACTAGCCCAGCAAAAACACACAGATCTGTGAATACTCCGACCGGCTTCCCCGGTAGATCCATCCACTCTCTCTGTCTCTGCACAATGGAGCGCAGAAATGGGAGTTGGTTCTCTCAATTCCTCGTGTTATTGCTCCTCTCCGTGTTGTTTGTTCTCTCCGATTCGGCCTCTGCTTCCAGCTTCATCTCAGGTATATATATGTATGCTAAACCAGTCCCCCCTATTTATAGATAGATAGATCCGTTTCCTATTTATGGCAGCGAGTCATATCATCTGTATGAATTGTGGTCAATAATTAATTACTAGTATGGATTTCTTGATGCAGACGATGTATTTGTAGGAGGAGCTTCAATCGGTCGGACTCTCCTTCAGGCTAAGAAAGGTATTTTTTTTTCTCTCCTTCCTTCATTCATTTACAACTACTAATATATTCTAGTATTTCCCTGTTATCGATTCGTTAGAGTGCATACCAGAAGCTTCAATCTTAGTGATCAATCAGATTGATATAATTTTTACTTGCTTTGTCAACTGGTGAGGCTTACTTGCATCCTTGGAGTTTGGTGTGAATTATTATACCTACAGTGGAGAGAATACTAGTAATAAATTAAGAAGGTAGATCATGGTGATGATGATGATGATGAATTCAGTGGAACTGATTTTGATAAGTGTTGTACCAGAAATAGATGTGGAAGAATAGGCCAGCGATTACAACCACCTAGATTAGAATAGAATAGAAAGCCGATTGTCCCTATTGAGAGAAAAAGGCAAGTTGTTTCGTTTAGTATGGTTGTTTTGGGATGTCATTTCATTTTCATGTTTTGCCTATAACTGCTCTCCCTTGTCTCTATAGTGGTGTAGAATTTAGTACTGGATGGATGGATACCTGCCATTCTGGTAAAGTGTTAGTAGTTGGAATAGGCTAATAGCTGTGATCGGTGACATAAACTCAAGACATGGGTTACAGAGATCATCCACTCTGCTTTAAATTCAAATGAGGTCCCGGGTTTGACGACAAAAACAATTTCTCAAGAAAAAAAAAAAAAAAAAAAAAAAACTTCTTTTCTCTACTGCAGAAGAATCCTCATTACTCTCTAGATGACGGTATTCGGTAACCAAAGCGTGAATCTCTTAAAACCGTCCAATGTTAGAGGATCGTCCATAGCGGTACAGAAAACATGAGTGTTGGCCATAACAGAAGAAGACCGGCTGATATTGGTGTTCCCAGACACGGGATACGTCATTTTCTAAAAAAAATGAGGATACGAAAGGGTAACTTCTTCACATATTGAGCCATCAACTAATCAAATTTAGCGTATCTACTTTAGCTTAGCAATATTTAACCCATTTAAAGTTCAACTATCTCATAAAACAACCTGTGTGAAAGTCTAATAAACATTGAGGGGCAACTGTTGTCTCTCATTAAGTGTCCCTAAAGAGCCCCCCACCCCCACCCAAGTATCCTCCAAGTGTCCGGTTTAATAAAATTCTCTAAAATATTCAGACGCACCAGCCGGAGTGTCTGACACGTATTTTGGAGAATCGTACAGGTGTCCCAAGTGTCCGACACGGATGCAGCCCCTGTTTTGGAGAGTCCATGCTTCCTGGGTTTTATCTTTTATCGTACTGCTTTGACAGAGCTAACAAATATCAGTATGCGAGATTTCAGAAGTTGGTATCTGACGCCATGCCTTGTGTCGTTTGCAGCTTGCCCTGTAAACTTTGAGTTCTTGAACTATACCATCATAACCAGCAAGTGCAAAGGACCACAGTATCCACCTGATCTCTGTTGCGGAGCTTTCAAAGAATTTTCTTGCCCTTATGTGGATGAGATAAATGACTTGACAAACGACTGTGCAACCACCATGTTCAGCTACATCAACCTCTACGGAAAATACCCACCAGGCCTTTTTGCGAGTGAATGCCGCGAAGGGAAAAAGGGGCTGGAATGCACTGACACGTCATCACCTTCGCAGTCAGCCAATGCCAGTAGTGTGGGTTACATGTTAGGTAATCCTTCGCCACTGCTAGCCCTCGCACTCGGGCTCATTGTATTACTTGCGCAGCTGTTCTAGAGGCCCATCGACATCATTATATCTTACTGAACATGGATTCAATTCTTTTTACTGGAGTCATCTCCCTTGTATGTGTGTATCAGTAGCCTCATTTACTAGGCTCCCCCAGTTGTGATTTCGAGAGAATTGTGTTGTACTTGTATCAGGTTTTGTACATTAACAAAACAGATGACATGCACATTGCAGATTCTTTTACCAATGTGTTCCAAAACTATTGTATTATGTATCATCAATGTTACTGCGGCATTGCTCTCTTCGTTGGATTCTGATGTATTTCACATGGTGCAACTTATGGTAACATTGATACGGTCCTTCAGCTTGGACATAACGTTTGATGACACCAGAAGGGTATTATTCTAGTACTGCTGGTGTTTTTATTTGTACGGGTTTATTTGCTAATTTAAGATAAAATTTTATTTTGCTGAAAGGGACAGCTTCGTCTAATCTGCCTTGTTAACGTGCATTAGACTTACCATTCTATAGAATTTGACTTGAAAATGAAATTTTATGTTACTGAAAGGGACAGCTTCGGCTAGTCTGCCTAGTCAACGTGCATGAGACTACCATTCTATAAAATTTTACTTGGAAATGTTATTCTGATGCGAAAACGTGACGGCCTCCTCTTTGTTCAAACCTTCGTGGTGATTGCCGAAACTGACCACTAAGGGCATGATTGGTGCTGGAATTAATTGGTGCTGGAATTAAAAATTAGGAGTCCAAGGGTCCAGCAGTATTATATGGTGTATTGATATTAAATGGCTACCAATTATATAGGGAGGACTATGTAACATTTTGTATGCACTAATAAAATTGAAGACATAAGACTTTAATATTCAATCTCACATATATGATGAGATTATTTTTAAACATATAAGGAGTATAAATAATAAGTGGGGGATTGAATCCCCTTCAAATTGTGTCTATATGAAACACCGGTTTTAACTACCCTTACCGGTATTATTATTACAATACTCATGGTTTAACCCTACACTAAATGTTGGTGATTTTAGTGTCATCGGCCATTTGTGTAATCGGATTTACTTACGACTAAGTAGACATTGGCATTACGTTGTACACGTTAGGAGGTGTGGAGTACACGCGTGCACACAACTATGTTAATGACTTGGACAAGGAACTCGCGGACGACTGCGGGGGTTCGGGGGCGCAGCCCCCGACGGGGGTCCGGGGGCAGCGCCCCCGGTGGGGTCCAAGGGGCAACGCCCCTGGCGGCGGTCGCGCTGGCCGGTCAGCGTGGAAAAATTGGATTTTTGACGTTTCAGTGCTTCACAAAAAAAACGTCTCCGATTTAATTTTCTGTTAAAAAACGGACTGAAATCTTGCGATTGTAACCGCCAGATTAACCGCCTTCTCCCTCCCTATTTGTCAGTTTGGTCAAATTCAGAAACACATAGGAACTCATATTCGTTCTT
This sequence comes from Linanthus parryae, assembly GCA_023055425.1. NCBI lineage: Eukaryota > Viridiplantae > Streptophyta > Magnoliopsida > Ericales > Polemoniaceae > Linanthus > Linanthus parryae. The sequence goes on along the minus strand of JALGPY010000004.1, from coordinate 121,659,034 downwards.
GAAGTCTCTGTTTTATCCGATTGGAGATTTCGTGCACAACGCCGAAATACTTTAATCTGAGAGTGATATCACGACTCAGAGATCATCCAAGTTCAATTGTTCCCGTTCTAAACACCACCCAGATTTCCTACACTAAACGTGTCCTAAAAGTTGTATAGACACAAACCTATGATTAGTGTGTTTCATGTATCAACGAAACTATGAATCCTCTGAAAAAAAAAAAAAAAAAAAAAAAAAAAAAAAAAAAAAAAAAAAAAAAACTAAACTATGAATCCAGATCAGATTACTTACTACGTACTTGAGCTCGCGCGACCAAGAACTCATCTTCCATCCACGGAAGAGTTCTAACTTCCATATAACCATAGAAGCAAGCAAGAGACAAGAAAATGATGAATTCATTTTGCAATATTGCAAGCCATCCATTCAATTATGGTACATAGTATACAAATATGTTATCTACTCTGTGCGCTTATTAATACATAGCCTTGAACGAGCTCTTCCAAGTTTCGGCTCGACAACAAACAATCCAATATCGATGACAACATTACTATAACCAATCCACCACACTTTTAAAACTTTATTCTATAGCTTTTTTGTGTATAAATTGTCTTTTATAGAAAGAATACGGGGCGGGTGGGCAGGCCCTCACCAAGCAAGACCGCGCCTTGATTTCTGCCGGAACCTTTTCTTGGTCATACACCATGGACCAGGGAAAGTGCTCAACTGTATCAAGAAAAGCAATAAACCATTAGATATCAGCTCACATGTTAGAAAACCGAACTTTTCATAACATAATTCACCGTTACTTGAATGTTGCCGGTGAAACCTGAAGACACTCAAACACTCTTCTCTACACGACTAAGCATGGAGGTTTTTTGTGTCCAGGTGATGATGAGTGACGGAGTTCAGAAGCTTACATTTCCAATAAGTTTTGCTCCAAACCAAGCAGAATCAGCACCATAGGGCGGAGGGATAACTCTTACGCCACTGGACATGGAATGAGGAAGAACTTCACGGAGCTCCTTCTCTAACCTTTCTGTAAAAAACAGATCGAAGATGGTAATGTATCCGCAGATAGATTATTCAAGGCAATTGGCATACAAACAAATTACTGAATTGGTGGTACTCCACTAGTCCACTCAAAGAATAAAATGTCTGAAATCTGTAAAATAAACATGGGATGGGAATTGTACCTGCTAGCCCTGGTAAACATGCACTTCCTCCGGTTAAAACTACAGTCTTGAACCAAGTATCGTCACCTGTCAACTCTGCAGCTTGACAATGGTCCATGCAAAGCGCCACTGCTTGATGCAAGCTCATTGCACGCCTGTACCAGAAATAAAAACTTATGGAGCAGATAGGCTAAAAAAGTTCGGGCAACTAGCGAAGTTATATAATACTACAAGATTGCCAACTACCCAAACAAAATAAGAAACTCAAAATGAACTCTCTGAGTAACATGTATTTGAATGCAATATACTAATTTAACGTGGAACATAAATGGAAGAAGGAAAAAAAATGATAGTCCCCCGTGTTTGCAGTAGTCAGCAATATGCATAATATGTACCAAAGCATATTCTCACGTAAAGTCTTGTGTGAGAACAATAAATGGTTTTACTTTTAATCTAATAGTCACAAAGACATTTTGTATTTAATTCTTAAGTGATCCACTACTATGCAATGTGAATTGATTGATTTTCAAAACTTGCTTTCAGATCCCTCCAACAACTTTACATAATAGAATGAATTTAATGGTTGAGATCAAAACAATCTTGCGGTCCAAAAGACATTCCAGAATCTTGATAACCACACCGTCCTAATTTGTAACACAGATGCAGGCGACACCACTAAATGCCACAACCTCCAGAACATCATTGTTATTAAAAGTAATTTCCATGACGGAGTGAAAACAATCTCAAGGCACTTGCAATAACTTCTCCGAGAAGATTAGAAAAATGAACAAAACTGTAATATGATTTCTGTAATCTAGGTAATTCTCCATGGGTACCAAATACCAATAGATGGGGCTAAATTCGGACTTTCAAAATTTATTCATGGACAAAATGACTGGATATTGAAACTACCAAAGTAAGTTTTGGGAGCATTTATGCATGCAAACATTCACAAAGATAGATATATGAACTCCAAACTAGACTTACACTCCTGCCATGTGTGGCTTAAATAAAATCTCTCCTGTCTGAAAGCGTTCCTTCGAGAGGGTAAACCAGCTCTCTGATGCAACTTTAAACGTTGCTTGAGTATCTTGCAAGAGTTCAGCTTCATAATCCAGGGCAACATAGCATAGGTTCTGTAAATGTTTTCAATTAATGCAAAATTAGGAAACCTGATTTCATGAGGTTACAAGGCAAAACTAATCCTTGTGTAAAAAGTAGAACATATAAAGAAAGAGTCATAAAATTATGATTTGATTGATTTCGCAAACATAACAAGCCAGTAACCAACTTTCCCAAAGGCTTAGCAAAACTTAGATGTTCTACAGAGTCGACAAATTTCTTGTGCATCAGTAAAACGCATTCTAGTCATACTTGTGTATTAAAGAACTTGGAGTAACATACTAAATTGAAAATCATGAACCAATCAAGCATCACTCTGATACGATTGATTAGCACCATGAATCGCACTTAAGTAAATAAATAATGATAACCCACAAATTGTTAATAGTAGAGATGCTCAACTTTTTTAGGCAAATAGAGAACTAGGCTAGATAAAAACGGAAACAAAAATTAGTTAAACCTTCAGTTGCAGTTGTCATCTATAAAATCACCCTCGTTGACGGGAGGAAATTGGAAAATGCAGAGTACACAAAGCAAGTTACAAACCTCCTTCAATGTGCGGACAGTGTACAGTGACTCGAAACGCATATTTTTCTGCTCCATCTGCTCTCTCAAGAATGCTGTGAGCTTTAAGGCTCCCATTCCCACTACTTCAACACCTACCTTGCGCATGACTTTGCCATGTAAGACTGCAAGAAAATCGAAAGCTTAACAAAATACAAGAAAGGAAGAGAAAGCGCATAGCAGTAGAAAATAAGTAAAAAGTTGTACTCATTGAGAATTACTAGAGAGAGAGAGAGAGAGAGAGAGAGAGAGAGAGAGAGAGAGAGAGGAGAACTCATGGGATAATTTTAACCAGTCAGCTATACTAAGAACTAAGAAGATTGTGAGAGTTGAGATCCTTCAAATAGTAAAACTTGCAATTAACTTCCCTGGAATTCCGTTATGGCGATGCAGAAATATTAAAGAACCAACAACTTACTTGGAACAACAGAAGTTTGCTGGAAGCCAACATTTACAACGATTCCTGAAACTCTCCTTGCTGCATACAAAGCTAAAGTTGCCTGCAGTTGTTACAATAACTTTATTAGGTTGAAAGAGATAAGAGGCAATGCATAAATTTCAGCGTTCATTCTTAAGAAAGAAACTATACATCCAAAATTTCTCAAGATTCCAACAAGATGACACTTCTTCATGCACCTTCAATTTCCTAATTGAACTATCAAGCTCTAATATCTATAATCTAATAATAGGACTGGTAGGACAGTTCCCCTCATCAAGGGCTGAACACGCAGAGACAGACAGTGCCTTTCGCACTGAGGTCAGTTTTGGAACTTCAAGTAGACTTTAGGCTGTAGACCCTAATATAAGGAAATATATGTTGTGCAGCAGTTTATTGTTCTTACTTCTGAATTTCATAGCAATTTAATTACTTAGAAACTTTAATAGCCAACTTATCTACCAAAGTAGTCATAAGGATCCATTGCAAAGAACAGAGGTGTGGACTTGGTAAAATTCTGGGAGAGATACAGAAAAATGGCCTCACTGTTATAACCATGCCTTTCACAGACCATTTCTAGGAAGTTTATACAGTCACTGCTCAGTTTATGATTCCCCCTCTACCTAAATTGATTATTTATGGCACAGGGCGGGCTCAGGTATTTGTTGCAGTGGGGCCAAAATATCGTAGCAAGCTAATCCAATTATGGTCTAAAATATAGACAGTGACGCGAGTAGTATGTAGGTGTGGATCAAGATTGCAAAATGTGACTTAATTCTTCTAGACTAGATGCCATCGCCAAACACCAATGTAAACCCAAGTGACTTTATCTCTTTTCCATCAACGGACAGTAAACTAATGTCCATCCTGTTAAATGCAGGTCTCTGCAGCTTCTTGACCTAGTTTTGTCATAATTTACAATCTGCTGATTCAGAAATCAAAAGTTTCTGATTAACTTGAGCTCACTAGCTAAATCCATAATTATAAACGCTGACATAAGGCATCTGAATCCCATGTTATACAGTTATTGAATCTGTCATATTTCATACAAGTATTCATCATCAGAGAAGTTCTTGACGGTGATTGTGCTCAGCACTCGGCGTTAAATAGTGCACCAACAAATGTGTAACGCAACCTTGCAAGTTAGTACAGGGGTGGTTGGCTGTTCCTTGCACCCTTAGATATCCCTTTTTTTATCAGAGACCTAATATGAGAAGGACGAGAACCTCAACCTCTAAATTGATTATCTTATTTTCTCCCTTTGTGATGCATTTTAGATATCCATGCTGATAGCAAAAAATGATGCTAAAAACAATACTATCTATAATGCAGAAGAGGGAAACCCAGGTAATCTCTATGGGAAGTTACAGATAAGAGCAACCCAAGCGGGAAAAACTACACAAGAACAAACACTACACACATTATTTGTTTCTCTGTTGCTCCGAAGCCGTGCATAAAGCCGCATCGCAACATATTCTGGTTAAAGATATTCTTTGTCGAATAGGAGAAGATAAAGGTTGTTGAGTGAATCAGGTGATTCAGATCAGTTCTGTTACTACTATAAGAAAGAAAAAGAGATATGAAAGAAACCTAAAAATCGCAATGATAAACATGCTTCTGGATCTCCTACATCATAACTCTTAAATTCAGTCACATATAGAACTACTTTGTATGCTGTGATAAACATGCTTCTGGATCTCCTACATCCTAACTCACCTGATTAATTGCACATACTGCAGGGACATGCATGTCAAAAAGAACTGAATAGATAGTCTCCTTTAGCTGTCTTCTGGCTGCTATAGCAGTTTCAGTATCTGAAAAATAGATTGCCACAAAACAGAAGGAAGAAAAAAAAAATCAAATGAGATACTGCATACAAAATGTGATTATGGCACAGAGCATTATATTTTAACACGATAATATGATTAGTTTTGTAATCTCCTAGAAAAAGACTGGTTGTGCGGCGAGAGAAAAATTAAACTATAATTGAGAAGTTATGAAATCGTCATCCGAACTCTTAACAAAGAACATTGCAAAAACATATGATGTTTTGAATCAAAATTCACGACTATTCATCAAGACAACCTTAATTATTTATATGCTTTTCATTGCAGCAGGAGAATGCAATAAAACACAATTGGATTGCTGCAATTTGACTCACCGTCGTAATAGCAAATTGGAACAGCGACCACAATTGGCTGGGAAGATGTTTTCACCTGCATCCTGCAACAAGTAGGTGCTGACTTACAGAAAGGAAAACAGAAGTGAAAGGCAGAGAGAATATGCCGGTAGCAATCCAATCTGTCTAATGAGAGGGCTGTTAACAGGAGTCAAGATGTGATTAAAATAAAAACAGAAGTTAAAATACAGAAATGCGCGTATCCTAAATTTCATCTAGATGTCAGTTATGGAATTCAATTTTGCATGTCGCACACTTGAGCGTTACAAAAGGAGCCAGTCACTTTATGGAAACCAAGGAGAAGATTGATGTTTTCCATCCTGATCCACCATATCATCTTCCTCGTGTTTCATTGATTATGGAGAGGGGTGTGGCGTCCAGACCATGCGTATGTAAGTCTTCACATGGAAATAATGTCACCGTGCATGTGATCTCTTTGTGCATGCCTGAACTAATTGATGCAGGACTATGTGTATAATATCTTGGACAACTTCAGATAGGATAACTGATTGCTAGTAGTTTCTCCAAGTCATACAAAGTTGAAGGTGTTATGCTCAAATTGTAGATTTCTGACACAGTTGGCCTCACCACATGCCAGGATGGTGTTTTACTTGATGAGAATTGATGAGCCAGATTGTTGTTTAAAATGTCAGGCTGTTTCTAACTCGTTTCTCACCAGTACATGCTAAAAACGTGATAGGTTCTGCTAGCAGTGTGTGCTTCCACATAGAAGAGGTATCTGGTTTCACTCTTTGAGCTAAAAACAGCTTTTATCTATCCATGACTCCGTGTTTGATGAGTTTTTACAATTTATTCAGTTACGAAATCTCATGCAGCCTCTCCTTCAACAGACTGGAAGTGGTCCTTCAAACTGTCGCTTGGTGAGCTAAAACCAGCTTATCTATGCACGACTCCACGTTTGGAGAATTTTTACAATTTTTTCAGTTACAAAATCTCATGCAGCCTCTCCTTTAACAGACTTGAAGTGGTCTTGGTGATCTACAACCAGCTTATCTATGCATGTCTCCACAGTTGAAGAGTTTTTACAATTTATTCATGCAGTTTAGTGGTCCTTCAAATGAGGACTCTGAACTGCTATTTTGTCGGGCATATGAACAGTGTGCAGTGATTTTTAACAAGGCCAGGAAGCATTTGTCTGTTACTCATATCATGTGTGTCACTGTTGCTTACGTAATAGCATAACAAAGAAAATTAGACTGTCAAAAAGATAGCTACTTAAGACAAGCTAGCAAATCTGCCCATTTTATTGAACCTTTCCAGAAAAGTTAATACTGACTTCTCCGAATCATGAAGCTAATGATAACTTTTAACTTTCACTAAACTTGGCCAGAAAATCTGCTATTCTTGAAACTCTCATGAAAATTTAGGACTGCCTTCAATGAATCATCAAGCTAGTGATAACTCTTTAATTGGTCACTCAGAAAAAAATGACACGGATCACGAAAAGAGAGGTTACCAGCTTTATTCCTCCTACAACCCAACCTCTTTCAACCTAAATCGAGTTTAGGAGCTATTCTTTTAAAGATGAAACCATTGTTGAAGCAAAGACACTGAACTCACATGAAACAGTTGCCGCATTTCTTTCTCTAAAGACCGAGATGAGACCCTAAAAATGAAAGTACGTGTTTTTTTGTTCTTTATTCAGCAATCTGCATATGAGATAGATTCTGAGCTTTTTGCTCTTCCAATTCTATCCGAAGCACCTTCAACCTGTGCTTAACCTCCTCCGCTATGATAACAACGCCTGACCCCTGCCTCCAAGCTAATTTCCCATGGATTGCAGGATGCTATTATAGAAACTATATTCTTTCTGGAGAAGTAAATGGCAAACGAAACTACCTAGTCCGTTCTCTCTCTATCTTCCACGTTTGACTTTTCCTTCCGTAATCAAGTCACTTTGACGCGGTTATTTGGATAGCAAGACGATGTTATTTTTTGATAACTTTTTCATGGTGTTGTTAAAATTTACTCAACAAGACCAAGTTTATCAAATTATTTCATCGCTTTACTAATCAAATCACCGGATCAAACTTCAAAGTGACCCAATGAATAGTGACAAAATGCAAACTTGGAAGATAGAGAGAGAACAGAGGTAGTACCATAAACTTAATACTCAGCTTAATCACAGAACAACTTAGGCTACATTCTCGTTGAATCCCATGAGTAGAATAGACTCACTCTACCCTTAGTCATGTCATGATCCCCACAAACAATTAGCAACTCATCCATAAAGAGTTTGGGTAAACAACACCTACAATTTTACGTGTAACTCCAAACAACTGACAGTCTAAGGAAGTTGAAAAAGAATCAATATGACCAAAGAGAAGATCAACGCTCTACTTGCTCAACAGTAAATGCAGGTGATGCTGATATAACAGCTCGAGCTTTCTATATTTCCAAACCCCCGTGACTTCTTTTCCTCGAGATGAACAAATGAGTGCTACAAGAATCAAATGCCAAGCTTTCCTACACATTCTATCAAATCGAACAACACACTGATGAAGAGGCAGTTATGCAGTGTTCTTCAGACACTGAGGAAGCGAGGGCACACGCGCTGCAGCCGAGGATGGGCTTAACTCGAAGAACATTGAATCTGAAAGAGCAAGTAAAAAGCTGAAAATTGATGGTGTCGATGGCTTGTCCAAGATGGACGGTGCTGATCAGAAAGAAAGCAGGGAAGTACAGGAAGCAAGGGATGGAGAAAGTGCTTCTCCTTTTAGTACTCTAAAAATCCAGTCAGATGGGGAGATGCTGTGATCCTTTATCAGATGATCGTGGGCTCTTATGTTTGGTATACTTTTGTTGTCCCTGATACCGTACTAACAAACAGCCGCATCGAGGCGCTCTCTTCTTTTGCTATAGTTTTTGTGCAGCATTTACATACCTTTTCCCTACGTAAATGCTGCACAAAAACTACAGCAAAAGAAGAGAGCGTCACGACGCGGATGTTTGTTAGTACGGTATCAGGAACAACAAAAGTATACCAAACATAAGACACACAAGCTATCACGAACTCCTAGATTGCAGACCACGCAACCCTATGTACCCTGAAAGCAGAGCCTTCGTTGGCCATTAATTTAACCACAGACCGCCATGGGTTCCGGTGGTTAAATCACCCCAGAGCCATGGGTTCCAGCAGGCTCTTCCTCGCTGTCAACGACATACTACACCACCTAAATTCAAATCCAGAGAAAGTGGAGAGAGAGAGAGAGAGAGAGAGATAGGGAGGGGGGGAGGGAGGGAGGAGAGCGATCAGACACTTCTTCTTCTTTACTTTCTTTAATTTTCGTTATCTTTATTTATTTTATTATTTTTATTGACAATTATGTCCCAAATGATGTTAACTTTTTGACAGAAAATTCACTCCATTTCTTGATTGCTTGCAATCGACAACTTGGAAATGGGTAGTTTGCAAAAATCAAACTGTGTGCACTTGAATTATCACCCTATACTGGAGGTGGTAAATATGCACTTGAAACCCACGATAGAGCACTAACAAATCACATCAAAGGGGAACACCCTGCGCAAAAGAAGCTCGCATCAAATGAGTAAACGTATAAAAACCAGCCGGAGACGGAATCCACACTAGAAGATCGACCGCACACCAGGACCCCTGGGAGAGAGATGATCTCCTGTTTCTTGTTGAAAACTTCATGGCAAGTAGGCCTCCCTGAAGACAAGAAATTACTATTGCTAACCTCACCCTTCTCCGTCATCCAGAAGAAGACACTCCACTGGGTCGCTTCTGGCTCTAAGCTATTTGGCACAAATTTGTTAACTGACTAGCCAGAGGAACACATGTGCTTCACCAATATCCAAGTGCCACCATGAACTCGAGATTAAACAAAATTCAAGGCACCTCCAAAGGCTTCTCCAGAAAGTACAACCGACGTTACATAACTAATGACCCACCCCCAAAATTAGCACTTAGAATTCATCTACATTCCTCTTCCCTGAAGCAGAACTCCACTACCGACTTACACGGTATCCCTATCTACCAAGTAATACTTAAATTACTCTCCTAAGCCCACCTGAGGAACTCACAAATTCCTCTTCTTCTCCGTCGACCCTATCTGCAAACGTCCCTTGCAAATGTGTCTTGCGCTTCAACAAGTGTGCTAAGGAAGTCGCCCTGCCTAATTCCTTCTGGTCTTAAAAAGTTGATGAAACAAAGATTCAACGAACATCAACGCAATACTGACCAACCAACCATTATTTCAACCCACCATTCGCAGATTACCATTGGCCCTATGTGCAGTTTCTATGGATCCAATACTCCTTCCAGGATGAGGTTTTTACTCAACCCACAGAGTTATATTTGGCATCAACCACATCATCTTCTTATACCAAATCCAGTGCGGTTCTTTGGTTCCTTTCCACCAATAAACAAAAAACAGCAACCTGGATAAGTAAGGTACTAGAAATGAACAATAATCTTGTTGACTTGATTCCAACAATTTCTAATCGCCTTCCAGTGCACTCCACAATATAATCCTACAGATTGCTGCTTTAGTGGAGATGTGAAAACACATCCACGAAAAGTGAGATAACTGATAAAAGGTGTGTCAAAAGCAATGTTTGTTTCCAAGGATGAGCCGTGATTTCTTCATCAGGAGGTCGAGGCACAGTCCCACGTAAACCGGAGACACACTAGCAGGGCCAAAGTCCCAGATCAGGGAAAAAAAAATTGGTTTATAAACGTCATACTTCGAGAACCGAGAGGCCTGAGATAGAGATCCGCTTTTAAAATGTAACTAAAAGAAGAGAGTTCTCTCTGAGCGTAGACAAATGCAAAGATTTACTTTGGTTCTAGTTTACTCAGTCAACTATGCTTAAATTGTATACAAAGGATTTGTACATAGAAAAGATATAGAAAGAGAATGAAGTAGTCTCAAACTCTTTCTCACTAAACTCAGCTAGTGAAACACTAACTATGTACATATTTTGATCGACTAAGTTGCTTCTAAAATTGCTGTGTATTTTAGCTGCAGCTTGTATATGCATAAGCATGGAGACATGCTAAGAGGGTCTTTTATTTATGCACTTACATAGACAAGCCCCAGATGATATTTTCCAGAAATGGGGGATTATGAAAATTGAACCTGATTTCAGTATCTTTATTACCTAGAGTTTGTGTTTAAAAACTTGATTTTTACGATATCAGAATTATTCAAGGGTAAACTACTGATAACTTAATGCAAAATTCTTGACATCGTGAAGTATATCCAAAGAGTCCCAAAGTTGATGGGTCACTATAAGAATTTTGAAATTCCTGCAGACAAATGTCCCGTTAGGGGCTTCACCACCAACATCACGAATGAAAACAGGAGCCCTCCACCAATCAAGTTCAAAGAGAGAGAGAGAGAGAGAGTCATCTACTCACTGGTCAAATTGTGTATTTCATGCAACTATAACTTCATGCTCTAGTAACACCTAAGAGGTTCTCCTTTATGAAGTACATCATACATATACATGCCATGAACTGGTCAAATTGTAGGAATAAAGTTCTAAAGTCAATCTCATATACTGAGATGATGACAGACCTGCTGTAGATTGTTGCAAAAAAATGTCGAAGTCTCGAGTACATTGGAGTCTCTATGTTACCAAATTCCTGCACATAAAGAGCTCTAGAATGCTTATACCATATAAAGGCATCAAAAGCATAAAAATTTGAGAGCCTCAAAGAATTTTTCTAGTGGATATCTAGTGAGTAGGAAGCTTACCAGAAAAGTTGCAGACCGCCCTGATGGACAAGCGTACTTGCTCCAACCAAATTTGCAATAACCAGAACCACCTGTACACAAGCATAAAATATTTATAAAACAAGAATAAAAGTAACTAGAAGGCAATGAAGTATGCAAATTTATCACAAAAATATATCAATCATAATATTGATCAAAATAGGAAATTTTTATGATAAAGTTAGAGCTGCATTGTCTGGTGAATGATAATTTTCAACAAACCGCAAACCCCAAAGTCCATTCACACAGTCATACTAGTTTTCCTTTGACTAACAACAGCTACTCTGTTCAGGATCAAACTGCATCATCATTTGTGTTACTGCACATGTTCATCATGATTTTCGGATGTGCCTAGTTTTACACATGCATCCCTACTTCTAACAGTATTGGCAATATGCACAAACATTTGTAGGTTTGGTTTCTGTGCAGCAACTAACACCGACTAGCAGTTCAAAAATCTAAGAATGTCAAGATTGTCACTGTAATTGGTAACAGGGGGGACTCCAGGGCACATTTCTCATGTTTCCAAGTCTCTAGCAATAACCGTAAAAATTGCTATAACTTTATCTAAGAGAACACTATAGCCACGGGCGGAGCTAGCATGTGACATGGCGGGGCACGTGCCGCACCCTAGTTTCAGAAAAAAACAACACTATTACCCCTTTTTAACACAAAATTTTAGTACTACCCCTGCTAAAACTATGAAAATACCCACACCTTTCGTGAAAACTTAGTATGGTGTCCAGCACTTTCTAATTCCTGCCTCCACCCCCGAGTCTATAGCTTAACCCTTTATTTTGGGTTTTTGGGGGGATAAAGCAAAACGTTAACCATCATTTGTATGGATTGCGTGAGTTCATTTTCAAGGAAGTTTGAGTAATGATCAAAAGTTTAAACTACTGCAAAAAATAAGGATATTGTATCTTGAGTAGCATACCATCAATAATAACAGAGCCAGGAACTCGTGCCCGCTGACCATATATATGCATGTAGGACAGCTGAGACAGTTGACTTGGCAGCGCTCTACATCCAAATACCAATACATTAGGCATACAAACAAGGGCGAATCCATGTAGGAGGATATGGGGGCTATAGCCCCTACTCAACTTTTAAAAATTGCTATTTCACCATATATTTTGTGAAATAAATTCATTTTAGCCCCCATAAAAATTATACAATAACGTGCATTATTCAAGTTTATCATTAAAATTATTGACACTAAATTTTAGCCCCCACTATGGCAAAATCCTAGATCCGCCCCTGCATATAATATGCGCAGAACACAAAAGAAGTATATGTCATATGCTTTTAGTAGGTCGGCATTTTGACGAAACCCAAAGCAAAATGACACATTCAGGTATGTACTTGAAATCATGGTTGATTGTTGGAGTTATTGTTTCTGATAAGTTATTTCCTTTGAAAGTGCACATTTTCATCATCTGAAATTCCCAGGAAACAAAAACACTCAATCAATGGCTTCTCTAGTCTCTACCAAGCACTGCCAAATTTATCCCACCAACTCACCAAGTGATTGCGAGTCTGAAACCTCTTACCTCCATAATATACCCTCAAAGTTTCTTTAAACACTCCAATTTACTGAATCCACGCAAAGGAACACCTCATGCTCGAATTTTTGACTTAAGAAAAACACAGATAACACCAAACACAAATCCAACAGTAAACACCTGAAATTACAATTGGGTAGTGAAATTCAGGAAAAAAAAAGGGGCTTTTGTCTTACTGAAGAGGATAGCCCAAGCGCAATTGAGCTTCGGCGAAGTAGATAGAGTCCCAGGGCTCCTGCTGATTCTGGAGAAAGTACATCCACAGCCGGTTATCCGACACCATCAACTTCCACGACTTGCAAACCGCGGATAGCTTCGCGGCTTCCTTCGGTCCGACGAGTCTGAGGATCAAGTAGAATAAATCTATAGGTAATTTGTCGAATTCGCCGGTCGATGATCGGAACAGCACCATCTGCTGCCGCCGATCGGAAACCGAAGAGGAGGGATTGGTCCGGTTGGAGACCGAATCCCATACCTTTCTCAAGAGAGTCGTCATTTTTCGCCGGTTACCGGAGGCCGGTGGACGGAGGAAATGACATCTGAGATGGCCGGCGAGTTGAGGGATAAATTTGGTTTTGGTGGTGTGAAATGAGAGTCGTTGGAGCTGTGAAGTGAAAGAATTTTGGTGGATATACACACACCATGTTGTTTTTGACACGTTAGGTGGGAGTGGGACCCACTGGTTATGTACGAACCGCATGATTCCTGATTTGAGTGATGTTTATGTGTCTTCCCCGAGTACGATTGATTTGAGTGAGACTCACACACCTGGTCTTGGTGTGGTTTTTAGATCAATCATGCATAGGGATGGCAATCGGGCGGGTTTGGGCATTTTCATGGAAACCCGACCCGACCCGACATGAAACCTGTAAAACCCGAAAAAATTGTGCCCGAACCCGACCCATGCCCGAAAATCAGTTGCCCGTTCATACCCGGACCCCAACCTGAACCCGGACCCGGAACCTATACACAAATAAAGTAAAACTACATAACCAGAATAATAAAATAATGTAACCACTCACTCTAACAAGCAGCAGTAGTAGGATTCTGAAATTTTTACATACATCAATCTAGTTCAATAAGATCAAACAGATCATTTGAAGTTAACATTACACTTTCCAAAAGTTAGACGCACAAACTACCGAGTCCAAGAGCCAGAGGCACAAACTGCCGAGTCCAAGAGTTCATTGATTCAAGTTAACATTACACAATTCTAACAGGAAACAAATGCAACAAGGGTTCAAATTCAGAAACTCCAGAAGTCAGACGCGCAAACTACCGAGTCCAAGACCCTTCAGCACCTGCAACATGGGTTCTTGAAGTCAGCTTAGTCCCAGTTCGTCCTCAACGCACAAAGCTGTGAAATAGCAACTCCATCTTCTGTGATTTTGTAAATCTGCAATACAAGATATCACTCAGATTTCATGTGCAGCTGGGAGAACAAACACAAGAACATTCTATAAAGCTATGTAACTGTTTTACACTAGGCTATGCATAAGGTGGTTAAATCAATAAAAACATAACAATTCAAACCACTGAAGATAATTTACATGTTTATAACCATTCAAACCACTGAGGTACTTTACTGAAACTCACAATCAGCCATGAACCCACTGAAACAGTTAACCAATTAGTCGGCAAGTAGTAGAAAGGATCACTCAAAATCGACAAAGAAATGGGGCTGCAAGTTGGTTACAATTCCCAGCTCTTAAGTCAACAGGTGGTTGCCACCATTTGCAATCCAAATCAGGTATTGATTCGAAAAGTAAAATCAATACAAATTTGAAGTGTCATATGCAGTGAATATCTCGTACCAAGTAGATGATCAAGCCATTCATCTCAGAGGGAGATATGTCTCTGTTTACAGGGCGCCAAAATTCATGAAGTGTCATATGCAGTGAAGTAAGTAGATAACCACTTACTTCACTTTCAGATAATAACTTCAGAAACAGGTAATTTTATAATCAATTTGCAACCAATTCATGAATGCATTCATCTTTCTTTGCTTCAACCCATGTGTAGACATAGCCTCCACGTCATTTTCTAGAAATGACATAACTTTGGATTACACCTATATAAACATGCAAGAATAAGAACTCATAATTCAACTCATAAACAGCCACAGCAAGAAGACAATTTTCTGGAAAAAAACAGGAGATGGCATGCTCCTTCTATGGTGTGGAATCAACAGCCCAAAAAGTACGATAACATAAACCATGTAACTCCCAATCTCTGTCACTTAATATGTGGGAAGTTGGGAACATTCAATCTATCAATCATCAAAATTTTGAAAGGAAGGAAAGGGAAATAAGTTAGGATCCGGTCTATTTATATAGACATGAATAAGAACTCCTAATTCAACTCAAATGCTAAGAGATATCTCAAACAATGTAAAAAATTCTATAAGTAACTACAACTCATTTTCACATAGGATTCCATTACGTCTCTTCCTCAAATTACATGTTCCTCAACTCATGTTGCTTACTGTGGCATGGCAGAAAGTCAACGCATTTATTTCATGTCATATATACAAATAGTTCGTTGAAAAGGATTGCAAATAGGAAAAATGCTCATTTGATTAAAGAAACCCATACACTTGGCAACTTTAAATCTAGGATCGCGACATGCATACAAAATGATAAGCAAATATCTAAACAAAATCAGGATGCAGAGGAGACCAACAATTGAGCCCCTCAAGCAGATCAGTGTTTGAGAACTATTCTGCTCTACAAACACTTCCTAAGAGGAAGTGTCTTCTGAGTGTTGCCATTCTTCAGAAAATAGCACGAGCACATAAAATAAGTTGTCATTCTTTAGGTAGACGGCTTGGCAAAACTTATCACTAGAAATAGAAGCCAAAGCAAGAACCAAACTAAAACAAGTCAAGCAAAAACACTTCTACACATACACAGATGAAAATAAGATAAATAAAAGAGCATAGGAGCAGCCTTATTGTTCTTCTAGCAAGGAGAGGATGAAGCAAAACAAGTAAAAGGTATAGACATAAACAACCAAGGTGGAGAGGAGATGTACCTTTTCAAGGTGTAGACATAGCCTCCACGTCATTTTCTTGATCACATACTCGTGGAGGAAAAGGTGGGCCCTCACACCCTGTAGAATCTACATACAGGCAAAACGAATTTAGTGTGAACACGAATCTAACAACTATTAGAAGCAGTACCTATAATCTCATTCCAAATCCAACTTTGCGAGAACATGAGTGCCTCAATAGTTGTAGAATGCAGCCTGCTACGATGCTGTGAGACGACTCTAGCACCTATACTAAACTTTGACTCACACAGAACTGTTGATACCGGAATCGACAATACATCCCTTGTCATCCTCTGTAATGTAGGAAATTTTCCTCCATTTATTTTTCACCAACTAAGTACATCAAAATCTGGCGACCTAGGGGAGAGTTTTCTTCCAAGTAAAAATCCAGTTCTGTGCATTGGCAATGTCACTTTCCACAAACATGTCAAATTCAGCAAGCGGATCATCTGCCGGAATCGAGCCTCTCACCGACCGTCGCACTTCGATCTCATCCGCGTTTGGATAAGCTTTTAGGTGAGAGTTCGTAAAAAAGCATGAGAAAAGAAATCTCACATAATCCAAATTTTTTATGTCACCAAAAGTGATGAGATTTGGTGAGAAAAGAAACAATAAGAGACAATATTTTGGCAGTGACCGAATTATCCATCAAAATTTAATAAAACATTACCTTATCTTAATGTTAGTAAAGGTTATTTTGGTAAAAACTTTTAAAATGTTTTTTCTTCCTTTCCATTAATATGCTAAACCAGACATGAGAGACGGGAAATGTAATATTTTCTAATCAATTCTCATTGAAGTAATCCAAACAAGCATGTGAGAAAACTCAATCTTTTCTCATCATTTCTTTTCTCACGTAAATTAAGTTTTCTTATCATTTCTTTTCTCACTTGATTCCCAAACGGAATTTCTTGCAATGTAGCTTAAAATGAAAATTTTAAACATGATATATGAACGTCTTATTTTTTCTAAAAAATTGAATGTGGTTATAGTGTAATTTTTAAAGGTTTAAACTGACAAAATAAACAAGGATAAAATATCAATTTTAAAAATTGAGTGGGGGCTATAGCTATTTCAAAAAAAAAAAAAATGGAAGGTGTAGCCCCCACAATCTCTAATGTGGATCTGCCCATGATCATACATGCTTATTGGCCCCCAGAACGCAACATATTTGTTATAGTGTAAGGTTCGAGTCATGGTAGTCGCAGTGTGGGAGCTTCGCCCTTAATAGATTGACTACTTGTGGGCACTATGCACCGTCCCTTCCCTACTAGGAAGTCATTTTAAACTTGGTTTACACCTCTTTCGTGGTTTGAGACGGTGCCAAAGGTGCAGCGGGGGTGGTTGTCTTCATCTTTTGCTCCATGCTCGTGCAAGTTAAAGCTTTTTCAAATGTTGTTTTTGTTTTCAAAAGTCGCTCCCTTGTTTTGAACATCAGATCTTACTCTCAAAGCCTTTAAAAAATAGGAGTGCGCAATAAACGTAACGAGATATGAAATCATATGGCGTTAGTCTTCGAAAGATAAAATCATGTTTTTATTTAATATTCAACAACCAGGTGAAATGTCAAGGTGTTAGGAGGTCAGGTCAGTATGGGCCGGGTTGGAGGGGTGGTGAGGGAGGGGTCGGGCTGCGGCCAGGTTGAGGATTGAGAAACTTAAACCCCACAGGTCCGGCGTCCTAAACTCGTGGGGTTAGGGGTTGAAGGGGGCCAGGCGGGGGCTGGTGCCGGGTTGAGATTGGGAAACTTGAACCCCACCGGCCCGGGGCCCTAAACCCGTGCGGTTAAGGGTTGAAATATACAACTAGACATAAAAATCACTAGACAACTAATACAATACTACAATTAATATTGCATTTTTTTTATCACAGTTGTCATCAATTTGAAGTCGGCACTGGAAAACAACAAAAATTGTATGTTCGCCGCCACACGGGACTGATTGCATGTTGATTCCAAACGAATCTTATATGGGTCCTGGTGCCGCGATCGCGCCTTGTCCAAAGTTCCCTGAATAAATCTTACAAGTTGCTCGTTTTACTACTTCTTCTTCCTTACACTCGTATGTCATTGTAACATATTCTCAAACTGGACTTGAACGCATGTTTGTCGAGGGTGAATATATGATACTTGAGAACAGAACTTGAGAGTACTAATTGTTGTTGAAATGAGTTTTAATGAGGATAGGAAAATGTATTTATATAGAATTGGAGGGAGGGGTAAACTTGTTTTTTTATTTATATTTTAGAATTTTACCCCAAAAACTAGCCGTTTTGTGAAAGTTGGGGAACAAAATAGTAAATTTAAAATACTATACCGGGTGGACAGAAATGCCCCCCCAACTACCCATTTTTTAAGGGGGAGAGGGAGGGGGGAGGCAGGTCATTATACACTCAATGTATATTAGGGGTACAATATTGGCTGATTTTTTTGGGGGTCGGTGCACTTCCATTGAATTGACACTTCTGGCACCCTTTGAGTTTTGTTTTGCAATCTGCTTCCATGGTAGGTCAGAAATAACTTAAGTCTAGAATTTGTCTATGGAGTTTCGCACCTCCTTGGTGTTCTACTAAGTGCGTTGCTTCCATTGCTTCGTGAGTTTTCTGTCCCAGAAAACCCCCTCGCAATGTTGTCTCGCTGACACTTAGCTACATGCAGTAATGGTTTTATCATTTTTCGTCTTTGCAGTTTGTAAATTGCGACACTTATGTCAAAATGGACTAACACTGTTAACTTTAGCTAAATACATATGAACAAGAAAAATAAGAGAAAAAAGATAAATAAAATTGGGAGAGAGAAAAATGAAAGAGAAAAAAAAACAAGAGAGAAAAGACCACCTTGTCCCCTTTGAAATATTAAAATACTAAAGTGAAACTCATTTATCTAACGAAAGTTAACATAGTAAGTCTATTTTGATTCAAGTGTCGCAATTTTACAAACTGCAGAGACGATACGTAATAAAACCAATACTGCATGTAACTAAGTGTCAGCGTGACGAAACGGCAATGAGATTTTCTGTCAAAAGTTCTAAATAATAACTAGTTTCTTCGTTCTTTTATCTCGATACAACCAGTTAAAGCGTAAGAGACACTTTCTTCCATTCCAGTTTGGGAACGACACTTTCATCCCTCAAGTGTGTCAAATCTCAAGACACTTGCACTCTCTCATTGTATCATTTTGTACTTTAAGATGGCTACTTTTTCCCTAAAACGAATGATAGCAACGAACTACCGCTCCCACACTATCGACATCACAATTTTGGGAGTGCAGGTATCCTGTAATTGGCACACACTAAAGGTGAAAGTGTCATTTCCCAAACAGGAAGGGGGTAAATATGTCTTTACATCATACTTGAGGGGGTGAAAGTATCTTTTTTACCCTTGAAATTCCGTGAAGATATCCTCAAAAGCAGCAATTAAACTGAAAATGGTAGGAAAAGTTTCAACCCATCTTGGTAATTAAACTGAAAAACGAGGGGCACTTATCTCTCGACCGACGACTTCTTTTTAACGCAAAACTTGGGATATTAACACAAAAAAACCGATAAGAACAGATATTAACACTTGATCTTAGCCAAAACTTGGGGGGTGTTTCAGTCACTTTAATACAGTAGTTAATCCCTATCATGGACGTCCTTCACTGAACCACCACTGGATAAAGATAGCTCTTTCTAATTTCCTCTCTCTCTCTCTTCGCTCTCACGCCGCGATTAACTCGCCGGAAAACTCGTCTTCTCCGATTCGTTCCCTGGACTTTCCGATGATCAGTATCTGAAACTGTTGATTCCAGATCGAGATCCGACGAACTTGCTTACGGTTCGATCCGCTCAATTACCAAGGTCAGAACTCAGAACCTAATTTATATTTAATTCGCCCGATTTCTTATTTTTTTTTTTACATATTTACTCTCAGAATTAGTTTATATCACTCGTTGTTGTAATTCTAGGGTTTCTCCGTCTGATCTTTGTCTCCTCCCTTCCGAAAGTTGTCCCCTTTTCTTCGTCTGGGTACGCGTTCGAGTTTCATACCTGAATTACGCAGTTTTAGGACTCTATGATTTGATTGTGTGTTGGCTGAATTGCTGTTTGAATCGCTCGATTGATGTGTTCCTTTTTTTTTGTGGATTCTTAATATATAGTAGTATTTCTCTTGCAGGCCTGATTGAAGTGTTTCTTAGGGCATGACTTGTATAGGTTTACAGAAGGTTGTTTTTTAGAATTTAGGTTTCAGAAATAGTGGAGCTATGCGCAATGAATGTATGCTCTCTTTGATTGATCCTGTGTAGGCGAAGAAAATGTGGAACTTTAGATGACTGATGACTCTGATGGTTTGTTGCACAACTAGATGCTTTCATTCTCTTGCAAGGCACATATGTACCAGTAAATAAAAAGGTGATGCTACATATATTTTGAAAGATTGAGTAATGAGCACTTTTTTTGTTGAATTAAAGTGGAACTAGCAGTCAAGAATAGATTGGTGATGTACTCCCCTCGGAAGGTATCACCTGTTTGACTAGGTGTTGCTGGAGAAAATTGGATTAGGTGTTACTTCAAATAGGGATCCATATTAAACCGGGTATCATCACTGAAATTTGCTACCTCTGCTTGAGGTCAGAGCCATTGTAGTGTATTGATGATTAACTTTTGAATTCAGCTCCTTGTGACATGTTCCGTTTGCTTTGGAGTGGATAATCTTATAGCGTTTGACACTGGATATGAAATCTATTGTATTGCTTGAGTAATTGTGTTCATATTATGAGGACATAAACACTCCATTACAGGGGAGGTTTTAGTGTGAGTGTTGACTTTTGACGTTGGATGTTGATTAACTTGATTTATTTGGCTTGCTTGCCTTGAGATGTGATACTTTTTTTATGCAAGGCAGTTGCAGATTTGGAGTATGCCACTACCTCCCCTTGAAGTATTATTGACCCACTGTTGCTTGAAATCTAATCTGTTCCCTTCCTGCGATGTCTCTATCCACTAACTGTGAGCCTGTGACCGTTCTCGTAGAAACTGCTGTAGGTTCAATCGGACATGGTCCTCTGACAGTGCTGTTACTCATCGTTTCTTTCTTAATCTTTGAAAACCTGCAATTTCTCTAATGTTGGATCAATAGCTTATTGTACCCTGAGAAGGATATGGCATTGCACATGTTTCTTTATGTTTAATATTTTATCATTTTTACTTGAGATTTGGGATGGTTATTTTTGCCATTTTTTTTTTTTTTTTTTTTGAATCAGTCTAGGTCAAAGTTCATTTGCTGCGAAGACCATGTCTTACCAAGGGGATGATGTTGACTACATGGCTGATGAATATGATATGGAAGATGTTGAAGATGATATGGACGAAGAGTACCATGACCGAGAGTTGGGTGGATCGGACTCTGAAGGGGATGAATATGACTATATGGTTTGTGATTTAATTCTTCAGAAGCGTAAAATTAGTAGTTGGATTGCCAAAAACTGCAAATCTTGCACTTCGTTCTCATTTAAGTTATGTTTGGCTGTCTTTCCAGCAGAATTCTGGTTGGCTCAGTGACTAACTTATATCTTTTCTACCTAGAATAATAGAATGGCGGATACCACTGCTGCTCAAGCCAGGAGAGGTAGGGACATACAAGGAATTCCATGGGAGAGGCTTAGTATCACGAGGGAGAAGTATAGGCAAACTAGGCTAGAACAGTACAAGAATTATGAGAATATCCCTCAATCTGGAAAGGGTTCAGAAAAAGTAACCACATGCTATGCTCTTTTTTTTATCCTTTAGTTATGATGCTCTGAGCAAATACTTATTTTCTTTTCGTGGAATAGGAATGCAAAATCACAAAGAAAGGCGGGAAGTACTATGAGTTCAGACGCAATTCAAGATCTGTGAAATCGACAATACTTCATTTTCAGGTTAGATGTCATTCCTCTCTGTTTTTTTTGGCTACAAGGGTAGTTCCTGTTTTAGTATTGGTTTGGGTCGTTGTTGTTGTGAAACACTTCTTACTGTTGTTACCTTGGTGACGAGGCAACTTGTGACATGTAAGTTGTACCTTAAATTTGACACACATGGTTTAGAAAAAACATATAGCACTATTCGAGTTAGCTACTTAATCAGAATCCAATCCTAGTTGTGGCTTGTAGGGCAGCCGGGCACTTAATTTTGATGAGATTAGTACTTCTACAGTGACATTCATGTGGTTTCCAATCAACTCCTAAATGGAAAATGTGATGCATTTGTAGACTGTAAAGTTGGTTCATTGGTTGTGGAAGGTGGGAGAGTCTTAATTGGATGTTACAGATGAGAATATGTCATTGTATGCCGATACCCTTTGCCTGTACAGGAAGAGTTGTCCGAGGATGAGAGACATTATGTGTCCATGGTAATGTGGTCAGTGAGAATCAGATCAATGGTACCGTGAGAGTTACAGTGAGAAGCTTGCATTGCATTAGTAGATCTTTCAAGTTTAATCGTCCATGTCTTTGCTACCAATTCTCACCACTTAATTCCTGGTTACATTTGTAGCATCTTGTCATGATTGAAATACTTTACAACTAGGTACTGTTCGAGTTTGAGGGCTGTTCTTTTTTTTTTTTTTTTTTTTTTTTTTTTTTTTTTTTATTTAGTATGCTCTACTGACGAACCAGTTATCTGGAAATGCAGTTAAGGAACTTGGTATGGGCTACGTCAAAGCACGACGTGTATCTTATGTCACATTTCTCAGTTATGCACTGGTCTTCATTAACTTCTAACAAGTCCGAGGTTCTCAATGTTTCAGGACATGTGGCCCCATGTGAGGTGAATGCTCTCTCTTCTCTCTCTCTCTCTCTCACACACACACACACACGTGAAATTTGAGTCATGGTCCGTTGGGAAACTAATCTGTATGTTCATTGTATAGAAACATCCTGGAAGCCTGTTGGAAGGATTTACCCAGACCCAAGTTAGCACTCTTGCCGTCAAAGATAGATTTCTAATTGCTGGAGGATTTCAAGGAGAACTTATTTGCAAGGTGAGTTTTGTCGGTTTCCTCCATGGAATCACAAAGGTTGATTGTTGAAGGAAGACAGCGTAGACCTAGTAGTGTCTGGGACTCTGTGTTGTAGTTATTACCCTTTGAAACTGTAGATAGTTCGTGTACATTTGCGCTGTTACTTGTCACTTAACTGTTGCTACCTTGTTTCTTAGGTGTCCTTGGTTTTAGTATATGTTTACTATTATCAGACTCTTCTAATTTCGTAAACACTTTTAAAGAGCGTCTGACCAACTTAGTAGACTGTAAAAGTACAGATTGAATGATAATTTCAATGATAACTTGATACACCTGATCTCGAAATGAATTTATTGTGTCCTGGATAGATCCTGGAAATAACTGCAGTATGACCTTGATATCAGGAAAACGAAAAAACTTGGTTGAACAGTGACCAGAGGCATGCGACATATTGTTCATGTACTTTCTTTTCTCCTTGTAATAAGTGGAGCTTGATAGTTATGTGACACTTCGGACTTGTAATCAAGTTGGCACTGATATATTTATTTGGGCCCTTGGATTTAATATCTGCTGAAAGCTGTTGGCTTCTATTCTTATTATGCCCTTGTGAGTTGTGATACTCGTGTTATTTCCTTGTTGCACATTCTGTTCATCTTTGAGATTAAATGTGTTAGCTGAGACTTATGTTATTCAACTGCAGCATCTAGACAGACCCGGAGTTTGCTTCTGCACCAGGACAACCTACGATGACAATGCGATCACTAATGCGGTTGACATCTACACGACTCCAAGGTAGTAGTTTTTCTGTATCCTGTATTCTTACAATACACGACTGATTGTATTCCTTACTGGGACATGCATTGTATTTTGCAGTGGGGCAGTTCATTTCACAGCTTCAAATAATGATTGTGGGATTAGGGACTTCGATATGGAAAAATTTCAACTCACTAAGCACTTCAGGTTTCCCTGGCCTGTAAATGTAAGTCTTTTACTCAATCCACGAGTAACAATGGTTTTTCGCCCAATAAAAGGTGGTAGGAAGTATTAGCATCTCCCTGCCTTTTGATTGTGTTTGCTCAATGGCATTTGGCTGGTATCTTAGTTTCACATGGACATGTCTTTTTCAACATGTGACTTGTTTTTATCTTTTGCAGCACACATCACTGAGTCCTGATGGTAAGCTTGTTGTGATTGTTGGAGATAATCCTGACGGTATATTGGTGGACGCCAACACTGGAAAGGTTAGTTGTCTCTTTCTCTGTATAAGATTAACACTTCTTATTAACATTGGATGAACAAAAATCATTTTTTTGTATTAACATTTATAATCACCATTAAGGCTCCGTTTGGTTGGTGGTAAAACATTTTCCTGTAAAATGTTTTCCCTCAAATGATGTAAAACGATTTACACATTTCAAATCTGTATTCATTTTCCGGAGAGTGAAGGAGCACAACAACAACTCATACTAACACCTCCACCACCAATAACCACCACTACCACCTACCTCCACCACGACCCATCACCGTCACCCACCTTCACCGCCACCCATCTCTGCCACTGACGTCATGGCCCACTGTTTTGGCAATTGTCAACCAAACACGAGAAAACAATTGCAGAGAACTTTTTCAAACAATATTTTACGCGTAGAATATTTTCCCTTGTAAAACATTTTACTGCGAAGCAAACAGAGCCTAAATGAACTTTTAGGAACAAATGAGATCTTACTAGCATCAAGATTTATTTTATTGCAGCCCCACTTGTAAAAATCTTTGTTAGGCAGGAGTGGCGTTTGTTGGTTTTGAATCTGTTGAATATCTGTTTTTTTGTGTCGTATTCTGTGGGATGAATTCTGTTCAAACTTCGTTTGTATATTTGCAGACTGTCATGCCTTTGGTTGGCCACTTGGATTTCTCATTTGCATCCGCATGGCATCCCGATGGCCTCACTTTTGCTACTGGGAACCAAGATAAAACTTGCCGAGTGTGGGATATACGAAATCTATCCAAGTCGGTCGCCGCTTTGAAGGGAAACCTCGGAGCTATTCGGTCGATCCGTTATTCTTCCGACGGGCGGTACATGGCCATGGCGGAGCCCGCAGATTTCGTTCACGTCTACGACGCGAAAGGTGGATACGAGAAGGAACAAGAGATCGACTTCTTCGGAGAGATATCTGGCATGTCTTTCAGTCCCGACACGGAGTCGCTCTTTGTTGGAGTTTGGGACCGCACGTACGGAAGTCTTCTTGAGTTTGGCCGGAGACGTGAGTACTCTTACCTTGATTCTCTCGTTTGAGTGGTGTGATTTTGTGCTTCTACAAAATAAGAGTGTTTGGCTCATGTGTAATGGGATTGATAGCTGTGGAAGGGAGTTTGCGGTCTTTAAAAAAAGTAGATGTACATGTAATGTGTTGTGCTATTTTAGTGTCCTATACATAGTGGGATGCTATGATCATGGACCGATGATAAGATGTAGGGAGGGGATGTACAGAAGGCTAGGTTAAACATTTATCCTGCAGAAAGAAACTTATATGGAACTTTGGACTAGAAAAATTTGGTGTCTCATGGATGTTTATCTAAACATATACTTGACCCATTTTTTAGGATTGTGTCTGTGGATGATGAAGCTCTGTTGGTGATTATTATATGAGGTTTGACGGCACGTTTGGTTTCCCGGACTATCCGTACTGGACTGGACTAAATTTTCCGGATAGGATTGGATTGGATTATATGCTGTTTCGAGCAGTATTAATTTAGTATTAAGGTATAAAGATGGTCCATTGACACCATCTTTTCACTATTTAATACTGGTATTAAAATTAGTCCAGAACAACCAGAGTATTAACTAGTACCTGGACTATATTTAGTCCAATCCTAGCTAAAACAACTAATACTAAAAAACCAAACGTACCCTGATACGAGAATGCGTGATTTCTGTGGTCTGCTGTTTAATTCAGCACAAAGTTATGCTGTTCCTTGATCATTGCCGTAACAGGGGGGCTCGAGCTATTCCCATTTGCAGCAAATATTACTGCCCATTGTCAAGAGTTTGTGGAAGCACGAATGCTTCTTACAACGTACCCATTCGTAATGGATAGCTTAACTTAGCAAAGCTAGTCTAGATACTTGGATCTGGGTGCACCATGTCGGCCACCGAGATGTTTGCGGAGGCGTCTCAGCCTGTTTGCTTGGGATAGAGGCTCTCAAGTAGTAGCTTATAGCAGGAAGATTCATTTTCGTTGCCCAGATCACATGTATCACATATTCGTAATGAGTGAGCTAACAACCTTCATGTCTGGAGCCTTGTGGTCCATTGACACGTAACCCATGCCTATATAAGGTTACACACTTAAGCCTGTCCTAGCCTACGGCGCAACAAGAGCACAATCCCAAGAATGGTCGCCCACACATGAGCTCTCTATCTTTCTGAGCAATTTACTTGCTGTGTCTCCTGTCTCTTCTGTATTTCTATCATCTCCATTTCCGAGCTTTACTCTACCCCTAGCAACTTAGGTCTACATATCAACCGGACACAATTAGCATTACAAATATATAAAGTCTGGGAACATATAGCCGTTCTTGAAGCTTACTTTGATAATCGGCAAAATAGATGAGCATCTTGATTCTTACTTAAGCAACATCTTGATTAATATGGTTATCATCTTGAAACCTTTAATGCATTTTTCACCGGATCTTTTATTTGAATTTGAATTTGAACACACGCTTCGGAGCTTTTTCACCTTATGTCCGATTCTATAGGGTGAGGTAACCCATCTAATATTAACCCTATTGCTGTTGGACTGAAGATCTCTTAGGGGTTGTTGAAGCTTAAGGTCACGTTAGCCGTCGTGAGGTCAAAGCTGAGTGTGGACTATGGGTGCCGTTCCTCAATGCCTAATCCTTATTTCCTTTGTTCCCTCTCTTTCTCTCCGCCTTTTTTTATTGGTAGGTAGGTTGTATCGGATGCGTAGTATCACGCCCGAATTACTAGATTAAATATCGGAGGTAGTACAAAAATGGGTGTCCGTGTAGAACAATACGTCACTGATCACTCGGTCACGATTCATGGAAAAACCTCTCATAAGAGTGTTCCACTCTAATCTTTCTTTTCTATCAGCACAAAGAGCAGGAATAAGAAAGAAGTGAAACGATTGCAGTCATGTGATATCCTATCTGATTATTTCTCCCAAGATAATTGCGCTTAAAATAGTATTTTCACGAAAAAGAAACCAGACATGTGAATGCGATAATGCATTAGTTAGTTTATCATGGAAGATTACAGAGTGTCTTTTATCTTTACATTCACAGTTGTAAACTTAATTCTGTTACACTTCTCCATCAAAATATTTGATGAATGCAATTTATCTTCTCAATTAAACTTATAAGAAAACACCAAGAGCCTCTCAAATTATTTTACAAGCCCTAAGAAGTGTGTGAAATGTCTACAATAACCTGGCACATAGTAGTCATTTTAAAGGTCAATTAGAAGTTCCCCAAAGTTTTGTGCGAGAAGTCTACAATTTGTCATAAGTCAATGACAAATGGTCAAAACTAAACGGAGTGGTAAAAGAAGAAATAGCAAAAAAGATTGAACCCGACATGAATCGAACACGCAACCTTCTGATCTGGAGTCAGACGCGCTACCATTGCGCCACGGATCCTGTTTGCTTCTACATTGAAGCAAAATGAATATAACTCATTCTTAAAACCGCACCAAATCTCTGATCCAGAAACAACCAATGAAACAAAGCCACCTCACCATCCAAAAATCTTTTCTCTCTCACTCACATCCTCACACTCTTCCAAACAACACAATACTGATAAGTGGATGATAAACAAGAATCTACTCATCATCTTCTTCCTATATCCCACTCTCACCAATCTCCACCCATACCTCTTACTCATCTTTCCCTCTTCTCCCTAACCCAATCCCAATGGCTTCCACTCTCTTCTCCACCCCAACCTTCCAAGGCCTCAGACCCCTCAACAAAACCACCGACTCCCACCCCATCTTCCCCAAATCCACCCTCAAATTCACCTCACCCACCAACAACAAACGCCCAAATCTCTCCATCAAAGCCGAACTCAACCCTTCTCTGGTCATCTCCCTGAGCACAGGCCTGTCCCTGTTCTTGGGTCGGTTCGTGTTCTTCAACTTCCAGAGAGAGAATGTCGCCAAACAGGGCTTGCCGGAACAGAATGGGATCACCCACTTCGAAGCAGGGGATACAAGATCGAAGGAGTATGTGAGCCTGTTGAAGTCGAATGATCCGGTTGGGTTCAATATTGTTGATGTTCTTGCTTGGGGGTCTATTGGTCATATTGTGGCTTATTATATTCTGGCGACCTCTAGCAATGGGTATAACCCGAATTTCTTTGGTTGAAGGAGATGGAAAGAGAGAGTGATTGGGGGTATGTGGGTGTATTAGATATGTATAGTTGGGGTTGGGGAGGGAGGGGGAGGGGGAGGTGTGTGTAATTTACCATTTCTTGTACTTGAATTTAATTGATGATCTGAACACTTTTCTTTCTCATGTTATTGTGCTTTTTACATAGTAGATGAGGTTTTAGGGAGAAAGTGTGTTTGTTTACAGAGGCGTGCATGCATTGAATTTTCTTTGGGCCAGTATGAGAATGTTGTAAATTGTGAGAAAAGCTATTATGTGAAGCAATTTTGTGTTTGGTGCTAAAAAGATATTTTGTGAGAAAGCATTTGTAAATTTTAGATAAAATATTGTATTTTTCGGTGATTCTTTCTTTCAGACTTTTGATGTTTGTCGTTTACTAGGTTTGGACTCAAAACCTCATGAAGAGGCTTCTAAATGTTTTGCTATTTGAGCTACCAATACTCATTTGTATTGTTTGGTAAATTTTTACGTGAAAAATACAATGAAATATTGACATGGTAATCGTTTTGTATTTGATAAAATCAACTGTGAACATATTGCGAGAGGGTGGTAACTAATATAATTGACATATATCTGTTATAAATAAGTACGTATGCATATTTAAGTGCACTTATATCTAAATAGCAAAGCAAACGTAATGGAGAGTTCAGGTCAGACTGGGCTTGGTTGGGGCCGAAGTTACATAACTGTAGTTCAACCCATATGTTGGTTGGGCTCAAATCATAACGGTCGAAAATGTGTTAAACCCAAGCCAGAAAATTCCAAGGCTGGGTTGTCCAGGTTAGTCGTGCCACTGGGCCATTGGCCAGCCCTAAGCTGAACATGATGCATAGCTCATGTATGATTATATGGGCTTGTCATTCCCATGATTATAAGCTAAAAGAAAGCTTCAACTATTATGAATTATATGATTGCAATTTTGAATATTCATAACATATTGTATTATATTATCATGTGGATGATAGTGATTGATTCCCGCATACTATATAAATGGTGTTTTGATGGAGAATAACACATGTTTGATATTTCCCCTTTTATTGTCTCTATCTTTTTTATTTTACAGCATGTGCCACGAGTTTATGTAAATAGGTAATTTTTACCTTTAATGTTCATCAGTTGACACATGGCACCCCTAATTTTTGATAAATAAATTACAATTTTACCCCTTCAATTAACAGATGTTAGTAATGGCAGTGGCACGTCGTGTACCTAACAGCACATCCGACGTTTTGCTCCCACCTACATTTTCATATCCTACCGGAAAAAGCCTCCAAGAAACTCACATTTTCGGTCACGGAGAACAACGTACATCCATCCCTTATTTCCATTGGTATTTGACTCCATAACTAAGATGGTGGCTACTTTCTCACGATAGCAACAACTCCACGTGATTGGGGGGTATTTGGGTTATTAGAGATATGTATAGGTGGGTTTGGGGAGGGAGGGGGAGGAGTGTGTAATTTACCATTTCTTGTACTTGAATTTAATTGATCTTGATCTAAAACACTTTCTTATGTTGTTGTGCTTATGGGTCTTCACGGTCCGGTTCGGTCGGTTTTAGAGGATATGAGACACCTAAACCGATATGTTCGGTTTCAATATTTTCGAAACCGAAATACCTTCGGTTTGAAACTTTGAAATTAAAAAACCGCACCGAAAATTCCGGTTCGGTCCGGTTAAACCATTCGGTTTGGAACCCATTATATTATATATTAATTCTTATATTCGACGCAAAAGTAAACAAACTATAACAAAAATACCGGTTTACTTATATCTTTGTTACTTACCGAATACACCTAAAAAACTAAGATAAACTCATTATTTAAAGAAGAAAGTGGTTCCCTACTTCGCTTTTATCTCATTATGGAGAGAAAATAATTTTTTGCTTAGTAAATTAGAACTATGGTGCGGTTCTACGACTTAAAAGTGTTAAACTCAAACTGTGAGGAGTGAGTCACAACATGAGAGGTAGTAAGAAAAATACTAAAATTTGTATTAAAAACTTTTCTCGGTGCGGTACGTTTTATTTCGGTTTTGTCGGTTCGGTCTCGGTTCGGTTGGTGCCCGGTTCGGTTTTCAAAATAATAAAACCGTTCTTTAAGAAAAAAAGTTGTTGAACCATCGGTTTAGGTACGGTTCGGTTTGGTGCGATCCGGTTTTGCCGGTGCGGTCGGTTTATGAACACCCCTAGTTGTGCTTATGTAGTTGAGTTTTTAGGGAGAAAATGTGTTTGCCATGGCGTGCATTCATTGAATTCCCATGAATTTCTTTGGGTCGGTCCTAAAATATCTTGGCAGTGGTAAAAGATCATAATTCGGCTGAAAAATCAGATGTCTGCGGGAGAATGAACAAACACCGGATCAATCACAACGGGTAACAGCTGAGCACCTCCTGCCGGGCACTACCCGGAGCTGTTTGTTTCAAAACCGGAACACGTTCACAAACAATTGGCAAATATCGTATTTAAGCCACCGCGAAAAAGCATTTTTGAACTTTTGTGTTTGGTCATTAGTGTTTAGAGTTGCTGGTACAGTCGAAATGACAATATCAGACATCATATATAAATAATATTATTAAATTAAATAATTATTGACAAAAAAAGAAAATTTACCAAACACATTAATACTAATTTTTTATTTAAAAACAGCATTCTAGAAAACAAAAACATTACCAAACAAGTTCTAGCTCATTGTGAATTTTTAAATAAAATATTATTTGATAAATGTTGTAGTAATAAATTTGTATTTAGTAAATCTAAATGTGAACATATTGTAAGAGTATAAATGAGTATTTTTTTATTTTATAATAATTATAAGATTAAAATTGGTTGTTGATGAATTCATCAAAAGTAGGTCTTCGAGAAGCATATCTTTGTTCAATGAAAACTGCTGCGAGAGAGTGTAAATTGTCCGAAAAATAAAAAATAGTAAAATAAAAAAAGAAACTTTTTCTACTGTCGAAAAAATAAATTGTGGAGGCAACAGAAGTATAACCAACTAACTCTCCGTATAAATGATGTTGCACTCATACACAATTTAGACATCATTCAATATAACTATTCACCAAACGGGACCAGTCATGTAGCTGAACATGTAGCATAGTTTATGTGTGATTAGGGAGTGTCATTCCCATGATTATAAGCTACAAGAGAGCTTCAACAATTTAGTTATCCTTTACTACTATGTTAAGTCGCAATGATATTATTTTTCGTTGAAAGAGATGATTGGGAAATAAATGATAGAGATATTGGGGAAAATTAAATTGACTAAATTGGGCAGAATATGCTACTAGTGAAAATTGGATAGTTGGTTTAGAGATTTTATTTATAGTGACAATTATCGAAAATTCACCCGGGCGCTGTACTCCAATTTTTATGTAATAGGATAGGATAAGCAAGAAAACTAGTTTTGCCACGCAAAAAATATGAGATACTCTTTCTTTTCTAGTTGTCATAGTGATGGGAGAATTTCTTGTTCGTAGGTTGTGGAGAGAAGATGGAAGATGAGAGGAGTGTGTGATTTATCACATTTATCGTGTTATCTCAACTAGGGATGGCAATGGATCGGATTCGAATCGGATCCACCTATATCCATATCCGGATCCGATCAAAATAAGTGGATCCATATTCGATCCAAATCCGACCGGATCCTAAACGGATTCGGATCGAATCCGGACCGGATTTAATTTGCAATATTCATATTCGATCCGACAATCCATATCTTCATAAACGGATCTGATTCGGATCCGGATTCGGATCCTAAGCATTTTTTACTTATACAAATACACAACAAATTCAGAAAAATACGTAAAGAGTTATCACACTAAAAAAATGCCTAAAAGAATAAAAATATATTAAAAATATTTTATCAATATGACAAACGTAAACTACCAAGAAATATAAGCAAACCATTCAAAAGTTTAAGACACGAATAATGTTTAAAAATTGTCTACAAATTCAATCAAAACAACACTAAAAATTTCCATAACCATAGTGAAGTATTTTCTCAGGCCTAAAAAATAATGTGGAGTGATTGTGTAATGTGTTTATATATATGTAGATAATAACATATTTTTTATAACTCCAAGGATATTTTCGTAAAACTATATGTGTTCGGATCCTTTTGGGTCGGATATCCATCGGATATCCTAATATATTCGGATCGAATTCGGATACGGATCGGATTTTAATTTTTAATATCCATATCCGATCCATTTTAAAACGGATCGAATTCGGATTTGATCCATTCGGATCGAATTACTCGGATTTCGGATCGGATCGAACCGTATTGCCATCCCTAATCTCAACGATATTAGTTAAGTATTTTTCATAAAAGGTAGTGTAGCGACGCAGATCTACATGTAGGAGCGGGAAGAGGTGTTTATCGCTTTCCAATTTTACCTCTGAATTTTACAATAGATGCATTGTTTATTGAAGAAAGAAGATGGATAAATAACTAACAATTGAGACTTTCTCACAAGAAGAAGTATTAATTATCTTAAAAATCCCACTGTGTAGAAACAAGCCCAGAGAGAGGCTACTCGTACATCAATCGGGATTTATTCGGTGGTATTAATTTGTCAATGCAAAATCTACAAAGAACAAGTATCTTGGATAATATGTATTGGTGGAAATGAATTCGGGCATTTTTTTTGCTACAATGGAAGATAAAATGAATTTGGGCATTGATAGTTCGTGGAAGGGTAAAAAGTTTCATATGAAGATTTGCAGAAAACATGATTCCCGATCATATCTAGAGGCACCAAATAGAGCGGCGCACCGTGTAGGTGCTCGATGTGAGGGCAAAACTGGGGATACAAGTTGTAGAAGAGCCTCCAAATTTTCTAATTCCCATTTAGCCCAAGATTTTATGTAAATTATGTTTTTGACTGATTAATATATCATCACTTCTTTATAAAAAGAACTCCATGTTTGATAAAATCAAATATAAACCTACTGCGAGAGCAAAATGTCAAAAATAGGAAACATATCAATTCCGTAAATAGATATCGGGAATTTTAAAATTTGTAAGATTAATATTGGTTGTAATAAAGTAAATCAAAAATATTTTTTGAAAAAACATCTTCCCCCAATTGCATTTGAGCTTCTTTACACAGGAGGAAGCTATCTTTAGTCGAAGTCGTTCAAGCTTGTCGCCGGACTATTTACGACAGTGGACAAGACCACCAGAATTCTGGTATAAGGTGAACTGCGATGCGGCTAGATTGGGAGAGATGAACCATTCTGGTCTGGGATGTGTACTTCGAGATTCCGAGGGTGAATTCATTGCAGGTCGTTGTAGGTGTGTACCTTATCATAGCTCAATCTTTCTCTTGGAGCTTTTCGCGATCAAGGAAGGAGTCCTCCAGAATTATGGTGTAATCCGATAGTCTCAACGCTATTCAGTGGATCGATCCTTGTAGCTTCATGAACTCCTTTTTCAAATAATTACATACTAAGCTGACAGAAAGTTCACTATTATTGGAGAAATTCCAAATTCTGCACTCTTGTGCGTTGCTTCAACCGATAGAGATCTTCAAGATTATATCAGCTTCTTCACGGATGGTAGTTTATGGTATTTAGAAGACATATATAAAAAATCCCTAAAATCGAAGATTATTATGATCTGGCTCGAACAATTTACGAAACAAACAAGATTAAATGCATGTTTGTCAAGTCTGATTTTAATCACTTTTGGTTAAAATCGATCAATTATTTAATTCTATTTGTTATACTGTTTGTTACAATGCAGATTAAATCTATCTTAACCAATAATTTACAGATTATTTAATCTCCAATTTTGCAGATTCTAATCTAAAAGCAAACAACATTAAATTTTTTTTAACTTATTTGGATTTTCATCCCCCTTATTTTCTTAAATTTATTTCAGCGAATTATTTAAATTTTCGGTTGGTAACAAACATGCCCTAAATTATCTGACAAATCATAACCTCAACCGAGATTAAAATCATGAACCAAACATGACTTACAAAAAGGGATAAGCAGAAAAATAATTTTCCCACACAACAAAATAGAAGTACTAGCTGTTACACTTATCTTTGCAGAAGATCTAGTGAGACAGAGAGAGAGAGAGAATTTTGGGGTTTGTAGAGACAGAAGTAGGATGAGGACTTTGTTTTTTAGCAAACCCTATGAATAAATTCCAATTTTCAGACCCGTTACATCGAATGCCTCTCAATAAAAGTTTCAGTTTCCTTTTCTATTTCAATTTCTTAATTTAATCCCACTAAGATTCCTTCCTTATAAATACTCTCCCACCCCCACATTCACAATCACTCCTCTGTTTTCAATCACTCTCTTCTTCTTCTTCTTCTTCAATGGAAAAGCCCACAATTGACGATTCTGCCCCTGTTTCCGGGTTTAGCTACGAGATATTGAAACTCCGCGTTCTTGAGAGATTCAATCGAGAGCAGCAGAAGAAGGTTGCTGATCGGTCGGAGTTCAGAGAGAGAACCAACGTTGTCTCCGGCGATCCTCGTCCGGGGAACATCCGCCACTCCCGTGAGTCGCACGTGGTCGGAAACCCTCGTCGGAAACCCAATTCAGACACCGGAAAGTCTCTGTTTCTTGATAAAGAGAGGGGAAAATGATTATAATGCGCAACGATAATAACAATTGAAATTATGAAGGATGAGAGATTGTATTACGAAGAAAAGCTTACAACTTCTTCGAATGGTCTGGAGCAAATGAGGTCGTCCCTATTTATACAAGGCCTTCCCCAATGGAAGAATCTAAATATCATCTAATCTAACGGCTAGGATCGAATGCCTTGAACCTTTCCTATGATCTTTCCTAAGGACTAATCTCGAGCTTCACATACATTTATTCTTCCCTACAATGTGAGAAGCTTTTAGAAAAGATGACTAACTAGTGGGCTAAGTGGGCTAGGACAATATTGGTTAAGTATTGGGGATTTCTGAGAAGTATAGTGAGCGACCGGGGCGTTCGCTTCACCGGGAAATTTTAGACGGAGCTCTTCAAGCTATTGGGAACGAAGTTGAACTTCTCTAAGAGTTTTCACCCATAGACGGATGGTCAGACGGAGCGGGTTAACGCATTGCTAGAGTTGTACACGAGGCACTATGTAAGTACCAATTAGAAGGATTGGGCGAAGCTCCTGGACATATCCTAATTCTCCTATAACTTGCAGCGGTCAGATGCGACATGGAATAGTCCTTTCGAGCTTGCTACGGGACAATAGCCTTTGATGCCTAGCACGCTCGTGACGTCTTATGCAGGGTCCAACAGAAGATCGTACATGATGTCTAAGGATTGTTCTAAAGCTGTTTATTGATGTTTTCAACTCAAGTCTCTTGTACAGAAAGCTAGAGTATTCTTTTCCGAACTTGTAATCCAAAAATGGTTGTTCATATTTGGACAAAATTGTGCCCGATAACAAAAAATCGAATTCATCCCCAATCTTTTAGGTCCACTTGAAGAGTGGAGTGGAGTGGAATAGTTTGGGAGACATGGGTGATAATTATCCATATTGTTTAGGGGTGTTCGTGATCGAAATGTTCGGTTTCAATATTTTCATAACTGAAATACCTTCAGTCTTAAAATCAAAAATAAGAAAAGTACACATAGAACTCTTGTTCGGTCCGGTAAACCATACGATTTGAAACCCATTATATTAATTATTAATGTATTATTTCAATGCAAAGTGAACTAATTTTAACAACAATACCGGTGTACTTATATCTTTGTTACTCATCGAAACATCTAATAAAATTTAAAAAAAATCGACATTTAAACAAACTAGTGGTTCTCTACTTATCTATTCTCTCAACACGGAGAGGGATGAATTTGTTGTTTTAGTTAAGTACTACCTCTGTTTCGCCTGTTTCAGCCTACTTCACTTTTTGTCACTATTCACTGGGTTACTTTCATTCGGTGATTTAATTAGCAAAACGATAAAAAAATTTAGTAATCTTTGCATGGTGTTATAGAAGAAAGTTTATTCTAAAATACGATGAAAAAATTGTTAAAAAATTACATCGTTCTGGCACCCAAATCACCAAGTCAAAGTGACTCAGTTACGGGTTAAAAAGTCAAACGCAGACGAAACAGACGAAACGGAGGTAGTACTACATAATGGTGGTAAAACTTATAGCATTAAACCCTAACTGTGGGGAAGAAGTCAAAACGTAAGAGGTAGTAAACAAAAATACTTAAATTTTTATTAAACTTTTCTCTCAGTGCGGTGCAGTTTCATTCGGTTTTTTCAGTTCGGATAGTGCCCGATTCGATTTTCAAAATAATAAAACCGATCTTAAGGGAAAAAACTGTTGAACTTTCAATTTAGGTATCTTCGATTAGGTGCGGTCCAATTCCGCCGGTGCATTGGTTTATGAACACCCCTAATATTGTCCCAAACATTAATCCAAACCTAGCTCATAATTGTCCGGGCTATATGTTAGGCTTGAGCCCATGTTCGCCTGAAACCCAAATTATTATTATTATTATTATTACTGGGTTGGAGGGCTACCTCACCCAAGCCCACATTTAGTTGTAGTCGCACCTAGAGATAAATTTCCTCTATATAAATCCAGAGTTGGGGAACGAGCTAACAAGAAATCATAGTAATTTTGTACCTTAGCGATATGGAGCTTGTGGGAGCTCCCAATTTTATGGGTTCCCTAGCATTGATTATATGTACCCTCCATTGTGACTCGACTACATTTGGGTGATGGATAGCGGCTCCTCTTCCTTGCGGACTAAAAATTCTCCATCAGACCAATGTCGCGATGTTTAAGGCGAACCGGAGCTAGTATAAATGGCTATTTTGTGACAAAAGAGATACGTGATGGACTCTGTTGGTTCCTCTTATATGATTCTCACCGTAACAGGGAAGAAAAGAGTGTACTCCCATCGGATGGTGTGTATGATAGTCACTACGACTACGAACCTTTGTGTTCAACAGAGAACCTAGTTTCGATGAAACAACATATCGTCGTTGGTCTGAACTATGGAGTTGGTTCTGTCACTAAATATAGAGTTTGGGACAAATTCACCCCATATTATTCAAAATATGAAAGTTACGGTATATTAGACTCTATGCAGGATGTGGAAGGTAAATTTGTTTCAAAAATTATTTAAAATGACTAAACACATTTAGAGCATCTCCAACAATGAAATTATTGTTTAGCTAAATTTTAACTAGTATGAACTCAAGTTAACATGATTTTTTATTTTTTGTTCCAATGGTGTTATGTATTTTACATAAGTTTGTGAGTATTGAATTATAAATAAAGTATTTTATTAATTTAAATTAGGAGAGAGATAGACACAAAATTTAACTACCTACATTCTAGCTAGTTACTTCTTTTTTTTTTGGAGAAATGGACTTTGGATTAGTTAAGACTGAACAGAAAATATTGGGCTTGTGAGGCCCTGTACATCACTTTGTAAATAACTAGATGCCCAATGGGGCTCAGCATCGATCCATTCTTGTTCAATTTGGGCTTCGAGGCCCACCTTAGCATGAAGGTGGGCTGCTCTGTTCGTCTTCCGTCCACTGTATCTGAGGTCAAAAGTGGTGAATGCTCTCGAGAGTTCCACCGCTTCCTTTATGATAGCTCCGATCTCTGAGCTGCTTTCCTCTTGTCCCTTGAGTTCGCCCTCCATTTCTGCTACCACCGTGAGCGCATCGGTCTCCACCACAAGGTTTCTGCACCCGAGATTGAGGGCAAACCTTATTCCGTCGCGGATGGCTTGTCCTTCTGCCGACCTTGGTTTTGATCCGAAAGCAACCGGCTTGGCAAAACCTCCGATGTACTTTCCGGTGCTGTCCCTGATGACTCCTCCGGCGCCTGCTCTATGAGTTTTCCGATCCCACGCACCATCTGTATTTAACTTTAGAGCAACACCTTCTGGTGGTCGCCAGGTCTGAGACGGCGGAATGGAGGGTGGCTCTCGGCTGTTCTTGCATGCTTCAAAACTCTCTAGCTTTTCGATTGCAGATCTGAGTAAGTCCTCTGCTGTGCTCTTCTTTTGTTTGAAAATCCATTCATTTCTGTTTGACCAAAGACCTGATAAGCACATAATAATCAAATTGAGGAGTTTTTTGTTTGTTGTTGAACTGAATTGGGATTCAATCCAATTTTGAAAACTTAGCTCTCTGAATCTTCGGTCTTGATTTGGTAAAACTTTTTCCCAGATCTGTTTTGCAGTTGGACAATGGAGAAAAATATGATTCTCAGTTTCTACCTCCTTCTCACACAGTGAACATTTGGGATTAATATCGATTTTTCGAGAAATTAAATTCATTTTTGTTGGAAGGGACCTGTTCCACCCTCTCCAAACTGGGAAGAGATGCCTTCTGGGAATTTTCAGAGCCCAAAATTTTTCCAACCAACTCTGTTCTTGAGATGAAACACCAAAAACTTGCTGATTTTGTGAAATGAGTTGCTTCTGTGCTATAAGATAGCCTGTACGAACACTATAAAGACCTGAATCGGTTTGATCCCAAATCAGTTTATCTGGTGAGGGATGAGCTGCCAGTGGAATCTTCAAAATATCAACTATATCTACTGGCCAGAGAATTTCTTCCAATTTCTGTAAATCCCACTTGCCTTCTACTTGATTGATGAGATCCGAAACACGAATCTGTTGGGATGAGTTGTTCACTGTTATGGGTCTGAAAGGGAATCCTTTTGTGATCCATCTATCCGTGAATACGTTTACTGTGGCACCATCTCCTATTCTCCAGATACTACCTTCTTTGATGACTTCTCTGCTGGCTATGATACTCCTCCAGGTGAATGAACATTGAGAGGTTGTATCCACTTGCCAAATGGTTTTCTGCATACAGTACTTTTTGAGAAACACTTGGCTTAATAATGATTCTGGATATTGGATTAATCTCCAAAATTGTTTACCTAGCATAGCTAGATTAAACGCTTGAAGATCTTTGAAGTTTAGACCACCATCTCTTCTATTCTTCTTCAATTTCTCCCAAGCCACCCAGGTGATTCCTCCACTGTTCTCTTCTTGTCCCCAGAAAAACCTTCGACTAAGCCCTTCAATTTTTTTGCAGAGTGATTGCGGGAGTTTGAAACATCCCATAGTGTACGTAGGAACAGCTTGCGCTACAGCTTTAATGAGGGTTTCCCTACCTGCAAAAGGTAAGGAATTCATTTTCCATGCTTTGAATTTACTTTCAACTTTCTCGTACACAAAATTGAAGTCTAAGCTCTTGTTCTTGCCTATTGATGTAGGGAGCCCCAAATAACGATCATGAGACTCTACAAGATTAACCCCAAGCTGACTGCTGAGGAGTTCCTTCCGGCTCTGATCCAGATTTGCAGAGAAGACCACCGCACTTTTTTCCAAATTTATTTTTTGGCATGAGGCCGCCTCATAAATTTGTAAAATTTGTAATATAACTCCTATCTCCTCTTCTGTAGCTTTAGAAAAAAGTATACTATCATCCGCGAAAAATAGATGTGTAATAGTAGGGCGCACCGTGTAGGTGCTCGATGTGAGGGCAAAACTGGGGATACAAGTTGTAGAAGAGCCTCCAAATTTTTCTAATTCCCATTTAGCATAAATTTTTATGTAAATTTTGTTTTTGACTGATTATTATATCATCACTTCTTTATAAAAAGAACTTCATGTATGATAAATCCAAATGTAAACCTGCTGCGAGAGAGCAAAATGTCAAAAATATAGGAAACATATCAATTCCGTAAAAAAAGATATCGGGAATTTTAAAATTTGTAAGATTAACATTGGTTGTAATAAAGTAAATTAAAAATAGTTTTTGAAAAAACATCTTCCCCCAATTGCATTTGAGCTTCTTTACACAGGAGGAAGCTATCTTCAGTCGAAGCCGTTCAAGCTTGTCGCCGGACTTTTTACGACAGTGGACAAGACCACCAGAATTTTGGTATAAGGTGAACTGTGATGCGGCTAGATCGAGAGAGATGAACCATTCTGGTCTGGGTCGTGTACTTCGAGATTGCGAGGATGAATTCATTGCAGATCGTTGTAGGTGTGTACCTTATCATAGCTCAATCTTTCTCTTGGATCTTTTGGCGATCAAGGAAGGCATATCTATGCCGGTAAATGCGGAGTGCTCCAGAATTATGGTGGAATCCGATAGTCTCAACGCTATTCAGTGGATCCATCCTTGTAGCTTCATGAATTCCTTTTTCAAATAATTATATACTGAGCTGACAGAAAGTTCACCATTATTGGAGAAATTCCAAATTCTGCACTCTTGTGCGTTGCTTCAACCGATAGAGATCTTCAAGATTATATCAGCTTCTTCACGGATGGTAGTTTATGGTATTTAGAAGACATGCCTAAAAAAATCACTAAAATCGAAGATTATTATGACCTGGCTCGAACAATTTACGAAACAAACAAGATTAAATGCATGTTTGTCAAGCCTGATTTTAATCACTTTTGGTTAAAATCCATCAATTTATTTAATTCTATTTGTTATACTATTTTACAATGCCGATTAAATCTATCTTAACCAATAAACTACAGATTATTTAATCTCCAATTTTGCACATTCTAATCTCAAACCAAATAACATTAAAAATTTGAACTTATTTGGATTTTCATCCCCCTTATTTTCTTAAATTTATGTCAGCGAATTATTTAGATTTTCAGTTGGTAACAAACATGCCCTAAATTACAAATTATAACCTCAGCCGAGATTAAAATGCTGAACCAAACATGACTTACAGAAAGGGATAAGCAGAAAAATAATTTTCCCACGCAAGAAAATAGTAATACTAGCTGTTACACTTATCTTTGTAGAGAAGATGTAGAGAGAGAAAGTAGAGAGAGAAGTAGGATGAGGACTCTGTTTTACCAAACCCAATGAATAAATTCCAATTTTGAGACCCGTTACATCCAATGCCTCTCTACAAAAACTTTCAGTTTCCTTTTCTATTTCGATTTCTTAATTTAACCCGCACTAAGATTCCTTCCTTATAAATACTCTCCCACGCCACATTCACAATCACTCCTTCCTCGTACAACCACTCTGTTTTCAATCACTCTCTTTTTCTTCTTCAATGGAAAAGCCCACAATTGACGATTCTGCCCCTGGTTCCGGTTTTAGCTACGAGAGATTGAAACTCCGCGTTCTTGAGAGATTCAACAGAGAACAGCAGAAGAAGGTCGCTGATCGGTCGGAGTTCAGAGAGAGAACCAACTTTGTCGCCGGCGATCCTCGTCCGGGGAACATCCGCCACTCACGTGAGTCGCATGTGGTCGGAAACCCTCGTCGGAAACCCAATTCAGGCAATAGCTCCGGTACCGGAAAGTCTCTGTTTCTTGATAAAGAGAGGGGAAAACAGTCTCCTCCGCCGTACGCCGCCGTGAACGGCGGCGACCCTCGTCGCCGAACCGGTCCGGAAACCGATTCCGTGCTAAACCCAGTTATCAATTTGTCGAATTGGTTACCGGGTTGGTCGGCGAAAGCCAAGAGACGACAGTCGAGCAAATCAGCTTCGCCGGAAAATCAAGAAACAGAGTCTCTGTACAGAGACCCCCAAACCCAGAACCAGAAGCCGAGAATTGATGATTCGATTCAAGAATCGAAGCCCCAAAAGCGAAGAATCGACACCCTTCAGATCGATTATTCCAATTCATCTTCCGAAGCCAAGAAGCTGAAGATCGTTGAACAGAGAGAAAAGGAGGGAAAATTGGGGAAGAGATCTTATTACAGAGAGTTCGACGATCCAAACAAGTACCACAAATCTGTGATCAAGAAGGAGGACTTCACAGTGACCAAGACCTGCCAGATCAATTCCAAGTCAGAGAATATAACAATCAAGCACAAGACCAAGAAGAAGATTAGTTCAATAGGTGGTGATTCAGAATTGGCTTCAACCTCTGAAAGCCACAAGTGTGGGATTTGTGCGAAGGCTTTTAGTTCTCATCAAGCTCTGGGTGGTCACATGTCAAGGCACAATAGGATGATGAAGTTAGTTCCCAAACCAGCTGTTAATGAGCTGTTCAAGGAAGGCCAAGGTAGCGATGGTGGCGGCGGCGTTAGCGGCGGTTCAAAGCTAGTAGAGGATGAGAATGGCCACCAATGCAAGGTTTGCAAGAAGAATTTTCCCACAGGTCAGGCTCTTGGGGGTCACCAGAGGTGCCATTGGATTAGTCCTCCTGGTGAAAACCCTAGTGAAACTAATCTTCTAGCCCTGGTGTCCACTGATGATGCAGCAATGGTGAGCTTGGACGGCGCCGATGGCCGGAAACTTCTAAACCTTGATCTTAATCTAGCCCCTCCCATGGTTGATGATGAAGATGATTCTGGAGATGGTCTTGCTTCTTCCTCTCACAATTCAACAGATTAAAAGTCCCATTAGTGGCTAATTTGGGGATATGAGTTTTTGTTTAAAATTAGGGCTTCTTGTGATTATGAGTTTGTAGCTTCTTCATAGTGGAAAGTGGAAACACAAGTTTCTAGGGCTTGTTGAGTTTGGTTTTAGAATTAGGGTTTTAAGTGTACATAGCCTGATGCAATTCCATGTCTTTTGGAATGCCATATAAGGCAGTAGAAGAAGGATATAGCTATTCACTCGTCTCAAACTGATCAGTCATTCTAATAGCCAGCATGTTTCTATAACTTTTCTCAATTTGTGATGTATTCTATGAGTGTTCCCCCTCCTAGTACTACAATTTGCTTGCTTAATCGTGAATTGGCTTTCACTCAAGTGCCCCCTACTAGTTATACTGTTTATACAATTCAGAGCGCAAAACACAAAAATTTCATGTATCGCATAATAGTAATGTCTGATCTCGCTCTCCAAGGCCATGAAGAGAGAATTTCTTTCATGGTACCAGAGCCATCGTAGGGCACATAAGTGGGGGACTAGTAGTCTGAGACCATCACATTATGGAACAACTAAAGGGAAAGGTAACCGGGAACATTCCAGGCCTTCTTTTGGTCTATGCAATGTCCCCACACAGGGCCTCTAACTTTAGATTGAGCTTCTTTCTGCCAAACAACAAACCAACATTCGTCTCCTGGAGACGACCTTCTACCCCAGCTGTGTCAACACATTTAAGTATACAACATATCAATATGTAGTATCTATATGAGGTTATATGCAAGTGTGCAATGCAACGCGGGCTATGCAAGTCAAAATACAAATTTGCCTCTAATGCTTCAGACTTGTTCAGTACAGT
Organism: Linanthus parryae; assembly: GCA_023055425.1. Classification (NCBI taxonomy): domain Eukaryota; kingdom Viridiplantae; phylum Streptophyta; class Magnoliopsida; order Ericales; family Polemoniaceae; genus Linanthus; species Linanthus parryae. Next base: position 121,615,622 of record JALGPY010000004.1, on the reverse strand, counting down.
CTTTGGTGTGCCCGAACCCCCAAAACCATACTCATGCAAGTCCAATGGCAAGTCAACAGTAACTCTAAATAATGCAAATGAACTCAGCTTAACATTCTACAACTCTTACTTAATTGCATACAGGTGTTTGCGGTTTGCTAAGACTATAGTTAAGTCGTCGGCTTTGGCCAACTCTAACTCATGTTTCCTTAAACTGACTCCATGCCACATAAGTTCTCACATAATAAGAAAAGATGGTGCAGATAAGGATTTGACCTCAGATTTAACTTTAAGGTGAAATTACAAATATGCTCTTCCTATACAGCTTAGTCAAACTTAGACTTCCCATAAGTTAACTTGCTCAAAGGATGACATACAATCCCAATATTACATTTGAACAACTTTCTTGAAGAACTCTAAGGTCAAAGGGTCATCTAACTGGTCAAAATGGGAGGTAAATGAGATGAGAGTCAATTTTCTAAAACCTCAATTTCTAATCAATCCTGAATGTTGAAAAACTGAAAGTAGGTCTTGGAATAGAGATATGAGGAAATCCAAATCAAGTTGAGTCACCAAATACTCAATGAGATACAAGAGGTCAAAGTGAGGTAGAAAATATGATTCAAACACTTAGACTTTTCAAATGATATTTATAGTTTCACAAGAGCAAATATGAGCCTGATGTCTAGGATTTCTAGAAGGATTTAAAACATGAATAAGAGAAAGTGAATGAATTTTTCAATGCCATTCTTACACAGAAGTAAGCAGAAAGAGATTTCACCATATGCACAACAAGGTATGAGTTCACAAACTTGACTAGATTCACATATGCTCCCAACACCTAGCCAATTTTATAGCACTTGCAACTTTAAGCTTCAGAGGGTACCAAATTGCATTCAATTACAGAATGATCTAGAGTTAGGTTCAAAGTTATAATTGCATGGATTTGCAGTTTAATTGACAGGCTCATAGGAGAAAACAGAAGTATCATACATTGAAAATGTTGAGCAAGTTATGATCCTTGAAAGATAGCCAAAAATTCCTCAAGGCATGTTCTTGACAGTTAAGATCAAGTTTTTCCAGCAAGGTTCAAGAAAAATTTACATAGGCTTAGAGATTGATTCAGAAGAAAAGAACAACATGAAAGTTATAGATTGATTGGCAGGGAACAAGCATCATCAATCAGATTTTCAAACAGTTCATTAGAGATTAAGATATATGCTCATGAACAGGGTATGTTCATTGCCGGGAAAATGATGACATGCAAGAAACAATTCCAATGCAAATGGTAATATGGATAAATTCTATGTTAGAGAATGTGTTATATAGCATCCAGTGATCATGCAAAAACAATCAGAGAAAGAAGCTATCAAAGATTGAGAGTTTTACCAAGTCTTCTATTGGAGACGAGTTTTCCGCTGTCTGTAAACCCTGAATCCGATGGAACTGAATGATTATGTCGACTTGTTAAGCTCAATTTTCTTTCTGAGTTTGCTACTGCCTTAGAATTTTAATGAAACAAGTCACGAATTACACTAAGGATGTAGAATTTGACTATTTACCACGTTTAGAGAGCTTGGCACCTCATTATTTCTCAAGAGATTAGCTATGATTAATCAATCATGAATTAAAACTTGTTCAGATTTATTAAGGCGATAGCTATTGACATTACACAAACCTTAGTGTTAGTTTAGGGTTAGCTAAGAATTCTCACTTTTTGAATTGCAATTCCATCCATAGTACTTCTAACATTTAAAGTCCAACCACACAACAACCTGAAATTACTAAACTGCCCAAAATAGCCTGTGGATTACCTAAAAATTTAATCAGACATTTTCCCCAAAATTCTCTGATGTTGCACTTGGATCTTGCCTGAAAATCTGGGAGTACTACACAAGAAATGTGCCAAAATAGATTCGACAGGTATATAGCCTTGCAAGCATTTTCATAGAAATAAGTTATACTTTTCTGGCAGGTGAGCCCCCAGAGGGTACCTAAACGGGTTTAATGTGCTTATATTTGCAATGAAAATATTCGTCCCGAAAGAATGGCGTCATTGATTCGGCCTCAAGAAATCTGTTAAAACAGAGGGTGGATAGAAGAACGATGAAAACGATGGACAAGAACACACACACAATTAGCGTGGTTCTCTAGCAATGTTGCTAGCTACGTCCACGACCAAAAGGAACACGATTTATTGATGAGAGAGCCGATTAAAATCGAGATACATCACACACTCTAATAGCCATGACCTACACATATATATAGACCTAGGCTACAGACTTGTTCTCAAAGCAACGCCCAAAAGTTACCAAAGCCGAAAAGAAAACAACACAAATTTTGCTAGCCCCGAACGAGCTCGTGCAAGCTAGTTCAGATCTCGTGTGAGCTACCCTCCTGACCCCAATGTCCTGCAACTTCTTTTCGTTTGCCTTCTTTCTCGTGGCTTTGCCAATTTGTTTCCTAGCTAGGTTTTGGATCACTTCCATAATAAATCTCCATCTTGATCCAAAGAACCATCTCAAAGCAAAAGAATGCTTCTCTCACCTATATATCCAACAGTGAATGTGTCCCCAAATCTAGCACGCTTCTACCTAAAGCCAAAATTCGAACGTATTCCCTATTGCGGTTGTTGAAAACATTGCCGATGCATCCCAACAAGCGTATCTATGCGTCTCAACAAACAGAAAGACAATGCATCCCAAAAAATCGCTCCCCTAATGCACCGTGAAATAATGGATACCCCAACGTCGTTTCAATGAGACGTAATGAAAAAAGTGCCCAACAGTCAATCAATGTCATGCAGATTGTGCAACCAAAGAAACGCACAAATGCGCAAACCAATACACGCTCAATAACGTGCCAACAAACAACATGTGCACAATAACACGCCCCCGAACAATACATGTTCAATAACATGCAACCAACCAATGAACGCCCAATAACTCACTACCAACAGTGTGCCAAAAGAAACACACCCATGCCCCTACGCCTGGAGCATAAGCCGACAACAAGCGACCTAGAGAACGAGGTTCTCCTCGTACATCCCTCCACCTTGAGCTGCAGCATAGCATGCAGATCCTTTATTCTTGGGACGATTCCGCTTCTACTGACCTTTCTCACGAACAAAGGCACATACGTCCGATGGAAAGTCGGATCTACAGTAATTTCGATGTCCATCCTTACCTCTTCTTCCCTTAACCAGATTCATGATCGTCTTTGCCAACTGCCTTGTGCCTCAACTTTCTCGTGTGCAACGTCGATCGAAAATCCTCTAGGGTTATCGCATCTTTCTCAATGCAGAAAGATTGCACGAAACCCTCGCATGATGGAGGCAGATACACCAATAAAATTAAGGCATCGCCTTCATCATTTACAATCTCATCACTATTACGCAATTCAAGCAAAATAGTACTCATATTATCTATGTGATCCCTGAGTTGCGTACCTTCCGACATTCATAGACTGAACAACCGCTACTACAACATCAACTTGCTGGCAACCAGTTTTGTCATGTAAAGTTGTTCCAACTTTGACCATAAGCCAGTTGTTGTCTCCTAATCTGCGATTCCGATGATCACATTGTCTACGAGGCATAACATGAATGTTTCATGCCCCTTCTGTTGGGTTTTGACGTAGGTAACGCAGCGGAATAACAAAAATTCATCATACTCAAAGCCCACCAAGGATCACAGGAAGAGACATCATAACATGATTAAGGACATAGAAGGTGTGTACCTTTTGATTTGTGAGATCACACGAAGAATGATGTCCTCGTCTCTACGGTTGATCCACGTCTAGAGGTGAGATCTAGATTCTTCCTTCAATCAAGTGCTAGCTTGAACCTTGGAGGAAGAGGGATGAAGATCAAAGCAACAAATCACCAAAGCACAAGAGAGGGGGGCGGCCCTCTCTTGCCGTCGGGTAGGGGCGGACGGGTGGCTAGGGTTTCGGCCCTAGCACCTTGTCTTGCTCTCTCTTTTGCTCTCTCCCACTCTTTGTGTGTTATGACTAACAACTCATGTAGTGGGAAGGAAGCTAGAGCCTCCTTTATATACTCCAACAACTCCTTGTTGTTTCCATAAAAGAGTTTTCTTGTTCTAGTAGGACTAGAACTATTCCCTTCCTTGCAAATTAGTCCTACTAAGTTTGCAAGGTGTTGCACAATGATCCTTCTATTAATTAATTCATATGAATTAATCCCAAATCTAGCTCTACTCTATTTGACGTGTGACCCCATAGGTTTCTATATAGTTGGTAGTAACTATTACTAACATGGAGCGGTGTCTAGCAACACATCCATGCAACCCAACCAATAGAAATAGTCAGTGATCCCGACAAACCTTTGTGCCCAATATGTCATATTGCATTATCCCTTTATCTCCATATCCGGATTGGACACGAGACATAAATAGTCACACTCGTATATCCAATCCATAGTTCCTCGATCTTGGGAATATGCTTATGCTTGCAGATAACATTAATATCTCTATATTAATTTATCTGAGTCTGGCCAGACATTCAATAAGCCTCATCCCTCGAGTGGCCGTGGATATTTACCCCCATTATGTGGGAGGGACAAATCCTATCTACATCACTACGATCTCTAAGCTTGCTTCCTATCACGCCCGATAGCCACCTTTATGATTACCCAGTTACGGTGTAACGTTTGATAACATCAAAGCGCAATATTTCACAACTAGAGTATCTAGTGACTTCAAGTCTAAGGATTGCAATAATATTAGCACTACGAAAAGCGATTGTGACTTCACATAATCTAATGTATCCTTTTCGTCGTGGGTCAATCCAGTATGCCATTACTCCTAATGCATACCCATGTGTTAGACTTGATATCTCCATATCAATCTACCCACATACTAGTCTATATTTGATTGTCCTATTAATCAATATAATGGACTAGGGATTTTTAAGATAAATAACACAATTTATCTAAGGACTTCATTATATTAAATATCGCCATAAATAATAAATGAATATTCTAGCCAAAACATTGTTCATACTAAATTTACGATTGCCTCTAGGGCATCTATTCCAACAGTCTCCCACTTGCACTAGAGCCAATCTGGCGCATCTCGTATGCCTATAGATCTGGCGTGCCCTTCATGCTTTCGCTGCGCAAGAGGTTTCGTAAGCGGATCTGACACGTTGTCATCTGTCGGAATTTTGCATATCTTCACATCTCCTCGATTGATCATATCACGAATAAGATGGAATCTCCTAAGTACATGCTTTGACTTTTGGTGCGATCTTGGTTCCTTCGCCTGTGCGATTGCCCCAGAGTTGTCACAGTACAACTCTATGGGATCCACAATGCTAGGGACCACACCGAGCTCAGTGATAAATTTCTTTATCCATACTGCCTCTTTTGCTGCTTCCGCAGCAGCAATGTACTCAGCTTCTGTTGTAGAATCAGCAACTGTGCCTTGCTTGGAACTCTTCCAGCTCACAGCTCCTCCATTCAGGCAAAACACGTATCCAGACTGCGATCTGTAATCATCCTTGTCGGTTTGGAAGCTTGCGTCAGTGTAACCCTTTACACTTCGCTCTTCTATTCCTCCAAATATTAAGAACACATCCTTAGTTCTTCTTAAGTACTTTAGGATGTTCTTGACAGCAATCCAGTGACTCTCACCCGGATTGGACTGATATCTGCTCACCATACTCAACGCGTATGATACGTCTGGTCTAGTACATAGCATGGCGTACATGATGGATCCTATGGCCGAAGCATAGGGTATCCTGCTCATGCGGTCCTTCTCCATCTCATTGGAGGGACAGTCATTCTTGGAAAGAGTGACTCCATGTGACATGGGCAAGAATCCCTTCTTGGAATCTTGCATGTTGAACCTCTTCAACACCTTGTCAATATATGTACTCTGACTTAGGCCAAGCAACCTTTTAGATCTATCTCTATAGATCTTTATACCAAGTATATAGGCTGCATCTCCTAAGTCTTTCATCGCAAAGCACTTTCCTAGCCAATCTTTAACAGATTGCAGAGTAGGAACATCATTGCCAATGATTAGTATGTCATCCACATACAAGACCAGAAATACTATAGAGCTCCCACTAACCTTCTTGTAAACACAAGGCTCATCTTCGTTCTTGATGAAGCCAAACTCTTTGACCGCGTCATCAAAACGTCGATTCCAGCTCCTAGAAGCTTGCTTTAATCCATAAATGGACCTTTGCAGCTTACAGACTTTATTGGCATTCTCTGGATCCTCAAAACCCTCTGGTTGTGTCATGTACACATCCTCAAGGAGGTTCCCATAAAGGAACGCTGTTTTGACATCCATTTGCCAAATCTCATAGTCGTAGTATGCTGCAATAGCAAGTAAGATTCGAATGGATTTAGTCATGGCGACTGGTGAAAAGGTCTCATCATAGTCAATACCATGAATCTGTCTATAACCTTTGGCCACCAATCGTCCCTTATAGGCAACTACCTTGCCATCCATGTCGGTCTTCTTCTTGAAGACCCACTTGCACCCTATGGGTCGAGCCCCTTCGGGTGGTTCCACCAAAGTCCATACTTTGTTGGTATACATGGAATCCATTTCGGATCTCATGGCTTCAAGCCACTTCTTAGAGTCTGGGCCACTCATGGCTTCTCCATAGTTTGCAGGCTCATCACCCATGAGTGGTACGTCATCGGGCTCAGTCACGAGGAGTCCATACCTCTCTGGCTCATGACGCACTCTTCCTGATCTACGGAGTTCCTGTGTTACTTGAACAGGTTCTTCCACAACTTCTTGTGGTTCCTGTTCATGTTCCATTATCGGTTCAGTGGTTTGTGGTTCATGAATTTCTTCAAGTTCTACAACCCTCCCACTTTCTTCTTTGGAGACTAGTTCTCTTTCTAGAAACACGCCGGTCCGAGCAACAAACACTTTGTTCTCGGTAGGGTTATAGAAGTAATATCCTTTAGTCTCCTTAGGATATCCCACAAACTTACACTTATCCGCTTTAGGCCCGAGCTTGTCTGTTTGTAAACGCTTTACATAGACGTCGCAGCCCCAAATCTTCATAAACGACACTATGGGACGCTTCCCAGTCCATATCTCATATGGCGTCTTCATGACTGATTTGGATGGAACACGGTTAATGGTAAAAGCTGCCGTCATTAGAGCATGTCCCCAAAAGGATATTGGAAGATCTGTTTGAGACATCATAGATCGCACCATATCTAATAGAGTGCGATTTCTCCTTTCAGATACACCATTCCATTGTGGTGTTCCGGGTGGAGTGAGCTGGGATACTATCCCACACTCTCTAAGATACTCATCAAACTCTTGGCTTAAGTATTCTCCTCCACGATCCGATCGTAGAGCTTTAATACTTTTGCCAAGTTGCTTCTCTACTTCACTCTTGAATTCTTTGAACAATTCAAAGGATTCGAATTTGGCCTTCATAAGGTATACAAATCCATATCTACTGAAATCATCAGTAAATGTGATGAAGTAGGTATAACCACCTCTGGCAGGCGTGGGGAATGGTCCGCATACATCAGTATGTATGAGTGCCAATAACTCACTAGTCCGCTCGCCTTTCTTATTGAAAGGGGACTTTGTCATTTTTCCTAATAAACAAGATTCACATGTCTCATATGATTCCAAATCATGAGTCTAGAAGTCCATCCTTATGGAGTCTAGATATGCGTTTCTCATTTATATGGCCTAAACGACAGTGCCATAGATATGTAGGATTTAAATCATTAGTTTTAATCCTTTTAGTATTTATGTTATAGATTGGATTATTTAGATCAAGGATATACAATCCATTAGACAAATGCGCACTACAATAGTGCATACTATCAAAATAAATGGAGCAACACTTTTCCTTTATTGAAATAGAAAAACCTTTCTCGTCTAAACAAGAAACGGAAATAATGTTTCTGCTCATAGCAGGCACATAAAAGCAATTGTCTAATTCTAAAATAAGTCCAGAAGGCAAAGATAGCTCATAAACGCCTACAGCTAATGCAGCAACTTTTGCTCCATTCCCGACGCGCAAGTCTATCTCCCCTTTTCGCAATCTTCTACTTCTTTTCAAATCCTGCACATTACGAAAAATGTGAGAACCACATCCGGTATCCAATACCCAGGATGATGAAATAGAAAGATTAACGTCTATAACATAAATACCTGGTGGTGGTGGAATCACTATTCCAAGCTTCTTATCCTCCAGATATTTAGGGCAATTCCTCCTCCAGTGACCCGGCTGGCTGCAGTAGTGACACTCACCTTTAGCCACGCCTCCACTAGGTTTTAGGGCTTCCTTGGATTTCGCAACTTTCTTGCGTTTTCCTTTTGAAGTAGATGCAACTGACTTGCCCTTCTTCTTGTGTACCATCATTATGGCCTTCCCCTTGCCTTTATTGATGCTTTGCTCAGCTGTCTTTAGCATGTTCAGTAAGTCTGGCAAAGACTTGTTGATCTCGTTCATATTATAGTTCATAATGAACTGATTATAACTGTCAGGCAACGATTGCAAGACGAGATCAGTCGCCAAGTCCTGGCCGAGTGGGAACCCCAGTCTCTCAAGGTTCTCTATGTACCCGATCATTCGGAGTACATGAGGGCCTACTGGATTCCCCTCTGCAAGACTACTTTTGAACAATGCTTTAGACACCTCATAGCGCTCATGCCTTGCCTGTTCCTGAAACAATTGTTTCAAGTGTATGATCATATCATAGGCTTCCATGTTCTCGTGTTGCTTCTGAAGCTCACTAGTCATGGTACAAAGCATGAGGCAAGTCACGTCATTAGAATCATCAACATGTTTCTGACGTGCCCTTACTGCCGCTAGTAGAGACTCATCTTGTGGTGGGTCTGGAATTGGAGTGTCCAAGACGTGCAGCTTCTTTTCTTGCTTGAGGACAATCCTCAAGTTTCTGTACCAGTCAAGGAAATTTGTTCCAGACAATTTATCCTTCTCAAGGACAGATCGTAGGGATGAACTTGATGCGTTGTTGTTTGCCATTTGGAATTCTACAAAACGAGAAATATGCAATTTAGTATTTTGAACAATTTAACTATATTTAACAATGGCTAGATCATTAAATATAGCTCCCACTATTTTTCTCGGATTAATAGCCCTCACTATTTAAAGCGGAAAATGTCTTTATATTTTCTAGTGGGTCCAAGATCCCTTTTTCACTTCTTCTTGAGCTTGCTTTGGCAAGTCACCCAAGAATTGGTTATTTAGGTAGGAACCATTCCAATTGCATCCCATGCAACTCTTGGTCCAATTAGGTGAATAAATTCCTTTTATTCTTTATCCAATTGGATAACTCCTAATTGTCATGCCTCTAAGCTCATCAATCCAATTGAATCTTGCCTAGTTGCGTCCAACCTCTTGCTTTCAACATACACGCATTACTAGCTTGCGTCGTCCGCAACACATCATGAAAAATTAAAATCGCCTTGCTTTGGCATGCCCGAATTTTTAATAGGCCATGATCATGAAGGGTGTTTTGGCAAGAGAAGGCAAAACGCAATATTTAATTGAGGGATTTCTTTTAATTTGTTTGGTTGATCTTTATCAACATGGTCTACTTATTTGGATTGGGCTATCCACAATAAAAGACCAACCTTGTTTATTATTATCTTGTTATCGTTTTTGCTTGTAGCGCCATACACACAAAATAAATAACAAGGCATGAATAATAAACATCCACAAAATAAAAAAAAAACCGTGGCATGGATATGGCCTCTAGACTAATGATATTATCAAGCCAATGATAATATCTAATTGCCCTAAAGTGCCGAGCTCATCTCCATGTGCTCCACCATAGCTGCGCGCCTAGGGATGTCTTTTGGCTCCTTTGGTTCTCCAGTCTTCTTCTCCATGTTCTTGGCTATCATCTAAATATTTCTAATTCTAGCCTAACATCTAGAATAAATAAATAATAAAAGCCTCACATGTTGAGGAGAAAAAGAACGACTCGCAGGCCGTAAAACTTAATTAATTATTACATTAATTTGATCAGCTCGCAGGCCGTAAACCAAACCACAAAACAATAAACATCCACAATCCTAGGCCATATCCATCCACCATGCAATAAAGCACATAATACAGTTAAAACCAATTTTTAACGCGCTTGTTTAATTTTAATGAAATTGGGCAACTGGGGTTTCACAACGGTCCAAAGGGTCCAAGCCAACAAGTGGCCCGAACCCTAGGACCGCCGCATGCCTAAGGGGGCCGCGGCCTTGCTTGGCGCGCAAGGGAGGGGCGGGCGGCTAGGGTTTCGGCCCTAGTCCCCTTCCTCTTTCCTTGTTGCCCAAGCAAGGTTGTTTCCTTATGGATTTAATTCCATAATTTTGTTTCCATAATTGAAAACCCCTTTTCAATCATGTGCCCATGAACCCTAATTTTCAAGAACCCAATTATTCACATCCTATGTGATTAAACTCACCAATTCTTGTAGGGTTTTGATTCATGGATCGCGCAAACGGAAGCATAATCAAACAAACAACCATGCAAAACCCTCCAAGGATCACAAGTCTAGATGCATAACGATAGTGAAGGTAAGAAATCATAAACACACCTTTGGGTTCTCCTTGATGACTTCAAACGCGAATAGTGTCACGTTCTCTATAGTTGATCCACGCCTAGAGTTGATCCTAGATCTCCAATCTCCTTGTTGCTAGCCCGGAATGAAAGGAGGGTGAAGGAATCACGCAAAACGAGGCACAAAAGGGGTTCGGCCCCTTTGTGGCGTCGGGGACGAGGGGCGGCGGCAAGGGGGCGGCGTCCCTCTTGTTGCTTGCTCTCTCTCTCCTTTGTTCTCTCCCACTCTTGTTATGTTCTCTCTAGAGCATAAGTTGTTTTGGGAAGGAAGGAGGAGGGTCCTTTATATAGTCCAACAACTCCTTGTTAACTACCTAAAGGACTTATTCTAGTCCTACTAGAATTCAATTTAGTCCCTTCCTTGCAAATTAGTCCCTACTAAGTTTGCAAGGGTTTGCAAAGTGATCCTTCTAATTAATTAATCCAATTAATTAATTCCAAATCTAGTACAACTCTATATAGCGTGTGACCCCATAGGTTCTATCTAGTTGGTAGCAACTCTTTGCTAATATGGAGCGGTTTCTAGCAAAACATCCATTCTAGCCAACTAATAGAATAGTCATCTAGACAACCTTGTACAAGTAATTGTCTCATCCCTTTGCCTCCATATCCGGATTGGACACGAGACATACAAGTCACACTCGTATATCCAATCCCTAGTTTCTCGATCCATGGAATAGCCTTATTCGTGCAAATAACATCAATATCCCATATATTGATTTATTTGAGTCTGGCCAGACATTCTATAAGCACTATCCTTCGAGTGGCCTTGGATATTTGCTCCCGTTATGTGGGAGGGGCAAATCCTCTCTACGTCCACTACGATCTCTAAGCTTGCTTCTCATTGTATCCAGTACACGCCTTTATAACTACCCAGTTACGGTGTAGCGTTTAACGCTACCAAGATCACAATGATCCACAACTAGAATATCTAGTGACTTCAAGTCTAAGGATGACAATACCATTGTACCCGAGAAGCACTTGTGACTCAACATAACGTGTATGTAGCCTTCTCGGTGATGGGTCAATCCAGTGCAACATTCCGTAATGCACACCTATGTGTTGGATCGTGATATCTCCATATCAATCCAACCCCATACTAGTCTATAGATGATTGTCCCATTTAATCATTATACTTGACTAGGGATATTTAAGATAAACAACACAATTGTAAATCTAAGGACTTCATTATATTAAATATCCAATAAATAATAAATGAATTTCTAGCCAATTACAAATTCATACTAAACTAGATTGCCTCTAGGGCATCTATTCCAACAGTCTCCCACTTGCACTAGAGCCAATCTGGCGCATCTCGTATGCCCATACTCCTAGTGTGCCCTTCATGCTTCCACTGCGTGAGAGGCTTCGTAAGCGGATCTGACAGATTATCATCTGTAGGAATCTTGCATATCCGAACGTCTCCTCTATCGATAATATCTCGAATCAGATGAAACTTCCTGAGCACATGCTTGGACTTCTGGTGCGATCTGGGTTCCTTTGATTGCGCGATCGCCCCAGTGTTGTCACAGAACAACTCCACTGGATCCGCAATGCTAGGGACCACACCAAGTTCAGAAACAAACTTTCTGATCCAAACAGCCTCCTTTGCTGCGCCATTTGCAGCAATGTACTCAGCCTCTGTTATAGAATCAGCCACCGTCTCTTGCTTGGAACTCTTCCAGCTCACCGCTGCTCCATTCAGGCAAAACACATATCCCGACTGTGATCTAAAGTCATCTCTGTCGGTTTGGAAGCTTGCATCAGTGTAACCCCTTACACGCAACTCTTCCTCACCGCCAAACATCAAGAAAGCATCCTTAGTTCTTCTCAAGTACTTTAGGATGTTCTTGACTGCAATCCAGTGACTCTCACCCGGATTGGATTGGTATCTGCTTGTCATACTCAAGGCATATGACACATCTGGTCTAGTACATAACATGGCGTACATGATGGATCCTATGGCCGAGGCATAGGGAATCCTACTCATGCGTTCCTTCTCAATCTCATTGGAAGGACATCCACTCTTCGAAAGAGTGATTCCATGTGACATGGGCAAGAATCCCTTCTTGGAATCTTGCATGTTGAACCGTTTCAACACCTTGTCAATATATGTACTTTGACTTAGGCCTAGCAACCTCTTAGATCTATCTCTATAGATCTTTATACCGAGTATATAGGCTGCTTCCCCTAAGTCCTTCATAGAGAAACACTTTCCTAGCCAATCTTTCACAGATTGCAGCATGGGAATGTCGTTTCCAATGAGTAGTATGTCATCCACATACAAGACCAGAAAAGCTACAGAGCTCCCACTAACCTTCTTGTAGACACAAGACTCATCTTCGTTTCTTATGAAGCCAAACTCTTTGACCACTTCATCAAAACGTCGATTCCAACTCCTAGAAGCTTGCTTCAATCCATAAATGGATCGCTGCAGCTTAAAGACTTTGTTGGCTTGCTTTGGATCTTCAAAACCCTCCGGCTGTATCATATACACGTCCTCGAGGAGATTCCCATAAAGGAATGCTGTTTTGACATCCATCTGCCAAATCTCATAGTCGTAGTATGCTGCAATTGCAAGTAGGATTCGGATGGATTTGGTCATTGCGACTGGTGAAAAGGTTTCATCATAGTCAATACCATGAATCTGTCTGAATCCTTTAGCCACCAATCGGCCCTTATAGGTAATCACATTACCATCCATGTCGATCTTCTTCTTGAAGACCCACTTGCACCCTATGGGCCGCGCCCCATCAGGTGGTTCCACCAAAGTCCATACTTTGTTGGTATACATGGATTCCATCTCGGATCTCATGACCTCAAGCCACTTCTGTGAGTCTGGGCCATTCATGGCCTCCTCATAGGTAGTAGGCTCATCATCTATGAGCATCGTGTCACCGGAATCAGTTACGAGAAGTCCGTACCTCTCGGGTTCCTGGCGCACTCTACTAGACCTACGAAGCTCTTGTGTTACCTGAACAGGCGTCTCCACAACTGCTTGTGATTCCTGTTCATGTTCCATAATCGGTTCTGTGATTTGTGGTTCTTGAACTTCTTCAAGTTCTACATTCCTCCCACTTGCTTCTTTAGAGACAAACTCTCTTTCTAGAAACACGCCGGTCCGAGCAACAAACACTTTGTTTTCGGTTGGATTGTAGAAGTAGTATCCCTTCGTTTCCTTAGGGTACCCCACAAATTTACACTTATCCGATTTAGGCCCTAGCTTGTCTGATTGTAAACGTTTTACATAGACATCGCAGCCCCAAATCCTCATGAACGACAGTGTGGGACGCCTCCCACTCCACATCTCATATGGTGTCTTCATGACTGATTTAGATGGAACACGGTTAATGGTGAAAGCTGCACTTAATAGAGCGTAGCCCCAAAATGATAATGGAAGATCGGTTTGACACATCATAGACCGAACCATATCCAATAGGGTTCGATTCCTCCTCTCGGACACGCCATTCCATTGTGGCGTTCCGGGTGGAGTGAGTTGGGACACGATCCCACACTCTCTAAGATAGTCGTCAAACTCTTGGCTTAAGTATTCTCCTCCACGATCCGATCGTAGAGCTGTGATACTTTTGCCAAGTTGCTTCTCTACTTCATTCTTGAATTCCTTGAACACTTCAAAAGATTCGGATTTTGCCCTCATAAGGTACACAAATCCATATCTACTGTAATCATCAGTAAACGTAATGAAGTAGACATAACCACCCCTGGCAGGCGTGGCAAATGGCCCACACACATCAGTATGTATGAGCGCCAATTGCTCACTAGTCCTCTCACCTTTCTTATTGAAAGGGGACTTTGTCATTTTTCCCAATAAACAAGCCTCACATGTCTCATATGATTCAAAATAAAATGAGTCTAGTAATCCATCTTTATGGAGTCTAGATACATGTTTCTCATTTATGTGGCCTAAACGACAATGCCATAAATAAGCAGGATTTAAATCATTTATTTTAATCCGCTTGGTATTAATGTTGTAGACAGGATTACTTAGATCAAGGACATAAAGTCCATTAAATAATTGCGCACTAAAATAGTGAATATTATTCAAATAAAAGGAACAACAATTGTTCTTTATTGAAATAATAAAACCTTCCTTGTCCAAACAAGAAATAGAAATAATGTTTCTGCTCATAGCAGGCACAAAATAGCAATTATTTAATTCTAAAACTAATCCTGAAGGCAGAGATAGCTCGCACACGCCTATGGCCAACGCAGCAACCTTTGCTCCATTCCCAACGCGCAGATCTACCTCCCCTTTAGCCAGTCTTTAACTTCTCTTTAGATCCTGCATATTTCGACAAATATGAGATCCACATCCATTATCTAATACCCATGATGTAGAGACAGTTAAATTGACATCTACAACAAAAATACCTGGTGGTGGTGGAATCACTATTCCAAGCCTCTTGTCCTCCAGATATTTTGGGCAGTTCCTCCTCCAGTGTCCAGGCTGACTACAGTAGTGACATTCACCCTTAGTCACGACCTTGGCAATGGCACCAACAGGCTTAAGGGCTTGTTCCTTGGACTTAGCAACTGACTTGCCTTTGCCCTTGGAGGAAGAGGCAAACTTTTTACCCTTTCCTTTATGCACCATCATAATGGCTTTGCCCTTACCCTTATTGATGCTCTGTTCAGCCGTCCTCAACATGTTGAGCAAATCTGGCAGTGGCTTAACGATCTCGTTCATGTTATAGTTCATAATGAACTGTCCATAACTCTCGGGCAACGATTGCAACACGAGATCGGTTGCCAACTCTTGGCCGACCGGGAACCCAAGCCGGGCGAGATTCTCCAAGTACCCGATCATTCGGAGTACGTGGGGTCCCACCGGGTTCCCTTCTGCCAGATGACATTTGAACAGTGCCTTTGAGACCTCATACCTCTCTACCCTCGCCTGCTCTTGGAAGAGCTGCTTTAGATGTTCGATCATATCGACAGCATTCATGTTCTCATGTTGCTTCTGAAGCTCAGAGGTCATGGTGCAAAGCATTAGGCAGGCCGCATCATTAGCGTCATCAACACGCTTTTGATACGCCTTTAAGGCAGCAGGTGTCTGATTCTCTGGACCTTCTGGAACATGCTCCTCTATTGCGTACAGCTTCTTCTCTTGCTTGAGAACAATTCTCAAGTTTCTGTACCAATCGAGAAAGTTGGTTCCAGAGAGCTTGTCCTTCTCAAGGACAAATCGTAGGGAATGTTGTGAACTCGATGAGTTGTTTGCCATTTGGAATTCTACAAAAAGGAAAATACGCAAGTTTTAGTATTTGTGAATTTTTTGACTATATTTAATAATGGCTAGTTTATTAAATATAGCTCCCACTATTTTTCTACGGATTAATAACCCTCAAGATATTAATGGGGAAAATATCATTATATTTTCTAGTGGGCCAAGATCCATCTTTTTCATCTCCTTATGAGCTTGCTTTGGCAAGTCACCCATAATTCGATTACTTCTTAGGTAGGAACGATTCCAATTGCATCCCATATGCAACTCTTGGTTCAATCGGGCAAATAACTACTTATTTATCCATCCATATGGATAATCCCAATTGATTGCCTCTAGGTTTCTTAATCAAATTAATAGCCTAGTTGTGTTCAACCTCTTATCTAAACAATTGCACATTGTTACGTGCCATCGCATTCCATCATTATGAACCAAGTCGCCATGCTTTGGCACGCACGAACTTGATAAATAATGATGATAATGAGTGTTTAAATAACGAGAAGGCAAGAACACAATATTTTAAAATTTGAGGGATTTTTCAATTTTTAATTTTTAATTATTTTGTTGATCAATATCAACTAATCTATCTATTTGAGTTTGGGCACAACTCCAAATAATAGATCCGGGTTGTCTAATTATCTTATTATCCTAATTGCATGCATCATCCATACACCAACCACACAAATAATAAGACAATAAATAAACAACCACAAAACAGAAATTAAACGTGATGTGGATATGGCCTTTTTCTAGACTAAGATAATTCCAAGCCAATGGAATTATCTATGAACCCTAAACAAACACATCTCCATGCGTCTTGATCTTTTGGTCCATCCTTCATAGTCATGTGGTGTGCTCCATGCTCCATGCTCCATCTTTTGTGTCTCCTTTTTGGCTTTGGGCTTCTTTTCTTCAATCTTGGCTAACAATCTACTTTATCTAGCACTAGCTAATATCTATACTAAATAAAATAAATCTCACAAGTTGAGAAAAAAAATGGCACGCAGGCCATAAAACCCTAATTAATTATTACAATTAATTGATCAGCTCGCAGGCCGTAAAACCAAACCACAAAATTAAACATCCACATCAAACCACATCCTAAGGCCATATCCAATCACCATGCGATTTGCACATAAACAGTTAAAATCCAATTTTAACGCGCTTGGTCAATTTTAATTGATTTTAGGATTTCTAGGGTTAAAACGGTCCATGGGCCCAACAATCCAATTGCCCGGGCCCAAATAAGTGAACCATAAAGCCCTAGGGCCGGCCCGGCCCAAAACCCGCAAGCTAGGCCCGCGGGTTAGGGCCGCCCGGCCCCATAGGGCGCCAAGCTTGGGCGGCAAGCAAGGGGGCGGTCCCCTAGGGGGCCGAACCTCCTTGTGGAGGTTGTTTCCAAAACAACCTCCTTGCTTGGAGCCCAAGTTTGGTTGTTTCCTTGTTGTGGGAGAACTCCTTCTTCCCCAAGGATGCCCAAACCCTAGATCTAAGATCCTAAAATTTCTCAAACTCACCAATTCATGCATCCAATGCAATAATTGGGTCTTGTTATGATTAATTCTTTGACAAATTGCATCCAATGCTTGATTTGTCTTGTTTTACGCGATAAACAACAAATTAAGGTGTAAAACAACAAGAATGTAACACATAAACTACGTTTATGCTCTATGAACCAGGCTCTGATACCACTGTAGGGTTTTGATTCATGGATCGCGCAAACGGAAGCATAATCAAACAAACAACCATGCAAAACCCTCCAAGGATCACAAGTCTAGATGCATAACGATAGTGAAGGTAAGAAATCATAAACACACCTTTGGGTTCTCCTTGATGACTTCAAACGCGAATAGTGTCACGTTCTCTATAGTTGATCCACGCCTAGAGTTGATCCTAGATCTCCAATCTCCTTGTTGCTAGCCCGGAATGAAAGGAGGGTGAAGGAATCACGCAAAACGAGGCACAAAAGGGGTTCGGCCCCTTTGTGGCGTCGGGGACGAGGGGCGGCGGCAAGGGGGCGGCGTCCCTCTTGTTGCTTGCTCTCTCTCTCCTTTGTTCTCTCCACTCTTGTTATGTTCTCTCTAGAGCATAAGTTGTGTTGGGAAGGAAGGAGGAGGGTCCTTTATATAGTCCAACAACTCCTTGTTAACTACCTAAAGGACTTATTCTAGTCCTACTAGAATTCAATTTAGTCCCTTCCTTGCAAATTAGTCCCTACTAAGTTTGCAAGGGTTTGCAAAGTGATCCTTCTAATTAATTAATCCAATTAATTAATTCCAAATCTAGTACAACTCTATATAGCGTGTGACCCCATAGGTTCTATCTAGTTGGTAGCAACTCTTTGCTAATATGGAGCGGTTTCTAGCAAAACATCCATTCTAGCCAACTAATAGAATAGTCATCTAGACAACCTTGTACAAGTAATTGTCTCATCCCTTTGCCTCCATATCCGGATTGGACACGAGACATACAAGTCACACTCGTATATCCAATCCCTAGTTTCTCGATCCATGGAATAGCCTTATTCGTGCAAATAACATCAATATCCCATATATTGATTTATTTGAGTCTGGCCAGACATTCTATAAGCACTATCCTTCGAGTGGCCTTGGATATTTGCTCCCGTTATGTGGGAGGGGCAAATCCTCTCTACGTCCACTACGATCTCTAAGCTTGCTTCTCATTGTATCCAGTACACGCCTTTATAACTACCCAGTTACGGTGTAGCGTTTAACGCTACCAAGATCACAATGATCCACAACTAGAATATCTAGTGACTTCAAGTCTAAGGATGACAATACCATTGTACCCGAGAAGCACTTGTGACTCAACATAACGTGTATGTAGCCTTCTCGGTGATGGGTCAATCCAGTGCAACATTCCGTAATGCACACCTATGTGTTGGATCGTGATATCTCCATATCAATCCAACCCCATACTAGTCTATAGATGATTGTCCCATTTAATCATTATACTTGACTAGGGATATTTAAGATAAACAACACAATTGTAAATCTAAGGACTTCATTATATTAAATATCCAATAAATAATAAATGAATTTCTAGCCAATTACAAATTCATACTAAACTAGATTGCCTCTAGGGCATCTATTCCAACAATTCTAACATCCAATGTTAAATTGGGTCTTGTTTGATTGAATCAAATTCAATATTGCATCTACTATGCCAATTTTTCAGTTTTCGCGTAATAAACAATAATACGGTGTATGAACTGAAATCGTAAACACATAATATCATGTTATGCTCTACGACCTGTGGCTCTGATACCACTGTTGGGTTTTGACGTAGGTAACGCAGCGGAATAACAAAAATTAATCCTACTCAAAGCCCACCAAGGATCACAGGAAGAGACATCATAACATGATTAAGGACATAGAAGGTGTGTACCTTTTGATTTGTGAGATCACACGAAGAATGATGTCCTCGTCTCTACGGTTGATCCACGTCTAGAGGTGAGATCTAGATTCTTCCTTCAATCAAGTGCTAGCTTGAACCTTGGAGGAAGAGGGATGAAGATCAAAGCAACAAATCACCAAAGCACAAGAGAGGGGGGCGGCCCTCTCTTGCCGTCGGGTAGGGGCGGATGGGTGGCTAGGGTTTCGGCCCTAGCACCTTGTCTTGCTCTCTCTTTTGCTCTCTCCCACTCTTTGTGTGTTATGACTAACAACTCATGTAGTGGGAAGGAAGCTAGAGCCTCCTTTATATACTCCAACAACTCCTTGTTGTTTCCATAAAAGAGTTTTCTTGTTCTAGTAGGACTAGAACTATTCCCTTCCTTGCAAATTAGTCCTACTAAGTTTGCAAGGTGTTGCACAATGATCCTTCTATTAATTAATTCATATTAATTAATCCCAAATCTAGCTCTACTCTATTTGACGTGTGACCCCATAGGTTTCTATATAGTTGGTAGTAACTATTACTAACATGGAGCGGTGTCTAGCAACACATCCATGCAACCCAACCAATAGAAATAGTCAGTGATCCCGACAAACCTTTGTGCCCAATATGTCATATTGCATTATCCCTTTATCTCCATATCCGGATTGGACACGAGACATAAATAGTCACACTCGTATATCCAATCCATAGTTCCTCGATCCTGGGAATATGCTTATGCTTGCAGATAACATTAATATCTCTATATTAATTTATCTGAGTCTGGCCAGACATTCAATAAGCCTCATCCCTCGAGTGGCCGTGGATATTTACCCCCATTATGTGGGAGGGACAAATCCTATCTACATCACTACGATCTCTAAGCTTGCTTCCTATCACGCCCGATAGCCACCTTTATGATTACCCAGTTACGGTGTAACGTTTGATAACATCAAAGCGCAATATTTCACAACTAGAGTATCTAGTGACTTCAAGTCTAAGGATTGCAATAATATTAGCACTACGAAAAGCGATTGTGACTTCACATAATCTAATGTATCCTTTTCGTCGTGGGTCAATCCAGTATGCCATTACTCCTAATGCATACCCATGTGTTAGACTTGATATCTCCATATCAATCTACCCACATACTAGTCTATATTTGATTGTCCTATTAATCAATATAATGGACTAGGGATTTTTAAGATAAATAACACAATTTATCTAAGGACTTCATTATATTAAATATCGCCATAAATAATAAATGAATATTCTAGCCAAAACATTGTTCATACTAAATTTACGATTGCCTCTAGGGCATCTATTCCAACACCTTCTCCTCTATCTTCACATACGCCAGGGTCGTTGTATCTGCGCCAATCTTGTTCACCAATGCCGCCAACGATCTTGTTGCTTCAATAAAGCACGCATCCTTATTTGCCACAAACTGAAAATAATCTTCCCATCAAACCGATCGAACTTGACATCGTTCCACTCGAAACCCTAACCCAAGCTGGATCCTATACCACTTATTAAAACAGATGGTAGAGACAAGAACGATGAGCAAGAACGCACAAAATTAACGTGGTTCACTAGAAAAGTTGCTAGCTACGTCCACAGCCATAACGAACTTGATTTATTAATGAGACTATGAGAGGGTCAATTAATTTAGATACACCTGAAACGCTAGTAGCCATGACCTACGCCCATGTATAGACCTAGACTACTGTTTTGTGCCCAAAGTAATGCACAAAAGTTACCAAAACGAAAGGAGAACAACCCATAATTTTTCCAGCCCCAAACTAGCTCGTGCGAGCTAGTCTAGAGCTCGTGCGAGCTACCCTGCTGACCAAATGTCCAGCAGCTTCTTTTCCCTTTATCTTCTTTCTTATTACTTTGCCAATTTGCTTGCTAGCTAGGTTTTGGATCACTTTCATAACAAAATGGAATCCCGAGTAATTAGTGAAAGGCGAAATGAGGCTATTGTTGATATCCGAGGGAGGCAACTCAATAGCTTGAATTTGATTAACAAGGAAACACATGTAGTTTGGTATGAGCTTACCCAAGTTCCAGGAAAGAGATGTACCGGTGAAAGATATGAACTACGAGACCCTGATTTGATTTTATGTGGAACATAGTGAGGGGAACTTTTGTGGGAGGAATCAATTTTTGCGATCCAAGGTTAATAGACCAGCAAATAACTCTTTTGATGAGATTCGCACTGTGAATCATACTTCGTAGACTCCATGATGCTAAAGAATGAAGTTTTGGTACGGTCGGAGAAATATGAGATCTTATACAGAAAAGGTCGCCATAGCACTTCCTCAAGACTGAAGAAATAAGCAAATTATGACGCATTGTCTTCCAGTAAGTTGCCACTAAGGAAGTCTTGTTACTACAAAGCTGGTTGCGCATTCCAAGACCTCTACTAGATCTAGCTTGCCAAAGGACGGAATCAGGTATGATGTTTAAAGGCCTAACGGTATCAGGATTTCTCCAAAAGTATACGACTTTGGAGGAGGAGAGAGTATTTGTGTATTTGTGTGTAATAGTTGCATGAGTAGTAGCAATGGATATCACTTGGAAAGAATATTTCCTCCACAATCTGATACTACTACGCTTATTGGCACGTTTGGTTTGCATCACCGGCCTATATTATTCGTCTAGTTATCATAATAATACTTAATTATATTTCAAAAATAATTATACTTAAGTATGTATTTGAAGGATTAATTACATTTCTTTATGTTATTAAATACACAAAATTCTAATTATGCAATGAAAAAACACCATCTTTCTTTTTTCTTAGTAAAACAGTTTTCTAATATCTCCATAAAAATAAACTAAAAATAAAAATGTGAAACTCAAGAGTCAGTGGAGGGCACACGACGGGGGATTCACAGGAAGAAATGGTCATACTTGTGCCAACCCACAGAGCAAGGATGTAACACCCTGCAAATTCTATTGGGATCAAGTTGCAATAATTTGAAAATTTGAGTTAGTTATGTAAATCTCATGTTCAACATTGCTTGCTGACATCTATCACAGAGAGTAAACTGTAGTGTGAATTCAAATCAGGGGCATTTATGCTATTATCAAGAAACTGGGGCCTATATGTAATTTTATAGAATTGCATTTCTGGCTGATTCCTAGCCAAATTGAGATTACTAAGGAATTGTGGGGGGGCTTATACAAAAGCATCTAATCTATTGGGGCCAATATAGAATTTTCTGAAGTCATCAAGTTCCCTGGATTCACTATCTACCCTAAACTTTTGAAAATTTTCACAATCACCCCAAGTGCATGAAAGACACTTGTCAAGGGAATTTTGACACCTCAAGAATGAGGTGGCAACATCTCCACTCTCCTTCCCACTAACTGGTCCAAAGGGATCATCTTCATCATAATCAACTTCTTTATCATCTCCTTCTTTCTCTAAGATCATCAACATCACCACCATGGTACCACCAAGAATACCGCCAAGTAAACACCACTTCCTCCTCATCAAATCAAAAAACTGTTGTGGCCTAAGAACCTCCTCGTTACCGTGATCAAAAAGCACAAGTTGATTTGGAGTTACATTGCAGAGGGAGGGAGTAATCGGGTAAGGAAGTTGCGAACCCTAGCTTGCAAATCGAACGAATTCTCTTCCATAGTAGAAATTCGTGATCTCTAACCTAGTCTATGTTGTTGGCGAGGTAAAACCGAACCAGAAGAGACCTTCCTCACCGGCCAATTTGGAGTTTCATGTGTCTGGCCGGAATCTGGGCAGAGAAGCCGCCGGAAGCGACGAAGCTCACCGGAGGTGAGATAAATCCCTCGTTTTTTATCCGTTTTCAGTTATTTTTGCATATATGAGCTCCCTATGAGATTTAGAACTCATTTAGGGCACTGTAATCAACCCAGAATGCTCTTAATGGCCGTCTGATTCTTGCTGCTCGCATTTTTCCGGCGGGTTTTATCCCCCTGATACAGCAGCGTTTTCTCACTCGTTTCTCGATATTTTTGAGAACGGATTGATGCCCTATACTGTATGGATCACCCTCTACGAGTTTGTAGTACATTTCATCGTGTGATTTAAGCTCTAACATGCCTAAATTTGAGGTTAAAGTTGCGACGAAGCTGTGTTCGAACCTGCATGTTCTTGACTTACGTTTTCTGACCAATTTCCAGTGCTTGTAGCTTAGTCTAATCTTGATGATTTTAAGTGATTCCTGCACCTGCATACTCCTTGTGTGTCACACTCTAAATTTGATGTTAACAGGTTCCTGTGATCTAACCCCTAGCTTGTCTGAATTTTGCCTCCAAGTCACTGCACACGTGTTTCAAACATTCCTTGTGCATACTTACAGTCTTGACTTGGGGTTTTTGCTCTACTTTGAGCACTTGAAACTCCCTCCCTGCTTGACGAAATGCCGATCGACTTGTTTCGTTGTAATCCCAATGCAACGCTCTATAACTCTTATACTGATTTCATCCAGTGATGGATCTTTAACTACCTCAAATTCATGCTTGAACCTACTGCACAACAGTGTTTGTAATTGTCAAAAAACTTAGGAAAAATGGCTAAGTATAGATGGCTTGAAATTGTCAAACTTTGATCTACAATATATCTTTGTCTATTTCAAGTTTCTAAGAGCTTGAATATGTTCTAGAATCCTTGTTCACTCAGCTACAAAACCCTATTCTTGAATTTTCCAAACTCTTTCTCAATTGATCATAATCTAGCTCCAAAGTGGGCTGCTTGTGCTGAATTCTCTCAAGCTTTGACTTCAAATTTTTTTTAGTCAAAAGGACCTCTCTGGCCTTACTAATCTTGAGCGAAGTTTCTCATATTGCTACTCTGGGCCTGATTGTCAGGTTTGACCAAAATTGACCTATTGGGAATACATGTTTGATCAAATCTGTGTGAGGGACAAACTGTAATATCACATAAAGTTGTGTCAAGACCTGAATAATATTTTGGAGGCCATATACATATATTACATGGATAATTGGGGTCGAATGATTTGTTCTAGGTTGTATTGACCAAGTCAAGTGACTGAGGGCCTTTCTGCAATTTCGCCAAACTTTAGGAGCTTAAGTGCAAATAACTAAAAGTTATAGACTTAACTCCATAAATTCCTGAGAATGTTAAGATGGTGTTTTTCATACTACTGACAATAGGTTGACATGTTTAAAGAGGGTTCAGGCCTAGTCAGGGGCTAAAATGCAATTCACTCAAAACATCAGGGACTTGAGTGTCAATAATAAGAATTGGGGATTCAAGCTAGTAGGCTAGTGGGAGACTTAATAACTCATGAGATTAGCTAAATAGGCATAGCAGAGGGGTTCAGTAACAATCAGGGACTGTACCGATGAGACTAAGACATCGGGGGACTGAATATAAAGATTTGGGCTCGGCAGCCCGACAGTCGCATGCATACGGACTTATCTCTCACTAATGAGGGAAATTACTAATAAATATACATAATTTGGTATTTGTAGAGGTGAAAAGGATAGAGAATCAGCAGCGCTGATCAGGAGCACTGGGCAGGCTACAGGTAAGCATAAGAATGCCTAAATTTGTCGTTGGAGAATTACTGAGTATATGGATGAGTCTATGAATACCTGATACATGGATCTTGAAGTAAGTACGTTGGATCATGCGTATATATACATACATTCATGTATTCATTTTATGTTTCGTGCTTATCTCTAGATTACTTGGTTGAAATAGGTAACGTGATTACTGTAGACCCTTGTATGGTCACTACAGGCTCCGGCCGTCTAGCTGCTGTGGTGGCAGACACACATGGGACCCGGTCTACGGGCTTTACATTTATCGCCTATGGGCATAGTCGGTACATCGCTAGCTCCCGACTTGTAGGCAACTAGTACTACTCTCTGGACTGACGATCCAGTAGGGGGTGTGCACACTTAAGGTCTAGTTTGTCATGGTGGATAAGTGGATACCGGAGTAAGGAATTGATTTGGACATGTTACAACTGAGTATTAATGGATATCTAACATATTGGGCTAGTTTTCTCTTTGATCTGGGATGTGAGTCAGGTTATATGGTGTATGCGTTGCAAGTACAGGTTAAACACTTTCGAAGTTTGTTAATATCCAGTTTGTCTTAAAATCTATTTTAATCATTGCAACCTGACGCTGTAACGTCACTGCCTTTCACTCTCGGCAGGGGAGCACGCGGGATGCTGGGAAGTAGACAAACACTTAGAATTTGACACACGCAGTATAATGACTACAATTGTAAGTTTATTAAAGTTTTTGTTTCTTTTATTTTGTCTCATAACGGAGCCATTAGGTTTAGACTCCTTGCTAAGCACCTCCGTGCTTTGCGGAGGGCTTCTCCGGAGAGTCTGGGGGATCTAAGTGTAATTCTCCAGTACTCTAGGATTGGGGTGTTACAAATGGTATCAGAGTGGAGGTTCTGTGAAAAGGCAAAATAAGAAACACAATAAATAGGTGTATATAGATTTCGAAAACTAAAATGAGATAGGAAACAAACTAAAACTGGAATAGGATGGTTGGGGGAGCGCTGGTGAGGGAGCTATATGTGCATTCGTAGGCCAGATAGGCTTTTGTTGTTGTTGGCTGAGATTCAAGTTGTTTCATTGATTTGTATGATAAAAGAATGCATGATACGTATATAGAGTATTTGACATGGAACGATACTTGGATTTGCTACCGGTATGATTTGAGAATTTAATTAATGGGCTGGTATGAATCTTGTGGATGTGAATCAGCCTGGTCTAGCTATGATATTATTAAGAATATATGTTCTGTCAGCTAGAGAGATGCCATATGGGTGAATGTAATTTGTCTAAAACAAAGCCAATATTAACTTGTATAGTTGTAGATACTGCTTTCTGACATGGCAGATCTTAGCCACGTGGCAACCATCCAGCACACCATATTGTGCTCCACACACACAGGATCACCAGCCGAGCTGATCCATGTGGGGGCTGCGAGACAGAGCCCTCGCATACCACTGCACGGGACTTGTAGGGACTTGTGGTTTGGAGGCTAGCAGCAAACACAAATGCGATCTTAATTGATCATCAAAGCCTATCTCTACGATAGCAGCAAACACAAACGCGATCTTAATTGATCATCAAAGCCTATCTCTACGATAGCAGCAAATACAAAAGCGATCTTAATTGATCATCAAAGCCTATCTCTACGATAGCAGCAAACACAAACGCGATCTTAATTGATCATCAAAGCCTATCTCTTACGATAGCAGCAAATACAACCACGATCCTAATTGATCATCAAAGCCTATCTCTTACGATAGCAGCCAATGCGAATGTGATCTTAATTGATCATCTAAAGCCTATCTCTTACGGCAGCAATCAAATGCAAATGTGATCTTAAGTGATCATCTAAAAACCTATCTTTTACGATAGCAGCCAAGCGCAAATGCGATTTTGAGTGACCATCGAAGCCCATCTCTCGCGATAGCAGTCCACACGAATATGATCTTAAGTGATCATCTGAAGCCTATCCCCTACGATAGCATCCAAACGCAAATGCGATCTTAAATGATCGTCCAAAGCCTATCTTTTACGATAGCAGCGAAATACAAAAAACGATCTCAATCGATCATCTAAAGCCTATCCCTCGAGATAGCGAGTTATACAAATGCGATCTTATAATGATCTTCTCAAGCCTATCTGTTACGATAGCAGTTTATGCGCAAAGTAATTTTGGTTAAACGCCCAAGCCCGTCTGTTATGATGGCAACGTAAGTACAGAATCATCTTATTAGATCTTCTAAAGATCTATCTGCTGTGATAGCAGTTTATGCGAGAAACGATCTCAAACAATTCTCTAATAAAGCCTATCTTCTATGATAGCAATTCGCACCGCTCAATGATCTTAATTGATCTGTGGAAAATTATCTGAAACGATAGCAAAGTTGTGAACGTGATCTCATACGATTTACAACGACCAACTACAAGCCCATCCGTCAAGATGGCACAGCTGCGAAATTACGATCTCGAATGATCTAGCGAAACATCTGCGAATTGACATCGCACATGTGAAATCATTACATGGCATTATGCAAGGCAAAACAAGCCAAAACGCATGCGAAGTTGTATTTTGTTGCAAAGAACAGATAATACAAAAGCTATTTATCATTATGAGTCGAATGACTTACAATTTATCTATCTAGATGGCAGCTTACAAGCGAAAAGCTCGAATCTAACTACACAGCCAACATGGCTTACAATACATTCGAAAAATGGCTGATAAGCCAGCAGAGACACGGTACGGAAACCCGGACTGCAAAGAATGAACCGCCCTGGCTTCAAACGCCGGCTACACAATGCCCAGATCTGTGGGTGAACATCTGTAGCAAGGGGGATCTCGCTCTAGAAAGAGCCACATGAAGCCATACGCTCGACATTCCGCTATCCGACAAGACCGTTGTCAGATATGCTCCCCATAACATTTGCCCAAGGAACCACCGGTTCCAGCGATCAAACTGCAAGCAGAAGCTCCAAAGGGCAAGGGCTCCTTGTAGACGGGGATGAACACAGTGGTTCGCCACCCTGGGCTCACGAACGTGGGGGCAATGAGTTCTCCTCCAGGGATGCTGGAGGAGAATCACGCCGTTCATTACGAGATGGTAGCGCGGTCACTTCGGCGCTGCACCTCGCCATGAGGCGGCCGGAAACATGACCTGCACACATAATACACGAAGAAATTTCTTCGAACACACATGAGAAATTATCTGCATCCTCTTTATGATGGTTATAAACAGCAATAAGCCTCATAAAGTGGATCTCGGAAACTATTTCTATAGCACAAAGCGCAAACTCAGGATTCAAAACTTGAAGTTGCCATGAATCAACGAAAAACAAGCGTTGAAGCCAGCTGTAGATACTGCTTTCTGACATGGCAGATCTTAGCCACGTGGCAACCATCCAGCACACCATATTGTGCTCCACACACACAGGATCACCAGCCGAGCTGATCCATGTGGGGGCTGCGAGACAGAGCCCTCGCATACCACTGCACGGGACTTGTAGGGACTTGTGGTTTGGAGGCTAGGGTAAGCCCTGTCGCGTGCGAGCCAAGACCGCACGCGACCTTTAGTAACTGTTTTGAGAGATCTATGGCACGAGCTCCCTAGACCCGGTCAATCCGGTCAAACCCGGTCAACCTCGTAACGGTTCCGGTACTCGCGCACCACGTGCTCTAACGGTTCCTATATACTCGGACGAACGTGCCGTTATGGTTAAGCTAATTAAGCCGCCATTAATGGGCGCATTAACCACACTACAACGGTCACGTTCTCCAGTATATATATATCGTTACTCTTTCCATACAAAGAAGAACACACTGCCATACGCGGAAGCTCTGCCAAACCTCTGTCTCTCTCTCAGACATTGCTACTGACTTACTCTCTCCCTACACACACCCCTATTCTTCCTGTGCGATCCCTGATCCACTACGTACGGTGTACACGGAGATCTCCCTGCCGGAATCTCTTGTGCACATTTTGGTGAACCCGACGTGAAACTTACTAGCAAAAGCAACCATGTCTCAGGAGGATGATGTCAGCAACCGATCGCCTTCCACCGAAACTCCCTCGGGAGACGAAGTCCGCCGTACTCCGACGACTCCCGGCGAGGCGCCAACTTTAGAGTCTTTGGACGCCACTGTCCAAAGT
The DNA here is from genome assembly GCA_023055425.1 of Linanthus parryae. Taxonomy (NCBI): domain Eukaryota; kingdom Viridiplantae; phylum Streptophyta; class Magnoliopsida; order Ericales; family Polemoniaceae; genus Linanthus; species Linanthus parryae. The sequence continues at coordinate 121,586,718 of JALGPY010000004.1, read as the reverse complement.
CAGGCAAAAGCTCTCAAGTCTCAATCTGCGCAGTTGGAACGGATCTTGGCCGTTCTGGGCACCCTTGCGCCAAATCCTCCACCAGTTACCGCTATCTCTCAGGGAGGAGGTACCCCTACCGCTCCAGGATTGGGAGTGTCAGCCACGCCTCCCAACCCTCATCTGCAAACTCCACCGTCAGCCGCGCAGCTGCCTTCGGTCCAAGGGTCAACGGCGCAGATGCTACCCCCTGCTGCTCACGCCTCTCAGCCCACGGCTTTGGCGTCTAACCCAACTCTGCAGTACACTCTGCCTCCACCAGCGACGATCTGGGGAAACGCGGGCAGTCAATACACTCCCAATCCTCCGGCAGCATATGTGTCGCCACCGCCTACGGCAACCCCTCCGCCAGCTACCGAGGGAAGCATCCCAGAATGCATGACGTCCTTGCAGAAGCGCGTGGACTCCATCCTGGCTCATCAGTCACTCGCAGATACCATCATCCCGAAGCTAGACAACGATCCACCCATTCCACGAGAGATCTATCTCATGCCTAACCCGGCGGGGTACAAGGCTCCCAAATGGGATAAGTTCGAGGACGTCAACGGAAACGCTCATGAGCATGTCATGCGTTTCATTGATGTCATGGGTCCATACGGAGCTGACCCCAAACTGCTGATGCGAGAGTTCCCAAAGACTCTTGGGAATGTAGCATACAAATGGTACCGAACATTGGAGGCCGGATCTGTGAAGACCTGGGACGACATGGTCCAGAAGTTCTACACCAAGTTCTTCCAGATGGAAGAGAAGGTGACGATGATCCATCTCTCGCGGATGTATCAGAAACGCGAGGAAGATGGGATCACTTTCATCAAGAAATTCAGAGCGAAATCCTTGGAGTGCAAGGATCCCATGCTCGAAAGCCGACTCGTAGAGATATGCCTGCAGTGCATGCGAGATGAATACAAGAGCATGCTAATCAATTTGCAAACACCCACGTTTTCAAAGCTCATCGAGTGCACGATGAACATCGAGCCCATCGTCGAGAGACAGAGAAAGAAGAGCGCTCCAGAACGACCTGCGAGCGGCACCACCTACAAGATCGGCAGATTTGGCTACAAGCGGGGACGCGAAGCTGAGGTCAATACAGTCTCACCCCAGAAGCAAGCAAAAGTTACAAGCTTCGACGCACCGCCTCTGCCATGCTCGGTGGAGGAAGCTAGCGATCTTTGCAGACAGTGGCGCAAGGACGGCGTCCTGCCACCGCTCGAGAAAGCACCCTCCAAGGAGATGACGAGGGACCCTAAGTGGTGCGAATACCACGGCAAGGTCATGCATCCCACGGCCGAGTGCAAGAAGCTCAGATTCGCGTTCGACCAGAAGATGAAGAACGGCGAACTCATCGTCAGCGACCACCGGAAGGATGTGCGCAACAACCCGCTGCCTGCCCATACAGATTCGGGCTCAAAGGGCAAAGAGATCGCCATGATCTCGATAGTGGACCTGGAAGAAGTCGCAGAGGATGGTCTACCCATCATTGCTGAAGTCCATGAAGAGGAAGACTACAGCATGGACACGGAGGATGAGCGTGCCGACCGCATGAAAGGGTCGCACGGCTTCAGCAAATTCTTCGACGAGATGAACTTCTCCGAAAAATGCCGATCCGATATGACAAAAGCAATTTTAAGGATAGCAGAGGACTACGAGGAGGACCTCGTGGTCTCCAACGGGAAAGTCGTCAGGGCGTCCCGTTCCACAGAAAAGATTATGACCTTTTCTGCAAGCGACAAGAAGACAGATGCGAGCCACCAGAGGCCCCTGTACGTGACCGCCATCATCAACGGCGTCGAATTCAAGCGAGCATTCGTCGATGGAGGAGCAGCGGTCAATGTTGTTCCACTCCACACACTGAAGCTAGCAGGGATCCCCGAGCACAAGGTGGTCAAGCGTCCATCCCCGCTGGTGGGATTCGGAAGCGACTCTAGAATGACGATCGGATGGATCCGCCTAGGCGTTCAGATGGGTAAGATCAAGTGTTCGGCGAAGTTCTATGTCATAGATGCGAACACCACATATCACATGATCATCGGTCGAGCCTGGATTCATCGCTTCGACGCAATCCCTTCGACGGCTCACCAGGTGATGAAAGCAATCTGGAACGACAGGATTGTCGAAATACCGGCCTCAACCAACCCGTTCAACTTGGATGAAGCACATCTCAGCGAGGCGGTGTGGTTCACCGAGATGGCGGACGAGCAAACACCCGGACCATTCAACCCTACTCCTTTACCTCTCTGGGAGGACATCAAGGACCAGTCACCTGCAGGCGTGATGGTAACAAGGGGAGATGCCAAGGAAAAGTCGCCTACGTACGAAGAGGCGCCGCGTATCGCATATCATCGGAAAAATGTGTACACTCTGAAGAGGATTGCAAAGCATGACCCCGAGGGTAAGGAGATAGAGAGCTTCTACGCCAACGGGAAGAAATGCTATCGCATATGAAGGTGCGCGGGGACGTCCTCACACGGGCGTGGGGGTGTCCCTGAGCAAATCAATCAAATCGAGCAAGTTGCGCTGACAGAAGAGCCAATACAGATTGTTTCAGACGAGAAACTCAAAGAAGCGCCCGAATGCATGGAAGACAGGCCAAGACCACAAAAGCAAGAGCTAAAGGAAGTGCTCCTCAGCCCGAACGAGGAAAAGAGGAGGCCAGTCTTCCTGAGTGCGGACCTCACAAGCGAAGAGGAACAATGACTGCTGCAGCTCCTAACTGAATACAAGGACGTATTCGCATGGGAATACGATGAGATGCCAGGTCTGGACACGAGCATCACCATGCACCGTTTAGACATCATCCCAGGGTCTAAACCGGTCAAGCAAAGCACCAGAAGTTTCAGGCCAGAGCTCAACGTGAAGATCAAGCAGGAGATCGTTAAACTCCTAGACGCCAAGTTCATAGAGCCAAATCACCATCCCACATGGTTGGCCAACATCGTGCCGGTGGTGAAGAAGAACGGGCAGCTCCGCATCTGCGTGGACTTCCGCGATCTCAACCGCTTCTGCCCTAAGGATGATTTCCCACTGCCTAACATCGATTTACTCATCGATTCGACGGCAGGCCATCGCATGTTCAGCTTCATGGACGGTTTCAGCGGGTACAATCAAATCAAGATGGATCCCGAAGATGCACAGAAAACTGCATTCATCACTCCCGTAGGGGTATTCAACTACACGGTAATGCCGTTCGGTCTTAAGAACGCAGGCGCAACTTATCAGCGGGCCATGATGGCTTTATTCCACGACATGATGCACAAAGAGGTGGAATTCTACGTGGATGACCTGGTAGTCAAATCCAAGCATGAAGCAGATCATCTTGCAGACCTACGAAAGGTGTTCAACAGATGCAGGAGCTTTCAACTGAAAATGAACCCCATGAAATGCGCATTCGGCGTAACCTCGGGGAAGTTTTTGGGATGCGTGGTCCATCGCCAAGGGATCGAGCCTGACCCTGCGAAAGTGTCAGCCATCACCAGCATGACGCCACCTCACAACCAAAGTACCTTGAAAACATTCTTGGGAAAATTGTCATATCTGCGGAGATTCATCCCAGCAATCGCCGAAATCACATGCTGTTTCAGCACTCTTCTCAAGAAGGACGCCGTGTACAACTGGGCTCCTGACCACGAAGCCGCATTTGAAAAGCTAAAGGAGCTACTCACATCCCCAAAGATTATGATCGCGCCTCAACTGGGATCACCGCTTCTGCTATATCTTACATCAACAAGGAGATCTATAGGTGCACTCTTGGCTCAGGAGTATGAAGGCCAAGAGAGGCCTATCTATTACATCTCTCGCATCGTGCAGCCTGCTGAATCAAGGTACACAGACATCGAACGTCATTGCCTTGCTTTATTCTTTGTGATAGAGAAGTTGAGACACTATTTTGCATCGCACAAAGTAGTGGTGGTCACCAAAAGCGACCCCATAAGATACCTGCTAACTCACACTACTCCGGGCGGGAGATTGGCGAAATGGTACATGACCATCTCTCAATACGATATCACATGCGTAAAACCGAGAGCGATCAAGTCGCAGGCGGTAGCAGATCTGTTGGCACAGTTTCCCGACAACAGCCACGAACCCGTGATCGAGGAAGAGCTCGAAGGCCCTGAAATCTACGCGATCGACGTGCCCTATTGGACCCTCCACTTTGACGGTTCGTCAACCAGAAAAGGCGGAGGCATTGGGATAGTCTTGACAAAGCCCGACGGGGAAGTCATACAGATGTCCGCAAAACTCAACTTCGCAGTCACGAACAACGAGGCGGAATACGAGGCTCTTATCGCGGGGCTCCGTGCGGCGAAAGCTTTGGAAGTAAGCAACTTAACGGTCATGGGAGATTCCAAACTGATTGTTAAGCAAGCCTCGGGCGAATATGGTTTAAAGGAGATCAACCTCCTGTCATACCGCACCCTAGTGCAAAAGCTGATGCAGCAATTCTGCGACGTGAAATACGAGCACAAGCCCCGAGCGGACAACAGGCATGCAGACGCCTTAGCAACTCTAGGATCTAAGGTCAGCACAGACAAATGCCCCGCAAGGATTTCCATTGAAGTGCGAACATCGTCGGCATTAACAGAAGATGCGTGCGACGACGAACACATAGATGACGCAGATTGGCGAAAAGCAATCCTGCAAGCTATCGCGAAAGGCACCAGCAGCGAAAGCTGGGCACTCACGAAAGGATACTGCATCCACGACAACACCCTTTACTACAAGGGTCCTGGAGGGATACTCATGCGATGTGTCTCTGAGCAAGAGGGACAACAGCTGTTAGAAAAGATTCACCAACACGCTTGCGGAGAAAGCGAGGTGTCAATCTACAGAAAAGCTCAGAGATATGGCATTCATTGGCCAGACATGTCTACAGCCGCAGCCCTGATACAAGGGAAATGCGAAAGTTGCGCACTGATCAAAGATTCTCTACTTGTCGCTCTAACCGATGACGACACAGACTGGAGGAAGCCATTGTTCGAATTCCTCACCCAAGGCACCGTACCCGAATCAAGAAAAGAGGCCGACAAATTGAAGAGGAAAGCGTCTCGATATGTGGTTCAGGAAAACCTGCTTTGGCGAAAGGGTCACGAGGGTAACTTGCTGCGATGCCTAGACGACAGGGAAGCACAAGAAGTCATGGACCTTTCCCATCAGGTGGAACACCAGGGAGGTGCGAAATTATGCAGACAGCTTCTCTCAATCGGATACTTCTGGCCCACGATGGAAGTCGATTGCCGCACCAAGGTGCGACGCTGCCAAGAATGTCAATTCAAAGGGAACCTAGTGCACGCTCCCGCCGTGGACCTACATGCACTAGGGACGCCATGGCCATTTCACACGTGGGCTTTGGACTTCATTGGCCCCATCCGACCAACGTCACATGGGAACCATTTCATTCTCACCGCAACTGAGCTGTTCACCAAATGGGTGGAAGCAATACCACTAAAGACGGCAAACGCGCTGGCTGTGGTTAACTTCATCCAGGAAAACATCGTATGCAGGTTCGGAATCCCAAACACCATTCTTTCAGATAACGGTACTCCTTTTGTTAATCGCCAGGTAGCTACGAAACTTGCGGAGTACAATATCAGGCAGATATGCTCTACCCCCTATTATCCAAAGGGAAACGGACAAGCCGAAGCGACTAACAAAACGCTGTTGAGAATTCTGAGAAAGATGGTCGCAGATGACCACAAGAAGTGGGCCGACTCTCTTAACATAGCTCTGTGGGCCTACAGGACTTCTCCAAGAACACCCACAGGGGCCTCGCCATTTCTACTATGTTATGGGGCCGAAGCTGTAGTACCTGCGGAGGTCAGAGTCAATTCGGCAAGGCTGGCCTTCCACGCACTCTATGAAAACCAACGCGATCATGATTTAGTCTTGCTGGAAGAAAAGCGAGAACAAGCTAAAAGGACTAACAAGCGGTACCAAGAAAGAATCGCTCGCGCCTACAACAAGACAGTCCAGCGGCGGGATTTCGCAGTTGGCGATCTGGTCTTGCGCGCATCTGATCACTGCATGCGAGAAGCAACTCACCCAAAGTTCGCAGCTAATTGGGAAGGACCCTTCGAGGTCACAGAAGTCTTCGATAGTGGCTACTGTAGCATACGAAGGTTGCACGGCACAACCTCAACTCCAAGCTCAGTCAACATGCGCTGGATCAAGAAGTACTATCCTTGACTTCTCTCATTTCATACGTTTTATGATAACGTTGCTTAATGTCTCATGTGGCTACGATTTTCGCAATCCCCTCTCCCATATGAGAGGATTGTAATCCTATCTCTCCCATATGAGAGCGTTATAATAAAAGAATTCTCCCAAATGAGAAGTTCATATTTCTAGCCGCTTATATTGCTCTATTTTATTTGGTATCACTGTTAACAATGATTTATTCGCTGCAATAGCAATTTATACAAACGCGATCTTAATTGATCATCAAAGCCTATCTCTACGATAGCAGCAAATACAAAAGCGATCTTAATTGATCATCAAAGCCTATCTCTACGATAGCAGCAAACACAAATGCGATCTTAATTGATCATCAAAGCCTATCTCTACGATAGCAGCAAACACAAACGCGATCTTAATTGATCATCAAAGCCTATCTCTACGATAGCAGCAAATACAAAAGCGATCTTAATTGATCATCAAAGCCTATCTCTACGATAGCAGCAAACACAAATGCGATCTTAATTGATCATCAAAGCCTATCTCTACGATAGCAGCAAACACAAACGCGATCTTAATTGATCATCAAAGCCTATCTCTACGATAGCAGCAAATACAAAAGCGATCTTAATTGATCATCAAAGCCTATCTCTACGATAGCAGCAAACACAAACGCGATCTTAATTGATCATCAAAGCCTATCTCTTACGATAGCAGCAAATACAACCACGATCCTAATTGATCATCAAAGCCTATCTCTTACGATAGCAGCCAATGCGAATGTGATCTTAATTGATCATCTAAAGCCTATCTCTTACGGCAGCAATCAAATGCAAATGTGATCTTAAGTGATCATCTAAAAACCTATCTTTTACGATAGCAGCCAAGCGCAAATGCGATTTTGAGTGACCATCGAAGCCCATCTCTCGCGATAGCAGTCCACACGAATATGATCTTAAGTGATCATCTGAAGCCTATCCCCTACGATAGCATCCAAACGCAAATGCGATCTTAAATGATCGTCCAAAGCCTATCTTTTACGATAGCAGCGAAATACAAAAAACGATCTCAATCGATCATCTAAAGCCTATCCCTCGAGATAGCGAGTTATACAAATGCGATCTTATAATGATCTTCTCAAGCCTATCTGTTACGATAGCAGTTTATGCGCAAAGTAATTTTGGTTAAACGCCCAAGCCCGTCTGTTATGATGGCAACGTAAGTACAGAATCATCTTATTAGATCTTCTAAAGATCTATCTGCTGTGATAGCAGTTTATGCGAGAAACGATCTCAAACAATTCTCTAATAAAGCCTATCTTCTATGATAGCAATTCGCACCGCTCAATGATCTTAATTGATCTGTGGAAAATTATCTGAAACGATAGCAAAGTTGTGAACGTGATCTCATACGATTTACAACGACCAACTACAAGCCCATCCGTCAAGATGGCACAGCTGCGAAATTACGATCTCGAATGATCTAGCGAAACATCTGCGAATTGACATCGCACATGTGAAATCATTACATGGCATTATGCAAGGCAAAACAAGCCAAAACGCATGCGAAGTTGTATTTTGTTGCAAAGAACAGATAATACAAAAGCTATTTATCATTATGAGTCGAATGACTTACAATTTATCTATCTAGATGGCAGCTTACAAGCGAAAAGCTCGAATCTAACTACACAGCCAACATGGCTTACAATACATTCGAAAAATGGCTGATAAGCCAGCAGAGACACGGTACGGAAACCCGGACTGCAAAGAATGAACCGCCCTGGCTTCAAACGCCGGCTACACAATGCCCAGATCTGTGGGTGAACATCTGTAGCAAGGGGGATCTCGCTCTAGAAAGAGCCACATGAAGCCATACGCTCGACATTCCGCTATCCGACAAGACCGTTGTCAGATATGCTCCCCATAACATTTGCCCAAGGAACCACCGGTTCCAGCGATCAAACTGCAAGCAGAAGCTCCAAAGGGCAAGGGCTCCTTGTAGACGGGGATGAACACAGTGGTTCGCCACCCTGGGCTCACGAACGTGGGGGCAATGAGTTCTCCTCCAGGGATGCTGGAGGAGAATCACGCCGTTCATTACGAGATGGTAGCGCGGTCACTTCGGCGCTGCACCTCGCCATGAGGCGGCCGGAAACATGACCTGCACACATAATACACGAAGAAATTTCTTCGAACACACATGAGAAATTATCTGCATCCTCTTTATGATGGTTATAAACAGCAATAAGCCTCATAAAGTGGATCTCGGAAACTATTTCTATAGCACAAAGCGCAAACTCAGGATTCAAAACTTGAAGTTGCCATGAATCAACGAAAAACAAGCGTTGAAGCCAGCTGTAGATACTGCTTTCTGACATGGCAGATCTTAGCCACGTGGCAACCATCCAGCACACCATATTGTGCTCCACACACACAGGATCACCAGCCGAGCTGATCCATGTGGGGGCTGCGAGACAGAGCCCTCGCATACCACTGCACGGGACTTGTAGGGACTTGTGGTTTGGAGGCTAGGGTAAGCCCTGTCGCGTGCGAGCCAAGACCGCACGCGACCTTTAGTAACTGTTTTGAGAGATCTATGGCACGAGCTCCCTAGACCCGGTCAATCCGGTCAAACCCGGTCAACCTCGTAACGGTTCCGGTACTCGCGCACCACGTGCTCTAACGGTTCCTATATACTCGGACGAACGTGCCGTTATGGTTAAGCTAATTAAGCCGCCATTAATGGGCGCATTAACCACACTACAACGGTCACGTTCTCCAGTATATATATATCGTTACTCTTTCCATACAAAGAAGAACACACTGCCATACGCGGAAGCTCTGCCAAACCTCTGTCTCTCTCTCAGACATTGCTACTGACTTACTCTCTCCCTACACACACCCCTATTCTTCCTGTGCGATCCCTGATCCACTACGTACGGTGTACACGGAGATCTCCCTGCCGGAATCTCTTGTGCACATTTTGGTGAACCCGACGTGAAACTTACCAGCAAAAGCAACCATGTCTCAGGAGGATGATGTCAGCAACCGATCGCCTTCCACCGAAACTCCCTCGGGAGACGAAGTCCGCCGTACTCCGACGACTCCCGGCGAGGCGCCAACTTTAGAGTCTTTGGACGCCACTGTCCAAAGTCAGGCAAAAGCTCTCAAGTCTCAATCTGCGCAGTTGGAACGGATCTTGGCCGTTCTGGGCACCCTTGCGCCAAATCCTCCACCAGTTACCGCTATCTCTCAGGGAGGAGGTACCCCTACCGCTCCAGGATTGGGAGTGTCAGCCACGCCTCCCAACCCTCATCTGCAAACTCCACCGTCAGCCGCGCAGCTGCCTTCGGTCCAAGGGTCAACGGCGCAGATGCTACCCCCTGCTGCTCACGCCTCTCAGCCCACGGCTTTGGCGTCTAACCCAACTCTGCAGTACACTCTGCCTCCACCAGCGACGATCTGGGGAAACGCGGGCAGTCAATACACTCCCAATCCTCCGGCAGCATATGTGTCGCCACCGCCTACGGCAACCCCTCCGCCAGCTACCGAGGGAAGCATCCCAGAATGCATGACGTCCTTGCAGAAGCGCGTGGACTCCATCCTGGCTCATCAGTCACTCGCGGATACCATCATCCCGAAGCTAGACAACGATCCACCCATTCCACGAGAGATCTATCTCATGCCTAACCCGGCGGGGTACAAGGCTCCCAAATGGGATAAGTTCGAGGACGTCAACGGAAACGCTCATGAGCATGTCATGCGTTTCATTGATGTCATGGGTCCATACGGAGCTGACCCCAAACTGCTGATGCGAGAGTTCCCAAAGACTCTTGGGAATGTAGCATACAAATGGTACCGAACATTGGAGGCCGGATCTGTGAAGACCTGGGACGACATGGTCCAGAAGTTCTACACCAAGTTCTTCCAGATGGAAGAGAAGGTGACGATGATCCATCTCTCGCGGATGTATCAGAAACGCGAGGAAGATGGGATCACTTTCATCAAGAAATTCAGAGCGAAATCCTTGGAGTGCAAGGATCCCATGCTCGAAAGCCGACTCGTAGAGATATGCCTGCAGTGCATGCGAGATGAATACAAGAGCATGCTAATCAACTTGCAAACACCCACGTTTTCAAAGCTCATCGAGTGCACGATGAACATCGAGCCCATCGTCGAGAGACAGAGAAAGAAGAGCGCTCCAGAACGACCTGCGAGCGGCACCACCTACAAGATCGGCAGATTTGGCTACAAGCGGGGACGCGAAGCTGAGGTCAATACAGTCTCACCCCAGAAGCAAGCAAAAGTTACAAGCTTCGACGCACCGCCTCTGCCATGCTCGGTGGAGGAAGCTAGCGATCTTTGCAGACAGTGGCGCGAGGACGGCGTCCTGCCACCGCTCGAGAAAGCACCCTCCAAGGAGATGACGAGGGACCCTAAGTGGTGCGAATACCACGGCAAGGTCATGCATCCCACGGCCGAGTGCAAGAAGCTCAGATTCGCGTTCGACCAGAAGATGAAGAACGGCGAACTCATCGTCAGCGACCACCGGAAGGATGTGCGCAACAACCCGCTGCCTGCCCATACAGATTCGGGCTCAAAGGGCAAAGAGATCGCCATGATCTCGATAGTGGACCTGGAAGAAGTCGCAGAGGATGGTCTACCCATCATTGCTGAAGTCCATGAAGAGGAAGACTACAGCATGGACACGGAGGATGAGCGTGCCGACCGCATGAAAGGGTCGCACGGCTTCAGCAAATTCTTCGACGAGATGAACTTCTCCGAAAAATGCCGATCCGATATGACAAAAGCAATTTTAAGGATAGCAGAGGACTACGAGAAGGACCTCGTGGTCTCCAACGGGAAAGTCGTCAGGGCGTCCCGTTCCACAGAAAAATTATGACCTTTTCTGCAAGCGACAAGAAGACAGATGCGAGCCACCAGAGGCCCCTGTACGTGACCGCCATCATCAACGGCGTCGAATTCAAGCGAGCATTCGTCGATGGAGGAGCAGCGGTCAATGTTGTTCCACTCCACACACTGAAGCTAGCAGGGATCCCCGAGCACAAGGTGGTCAAGCGTCCATCCCCGCTGGTGGGATTCGGAAGCGACTCTAGAATGACGATCGGATGGATCCGCCTAGGCGTTCAGATGGGTAAGATCAAGTGTTCGGCGAAGTTCTATGTCATAGATGCGAACACCACATATCACATGATCATCGGTCGAGCCTGGATTCATCGCTTCGACGCAATCCCTTCGACGGCTCACCAGGTGATGAAAGCAATCTGGAACGACAGGATTGTCGAAATACCTGCCTCAACCAACCCGTTCAACTTGGATGAAGCACATCTCAGCGAGGCGGTGTGGTTCACCGAGATGGCGGACGAGCAAACACCCGGACCATTCAACCCTACTCCTTTACCTCTCTGGGAGGACATCAAGGACCAGTCACCTGCAGGCGTGATGGTAACAAGGGGAGATGCCAAGGAAAAGTGGCCTACGTACGAAGAGGCGCCGCGTATCGCATATCATCGGAAAAATGTGTACACTCTGAAGAGGATTGCAAAGCATGACCCCGAGGGTAAGGAGATAGAGAGCTTCTACGCCAACGGGAAGAAATGCTATCGCATATGAAGGTGCGCGGGGACGTCCTCACACGGGCGTGGGGGTGTCCCTGAGCAAATCAATCAAATCGAGCAAGTTGCGCTGACAGAAGAGCCAATACAGATTGTTTCAGACGAGAAACTCAAAGAAGCGCCCGAATGCATGGAAGACAGGCCAAGACCACAAAAGCAAGAGCTAAAGGAAGTGCTCCTCAGCCCGAACGAGGAAAAGAGGAGGCCAGTCTTCCTGAGTGCGGACCTCACAAGCGAAGAGGAACAAGGACTGCTGCAGCTCCTAACTGAATACAAGGACGTATTCGCATGGGAATACGATGAGATGCCAGGTCTGGACACGAGCATCACCATGCACCGTTTAGACATCATCCCAGGGTCTAAACCGGTCAAGCAAAGCACCAGAAGTTTCAGGCCAGAGCTCAACGTGAAGATCAAGCAGGAGATCGTTAAACTCCTAGACGCCAAGTTCATAGAGCCAAATCACCATCCCACATGGTTGGCCAACATCGTGCCGGTGGTGAAGAAGAACGGACAGCTCCGCATCTGCGTGGACTTCCGCGATCTCAACCGCTTCTGCCCTAAGGATGATTTCCCACTGCCTAACATCGATTTACTCATCGATTCCACGGCAGGCCATCGCATGTTCAGCTTCATGGACGGTTTCAGCGGGTACAATCAAATCAAGATGGATCCCGAAGATGCACAGAAAATTGCATTCATCACTCCCGTAGGGGTATTCAACTACACGGTAATGCCGTTCGGTCTTAAGAACGCAGGCGCAACTTATCAGCGGGCCATGATGGCTTTATTCCACGACATGATGCACAAAGAGGTGGAATTCTACGTGGATGACCTGGTAGTCAAATCCAAGCATGAAGCAGATCATCTTGCAGACCTACGAAAGGTGTTCAACAGATGCAGGAGCTTTCAACTGAAAATGAACCCCATGAAATGCGCATTCGGCGTGACCTCGGGGAAGTTTTTGGGATGCGTGGTCCATCGCCAAGGGATCGAGCCTGACCCTGCGAAAGTGTCAGCCATCACCAGCATGACGCCACCTCACAACCAAAGTACCTTGAAAACATTCTTGGGAAAATTGTCATATCTGCGGAGATTCATCCCAGCAATCGCCGAAATCACATGCTGTTTCAGCACTCTTCTCAAGAAGGACGCCGTGTACAACTGGGCTCCTGACCACGAAGCCGCATTTGAAAAGCTAAAGGAGCTACTCACATCCCCAAAGATTATGATCGCGCCTCAACTGGGATCACCGCTTCTGCTATATCTTACATCAACAAGGAGATCTATAGGTGCACTCTTGGCTCAGGAGTATGAAGGCCAAGAGAGGCCTATCTATTACATCTCTCGCATCGTGCAGCCTGCTGAATCAAGGTACACAGACATCGAACGTCATTGCCTTGCTTTATTCTTTGTGATAGAGAAGTTGAGACACTATTTTGCATCGCACAAAGTAGTGGTGGTCACCAAAAGCGACCCCATAAGATACCTGCTAACTCACACTACTCCGGGCGGGAGATTGGCGAAATGGTACATGACCATCTCTCAATACGATATCACATGCGTAAAACCGAGAGCGATCAAGTCGCAGGCGGTAGCAGATCTGTTGGCACAGTTTCCCGACAACAGCCACGAACCCGTGATCGAGGAAGAGCTCGAAGGCCCTGAAATCTACGCGATCGACGTGCCCTATTGGACCCTCCACTTTGACGGTTCGTCAACCAGAAAAGGCGGAGGCATTGGGATAGTCTTGACAAAGCCCGACGGGGAAGTCATACAGATGTCCGCAAAACTCAACTTCGCAGTCACGAACAACGAGGCGGAATACGAGGCTCTTATCGCGGGGCTCCGTGCGGCGAAAGCTTTGGAAGTAAGCAACTTAACGGTCATGGGAGATTCCAAACTGATTGTTAAGCAAGCCTCGGGCGAATATGGTTTAAAGGAGATCAACCTCCTGTCATACCGCACCCTAGTGCAAAAGCTGATGCAGCAATTCTGCGACGTGAAATACGAGCACAAGCCCCGAGCGGACAACAGGCATGCAGACGCCTTAGCAACTCTAGGATCTAAGGTCAGCACAGACAAATGCCCCGCAAGGATTTCCATTGAAGTGCGAACATCGTCGGCATTAACAGAAGATGCGTGCGACGACGAACACATAGATGACGCAGATTGGCGAAAAGCAATCCTGCAAGCTATCGCGAAAGGCACCAGCAGCGAAAGCTGGGCACTCACGAAAGGATACTGCATCCACGACAACACCCTTTACTACAAGGGTCCTGGAGGGATACTCATGCGATGTGTCTCTGAGCAAGAGGGACAACAGCTGTTAGAAAAGATTCACCAACACGCTTGCGGAGAAAGCGAGGTGTCAATCTACAGAAAAGCTCAGAGATATGGCATTCATTGGCCAGACATGTCTACAGCCGCAGCCCTGATACAAGGGAAATGCGAAAGTTGCGCACTGATCAAAGATTCTCTACTTGTCGCTCTAACCGATGACGACACAGACTGGAGGAAGCCATTGTTCGAATTCCTCACCCAAGGCACCGTACCCGAATCAAGAAAAGAGGCCGACAAATTGAAGAGGAAAGCGTCTCGATATGTGGTTCAGGAAAACCTGCTTTGGCGAAAGGGTCACGAGGGTAACTTGCTGCGATGCCTAGACGACAGGGAAGCACAAGAAGTCATGGACCTTTCCCATCAGGTGGAACACCAGGGAGGTGCGAAATTATGCAGACAGCTTCTCTCAATCGGATACTTCTGGCCCACGATGGAAGTCGATTGCCGCACCAAGGTGCGACGCTGCCAAGAATGTCAATTCAAAGGGAACCTAGTGCACGCTCCCGCCGTGGACCTACATGCACTAGGGACGCCATGGCCATTTCACACGTGGGCTTTGGACTTCATTGGCCCCATCCGACCAACGTCACATGGGAACCATTTCATTCTCACCGCAACTGAGCTGTTCACCAAATGGGTGGAAGCAATACCACTAAAGACGGCAAACGCGCTGGCTGTGGTTAACTTCATCCAGGAAAACATCGTATGCAGGTTCGGAATCCCAAACACCATTCTTTCAGATAACGGTACTCCTTTTGTTAATCGCCAGGTAGCTACGAAACTTGCGGAGTACAATATCAGGCAGATATGCTCTACCCCCTATTATCCAAAGGGAAACGGACAAGCCGAAGCGACTAACAAAACGCTGTTGAGAATTCTGAGCAAGATGGTCGCAGATGACCACAAGAAGTGGGCCGACTCTCTTAACATAGCTCTGTGGGCCTACAGGACTTCTCCAAGAACACCCACAGGGGCCTCGCCATTTCTACTATGTTATGGGGCCGAAGCTGTAGTACCTGCGGAGGTCAGAGTCAATTCGGCAAGGCTGGCCTTCCACGCACTCTATGAAAACCAACGCGATCATGATTTAGTCTTGCTGGAAGAAAAGCGAGAACAAGCTAAAAGGACTAACAAGCGGTACCAAGAAAGAATCGCTCGCGCCTACAACAAGACAGTCCAGCGGCGGGATTTCGCAGTTGGCGATCTGGTCTTGCGCGCATCTGATCACTGCATGCGAGAAGCAACTCACCCAAAGTTCGCAGCTAATTGGGAAGGACCCTTCGAGGTCACAGAAGTCTTCGATAGTGGCTACTGCAGCATACGAAGGTTGCACGGCACAACCTCAACTCCAAGCTCAGTCAACATGCGCTGGATCAAGAAGTACTATCCTTGACTTCTCTCATTTCATACGTTTTATGATAACGTTGCTTAATGTCTCATGTGGCTACGATTTTCGCAATCCCCTCTCCCATATGAGAGGATTGTAATCCTATCTCTCCCATATGAGAGCGTTATAATAAAAGAATTCTCCCAAATGAGAAGTTCATATTTCTAGCCGCTTATATTGCTCTATTTTATTTGGTATCACTGTTAACAATGATTTATTCGCTGCAATAGCAATTTATACAAACGCGATCTTAATTGATCATCAAAGCCTATCTCTACGATAGCAGCAAATACAAAAGCGATCTTAATTGATCATCAAAGCCTATCTCTACGATAGCAGCAAACACAAATGCGATCTTAATTGATCATCAAAGCCTATCTCTACGATAGCAGCAAACACAAACGCGATCTTAATTGATCATCAAAGCCTATCTCTACGATAGCAGCAAATACAAAAGCGATCTTAATTGATCATCAAAGCCTATCTCTACGATAGCAGCAAACACAAATGCGATCTTAATTGATCATCAAAGCCTATCTCTACGATAGCAGCAAACACAAACGCGATCTTAATTGATCATCAAAGCCTATCTCTACGATAGCAGCAAATACAAAAGCGATCTTAATTGATCATCAAAGCCTATCTCTACGATAGCAGCAAACACAAACGCGATCTTAATTGATCATCAAAGCCTATCTCTTACGATAGCAGCAAATACAACCACGATCCTAATTGATCATCAAAGCCTATCTCTTACGATAGCAGCCAATGCGAATGTGATCTTAATTGATCATCTAAAGCCTATCTCTTACGGCAGCAATCAAATGCAAATGTGATCTTAAGTGATCATCTAAAAACCTATCTTTTACGATAGCAGCCAAGCGCAAATGCGATTTTGAGTGACCATCGAAGCCCATCTCTCGCGATAGCAGTCCACACGAATATGATCTTAAGTGATCATCTGAAGCCTATCCCCTACGATAGCAGCCAAACGCAAATGCGATCTTAAATGATCGTCCAAAGCCTATCTTTTACGATAGCAGCGAAATACAAAAAACGATCTCAATCGATCATCTAAAGCCTATCCCTCGAGATAGCGAGTTATACAAATGCGATATTATAATGATCTTCTCAAGCCTATCTGTTACGATAGCAGTTTATGCGCAAAGTAATTTTGGTTAAACGCCCAAGCCCGTCTGTTATGATGGCAACGTAAGTACAGAATCATCTTATTAGATCTTCTAAAGATCTATCTGCTGTGATAGCAGTTTATGCGAGAAACGATCTCAAACAATTCTCTAATAAAGCCTATCTTCTATGATAGCAATTCGCACCGCTCAATGATCTTAATTGATCTGTGGAAAATTATCTGAAACGATAGCAAAGTTGTGAACGTGATCTCATACGATTTACAACGACCAACTACAAGCCCATCCGTCAAGATGGCACAGCTGCGAAATTACGATCTCGAATGATCTAGCGAAACATCTGCGAATTGACATCGCACATGTGAAATCATTACATGGCATTATGCAAGGCAAAACAAGCCAAAACGCATGCGAAGTTGTATTTTGTTGCAAAGAGTAGATAATACAAAAGCTATTTATCATTATGAGTCGAATGACTTACAATTTATCTATCTAGATGGCAGCTTACAAGCGAAAAGCTCGAATCTAACTACACAGCCAACATGGCTTACAATACATTCGAAAAATGGCTGATAAGCCAGCAGAGACACGGTACGGAAACCCGGACTGCAAAGAATGAACCGCCCTGGCTTCAAACGCCGGCTACACAATGCCCAGATCTGTGGGTGAACATCTGTAGCAAGGGGGATCTCGCTCTAGAAAGAGCCACATGAAGCCATACGCTCGACATTCCGCTATCCGACAAGACCGTTGTCAGATATGCTCCCCATAACATTTGCCCAAGGAACCACCGGTTCCAGCGATCAAACTGCAAGCAGAAGCTCCAAAGGGCAAGGGCTCCTTGTAGACGGGGATGAACACAGTGGTTCGCCACCCTGGGCTCACGAACGTGGGGGCAATGAGTTCTCCTCCAGGGATGCTGGAGGAGAATCACGCCGTTCATTACGAGATGGTAGCACGGTCACTTCGGCGCTGCACCTCGCCATGAGGCGGCCGGAAACATGACCTGCACACATAATACACGAAGAAATTTCTTCGAACACACATGAGAAATTATCTGCATCCTCTTTATGATGGTTATAAACAGCAATAAGCCTCATAAAGTGGATCTCGGAAACTATTTCTATAGCACAAAGCGCAAACTCAGGATTCAAAACTTGAAGTTGCCATGAATCAACGAAAAACAAGCGTTGAAGCCAGCAGTCGTAAGGACTCACGGCAAAGCACATGTTTGGGATGAAGAACCCAAATGGCAAAGACTGGGTTTATATAGACCCTGTGGAGACTCTTCGGTTGCTTAAGATGAGTCAGCAAATTCAAAAAGAGGGTAAGTTCAATCACTTACGCCTTGAAAAGCGGTAACAATCAATTACCCTACTAAAGGCTACGACGATTCAGTTGCGTATCCTAATAAATGACGGATAGTCATGATTCGGATGGACTTCCCAACGGAAGCGTGCTTATCTGCCGAGAAATTAGCGCGAAAATCAAGCAAAGAATCAATTGCTGATGTCATAATTGGATATGCACAGAAATGTCCAATCAAATCCCGAAAGGGGCAAAACGGGCAAACCCGTTGTTTGTTGTTAAAAAGAGGGGGGAGAAACCCTAGCAACATTACATTAATGTTTCAAAACATTACATTAATGTCTCAGCCATTTTCCTGTTTTCTTTTCAAAATTCGAAAAGTCAAAACAAATTCTTGATTAAGGAATCTTGGGGCTCGAACTGCTCGATCAGCTTCTCCACTTGTTTCACTTCTTGCTTCAGTAGCTCGCACTTGGCATTCATTTCGTGATACAGCTTCAAAGCTTCATCAACCTTTTGCTTTTGCTGCTCCACCTTTTGCATCTCGGCTGCGAGATTCTGGTGCCCGAGATTCAAAGTTACAGCTGCGCGAATCAGTGTAACTCTGTCCTTGAGGAATTTGAAACCAAGTCTGCCTTGGACTTTGAACAAGAGATTTTGGCACATGCCACACAGCAATTCAGCACTCTGGGCCGAAATGGTCGCAGGTGTAGCCGCACACAGCTGTTCCAGTATCCAGATGGCTTCAGTAAGGAACAGCCTCCTGTCAAAAGGTCCGATCTCCAGACACCTCACAAACGATCGGGGGTATCTGAGGCGCATTCGAACCACCCAGTCTACATCGGTTTGCTTCAAACCTGAGACATCAAAAACGAATTATGATGTCAAAACTCGCAAGCAAATAACGCGACGTGCGGACGGTAAATCTCTACTTACCAGTGCCTTCCAGAATTTCATGAAGAGAGGGGATGCGAGCCACCGGGTTGTTCGAAGACTGCCCTCGCTCCATGGCTCTCCTATCGGCTGCGAGCTCCAACCTCTCATAGTCAGGAGGAAGAGTGTAGGCTGCACCAACTGCGACTACATTCCCAACCTGCGATCCCCAAATGCTCCACGCAGGAATAGGCGCTTCTGGCTCAGCCATCGCCGGAGGCGTAGGGACAGCCGAAGTCGCTGGGCGAAGGACACTCTCAGATGCGAAAACATTGGCATCACCTGTCCCTTCTTCCTCACCACCGGTACGGACACCTTCGTCCATCGGCACAGCATCGGCTTCAACATCATCGGAAAGTTCGATGACCTCTTCGGGAGGCTCGCTTATGTGCCCAGCAGCTGCGACGGGCTTCTCGGTATGAGAACTCGGAATTGAAACAGGGGATGCAGAAGGCTGACTTCTCTGCTCCAGCTCAGGTCCCTCAGCATGACCTGCGATACCAAATGCGATAATATGAGGTAACTTGTGTTATAAGTTATTTCGCTATCTTTACTAAAGCTAAGAATGAGCACCTCCACGCGAAGGTGGGATTGAGGTATCCTCATCGTACACTAGGGACGTGGAACCGTGCCCTATCAGTGTATCCTCACTAAGCAAATCTTTAAGAGAAGCGTGACCTGGGATGCGATTAAACCAGTCATGACTTTGTCTCAAATGGCTACAGCCTAGTATGTGCATATCACTCAAAACAATTACCTGAGGGTTCTCCGCATTTGCTTACCAACCAACGGCGAATGTCAGGCTTTGACACACCGTGCTTCAACGCACCCACAATTACATCTCTATAAGTAACTGCGAGATTGAAGATCTCACCTTTATCGCCACCTGCGATCTCTGCGAAGTCCGCTTGGACCTGATCTAGCTCTGCTGCATCTCCTTCGGGAACCTCATCTTCCTCCTCCACATGAGGAGCCACTTCTTCGGGAAGCTCGTCTTCCTCGCCAACTGGACGCACTAAGTCGTCGACATGCTGCTCTTCGAGGCTCCGCTGCTTCACACGCTCGAGCTCCTCTTCCTCTCGCTGCCTTCTTCTTTCAGCAGCCTCCGCGGCTATCCTCCGGGACTCAGCAAGAACATCCTCGCTTATAGGATCATCTGAAATGCCAGAATGGGCATCTCTCTTTTGCCTCTTGGCCACAAGGCCACCAACGGCTTCATCATCATCATCTGCGAATACATAATTGGTTCAAAGAAAAGAACTGCATAGAAGTCATGATAAAGGACAAGGAGATGCGACGGAAGTACCTCCTGACTCTTCCTCGCGCATCATAACTGCTCCTTCTTCTTCTTCATTACTTGCCTGGGGCTCCTGCCTCTCTTCCTCTTCCTCTTGGTCGAATGGGACGAAAGTCTCAACTGCGAGATCTTTTCGCACTTTGCTGGGCATACGACCCTTGCCTTTGTCCTTGACGGAAAGGGACCTCACTGGGGGCGAAGCTGGAGCACTCCTAGGGGAAGAAATCGTAATTCCCTTTTGCCTAGGTCTTTTCACTCTCGGCGCCGCAGTCGCTGGAGGGGACGGGTCATCTCTAGAAGGAGACGGAGCCGGGGGGTTGTCTATCAGCGAGTCAGCGAAGGTATTCATGACTGCGCGAACCTTTGTTTCGACCTCGGCATCCATCCTCCATGCTAGCCGGTACGACTCTCCCTTCCTTCTGGTGGCAACAATGGTGTCCACCAGCGATTTGGAGCGATCACCAGCTGCGAACCTCCGCACATGACACTGAACAATACAGAACGAAAAGCATCAGTACAAGGAAATCAAAAAGTTTAAAGCACACAAGGAAATTGCTTACCTCAGCAAACGCCTTGCTATATTTGATGACCTGCGTGTCACCCTTCTTGATTGCATCGACTTGCTCCTTCAGAATGAAATCGGGGCACAAATGGTTCTCGCGGTCCCACAGCGAGTAGCAACCATATTCAGACTCGCTCAAACTGCAATTGGGGCGAAACGGAAAAGAGTTTCTCTTAATCAAGGGGGCCCTTCCCGGCTGCGCTGCTGCCTCCGTCTCAATCCTCGTTTGCTGGGCAACCCAGTATGCGATCCAGTTCTGGGAACAACCACCCTTGCGAGTTCCCGCAGGCTGCTCGAAGGGAAGATTGCTCATAAGGACCGTCTTGCACTCCTTTGTCAGCAAACGCTTGTAGCACCCTCTGATAATAGACTGGGGCCAGATCGATGGGGCCACCGCATCAAAACCAAACTGAGGAGAGACCCGAGTAGGGTCAACATCCACTGTAAGTCTTTCATACCGTGGCGCGAGCTCACGAATATGCTCTGCAAGGGCAGGAAGAGAACCTCGCAGACACCAACAAAAGAATTCACGATAACGTTCGTGGAAGTGCGGCCCCTTTTCAAAGAGAAGGTCTTCTGACAAGACCATACCTTTGGAAGGGTATAGCTTTGGAAACCACCGCACATTCTCAACACGTGTGGCATAGGTCCTGGCAGTAAACTCCTTTCGCTTGTCGCATATCAAACTCCAAGTACACTTGGTGTTGCTTGCTCCAAACCATCTCGCAGCTCTTCCACTGTTGCGCGCTTCTGTCTCACCTGGGGGACACCACTTATCGAGCGGGAGGGGAGTTGGAGCATAAGATGGCCAACGCTCGAAAACCCACATTGTCAAAAAGCTGATATTGACAAAGGTCAGAACATCGAGGCGGCCACGCGATTCCCTCATCGCCAGAACCAGCTGATCCAGCCTATAATATAACGTACCCAAGACCAAGGGTCCGAGTGCGACTCTCTGGCCAAGAGCGAGCCTCACGGCAAGTGGCAGCACATGGTAAAAGACCCCGTCATGGGGCTGACCATCAATCAGATACCTCGACAGCCAAGCACAGAGAAAGGCACAAAGGGTCAGATGATAACCCTTGCCCTCTACGTAATTCTCGGCCTTCGGGTTTTCGCTCAAAAGCTTCTTAGTAATGCTGCTGCTCGCATAGTCTCGGAAGAAGTACTGCAACCACTTGTTCCAGGTATTCTTCGCAGACGTATCAACCAGTTGCCAGTTCGGAAGAGGCTTTGTACTGGTCCACCGAGTGGAGATTTTCTTTACCTCTGCTAGGCATTCCTCCATCTGCGCGTACAAGGCCATTTCCGCAGATGTCCTCAAGTGACTCAAAGGGTCCACCTCGCCCATGGGGGAAAGCTCATACAACATTTGAACGTCCTCAAGCGTGGGGGCAGCCTCGAACTCAGCAAAATGAAACGTGTGAGTCGCAGGCGAGTAACGGGACAGAAGGTCTAGAAGCATGGACTGATCCAACTTCACGGCAGCACCCTTCATAGCACGGACAGCGAAGAAAATCCCGGCTTCATCGAGAGTTTCGGCGTAATTATTCAACACGTGGTCGATCCACTCATCCATATAGTCCAATTTCTGGACAAACGCCTGAGTAGAAATCGCAGCATATGGGAAGTGCCCATTCTCGATTCCCAATCGAAACACATCCTCGGAACCAACCAACTCGAGCAAGGCTGAGTTAACTGGGCGAGTCAGTGTCAACAACCGCTCAACTGGAACAGGATCAGGCATCCTCTTCGCCTTCACTCTCGCATGATAAAAATCCTTCCCACCCAGAAAGGGGGCTTTTCGCCACAGAGCCTGCGGAAGCTCCGGTATCTCTTCATCTTCCTTGACGGGTCTGGTCACTCTTGTCTTGGCCATTCCTGCGAAAGGGCAAAAAAAGGGGGGAGAAATACCACACTTCAGTTTGAATTTTGGAATTCGAGATCTATGCAAAGGAAAGCAAACAGTTCCGATACCGATTTCAGAAATTGGGGAGTTGCAAGACCCAATATTGTTGAAAGATTAAAACGAAGCGGGTTTAAAGATCAGAGCCTCTTCGCAAATTCCATGGGTTTACAGATTCAATGCAGTTCAAGGCAAACACTGGTATTTTAAATCAAAAGTAAACGAGGCCAACCTTGTTTCCTTGAAGCTTGCTTGGATATGCACAATTGAAGAATACGATTTGCAGTCCTGAACTGGTGATTGATTATCTGGATCTGCTCTCGAAGATCTCCGGGTACCATTCACTTTAAGAGAAAGAAGTGATGCTTTGCAATAATGGGATACAAGGTATTTATCCAAAAGAATGAGGGGTTGCGTCCCTTCAGTAGTCGAATCGCAACCGTCACCGTCGTATCGCGCAATCACAGGACGGGCTGACGTCACGCCTAAAACCCTAAAGGTCAGACGGCACGACTCTAGGGGTTTTTAGGTCATAATGACACGCACGGGGGCTGAACTTACCCGTATTTGAATTGGTGCGTGGCGACGACGCGCATGTTGGTTTCCGCGCATGGAAGCCTATACAGCTATGAGCCTTCACGCGCAGAAAGGGGGCTAATGTAGATACTGCTTTCTGACATGGCAGATCTTAGCCACGTGGCAACCATCCAGCACACCATATTGTGCTCCACACACACAGGATCACCAGCCGAGCTGATCCATGTGGGGGCTGCGAGACAGAGCCCTCGCATACCACTGCACGGGACTTGTAGGGACTTGTGGTTTGGAGGCTAGGGTAAGCCCTGTCGCGTGCGAGCCAAGACCGCACGCGACCTTTAGTAACTGTTTTGAGAGATCTATGGCACGAGCTCCCTAGACCCGGTCAATCCGGTCAAACCCGGTCAACCTCGTAACGGTTCCGGTACTCGCGCACCACGTGCTCTAACGGTTCCTATATACTCGGACGAACGTGCCGTTATGGTTAAGCTAATTAAGCCGCCATTAATGGGCGCATTAACCACACTACAACGGTCACGTTCTCCAGTATATATATATCGTTACTCTTTCCATACAAAGAAGAACACACTGCCATACGCGGAAGCTCTGCCAAACCTCTGTCTCTCTCTCAGACATTGCTACTGACTTACTCTCTCCCTACACACACCCCTATTCTTCCTGTGCGATCCCTGATCCACTACGTACGGTGTACACGGAGATCTCCCTGCCGGAATCTCTTGTGCACACCAGCAGTCGTAAGGACTCACGGCAAAGCACATGTTTGGGATGAAGAACCCAAATGGCAAAGACGGGGTTTATATAGACCCTGTGGAGACTCTTTGGTTGCTTAAGATGAGTCAGCAAATTCAAAAAGAGGGTAAGTTCAATCACTTACGCCTTGAAAAGCGGTAACAATCAATTACCCTACTAAAGGCTACGACGATTCAGTTGCGTATCCTAATAAATGACGGATAGTCATGATTCGGATGGACTTCCCAACGGAAGCGTGCTTATCTGCCGAGAAATTAGCGCGAAAATCAAGCAAAGAATCAATTGCTGATGTCATAATTGGATATGCACAGAAATGTCCAATCAAATCCCGAAAGGGGCAAAACGGGCAAACCCGTTGTTTGTTGTTAAAAAGAGGGGGGAGAAACCCTAGCAACATTACATTAATGTTTCAAAACATTACATTAATGTCTCAGCCATTTTCCTGTTTTCTTTTCAAAATTCGAAAAGTCAAAACAAATTCTTGATTAAGGAATCTTGGGGCTCGAACTGCTCGATCAGCTTCTCCACTTGTTTCACTTCTTGCTTCAGTAGCTCGCACTTGGCATTCATTTCGTGATACAGCTTCAAAGCTTCATCAACCTTTTGCTTTTGCTGCTCCACCTTTTGCATCTCGGCTGCGAGATTCTGGTGCCCGAGATTCAAAGTTACAGCTGCGCGAATCAGTGTAACTCTGTCCTTGAGGAATTTGAAACCAAGTCTGCCTTGGACTTTGAACAAGAGATTTTGGCACATGCCACACAGCAATTCAGCACTCTGGGCCGAAATGGTCGCAGGTGTAGCCGCACACAGCTGTTCCAGTATCCAGATGGCTTCAGTAAGGAACAGCCTCCTGTCAAAAGGTCCGATCTCCAGACACCTCACAAACGATCGGGGGTATCTGAGGCGCATTCGAACCACCCAGTCTACATCGGTTTGCTTCAAACCTGAGACATCAAAAACGAATTATGATGTCAAAACTCGCAAGCAAATAACGCGACGTGCGGACGGTAAATCTCTACTTACCAGTGCCTTCCAGAATTTCATGAAGAGAGGGGATGCGAGCCACCGGGTTGTTCGAAGACTGCCCTCGCTCCATGGCTCTCCTATCGGCTGCGAGCTCCAACCTCTCATAGTCAGGAGGAAGAGTGTAGGCTGCACCAACTGCGACTACATTCCCAACCTGCGATCCCCAAATGCTCCACGCAGGAATAGGCGCTTCTGGCTCAGCCATCGCCGGAGGCGTAGGGACAGCCGAAGTCGCTGGGCGAAGGACACTCTCAGATGCGAAAACATTGGCATCACCTGTCCCTTCTTCCTCACCACCGGTACGGACACCTTCGTCCATCGGCACAGCATCGGCTTCAACATCATCGGAAAGTTCGATGACCTCTTCGGGAGGCTCGCTTATGTGCCCAGCAGCTGCGACGGGCTTCTCGGTATGAGAACTCGGAATTGAAACAGGGGATGCAGAAGGCTGACTTCTCTGCTCCAGCTCAGGTCCCTCAGCATGACCTGCGATACCAAATGCGATAATATGAGGTAACTTGTGTTATAAGTTATTTCGCTATCTTTACTAAAGCTAAGAATGAGCACCTCCACGCGAAGGTGGGATTGAGGTATCCTCATCGTACACTAGGGACGTGGAACCGTGCCCTATCAGTGTATCCTCACTAAGCAAATCTTTAAGAGAAGCGTGACCTGGGATGCGATTAAACCAGTCATGACTTTGTCTCAAATGGCTACAGCCTAGTATGTGCATATCACTCAAAACAATTACCTGAGGGTTCTCCGCATTTGCTTACCAACCAACGGCGAATGTCAGGCTTTGACACACCGTGCTTCAACGCACCCACAATTACATCTCTATAAGTAACTGCGAGATTGAAGATCTCACCTTTATCGCCACCTGCGATCTCTGCGAAGTCCGCTTGGACCTGCTCTAGCTCTGCTGCATCTCCTTCGGGAACCTCATCTTCCTCCTCCACATGAGGAGCCACTTCTTCGGGAAGCTCGTCTTCCTCGCCAACTGGACGCACTAAGTCGTCGACATGCTGCTCTTCGAGGCTCCGCTGCTTCACACGCTCGAGCTCCTCTTCCTCTCGCTGCCTTCTTCTTTCAGCAGCCTCCGCGGCTATCCTCCAGGACTCAGCAAGAACATCCTCGCTTATAGGATCATCTGAAATGCCAGAATGGGCATCTCTCTTTTGCCTCTTGGCCACAAGGCCACCAACGGCTTCATCATCATCATCTGCGAATACATAATTGGTTCAAAGAAAAGAACTGCATAGAAGTCATGATAAAGGACAAGGAGATGCGACGGAAGTACCTCCTGACTCTTCCTCGCGCATCATAACTGCTCCTTCTTCTTCTTCATTACTTGCCTGGGGCTCCTGCCTCTCTTCCTCTTCCTCTTGGTCGAATGGGACGAAAGTCTCAACTGCGAGATCTTTTCGCACTTTGCTGGGCATACGACCCTTGCCTTTGTCCTTGACGGAAAGGGACCTCACTGGGGGCGAAGCTGGAGCACTCCTAGGGGAAGAAATCGTAATTCCCTTTTGCCTAGGTCTTTTCACTCTCGGCGCCGCAGTCGCTGGAGGGGACAGGTCATCTCTAGAAGGAGACGGAGCCGGGGGGTTGTCTATCAGCGAGTCAGCGAAGGTATTCATGACTGCGCGAACCTTTGTTTCGACCTCGGCATCCATCCTCCATGCTAGCCGGTACGACTCTCCCTTCCTTCTGGTGGCAACAATGGTGTCCACCAGCGATTTGGAGCGATCACCAGCTGCGAACCTCCGCACATGACACTGAACAATACAGAACGAAAAGCATCAGTACAAGGAAATCAAAAAGCTTAAAGCACACAAGGAAATTGCTTACCTCAGCAAACGCCTTGCTATATTTGATGACCTGCGTGTCACCCTTCTTGATTGCATCGACTTGCTCCTTCAGAATGAAATCGGGGCACAAATGGTTCTCGCGGTCCCACAGCGAGTAGCAACCATATTCAGACTCGCTCAAACTGCAATTGGGGCGAAACGGAAAAGAGTTTCTCTTAATCAAGGGGGCCCTTCCCGGCTGCGCTGCTGCCTCCGTCTCAATCCTCGTTTGCTGGGCAACCCAGTATGCGATCCAGTTCTGGGAACAACCACCCTTGCGAGTTCCCGCAGGCTGCTCGAAGGGAAGATTGCTCATAAGGACCGTCTTGCACTCCTTTGTCAGCAAACGCTTGTAGCACCCTCTGATAATAGACTGGGGCCAGATCGATGGGGCCACCGCATCAAAACCAAACTGAGGAGAGACCCGAGTAGGGTCAACATCCACTGTAAGTCTTTCATACCGTGGCGCGAGCTCACGAATATGCTCTGCAAGGGCAGGAAGAGAACCTCGCAGACACCAACAAAAGAATTCACGATAACGTTCGTGGAAGTGCGGCCCCTTTTCAAAGAGAAGGTCTTCTGACAAGACCATACCTTTGGAAGGGTATAGCTTTGGAAACCACCGCACATTCTCAACACGTGTGGCATAGGGCCTGGCAGTAAACTCCTTTCGCTTGTCGCATATCAAACTCCAAGTACACTTGGTGTTGCTTGCTCCAAACCATCTCGCAGCTCTTCCACTGTTGCGCGCTTCTGTCTCACCTGGGGGACACCACTTATCGAGCGGGAGGGGAGTTGGAGCATAAGATGGCCAACGCTCGAAAACCCACATTGTCAAAAAGCTGATATTGACAAAGGTCAGAACATCGAGGCGGCCACGCGATTCCCTCATCGCCAGAACCAGCTGATCCAGCCTATAATATAACGTACCCAAGACCAAGGGTCCGAGTGCGACTCTCTGGCCAAGAGCGAGCCTCACGGCAAGTGGCAGCACATGGTAAAAGACCCCGTCATGGGGGTGACCATCAATCAGATACCTCGACAGCCAAGCACAGAGAAAGGCACAAAGGGTCAGATGATAACCCTTGCCCTCTACGTAATTCTCGGCCTTCGGGTTTTCGCTCAAAAGCTTCTTAGTAATGCTGCTGCTCGCATAGTCTCGGAAGAAGTACTGCAACCACTTGTTCCAGGTATTCTTCGCAGACGTATCAACCAGTTGCCAGTTCGGAAGAGGCTTTGTACTGGTCCACCGAGTGGAGATTTTCTTTACCTCTGCTAGGCATTCCTCCATCTGCGCGTACAAGGCCATTTCCGCAGATGTCCTCAAGTGACTCAAAGGGTCCACCTCGCCCATGGGGGAAAGCTCATACAACATTTGAACGTCCTCAAGCGTGGGGGCAGCCTCGAACTCAGCAAAATGAAACGTGTGAGTCGCAGGCGAGTAACGGGACAGAAGGTCTAGAAGCATGGACTGATCCAACTTCACGGCAGCACCCTTCATAGCACGGACAGCGAAGAAAATCCCGGCTTCATCGAGAGTTTCGGCGTAATTATTCAACACGTGGTCGATCCACTCATCCATATAGTCCAATTTCTGGACAAACGCCTGAGTAGAAATCGCAGCATATGGGAAGTGCCCATTCTCGATTCCCAATCGAAACACATCCTCGGAACCAACCAACTCGAGCAAGGCTGAGTTAACTGGGCGAGTCAGTGTCAACAACCGCTCAACTGGAACAGGATCAGGCATCCTCTTCGCCTTCACTCTCGCATGATAAAAATCCTTCCCACCCAGAAAGGGGGCTTTTCGCCACAGAGCCTGCGGAAGCTCCGGTATCTCTTCATCTTCCTTGACGGGTCTGGTCACTCTTGTCTTGGCCATTCCTGCGAAAGGGCAAAAAAAGGGGGGAGAAATACCACACTTCAGTTTGAATTTTGGAATTCGAGATCTATGCAAAGGAAAGCAAACAGTTCCGATACCGATTTCAGAAATTGGGGAGTTGCAAGACCCAATATTGTTGAAAGATTAAAACGAAGCGGGTTTAAAGATCAGAGCCTCTTCGCAAATTCCATGGGTTTACAGATTCAATGCAGTTCAAGGCAAACACTGGTATTTTAAATCAAAAGTAAACGAGGCCAACCTTGTTTCCTTGAAGCTTGCTTGGATATGCACAATTGAAGAATACGATTTGCAGTCCTGAACTGGTGATTGATTATCTGGATCTGCTCTCGAAGATCTCCGGGTACCATTCACTTTAAGAGAAAGAAGTGATGCTTTGCAATAATGGGATACAAGGTATTTATCCAAAAGAATGAGGGGTTGCGTCCCTTCAGTAGTCGAATCGCAACCGTCACCGTCGTATCGCGCAATCACAGGACGGGCTGACGTCACGCCTAAAACCCTAAAGGTCAGACGGCACGACTCTAGGGGTTTTTAGGTCATAATGACACGCACGGGGGCTGAACTTACCCGTATTTGAATTGGTGCGTGGCGACGACGCGCATGTTGGTTTCCGCGCATGGAAGCCTATACAGCTATGAGCCTTCACGCGCAGAAAGGGGGCTAATGTAGATACTGCTTTCTGACATGGCAGATCTTAGCCACGTGGCAACCATCCAGCACACCATATTGTGCTCCACACACACAGGATCACCAGCCGAGCTGATCCATGTGGGGGCTGCGAGACAGAGCCCTCGCATACCACTGCACGGGACTTGTAGGGACTTGTGGTTTGGAGGCTAGGGTAAGCCCTGTCGCGTGCGAGCCAAGACCGCACGCGACCTTTAGTAACTGTTTTGAGAGATCTATGGCACGAGCTCCCTAGACCCGGTCAATCCGGTCAAACCCGGTCAACCTCGTAACGGTTCCGGTACTCGCGCACCACGTGCTCTAACGGTTCCTATATACTCGGACGAACGTGCCGTTATGGTTAAGCTAATTAAGCCGCCATTAATGGGCGCATTAACCACACTACAACGGTCACGTTCTCCAGTATATATATATCGTTACTCTTTCCATACAAAGAAGAACACACTGCCATACGCGGAAGCTCTGCCAAACCTCTGTCTCTCTCTCAGACATTGCTACTGACTTACTCTCTCCCTACACACACCCCTATTCTTCCTGTGCGATCCCTGATCCATTACGTACGGTGTACACGGAGATCTCCCTGCCGGAATCTCTTGTGCACAATAGTTAAATAGGAATTGGAATTGCTAAGTAGAGATAAAATCTTGTGATTGAACGACCTTATTATACTAGTGGGATAGTCAAGAACTTGATAGAGGCTTGGTAAGAACATTGTATGGTGTAAACCAATGGGGTAAAGTACAATGGGATTTTTTTTAGATATCTGTGTTGTCAGCAAGAGAGCTGGCATGTAATTAGAGGAGAATCTCCTGAAATAGAACTAACGTCATCTGCAAAATTGAATAGGAACTGGAACGATAAAATCAGGATGTAGATAGGTAGCGAAATGATCTTTCCAGGGATCCTAGGTCGGCATAGGCATCTGATAAGTGGAAACGGATGATAAATAGTTAGGATCGTTAGTAGCAGAGATAGAATTGCATGTGTAGCATGAGTATGCGATTGAAGTATGGAATAAAGGGTATGAGATGGGATATGCGTACATCGGGACATTGAATAAGGAATAAGGGAATTTTTGAAGTGACGAGAAGGTTGGAAATATGCATTGAGTGTACTACTGAGGACAAGTGGTGGGGCTGGGAAAGAATCGTACCAAGAAGAGGGGCTTGTGACCAGAGGTATTACAGAAGCAGGGGAGTTGGAATGGTTAGATAGCGTGAATGATAAGTTGGCTGGGAAACGGAAGGGTTCCGATCTAGATATTTAGAGGATTAGTATAAAAGTTGAAGTTCTAAGTATGAGGGGGGCCGGTCTATCGGAGGGGTCTATTTACTTGGGTGATGGTGGAAGTGGAGGGCATGAAGATAAGTGGAGTATACAAAGTGAAAGGAAGTCAATGAGGTGTTAAATACAAAATCAGGGGTCAGGGTAATGTTGGAAGTTGTCATTCATCACATTATGGGTGGAAAATGAAGGTTTCATATATAAGTGATTGTACTCAAGTATGAGAGGTGAGGGGATCATTGTACAAGTGATGGGAAAGGGGATTAAGTAACTTCCAAATGTTTTAGGGACAAGGAAAACTGTGGGAGAGAGACAAGTGTGAGGACATATATTAACTTGAGGTGCTTTACATGGGATAAATCTTTGGTGGACGGTGGGAAAGAGACCTAAATTCGTTGCCTAGACGTGCTTGCTGCAGAACATAATGTAATTCTTCAGGATAAAAATTTAGACTAACTGTGAGGTATACAGAGGGGATCTAGTCAAGGCAACAGTTACAAGCTGAGAAGGTAGTTATACCAAAGGGTCCATACAACATATCGGAGCGTTAGGTTAAC
The DNA here is from genome assembly GCA_023055425.1 of Linanthus parryae. Taxonomy (NCBI): domain Eukaryota; kingdom Viridiplantae; phylum Streptophyta; class Magnoliopsida; order Ericales; family Polemoniaceae; genus Linanthus; species Linanthus parryae. Next base: position 121,555,377 of record JALGPY010000004.1, on the reverse strand, counting down.
GAGTAACAGGAGACGAATAAAACCAGCAAAGACAAAGTAAGGTTGATTAGTCTTAGAATGTGGAGACACAATAAGTCTTAAGACATGGATTACGTGGGAGCGTGTTACAGTACAACTCAGAATCTTAGCGGTAAATAAGCAATAAGGGCTATAATAATGACGAAATCAGGTCGAATTGTTTATGAGGATCAGACCAACCGAAGCTCTAAGAAAACCGAGTAGCAGGTAAGTAGATCAACGAGTTAGAAGGACATACCATAGAAGATTATAATTTTAACCCAGCTGGGTATCGACTTCGGTCGAGAGTTCACAAGGAAGTGTACTGCAGGGCAAGAGAACCAATATGGATTCTGTTGGAATATGCGAAAGGTTATGAGGAATATGTAAGGTTAGGTGATCTTCGGGGACGAAGATCATTTTAAGGGGGGTAGAATGTAACACCCTGCAAATTCTATTGGGGTCAAGTTGCAATAATTTGAAAATTTGAGTTAGTTATGTAAATCTCATGTTCAACATTGCTTGCTGACATCTATCACAGAGAGTAAACTGTAGTGTGAATTCAAATCAGGGGCATTTATGCTATTATTAAGAAACTAGGGCCTATATGTAATTTTATAGAATTGCATTTCTGGCTGATTCCTAGCCAAATTGAGTTTACTAAGGAATTGTGGGGGGGCTTATACAAAAGCATCTAATCTATTGGGGCCAATATAGAATTTTCTGAAGTCATCAAGTTCCATGGATTCACTATCTACCCTAAACTTTTGAAAATTTTCACAATCACCCCAAGTGCATGAAAGACACTTGTCAAGGGAATTTTGACACCTCAAGAATGAGGTGGCAACATCTCCACTCTCCTTCCCACTAACTGGTCCAAAGGGATCATCTTCATCATAATCAACTTCTTTATCATCTCCTTCTTTCTCTAAGATCATCAACATCACCACCATGGTACCACCAAGAATACCGCCAAGTAAACACCACTTCCTCCTCATCAAATCAAAAAACTGTTGTGGCCTAAGAACCTCCTCGTTACCGTGATCAAAAAGCACAAGTTGATTTGGAGTTACATTGCAGAGGGAGGGAGTAATCGGGTAAGGAAGTTGCGAACCCTAGCTTGCAAATCGAACGAATTCTCTTCCATAGTAGAAATTCGTGATCTCTAACCTAGTCTATGTTGTTGGCGAGGTAAAACCGAACCAGAAGAGACCTTCCTCACCGGCCAATTTGGAGTTTCATGTGTCTGGCCGGAATCTGGGCAGAGAAGCCGCCGGAAGCGACGAAGCTCACCGGAGGTGAGATAAATCCCTCGTTTTTTATCCGTTTTCAGTTATTTTTGCATATATGAGCTCCCTATGAGATTTAGAACTCATTTAGGGCACTGTAATCAACCCAGAATGCTCTTAATGGCCGTCTGATTCTTGCTGCTCGCATTTTTCCGGCGGGTTTTATCCCCCTGATACAGCAGCGTTTTCTCACTCGTTTCTCGATATTTTTGAGAACGGATTGATGCCCTATACTGTATGGATCACCCTCTACGAGTTTGTAGTACATTTCATCGTGTGATTTAAGCTCTAACATGCCTAAATTTGAGGTTAAAGTTGCGACGAAGCTGTGTTCGAACCTGCATGTTCTTGACTTACGTTTTCTGACCAATTTCCAGTGCTTGTAGCTTAGTCTAATCTTGATGATTTTAAGTGATTCCTGCACCTGCATACTCCTTGTGTGTCACACTCTAAATTTGATGTTAACAGGTTCCTGTGATCTAACCCCTAGCTTGTCTGAATTTTGCCTCCAAGTCACTGCACACGTGTTTCAAACATTCCTTGTGCATACTTACAGTCTTGACTTGGGGTTTTTGCTCTACTTTGAGCACTTGAAACTCCCTCCCTGCTTGACGAAATGCCGATCGACTTGTTTCGTTGTAATCCCAATGCAACGCTCTATAACTCTTATACTGATTTCATCCAGTGATGGATCTTTAACTACCTCAAATTCATGCTTGAACCTACTGCACAACAGTGTTTGTAATTGTCAAAAAACTTAGGAAAAATGGCTAAGTATAGATGGCTTGAAATTGTCAAACTTTGATCTACAATATATCTTTGTCTATTTCAAGTTTCTAAGAGCTTGAATATGTTCTAGAATCCTTGTTCACTCAGCTACAAAACCCTATTCTTGAATTTTCCAAACTCTTTCTCAATTGATCATAATCTAGCTCCAAAGTGGGCTGCTTGTGCTGAATTCTCTCAAGCTTTGACTTCAAATTTTTTTTAGTCAAAAGGACCTCTCTGGCCTTACTAATCTTGAGCGAAGTTTCTCATATTGCTACTCTGGGCCTGATTGTCAGGTTTGACCAAAATTGACCTATTGGGAATACATGTTTGATCAAATCTGTGTGAGGGACAAACTGTAATATCACATAAAGTTGTGTCAAGACCTGAATAATATTTTGGAGGCCATATACATATATTACATGGATAATTGGGGTCGAATGATTTGTTCTAGGTTGTATTGACCAAGTCAAGTGACTGAGGGCCTTTCTGCAATTTCGCCAAACTTTAGGAGCTTAAGTGCAAATAACTAAAAGTTATAGACTTAACTCCATAAATTCCTGAGAATGTTAAGATGGTGTTTTTCATACTATTGACAATAGGTTGACATGTTTAAAGAGGGTTCAGGCCTAGTCAGGGGCTAAAATGCAATTCACTCAAAACATCAGGGACTTGAGTGTCAATAATAAGAATTGGGGATTCAAGCTAGTAGGCTAGTGGGAGACTTAATAACTCATGAGATTAGCTAAATAGGCATAGCAGAGGGGTTCAGTAACAATCAGGGACTGTACCGATGAGACTAAGACATCGGGGGACTGAATAGAAAGATTTGGGCTCGGCAGCCCGACAGTCGCATGCATACGGACTTATCTCTCACTAATGAGGGAAATTACTAATAAATATACATAATTTGGTATTTGTAGAGGTGAAAATGATAGAGAATCAGCAGCGCTGATCAGGAGCACTGGGCAGGCTACAGGTAAGCATAAGAATGCCTAAATTTGTCGTTGGAGAATTACTGAGTATATGGATGAGTCTATGAATACCTGATACATGGATCTTGAAGTAAGTACGTTGGATCATGCGTATATATACATACATTCATGTATTCATTTTATGTTTCGTGCTTATCTCTAGATTACTTGGTTGAAATAGGTAACGTGATTACTGTAGACCCTTGTATGGTCACTACAGGCTCCGGCCGTCTAGCTGCTGTGGTGGCAGACACACATGGGACCCGGTCTACGGGCTTTACATTTATCGCCTATGGGCATAGTCGGTACATCGCTAGCTCCCGACTTGTAGGCAACTAGTACTACTCTCTGGACTGACGATCAAGTAGGGGGTGTGCACACTTAAGGTCTAGTTTGTCATGGTGGATAAGTGGATACCGGAGTAAGGAATTGATTTGGACATGTTACAACTGAGTATTAATGGATATCTAACATATTGGGCTAGTTTTCTCTTTGATCTGGGATGTGAGTCAGGTTATATGGTGTATGCGTTGCAAGTACAGGTTAAACACTTTCGAAGTTGTTAATATCCAGTTTGTCTTAAAATCTATTTTAATCATTGCAACCTGACGTTGTAACGTCACTGCCTTTCACTCTCGGCAGGGGAGCACGCGGGATGCTGGGATGTAGACAAACACTTAGAATTTGACACACGCAGTATAATGACTACAATTGTAAGTTTATTAAATTTTTTGTTTCTTTTATTTTGTCTCATAACGGAGCCATTAGGTTTAGACTCCTTGCTAAGCACCTCCGTGCTTTGCGGAGGGCATCTCCGGAGAGTCTGGGGGATCTAAGTGTAATTCTCCAGTACTCTAGGATGGGGGTGTTACAAATGGTATCAGAGCGGAGGTTCTGTGAAAAGGCAAAATAAGAAACACAATAAATAGGTGTATATAGATTTCGAAAACTAAAATGAGATAGGAAACAAACTAAAACTGGAATAGGATGGTTGGGGGAGCGCTGGTGAGGGAGCTATATGTGCATTCGTAGGCCAGATAGGCTTTTGTTGTTGTTGGCTGAGATTCAAGTTGTTTCATTGATTTGTATGATAAAAGAATGCATGATACGTATATAGAGTATTTGACATGGAACGATACTTGGATTTGCTACCGGTATGATTTGAGAATTTAATTAATGGGCTGGTATGAATCTTGTGGATGTGAATCAGCCTGGTCTAGCTATGATATTATTAAGAATATATGTTCTGTCAGCTAGAGAGATGCCATATGGGTGAATGTAATTTGTCTAAAACAAAGCCAATATTAACTTGTATAGTTAAATAGGAATTGGAATTGCTAAGTAGAGATAAAATCTTGTGATTGAACGACCTTATTATACTAGTGGGATAGTCAGGAACTTGATAGAGGCTTGGTAAGAACATTGTATGGTGTAAACCAATGGGGTAAAGTACAATGGGATTTTTTTAGATATCTGTGTTGTCAGCAAGAGAGCTGGCATGTAATTAGAGGAGAATCTCCTGAAATAGAACTAACGTCATCTGCAAAATTGAATAGGAACTGGAACGATAAAATCAGGATGTAGATAGGTAGCGAAATGATCTTTCCAGGGATCCTAGGTCGGCATAGGCATCTGATAAGTGGAAACGGATGATAAATAGTTAGGATCGTTAGTAGCAGAGATAGAATTGCATGTGTAGCATGAGTATGCGATTGAAGTATGGAATAAAGGGTATGAGATGGGATATGCGTACATCGGGACATTGAATAAGGAATAAGGGAATTTTTGAAGTGACGAGAAGGTTGGGAATATGCATCGAGTGTACTACTGAGGACAAGTGGTGGGGCTGGGAAAGAATCGTACCAAGAAGAGGGGCTTGTGACCAGAGGTATTACAGAAGCAGGGGAGTTGGAATGGCTAGATAGCGTGAATGATAAGTTGGCTGGGAAACGGAAGGGTTCCGATCTAGATATTTAGAGGATTAGTATAAAAGGTGAAGTTCTAAGTATGAGGGGGGCCGGTCTATCGGAGGGGTCTATTTACTTGGGTGATGGTGGAAGTGGAGGGCATGAAGATAAGTGGAGTATACAAAGTGAAAGGAAGTCAATGAGGTGTTAAATACAAAATCAGGGGTCAGGGTAATGTTGGAAGTTGTCATTCATCACATTATGGGTGGAAAATGAAGGTTTCATATATAAGTGATTGTACTCAAGTATGAGAGGTGAGGGGATCATTGTACAAGTGATGGGAAAGGGGATTAAGTAACTTCCAAATGTTTTAGGGACAAGGAAAACTGTGGGAGAGAGACAAGTGTGAGGACATATATTAACTTGAGGTGCTTTACATGGGATAAATCTTTGGTGGACGGTGGGAAAGAGACCTAAATTCGTTGCCTAGACGTGCTTGCTGCAGAACATAATGTAATTCTTCAGGATAAAAATTTAGACTAACTGTGAGGTATACAGAGGGGATCTAGTCAAGGCAACAGTTACAAGCTGAGAAGGTAGTTATACCAAAGGGTCCATACAACATATCGGAGCGTTAGGTTAACGAGTAACAGGAGACGAATAAAACCAGCAAAGACAAAGTAAGGTTGATTAGTCTTAGAATGTGGAGACACAATAAGTCTTAAGACATGGATTACGTGGGAGCGTGTTACAGTACAACTCAGAATCTTAGCGGTAAATAAGCAATAAGGGCTATAATAATGACGAAATCAGGTCGAATTGTTTATGAGGATCAGACCAACCGAAGCTCTAAGAAAACCGAGTAGCAGGTAAGTAGATCAACGAGTTAGAAGGACATACCATAGAAGATTATAATTTTAACCCAGCTGGGTATCGACTTCGGTCGAGAGTTCACAAGGAAGTGTACTGCAGGGCAAGAGAACCAATATGGATTCTGTTGGAATATGCGAAAGGTTATGAGGAATATGTAAGGTTAGGTGATCTTCGGGGACGAAGATCATTTTAAGGGGGGTAGAATGTAACACCCTGCAAATTCTATTGGGGTCAAGTTGCAATAATTTGAAAATTTGAGTTAGTTATGTAAATCTCATGTTCAACATTGCTTGCTGACATCTATCACAGAGAGTAAACTGTAGTGTGAATTCAAATCAGGGGCATTTATGCTATTATCAAGAAACTGGGGCCTATATGTAATTTTATAGAATTGCATTTCTGGCTGATTCCTAGCCAAATTGAGATTACTAAGGAATTGTGGGGGGGCTTATACAAAAGCATCTAATCTATTGGGGCCAATATAGAATTTTCTGAAGTCATCAAGTTCCATGGATTCACTATCTACCCTAAACTTTTGAAAATTTTCACAATCACCCCAAGTGCATGAAAGACACTTGTCAAGGGAATTTTGACACCTCAAGAATGAGGTGGCAACATCTCCACTCTCCTTCCCACTAACTGGTCCAAAGGGATCATCTTCATCATAATCAACTTCTTTATCATCTCCTTCTTTCACTAAGATCATCAACATCACCACCATGGTACCACCAAGAATACCGCCAAGTAAACACCACTTCCTCCTCATCAAATCAAAAAACTGTTGTGGCCTAAGAACCTCCTCGTTACCGTGATCAAAAAGCACAAGTTGATTTGGAGTTACATTGCAGAGGGAGGGAGTAATCGGGTAAGGAAGTTGCGAACCCTAGCTTGCAAATCGAACGAATTCTCTTCCATAGTAGAAATTCGTGATCTCTAACCTAGTCTATGTTGTTGGCGAGGTAAAACCGAACCAGAAGAGACCTTCCTCACCGGCCAATTTGGAGTTTCATGTGTCTGGCCGGAATCTGGGCAGAGAAGCCGCCGGAAGCGACGAAGCTCACCGGAGGTGAGATAAATCCCTCGTTTTTTATCCGTTTTCAGTTATTTTTGCATATATGAGCTCCCTATGAGATTTAGAACTCATTTAGGGCACTGTAATCAACCCAGAATGCTCTTAATGGCCGTCTGATTCTTGCTGCTCGCATTTTTCCGGCGGGTTTTATCCCCCTGATACAGCAGCGTTTTCTCACTCGTTTCTCGATATTTTTGAGAACGGATTGATGCCCTATACTGTATGGATCACCCTCTACGAGTTTGTAGTACATTTCATCGTGTGATTTAAGCTCTAACATGCCTAAATTTGAGGTTAAAGTTGCGACGAAGCTGTGTTCGAACCTGCATGTTCTTGACTTACGTTTTCTGACCAATTTCCAGTGCTTGTAGCTTAGTCTAATCTTGATGATTTTAAGTGATTCCTGCACCTGCATACTCCTTGTGTGTCACACTCTAAATTTGATGTTAACAGGTTCCTGTGATCTAACCCCTAGCTTGTCTGAATTTTGCCTCCAAGTCACTGCACACGTGTTTCAAACATTCCTTGTGCATACTTACAGTCTTGACTTGGGGTTTTTGCTCTACTTTGAGCACTTGAAACTCCCTCCCTGCTTGACGAAATGCCGATCGACTTGTTTCGTTGTAATCCCAATGCAACGCTCTATAACTCTTATACTGATTTCATCCAGTGATGGATCTTTAACTACCTCAAATTCATGCTTGAACCTACTGCACAACAGTGTTTGTAATTGTCAAAAAACTTAGGAAAAATGGCTAAGTATAGATGGCTTGAAATTGTCAAACTTTGATCTACAATATATCTTTGTCTATTTCAAGTTTCTAAGAGCTTGAATATGTTCTAGAATCCTTGTTCACTCAGCTACAAAACCCTATTCTTGAATTTTCCAAACTCTTTCTCAATTGATCATAATCTAGCTCCAAAGTGGGCTGCTTGTGCTGAATTCTCTCAAGCTTTGACTTCAAATTTTTTTTAGTCAAAAGGACCTCTCTGGCCTTACTAATCTTGAGCGAAGTTTCTCATATTGCTACTCTGGGCCTGATTGTCAGGTTTGACCAAAATTGACCTATTGGGAATACATGTTTGATCAAATCTGTGTGAGGGACAAACTGTAATATCACATAAAGTTGTGTCAAGACCTGAATAATATTTTGGAGGCCATATACATATATTACATGGATAATTGGGGTCGAATGATTTGTTCTAGGTTGTATTGACCAAGTCAAGTGACTGAGGGCCTTTCTGCAATTTCGCCAAACTTTAGGAGCTTAAGTGCAAATAACTAAAAGTTATAGACTTAACTCCATAAATTCCTGAGAATGTTAAGATGGTGTTTTTCATACTATTGACAATAGGTTGACATGTTTAAAGAGGGTTCAGGCCTAGTCAGGGGCTAAAATGCAATTCACTCAAAACATCAGGGACTTGAGTGTCAATAATAAGAATTGGGGATTCAAGCTAGTAGGCTAGTGGGAGACTTAATAACTCATGAGATTAGCTAAATAGGCATAGCAGAGGGGTTCAGTAACAATCAGGGACTGTACCGATGAGACTAAGACATCGGGGGACTGAATAGAAAGATTTGGGCTCGGCAGCCCGACAGTCGCATGCATACGGACTTATCTCTCACTAATGAGGGAAATTACTAATAAATATACATACTTTGGTATTTGTAGAGGTGAAAAGGATAGAGAATCAGCAGCGCTGATCAGGAGCACTCGGCAGGCTACAGGTAAGCATAAGAATGCCTAAATTTGTCGTTGGAGAATTACTGAGTATATGGATGAGTCTATGAATACCTGATACATGGATCTTGAAGTAAGTACGTTGGATCATGCGTATATATACATACATTCATGTATTCATTTTATGTTTCGTGCTTATCTCTAGATTACTTGGTTGAAATAGGTAACGTGATTACTGTAGACTCTTGTATGGTCACTACAGGCTCCGGCCGTCTAGCTGCTGCGGTGGCAGACACACATGGGACCCGGTCTACGGGCTTTACATTTATCGCCTATGGGCATAGTCGGTACATCGCTAGCTCCCGACTTGTAGGCAACTAGTACTACTCTCTGGACTGACGATCCAGTAGGGGGTGTGCACACTTAAGGTCTAGTTTGTCATGGTGGATAAGTGGATACCGGAGTAAGGAATTGATTTGGACATGTTACAACTGAGTATTAATGGATATCTAACATATTGGGCTAGTTTTCTCTTTGATCTGGGATGTGAGTCAGGTTATATGGTGTATGCGTTGCAAGTACAGGTTAAACACTTTCGAAGTTGTTCAATATCCAGTTTTTCTTAAAATCTATTTTAAACATTGCAACCTGACGTTGTAACGTCACTGCCTTTCACTCTCGGCAGGGGAGCACGCGGGATGCTGGGAAGTAGACAAACACTTAGAATTTGACACACGCAGTATAATGACTACAATTGTAAGTTTATTAAAGTTTTTGTTTCTTTTATTTTGTCTCATAACGGAGCCATTAGGTTTAGACTCCTTGCTAAGCACCTCCGTGCTTTGCGGAGGGCATCTCCGGAAGTCTGGGGGGATCTAAGTGTAATTCTCCAGTACTCTAGGATGGGGGTGTTACAAAGGAGGTCTTGGTTTCCGGGATCTTGAAGCTCAGAACCGCGCGCTACTTGCCAAAACAGGGTTCCGACTCCAAACTAACTCGGACAGTCTGCTTTACCAGGTTCTTAAGGGTCGCTACTTCCCTCGCTCAGACTTCAGTGATGCCAAAGTACCTTCCACGGCCTCGTGGGGGTGGCAGAGCATTTGTTGGAGTCGGCCAGTGGTCCAAACTGGTACTCAATGGATCGTTGGCCACGACAATTCGATTCATCCCTTTCGTCATAATTGGATTCCAGCAGCAGGAATGACTTTTGAACAACCGCCTCCAATTCTCCTCTAGCTTTTCCCGACTCTTACCGTCTCAGATTCATCCTCAGACATTCAGGCAAATGGAATACACAGCTTCTCCAGTGTTTTTTCACGTCAACACAAATTACGGCCATCTCCTCCATCCCCATTACTGATCAATCTCACGACGATGTCATGGTTTGGGCCAAGACTTCTTATGGCCGCTTCACAGTAAAGTTTGCTTACGGGATCGAACAGACTATGCGACAACAACCGTCATCGTCATTGGACTCCCGCACTGACACATTAGGACAGTTATTGCTTTCACTACAGAAACTTTGACTCCAGCCAAAAAATTATTACTTCATGTGGAAGATTCTGACAAACTGCTTGGCGGTCAAAGCTAACCTTCATCACCGACATGTACCTATCGACTCTCAGCTTTGTGATCTCTGTCAGGCTGATTTTGAAACGCTACACCACTGCTTTTTCCAATGTACCCATGCCCGGGTTACTTGGTTCGAATCCAGTTTAGGACTGCGACCCTTGGTTCAGAATCACGATGATCTAACCCAACAAGTTGGAACCATGCTTCACAGCATCCCTTCCGATGTCGAGAGAACTCGCTTTGTTCTCACACTCAGACAAATTTGGCTTTCCAGGAACGCGACTACAATTAATGGTAAGTTCATGACAACCGCGCAATTCTTAGCAGCCATTGCCTACGCCATAACCACTCATCACTACCGTAACAAGATCAGCCACCACGCTACACCGTCATCCGTTGTACTTTCCCCCTTGGAAACAATTTTTGTTGCTTCTAACGATACGTCCCAACCTACTGTATCTTCGACTAAGGTCTTCTTCGAAGTTGATGCAGCTTGGAAGCCAAATCCTACTCATCAGCTGCTTGGGAAGACTATCAAGACCACACTGTCTTCGACCATACCTCCTTCCTCGCTCAAACGCCATTACAGGCAGAGGCACGAGGGGCTACTGCAGCACTCAAATGGTTGCTTTATCATGGGTACACAAACATTGAGCTACGCACAGACTGCAAGACACTGATCAGAGGCCTCAACGATCAACAGCATCCTCCGGACATCCTCACGCTTCTGAAAGACCTCCACACATTAGCCTCTTCTTTTCTGTCATGTGTCATTAGATTTGTGGGTCGAGATAATGTTAAAACAACCCACTGTTTAGCATCTCAGTATTACCGTACTTGTAACTCTCCTCATTAAATAATAATATTTATCTTTAAAAAAAAAGAGTCAGTGGAGAGATTTTCTTAAACGGAAAAATCCACCTGTACTATCAGCCCCTTTACTTTATCGAAAGGCATTTTCACCCAGTTTTGTTTATAAAATGACATTCTCAACCCCCTACTGTGCCGAATTTGAGAAAACTGGACTTTGGAGTTGGTTATGTCACTTAATGTAGGGTTTGGGACAAATTCACCCCATTTATGTAAAATATGAAAGTTAGGGTACTGGGGGGGGGGGTGGATCCAATAATTTAACTCAGTTGAGGCTAAAATTTTAAAACTTGACATTTTGCTAAATAAAATTAAGTAGAGGGGTTATCACTCACCACTTAGATCCGCCACAGATGGTACCATTGACTTGTCCATGATATGGATGATAAATTTGTTTCAATATTTTTTTTTCCAGTGATTGACCTCGTTACAAACTAACAACATAGCAGTCAGGAAAGGGAAGTTATTTGATGTTCGGGTACGTTGAAGGAGTGAATGTGTCATTTTCCAAGCTAATATGGGCCAAAGTGTCCTTCAATCAAACTACAGGGGTGCTGAAAGTGTCTTTTAACCAATGGGATAAGCCTGAAAGTAAATAAGTTTCCCACGCAGAAATACATGCTGGAGAGAATCTTTCTTAAGCTGTGACAGTGATCGCGAAGATCTAGAGACAGAAAGGAAAGGGGACTCTGTTTTTTCTAAACCATCTGTATAATTTCCAATTTTTAGACCCGTTACATCGATTGCCTTTTCTATTAAGAGTTTCGGTTTCCTTTTCTATTTTGATATCTTAGTCCCAGTAAGATTCCTTCCTCATAAATACTCCTTCACTCACCTTCCTCACTCTCTCTGTTCCGTGTTCTTCAAACCACTCTCTGTTCTACAATGGAAAAGCTTAAGCTTCGTGTTCGCCGAGACGAGCAGAATAAGATAGCTCTTGATCGGACAAACAACATTGTCGCCGGCGATCCTCGTCCGGGGAACATCCGCCACTCTCGTGAGTCGCATGTGGTCGGAAACCCTCGTCGGAAACCCAATTCAGACGCTAGCTCCGGTGCCGGAAAGTCTCTGTTTCTTGATAAAGAGAGGGGAAAACAGTCTCCTCCGCCGTCCGCAGCCGTGGACGGCGGCGACCCACGTCGCCGAATCGGCTCGGAAACCGATTCCGTGCTAAACCCAGTTATCAATTTGTCGAATTTGTTACCGGGTTGGTCGGCGAAAGCAAAGAGACGACAGTCGAGCCAATCAGCTTCGCCGGAAAATCAAGAAACAGAGTCTCTGAACAGAGACCCCCAAACCCAGAACCAGAAGCCGAGAATTGATGATTCGATTCAAGAATCGAAGCCCCAAAAGAGAAGAATCGACACCCTTCAGATTGATTATTCCAATTCTAGCTTCAATTCATCATCCATAGCCAAGAAGGCCAAGATCGTTGATAAGAGAGAAAAGGAGGGAAAATTGGGGAAGAGATCTTATTACAGAGAGTTTGACGATCCAAACAAGTACCACAAATCTGTGATCAAGAAGGAGGACTTCACAGTGACCAAGACCTGCCAGATCGATTCCAAGTCAGAGAATATAACAATCAAGCACAAGACCAAGAAGAAGATTAGTTCAATAGGTGGTGATTCAGTATTAGCTTCAACATCTGAAACCCACAAGTGTGGGATTTGTGGCAAGGCTTTTAGTTCTCATCAAGCTCTGGGTGGTCACATGTCAATGCACAACAGGTTGATGAAGATCACTCCCAAATCAGTGAATGAGTTCAAGGAAGGCCAAGGTAGCGACGGCGGAGTTAGTGGCGGTTCAAAGCTAGTAGAGGATGAGAATGCTCACCAATGCAAGGTTTGCAAGAAGAGTTTCCCCACAGGTCAAGCTCTTGGGGGTCACCAGAGGTGCCATTGGATTAGCCCTCCTGGTGAAAACCCTAATGAAACTAATCTTCTAGCCCTGGTGTCCACTGATGATGCAGCAATGGTGAGCTTGGGCGGCGCCGGTGGTGGCCGGAAAGTTCTAGACCTTGATCTCAATCTAGCCCCTCCCATGGTTGATGATGAAGATGATTCTGGAGATGGTCTTGCTTCTTCCTCTCACAATTCAACAGATTAAAAGTCTCATTAGTGGCTTATTTTGGGATATGAGTTTTTGTTTAAAATTAGGGCTTCTTGTGATTCTGAATTTGTAGCTTCTTCATAGTGGAAAGTGGAAACATAAGTTTCTAGGGTTTGTTTAGTTTAGTTTCAAGAAGAATTAGGGTTTTAACTTTTAAGTGTACATAGCCTGATGATACAATTCCATGTCTTTTGGAATGCCATATAAGTAAAGGCAGTAGAAGAAGAATATAGCTATTCACTCTTGTCTCAAACTGATCAGTCATTCTAATAGCCAGCATGCAGTTTCTATAACTTTTCTCAATTTGTGATGTACTCTTATGAGTGTTCCCCTTCCTAGTACTACAATTTGCGTACTTGGTAATATTGATTTGCCTAGTGTCCCCTACTAGTTATACTGTATTACTGTTTATAGCATTGAGAGCGCAGAACACTAACTTTAGTTTGAGCTTCTTTCATTGGTCTTTAGCAATGCTGTAGCCTTCTAATTTTGTGTGTATCCTAGATTACTCAGCAAGCACCCGTACTTGATCCATCATGATAAGAGTTCTTTGTTCTTCTACGAGAATGGCGTCATCCACTAGTACTACTGCCAATCTCCATGTTTGGATTACTATTTCTTGTCATAACAAGGCACTGAAGTTATGGTTTCTAGAAGAGCCATCTTGAATTCTGAAACCCCGGGGACGCTTAGTGTTTCTCCGAAGTTGAATTGTGCGTTCTCGAATAGAGTAACAATGACCGCGCCGCTAGATATCGAATTGGTAACATCAAAGGATAAGCTTGGCTAAATCCAGTAATCGGTACCAGTAAAGCCACACTTTGTGAATAGGAGTTCAAAAACATTTAGTAGGCCTTCGAATCAGTTGCCAAGCAATGCATTGTGTTGTTAAAACTCCTTTAATCCCTTTCCTTTTTGGAAACAGCGGTTTCAGTTGCTCATATTCACGTTTAAGAGAAGTCGAGTAAGACTGACTGCTCATCTGACAGCCAAACAACAAACCAACACTCGTCTATTGGAGACGATCTTCTACCTCAGCCGTGTCAACACATTTAAGTATACAACCTATCAATATGTATCATCTAATGAGGTTATATGCAATTGTGCAATGCAATGCAAGCTATGCAAGTCAAATGCAATTTGCCTCTGATGCATCAGACTTGTTCAGTACAGTCTTTGATGTGCCAAAACCCCCAAACCATACTCATTCAAGTCCAATGACAAGTCAACAGTAACTCCAAATCATGCAAATGAACTCATCTTAACATTCTACAACTCTTACTTAATTACATACAGGTGTTTGTAGTTTGCTAAAACTATAGTTAAGTCGTTGACTTTGTCCAACTCTAACCCATGTTTCCTTAAACTGACTCCATGTCACATAAGTTCTCACATAATAAGACAAAATCACTTCAGATAAGGATTTGACCTCATATTTAACTTTAAGTGAAATTACAAATATGCCCTTCATAAACAGCTTAATCAAACTTAGACTTCTCATAAGTTAACTTGCTCAAAGGATGACATACAAACCCAAAATTATTATATTTGAACAACTTTCATTAGGAATTCTAAGGTTAAAAGGGTCATCTAAGTGGTCAAAATGGGAAGTAAATGAGAAGAGAAAGTCAATTCTAAATACTCGACTTCTAATCAATTCAAGGTGAAAGTTGGAAAAGTGAAAGCATGTTTTGAAATAGAGAGATCACGAAATCCAAATCAAGTTGAGTCACCAAACACTCAGTGAGATACAAGAGGTCAAAGTGAGGTAGAAAATATGATTCGAACACTTAGACTTTTCCAATGATCTTTACAGTTTCACAAGAGCAAATTTGAGCCTGATTTCTAGGATTTCTAGAAGGATTACATGAATAAGAGAGAGTGAATGAATGTTTCAATGCCATTCTTACACAGAAGTAAGCAGAAATAGATTTCACCAAATACTAGTACACAACAAGATATGAGTTCACAATCTTGACTAGATTAACATATGCTCCCAACACCTAGCCAATTTTATAGCATTGACAGTTTTAAACTTCAAAGGGTACCAAATTGCATTCAATTATAGAATGATCTTGAGTTAGGTTCGAAGTTATAATTGCATTGATTTGCAGCTTAATTGACAGGCTACACATAGGAGAAAACATAAGTGTCATACATCAATTGTTGAGCAAGTTACGATCCTTGAAAGATAGCCAAATTCCTCGGGGCATGTTCTTGACAGTTCGGATCAAGTTTTTCCAGCAAGTTCAAGGTCAATTTACATAGCCTTAAAGATTGATTCAGAAGAAAAGAACAACATGAAAGTTGTAGATTGATTGGCAGGGAAATGGCATCATCAATCAGAATTTCAAACAATTCATCTGAGATTAAGATATATGCTCATGAACAGGGTGTGATCATTGCCCAACAAAATGATGACATGCAAGAAACAATTTCAATGCAAATGGTAATATGGCTGAATTCTAGGTTAGAAAATGTGTTCTATAGCATCCAGTGATCATGCAAAAACAATCAGAGAAAGAAGTTATCAAAGATCGAGAGTTTTACCAAGTCTTGAATTGGAGATGATTTTCCGCCGACTTTAAACCCTGAATTCGGTGGAACTGAATTATTTTCTTTGACTTGTTGAGGTTCAATTATCTTTCTAAGTTAGCTATACAACCTTAAAAACCTTAAAATTTGAATGAAACACTTTATAAGTCACGAATTACACTACAGACGTAGAATTTGACTATTTAGTATTTACCAAGTTTAGAGAGCTTGGCACCTCATTATTCGTCAGGAGACTAGCTAGGATGAATCATGAAATAAAAGTTGTTCTGATGCATTAAGGCGATAGATAGTGACATTACACAAAACTTAGTGTTAGGGTTAGCTAAGAATTCTCACCTTTTGAATTGTAGTTCCATCCATAGTAATTCTAACAATTAAAGTCCAACCCCACAACAACTTGAATTACTAAACTTACCAAAATAGCAGTTGGATCACCTAAAAATTTAATCAGACATTTGCCCCAAAATTCTCTGATGTTGCACTTGAATACTGCCTAAAAAACTTGGAGTATTACACAAGAAATGTGTCCAAAGAGATTTGACAGGTACATAGCCTTGCAAGCATTTCCATAGAAATAAGTTATACTCTTCTGGCACGTGGAGCCCCGAGAGCTTATCCAAACGGGTGTAATGTGCTTATTAGCAATGAAAATATTTGTCCAGAAAGGATGGGGTCATTGATTCGGCCTCAAGAAAACTGTTAAAACAAGGTGTGGATACAAGAAGATGAAAACGATGAGCAAGAATAACGCACACAATTAGCGTGGTTGACTAGCAAAGTTGCTAGCTGCGTCCACTAGGTTTAGCTTGCCAAAGGACGGAATCAGGTATGATGTGCAAAGGCCTAACGACATCAGGATTTCTCCAATAGTTTGCGGGCTTTGGTATCAAGCGCCTTCAGAGGCACGCACTGGATGTGAAAGGAGGAGGAAAAATAAAATGGCGAGGAGGAGAAGAGAGTAGCACGAGTAGTAGCAATGGATATCACCTGGAAAAAATATTTCCTTCAAATTCTGACATGTCGCTTACTAGCATGTTTGGTTTGCATCACTGACTTATATTATTTTTCTAGTTGTGATTATAATACTCAATTATATTCCAAAAATAACAATACCTAAGTATGTATTTGAACCATTTTTTTTGAAAGGATGTATTTGAACGATTAATTACATTTCTTTACGTTAATAAATACACAAAATTCTAATTATGCAACAAAACACATCATTTTTCTTTTTTCTTAGTAAAAAGTTTTCCCATATCTCCATAAAATTAGAATAAAAATTAAAGGCTAAATTGCATCGGTGGTAGTCATAGTTTGATTTTTGTGTGGATTTGGTACCCATAGTTTTAATTGTAGCATTTCTGGTACTCATATTTTCAATTTGTTGCAACGGTAGTACCTTCCGTTAACTGTTCATCCATATGTGGATGGAAATATGTAAAAAGACTTGATGTTCGTTACGTTGAAGGAGTGAATGTGTGTAATTTTCCAAACTAGTATGGGGTTAAGCGGAGCGGATAAGCGTGGAAGTAAAAATGTTTCCCACGCAAAAATACATGCTTGAGAGAATCTTTCCAGCTGTCACAGTGATCGCGAAGATCTAGAGACAGAAAGGAAAGAGGACTCTGTTTTTTGTACAATTTCCAAATTTAAGACCCGTTACATCGATTGCCTTTTCTATTTTGATTTCTTATAAATACTCTCTCCCCTTACATTCCTCACAAATCACTCTCTGTTCTTAGATACTCTCTGTTATATTCAAATCACTCTCTGTTCTTCAATGGAAAAGCTCAAGCTTCGTGGTCACCGAGACCGACAAAAGATGGTAGCATCTGATGGGAGAACCAACATTATCGCCGGCGATCCTCGTCCAGGGAAGATCCGATACTCCCGGGAGTCCCATGTCGATGCAGAGAAGAGACAGTCACCTCCGCCGTCCTCCGCCGTGGACGGCGGCAACCATCATCGCCGATCCGGTTCGGAAACCGATTCCGTGCTAAACCCAGTTATCAATTTGTCGAATTGGTTACCGGGTTGGTCGGCAAAAGCAAAGAGACGACAGTCGAGCAAATCAGCTTCGCCGGAAAATCAAGAAACAGAGTCTCTGAACAGAAGCCCCCAAACCCAGAAACCCAAGGATTCAATTCACGAATCGAAGCCCCAAAAGCGAAGATTCGACACTCTTCAGATCGAACCCATGTATGGAAATCATTCCAATTCTTCTAATTCTCCTTCCTCTGAAGCCAAGAAGGCCAAGATCGTTGATCAGAGAGAAAAGGAGGGAAAATTGGGGAAGAGATCTTATTACAGAGAGTTCGACGATCCAAACAAGTACCACAAATCTGTTATCAAGAAGGAGGACTTCACAGTGACCAAGACCTGCCAAATCAATTCCAAGTCAGAGAATATAACAATCAAGCACAAGACAAAGAAGAAGATGATGAATTCAGTAGGTGGTGATACTGAATTGGCTTCAACATCTGAAACCCACAAGTGTGGGATTTGTGGAAAGGCTTTTAGTTCTCATCAAGCTCTGGGTGGTCACATGTCAAGGCACAATAGGCTGATGAAGTTAGTTCCCAAACCAGCTGTTAATGAGCTCAAGGAAGGCCAAGACGGCGATGGCGTAAGCGGCGGTTCAAAGCTAGTAGAGGATGAGAATGCCCACCAATGCAAGGTTTGCAAGAAGAGTTTCCCCACAGGTCAAGCTCTTGGGGGTCACCAGAGGTGCCATTGGATTAGCCCTCCTGGTGAAAACCCTAATGAAACTAATCTTCTAGCCCTGGTGTCCACTGATGATGCAGCAATGGTGAGCTTGGGCGGCGCCGGTGGTGGCCGGAAAGTTCTAGACCTTGATCTCAATCTAGCCCCTCCCATGGTTGATGATGAAGATGATTCTGGAGATGGTCTTGCTTCTTCCTCTCACAATTCAACAGATTAGAAGTCTCATTAGTGGCTAATTTGGGGATATGAGTTTTTGTTTAAAATTAGGGCTTCTTGTGATTCTGAATTTGTAGCTTCTTAGTGGAAAGTGGAAACACAAGTTTCTAGGGTTTGGTTAGATTAGTTTTAGTAGAATTAGGGTTTTAAGTGTACATAGCCTGATGATACAATTCCATGTCTTTTGGAATGCCATACAAGTAAGGCAGTAGAAGAAGAATATAGCTATTCACTCTTGTCTCAAACTGATCATTCTAATAGCCAGCATGCAGTTTCTATTACTTTTCTCAATTTGTGATGTATACCCCTCCTAGTACTACAATTTGCTTAATCTTGAATTGCCTTTCACTCAAGTGTCCCCTACTAGTTATACTGTTTATACAATTCAGAGTGCAAAACACAAAAATTTCATGTATCGCATAATAGTTATGTCTGATCTCGCTCTCGAAGGCCACGAAGAGAGAATTTCTTTCATGGTACCAGAGCCATCGTACGGCACATAAGTGGGGGACTAGTAGTCTGAGACCATCACATTATGGAACAACTAAAGGGAAAGGTAACCGGGAACATTCCAGGCCTTCTTTTGGTCTATGCAATGTCCCCACACAGGGCCTCTAACTTTAGATTGAGCTTCTTTCTGCCAAACAAGAAACCAACACTCGTCTCCTGGAGACGACCTTCTACCCCAGCTGTGTCAACACATTTAAGTATACAACATATCAATATGTAGTATCTATATGAGGTTATATGCAAGTGTGCAATGCAACGCGGGCTATGCAAGTCAAAATACAAATTTGCCTCTAATGCTTCAGACTTGTTCAGTACAGTCTTTGATGTGCCAGAACCCCCAAAACCATACTCATGCAAGTCCAATGGCAAGTCAACAGTAACTCTAAATAATGCAAATGAACTCAGCTTAAGAGCATCTCCAATGGTTAGGTTAAAAAGTTAGTTTAGTTATAATTTACATAATTAGAAGAAATAACAAGCTCCAATGGACTAGTTAAATGACTCAATACTTTACATATTATGTATCCCGCTCTCTACTAGTAGCTAGCTAGAAAGTAGGAAGTTAAACTTTTTGTGTCTATCTCTCTCCTACTCTAATTTAATAAATAAATATTTTTATAATTTCATACCTACAAGTTATGTAAAATACATGACACCATTGGGGCAAACACTAAATAGTTCACTTAGTTAAAATTTATACTAGCTATAATTTAGCTAAATGTGATTTTACCATTGGAGATGCTCTAACATTCTACAACTCTTACTTAATTGCATACAGGTGTTTGCGGTTTGCTAAGACTATAGTTAAGTCGTCGGCTTTGGCCAACTCTAACTCATGTTTCCTTAAACTGACTCCATGCCACATAAGTTCTCACATAATAAGAAAAAGATGGTGCATATAAGGATTTGACCTCAGATTTAACTTTAAGGTGAAATTACAAATATGCTCTTCCTATACAACTTAGTCAAACTTAGACTTCCCATAAGTTAACTTGCTCAAAGGATGACATACAATCCCAAAATTACATTTGAACAACTTTCATGAAGAACTCTAAGGTCAAAAGGGTCATCGAACTGGTCAAAATGGGAAGTAAATGAGATGAGAGTCAATTCTAACCTCAATTTCTGATCAATTCTGAAAGTTGAAAAACTGAAAGTAGGTCTTGGAATAGAGATATGAGGAAATCCAAATCAAGGTGAGTCACCAAATACTCAATGAGATACAAGAGGTCAAAGTGAGGTAGAAAATATGATTCGAACACTAGACTTTTCCAATGATATTTACAGTTTCACAAGAGCAAATATGAGCCTGATTTCTAGGATTTCTAGAAGGATTTAAAACATGAATAAGAGGAAGTGAATGAATTTTTCAATGCCATTCTTACACAGAAGTAAGCAGAAATAGATTTCACCAAATGCACAACAAGATATGAGTTCACAAACTTGACTAGATTCACATATGCTCCCAACACCTAGCCAATTTTATAGCACTTACAACTTTAAGCTTCAGAGGGTACCAAATTGCATTTAATTACAGAATGATCTAGAGTTAGGTTCAAAGTTATAATTGCATGGATTTGCAGTTTAATTGACAGGCTACACATAGGAGAAAACAGAAGTGTCATACATCACATGTTGAGCAAGTTATGATCCCTGAAAGATAGCCAAATTCCTCCAGGCATGTTCTTGACAGTTAAGATCAAGTTTTTTCCTGAAAGTTCAAGGTCAATTTACATAGCCTTATAGATTGGTTCAGAAGAAAAGAACAACATGAAAGTTGTAGATTGATTGGCAGGGAACAAGCATCATCAAGCAGATTTTCAAACAATTCATTAGAGATTAAGATATATGCTCATGAACGGGCAGGAAAATGATGACATGCAAGAAACAATTTCAATAAAAATGGTAATATGGCTGAAATATAGGTTAGAGAATGTGTTCTATAGCATCCAGCCATCCAGTGATCATGAAAAAACAACCAGAGAAAGAATTTATCAAAGATTGAGGGTTTTACCAAGTCGACGATTGGAGATGAGTTTTCCGTCGACTGTAAACCCTGAATCCGGCAGAACTGAATGATTCTATCGACTTGTTGATCTCCAATTGTCTTTAAAGGTTCACTACAGCCTTAGAATGTCAATGGAACACTTTATACGTCACGAATTACACTAGGATGTAGAATATGACTATTTACCAAGTTTAGAGTGCTTGGCACCTCATTATTTGTCAAGAGATTAGCTAGGATGAATCACGAATTAAAACTTGTTCATATGAGTTAAGGCGATAGATTGTGACATTACCCAAAACTTAGTGTTCGTTTAGGGTTAGCTACGAATTCCCAGTTTTTGAATTGCAGTTCCATACATAGTACTTCTAACAATTAAAGTCCAACCCCACAACAACCTGAAATTACTAAACTGCCCAAAATAGCAGTTGGATCACCAAAAATTTAATCAGATATTTGCCCCAAAATTCACTGATGTTAGTGGAGCCCCCAAAGCTTAAAACGGGTGTAATGTGCTTATATTCGCAATGAAAATATTCTTCCAGAAAGAATTGGGCCATTAATTCGGCCTCAAGAAAACTGTTAATTAAAACGTAAGGTGAATACAAGAACGATGAAAACAATGAACAAGAACGCACACAATTAACGTGGTTCACTAGCAAAGTTGTTAGCTATGTCCACGACGAAACAAATCAAATTTATTGATGAGATAGTCAATAACAATTGAGATACAGCACACCAATGGCCATGACATACACCCATATATAGATATATAGACCTAGACTGTGCCCAAAACAATGCCCAAAAGCTACCAAAGCCGAAAAGGAAACATCCCAAAAGTTGTTTAAACTGAACTAGGATACTCAGTAGGGTACTCATGGGGGCGGATCTATTATTTTACCTCAGTGGGGGTTACAAATGAATTTACATATAAAATACAGGTTAAAATTACAATTTCTAAAACTTGAGTGAGGAGTGTATAGCCTCCACAACTCACCTGTTAGATCCGCCACTAACGATACCATAGACTTGTCCATAATATGAATGATAAATTTGTTTCAATTTTTTTTCCAGTGATTGACCTCATCACAGACTAACAACGTCACAATCAGGAAGGGCAAGTTATTTGATGTTCGGTACGTTGAAGGAGTGAATGTGTCATTTTCCAAACTAGTATGGGTATAAGTGTCCTATAATCAAACTAGAGGGGAGCTGAGAGTGTCTTTTAACCAATGGGATAAGCGTGACAGTTATTTTTTCCCACGCAAAAAAATATATGCTGGAGAGAATCTTTCTTCTTCAGCTGTCACAGTGATCGCGAAGATCTAGAGACAGAAAGGAAAGGGGACTCTGTTTTTTCTAAACCCTCTGTATAATTTCCAATTTTTAGACCCGTTACATCGATTGCCTTTTCTATTAAGAAGTTTCGGTTTCCTTTTGTATTTTGATTACTTAATTAATCCCAGTAAGATTCCTTCCTCATAAATACTCCTTCACTCACCTTCCTCACAACTCACTCTCTCTGTTCTTCAAATCACTCTCTCTGTTCTTCAATGGAAAAGCTCAAGCTTCGTGTTGCTGCTGATAGGAGAACCAACAATGCCGCCGGCGATCCTCGTCCAGGGAAGATCCGATACTCCCGGGAGTCGCATATCGATGCAGAGAAGAAGAGACAGTCACCTCCGCCGTCCTCCGCCGTGGACGGCGGCAACCCTCGTCGCCGAATCGGTTCGGAAACTGATTCCGTGCCTCCCCCAGTTATCAATTTGTCGAATTGGTTGCCGGGTTGGTCCGCAAAAGCAAAGAGACGACAGTCGAGCCAATCAACGTCGCCGGAAAATCAAGAAGCAGAGTCTCTGTACAGAAACCCCCAAACCCAGAAGCCCATAATTGATAATTCAATTCAAGAACCGAAGCCCCAAAAGCGAAAAATCGACGCTCTTCAGATTGAACCCATGTATGGAAACCATTCCAATTCTTCTAATTCTTCTTTCTCTGAAGCCAAGGAGCTGAAGATCGTTGATCGGAGAGAAAAGGAGGGAAAATTGGGGAAGAGATCTTATTACAGAGAGTTTGATGATCCAAACAAGTACCACAAATCTGTGATCAAGAAGGAGGATTTCACAGTGACCAAGACCTGCCAAATCAATTCCAAGTCGGAGAATATAATAATCAAGCACAAGACCAAGAAGAAGATGATGAGTTCAGTAGAAGCTTCAACTTCTGAAACCCACAAGTGTGGGATTTGCAGCAAGGCTTTTAGCTCTCATCAAGCTCTGGGTGGTCACATGTCAATGCACAACAGGTTGATGAAGATCACTCCCAAACCAGTTGTTAATGAGCTGCTTAAGGAAGGCCAAGGTAGCGACGGAGTTAGCGGCGGTTCAAAGATTTTAGAGGATGAGAATGCCCACCAATGCAAGGTTTGCAAGAAGAATTTTCCCACGGGTCAGGCTCTTGGGGGTCACCAGAGGTGCCATTGGATTAACCCTAGTGAAATTAATCTAGGCCAGGTGTCCACCGATGATGCAGCAATGGTGAGATTGGGTGGTGGTGGTGGTGGTGGTGGCCGGAAAGTTGTAGACCTCGATCTCAATCTAGCCCCTCCCATGGTTGATGATGAATATGATGAAGGTGGTGTTTAGATCAAGTTTTTAGAGAGTTCTTTGTTAGATAGTTCTTGGTCCATGACATATAAGACTTCTTTGTTCTTCTAATTAGAGAATGGTTTCATCTTTCAATTTTTGTTTTTTGTTTATAACATGGCACTTGACCTCAGCTTCAATCTTTTTATTCATTGCAAGCTGATCATACTGCATGCAGTAAAAACTGTATCAAAAACATCTTGTATGACTCTGGACTATCTTCCACGGAGGGGCCAGCAATGTGAATATGAGCATGGACAGACCCAGAAAATTTTGTCGGGAGGGGCCAAAGGAAAAATGTGTGTCCTTAATATAGGGTTTTCTTTTCTTTTCTTTTTTTTCTATACAAAATACTACTTCGTACAATCCAGAACTTTTGTTTGCTATTTTGTATTTTTCTTTAGTAAATTTGACCTTTTAGTGACCTTCAATTTAAGTACGAAATTCACATAAACAAAATTGATAAGAGGGGCCATCAATTGAAACTTATGTGTATTTTAGAGATGTAGCTTAACATTCAAATATAAACTCAACTTCAAAACTTGTAAAATGCCATAACCTCCTGTTCTCCCTGTTGTATTTTTCTTCTTCAAATACCAAGCCAAGTCCAACTAGCTAGCTCCAATATCTCGCTCATTCACTCTATATTTATCTGTCTCATTCAACCGACAAGATCTTACATTTATCTCTACTCACCAATCATAAACGTTGCTACCCACGCCGCAAAAGCCACCCCAGCCCTGAGACTCTTTCTTCGTGAAATCTCTGCCTTGAAACATCATTATAGTATCTAGTTTGGACTTGTTTTGATGGCCAAAATTAAACTCAATCCGCTAATTTCAAAACCAAATTACTATAGAATGACCATAGTTTAATTTACTAGTTTGTGTTGGTGGTGGACCGGTGGTAGAGGACCTGTGGGGTGGAGGACTGGTGGTTGTGTTGGTGGGTGTTTTGTTGTTCTTCACTAAATTAAGGTGGAGAGAGAATTAGACATGACAGGAAATAAAGAAAAAAGAAAGACAAAATTGTAAAAAGCCCATTTCTCTTAATTACCGTGCCCATCCAAAGGGGGCTAAAGAGAAGAAACGGACTGGTACTCCATTTGGAGGACTACCAAATTTACTAGTCATTACAAGTAGAGTTTTATTACTCCCATATTACCCAGATCTTAATTAAGGGTGCTGATAATTACAGTACAAGATATACTAATTACAACACAAATTACTATAGAATGACCATAGTACCCTTTAGTTACACAACACCATGATTTCACACACCCTCTTCCTTCTCTTCTTGGTCCTCTCCCAGAGAACAGATCCACCTCTCAACACCATTATACTACCAACTCTCCAATCACAACACTCCTCAAAGCTTGAAGAAACCGCGGTGGTAGTAATTTCTTTTTTCTCAATTGTCAATTTTTGTTTCACAGCATGTTGCGATTAGCCCAGGTCTTGATTTTAGTTCCGATTTGCAACAAGAGGAAGCTGGAGGAAGGTTTGAAACTACAAGGAAACTTCAGGGGCTTTCTATAGTGTACTCGTGGTGGTTATGTCATTTGTGTACAGATGGATGGATGAAGCGGTGGTGAATACAATTCCCTGCGAGAGCCGGAGATGATCGTCATTTGTTTGAGACAGCTAATTATCAGCACCCCTTAATTAATTAGCTGTCTCAAACAAATTCTGATGCATAAACAAAAGAGTGAGTATTTCAATCAATATCAACTCAAAGAAAAGGAGTTCATCGAAAACTCAAAGAAAAGGAAATTACAAGTCACGTTCATCGCCCTTCTTCTGCACCGTTTCAACTACCTCAAGTTACCTTAATGATAGGAAACTCAACCGCACAATTCAGGTAATACTAATGGCTAAAGAAAAGAAACAACCGTACGTGTAGGTTTAGCTGCAAGAAAAAACAAGCAAACACGTAAATTTGAAAGATGAATGAATTCTAATACTGTCCTAATTTACGGAATCGCAAATTGAATTTCTTAGCTCAAGTTACCAGGCGATAAAGTCTTACTAAAAACATTAAAAAAAATGAAAAACTGCAATTTGACATCATAAAGGATAGGGGTGTATGCATTTCTTTTCTTACCAGGAAGAAAGAATAATAAAATAAAGTCAACAAGAACTTCATGTTGAATAAATATTGGCACAGTTCATCTTTCAACCCTTAACCAACATCATAATTACTACTGCATTAATGCAATTTCAACATTGTTCCACACAATTTTTTGTTTCCATCTACAACGAACCACAATCCATAACCATGATTAACCAAAGGAGCTATTATTTAGTACAATAAAACATTAATTATAAGCATAGTTGATTCTTAAACCTCCTTCACTTCTTGAGCAGGAGCAGCAACAACAGCAGCTGGTGGAACAGGAACAGCAGCAGTTGGTACTTGAACATCTTTCTTGTCATCAACCACCTTCACCATCACCTTCTCCTCCTCCTGGAAAGCCGTCACCGGAAAAGTCCTCGACAGGCCGGTCGGAGACTTGAAAGTGATCTTTCCGGTGGGCGGGTCCTCGACGTAAATGTCGCTGATGGTTGCCCACACCATGAGCTCTTTGGTCTTGACACCAGTGAGCTTCTTGATCTTGGTGGGCTCAACATAAGCTGTGACCTCAGTAGCATAAGACACTTGCTTCCCATTGATCTTGGCAAACTTGTGCTCAGTCTTCTTCTTCTGCTTTAGCCACACAAACCCTGTCTCTTCCACATAACCACACTCTTCCATGTCCTTCAAAGGCAAGAGACCAGTGGGTAGCCCCACTTCTTTCAGCAAGAACCTTGATTTCTCTTGACATAGATCATCTCCATGGTAGAGTTGGCTGGCTTTGGCTCTGATCTCATCTGTCACAAGTGACATCTTTGGGCTTGGATGCTAAAGTTGATGGATGAGAAAATGTGGTATGGAGGTGAAGAGGAAGTGGTTCATTTTATAGGTTGATGAGCTATAAAATGGTCTTCAAGGTTGAAAGATTTGCAACAATGCCATTTTGCTAGAATTTATAATTTGGCTTCCCAACCAATTGAAGCTTTTCATTAATAAGAAAATGACTATCATGGTCCAATGCAAATAAACATTTGGACAAAAAAAAGTACAAATAAACATAAATGTCACCGACAACAGTGAAGTCAACCTTGATAAGAGACACTTTCGCCCTCTCAGGTTTGTGAAAAGACACTTTCAAACCATTCCTGTTCGGGAAATGACACTCTCACCGCTTTTTGTTCTAAACTTAATGACACTTCTTGCACTTGCACCCCTTACTATGTCATATTATAGTCTTTTTTTTTATCTCCGTCATATTATAGTCTAATAGAGCAAATTTGTCCCTGGAACTATTATAGTGACTAACAACCACCCCCAAACTAATGATGTCACAATTAGGGAGTGTAAATATTCTGAAATATGACAGACATAAGGGCTGCAGGTTTCATTTCTCGAACTAGAAGGGTAAATGTGTCTTTTCATCAAACTTGAGGGGAAAGTGTCGTTAACCGATTTTAAAAAGGTGGGAAATTAAACCAAAAGGAAACCTCCTCAGTTTCAGCCGTGGTTCTGGCTGTTTTTGTTTGAGAGGTTATGCTCATGCTTTTTATGTTTACCAAAATAATGCTTGTGTGTTAGTAGTCAAAAAGAGTGGGATTATTCATTCATCAAAAAGATATACAAGTATGGGATGGAGTGATTGAATTCAACTTTTAGGTTAAAAAAACTAAATAGTGGATGCTTGGGTAAATTTTTTTCACTAGGAAACAAGGGAAAGTGGTAGTTTAAGCAAATACTGCAATCTAAAACAAGCCCTGAGGGGCAAAGTAAGGGGTGGTTCTCTCTTGGAATTAATAAAGCAGTTGGGATATTTAATAATGCAAGTGAAAAGGTAGTTGAAAGAAGTTACTAGAAACTAACAACTGTAAGCTGCAAGTCTACTAAATGTGAGATAGGACATCTAACACACTTACCAGTATCATTCATAAGCCTCACATCTGTCTTTCTACTATTTTTGATATGTATATAACGTATTTTTCTATGCAAAATGAACCATCACAATTATTATTACATTTCATGCAAGAGTTATGGGTGGTGGCCTGCTTTGTATTGTAGAGGGTGGATGAAACATTTATGGTTGTGGATACTGACTGGGTTGGTGGAATTGTTATGGTGATGGGTAATCAAAATATTGATCGCGTAGTTGGTTGGAGATTGTGTTGATGAGGGTACTTTTGGTAATTTAAATGGAAGATGCTAATATGAGTGCTCACAGTCAAAATTGTTCCCATGTACGGTTATAGGGTATTATTAGATTGCAAAAAGTAATAATAATATGCACACTTCGCGAATTGTCGATCCTGAGTTTTCTTAATTAGGTTTCTGTAATGTTATAGGACTAGTGAAAGGTTATTCATCTACTTAGCACACCCAGTATTGGTGTATGGCATTCGTAAGCATCACCCAAAAGCAGCATTTGCAATCCATAGAATGATATCCTGAGTTTTGCTAATTAGGTTCTGTAATGTTATAGGATATAGGAATAGTCAAAGGTTAATCATCTACTTAGCACACCCAGTATTGGTGTATGGCATTGGCAAGCATCACCCATAAGCAGCATTTGCAACCCATGTAATGATATTCAGGGTACAAGTGCGCGCAGTCAAATAGACAGCCAAAGGGTAGACAAAAGTCAAAACCGCCAAAACCTTAATTAGTCACTCAGATACATCACCTAAAATGCCCATCATCACCTAATTAAAATGTCCATGGAGGGTGTCGCTTCAGATCCTAACTCTTAGACCAAATTCGCCGGTCAAAAGATGGACCCGAAATACAAGAGCGTGAATTGAAGAGATAGAAGAACAGCAGACATAAGATAAAAAAAAATTTACTTGCATTCTGTCAGAATCAGACCAATCGCTTTATTCTTCCGTTTCTTCTTTATCAGTAGCTCGCTGTGAGATGCTTCCACAACCGCCCTCGGTAAAAGCTAGACAGAAGAAATAGTTAAATGTAAGTATATTTGGTTTTCAACTTAGTATGAGCATTACCATTGCACAGAAGTCCGAGAATTACTATTTCTGAGAAGAGAAATAGCCATCTCTACAATTCTACTACCAGTACTAAGCATGCTAACCAAATAACCAAGATGATTCTTACTATTATGCAAATCATAAAATCAAATGAAAGACCTGGATATGAAGACCAAAAGAAACGAACACAATTGAATATCACATACAAAGCCTTCTCTACTATTATTCAAAATCTATGATATAAAAGCTGGTTGCAAACGGTGGCGGAGCTACTAAGGGGCAAGGGTTGGCAATTGTCACACCTCACTTTTTCAAAATTGACCTTTTACCCCATTATTATGACTTTTGATCAAGATACCCTTTAACAAATACACAAATGTCTTGGTTCACTAGTACATTTAAAGAATACATTGACTTTTTTTGTTGTTCAGGCTGTTTATGGTCCCAAACCAAGAAGAAGTGCATTTCGTTTGGGAATGTCGATCGTGGTTTTATGCGCCTTCTCTTCTGGTAATGGAAAAGTACGAAGAAAAGGTCGTCATGTTTGACTTACCTTATGATCAAGGAGTATAGTGGGTCCAATTGTCGTGACTACCCCCGCATAGCATCACGATGGATGTTTCCGAGTCAGTTGGCAGTGAAATAGGTATCTTACTGGATGCTCAAATCCCCGAGAAGGGGAATTGGGAAGGGCGCTACATCCGGGTCAAAGAAAAGTTTGATCTTAATGAAAGTTGGAGAAATCTTCCGTACTTTTCATTGATTTATTTACCCCCTTGAATAGGTAAAATACAATGCTAAATTATACAACTAGTCCTCTAATTATTTACATAAGAGTCCTATAACTATTACTCCCCCGCAGTCGAAACTGTAGGCGTGCCAACACTGAGACTGGAACGGAAGCGCTGGAACAAGGGCCGAGGAAGACCCTTGGTGAAGATGTCGGCGTACTGATAATCTGCTGGAATGTGCAACACGCGAAGCTGACCCAAACGAACCTTCTCACGAATGAAGTGCAGATCAATCTCAAAATGCTTAGTGCGCTGATGCTGAACAGGATTACCAGAGAGATAGACAGCACTCACATTGTCGCAATACACGACGGTGGCCCGAGGCGGGGCAACACGAAGTTGAAGAAGCAAATTCCGAACCCAGCAGAGTTCGGAGACGGCGTTAGCAACACCGCGATACTCAGCCTCAGCACTAGAACGAGATACCGTGGCCTGTCGCTTGGACGACCAACTCAGAAGATTGTCTCCATAGAAGACACAGTAACCAGAAGTGGAGCGGCGCGTGTCAGGACAACCAGCCCAATCTGCGTCAGTGTAGGCGGTGAGGGAATCAGCAGCGGAGGCAGAGAGCCGAAGACCATACTCTAGTGTCCCACTGATGTAGCGCAAGATACGCTTCAGGGCATGAAAGTGTGGCTCACGGGGATCGTGCATGAAGAGACAGACCTGCTGAACGGCAAACTGGATGTCTGGTCGAGTGAACGTGAGGTACTGCAAGGCCCCAGCAAGGCTGCGGTATAGGGTAGGATCAGCAACCGGTGGGCCAGATGTGGCTGTGAGTTTACTCCCGACCTCAACAGGAGTGGCAGTAGACTTACAGGTCGACATAGAGGCACGACGAAGAATCTCGGTCACATACTGATGCTGAGACAGGAACAGGCCAGACGAATCACGGGTGACAGCTATGCCCAGAAAATGATGCAGATGGCCCAGGCCAGTCATAGCAAACTCTCCAGAGAGCTGGGAGACAATCTGATCTAAGACAACCGGAGACGACCCAGTGATGACGATATCATCCACATATAGCAGGAGGTAGACGATGTCCGAGCCACGACTGTAGACGAAGAGAGACTCATCACACGAACAACCAGAGAAACCGATAGTCTGTGTGAGGAACGTGGCAAATCGCTGAAACCAAGCACGGGGAGCCTGCTTCAGACCATATAAGGATTTGCGTAACCGGCAAACAAAGTCAGGATGGCGTGTGTCGCGGTAGCCAGGGGGCTGATGCATGTATACCGTCTCAGAGAGATCACCATGAAGAAAAGCGTTCTTGACATCCAGCTGACGGATAGGCCAAGAGCACGTGACTGCAATGCTGAGAACTGTACGGATGGTGGTCGGTTTGACAACCGAGCTGAAAGTCTCCTCACAATCAATTCCAACCATCTGGGACTTCCCATTAGCTACCAATCGCGCCTTATAGCGCTGCAGACTACCATCAGCGCGAAACTTGTGGCGAAAGAGCCACATAGATCGCAGAACATTAGCCCCTGCCGGGCGAGGAACCAGATCCCAAGTGTGGTTCGTAACCATAGCTCCAAACTCATCATCCATGGCCGCTTTCCAGTGAGGATCCGACAAGGCTAGGATGGGGGATTTGGTAAGGGGTGAGATGGGGTCTGGTGGCTGGGCCGCTGAAGTGAGACGGGTGACTGGTTTGACTATGCCATGCATGGATCTGGTAGTCATCTGAGGAGAGAGATGGGGAGGAGAAGTGGCCACTGGGCTCGGTGAGGGTGACTCAGGGGGGTCAAGTAACTCAGGCACAGAGGGTACAGGAGGAGGGCGAGTGGACACAGATCGACGGACGTAGTGCTGAGGAAAAGGTTCCACAAGGGTCCTGGACGGGGAAAGTTGTGTGGGTACCCTAGTAGGTGCGGGTGGTGACGTGGATGCCCTAGGAGGGGTGGGTGAGGGTGTGTGTGCCACAGGGTTATGAGCACGATGAGTGAAAAGGGGAGACGGAAGACTGTCATCGGGATCAGACGTCATGTGAACAGAGGGAGACATAGACCCAGGAGTGGAGAAAGGAAACACCGTCTCATCAAAGGTGACATGACGGGAAGTGTGAACCCGACCAGTACTCAAGTCTAGACACCTGTACCCACGATGATTAAGAGGGTACCCCAGAAAGACACATCGAACAGAGCGTGGTGCAAGCTTGTGAGGTGAGGTGGCAGAGAGGTTCGGGTAGCACAAGCACCCGAACGTGCGGAGATGCTCATATGACGGGGAGCGATGGTAGAGGGCAACAGTAGGAATATTGTTGCCAAGGACTTTGGTGGGAAGAATGTTATGAAGGTAGACAGCAGTCAGAAGAGACTCAACCCAGAAAGAGGCTGGAAGGGAGGCCTGATCTAGGAGGGCACGACTGATGTCATTGATTCGACGAATCATGCGTTCAACTTTGCCATTTTGAGATGACGTCTGAGGACACGCACGGAAGACAAGTCCATGATTAATGGCGTGAGAGTGAAAAGAGCCATTATCGAATTCTCCACCAAGGTCACATTGAAAAGTTTTGATGGGTCTCCCAAATTGAGTTTGTACGAAGGTAGTGAATTGTTTAAATTTTGATATCGCTTCGCTTTTCTGTTTATGTGGGAAAACCCAGAGAAAATGGGTATAGTCATCTAATAGTAGTAGGTAGTGTTTGTAGTGCGATTTGCTTAAGACCGGAGATGTCCATAGATCACTGTGAACAATGTCAAATGGACTAGAAGTAGAAGAAGTAGATGGTGAAAAAGGCAAACGCACGTGTTTACTAATTTGACAAGCATGACAAAGAGCTTCTGAATTATGCCTACTACAAGAAATGAAATGACTACTACGAAGCGAATCTAAAACTGGACGCCCGGGATGACCAAGGCGGTTGTGCCAAACGGAGGCAGGAATAGCAGCAAAAGAGACAGCAGACGACGGTGGTGGGACAGACTGGAATGGATAGAGATCACCCGAGCTGTTGATCGTAGGTCCTTTACAGAAAAACCAAAAGGGTCAAACTCAACAGAAACATTATTGTCAGTAGTGAATTGACGAACAGAAACTAGGTTTTTGATAACGTTTGGGGTGAGTAAGACATTTCTCAGGTGAAGGGAACGGGAGTTGGTGGTAAGGGTGTGATTGCCGGAAATCAACGTAGAGACAGAGAGAACAGAGTGGTAGCTGATTATGCAAATGATGGTATATCATATGTGTACAATGAGGGAAATAAGCCCTGCACATGTTCTAGCTGGCACTTACTAGTACTAATGTTTTTTGTCTATAGGTAAAAGACAAAATGCACCCTCCGTAGATGGTTTATATACAAAAACAATCTCATTGTTTGGAGATATTTGTCAGGACTTCTTAAAATCAGCAAAAATATCTTTCAAAAGAAAAATCAATAAAAATAACTGATCAAATTGTAATGTTTGACATGTAGTAAAATCTACATATTACTTTAAAAATAGTCAAAAATAGACAAAATAAAAAGTTTTGTTTCTTTTATAAAAGGCTGAATTGCATCGAGGTACCCAGAGTTTGCAAAATCAGGTAAGTGGGTACCTAAACTTTAAAATCATGCACGACAGACCCCAAACTTTGAATTTTCGTGCAAGTTGATACTCTTCCATCACCTTTCCTTCCATATTAGACGGAAAAATATAAACAAACAATTGTACCCCTTATTTTACCTCC
Organism: Linanthus parryae; assembly: GCA_023055425.1. Classification (NCBI taxonomy): domain Eukaryota; kingdom Viridiplantae; phylum Streptophyta; class Magnoliopsida; order Ericales; family Polemoniaceae; genus Linanthus; species Linanthus parryae. The sequence continues at coordinate 121,522,082 of JALGPY010000004.1, read as the reverse complement.
ATTTTTTTAAATACAAATTTTTCTAACAAATCTAAAAAGAAATTAATGAAATTTTAATTTAATAATTTGATAAATGTAAGATAATACAATATATTTCACCAAAGTCCAAAGTTTGGACCTATGGTGCACAATTTTAAAGTTTGAATACCCCACATGCCTATTTTTGTAATCTATGGGCACCGCCGGTACAATTTAGCCTTTATAAAACAACATAAATGTTACGTCATTAACTTTTAACAACACCAAGTTTTTTTTTACCAAACTCGTACATCTTTTTCTTTTTAACTTTTGTGTCCCAAATTTTTTTTTACACTATCTTTTAAGTCAATTTAAAATCCATAAAATTCACATCAAATCCACCACATATTATAAAGGGTAAAAGATAAAAACCACCCTTCATTTATGGGAAAATACATTTTGCCCCCTGATTTACGGGGAAAATACTTTTTGCACCCCTGTCAGTGGATGGAGGGTGGACAGATACCACCATTCTGTTACAATCGTAAGTGCAGCATCTGATTCTGGCACATAAGTCCCCAAACACTAAAACCAAAGCTCGTCTCAATTGCTGATGGTATGAGATTAAGAATTAATACAAAGATCTGAACCATATACAGCAGCTTCTTGCAATTGATTAAAGACTCCCATGTGATTTGACCCAAAGCGACGAACTATACTCTGAAAAAGATTGTCCATGTTCCTTCTTCTCTCAGCCGCCGACATCTTCCTCCGGATCTGAAAACAGAGAAGAGAGAGAAGGAGGGAGACGTAGAAGAAGAAGGGGGAGGGGGACGAAGCAGGCAATGTGGCGGTTGCTGATCTGGGCAAAATCGGTGGAGGTAGTAGGCAGAGGAAAGAGGGAGGAAAAAGAAGTGTTAGGGTTAGGAGAAATGAGGAGGAGGAGAGAATAAAGACTTATATACATGTGTAATTTTTCTTCAATATGAGGGTAAATGTGTCATTTACCCATTCCGTTACCTCCATCCACTGATAGGGGTGCAAAATGTATTTTCACCATAAATCAGGGGGCAAAATGTATTTTCCCCATAAATGAAGGGTGGTTTTTGTCTTTTACCCTATTATAAATTACCATTGTGTTGTATTTAAAAATATCTTTTACGCCGTTAGATTATTTTACATATCAACCATTAAATTGATACATATTAGAGCATCTCCAAGAGATGGTGTATGACTGTCGTTGGCACAGATATAGATCAACTTTGCAAAAAAAATCTAAATTGCACCGGAGGTACCCAAAGTTTGCCAAAACGAGCAAGTAGGTACCCAAATTTCAAAATCGAGCACCACAGGTCCCAACTTTTAGATTTTCGAGCAAATAGGTACCCTTCTGTTAACTTTCCGTTAAAATTGGACGGAAAATTATAAAAAAACTTTTTTACCCCTTATTTTCACCTCCTACTTTTTTTTTTTAAAATACAAGTTTTACTAAAAATCTAAAAAGTAATTAAAAATATAATTTACTAATTTGATATATATATATATATATTTATATAAGATAATGCAATATATTTCATCAATATGACATATTTTTACATCATTTCAAGATATGAAAAATGTTCTCATTAACAGATATCCGTCAATCTTAAAGTCTTTAAATTTTTTTTAACAATTTTTAAGAAAAATCTCAAAACTTCATAATTTTATATGTATTTTTTTTAATAAAACAATAACATACAAGAATCTTTGTTCTTTTTTTTGAGAAGATATTTGTTCATTTTAACAACTTACAAAGTATTTGATAACAGACATTCTTGATTAGCTTTTATTATAATGATTTGTTTTTTTTATGCAAATGTAAAAGAGACTATTGTATAAAATGTACAAAGATACTTGTATGTTATTGATTCTTAAAAAATACATGGGAAATTATGAAATTTGAGATTCTTTTTAAACGCTGTTAAAAAAAATAAAGATTTTACGATTGGCAGATATGTGTTAATAAAAACATATTTTACATCTTGTAAAGATGTAAAATATGTAATTTTGATAAAATATATTGCATTATCTTACTTATATCAAGTTATTAAATTAAAATTTTATGGGTAAAATCCACTTTGCACCACTATGTTTAGGCAAAATGTCACCCGACACCCCTGTGTTTCGGATAATACACTTTACCACCCCTGTAACGGAAAAAAGTGAGGACACTTAGCACCCTTCTGTCATATTCCGTCCAATATGTCACTTTTCAATATTTTTTTGACCATTTTGCCACTATTTTCGTTTGAGTTCATTGTGTTCATGTTCTTCACATTCTTCGTGTTCTTAACCTTTAGTGTTCTTCACCACTGCCTCCTCTACCACCGAATCCCACCGGTAACACCTGCAATACCAAAATTTACACCACCAACACCGATATGACTTTATACTACAAAAAAAATCAAGAGACAAATAAATCAAAGTCTGATTCACTCGGCCTCTGTAGATACAACACATCTTGATAGTAGGATGGTAAAATCAAATACAATCCCACGTTTGGTGCTAAATCCAGAAGGCAAATCAAATTCACCATACATGGGACAAACAGAACCCCATTTGAGCTAATTCTAGACAACCCCTAAGCCCTAGCTTAACACAGCTTCAATTGATGAAATCGACAGAAGGGGGACCGATTGAGAACGAAATAGGCAGGAGAATGGTGATTGGAGATATCAGTTGTGACCATCTAATCACCTCAACCCACCCAACCCCGATTCGAAAAACCCACCACCGAAGCACCTCAATCCACCAAACCTAGCTTCAACTCCCTTCATTGGCTTCAACACCAAACCACCTCAATCCAGCGAGATACAAATCCCCACAACACCGAACCCAGCAGCAACCTCGAAGTGGCCATTGAAATCAAATTCGGACTAAACCCTCCAAATCTTCAGATCCAAGAACCCACGGTCGATTGGGTTAAGGCAAGAGATATGGAGGGAGACGAACGGCGATGAAGTCGCGTGCCTCAGCCTTCTCTTGCGGCGGACCAGACTACAGAGGGGAATTTGGTGGTGTTTCAGGAAGGATAAGAGAGACAAATCGAGAGAAGAGAGAGGGAGAGAGAGAGAGAGAGAGAGAGAGAGAGAGAGAGAGAGAGTGAGAGAGTTGTGGTAGCTAGGTTAGAAATGGGGGAGATGGGAGGAGATGTTGGGATAAATAGTGGGTAATTCTCCAAATTATTGAGGGTAGAACTGTCATTTTATAACACTGTTTGAGTTCCGTCAGTTACAAGGGTGGTAAGATGCATTGTTCGAAACACAGGGGTGTCGGGTGACATTTCGCCTAAATATAGGGGTGCAAAGTGGATTTTACCCAAACTTTATTTATTTCTTAACTTTTTTTAGATTTTTAGTAAAACTTGTTTTTTAAAAATAAGTTGGAGGTGAAAATAAGGGGTACGAAAGTCTTTTTATAATTTTCCGTAACGGAAAGTTAACAGAAGAGTACCTACTTGCTCAACTCGATTTTAAAATATGAGTACCTACTTGCTCGTTTTGGGAGACTTTGGGTAACTACAATAGATGGTCAAAATCTGGAATATATTTGTTCTTGGCCAATTTTTGGACCAAATTTAGCCTAAACCAAAGACAATTGGACATAGTGTAAAAACAGAAGTCAGTTTTAATGATCTCCTTCTCCTATGCTCCACCTCTGCTCTTCTCCATCAAATCCAACATTATGATTTACTGTGTTAACAATGGTGGAGATATATGACCGTTGTAGAATAATAATAATAATAATAATAATAATAATAATAATAATAATAATAATAATAATAATAATAATAATAATAATAATAATAATAATTAATTCACCTTCAAAAAATTAATTAGGTAGTTACTAGCTTTTTAACCCGTTCGATGCACGCGAACATGACCTCTGTGAATGTTAGTTCAAAAAATTAATTAGGTAGTTACTAGCTTCCACTCCGTTCCTTCTCTTTCTCCCCCTTTTGACTTTTACCACTATTCATCGGGTCACTTTGACCCGATGATTTGGATAGCAAAACGAAACAATTTTTTGATAATTCTTTCATGGTGTTGTAGAATAAGAATTACTCTACAATACCATGAAAAAAATTCTAAAGCTTACATCGTTTTGCCATCCAAATCTCCGGGTCAAAGTGACCCAACTACGAATGAAAAAGTCAACAGGGGGAGAAAGAGAGGGAACGGAGTGATAATATGGAGCAATCACACAATCCATGTCCATGTACTTTTTTTTTATTTCTTTAAACAATATCAAGATATGTTGTGATAAAAAATGTAAATTACTTTTTTGAAACACTGTAAACTTGCAAAGTAATATACATAGTGCAAAAATTATAATTGTTAAATAGGGTAAATTGCTAGATTTTGGTAACTATAACTTGTTTTCTATCTTAGATAATCTACCATATTCTTTTTCTCTTTCTCATCAAAACGTTAAAAACTTGAGTATTGCATTTCTATGTATCTTTTCGAGCATGGAAGTTAGAGCTTTGTTCTCTCAAAAAATATGAAAAAATGGAGCTTGATGCTCTAAAATTTATTTTTTATCTCATAAACTTTGTATATGGTTTGTTACATTGGTAGACACCTTTTTTAATTTATTAAATTGGAACTAAGTAAATTTGAGAATCTTATTTATATTGAAGATCAATAAGTAATTCTTGAATAACTAAATCAATACGCAAAATTAAAACGAACTACGAATAAAATACAAATGCACACATTTGCAGAGGCATACCCAAACTTATGGAATCAATATATGGTGGAGTGAGGAGGGCATCTTGGGAAGAGGTAATAGTAATACTCGTACCACAACGTGACAGAAAAACAATCATAACATATAACAATTACTTATTCAATATTTCATGCATTCTTTATCTTATGAGAACTTTCTTTTTGTAAAGAAATGAATTGATGTTAATGAGAAGAAAGAGTTTGAAAGACCAGGTTTGTTTTACAAATAGAGATTTGAGAAAAAGTAATAGACAGAGCCTCATCTTCTTGCTACATTAGTTAGTACTGATCTTCAAACTTCATACCATCTATGTTGTAGTGCCAATATCACACTTCACCCCTATAGTAAGAAGAAGAGTATGTAAATTGACCATGAGCAGATCAATCGACAGAAAATAGTTTATATAAATCATTTATATATAGTAACATGACAAAAATACTAATATTGGCATAAACGTATAATGTTATATCTAACATTTGAAACTTATCATACAAATCTCAACATCTATTTATCGTGCGATTTGTAATGAACAAATTTACAAAAATAAAAAGTTACTGAGAACATTGATTTACGAAGAGACAACTATGACATGAACCACTGATCCCTCGTGGATTCTTCGTCAAATAAAATTGTTTTTTAGGTGGGAATCAAATGTATAAAAAAAATTGGTAACTATATGAGTTATAAAATTTATTTATGATATGTAACAGTAAAGACTAAAATGTAACATAATATAGAATAAAGCAAAAGAGCAAGGAAGGAGCACTCACCTCCATCTGCATTTTTCCCTTCAAAACGACCCTTCATTTAGGAGTTCTGGTTTATGTTCCAATTTATATATGAACCCTCTTAATCTATTAATAATTATTCAGGAAAATTCAAATTCATTTTGAAAAGAATTAATAGTAAATCAATCATTTCTATTTTTACAGAGTAAATTTTGAAGTATGTATTCCATTTTTAAGTACCCTAATTCAATTTTTACCTTTTAAGCCATGTCCGTTATGTGTGTTTTGGAAGTCTCATATTTTCATTTGTAATTCAATTGCAGTCAATCTATACAAATTCCAATCTATACATTTTTATATCATTCTAGTATGGAGATGAAGTTTCTCATTTTCATATGTATATACCCAATTTGGAATTTTAAATTTAACTTCGGCGCAATTTTAAATTTCAAACTCATTTTTAATTTTCAACTTCATATTAAATTCAAAAATATTTAAAATGCAATGCCACGTGGCAATCTCTCATAGAAACTCATTCTAAAATAGTATATATAGATAGTACATTTTGAAGTATGTATTACATTTTTAAGTACCCTAATTCAATTTTTACCTTTTTAAGCCATGTCCGGTATGTGTGTTTTGGAAGTCTCCTATTTTCATTTGTAATTCAATTGCAGTCAATCTATACACATTCCAATCTATACATTTTTATATCATTCTAGTATGGAGATGAAGTTTCTCATTTCCATATGTATGTACCCAATTTGGAATTTTAAATTTAACTTCGGCGCCAATTTAAATTTCAAATTCATTTTTGATTTTTTTTTTTTTGAGGAAAAAAAATTAAAAATGAATTTGAAATTCATTTTTAATTTTTAACTCCATATTAAATTCAACAATATTTAAAAGGCAATGCCACGTGGCAATCTCTCATAGAAACTCATTCTCAAATAGTATATATAGATAGTAAATTTTAAAGTATGTATTCTATTTTTAAGTACCCTAATTCAATTTTTACCATTTTAAGCCATGTCCGTTATGTGTGTTTTGGAAGTCTCCTATTTTCATTTGTAATTCAATTGCAGTCAATCTATACAAATTCCAATCTATACATTTTTATATCATTCTAATATGGAGATGAAGTTTCTCATTTCCATATGTATATACCCAATTTGGAATTTTAAATTTAACTTCGGCGCCAATTTTAAATTTCAAATTCATTTTTAATTTTCAAATTCATATTAAATTCAACAATATTTAAAATGCAATGCCACGTGGCAATCTCTCATAGAAACTCATTCTCAAATAGTATATATAGATTTGTTTACAAAAAATAATTTGTTAATAGTGAAAACTATAAAATAGTAAGATTAAATTGGCGGCCTATATTTAAAACATCTGCTGGAGGAATAATAGTTTTGCTAGTGCTCCGAAGTCTTCGGAGGAAAAACCCTAGAGAAAGTAAGCCGCCGCCGGCGCTACAATGGCTTCACGAATCCCAACGGAATACACGCAGACGGAGAACCAGACGGTGGATTTTGATGATGATTTCTGCGATAAAGCGGAAAGCAACTTCGCTTTTTGTCAGAACGGTATGTTCTTGGCTGATTCAAAGATAAACTCGGAGGCTATGAGGGCTATGTTCCGGCGAATATGGACCAATGGTGAGAAGGTAACAATCCTAGAAGTTGATTTCAATACTTTTCTGTTTCGGTTTCCAGACCAGGAAACAATGGATCGTATCACAGCAGGGGGTCCTTGGATTTTCAATAAGCAAATCCTTCTTCTTCAGGGATGGTCTTTGGGTGATCCCATCAAAGACGTCCCTTTCAAGAAGATTGATGTGTGGGTGCAGATAATAGGTCTACCTATTCACCTCATTGACGAGGAATCAGCCACGAAGATTGGATCCAATATAGGCGAAGTTCTTTTCGTCGATAAAAAGATTCATAGTGAGGAAGAGTTTGGAAACTTCATTAGGGTAAGGACCCGGCTCCCTATCTCCGAACCTCTTCCCAGGGGTATCCATGTCCGTATGAGGGGTCAGAGGGAATGGATTGATTTCAGATTTGAACGAATCCCTGCTATCTGCTGCTGGTGTGGCTCAATTACACATGATGGCCATGATTGTGAGGTCCTATCTCCAGCCGAAAAAAGCCAGGAAGAGGCAGGATATGGTAATTATCTTTTGCAACACCCAGCTACAAGAAGGAGGAAGACACAGAGCCGTCCTCAAAGCCCAAAGAAAGACGAGGAAAAGATGGAGGAAAACGAGACAGATGTGAATAAACAGGCTTTGACCCTACCAAGGGACAAAGAGGTGGAAGCTCCCATGGAGGTCGACCCAACACCAGAAAGAGAACCAGGTGGTACGAACAAGGAGCAAACAGATATGACAATTTACCAAAACCCTTTGGCAGGCGAGGATAGCGGTAGAAGCTTGGGAGATAATGCTCCTCAAGGGCTAAGCCAGACGCTAATTCTACCGACCCAAATCGGTAATTTGGGTTCCACCAACAATCAGCAAGGGACAAGCTCTGTCAAGGACAGGATAAGCAACCTTAACCAGGAATTGGCTAAGCGGAAAGGGTCGACAACAACTTTCAGTCCTCCGCCAAACAGATCAGCCATCGAGGTGTTCAAAAATAAGAAAGGGCGACAATTGTCATATCAAATCACAGCAGCCCCTACTGACAGTGGGAGAAACTCAGACCCCCAAGACATTTCAAGCGTGAACGAGGCGGAGACCGTTGAACGGTCCGCCTCGATCCAATGAGTATTATAAGTTGGAACATCCGAGGGTTGGGCAACCCTCGGAATGTTCTAGCTCTTCAACACTTGGTGAAGAGTTCTTGCCCCAGTCTTGTTTTCTTGCTAGAAACTAGACTGTCAGAGATAGAGATGGCAAAGGTAGCAAAGAAGTATGCAAATTTCAAAGTTCACGCTGTTAGTAGTCAGGGTCGTAGTGGGGGCTTGGCCCTATTGTGGAGGGACAACCTTCAAATCACAATCAAGTCAAGTTCTTTCTGGTATATTGATTGTGATGTTCATGACGAGAGCATCAATTTATCATGGCAGCTAACATGTTTCTATGGCAACCCAGACACACGAGAGAGGCATCACTCGTGGGAATTGTTGAGGCGGATTCGTGATAACAGTTCCGGACCTTGGTGCTTGGTTGGTGATTTCAACGCTATGACAAATTCAAATGAGAAGTTAGGCGGAAGAGGTTTTGACGAGCATGGAGCTAGTTTGTTTCGTCAAGTACTTCAAGAACTAGATCTTCTCGATTTGGGATATGTTGGCAATGACTTTACCTGGCAAAGTAATCCAAGGAATGGGGAAATTATTTACGAAAGACTCGACCGAGTAGTTGCTAACGTGGAATGGATGAACATGTTTCAATCAAGGAGGGTAAATCACTTGATTGCAACAGTGTCAGATCACTGTCCAATTCAACTGTTTTGGGAATCCCCAAAACCAGCAAGACATGGAGGTAAAAGGTTTCAATATGAAGCAGTTTGGCAACAGTACCCTAATTGTGACAGTGTAATTTCGGGCTCTTGGCAACATATGCCTCCCCACCTCCCCCTCCAAGACAAATTGGCCAATCTTGCGGCCAACCTCAAGGAGTGGGAAAAGAGAGAAGTTGGTAATATTTGCCGAAGTATAGCACAGCTACGGTCACAACTGGAGTTTGTTGAAAGAACGCAAAGGAGTAACACGCTGGAGATCGCTAGACTCAAGTCCGAGATCAACAAACTTCTACTCAAAGAAGAAGATATATGGCTGCAACGCAGCCGTGTTCAATGGCTGGAGAAAGGAGATAGGAATACTGCCTATTTCCATCGCAAAGCCACGATACCCAAAGCCCGTAATGCACTCAAAGGACTGGAAGATCGTGATGGTGTGTGGACAACGTCAGAAGAAGGTATAATCTCTATTCTGACAAATTATTTTAGTGAAGTTTTCACTTCTACGAATCCGTCCAGGACTGATATGGACTTGTTAGTTCGTGAGATTCCCCAATTGATAGAGGAGACAAGCAAAATCAGTCTTGACAGTGAATACACAAGCGAGGAAATCAATTTAGCCTTGTCCCAAATGGGACCTCTCAAAGCACCGGGTTTTGACGGCTTCCCGGCCACTTTTTTCCAAACTCATTGGAACGTTGTTGGCAAAGATGTTATTAAAACCTGTCTGGATGTGCTTAATGGAGCTAGTAGCATGGCTACCTTTAACAAGACAGTAATAGCATTGTTGCCAAAAGTTAAACAAGTCCGGAAACCTACGGACTTGAGACCGATAAGTTTGTGTTCGGTCATCTACAAATTGGTTACAAAGACGATGGCGAATCGGCTTAAAGAGGTACTCCCCACACTTATTTCAGTTAATCAAAGCGCTTTTGTGTCCGGAAGGCTCATTACTGATAATATTTTACTAGCTTTTGAGTTGTTACACTCTATGAAATATCGCAAAAAAGACAAATGGGGTAGTTTTGCTTTAAAGATTGATATGTCTAAAGCCTACGATCGCGTAGAATGGAAATTTCTTGAAGCTTGTATGATTAAATTTGGTTTTGGACCAAAGTGGGTTAGTCTTGTTATGGATTGTATATCCACGGTCAATTTTAGTTTTGCGTATGAAGGAAGAATTTGTGGAGAAGTAATACCTGGCCGAGGTTTGAGGCAGGGATGCCCTCTGTCACCATACTTGTTTCTATTGTGTGGAGAAGCACTTTCTAGAGGACTCTCGGCAGCTATGATGCAGAAGACTATCTCTGGAACTGCAGCTTCAAGAAATGGTCCCAGAGTCTCGCACCTTTTCTTCGCGGATGACAGTATCCTTTTCTCTAAAGCTAAGGAGGAGGAATTAGATTACATATTACATTTATTACAAATTTATGAAAAGGCCTCTGGCCAAAAAGTAAATCTGGAAAAAAGTGCTATTCTTTTCTCCTCTAATGTTCAACAGGACCGTCAAGAAGCTCTCAGTAACAGGATCGGAGTGCAGCTGGTAGACTCTCATGATCGTTACCTTGGTTTACCTACAACTGTTGGCAGAAGCAGAACGTTAGATTTCAATTTTGTGACAGAAAAGGTCGAGTCAAAGTGCAAGATGTGGAAAAGAAATTCACTCTCCTTCCCAGGGAGAGAGGTACTTATTAAAGCCGTAGCTCAAGCAGTACCAACTTACACCATGAGTTGCTTCAAGTTACCAATTTCAGTGTGCAAGAAAATTGAAACCATCTGCAGGAACTTCTATTGGGGACACGAAGGCAATAAGGGCATAAATTGGATCTCTTGGGACAATCTTAAAGAAAGTAAAAGCTGCGGTGGTGTGGGCTTTGCAGATATTCAAAGTTTCAACCTAGCTATGCTAGGCAAGCAATTCTGGCGTTTAATCCGAAACCCAGAATCACTATTAAGCCAAGTACTGCTCAAAAAATATTGCTCCAAATCAAATATTTTCAACACAGAAGCCACCTCTCAGTGTTCTTACACTTGGAGGAGCATTATCTCAAGTAAGAACATCATCATTGAGGGGATGAAGTGGACAATTGGCAACGGTAGTAATGTTCGAGTTTTCAAAGACCCCTGGTTACCAAGAAACTACCCATACAAGCCCATAACAGTGTCAGAAGATCAAGAGCTGAGAGTTCAAGATCTCATCATTCAAGGGCAAGGTAAGTGGAACACGCAGTTACTACATGAAGTCCTGTGGCAAGTTGACATAGAGGACGTTTTGAAGATACCACTCCCCATTCAACCGACACAAGACTCAATAGCATGGTGTTTCACCGACGATGGCGAGTACAGTGTAAAGACTGGGTACCAGGTGGCCAGAAAACAAGTCCAACAAACATTACAAGATGGGGAGCACAGAGCAAGCAGATCGGAGATGGACTGGCTTAACAAATTCTGGAAACTGGATATGCCCAAAAGGTACCAATTTCCGGCGTGGAGAGCATGGAAGAGGGCTCTCCCAACCAAAGTAAATCTCAATAAACGTAATTTAAACGTACCGCTATTTTGCGATTTATGTGGAGAGCACAAGGAAGATGAGACCCATCTCTTTCTAAAGTGTCAAACTGCAAAAGAAATGTGGGCATCAGCTTTTCCGGGTCGAGATCTGCAAATCAGACATGCAAATTTTAGCGGATGGTTTGAAGATTGTATGAAGTCAGATATGAAGACGGAGGAGAAAATTCTTATCTGCATGTGCATCTCTGGGCTGTGGAGCAACAGGAACCAATGGATCTTCAATAGGAAGAAGACCCAAGGAACCGCCATTTTCAGATCGGCAATTGAAAGAATCGAGGAGTTCAAAGAAGCAAAACCGAAGCCAAGGAAACCCCAGATCTCAAAGAAACAACTATGGAGACCACCGGAGGAAGGCTGGGTGAAATTAAATGTTGACGGTGCCTGGAATCCGGCGACTTTTGTAGCCGGAAGTGGAGGTGTCATCAGAAACGAACATGGCAAATTCATCGCCGGATTCAGCTATAGAATCCCTCTGGGTTCCGGAGCGAAATCTGCTGAAGCTCAAGCAATTCGCGACGGAACACTCTTTGCCAAAGCAGTCGGTTGCCGGAGAGTAGTTCTAGAGACTGATTCACAGACCATGGTAGAGGAATGGAAGAGACTGGAAATGGGAAGAGGGCGTGACTTCTCGGTTAATGGAGTGGTATTAAAGGACGGTCTGGTGGCTTCCCGAGAGTTCGAAGAGTTCAAGATCCAGTACGCCGGGCGTACCGCCAACAGTGCAGCCCACGCGTTTGCAAGACATGGTTCCACAATAATGGGTCAAGAGGTTTGGCCCAATAATGAGCCCCACTGGGCATCCAAAGTTCTTTTTATTGATGTAATGGGCCTCTCAAGCCCACCCAGTTCCTAGTTGGGTTTTAAATAAAAAGTTTGTTTCTCAAAAAAAAAAAAAAAAAAAACATCTGCTGGAGCAACAACTCAAAAAGTGCTGGTGTAAAATTTAGGACAAGCACAAATTTAGTCTAAGGAAACCTTTGTTGTTGGAGATGCTCTTAAGAAAACTTTTTGAGAGTAGAAAATTGCATGCTCCGAGGGCACTGCCCAAATAAAATAAGAATCTCAAAAAGAACTCGTATGCAACATGCATTTGAATATAATGCACAAAATTAGCTGTATGACGTAAATGAAAAAAAACAATTTCTCGTGTTTGTAGTAGTCAAAAATATGTGTTTGGTCCGTTTCAGTCATATCTTTCCAGTGCGTTCGGCTTTGGTAAGGTTTAGTAGTATGCGGTTTTGTGCGGTTATGATGTGTCCCAATAAGAAGGCAACACGTTGCACTAGTTTTGTGCAAAAATCAACTTCAGAAAGAGCTTGATTATTTTTTCTTTCTTTGAAAATCAGAGATAGGCCATGCAGGGAGATAAGAGATTCATTGAGAAAGAGCTCTTTGTCTTTAGGATTTTGAAAATGGAAAAGATATACATCTCACTACTAGAAACATTGCTTGAAACGGCGGTTCAAAACCGCCTTAAAGTGTTACAAAAACCGCCTTAAAAACAACTACGGCGGTTTTTGTGGCGGTTCTTAAGATGACGTCCAGAAAGCCGTCGTTAATAGAAAGACGGCGGAATAAACAGACGTAACTTTTTTTTCGGTGGTTCTCAGGAACCGCCTTAAACTAAAAGGCAAAATTTTACCCAACGTCTCTTCACCTAAAACCGCCTTGTAATAATATTACTTATTCATTATTTACTTTTTTCAGTAATTAGTGATTTGACTGTTTTTAATTTTTTATGATTATTTGCATTTCAATTTTTTTTAATGATTATTTAGTATTTTACAGTTGAGTTCTTTTTTCAACATCAATCATGAAGTCATGTCCAGATCCAAATCGACCCAGTAGGAAGGACAAGTAACGCATCACTTTCTCCCCCCTTCCAGATCCATAGCCTCCAAAAAAAATTCCAGAACTTCAACATGAATTTGAAAAACTATCAAGTCTACCCAATCAGATCGAGGGGGAGACAGGTTGTATAAGATCGAGGAAGCACAAAACACACACACAGAGGGAGATGGAGATCTGCCGGTGTTGGGTCGAAGAGAGAAGAGAAGAGGGAGGAAAAAACTGATCGTCAGACAAACCGATCGAAGAGAGGAGAAGAGGGAGGAAGAAACTGATCGTGAGACAAAAACAGAGCAGATCGCGATTAGAAAAACATGGTTGGGAGTGGAAGGCAAGCACAACATCCACGTTCTGGCTCTGCTTGTGGTGGTACTCCATTGTTGTGGGTAAAGAAAATGGCTGGAAGGTGAAGAAAGATGGTTGAGAGAGAGGGAGGGAGAAGACGATGAAGAAAAACAGAGAGGGAGAGGACGGTATTAGTAAGAACAGCCGACACGGGGTAACGTCTTATATAAAGGTAGGGTTTTGATCAACGGTCAAGATGTAGATCTGAAAATTTTAATCGATGGTCAAGATTATAAAAAACTAATTGGCGGTTTAAACCGACGTAACCATGTTCCAATTAACGTTGGTTGGAGAAAGCGACGTCAATTAAATCCAATATGCGGCGGAAATTTTGTAAACCGTCGTAAATACGAATAAGTATACGTCGCTCACCCAAACAGCCGAAACTTTGATCAAATACACTTCGGTTTAAAAAAACCGCCGTAAAGGGACTAATATAACGGCGGTTTTCCTGGCCGCCGTATTCAAAACCGTCGTGACAGACAATTTTTCTAGTAGTGTCTACCTTCTTCTCAATCCAAACTGACCCAAACGTTTTCCATGCTTTGCAGATTGCTTACTATATGACAAGAGGAGACAGAGAAGTTTTACCTACAAATTTGCCTACCAATGTGTGATTCATGATTTCCCGAAAGGTGAAGGCTCTGTTAGGGTTCAATGAAATCACTGACCCCCTCTCATCAAGTCTTTCCTCCATGGAGTCATTGGAAGAGGGACTACTAACATCAAATTGAAAGGGGTTAGACATAGGAAATGTTAAGAAAGGAATTGAGGATAAAGTGAACTACAGACTATAAATTGAAACTAGATCAAGCAAACAATCAAAGAACCATAATATAAACAAAGAGAAGGAGACCTGCATCAAAGATATGAAAAGATTTGATTAGCAAGAATTGATAGGTAAACAAGCTAGCATCAAAAGGAACCAATGCATGCACAAGAAAATATTTCCAAATCTCGGGAGAGTGCAACAATGAGATTAGCCGTGAGTTACAATGCATGAAATGATGACTGTATAGGCCTTAGGGGTATGGAGGTGCCTCAAACGAGAATTATAGGGGGGAAGAGGGAGAGAGGAGAAGAAAGAGATGAGTAGAGTTGAATTTGATTGGAAGCTGCTGCCAATCAGCTAGTGCAAGATCAGATTAAATCGTGGAAGACGAAAGGTTGATTTTGATTTGGAGTTTTGAGTTGATGATTGTGGCTCAGTGAGCAGTGGGAGAGGCTCTGGGGGAGAGAGCAAGAGGTCACTTTGATTTCGGTGTTATCCTTCGGAAACAGACCCACGCGCAGACACGCGACTTATCTCCTCCATTTCTAATCATCTGAGTTCTGTTCGTGGCCCTTTACCCAGTGAAGTTCTAAACTCTATTGCCACAATCAGGAAATTACTGAGTTTGAATGCTGTTTTTAATCACTATAATTTTTAGAATGAACACAGGAGACTACAAGTCACAGTTAATCTTTTCGATCTGGTTTCAAAGAAGTTATCAAAACTGTCAGACAAATCGACAATGAAAATCGGCATAGTAGCCTCCAAATGCACTGACAAATAGAGACATTTAAGTTGATTTGTTGGTTTAGTGATTTCTTATGCGACTACTACCTCTATTTTCATCAATCCACTGGGTTTATTCATAGAGAAGAAAAAGAATGAAATCGATATTGACGAGAGAGACGGAGAGAGGAGAGAGAAGATGAGGAGCGTGAATCAGTCTTGGCTACGGATACTGTGTTTTGACAGCGCCATCCTATTTTGATGTGGCATCATTTCAACCCTACGATCCGAACCGCACGAAAACCGTACAGATTGGAACCGTAGGGAATCCAGACCCCTTTCCAGTGGACTTTTGGGAGTCAGTTTGACTCGGTATTTGGTTATCAAAACGATGCAAGAATCTGGCAACTTTTTTTGTTTTGAGAAAATGGGAACTTTTATAAATTAACCAGTAGAAATTTACATTCAAAGCTTCTTGCTGAATACAGATAGAGCTTGAGCCATCTAGGTTGATTAGAACTAGAGGAACTGGTAGAAATATTCCAATCCTTTGCATGCGACGCCAAGAGGTGGGATGCGTTTTTGTGGCTCTGGGACCGAACTTTTCTTGGAACTCGGTGAAGAATCTACTATGAGCTAGAACATCGTCCACAATAACCCCCGCTTCCGTTAAGTCTTCATCGGAGGCTCTCTTAGCTACTTTGTTGATTTGGTCTATGAGAATCTTTGCATCCCCTTAAAAAACCAAAGCGACCCAGTGGTGTTTGCAACACAGACGTATGGCTGCTTGCGCTGCCATGGCTTCAACATGTTTAGCACTCACACCAGTTGAATCTGGTAATCTTTTCATGGTTCTGTAACTTTACTCTTCAACACTATGAAAAGAATATCATTTTTTACATTCTTTTGCTAACCAAATCATTGGGTCGAATTGACCCAATGAATACTGCACTGTGAAGATATGATTGAGACGGATGTAGTATAATGCATCAAATGTCTAATGAAAAAAATATTTTAGAGATTTACATATCTTGAAGGATGTTGTAATATAAAAGTAGGGTCAATTGCATTTTAACATCATCTCCGGCAGTAGCAGGTGAAAAAATGTAAAATGTGTATATGTACATATTCTGCGAAAAATGAATATGTTTTAAAGTGTGCAAGACATGAATTTTAAGGGGCACTCCAACGGTATAATTTATTTTGTGAGTTAACTAGTTAAATTATACAATTTCAATATGCATCAGAGGAGAGAGATAGACACATTAGGCATCTCCAATAGATCAAGTAAATCAATATCTTATGAAAAATATAAAGAATTTTGTAAGAAAATGGACTTCAACAGAACATGCATATGGTAGGCAAAACCTAGCGAGGATAATTGGTTATGCAATTTCTTTTAGCCATGTTTTCTATTTTTCCTCCATCTATTTTCTCCTACATTTTCTACAAGAAGAGGTCAAAATGGGAAATGCTTAGCCAAGTTCATCCACTAAGAAGGCGCCAAGAAAACTCCCGCCAAAGAAAGATCTATTGTTGAGGTGTATGCCACATGAGATGTAGGTAAGGATAAGGAGCCAACACGTAAAGGTTTTAAGAGTATTTTTCATTATATTGTTCCAAATCTTCATTATGAGTTTTTTGCTTTCTCTATTATGAATTCATGCTCTATTTTCATGGCTTCGATGGTTGACCGTTAACCATCATTGTCGCTATGAGCATCTTAGTCTGGAACTGCAGAGGCTTGGGTCAGGCCTCAGCAATTCAAGAGGATTTTAAACTGACTCGGAACCACAAACCTCCCTTGCTGTTTTTAAGTGAGACCAAGAAAGCCAATGGTTGGACCTCTCATAAATTCCGTAAACTAGGTTGCGCTTCTTCCACTGGTGTCGATTTTGTTGGTGCTTCTGGCGGTCTTTGGGTAAGATGGGATAATGCTTTTTCTGTCTCTTTCATCCATAATATATTTTTTTTGCTTCGATTACTGGTTTTAATAATTTTACTTAATTTTTGGGTTTAATTTATGGCAATCTTGTGTTGTCTTTGCGTGCTCACGTTTGTAATGCTCTTTCTAGCTTAATTCCCACCCATCAACATGTGTTGTTACTCGGTGATTTTAGTCAAGTTCTTAACCCTAATGGTAAATTTGGGCGTAACTGTAATATTCTTCCTGGGAGTACCATTTTATATCTCTCATTAATAACTGTGGCTCATTAGAACTTGGAAACCTTGGACCTTAGTTCACTTGGTCGAATAACTGCTTCTCCTCTATTCCAACCTTTGAGAAAATTGATAGAGCTTTTTGTTCGGTTGAGTGGCTTAATGTTTATTCTGCTGCGAATTTAAATAATTTAGGTATTTATGTTTCGGACCATGCACTTATTTTGGTTAAGTTCATTCCGGCCCCTACCCTCCCTAAAAAAGTGTTAAAATTTGAGACTTGATGGCTCAAGAAACATGATGTTTTAAATCTAATTGAGTTTGTTTGGAATCTGTCGATCACAAGATCTCCTCTTTTTAGGGTTTCTAAATGGATTTTTATGACTCTTCATGTCTTAAAATGTTGGGAGTCTGACATGGGATCTCTTTCTAACCGCATTGATTCATGCAAACTTAGCATGCTCTAAACTCAGAATAACTTTCTGGCGCCCTCGTCCATTGAGCATTTTAATAACTTTAAATCTTCCTTGGCCATCCTTTTACATGATTATGAACTTTTTAGATGTCGGAGGGCCCGTTGCAAATGGTTGAAAGAAGGAGATGGCAACACCAAAAAAATTCATAGCTTTACGAAATTAAAATTTGCTAGAACCACATTTATCATGTTCGTACCGAGGCATATGTTCTTTTAACTAACCACGATGATATTCTATCGGCCTTTGTTGATCATTTCAAGACTATCTACTCTCCACCATCCCCGTCTTTGCCTGAGCTTGAGTCGATTTATGGTCCTGATTGTGCTTTTGACTTACTCTTCAATATTGACACTTCTCTCGCTTCCGATAGCCAATATTTTCTTTCATCACCCTTCAAAACCTCAGAAATTAAATATGTTGTCTTTTGTATGGGCCGCCTGAAAGCGCCTGGTTTGGATGGGTTTTCCCCTATTTTCTTTCCAAAAATGTTGGCCCATCATTGCTACGAAAGTTACTACTGTTGTACTTCCTTTTTTAAACTCTGGTCTATGCTCTTCGAAATCGATAATACTAATATGATCTTTATTTCTAAATAAAAATATTGTCTCTGGGAATGATTATCGGCTAATTAGTCTTTGTAATATTATTTACAGGATTATTTCTAAATTTGTAGCTAATCGCCTCAAAGTTGTCCTCCCTTCTATAATTTCAGCTAACCAAAATAGGTTTATGCCTTCAAGGATTATACAAGATAATAGTATTCTAGCTCAAGATATTCTTAATTCTTTAAATAGGTTTAATTCCCCCTCTTCTTCGGCTTATGTTGCTTTAAAACTTGATTTATCTAAAGCTTTTGATAGACTTATATGGGATTTCATTGAAGCTGCTCTCCATAGATTTAACTTCCCAACTATTTTTATTAATTTAATTATGCAGTGTATTACGACTGTTTCGTATTCCGAAGTTGTTAATGGTACCCCCTCCCATAAATCTAAACCTTTCAGAGGCCTCATGCAAGGGCATCCCATTTCTCCGCTTATTTTTATTTTATGTGCTGAAGCTCTTTCAAGATATATAATGAATCTATGTTCACAAGGTGCTATCAATGGTTTCCTTTCATCATCTTCTTGACCATTTGTTTCTCACATTCAATTTGTCGATGATAGTTTGCTTTCCTTTGAAATTACCCTAAATGTTAATCTTACTATTTTAAATCTATTATCTAAATTTGTAAATCAATCAGGCCAATTTATTAATTTCTCTAAATATTCCCTATTGGTTTCCCCTAACTGTAACCCCTTAACTCTATAGGCCTTAACTTCATCCCTCAATGTAGTTTGTTCTAATCACATAGGAAATTATCTTGGTTTCTTTTTTGACAAAACTTATACAAATTCTAAAAATAAGAATGAGGCTCTCCTAATCCAAAAAGTTCTTAAGAAATGTGCCTCTCGAAAAGGTGTTCTTTTTAATAAAATTGGTAGATCTACCCTTATAAAAGTCATTCTAACAAGCTTTTTAGTTTATCTGTTTTCTATTCTTCCTATCTCCTCCAAGACTGCATCCATGTATCTCTGGACAGAAGAGATCTTGTATGAGGGATCTTTTCCAAGTTTTGCTTTGGGGGTTTTATCAAATCTGCTACATGATAGTTTCCAGATAGACCAACCATCTGATTAATTATTTTTCCTACAAGACCTGGAATTGAAATAGCATAGATATATTGAATTTGTTGACCCCCTCTAACCAGCCACATCAAGCCATATTTTAGAAATCTCTACATGCCAATATACTTCTCCAACTCCAAGAAGGCATGTGACCCACTCCAGCTTCCATGAACTAATTATTAGGGAAATAAATGTCTCTCAGGATTTTGGAACATAGAGAATCAGGGTTTTGTATTATGGACCAACCAATTTTTTCCATTTAGGCCAAATTAAAAGCTCTGTAGTCTCTGAAACCCATACCTCTATCTCTTTTTTGCCTTTGAAATGTCACTCCAAGCTCTCTAGTTGAGTTTCTTCTTTTTAAGAGATCCTCCCCACCAGAATTGTCTTGTCACTTGGTCAAGCTTTTTGCAAGTAGATTTTGGGATACGGAATCACATCATTTGAAAAAGCAAGGAACATCTTGGATAACATATTTAATGAACACCTCCCTTCCAGCTTGTGAGAGATATTCCTTATTCCATCTAGAAGCTTTAGCCCTCGCACGTTCAGCAACATGATTCATACCTTTACTTTTTAACTGTCCTTATAATATAGGAATTCCCAAATACTTACTCTTCTCTTTCATAGTAGGAGCTTGAAGGAGGCTACTCAAATCATCTTCTTTGTTTTGAGGAGTGTTCGGAGAGAATACCAGGGCTGCGAGACAGGGCCCTCATACACCACCACACGGGACTTGTAGGGACTTAGTGGTTTGGAGGCTAGAGTAAGTCATGTCGCGCGCGAGCGACAACCAAGCCCGCCCGCGACCTTTAGTAACTGCTTTGAGAGATTTATGTCCACGAGCTCCATAAACCCAGTCAACCTCATAACGGTTCCGGAATACGCGGACGAAGTGCGTAGCGGTCCATGTATATGCGGACGAACGTGCCGTTGTGGTTAAGGTAATTAAGCCGCCATTAATGGGCGCATTAAGGTCTCACTAGTTATTTTAGGGAGACTCGGGATGGACTGTGATATCCCAGAGAAGTACCCTACCTTATTATTATTCCATCATGACCTCTCTGTCCACACCGGACCTGTTGGGGCTCGTGGCTATGCCTCAACCAAATAAAAGAATAACTGGTTACTGCTTATTTTACTGTGTATACTCTCATGTTAGTCAAAAACTCTATTTACGCGTTGTGGTATATTCTTTCCCAGTTTTTACTGATAAAATATTTTGTTGCGTCGGCTTTTGCTATTTTAAAACTGCAGGTTATGAATAAAGGTGTGGGAATGCGCACACGTAGTTGAAGGCAAATAACAAGCTAGGGAGCACCTATTAATTTTTTGCAGTGAGTAGAATTTCGGTTTCAAAACATTGTTATCATTGTTTCCTTATAAATTATGTTTGAGTTTTCCTCCTTTTATTTCAACAAAATATTCTTTGGATTATCGTTAAGTTGTACTAGCAGGAACCGCGGGATCCGGGTTGTTTCACATGCACTAGTTCTTTTGTGCATGCAATGGGAATTTGATCGGAAAACTCTCTAAATTTTTGTCTCCTCTTAGGAGAAGCAATAAAAAAAAAAGTCACATTATCCCTCATCTTTTCAACGCATCCCTCAATCACTTTTAGCTCATCTTGAACAATCAAATTTATGATATGTGCATACGTCGCATATGAAAGGATTCTCCACGAACCAACAAAGTTTTCAATTGAAGCTTTTCCAAAAGTACGCTTCCCATCAAACCATTTGTAGAGAAATTATCAACCGTCAAACATCCTCCTGTTAACATCCCATTCCAAACAAAACCTCTTGCAACACGGTTGCGGTCTGTGGTAAAGGACATAAATGAACCTAAAAAATACATATTTTTAAGTTAATATTATGAATAATTAATTCATAATTAGACATAAAATCTAAAAAAAATACAAAATTAAAATTTACGTCAAAATCATAGATTGCAACATCCATGTCTCATCAACAAAGTGTGTCGTAATAACCATGAATCCTCTCCTTCTGTTCTTTGACGTCCACATGTCAGTCTTCAGAGACACTCTACACAAATGACAATAACTTGGCCACCTTCTCCTTCTCAATGCCATACACTTAGAATATGTTAATTTTGAGTGTGTTTCTAGAAATCACCTTAAAAGAAGGTTGGCGAGAAAATACAAACTCCTGAAAACCAACATAATCGACGATAGTCAAAGGAAAATCATGTAAGATACCCATCTTAGCAAGCTTATCTCTAGATATTTCTTGCTCAAAGTTACCCACACTCATGATCTTAACTCCATTAGCCGTCTCACCAACCAATGCTTTTTGCCCCCATCATGCTTTCAATGTCTTGTTGAGTACCTTTATAGTTAGGACATATACGATCAATGTGCAACAAATCACTTGTTCCACATTTCCTGTCACCCACAAATTGTCTTTTGCAATGGCTGCAAATAAATTTTAATCCTTCTTTAGTATGTTTCTTTAAAACGTCACCACACACCCATGAAGTAGATCTCTAAGCCCTCTTTGAATTATTCTCTCCGCTCTTCATTGAGTTTTTTCTTACCTCCATTCTCCCCTTGAGTTTCCCCTTCAATCTCTTCTTGAGTATCGTTTGGAGAAACTTCAAATATAGAGGGGTTGCTTCCAACTTTTGTTGACGCGAAGTTTGCTCTCGTGTATCCATTTTACCTACCCATGCAACAAAACACAACTAGTGATTTTGAAAACATAATATATACGTACTAGACAAATAAAGTACGAATAATAAAGAAAATGGGTTACACTAACTTTTGCTAAGAAAAAAAAAAGGTTAGCAGTGGTCACTGAATTGGTGATCTCCATTCACTGTCAGGCAAATCAAAGTGACCCATTTTAAGTTATTATACTTCTGAAAGTCAGCGACTGAAAATTGTAGAAAATGAATTATGAAATAAAACAATTGATTCAGGAATCAAAAAATAAATAGCGGAAAAAGAATAGAGATACTGTGACCATACCTTCTATTGAAATAGATATACTGGAACTGTTTAGTGTCGGAAACGAATATAAATTTAATCTAGAAGAAGGTAAATTGTTTTGTGTTATTGGATAACAAATCAACAACTAACTTTTTTACAATGGTGGGTACTGAATTGTACTTAATAGACTAACTACTTAACATGAGCCGTGTGGTTGTTGAGGGATAGAGACCATTA
This sequence comes from Linanthus parryae, assembly GCA_023055425.1. Taxonomy (NCBI): domain Eukaryota; kingdom Viridiplantae; phylum Streptophyta; class Magnoliopsida; order Ericales; family Polemoniaceae; genus Linanthus; species Linanthus parryae. The sequence continues at coordinate 121,499,401 of JALGPY010000004.1, read as the reverse complement.
CCTTTTTCCTATTTGAGATTTCTTCTTCCTTCCCCTGTTTTCTATCAAACTCTCCCATGAACGAGTCGTACAAATTTTCTATCAAGCTCAAATTTGCTATGTCTTTCTGCAATTCCTTCTCCACCACGTCATCAAAAAAATCCATAAATTCTTTGTAGTAGCAGAGTCTGGAAGTAGGGATGAAATCCATTACCTCAAATTTTTTCGGGGTATTCCTTCAGTTGTCCAATGATGCCAACATGTGCCGTTCGTTCCTCATATCCCTCAAAAACTCGCAAACTAGTTTGACTATGGATTTGAGCTTGCTTTCTGATGACATTGACTTGTCTAATGTGTATTTTGAATAGCTTCCTTCTGATGTTCTTCTTCGTTAAATTTAGCTTTCTTTCTTTGGTTTTCAATTTCTCTGCTTGCAGCTCGGCGCTTTAGAGAAATGAAATGTGTGAACACCGTAGACAATCCAATGTCTAAATACGGGTGTCCCGGTTGTTCACACGTTTTTTATTAACGCCATCCAAAATTTGTTTCGAGTCGTTTTTTTTTTTTTTCTTCTCTCTTGAACTTGACCAAACTTTGGGCTTTGGTTGGTTCTCTTGGGGACCATATATGAGGGGGGAATATTGGTTTGGGCCTTTCTTTTACAGCCCATATCGAACCCATTAAACATTTATCTCACACAAGCTGCAAACCCAACAACTGCCTTTTTTCTCTTTTCAAATAAATAAACACTAGGTCAACATTATTAGCATACCAATCTTGAAATCTCTCTCCCTCTCTCTCTCTAAACCGCAACCGCTCTTCAACTCTCTCAACCAGAGATGCAGTCTGCTAGGCTTCATTCAATCAAGAAACGCCGGAGGAAGAGGTTGGAGGACAAGATCAAAGCGCTAGTTGCGATTTCCTCCCTGTTCGGCTTGATTCAATCAAGAAACGCCGGAGCCGTGAAGATGGTGGAGAACAAGATCAAGAAGCAGAGGGGAAACTGCAGGATGTTCAAGAACAGAAAGTATATTTTCTATCTCTCTCTCTCGCTCTTACCCTCCACCTATTTTATATTGCAAAAACATATGATTCGGAAGAACCCAGAAAAAACAGTTCTTGGGTTCTGACTCATATTCAGATCTAAAGTTTTAGTCTTTGAACGTCATCTGTTTTTTCATCTACAGATCTGAAGGTTTTCTAGGGTTATTGTTAGTTGATACGTTTTATTTCCAAATGCTATGTTTTTTCAAGACGAATCTCTTCCCCCAAATTCATAGTTTTTTCTTCCTTATTTTTTTTTTCAATTTTTGATACTTCGTAGTTCATACAGCGTTTTCTTGATCCGGATTTTAAAAAAATATTCATATGATTTTATGCTTGATTTGTTTTGTTGGTTGAAATCTTTGCACTCTTTTGACAGGTTAGGGTTTTTTCGCTACCCACTCTTCGCACCGTCTTCAAATACCCGCTTCTCTCTCTAAACCAGATGGTTTCTTCTCCGGGCTTTCAAACTTCGATTGTGTAAGTTGCGTTATCTATTGTCCTCGATCTCTTTCATGTATAGGATCTTTCATGTATATGATTTTTGAGACCTGAGATTTTTTTTTTGACCTTTAGATTTAGGTTGACCTTTAGATTTAGGATATGGGGGTCTTATTACCAGCCAAGTAGTTATAGTTATAATGATTTGATACATCTACCAAGCATATAAACTGAAATTTGTTACAAAACTGGCTGTAGTTCACCAATTTGATTTTTATGTGTTAGTTTCAGACCTGAGTTCGTCAAAGAAACAACATCTGACGTTTATTTCCCTTAAATTAAAAGTTATGGTCTATTTCCCCCTCTCTCGTGCGACTTCATCATCCACGAGGCGCTTTGAGAATTTACTCCACACTGCCTTTGTTTAAAGAATTGAGCCATAACACACTTGGGTTGGATTGAGTTCAACTCGTTTAAAAAGTGCTATGGTTCGCTTCTAAATCATCAGCAGTATCTTGCACCACTCCGAATCTTCTCTTTCTTTTCAATTGACTGTTCTAGGTCGTTTTGACCGAGTGAGTTGTCGGAATTTTTTTATAATTTTTTACAATGAAAAATTTATTCAAAAAATTCGCTATTTTGTTATTCAAATTACTGAATTAAACTTAGTTTTTGATGATGTTTACAGCCCTGAGCACCAGTGGCACTTCCGAAATCGTAAAAGCCATGCGTAACCATGCGTAAATGGTATTATGTTACAAAATTGGGGAACTTTTAAAAATATGTAAAGGTTTTTACCAGTGGCACTTCCGAATACCGATAAGTGATAATTTTTTTTTATGGTGGGGTTATGTCGATGGGTTGTTGTGTTAAAAGGGGTATAATTGAAAACATGTTAGGTGTAAGAAGGGGTGAATATGAAGATTCCCAAACAAGAGGGGGTGGAAGTGAAAATAACCCGTCATAAAAGGTCAAGTACGATTGCCACGCTGGCAATCCGCGCACAGGAGGCGCGGATTAACATCGTGGCCGTTGATTTTAGAAATTTAGGGAAACTCATCCAACGGTACTCGTTTAACACAACAAGCTCAAATACGAATGCCACGCTGGCAATCCGCGCACAGGAGGCGCGGATTAACATATTCGCCGTTGATTTTGAAATTAAAGGAAATCCATCCAACGGACCCAGTTTAACACAACAAGCACAATCAGAATTTTTCCCGCCTATAAAAACCCCCATCTCAGCCGATCAACTTCACCACCACCAAATCAGAAATTCAAATTCAAATTTCAATTTCAATCAATGCAGCCTGTTGGTTCGTTGTTTGCCGGCGACTTGCTTTCGTCTCTCTAAGTTTTTCAGCTTTTTGTTTTTTTTAATGGTTTTTCTGAATAGCAGTGCCTTCTGGTCGCGGCGTTGGTGGTCCCGGAGGTCCCGGCGGCGGTGGTCCCGGAGGAGCTCCGGCGGGAAATCATGGAGGTCAAGTCAACGTCAACGTCAACATCAACTCAGCCTCTACTGGATCTAACATCAGTGCAAATCAATCTAATGAAATCAATCTAATGAATTTCTTATTCGAATTCAATTACAATTACAATCACTGATTCTACTATTCAACTGCTCCTGATTTCAGATCTCGAAGCCAACTATAACCACCTCTACGATGTGAAGAAAACTGCAGCCAAGCCCCACAAGAGCGACAAAACCTATGAGCATATGGAGAGGAAGACCTCCAAAAAGAATTCTGAGTTCAGGAAGAACGAGAGGAAGGAGAAATACAAGATGTGAGGCCAGAAAATTTGAAGTATCAAAAATGAAGTTTTCGTTTAGTATTGTGTGATCTGTAGTAGCTATGTGTTAGAGTATCAGTGGTTATCTGTAGTAGCAATGTGTTAGTCATATGCAATATCTTTCATTCTAGTATCAATAAATCAAAATTTGCCTCCAATTTCATTGCCATAGATGTTAATTAGATGTTGAATTCAATATTAGATTTCTACACATGCCCAAATTTTTGAATTGAAATTTATGAATTTCAAAAATTACATGTTTAAAATTTTCAATTCAAAAATTACATGTTTAAAATTCAATTTTTTGAACAAATTCAAATTTTGAATTTTGAACATTTAATTTTTTAATTTGAAATATTTGAATTTTGAATTTTACATGTTCAAAATTCAAAATTTTGAATTTTCACGCGTTCAAAATTGAAATTTTGAACTTTCACATGTTTTCAAAATTCAATTAATGTTTATAATCTGATTACTGGTTTTTAGACAAAATTCAATTAGTTAATTACAGGTTCATGAGGAGTCATAGATAAAAATAAAATTTCAAAAAAAAAAATAGATAAAAATACGAAGAAAAAAATCTAAAAATAGGAATTTGAAAATTCATGTAACTTTGTGAAAAAAAGGAAACAGCCAAGATTCAATCAGAAGTTAATATCTAGTTTACCGGCGGTGAAATAGGACAAAACAATAAAAAATTAAGAGGGTGAATTTCATCTGAAAACAAAAAAATCTAAAAATAGGAATTTGAAAATTCATGTAACTTTGTGAAAAAAAGGAAACAGCCAAGATTCAATCAGAAGTTAATATCTAGTTTACCGGCGGTGAAATAGGACAAAACAATAAAAAATTAAGAGGGTGAATTTCATCTGAAAACAAAAATTGGCTTTCTCGATTCATGGAGTTTTCCAGTGAATAGATGGTTGGTTTGATCTGGGTTTGTCTGGTTTCCATGGCGTGTTGAGACAGAGACGAGGCTGGTGGTGAGGGTATTGATCCATGTGGCGGTGATGGGGGTAGGGCGGCCGGGTTCTGGGTTTGGCTGGTGGTGATGGTTGTGGGGTGGCCGGTTTCTGTGTCCATCTGGCGGTGATGGTGGTGATTGTGGTGGCGATTGTTTTGACAATCTTAGAGTTCATCAAAAAAAGCCAATTGAAAATGGGTAATGCAATATGATATTTTCGCTATACTGGGGATATGCATCGAGTAATGAAGCCTAAAAAATTTATGATTTTGTGCTAGGATTCGAACCCAGGGCAAAAGGACCTGCAAACCAGACAGGGTGAGACCTTGATCGGTTCGATGGCCGGTCTTGTTTTAAAAATCTTTAATAGGAATATCTCATCATATTTAAAAGAGTTGTAAAGAGTAGAAATATTCCGAAAATATCACTTTTTTGGATGTTTACTTAAAACTGAGCTTACTACAACAACAATGCAGTAATGAAGTTACCTGAGTGTCTTCAGATAGGAACATTCCCGGCTACATATTTCACTACCACAAAACAGATCCTTTGCTAATAAAAAAACAAAGTACATAAAAAATCATCACCGCACGCTCCAACCTACTTATAAGTGTTGGATTAACTCGAACACTAAAAGAAATTAAAAACAATAGATCTGAAAGTCACCCAAAATAATACCGAGTTAAAAAATATATTTCAAAAAAAAAAGGTACAAAATATTGGCTAAACCGCTATCTTTGTTCAACACCCTTCAACTCTCAGAAGAGAAGTAGCGACATGAAGAACCGAGAGCGTTTTCATTTGAACCTTACATCTGGATATAAAAAAACCCATTAAAAATGAAATACAACCGAATCAAACAAACAAGTGATAAAATAGAACGGATCTTACGAACCGCTATAGAAAAAAAAAATAAATGATTTAGAAACGTTGTTTTCTTTTTTCATCATCCAGATCTGAAACAACCATTCTAAGAAAGAAAAAAATAAAACAAAAACCACTTAGTCATCCCAAAAAGGACTCCAAATATATGAGAGACTTTGCCCCTTCAAGAAAAAAAGGGCTTTTTTCTTCATCGTTCAATCTCAGATTAGAGAGGAAACTCAAGGGATTGAGCAAATATTCTTACCCATGGTTCGCTTACTCTAGATCTGAAACTACCAGGCTAAGAAACCTGAAATCAAAATCAAATAACCTTATCTACCTAAATAAGGAACGAAAAATCAGATCTTTTGCCTGACTTCAAGATAATTTCAAGAAAATTACAAATTAGATCTTTAGCCCGACTTCAAGATAAATTCAAGAAAATTATAAAGAAACGAGCTTTTCTTTTTCATCGTTCAAATCTAAGATAAGAGAGCGAACTCCAAAGAAAGTCGTTGAACTCTAAGATAAGAGAGCGAACTCTAAAGAAAGTACAATTTTTCTTGCCTTCGTTTAGTTCGAGCTTTTCTTTTTCATCGTTCAACTCTAAGATAAGAGAGTGAACTCCAAAGAAAGTCGTAGAACTCTAAGATAAGAGAGTGAACTCCAAAGAAAGTACGATTCTTCTTGAACTCTAAGATTAGAGAGAGAGTGGTAGAGAGAGAAACTGGGAGAGGAAGTTCTGTGGAAGAGAGGCGGAAGTGATCTTGGACAGTTAGGTTGTTCTATTTAAATCACACACAAACCCTAGTTGTAGTGGGCTTTCCAATTTTCGGTCATGATTTGGGTACAAGTCATGGGCTGATTCATAACACACGAACCAAAAAAACTACTAAGAAATACGGCCCAACTAAACTTTTCAAAAGAAATAAGCCCACTTTAAGGGACTTTTTTTAATAAGAAATACAGCCCAACTAAATTTTCCGCCATTATTTTTTCTTTTTTGAGATTTTTTTTTATTTAAGTCATAGACTCAACATGTCTGCTTCAATTACACTGGTGATCTAACCCGGATCACTATAAAACCAAGGGAAAGACAAAGCCACACTTTTGGTGGAGAATCAGTAATTCAGCATTAGCTACAAAACAAAACATGTTTGCTAGTAACTGAGGTTTAGATGATAAATGCCATATTTGTGGAAATGGTGTGGAGGATTTAAGGCACCTCTTTTTTGAACTGTGCCTGGACTCATCCAATTTGGTGTGCCCTTGGCATTAATGTGGACAAAATTTGCTCAAAAAACAGTGACTTCAGATCCTGTCAACTAGAGTTCTATGATGCTCTGCACAAACAGGGTAGCTGTTATAGAAATCTTATATGGACGTGTTGTTTGATCTGGAAAGAAATAGAGTTGTTTTTTATGGAGTGGATGTTAATCCTAGACAGGTGGTGTCTCACTTTCTTTACGTGACTACTGAATTTGATCAAGCTATGGGAGATGGTAGAAAAGTGTCTAAACCAGAAAACCCTGTGGCTACTGAATCCGGTTGAGACCTGCTACTGGTTGGTGGTCTTGTAATGTTGATGTCTGCTGGGACCCAAAGACCTTATGCACGACTTCAGGGTGGGTACTCAGAAATGAAGCTGGCTTTGTGATTGATGGAGGTTGGTCTAAAGGTTTTGCTAATTCTGCTGTAGCAGAAGCTAAAGCTCTCAGAGATGCAGTGGAAGACAATAAAAGATTACTCTCAAAGATCATATTTGAAAGTGACTGTAAGGTGTTGGTGGATGCTGTTAATTCCAATACTAGATGCAGCTGGGAGATGACGTCTATTGTCAATGATATTGAACAGTTGCTAGACTCCCAAACACTTGTTTTTGTGTGGATTAAAAGAGCTGCAAATAGTTTAGCAGATTTACTAGCCAGGTTAGCCTCTAGGGCAAGCTTAGAAGAACCTGCTTCTAAATTCTAGGTTTATTGCTCTAGCTGAGAAAGAAATATGTAATGGTATTGGCTATGTTTTATAAAACTTTCTATTTTTTGAAAAAAGAAAGAATAACTTTTTGGCAACTATTGCGTGGAAGCTCCGAGGAGCCTTGAGCAATGGTTGAGTATTCGTTGACTAGTTGAGTTATTTGGGTACATGACTCATTTTTTTAATCAAACATAAAAACTCCATTAATCTCTATCGATCTATCTACTAGTTATAGTTAGTCCCTTTGGGGACATCCGATAAAAATTCATTACTATTATAGTTAGTTTTTCGAGGTTTTTAATATATTCCTGATTCTCAAAAAAATATGATACTACTACTATAAAAATTAGCTAACTGTCCGTGCATTGCACTTAATATTTCACAAGAAAATATAAATCGCTTGATCAATCAAAGTTTGGACTAATTTCAAATATTATAACGTTTATGAAATTTTAAGGTATAATAATGAAACAGTTCTCGTAATTTGATTTGTGTTTAAGAAACGGGTAAATTTGTATCATTTTTCTTTTTTACTTTCTATCAAGCCTTATCGGTACGTACGTAAAAATTTAACATACTAATCTACTACTTCTATATTCCATTGCTTGCTCACCAAATGAATGAGTTCAACTTTACAATAAAAAATTGTTCTAAAAGTTAAAATTGAAATTTAAGATTTTGATCTCACATATAATATGTGAAGCGATCGTACATTTCTTGAACAAAGGATTACGTGGAGTTCTTAGTGCATGTTTGGTAATTGGATTATAATCGATAACTTTTTCAACAATCCTGTTAGTTACGCCTGTGAATTTTAATCTGGTAATCAGCTGTGTGCAATTGTAGAATCTCCAAAATTGAGGATTATGCTGCTGAATATCTCTAAAATTTAATTTTGATAAGTTAATTCAATTACTTGACTTGAGAGCTCTTTAAATTTTGTTAAATGGATCAAGTTAGGGCTAGTTTGGGAATGTTGTGCATTGGCTTAACGTTGCTGTAAGAAAGCTACTGTGAATTCTAGATAAAATGTTGTTTGGTAAATATTACGTAGAAGCTATTGTGAAATATCGGTGTAGTAATTTTATGTTTTGTAAAATCTACTGTGGACTTGGTGTGAGAGGGTAAGATGACAAAAGTACATGACACATGTCATTTTTGTAAAGATAACTATTGATATTTTAAAAAATTGTAAGGGTAAAAACCCACGCACAACAACTTTCACTTTACATCATTACAACTTTTCTTTCAAGATGTAAAATCGAGTAAGGAGCTCCAACTAAAGCCGGTGTGGCAATTCTTCGCAATATTTGATATACGAGAGACGTTTAAATTTGACCAATATGTGAGCGGTACAATACTTTTGGTAATTGTGGCCTGTGAACTAGGTAATCAGGGCCTAATATGGTAATCGTGTTTTGAACGTTACTTTTCAATTTCGCAATAGAATTTGAATTAACTTGTGATGGTGTCTTTCGGATTCTTAATTTGGACTATTCTTTTTTCATGTGATACTTCAAAGTATAATATTTCAAAATCAAGTAAATAATTCAAAATAAAGGATGTATGGTAGTATTTCATAAATAACACACGTGATACACGAAAGAACGAAAGGCATGCGACGCTAGGCATATTAACTTACCTTAATCCAAAAGCACGTCCTAGATGTAGTTCTCGCCTACGATATCACCACCTACAAATTGGAGCTTCTATATCATCACGAACCCAAATATGACGCTATAAGTCATAACAAGAATCCTACTTAAGAGTTTTAGACTAACCCGAAACCCACTTGTTAATTTCCCAACGTATTTTCTAAAAAACAACGTGTCTGCTGTTAAAACGCTATCAAGTTTATGTTTCAAAAAGTGATTAAACACACTATTTTCTTAAATTTTTAGTAAAATATTTCTAGTTAATTTTTTAACGAACAAGCCGTGTACTATTTCAATACCCTGAACAAATTTATACAACGAGGACGAAAACTAATATTCTTAGAAAATATTTTTAATCCAAAATCTTCATTTTTATTTTTACATAAAGTATAAAGTTTAAGTAAAATACAAATAGAACCCCTCCAATTATTCTAAAAGATAGCCGGCACCCCCTACACTCACAAGACAAGTTTACTAAAAGACACTTTAACCCCCCAAAGTTTCTGAAAATACACTTTTTTGAAAACGTAAACACGAATGATCTTCTCATCATAAGTTCGATTCTAGGTAGCAAAAATATATTTTGATTGACTAAGACGTAAAAATGGATGATTTAGAGTTCACCCAAGCAAAAAATTGCTGAAAACGGTTGATAAACGAGGCGGTTTGAGGTCACCGTAGGTGGTGATCGCAGTGGAATTCGACGGCGTTGTTTCTGGCGTCCTTGGCTCTGGCTAGGACTACTAGGGGTATCCTTGGGCCTCCTAACGTCGAGTGGGATAGAGCTTGGGGCTGGGTGTTGATGATTTTGCTGGGCTCGAAGCTTCGCCGACAGAAATGGTGGACGGCGGCGACGGGGTTGGGCTGCGATCCTGGTGCTGCTGTTTTCGTTGCTATCTCTAGCTGTTGTGTTACTCTCTCTTTCGCGCAGTGAGGTCAGGGAGAGAAGGAGAGAAAGAGAAACAAATGGTGGAGGTGGTCTGGTGGGTTTTCCGTCTGAGAGCTGCGGTGGCTACTGCTGCTGTTACTCTTCGGTGGACAGAGAGAATGAGATATGGAGGGAGAGAAGAGGGGAAACAGAGGGGTTGTGAGAATGGTGGCGGCGGCTGTGGTGTTTCTGGTGAGGTTGCCGAAGAAAAATAAGAAGAATAATAAATATTGATATTCGTGGGAAAACCCTTTGTGTTGTTTGACGTGTCAAACTTCGTAAAGATTTCAAACTTCATATTTCCAACCCAATGACGTGAACCATCTTGGGGAATCACAGTGAAAAAGTATTTCGCAATATTTCCACAACTCATTGCTTTAAATCTCATAAAGAAGATATCATTCACTTTTCCCAATGATAAGATAATGAGTCCATGAGTTTAATTTACTAACTATTTGATACGGGTCGTGATCATATCTAGTCCACAACCACTATCTCATAATGTGCAAAAGCACAACCATAAGCATAACACAATCACAAGGAGGTTCACGTCACAACGCCTCATAACCGTATAACAATAACCAATCACAATCTATGTGAAACATATCCTATCAGGTATATGGTACAAACCCACACACAACATCTTTCACTTTACATCATTACAACTTACCTTTCAAGATGTAAAAATGAGTAAGGAGCTCCAACTAAAGCCGATGTGACAATTCTTCACAATATTTGATATATGAGAGACTTGTGAATTTTGGTAATTGTGGGCCGTGAACTAGGTAATCAGGGCCTAATATGGTAATCGTGTTTTGAACGGTACTTTTTCAATTTCGCAATAAAATTTGAATGATCTTGTGATGGTGTCTTTCAGATTTTTAATTTGGATTATTCTTTTTTCATGTGATAATTCAAAGTATAATATTTCAAAAACAAGTAAATAATTCAAAATAAAGCATGTATGGCAGTGTTTCATAAATAGCACACGCGATACACGAAAGAACGAAAGGCCCGCAACGCTAGGCATATTAACTTACCTTAATCCAAAAGCACGTCCCATATGTAGTTATCGCCTACGATATCGTCACCTACAAATTGAAGGTTCTATCTCATCACAAACCCAATATAACGCTATAAGTCATAACAAGAATCCTACTTAATAATTTTAGACTAACCCGAAACCCACTTGTTAATTTCCCAACGTATCTTCTAAACAACAACGGGTCTACTGTTAAAACGCTATTAAGTTTATGTTTGAAAAAGTGATTAAACACACTATTTTATTATTTTTTTAATAAAATATTTCTAGTTTATTTTCTAACGAACAAGTCGTGTGCTATTTCTATACCCTGAACACATCTATACGTTGAGGACGAAAACTAATATTTTTAGAAATTTATTTTTATTCCAATTTTTTTTTTTTTTTTTTATTTTTACATAAAGTGTAAAATTTAAGTAAAAGGCAAATAGAACCCCTCAAATTATTTTAAAATACAACGGGCACCCCCTACACTCACAAGACAAGTTTAGTAAAAGACACTTTAACCCTCAGAGTTTATGAAAATACACTTTTCTTGAAAACGCAAACACGAATGATCTTCTCATCATAAGTTCGATTCTAGCTAGCAAACATGTATTTTGATTGACTAAAACGTAACATTATATGATTTAAAGTCTACCCAAGCCAAAAATCGCTGAAAACTGTTGAGAAACGAGGAGTTTTTTCGTAGGTGGCAGTCGCGGTGGAATCCGACGATGTTGTTTCTGGCGTCCTTAGCTCCTACTAGGAATACTAGGGTTATCCTTGGGCCTCCAAACGTCGAGTGTGATATAACTTGGGGGCTGGGTGTTGATGATTTCGCCGGGCTCGGAGCTTCGCTGGCAAAAATGGTTGACGGCGGCGACGGGGTTGTGCAGCGATCCTGGTGCTGCTATTTCCGCTGCTATCTCCAGCTATTGTGTTACTCTCTCTGTCGCGCAGAGAGGTCAGGGAGAGAAGGAGAGAAAGAGAAACAAGTGGTGGAGGTGGTCCGATGGGTTTTCCGTCGGGGAGCAGCAGTGGCTGCTGCTGCTGTTGCCGCCGGCTGCTGCTGCTCTTCGGTGGACAGAGAGAATGAGAGATGGAGGGAGAGAAGAATAGAAACGGAGGGGTGGTGAGATGGTGGTGGCGACTGTGGTGTTGGTGGCGAGGTTGTCGAAGAAGAAGAAGAAGAAGAAGAAGAAGAAGAACTGATGGTGAATAAGAAGAAGAGGAGAAAGTAGTTAAATAAAAAGAAAACAAGGTGCAGGAGAATGTGTTGGGCCACACAAAAACATTGAAAAGATAAAAATAAATAAATAGAATAGTAGAGATGTGTAGGAGTATACTAGGTGTATGTAGACGGTACAAATATACATATATGTATAACTATCAAAATACGTATTATAATTTGTATAGTATATGTATTTATACAAGCATGTATGAACATGTAAAAGTATTTACATACTTATATTTCTATAAAAGACAAATACAACCCCTAGATTCTAGAAAATTCAAAATCAATCCCTACAATGCAAAAATAGTTTTATAAGTCAAATCATCAACCCTCAACTATAGGGAAAATTCATAGTTGACCCTACGTTTTCAAACGGGTTATTACAAGCACTCCTTCTTACAAAACAACCACGAGCAATAATCGTCTTGGTTTGTAATAGGGAGTGGAATTCGCGTGGGTTATTACAAGCACTCCTTCTTACAAAACAACCACGAGCAATAATCGTCTTGGTTTGTAATAGGGAGTGGAATTCGCGTTATTGCATCAACATCCACACTATTCAGCGTAGCTTAGAGTCGTGCTCTACACCATTGACGTGTGTTTCTATCAATGAGAACACAAACCCGTAACTGAGAGTTAGCCGAGCTGGAATGTAATACCCCGTTATTTAGAAACGGGTATTTTTAGATAATATTAATTGTTAATATGTTGAAACGGTTATTTTATGAAATTATTGAGTGTATATATAATATTATTATAAGTATTGGGTGTTAATATGCTACTATTATATTTTATGATATTATTTGGTGTTAATATGACATTAGTATAAGTTTGGGTATTAGTTATTATTATTTAGAAAGTTAATTTTAATGTTATAAACCATTAGGGGGTTTTATGTAGTTTTTCCTAACTTAAAGTGTGTCTTTTAAGTGAACTTGGGGGTAGTAGTTGTATAATGACTAAACCAGTGGGGGTGAAAGTGTCTTTAACCTTAAACTTAGTCATCTTCTTCCTCAAACTCTCCCATGGAGGAAGAAGACCATCTCCAACCCAAACACCACCATTACCACTCCGAATCTTTACCAAATTCGTTGATGTTTGTCCCAATTCACTCCCAATCCGATTTAAACTCATCAAGGCTCGATAATTTAGCATCAAGCAACCCAATTTCGCCAATTTTTGGTCCCGATTCAAAATTGAAGTCTTCAAAGTGGGTTTCCTCTTTCCGGTTAAATTCTTCCCCTCTCTACCTATATAAACCCATTAATTCTCAGATTTTAAACCCATAATCTCAATCCCTCGACCTCTCAATCTCTCCTTCAATCTCCCTCACCCTAGAGCTCTCTCTCTCTCACTCTCTCTCTCTCTCTCTCTTTCTCTCCCCGGCGCCGCCGTAGCCGCCAAAGGCCGCCGCCCGCCTGCCCCGTCGCCGCCGTTCACTCCGGCGACCGTCGCCGCTGCCCGCGGTCCGCCACCGTCGGCGTCATCATCATTCGGGTACAAACCCGTTCTTCTTCTTCATCTTTTGTTTTATTGTTTTGTTTTCTCATTAGTTTATTTGGTTAGTTATTTAGTAATAGTAGTTGGGAAGGAGGTAACTAAAGTGGCTTGGCCCAGTGGTTAAGTTAATTGTTAGTATTGAGATGGGCTTGGGTTCGAATCTCACAAGTGACAATTATTTTTTTTACTACTCTACACTCAATATTTAAAAGAGAAGTTTTGGGGGGAATGAAAGTCTTATTAAAATACTTGAGAATTATTTATTTAGGAAGTTTATTTTCTTGTTTAAAGGTTAATCTTTTGAAAAATAATACTCTTGGGTTATGCTTTATAGTAGTAAAAGTTAGATAATTATTTTTCTACAAGTTTAAAGTAATCTTTTTGTACTCATCTTTACCTAAAAATAAAAGTATATTTTTCTTATTTATTTTTATAGACTTATAACAAATTAGATATGTTACTTTATTCAAACAAATTTGTATTTCTTTTAAATAAAAGTTAGTTAGTTTATAACCTATATTCTCTACTAAGGCTTGTTTGGTTGGGAAAAATTACTATTTGAATTAAAGTGTTTTTGAGATAAAATAATATTCTTCTCTACCCTAAATAATAAAAGGGATATTTTATCTAATCTTATAAGTTGTATTTATATAATTATAGCCTAGTATGTTTTTTTACAAATAATAAACGTTAGATTTATAAAGCGTATTTTATTGTAAAAGATGTTGTTCACGTTAGCAAGGTTGGGGAGAGTTAATAAGGGGATTACACTTGCATTGCATATAGGACTTGTTTGTATTTGTGTGTTAGCGATAATTGATTAGATACTATCGAATTGTAGGAAACGAATTCTCCGACGAAGGATAATTCGAATACTACGATTGATTTGCTGTGATTGCTATTTGTTGAGGTAAGTAAACATGTCAGGCCTAGCGCCCATATCTTCTTTCGTGTCTAAACTGCTTTTGTGATTTATTGTCTCAAAATTGAAATATCTACTTGAACTGTTTATTTGAGAAAGTACTGATTTTACAAAGGTGACGATGTCACAACTATCACATGATAAATTAATAAAACGTAAAAACGTAAAGTGGAATAGTTGTATCGGGGATCAATATTTTGAGCTTTGGTCGATGTGGACTACGGTCTCTCGACCCACTTTATTTTATTTTGCTCGGTCGCAACCGCCCCGAGTTCGCTCCAGTACTTACCTCTCTGGCCGCAAGAAGTCTTAGGGGGGTGTCGACACTTATGGTCTGGTAGCCAGTTATTAGTAGATCTTCCCCGTGTCAACATGGTAATATATGTTTTCTGAATGATGAACCTTTATGATTGAGAATTGGAAGTCCCGATTGGACAAGGAAGGAAGTTTGAGAATGTTTCCCCAATGGAGATACTAAAGTGAAAAGAGTTTGGGAATGTTTCCCCACAAGTGAAGTGACAAAAGAAAAAGATTTGTGAATTCTTATTTCATACTTATACTCTTACTCAAATACTTTACTCTTCAAACTAATGTGTCGTTTTTAAACTGCTTCATAATCTGTTTACATGCTTGGGTGTTGCTTACTCAGTATTTTCAGCTGACTTTGGAAACTGTGGTGTTTCTTTTTGTTTCTGCACCACAGGTTTAGGTGGAAGCATGGCTTTTGGGGGAAATCGAGACACATCACTCTAGTAATTTAAATTTCACATCTAGAATTATTTTATTTAGTAGTTGAATTGTAGATTGGAATAATGCCCATATTTGTGGCGAGACAAGTTTTAAAGTTTCAATTAAATATTTTTTATGGATTTGGTTTGGATATTCTGTTATAAAATCTCCTTGTATCCGGGTTTAATCTCGGGTAAGGAGTGACATCCCTGGGCTACCGGGTCGGCCTTTTCGGACTTCCGGCTTGGCGGTTTTGGGGGTGTTACAGTTGGTATCAGAGACTGGTTATCCAAAAGGGAAATCTAAAACCTGTAGGAAATTTAAAATGGACATAGGGAAAGAATTTAAAATTTGACAAGCCGTTTGGAATTTGGGTAGTCTTGGATAGGGTTGTTATGTGAAACTAATTGTTTGATGATCAATGTGTTATATTACTTGATTAGCTGCTTGTTATATGCCATGTATTGCATTTTTTTTATTTATACTTTAGGGTATTGTATGAATGATATAATAGGTGATAGTGTAGGATTATGGCTAAAGACCACACCTTTGAGAGGCGACAGGTGAGACGAGGGATGGTATGAGGAAGAGGCGTCCTCACCCTTTTGACGAGATATTATGAGTTCCGAGGTCGTCACTTCTCCAAGGGGGGAATGATGTAACCCTTCATATTTTAAGTACGTCATTCTAGTACATCGTTATAGTATGTTATTCATCGTGTGTGACAGTAGGTTGTATTTGGTAGTTATACCCTAGAATGGAGACTCATAGTTGGAGGGTCGTTTAGAATGTGGTTTCAACTTCGAGGACGAAGCTTTCTTTAAGTGGGGAAGGATGTAATACCCCGTTATTTAGAAACGGGTATTTTTAGATAATATTAATTGTTAATATGTTGAAACGGTTATTTTATGAAATTATTGAGTGTATATATAATATTATTATAAGTATTGGGTGTTAATATGCTACTATTATATTTTATGATATTATTTGGTGTTAATATGACATTCGTATAAGTTTGGGTATTAATTATTATTATTTAGAAAGTTAATTTTAATGTTATAAACCATTAGGGGGTTTTATGTAGTTTTTCCTAACTTAAAGTGTGTCTTTTAAGTGAACTTGGGGGTAGTAGTTGTATAATGACTAAACCAGTGGGGGTGAAAGTGTCTTTAACCTTAAACTTAGTCATCTTCTTCCTCAAACTCTCCCATGGAGGAAGAAGACCATCTCCAACCCAAACACCACCATTACCACTCCGAATCTTTACCAAATTCGTTGATGTTTGTCCCAATTCACTCCCAATCCGATTTAAACTCATCAAGGCTCGATAATTTAGCATCAAGCAACCCAATTTCGCCAATTTTTGGTCCCGATTCAAAATTGAAGTCTTCAAAGTGGGTTTCCTCTTTCCGGTTAAATTCTTCCCCTCTCTACCTATATAAACCCATTAATTCTCAGATTTTAAACCCATAATCTCAATCCCTCGACCTCTCAATCTCTCCTTCAATCTCCCTCACCCTAGAGCTCTCTCTCTCTCACTCTCTCTCTCTCTCTCTCTTTCTCTCCCCGGCGCCGCCGTAGCCGCCAAAGGCCGCCGCCCGCCTGCCCCGTCGCCGCCGTTCACTCCGGCGACCGTCGCCGCTGCCCGCGGTCCGCCACCGTCGGCGTCATCATCATTCGGGTACAAACCCGTTCTTCTTCTTCATCTTTTGTTTTATTGTTTTGTTTTCTCATTAGTTTATTTGGTTAGTTATTTAGTAATAGTAGTTGGGAAGGAGGTAACTAAAGTGGCTTGGCCCAGTGGTTAAGTTAATTGTTAGTATTGAGATGGTCTTGGGTTCGAATCTCACAAGTGACAATTATTTTTTTTACTACTCTACACTCAATATTTAAAAGAGAAGTTTTGGGGGGAATGAAAGCCTTATTAAAATACTTGAGAATTATTTATTTAGGAAGTTTATTTTCTTGTTTAAAGGTTAATCTTTTGAAAAATAATACTCTTGGGTTATGCTTTATAGTAGTAAAAGTTAGATAATTATTTTTCTACAAGTTTAAAGTAATCTTTTTGTACTCATCTTTACCTAAAAATAAAAGTATATTTTTCTTATTTATTTTTATAGACTTATAACAAATTAGATATGTTACTTTATTCAAATAAATTTGTATTTCTTTTAAATAAAAGTTAGTTAGTTTATAACCTATATTCTCTACTAAGGCTTGTTTGGTTGGGAAAAATTACTATTTGAATTAAAGTGTTTTTGAGATAAAATAATATTCTTCTCTACCCTAAATAATAAAAGGGATATTTTATCTAATCTTATAAGTTGTATTTATATAATTATAGCCTAGTATGTTTTTTTACAAATAATAAACGTTAGATTTATAAAGCGTATTTTATTGTAAAAGATGTTGTTCACGTTAGCAAGGTTGGGGAGAGTTAATAAGGGGATTACACTTGCATTGCATATAGGACTTGTTTGTATTTGTGTGTTAGCGATAATTGATTAGATACTATCGAATTGTAGGAAACGAATTCTCCGACGAAGGATAATTCGAATACTACGATTGATTTGCTGTGATTGCTATTTGTTGAGGTAAGTAAACATGTCAGGCCTAGCGCCCATATCTTCTTTCGTGTCTAAACTGCTTTTGTGATTTATTGTCTCAAAATTGAAATATCTACTTGAACTGTTTATTTGAGAAAGTACTGATTTTACAAAGGTGACGATGTCACAACTATCACATGATAAATTAATAAAACGTAAAAACGTAAAGTGGAATAGTTGTATCGGGGATCAATATTTTGAGCTTTGGTCGATGTGGACTACGGTCTCTCGACCCACTTTATTTTATTTTGCTCGGTCGCAACCGCCCCGAGTTCGCTCCAGTACTTACCTCTCTGGCCGCAAGAAGTCTTAGGGGGGTGTCGACACTTATGGTCTGGTAGCCAGTTATTAGTAGATCTTCCCCGTGTCAACATGGTAATATATGTTTTCTGAATGATGAACCTTTATGATTGAGAATTGGAAGTCCCGATTGGACAAGGAAGGAAGTTTGGGAATGTTTCCCCAATGGAGATACTAAAGTGAAAAGAGTTTGGGAATGTTTCCCCACAAGTGAAGTGACAAAAGAAAAAGATTTGTGAATTCTTATTTCATACTTATACTCTTACTCAAATACTTTACTCTTCAAACTAATGTGTCGTTTTTAAACTGCTTCATAATCTGTTTACATGCTTGGGTGTTGCTTACTCAGTATTTTCAGCTGACTTTGGAAACTGTGGTGTTTCTTTTTGTTTCTGCACCACAGGTTTAGGTGGAAGCATGGCTTTTGGGGGAAATCGAGACACATCACTCTAGTAATTTAAATTTCACATCTAGAATTATTTTATTTAGTAGTTGAATTGTAGATTGGAATAATGCCCATATTTGTGGCGAGACAAGTTTTAAAGTTTCAATTAAATATTTTTTATGGATTTGGTTTGGATATTCTGTTATAAAATCTCCTTGTATCCGGGTTTAATCTCGGGTAAGGAGTGACATCCCTGGGCTACCGGGTCGGCCTTTTCGGACTTCCGGCTTGGCGGTTTTGGGGGTGTTACATGGAAGAACACACCTCAAAACTGAAAGGTCAAGGAATCCATCGGCCTTTGAAAACATTGACGGTTGATCCATCACCAATAGTCTAAAAAGCAACTCTCTTCAAAATTTTCTTTCCTGCGATCACCCCTCTCCACACACCAGAGATGGGCTGTTCCCAAGACTTGCATCCAAGAACTCCGTATTCGGGAAGTATTTCGCTTGCAGAACCCTTGCTAGAAGTGAATCTGGCTTTGTAAGAACTCTCCACCCTTGTTTTGCTATAAGAGAAAGATTTAAGGAGTGTAAATAACGAAAACCAACACCACCCGACTCCTTAGACCTCTTCATCCGGTCCCAGGCAACCCAACACATTCCCCTTCCATCCTTGCGGTTCTACCAAAAATCACGCATAAACTCTCCAATTTCTCACAAAGAGATAGTGGTAGTAAGAAACACGACATTGTGTAACTGGGAATCGCATGAATGACTGCTTTAATAAGTATCTCCTTCCCTGCCGTGGAAAGAAACTTCTTCTTAAACCTATTTAATCTCATACTTACCCGTTCAAGAATACCCAAAAAAGGCGTAGTCCTCGATCTCCCCACCTTCGATGGGAGTCCTAGATACTTATCAAACATGGACACCAACTGAATACTCGCAACACCATAAAGATATTCCCTACTTGATTAAGGAACATTTGCCGAGAACATGGCTGAGTACTTTTGTAAATTAATCTGTTGGCCTGATTCTTTTCATAATCTTGCAAAATAGAGAAAATAGTTTGTACCCCAGAGCAATCACTTTTTATAAAACAGATACTGTCATCGGCAAAAAGCAGATGCGACACCGGAGGGCCCGTTCTCGAAGTTCTCATAGGAGTGATGGAGTCGTTCCTGTTAGCACTCAAAAGAGAGTGAGACAAACTGATAACGCCCAATTAGGGGTTATCTTTTAGCCTGATTTCACGAGCATTTGTGTCAGAAAACAGTGTCGTTTGTCGGGATTTGCCTTAGAATGCCTCGGGAAGTTAGAACGAGACGTGTATTTGTACTTTCTGGATTCCTGCTTATTTATTTCTTTTGTTGGATATGATCGAGAGTTCTGTTCATGTTGCCTTTTCAGGAACAGGTTCGGGAGGTGCATCGGGAAGCGTGCCGGGACCAAACCGGGTCCGTCTCGGGAACCGTGCACAAGATCGAGCCAAGACGGGAACACGGAAAATCAGGAGAACACCAAGGGAGGCAAACCGGAGACTTCAGGCAGAAGAGTGGGACCCAGGAGACCCAACCGGGCCCAGCAGAGGACCAAGCCGGGCCAGGGCACAGCCCCTGCCTGCGTATATATGCAGGGGCTGCGTGTATACGCATGCAGGGGGGTATGGGAGCATGATTTGTGGGCCCTGGTTGCGTATATACGCAACCCTTGCGTATATACGCAGCCAGGTTGACTTTTTTTCCCAAGTCGGTGGACCGATGGTATTTTTCGTAAATTCTGGCACAAGTGTTTCGGGAAGAACATCACTATTTAAAGAATCGTCCAGACTCGTTTTCATACACACAATACACAACACAACTGAAGGACAAGTCAGAGCATCCCCGAAGAGCACGGAAGAGCGATTCGAGATTCGAAGACTTAGTTTGATTTCATTCTCTCTCTATACATTCAGAAACTGTGTTTAGTATTATGTCAATTCGTAGATAAACTTCTTACCTAGGTTCTCGGTGAACCTAGGGTTTCGTATCCAGATTTGATTATGGATTCATGATTGTTATCTTAATTCAGCAAGTTGTATCTGTTATTCTGGCTTGGATTATTCTCGTATATGCATGATAGGATTGATCACCCAGGATTGCTACAGACCCGAGCCTGTAGGTGAAAACGTCAGGTTAGGGTTAGGAAGAAAAGTCAGGATTTAGTACCTTACCCTGATAGACCGACCAGAGAAAGGGAGATAGGGCTAGCACCGAAAAATGTGAGACCGACTGTTAGAGAATTTGACCCCGGCCGTCCGGACATGTTAGAAACCCTAACAGGATTAGAACGAGACCGTAAACTTAGGCAGCTTAACAGGAATCCGAAAGTCTGCAGGATCGGGATTACGTGTGGAAGCTGAAAGGTCACTACACAGCCGGTACGTTGCACTGATAACGAAACTGCTGAGTGTTTTCATATCAAACGTAAAACTGAAATCTGTAGAAACCCTAGGGGATCCTGGAGCCTAGTTCCCGTCCATTATAGTAACAACCAATTCAGCTTATTTCAGAAAAAACGTCACAAAAAAAAGTATTTATGTTTTCGTTTTCAATTTCTGTTTTTAGGTTAGTAAATTGCAATCACAACCTACTCCTCCTTGTTACTACACTCGGTTAACTAAAACTGATTACGTGAGAAAACCCGAAACAGTCTCTGTGGGATCGACAACCCGAGTTGAAATACACCCGGTATTACTTGATTTCGTATACTTGCGAATAGCCTGTATTTTGCGCATCACAAACCTTCCGTGTATAACAGAAATAGAAAGGGTGACAGAGGGCACCCTGGCATAAACCACGTTTTGGAACAACGTTCCCCACTATCTCACCATTACGCACAAAAGAATACCGAACTGAATTATTGCAGTTCATAATCAGTGAAATCATATGTTGGCCAAATCATTTATTAGCCATAGTGGCACAAAGATAATTCCACTTCACTCTATCATACGTCTTGCTCATATCCGCTTTGAAGTCCATCATCTTCTTCTTCCCTTCATACGCGTATCCATCGAATGAATCAACTCATAAGAAACCACAAAATTATCAGTAATCAGATGTCCCAGAATGAAAGCACTCTGATTCGGTGAAATAATACTATCCATCATAGATCTAAGACGGTTAGCGATTGTTTTGGAAACAATATTTTAGATCACCATACATAAACTAATGGGTCTATAATCAGAGGTACGCCGGGGCTGCTTAACTTTTGGAATCAAAAGTAGAAGAGTATGATTAATTGGAAATACCTCATGATTAAGGATTCCCAGACAGATTGCGGTAACCTCCTGGCCAACCGTCGGCCACAACTTCTAAAAGAACACAGGTGGAAACCCGTCAATGCCTAGGGCTTTGTAGGGCCCCATCATATGTAAAGTATTATACACTTTTTTCATGAGTGAAGGGAGAAGATAAAGTCGCATTCTGATCCAGCGTGAGTAGTTGTGGAACCAGACCAACAACTTTGTCGATATCCTCCTTTGACGGGTTACAGCTCGAAAACAGCTATGTGAATTAATCATTTATGACGCGCGCCACCCCCTCATCATTCTCTAGCCAACAACCCAAGGAATATTCAATGACCAACATAGCATTTCGCACCCGTCGCATCGTCGCTTTCTTGTGAAAAAAATCGTGTGTTTCGGTCTCCCAACCATAAACACGAAACACGCGATCGCTGAAGCCAAAACGTTTCCTCATCCTTCGATACCGAATTATATTTCGAGAGTGAATGCCAGATTCGATCAACCACACCATGTTAAGGTTGTCGTGTAGCTAAAGATTTCAAACAATCATGAATCTGCCGCAGCTTGTTTGGGACACTACCAAATGATCTTGCCTTCCACACCTTGAGTCTTTGTGCCGTAGACGAAAGCCTACAAACGATATTCTGAGCGTCCCTTTTCCAAGTGATTTGAACCGCCTCCTCCAAAACCCTCTTTCCCAAACCAGACGACTTCGAAAGTAAAACGACGTCGCGGATTTTGTAATTTCGTAGCCGCATTCGGATCCATAATTAATTGGATCGGAGTATGGTCAGACATAGAGGAGATGAGATGATTAACTCGTGCAACTACAAACATTTCAATCAACTCGGGGGAGGCAACCACCCGATCAAGCCCTTCGCGAATAGCATGATTATCACTTTGGTTATTGGACCAAGTGAAACGCGGCCCCGCAAAGACAATATCCTTCAAATCGTTACAGTGTAAAACCTCCATGAACGAAGCAAGTTGCTAAATGATACTTCCCGTCCCCTCTATTTATCATCAGTTGAAAGTATAGCGTTAAAATCACCCACCATACACCATTGTTTCATATCCCATCTCCGCAGCATATCAATGAGTGACCATGTGTGTGAACGTTCAGAAGCTACCGGATCACCGTAAAGACAAGTCAGATGCACAAAAAACCAGAAGACTTAAACTTTATTAAGCTCTCAATGTGAAAAACTGAGGACGATAAAACAGACACAGTCATCAAGTTATCCCACATAAGTGACGAACCACCTTGACGACCTCGACCCTGACAACTAACATGGAAACCTGAATGAAAATCACACCTTCTACGAACACCATCCATCTCAGAAACATTCAATTTTGTCTCCATCAAAAACATAAAATTCGGTCGCTCCCTTGTAATGAGTTCGCGAAGAGCACGTAACGCACAAGGGTTGCCCAACCCCCGTACTTTCCAATCGATGCCGGTCATTGCGTCCGACGGTGGTGCACTGCACCCACCGTCGATATTTTAGTGTTGTTATCAGGTTGTTCCTCCCCCAAACTCGAACGTTGAATTACCTATGCAGTATCAACTTTCTCCTCTTGGACTTCTCCCTGCTTCACCTTCTTCAAATCGCCCTGATGCTTAATAGTGAAATTTTTCGCAACAAAATCCACTGTCGTCTTCCGTTTGATGACTACTATAGGTTCTTCAAACGGCGAATCAACCTTCTCCTTCCTGTCTTATCTGCGCCCTCAACTCTGCAAGATTACGAACTTTATGATATGGAACCGGATTCATCGCCTCAGGGAGCTCGCAAGTTTCTCCGTTGCTGAGAAAGAGATCGGAGTCGTGGGAATATTCTCTAGTCGCCCAAGTAATGACCTTGGGTTAACCGAGTCAACTCCATAAATGTTAAGATCACCCAATTTATTATCCAGACCTGAACTGAGACCCGGCCCAGATTCCACCACCTGGTTCACTCGGACGATCAGGAGAGGAAGACAGGTTTGTGATAACCTTCATAGGGTCGTGAATGACGCCATTAATTTCCTTCACTACCTTATCATCACTAGCCCCAGAAATCTCGCGTCCGTTATGCGAAACTGCCCTCATCATTATGTCCTTCAAATTCGAGTCAACGCCCGTTTTTGAAAGAACCGCGGTAACCGGCGTCTTCAATGCTCCTCGTCCATCCCCGTTTCCGGCCACCCTCCGATAGGCCGAGCTTCGACTGGAAGTAGCAATCTTCGACCTGGGATTCTTCACAGAACCTGGCGGTTTGAGTCCTGAAGGAATCAAAATCTATGAGACATAGACGAGATCACCCCTATCACCTGAGCTCTGATATGGACAATCACTCAGTTGATGAGAAATAATACCGCACCAATAGCTAACTGTAGGAGTCCGTTCGTATCGGAATGTCACCAGACATTTCTCCCCCCTTCCAATTTCAACTAAGGTTGATCTACGCAATGGCATGTCAGTGGGAATCCTCACCCTAGCACGTAGGATTTTCTCCCCACAATCATCCTTCCATGCTTCCTCTTTTAAGACATTCCCGAGACAACTGCCAACAAGAGTTCCCACGTCTTTATTTCGTAAATGAGTCGGTAGACCATTGATTTGAATCCAAACTGGAAAGTCTGGAAACACATAAATCGCTAGAGGGATCGAGGGATCCCATTTTCGAACCACAAGAATGACATGCCCCCACCCCCTAGCTAAGACTTTCTCCATGTAAGCGAGTGAGTCAAAAAGAAATAAAAATAGATTATGGCCCTCCTTAGAGAAGGATTCCGAAGAATTCATTCTCCAAACGCGTCTGAGAACCTCTGACATGGGCCTTTCCTTAACAGGAAGGTCCGAAAGGAACTCCCCAATGAGGCTAGCAGCAAAAGCCTCCTCCACCTTTTTTCGGACCACATCAGCAATTTGAATATGGAGCTCCTCTTCCGGCTCTTGCACCCAACTCCTCGACCCAGTAGCTGCCACGGTAGTGAAAAAATTGAGGGAAGATATTGTCAACCCATCGAAACCCATCCATAGATAGAGAAACAAAAACAATGTACAACGAACCCATCCTTCCAGCACGCCAAGAATCCATATGAAATCAATCAAATTACTGTGAACTTCCAAAACTACAGTCTGGAGAATAATCCACCATAACTCTGGCCACATCTATACCTATACTCTTACGACCAAGGTCAGAGAGACTTCTAAACAGATGAGTATTTAGTTGTAGACATTGACTTAATGGGCATTTATCATATATGATTAAACTAATTATTATCATTAAACTGCCACAAAATTCAATCACTAAGTCATTTAAGAACATATAATGTGTTTAATTTATCATAATTTCTTTAAAAAAGAAAGATTATATTTTTTATTTCTCAAGTATTTTTTTTTATATAATCTAGATCATTTCAATTATGGGTAAAAGACAAAAACCACCCCTCGAGTATGGGGTATATACAAAAAAACCCCTCGTGTTCGGGGATATACGAAGACCACCCCTGTTAACGTCGGACGTTAGACAAATACCACCCTTCTGTTACAATCAGTTAGTATAAGGGTGTAATATGACCTTTTTTATGACTATTTTGCCCCTAGTTGTATTTTTGTATTTATTGTGCTTAATGTTGTTGGTGTTCTTCATCAACCACCAACACACCACAAGAAACACCAACACCAACACCAACACCACCAGACACAGCAACACCACCAGAAACACAACCACCGCTGAATGGCCACCGACACCACCACAAAATCAAAAACAAATATAAAATCAGGACCACAACAACGAACACAACAGCAGCAGCAACAATTTTATTTAGTAAATTGTGAATATCATCTATTCACAGCAACACCAACAACTGTGAATACAACAAAAACTCTATCCTTCACAAGTAAACATCTCCACCAATTTCTGTTCTATCACACCCAGAAATCTTTCAGTAGCAAAAAAACATAATTTTTCAACTTGAAATCAACCAGATCTCAGACTTAAGAAACACCCACAAATCAATTTCTCAGTTGCAGAAGTCCAGAGACAATTGAGAGAGAGATGCTACCGTCTTGAACTTGTCCAGCGCCAACGGAAAGAAGGAGGAGAAGACAGAGGGAGACCCATCTGGTTGTAACTGAGTAATTTTTATTCTCTCTTTCAATCCAGTTGCTTTCACCGAGCAGAACGATTGTCCGCCTGTGCCCTAATCGACGACCCCATCGCCGTCACCAGAATCGCCGGACTCAGAAGAACTGATCGGAGAACTGATCGAAACCTCTTCCTGGGTTTCACCTCCTCATCGTCTCCGGTCTTCGGCGAGGTACAATTCGAAGTCTCTGCTAGGTCGCCACTGTTCATCATCGGCCAGTGGATTGTGGATCGCGAGGTAAACTCACTGTTTCCGAGGAGGAGCTTCGGGGATTGTGGATCAACCATCACCACGGATTTGGTGGCGGTGGTAATCGATCGGAGAAGGAAGGCGTGTCAATTTTATGGCTTCCGATCTGCTGTTGCCGGTTGCTCAGGCGACGGCTTGGCTGTTGGGCTCGTTTAGAGAGTTGGAGAGAGTGCCGGTGGTGGCTCGCCAAAACAGAGCAGCGGCGTCGGCTGCTGCTACCGTGCTGCTGTTGATGGAGGGGTTGTTCGGTGGTTGTTTGGGGGTGATTTCGGTGGTGGTGCAGTGCTGGAGGTGGTTGTTCTCGGGTAAAACAGGGGAAGGAGATGGAGGTTGGTGATTGTTGTTCGAGGCAGAGAGAGAGGGGGGGATGGGTGGGAGGGCGTGGATGGTGGTGGAGGTAGAGAGAGAGAGAGAGATGAGGAGGAAGGAGGCAGTTAGGTTAAAAGTGGGGGAAAAACATGTATTTATAGTGTGGCATTTTTTGGCAAAATGAGGGTAAATATGTCTTCTTACTCTTTTGTTAGTGTGCCGTTAGTCACAGGGGTGGTCTTCGTATATCCCCGAACACGAGGGGTTTTTTCGTATATACCCCATACTCGAGGGGTGGTTTTTGTCTTTTACCCTTCAATTATATGTTAGTATAAGAAGAAATATTGCATCACATAATTTAAAATATCATTTCCCATATTCAAGGTTTTTGCATTATATTTTAAATACATTTTATATGTGTTTGTAAAAAAATGTTTAATTATACATTATTAAAAAGAAGCGGTTAAACCAGTTGAACCACCGGTCCGACCGGTTGAACCGCAAACCGGTGCCTGACCGGTTTGATGTCCGGTCCGATTTTTAAAACTTTGATTGGAACCTCTAAAGTTATGAACCATGCATTTTCATGTACAACGTAATTGATTGTTTGTCTATAAATACTCCCAATATCTCTCCCCAGAGCTTTTCAGTCATCCAACAATAAGATTTCATTTACACATCTTTCACAATTTTCGGGTCAAAAATTAAGAGTCGAGTTTTTGATCAAACAGTGACGGTTTGGTGGTAATATGGGTCTTTCTCCATTCTGGTACGCAAGTCAAATTAGAAATAACATTCGTGTTTCATTATGTTTTTTTCAATATCTTGATTAAACTTTGTTGATGTTAACAAGGTGTTGATCATGATTATTGACACTGTATTTGTAACGCCCCAAAATCCAGGGAGTCTATTTTAGGATAAAACAAAACCAATCACATCGACTTGGCACAACGACCAAATCAGTACCATATGCAGATCACCGTCGCTGGTACAGAATACATATACGATCTCGTTTGGTAGAACTAGCAATTTGATTAATAATATGTTCGTTCGGTACGTGATTCACGATTAAAAATAATAATTTTATAAAAAGTTGAGTTTACAAATAATCTGATGCGATAATCCAAATAACATGTCTCTATCAAATAAACTATCTCGCTGATTCTACCGTCAGATCCGTCCACTGTAACTTGCAAACACTGTTAGGGGGTGAGCTCGCGCCCCGTAGGATGTTCACCGCAACAGTAAGGTGAAATGCAATACAAAAATGATTATAGCAGGTTACACGTAATAGCACATATCACATGTTAATCATTTATCATATAATAGCATACGAATCGATAATAACAATAATATACGAATCAACATATAGTTAACACGAAGCATGCTAGTAAGCTAGCGATAATTTATACTAATATATAAAGGCCTCGTTTGGGTAAGGTACAATAATGATGGGGATAAGAGCCATACTGGTATAAGAGGTAGGATATGATTGTACTAGCATAAGGCAGGATAAAATTGTACTAATTCTGAGTGATTGGTTATAGCAGGATTTGAGATAGGATAAGCTGCAAGGATATGTATTACAAGGTGTTTGGGTAGTGCATGATAAGAGTTATGATATGTGTGTGAATGACCACATTGCCCTACTTGTGGAGATAATTACTATAATATATATATATGATATATATAATATAATATTATATATATTATATAATATTATATATATTATATAATATTATAATATAATATGTATGTATATATTATATATATATATATGTGTGTGTGTATATACATATACATGCATAATACACACACACACACACCCAAATATATATATATATATATATATGTATATATATATATATATATATATATAAATACATCTAATCTATAAAACAACATAGTTGACTTTATTTCAGCCTTTATATTGAATCAACCCCAACTATTAGATCTCACCCTCTTATAGGTAGAATTATTTGAAAGAAGTTAGTTAGAGTGAATCCTTACCACCTATATTTAAAAGCATGAGTTGCCCATTTTGGGCTGGTGAAATGACGGGTTTGCCCCCCGTTATTGGCTGAATGGGAGGAGTTGCATGAGTGGTAGGCGTTGTAATTTCGGGTGTAGTTGAGGGTGTTGAGTTAGTGGTGTGTTTTCCTTAATTTGACATTTCTGTCCCTATACTTGTCTGAAACTACAGCACGCGATAAAGTAAGTTGAATGCCATTACTGCTTTAACAGGGGCATTTGCGGGTTTTTGGCCCGGTCAATGGTGTGTGGGTGTGTAGTGGTCGATTTGACTTCTTTGCCCTCATGAGTTGTTGGATTTACGAGTTGTTTCTATGGATTGATGGTGATACTTTGTGTGTGTTCTGAGGGTGATTTTTTGCCCCTGGTATTTTGTTCTTCCTGCAGCTTCTATTCGGAGCTTGCACTGGTTCTCTCTCAATCCTATTCTCTCTCTCGCTCCTCTTCTCTGCATCTTCTTGACGGGGGATCTGGATATGCACCACTTGGTATGGCGGAAGAGGATCATCTTCTCGTCAATTGTTCAATTTTAATGTTCGTGACTTTGTTCTAGGGTTCGCCCCTGTATGGTGAATCTGGACATGCACCACTGTTCATTCCCCTTTCGTCTGCGGAGCCTGCGATTCGAACAAGATGATCAGAAGATTCAGAGCATAGGGAGAGAAAGAAGCGCAAAATTCAGGTATTTCGTCCTCATCTTTTCACTCTCTCTCTATGTTGATTAGGCAAAAGGCACACAAACTCTGACGGATTTCTTTACTGTCGTGTAATTCGGTCTATTGGCTATCTTGCAGGATCCAAATTCTTCTTCTGCAAAGTTTGAAGATGATTTAAGCTACCTATGATGCAGAGTTTTGGCAGAGGGAAAACAGGTGAGGAACTCCTTTGGTTTTTATATTAGCGTAGAGTTCACTTTAAACTCTCTTCTTTGGTGTGTTGCATTAGCGTCTAACTCTACATTGCACATGTAAACTGTTCTTTTACTGATTTTCCCCAATTGAAAAAGCACTGTCAATTTTCGGTGATTTGGTTTTACATTTCTCCCCAACTACTTACTTGATAATCATCTATAAATTCGAATGAAGATTTATAATTCTAATGAAGCAGCAAGGAAATTTAACAGGCTGTCTCATTCCGGTTGATAAAAGAGCTTCGAAAAAGTGCACTTCACTGTGGTTAGAAGGAGATTACCAATCTAATGTGTTTATTTAAGCAATGTAGTCTATAACCTGTTTGGTGACCATGTAACTTTAGTAATGCACCTATGTTTTTAGTTATGTCAGTGGCTTTCTACTGCAAAGTTTTTGCATCGAACATTATCGTTCTTCCTTGCCTGCATAGGGATTTAGCCATGTTCCTTGAATAAAATTTATGTTTGTATGAAGATGCACGTTTGGGCATTTGCCAAATGACACTTGCTAATTGCTTCTTTTATACAATTTACTCTATTTTTCTGCATTTGATGAGAAAACCCTCCCCTATGTTACAGGTCTGATTAGTTGCCCTTCTGCTGATTAGTTTCCGGAATGGTCGAATTGAAACCACATTTCCATTTCCATTTCTTCGATGTTGTATAATTGAATATCATTGTCTTACTTTGAATGAGGTGGGGAAAAGAAGGTAATATAGATTTACAAGAGTGAAAATTTTGTGTTCTGTGATTCTTATCTTATATCAGGTGAAGGGAAAATGTATTGCTATAGTTGGAGGGGAGGATACTACCCCACCCCTACAGCAGTCAAGCAACACGTGACTGAACGGGTTGGAGGAAAAAGGTAATCTGGTACTTGAGGTTCGGAACCTTCATACATACGATAAAGCTAAATAAAGCTAATCTGGTGTTTTAAAATTGAAAAACATCAAATAAATAACAAGGTTTTGTGACACCAAGTCAGAAATGAGGCTTCTAAAACATCCCCATTCCCCATTTGGGTAGGCTTCACCCAGTTACACATATTTTGGTTTCATTGAAGGTGCAGTTGCCTATTTTGGTGCATTCCCATATCTGATTTCTATGTTTTTTCTTTTCTAAACCCATCTTGATTTTCCTACCAGCTTGTCTATCTCATCTTTGCATTCCTACATGCAATATTCACTTGGAGCTGCTGCAAGGTCTGCATCAAAACTATTAACTGATCAATGTTTAAGTATATGTTCATATGAATCGTAACATAACAGTTTATCATTTATAACAATTTCTGGGTTCTGGGCAGTACTAGAGTTTCGAATGAGTCAGGTGAAGAGGGACAAAGTGGATATCAGATTCATAGGTTAGGAGTATGTGGCTGTTGTGCATAAGTTGACTACTGAAATGCAGAGTTCTTGGATTAACGTCCTGATTCCACACCAAGATGATTGATATTTCTATTGGCCTCAATCGATTTTTAAATTAACGGTCTTGGATTCTGTATACTGATGTCTTCTTTAGTCTACCTTGATGCTGATTATAGTTATTCAGTTATTTCCTAGCTCTTTTAAATTAATTTATCATAATATGTCCATGGATAGAGCAAATAGACTACGGAGTACTTAATTGCTTATCTAAATTAATCTTAATTTATAGATAATGAATACTGAAGTTTGTCGTTCTTCTAGGATAACGGTCACCCCAACTATCAAGCATTGTACTATGGCGACAGTGATTGGTTTATGTCTCAGAGTGAAGCTCAAGGAGTGTTTCCCTCCACATTTTAAGGTTAGTTTTTCTCCTCTGCAGAACTTAGATGTTGTATTCACACACTTAGCTGAAGTGATGGTGTTCTTCACGCTGTAAGATTGGATGAATTTTCAGTTCAGTTGAGTTACGGTTTGACATTGTCCAAATGTCCCTTTGAATCTGAAGTCCAGAGTTCACGGTTTCCATGAATTCAAACTAAACTACAATATTTAATCATCAATGCTCAGGTTTGATATCTGAATTTATAATTTTCTATTAATTGGTATATTCAATTTGCAGTAATTCTAAAGTTAATTGCAAGTTAAATTAATATGTCCTATCTATACATATGGACATAGTTCAAATGATGAATATATTAACTACCCACAAGATAACCGAAAGGGGTATGCTTTGACGAGCATCCATCCCAAAGTGCTATCGGTGGTACATCTGTTGGATGCTTGTTGCTTGTTAAGTTTGTCGCCTGTTATTTTATGGTGAAAGATTTATGTCATGAGTTAATTGTTGTCATAACCTGCTATAGTTGTCCATATATAACAATTTTAGGTTTTATTTCATAATTAAGGTGTATAAAACCTTGCATTGTCAAGTAGTCAACGAAGTGCTCTTTGTGCAATTAGTTGCAGTTTTGAAATATTTTGCTAATAATTTTGGATGAGAGTATTTGAGAGGAGAGGTTATGAGATTGTTGGAATGAGTGGTTCATGTGAGGAGAGATACAACCTCTCTCCTCACCTCGCCCACTCATTCCAATAATCTCATAAACTCCCCTCTCATTTAAGCTCATCCAAACACACCCAATGGGTAATTTAGGATGTGGTGGCGAAGAATGCGAGTGTAGGCGTGTAAGCAATGTGGTAAGGCTTGATCAGGTCCCGTACTGAACAGAGGAGGCCCAGAATTTGCTACTGTAGTTGTGTTTGTCAGACGGCACATAGAACATGGTTTAAGAGCTCAATGAAGCCTATGTTCGGTAACTGCAGTGCAGTGAGATTTATGAACAATATAGACTAGAGTGGTAACTGGTAAGTTCAACTCAACCAAATCAAACTTAAAATCTGTTGCAGTTGTCAATGTCATTTATCTTGCAAGAGAATCCTTGAAGCTGGGGAAGCATCTGGTAATTGTGTGGCTCTTTAGTGGATTGAAAGACCATAAAATGAATGGAGTAAACCCAAAGGATATCCTCTTAATAACAACGAAAAACTCGTGTTTTTTTTTGTCTGTCATTATGTTTTAAGGCATATATCTACATTTCCCTTGAACATTTTCATTCGCACATGTAAACTTGATGAATGCTTGTTCTCTATTGTCATTTTTTAGAATGTGTACGAATTAGTCTGCGCTTCTTTAAAAAAAACATGCATATGCATATATATGACAGACGGTTCACATTGTTGTGTTTCACAGAGCTGCAAAAGGTTTGGCCTGATACAGAAAGGGGATGCAGGAATGTTTCTACTGTGAATATGATGTCTTCAGCTGCCACACTCGCGTCATTCTGCAGAATGAAGTCTGGTGATGCTTTCAACCAGAAAAGGCCACGGGAAAGGTGTCAATTCAAGTAGAAAAGCTTTGAGAAGATGAATGGCATATATGCTGATTAGATTCAAGACACGCCGGTTGTCGATAGTTTTACTAGGAAGATGGAGAGCTCAAACTGAGGTTGGTTATCTTGGGTTACAGTAGATGATGTTGTCCTAACACTACTTGCATTTAGCGGACTTCAAACCCTCATATCCGGTCACCTTTCTGAATGTAGTTAAGCAAAACCCAACACTTAAAAACAGAACCAACATAACTATAGGAGACATCTTTCTTACATAGAATGTTGCAGTAGTTCTATTACTTTTGGAATCTGGGAATCATGAAGCATGTAGAATCTGAACTGATTGACCATGAGTTTGAAGCAAACTTTTGTTTACTTGAAAATACCAGAACTACCTGAATTATTGTGTTTCAAGGGACTGCTGTTTTATATCAATTTTTTTCTTCCCCTCATCCGAATGGATAGGAACTGCCAGGCTGGTATAATAGCATCCGAATGTAAGTGAATTTATGTGTTAGTTGTATGCAGGCTTTCAGTCTTGCATGCATAGGAAAAACTACGAACCTGTTCTTAATTTTTGAACCGCACACATTTTGAAAATGAAACTGAAGTATTTGAAAATCTTTGAACAAATATAATCAGACATATGCTGTGAAATTATGATTGCAAACATCAGATTGCATTGATGTAGTGGAAATTGCTGTATTGAAACAGGAGTTCCTCCTTTTTTATGCAGTTATTGTTATGTTCCTGTACAATAGCTCTGACATCACTATCTCACACACACGTGAAATTCAGAAATTATAAGATTGCTACTTAGTGCTGCAAATAAAATGAGCCGCTTACGAGCTAGGTTGGTGACTGATCCTTAACCAAGCCAAGTCCAGCCGTACTCAGGCATAGAGAGCTCTATCTAATTGAGCCTCAGCAGATCCTAATCATTTCATATTATGTAGAGAGCGCAGCCCACCCCTCCTTATGGCTTCTGAGGTGTCATTCTGATTTGTGGTTTATAAACTGGTGACTGAGACATATAGGTCAATTTTGGACGTCATTTTTATGCTTCAAGTCATAAAACATCGTTTGATTATCTCATGGATTCATTTCAAATGGTTTCAGTGTGGAAGTTTGAAACAGTTTGATGAATGCTTGTTTGATTTTCCTGATGTGCTTGTACTGTTGTCCAAAGGCTCAATTGAATCCCTTTCAATATTTCACGTTAACAGGAGTGGCAAGACTAATGGATAAGCTGCCAACTCACTTTTCTTTTAACATTGACTCATTCTTGTTGATGTTGAGGCTTCTTTCTGTTGAAAATTAACCACATTTTGTTCTTTCGAAGAAAATTGATTATGAAAGGGGTGATAAGAACAGTATGCATAGTTTCTTATCTTTGAAATTTAGTAGTCCTTCATCTGCATATGAAATATTTTGTTTTCATTATACCCCTCATAATATGTGGCATTCTTAACTTGCTTAACTAGCCCAATTATAGGCTGTCGTAGCCTTCTGCCAGCGATAATTAATGATTATGCTCTAATGGACTCAGCATATGATTCTTTTAAGTGTTGAGTTGTTGATGTTTAGGCCTATGCTTGGTCATCTCATGCTTATTGTTTTGCTCTTTATCGTTGCAGGCACTGCTAGCATGTCAATGGTCTGAAAATTGTCCTTTCACCCGTTTGATGTCCGATTGATGGAAGTATTATTACTAGATGCAAGTGGTGCTACTGTGGCAGCCCTTCTTACTTTTCCATTTGCGAATTTAGAGAAGTTGGGATTATCTTGAACGTTGTTGCCCATGAAGCATGCTCATTTATACGCGTTCCTGACATTGTATAGGAAATAAGTGAATTACAGCGTAACAGATTGCAATGTGCCAGAACAACTTTGTAATACCATATTTGTCCGTTGCCACCTGCTTGGGCTTTGCAAATTCAACTGCAATTAACCTGTCTTCGTGAATATGTTATTACTCCGCCTTACGGCTCTGCTGGTGACATCAAGGCCACACCGTGCGCGGGGTGGAACCTAGTTGATGGGAAATGGAGGTGTGGTAATTGGGTAAGAAACAGAACGCGAAGGAGATAGAGACGAGAGAAAGAGAGGGGGGGGGGGTTTAATTGGTAAGAGAAGAAAATAATTTAAAACATTAATGGAGGCGGGGGAAGTGTGCACGCACTGGTTAGTGTGGTGGCTCATTTTTCTTTCTTTTTTTTCCCTCACCTGCGACACATTGCACATTTCAGACCACAAGATTTTCACTGCACAAGAACTGTACCGATCAAATCCGAACCCCATAATCTGAAATTAATTATTTAAGCCTATGCATGCTTATAATATATAATATGTATAATTTTATTCATTTTTAAAATTATTTCATACAACTGTTTACATCTTTATTTTGTGTTTATGTTATACAATGAATTTTTCATTTTCTTCACGAATATCACCACTGGTGAAGTGTTCTTACTATTTGTTTGTGGTAGTACCCTCGGGTACAGGCAATTCCCTAGTACATACATATATGTGTGTGTACAATATATATATATATATATATATATATATATATATGTATATATATATATATATATATATATGGGTGCGGCTATGGTGCGGGCAAAAAAATAGGATTTCCATGAACCCCAACTTTTTCCCCCGATTTTGACCATAATGCAGCAGGTTTAGCAGGTATTTACGAAAATACCTACAAAACGACAAAAAATAATTGACTGGGGGGGACTTGCAACAGCCGGTATCCTGGAAAAAAACTTGGGCCCACGGAAATCCCAATTTTTTGCCCGCATGAAGCCTTATCCTATATTGTATACATATACATATATATGTATATATATATATATATATATATATATATATATAATATGTATACAATATTATACATATGCGCGCTTGCACACGCATATAAGTTCATATACACATACATATGTACACACACACACGCACATATATATAAATGTATATATACACATATATATGTATTATATGTACATATATTCATATATATGTTATATATACATATATAAATATGTATTATATATATACATATTTATGTATACATATACCTTTTATATATATATATAGAGACACACACATATACGTGTATAATATGTATATGTTTATAAATAAATATGCATACATGATAAGAAGCAGGAGGTACAATTTTATTATTTTCCTCCCTCCTTATACCTTACCCAAAAACGAGGCCAAAGGGAATACGTATTTGGTGAAACCTTTTCCACTAGACATTCAATGCCCTCATTAAAGAGAAAAAATTATTGTTGTAATAAAATTGGAAATCAAAAGAAACCCATCACTTGATAACTACCTAAGCGTTGGGTACACATTTCGTATAATTTTTTAACCCACTAACCCATTAGTTTCACCCCCTTATCCTTTAACATTTATCACTTCTTAGTGTGATTTTATTTATTTTTGAAAAACATTTGTGTTTGCACACACAATGTGTGTGTGCGTGTATTCTAGTAATATTGTAAAGTGCATAACCCCCTACTTCAATTTCGACAAGGTAGAAATAATTGATACAGCCAAACAGAACCTAACACATCTAACATCTCATTAGCGGGACTCTATTATCTAATAAAATAATAGCACTCCAAAACGTGACTCACATCGGGTAATAAATGCTAAAAATATGAAGTAGTAGTGAAGAGGGGAGGTGGGTGTTATTTATGGTGCAGGGGGGTGATGGGTGTCTTTTCGGATTAACAGGGGGAGACATGTGGGGTCGGCGCCGAAATTCCAAGAACTACAGGGGTGCCAAGCGCAACCTGTGTTTTTACCCAGCAAAATAATATGCGCGCTGGTAGGTTTGAACTCAAGGCCGCCAATATCAAAGCCAGGTGGTATTACCGCTAGGCTAATAAATCTTGAATTGGAAGAATGCGTATTTATTATATACTGACACATAGTCTATAAATTATTTAATTTAATGATACCATGAAACTAAATAATTTCAAACCATCAAACAAGTATAAGGATTAACTTATATTCCTATTAGCAAATAAATCAAAGACACGACACCAGTTTAAATAATCACGCTCATTCAAAAAAAAAAAAATCAAATAATCTTTTAAATCACATTAACATATAAATAATAATGTATTCACATAACTTTGATGTAACATATAACATGAAAACATTACTTTTCAACCAAATTATTCTATTCGAAAAATCTGGGATACTACAGTATTACCTTTAAGAATTGTTTGCCGATTAGAGTTACAAGTTCATTTTACAAGTAGCTTGAATGCACGAATAGTTCGAATACATATGACCCACGCGTAGCTCGTGTTGGGCATACTAGATAGTAGAAAGAGAGGGAACATATTGGTACATATGCTTTTAAAGATAAGATTTTTTGAAGTTGAGCATAATCACTATTCGGTAGTGTCGTTGCTTTCACTTATTAGAAGTAGTAGAAATTTGGCCAAGAAAATAGATCGCATTTGGAACTATGTGCGGAAGAATCACCAGCCCACCATTTTACTTGGAGAAAAATATAGCATTTGAGGCTTCTGAAGAGTTCGTTCCTCTTTGCTTACAGTAGTTACATATACTCAAAGAACACTGTCTTGACCGTCCACTTGCTTGGAAGAAATGCCCACTCTTATAGCAATTAGGGCCAGCTCTAGGTATTTTGCTGCCCTAAGCAAGCATCGAGTGCGAGGCCCCATGTACATGTTAGATTTCACCAAACGGATTTTGTTAGAGCTTAAGTTAATAGATGCAATTTATGAATTAAGTTACTCTTCTTGTAGTATTTTTTGTTCTTTTCGAATTTATGTTTTCTAGTTTCTAAGTTGTTTCAAATAAATAAATAAATCAACATAACAAGTAAAAATAGAACCTAAAGTCTTCTAAAAAATAATAGAACCTAGTAATTAATAGCCAGATTTTCCTCAAAAAATGATGGCCGAAATTCGCTCAAAATAAATTGTTGGCCGAAATCATCATAGCAAGATAATAAACGTGGAACTGTACTTGATCCCTTCAAACATGAGAAATTTTTAATGCTCCATTAGAGCAGCATGTGGTGGTCCACAACTAATTATAGTACAATATTTAAAACAAATTGTCAACTAATGACATACACTCAAGCCTTGTTTGGGTAACGGATAAGGAGGCCAGATAAGATATGACATCCCCTCCTTATCTTATCCCTTAATTGTGTGAAGGTATATGGAGGAGAAATCATATCCTGCCCTCATCCTTCCCTCACATTTTTTCCTTCATTCTTATACCACCCCCTATGTGGTATACATCAGATAAGGGAGAAGGGAATATGAGGGGATCACATTTTTGGCTAAAATACCCTCTTCCAATCTTAATAATTTTCAAACTATCCCCTCCAAGTATTGCTAGTAAATATGAAATTTCACCACCTCATCTTTGTTATCGCAGCCAAATACTATAGTTGTGAAGATTATAACCAGTTCCAACCACTCCAAATAATTAACACTGTTGGAGCACAGCACGAAAATCCACGTGAGCAGGATGAATATCTCTCTGATCCTTATCCTCATCTCATACTAGAGTATCACCAGCTTTTTAGTTCTTAAAGATATGTTCCCTTTATTTGGTAAATCTCTTAGATAGACTATAATCCTGATCCAAATGCAGTGTGAAGTTGCAGCCTATATAATTCTAGGCTCACGTTATATGAAATATATGAAAGGAAAACTATTCATTTGAACAGTTTATGATGGTATCAGAGCAGTAAGTGAAATAAAATGGTAGAACCTACCATCTCAAGTTCTACAGAAACTTCTTCAATAGATAGGAATAAGGATTACTACCTTATTCACCATTTTGACAACCCAACCGCAGTAGTAGTCTCACCTCCTCTGGTTGGAGATAACTACGGTACATGGCGTCGAGCAAGGACTATGGTACTTCAAGCAAAGAATAAGTTTGGCTTTATTGATGGTTCCATCAAGAAGCCAACTGATTCAGTTGAGTTGCAGCAATAGAACCGGTGCAACAACTTAGTCAGTTCATGGATTATCAACTCCACCAATGATGCGATCCGCACGAGCATTCCGTATGCTCAAAATGCCAAAGAGATTTTGGTTGACCTTCATGATAGGTTTGGTCAAACAAATGCGCCAAGATTGTATCAGTTGCGGTGTAATATTGTCGCATGTGCTCAAGGAGACTCCTCTATTTCTACGTATTTCACAAAACTTATGTGGGACGAACTCAACTCGCTTGCTGACATCCCAAAGTGAACTTGTGGACATGGGAAAGAAAATGTTGCACGACAACAAAAGGAAAGAGCAATGGATTTCCTACAAGGATTTCATGATCGTTTGTCTGCACTTAGAAGTTAGATTCTTCTCTTCACCAAATTGCTGATGTTTTCACGAAACCGTTGGGCAAAGACCATTTTCATAATTTCATTAGCAAGCTGGGTGTTACTTCCATTCACGCTCCACCTGAGGGGGAGTATTTGAGCACAGCAGGAAAATCCATGTGAGCAGGATGAATATCTCTCTGATCCTTATCCTCATCTCATACTAGAGTATCACCAGCTTTGTAGTTCTTAAAGATATGTTACCTTTATTTGGTAGATCTTTTAGATATACTATAATCCTGCTCCAAATGCAGTGTAAAGCTGCAGCCTATATAATTATAGGCTCACGTTATATGAAAGATATGAAAGGAAAACTATTCCTTTGAACAGTTTTATGAAACACTTAACAGTAGAGTCTAGTACAAATTGGAAGAGTAATTGTTATATTTCAATTGTTCAAGCAGTATGCTAGTTCACTGATCGATGTCATCATGGTATGCTCAGATGTTTTCCATTTAAAAGCTCAACTATGTCTTTTGGTCCTTACTTGAATGAACTGCAATTACTTTTACATAGTTTCAAGATGGGACCTCTATTAAGAACGACATCAGTAGCTGCATCAAAAAATATTACAACATCAAAGAAATCACAAACTTATACGAAATAACCTAAAACAAGCATGACATCAACAAGTATTTACTTTCTTATGAAAACAGAATGTAAGTTCACAGGTTTGACATGCTTGAAATAGCAGAAATAGCAGAGCTATTTAAAGGCCTTGAACCAGTTTTCAAAGCCTTGAATCACAGGTTTCATAGGCTTGAAATAGAAGAAATAGCAGAGCTATTTTAAGGCCTTGAAACAGCATTCAAAGCCTTGAAACTGTCTAACCTATATGCATATTCTAAGGGGGAGTATTTCTGAATACTTCTGATCTTATTCTAAGTCTCTCATCCCTATATGTGATATGTTATTACTTGATGTTGAAAGACAAAAGCTTTTGATTCACGTAGACCTCGTTTGTTTTTCCTGTTTGACTTAATTTTGCAGGGAAATTTTATTTCCTAGTTTACAGAATTGGTTTCCTAATATGGTTTTTGCAGGAAAAGAAACATTGAGAGAATGTGATTTTGTGATCAATCAGACACTCTTGACAGCTTCTCAATCTGTTTAAAGACAAGATCAGGACAATATCTCTGAAGATTATGTTCAACTATCTGTTGGATAAGGCTGTTAAAAGAGTCAAAGTTGTTGCCTACAAAACAGGAAGTTTGTTGCTGAAAATCAGGGAAGATTTGCAGAGTATCTGAGCTGTATAAATAGAGCTCATTTTGAAGCAACAAAAAAACAACACTCATAGGGCAAAAAGAGAGACACGTTTCAGGATTGACAAGCATCAAAGAAGCACATCATTCTCCCAATTCAACTCACGGAAGATCACTGCATTCTTCACTGCAGTTTTACTCTTCCAGTGTTCTTCTGACTTTTACTCAATTTGTGTATCATTCTTATACTACTTCTAGCTCTCATTCTCAAGGATTGTTCAAAGTGAACAATAGAGAATTCTTTGTTAATCAGTTAGCTAGAGCAGGTACTAGATAGGTTGGAGAAAACCACAAGCTCTAAAAGAGTAAGGTTTATCTCTCTACTTGAGATCTAGGGCTTAGCTTTTGATTAATAAGAATTGTGTCGAAAATCCTGCAGGGAGAAGATCCCTGAGGTAGAGACGTAGGTCCAAGTGGACTGAACTCTATAAATCCTGTCTCTTGCATTTACTTTTTCATTCTCATACTTAGTTTTTACAGCATTCAAACTAGTCTGTTTTCAAGGGTTTGAAACTCTTTTCAAGGCCTTGAAAAAGACTTGTCTGTATTTTATTCAAACTGTATTTCATTCCAAAGGATTAAAACTGTTTTCAAGGCCTTGAACTTCTTTGCTATTCACAGAAACTTTTATCTTTGCAAGTTTTACAAAAAAGTTGGCATACTCTGTTCAACCCCCCTTTCTAGAGTATCTGTGCTGCATTTCTACCTGCTTACTCCCCTTTCAATTGGTATTAGACCTTGTATCACTGTATAGATTTAACCATCTGGTGATCATGAGTACTGCAGGTGATGGTGGTTTCTCATAGGGAAGAGCTTCTAAGGGCATCTCCAACCCCATGGGGGAGGGGGAAGGGGAAGGGGAAAATCGGATACAAATATGGTTTATGTCCAACCCCATGGGGGGAGGGGGAGGGGGTGCTATGGGGATAAATTTTGCCTTGGGTGAGGGATGGTTAGGGGAATTTTCCCATGGACATCCCCTCCCCCTCCCCCTACATGGAATGATTAATTAATTGAATATTTGATAATTTTAATTACACAATATTTTTGATTATATTATGTATTTAATTATTATGATTAATAAATTTTATTTTGTATTTTTTTTTAAATTAATAATGTATTCACGATTGTTGGAAAGTATATTTACGAAAATTCATCGTTATCTTATTTTTTTGAAATTTAATAAAACTTATTGTTTATACTGTTAACAATTATAATTTCAATAATTAAAAAACGCGGTTAAAAACGTCAAATTTATTCAATGATAACGATACAAAATATAGCATTTAGATACAAAGCAATTGACGTCACTCATAATTTTTCCCTTGTGCATTCCAAACATGTTCAACTAAGTCATCACGTAGTTGTTGATTGGCATCCACTGAGCGTATTTGGCAACGACGCATCATATAGTCATCAAGTGATATGTTGCCAGTTCATGGTTCAAAATTTATCTCATTTGATGATTGTGGATAAATACTTGCGCGAGCCCTACGAGACGTATAAAGATTGTTGTCATCATCATTCTGAGTCTTCATCAGCATATTCTTCACGTTCGTCCTCCACAATCATATTATGAAGGATTACACAAGCTAACATGATGTTACCTAGGTCTTTTATCTGCCACCCTCTTCCGGGCTGTTTAATGATAGCGAAACGAGCCTGGAGAATTCCAAAAGCCCTTTCAAAATCTTTACGATATGACTCTTGCATTTGAGTGAACAACCTTTCTTTTCTTAGGCGAGGATTTCTAATGGCTTGCACTAAAGTAGCCCATTTGGGATATATCCCATCAGCAAGATAGTAAGTCATGTAGTGTGTGTTGTTGTTTACCTTATATGTACTCGTGGAGCTTTTCCGCTTTCAACCTCATTAAATAGGGGTGAACGACCAAGGACAATGATGTCGTTTTGAGCTCCCGGTACACCAAAGAAGGCATGCCAAATCCATGTGTCGGCTGAAAGCCACTGCTTCAAGCACTATCGTAGGTTACTTTGATTTTGCAGAGAAATTTCCCTGCCATGCAATTGGACAATTCTTCCAATCCCAGTGCATACAATCCAACGACCCGACCATTCCAGGAAACCCACGCCGCTCAGCACGTCGAAGCAGTTTTTTTGAGATCCTCCTTCGTCGGTGCACGAAGATAGTTTGATTTGTGTACCTGCAAAGTTGTTTTACAGAACTCTCGCAAGGTTTCACATGCAGTCGTTTCTGCCATATGGAACTGATCGTCTATGGCATCAGCAGGAGTTGAATATGCTAACATGCGCATAGCTACAATTACCTTGTTGGAGCGTAGTAAATCCTAGACGTCCAATGTTGTCACGCTTCTGACGGAAGTATGGATTCACGCGCTCACAATCTGCCACCAAACGCATGAAAAGTGGTTTTTTCATGCGAAATCGCCTACGGAAATCTTCATCATTAAAGACAGGCCTTTCAACAGAGTAGTCTCGCATTAGTGCTTCAAACTTCTCCTCGCGAGTTCTTGCTTTATATTTTCGCCCCTCAACGGAACCACCGTGTACATGATTATTTTGAACAACCTTGTTTTGGCGATACTGTCGATACTCGTCCACTGTGTTTTTGAAATTCTCGTCTGTTGCTTCTTGTTCCGCAACCTGTGCTTCATAGTTAGTATAGAAATTATAATTCAAATAATTAACCGAGCCCTCTCCAAGATCCATTCTATGTCAAAGAATTGGTGGTAGTTTGATGTTTAAATATCTCAATGATTGATTGTAATTGTATTCTGAATCGTGATGCAGCCTTAAATAAAAAAAAGTCTCATAAAGTTCATTGGATGGTAGTGAATGCTAGTTGAATGTTACAGTTTGTTAGAGAAAATATAACCAACACGTGAAGTGTATCAGATTTGAGAAAGAAATAGTCTCATGAGGGTAGTGAATGGTAGCTGAATGTAACAATCCATTAGAGAAAATATAGCCTTCACGTGTAGTATATCTTATTTGAGAAAGAAAAAGTCTCATAGAAAACATCTCATGAGGGTAGTGAATGGTAGCGTAATGTAACGGTTAGTTAAAAATATAGCATTCACGTGAAGTCTACCAGATTTGAGA
The DNA here is from genome assembly GCA_023055425.1 of Linanthus parryae. Classification (NCBI taxonomy): domain Eukaryota; kingdom Viridiplantae; phylum Streptophyta; class Magnoliopsida; order Ericales; family Polemoniaceae; genus Linanthus; species Linanthus parryae. The sequence goes on along the minus strand of JALGPY010000004.1, from coordinate 121,456,076 downwards.
AAAAAGTCTCATGAGAGTAGCGAATGGTAGTTGAATGTGACAATTTGTTAGAGAAAATATAGCATTCACGTGAAGTGTATCAAATTTGAGAAAGAAAAATTCTCATAGAAAAAGTCTTACCCTTACCAAAAATCTTTCATAACCAATCAGAAAGGATCACATAGTTTTAGTAATGTAACATATCCCCTTTATATATGAAGTTAAATTTGATGCTTGAACATCACTAGTCTCTCATAAATCACAATTATTTCTTTTCCTGAAAATGGCTCCCAAAGCTACCTGGTCGGTGGAGGAAGATGTCGTATTGTGCAGAGCATATGGGTACCACAGCGAGGATAGCATACATGGAAGCAATAAACAATCACATATTTTTGGAATGATATTCTTCGTATCATGTGTTCCTATCTCGATACGCAAGGAGTTCAATATGCTAGAAGGTCTAAAAGTGCTTGCCTCACCCATTGGAAAAAACAGATCCTCCGCCCACTAAACAAATGGAAGTCTGCCCTTGTAGCCGCAGAAAATCTAAATGCAAGTGTTCAGAATCTTTTGGATGTGGTAAGATTTTTCTAATGCTTTTACTTTTCTTTAATACAATCATATGTTACTCGTTATGTTAAATATTTTAACGGTTGTATTGTTTGTATTCAGCAAAATTCTGCGGTGGCCATATTTCGGTCTACTAACAACCAGGCTTTTGGTCTCATGCATTGTTGGGATGTAGTCAAAGATTGGATAATGTTTTCATCGGAATGGGTGGATGTCGATGGTGACAATACATATTTTAACGAAACACCATCCTATATACCTACCCCCCTTACAGATCCTTCGGATAGTGATGACAATGTGGTCCTCGAGACACAAGAAGTTCAGGAGACAGCTCCCCCTAATCGCTCTCGACCTCGACCTCTTGGAACCAAGAAATCTAAAAAGGGTAAAGAAAAGATTGATGCTGGTCCCAGCCACGAAGATGAGCATTTAAAATCTGCCGAACGGACACAACTGCTAATGGAGGAAGGGCGTATGAAACGTCACAATGATCTTCTTGCGCAAAAGTCTTATGAAGAAGACATGAATATCATGATAAATGTCTACAAGGGACATGACTCCAACTAGAGCGCCTTATTTTCAGAACATGCAAGGAGAAATTGCCGCAAAACAGATTCGGAAAAGCTTATTTGGAAGTGCTTATGGAAGTTCGGCCAATGTGTCTGAACAATAACTCAATCCTTTCAACTAACGAAAGAACTATTTTATGTAATCGTTGTTAGGTTGGTTTATTTCAATTTGTGTGTTTTATCGCTCTACTCGTTGCATTTTTGTATTAGTGTTTAATTTTCTTTCTTGTAATAACGACTTTTTCGTACTTGTAATCGTTATTTTTTTGAATAAAAATTTTATTTGTTAATATTATTTTAATTATTATTAGTATTAATATCATTGTTATTATTATTAACATATTTTTTTGTGTGTGTGTGTGTGTGTGTATTGGTAAAAAAATATTGTATTTACTTTTTTTAGTATTAATAATTTATTTTTAAATCATTAAATATATATTACAAATTAATTTTTTGGGTGGGGGGGGGGGGAAGAAATGGGTTGGAAACGATTAGTAGTTTGGCGGAAGGGGAGGGGGAGGGGGAGGGGGAGGGGGAGGTGAGGGGAGGGGGAAAAAGCCATGGGTTGGAGATGCTCTAACAGACCTCCTCTATTTTGTGGAGATAATTTTGCTCACTGGAAAACCTTGATGAAAATGTTCATCATTGATCAAGACATAGAACTATGGACCATTATTCAGAATGGACCTCACACTTTCTACACAGAGAAAGATGTGATTAAAACTCCCAAATCTGAAGACTCACTCTCTTCATCTGAATTAGAATAATTCTCTAAGAATTTCAAAGCTATCAACATCTTGTATTGTGCTTTGAGTACAGATGAATTCAACATGATTTCTGGCTGCAAGACTGCCAAGGAGATCTATGATAAGCCTGCGGTGACAATTGAAGGAACCAGTCAAGTCAGGCAAACCAAGATCAACATCTATCTCAGTCAATATGAGCTATTCAAAATGAATGCAGATGAGTCAATCAGAGACATGTTCAAGAGGTTCACAGACATTGTCAATAACCTTGATTCACTGGGAAAGCATATTTTCAATGAAGAAAAGGAGAGGAAGATTCTGAGAAGTCAACCAAAGGAAAAATGGGAACCAAAGACTACAACTATTGAGGAAGCTCAAGATCTCTCATCAGTCCAACTTGATGACCTACAAGGGAAGATTATTACACATGAAATATCCATGAATGAAGCTGATGGAGAGCCACTAGAAGGTGTCAAGAACTTAGCACTCAAGGCCAAAGAGAATGAGAAAATTCAAAGCCTTGAAACTGAGGATGATGATGAAGATTCATTTGCTTTGATTTCCAAAGCCTTGACCAAAATCCTCAAGATTAAGAAAAACTTTGGAAACAAAGACTTCAACAGAAAAAGACACAGATCATCCAATAGCAAGGACTACAAAGGTAAGTCTCCTTCACAAAATAAATCAAAAGTCATGAACTGCTTTGAGTGTGGTGATGCAGGACACTTGATTAGAAACTGTCCACACAATAAAAGCAAGAACTTCTAGAATAAAGATCATGACAGAAGAAAGAAAGATATGATTGCTTCATGGAGTGATTCAGATACCCGAAGTGACTCTAAATCTGAAGAAGAACATGCCAACCTATGATTCATGACCAAGCATGATGAATGTTCTGAAAAGAATATTGAGGTAAAGGTAAACTGTTTGATTTCAAAACCAAAAGAAGCTCTCTCAGATTATCTTTAAACAATGCATTTAAATGAAGAGGACTATCTAAAAGAGATTAGAGTTTTGAAAGAAAAAGTTCATGAGCAAGAAAAATATAATTTACAACTTGTTTGTCTGAATCAGAATCTTGAAATCTCTCAGAAGAAAACTGACAGTGATTTCAAGGCGTTGAAAACCAGATTCAAAGCCTTGAAAACACAAGTCAAGGAAGTAGTCACTGAGAACTCTCTATTGAGTGATAGCCTTGTTAATCAGAGATATCAGGTTGATGAATTAGATAAACAAAAGGCTACTCTTGCTGAGAAACTTCAAGAATCTGAATTAGTCAAAGCCAAGGTTGAAGGCTCAGAACACAAGTTGAACTTGATTCTTGGAGAAAGTTCAAAGTCCGTTCACAAAACTGGTATTGGATACAATCCAAATTTTCCAAGAAAGAACAATACCATATTTGTGAAAGATGGAAACAAATCTTCTCCTAAGTGTCATTTTTGCAATAAAATTGGTCATGTTAAGATGACTTGTCCTTTCAGAAGAAGAGACCCTCACATAATGAGGAACACATTTTCATTTCAACTCAAAGGACAAGTTAGACAGATTTGGGTTCCTAAAGGGGTCAGACCACCTAACGTGGTTGATCCTGAGGATGTGTCCAAATTACACACTTGGTCAAACAGCTGGGTAAGGCAGTGATTGGTGTTTGTAGGTTGTCACCAATGTCAAAGAACAGAAGTGGTTTATGTACAGTGGTTGCTCAAGAAACATGAGTGGAAAGAGATCTCTATTCTCATAATTGAAAGAGCAATCAGAATGTTCAATTACACTTGGTGACAAAGGCAAATGCAACATTCTTGGTATTGGTAAAGTTGGTACAGATTCTGAAAATTCAATTTCTGTCGTATATCTAGTTGATGGCTTGAAATTCAACTTGCGTAGTGTATCTTAGCTTTGTGACAATGGTAATAAGGTTATCTTTGATAAAGAGAAGTGTGTGGTGCAAAATGAGAAATCAGGCAATTGCATTCTCACAGCCTCTAGATCAAACAATGTTTATACATTTTAGACTAACAAAGTTGCAGGTAAAAGCTTAACGTGTCTGAAGGTCTTGAAAGAGGATTCAAAGCTTTGGCAAGGAAAGCTTGGTCACATTAGCTTGCATACCTTGAACAAGTTGATCTCCAAAGATCTGGTAAGAGGATTACCATCTATCAAGTTCAAAGATGATGAGTATGCAAAGCTTGTGCTCAGGGTAAGCAGACCAGAAGCTCATTCAAGCCAAAGAAGTTTGTAAGTACTACTAGACCTATTGAATTACTTCATATGTGGTCCTATGAGGACTCAAACTTGAAAAGGTAAGAGGTATACACTAGTTATTGTAGATGACTATTCTAAATTTACTTGAGTTATGTTTCTTAAAGAAAAATCTGAAGCCCTCTCTGAATTTTTAAAGCTTTGCAGAGAACTTCAAACCTTGAAAAACCTACGTATTATTTCAATCAGAAGTGATCAAGGTAGAGAGTTTGATCAATTAGAATTTGATTTTTTCTGTGTTAAACATGGTATCTCTCACAATTTCTCTGCTCCTAGAACTCCTCAACAGAATGGAGTTGTTGAAAGAAAGAACAGGACTCTTGAAGATATGTCAAGAACAATGCTTTTAGAAAAACAAGCTGCCAAAACACTATTAGACAAAAGCTGTGAATACAGCAAATTACATTTTGAATAGGTGCTTGATCAGACCTATCTTGAAGAAGACCCCCTATGAACTTTTCCAAGGGAGAAAGCCAAACATCCATACTTAAAACCCCTTGGTTGCACATCTTTTGTCCACAACAATGAATAGGACAAGTTGGGTAAGTTTGATGCAAGAAGTGATGAAGGTATATTTTTTGGTTACTCTCTTACTAGCAAAGCTTATAGAGTTTATAATAAAATAACCAAGCTGGTTGAAGAAAGTATTCATGTTATTTTTGATGAAAGCTATGATGGTTCTTTAAGTGAAAGTTTTGCAGACTTGAATTTGAACAAGCATGAATCAGAAGAAGACTCTGAAAACTCATTTGGCTTTAAGAAAGGTTCAGAAGGAAATAGTAGCCAGTTTCAAGACCTTGAAAATAGGTCTCAAGGCCTAGAAAATACAGATCAAAGCCTTGATAAGGATGATCAGAAATACATGAGTGATCAGGCTACTACTTCAAGACCAGAAGAGCAATATGGAGAACCTGAACCCTGGTCTCCAAGAAAGAGATTCAAATATCTCTCATCTCATCCAGCTGACAACATCACCTCTGATCCAACCACTGGTACACAAACAAGATCAGAGTTGAAAAATCTTTGTGCTTTAATGCTTTTATTTCTCTTGTAGAACCCAAAACTGTGACGGAAGCATTACAAGAAGCAGACTGGATTATAGCTATGCAAAGTGAACTCAATGAGTTTGAAAGAAATAAGGTGTGGAACCTAGTTCCTCCTCCAACTAACCAATCTGTCATTGGTACCAGATGGGTGTTCAGAAACAAACTGGATGAGAATGGCAAAGTGATCAAAAACAAAGCAAGATTATTTGCTCAAGGTTACAACCAAGAAGAAGGTATTGATTATGAGGAATTTTTTTCTCCTGTATTGATTTAAGCATTCAAGAACCAAACATATTGATGTCACACACCATTTCATCAGAGATCATGCTGAGAAAGGTGATATTGTTCTTGAATTTGTTTCTACTAACATGCAACTTGCATATACCTTCACTAAACCATTGCCAGGTGAAATGTTCAGCTCTAAGGCTGGAATTAGGCATGCTAAATAATGATGCATTGGTTTAGGGGGAGCATCAGATAAGGAAGGTAAATTATTATGTGTTTCGAAGGTTTGAACTGAATTTCAAAGCCTTGAAAATCTTTTCAAAGCTTTGATTTTATTTGTTTCAGTATAGCAACGTTTCAAGACCTTGAAATTATTTTCAAATCCTTGAAAATAAGTATGATAACTGATTAGTCAATAAGTCTTGGATCATTTTCTATTGGGTGCTATCTTTGTAGATATTTGTTCAATATTGCCCCTATCTTTTTCAAATTTTTAGCCAAATATAGTATTAGAATATTTATTTCCAACGGCTTCAAAGATTTGAATCTTCTTTGATCATTACAAATCTTTTGAGATCAGAAAGATATTGCAGTTTCCTTTTTAAACTCAAACTCTTCCAGTATTTATCTTCTTCTCTTCTCCTTATCTCCATATAATACCTGCCTATCCAAATTCTTCTCCTAAACCTAATGAGCACTAGAAGAGCCTCTGATAGAATTAAGATGGCCGGTGGTTCAAATCCTAGTACAGAGAAGAAGAGAAAGACAGTTGAGGATGAAGTTCAAACAATCAGTGGGGATTCAAGTTCTAGGACTCCCAGTGCAGAAGCTGTTGCAGAACTTCCTCCACCAAAGAATAAAACTAAGAAGGATGTGACACCATATTCAGTTAAGAAGAAGAAGAAAGAGAAGACTACTGCAGAAAATCAACCAGAAACACATATCTCAAGTCCCAAGAAGCTGAAGAAAAAGAAGAAGGCCTCTCAAGCTGAGAAGGGAAAAGAAAAGGTGACAGTGGAAGAACCAGAAGACAATGTGGAAAGAGCCTTGCAGATCTATTCAAAGAACTCTTCTCCCGATGAATCTTGGTTCATCACAATCACATCCAAAGGTCAGTGGTTGGATGGTTTTGCCTCTAGGCCTATTGCTTTCTGTAACTTGATCAGACTTCCTATGTTGCTTGGAATGAATCTGAATTGCATTACTATGTTAAATAAAATCTCTCTGTGGTTCATGCTAAACCCTCCTGAGCTAGCCTACCCAAGACTTACCAGATTCTTCTATCTCAACATGAAGCAACTTAAAAACTCTCCACACTTAGCAATCTAGACTAGAGTTGCCGATGTTAATATGGAGCTGGATCATGCTGAGTTTGCATCTGTCCTAGGCTTTCCTAAGAGGTATGACACACAAAACCATCCTCCCAAGAGTGAAGTTTTGAAGTTGGTCAAATAAGAATTCTTTCTACCCAATTTACCTACCTCATCCAAACAATTAACACATTCTGTGTTAAATGTTGAAGCCAAAGTTTTATTCACTATCTTGATGAGATGTATCTTTCCAAGGGAACGATCACTGAGAGGGTGCTATACATATGTATCTGATTATGCATGGGTATGACATTGATCTTCAGAAGATTGTAATGGAACACATGCTGTTTAGCCAAACAGATCAAAGGAAGCATCCTTTACCTTATACAAATTTGCTCACACTTTTCTTCCAACACCTTGACATTTCAACTGCTGGTGAAGAATCTATCACTTATGGGTTTAGTTTGCTTAATGAGAAAGCATTTGAGAAGATTGGAGTGGTGAAGACCAAGGCAAAAGTTTGGAAGCTGTATTCAGAGTTGACAGAAGAAGAATTGGGTGCAAAGAAGTTTCTTAAGCCCAAGACCTTGACTCCAATTTCAAGCCATGCCTCACAGCCTCCTGATTTGTCTTCAATTCTTCAGAGTCTTGATGGTTTAGAGATGAACTCTAGTGAAATCAAAGAAAATCAGCATGGGTTTGAGACTGATCTTAGAAAAGTGAAGTACATGGTGGAGACCATCTTTAGAAGCATGACTGTGTTTGATGTCCCTGAGGATGAAGAAGGTATCAAGAAAGATGGTTCTGACTAGAACTTGCCCAGTGAACACTCAAACCAGGAAGAGGCTGCTCAAGACAAGGACAAAGGAAAGCAGGTGTTAGCTGAACAAGCTGCTCAAGAGGGAGAATAAGTAGATAGTCTTGATTCAGATGGTTTGCTGATAAACATCAAGAAGAAGAAGAAATCTCCAAAGCCAATCATTCCTGAACCTGAAGATCAGACTGAAGAAGAGACTGCTGGTGGGAATGAAGAGGCTGCAGAAGAACATGATGTTGATGAAGACAGTGAGGAAGATGAAGGAGATGAAGATGAAGATGAAGACCCAACCCATAAACTCTTGCCTACTCTTTCTTTCCCACTTCTTTTAAGTTTATTTTCAAAATTTTCCAAAGACTCTGATCCAATATTTTCTCATTCTTTTTTATGAAAGTCAAAAGGGGGAGAAATCTTAGGTTGTTTTTATTTTGTTTTAGTGACCTGTCTTTTGGTCAGTAGGATTATCTGCAACTTATTTGTTTTCTTCTTAAGTTTATTATTGAATAAGTTGGATCTTTTTGGAACTTATGTGTTACTACTATTTGTGTTGTGTGCTAATCAGTATTTTTTTGCAGAAACTAAGGATCAAACAGATTGAGGTTTGTCTTTCATCAAGGGGGAGATTGTAAGTTCACAGATTTTAGAGCTATTTTAAGGCCTTGAACCAGTTTTCAAAGCCTTGAATCACAGGTTTCACAGGCTTGATAGCAGAGTTGTATGCATATTCTAAGGGGGAGTATTTCTGAATACTTCTGATCTTATTTTAACTCTCTCATCCCTATATGTGATATGTTATTACTTTATGATGAATAAAAAAGCTTTTGAGTCACATAGACCTCGTTTGTTTAACCTGTTTGACTTAGGTTTGCAGGGAAAATTTATTTCCCAGTTTACAGGATTGGTTTCCTAATCTGGTTTTTGCAGGAAAAGAAACATTGAGAGAATGTGATTTTGTGATCAATCAGACACTCTTGACAGCTTCTCAATCTGTTTAAAGACAAGATCCGGACAATATCTCTGAAGATTATGTTCAACTATCCATTGGAGAAGGCTGTTAAAAGAGTCAAAGCGGGTGCCTACAAAACATGAAGTTTGTTGCTGAAAATTAGGGAAGATTTGCAGAGTATCTGAGCTGTATAAATATGGCTCATTTTGAATCAACAAAAAAACAACACTCAACGGGCAAAAAGAGAGACACATTTCAGGATTGATAAGCATCAAAGAAGCACATCATTCTCCCAATCCAACTCACAAAAGATCACTGCATTCTTCACTGCAGTTTTACACTAACAGTGTTGTTTTGACTTGTACTCAATTTGTATATCATTCTTATACTACTTCTAGGTCTCATTCTCAAGGATTGTTCAAAGTGAACAATAGAGAATTCTTAGTTAATCAGTTAGCTAGAGCAAGTACTAGATATGTTGGAGAGAACCACAAGCTGTAACAGAGTAAGACATATCTCTGTGCTTGAGATCTAGGGCTTAGCTTTTGATTAATAAGAATTGTGTTGAAAATCCTGCAGGGAGAAGATCCATGAGGTAGAGACGTAGGTCAAAGTGGACTGAACTCTATAAATCCCGTGTCTCTTGCATTTACTTTTTCATTCTCATACTTAGTTTTTACAGCATTCAAACTAGTATGTTTTCAAGGGTTTGAATTTTTTTTCAAGGCCTTGAAAAAAAATTGTCTGTATTTTATTCAAACTTTAGTTCATTCCAAAGGCTTGAAACTGTTTTCAAGGCCTTGAACTTCTTTACTCTTCTCATTAACTTTTATCATTGCAAGTTTTACAAAAAGTTGGCATACTCTATTCACCCCCCCTTCTAGAGTATATGTGCTGCATTTCTACCTGCTTACTCCCCTTTCACAGAAGATAGTTCAACCTTAATCCAACTTGCTGACAGGGAGCTGCTTGATCTGGCACTCAACAAGGTCGTGAAGAAACATGGGATTCAGTGATTGATTTACATGATCAGTCCTTCCCCGTACTCATCGCAATTGTGATTGGTTTGCGAGGGCATATTTTGAGACCACGTTTTTCCGTCAGTCAAAAGGATAAACTCTAACTCCGTTAGCTAAGACGAATTGTCAAGACATCGTTATTTATAAACATTTCTTACAATCCAGGCCTCAATTTACAATATAAGTAGTTTTTGTACAAAATCACTGCACCGAGGGTATTATAGTCATTTGGGCACTTATTCTGCTTCTTATGTTGCCTCATATCTTGCAGCACCTAAACACAGTAAGCCAACATATCATATCGTGCCTTATCCGAAAGCATACATATCCTACCTCATATCCCAGCATAAGCCATATCCGCTGTATCTTATCCGCTACCCAGACGAGGCCTCATTGGTTGTAGAGCACCATGTGGTGCTCTTTTGGAACACTAAAAAAATGCTCCTTCAAACAACTCTACCCTTAGAATATGTACCATCAAAACTATGACCTAACTCACGGTATCATCTCAACATTCGCGCGAGGATTGAAGAACTTCTGTATGTAAGAGACTTGGAGTTACTCCAAGCCTCAGTGTAAGGAGAAATAAGAGCTTGGAATAAATTGAATTAATGATTCAAACATGAGTATTTTTTGTACACACCATAGTTAGTAAAATACGAGACGGAAATAAAACGTGCTACGGTACGTAGGTGCATTATACGCTTTTAGCTTAAAGAATACATTAGTAAAAATTCGGCTTAAAAATAAGCAATTTGATTCATTCGAGTTTTCTCTACGTACATGTATAGTTCGTATACTAGTTATTCATTCGAAATTAAAAATACGGGTGCATTTCTTAGTATTTTAGCATATATAATGAGTTCTTTGTGTCACACACTGCCATCTTTTCATATTTTTATCAAATATTTAAAAATATTTTTTAAAACATGTACGCAACTGTATCATTTCTGATATTTACACTATTAACTCATAACTAATTACTTATGTAAAATAATATCATACTATTCAAACTACTTCTGTAAAAAAAAAGTAACTACACGTTCCCTAATCTTAAACATGTATTACTTTCAAAATTAATAGTATAACACATGAGACTCAAGATGCATGTATACACACACGCACACATATAATTATAGTTATTTTCACTTAATATTTTTAATGTTTTTTAATAATAGTTGTTAATACTTATAACAATAAATATTTAAAATAGAGAAATAGTAAGAAAATATTTAATAATAACTAATTACTATAATTTACATAATTTTAGATGATAACTTATTCACTGCAATATTGTTTTCAAGAAGTTTTATTCGGAAATATTGTACGTTAAAACGTGAAATACGAGTATTAAACTTTTTTGCTCAAAAAATCGAGTATTTTTCATTAGGTTTAACAATAATACGAAATACGGAAGTATTTTTCATTAATACGTACGGACGGGTATTAAACGAAAAAATTCGGACTATTTACTAACTAGGGTACACACATGCTCCGGCGATATTATAACAATCCAATTTTATAGAATATCGATCGATGTTAAAACCATATGAAAGAGTTGACAATTTCAATATGTGTGGTATTTTTTTTGAGAAATATTTGACGTCAACTGGGATTTGAACCCGAGACACAAATTTATACTACTCACCATGTCCATTTGAATTAGTTCATGTACAACTTTCATAATAATGTAACCTATTTGAACAGTAAGGATAAAACCATATGGACAACTGTTCGAAGGTTCCTGATAAGTTCAACCAATGGGTTACTTGACCAAGCTAGAAAAATAAACATGTAGTAACAAAACGTCCGTATATTAATCCATAAACAAATAATGAAGTAAAGTGAATACCACCCGCGCAACGGCGCGGGGTGACGACTAGTGTGTTAGTAAAAAACCACAAATTACACCTTTGCAAAGTTAAACCATTCAAAACATATATAAACTGTATGGCCGTATGTATAATTATTAAATGTTCCATTATTTATTACGTCACTGGGCCGGACTGTGTTGGACGTGGACAGAGGAGCTCAAACCCAAGCCCAACCCATTCATAAGTCAGGCTCGTTTTGTTGGCCCAAGCCCGTACAGGACTGGAATCTTTCAAACTCAAACCCATGCACACTGAACTGGGTGGGGAGGGCCTCTAGGCCGATGGCCAGGCCTAGTTAAGAGTAGTAGAAAATGTCGTGTGTGTGAGAAGTATACGGTAGCGGCTTGGGTATAGTTCAAATCCAGTAAGGTATTCATACTGTTAATCTGACGACCGTAAGTAAAGCCACATCTTAGTCCAATGATATGCTTGAAGCACATGACTTTTATTTTCTATGTAGACTCCTACACGTTTTTTCTTCAACCTCTCAGATTTGACCCCACACACCGTATTCTCTCTGTTAGAATTTTTTTTTCTGCAGTCTACAAAAACCAAAAGAGAATCAAATGAAGAACCTCTCACCAAATCAACGAACTGAAGAGAAGAAGAGTAACGCGTTGACGAACGCTTTCCTTAAAGCGATTTGGCCCCCGGTGCTATCGGTTTGATGGGAACAATCGCCTCCCAGGACTCCTCTTGTCGCAATCAACTGGCGTAGCACTTGCCCTTGATTGCCCGGACAGAAAAAGCTTTGAAGAATAAATTACTTGAGAGCGAGAAAGAGATGGAGATTGAGAGTGAGAGAGATGATTGTTGTGTGCTGTATGGATTGAGAACTCAGTTATCAATTTATAGCCTAAGATGAAGACCTTTCAGCTAACAAAACATATGCGCCTCTTCATCTTCACCTCTTCATCTTCACGTACGTTACGTACGTTTCAACTAGGGAAATCAATTTCTAGGACAATTAATTATATGTAATAAAGACATAAACACCATATTATATATGGGTCGAACCACGACCCAGTCCCGCACAAAGCGGTCCGCGCGTGTGTTTATTGTTTTTATTCAACACAATCCCCCCCCCCAAATTGCAGCCCAATGAACGACATCTCAACAAAAATTACACGGACAATTTGCTCATTCACCTGAACAACATTGTACCCTAACACCCTCAATCACCGGGTTGTAGGGTTTTGATTCATGGATGCGCAACGGAAACACAAACAATCATAAAACCATGCAAAACCCTCCAAGGATCACAAGTCAAGAGACATAACGATGATAAAGGAAGAAATCAATAACACACCTTAGGGTTCTCCTTTGATGACTTCAAACGCGAATTGTGTCACGTTCTCTATGGTTGATCCACGCCTAGAGTTGATCCTAGAATCTCCCAAGTCCTTGGTGCTAGCCCGGAAGAGGAAGAGGATGAAGAATCACGCAAAACGAGACCCAAAGGAGGGCTCTCGGCCTCCTTGTGGCCGACAGGGACAGGCGGCGGGCAAAGGGGCGGTCGGCTCCTTTGCTTGTTGCTCTCTCTCCTTTTTGTTCTCTCCCACTCTTGTTATGTTCAATAATGAGCATAAGTTGTATGGGAAGGAAGGAAGGAAGGTCCTTTATATAGTCCAACAACTCCTTGCCAACTACCTAAAGGACTTATTCTAGTCCTACTAGAATTCAATTTAGTCCCTTCCTTGCAAATTAGTCCCTACTAAGTTTGCAAGGTTTTGCAAAGTGATCCTTCTAATTAATTAATCCAATTAATTAATTCTCAAATCTAGTTCAACTCTATATAGCGTGTGACCCCATAGGTTCTATCTAGTTGGTAGCAACTATTTTCTAATATGGAGCGGTCTTTAGCAAAACATCCATTCTAGCCAACTAATAGAATAGTCATCTTGACAACCTCGTACAAGTAATTGTCTCATCCCTTTGTCTCTATATCCGGATTGGACACGAGACATACAAGTCACACTCGTAAATCCAATCCACAGTTTTCTCGATCCATGGGAATAGCCTTATTCGTGCAAATAACATCAATATCCCATATTGATTTATTTGAGTCTGGCCAGACATTCTATCAGCACTATCCCTCGAGTGGCCTAGGATATTTGCTCCCGTTATGTGAGAGGGACAAATTCTATCTACGTCCACTACGATCTCTAAGCTTGCTTCTTATTGTATCCAGTACACGCCTTTATAACTACCCAGTTACGGTGTAGCGTTTAACGCTACCAAAATCACAATAATCCACAACAAGAATATCTAGTGACTTCAAGTATAAGGATGACAATACCATTACACCGCGAGAAGCGCTTGTGACTCAACATAACGTGTATGTAGCCTTCTCGGAGATGGGTCAATCCAGTGCAACATTCCCTAATGCACACCTATGTGTTGGATCGTGATATCTCCATATCAATCCAACCCCATACTAGTCTATAGATGATTTTCCCATTAATCATTATACTTGACTAGGGATATTTAAGATAAACAAAACAATTGTAAATCTAAGGACTTCATTATATTAAATATCCAATAAATAATAAATGAATTTCTAGCCACAAATAATTCATACTAAACTAGATTGCCTCTAGGGCATCTATTCCAACAGTCTCCCACTTGCACTAGAGCCAATCTGGCGCATCTCGTATGCCCATACTCCTAGTGTGCCCTTCATGGTTCCACTGCGTGAGCGGCTTTGTAAGCGGATCTGACAGATTCTCATCTGTAGGAATCTTGCATATCCGAACGTCTCCTTTATCGATAATATCTAGAATCTGGCTTGCTTTGGATCCTCAAAACCCTCCGGCTGTATCAAATACACGTCCTCGAGGAGATTCCCATAAAGGAATGCTGTTTTGACATCCATCTGCCAAATCTCATAGTCGTGGTATGCTGCAATCGCAAGTAGGATTCGGATGGATTTGGTCATTGCGACTGGTGAAAAGGTTTCATCATAGTCAATACCATGAGTCTGTCTGAATCCTTTAGCCACCAATCGGCCCTTATAGGTAATCACATTACCATCCATGTCGATCTTCTTCTTGAAGACCCATTTTCACCCTATGGGCCGCGCCCCATCGGGTGGTTCCACCAAAGTCCATACTTTGTTGGTATACATGGATTCCATCTCGGATCTCATGGCTTCCAGCCACTTCTGAGATTCAGGGCCATTCATGGCCTCCTCATAGGTAGTAGGCTCATCGTCTATGAGCATCGTGTCACCAGAATCGGTCACGAGAAGTCCATACCTCTCCGGTTCCTGGCGCACTCTACTAGATCTACGAAGCTCTTGTGTTACCTGAACAGGTTGCTCCACAACTGTTTGTGGTTCATGTTCATTTTCCATAATCGGTTCAGTGATTTGTGGTTCTTGAACCTCTTCAAGTTCTACATTCCTCCCACTTGCTTCTTTAGAGACAAACTCTCTTTCTAGAAACACGCCGGTCCGAGCAACAAACACTTTTTTCTCGGTTGGATTGTAGAAGTAGTATCCCTTAGTTTCCTTAGGGTACCCCACAAATTTACACTTATCCGATTTAGGCCCTAGCTTGTCTGATTGTAAACGTTTTACATAGACATCGCAGCCCCAAATCCTCATGAACGACAGTGTGGGACGCCTCCCACTCCACATCTCATATGGTGTCTTCATGACTGATTTAGATGGAACACGGTTAATGGTGAAAGCTGCACTTAATAGAGCGTAGCCCCAAAATGATAATGGAAGATCGGTTTGACACATCATAGATCGAACCATATCCAATAGGGTTCGATTCCTCCTCTCGGACACGCCATTCCATTGTGGCGTTCCGGGTGGAGTGAGTTGGGACACGATCCCACACTCTCTAAGATAGTCGTCAAACTCTTGGCTTAAGTATTCTCCTCCACGATCCAATCATAGAGCCTTGATACTCTTGCCAAGTTGCTTATCTACTTCATTCTTGAATTCTTTGAACACTTCAAAGGATTCGGATTTTGCCCTCATAAGGTACACAAATCCATATCTACTGTAATCATCAGTAAATGTAATGAAGTATACATAACCACCCCTGGCAGGCGTGGCAAATGGCCCACACACATCGGTATGTATGAGTGCCAATTGCTCACTAGTCCTCTCTCCTTTCTTATTGAAAGGGGACTTTGTCATTTTTCCCAATAAACAAGCCTCACATGTCTCATATGATTCAAAATCAAATGAGTCTAGTAATCCATCCTTATGGAGTCTAGATACACGTTTCTCATTTATGTGGCCCAAACGACAGTGCCATAAATAAGCTGGATTTAAATCGTTTATTTTAATCCGCTTGGTATTAATGTTGTAGACAGGATTTCTTAGATCAAGGACATAAAATCCATTAAATAATTGCGCACTAAAATAGTGAATATTATTTAAATAAAAGGAACAACAATTGTTCTTTATTGAAATAATAAAACCATCCTTGTCCAAACAAGAAATAGAAATAATGTTTCTGCTCATAGCAGACACAAAATAGCAATTATTTAATTCTAAAACTAATCCTGAAGGTAGAGATAGCTCGCACACGCCTATGGCCAACGCAGCAACCTTTGCTCCATTCCCAACGCGCAGATCTACCTCTCCTTTAGCCAATCTTCTACTTCTCTTTAGATCCTGCATATTTCGACAAATTGAGATCCACATCCAGTATCTAATACCCATGATGTAGAGACAGTTAAATTGACATCTACAACAAAAATACCTGGTGGTGGTGGAATCACTATTCCAAGCCTCTTGTCCTCCAGATATTTTGGGCAGTTCCTTCTCCAGTGTCCAGGCTGACTGCAGTAGTGACACTCACCTTTAGTCACACCTTTGGCAATGCCACCAACAGGCTTAAGGGCAGGTTCCTTGGATTTGGCAACTGACTTGCCTTTGCCCTTGGAGGAAGAGGCAAACTTTTTGCCCTTTCTTTTCTGTACCATCATAATGGCCTTGCCCTTACCCTTTTTGATGCTCTGTTCAGCCGTCCTCAACATATTGAGTAGATCTGGCAGTGGTTTAACGATCTCGTTCATGTTATAGTTCATAATGAACTGTCCATAACTCTCGGGCAACGATTGCAACACGAGATCGGTTGCCAACTCTTGGCCGACCGGGAACCCTAGTCGGGCGAGATTCTCCAAGTACCCGATCATTCGGAGTACATGGGGTCCCACCGGGTTCCCTTCTGCCAGATGACACTTGAACAGTGCCTTAGAGACCTCATACCTCTCTACCCTCGCCTGCTCTTGGAAGAGCTGCTTTAGATGTTCGATCATATCGACATCATTCATGTTTTCGTGTTGCTTCTGAAGCTCAGAAGTCATGGTGCAAAGCATAAGGCAGACTGCATCATTAGCGTCATCAACACGCTTTTGATACGCCTTTAGGGCAGCAGGTGTTTGGTTCTCTGGACCTTCTGGAACATGCTCCTCTATTGCGTACAGTTTCTTCTCTTGCTTGAGAACAATTCTCAAGTTTCTGTACCAATCAAGAAAGTTGGTTCCAGAGAGCTTGTCCTTCTCAACGACAGATCGTAGGGAATGTTGTGAACTCGATGAGTTGTTTGCCATTTGGAATTCTACAAAAAGGAAAATACGCAAGTTTTTTTTTTGTAAATTTTTGACTATATTCAATAATGGCTAGTTTATCATATATAGCTCCCACTATTTTTCTACGGATTAATAACCCTCAAGATATTAATGCGGAAAATATCCTTATATTTTCTAGTGGGCCAAGATCCATCTTTCATCTCCTTATGAGCTTGCTTTGGCAAGTCACCCATAATTTGACTAATTTAGGTAGGAACAATTCCAATTGCATCTCATATGCAACTCTTGGTTCAATTGGGAAAATAACTCCTTATTTATCCATCCATATGGATAATCCCAATTGATTGCCTCTAGGTTTCTTAATCAAATTAATAGCCTAGTTGTGTTCAACCTCTTATCTAAACAATTGCACATTGTTACGTGCCATCGCATTCCATCATTATGAACCAAGTCGCCATGCTTTGGCGCGCACGAACTTGATAAATAATGATGATAATGAGTGTTTAAATAACGAGAAGGCAAGAACACAATATTTGAATTTTGAGGGATTTTAAATTCAATTTTTAATTGTTTTGTTGATCAATATCAACTAATCTATCTATTTGAGTTTGGGCACAACTCCAAATAATAGATCCGGGTTGTCTAATTATCTTATTATCCTAATTGCATGCATCATCCATACACCAACCACATAATAATAAGACAATAAAATAAACAACCACAAAACAGAAATTAAACGTGATGTGGATATGGCCTTTTCTAGACTAAGATAATTCCAAGCCAATGGAATTATCTATGAACCCTAAAACAAACACATCTCCATGCGTCTTGATCTTTTGGTCCATCCTTCATAGTCATGTGGAATGCTCCATGCTCCATCTTTTGTGGCTTCTTCGGCTTTGGGTTTCTTTTCTTCAATCTTGGCTAACAATCTACTTTATCTAGCACTAGCTAACTTCTATACAAAATAAATCTCACAAGTTGAGAAAAAAAAATGGCACGCAGGCCATAAAACCCTAATTAATTATTACAATTAATTGATCAGCTCGCAGGCCGTAAAACCAAACCACAAAATTAAACATCCAAATCAAACCACATCCTAAGGCCATATCCAATCACCATGCGATTTGCACATAAACTATTAAAATTCAATTTTAACGCGCTTGGTCAATTTTAATTGATTTTAGGATTTCTAGGGTTAAAACGGTCCATGGGCAAAACAATCAAATTGCCCGGGCCCAATAAGGTGAACCACAAGGCCCTAGGGCCGGCCCGGCCCAAAACCCACAAGCCTAGGCCGCGGGTTAGGGCCGCCCGGCCCCTAGGGCGGCCAAGCTTGGGCGACAAGCAAGGGGGGGCGGTCTCTAGGGGGGCCGATTCTCCTTATGGGAGTTGTTTCCAAAACAACTCCCTTGCTTGGTGCCCAAGTTTGGTTGTTTCCTTGTTTTGGAAAAACTCCTTCTTCCCCAAGGATGCCCAAACCCTAGATCTAAGATCCTAAAATTTCACAAACTCACCAATTCATGCATCTAATGCAAAAATTGGATCTTGTTATGATTAATTATTGACAAATTGCATCCCATGCTTGATTTGTCTTGTTTTACGCGATAAACAATCAAATTAAGGTGTAAAACAACTAAAACGTAACACATAAACCACGTTTATGCTCTACGACCTGTGGCTCTGATATCACTGTAGGGTTTTGATTCATGGATGCGCAACGGAAACACAAACAATCATAAAACCATGCAAAACCCTCCAAGGACCACAAGTCAAGATACATAACGATGGTAAAGGAAGAAATCAATAACACACCTTAGGGTTCTCCTTTGATGACTTCAAACGCGAATTGTGTCACGTTCTCTATGGTTGATCCACGCCTAGAGTTGATCCTAGAATCTCCCAAGTCCTTGGTGCTAGCCCGGAAGAGGAAGAGGATGAAGAATCACGCAAAACGAGACCCAAAGGAGGGCTCTCGGCCTCCTTGTGGCTGACGGGGACGGGCGGCGGGCAAAGGGGCGGTCGGCTCCTTTGCTTGTTGCTCTCTCTCCTTTTTGTTCTCTCCCACTCTTGTTATGTTCAATAATGAGCATAATTTGTATGGGAAGGAAGGAAGGAAGGTCCTTTATATAGTCCAACAACTCCTTGCCAACTACCTAAAGGACTTATTCTAGTCCTACTAGAATTCAATTTAGTCCCTTCCTTGCAAATTAGTCCCTACTAAGTTTGCAAGGTTTTGCAAAGTGATCCTTCTAATTAATTAATCCAATTAATTAATTCTCAAATCTAGTTCAACTCTATATAGTGTGTGACCCCATAGGTTCTATCTAGTTGGTAGCAACTATTTGCTGATATGGAGCGGTCTTTAGCAAAACATCCATTCTAGCCAACTAATAGAATAGTCATCTTGACAACCTCGTACAAGTAATTGTCTCATCCCTTTGTCTCTATATCCGGATTGGACACGAGACATACAAGTCACACTCGTATATCCAATCCATAGTTTTCTCGATCCATGGGAATAGCCTTATTCGTGCAAATAACATCAATATCTCATATTGATTTATTTGAGTCTGGCCAGACATTCTATCAGCACTATCCCTCGAGTGGCCTAGGATATTTGCTCCCATTATGTGAGAGGGACAAATTATATCTACGTCCACTACGATCTCTAAGCTTGCTTCTTATTGTATCCAGTACACGCCTTTATAACTACCCAGTTACGGTGTAGCGTTTAACGCTACCAAAATCACAATAATCCACAACTAGAATATCTAGTGACTTCAAGTCTAAGGATGACAATACCATTGCACCGCGAGAAGCGCTTGTGACTCAACATAACATGTATGTAGCCTTCTCGGAGATGGGTCAATCCAGTGCACTATTCCCTAATGCACACCTATGTGTTGGATCGTGATATCTCCATATCAATCCAACCCCATACTAGTCTATAGATGATTGTCCCATTAATCATTATACTTGACTAGGGATATTTAAGATTAACAACACAATTGTAAATCTAAAGACTTCATTATATTAAATATCCAATAAATAATAAATGAATTTCTAGCCACAAATAATTCATACTAAACTAGATTGCCTCTAGGGCATCTATTCCAACACGGGTTATCTCATGAGCTTAAGTTGAGGTCAAACTTCAACTCACAAGATTATCCAACAATCCCCCACATGAATGACCAAATTGGACATTCAACAATCTCAGTCTCAAATAAACTGTCCTGAAGATAACCGCATAAAGATATGTGGTCATAAACCTTCTCTTAGTGACACACTGCAGGATGTGCTGGCTCACTAGTGCGCCATAAGCCTTGAACTGCTCGCCAATGGTGCACACCAAGTCGGCAGTGGTCACGCAATTAGGACTTCGAGTCATTTCGTCCTCGTGTAAGTGCTCATTTGGACATTGAGACACGTTTCCCGGTTTCATGAGTGCTATAGAGAATTCAGCCTTTCAATTCTCATAGAGCCGGCCCCAGCTCCACTCATATAGGTGAACTCTATCGGTACCTTGCTATACCAGAGTTCATTAAGAGTTTATCTCATCCTCGATACAATGCAAGACATCACATTATCAAGCCAAAGGAAGGGCCAGGAAAGAAACTTTTGAATAATTGTGATGTATCTCTATCCGTACATAGTTAGGTTGTCCCTTTGAACCTAATTCTTGGGATCTCCAGTCACTTAGGTAGAGTTTGCCACTATGACAGATTTTTCAAGAGGCTTCAGACCCAATCCTTTTGATAAAGTCCATACTTGCTCTCTCGGTAGTCCTTTAGTCAGCTTTAGCACAACCTTTCCCTTGCCACTAACTTTGGCAGTTGCGGAATTGCCCATGAAAAAAATATCTCCATCTTTGGATTCCTTATATTCGGTGAACATCCGTTTTTCACAGCAGACATGGCGAGTAGCTCCGGTGTCAATCCACCACTCCCTCGGATTGCTACCAACTATATTCACCTCGGAGACCACAACCGAGAGGTTCATGTCCCCGACATCGTGGACTAAGTCATCAACCTCAAACAAGTTAGCCCAATTCTTCTTGCCACCATATACAACCATCCATTTATTGGGACAGTGCTCTAAGCGATGACCCTTGGCCTTACAATTATAACATTTTCCTAGGAATTTCTTCCCAATTCCTCCCTTAGCTGATAGTTTCCCATCACGCTTATTTGGTGCATTCGAACTACCTCCCTTAGAGGTTTTCCTAGGATAAGAAACGTCCTCACCTTATGGGCCTTGGCTTTCCCATGGGCCAGTTTATAGAGGGAGTTGTGATCCTTAAAAGTATCCTCCTTTATGCGAATCCTCTGAATGAGTGCATCAAGTTTCAGAGGTCTTTTCTTGCACAAAATGTGTTCCTTGAACCCATTCCAAGAACCTGGCAGCTTATCCTTGACACACGCCACCTTGAGTGACTCACTCATGGTCAAGCCCTCTTGATGCATCTCATGGAGCATGACCTGCAACTCGTGAACCTGCTCCATCACAGGCCTAGTTTCCACCATCTGATAATGGAGGAACCTTGTTGCGATGAACTGCTGATGTCCACGATCCTCGACTATTTACTTCTTGTCCAGAGCATCACAGAGATCCTTGGACGTCTCCATGTGAGCACAAAAACTGTACAGTTCATCCTCTAAGCTGTTCATGATGAAGTTGCGGCATAGATAATCGGACTGCTTCCAAGCATCTACAGCCGCAACTTGCTGAAAATCAGCCCTCTCTGGTAATTCAGGCTTAGATTCTGTCAAGAACCTATCCAAGTACAAAGTGGTCAAGTAGAACTTCATTTTTTGTTGCCACAACCTGAAGTCTTTTTCGGCGAACTTCTCAGGCTTCTCGACGAAGCCGGGACGCCCTTGACCTGATCCTATGATCGGATTACCAACGAATGGTGTAACATGACCACTAGCCAACCCTACTTGAAGTCATCAATCCAGGGGTAGGCGTTCGCATTTCAAGCGAGCTCGGTGCAAATCCGAGAGAAGAGGAGACCCCAACGGATGACGACAGACTTACTTCTGAGAGTCTCGCTGAAAGATTCGAAATCAGCCCTTGAGAACCGCTTGACACACCAACAAATGATGTACCGACCAAGGTAGTTGAACCCATGACTTGAGATCCACTCGAGGCAACAAATGCCGGGATACTCTCAGCCAACGTGAAGCTAGCCTCTTGGGTGCCCGAAATCAAATCAGTGTCAATTCCCGAAGACATCTCGAACTGTCACCACAAAGGGAGTAAATAAGAAACGAGAAACAACTTTCTCGTAAACTAGATTCAAATACTAGTACAATAAAGTAACTAAAATATGAGCCTAGCTCGAAATTTTCATATGACGGTCCAAACCGTAGGCAAGACTATAACGATTATAATTCAGCAGATTCAATATGGACAATGGAACCACATATTAAAATCATTAAAAAAAACTACTACGGAATCGCTTTAAGATTGTTAGACAAAATTAATCTGCAGTTGTAGATACTGCTTTCTGACATGACAGATCTTAGCCACGTGGCAACCATCCAGCACACCATATTGTGCTCCACACACACAGGATCACCAGCCGAGCTGATCCATGTGGGGGCTGCGAGACAGAGCCCTCGCATACCGCTGCACGGGACTTGTAGGGACTTAGTGGTTTGGAGGCTAGAGTAAGCCCTGTCGCGTGCGAGCCAAGCCCGCGCGCGACCTTTAGTAACTGTTTTGAGAGATCTATGGCACGAGCTCCCTAGACCCGGTCAATCCGGTCAAACCCGGTCAACCTCGTAACGGTTCCGGTACTCGCGCACCACGTGCTCTAACGGTTCCCCATATACTCGGACGAACGTGCCGTTATGGTTAAGCTAATTAAGCCGCCATTAATGGGCGCATTAACCACACTACAACGGTCACGTTCTCCAGTATATATATATCGTTAACCTTTCCATACAGAAAAAAAGGACACACTGCCATACGCGGAAGCTCTGCCAAACCTCTGTCTCTCTCTCAGACATTGCTACTGACTTACTCTCTCCCTACACACACCCCTATTCTTCCTGTGCGATCCCTGATCCACTACGCACGGTGTACACGGAGGTCTCCCTGCCGGAATCTCTTGTGCACATTTTGGTGAACCCGACGTGAACTTACCAGCAAAAGCAACCATGTCTCAGGAGGACGATGTCAGCAACCGATCGCCTTCCACCGAAACTCCCTCGGGAGACGAGGCTCGCCGTACTCCGACGACTCCCGGCGAGGCGCCAACTTTAGAGTCTTTGGACGCCACTGTCCAAAGTCAGGCAAAAGCTCTCAAGTTTCAGTCTGCGCAGTTAGAACGGATCTTGGCCGTTCTGGGCACCCTTGCGCCAAATCCCCCACCGGCCACCGCTATCCCTCAGGGAGGAGGAACCCCTACCGCTCCAGGATTGGGAGTGTCAGTCACGCCTCCCAACCCTCATCTGCAAACTCCACCGTCAGCAACGCAGCTGCCTTCGGTCCAAGGGTCAACGGCACAAATGCTGCCCCCTGCTGCTCACGCCTCTCAGCCCCCGGCTTTGGCGTCCAACCCAGCTCTGCAGTATACTCTGCCTCCACCAGCGACAATCTGGGGAAACGCGGGTAGTCAATACACTCCCAATCCTCCGGCGGCATATGTGTCGCCACTGCCTACGGCAACCCCTCCGCCAACTACCGAGGGAAGCATTCCAGAATGCATGACGTCTTTGCAGAAGCGCGTGGACTCCATCCTGGCTCATCAGTCGTTCGCGGATACCATCATCCCGAAGCTAGACAACGATCCACCCATTCCACGAGAGATCTATCTCATGCCTAACCTGGCGGGGTACAAGGCTCCCAAATGGGATAAGTTCGAGGACGTCAATGGAAACGCTCATGAGCATGTCATGCGTTTCATCGATGTCATGGGTCCATACGGAGCCGATCCCAAGCTGCTGATGCGAGAATTCCCAAAAACTCTTGGGAATGTAGCATACAAATGGTACCGAACATTGGAGGCCGGATCTGTGAAAACTTGGGACGACATGGTCCAGAAGTTCTATACCAAGTTCTTCCAGATGGAAGAAAAGGTGACGATGATCCATCTCTCGCGGATGTATCAGAAACGCGAGGAAGATGGAATCACTTTCATCAAGAAATTCAGAGCGAAATCCTTGGAGTGCAAGGATCCAATTCTCGAAAGCCGGCTCGTAGAGATATGCCTGCAGTGCATGCGAGATGAATACAAAAGCATGCTGATCAATTTGCAAACACCTACGTTTTCAAAGCTCATCGAATGCACGATGAACATTGAGCCCATTGTCGAGAGACAGAGAAAGAAGAGCGCTCCAGAACGACCTGCGAGCGGCACCACCTACAAGGTCGGCAGATTTGGCTACAAGCGGGGACGCGAAGCTGAGGTCAATACAGTTTCGCCCCAGAAGCAAGCAAAAGTTACAAACTTCGACGCACCGCCTCTGCCATGCTCGGCGGAGGAAGCGAGCGATCTCTGCAGACAGTGGCGCAAGGACGGCGTCCTGCCACCGCTCGAGAAAGCACCCTCCAAGGAGATGACGAGGGACCCTAAGTGGTGCGAATACCACGGCAAGGTCATGCACCCCACAGCCGAGTGCAAGAAGCTCAGATTCGCGTTCGATCAGAAGATGAAGAACGGTGAACTCATCGTCAGCGACCACCGGAAGGATGTGCGCAACAACCCGCTGCCTGCCCATACAGATTCGGGCTCAAAGGGCAAAGAGGTCGCCATGATCTCGATAGTGGACTTGGAAGAAGTCGCAGAGGATGGTCTGCCCATCATTGCTGAAGTCCATGAAGATGAAGACTACAGCATGGACACGGAAGATGAGCGTGCCCACCGCATGAAAGCGTCGCATGGCTTCGACAAATTCTTCAACGAGATGAACTTCTCCGAAAAATGCCGAACGGATATGACAAAAGCAATCTTAAGGGTAGCAGAGGACTACGAGGAGGACCTCGTGGTCTCCAACGGGAAAGTCATCAGGGCGTCCCGTTCCACAGAAAAGATTATGACCTTTTCTGCCAGCGACAAGAAGACAGATGCGAGCCACCAGAGGCCCCTGTATGTGACCGCCATCATCAACGGCGTCGAATTCAAGCGAGCATTCGTCGATGGAGGAGCAGCGGTCAATGTTGTTCCACTCCACACACTGAAGCTAGCAGGGATCCCCGAGCACAAGGTAGTCAAGCGTCCATCCCCGCTGGTGGGATTCGGAAGCGATTCTAGAATGACGATCGGATGGATCCGCCTAGGCGTTCAAATTGGTAAAATTAAGTGCTCGGCGAAGTTCTATGTCATAGACGCGAACACCACATATCACATGATCATAGGTCGGGCCTGGATTCATCGCTTTGACGCAATCCCTTCGACGGCTCACCAGGTGATGAAAGCTATCTGGAACGACAGGATTGTCGAGATACCGGCCTCAACTAACCCGTTCAACTTGGACGAAGCACATCTCAGCGAGGCGGTGTGGTTCACCGAGATGGCGGACGAGCAAACACCCGGACCATTCAACCCTACTCCTTTACCTCTCTGGGAGGACATTAAGGACCAGTCACCTGCGAGCGTGATGGTGACAAGGGGAGATGCCAAGGAAAAGCCGCCTACACACGAAGAGGCGCCGCGCATTGCATATCATCGGAAGAATATGTACACTCTGAAGAGGATTGCAAAGCATGACCCCGAGGGTAAGGAGATAGAGAGCTTCTACGCCAACGGGAAGAAATGCTATCGCATATGAAGGTGCGCGGGGACGTCCTCACACGGGCATGGGGGTGTCCCTGGGCAAATCAATCAAATCGAGCAAGTTGCGCTGACGGAAGAGCCAACACAGGGCACTCCAGACGAGAAACTCAAAGAAGCGCCCGAATGCATGGAAGACAGGCCAAGACCACAAAAGCAAGAGCTAAAGGAAGTGTTCCTCAGCCCGAACGAGGAAAAGAAAAGGCCAGTCTTCCTGAGTGCGGACCTCACAAGCGAAGAGGAACAAGGACTGCTGCAGCTCCTAACTGAATACAAGGACGTGTTCGCATGGGAATATGATGAGATGCCGGGTCTAGACACGAGCATCACCATGCACCGTTTAGACATCATCCCAGGGTCTAAACCGGTCAAGCAAAGCATCAGAAGCTTCAGGCCAGAGCTCAACGTGAAGATCAAGCAGGAGATTGTCAAACTCCTAGACGCCAAGTTCATAGAGCCAAATCACCATCCCACATGGTTGGCCAACATCGTGCCGGTGGTGAAGAAGAACGGACAGCTCCGCATCTGCGTGGACTTCCGAGATCTCAATCGCTTCTGCCCTAAGGACGATTTCCCACTGCCTAACATCGATTTGCTCATTGATTCAACGGCAGGCCATCGCATGTTCAGTTTCATGGACGGCTTCAGCGGGTACAATCAAATCAAGATGGATCCCGAAGATGCAAGGAAAACTGCATTCATCACTCCCGTGGGGGTATTCAACTACACGGTAATGCCATTCGGTCTTAAGAACGCAGGCGCAACCTATCAGCGGGCCATGATGGCTCTATTCCACGACATGATGCACAAAGAAGTGGAATTCTATGTGGATGACCTGGTAGTCAAATCCAAGCATGAAGCAGATCACCTTGCAGACCTGCGAAAGGTTTTCAACAGATGCAGGAGCTTTCAACTGAAAATGAACCCCATGAAATGCGCATTCGGCGTGACCTCGGGGAAGTTTTTGGGATGCGTGGTCCATCGCCAAGGGATCGAGCCTGACCCTGCGAAAGTGTCAGCCATCACCAGCATGACGCCACCTCACAACCAAAGTACCTTGAAAACATTCTTGGGAAAATTGTCATATCTGCGGAGATTCATCCCAGCAATCGCCGAAATCACATGCTGTTTCAGCACTCTTCTCAAGAAGGACGCCGCGTACAACTGGGCTCCTGATCACGAAGCCGCATTCGAAAAGCTAAAGGAGCTACTCACATCCCCAAAGATAATGATCGCGCCTCAACTGGGATCACCGCTTCTGCTATACCTTACATCGACAAGGAAATCTATAGGAGCACTCTTGGCTCAGGTGTATGAGGGCCAAGAGAGGCCCATCTATTACATCTCCCGCATTGTGCAGCCCGCTGAATCAAGGTACACAGAAATCGAACGTCATTGCCTTGCTTTATTCTTTGTGATAGAGAAGTTGAGACACTATTTTGCATCGCACAAAGTAGTGGTGGTCACCAAAAGCGACCCCATAAGATACCTGCTAACTCACACTACTCCGGGCGGGAGATTGGCGAAATGGTACATGACCATCTCTCAATACGATATCACATGCGTAAAACCGAGAGCAATCAAGTCGCAGACGGTAGCAGATCTGTTGGCACAGTTTCCCGACAACAGCCACGAACCCGTGATCGAGGAAGAGCTCGAAGTCCCAGAAATCTACGCGATCGCCGTGCCCTATTGGACCCTCCACTTCGACGGTTCGTCAACCAGAAAAGGCGGAGGCATCGGGATAGTCTTGACAAAGCCAGACGGGGAAGTCATACAGATGTCCGCAAAACTCAACTTCGCAGTCACGAACAACATGGCGGAATACGAGGCTCTTATCGCGGGGCTCCGTGCGGCGAAAGCTTTGGAAGTGAGCAACTTAACAGTCATGGGAGATTCCAAACTGATTGTTAAGCAAGCCTCGGGCGAATATGGTTTGAAGGAGATCAACCTCCTGTCATACCGCACCCTAGTGCAAAAGCTGATGCAGCAATTCTGCGACGTGAAATACGAGCACAAGCCCCGAGCGGACAACAGGCATGCAGACGCCTTAGCAACTCTGGGATCTAAGGTCAGCATAGACAAATGCCCCGCAAGGATTTCCATCGAAGTGCGAACATCGTCGGCATTAACAGAAGATGTGTGCGACGACGAACACATGGATGACGCAGACTGGCGAAAAGCAATCCTGCAAGCTATTGCGAAAGGCACCAGCAGCGAAAGCTGGGCACTCACGAAAGGATACTGCATCCACGACAACACCCTTTACTACAAGGGTCCTGGAGGAATACTCATGCGATGTGTCTCCGAGCAAGAGGGACAACAGCTGTTAGAAAAGATTCACCAACACGCTTGCGGAGAAAGCGAGGTGTCAATCTACAGGAAAGCTCAGAGATATGGCATTCATTGGCCAAGCATGTCAACAGCTGCAGCCCTGATACAAGGGAAGTGCGAAAGTTGCGCACTAATCAAAGATTCTCTACTCATCGCTCTAACCGATGACGACACAGACTGGAGGAAGCCATTGTTTGAATTCCTCACCCAGGGCACCGTACCCGAATCGAGAAAAGAAGCCGACAAATTGAAGAGGAAAGCGTCTCGATATGTGGTTCAGGAAAACCTGCTTTGGCGAAGAGGTCACGAGGGCAACTTGCTGCGATGCCTAGACGGCAGGGAAGCACAAGAAGTCATGGACCTTTCTCATCAGGTGGAACACCAGGGAGGTGCGAAATTATGCAGACAACTCCTCTCAATCGGATACTTCTGGCCCACGATGGAAGTCGATTGCCGCACCAAGGTGCGACGCTGCCAAGAATGCCAATTCAAAGGGAACCTAGTGCACGCTCCCGCCGTGGATCTACATGCATTAGGGACGCCATGGCCATTTCACACATGGGCTTTGGACTTCATCGGCCCCATCCGACCAACGTCACATGGGAACTATTTCATTCTCACCGCAACCGAGCTGTTCACCAAATGGGTGGAAGCAATACCACTAAAGACGGCAAACGCGCTGGCTGTGGTTAACTTCATCCAGGAAAACATCGTATGCAGGTTCGGAATCCCAAATACCATTCTTTCAGATAACGGTACTCCTTTTGTTAATCGCCAGGTAGCTACGAAACTCGCGGAGTACAATATCAGGCAGATATGCTCCACCCCCTATTATCCAAAGGGAAACGGACAAGCCGAGGCGACTAACAAAACGCTGTTGAGAATTCTGAGCAAGATGGTCGCAGATGACCACAAGAAGTGGGCCGACTCTCTTAACATAGCTCTGTGGGCCTACAGAACTTCTCCAAGGACACCCACAGGGGCCTCGCCATTTCTACTATGTTATGGGGCCGAAGCTGTAGTACCTGCGGAGGTCAGAGTTAATTCGGCAAGGCTGGCCTTCCATGCACTCTATGAAAACCAACGCGATCATGATTTAGTCTTGCTGGAAGAAAAGCGAGAACAAGCCAAAAGGACTAACAAGCGGTACCAAGAAAGAATCGCTCGCGCCTATAACAAGACAGTCCAGCGACGGGATTTCTCAGTTGGCGACCTGGTCTTGCGCGCATCTGACCACTGCATGCGAGAAGCAACTCACCCAAAGTTCGCAGCTAATTGGGAAGGACCCTTCGAAGTCACAGAAGTCTTCGATAGTGGCTACTGCAGCATACGAAGGTTGCACGGCACAACCTCAACTCCAAGCTCAGTCAACATGCGCTGGATCAAGAAGTACTATCCTTGACTTCTCTTATTTCATACGTTTTATGATAACGTTGCTTAGTGTCTCATGTGGCTATGATTGACGCAATCTCCTCTCCCATATGAGAGGATTGTAATCCTATCTCTCCCATATGAGAGTGTTATAATAAAAGAATTCTCCCAAATGAGAAGTTCATATTTCTAGCCGTTTATATTGCTCTATTTAATTTGTTATTACTGTTAACAATGATTTATTCGCTGCAATAGCAATTTATACAACGCGATCTTAATTGATCATCAAAGCCTATCTCTTACGATAGCAGCAAATACAAACGCGATCTTAATTGATCATCAAAGCCTATCTCTTACGATAGCAGCAAATACAAACGCGATCTTAATTGATCATCAAAGCCTATCTCTCACGATAGCAGCAAATACAGACGCGATCTTAATCGATCATCAAAGCCTATCTCTTACGATAGCAGCAAATACAAACGCGATCTTAATTGATCATCAAAGCCTATCTCTTACGATAGCAGCAAATACAAACGCGATCTTAATTGATCATCAAAGCCTATCTCTTACGATAGCAGCAAATACAAACGCGATCTTAATTGATCGTCAAAGCCTATCTCTTACGATAGCAAACGCGATCTCAATCGATCATCTAAAGCCTATCTCTTACGATAGCAGCCAAACGCAAATGCGATCTTAAGTGATCATCAAAGCCTATCTCTCACGATAGCAGTCAACACAAATACGATCTTAATTGATCATCTAAAGCCCATCCCTTACAATGGCAGCCAATGCAAATGCGATCTTAAGTGATCATCCAAAGCCTATCTCTTACGATAGCAGTAAAATACAAAAACGATCTCAATCGATCATCAAAATCCTATCTCTCACGATAGCGGTTTATGCAAGTGCGATCTTATATGATCTTCTTAAGCCTATCTGTTACGATAGCAATTTATACGCAAAGCGATTTTAGTTGATCACCCAAGCCCGTCTGTTACGATGGCAACGTAACTGCAGAACCATCTTGCTAGATCTTCTAAAGGTCTATCTGCTGCGATAGCAATTTATGCGAGAAACTATCTCAAGCAATTCTCTAATAAAGCCTATCTTCTATGATAGCAATTCGCACCACTCAACGATCTTAATTGATCTGTTAAAAACTATCTGTTACGATAGTAAAGTTGTGAACATGATCTCATATGATTTACAACGACCAACTACAAGCCCATCCGTCAAGATGGCACAGCTGCGAAATTACGATCTCGAATGATCTAGCGAAACATCCGCGAATTGACATCGCATATGTGAAATCATTACATGGCATTATGAAAGGCAAAGCAAGCTGAAGCGCATGCGAAATTGTATTTTGTTGCAAAGAGAGCAGATAATACAAAAGCTATATATCATTATGAGTCGAATGACTTACAATTTATCTATCTAGATAACAGCTTACAAGCGAAAAGCTCGAATCTAACTACGCAGCCAACATGGCTTACAATACATTCGAAAAATGGCTGGTAAGCCAGAGATGCACTAGGGAACTCTCGGCTAAGAAAAGAGAGAATCCACCGGTCTTAACACCGGCAGTGCAGCACGCAGATCTGCGGCCAAAGATCTATAGCAAAAGGGATGCTGCCGCGAAGAGATCAACTCGTCATTCACTACATCCCTAGCAGCAAGGTCGGAGATGCGATATGCCCAAGACCCCAAGGAATGACAAAAGCCTCTGTCTGATCAAGATAGGCGCCGGAGGAGCTTCCTGTGCCGACAGATGCTACTCTGCAAAACAGGCGAAGCAGTCATTCCTCTGGTGATGGACTCCTTGTCATGTTGGACAAGGGCATTGACGAGCACCCCGGCCTCACAAGTGTGAGGGCAACGGATTCTTCCCCGGAGATGCTGAAGAAGAATTCCGCCATTCATTACGAGACGGTAGCACGGTCACTTCGGCGCTGCACCTCGCCACGAGGCGGCCGGAAACATGACCTGCACACATAATACACGAAGAAATTTCTTCGAACACACATGAGGTATTATCTGCATCCTCTTTATGATGGTTATAAACAGCAATAAGCCTCATAAAGTGGATCTTGGAAACTATTTCTATAGCACAAAGCGCAAACTCAGGATTCAAAACTTGAAGTTGCCATGAATCAACGAAAAACAAGCGTTGAAGCCAGCAGTCGTAAGGACTCACGGCAAAGCACATGTTTGGGATGAAGAACCCAAATGGCAAAGACAGGGTTTATATAGGCCCTGTGGAGACTCT
The DNA here is from genome assembly GCA_023055425.1 of Linanthus parryae. Taxonomy (NCBI): domain Eukaryota; kingdom Viridiplantae; phylum Streptophyta; class Magnoliopsida; order Ericales; family Polemoniaceae; genus Linanthus; species Linanthus parryae. Next base: position 121,424,395 of record JALGPY010000004.1, on the reverse strand, counting down.
TCGGTTGCCTAAGATGAGTCAGCAAAATTCAAAAAGAGGGTAAGTTCAATCACTTACGCCTTGAAAAGCGGTACCAATCAATTACCCTACTAAAGGCTACGACGATTCAGTTGCGTATCCTAATAAATGACGGATAGTCATGATTCGGATGGACTTCCCAACGGAAGCGTGCTTATCTGCCGAGAAATTAGTGCGAAAATCAAGCAGAAAACCAATTGCTGATGTCATAATTGGATATGCACAGAAATGTCCAATCAAATCCCGAAAAGGGCAAAACGGGCAAACTCATTGTTTGTTGTTAAAAAAAAAGGGGGGGAGAAACCCTAGCAACATTACATTAATGTTTCAAAACATTACATTAATGTCTCAGCCATTTTCCTGTTTTCTTTTCAAAATTCGAAAAGTCAAAACAAATTCTTGATTAAGGAGTCTTGGGGCTCGAACTGCTCGCTCAGCTTCTCCACTTGTTTCACTTCTTGCTTCAGTTGCTCGCACTTGGCATTCATTTCGTGATACAGCTTCAAAGCTTCATCAACCTTTTGCTTTTGCTGCTCCACCTTCTGCATCTCAGCTGCGAGATTCTGGTGACCGAGATTCAAAGTTACAGCTGCGCGAATCAGTGTAACTCTGTCCTTGAGGAATTTGAAACCAAGTCTGCCTTGGACTTTGAACAGGAGATTTTGGCACATGCCACACAGCAATTCAGCACTCTGGGCCGAAATGGTCGCAGGTGTAGCCGCAGACAGCTGCTCCAGTATCCAGATGGCTTCAGTAAGGAATAGCCTCCTGTCAAAAGGTCCGATCTCCAGAGATCTCACAAACGATCGGGGGTATCTGAGACGCATTCGAACCACCCAGTCTACATCGGTTTGCTTTAAACCTGAGACATCAAAAATGGTTCTAATGTCAGAACTCGCAAGCAAATAATGCGACGTGCGAACGGTAAATCTTTACTTACCAGTGCCTTCTAGAATTTCATGAAGAGAAGGGATGCGGGCCACTGGGTTGTTCGAAGACTGCCCTCGCTCCATGGCTCTCCTATCAGCTGCGAGCTCCAACCTCTCATAGTCAGGAGGAAGAGTGTAGGCCGCACCAGCTGCGACTACATTCCCAACCTGCGAGCCCCAAATGCTCCACGCAGGAATAGGTGCTTCTGGCTCAGTCATCGCCGGAGGCGAAGGGACAGCCGAAGTCGCTGGGCGGAGGACACCCCCAGATGCGAAAACATTAGCATCACTTGTCCTTTCTTCCTCACCACCGGTACGGACACCTTCGTCCATCGGCGCAGCATCAGCTTCGACATCATCGGAGAGTTCGATGACATCCTCGAGATGCTCACTTGCGTGTCCAGCGGCTACGACGGGCTTCTCGGTATGGGAGCTCGAAATTGGAACATGGGATGCAGAAGGCTGACTTCTCTGCTCCAGCTCAGGTTCCTTAGCATGACCTGCGATACCAAATGCGATAATGTGAGGTAACTTGTGTTATAAGTTATTTCGCTATCTTTACTAAAGCTAAGAATAAGCACCTCCACGCGAAGGTGGGATTGAGGTATCCTCATCGTACACTAGGGACGTGGAACCGTGCCCTATCAGTGTATCCTCACTAAGCAAATCTTTAAGAGAAGCGTGACCTGAGTTGCGAGTAAACCAGTCATGATTTTGCCTCAAGTGGCTACAGCCTAGTATGCGCATATCACTCAAAATAATTACCTGAGGGTTCTCCGCATTTGCTTACCAACCAACGGCGAATGTCAGGCTTTGACACACCGTGCTTTAACGCACCCACAATTACATCTCTATAAGTAACTGCGAGATTGAAGATCTCACCTTTATTGTCACCGGCGATCTCTTCGAAGTCCGCTTGGACTTTCTCCAGCTCTGCTGCATCCTCTCCGGGAACCTCATCTTCCTCCTCCACATGAGGAGCCACTTCCTCGGGAAGCTCGTCTTCCTCGCCAACTGGACGTACTAAGTCGTCAACATGCTGCTCTTCGAGGCTCCGCTGTTTCACACGCTCGAGCTCCTCTTCCTCTCGCTGCCTTCTTCTTTCAGCAGCCTCCGCGGCTGTCTTCCGGGATTCAGCAAGAACATCCTCGCTTATAGGATCATCTGAAATGCCAGAATGGGCATCTCTCTTTTGCCTCTTGGCCACAAGGCCACCAACGGCTTCATCATCATCATCTGCGAATACATAATTGGTTCAAAGAAAAGAACTGCAAAGAAGTCAGGATAAAAGGCAAGGAGATGCGACGGAAGTACCTCCTGATTCTTCCTCGCACATCACAACTGTTGCTTCTTCTTCATCATCACTTGCCTGGGGCTCCTGTCTCTCTTCCTCCTCTTGGTTGAATGGAACGAAAGTCTCAACTGCGAGATCTTTTCGCACTTTGCTGGGCATACGACCCTTGCCTTTGTCCTTGATGGAAAGGGACCTCACTGGGGGAGAAGCTGGAGCACTCCTAGGGGAAGAAATCGTAATTCCCTTTTGCCTAGGTCTCTTCACTCTCGGCGCCGCAGTCGCTGGAGGGGACGGGTCATCTCTAGGAGGAGACGGAGCCGGAGGGTTATCTATCAGCGAGTCAGCAAAAGTATTCATGACTGCGCGAACCCTTGTTTCGACCTCGGCATCCATCCTCCATGCTAGCCGGAACGACTCCCCTTTCCTTCTGGTGGCAACAATGGTGTTCACCAGCGATTTGGAGCGATCACCAGCTGCGAACCTCCGCACATGACACTGAAACAGTACAGAACGAAAAGCATCAGCGCAAGGAAATCAAAAGGCTTAAAGCACGCGAAGGAATTGCTTACCTCAGCAAACGCCTTACTATATCTGACGACATGCGTGTCGCCCTTCTTGATTGCGTCGACTTGCTCCTTCAGAATGAAATCGGGGCACAAATGGTTCTCGCGGTCCCACAGCGAGTAGCAACCATACTCAGACTCGCTCAAACTGCAATTGGGGCGAAACGGAAAAGAGTTTCTCTTGATCAAGGGGGCCCTTCCTGGCTGCGCCGCCGCCTCCGTCTCAATCCTCGTTTGCTGGGCAACCCAGTATGCGAGCCAGTTCTGGGAACAACCACCCTTGCGAGTTCCCGCAGGCTGCTCAAAGGGAAGATTGCTCATGAGGACCGTCTTGCACTCCTTTGTCAGCAAACGCTTGTAGCACCCTCTGATAATAGACTGGGGCCAGATCGAGGGGGCCACCGCATCAAAACCAAACTGAGGAGAGACCCGAGTGGGGTCAACATCCACTGTAAGCCTTTCATACCGTGGCGCAAGCTCACGAATATGCTCTGCAAGGGCAGGAAGGGAACCTCGCAGACACCAACAAAAGAATTCACGATAGCGTTCGTGGAAATGCGGCCCCTTTTCAAAGATAAGGTCTTCTGACAAGACCATACCTTTGGAAGGGTATAGCTTTGGAAACCACCGCACATTCTCAACACGTGTGGCATAGGGCCTGGCAGTAAACTCCTTTCGTTTGTCGCATATCAAACTCCAAGTACACTTGGTGTTGCTTGCTCCAAACCATCTCGCAGCCCTTCCGCTGTTGCGCGCTTCCGTCTCGCCTGGGGGACACCACTTATCAAGTGGGAGGGGAGTTGGAGCATAAGACGGCCAGCGCTCGAAAACCCACATTGTCAAAAAGCTGATATTGACAAAGGTCAGAACGTCGAGGCGGCCACGCGATTCCCTCATCGCCAGAACCAGCTGATCCAGCCTATAATATAGCGTGCCCAAGACCAAGGGTCCGAGTGCGACTCTCTGGCCAAGAGCGAGCCTCACGGCAAGTGGCAGCACATGGTAGAAGACCCCGTCATGGGGGTGACCATCAATCAGATACCTCGACAGCCAAGCACAGAGAAAGGCACAAAGGGTCAAATGATAACCCTTGCCCTCTACATAATTCTCGGCCTCCGGGTTCTCGCTCAAAAGCTTCTTAGTAATGCTGCTGTTCGCATAGTCTCGGAAGAAGTACTGCAACCACTTGTTCCAGGTATTCTTCGCAGACGTATCCACCAGCTTCCAGTTCGGAAGAGGCTTTGTAGTGGTCCACCGAGTGGAGATTTTCTTTACCTCTGCTAGGCACTCCTCCATCTGCGCGTACAAGGCCATTTCAGCAGATGTCCTCAAGTGACTCAAGGGGTCCACCTCGCCCATGGGGGAAAGCTCATACAGCATTTGAACGTCCTCGAGCGTGGGGGCAGCCTCGAACTCAGCAAAATGAAACGTGTGAGTCGCGGGCGAGTAACGGGACAGAAGGTCTAGAAGCATGGACTGATCCAACTTCACAGCAGCACCCTTCATAGCACGGATAGCAAAGAAAATGCCGGCTTCATCGAGAGTCTCGGCGTGATGATCCAACACGTGGTCGATCCACTCATCCATATAGTCCAATTTCTGGACAAATGCCTGAGTAGAAATCGCAGTGTATGGGAAGTGCCCATTCTCGATCCCCAATCGAACCACATCCTCGGAACCAACCAACTCGAGCAAGGCTGAGTTAACTGGGCGAGTCAGTGTCAACAATCGCTCAACTGGAACAGGATCAGGCATCCTCTTCGCCTTCACCCTCGCATGATAAAAGTCTTTCCCACCCAGAAAGGGGGCTTTTCGCCACAGAGCCTGCGGAAGCTCGGGCATCTCTTCATCTTCTTTGACGGGTCTGGTTACTCTTGTCTTGGCCATTCCTGCGAAAGGGCAAGAAAAAGGGGGGAGAAATACCACACCACACTTCAGTTTGAATTTTGGAATTTGAGATCTATGCAAACCAAAGCAAACAGTTCCGGTACCGATTTCAGAAATTGGGGAGTTGATATTGTTGAAAGATTAAAACGAAGCGGGTTCAAAGATCAAAGCCTCTTCACAAATTTCATGGATTTACAGATTCAACGCAGTTCAAGGCAAACACTGGTATTTTAAATCAAAAGTAAACGAGGCCAACCTTGTTTCCTTGAAGCTTGCTTGGATATACACAATTGGAGAATACGATTTGCAGTTCTGAACTGGTGATTGATTATCTGGATCTTCTCTCGAAGATCTCCGGGTACCATTCACTTTAAGAGAAAGAAGTGATGCTTTGCAATAATGGGATACAAGGTATTTATCCAAAAGAATGAAGGGTTGCGTCCCTTCAGTAGTCGAATCGCAACCGTCACCGTCGTATCGCGCAATCACAGGACGGGCTGACGTCACGCCTAAAACCCTAAAGGTCAGACGGCACGACTCTAGGGGTTTTAGGTCATAATGGCACGCACGGGGGCTGAACTTACCCGTATTTGAATTGGTGCGTGGCGACGACGCGCATGTTGGTTTCCGCGCATGGAAGCCTATACAGCTATGAGCCTTCACGCGCAGAAAGGGGGCTAATGTAGATACTGCTTTCTGACATGACAGATCTTAGCCACGTGGCAACCATCCAGCACACCATATTGTGCTCCACACACACAGGATCACCAGCCGAGCTGATCCATGTGGGGGCTGCGAGACAGAGCCCTCGCATACCGCTGCACGGGACTTGTAGGGACTTAGTGGTTTGGAGGCTAGAGTAAGCCCTGTCGCGTGCGAGCCAAGCCCGCGCGCGACCTTTAGTAACTGTTTTGAGAGATCTATGGCACGAGCTCCCTAGACCCGGTCAATCCGGTCAAACCCGGTCAACCTCGTAACGGTTCCGGTACTCGCGCACCACGTGCTCTAACGGTTCCCCATATACTCGGACGAACGTGCCGTTATGGTTAAGCTAATTAAGCCGCCATTAATGGGCGCATTAACCACACTACAACGGTCACGTTCTCCAGTATATATATATCGTTAACCTTTCCATACAGAAAAAAAGGACACACTGCCATACGCGGAAGCTCTGCCAAACCTCTGTCTCTCTCTCAGACATTGCTACTGACTTACTCTCTCCCTACACACACCCCTATTCTTCCTGTGCGATCCCTGATCCACTACGCACGGTGTACACGGAGGTCTCCCTGCCGGAATCTCTTGTGCACAGCAGTCTACAAGAAACGAAACAGAATCAAACGAAGAACATGTCACCAAATCAAGGAACTGAAGAGAAGAAGAGGAACGCGTTGACGAACGCTTTCCTTAAAGCGATTTGGCCCCCGGTGCTATCGGTTTGATGGGAACAATCGCCTCCCAAGACTCCTCTTGTCGCAATCAACTGGCGTAGCACTTCCCTTGATTTCCCGGACGGAAAAAACTTAGAAGAAAAAATTACTTGAGAGCGAGAAAGAGATGGAGATTGAGTGTGAGAGAGATGATTGTTGTGTGCTGTATGGATTGAGAACTCAGTTCTCAATTTATAGCCGAAGATGAAGACCTTTCAGCTAACAAAACGTATGCGCCTCTTCAACTTCACCTCTTCATCTTCAAGTACGTTACGTACGTTTCAACTAGGGCAATCAATTTCCGGGAGAATTAATTATATGTAATAAAGACATAAACACCATATTATATCTGGGTTGACCCACGACCCAGTCCCACACAAAACGGTCTGCGCGTGTGTTTATTGTTTTTATTCAACACAATTCTCCCCCAAAATTGCAGCCTAATGAACATCATCTCAACACAAATTACACGGACAATTTGCTCATTCACCTGAACAACATTGTACCGTAACACCCTCAATCACCGGGTTATCTCATGAGCTGAAGTTGAGCTCAAACTTCAACTCACAAGATTATACAACACTCTCAACCCTTTCTGTAGTCATTCCAATCACCGAACAGTATAAAAGTTTCAAAAATATTATTTTTATGTTTAACTTTAAATTCGTGACTTTTCTAAAGAGTTGTCTTGTTTCAATTAGTTGTAACTTTTAACAAAAGTTGTGACTTTTTCTAGTGTCTTTTACGAAGAGGTGCTTTAAGCACCGATTGGTGTCTATAAATACAAGTAGTCATTTGGTGTCAAACAAGTTTTCAGTTTCATGTCTCTTTTCACAATTCTCTTGTTTCTTGTCCGGGCTGGGTTCTAATTTAGGAGAAGACAAGAAGTGCAATCTTGCTTCTTCTCCACCGTGGTAGGCATTGTATCAGTGGGTAGCATTTCCGTGTATCCCATTTTGCACCGTATAGTGGGGGAAATTACTATCCTAAAGATAGATCCTGGACCGCCTTAGCCTACACCATCAATCACCTCATCTCGTACAAATCGATAAGTTCTTCCTTGTCCCTTTCTCATTCTTCTCTATTTTATTTATGAGATTTTCGTTTCATTATTTTTTAATACCGTAATTTTGAAATTGTTTGATATTAGTGGATTTTCCACAACAATTTTAGGATAGTAATTCTTCTCTTGGTGGTTGAGTACAGTTTCAGAATATAATTAGTTGTTGACAACAAGATCCTAACATATGAATGTTTAAGGTGTCATCGTGGGGGCTTTCGTTCATGTCTATATGCGGCAGAGTTATGCATCATGTTGAGTGTGATTCGTTGTAACCGTTTACATACATGACTATGGGTACTTATGCTTCTTTCAACATTTCAAGGCAGGGACTCAGAATCTGCCTCTATCAAGCATTACCAAGAAACCACTAACCCAAACTCCCAGATCAAGTGCAGGTCTATGCAAATACTCAACGATATTAGGATGAGATGCTGGAGGTATCGCGTTGCTCGTGAAAGAAACAGTTCGGAGAAGATCAATATCTACTTTTGTTTATAAAGAAACAAATGAAGGGTTTTAGAGTCGTAGAAAATGCTCAATTCAGAGTGATGATTGGTAATTCGCTGACGATTATGGGGATTTAATAACTCGAGATGATGATGTCAAAGTGCATGGACAAACACCAGATGCTTGTTTGTTTCGTGGAAATTGTTTCGTTTAATGCGCCATCATACGCTTAAAGCCCCTGTCAATAGAAGAAGAAATTGAGTCAGTCTTTCCGCCCGGAAAATGTCAGAGCAAGAAGTGAAGTTTCAAATTGGAGATTTATATATATGTTGGCACAAAATCAACAAACAATCAGATAAGTTTTCCTTTATCCTCTTAATTTAATATGTTGACGTGTGATGCAATGCTAATCTTAATTCCTTGCAGACGACTATCCAATTTATATAAAAAAAATGCATATGTATATATGTGTGTGTAGTTGCTTAATCGCATGAACGGTCATGTAACTGTTTGGTATAATAACCACCAACCAGTTACATCACTTGGGGTTTTAAATTTGTCTTGTTTCTGAAAAGTGGCGTCCATTTGTTTTAGTACTTGATGAATTCTGAAGATGGACGAAGAAGATGAACTGAGAGAAGAAGAGAGAGAGAAATGAGAGAAATGAATCTACATTAATTCATAACAGAAACGATTACACATTTAATAGAGTTTAGCCAAACTAATTTTCCCTCCAGCTAACTTTCTTTTATTTACATAATGACCCCTATAGTCTAACATCCCCCCTCAAAACAAGGTTTATGATCTAATGATTTTTGAAAGACTGGGCTGGAGTAAAAGAACACAAACAGAGATTAGGCAAGACATTTTGAAAAGCAGCTATGGGCAGTGCTTTAGTGAAAACATCAGCTAGTTGAAGCTTGGAGGCAATGTGAGCAACCTGAAGTTGTTTTCTGGAGACTTGTTCTCTAATGAAATGGAAATCACATTCAATGTGCTTACTTTTCTCATGAAACACTGGATTTGTGCTGAGCATAAGAGCTGTCACATTATCACACCACAACTGTGGTTTCTGAGACATGGAAATGCCCAAATCAGCTAGAATGTAGGTTAGCCATTTGACTTCAGCAGCAGTAGTTGCCATAGCTCTGTACTCTGCTTCAGTGGAGCTCCTTGCCACTGTGTGCTGTTTCTTTGAACCCCATGAGATAAGATTAGAGCCCAGAAAAATGCAGAACCCAGTGGTGCTTCTTCTATCTTCATTGTCTTCTGCCCAGTCAGCATCTGAATAGGCATTTATGTCAAAATTACCAGCAGAGAATTGAAGTCCAATGTGCAGGGTGCCCTTGATATATCTCAGAATCCTCTTAACTCCCATGTAATCACACTGCCTGGGATTATGAAGATGTTGACAGGCTTTGTTGATAGCAAACTGTATATCTGGTCTTGTAACAGTCAAGTATTGTAGAGCACCTACAAGACTTCTATATTGATGAACATCTCTAAAAGGTTCATAGTCAGCAGAGGAGAGCACTGATTTAGGTGAAATAGGAGAAATGCAAGGTTTGCAATCTGTCATGCCAGCTCTAGCAAGAAGATCAGAAGCATCTTTAGCTTGCTGTAGACGAAAGCCCTGCATATGAGAGCTGATTTGAATTCCCAGAAAGTATGACAGTGAGCCAAGATCCTTCATAGCAAATGTAGTGGACATGTGATGCACAAGAGTGTCAATGTAGATCTTGTCACTACCAGTAATATGAATGTCATCTACATAGATGAGAACTATCACAGTAAGGGAGTGCTTTATGAGAACAAACAAAGAAGCATCAGCCAGGCTGAGTTTGAAGCCATTGTTGAGAAGAGGATAGGATAGGAGATTATACCACTCTCTTGGAGCTTGCTTGAGGCCATAGAGAGATTTATGCAGCTTACAAACCAGCCCAGGTTGCTGAATAAATCCAGGTGGTCGTTCCATATAAACTTCTTCACTAAGATGACCATGAAGAAAAGCATTACTCACATCAAGTTGTCTGATTCCCCAGGACTTTGTTAAGGCTACAGATAGAACAATTCTGACAGTCTGTTGTCTAGCAACTGGACTAAAAGTATCTTCATAATCCAAACCATATTTCTGGTGAAATCCTTTAGCAACCAACCTTGCTTTATATCTAGATACTGTGCCATCTGTGTTTTTCTTCACCTTGAATACCCATTTGCAGCCTATTGGTTTCCTAGAAATAGGAAGAGGCACCAATGACCAGGTGTGTTGCTTCATGAGAGCATTATATTCTTCAGTCATAGCTGAGAGCCAATGAGGACATTGCATAGCTTCTAGATAAGAAGCAGGTTCAGATAGTGGATTTTTATAACAAGTGTGTATCTGATGCCTTGGATTAGGTTTGTGAATGCCTGACTTGGATCTGGTTTGCATAATATGAGTTATAGGCAATGAGTCAGGTGATTGGGAAACAGAAGGAGAACTAGTTTGTGAAACTGGTGATGGAGGTAATGGTGGTGATGGTGAAAGAGAAGTGGATGGTGCAGCTACAGTTGAGAGTGGAGAGACTGATGGGGAGGTGGTGAATATGGGTGGAAATTGAAGCCAAGAACTAATGTAAGATGTTTTGAGGAGATCAGAGTTTGTATTGTTTGAGGAATGAGTAAGTTTAAGAAATGGAAACTCATTTTCAAATAATCTAACATGTCTAGATATATAGACAGTAGATGTAGTAGGATTAAGACATTTATACCCCTTTGTATTTGGGCAATACCCTAAGAAAACACATGGTTTAGATCTTTGTTGGAGCTTATGTTTGGTAAATGGTTGTAACCAGGGAAAACACAGACATCCAAACACTTTGAGAGAGTCATAAGATGGTGGTTGATTGTATAGAAGCTGATAAGAAGACTTATATTGTAAAATTTTCTTAGGAAGAATGTTAATGAGGAAGTTTGCAGTAGCAACAGCTTCTAGCCAATATTTAGTTGGCATAGAAGCATGGTGTAAAAGAGCTAAAGAAGTCTCAATAAGATGGCTATGTCTCCTTTCTACTCTGCCATTCTGTTGGGGAGTATAGGGACAGCTAGTTTGATGAATGGTGCCTTGATTTTGAAGATAGACCCCAAAAGTAGTATTTAGGTATTCAGTACCATTGTCTGATCTGAACACTTTTATTTTGGTTTGAAACTGAGTGTGTATTAGATTGGTGAAGTGAAGATAAGCTGCATAAGCTTTGTCTTTTGTGATAAGAGGGTACAACCAGCAGAACCTTGTGTAATCATCAATAAACAAAATGTAGTACTGAAATTTAGAACAAGAGGCTACAGGAGAAGGTCCCCATACATCTGAGTGTACAAGTTGGAAAGGAGCAGTTGTTTTAGAATGAGATACATGAAACTCAAGTTTATGTGATTTTGCAATTTCACAAGATACACAGAGAGGAGAACAATTTGTAGAGTTCACAGGTAAAGAGATTGATAGCTGAGACAGCACAAGAGATGAGGGGTGTCCCAATCTATGATGCCACAAGTTTGTTGAAGCAGGTGAGGAAGCTGCAACAGACATAACATGTGGATCAGTAGAATGGGACAAATTATGTAGATAAGAATGGGTGTCAGGTTGACTAACCAGTGTTGTAGGTATGGTATATAGACCATCTTTACAGAGGCCCTGATAGAGTAGTTTGTGGTTCAAATCCCTGATTTGAAAATTCTTAGCAGAGAAAACAAGGATACAGTTATTGTCAAGGGTGAATTTAGAAATGGGTAAGAGATTAGAGTGTTTATTAGGGACAAGAAGTGTGTTGGACAGAAGAAAAGTACCATAAGGAGTTGGGAGAATACCATCACCAAGGTGAGAGATAGGAAGTTTAGATCCATTTCCAACTGTCACATTTTGCACACCATGATAAGGTATAAGAGAATGCATAAGTGCTTTGTCATGAGTAACATGGACATTAGCACCTGAATCAAGAATCCAAGAATTCAAACCCGAGTCCTGAGGAAAGTGACTAGAGAGAGCAGTGATGTTTGGTTGATAATGTGGTCCAACGATGCCCATTGGTGATTTAAATGAAGCAGAATTTGGAGCTGGAGATGTATGCCCAAACTGAGCTTGACATGTAGAGGATGGTTGTTTGTTGAATGAATGTTGATACTGAGGTCTTGTACTGCTGTAGGTAGTTGTATCAGTTCTATACCAACAATCAAGAGCTGTATGTCTGCTTTTGCCACAGATTTGACAATAAACTTCAGAGTGAATTTGAGATGCAGGTGGCTTGCTAGTATTTAACCAAGGTTTGTAACCTCTATTATGCTGAGAGTTGTAGTTATGATTGCTTCTGGAATAACCAGATGAACCTCCTCTAAAGAAATGACCTCTACCTCTTCCTTGAGGTGGTCTATATGCTGCATAAGCTGAGATTAAATCAGATGGTTGAAGCTGAGATCCTGGAGTTGAGGCAGACTGAGAGTGAGGCTTAATAGAAGTAGTGTTGTTGATAAGAAGTTCCTCAGATAGTAAAACAGCAGAGAGCTCATTGACAGTTAGAGTCCCAGCTCTGAGTCTAAGATTAGACTTAATGTGATCATATGCAGCAGGCAGTCCTTGTAGAATGAAAAGTACTAGATCTTCATCATTAACATGTTCTTGAACTTGTAGTAATTGATCTACTAAGTTCTTGACATGATTCAAGTAGTCCAGCATTGTCCTAGAACCTTTAGAAAGACTGATTAGTTGAGCCTTAATCTGGTGGACATATGATCTTGAAAGAGAAGTAAATCTTTGAGCCAAACTTGTCCAGATAGCAAAGGATGTAGGAAGATGCAATATCAGTGGTAATACAGTGGGAGAAATGGATGCAATGAGGAAAGTCTTGAGGTGTTGATCAATGTGTTTCCAGATAGCATAAGAGGAATTAGGAGTGACAGAACCATCAGCAGTGATACAGGTTTCAGAAGGAGGAGGAGTGGTGATAAAATCTTGCAAATCATTAGCCTGTAATACAGCTTCTAATTGAGCTTTCCACAGCATATAATTGGAGTTATCCAATTTCAGTTGAATAAGAGACCTCAAATTAGATATCAAAAACAATAAACCAGTTGGAAGTGAGGAATCCATAGCAATTAAAGCAAGAACTAAGCAGAATAGACTTGAACTTGGCAAAACTCGGCAGAAACTAGTGAGTAACCGGTGAACTCAGTACAACTCGGCAAAACTCGGCAATCTCAGCACATAACTCGGCAAAACTTGGTAAATGAACTCGAGAACATACTCAGTAGAGAAAACGAGGAGATTCGCCATTAATGAGATGCAGAGAACGAAATTGGAGAATTAAACCTGTGTCCGAAGAAGAGGAGTTGCAGTAGTTATGGAGAATATCAATGTCTGAACCGGAGATGAAACAGTGACGAAGCCCTAGGTCCAGAAATGGCCGATTCCGGCGTTGGAAACGGCGGCGAAGAGCGACGAACAAGGCGGAGGAGAAAATTAGACCTCTGATGGTGAATAGCAGGCGGCGATGAGCCTTTCAGGCTCTAATACCATGATGAATTCTGAAGATGGACAAAGAAGATGAACTGAGAGAAGAAGAGAGAGAAATGAGAGAAATGAATCTACATTAATTCATAACAGAAACGATTACACAATTAATAGAATTTAGCCTAACTAATTTTCCCTCCAGCTAACTTTCTTTTATTTACATAATGACCCTATAGTCTAACAGTACTCTCCAAGTTCAAAATGCATGTCTCCATCTTTTGTCTCCTTGAATGATAAATATTTGGCACCTTTTTGAATTTTGAACGACTTAGGTGATGTTAAGATAACTATCGACCGTTCGGCTAATTCTTTTATTTCTACTTGTTTTATTGATGATTCTTGGCACGATGCGACGGCCATATCCTGTGGGTTAACATGAGGGACAATAACGTTTGTGTCTTATCGCATTAAATTGACAATGGTCTGTGAGTATATTTGTGGTACTTTAATTTCACAATTATAATGGAAGCTATTTATACTTTATTATTCTTATTTATGTTAAAAGCTGTTATAACTATATGTTATAACAGGGTTCTAACTAAGTTTTGTTGTGTAGTTTGTGCAGCCAATGAACTACTCTGACAGAGATTTGGTGTACCCCTGGTGGAAGGACATCATATTAGTAGACTAGATGATTACATAATGCGAAAGTAGATAGTGTTAGTTATTGAAATGAGGCTGCACACATTTGGTACATAATTTTATCATATGAGCTATGAAGTTTTAGTATTCTTTTTGGAGTTGCAGGCAAGCACCGACGATGTTAGTGAAACTGAATTCTCAACATTTGATCGAGAAAGATCAATCTGTCTAAGCAAAGACAATATTGGATATATCGTTCCATGATATAATGGTAGATATAATGGGTAAGCGTGGCTTCAAAAATTATTACGAGTAAAGGTAATATGTGACGCGGTAGAATTTGTAAATTCACGAGAAACCCGCATAAAATGGGCTTTGTCGTATGCGAAAAATTGTCATGACAATTGAGAAAATGAGTGAGTACCAACCTAATATTATTGGGTTGAAGATATTAAAGTCACGGGAGGTATGGGACTATTACCAACTTATAGAGGTGTCTAAGTTGAAACCTACCTAATCATGATGATGTCGGTCATTATCGAAAATCACATGCATCGAGTTTCAAGGGCAATTCAATTAAAAACTACCCGTGGAATGTTAGAGTGCGACTACATTCCCAGTGCATTACATTATCTAAGGAATAGTGGGGGTATAAGCTTCTTACTAAGAAATGAATGTTGTTCATTCAAAGTAATGCACTGTTTATCCACAAATATATCAGTAGGTTGGACGTAATGTCCTTAACAGAACTCCTTTTATGGTGGATCAATTAAGCGGTTGTGGACGCTCTCGATGAGTCTGCCTTTGGAAGTAAGAAAGTCCACGGGCGCTTTCTAGGGGTTACCGGTAAGACCCTGAGAGTACTTGCTAAGACCGATTCAGCGCAAGACCCATATTAAAGCGCTGCCTCTTGAAGAATTTGAACCCGGTACCTACGTGGATAGTTTTTTATTATCCTCTTGGATATAAGTCTCTATTCAAACCACAGTTCAAGGCTCAGTCCACTGTTGGCGATACGTGGTACTATACCCAACCTTATTTACTTTTGTGTCGATTTAATTTTGAGTATAATATTTTAAGAACGTTTGGATTGTTGTATAAAAGTTTTAAAAATATTATTTTTATGTTTAAATTTAAATTCAAGACTTTTCTAAAGAGTTGTCTTGTTTCAATTAGTTGTAACTTTTAACAAAAGTTGTGACTTTTTCTAGTGTCTTTTACGAAGAGGTGCTTTAAGCACCGGTTGATGTCTATAAATACAAGTAGTCATTTGGTGTTAAACAAGTTTTCAGTTTCATGTCTCTCTTCACAAGTCTCTTGTTTCTTGTCCGGGTTGCGTTCTAATTTAGGAGAAGACAAGAAGTGCAATCTTGCTTCTTATCTCCACCGTGGTAGGCATTGTATTGGTGGGTAGCATTTTCGTGTATCCCATTTTGCACCGTATAGTGAGGGAAATTATTATCTTAAAGATAGGTCCTGGACCGCCTTAGCCTACACCATCAATCTCCTCATCTCCTACAAATCGATAAGTTCTTCCTTCTCCCTTTCTCATTCTTCTCTAATTTATTTATGAGATTTTCGTTTCATTATTTTTTACTAACATAATTCTGAAATTGTTTGATATTAGTGAATTTTCCACAACACCGATCCCATGTGTTTTTGCTACACCATTCCGTTTCCGATTTCCCGATTATGGCAACGAGAGAACGGTCATCCTTCTAAAACGGATGCCCGCCATCACAGAGCACCGAGAGACCCTTCGCCGACAAGAAGTCATTGAGTGGTGCTAAATTTGCACAGTGAACTTGTTGATCTAACAGTGTTGTTCAACTCGACCATGGATTTCATGGACACTAATCAAAAATTGGAACCTCCAAGCAAGTGGGTTAGTTTTGAGATGAAAGAATTGACTTTGCAAATGAAAATTATAGAATATGTTGGCCATGGCAATGTGTCACTGCAGTTGGCAGGGTTTGAGAAAAATGGGTGAACCGAGGGGATAAAAGGAGAGGTAGAGATAGACGATTTTTTTTTTTTTTTGATGAAATGATCATATCATTACGAACCCAAACCAGATTACAAGAACAGCCAAGGAAACAACTGAACAAGATAAACAAGGAAGCAACTAAACCAGCGTAAAATGAACAAGACACAGACCTCAACAAACGACCTCTAAACTACAAAGTTACTACATAGGATGATTATCATCAATAGCGTTTTTGGCTGCTTTATGAGCTTTAGCCACTACACTTCGCGATAGCTTTGAGATCGAACAAAAAACAAGATTCTGCATAGCGTCTTTGAGTCTCTGAAAGACCGGAGCATCCTGGACCGCTGCCTTACTCCTCCCCTGAAACAATGATAAGATAGAGAAGCAGTCAATATTAATATTAATGCAGTCAATACTGTGATATAAAGCAAATAAAACCCCATGCTCCACTGCAAGAAGCTCGACTTGGAAGACACTAGAGGTAAAACACTTTTTTCCCGTAATCCACTCAGTGCTATCAACCGCTAGAGTAAACAAGCCTCTACTAGAAGAGAGATTAGAGGCCTTCCAAGCTCCATCAACATAGATCTCCAGAACACGAGCAGGAATGCTGCTTGAGTTTCTTTGCACCTCAACCTATTAATGCGGAAGAGGAACGAGAACATGACTCTCCCTAATGCAAGCCGGATTCTGGACTAAGAGAGCCTTTTCATTGTTAATCGTAGCTCGAAAGACGTCTAAGGAAAAGATAAATTTGAGTAAGCGTGTGGGTTTGGAAAACTATATATGGAGATTCTACTCATGTTCTGTTTAATTCTCCTCCTCATCTACGTGGCCTAATTTGCATCACCGATCTTGACAGGATGGAAACCGCATGGATCATAACCGAACTTAAGCGGCTCCCGCATTTTTGTAATAGTCTGGAGGTGGTATAAAATACTTTTTTTTGAGGGATTTTTTTTTGAGGGGATGGAGTATAAAATACGGGTGACTAAGTTTCTTTTTTTTTCTTTTTTTCTTTTTTTCTGGATTGATACGGGTCAATAAGTTTAAAATACTTTACTAATAATAATTCTAAAAATCCAAATTGAAAATTGATAATAATTCCGAATTTCACAAGGACTATCCCTCAAAAATTGGCAAGTCTGAGAATTTGTTTCCTCATAATTCCGAATTTCACAAGGAATCTCCCTCAAACATGGATACCGACTTTAGGCGGATCACATGTGTGATACTTCTTATATATGGTCTGGTACTGCCACTGATTCGGTATCACTAGGTAGCCTACAGGTATTGCTGTAAGTTTACAAGAAACTTGAACCAGGCCAAAATTAGCTAGGGTGCGAGTGAATTGCCATAGCAAAGAAGGTTTCGCACTTTTCGCTCTGAGATTTTTATTTTTCAGTTGTCAAAAGTTTGAACTCTGCAGAAAGAAGTTATCTAGGTGCTCTCTGTTTTCGCCTTGCTTTCTCTTTTGTCTAACTTGGTAGTGTAGCTGAGGGATTACTCTGTCCTTAAGGCTATATTACCACAACTCTAAACGATTTGTCTTTAGAAATTCTTCGCGGTTCTAAGTTAATTCTTTTACTCTTTGAGATTTACAGAGAAGATGGGGAAAGTGAAGAACAGATCTTATCCAAGTTTTGGTGGATTATTGCATGCCGATCCTTTTCATGTCGAAGATGTTGTAGCTGACGAGGTTACAACCTATTGCATAATGGAAAAAAGGTAACCACAACGATATCACTGAATTAGTTTTTTACGTGGTTCGTAAAGAACAAAAAACTTATTCTGATAACTTATTGTGTGTCCTTTAGATGAAAACTTATTTGAATGGTTTGTTGTTAATCCAATCAACATGCATTCTGATTTCATTTAACTAATTCACTTTTGTACGAACAGAGTATTGAGAATGTCCCACATCGGACATTCAATAAGAGCTAAAATAGCTAATAAGTATTTTGGGCTACTCTCCTTATTGCCAATCGGTTTTGAGGTGGCATTCCATAAATCTTAACATGGTATTTGAGCGGTAGAAACCTTTCTACTCGATCCACTTTCCTGTCGCAACTTAAGCCGACAAAATGATTTCCATGTGTAACATTCCACGGATGCACTATGGGCTATTCCCCTCATTGCCAATTGGTTTTGAGGTGGAGCCCCACCCCATGTATTCTTAACACAGAGTCGGGGTTGGGAAATTTCCGGTTGTTTGCTTCTTTTGTTGAGGCGGTTTAGGGTTGTTTAGGAGCAAGTTTAGTACCTCTGTAATCGGATTTCTCTCTCAATAAAATCACCTTTTTCGAGTTCGTGGAGGTAGCAAACATCATTGTTAGTTCTTGTGTTGTCCATCTTGTTTTTATGGGTTTTATTTGTTCTTGCTTGATATACCGTTATAACAGTAGTTGAACACTCATGGTACTAATTTTGCTTTATCTTTTTTTCCTACTAATTTACAGATTTGAAGCGGGCATGGGTAAGCGGAAATACAAGAAGCCCAGCCTTTCATATCACCCGGACAAAGCAAAATTATTGTTCAAGGAAACAATCTATGTAGAAGAATTTAGTGACAGGGTTGGAGCTTATTGTGCAGCTTCTTGTGGTGATTGGTATGTGATTTTGGATCCTGCTTCCAACTGTGAATGTTTCCTCTGGAATAAGATATCACGTCAGAAGATTCAACTCCCCAGGTTACGCATCAAGTTTGAGAACTTCTCCAAATGCATCCTCACAGCTCCTCCAACTGAAAGACATAGTCAAGTTTTGTTTTTCGACCGGAATCGTCCAGCTCTAGTATGTTGTATGGTTGGTTATAAGAAGTGGAGACGTCGGGTATACGATATAAGTCGGGCCGATATTTTCTCTGATGTCGTTTCTTGCAATAGGAAAATATATGCTATTAGGTCTGATAGTAAACAACTGCATGAGATAGTCTCAAGGCCGGAAAGATTTTATCTATTATTTGACAACGCGTACGAGGAAGATGAGTTTGAATTCCCTGGAAAGCAGCATTTGGTCGACTCTTGCGGTGAATTATATCTGGTTCAGAGGTTTTCGGTATACAAGCAGGAAGTTTTCAGAATGGATTTTTCAAGTCGGTATTGGGTAAAAGTACAAAATTTGGGAGGCCGCGCTTTCTTCATTAGTTCAAATCATTCGGTTTCATTGGATGCAGAAGAATTAGGAATGGAAAAAAACTGTATTTATTGTACCAATGATAACTTGGAGAGATTGTATGTCATCAACGTTGGAGATAACAGTGTGTCTACTTCTCAGCATCGCCCTAATTCTGGAGCTGTTTGGCTGTCGCACGAGGGACAAATGCCGGTTTTGAGGTAACTATCTCAGCCACCATCAAATATTTATTACGTCGTAAAAAATTTACATTCTTTTGCATGTATTTTTGAAGCGTCAATAAGCGTCAACACTTCAATTTTTTAGTAGTAGAGAGTTAGAGCATCCACAGTAGATTATCTAAATAGAAGTTATTACTAAAATAGCAAGTCAATATGAATAAGTACGGTCATTAGCTATATCAAATTCTATTTTAGTATCCTATTTTGGTACAAAACTACTAGATCATATATACCTTGCTAAAATACAAATGGGTGCTAGCTCAAGTGGTAGAGCGTAAAAGCCCATGTATGAGAGCCTGGGTGTAGTTATTAGCTGATTCAGATGAAAAGATTGGTGCAGACATTGTTGGTATGGTACGTTGCTGGTTCCTCTTGTTATGTGGCATATAATCCTCCACTTCACGTCTTAAGTAAAGTTTTACAATATAGTGTCTCAGACACATGATTTGTGTGTGCCCTTTTGTGAGAAAGAGAACGAAAAGATTTTACACCAATTTTAGAGCAAATTAAAACGAATCTCGTTTGTGTTTGGTGCTGACAATGAAGCAAAAGAATATTTACAACCACAGCTGAGCATTTCATTTCTTTCTGCCAATACTTGCTATAGATGACAAAGAGGTTTTTTAATTTATTTTTAATTTCTTGTAGGCTCGCTAACACTCCAGACAACGTACAAAGCGAGGAGAAAGTGAAAGACAAAGAGGTGGTGGATATTGACGGCGAGAATGGCACCCATTTTAAGCTCCTTCCTCTGGAACTGGTGGAGAAAATTGGACGATGTGTTGGCGTAGGGCGTGGTTGCTATAAGAACTTCCGTCTTGTTTGTAGAAGGTGGAGATTAGCAGCCCCTCCATGTCGCTGGGATCATGGTTCAGAAAGTTCTGTATATCCTTGGTTTATTATGTTATCACAATGCGGGGATACATTCAGGTTTTATGATCCAGGTGAACATGTTACCTATCACAAGAAAAAGTACCCTGAGAGGAATATTGATTGCGTAGCGCACTTCATAAAGGACGGTTGGGTTGTTTACTCACAGGGTAAAATGTCTATGTTTCTTTGGAACCTCTTCACCGAGAATAGAATCGAACTGCCTGATTTGCTTTCAGAAAATCTATCAGGTGGCGTTTGCTTCTCTGGTTCACCGGGGTCTCCTGATTTTGTGGTAGTAAGCATTTCTCAATTGGACCCTAAGGTGTCAGTCATTTCATACCTGCTTCCGGACAGAAGCTATTGGTGCTTTGATAGCCAAGAGTTTGTTCTTTCACGGAACAGCAATCCAGTGTTCTTGAATGGCAGATTCTATTTCCTGGGTCGAGACAGAAATGTGGGGATGTTGCTACTGGAAGAGAACTACTTGGCGTGGTGGAATCTTGAAAATACTAACTTACCATTTCCTTCAGCAGCGTGTCAGCAGTTTTTGGTATCTGTGAGCAAATTCCCGCTTATGGCTGTTTTCTTTTGCAACTCAGAACAACCGTGGGTTGGTGTTTACAAGTATAATGCGGTTCGAAGCAAATGGGTGGAAGTGGAAAATCTCGAGGGTGGATCGTTATTTGTCAGCGCAAAAGCAACTCTTTTTGTGGAGGCGGAGCAAACTGTGGCCACAATGAAAAACAAAATCTTCTTCCCTCGCTTCAGCAAAAATGACATTAACAAAATCTTGCCTTACTCCATGGAAACCTGCAGGTTTCAGAATAATGAGGATAGCCGCGACATGGAAAACAACTTTTGTGAAATAGAAGATAAGTTTGATGGTGCCTGGTTTCAACATACATTAGTGGCAACTTTTGCACCCAGAATGTAATAATTCTATCTGTTACCAGTATTACTTATCGACTAAAATTGTTATACTCTTTTGTCCGTCCTTATTCTTTTGAGAAGTGCTTTTTGTGTTCCAGTTGTTTATTGTTTAGCATGATTCTGTTGGGTGGAAGCGTAGTGGGTATCTACTGATACTCGTTTCTGTGCGACAGCCGTTTGTACTACAAGTTGTGACACTCGTTCACTGGAGAGTCGTCATTATTTTCTGCAATCTACAAATTTTACATATACACAGAGTGAATGAGTGAATTCACCGTGTTATGGTATATATGTAATGTGCATTTGTCCCACATCGCTCTAGTCTACTGTTTACTCTTGTTGTATAGTCTATATCCTGAAAGAGATTCGATGAGGAAACTTTGGCAAATGCAATAAGCTTTTCACAGGTGAAATTGTTCTGAAGAAGTCAATGGAAAAGAACCACCAATTTGTATGCCATTTCCAATTAACCGACAAACTATTAGTAGTGAAACTGAAGGATGTAGACTTTCAGGTGCAGGCTGCAGCAATAACAATGTCCTTGAAGGAAAGAAAATACTTGTACTTTAGTGCGTCTTCAAATAAAATGCACTCATAACTATTCTAAAATTTGGATATCATGTTTCCCATGTAATCAGGTTTAGGGACCATCGAATTGATGGAATGCAGGTTGACTTGAGATAGCGTGCTTGGTGATCCCAACGAACTGGCCAAGTTCTTCTTCTCAAATTTCTTCAACTGCCATCAGCTGACATGATCTCATCTCTGTTACATTCTGAAACGAAAAATAAGAACTACCCCAATTTAAAACTGTGGGCATCTACCTAAAGTATAATGAAAATAGAAGTCATTGGCAGCAGGTAAAGGGTCATTTTTCCACATGTAATAAATTTATTTTTGCTCTTATCAAAATGGTGGTGAGGTCATTTTGGAATGTGTCAATAAAAGCTGAAGAATACAGATGTTCCTTACAAGGCACCTTCTGGCTGAGCTTGTTGCAAGTGATTCTTTTGCAATCCTGATTCCCCTTAATATTTAGCCACCAAGTAAAAGAGCAAAGTTACATTTGATCCGTGCAAAGATTCGAATCCTAGTTTCGTTTCCTTTTTCCTACCTCACCAGATCAGCCGCAGCATTACAGTCTGGGGAATTGTTTGCCCCGCCTTCTCAGTTCATGTACTGTCTAGCTGCATCTAAAACACAAATTGCACTATCGTCGCAAGCAACTAAAATATTATCTATAACCAAGAGTTGCGCAAAGAGTCAGTGAGTCACCACCAAAACGTTACCTATAACTAAGAGATTACCAATTAGAAGAATGTAAGACACAAATTCATACATGAAATTTGATTCCCCACCATATGAAGAAAATCCATCATCTTCACTGAGCAATAGCTATATAGGATCTCTTGTACATTATTTCTTCTAAGTGTAATACACAATCTTCAATCGATTACGCTCCAGTTTATAACATGGTATTAGAGCCGTCACGGTTCTAATCCTCGTTCAACCGTCTTGCGATCGTCGAATTGCCTCACCGACCCAGTTTCCAAAATTTCGAAGCGAACGGCTTAGTCACGCGCTCTCACGCGCCAAAGACGTCGTTGTGTATCCGCTTCCACGCGCCATGCGTGCCTCAGCGCTCCGGCTCATTTCTAGCTCGCGGCTCAGTATTCGGCTCGCGACTTCCGTGTTTTCTCAGCAGCTCAGCCGATCTAATCGGCTTCCGTCCCTGGCTAACGAAGCCGTTCTCCACGTCGTCAGCTTCAGCGGCTTCACCACGGCTTCCGAATCTGTCCTTTAGCCAGCGGCTCCTACGTGGCTTCCGAAGCCCTATTTGCCTGTTTCTGCTCCGTCCACCCACTGTCCCACTGTTCCACTTCTCCGTTCCAACCTGTTTTGCCATTTCAGCAAGATTTTTGCTCCGGATTCGGACTGGCCCACCTCGGTTTCTAAGGTTTTTCGACTCACTGTGCAACAACCCCCTTATCCGCTCGGGTGAGACCGGGAGGGCGATGCTAAAAGTGACGGCGGGACATCGAAAGCAAAACCTCCATTATATTACATTAATATTAAACATTACACACATCGTATCTTACATACGTTATTGAGTACTGCTATATTATACATAGACTAGCATACTAGCTAATTTATCATGGCATCTTTATTCTACGTGAGTCTCGTACTTCGCAACTCAGTAGTTCCCGTCTCCTAGACCTGCGGTTGGAAGGAAAACAAGAACCGCAGTTTCTAAAATCAGCACTGAAATACTGTGTAAGTAACACCCAAGCATGTCAAACATGGAATGGAGACATATTTGTAATATCAGAGTACAAATACAGCGGAAGTAAAAAGACAGTTGAAGAATGAGATATTCTCAAGTTCCAATTACCATTTCCGAAAATTTCAGAAACCAAACTTTAATCCATATCCAATCATCGGAGGAAAATTTCAATCCGATTCCAATAATCCAAATATGAGGTTCCCATTAATTAGAAAGAACCAGTTACTCATAAATTTCCAAACCAGATATACCGTTTTCAATTCTTGAGTTGAACGGGAAAAATCCAATCATATCACAAGTATTTCCCATCACCAGGCTACCACGACCTTAAGTGTCAGCACCCCCCTAAGACTTCTTGCGGCCAGAGAGGTGAGTACATGGAGCGAACTCGGGGCTAATTGCAACCGAGCTAAATAATAATGGGTCGAGTGGACGAAGCCAACAACGACCAAACCAAATGATAAAGATCCAAATGACGTTCCCCGCAGAACTCTTTTCACTTTACGTTATTACGGATTATTATTTATTGTGTGACAGTTTCAAAACAGTCATTTCAAAACACAAACGAAACTCTAATAAAACATGTATAATGCAAAACACATTTTGAGACAGACATTTAAATCATGTTATGACACGAAGGAAGCTAGCACGCAAGGCTTGGCATGTATACTCACCTTGAGCCTTAGCGATTAATACGTAAAGTTCCCCTAGAAGGACACGTAGCCTTCGTCAACGAACTGGCACCTACACAGTACATTCCTTTATTTGATTACGAATTTATCTATACAAGCATGCCGACAAGACTAGCTATAAGTCTAAACAATCTTTATTAGAAATCACAAAATTCCCCTGATACAACACTTATATTTTTCTCGTAGTAATATTTTACATTTTAATTTTATTATATAGAAACTCATAACATAGGTCCCTAATCTTTTAATACTTATTAAATTCTATTTTACCAACATATTTATTTCTAAGTAACCAAGAAATTATTTAAAGAATAATATTAATAAAACGGCTATTTATTTATCAAATATATAAAGCTAAAGTATGTACACTATTTATAATATTCTTAGTAAATGAATATAAATGCTTAAGTTAGTAGAAATTATTATTCTTATTATTACAAATAAATGTTTTCTATTAATTGAGAAAACATTAACTTTAATTCTTAAATACTACTTAATAGCCAACATATTTAAAATAAATGTTTATTTAAACAAATTGATATATTTTCAAGAAAATACATGATTTTATCTAACAAGTATTTGTACTCATATTAATTTAATATTTTATCACTTTTAATTGATTAATATGATAGCTAGATTTTGTAAAAATTGATTTAAACATAAAAATCATGCTTTTATTTCATTTATATAAATTCAGATTCGTAAATGTCAAGAGAACCCCCAAGATATGCTAAAAGAACACAAATACCCCTCTTCCTCAATTAAAACAATTTCAGAAGCTATACACTTTACCCTTAGTTTTCAGAAATTACATAAAGTACCCCCTTCCAAGAGCATAACAAATCATTCGAACGAAACAAGAATCGAATCCTTAAAACGTGATTATAACTACTGAAATAATTCAAGGGAAAGATTTAGAGCGTACCCGGTCCAAGAAACGTAAGAAAAGACGGAGAATCGGAGCGGGTCGAATCGCCGAAAAATTTGTCGGAATGGGAACTCGACCGGGCTGTCTCCGGTGGTTTCTGGACGTGGTCAAGAGCTCTTAGAGCTTGTTCGGGCCTTTTAGGAGCTAGGGGAATGGAGTGCGAGAGCTGGGTAGCATTGGTGAAGCTTACCCGAAGCTTCGTCGGTTTTAATTGTGGCCGGGGGTGGGTTTGGTGGTGCTCTGTTTTCAGAGACTTGCTGCTCCCCCTTTTTTTCCCTCTGTTACGGGTCGTTACAGAGAGGGGAAGTGAGAGAGATGGCATTAAGGTGGTGAGAGAAGGAGGTGGTGGTGTTTCGGGTGGGTTTTCCCGATGGTGGCAGTGGCGGTGGTTGGTGGCTTGCTGCCACTTCTAGCTGCTGCTGCTGCTGTTTTCTTTGTCCAGAAGCAGAGAGAAAGATATGGGGAGGGAGAAGAGAAGGAAAAGAGGGCTTGAGAAGATGTGGGTGATGGAGGTGGTGACCGAAGGTGGAGGTGATGGTGGTGTTGGACTGTTGGTGGTTGGTTGGCCGGAGTGGCAGAAGATGATGGTGGTGGTGGTGGTGTGATCTGCCGAAGAGAAGGAAGAGGTGGGTTGCTTCTATAGGGAGGTTGAGGAGGTGGAGAGGCGGTGATGCGGTGGTTTGTTGGGCCATGTGGCTGCGAAGGAGAAAAGAGATTGAAGAAGAAGAAGAAGAAGAAGAAGAAGAAGAAGAAGAAGAAGAAGAAGAAGAAGAAGAAGAAGAAGAAATGAAGAAGGAAAATAGTAGGAAGAAGACAAGGACAATAATGTTGTTTGGTGACATATTCAAATGAAAAACAACTATCTTGGTTATTATTTGGTGTGGTTGGGTACACCAAAATGTAGGTTGATAGGGTGTGACTCAACTACAAAGTATCGCGGTGGTCGTACACGCGATAATAAACTAAAATAAGAAATTCACCCGAATTAGATTACAAACATTAATCTAACGTTTTCTAAAATTTTACCCGAATAATTTTCTCAACTTACTTTTATTATTATTATTAAAATTATTATTATTATTATTATTATTATTATTATTATTATTATTATTATTATTATATCGTTGTTTACAATATATATATATATATATATAAACATAACATTATATTAGTCTAATAGTGTTCGTTTACTATAAATATGTTACTAAAATAATTCCCTAATAATCTTGCAAATCACGATAGCGTATTCAATTTTATTTTTTTTGTCTCAACTCTATTCTAATTTAGCTTCTAAATTTATGATTTTACCCCTAGCAATTAAACGGGGTATTACACACGGATTCCGTTTCTGGGCTTCGTTTTGCGAGATTCCGATTGCTAGTTATTGTTTTTCACTATTTCAGGGGTATTTTAACCCGTTTCTTCTCACGTTATAGAGTTGTTTTATCGGAATGGATCGTTTCAATGCCTCTCAGCCTGTATTGAATATCGTGGAGGATTATTATCATGAGAATGGGCATAAACTCTTATGTTGCCCAATTCGTCATTGTCAGTTCTGTGGACAGAAGCAGCCTGACTACTACTTATCTGAATGCCCTGAGAATCCTAGATTTCAGTCCCCGTCAGTGAAACTGGATCCTACTTCATCACCTCTTGATGATTCATCGCTCTCCAAGTTGGCCATTTTTCTCAAGGGCATCCTTGATACAGCTCGTGAGAAGACTCATCCCACTTCTCTGTCTGTTACCTCAGGTAACGATTCTTGGTATTTTGACTATGGGTGTTGCAATCACATGACATCTAATCTTGAGATATTTAGTTCTCAACGTAATACTTTAGTTACTCCGACTATTCATACTGCTGATGGTTCTCGTATTCGTGTTACTCATAGTGGTGACATCTCACAAGATAATGGATCACTGCCTGATACATTTCTAGTTCCGGATCTTGCTCTCAACCTTGTATCTGTTGGAAAAACTTGTGAACTTGGCTTGGATGTTATATTTTCCTCCAGTGGGTGCCGTGTGCAGGATCCTCAAACATGAAAGGAACTTGGCTTTGGTCGTAAAGTTGGACGATTATACGAACTCACAAGCCTCACACTTCCATCGACTTCTTCAGTTGTTGCTGCCACATCTCCGGTATCATATTCTCTTAACTTGTGGCATTCACGATTGGGTCATGCTTCTATTGGTCGTGTCCGTTCTCTTGTATCTAGTGGTAAATTAGGCACAATTGAGGATGAGCATATTGACTGTGTGCCTTGTCAATTAGCTAAGAAACATGCTTTGCCTTTTCCACATAGTGTGACATCTTCCTCCGCACCTTTTGACTTGGTTCATTCGGGTGTTTGGGGGCCTTCAATTCATGCCAAAATGGGCGGCATGAGATACTTTGTTATTTTTGTTGATGATTTTACTCCAAATACCTGGATATTTCTAATGAAGAATCGCTTGGAGTTGCCTCAAATCTATTTTGATTTTGCAGCTATGGACACAGTTCTCGTGTCCCATCAAAGTTTTTCGGTCTGATAATGCGATGGAGTACAAGTCTTCTGAGTTCTTGACTACTATTCACAAGCATGGGACTCTTCTCCATAGATCTAGTCCCGAAACATATCAGCATAATGGACGTGCAGAACGCAAGCATCGCCATACTCTTAATACGACTCGTGCTCTCCTATTTTCTTCTTCATGTCCATAACGCTTATGGGGGGAAGCTGATATAACTGTTGTGTATACTATTAATCGGGTTCCTACACCAGTTCTTAAGGACATGACTCCGTATGAAAAGTTATATGGTACGCCCCCTGATTATTCTCCTCTTAAAGTCTTTGGAAGTGTATGTTTTGTTCTTCTCCAGCCTCATGGGCATAATAAGTTAGAACCTCGATCAAGGATGTGTTGTTTTCTTGGATATGGTATTGAAGGATATCGATGTTGGAATCCAGTTTCGAAGCATCTTCGACTCTCTCTCCACGTGGTCTGTATGGAACACAAGATGTTCTCTACATTTTCGTCATTCGATGCTTCCACCACTGTTGACCATCCTGGTCTTGCAGATCCATCCTTTCATCTAGATGATTCTTCAGTTCCATCGTAGAGTCCTTCACATTTGTTCGTTGATTATCTTATTTTCCCTTCTCCTTCTCCAGTTACACATGGTTCGGTTCCTGTTCCACCTGGCCCTGTTAATGATCCTGCTCCAGCTCCACAGGTTATCTCCCCTGGTCCTCCTCTAGTTACACATGGTCCGACTACTCTTTCGCCTGCTCGTGTTACCTCTCTTTCTCCAGCTCCAGAAG
Organism: Linanthus parryae; assembly: GCA_023055425.1. NCBI lineage: Eukaryota > Viridiplantae > Streptophyta > Magnoliopsida > Ericales > Polemoniaceae > Linanthus > Linanthus parryae. The sequence continues at coordinate 121,396,286 of JALGPY010000004.1, read as the reverse complement.
TTTCAGTTTCACTTTCTAATTCTGCAGATGATTCCTCCTCAGGTCATGAGAATCACATGGATGAGTCCACTTCTACTGCAGCTCGTCGGTCCACCAGAGAATGTAGGAAATCTGTTCGACTTCGAGATTATGTCACTTCTGCTATTGTTCAGCGTCATGAACCACAATCTTATCGGGAAGCTAGTTGTCACCCGATGTGGCGAAAAGCAATGCAAGATGAGTTGGATGCTCTCACAGGCACTCATACTTGGGACTTAGTCTCATTACCTCACGGTAAGACTGTAGTAGGGTGCATATGGGTGTATAAGATCAGTACTAGGTCCGATGGTTCCACTGAGGGATATAAGGCTCGTCTGGTGGCTAGAGGTTCCATACAGGAGTATGGTATTGACTCTGAGGAGACATTTGCTCCAGTTGCTCGACTTACCTCGGTTCTTACTTTGACTGATGTAGTTGCGATTCGACGTTGGACCTTAATCCAAATGGATGTTAAGAATGCATTTCTAAACGGCGATCTTATAGAGGAGGTGTATATGAAACCTCCCCTAGTCTTGGTGTTCACAGCTCACAGGTATGTCTCTTACTTCGTGCATTATATGGTCTGAAGCAAGCCCCTCGGGCTATGTTTGATAAGTTCAGCTCCAAAATGCTTCTGCTTGGGTTTTCTTCTAGTGCTTATGATCCAGCTCTATTCATTCGTCATACGGATCGTGGAATTATACTCTTGTTGATATATGTTGATGATATGATCATTACCGGAGATGATCTCATTGGTATTCTTGAGCTAAAGAAGTCCTTGAACAACCATTTTGAGATGAAAGACTTGGGGCCTCTAAGTTATTTCTTGGGTCTTGAGGTTACTTCTGATGCTGACGGTTACTCATTATCTCAGACCAAGTATTCTTGTGATATTCTTGCTCGTGCAGGACTGACCGATGCAAAGGTTGCCGCCAATACTTATTGATTTAATTTGTTGTTTCGGAATTGCCTGAAAAACCTGAAAATTTGTTACAGTTACAGTCACTATGTGAACGTTACAAGCGATTTGACTCAATCCATATGGAACATTGACATAGCTCTTCTTTAGCCCGGGAGGTCTACCGACATTTTCAATTAGCTATTGGTCCTTCCTCACTTAGAGAAAGTATCCGTATATTTTCTCGATTTGTTTGCTCTAATTTATTAATGGGGGCTGATAAATACTGTCGGGTTTTTAGTTGATTAAAAAAAACAAAAAAGAAAAAAAAACATGGCCAAACAAGGAGTCGAGTGCATGTGTGCACGTTGCTACAATTGGTGGCTAACTTTGTGAATGGTTGCATTGTGAGTAATTGATTTTGGGGCTGGACTTTGGTTGGTCAAAAGAGGCCAGTGGTATTTTGGAAACAATTGTTTACTTTGTAACAAGTAAAGAACACGTATTGTAATTGGTCTATTGGTTGGAAAGTTCTTGCTTGTCAAAGCAAGTACTAATATTTAGGAGCGATAGTTGGGTCGGCAAAGTTTGTTTTTGGCAATAATTTGTTTTCAATTTGGAAACAAATTTTGGACGTATTACTCTCCTTGTTAGTCTCGGATTGTTTTGGTCATTACTTTGGCCCCAAGTTTTGTACTAGTATAAATAGATGCTAGGGCCAAGATTTTAGGGTGTGCTTGTAATTGGTTTGGGTTCTCATCAATAAATTGGTTGGTTTGACCGTGGATGTAGCTAGTCTCAAAACTAGTGAACCACATAAATTCTTGTGTTCTTGATCTTGAAATTGTTTTTATTTTTTTTATTTATTTTTTTTTCTTTCTCTTCTCACGCGCGTGTTTGAATTCATAAGAAGTGGTATCAGAGCCTGGTTCGTTGAGTCTCAAGAGAAGCAATGGTGAGTTCGTGATCAAGATCTGGGTTTGATGAGAAGATTGAGTTTCCGCTGGTTGACCTCTGAAACAGTGGGTGCAAGCACACCAGGCCTTTGTTGGGAGGCTATCGAGTTCCTCGTTGGGGGAGCTATCGGGCTCTTGTTGGAGCATCGAAGTTGTGTATCAAGTTTTAGTACATCCGACACGCTTTCGGTTCCGGCATGCGTCAATCGATATGGTGTGCTCAAGTCGACGAGTGATCTGGATCTATATCTGGATTTGGCCACTAGGAGGATTCAAGCCTAGGTGGAGGCGACTCGAGTCAACTAGCGAATTGAGGGAGAAATGTCATTGGAAGAGGGAGTGTCTCAAGAATCGTTCACCTGTAGATCTCGCTTCAGGGGGAGGAGGAGGGACAACACCCGAGGACGATGATGCTCTCTAGGCCCCTCGGGGGCGGTTCGGGCTCCATGCATGGAGCATGGGCACGTGTTATTGGGCATGCGGATTGGTGGTGTGTTATTGTGCATGCATCGGTTGGTGGCGTGATTGGATCTTGGATTGGCGCGCTCGGTTATTGGTTTTGCGTATTGGTGCGGGTGGCGGCGCAAATTGGCAAGACATTGTTTGATAGGCACTTTTTCACTAAGTGTCATTGTAGTGACGTTGGGTATGCATTAGTAATGGTGCATAGAAGAAGCGTTTGTTGGGACGCATTGGGAGTGTGTTCAAATTCTGCAAATTGGGAATACACTCGGATTGGGTTTGTTGATGAGAAGAATTGGTTTGGTAGCTATGGGGTTTGAATCAAGGGGGAGGTTTGTTGGGTTTTTAGTAGATTCAAAAAAAAAAAAAAAAACAAAAATAAATAAATAAATAAACCAAACAAGGAGCCGAGTGCATGTGTGTACGTGGCTACAATTGGTGGCTAACTTTGTGCATGGTTTCATTGTGAGTAATTGATTTTGGGGCTGGACTTTGGTTGGTCAAAAGAGGCCAGTGGTATTTTGGAAACAATTGTTTACTTTGTCAACAAGTAAAGAACACGTATTGTAATTGGTCTATTGGTTGAAATGTTCTTGCTGGTCAAAGCAAGTACTAATATTTAGGAGCGATAGTTGGGTCGGCAGAGTTTGTTTTTGGCAATAATTTGTTTTTAATTTGGAAACAAATTTTGGACGTATTAGTCTCCTTGTTAGTCTCGGATTGTTATGGTCATTACTTTGACCCCAAGTTTTGTACTAGTATAAATAGATGCTTGGGTCAAGATTTTAGGGTGTGCTTGTAATTGGTTTGGGTTCTCATCAATAAATTGGTTGGTTTGGCCGTGGATGTAGCTAGTCTCAAAACTATTGACCCACGTAAATTCTTGTGTTCTTGATCTTTTTTTTTCTTTTTTTTTTGTTGCTTTCTCTTGTCTCTCGCGTATTGGAATTCCTAACAATTACAGCAGGGGAAAAGACTAATTACAGCACAATGCTGAAATTACCATGAAATTACCACACTGACCCTTAAAGCACAAATCAGTGAATTAATCTCTTCTATTTAAACGATGCATTGGTATTTGATTGTTCACAATTAACACCCTGCACGTCTTCTCTCTCACTCCTCATCCTCTCCTCTCCCGGCCATTAAAACTTTTCCTCCACAACTGAACACTCTGTGTGTGTGTGTGTGTGTGTGTCTATTCACATTCTCTATGATCATTCCCTCAACACCATAATCAGACATCACTAACGGAAGCTGGACGACACATTTATTGACACTACTCGTATCCTCTCGGTAGGAACTCATCCGTTCACCGAGAATTCTTACAAACTGCTAATTATCGAATATAAGACATTCGTGACAAATAAAATATCACATAAGCTGATCTAAAAGAAACACAGAAAGTAAAGTTGAATACAACTAAGAGTCTTTTATTCCATGCCATATTTATCTTCTTCCTTTCCTCAGTGAACTTGAGGCTGACCCTATATATATTGCTCATATTTTGGCTAATCCAGATGGGTTGTTGGAGATGAAATCATTCCATGATGTAAATTGACGCTTTTTTCCTCCGCTTACGAGGATGCATATGAGTTCGATTGAAATGGTTAAGAGTGATTAAGAGGCTGTGTGTGTGTGTTGAATATGAGGACGAACAAGAGGATCCATGAAGAGGACTTTACATTGATGTTACTGAACCAGTGAACGTCTGAAATTCGAAGGCGTGTAGATTTAGCACAAACAATGAGGGGAGAGGAGGATGGGAGATGGGAAGCAAATGAAAGTGTAATTACTGAGGCATTTATTAAAGAACGAAAGAGTAAGTAATTAAGGGCATGTTTGATGCATGGATAAAGAAGGGGTACAGTAATAATAATATCAGTAGGGGACAAAAACCGGTGTTTGGTGCAGTTATACTTTCAAGGGGGATTCAATCCCCCCTTATTATCTTTACCCCCTCTGTGCCTAAAATCTAATCCCACCATGTAGGTGGGATTCAATACTAAAGGCTTAAGACCTCTATTTATACTGGTGCAAACAAACATGTTACATAATCCTCCCTATATAATTAATACTCCCTTAATATCAATACACCCTATAATACTGTAGGGCCCCATGTACCCCCAGTTTTCAATCCCGACACCAAACGTGCCCTAAGGGTAATGTGGTCTTTTAAAATTAGTTGTGCTATAAGGCATCTCCAATCCATTGCATTTTCCCCCTCCCCTCACCCCCATCCCCTTCCCCCTCCCCTCACGGGCCCACCATTTTCCCCCTCCCCTCCTCCAAACAACTACTCATCTCCAACCAATTTCTTTGCCCCCACCCAACAAAAGTAATTTGTAATATACATTTAATTATTTAAAAAATAAATTATTAATACTAAGAAAAGTAATTATGCACAATAAGTGGTGATATTTGCTTTGTGATTCAATAAATTTGACGTTTTTTAATCGTGTTTCTAAATTTAATAATTATAATTGTTAACTGCATAAAAGATAAGATTTATTAAATTTGAGCAAAATAATATAACGATGACTGTTCGTAAATATACTTTTCAACAATCGTGAGTAAATTACTATTTTTTATCAGTAATAAAAATAAAATAAAATTTATTAATCATAACAAATATATATATAATATAATCATAAAAAATTATTAAGTGTAATTAATATTGTCAAATATTGAATTAATTTATAACTCCATGTAGGGGGAGGGGAGGGGATGTCCAGGGGGAAATCTCCCCTAACCATACCACACCCAAAGCGAAATTTCTCCCCATAGCACCCACTCCCCCTCCCCCCACAGGGTTGGACATGGACCGTATAAAATACGATTTCCCCCCTCCCCCTTCCCCTATAGGGTTCGAGATGCCCTATATGTCAATTCTGTTTTATAATATGGTTGATATTTTCTGTTTCTCTTGTTCCTTAGGAGTCATATGTAATGAAGGGATCCTGAAGTTGGTTACACATTATCATTACAAAGCACATGTATGATCACAAACGATCTTATAGAAGTAATATCCCGTGCCCGAGGGCACGACGACAAAAAGTATGATAATTTCTCAAGTTTGAATGACTGAGATTGTCTTATTATGTAGATATTTGGTTCTTAAGATATGATGGGATAAGCTATTCCACATGTCACATTTTGGAAGATAGCTTATTCCCCATACATAACAGCTTATTATGTAGATATTTGGTTCTTAGGATATGTTGGGTATAAACTATTCCACATATCACATTTTGGAGAATAGCTTATTCTCCATAACAACTTATTATGTAGATGTCTCCACTACAGCCAAAATTGTCCATGTTTTACATGCTTAGTGGACAAAAGTTGTTATATGAAAATTTCCAATGTATGAATATAGTATAAACTTATGCGTTAACATATGTCTATTACACATTAATTTGTTGATGGCACCACAAAACCATCTAACGAAAATTGAGATTGTAACCCTCTAACCAAAATTGAGATTGTCTGGTTTTGGTTTACATCATCTACTTATGCAAATTCCAAATTACGGATTGTGATAAGTGGAATTAGATTTAATTTTTTGTTGGCAGTAGATTCTGAACTCCTTAGTTACGTTCAATTTAATTAAATTAAATAATCAATGAAGTTTTTTTTAAAACAACAATCAATGAAGTTTTGACGGATTAATCTTGAGTTCATATGTTTAATTACTTAATGATTAGAGTGAAATTAACATTAATTTTGCAACAAAAAACAAAAAGGGAAAAGAAAATTTTGCAACAAAAAACAAAAAGGGAAAAGAAAATTTTGCAACAAAAAAAAAGGGAATAGAGAAATTAGACAATACGCAGAAATTATCAAGGTACCATGTGTAAGACGGAAGCAATTAGACGTTGGAGACATCCTACTCTCTTCTTCTTCTTCAACATCACTCAAACATCTACCAAAATCCCCCATTGCTTCGGATTCTCTCTGATCAGGCAGTGATAGATCCGAAGCAAATCTATCCCTATTGTTCCAGTTAGGGTTCATATATTGATCGATTCATTCATTCCAGGTCTCGTCCCTGTATTTATCCAGATTGTTGCTAATATCATCCCCAATTTGTTCATACTGTACTGGGGATGCGATTATGAGAAGGCGGTGAGATGACAGAAGTCGAGTACAGCGATCATGCGGTGCTATTGCGGTCGAATTCGTCGGCGTCGGAGGGCGATGTTGAGAACCAGAGACCTCGCAAGTCCAACAAGGGCATTACAGATCTGCTCAAGTCGCTGGATCGCAAGTTATCGGGAAAGCGACTCAGTTTCCGGCGTGCCGATAGGGAACACCGTTCGTCTACCGATCACGGCGCTGGTGGCAGCGGAACCGGCGCTGGTGGTGGTGGTGGTGGTGTCGGCCGTGAGGACATACTCGCCGACGGTGCTCCGCCGGAGTGGGCGTTGTTGCTCATTGGCTGCCTTCTAGGGCTTGCCACCGGGTTATGTGTCGCCGGCTTCAATCGCGGGGTAAGTCATTCTACTTTGAAGCTTATTTGCTGCAAGATTTATATTTTTTGTGGTTTGTTGAAGAAATATTGAGTCTACTTCAGGCACATTATGGTTTAAATTTGGTGATTAGATAATGCTATGTAACATTTTATTTGACTAGGCTTGTAATTAGGTAGTATACGAGTTGACACGACAGTTATATATTGCTGAGGGGAAGGGTAATATGGATTGGATGTGCCCGAGGGGCCAGCCCCTAGTGTGGCGACATTCTCACGTAAGAGAAACAACTGCAAGCCTAGTTGTTGTTGTACAGGAAGGTTGTGAGGTAGAATAAAGATGCATGCATTAATGCTTGACTTGCTGCAAGTCATGTGATGATTGAAGTTAGAGAAGATCAGGACTGAGTATTTGTAGTGAAGTCTTATAGAAGAGTATAAGTTAGATCGAAGTATGGGTGTTGAACGACTGTGTCTGCTTAATCAAGAGCAGTTTGGTAATGTGTGTGATGCGGGGCTGGAGAGGGAGACTTTGTGGTGTAGGGTGGTAGGAGCTATGGTCGTGGAGGAGTGTGGTGGAGGATTGGACACGGAGAAGGATTTTGGTGCCTTGTGGATATATTATCCGGGAAGGCATTAGTTTGTGACTTAGTGCTGGATTTGGTTCTCTCAGATTTATTTTCACTGTCGAGAGCGCGGGTTTAATTTCCTTTAAGGGATACAGTGTCATGGTTCAGTGACTTGTCTTTCGCTGACCGCCTTGTTTAACACAATTTTTTGTGCGGTGAGAGTTTGAAGTGTGGCGGTGGCTGTGGCTGTGGCTGCCGGCGCGGTGGAGTTGCGGAAGTGGGAATTGTTTGGGTTCCTCAGACAAGATATGATTGACTGGTAATAACATGCTATTGTAGAATTTGTAAGCCCAACTACTGCCAACGTTCACCTGAAGTGCTTACCTATATTGAATTGCTACCTTACGTAATGTTGTACCATAAGTTATATACGCGCACGTGATATCCCATCCCCCTTGCCTTGGTTTTTGGGGGACATAGGGTGGTTTCTCTGAGGGGGCTTTATCCTTGGTTTTATATGCGATCTCCTGATAGATCATTGGAATTGAATTATAGTTTGTAAACCATGTCCTTGTCAACCAGTGCTGTATAAGCATGTATTGATTTCGGAGGCGGTCAGTCGGTCATTTATTTGTAGCTTATTTCATCTGTTCAGTCCTTGTGGACCTTGACGTTGGAAGCATTTGAGATGTTTGGGTGTTTTCACTTTTGAATAGTATGATTTTTTGTTTGGTAGCAGGAATCAGAACCCTTTTGGTGCCAATTATTAGACATTCTTTTACTTCGGAAAGAAATATGTATTCAGTGAGCATTCAGATCGAAGAAATGGACCAAGTGTCGGGATACTCTGTTTCAAAACAAACACTCGATGTTCACTCATAATTATACTTAGCAATAATCGGCGACACAAACAAGACTTGGTGATCGGGCGAAAGAAAGCACCCAATCCGCCTATTCGTAGTTCTCTGAGAGATTTCTGTCTGATTGTGGTGTGTGCGATATTTCAAGCTCATAGTCACACCCTGGGATACAAAGTTACTGACTTTTTCTTTCACCTATACCAGTGTCAACGGGTATTTTGTTGCGCCAAATTATGCTATCTATCGAAATGGTCATTCTTTCAGCAATGTAGAGCTATCTAAATGGTCATTCTTTCAGCAATTGAAAGATAAAAAACCATTATGTGGACAGATAGAACAATTTTGATTGATCTATCTAAATGGTCATTCTTTCAGCAATTTAGAGCTAGATCAAGTTGGTTTGCATTTGTATGCTAAAGGGGGGTTGATGTCTGTTCGTTAATCCATGAGCTGCCGACATATAAAGCTGTCTCAATTTTTGGTCCTCTGAAATTCCAATAATTTACTTTTTTTTTTTATTTCATGAAATCAAACAGGGTAAATAAGCAGACATTTTGTTTGAGAAACTATAACACCCTGTCCTGCACTATTTTTGTTGTTGATTACATTGGAAAGCAAAACAAACACAAAACACTACATAAAGCTACCAATCCCCATTTTGATCATCCCTGAGTATAGTCTTCACAGCTTCCGGAGCTTCCTCCATGATCTTCAGGTCCTCATCCTGTTCAGCACCCATGTTGGCGAGAGTGTCCGCAACTTAATTGACTGACCTTGTAATGAACTTGATAGTCCCCTTGCTTCTGGTCAAAATATATTTGCCGTCTCTAACTTGAGTCTGCTAAGCACCACATCATTGTTGTCGCATTCAAGTTCATAATTCTTCAAGTTTTTCTGGAAAGCAATGGTAATGGCTCTATAAACACTCCATATCTCGGCTTCTGTGCTGGAGCAAAATGGAACCTTCCCATAGAACCCCAACTTCCAGCTCCCTCTGGTGTCTCTGAAAACCCCTCCAATACCTGCCACTTTGGAGCTGATCCGCACGCACCCATCAGCATTGATTTTAACATCTCCTGTAATGGGAAAGCACCACTTAGAATGGGGATTATTCATACACAAGCAAAAACTTGAACAGAGGTGGCGAAGGCTCCCTGGAAAGACTTCGCAGAACTGATGATCTTTTCACTGCAGCATTTCTCATTATCAAGCAAATTGTTGTTTCTTCTTTTCCATATCAACCACAGAGCAGTGACAAATAAGGAATTATGATTCACATTATGAATATTCCCCACTCTCTTCAAATGAAAACAGATCCAGACATTAAAATCAAGGCTTGAGGATCTATTCCACCAACTTGGACCAAACAGTACCTTCCAAATGGAGGATAATTTCACACAGTCTCTAAACAAATGGGCCAAATCCTCCACTACCGAGCCACAAAGTTCGCAAACATCAGAGGTGGACATTCCTCTAAATTTTCTGCGAACATTAGTAACTTGCCATAGAGAATAATCCATAAGAAAGTGAGGATTTTGTGTGGGATTTTTAACTTCCACAAAATAATCCAGTCATTGAAAGGGGCTCCCAAATTGGAGTTAAAAGATATGTCAATGCTTTTGTATGCACTGGCCACAGTGAAATTACCCGATGTGGTACCATTCCAAAAAGGTTTGTCCTCATTCCAAGAGAAGCGAGATAACACCACCTTCTTGATATCAATGATATCCGCATGTGAAAGAGAATTTTCCAGGTCTCCCAGTACCCAGTTACCATTGATACTCAAAAAAAGTTTCCATACGGTTCTTACGAAGGGCCAAAGTAGGATAAGAGTGGCTCAAGGGTCTACCACCACACCACCAATCGTTCCAGAAATCAATTTTCCTACCAGTACCTGCACTCCACTTAACATTGTTCGAAACAAAAGCGCGGGTATTCATGATACCTTTCTAGGTGGGACCTGCAACTCCTCTTACCATCATAAAGACCCCCTGTTGCCAAGATATTTGGCTAAGAGGACTATACACTTTTGTTGCAAGTACTAATGGGGATGGGGAGAGTTTGCATGGAATAGGACGGCAAAGACGACAGTACACTTTTAGTCAGTGTAATCCTGCCCGCCATAGACAGATAAGAGCTTTTTCAACCTGAAAGTTTGCTATACAGATTAGAAATAATATTGTGGACATGCACTTTCCCAAATCTGCCGTGGGCTAAATTTATCCCCAAATACTTTCCGGAATCCGTAGTAATAGGGATATCAAACTTGCTTTAATCCCCTTTTGAATCTGTCTAGGGGTGTTAGCAGAGAAGAACAATTTGGATTTCAAAAGATTAATTTTAAGGCCAGACAAATTAGCAAAATCTTCAAGGACATTATTAATACTGTCACAAGTAGTCATATCCGTCCTCCCAAAGAGCATAAGATCGTCAGCATAAAAAAGGCGAGTAATGCCCGGACCATTTCTGGAAGCTTTAATGCCTTTCCAAACCTTCTCCTCAACAAGAGAAGAAATCATATGGGACAGCCTCTCCATACAAAGAACAAAAATAAGAGGGGACATGGGATCTCCTTGGCGAATACCTCTGCCGGGAGAGAAACTCTCGAGAGTAGAATTATTCCGAAGAATGGCCGCGTAGATATTCTCAATACAGAACATGATCAGTTTAACCCAATTACTCGGGAAATTGAAATAAATGAGAGTATCTCGAATAAAACTCCAAGAAATACGATCATACGCCTTTTCAAGATCAATCTTAAGAATCATCCCACCAAACTTACCTTTTCTCTTCCTCAAGGTGTGAATGATTTCTTGGGCAATAATAAGATTATCCTTAGTACTCGGCCTAAAAGCCTTAATGTTCTCAGGGCAAGAAGTCTTAGGAATAAGGCAAATAAGAGTAGAGTTAATCTCAACTGGGAAAGACCCCGAAGAGAAGGCATCGACCACAATTATGGACATCTCTACCAACAACATCCCAAAACTTTTTATAAAAGAAAGGTTGGAACCTGTCCTTTCCTGGAGCCTTAAAAGGCTTCAAGCTCCAGACCACAAATTTAACTTCCTCAAGAGTAACATTGGCATTTAACATTAGAAAATCAAGAGGATTAATACAAAAAGCATTACTAATATCCCAATTAAGATTAGTGTCAATGTTCCCCACATTCTCAGCAGTAAAAAGGTTCTTGAAATAATCGTTCACATGATACTTTAGGCGCTTGGGATCATCCACCCAATGACCCGCGTCGTCTTTTAAAACCAAAATCTCTTTCTTTTTTCTTTTAATAATAGCAGAGACATGAAAGAAGTTAGTGTTTCTATCACCATGACAAATCCAATTAACATCTTGCCTTTTGAAACCAAAGAAGCTCTTCTTGTTGGAGGATACTTAAGGATTAAATCTTTTTCAACATAGCAAGATTATGAGAAAAAACACGACTTTGAGATTTTCGGATACCTTCAATCCTAGCCAAAATTCATCTTTTATATTTAAAAATATTACCAAAGCAACTTTTAGCCCATTTAGAGATGTGAGCAGCAAGATTGTTGCTCTTAACAATGATATCAACATTTCTATTCCTTTTCCAAAAATCAGTAACCACATTATTAAAGTCAGGATGAGTCATGGGCGCCTCAAATTTGAAATTTTTACTAAGAGAGAGAAGGGATCATACCATCCACCATAATAAGCAAAGGGTTATGGTCGGAATAAGTGCGCGGTAGAGTTCTGACCATCCCCTCCGGGAATAGAGTTCTCCAGTGGGTATTGCAACACGCACGGTCGATCCTTTCCATAGTATTTGGAAGCCCTTGCCTCCCATTAGTCCATGTCATCTTCGGGCTGACACTACCCAAATCCATCAGATTGCAGCGATTGAGGTTGTCCTTAAATTTTTCCAACCAAGGAATGTTCACCGAGGAGACTCTGATTATCGAGATTGTTCCAGAGCCTTTCGCTCTCGGTAGGATTTGGCCTCCCATACACAGCCGAGAGAACCCAATCGCGGTATTTTGGCTTCTTAATCGTCGCATGAATAACTTGGTTATCGATAAAGTGTGTTGAGACAGTAACCTGATCCGGATCCCAGAGGAGGCAAATCCCACCCTTTTTACCAACCGGGTCAGCCACTTACATTCTCGGGTTAGTGAAGAAGTTACCCATCGAAGGGATTGGAACTTTTGGTTCAATGATGATTGAAATCTGTTGCTTATGGGAACAAAGTAAATCTCTGAAACTATTCTCGAAGGTGCTATTGCCGGTACCACGGACATTCCAAGCGAGGATATTAAAAGACATAAAAGTCGTCGGGAATGCGTGGATGCACCTTAAAAAACGGATCAAACTTGCAGATCCTTATCTGATCCACCTCCATCGGGTTTGCCTCCGAGAGAAATATCCGGTGAACACGAGATTCCACCTCCTCCCTCCAATCTAATTTCATCTTCAGCTTGGCTGCTTTCCTCCACCATACTGCTCCGATCTGCTGAAACATCTCAGTCTCCGCTTCTAAACGGACTAGAATTTCTTCGTATTCGAGCAGTCTTGGTGATCCTTCCAAAATTTCCTTACTCGGCTTCAGCGATCTGGTGTTTGAAATTCTTGGCTCCTGTCACAGCAAGATTTTTAGCAATACGAACTTGGTTCTTCTTGACAGGCGAAGGACCCGTTCTTTTGCCGGAGCTATATGGTCTAGTGTCAAGATCGTGAGAATCCAGATGAACGGTGAGATTAAGCTCCGGTTAAGGCTGGCACACATCCACCGGATCTTCCACAATTCTCTGCTTTTCCATAGCTTCGTGTGTGGTCTCAATCTTGTCAGAAGGACAGGGGTTATCAGTCTCTTTATCGTCAGATAGCTTCATTATTGTATCTCTTCTGGATTCAATTTGCTTGACGAGACCTTTGACTTTCCCTTGGGAGTCCTTGTCTGCAGAAGAATTGCATTTTGAGTCCCTAATAAGCTATGTTGCACGGAAACGGGTACGGGTACGGCAAGACACGGAGATCCCGACACGCCAAGTTTTGAAAAATCGAGAAACGCCGACACGGGATACATATATATATATATATATATATATATACACATATATGTATATATATAAGTACATATATGTATATATATATATATGTATATATATATATATATATGTATATATGCGTGTGTGTCTGCACAATTTTTTCCTCAGCTTTAGCAGACACCTCAAGGAAAAGTCATAAGGCATTACAATAAACATTAAAGCAATAACAAGTTTAGTCACTACCAAGTACTAATAGATCAAAGCATAAATAAGTTCACACACTACAGGTAGGTCTTTGATTCTTCTCTTCTTTCGTCTTCGCCTCTTTGCGTTTTCTCTTTGTTTTGCAACCCCAATTTGAGTCTTTGAGATAGTGTGCGGCTAGGGTTAAGGGTCTATGTATTGAGAAGATGATACTTGATAATTTCAGAACAATCCCTCTAATTTTTGGAATATCACAAAACGGACCCCGAGAAATTTTAAAAAATTCCAGACATGTGTGTCTCCGTTTTAAGACACGCGTCTCCCGTGTGTCGGACAGCGTGTCTGGCAATTTTTTCTGTTTCTCGAACCGAAACGCCACCTGGCGTGTCGGAGTGTCTGAAATGCGAACCAGAAAATATTTGGAGTGTCGGTGCAACATAGCTAATAAGAGCTTCTGTGTGCACACTGGTCCTACCAGTAGGGACATAAGTGAAAAGAGGAGAAACCTTATTCACTGGGCCTGGTATATCCGTGCTAGCAAGCAAATTAAATCTATTATGAGTGAAAGGAGAAGGGCATGCCTTACCCAATTCTTATATGGGCCTGTTGACATCAATAGGGTTGATGTTGGGCTTGGTGTAAGCAGTGGGCTTGGGCTCATCACAGACGGTCCATTACCTTTTTTGGCTGGTCCCTGTTTAGAAGGCTTTTTATATCTTCTTTTAGGAAGGGTCCAAATACCCGGATCCGGGTTCTTGTCATGATGGGTCGAAACACTGGGGCATCCGTTGCTGACATGACCGTTCGGAGCAGATACCGTTGGTTTCCCTGGGCTGAGTTGTGGTGGCTCTGCTCCGGCGGCGGTGGCGACGGACCACCTGATCTGTTCGTGGGGCAAGTTTCCTTCTTGTGATCAACCTTACCACAACTAAATCATATGCTATGGATATGTTCACAGGTGACATCATAAGAAAACTTACCGATCGTGAAGGACGGAATCAGGGGAAGACTAAGATCGACATAAACACAAATTCTAGCGTACCTTCCCCTTGTTCACTGTAATCATATCGATTTTCAGAGGATGTCCAATTTTCCGTGCTATCTTCTTAAGAACTCTCTGATTGTAATACTCAGATGGGAGATGAGTATTACAAATCCAAACTGCCGTTGCCATGTTGGCATTAGCTGAGTTAAAATCTGGTTCCCATTTCCTCGCAGTGAGATAGTGGTCCAAAATTATCCACAGTCCTCCAAGAAGCACCTTGGTGTAATCATCTTTGTTGATAAAATCTGCTATGTAGAAGCCTTCCCCCAAATCCTTAAATCTGCATTCACCAGTGATTTTCCATAGCTGCAGGGCCTTGCTCTCTAGAAATTTGAAGTTTAGGGTTCTTCCCAGCAACTTTATGATTAAACAGTTTTTGAAGGGTTCAACAATCGCCTTTCTGAGCCTAGATGGAATATGCACAATCGGATTGAGAGGGTTTCCTTTGTTAATCTCTTCAATTCTTCTTGCCACTTCTAAATCTTCGAGTTCTTCGTCATCGGATTCAACTTCTTTCTCAAACAATATCTCCTTTGAAGCATCCCCTATGAGAATCTGTTTGAAGGAGAAGTCTTTCTCCCTCATGTCTTGATCCTGTGGCAGTAGACATCATCTGGCCGGAATGAATGGATCTATCCCCTTCTAATTGACTCGACAACTCACAAACAACGATCTCCTTGCCTTTGATCTTTCTAACACTACGAGATAACTGATCCTTTTCTTCCACCGATCTAGCTTCCATGGGATCCATCCAGAAGAGGGCACATAAACCAAGTCAGAGAAAGAGTTCTAGAGAGAGAGAGAAGAATACAACTGATATCGCTGATTAATTCTGACCTGTCCTGCACTATCAATTACATAAAATTATCACTACAAGAGATTATCCATGGAGTCAATGTCGACAGTGATCCCGTAAGGGAGGGGTTCTTAGATTTAGCGGCGTTGTCATATGCGTTAACAGTGCTGCTTTCATAGGCTACGATGCTACATTTACCTATTCCTCGATGATTAAGAAAAATCAACGGTTAGGCTTTTCATATAGTGGATTCATCAACTCTGTCTTAGTGATGCATGCTTTCTGTTTGGCCATTTAAGTTGCCAGCTTTCTTTAGTCCGATTAATTTGATTTTAGATTGATGTCGACCCTTTCGTCAAAATTTGGTCATTCATTTTTTTGTGTATTTCATCACTTGTTTGTCTGTACTAGTTCTAAAACCAATTGCTTCTTGGAGTTTTTTTCTTTGACACCAGAATTTGTGAAACTGTACTACAGGTGTATGTTATACATGAATGGGCCTGGGCTGGCACCCCAAATGAGGGTGCTGCTTGGCTCCGCTTACAAAGGTTAGCTGATACTTGGCATCGAATACTGTTAATACCTGTAACCGGAGGAGTTATTGTCGGGATGATGCATGGTTTACTTGAAATATTAGATCAAATAAAGAACTCCAGTTCATCTCAAGGTCAAGGCTTAGATTTGCTTTCTGGAGTTTTCCCACTTGTAAAGGCCATTCAAGCTGCTGTTACTTTAGGCACTGGTTGTTCAATGGGTCCTGAGGGACCAAGTGTTGATATTGGAAAGTCATGTGCAAACGGATGCTCTCTAATGATGGAAAACAACAGGGAAAGAAAAATAGCTCTTGTTGCAGCCGGTGCAGCTGCTGGGATATCTTCAGGTAACTTGATGGTTTACTTTTACTGTGTTGCACCTGCAAATATTTCGGATTTGTATCAGATCACCCTGTTTCAACAGATATAAGCTATCACCTTGTGATCTTCTACCATTTGTAGCACGTGGTTAAGCAAATGGATAAACTTAACATGGCACAACAGATAATCAAGAATTACAGTAATGGATAAACAAAACAAGGCACACATGCACACCAGCAGGCATGTATAGAATTCCAGAGTTATGGGACAACATCATCTGCCAAAAAGCACCCTGCGGGAATGCAGTTGAGTTGGTCGGGCATCAGGGTAGTTTGGGTGTTTTCCTGGAGGTCTTAATTTCGAAACTTGGGTGAACCCAAGGTGCTGCCTATTGGCCTTCTCAGGTCTCAGCTGCGAGCCTGTCAGCCGGGGCTTGCTCAGGCTGGCTTACCCTTGTAGTGTGGTTTTCAAGCTTTTGCACTATAGCGGGGTTCACCCAGTGCGCACCCGAAGGGTAGCGGGTTCCTACGTCATAAAAAAATCTACCACATGGTTTGTACACAATCTAGATCTCTAAAACCACATCACCATGTATTGCGAATCAAACTATTAGGAATTGGGCTTAATAATTAAATTAGTTACTCCCTTTTCCTATTTTTGTGTCTTAAGTCTTAACATTCCTTTTTTGGCATCCCAAAATGACTGTATTCTGAAACCAAAATAGAAGCATACCATATTTCACCAATATTGCAACTCCCTCTGGCCCCAAAAAGATTGTCCTGTTTGATTTCTGCACGTATTTTAAAGTGGTGGTTTGACAATGTTTATAAAACCATTTGGGATCCTGTTCTGTTTTCTTCTTTGGAAAGAATTGACCCAGGATTCGGACAGACAAGCATTCCGTTGCAGATTTAATGCAATCTTTACTATGTATTTTCAATAAATTTGTATAGTTATATATTGAAGCAAATTTTTAGAGAATGTATAGTAATACACTCCAATTCTCATATACTAATCTTGATTATAGTGTGTCGAAGGATAAGAGAATTTACTAGTGAACAAGTATTTAATATTAAGAAAGCATACATTTTTTTAATGAGTATAGGTATGTCAATTCTTGACGCACACGCACACACACACACGTGCAAGTGTGTATATATATATATTGAAAAATTCTTGTCCCATACAAAGCTGTGGGCCAGGGGCCTGTTTAATTTTGACGGATGGAATCTCCCAGAACAGGCCAGATTTTCAACCGAGACGAAACACATGGGATTCCGTTCCGTTTTTGGCGTAGCTCAGGACCTTACTAGTTGTGGTTGTCTGTTGGACTTCTTAGCACTTGTTAGTCAAATCACCCTCCCAAGTATGCTTGAGAAATCCAGTGCCACATATTAACAGTTAGGGAGGGAGTATACGTTAAAACATTTATTTGGACAAATGTCCTTAAACCTACATGCACTATGCACATAGTTACTCAAAACTCAGACACTTTCAATTCAACAATAAAGATCCCCTTCAGTTTAGTTATTTGTACAAATAGCCGTAATAGACTAATGGTGTTACTGAAATCTAACGGAACTAGGGGCAGAATAGTCTTTTCATCCCCACCCACTACCCCACCACCACCACTAACCTCCTCCCTTCTCTTTCATTCTCTACCCAAAACCCATCACCATTACAACCACCCACACCTACCACCATAACCATTACTACCACCCATTTTCCCTTCTTCTCCAAAAATAAAAATAAAAATGGAGCCTAAATCTCTACACCTGCACCTAAAATGGAACTGTCATCTCCTTCAAATTAAATCCAATAATTTACCCATGGTCTTACTTACCATCGGTGTGGTCCAACAATCACCACAGGTTCTTCATCGTCATTGTCCTCATTCTTCTTCTCCTCCACCAATGAGTGCCAGCATCACCATATAGCTTATCCATTTCTCTCGTCGCCCACCCACCACTCTGTTATTCTACTGCCTGGTTTGTCCCTAAGTTACCTGGAATGCGGATCGTTCCGGTTCTTGGAACGGGATCTCAGAACGCCATACCCTATGGAATTCAGTACGCGAAGGGTAGGCTTCTTTGAATACCTTTATAAGAGTTTTACCATTTATCACAAATCATAAAGTGTATAACTGCTCAATATACGCGATATTTAAAAGTCAATACTCTAAAAATGGATGTAACTTAGCAAATCTAAATTTAGTTCTCCCTTCTACATAGATGCTTTAGGTGAAACAGTGAAAAAGATTGGGATCGCTAAATAAAGCGATCTGGATCGCTGGTGTTCCACGTTTCGAAACGCGTGATCCAATTCGCAATTCGCAGGGGTACGTGAATTGTGGTAACACTGGTCTGCCCTTAGTTGTCCGTTCGGCGATGCGAGTGATGGGGTGGTGGGATTTGAAGACAAGTTACGAGTCAAGTACGAGGAGTCGATCTTCAACTTGTAAACACTTTTTGTCTTTGTCTTCAGAATTCTTCTTGATCTGATGTGTTCTTTTGGTTGTTTCGCTAATATTAATTGGACTAAATCGAGCACTGATTTGGGCGCCAAATTGGGACTTTCTTCATCCTCGATTTGGGTTAGGCTCATGAATTCTAAAAAAAAAGATGAACAAGAGAATTTGGGATGAGAACTTGACTGACACTTAGCTAGAGATTGAGAGAGATATTGGTAGTGGTGATGGAGGATGTGGTAAAGAAGATAGGGTGAGGGTTTGATTTTTTGGTGGTGGTGATGGAGATTGAGGGAGATTTTCGGTGGTGGTGGTAGGGTGGTTGGTTTGGGAAATGGAGGAGAGAGTAGAGAAGGGAGGAGGGTGGTGGTAGGTGATCATTGCAGTTGTGGCTAGTTGTAGTGGGTGGGTGTTGAGAAGACTACTCTTCCCCTGGTTATGTAGATTTTAGCTACGAAGCACTGCTTCTGGGAGTTCGGGCACCCATACCTTCACCGGGTTCTTCTGAATGCTTTGTGGGTGTGGCCGTGTGGCAGGGTCATTTTGAAAGTTACAGTTGAGAGGTCTTCTAAAATACAACTACAATTTAACCAAAAGAACATGCATCCTTTTGACTTGTGAGCATGTGATGTTTATTTTTTATTTTTAGAATGGTTATGTGTATGGTTTATACATAATTTGGACAATTATTGTATTTATTTTCATTTTTGTGTGTAAATGAAATTTCACAAATAATACACACACACACGCGCGTGTAAATTAGCAGAACCCGCCGCGCACCCACACACCTATTTTTTGGAAAAATGCTGCACCCACACACCGGATGCGCACCCACACACCTATTTTTTGGGAAAATGCTGCACCCACACACCGGACGCGCACCCACACCCGTGCTTCTTATGACTTTGGTAACACTGTGAGTCAAATGCGGTTATTTTTTTACCAATAAAAACGAAAAGAAAGGGGGGGGGTACTTGTAAATTGGAAGTGCCAGGCTTTGTTTAACTTAGTGCACGTAGGTTTAAGGTCATTTGTCCTTTTTGTTTATTTATTATAATACTTATGTTTTTGTTGGGTGATATGTCTTCATCTTGTAAACTTGTGCTCATTTTCGTAGCGGGTTTTTTGGACGGTAATAAGAAAAAGGCTTGACAGAAAAAGATGAAATTACCTCTTAAAAACACACAAATATGAAGAAGTCACACCATGTTGCAGTATCAATAATAAGGATAACCCACTAAGACTCAAACTTTGTCAGGATTCAGGAAGCCGTTTCTTTTTCTTAGCACTGTGGTTTAACAATTGACGAATGATGTTATGCTCTGCAAGGAGGAATTTATTCTAGACTATCCTCAAACTCCTCCTTTACGTCTGGCATATCGTGGCACTGCATTTCTAATTTTCTATCATATATGTGCCGTACCAATCAGTTCTCTTTCGTGGCCTCAGGTTTTAATGCAGCAGTGGCTGGTTGTTTCTTTGCTATTGAAACCGTTTTAAGGCCCGAGCGTGCGGAGAACTCTCCTCCATTTACGACCGCTATGATAATTTTGGCATCTGTTATTTCATCTACGGTATCAAGTGTCGTACTCGGGGAAAAACAGGCTTTCACTGTTCCCACGTATGACCTGAAATCTGCTGCTGGTACCTTATCTTTCTTAATTTTGTAGTTTCATAGTTTCCTGTTTCTCTGCGTTTTTATGTGATAATTATTACATTTCTTGACCATGTGCGCCGAGAATTTTTTGGTGTTGTTCTCTGCTATTCTGGTGAATTCCTTTCTTTTATTTTGTTTTTTTTCGATAAGAAATGCACTTTACATACTCCAAGAAGACGGGGAGAAGAGGCTAGCTCTTGAACTCTTGATAGTTAAACCTACTAGTAACCCTAAAAGAACTGGAAACAGACATCATTTAACTACTTTTCACCCAAACTGCTACAAGTCTACAACCTGCATTTGTAGGTACATTGAGAACCAGAGAGAATGCAGTTAGGCCTGTTACATTGTCACTAAAGTCATATGCTTGTAAAGAGAAGAAGACGTTTCTATTGCTTATTATGGTATAGAAAGTAAACCAATTTTAGTTAACTTTCTAAATCACTCCAACTCAGCCGGTCTGTTTCGAAAGGTGACTTGAGGAAGCGGGTATACCTAGATTATTAGAGTGTGAGACTCTAATTATTTCTTCCCTTGTTTCTGAAAGATCTTCTGAAACCTAGCTATGAAACTTGGTCAAAAAGCAATTTTAGTATTACACAGGCAATTATTTCTTCCCATGTTTCTCTCTGCTAAACACACAGAAGGTAGTTGGTATAATTTATCTAATCCCCCCTTCCCACTTCAATCATTTGATACATGATCAACTCTCAAGACCTATCATATATAAGTCTTCTAGTTGAAACACACATTTGGTGTGTTTGGACGAGTTAGTTTTTGGTTTATCTAAAACTATAATCTGGGATGTTTGGTTGGGTTAGGTTTTTATCATGGTTTTCAGGAGAAACCATGTTGCTTTTTCTTCCTCGGTTTTTGAACTAAAAAACAAGATTTTTATACTATAAAAAACCAAAAACTAGCTCTAGCCAAACTAGCTCATTTCCTTTAGTATGGAATGGTCATAGTTCAGGAAGGTGAGTAATTACTCATTGCTTTCACTTTAAAAAATACTAATATTAATTTGCCACTTTTAATGTCTCATCTCCTAGCTAACATGGACATGCGAATATGCTTTATTTGTCTGATTCTATGTTCGTGGGTGCCTGGGGGGCAGGCACATTGAATTTATATCCTTTAAAAATATGCTAGACTAGTTATAAACACTCCCTTATTATATCTCCCTACCACGGTAAATAAGTTACTGAAAATCTATCAATGTTACCCCTTAAGTGGATAACATACATGCACTTAGCTTGTTACGAATGAATTCAACATCGTAACCCCTCCAAGGCTTATTGATAATTGATATTTACGCCAACCACAGGCAGTTCTGGATATCTTAACGGCGACTTTCTTGTGAAGAGACTATCAGATGCTTACTCGATCAGTCCACCAAACAAGGATTAGAAGCAATAGTGAGTACTGTTTAGTCATCATAGAACAAGTTCAGCACTCTCGAACCGAGCTCATTCAAAATATACTCCATCTACATCAACTCACATGTCCGCCATACCATTTTATTGTACTAACACTGTAGTGCTAGCTTTCTTTGTGTGCTCATTCCAAGAACTCGAGTAAACCTTTGTTTCAGACTTAAACTACTGATCTTCCTTCTTCAAAGGACTAAAGGGTGCAAATTGTTCCTGTCCAGAATACCTAGAATAGAGCATATTCCAAAATTATTAACGAGCCACTTTGATTAGTTTGAAGATCTCCAACATGCCCTACCAAATACGCGCCATGTCGTGTATGAAACTTCTTAGAGAATAATTTACTCATGATCTCGGGTATAATTGTATTACAGTGAACTAGATAAGTTCATCCTATCTCCCAACAATTCGCCCAACAATTCGCTGTTTGGTACTTTTGACGAGTCTCTGAGTTTAGTCTCAGCACGCCAGTATTGTATGGCAACCATATATCTTGTGTTCCTTGTAAAAACTGTATCAGTTTCTTAGCCTAGGAAAGAATGAACTAAAGGAAGAATGGGATATACTATTTATTGGTCTTTTGTGGCACTGCTTGCTGTAGTCAGACTAGCTTTGGAGTTTATGACTTTAGTATGCTTTTTGGGCTTAAGAAGTGATTATAGCAAATCTGAAATCTTCTTTCCGGGAGGGAGAGCTTTTGGAGGCATGACAATAGGAGCTAACCGAGTTGGGTGGTTGACTGGTTAGTGCCAGGAAATGTAAATGCTTCCTTTGGATTTATTTTATGGAAATGAATTGGTGTGGGTGGCGGGTTGTGTCTAATGTTACAGTCAAGGTGACTTGGCCAGCATGAAATCTCTTTCTGGCAGGAGTTCCTTTGCTGGAATGTTCAGCAATGGGAAGTTCCTCTCTCTCTCTCTCTCTCTCTCTCTCTCTCTCTCTCTCTCTCTCTCTCTCTCTCTCTATCTCTCACACACACACACACACACAGAGTTTTTGACGATGTCTGACATTGCATAGAATGATATAGTGATTTGGCCACTTTTCATATTTGTTGATTTTCTCGACCTCGTTGCATCTAGAGATAATCATCATCAGTTACACAGAGACTCAATTTAATGGACCAGTTAGAGAACAAGTGCGTTCCCCTCTTTTGAGCTCTTTCAGAGCGATTAGTATGCAAACAATGTGAATATCGATGCTGTAATTAGGCCTCCTCAACTAATGTTCATAACTTCGAACCAATAACCTGAATATGCTGGCAGATTTATGATAATGAACTAAATACTTATTGGAGGGTGCGCATAATTTGATCTCTATTCTTGCAAAGCGTTGGCATTTCAGTATTAATAATTGCTTTTATATTTGTTTTTATTTTCTCATCACTGGCTACGTGTATATAGGCCAGGTGAGTGGGCCACACATCTTTTGATGCATAAACTTTGAAACTATTGTCACCTTGTACTTTAAATGGGAAAGGCAACAGAAAAGCTAAATATGGAAAAGAAAGATGATTGGTTGGGAGGGGGTAATGAGTTTTGAGGAAAAGATGTTTGTAATAGATTATGTAGTATTTTTTATTAGGGCCATTGATAGTAAACCTACATGCAGTTTGCAATTTGTGACTCTGAAGCCCCCACATTATTGATTTACTACTACAGCCCCCACACTACGGCAACAAGGGACAAATAGCCCCAAGCCGCACCAAATGAAGTCACTACAATCCTCAGTTGAACCCCCATGGTAGTGACCATGCTGATTTTAGTGACTTCATTTGGTGTGGATTGGGGGTCTATTAGTCACTGAGGGCATATTGTGAGGGGTCATAGTGGTAAATCAACTTTTTTTGGGGGTTGGGGGGGAGGGGGGTTGTGTCAGAAACTGCATGTAGGTTCACCGTCAACAACCCTTTTTATTACACGGACTTGCATTATGGATTCCAGTTGTCATGATGAGCTAGGTTAAGATTATAGTAGATTCTATCCTGATAATGTATGTAATTTCGATTGATAAACTATACTATTCTATTTCTAGCTTCATTAAGTAATTATATGTGATTACAGTTGTCTTAGTAACTACTATGTATTATCATTGGTTAGCTTTCAGTTCATGTTTCATGGTTTGTCAGTTTTCCTGCTAATGCATTGTCATTTAAATACAGAACTGCCTCTATATTTGATACTGGGAATGCTATGTGGGGTAGTAAGTGTAGTATTCACACACTTGGTGAAATGGTTCACTGAGGTATTTGAGTTTATCAAGGAAAGATTTGGTGTTCCTCCTGTAGTATGTCCTGCTTTGGGTGGTTTAGGAGCGGGGATAATCGCTTTGAAGTATCCTGGGGTACTCTATTGGGGCTTCACTAATGTTGATGAAATTCTTCATACTGGAAAGAGTGCTTCAGCACCTGGAATCTGGCTGCTGGCTCAATTAGCAGCTGCTAAAGTTGTTGCTACCGCCCTGTGCAAGGGTTCCGGGCTTGTAGGTGGGTTGTATGCACCGAGCCTGATGATTGGAGCTGCTGTGGGGGCTGTATTTGGTGGTGTAGCTTCAGAATTAATCAATTCTGCCTTGCCAGGAAATACTGCTGTTGCACAGCCACAGGCATATGCACTTGTAAGCGGACAATAATTGTAATCTAATAAGCTCAAGTTACCTTGTTTAGGATTGAGTCAAACTTGATTGTAGTTTATTAATGTTTGCTTTTCAATTTCAATTCAGGTCGGAATGGCTGCAACGCTGGCTTCAAATTGTTCGGTGCCCTTGACTTCGGTCTTACTTTTGTTTGAGCTGACAAAAGATTATAGGATCTTGCTTCCTCTCATGGTAATGTCTCCGTATCCTTGCTTGACAATTGATAAGACAGACTCAACAATGTATAAAATCCAGTCTTTATTTGCCATGTCTGCAATTTGCATGTTCCATTGCATGTAATAGACATTGGGTTTGCCCGTTCTGTTTAACTTCATGCCAACAGGTTCTAGTCTGGACTATTGCACACTGAGTAGTTGACCTTGATTTTTGCTGCCTTGAACTTGTGGTTGTAATATATCAGAACTAGCATCTAGGAGTAGTGGAATTGACGCATTGTTCAACTGTCTTTTGCAACTTGGTAATGTGCATATTTGCTGTATTGTACTGTCCAGTGCCATGTTCTCATTCAGTTCTGGATCAATTAATAAGAAAAAGGTATTCTTAGCCTCCTCATAATTATTTCACTTCTCATGAACCCGAACAACATTTTCCTACATGCACAATGAGTCAAGAAGCAGATTTTACTTTCCCAAGCAATTTCATGGTATTTCAAAATTATATCTCAACCAGTCCATTTTGGTTTGCAGTTTTCTTATAAAACAAACATCTTATAAAACTTACTTTGATCTTAGTTGAAATCTATGGTTGCCGAAGAGCAAAGACGGAACTGTGTGTATGGCTGCAGGGGCCATGGGCCCCCCTAACTTTTGGCTTAGAAGTAGTCATGTAATGGGATATAATCACATACATCAGACTTTTGTAATGCTGGCCCCCTCCAACTTTGAGACTATCTACCTTGGCCCCTCTTACAAAGTATTTTTGGGTCCGTCCCTGCCGAAGAGTTTCTCTATGCCCTTCACCATCCAGCCTATTTTAATTCCAGTTGTATCCCTTCCTCAAGCTTTCCATCTGTGTACACGTGGCTTAAGGTATCTACATTGGATACTTTAGTCCATCAGTGTATACCTGCAGCCTTATATCTGCTAAATATATACATCTTATCAGCTTTGTTATTTCTTTCCTAAACTTTATCTAATATGTCATCTGCGAATTACTTCAATCAGTAGGCCTATTTTCATTGCCTAGTAAGTTCGTCTTTAACTGATACAGACAGATAGCACTTAAGGTGAAGTATTGGTGTAGACTTATTAACATTAAGAAGTTTTATCTCTTTCATCATCCTTAATTGCTCATTGCTTCACAATGCATGTGGTTTCCCTGAATTCTGTCCGACGCATTGTCCAAATCTATAAACACCAAATGTAGTAATTCTGCATTTCTTATATTCTTCGTTCTGTCCGACACATTGTCCAAATCTGCAAACACCAAATGTAGCAATTCCGCATTTCTTATATTCCTATCTATCAACCTTTCCTTCAGTCGTCTAAGGAAAGTAGCTTCTATTGTGGATACCCAAGATTGCTGCACTTTTGACAGGTTATATCCCACCTTTTGACCTTGCAGTTTTAACTGATACTCATATCTAATCATGATAGAAAAGTGAGGAAGTATCTGATATGACTTACTTTTCTTTCACATATAAGTTTCAAAGGAATGAAAGTAGCCAAGGAATACTAATTACGTGTGAAAAGACTTTGAAGGAAATGTATTTAATAGCATGCATGAAAATGAAGCCTTACTAGAAAGTGCAGTTTTGAAGTCCAGTTTTAGTTGTAGTTATTATGTTCTTTGCAGTTTATCAGAAACATATAAGTGAGGATATATGATTGTGGATCTGTAGGATCACCATGTGATTGGGTGCTGACTATAACAATAAATACAGATATTGTTGTAATTTTGGTGTGCATCACCTATATTCAGAGAAGAAAATTTTGCTCGATGTCAACACATGAAAGCTAAAATACATCTCTGGGGAACTTGTAAATCTTATAAATGGAGGAAGCAATTGTAACTATGAACAATGGTTAATCTTATACTAACTCTGATTAATCTGAATGGTGCTACCGCCGTCCTACACGGTATTAGCTGAACAAGCATGGAGAAGAAAGTCGTAGGACATATCTGGCCCTGCGCATATTCCACTACACCCGCCATGACCACCATGAAAAGCAGCAGCGACGACAGGGCATAGTTGTCAAATCGAGATTCATATAGTGAATCGAAACTCGACTTCACTAAATCGCGAATCGAATCGAATAGTGAATCGTAAAGATTCGCTTGCACTTATTTTAAGTCAGTATAATAGACATGATTCATTAAACTACAACATGCGTAAGCTAACATATTCATAATTTTACAAAAGGAAGTTAATTTTTTTAGAAACTCGTGTCCCCAACTAGTTATAAGAAATTTTACTCATCTAAAATATAAGAATATTGAAGATATAGAAAGGCAGGTGGAGCAAGTAACTACGAGAGGCCAAGGAGGTCTAAAATAATAGGAAAGTACTAGCGTTGGACTTAAGAGAAATGCACTAGTCATTTGAAAACTAACATATGTTGCAAAACATACAGAAATATAGGAAGTACTATTTCCCAGACTTGAGTTCTAACTCAGTTAGACCTTTAGCTGATTCGATGCTGAATCGTAAGATTCAGCCTCTTGAATCGGGATTCAGATAAATTTTTGACCATTTAAGATTCACCGAGGGATTCGTATAATTTCATGGGTGAATCGAATTGAATCGTAGGATTAGAATCGTGAATCGTAAGATTCTGATAACTATGCGACAGGGACTTGGAGTGATGACCTAGCCTCATGCTTGCGTGTTATTATAAGCTTCTTGATGATACGATATCGTAAAGGATTTTGCTTTCTGAAAGGGGATGAATATATGATGTGCATTTAGGAATAGAAATGGGTATGCTGAAATGTGTTCCTGTCCTAACTCCATGCTCACAGTTAATCCATGTTTTCTTCATGGAGACGCTGTAATTGAGCTAGTCACTGGCAACGTTGCGACACAATTGGCATGTAGGCTTGAACAGTTTGAAGGAAAAAAATTCGTGACTCCTATGACGCGGTGAAAGCACGATCTAGGAGCCCAAACGTGACTCTATAAGGCCATCCGCAGCAAGAGGCTTCGCGGAGCTGTATTATCTTCATTTGGCCCCCCTAACTTCTTAAATATCACAGAACTCTCATATTGCACCCAGCACAGAAAAGTCTTCCCGAAGCACCCAGCAATTTAATATCTAACTAATGTAAATTCCAACGGTAAGTGTCAGCGAGAGAGATTAGTAACCTAACAGAGGTAATAGCAATTGGAGAAAACGTTTCCATATTATCGAGACCATAGATCTGTGTATATCCTTCGGCGACCAAGCGAGCCTTTAAATGGTCAACTATCCCATTAGGGCATTACCATTTACAACCAACCACGGTTTTTTCATTAGGAAGCGAAGTCAAGTCCCAGGTATCATTATGCTGCAACGCCTTCATTTTCTCAACCATAGCATCCCCCCAACCAACATGAGAGAGTGCATCCTGAACAGACCTGGGAAGAGAGATAGACGACGAAGACTATACAAACGAGAAATAGGCCTACTACAAGCAGTCATAAGAGACAAAGTTAGAGATGGGGTAGTATAAGTTCGCTTACCCTTTCTAACAGCAATAGGAAGATCCAGGCTAGGAGAAGGAGGTGGCTTAGCAAGCATAGAATCCATTGGAGCAGATGGAGAACTTAGATGATGGTCAACAGGCTTTGAATGCTGACGACGTGAGTACACTTGTAGGGACAGTGTTGTGAGACGAGCTGGCGTGTCGGGCGATGGAGAGGGAGATTGGAGAAACATCCATAGACATAGGACGAGGGAGAGGGAGAACAATGTCAAGGTCGGCTTGTCAGTATAAGATGGGGTAGATTCAAAGAAAGAGACATCGGCATAAACAAAAAGCACCGATAACCTTTTTGTGTCCGCGAATAACCTAAGAATACACATTTGATAGCTCTGGGATCCAACTTATCATGACCAGGACCTAATTGAATACGAGGGAAAAGTACTGAGTGAGGAGTACAACCACGGAGGGCATACGGTTAATCAGAGGACAAGCATTCAAAACAGCGTCACTCCAGAATGGTGTAGGGACATTGCGCTCAAATAAAAGAGCACGAGCAACCTCAAGTAGATGTCGGTTCTTTCGCTCAGCTACACTATTGCGGTGTATGGGAGCAAGAAGATTGGTGGATCATTCCTTGCCCAGACAGTTGGGAAAATATTCCTGAGCATTATCACTTCATAACATTCGAATTGCAACACCAAATTGAGTCTTAATTTCAGCACAGAACGCAATAAAAATGGAAAACAATTCTGAACGAGATTCATTAAACATATCCACGTGACACGAGAGTAATCATCGATAAATGTAACAAACTAGCGAAGCCCCAGTTTTGATTCAACCCGATTAGGGCCCCAAACATCTGAATGTACCAACATAAAAGGACGAGCAGATCAAGTCACATAATGGTGCATACCATTGGGCGAAGCGAACAGCAAACTCTTCTTACTTAATGGAATGCACCATTATGGGAGCAAGAAGATTGGTGGATCATTCCTTGCCCAGACAGTTGGGAAAATATTCCTGTGCATGATCACTTCGTAAAATTTGAATTGCAACACCAAATTGAGTCTTAATTTCAGCACAGAACGCAATTAAAATGGAAAACAATTCTGAACGAGATTTCATTAAATATATCCACGTGACACGAGAGTAATCGATAAATGTAACAAACTAGAGAAACCCCAGTTTTGATTCAACCCCATTAGGGCCCCAAACATCTGAATGTACCAACATAAAAGGACGAGACTCACGTTTATCGACTCGGGAAGCAAAAGAAACATGATGATGCTCACCCAACTGATACCACTCACAATTTAGGACTGATAAATGACGCAAGCTAGGGACTAAATTCTTCAAACCAGGGAGAGATGGATGACCAAGACGACAGTGAATATGATGAGAGGATACCACAGCAGAACAAGCCAAAAGGTGAGGAGAAACTCGATGAATTGAAGTAGTACAGCCTGTTTGACTCATGTCCTTCTCCAATCATCTTCTTCGTTTGCGAATCCTGAATAACATAATTGGGAGAGAAGGAACAGAACAATTCAGATTTTTAGTTAACTTGCTAACAAACATGAGACTGATGGAAATCTAGGAATGTACAACGACAGAAGACAGAGGCAGGTCCGGACTAAGGTTGGCAGTACCAATACCCTTAACAGATGCTTTCGGACCATTTCCTAAAGTGACCTGGGGTAACATATTAGAATGACATATTGTGGGAAATAATGTAGGTTTACCTGACATATGATTTGTGGCACCACAATCCATGATCCAAGGTTTAGAAGTAGAGCTAAGACAAGCTGCGGGAGTGGTACCATGTTGATGGAGGGATGCTACATTAGAAGAAGCATGTTGAGAAGCCTTATACTGGAGTAGTTGAGCATATTCCTCCTCTGATATGACGACTGTCTTAGATGATGTGTCATGAGACACAGGTATTGTATCGAGGGCTCATAGGAACTTATGTTTGCATACTTAGGATAGCCAATCAAATCCCAACAAGTAGCCCTCTTATCACCAGAGTTCTCGCATTGATCACACTCGTGATTAGTTTGGGAACTTGAAGATCGTGGAGAATGTTGAACAGAATGGGGACCAAATGCTGGTGTATATCAGTGTGATGGCGAACTATGAAACTGCATATGCTGTGTCACTCCAAAATCTCTACCACGACCTCTACCGTGACCTCCACGACCCCATGGCCCTGAGAATGCGCCCAATCTCGAGTGTTTCCGCCGCGAGTATGTGATGCAACTAATGCTCTACTTTCAGTAACTTTAGCTACAGCTGCATCACCCTGTTGAGGATCACGAGAAGTTGTAGCTCTCAACTCTCATAACCCGAGCAAAAGCATCGGCAAGTGAAGGGAGCTCGTTCTTCTTCCGCCAACATCTGATTATGGACTGAGTCAAACTCTGGACGGAACCTAGCTAAAAACTTCACCACTGTCATTTGTTCTCTTTGAGCTTTGCATTTTTTTCACTTCAGATGTGGTTGGTAAAACAGAGTTAAGATCCTGAATCTTCTTAATTGCTGCAAAATAATCGATAACATGCATAGTACTTTTATTCATCAGATAGTACTCCTCCATTAAGTCATGCATAGTCAGATTGCTAGAATTATGCAGCTTAACATATTCCCAAACTTCCTTGCTGGTGTCCAAGTGAGTGCACAAGTCTGCAATTTTAGGCTCCATGCAGTTCCGTAATTGAGACATAATTGCAGCATCTTTCTGTTCCCAATTCAAATTCTTTTGAGTTATATGTGGGTGCTAGATCAGTCAGGTGATGTTGTGTGCCTTGCCTGGTAAGTGCTATTCTCACTGGTTTGGACCATTGAGAATAATTACTACTTCTGTTTCCTTTCTTTCTTCTTGGTCCCACTTTTACACCTATTCACTGAGTCACTTTGACCCGGTGATTTGATTGGCGAAACGATACGTGAATTTGGTAATCTTTTTATGGTGTTGTAGAGTACACTTTAATCTACAACACCATGAAAAATTTACCGAACCGGGTCAAAGTGAACCTGTTACGGATAAAAAAGTCAAACCAGGAAGAAAGATAGGAAACGGTTCAATTTACTATTAGTCAATGGTGGAGGTACTTGAGTGACAGAAGTAGACATGATAAGTCAGAATCAAACAGACAAAGGAATCAGAGAAAGAAAAACCACAATGCTGGAACAGAACTGACTAACCTCCACAGACAGAAATCAAACCAATCACAAAAAGAACTACTAGTTGTAACGAACCAGGTTACTCTTAACTATACGTAGGACAGAATAAATGCCACTATATTACCAGATTGGAGATTCTGGACACATTGCCACCGATTGTGCTCTTGCCATAGCCGTCGCGGTATGGCTGATCGCAGAAGGGTTTGTTGAGGGCTATTAGGGCTCTGATACCATCTTATCCTAGATGGACTAATTAGATACCTATTACAGGATAGAATTAAATATTTATATTAGTAGAATATAATTGTTACATCATGACCCCACATATATTCAACTTATAACATATTGAACCTCAACAGTAAACAATGTGTTGTTTATACTTCTTATTTCTTACCCAATCTGGTGAGAGCAGATACATTAATATCAAAGTGCTGATGATCAGAAGGGATTAGAGCGGACGGGACTTTCATAGTTCTAGTGGTTATTTTGTTTTCCAGCGCGATGCAATTGGTCCATATCTTGATAGGTTTTATTACAACTTAATTGGAAGGAAATAGTAAATCTCCAAACATCAAAATTATTCTCTTGCTCGAAACACTCTCTGTCCATCGTCAGGAATGTAGACGAGAATCCTGCCTGAAACTAGCATTATTCCAAACAGTGTGGCTGGGGAAACAGCATTATCAATACCGGGTCTTAATAATGTTTTATCAACTAAAAACGTTACTCTTTCTAGTTCTGTGGTGTACTGGGACGTGAGTTTTTTGAAGTCCGCGGATAGATAAGCTCTTGTTATGATTTCTGAAGCTCATGATTGCACAGAACATTAATCCCAATTGAAATTGTGCTGGCAGGGGGCTGTTGGTTTAGCAATATGGGTACCCTCAGTAACAAACCAGTCCAAGCCTAAGACGCTTGATTCCAGGAGTACGAGTAGAGGCTATTCTCCCCTATCACCTGTTGAAAACCATAATGAGGGCATTTGGAGACGAGCAGAAGATGGAGATGAGTTAGAGCTCTCTGTATTAGAAAACGGCAACAATCCTGACGGGATTGATGAAGACGCTATTCTGGAAGATTTGAAGGTTGGTTTTATTTATGCACTGTTTTAAGACATAAAACAATATTCTTTTATGTTGAGATTCTTCTATGCTCTAGGCATGTTGGTGTTTAGCAGTTTTACAAGTGACTAACGTCACCTATTGCACTGGTTGTCCAGGTAACTCGTGCCATGTCTAAGAACTACGTGAAGGTTCCGCTGAATCTGACATTAAAAGAGACAGTGAAGTCTATGCTTGACAACCAACAACATTGTGTGTTAGTAGTCAATGGTGAGGATTTCCTGGAAGGAATTCTAACTTATGGTGACATCAAACGGTTTCTGTCAAAGAAATCTGGTGATGCTTCAGATGGTGTCTCATCACCTCGGGATGTATGTTTTGTCAACTGCAAATTTTCTTGTAAACTTCATTTTTGATGAATCTTCATGCTACAGTTCTGTTACTATCTTCTTTGACGAATGCATTACCATCATGCTAGGTTATCAGTTTTACTCTATCATACTCTCACCCTTATAGCAATAACATTAATTGAAAATGGGTTCTTCACAGGTTAGCAATCGCCCAGTGTCCTCCGTTTGTACACGGGGGATAAGATACCGTGGGCGAGAGCTCGGACTATTAACTTGTTATCCAGATACTGAATTGGCTATTGCAAAGAAGTTAATGGAGGCCAAAGGAATAAAGCAACTGCCTGTGGTCATGCGCGGAGGAGATCTTCAAAGGGAAAGAAAGCGAAAACCTGTTGCCATGCTCTATTATGATTCAGTATTGGCTTGTGTCAGGTTATCTTTGCTTTTCCTTCATTCTTATGCAGTTTCGTACTTGTTAGTTTCATTCTCGTTTGAACTTCTTTTTGGGTAGATGAAAGTAGCTGCTTTTCATAATCTTTTTACCTCCTATCTTGTTGTCACCTAAGCTTGGCAGTGCAGATATGCATGTCGTACTCGTATTCAATTGATTTTGCTAACCGGTGCTTATGGTTCATAAAATCAAAACTCAATCAAGTTTTTGAAGCTGTTATACTGAACGAACAAATGAATTAGCTTGCAATTGCCAGGCTAGTTCTTTTATCCAGAGTCGGGATTGCATAACTTGGGATAAAGAGATACTAGTCGTAAGTAGTACAGAACGAGAGACTGCATAAGACTAAATTTTATTGGTTGGGGTAAGTGCGACGTGGGAAACCTAATTTGCAGCAAAGAAAACCCAGCAAACATGGTGTGGAGTTGTTGTTACGGGAGGATATGTAGTGACCGTTGCTGTCTGAGTTGCAACGGGTAAATGGTTGTTACAGTCCCATTGGATGTTTGTAAGCAGGCAAGTTATGCGAACAACCAGGGATATCTGGATTGGCACTTGCTGAAATCATAATGGCACCTCTTCGGCACGTGGTATTTTTCTTGATCGTACAAGGACAATAAAGTAATTTTTACACCCCACTAATTATACCCCCGTAACTCTTATCCTTGCTTATACCACATTTTACGAAAAAATTGACGAGATGAATAAGGGGGCTTAAGTTATACCTGTCTCGTATCCCCAACCCAAATGCGGAATGTGAAACTACACTTATCCTTATCCCCCTCTTCTTATACCTTGCCTTACGCAAACGAGGTCTAAAAGTATACAAGTCTTTAGCTCTGGATGCACATTCTATTACTGCTAGTGCTGAATAGAAGAATTTGTATGCCAATGAACTTTTTACTGACCCTTTACACACGTGTGCAGGGAGGAGCTAAAGCATCGGGAACCCACCAACCAGCTGAGAATAGAGGACAGTCGAGAGGAGGCGATTTAGAGTGTCCATTGAAATGTTTATGGAAGTGGTTGCCAAACTCACGTCACTGCAAACCACTACTGTGGCAGCCGATTTTGCTATCCAAAATTGATGTAGTAACTTAGTAAGTATAGAGACAATATATAGACTGTATATTTTGAGTGTGAGATAGTTCTAATGGGCGGTTTTATTGACAATTCAAAGGCAATATAATTTAGCACACGGTTCAGTAGTTATTGGACACTTGTCGTGTTAAGCTACATAGTCAAAGCTCATTTACGTCATGTTTAGTTTTCCGGTATTAGCCGTAATTAGCTAGTATTGGACTTAACTATAGTACGGGTATTAATGACACTTTGTTTGGTTATTCCGGACTGTTTTTTAACACCGGTACTAAATAGTGAAAAGTTGGTGGTTAAGGAAACCAAAAAAAGAGAGTTGGTGGTTAATACCTTTTAACACGTGGGTATTACCTGGATTGAACTAATTATAGTGTTATCTCAAGTTTATACTGCTTATGAAATATAGTACTGCTTATGAAATATAGTACTGCTAATCCAATTCTATCTAATCCAGTTCAGTCAAAGGTTTTACGGAAAATTACAAACTAACTTGTATGGCATTGGCTGTGAGAGCTGCACCTGATTATATCATGAAGTTGATCGATAAAATGCGCAGTGAAATATTGTCAAATTCGATTGATTTGAGGTTACATGGTTTATATTGTCAATTTCGATTGATTGAGGTTACATGGTTTAGAATATGAAACGTGGTTTCAGTCGCGATTTCAAGTTATCCAATTGAAAGAGTTAAGTCGAAGTTGGACTATGATATGACAATATTTAATATATCTCAAGTGGTAAAAACACCGAAGACTGAAAAACAGGGGCCATACTAATAATAAAAGTCTCATGTGAGACATGCCACCAGCTCGTGAAATGATGAGGTCTTTCATCTCCATCATCAACGCTCAAGTTCTCTACGTGGTTCCTCCTTCTGAATCTCTTCATACGAAATGAACCACATCCAACGAATCTGTTTGGACTTTTATAGCCAGCAACTCCGGTCGTTTTATCAAATGAATTGATTCCATAGTGACTCGTCTTTCAGCTGTTGTTAAGTTAGTTGAGTAATTGATCAGAAATCCAATCGCTGCAATAAAATCACCATGGTGGTTCAGAACAACACAACCATCACTTGCATGTTACAATCATTGGAAATGGCCGCGACTATATTCATCTTCAGCAATTGGGACAGTGGTGGCCTTCAAATTTATTGACTTAATTATTGCACAAAGTGCTGAAACATAATGACGAGAAGTCGTATATTGTAAATCGAAAATCAACGATAAAGAGCTAGATATAATTTCCGAAGCTGTTACATTCACAAGAAATTCATTTGTGTTCCTATAATATTAGTGTGGACTTACCATCAATGGTGGGTGCACATTCATGCTATTGGGGGGCTATAGTCCTCACTAATTTTTCCATTTGTAATATTTTCCTTATTTTGTGTAGTTTTTTCAGTGTAGTCCCATAAAAAAGACACTATTACTCCCACTTAAATGATAACATTAATATTTTACCCTTTTATCATATTATATTTTTCAGTTTAACCCCCAATTCAGGGGTGAGCAAAAACCTGTATAACTCATCCCAACTGCCCGGTCCGAACCGAATCAATCGGGCCACTTGATTGGTTGCGGTTTGATTTAACCCAGACCCGTATAGCCATGATGGGTTACGGGGACAAATATAATTAAACTGATTACCGGAACCAACCCGTATAGGGTCATATAAATCAATCGCATACTACCATTTTCGTAACCCTAATTTCATTTGTTTGCCGCTTCTCTCATATGAGCGTTGGAGAGGGATTCACGAAAACCCACCTAGTGACCCAGACACCTTGCCATAGATCCCTTCGAAGCTTTGAGAAAACTGGCCAGACTTGTTACTGGGTAAGTTCATAGCTTGGACAACCATCATAATAGCTGTAAAATGGACTTTGGGTATTACCAAACCCTAGTAAGTTGATGTTTACTTGGTAACAATGATGCCATTGTTGGTTTAAAGTTTCTATTGTGTTTAGTTGTTCATTGTGTTCGAGTACCCTTTAGATTTATGTTTATTAACCAGTATGGTGCACGTGACGTCCTGAACAATGTAATTTTAATTTCACATCGTACTAATACCGTAATACTGATGAAAACACAACTCTTTACAAGGAAATCCTATGTTTATTAACTCTTGAGAACCCCAAGGGCTTCAAAGTTCAAAGAACAACAAGGACTGCCAGTAGCCTACCGTGGGATGGTTGCAGCTCCATAACAATCCTAAAGCCCAACAAGCACTGCAGGATGTCGACATCGAGACTCTAAACATTTTGCAAGGAAGAGAAAAATGGGACTTTTGCTCTTCAATTGGTTCAATCTAGCTTCTTCATTTTTTTTGTGTGCAGTGAGTATTGCTGACAGTCTCATTGTCGTTAATATCTAGAAGAAATTGAAAGTTAACCAAGAACTCTCAGTCGGAGAGATGGATAATACCTGTGTAATTAGATGTGCACACAAATTGTACGAGTTATCATATTTTATTTATTTATATATTATAATGTTTTAGTTGATTGAAAATCTGATTGGTTTTTCTTGCAGCTGGAAGAATATTATAATATCATGGATCATAAATCACATGACCACCAGGCAAGTACTACTAGACTCATACACGTAGTTTTTAGACACACGCCATTGTACCACGAGCTGCTTTCTTCGATTTTCCCGCGCGGAACTTAGTTGCTTTGAATTTCCTCTGCAAGCACTAAGTCAACATTCCCAAACTGTTTGAGTGTGCAACGATAATAACAACCGAAAAGTATGAAGGAAGAGAGTTTGTATAATCAAAGAAGAGCTTACAACTTCTTCGAATGGTCTAGAGCAAATGTGCCCCTCCCTATTTATACATGCCTTCTCCCATGGAAGGATCTTAAGATCGGATCAAAAAAGAAAGAAGATGAGTTATTCTTACACAGGCGGGCTCTAGGTCCCACCCTTGTTGGATGGAATCTCGTCCATCTCAATAATACAACGTCGTATTCCTCCATCCTTTTGCGAAG
This sequence comes from Linanthus parryae, assembly GCA_023055425.1. Lineage (NCBI taxonomy): Eukaryota > Viridiplantae > Streptophyta > Magnoliopsida > Ericales > Polemoniaceae > Linanthus > Linanthus parryae. The sequence continues at coordinate 121,359,167 of JALGPY010000004.1, read as the reverse complement.
GCAAAGACGCACTTTACAACTTTACCCCCCTGAGCTACTGAGGAACAAGGACTTAAGGAAGCCGACAGTTTGTTGTTGAACATAGGGGCTTCAAAAGTGTTCTCGAGTTGATTAGAGGTAATAGCTTAGATCTTCTCTTCCAGGGTATTTCACCGGATGGATTTTGCGATTTGAGAAACAGACAATCTCCAAACTAGGGTTCTACTAGATAAATGAAATTCTCATTCAATTCAATAATGAGAAACTGAAGCAAAACAACCTATAAATATTACTAGAATATTCTAGACTTAGGATTGTTTCCTGGTCCGACTCGTACTACGACTCCAACTAATTACCTCAAGATCCCCTAACTAATTAAATAATATAAAGAAACATAACGCACTCCCTAACCTTTTAATACTTAAATAAGCTTAAACGACTAATATACTAACAAACTATTTTCGAACATAATCTTTAAGATATTTGACTGAGCCCTCTTCCGATCCTTCGCCTGTAGAGACGGTTGTACGCTCCTATCAACCTCGCTGCGGTTGACAATCGCCTTGTCCTCAACGCGAGGAAAATTCTGGAGCGCGGTTCCATGTGATCCTCTTAATATCACCTGGTTGTCTCCATGCTAGAACTCCATTATAAGAGTCGCGTAATAAACAGAGGAACACCCCAGAGTTTCTAACCATTGAGCGCCAAGCATAAGTTGTGTCCCATGGACGTCTAAGATGTAAAAATTGATCGGAAAAAGATGTCCCTGAACATGCACCTCGAGTGCATCACATTGGCTGTTGCAAGTAAGATACTCTCGGTTGCCTATATAGACTTTGAACGGAGTCGTCGGCTGAACTAGAAACTGAAGGCGCTCCACCAACTGAGGATGGATGAAGTTATGAGATAATCCCCCGTCAATAAGGACAAACACATACACATCATGTCCCTGGATGTATGATAACTCCATAATTGTAGTTATATTCTTATGTGATTCCTTATCTTTTCGCTTGTTTCCGATGCATTTTTAGGAGTTATAGACCAAATCTTGTGAAAATAAGCATGTTTGAGCCTTTTGAACGTTATTGTTGAATACAGGCACTTTTTGCATTGATTTTATGATATTTTAACACGTTTGATCTTCCGGTATGTTTCTCGTGTTGTGGTTTTCAGGTATCGGGAGCTCGGGACGTTGCATTGGAGCAAAAGTGAACTTCGGAAAAGTAGGAGGCTCAAAGGAATGTTCGGGAGTTGAAGACGAAGAGGAAGAAGAGCAAGAACGTGAAGGGAAGAGTTGCTGCTCAGATTGTGATCTTACAAAGTGATCTTACACTCTGATCTTACACGTGGCCAGAAAGTGATCTTACGAAGTGATCGTACGATCACCCTACTTATCAGATTCGAAATTTTGGGGTTTTTGTGCTATTTTGTAATAGTTATGATTAATAATCGTCTCCTAAACTATTAGAGAGTTAGGAACGGTGCTAGAGAAGAGAGCTATTGAGAACGCACGTTGGCTTTGGGAGAGCTGGAGGATTGTGCTTGGAGCTTTGGATCATTCGTTTGGATTCTCTTTCTCTTCTTTTCTTTGTTTTTGCTCATGAACACACAAACTCTTGGTATTGTGATCATGAGTATGCGTAGCTAAACCCTTTATTCAGGATATCTCGTAGGGAGCTAGGGTTTGACACCGCGTTTTGGTGATTTATGGATTTGGTTTCATGCTATTTGGCTTAATTGAATGTGTTTTGTTTAGTTATGTGCGATTTATGATTTTAATCCTTCTTTCTTATTGTTAGACGTAGCAATAGGATTGATTTAGGTGATGAACGTTAGAGGAATCAATGTTTATTTCCGGAACTTGAATCGTGCACTAGCTGTATCGAGGGTTGAGGAATCTTGCTAGTTGGCTAAGAACTAAGAGTAGATCACAAGAACTTAACGCGTATTTAAACTTGAGTAGGCTAGAGGAATCAGGTACAAGGGTTTAAATACAGTCTTTGGTTGAGGAATCTTCAAAGTAATTGTGCTCATTTAGCTAAATAAAACGCATTCGTGTTACTTGAACATAGATCCTAAGTGGTGGAATTTCCTAGTGAACCCGTAGAGATATCCTGAACTTTGTCATTCATAAGTAACTTTGGTAATCATTCTTCATTAATCGTGAGATCATTCAACCGATTAATTGAGATAGTTGTTCTTTTATTTTTAGTAGGATTTTGAAAAAACTTAACGCACTTTGCCCACACAAGGCTAAGAAATATAAAATAATTTACAAGAAGTCCTTTGGGTTCGACAAACCCGGATTTACCGAAATTATTACTACACACGACGGCTGTGCACTTGCAGTTGGAACGTGTCAAGTTTTTGGCGCCGTTGCCGGGGACTTCAGCTAAATTAGTTATAATTCCTAGCCTTAGGGATTTTATTTTATTGTTTATATCTATTACTCACCTACTTTCTGTGTGTAATCTGTGTTTTCAGGTTGAATTTCACGGTGCATGTCCCGTTCTCGAGACGAGCCTTTGCACCCAACACTTGAGGACCCGGAAACCTTGTTACGCGCACAACGTAGAGATAAGAGGAAGACAAGCTTAGTTGCTATGGATGACCAAACTAGAGCTGAGTTTGAGAGGATCCGCAAAGGTATGCAGGATGCGGAGGCAGCTAGAGCAGAAGCTGTAGAGGATGCAGCCAATAGAGCACGAGAAACTGAGCAGTTGAGGGCTCAAATGGCTGAGATGCAGGCAATGATGGATAGCTTCCCCCCCCCCCCACACACAAATCCACAACCACGTCCTGGTGTGGGTTCACAAGTGGCGAACATCGGTGGGAACAATAATGGGAATAATGGGGGAAACAACAGGGAGAACGCCGAGGCACCGGTTAACAGTGCCGAGATTGAAGAACGCCCTATGGTGGATTATTTCAGGACTACTCCAGCGTGTTATCAGCCTACCATTGTCAGGCCGCAGATCAATGCCCAACACTTCGAGTTGCGCCAACATATGATCAATATGGTTCGTGATGAGTGCGCATTCAACGGAGCTCCTGGAGATGATCCCAATCACCATCTGTTGGTATTTGAGCAAATCACATCAACCCTGCACGACCAACGAGTTCCAGATGAAACAGTTAAGCTATTACTGTTTCCCTTCTCCTTATCTGGAAAAGCCAAGAAGTGGCTTATGGAGCTGCCAGCTGGGAGCATAGTTACATGGGCGGATTGTTGTCATGAGTTTCTGAGGAAGTATCTGCCACCATCCCGAGTCGCTCAGCAGATGGCTGAGATTGCAAAATTCACTCAGGAAGAAGACAGCTCATTGGGAGATACTTGGAGGAAGTTCAGCCAAATTCTCCGTAGATGTCCGAATCATGGGGAGCCATGGCACAAGCTTATCCATTATTTCTACATTGCATTAGACAAGGATACAGCTGACCAGTTAGATATGCTAGCTGGAGGTAATTTTATGGGGCTTGGGGCATAGCGAGCTCAAGATCTGCTGAATAACGTGTCGAAGAAGGAGACTACACGAGCTGAAACTCGTAGGTACTCCAAACCGGGGGATGCAGCCTTAGTCAACAAGATTGAGTCTATGGAGCAAAAGTTGGAATCCATGACCTCAGCATTTCACGGCATGCAACCTCCATCACAAGTGAAGCCCATGGGCGAGTTACTCGCGGATGAGAATCAGGGATATGGCTCCATTGAAGATGTAAATTACATGGGTCCACCACGACAGCAGCAATGGACTAACACTTATCATCCCAACAACCGCAATCACCCGAACTTTAGCTATGCCAACCCAAACAGTGAGTTATATGGGCCCGGACAGCAGCCGAATTCTCAGTATCAAGCTCAAGGGAAATTTCAACAGCAACAGGCTCAGCAACCAGAAGCGCAAGAGACAAATGCCTTATTGAGAAAGTTACTAGCCAATCAAGACAGGATGGAGAGCACGATTGTCTCAATACAAGCAACAATAAAGAGCCACGAGACTCAGATTGGGCAGATTGCCAATCAGAATGCTAAATTTCCTCCAGGTATGCTTCCTTCCAATACCACTCTTCCTACTGAGCAGCTCAAAGCTATTACTACTCGCAGTGGTGTGACTACTCAGGATCCTCCGTATCCTAGCCATGCGAGAGCCGAAGCTACAAAAGCTACAGAGAAGGAATTGGGTGAAGAGTTGCCCAAGGTCGTGAGTCCCCAATCAAAGGACACGGTTGAGAAGAAAGAAGGGTCCAAGAGCACTCCAGATCCGGCTACTTATGAGCCACGAATTCCATATCCGGCGGCAATAAAGAGGAATGATGAGGAACACTTTGGAAAATTTCTGAACATATTCAACCAACTCCATATAAATATTCCTCTTGTGGAAGCGCTTGCTCAGATGCCCAAGTACAAGAAGTTTTTGAAAGAGATTTTGTGGGGCAAGAAGAGCATAGACCCTTATGCCATGGTGAAGCTGACAGAGATATGTAGTACTGCAATTCAGAGGGACATGAGAGATCCATGTAGTGTCATTTTAGGCTGCACTCTTGGGGGTGGATATCATACGCATGGGCTTTGTGATTTGGGCGCGAGTATCAATCTCATGCCATTGTCCCTATTTCAGAGATTGGGCATTGGTGCACCAACCCTGGTGAAGATGGGTTTGCAATTGGCAGACAATTCAATTGTGACTGCAAATGGGGTGATTGAGAATTTGCTTGTAAAAGTAGGTGCATTTGTCTTTCCAGCTGACTTTGTGATAGTGGACATCAAGGAGGATCGCGATGTTCCACTCATCTTTGGAAGACCGCTTTTGAAGACAATGCACGCAAATGTGGATTTAGAGACTGAGGAGCTTACTATCAAGGCTCTGGATTCATCACTGGTGTTCAAAGCATTTCATCCGGGCAAAGGGAAGAACAAGATGACAATGATCAAATTTAGAGAGAAAGGAGTGGATCCTACTCCTGGGTTGTCTACAATTTTGCAACCCGATCCACCCGAATCAGAAAAGAAGCCGAATTTGGTGACTGCACATGATGTGGTGCAAAACATAAGAAACAAGAAAGTGAAGGAGGAGGCACGTCGTGCTAGACCTCCTTAACATATTTGAGGTAATTGGGTCGGGTCGTCGACCTTAAATTACACGGCGCTTGTTGGGAGGCAACCCAACCTATTTACTGTTTTAGGATAGATTTAAATATTTTTTTGTATATATGTTATTTCTAGTTATTTATTCTGAGAGGTGATAGAGAGGGAGTAATATTTCCAATGAGTGTGTGCAGGAATTCTAGGTGGAAGGCCTATTTCAGATCCCCCTTCTTGATACGCGAGTGAAGAATTGCATGATGAATGAGAAAAGACATATCAAAACGCATATCGAGATCCGGAATGAAGAAATAAAGGATTGAAGCCATTCCTACACTTACTCATCACACGCACCTGGGGAAGATCGCATTCCGGACTCCCCGTCTTGATATAAGCAAAGAAGACATAAACAAAATCAAGAAAGCTAGCACAATGGCACGGATTACGAGGCAAATTTTTGAAGACAGGGCTGTGAGCTGAATTGAACGGTGCCATAGTTTGGGGGTGGTCGAGAGCTTTCTATGGGCAGTTGGAACGCGTATATCGGAGTCTGGACGAAGAAGTTATGCCAAAAAGGATGTTAAGCAGATAAAAAGCGTCCAAAAGCATCCGAGATTGCCAAACGGGTCTTTGGAAGGGTAAATGTGAAGAATAGAGGATTCCCCGGATATTGGGAAACTTTTATAAAATAAACAGAGTCTCGAAGTCGAGGAGATCCATGGAAAAGTAAAGGAACGAACCAAACGGCGAAAAAGGATGCTCAAACGACCAAAAGCATCCGGAAATGCAAAACGAGCCTTTGGAAGCTCGAAATTGAAGAATGAAAGGTTCCCCGGACTTTGGGAAGTTTTCTACATGTGTAATACCCCGTATAATAGCTAAGGGTAAAATAGTAAATTAATGAGTTAAATACAAAATTAGTCGTATATAAATATATAATAATAATAAAATGAAGTTGTGTATTTTATCTTATGATTAGATTCGTTAAATTTTAGGAAATATTAAAGTAGTACTTGTAAATAATTACGCGAACAATTCGTTAACGTAAATCGTAACCCGGATAAAGCCACCGCGTAGCTTCGTAGTTGTGCCACACACAATTATCCAACTACTTAGTGTGACTTGCAGCACCCAATAACTTCCACAAACACTTAATTTATTTGAGATTTTTCTCTTCACCAGACTTTCTCCTCTTTCCTTGTCTTCTTCCTATTTGTTCTCTTGTCCTTCTTTTACTTCAAGTTTTCTTCACCTTCTACTTTTTCTCTTCGGCAAGAAATATCACCCGACAACACCACCTCACCACCGCCCCCATCACTTTCACCCCTATAAAGATCTCCCTCTCTTATTTCCTTCGGAAGCCACAACAACTCACCCCTGCCTTCATCGCCACCACCATCAGCAGCATCCCCTTCGTCTCCGTCCATCACCATCACCGCCACCGAGAACACAACCACCACCCACACCTTCTTCCTCTCACTCCCTCTGTTTCTCTCTCCCTCTAGCTTTCTGTCACGAACAGAGCATCACCAGCAGCTACAGCAGCAGTAGCTAGAAGCCACCACCACCGCCGCTGCAACTCCGGCGAATAACACCACCGCCTCCACTTCTCAGATTCTCTATTCTTCTCTTCTAGCCCTCGGTTTCTCCCTCTCTTTTGCTCTCTGTCTCGAGCAGAGACTCGAAACTGCAGCACCAGCAGTGGTTAGAAGCCACCACCACCGCCGCTGCATCCTCCGGCGAGGACCACGAACAACCACCAAACAAAACCACCTTCGTTCTTTTCCCACTTCCCCTCTCTGTCCCTCTCAAACTTCTATCTGTCGCGAGCTGAACAAAGGCAGAGAAGAAATAGCAACAACAAAGCCACCCAAAAGCAGAGCACCACCACAGCCGCCGCCGAACCACCATTAACGCCGGCGAGATTTCGGGTAATCCAAAACAAAGCCACCCACGACCCTCCGACCCTTCCAACAGAGTCCTAAGGGTCCAACCAAGCTTGAAGAAGCTCAAGCTCCGCCCAGAATCCACCGGAGAAGCTCCGGTCGAGATCCACCTCCGGCGCCACCGTTCGGCCACTTGACCCGACGCGATTCTCGACCGTTTCGCGTAGTTTTTGGTACCGGTACGTTCCAATCCTTCTGTTGGACCGTACCTTCTATCCTTTTCGTTCAAAATGAGGCTTTCGAATGATATGGGGTGTCTGTCCTGCATCAATACCCCTCCTACAACAAAGTCTGACGCGTCTGTGTGCACCTCGAATGGTAGATTCAAATCTGGTAGCTTGAAGACCGGCTCCTCCGTTACCGCTTTCTTGAAATTTTAAAATGCCTCCTCGCACCGAGGATACCACTCCCACACATTTCCCTTCTTGAGAAGGTTTGCCAACGGTGCCGCCTTCGCCGAGTACCCTTTGATGAAGCGGAAATAGTAATTGATCAAACCCAAGAAATAGCGTAGCTCCGTCACTTTGGTTGGAGCTCCCCACTCCACTGTAGCACGAACTTGGCCTCGTCCATCATTAAGCTCCCTTTGGAAATCTGGTGACCTAGGAACTCAGAGGCCTCAGAAGAGATGCTCATGGTTGGTCGTTAAGGCTCTTCCATTTTGTATCCCTAATGATATAGCTGCCTTGGAGCTGCACTAGGGGCCGAAGTTTAACAAGCACAGTTTGTCGAGAACGAAGGAAGTTTTCATCAGCATGTGCCCTAACTTTGAGGTGTTTATAAGCTTCTCTCTATAATTAGTATAATTAGTAGATGGGATTTTATAATATTGGATTGTACCTTCGAATCTTATTGTAGGGATGGTTGCAGCTCTTTAACAATCCCAATATCCAAAAAGCACTGCAAGATGTCGACATGGAGACTCTAAACATTTTGCAAGGAATTGTGACATTGGCCTTATGAGGTGGTTTGAACTATTTAACTGTTGTTCAGTGTTGTTTGTTAGTTATTGTTGAACTCTATCTTCACTTCATCAATAGGATATTACTGGATGCTACTATGTGTTTTTTTAGAAAGGGGTGCTATTATGGTTGGACTCGCAACTGAAACCTGCGGATTGCAACTACTATGTTTTATGGATGGTTTGGGAAGAGGTGTAGAAATTATGTACTGTAATGATTCTTATGATGCTATTTGAAGATGTGTTTTGTAATGATATGTTTTCGTTTGATTTGGATTTGTTGGAGTGTCCCATCCAAAGGAAGACTCGTTGACAAAGTTTTCGGTAATTCAATTACTAGATGTTACAAGGATTCTTGCCTACCTTTCCTTGGTACAATCTTTCACACTTTCAACTCTAAAGTTCATCCCTTATGAGATCTTCTGAATCTAAACCTGTAAGCGATTTACACAAATAATAAATAGACATCGAATACCCCTTACCAACAAGTCTCACTCTCCCCTCTCTCCTCCTAATTGCCCTGTCTCTCACTTCTTTCATTCTTTCTTTCACATCTATTAATATCCATTTGAACAAAACTAGGCACCACGACCATCCCCACTCCCCCACCTAACCATACCCTATCACTGTCCTCATTAACCATTGTCTAGCACCACCAAACGCTACCAAAAAGTACCACAAACAAGGCCAATTCCTTCTCTGTATTTTGATTATATGGCGTGGAAATAACCAAGCTTAGTGTTTTGCTGAAAATTTTAATATCATTTCAATGCCTCGTTTTCTTTTTGGGATTTTTTTCAGGTTTCAGTAGAGGTTAGTTTGGTGGTTTGGTTGACAAGGTGTCTGCGACTTTTTGTGGTGGTTGTTAAGACTGTTATGCAGGTGGGAGCAATAGGGCTGCAGATGTTGGCTAAAGGTGATTTAGTGGGTACTAGGGGATAGCCCGTTCCCGAGGGAACTACCCTCAAAAGAAAAAGATTACAATGGTTCACCAATTATAGAGCACCCGAAGAAAGATGAAAAAATTAATCCGTTTACGAACAAAAATACAAATGAAAATTGATTCTATTTTTCAACGATTACTAACCTTTAATCAATTATTTGAAAAATATGTATGACTATTACATGAAAAACATGTATGGTTGTTAGTGTTTTAATTAGAATGCTTTTCCCGAGAGAGAGGATAAGTTTCCAAGTAGTGGGTAGTTGTTTCTATATATAGTGGGGTTCTAAAATGATAAAAACTTGAGTTTTAAAATCATCCCTAAAATTTTAGAAACTCTAACTATAAGTGGGTGGTATGTGAGATCTAAGGACTGAGGTTAATTCAATCTAATGGTTGAAAATACATTTTAAAGTCAACCGTCATTTTTTTATAGTATAGATGTGGTTTTGATGAATCGAACAAAGGTATTTGATTTGGTGGAGCTTTGGCAACATCACCAGGGTCAAGAATCTTGGGTCTGTATTAGATTTCTTGAATTAACCTGTTTGTATTATTTTTTAGCGGCTGTGTTTGTGTTTCTAGGTTTGTTGCTAATTAGCCAATTGGGCCAGTTTCTATTCCTCAAATAGATGGAGGCTTTTACACCTATGTGAATCAAGTGACAAGAGAAAATGATAAGAAAACTTAATCCATGTGATAAAATAAATGATGAGATACGATTAAGCTTTCTCACGTATTTGTTTGGATTACGTCATTGAAAAATGATAAGAAAAGAGTATACTTTCTCATCTCTCATGTTTAGTTTAGCATAGTAATGGAAAGAAAAAGAAAACATTTCAAAAGTTTTTATCGAAATAATCTTTACTAACGTCAATATAAGGTTATGTTTTATTTTTTGATGGATAATTCGGTCACATCCAAAATATTGCCCTCTTCTTGTTTCTTTTCTCACCAAATCTCATCAACTGTAGTGAAATAGAAAATTTGGATTATGTGAGATTTATTTTCTCACACTTTCTCACGAATTCGCACGGCATAATCTAAGCTCATAAACCCTAAATATACATCATCATCCAAGTTCAAAAAATAATACTATATTCATGAACATAAGATAATTTGAACTAAAATTTTAGTTTTTTTTTTTTTTTTTTTACATTAAAGTAGAACTTCATTAAACATAAACAAAATACAATGGGAGATAGTTTAGACAGCTTAAAGCATTACAAAGCAGACTTCTAGAGCTAGGAACTTAGACTATCATAAACTTTTCCTAATCTGCTCTAGATCAGCTGAGAACCGAAGCATCCTCCACAAAAGAGCCAAAGAACTACCCACATCCCATAGTTAGAACTAAGTACAACCAGAGATAGATAATGTACAACCTAACACCAGCTAGTAGACAAAATACACAAAATACACAAAAGAAGCTGGAGAATCTGCCTGTTAAAGCATCTTAGACCATAGACTCTACCCAGTAGTTGCTAGATATCTCCAAAGAAGCATGCTTAAACTTGATCTTTGTCTTCTTCAAACTGATGCAGCTGAGATGCAGCTGCAAGGTGGAAAGAATGAAATAAGCATATGATTAAGCTTTTGCAAATAATCAAACTTAAGAACTAGTAGAAATAGAATCTGAATTTGAATTCCATGTGTTGTTCCAGCAATTCCATGCGGTAATGGTCAGCTCCTTCGCCTGGTGAAATAACTGTTCACAGCTTGCACATTCATTCCTGAAAATTCTCGCATTTCTTGCTTTCCAAAGAAACCATAGAATTAAAATCGTCCAGAAATTGTGAATAGTAACATTCCGTTTAGAAAGGCGCTTCAAACAACTTTTAATCCAATTTTCTACTGTCAAATTGAAATTTGGTTTGCAAGTGTAAGGTGCTCGTCTCCAAAGGGCTCTTCCTATGCTCTGACAGTTGAAGAAAATATGTGTAGTAGTTTCATGAGTATTTGGACAAGAAGGGCAAAAAGGTTGAACATTGGAACATTTTTTGTTGAGGTTGTGAAGGGTAGGCAACATGTTTGTAAGAATTTGCCAAATGAAAAGCTTTATTTTTTGGGGGAAAGGTCCATAAACTCTTCCAAGGCTGTGTTAAAATGATAGATTTAAAGGACAGAAACTTTGAGGACAAGTTGGGACAAGAGTTGGTAAAACCTTGAAGGAGATATGCTGACTTGGCAGTGAATTCTCTAAAAGCTGTTTGATTCCAGTAGGGGGTGTCACAATTGATACTAAAAAGTATCGATAATAGAGATATTGAAGAGATTTATGAGAAGAAATCGAAGATTAAGATAGAAATTGGAAGAAGATGAGATTAGACGAAAGTAGAGACGAGAGAGATTAGGAATCAGAGAATTATATCTTTATTGATTGATTCATAATGAAATATTACATCAACTTAAATAGACCAATTAAGCTAACCCTAGACCTAACGGGCCAAGTCCAACTTATTAAATAAGTAAATATCATAATTAAACAATTAATTTATTAATTACCTAATAACTAAATAAATAACTAAATATAAATAGATAATAATGATACGCTACCCGTATCATCTCTCCCACCCTTGAAAACCACCTTGCCCTCAAGGTGGGGGTTGAAATTTGCCAATACTCTTGCCCGGGTCAAATTGGCGTCGAACGGTCTTGAGAACTCCACCTTTTAGTACCAAATCATCCCAAAACAATAACTGGACCAGGCCAATGTTGGGCATTAGACCCAAAATTGGAAATGAGCCCAAATCAAAGTTTAGGACCAAACAAGGTTTAAAGACCCAAATGTGTTTTTGCAGCCCAAGTAGAAGAGTCCAGCCATAGCTTGTTGCCCTAAAAGTCCACTGCTGAGGAGAAGAACCCGTAGGTGGTGGCGAATCTGGAGAGGGATGTGCCGGTGGCGGTCCCGTTGCTGGTGGCGGGGAACTCGGCCGGAGGTCGCCCAAGTAGTCCGGTGGTTTTGGCGGTTTCAGATTGACGGGTTGTAGGGCGATTGGGGATCGTCGAGGATGTTCGGGTGGGTTCGGCGGCGATAGAGGCTGATTGGCGGTCGATTGAGGCAGTGGGAGGCCTTCCTCGGCTGAAAGGGGGTCGGAGATTCGTGCGGACGGTCGGGGCTTCATCGGGAGCTGTGATGGTGATGTCTCTGGCGTCAATTGCAGCGGCGGAGGTGGTGTGTTTTCAATCTGTGGTCTGTTGACGTCGAGTTCTGGTGGCCTAGGCAGCGGATGGTCGTCCTTCGGTGGGTCTTCTGGACGTGTCTGGTCAGCGGAGAGATGCTGCTCTGGTTTCTCCGGCGGCTGTGTTGGTGGGATCTTCGGCGGTGCTTCGTTCGCTGGAAACGATGGCAGCTTCTCTGGCTGCTGGGTTTGTGCCTGCGGCGGTTGCAGCGGCGGTGAAGGTTGTTGCTGTTGTTCTTCATCTAAGGCTGGGACAACGATCAGATCTTCGTAATAGTCCGGATCAAATCGTTGTTTGACCGCTATCAAAAAATCCATCCACGAACAAGAACTGTTTTTGTACTGATAATAGCAACACCACTCGAATGCCGGACTGTCAATAAAAAATGCTACATACAGTAATCGTTGATTTTCTGCTGTACCAAAATAATCAAAGTATTTTTGGATTTTGTGAATCCACCCAACGGGATCGTCACCTGTAAATCGCGGAGCAGTCGGACGAATGTGCGGAGTGTTATCCATGGGGACGGCAAATTGAGTTCGTGTTCGTCGCGAAGACGTCCGGCGAACTCGATGAAAGCACCAATGATACTAAAAAGTATCGATAATAGAGATATTGAAGAGATTTATGAGAAGAAATCGAAGATTAAGATAGAAATTGGAAGAAGATGAGATTAGACGAAAGTAGAGACGAGAGAGATTAGGAATCAGAGAATTATATCTTTATTGATTGATTCATAATGAAATATTACATCAACTTAAATAGACCAATTAAGCTAACCCTAGACCTAACGGGCCAAGTCCAACTTATTAAATAAGTAAATATCATAATTAAACAATTAATTTATTAATTACCTAATAACTAAATAAATAACTAAATATAAATAGATAATAATGATACGCTACCCGTATCAACAATCCAGAGTAGACGAAATGGTAGTATTGATGATGCGGGTAGCAAGTCAGGGTGGGAAAAGATTGTGCACAATGTCAGATTTCCACGTCTGAGTGCCTTGATCAATGAGATCACTGATAAATTTAGGGGTATTGTTGCCGGTTTGGTGAAGTAAACATTCTGAAATAGATTCAGCAGGAACATCTTTCACCCATCCTGGGATCACCAAGGGCAGCTTCTGTCCATTCACCAGATGCCAAGAAACCTCTTGAGAGAGCACTTCGCGACCTTTGCAGATTGCTTTCCAAGCAGGAGAAGTGCGATGTCGTTGAGGAGTGGAGAGAAAATGTTTGGAAGTACAAAATTTTTCCAAGAAATAGTGAGCAAAAAGAGAGTCAGGTTTACATAACAAACGCCAGCTATTTTTTTGCCAAAAGAGCTTTATTGAAGGGGGATGGATTAATAAAACCTAAACCACCTCTAGATAATCTATTGCAAAGAAAATTCCATGATAACCAATAAATTCCTTTTTTATGAAGAGTTCCAAACCAAAAGAACCTAGTAAAGTAACTGATTATTTTAACACAAGCAGTTTTAGAAAACATAAACTCAGACATGGGGTATACAAGTAGGCTAGAAACAACAGATTTTAGAAGTGTTAGACGACCCGCTTCATTAAGAAGGCAACTATGCCATCCTACGCAGACTTGTTTGATTTTAGACAGGGTATTATTAATGTTACATTATGACGCATGTCATTGACTAGATGGACACCTAAATATTTTCCTAAATCCGGTTTTTCAGTGATTCCTAGTTGTTGTGATAGAATATTTTTGGTTAATGCGAGCAATTAGGACTGAAGACCATGGAGGATTTAATGAAATTAATGTCTTGGCCCGATTGTCGATTGTAGTCACAAAGTAAGTTACGAAGCCAAGGGCCAACTGATTCTGTAATCCTGAAAAAAAGTAGGATGTCGTCAGCAAATTGTAGGTGATTGACACGCTCCAACTGCAAGTGCACAGTTGTCGGTGCAGTAATAATCGGAAAAGTCCGGATTGTCGAACCCAAGGGACTTCGTGTAACTAACTATTAAGTTTGTTCTTTATGTGGGCAAAGCGCAGTTGTTTTGTGGTTTCTAATCCTACTAAATATTAAAATAACAATTATCTCAAATAATTCAAAGAATTATTTCAAGATTAATGAGCACGAGTTGATATTGTTGTGTATCAAGTTTGATTAAATTCAGGATATCTCTACGGATCACTAGGAATGTCACACTACGTTGGATTTATGTTTTACTAACACGATAATTTCTTATTCTAGTTAAACGAGCAATTGTATATTGAAGATGTCTCAACCAATAACTATGCCTAAACTATCGTAACTGATTCCTCTAGCTTACTCAAGTTCAAACACGCATTACGATACTAATTTCTACTCTTGTTCTTAGCTAACTAGCAAGATTCCTCAACCCTAGATACGGCTAGTGTGTATTTCAATTTTCCGGGCAACGAACGTAGATTCCTCTATCGTTCATAACCTAGCACAATCCTATTAACACGTCTATCAATAGAAAAGATAAATTAGAAACATAAAATACACATAACTAAAGAAGAAATCATCAATTAAGCTCAAAAGCATGAGAGTAAATCCATAAACCACAAGTTGTAGTGATCAAACCCTAGTTTCCTACGAGATATCCCAAAATAGAGGATTTAGCTACTAAAACACATGATCAAAGTACAAAGTATATTGATCATCAACAAAAAGTAGAGAAGAGAAGAGAATAGAAAATCAAACGATGGTCTCCAAGCTCCCAAGGAAGCTCCTCTCCTCTCCAATGGCGTCCCCTTGATGAATATCATGAGCCCTAGGTCATTCTCTACTATTAAAACCCGTTCCTTCTTTTTAGTTTTCAGAAATAACACTTTTACCCCTTTCTACTCACGCCAGAGCCAATAATGTGATCTTGTGATCACCTTTTGTGATCCTAGGATCACCTTTTTTAGTTGTAGAGTCACGGTGATCTTCTATGTGGTCTTGCACATGATCTTGTGATCATAGGATCACCTTTTTTTAATTGTAGGATCACGTTGATCTTCCATGTGGTCTTGCACTTGATCTTGTGATTACAATTTGTGATCCTCTACTTCCAGTGAGTTGCTTCCTTTCACTCCTCTTGAATTTTTGGCTAAGTCTTTTTCTCCTCTTAGCTTCTCTTCTTCTTCTATTCTCTCATGCATTCCTTGAGTTTCTTTCTTTCCGAAGTTCGCTTCCGCTCCAAAATCCGCACTCCACGCTTCCGGTTCCTGAAATCCACAACACGAACAAATACCGGAAGATCAAATGCGACAAATAAAGCATAAAACATGCATAAAACGCCCGGATTACACCATGAAGTCTAAATACTCAAGTATGCTCAAAACATATAAGAATTTGTCAATTTCTCATACAAATCTCTCTAAACGCACGCAAATCAGTGGTGAATCCTATAAGAATATAACTCCTAATATGGAGTTATCAAATACCCCCACACTTACCATTTGCGCGTCCCGAGCAAAGTCTCATCTACTGCATTTAATTGTCTACTAGCCGACACGACTCAAACGACTCTAACACGACTCACGACACAAGTAATGCAGCAAGATGATGCTATGCAAATCTAGACTCGATCTTAAACACATAAAAGCTTTTAACTTCTTTGTTTTTGTGAGATCGGGCAATTTCAATAACATAGACTGATGCTCATGGATGATGAAAAAAATTAGATAAGAGGTGTGAAGCGCAACTAAACTCGACAACAAGTAAATCCCCATAGTTAGTCTAGAAAGCTTAACTTTACTATCAAGAATGAACTACCTCTTCATATGTGCCGATAAAAATAAGAGGCTAATCAAGGCTAAGCCACGTTCATAGTCCGAGCTCCTATTCCGCTAACGGTTTAGAATGTTGAGGCTTAGGGACAAAAGGATAATTATGTAGTAACAAGTCCTAAGCGTCACATTCTCACATTAAACCCCACATCTCACACACCCTCACCACGATGATAGAAACCGCAACCCGAAACTCACCGTCTCCGGCCCTCGATCCCCTCAAACCCCGGTACAATAACGATCTCCGTGGCCACCATGGCGATACGTGCACGAAATGCAAACCGTCGTCAACAAACTAGTAACTTTCCACCACTCACTTTCCAATAAGCTCAAATTTACTCCTGTATTCCATCTCTCCTTTTTTTTCTCTCCTTTTTTTTTCTTTTTTTTCATTATTTTTTTTTTCATCTCTCAATATAACAAAATGCCGTAAAAGTATCCGAGTGGTCTTCCAAGAATCCAGCAAAGCAAGCATGTTAAGGGGAGGAAATAGACGATCCAATGAATGCATATCACAAGTAAAATTCATCTCCCCCTAACTCAATGAAGTACACGGTGTCACCAAACAAAGCCGCCAAATAGTCAAAGCGCGTGTGTAGGGATGTAGTCGTCAGAAGCTCAATCTCGATGTCCGTAGTCAAAATTCGACATCCCCAAACTAGAATGTAAACATGCCCCCTCTCAAGTAATCAAATGTATGTAAGTCTCGTGCCTAATCCAACCGATCCTCCTACACCGTGATGATGAAAAGAAACGATACCTAGCACGATCCACCAATTAGGATCAACCACCCCATTGTTGTGCGGATTAGACGTTACGCACTCACGGCTCTCCACAACTGTGTCCATGGTGTAGTGACATGGAACACCGCCACACCGAAGTGCGCAAGCCTACTCACTCACCCTCGCATCCCCTCGAAGATATGTAATAATACGCAAGCGATCATGTAGAACTCACAAGTATATGCAATACAGCTCTCCCTCATCGAACCCCCTCAACTACGACCCCCTCGTGACGCACTAAAGTGGTGATTCTAAACGATTTATGATGAAGGCCAAGAATTGTCACCCTACGTCAAGAGGTTATGAATAAAACCAAGGTTCAAATTAGGCTTTCTAATGGTCCTACAAGGTGAGATCTATCAAGCAGTGAGTGCTCTAATACGCATCCTCGCACAGCTGTTCTGTGTGCCACTACGAGGCGGGCTGGCGACTACCTAAGACGTACACATGAACGTTCGGCTTGTTTAGCAAACACCAAGCTCAACTCTTGTAGAGAAAACAACACACACTTTAGCTTTTAAAATTCAATTTAGTTTAAAACTAGGTAGGCATTCCCGTAACGAGATTCTCTCTATACTTACTAGGGGAACTAAAAGTGTCATTCTCGGTCAAAATTCACACACTATGCCTAAAGTTTTCACATCACACTATATCAACCAAGCCTAAGCTTCTTTCTATTGCCCTTTCTCAAAATTTTCATTTTTTTTTAAATTTTTTTCATAAGTCTTAACTCTACATGCAAGGCTTTGACACGAGAGAAAAAAAAATTGACTCTACACAGTTCAACTCTTTGGTGGGTAGACTCAATTATTTAAAAGTGCAAACTGTATATAAATCTACACTACACAATACGACAATATAATTAAAAATTTAACAAAAACCACAACTGACTCACAATACAATCTAAACACATCCTACATGTAACTGGCTATGCAAGACACAATTGTCTAGTAGACAGTTAAATCACCCCCACACTGAATACTTCGTTGTCCTCAACGAATTTAGAGATCATGTAGAGAACTCAGCAATCAAATGCGTAGGCCAGTAGATGAGATGGAGCATGACATATATTAAATAAAATAAACACATAATTCAGCAAAAGAAAAGATACTCACAACCACCTCAAGGGTGAGGACGAAATCGCGCCAAGCAGTCCCCAAGCACAGTAGTGGCGCCACCATGCTCCCAACGGTCAGTGTGTTCTCGCACACCGGGGTAGACTGCCCTCCTCTGCTAAAATCTGTGTCTTGGAGAATCCCCAACACGCATACACGAGCCCCTATGACGGTCATGTGTGCCATGGCACACCAGGGTAGATTCTCCCATATCCTGCTCATATATGTCACTAGGAAACATCATTAGTCTCTCTCTCTCTCTCATCTCTCCAAATAACATAATAAAATAACTAAATTTAAAAACACAACTACATTAAAGCAAATTAATAGGTTGGGTTGCCTCCCAACAAGCGCCTTGTAATTTAAGGTCGACGACCCGACCCCGTTACCTCAAAAGATGTTAAGGAGGTTTTTCTCTCCATTTTTTCTTCTTCCACCATCGCTTCTCTCTCTGTCTCTTCTCAAGCAGACAATGGCAAGAAGAAAGAAAAGTTGTTAGCCGCCACATGCCTCACTCTACCTTTCCTCGTCTTCTTCTTCTTCTTCTTCTTCCAGTTCTTCAAAACTCCAGTCGTCGAGGATTGGCTATTCTCAAGTGGAACGGCTACAACCATGCGTTCTTCCTTTCCTACTTCCTTTATTCGTTCTAGTCTTGGAATCACGGGTGGTAAATCATGGATTGCATAAAACTGGGGTATTTGGTCTTTCTCATGTGATTCACCCAATTTTATGATCTCCAAGAGATATGAATTAGGCGGAGGAACTTTATGATACATGTCCTTGCAAACATCTCCATGCAGTAATTCATTAGCTTCATGACTTTCTTTCTCAAAGCAAATATCTTCAATGGGCCATAAGCTTGCGATGTCCACACTCTCCCATTCATGCCATAACTCTGGAATTATGCGAGGCACAAGTTGTACAATATCATCCCAATCTGAGTCCGAATCTGAGTCTGAAGCAGCCCGAGGATCTATTAATTCATGATGAACAACATTGTAGACATAGACCTCTGGGGGTTCTTCTTCTTCCTCTTCACACTCCTCAACTAAGTCAGGAATGATGCTACTTGGCCCATCGTCATTATCTGCATATGCCAATGCAATCGAAAGTTCTGCCAAGTGTTGTCCCTTCAGCTGGAGAGTTTCATCCATCCTATTAATCCCTTCCTCCATTCTGTCCATACTAGCTATCAGGAGCTTCAATAATTCTTTCATCTCCTCATCTTCTTGATTGCAAGGAGGAGGGGTGTACATATCTCCATAGGAGTAGTATGGTGAATAGCATGGAAATTGCATATAAGAATTATTCCCCCACATGATCACCAAGATACCTGCACAATTAATCTCTAGGAAGCAGGTGAGTTCAGAAATAAAATAAATAAACAAAACAAAATATAAAATTCCCGAAGTTAATAATTCTAATAAATTCAACCGAAGTCCCCGGCAACGGCGCCAAAAACTTGACACGCTCCAACTGCAAGTGCACAGTTGTCGGTGCAGTAATAATCGGAAAAGTCCGGATTGTCGAACCCAAGGGACTTCGTGTAACTAACTATTAAGTTTGTTCTTTATGTGGGCAAAGCGCAGTTGTTTTGTGGTTTCTAATCCTACTAAATATTAAAATAACAATTATCTCAAATAATTCAAAGAATTATTTCAAGATTAATGAGCACGAGTTGATATTGTTGTGTATCAAGTTTGATTAAATTCAGGATATCTCTACGGATCACTAGGAATGTCACACTACGTTGGATTTATGTTTTACTAACACGATAATTTCTTATTCTAGTTAAACGAGCAATTGTATATTGAAGATGTCTCAACCAATAACTATGCCTAAACTATCGTAACTGATTCCTCTAGCTTACTCAAGTTCAAACACACATTACGATACTAATTTCTACTCTTGTTCTTAGCTAACTAGCAAGATTCCTCAACCCTAGATACGGCTAGTGTGTATTTCAATTTTCCGGGCAACGAACGTAGATTCCTCTATCGTTCATAACCTAGCACAATCCTATTAACACGTCTATCAATAGAAAAGATAAATTAGAAACATAAAATACACATAACTAAAGAAGAAATCATCAATTAAGCTCAAAAGCATGAGAGTAAATCCATAAACCACAAGTTGTAGTGATCAAACCCTAGTTTCCTACGAGATATCCCAAAATAGAGGTTTTAGCTACTAAAACACATGATCAAAGTACAAAGTATATTGATCATCAACAAAAAGTAGAGAAGAGAAGAGAATAGAAAATCAAACGATGGTCTCCAAGCTCCCAAGGAAGCTCCTCTCCTCTCCAATGGCGTCCCCTTGATGAATATCATGAGCCCTAGGTCATTCTCTACTATAAAACCCGTTCCTTCTTTTTAGTTTTCAGAAATAACACTTTTACCCCTTTCTACTCACGCCAGAGCCAATAATGTGATCTTGTGATCACCTTTTGTGATCCTAGGATCACCTTTTTTAGTTGTAGAGTCACGGTGATCTTCTATGTGGTCTTGCACATGATCTTGTGATCATAGGATCACCTCTTTTTAATTGTAGGATCACGTTGATCTTCCATGTGGTCTTGCACTTGATCTTGTGATCACAATTTGTGATCCTCTACTTCCAGTGAGTTGCTTCCTTTCACTCCTCTTGAATTTTTGGCTAAGTCTTTTTCTCCTCTTAGCTTCTCTTCTTCTTCTATTCTCTCATGCATTCCTTGAGTTTCTTTCTTTCCGAAGTTCGCTTCCGCTCCAAAATCCGCACTCCACGCTTCCGGTTCCTGAAATCCACAACACGAACAAATACCGGAAGATCAAATGCGACAAATAAAGCATAAAACATGCATAAAACGCCCGGATTACACCATGAAGTCTAAATACTCAAGTATGCTCAAAACATATAAGAATTTGTCAATTTCTCATACAAATCTCTCTAAACGCACGCAAATCAGTGGTGAATCCTATAAGAATATAACTCCTAATATGGAGTTATCAGTGATTAATATTTGAGTTTCGCCTGCCATACCGAACACCTTCGATTAAGTGATCTACTTTTTCTTTTAAAATAGAAGAGGACAAAGCTTCAGCTGCAATGATGAAAAGAAAAGGAGATAGAGGGTCTCTTTGCCGGAGTCCTCTATGAGGTTTAAGAAACGGAGAAGGGGAGCCGTTAACTAGAATAGAATACTGAACAGTCGTAAGACATTGCATTATTAAATCTGTAAAGCGAGTGGAAAAGAGCATTTGATGTAGAGTGTGGTAGAGAAAATCCCAGCAGAGCCTATCAAAAGCTTTAGAAATATCTAATTTTAAAGCTGCATAACGGGGCTGACCATCTTTTTTACAAGAGTGAAGAGTATAGACAAGATCTTGAGCAATCAAAATATTATCTTGAATGAGACGACCAGGTACAAACCCATTTTGGTGGGAGGATATGAGAGTGGGCAAAACAGTTTTTAAGCGATTGGCTAGTACTTTTGCTATGATTTTATAAAAAACATTACAAAGACTAATTGAGCGGAAGTCATTTACAGATTGTGGATTATCATTTTTAAGAATAAGTGCAATAAACGTTTTATTTATTTCTTTGAGGATGTGCCCGGAGTTTAGAAACGATAAAACTGCTGAAGTAATTGAGGTGGAGATAATATGCCAACTTTTTTGGAAAAAAACCGCCGGGATGCCATCCGGACCAGGAGACTTTAGAGGACCCATTAAAAAAACGGCAGATTTAACTTCATCCGCGGTGTTTAGGTGTGTGTGCGAAGATGGAGAGACTATCTTTGAACAAATGTATGATTGCATATCTTTTATAATTGAGAAATACATAGAATATTTGAATTCTCATCATTATTTGTTTAAGGAACATTATATGTTTTCTTTTTCCTTTCGTGAGTGATCAAGTACTCTTTGAATAAGTCGCATGTTAATTATTCTAAAAATATTTCTCTAAAGAAGAGGGTTATGTGATACAAACAATACAAAAGTTGACAAATGAAAACCATTCAAGTTCAAACCAATTTCAGAAAAGAAAAGAAAAATTTAAAATACTTATGAGTTACAAATGAGTTTCGTGTAGCACTATTTACCTTAACTTATCAATTTAACATTTCTCATTAATTTTAGTCAATATAGTATTTTCAGCCATTGCCTGCGTAAGACATAAGTTATTTTTGTAAAATTAATTTTTGTTTGGATTTGAGATTTCACCGTGCATCGCACAAGTTAAATGCTAGTTAAATTAATTACATTTAATTTCATAATGTAAGTACTAGCCGTACTCATACCAGTCTATATTATTGTTGTTATTATTATTATTATTATTATTACAAATGTTATATATTTATTTTAGCCAGTCTAATATTCTAATTTAACACAGTGAAATTGTTTTGGGCCTGTAAGCGGGGCGGGCTGTGAAGTATGGGCTTCGAAAATATTATTTCGGCCCATAGAGCACTCCGCCATCCGATCCGTAATTGCTGCTGACCGAGCTCGACGACTTTGTTGATTCTCTCCGACGCCGAGAGAAATCGGATACAAGTTGATCTCCAGCACCGGCCTTCTTCTCTGCAGTCAATCTTTGCCTTTATCAGGTACTCGTTCTTCATCTCCATAGTTTACTTTACCTATCTCAGTTGCTTCATCTTCTACCTATAAACTTTAACAATTTGGAAATCGGAACAAGTACTCTCTCTAGATGTGAACGTCAGGAAGTAGTACTTACATTAGTGCTTCATCTTTCAGATTTCACAAAGGCTTTGGTATTAACATTTAGGGGATTTTATTTTTTATATTTTAAGAAATTAAAATTCGGCTCTAGGTTTCAGTCTAATTGCAGAGAGTCCGGATTCTCTATAGCACTTTTCCTATAGCACTTTGGTAGCACTTTTGTTACGGTCGCGAAACATCATCACGGAGAAATTCAAAGGATTTAAAATCACCGTTTGTTTGCAAATCATACAAAAAAAAATCAACTATGGACTATGGTAATGGAGTTGTCCTTGAAACACATGATTTGCAAACCAACCGTGAGTTCAAATCCGTTGGAGTTCTCCGTGATGATGTGTCGCGATCGTAACAAAAGTGCTACCAAAGTGCCATAGGAAAAGTGCTATAGAGAATCCAAACTCAATTGCAGAAGCAACAAAAGGGCTATCCGTTAGCTAGTTTTACCATTCTAGCCTCTCCCAATTGATTTTGTTGCTGACATGCTCCAATGTGATATCTTCTTGCAAAGTCTAT
The DNA here is from genome assembly GCA_023055425.1 of Linanthus parryae. NCBI lineage: Eukaryota > Viridiplantae > Streptophyta > Magnoliopsida > Ericales > Polemoniaceae > Linanthus > Linanthus parryae. The sequence continues at coordinate 121,336,168 of JALGPY010000004.1, read as the reverse complement.
ATATATATATATATAATCAAAGAGCCCTAGATTTGTCTACAAACGTCGAATATCAGAGCAGAAGCTAGTGGCACTATCGTTGGTTCGCCATCAATGGGATATGAAAGGGATTCCACAGTCCATTTCCTATTTCCTAATTCTTCTGATGTTTGTGGACAAAAGATGATAGGACTCCTTACTATAATAATCGCGGTGTGGTTAGAGTTGGTTATGATTCTGGATCTGACTGCTATTACAAGGTTGTCTAGATTACATGTGCCTAATGTACAACACCGGCCCCTTTATGATTGAGGTTTGGAGTATACTGGTTTGGTTTACCCAAATAGATGGACCTAAATTATTGAGGATACTGGTTTACCAAAACTCTTGCAAGGACATTCTATGACCTATTTTCTGTTTTCTGTTTGTTTGGTCATCTTAGTTCTAGCCCAGTGAGGCATAAATACGGCTTGATCTAACATTCATCTATGTATAACAATTTTTTTTATGATTAGTAAAGCAATAAGGTAAGCGCATTCGTCTCTGTATCAATAATACTCGTCAAATTAAAAATACGAGTCCAAAAGGAATAGGGAAATTAAGCTGGCTGTCATAAGTATTGAACACAGTACTATTAGGACAATTTACACTGCTCAATGTGTAACATCTACTCCTTAGCTCTTTTTAGGTAAAATTTCTCAAATAAATTTTTAACATATCACTCCCGTCGTTCTTGCAATAAAGTCACATGCCTATGAGCTAGTCGGTATAGAAGGTTTTTTTGTGATATCATTGTAGTTTCAAATCACGTTTAAGAGTTTCCATGCAGGTAATACCATGAACTTAATGATTAATCGTTTATATATTGTGGCATAGCTAAAACGTGAAAAGAAGTCAATGTTGCGTCTTTAACCTTATCATGACCTCTAAACCTTATCATGACCTCTAAAGAATGAAAGAAAGGTGCTTCAATTCGTGTAACAACAATGTTAATTATAAGAAACCATTCTGAAGACAGCAATATATTGTCTTTATGTCCAGACAATTGATGAACAGTTATACATATTTCCACGTAATTAAAAATAGCATTGTAACATTAGATGAATTAATATCCATTTTGGACTAGCTCATCTAGTTCTTATTAATGAGAGAAGAACAAATTTAACCCAACTTTTCGATTTGATAAAGCGAGTTCAATGAGGTAAAACAATACAGAGCATGCTATTAACTCCTGACGAAATTTTCAAATAGTTGGTTGCAAACATTCGTTCCAGATGATATATTTAAGAAGTCTCCATGACACTAATTTAAATAAAGCTTCAAAAATATAATAGTGTGTAGCGTAGGCGCGTTTATTAGATTAAAAAGATTTAAGGCCCGAGAACAATGGGACAAGAAGGAAGGTTATGTTCACATTCTACTATTCCACGTGTCGTATTGCATAACATCAACTTAATTTTCTCAAACTACATAGGTTATAGCGTACACACATTTACTGTGTGAAATATAAGTTTATTGCGGGAGCAGTTTGTCAAGGCGAGAGTCTCATTTTCTTCACCTTTAGACGGCTAATTCAAGGATCAGGAGATGAAGATTGAGTGTAAAAGAAGGAAATATACCTTGCTTTCAGCAGTGAGATTCGTGCACCGCCCTAGAAATAAACAATTGAAAGAGTCAAAGGTGAATTTATTTTTTCTAACACTCAAAAATATTGATTGGAGAACAATGAGATGTATTAACATTATGCTTCCAATTTCGTTACAATGAAAGATGACACAGAGTGATACTCTGGGAATGAAAGCCAAATTTACGCTACAATGTGAAAACGTTGTATAAGAATGATACTTTGGAAAAGATGAAAAAAGAAGGAAACACATTTCGGCTTTCTCACTTTTTAGAATAATCGTGTAGATAAATGTTTCTTTTTGCGGTTGTTATTATTGCCCAGCGAGCTCTATTTTTTAAGTATGTTACTCTTGTCTTTAATAATGTTTCCGTATTACTTATTGCAGACACATCCGGCTGGTGTCCTATCTCAGCCCGTCTCAATGTCAACAACTAGTCGGGATTTGCCATTTGACTTGGTTTCCAACATTATATCAAGATTAGAGGTGAAAGATGTGCTCCGATGTTTGGTCATTTCGAAACCTATTTATTCTATGATTAAGACCCCTAATTTTGTCTACAAACATCTTCATCATTCCGAGAAAAAGGCAGTAGCTACTGGCACCAATATCATTGCTGTTGCTCCAAAGTCCATGGAAGATGAAAGGGATACCCTAGTCCGTTTGCTATTTCCTAAATCCAAAGTTTGCGTACAACCTCCCGTTGATGGTGCTCTTAGACTCCTCGCTTCCTGCAATGGCTTACTCTTCCTCGTTCTGGAACCTGATAAGAAACTTTTTTTATTGTGGAATCCTGCAACAAAAAAGTACAGGATACTTCCTACTCCTTACTTTAACTGGGCTACGTTTGGGTTTGGTTACGATTCTGTATCTGGTTGCTACAAGGTTGTGAAGATCTCCAGTGGTTGGTGTAAAAAACCCTATCTAGTTGAGGTTTGGAGCACTAGCACAAATAGATGGACAGAAATTAAGGACACTAATTTACCCAAACTCTTACAAGGATATGATCTTGAGTGGAATCGTGCCGGATGTTTTGTCAAGGGACATTTGTATTGGCTAGGAAGATGTCGTCGTGGGGGAGTTACACCCATTCTTGTTTCTTTTGCTTTAGGGAACGATAGTATCCGTCAAATTACGTTGCCTAATGTTTACGCTGGGGGCGGAGTTACTTTCCGTTTTCATATTGGTGAAGTGATGGGTTCCATTGCATTGTTTTCTCGCCCCTTAGATTATCTTGATAATGTGACTAGGAAAGTAATGGTTGATATATGGGTGATGGAGGTTAATGACGGCAAGGACTCGTGGAGCAAAATGCCCCCTATGGGGCCCTTTCCACAGGACGTTTGGCCCACTAAAGTTTGTATTAACGGGAAGTTCTTGATGAGAACGATAACGTATTGTAGCAAACTTTTCTTGTATGACCCTTGTACCAAAGAAGAAACGGATGTTCCATTCAAGGAGAAATCTAGGTTTGGGAGTCTATCTGGGTTTTGGAGTTGGTCTGAGAGCTTAGTTTCTGTCACACAGCACGGTGATAATCATGAGTACACTAACTTCATTGATATTGAACACACTGAATGGAGTGATGAACAGAAGATCAATTTGAATGCTGAGGACGAGGAAGAGGTTGTTGTTCCCGATGTGTATTTCGAAGAGGAGGATGAGGATCGTGACCAGTAGTGGTTCATGAGGTTTCATTGAACATTGAGGTGTTCATGCTTTCCAATGGTAAGTAAATCTCGCTAACTTTCTTTGCACTCAATGACGCTTATCTGTTCAATTATACTGCTTTGGAAATGCTCTAACTTAAATATGGTAATTCTGTTTCTGTTGGAATGAAAATGCTTTTGGGATCAGTGAAAACCATAAAAAGCACGAATCAGTATGGATATGAAACGGTTAATGGTCTCTCTTACAGCTTTATTATTGTAGTAATTATGTGACATCGGGATTCAAGTTATAAGATGATTTTGCTCTTTATCCATTTGCAGTGAAATATATGTGAAGGATGTTTAGGTGATGAAGGTACTAATCCTTTTTCTCTGTCCAATTATAAAAGGAGTGGCTCTCCAAGGGAGAAATCCTCAGTAACCTAAATTAATGCCTCAAATGTGAAGAAGATTATTGCATTGCTATGAATGAGTGGGACGTGAGAAGTGAGTCGTATCTTTTATTTTTCCATGTAAATTAATTCGCCGCCACTGATAATTTTTGGAAGACTGCCGCACCGACAACCATGCTTCATAGCTTAAAGCCATCAACCTATATCAAATATGCAGTACATAGTCGTCTGGGGTACAAAATGCTCACTGCACAGCTACAGTTGAGACTTGAGAATCATTTAGTGTATAGGGAAGGATTACAGTAAGATTGCCCCCATGATAGAGTTTGATGACTTGCATCAAATTAATGTTTAAATATAATCACATCAAGATTACACTAATTACAATAGCTATGAAATTATAAAATGTAATAATGTTGTCCTTAGTAAGTAGACGTTGCCTCTCCTTTTTCGTTTCTCTGTAGAAGAGGACTTACTTGTACCTTCAAATATTCTAAGGAGCCTTTGTTGGTCGACTTATATATGTTTGTGGTGAATAAGTGAATAATCTTCACTTAAAACATGCTTATTATCACGCTTGATGGTGGTGTTGTACATGGGAAAAAAAAGAGACAATGTTTGCTGACCAAAAAGAAAGAGGGGGATAATGACGTGAGGCAAGTGAACAATTTTCTCTCTTGCTGCTTATATTGGGGAATTCTGAGATGTATGCTTGAGAATCTACTTGGACTAATTATAAAGGCATGAGAGTTGTGGTGGTGGTGGTGGAAAACATTGTTGAGATGTTGGTGGAAGCCATTGGGGGATCGTGAGAATGAGAGATCTTCTCCTTGGCCCGCCCGAGCTGTCTTTTGAAAGGCAGAAAGTTTGTAAAAGGTAAAGAAACTTCTGTAGTAGATTAGTTGGGGGGATATACTCAAAATGCTATTGTTCAAGTGATTGTTCTTGTATGTCGGATCATTTATGGCTGAGAGCTTATGCCAATTAGATTGGTCTTGAATTTTCAGAATCTTCTCTCTGTATCCCAAGTGTTCCATTTGTTAAGAAAGAAAGAAAGAAAGAGTGAGCAATCCTGGCATTTTTCTTTCTTAACTCTTTATGGCACTAAGAATTGACAGTAGTCGAGTGTTCTTGGGGTAACTAGGCTTTGAGTCGGACCATGGGATTGCCTTGAATAGGCTCGCTCTAAATTTTAAAATTGGACCATGGTAATCTTGTGTTAAAATTTGTGGTAGATGAGTTTGTATGCTAATGAACTTTGTTATTGTATCTGTACATGCATGCAGGGAGGAGCTCAAGCACAGGGAATCAATTTACTAGCTGAGATTGCAATTGCGAGGAACTAGTTAAACGTATACATTGGATTGTAAATGGAAGTGGAAGTCTGTCGTCAAACTCAAATCAAAGCCTACAGTATAATCTGTGAGTGTACTCAGTTACTTCATGTACTTGCAAGGCGTTGAGTTCAGTTATTGTTCTACTTTAAATGAAATGTCCGGCATTCGGTATTGTTATTTTGCCTCACGGACAAATTTTAGGCTACTTTCGATGACCACTTGTCGGTTCATGAGATGGAGCGCATGAGAGTGCCAAATTACCAATCCTACTCCCACTAGGGGTGCTTTTCTTCTAGGAGTACATGTTTGCGTCTATTGGGTTTCAACCCAAGACCTCATGCATGGACTTTTAAATGCTCTACTACTTGAGCTAGCAGCCATTTGCCACTAGAAGTGCTTTTGCTCTGAATTTACGCTGGTATTGTGAAGCTAAAAATGTATGTATTTGAGGTTGACTAGTGTTCAGTAGTAGTGTGATTTTGTACGTTCTCGATGTAGTATGTAACCGTCCGATTGGTCTTAACATCTTAACTGAAATAAGTCACATGACTATCACTCTGTTTTATCTTTTTCTATCCAAATTGACTTTTATCACTATTCATTTGGTCACTTTGACCCAGTGATTTAAATAGTAAAACAATGTGAATTTTTTGATAATTTTTTCATAGTGTTGTAAAGTAAAACTTACTCTATCACACGGCGAAAAAAAATATTAAAAAATTGCATTGTTTTGTAATCCAAACTACTCCGATCAAAATGACTCAGATACAAGTCAAAAAAGTCAAATGAATAGATAGAGTGGAAAGAGAACAAAGTGGTAGCAACGATCACACATCCTTTTCCTAGTCCGTACAAACATTGAAGCACATTCTATATTAGGATTAGAATGTGGTTGTATAAGTAAACGTGTCATCTACCACTGATAAAACAACACATTTGAGCCTGCACATCTTTTTGGTATTCTCGAAATGAATTTTTCTAAATCAGCATATATTGGACTTATTTTATTTTGTTTGTCATAATGTTTAAATATATTTTTTTGAGAACTATTATGTTTATATTTGTAGTGTCACTCATACAAGTCTAATTCCAATTTTACTGGGTGAAATTGGTTCGGGCGTTTTTCCATCGACGATCGAAGGGCCGGGCTGTGGAGTATGGGCTTTCAAAATATTGTTTGGGCAGGGCTGTGAAGTATGGGCCGGCCCGGGCTGCATTGAGGCTTTTAATATCCTTTTGGACTGTAAGCAATTAGCATTATCGTTTTTGGAAAAAAAAATAGCATTACTGTAGCACATGGTCTTTCATATTGGAAAATCTTAAACTCTCTATAGGTAGGCCCTTTTTTCCCATTTTTTTTTTTTTTTTTTCAAATCTACACTCGGATTACTATCTGTGATGTACACCAACCACGCACAAATCTCCCATACACACTGTGCACTACCTCACTCCCACACTCATACTCAACCCGACATACATACAAGCATACATACACCTACTTCATCAGACCTTCAATACACAAACGTATGCAACAGTGTGTGTATACACATACACGACTACAAAATTTGACGAAGCGGAACAAGGAGAGATGTCATATAATGGATCTGAACATTAAAAACAAACGCAGAATATTAAAAACAAACGCGGAACAAGGAGAGGTGGTGGTAGTGGTTTGTGTTCTCAGGCAAGAAAACAGAGCAATGAACGAGATGGAGGTGACGAAGAGAGGAGAGTGTGGGTTGATTTAAGGTTGACAGGGGGTTTAATCGAGGAGGTCGTGGGAGATTTTCAGGGGAGGAAAATAATATAGGTTTAGGACATTACACTGAAACCCCTAAGAATTGTGGAAATATACAATAAGGAACATGTTAATAACCGGGGACGGGGTATTACACTTCCCCAATAACAAAAGCTATATTATTGTACCCCTTATGCTGATGTGTTGAAAAGATTCAAATACACCTTAGGGTGTGCAATAAAATGATTGACACGGTCACAGCAGAATAAAATCACGTGGTAACAAAATGAACGTAAAGAAAACAAGAGTATGGGACCTCTGGTATGAATTTTTTTGAGTGAAAACTTTGATAGGAATTCAAGCAGTCATTTTAAATGCGATCAAGATAAAAAGCTTCAAAAGATTTTGAAGAATATGACAACGTTTGCAAAATTTCTCCAGTCTTCGTTTACCATGTTACTGTTGTATAGATTTGCAATTGGTGAGAGTCAAAAATGCCATTTCATAAATTTCTCATGCTTATCCATATTCAAAAGACAATAGAGAAAATAAAGCTTCAAAAATTGTAACGTGGATAATCATTGGTACTTATTCTGTACCAATTATTTGACCATTGGTAGTCTTTCTGTTAGCATTATGTGCGCCCATGTGGGGTGCCCAATGCAATTATCCTAAACTTATGGGTTTAGGTGAGACAAGATCAAACCTTATGGGGTTAGTAGCAAGGACAAATCTTAGGGGGTAATGTTGCAATTGGGTATAAGTCTGTCTATATAAGGAGACATGCTCCTATTATTTTATACACACTACTGTAGAGATCATGTGCTGATCATAATACAGTAAACCCTAGACTCTCTCTCTAACTAGCCTCCATTAGTCGAACTTGGTGTGGATTAGAGCTTTCGTCCTAGTGATTCGAGCCAGACTGTGGGAGCAGGAAGGGCACGTGAAAGCAAGCATCCTACGATCATCCGCTGTGCATAGGAGCTAAGGAAGACAAGGTAAACACATGAATCTTCCGCTATAATTCATGTTGTAGATCTGTATGTGATAGATCATGTTCGTCCTTCACTCTCAAAACGAGGACGGGACAAAAAATGCATTATTGAAGATGCCAGATAAGGCAAGATGTGAAAAGAAAACTATTACGATAAAATTTCACTTGATTACTAGTGAGACGAATACTGAGCTAGATAATTCATACACAAACAAAACTTACAATTCACTCCTACAGTTTCTCCGAGTCCCCTACTAATCAAGACATAATTTTAGAAGGAAAAAAAAAACTTCTCAAGACATGTTTTTGTTGTTGTGTAAACATGACATATAATAATGTAAATGAAATCTGATCTTAAAGTCTAGACGTCAAATCATTACAGAAATTTGGAGAAATTTGGTTTCACATATGTTTCGATAGCTGAACACACTTTTTGGCTCTTTCAAATCCAATAGTGTTAACAAAATAATCCCTCATTCAACTTTTTCTTTTAGCATGGGCCACGAATACATGTTGTTAGGGGTGTAAGCGTTCGGTTTGGTGCGATTTGTGCGAAAACCATAAACCAAATCAAAAGACATCCGTTTACTGATTTTGTAACCAACCAAACCATTTGAAATGATGAACCAAACGGAACCAAACCGAAAAAAATCTGTTTGGTTCGGTTCGGTTAGTTTGCATAAACATTATTGATTGGATATTATAATACTGCATTGTCAACAAATTTCAAATTTAAGGGAGAAACAGATTAAATATACGTAAAACAACTTGCACGACTATCGTTTATGATTGAACGTGAGAGAAATGGAAAATATTTAGATTAATATGATGATTTTAATTGAATATATCTACTTGTGTTCTATGTTTTTAGATTATTAAATATACTTTATGCAATATATATTTTAATAAAAGTAAATTATGAACATATTGTTTTGGTTCGGTTTGGTGCGGTGTGATATTTTTACCAACTGAAAACCAAACCGATTAGACTGGTTTGTGAATATTTGAACCGTTCATAAACCGAACATCCGAAAAAATCGTCCAAATTCAAGAATTTCGGTTTGGTTCGGTCGGTTTGTCCGGTTTATTCGGTCTTCCTTACACCCCTACATGTTGTCCTCTTTCCAAGATTATTTTCTTTCTTTGAATCTATTTCCTTTTTACATGTTGCCACAATGAAACCTATATTTTAGTTAGTCAGTCATCAACCCTTCTTATTGTTTTCCTTTACTTTCACATGTATTACTGTTTTATCAAATTTGTTAACAGTAAGTTGAGTGAAGTGACGCAGTGATAATAAGAATTAAATTACTACACTAGCAGCCCAGAAAGCGCGGGCAAACGACTAGTGTAGATTAATTGCTATATAGGTGAAGACACGTAGAGCGCTTATTTGAATTATTAATCAATAAATATCATTTTTAGTGTCAACTTATCAAAATAAATGTCCAACATGAAAAATGACTCATCGAGTAATTCAAGTGAGCATGCTATACCAAGTTTATGGTAGAACCCAACATGGAAAATGACTTATCGGAACCCATATAATTGCCTACTGGGTAAAAGACAAAAACCACCTCTCGAGTATGGGTTATATACAAAAACAACCCTCGTGTTCGGGGATATACAAAAACCACCCCTGTCGAGACAAAAACCACCCCTGTTAGTGGATGGACGTTAGACGAAAAACACCCTTCTGTGACAATCAATTAGTATGGGATGCAATTTGTCTTTTTATGACCATTTTGCCCCTATCTGTATTTTTTTTTTATTTTTTTTATATTCTTGATGTTCTTGGCCACCTATCTTGGTGGTCTTGACCATCACCACCAACAACACAACCGCAACCACGCCGCCGCTACCATAATAACAAAACAAACAAAAAAACAACAAACTTTTATCAAGAGGCTCAGTAAAATTTTCTTATCTCTGGATGAAGAACAAGAATGATAACTCACTTAATTGCCGGGCATATTCCACCTGAATCAGATCCATACACATCATCCTTTTCACCTCATCTCCTCATCTTCTTACTCGCCAATTCACCACCACCAACAACACCTCCCCCACCATACTCCTCTTCACCGTATTCACTACTATCCGAAATCCTCCCTTTCCCACCCTTCTTTCCACCCCCAAAAGCAGACTCATGTGGTGAAATCTCACCCACAACCCTCGCCCGCTGCGGCAGCAAATGTTGGCGAGGACCAAATTACCAACAGTCTGAGTCCCCGGAATTCGCCTTTGCGATGGCTGGTCCGCAACCCTTCTATTGAAAGACATCTTTTCCAAAGCCCTCATACGTAATGAATTAAAAAGACTTCCTCAAATCAACTTGTCAAAAACGAATCAGAACTTAAAAAACCTAACTGAGTAATCGAAACCCATATTCAATCCCAAAGAGTTTCGGGAGAGAAGATGGGAGGAAACCATCAGACCAATAATCGTCAATTAGATACAAAGGCCATTTCCCCTCCGTACAAGCCGCCAAGTTACACAGCACGAGCACTGCCGAACCGCCCATTCCACTGCTCACCATCGTCATCAGAGTCGACACGGCGCCGAGTTTCACGAGTATGAGTTTCACGAGCAAGCGTCGAGTTGTACCGAGCCCGCCGACTTTCCGACCGCAGCGTATGCAGCAACGGCGGAAGAGCAACCAGAACCCCAATCGCCATCTTGTTGTCGTCTTCGAGAGCGAGAATGAACAGAGCTCCTGCGATTCGGCGTAACCCCCTTTCAATAGATCAATCAGCGGCGTCGGGAGAGAAGATGGGAGGAAGAGAGAGAAAGGATAAAGGTAAATTAGGGTTACGATATGTGGAGAAGAAGGGGAGGGAGTGACCTTTATACTGAGGTAATTTTGTAAAATTTTGAGGGTATTTTAGTTTTTTCGACCATCCGTTAACTTACAGTTAGCTCTGTTATCTAACAGGGGTGGTTTTTGTATATCTCCGAACACGAGGGTTGTTTTTGTATATAACCCATACTCGAGGGGTGGTTTTTGTCTTTTACCCTTGCCTACTAGGTTTATCATATAACCCAATGACTCGCCATACCAGGTTAAAGTTTTGTCATGTAAATGCGGGGCCCAGAAAAAAAAAAAAAAAAAGAAGTAAACCCTAATTAGGGTTGAGACGCATGGAAGATTGAAAGACAACCACTAAATAAAATAACCTCATTTGTTTCTTTTCATTCACTCTTGTCATCTCAATCTCAGATTTTTTCTTTCTTTTGAGGAGTCTCAGATTCGTACATGTGTCTTCTGCGTTAAAGTTGATATGTTAGCCTGCCTAATTGTCAATTTCTTGAAGTACCAGCCTTGCTTGCCAGAGGACCGGAATGATATATTGGAAAACTTTGGAGGTCTACTACAAATAAACATGAAACTCGTTCCCCGTACTTTTAATTAATTCTAGTCGGTCCATGGGAACCTCTATATAAATCCAGTCTCTGATTTTAATTTGTTCCTTCGGAATTGTCTTTTTGGTTTGCGATCTGTGTAAACATGTCGAGTGACAGAAGACGTCGATCAAACAGACCGATCTCCCGGGAGCTCCCAGCCGATATAGTTGAACAAATTTTGTTGAAATTGCCAGCGAAACATGTTTTGCGATGTAAGCTCCTCTCCAAGACCTACCATGCTTTGATCAAAGACCCTAGATTCATCGAAAAACACCTTCCCTCAAAGACCAACGACACCATCTATGTGACCCGATTCTTACACAACTCCAAAGTATATAGACCCATAGTTTCTCTACAATGTGGAACTGAACGCTACTATAAAGTTTATGTACCGCCCGATCATGAAACCAACCCGTTACAAGACGTGATGCTCGTGGGTGCCTGTAACGGGTTATTATGTGTCCAGTTAGTTGAATCCTACAAGCGACGCCATACCATTTGGAACCCTATAACCATGGAGTTCTTGAGAATTCCCTCACTTAGTAAACTAGACTGCCCCGGACAACTGTCCTGTGAACCCGACGTTTTAGGATTTGGTTACGACGGAGATGATTACAAGTTGGTCAGGATTAGGAGCTATTCATTGCCAAATTGTGATGGACAGTGCGATTTCTTTGAAGGTGATGTTTGGGCTATGAGGACCAACAAATGGAAGAAACTTGGGCACGTGTTGCCCGACCTCCTCTTGACGAAGGCACATTGGTTTCAATCCCCGGTCGGGTTGTCCATAAGGGGAAGTTTGTTCTGGTTAGCCCAAAACAGGAGGAGACGGCGGGATGCGGTTGTGTTATCTTTTGACATGAGCTGTGATGTTTTCCGGAAAATCGCAATGCCTCATGTGTGGAGGGATAATAGATACTACGCGACGATTAACAATTTTATGGGTTCCCTAGCTTTGATTATATGTCCCTTCTATTGTGAGTGGACGACATATGACGTTTGGGTGATGATGGATGAATCTTCTTCCTTTTGGACTAAAAAATTCTCCATCGGACCAATGTCGCGAGCTTTTAGGCCAACCGGAGCTAGTATGAATGGCTATTTTGTGATGAAAGAGAGACGTGATAAACTCTGTCATTTCCTCTTGTATGATCCTCACCGTAACAGGGAAGAAAAATGTGTACTCCCATCGAATGGTGTGTATGATAGTCACTACGACTACGAACCTTCGTGTTCTTCGGAGAGCCTTGTTTCGATGAAACGACATATCGAGCAACGATTATCTGCGAGGAGGAGGATAAGAGGAAGAAAGTGAGGAACACCCGAGATGACAATGTTATATATTTTCCATTTATCCATGAACAACAGACAGTTTTCGATTTATATATTTTCCATTTATCCATGAACAACAGACAATTTTCGCTTTTTATTGTTAAAGATTTTACTGTGAGAACATAAGACAATATGATAACATGATTTGTTTTTCTCCGTTTTATAGTTTAAACATGATTTTGAGTTTTAACTTTTCTCTTGTTTGTTGCTGTTTTAATTTATGAACTACATGTTTTAATTTAATGCATAAGAGAATGACATTTTATTTTGGTACCTTCAAATGTTCGAAGTAGTCTCTGCTGGTGTATTTATATGTTAATGGTGAATAAGTTAATCATCGCTTAACATGCTAATTATCACGCTGCTTGATGGTGTTGTAGTACATAGGAAAAATACAATGTTTGCTACTGACCAAAACGAAAGAGGGAGCAATGTGTGGCAAGTGAACATTATTCTCTATTTCTGCTTCTATTGGAATACTATTTTGCTCCAAATAGCACACTTAGGCAATTCTGAGATGTAGTATGCTTGAGAATCTACTTGGACCAATTGAAGGCGTGCTGTGGTGGTGCTGGTGGAAAACATTGTTGAGATATTGGTGGAAGCCATGGGGTGGGGGGGGGGGGGGGGGGGGGGGGGTGCTCATGTGCATATTTGAAAAGTATTGGCACTTCTTTTCTCTTTCTATTGACCAGCTCGTGCGATTAACCATTCTACAGCCTATATTGTACACATCACATATTGACAAATCATAAAGAATGCACGTTCTCTTGGTTAAGTTGTAGTTGTAGTATATAAGGTATTTCAACTTAAACTTTCAAAATAACCCTGCCACACTCTCTCATAAAGCACTCAGAAGTGGGCACCCGATATGTGTGCGTGACCTCACAGAAGCTCTCGTGCTTCCTAGCCGGTAATTTCCAAGTAATAGTACTTTTGTTTTTGATAAAATAATTGGTTCCATGGAATTTGATTTACTTATATATATGAGGAGTTTCATGGATATTGACTGGCTCCGTGTAGTTGCATACCTTTTATATTTGACGAATTTGAGTCCCAAGTCTTCACTGGATAGTAACAAGGACTCAGCTTTAAATTTGAATAACATATCCCAGAACTCAAGAAAAACAAAAAGATGTGTGTAACTCACCGGAACAATTACTAACTCGGTGAAACATGTTACATTTCATCCCAAGAAATTTTCGAAGTAATTTTTCACCTAAAAATGTCTCTTTTGGAGGAGAAGATCGCACTTAAAACATGCTGCTAATTATCACGAGGAGTGGCACTGTACATATATAAAAGGAGAATTTTGTACTTATTCTAGAAAACCAATCCTTTAACAGCAAGCGAACAATTTTCTTTCTTAACTAATGTGAACATGTATTACACCATCACACCACTGCACTTAAATCTCTAGGTGCTGCTAAACCACTGTAAGTAAGAACCCCTATTTTGGTTGATTTATCAGGAGATTCGTGCAAAAAAAGAAAAAAAAAATAACAATCATAAAGGTATTTTCGAGAGCGACTCACCTTAGATCAGTTTAAGTTTGAGATATAGTGGTGTAATTCACTTATTTCAAAGCAAATATTCTATTACTCACAAGTATTAAACAAAATCGTTTTGCTATTTATACAAGTATTAAAATTAGTCCAGAACAATCAAACGCATAATTAACTAATGTCTAGACAATATTTCGTCCAATCACAGCCGATATTGTTAATCCTTAAAAAATCCAAACGCACTTAGTGATTTTAACTATTTGATCATTTCCATTTCCAACGACACACTGGTTCAAGCAACTCCATTACGTATTTTGCAACCCCACACCTGAAGTATGGGCATTCTCAATTGATAGCCAACTAAATCTGTTCCCCACGCGGAACACGCCCCCTTCTGTACTACTTCATCAGTTATCTCTTCTGCTTCCTACTTCAATATCACCGAGTCACCTTGACTCAATAATTTGGTAAGCAAAAAGATATAAGATTTTAAATTTTTTTGACGGTGTTGTAGAGCGGAGTATACTTTACAACACCATGACAAAAATTGTCAAATTTTTACATTGTTTTGTTGACAAAATCATCAGGTCAAGTGACCTATAAAAGTCAATACAGGAAGCAGCAAAGAGAACGGAAGAAGTAGTACATGAGGGCAGGCTCACAAGGGAGACTGGTCTGGAATCTGGTGTTGCAGAGCATACGCATACTAATCAAACATAAATTCTTCTACCAGCCAACCACTTCTTTCTGAGAAAGATGAGTTCTCCTACCCGCCAACCACTTATTACTACTAGTACTACTACTAGTACTATGTAGGGCTGAGCATCAAAAGTTCCAGGAAATGATATGCCCTACTGACTTACTGAGTACCATACAGAAAGACAAGTCGTAATCACTCCATCATAAGGATCAGAACAAATAAAATAAAGATGCATGATTAAGCATTCATCTTAAATGGAATAATGTAGAATTTCACGTAATTAGCTAGGGGGAGCAACTTGTTAATCATCATGCTGCCAGAGATATTAGTTTCTTTCAACTACTATTACCTAAGTAATTGTAAATCAACAGTTATACGAACAACAAAAGTTATGCGCTTTTAGAACCTCCGAGGAAAAATGAGACAATCATTTTTATCATCCTCCATGAATTCCCAACATAAGTTTCGGTTTTAATAAATTTAATTGTGCCAATGTTTCCTAAGAGTTTATCATGTCCATGTGGGAACAGATCCTTTCCAGCCCGAGGATACGTCCAGCCCGTCCAGCCACTACATCATTCTCATTGTTCTGTATAAGTTACTTTTTTCTGAGATTTTTAAAGAATCACCACTCATAAAAGACTCTTCTTCCTGAATCAGTCTCTTTGGTAATATTTGTGAACTCTTTTGAATCTGGTGGTTTGAACTATGAATTAAACATTCTCTGTAGGGTTCCACTTTTCAGGTAAATGGTCCACGTATGGCTGTATTTAATTTTCTTAAATCTTAGAGCATCTCCAACAACAAAACGTTCTTTGGACTAAATTTCTTTCTACCTTAGATTTTACTCCTACATTTTTTGAGTTGTTGTTCCAGCCTAAATATAAGTCATCATCACTATTTTTATTACTATTTAGTTGTCATCATCAAACAAATCTGTGGCTCCGGATTAAACTTGATTTTTTTATGTTTTACACCATGAATAGTAGTCTTTAGTTTTGTCCAGAAAATAAGCCTTGTGTAAATTTAGGCCAGCTTTTACACCAGCTGTTGGAGCTGGTTTTTGAGCAAAACTGGCTTAAATATAATTCAAAGAACGTTTTTCTCTATCTGTTGGAGATGCTCTTAAATCTTATACTGTATTGATTTCTACATATTACAATTTGATAAACGGCTACTGTGTATTCAACGTCAGTGTTAGGGTTTTCCTAAAGTCGTAGCAATTCGGGAAGCTACGGGTCTCCACACGATATGAAACACACACTAAAATACGGCACACTTTTAATATTCTTCTTGATAGATTGATAGAATAAATTGAGCGACTACGATTGTTTATATAGAAAAACTGGACATAGACGGTTCGGACGAACCTAGCTATCTTTAGTCCTTCATACAAATATATATATCTGGATTAGGTTTCCTAAAATTAGTTGGTCAAACTAAATATTTGGAAGTTCGGACTACCCTAACTTTTCCATCTAACTATTTGGTTTGTCAATTTAAACTTTTGAATTCAAAGCTCTTCACTCTTTGTCTTCAAAAGTCCGAATTTCGTTTGTACGCATGTATGTACAATATGCTAATATATGGCGTGTCAGTGTCTTATCAAATTTGTTATTTTGAAGACTAGAGCAGAGATGAGAGAGGGAAGAGTGAAGATGGCGGACGTAGAGATCGGTGGCGGCAAGGTTTGAGAGGAAGAATATGATTTGAGGGAAGAATAGGAAGATGAGAAGAAGATAATTGTCTGGGATAAACTAGTGTTTGTGATATCTCCATTAGTATTTGTTAGTTAAAAGGTGCAAAGACGGATTTTAAAAAATGGAGGTACTGGGTGTCTTTTTGCCTAAACACAAGAATGCAATGTGTCTTTTACGGTATATTAATGAAATATAGCAGTGCGTAGTTAACTTATTTCAAAGCAGGCATTCTATTTTTCACAAGTATTCAACACAATTGTTTCACTATTTATTCAAGTGCTAAAATTATTCCAAGTCAACCAAACATTGGATTAACTAATGTTTGGACGATATTTAGTCTAATCCCAGCTACAACTGTTAATTCTAAAGAAAACCAAACGTAGTCAGTGATTTCAACTATTTGAACTGTTTCATTTAAACGACAAGTATGTCATTATGTCTCTTCTCTGTCTTCTCATTTTGACTTTTTAACTTGTATCTGGATCACTTTGATCGAATGATTTGGATCGCAAAACGAAAGAATTTTTTGATAAATTTTTCACCGTGTTATAGAATAACTTATACTCTACAATACCATGAAAATATTATAAAAAAATGTATCATTTTACTATCCGTACTATCGTATCAAAATAACCAAGTAAATGGTAAAATTTAAAATGGATAATAAGAGAAGAGACCAGTAACAGTATGGGCAATAATTGAGACCCAATCTCGTTTCCCACGAGAAACACGCCCGTAGTACCCTCCTGGTATGGTACCACTCTGTTCTCTCTTTCTATTCATTGTAATTTTTAACTCGTATTTAGATCACTTTGATCAGGTGATTTGGATATTAAAATGATGCAATTTGTTGATAATTGTTTTATCATGTGATAGAGTAACTTTTATTCTACAACACCATAAAAAGATTATTAAAAAAATCACATGACAGTAGGAAGAGAAGGAACGGAGGTGGTAGTAAATAGAAATAAAAGAAAGGGAAGGAAGTACATGTGAAATTGTTAAATTAACTAGAAATATGTTAGTAGGAGGAGACTGTATTAGTGCAGACCTGTTCATTCAGGTTGGAGTGGAAGTGTATTAGGGGTGGTTTGATTTTTATAAAATATTTCAGTTTGACAAAAAAAAAAAAAAAATGAGGGCAGGCTCACAAGAGTCACTTATCTGAATCAATCATAAATTCACCCTGACAAGTGCAGAAAGTACTCGTCGTACTTGGTCTATTTCTTCTTAGTTTCACTTTTTCATCAGTAATTATTTCACTTTGACAAAGTAAATTAGATAGTAAAATGATACAATTTCTTAGTAACATTTTTATTGTGTTGTATAATAAAATAACCTAAAAAGATTATCAAATTTTTGCATCGTATTAGTAATCATATCATCGAGTCAAAGTGACCTAATTAATATTGATATAAGAGGGACCAAGAAGAAACATAAAAACAGATGAAGAACATGAGGAAAGTTTGCAATTTATTTTTTATTGAAACTGACTAGTCACCCTCTATCAACCGCGATGTACTGTTATTTTTTAATCGTCAAACCACAATTTATTACGACTACCGTACTACGTAGGGTGACTAGTCAGTCTGAATCCAACATAAATTGCAAACTTGCCTCTCCTTCCTTCAACTGTCTACCTTTTATCACTCTCTCTCAAGCTATGGTGAAGTTTACATGTTGAGACCTAGCCAAACGTATTTCAAGGGGTCCAATTCCGCTTCTCCATCGCCGGCCCAACTCCTCCGCCGTGTCTTCTCATCGGAGTCAGCCATTTCCGGAGCCGCCGGCGGAATCGGCCAGCCGCTTTCTCTTCTCATGAAGCCCAACCCACTCGTCTCCCGGCTCGCTATCCACGGAACCCCTGGTATCGTCAAATCTTTGGCCATCGCAAGTATTGCCCTCATGTGAGTTCACATTGACACCATCATTTCTTAATTAGCTAGGTTGCTATGTGATGTCGTAGTCTTATGTTTTGGTATGTCGATTCTGTGTTTTAGGCTCTTGTGATCATGATTAGTAACCCAGGCAACTCAACTCTAATTTGCTTAAATTCAGTTTATTCTCTCATACATAGCTGATATGCCTGACTTGCAGGTCGACCGTGATTTCTATGTATAATGGAGACCATTGTACGTGGTGGGAGATAACAACTGTTATTCTCCAAGCGACCAGACAACATGGTCGGGGCTGAGATCGTGTATCGGTTTTTGCAAAACACCCTTTCACTCACGCCAGATGTGATGATGGAGCGTGATGACTGCCAGGTCTACATATACTTCGAAGATTGGAGGCGGACCATGATGCTCGTCATCTACTAGCGGCAATCGTTATCTTGGGGGCATCAAGATCGGTGTAGAAACCGATACACTTGATCTCGGGTACGTATTCAAGCTATTATTTTGTGTGCTTTTGAATTTTGATTGTGTATGTATAGTTGTTTAACTTTTTACGCTATGCTGTATATATAGACACTACGGCGAAGGCTAAACGGGGCCGTAGGAGGACGATGGATGGGGGTAAGTTAGTTCATTTATCATTCACTATAAACTTGTAGTTTCGACTCCATTTTGTGAAGATACTATTTTCTGACAGGTGCAACAATGGTGTGGAGGAGAACTAGCGGGTGACATTTACTACGAAGATTCGAGGTGCACCCACGATGCTTGGTTCGTCTAGCGGCAAATCGTTATCCAGATAACATCACGATCGGTGTAAAACGTGTCCACTTGATCTCAGGTACGTATTTAAACTGTTATTGTTTGGTGGTCTACATGTGCTTTAGATTGTTTAGTTTTGTGTTTCTATACTGTGTATGTATGGTTGTTTAACATTCTGTGCTATGCTGTATAGCATCTATGGTGAAGGCTTCACGGGGCCTTAGGAAGATGGATCCTGACTCTGGGGTGGGGGGTTAAGTAAATTTATCACTCACTATAAACTTTTAGTTAAGTGAGATTTTCCCCTTGGACCTCTGTTAATTTATCACCCACTATTAAGTTTTTGGAATGATTTGCCCTGTATCTATCACAAAGAGACTTTATAGCGGTCCTTGAATATACAAAATACTTCACCAACCCAAGTTATACTAAATTTAGGTTACTCACAGAACAACTGATAAGATTCATTTTCTTAAGAAAAATACAAATATTCAATTTCATCACTTGACGAAATCCCCATAAAAAGTCAAAAAACTTAAGGGATGGCGCTTGTATAAAGAATGACTTCTCATTTTGTTTAAGGAAAACAAAATTGACAACTTTTAATTTTTTTTTTTTTTTTTTTTTTTTTATCAAAATCACCTAAAGCTGAGCAGTGAGCACCAATACTACTAAAAATTAATAATAAGTTGAAGAAATATTATACTTGCGCCGTTTTCTTTTTTCCATAGAAGCCCCCTTCTTACTCCTAAAAGCAAAGGAAATTTGTTGTTTAGGCTCGACATAAAAAATAGAAGAATCTCGAAAGTACTGTGCCTTGAAAACCGGATTAATCGGGCTGTTTGTATTGGTAAGGAAGCTCCATGATTATTTTGCAAGTATATCAGTGTTATAATTTTGAATATCTGTAAAAATCAAGTCCCCCAGTCTCTTTATCAGTCTTCAATTTCTCCCATTTTATCCAGAGGAGCACTCTTGGCACACCCCAGTAGGTAGTAAGAAACATATCATAGCATAGTTAGAGGACGGCTTGAGCAATAGATTTTTTTAATTAACATTTCTTTCCCGCAACTGAACGGACTCTTTCTAAAAAATAATTGTTTGTTTGATCTGCCAATGGGTCGTAGGTAGCATAATGTTGAGCATGCCATAATTATCATTACTAATAAGCATCTTTTTAATTTATTTCAGACATTGGACAAGGGTAATTCACAGCTGAGCATGGTGGTGAAGCATCTAAGCATGCATGTTTGGGAAAACATCTTGTTGTTGGGGGCTTCAATTTCAGTTAGCTATCTAATTATGATGTAGTCTATGAAATGCTTATGTTGTTGGTGTTGTGTATTTTTTAAAACAAAATTTTGATAGTAAATGGGTGTAGCTCAGTGGTAGAGCGTTGCACGAGGGCCCAAGTACGAACTAGGCTTCTGAAAAAAAAAAAAAAAAAAAAAAAAAAAAAAAAAACTCTTGGTTGTTAGTTTTTGTGTAGCAACCGTGTTTTCGGGATGGTCTCTCAGACTCTTTTTGGTTTGTGTACTTTTTGATAGTGCTACTGCAATACTATGAATATTTAACGTAGTAAAATTAAGATACAAAACGAAACAATTTTTTAACAATTCTTCCATGATGTTGTAATAAGAGTACTCTATAATATTATGAAAAAATTAACTAAAAATTACATTGTTTTGCCATCTAAATTGCCGAGTCAAAGTGACAAATTACGAGTGAATAAGCACATAGAGACAGAAAGAATTGGAACATAATGGTAACATATTTTATGGGAATAAGGTATCCTAAAAATGTGACACTCATTATTGCACATAATAGAGGTGTTTCGTGTCAATTGATGAACAATAGGGGTACCGATTTCATATTTACATAAATCCGATGGTGCAAACCGTAAATTATCCCATTCTTAGGAGATTTGATTAAGGCCTTGTGTGGCATTTTCCCCACCCTCAACTTCATATGAGAGCTCTTAGATTTCATATGTTAGTAGTAGTAGTAGTATATTCGTTTATGCTACAAAGAAGAATTTGCAAAAAGTTCATGAAACATCTTGAAAATAATATACTAGATTCTGGTTGATCTCTTCTATCTTCTGGGTTATGACAAAATAGGAATTGACACAATGACCCCGAACGAACACGACATAAAGTTTGGATTTAGTCATAGGGATTTGGGTCCTAAAATGATCGAATAGGTTGAATGTGGGTTGCAACGTAAACCCCGTTTACAATCCGCATAATCTTCACTTTTTAAATAGATTAATAATTTTCGACACACATTTCAAAGTATAAAAGAATGTGATGTATAAATATAACATTGTTCTTTCCATCTTTCAAGAAAAAAAATCTTCACATTTTAGGCACACATGTGGCATATGATAAGACAATCTAGGATGTTATAAATATTACCACATATATGTACGAATTGCTACTTGTCCTGTTTTCGGACGATAAAGAGAACACGGGTATAATCTCCCTTCCTTCCCAAAAGTAACATTTATGTCACACTGGCTATGTCTTTTTATCCATGACGAGTAATGATAATGAAACTGTTTATTGAGGACTCCAGTTCAATTCTCCCATAACAGTAATCTAGAGTATGCTTTCAAACGTGTAATCCAAAAATGATAAAGGATGAGAGAATAAGTCGTGCCCTCTAAGGGGGCCAATCTTTTTAGGTTCCCTTGAAGAGTGCAGTGGATGGGAAACAGGGGGTGATATTGTCGGCCCGGCTAAAGTGGAGCCCAAACATGAATCCAAACCCAGCCCACAAGTGTTAGGCTATATTTTAGGCCTGAGCCCAGGTTGAAACCCAAATTGGTATTATAGGGTTGGATGACCGCCTGGCCAAGCCCACATTTAGTTGCTGTACAATAACAAACCCACAAATTCACGCCAAATGAAATAAAGCTACGGACGGTTCCTCCACATTTGACAAAGTTTCAGAACAGATCCTACGGCTAATTGCGTTACACGTGGTCACCAGCCAACACCGTAACCGTCCTTGCCACGTAGTGTGTGACGCACCCCGGTACAGAGCACACGCGCGTCAATCAGGGTTCGAACTAAACCGACGGATCACAGCCTTTCCTCTTCTTTCTTCAACTGTCTACACCTTTTATCACTCTCTCTTCTCTCACCCAAACGAAGCTATGGTGAAGATTACAAAATGCTGAGATCTATCCAACCACGATTTACTATTATTTGTTGGTCACATCAACACCAGATCTGAGGTTATACCCGATTTCTCTCTCTCGCTCTCTGATACGATTTCTAAACTATACCACTCTGATGAATCATGTAGCTGAAATCTTCTGATTCAGTTAAATTTTCTATTGTACGAATTTGTACAGGTGTTTGGATACGCCGGTGAGGAACAACTAGCCAAGGCATTGACCCGTGATGATCTCTTTAACCTCAATGCTGGTATCGTCAAATCTTTGGCCACCGCAAGTATTGCCCTCATGTGAGTTCACTTTGACACCACCATTTCTTAATTAGCTAGGTTGCTATGTGATGTGGTTTATGTGTTTCAGGCTCTTGTGATCATTATTACTAACCCAGTCAACTCTAATTTGCTTAAATTCAGTTTATTCTCTTATACACAGTTGATATGCCTGACTTGCAGGTCGGGTCGGGTGGTGATTGTTAACCGACCGTGATTTCTCTGTATAATGGAGACCATAGGTAGGCTTTCTTGCATATTTTTCTTTCTTTCAAACTTTTTAATGATATCGATTATTTGATTTCTGAAGTTATTCAAAGATGGTAGGGATGGAATTACCAGTATTTTTTTTTTACTAGCAAGTAGCAACAACCAAATATGTGACTTCATCTGTCATCAGCCATAAAGAAAAGTTAATATGCCAGCTATCTTCAACTCTTCTACCGGACTATATATTCACTATTCTACATTCACTATTCTGAGTTGTACTCATGTCATGTATTGACGAGGCATCGCCATAAGCAGTAATTGCTTGTAAATAAGGTTTAGTCTCATTTATAGTTTAGTCATCTATTAATTATTACTTAAGAGTAGTAATTTGGCATGAGTGCTATTTGATCCCACAATTTAATTATGCGATAATAGACATGTGGCATTAGTTAATTGGCGGCAAATTTTGCGTGTCTACAATAGTGTTTCAACCCTGATTTTGTTTTTTTTGCTTGTAGATATGCGAGTCCACTGCAACGCTTGATGATGGGAGCATGACAGAACTTGCTTAATGTCCATTATTTGGTGCCAATGATGCCTTCAACGCTGTAAGTGTAGATCAATTTTAACTAATCTTTGGTGATTTTTCATCTACATATCATTTTTCTTTTCCCTTTTTTGGCTATATCAAATTATTTCTTCCAATACATGCCGTAGTCTTGGGATCATGTAAAAATAAATTCTTAATATCATCTTCTGTAGCACAATATATACATCATTGGTTCATCATTGATAGCACAATATATAGCTGATTGGTTCACCAATGTGCACACAAATTGTACGGATTAGCATATTTGATTTATTTATATAATAAAATGTTTTACTTGATTGAAAATCTAGTTCATAATTGATTGGTATTTCTTGCAGCTGATAGAAGATTATAACATACTGGATCATGGGTCACATGACCATCAGACAGGTACTACTAGACTTATACGCATACTCTTAAATTCGGGAGTTCCAAGGACTTACAAGTGGGCTAGGACAATTTTGGTTAAGTATTGAGGAGTTCCGAGGAGTACAGTGAGCGACAGGGATGTTAGCTTCACCGGGAAATTTCGGACGGAGCTCCTCAAGCTATTGGGAACGGAGTCGAACTTCTCAACGAGTTTTCACGCAACAGACGGATGGCCCGACAGAGCGTGTGAACGCTTTGCTAAAGTTGTACCCGAGTCACTATGTGAGTGCCAACCAAAAGGATTGGGCGAAGCACCTGGACATATCCCAATTCTCTTATAACTTGCAGCAGTCAGAGGCGACATGGAAGAGTACGTTCAAGCTTGCTACGGGACAACAACCTTTGACGCCGAGCACGCTCGTTGCTTCTTATGCAGTGTCCAACCTAGGATCGTACATGATGGCTAAGGATTGTTCTAAAGTTGTTTATTGATGTTTTCAGTTCAATTCTCTTTTCACAAAAAGCTAGAGTATGCTTTTCCGAACGTGTAATCCAAAAAGGGGTGCTGATAATTACAACACATAGAATACTAGTTACAGCACAATTAAGTAGAAATTGACGACGCTGCCCTTGAATTCTTAAAACATGCTAATTATCACGAGTGGTGCCGATGTACATATATATAAGAAAATTAGGTACTTAGAGAAGGGTCAGAGTCTCGTGAGTCTTGGAACGAATCTGGGTCTCCGTGGGTTGGGTCCCAAGACCCGACCCATTGACCTAAGTGGCAATGTACATATATAAAAGAAAAATTAGGTACTTTTCCTTATTCTAGAAAGCTAACCCTTCAAAGGCAAGCAAAACAATTTTCTTTGTAACTGATGTGAACAGCATTGTTACAACAGCACACCACTGCACTTACGTCTCTAGGTGCTGCTGAACTCCATTGTAAGTAAGAATCCCAAATTAGGTTGATTTATCAGGAGATTCAAGCAAAAATAAAACACCAATTTATATCACTACCGGTGTATCACTGAAGAATAGTTAAGGGATTCAGAGAAGAAGTATACTTGAGCATGTACTTTTAACAATTTAAGGCGTAAACTGAGTTGGTGGTGAAACCATTGCCGAAACGTTGACAAAACGCTTGAGGACTCCTATGCTTTTCTGAAATTGATTTGGTCTTTCTTCTTTCTTTCTATGATCTGCAGTGACTAAGAATGAGAGTTCCACATTGTCAAAGTTTTTTTCCCAGTCCCTAGCTGTCATCGATGTATTCACTGAGTCAGAGGGTCTCACATAACAACACATTATTAATCTTGTCCTAAATTTAAGAGCAATGTTACTCCAAAAGAGACCGTTCGTTCCTAAATTTAAGTCCAGAAGCATTGACCACAAAAGAGACCCTTCGGTCCTTACTACGAAGCCATCAAGATTAGTTTTCCTAACATTAGTTGGTCAAACTATAAATTTGGAAGTTAGGGCGACCATATCATTTCCATATATAATAAGATGTTCGTTGTTCAGTATCTTGGAACCAGCACCGAGGCATCCTTTATGCCCGGCGAAAGACTTTTTAAAATTCGATCAAAATACACACATAGAATCAAAACTCTTCACTCCTCGAATCGAGTGCTCTTCAAAATTTTGAATTTTCTCTGTGTGTATAGTAGTATATAATTATATATATATGTGTGTGTGTGTGTGTGTGTGTGTGTGTATTATTCTCCCGATTTTATGAAATTTTCCATTTCGACGTCTCGATTTACGTGAAACATAGGTTAGTGGCATTTAAGTGAATTTTGCTCAGATCAAGGGAGGTAGACGTGGGAGAGGGAGACCAAACCAAACATGGATAGAGATAATAAGACACGGCGTACTTAAATTAAACCCTAAGGGAGGAAATGAGTTTTTGACCTACACCATTGGAGGCGTTTGATCCATGTAGCGAACCCCGGTTGAAATGTGAAAAAGGCTTATCGAGTTGAGCTGAGTTGAGTTGAGCATAATGTTGATACTTCATACTCCGATGGCGACTCTTTTCTAGTTTGTGTGAAGAAAAAATTAGTTTCCATTAGCAAAAATGCAAAGCCAGCATTTGATTACGGAAACTCCAAAAAAGGGTTCTCAGTGAAGAGAAACAAGATCTACAGTCCAGAAGAAGAAGAAGAAGAAGAAGAAGAAGAAGAAGAAGAAGAAGAAGAAGAAGAAGAAGAAACTGAATCTAGAGAGAGAGAAAGAGGAACTGGGAACGAAGTTATCTTTCTCATTATTCATTAACAGTTGTACAAACACCTATTTATATCTAATCCCTTCCTTCAACAAACCTGTAGGAAGGTTGTTACGAAGAGTAAGAAAATACATAAACCATCCCTAACTATATGTAAACTACATAATAACACCTATGCTCAATAGCCCCCCTCAAACAAAGCTCACAGGAGCTGAAGTTTGGATTTAAGAGCTGAAAACTGAGAATGAGATAATGATTTGGTGAACTGATCAGCTAGCTGGTCATATGAAGAGACATATTGCACTTGAATTTGAGATCTAACTACCATTTCTCTTACAAAATGATAGTCTATCTCTATGTGTTTTGTGCGAGCATGAAACACTGGATTCAAAGCCAGAGCAAGTGCTGATTGATTGTCACAAAACAGCAGAGGTGGATGAGAGGAAGAAATGCTCAATTCTTTACGCAAATAAGTGAGCCACTTCACTTCAGCTGCAACATGAGCTAGAGCCCTGTACTCAGCTTCTGTAGAAGACCTGAAAACTGTAGGGTGCTTCTTAGAAAGCCAAGAAACAAGATTAGAACCCAAGAAGATACAAAATCCATAAGTAGATCTCTTGTCTTCTTTGCAGCCAGCCCTGAAACAGCTCGAAGGACCACGGTTCACAGCTAGTACAACTCAACCAAAATTCAAGTACATTATTTATAAATAAAAAGGAGAAAACCCTCCAACAACGTTTTGAAACAAAGAAATAACAAAACTAAACGTCTGAAATGTCTAAGTGATGAAAATGAAAACTAAACTAAACTTTATCTGCAGCTAGCCTAAGCTTCACCATGTGTGCGCGTTTTCCCCACCTCAATCCCAACCTGCGGGTTTTACAATAGACAAAGCCGACCGCAGGAAAATTTTAAGTCAATAAAAACTGAGTAAGATCATACTACAGCATGTGAAAACAGATGATTGGGCTCAAACTAATATAAGTTTAAAAACAAGCTCTTAGAAATAGAATTAGAACTGTAACAGATAACCGAACCATTTAACTGGATATTAATTCAGCTGAAGTACATAAGGCCCAGCAGGAACGATGTATACAGAGAGGTCACGATGCAATATAAACATCAACAATATAGGTACGTCTTGGGATATCACAAATCCCATTTCACCCCGAGCGTTAAGGGCTACCCTTCGCAACCCCGCTCAAACCGTAGCTAAAAGACCTTAAGTGTCGACACCCCTATACTGTTGTGACCCACACTAGCATAGGTAGTACTCTATAGCTCCTGGCGCCTCCGGACTGAGCCGTAACATAATGAAATGGAGGTTCGCGTCGTGGCGCCTCCGGCCTGAGCCGTAACATAATCAAATGGAGGTTCGCGTCCTGGCGCCTCCGGCCTGAGCCTTCACACGTCCTTTGTACATCGCCCTATTTCTATTAGAGTGAATTAATCTTTCGTTATTTTATCACTGAACCAATGATTTCCAAACAATTAGTTTTCACAAGTATTTTCCAAATCAGGGGTTTGAACAGATTCGTAACAGGAGATATATAAAACAGATACAAAGAAATTTTCACAAGTAATCACATTTTGAGAGTAAAAACTGCACACATGAACTTACCTGGATCAAAGGAAGCTCGGCACACAAAAGCAAGCGGAACTAATAGTATGGATCCTCAACGAATTGATCGTCTACGAACTCGGAATCTACAATAGTCAAATAATCCTGACATTAATACGCAACCAATCTCATACAACAAATACAATTATGCCCTATATGCAAATGCAACGAATAACTCGAACTAGCCTCCCCCAATCTAATCTATATATACTATTTGACAATGGGTTTCTTTGAGAGCTTGCCACGTGGCATTGCTATTTAAATATCGTTGAAATTAATATGAAGTTAAGATTTAAAAATGGCGCTGTAGTTAAAATTTTAAAATAGTGCCACATTTCGAAATTAAATGTGGTAAAAAAAGATTGAGGTTGATTGAATGTTCTTAATTGGAAGAAATATCCAAACAGTGGCTGAAAATTAGCTTTTCTGGATATTTTATGGTAGGGTCAAGATTGATTGAATAAGAAAATTACCAAAATCATTGAATTGTTTGATATGGCTATTTAAGAAATTGTTTGTCTATTATATTAATCACAATCAGACATTAAATCCCATTGAGTGCAATAACTTTTAATTTATTCAATATCTCCTATTTTTTCTTATATATACTCGCTAGACATGAGTATCAATCAATCCATAAGGTTAGTTCCCGTTCGTTCCGGCACTGTCATTTTTTTGTTATAAAATGTGTCATGTTTTCCTATATTTTTAACTATCATGTTCTCAATGTTATTATTTTTTTCCATTTTTTTTTCTTCAATATAGCTTATCTATATGAAGTTCAGAAGAAGAAATGTTAGTTCCCTTTGTTCTTTCTCTGTCAAAATTTTCTTATTCTTTACTATCATTTATTTATGAGAAATTCAAAAAAGCAGTGTTCAAAATTTGAAACTGAAAGTGTAATTATCCTTACGAAAGATCATACGTAAAGCATACAGCTAAATGATCATCCAACAGTAAATTGTGTCAATGATACATGGTCTTCACTTTGCCGCTGAAAATGGATTCAGGAGGTGTATTGTGGAAAGTAATTTGTCGGAGACGCAACTATTAAGTCAATCGTGCTTGGTCATCCGGGATAAAGAGAGTGTGCTCTTGATAATGAGAGACTTTGTTGATGAGAATCTTGAGCTACTACAGAAGTCCGAAGAGGCACACTTGGTGCACACGCGGCGAACAAGTAACATGCTCGCATATTTATTTGCTCCAAAGGGTCTCGAGTTTGTGGAGGTCATATATTTTACCCAAATGCCCGAATGGGGCTACTCATGTACGGACTTTTAATATTGAGCCAATCAGCCCAATGTATCCGACTTTGTTAAGCTCATTTGAATATATATGAATTTAGGGCGATTCAAAATCTCTTACATTTCTTAATTTTGCAAGGAAACAATTTTGTACGCAATTATCATTTTTTATGAAGGATCGATCAAGATTGTTGGGTGCTTAGATGTATAATCAGTTCCAATAAAAATATGGCTTAATTGCTGATTGGATAGTCTCATTTTGCCATAAATGAGTGATGACAATCTCTATTTTTTTATTGGACGGTTGCATTCTCAATTTAAAATTATAATGTCTTATATATATTACAAACATTTAAACGTATATAAATATATATATAATCTATACGTTTTTTTGTCATGGTCCATTAATTTTCTCTCATTTTAAAATTTGGTTAACTTTTATTTAAAATGTTGATTCAGTTACTAATTTTTTGTAAGATTTTTAAAACTTCCTACGAATATGTAAGTTTAAATCTACTCGCCCTTACATTTCTCTAGCAAACCATTGGTGCATCATACGGAAAATATATAATAAGTATGGTAAAATTTTAATGATTACCAACAAATTAAAACAATAAAGAAAATAAAAGAATATTTTGGACAATTAAAGTCATACTTCATCCAGTTTGGATCATCGGTTCAACTGGCCAAATCATATATTTTTTAAATAAAATTATATAAAATAACATCAAATACACGACAAACTTAATTTATGTGCATTCTATTTACGTTTATAAAACTACACCAGACCACGAAAACTTAAAAAAAAAACTTTATTTAAGTGCCTTTACATTTCATTTGGTTCTTCATAAACTCAAGTATGGTGAATAAAAAGTAATTGAAATTAAAATATCTGAAAAACTTGGAAAAATCAAATCAAATGGTGACTATTTAAATTAAACAATCAATCATCATATCCGGTAAGAAATTTCTAATTATGAAGTCTCACGTTTGGTGTACAACTGAAAATTCTGCCTAACTAATTAAAGAGTTTACGAGTTTAACTTCAGAATCTAAATGTCTGCATATATATAATTTGCAAAGATATTCAAAATATTTTAAGATTTATAAAAAGTCATAGCGATGTTTAGATTTAAATTTTTAAGTGCATCATGTCGTGCATCGCACGGGCACATTGCTAGTTTTAGCCTCTAATAAAATGTACACCCTTCAACATAACTCTCAAGCACGTTACTAGACGACTACCTATATAAACTGACCCATAATATGAGATGTCGATTTAAACAAAAGACAATCCATTTTAATAGACCAAAGAAGTTGTACTTTTGAATACAAAACCGCAACTTGTGTTTTAGTAGATAAAAAAAAAATACCATTTATAATTATATCAAAAGATGACATTTTAATTTTGGAGAAGCTTCTACTTTAAGCTAAACAAAAGAGCCAATGAGTTTGGTATAGTTCCTTAAACTGGAGATTCAGAAAACAACTTATTTTCGTACAGTAAATAAAATATTTGATCATAACTTAAAATATATATACATATATATATTCAGCAAAGTGAACTTCCAAAAATGTTAGTTGTAAATTAAACAAGTAAATAAACAGATAATATATAAAAAGAGTTGTCCATGGCAATTTAAACACCATGGCATACACTGACAACATTTTTTTCCCTCCTTTGAAACTCAGATCTAGTCGGAGAACAACCAAATTGAGGGGGAGGGGGGGAGAACAGCCTCCTAGCCGGGGAAGGGGAGAATAGCCACCAAGAGCAAAACCCAGATCTGGCCGGCGAGAACCCTCACCAACTGACCTGCAACAGCGGCACGCCAATGCTGGATGTCTGTTTGCCTAAACACAAGAATTCAATGTGTCTTCGATGGTATATTAAATACATTTTGCCCCCTGATTTACGGAGAAAATACCTTTTGCACCCCTATCAGTGGATGGAAGGTGGACATATACCCCCTTGTGTTACGATCCGTTAGTGGAGGGGTGCAAACTGACTTTTTGTGACCATTTTACCCTTACAAATTGTGGAAAAATAACACCCTTTTTGTTTATTATATATGTTCTTGAGGTTCTTGGTGTTCTTGAGCACCACCACCTCCACTACCACCAAATCCCAACCACCACCACCACAGAATCCCCACCACCACCACCACCAACAACAACAAACATTCATTTCACAAAAAACAGAGCATGAGAGCAAGCATTAATGGATCAAAACTACAAGTGACCAACAATTATCTTCATCAACTTTAATGTACAGAAACTAAAAAAAATCTCAAATTAGCCATTGAACATTATCTGTCATACTTCACAGGGAATAATTAGGCTAACTTTTGATTAGGAAATTGAAGAGAACAATAATACTAGCAACAGAGATGGATCAACCACCACCACCACCACCACCACCACCATCACCACTACTACTACTACTACTACTACTACTACTACTACTACTACTACTACTACTACTACTACTACTACTACTACTCCATTATCATCAACTGCAGATTTTTGAAACATAACCATGAAGTTTCCAGAAAACGGAAAACCTATATGAGCTACTAATTACCAAAATGAAGAAACAATATGCATAAACTACGAAATTAGCCATAAGAAACACCAATACTCAAATCAACTGCAGATTTCCCGAACCAGTGAGTCTGAATGTCTGATACAACACCGTGAGTTTTCAGCAAAACAGAATTTAGCTGCTAATTAGGAAATTGAAGCAACATGATGCACGACTAACTCAGAAATTAACACCAGATCGATCAAAAGACTGAAAACAGAACACTCAACTTGATTTTTCCACCATTACCATTGGTGACCCCTCTTTTTCTTCTACTTCTTGCTCTTCTTTGCAGATCCAGGTCCATAAACACCATCCAGAAGCTTCGATCCAATCAGAAAGAGAAATCAAACGTACCATACATCATCTTATCTTCAAGCGATCCAGAAGAAATTCCTCGTCGTCGTCGATCGAGTACTCTTTCTCAAGCGATCCAGTACTCTTTCTCGATCCAGTACTCTTTCCCAACGATGCCGTACATCACCTTTACACTCGCTCGATCCAGATGAAGAAGAAGAGAAGGACGGTGGCGGTGAGGACACCAGATCAAACCCCGATGCGGGCAGAGGGACCCGTTTCCTTGCCCTCATCGTCTTCGTCAGTCGTCGTCGTCAGTCGTCTTCCTCATTGGAATCATCGGTGGATGGCGAATCGGAAGCGGGTGATTGGGGGCGACGTTGGAGTTCCGGCGAGTGGATCGACGGCTAGGGCTATTGAAATTGGGGGCGGAGGTTCCGGCGAGCGGATCGACGGCGAGTGGATCACAGGGAGTTCCGGCGAGTGGACCGACGACGTTGGAGTTCTTGTGCTGGGTTCGTGAGCGAGTGTTGGTGGTGGTGGTCCGACGGGGAGAGACACACAGGAGGATGGAGGTGAGTGAGAGAGAAGAAGAGAGGCTGAATAGAGAGATATTAGGGTTTGGAAATGGGGAGAATTGGAGAAG
Organism: Linanthus parryae; assembly: GCA_023055425.1. Lineage (NCBI taxonomy): Eukaryota > Viridiplantae > Streptophyta > Magnoliopsida > Ericales > Polemoniaceae > Linanthus > Linanthus parryae. Next base: position 121,303,882 of record JALGPY010000004.1, on the reverse strand, counting down.
GAGATGCTATTTATAGTGTGGTAATTTCTCATTCTTCAAGGCTATTTTTATCTTTTCACCGCTCCGTTAGCCTCCGTTAGTCTCCATCCACTGACAGGGGTGCAAAGGGTATTTTTTCCATAAATTCGGGGGCAAAATGTATTTTCCCCATAAATGGAGGGTGCATTTTGTCTTTTACCCTAAAAAAATATAGCAGTGTGTAGTTCACTTATTTCAAAGCAGGCATTCTATTTTTCACAAGTATTCAACACAATCGTTTCACTATTTATACAAGTGCTAAAATTATTCCAAGTCAACCACACATAGGATTAACTAATGTCTGGACGATATTTAGTCTAATCCCAGGTACAACTGTTAATTCTAAAGAAAACCAAACGTAGTCAGTGATTTCAACTATTTGATCCGTTTCATTTAAACGACAAATATGCCATTATGTCTCTTCTTTTTCTACTCATTTTGACTTTTTAACTCGTATCTAGATCACTTTGACCGAGTGATAGATCGCAAAACGAATGAATTTTTTAATAATTTTTTCACCGTGTTATAGAACAACTTATACTCTACAATACCATGAAAATATTATCAAAAAAATATATCATTTTACTATCCGTACTGTTGTGTCAAAATGACCAAGCAAATGGTAAAATTCAAAATGGATAGTAAGAGAAGAGACCAATAACACCTACACTAGTATGGGCAATAATTGAGACCCAATCTCGTTTCCCACGCGAAACACGCCTCCCATGGAATACTCGTAGTACCCTCCTGGTATGGTACCACTCTGTTCCTCTCTTTCTATTCATTGGACTTTTTAACTCGTCTTTATGTCATTTTGATTAGATGATTTGGATATCATAGTGATGTAATTTGTTGATAATTTTTTCACCATGTGATAGAGTAATTTTTACTCTACAACACCATAAAAAATTATTAAAAATTCTTCTAAAAAAAAAGATTATTAAAAAATTGTATCAACTTACTATTTAAATTACCGGATCAAAATGACCCGGTAAATAGTGACAAAATTCAATGTTTATGTACTAAGGAAGCTCAGGCATTTACTGTTCATGTAGATTGTATTGGCTTAATCCCGGCCGTTGAATTTAACAAAAAATTAAGGCTCAAATGTGAGGAAAACATGTGAAGAAAAGCATGGGGAATCGAACCTCTATGAGCTATGATATGTCCTTGTTGGGTGGAAAATTAGTACCGGAGGGACGGGTAAGTGACTACCACTCCGTCCCACCAGTTTTGCACCGTTTGGACTTTTAGTTTGGACTTTTTCGCCGTTATTGGGTCACTTTGACCCGATAATTTAGATTGCAAAACGATACAATTTCTCGATAACTTTTTTTATGATATTGTTGATTCAGAGTTACACTACAACACAATGAAAAAAATATTTTGAAATTGTAAATTTTTGTTATCCAAATCACCGGGTCAAAGAAATCAGTGAATAGCGGTAAAAGTTCAAATGAAGCAAAAGAGATGAGAAGAAGTAGTAGTAAATAGAAATAGAAGAAAGAGAAGGAAGTACTCGTAGTAAATGAGGACAGGCTCACAAGAGTCACTTATCTGAATCAAACATAAATTCACCCTGACAAGAGAAGAAAGTACTCGTAGTACTTGGTCTGTTTCTTCTTAGTTTCACTTCTTCATTCGTAATCGTTTCATTTTGACAAAGTGATTTGAATAGCAAAAGATACAATTTCTTTGTAATTTTCTCATAGTGTTGTAAAGTAAAATTATTCGGAAAAATTATCAAATTCTTACATCGTATACTACTCAAATCATCGAGTCAAAATGACCTAATTAATATTGATATAAGAGGGACCAAGAAGAAACATAAAAGCAGACGAAGTACGTGAGGAAAGTTTGCAATTTATTTTTATTGAGACTGACTAGTCACCCTCTGTCAACCAGGATGTACTGTTATTTTTTAATCGTCAAACCACAATTTATTACGACTACCGTACTACGTACTACGTAGTCTGAATCCAACATAAATTGCAAACTTACCTCTTCTTCCTTCAACTGTCCCTTTTATCACTCTCTCTCACACACCCAGACAAAGCTATGGTGAAGTTTACATGTTGAGACCTATCCAAGCGTCTATCAAGGGGTCCAATTCCGCTTCTCCATCTGCTGCTCACCTCCTCCGCCGAGCCTTCTCATCGGAGTCAGCCCCGGAAAGGAAAGTCACCATTTTGGGAGCCGGGTTGGATACGCCGGTGAGGAACAACTAGCCAAGGCATTGACCCGTGATGATCTCTTTAACATCAATGCTGGTATCGTCAAATCTTTGGCCACCGCAAGTATTGCCCTCATGTGAGTTAATTCACTTTGACACCACCATTTCTTAATTAGCTAGGTTGCTATGTGATGTGGGTAGTCAGATGTTTTGGTATGTCGATTCTGTGTTTTAGGCTCTTGTGATCATGATTAGTAACCCAGGCAGCTCAACTCTAATTTGCTTAAATTCAGTTTATTCTCTCATACACAGCTGATATGCCTGACTTGCAGGTCGACCGTGATTTCTATGTATAATGGAGACCATAGTTCGTGGTGGGAGATAACAACTGTTATTCTCCAAGCAACCAGATAACATGGTCGGCGCCAAGATCGTGTATCGGTTTTTGCAAAACGACCTTTCACTCACGCCAGACGTAATCATGAAACGCGATGAGTGCCAGGTCTACATATACTTCGAAGATTCGAGGCGGACCCATGATGCTCGTCATCTACTAACGGCAAAATGTTATCTTGGGTGCATCAAGATCGGTGTAGAAACTGGTACACTTGATCTCAGGTACGTATTCAAACTATTATTTTGTGTGCTTTTGAATTTTGATTGTGTATGTATAGTTGTTTAACTATTATTTTGTGTCCTTCCACACCATGCACTCTTTTGCCAGACTAGTCACCCCACCACCATAATTCACGAAAAGCTTCTATATTAGCTGGCAGTAAGAAACATGTCATTGCATAATAAGAGGATGGCTTGAGCAATAAATTTAATTAACATTTCTTTTCCCACAATTGAGAGTGTTTTCACTTTCCAGCATTTAAGCCTACCACCGACTTTTTTTTACCTGCCAATGGTTGTAGGTAGCAAAATGTTGAGCAAGACATTATTATCATTACTAATAAGCCTCTTTTCAATTTATTTCAGACATTGGACAAGGGAAATTCACAGCAGAGCATGGTGGGGAAGGATCTAATCATGCATGTTTGGGGATGTTTTCTGTTGCTGTGGGTTTCTTGAGTTAGCTATCTAATTATGATGTAGTCTATGTAATGGTCATGTTTTATGTTGTTGGTGTTGTGAATTTTTTAGAACAAAACTTTGGTTGTTAGCAAATGAGTGTAGAGGTAGAGCGTTTGAAGTTCCTGTATGAGGTCCTATGTACGAACCCGGCTTCTAAAAAGAATCTAACCCTTCTTCTTGTGGTGAAGTGATGTGGAAGAAGAGCTTTTGCCATTTTTGTTTTCAACTAATCTAATTCATTCATATTCCACACAAAAAAAAATTCAGTCCAATTCAATCCGCCTAAATCCGAAAAATCATACGTGTCATGAAAGAAATAATTTTGTTCATCATGGATAAAGAGCATCAAATGATGGATGGATACCACCAGGAGGCCCCAAAGCGGCTTCTCCTGAATGCCTCCTTTGGGGGTCTCATTGTACAGTCCACAACTTAACTACCAACGACTAAGAAACAACACAGCGACTATAATACAAGTCTACATCATCAAACCAAGACAAAGCTGACAACATGCCTACCTTGACCACACGAAATACAACAGACCCAACAAAACAGCAAACAACTAGATAGCAAAGAACCCCAAACGAAAACTACTTAGATATGCAACCACATATAAGACCATGTACAAGCCGGACACACAGAAGCACACCCCCAACAACAGTCACCAGAAAAGACTATGTTTGAGCACAAGTCCCTTCATTGGCCTCCTGAGAAAACCCTCCTCTAGCATCATCCATCCATCCATCCCTTCTCAAGTCATCACTGTACTGAGCATAAGAAGAAATCAGTACAATACAGACCTGTATGATACTAGTGCACAACACTAAGAAATGAGAAACATGTTTTTACTTCCATGAAGTTGAGAATCAAATTCAAATTACATAAGAGTATACTTTGCATTTGCATTCGTAGACTGAATCATGGAATATGTAAGAAACAGTATTTTCTCTTTGCGCATCGTCAGGACATGTTATTACTCAGTTCTTCTAATTCAAATTCATCTTCGGGTTTCTTTCTTGTGCTCTTGCAACTTTTGTTTCATATTCACTACTCCGATGGAAGGAAGTGTATATGATGACGGGGATACCATGTACCTCATTTGAGCGTTTGCTGCATCTGCTTTTTGAGATTCAATCCTGGCACAGAGACAAACAAAGAGTGTGATTGAAAGTGTAGATAATGAAATTAAAGTACATGCAGTTAGCAATATGAAGGACCTGAAATTGCATAAGACCTCGAATGGTAATAGATAAATGAACAGAAAAAATGGGCTCCTCATTGCAATATGAATGCAAGTCAGGGTAATAATATGCAGGTGAGGTGTTCTGGAAAAAACTAACACATTAAATTGCGTCTTAACGCCCTAGTTTTGACAGTAATGAGAACTTCATTGATACATCTGAAGGATCCAGGTCTTTTTTCTTAATGCGTGAAAAGGCATTTGCATTAAAAATAACAACCAGTCAGCTTGGGATGAAATACTCTACTTGAAAAAACAACCAGGTATTATTTGCAACTCAGATTCCATGTTTTTTCAGCCTGCAACATCACAACGCAATCGTGCAAATAATTCGTACTTCATAATATCAACCAATCAGGCGTGGTCTCAGACCAAGAACTAATGCAAGAAAATCAAATGTGACCAGGATTAAAGAAAGAAAAATGAAGAAAATGGTATGCCACGTGTTTTTGGCTAATTAAAGGTGATTTATACAACTTCTAAAAAAAAAATCGAGCATGTCGCATTATAGAGTAGAACAAAATCACTCTAAAAGTCCTCGGGTTCTAGATGAATCATTAGACTAAAAAGAGAAATAGGAAAGTTATGGCATTAATCTTGTATATCCACATTTTAAGATGGGCACTCCTATAAGTTAGGAATATTCAAAGTAAGCGAGAGTTTATCTGGAAGCAACTTCATTGAATAGAGATAACAGTGTGCATTGATTAAAATTACGACCGAAAAGCTAAACCCACGTGACACAACTTAACCCCTCAAGACTCCAAAATACTTTGCACAGATATGGTCTGCTGAATTTTTGAGCCAAGGGAAAAGTACTGAACATTCAAAATCTTGAGTTCAAAAACTTACACTGGATCACAGCTGCTGTCAGTCATTACGTTCGGACCTAGCCAAAATTAGAACTTTATTAATCATCTTTCGCTTCTGCTTCTACTACTTCGACTAAACAAAACTTGCATAAAAGTTTAAATGACGAAAAAACTAAAAAAGAAAGAAACGTACCTTCTTGTAAGATTGCATTGAGAAAGTCAGAGAAATGTCACTGCTTATGAAATTACCCATCTCTTACCAATTAAAGCAATATTAGCCACTCTGTTAGCAAAGAAAACCAGGAAATAAAGTTAAATCATCATGTCAACACTGAAGAGAGAAATTAATGAAGTACATCAAAGTGTTTCCAAGCTTTTGAATCCAGTGAAGAAAGCAATTTTAGAGCACACATGGAAAAACCTAAATGAATAATCGGCTCAAGGATTAGTTGGCAAAGTCTTTGGGTGCTTCGGAGCAATTTTTCGGAAAAAAAGGTTCACAACTCAAGAGATGGGAGAAAAAAAACCAAAATACAATACCTAAAAGTATCATGAGACCAATAGCTACATCAGAAAGAGCTGGATGCGTAACTGGTGATTTCGACGTCCAACTTGCAAGTGGAGAACGAACTGGTGCAGCTTGAGAAGGCTGAAATCTGAATGCAAAAAAAGAAATAGAAAACTTGATATGATAAGAAAACTAAGTAACACATCAGTATGATGGTGTATTGTCCATTCAGCAACATGAAGAGCTAACCCCATTGATTAAAATTAAGACTGAAAATCAATATATAAAAAAATACACCAGAACGGTTGAATATAGGACCAAGTGCAAGAACTCATGTTAGAAGTCTGGTCCTATATTAACAATGGTAACACCTAGAATGCTAAAATCAAAGTGTTATCCAATATAGTACACTTAACTGGTGGTGGCAGAGTTACAGCCCATTAGAGTACTATGCACATCTAAAGATAGGTGAAAGAGACACTTACTATGACTGTAAGTGACGATGATGTCCAATCCAACAATATCAAGGGAATGGTTGCCTTACTCTGACTTTGAAAAGTCCCAAACGGTGACCTCACGTATGGCTTCAACCAAGAGAGGCGTGAATCTGAAAAGAAGAATAACCAAGAAGTAGTATCAAGTAAAAACCAAAAATGATTTGGTAGTAGTAGTACTATTACAGAGGGATGCAAGTACAGACCACTACCTCATAAAGGTTTAAGCAATATTACAGGATTTCTAAGATGCACTACTATCCAACTCAAACCAAGTTCAGTAATAACAGAGGTGGCATAAATATGATATCATAGCACAACTAAGAGATAATGATTCACAAATACCTAATGAGCAAGAGTAGTTCTTGATGGAGACTAAAATTTTAGAAATAGATACCACCCCAGGACACACAACTGGATCCTAGGAAAACCAAAACTTCAAGGCTTCATATACCTTTCTCTTCATTCTAATTCAAACTTTTTCAACTTCAGAGATATGGATTCAGCAACATTACTGTACAATTATCTCAAGGTTTGCTCAGAAGGATGGATACGTAACATGGTAGTAGCATCTAGTGAGCAATAGGAGTAGCTAGAGTAGTCCAGAACGTCAAAATCTCATAGAAATGAAGTTCGAACCTTTAAAAAATCAGAGAGATATTGGTATATATGAGTATTTAACATTAAAGTACTGCAGGGCGGTAAACTCTTATATACTTTATAAGTTTTGACATTTGCGTCAAATTCGACTTCTGTAGCCTAAATCAATATTCACGGTGCATACAAATATGTAAATTGCAGGAAAGTAAAAGCATGTATCTTGCAGAACAGCAGAACCGAGCCAGCGGAACTTATATTTTGGGGAAAGATTAAAAGTGTGAATAGTGATAAGAGACTAATTATAAGTTTGCTTATGATAGCCTCGGATGTTGCTTCGGAGTCACAGTACAGAGAGCATAGCAAAAGAACACCACGCACCTGAGGGGAGATCCTGGGCAAAACCCCAGTGAAATCTCCCCCAAAACCAAACAAGTATCTTATTTAGTATTACGATAGGTGACCTGCCAAGCCAGCGCACCCGACATGCCAAAGGCCAGATGGTACAGAACAATCAGAGTCAAACAGCCCCCTGAATTTAGACCGTTAGAACACCGGTCATCTCTTCTACATCTATCAACAACACATAGAACCCCTAACATCTTCCACTAGCAATCACTCCCTGACCTCGAACACCGGTCATTTTACTTAGGTATTGCTCGCTTTGCACATATATATTTGCTGATGGAAACTAGTTTCTTCTTCACACAAACTGAAAAAGAGTTGCCATCAGACTATCAACATCACACACCTTAAGAACTAGATGCTCAAATCAACAAACCTTTTTCAAGTTCAACCGGGGTCGCCTCCATTGGTGTCTGTCAAAATTATTTCCCTCCCGTAGGGTTTAATTTAAGTAAGCTGTGTCGACTTATGGTCTCTATATATATTTTCTAATGGAAACTAGTTTCTTCCTCACACAAACTGAAAAAGAGTTGCCATCAGACTATCAACATCACACACCTTAAGAACTAGATGCTCATATCAACAAACTTTTTTCAAGTTCAACCGGGGTCGCCTCCATTGGTGTCTGTCGAAACTCTTTCCCTCCCTTATGGTTTAATTTAAATAAGCTGTGTCGACTTATGGTCTCTACCGGGGTTCGTTTTGGTCTACCTCTCCCACGTCTACCTCCCACAATCCGAATAATATCAATTAAATGCTGCAAACCTGTGTTGCACGGAAAGAGAGACGTCGAAGCCTGTGTGTGTGTGTGTGTGTGTGTATATACATACATACAATACATATATCTATATATATATACGCATGTGTGTGTGTGTGCGTACACACACACGCGTACAAAATTTTGAAACTACTTGATTCCAGGAGTAAAGAGCTTTGATTCTAAGTGTGTACCTTATATTTGTTTGAAGTTCCAATTGACAAACCGAATAGTTAGATGGAAACGCCGCTAGGGTTGTCCTAACTTCCAAATTTATAGTTTGACCAACTAATGTTAGGAAAATTAATCCGGATAGCTTCGCAGTAAGGACCAAAGGCTCTATTTTGGGGTAAATGCTTCCAGAGTTGCAGAATTAATATTGCACTTAAATTTAGGACAACATTATTAATAATGTGTTGTTTTGGGAGACCCTCTGAGGCTCTGACTCACTGAATCTGTCAATGACAGCTAGGGACAAGGAAAAAAAACTTTGGCAATGTGGAACTCTGGTCCTCACTGGTCACTGCAGATCATAGAAAGTAAGAAGAGAGACCAAGACAATTTCAGAAAAGCACAAGAGTCCCCAACGGTTTTGTCAACATTTCGGCAATGATTTCGCCACCAACTCAATTTACGCTTTAAATTGTTTAAAGTACATGCTCTTTGAATCCCTTAAGTGTGCTTTACTAGCCCCATCCCTGCCGTATCCCAAAAAGCTTAATCCCTTACTTACTTGAGGTTGAACCTGGCAAACTCCCATGCTCTGCTCCTGAAGCAGAGGCGGCATATCCCGGGCGGGCTAACAACTCTCTCAGGGGACATTTGTCGACTTTAAAAGAGGGATTCAGACACCTAACGACAATCTACCACTTGAAGAAGAGTTTGATCCTCATCAGCTCCAAAAGTGGATTCCCACCACCTATTAAGGAACTTGCAAAAGCAAGGGTGTCCAAGATGTAACTTGAAGGGTCAGCCACATTTTCAACAAATAAATTTAGGGTAAAAGACATTTTCCACCCCTCCATTATGGCTAAAATACAGATACCCCCTGCACTATGGTTAAATACGGATTGCTCCTCTGTTAGAAGATGGAGGTAACGGTGCACTAACGGAGGAGCGAAAAGACAAAAATACCCCTAAAATTTAACGAAATTACCCCACTAGAAAAGCCATTTCCTTCCCTCCCCCTCCTCATTTCGTAACCCTAGCCAATTTTTATCTCTTCCTCTCTCTCCCTCCTCTTCAACACCCAACCCAGTTCAAGCCTCTCTCTCTCCCTCCCCTTCAACAACCCAGAACAACCTCTCGATTTCAAGCTCTCGATTGATAGGTTTTTGAGGGCATGATTGTCATCATCTCGATTTCAAGCTCTCGATTGATAGGTTTTTGAGGGCTTCCCCGTTCTGGTTTCCTAGTTCAGATTTGAGCTCCTGTGGCGGTGAGAGTCAGGTCGCCGGTCAGCTTGACCGGTGGTCATGTTCTGAAGCTGAGGAAGGCTATTTCGACAGAGGAGAGCTGGGCTGTCGTGCGTTTGGGGTTCGTTGGCTGGAAATCTGAGTCTCAGCTTCTCCCTTCACCGAGTACACCTGAGTCTCGGCTTCTCCCTTCACCGAGTAAATCTGAGTCCCGGATTCTTCTTGCGGCAGAGACCTCTGGGCAGTACCCTGCACAGTACCTCCCTGCTCTGAATCTCTCTAACCCGAACCTCACTGAGCACTGGTCTGATCTGATGCTGCTCCCTCGTTGGTGGAACCACCTTTGATGGCGATAGGTCTGGTCTCCAGAACCAGCACAGTACAGTTGATTTAACGAGGACTTGATTTATGTCTGGTCCTCAATGGTTACGCATATTCTGCTGCATCACAATGGGGCACTTGATAAATGTTATATGTACATACCCTATGCGAATGATTTTGAGTTTTCCACTGCTGGGTATTTGATTCAATTCTGGGTTCCAATTTGATTTAGTAGAGTTCAATTCTGGGTTTCAATTATGTTCTTGTTGTTACCAAGTTGGTGTTCTGCCGAATTTTCCCATTAGGCGATGATGAATTTGATGTGTTGAATTTAGGTACTAAGAAATTGCTTTTTTCTTGGCAGGGCAATTAGTTTTGCAGCCATGGTAGTAGCAATCTTCTTTGCCTGTTTTCAGTTATAGATCCGACACTATTGTTAAGTTTTGCTCTTTGTTGTTGTTTGTTTGTTGTTGTTGTTGTGGTGGTGGTGGTGCTGTTGCTGGTGGGGATTCAGTGCTGGTGGAGGTGGTGGTCAAGAACACCGAGAACATAAAAAATATGAACACAATAATAAACAAAAAAATTGTGGTATTTGTCCATAATTCGTACCTTGTAAGAGAAATGGTCAAAAAATTAGATTGCGCCCCCACTAACTGATTGTAACAGAAGGGTGATATTTCTCCACCTTCCATCCACTGACCGGGGGTTATCTGTCTGTGACAAGGAAGCAATATGTATTTAACCATAGTGCAGGGGTATCTGTATTTTAGCCATAATAGAGGGGTGGAAAATGTCATTTACCCATAAATATATATTGACATGTGCAAGTACTTTGTCCAGGATGAAGAATTGGGAAAAAAAGTTTTTGCCTTTTGGGCCAAGGACAGGTGAATAATCTAGTTTTTGAACTCAACTACAACTCTATTTGCGGATGAGGATTCACCCCGCTGAATCATGCATTGCAGAACTTGTTTTGAGTTTGGCTAAAGTAAGAACTACAAGAAATTTTTGAACTCAACTACAACTCTATTTGCCCATCTTGTTTCAACAGTTTTTTCAGTCAACCGGTGTCGTTAAAGTCCTAGAGAGCTCATATACTTGTAAAATTCAGGTAGATATGGAACAACAAAAATTATCCGCTACATGTAAACAAAAAATTAAAAGAAACTATCGGTCCAAAAGATAAAAGAACATTTAACCCTGTCCAATTTACAGGTTAATTTGACCAGCAACTCCATATGCATAATTAGCATCTCTACGTAATACTAGCCAATAAATATTTTATAATTTAAAGAATACTCTACATATTTATTTTAAATATTATAACATTTTAGTAAATGCTATAATATTTTAATTAAATGATTATCTAAATAACATATGGCATGTTCTCAATATATCCTACAAGAGAATTTTAAAAAATTCAAGACATGTCCATCACGAACATGGACACTCAAAATACAAAAATATCTACTTGATGCAAGGAAAACTTTAAAGATTCGCTAAAATAAACAGTCAAATAGAAAGTCTATTCGATGATTTTTTTCACCGATAATGTATATATAAGAGAAGCTCGTAAGAGCACATAAATAAAGCAAAGCGGTTTCTACCCACCAGTATCGAAAGGAAAAAAATATTTGTACACAACGTTTTAGCTTACGGAAATCAAGACCACTACCTTCAACTCTAAGGAAAAATATAGACAAGGAAATATTCATAGATCCTCCTCTTGCACTTGCAAGTTGCAGCGCGACAACCTTATAGCAGAGCCATCACGGAAGGTCCTGTCACAAACTACACACATCAATAAAAAAATTGGCAACATAATTAATGAATGGATCCACCACTTTCAGAGTCATAAAAAAGAAAGACACTACCTACTAGATACAATGAATTTTGGACATGACTAGAGTCGGAATAAAAGATGCCATTCGAGAGGAGTATAGTAAAATGTAACAACTAACAAGAGTGACAAAACATCAACCAGTGTAATCTGGTAGCCTTTGGGTATATCTCACATCCCACTGACAATTGAGCAGGATAAGCAGAAAGAGCATTCAGTTTCATTCATATTGCCTGCTCTCTACTGATGATAATACATAACGACATTTACCAAACAAGAATGAAACTCTAAAATTTAGAGAAGTCCTAGAGAGAAAGTCTAGTCAACGCGGTCCCATTGTCCAATTCAAAGTTTAGTTACCACAAGAACACTCGACTAGTGTCATTTTTAGTTCCATACAGAGTTAAGAATAATGCCGGGATTGCTCACTCTTTCTTTCTAAGCAAATGGAACACTTGGAGTTAGGGATATAGAGGAAAGTGTCATTAAAATTCAAGACGAATCTAATTGGCATAAGCGACATACATGCATGAACAACCACTTGAACAGTAACATTTTGAATACATCCCCCCAACTAATCCATATAAGTTACTTTATTTTAGAAGCATTCATTTGAGCTTCCAAGGATTGCTCCCTTGGAGAGCCACTTCTTTTATAATTGGACAAATACAAAGATCAAAGATTAGTAGTACGTTCTGTTGGCACTGAAATTTCGACGGAGTTCCTGCCACTCTAAATCCAAAATTAGCGCCAAGACATTTGAACCAAAATTATTGAATTTCAAAGTCAAGAAGTGCCAAAATATAAGTATGCCCCAAGTAAATTCAAACTGAAGAGAATGACGTTTGATCAAGAGTCTATCCGGGCAAGATTTCAAAGGAGGGAAGCGGATCTCTACAATATTTTCAAATATTGGAGATAATATTTTATTTCCAGATCCATCAGATACTAAGAGATCACATACGTATCTCAAATAGGTTAACTGTGAGCCTCCATAAACAGGAGGATTCATAAGCAAAGGGGACTTAATTCGGAGGAGAGAAATGCAGAGATAGCGAGAGAAGAGAGAGCGGTCGCAAGAAACAGAACACAAACACTAAAATCCAGAAGCTACGACTTCTACGTCGGAGTAAGCCAAAGCCGGAGTCACAGGAGGCCAGAACCAAGGCACCAGAGCCTAGTCCACCAAGCGACCAATGGCTTCAAGAGGTAAATGGTTCCAAACCCCCTAAATATATATCTCTCTCCGTACAATCTCTAAATCTATTTTGTTCAACGGATGTTTCAGATATATATTTCCAGCTGTACTAGTTTTGGTATAAAACCCGTACTGATACAATAAAAATGGCGATTCAGTTTATTTTGTTTTCTTACGTATTTGTTTATTTTGTGTTAATCAATCAAGGGTTCCTTGTAGTTAGGGAAAATCTAGGAAATTAGGATCTACTTGAGAAAAATTATTTGTTCGCGCAATTTTCTAAATCAAAGGCTACGATAACTAAATTTCAGCCAGATCAAAATTTTGTGTTAAACAGCTTCATCACCTAAACATCCTTCAAAAATATTTCACTACAAAAGTGATAAAAGAGCAGAAACATCTTATGAAAGCAATAGTAACTTGAATTAAACAGATAACCTGCATTGAAGTGCAAAGAAAGTTTAACGAGATTTACTTACCATTGCAAAGCATGGACCGTCAGGTAAATGAAACCTCATGAACCACTACTAATCAAGATCCTCTTCCTCGTTATTCACATTGCTGTTGAGAGCATCACTCCATTCAGTGTCTACAAGATCATTGAAGTCAGTGTATTCATGATTATCACCGTGCTGTGTGACAGAAACTAGGCTCTCAGACCAACTCCAAAAGCGCGCAGCAAGTTCACCCTTGAATGGAACAGCCATTTCTTCTTTGGTGCAAGGATCATACAAGAAAAATTCACCGCAAACCACTTTCAATTCAGCACAATGTGCTTTCTTTGTCATCAGGAACTTCCCGTTTATACAAACTGCAGAGGGCCAAACCTCCCATGAAAAAGGCCCCATAGAGGGCACTTTGGTCCACTCCTTACCGTCATTATCCTCCATCACCCATATATCAACCATTACGTTATTGGTCAGATCATCATTATTTAAGGGGCAACAAAACAATGCAATGGAACCCATCACTTCACCAATACGAAACACGAACTCACTGTCCCCAACTGCAACAGCGTAAGCATCAGGCAACGTAATTTGACGGATAGTATTGTCGCCTAATGCAAAGGAAACAATAATGGGTGGACCTCGTCCAGTATGGCGACTTCCTAGCCAATACAAATGTCCCTTAACAGAATGTCCAGCTCGATACCAGGGAAGATTATATCGTTGCAAGACTTTGGGCAAAACAGTGTCCTTAATTTCTGTCCATGTATTTGTGCTAGTGCTCCAAACCTCAACTAGATAGGGTTTTTTACAATAACAACTTGAGATCTTCACAACCTTGTAGCAACCAGATCCAGCATCGTAACCGAACCCAAAAGTCGTAGCACGATTAAAGTAAGGAGTAGGAAGTATCCTGCACTTTTTTGTTGCGGGGTTCCACAGGAAAAAGAGTTTCTTATCGGGTTCCAGTATGTAGAAGAGTAAGCCATTGCAGGAAGTGAGGAGTCTAAGAGCACCATCAACGGGAGGTTGTACACCAACTTTGGATTCAGGAAATAGCAAACGGACTAGGGTATCCCTTTTAGATTCCATGATGGACTCTAGGCTAACAGTAATTACATTGGTGCCAGTAGCTACTGCATTTTTCTCCGAACGGTGCAGATGTTTATAGACAAAACTAGGGGTCTTTATCATAGAATAAATAGGTTTTGAAATGACCGACCATCGGAGCACGTCTTTCACTTCTAATCTTGAAATAATGTCGAAAACCAAGTCAATTGGCAAATACCGACTATCTGACATTGCGATAGGCTGAGATAGGACACCGGCGGGATGTGTCTGCGATATGTAATTTGGGAACATTATTAATGACTAACATACTTCAAAAAATAGAACTCGCCGGGCAGTAAGAACAAACGCATAATAGCACACCCCAAAGAGAGAAAATTATCTACACTATTATTCCAAAAAATGAGAAAGCAGAAATTTGTTTCCTTCTTTTTAATACCCCCCCCCCCCAACCAAAGTATCATTCTTACAAAACTTTTTCAAATTGAAGGGCAAATTTGTATGCAATTCCTTTCATTTGTCCCTCTATTTCATCTGTCATTGTAACAAAATTGGAAGCATAATGTGTTTACGTCTCACTGCCCTCCAAACTATTTTTGAGCGTTAGAAAAAACAAATTCACCATCGAGTCTTTCAATTGTTTCTTTCTAAGGCGGTGCATGAGTGCTGAAAGCAAGGTAGATTTCCGTGTTTTACATTCAACATTCATCTCCTGACCCTTGAATCAGTGATCCAAACATTCCTCTATATATATATATATGTACCACGGATTTAAAATTCAAGACACATGCCGGCCTTCTCAATCTTGTCTCTCTGAGAGCGCTTGTCAAGTTACGCCCTAAGGTTATAACTTGTCAGAGTGAAAGCCGATTATTTGAACACACACACATATATGTATATTTCATACACTATTATTAATGTTGATATCGAATGATTTTATTTGGGGGTAGAGCACCTGAGGGCAGGGGATACATAGGGATATGTCGAATCTCATCTCCACCATCTGATCTCTAATCTCTGTGTTCTTGGTCATCATCTATACCCTGAATATGTATGTTATCATCATAATTTGATTTCATTTAATTTGCCCAGATGATTATTAACTCATTATGGAATAGCAACAACAAATCATGTGAAATCAGCAGCAATACCTCCTCCGCAAGGTCACAGCTTGGTTCTTTCCGCTCCTTGAGATTTCCGACTACAATTCATATAAACATTGACGATGTTTGTTTTAAGAAGACAACACAACAGGCATCATAATAGAGGAGATCGAATTAAAATTGAGATTTATGCCTACTACCTGGTAAATCTTCCATTGGCCGGGTGCTGTTAGATCAACTGGTCGTCGGCGGCGGTGTAAAGGGGAACAGTTTTACTAGTCGTCCGGCGGAATTTATTTGCTACGGAGAGGAGGCAGATGAGACTAGACTACTCTCTTTCTCTTTGTACCTTTTTTTCCTTTTTTTTGGAAAGAATCTCCCACTATTCTTTTTATACTCCTCCACTCGAATAAATAGACTAGGGTTGATGATTATTTAATTCTTTTTTGAGGAACTGATTATAAATAATTCTTCATTTGAAGTGATATAAATTGTTCTGATTTCGAGTAATATGTATAAATTGCTTTGATTTGAAGTGATATAATTGAAATGACATACACCAATTGTTCTGTTTCCCAATAATGTGTGATCGCGGCTCACATCGATTGTAAATGACTGCAAATGTTTCTCTCCCACTTTGGAACATTCACTACGCCTCTCGGCAGGCCAATAGACCAGCAGACAGAATGGCTAAACGAGGAATACAATATATAGATATTCGGGTTTTCTTAACATTAGTTGGTGAAACTATAAATTTGGAAGTTGGGATGACCCTAGCGCTTCCATCTAGATATTCGGTTTGCCAATTGAGACTTCACACAAATATAAGATACATGCTTAGAAATCAAAGCTCTTCACTCCTGTAATCGAGTGATTTTTAAAATTTTGAATTTTATATGTATGGCGTGTCATCGTCTACCGATTTTATGAAATTTTCCGTTATGACGTCTCCATTCCCTTCTGTCTCAGTTTCCGTGCAACATAGGTTAGCGGCATTTAAGTGAATATTGCTCAGATCAAGGGAGGTAGACGTTGGAGAGGGAGACCAAATCGAACATGGATAGAGACAATAAGACATGGCTTTCTTAAATTGAAACTAAGGGAGGAGCTGATTTTTTACCTACACCAATGGAGGCGCTTGATCCATGTAGCCAACCCCGGTTGAACTGTGAAAAAGGGTTGTCGAGTTGAGTTGAGTTTAGTTGAGTTGAGCATCTTGTTCTTTAGGTTGTGTGATGTTGATACTTCATACTCTGATGATGACTCTTTTCTAGTTTGTGTGAAGAAGAAATTAGTTTTCATTAGCAAATACGCAAAGCCAGCAAACAATTGAAGTTTGATTGCGGAAACTCGAAAAAAGAGTTCTCGATAGTAGAAACGACCAACAGTTCTTATGTTAGTAATCGTAAGCTCTATTTTAGTTGTATGTTTAGTTTGATTTAAGTTTCGAGCTCCACAGTTGGTGTTTAACTGTTGATATTTGCCTTGTGAAGAGACTTTTAGGTAGTTGTGAGCACTTGTCTTGGTTATAAGCAAGTGTAGTTCATGATAAAATGAGAGGCTGATGAAGCGAATGAGAGTGCCAAATTAGAAATAATAGTAAGATCTTCAGGAATGACATAATAAATCATCAGATGCCTGGGAACTAGCATCAAAAATTTAATTGGGATGATCAGACAAGAAATGTTCTTTAAGCAGCGATTCTGGGTTATTAAGATTAATTTCCGTATTCAGCATCAATTCTGGGTTATTAAGATTAATTTTCCATATATATTGCGATGATGTATGAGTCCCATATTGGATTAATTGCTTTTGCTCATTTCAGTGAGGACTTCAGAAGGGACTGATGCTGCTTTTCTCTTCAGAGGGTTCTCGGGTCAATAAAGAGTGTGCTGCTGTTGCCGCGTTTTGGCTTGTACATAGTCTATGATAGAGGACTCGTATGCTTTGGGTTACACCGCAGCTACATGCTGTGTAAGGTTATTGTTTCGTAGTTAGAGACCGGGGCCGGCCCAAGGGGGAGGCATTCATTTGGTGGGAATGGCCTCTGGGCTGGTAGAGCTTTTGTAATTATACTAATAGTTAAGGCTAGTTATATATTTTAATACATTTTTTGCATAGTATTAATGTTAATCTGATGGTAGTTAGTGTTTTTTTTGTCACAACTTTGAAGCTCAACTTTCACAAATGTCACTTTTACTCCGTCAAAATTTGAGTTTTCATCATTTCAGGATATTTCATCATTTCTCGTCTGATTCTGCTAAGTGTGAGGGAAAAGCTCTTATTTCTGCTTTGCTTGGTTTAAAATTCTATCATCTACGCCCCTTCAGCTCGAAACTGACTCCCAAGTTCTTGTGCAATGGATGAAGTCGCCGGCAATTGATATTACCGAAACGGGAAGATACATGAATGAACTCAGATGGCAATTGGGAGAAACTTCTAGGTCAATTTCTGGAATTAGAAGAGGTGCAAACGGTGGAGTTTTTCACTAAACTGACCCACTTTGGGGCGCCAAAAAGAGATCAAACCCCCACTGGGAAAGAAATACCAATCTAGGACATGTTTGCTTTTTGGCTTGGATATGAAGGATTGATAGTAGTGGAATTAATAGTGATGGGATTAATAGTACTGGAATTGATAGTGTTGAATAGTGTGTAAGACATTGTTTGTTTTTTTATGAGACTATGTGTAGGACTGATATCAAAATGTCAATTTTACCTATCATACTGAAGACCAAATTCATGAACAGATATATGCTTCAAAGCCACCATCATTTCACCACTGCCTCTACCACTGTAAAACCATTATAAGAAAAAATATCAACTACCTTGTCTTCTAACAGTGGATTCTCTAAGCAAATAAAAGCCCAATTAAGATGCAAACTAGCTCGACAACGGAAATGGTTGCTTTGTCATCTAAGTACTCTATTCAATCGATCCATTATGTAGTCACCATGGGTTGAGTGAGAGGGAAGAATGCTCAGTAGCCACCATGGGATGAGAGAGGGAAGAAGAAAAAACAATGAAAGAGAACACAACTGTAAATGGCAAAATTGTCCAGCAAAGCAAAGCATTGATAATACCTACTCCTCTCAGGTATTGGGTTAGTTTGGATGCAGTGGTTTTTTGTTTTTATTAAAATATAGTCATAGTTGTTTGGATGACAGACATTTTTTTTTTGGTTTTTGTGACAAACCGGTGCCCTGGTCTTAGTGTAACCAGGGCACCGGATCCATTGATGCATCCGGTGGATTGGTCTATGTCCGGTGGATGGGTTGATTTTTAAATGACAAAGAATAATGAATACAACCAATGAGGAGCCGTCATGTGTTTAAGATGCCAAAAGAAATTTGACAATGACAATAGAGGTATCAACTATAGCCGGGTACCGGTTTGGATCCGGTGGCCTGGATTCAACAATTTTTTGGTTTTTGAACCCAGCAAAACCAGATTAATATTGTATAAAAAACCAGAAAAACCATGTTAGCCAAACTACCTCATTATTAATCCTGGGATTGAGAGCTTTTCGGTGGGGCCGGGTTGGATAGTACTAGTCTGTTCTTCCTCTTCCTATAATTATGACTTCTGTCATTATTCACCGGCTCATTTTGACTTGGTGATTTGGATAGCAATATGATACAATTTTTTGATAATTTTTTCATAGTGTTGTAGAGTAAAAATTGTTCTATAATACGGTGAAAAAATTATCAAAAAATTACATCGTTTTGCGATCCAAATTACCTGGTCAATGTGACCCAAATACAAGTCAAAAAGTCACAATGGATAGGAAGAGAGGGAACAGAAGTGGTACTAGGCTTACAATTTCCTCCAAACAACATCATTGCTTCATATCCCTCACAAGTCACAATCAGTCCAAGCCGAAAGAATTGGCGTCCTACCCGTCTGGTGAATTGGTCTTTGAAAAATACCCGTCTCTCACTTATGTTCAGCGTGTGTAACCCACGCGTGGGTTACACAATTTAATCAACTAAATTAACACTTAATTAGGCAAATTTTTAAAACAATCCTATACACATCATCATCCACCCTCTCGAATTCACTATCACTCCAACTGCAACTGCAACTCACTCTCTCTCTCTTCTCTGCAACTCACTCACCGGCGCTCGCTGCAACTGCACCCATGGCTTCCACTGGTTCTTCTTCCTCCGCTCCGGCCGCCCTCTTGCCCCTTCCCAACCCCGTCACACCCACCGTCGGCGAAGAGGTTCGCCTTTTCAAATACCCCCATTCTCAATTCTGTAACTTACTTGATTTCATGTACATGTTTGTGAGGGGTTTCTGTTTGTAATCGATGTTTGAATCAAAGAAAACAACTCATAGTTTGAATCTCCATCATTCTGATCATAATTCCACCAAATCAAGAACTCGGACGAGATCCAGATCTAGAACTCGGACGATGACCTGTTCTAGATCTTGGAACTCGTACGAGTAGTTCTCGTCTCAGTATCACTAGATGAATACTGAGACGAGAACCTATAAAACTGGGACGAGAATAAAGCAAGACCCTGCCGAGGAGCAGTTTACTCGTCTTGAGACGAGAACTCCACGCTCCTCTCTGTATAAGCCAGCTTATACTGAGACGAGCATGACTCTCGTCTCGGATAAGACCAGTTTATACTGGGACGAGCAATGATCTCGTCTCGGTTAAGACCAGATTATACTAGGACGAGAGTCATACTCGTCTCGGTATATCAAGCTTATACATGCTCGTCTCAGCAGTTAGAAGATGAAAAAAACCCATTGTTTCATTCCAGACTTAGAACAGTCCTGCAACTTGAACACTTAAAATTATTTACCTGTATAGAGTTGAACAGTAATGGATCTCACATCAACACTTCACGAAAAAAAAAAATGTGACACACTTATACTGCATCAAAATTCAGTAACACTTGTACCCTCAAAAAAACTTCAGTAACACTTATAATAAGGAAAAAACTTATAAACTTTTAAGTAACAGACCATTATAAATAGTTTGAATTATTTCATTATTTATCTGACATTATTAATGAAAGTTTAATTTGAATTGTAGAAGCAAATAATCAAGGTTTCGGAGTTCGACGAGAAGTTGGGAGATGTACCACTTCCATTGTGCCGGGTTAAAGTCGACAAAGGAAACATCACTACGAGGGTAGCCTTGAAAGGGTACAAGCAGAGTTTGCAATACGTCTGCCCTGAGATCCGGGAATTGATTGAAGAAAGGCTCCCCCAGCTGAAGTTTTTGTTGGACATCCATTGCGCGAGCAACGTTACCTTTCCTAGTATGGTTGTGAATCTTGTCATGCACGCTTTGATGAACACGGACAAAAAAGATCCTGAGTTTTGGTTCTACATAAACAACATGCCAGTTCGGTTTGGATTGCAGGAGTTTTGTTTAGTTTCGGGGTTGAGCTTCAACGAAACAACTGGTTTTGGTGATAAAGAGCATGCATATTCGTGGGCTGCAAAGTATTTCCCTGATCACAAGCTCGGTAACAACATCAACGTATCTGCGATTGAAAGTGTTTTGAATGACCTGAAGCCCAAAATCAAAGAATTGACTGAGGAGGAGAAGTTTGATTATGCGAGACTGCTAATGGTATGCCTGATTGGACGAATGACGTTTGTGAAAACCAATGCAGACACAATATCCATGACACCGTTTGGCCTGCTTTCGGATTTTGAATGGGCAAACAAATTCGGATGGCCCAGGTACTTGTGGCCATATTTCGCTGAGCAAGTGGGTCAGGAGGCTTGGAATAAAGGTACGGATGGCCTCGGTCGTCTGAAGTACAACATGTTGTATTTTCCGCACATATTTCTGGCATGGATTTGCGAGGCCATACCCCACCTTGGTGATCAGCTGGGAAAACCGAGGGCAGGTGAGGAAAGGAAGTTGCCGCGCTTGGCTAATTGGACGTGGAGAGGATGCGCATTGGGCTTGAAAGAAGCAGCGGAATGCTGGAGTGAGATAAAGTCTGTTAATCCTACTCTCGTCCCAACGGAGGAAGAAAAGAAACAACACTACTGGATTAGCTTCATGGAGTACAGGAGGACTCACCCCGACCAACCACTTCACCCCAGGTGGACTGCTCTGTTCGAGAAGAGGACAGTGCTTGAGGATGACATGAGTTGTAATCGCAAATTCACACCAAGCTACAACTTTGAGGGAGAGGTGGTGGCTTCACAAAAGCCGCAGAAGAGGATGAGGAAGAAGGATGTTGGAAAGGATGATGGTGCCGGGCCGCAGAAGAAGAAGCAGAAAAACACAGTTAACGAGGACGAGCCTGGCCCACAGTCGAAGAAGACTAAGAAGAAGACAGAGAGGCGCAAGGAAATTGCTCTTGTTGATGAGGAAGAAGAAGAGGAAGAGGAGGAAGCTAGTCTTGTCCCGAGACGAAGAAGGGGTGCAGTTATGATTTCCTCAACCCCACCTCCATCTCCACCGAGAACCCAACCTTCGGTGTCTGCAACACCTCCACCTATGGGTCGACCCGAACCTTCGAGAACTGTGGGAGTTGACTTAGAAGACTTGAAGCGGGAAATGCGGATAGTTTTTGAAGAGGCATTGGTTCCTATCAAGGAAAACCAGGTCCAATTGAATGAGAAAATGACAGAGATGTGCAGTAGGGTCGGTAAGATGGAGGAAGATTTGGTTGCCTTAAAGGATGCATGTAAGAATGATTTCACTCGTGTACGTCAAAAGATCAGCCGTCACGACGAGAAAGAGGTCGAACGACTGAACCAGCTCGGTGTTTGGGGACAAGCAACGCACAAAATGGTAACAAACCTGCACACCGCTTGGGAAGAAGTGCGAGTAGATCCAACGACCGGCATTCGGTACCTTAGCGAGGTACGCATATTGTTCTTATTTACGGTGTCTGACTTATGTAATTTAAGGTAATTGTGACCTAATAAATCTATTCATCTATTGGTAGGATACAGAAAGAGAAGCTGTCATTGAGCCAACCACAGTTAGAGGAACGGCGGGAGGGGGTTCCGGGACAATCGAGTCAACCCCGGTCACTGAAACAGAAGGAACCGATGGCTCCAATCCAGTTGAGGCTAACCCCACAACACAAACAGAAGCAAGTGGGTCCAGGCAAGTCCAAGCACCCCCAATCGTAGAAACCGAAGCAGGACCGTCCATGGCAGCAGAAGAAGGTGGGTTGGAGGAAGATGAGGATTCAGCCACCGATGACGAATTACGGGAATGGATGAAATATAATTACTCCGAACTCCCTGAAGAATCAGATCCAGAGCCTGAATCGATTGCCATTGATCAGTTTGGACCTCAGGAGTGGGATTGGTGGTATGACGCGGTTGAAAGGGAAAGATTAGATGAGGGCTGGTCTCCCCAATCACTTTACGATTACAAGAGAGGTGATGAGTTACATGACATATACGGCCGGGATGAGATGCCAATTATTTATGAGAATGGTGTGGAACGTTACTTTAGCCGTAATCGTGCTAGAATTGATTGGGAGACTACTCCGTATGGGGTTGCACTGGCACAAAAGGGTTGTATTCCAAAGAAGTTGCTCACTAGTGTGCGTGTTCCAGATTTTGCTATGAGGAATAAGACAAAGCCAGACCCAGAATTCCGTGAAGCATTCTATACTTGGCTAGACGATCCAACCCAAGATTATCAGGGGCTGAACTGTGGTTGCAAGGTACTGGGACGAGAATTCTTCCGTTATTTACTTTCGGATAAATGTACTTTATACTGGGGTCAAATGGATGAGATGACTTATGTGCTTAGACGGTTGTACTCGAAGGAATGTCGTGAAGCGAGGACCGACATCGCCATTACCGACGCTAAGTGGTATCACACATGGGTGAATAAGAACTTGACTGAGGAGCAGCGGCGGAAGGAGTTGGCTATTTATTTTGACGGTAGTAGGCCGAACCGTGGGACAGAGATCGCGAAAGCACGTAAGTGGCTCATGCCATGGTTCTCAAAAATGCCAGTTAAGGGAGGGGCAGGACATTGGTTGCTCGTTTACATTGAAGTGGAAGATATGGTTGTTCAAGTCTTCGATCCAGTGATAGGAATGGGAAAAAAGCAATGGGACCTTGATGCTCTTCGCAAAGAATTCCCTAAGATGCTAAAAGCGTCCGGTCAATGCAGAGCGCCAAACAGGTTGTTAATTAAAAGGAATGGGTTACCGATGACGCACTACTTCAAGCCCCATGATAAATGGAGATATGCCACAACTATGCTGAAAGAATCGGGCTTCTATGTCGTCAGAATGATGGAACACCTTATGGAATGTAATCCCATTCGGGGTTGGACTGAACTGAACCAGAGGGCGATAAAAAAGATGAAGGAAAATTATTGTATTTTAATTTGGATGGTTCCTTTTCACTTTCCGGTTTGCGATGGAGATGGTAAGAGGAAAGACAAAATGGTGCGTAAGTAGGTGGACTTCGTGTACTAAACTTGTAATGACATAAAACTTTTGTTGGTGTTGAATGAGATTTTAGTTTTTGAAGTTTGTTTTATTAGTACTAATTGATTACATAAGAAAACGACGAACAAGCAACAACTACCAACAATTACAAACACACGAACGCATACCTACGACAGGATTATATAGCAACTAACGAAACCAACAACAAAACCAATCACGAGAACAAGGAACAAGTTAGCTTTTTGAGGCGCATGAGCAACTACGTCTAGAGAAGTGGATGGACCGTCGTACGGAGTTCGTTGTCTGGTACGGTCGGTTTCACGCAGGCGTTGCTCGTTCTCAAACCACGCATTTGCAGCCTCTTCGTATGTTGCATACTTAACATAGCAAGCGTTCTTATATCCTGTCGTTTGCTCCTGACAAGCTGGCCAAGAGGTATATATGCCCGTTTGACGACCCACAAATACGACGTAATAATAATCTCTGCGAGGCATTCCTGACATTTTACAATATTACGTTAGATAATCTGTGATTTAGGTTTTAC
Source organism: Linanthus parryae (assembly GCA_023055425.1). NCBI lineage: Eukaryota > Viridiplantae > Streptophyta > Magnoliopsida > Ericales > Polemoniaceae > Linanthus > Linanthus parryae. Next base: position 121,279,456 of record JALGPY010000004.1, on the reverse strand, counting down.
TTTATGATTTTACTTTTCACAATGTTAGGGTTTTAAAGATCAAGTTAAATTATATGCCAAAAAAAAAATTATTTATGAAAATAAGATTTTAAAGATTCCAAAAAAAAATGACGGATTTAAGGGCATAGGTAACATTGTAGGGTTTACTGTTTACCCAATTAGGGTTACTGGTGTCACATTTGTTCATTGTGGGAACAGTGACACCTGGTGACTTGCAAGATAAGGCAAGTAAGAACCTTTAAAAACAAGGACGAGGATGAGTACAAATAAAGACGAGCAGTTACTCGTCCCCAAAGACGAGCAGTTACTCGTCCCTGTATTGTGAACATGCACGTCTCAGTTTATGAAGTGAAAACCAAGACGTGGAAGACCTCTAACACTGAGACGAGCAACAACCTCGTATGGATCTGAAAACCGAGACGAGCTGTCCATCGTCTCAGTCTTGGAGGTCTTACAAAGAGGATTTAGGTTGCATGATATAGGGTTTAGGGGTACATGAGTTGGGGTTTATGGATTTAGGATTTAGGATTTCATGGTTTATTGATTAGAGGGGTATTACATGGTTCAATTACATTTTTAGTAACCATATTGATGGTATTTAGTTGATTTAAGTGTTTATTGAATACAATTATGGGGTTTAGAATAGATGATCTATGGTTTAAGGGCTTACAAGACTTGGGGTTTATGGATTTAGGCAATATGAATTCATAGTTTATTGATTAGAGGGGTATTACATGGTTGAATTACATTTTAGTAACCATATTGATGGTATTTAGTTGGTTTAAGTGTTTGTTGACTACAATTATAGGGTTTAGAATAGATGATCTATGGTTTAAGGGATTACAATACTTGGATTTTTGGAATTAGGACTTTGGAAATCATGGTTTATTGATTAGAGGTGTTTTACATGGTTTGAACTCCATTTGTAGTGATCATTGTAATGGTTCCTAAGTTAGTTTGAAGGTAGTACTTCATTGTATGATATAGGGGTAATGATCCAAGTGTTAGGATTACATGATTAATAGTTCAAGATTACATGATTTTTGGGTTAAAAGTTCACCTCACATGATTTTATGGTTTAGAAATTACACTAAACATTTTTTACAAGGTTTAAAAACATTTTGTAATGATTTTATGGTTTAGGGTTTAGGGTTTAGGGTATGCTCGTCACAGTATGTGTGTTGTATATTGTGTGGAGACTGGAACGAGTAGATGCTCGTCCCTGTATTGTCTGAAAGGACTGGGACGTGCATCTGCCCGTCCCAGTCTACAAACCACACTCTCTCGCTTCCAATATCATCAACCTGAAGTAGTAATTGTGTGGAGACTGGAACGAGTAGATGCTCGTCCCTGTATTGTCTGAAAGGACTGGGACGTGCATCTGCCCGTCCCAGTCTATGAAGTGCACAACTAAGTCGTGCAACCAAAACTGAGACGGTTTTGGTTGCACGACTTAGTTGTGCACTTCATAGACTGGGACGGGCAGATGCACGTCCCAGTCCTTTCAGACAATACAGGGACGAGCATCTACTCGTTCCAGTCTCCACACAATTACTACTTCAGGTTGATGATATTGGAAGCGAGAGAGTGTGGTTTGTAGACTGGGACGGGCAGATGCACGTCCCAGTCCTTTCAGACAATACAGGGACGAGCATCTACTCGTTCCAGTCTCCACACAATATACAACACACATCAAACCCAGAATGAAGAACACCACATCAATATAATGAACCTAAATTTAATCAGAAACACAACTGAAGATCACATTTAATAAAAACAGTCGACTATCACACATTCTACAATATTATGACGAGAATATTACAATCATAGCAAGAGAAGCACCACAGTTTAGGGTTTACCGTAGCTCAACAACAATGGCGAAAGAGAGAGACTTCCATACACAGAGTGGGAGAACCAGAGCAAATGAGAGTGAAAAATGAACCAGTTTTGAGGCTGTAATGCAGCTGGTTCATTAAGTTTACAGTTGGAGTTAATTCAATTGTACTTTGGTAGGTTAGGGTAGATGGAATCATTCAATGTTTTTAGAGAGAGAGAGCTGCACATTTGTTAGGGTTTGTTTTTCAGTTTGAATATCACTCTCACTGACAAGGGTAGCAGGGTAATTCAAGAAATTCAATGGTTTCTCACCCACTTTAGGGTACATGTCATCAGCCATGTCACACCCAGTAGCCCCACTTGTTTGTTAATGAATCTTGTAAGCATCTGTTTAAAAAGAAGGGCATTTTTCAAATACCAATTCAGCCAAGTGCAGAATTCAAACTGCAATTCAGAGAATGGCATTTTTCCAATTGCCCCGTCCAAGCCCACTCTCAAGACAAAAAAACAAACAGCCCCCTACTGTATTTTTCATGTGCACGTTGGTCGGGTACAATAATTGTTGCCATGAATGAAGTAGAAATTTTGGTGTATTCATTCAAGTTGGTGGTTGGTGGGTGGGTCGGTGGAGGTAGTTGGGTAAGGCACTCTTCAAAACACAAGTCCTAACTTGTAACATCATCACAGCCTCTCACCATCATCTTCTTCATAACACCCCGTCCACCACCATCACTACTCCTCCTCCATCACCCTTATCTCCCTCTCTCTCTCTTCGTTCTTCTTCACGCCATTGCCCTCCCCCTCTCTCTCTCTCTCCCTCTCTCTCTCTTCCATCATCACCCTCGGCTCTTGAGACGGTGCGAGGTCAAATTTCCGACGACGCCCCTGCGGAAACTGTTTCCCGGCGCTTAATCTTACTCCGTCACGCCAACAGTTCCTGGAGAGATCCTTCATTGCGAGGCATGTCCCTGTCTGTAAGGGTTTAGAGCTCATTGATGCTTTATCTGCTTTGTGTTCCTCCGTTTTTTGTGGGTTCTTTCTAAATGCAATAGTCTCTCATGTTGCTTTCTACTTTTCCTTCATAGAACATTTTACTTCTGTCGTATGATGATTTGATGAGAAATGGACCTTAAATATACTGATTTTGGGGGTTTAGAGCTTTTGGGGAGAGAAAAAAAAAATGATAAAGGAGATGTAAATTTTCCTATTCGAGATCAATTCTATTTGTCTATCCATAAGTGTTGGTTGAGAAGAGTGTGAACTAGCATCATCTTCTTCTTCTTTTTTTTTTTTGTGTTTTTTTTATGGACCTATGGCTTATACGTTACTCTTCAATAAAACTACAGTTGGGTTGTTCAGTAAAGTTTCTTTCAAACTCAATAAAATTGGTAGATTCCTCTAGATCTGAAATTGCACCAATATGAAAGAAGTTGGATTTCATGTCATTTGTGGTCTTACATCAAACCGGTACCCTAATTTACTTAAAAGTATTCTCTCGTACAGTTGAGATGCCCAACTTGCAGCAGGGCCGTCTCTACCATTAGCCTAACTTACAACTTGTCTAGGGCCCCGATAACGGAAGGGGCCCAAAGTTTCACTAACAAAATTCACATACGTATAGTTTGATTCACACAATTTTCTGACAAAATTATAGTATTGAATTTCAATCAAATATATTGTTTAGGTATAACTGCATAAGAAAACCGAATTGTTCTACTTTCTTAAAATGACATGTGATGTTTTTCTTTTACAAAGAGCACCCAGGAGTTGGATCGCTTTGGGCCTCCGGAAACCTAGAGACGGCCCTGAACTTGCTAGTCGGTTCAGGTGACACACGACCGTGATTTCTATGTATAATGGAGACCAAACCGGCCACGTCTCGTAGTGAACTGGTACGTTTCTTGCAAATGGTTGCTCTTCTCTCTCTCTATCATTTTTCTGTGTATATCAGATTCTTAGTCTCTCATTTCTCTCTCATTTGCAGTTGAAGTCTGTAACCTACAAAATGAACAGGTGGCCAGACGAGAGAAAGGGAATGGCTTTCGTCTACACGCCCACCAAGCTGTTATTCTCCAAGCGACCAAATAACATGGTCGGGGCGAAGACAGTCTACCTCTTTCTCCAAAACAAACTTTCACTCACGCCGACAGATGGACGTGCTCTTGGAGTGGTCAGAGAAAGAAAACAACAGAGGCGAATAAGAGAGAGAACGAAAAAAAGGCGAAGAACAAACAAAGGCGACGAATCCTTCACCATGGATGCCCTGTACGAAGCATTCTCATTTCTGATTGCCTCTTCTGCTCTAATAATATGCTATTATGCGATTGTCAGATACAGACGGGAACCGTCAGCGCCCATCCGTGACATCGAGATGGGAGAAGAGAGATCGGAGGGGGAAGAAGAGAGCTTGGAGGGGGTGATGGTGAAGCCCCCAGTTGACATGCTTCACATACTAGTGCGCTCCGACGGGAAGTGGTGCTCTGCCATCGCGCCCTCGCGGTAAATTTCTCTTTCTTCCTCTTCAAATTCACGTAAATTTTCTTTGGTAGGGTTTCCTATTGTGATTGATTTATTCTTTGCCCTGAGAATTAGTATTTAGCAGTGTTTTGTACATGCCTCTGTGATTTGCACTTCAAACTTTACAAGAACATGCCTATGTTGAATTTTACAATCGTGCTAGAGGGACATAATTCTTTGGACATAAAGCTAGACAGAAAGGAAGGAGCAACTATTCAATGGCAATTTTGCGGGGTTTGACCGGACTGGCCTAACCCGGCACGTACCAACACAATACCCGAAAATACCATTGTGAAGGAAGGGAAGGGGGAATTGAGTTTAACTCAACAGTACTACGTTAAGCATGGCAACTAAGAAAGTTTTACATACAGTCTTTGAACAACATTACAACATGCATTGCCTATCCATCTATCAAATATAGCACCAAGATTACAAAAGTAACACCCGGGTTGTCTGGCATCGCGTTCCACATGAAACTAGTTATTAGTTTGTACTACGTTAATCTTCGAACCAAATATTGACTATAGATAGTGCCAACAACTTATCCAATTTATAGGTAAGCTAAGCCCAAAGAAACAATATGAAAGTATGCAATTACATATCTCAGCAAGAACAAATAGTACCAAGGAGAAGTAGAACAAATAGTACCAATAAGAGTTTGTTCTCATTATATTATATGCTCTGAATAGCAAATATGTAGTTGATCCAAATACGCAAGAAGTGGAATAGTCACACAAGTAAATTAAGATGAAGTAATTAAAATTTACTATTCAAGTAATGCGGCAAAGTTAAATAAAGTTACCTTCTAGCAAGACACCAAATGAAACAGAGTATAGTCAAATTTCCCTTGGAAAGACATTAGCACCAGTAACAATATACCGAGGGAACAAACTCTGAGAGGAAATATAAACTTGGATGCTAAAACATGAATACACAAATCTAGACTATATCAAGCTCTTACATATGAGCACAAAAATAGGATAATTAACTCCTGAAGTTAAACACAGAAGATTATGGCGAGAAGCCGAGAACTACCAGCAGGATGGTCACTATAAAGATTCGTAGAAGACCAAAAAACTCAGGCACTCAGAGTTCATACAATTCGTTCATAGCTTGGGTCTGGAGGTTGAGAGGTAGAGACTACCTGCTCAGTGGTCGGAGTTTACAGCAGCAGCGAGAGATAAAGCGCGGCATAGAGATGGCACAACAGTGTCTACAAACAAACCGTGACACAGAACCAACAGGTCAGAGTCCTTGATTCGTAGTTGCAACTGTACAAAGAAAAATTCGTTAGAAGCTTGACAACTAACCAAAGCTTGACAGCAGGGATACGATAAGCGAAATGAAGTCAAAATACAGAAAAATAAAATAATAAAAGAAGTTGTGTAAACTTGAGTCTGTACATGACGTTGCATTCATGTCTAGAATCGACACAAAGAAAGTAGCAGATCCCAAGGGTAGATTATCTATATACAAAGAAAGAGTCCTAAGAAGATAGAAAACTAACCAAAACTAACGGCACTACAGCAGGGATATGATCACTAAGATATCTAACCAACTACCCAGCAAAATCATGATTCGTCCCCCAGAATATAGGACTCTAGAACTACGCACACATTTATTGGTTGAGGTCGCCAATGGTCATTGATGGTGTTGATGTGGTGGGCTGGTGGTTGTAGTTTAGAGAGAGCAGAGAGGATCCTGGTTTGTGGTGAGCGGTAACCTGGTTTGTGAGGGAAGCAGAGAGGAAAGTGGCGGTTGTAGTTTAGAATAATGAACTTGGGTCGTACCTGGTAGTTGGTGTAAATTGTTGGCGATAACTTGCCGTGAGAGAGACTGAAGTGTAGGGCGGTTCATCCTAATACTCCTGAGAGCTTCTCACTATATTAGGCTGATGTACTGATAAAGAGGGATTAACATGGCATGTTGTCCTGTTTGTCGAACATCTTATATGAAACTATCACACAAATTAGAGTGCTTTAGGTAATTAGCTCAACAAATATATTAAGCTCCTCATTGAGGATATACAAAAGCAAAATAAACTACCTAAAATCTCTAACATGCTTACTGTAAAGCCACTGTGTCCTAAAGAATGTAGATTGGTTCCCTGCATCCAAATGTCATATTTAAAACTGACAATACAGATAATGAAAATTATAGCAAACCAAAATCTTAAGATTCACATAGTAACAATACTTGGATAACACATTCAGAAAACAACAATTAAGGTGTCATTTACCCTAATTCAAAGACCACCATATACTCTTCAGGAAACACAGAATTAGCATAAATTTTACGGGTATGACCTTGAGGGTTAATGCAATACAGAGAATGGGCAACATTTAAGAATCTACAGACTCTAAGAGATCAACACAAACAGACAGGTTCCGGTCACCTGGAGTAAGAGGTGGTATTGACTGCAGAGAGAAGATCAGATTGCCAATGACACCCAATAATAGGAAAACCCTAACTGGATGCAACGACGCCTGAGGGTCCGAGGGCGAGGACACCAGCAATGATGATGAGAGGGAGCAAGAAGAGGAAGAGTCGGCGATCAGAGCATCGGGAGAGAGCGAGAGAGACCCAAGAGACAGAGAGGTAGAGAACTTCCGAGGTGTTCAACACTTCGAATTTTCAGATGAGGAGTCCTTCTCTCCTCCAACTTGCCCAATCTAGCGGTGCAAGAGAAGAAGCTTCGTCTGGTCCTCCATTATCGCAAGCACCTTCTTCTCTCTCGAGTGGGAGACGTGATTGATGATTCAGAAGGTCGCCATAGACTCTCTCTCACCAAGTTGACAGCACCGAAGTAATGATGGGAATGGTTCAAGAAGGAGATGGGGAATTTTGAATTTCAAATGGTTTCAGATTGGTTCGAGTGGATAACGGGGACTGGTTGGAGAGGGAGAAGCAGAATGAGAGAAATTTGCCAGAGAACTGGACAGCTTGTATTCATCAACCTCTGGACGTGAATGGGATTCCACTTATACCATTTTGTCTGACCCTCGTGTTTACCCTTCATTATGAGCTTTTGGCTATTTATTATGGACTTGCCCTTGCTTGTAATTTTAATTTCAGTCATATTGCCTTATGTACAGATTGTCTAAATGTCTGTCTTATTCTTCAGGGAAGTGAGCAGTGCGGCTACATGGACGAGCCATTTTTTGGATCAATCAGGAGGCCACCAAGTTTAGCTTTTGTTGTATTCTGCAGGTCCCAGGGAGGACGTGTCAGCAGCCCATGACTTATCTAGCCGTGTTTAAGGGTAGTTTCTGTTAGGACTGTACGTAGTTTTTGGCTGCTTTGAGGTCCTTCTGTCTGGTTTGTGGGCTAGCTATTGTTTAGCACTCTTTGTTTTTGTGTGTGCTTACACCAGCCTGTTTGTACTTGTGTCTCTCCTTGTACTTGTGTCTCTCCTTGTACCAGTCCCAATTCTTTCTTCCCAATTTGACTTTTGTGACTATTTATTAGGTCACTTTGACCCGGTGATATGAATAGCAAACTGATGTAATTTTTTGATAATTTTTCATAGTGTTATAGAGTAAAAGTTGTTTTATATTATGGTGATTTTTTTAAAAAAAATCGTATTATTTTGCTATCCAAATCACCCGATCAAAGTGACCCAGATACGAGTCATAAAAGTCAGATGGAAAGAAAGAGCTGGGACGGACTGGTACCGGATATGTTCACATGCTTAGTTTTGAATGAATTCATGTCAAAAAGTAGTCAATTTGAAGAACATGTGAAAGTTCAAAGAATTTGACATGATTCTGCCCTGAGTTATGGGCAGTTATTATGTAGCCATCATTACAGAACCATACCTAGTGAGCACTGCGGAAAAATTGTGTTATTTGTCCACAATTCGTAAGGGTAAAATGGTAAAAAAGGTCTTTTTGCACCCCTGACTAACGGATTGCAACAGCTGTCCACTCTCCTAACTATGACAAGGGGTTGTCTCAGACATCGGACAAAACTTATTTATCCATAGTATAGGGTGCAAAATGTATTTATTCCATAATAGAGGGGTGAAAATGTCTTTTACCCATTTTTTAATTGAGAGAATTATTCTTATTATTAGATTCTCGTAACGTTGGAAGCTCATTTCCATGAGAATTTAGAACTAATGCCTTCTCGATGGGACCTCTTATGACCCCTACATGAGTTTCATTTGACTTTCTACTAGGCATTACTTCGTACGCGTTGGGCGCGGAGCGGGGGTGAATGCATACATGGAATAATTTTTTCCAGTGCTTAGTTCGAATACATGCCAGAAACTTGCGCACGGAGTGCCTTTGACTTGAACTTCGTATTATGGCTAAAATTTACTGAAGGATATATTCTGGCCTCGTAATACTAACTGGCCTTGTAATACTAACGGTTGCATCTGACAAAAGCTAGTAATCTCCATCACTCTGAAAAGACAGAGAAGAAGATATAAAGTGAACTTCAAAATCATGTCACAAAAATTAATAAGTCAGTTAATAAGTCCCCTTATTTCAAAGAGTATTACTCCAGATTCACTGGTACACTTGACTGTCTAAACTGATATCATATAGTAACTCAAGAGTATGCCAATTCAATTTATGAATACTACAACTGCTGTGACGCAAATATGTATATGCAGTAATTTGTAGAGGCTCAGATGTGAATGCGATCAGGCTACGATGACTCCGCCATCGCTGCAACCACAGAAATTTATCATCACTGCCTCCCAGCCATTGGCTAACCCAAACACAATTGAACCAGATGACAGTTTGGGAAACAAATCAAGCGGAAAAACAGGCAAAGCAAGAGATGATTATCCCAAGTGCACAAGGACATGCAACCACCAGTACAGATATGCCAAAGTGCAGCGCTAGCTAAAAAACATACATTGCTTCTGGCATCCGGTGTTTGGCATATATACCAGCTTCTCGAGGAGTTAACCATCCCAGCCAAGTTATAATAAATGATGCTAAAACCGCCTATAATCAATGAACAGAAGAATATATCAAATATGAAATAAGTAATTGAAATAATAAGTTCTCGGGTGACACGCAAGTAATTAAAATAAGCTTTCTCGAGTTCAATCAAATATGACATGACAGGAAAAAGTTATATCTGTTAATGTTAGATGAATTTATGTATTGAAGCATCAATCCATTAGCTCTTCTGGTTGCCTGAACTGCAGTGGTGGAAGGATCATATATTCAACATTCAATAAAACAGTAGCTTCCTCAAATATTGATAATACTGTTTTATTTGTTAGTCCAGAAACACGTCGTCAACAGGGCACCAAATTGATAATGTCTTCTGGCAAAAACAACTCAAAACCAGTGCAATTGAGTAATGTACTCACGGTTGGCACAAAATACCTTGATATATGGTCAGCTAGCTTCTGAACTGGTGCCCTGGCAAGCTGGGCAACTTCTACTAATTGAACAATTTCGGACTGGGCAACTTTGACCAGTAGACATCCGTTTTCATTCATGGCCCCACCTATAACCTGTTCAAGATGAAAGCACGTAGTAATTTTAACCGTTCCAATTACTACATAATTAACGGATGTCTAAATTTTATCTACTTCATAAATAATGGTCTTGTTCATCAAATAAACAGAGAGTTCAACTACAATTTTGTATTAGGTGCAAGAAAAAATGGTGGTGTTTTTAAGGTTTAGTATCAAACATATATGAAGACGCCGCCTACAACCCATAAACACCCATTGATTCCTTCATGAATGAACCCATTCATGTTCATTCCGAATCTGAATCGACATCAAAAACACCCTTCTACCCGAGTTCAGTAACTAAAAATAGGTATAGATATATGTGCAATGGTACAAGGCAAGATCAACCTTCAAGTCCTATAAATCATGGAGAATCGGGAAACAATGTGGTATAGATATATGTGCATTGCATATTTACCTAAATTGGGAGGTAATAAATGTAAATTATCAAAATTCAGGATGTAAAAGGGGAATAAAAAATACACCCAAAAGTAAGCTTCACTATCACTTCACAGCTCCCTAACGTAAATGGACGGAGCAGTATAATTTAAATTATTATTGCACGGAATAGAGATGTCCCATGTCAATTGATAAACAGTAGGGGTAGCGGTTTTCTATTTACATAAACCCGTTGGTGCAAACCGTAAATTACCCCATTCTTAGGATATTTGATTAAGGCCTAGTGTGGCAATTGCCCCACCCTCAACTTCATATGAGAGCTCTTAGATTCCATATGTTAGTAGTAGTAGTGTATTCGTTTATGCTACAAAGAAGAATTTGCAAGAAGTTCATATATAATCTTGAAAATAGGAATTGACAAACTGACCCGGAAACGAACACGACATAAAGTTTGGATTTAGTCATACGGATTTGAGTCCTAAAATGATTGAATAGGTCGAATGTGGGTTACAACGTAAAACCCGTTTACACTCCTCATAAACTTCACTTTTTAAATAAGTCAACAGTTTAACATTCATACACGAGTACACGACACACATTTCAAATTTTAGAAGAATGTGATGTATAAGTATAACACTGTTCTTTCATGTATAAGTATAACAATGTTCTTTCCATCTTTCAAGAAAAAAAAAAATCTTCACATTTTAAGCACACATGTGGCATATGATAAGACAATCTAGGATGTTATAAATATTACACATATATGTAAATGAATCTCGAATTGCTGCTTATCCTCTTGTCGGACGATAAAGAGAACACGAGTATAATCTCCCTTCCTTCCCAAAGGTAACATATTTGTCACACTGGCTATGTCTTTTTTATCCATGACGAGTAATGATAATGAAACTGTTTATTGAGGACTCCAGTTCAGTTCTCCCGTACCAGTAAGCTAGAGTGTGCTATCGAACGTGTAATCCAAAAATGACAAGTGATGAGAGAATAAGTCGTGCCCTCTAAGGGGCCCAATCTTTTTAGGTTCCCTTGAAGAGTGCAGTGGAATGTGAAACAGGGGGTGATATTGTCGGCCTGGCTAAAGTGGAGCCCAAGCCCCCCAAACATGAATCCAAACCCAGCCCACAAGTGTTCGGCTATATTTTAAGCCTGAGCCCAGGTTGAAACCCAAATTATTATTATTGGGTTGGATGACCGCCTGGCCCAAGCCCACATTTAGTTGCTGTATGTAGCCCGTTGGTCCTCTACAATAACAAACCCACAAATTCACGCCAAATGAAAGCTACGGACGGGTCCTCCACATTTGACAGAGTTTCAGAACAGATCCTACAGCTATTAGCGAAACACGTGGTCACCAGCTAGCATCGCAACCGTCATTGCCACCTACTAGTATGGTCCATGCCCCGGTACAATAATTGTTGGTCCAGTACGTAGGAACTTGCCGTTCTTTACATCCTTTTGACAACGAGTGCTCTCATCGAATTCAATTTATTGTTTTCAACAAACCCAGTACAATAATTGTTGGTGCATTCATTCAAGTTAGTTGGCGGGTGGATGGGTGGTACCACACCTACGTTCCCTCTCTTCTTATCCATTGTGACTTTTTGACTTGTATCTGGATCACTTTGATCAGGTGATTTGGATCGCAAAATGATGTAATTTTTTGATAATTTTTTCATCTTATTATAGAACAACTTTTACTCTACAACGCCATGAAAAAATTATTTAAAAAATGTATCATATTGCTATCCAAATCACCAGGTCATAGTGACCCAGTAAATAGTGACAAAAGTCATAATGGACAGGAAGAGAGGGAACTGACTAGTAGTTGGGTAAGGCACTGCTCAAAACACAAACCCTAACTTGTAACTTCTCACTCCACTCTCTCGAACACCGCATTTGCCCTCTGTTTCTCTCGTTCCCTACTCTCTCTGTTTTAAATCATCACAGCCTCTCACCATCGTCTTCTTCTTCATAATCACCCCGTCCACCACCATCACTCCTCCTCCATCACCCTTATCTCTCTCTCTCTCTCTCTTCGTTCTTCTTCATGCCATTGCCCTCCCCCTCTCTCTCTCCCTCTCCTCCATCACCCTCGGCTCTTGAAACGGTGCAAGGTCAAATTTTCATTGCGAGGTACTACTTTATGACCCTGTCTGTAAGGGTTTAGAGCTCATTGATGCTTTATCTGCTTTGTGTTCCTCCGTTTTTGTGGGTTCGGTCTAATTGCAATAGTCTCTCATGTTGCTTTCTACTTTTCCTTCATAGCTCATTTTACTTCCGTTGGATAATGATTTGATGAGAAATGGAACTTAAAGATACTGATTTTGGGGGATTAGAGCTTTTGGGGAGAGAAAAAAAAATGAGAAAGGAGATGTAAATTTTCCTATTCAAGATCAATTGTCTATCCAGAAGTGTTGGTTGAAAAGAGTGTGAACTTTTTCTTTTTTCTTTTTTTTTACTTATGGACCTATGGCTATACGTTACTCTTCAATAAAACTACAGTTGGGTTGTTCAATAAAGTTTCTTTCAAACTCAATAAAATTGGTAGATTCCTCTAGATCTGAAACCGCAAAGTTTGATTTCATGTAATCTGTGGTCTTTCATCAAACCCAGTACCCTAATTTGCTTAAATTCAGTTTTTTCTCTCATGTACACAGTTGAGATGCCCAACTTGCTAGTCGGGTCAGGTGACGCACGACCGTGATTTCTATGTATAATGGAGACCGTCCACGTCTGGTATGTTTTTTGCAAATATTTGCTCTTCTCCCTCTCCTTTTTTTTCTATGTGGATACTGACAGGCTGGAGTTAGAATCAAATAATTATGTGTTTTATGAATTTGAAAATCAAGTACTTCCGTTTTAATGTCGTTTTGGTGACTAAAACATGTGAATCTACGAAAGGTAAATCCCCTTTGATTTAAAGTAGAAATTAGGTGTCTTGCATGGTACAATAGTCCTGAAATTTTTAAACAGGCTTGGTCACTTGTATAGCTACTAGAAAATGACCCGTGCCCGAAGGACACTTATAAAATATACCATTTGAATAATTTCTTAAAATAATTTGACATTATAAATAAAAAATGATTTATGTTGTTTGTGTCCCCAAATTATTAGCGAAGATTACATAATAATTAATGTGATAAGACATGTATTTTTTGAAATACAGACAAAAATCTTATCTTTGATTGACTTTAACAAAATTATTTTTAAAAATCTTAGTGCAAGAAAAAGAATGATTAATCAAATCAACGAACCAAAATGTCTCAAGATATTTTAGTGATTAGACGGCTAGGATCTTTCCGTTTAGATTTTTTGGAGGAAAACACCTACCTGATTATTATATAAATGTTATCTTTTATAAAGTCTGTATGCTAGCATGATTGTGATAAGTGTTGTATCACGATGATTCCCGTGGAGTATCCACCAGTGATCTCTTGTAAAGTGATCCATTTCTGTAAAAAATATCAAATTTGAGTAGAAAAATGTAATATAGTATTTTTTACGAGATAGTGAAACGTTTTAAATTACAATACGTGTTTGATATATATATATATATATATATAGAATACTTAGTAATGACTAGTAATTCATATCACCCACTTTTTTTTTTTTGAAAATATCTCCCATTTGAACGAAAAGATGTACAGTAAATTCTTTACAACATTAATAGATGAAGTTGAGAAATTAAACAATTATTAAAATAATATGCTCCCGCAAAATTAAAATTATTGCTCCGCTCTTATGAAAAATTATAGGCATTTTACAAATAAACTGAACCCAATACAAATAAACCGAACCCAATAATATAAAAGTTGCCGTTTGTTGCTATTGAAGCTGTAAATCAAATACAACAATGTTGATGAGTTCAAAATACAAATTTTATTTTGAATTATATTGACTCAACTAAAGATCCAGTCATGTCCAAGGTTAGTAAATAACTCATTTCAGTCGAGCTGGTCTACGACCACCCTCTCAATAGATAGATGAGATTTCGACTCTTTCATTACGTGTTTACTTCTTCTTTTTCTCAAATCCTCAACCTGCGCTAGCTCGCCGCTTCTAACGGGGTATCGGTTGATTTACTTCCCTTTAGCTACTTACATGTTTCAGTTCGCTAAGTTTGAAAAGTCCAAAGAGCGCAGAGTTGCCAGCAAGTAAGATAAGAGAAGTAGTCTTCTCTTTTCATATTCTCTGGCCTTGATTTCTTCCTTTAGGATACGGTTTTCCGATCAGAGATCCATGAATCACAGACGGTATCTCCCAATAATAATAATAATAATAATAATAATAATAATAATAATAATAATAATAATAATAATAATAGAATCGATCACAGACGGTATCTCCCAATAATAATAATAATAATAATAATAATAATAATAATAATAATAATAATAATAATAATAATAGAATCTGAGGTATCGTTTGCAATTAAGTCGAAGAGGAGGGATAGAGTTGGGTTTGGAACCACAGATTCTGCCATGCGATAGCAAAAGCAAAAGCGCAAAACTATCACTTAATGGTCTTCTCTGAAGGGTAGATTTGTCATTTTGTCAGGTGAGACTTGTGATTAACACTGTTATTAAAAACTAGAGTATTACCCGTGTCCGAGGGCACTATCCCTAAATTGGATAGTTTTTAATTTAGAGGTGTTTTTTTCTAAATGAATTTAGAGGTGTTATCCAAATATTATATTTACAAATGTGGTGAAAAAAAAACAACTTCCAAGTTAGAGATGTAGTAATTGAGAAAACCTCTCTCTTATTAGTTACTAGGGGATTGCCCGTGCCCGAGGGCACTACCCCAACAACATGTCACGGCCTATTGTAATGTCATAAATAAAATGAGTATTTACATCTACAAACATGGGTATAAAACGAAGACAACATAAATTACTGTATTAATTAATCAGAAACAAAGGAAAACCCTTTTTTATAATTATGATAAAAGGAGTGGGTAGTTAAGTGAGTAGTTAAGTAGTGGATAGTTAAGGGGTGGTAGGTGAGATCTAAGGACTAATGTTAATTCAATCCAACGGTCTAAAAGACATTTTAAAGTCAACCATCCTAATTTATAATATAGATGCTTAGATAGATAGAGAGAGTAGTTGGCCCACTCAAATTTTTAATCAGCCAAGTAGGCATGAGGTGGCATTTCCGGGAGATGTTTTTGGCTTCCATAGCATTTTCGTTTTGTCCCACAGTGCTCCTCAAATTGGTTCCAACCATGGAGCACGCTTATAAAAATGCTCGACCTTAACAGTTATTATGTTTGTAATTAAATTTAAAGACTTGGGGCGAAGCCCTTAGTTTAGTGCTTTTATTGGCTTATTTACCAACTAGGACTTTGTTTTATGATTGATTAGCAATTCGCTCTCTTAGTTTTTATAATTAAAACTTTATATTTTACATAAGTACATTTTCATGAGATTTTGTCCGGAAACCATAAATGCAAGTTAAAGCGAAATCGATTTAGATTCACAAGTTTTAGTTCTGTGTTCGGTTTTGTCTATCACTTTTATTATACAATCTAGCGAAAAATCCTTACCCGGATGGCATCCTAATCGCTGTATACACCATTACACTTCATCCGAGTACGTATTCAAGTTGTTGTTTGGTGGTTCGCTTTTGATTGTTTAGTAATTTTGTGTTTCTGTACATGTGAATGTATTATTGTTAACTTTCGGTGCTATGTTGTACAGCCAATACGGCGAATGCTACACGGGGCCGTAGGAAGATGATGGATGGGGGTAAGCTAGTTAACTCACTATAAACTTGTAGTTTGGACTCCCCGGGCCGTATATTTGTTTAGAAATAAATCTTTGCCGATGATCCTATATATTTTGTGACAGGTGCAACAGTGGCATGGTGTGGAGTAGGACTTCCTCAGAACTAGTCTTCCAAAGTGCAGTAGTAGAACATGCCTGCTCCGCTCTGTGTAACTATATTTAATTTGAATTAAGAACAACTGTGTGCCTAATATTGCTGGAAACAATACCACCAGTACTTGGTGTGGAGTAGGACTTCCTCAGAACTTGTCTTTCAAAGTGCAGTAGTAGAACGTGTCTGCCCCGCTCTGTGTAATTATATCTAATTTGAGTAAAGAAGAACAATGTGTGTGCCTAATTTTGCTGGAAACAATACCACCAGTACTGATTGTAATAATTAACTAGGCGTGACCCGCGCTAACGTGCAGGATGAAATGTAAATTTATGCATAAAATTTTAAATTTTATTGGTTTCTCTTACAACCGCCAAAACGAATGAATTACAAAGTTTCATTCTGTTCACCTTAACATCTAAAAAGACATAACTAAAATTTTTTGTCATGTGGATTTAGCAAGCATTACGATATGTATGAAAGGTAACGCAATAAACTATTTTGCTTACACATTAAAATCATCACATTGTGATTTGATTGACAAAATTTGATTTATATATAATCATGTTTCTATACCATATTCAAATAAATGACCTTTTTATTGTGGCCAATAACCATCCATTCGTGGAGTGATCCACTTGTCTAATCTAAGAGATTCACTTTTTTTTTTTTTTTTTGATAAATTCTAAGAGATTCACTTATTTTCATAAAAAAATTAGATGATAGAGGATATTTAAATTGTCATTTCTTTCACACGAAAATTGTCATATCTACAAATGGGTGCCCCCTGATTTATGGGTAAATACATTTTGCACCCCTGTCAGAGCTAAAAATTAACACCACTCTAACGGGAGGGCCAAAAGACATAATTACCCTTAAACTTTGACGAAATGACCCTACTATAAAGTCATCTCCACCTCACTTCCCAACCCTAGTAATCTTATCTCTTCCACTCTCTCGCTCTCTCTCTCTCTCTCTCTCTCTCTCTCTTTCTCCTTCTCCCGTTCTTCCGCTCTTTCTCCTCCTCACAGCACAACAGCAGCAACAACCAGCAGGACTCGTGGCGCAGGTGGTAGGGGAAGGCGGCGAGACGGTTGCCGCGGAAGAGCTCGCAGGCGGCGACACACATCACTGGGGGGCACGTTTGGCGCCCTTGGCGAGGACGGACTAACGCATAGCTTCGCATATCTGGTTTGGGTATGGAATCGTCCAACTTCTTATTAAATAGAAGAAATCCATCTCTCTCTATCTCTATGTATATGAATTGGAACACGTATATGTGAAGTTACAGAGAGAGAGTTTTTGTAGTCAGTGGAGTTTGGGCAGTGGAGGTTCAGGGATACACAATCAAATCAAATCCTCGGCCTTTCAGTCGATTTGTGGCTTATGGGTAGAGGTGGAGAGAGAGACGGATCTGTCATGTATCCATGTAAAGTTCAGATCTTGATCTACAATTCAACAGAGAGAGACCATCATCAACCAATAATGGCGAAGCTGGAACCTCTAAACGAACCCTTTCATCTATTGCAGCATCACAAGTCGAAGAAGACGGTGAAAAAGAACCACGTCTCTGTCACGTTCTTCGTCTTCGTCGACTACATATTCCTCCTCAGTCCTCATCCTCATCGGCTTCTTCCGCTTCATAATCTTGAAGATGTTCGGCGTTTAATTCATCACACCCGTATGTATTCCCACAAACACCCCCATCATCTTTCTCTCTGCCAATTTGCAGTTCTTCCAGATTAAGTGTGCCTTAAATCGCCCTAATTTTAGAATTGGTCGATATGGTAGGGACAAAATAAGCCTCAATTTCGTTTTGTTATTTGGTTACTCATGTTATTAGGGCATTGAATTGATGTTATTACTGAGTCTAAGTTTGGTTCTTTTCTGAAACTTTTTGATGATTTGGTTGTGGTTGTGGTTGTGGTTTTGGTTTTGGTTTGTGGTTGAGATTTGGTGGTAGTGGAGGAACACCGACAACATGATAAACATTGCATTAAAGCAAAAAAGGGGTGTTATTTGTCCACAATTTGTAAGGGTAAAATGGTCACAAAAAGTCAATTGCACCCATCACTAACGGATCGTAACAGAAGGGTGGTAATTGTCCACCCTCCATCCGTTAACAAAGGTGCAAAATGTATTTTTCCATAAATCAGGGGGCAAAATGTCTTTTCTCTATAATTGGAGGGTGGAAAATGTCTTTTACCCAAAAAAATTTGATTTCAATTTATTAGAAAATAAAACCTGAAAATGAAAACAAATATACTTATCAAGTTAATATATTGTTGAAGATTATTATAAATTATTATACTATCGCAATATTTTAAAATAAACATTTGTTTTTTAGAAGCAAATGTGAATAACTTGTTGCTGTGTAACAAATATTTTTACCCAATTAAATTGGGAAAAAAGTATAAAATTTTGATAAAAGTTTCTTTCATTAAATTATTGAAAAATATTATACCGACACTACAAGAAAAACAACTTTTTGCGATGAACGTTTGCAACGGAAACAATAATTTGTCCCAAAGGGTCATTTGTGACAAGAAAATTATACCGTCGCAAATGCTCTAAGATCCGTGTACTTTTTTGTGACGAGGGAGATTTCCTGTCACAAATATAAAAAAATGCGGTCACAAAAACATATCATCTGGAGGGAAATTTGGGCGCTAAATTTTTTTATGTAACAAAATAATTTTCTCACAAAAACAACCTTTTGCGATGAACTTTTGCAACGAAAACAATACTTTGTCACAAAAACGGGAATTTCTAACAAGAAAATAAAACCGTCGCAAATGTTCAAAAATTCGTGTACTCTTTTGTGACGAGGGATATATCCTGTCGCAAATATAAAAAAAATCGGTCACAAAACATATAATCTGGAGGTAAATTTGGGCGCTATTTTTTTTTATGTAACAAAATAATTTTCTCACAAAAGGTATTGAACCGTCCCAAAAATATTAAATTTGGGGGGAAATTATGGCGCCACTTATTTCTTGCAACACTGGAATAGTTCATTACAAATGTGAATTTAGTCATCACAAACATTAATTATTTGATAGGAAATGTTGGCACCATTTTTTTTTTAAGTTGTTCGCTGCGAAAATTCAATTTGCTTCTCCCAAAAACATCCATTTTGGAGGTTTTTTGGCATAAATGTATTGTGAGACGCATATATGCCATTACAAAAGGCCGACATGCTCATCTCATAAAACCATCCCATTGCAAAAGGTCGATTACAAAATGCCATCAACTAAGATTTTGGATTACCTAAAATGACGTGGAGGACGTGACTTTTAAGTGTTTTCACAAGTCATAAGATGTAAGTGCCTGTTTGGTATAGTGCATGTTTGGTATCCAAGATAATCGACCTCTTTTCAACAATTCTGTTTGTTATGATTGCGGATTTTAATCTGATAATTTGCAAATTAAAATAATCTGTGTGCAATTGTTGAATCTTCAAAAATTGGGGATTATGCAACTGAAAATCTCTAAAAAAATAATTTTGATTTTTTTTACATTAACATGATCACCGTCCAGTTATAAATAGGTGTATTCAATTACTTGAATTTGGAGCTCTTTAAATTTTGTTAAATGGATCGAGTTAGTAATCTATAATTTCAGCACATACCAAACAGATTGTGATTCTCAGTTAAGTTGGGTTTCTTTTCAGATTATTTTCAGCTGATTATTGAGATTTTCAGCTGGTACCAAACACGCTCATAGCCGATTTTACTGTTCAACAATTGCATTTGTTATGAATACAAATTAAAATATGATAATTTGCAGATTAAAATCTCTGTGCAATTGTAGAATCTCCAAAATTGTGGATTATGTAGCTGAAAGTATATGAAAAAATGACTTTATTTTCTTTTACATAACATGATCACAGTTCAATTATAAATAGGTGTATTTAAATTTCTTGACTATATAGCTATTTAAATTATATTAAATGGATCAAGTTGGTGATATGTAATTTCAGGTTGTACCAAATAAGTTGTGATTTTTAGTTCAGCTAGATTTTTCACCCAAATCAGTTTCAGCAGATTTTTTAGATTTTTAGGTGATACCAAACAGGGCCTAAGACACCCTAGCATTGAATCATGTGCTAGAAACTAAGATGTTTTATCTGAGACAAACTAAAGCGAATTTCTCAACAAAATTTGTGACGCCAAATGGAATTGAGTGTTTATTGAGCAGTGTGCACGAGAGATTTCGGCGGGGAGACCTCCGTGTGCACCGTGTGTAGTGGATCAAGGATCGCACAGGAAGAATAGGGGTGTGTGTAGGGAGAGAGTAAGTCAGTAGCAATGTCTGAGAGAGAGACAGAGGTTTGGCAGAGCTTCCGCGTATGGCAGTGTGTTCTCCTTTGTATGGAAAGGTTGACGATCTATATATACTGGAGAACGTGACCGTTGTAGTGTGGTTAATGCGCCCATTAATGGCGGCTTAATTAGCTTAACCATAACGGCACGTTCGTCCGAGTATATAGGAACCGTTAGAGCACGTGGTGCGCGAATACCGGAACCGTTACGAGGTTGACCGGGTTTGACCGGATTGACCGGGTTTATGGAGCTCGTGCCATAAATCTCTCAAAACAGTTACTAAAGGTCGCGTGCGGGCTTGGCTCGCACGCGACAGGGCTTACTCTAGCCTCCAAACCACTAAGTCCCTACAAGTCCCGTGCAGTGGTATGCGAGGGCTCTGTCTCGCAGCCCCCACATGGATCAGCTCGGCTGGTGATCCAGTGTGTGTGGAGCACAATATGGTGTGCTGGATGGCTGCCACGTGGCCAAGATCTGTCATGTCAGAAAGCAGTATCTACATTAGCCCCCTTTCTGCGCGTGAAGACTCATAGCCGTATAGACTTCCATGCGCGGAAACCAACATACGCGTCGCCGCCACGCACCAATTCAAATACGGGTAAGTTCAGCCCCCGTGCGTGTCATTATGACCTAAACCCCTAGAGTCGTGCCGTCTGACCTTTAGGGTTTTAGGCGTGACGTCAGCTTGTCCTGTGATTGCGCGATTCGACGGTGACGGTTGCGATTCGACTATCGAAAGGACGCAACCCTTCATTGTTTTGGATAAATACCTTGTATCCCTCATTATTGCAAAGCATTACTTTTTCCTCTTAAAGTGAATGGTACCCGGAGATCTTCGAGAGCAGATCCAGATAATCAATCACCAGTTCAGAACTGCAATCCGTGTTCTTCAATTGTGCATATCCAAGCAAGCTTCAAGAAAACAAGGTTGGCCTCGTTTACTTCTGATTTAAGATACCAGTGTTTGCCTTGAACTGCGTTGAATCTGTAAACCCATGAAATCTGTGAAGAGGCTTTGATCTTTGAACCCGCTTCGTTTTAATCTTTCAACAATATTGGATCTTGCAACTCCCCAATTTCTGAAATTGGTACCGGAACTGTTCGTTTTCCTTCGCATAGATCTTGAATTCCAAAATTCAAACTGAAGTGTGGTATTTCTCCCCCCTTTTTTTCTTGCTCTTTCGCAGGAATGGCCAAGACAAGAGTAACCAGACCCGTGAAGGAAGATGAAGAGATACCCGACCTTCCGCAGGCCTTGTGGCGAAAAGCCCCCTTTTTAGGCGGCAAAGATTTCTACCATGCGAGGGTAAAGGCGAAGAGGATGCCTGATCCTGTTCCAGTTGAGCGATTGCTGACGTTGACTCGCCCAGTTAACTCAGCCCTGCTCGAGTGGGTTGGTTCCGAGGATGTAGTTCGATTGGGGATCGAAAACGGGCACTTCCCATACACTGCGATTTCTACTCAGGCGTTCGTCCAGAAATTGGACTATATGGATGAGTGGATTGACCACGCATTGGATCATCACGCCGAGACTCTTAATGAAGCCGGCGTATACTTTGCTATCCAGGCTATGAAGGGTGCTGCCGTGAAGTTGGATCAGTCCATGCTTCTAGACCTTCTGTCCCGTTACTCGCCTGCGACTCATACGTTTCATTTTGCTGAATTCGAGGCTGCCCCCACGCTCGAGGACGTGCAAATGCTATACGAGCTTTCCCCCATGGGCGAGGTAGACCCTCTGACTCCCTTGAAGACATCTGCGGAGATTGCCTTGTACACGCAGATGGAGGAATGCTTGGCAGAGGTGAAGAAAATCTCCACTCGGTGGACCACTACCAAGCCTCTTCCTAACTGGCAGCTGGTTGATACATCCGCGAAGAATACCTGGAATAAATGGTTGCAGTACTTCTTCCGAGACTATGCGAACAGCAGCATTACTAAGAAGCTTCTGAACGAGGACCCGGAGGCCGAGAATTACGTAGAGGGTAAGGGTTATCACTTGACCCTGTGTGCTTTCCTCTGTGCCTGGCTGTCGAGGTACTTGATTGATGGTCACCCCCATGACGGAGTCTTCTATCATGTGTTGCCGCTTGCTGTGAGGCTCGCTCTTGGCCAAAGAGTCGCACTCGGACCCTTGGTTTTGGGCACGCTGTATTATAGGCTCGATCAGCTGGTTTTGGCTATGAGGGAGTCGCGTGGCCGCCTTGATGTCCTGACCTTTGTCAATATTTCCTTTTTGACAATGTGGGTTTTCGAGCGCTGGCCGTCTTATGCCCCAACTGCTCTCCAACTTGACAAGTGGTGTTCCCCAGGCGAGACAGAAGCGCGCAACAGCGGAAGAGCTGCGAGATGGTTCGGAACAGGCAACACCAAGTGCGTTTGGAGTTTGATATGCGACAAACGGAAGGAGTTTACTGCCAGGCCCTATACCACGCGCATTGAGAATGTGAGATGGTTTCCAAGGCTATACCCCTCCAAAGGTATGGTCTTCTCAGAAGAACTTCTCTTTGAGAAGGGACCGCATTTCCACGAGCGCTATCGCGAGTTCTTTTGCTGGTGTCTGCGAGGTTCCCTTCCTGCCCTCGCGGAGCATATTCGTGAGCTCGTGCCAAGGTATGAAAAGCTTACAGTGGATGTTGACCCTACTCGAGTCTCTCCTCAGTTTGGTTTTGACGCTGTGGCCCCATCAATCTGGCCCCAGTCCATTGTCAGAGGATGCTACAAGCGCTTGCTCACAAAGGAGTGCAAGACGGTTTTCATGAACAACCTTCCTTTCGAGCAGCCTGCGGGTACCCGCGAGGGTGGTTGTTCCCAGAACTGGCTCGCATACTGGGCTGCCCAGCAAACGAGGATTGAGACGGAGTCGGCGGCGCAGCCAGGTAGGGCCCCCTTGCTCAAAAGAAACTCTTTTCCGTTTCGCCCTAATTGCAGCTTGAGCGAGTCTGAGTATGGTTGCTACTCATTGTGGGACCGTGAGAACCATTTGTTCCCTGATTTCATTCTGAAGGAGCAGGTCGCTGCAATCAAGAAGGGCGACACGCAAGTCGTCAGATACAGCAAGGCTTTTGCTGACGTAAGCACCTTTCTTCGCATGTGTTAAGTTTTCTCGATTTCCTTGTGCCGACACTTTTATTCTGTACTGTTGTAGTGTCATGTGCGGAGATTCGCAGCTGGTGATCGCTCCAAGTCGATGGTCAACACCATTGTTGCCACCAGAAGACGACAGCAGTCGTTCCGGCTTTCATGGAGGATGGACGCTGAGGTTGAAACAAAGGTTCGCGCAGTCATGAATGTTTTTGCTGACTCGCTGATAGACAATCCTCCGGCTTCGTCTCCTCCCGGAGATGACTCGTCTCTTCCAGCGACTGCGGTGCCAAGAGTGAAGAGACCTAGGCAAAAGGGAATTACGATTTCTTCCCCTAGAAGCGCTCCAGCTTCTCCTCCAGTGAGGTCCCTTTCTATCAAGGACAAAGGCAAAGGTCGCATGCCCAGCAAAGTGCGGAGAGATCTCGTAGTTGAGACTTTTGTTCCATTCAACCAAGAGGAAGAGGAAGAGAGACAGGAGCCCCAGACAAGTGATGAAGAAGGAGAAGCGACAGTTGTGATGCATGAGGAAGAATCAGGAGGTACCTCCGTCGCATTTCCTTTCCCGTCATCGTAACTTCTTTGCACTTCTTTTCTTTAAGCCATTCGTGTATTCGCAGATGATGATGAGACCGCTGGTGGCCTCGCGACCAAGAGGCAAAAGAGAGATGCCCATTCTGGCATCCCAGATGATCCCATAAGCGAGGACATTCTGGCTGAGTCCCGGAAGACAGCCGCGGAGGCTGCTGAGAGAAGGAGGCGTCGGGAAGAAGAAGAGCTTGAGCGTGTGAAGCAGCGGAGCCTCGAAGAGCGGCATGTTGACGACTTAGCGCGTCCAATTGTCGAGGAAGACGAGCTTCCCGAAGAAGTGGCTCCTCATGTGGAGGAGGAAGATGAGGTTCCCGGAGAGGATGCAGCAGCACTAGAGCAAGTCCAAGCGGACTTCGAAGAGATCGCAGGCGGCGATAAAGGTGAGATCTTCAATATCGCAGTAACTTATAGAGATGTTATTGTGGGTGCGTTAAAGCATGGTGTGTCAAAGGCTGACATTCGCCGTTGGTTAGTAGACAAATGCGGAGAACCTTCAGGTAATTATTTGAGTGACACGCATGTACTAGGCTTTAGCAACTTGAGGCAAAATCATGACTGGTTTATTCGCATCCCAGGTCACGCTCCTCTTACAGACTTGCTTAGTGAAGACACACTGATAGGGCATGGTTCCACGTCCTTAGTGTATGACAAGGATACCTCAATCCCACCTTCGCGTGGAGGTGCTTATTCTTAGCCTTAGTAAAGATAGCAGAATAACTTATAACACAAGTTACCTCATATCATCGCATTTAATGTCGCAGGTCATGCTGAGGAACCTGCACCGGAGCAGAGAAGTCAGTCTTCTGCATCCAATGTTCCGATTCCGAGCTCCCATACCGAAAAGCCCGTCGCAGCTGCTGACCACGCGGGTGTGCCTCGTGAAGACATCATCGAGCTTTCCGACGATGCTGGCGCTGACACTGTGTTGATGGATGAAGATGTCCATGCTAGTGCTGAGGTGGGAAGGACAAGTGCTGCTGATGTTCTCACATCTGAGAGCGTCCTTCGCCAAGCGACTACGGCCGTCCCTTTACCTCCGGCGATGACCGAGTCAGAGGCACCCATTCCTGCGTGGAGCTTTTGGGGCTCGCAGGTTGGGAATGTAGTCGCAGCTGGTGCGGCCTACATTCTTCCTCCTGACTACGAGAGATTAGAGCTCGCAGCTGATAGGAGAGCTATGGAGCGAGGACAGTCTTCAACCGCCCCGGCAGCGCGCATTCCTTCTCTACATGAGATTCTGGAAGGAACTGGTAAGTAGAGCTTTACTGTTCGCACGTCGCATTATTCGCCTGCGAGCTTTGACATTATAACTTTATCTTTGACGTCTCCTCAGGTTTGAAGCAAACCGATGTAGACTGGGTGGTTCGAATGCGTCTCAGGTACCCTCGCTCGTTTGTGAGATCTCTGGAGATCGGGCCTTTTGACAGGAGGCTGTTCCTCACCGAAGCCATCTGGATACTGGAGCAGCTGTCTGCGGCTACGCCTGCGACCATTTCGGTCCAGAGCGCTGAATTGCTATGTGGCATGTGCCAAAACCTCGTGACCAAAGTCCAAGGCAGAATGGGCTTTAAGTTTCTTAAGGACAGAGTCACGCTGATTCGCGCGGCTGTAACTTTGAAGCTCGGTCACCAGAATCTCGCAGCTGAGATGCAAAAGGTGGAGCAGCAGAAGCAAAGGATTGATGAAGCTCTGAAGCTGTATCATGAGATGAATGCCAGGTGCGAGCAATTGAAGCAAGAAGTGGAACAGGTGGAGAAGCTGAGCGAGCAGTTCGCGCCCCAAGACTCCTTAATCAAGAATTTGCTTTGATTTTTCTGAATCTTAAAAAATAGCAAGGAAATAGCTGAAACATTAATGTAACGTTTTGAAACATTAATGTAATGTTGCTAGGGTTTCTCCCCCCTTTTTTTAACAACGAACAATGAATTTGCCCGTTTTGCCCCTTTCCGGGACTTGATTGGACATTTCTGTGCATATCCAATTATGACATCAGCAATTGATTCTCTGCTTGATTTTCGCGCTAATTTCTCGGCAGATAAGCATGCTTCCGTTGGGAAGTACATCCGAATCATGACTATCCGTCATTTATTAGGATACGCAACTGAATCGTCGTAGCCTTTAGTAGGGTAATTGATTGTTACCGCTTTTCAAGGCGTAAGTGATTGAACTTACCCTCTTTTTGAATTTTGCTGACTCATCTTAGGCAACCGAAGGGTCTGTACAGGGTCTATATAAACCCTGTCCTTGCTATTTGGGTTTTTTATCCCAAATATGTGCTTTGCCGTGAGTCCTTACGACTGCTGGCTTCAACGCTTGTTTTTCGTTGATTCATGGCAACTTCAAGTTTTGAATCCTGAGTTTGCGCTTTGTGCTATAGAAATAGTTTCCAAGATCCACTTTATGAGGCTTATTGCTCTTTATAACCATCATAAAGAAGATGCAGATAATATCTCATGCGTATTCGAAGAAATTTCTTCGTGTATTATGTGTGCAGGTCATGTTTCCGGCCGCCTCGTGGCGAGGTGCAGCGCCGAAGTGACCGTGCTACCGTCTCGTAATGAACGGCGGAATTCTTCTTCAGCATCTCCGAAGAAGAATCCGTCACCTTCACGTTTGCGAGCTCGGGATGACGAACCGTCGCGTTCATCCCCGTCTACAAGGAGCCCTTGCCCTTTGGAGCTTCTGCTTGCCTGTGGATCGCCGGAACCGGTGGTTCCTTGGGCAAATGTTATGGGGAGCATATCTGACAACGGTCTTGTGGGATAGCGGGATCTCGAGCGTATGGCTTCATGTGGCTCTCTTAGAGCAAGATCCCCTCTGCTACAGATGTTCACCCGCAGATCTGGGCGTTGCGTAGCCGGTGTTTGAAACCGGTGGGCTCATCCTTTGCAGTCCGGGTTTCCGTACTGTGTCTTTGCTGGCTTACCAGCCACGTTTCGAATGCATTGTAAGCCATGTTGGCTGCGTAGTTAGATTCGAGCTTTTCGCTTGTAAGCTGCTATCTAGACAGATAAATTGTAAGTCATTTGACTCGTAATGATAAATAGCTTTCTGTATTATCTGCTGTCTCTTTACAACAAATACAATTTCGCATGCGTTTCGGCACATTTCGCCTTGCATAATGCTATGTAATTGTTTCGTATCAGCGATATATTGATTCGCGGGTGTTTTGCTAGATCGTTCGAGATCGTATCTTCGCAGCTGTGCCATCTCGGCGGATGGGCTTGCATTTGGCCGTTGCAAATCATTTAAGATCATGTTCACAACATTGCTATCATAACAGATAGTCTTTAGCAGATCAATTAAGATCGTTAAGTGGTGCGAACTGCTATCACAAAAGATAGGCTTTATTAGCGAACTGCCTGAGATCGTTTCTCGCATAAATTGCTATCGCAACAGATAGACTTTTAGAAGATCCAGTAAGATGATCTTGCGCATGCGTTGCCATCGTAACAGAGGCTTTGGTGATCAACTAAAATCACTTTGCATATAAGTTGCTATCGTAACAGATAGGCTTGAGAAGATCAGGTAAAATCGTTTTGTGTATAAGTCACTATTATAACAGATAGGCTTGAGATCGCACTTGTGTAGACCGCTATCTTTAGAGATAGGCTTAGATGATCAATTGAGATCGCATTTGCGTTTGGCTGCTATCGTAAGAGATAGGCTTTACAAGATCAATTAAGATCGCATTTGCGCTTGGCTGCTATCGTAAGAGATAGGCTTTACATGATCAATTAAGATCGCATTTGAATTAGCTGCTACCGTGAGAGATAGGCTTTAGATGATCAGTTAAGATCGCATTTGCGTTTGGCTGCTATCGTAAGAGATAGGCTTTACATGATCAATTAAGATCGCATTTGCGCTTGGCTGCTATCGTAAGAGATAGGCTTTACATGATCAATTAAGATCGCATTTGAGTTGGCTGCTATCGTGAGAGATAGGCTTTAGATGATCAATTAAGATCACATTTGTGTTGGCTGCTATCGTAAGAGATAGGCTTAGATGATCACTTAAGATCGCATTTGCATTGGCTGCTATCGTGAGAGATAGGCTTTGATGATCACTTAAGATCGCATTTGCATTAGCTGCTATCGTTAGAGATAGGCTTAGATGATCACTTAAGATCGTATTTGCATTGGCTGCTATCGTGAGAGATAGGCTTGGATGATCACTTAAGATCGCATTTGCATTAGCTGCTATCGTTAGAGATAGGCTTAGATGATCACTTAAGATCGTATTTGCGTTGGCTGCTATCGTAAAGAGATAGGCTTATATGATCAATTAAGATCGCAGTTTGTATGAATTGCTATTGCAGCGAATAAACCATTGTTAACAGTAATAACAAATTAAATAAGGCAACATAAACAGCTAGAAATATGAACTTCTCATTTGGGAGAATTCTTTTATTATAACGCTCTCATATGGGAGAGATGGGATTACAATCCTCTCATATGGGAGAGGAGATTGCGTAAATCATAGCCACATGAGACATTAAGCACGTTATCATAAAACGTATGAAATGAGAGAAGTCAGGGATAGTACTTCTTGATCCAACGCATGTTGATTGAACTGGGAGTTGAGGTTGTACCGTGCAACCTTCGCATGCTGCAGTAGCCACTATCAAAGACTTCTGTGACTTCGAAGGGTCCTTCCCAATTAGCTGCGAACTTTGGGTGAGTTGCTTCTCGCATGCAGTGATCAGATGCGCGCAAGACCAGGTCTCCGACTGCGAAATCCCTTCGCTGGACTGTCTTGTTGTAGGCGTGAGCGATTCTTTCCTGGTACCGCTTGTTGGTCCTTTTGGCTTGCTCTCGCTTTTCTTCCAGCAAGATTAAATCATGATCGCGTTGATTTTCATAGAGTGCATGGAAGGCCAGCCTTGCCGAGTTGACTCTAACCTCCGCAGGTACCACAGCTTCGGCCCCATAACATAGTAGAAATGGCGAGGCCCCTGTGGGTGTCCTTGGGGAAGTTCTGTAGGCCCACAGAGCTATGCTTAGAGAGTCGGCCCACTTCTTGTGGTCATCTGCGACCATTTTGCTCAATATTCTCAACAGCGTCTTGTTAGTTGCTTCGGCTTGTCCGTTTCCCTTTGGGTAGTAAGGGGTAGAACATATCTGTCTGATATTGTACTCCGCTAATTTCGCAGCTACCTGGCGATTAACAAAAGGAGTACCGTTATCTGAAAGAATGGTGTTTGGGATTCCGAACCTGCATACGATGCTTTCTTGGATAAAGTTGACCACAGCCAACGCATTTGCCGTCTTCAGTGGTATTGCTTCCACCCACTTGGTGAACAGCTCGGTTGCGGTGAGAATGAAATGATTCCCGTGCGACGTTGGCCGGATGGGACCGATGAAGTCCAGAGCCCATGTGTGAAATGGCCATGGCGTCCCTAGTGCATGTAGATCCACAGCAGGAGCGTGCACTAGGTTCCCTTTGAACTGGCATTCCTGGCAGCGTCGCACTTTGGTGCGACAATCGACTTCCATCGTGGGCCAGAAATATCCGATTGAGAGGAGCTGTCTGCATAATTTCGCACCTCCTTGGTGCTCCACCTGATGAGAAAGGTCCATGACTTCTTGTGCTTCTCTGTCGTCTAGACATCGCAGCAAGTTGCCCTCGTGACCTCTTCGCCAAAGCAGGCTTTCCTGTACTACGTATCGAGACGCTTTCCTTTTCAACTTTTCGGCTTCTTTTCTCGATTCGGGCACGGTGCCCTGGGTGAGGAAATCAAACAGTGGCTTCCTCCAGTCCGTGTCGTCATCGGTTAGGGCGACGAGTAGAGAGTCTTTGATTAGTGCGCAACTTTCGCACTTCCCTTGTATCAGGGCTGCAGCTGTTGACATGCCTGGCCAATGAATGCCATATCTCTGAGCCTTTCTGTAGATTGACACCTCGCTTTCTCCGCAAGCGTGTTGGTGAATCTTTTCTAACAGCTGTTGTCCCTCTTGCTCGGAGACACACCGCATGAGTATTCCTCCAGGACCCTTGTAGTAAAGGGTGTTGTCGTGGATGCAGTATCCTTTTGTGAGTGCCCAGCTTTCGCTGCTGGTGCCTTTTGCAATAGCTTGCAGGATTGCTTTTCGCCAGTCTGCGTCGTTCATATGTTCGTCGTCGCACGCATCCTCTGTTAATGCCGACGATGTCCGCACCTCAATGGAAATCCTTGCGGGGCATTTGTCTATGCTGACCTTAGACCCCAGAGTTGCCAAGGCGTCTGCGTGCCTGTTGTCTGCTCGGGGCTTGTGCTCGTACTTCACGTCGCAGAATTGTTGCATCAGCTTCTGTACTAGGGTGCGATAAGACAGGAGGTTGATCTCCTTCAATCCATATTCGCCCGAGGCTTGCTTAACAACCAGCTTGGAATCTCCCATGACCGTTAGGTTGCTCACTTCCAAGGCTTTCGCCGCACGGAGTCCCACAATGAGAGCCTCGTACTCTGCTTCGTTGTTTGTGACAGCGAAGTTGAGCTTTGCGGACATCTGTATGACTTCTCCGTCTGGCCTTGTCAAGACTATCCCAATGCCTCCGCCTTTCCTGGTTGACGAACCGTCGAAGTGGAGGGTCCAATAGGGCACGTCGATTGCGTAGATTTCAGGGCCTTCGAGCTCTTCTTCGATCACAGGTTCGTGGCTGTTGTCGGGAAACTGTGCCAACAGATCTGCTACCGCCTGCGACTTGATCGCTCTTGGTTTCACGCATGTGATATCGTATTGAGAGATGGTCATGTACCATTTTGCCAATCTCCCGCCCGGAGTAGTGTGAGTTAGCAAATATCTTATGGGGTCGCTCTTGGTGACCACCACTACTTTGTGTGATGCAAAATAGTGTCTCAACTTTTCTATCACAAAGAATAAAGCAAGGCAATGACGTTCGACGTCTGTGTACCTTGATTCAGCAGGCTGCACAATGCGAGAGATATAGTAGATGGGCCTCTCTTGACCTTCATACTCCTGAGCCAAGAGTGCTCCTATAGATCTCCTTGTTGATGTAAGATATAGCAGAAGCGGTGATCCCAGTTGGGGCGCGATCATTATCTTTGAGGACGTGAGCAGCTCTTTCAGCTTTTCGAATGCAGCTTCGTGGTCCGGAGTCCAGTTGTACGCGGCGTCCTTCTTGAGAAGAGTGCTGAAACAGCATGTGATTTCTGCGATTTCTGGGATGAATCTCCGCAGGTACGACAGTTTTCCCAAGAATGTTTTCAAGGTACTTTGGTTATGGGGTGGCGTCATGCTGGTGATGGCTGACACTTTCGCAGGGTCAGGCTCGATCCCTTGGCGATGGACCACGCATCCCAAGAACTTCCCCGAGGTCACGCCGAACGCGCATTTCATGGGGTTCATTTTCAGTTGAAAGCTCCTGCATCTGTTGAACACCTTTCGCAGGTCTGCAAGGTGATCCGCTTCGTGCTTGGATTTAACCACCAGGTCATCCACGTAGAATTCCACCTCTTTGTGCATCATGTCGTGGAACAGAGCCATCATGGCCCGCTGATAGGTTGCGCCCGCGTTCTTAAGACCGAACGGCATTATCGTGTAGTTGAATACCCCCACAGGAGTGATGAATGCAGTTTTCCGCGCATCTTCGGGATCCATCTTGATTTGATTGTATCCGCTGAAACCGTCCATGAAACTGAACATGCGATGGCCTGCTGTTGAATCGATAAGCAAATCGATGTTGGGCAGTGGGAAATCGTCCTTAGGGCAGAAGCGATTGAGATCCCGGAAGTCCACGCAGATGCGAAGCTGTCCGTTCTTCTTCACCACCGGCACGATGTTGGCCAGCCATGTGGGATGATGATTTGGCTCTATGAACTTGGCATCTAGGAGTTTGACAATCTCCTGCTTGATCTTCACGTTGAGTTCTGGCCTGAAGCTTCTGGTGCTTTGCTTGACCGGTTTAGACCCTGGGACGATGTCTAAACGGTGCATGGAGATGCTTGTATCCAGACCTGGCATCTCATCATATTCCCATGCGAACACGTCCTTGTACTCAGTTAGGAGCTGCAGTAGTCCTTGTTCCTCTTCGCTTGTGAGGTCCGCGCTCAGGAAGACTGGCCTTTTCTTTTCCTCGTTCGGGCTGAGGAATACTTCCTTTAGCTCTTGCTTTTGCGGTCTTGGCCTGTCTTCCATGCATTCAGGCGCTTCTTTGAGTTTCTCGTCTGGAGTGCCCTGTGTTGGCTCTTCCGTTAGCGAGACTTGCTCGATTTGATTGATTTGCTCAGGGACATCCCCATGCCCGTGTGAGGACATCCCCGCGCACCTTCATATGCGATAGCATTTCTTCCCATTGGCGTAGAAGCTTTCTATCTCCTTGCCCTCGGGGTCATGCTTCGCGATCCTCTTCAAGGTGTACACATTCTTTCTATGATATGCGATACGTGGCGCCTCTTCGCGTGCAGGCGGCTTTTCCTTGGCATCTTCCCTTGTCACCATCACGCCCGCAGGTGACTGATCCTTGATGTCCTCCCAGAGAGGTAAA
This sequence comes from Linanthus parryae, assembly GCA_023055425.1. Classification (NCBI taxonomy): domain Eukaryota; kingdom Viridiplantae; phylum Streptophyta; class Magnoliopsida; order Ericales; family Polemoniaceae; genus Linanthus; species Linanthus parryae. The sequence continues at coordinate 121,246,841 of JALGPY010000004.1, read as the reverse complement.
GGAGTAGGGTTAAAAGGCCCGGATGTTTGCTCGTCCGCCATCTCAGTGAACCACACCGCCTCGCTGAGATGTGCTTCGTCCAAGTTGAACGGGTTAGTCGAAGCCGGTATCTCGACAATTCTGTCGTTCCAGATAGCTTTCATAACCTGGTGAGCCGTCGAAGGGACTGCGTCGAAGCGATGAATCCAGGCTCGACCTATGATCATGTGGTATGTGGTGTTCGCGTCTATGACATAGAACTTCGCCGAGCACTTGATCTTGCCAATCTGGACGCCCAGGCGGATCCATCCGATCGTCATTCTAGAGTCGCTCCCGAATCCCACCAGTGGAGATGGTCGTTTGACTACCTTGTGCTCGGGGATCCCTGCTAGCTTCAGTGTGTGGAGTGGAACAACGTTGACCGCTGCTCCGCCATCGACGAATGCTCGCTTGAATTCGACGCCATTGATGATGGCGGTCACGTACAGAGGCCTCTGGTGACTCGCATCCGTCTTCTTGTCGCTGGCAGAAAAGGTCATGATCTTTTCTGTGGAACGAGACGCCCTGATGACTTTCCCGTTGGAGACCACGAGGTCCTCCTCGTAGTCCTCCGCTATCCTTAAGATTGCTTTTGTCATATCAGTCCGGCACCTCTCGGAGAAATTAATCTCGTCGAAGAATTTGTTGAAGCCGTGCGACCCTTTCATGCGGTCGGCACGTTCATCCTCCGTGTCCATGCTATAATCTTCGTCTTGATGGACCTCAGCAATGATGGGTAGACCATCCTCTGCGACTTCCTCCAAGTCTACGATCGAGATCATGGCGACCTCTTTGCCTTTCGAGCCTGACTCTGTATGGGCAGGAAGTGGGTTGTTGCGCACGTCCTTCCTGTTGTCGCTGACGATTAGCTCGCCGTTCTTCATTTTCTGATCGAACGCAAACCTGAGTTTCTTGCACTCGGCCGTGGGATGCATGATCTTGCCGTGGTACTCGCACGACTTTGGGTCCCTCACCATCTCCTTGGAGGGTGTTTTCTCGAGCGGTGGCAGGACGCCGTCCTTGCACCACTGTTTGCAGAGGTCACTCGCTTCCTCTACCGAGCATGGCAGAGGCGGTACATCGAAGTTCACAACCTTCGCTTGTTTCTGGGGGGAAACTGTATTGACTTCAGCTTCGCGTCCCCGCTTGTAGCTGAACCTTCCGATCTTGTAAGTGGTGCCGCTCGCAGGTCGCTCTGGAGCGTTCTTCTTTTTCTGTCTCTCGACTATGGGCTCGATGTTCTTCGTGCATTCGATTAGTTTCGAAAACGTAGGTGTTTGCAAATTGATGAGCATACCTTTGTATTCATCTCGCATGCACTGTAGGCATATCTCCACGAGCCGGCTTTCGGGCATTGGATCTTTGCACTCCAAGGATTTCGCCCGGAATTTCTTGATGAAGGTGATCCCATCCTCCTCGCGCTTTTGGTACATCCGCGAGAGATGGATCATTGTCACCTTTTCCTCCATTTGAAAGAACTTAGTATAGAACTTTTGGACCATGTCGTCCCAAGTCTTCACGGATCCGGCCTCCAATGTCCGGTACCATTTGTATGCTACGTTCCCAAGAGATTTTGGGAACTCTCGCATCAACAGTTTGGGATCGGCTCCGTACGGACCCATGACGTCGATGAAACGCATGACATGCTCATGGGCGTTTCCATTGACGTCCTCGAACTTATCCCACTTGGGAGCCTTGTACCCCGCCGGGTTAGGCATGAGATAGATCTCTCGTGGAATAGGCGGATCATTGTCTAACTTCGGGATAATGGTATCCGCGAATGACTGATGAGCCAGGATGGTGTCTACGCGCTTTTGCAAAGACGTCATGCATTCTGGAATGCTTCCCTCGGTAGTCGTCGGAGGGGTTGCCGTAGGCGGTGGCGACACATATGCCGCTGGAGGATTGGGAGCATACTGAGTACCCGCGTTTCCCCAGATCATCGTTGGGGGAGGCAAAGGGTACTGCAGAGTTGGGTTGGACGCCAAAGCCGAGGGTTGAGGAGCGTGAGCAGCAGGAGGCAGCATTTGTGCCGTTGATCCTTGAACCGAAGGCAGTTGCGCAGCCGACGGTGGAGTCTCCAGATGAGGGTTGGGAGGTGTGGTTGGCACTCTCAATCCTGGAGCAGTAGGGGTTCCTCCTCCTTGAGGGACAGCGGCAGCCGGTGGAGGATTCGGCGCGAGGGTGCCTAGAACAGCCAAGATTTGTTCTAATTGCGCAGATTGGGATTTGAGAGCTTTCGCCTGACTTTGGACGGTGGCGTCCAAAGACTCTAACGTCGGTGCTTCGCCGGGAGTCGTCGGAGTACGGCGGGTCTCGTCTCCCGAGGGAGCTTCGGTGGAAGGCGATCGGTTGCTGACATCATCCTCCTGAGACATGGTTGCTTTTGCTGGTAAGATTCACGTCGGGTTCACCAAAATGTGCACGAGAGATTCCGGCGGGGAGACCTCCGTGTGCACCGTGTGTAGTGGATCAAGGATCGCACAGGAAGAATAGGGGTGTGTGTAGGGAGAGAGTAAGTCAGTAGCAATGTCTGAGAGAGAGACAGAGGTTTGGCAGAGCTTCCGCGTATGGCAGTGTGTTCTCCTTTGTATGGAAAGGTTGACGATCTATATATACTGGAGAACGTGACCGTTGTAGTGTGGTTAATGCGCCCATTAATGGCGGCTTAATTAGCTTAACCATAACGGCACGTTCGTCCGAGTATATAGGAACCGTTAGAGCACGTGGTGCGCGAATACCGGAACCGTTACGAGGTTGACCGGGTTTGACCGGATTGACCGGGTTTATGGAGCTCGTGCCATAAATCTCTCAAAACAGTTACTAAAGGTCGCGTGCGGGCTTGGCTCGCACGCGACAGGGCTTACTCTAGCCTCCAAACCACTAAGTCCCTACAAGTCCCGTGCAGTGGTATGCGAGGGCTCTGTCTCGCAGCCCCCACATGGATCAGCTCGGCTGGTGATCCAGTGTGTGTGGAGCACAATATGGTGTGCTGGATGGCTGCCACGTGGCCAAGATCTGTCATGTCAGAAAGCAGTATCTACAAGCAGCATATACACAACTAAACAAAAAGAAAAATCGTGAGAACAAATCTCTCGAGTTTAGAAATCATTCGGAATTTGAAGTGTTTAATTACGTGCACAAGTCAGACTAATATAGATGAAAACGTAACTTCGTGTTAAGAATAACAAATTTCTGAAATTGGCCCAAAATATTGGCATCGGCATGATTGTGTGATATACACACGAAAAAAGATTGACTCAAGAGGGTTAAAATCGAGGTCATTATCAGCAAACAAAATATTACTATTACGGTTATTGACACTAAACTAAAGCTATATGCAATACGGATTTTGTGACACTAAATAAATATCATAAGATAAGATTATGGCGTGGGAACCACATATGCTATATTTGGGGTGCGTACTGGATAAACCACCGATATAGTGCATTAGCCTGTAAACCACACTATGATTCGTAAATTAGTATATGAAAATCCTTACAGGCACGCTGTTGAGAAGACCAATAGACAGTCCTTGGATTGCCCCAATGTTTGAATTCAAGACCTCGAAGCAAATTAACAGTGCTAACTCGACAAACTCAACTACACCACAAATGGTATATCAAAATTTTATATACTGTTTTAGGCACCACTAGACATCCCATAGTTTTAGGATATGCATTTTTACAATTCTGTAAGAAAAATTATCATAATAAAGTTAAAGTTTAATTATAATATAAAAATAAGAATTTAAATAACTAACGATTAAACAAATGTAAGTACCTCTTTGATCCAACTTTTTCTCCCCAATTTAACTTTTACCATTATTCACTGGTTTACTTTGACCCGGTTATTAAGATCGCAAAATGATGCAAACTTTTGATAATCTTTTTACAGTGCTGTAGAGTAAAAGTGTTCTATAAGACAGTTATAAATTATCAAGAAATACTTTATCGTTTTGCTATCTAAATCACCTGGTCGAAGTGACCCAGATACGAGTCAAAAAGTCAAATTGGAGAAAAAGAGTTGGGACAGAGTGGTATATAATATACAAATGGTACCACTCCCTCCCAGGTGTTTTGCACCATTTGGACTTTTTCACCTGTATCTGGTTCACTTTGACTCGGTAATTTGGATTGCAAAACGATGTAATTTTTTAATATTTTTTTGTGGTCTTGTAGAATAAGAGTTACTCTACAACACTACGAAAAAATTATCTAAAAATTGTAAAGTTTTGCTATCAAAATCATCTGGTCAAACTGACCCAGTGAATAGTGGTAAAAGTCCAAATGGCGCAAAAGAGTTAAGACGGAGTGGTATGTTTTTTCTTTAAAATATTCATTTCAGTTTCCGAGAAAACAATCAAACTGTTGTTATTTGTGATATATATAACAATTGATAATTACAATATAGTTTCCCTCGCTTTTGGTTGATTTGCCGCCAACATTTTAGTAGAATTAAGTTTTTAATATAAAAAAGGGTAAAAGACACTTTCCACCCCTTTCTTTTGATGAAATTCCACTTTGCTCCCCTGACGTTTGAACAATTCCACTTTGCACTCTTGTAACGGAATATTCTGCGGACAGTTAGCACCCTTCTGTCATGTTCCGTTACAAAAGTGGGTAACATAATTTTTCTGACCATATTGCCCCTGCCTTTTTAACCAATGTTTAATGTTCATGAATCATCAAGAACACCCTTTTGAATCTATGAACACCAAAAACTGTGGAACAAACGACAATAATGAACCCAAAAACACCAACAGTAACCCAAACCCACATATCGTTCTTCACATTTTGTTTTGCTTCAAATGATATTAAATTACTAAGTCATCATTTTCCAGTACAAACACCATACAACAAACCTAAACAAAAAACTTAAAAACTCTGTTGTACACTCCTAATCATCCCAGAGCAACCACTTATTTCCTTGTTCATTATGAGCTTCAAACCTTCATTTGGTTGCTCCAGTACAATGACCCCTATCTCCTCTTTAGCTCCATAGTATTTTGCAAGTAAATCAGCACACGAGTCACACTCAGTGCAGATATGTTGGAAATATCTGCAAAGACAAATAAAAACCAGTGCATAGGCACCAAAAAAAAAAGAGTTTGAATACACTAATCCGGAAGAGATTTGAAGCACTGTTCTTTTTCAAAGGGGAAAAATGTTGCAACTTCCTGAATTTTAGTAAATGGTTGACATGTTTAACACAACCCATTATCAGTTGTAATCACTGGGCAATAAACAACAAGCTTTCAACAAAAACAGTAGGACAGAAACACAAGACACTACCAAAGTTTTGCAAAACTGACGAGAGAGAGAGAGAGTTGGTGAGGATTTGCGAACAGATCTGCAACACCCACCAGAAACTCAAACACCAAATTTTTTGAAATCCACAGTTCTTCCTTTAAATCGAAGACTAGAGATTCGACAAACCCGGACAACTCAAATACTGAAGCAAACCTCGGCCTCTAATTTCACAGTAGACTCATCTCTAACCCTTTTCTCCAAATGGGTTCTCCAATAAAACACAGAAACCCTCTGATTTGAAGAACACAACCGCCGAAACGCCGGCAACAGAGGGAATCGAAGAGAAATCTAGATGGCGAAAACACGTTTTTTTCTAGAATAGAGATTAGTGGATAAAAGATTGTACCTTGAAGTCCGATTATTGAATTCGAAGTGATTCTTCGCTCGTTGCAGGTCGGGATTGGAAACCCCAGTTTGTTTGTTTTTCTAGAATAGAGATTAGTGGAGGAAGAAGGCGCCGACAGCATAGGCGCCGGCGGTTAGCAGTCGCTAACCGGCCTGGGCGCCAGTGGTGTGGGTAGCGGTGGTGGCGGATGAGAGGGTGGGTGAAGGCCGTGGTGGTTTTCGGAGGTGGAAGGCGGCCTTGGCGATGTTGGGTTCAAGGAGGCAGACAACTTCACCGCCATTTCCTGAAGAAGAACGAAGGAGAAGGCCCGCGGCTAGGGTTAGTGTACTGAAGAAGAATCAGAGGATGAGAAGAGGGCATATATCGTGGGTAATTTTCTGAATTACGAGGGTATAATTGTCTTTTTATCGAGCCGTTTGGTCTCTGTTAGTGACAGGGGTGCAAAGTGGAATTGTTCAAAGGTCAGGGGAGCAAAGTGGAATTTTATCAAAAGATAGGGGTGGAAAGTGTCTTTTACCCTATAAAAAAATAAACCCCACTAAATCAGTTAGAAGATCTCTGAGATAGTGGGAATATGATCTCGAAGTTATAGAAAGACTAGGAGACTTCTCAGAGACTTCTTGGGATAGGGGAAACTGAAGAGGCGTGAGAAGTCGATTTGTGAATCGAGCAAGAGAAAGAGAGGCGTGAAAGGAGAATACTCTTACCCATCAGGTGATCTATGCAACTGAGGATCAGGTACTCCTCTCTCTCGATCTAGATCTCGATCTCGGTCTGTTCGGATGTGCAAATTCAACCTTTTTCTCTGTGATTAATCTTTGTACGATTAGTTTCTTCAACTGAAATTCATACTTCTTCAACTTCTATTTCTTATTTGATTCTTCAACTATGATGTTATGGGTCTCCACTTTTTTTAATTCGTTAGGTTTATCTCATCTAATAGTTCTGTTGGGATTGTATTCTATTTCATATAAGGGATTTGTTTGTTTGATTTATCTTCTAGCGTTTTCCAAAGATTAGGTTGTTCTAAATTTCTAATATTTGATACTCGTATTAGAGTAGTCGTCGTTTTGCTAACATCTGATTCGATTGGCATGAGTTAAAAATTAAATAACCACATTTAAGCTTGAACAAAGTAGTTGTTTTCACAACTCAGAGATTGGTAAAACTGCTAGTAACAATTTTCAGAAATTGAAGAACATCCATTATAATGTTAATAATTCATCAATATTGGGACAAAGTATATTTTCTGTAAAAAATCTATATGGACAAAGAGAGGAGCGTCCTCAACAGAAGCTTTTTTTTACTTGGATCTTATAATTTGCAACATGCTTTCAAGTTGTGTTCAAGTATGGTACTCTTGTTATCAATTCCGTATTTTACTTTTCGAAAAAAAAAAGTTTAGTTTGCCCCATTACTTTTGATAAAAAAATCAAAGTTAAACTTGTACTTTCATTTGGCTAAAAAAAACTGTTAACTTGCACTTTTACTGCATATTAATATTTCTGTCCAAACTAATGGGGTAAACAAATTTTTTTCTAGATCTTATAATTTGCAACTTGCACTTTTTCATCTGTTGCTTCTTTCACTATATGGATAAGTATGGTTGATAGCTGGTGGAAGGAAAAGTGGAAGGTATACATCATTTATTCATCTTTAATTCTTTTTCTATCACATGGTGTTTTGTTGAGTATAGTCTAAGCCCAAACTGATCTTGTTTCATGCAGGGTAAAAGTATCCAGAATAAGTTGAACCGGTCCCAATCGCAAATTATTCCAACCACCGGTAGAGTTGTATAAGCCAGCGCAAGAAAGATTGGGTAAATAACTAAAATTGACAAATTTTAATTTTGATGTTCGTGCACCTACATATTTATTTCATCACATATACCATCTTCTAATTGTATACGCATTTTATGTAGGCTCTAGAGAACGATGGAAAAGAGCTTGGACCATTCCAGAGTTTTAAAATGTTTCATACTAAGAAGGACAATGAAACATGGACTACACCAAAGGCAAAGGAGTTGCATGTATAGTACTTTATCTAGTTATTTATTATTTTAAAGATGTATTTCATCTATATAATTTCTCTTACTATGTTCCATATGTTGATATATTCTAGGAGGAAATGAAAAGTCAAAAAGTGGTTGCTACTTCTGATGGTTCTTCGGTGAATGAATGGAAAATATACAAAGAGTGGCTGGAGAACCTAAGCATGGTCATGTACTTGGATTCGGATCAGGCATTACTGCAAAAGATGTGTATGGTAGTAGTTCTTATAACAATGGTTGTAGCAAGAGATGCATGGCTGACCGCACGAAGGAAAATGAAGAACATGCTAAAGAAAAGGAGGCTCTGACAACATGTATCAGTGACTTGCAGAAAAACATGACAGATTTGAGCGATGGATTACCTCAGATGATTCAAAACATTATTCAATCATTCGAAAAATCTGCAGCGAGTACACCGGAGAACGGACCACCTTCATCAATGGTATGTTTCCTTTTCAATTTCCCCCATTTTTAGCATAATAAGGAAATGATGCCCCATGAGCATGATGTTCCAAAAATTCTTTTGCATATAATAAATGTTCCCAGTAATCACTATTTGATGTCTCCCTTTGACATGAAAAAGTACTTTTTGAACCTTGTTGTCAAGACTTTGCAATTCTCTATTATCATTAGCTTAAAATTTTGGAGATGTAGTGGTTGAAATTGGTTTGGAGACTTAAAGCACTAGGTTCAATTTGTTCTTACGGCTGTTTCATGTCTACACCAACATTTTTATTTAAGTTCAGGTTTTCCTAATGTTATAAAGAATTATACTAGATCAATGGTATTAAGATTATTAGCATTGTTTGCACACTGCTTTTGGGTAGGTGGTGATCTAATAGAACCTTCTTACAAGGAAATCGTGAAAAATTAAATGTCTTCTTTTACAAGAAAGCTAATTAGGGTAAAAAGTTACAAGATAAATACTCGACTGCCAAAGTAGAAATTCTAGCTACCATCCCATCAACGTGACTTAAGGAACTTGATATGGCTTTGTTAATTTTGGCATGCGACTTATTTTGCTTGACTTATTTATTTAATATATCAATTCAAATGAAAATATTAGTACTATCATATTGGATTGTTTTTGATGATATTTTCTACGTAGTTTAATTTCAAAAGATTGATGCAGGTTCAAAACAACAACATTCAGGAAGCGCTTGCTGGGAATTGCCGATCGAATGTTGGTGACTTGAAAAACAGTGATGAGTTTGCAGAGGAGTAATTTCATGAATTTTGCTCAGTTGATGATTGTCTGGAGAGTTAGATAGGTTGACAAGTTGCCTTTTATTTTGTGGTATCTTAGGCACGTTAGAGATACCTTGCTACACTGTTAAATTTTCATTAGATTTTGTTTTCGGAATTTGTGTCCCTTGGTACATTGGGAGGGTATTATTTCAAAACAGTTTGTGGAAGTCTATTGCTTTTGCTAGTGTCTGCTGTTACTTTCAGACTTGGAATTTGTTTTTGATGGCATTGTGACCATTATAGATTGACGTTCAATTTGCTATAGTTTCCGTCGTAAATATGGTGGGTTTAACATTTGTAAATCGTCTTATATGAGACGAAATTACACTTTCTCAACCGAAACGAGTTCTCGCAAAGAAAACGAATTGGGATGATCACTGTTATCTTGTGAGGACCAAGTTTTGTTGCAAATACATAATTGTAACGAATTAGTAGTTATCACTTCAAAATATAGCCATTGTGAATAGGTTTTATGTTTTTAACATCTTTTGGAATGAAATATGACCCTAGCAAAACCACCTTTTGCAACTGTGAGGAGCTTTTAGAACGAACTTTGGTCTTCGCAATTTCTGTTTTTGCAACGGTTAAGTCTTTTTGGGACGGTCTACACACAATGCAATTGGAGTATTTGCTACAACATGTAACTTTTTTGCAATTACTCGTAACTCTTGCAATTGACTATTTGCAACCAAAATCAATTACTTGTAATGCATATTTGATCTCGTAAAATGGTCATTTGTGACGACGTTTTTTTTGTGACCGGCTACGTTAATCATGATTTATCTTTTTTGGGATGTTCTGTACCCTTTTGTAATGGTAAAATGTGGTCACAAATACGAGAATTGGGATGGTTTGTTGCAAGTAGGTCGTTTGTGACTAGGGCTATTGCGACGCTCTGCGACAGGCTGTAGCCGTTGCAAAAACAATTTGCCATGGTAAAGTACTTTTGCGACATGATATAACCGTCGCAAATGTGCCTTTTTCTTGTAGTGCGAGTAGATACCGAGTGCCTGTTAATTCCAAGTTGTATGTACAATTTTTGAGGAAATGATATGTTAATAGATATTTTACCACCTATAAAACATCATTTTTGTTTGTATAATGGAGTTTTTGTATATGTATGAGTCCATATAGCGTAATTTATAGATGGGTATGAAGTTGCAAAAATTTAAATTTCATAAATCTAAAATATATACATATATATATATATATATATATATATAATCACACACATATCATTTGTAGGGTTAAAATGGGAATAGTACAACCAATTAGTACATATTATCTATAGGATTATAAGTTTTCAATGGTAAATGGCTTGTAAAATTTTACCTTAACCACGTTTCTACATTTTATTTTATAGATATATATATACTATAACATGATATTCTTACAATTATATAATATATATATATATATATTATAGAACATGTAGGACATACAGATTCAATTTTTTTTACTATACATAACTACATTTAGAAGAAAATATAAATAAATTAGATGACCCAACAATTTTTTATTCAGTCATTATATGCATAATAATGTTTGTAACTCCTTTCAAATTTATTGCTGAAATTGAATGCAAATATCAAGTACCAGTCTCTCCCAGCTCTTTTTTCCCAATTTGACTTTTGTCACTATTCACCGGGTCACTTTGATCCGGTGATTTGAATAGCAAACCGATGTAATTTTTTGATAATTTTTTCATTGTGTTGTACAGTAAAAGTTGCTCTACAATATGGTGAAAGAATTATCAAAAAATCGTATTATATTGCTAACCAAATCACTCGGTCAAAGTGATCCAGATACGAGTCAAAAAAGTCAGATGGGAAGAAAGAACTGGAACGGACTGGTATATGTGTGAGTCACTCATTACATGTTATGATTATATTGAGCCATCGATGGCCTATGATGACATGTCTAGACACATGTCTTTATTTCAATAATCATGAGTTGCCAAATGGCGATTTCGTGTTCAATCTCAGGACTTTTGTGCTTTTATACAAGACAAGATATAAGATTAATTAGTAAGACTACTTAATTTGTTTGCTTTTTTATTTGATGGGTACTTGTAGAAATCCAGAAACATTGTTTATTTTTAACAACAACACAGGACCATGAGGGCTGACCAAGAAACTTCAAGTGAAGAGCTGCATTAATTACGAAAACAGGTAAGGCTTTGAATCTTCCTGCATGCTAATAAGCGGTGTCAATTTATTGCAGGATCTCTAAAGCTGAACACTGATGGAAGTTTCAAGGAAGAAACTAAAGAAACTGGTGTTATTAGTGGATCATGGGATACAGACAGAGGAGAAAACCAAATCAAACTCCCCCTTGGAAGCTGAATTGAAGAGCCTCCTCCTTGGACTCCAGGAGCTGAATACACACACTTCGTAAAAAGAAACTGTGATCATTGAGGTGGACTCCAAGGATTACACAGTGGAGCTTGTTAAGCCCAAGACACCAACTCGGAGTGATCACTGAAGACTGCAAATTCCTCAAGAGAAACCAAAATTTCTCCATCCAGCATCACAAGAGAGAAAGCCACACTTGTGTGCGCGGATCTGCTCGCTAAAAGGGGACCTAAGGAAACTACGTACCTCCCCTCCAAATTTCCTGGCTCAGTGCCTTCATGAAGATAGAATTAGTGTTTGTAATACAACCCAGGACTACGCTGCTTTGCCACAGCTCTGGAAGCTGTCTAGCCCCACTTTGTTTAGGGCCGTTTGTTTTCCCTTGATTACCAGAAATAAAAGTAGAACAAAATCTCAGATTGTCCCTTTAACAAAATTTGACAAATTTAATTTAATAAACAAGTGAAATAAAATCAAAGACTCTGACCTGTGTGTTTGTGTGTGTGCGCGCATGCACGTTCATGCAAAGTATTCGTTGGATTATATTTATAACATATTTGACTTTAAGGAACACAAAATCGACAAATTTAATCAAAATCAACTAAAGGTGAGCACTAATACTACTAAAAAATAATATAGGTTTGAGAAATATTATTCAGGCGAATTTCATTCTAACATGAAGAAACAATGTCATAATATTCTGCTGCAACAGAAGTGAACTTATTGACAAAATTGATACTAATGATCAACTCACACAGACTAGTTGTGTTAACATGCATATTCATATAGGCTACGTTTGGATAGAGGATTTGGATGAATTTGGATTTGACTTCCAAGTAGAGCTTGTATGTACAAAATTGAACTTAGTTTAGGGAGATTTAGTAGTGAAAAATTAATATGATGTATGAAATGAGAGTCTCAATAGCTCCAATATGTAAAATTTAAAATGAGATGTGTTTAGTTGTCATTTGAAATCCCTTAGACTGTGAATGATTAGTTGGGGCTCAAATACAAGGTTTCACATAAATTAAAATCTTGAACATAGTTTTGTATTGAAAAATAGCTCGATCCAAATCCAAATCCATGCTCAAATCCCCAGCGAATCCAAACGGATAAAAAAAAAAGATATTTGACTTTAACACAAAATTGACAAATTTTATCAAAATCACTTAAAGCTGAGCACTTATACTACTAAAATAATCATAATAACACTACTAGAAAAGCAGGCTGACACGGCAGTTTCTAATACGGCGGAAGTAAAAAACGCCGTTTATTGAAGGCAGTTTTTGACAGGATTTTCGGCGGTTTTGAACCGCGTTTCAGGCAATATTTCTAGTAGTGTAATAAGTCTAAGAAATATTACACTTGCACCGTTTCCTTTTTTTCATAGAACGCTTTTTTGTAAGGAGCCCACGTCCCGCCTAAATACTCCTAAAAGCATTCGAGATTTTCTGTTTTAGGCTTGATCAAAATTAGAAGAGTCTCGAAAGTGCTTTGTCTTGAAAACCCTGTTAATCCGACTGTTTGGAATGGTAAGGAAGCGCTATGACTGTTTTGCAAGTAGAGCAGTGTTAAAATCTTGAATATCTCTAAAAAGTCAAGTCCCCCAATCTCTTTATCGGTCTTCAGTTTCTCCCAGTTTCTGAAGGTGCAAAATGTTGAGGATGTCATAATTATCATTACTAATAAGCCTCTTTTCAATTTGTTTCAGACATTGGACAAGGGGAATTCACAGCCGAGCGTGGTGGGGGAAGGAGGATCTAAGCATGCATGTCTGGGGATGCTTTTTGTTGTTATGGGCTTCAGTTTCAGTTAAGCTATGTAATAATAGTTTTACTATGTTGTTGTGTATCTTTGAGAACAAAACTTTGGTAGTTAGCTTTTGTGTAGAAAACTCTGTAGGGCTTTGTTGAGGCTCCCTGTTTTAGGGATGGTCCCTCCTTTTTGTTTATGTACAGTGTACTCTACGTATGATAATGAATGCTTTGAAAATTTATGTAGCAAAGTAAATGAATTCGACATCATGTCCTCATCGTAAACAATACTGAGAGACTAGTAGCATTTCAAAGGCAAACAATAAATGCACTTCAACTAGAAAGCAGAAGCTAGTCTAACCACTTAGCCAGTTCTAGTGCTGCAACAAAACAAATGTGAAGCAAAAATCTGTCAAGAGAACCTGACCATGTGATGTCAGTCCATGATGTAGATTTAGCAACCCTTCTTCTTTCTTTTTTGTGGAGGTGATCAAAGGACGTGGGGTTCAAATAGTTTTGGTCAAAGGACGTGGAGGTGATCGAGTCCTTATTTCATTGCAAAAGGAAGGATAAAGAGCGGGTAGAAGACATTTTCCACCCTCCAACTATGGACAAAATACATTTTGCCCCTAGATTTATGGAAAAATACATTTCCGCCGCCACACCGAATCCCCACCACCACCAACACCACCACGGATATGTGAGGATAAGGGAGGAGAGAGAGATTGTAGGGTTACAAATGAGAGAGAGAGGATGAGGAGAAAAAAATGTTTATACAATAGTGTAATTTTTCTTCAAAGTGAGGATAAATATGTCATTTAGTCATTTCCGTTAGCTCCATCCTCTCTCCATCCGTTAACAGGGGTATAAAATGTATTTTTCTATAATTAGGAGGTAAAATATATATTTTCTATATAGTCGGAGGGTGGAAAATGTCTTTTACCAATAAAGAGCAAAACAATTATCTCTCATCTATATATAATAGCAGAACGAACGTTTGCAAAAACTTCCATAAACGACAACCCCTATCCTTTTCTCACTTTCCATAAATGAACCAATCAATTCAAAAAGCCATCAATTCAAAAAAAACGGCTGGATAACATTTTAATAAATATATTTAAAAATATACATTTTGGATATAATTTGTTTGCATAATCTGTTTAACTAGATAATGTCATATTTTGAATTAAATAGATTTGATAACAATATCTTTTTTTGTTTAAAAAAATCGTTGGAGATTTTTTTTTTGCAAACAAAAAATTGTTGGAAATAAGTACATCACGATGAGACAACAATTTACTTTTTCAAATTCCGGTATTATGTGGTCATTTTATTTCAGAATCTTTATTTAAAATTTAAATTTTCTTTAGTTAATCATACATTTATCTCACTCTCCCTTACATAGCTGTGAATACCGTTCCGGTCCCCGTTCCGTTTTGCTCTTGGGAACGAAACGATCTCGGATCCGGACGGAACGGCGATCCGTTCCGGATTTACCGCACTTTTTTACTATATATATAACTATTATACGAAATACTAGTGATGCTTCATATCAACATCAAAATACAAAATTTTCAGCATATTTCAATGTTGATTGACATTTCAAACTAGTAATTTGAGGTCTAAAAAAGAATTTATGAAGAAAGTTAATGTAATATAAAATATATATATTAATGCTTCATATCAACATCAAAATACAAAATTTTCAGCATATTTCAATGTTGATTGACATTTCAAACTAGTAATTTGAGGTCTAAAAAAGAATTTATGAAGAAAGTTATTGTAATATAAAAAATATATATTATTTTAAGACTAAAATAATGTTAGAAAAGTTTTTCCAAACAAACACCAATATAGTTATACTCATTAGTTGTGTTTATATTTAATGTCACTTGAGTAAAAATTTCAAGTATTAAAATAAATTTGACTTAATATAATGAAAGAATTTTAATTAGAAATAATTGTATTAACTCAGCTTATATTTAATAAATATAAACAAAATCACATAAAGAAACAAGATTGACTATGGCCCAGCGGAAAGACATATGCTTACCAAAGCAGTGGTGTTCGGTACGATTCCACTAAGAGCCATTTAATTTTTAAGTGTGATCCGGATCTGGTAGAGTTCCGGCCGGATCGACCCGGATCCGACCGGATCGAACCGGAATTCGGTCTGGTACGGATCAGTATGGTTTTCGTACCGTTTTAGCTCAAAACCGGAACGTTCCGGCCGTTCCGGGCCGGAACGGAACGGAATATACAACTATGCTCCCTTATCTTCAACGGGCTTATAAATACATTACTTCACCAAGCAATTCCTGCACATTGGTGGCACACTTTTCTTTCATTGCTTTTTGAGGGAGCTTTCATCTGTTTATTTTGCTTGCAGGTTGGGCGCATCTATATATGTAATCTATTTTCTTATCCTTTACTGTTGCTAATTATTGTCTTCAATTACTCTTCATTTGTCACATTAGTTTTAAATTTGGTTTATGAGAGTAGTATTTTATATTGATCTCAATTAATTATTCACATTAATTGTTCCGTGGTTACATCTTCTTCATATGTCTGTCAGTTCTTTGGTTATGTAGTCGGCTATCTCATAGTAAATCTAAGTTTTTTAATCCATGTTTGGAATAAAATCATGTTTATGCATTGATTATCTTATTATTTTACTTTGTCCCATCTTTTTCAACTTTCAGGCTAATTGAACAGCTTTCTTCCGACTTTCCCGCCATACCCCAAGAAAAGCTCAATTTTGTGCTGAGTTTGTCGATTTCTCAACGCCATCTTATGGGCGAAAGTTTCCATTGGAGCATTTCTTCATCTCATGGGCTAGGTATCCAACGGAAGTCCACAACTGAGCAACTCAACCACAAATGTAAAATTATAATTAGATTGGAGGTTGACTTCATACCGAGATTGTCAAAGTGATTCCAGTGTAAATTAGGTTTTTTTTTTTTTTTTTTTTTTTTTTTTTTTTTTTTTTTTTTAAATAGTGTAAAGTAGTTTAAACATGTATAGCTTCTTCAGTTTTTGTAGATGTGGTGCCAATTAGTCTTACATATGTATACATTTAGACGTAAAGTCTTGCTTTTCTTTTTAACTTCTCTCAGATTTGTGTATAATGCTTTGAATGCTTTGAATAAATATTTTTCTCTCACTTGCGATATTATAAACTTTTATTATTTTTTATACGTGAGATAATATATTCACTAATAGTTGCTATCAAAACTAATTCTTACAAGACTGCCCACAATGGAAAACAAAGAAAACATACAGCCAAATTCTTTCATTTCATTTTATTTCTTTTTTTTTTTGGGGGGGGGGGAGCATGTGGATAAGTTTAACAATAATCATTCTTTATCTTTATATGGGTGGATTCATATGGAGTTTTAACAATTATCAATTTAGATGTACTGTTTATTTTCTCTTTCGAATCGTGTAATTTCTTCTAAGACCGCAATATCGTCAATCTTTTTATTTTATTTTTTAAAAGAATAAACGATCAAGTTTTGGGTTTTTTCCTTTCAGAGTCGTCATTTATTTACCTTAAAAGAACGTTATGTATTTTTAAAATGTTATCATATCACTTTTTCTCTGATAAATATTTGAATTCCTATTAATGATCCTTCTAAATTCTTAATACCTTATTAATAACTTTAGTGCTAAAAATCTCCTTGAGAACTCTCTCTCATAGGAGCTCTGGTTTTCTCGACGGAACTCTTCCGCCGGGATGGCTTTGCCAACAGATAGTGGGAATAAGCTAAAGCAACGACGACACTGGGAAGAAGAGGACGATGAAGTGTTTGAAATCAGCGACAGACTGGTTAGCAGGGCAGAAGAAGAGCACAAGTACTGCATGGTGGGTCGGTTTCTCTCTCGAAAACCGATCAATGAGATTTCAATGAAGGAGGTGTTTCAAACGAAGATTTGGAAGATGTTCAAGGATGTTGAAATTGAAGAAATTGGAGACGGAATCTTCTCTTTCCGTTTCAGAACCCCGGATCTAATGAATCGGGTACTTGAGGGGGGGCCTTGGTCCTTCGATGATAATCTCCTGGTTCTGGAGAGATGGCTCCCAACGAAAAGCCTCTCACAGTATTCTTTTGGTACTATTGAAGTTTGGGTTCAGGCAAGGGGTATTCCATTCCACTTGGTTAATGAAGAAGTGGGTCGTACGGTGGGAGCTCCAATTGGAAAAGTGCTTCTGGTGGAATCAAGAATTGATGAATTGAAGAAGGGTCGATTTCTGAGAATCCGTACTATTCTCCCGGTGGAAAAACCGTTACGGAGAAGTGCTAATTTCTTGATCAAAGGCGAGAAAACCCATGTTACGTATAAGTATGAGAGAATTCCTAGTGTTTGCTTCTATTGTGGGTCAATTACTCATCCCACTATGCATTGTACTATGGATCTCACACCGGAGGAGATGAATGCAGAGTTCCCCTATGGGCTATGGCTTTTGGCAAAGCCTAATAGTGGGAATCAGAGAAAACAACAGGAGGATGGAGGACGCCGGAGAAGCGACGGGCGGCAGCATCAACGTCCGGCCAGGGTGGATGAAGATCGGAGATCCCGCAGATTTGATACGCGAGAGAATCGGGGGATAGGTACCAATCCCGACGATTTTGGAGATGCTGATAACCTCGAGATAACGGGGGATAAGGAAAGAAGAGACAATACAAATTCAAATTCTGATTCGCTAGAATCAGAAGGAGATACGATATCCGAAGGGATTTCTCCGGATAAAGATGATGAAGATATGGCTGATCAACAGCTGATTTTAAAAGATAATTCCATTTTTGCCCATGAAGAGGACGACGTGGACCTGACTCCAAATATGGTAGTTATCGGACGCGGAATACAAGGCAAAATGAAAGGACTCCAAATTAAAGAAGGAGGAGCTGGAGATTCCTTTACTTTCAACTCATCCCACGCAGAACCTAAGCAAGATAAAGCCCCCCATGGAAGGAGGGCTAGAACCTCGAAGTCGGTGAAGAAAGAGGCTGCAAAGATTATCACCCCGGAGATTCGGGAAAGACCAAAAGTGGACGCAAAAAACAGGGTCAAGACAGGAGTAATTGTTTACAACGCAGTGGGGAGCAATCTATCACCTGCGAAGAGGAAGAGCCCTGAGAGGGAGCAGTTGTTTAATTTTGAGAATGAGGAACAGGGGGAGGAGAAGAAGGGAAGGATTTTAGGTAAAACAGACTCTATTCTGGCAGAGTCAGAAAGTGCCCAGAAGAATACAACGGCAGTGTCTGCGATGCAGCACTGCCGAGATCAATGATTTGTTTGAGCTGGAACATACGGGGGCTTGGGAACCTCCATACCGTTCTTGAGCTTAAAGACCTTATTAAGGTCGAAGATCCCGATATTGTTTTCCTCATGGAGACTCGTCTCACAGGGAGGAAAATGGATGCAATCAGAAGAAAGGTGGGTTTGGCGTCCGGTATTCATGTGGATGCTAGAGGAAAAAGTGGGGGCCTTTCTCTTATGTGGAGAGAAGGAGTTGATGTTACGTTACGGAAGTATTCTATAGCCCATATTGATGTGTGGGTCAAAAAGGACAATAAGACATGGAGGCTAACAGGGGTCTATGGAGATCCTGTCTTTGCCGAGAGAATCAACACTTGGACCCTACTAAGGAGAATTGCGCCAGAAGATGACTCGGAATGGTGTGTTTGCGGTGATTTCAATGCCGTAATGAATGCGGAGGAAAAAAAGGGCGGTAAATCTGTCACATATTCCCAGATTTCAGATTTTTGTGAAGCTTTGGCGGATTGCAATTTACGAGATCTGGGCTTTAGTGGAGATTGCTTCACTTGGTGCAACAGACAAGCGGACAGTGATAACATAAGAGAGAGATTAGACAGATTTGTGGCTAATCCCTAATGGCAAGTACAATTCCCGGGGACACGAGTTTCGCACCTGACAGAGTCAAATTCCGATCATGCTCCCGTCCTCCTCACTTTAAATACAGTTAGGAGGAATACAGGGAAGAGGAGATTCTTGTTTGAAGCCATGTGGCTAGCGGAGGAAAGTCTCAGAGAGGAAATCAAAGAAGGATGGAAACAGGGAGAAGAGAGGAATATGACTTCAGTCAAAGGAAGACTTGATTGTGTTGCTAATCGACTGCAGAAGTGGAAGAAAACTTCTTTCGGGGGTGTGAAGGCGACGATTAAAGATCTTAAGGGGCAAATCAGTGATATTGACAGACAAGCCCCCTCACCCTTGAACTTGCAGGTGAGAAAACGCCTTCTTTCAGATTTGAATAAATGGCTCTACAAAGAAGAAGTGATGTGGCTTCAAAGATCGAGGGTGAATTGGTTGAAGCACGGGGACCAAAACACACGATATTTCCATCAGAAGGCCTCCTTGAGGAAAGCAAGAAACTCAATTTATGGTATTGAAGACCCTGATGGAAACTGGCAGGAGGATCCGAAAGTGATTACTGAGATTCTACAATCTTATTTCAGTAAACTCTTCCAATCAAGCCTGCCCAGTGAAGAATACATGACTCCTATTTTAGATTGTGTCCCTCCTAAAGTCACTGATAGCCACAGAGAATTTCTTGACAGGAATTTCACGAAGGAGGAAATTGAGGAAGCACTTTGGCAGTTCGGCCCTTATAAAGCGTCGGGTATTTATGGCTTTTCAGCCATCTTCTATCAATCCATGTGGGACATTATCGGTGATGAGGTATGTACGTTTTGTTTACAAATCCTAAATGAGGGCAGAAGTGTTCGTGAAGTCAATACGACGTTGATTACACTTATTCCGAAAATTAAACAACCTCGTAAGGCGGCTGATTTTAGACTGATTAGTTTGTGTACTATTGTTTACAAACTTATCACTAAAGTTTTAGCAAATCGCCTTAAAAGAATTTTGCCAGACATTATTTCGGAAGCACAAAGTGCATTTGTGCCGGGCCGACTTATTACTGATAATGTTCTAGTTGCGTTTGAACTTATTCACTCGATGAAAACCAGAAAAAGGGGAGCAACGGTTTTGTGGCACTCAAAGTTGACATGGCTAAGGCCTATGACCGCATTGAGTGGTGTTACCTTGAAGCAATAATGATGAAGCTGAGTTTTAGTCGAAAATGGATTAACATAGTCATGGATTGTGTTTCTACCGTGACTTTTCGGATAATTCGCAATGGTGTAATCGAAGGAGATATCATACCTGAGAGGGAGATCAGGCAAGGATGCCCCCTGTCCCCATTCTTGTTCGTCCTTTGTAGCGAAGGGTTGTCAAATGCCTTGAATGTGGCTCAGGAGAGCCGACTGATCTCAGGAGTTGCGGCAGCGAGAAGTGCGCCGAAAATCTCCCACCTCCTATTTGCTGACGATAGTTTCTTCTTCCTAAAAGCCTCTGTTGAGGAAGTTACTAACCTATTACATCTTTTACAGATTTTTGAAAAGGCTACAGGGCAGCAAATAAATTTACAAAAATCATCGGCGGCCTATTCTACAAATGTTACAAAGGAAGTTAGAGATCAATTGACGGCGATCTGCAATGTGAAGGAGGTGAATGACCATGAAAGGTACTTGGGACTTCCAACTGCAATTGGGAGAAACAAGAGTATTCCGTTTTCAGGGTTGATCCAGAAATTGATGAGTAAGACGAAGAATTGGAAGGAGAAGTACCTGTCAACTGCGGGAAGAGAGATTATGGTTAAAGCTGTAGCTCAAGCGTTGCCAACATACTCAATGAGTTGTTTCCTTCTCCCGAAAGGAGTCTGCAACAAAATTGAAGCGATCATCAATAAATTCTGGTGGGCAACAGGAAACAAAGAAAAAGGCATCCACTGGATAAGTACTGAAAAGTTGAGGAAGTCAAAGACTCAAGGGGGGTTAGGGTTCAAGGACTTATCTTCCTTTAACAAAGCTCTGTTAGCCAAAGTCGGATGGCGGTTGATTACGCAGCCAAACTCCTTACTGAGCAGAACCTACAAGACGAAATATTATCACAATAAGGAGTTCTTGAATGCGGAAATGGGTAATAACCCTAGCTATGCTTGGAGGAGCATCATTGAAGGAAGAAAGGTACTTACTAAAGGATTGAGGTGGAGAATAGGAGACGGAGATAAAGCCTCTTTAGCAGAACCATGGATATTGAGACCACTTTCTTTTAAACTGACCAATGCAGAAAGTTTCTCTACGGAACAGAAGGTGGAGTCTCTGATGAACAAGCACAAACAATGGGATAAGGAGAAAATCAAAAGTCTCTGCAGTACAGTGGATATAGGCGAAGTCCTGCAAATTCCCTTACCTCCATTTCCAGTCCCAGACACAATCATCTGGCATTACACTGACAACGGTGTATATTCTGTTAGATCTGGGTACCTAGTGGAGAAAGAGGCATGCGATAACAGATTAGATGAACCCTCAAGTACTCGAACTACCAAATGGATTAACAAGTTGTGGAAAGCAAAAGTACCGAATAAAGTAATCTTTGCTGTCTGGAGGATTCTGAATAACTCCATTCCCACCCTGGCTAATCTGAAAAGAAGAACCATTATTAACAACAGTCTCTGCCAGATCTGTAAAAAGGAGGAAGAGGACGGCACTCATCTTTTTATGAATTGCAAGATTGTAAGAAGAATCTGGACCGATCTGTTGGGGATTGAATTCCTGCAAACCAGAAGGGGAGACATCAAAGAATGGATAAGTATCATTCTGCAGGAAGAAAACTCACGAACAATCAATATCTTTATTACTGGACTTTGGGCGATTTGGGGAGCTAGAAACAAATTCATTTATGAGAATACCCAGATCCAGGAAGGGAAAGTGGTGGAGCTTGTCGATTCATACCTTCGAGAGTTTGAGGAAGTCATGCAGATTACAATCGAAAAGAGGAAGAATCCGATGAGTCAGTCAACGGCGCCGGTGAAGACGCCGTGGTCGCCACCGCCAACGGGACGATTCAAAGTTAACGTGGACGGGTCTTTTTATCCACAAACAGCGAATGGCGGAGTCGGTGTAATCATCAGAGATGAAAGAGGGTTTCTAATTGCAGCTATGGCGAAAAGGGTTCAATGCAGTTCAAATGCACGGGAGATTGAAGCACGGGCACTCTGGGAAGGAGCGATGTTTGCAAGAGAGATGATTTGTCTCTCAGTCATAATTGAGAGCGACTCTAGAGGAGTCTGCAACTGGTTCCGAGACGACAGCATTGATTTTTCTCTTTTGGGGGGGGGGGGGTGTTTCTAGAGAAGACGAAGAAGGCGATGGAAGGCTTCAGACACGCATTCGTTCAGTACACTTGTTGAGAGTCAAACGCGGCAGCTCACGCGCTGGCGAAGTATGGGGCGTCCATTTCCGAGTCTGTGGTTTGGGTAGAAGAAGGCCCATCTTGGGTCCAACAAATTGTAGACAATGATTTTTTACTTTCTAGCCCAATTTAATAAAAAGCCTCATTACTCTAAAAAAAAAAAAAAAAAAAAAAAAAATCTTAATACCTTATCATGTGAATCACTATCAGTGTTCCCTGTTTGAGTTGTTCCATTAACGTTTTATTATGGTCATCCACCTATTATCGTTTTCTGATTGATATGTACAATGTATTCAAATGATGATCAACAAGTAGTTCTTTTTTGTCATGTTATTATGTTTCTCATCATTTTTCCACCTATTTGGATTATACAATCGGTTTTAGTTTGTGCGGCGAATCACTAATTCTCTTCTTCTATGTATATTTTGGCTTTTGTTCTAATATCCGATTTTATAGAAAACACGTTCCTTCTTAAAGGGATGCGTTTTCATGTCGTTGAATCTTTCACAATCTCTATCTCCAACACCTTCGCCGGTATCTGGACTGCCTATTCTAACTAATGCAACAATGGCGATTGGCTCGGAGACGATTTTCCACACTTTCAAGATTATGAAATATATTTTGGTGTTCATTAGTTTTGAGATATGAACTCTTACTTTTTTACGTCTCTAAGCTTTTTGTAGATGTGAGATATTACTTTGGTACCTCTCCAAACTTTATGTATATTGCTTTGAAGAAATACTTTTATGTCAATTGCACTTATGGGTATTCCTCAAAAAAAAAATTGCACTATGGGTACTCTTGCAATATTTATTAATGTCAAATTATGTTCCTAGATCAGTAATTATGGGAACAATTATTGAATCATAACTACACCTACTAAGTTTTTTCTATTGAGACTTATATGTTTTTTTGTCTACTGCGTTCGAACACATGACCTCATACACGCGCTTTTAAATGCTTTATACTCGAGTGCCAACTAATAGGCTTTTTTGTGTGGGAATATAAATTTATAAATTTATTAGCTTTCATGTTTGTTACAAATACAAATGTTATAGTCAGTTCGTACTAAACTACGCTTAATTTTTCACATCGATATCACTTTTCGAATCAGTTTTCTTCAATATTATTTTTAATTACTCAATAGTGCTGAGTTACATTTCAGAACTAAAATATTAAAATTCCTAAAGGATATTATCAATGATATAACGATCCTTTTCTCAAAAAACAAAATGATATAACGATCCATACTACTTAATTTGAGTTTGAAGATTGTACACAAATTGTTTATGGTTATCCTAATTTGTATCTATCAAAAACAATTAACCAGATAAGATTATGATATGGTGAAAAATTCAAAGTCCCTCAAAAATGACTAATCATATAAAATAATGATAAGGTGAAAAATTAAGATAACCAGACGATTATTATGTATTAATAGAAACTACAAACTACAAATACGTCTACAAAACCTGATTTACAAAAAAACTAAAATAAAATATTAATTTTCTTTTTTTGTCGATTTTTAAAATATGCATTTTTTATATCGTGCGGGTAAAGATACAAATTTAAAATTTATTTTACAATGATATAACATTGGAATTGGGTACTTGGGTTGACGAAAAGAATCCGTAATTTTGGAAATCCACATTATAACTGTATTCAACAAATAAGACTACTATTTCACCAAAAAAAAAAAAAAGAACAAAAAAAAGAACAAAAAAAAAACAAAAGAAAAAAGAAACAAATAGGACTCTTAAGATATGAATTTTATTCTTTTTTAGACTTTCATGTTCGTCGCATTTCCAAGGGATTTTAAATGCTCTCACATGAGCAGCTATTTGCATTCTTTTTTTATGTCTCTAAAATATAGTAAACATCGTTTTGAACATACATTCGGTTTTGGCTGACCTACACTAAAACTATCTCCAGCAGTAGAGGTGGGGGTGTCCAAGAATGGGTTTAGTTGCTCCAACAAGGAGAGGGGAAGGGGGAGGGGGAGGGGGAGGTTAAACGGGGGTGGTGGAGGGGGTGGGTAAGCCCACAGGCTTTCCCGACAGGCCCACCAAGTGAGTTTGGTTTTCATTTATTTTTTTCTTTTCTTTGTTGAAAATGTGTATTTCTAATAAAATATAATCAGAGTGTGGAGGGGGGGGGGGGGGAAGGAGAATAGTGTTGTAACTGTTGGAGGTGTTAGGATAGTATTGTAAATATTAAGACAATTAATAACGAAATAAAAGTGGGACAAACAAGGGAGGGGAAGCCCACCGCTGCAGATAGTCTAAAGATTTTCAGTTTTTCTTAACTGAAAACTTATCAATATTTATTTTTGTCAACAGTCCAATATACTTGACTAAGAGCCCATTTGGTTCTCCTCTACTCCTAAAAATAAAGAGCCCGTTTGATAATATGTTTTCTTTCTAGAACGCTGCTTTCCGAATAAAAACAATATTAATGTGTTTGGTAATATTTTTTTTTTTTGGAAAGCAGTTGGTTCCCAACATCAACTTTTGAAATATCGTAAGTCACAACAACTTTCAGGAAATAAGGAGAGAGATACATTCCTTGCAAGTTTTTTTGATTAACTTATTTACAACCAATTTGAAACGTACAAATTTAAAAAATGTCACTAATTATATTTGTAAAATATCTTGCAGAATGATATGTGTTTTAAGGTACGGATTTTTTTTTTCAAATATGTGCTAGCTCAATGGTAGAGCATTTGAAGTCTCTTCATGAGGTCCCGGGTTCGAACCCAACTATATGATGTAATTCTAAGAAAAATCTGAGGTCTTTTTGGGTGAGTGGAAGTCATATTACATTGGAAATTTATTTATGGAAGTCCCACTTTCGTTTTTAGTCATTCTTAAACTTCACCCCTTCCCGTGTAGGCGTGTATTATGAATTTTCTTTTTCTTTTTTTAAAAAAGGTCACTATGCTTCACCCTTTTTTCTTCACCCTTCAAGTTTACCTCTTATATGTCAAGATGTGTCAAGATATGATTGTTGGGAGTATTTATTTTAAGATATTTCTATAATTACATCACCAACCAAAAACATCCACATAGGAGATGAAATTAAGGAGTGAAGAAAAAAAGGTGACGTTTAATATTTCCCTTTTTTTAAATGGGTATCTTCTTATATTGTTTGTGTCTCTCTTTCAAATAATATAAGAAGATACCCATTTAATTGTTCGTATCTCTCTCTCTCTTTCTTTTTTTTTTTTTACTTGGAAACATGAAATCGATGTATCCATATACTCGCACTACACAAAAAATTACAATGTGCATATTCTCTTACTTTTTGACTAGAAGTGAGCTCTTACCTCTTAGACATGCCGAGAGTCTTTAAGACGTGAGTAAACATCTTTTGGATTACTGAGGATTGAATTTTTTCCTTACTCTGGTAAGTAACCATAAATTGAAACTTGGGCAACATAATCCTGTTGAAGCATAACCAATTGACACCCCTTAGTACCTTACAGTGGAGCTAGAGGACAACATTGAGGCACTAAATTTCCATTATTATATCAATATTTGGAGAGAAAAAATTAAAATCTATATCTTATTTATTTACTCAGGTACTTATCAATTCTATCTATTTCAGTTTTGAAATATTATGTATTCCGTGCAAGTGCACGGATGGTTTGCTAGTAGAAGGAATAAGAGTAACTTAAGTTTCAATGTCAAATGATGGATGGATACCACCAGCCCCAGAGGCCCAAAGCGGCTTGGGCCTCCCCTTGTAGGTCTCAATGTACATTCAACAACTTAACTACCGACCGACTAAGAAATAACACAGCTATACCCTTTTACGACATACTAGTAAACAAAACATGCGTGCCGTTGCACGTGGTAAGTTTATATTAGAAAACAAAAGTCTTGAGACCAATCGCAATAAATATTAAAATGCTTGTAAGAATTGGAAACTCTTAGAGATGAGACTAATCAAATTTAACTTCGTGGTTTAAGTGGTTAAGCAAAAGTGATCATTTTAGTTTTCATCTCTGCTATGCTTTTGTATTTAAAAAATGTTCATTTGTGATGATTGAGATATCATTGTTCTTTTAAGTTCAAATTAAGATGTGCCCCAGAATTTGAGATTAACCAGAAGAAGGAAAACGTGTAACAATAGCCAATTTCCATGGCAGCTATGAGAAGTCTAGGCTAGATCAAAGAATTGTAGGCAATTTTAGTGGTTAATATGTGGGACATGTGCGAGAAAACGATTCCTAGCCGATACTATCCTCGACCTAGAAAATTTGCAGTGTGATTGGATACAGGTACATATGAACCGAACATTGCAACTTATGCGAAATGTCCCCCAAACAAGCAAAAAATGTTTGAAAATATACTCAAATTGAGACACCATATGAATAGCAACCCTCACATACTTTGTCAAACCACAACATTTTCTTAAGCACAAAGAAATTAAATAATCTCTTCTAATACTTTTTAATCTTTTCTACCCATGGCCGAAGTTAGGTGCATTTTCAAGGCCAAGGCTCTAGTCGTGGGGTCACGACTGTTGCGGTCTTTGCCATTGCTGCTACCACAGCCTCTGAACAGGGTCCAACTCCAACATCAGGAGTCGGTTTTTTGCTGCCAATTCAAACTTCAGTTGTCGGATCCTTCCTCGTGCTCTCTCTGTTGTTATTGCCAATTTTAACTACAGTTGTCAATAACAATTCCTAGACGCCATGGCGAGATACTGGAATGAATGACGAAGCCTGCAATTGTAAACAAACATGATCACGTCACCCAAAGGAAAACCTCACATGATTCTTTACAGGTTAAACCATAGTATTAATTAGTATAAACACACATTGCAACTATGTTTGAACGGCCCAAATCTCCGTACAACCATTAATATGGTTTAGTGTTTTACTTTCTGCTCATTCCGCATGCTTCCAATGGCCCTGTTTGGATAACAAGGTTGGGCTAGTTTAGTTAACCAAATCAGATGGATGTTTGGATTTAATGGTTTTAGTTTTGAGGTTTTGACTTTTATGTGAGTAGAAAAATGAGTGGAATGTGGGTCCTATAAATTTTGGGTTGAAGTTTTAGTTAACTTTTTGTGGGAGTTAACCAAACAATGGTATCCAAACAGGGCCAATATCTACTGTTTTAGATTACATTTTTATCTTCAGGCTAGTAGTTCCAACTATCTGGACCATCAAAATTTACAAATGTAGAACCTCGACCTTTTCTGATTGTGTTTTGCTAACTTCTTTCTCGACAATATTAATGGAACTAACATCTGTCACTTTCTACAAACTCGTGCCTGAAAATATCATGTCATCCTGTTTGCAAGTAGGGGACTCAACAAACCCAACAGGAGTAGATAGTAACTACAACTCTTGAGCTCTACACTCCACCGCCCCCACTTTGTTTTCTTAGCTATCCTACTGCCTTTGACCATAACTCAAACCCTTGCTCCAATTTATTTTCACCGCCTTTGACTTTCAGAATTCGAGGCATCTCAACATATTCGCTGACACAAGTATACATGCATCATGTGAGTTGACAGATAGCAACACATTCACACGATTAGGGAACATTTACTGCATGCATATCAAAAATTCATAAAAATGTACTAGTATTATTTTATCTAAAAAGAATGTTTATAGAGCAATTAAGTACCTGCAACCTAAAAGGTTGGTCACAGGTAAGTCTAGATTCCATCCATTCACCAGTATGGGAGGAGAAAGTTTGGAGTTCTCTTGTCCTTTCGTAAAGGTCCAAAATCCTTGCCCGGACAACGCTGAAGTGAACTCGGTCCAGAGATGTCTCACCTCCTCCTCCTCTGTAAGTAAATGCTACAGATACACTGGCAAACGCCGTTCGCCCTTGGAAAGGAGTCGCCATTCTCTCGTGACAGGGTTGCATATACAATGATTTACTGATGGATTCCATTCAAAACTGCAGAGGAGTAAACCACCCGAGGACCCATTAACATATGGCGTCGTTTGGCCAATGAAACTCAAACTTAAAATTTCGCCGCCTATTTGGTTTGGACTAGGTAAGAACCGCACTTGATTTCGCCTAGCAGGAATCCGCAAACTCATGCACGAATTATAATTTGGCTGCCATTAGAACCCGAGCAGCATCGAGCATCCTCTGCCTTTTGACTCAACGACACTGAACAAATAGTAAAATATAATAAAGCAACATAATTAAGCATTCATCTGAAGAGGATAATGTAGAATTTCACATAAATAGGGATTAGCAACTTGTTAATCACCATGTTTCTCATATATTAGTTTGTTTCAACTACTACTAGGTAATAAATCAACATATACTGTTAGGATTTCAATACGCGAGAGAACAAGAGAAAGCAAGAAAAATAAAAAAGCAAGATCAAGAACACAAGAATTTACGTGGTTCACTAGTTTTGAGACTAGCTACATCCACGGCCACACCAACCAATTTATTGATGAGAAGCCAACCCAATTACAAGCACACACAAAGTCTTGATCCTAGCATATATTTATACTAGTACAAAACTTGGACCCAAAGCGAAGAAAAACAATCGTGTTTCCTAAACAAATACTGAGACTATAAAAAAATAAAAAGCCGTCCAAGATATTGTTTCCTTACATTGGAAACAATTATTGCCCAAGAAGTCAAAGTATCCTACTGCCAATCATTGCCAAAATAATGTCCAAACATAATTGGAGACAAACTAGGAAAGAATCCGTCCAAGACAATTATTTCCTAATTGAAAATAATTTTTGCCCAAGCAAAGGATTTATTTCCTAATCCAATAAGGATACTAATTATGTTAGTCAAAGTAGACCATCTCATGCTAGAGTTTGGAATCAACCAAAAAAAAACGAACAAACCTCCCCCTTGATTCAAACCCCATAGCTATCGAACCAAATCTTTCCATTAACGAACCCAATCCGAGTGTATTCCCAATTTGTGGAATTTGGACACACTCCCAATGCGTCCCAACAAACGCCTCTTCAATGCACCATGACTATGCACACTCCAAGGTCGCGCCAATGACACTTCGCGACAAAGTGCCAATCAAACGATGTCATGCCAATTTGCGCCGCCAACCGCACCAATGCGCAAAACCAATAACCAAAGCGCGCCAATCCAAGATCCAATCGCGCCACCAACCGATGAGGGCACAACAACACCCCACTAATCCGCGTGCCCAATAACACGCACCCATGCTCTTTGCCTGGAGCTCGTACCGCCCCCAAGGAGCCTAGAGAGCTACATCGTCCTCGAGCGTCCCTCCTCCTCCCCCTGAAGCAAGATCTACATGTGCACGATTCTTAGGACACTCCATCTTCCAATGACGTTTCTCCCTAAATTTGCTAGTTGATTCGAGTCGCCTCCACCTAGACTTGAATCATCCTAGCCGCTAAATCCAGATAGAGATCCAGATCACTCGCCGGGTTGAGCACGCCATAGCGATTGACGCATGCCGGAACCGAAAGCGTGCCGGATGTACTATAGCCAGATCCACAATTCCGATACTCCACAACAGGAGCCCGATAGCTCCCCCAACAAGGAACTCAATAGCCTCCCAACAAAGGCTTGGTGTGCTTGCACCCCCTGTTTCAGAGGCCAACCAGCGGAAACTCAATCTTCCCATCAAACCCGACAGATCTTGATCACGAAATCCACATTGTTGCTTTTGAAACTCCACAAAACTGGATCTGATACCACTTGTTAGAATCCCAATACACGAGAGAACAAGAGAAAGCAAGAAAAACAAAAAAACAAGATCAAGAAACACAAGAATTTACGTGGTTCACTAGTTTTGAGACTAGCTACATCCACGGGCAAACCAACCAATTTAACCAATTTATTGATGAGAAGCCAATCCAATTACAAGCACACACAAAGTCTTGATCCTAGCATATATTTATACTAGTACAAAACTTCGATCCAAAGTGAAGAAAAACAATCGTCCCAATATTTGTTTCCTAAACAAATAATGAGACTACCAAAAAATACAAAGCCGTCCAAGATATTGTTTCCTTACATTGGAAACAATTATTGCCCAAGAAGTCAAAGTATCCTACTGCTAATCATTGCCAAAATTATGTCCAAACATAATTGGAGACAACTAGGAAAGAATCCGTCCAAGACAATTATTTCCTAATTGAAAACAATTGTTGCCCAAGAAAAGGATTTGTTTCCTAAACCAATAAGGATACCAATTATGTTAGTCAAAGTAGACCATCCCATGCTAGGGTTTTGAATCAACCAAAAAAAACCCAACATATACAAACAACAAAAAGACATGTGGTTTTAGAACCTCCAAGAAAAAAGATGACCCTGGCCTCATTTTATCATCCTCCAAGAATTTCCCAATGGTTTGCTGCGTGCGATACGTCTCTTTCTTCTTCGTTTCATTTTTCCATGGAAGTGTTAATAATAATAACTCTTTCTTCGTTTCACATGTCGGC
Organism: Linanthus parryae; assembly: GCA_023055425.1. Classification (NCBI taxonomy): domain Eukaryota; kingdom Viridiplantae; phylum Streptophyta; class Magnoliopsida; order Ericales; family Polemoniaceae; genus Linanthus; species Linanthus parryae. The sequence continues at coordinate 121,216,046 of JALGPY010000004.1, read as the reverse complement.
GGAGGTGTGAATAATTGATTGCCACGTGAAGCCAATGATGGCATGCTGATGGATGAAATTAAGAATTAGAGTTTGTTAATCATCAATCTCAATTCAAAAAACTTAAGTATATAGAAAAAGGTATATAAAAACACCAAAGAGATGTGCTTTCTACAGGTACACGTTCAAGATCTAACCAACTCGTAATTTGATCATCATCATTCTCCATGGATTAGCATCACCATTCTGCTCGTATTGCTGCAAACTAACTTGCCATGTATCTTAAACCATTCTATTTAAAAATGAATGGATGGATGCTCCTTGAACCAATTGCCTATTTTGGCGCCTACACTTGGTGCAACCAACTTTGAATTGGTCCCCCCAGGACATATTCATTATTTCATTATAGTGGGGACTAAATACTAAAATAGTGAAAAAAAGTACATGTAAATTTTTAATTCAATAGAGTATCCACTTTTGGATCCAGGAGGATCAAATTCGTCTTTGAGTAACTTGCAAATTGGAAGGAAAATTTCTTATACCGCGGGCAAGGAGGTATTGTTAAAATCAGTGATTGAGGCTATCCCCACCTACTCTATGAGTTGCTTTAAATTTACCACTACTCTTTGTGACAAAGTTGAAGCTTCAATGGCAAGAATTTGGTGGGGTTCAGATGAAAATTAGAAAAAAAAAATGAGCTGGATTTCTTGGAAGAAACTGAAAAAAGTCAGAGAAGAAGGTGGGCTTGGTTTCCGTCATCTTCAACTCTTCAATACTGCTATGCTTGGAAAGAAGTATTAGAGATTGCTGGTGAACCCATATAGTCTTATTGCGAAAGTCCTTCGACATAAGTATTATAATCATACAGGTCTTCTCAAAGCAGAAGCTAATCAGGGAAGCTCATACCTGTGGAAGAGTATTTTGTCCAGCAAACCCCTCATCCTTAGTCGATGTAGATGGAGATTGGGGAACGGCGAGAATTTGAACGCATTCACAGATCCGTGGCTATTCGGAGAAGAATCTTTCAGGCGCTTCACTCCCAATCGGAATCCGACTGATGCTCCTCTTATGGTTTCGGACCTGATTACAGAAGAAAGAAGCTGGAATCAGGAAAAACTAAAAGCTTTATTTTGGGATGAAGATATCACGGAGATAAACAGAATTTCTATTATGAACTACAACATTGCAGATAGATTGATTTGGCACTACTCAAACAACGGGAACTACACGGTCAAATCAGGGTATCAATTGCTCAGCCGTCAAGAAGTTTTGAAACAGTTAGTTCAAACAGGCAATTCTTCGAACCCAACCCCAAATTGGTGGAACATTTTTTGGAAAATAAAAATTCCAAAAGAGTTCTGTATACAAATTGGAGAGATTTTTAAAAAAGTTTACCGGCTCGCGAAAACCTTATTAAAAAAGGAGTCTCTGTAGTGAAATATGTCCCGCTTGCAAGAGAGAAAGAGAAGATGAGACTCATCTGTTTCTTTTTTGTCCAGTAGCAAAAAGCTGTTGGATCTCTCTGCTAGGACTCGATTTTTTTGCCAAAAACTAGCATGCACTTCCAGATCTGGTGGATATCCACCTTCCTTGCAGAAAAAACAGAAGAAAGAAAGTGTATGGCTGTGTTGATTTGGCAGCTTTGGAAGAACAGAAACTCAGTGGTGTTCAAAACTCTCACTCAAGACCGGAAGATATTATTCGACGGGTTTCAGAGTATCTTACCATCGTTAATGGCGTTTCTCCCAGTTCAAAATCTAGATCGCCGGCTCAGACCTCTCTCCTCCCGGCCATAACACCACGGGTGCCGTCGGTGGGCTGGACAATTGTCTCCACAGATGCCGCCTGGAATAAGTCTCTGAAAAAGGCGGCGATTGGAGTTATCATCAGATCTCAGGGAGGCATCTTCATCGCCAAAAAAGCAAAGTCGATACCCTTATCTAACTCCGCAAAGCTTGCTGAAGCAGAAGGGATGAAAGAAGGGATCGATCTAGCAGTGAAATTAGGGCATGCAAGACTATGGATTGAAACGGATTCTCTCTCTCTCTCTTGTGAGGGAGATGAACCAGAAGTTACAGAAGAGAGAAGTGGAAGACACTACAGAAGTGGAGAGAGTTCTCGATGAATGTATGGTAATTCCCGAAGACTCAACAGACCACGTGGTCTCTCATATCCCCAGACAGGACAATGAATGTGCTCACAAATTTACGCAGAAGGCCATTCAATCTCCTCTCAATTATGTTTGGACCCCCTCAACTCCTGAGTGGGCTTGTAATGTTTTGGATTCTGACTTATTGGGTCGTTTCTTAGGCCAGTCCGTGTAATAAAATGGTTTCCTAAAAAAAAAAAAAAAAAAAACGTCTTTGAGTGGTAGATCATCGTCGGTGTCTGAATCCCTCTTTTAAAGTCGACAAATGTCCCCTGAGAGAGTTGTTAGCACGCCCACGGATATGCTACCCCTGCCTGTACCAATTTTCACCACTTGTCCTCAAGTCCCTTCGCTCCTGCTCCCAGGAAGAGGAATCAATAAGCTGCAAATGATGGATTGTTATTGTTGCAACTGCCTTGGTCTTCATTTTAGAGTCCCCCACACAAATGAGGACTTGACAACGTCCACGTACGTATTGCTCTTTCGTTGACCAAGACTAAATTTTAATTTTGAAGACAAAAAGGCATAGCAAGCTCTTTGGCAAACCAAAAGGAGGGAATCCACTTTTGGAGCCAAGAGGATCAAAGTCGTTTGCTAGATCGTTGTCGGTAACTGAATCCCTCTTTTAAAGTCGACAAATGTCCCCGAAGAGAGTTGTTATCTCGCCCGGGATATGCCGCCCCTTCCTGTACCAATTGTCACTCCTTGTCCTCAACTCCCTGCTCACAGGAGGATCAATCAATTAACTACAAAGGATGGATTGTTATTGTTGCAGCTGCCTTGGTCTTCATTTTAGAGTCCTCCACACAAATGAGGACTTCACCACGTCCATGTACGTTCTGTTCTTCCTTTGATCAAGACTGCATTTTGAATTATGAAGAAAAAAAGGCATAGCAAGCTCTTTTGGCAAGTCTAATTCCATATCACGACAAGAAAGAAGGGTTACATCCACCACATTGTGTGCAGTGATAGGTTGCAAGCATAGTGATTCCTACCTTCCAACATGTAAAGTGGTCGGATGTGGGTCAAAATAGTACCTTCTGTTGTACACTAGCATTCCATCCAATTTTTTCTCCCTGTTTGAATTTGGGGGGGGGTCCCTTTGACCGACTAACTTAGCTGACGATATGATATGAAAATTTACTATTCTTTTCATATTATTATAGAGTAGAAAAAGATGTTCAATGTTATTAGAAGATTAACACACTGTAGTGTCATATTTTAAATTAAAATAGTCGATAAAAGTGACTCACCAAATTCAAATGAGGAGAAAGAGATAGGCGGAGGGGTACTTGGCCTGCCTACCAACACATGGTTCTCTTGACAACTTTTTGCGTACTAAACATAGTTGACATTATTTGGTTGCAGCACTAGGATTGACTAAGTGCTTAGACTAGTTTAAGCATTGTAGTTGAAGTGTGTTTACCGTGTGCTTTTACTAGCCTCTAGTATTGTTCACGACTAGCACACGCTGTAAAATTCATTTATTAGCCTTTTCCTAAAATGCTATATAGCAGAAAGCTGTTAAAAAACTATAATACAGTATAGAACACAAAATTAAACAATCAAATCACATGTAGACCACCAAACAATAACAGCATGGATACGTACGTACCCCGAATCAAGTATACAGTTTGATTGATATGGATTCCACCCGGATACTGATTTGCTGATAAATGATGATGAGCCACAGATGCGCGCCCCGCATCTTCAAAGTGGATGTACGCCTCCCGGTTAGGTCGACCGAATTTCACATCGGTGGACTTGAGTTGATGCTCTGTTAGGAGAAAAGATAAACATAATTTTCCCATACATTGTTATCTACCGTGGGAAATTAAAGCGTGATGGTAGGATTAGGGTTGAGTTTGAAAGGCGTTCCTTGCCTCTCTCCACTGTCCAACAGTTCATCGGCCGTTTTCAGAGAGGTTTCAGACCACGACCATGCCTTCAACTGCAAATTCAAAAATATCTCAACCCTAATCATACCAGTAGGCTTGAATTCCCCAATGTTTCTGATAAAAATTTAGGGGCAAAGAGCGTGTTTCTTTTCTTCTTAACAGATCATAAACTCAAGGCCATCGATGTGAAATTCGATCGACCTAACCAAAAGACGTACATCCTCTATGGCACATCATCGTCTATCGACAAATCATTATTCATATAAAATGATTTTCATAAGAAAATGAGGAAGTAAGGCAAAATCTGCGAGAAATAACAATCCAGAAATATTTATTATTGCTTCTACAGATTTCAGTTAACAGAGATCTAGTGAGGCCGAGGGAGAAGAGGGAACGAAAGAGAGAGGAGTGAGGCGGACACAAAGAGAAGTGAGAAAGAGAGAGAGAGAGGCCAAGTGAGTGATACAGATAGTGTGGAGTGAGGGTTTGTGTATACATAGAATTGCTATTACACACAAAGGCAGAGACACATCATTCATTGGTTTTAGCAAAACCAACCAACAACGACATTAATAATTCTCACCCAAAATTTTTTAATGCCAACCTACCCATCCACCCCCTTTCCAGAGTTTTTGAACATGATGGATTTGATGCAATCAAATATATAACATTGTTAAGGAGACTATGAGAAGCTAATCAGTAGATGTGAAACATAAAGAATGACATCTATATCTATATCGATACTACTCTCTAAAAGTGTGAGGGTGCTTTAGTTTTTTGAAAGATTTAACACTATCTTTACCCTCCGTTGTTATAATATTTACAGTAAAGTCGCTATGCTGAAATCAAGCTGTACGCCGAATTGAATCAACGCGTTCGTACATCGCTTCCTTCTTCTCACGAACATGCTGGGCAATTTGGCATACCGGAAAATTCCATTTCTCCTCGTCGCCGCCTCTGTGCTTCCATTTTGGTGGTTGTTTGCATTCGATTCAGGCTTCCCGACGAATTGACGCAAATTGACACAAGGGTTTAGCGATTGAGAACCACAAAAGGTATTCATTAACTTATTAATAGTCACCTGACTTATTAACAATCATATGTGTGTAAGATAAGTGTTTTGTATGTTGAAATTCATGTTCCCTTATTTGCTTTCGGGAATAAAACTATCGTGTTTTGTTTATATGAAAATTTTGGTTGATGTTGCTGCCCTTTAGGTAATTTAAATCATAAATACTTAGTATTTTTTATATTCAAATGAAATACGCTTTCAAAGATATTTGTGTAAATCTCTCTAAACAAATAGATGGGGGAGTCCGAACTACAAGTTTATAGTGAGTGATAAATTAACTAACTTACCCCCTTCATCCTCCTATGTCCCGTGTAGCCTTTTCCAAAGATGATGTACAACATGGCATAAAAATTTAAACAACTATACATACACAGTATAGAAACACAAAACTAAACAACCAAAAACACACGTAGACCACCAAATAATAACATCTTGAATACGTACTCGAGATCGAGTGTACATGTTTTTACACCAATCGTGATGCCATCCGGATAATGATTTACCGCTAGACGAACACGAGCATCATGGGTGCGCCTCCAATCTTCGTAGTAAATGTACCCTTGCTGGTCACTGCACTCACACTTTGCATATCTCGGCTTGAGTGAATGTTCGTTTTGGGAAAAACGGTCTTTGTCCCGATTATGTTATCTGGACTCTTGGAGAATACCAGCTTGATGGCATGCTTGGTCGCGTAGTCGAAATCCATTCCCTTCCTTTCAGGTGGTCACCTGTTCATTTCTGGAAGTTACAACCTTCAACTGCAAATGAGAGAGAAATGGGAGACTAACAATCAGGTATACACATAGAAAAGTGAGAGAGTGCAATCATTTGCAAGAAACATACCAGTTCATTGAGAGAGAAGAAGGGTGGGTGGTGGTAAGGAGCGAGGGTTCATTGTGTGTTTATAATCAATAAATAATAATGATAATACCAGTGATACATTACTAGCAAAGAATTTACGCTGACAAAGAACCCTACCCCATCACAAATTGAATTCATAATTTTAAAAGTTTGTATTCGTAACAATCAGTAGATGTAGATGGATAGACCTCACATGCCCTTCCTGTTAGATACCCAACCCCCAATTTCTTCCCCTTCATATTCACCCACCTACCCATTACGTTCCTTCCCAATTCCTTAATTCTCACACCCTAAATAAAAAGGAAAAAAAACTTTTAGCTCGGGTTCCTTGTGTTTATATATATGAGAGAAGTTGAGGCATATAATTGCACATACCACCTACCAACCAGCAACCGACTTGAATGATGCACTAATTAATTGCAACAACATTTCAATAGCGGAGGTTTAATTATGAGCTGGTCTTTTTTTAAGAGAATGAGATGAAGACATGAGGGAGAGTAAGCGGAAGAGGGGAAAGAGACAGACCACCAATACGTCTAAATAGAGAGAGAGTTGGAAATAGGAGGGAGAGTGTACGGCTATTCACGTGATCTATTCTATTACTACCTCTCTAACTTCTCATTTCATCACTTTAACTTTTACCATTATTTATTCGATCACTTTGACCCGTTGATTCGAATAGCAAAAACCATCATTTTTTTTGTAATTATTCATGGTGTTGTTGAGTAAAATTAATCTACAACACGATGAAAAATTTATCAAATATTTACATCGTTTAGCTATCCCCAATCACCCGATTAAAGTGATCCAAATAAGAGTTTAAACACCAAAGCGATGAGAAAGATGTGTTACGGAGAAAGTATGTACTACTCTATCTAGGATTGGTCTTTGCAAGTTTTATTTAAGAGATTGAGATGAAGACATGAGGGAGAGTAACGGGAAGAGGGGAAAGAGATAGACAACCAATTCGTCTAGATAGAGAGAGAAATAAGTGAAAAACCAGTTGATTCTCTTTTTTAGAACAAAACATGCGATTCGCGTGGTAGAATAGTGTACGGCGAAGAGTTGAAGATAGCCGGAGAGAGAGATGGAGATAGGATGGAGAGTGTACGTCGATTCGTGGATTTATTCTATTACTACCTCCCTAACTTCTTTTTCATCACTTTGACTTTTACCATTATTTATTCGGTCACTTTGACCAGTTGATTCGAATAGCAAAATCATCATTTTTTATATAACCATTCATGGTGTTGTTGAGTAAAATTAATCTACAACACGATGAAAAAGTCATCAAATATTTACATCGTTTAGCTATCCCAATCACCCGGTTAAAGTGATCCAATACGAGTTTAAACGGCAAAACGATGAGAATGATTTGTTGTTAGTAAGTTTAGTTTAAGAGATTGAGATGAAGACATGAGGGAGAGTAAGGAGAAGTGGGGAAAGAGACAGACCGCCTATTCGTCTAGATAGAGAGAGAAATGAGTGAAAAACCAGTTGATTCTCTTTTTTAGACCAAAACATTCGATTCGCGTGGTAGAATAGTGTACGGCGAAGAGTTGAAGATAGTCGGAGAGAGAGATGGGGATAGGAGAGAGAGTGTATGGCAATTCACGTGATTTATTCTATTACTACCTCCCTAACTTCTCTTTTCATCACTTTGACTTTTACCATTATTTATTCAGTCACTTTGACCCGTTGATCGAATAGCAAAAACCATCAATTTTTTTATAATCATTCATGGTGTTGTTGAGTAAAATTAATCTACAACACGATGAAAAAATTATCAAATATTTACATCGTTTAGCTATCCCAATCACTCGATTAAAGTGATCCAAATACGAGTTTAAACGTCAAAGCGATGAAAAACATGTGTTATGGAGAAAGTATGTACTACTCCATCTATAATTGGTTATTTGTAAGTTTTGTTTAAGAGATTGAGATGAAGACATGAGGGAGAGTAAGGGGAAGAGGGGGAATGTGATAGACCACCAATTCGTCTAGAGAGAGAGAGAGAGAAATAAGTGAAAAACCAGTTGATTCTCTTTTTTGGACAAAAAAAGATGCGATTCGCGTAGTAGAATACTGTACGGCGAAGAGTTGAAGATAGTCGGAGAGAGAGATGGAGAGAGGAGGAGAGTGTATGGTGATTTGCGTGATTTATTCTATTACTACCTCCCTAACTTCTATTTTCATCATTTGACTGGGAACTTTGGCAACCATCAGAACAATGGAGGTATTGGCTATGGAAGGCAGCAAAACTACACCAGGGGAATGCCAGACAGAATGGAGGTCAGAACCGCAACAACAATGATGGAGCTGCGGTCAACAACAATGCAGCAGGAGGAGCTGGAAACCAGCATGCCAATGTCAGAAGAATTGCTGTCATAACAAAGACCGAGGCAGAAGCTGCCCATGGAGTTGTCACTGATACATTTCTTATCCACGAGCAACCAGCATTTATATTATTTGATTCTGGTGCATCTTACTCGTTCATATCATCATCATTTGTTGAGAACTTTTACCATTATTTATTCGGTCACTTTGACCCGTTGATTCGAATAATAAAAACCATCAATTTTTTTTTTCGATAATTATTCATATAGTTGTTGAGTAAAATTAATCTACAACACGATAAAAAAATTATCAAATATTTACATCGTTTAGCTATCCCAATCACCCGTCAAAGTGATCCAAATACGAGTTTAAACATCAAAGCGATGGGAAAGATGTGTTACGGAGAAAGTATGTACTACTCCATATATGATTGGTTGTTTTGGAAGTTTTGTTCCACTTCCCTTCTTTTGTAACTCATGACGCTCTATTTTATTTAATTTGTACTAAAGAATAAAGTGTTACGTCAAATTAGTTAATGAAATAACAACACAAAAGTTATGACAAAAATATTTTAGTGATTACAAATTCTTGAAAAATTTGAATGTACTATGGTAGAGGGAGCATATGGTGAAAAGAACTCGACTTGATTCAACTTAACTCAATTTGTCCATCAACGAGACCCCTCAAAAGATGGTACATTGGGTGAGGTTTGGCTGTTTATTCTTGTGATCACTGATCAGTGTAGATCGATAATATTATATAAATTATACATATTCCATATTTTTGTGAAGTTGTCGAGTCGCGTCCATGTAGGCCCGGACAACACGATTAACTATGAGTTTCTAAAAAATAAGTAAAATCGATGACCATCTCAAGTGGAGAAGTTAGCCGGAGGAGTGGCATTGAGAACATTTAACTCGAGGATATTTGCAAAACCCAAACCAGAATTAAATCTCTACCTCTTTGGGTGTGTGTTCACTGAGAGAGAAGAAGGGCGGGTGTTGGTGAGGAGCGAGGTTCCTTGTGTGTTTATAATAATAATAATAATAATAATAATAATAATAATAATAATAATAATAATAATAATAATACTAATAATAATAATAATAATAATAATAATAATAATAATAATAATAATAATAATAATAATAATACAGTACTAGCCTAACATTCACGCGGACCTCAATAAATGGGTAGCTCAGCATTAATTCTTTTTTGGTTAGAATTATTTACGGCTGTTGTTGGTTGGTTTTTTTAAAGGCAATGAATGATGTGCAAGAGAAATTCTATATAAACTCACTCCTCACTCCTCACCACCACCCGCCTTTCTTTTCTCTCAATGAAGTGGTATGTTTGCTCTTTTCTCTCTCATTTTTCTTCCACGTGTATATCTTATTCTTAGTCTCTCATTTCTCTCTCATTTGCAGCTGAAGACTGTAACCAACAAAAATGAACAAGTGGCCAGAAGAGATGAAGGATGTGGATTTCGTCTACACGACAAAGTATACAATCAGATTATTATCCAAGCGTCTAGACAACATGGTCGGGGTGAAACAGGTGTAACGGTTTTCAGAAAGCAAACATTCACTCACGCTGACGGATGTGCTGATGGTACGTGATGACCGGCACGTCTACGTTCACTTCAAAGATTCGAGGCAGACCCACAAAACCCGTGTTGCTTTAGCGAAAAATCGTTACACGGACGGAATCAGGATCGTTGTAGACACCGTTAGACTTGATCTCGACTATGTATTCAAGCTGTTGATGTTGTTTGGTGGTCTGCTTTTGATTGTATAGTTTTGTGTTTCTATACATGTGAATGTATAGGTTCTGCTATGGGTTTCCGAACTAAGATTGTTCTCTCTGTTTGTTCATTCGACCAAAATGCCAACATGCATGAAGGGGACAACCCCCGCAGTAGTCCGAGAATTCGTCGTTCCAAGACATTAGCATAGTCGTGTACACTAATGTCTACTTTGGTCGTAAGAAAATACGATTACACAAAATGACCGATGACACTAAAATCACCAACAAAAGATTGTTTTTGTTGGAGTATTAATTGGAGCACCCATCGAGACTATTATGACCACGACATGATTGTCTGTAATGCAATGTGTAGTTAGATTTCAAAACGCGATTTTCATTTTGGAAAGGGAGTCTGGTTTTGCCAAAAAATTGTTTCTCACAAGTTCCTACCAAATTCGTAATTGGACCTCAATGGATGGGCTCCCAATGGATGGGTAGGTCAGCATTAATTTCTCTTTGGTGAGAAGTATTGTTGGTTGTTGTTGGTTGTTGGTTGGTTTAGTTAAAGCCAGTGAATGATGTGCAAGAAATATTCTATATAAACTCACTCCTCACTCTTCATCACCACCCGCCTCTCTTCTCTCTCATTGAAGTGATATGTTTGCTCTTTTCTCTCTCATTTTTCTTCCATGTGTATATCTTATTCTTACTCTCTCATTTCTCGCTCATTTACAGTTGAAGACTGTAACCACCAAAAATGAACAAGTGGCCAGAAGAGAGGAAGGATGTGGATTTCGTCTACACGACAAAGTATACAGTCAGGTTGTTATTCTCCGAGCGTCTAGACAACATGGCCGGGGCCAAACAGGTGTACTGGTTTCTGGAAGGCAAGCATTCACTCACGCCGACGGATGTGCTAATGGTGCATGATGACCGGCAGGTCTACGTTCACTTCAAAGATTCGTGGCAGGCCCACGATGCCCGTGTTGCTCTAGCAAAAAATCGTTACACGGAGGGCATTAGGATCGTTGTAGACACCGTTAGACTTGATCGCGGGTACGTATTCAAGCTGTTGTTGTTTGGTGATCTACTTTTGATTGTATAGTTTTGTGTTTCTATACATGTGAATGTATAGTTGTTTAATTTTATGTGCCACGTTGTACAGCGAGTACGGCGAAGGCTACACGGGGCCGTAGGAGGATGATGGATGGGGGTAAGTTAGTTAACTTATCCCTCACTATAAAGTTGTAGTTTGGACTCCCCTATATATTTGTTTAGAAATAAATCTTTTTGATGATGATATTTTGTGACAGGTGCAACAATTGTGTGGAGGAGGACTTGGACCACCTGTTCAGAACTTTCCCCCCCCCCCCCCAAAGCGTCGAGAAGCCTAGTGGAGAATGTCAGTGTGTAACTTTGTTTGAATTAATGTTTGAATTAAGAACAACAATTTGTGTCTAATATTGCTGGAAACAATACCAGTACTGATTGTAATAATTAATTAGTAGGACTACTTAATTTGTTTGCTTGTATTTGCTGGTACTTGTGGAAATCCATAAACAATGTTATTTTTAACAACAACAGGGCCATGAGGCATGACCAAATCTTTATAGAAGCTTCAAGATTTGCTGAGGACATGAAAGAGAACAGCTGCATTATCAAAAGCAGGTTTTCTCAGCATAAAAAAAGGCATGTAAGGCTTTGAATCTTTCTGCCAATACTAACTAAGTGATGTCAACCTATTCCAGGATCTCTAAAGCTGAACACTGATGGAAGTTTCAAGGAAGGAACTTAAGAAGCTGGTATCCGGATGACATCAAGATTGGTGTAGAAACATCTATACTTGATCTTGTATTCCGCAAGTGTACATCCACACATTTCTACATTGACACCTGTGGAATACGTACTTTAGATCAAGTGTAAAGATTTCTACACCGATCATGATGCCATCCGGATAATAAAATGCCGCTAGACAGTGAAGTGCATCATGGCGGGCCTCGAATAGTTGAAGTGGATGAACACATGCATTTAGGTCGGTCGAATTGTACAATAGTGACCTTGAGTTGACGATTTGAAATAAAATTTGAGATTTCATTAAACTAAAACAAATTAAATCGTATAAATTAAATAAAAAATGAAGTGTGCAAGTCAGCACGTAGGTAGCACGTATATTGCACATACAATGCACAACATATTTCCATACAAGATATTTGTAATAATAAGCATGTCTAGCACAGAAAGTTAAACTACTATACACAGCCACCAAACAATAACAGCTTGAATACGTACCAAGATTAAGTGTATATGTTTCTACATCGATCGTGATGTCATCCGAATAACAATTTACCGCTAGACAAACATGAGCATCATGGGTGCGCCTCGGATCTTCGAAGTATTCCAATTAATTATTACAATCACCGGTAGTGTTTCCAGCATTAGACACAGATTGTTCTTAATGCAAACATTCAAATTGGAGTTACACGTCATATTAAAATCAGGAACATTCCATTACACTTCTCGACTTTGGGGGCAAGTTCTGTGCAGGTGGTCCAAGTCCTCCTCCACGCCATTGTTGCACCTGTCACAAATGTGATCATCACTAAGATTTGTTTCTAAAAAGACTCCACGGAGGGCATCAGGATCGTTGTAGACACCGTTGGACTTGATCTCGGGTACGTATTCAAGCTGTCGTTGTTTGGTGGTCTACTTTTGATTGTATAGTTTTGTGTTTCTATACATGTGAATGTATAGTTGTTTAACTTTCTGTGCTACGTTGTACAGCGAGTACGGCGAAGGCTACACGGGACCGTAGGAGGATGATGGATGGGGGTAAGTTAGTTAACTTATCCCTCACTATAAAGTTGTAGTTTGGACTCCCCTGTATATTTGTTTAGAAATAAATCTTTTTGATGATGATATTTGTGACAGGTGCAACAATTGTGTGGAGGAGGACTTGGACCACCTGCTCAGAACTTTCCCCCCCAAAAGCGCCGAGAAGCCTTGTGGAGAATGTCAGTGTGTAACTCTGTTTGAATTAATGTTTGGATTAAGAACAACAATTTGTGTGTCTAATATTTGTGGAAACAATACGAGTACTGATTGTAATAATTAATTAGTAGGACTACTTAATTTGTTTGCTTGTATTTACTGGTACTTATGAAAATCCATAAACAATGTTACTTTTAACAACAACAGGACCATGAGGGCTGACCGAATCTTTAGAGAAGCTTCACGATTTGCTAAGGACATGAAAGAGAACAACTGCATTATCAAAAGCAGATTTTCTAAAAAAAGCAGGTAATGCTAATACTAACTAAGTGATGTTAACCTATTGCAGGATCTCTAAAGCTGAGCACTAATGGAAGTTTCAAGGAAGGAACTAAAGAAGCTGGTATTGGTGGGGTGCTTCGGGATCACAGGTCGGGGAAATTGGATCATGGGATACAGACAGAGGGAAAAACCAAAGCAAACTGCTGAATTGAAGAACCTCCTCCTTGGACTCCAGGAGCTGAATACACACACTTCATCAACAAGAAACTGTGATCATTGAGGTGGACTCCAAGGAACTACTGTGGAGCTTGTTAAGCCCAAGACACCAACTCCGAGTGATCATTGAAGACTGCAATTCCTCGTGAGAAACCAAAATTTCTCCGTCCAGCATCAAAAGAGAGAAAGCAACACTTGTGCGCGGGGATCTTCTCGCTGAAAGGTGACCTAAGGAAACTACGTACCTCCCCTCCAAAGTTACTGGCTCAGTGCCTTCATGAAGATAGAACTAGTGTTTGTAATAAAACACAGGATTACGCTGCTTTGCCACAGCTCTGGCAGCTGTCTAGACCCTCTTTGTTTAGGGCCGCTAGTTTTTCCCTTGATTACCAAAAATAAAAGTAGAACAAAGACTCAGATTGTCCCTTTAACAAAATTTGACATATTTTAATTAATAAACAAGTGAAATAAAATCAAAGAATCTGACTTGTGTGTTTTTGTGTGTATGCATATTCATACAAAGTATTCGTTGGATTATGGGTGCGTTTGGTAGAGTAGGCTTTTTTGTTTATGGTTTAATAACCAAATGGTTTATCAAAAGTCTTTGTTTGCAGTGGTTTAAAAATCAGTTTTTAATCTAGTTTTTTTTTGACATTTTTTGTGGATTTGGTAGAACGATTTCTGGTGGAAAAACTGGTTTTTAGATTGTGGTGGAATTTTTTTAAATTTTTTTTAGAGATTCTATTTAAAGCCGTGTGTTTCGTAGTGGTTTTTAAACTAGATTAAAAAATGAAGAAATTTGTTTGGTAGAGGTTTATAAACTAGATGGCATATATTAAATGACAAATATACCCTCAAATTATTTTTCTTTTACAGATTGATGTAGAACAAATGCAATGTAAAAAAGGTCACGGTTTCATGAGCTTCAATGATTTTACGAACGTAACAAATTGAAGAACAAATTAACAGTATTCTGACATCCAAAAAATCATTTTTTTTACTTAAATTCAACAAAAAGTTACGATTTCATGAATTTTCATTCACCCTTGAAGCCACGTTGAGTAACGGACAACAACAAAAAACTAAGGAAAGAACAGCACAAAAATGGTTGATACTAAATAATAAGAACATCACACATAAAAGGTGTCGTCCGAATTGAGTTTTGTGGGGGGGGGGGAGGGGGGGGGGGAAATTGTGGTAAAAGTATGGAAAAAAAATCGTGCAATCTTTTTAATTATCTCGATGACTAAAAATTCAGAGAGCTACCAAAATGAGAGACGATTATTAATTTAATACGTCTACGATGTGAGGATAATATCGTATTTGTGTGTCAAGAAATAAACCAAAAGAAAAAACCACCAAAAGTTTAGTGATTGTTATGAAATTTGTATTTGGGCTTAGGGTGAATATCCACCATAGTGGGTAGCCCATGTTTTATGTTTTAGGGTTAGACCTATTAACCCACCCTAATATCTATATAAAGGGTGTAGGGTTGGAGACTATTTTACATACAACAATAAGATCTCTCTTATTGTCTCTCTCAATTACTTCTCTCATTCTCAACACGTTATCAGCACTTTGCTCTGAAGAGTTTTCAAGATTCAAAAGACAAAAAGGTATGAATATTTTTTTACTATCCCGTTCACACATGACAAGGAGAAGAGATCTTGCTGTATCATTGTAATTACATACAAAATATTTCTTCACGTATCTTCTAATCATCTCGTAGAACCCTATTTACCACACTGACATAAGTTATTATTGTTTCGGCGCCCGTGTATTTGACAAGAGTCCAAAATATATACACCCCTCAAAGATGCGGCAAGCTAATTCAATATTTTATGAACTAAATTGGGTTGACATAGTTTCTCTGTAGATGCATTTTTTTTTTGTCTTCTCTCGAAAATAGGTTTCATACAAGAGTAGTTGGTTACTTCTAGTTTATGTTCCATACAAGAGTAATTGGTTACTTCTACTTTATTTAATATATTAGTACACTATGATGACCGTAAGTCTCTAACTTCAGTTGATTTGAGAGTATATGCTAATGGACTTGGTATGGAACTATATGGGTTTGCTATCCCATGCTATTTTTTTATATGGTTCTTGGCTATTAAAAAAAAAATAGAACTTGTAGATTCATTTTTTTTAATACTTATGCCTTCTCATTGTCCTAAGTGGTGGTGGAACCTGCCCTTTATTTGTATGTTTTTAATAGACTTATGAGCTATCATATCCTCTTGAAGAGGAGCTATCGATATGTTACCTGCAGTACAAATTACATGAAAGGATTGATCGTAATCCGAAGTTACGATAATTTTATAATTTTATGATCTGAAGTCATATATATAATTACATCTCCTAAAGAGTGTCATATAATTCTTTTAACCTCCTGAAGAGGTCATGTTTATTCAGTCGCTTTATTTTATGCTTACGCGATTTTCTTTTTCATTATATATTGATGTGCGTATAACCTGAAGTTACAACATAACTAAACAGCGCATCTAGAAGATGGAGCTCTTTCATGGCTTGTAACCTGAAGTTACAACATAAATAAACAGCGCATCCAGAAGATGCAGCTAATTCATGGCTTGTAACCCGAAGTTACAAACAAGCGCATCCAGAAGATGCAGCTATTTCATGGCTTGTAACTTGAAGTTACGTATTGATAGATCTCCAGAAGAGACGCTTTTACAATTCAAGCCATTTTTTTCCAACCTCCTGAAGAGGTTGAAATTTTTTTATTTTTTTATATTTTAATGTTACGCAGTTCTTTTCTTTTATATATTTCTATCATTTATTCATTATGGATCAAAAACACACCTCCTGAAGAGGTTCGTAATCGCCATGGATATTAAATCTGGCCATGTCATATGTACCCGAAGTTACATATTACATGATATCATAACTTGCAGTTATGAATATTAGAACCTGCAGTTCTAAAATATTTTGACGAGAAATCTCCCGAAGAATAACTTATGATCCACCCTCCAGAAGAGGATGAACTGCATTTACTGTTTATTTGTCATTATTATTAATTTTTTTAATTAAAGTTACATTACTTGTCAGAACTTGTTAGTAACTAAGATTTTTTTTTATATAAAATTGTTGTAGATGTCATTTTTCATCAATCCTCAATTGGTCTCCGGTGTGGCCCCACCCCCTGAAGCAGGTGGAAGCGCATTCCCTGAAGTGAATGTTGCAGATTTACAAGTTCAGAATAATCCACGTGACCATGAATTCGGTCGTGGAAAACGCCAAAACAGGGGGAGAAAATTTGGGAAAAGACAATACAATGCACCAGAAGTTGCAATTGGAGTTCCCCCCACAAATATAAATATTTGTTATCGGTGTGGCACAAGTGGGCATTGGTCTCGTACCTGTCGTACACCAAGGCACTTAGTTGCCCTTTACATGGCATCTCAAAAGGAGAAACCCGAGTTCAATCTCGTGGAATTTGAGGCACCACTCGCGGAGTTTAACGTTGACGATCTCCTTTCTATTGAGACAGATTTTGACGCTATGATTGACGACACTACAAACTTTTAAGAAGTCCATTAAATTTATTTGAAGTTTGATTTAGGATTCTTATTTCATCTATTTTAGAATTTTGAGTCGTGTTTTAATTACATTATCATTTGGGTTAGTATTTTTGGGCTATAAAATTTGAATAAGAGTTCTAGTTATGGATCATAATTTCGAATTTCTATTTACTTATAGATTGTATTTTAAATTATAGATATCATGGTGATTGGCAAAGACACGTGTTTGGTGGATAGTGGAACCACACATAATATATTGCGCCATAAGGAGTATTTCTTGAATTTATCACTAGTTCAAGCAAATGTACATACAATTTCTGGTATGTCTAGTCTAATTGAGGGCTCCGGAAGAGCATCAATTATTTTTCCGGGTGGAACAATACTCCATATAAAAGAGGCTTTATATTCTAGCAAATCCAGCAGAAATTTGCTAAGTTTTAAAGACATCCGTCTCAACGGATATCATATTGAAACTCTCGATGAGTACAATATGGAGTATATGTGCATTATTTCTAATACCTCATGCCAGAAGCATGTATTAGAAAAATTTCCTGCTTTATCCTCTGAATTATATCACACTTCTATCCAAGCAGTTGAAATAAATATCGTTATGAAACCAAGTGATCCAGAAAAATTTATGCTTTGGCATAATCGACTTGGTCACCCAGGCGCCACCATGATAAGGCGTATTATTGAGAATTCAATTGGACATCCCTTAAAGAACAAGAAGATTCTTTTACCAAATGAACACCCATGTAATGCGTGTTCTCAAGGGAAACTCATAATACGACCTTCACCAATGAAAGTTGGTCTTGAATCTCCTAAGTTTTTAGAGAGGATTCAAGGAGATATATGTGGACCAATTCATCCACCTAGTGGTCCATTTTATTATTTTATGGTGTTAGTAGATGCATCTACTAGATGGTCACATGTGTGCCTGTTGTCCACACGAAATGTTGCTTTTGCCCGTCTTTTGGGCATGATAATTAAATTAAGAGCACATTTTCCTGACCATCCTATAAAGTCAATTCGACTAGATAATGCTGGTGAATTCACATCACAGTATTTTGATGATTATTGCATGTCAGTTGGCATACATGTTGAGCACCCCGTTGCCCATGTACACACCCAAAATGGTTTAGCTGAATCTTTTATGAAAAGAATTCAATTGATAGCTAAACCTTTATTGATGAAAACAAATTTGCCCATATCTGTTTGGGGACATGCTGTTTTACATGCTGCCGCTTTAATTCGCTTGCGTCCTACTTCTTATCTTAAGAACTCCCCTTTACAACTTGTACTTGGCCAACCACCAGATACTTCCCACCTACGTATTTTTGGGTGCGTCGTGCAAGTTCCTATTGCGCCACCACATCGTAGTAAGATGGGTCCCTAGCGGCGACTGGGTATTTATGTGGGGTTTGAGTCCCCTTCTATTATTAGATATCTGGAACCCCTAACAGGGGATTTATTCCAAGCACGCTTTGCAGATTGTCATTTTGATGAGACAGTATTCCCGAAATTAGGGGGAGACAAGTCAGAGCCTGAAGCTCGACATGTAATTTCTTGGAATACTTCAACGATATCACACATGGATCCACGAACTAAACAGTGTGAATTTGAAGTCCAAAGAATACTTAAGCTGCAAAGCATAGCAAATGAAATGCCTGATGCATTTGTGGATACAAGTAAAGTTGTAAGATCCGATATACCAGCTGTGAATGCTCCAGCACGGATAACAGTCCCAGTAGGACAAGATTCGAGCATAAAAGCGAATGAATCTAGAGCACGCCAGAAGCGTGGAAGACTTGTAGGCTCAAAAGATTTAGTTCCTAGAAAAAGGAAGATACATCAAGCAACTGTAGTAAATCCAAGTGATTCTACAAAGACAAAAGATAACACCGATGTTGGTGATGAGTTCCCCAGAGTAATTGATCTAAATATAGCCCCTGAAGAGGCAATGGTACCTGAACATCAAGAGAACTCGATCAGTTACATATGTTCCAGACATATATGGGAACGAAGCAATGTTGTCATTGATGACACATTTGTCTTTAATGTTGCACTTGAGATAAGTGGTGACGACCACGAACCACGATCGGTTGATGAGTGTCAACGACGTGTGGATTGGCCAAAATGGCAAGAAGCAATACAGGCTGAATTAAAATCTCTAGCAAAGCGCAAGGTTTTTGGACCAGTAGTTCAAACTCCAAGTGATGTGAAACCCGTTGGATCAAAATGGGTATTTGTGCGGAAACGCAATGAGAAAAATGAGATTACAAGATACAAAGCTCGACTTGTAGCTCAAGGTTTCTCGCAGAGACCAGGCATTGATTATGAAGAAACATAATCGCCAGTTATGGATGCGACAAGTTTTTGATTTTTAATAAGTTTAGCTGCATCCGAAAATTTGGACATGCAATTGATGGATGTTGTGACAGCATACCCATATGGGTCACTTGATAGCGATATCTACATGAAAATCCCTGAAGGATTTAAGTTGCCTGAAGCAACACAACCACGTAGTACATATTCAATTAAACTCCAGAGATCATTGTACGGATTGAAACAATCTGGAAGGATGTGGTATAATCGCTTAAGTGAATACTTATTGAAAGAAGGGTATGTCAATAATCAAATATGTCCTTGCATATTCATAAAGAAATCTCTAAAGGGATTTGTGATTGTTGCAGTATATGTAGACGATTTGAATATCGTCGGAACTCCTGAAGAGATTATTAAGACTGCTTCATATCTGAAAAAAGAATTTGAGATGAAGGATTTGGGAAAGACTAAATTTTGTCTTGGTTTACAAATCGAGCATTTGAAAGAAGGTATTTTACTTCATCAATCAAATTATACTAAGAAAATACTTGAGAGATTTAGCATGGACAAAGCACATCCATTAACTACCCCGATGGTAGTTAGGTCACTTGATGTAAACAATGACCCATTTCGTCCACAAGAGGATGGCGAAGAATTACTTGGTCCTGAAGTACCATACCTTAGTGCAATTGGTGCTTTGATGTATTTAGCAAATTGTACTAGGCCAGATATTGCATTTTCTGTTAATCTTTTGGCCAGGTTTAGCTCAAATCCTACTCGCAGGCATTGGAATGGAGTTAAGCACATATTGCGGTACTTGCGTGGATCCATTGATTTGGGATTATTCTATCCTAGAGGTTCAGATGCTTCTCTAGTTGGATATGCAGATGCTGGCTACTTGTCTGATCCACACAATGCAAGATCACAAACAGGATATTTATTCAGCTATGGAGGCACAGCAATATCTTGGCGATCAATGAAGCAGACAATGACAGCAACTTCTTCTAATCATTCTGAGATCCTTGCAATTCATGAAGCTAGCAGAGAATGTGTATGGCTGAGATCAATGGTGCATCATGTTAAAGAAGCTTGTGGATTATCATTCAACAAAGAAAGTCCGACGCCATTACATGAAGACAATGCCGCTTGCATCACACAACTTAAGGAAGGGTTCATTAAAGGTGATCGTACTAAGCACATCTCTCCTAAGTTCTTCTACACACATGAGCTCCAAAAGGAAGGCATAGTCACTATTCAGCAAGTACGATCAAGTGAGAATCCTGCAGATTTATTTACGAAAGCACTGCCAGCCTCAACATTGAAGCTACATATCCGAAAGTGTGGAATGCGCCATCTCAGAGAGCTTTTATGATTGATGCTATCATGAGGGGGAGTCGGTATTCTTAGTGTTTGTACTCTTTTTTCCTTCATCACGGTTTTTCCCACTGGGTTTTTCGTGATAAGGTTTTAACGAGGCAAACCATACCGGTCCCATCACCAATGTACTCTTTTCCTTAGTCATAGATTTTTCCCACTGGGTTTTTTTCTTGACAAGGTTTTTAACGAGGCATAGTTATGGTGATATTCAAGGGGGAGTGTTATGAAATTTGTATTTGGGCTTAGGGTGAACATCCACCATAGTGGGTAGCCCATGTTTTATGTTTTAGGGTTAGGCCTATTAACCCACCCTAATATCTATATAAAGGGTGTAGGGTTGGAGACTATTTTACATACAACAATAAGATATCTCTTATTGTCTCTCTCAATTACTTCTCTCATTCTCAACAATGATTACATAATCCTTGAAAAAATTAAAAGTACTACCTCAGTTTCTTCTCTATCACACCGGTTTGACTTTTGTCACTATTCATTGAGTCACTTTGACATGGTGATTTGTGTAGCTAAACGATCCAATTTTTATTTTTTATTGATGTTGTGGAGTAAAAGTTGCTCTATGACACGGTGAAAAAATTATCAAAAAATCGCATCGTTTTGCTATCCAAATCACCCGATCAAAGTGACTCAGATACGAGTTAAAAAGTCAAACCGGTGTGATAGAGAAGAAACGGAGGTTACATATGAGAGAGGGAGCCTATGGTGAAAAGGTCTCGTCTCGACTGAACTCAATCAGTTCATCGACGAGACCCCCCAAAAAGATGATCCATCGGGTGAGGTTTGACTGATTTTCCTTGTAATCAGTGAAGATTGATATTACAATATAAACTATACATATTCCAGTTTTGTGACTTTGTCGAGTTGCGTCTATGTTTGTTCGGACATCACGGTTGACAATGAGTTTTTAAAAATTATGTCAAGCATGTGAGTACGCGTTGCAGGCAAACTCACACATGCTGCAACGTGTAATCCCATATTCATATGCAATTATGTCACATCGATTACCTCTTCAAACTCTGAATTCAAACAGAAAGTTCAAAGGCTCTATCACTATTTGAACATCGTTAACGGAGTTGGCATTTGATATTTTGACCTAAGTGACCCAAGTTTAGCTCACAAATTAACTTATCAGTGTTCTCTCTAAAATTTGCGACCGAGCTAGGAATTGGTAAAAGAATGTCAGGTGAGCCGAACAGGCGACACCTGACCTTTCTGGGACTCACATTCATATGCAATAATTGCACATGAATATGGTATTTGCTCTTATCCAACTTGCGAACCGAACTAGAAGATTATAAATTTTCTTTTCTTCTACTCAAATTCAGAACAACATGACCCGGCTCAATCTACCTCCACTCAAAGATTTCAAATGCACAACGGAAATGAACAAAACCCACTCCTAAAAAGTCTGCAGACTCGTGCCTTTTAGAGTTTGAGTAAGGAGAGTCGTGAGGTTTGGGGTTAAGGGTCTACTCCGCTTAAGTCTTAGGTTCGAACGCTACGAACGCCAAGACCCTTGGAGCTACTGGAGAATGACATGGACATCTACAAAAAAACTGCGTATACCCCAAGCTCCGTAAATTAGCCAAAACTGTGTGTGGAATTTGTTTGTAAAGGCAAATAGTATCATTAGGGTATGTTTATTTTGTAGCTTGTGAAATCAAAAAGGATGAACAAAAAACTGCAACACTGTCAAACCCTCCCGGATTATAACCCACAAAACACTGTCAAACCCTCGAATTTCAAAAAAAAAAAAAAAAAAAAAAAAAAATGTGTGCCCTTGTTTCATTAAGGACACCAAACAAGAGAAATGAATGGAAATTAAACTGGTAATGATACTCGGAACAATTTTCATCCCCAGCAACGCATTCCAGCAACCTTCACTCCAGTCCTAAATTTTGACCACACACAAACCCGAGAAAAACTCGCAATTCTTTCATGCAGGAAGAGAGCTAAAGAGAAACTGCAATTTCAAAAAAACTGCACCGATGACAATTGATAGCAAACAGTATAAAAGAAACTCACTATCAACAATTTGTAGATAATTTAAACATTTCTACTTTCTTTGGGGAGAAAAGAAAAAAGTTGCAGTCATTATCTATGGGTTCAAGCGATGGACTACTTACTACTCACAATTTGACTACAGACTGTAACCATTTGGCACATTCAAGGGTGGCTCCGGTAGAGGCTCAACTTTGGGTTCTCCTTTCGGTAACATGAGACCCATTCCATTTCCTGATTGCTGCTGCAGCCTGTCTTGTTGATATGGAGGCCACTCCACCATTCCCATATTGCCTAGCCCAGCCTGGTTCATCCCCCCGTAAGGAAACCCATATGGAGGTGGGCCCAGCTGCTGCATACCAGGCAGCTGCCCAATAGAAGGTCTTTCAAATCTGGACATGCCGTTGTTGTGAATGAGAGACGGTTCGGGTCTGTGAAGCTGGGTTGGGCCGGCACCACCACCACCTTGGGCAGACCCATAGCCTGCGTTTGCTTGGCTGCTGCTGTTGCGAGCAGCCGGAACATCATGGTTGTGCTTCCCCTCGTAAGTAGTGATCACTGACTTGAGGTCATGCGATGCCCTCTCAACATGCTTCCTCACATTGCATCCAGAACTCGTGCACTTGTAGTAACTCCTGTACAATTCCACAAACTTCTTTTAGGGTATGTTTGGTTTTTTAGGATTAGCAATATTAGCTGGGATTGGACTAAATATAGTAAATGTATTAGTTAATACTGTGTTTGGATGTTCTGGACTAATTTTAATAGTGGTATTAAATAGTGAAAAGATGGTGGTTAATACCCAAAATTAGCTGGATTGGACTATTTGAACCTTAATGTTGAATTAATACTGCACGAAACCAAACATCTTATTAATTATAGTTCAGCTAACCCAATCAATCCTATCCGGCAGTCCAGTCCAATCCGGCTAGTCCAGAAAACCAAATGTGCCATTAGAGTTTCTGATAATGCCAATATTTTGCATTTGTATGATTCTGTTTTGGTAACTCCATCCACGTAGTGAAGAAAATATATATATAAGCAGAATTTGACTACTATTGGTGTACGAGTGTATCTAATTATCTATATCTTCCAAAGTTCCAATATACGATCATGAAACTAATAATTTCCTCTTAAAAGCAAGCTAAAAAATACCAAGTATAGCACGACTTTGCAGCAAAATTGAGCATTCATACTAAGATCAACAAGAATAACTACTTGGACAAAGCTTTTAAGTACCTTGGATTGGGATTTCCTTTCACAACTTTCTGTCCATACTTGCGCCAACGATACCCATCATCAAGGATATCCACCTCACTGGTGGTCTGGACCACGACTCTGGGCTCCCTAATAGCTCTTGTAGACCCACTCATGTCAGTTGCATATGCTTCTATTTTCCTGTAAGATTAAGAGAAATATACACGCTTTGTTTATACCCTCCGCCCCTGGCAATATTTTCAACTCAGACTTCGGTGGGGACTAGGACTAGTAAAAGGTGAGAAAAATGTTTTTTCTCCTCCTGCTTAGTATGTACTCACTCTGTTTACGCGGTTAAAATGTATCGTATAGGGAAAAGAAATAACCTTCTCTTTGATTCAGATTCATCTACTCCTTCGTCGTAAACTACTAATGCACTGCTATGTGTCCCTTGGTCATCTTCTTCATTTGAGAAGTTTGAGGAACCATTCTGTGCACCGGTTTCATAGCGAGGTCCATTGAATTGAGCCCCCACAGCTTCTGAAGATGTCACCTCAAGGCTGTCATGTCTCCAGCCAAGGGCTGCAGCACCAGCACCAGTGTCCTTTTGCATGGTTGTCCATGGCGTATTTCCATCAGCACCAGTTTGAGAGTCTGTCACAAGATTCGTAGATCCAACCATTGATTTGCGATTGGGAGGGGGTTTTGGATGATTGTGATTTCCTTTATATATAATTTCTGTAATATGGCCTTCCTGTGATCTTTCAACTTTCTTCTTGACTGGACAGTTGGACTGCGTGCATTTGAAGTAACTCCGAGGAAACTCGCTGCCCTTGACTTGCTTTTGCCCATACTTCCTCCAATTATACCCATCATCAGATGCTGCATCACCAACCATGGAATCTTCACTACATCTTGCATTTGATTCATCGTGATGTTGTTCTTCAGGTGGTGAGTGTTCTGAATCATCATTTATGGTAACCAGGGCTCTAGATTCTGACATGGCGGTGGTATTACAGACATCATTTTCAGTGGATAGTCCATAGAAGTCAGTCTGAAGTTGATATGAAGCTCCATCCTGAGACTCAACTTTAGCAGGTTCTGCACTTTGAGACTGAAGAGTGTTGGCCCTCTGAATGGAAGTTTCAATAATGGGGAAGGCTTGCTGAGGATGAGTTGAAGGATTTACCTGTAAATATGATAGATAAAATTAGAAAACAAAGTAGATGTTATCAGAATATCAGTCATAGTTTTTGGAGTATACTTACTCTGGGTGCGGCATTGAAGAAATGAGAAGGGGCCATATCTGCAGCAGGCTTGAATGAGAAAGATGAGGCATTATTCGTATCCTCCAAGGAGCTTTTAGTTTTCTCAGGGGTTTCCATGGTCAAACTAGAGCTTCTGAAGTCACCACTTGGTGTAAATGAGAACTTCCCTGTGGTTGGAGAAGGTTGAACCTGCAGTTTAAACATGTATGCAAAATGAGATTTTAACAAAGCGCTACTCATATCCAAATGCATCCAGTTACAAGTAAGAATATTCAAATTGACCCAAGCGATCTGACGCAAATTAGGATGTGAATTTATGATACATGACTGACCAAAAGTAACAAACAAATTTTGCATGTAACCAGTGGTATTTGAAGGAGCTCGAAGGTCACTTCATCTGGATTTTAAGAACAAAAAGCTTGAAGTTTGTCAAGCAGACAGAATCATTTGGCAAGCTATTCAGGGTAATCATCAGACTGGCTTCTTTTTCAGCCAAAATTTGTGAGGTTGTTTGGTTTTCACATAGAATAAGCTTTTCTGTTAACAATTGACTACAATATTTACTTCTCAGCATGCCAAGTTTCATTATCTTCAAGTAAACCTCACAGTTTATTAAGCTGTTAAGCTTTCTAGCCCTCTGTCAACAGGCTTTCAAAGTCTCCTAAGTACAAAGCCGCGCATAATGGTTGGCTCATAGATAACTGAGCCTGCATATCTAGCGAAGCTGCGCAAGACTGCAAGTAGACCACATCATTCACAAGCTACATTGAATTTGAACTCAACCAGAGCCATTATACATGAAACCGACCACAACAACAGATAAGCGTCATGCCGGATGAAATATTTCCCAGATAACTAAGATCAAGTTCCCAATTGTATCATTTAGGAAGCAATTCAGAAGTATTTGGAAATTCATCTTATCATGGAAACTTGGTCAATGGAATAAATACCAATGTGGAATCATGATCACCCTATCTGCTTTAATTTAGCTTGTTGTCTGACATTCATCAAATGCATTATGTTGTTAGGACAACCACTTGGCCTTAAAAGAGCATTTAAAGGTGGATGATCGAAAAATTCAAAATGATGCACATACATGTCCAAAAGAAAGATGATCAATTCAGCTTCATATGGTGTTGAAAAAAAATGAACCTTGATAGTAGCTGCCAGTATACCTATACAAAATTACTAGTGCATCACTTGAGGTCACCATGTGACGTTCATAGGAAGAATCCAAGACATTGTGAATTTTTTATCCTCCCCAAGTAGAGGAGAAGAAGACTAGAAACAGGACAAACACAAAGATTAATCAAAAGACAAAATTTGCATCTAGGACTTATGCCCTTCCTGATTTATACCAACCCAACAAAGCAAAAGCAATGTTTCAAAAAATGACAAATAGAGGAATCAAAGAGCTACAAACAACAGAATCAAAACAGACACCCTGAGACTAGAAATCATTTACTAGTTTGCCAGAAATCTTCGGTCATTTATTTTCAGTACACCAGCCCAAAAGTAAGAAAGAAAAATCAATGGTAGACGCTGGTGAAGGATAACTGATAAGAGTCTATTACTCTATTTAGCTTGGCTTAAGGGGATAGGTGGGAGTAAAGTGCAATTATGCCAACGCTTTCATTCCACAAGCATTACTCCCAAGGTGATGAAGTAATTACCACATTCCAAGGAGACAACACTGAGCTCTTACATTGCAGACCCCCTTTACTCCTCTATCAATATACCATGAAATACCGAGAGCATTGTGTTACCATCTTTAACGTAATAGTTGAATGATTAACCTACAAAGCTATAAAGCAAGCTAATATTCACATATCGTATATGCCTCTAACAAGAATAAAACGTAGAATTCATTAAGGATTCAAAACCCAGAGGTCATACTATGCCAACTTGAGACTTGATGTCGTCAAGATATCAACATTTGACAAATTCCATTAAAATGAACACGAATATAATGCTTACCAGTGAGTTTGAGAGAAAAACTGGGGATTCTAGCAGGCATGTAGGACTTAGACCAGGCGGTATCGACAGGTAAGGTGATCGAACGTCGGACTTCAGAGCAGAATCAGCAGACCTGATGCTTTCTGTGTTCAACCTTGGAGCACTAAACCCAGCTCTAGCAGCCATCCTTTCCCTAAGTCCTCCACGTGAGTTCGTTTTCTGATCTGGAAATACATTTTGTTCAGGGAATTCAAAAGTAGCATCACCAGATTGTGCATGATCCTTCTCGTAAATGTTGTCCGACATGTTCCCCTCTTGGTTCCCATCGAAATTTTCTACAGAACTTTGTGAAAATGGCCATGAGCTTACACCATCACCTATCATGCCTGCAGAAAACCTCTTCTGATAGGAAAGGCAATATCCGATCTCGAGTAATGGTAAATGATCTTCAATATGCAAATTCTGAAATCTGAACTTCGTTCGCAGCCATTAGTTCATCATCAGCTACAAAGTACCTGCATAACATCAAATACAAATCATGAGCTTTGAAGGATAAACACAATATATGCGCAATCAATAGTGCATAAACTTTATGAAAATAAGTTGTTAAATTCCCCCTCCTAAAACTCCATTTCCAAACGAAATTGAGTGGATCGATTTTAAGCAGAAAATCGAAATCCAACTATTCCTGAGCAATAGACACTCAGCAAAAGAGCTATTCACTAAATGGCACATAATCTAAAGTTACAAATCACACACCAAGTCCCTATATAGACATCTCATCTATCAACTTCTACCACCAGTTACAGACTGAATTTTCCGAAAAATTCTCCATATTAAAGAACCACTTATATGCTCCAAATTTTTCTAGGCAGTACAAAGATCATCTTGAAGTAATTACAAAACAAAGCAGAATCAGAACAACAATCAATAGTGCATAAACTTTATGAAAATAAGTTGTTAAATTCCCCCTCCTAAAACTCAATTTCTAATTGAAATTGAGTGGATCGATTTTAAGCAGATAACTGAAATCCAACGATTATCTAGCAATAAACACTCAGCAAAAGAGCTATTCACTAGAAGGCACATGATCTTATGATAGACATCTCATCTATCAGCTTCGACCACCAAAAACAGATTCAATTTCTCCCAAAAATTCTCCATATTAAAGAACCAGTTATATGCTCCAAATTTTCAAGGTACAAATACAGCAGAAATTGAACAACAAACATGAATTGCTTTAGACAATATCATTAACAACTACAAATAATACCTCAAGAAAGCCCTAGATATTAAAGACAAAAATAACCCCAGGATGATCCAGGTAAGGGCATTAACTGAGAAGCTGATTTAGACAGCAGGATTAGTCACCACCCTAGATATGATATAACTACAGCAATCTATCCAATCATAAATGTTTCCAGATAAGAGCAAAAATAAAAATCCAATTTTTATCAAACAAATTTTGTGTGCGAAACATGAAAAAACCTAGAATCAACAGAGCTCGTGAAGATCTAACACAAAAGTATAAATAAATTTGCGATCCGAAAACATCATCTAGCACAGAAAAGGGAAAAACCTCGGATAGGAGAGAAGCTAAAGACGACCCATTTAACAAAATTACGGAGTGAAGAAATGGAAAGCGAGAGAGGGCACATACGAGTACAAGATTCGATCTTTGGAGAGTGAAGAACCTGATGGAAATCAGACGCAGTCGGAAGGCAAAAATGGGAAAGAAATCGGTTTTTAAAGGGTGGTGTGTATGAGAAGTCTTTCTCGTCGGAAGCAAAACGAGAGTAACATCTCACCTTCCCGTCAATCTGCTCTTTCCTCTCTCTCTCTAGATTGGTCTTTATACTTATCACTGATCAATGAATGATGAGGAACTTTATTTTATTTTATTATTTTATTATTATATTTCTTTTAGGAGAATACATAAATATATATATATATATGTGTATTATTTATTTATTTTGTAACAGATGGTTTTGAAATATTGTAATAATTACGATAATAATGTCATTAAATAGCCCTCAAAAATATTAATAACATTTCCCCTAAAAAATTAATGACATTAAATAATAATAATAATATATTATTAATAATAATAATAATTCATCGTGTAATTTGGGGATTTAACGTTCATATGTTGGTGGCAAGACATAAACATATGATTGAGACTCAACAAATTATGCTGCTCTTAAATTTGTTGAGAAGGTAGTAGCTTCGGGCTACGGGCTCATATAATGGTGATACTATTAAATACGGGGTAAAAGATAATTTTCACCCCTCGAGTATAGGTTAAATACAAATACCCCCTTATGGTCAGGATATATATGGATACACCCTTTCAGAGTCATGAGCTAACATCGCACTAGGGGTATCTCCAGCTCCATTGATGGAAAAAATCGTATAAAAATACGGGTCAAGTCCAATCTCATGAAGCGCATAATAAGCTGTCAGACTATTAATACAAATAATGATTGAAGAAAAGCATAGAGATTCCACGTAAAATAGCTAAAAAAATCATATGTAAAGGGGAAGCAATAGAGCATTTTTTAGAACGAATGTGACACCCCGTTAGGCATGAGAGCTAACCGCGCCTGAGTAGGCGGCCTGCTTCCAGGCACCATCCACTTGCATATACGCCTGAAACGAAGGACCCGACGCAACAATATCATTTCCTTTTAAGGATAAGACAATGCTTGCATCTGGCCGTTGGGAGTGCTAGAAAGGTCGTCCTCGATGAGCCTGTACCACCATGTGTGCGTTCAGATCGTGGCGTGTGGAAGCCACAATTTCTATCGAACCTCCGAGGCTACAAATCTATAGAGAACAAATGAGTCTTCCAAATAGCCAAGAAGGATGGAGATTACCTTAGGTTGGTCATTATGGATAGATGTATATAGCTAAGTTAGCCAAGGAGAGATACGTGAAAAAGATATTGCAGAGATCATTAGGCAATAGCTTCAAACCAGCAGGATATAAAAAGTTGATCCACTGTTTTTGTGGCTCCATTGCACAAGGGACATGAAGAGTTAAGCGAAGTTGCATTTTTGGCAAGATTGACACGAGACACAATTATGGAGGCATTCCAGAGGAAGATCTTGTATTTCTCTAGAATGCAAAGACCCCATAGGCGGCCCCAAACTGGATAAACAAGTAAAGGTAATGAAAATGGCCCACTGGATAAAGAATGGGTGATGATTCCGCTTCTAGTAAACGTACCCAGAACATGAAGTGTACATAATAGTCTTCATGAACGACCAAATGATTTTGTCTTGCATACTCGGGGGAGGAAGCTGAGTAAAAAAAAAAACGAATGAGAAACTTCGGAAATGGAGCCGATAACCTGGTCGTATTCCATGTTTTGATGCCATTTATTATGGATACGAGGGCGGATACATGTACTTGATTTAGGCAGTCAATATTGAGGAATGAGAATAGAGGAGTCTTCAAGTCAGGAACCCACATGTGAAGGCCCACACTGATAGAACGCTCGTTCTTAACTGACCAACTATAACCCTGAAAAATACGACCTTCTCCCAAAGCTATGCTTTTTCAAACACCATGACCCCGAAGAAGCACTAGACGGTCTAAAGAGGCAAGCATGGCCAAGTAAGAAAGAAACTGGATACTTGGGTTTGATGGTCTTAGTTGCAAGGTGTCCTCGGAGGTAACGATTCTCCAAAAGGAAAAAGCAAGAAAGTTTGAATGTTCGAGTCTTGATTACAGAGGCCAAGATCACCATTAGACCTAGCTTTACACAATGTTTTGTCAGGAACCAGATGTAGATGCCGCTTGCTGACAACTGGTATCTCCATAAAAGTTATAAATTTTATTGTACTTTGCAATTTATTCAGTAGTTATTCTATCTTGTTCTTCGCACACAACACAAATCAAGGAGAAGATGATGACTTATTTTGTCATAACTCTATATATTACTCCCTATGTTCCAAACTTTTAGTCCACTACCCCATTTGTATTTGTCCTAAAATATTGTTCACTTTCTTTTTTGCAGCTCATAATATTGTAGTTTTCTGTAATCTACCATGAAAGAGTTAGGATGATACTCCCTCTGTTTCCTTTTATGTGTTATATTTATTTGGCCGACATGACGAAGCATTTTGAGGTGGTTATTTAACTAACCAAATGATACTAGAATGAGTGAATCTTTGCGTAATGTTGTAGAGCTACAATCCCTATACACTGGGCATGTTTGGGAAAGCTAGATTATAGGATAGATTAATGAAAATTTGAAAAATAATCTGACCCGTTTGGCAAAGATAGATAGATTAAGGGATTTTTGTTGTCACCCGGATCCGGTTAATAACTGACCCGGATCCTGATTATTATTTCAATTTATTTATTCGGCAACCGAACCCAACCGGACCCTGATTAAGTAGAACCGGTACCTGTTGGTTCACAGCCGGGTCCGGTTGAAACAGAGCCGGGTCCGGTTAAATCAGTACCGGGTCCGGTTTTATTATTCCACCGGTTATAAAAGGCTTCCCCACAATGGTCCCATTGCCTCTACTTGCAAGCAAACAAGTGCATATCTGCTCCCCCTTTCCTAAGTTGCACTACCACATTCAGGTAGTTCCTACTCTTTGTTTGATTGGCTGATTATTTTTGTTGGATACTACATAATTTGTTTTTTGAATACAGCATGCACGGAGGAAGAGGAACAACACTTGGCCGCCGTAACGCTCGTATGAGTGTCATTGAACACCCGAGAATGTGGAGCTGCGATGACTGGCGGATTTACATCCAGTTGCTAGGGGAACAGAAAGAAAGAGGCCACATGCGTGGCTCTTACTTTTCTCGTGCAGCATTTGATGCGATTGCCAGTGACATGCTGCTTCGCACTGGTCGTTCTCACACTCCGACACAACTAAGACACCAACAGGACAACCTCCGCAGTCAGTTCTTGCGATGGGTTAGGGACCAACAGGGTGGTCCGAATGAAAATCTGCCCGATGTGCTGGGCCTTCGACGTCGACACCCTCTTCACATCACGTCCAATTTGGGTGCGCTTTGTGAGCTTTACAATGTTCCGACTGCAACGAACAATGCCGGTGGAGAAAATGGGCCTGTGTTCAATCCTGCTTTGGGTGTTGACGAATTGGAGGTGGTTGGGGATCACCCGTCGGATTCAGAATCTGTTTGATATGTAACAGTCATGTGTGGACTTCCTGCTTCATTTCTTATGTATTTGCAGAATGTTGTTTCGATTTCGGAGATTGTGGATGAATGACGCATGCTTTTAGTTTGGCATTAATAAACTTGTCTTCATTCAATTTCGCACAGGATGTTCGTTTATTATGCTTCGTATTTTTCATGAAATTTAAGAATACAAAAATAAAATATTGAAATTCACATTCTCAACTACGAAGACTTACTGCACTAATTTAACTAACCAGTTTGCGCGGCCGGATCAGAAAGGAGACAGAAAAAAATTGTTACATTTAAGTTATAAGGTACAGCCTCTTATAAATGGGATTAACTTAAGCATGTTAACGTGTGTGGTTTGCATGCAGGGGATGTAACAAATCCGGTACCTGCTAGGAGCTGGCCGGATCCGGCCAGAGACAATCCGGATCCGGGTCAGCCCTAACAAGCACACAAATATCTTACAAGACACCTTCACTACAAATACATTAAACACTTCTAACTTAAACTAAAAACAAGGGACATTAAAACTGAAATAAAAAAAATGATACGTTCACAACAAAGAAAGAAGCCATAACAGAAAACTACAAATGACGTTACACTTAATAGCCAAACAACTAAAGTGACTACAATTCCGGGCTCGATGATGACGTAGACTGAGTAGAGTCGGGACTTTCGGAATACGTTGGTGAAGGTGGACGACGACCTTGGAACAGAGCAGTAATTTGAGCCTCCAGCTTCTTCATACTTTTCTTCATAAACTTTTTAAGTTTGCTAACTTTGCGATCAACCCTGTTTACATTCTCATTAACCTCCGCTAAGGTCAGCTGCTGCTCCCTTGAACTTCCTGACCTCTGTGTCGTCTGACTGACTGGCACTCTTGGACGGGGAGCGTCTGATGTGCTTCGGCGACGCCCGATAGAGGGTCCAGCTTCATCACCTCGTTCCTGTTGTCCTAGAAATCCCCGTATCTGGATTACCGCGGACCGATCGATGGGTCGCTCAGTAGCATCAACGATGTCCTCAAAATCTGGAATAATGTTAAAGTACGACATGATAGTCGTAAAACATGCACCGTATGGGATGCATTGTTGCTTATTGCCACCACCCACGCACTTATACATGTATCGTTGCATTATGAAAGGTAAACACAATTGACGACGAATAGCAAAACAATGGATCATAAAGCCCAGAAATGTGTCTACCTCGTCGCCGTGACCTGTCCGCGGTAGTATAGTGTTTGCAAGGAAATGTTTTAGTAGGCGGTACTTGGGCTGGATGTCAGAAGATTTTAACGCCGTTGGGACGAGGTATCGGTTCGTGCAGAACGACCCATAGTAGTCCTCCATGGGCATTTCGACATATCTCGGGAGGTCGTCCAATTTGGTGAAGAAAATCTTGTCACCAGAAGTCGAGATTCCTAAAGCGTTACCCAAAGCCTCTTCAGTTAAATGCAGATACTGGCTCCTCAAGCACGCAACGGGGTAGCTAACGTCTCCTGGAACTTCCACCACCTCCATGGTTGCGAAAATTAGTCGAACCAACATGGGATAAACCTTCGAGTTAAGGTTGGCCATCGACTGCCAACCCATATCGTCCAAGTGTTTCATAGCATATTCGTAATACTTGTCTTCCAAGTCTATGCCACGACCGGAATAAACACTACGAAAAGATAGCTCATCGTACCTCATCTTTTGGACGTCAGAAAATAATGCGACGCCGTAGCGTGTTACCGAATGTGGAAGATTATGGTGCGGGCGTCTTACATCGTTGAGGGGAAGACGTTCAACAAGGCTACGGGTGGCCATGGCAAATGATGGAGGGGAGATGGAGAAGTTAGTGAAAATATTGGATGATTTTGATGAAGTGGTGGGAGAAGTGAAAAATGCCCGTGTATTTGTAGGGGGAATAAGGGGTTTGAGTGGAGATTCCCACGGCTGAGAAGGAGATTCGCACGGGTGAAAAGGAGTGTCGGCTGGTTCCCACGCAACAGCACGGTCAAACAACCAGTGGCGGCGTGACACGTGGCAAGGCTGTCGGGGAATCCGCGTTTTATTAATAGCCGGGTCCGGATTAAGAGGAAAAGGGACCGGCTGGGAAGATTCGGTCAACAAGCCAATGAGACACGGCCACGTGGCGCACTTCCGAAATAAATAAAGCCACCATCAATAAACACGGTCCCGGATGCAAATGAACCGGTCCCGGATGCATTTAAACCGGTCCCGGTTTGTTACCATCCGGGTCCGGGTAATTGTAACAGGGACCGGTTTGATTACATGCATAATCTAGATTTTTGTCCAGATTTTACATAATCTATCTATCTTATAATTCATCTTTGCCAAACCCCCCCACTATTGTCAAAAAAAATACAAGTTCTAACATCATTTGACTGATCAAATAACTCATCGAAATGTTTAGTCGTATATGCTAAAAAGCAGGACACGTAAAAACGGTGGAGGTTGTATCATCAAACATTGAGGTACTTAAGAAAAATGAGTTGACAAAATATAGTGACAGTGTAATGATTACATATCTCTTTCCATAATTAGATTCTCCAAGAAAGTTTAAAATTGTAAGACAAATGAGCAAAACATATAAATTTGTGTACTTTCGATGCCAATTTTAATGTTCCATGGATTCCCGAGATGTTAATGGACTAGATAACGTTGTGTCCACGTGAAGCGTCAATTTAACTTTTTAATTGTTCCTTTTTTTGGTTATAAATGTGAGGAAGAATGTTAAACGAGTAATATTAATTTCGTGAACGTTTATCAATCTACAAATTTTCTTTTACTTCCCTAAAAAGTATTTTCTTTTTACTTATATTGAAATCTCATTCTGTATTGTCATGTAATGCTAAGATATGCAATCACTTTAGTAGCTTAGAAATGCAAGCATGTATTGACTCGAAGTGTTGTATTTTCTAAAGTATTTTTTTTACCTATATTGAAATCTCATTCTCTATTGTCATGTAATGCTAAGATATGCAATCACTTTAGTAGCTTAGAAATGCAAGCATGTAATGACTCGAATTGTTCTATTTTCTATAGATGTAAAGTGTTACTTCAATGTACATGTTGTTTCTGAAATGTTAACTAAAATATTCAGGTGCCTAATATTTACTTAGTATCATAAAGGCACACATTGAATACATAAAATTGGATATTGTGTGTGCAAAATGAGGTAAAAACATCTAACCCGCACTTCATGATTACTCTAAACATCTCTAACAAGATTGATTGTAGGAAGAACCTGCCTTACTAGCTAATTTGCCCGGAACGACTCGCTTCATTTACTAAGATAGTACCATTAATTTCAAGGTGTTTATTCTTAGACACTCCGGGTTTAAATCCGAATCGCCATTTGGTTTAACATTATTGAAAACCATTATTACCATATATTTTATCTATATGTAAAAATTGAGTTCAAATAATACGAACACTTATCCAAATAGTACAGTGAGAGTGAAAAGTGAAAACTACCCTACATAAAGAGCCATGTATCTGTTCAATTTTATCCGTTCAATTTGGTACCCCAAATGTTATTATTAGAATGTACCATGAACACACAAATAGTGTGGCTCATTATAGGACATTGGGGGACCATAGAGATCAGTACATACCAAAAGAAGGTAGGTCTGCAACTAGATAGATGGGGTGGGGAACTATAAAAATTATAACCAATTCATTATAGTCTGTAGATTTGGTCAAAGTTATGAGAAAATTATCTATATACTAGCTAGTTACTAGTAGAACTTACGTGTACTATACATTCAGTGCATATTTGGCTGTAAATTTTAATTTGAAATCAGATTAAAATCCGACAAATAAATTGAATCGTGATTTGCTTTGCATGTAATAGAGTAAAAATAAAATCAGCAAATTATTTTATCCCTAAATTTACAAATTATCTTACATTCTGCAGGTTTTCAGCTCATTAAAACAATATGAGATTTTCAACTACTAAAAATATTTGGATAGTTTATTTGCTCATATTATTTTAAGTAGACTTTTTATATTTTCAGATTGTACTAAATGAGCTCGAATTACCAGTATGCACTACTTGTAGCACTGTTAATTGCAGGATAAGAGAGGAAGGTACAATAATGATGAAAAACTGTGCATTTTCGTCTTCCTATTCGGAAAAAAATAACAAAATGGTAAGACTTCTTGTACTTACATTAGAATACAAGTGCAGAAAATTAAATTACTTGTCGGTAACTTAAAGTGATTAGCAGTAGTGTTAGTGTTATTCTCTTATAAAATGACCTAAGATGACAATAGTACGAAATAGCCAGTTTAGACTGTACCGTTTGAATAGTGGTTTCTAGTCTCTTGTTTGTCGAAAATCGAAATGTTTGAATAGTTTCACATTTTTCTTGATATATTGGTTCACATTGGAATTTGTTTTCCTTGGATTCCTTCTTTTATTTTTACAATATCCTGTAAATTCAAATAGTCCCAATATTTACTGTAATGTAGTTTTGGTCACAACAATTTTAGGGATCGAATATCACTATAAAGTCTTCCAGTATCTTCTATGTATTTTGTGAGAAAGAAACACTTTGACCAAGTCTTTGTCTTGAACCAACATTTTTGTAAAGAACCAACAAAAACTAGGAAAACTTAGCTTAGATATGATGCTAGCTTAAGATTTCTCATTCATCATGTAAATCCAACAAGAAGAACAAAAATGAAAAGTTAACATCAACAGAAAAAAAAAAATGATAGTTTCTGCTCAAGTGCTCAATTTTGTAAGAAGACTTTGAAGAGTCAACATATTTAAACCTTCAATTCTTAGGTACTAAGCAAACATGACATAGTTATTTACTAGCATTTTACTTCTGGTCTCTATTGGTTCATCTAATGTTTCCTCCCTTGTTTCTTCTACTCTCATAATCAAACTTGTCTAGTAGAGCGACTTTGGTTATAAAGTTATTTTGTTGAAACATCACGTATATTTGAATGGACGTTGAGATGAGTCTGTACCATCATGGCATTACTTTGATATGTATGTATTATTTATTTACAGCATTTAGTACGCGTTGGTTTCCACTTACAGAAAATGTGTAGAAAAAAAAGCATTATCATATTTCTCAAGTAATGTAACTGCTAACTCAAATTTGAACTTCTAGTTTCGTTATACTCAGGAGCTTATCTAGTAAGGCTCTATTTAGAGTAAATATAAATAACAAAGTTCGAATACGAGGTAAAAGTTCATTATTATAGATAAGTATACGTCATGTTATTGTGTGTATATTCTTTTGAATACTATATAATTAGCATAAAAAATTTGTTCACTCGTTGTAAGCGTTCTAGAAGTGGTGGAAAAGTTTCAATATTATATGATTGTGATAAACTAACATACGGGATTCTTAGGCGATTTGTGGTGGCTGGTGGTTAGTATTGTCATGGAATTTAATTAAAAAAGCAAAGTGGATGTGTCACTTTATTGTAGTACTAGTGTATGACTCGTGCCCGAGGGCACGACCATAAAAAAAGATTTATCTTTAAAATGTTTTTGTTTTTTTAATTTTTTTTTATAAAGTGTTTGGTATATAGGATATTGTAAGGATAAATTATTTCACATGTCACATTTTGGAGATAGCTTATTCCTCATAGTCTATTATTATGCGGATAGCGTATTGCATGCAGATTTAGTATAAAATTATTGGAGGAAATGTTTATTTTACCCTGATTCTGTCCTTAACATAGCATCCAGGCTGAACCAGAAAACTTTTTTCCACTCACACTTAACAAACAAATGCTCCAAATTCTACAGATGGTCACCAGAAACAGGACAGAGAGGAGACATATCACACCCTCTTTTACACAGGTTGCTATAAATGGCCACACAATTGTGGCTCAATCTTCACCAGAAGTGGAGGCATTTTTCAATTCCAAATAAAGGTCCATTATACTTTAGTGAACTTGAAAGAAGAACACTTGTCAATCTTTTTTTGAGCTTTGACTTTCTTCTGGATTGACAACAGCTCGGTTGGATAGGGTTTTATTTTATGTTTATCTAAGTAGTATGGTGCAAGCCCTTGTGTCTTGTGGGCTTTGTTTTCATCGTTTGTACTCTATTTTCGTTTAATGAAATTCTGCACCTATTAAAAAAAAAAAAAAAAAAAAAAAAAACTCATCTTCCTCATTGAACCATGAAACATAATGATTTTTAGATTGCTTTAGCTTCTTCCTCTGAAAATTTGTTCCTGATGGTAGACAACCTCCACCTTATTGTAATATCTTGTCCTACATCGAGATATTGTGAATCAGATTTATATTAGGTGAGGGGTATTGAATATCTCGTCCCACATCAAGATATTGTGGACTAGATGTCTAGTATATGATACTCTTTTTGGATTACTAATAGCACATTCGAGTCTTAAAACATTTATATCCGGTGGTACGGGTAAAGAAGTTGTCAGGACATTCGCTCGGGTGACAACTCTACGTTGTTCATATGCATAAATAATTATTAATTGATCTTCATATTGAAGACTGAATAATCTTTGATGAGGAGTAGCTTGCATGATGCCGACACATCCTCCAAACTAATACCTGCTGCTGCACGGGCCGATCAACAATAGGAATGGTCAGGACTCAGGAACTAGTGACCTAGTTTATTGATCAACAATAAGAATGGTTTGAGAAGGTTCAAATATGCCATTTAAAGTACTAGTTAAAATTTTATGTGGCCTAGTTTATTGATGTTTTTGTTCGAGTATGTACACCTTTGCTGTGCAGGACTTCTAGATGGTTAACACCACCACATTCTTGAGTTTAGACCAAATTGGATATACACTCAGAAACCAAAAGCTATTATAATAGAAAGCTGTACACTTTGGCAGACACTCAGATTATCCGCGGCACTTTTGCATACTGGAGGCTTTATAACTACAACCACAATTTAACAACTCGTGCATTGGAAACTCTTCTGAGTCATTACATTTTAACTATAACCACAGCTTGCCAACCGTCACCGTCACGGGAGAGCATCGGTGTACACAACGTCTGCTGCTGTCTTAGGTGCCTTTCATAAAGTTAGAAAGTCAATATTATACCACAAAACAAAGCATACTACAGTACAACACTGAACAAAATATACCCTCAAACATGAATTATAAATTCCCCAGCCTTCATCCGTTTTGGAACCCTACTACTAGTATGCAGACAACACAATACAAAATCACATCAATCTTAGAGAGTCTTCAGGACCGAAAACAATTAAATCAGCGCCCTCATTCACTACAACTCGTCACAGGAGTGTTGAATAAACCATTGAAACCTTTGAGGGTGAATATAAAGCAACATAGGTAGGTTTACACCATTAGTACTCCAACTATCAAAATGTTGCATGAAAATACTCCAACGGTCCAAAGTAAGAATTGCTCCTATCTCAAAATAGAGAGCACTAATCATCAATCACCCAAGGACACGACGCCCTTACAAAATAATATGCCAGAACATAACTAGTATTTGGAAACAAACCCTACTACTTTCTCTCATATGCTGCTCATAAGAGCCTATCCTGAACTCCTCAACTACTACGATAATAACAAGAGATATGCACACAAAATGGAGATAGTTTTTTGCTGATTCTTTTTTCCATTTCAAGTGAACAAAATGTTGCTTGAAAATACTCCAACTATCCAAAGTAAGAGGCAGTGCGTCCACCCCTTCTAGTATGCTTGTCATATGCGACGTTGAATTTGTCCACTAGATCATTCATGGTGCTGTACAGAGAAATGAGATATCGGTGAACATGAGAGACGCACACAAGCCGAAATACAAGTCACACATATGAAACAAAGTAAAATATTTATACAAGCAACTGGGCAAATCAACAAAAGAAACCATGGAGTAACTTCTGTCACCCTCGCGTTGAGACATTAAAGTTGTGATCATTCTAATTATCAAGAACTGCTAGTATTACGTTCATGTACACTGGGTAACGAATTGTCACTGAGAATTTTGCTTAACTTCTGTGTTAATGAAAAAGAATCTTCAAAAAGCACGAAGTGAGTCCTATTGTGTCCAGAGAGGATCATTTTATAGGCAGTTCTTGTGTAACATTAGTCACCTCCATGAGCTACAGGTCAAGCCTAACTTGGATTTAGTTAGTTGGTGTACGATGACTCCATAGGGACACATGGTCAAGTTGATTTTACATGTCAACATCACAAACTTGGTGTCGGCCTATGTTAAACAAGCTTCATACTAGGTACTTCCTCCGTTTCACCTGATTCTGCCTGATTTTTATTTCGGGCTGTTCCACCTGATTCTTCCTCTACTCTTCTGCTTCTTATTTTTCTTCTACGATGGTGAATGAAACCTTGTGTACGAAATTCTTTAAGATGGTCCAAATGTTGTGTGCAAGAATTTTTGGATCTGTCGTACATACTGTTATTGTTGATGTTTGTTGATGACGATGTGTTTGCAAGAGGGAGGGGGTAATTTTGGAGATGAACCAGAGGTAAAATTGTCAATTCCTGTGTTCCTTAAAAACTGTGCTTCCACCAGGTTCGGAGGAAGTATCTGACGAAAGAATTTCAGAACGGCAGATTTCGCCAAAATGGCAGATTTCGATACTCCGTGCCACTACAATATATCAACTGTGCCTTACTTGTATGGACACAAAAAATATATGTGTGTACTGTGCATACTAATACTCTCGACCTATCAGTGTTTTTCTTTGAATATAAGGAAAATGAATATTATATATACACCTTTGGAGACAGTTAAGTGTTTTTTCTTGGGAGTGTTTTTCTATTTATTTATGATGTACTTCAAAACCATGTGAAGTACTTCAAAACACTCCAAGACTACAAAATTCTCAATCAAGTGAAGTACATCAGTTGGAGACAGTTGAACTATATCTTCAAACTCCAGTAATTAGGAGAACAAAGAGCAAGATAAACAAGTACAATAAATAAGAATCATTCAACAGTATGTGATTCACTACGCAAAACTCCAGTAATTAGGAGAACAAAGAGCAAGATAAGCAAGTACAGTATATAAGAATCATTCAACAGTATGTGATTCACTACGCCAAGATATGATTCTTACACTTGTAAATAAAATGTCATATAGCACATACAAACCTGAAATTAGTCTCTTTTTCCCAGAGAGCTAAAAGCAAAAAGTATTTCTTTTGGGGATAATTGCTTATTGGTTATCAGAGTTTTAACTACCACTCGTTTGGATACATAACTGAATCTAATTTAAACTCCCTCATGTTGCCAAGTCGTAAAATATGCAGATACCCAAACTTTGAAGGTGGACACCCAGCATTTATGGTGGCAACAGGATTTTCAAGTCAAAACCATTCCCCACTTTTGTCCCCAAAAAAGCCGATCGGCTTTGAGTTCAACTGTAAAGTTGCTTTCCGTTATATGAAATAAAAATGCATGCAGTTTGTTAGGTTGTAAAGAAAGGGGCAAACGGCTTTCCGTTACCATGTATAAGATTGCAATTTTTAGTAGAAATATACATATTTCTTTGAAAGCACATTGTACAGAACAATTAGCTTGACAAATGGTTCCACAGGACACCCAACTAAAATCAATCAAGTATAATTAGTCCCAATTCCACATGGATATATCTTAACATGTTTTATCCCATCAAGCAGTAACAAGGTACTATTTCTTCTAATCAAGAGAATGATATTAAATACACAAAAACGGGGAGAGGAGAATATGCAAGGCAACAAATAAATATCATACCTCGAGCAGTTGGTGAACATAGCTAAGTAAGAAATCAATAATGTGTCATTGTACTCCTGCGAAAATTTGGAAAGATCAAACATTAGATAAATATGGCAGGGTCCACAACCATTACACAAAAACTCTATAAGTAGTACTATCCCAAGTCAGGGAAACTGAACCAC
Organism: Linanthus parryae; assembly: GCA_023055425.1. NCBI lineage: Eukaryota > Viridiplantae > Streptophyta > Magnoliopsida > Ericales > Polemoniaceae > Linanthus > Linanthus parryae. The sequence continues at coordinate 121,173,771 of JALGPY010000004.1, read as the reverse complement.
CAAAAATGCTTTCACAAGCACCTTAACTGTTTAGTGTTTTCATGAGGGACTCGTGAATTATATGAAAATAGCTTCATAGGTTGAGTTTAGTTTCATCTAAAAGTTAAAGAGATATTTTTTAGAATGAGTGAAGTAAGGTCAATTCGACATTTGAAGAAGACATTAATAGACTAACCCAATCAATTTGACAATACGGTAAGCAATCATTATTTGTCTAGTAAAGGAGTAAATTGCACTAACCGTCAAGAAATCATCTTCAAATTTCTCAGACTCGATTGCGGGCAACCTCCTCAATAAACTAGAGACTTGTCTAAGCAATGAATTTTCCAAAGGGATGTCTCCTGCATCACAGACATGCCATCAATTAGATTATGAACATTATATTTGAGTACCAATTCCATTTTAGCGAAGTGCTGAACTATGATAGTGTATTCAAGCCTAGTCACCATTCTAGAGAAGTGCTGAACATAGTATCTCAAAGCCTCGGAAGTCAGTATCCTAAAGAATTTCAGAGAACCAGTACATGATTTACGAAATCTCAATGGTGCTAGAAACATAACTAGCTGCATTTTAAACTTCAGACAACATTTAGAAGTTGCAACTCGTTTTTTATTGCTACAACATCTTCTATGTTCCTAGACTGCACTTTTCCCTTTTCAGAAAACTGTTTACTGACTATCTAGAGAAGTCTTTTTCTGTAACAATATACCTTTCTGCATAGCAATAAGATAGTGATGAAGCACTCTGATACGACTATTCAGCATTTTGATGGCACTGTGTATGCCTGTTAGGTTTGCAGCCACTGCAAAAAAGGAACAAGAGGTCGTCACAGATGCGTTCAACTGAAAAGCAAAAGTAACTTGGATGACTATTCCGAACAGGTCAGCAGGACTCACATTGAGTTGCAGCAGAACCTCCATCAGAAGGTTTGAGATGGGCAACATGATCGACTGAGATCCGTTCTGCTTCTACTGTCTTTAAATCCACAAGAAATTATCCAGTCAGCAGTTAAACAAAAGTGGGGAAAACTAATGAAAAAACAAGGCCAACCTCGATTGTGTAGCTTGAGCGCACAAAAATCAGCTGTGGAATCCCATCAATGACGTGCAGCTCTAGATTATATTTAATTGGTCCCACAAAAACAGGCAAGTGTTAGCAAAAGTATACCTTTGAAAACACCATGTAGCTTTTACGCAAATGATGCTACATCACATAATCATGTAAGAGAGAACCGGAAACATTTTCCAAGCAGAATCGAAACAATTTATCCAGAAAAAACCATCAGATCACTTCGACAAGGTAGCACCCGTAAAAGACAGTACACAAAGGCTAAACAAAAGTGGGAGTCTACTAAGCAGATTGAAGAAGTACAGGATACCCTATCAGATTTCTTTGACAAAGCATCACATGTAGAACACCGCGCGTTAGGGCTACAATGTCACTGCAGTTCCTTTAAGCAGGTTCAAGAGGCACAGGAAACGACGTCTAAGAAATAGATGAACTATTTCTGCAGTGTCAAGGGGGCTCAGTATGAATTACTGGAGCAATGAAATGACCAAAAAACATGGATGAAGCATAATTCTGCACAATCAAGGGGTCTCATTATGAATTATTGCAGTATTGAAATGAACCTAAAAGCTCCAGTATTAAGAGAGCACTCAGCCACTATAGTTTTAAGTTCAAACTTGAATAAAAAGTATAATGAGTTGTTTTGCTAGAGAAGTCGTGCAACTTCTACTAAAATTGCATTCACTAACATAAATTGATATCATCATAATAACCCGTTAAGAAAATTTGGGAAAGCATGAACCCACTTAGCAATATAAAATTGCAATTTAAGCAGCAAAACTTGTGAGGGATCTTCTAGTATGTTTCATGTGATAACGATAGCCCGATATCAAACACATCACCTACATGACCAAAGGGGCCAATACTGGAACAAAAAGGAAAATGATTAGGTAAAAATGTGACACAGCGGATTGGAGAAACTAAGAAGCTGGCCCTTAGATAAAGGGTAGATTACTACAAAAACCACAAGGGTAAAGCATAACGTGGGCTACCAAAGAAACTGAAAAGAACCAAAAATTCAGTATGGTGGTTCAAATATAAAATGCCACTCACAAAAGATCATGCTTTAGATATGAGATTCACTCAACAAAGATTTATTGACGCACAAATAGCACACGACTAACAATTCAGCTCAATATCATCTATAATAATAAACACGGCGTAAATAACATAAGCTACATACCACTTTCATAGATAGAAACTGGAAGATCCTTCTGAGCGTGGTTGATTGATGGATTGAGAAGGACATACACGGGGCTTTCATTAATATCCATTAACTGTCACAGAAAAGTAGTTGTCACTATAGTTTGAGATTGAGAATAGTTTAATAGCACTATAGCTTCAACAGATTTCAAACTAATGTACAGATTAGATAAATTAGCAAAATAAATTATAACATGTGAGAATTGCAATTAGAAAGAAAGACTGAAAGAGGGGATGACTGACAAATAACCAAATTGAAGTTGTGACAAATTTTCAAACTAGCAACTCCGAACTATTGGAGTGTCTCTTCCTCTCTTATAAAGCAGTTGGGAGTTAACTCATGGATATTGTTAGGGATACATCTAATATCTATTCAGCTACAACACTCCAAAAGTCTTCCGGTGATTTGGTCTCGCATCTGATATAAAAGTGCACTTATATGACTGCATACATCCACCACATGCAGACAAAACCACTTTCATTCTTATGACTATGTGTGATTATGGGCCAGTATCCAACAAGGAGCAGAATCCTTGCATTGTTTCAGCAATTTTTTTAATTAGCAATCATGCGATCTTACTCCAAAGAAGCAAACAGATTGTCTCAGATATGTGCCTCACCCTATGATAACAAGTACCCCAGAATCCCACTTAAGATCCAAACTAACAATATGTGTGTGTATGTAACTGTTAGGTCATAAACCATTAATTTAATAAAAGAGGAATGGAGCAAGCAACTCAAAAACTGAAATCTAAAGCTTCTTCGACTAACAATTTGAACCAAAACAGCCACCATCATAGAAAGATGCAACCCTCCTACCAGGCTCTATCTTTGGATATTTTCTATGCTGTCGCATTATGTGTGACTGACTAACGACCTTAAGCCTAGTCAGCTTCCTTGCCCTATTCCTTGTTCGAAACAAGCACTATTGTGCACCATAAAGGCAAATACAACAGTGCCAGTAGTGGAGATAAGGTATCTCATGGAAGTACTTTCCCTTGACCCAGAGAGTCACATAAAACAAAAATATAAGAGTTTTGTCAAGTCTCATTCTTTTTACAGGTTACATGCTGTGGATCCTCCATTCAAAAAGTTAAAATGTGCAGATGCTGCATAGTTTGAACATATCAGACAGGTTGAAACACACACTCGTTTATCTTTGTGACTTAGGGTGCATATACATTCCATGCATAAGAAAACCATGGTTGTAGCAAGGTAAACGCGTTCCCCTTGTGCATCAGTAATCTTAAAATTGTCAATGGGACGAGTTTCCTTTAAATTTACTCCCCAAGTCAAGTTTTTATAGTGTATCTGTAGACAGTACCCAGTAGAAATGAGTGCAAAACAAGATTAAACTAATCATTATTCCAACTTAATTTTTGTAAGGAACAAAATTATGCACAGAGCACTATCCCCCCTGAGGGGTTGCTGATACGAATAGTACATGAGTACACACTAGACCAAGGCTATGGCCACATACTCACATAAGCTTATACTGTGCTAATCAGTTCATGCTTTGCTGTAACAACCATAACCATTCTCACTTAGTACGATCCAAGCATCTAACTTACTTACCAGATGTCATTGTATTGTTATACCCACTGCAGGAATAAGTACCTAACAGTTCACTATATCAAATCCCCTATCTAACGACAAGATTTAAGGGACGGAAAGCAAGATGCCCATAAGAGAACTCTCTTAGCACATGCTATAAGGCTTGTAACAGTGACTTCTAGTATTGTACAACAAATTCGACATAATATTAGGGACTTCTAAGTACATGTTTCGAAGAGTGAAGGAGAAAGTAAAGCTATGTATTTGACAGTACTTCCTCCGTTCTTCCAGATTCTTCACAAAATTATTTGGGTATAATTTGGGCATAGCGATTTGGATAGCAAAACAATTCAAGAATTTGGTAATTTTGTTTTTTGTGGTATTGTAGAGAAAAGTTAACTCTAGGACACTATGAAAAGATTGACAAATTCTTGCATCACTTTACTAACCAAATCGCTAAGCCCAAATAATACCCATATAATTTTGTGAAGAATATATAGGTTAAAATACCTCCACACACCGGTAGAGTACTACCGATCCTCTGAAAGCAACTTCACATTAAGTGTTCAAATGAATGATTGTGCCATATTACATCCACAAACAAAGGAAAGCTAGTCACATAAACCCTACCACAATGCAGGCCATACACAATATCTACACACAATAAATTGAAGAGAGAGCATCATAACTTACAGCTTTGTGAATAAGCATATCAGACACTTCAGCTTCGCTCCCAGTAGAATACCATCCCAGAATGTAGTAATTGGGGAAGACTTTCTTATCTGTTTCAAATCACAAACTATTTCATCAACACATCATAAACCCTAGGGCACAAAAAAGCTCCGATCGAACAGAAACGGCATAGATATGTACATAAACACAAATATACAGAATCAATAGTCCGATAAAGTGTGAGAGGACTAACATAGCTCTTGCTTCTTCTCCAGGAAGGCACGGTCGAGCGAATTGGTGGAGGAATCGTAGAGGAGTTCGAAGCTGTTGAAGATCTCGACGGTGCGGCCTCTCTGGACGCCGATGACGCAGCCGAACACTCTCGGCGGCGGAGGAGGGACGGAGCTGGAGGCTTCGGCGCCGCATTGGGCGGAGTTGGGGGGGAGAGACTGGGACTTGAGCCGCGTGAAGTGATCGGAGATGTTGACTATTACCAGTGGGTGGAGCTTGAAGGTCAGGCCACTGCTTGATGAAGAAGCCATGGTCTCTCTCTCTCTGTACTCTCTCTCGCCCTCTCTTTCGATCTCTCTCCGAATGTGGGGAAGAAAGCGGAAGAGGAGAGGAGGGCTTTGTCTAGGGGAAAATAGTAGTGAAATTCTCTTCTATGTTTGATCTTTCTCGTCTCAGTGGGCTTTTATTTTGGTTATTCGCATCACGGTATTTGCATATACACCCCTATTGATTCTCTAATTACATGTTTACATCAGCCACTGCCCACATCTAGTCAAAAACTCTGTGGAAAGCTATAATGGAGAAGGCCGTTTGAATTGTGCAAAATAAAATAAGATTCGCATCTGTCTCGTTGGTATATGAGATATACCGATGTGACTCCAATTATAACGACATTGACGTCTTGGAAATAATGAGCTTTCATTGTCAGCTACCTGACACTGTCAGATATCTAATCGTCCGACAATCTCATCTAGTTGATAATTAGAGTTTTTGTCGTCTTTATATATTTGACAGTCTCAACTAACTGATCAAAACTTAATTTTTTCAAGACGTCAGCTATAATTAGAGTCTCATCTAGTTGTCAATCAGAGGTTTTTCTCCACGTTAGCTTTCTACCTTGGTGAAAATGTATTCTTTTAAGAATCAAAAATTTAAAGAGTTGACCTAATGTTGAAAGCTTCGCACTACTTGAAATATTTCATGTCTGGAACCTACAAAAAGCACTCTACTTTCAACTAATTGGAATGTAGTCGGTAATCCAATGATACACCTCAGGTCTTATAGATTTAGTCGATGTGCGTGCAAATTGCCCCAGTGAGAGAAGAAAGCGTACAAACAAATGGATTACGTATGTACAAATAAAACACGACTTTCTTTTTTGGCTACATCGGAAATTAAAAAGACAGCCTAGAGGAACATTCCTACACGTAGCATGTTACTGGTGAGGAGATTCTTTACAGCATCAACATCTTCGTCCAAAAACGACCAGATCTTTGCTCTGTTTCCGTGTTTGTCGAAGGTAGAAAGCTATAGCGGAGATTTTCATCTACCCCGTTGATATATGAGAATATACCGATGTGACTCCAATTATAACAACATTGACGTCTTGTAAAGACTAATCTTTGATTGTCAGCTAGCTGAAACTGTCAAATACATAAAGTTCATTTGTGCTCCTGTTTGATGTATTTAATGGAACATTCACTTCTGCGGAGTAGATATTTCCCATCATTAATCTGTGTAAGCATTGATCTTTGTTCTTGTCTTGTGACTTGAAATGTTAGCTCAACGTCACCATTGTCACACACTCTACCTCACAGTTCTTCCAATTCTTCTTCTTTTTTCACCGGCAACGAAAGAATTAGATATAAATAAAACAATTGCAAAGAGAAAATGGGCATACCTCTGAAAAGAAAACCAGTCGATAGACTTACAAACAATTCACATGTCTCAACAAACTAGGAACCTAGTGAGCAATACTCAATAGCACCCATAAACAAAAAACAAAAGTCCATTAAAATCAAGAGCCTCCTATACACACTTGAGAAAATAAAGCCCAAAAGAGGCAATCCTAAAGACAACGGAACCCAACTACCCAGAAAATAAAACACAACAAAAAGGCCCCACAACCTGCGAAAAGAACCAAGATACTCTTGGATGACTGCAGCAGCTTCAGCTTGACGATGCCAGCGGCGTGGACGGTTCATGGCAGCAGCAAAGCCCTTCTCCTCGACGAAACCAGCCACGGGGGGGGGGGGGGGGGGGGGGGGGGGGGGGAGGAAAATGTAGGTTTTTTCGATTTGGTCAAAGAGGATTGTTCTGCTCCCCAAACCGGTGATACAAAATTTGGGGGAAGGGAGAGAAGAACGAGGGCCTTTGAATGATGAAGCAGTGAGTCCCACGGAGACCTGCGGAGGGAAAGAGGAGGGATGGGGAGCCGAAGAGGGGGGGGGGGGCTGCGGGAGTAACGGCGGCGGCTGGCAGTAAGGTGGAGTAGCAGCGGTTGGATCTGCAGATCTGGCGTGGCGGTGGGCAACACGGCGGTCTAAGATGGGTTGGTGTCACGACTTGCCGGAGAAAGGTGACTTTGGGAAGGGACGGACGGGTAGTTGAAAAGACCAATGGGATCCCCTCGTCCCGTAGAGGCGAGAGGAAAGCAATCAAAGATGAGATCTTGACTTCGATTCCAGAAGCCTGGCGGCGCACCTGGTTTGAAGAGAAACCGGTAGGGGCTAGGCCCCGGTGAGATTCGGTGGGGAGAAGGAGGCTAGTAGAGACGTCGAGGTAGCAAGTCGTAAGAGAAGGGGGAGGCTCGGCGGCAACTCTGTTGAGGAGGAGCCACCGCCAGGGAAGGGGGACAAAAAGGATTTCTAGATAGGAGAAGAGTTTTTGCAGAGTTGGTATTGACTAGTTGATTCCCCAAGACCCTCCATTTATCTCCATCCAATTCTTCTGGATGTTGTATAAAAGTTTCTAAAATTTTATTTTTGTGTTTAAATTTAAATTGTGACTTCTCTAAAAAGTTGTGTTGTTCCAAATAAACAAACATTTGTGTCTTTTTAGTAGTGTCTTTTCTGAAGAGGTGCTTCAAGCACCATTTCATGTGTATAAATACAAGTGGTCTTTAGTTGTCAAATCAAGTTTTTCAGTTTGGTCTCTCTTCTCATTTCTCTTATTTCTTGTCCGGGTTGGGTACTAATTTAGGAGAAGACTAGAAGTGCAATCTTGCTTCTTCTCCACCGCGGTAGACATTGTATCGGTGGGTAGCATTTCCGTGTATCCCATTTTGCACCATATAGTGGGAGAAATTACTATCCTAAAGATAGGTCCAGGACCGCCTTAGCCTACACCGTCAATCTCCTCTTCTCCTACAATTCGATAAGTTCTTCTATCTCTTTCTACATGTTGTTCTCTTTTAATTTTTGAATTTATCAATTCTAGTCATGATACTAACCAAATTCTGAAATTGTTTGTTTTAGTGGATTTTCCACAACACAGGATACTATTATAATTGCATGGTAGACGCTCCAAATCTCAACTTGGGTGCTTGGTAAGGAAGTTATCCAAGAAACCCAGTACACCCATCTTGCTCTTTCTTCTCTCACCACCCCTCCAACGCCAGCAACTTTGGAGCTGAATCTCACACATCCGTCCACATTGATTTGGTTGTACCTGCCACAGGGAAACACTAATCAGAATTTGGATTATCCAAAATGAACTGAAAATAAGTGAGGGATGTAGAGAATGCTCCCTGAATTTGCCCCTATGTAAATAATCTCAGGTTCCAAAATATTGATAAAACACATTTAACTTCCTTCTCAACCAAATCATCCAAAGGGTATAGCCATTAATCGAAGTTTTAATCTTGATGTAGTCTTTGATCCAAGGAGAAAAGTTCACAGAATTACAGTTATTCCACCAACTCGCGACTTCAGCACCATTTATAATTTTATGTTCAGAACCTCATAAAACATACACATCTGCCCCATAAGAGGCTGCAGGGTTTGGTGGGACTCTGGCAACTTTGCATCTTCAACAGTTGAACATTTAAACCAGAATCCCCAAAGTGAACAAGTGTCAGTCAAACACTGAAACCAATTTTCACACAAAGTCAAAGATGAACTAACATAAGCTAATTATGTCCATGAACAGAAGTATTAACAGATGATGTAATGAAGACGACGACAACAACAAATAACCAAAACCTCACCTCTACTGTTTACGAAAACATAAGCCTCGCCTACAAAGAGTAACAAAAACCGCATAATACCATCCCCATTACAACCACAAGCTACTGCTATCAATAGCTATACAACGATTTCCAAGGCTGTGACGTCTATGCACATACCGCACCATGTCAGCGCATTCCACCAGCATTCATCACCATCATGCCATTTTTCTCTGGCAATGTTAAACATTCAGTCCGTGCAGCACCTCTTCATCACCATTGAATGCATGACATGTCCCAAGAAGTTATTGTTCAATGGAACTTTTCGTCATACAACATAAAAGCGGTGTGATACAAGACATCGATCATTTCATCATAACCACTTCCTCCAACTAGCTGATCTTTTATCGCCAGACAAAAACCTGGGTAGGCTTAGAAGACTGTTGACCCTCGTGATACCTTCAAGTGCCGACCACTCTTCTTCTTCTGTAGTTGAAATGCACTCAGCTAGGCTTCTCTTAGACTGACTTGGGAACTTCTCAAGGATCTTCTCCGACTCAGAAACAGACACAATCTCACCAGAGTCTTTCAAACCCAAAGGCTCAGAACCAGGATCATGAGAAGCTGAAAAACCATTGGTGTGCGTATCATCTCCGTTGATCACTGGGGTTCTCTTAACAGCCTCCTCAGGTACTTCAGGTATGGAATCTTCTGTCGGGTTTGCAATTTTGGGTTCTGGTACATAATGTTCCAGAGTGAGGCATATAACAGCACAGTCATCGTTCTTGGATGTTGGGTATTTAAGCTTCCATGCTCTAGTAGCGGCGTCAACAACCGCTCGAGCAGCTGTAGCACGGCTAGGGGCTGAGGCGATAATATCCACTGCTTCTTTGTTCGAAAGGACATCCCAAACCTGCAACATTTGAAGTATTTGATTATTTACTATTTTAGCATGGCAATTAGGCTCCAAATAAACAAGTTGGTGTTCAAGTTTAGTAGGTATCTTCTAACCAACTAATTCCACCCACCCAGATATCACATATATTTTTCTCCTTTTTCTCCCAATATTTGTTCTTCTTTTTTCCCCTTATTCGGTGGCACAGTCAAATTGAAGTTCTCTGCTAGCTCTAAGAGAGTTCAAAAATTCCAACTAATTTCAGAAACAACTCTAAATGGGATGATTTTTGGGAGAGTGGCGATTTAACAGGATAAAAGGGGAAGTTCCAACGTTAATGAATTGGTAGGAGATAACCTTTTGGAAGGGACGGAAATGGAAATTATTGGATTTCTTTTTGTACATTTCCTTATCTTGCATGCAAGCAACATCAAGTAAATGTTCGACCAAACAAAAAAGAAAAAATAAATAAATAAATAGATTTGAGTTATTCATTTTTTTTCCTCAGTAAAGACTGCGATTTTCTCAATCTTTTGATGCATATGCATTATGCAATATGATCATGTGGATGGTGATTTAATATTTTCCCATCAGAGAACATTCACATTGTCTAATCAAACGGAATAGAAAGGAAAGCGACAGAGTGACAGCCTTTGATCCTTGGGGTACAACATTATGCCTCAAACGAGCATGGGTTGGGCTGGGCCAGGATCAGGCCGCACTTTATCGGGCTGCCTATATTTTAAACATGGCCCGAGACCGACCCAAGTTTCGGGCCTTCATATGAAGTCCAAGCCCTAACTTTTTGGGCTAATCCAAGCCCAGGCACAGCCCAAAGCCCAAATTTATCAATAAATTCCCATCAACCAACCATAAACATACATGAAAAATAGAATTCGGCATGTACAAATACCCAAAATTTAACTAAAAAACTATAATAATATTGTGGGCTGCCTATATTCTCAGGGACGGTTTGGATGCAACACACCACAGTAAATCTATATTACTATAAGTTAATTTCGGTACATTATATCTTCGGGCCGAGCCTTGGCCTGTGACACGTAGCCCAAGTCGGGCTAATTATTGAGACCCATTCCTATTTTTTGGAAATAAACCGGGCCAGGCCCTAACTTTTTTGGGGCTGAGCCGGATGGGCTTTTCGGGTCATAGGGCCGATGGCCAACGCTAAGTTAAAACTATGACCATTTAATATAACAAACAATGTAAAATTTGTGATGGCTCCAGTTTTGGTCATCAATTATACCCAGACTTAACAATGAAATCTGAGAGCTCTTCACAAAGCTCAGGGCAATGAGCATAGACAGTTAGCACTACCTAATGAGGGACTACACAACACATCAACAGATGAATCGCGGAGGACTTGTTTCAGAGACTATATAAGTCTAGAAGAGAACCACCTGTTCTATTCCTTCGAGTTCATAAATTCTTGCCAAAAGAGAAAAGACGTTTTGGTTTTGATCTATTCACAGAAAGGACTTGGTTAACAAAACAAATAAAATGAAGAGAGAGAATAATACCCCGTCCGTGGCAAGAATAATGAATTCATCATTATGGGTAAGGCGGCGGTAATAAACATTTGGTACGGATATCAAGCCAAAATCTTTTAGACAGAAGTCCCCAAAAGCTCGAGCCATTGCCAAACCAGGCGAATCGTTATTGGGCAACCATACACGAGACACTTCAGGCTCATCTTGCAATGCAAATACCCTGCCTTTGCATTGCTGGATTCGAGCAGCCTCTCCTAAGATGAAAAACAAAGTTATTTTTACACACACACACACACACAGAGAGAGAGAGAGACAGAGAGAGAGAGAGAGAGAGAGAGAGAGAGAGAGAGGGGGGGGGGGGGGACAGGGAGAGAAAGAGTACTTGGAAGATTGGGTTTAAGGTCAACTGTCAATTGTACTGCAGTCAAAGAACCATCCTTCTCCCTCGTTGCTAGGACTGCTCTGGAGTCTCCGACGTTTCCAATTATGATATCGTCGCCCTAGCAAATTTGGTGCATAGGTAAGAAGATAGATATATGCATAAACCTCACTAGTCACGAGCACAATAGTCATTTCAATATCATATGCAAGCCAGTTAGTTAACTCCAAATGCAACATCTCTGGATAGAAACAAACAGCTAATTAGTGATCATATTATGATATAGTACAAACATCAGTTGGCACTCAATTTTACGCCTACAATTAACAGCAAAATCATAAACCCAACTTATATCTCCACTCACACAAGTTCATGTACTATCATGGCAGTAATTCACCCTCCAAATCAAAACAATGCCACCATTTTCAGGAGATTGACTGGTTCCACTTTCTACATTTGCGATTGAACTTCGGGATTGAACTATATGATGGAATACACTTTCCAAGGTTTTTTTTTTTATATAACATGGAAACTTCTAGCAAGATATCAGAAAAATCAAGAAATAGATATCTGTTATCAAGTAGAGAACTTAAATCACTTCTCAATCAGTTCTCGCTGAGTTTCGCATTACCTCATTCTTTTATAAGACAAATATATATAGAGAGAGGGATTCCACCTTCAATTTCTTTCTTTTTCCTCGCCGAAAAGCTTGGTTCCAAGTGTTGGGACAAGGGATGACTCATGGCACCTTAAAATGAATATGAATTGTAGCAGTTCACGCCACTCACTCTATTCATTAATTATCACCATCACCACCTTACATCATCAATCATATGAACTTGCTGGGGTTGGCTGAATTAGAGGCACTGATCCTATACTATGAAACTTCTGGCTTCCTTAATATGTGATCATACGAGACCATTGTTGCATTAGTCCTAAAAATGACAAAACTAGACACTCTACCCGACACCAGAAAATAAAGTGACTCTTTGTACTTGCGATTTAATATTGATCTTTAACTTCTTTTATGCATACAAATAGTAATATTTAAGTCTAACATGAACTTCTGAACACTACCCAATACCCATACTACAACACATTTCCAAATTCCAGGGTAAAAAAAAATCGCACAAAACTTGTCGAGTACTTTAGGATGTTAGTGATACACTGATACCCTAATAGGTGACTCTAATGATACTTCTCTCGAGCATCTTATTTCCTCTTCCATGCAACACAAACTATCTCGCGCCAATCGTCCAAGTTCCCAGATGCTTTGTTATAATGCACAACACACATTACTTTCACAAGAAAGACACGACACATAAACATAACAATTTGTTAAAAATAAATCATAGAGGTTTCCTGCTTTTCCAAGGAAAGGAGAGGGAAAAGGAAGTTACCTGCTTTACCAATGTTACCGCAGTTGATCCACTGCAGAAACAATCAATTGTTGGATGGAATTTCAAGTCCTTATCGATCAGTTTGAAAGTCTTCAAAATTGATTGTTTTAGAGGCTGGTAAATTTCGGGGAGTTTTTCGTTCTCAATGTCTAATTGTTCAGACCAGTCTTCATCCATGCATTCCTCAGAATTTATGCTCCCGGCAGCATCTTCGGCTTCGCTTTGGTCAGCATTGGAATTAGCAGCTTTCCACTGAGAGCAGAGAAGAATCGGAAGAGCATCCCGAACTTTCTTTGCAACCATATGACCGTAAGGACCATGACCATCAAATACTCCACAAAACACCGTATCACTTCTTGAGCTGAAATTCTGCAGCAAAAACATCCCATAAATCATAGTTAGCTACTCCAACAGAAAGCAATGGTTATTAACACCACAACCTAGTACATCTTACTAAGTATGTCGTGCAAATGAGACATTAGGGCTTCCCATATCTTGCAAACTAGATAAACTAAGCTATACCGGCTACAAGATACAAGAACCACCTATGACCAGAAGCAAGTATGCATTGCAGTTCATATCTTATCGAGATGGTATAGGATACCGCCAACTCACATGTTAAACTAACATGATACTAACATTGACATCATTGTGTGTATGCATGCATAAAACTACTATTCAGGATCTTGAAGCCACATTGAAGTATTGAACTAACAGAGCTAAGTAGCTAACCCTTTTTGGTACCAAAACTTAATGGAACAGCACAATTACCATATTCAGAATTTGCAAGATCAATGAAGAATCAAACAAAGCAATTACTTATGTTATGATGATGGTTAGGGAATTAACCTCCCAAACTATCATAGCATCCTGGTTGGTTCCCTTCTTGCCTTGCTGGGTATACAAGCAGGCAATATTGCTAGAACCATTCCCAAACAGCCTCCCCGGAGCACGGTCATCCGCCGCCGCAGCCCCACCTCCTCCTCCTCCGGCGACACCAACAAGCTTCCCATCCTTGGACTTCCACCAACAATCTATGTCCTCCTCCTGCTTCTCTGCATTTCCTTTGCCTCTGATAGAAGAATAGCAGATACCCATTTGGCTATGAACTCTAAACCCCAATCCTAATCAAACCAAAGCACAAAACCCACCTCAAACTCAAATTTAACTGTTACAGATAGATACCCATGTGGGTCTGAAGACTAGAAAAAGAACAAAACCCAGAAGAATAACAGATACCCATTTGGCTCTGAACTCTAAACCCCAATCCTAATCAAACCAAACCACCAAACCCACCTCAAATTAAACTGTTACAGATGGATACCCATGTGGGTTTGAAGACTAGAGCAAGAACAAAACCCAGAATGTTACAAATACATCAAAAAGATTCAATCTTGTGGGCATAAACACTATCAAAGACTTCCAGAACAACCCACAAACGATTGAGGGGCTTGGAGAGATCGTTCTTGACCCTAAACGATTGAAAGAATATGGGGATCGAAAAGAACAAACCCAGGTGAGCAAAAGCGGATGCGAATAGTGGGCAATAGATTTATTGTGTGTATAACCACTATCAGTCTATGTGTTTGTATTATTTGTGATGTATACAGGTACTGAGGAGGAGAGTGAAATTTATGTGACAAAGGTCAAAGAGAGGAGAGATTGGAGGAGAGTCAACCACTGAGGACTTTGAAAATTACCATTTTTTTCTCCCTAACAGTTGAAAACTTCACCCAGAAGAAGAAGAATATTGTATTGTACACATTGGATACTCTTGGAAAGATAGCATTTCTTTTTCAAGAATTGAGAGTGCAGGTTCTTTTAGGAAAGTAAAATTTAGAAATATTTAGAAATTGGTGTTTTGGGTGTGTGGAGATTATAAAATATGTTGGGACAACCAATGTCCTCTTAATCATGTCCATGCAATTCTAATAAACAAAGAGACATGGGCTTGGAATTTTGAAAGATTCCAAAGAGTGTCATGTGTAGGTAAACAAATTACCCTTAATATTTCTACAACTTAGATTTTGATGTTGAGCTAATGCAGTTGTTTTGGAGGATGTGAGAAATTTAATACCGTTATTATTATGTGATTTGTTTAAATCCGACATTGTTAGCGAATATCTTAGAATATCAAGTAATAATAGACGAAATTGATCTATTGGGAGAGGATTTGAGCATGAGTTGTGTTATTCTGAACAACCTTAGTGGCCAAGACGTTGTTCTTAAGTTTTTCAACTCTGGAATTGTATCAACTTTGTAAGTGCGCAAAATATAGCAACTTTGATATGCTGGAATTGTATCAACCTTAGTGGCCTTCAAACTAAGTAAACGCCCAAAATTTTATGATCTCTCGTTAATTGATATAATATATATGTTGACTCTCTTTACTGAAGATAACCATATATTAATTCTTATTTGAAACCTAAATGCATACCTACTATTTTACTTGTCATAACAGTTCAATGTAATTTATTTTTTAAAATAAAATGTAATTTGTCTATTATTCAACAAGAGTAACGGAAAATTTAAAAGATTCACAAGTAGCACAGGAGAGACGACTTTGGAATTGTATATTCCAACAAATACTGAAATTTACAAATTAACGAGGACAACTAGGGTTGTTGAGTGATTAATTAAGTAGTAGTAGTAGTAGTAAAACTTTTGAGACACAAGACAATTTGAGACACAAGACAACCCAGAAAGCTCCGAACAGAGGGACAATGATACTACCACGTTAGATGCTAGAAAACTTTCACAAAGTTAACACCGCCTTTATTTAATCCACAAGCCTTTATTTAATCCACAAGCACCATTCATGAGATTTAAGAGATTACACTATCCATACTCCTCCCTTATTAATGTAGACAACTTTTGTCCAACTCATATTCATAAAAAGAGAATCCTATGCCAATTTTTGTCTCTCTTATATACATTTTTTTAACAAAATTCACTTACTTACATATTGTTGTTATTTTGACAGCATTGTGTCTGTTTTACATATTATGTGAAGAATAGTTCGTTTTGTTATCGTTTTACTTATCAAATCATCTAGTAAAAGTTGTACTGAAAAGACTAACCGAAAATATTCTAGAAAAAGAGAGGCATCATTCTTTTTTATCTCTATTCTCTCCATTGTTTGTTATCGATTATTTACATCAGAGCTATTAGTAATCCGCAACCAAGGGTCTGAAAGAAGTACTCTAGTTCATGGAAAAAACATGTAGGAGTATTTTTTTGTTTTTTTTTTTTACTTTATTTGAGGAACATGTAGGAGTATTTCTTAGGGAAAGAGAGAACACAAGCATAGGAAAATATCAATTTACTTTCCAAGCATAACCAAGTGCTAAGAGGCCCATGAGGATAACCTAACAAGACCATCCATGGACCATGGAGACCTCTTTTCGGTTTCATTGATTGTTCCACAACATGAAGAAGTTAGTTGAAGGGTGGTTAGATATCTAACTGCATCATCTTTCATTCAACCACCTAGATGTTCATGGAAATGTGGTTAGATACACATGATAACAACAACATGCCAACTTCACTTGCCACCTAACTAATGAATTCAAAGATGTTTGCTCCCAAAATGATCAAACACTTGACATGAAGACAGGTTATTAATGTGCTCTTTCTTTAGTTTTCCCTTTCTATTATAATCATAAACATCTTATCCCTCAATTTGTTATCGTGTCCGTCATTACCAAAAATGTTATAGTCGTTGACATACAATTTCCACGCGGTATATAATCTATGAAAGTGAGATACATGTACTGTGAGAATGACATAACTTGCACACATTTTGCGGATCCATCATGAGACAAGTGGAAGCTCCAGCCCCCACTCAATTTTTAAAAATTAAAATTCTACTCTTATTTTGTTTGGTATATTTAGCTTAGTAACAACAGTAATTGTGCTATAGCCCCGTTCAACATTACAAAAAATTAAATTTTACTCTTAATTTATTCATTTTTTAATTTCGCCCCTATTTGAGTGAATTCTTGGATTCTCCCCCCCCCCCCCCCCCCCCCCCCCCCCCACACACACACAATATTGATTTCCTAACATCGCGCGCTAACAATTTTGATTTGACTGACATCCTGCAACAGTAATGTTGGTGCCAGTAAAATCAATATGTGTGGAGTTTATGACCTCCTTTGGGTAGGCTAGATTAATGAATAGATATATTATTCAAAATCTAGAAAAAAAAAACAGATTTTTTAGAATCCTACCCGGATCCGATTGGGTCAGACCCGAATCCGGTTGATTTCGACCTGGATCTGGCTTCGTGATTCGCTAAGGTGTTGGTTAATTTGTGTTCGGCCGGGTCCTACCCGGATCCAGTTATGGTGTTGGACAACGAAAAAGAATTTTAAAATAATTGGATCCGGCTATTAAAAGTAGCCGAATCCGGATAATCCAAAAACTTCTAAAATCTACGCAGCTCATTTAAACGGATCAGATTAAAATTCAAAATTTCATCAATCTGTCACTTAATTCAGCTTACCGAAACGAGTTATAATGTTGTGCGTCTATCGCACCATTAGCTAACATCTTTACTATCTTAAAAGAGTGAAGAATAGAAAAGTGACTCCTAAGATCTTTTATTACAAAAATAGCTCTCTAAAATCGTTTATTCTCAAAGTGCCCCATTAAACCTGGGCCATTTTTGACGTACATTTTATTTGTTCAATAGACTTTTCCACGACTCTTCATCTTAACGTACACAATCTGAGAACGACGTACTTCACCGAACAACGTTAATCACCAGGGGACGCATCTCTTCCTCTGACCTACGCGTAAAGGATGCACATCTACATCAAGCTCAACCTTGCTCGTCTCGATCTACACTCTTATCATATTTTGTTTGTTGATTTCGCGAATGGGATCTCTATCCCTGGAAAAGCAAATCTAACATCATCATGGTCGTTGTATTTGCGGAATATTGCAGATTGATGATCTACAAAGATGTGAAATCGCTTATTCAATTATATCATAATGAAATCTAATATATTGTTGTCTGCATATTGTCTGTCACTCCTCCACTCCGTATTCACGTAAACTAGGGTTATAGAAATTTCGTTGATATGAATGATACCATATCGATCAGTGATTTATTTATTATGTTCCTTTGCCTCACCCTTTTATACAATTTCTTCCATTAGAATGTATTATGTCTGCTCATCTCTTCTATATCCAAAGTTCTGACTGTTTTTGTCTTTTGACAAGCTGTTTGTGCAGGGGAACCAACACCTAAGTTCAAATGCTATTCAAAACTCAAGAGTGTTCAAACTCTTTACCGTTTGGATTAGGGTGCGTTTTGGATTCTATTTCGTTTAGCTTCCATCTTTTTTGTCATTTGAATTGCCTTTTTCCCTTACAATTTGATTGTCTTCTTTGCTCTGTCCTCTAAAAATTTCATTGGCTCTTATGAATCAAAAGCCCGGATATTCTTTCGGTTGTTCTATTTTGCAGGTTGTTGTTAAGGAAAATTCAAATCCCTTGGTCCAATTGAAACTTTGTCAGGGGCTCTTGGATTGAGGTACGCTGTCAATGCTCTTTGAGATTGAGTTGGGTTTCTTGTATTTGTGAGCTCATGTTTGGTTTTTGTGTTGTTTATATTATGTGTCTTGCTGCGGGCATGTATCTACATGTGTGTGTACTTCTATTTGCAATATCCACAAAGTGTTAGATTATATTTCATTGCGAAGCAACGTGCCTACTTTGTAAATTGATAGGGACAAAAACTGTGTGGACAATGATCGCAACATAAAGGTTTGATCTTTCTTAACCAAAAAAAAAAAAAAAAACATAATGGTTATATCTTCATGTCTGGAATCTTTTACTTTTCTCAGTTTTTTCTTTATTTACGTGCGCTGCCTCCTTTTTTTCAGCAACGTGTTGCTGATTACAATTTAATTTTTAGCTGTCATATATTCCTGAGCACCGTTCACTCAAGTCATGGCTCCAGTAGTTTAACTGTTCGAATCTTTTTTATATCATATGGACCCAGTGTAAGAGGAAGTTTTTTAGATTATGAGGGTCAAATGTGGTGGGGAAGGAGGACATTGAGATGCACATTCAATCATGGTGGAGATAGGCTTTAGGGTACCAGACATAAGATGCGAGTTTATTTATGTGGCAAGAATTCAGATAATGAATTTCTGCTATTTCCCAGTGACAAAATATGTGGCCTCTTGACCATAATATATGCTTCATGTAGGAGATGTTTAGTGCTTGAAAGGCAAGATGGTATGTAGTTTGCATCTGGAGAATAGCTCTGACGGAACCTAACTGGGGAATTTTGTGGCAAGGATTTCTTGAGTCCAACTCACCTACCTACTACCGTAGGTACATTCAGAGAGGGGTGAATCACATTGATGAGCTAGCTACCAGGAGTATAGTTCTTCTCTTCCTATTTCATATAATGTTGCTTCAACTCCTCCTTTGATTCACGTTGTTTTCATACTTTTGGTAATGTGAGGCCTTTTCATTGTCAAGTTAAGATTTAGACATGCCGTTGTATAATAGTAATTTCAAAGAGAGATGATTTTGGTTAGGCAAAGGGGCTTATATATCTAAATTGGACAACAGAAAGAAATTGGTTCGTCATCTTGAAATAGTGTCTTAGAATATCCAAGCGCATTTTCTAATATCTAATGGAGGCTTGGAAGGCTGGATTAGACTTTTATTTGGAGGCTTCTTCTTGTCAACAAGCCAAAATCGGATGCAGATTGAACTTATTAGTCTTATTGGGAAGACTATGAAGTCTGTAAAGTTCATGTTATTATTTGAAAAGAGGTTTAAGGGGGTTTTAAACGGAGTTTCACCCCCAAAAAATATCAAACTTAACTCCAAATTCTGATGAGTCCTATTTGGTAGTTCCTCATACTGCATTGGTATATCTAAGAGACATGTAGATTTTTAGCTGAACCCGTAAATCACACTATCAGTATATGGAATTCAGGCATGCTCCTAAAACACTCGTTTTGACTATATCTTAAGATGTTATTGTGGTTTTACCTCCCCTTTTAAAAGATAAGGTAATTGGCCCTTTTCTTATTTCTTGATTATGCTTCCTTGGAGACTTGTGCTCCCATTGTTTACAAAACTACGCCACTCAATAAGCTTGGCGCTGTCTTTAAACCTTCTAACGTAAAAATTGAAGAAAAAAAAACAATCATCTTAATATTAATCCACTTGACGTTTTTTGAAGTATTATTCATAATTCGTGAATAAGACTTAAGAGTCTTCCGGTAAAGATTTCTTTATGGCTCTTTGTATTTGAAAGCCGATATTTGAAGAAAAGAACATGTTTGTGAATCAGCAACGTCAAATTGGAATTGTGCAATGATGTGTTTAAACAAAGGGAGCGACGTGGACACCAGTTATTGAACGACTTGCATTGGAAAATTCTCCTAACTATTTGAGCGTCTACTTAGCTCAGCTTTAGAGAGGATAAACTTCACATATTTTTGGTATCTGGCTGAAGCGTATCATAGTGCAATAGAAAGACACAAATAATCATATAGTATCTAACGAAGGTATGTTGGTTCTTATGTTGGTTCTATTGAACTATTTGAGCGTCTACTTAGACACGGCAATATTATGATAAGATGTTTTATTTGCTATGTTCTTGTATGGTTGTGGATGTGTGTGTTTTTTGGGCATGAGGTGGGTGGATGTGTGTTTTGTTGTGCATGAGGTGGTGGTTTAAACAACTGTCAAAAAATATAACAAGAATTTTCTACAGGATTATTGTTGAACTAATTTAGCAGAGCATCAAACCTCAGCTTTTACTTTTACAGGGAGTCCAACTATTTTACATTGTAAAATTAAATTATATTTGTCTATTTTTATCAATCTGGTGATCATACTAAAATACATCCTCTGAATATAAACGTCGAAGTTGTAATCATGATCTTTGAGCTTACCTGGACCAATGAATCACTGATGTATCATTGGATTACTGGAGTAATGGACTTCTTTTGATTTTTTCTTAAAATGTTATCGGATGACTGTCCCCTAAATTTTCTTAGGGTAAAAGACAAAAACCACCCTTCATTTATGGAGAAAATACTTTTTGCACCCCTGTTAACGGATTGGGGTGGACGTATACCACCCTTCTGTTACAATCCGTTAGTGGAGGAGTGCAAACTGACTTTTTGTGACCATTTTACCCTTACAAATTGTGGACAAATAACATCTTTTTTTGTTTATTCTTGAATTTTTGGTGTTCTTGAGCACCACCTCATTACCACCAAATCCCCACCACCACCGCCGCCAACACCAACACAACAACAACAATTACCCTTACAAATTGTGGACAAATAACATATTTTTTTGTTTACTCTTGAATTTCTTGGTGTCCTTGAGCACCACCTCACTATCACCAAATCCACACCACCACCACCACCACCACCACCAACACCAACACCAACACCAACACAACAACAACAACTGAATGTCAGTTATCAAGCCAAAATCAAAAAATGAGTAACTGCAAATCTACTTTCAGCACAGTAATATCGAAAAAAAAAATCTCAAATTCTGGGTTTGAACAGCACCTCCACCACCACCAAATCAACACCACCACCACCACCACCACCACCAACAACAACAACAACAACAAACAACAACAACAATATCAACCACATCCAACAGCAGCTCTTGTACCAATTCAAACCCCTTCAACAAATACTTAACCAGATTAGAAAACAGCAGCAACAACAATAGTTATTTTGCATATATAAGTCAGTCAAAAGCAGATCCAAAGATCACAAGAAACAAACCAAAATGAAAATAAGGAGAAAAGAAACAGATCCACATCAACCTTCTGCAACCTTTTTTATAAAAGAAACACCTGTAAATTTACATAAAAGAAGAAGATGAAGAAAGTACAGAAGCAGTAGAAGAAGATGAACAGATCTGAAACCATTGAAGGCTGGCCTCACCCTCGACCCACCTCCCTCCGACCACTCCCCTACCATCGCGCTTCACCATCGGCTCACTCTTCCCCACCACCCCACTCCGATCTCGAACCCCTCCGTTGCGAGCCTCCGGAAGTCATCAACTCATGGGAGTTCATGGCCGGACTCGACCCCACCATCGACAGCTTCCGCTTCTCTCCCCACCTCTCAACCCACAAAATCAGCAAAGAGAACTCAAACCCTAACCTCCCAATCCCCCCCCAAATCGTCCCCAATCAGTCGATTCGAACCCCTCTGCCCACCCAACGGAGAAGACAAGGTCGTGATTTACACCACCACGCTCCGCGGCGTTCGCTGGACGTTCGAGGTCTGCAACGTCGTACGGGCGGCGATTCACGCTCCGCGGCGATTCATCGTCGATTCACGGTGCCGATGGTGAAGCCACCAATCCTCGCCGCCACCTCTCCCTCTGTTCTCTTTCCCTTTCACAAACACCCTCGGCTGATCCACCAATTGGCTTCTTCTGTTTCTTCGCGTTCTTCGTCGGCTCTCTCAGCTCCTCTCTGACACCAGATCCGGCGATGGTCTTGTCGCTGTTGGAGCAGATCGACGACTCGACCGTGGAAGAGGGAGGTCGGCGACGTGGAGGAGGGAGGTCGTCCTCTGCTCCGAGAGCTGGATGAGGAGGGAAGAAGATGAAGAAAGAGGGGAGGAGGGGTAGAGACTAGAGAATTCTGTCTGGTTGAGAGAGAGTGAGAAATAGATGTGGTTGCTAGGTTAGGAATGAGAGGAAGAGGAGAAGAAGAATTGATATATATAGCGATGCAATTTTCATAAATTTTGAGGGCAATTTAGTCTTTTCATTCCGCCGTTAGTGTAGGGTTAGTTTTTAACTCTGACAGGGGTGCAAAAAGTATTTTCCCCATAAATCAGGGGGCAAAATGTATTTTCCCTATAAATGGAGGGTGGTTTTTGTCTTTTACCCATTTTCTTATGGCCTGACTGGTAAATGCCTACACTAACGTCACTGGATAATGTAATGAAATACCCCGTTATTTAGAAACGGATATTTTATAATAATATTAGGTATAAATGGGTATTTTATAATAATATAGGTGTTAATATGCTACTATTATATTTTTTAGATATTATTAAGTGTTAATATGTTGAAACGGGCATTTTATAACCATATTAGGTGTTAAAATAATATTAGTATAAGCTTTGGGTCTTAGTTTAATTATTTAAAAGTTAATTTCTATTGTTTTAAGCTTTAGGGGGCTTTAGTGTCTTTTTCGTAACTTAAATGATGCAGTTAATATAATTCTGGTGGGTAAAAAGTGTCTTTTTAACTAACTAAGGGGGGTGAAAGTGTCTTTACCCTATAAATTAGTCATCATCTTCACCCAACAATGGAGGATTTGCTTCTCCTTCTCCATGTCCGAATCTAACACCACCTCCACCTCAAATCTTCACCAAAACTCTTGATTTTTGTCCCAATTCAATCCCAATTCGATTTAATCTCATCAAAACTCGATACTTTAGCAAAAAGTAAACTAATTTCGTCCAAAACCCAACCCGATTCGAAATCGAAAACTTGAAAGTGGGTTTCCTCATGGAGGTTGAATTCTTCACCTCTCTACCTATATAAACCCATCAATTCTCAGATTTTAAACCCACAATCTCAATCCCTCAATCTCTCCTTCGATCTCTCTCTCAATCTCCCTCACCCTAGAGCTCTCTCTCAAGCTCTCCCTCTCAATCTCTCTCTCTCCCGTTGGCTGCCTAGAGGACCCAACCGCCGCCTCTGCCGCTGCCCGCCGCCGCTCCCGTCGCCGTGCGCCGCCCAGCCGCCGCCGTCATCCGTCACCGGCGTCGTCCCCGCCGGCGGTCGCCACCATCCCGTCGTCCTCTTCTTTCTCGGGTACAACCCGTCACTTTCTCTCTTCCTTTCTCTTGTTTTGTTATGTTTTGTTTTTTTTTATTAATTAATGTAGTTAGTTGGTTAATATTAATAGTTGGAGGTGAGAGAGAACAAGTGGGGGGCTTGGCCTAGTGGTTAGAGGCTAACACTTAAAGCTTGGTGGTTATGAGAACTAGGTCTTGGGTTCAAGTCTCACAAGAGACATTTAATTTTTACTCATCCTCACTCCAAAATAAAATTATATCTTTCTTACTTATTTTTATAAGTTTATTACAAATTAGAATAAGTTATTTTTCATTAATAAATTTGTTATTTCTTTTAAATAAAAGTTAGTTAGTTTATAACCTATATTCTCTACTAAGGCTTGTTTGGTTGGGAGAAATTACTATTTGAATTAAAAGCGTTTTTGAGGTAAAATAATATGCTTCTCTACCCTAAATAATAAAAATGATAGTTTATCTAATCTTATAAGCTATATTTATATAATTATAGCTTAGTGTGCTTTTACAAATAATAAACGTTAGTTTTATAAAGCGTATTTTATTATAAAAGGGGTTGTTCACCTTAGCAAAGGTTGGGAAGAGTTAGTAAGGGATTTATTTCTTTTACCTATAGGACTTTGTGTGCAATATGTTGATTAGGATATTATTAAATTTGTAGGCAAATCTCATTGACGAAGGGTACGTCAAGTATTTCTAGGACGTGAATTGCTTTTGCTTGAGATTCAAGGTAAGTAAACATGCTAGGCCTAGCGCCCATATCTTCTTTCGTGTTAAACTGTTTATTTGAGAAAGTTTACTGATTTTACAAAAGGTGACGATGTCACAACTATCACATGATAATTAATAAAACGTAAAAACGTAAAGTGGAATAGTTGTATCGGGGATCAATGTTATGAGATTGGTCGATGTGGACTACGGTCTCTCGACCCACTTTATTTTATTTTGCTCGGTCGCAACCGCCCCGAGTTCGCTACAGTACTTACCTCTCTGGCCGCAAGAAGTCTTAGAGGGGTGTCGACACTTATGGTCTGGTAGCCAGTTATTAGTAGATCTTCCCCGTGTCAGCAAGATAAGATATGGATTTCCAAGATTGGACCTTTACTGTTTGAATTTGAAAGTCCCGATTGGACAAGGAAGGAAGTTTGGGAATGTTTCCCCACAAGTAAAGTGATAAAGGAAAAGATTTGTGAATTCTTATTTCATACTTATACTCTTACTCAAATTCTTTACTCTTCAAACTCATGTGTCATTTTTAAACTGCTTCATCATCTGTTTACATGTCTGGGTGTTGCTTACTCAGTATTTTCCGCTGACTTTGGAAACTGTGGTGTTTCTTTTTAATTCTGCACCACAGGTTTAGGTGGAAGCTTGGACTAACGGGAGCGCGACTCGACATACATAGGAAAAGTTTAGTAGATCACATTTGTTTTACTTTAGCTCTTCAGTTAGACTTAGATAATTTTAGATTGGAATAATGCCCATGTTTGTGGCGAGACAAGTTTTAAAGTTTCAATTAAATATTTTTATGGATTTGGTTTGGATATTCTGTTATAAAATCTCCTTGTATCCGGGTTTAATCTCGGGTACGGAGTGACATCCCTGGGCTACCGGGTCGGCCTTTTCGGACTTCCGGCTTGGCGGTTTTGGGGGTGTTACATGTAATATATTAGTCTTAAGTTATAACTTGTAATTTATTAATCGTACATGCATTTTCTCAAAACTAGATGGTTGCACTTGTTTCCGTTGCATTTTATGTCATATTGTTATTAAGTTTCTGGAGGATAACCACACTTGATATGTACTGTTGCGTGGCTGTGTTTTGAGAAGTTTGTTCTTGGTGTTGTTTCTTTTTTGTTGTTGTTTTGATGTCTGTGGATGCAAATTTGAGTTATTCAACTGAGGGTAGACCTTTAGTAAGGGGAATGTGAACTTAATTTTTGTTTAAGATGTTAGCCCTCTGCTTGGTACACAGAAGGACAAGATGTGCCGTAGTACATAGAAATAAAAACAGATAGATTGTACTATTTCAGAACCAAATGTGAAGATCTTCTTCAATGCACAACCTTTAGTAAAAATATGTTCTATTATAAATAATTGAATATTATCAGTAAAGTTATTTTCTCCATGAGTGTAGGTAAAAACCACAAAGATTATGTAACCACCTATTAAGATGCAATTTAGAATTTATTAAAAATTTCTTTGTATAGCCGTAAGCCCTTAAGCTAAGGATTTAGAAATCTGAAAAACCCTCACTTTCATGGAATAAAACATTAATGATCATGGAGTTTGTATACTCTGATATATCCACAAAGAGTATACCTTCATTAGAGCATTATTTAGATGTCCATAAAATAAGTTCAAATGATGTATCAATTTGGAGTATTAGAATGTGATAGCTCATAACCATTTTGGTGTTGGTGGTACAGTCTGGAATATCCTTTGAAAAATACATTGGGGTTTTCATCTCCTAAATTCAGGATATTGCAAGGAGCTCAATGGAAGCATCTCTGTTTCAGCTGCCCTAAGAATCGTTGGATGCACTTTGATGAATTTTCATTGAATAGCAAGAATGTTCTCCAAGATTTTGTTCCATGGCTAAGCAGGTTCGGCATGCTTCAGCTCTTCTTCTTGTAAATATGTTCTTCATAATATCTCATTGCATGCTTGATGAGATAACTAATGTGAGTGCCGCCAAAATGCGAGAGACAATAAACCAATCTTTGGCTATATGTTTATATTAGTAGGAAATTTTGAAAGCAGGGATCATGGTTGTCAATTTGTTCAATGGAATCAGTTGTAGGGTTTTATGAGTATCTCTGCAGGTCGCAAAGCACACAAACTTTAAATCTAGGCAACAATATGTTAACTGTTACTGATGCAGCAAAGTGAACTTGGTGGTGTGTTTAAATAAGATTGGCCAGGTTGAATGTTTTTTTTTTTTTTTTGAGGATCAAGTTGAATGTATTGGAGATTATGCAGCCACTAATGTATAATTCAACTACACCATTTTAATCATTTGGATTGTCTGCTTAAATCGCTTTTGTGGTAGAAGATTGATTGACATAAGCTAATTGTAGTAATTCTCTTGTTTCCGTTTTCATTCCCATATATGGCATGTAGAAGCTCATGGCTATGCTGAAAAAGCATTATGTTTGTTTGTGAAAGGCTTAAAGCTTTAAATCATTGAAAAACAATTAGTTGAGGATACCTATAATAGGATAATAGTTTGAATATTAAATTTTGTTTGATGCAGTCCAATATCTTCCTTTATAGATCTTGACTAACTTATATCATAATTGTTGAGAATTATTCTTTGTTCCACATCTTTTTATTTTGTCTATCTCCGACTTCTCTTCCATTGATTATTGATTTTAGACAGAGCAGCAAGGCACATTGAAAATTGTTGTTTGTCATTAAATTCAACTTGTTACGAATAAGATTCTAGATTACTTCCTCATCCCCCATTGATTTTAAGAAGAAATTTTTTAATTCTTACCTTTACCAATTAATTTATCTGTACATATCTTCTTCAAGTTTAAGGAAAGACATTCTATGTAAAATATATATACATTCTGTATTAATTAACACGATTTTCAAGATAAATAGAATTATTACAATTTCAATTGAGGTCAAATTAACCTAAAAGTAAAAAAAATTATCGTCCACGTGCAACGCACGTGCACCAGAACTAGTATAGTGAAAAGGAGGGAGATTTCTGAGAATATATGAAACAACCCTGGAACCTACGGTTCCCTGCTAGTACAACCAAACGATAATCCAAAAGTGCATTTATTAATGAAAACCGAAGAAATCCTCCAATAATAGTTTTGAAAGAAATAAATGACATTGTTCAAATCTAAAATCTGAAATAAAAGCTTCCTAGATAAATGAAATAGTTTCCTAGCTGCCTGATCCTAATCTTCAGTTCACGTGCGCGCGTTCCTCCACTTTATTCTCGACCTGCGGGTTTTAAAATAGCGAAAGCCGACCGCAGTAAAAGTTTGTCAGTAAAAACTGAGTAAGCATATACCACAACATGTAAAACAGAGTTTTGGCTTAAAGACTGGATCACAATATAACTGAAGTAACTTTACATTTAATCATTAGTTGAGCTGAGGCATATTAGAGCCCAGCGGGTAACGAATGCCCACAGAGAGGTCACGATGCAATAAATAATAATTAGAGTACCTCTCGGGATATCACAGTCCATCCCAATTCACCCCTGAACTAACTATGAGACCTTAAGTGTCGACACCCCTATACAGTTGTGACCCACACATGCATAGGTAGTACTCTATAGCTTTCACAATATAAAGACCCATATAGGGTAGGGTATGAAACCCTAGGAGGTTCGTCTCACGTGCGCCTCCGGCCTTAGCCTTCACACACATCCTCTGTACATCGCCCCATATCATTTATCGTTCATTAATATATCACATGACCATTCTAGTAACCGCATACTTTTCAAAGATATATTTGCAAGAGAGATTTCCAAATTCAAAGTTTAAAACAGTTGCACGATACACAAGTAACACACACCAAACACATTTTGATAGTTGAAGGTGTTGTGCATATAAACTTACTTGGATTGCGAGAGAATTCGTCACACAGAAGCTTAGCACAAAACTACTCGTAGTACGGATCCTCAATGAACTCGCCTCCTACGAACTCGGAATCTACAATAGCAATCGTTCCTAATCAAAATACTGCTAACACGACAATAGTGCACACAAAGTCCTAGATGCAAATGCCAGTGTAACCCCCACTTATGCCCAAAACTGAGATATATTATCTTAAACATAATTTTAGAAATTAATTTGTTTAAGAGAACAATTGTTTATAAATATAAATACTAAACTGAAATAAAGAAATCTTTATCTAATAATATAGAAAATTTACTTAATTTTGATATATGAAAATAAATATTTGATTTAAACAACTATACATGTTTAGAAAATTTTAAAAGATT
Source organism: Linanthus parryae (assembly GCA_023055425.1). Lineage (NCBI taxonomy): Eukaryota > Viridiplantae > Streptophyta > Magnoliopsida > Ericales > Polemoniaceae > Linanthus > Linanthus parryae. The sequence goes on along the minus strand of JALGPY010000004.1, from coordinate 121,145,093 downwards.
ATAAAAGCTCGTGTATTCTTCTCTAAATTGGGTTGACCCAAAAAGTTATTAAGTATGACAAATGTAATCTAGAACTTTAAAAACTTGATATATGAATATATATATATATATATATATTATAAGAAAAGTAAAATAACTAACTAAATAAATAAATAAATAAATAAAAGCAATAACATCACTGTTACTACAATATTCTACTACCATGGAGTATAAGACACCATATATTTTCCCACATAAGTACTCATACTATGACTATATTATAATATTACTAACACTATTATTATTACTACTACTATTAAACTATTATCACCTCTATTGTTAATAATTTACTACTACAACTACTAGGAGCTTACTAGTTAGCTGCTGTAGCAACTAACAAAGTTGAAAAAAACAGAGACTACAAAATAAAGAGCTTGGAGTGTACCTACTGAAAGAGACGGATGGATGACGATGGAGACGACGCCGGTGACGACCACGAGGGTGAAGGACGACGAGGACGGTGGCGACCTCACGGTGGTGGTCGCACGGTGGCGAGGACGGAGGCGGAAGGGAGCAGCGACAAAGGGGAGGAGCTGGGCTCGGTTTGCTCGTCGGACCCAACTGGGTTTCGCTCGGCAAACGGACAGAGAGGAGGAGAAGTTGTGGGAGAGAGAGCTAGCGAGAGAGAGGTGTGAGTTTGCTGAAGATCTTGGTTGGGTATTTATACACTTTGATTGAAGAATTGGAGGAGGAAGAGGAGACCCATCGGCGGTGATTTTCGGATTGAATCGGGTCAAGATTTTGGGTGAAATCGATTTGCTTGGTGAGAAATTATCGGTCCGTGATGGTTTGGAACTGAATTGGGACACAATCGGAGAGAGAGAGGAGGAGGTCGTGGTGTTGCAGTCGGTGGCGGAGAAATCGCCGGAGGAGGTGAAGTCTCCTGGTGAAGGAGGAAGGTTGAAGATGAAGTAACAATTATCTGGTGTGGCGCGGAGCACCGGTCACGCGGTGGTTGATACGTAATAATTAATTAAAACGTGACATTTTGGACACGTTAAAAATGTTACACGACCCGCAACTTTTAATAACTAAAACTTATATAACTTTTATAATGTTTACGAAAATAGTATATAAAAACAAAAGTGCAACATTATCATATATATATATATATATATAGATATATATATATATTTTTTTTAAACATAATTATATATATACTTATATATACATAAAAAAAATACAATATATAACTCACACTTTTATAACTCATTACAAAAACAAAAGTTATATAAAAACAAAAGTTCACTTTTATTATTTTTCTTAACTTATAATTATATATATGTATAAAAATAATATATATAACACCTAAAATAAAGAAAACTACTTTTATAAAGTCTATTAATGGCCTAAAATATTCAATAATCTCCTACAAATACCCCCAAAATTACGGGGTATTACATCACATCTCCCTTAAAACAAAGCTTCGTCCCCGAAGCTTAAACTAAATCCCCGATGCAATGTACGAATTTCTAATGCACAAGTAATAGCAAGACATGTAATACGAAACAAGACGGGTAATTGAAATGTGAAATGCACGGCTGTTAAATCACATCCCCCTTAAAAGGAGTGACGTCCCCGTCACTCGACTCGTACCTGGTCGAAAAGGTGTGGGTAACGCTTTTGCATGTCTGCCTCAGCTTCCCACGTCGCTTCTTCAGTGAGATGGTTCGACCAAAGAACCTTAACCAACGCAGTTGACTTGGTACGGGTTTCCCTAGTCTTTCGATCTAAGATTTTGATTGGTTGCTCTTCATAAGTTAGGGATGGATCAAGTTCAACTGGTTCGGGATCAAGGATATGGTTCGGGTCATGGATATAAGGTTTGAGTTGGGAGACGTGGAAAACATTATGGACTCGTCCTAGGTTGTTAGGAAGATTAAGGCGATAGGCTACTTCTCCGATCCGATCCAAAACCTCATAGGGTCCAATGAACTTAGGACTTAGCTTTCCTTTCTGATTAAAACGCATAACCCCCTTCGTCGGAGAGACTTTTAGGAACACTTTGTCGCCGACCTTAAATTCAAGTGGTCTTCTCTTCGTATCCGCGTAAGACTTCTGTCGATCCTGTGCCGCTTTCATCTTTTGCTGAATCATCCGAATCTGGTTCGTCGACTCCTCTATCATTTGAGGTCCTAAAATGACCGTCTCGCTAATGTCGCTCCAACACAAAGGCGTCCTACACTTTCTTCCATACAACGCCTCATAGGGTGCCATGCCTATGCTAGCATGATAGCTGTTGTTGTAAGAGAATTCTATAAGTGGTAACTTGTCCACCCATGAACCTCCAAAGTCCAAAATGCAAGCTCTTAGCATATCTTCCAGTGTTTGAATCGTCCTTTCGGATTGTCCATCCGTTGCTGGGTGAAAAGCTGTGCTAAATCGCAACTCTGTTCCCATAGCTTTCTGCAACTCTTTCCAAAAGTGAGACAAGAAATTCGGGTCCCTATCGGAAACGATTGAACTAGGTACTCCATGTAACCTCACAATATTCTTAATGTAAGCATCCGCTCTTTTCTCCATATCCCACGTGTCCTTCATGGGAATGAATCTTGCCGTTTTCGTTAGTCGATCGACTACCACCCAAATCTGATTCAAACCATTTGTCGAAACGGGCAAGGCCGTAACAAAATCCATCGAGATGGAATCCCATTTCCATACTGGTATTTCTAAAGGTTGCAACATCCCTCCTGGTCTCTTGTGCTCGAATTTGACCTTTTGACAAGTCAAACACCGAGATACAAAGTCCGCTACTTCCTTCTTCATACCCTTCCACCAAAAGTTCTTCTTTAGATCCTTGTATAGCTTATCTCCTCCTGGGTGTACCGAATAGGGCGTGTTATGAGCTTCCTTCATAATCTTCTCCTTCACTTCCGCACATTTCATTGGTACACACCACCGTCCTTTGAACTTTATGCTTTCGTCTTCCTCTAATTTGAAGTCAGCTGCTTCGCCTTTTCCGATCTTCTCCTTAATCTTTTGTAGGAAAGCATCCTCCTTTTGAGCATCCTTTATTTCCACGAAGATATCAGGTACTATTTTCAAATTGCACAACATGTTAGTCGTGGATCCTTGTGTGCAAACCTCAATCTCCAACTTTCGAAACTCCTCGTAAAGCTTAGGTGGTAATACCCACATTGAATTCACCGTATGATCCGTCTTCCGGCTCAACGCATCTGCTACCACGTTGGCTTTTCCTTCATGGTATTGAATCTTAATATCATAATCCTTCACTAACTCTAACCACCTCCTTTGTCGCATATTCAGCTCCTTTTGCGTGAATATGTACTTCAAACTCTTGTGATCCGTGAAAATCTTGCAAGTCGTACCGTAAAGGTAATGTCTCCAAATCTTCAGTGCAAAAACAATAGCTGCTAACTCCAAATCATGAGTGGGGTAGTTCTCTTCGTAAGGCTTTAGTTGCCTGGAAGCATAGGCAATCACCTTGCCATCTTGCATCAGAACACATCCTAGGCCATGCTTCGAGGCATCACTGTATACCTCAAATTCTCCTCCTTCGGTAGGTAAGGTCAACACTGGTGCTGACGTTAACCTATCCTTAAGAGTTTGGAATGCTTCCTCACACTTGCTGTCCCACACGTACTTGCTCGACTTCTTCATTAATGTCGTCATGGGTTTCGCTATCTTAGAGAAGTCTTTCACAAATCTCCGATAGTAACCCGCCAATCCCAAGAAACTTCTTATCTCCGTTACGCTTTTTGGTGTGGGCCAATCCTTTACCGCCGAAATCTTCCCTGGGTCTACTGACACACCTTCTTTGGATATGATATGCCCCAGGAAAGGCACTCTATCCAACCAAAATTCACACTTCGATAATTTTCCAAACAATTTCTCTTCCCTTAGGGTTTCCAATACTTCTCTCAAATGTTGTTCATGTTCTTCTTTCCCTTTAGAGTAGATTAGAATGTCGTCGATGAAAACGACAACAAACTTATCTAGGTACTTCTGAAGAACTCGGTTCATCAGCTCCATAAATGCTGCTGGGGCATTGGTTAGACCGAATGGCATGACTGTAAATTCATAGTGGCCATATCGACTCCGAAACGCCGTTTTAGGAATATCCTGTTCAGCTATCCTAAGCTGGTGATATCCTGACCTTAAATCAATCTTCGAAAAAGTATCGGCTCCTTGTAACTGATCGAACAAGTCGTCGATTCTGGGAAGTGGGTATCTATTCTTAACGGTTACACCATTTAATTCCCGGTAGTCTATGCAAAGTCTTAGACTTCCATCCTTCTTCTTCACGAACAAAACTGGTGCTCCCCAAGGTGATACACCAGGCTCTGATACCAACTGAAACAACCCTGGAACCTACGGTTCCCTGCTAGTACAACCAAACGATAATCCAAAAGTGCATTTATTAATGAAAACCGAAGAAATCCTCCAATAATAGTTTTGAAAGAAATAAATGACATTGTTCAAATCTAAAATCTGAAATAAAAGCTTCCTAGATAAATGAAATAGTTTCCTAGCTGCCTGATCCTAATCTTCAGTTCACGTGCGCGCGTTCCTCCACTTTATTCTCGACCTGCGGGTTTTAAAATAGCGAAAGCCGACCGCAGTAAAAGTTTGTCAGTAAAAACTGAGTAAGCATATACCACAACATGTAAAACAGAGTTTTGGCTTAAAGACTGGATCACAATATAACTGAAGTAACTTTACATTTAATCATTAGTTGAGCTGAGGCATATTAGAGCCCAGCGGGTAACGAATGCCCACAGAGAGGTCACGATGCAATAAATAATAATTAGGGTACCTCTCGGGATATCAGTCCATCCCAATTCACCCCTGAACTAACTATGAGACCTTAAGTGTCGACACCCCTATACAGTTGTGACCCACACATGCATAGGTAGTACTCTATAGCTTTCACAATAAACATAGGGAATCGCCGACATGCTTCCCTGACCGTAGCCATAATACAAAGGAGACTCGCCGACATGCGTCTCCGACCGTAGCCATATATAAATACAAAGGAGACTCGCCGACATGCGTCTCCGGCCATAGCCTTCACACACATCCTCTGTACATCGCCCCATATCATTTATCGTTCATTAATATATCACATGATCATTCTAGTAACCACAAGTATCCGCATATTTTCGAAAGAGATATTTGCACGAGAGATTTCAAAATTCAAAGTTTAAAACAGTTGGACGATAAACAAGTAACACACGCCAAACACATTTTGATAGTTGAAGGTGTTGTGCATATAAACTTACCTGGTGAAGAGAGCTCGTCACACGAAAGCAAACGAAGTCCTAATAATACGGATCCTCCACAAATTCGCAGTCTACGAACTCGGCGTCTACAACAACAGTTATTCCTAATCAATATAGTGCTACCACGGCAGTAATACTCAGAATGCCCTATATGCAATGCAAGCGTAACCCAACTAGTCCCCCCAAAAGTGAAATATAATTTATTAGCTATAACCGTAATTTAGAAAGTTAGATTTAAAATATATATATATATATATATATATATAGTTGTTTATAAAAATAAAATTGAGCAAAGAAACATTTGTTTAGTACTCTAGAAATAACACTTAATTTATGAAACTAGATGTATTTTATAGAAAAATTAAAATTAAACAAAATACCAATATTAAAATTTATAAAAGCTAGTGTATTCTTCTCCAAATTGGGTTGACCCGAAAAGTTGTGATTTATGACCTACTTCATATTATTTTTGAAATATGAAACTTCAAAATATATGTATATATATATATGTAATACAAACTAAATGAATAATTAAATAAGAAAATTAGTAATTAATAATACTCCTAATACCTTACTATAAGACACTAGATAAGTAGTAGTATAACACTACTCCTATTACAATAATATTATTTTAATATACTACTATTAATACACTATACTACTACCACTACTACTTACTTTCCCTACCACCAGAATACACACACATCATACCCAAAAATTATATGCTCCTACTTCTTCACTCCCTCCCCTCGACACCACACACTCGAACAACACACACACACTAGATTCGGAACACACACAGAGACCCACACATATGCAGAGAAAGAAAGCGAAGAAAGGCGTTACCGATCGGGAAAGCTTGGCGGCGATGGTGTCTCTCGGCGGCACCTGCTGCTGCTGCAGCTCTTCGGAAGCACAGAGAGGCGTTGGGAGGAGTGGCGGAGAGGTCCCCGGGCTGGACTGAGACCGGCGGCGATGGGTTCTTTCGTCGGAGTCGGGCTCGGCCGGGTTTTCTCGGCTGGGTTCGTCTCCGGCAATTCGACGGGAGAGCGCGAGAGAGAGCGAGAGAGATTGAGGGTTATTGGTGTGGAAAAATTCTGAATTCGAGGTGGGTTTATATAGTCGGAGAGAGAGGAATCCGAGCGGCAATCGGAGACTTTCCGGGTTGGTTTTCGATTTCGAATTGAGACATGAATTTGGGCGAGATTCGGAGTTTGAGAGTCGAATTCGTGTTTGGGTGCGATAAGGATTGAGTCGGGACGGAATTCGGGTTGCGTGGTGGTGTTTGGAGGCGGCAAGGTGGCGGTGTTGGAGATGGAGTCGGAGAAGAAACATCTCCTGCTCACAGTAGGAGTTGGAGAAGATGAATGAGAAGTTATTCCGTGTGGCAGGGTGCACAGGTCACGCGGTGGCAGGTCACGTAAACAAAACAACTAAACGTGACGTTTTGGACACGTTAAAAATGTTATACGACCCACAACTTTTAAAAACTAAAAACTTATACAACTTTTATAACTTTTACTAAAAATAATATATAAAAATAAAAAGTTCAAAATATAATTTTTCATAACATATATATATATATAAATATAATAAATATAAATATATAACTCATAAAAATTACTTTTATAATTCCTACTAACGCCCAAAAATATTGAATAATATCCTAAAAATACCCTTAAAATTACGGGGTATTACATCACATCTCCTTTAAAACAAAGCTTCGTCCCCGAAGCTTAAACTAACTTCCCTATGAAATGCATGAAATTCTAATGCACACGTAATAGCAAGACACGTAATACGAAATATGATGGGTATCGAAATGCATGGCTGTTAAATCACATCTCCCTTAAAAGGAGTGATGTCCCCGTCTCTTGAGTCTCGTTCGATATGGGTTATCGCCACTAAACAGGCGTGATGGTAGTCTCATTCCTACGTATCCTAGTATAATTCAAATGAATAGTGTCTCACGCATTAAGATCGAGGTCGAGACAGTTATAAGAGGTAGGAGCTGGCAATTCTAGTTTCTTAGCAATAGGTTAGGAGATGAAGGGAAAGACGCTCTAGATTCAAATAAACTAACGATGGGTGGATAGCGATGTACCAGTTACTATGTTGGCCTGTTTCGCCTGCGTCTGATTCATGACGTTGATGGTTCCGGCCGCACCTTGGTTTACTGTCGCTGGGGCTTTTGTTGCCACTACATTGTTTCCCTGAGGCCTGTTGTTGTTGTCACCATAGTTGTTGTTACCTCTACGGTTGAAGTTGTTGTTGTCTCCTTGACGGTTTCCACCATTACCACCGTTCCCCCTCCATTGAAGCTGCCGCGGTTGTTGGAATCATTCCCGGTATTGTTCCCTTTTGGTCTTCCCCTACACTCCATTTTCCTGTGGCCCAATTTACCACAATTGTAGCATGTGACTTTGTTTCCTTGACAGTCGACCCCTGGGTGGTTATTTCCGCATCGCTTGCAGTGGTAAGTCCTTTCCTGGCCCTGTCCACCTTGACCTTGGTTCCCAAAATGGTTGGCGGGGGCTGGGTTGGGACGAAACCTTTTATCCCCACCATTGTTTCCTGTACCACGGTTCTGGAAACTAGTTGCTGCTGGTGTCTCGGTCTTTCTTTTCTTGTTTTCTTCTATGTCCTCATCCAGCATGCGCTGCATATCCTGAGCCGCTCCATAGGCTTCCAACAGCGTGTTGAAACGTGTAGGCCCCATGGCCTTTCGAACTTGAAAGTTCAACCCTTCGACAAACTTGCGGATCTTGCTTGCCTCAGTCGGGGTAATTGGTTGTCCAAACCTCATAAGTTCCATAAACTTGTCGTAGTAAGCAGTCAGGGTATCCCCCTCTTGCTTCAGGTGCAAGAACTCGTTAAACTTCCTAGACTTCACATGATCGGGGTAGAACCGTTCACGCATAGCTTCCTTTAGTTGCTCCCATCCAAAGCCTTCTTGGGCGAGCAAAGTAGCTGATGCGGAAGTCCACCAGTTATCGGCTTCCTTCTTAAAATAGTAGACCGCCACTTCTATGCGTCGATCCTCTGGGCAACGCACCGAAATCAGCGCCTTGTGAAAGTCGCGTATCCAATTCTCGAGGGTGGTTGGGTCGTCCGTCCCGTAAAAGAAGTCGGGTCGGAGTTCCGCCATCTTACTCATGATGTCTCCTCCCCCAGCCTGCTGGTTGTGCAGGAGTTGTGTTAAGGCAATGGTCGCTTGTTCCAGATTCTGGAACCGAATTGGGTCATATTGTTGAGGAGCCTGAGCTTGTTGGTTTCCTTGGTTTCCTTGATCCATTGTTCCTACTTGTCTTGCACGACTCCTGGTATAATATTGAGGAGGGTTGGCAAATCGCATTGTACCTTATAAATGTGACTAAACTTACTACAATCCTAAGGTATTCAAATACAAAACGTAGGCTTAAGATAATCATGCCATGCTATATGAAGAGTCTCCAAGTCCAAAGGTTGGTGGTGCAGTGCAGGTAGGCCGGCCGTACGAGAAGAGGCAAGAGAAGTCTTAGAAGCGTTCTAAACCACGTACACACTCATAATTTCAACGAAATTAATCTAAATAATCAAATAACAAGTGCCAAGCATTTATCACAACAATATTAGCACATTGAGGCACACAATATGGCACATAACAATCTCCAATAAATCTCAAATATCCAACACGAAAGATTCTAGATTAACCCACAACCAGGCTCTGATACCAACTGAAACAACCCTGGAACCTACGGTTCCCTGCTAGTACAACCAAACGATAATCCAAAAGTGCATTTATTAATGAAAACCGAAGAAATCCTCCAATAATAGTTTTGAAAGAAATAAATGACATTGTTCAAATCTAAAATCTGAAATAAAAGCTTCCTAGATAAATGAAATAGTTTCCTAGCTGCCTGATCCTAATCTTCAGTTCACGTGCGCGCGTTCCTCCACTTTATTCTCGACCTGCGGGTTTTAAAATAGCGAAAGCCGACCGCAGTAAAAGTTTGTCAGTAAAAACTGAGTAAGCATATACCACAACATGTAAAACAGAGTTTTGGCTTAAAGACTGGATCACAATATAACTGAAGTAACTTTACATTTAATCATTAGTTGAGCTGAGGCATATTAGAGCCCAGCGGGTAAAGAATGCCCACAGAGAGGTCACGATGCAATAAATAATAATTAGAGTACCTCTCGGGATATCACAGTCCATCCCAATTCACCCCTGAACTAACTATGAGACCTTAAGTGTCGACACCCCTATACAGTTGTGACCCACACATGCATAGGTAGTACTCTATAGCTTTCACAATATAAAGACCCATATAGGGTAGGGTATGAAACCCTAGGAGGTTCGTCTCACGTGCGCCTCCGGCCTTAGCCTTCACACACATCCTCTGTACATCGCCCCATATCATTTATCGTTCATTAATATATCACATGACCATTCTAGTAACCGCATACTTTTCAAAGATATATTTGCAAGAGAGATTTCCAAATTCAAAGTTTAAAACAGTTGCACGATACACAAGTAACACACACCAAACACATTTTGATAGTTGAAGGTGTTGTGCATATAAACTTACTTGGATTGCGAGAGAATTCGTCACACAGAAGCTTAGCACAAAACTACTCGTAGTACGGATCCTCAATGAACTCGCCTCCTACGAACTCGGAATCTACAATAGCAATCGTTCCTAATCAAAATACTGCTAACACGACAATAGTGCACACAAAGTCCTAGATGCAAATGCCAGTGTAACCCCCACTTATGCCCAAAACTGAGATATATTATCTTAAACATAATTTTAGAAATTAATTTGTTTAAGAGAACAATTGTTTATAAATATAAATACTAAACTGAAATAAAGAAATCTTTATCTAATAATATAGAAAATTTACTTAATTTTGATATATGAAAATAAATATTTGATTTAAACAACTATACATGTTTAGAAAATTTTAAAAGATTATAAAAGCTCGTGTATTCTTCTCTAAATTGGGTTGACCCAAAAAGTTATTAAGTATGACAAATGTAATCTAGAACTTTAAAAACTTGATATATGAATATATATATATATATATATATATATATATTATAAGAAAAGTAAAATAACTAACTAAATAAATAAATAAATAAATAAAAGCAATAACATCACTGTTACTACAATATTCTACTACCATGGAGTATAAGACACCATATATTTTCCCACATAAGTACTCATACTATGACTATATTATAATATTACTAACACTATTATTATTACTACTACTATTAAACTATTATCACCTCTATTGTTAATAATTTACTACTACAACTACTAGGAGCTTACTAGTTAGCTGCTGTAGCAACTAACAAAGTTGAAAAAAACAGAGACTACAAAATAAAGAGCTTGGAGTGTACCTACTGAAAGAGACGGATGGATGACGATGGAGACGACGCCGGTGACGACCACGAGGGTGAAGGACGACGAGGACGGTGGCGACCTCACGGTGGTGGTCGCACGGTGGCGAGGACGGAGGCGGAAGGGAGCAGCGACAAAGGGGAGGAGCTGGGCTCGGTTTGCTCGTCGGACCCAACTGGGTTTCGCTCGGCAAACGGACAGAGAGGAGGAGAAGTTGTGGGAGAGAGAGCTAGCGAGAGAGAGGTGTGAGTTTGCTGAAGATCTTGGTTGGGTATTTATACACTTTGATTGAAGAATTGGAGGAGGAAGAGGAGACCCATCGGCGGTGATTTTCGGATTGAATCGGGTCAAGATTTTGGGTGAAATCGATTTGCTTGGTGAGAAATTATCGGTCCGTGATGGTTTGGAACTGAATTGGGACACAATCGGAGAGAGAGAGGAGGAGGTCGTGGTGTTGCAGTCGGTGGCGGAGAAATCGCCGGAGGAGGTGAAGTCTCCTGGTGAAGGAGGAAGGTTGAAGATGAAGTAACAATTATCTGGTGTGGCGCGGAGCACCGGTCACGCGGTGGTTGATACGTAATAATTAATTAAAACGTGACATTTTGGACACGTTAAAAATGTTACACGACCCGCAACTTTTAATAACTAAAACTTATATAACTTTTATAATGTTTACGAAAATAGTATATAAAAACAAAAGTGCAACATTATCATATATATATATATATAGATATATATATATATATTTTTTTTAAACATAATTATATATATACTTATATATACATAAAAAAAATACAATATATAACTCACACTTTTATAACTCATTACAAAAACAAAAGTTATATAAAAACAAAAGTTCACTTTTATTATTTTTCTTAACTTATAATTATATATATGTATAAAAATAATATATATAACACCTAAAATAAAGAAAACTACTTTTATAAAGTCTATTAATGGCCTAAAATATTCAATAATCTCCTACAAATACCCCCAAAATTACGGGGTATTACAATATATCACCAAAGAAAGGGAGATACTAACAATCAAAGATAAATACAGGGAGCAACATGCAAATTTCAACTTCTGGTTTCGCAGACACAGATGCACAACTCCGTCACCGCCGTTAACCGTGAACTGCTAGCTTCTTTGTTGCTCTTTCTTCAGAGAGAGAGAGAGATGAGACTGGGTTTCAATCGCCCATCGCTCTCCAGAATCACACCAATCTTCTCTCACACCAATTTAACTAAACCCATCTCTTATCCTTCAACATCTCTCCCACCCACAACCCACAAACCCCAAACGCCGCTCTTCCTCCGTCCACCGTCGCACTCAGCCACGCTCTCCGACCTCCGCAAATGGAAAAACTGGGCAGAAAACATGTCAATCTCAGTTGGGTCCAAGTTCTTGGAAGCAGACAACGGCCCTGACTCAACCCTCTTGCTCAGAGAACTCAATTGGCTCATACAAGACGCACTTGAAAACCCCAACCCACTCCAAACCCAATTGGGTCCCACCAATGACAGTATCAATAAGAATGATCAGTTATTGGGTTTGAGAGCAGATGTGGGAGAGCTTTATGGGTTGTGGAAGCAGAGGGTTGAGGAGAGGAGGCCTTTTCAGTATGTGGTTGGGTGTGAGCATTGGAGGGACTTGGTGTTGGGTGTTGAGGAAGGGGTTTTGATTCCAAGGCCTGAGAGTGAGATGATTGTTGATTTGGTGGGTGATGTGGTTGAGAGGAATGAGGAGATGAGGGATGGGTTGTGGGCTGATTTGGGGACTGGAAGTGGCGCTCTTGCTATCGGGATTGGGAGGGTTTTGGGGGGTTTTGGGAGGGTTATTGCTACTGATTTGAGCCCTGTGGCGGTCGCGGTTGCTGAATACAATGTAAAGAGATATAACTTGCAGGTGAGTTTGTGAGTGACTTGTTTGATTGACTTAACTTTGTTGATTTCTGTTTAATTTGCTATATATCCCCTTGAGAACAACCATTGCAATGCATGATATGTGTATGAGATGATTTAGTGCCTCTTTCATCTTATTAACAGTTTACTTGACCTGGGCTAGGTTTCGAAGTTTTGGTTTTCTTTTCCCTTCTGTGTGTGCTCAATTATGCAGTTATTTGTAGTAGGTAGTTGCTGAAAATGGTTGTTGGTTCGGTGCTGTAACTGCACTTGCAGATTCACAGTTCTGTCATCTCCACATAACTTTCAAGTCTTAGTTCTTGCAGAAGAGTGATGGGGTTAGTGACATTCATAGATGTATTTCTTACTATGCAATATGCTTTAGAGGATGAAAAGATTCCTTTTAACAACTAGAATAGCTGCTTAAATGGTGAGATGTCAGAGGAAGAATTCATAATATCAAGAGCTCAAGATTAGTCTAGAAATCGAAAACCTGCCTAAAAGATATTGAGCTGTATTCCTATCCTGCAATGATGAACCTAGCTTTCCGTTTTAGTTCCAATCGCATGCCATTCCAGATAATGTATTGAGGTTTAAGTGCCACTTAGATGAGCATTTTGAAGTTGTTTCTCTTTAGTTCCTCGTCTTCTGTATCAAGTGTTGCAAGTCTTAAACTGATCTTAACCTTCCTATCTCTACCTCAGGGTAAAATAGAGATAAAGTTGGGATCGTGGTTCGAGCCTTTGAAGGATGTTAGAGGAGGTCTAACGGGCCTTGTCAGCAATCCACCTTATATACCGAGTGAAAATATAAGCGGTTTGCAAGCTGAAGTTGGTAAACATGAACCGAGACTTGCACTGGATGGTGGAGCCCATGGCTTGGATGATCTTCTTCATCTCTGCCACGGAGCTGTTTCGATGTTGAAACCTGGTGGATTCTTTGTATTTGAGGTATAATAAATATAAATATATTTTCTTTCCCAAAATCATAATTTTTTCAGAATACCAGTGGTTTCTTTTGGTTCATTATTCATGCTCATTCCTCATTTTTTGTTGGGTTCCTACAGTCTCAAATATTTGTTGATTACGAATTTCCAGATATCTAAAATAAGAGTATTTTGAGCCCAAATACACGAGTAATTATTGCTTGCTCCAAGAGCAAATATGACGTGGTGCTCTAATCAATACATCACATGACACGTCAGGAACATGTAGGAATCCACTTTCTTTTGTCTGCCACTCATTCTCTTCCTTCCTGACGTGTCATGTACTGTATTGACTAGAGCATCACGTGTATTTGCTCTTAGAGCAAACAAAAATTTCACACATTTAGCTTGCCAAATCCACCTGTTACTGTACGTAGAATGAATGAATGTCAAGGGTTCATTCTGCAATGTGATATTCTACAAGAACATTTGTCCTTTTCTGTTTGCTGCTGTAACTCCGGGCATATTAGGCTAAATTGCATTAGCGGTACCCATAGTTTGGATTTTGTGTGGATTGCTAAGAAGCAGGGGTACGGTTACGGGTATTGAATACGATACGGAAACGGACACGGGATACGTCATTTGAAAAAAAAATGAGGATACGACACGGCACGGATACGTCAACACTAATATTATCTTTTTATATATTTTTGAATTTTTATACTATGAGATATGATAAAATATTGGTTCCAACTTCTTTATATTTATAGCTTAAATATCACGTAAGTATAAGAATGAGAAGAGAAATAGGAGTAGCTCAGGTGGGTTCGAGTTTGACGAGTTGTGGCTGGGAATACTCTTGAAGTTCTCGCATTGAGAACTTAAAACCTCACCTGAACCTTCCCTTCAAAAGGGTACCTTTTTCGTATGCTGAGCCATCAACTAATCAAATGTATCATATCTACTTTAGCTTAGTTATATTTTAACCCATTTAAAGTTCAAATATCTCATATAACAACCCGTGTGAAAGTCTAATAAACACTAAGGGGCAATTGTCGTCTCTTATTAAGTGTTCCTAAAGTGTCCTCCAAGTATCCTCCAAGTGTCCGATCTAATAAAATTCTCTAAAATACTCGGAAACGCCAGCCGGAGTGTCTAACCCGTATTTTGGAGAATCGTACGAGTGTCCGAATATCCCAAGTGTCCGACACGGATACGGCCCCTGTTTTGAAGTGTCCATGCTTCCTAGGTGGATTGGGTACGCATAGTTTCGATTGTAGCATCCGCGGTATCCGTACTTTCAATTTGTTGTCGTTAACTTTCCATCTGTATGTTGGATGAAAATATGTAAAAAGACTGGTGTGCCCCTAATTCTCCCCCCTACAATTTTTTTGGAAGACTACAAACTACGAACTGGTAAATTCAAACTCATAAATTCATTAGATTTCAAACTCATAAATTCATTATAAATTCATTAAATTGCTACATGATTGAAAATGATTGGTTTTCATGCAATAACACCCTTGGTGGGTGCCTCACGCCCTCACCCCTACAATTTTGTAAATAGTTTTTATAGAAATTAAAGTGGTGTACCTTACACATTCTTGTAGGTTAGTTTGCCGCTATGTTAACCTAACCTAATTGGCCTAGCAATCAACATCTATTCAAATATGTTTGTTTTGAGAAACAACACCACACGAAATAATTCAGTGGCAGTATCCTGCATGGCATGTGTCCGGAAATATATTAAACTATGTAATACTTCCATTCCACTCCAATGTTGCACATGGATTGGAGAGAAAAACATGATAAACCTAGCAAACGGTATGGCAGATCATGTGATGGGGCTAAACGGAATCATAAAAGAAGACTTTACCAGACCTCCTGGAAACCAAATCATACAATTTAATTATGTGCATTAGATTATCCAACAAAATCTGTCCATTGTCTGTCACCTGCTATTCCCTTTTCATTCCCAACCAAATTACTCGTAATAGCAAACATTGCTGGAAGGATGGAGATTTTTTTGTTTGTTTGTTGAAATATCATCATATAAATGAAAGAGGGAAACAAAGTCCAACAAGAGTCCATCGACAACACAAAGAACCTACAGCTGAACAAGAGCCAAGACAAATTACATAGGATGGTTGTGAAGGGCACCATTCTAACCTGCCTTGTGGGCATGGAAGGAGATTGTATTGATCAGTTCTTCATTTTCATGAATGCCATATCTCTACCTAATTTCTCGTCTCCATATATAAGAGCATAACTACAGCAGTTATAATGTTTATACCTCTCGATATATCAAAAAGCCGTTGAGCTTCTTTTGATGGCTAAAGTTGAGGATGCCCATTGATTCTGTTTTAACACACATTTGTCTTGTTTCTGCAGACGAATGGCGGAGACCAGTGCCAATTTCTTCGAGATTATACTCAAAAGGAATGTAAAGGAAGCTTTTGTGATGTAAACATTGTTACGGATTTCACTGGAAAAGAGCGTTTCATAACTGGTTTTCGAGCAAAAACTGGTTAATTGACATATTTATATACAATTTTTTTTTGAGTAGATGTTGTAGAAATCAGACACATATTAGAAATTAAAGTGAATAGAGATTAGGGGACTTGTACTGCTCTAGCTATTGATTAACCTATTCCACTGTTGGTGACTGTTGTGTAGTTCTTGAGGTGGTTCTTTGCAAGCAAATCCACCTCACTTATTTCAGCTCTTGAAACTTTAGTGATCAGCAAGGTAGGTACTTAAAAAGCTTAGCTTGGGTACAGATGTCGTGGAAGATTGCGGCGTTGATGCGTATCCACCAAACGTCACGCCTCTACGATGGAGAAAACGTCACTTGAGTATCTCACGGATCACGTCACGAAGTCTTATATGTTTTAACATTGTCGCTGGGGTTTTCTTGTCGGAATGGGATTGGGTCTTTTAACGTCCTTCGAAACATCTTTTCTCGGAATGGTTATTCCGACTAGTTCTTTCCCAGCCCGCTAGGTCGAACAATAAAATTCTACAAACACATTAATACTACTTTTGGATTTGAAAAACAGCCTCGGTCATAAATGGGGTTCTCTAAGGAATTTCTGCCTAAGGGGAGGGCCTATTACCTCTCATATTTTCTTTGCCGATCATAGAATGATCTTCCTTAAAGCGCCTCAAGAGGAGATTTGCAATTTCAACAACATTCTTCAGATCTATGAGTTGGCCTCAGGACAGAAGGTGAACCTTGAAAATCCTCAGTTGTTTTCTCCTCTAACGTTCCGGTTCATGATATACCAGGTTTATGCAATCTTCTGGGTATTCAAGAATCGGCTAGCCATGAGAAGTACCTGGGCCTCCCTACTTCTATTGGCAAGAAGAGTATATCAAGTTTTAGCAATCTTTCAGACAAGGTGGCAAACGATCTCAAGGGTTGGAAGCATTATCTTTCACTTGCAGGCAGAGAAGTTCTTATCAAGGTCGTCACGCAATATATGCCCGTGTACACGATGAGTTGTTTTAAGCTCCCAGTTACTCTTTGCAATAAACTCAAAAGGTTATTGTCCCAATTCTTTTAGGGTAAACAACATGATCAAAGAGGAGGTCATTGGATCTCATGGAATTCTTTGAAGAATAGCAAGGCGGAGGGTGGAATCGGGTTCAAAGACTTGGAAGACTTCAATAATGCTCTTCTCGCGAAACAATTGTGGCATATTCTCACAACGGACTCGGTTAGGCGGGTGTTCAAAAATAAATATGTCATTCAAAGCAATTGTCCCACTGTTTCGACACCAAAGAATGCCTCGTATGCTTGGCGTTCGATTAGTGGTGCAAGGAGTATTATTGAAAGAGGCATTAGGTGGAAGGCGGGGGAGTGGCGCAGCATGCGAATCATGGGGGATCCTTGGCTGAAAAGAGATCCTTCGTTTAGAATAGTGGTAAAGGCGCATCAAGAGGCGAACATGACAGTCGCCGACTTCATTACTGAGGCAAGGACGTGGGATTTTGAAAAGCTCGCTGCTTTCGGCTTTACCCTAGACATGGCGAAAATCGCTCAAATCGCAATCTCCCAAGTTGCGAGGAGAGATAATTTCTGCTGGCATTTCACCGAAGATGGTGAATATTCGGTGGCGACTGGGTATCACCTCAGCAGAACTCATAAACGGGCAGCGAACTCGTCAGTTTCTTCGTCGGTATCTTCTCCGCCATGGCTAAAGGCGTTGTGGAAGAAAAAGGTACAAATTAATATTATTTACACCGTCTGGAGGCGGTTTTAAATTCCCTAGCCACGAGGATGAAGGTATCTCACTTCAAGGAAAACATATCGGCCGATTGCCCATTGTGCTTGAATCATCCTGAAACTGCCTCACATCGGTTCATGCGATGCCCCAAGTCCTTCTTCCTCTAGGATCGCTTTGGAAGTAGGTTCACAGAAAGATCAGGCTGTTTTTTGCACGATTATATGGAGGATATGGACCTACCGCAATGACATAATCTTCCAATATGAATTTCTCTCCGACGAAGCTCTTTTTCAGTCGGTTCTTCACCACATTGATGCTATCACAGAGCTCTCGCATGATAAGCCTAAGAGCAGTTCGGCGGATATCTTGCCATCCTCGTGCTGGAGATCACCGGACGAATGAGTGGCCAAACTGAATACCGACGGGGCTTGGAAGGAAATAAATTGCAAGGCCGCTTCTAGGGCAGTACCGTGTAATCACCTTGGAGTATGTTTAGCCGCAGTTTCTTCACCAATTCTTCCGGCCTTTGAGGCTGAAACATACGCAATACGGGGGCGGAATCTTGCTTGCCTTGGAATGCAATCAACGCAAACTTGTAGTGGAATCTAACGCCAAGAGAGTAATAGAGGCAATCAACAACACTAGCAGAGTCTAGATGGATAAATCAGACAATGGAGATGTCCTGCGACAAATGAACACCCTGTCTCAAAAGTTTCGAGTACATTCACTTTTGTTTTAGCCATCGCTCATCTAACAGAGTAGCTCACGAACTAGCAAAGTTTAGTTTGTCGATCCCAAACAAATTTGTATGGCTAGGTAGTCATCCATCTTGGGCCAATAACGTTTCCTCAATGGTGTAATAGGGACGAATAATCCTAACATTTTACACTAATGGAAGTTGATCTATTCTCAAAAAAAGAAAAAGAAAAACACTGTTCTTGGAAAAGCAAAAACATTACTAAACGGACTCGTACTTTGTTTCCCCCATTTTCATTACCAATGATTTTTTTGCCTTCACTTTTTATATGTCTTCTTAATATGAAGTGGCACTCGTATTTTTAGACGGTTAAAAAAGACTAACCCAAAAAGTTGAGATTTTTTTAGTGCTCCAAAAATTTTATTTGTCGTTTAAGAAATAGACCGCCTCCTCCGGCACGAAGTTCACCGTTCCAGCGACGGCAATTTCGATCCGGAGCTCATGTCGAATCTGCGAAATCACACCGTCAATTGTGTAATCCTCTGCTCCGATAGTGACCGGAGTCACCATATATCCAACTCCGGGAACGATTACTGTGAGGAGAGCGATGTGGGTTATTTACTGTTTGTTTATCGTGGTTTCGTTGTCAACCATTGGATTTGATAGAGATCGATCCAACGGTTCAGATTTGAGACGCGGTGGAAGATGGGTAGGTGAATAATATGACATCCAAAAGCAGCGTCTCTCTCATTCCTCTCTTCTGCTGCTACTTCTTCACACCGGCGAACCACATCATCGTAATCACTACCCGACCCAACCACCACTGGATCAAGGGCTATGGGCTTTACTGAATAAGCTCTTCAACTTATGGCTTCTTGACCGTCGACTCACATAGATGGTATTTTTTTTCTGTATTGTTTGAAAAGCAACATGTTTGGCTTTCTTATTGAAGGCAAGCCCGGCTCCGGTGATCTCTGAGGAGGTGATAAGTTTGGGTTTTGTGGGCTTTTCCACCTCGTCTCTAGTTTAGTATAAATAGAGATAGGTATTGTTTTATTCGTAAGAACTCACACAGGTTTGCTGTGCAGGAGAGAATTGTGGGTGTGCAGTTTTACGTGCCAGTGAAAATTCTTTCTTGCCCGGTGCATGTAGGCAACTAGGCGAAGCACGTATTTATTTTCTCGTTGTCGTGTTTGATTTTTTCGTTGCGCGGGATTTCGACGTGATATATCCCAACACCACTGTTAAACTCAGTTAAACCCTAACCTCCGTAGAACCGAGCGTGCGCAAAGCTCTGAATGGGTCGATCAATGGCGACGAATCTTCCCATCTTCCTGTTCGAAGAAAAGATAATGGAAACAGTGGAGAAACACCCGGTCGTGGTAGTCATCGGTGAGACGGGCTCCGGGAAGAGGACACAACTCCCTCAGAGGATACATAGAAGAGGCTACACCAAATCCGGAATCATTGCAGTTACTCAGCCCCGCCGAGTCGCCGCCGTCTCCGTCTCCAGACGTGTGGCGCAGGAGCTTGATGTCCAGCTTGGGGAGGAAGTAGGCTATGCAATTAGATTTCAAGACAGAACCTCAGAGAAGACATATATTAAATACCTTACTGATGGTGTCCTTCTCCGGGAAAGTCTTTCAGACCCTGAGCTGAAACAGTATTCTGTTATTATCTTAGATGAAGCTCATGAAAGGAGCCTAAACACGGATATACTGCTGGGGCTGGTGAAACGCCTGATCAATGTCCGCGCTTCGTCCAATCTGAAGGTCCTCATTACTTCGGCTACCCTTGACAGCGAAAAAGTATCAAACTTCTTTTGCGGTTGCCCTGTTCTCAATGTCCCAGGAAAGTTATTCCCGGTGGAGATATTTTACAGCACAGAGCGGCGTCTACGAACAAGTTATCTCGAATCACGTTTACAAACAGCCCTTCATATACATACCCGGGAACCGGAAGGGGACGTCTTAATATTCGTGACTGGACAGGATGATATTGATAAGCTAGTCAAGAAGCTGGAGGAGGAAATCCAAAGCCTGGAGGAGGGATCTTGCTTAGATGCTATTGTTCATCCTCTTCATGGATCTATGCCGCCTGAACAGCAGGTGCGGGTATTCCTGAAAGTGGGAGAAATCTTCCGTTGTTCTTCATTGAGTATTCACACCTTTAAATAGGTAATTACAACACTAATTTCACAAATTAGTCCTCTAGTATTTACAAGACGAATCCTACAACTATTACTCCCCCGCAGTCGAAACTGTAGGCGTGCCAACACTGAGATTGGAACGGAAACGCTGGAACAAGGGCCGAGGAAGACCCTTGGTGAAGATGTCGGCGTACTGATAATCTGCTGGAATGTGCAACACGCGAAGCTGACCCATACGAACCTTCTCACGAATGAAGTGTAGATCAATCTCAACATGCTTAGTGCGCTGATGCTGAACAGGATTACCAGAGAGATAGACAACACTCACGCAATACACGACAGTGGCCCGAGGCGGGGTGACATGAAGCTGAATAAGAAAATTCCGGACCCAGCAGAGTTCGGAGACGGCGTTAGCAACACCGCGATACTCAGCCTCAACACTAGAATGAGATACCGTGGCCTGTCGCTTGGACGACCAACTCAGAAGATTGTCGCCATAGAAGACACAGTAACCAGAAGTGGAGCGGCGCGTGTCCGGACAACCAGCCCAATCTGCGTCAGTGTAGGCGGTGAAGGAATCAGTAGCGGAGGCAGAGAGGCGAAGACCATACTCTAGTGTCCCACTGATGTAGCGCAAGATGCGCTTCAGGGCATGAAAGTGCGGCTCACGGGGATCATGCATGAAGAGGCAGACCTTTTGAACGGCAAACTGGATGTCTGGTCGAGTGAACGTGAGGTACTGCAAGGCCCCAACAAGGCTACGATATAATTTAGGATCAGCAACCGGTGGGCCAGATGTAGCTGTGAGTTTACTTCCTACCTCAACAGGGGTGGCAGTAGACTTACAGGTCGACATAGAGGCACGACGAAGAATGTCGGTCGCATACTGATGCTGAGACAGGAACAGGCTGGACGAATCACGGGTGACAGCAATGCCCAGAAAGTGATGCAGATGGCCCAGGTCAGTCATAGCAAACTCTCCAGAGAGCTGGGAGACAATCTGATCCAAGACAACCGGAGACGACCCAGTGATGACGATATCATCCACATAGAGCAGGAGGTAGACGATGTCCAAGCCACGACTGTAGACAAAGAGAGACTCATCGCACGAGCAACCAGAGAAACCGATAGTCTGTGTGAGGACGGTGGCAAATCGCTGAAACCAAGCACGAGGAGCCTGCTTCAGACCATATAAGGATTTGCGTAACCGTCAAACAAAGTCAGGATGGCGTGTGTCGCGGTAGCCAGGGGGCTGATGCATTTATACCGTCTCAGATAGATCACCATGAAGAAAAGCGTTCTTGACATCCAGCTGACGGATAGGACAAGAGCGCGTGACGGCAATGCTGAGAACTGTACGGATGGTGGTCGGTTTGACAACCGAGCTGAAAGTATCCTCACAATCAATACCAACCATCTGGGACTTCCCATTAGCTACTAATCGCGCCTTATAGCGCTGCAGACTACCATCAGCGCGAAACTTGTGGCGAAAGAGCCACATAGATCGCAGAACATTAGCCCCTGCCGGGAGAGGAACCAGATCCCAAGTGTGGTTCGTAACCATAGCTCCAAACTCATCATCCATGGCCGCTTTCCAGTGAGGATCCGACAAGGCTAGGATGGGGGATTTGGGAAGGGGCGAGATGGGGTCTGGTGGCTGGGCCGCTAAAGTGAGACGGGTGACTGGTTTGACTATGCCATGCATGGATCTGGTAGTCATCCGAGGAAAGAGATGGGGAGGAGAAGTGTCCACTGGGCTCGGTGTGGGTGACTCAGGGGGGTCAGGTAACACAGGCACAAAGGGTAGAGGAGGAGGGCGAGTGGAAACAGATCGACGGACGTAGTGATGAGGAAAAGGTTCCACAAGGGTCCTGGACGGGAAAAGCTGTGTGGGTGACCTAGTAGGTGCGGGTGGTGATGTGGATTCCCTAGGAGGGGTGGGTGAGGGTGTGTGTGCCACAGGGTTATGAGCACGATGAGTGAAAAGGGAAGACGGAAGACTGTCATCGGGATCAGACGTCTTGTGGAAAGAGGGAGACACAGACCCAGGAGTGGAGAAAGGAAACACCGTCTCATCAAAGGTGACATGACGGGAAGTGTGAACCCGACGAGTACTAAAGTCTAGACACCTGTACCTACGATGATTAAGAGGGTACCCAGAAAGACACATCGAACAGAGCGTGGTGCAAGCTTGTGAGGTGAGGTGGCAGAGAGGTTCGGGTAACACAAGCATCCGAACGTGCGGAGATGCACATAGGATGGTGAGCGATGGTAGAGGGAAACAGTAGGAATATTGTTGCCAAGGACTTTGGTGGGAAGAATGTTATGGAGGTAGACAACAGTCAGAAGAGACTCAACCCAGAAAGAGGCTGAAAGGGAGGCCTGAGCTAGGAGGGCACGACTGATGTCATTGATTCGACGAATCATGCGTTCAGCTTTGCCATTTTGAGATGACGTCTGAGGACACGCAAACCGGAAGACAAATCCATGATTAATGGCGTGAGAGTGAAAAGAGCCATTATCGAATTCTCCACCAAGGTCACATTGAAAAGTTTTGATGGGTCGCTCAAATTGAGTTTGTACGAAGGTAGTGAATTGTTTAAATTTTGATATCGCTTCGCTTTTCTATTTAAGCGGGAAAACCCAGAGAAAATGGGTATAGTCATCTAATAGGAGTAGGTAGTATTTGTAGTGCGATTTGCTTAAGACCGGAGATGTCCATAGATCACTGTGAACAATGTCAAATGGACTAGAAGTAGAAGAAGTAGATGGTGAAAAAGGCAAACGCACGTGTTTACTAATTTGACAAGCATGACAAAGAGCTTCTGAATTATGCCTACTACAAGAAATGAGATGACTACTACGAAGCGAATCTAAAACTGGACGCCCGGGATGACCAAGGCGGTTGTGCCAAACGGAAGCAGGAAAGGCAACAAAAGAGACATCAGACGACGGTGGTGGGACAGACTGGAATGGATATAGATCACCCGAACTGTTGCTCCTCTGTAAAAGAGCTCCCGATTGTAGGTCCTTTACTAGAAAAACCAAAAGGGTCAAACTCAACGGAAACATTGTTGTCAGTAGTGAATTGACGAACATAAACTAGGTTTTTGATAACGTTTGGGGTGAGTAATACGTTTATAAGGTGAAGGGAACGGGAGTTGGTGGTAAGGGTGTGATTGCCAGATCCTTTCACTGGAATGCTAGAGCCGTTTCCCACAAGTATGTTAGGAAAAGGACAAGATGACGAGAGAGAGGAGAGTATACCTGACTGCGGAGTGAGATGGGCAGATGCGCCGGAATCAAGATACCAAGTCTGATCCGGAACGTTGAGTGTCATGCCAGAGAACTGAGATCCCAAATTAGTAGAAGTCGGGTAGGCAGAAGCGACTGTGAGGCCATGCTGAGAAGGTCCTGGACCAAGAATACCTGACGTAACTGTAGGCTGAGAGGGTCCTGACTGTGTCCAACTCGGTGTCGGGGGATATGGGCCCGACTGAACAGTCGGGGACGATGGGGCAGGACACCACACCCAGTTGCCGTGAGGAGAGGCAGGCGATGTAAGATACTGTTGGGAGTATTGCTGAGTCTGATTGTATCCTTTGCAACTAGACTGACGACGACGCCAACCATTTCCCTGACCACCATTGGATTGCCTGGTTGGTGGTAATGTTGAAGGAGGAACGAAAGCCAGTGAATTGTGGAGTTGCCATTGTGGAGTTGCCATCACAAATGGTTATCCACAAACAAAGAAGAACCTGATGGACCACAAATGCACTCTGACTTCAATAACAACAAGCCCAAAATATATTATATTTCAAAAGCAAGCATAACCCACTAGTGACAGTGAGTTTACCCCTGTTAACGACTTAAAATCGCATATTTTAGTAGGTTATTGAACTCCTCTTAACTTACTTCTATGTGTTATTTGCGTGTTATATATCTCTTTCTAGACTTATGCTTGTTTTCGTAGTTTTGGTTGCTTTTAACTAATTTTGTAGGTGAAGACGTGCTTTAAAACGCAAGAGGGTAGCTAGGAGGAGCTTAAACGATGAATTTGAAGAGGATTTGTGGCTCAAGAGCCATGAAGAAGAGACTTGGAGGACCTAATTTGAAGAATATTTGAAGATAGAGGCCAAAAAGTGAGGTCTAAGAAGACAAGAGGCCACTTTGCAAGGACAAAGTTACATAAAGGGGCTTGTTTGAAGTAATTTTAACGGATTCGGGGAGCTTAGTGAAGTTTTCTAAAGTTGAAAAGGATTGCTTTGAATGAGTTTTAACGGACTTGGGGTGTTTTTACAATTTTACCAAACCTTTTAAGAGGGGATGGGGGTATTTTAAAAGGTATCAGAGAATAAGGGGGGAGCCGAGTGTATTTTCGGCCAAACAGCTCTCTCTCACGCGTCTTCCCCCTCCTCTCACTCTATCCCCGTCGCTGAAACACAGAGACACCGAAGCTTCCATGGTTGGTGCGACCAAGCTCTTCAAATCCTCACCCCGGTCTCGTTTCTTCACCAAATCGAGCGAGACCAGTCCCAATCTCCTCCTAATCCAATCCTCTACATAACCCATCCCTCAATTTGGCCTAAGAACGAATGGACGAAAAAGCCCCAAATTCTAGGGTTTGTATCAATCAACGACTGAGGGCTTCTTAGTTCAAATCAAGGGTGGAGATATGTGCTTGGAGGCTACGCAATCGTTTCCCTACCCTCTATATAATACGAAGTCGAAGAATAAGAAAGGGGTTCGGCTCACTACCAGACCGGTCGGCTCTGTTTTGGGGTTTCGTCTGTCTCCTCTCTCTCTCTCTGATTTCTCCTTGTTTATGGGCTGTTCTTGAGCTCGAACAGAGAAAGAGGAAGAGAGGGAGAGAGGAGCATCGATTCAAAGCATTTTCAGTCCGATTTTGGACAATTTTGGGTCTGTTTGTTTGTGCTCTGTTTGCTTGCTGCTACTGTTCTGTTCTTCGTTGGTAACTGCAGCAGCAGCAGCTGTAGAGACAGTAGCAGCAGCAGCAGCTTGATTTGTTGGGTGACTTGGTAGTTTAGTATTGTAGTTGGAAGTGATTATTGCTCGTTTTTGTAGTTTGAATCGAGTAGTAGTTGATGTATTGAGGTTGAATTGATGATAACTTGTGTTGGATTCAAGTATGATGAATGGAATGATAATTTTCTTTACTTCTCTTGAATTTATACTCATGTTTAGCTAATTCACTTGCTTGGGTGATTTGGGACTATCTAGTGTCTAAATCTCTCTATTGATTTAAGTTGAACTTCAAGGATGAATGGGTTGAATTGGGTTCACTTGAGTGCTTAGTGCAATGTTTGGATTTCTCTTGTTGAAGTATTTGATGCATTGAATAGGTAGATGTGCGAATACTTTTGACGTGTTTGATTTGAAGTTGCATTTGAGTGAGAGGAACTCATCAATCCTAACTTTGAGAAATCGAGTTCTAGTTAGGTGATTTGAGTGAGAATTTACAAATCTCATTTGTTGCTTGATCTTTCATGTGGAAACATCCATGTGTGTTTACATATGGTTGATGCTTGAAACACTTGAAATTTGGAGAATCTCATTGGAATAGCCTCTTTAGTGCTTGAATAGCGTGTTGGATTTACACACTTCTCTTGTCGCGAGTTGGATTGTATGAGCAATCACTTCTTGAGATACTTGTCTTGTGGATTGACACATGCGAATTGAGAATCGGGCTTGAATCTAATAGGAGGATTGGTCACTAGAGAAACCGATGATCCCTAGCCCCTCATTACTTGATATTTCGCTTATTTTCTTGAATTATTGTCGAACAAGTTTTTGGCGCCGTTGTCGGGGAGAGGCTAGGCTTTAGATTTGATTTGCTTTACTTTCTTAGTATTTTTCTTGACATTTTCTCTAGTTGCTTGTGGTTAGTTAAGCTTGTGAGATTCAAGAGGGCTTGTGAAATTCATCAAGTACCTCTCATCTACTTGCTTGAAAAAAAATATGTCTCATGAACATTTTGGACTTGGTGAGAGGCCTAGTGTTCCTTATTACTATGCATTTACTAGTCATGAAAATTATTCTAAGGAATCAATGCGTTCTTTACGTGAACGTGCGATTAAAAATGGTGATTATTTTCCTAAGAATGATTATTCTTGGCATGGTAGTAGGACACTAGATTACACATCTCATGCTTCTTGTGCACAATCACCTCCCTCAAACACTTTGAACTCTTATGATTCTTGCACTTATCAATATAATGATATGATGTGTGAATCAAGAGGAGTTAATCATTTTGAGAGGGAATCACTTGTGAATGATGAGCTAAATACGCCTATAAGTGATTCTTTATATGAGAAAATTCAAAAGCATATTCAAGAGAATAAAGAAATTTTGGAATCACTAATAGAATCAAGAGAATCACAAAGAAAATTTGAAGAATCATTCTCTCACTTGGATGATAGAGTGGCTTCCTCACAATCGCATGATGATTCTCTTGATTATAGTACTTACTCTTCACAAGACTCATCATCACACGAGTCTCAACTTCCTATTCACACACATCACGAGTCTATTCAAGACCAAATTTTGGATGATGTGTATGATGATGGAGTTGTTGCTACTAGGATAGGTGATTGTATTCATTTCTCCTTTGCACATTCCAAAGAAGCAAGCGATAGTGATATTGGTAGTGAGATTGATATTTTTGATGATGACTCTTCAACCCATGACATGAGTGAAGCCATTTTGGATGACTCACATAGTGACAAATGTGAGGAGGATTCATAAAATAGAAATCACTCATGTGATGAGATAGAAGTCGAATTGGATGCTACCATTCATGAAGGAAATGTTATTTTGTCTAGTGCTTATGAAGAGTCTAATATTCACCATAGTTCCAATGATCAAGAGCATCACTTCTTTTGTGATGACTTAGAGGATACTCTAGGAGAACCCCCTCCACTAGAAATTGTGGAAGAACCTTCAAGTAAGTTGGGGGGTTCATGTGTTGATACTCCGATTCATATAGACTCTTTTACTACATCTTCTAGAGAATTAGATGAGCCTACTTGGGAGGAATTGAAATTTTTGTGTTTTGGTGATATCTCCTACTCATCTCTTCTCATGGAAGATGCATTAAATTTTGATGAAGAGGAGAGACTAATGGCTCAACTTGACCAAGTCAATGATCCAAATCATGAGCCTAAGGGTTTGGATGTGGCTTCATGTTCCCAAATGATTTTACCTATTCCTTGTGAAGCCACATCCCTAAATCCATGTAACTTATTTAAAATTGATGAGATTGAAGATTCACAAGTTGCCCATATCTCTCAAGTTGTGATTTCAAGTAAAAATTTGGCAACTTATGAAGACCCATTCTATGATTCAATTAATTTGAGGATTTCAAACCCTTTTCTTAAGATGATGCAAGACATAACAAGTTGCCCTAACCTTATTGTTAGATTTTGCTTGCATCTCTTATTCATCTTTTGTGTCTTGCCCCTACTTCTCCTATCTATTCTAATTAATGAATCAAACTTTTTAAGGGAGAAGTACTTTTCTAAGAACGAAGTAGGGGCATGGCATGGAAAGAAGTTTCCAAGATTGGGGGTGGGATAGCATCATTTTCTTTGTTCCACCTCCCTAGTTGTAAATAAATAAATAAGTTTATCTCTATTTCTTGTATTTTTTTTTTCTTTTACCATTTTGTAGGTTGCTCTTGGAGGAGGACTTGTGCTTGGTGGTCAAGAAAGCTAAAATGAGGTCTATCTATCCCTTATCTCTTATATGAACTTGTATGCTCTTCCATCGTTCTCACACATTGAGGACAATGTGACATTTTAGTTGGGGGGTGGGAAGTAGATTTTATTTCTTGCTTAAATGGTTACTAGCATGCTTTTTCTTCATTAGTGATTTACTTGAAAAATAAAAAAAAAAATGAAAAAATTTGAAAAAAATCATAAAAATTTAAAAAAAAAAAATTGAAAACTTTGAAAAAAAATGTGTGTGTGAACCTTTCATGAGAAGCATCACTCTTTTCCCGTGTCAAACCTTAGACTTTTTTTCTTTCTTTGGTAGTTTTATTTATTTTAACCTTTCTTGAGTCTAGATTTATTTTCTTATTTGATAGATTTATTGAGTCTTAGGAAGTTATAATTGAGTCACATATTTTGAAAAAAAAAAAAAAAAAAAAAAAGAAAAAAATTAAAAAATGATAGAAAAAAAGAGAAAAAGTGAAAAGGGGGAATTTTAGGAAGCTAGATGTTTTCAAAAAATGAAATTTCCTAGTCCATCTTCTTTTTATTTTTATTTTAGAAAAGGAATTCTTTGCTTATACTCAATACATCTACACCAGGGACGTGAAATGGTGAAATAGTGATAGGGTTATGATTAAAAAAGTTCTCTAGGGCTCCGAGTAAGTCGGAGATTGAGAAGTTTTTTCCGCCGCAACCCTAATATGGCTTCGCCGGAGCCAAACACGAAGAACAATTCCCCCGCCGATCCCATGGTTCACGCCGATGAAGACAACACCCTCAACCACTCTCGTTATGCGTCCCCGATGTCAGAGGAGGAGGAAGAGGTGGTGTTTTTTGATGAAGCCCGCTGCCTTGCCGGAATTAAACAATATCAGTTCTGCCTCCTTGGATCTTTCGCCGGTGGTAACAACATCAATACGTGGTCCATGAAGGTACTCTTCAAGAAAATATGGCTTGAAGGAGAGGACATAGTGATTACAGAGACGAGACCCAACCTTTTCATCATTAGGTTTCCCAACAAACAGGCCATGGATCGCGTCCTCGCCGGTGGTCCGTGGATCTTCGATGGCAGGATGCTACTCCTCAGGTCTTGGGACATCAATCAATCAGTGGATAACGTTGATTTTGATACAATGGATTTATGGGTTCAAATCAAGAATCTGCCGCCATATCTCATGACCCCCGAAGATGCACGTAATGCAGTAAGCCGTTTGGGAACCATCCTCGATACTGATGAACGTGTATTGTCCGGGGACGGTGATTATATGAGAGTCCGTATCCGTTTGAGTACGAAGATCCCGATTCGAAGAGGAGGTTACATCAATGTTGTTGGGAAAAGGATCTGGCTCGACTACAAGTATGAGCGCCTCCCACACGTCTGTGAATGGTGCGGTCGGATTAGCCACCCTTCTTTTGATTGTGAGAAGCGGCCCCAAGCAGGAGATGGCAGAGCCCCTGGGTTTGGTCCATGGCTGCTCTTCAAACCACCACCCAGGAAGAGAAACCTCACAAAAGAACCCGTCTTTCCCACGGGAGTCTCGCCTGAGCATGATCTGGATGTAGAATTCTCAGAAGGGTTCACCGAAAGCTCGAACTCAGAAACATCTTCAAACTCTTCGGGCGAGGACATGGCACTTGATGATGCAACTGATGGTGGAAACCCTACTACTAAAGTGGGGATTGCTATCCATGACAACCCCTTGGGAGATAGCAGCAAGGACATGCAAGAAGATGCGAGTGATAAAGGCAAAGGAATTGCGCTAGATGGGAAACCCGTTAAATCAAAGGCTAGAGGAACCAAGAAAACACAGAACCCTCCTACCCCCAAGAAACCTCCAACAAAACGCAAAACTCTTGATTCTGTCTCTAGTCCGAACCCGAAGGGTAACATTGCAACTAAGGCTCGACGACCCACCCATGGAAAGCCAGGTGCTAATGTTGGCAGCAATTTGGGACACAATAACAAACCGGTTTCTGATTCTCGGATTCCAACAACGGAGGTGGGCGCCCAAAAGACCCATGATGCGATATTGGCGACGGCTGCTGAGCAGCGTCGCCAGGCACAATGAGTCTCATAAGTTGGAACGTTCGGGGGCTTGGGAACCCCCGCAACGTTACATCTCTTCGCGATCTAGTGAGGAGAAAGAAGCCCGCTATGGTCTTTCTAATGGAGACCAGGAAGTATGCAAGGGAGATGAATAGTATCAGGTTACAATTGGGTTTTGCTAACGGTATTTATGCCGACTGTGTTGATAGATGTGGAGGATTGGGGCTGCTTTGGAATGAGGAAGTTGACTTCACGTTACATCGCTACTCGATCCACTATATCCAAGGTACGGTCCAGTTTCCGGGTTTATCTTCTTTCTTTCTAACTGGTTTTTACGGCGACCCCGTTAGAAAAGAAAGACAACACTCATGGAGACTCCTTCGCCGCCTGCAACCAGGATCCACACCCTGGCTTGTGGTAGGCGATTTTAATGCGATCACTTCGGTTTCTGAAAAGGAAGGTGGGAGAGAAGTCACTTTCAAACAAGTCGAAGATTTTCGTAAAGTTCTGCAAATTCTTGAACTCCGCGATATGGGGTTTTGTGGTAACCAGTTTACGTGGGCAAATAATCGTCCAGACGGGCATTCAATTCGGGAAAGGCTTGACCGTGCCCTTGCAACCGACAATTGGATTGATAATTTTGGCCGTGCTAGAGTAAATCATTTGATAGCCGACACATCGGATCATGCTCCTCTCGAGGTCTTGATTGATGCAAACCATGCGCATCTTTCTCGACAACAGCGACGTTTCTGTTTTGAAGCCATGTGGCTCCAAAAATCGGGCTGTAAGGAGTTTGTCTCGGAACAGTGGTCTTCGATGAACTGTAATCTGCCGGGTAAACTACAAAACCTGGCGTCGAAACTTTCAGTTTGGGACAAGAAGGTTTTTGGCTCGGTACGAAGGCAACTCAGAGAACTTCGAGCAAAACTGGGTGTGTTGCAGGCTGGTTATCAATCGGCTCAAGTGGTTAATGAAGCAGCAGTTTGCCGTAGGAAGATCTCCTATCTTCTTGCGCAAGAAGAGACTATGTGGCGCCAAAGGTCAAGGATGCTCTGGCTTCGGGACGGGGACAAAAATACGAAGTTTTTCCACCGGAAGGCGAGTATTCGGAAAGCTAGGAACATTATTCGTGGTATAGAAGATTCAAGTGGAAATTGGGTAGAGGATCAACAACAAATGGTGCAGATTTTCTCGTCTTATTTCAGAAACATTTTCTCGTCCTCAGACCCTCAGGTGCACTCAATGGAACCTTTGCTGGGTCCTATTTCAGAGCTGCTTAGCCCGGAAAATAGTGAAACATTGGAGCAGGCCTTTACGGCGGACGAGATCTGGTCGGCTTTGAAAGGCATGGCACCACAGAAGGCACCGGGTGTTGACGGGTTTCCCCCGCTATTTTTTCAGAAGTTTTGGGGCACCATTGGCACAGAAGTTACTGACATCTGCTTGAAGATCCTTAATGAGGGTGCGGACATCACAGAGTATAACCATACCCTTATCGCGTTGATCCCAAAGGTGAAACAGGTTAGAAAAGTTTCAGAGTTTAGACCTATATCCCTTTGTTCTACTATTTACAAAATCGTTACTAAAGCGTTGGCTAACCGTCTCAAGCCTATTATGCCCGAGTTAATATCAGAAAACCAGAGTGCTTTCGTACAGGGAAGACTTATCTCCGACAATATCCTTGTGGCGTTTGAACTTTTACACTCAATGAAGATGAAGAAAGGCCGAGACGGCTATTTGGCCTTGAAACTCGACATGAGTAAGGCATATGATCGAGTCGAATGGAGCTTTCTCCAAGTAATTATGGAACGCATGGGTTTTGGTCCGCGTTGGATAAATACTGTGATGCATTGTGTCTCTACGGCCACTTACAGCATGATCATTAACGGCAAAATAGAAGACTTGATTTTTCCTCGTAGGGGACTGAGACAAGGATGCCCTTTATCACCCTTTCTCTTTCTCCTCGTAAGCGAAACTCTGTCAAGGAATCTTTCAAGGGCTGTTGCAGATAATCATATTTCGGGGGTTTCGGCTTCAAGAGGGGGGCCGAGGGTGTCCCATCTCCTCTTTGCCGACGATTCTATGATTTTTGCGAAAGCAAATCAAGAAGAGATTAACTATCTGTTACATCTTTTTCAGGTCTACGAAGAAGCCTCGGGCCAAGCGTTAAATCTTCAGAAATCAGCCCTAGTTTTCTCAAATAATGTGAATGAGCAAGCTCGAGCCAACCTTGGAGCTTTATGCGGCGTCCCAGTAGTTCAAGAGCATGACAGCTACCTTGGACTTCCTTCCACTATAGGCCGCCAGAAAAAACTTACTTTTCAGAAGATCATTGAACGTATATGTGCTATCTTGAAAGGATGGAAAGAAAAAACTCTTTCGGGGGCCGGGAAAGAAGTTCTTATCAAGGCCGTTGCCCAAGCTATTCCGAATTATGCAATGAGCTGTTTCCTCCTCCCGGTGAGTTTATGCGATCAAATTGAAAAGCTTATTAGGGATTTTTGGTGGGGTAGTACTAAGGAAAAAAGATCCATTCATTGGCTCAATTGGGACAAACTCAAAGAAGGAAAAGACCGTGGAGGGCTGGGTTTCAGAGATTTCAAGGATTTCAACGTTGCTTTGCTAGCAAAGCAAGCTTGGAGAGTGCTGACGAATCCAAGTAGTCTCCTTGCCCGGATTCTTAAACACAGGTACTACAGGAACTCTACCTTCCTTGACTTCAAACCCAAGTCACAAATTTCCTTTGCCTTTCGAAGTTTGATCGCTGGACGTAATTTATTGAAGAGGGGGCTGTTTTGGAAACTTGGGAATGGGAGAGACATAAATCTCCTTCGAGATAGATGGATTCCCAGGCCAGTTGAATTTAAAGTTATCACTCCAAGTCCTGAGTATGCAACTCGGAAAGTTTCGGATGTTATTACTAACGGTTCTTGGAACATCCCTCTCCTCCGAACCTATCTGTGGAGTGATGATGTGGATGTCATTTCTCAAATGGATATTCCACCAGATGGATCAAATGATACTTTGATATGGGGTCACTCGGAGAACGAAGTGTACACAGTCGCGTCGGGCTACAAACTTCAAAGGAGCATTGAAGGGAACCAAACAGAGTCCTCGACGAGAGGCACTCGGGTATGGGTACGTAATATTTGGAAGCTTAAACTTCCGAAGAAGGTTTTATTTACGACCTGGAGAGCGTGGAGTAATTCCCTACCGGTTGCTACCAAGTTGCGTGCGAGAAATGTTAAGATTCCAGTGGAATGCTCTCTCTGCCATGACCACGCCGAAACCCAAGAACACTTATTTATGTTTTGTCCTTTTACAGTGGGTTTTTGGACGTCCTTTATGGGGCCGAAGTTTCTGCAGTCACGCTGCGAGTCATTGTCAAACTGGATCGAGCACATCTTCACAATGGAGTCTGTGGCCATTAGAGAACGCTGGGTGATAGGTCTCTGGTCCCTTTGGTTTGAAAGAAATTGTAAGAAGTTC
Organism: Linanthus parryae; assembly: GCA_023055425.1. NCBI lineage: Eukaryota > Viridiplantae > Streptophyta > Magnoliopsida > Ericales > Polemoniaceae > Linanthus > Linanthus parryae. Next base: position 121,111,245 of record JALGPY010000004.1, on the reverse strand, counting down.
AGGAACGTCGATGCCAACCTTGATAAACTTCTTTCCAGAGCAGCGGAACATCTTGCTTTCTTCAAACAGGAGGAGATAGCTACTATCCAGACAAGCCCTTGGCCCATCAGTACAGTGCCTTCTCGATGGACTTTGCCGGAGGAAGGGTGGGTAAAGATTAACAGCGATGCGGCCAGAGACAGTCACGAAGGAGTCGCCGGAACGGGTTGTGTTATGAGAGATTCGGAAGGAAGCTTTGTCGCCGGAAGATATGAACGCTGTTCATACAGCTCATCCGTTCTTGTTTTGGAACTCTATGGAGTCCGCCGAGGTATCTCCATGGCAGAGGAAGCACAGTGTTCACAAATTCACATTGAGACCGACTCTCTACTTGCTGTTGATCTTGTTCGGAAGAAAAAAGAAGGTCACCTAATAGAAGAAGTCAGCCCAGAAATTTCTAGTCTTCTAACTGAAATTCACCTCAGTCTTTCGAGGTTTGATAGGACTCTCATATCTCACATAGGCCGCACTGGAAACGAGGTTGCTCATCTCTTTGCACAGAGATCGTTACAATCTCCTCATTATAGTCTTTATACCAGAACGCCCGATTGGGCCAAAGATGTACTAGCTTCGGATTTAGAGCCTTTTGGCGTTTAAATGAAAAGCTTTCCCTCAAAAAAAAAAAAAAATACATCTACACCAATATCCCACCTTCCGCGACATCATGCGTTCTCACAAAGCGACACACTAAATTTACGTTTCATGTTTAAGTCCTTCAAGCTAAGTTTATCACATAAACTTTGACGTCTTACTACTTTTGATAAAGGGTGCATTTCTAAAGCTATTTGAACTCTACAAAAAGGATTTAATTCTAATCGTTTTTGCGGTGGAAACTTGTAGCCCATTGGAGTGGTGGTTACCAATGACACCCCATGCGATGTCTAAGAAATAGAGGGGTGTCCGGGGATAATGTTACGTCACCACCTAGATAGTCCCTTGGTTTAGCTTAAAAAGCCCACTCGCTTGTATATTCCTCTGTTTTGTTGTGGGTCTTGGAGAGCCTTGGATTGGAGGTGAAAAAAAAAAAGGTTAATGCTATAAATCTCGAAAAAAAAGAAAGAAAAAAAATAATAATGATAAATCGCACCACTACCTCCCAATCCACAAAGGATCATAAAAGCCCACAACCACATCCCCCATTCTTAAAACTCGTTTTTGTTCAAAGCTTTGGAAGTCCACCCTACATGGGTGCTTTTGAATAAGTATGGGAATGTCTAGTTTCATGGGATCCTTATTTTTGAAGGCATACTTTCTTGCAAATTGGACTTAATTTAACAAGTTTTGTGGTTCGCATGAGTCACCTTCTACCAAACACCGCCCACATTTGTATGAGTATATGCTTAGACGTCCTTAGGCTTCTTTCTCAATCTTCTTGGACTTTGAGAATTTATTTGAGGAGATATTTATGCATTCTTCTTTTTCCCCCATCAAATAAAAAAATTAAAATTAGCTAGTAACTCTTAGCATTTTGTTTCTTTGAGTCCTCACTTAGGATAGATAATGTGTGTGTGTGTTTGTAAATATTTGAGCCTAATTAAGAATTGAGTCAAGCCTTGTCTAGTTGAGTGTGTGTCTCTCATGATTGGTTCTTAAATAGTTTAAATATCGCTCTCTTTGCTCGAGGACGAGCAAAAGGCTAGTTGGGGGGTGTGTTAACGACTTAAAATCGCATATTTTAGTAGGTTATTGAACTCCTCTTAACTTACTTCTATGTGTTATTTGCGTGTTATATATCTCTTTCTAGACTTATGCTTGTTTTCGTAGTTTTGGTTGCTTTTAACTAATTTTGTAGGTGAAGACGTGCTTTAAAACGCAAGAGGGTAGCTAGGAGGAGCTTAAACGATGAATTTGAAGAGGATTTGTGGCTCAAGAGCCATGAAGAAGGGACTTGGAGGACCTAATTTGAAGAATATTTGAAGATAGAGGCCAAAAAGTGAGGTCTAAGAAGACAAGAGGCCACTTTGCAAGGACAAAGTTACATAAAGGGGCTTGTTTGAAGTAATTTTAACGGATTCGGGGAGCTTAGTGAAGTTTTCTAAAGTTGAAAAGGGTTGCTTTGAATGAGTTTTAACGGACTTGGGGTGTTTTTACAATTTTACCAAACCTTTTAAGAGGGGATGGGGGTATTTTAAAAGGTATCAGAGAATAAGGGGGGAGCCGAGTGTATTTTCGGCCAAACAGCTCTCTCTCACGCGTCTTCCCCCTCCTCTCACTCTATCCCCGTCGCTGAAACACAGAGACACCGAAGCTTCCATGGTTGGTGCGACCAAGCTCTTCAAATCCTCACCCCGGTCTCGTTTCTTCACCAAATCGAGCGAGACCAGTCCCAATCTCCTCCTAATCCAATCCTCTACATAACCCATCCCTCAATTTGGCCTAAGAACGAATGGACGAAAAATCCCCAAATTCTAGGGTTTGTATCAATCAACGACTGAGGGCTTCTTAGTTCAAATCAAGGGTGGAGATATGTGCTTGGAGGCTACGCAATCGTTTCCCTACCCTCTATATAATACGAAGTCGAAGAATAAGAAAGGGGTTCGGCTCACTACCAGACCGGTCGGCTCTGTTTTGGGGTTTCGTCTGTCTCCTCTCTCTCTCTCTGATTTCTCCTTGTTTATGGGCTGTTCTTGAGCTCGAACAGAGAAAGAGGAAGAGAGGGAGAGAGGAGCATCGATTCAAAGCATTTTCAGTCCGATTTTGGACAATTTTGGGTCTGTTTGTTTGTGCTCTGTTTGCTTGCTGCTACTGTTCTGTTCTTCGTTGGTAACTGCAGCAGCAGCAGCTGTAGAGACAGTAGCAGCAGCAGCTTGATTTGTTGGGTGACTTGGTAGTTTAGTATTGTATTTGGAAGTGATTATTGCTCGTTTTTGTAGTTTGAATCGAGTAGTAGTTGATGTATTGAGGTTGAATTGGTGATAACTTGTGTTGGATTCAAGTATGATGAATGGAATGATAATTTTCTTTACTTCTCTTGAATTTATACTCATGTTTAGCTAATTCACTTGCTTGGGTGATTTGAGACTATCTAGTGTCTAAATCTCTCTATTGATTTAAGTTGAACTTCAAGGATGAATGGGTTGAATTGGGTTCACTTGAGTGCTTAGTGCAATGTTTGGATTTCTCTTGTTGAAGTATTTGATGCATTGAATAGGTAGATGTGCGAATACTTTTGACGTGTTTGATTTGAAGTTGCATTTGAGTGAGAGGAACTCATCAATCCTAACTTTGAGAAATCGAGTTCTAGTTAGGTGATTTGAGTGAGAATTTACAAATCTCATTTGTTGCTTGATCTTTCATGTGGAAACATCCATGTGTGTTTACATATGGTTGATGCTTGAAACACTTGAAATTTGGAGAATCTCATTGGAATAGCCTCTTTAGTGCTTGAATAGCGTGTTGGATTTACACACTTCTCTTGTCGCGAGTTGGATTGTATGAGCAATCACTTCTTGAGATACTTGTCTTGTGGATTGACACATGCGAATTGAGAATCGGGCTTGAATCTAATAGGAGCATTGGTCACTAGAGAAACCGATGATCCCTAGCCCCTCATTACATGATATTTCGCTTATTTTCTTGAATTGTCGCTTTAAAGAGACTACTAAAGCGACAATTACAAAAATCAATTACACAATATAGACTTAGCACACACTATGCACAATTACAAAAATCAATCTGCTAGGTCAAACAGTACCCTTTGGAAAGGCACCGAACAAGACAAAACCCACAATATAGTTTGGCGGCTATGGATTTCACTTCGCACTTGTTTATGGTGATGCTTTCCGACCACACTGAGATGCGATTGATGCGAAGCGCGACGGAACGCAGAGCAGAGACGTGCGTCGCAGAGAGGACAGGAGGGCGACGTTGACGGTAGGCGTCGCAGTAAGGTCTGGAGGGCGACACCGGCGGCGCTGGTTCTGTGCAGTCGGAGTTAGGGTTGCGGCGAACCAAGCAGAGGACGAACCATACAGCGAGCAGAGGGCGCTGTTTGTGAGTGCGACAGGTGCAGCGGAAGAGAAAGGGAGAGAGATCTGAGCCCTAGGCAGCGGCGGCGGTGCAGAGGAAGAGGCAGCGCGGTGGCAACGATGGCTAGGTGAGCTCTGATACCATGAAAGTGGGAGAAATCTTCCGTAGTTCTTCATTGAGTATTCACACCTTTAAATAGGTAATTACAACACTAATTACACAAATTAGTCCTCTAGTATTTACAAGACGAGTCCTACAACTATTAATTCCGTCCTCCACCTCCAAATTGCAGACGTTTTATCGTCGCTACCAACATTGCTGAAACTTCTTTGACGCTAGATGGTGTTGTGTATGTCGTTGATTCTGGCTATGTGAAGCAACGGCAATACAATCCATCAACCGGCATGTATTCACTCGATGTCGTTCAAATAAGCAGGGTGCAAGCTGACCAGCGTGCAGGAAGAGCGGGAAGAACACGGCCAGGGAAGTGCTACCGTTTGTATCCATCCGTTTTGTACCGCCAAGAATTCCTAGATGCAACAATACCTGAAATACAGCGGTCTTCACTGGCAGCAATTGTTCTGTACTTGAAATCGTTGGACCTTGCTGATATGGACATTCTAAAATTCGATTTTCTTGACCCCCCGTCTGCCGAGTCATTACAAGATGCTCTTAAACAACTTTATCTCATTGATGCTATTGATGAAGAGGGATCAATTACGAAAGTCGGAAGAATTATGGCTAAGATTCCTTTGGAGCCTTCACTCTCGAGAACTTTAATGGAGGCGAACGAACGCGGTTGCTTGTCGGAGGCACTTACAGTTGCTGCCATGCTATCGACAGAAACCTCGTTGCTTGTGAACCAAAGTAAGAGCGGTGATAAGAAGAGGAAGCGCGATCCTCCTGACCTCCCAAATAAATCTGGTTTTGGTGATCATATCCAGCTGCTGCAGATCTATGAATTGTGGCATCACAACAACTATGACCTTGAATGGTGTAAAGAAAACAACTTGCATTTGCGAGGAATGAAGTTTGTCAAAGATGTCAGGAAGCGGTTATCACAGATCATGCAAAAGATCGCGAAAGGTCCTGTGGATTTGCAGACCCGTAGAAGGAGGAAATCAAGTGTAGAGGACTATAGGAACTTAAGGAAGGCTTTGTGTGTTGGTTATGCAAACCAGCTTGCTGAGAGGAGCATGTGGCATAATGGTTTTCGGACGACTGATTTTGAGTCTCAACCTGTTCAGGTGCATCCAGGCTCTCTCCTGAGAGAAGATGATGAAGGCCTGCTTCGTAACTACGTTGTCTATCATGAACTATTATCTACATCACGCCCATATATGCGAAATGTTTGCGCTGTAGAGATGCCATGGGTCATGCCTATCTTACGGAAGCTTGAGAAAATAAACCCCAAAAGACTCAGTGGTGGATCTGGTCAGTCTCAGGAGGAAACTAATGGGGATACGATAAACGGGGCAAAAAACGATGTTTATGCTGGCCTCTATAGGCCCCTGGATGACAACGAAGTACAAGCAGCGCGGGATAGATTTTTCGCTCGCAACAGAAAAACGATGTTGATATTGGCCTCAATAGGCCCCTGGATGACGAAGTACAAGCAGCGCGGGATAGATTTTTCGCTCGCAACGGAAAAAAGTAGCCCCGGAGCATTGAATTGTCGGAGTAGGTTGGCTAGTTGAATGCTATTTCTGATAAAAAGATGAAACTGTGGTGATTGGTGACAGAGCAATTAGGGTTAGTGAGAGAGAAGAGGAAGATGAAAATGAAACGATGAAGCTTCTGTATATTGATTATACATGAACTAATACAAAGGGTCAGTTATATACACTGAACCAAAGATATGACCGTTGGATTGTAATCCAACGGTAGGAAATAAACATTATCTAACCCTAATTGCTGTTGGGCCAAATACAACCCAGAAATGGAATTGGGCTTGATAAACAGAGGTCCAAAACATACAGAAACAAGCCCAAAGTAAATGAGAGAAGGCCTTGAACCATAATGTGAAGCCCAAACTATATTCAGCTGCTATTACCCCCTCTTAAAGTAATGGCGGAGGTGCCGACATTATTTTAGACTTGAGCGCATGAAATTGAGGAGCTGGAAGGGCCTTGGTGAAGAAATCTGCCAACTGACATGTAGAAGAGACAAAAGAAACAATAAGTTCTTTGTTTAGAGCCTTTTCACGCACGTAGTGGTAATCAATTTCGATGTGTTTTGTACGTGCGTGAAAGAGTGGATTTGCAGAAAGAGCTAAGGCAGATTGGTTATCAGTCCATAGGTGAGGAGTAAGAGAAATTTGAATACGTAAATAAAAAAACAACAACTTAAACCAAGACAAATCAGCAGCTGCAGTGGCTAAGGCCCTGAATTCTGCTTCGGTGGATGAACGGGCCACTGTGGCCTGTTTCTTGGAGGCCCAGTGGACTGGATTGGGCCCAAGTAGAACTAGGAGGCCCTATGTGCTACGGCGATCCGTTGGGTTATCATCCCAATCGGCGTCGGAATAAATATTAATAGGCAAAGAATTAGCAGAATAATGTAAGCCATGAGATTTGGTGCCATTCAAGTATCGTAAAATACGTTTTGCACCGCTAAGATGTAGATCAGTAGGCTTGTGCATGAATTGGCACAAATGATTCACCGCAAAAGCAATATCAGGTCGGGTGAACGTTAAATATTGTAAACCACCCAATAACTGTCGATAGACAGTAGGTTCTTGCAATAATGTGCCTTGTGTGAGGTAATATTTCACTCCAGAAGCCAAAGGGGTAGAACAAGGCTTGGAGTGAGACATGTTGAACTTGGCAATAAGATTAGTAGTGTATTTTTCTTGAGTAATAGTAATACCAGCTTTGGTACGAGAAATTTGAAGGCCTAAAAAATAGGTAAGAGGCCCCAAATTTGTCATTTGAAATTCCTTGTTGAGTAAAGAAACAAGAGTTGTAATATAAGAGTGGTCATTACCCATAACAATTATGTCGTCAACATAGAGGAGTAAGATAGTTAAACGGTTATTGTGATGACAAAGAAAAAGAGAAGAATCCGAATGAGCTGTTTTAAAGCCAAGTGACAACAAATAAACAGTGAAGCGTTCAAACCAAGCCCTAGGGGCTTGTTTTAAACCGTAGATTGACTTGTGAAGAAGACACGCATGTTTGGGAAATTTTGGATCAACAAACCCAGCAGGTTGCTTCATGTATACAGTTTCACGAAGGAAAGCATTTTTTACATCTAATTGCTGCAAAGGCCAAGAAAAGGGGGCGGCTAATGCCAAAATAGTGCGTATTGTTGCGTGTTTAACAATTGGACTAAAAGCTTCATCGTAGTCTAATCCTTGGGTTTGGTGAAACCCTTTAGCCACAAGACGTGCTTTGTGGCAGGAAACATTACCGTTAGGGTTATACTTAGTTTTGAAGACCCATTTGTTCCCAATGACATTGGTGTTTGGTGGTAAGGGTACCAAAGACCAAGTATGCTGCTGTTTGAGGCTTAAAAATTCCTCAGTCATTGCTTTTAGCCACTGAGGTGATTTAGAAGCCTCAGAAAAAGTGAGAGGATCACTGAGTGCAGTGGGTGAAGTCACTGTAAAACCAACATGAAAGGGAGAAGAAGTAGAAGTGTAAAAGAGCTGCTTTTTCTTACTGATACCAGACTTACTACGAGTCTGCATATGATGAGATGGAAGAGGGGGGGGGGTAGTCATCACTGGGCTCGGAGAATTTGCCAAGCCTGAGCTGGAATTTGGTGTCTGCTTTCCAGAAGCTACTGGGGGCGCAGTAGTGCTGGGATCAGCAAGAGCATCAGAAACAGCAGGCTGCAGCTCCCTGTCATTGCCCTCAGAAAGGCCAGGAGAATGCACATATATGGGAGGTGCATCACTTTGGCAAGCAGGTGTGGTATCTGTAATGGGATCCTCAAACTGTTGCATATATATGGGAGGTGCAACGCTATGAGGATCAAATGGAACAGTACTGGGAGAAGCTCCTGCATTCACAGAAGGAGTAGAAGAATCAGTAGAGTCTAAAGTAGAAGAGTGTGCATAAGGAAAAGTAAACTCATCAATTATAACATCACGACTAATAAAGAATTTGTGTGAAGTACGATCAAAACATAAGTAACCCTTATAACCATCAGCGTAACCAAGGAAGACACATTTTTTTTGTTTTAGGATCCAATTTTGAAGACATGTAAGGTCTCAAATAAGGGTAGCATAAACAACCAAAAACTTTGAGATGGGAGTAGTCAGGTTTAGATTTAAACAACAATTCAAAGGGTGATTTGTGTGAAGTATTAGAACTAGGCAGTCTGTTAATTAAATAAGTTGCAGTTGCTATTGCATGATACCAGAAAATTTTAGGAAGAGAAGCATTATGAAGTAATGTAACTGCAGTTTCAGTAATATGACGGTGTTTCCTCTCAGCAACCCCATTCTGTTGGGGTGTATGAGGACAAGATTTTTGTTGAATGATTCCACTATCACTTAAGACTTGTTGAAAAAGAAAAGATGTAAATTCACCACCACCATCAGTTCTGATAATCTTAATAAAAGAGTTGAGCAGTTTCTCAATAAACAATTTGAATTTGATAAAGACAATAGTAACTTCAGATTTGTGTTTGAGAGGAAAAAGCCAGGTAAATCTTGAAGCATCATCAACGAATAGAACATAATATCTATAACCATTAAGAGAAAGAGTAGAGGCAGGACCCCAAACATCACTGTGTAACATATGAAGAGGAGTAGTAACAACTGTTTTTGATAATTTATAAGGTAATCTATGCATTTTCCCAGCTAAACATGCAACACAGAGAGAACTAGAAGCAGAAACAAAACATGAACCAGAACAATTTAAACATTTAGACAAAACAGAGTTTGTTGGGTGGCCTAAACGAGAATGCCACAAAGGAAATTTAACACGTTGACCCAAGTTGGCTTGATGACCAGTCTTGATTGACATGAAGGACAAGGGGTAGACACCATTTTTACTTTGACCCTGATATAGAGTTCGACCCGTATCCATAGCCTGAATATAAAAAGAGTTTTGATCAAAAATAAATCTAACATTATTATCACGACACATTTGATTCACAGAAATTAAGTTGACAGAAAGTTGAGGAACATGAAGTGTATTATTTAAACGAAAAGAATGAGAAGAGGTAGTTAGTAAAGCGGTACCAGAATTTTGAATTGGTAGCGAATAGCCGTTACCAACCGTAACATGATCATGGCCAGAATAGGGTTCAGAGAGAGAGAGGTTGGCCAAGTCTGCAGTCATATGATTAGAAGCGTCAGTATCCGTAACCCATACCTCAGAAGATTGATTTGCAGTAGATGTAGCAGCAAGGGCTGCAAGATGCTCAGGGGGTGTCTGCCTTGATAAGCATAGTCCATACGGTGGTAGCAATTAAGAGCAGAGTGATAATCGTTGCCACAAATTTGGCAATTTACAGGCGTTGAACGACCTGAACCACCAAACCGGCCTCGCTGATAACCCGAACCGTATCTACCAGATCCGCCACCACGACCCGAACCATATCCTTGTCCAGACCCGGATCCATTTTCACCTCCATAACCGGATCCGGATCCGAACTTCGTACCATACCCGGTTGAAGACCCAGACCCACTGTAACCGGATCGACCGCCCCTGGAATGGTCAAACCGTGCGCCCCCACGTTGACCAGACCGGCCACCCCCTCGGTAGTTGTTAGGGTAACGACCGCCGCGGCCGCCGCCGCGGTTGGCGAAGAAAGCGGTGGGAGAAGGATGATCGATCAACGGAACCTGGGATAGGAGCATCTGTTCTTCGGCTCGTAAGAGGACGTGAAGGTCTTCAAAGGTAACCGGTGTAGAGTTGATCCGAAGAGAGGAACGGAACGGGTTGTATTCCACCGGAAGACCGTTGAGGGTGTACAACAACATATCCTCATCATCAATGGCGACAGAGGACACAGCAAGCTTGCTTCTGAGGGTAGAGAGGCGTTGCATGTATAGATCTATGGAATCAGTACCCTTCTTGATGTTCTGAAGCTCCGATTTGAGTTGGAGGACATTAGATCTGGTTAAAGAACCATAGCGGCGCTCTAGGGTTTCCCACGCAGATTGAGCGTAGGAGGCACCAAGGACCAGAGTTAACGCCTCGGTGGAAAGGGTGGCGTTGATGATGGTAAGAACGGCTTGATCTGTCAAGATCCAGGTGTGGAAGGCCGGGTTTGGTGTCGGAGTGAGAGATCCATCAACATCAGAAAGAAACTCAGACGGACAAGCGATTGAACCGTCTAAATACCCAAACAAGCTATGGGTTTTGAAGATGGAGGAGATTTGATGCCTCCAAAGCACAAAATTGCTCGAATCGAGCTTAAAAGGCAATAGATTGTGTATATTAGACAAAAGATAAAGCGGCGGTGCCTGTGAGGACACGCCGGAGGTAGGAAATTGCATCGTGTCACAGCTCTGATACCATGACAGAGCAATTAGGGTTAGTGAGAGAGAAGCGGAAGATGAAAATGAAACGATGAAGCTGCTATATATTGATTCATACATGAACGAATACAAAGGGTCAGTTATACACTGAACCAAAGATATGACCGTTGGATTGTAATCCAACGGTAGGAAATAAACATTATCTAACCCTAATTGTTGTTGGGCCAAATACAACCCAGAAATGGAATTGGGCTTGATAAACAGAGGTCCAAAACATACAGAAACAAGCCCAAAGTAAATGAGAGAATAGGGATGGCAATTGGGTCCGATCCGATCCGATATCCGACATGATCCGACCCTAATGGAGTAGATCCGATCCGATCCGTTTACAAATGGATCGGATATGGATCACAAGGTTTTTGATCCGTGAAACCCGATCCGATCCGATTAGGTTATCATACCCAATAAATTCAATAATATACATGTATTAATATAATTATATATATAATTTTTACTGTGTTTACTTCAGATAACATCATAAGTTTGATTATTCCATAATTTTACTATGAATAAATTGACTAAATTATAGATGTAAAGTGTATGTTAATTCAGTTTTGATTATAATTCATAATAATCTTAGGTCAGATGAACTGATAATATTATTCGCCATGATCCGATGAATAGTCCGATTCGAATCCGGCAAAATCCGATCCGAAACCTTATGGATCGGATCTGGATCTAGGCTGATCCGATCCAAACCCGATCCGTTGCCATCCCTATGAGAGAAGGCCTTGAACCATAATGTGAAGCCCAAACTATATTCAGCTGCTATTAATTGGAACTGGAGCTAGTGAATCTCTCATAAACATCAGTCTTCTTTTTTCTAAAATCTCACATCAATATTTTTTTTCTCATCCAGTAATTACAATTCCATAAACTACAAGTCTCCAAGTTGTCCTGTTAAATACCATTCTCTCAGAGCTCATGTTAACAAAATCAACGTAAAAAAAAGAAAACTCTCGTCTTGAAGACTTTATATTGAATCATTTAACTCTTGAAGTTGAAGATTTGGCAAAGGCCAACATTCATGCACGATGGAATCTAATAAGCTCGTGTTCAGAACGTTCAGAACATATATAGTAGGTTTTGTTGTGATAACCTGTTTTCGGTTATTTTCGCTTCACCCGGCGAGAAGGGGCGGGGGCAAAACAATGTAAAAGTTGATAAAATTTTAGTTAGTATCTGAATTTGTAATTTAGTTAATAGTCCTCTATTGATATACAGTGGAATAAATAGTAGCTGGAGAAGATAATTTCAATGTACATTCTGGAATTGCACTCAATTTCTGCTCTCTGCTGGTTCTTTCTTCTGAACCATCTTCAAAGGGTAACAAATCGATCTCTAAAATGTTAAGCAATGCTACAACAGAAAACCTAATGCTATTTACAAACACGCGGCCATCATGTTGGTTTCAACACTATCGCCACTGCGCCCCGTCTCTTTGATGTACCAATCAAGATCGCCAACAGAACTTTAAGTAGTCAAGGGAAGCAGTAAAAATTTCCAGCCAAGAACTATTTCGCACGCTCATGGGGTTGATTTTCGCCATTGTTTCATTCCTTTCATGTGGGGAAGTTTCCCTTTGAAAGGACTCCAGCTCTTACGGCGTTGTTTTGATGTTTCACAAAAGAAGCCAGATGCTAAAGCTTCTTGTAGCCACAGTTGAAACTCTTCATCATCATCCATCATCTCGGCATCCAGATCCCAATGAAATCTGCTGGAGTTGGATCGCTGAGTGGTCTTCTCCAATCCAACCATGTTCACGTGGAAACTGGGTCTATGGGTATTTGGCCTACAAGCCATACCCTGCACAGAAAGACATTCATTTCTCAAGTTAAACATGGAAAATGATCACCCTAATGTTTTCTTTTGTTGGGAACCTACTAGCTAACTTGTGCTTTTATTGGGATGACAATTGAGGTAGCTCGGAGATTAAGAAATCTATGAGTACAGTGCATGCCTAACATATCCAAAGGGCCTCACTCAAATCAGCTAGCACAATGTTCTGAGAACTGAGACCCCCATGTACTACCTATAATTTATTTCTCTTGCAGATAAACTACCACTAATTGAACTATGCGCAGTCCAGACATATGGGTGTTATTTCAAGTTAAAATAGAAGCTGATGGAGACAGTGCATGACGTATTTCTGATACTTTCTGAGCCAAAAGAGTAGGTGTAGCTCATCCACAAATGGCAACAAGGTAAGGGGACCAGTTTGTTGGTCATTGTTGGATCAGGCTTAGCAAAAGAGAGAGGATAATCTTGCTTCCTAGAACCTAAAGTGGTTTATTACAAATGATAAAAGTAGTCTGTTCAGTAACCCCAAACATGTACACAGATCAGGAAGCAAAAACAAAAACTCTAACCCAGTCAAATGAACAATCCTCTTCGTTTCCATTTTATTTTGGGTAAAAGACATTTTCCACCCTCCGACTATGGAAAAAAGACATTTGCCCCCTGATTTATGGAAAAATACATTTTGCACCCTTGTCAGAGTTAAAAACTAACACCACACTAACGGAGGGATAAAAAGACATAATTACCCTCAAAATTCAAAATTGCACCACTATAAAAGTCAATTTTTCTTCTTCCCCTCTCATTCCTAACCCTAGTTCTCTCTTCTCTTTCTCTCCCGGCACAAAATTCCTCCACCACCACCACAATCGCCATCCCTCTCCTTCACCGACCCACTCTCACGTCTCTCTCTCTCTCTCTCTCCTCGGGTTCTCGATGTTTCCGGCAGTGATGGTGAATGGGAGGCCCAGAAAAGAGGGAGAAGAAGAAGAAAGAAGACGAGGAAGAGGGCAGGGGAGGACGCTGCCTTTGAGGACGACGTCGATGTCGCAGGTCGCCTTCTTCTTCTTCTGCTTCCTCCTCTTCCTCTTACCAGATCTGCAGATCGATTGAGGGTGGTTTTGGTCCGATTTGGGTCTCGATCTGGAGAGTGAGAGACGGGGGAGAGATAGAGGGAGAGTGAATTCGAGGTGGGTAGTCTCGATCTCAGTCTTGTTGGCTCTCGGTGGAGTAATTGGTCGGCAATGGTGGACTGAAGCAGGGTTTTGGTTTTGCGGGTTCATGGTGGTGACTGTGGTGGTGTGAAGGCTGCTGTGGTGATGGCTCTTGGACGAGACAGTGAAGGAGGCGGTACTGGTGGTTATGGTGATGAATGAAGATGGTGAAGGTGGGAGTTTGATGATGTAAAGGTGAAGTTAATTGCTCTGGAGGTAGTCACGGTGGTGTAGGAGGATGGTTTATTGTGGTGATTAATTGGGTTCAGATTATGGCAGATTGTGGTTGTGTTGGTGGTTGAGGTTATGGACTTGAAGTGCAGGTTGAAGGAGGAAGCTGATTAGGTGGTTAATTGGTGAACGCAGAGGTGTATGGAATTGAGTCTTGGTCATGGTGTACTGTGAAGGTGGAGTTTAGGTTCAGGTGGGGTAATTTGGTCGGGAATTGATGGTGGTTCTGGTGGTTTGTGAAGGTTGGCTCGGATTAGTTTGGTTCAGGTGGTGTTAGGAGCAATGGGGTTTGTTTCATGAACCCACCTCTGTTAATAGGTGGTGGTTGAAATTGGATGTTGTTGTTGTTGGTGGTGGTGGTAGTGGTGTTGTGTTAGTGTTGGTGGTGTGGGGGATTTGGTGGTAGTGGAGGTGGTGCTCAAGAACATCAAGAACATGATGGTTCAATAACAAACAAAAAAGGGTGTTATTTGTCCACAATTTGTAAGGGTAAAATAGTCAAAAAAAAAAAGTCAGTTTGCTCCCTCCACTAATGGATTGTAATAGAAGGGTGGTATCTGTCCACCCTCCATCCGTTAACAAGGGTGCAAAACGTATTTTTCCATAAATCAGGAGGCAAAATGTCTTTTGTCCATAGTCAGAGGGTGGAAAATGTCTTTTACCCTTTTATTTTACAACCTTCCAAGAGGTTTGAATAAATTTCTTTGGCTGACGGATCCTGGTGCCTACCCATCTTATCTTCCATCAACACAATTCCAGGTTCTGGTTCTCTTCCATGAATTTTCATTTCAGTGTTAAGAACCCCGGGGTTCCACCTCAAAACCAATTGGCAACGATGGGGAGTAGCGCAAGTATCTTATTAGGCACAGGCGAAACAGACAAAGACTCGATGTGGGACAAACAACGATTCTCAACACTCAGCATTCGTCGTTACGCCTACTAGTAACTTCTACGTAAAGCCATTGTATAACTTCTATGTGAAGCCATTGTATAACTAGCCTTCAGTTTTGCCAGGATCCTACAACAGTGTAACATATAAAGCATTCATTTTATTGAACTTCTAAGTTTTTGTTAACCTTTAACTTTTGGAGAAGCTTTTTTTTTTTTTTTTTCCTTTTTTTTCTTTTGATGAAGAAAATAGACAGAAAAGGGAATGTGACAGTAAGGAGAAGGAAAATAAACAAACACGCCGTTTCACCAGAACGGAGTCTACGAAAGATTATCCAAAATAAATCATATGGGTCAACTCTCCATCTCCCAACACTGACCACCATTATCAGAGGGCTATTTATCACCATCTCTTATTTGTAACTGTACCTGTTAGACTCTCGTTTTGGCTAAAGGCACACTCCATACTTCAATCTTTGTTTGACTTGTGCAATACCCTTCTTTTCCATATTTATCTCTCATACCGCTAACCTCTTTTATCAACGGAAATTATATTTACGTTCAAATAGTCATGCCACAAGATAAACCATAATGCTTCTGAGTTCTCACAAACTCATTCATTACTAATGCACACCAGGCATGACATGCATAAGAACGGTTCTTCTTCTTTTTTTTCTTTCACACAGAAATGCATAACCGCATCCATCTGATAATATGTGTGCAGAAACTGACCTGACAAATAGCCCATTCTGATACATCAAAAATCTTGCTCTCAGCACAAACAAAAGCCCGCGGTATTTCCACCTAAACGAAAGAAGATCAATTAGAAAAACATCGATGTGCTGCCCAGTTGAGAAAATGAAAAAGATGCATGAGAATTGTGCTACAAAATATTGCATGCTAAAAGATGTGACTCAGTACACAAGAACCAATGATCTCAAAGAGCAATAACATAAGAATTAGGGTCTCAAGGCATATTTGGAATCAGTAGATCCTTCTCAGTTTTCTCCAATGATTAGTGCATCCGGAACTTAAGATGTTTTCATGCTGCAAACATTTTTGTCGGAAGGAGGTGAGGCATATACCCATTATCGTATTTACTCTATTTACAATCTACTTAACAGAGGCTTATATTTAGGGGAAGGTAACCATCTCAACCAGTTCAGTTTGAGGGTGGGCTTACAGTTGTAAGTCTTCAGCTTTGCCTTTATTTTGTGTGGAGTGCCGGTCACATATTTCAGTTGATCAATATTGGTATCCTTGAGGGCCACTGCACTTTGGACCATATATATAAAGGATATCAGATAACTGGAGAGGTGGTGTTTCCGTTCAGGTCTCTCACTTTATATTCGCTGATGACACCCTCTTCTTTTTGTGATGCTTTTTAATACCAATTGCAATGGTTACAATGTGTGTTGATGGCATTGGAACCAGTTTCAGGGTTGAAGGTGAATATGTCTAAGAGTGAACTGATCCTTATCGGTAATGTCCCCAATCAACAGTTGATTGCGATGGAAAGGGGTTTCACGTGAAGTCACTGCCGGTAAAGTACTTTGGTATGCCACTTTGTGCTTCCTTTGAAACAATATCCATTTAGAATCTGATAATTGAACTTATGGAGAAGCAGTTGGCAACAAAGAGAAAGCAATATTCATCGAAAGGTGGGAAGATTAGATTTCCATATAGAACAATTTGGTGGATGTTGACAACAACGATAAGGTTTACAGGGGTGGGGTTCAAGAAAGTTCTCAGTCAGTGGTTTCTCTAAGAATAGATTTCTATATAGAACAATTTGGTAATCAGGGACTCCGTTGAAGGTGAGTTTTTTTTGCATGGGTGGGTATGGAAAATGCTATTCTAACGCTCCATAATCCACAACGAAGAGGATTTACCAAATTGGGTGTGCCATGTGAAAATGCTCCCAAGCAACTGTCACATTTGTTGTTGCATTGTCCGGTTACAAGGAGACTTTGGAAGACAATTTGGGTTTCTTCAGTACTCAGTGGGTTCAATACCTAATGAATCAACTTCAGTGTTGGTCAGCAGCCTGTAAAGGTTTGACATGGAAGATATGGTGAGTTGCACCGATGTGTGTGACGTGGCAAGTTTGGAGGGAGCGTAATCTTTGCATATTCGTTAGCAAGGAGATTTCTGTCCAACTATTAAGGGTCCAGATTATACAGACTTCACGCCTTCACGGTTTTGGTTTGAGGAGATTTATTCCAACCTGATTTTCACTGTTAAGACTTTTTGGATTCGATTAGCACCTACGTTGATCCTTGCCTATATTTACATTATTAATTATTGAAAAACAATTTTTTTCACCTAAAAACGTATGGTTATTTCAAGATCTCCAAAATCTTGAAATAAATGATTTATGTATGCTGTACAAACCTCGCTTAATACCGTGGATTTTAAAGAATTCTAAGTTAGAAAAGGTGCATTGAGCATAGGGATGGCAAAATGGTCCGATCCGATCTGTGATCCGAGTGATCCGGGCCGAATGGATCGGATCCAAATCCGATCCAATTGAAAATGGATCGGATTTGGATCTGGAAAGCCAGATCCGATCGGATTTGGATCTGGATTTGGATCTAAGGGCAGATCCACCGGGTTCCGACCCGATCCGATCCGACGTATATGTGTGCTTTACAAACCCCACTATCACTTCCAAGAAGAATACAATAGTAATTCCAATCTACAAAGCTATTTCTGTTGTGTTTTGGGCTTCATAACTCGCGAACATGCCTTAGCGTATGAAATAGTGTTTATTTCTTATGTTATTTTTTGTATTTTATTGCAAACCCAAGTCGGATCCGATCCGAATCCGATCCGACCACGTATTATATGGATCTATGGATCGGATTTGGATCAGCTGGATGAAACCCGATCCGATCTGATCCGAATCCGGTGATGATCCGAACGGATCTGGATCGGATCTGGATCCCATTTCTCCTAGTCGGATCTGGATCGGATCTAGCCTGATCCGATCCAGATCCGACCCGTTGCCATCCCTAATTGAGCATGTGGCATATGACTGATAATGCCTACTACGTCAGTGAGAAAAGAACTGCTGTCCTTATATCTCCATAGAAAAGTATAATGGGTGAAGAACCATGGGTTTGGAGTTTCTTCTTTCACAAGTTTGGATCCCCATATCAGTAGTTGTAATATCCTGGTTGTTTAATTGTTTTGATAAAGAAGATTCGGCATCTGACTTTCTGGAATGGTCTTCTTGAAAAATGCCATGCCATGTCATGCTACAATGAACTCAAAGCTATTCTGTAAACAGACAGTGTGAAGTACCGCAAGAAGGAACCATTTATCATCTTCAACTACAAACTAGTTAGTGAACTCACTTCAAAAAGTATACGATGTCATAGAAAAAAGTAACTACATCAACATATAAACTTTTCAAAAAACTTAGGTATACAGAAGTTATGAAGGCATAGTAGAAGAGAATATTACAACAGAAGAATGTGAAAGACCAAGGAAGGATTAGAAAAAATGAGAATGACACGCAGAGATGTGAAATAGAAAGATGAGAGGAAATGGGAACAGGGAACCACACATTTTTTAATAAATGTACAACTTTTGAGTTTTGTAATCTAATCTAAAGGTTGTGAATCAAAGGATATAATGATCCAAAAAAGACAAGTAACACAAATGAAATATCTTCTCCCTATGGATAAGAGGGGATAGCTTATATGTTGAGGGCATTCTAATATAGATTGGACAAGCGGAAACTAAAGAAAAATGGAACAATAAATCATGACAACCAGAAAACAACATGCTGAGAGGGAAAAGTAATAAAAGATTCGATTTACAGAAAGTAGAAGCAGACCTTTTGACATTGATCAAAGACAAGAGAACCTCTATATTCAACCCATCCGTCTCCATCCTTGGCTTGATGGTATTGACGACAATCCTGATAGAAACAAGTTCAATTGAATAAAGAGGAGGGAAGAATATACACATTCGCGTGTTTGAACAAACTTTGAGATCAAATTCAAAAGTTACCAAACCTGACACCATCTTGCCTTAGCCTTGGTCCTATTAGTGCACACCCAAATGTGGGAACTGCTACATTTTGTGCACTGTATACGCCTTGATTCTTCAGAAAAGTAATCTGGGCTACGCTGCACAAAATAAAGGTACAAAAGTTAGTATCAAAGAAACCAGAGAATGCTGTCTAAAATTGAGATACTTCAGTTACCAACCTATCTGGCAACAAGAGATCCAAAATGAGAAAGACAGAGAAAACAAAACCCAAAACCCAATTACTCGGAGTTCGCTGCCCCAGATGGTTTTATAACATGAATGAACCATTTGCATTTAAAAACAATTTTAGAACACTCAAAACGAAGGGAGACCAGGAAAAGACTGTCAAATTCATCTTTAGAAATCCGGTCACGTCCTCTAGTGCGCTGCGCGACTTGTGTCAGAACTCATCATGATCAAAAGTTTGCTGTGTATGATTTTAAGTATACCCAACCACACAAATACCTGGTCTGAAGTGTTATGTGACTTGTGAGAGACGGTTTTAGATTCTTCTTTCTTCAAGTGTTCGTCATAGTCTCTCTTCTTCACAGGATCTGAAAGTACCTGACCATTTAATCCACCGTTAGTTGGATGGAGAGAGAGCACGACATAGCATCATGGTTTGAAATGTGGTATGCCAATACAAATTAGTATTACAATTAATACCAAAGGCATCAATACCTCGTATGCACATAGCAACTTCTTGAAAGAATCACTTGCTTGTGGACTTCCCATATTCTTATCGGGATGCACGAGCATGGCCTACAGCAACAGTAAGAAAAGAGGTTAAAGCACCATAATATTAAGAAGAAGACTAAGCAATGATAGTCCAACGAAAAACAACATAACAGACGAGAAAACAATTTTCCTCTCCCCCCGCGTCGTTACCAGGGAAGATTGGACGCCAATACAATGACTACTCCATGTGTATACCCAGTTATCCACCACACCTGTATCTGGGTCGAAGCTCAACACTGACAGCAAAGAGCATCATGGCCTCTAAGGCCATTTGCACCCAAAAACCTGCTTTGGAGCATCATAGCCTCTGAATGGTCAAACCCTCACAAAATTCTTTCCCATTCAGAGGAATGGGACTCTTTTGGCTACCTCATGGCATGAGTTAAGACATCTAGCCCACTCTTGGCTTTAGGCCTCAGTCACTGGGTCTATTACAGATAAGCAGGTTTATTAAGTTTATCTAATCATGTTAACTAGGTAGTTAACCACTTATCATTTTTTTCATCTCCCAGTGTTTATCTTATTTCTATGCTGCAGGTCATTGAAATTTGCAGGTTTCTGGCAGGTGTACATTTCTTATATTATTAAAGAAGTTCTCGACTTCCATTGAAAAAATGATAAAATAAAGTTTCACAATAGATCCTAACCAAGATGAAATTGGCACCCTATCCTGTTTACAAACGAGACTGTCACTATACATCACCTCCTAACACAGATTAGTCGCGAATACGACATCGTGAAAAGCACTCTTAATCTTGGTAACAACAACCCCGTTTAGGTAAAAGCTACGAATATATGACGATTGGCAATCAAAGACAAGTACCACACTAACCATTCTCATTAACTAACCATCACTAGTCATTAATCTAGACTAATAGTTTCTGCTTTCTCGCATCACCGTTTAGTTTTCAGAGCTAGGACAAGGATCCACTTCATAGTCATTGTGATCCTTAATGATTTTACAACCTGGACCATAATCTGCCAATACCTGCATAGAATGTCATGTCATCACAGAAATATCTCTCTGACACTGTATCTTTAAGTTAAAATTTCTGCTATTTAATAACCAAAAGAATTTGTAAGGGTGCTATGCTTATTATCCACACCAATAGCCGTTGCTTTTTATGTCAGTGCCCCACAATCTGAACTTGGACAGTTGTTGTAGTTCTCAGTCATTTATGTTCCTCTGCAATAGCATATCTCAGAATATGTGCTATCCACACTCAAAATAGTATGCCGTTACGGGGAAATATCTCTGAACCCCTTCATAAATCTTTGAACCTCCAAATTTCACCCCATCTCCAACGTACGACATTGCAACTACATGTATCATCATGAAACGGAAGGGTAACAACCATACAAGGCATAACTAAGGCCAACAGTAATGTATCCCAAGCTGCTCGGGTGGCTATCGATGGTACAAAGGACATTCATAAATTTACAACCTTCTGAACGAAGGCGTCATTTCTACAATCAGGTATAACTACCGGGATTGCCGATTTCACCACCTTATTCATGAATAGGCCCATCAATTCAGAGGTTCAATCCCATCTCACTTAACCAAAAAAACATGCTCACAAGAAATAAGGATTGCATGATATAGCAAATGAGTCCAGCCATCTTTGTTATATATCCACGGAATGCGTATTTTGTTACATATTCTGTGAAAGAAAATCAGAAAATGAAAACGGCTGAATCTATGGGTGAGTTTGGTATAACTTATATGCAGCTTAAGTCAACTTATAAGTTACTGAAAAAAAAGTCTGAGACAAAAAATTTAAGAAAAAGATGTGTGGTGAAAAAGGGTTCAGTTAAAAAGTAATTGATGGGACAGTTTTGTTGTTTAGTGTTAATTACCATTATACCCTTGACGTTCTTATGAACCATGTATTTGAGGGTTGCATGGTCTTGTTAACATCTCCCTGAATAAAAGTTCAACAAAAGCTCCAAAATCCCAACTTTTTCTACAAACCATTTTTACACTATGGACTTACAAGTCCAAATCCAAAACATCAGCTTATAGGTCCATACCAAACACATCTTATAACCTGGCTTGAACCTCTAATCCGAAACTAACTTATAAGTTGCTTATAAGTCATACCAAACTGACCTTAAGACACTGCTGCTGTCCTCTGTAAACTCTCTTTTCTAGTTTTGTAAAAGTTTTGACTACCTATCAACAAAAAATACATTGCTGCCCATGAAGATTTATTCAAGCTCTTATTGGATGCAGGTTCAAGAATCCCAAACTCGCCGATAATCTACAAAAGCAAAATACTCCGATAATCTACAAAAGCAAAATACTACCAACAGAAAAGTGGGAAAGTTGGTAACGAGGAAAACAAAGTCAGCATGGTCACAACTGACCTGTTCTGACTACAGGAAATAATTCCGAGTAAAATGTCAGGTGTATGAATGCTTGGCTTTCGAGACAAAGGAAAGTATAATACTACTGGTTGCTCTTTTCTCTTTTTGTATCCAAGGAAAGTGTAAATTAATTAAAAAAAAATTGCTAAAAACATCCAATCTTAATCAATAATTTGACTTCTACCCTTTCACTTAGTATATAGAATTTGAGCACGAAGACAAAATAACACAATCTATAATGGTACTAATAACCATGGTTGTCAAATCGTGATTCGAATCGTGAATCGAAGTCTTAATTTTTGAATCGTGAATCGTAACGATTCAGTCTAAATGTCTAATTAATATTTTTACTAATAAAAATACCTATTTATACCAATGAGACTACTATAGTAATCTAAGGTGATAAATATATGATCATTGAAATGACTACACAGTTATGTCCAAAACTAATGATCATAAAATAGCATCCAAGTAAGTTCACTACTTCAGTTCTACACAGAAGCAAGCAGTGAGCATGAAGAAAATCAAACAAGTTCCATGTAAAAACAAAGACAGTATTGTGCCCTTCAAACTCCATCCTATAAGACACTGAAATCATCCAAATCAAACTCATCATTGTCCTCATCAGCATCTAACAAAAGTTCTAAGAGGAAGTTTGATCGAATTTAAGTTTCTTGGTCCTAGAAATAAGATGTGATATGGTTAGGATATAAAAGTTTCCAAGTTCAAAATATGTTTGTTTGTGAACTTGGCCTTTAAATAATCCTCACATACTTTCAAGAGTGAACAGAGAAAAAAGGTCTCTCCGTGAAAGTTCAAAGTACTAACAAAAAAGTTCAAAAAGAGAAAGGCTAACAGTGGAAATAAAGAAAATGCATGTGGCTGACTAAAATTAGCACACCTTCTTCCGATATTCCTTTTTCAACAGCAACGCGTCAATTTTCTTCTGGCGGGGGAATCCTAATGCTTCATAATGATCCACACACTTTATAATTCGTTGTATCTCATTAATTGAAGCTGCATCTTCTATGACCACCTTTTTCTCTGGGACTTCTTTTTCTTTCTTGACAAAACACGCAGCAGAAGGTAACTTACTAGAAGATTTACATGAGTGTAACTTTTCAGCTTCCGGTACAGGGACAGAATAATCAAAATCTGTGGGGAAGTCCTCTTGTGTGAATGGAGGTGATACTTTAGGCTCCTCAAAATGTGTGGTTTCACTCAATTTATCACACCATTGGAGCAAGCTGTTAAATACATCATTGGAGAGGAATGCCAGGTTGATAGAGAGAAAAACGCCAACCCATCCAACTCGAACTTTAACACAATAGGTTGCATATAAGGTTGCTATAAAGACTACTAACCGTGGGTGGTTCAAAGAAAACAAATAACCTGCATTTGGATAAGGACTGACAGTTAAATGAAGCATGTGAAAGAAGAAATTGAATGAAGGATTAAGTGGTATGTCAGTGGAACTGCTTTGAGAGTTGAGACCAATACATACCACCAACTATAAACAGCGTGCCCGTAATCCAAAAGTTAGCATACATCCATAATAGCAGTATAGCAATTAGTCCTACAATAAAAAGTCCAGGAGTATATCCCAGGTATTGAACTGCAGCCCCAGCAGCTCCCTGTAATCACAAATGCAAACAATGAATAGTTTAGTTGCTTAGAAAAAAAGTAAAAAAATAAAACTGAATGAGAGAAACATATGAAATTGACCGAATTTGATCCTTTCTATAGGATTAGCAAGGTACATGGACAAAGGAGGCTATTTGAACATAACAGGACCAAGAATGACAACCAAAACCTTTATGTCAAAAGTTTATGAAGAGAATACTAAACTTGTCTTCCGATCAAAGAATCTAGTAGAGGTATCAAAACCTTAACTTTTCTAAGTGGACCTGCAATAACTACAAGAGAGACATCTCGCGTGTGTATGTCTATTATGAGAGACATTGCTCTGAGCCGGATAATGACATTCTCCTTAGCTCGACTGGTTTAAGAGCCTGAAGGTCGGTTACATCAATATAGCTGACGACAACAGCATTAAAACTCCAAAGTCGACATCACAATGCAACCTCCTCGTTCACCATGTGTTCTGCCAGCGCATCCCCTTAACTTCTTACTGGAGTATTGATTTCATCTTTTTATCTCATCCAACCGTGTCAATATAATCATTTTCTAATATATTTTTCCTTTGAACTCTCGAAGTCAGTATCCTTCGTCCTTTTTCAGTCATTGCAGTTTCGGAATTCACAAGAAAATCACAGGCCCCTACTTCAAACATCTCCTCAGTTAATAAAAATATCCCATAAATACTCCTTGTAACTTCATGAAAAGGTTCATTAGTGAGTCCATTGGACAACTTACTAATCAAGAATTTTCTAGTTACTAATTTCCACATTTTCATAAAGCTTAACTCAGTAGGCATACTGCATACCACCAATTTTCATTAAGGCCAAGTCAAATCAGCTGCAGTGCACATATAGTCCCAATAGAGCTGAGCTCAAACAGCGAACAAAAAGTCATCCGTTGACTGGATCTGATGTCTCATAAAAAGGGGGTAGCCCAAGACAAGACATAAATAAAACCTATGCACAATTATATAGGCATACACCCCAACAGTAAATTGCCTGAGCTCTTGAATGTCTCAGCCCTTCATTGTGGACAAGCAGTTAACTTCAACTCACACAAATAAAAGTTCGAGAGAGGACTTCTCTAACTACAAGCTTTTCAATTTGGTGAATATTTGTGGAAAATCCTTAAATGAGATGAAGTTAAAAAAAATGAGAGAATCTGGGAACATTCCCCATGTGTAGAATTCATATGTTACCACGTGGGTTCCTTGTGTGTAGAACAGAATGTCATGCTAGAGTCCATATCTAGAAATTTTGTACACTCACTTACAGAAAGGAGTGGCACACTGCCGTAAATGAAGACGTCGTAATTAAGATTATGCCTTAAGCCCAGAAAGGGAATGCCACCAGAAGTAAAACAGTAGG
This sequence comes from Linanthus parryae, assembly GCA_023055425.1. Lineage (NCBI taxonomy): Eukaryota > Viridiplantae > Streptophyta > Magnoliopsida > Ericales > Polemoniaceae > Linanthus > Linanthus parryae. The sequence continues at coordinate 121,086,454 of JALGPY010000004.1, read as the reverse complement.
GAAGCGATTGAGTCATTTGCAGCACACAAGGTAGATGCCGTCTCATAAATAGTTGAAAGAACCTCATATGAATACAGAAGAATATAAGGACATAACAATAGATATGGTGTGTGTGTGTGTGTAACAATATTGAGTATAGCTTTCTTGACAGATAGGTAAAGCTAATCTACCACTTAACTAATATAGATGGTGAATGTAGATTTGATGTCAACAAATCTAGTATGCTCGCATATACTTAAGTTATTTCTTATTTACCATTCTGATACTTATAATGCCATTTGCAGTCTCTTCTGTGAAACCAATTTTGTGAATTCTTCGCTATATAAGGTCATATATCAACAAAGCTCATAAAACTCTAAATTCAGCTAAAGTTAACAGCTTTATACTCCAACACATAGCCGTACCCATCAGGCAAAAGGATAGGGAATATAACGATAATTAAATCTTGCTATTTACTACGAAATGCAAGAGTACTAAAGGAATATCAAGTACACGGGAAACATATCAACCAACTGAACGATGCCTACATGTGTACAAAGTTTTTCTTTGTTGGGACGGTGGGGTGGGGGAGTTCAGCCTGCAATCCAAAACTCGTCCATCCGGCAAAGAAAGCCATCAGTGATATTTACAGTTAAATATCCAATCTATTATTTTACGCCTGCATCTAACTTTTGACTACCAAGACCTCAAATCCTAGTCCTCATTCAAGAAGGCAAGCTATACTCTTAAGTCTTACCAGAGCCCGCATAACGTAATTTAACATGTTTACACAAATAAGAAATCAGAACTGCGATTCACTATGATCAATGAGCATCAACAATTATAATGAGATTACTAGAAGACAGAAACCATATTGCAAAGAGTTTACGAATAAGAAATTACTGGAAGCTCACTTTGTGAATCCTACAACTAAGACCAAAGGAAACGTACCATGCTCATAAGTACATAGGCGAGGCAGTACATTGATGTCAGACTAAGAAAGCAACTCCACATGATAACAAGAAGCGCCGCTGAACCCAGCCTGATAAAGGACTGAAATCCCTGGACAAAGCAGATCCTCCAATAAGTAAGCAGCAGCCGCAACAAACTCCAAAGTCTTATGCATCCACTGGAAACCAGAGGCCAATGCCTCTCCATAATTATCCCCACTTTATCTCTGAAGCAGATCACCCATGTTCGCGCTACCGGGTAATAATGCCTTTTGGATTGCAACCATTTCCACCCTTGCTTGAATAGCCCAATATCCTCCATCTAAAAGAACCCTTCTCTATATCTAGGCGATTGTTTAAACAACACCATAAAATAGCCCAACCGAAACCTACTACCTATCTAGCTTAAACACTTAATTGAGGAGAAGAAAAGCTATCGATATCCATCGATGTGGTCTGAAAATAACTCATATCTCCAGATATGCAATGTTAATGCATCAAAACTTCCCATATCCATATGAAAGCAGACAAATTTAACTTATCCAGTGAGAATCACAGAAACAGGACAAAACCCAAGACCCAGAATCTTCCATATGTTCAATCAGAAAAAGTTCAAGGCTTGTGACTAAAACAGTTGGAAAAACATGACTCAACACTAATTTTGCTTCACATATACGTCTCTCCCCAAAAGCAGCTTCAAAGACATACAAGTAGTCCACTTTATTTCTCAAGATTTTAGCTTTATCTATTTCAGTCCACATGAGGCTGGTCTCTTTCACATGTTGGATCTCAAAACAGATAGGAACAGAAACAGTTGCACATAAATGATGATCCGACCTGAAGGAGATGGCGGTGGAGAAGAAGCAGCAAGAACTGAACTTTTAGGTCAAATCCATCCAAAGAAAGGATCTTTAGTGGATTCTTGTGAGCTGAGCCTTTTGGTTCTCTCCTCTGTAGCGAAACCCTAGCTTTATTTTTCAGGCAATGCTCGTGAAAAAGAAAGTGGAAAAGTTGTAAAAAGGGGGGGTTTCCAAAGAGAGACAAGAGTAGATGGGAGAAGTGAACAGCAGATTTAGAAGAGAAATCTAATTGTGGATTAGGGTTAAATAAGGACGTTTAATCATTCAGTCTGGGACCCACTGTTAGTTAAATGATTAATATTTTGGCTGTTTAATTTCTGTTTGTAGGGTGTGTCTAGCTCTCAATTTGCCACCTCACGACATTTTTCCTCTACTGTTTGTAGCATCCAAGGAATTTTTTTGGGTAACACTAAATTTATAGACAAAACCCGGGGATGAGTGGAAGGAGTGAAATCGTATCGTTCTCATACTCGGATATTGTGTAGTACAATACCTTTTATTTTAAAAGACTTATTGGTTTATATTTCATAAGTTTTATTATAATTTGTGAAATTTAAAGGGTTTAAAATATAATTTTCTTAACTTATTCATACTCTAAAAATAATAAAATATCATAGTAAAATTTCATTCTCTTATAATGCATCCAATGCACCCAAATAATTTTTCATAACAACTCTCTCTCTCTCTTTTCATAACAACACGGTTGATTTCATCTAAATGCTCGAAAAAAAGTCAATTGTGTTGTTTTATAAAATATATGCCTTTTGAGATGCAACTTCTCGCACTTTCAATTCTCGCTACAATCCCTGCAATATACATATATGGGAGTCCCATATATGTGTATTGCATATATTGATTTTTTTAATTAAAATTGACCACATGCTAATCATAACATGGCACTTGAAATTGTTTTTTTTTTTTTTTTTTTGTTTATAGAGCTAGCGGATGAATAGGAACGTGATTGATTTCAGGTAAAAATATAATTATCGACATCAATCTAGGGTTAATTGATTTACAGATGTATATTTGCAGGAGGTTGTAGTGGGAATTGAAAGTGTATGGTGTTCACACAAATTTGTTGTTCAAGAAAATAAACAAGTAAATCTGCGACAAATTCAATTTATGTGAGTAATAAAGCGGGACTACAATCTCTGGTATGTATTTTCTTAAATAAGAAAATAATATCCTTTGATTCTTCTCTCCTTCTTTGATTGAGGGGATTGATCTTCTCCGATTTAGGCGGATCTGATGTTCTCCGATTTGAGCGGAGTTGGGTTGTTCTCCGATTTGAGCGGAGCTTTGATCACCGATGTAGGCGGATCTGGTTTTCTCCGGTTTGGGCGAAGTCGGGATCTCCGATGTAGGCGGAGGCGGCGATTCTGAGCAGCGATGGAGTCCTTCGGGCCTTGAATGGCTTGTTCGTCAGAGCTCTGCTACTTTTGAATCTCCAAGTGTGTTTTTCTCCTTGGGAATGGTCTTCTATTTATAGAGGAAATGAGGGATGATGTGGACTTTCAATATTTATCTCTTAATTTATCTATTTTTAAGAGATAATATCTAATAACATAAATAATTACTATCTCTTAATATTTAATTAAAGAGGTAGCAACTTTCAGTTATTTACACAAAAGACACCTTTTTCCATAGGGTGCTTTTATGTCAATTTTCGTTTGTAGCGTGCCATAATTTTGACACGTGGAAATTAAATTTGTTAAAATTTCCATGTCTACATATGGGTTTGTTTATCCCAAAATACATTTTGCATGTATGTTTAGAAAATATTATTCAAATGTTTTTTTATCGGACTAGTCCGCCAGTTAACATGCCTAAGTGGTTGCGCGTGCAAATCATTTGTTGATAAACTTTCAAAATTTAATTAGTTTCATTTGACTAATGCATACTTCTCAAATTCAGAGACACATCCGGTCACATATGTATATCATAGTAATAAAGACTAGTCATTATGAATATTTTCTCGCATCCAAGACTATCAACAATTGTGGGTGTGCCCTCCCTTTTGTCTAACACAACCAAATTTCTCGCATCCAAGACTATCCACAATTGTGGGTGTGCCTCCCTTTTGTCAAACACAACCAAAATATCAGACTTTGTTTTAAAAAAAGATAGCAGCAGTGGTGGGCCAACCGGACATGCCCGCCAACTCCGTCGCACCTATTCCTGCCTGATTAGCGCCGCCATGCGCCCTCTTTGCTGAGCACGCTAATCATGAGCTTGAGCTACCCCAAGTCTGCGGTTGTGGGTACTCTAAGCATCATGTTCCTTTTCCTTCTAGACAAGGCCAGCCCTATAATAAGGCAGCCGAGGCGGTCGCTTTAGGCCCCCGGCCCGGCGAAGCCCCGTTTTTATTAGCATTAATCTTTTTAAAGAGAACTCTAGTAATTTTAATTACATATTTTGTAGCAAATTCATCAATAATTATATATTAGTTTGGTGGTAGTTTATATTTTTGTCGCAACTTGACCCAGGTTCGAATTTTATCAATCATGTTTTTACTTATCAAAACACTATACGGTCATTGAACATTAACTAAAGTTAATATATTCTTTAAAAGATCAACCCGGCATATTACACACAAATAATAGAAGTCTAAAATTTATTAATTTTAAGCAATGAACTATTTTTTGGGCATTTTTTTCTTTAAACAGGACCCTCAATTTTCTTACTCATTTTAGGCCCCGGAAACCATGGGCCGGCCCTGCTTCTAGACCAAATTCATCGTATCTTTTACCATAACACGAAAATGTAGCTGACACGTGGGTTGAGTAAAGGAAGGGTCGAAGATTGCAAAACCCAAAGAACTCTCAACACTTCTGGAACCCGAAAAATGGTCGGTAATGGTAGAAGAGGCTTTACCGATTCGGGAACTTCCAAAGTAATCAATATTGATTCCTGAAACGATGGGTGGGGCTGAGAAATCAAAATTTTCAATTAATTGATGGAGAACTGAAAGTTGTAACCACGACGCATATTCAAATGGTAGTGGTTGTTGTGCAGCACCGCCGAGAAACAACGTGCAGCAACACTGTCATCTTAGTTATCTCACATGAAGCGATTGCTCAAAGACAATGGTGAAGAATCAATATAATTGACAATAATTGTAACAAAAAGCATCGCCGCTTCAAATTACTGAGTACAATGAAAAATAGTGTAAGTGTACAATTCTAAAATGAATCAGTCTCTAATCTCTAGCAGCAACACTGTCTTCTTGAGGATGAAAAGTTCTTCTGAAGCATGGCTATGGCCGACTAAGGTTGTCTGGCACTATCTGCAAACAAAATATCACCAAGAGTTTGTTTCTTTAGTACGTTTAATCCGATTAATAACCAACTCCAGCTTCATATATAGAAAAAATTAAAGTAAAAGAGTAAACATAATATTCAGAGGCACCACAGCAAGGAACATTACTACGACCAGCTTGGATGATGTGTACTTTCGCAACAGTTTTTGTTCAAGTTAGCATTATGTAGATAAGTACACACAAAGAGCGCTCTCACGAACCACCGTCTTCTTGCTTCAGGCGGGCGGCGCCGCTCCGCCGCTGTTCAGTCGGACGCCGCCTTCCACCACCGCATCCACATCTCGCCCTCCCAGCCACGTCTCCATCACCGCCACCGTGTCACCGTTTGCTTTCAGTCGGCGGCTTATGGAGTGATAAGCACCTGGGCTGGGCTTCCTGGTCACGTGAGCTTGGGCTGGGCACGTGGTCTTTCCAGGAGTTACTTTGGGCCATTATCAGCTGATATGTTTCAGCCATAGTTTTCTACTTATTTTCTTCTCCTGGATTTTTACTAATCATGTACTGATACTATCTGTTGCAGGTCCTGTTGTGTCTTGCAGGCTGGGTGTTTACCACCCTTGTGCACTTTTTCTTTTATTAATGAAAATTCTACAGGTTTATCAAAAAGAAAGTTAGCAGTATGACTTTACAGTTAAACTTCAAGGTAGTAAATTCAGTTTATTACAGTTAGATCTCCACCAACCCCAAGTGATTAAGTATTAGGAAATGGATTATCCACATGTATCAAGTTACGCAACACTTTTCTATTAGTAGATCTACTTGAATCTAATGTTCTAAATAACTAAAGTCAAGCACTGAGGGTGAGATGAAATTGGTGCGGAGACTAAACCAGTTTTCATTCAAGTAAAATTTAGTTATATTACGGAACTTTTAAGAAAGTGATTACCCTGCAGCCTCTGCTCAACATCGAAAGCCAGATCTTGAGGTCTAGAGACATAAGCACACAAATTATTCACCTTTACTCAACGACGAATGGTTTACTTTTTCCTATTTTTTACATAAATAATGTGGTTCCTTAGTGTTAAAAACATGGTGAAGTCAATCTGTTAGTATCAAACACATAGTTCAGAGGCTGTTTCTAGCTTTATACTAGTAATTGGTAAATGTTCAAAGTTCTGTTTCCTGAACCACACTTCTCAATTTAATGCAACTCTGAACTCCACCTTGTAGTCTTGTACATAGATACGAAAACAAGCCACCAAAAATGGAGCAAGCAAACATCAAAGAAATGTGCATGTCAAGAGCATAGTTTTCAAATTGAGATTCAGATTTAATGAATCGAAATTCACCTTCACTGAATCGTGGACTGAATTGAATCGTAAATCGTAAATATTCACATGCAAAAAATATAAGTAGATAGAATAACATATTTTATACACATGATTGAATAATATATTCATGATTTCACAAAAAGAAAGCTCAAATTATTAGAAACTTGCATACATATCTAGTGATTAGTAGTTTCACGCCTAAAAGATAAGAAAAATTAAGATTTACCACGGCATGTGGAGGAACCGAGGAAGTGACTACAAGATCCCAATGAGATGAAAATAATAGGAAACTGATAGCTTTGGAATTAAGAAAAATGTAATAGTCATTTGAAACCTAACATATGTTGCAAAACAGGCTTCTTAGATGGGAGTGCTAACTCAAATACACTTTTAGATGAACCGATGATGAGTTGTACCCTCCTTGTAGCTGTAACTTTCACATCATGCTTATATCATTTTATCATCATTTATCAGAAATTGTCAAGCTGTCATCAATCCGTGGAACTGCCCATATTCAAAGTGATAAAGACATCAAGCATTCCAAATCTGGAGTCCTATCTTCAAATTCTGAGAATGTTACATGCCTTTTATGCTCTCTGACATAAGATCCCCAAATATTGCCTCCAAAATTCCAGATCCTCTCACTAAGTAATCCGCTCATAGGCATGTGGACATGTGTTTATTGAATTCCCTTAGATAAATATGAGCTGTCATGTACGCTAAGGTTCATATCTCATACGCAAACTTAATTTACTAGTACAGCAGAACCATAGAAAATGGATTATGGGAAATGTAAGAGTCATTACACTCTGCAATTGTCTATTCTGAGTCACCGCTACCACTTATCAGTTGCAAGTTATAACTTTTACCAACCAGAGGGCCTTTAACCTTCACTTATGGCAGAAACAAAATCTATTCCAGAAAAGACAGTGTCAAGCGATCACGGTCAACTTGGGAGAAATTCTTAGGGTTCCAACCAAGCATGGCACCAGGACTTCAGGAAATAACTACCCAAAATGACTTCTCAAATGTAAATCAACTGCCAAACAGGAACAAGTAGAGAAAAAGATAGAACAAACAACGATACCTTGTGCCGCGCCCACAGTTACCATTCGATCAATATTGTCAAGACGCCGCTGTATGGATCTCAAAAGTGTATTTAAAGAAGAAACTCGCTTTCTCACTCCAGAAATTTTCACAGCATGCTGCATTACGAAAGGCAAGGGCGCATCTTCTAATAGCTGGTCCAGCTCTGCCAAAGTAGATATCAGTCAGAGAGGTCAGCAAAGGAGTTGGATTAAGGGCAGGCATAAAGAATCTAAAGCTAACAAGATAAGGGAATATATCATGGTCCAAATTGAAGAGTGAAGTTATCAGGTTTATCAAAATTTCTGGTGCTGCAATGGCGTAGTTCTTCAAGTACCTAGTCCTATGTCCCAGCTTAGCTCATCAGAAAGGAGAATGAAAAGATCTACCAAATTACACAGCTATCGCGTCCTGGGTTCAAGTTCACATATTACATTATCCATATTGAAAAGTTAGTCCTTCAAAAAGTGTGACACATCGCTAATATCTCTCTTCTTTGTTGAGAATATTAGACAGATCTTTAATACTTCCTCTTCTCTCTGAATCTTCACTCTTTTCATTTTGGCACTATTCACTGAATCACTTTAATTCGGTGACTAGATTAGTAAAACGATGCAAGAATTTGATAATCTTTGCACGATGTTGTAGAGTAAACTTCACTCTACGACACCATCAAAAATTCATCAAAAAACTGCATAATTTGACTATCCAAATTACCGGGTCAAACTGATCCGATTACGGATGAAAAAGTAAAAAGATGAAGATTCGGAGAGAACGGAGGTAGTACTAAAAAATAGTTAGATTGAACAGCTGATGCGTTCACTCGTGAAGCAAGTAGAACTAGCAATGAGCAGAAATTTTCACTCACTCTCAAACACATCATACAAGAATTCCCACTTCCCAACTTCTCATTCCTCCCCTTTCGGCTTACAAAACTCCATGTCCCTTTAGGGAGTCTAAGTTTGTTCTAGTATTCGAAAGTGAAGAAACTTCAGTGTCCATATCTTTAAGATTCACATCATCTGGGCGCCTGAAACAACTTTCAAAACTAAAACAACAACTATAGATTTTGAGGATATTGTGCTAACTACTAACGGTAGCATTTACTTGTGACAGTAGTTTAAGCTCCATATCTGGTTGACAATATTCTTTTCTAAAACGAACAAAGATCTTCAAATAGATACACCATTTCCTTCAAACTTGAAGACATCGTGTTTCGACCCCTCCCGCCTCCACCCACAAATTGCCTAGGCTTCTATCCTCATTTCCAATGATTCTTCAACCTTTGTTTATTTTCCTACTTATTCAACTATGACATGTCGACATTTCAGTCACAAGAGTGTCCTTCCCAACTTTGTAGTCCCAAACAAATAAAAATTCACTACTTCATTCAGTTGTATGCCAATGGAGATACAAGTGAAACCTCTCAGGCACACATTTTCCTTTCGGATGAACGATTTTGCGAGTTCAGTTCTAAATTCAATTCAGGGGAGAGTTCTGTTGCAAAAAACAAATTGAACAAACAACAGATTACATCATCTCCTTTCACAATTTCCAAACACACATTGTTCTGGCTTATTACTCTTCCATGGATCTACATTAGCCCTAATTTTACTCAATTCAACTGCGTATGAATCGAGATAGGGTTTAATAGTGAAGACCTTGAGTGAGACGGTCGATGGAGGACGAGAGCTGATCTTGACTTCGGATCGTATCTTCGGCTCTGGAATCGAAATCCCTAATTACTGAATTGATCATCGAAGAGAGGCCATGGGCTATTATCGAGGAAGAATCACCGGCTCCGTCGTTCGCGGTGGTATCGGCACCACTGCTACTGAATTCGCCGTCGAGAGATGATGCGGTTGTGCTAGGTTGATGCACGTCGTCTGCTGCCGTCGAATCGCCGGCGCCGGCGCCGGCGCCGGCGAGAACAGTTCCTGCCTCCGACGACATCGATTATCCAAAGAAGTGATGTGGGTTGATTGAGTAATGTTATGGTAAATTGAGCTTATCTTGGACTTTGCCAAAAGTGCATCTACAATAGGATTTTGCTGCGTTTTGACTTTTATCATTATTGGGCTCGGCTTTCCTCCGGTTTCCTTATGTGCAGTTCTAATCAGACGACATCAATCGTGACACGTCATACTATATCTCACGACAAATAACATATTAATTTGTTATGCTTAGTTCCACGCAATCTATGCTATCATCTACTTCCTCTCATCGGAGAAAACTCGTCGCCGCCACCACAACTACCGCCTTCGTCTCACCCAACCCGACGACGTCACCACCACCACCGATTCTCGGTCTCTCACTCAAATTGGATAAGAGATTTCCATGACTCCACAATTACACCACGAACCAAAATCCACCGAAATCCTTGAAATCAGAATCCCCGAATGGAAACTAGCCAAAATTCAAATCGCGCTTTGCTGCTGGAACCTTATTGGATTATGAAATTTTTCTTAGGCAGCCTTTGTTGTCAATTTCGAGTTTTACCTCTACTTTTTGTAAAAAACACAAATAAAAGAGAGCGAAGAATCAAAGCAAGAAGGAAGAATCACAACTTATTAGGTTAGTGGGTCTGGCCATTTGGGTGTTTTAGTATAGGCGTGGCGATGGAATCAGAATTCTGATTAAATGTTGTTGAGGTGAGATAATGGTGTGCGTGGGCAGAAGGAGAAGAATTTACTCAAAAAAAAAAATTACTGAGATTTTGAACCGTTAGATCTGGTCTAATACTGTTTGACGTCGCTCGATCCACGTCGTCCGATTGAACTGCACATAAACTGCACCTAAAAAAACTGGAGCAAAGCCAAGCCCCTATTCATTTGGTCATTTTGAGTCGGTCAAAATGATCTAGTCAAAAATTAAATTAAGGATTTAGAGAAGAAATGAAGGAAGTAATTTGTGGCTTAATTCCTCTTTGGTCAAAAAAGTATGTGACAAGAAAACACAAGAATAAAAGTTCGGCAAGCAATATTTTTACAGACTTGAACTCAAAAGTCTAAATTTAAAATTTTAACTTAAAAACTCGTTCAATCACATCTTACAAGCTGGTTTTAATTTATTGCTCAAAATCGACATATAGATTGTCGGGAACTCCTCGCGCCTTCCTAGACTTCGGTCTCCGCTACTGACAGAGTTAGCAGTAATGGAGTAGGGACTCCAGCTCGCCATGGAGATGCACTACTTGTCTATGAAGGTTCAAACAGATAATTTGGTGGCTAGTCCACTGTTGACGGATGAAACCATTGAAAAATTATATATTTGCGACGCGTTGGCTGATATGAAATCTATAGTGAAAGATTGTTAACAACTCCTCTCCAACTTTGAATAGTTGCCCTTCTCCTTTATGGGTTGCGACGGCAACAAGTTAGTTCATAGTTTTGCAGAAAAGAAAATTGAGGAAGAATATATATGTCTTTTTACTTTTAAATTCCTAATTGGACTAAAGATGTATTCAATTGTGATCTTTCGGGAATGACTAGCTAACTTTAATCGGAATGAGTTTCTCACTAAAGAAATTATTTAAGCATGATTGAATTAAATTTAAATTATGCTCAAAGTAAATAATTTAATCAGAAGGGAATTGATTCTTACACCGGCTACTTTTTATGGTTACACCGGATTTTAGTTGTCGTGACATTATTGCCCTTACTTTCAATTTACAAAATTTTCTCCATTTAGTCTATAATCCTCTAAATAAGGTATGTTTGCATTTTCAGTTTTCTCCGACATTTTTTTATTACTTTTGACATTCCTTATTACAAATAATCATCTATGCCTCTGTTTTTAATTATTTGCTTCATTATAGAATTAATATCTTCATTGTCTCCATGTATTATTCTATGAATTCGTGTGTAGAAGCAAGCAGGTGGAGCAAAACAAGCTCTCTGCTGATGAATTTCAGAAAGATAAATGAAAACTCGTAATAACAATTTAATTAATATCTTCTAACTGTAAGTAGGGTCATAACTGTAATGTTCTGTAATCTGTACATAATAGTTGTTCGGTTGTATCAGAGACTACTAGTTGCTTTTTTTTTTTTTTTATCAATTGCATTTTTAGGTTCTGTTTTCCTTACTGGAAATGGTTTCTCCTATCCCTAATCATTCATCATCTTGTAAACTCACGTGACTTATGAGGCTCTGTTAGTATCAAGGACTGTCAAAAAGAAAAAAAAAATCAACTTTAAGAAATGTCAAAGTTTCTGACAAAAAAGGAAAAAAAATATCAAAGTCAATGGCAAAATGTCGAAAGTATTGAAACTTACCCAATTTAAATGATTTTGGATTAAATGAATAAAATGTTACTAAATTGATGAGTAAGGGTAATAAAGTCACGACAACTAAAATGCGGTGTAACCATAAGAAATAGCCGGTTTAAGAGTCAATTCCCAATCAGAATTGTGCCCAAAAGAAATTTTACACATCTTGTAGCGGATATGAACATGAGAGCCCAATTCTTGTATTCGAAATAAAAGCTAAGACCCACTTGAATTAAATGGGCCAACAGATGTAAGTTTTCGTAAGGTATGGCCCAATCCACATCCAGAGACCGAATCACGAAGGAGGTAACGAAACCCTAGCCGTATATATAAACCACTAGAGCCCTCTTCACCTGTTGATACGCTCGCAGTTTCTTTATCGTCTCTGCTAGTTATTCACTCTCTCGATCCAGAAGGAGCATCGAGCGACGCGTTTGAGTCACCATGAGGGCTAAGGTCAGTTATTGTTCTTCTCATCATGATGTTGAATCTGTTCATATTTGATGCAATTGCTGTTTCTGCTGTAGAAGTTTGGTTGGATTCAACTTAATTGTTGTGTGATTCATCGCAACCGTCTTAGATTATGATTTCAATTGCTGATTGATTCATACTGATATCGATCTTACGAGAACTAGGGTTTTGATTGATTTATAACTCTAGTCGAGTCGGTCTTACGAAAACTAGGGTTTGATTCATTACTGTCTCCTTGTCTATTAGAGATCTGTAGTTGGAATTTTCCTAGTTCACCGTCTTCATATTTCTATTGTGGGTTTGATATTGTTTTGTTTCCAAATTGTAACCTCAAAACCCTTCCTTTGAGGAATCTTTGATAGTGGTTAAGATGAAACTTACTTGCTAACTGGTGTCTACCATAACTTGTGTTCGTTGTGCTTATATTGATCCATAATGAAACTGAGAGTTGTCTCTTTGTATGCATTTACCCTAAAATACAACTTTAACATGTTTTGCTTTAATCAAACATATCATCAGTGTGGGATTTTTCTTTAATCTACCAAACAATCAGATTTAGAGTAGCACTTTTGTATGCAGTCCCTGAAATGAAGTTTTTACATGTTTGCTATATTCTGCTAATCATCAGATTGATAGTTGTTTATTTGTTTGCATTCGTCTGAATGAAAATTTGAATCTCTGCTCTTTTGTTGGAATTTTCCTTGTTTGATGTTACACTAATTGAAAGTCCCGTTTCATGCAAAGATGATCACCGCTCAATTCATGAATTTTGAATCTTCCTTGTTCTGGTACTCGTACGTGAATTGGAAGTGATGTAATTCATATTCAGCAATGCAGTAGAATTATTATATGAAGCATAATTGTTACCCTAGTTGGACAAACCTAACATTTGCAAGGCAACTTAGTACTTCCTTTGAGGCATGTTTCAATTGGTCAATGTTATATTCAACTCCATGACATATATGACTTGCTTAACTTCAGTTTAAGGTACCCAATTATAATGGAGGTATTGACATGTTTTTATTTTTGCAGTGGAAGAAGAAGCGGATGAGGAGATTGAAGAGGAAGCGCCGAAAGATGAGACAGCGATCCAAGTAGATGGTGCAATCCGACAAGGTGGCTTCTCGTGATGTGCTGTCTTCTTCAAACGTTACCTGCTAGCAGGTTTCATGCAGGAGTTGGCGGAGTGTGATGGGAAGCCGGTGCCGTCTAAGTAGTTGCTACATTTAGTTAATCCTGAAGTAGTCTCTACCTTGGTTTATGGTTTTGTAGGCCTGCTAAGAGCCTAAGACCTCATTTTGAATTTACTGTAGTTTCTTGTTTGCAAACCTAAACTCTTTTATTAATGTTAGGATGTTTACCTTTGAATATCAGCTGGTTTTGCTACTATCTCTGCTCTTTACTCTTTTGATTTTGCATGGATTGACTTTTCTTACCTTTGAATGTCTTTGCTCGTATGGTTCAATAGAATTTCCTTCCTCCAGGGTTTGCTGTGGGGTAATTATTACTTATCCAGATGGATGTTGATTAGAGTTTCCTATGCAGGATTCATTGGAGAAGCATGAATCCATTGGTGTTTTGGGTGGTTCTTATAATATGCCTTTCGGCAACTTTGTGGTATGTCCGTATGTGTTTTTATGTATCTGAGACATCGCTCAATTTTAGTGGGTTGCAGGAGTGTAAACCTTGTTTGTTTAGTATGAATCCATTACGGTGATAAAGAAGAACCGTTACAGGGCGAGCAACTTCTTATGATACTTGTTCTGCTGCATCTCAGAGGAAATCGCGATAGCGTTTGTCGAAATTCTTAGTAGAACTGACTGTCTTTTGGCTGCGAACTGGTATACACAGTGCAACCTGCCCCAGCAATCTGAACAAGAGTGCAAAAGTGCATACTTCTGCCATTAATGCAAAATCAACCATCGGCCGTTTCATAGGCTCAATGGTATAGGTATCAGTTAATACTGTGTTTTAGTTGTTCTTGACTAATTTTAATACAAATACTATTTAGTAAAAAATCGTTTTAGTACCCCCATACTTTAATTTAATCCCCTATTATGTGAGAGAAATAGACTGACTTGGGGCCACTTTGGGAATGTTGTGAGTTGTGACTGAGTCCGGATCCTTTGCATCAAAGAGATAGGTGTCTCGATTAGGGTCATATTGACGTTTAAGTAAAATTAAGGGGTTTATGGGTGTTTTTGTTGTTATAGCAGTGGTTAATTGGTATTTTGAATATTAGTAGTGGTTATTTTGCAATTCCTGAAACTATATGCTTTATAAGCATCTCCTGCCGGAGGAGGTGAAAACATACACATATTTTACATGTTTTAAATTTTGCTTGACATACATTTTAAGGGTTTACTTCAGCAATATACTTTAATTTGTGACTTAACTAGTTAAATTATGCAATTCTAAAATGCATGGGAAGAGAGAGATAGACATATTTTTTAGTCTTTCTACTTTCTAGTTCTCTGAATATAATAAGAAAAATGCATGTTTTGTAAAATACACGTGCATTACCTCTTGGAAGCTTGGAGCTCAATATTTCACTAACTTCTTTATATTTTTTTACTAATGATGCAATTTGCTAAGCCTCTATACAGAGGAGCAAGGGCGGATCCACGTTGAGACAGGTGGGGGCTATAGCCCCCACTCAACTTGTAAAAATTAAAATTACAGCCCTATTTTGTCAAGTTTTTTCAATTTAGCCCCCACATTAATTGAAGTATAGCTCCCACTTAGTATTGTAAAATTTAAATTTACCCTTACATTATTAATTTTCATCTAAGTTAGCCCCCACTGCCATGAAATCCTGGATCCGCCTCTGCAGAGGAGGGGATCGATGAATGCATTTAGAAACCTATCTTCTTTCCCAAATATCTCTCTCCATTGCTTTTTGAATCTCTCATTCTATCTCTCGTTCTCAATTCTATGATTCCGCTTCTCATTCTTCCCAAATAGTTCTTCTACTTCTATTGATTTGAGCACGAATCCATAGCTTGGATTGTGACAATAGGGGGCAGTGGCGATAACTTTGAAACTAACTCGATAGGCATGCGCTTGTATATAGCATTAGGTTTTATGTTGTAACATAGCTTGATGTTTAAAGATCGAGTTGTGACACTGTGAAGGTTCAGAAGAGAACCAGCATAGAGCAGATAAATTGAGCAACAATTACGCAATGTGCATTGGCATATCTTCTATAACTACCAATATTCATTTGTAAATTAATAGAAGACAATGAACATTGTAGTGGGTACCGCTGCAGCAATTGCGTTCTGTAACAGAGTAAACAGGCGAGTTTACAATTGTTTAAATAAAAAATAGTAAAGCTAACCTAGTATGTTTGACCTAGCGGGCCGGGAAAGAACTAGTCGGAATAATTCGAAGGACGTGAAAAGAACTAGTCGGAAGAACCAATCCCATTACGACAAGAAAACCTGGTCTTACTTCGACAACGTTAAAACATACTAAGACTTCCTGAGATATTTTCGCAGGCTGCGTTCTCGTGTTCTCCGTCGTAGAGCCGTGACGTTAGGTGGATACACATCAACGCTGCAATCTTCCAAACATCTGTAACCAAGCTAAGCTTTTTAAATACCTACCTTGCTGATCACTAAAGTTTCAAGAGCTTGAAATAAGTGAATTGGATTTGCTTGCAAATAACTACCTCAAGAACTACCTAACAGCCACCAAGAATGGATAGGCTAGTCAATAGCTAGAGCAGTACAAGTCCCCTAATCTTTGTTCACTTTAATTTCCAATATGCGTCTGATTTCTTCAAACATGTACAGTGCTACCGTAATTCATGCATGTATTTTGTCTGTATTTGGTCCACGACTCTGAATATCGTGCACGTGGTATGATAGTCATTAGGGCAGAGACTATTCGGCAGTGCATTCACAGTCTGATGTGCAAAGACTATTCGACAGAAACTTTTTCTTATTTAAATACATTATACAAATGAACAAACAAACATAGCTTAACACCAAATCTGACATTAACCCCTGCGAGAGGAAGAAGTTGTGATATACTACAAGGCTATTGATTGCTAAAAAGCAAGTCACAGCTGAGGAATCAATGATATTTCAAAGGAACAAAATGCCAAGGGTACAAGTATAAGAAAGGAATCAAACAGCTGAGTATACAAGTATTTTAACGTCATTCCAGTCCCCTCCAGTGCTTGATAGTTATAAAGTATCAGATTTATAGATATTTATAAAGTATCAGATTTATAACTTTAGTGATTTATTATCAGGAGGTGCTCAGATATAAGCAAGGAAACTACGGTATACTCCAAGCATTATTTACCAGGATTCAACAATATCATTGGTAACCCTTTTTTAAAGCAACAAGTTCTCTACTATGTTTTTGTCTCCATTCCATATTGGTTGAGATTGAGCGGCTTCAAGCTGTATAAAAGAGCTGCTGCCCGTCATCTGGTGTGCATTAGTCGCCTAGTTTTGTTTTTTGTTTTTGTGGTTGATAGTTAAATGCCCGTCATCTGGTGTACATTTGTTTCTTCTCTTTCAGCCTACTTCACTTTTTGTCACTATTCACTGAGTCACTTTGTCTCGGTGATTTGATTAGCAAAATGATACAAGAATTTGGTAATCTTCACATGGTCTTGTAGAGTAAACTTTGCTCCACAACACCATGAAAAAAATTCAAAAAATTATATCGTTTTGCTATCTAAATCACCGAGTCAAAGTAACACAGTTACGGGTTGAAAAGTCAAACCAGGACATTCCAGAGAAA
Source organism: Linanthus parryae (assembly GCA_023055425.1). NCBI lineage: Eukaryota > Viridiplantae > Streptophyta > Magnoliopsida > Ericales > Polemoniaceae > Linanthus > Linanthus parryae. The sequence goes on along the minus strand of JALGPY010000004.1, from coordinate 121,069,487 downwards.
ACGGAGGAAGTATCATTTTTGGCCCAACTGCACTATTTATTTACTGCGTTTCCTAAATATGAATCGACCTTTTTTAGGTGATTTTTCTCTTAATGCTTGAGTGCTTTTTGAATCCGTTGAGTGGTGACTCACCACGTACCTTTCTGGTGACTACCTGTGCATCGAATATGAAGCGATGCAGGAAAGACGATGACGAGTCTGTATGAAGAACTGGCATCTCTGACTATCTAACCCATCTCATTGTTTGATTACGCTATCAAAGCTTGTGATGTGATATGCCATGATCTGTTGGAGCATCTTCCAATAGAGTAAGAAAACACTTTTTAGTTAAAGATGTATAAGTTTGAGAGGTTTTAGGCCCCAACAGGTCATGCATATAAAGATGCAAAATTCTCAATCGGCATTGTCCTCGCTAGGTTTGGCGAGGAAATATGCCTCGCCATCTTTCCAAAAAATTCTAGCTACGACTTCCGCTTGTCCTAATTAAATATAACTTTAACATAGTTGATTTAAAATGTTAATTTAATTACTGTCTGACTCACCTATGATATGACCTATATTACTTTTAATATCTTCTAAATGTAAACATTTAAATTGTTTACGTTTAGCTAATTCTGTTGGAGACAACGTGAAAATCTTGCTGGATAAAATGCAAAATGGTGTTTTTAGGCACATTATGCATTATTTTTGCCTACTACTATTGGAGATGCCCTTAAGTGGCTAGTGTCCGACAATCATGTCTTGGATGAAGTTCAGTAGGGGACTAAAATAGGTAGTCATTTAAAAAACAGAAAACCTGGAAACAGAAGAGCTTTCCTTGACATGAAGGTAAATTTTGATGCAGAAAGGTCTTGGTGTCACAAGTCCTGGTTTTGCAATATTTGTTCTTGTGAAAAATGTCTTTTGATCTAATTCAGTTATCTCTTATGTCCATCTCAGTATTCTGTTTTTGCTTTAGATAAAATGAACGTAGTCTTCTGCATTGCCGTTCTTAGTGTTTATTATGCATTTATAATTGATTAGCCAGGGCTGAAATCACTTGTTATTTTGCATCCCCCTTGTTTACATGTTATTACTTGATATGCTATAATATTTTTCTATAACTATCTTCTTTCTATTTGCGCGGAGTCTTCATTTTTATATAAAAGCTCCTCTTTTCAGGTAGAATGGCAGCCTATATTTTGTAACCTGCCTTGATAATCTACAGAAGGTTTTATTTTTTCCTGATTATTAAAAGATGACTTGTCAAATGTTTTGAATTTTCCTCTTACAAGGATGCCTCTGCTTCTCTGCACAGCTCAGACGGTTTAACTTAGGTACCATGAACAAGCACAACTGTCTTTATGTCTCTTTGTGTATGTGTTCGCTCTCTTTTGTGTCCTTGTGCATGCGTTCAACTTTTCAGATGGAATGCACAATCTCTGTTCGTGCACAGTTGGAATTGGTGATTGGTTTGGGCTGGGTATATTCTCCTGATTATAATTGGATAATAATGTTTTACCCCACCTAGGTAACTCTCTTGGATAGAAGATGTTCTCACTTGGTCTACTCAGATTAGTTTGAACCCAGCGATTCATGCTGTACAGACTTCAAAATATCATCCAGATAATATGCAGTTTTACTAATAGTGCCTACAGAAGCCACAAATCCACTAAAATTCAAAATAGTACATCTTCTCTGCCAGAATTGCAGAAACCGGACACAAACACAGCGTTATATACTATTGTAATGCATCATGTTCACCTCAGACATGTCAAGCTACATATCTTTGAGACTCGGAATGGCCAGACTATCAAGTGAGGGTGTCAGCTTCCCTGCAGCATAGACAGAACAAACTATTAGGCAAACAATAGACTAGCCGAAAGACATCTATGACTCAACATAAACTTCCCTCAGCTACCTCAATGAAACTACATTTAGGCTGCTCCCTCAACGAAACAACACTGCTTCTGATTAATTACATACATCTCTAATCAAGTCCGAAATTGGCTTCAATAACCTAGTTTTCTTATCTCCACTCCTGTATACAGATTTACATTTTGATCAGAATAGAAAATCATAATAAACATGCATTTAAGATACTAGACACGACAATCTCCAAAGAGCAAGATATGGACACAGCGGGGATACATCAATAAATAAAAGTATCGTTCAAGTACTATAGGTTTATATAAATGTCATTGTAGTATAGAAAAAAGTTATAATCGAAAAATAGTAGTTAAATGTTTGAGGATATTGATACACGTTCCTTTTTGATAATTCACGTTCCTAGTTAGATCATTTGTTTGTTCAATGTTTTTGCTTCCCTGCGACCCCTGTTGCACTTGCCCACGTGAGAAGCACTCATAAGACTCCCATTTTACTTGGCTAAGCTTCAAGTTATTTGTGCTGATCGTAAAAGACCCCTCCCCCATCCCCAAAAAGCTCTAACCCTCTCCCACCCGCAAACGAACCCGCCCCTTCCCAGTCACGGCATAATCAATGATCCTCTACCACTGGAACTGCAGTGGATTGGGCCAGCCCCTGAAAGTTCACAATCTCCGACTTGATATCCTCCAGCACCGGTAGGATTTAAAATGGAAACCAAGCACATATCTTCGTTTACTAACACTGAAGAAAATGGGGCTTCAAAAGCTCCATAGGAGTCGACCGTAGTGACTTCAAAGGTGGGCTTTGGCTAGGCTGAAATCCCTTTTTCAGTCTCTTTCATTTCGAAATCAATGAACTTCATAATAGTTAGAGTTAGAGAACCAAATCTCCCTCCATGGTACCTTGCGCTAGTATTTACCCTTATCCAGAGTGACAGTTTGGGATCAAATCCATGACGCCCTAAAATCCCTTGCGGGTCCCCAAGCTTGCATCGGAGACTTTATCCAGGCCACCACCTCAACCGCCGACAAGTGGGGCATGTGAGACCTCAGAGTCACCTCACCTCTTGCTTTCCTACCTTGAAATCCCCTTTTCAGGCCCATCGCTCACATGGACCAACAACCGCGAAGGTATCCACTGCACCTATGAGAGGGGTCTCTGCAATCCCCATTGGCTCTCTACCTTTGCTCAAGCTCATAAAAAAACCTTCCCATCCTAGGCTCAGACCACGTGCCTCATCCTAGGCTCAAACCAAGAAAGCCTGAAAAAACGGTTTTAAGTATGAAAGGTTTTGGATAAATATAAGCTCATGCAAGAATACTGGAACCCTCATGTCCTCGCATCAGCACTCTACTAAACAGTGCAAAGATGGAAGCAGGTTAGAACCGGAGTCACCCCACTCCATCACGAAATACAAAACCTCTAAGCAGAACCTCCTCTGCCAATCTTTACTATCTTAAAAGAGTGAATGGTGGAGTATTGATTCCTAAGATCACTTATTATAAAAGTGCATCTCTAGAAGTGTTTATTACAAAAGAACCTCGGTTAAACCTAGGCTATTACATATTACTATTCGTATGAAAGAAACGTCTCGCGACTCTTCCTTGTAGGTACGCGACTCTTCGGTAGGAGATTCCCAGACCAACTCTTTCTGTCAATTGCCAGTTCCACCATTCCCTTTGGTCAAAGGACGAAGACGCAATGCATGTCCCCTTCGCATTCGACTGTCGCTACAGCGGGACGCCACTGTCTCTAGGAGAACTGGAGTAACCCTCTCATTGTGTCTCTCTCCCTCCCCCCTCGCTGAAGGCATATGACCAACAGACCGTAATCAATCTCTCAATTTCTTCTCCCTCTCTGTCTATCTCTCCGTTAACATTTGATCAATGTTTAAATATATCACCCTTTTTTATGTTTCTTCCTCTTATTAATTGCTTGTCTGTATGTTTTTAGTATGCAAATTTTGGTTGATTTGATATTGCAGGTGTTTGATTTCATGTTGAATGATGGATTTCAATGAACTTTGGATGTCAAAATAGACATTCTTGTTTTGGATGAGATGAGAGTATGTGAGAGTGAAAGTGTTGCCTTGTTTTCCAAGGCTTGGTATTCAGAATACTTGCCCTGTTTGCAAATATGAACTTCCCCCCATAGAGATGACCCTAGGCTTTAGCGCTGGAGAAATCATAGCACTGGTGGAGTGCAGTGAAGGCTTGAGAGGTCAGGTATGTTTGGACATCTTCTTTTACTTGTGCCTTAATTAGGTTTTTTGCTGTTGTCGATAATGGTGGTGTTGCAAAGAATCCATTTTTCTTACATAACGATGACATTATGTATGTGATTTGTTTATAATATGAACTTTTTTGTGGCTGATATAGTTCCCTGATTTACTATTGATTTCCTCCGCGGTATTAAAGATCATTGCTCGAAGTTTCTTCTTTGTTGGCTAAATGTAGGATTACCTTTTACATCAATCCTTCTTGTTAACTCGTGCATAGGTTTGTTTACTTTGGTGAGATTCCTCTTAGGGTGGCATTTGTGACTGCTTGTCTGCCGCCAAAAGACAATAACAATTTGTAGGCGGATTTGTTTTCTCATCAATTAACTTTTTTTTTTTTGGATCTGTGTCTGTAGTTGGATACCGGGTATGTGTTGGACATGCTGGCTTGCAGCCATGCTGCGGCATTGAATACTGAATCGTTGTTGACTAGCTTGTGGATTAATGGTCCAAATAACTGAATGTTGAATAGAGTTACTTGTTTGAGATCGAAGGTACTGGTATATAATACTGAATATAATTTGACTACCCCTGTGAATCAATGGTCTAAATAATTGAATGTTAATAACTTTACATGTTTGAGATCGATGTAAACGGCATATATGTCATCTTGTCTTCCGCCATAGCCATGTTTGCACTCTCTAGAGTTGAGGTTGGTAGAGTGAACTTTGAAGTACATGATTACGTTTCCAACGCCTTAATTTCGTCTCTTACTCTAGGTGACTAAAGAATTATGGTGCAAGGTCTCTTCAAAGGCCAGTGACACCACCCAAAAGGAAGGGGGAATGGATGCGCAATTTGTGAAGGAAAAAAGGGGTGTTGCCTAACCCCTCCATCTGTGTTTTGATCATTGGATCATAAATGAGTAGTTGGGTGACTTTGATTGTAACTTTTTGCAGGGTGTGGACTCTGCCCGCATCAGACAGTGAATTCATGGCGATTCGTCGGACCGGGCAAAAGATGAAGATCATATATGAAGTTGACTATGTAACTAAAAGGTTATGATTCAGTCGCGCTATATCAATGTGTCAATTTCAACTGATGCACAATATTAGCAAGTATGGGGGCATAACATGATTTTGCATCTTATCAACTTAAGTATTGTGAATACATGTGATGGTTGGAAGGCTTGGGTTCACTTCGTAGTTAACCGAATACTTTGGAGTGTGGCGTTTTAGAAAGCAAGTTCCTTTGTTCGTTCATTTTCACATTTAATAATAGTTAAAGAATTGATATTTGTTTGTCTATTGTTTTTTTAGAGGCTTTGTTTGTCTATTGTTGATAACTGATTGGATATGGTCTTCTAACTTCATTGCTCATGTTAGAAAACACTAGATCCAGTACCTCAGTGAGATTAGATCCATAGCTCAGGCATTTGAGTTCCTAATTGTTTATTCCATTCTCGTCCTGCGGAATCGCTGATTGAGTCTCGAGTAATTGGTGGTTATAAGTGATAGATGTAGCCATTTCACAGATGTGAGGTTAATAGATCAAAATTTAGCAAAAATAGAGAAACAAACTGGATTTGAAATTTATATTGATTTAAAGAAATCTCAGCTTGGGACAGGTTTGATTTCGTTGTTCAGAAGAAACTAATTGAGTTTTTGGATGATTAATATGATTATATTATTTTTGTCCAATGGGCTCATTTTGGAATTGTTAGAGACATTGTTCCAATTGCCATCGGATACTTTTAGATGCATAATGGTGTATGCTAATAACAGGTTCCTTATAGACTGAGTAAGAACACAAGTTATGCCTCCAAGGACTACAAAAAGTAGGGAAAGGGGATTGGAGAGGAATCTAAAGGAATTTTGGGAAGATTATCACACCATCATAGGTCTGTAGCTGCACCTGCTACACATGAAGGTTAGGAGTCTGAATCCCGATATCCCATTCTTTTTCGTTAGAATATGCTAGAATAGAGGCTTAAGTTTACACAATACTGTTTTGTTAATTATCACAATGTTGCTTCATAAAGAATTTAGTCATGAAAATCTTCATATTCTTAGAGAAACTTTGATTGTGCATTCATAGACTGCTAGACATTAATTGCTTTGAAGCTTCTGATATATTATTGCCCAGAGTCTCATACATAAGTATTCGCTGGTTTTAAATGTAAGTGCATACCACTCCATCTCTGCTCTTTGTTCCCATCTTGACTTTTTGACTCGTATCTAGGCTACTTTGACCGGGTGATTTGGATAGCAAAATGAAGCGTTTTTTTTTTTTTTTTCACTGTGTTATAGAGCAACTTTTACTCTACAATAACATGAAAAAAGTATCAAAAAATTGCATCATTTTGCTATCCAAATCTCCGAGTCAAAGTGACCCAGTGAATAGTGTAAAAAAATCAAATGGGAACAAAGAGCAGAGACAGAGTGGTATTTGATTTGTTTCCCTTCAATGAGTAAATATAAGTTAAGGTTAGTATTGAAACAAAAAAAGTTAATATGGTCAGTACTTCAAGGCCAGTGCTAATGTCCAATTAAAACAGCAAAAGATTTTTCTTTTAATTAAACTTTTATGTCCTGCAAAACATAAGATCTTTATGAAAAAACTTAAATTTATCATGTCTTTCATCTTTTTTAAGAGAATTAGTGTTTAAATCTGGAATATATGATGACTTGCCTAATCTTTTTACGAGATAAGGAATGCCCCATATGGTAGAGTTTGTGAGGCTTGCGAGTTCTTAAGGTTAAGAATTATATAAAAAAATGTTGGTCAATGGAAATTTGGGAAGTTGTTTTGGGAAGTTACTAATTGGGATAGTGTACCGACAAGAAATCCTAATGCTAAGGATATTGTTCGGCTGTTCGAATCACAGATATTTCAAGATCATACAAATAGTAAAGACTAATGATGCTCTTCAAAATGTTAAGGTAAGGCTCAATTGATCGCATATGATTTTTCTGGCTTACTTGTGAAGGGGGTCTTATAATAATATAATAGTATAATAGTATTGTGTTGCCTCAGACATCTTATACCATCCTTTAGATTTGATCACTGAATTTCAAACTTGTGTGTATTGAGTTTGGTTTTACGATAAGTTGTTGAGGAAGACAGCGATTTTGTGGAGGAATTGAATTCCAATTAGGATTAAAGAAGGAAAAAATATGCGTTATTTCGCACAAGGTGATGCTAGCATGTGGAAACTTGTTTCTTCTGACCTGCCATACGACCCAGGTCGAGGTAGCATATTTAGTGTTCTGAAAAGCTGTTGGTAGCTATATATTCCCTCATTCCCCGTAAGCGTTTTCTTTGAAATTCTCGGGCTTTGTAATTTTCTTGGTTATTTTTTATGCAATTGTTGTTTTTTTCTTGTTTAGAATTGACGGTTGATTTTGTGGTTTTAAATGTGAAGCTTATCGTGAGTTGAACTTAATTTGGTATCGTATGTTTTTTTTCTTGTGCAACTTATCCCTCATCCCTACCTCATGAAATTTGGAGACTGGAAGGAGTCGGTTGTGTTTATCATAACCGTCTAAGGAAAACTTTCATAATGTAAAGGATAATTCTGCTAAATATAAACCTGCAGTGGCTAGCAAAGGTAATAAGTCACTACTTTATCCTTGATTTTATACCCTGCATACTACTTGGAAAATATATAATTTTGCCTTCTTATTTCGTACCAATCTATTTGCATAGATTTTCACTTGAAAATAGAAGCTTATACGTGTTGCTTTGATAGAGTTCTTGTTAAACAACATTCCAAAATCTGGTTTCTGTTCAGGAAAGTTTGTTCAAATTTCAATTTAATACTCCCTCCTTTGTTTATACGTCCCATTTGACTATGCACAATGAATAAGGAAGTGTATACTTGTGTAATTGTCAACAATGTCTGTCTTCAACTTTGTGTATACTTTTTCATCAATATTAAGAATTTAGAAAAAAAAGGACAAGATATGAACTTCACATCTAAAAAGAGGAATTATATTTTGGGACATCCCGAAATAGAATAGTGGACACATAAAACACAGACGGAGGGAGTATAGCCCGGTACACAGAATTCATATAGTCTACTTATAAACTAAGAACCAATCATCCATTCTAGATTCAAGAATGACAAACAATTATATAGGTTCAAGAATGACAGACAATTATAGGTTACCCCTCTTGAGCCTTTCGACATTTTTGTTGTTGATAGAATGGTCTTGGTAACAAAGTTGCACATCATATGAGTTGTTTACCATTGTTCTGTTTATTTAAAACCCATAGCAATATGCAATCTGAGGAAATTCTTCACTTTTTGTGTTGGAGTAATTTAAATGATTAGCACTAAAGTTTATAGATCTGTTGTTGGTATTGTGTAGCTTTCAGGAGGTAGTTTTGAATCTATATGCTTCTATTTGCCTATATTTCAGGTTCCTTGGAGCGTAAGTACTAAGTTGGTATTAGTTCCCCCCCCCCCCCCCCCCCCCCCTCTTCTTTAAGTGCCTACTTCATCAATAATATATATATTTTTTTTCATTTTGTACTAGCATATATGCAGTGCCTTCCAAAACATAGAAACTCGTGAATTAAGTAAACGTTTTTGTTCCAAAATACCCGTGGAGGAAGTACCACCTTGCCACCTCAACTCAAGTAGTGCCATCACAGGCGATGAGATTCTTTAAGTGATACCATAATATCGCGGGTGGGCTCTTTACTTACATCAATTTATGGCTATCGTAGCAGGATTGTTGAAGTTGCTAATTTCTCTGTTGTTTCGTAGAAATATGGGCCTTGACAATGTTGTAATTGAGAAAGTTTACACCAATTGTCTCAGGACATATGGATGGTGATTTCACGTGCAACGCACGTGCCCCTTACTAGTCAAGACCAAATAACCCAAACTTCCACTCAGACAGAGTCTCCCCCAGGCTACAGCTAGACAGCTCCTGACAAAGGAGGAGGAACACTGGACCCGGAAATAGAAGATCAAATAGCTGCAAGCAGGAGATTGAAACACAAAGATCTTCCACTAACTCCCCGAAAAAATAGCTAAGAGAACCCACTGCTGGTAAGGAAAGCTGATGAACAGTGCAGACTCTCCGACTCTTCATGCCAACTGGCTAAATATGTGTTTACCTCCCTCCCTACCTAAACTACACATGCTCCACTTTCGAAGTTCCACTCTCATGCGACAAGCTCACAGCTGCCGCAAGATTCCTTCGTTGAAATCCAAACTTGTCTAGGCCCATGCGACTTGCCAACAAGCTCACTCTTTCAAAAACAAAACCTTATTGCCAGACATCAGTAAAACCAATCAGGCCCTCCTAGCCATGCAGTGGTGGCGCCCAGAATCCTAGCCATCGGACCACTCCATGCCGTCATCACTGTGATCACCTGGTTTGGCCCTTCACCAAAAATGGAAACTACACGGCAAAATCTAGCTACAAATTCAAATTCTCGCCAATGCAGAAATCCCAGCAAGTCACATTGAATATTTCACGTGCGAGAGATATGATGACAAATGGAAAACCAAGATACAGGGCCCTCGAAAGCAAGCAAAATCTCACTACAGAAACCATTCCAATCCCCTTCCAACGCAGGACCCAGCCTAGTTAACCGACCACAGTGAAAGTCACCATCGAGGTGCATGGAGTTTGGGACAGCTCCTCAGGTTAAGCAGGAGTTGGCTTTCTCAAAGGACAAACAACTCCTAGACAGAGAGAAACGCATAACCTATGCACACTTGGCCCTCCACTCCGAATACCTTGCCATCTACTAAGCAGGATACTTGTGCCATTCATCTCATTATCATTCCATACTACCAGCAAACATAATCCCCCTAAGTTGTTGGGTTGGCAGTAGAACTTGTTTGGCGGGCCTCACTGTAAATTATCTGCCTCTGGAGAAGGCATAAACAGAAAATGAGCGCTTATATTATTACAGAGAATTTGATACAATAGAGGAAATTCCGTTGTCAACGTTTAGGAGCATTTCACTGACAAGTAGACCACACTGCTAGTCCTCCTCGGAGAAGCATGACTTTTTTTTTCAATCAATAGAGCAGAGGTTTAGCAACACTTACAACTGTCAAACCAAAGGAGATGCATCCATGCACACAAAGAGGAATCCAGAAATCCACAAGAAGTTGATACGATTGAAGCTGATACGATTTCTCTTCATAGGCATTTGACACAGCTTGCCAGCTTGGTATATGCTATGCTTCCGCTGCATGCCAATGTTTTCGTGCCGTAGAGTGAAAACCTTGGGCTGTGTCAAGCAAAGGTTATTATTAATCGTTCAAGTTATTTAACAAATTTCCCAAGAAAACATATATTAAAGATTATTCCATATTTGCTTACTTGAAGCGCAGCTAAAGAGAAACAAACATCAACATTTTCTGCCATGTTCAAGCCATATACCCCAGTTTTGGGCTCCACAGAGACAGCTTTGCAGAAAACTGAAGACGAGAACTTAATGATAAATTGGGAGTTGTCCATTCGACTCAGTGCATGCTTTGGCAACAGCATTTAAGCTGAGATCAAAATTAAAATCTGCGACAAAATTAGTTACATATGGAATTACAGTTTTGAAGTAAGATAAAAAGTCTACTTGAGATGTAAATCTGCAAATCACATCAGAGTGAAAGTTTATATGGGATACTTTTCAAGATGTGGAAGAATCAGATTTTAGTTCAATTGAAACACAGGTAAAATTGCGTAGTTCGAAATTAGGAAATAAAATTCATGTTTGTCACCTCATAGGCATAATCTCTATTCCATAGTTGTCAAAATCTTACGATTCACGATTCGTATCCTACGATTCGATTCGATTCACCCATGAAACGATGCGAATCCCTTAGTGAATCTTTAATGGACAAAAAATTATTTGAATCCCGATTCAAGAATCGGAATCTTACGATTCACTTGCGATTCAGAACGATTCTACGATTCAACTTCAATTCATCTGAAGGTCTAATTGAGTTGCAGCATCAGTCTAAGAAATCATACTTCCTACAATACTTTTATGTCTGTTTTACAACATGCATTTGTTTTAAGTTACTAGTGCATTTGTCTCAAGTCCAAGACTAATAGTTTTCTATTATTTTCAATCTCCTTGGCATCTTGTAGTTCCCTTGCTCTACATGCCTGTCTATATCTAGATTATTCTTTATATTTTCGATGTGTGAAACTCCTAATCACTAGTTACGGATGTGGGTTTCCAATAATTTGAGCTTCCTTTTTGTAAAAATATGAATATTTTGTTTAATAATGCTATAACTCTATGAAATATTTTATTATATCTGCATAAAAATATTGCAAGCTGAATCTTTACGATTCACGATTCGATTCGATTTACGATTCAGTGAAGGTGAATTTCGATTCACTATTTGAATCCCGATTTGACAACTATGCTCTATTCTCTATCATATGATAATTAACTTTTAGACCTCTAGAGAGGAGTACAATGTCCAAAGGAAAACCACGACATTGATATGGTAGTTTATTCAAGTTAGTCAGAGAAAAAAAGGCACTTAGAACTAAGTAGATTGGAACAAGATAGTGCAGCTTATGGTCATTTGTAGTAGTACCTCTGAAATAGAGGCAAGTATAATGTAGTAGCAACATTGTGATGCGTGTTCAAGCAACAGAGAATACATCGATGTGCATCAAGCGGCGAGGTGAAGACCACCACTCTGGTTGCTAAGCCATACATGTCCGACCCAAACTTGAGTCCATATAGTATACAAAAAAGTTTGCTGCAACGGCAAAAAACCATCTGGCTATCGTACTATACAGATAAAGATGTGGGGAAAATACAGAATGAACAGGGACCGGACAGCCTGGCTTGGTTGATTTTAAGAATCAAACAATTGCTCTTACAACTTGTTCATATGGTCATCTAGACTTAGGTGGACCATAGACTAAACTTGAGACAAATGTTCCTCAATGGTAACCTAAGAAGCAAGAAGGCAAGGACGGACGAATGCAAAATATTTACTCAAAAGTGAAAGTAATTTCCATTCAGTGCAAGTGATGAGAAAACTTAACTTCTATTGCCTCTTCAGTATGCCACCAAATCCTTACACTTGACCTAGGTACCTCCTGGTGAATGCCAGTTGCCTTTTAATTCTAAAGAAAAATTGCACCCCAATTTCGTCTCTTTTCTTGGCAACCTGAAGTAGACACGACTAATTCCTAACTACCTCCTAGAGCTAGAACAAGTGTACGCCAATATTACCTAATATGCTAGCTTCTCCATCAGATGTTACCTACCAAAAAGTTAGCTTCCTGGGCTGTGGAATAGTTTCCCCGAAAAAAAGGGTTTGTCTAGCAAGATCTAACAACAGAAGATTATCATTCGTCAAAATCTAGCATTTGTAGTGTACGAAAGTTGAGGGGAAAAGCATCAGTTATAAGGTGATGTTAGTGAACTTACATGATACTTTGGCCCTGTTTACTTTGCCTAATTTTAGGCGATCTTTTGCCTTTTTCTATAGAAAGATTAAAAAAAAAGGTTGTTTACTTAATCATTATCAAGTTTTCTAAAAAGTTTTAGTTATCTTTTTAGAAAAAAAGGGTGTTTACTTTTCTTCTATTTTATCTCCTAAAAAGTTAAGTTTAGGAGCAAAAAGTAAGAAAAGTTGAAGTCAGGAAAAATCAACTTTTTTTTAGTCTTAAAATAAGATGAAAAAGTTATATAAAATAAGTTGTAATGAAAATGAGTAAATTCGAACTTTCTAATGATTTAAAAAGAGATAAAAGGTCGCCTAAAGCAAAGTAAAACATGGCCTTAGTTATAACAACTGGGCAATTCAAAAAAGGTAGAAAAGCCCTGTGGTTTAGTCCTACAAACAAAGAGCTACTACATCCATAAGCAAAACCAGCTTCTGAAATTCAAAATTATCAATTCTGTCAGACACTGCGCCAGCAAATTAAGTAACTTGCTAAGTAAATGAGATTTAGTGGATTAAAAATTGCCGTTACCATTTGTACACTGATGCATTAGTTCATAGAACAAACCAAATTACTATATATGGTTAAAGCACTCGGACAAGTATTTAACTTCAACTCTAAACAATGGACTCATACATATTTTCTTAATTGGAAGCATGTGTAGAAGCCATTGAATCCATAAATAGCTCACATAGTGAGGTACATATGAGAAATTGAATTGAACGCAATGTGACCTACTAGGAAGAAGCGAAAGCACTGAGCTTGCAAATGAGTCTTGGCAGAGACCTAACTTCTGTTAACAACTTTTTTTATTTATTTTTTATTTTGATAAATAACTTCGTTTACTGATTTACTGAAATTGAAAAACACTGTTTTACAAAATAAGAAACAGGGAAGACTAATAAAAGCTCCTGCAAGATCGAATCGTACTGACAAGAACAACTGCTCCTGGCTCATATATACAATCCAGCTGGATTGAATGCTTGATATCTTGTCCAATGTAGTTCACACTTTAAAGCTTCAGTTCCTTTATACTACAAAAAGATATTATCTATCCTACGATGCAACAACAAAATTGACGCATGCTAAGTTCTACTGTAGTGTGATTGTAAAATTACCGCGTCTTCGATAGTGTATACATTATTTGTGGAATCTACTTTGTATCCTTTTACTTCTATTTACTTGTTTTCTAACTCATCATTCATGTATAGAAGGATACTTATCTGGAAACTTGATTCGAGTTCAAGAGGGTAGGAAAGCCCGTAAAGAAATTTTATGCATCAGGCATCACGAAGCTTGAAGGAATTGCATTTAACATTGCAGACAAGCAAGAATGAGCACTGTGTAGTGCAGCAGCCAGTTATGTCATCTTAAGTATGAACAGATGGATGCAAATAAGCAAGTTCTGGGCAGATAAGAGCTCATGCATTGGTGACAAAGCAGAAAACAAACCGAACCAGCGTTTTCTATTACCTAATATGAAGAAACTCAGTGCACAAATACTACTTCCGTTTCTTCTCTAAGTCCAAATTTTAACTTTTACCACTATTCACTGGGTTACTTTGACCCGGTGATTTGGATAGCAAAATAATGCAATTTTTCGATGATCTTTTCATGGTGCGGTAGATTAACTTTGACTCTACAACACCGTGAAAAACACCCGAAAAAATTACATCGTTTTACTATCCAAATCACCCGGTCAAAGTGACCCAGTTACGAATCAAAAAGTATAACTGTGGACTTGGAGAAGAACCGGAGGTAGTACAAATTTACTCCAATTTAACTTAGTACTAACACAGCATCTCATTTTTCCTGCCAACACCATCTACAATCATATATTCCATCTGAATAAGTACGAAGACGGCCATAACAGATGTTCAAAGTTAAAATACTTGAAATTATAAGAGGCACCAAGTCATAACATCGAGCCAATTTTATAACCTATGCAGCAGGAGTAATGCAACTGAAGTTAACAAAGCACTTTCAGGCTCAGTAGATAAATTTGTACTCTACGTGATTACTGGTAAAGAGTTCAGATAAATCAAGATGAAGATGCATTCCAGCTCATGGTCAGTAAAATTTTACTTGTTACACCCTTCCGGCATCTTCCAGTTTAGCACTTGGCCACAAACATAACAAAAATAAAAGCTCTTCGGTATATTAACATTCTTCTGGACAAATTCACAAAATTAACAATACATCAAAACTCATAAAATGTTTCATGCTGACAAAAATGAAGATTAGTTAAACAACTACGATTTTCATTCATTCAGTCTCATGAAATACCAATTAGTTATAATTCAAGGAGAGCCTTGGGTAGTCGAATAATGCCAAAAAAAACCTTGCAACCAATGAGAGCCATTCCAAACAAAGTAGAACTGAGGTAAGCATAACAATTAGCTTACCGAAACCTTTCCCTGATTTAGACCCACAGAAGGTACAATCGCACGCCTCCAGAGACAAGCTGAAACGTAAAAGAAGCAATAAGGATGTGGAGAAAATGATGAAACCATTAAACAAGAAGAATGAGAAGTTAGCATTTAGAAACATTGTTACTATAACTAACCAAAGCTGCCTGAGAAAACCCCAGTATAAAGGGCTCTAAAAAATATAAGGGGTATATGTTCTGTCTCAAGGGGCATAGTATTTGACGATGTGGCATAAATGGTGCTCTTTGGGCATGCTATTTTGGTGCCTGGACCAGGGTGGTCTGAACTATTCATGATTGATGTTTTTTTTGGTAATCAAAGATTTTATAAAATGAGTAATTTTTTTACAAACAATCATGTAAGCCATAATACATAGCGAGAGAAGAAACTAACAAATCAAAAACAACGTAAGCCAGTGAGTCAAGGAAATCCAGCAAAAAATCTATAGAAGTCCTCCAGAAGCGACTGACTGATGAAGCCTCTAGCATAGGTGTACGACAAACAAACCCCAACAAAGATCTGTCTATTCTGCATACGCCATATGATCCCCATGACTACCGAAGGAGTCAAACACCAAATTTTCTTCCTTCCTCTGTCCACCTTAACCCCACCCCAAGCGGCAAGAAACTCTGACACTGCAGCAGGGGCCACCCAACAAATACCGAAAGTCCATAGGATTGGATCCCAGAACGTCCGCACAGCAGAAGAAGGTAATAAACCGATTCAGCACTGGATTGGCACATACAGCACCAATTAACTAACACGTGACGGCGGCGGACCAAGTTGTCAATAGTCGAGATTCTGTCATGAGCTGCGCACCAGACCAAAAAAAGAGACCCATTCACATGATCATTTGCCTACTTAATGTCCAACTAGCACAGAATTCCAGGCTCGCCTTCTCTCCTCCTATGGTCCACACACTCATTTGCCACTAAAATTGCATCTAAAACCTGCCTCTCTGCCGTAAAAGCTCTCCGAGTCCCCGAAATAATAGACAGGAGAACGCTTTTTTATCTCAACGAAAGTACTTAAACTAGAATTTTGTACGAGGTATTCAACAAACTGATTGACCTGAAATCTTGAATGTTCACTGCCCCCACCCTAATTTGGCAATAAAGCCATAAAAGTCGCATTAAAGCTCCTCTCAAACTTTCCTGTCCAATGAAAATACTGCATCATGGACATAACATCCGGTTCACCCACATCCTAATTTTTTTGAAAGAAAGCAACTGTTATACCATCCGGTCCAGGAACTTTAACCCCACCGAACGAAAACAAAGCCCGCTACACTTCGTCCTCCTTAAAAGGAACATCCAAAGTAATAGTGGCTCCCTCCTCTAAGACTGCAAAATCTGACCCAACCAACTTGGGTCTGTCCTCGCTCTCCTCGAAAAGACTGATAATGATCCACAATTGCCTGCCCCACCTCTTCCTCCTCCACAAAAGCTAACTCTCCCACCTCTATTCTAGAAGGAAATTGGACCTTCTTGAGAGTTTGCTAGCCGATGAAAAACTTTTAGCACTTATCTCTCCTTTAACCATAAGGCCCTCGACATGAATTGGGTGACCACCCCAACAGGTAATTTCACTCGGTGACCACCCCAACCAGAAACTTCACTCGGTGACCACATCTACCACCAATACAGAACGAAATCGAAGAGAGGGCCGATGGCGACAGTACAGCTCGATCAATCTGGACAACGAAATCGAACCAAAAGCGGCAGGGAAGGAATGGCAAGCGACGTGGAGAGGGAAGAAGAGGACGTCGCCAACAACCTCCTCAGGGATCGATTCCGGCTCTGCACTATCTCCGTCGCTGAATCCGAAGGTCCGGTTTTTCATCTCACAGCCGTATTCCGGTTCGTATGGTGGTGGTTAGTATTGTGGTGGTGGTGTTTTTGCCCGTGGGTTAACAGATCGGGAGTGTGAGAGAGAGAGAGAGAAGTGGGTGGTGGCTAGGGTTAGAACATATGAGAGGCTGATGGTGAAGAATTTGATGAGCATCATCCAGGTTCATGTGTCACTAGAAAAATCTTATGCGTCAACAGGTTAATTGACAATGTAGCAACAGAAGAAAGACAAAAAAAATGTGGCTGGAAGAAAAACCAGAAACGTGATTCTTGCTCCAGAACATGTTAAGATCCTAGATGACAATGTCGTGTCCAGGCTGCCTGAGGAGATGGCCTTGTTGGCCTAAGTGAAGAAGCCACAACACGACTAATATAGCAATGCCATAGGAACATGTTTTGGGGCAGTTTGACTGCAGGTTATTGGCCAGATCACTGTAACAGTTCCGACTATGACATTATCTGCAGAAGCAAACTGTGGGCATCAGCTTCTTAGCAAGTTGACCCAGCTGTTTATTTTCACTAATCATTTGGGCTTCAGCTTATAAAGTTGGCCCAGTATTGCATTTATGGCCGTCTTTCTCTTCATTGCTATGTGAAGCAACTGTACTATTTAAAGGTCACTTATTCTGCTTAAGCACCTCTGACAGGACAGACTTAGAGGGATCACATCTGTGATACATCTGAGATTACCTCTGAATAACTATGGAAACACCCAGACTACCTCAAACAAACTCCTGCCACATAGGAGGAGGAGGAGATGAAAATCACTCAAAGAAGTTTAAGCGCTGCTATACAGATCCACAGATACTTGAGAAGGCCTCCCTTGAATCCGCACACAACTCAAAAGAGAAACAACCCCTTATGCAACTGGAAAACATGCATACCTGCCTTCTTTCCCTACCGCCTCTCAGCCCACTGCTGGACCCCTACAAGACCACCATTACCGACAACAACCCAACCAACAGCACATCTCTGGAAAAGGGCTGGCGTTTCTTCCTGAGAAGCTTGAAGGGTCGTATGAACCAACACCAACCATAACCCTAACCAAGCCTTTTCACATCTTCCGGAAACAAAATTGTCCACCACCATCCCTTGCTGCCAATCGCCACAGCCAGAGTACACCCACTTCTGTACCTTGGTAGCACCCGTACCTCCACACCAAAAGACAACCATCGCTTCCATAGCCAGCGACCGACAGGTGTTGTCCACAACTACGACGAAACATCTGCATTACAAAGCCAAGAAGCTTAGTCCGACCCTCACCACAGACCGATAAGACCAAAGGGAAGAAACATTTATCCTATGACCAAAAATGACATCAACAATTTCCTCCTTCAGCAATGCACAAGTTTCACCACACTATCCCTTCAGCTGCACTGAAATTGCTCAAACCAAACCCAGCAACAAGGCCACAGAAAATGACAGCAGAGATTGGGCCGATCACGACAGGACTGCCAGCTGCTTCTCCTCAAAGCCCTAGCCTCACTGCTGGCTCTGCTCGACCAGACCTGAGAGAAACCCTGAACGCTCGTGAAGGTCCCTCTTCACTGTTTGTCACCTTCGCCTCAACGCCAGCAACCGACAGACACAGCACCAGTAACGTTGATCTCCTTCGCCCTTGTTCTTCATAGGGTTTCCTTTATTTGTGGTTTTTACCCTTCAGTGTAACGGTTGAATTGTATATGTTGTAATGTGCTTAAGAATTTGGTAAGAAAAGTCATAAGTCGCATTACAAGACGGTTCAGAAAGTGAGATTACCAGACAGTCTGGGTTTTCTCCTATGTTACACAGACTTGGGTGCATGTATCGAATCTGATATGAATTGAATTCACAAACTTGCTTAGAAGTAGGATACGTGGACTCGGCTAAACAGAATCCAACTTTTGGACATGGGTGCAGGGATATGGTAGAAAAATAATTGTTTTAAAATATATTTATAAAATGTCGAGCATGAGAATGCAGAAAATAAAAATTCCAATTTGTTTATGCAAGTTTTTGTTTATGTGACTATTATATAGCTAAACCACAAGGACTATTTTGAAATGTCGTACTAAAAGTCTAAAACATATTTTTCTTTCAAAGGCCTGCTGAGACATAATTAAACCATTGGCCAGCCCAATATTTTGAGAAGCCCAACCAAAACCTAATTGACTCTTAACTTTTCTTTAACCGAAACCTAACTGCCTCTGCAACCACTACTTTCATCGCACTGCTGCTTCTGATGTATAACGACGATAGACCCAGCCGCGCTAGAGATGAGCACGGATCCATGCAAGAGATGGCGACCAATGTCGTGGGAGCTAGAGGTCGCAGTAGTCAACGTGTTCGGTGAGATTCAACCACAACCACCACACATCCCATACCCACACCCGTGTCGGATACTCGGACCGGATCGACCCGGGTTACACGTCGGCGATTTAGAATAGTCCAGGTAACATTGGTTTTCTCCACTTAATAGCTAAACTAATGCAAATATAAAGAAAAATTAACCAAAAATAACAGGGAAAGTATAGGGATCACCAGATCTGGCACAAAGATCTAACAAGTCGTCACCAATTGAACACACAAACGCAACTACGAGAGAGAGGAATTTTACCTGACCCTCAGGCTGGTTTAAAATCAGCAAGCATGGCACGTTTATATCCCACTAGTTGTTTGTTCACTCTGCCTGCGTTCCTAAAAAAATACTCAAGGTCAACGGAAATCGCATGCTCTTCGAAACAGAACATTTTCAGGAGGCCCTATAAATAACCCTCGTAACCAAATCGAGCATCCTTCAGAACACCTCCAAGCACAAAATCTGTGTTGTTTCTGCAAGTCACTGTGACAGATGTATATTAGTAAGTAATATCAAGGCAACTGCATATAAACTATGAAAGAAATAACACAATTGTATAACCAGACAAAAAGGCAAGAGGCCCGTCAAAATCCAACGACAACAGAAGACAGACAGTTCCAAATTATAACAAAGGGACTTTTAGCATCATATCAAAACAGTACACAGCGAATTTCTTATTAACTGGATCATATAAATGATTCAGAAGCGGATGCTCCTAACGAATTCTCATTGGTGAAGGTTCTTCATCTTTTAAATGTAGCACAGTACTAGGTTCTTGAATCAAGCTAATCACTAATATCTTCATCACCATTAGTCAGACTATAAAAAAGAAAGGATAATGTCAATGCAACAAAGCAGAACCATATTAGCAATAAAAGAAAGTTTTTCTACAGTCAACAACTTATTTGAAGAATTAAATACCAACTTTTTTATTTCAGTGCAGTTTGTACCTATGCCGGGTACCAAAAGTTTAGTTTTTTTATTATTTTCAGAAAGAGATGAACAACAGATGAGATAGGGTACATTCCTTCAGGCTAAAACTGATCCAGATGAAAGAAGTGACGTGTTCAAAATCATAGCACCTAAGTGTCAAACCTAATAAGGAAAATAATTAAAGAGACAGTTAACACTTTTTCGCCAAAATTATATGGGTATTTGCACTATATCTAAACCCTGTAGCTACCGGTTAATCTTTATTATAATGAACTAATTCATTACCTGTGCCAACCAGCAATACACAAAATAAAAGTAGGTAAACTACTCTTCAAAAAAAGAAGTGGTTTTTAGAAGTACTACAGCAATTGAGTGCTGTGCAATCGGAGCACTACTTCTTTTCACCCAATGAGAGAACTTGTTTGTCCAAGTCATCAACCACCAACAGGAAAGGTGTAAAACATGTTTTATCATATAAATTTATCCCTAACAGGCTATATTTTATCAACTAAGGACACAAGATACTCCAATGCTTAAGCAAATCCTGAATCTCAAAATTATTCTCGTTGCCCCGATTTCTAATATTTAAAAGACAACATCCAAATTACTAAACCAAATGAGACTAAAGAAACTTATTGATCTGCTCTATGCCTAGTTGCAAGTATCAGGGGACCCCGTGGAGCCAATGATACAGAGATTTTACGTAGATTGTCTGAAAGTGGAGCTAAATCATCACAACGGTAAAATAAATATAACTAGCATCTGTCTTAGGCCAGGAAGCATGGACACTCCGAAATAGGGGCCATATTCGTGTCGGACACTTGGGAACACTCAGACACTCATAAGACACTCCAACATACGTGCCGGACACTCCTGCTGGCGTGTTCGGGTATTTTAAGACTGGTCACTTAGGGGAAAAGGTCATAGACACTTCATGAGACACGACATCACACCTTTGTTTTTATTAGACACACACACGGACTGTTCTATAAAATAATTTACCTCTAAATTGCTTAAAATACAATTATGCCTAAAGTATATATATATTAGGACAAATGACACTAAACCTACATGCAGTTTGAACAACAAGTTTAAGCGAGGTTTTAAGTTCTCACATGTGAAAATTGAGATATATGTAAAAAATTATAATAACAACAACAACAACAATAATGATAATAATAATAATAATGTAGACGTATCTACGCCGTGTCGTATCCTCTATTTTTTGAAAAATGACGTATCTCGTGTCCCTTTCTGTATCGTATCCGACACACGAATCTGTATCCGTGCTTCTTAGGTCTTAGGGTTAAAAGTTGATTCATCATACTTAAGGGGAATGAATTCAACTAGACCCGTAACTTATGATAATTTACATGTCCGTATCAGATTTTCAGCTGTATATGGAATGAAAATCATACATTTACGGTCATTTATGATCCTACACATAAGTACAGAGTAAAAGCTGTAGCTGACGCGAAAATGGGGTTAGACTTAGAGTCAAAAGTAGATGGGACATGGGACTGAAAATCTCAGCAATTGCCTCTTCACCCACACCATTCCCTTAAAATACTCTAGATAGGGGTATTAGAGTAATTTACTATTAGATAGCAACAACTTTTACCAACTGCACATAGATTATAATACGTGATATTCAGCTCACGGCAAACAGTTTCCCACTTTTCAGTTCAGCCTGCTTTTTCATTCAGTATGTTTTTCAGCTGATATTTTAAGTCCAGGGCACATTATCTTGGTCAACACTCGGCACAACTGGTTCTCTAAAGGCAAGGGAAAATACAATATGCATATATTATGCACGATGAAGGACACCAGAGAAGCACCTTTGTCCCTGTTTTAAATTTGCATTTTTCTTCAATTATCTTCTCTGTTATCAACTGAATATGTCAACATAATCTTGATGTATGTAGATCGATGATTTTGTTGGACTAATTAAGGTTATAAGTATGTTATGTTTATGAAATTGTTGAATAGTTGAAGTTTTAAGTCTAAATACTGATTGTATGACATATTAGCAGCTTAAACACGGTTTTAAGTTTTAACCTAAACCCAATTGCCTATGAGCAAAACAAAACATACAGAACCGTCAATAAAATGTTCGGTTCATATCATGTTTTTTCCCAAACCGTGACAAGCCATTCAGTTTGGATTTCATCAAAAAAAAGTACAGAACCATTTACAATCCTGCTTGGTAGGTACAATTGTGAGTAACTTAAAGTGTGTGCCAGAAGTTCTTAACGTACAAGGTCCGGGACATGTTTCAGCTTCCTACACTATTATAAATGATATCTCTTTATCATTACACACGATGTGTTATGATACACGAAACAGAAAATTCAATCTTCGATACATGTCATACTTCGATAACTAATGTACAGTCATATAAATTACTGTGAATACATATCTATAACAGAGCTTAACACAAATAAAAGTGTTGGCTTTGTTTGGACACCAAATTATTGGTTTAATTTTTAATCTGGTTTTTGAAATGGGTGGCTGTGATGTAGAGAAAGAGGGAATCTTTATTATTTCTCTTCATCAAAACCACTCATTCCGAGACCAAGTTATAAATAAACCAATAATCTGGCAATCCAAACAGGGCCATTTTGTGGCACATTTCAAATAAATTTACCAATCTTGTTGCAGTAACTTTGTCATACTCTCCATTTCTTCTGAACTGAGTTGCTCATTAGCAGGTGTAGCAGCAGACCTTTCTCGGCGGTTTTGCCGGCTTCCGCCACTCCAACAGCTCCCACTATTCAAGAAGGCAACGAAAATTCTCAGCAAAAGTTTCAGCCCTGAAATAGGCATCAACATAAGCGCATTTTCGCAACGAACAGGATAAAGAGAACCTTAAGAGTTTACTTAAAATCATCCAATGAGGAATTTGGAATAAGTAAAAGTACCTCAGAAGCATAAAGTTCTTCTCCACCACTAGCCAGTACAAGGTGCCTATTTCAATGTGCTTTATATCTGTAACCAATTTCATTCTCCAAAAGAAGAAGCATGATGACCGCATAGGGATCCAAATATACAGGATACTCGAATAAGGATGTGATGTCAAGATTCCTGCGTGAAAAAAGAACCTTCAAACAATTTGAACAGAAATTTGGGACCAAACTCATACCTACAGCATCTGAACAGGCAATGATGATATACACCTCAGATCACCATTACTTGATAGACAAAGATGCTGATTTATGCAGTAACAAAATCACAGATAATCCCATGGCACCAGGTTACCAAAAAGTATGATTTTTTTATAATAGGTAACCATGCTTATCCTTACTCGCTTTTGAAGTTAAACAAAAGTGTGGAGCATCATAAATGTTAACACGTGTCATTAGAAACATCTTATATATCAAGTTATAAAAAAAAAGACACTTTAGCAACACAAGATAGACAACAAAGTGACTAGAAGAAACACTGAACAAAGGTTACTTGTTCTTGAATATGTTAAGATCCTAGAAAACAGGTTATGTCCAGGTTGCCTGAGGAGATGACCTAAGTGAAGATGACCTAAGTGAAAATGACATAACTTGACCAAGATAGCAATGGCAACCAAACATGTTGGTCAGTATGAATACCGGACCACTGGCAAGAGCACTGTAACAGATCCAGACGAGAAAATATTCCGAAAGGATATGGTTACTGAAATTCCAGAAATTCATACTACAAACACACTAGTGATAACATCTTGGCAATGCATCCTGGTGGTTACAACAACAATCCAAATAATAAAAACTAGTGCCACCTACAAGAAAAAATATGCATACTTGCACTGTTCGCTTTCCAGAAGCTTGATTAGGGCTAAGGTTTTCCTGGAAACGGTAGCATCTGCCTGTGAGTTCACTGATTTCTCAAGTTGATAAATGGCCTTGCCAACAACTCCTGCATCACGAAGTATTAACTGATGAGCCACAAATAAAATACATGGTAAATTATACTCAAACCCAGAAAATGTTAAGCTCGAACCCCTAGCTAATAGCCACAGTTACGGCCTTTTCAAGAGCCGGGGATATCATGTGAGCTATAGTCGGCCCAGCTGCATATGTTTCCTTCTGTGATGTCGACTCCACCAATATAACGTGTCCATTCAGTTGATGATCAACTTCATTATCTATTATGCATACGCTCGTACTAGGTGCTCCTGGTTGGCATTATTTTCTCTAGAATCTGCCAATAATGCATCAGAACTAGACACAGAAGCTTTCTCAATGCTCTGTCCTAGGGCCACCTCCAGCCTTCCACTTCTTTAGCAACTCAGCAACAATCATCATATTCAACTAGTTCGGTGTGTCTTTTTGCATTGTTTCAGCTGACAAGAAATCAGAAAAGGGGAATTCTTAGCTACAAAAGTAGTGTGCATGACATGTACTCTAAATTTCTAATATAGAAAGGGGACAAAGATTGGGTGTCTAACACCTGCAAGTACAAAAGAAGAACTAAAACAAGAATGGTGGTGGCATGCAAAACTGAAACTATCTATGAACTACTTTTCATGATGCAAATATCAATAACTTATGAAATCGCAATTGCAGGCTTGAGATTCGTTCAAAACTCTGAATCACAGGGAAGAGAAGATGGTGGTAGTTGCACATAAGATCCAACCAACTAGCAAATCTTCATAACAACATAACCACGTATGTTGGTTTTAAATTCAAATAATGGTATAAATGTTAGGTATAACCTCTTTCCAGTTCAGTGGTGAAACTGTTGTTGTGCATGGCTGCATGGCGCATGCTTGTGCCAGTATCTATATTTATATAACCATTTAAACCATTCCTGCTAGAAAATACCCTTATAGTATTGACCAAAGCAAATTTTGAAAGCGCTAAATACTATCAATGTAGATAATTAGATTAACAGTGGCAGAATAGGGATTATGGAAAATTGCCAGAACATCAATACATCATTAACTTTTTAACAATGACAAGCTAACAATGATGCATTCTATCCCAAATTTGGTCTCTTACTGGGATCCCAATTTTCGGGAAAGATATAAATATCTTATTCCGTGTAGCAAAGTCTAGATTTATCTTAACTCTATACGTAGTACAAGATTTCTAGGACACGAAACTCCTAGGTGGCACTATCAATTGACAGGTGAAACAAATAGCATATCAACAGCAGGGCTCAGACTTCAAAATCAGGTTACACATGAGCTTCATATCCTTAGATGCAAGTGATCAGTAGCAACCTCGTGGGCACAACAGTGCCCTATACTCGCACAAACTGAATGAGAACATCCACAGTGGTGATGATACGAGGTGCCACATAGGAGTTCCGTATCCGAGAAATCTTTGAAGTACAATTAATAAGTTGCCATAGGGTTACTAGTATAAACGTTCAGTGGTATCTTCGTAATTTTTGATAAACTTTGTAGTAGTAGGGTAAAGCCCGTCCCGTTGGGACTATTACACTTAATCTTTGTCATCAAATCACGGCCATTGTTCCTCTACAAAAAAGAGTTGCGGCCATTGTACCTATCTATAATTTCGTTTGTGGGCTAATTTCCAACAACCACTACTTAAGGGAACATCGAAACCCTTAGCTACAGAGTGAAATGATAAAAAGTGCTTCAAATTACAGAATACTGTTAGTATGCTCAATCAATTTCTTTTTGATATGTTAGGAAACTAATATATCTGAATTTTTTTTTTTTTTTCATTTGACAGTTTCATGGGAGTTATCCCTATATCCCGTGATGTTTTCATCAACTGACAAAAGGAAAGATCAAGCCTGTAATTGTGTCGACAGTGCAACTCTCCCATCACATCACCATTACCAAACCTTTCCACCAGAAGCTCCTATTGCATTTTGTTCCTCTACCTTGAATCTGGTTGTCGACAATTACGCTATGGATATCCTCTTCAAATACCTCAAAAAAACATTCCCTGCAACTCCGAGGAGAGAAATATCAAAATAGACTTGAATACATAATTCTCCAGTTCATGAAATGCCTAATTTCCCTATTTTCAGAACACAAAGCAGTCGTGGATTGCCTTTATAAAGATATAGAGGGAGATAAATCTTAATGTTAAAAAATTTACCATCTTAAAAATATAAAGGCAAGAGGTTGACAACTGGGGTCAACTTCCCTATTCTGGCTTGGTTGTTCTTTACTCTAATTATCCTCGTTTATTATTAAAGATTGAAGACATTGATCTTTAGGTGTAAGTGGTTCTTCGCAAGCACAGGAAAACACATGTGATGAAATAGTTGTTTAGATTTAGCCTCTTGATTACAGTGACCTCACTTGATAGTCGTAAATCACATAATAAATCTTCAATAAGATTACCTCATCTGAGATAACATTTCTTCCAGAGTTCGATTTTGATTAACCTCTCTCTCTCACACACACACACACAAAAAAAAAAACTGGTTAGGGCTTTTTGTGCTTTTGCACTTTACCTTCTCCGCATATTGCTTCATCACCCCCTGATAACCTGAGCAGTGAAATACACAACCGCACCAGGATTTACAGTTGGAGCCAGAAACTTTGAGAGGGGGCACAATTTTTGGTTGAGGTCACTGTAAGTGAAGGTAGGTAGTACCCTAAAACTCATTGCGAGGCATTGAATAGAATGGTGCGATAACAATCGTCCCCAGAACACATCCCTATATGTTTGCAGCACAAACACACTCTGCCACAAGATTCAAATTCAAACCACGTATCATCCTATAGAGAGGTTCACAAGTGTAACACCCAATTTGAACCCTACCTACGGTCCACACATAGTCACCCTAAATTCTTTCCACAAACTCAAAATCACCAAAATATCATTTAGCAAAATCAATACTGGACTAAATTTTTCCAGGGCATTCATTCACAGAATCCGATTCTGACATTCAACTGTTCACGAAACTAAAAATACACAAATCATAAGCAAAGGTATGTCAACTCTCTTTGTTACCTTCAATAAGCAAACCAAACCAAACCTTTTGACGCGAAGGAGAACATACCATCTATGTGAGTCGACGGCCAAGAAGAAGAGCTTCTTCAATAAAGCCCTTGATCCATATGCGGTGCGTCATGGTGGTGGTCGGGTCGGGTCGGGTCGGGTAGTGATTACGATGATGTGGTTCGCCGGTGTGAAGAAGTAGCAGCAGAAGAGAGGAGTGAGAGAGACGCTGCTTTTGGATGTCATATTATTCACCGTCTGATCTGTACTGTACCCATCTTCTTCTCATCCACCGCATCTCAAATCTGAACCGTTGGATCTATCTCTATCAAATCCAATGGTTGACAACGAAACCAAAATAAACAAACAGTAAATAGCCCACCTCCCTCCGTGCCGAGACTCACGCAGCTAGCTACATGACCATGGTCGTCGTTGGGGAAGAAGACGAGGGAAAACTGAACAGTTTCCGGAGGGCATTTACGACATTTAGGAATCGATTTCAAATCATTTTCTCCCTTCACGGCTCTGTATATATGCAATCGAGTCACGAAACACACACTTCACATTCCTGCAAATTCCAAACAGATCAGAGAGAGAAGAATGTGACCATGGGTTATGGCTTAGAGAAGACGACTGAGAGATCGAGGGAGAGGCGAGAGGAATCATGGAGAGGCAACAGTTCACGCTTCCCCTCACCGTAATCGTTCCCGGAGTTGGACATATGGTGACTGCGGTCACAATTGGAGCAGAGGTTGACACAATTGACGGTGCGCTTTCGCGGATTCGAGAGGAACTCGCGATTGAAATCGCCATCGCTGGAATTGTGAACTTCGTGCCAGAGGAGGGGGCAGTGCCGGACGCATGATTTGAACTAAGCGGGGCCTAATACCATCATAATTTTCTTGAGTAAATGTGTTACTTGCTTTCACAAAAGTATGTTTAACAAACAACTATTTTTTTTAGAAATAAACAACCATTGATAGTTATATTTTTTACATAGTTATTTCGTAAAAATTATTAGTGCGAAAATTGATTTGCTTTTCAAGTTTAAAGACATTTTAAATTCTTAAACTCGAGTTTTTATGAGACAGGAAGGAATTCTGAGCATCCTATGACAATAACCTTAAATTTAAACGGAGAACATTTACATGTTGACAGTAAAAGTATTCAATTGAAATAATAACAGACTTTGAGGGGGCCAAAATGGTGAAACTTGTATAAATAGTATAAACTTTAGGAATGTTGTTGAGTTTTTTGGAAACCTTGTGGGGGCCATGGCCCCCCTTTGCCCCCCTCTAGGTCCGCCAGTGGGAGGTGGTGCCCGAGGAGGCAATGCCGGAGGAACCAGTGCCGGAGGCCTTTGACGCCGGTCACGTTGCAGCGATTCCACTGTTGGAAAATATGATTTTGACCCGACTTCAAATCCGGGTTCGAGAAAGCTCACGTGAGAGATTACATGAAATTATAAAAGTAAATAGATTAGTTCCTGATCTCATCCGTCAAAATCATTGATTGATGAATGAAAAATGAGACATTGAACGTTGACGTCTCTCAATCGAGGAATGTAAATTAGTTGTGCGTTTTACTTTGAATTGAAAAGTTGTAACATTTCAATTTGAAATGAACTGTAACACCCCCAAATTGACCAAACCGGAAACCCGGGGATGTCACTCCGTACCCGAGAGGAGCCCGGATACAAGGAGATTTTATAACATGGTTCGCAAGCACAAAACATCCACAATAATAATTAAATCCAATTGAAAATATTGCATTATTAAAAATCCAACATCCTAGCCACAAACCGGCATAACAAACTAAAGTGTTTAAACTAATAAGAAATTCAAATCCAAATGAAATACTACTTCTATTATTCCATGTGATGCGCGTCCCCTTCTACGCCAGATAACCATCTTCTAAACCTGTGGTGCGGAATGAAAAAGAAACACCACAGTACAAAATCAGCATGAAATACTGGTAAATAAACATCCAAACATGTAAAACGATGATGAGGTAGTTATAAAACAATGACTCATTTGTAAGTAAGAGTTTTTCGCAAACACAGCGGTAATAAAGTTGACTCTTGTATTAAAACATAAGAGTTCCCAATTCCATAATATTTCCATAATCATTAGGAAAATCCAAAATCCAACGTTAACTTCTTTCCGTTAACAAAAACCAAAAATCCATTATTAATTCGTTGTGACGGGGGAAACCAAACCATCTCGCAAGCATCCAAGACCTTAAGTGTCGACACCCCCCAAAGAATCTAGCGTCCAGAGGAGTGAGTACAGGGAGCTATCCGGGGACTTGCAACCGGATTAAAATAAAAATAAATTGAAACAGAAGACCGAGATCAAACCGTCCAATGCCAATGGTAACCATACCACAATAATAATAAATGTCCCCGCACAGCTATTCCACTTTACGTATTAATGCATTATCATTAACATGGTGATGTTTCCAAGAAAAACATTTATCAAGTAGAAATCACATATTGCATGTCACGTCACATAAACACATTTTGAGACGTAAAGAAATACAAGAATTCGTTTTGACACGAAAGAGATAAGCACACTAGGCTTGACATATTTACTTACCTTTAATCTCAAGCAAAGCAAATCCTAGTAACACTCGACGTGTCCTTCGTCAACGAAATTGTCGCCTACAAATTTAAATAATATCCTAATCAACACATTGCACCCGAAGTCCTATAGGTAAATGAAATAAATCTCTTACTAACTCTCCCCAACCCTTGCTAAGGTGAACAACCTCTTTTATAAAAAAATACACTTTATAGGGTTAACGTTTATTATTTGTAAAAACATATCAAACCATAATTATATAACTTATAAATAGATTAATAAATATATGAATAGCCAAGAATGTTATTTTCCCAAACTTAATAACATGACATACTACTACTATTTAAGATATGATTTATATAAAATTTTGTTTATAAAAACGTAATATAATTATATAACTCAAAGTAGTAAAGTTTTATTGTTCTTTTAGAAGAATTTAATTAAACATAACCAATAAACGTTATTTTTCAATAAACTAGCTTTATACAAGAAAATAAACTCACAAAGAAATAACCCTCAAAAGCATTTAATAAGACTTTCATTCCACCAAAATTTCTCTTTTGAATATAGAGTGTAGAGTAGTAAAAAAAGAATAGTTGTCAACTATGGGATTTGAACCCAAGACCAACCTTAATTCTAGCCGATGGTTTAACCACTGCGCCACTGCCAACTTGTTGTTTTTACTCGGACATTAATAATATGACTTACCAGTTCATTTAATGCTAACAAACAAAAGAAGAAAAGAAGAAAGAACTAACAGATGGTTTTCTCTCTTCTTACCCGAACAGAACAGAGGAGAGAGTGACAGGTTGATGATGGTGAGGCCGACGGTAGCGGCGGTGAGGCGGGCAGAGGGCGACGGCGCGGTGGCGGTGCAGGTGCCGTCGGCGGGCTGCGGCGGCGTCGGCGGCGGTGGGCAGCCCGTCGGGGGAGAGAGAGAGAGAGATTGGGTGAGGGAGATTGAGAGAGAGATCGAAGGAGAGATTGAGGGGTTGAGGGATTGAGGTTGTGGGTTCAACATCTGAGAATTGATGGGTTTATATAGGTAGAGAGGTGAAGAATTCAACCTCCATGAGGAAACCCACTTTGAAAACTTCGATTTTGAATCGGGACCGAAAATTGGCGAAATTGGGTTGCTTGATGCTAAATTATCGAGCCTTGATGAGTTTAAATCGAATAGGGAGTGATTTGGGACAAACATCAACGAATTTGGTGAAGATTCGGAGTGGTAATGGTGGTGTTTGGGTTGGAAATGGTCTTCTTCCTCCATGGGAGAGTTTGAGGAAGAAGATGACTAAAGTTTAGGGTAAAGACAATTTAACCCCCACTGGTTTAGTCATTATACAACTACTACCCCCAAGTTCACTTAAAATGCACACTTTAAGTTAGGAAAAATACATAAAACCCCCTAATGAATTATAACATTAAAATTAACTTTCTAAATAATAATAACTAATACCAAAATCTATCCCAATGTCATGTTAACACCAAATAATATCATAAAATATAATAGTAGCATATTAACACCCAATACTAATAATAATATTATATTAACACTCAATAATTATAGTAATATCATAAATACACATATTCACAACCACTAAGGTATGGGTCTCCACTTTAGGGTATAATAACTAAGCGCAAACCTAAGGCTTCAAAAATGACGTTCTTCAAAACCAAAGGCTTCAAAACCGAAGGATTACATGAACAATTGCAACTATTCGTAAGAGATGCCTTATTTCTATAAATTGCAGTCTCTCCTCTCATTCTAGTCATTCCAATAACCATCTTCTTATTCCCTCAATATCTCTCAAACATAGTTTCGTTCGCCGTGTACTGTACACTGGTGCATCGTCTACAATACAAGAAGGACTTTTATCTTGGGAGCAATTTGTCTCGTTGTATTATTCAATCAGACACACCAACTGCGGGGGGCGAATACTGCTTTACAGAGATCGTCGTCATACGAGACTGCCCTTCAAATTATCTCCGTTTTAGTCGGCTTTTAATTTGTAAGTTTACGTTATTATTATTTATTATGGTTATTTCACTTTTTGTTTTCTTATTGTCAGAATAAATCTGAGTCTACTTTCTAACATCCTCAAGCCTTCGACGCCGGTTACGGCTTCGTCGTCCACGACGTAGCCGTAGCTGCCAACGGTGACGTTCCGCCACTTGCTCCACCAAACGCTGTGAACGGAGATGCAGCACCGGAGGCCTTCGACGCCGGTCACGTCGTCCACGCCGGAGCCGTAGCTGCTAACGACGATCCATTTGTTGTTCCGCAACTTGCTTCGCCAAACGCTGTGAACGGAGATGCAGCGCCGGAGGCCTTCGACGCCGGTCACGTGGTCCACGCCGGAGCCCTAGCTGCTAGCGGCGACACAGCTGTTGTTCCTCCACTTGCTCAGCCAAACGCGGTGAACGGAGATGCAGCACCGGAGGCCTTCGAAGCTGGTCACGTCGTCCACGAGTATTGGGCAATTAAAATGAGGACATTCTTCATGTCCCAAGGTCTATGTAATATCGTCGACAACGTATTCAACAATCCGGCGGATATCTCAAGACTCACGAAGGAGGAGAAGGATAAATTGGACAAAAACAAGGAGAAGGACAACATGGCTCTCTACAACATCCAAATGGCTATGGCTGATTCGATATTTTCAAGGATATGTGGAGTTACAAGTGCCAAACAAGCTTGGGATAGCTTGAAGGAGGAGTTCCAAAGAAGAGTCAAGGTACGTAATATCAAGATCCAAACATTGAGAAGAGATATGGCTAATATGAGGATGAAAGAATCTGAGACTATTAAAGAATATTACTCGAGATTAAAAGAATTTGGTAACCAGTTGAGATCATATGGGGAAGACTATACTGACAAGATGGTAATAGAGAAGATTCTAATTAGTCTCCCTAGTATGTACGATCCGATCGTTACGAGGATTGAGGCGACGGCGAATATCACCACTTTGTCAGTCACAGACTTAGTGGGTACTCTGGAAGCTTATGAGAAAAGATTGAGTATGCGTGAAATCGAGTCAATGGATGGTGCATTTCAGTCTAATCTCAAAATACGGTATGAGAATTCTATAAATTTTAAGAAATTTGGAGATAATTCTAGAATACAGGAAAAATCTAGAATTAAGGAGAAAGGAGAAGAAAGAAGAGAAAAATATATGCCATGTCGCATCCGCAACAAGACGAGCCACTTGGAGAAAGACTGTTGGCACAAAGGAAAGCCAAACTGCCAAAATTGTCACAGATTTGGGCACACAGAAAAAGACTGCCGCTTGAAGAAAAAATATCAGGCCAACTTTTCCGAAGTAAAGGAAGACGAATGCAACACGTTCTACGCAGGCCACGCTGCAGCAGAAATAAAGAACGGCACATGGTACGTTGACAGCGGTTGCAGCAATCACATGACAGGAGACGAGAAGATATTCAAAGATATCGACAGATCAGTCAAATCCCAAGTCAAGCTCGGGAATAGAGAACTAGTGGAGGTCGAAGGAAAAGGCACCATCGCGGTGAACACCAAGAACGGTACGCGCTTTATTCGCGATGTACTACTTGTGCCTAAGCTAGATACGAATCTATTAAGCGTGGGTCAAATGATGGAAAGAGGATATTCCCTCTACTTTAATGGAGACTCATGCAAAATATACGACAACAAAAATAAGAATCAGGAGATTATTACTTTGAAGATGCAGCAACAAAGGAATTTCCCGATTCGATGGCAGTACGCTGAGATGGCATTAAGAGCGACAAGCCAAGATCAAACACAAGAAGAAGAATATGGAGTACAGACTCCTCAAGTAACTACACCATAGTCAAGTCCAGCAACAACATCCTCATCTTCCAGCAGTGAAGAATCATCCGAATCACCAGTACAAAGAGTACGATCACTTGTCGATCTATATGAGACATGCACATTTGCGACCCTGGATCAAACAAGCTTCGAGGAAATAAGAAAGAAGGAAGAAAAAGTCAAACCCAAGGAGGAGAAAATCAAGAATATAATAAAAATAAAAAATAAAAAAATAAACCAAAGAAGCAGACAACCAATAAAGAAGCCATCAACGAAAGAAGACTCTACAAGACAAAGTCATGTACTAAAGGCTACTTTCAACTATCAAGATTGAAGGATGACGCTCAACGAGAAGACATATTCGCAAAAGACCATTTGAGATCATAGTTCAAGACTCTACAAGAGCTGCATGGAGTTACCAGAAAGTTCATTAAGGAGGAGTGTTAAATTGATGAACTTTCTAGGGTTCATGTAGAAGTTTACTAAATGTAATTATCTAGAATTTTTGGGCTCTTGTCGAATTGTGTGGAAACAATTATGTACTTACTAGAAAAGATATGGTACTTATTGTAGATAGTTCTAGAGTAAGGTTCATCATGTAATTTGTAGAAAACTCTAGAAATTGGTGGATGGATTCCACCGTCATAGTATTGCTATAAATTGCACATCATGTACTTGATTTCAATCAACTAATGAAGTGGTTCTTTCCTCCATTTCAATACTACTCCCTCCACAACAACTATCTCAATTAGCCATTAATTTTACACTCACTACACTTAAGTTCCTCTCCATCAAACACCAACATACACACTTCCGCATCACTCCTCTCCTACAACAACCAACACCAACATCACTCACCCTCTAAAAACCAACATTAATGAACTTTTCCATGACGTCAATGATCTCCAGGAGCTCTTTGGTGGTGAGATAAATGGTGTCAATGCCGCCGCCGCCCACCTTACCCCTGGCTGCCGGAGATGTCGGAGACGCCGGAGATCCAATTGCTGGCGATCTAGACATCGACGGGTTGTTTGAAGCTCTGAATCAAGGTAACGAAGGAAATGGAAGATTTCACCTGTACTCCTACAACACTGCATTGGCTCAAGGATTGGATCTTGAATTGGGTGATTGGGGGTGATTTCCTGAATTCAGTTACGTCTCTCTGTTGTGTCGTGTTCATTTCCGATAATGAATTGGGGAAGAAGACGAGGGAAAACTGAACAGTTTCGGGAGGGCATTTACGACATTTATGAATCGATTTCAAATCATTTTCTCCCTCCACAGCTATGTATATATGCAATTGAGTCACGAAACACACACTTCACATTCCTACAATTCCAAACCGATCAGAGAGAGAAGAATGTGACCATGGGTTAGGGGTTAGAGAAGACGACTGAGAGAGAGAGAGAGAGAGAGAGGCGAGAGCAATCATGGAGAGGCAACAGTTCACGCTTCCGCTCACCGTAATCGTTCCCGGAGTTGGACATATGGTGACTGCGGTCACAATTGGAGCAGAGGTTAACACAATTAACGGTGTGCTTTCGCGGATTCGAGAGGAACTCTCGATTGAAATCGACCTCGGTGGAATGGTGAACTTCATGTCGGAGGAGGCGGATCAGGTGGTGTCGGAGGCCTTCAACGCCGGTCACGGTG
Source organism: Linanthus parryae (assembly GCA_023055425.1). Classification (NCBI taxonomy): domain Eukaryota; kingdom Viridiplantae; phylum Streptophyta; class Magnoliopsida; order Ericales; family Polemoniaceae; genus Linanthus; species Linanthus parryae. Next base: position 121,034,440 of record JALGPY010000004.1, on the reverse strand, counting down.
CAGCGATTCCACAAGCCTTCAACGACGGTCACGGCTTCGTCGTCCAAGCCGGAGCTGCCAACGACGACGTTCCGCCACTTGCTCTGCCGAACGCTGTCAACGGAGATGCAGCGCCGGAGGTCTTCAACGCCGGTCACGGCTTCGTCGTCCACGCCGGTGCCGTAGCTGCCAACGGCGACGTTGCGCCGAAGGCCTTCAACGCCGGTCACGGCTTCGTCGTCCACGCCGGAGCCGTAGCTGCCAACGGCGACGTTGTTCCTGAGGCCTTCAACGCCGGTCACGGCTTCGTCGTCCAAGCCGGAGCCGTAGCTGCTAATGGCGACGCAGCTGTTGTTCCGCAACTTGCTCGCCAAACGCTGTGTACGGAGATGCGGCGCCGGAGGACTTCAAGATGCTGTAAAACATGTTTTATCATATAAACTTATCCCTAACAGGCTATATATGTCAACTAAGGACACAAGATGCTCCAATGCTTAAGCACATCCTGAATCTCAAAATTATTCTCGCTGCCCCGATTTCTAATATTCAAAAGACAACATCCAAATTACTAAACCAAATGAGACTAAAGAAACTTATTGATCTGCTCTATGTCTAGTTGCAAGTGTCAGAGGACCCCGTGGAGCCAATGATACAGAGATTTTACGCAGGTTGTTTGAAAGTGGAGCTAACTCATCACAACGGTAAAATAAATATAACTAGCATCTGTCTTAGCTTCTTAGGGTAAGAAATTGATTCATCATACTTAAGGGGAATGAATTCAACTAGAGCCGCAACTTATGATAATTTGCATGTCCGTATCAGATTTTCAGCTGTATATGGAATGAAACCATACATTTAAGTCCATTTATGATCCTACATATAGATACAGAGTAAAACCTGTAGCTGATGCGAAAAAATGGGGTTAGACTTAGAGTCAAAAGTAGAGTCAAAAGTAATGGTTGTAGATGACCACGTGGTGCTCTTTTAGAGCACTAAAAAAATCACAACTTTTTGAGTTAGGCTCTGCTGTCTTTGTCTAATTTTAGGCGACTTTTTATCTTTTCTTATGTGATAAAAAGTGCTAATTTGGTCGTTTTCGTTAAAATTTATGTGCGATAACATTTTTACCTTATTATAAGACTAAAAAAAGTTCGTTTGTTCAAACATCGACTTATTTATCTTTTTACTCATTAGAACTACTTTTTAGGAGATAAAATAGAAGTTAGTAAACAACATTTTCTACTAAAAATATAACTACTCTTTGCACACAAAAAAAAACTAAAAAGATAACTACAACTTTTTAGAAAACTTATTAGGTGCAATGTAAACAACATTTTTACCTTTTTCTAGATAAATATAAAAATTCGTCTAAGTTTAGGTAAAGAAAGCAGGGCCTTACCTAATTTAGGGACTTATTGGTTCATTTTAGAAAAGGGTAAAAGACACTGACCACCCCTGAGTTTAGGGGAAAACCCACCCAGCAACCCTGGGTTTTGGATAAAGACACTCGGCACCCAGTTAACGGAATATTCCGTGGACAATGACCACCCCTCTGTTAGGTTCCGTTAAAAAGTTGATGATAGAATTTTCTCGGACCATATTACCCTTGTTTTTTTTTCCTTTTTTGCCCATGTGTATCTTCAAGACTAACAAGAACACCAACACCAAAAAAAGATCAAACACCAAGAACATATTACATTTTTAATACAAAACATCAAGAACATCAAGAACACACAAAATTTGCAAATGTAATCAACCAAAAAAACAAGTTTTTTTTAAACAGAAATTCCTAATGCAACTTCCCAAACCAACACAAAAACCACCTGCACCAAGCCAACATCACAACCAGAAGAAGCTTCACATTTCAGTTCAATTCCTAATGCAACTTCTCCTTCACTACCAAAACCGAACACACCAAAGGAAAAAAAAATGAAATAAAATATTGTAACCTCATTTTATCACAACACATCTGATCTTTCTCCACATCACAAGTTTCAACTATCTCTCACATATTTCTCTTCTATGAGAAACAGACTTCAAAATATCCTACCCCAACTCTTTCCATTTCCAACCCAACCCAACCCTCGTATGGACCTTCTTCCCCCAAATCAAAGCCCTAAACTGAGAATATGAAGATTGAGAGGGAACAAAAATTGGCTTTTTAACTGGTAATTGTACTTCATAATGAACATAGACATAGATAGAGAGGGAACCCAATCAGTAAATCAGAAAAGATTGGATTTTTGTCCAGACTTCAAAAAAACAGAGTCTTGGTGTATCTCTGCCTTGATCTTCTCAATTTCCTCCTAGATGTCACTGCTCACCAGCGCCGTGACCGTCACTAACAACAACGGCTCACAGCCGTTGACCGTAGCGGTACCGGCCAACACCTCCAGACGCCGAATGAATTGAATCGTCTCTGCCATGATTTGATCCTTCTTAGCCTACATCCGTCAACACAACTTAATTCAGGTGTGCAATAGGAAACCCAGCTAACCATGATTCACTGCTTTCAATTTCAGCTACAAACTTCATCTAACCACCAAGAGATCTTCACGGCAACGGACGACGACTCTAAACTCTCGATGCAGATCTTAACCGTCGGAAGCAGATCCTCCGGCGATGTGCTCTCGATAATCTCAGTCGAGAGGTTATCTCATTCCACAAACCCTTCACACGACTCAGATCCATGTTCCGGTTCCTGGTCAGATCCAGTCCATTTCCGGACTCCGGCACAGAGGCGAGCCTCTGTAACTCGCCGGAGATGTCACTGCTGCACACCGAGAAGTCACTGAGGAGAAGATGAAAGAAATGAAGAAGAGGAGGGCGGCTGGTTCTCTTGACAGTAAGAGGGGAAGAGAGAGAGAGATAGAGAGAGAGGGGGAAGAGAGAGGATTAGAGTTAGCAATGAATGAAAGAGAGGGGTAAGGGTGATATATAGGGGGTAATTTTAAAAAATGTCAGGGGTAAAATAGTCATTTTCCTCGTACTGTGAGTCAGCTGTTAGTCTCCATCCAAAAAAAGGTGCCCAATGTCTTTATCCAAAACCCAGGGTAGCGGGTTGGGTTTTCCCCTAAACTCAGGGGTGGTCAGTGTCTTTTACCCTTTAGAAAAAGATCAAAACGTTGCTTATTTTGATATTGTTAATTTTTCTAAAAAGTTGTAGGTAAATTTTTTAGAAAAAGGTTTGCTTATATGTTCTATTTTAGCTCCCAAAAAATAGATTAAAGAAGTAAAAAGTAAGAAAAGTTGAAGTTAGAAAAAATTAACTTTTTTAGGCTTATAAAAAGGTAAAAAATATAAGTAACATAAATTGTAACGAATATGAGTAAATTATAACTTTTTTTTATGACCTAAAAAAAGTTATAAGTCACCTAATTTTCGGCAAAGAAAGCAGAGTCTTAGTCTTTTTCAACGGTCTAAAAATACAAGTGCCTCTTCATATTACTTAAGAAGACAAATAAAAATTGAAGGCAAAAAAAACATTAGTAATGAAAATGGGGAAAAAAGTATGGGCCCGTTTAGTAATGTTTTTGCCTTTCCAAGAACGTTGTTTTACAAATTTAAAAGTAGTACTAATGCGTTTGGTGAATTTTTATTTTTCTGTTTTCTGAAAAGTAGTTGTTTTCTCACCGCAACCTTTGAAAAGCAAATGTGGAGCTGATTTTCAGGACTTGTTTTTTTTGTATAAATTTATTATATGACATTCTTATCCATTTAGAAATATCAATTATTATTTCCTCAAAAAAAATATCATAATTATTTATTGTAATTTCATTTATTATATCATGTCCGATTTTGTCATTTATACACAAACAACAAGTCTAAAAGATTAATTACAAAAATAAAATGTCAAAAGTGCTTTTCCACAGTTAGATATATGCGAATTTTGCCAAACAATTTTTTAGTAGATTTTTGCAGTAGCTTTCTCAATGTACTCATTTTGTAAAACGCCACAAAATTACCAACAAATTCATTTTTTTAGGAAGAACTCGATTTTTTGTTAAGTACCTGGAATTGGGCTGGTGAGGCCCGCTACATCAATTGCTATTGTTTTAGATGCCCAATGGGGCTGAATATTTTTCCACTCCTTTTCTTCTTGGGTCACCAGACCATCTTTTAGCGTGGAGGTGGGCTATTGTGTTTTTAGTGCACCCGGAGTATTGGATAGAACATTTATCGAACTGCCTGGAGAGAGGATACGCTTCCATTAAAATCAACTATATTTCTGAGACACTTTCCTTCTTGCCGGACAACAACCCTTCCATTTCTGATACCGCGGAGAGAGCATCGGTCTACACCGCCAAGTTTTTGCAGCTGACCTTCAAGGTCCGTTTTGGAGTGCTTGCCCCTCTGCCAAATGGGTCTGGTGCCTAAAGGAACTGACTTGGCAAAACCGACGATGTATTTTTTGTTGCCATCCTTGATGACACCACTGACGCCGAATTTTACACTTAAAGCAATAGACGAATGCGTAACGTATACCATTGAAACTTATAAAGTTCCCAGTAGTGAGGTCTTACGTATTGTTTTGCCGATGCATCACAGGTCTTATTTACCGCGCCGCATGTCGAGTAAAATATCTTGATTCATCAGTTTAAACTCTCGAGTTTAAATTCTTTTAAAACAAAGGATTTTTTTTCTATTAAACCTATATGCATTATTGGTTTTTAGACACTTAACATACTGCATTATTAATTGTCAACACAACAACATACATTATTCTAACTTGTGACAAATAGCCTATTTTTCATCCATCTCATTTTTTGAAAGTACGACAACCAAAAAAATGATTTATTTGTTTTAAATCTATAAATTACATTTATTAAACGAGTAAAATAAATTTTCACCCAACTCGAGTTTGATGAAAGACACTTTCACACCTTCCATCTTTGGAAATGAGAGGCCTTTTATATATAGAACTTAAAATTTTGACATTCTTTTTGTTACTATTTTGAATCTTATCAATCACTACACCTCTTTGAAATATATCAAATTCATTAGAAACACAATCACAAATTTTTGTTCATTATGCATAAAGTCTTATAGCATAGATAGTGTTATGATGTATCGTACATTATTTTATCTAAGTTGAATACACAATAATTCACCTGCAATAGTTTCCGATTCATTATCACATGATATCAGAGCAGTGATATATTATCTTATGAGATGTCACCACTTTGAGTAACACACATACGAGAACCATCAACAATATGAATAGTCAGAGTAACAGAAGTACTACGTTGATAACTAAATATCTCGAGATTAGATGTCATGTGATTGCAACATTCATAGTCAAAATACCAAGAATCGTTACCTAAGTTAGCAGACGTAGATGTGGGATGAGTCTCCACACGAGTTGTATCAAGGATGCCCTTGAGAAAAATGGCCAATCTTGAGAGCGATGAATCATCAAGAGGTGATGAATGAGGACCTGATTTCCTAGATTGACCAGGTTTGGACCGAAATTTATGATTCTCAAGGAATTCATACAAGTAGCGGTCAGGCTGCTTCAGCCCACAAAATCGACAGTGATGAACTGAGCAATATATGAGTTTATGCCATTTCGCATGACAATATGAGAAATACTCCTCAAAAACATTTATTACATGTTGAGAAGCTTCGAATATATCAATTTGAAAGGTCAACTATGAAAACATTCCGAATCCGACACTATTAAGTCTTGTATCAACCGTGAGCAGCAGGTTATTGCATATAAAAAAACTTGTTTTATAAAATAACACTCAAAGTCACAATGTTTGAGAAAATTTAAGTTACTCCAAGAGCACCACGTAAGCATCAATTTGGTGTTCTACACAATTTATTAATCGACACATGTCTCCATTAAGATTAATCACTACTTCTACAGGGTTTTTTTGGCAAACCCTATAGGTTATTAAAAAATCATATTACTATTTGTCTATTTTCTCTCTCCCACTCATACTGTTATTTTATACTAGACGGTACCTCGCACGATGCGTTGTTTTTATGAATATCAAGGATATCAACATACGAGAAGAGAAAGTCTTAGAAGTTTCCATGGTTTCAGCAATATTTTTGCGCACATACTTTTTTGAGAAATTGTTTTTGTCGTCAACCGGGTTGAACCCGGAATCTCAGGGACTTCCAACGCTATACGACTTGAACTACCACCCTAACTGCCTTAGCACACAAACTTAGGAGAACACGACAAAACAAATAAAAATGAATCAATCTTTAAAAAATGGCTCCATGCGTCACGTTCACTGTTCATCCACCGTTCATCTCACAATTGAGAATTTAAGCCAATCCATTAAATAAGTTTCCAACTTTGAAACTCATTTAATTTGATGCTATTATCTCTACTATTTAAATGTTTGTAGATGTGTTTTTTGACACTAATACTTTGACACTGCCTATAATACCCCTTGTATGTCTATTTTATTACTAAAAACCCAATTTATGTTGATTAAGTTGTTTATAACTTACCTTTGGAGTTTTGTTCAAACACGTCTTATTTGAAGACCCCTTCTCACGAATCAACTCAAGTTGTCTTTGATTGAAACACGGGCTCATCTCATCTCTGCCACTCACCAGCAGCCCACGGCTCCCTCTCTCACGGTCGTACTCTCTCCCGACGTCTCCTTGCTCCGGCAAATCCCTCAGAACTGTAGTAGTAGCAGCAAGTAAAAAATATCCCCTCAAAAACTCTCCTGCGAATTTAATTACCAAAGAGACGATGTTACGAACATCTTTGTGCCCTAATTCACAATGGCCAACCAGTCCGTTCAGAATTTTGGTACAGAGGGTTTTTGAAATCCATTCGGATTTGTTGCTGCTAGAAGAACGGAAACGAGCCCGGCGTTTACGGCAGAAGGTATCTGGTAGTTTTCCAGTATCTTTCGTTTCTCCTGTATCTTTCGTACATCAAATTACTAGAGCTTCTTTTATTAGTTTTTGCAAGGTTTTGTTTTTTTATCTCTTTCATTAATGTTTGATATCGGCTCTAATGCTAACGATTGTTTTCATTCTTTCTCTGCTCCTCCCTCTGTTTATGTTTCTGGGTGTTTCTTGTTCTGTCAAAGTGGATTATCCACCTTCAGTTTGACGAAAGAAGATTACTTGAATTATATAAGTTAAATAGTTTGCGAAGTTATCAATTCTTTAAATCGTCCGGTTCTTCAATTCGTCCTTGCATGCAATACTATATCTATATTTTCTAAAATTTCAGGGTTGAGAATGGTGCTTGACTATTGAAACTGTTTAGTGCTTCTCATTCCAAGCAAAGACCAGCAAGAGATTAGTTGTTCAACTCCAATCTGTATTCTAATGTAATCTTTCAATAAAGATGGGGAAGATGAATATAAACAATTAAGGGAATCATACATAATATTAACCAGGATATGACTCAATGTGTCAGTTTATGGTGTCGGTCAATGGAGACATGCTGTTTTACGTGCACTATTTGTTAGCAATTGTTCAAACCTGGGATCTTTGGGTTGTGTTGAGGATGTAAGTTCTACTACATTAGATATTGGGTACATTTTAGCTATCGACGTTACTGAAGCAATGATTATATATCTTATTACTTGTGTCAGTGTGGACTGTAATTTGATAACAATACATATCCGATTTGTACTATTTTTACGATTTCTAACCAACATTGACCCCCTCTCCTTCCTGAAACTATAGTTTTTTTCTGGCAGAATGACTAAATATTTGATGAAGCGAATAGAGCATACTTAAAACTGTGTTTGGCCTCACGTATAGTACCATATTTTTTGTGGCAGAATGACTAAAGATTTGTTGAAGCGAATAGGGCATACATAAAACTGCGTTCTTTGGCCTCATGTATAGTACCATATTTATCACAAGAATCCATTGGCGGAGGTCTGTTCTGGTTGGACGGCTAGGACGGTTCCCTCCAATCAATTATCACTTTCTTTCTTTCCATGCCTGACGTGCTTTTGAATCTTTGTTCAGGTCTCCCATGGCTGAAAAGAAACAAGATCTCCTTAATCAATTGCGGACAATGGAGACCCATACATGGACTCCGCTGCGAAAACGTCACCAATCAGGACTCCTCCTCACATGGAGACTTGGGCGCATGATGATATGTTATTTGATCGTAGACAAAGCAAAGATAGGCTGTGTGGTTCTGTTTGTTCTCCATGAAGTCTGCTTCATCAACATTCAAATGACCAGCATTTTTTTCTGAGGGATCCAAGATAAATAAGATCACGGTCTACAAATACTATAAGACGTTGAGCTTTTTCATTACGTTTTGATGTCCGATTTGGTTGTCTGCATTCCTATCATGGTTATTGTCACAGAGTCAGGGTGTGACAGTTATCTTCTATGTTTGCTTATAACTCTTGGGTTCAATCACCAGAAAATGGATCGATCACTTTTATTTTTCTTCCGAAAGATGCATATATAAACCGTGCACCCCTCCCTTCAGACGAGGTCTTCTTTAGTTCGACGTCACAATTAGAGCACCCTGGTTTCTCACCTCTCCCTCTTATCTTTGACCGATCCATCACTTTTGTAAGTGTGTGGGGAAGATAATCAATGCGTTGCTCCGCTCTGTGTATGCCTCAACGTAATGTTCCTCACACAATCGTAACCCTCTGTAATACACCAACCAGAACACTGGAGGGAAGGACTGATTGATTCCTAAGGACATTACTGCGAGTAAATGGAGTGAAATTTGGTCTCACAAAAATTGACAGAGATGGTGGTTCAAATCATCATTGGGCGGTTCAATCTACACAAGAAGGTCTAAAGTTTCTTTGCACAATAAGTAAGATGTTCATGTCCCAGGTTGCTCTTCAATGTTTTAGTAGTATCAATCTTAACAACTTGTACTTGAATTGACTATGTATGCATGCATGTATGGTAGTTTCTTTTGTTTATATTATGTTATTTCATTCCTCTTTGTTTGACTAAATATTAAAACAAAGAACAATATGATAGTATGAGAATATGACAGTTTCACATCATCGTCTACATGTCACTGACTGTGTCATGTCTACCTATTATGTCCGAGCTTTTCATTCAAACCAGCTTACTGTATTTGGTTAGTCGAATTCCAAATTCAGGGCTTGTAAGGTTGAACCCTTAATTTCTATATGCAATACTTCATTGTTTCTATCATTCTAACCAATTGATTTCAGAGGGGCAACTTTAGGGATAATAACCCTGCTTGCTATTATTGTGCAGGGTTTGAGTTGATTCATTCAATGGCGTTGCGTTGAGGTAAACAGAGAACACATGTCGTGCATTGTAAATTTTCTGTTTAAGCACATATAAGTCTCCTCCTTTTTGTCTACTTCACACATCAAAATTGTTATCGTAGTGCGACACTTTTTTTTCCGCCACAGTTGGTTCCAATTTTTGTAGACTGGCAGGTAGTTGTAGGACATTATTTTGGCACTCATCGATCCCGTCCATTAAAAGATCAGCTTAATATGATAAAAGTGTAGAGAACATAATAAGACAGTGCATCTTGTCGAATCGAATAATAAAACATTGAAGATCAGTAGCTCTTCTTTGTTGACCTTGTCTCATTGCTTCAATTTCATTTAGTTAGCAGATGTGTTCATTGTTATGTATTTTTGAGATGTCAAACAAGCTCGTCAGGCACGTAGCGCTTGTTTATAAATAGGTTCGAGCCTAAATGGGCTACCACCACCCAACCTGTTTAGCTTTCTTCTTTTAAATGGCCGTGTTATAATGAGAGATGTCAACTTGGAAGTCCATGTAATAATCCAATCATCAATTCTCAACAAAAGAATTGATTTTGAATTGCTGAGTGGATTTTGAATTGCTTCATTTTTTTTCCAACCAAATCACTGGGTTAAAGTGATCCGGTTGCCGATAAAAAGTCAAACTGGGGAGAAAGAGTGGGAACACAGGAAATAACACACAATCACCACCCTACCAAAGTGCAAGCTCGGATTTAATTGGACTGAGAGAGAGAGAGAGATTTGGTTCAAGAGAGAGAGAGAAGAGGAATACGGAGAGGAAAAAAGAAAAAAGAAAAGAGGAAGAGGAAGATGGATTGCTTGCGGCATTATACACTTTTTCTCATCATTTTTATTCTTTTTCTTCTTCGATATTTTAACTTCAATTGTACCCATCATCACTTAGTTGGAGTATAATGGACACTTAAAGTGTTTTTCTAGAAGAGGGGAAGAATTTAAGATACATAAAATTGTAGTACGTAAATGAAAATAATACTTTGCGCTGAACGGGGCTCACTCATATGCCCATGGCCGCCCATTTAAGTACGGGTTTAAATGCGCTTTCCAATACTTTTTCATTTGTCTAAACGTTCTGATATCGCAGTTACAGGCGAGCAAATGGGTTGGGTTGTTTTCGACAGATCTATATATTCTACAAGATTGGGCGGGTTCAATATGGATGATGGTAGTTTATGCAGAAAAATTGAAGTGTGGTTCTTATGTGTTATATTTGGGCCACTATGTTTTTCTTACTTAATGTTGTTTGATAAATTCACTAGAGAATCATTACGCTCCCCCCCTCCCTCCTCCTTTACTAGCTCCCACTCCCTGTCCGAGTATTTTTTTGTGAGAGATTACTTGAAAGTGGGAGAGAAATGCATTCATTTTTACTCTGTTCTCCGTTGTGTAACAATTTTAGACCCATAAATATCATCACATTCTCTTCACCCTATGTCTTTTAGCAATGCTTGAATTGAGGGACCTCCTTAAAAAACTAACTCAAATAAGTGATGAGAGTCAAGTAGCAAGTGACTGCTTCCGATCCAATATATAGTTGACAATAATTAAGTACGATTTATTTCCACATCTCATAAACTCATATGAGAAGATCTGATATGGCTGAATGTCAGCTTTGATTGAAGGAGGATATAATATCCAAGAAGAGTAGATTTCTCTCCTTCCACCTACATGAATATACCTGTTATAGGAAAAAAGAGTATCAAACTGCATAAGTAGTTAATTAATGCTTTCTCAAGTGGAGGGAATTATATGTCACGTGTTCATGACTGTGTAAGGGCATTTTATGTATTTGACCTTCTCGTCATGGTTGTTGATGGAGTTCTTCCCATTAGGGTTTCCTTAACAACATACTCTCACGCTATGCACATATTGAAGATCTTAAATATTTCAAGAGTTTGAACCATATGATACTTTTGAGAGTGAGTCTTTGGACGGACTAACAACATTAATAACATCTTACTAAAATGTCGAGGGTATACCTTTAACGAGAGCATAGTACCAAGCATGGTAAAGGAATAAAGAGAAGCAAAGTTAGATAAGCGGTATTATCTTTAATACTGGTACATCCAAAAAAGAATTATGAAAATTTACACAATGGCCAAAGAATGGATTATACTTTTTCCTATCGAATTTTTAAAGCATGATCTGGTTCCAGAATTTTTCAATCTGAAGTGTTGTGACGGAAATATGAATTGTCTTCCACAAAATCGGAGAATCTCTATTCAACTGCCTCCCTAACAGCTGAAAACATAAGTCCACGATTTTTATTTTATGTAGTATCTTATCTTATCTTATATATAATATAAAAGCAGAAAAGTCCCCAGGTGAAACCACGTTTGAACATTTGTCATGATTTAAGCAATATTAATATGACATGTGTAATCCTACATGTCTATTTTCTCATAATCAACCAATGAGAAATCGACATGTAATTATCTATTGCTTTGTCATTATGACTTGAAGGTTACTATTTTAGTTTGTAACTCATGAGCAATCAATACTCATTTTAATATTATAATGATAAATTAGCATTGAATAATCATGATTGTTTTTATGATCTAAATATAAATATATTTTACATATTAGTGCAAAATACATATGGTAGTAGCATAATAAATTCATAAATCATTTAAAGTATAAATTACTTTATAATTTTTTTTTACATAACACATCTGTCGGAATATAAAAATGAATTGAACACATATGTCAGAATATAAAAATGATAACTTCATTCTATGTAATAATATAAATTATTTTTATGAATTGAATATTAATATGTTTTAAATATTAGTACAAAATATATATATGATAATAACATAATTAATTGAAAAAGATTATAGGTATAGGAACTTTAGTAGTAATTTTTTATTATCATTTAAAAATTATTATTCTTCAGTGGAATATAAAAATGATAACTTCATTCTATGTAATAATATAAATTATTTTTATGAATTTAATATTAATATGTTTTAAATATTAGTAAAATATATATATATATATATATGATAATAACATAATTAATGGAAAAAGATTATAGGTATAGGAACTTTAGTATTAATTTTTTATTATTATTTAAAAATAATTATTCTTCAGTGATTGTTTGGTTGATGTATATTATATTGTTGAAACTTTAAAAAATAATTTATGATCTCATATTTCAATTAAATTTTTACGAAAATAAAATTGTAAGAATTGATATTCTTAAAAACATATGTTGCATGCATTTGTGCATCTACATGTATTTAAATGAAATCATATGTTGTTTTTTAGAGATTTGCCTCACTAATTGCTCCATCCTAATTTCCTCATTTTTTATCCTTCTTTATTTTATGTTAGAAAATTCTCTTAAGGTTTCTAGATCTTATGAAGTGAATATTTATAATAAGGGCAATAGATATAAATAATATAGGTCTGCTTATTATAAAAAATATTATTAGAATCTTCTTGAACCAATTTGTTTATCAAATCTCACTATTATAACAAATTGCTAAGTCAAATGACGAAACAATTTCAATTATGTTTTAAAAAAATGATGAACACATACTGTATTAAAATAAGACGTTTGTATTAGAAGAAGTCGACACAAATTTGACTGTGTAGAGACTTTTCTTATTATTTCAAATAAGATTACTACAACATTCATTAAAATTTTATATCTTCAAATAAAAGAAGAAAAATGTAAAACATCTGGACCAATTTCCCATTCCAAAGGAAGAATGTCGGCTTCGTGACATTATAATGGAGATGTAACAAACATAAAAGTATAGAGCTCTATAAATTTTCATTTGATTTGAAATAAAGTTCATTTTATGCATTATTTGTATTAGTTGAAGTTTAATTATTAGGTTATTATGATGTCTAAATTATAAATCAATATATGGTACAAAGCCCCGTGCTTTAGCGCGGGGTATCGCCTAGTATATAATATAAAAGCAGAAAAGTCCCCAGGTGAAACCATGTTAGGACATTTGTCATTATTTAATCAATATTAATATGACATGTGTAATCCTACGTGTCTATTTTTTTGTAATCAACCAATGAGAAATTAACATGTAATTATATATTGCTTTGTCATTATGACTTGAAGGTTACTATTTTAGTTTGTAACTCATGAGCAATCAATACTCATTTCAATATTATAATGATAAATTAGCATTGAATAATCATGTTTGTTTTTACGACCTGAATAAAAATATATTTTACATATTAGTGAAAAATTCATATGGTAATAGCATAATAAATTCATAAGTCATTTAAAAGTATAAACCACTTTATGATTTTTTGATATAACACATCTGTCGGAATATAAAATGTAATAATATACATTGTTTTTATCACTTGAATATTAATATATTTTAAATATTAGTACAAAATGTATATGATAATAACACAATTAATGAAAAAAGATTATACGTACAAAAACTTTAGTAGTAATTTTCATTATCATTTAAAAATGATTATTCTTCAGTGAATGTATGGTTAATGTATTTTATATTGTTGAAACTTTAAAAAATAATTTATGATCTCATATTTCAATTAAATGTTTGCGCAAATAAAATTGTAAGAATTGATATTCTTAAAAACATATGTTGCATGCATTTGTGCATCTACATGTATCTAAATGACATCATTTTTTGGGAGAAATTTGCCTCACTATTTGGTCCATCCTAATTTTCTAAATTTTTATCCTGCTTAAATTTATGTTAGAAAATTCTCTTAAGGTTGCTAGATCTTATGATGTCAATATTTAATTTATTTATAATGATGTAAAGCGTGCTTGATAATTTTTTAATAAGTGCAATAAATATAAATATATAGTTTTTTAGTTTAAGGCTTTCTTCCTTACTCATTAGTTTAAAGCATATAAATAATATAGATATTTGCATTAAAAGAAGTCGATAAAAAATTTGAATGTGTAGAGACTTTTCTTATTATTTCAAATAAGATTACTACAACATTCATTAATGTCTACACTGCGTTAGAAGAATTAAAATTTTATATCTTCAAATAAAAGATAAAAAATGTAAAACACCTAGACCAATTTCCCATTGCAATGGAGATGTACCAAACATAAAATATAGAGCTCTATAAATTCTCATTTGAATTGAAATAAATTTCATTAATACATCATTTGTATTAGTTGAAGTTTAGTTATTAGGTTTTTATGATGTCTAAATTTTAAATCAGGATATGGTACAAAGCCCCGCGCTTTAGCGCGGGGTATCGCCTAGTGTCAACAAATAATTCTTGCTAGTGAAAATCCAATAACACACATCTCAGGCAAGGTGGCTTCAGGCTGCAGCTACCTGAGACAACAAAGACCCACAATGTCTTTCCTGCGTCATTTGTTAAAATAGATCTGAAATTCAAGCAGTTTGGATCCAGAAAGTGAGATGGAAGATGGCAAATTATTGTTCATTTGGTAGGTAATTCATGACCAAAAGTGAACAATAACCTTCAAAGTTAGCAGCTGCCATCCGATTAGATCAAGAGGAGTAGCAGTAGCCCTAGATGAGTTTTAAACGTTGCAAAGTTAATTTCATAAGCTAAGTGGTACGCCATCGTTTCCAGGGGTGGGATTAGTATCACAGTGTCGTTTTAGATGTGAAAGGGGTCAATTAGTTGTCAAGGACGAAATTGCCCTTGGTTAGTTACCTCACCACCTCAAGATTTGTGTGTGAGTGTGAGCTAGAACTAAATGAGTGTAATGTTGGCATTTTTGAGGATAACGAGTTGAATAACAAATTTTCTGCAACTCTCCTCTATCCTCCTCCTTCTATGTTTGATCCTCTCGATTTGCCAAACCCAGGTATGTCGGGCTGCTCCTGTTCGAGCCTCGAGGTTAGCGACGGCCACCGACATTGCTGTTGCTGCTCGAGTATGGGGGACGACGGTGATGGTGGTGGTCTTAATTTTGTTGGGGGAAAAATCAGAGTAGGGGGAGGGGTAGGAGAGAGATTAGAGCAAATGAGGAGAAATTGGAGAAGAAAAGAATTTCATATGGTGTGATTTTGCTTCAATATTAGGGGTAGTTTTATCTTTTCACCACGTCTCTGAGGTCTGTCATTCATGAAGGGGCTAAAGTGGAAATATCCATAGTTCAGGGGATCAAATTGTATTTTCTCCATAATTCAGGGGTGGTTATTGTCTTGTACCCAAAATGAAACAAAAATGTGGAGCCGGGTCGACACGTGCAGCACAATATTCACATCCGACCCGGAAGGAAAACAATCTCTACGCGCTCAAGTGATACGTGACCCTCCATACGGCAGTTATCTTCTTCGGATAGCAGAAATAAATTGTGGACACAATTTCATGCCTGCTGATACACAAGAAAAGAAAGAAAGAAAAAAAAACCCCAAACAAATTCCCATAAGAAATTCAGCAAAAGAGAAGCTTATGATCACCATTTCTTCAAGAATCAAGAACCAGAAACATCTATGTTTAGATTTCAGTATGTGAGTTCACTTATCTTCAATTACATTTCTTTCTTATCTCATGTTTGCTTCTCCTTGCTCAATCAGTTACTAGTAGTACCAAATAGGCATTGAATCTCTCTCTCTCTCTCTCTCACACACACACACACACTCACTCACACACACACACACACACATGGCAGCCCTGTTGAATTCAGTCCCTCCCACCAAAAACCCATTTTCAGGAAACTCAAGAAAGCCCATATCCACTTCCCCCTTCCCAACCAACAAGGGTTTCTTCAAAGTTTTAGCATCTACCCAAATAGCCCTATCCCCTAGGGAAACATTCACAGTCCCCAATTGGAGGTCTGCAAAGTACAATGATGTAAGAACCAAAGAACTCAAACTCAATGATGCATTCCTCTATCTGGAACACATGGTTGGGAAAGGCCTCAAACCTGACATGTCTCATGCCACTCAGTTGTTATATGATCTTTGCAAGCTCTGTAAGCTAAGAAAGGCCACTAGGGTTATGGAGATGATGGTTAGTTCAGGAAGTAGACCTGATCCTTCCACTTACACTTTCTTGGTTGATCATCTCTGCAAGAGAGGGAACGTAGGGCACGCGATGCAATTAGTGGAGAAAATGGAGGATTACGGGTACCCGACCAACACGGTTACTTACAATTCCCTCATCAAAGGGCTTTGTATGCGCGGAAGCTTGAATCAGAGCTTACAATTCTTGGATAGGTTGATGAAGAAAGGACTAGTGCCGAATGCATTCACCTTCTCCTTCTTGCTTGAAGCTGCTTATAAGGAAAGAGGGGTGAATGAAGCTATGAAGCTCTTGGAGGAGATCATTGCTAAAGGAGGGAAGCCTAATTTGGTTAGTTATAATGTTTTGTTAACCGGGTTGTGCAAAGAAGGTAGGCTTGATGAGGCATTGGAGTTCTTTAGGGACTTGCCTTCCAAAGGGTTTAGCCCCAATGTGGTGAGCTACAACATTCTTTTGAGGAGCTTGTGCTATGAAGGGCGTTGGAAAGAGGCGAATGGGCTAATGGAGGAGATGGTAGGCGAAGAACGCTCCCCATCAAATGTCACTTACAATATACTAATCGGTTCACTTTCTTTCCATGGGATGACTGATCATGCCCTTGAGGTGTTAGATGAAATGTCTAGGAAACAGTTTCAGCCTACTGCAGCTAGCTACAATCCAATCATCTCTCAGCTCTGCAAAGAGGGTAAGGTTGATGCTGTCATCAATTGCCTTGATCAAATGCTTTATCAGCAATGCAAGCCCAACGATGGAACATACAACGCCATCGCTGTGCTTTGTGAGGAAAAGAAAGTTAGAGAAGCCTTTTCTATCCTACAAAGCTTGGGCAACAAACAGAATGCTTCTATTCGTGACTTCTGTAGGAATGTGATTTCAAGTCTGTGCAAAAAGGGGAATACTTATGCTGCTTTCATGTTGCTGTATGAAATGACCAAGAGTGGTTTTGCTCCGGATTCGTATACCTATTCGTCTTTGATTAGAGGGTTGTGCTTGGAAGGGATGCTTGATGAGGCTATTGAGATATTTGGTATCATGGAAGAGAGTGGGCACAGACCAGATATTGACAATTACAATGCACTTATTCTTGGATTGTGCAAGTCTAGAAGAACTGATATGGCTGTGGATGTTTTCGCTATGATGATTGATAAAGGGTGTATGCCGAGTGAGACCAGTTACACTATTTTGGTCGAAGGTATTGTTCACGAAAAGGAGAAGAAACTCGCAGCAACAGTTCTGAAGGAGCTACACAGGAGAGGAGTGACGAGCAGGAGTACAGTTGAACGGATTATGATGCAATATGACCTCGAGGGTTCAACATAATAGAGATGGAAAGAAATGTGGAAGAAGCGAAAGGAATGTATCTGAAAACTGTAGAAAACAAAACAGGAGCTGGAGTTGCAGCACCTGCTTCAGTTGTAGATCTTTGACACTAGACAGTCAGTACATAAGAAATGCCGTGGATACCAACTATGTCAAATCACAGTCACACAGATCGTGTTGAATTGGCGAAGGAAGAAATACCATTCTGTTGGTTCTCTAAGTTTTGAACAGGTTCTACCACACTGATCATAGATGACTCTGTCCATGCTTTTCTAGGAAGCTGTTGTTAGTTGCGTTTCTTACCTACAGTATTACTTTTGGTTTCCTTGTGCAAAATATCGCTTTCAAGCATATTTGTTCTTACTTACACTCAGCAATAGATTTTAAATTTACATTCTTGGTGTACATTTGTTCACTTGCAAGGAACAATGGCATCGCCTTTGCTTTCAGTTTGAAATGAATTTTAGTTGTTGAGGAGGTTGCTGGGTGCATCCCATGCAGGTTGGACTGTATAAGAAAGACTATAGTGCAGAGCTTCCCTTACACTTTGGGATTACTTGAAAGCCACCAGCTGAACTTCTCAAGGTCGAGACTTCAACACTTGCAAGTTAGAAAAAAATGTTAAGATCTGAACTTCTTAATATAAATAATACTGCTATGCACCGTAAGGCCACTGAATGAACTTCCCCTTCTGCTTGAACGCCCACTTGTTTGAGCTCCTGCTATGCACCATATGATCACAGGAAACATCTTGAAACACGATGCCTTATAGGAAGCTGTAGTTATTTCTATTTCTTTACCAGTTATATTTGGCTTCCATGAGCGTAATATTGCCTTTATTCATGTTTGGTCTCTGGAAACAGATCAGCTAACAGATTTCGGTTACATTTATGACATGTTCGGTTTCTGGGACTAGCCGGATTGGACTAGATTAGATTAGCGGGATAGGATTGGATTAGTTGAAGGATAATTAATACCATGTTTGGTTTTGTGCGGTAGTAAGTCATTACCTAATGTTCAAATACTCTATTCCCCTCACGTAATTAAATTAAATTATGGTGTATCAAACACAATCTTGTCACTATTTAGTATTTATATTAAGATTAGTCCGGAACCAAAACAGTGATTAATTCATACCTACCAATATCTGCACTCTGGATTGGGGAAGGTTGGCAAAAAATATGGGCTAGTTCTCCTACAGTAGCAGAAGCAGATGTAGTTAGACTTGCTTGCAGTACTCTGAGTCAATGGGGAGGCAAGCCAGTTATTATTGAAGGAGATAATCAAGTTGTGCTAAAAGATCTGAATAGTGAAGGCTGTGGCTTATGGAGACTGTAGAGTGCAAAGTATCATCTCAGATGCGAATTTTTTGGCTGCTACTAACATAGTACAGTTTTGTTGGGTTCCTAGAATGGCTAATAGGCTAGTTGATGGTTTTGTTAAGTTGATTTATAGAGAGTTGAAAGTTTGTAGTAGAGTAGACCTGCAAAAGATCAGTTCTTTGCTGGAGCCAATTTTGGCAATAGATAGTTGTAATAGTTTTGCTCCCTTCTAATACAATTTTCTCTTTTGAAAAAAAAAATCTGATAAACCAAACATACCATTAAGCCTATCAAACGGTCGATGTTTAATTTGCGTTAATGGCAGAAGTATGCACTGTTGGATTCTTGTTTAGATTGCTGGGGTAGCAGGATGCACTGTGAATACCAGCTCGCAGCCAGAAGACAATCAGTTCAACTAAATTTTTTGACAAACTGCTAATGCACACAATTTCCTCTGAGATGCAGCAGAATAAGAAGTATAAGAAGTTGCTCGCTCTGTAACAGTTCCTTCTTTATAAGAAAGTTAATGTTACCTCTTGAAATTTTACGAATATCCCCCACTGTATTTTACGAACATACAAGCCCAACGGCCGTGTTGCAAAGATAATGTTACCTCTTGAAATTTTACGAATTCCCCCCACTGTATTAACCCTAATCTTTGGACAATTTTTTAACCCTAATATCTTCCTCTTTCTTCCCTTCCTGCTTCACAGCCACCTCCTTCATCTTTCTCTCCGTCTTCTCCTTCTCCGCTTCACTCCAACCACAGCTACCGCCATCTCCAGCACACATCCCTCGAACCCATATATCATGAGACGCTTCAGACCCACAACCCAATCGAACTCGAGCCTGAATCAGTGGGAGATTTTGGTGAGCTTTCACTCCTCAAACGATGTTCCTCTGTGATGCGAGTGGAGTAAAGGCGGCAGCGTTCGACTCAGTTGGTGGCAGGAATGATGATGTTGTGGGTTGGTTAGGCTGGAATTGGAGAAGGGGTTGAGTGGGAGGCTTCTGTTTTGTCAATTCACTCGATGTTTTGTGTTCTAGGTCATGTTGTATGAATTTCAGTTTTGTTCAACTTGATTTGGTTTCCTAAGTGTAGATAGGCCAAAATACAGTCCAAGTCTGCATTTGAGTGAACCAATCAACTATCCGCAGTTGGCCACCTCACCATGCGCCATGCGCATCAGATCATGTCATGTCAGAACATGGGAACCTTGAGACAGAGTCACTTGGCAGCTTGCAGCTCACACGGGAACCAGGTGTCAAATGGTTTGGAAGCTGGAATAAGACTCGTCACATGTAGTTGTTGTTCCACCTGTGACTCCTTTGTACCATAAGGGAGACTTGGTTAACCTTTATATATACGGATCCATTAACACTTTTCCCGCGATATCGGCAACAGATAACTTAATGGCCTTACTGGGGACGTGACTAGTGCCGCAACTCCCCCACGACCATTGCTGCTGGTTGTGTATCTATTGGAGGATCATCTTCTTCACAGAGGTACAAATAATTCATTATTTATAACCCACAACAAGTTGTCTCTCTCATTTGATACACACTTGGCTTATTTTTCATCTCCATCAATCTCTATGTGTTTCATACCCACTAATCATCAAGGATTTTCTAGCTGCCATCAAGTACACTTTGTCATCATCCCTGTCACACAAATGCATCTATACCAACCCATAATGCGCCGATCCAATATGGACTTTCTTAGGTTCTTTATGTGTGGGTTCATTTTTTGTCTATTGATCTGCCCCCTCTCGTGGGCAACGATGATTTTGATCTATTGAATTTACTTTTCTTAGATTTTGATACATTTCCTGGCGAGACAATTGGTTTTGCAGCCATGGTAGGTGCAATCTTCTATTACTTCTTTTCAATTACATATCCAAGCCTCCTGCACTTTCTATGCTTCTCTGAAGGCAGACATAATCTTAAATATTTTATAATTCGATTCTATTTGTTCACAATAAAAAGTTATGTTTGTATAATGGATGAAAATCGAAGCTAATACTTGCTCTTCACTTGTTTTTGTTTTCGTAAATTCAGAGAGAGAGAGAGAGTTGGTGCCGGTGAGTGGTGTAATAGACTTCCACTCAAATTAGGTGTAAAATTGTTAATAAATACTAAAAAGTGGCTTCCCGGATGGAACATGACTAAAGAGTGCTAAGTGTCCTTACGTTTCTTTTAGGAAGAAAAATTTATATTATTAAGCATAAACCGAACAACATTGAGTATGGATGTTATACATTTTCATCCGAAACTCAGAAACATACCGGGAAAATTACATGAACATAACTAAAAAATTATGTGACCAACGCGACAAAACCATTCCGAGCAGTTTGGAGATCCCGAAACAACAGGGTAAAAAGCTGGGGAGGGTGAGAAGGAGAGGAATGTTAGATAATAAATTATCCAAGGCTAGGTTATGAGACGTTCGCACAAGTCGGGGAGATTAATACCCTGATTATGAGAGGCCGAGAAAACCTAGAATGTCGTGAGGCATAGAAGCGTGTCAAAACTTGGGCAGAGGTGGGAGTCCTATCGCCAAAACTAAACTCAGTCATTTGATGGGACGACCAAAACAAAAAAAAAAGTGGAAAAAACGCAGCTATGTACGAGAGAATCCTGCAGAGAGGACTCAATATACACCAAGAGCAGAGGATAGAAATGACACAGGAAGTGTGGGGTTGTGTGTAGGGAGAGAGTAAGGCAATAGCACTGTATGAGAGAGAGACAGGAGTTTGGCAGAGCTTCCGCGTATCTCCGGTGTGTTCTCCCCTGTATGGAAGGGTTAACGATCCTATATATAACGGAGAATGTGACCGTTGCAGTGTGGTTAATGCGTCCATCAATGGCGGCTTAATTAGCTTAACCACAACGGCACGTTCGTCCGCGTATATAGGGACCGTTACAGCACGTTATCCGCGTATACCGGAACCGTTACGAGGTTGACCGGGTTTGACCGGATTGACCGGGTTTATGGAGCTCGTGCCATAAATCTCTCAAAAGCAGTTACTAGGGGTCGCGCGCGGGCTTAGTTGTCGCTCGCGCGCGACATGACTTACTCTAGCCTCCAAACCACTAAGTCCCTACAAGTCCCGCGAGGTGGTATGCGAGGGCCCTGTCTCGCAGCCCCCACGTGGATCAGCGCGGCTGGTGATCCAGTGTGTGTGGAGCACATTATGGTGTGCTAGATGGTCGCCACGTGGCCAAGATCTTCCTGTCCAGAAAGCACTATCTACATTAGCCCCCTTTCTGCGCGTGAAGACTCATAGCCGGATAGGCTTCCATGCGCAGGAACCAACGTACGCATCGCCGCCACGCACCAATTCAAATACGCGCAAATTCAGCCCCCGTGCGTGTCATTATGACCTAAAATCCCTAGAGTCGTGTCGTCTGGTCTTTTAGGGTTTTAGGCGTGACGTCAGCTTGTCCTGTGATTGCGCGATTCAACGATGACGGTTGCGATTCGACTACTGAAAGGACGCAACCCTTCATTGTTTTTGGATAAATACTCTGTGCTCTCCATTGTTGCAAAGCATCACTTCTTTCTCTTAAAGTGAATGATACCCGGAAGCCTTCAAGAGCAGATTCACGTCGGGTTCACCAAATGTGTACGAGAGAATCCTGCAGAGAGGACTCAATATACACCAAGAGCAGAGGATGAAATGACACAGGAAGTGTGGGGTTGTGTGTAGGGAGAGAGTAAGGCAATAGCACTGTATGAGAGAGAGAGACAGGAATTTGGCAGAGCTTCCGCGTATCTCCGGTGTGTTCTCCCCTGTATGGAAGGGTTAACGATCCTATATATAACGGAGAATGTGACCGTTGCAGTGTGGTTAATGCGCCCATCAATGGCGGCTTAATTAGCTTAACCACAACGGCACGTTCGTCCGCGTATATAGGGACCGTTACAGCACGTTATTCGCGTATACCGGAACCGTTACGAGGTTGACCGGGTTTGACCGGATTGACCGGGTTTATGGAGCTCGTGCCATGAATCTCTCAAAAGTATTTACTAGGGGTCGCGCGCGGGCTTAGTTGTCGCTCGCGCGCGACAGGACTTACTCTAGCCTCCAAACCACTAAGTCCCTACAAGTCCCGTGAGGTGGTATGCGAGGGCCCTGTCTCGCAGCCCCCACGTGGATCAGCGCGGCTGGTGATCCAGTGTGTGTGGAGCACATTATGGTGTGCTGGATGGTCGCCACGTGGCCAAGATCTTCCTGTCCAGAAAGCACTATCTACAGCAGCGAACATGAGAGATAACCTTACTAGCTAAAAGATGGTGTGAGGCAAAAGAAAACCTGCTAGAAAAGTTCCAAGTAGTTGTCAACCTTATTTTAATGCAGGAACAAGGGAGAAAACATTATCGTATAAGAATACAAAGAAGCGGCTGAAAGAGCTGCACAAGACCGTCCCTTATCTTGCCAGTTCCGGCGACGAACCGTCATGGCGAATTCGGAGATTGTTGAGCAAAAACCTCTGAAATCCTAGAGCAAGCGGGATGATAACCTGACCGAGTCAGCGACGAAACTGCAAAGTGGAGCAAGACCCGAAAGTG
Organism: Linanthus parryae; assembly: GCA_023055425.1. Taxonomy (NCBI): domain Eukaryota; kingdom Viridiplantae; phylum Streptophyta; class Magnoliopsida; order Ericales; family Polemoniaceae; genus Linanthus; species Linanthus parryae. The sequence goes on along the minus strand of JALGPY010000004.1, from coordinate 121,011,026 downwards.
CCTCTGATCCCCAGGCTGAGGCGGCGGACGGGGGCGGAAGGGATCGCCAAAGGTAAGGGGAGAAGCACCTAACAGAAGGGTCAGTGATGCGGGGACAATCAGCCACGCGATTGACAATATTCGATAAGGGTGATATTGGTTGGAGCAATGGGGAGAGGACAGGGGGAAACAAAGGTAAAGAGGAAGAAATCGTGACGAGGTGTTTGGGTTTAGGATTCATAGAAGGTGAGAGGGTATTGTGGTAAAAATTATCAAATAAAAACCCAAAAATTGCAAACGGCGCAATTCAAAAAAAGGTAACCAGAAACAAAGATTGCCGATGACGAGGAATCGACAAGCAACGAAAAGAGGTGGAGGCGGGCCTTCAGGCTCATATCAAAATGAGAGAACGGGATGGCCGGCACACCAAGTTCACCCGAGGAAAATTCGACTCAACCAATTGACTCAACCGAGGCACAAGAGGGCTCTTTCTTTTTCGACCGGATAAAAACAAAGAAGACCCAGAAGACGCTGGAGCCACCGGATGAGGTGACGAAGGTGAAGATCAAGGGAGATAGGGGAGAGGAGAAAGTGAAGAACAGAGAGGAGAGGGAAGAACAAGAGAGAGAGAGAGAGAGAAAGGATAAAGATGAGGAGAGAGGGCAAAGCTCCATTGAGGAGAGAGAAAGCGCTGCATGCGTCCTTACATTTTTTCGTTGAAGTTCAAAGTGTCAATTTTTGAAAGTTAGGGTTAAAAAGTGTACTTTTGCCTAAGTATAAGGGTCAGAAGCTTAATTTAATCTTGATTATAAGCTTTCAACTTGATCCAATAAAATAGGGTACTAGACACTTTCACCCCATCTAGTTTGGCCGAAGGATAATTTTATCCCTTCTAATTTTGAAAAGGACACCTTTACCCTTTCAATATGGTGAAATTCAAGTAATTTATGCCCTTGATTGTGACAAGTTAGTCTGGGGATGAGGTTCGTCAATGAAAGTTGTCCTGGAGTCAAATTCACCCCTTAGATCATTGAAGTCTATTATACCATTAGGTAACACCGTATTTTACTTAATAAATGATAAATTTGTCCTGAATACGAATTTTAGTAACATACCGACATAGTTAGTAAAATACGGGACGAAAATAAAACGTGGTACGGTACGTACGTGTATTATACGATTTTATGTTAAAAATACGTTAGTAAAAATTCGGCATAAAAGTACGCGATTTGATTAATTCGAGTTTTCTATACGTATGTGTATAATTCGTAAACTAGTTATTAATTCGGAATTAAAAATACGGGTGAAATTTAATAATATTTTAGCATACATAATGATTTATTTGTGTTCCACATAGCCATATTTGCATATTTTTATCAAATATTTGAAAATAATTTTTAAAGAATGTACTCATTTGTTTATCATTTATGATAATTACACTATTTACTCATAACTAATTACTTATGTAAATAATATCAAACTATTTATATTGCAAACTTATGTAAAAAAAACTTACTATGCATTTCCTAATCTTACGAATGATTATTTTAAAAATTAATAACATAACACATAAGACTCAAGTCACTCAAGATGCACGTGCATACATACATACATACATACATACATACATACATACATACATACATACATACATACATACATACATACATACAGCTATTTAAACTTAATATTTTTAAATTTTATAATAATACTTGTAAATATTTATAACAATAAATATTTAAAATAGAAATATAGTAAGAAAATACTTAATAGTAACTAATTATTACAAGTTATAACATTTTTGATGATAATTTGTTCACTGCAATATTGTATGCAAGAAGTTTTATTCGGAAGTATTGTACGTTAAAACGTTAAATACGGGTATTAAACTTTTTTTCTCAAAATTCGAGTATTTTTCATTAGGTCCAGCAATAGTACGAAATACGGAAGTATTTTTCATTTATACGTACGGACGGGTATTAAACGGAAAAATTCGGAGTATTTACTAACTAGGCATACCGACTCCATATTAATGGTGTCACAATAAAAGGGTGGAAGTTACATGAAGTTTGGCACATTGAACTGGTAAAAATGTTCTTTTCCAAAATGGGAGGGGTGAAAGTGTCCTTCAGTCAAAATAAGAGGGAGCGAAAGTGTCTTTTACCCAACAAATTATGATGATCTCAACAAGTAAAAAGAAACAGTAAAATTATATACTTATCATTTGTAACTGGTACTGGCGAATAGTGATCATCAAACATGAACGAAGAAAATTCGGACGGAGTAATTACAGAAAGAGAAAGCAATTATTACTACGAATTAAGCCAACTGCAACTCTTTCTATGAGTAATTCCTGTAACTGTGTTTGTTGTAGTCTAGTTAAAAAATCCCAAATGATTGAGAAATCTCTATGGCACTATGCAGCCCTAAGCCCCTAACACAATCGAGAGTCACTCCTATCGATCAGTAGCATTATCTTGCTGTTCCACCAACTCCACTATACTCCAATCACTGCACTGCTCACCGCTGTACAATCTCCACCACGCAGACCATTGATGTGGCCAAGTTGAAGAATTTGTTCCAGTCTGCTGTCTCCAGAACCAACCACTGCGCATCGGAGGTGTGATAATAGATTGTACAGATGAATTGGGGTTGATGATCACCTTCCACGACAACTAGATCTTTGATATCCAATTTAACGTGACCTTCCAAATCGTAAAGTGTATCATTGATAGCTTGAATAAGAAAATCAACATCCGCCGGCAAGTTTTTGACAATGATCGGCGACTAGCTGATCAGCAATTGGAACATCACCGACGAAGTTGTTGTTTATCTAGATGTTGTGCTTGTTCACAACGCCATCCTGATCGGGAGCAGCTATCTAAGCGTCGGTGTTGTTGGCGATCGGAGGAGCGATGTTGTTGTGGATCTCGTCGATGTTGAGAGAGAAGGTCGATGTCGTCGTCGGCTTTGGGAGCAATTTGAGCGTTGGCATCTACCACCGGAATAACGTTGAGGTCTGGAATTCGAGCAAATAGCTCATCGACGTCCATGCCTGCAATTAGATTTGAAATGTCCATACCTTCAAACAGGTCTACGACGTCAATGCCTTCAAGTAGATGATCTTCGACGTCCATGTCTTGGTCGAAAACGACATTGACTGCCGCCTGCAGCGGCAGATTAGGAGACATTTCATTGAAGTTACCAAAATCGTTGAAGTATGCGTCCAAAGCTACTTCGTTCTGAACAGTTGAAACAACTTCAATACTAAGATCACCGTCTTCAATGGTGATTGCAGTCAGGACTGATCCAAGGTCTGGAATGTTGAGGATCAGGGGAAGGCACACATGTCGCTGCCTTTCCATGGCTTATGTCGACCTCTTCGTCTCTCTATCGCAGATTTCTCTCTCTAACTCGAATTCTCTCTCTCACTCTGCAAGTGATTCTGTTACAGAAAGCCATGCATACATATACATCTTTGCTAATGAACAACTTCTTCACCACCATTTTCCAGGGTAACACAACATCTAGTGCAACTTGTTAAACATGTCCCCAATTTTCAAATTTTTAGTTTGCATTGTGACTGTCTTAGTATTTATAGTTACGATTGCCTTGTGTATAGAGCATACTAAAATATTATACAATATTTTGTTTGGGATTCAAATCTTATACGAGTAATTAGTGTCTATTATATTTTAGATCTTTGTAGTGACTCTCTTTCTCTTACTATAATAGGGAAGCAAAAGACAATTACTTTTCAGTAGTTAATAGCTCGTACTTTTAATAAACTTAAGGATGAAATTATAAAACTCTCTCTACTACTGGAAAAGAAGTTCTTATCAAATTTATGACATAGTTTCCTAATTTAGCGAACCTTTAATCACTTTTGGATCTTATGATGGTTTCAACAATTACTTTTTTTTGATCGTTGTACGAAATACTTGTGGTTATTTCCTATAAAACAAAAAATCGAAGCATCTTGCATTTTTTTCAAAGTAAAAAATAGTTGCTGCAAAGTTGTTCCAACGTCTTATAATTTTTTTAACTCTGAAAATAGCGGTGAATTTCTTAAAATTCAAAAATCTTTGAAAATAATGGTATTTCACATTTGGAACAAATTAAATATCACCCCAAAGTAACCATTTTTTTGCTAATTAATTTCTTACCTTTACAATATACGTTCTATCTTTCCCATTAACCACCACTCCTTCAGAATTTGAAAAGCTTTCCTCTGTGTGTGTGGTCATCTTCTTCTTCATCTTGTTCTTCTTCCTCATCTCCTGTAATGACCTCCCCAAGTAGCACTCCCACCTCCACCACCCACAAAGGAACCTCTACCTATTGCTGCCATCCCTATCCAAACGCCATCAACTCTCGCACTCAAACCCCACCTTTGAAGTTTCCACCGTTCCTCAGAGACCATCAACATCCCCCGTCGTCGGTGAAGAGGTTGGAAAAATCCCTTTGAAATTCAAATTTGATTTTCCCCTTAAAGAACTTAAGAATTTTGTTGGAGAATAGTTGAACGGAATCGTCAATTTGGTTTTGACGATTTGGATCTGGAAGCTCGGATCTGGTACAAGTGAAGTTTGAGTTTCAATTCATTTGTCAAATCCTAAGTGACGAACGAAGTGAAGTTTGAAGAATCAAGTGAATATTCGTCACTTGAAGTTTGACAAATCAAGTGAAAGTTGGGAACTTCAAGTTAAGTTTGAGGTATAGCTGATTCGTCAACCTCCATGATGACGAATTAAGTGAAATTTTCCAAATCAGAGCTGAAAATTCATGTAATCCCTCAACTTTTATCTATTTGTCACATGAGGGTTGACGAATCATTTGAAGTTTGAGCAAAAAAAGCTAAAACTTCACTAGATTCCTCAAACTTCAGCCAATTCGTCAACTTTTATATGACGAATCTGCTAAAGTTTGATGAATCCACTGAAGTTTCATATGTTTGAGCTCATTCACAAACTTTCAAGATGACGATACATACTTCGAAAATGACGATCTAAACATGAATACTCATGAAATATGGCAGTGGGACTAGGAGCAACAACAACATCAACTTGAAAATGGTGAAACCTAGAAACTTGGCCAAAATTATAAAGAACAATGTGAGCCAAAATGATTCAAAGAATAGTTAATCAAAAAAGCTATCAACCAAGCTCAAAACAGGTTATCAACCAAAACCTACGAGAGCGAGAGAGAGAGAGAGGGAGGGAGGAGGAACAAAGACAGTAAAAATGAAATGTGCTTTGAAAATTATGAGGTGTGGGGAATTTAAGGTTGCAAAAGTGGAGAAGTAATGTATTATTTATTCGTTGAAGTTGTTGAAAAAATTCAATGTTTTGGAGTGAGAGAGAAGCATATATGTGAGCATGAGGGAGGGGCAAGATGTGCATTTCAACCAATTTTTTGAATTCTGTAGGGGCCACATCTCAACTGTTATGTTTTTGGTGATTCAAGCCCCTAGATAAGTATTGGACGAAGCGGCGAAGCAATTGGCGAAGCGAGGAAGAAGAACGAAGCAGCATTGGGAAGGGTCTGTTGCTGTTCGGGTGAAGAGCACGGGTATCCGTGCAAAGAGTCTTCATGCGAAGAAAATTGTCTTCGTGCTAAGACACTGTGTCTGAGGCGGTTTCGTTGTTTCCTTTCTCAATTATGGAATGTTTCTTCATATCTTTGGGAACAAGTCAATATACTAGGCCTATATAAGTACCTAGGGTTGATACTTACATAGTGTGGTTGATTGTAATTGGGTTCTCATCAATAAGTTGCTTTGTTTTGGCCGTGGATGTAGCTAGCCTAAAAATTAGTGAACCACGTTATATCATTGTGTCGTTCTTCATCATATTCTTCGAATCATCACTCTTCTTGTGCTTCCGCATCGTTTTCTAACAAGTGGTATCGGAGCCTGATTGTTGGATCTCGAGCTTGTGAGGAGTGATGTCGAATATGATGAAGATTGATCTTTATGATGGGATGAATGAGTTTAGCTTGTGGCAAATCAAGATGCATGCTTTGTTGAAGCATAAAGATATGTGGTTGCCACTAGCTAACAAATCGGGCATTCACAAGATCACATTGGAGTTTGTGAAGATGGAGGACAAGGCGCATCCGACGATCATGTTGTGCCTCGCGAACGACGTTATTACTGGAGTTTCATAGTAGACCTCGACAGTTAGCTTATGGAAGAAGTTGGAGGATCTCTACATCTGTGGCCAATAAGTTGATGTTGAAGCAGTGATTTGGTCTTCGGATGGTTGAAGGTACGCATATTGGTGATCACCTAGACAATCTCAACACGATCTTGCTTGGATTGTGCAGTAGTGAAGAGACTTTGAGTGATGTTGATGCGGCCTTGATATTGTTGGTGTCGTCCAATAGTTTGTTGTTGGGAAGGAGACGATAGCCCTAGAGGAAGCTCGTTCGGCGTTGCACACAAGGGAATTGAAGCACAAGGCGTCAAAGTTTGAAGATCATGATGGTGGCGCATTCATGGTCAAGATAGGAAAGTTTAAGGGTGGACATCAAAACTATGATAGATCGGACTTACTAATGAACGTATATGCGGTTTGTCGTGAGAAGGGTCACTGGAAGCGGAATTGTCCCAAGAACAAAGGATCTGCATACGCTGCAGTTCAAGGTGGAGGGACAAATTCCGTGAACGGCTTCGTTCTCTAGGTCTCGTGTGCAAGCTTGGGCTCTAGGCGTTAGAGCATTGGCGTGTGCTTTGTAACATGCAGATTGGTTGGTTGCATATTATTGGGCATGTATTGTTTGTTAGCATGCTATTGAGCGCGTTTTAGTTTGCGCATTGGTGCGGTACTTTGGCGGCACAATTGGCATGGATTGTTTGATAGTCACTTTTGTCACGAAGCGTCATCGGTGTGACGATTGGGGAGATGCATTATGTCATGGTGCATTGGTGGTGTGTTGATTGAGACACACAAGTATCTGCGTTTGTTGAGACGTGAAGACACGTTTGTTGTGGCGCATAGTGGATATATTCCAATACCGCAAATTTGAAAATATATTCTATCGATTGATTGGATTGATAAGAGCATTGGATTGTTTGCTAGTGGGCACTTGAATCAAGGTGGAGATTCGTTATGGTTTTGGAGATTCAAGCCCCTAGCTAAGTATTGGACGAAGCGACAAAGCAATTGCCGAAGCGAGGAAGAAGAACGAAGCAGCATTGGGAAGGTTCTGTTGCTGTTCGTGCAAAGAGCACGGGTCTTCGTGCGAAGAAAATCATCTATGTGCGAAGACACTGTGTCTGGGGCGTTCTTGTTGTTTCCTTGTTCAATTATGGAATGTTTCTTTGTTTCTTTGGGCACAAGTCAGTATCCTAGGCCTATATAAGGACCTAGCGTCGAGACGTACAGAGTGTGGTTGATTGTAATTGAATTCTCATCAATAAATTGATTCGTTTTGACTGTGGATGTAGCTAGCCTCAATACTAGTGAGCCACGTTATATCGTTGTGTCGTTCTTCATCTTATTCTTCGTATCATCACTCTTCTTGTTCTTCCTCATCGTTTTCAACATCAGCTAACTTATTTGTTAGTGGGTAAAGGTCAAAGTTGCAATCTTGGCATTGTGAAAAAACAAATGGGTATTTGGAGGAAAGACATCTAACCATTTTTTTGTTAGACTTTAAGGATCACGACCACGAATTCTTTTGTTGAAAAATTAGGAAAATGGATGAAACAAAATCGCTCCTAACGTAATTTGCGTTCGCTTGACAGTGTGCCATCTACCTAAATGGGCTTATTTAAGGTTGGGGACGAAAATTCTAGCTTCTCTTAGTTTTGGGCCACTTGTCTTTTGGTTAGTTATCTCGGGTTAGTGTCTGTGAGCTGTGACACATCCTGTGAGACTTCAGTAGTGACCAAGGTTAACCCCTTTGCTACCTCATATTTATGTTTTTCATCTTCACCACTCAATAATTTTGAACGGGTCAGGATTTTAGGGCTATTGAACTGATCTCCCTAATTTGCTTAGGTACTGAAAAAAGCGATGAACAAATGGGTAACATCGAACAAGGCAACACTAAAGTAATGTAGATGTGACTCACAGTAGGTGGGGCTGAATACCAGCACCTTTGGTGGAAGAGAAAACAGTTGATATTCGTACAATGTCGAGCTAGATTCGCAGGGCGTTCATAGATCTTTTACAATTTTGCGTGTATTTTTAATTTCTCCAAGAGCACCATGTCAGTATGACATGTGGTGCTTTAGAGCATTCATTAACTGACACATATGGTATGTCCGTTATGGTTCACCAATACCGATGTAGGTTATAAAAAAATTATATTTATATTCGACTATCTTCTCTCTCCCACTCATCACACATTTATTTAATATGTCAAAATGTGAATGGTTTACCGCACCACAAGTTGTTTTTTTCTAAGATCACCTAAGAATCATGACTCATTGGGACATGTACGACAGTTCATAAGTAGTCATATTTTGTGCTCATTTAGAAGCTCATGTGGCAGTGGATTGGCGCAGTGTTAGGTGCAAGAAGTAACCCAAACCTTCTCGTCAACTCTTAATTTTGAACGGGCACTATATTATCGGTCTCTACTAGGATTGCGAGAAAACTTTATCCCTGCAGAGATGCACAAGAAATTGAACGCATTTAATTTAAGTAAGATCGAACTTGGATAAATAAAGGATCATAGTGGTATTTGCTGATCCGAACAATAAATCGATAAATTTGGGGAATTGTTTTCATATTTCTCATGATGTCAGTAGATACTTTTACATGACCAATGTAGAAGGATTTTGATTACATTGAATGTTGTTAATGTAGAAACAGAAAGTACATACAAACTTGAGGGATTGTTCCCATATTTTAACAGTAACGGTGGATCAATTCAATACAGGATGCATGAATGAAACAACCGAGGCCACATACAATTCAAAGAAAAATGATTTTGTTACATAGATAGTATAAATTATAATGTTTCCCGTTAGTAATATTTCATTATATATGACAACACGAGAACAAAAAATACATGGTGTACTATCTTTCACCAATTCATCCAGAACAAACACTTCCAAAGCGTTCGTGATCATGACATCTCAGAAATTTCATAAGAATATTTGTGAAATGTCATGAACATTGATCAGTTTGAAAGTTGTTTACTCATAGTACTTATCCTTTTATATCACAATTATATTCAAAGAATTGATCTCTAGACATTGACATGATGACTGTAGCCAAAACAATCGTGTTCAGGGCATTTCATCAAGATATTTGGCATATGATCTTGGGATGAAAAAACGATCGATTTGTCGACAATTTTGCCAGAAGAAGTAACTTGGGAGACTTCCACAATGATCAACTTTAAGAAGTCATCATCAAGAGCTGTGACCAAGGGACCGAGATCAAAGATACGTGCAAGTCGAGTAAGAAACAGGACAATCACAGGTCAAGCTGAAAACATCAAGTCGATGTACAGTTCCAATATACATTTATACTCTGTACTAATCCCTTTATATCACAATTATATATACTTTTATGTGTCCCAATATGCTTTTGTTTGACCCATTACAATGGAATTTCGCTAAGTTGTTATGGTTCAGTAGAGATGGGGTAGTACGCACGTGATTCGTTGGCTTGCCTCGTGCACTCTAATGGAATATGTGAATAAAAACACAACGTTGCAACTACTTCCGGGTCAAATTTCCATAGATACGCGGCTTCATTCAAAAAATTATAATTCCCGTTGTGCACAAGAGATTCCGGCGGGGAGACCTCCGTGTACACCGTGTGTAGTGGATCAAGGATCGCACAGGAAGAGTGGGGTTGTGTGTAGGGAGAGAGTAAGTCAGTAGCAATGTCTGAGAGAGAGACAGAGGTTTGGCAGAGCTTCCGCGTATGGCAGTGTGTTCTCCTTTGTATGGAAAGGTTGACGATCTATATATACTGGAGAACGTGACCGTTGTAGTGTGGTTAATGCGCCCATTGATGGCGGCTTAATTAGCTTAACCATAACGGCACGTTCGTCCGAGTATATAGGGACCGTTAGAGCACGTGGTGCGCGAATACCGGAACCGTTACGAGGTTGACCGGGTTTGACCGGATTGACCGGGTTTATGGAGCTCGTGCCATAAATCTCTCAAAACAGTTACTAAAGGTCGCGTGCGGGCTTGGCTCGCACGCGACAGGGCTTACTCTAGCCTCCAAACCACTAAGTCCCTACAAGTCCCGTGCAGTGGTATGCGAGGGCTCTGTCTCGCAGCCCCCACATGGATCAGCTCGGATGGTGATCCAGTGTGTGTGGAGCACAATATGGTGTGCTGGATGGCTGCCACGTGGCCAAGATCTGTCAGCTCAGAAAGCAGTATCTACATTAGCCCCCTTTCTGCGCGTGAAGACTCATAGCCGTATAGACTTCCATGCGCGGAAACCAACATACGCGTCGCCGCCACGCACCAATTCAAATACGGGTAAGTTCAGCCCCCGTGCGTGTCATTATGACCTAAAACCCCTAGAGTCGTGCCGTCTGACCTTTAGGGTTTTAGGCGTGACGTCAGCTTGTCCTGTGATTGCGCGATTCGACGGTGACGGTTGCGATTCGACTATCGAAAGGACGCAACCCTTCATTGTTTTGGATAAATACCTTGTATCCCCCATTATTGCAAAGCATCACTTCTTTCTCTTAAAGTGAATGGTACCCGGAGATCTTCGAGAGCAGATCCAGATAATCAATCACCAGTTCAGAACTGCAAATCGTATTCTTCAATTGTGCATATCCAAGCAGGCTTCAAGAAAACAAGGTTGGCCTCGTTTACTTTTGATTTAAGATACCAGTGTTTGCCTTGAACTGCGTTGAATCTGTAAACCCATGAAATTTGTGAAGAGGCTTTGATCTTTGAACCCGCTTTGTTTTAATCTTTCAACAATACGAGATCTTGCAACTCCCCAATTTCTGAAATCGATACCGGAACTGTTCGTCTTCCTTTGCATAGATCTTTGAATTTCAAAATTCAAACTGAAGTGTGGTATTTCTCCCCCCTTTTTCTTGCTCTTCCGCAGGAATGGCCAAGACAAGAGTAACCAGACCCGTCAAGGAAGATGAAGAGATACCCGACCTTCCGCAGGCCTTGTGGCGAAAAGCCCCCTTTTTAGGCGGCAAAGATTTCTACCATGCGAGGGTAAAGGCGAAGAGGATGCCTGATCCTGTTCCAGTTGAGCGATTGCTGACGCTGACTCGCCCAGTTAACTCAGCCTTGCTCGAGTTGGTTGGTTCCGAGGATGTAGTTCGATTGGGGATCGAGAATGGGCACTTCCCATATACTGCGATTTCTACCCAGGCGTTCGTCCAGAAATTGGACTATATGGATGAGTGGATTGACCACGTGTTGGACCATCACGCCGTGACTCTTAATGAAGCCGGCGTATACTTTGCTATCCGCGCTATGAAGGGTGCTGCCGTGAAGCTGGATCAGTCCATGCTTCTAGACCTTCTGTCCCGTTACTCGCCTGCGACTCATACGTTCCATTTTGCTGAGTTCGAGGCTGCCCCCACACTCGAGGACGTTCAGATGCTGTACGAGCTTTCCCCCATGGGCGAAGTGGACCCTTTGAGTCCCTTGAGGACGTCTGCGGAGATTGCTTTATACACGCAGATGGAGGAATGCCTAGCAGAGGTAAAGAAAATCTCCACCCGGTGGACCACTACAAAGCCTCTTCCGAACTGGCAGTTGGTCGATACGTCTGCGAAGAATACCTGGAACAAATGGTTGCAGTACTTCTTCCGAGACTATGCGAACAGCAGCATCACTAAGAAACTTCTGAGTGAGGACCCGGAGGCCGAGAATTACGTAGAGGGCAAGGGTTATCATTTGACCCTTTGTGCTTTTCTCTGTGCCTGGCTGTCGAGGTACTTGATTGATGGTCACCCCCATGACGGAGTCTTCTACCATGTGTTGCCACTTGCTGTGAGGCTCGCTCTTGGCCAGAGGGTCGCACTCGGACCCTTGGTCTTGGGCACGCTGTACTATAGGCTTGATCAGCTGGTTCTGGCTATGAGGGAGTCGCGTGGCCGCCTCGATGTTTTGACCTTTGTCAACATTTCTTTTTTGACAATGTGGGTTTTCGAGCGATGGCCGTCTTATGCTCCGACTGCTCTTAAGCTTGACAAGTGGTGTCCCCCAGGCGAGACAGAAGCGCGCAACAGCGGGAGAGCTGCGAGATGGTTCGGAGCAAGCAACACCAAGTGCGTTTGGAGTTTGATATGCGACAAACGGAAGGAGTTTACTGCCAGGCCCTATGCCACGCGTATCGAGAATGTGCGATGGTTTCCAAAGCTGTACCCCTCCAAAGGCATGGTCTTCTCCGAAGAGCTTCTCTTTAAAAAAGGGACCGCATTTCCACGAGCGCTACCGCGAGTTCTTTTGCTGGTGTCTGCGAGGTTCCCTTACTGCCCTCGCAGAGCATATTCGTGAGCTCGCGCCGAGGTATGAAAAGCTTACTGTGGACGTTGACCCCACTCGAGTTTCTCCTCAGTTTGGTTTTGATGCGGTGGCCCCATCAATCTGGCCCCAGTCTATCATCAGAGGCTGCTACAAGCGCTTGCTGACAAAGGAGTGCAAGACGGTCTTTATGAACAATCTTCCCTTTGAGCAGCCTGCGGGAACTCGCGAGGGTGGCTGTTCCCAGAACTGGCTCGCATACTGGGTTGCCCAGCAGACGAGGATTGAGACGGAGTCGACCGCGCAGCCAAGTAGAGCTCCCTTGATCAAAAGAAACTCTTTTCCGTTTCGCCCCACTTGCAGTTTGAGCGAATCTGAGTATGGTTGCTACTCACTGTGGGACCGTGAGAACCATTTGTGTCCTGATTTCGTTCTGAAGGAGCAAGTCGCCGCAGTCAAGAAGGGCGACACGCATGTCGTCAGATATAGCAAGGCGTTTGCTGAGGTAAGCAATTTCTTCGCGTGCGTTAAGCTTCTTGATTTCCTTACGCTGATACTTCCATTCTGCACTCTTTTAGTGTCATGTGCGGAGGTTCGCAGCTGGTGATCGCTCCAAATCGCTGGTTAACGCCATCGTTGCCACCAGAAGGCAAGGGCAGTCGTTCCGACTAGCATGGAGGATGGACGCTGAGATCGAAACAAAGATTCGCGCAGTCATGAGTGCTTTTGCCGACTCGCTGATAGACAATCCTCCGACTCCGTCTCCTTCTGGAGATGACCCGTCTCCTCCAGCGATTGCGGCGCCAAGAGTGAAGAGACCCAGGCAAAAGGGAATTACAATTTCTTCCCCTAGGAATGCCCCAGCTTCTCCTCCAGTGAGGTCCCTTTCTATCAAGGACAAAGGCAAAGGTCGCATGCCCAGCAAAGTGCGGAAAGATCTCGTAGTTGAGACTTTTGTTCCATTCAATCAAGAGGAAGAGGAAGAGAGGCAGGAGCCCCAAGCAAGTGATGAAGAAGAAGTAACAGTTGTGATGCATGAGGAAGAATCAGGAGGTACCTCCGTCGCATTTCCTTTCCCGTTATCGTAACTTCTTTGCACTTCTTTTCTTTAAACCAATTGTGTATTCGCAGATGATGATGATGAAACCATTGGTGGCCTTGCGGCCAAGAGACAAAAGAGAGATGCCCATTCTGGCATTCCAGATGAGCCCATAAGCGAGGACGTTCTTGCTGAGTCCCGAAAGACAGCCGCGGAAGCTGCTGAAAGAAGAAGGCGGCGAGAGGAAGAGGAGCTCGAGCGCGTGAAACAGCGGAGTCTCGAAGAGCAGCATGTTGACGACTTAGTGCGTCCAGTTGGCGAGGAAGACGAGCTTCCCGAAGAAGTGGCTCCTCATGCGGAGGAGGAAGATGAGGTTCCCGGAGAGGATGCAGCGGCCTTGGAACAAGTCCAAGTAGACTTCGAAGAGATCGCAGGTGGCGATAAAGGTGAGATCTTCAATCTCGCAGTAACTTATAGAGATGTTATTGTGGGTGCGTTAAAGCATGGTGTGTCAAAGGCTGACATTCGCCGTTGGTTAGTAGGCAAATGCGGAGAACCCTCAGGTAACTATTTGAGTGATACGCACGTACTAGGCTTTAGCAACTTAAGGCAGAATCATGACTGGTTTATTCGCATCCCAGGTCACGCTTCTCTTAAAGACTTGCTTAGTGAGGACACACTGATAGGGCATGGTTCCACATCCTTAGTGTATGAGGAGGATACCTCAATCCCACCTTCGCGTGGAGGTGCTTTCTCTTAGCTTTAGCAAAGATAGCCAAAATAACTTATAACGCAAGTTACCTCATGTCATCGCATTTAATGTCGCAGGTTATGCTGAGGAACCTGAGCTGGAGCAGAGAAGTCAGCCTTCTGCGTCCTACGTTCCCATTCCGAGCTCCCATACCGAGAAGCCCGTCGCAGCTGCTGAACACGCGGGTGAGCCTCTTGAGGACATCATCGAGCTTTCCGACGATGCTGGAGCTGACACTGTGTTGATGGATGAAGATGTCCATGCTAGTGCTGAGGAAGGAAGGACAAGTGCTGCTAATGTTCTCGCATCTGAAAGCGTCCTTCGCCAAGCGACTTCGGCTGTCCCTTCGCCCCCGGCGATGACTGAGCGAGAGGCACCTATTCCTGCGTGGAGCATTTGGGGCTCGCAGGTTGGGAATGCAGTCGCAGCTGGTGCGGCCTACACTCTTCCTCCCGACTACGAGAGATTGGAGCTCGCAGCTGATAGGAGAGCTATGGAGCGGGGGCAATCTTCGAACAACTCGGCAGTCCGCATTCCTTCTCTTCATGACATTCTGGAAGGAACTGGTAAGTAGAGCTTTACTGTTCGCACGTCGCATTATTCGCTTGCGATTTTTGACATCATAACTTATTTTTGACGTCTCCTCAGGTTTGAAGCAAACCGATGTAGACTGGGTGGTTCGAATGCGTCTGACCTACCCGCAGTCGTTTGTGAGATCTCTGGAGATAGGGCCCTTCGACAGGAGGCTTTTTCTTACTGAAGCCATCTGGATTTTGGAGCAGCTATCTGCGGCTACGCCTGCGACCATTTCGGTCCAGAGTGCTGAATTGCTATGTGGCATGTGCCAAAATCTCGTGACCAAAGTCCAAGGCAGAATGGGCTTCAAGTTTCTTATGAACAGAGTCACGCTGATTCGCGCAGCCGTAACTTTGAAGCTCGGCCACCAGAATCTCGCAGCTGAGAAGCAGAAGGTGGAGCAGCATAAGCAAAAGGTTAATGAAGCTCTGAAGCTGTATCATGAGATGAATGCCAGGTGCGAGCTACTGAAGCAAGAAGTGGAACAAGTGGAGAAGCTGAGCGAGCAGTTCGAGCCCCAAGACTCCTTAATCAAGAATTTGCTTTTACTTTTCGAATTTTGCAAAAAAAAGCAAGAAAAATAGCTGAAACATTAATGTAATGTCTTTAACATTAATGTAATGTTGCTAGGGTTTCTCCCCCTTTTTTTTAACAACAACAATGAATTTTCCCGTTTTGCCCTTTTCCGGGATCTGATTGGATATTTCTGTGCATATCCAATTATGACATCAGCAATTGATACTTTGCTTGATTTCCGCGCTAATTTCGCGGCAGATAAGCACGCTTTTGTTGGGAAGTCCATCCGAATCATGACCATCCGTCATTTATTAGGATACGCAACTGAATCGTCGTAGCCTTTAGTAGGGCAATTGATTGTTACCGCTTTTCAAGGCGTAAGTGATTGAACTTACCCTCTTTTTGAATTCTGCTGACTCATCCTTGGCAACTGAAGAGTCTCCACAGGGTCTATATAAACCCTGTCTTTGCTATTTGGGTTCTTCATCCCAAAGATGTGCTTTGCCGTGAGTCCTTACGACTGCTGGCTTCAACGCTTGTTTTTCGTTGATTCATGGCAACTTCAAGTTTTGAATCCTGAGTTTGCGCTTTGTGCTATAGAAATAGTTTCCAAGATCCACTTTATGAGGAATATTGCTCTTTATAACCATCATAAAGAAGATGGAGATAAAATCTCATGTGTGTTCGAAGAAATTTCTTCGTGTATTATGTGTGCAGGTCATGTTTCCGGCCGCCTCGTGGTGAGGTGCAGCGCCGAAGTGACCGTGCTACCGTCTCGTAATGAACGGCGGAATTCTTCTTCAGCATCCCTGGAGAAGAATCCGTCACCTTCACGTTTGTGAGCTCGGGGTGACGAACCGTCGCGTTCATCCCCGTCTACAAGGAGCCCTTGCCTTTTGGAGCTTCTGCTTGCCTGTGGATCGCCGGAACCGGTGGTTCCTTGGGCAAATGTTATGGGGTGCAGATCTGACAACGTTCTTGTCGAATACCGGGATCTTGAGCGTATGGCTTCATGTGGCTCCTTTAGAGCAAGATCCCCCCTGCTACAGATGTTCACCCGCAGATCTGCGTGTTGCGTAGCCGGTGTCGAAACCGGTGGGTTCATCCTTTTCTAGTCAGAATTCCCGTAGTGTGTTCCTGGCTTGTCAGCCACTTTTCGAATGTATTGTAAGCCATGTTGGCTGCGTAGTTAGATTCGAGCTCTTCGCTTGTAAGCTGCTATCTAGACAGATAAATTGTAAGTCATTTGACTCGTAATGATAAATAGCTTTTTGTATTATCTGCTGTTTCTTTACAACAAAATACAATTTCGCATGCGTTTCGGCATATTTCGCCTTGCATAATGCTATGTAATTGTTTCGCATCTGCGATATATTAATTCGCGGGTGTCTCGCTAGATCGTTCGAGATCGTATCTTCGCAGCTGTGCCATCCTGGCAGATGGGCTTGTGGTTGGCCATTGTGGATCATTTAAGATCATTTTCACAACGTTGCTATCGTAGTAGATAGTCTTTAGCAGATCAATTAAGATCGTTAAGTGGTGCGAATTGCTATCATGGCAGATAGGCTTTATTAGAGAATCGATTGAGATCATTTCTCACATAAACTGCTATCGCAACAGATAGACTTTTAGAAGATCTAATAAGATCATTTTGCGCATGCGTTGCCATCGTAACAGATAGGCTTGGGTGATCAACTAAAATCGCTTTGCATATAAGTTGCTATCGTAACAGATAGGCTTAGATGATTAACTAAAATCACTTTGCATATAAGTTGCTATCGTAGCAGATAGGCTTGGGTGATCAATTAAGATCGCACTTGTATAGGCTGCTATCATAACAGATAGGCTTTTATGATCAATTAAGATCGCACTTGTATAGGCTGCTATCGTAACAGATAGGCTTTTATGATCGATTAAGATCGCATTTGCATTGGCTGCTATCGCGAGAGATAGGCTTTTATGATCAATTAAGATCGCATTTGCATTGGCTGCTATCGCGAGAGATAGGCTTAGATGATCACTTAAGATCGCATTTGCATTGGCTGCTATCGTGAGAGATAGGCTTAGATGATCACTTAAGATCGCATTGCATTGGCTGCTATCGTGAGAGATAGGCTTAGATGATCACTTAAGATCGCATTTGCATTGGCTGCTATCGTGAGAGATAGGCTTAGATGATCACTTCAGATCGCATTGCATTGGCTGCTATCGTGAGAGATAGGCTTAGATGATCACTTAAGATCGCATTTGCATTGGCTGCTATCGTGAGAGATAGGCTTAGATGATCACTTAAGATCGCATTGCATTGGCTGCTATCGTGAGAGATAGGCTTAGATGATCACTTAAGATCGCATTTGCATTGATTGCCATTGCGGCGAATAAACCATTGTTAACAGTAATAACAAACTGAATAATAAACACCTAGAAATGTGAACTTCTCATTTGGGAGAATTCTTTTATTACAACGCTCTCATATGGGAGAGATGAGATTACAATCCTCTCATATGGGAGAGGAGATTGCGTAACTCGTAGCCACATGAGACATTAAACAACGTTATCATAGAACGTATGAAATGAGAGAAGTCAGGGATAGTACTTCTTGATCCAGCGCATGTTGACTGAACTCGGAGTTGAGGTTGTGCCGTGCAACCTTCGTATGCTGCAGTAGCCACTATCGAAGACTTCTGTGACTTCGAAGGGTCCTTCCCAATTAGCTGCGAACTTTGGGTGAGTTGCTTCTCGCATACAGTGGTCAGATGCGCGCAAGACCAAGTCTCCGACTGCGAAATCTCTTCGCTGGACTGTCTTGTTGTAGGCGCGAGCGATTCTTTCCTGGTACCGCTTGTTGGTCCTTTTGGCTTGTTCTCGCTTTTCTTCCAGCAAGACTAAGTCATGATCGCGTTGATTTTCATAGAGTGCATGGAAGGCCAGCCTTGCCGAATTGACTCTAACCTCCGCAGGTACTACAGCTTCGGCCCCATAACATAGTAGAAATGGCGAGGCCCCTGTGGGTGTCCTTGGAGAAGTTCTGTAGGCCCATAGAGCTATGCTTAGAGAGTCGGCCCACTTCTTGTGGTCATCTGCGACCATCTTGCTCAATATTCTCAACAGCGTCTTGTTAGTCGCTTCGGCTTGTCCGTTTCCCTTTGGGTAATAAGGGGTAGAACATATCTGCCTGATATTGTACTCCGCTAATTTCGCAGCTACCTGGCGATTAACAAAAGGAGTACCGTTATCTGAAAGAATGGTGTTTGGGATTCCGAACCTGCATACGATGCTTTCCTGGATAAAGTTGACCACAGCCAGCGCATTTGCCGTCTTTAGTGGTATTGCTTCCACCCACTTGGTGAACAGCTCAGTTGCGGTGAGAATGAAATGATTCCCGTGCGACGTCGGTCGGATGGGACCGATGAAGTCCAGAGCCCATGTGTGAAATGGCCATGGCGTCCCTAGTGCATGTAGATCCACGGCGGGAGCGTGCACTAGGTTCCCTTTGAATTGGCATTCCTGGCAGCGTCGCACTTTGGTGCGGCAATCGACCTCCATCGTGGGCCAGAAATATTCGATTGAGAGGAGCTGTCTGCATAATTTCGCACCTCCTTGGTGTTCCACCTGATGAGAAAGGTCCATGACTTCTTGTGCTTCTCTGTCGTCTAGACATCGCAGCAAGTTGCCCTCGTGACCTCTTCGCCAAAGTAGGTTTTCCTGTACCACATATCGAGACGCTTTCCTTTTCAATTTTTCGGCTTCCTTTCTCGATTCGGGCACGGTGCCCTGGGTGAGGAAATCGAACAGTGGCTTCCTCCAGTCCGTGTCGTCATTGGTTAGGGCGACGAGTAGAGAATCTTTGATTAGTGCGCAACTTTCGCACTTCCCTTGTATCAGGGCTGCAGCTGTTGACATGTCTGGCCAATGAATGCCATATCTCTGAGCCTTTCTGTAGATTGACACCTCGCTTTCTCCGCAAGCGTGTTGGTGAATCTTTTCTAACAGCTGTTGTCCCTCTTGCTCGGAGACACATCGCATGAGTATTCCTCCAGGGCCCTTGTAGTAAAGGGTATTGTCGCGGATGCAGTATCCTTTTGTGAGTGCCCAGCTTTCGCTGCTGGTGCCTTTCGCAATAGCTTGCAAGATTGCTTTCCGCCAGTCTGCGTCATCCATGTGCTCGTCGTCGCATGCATCTTCTGTCAATGCCGACGATGTTCGCACTTCAATGGAAATCCTTGCGGGGCATTTGTCTATGCTGACCTTAGATCCCAAGGTTGCTAAGGCGTCTGCGTGCCTATTGTCCGCTCGGGGCTTGTGCTCGTATTTCACATCGCAGAATTGCTGCATCAGCTTTTGTACTAGGGTGCGGTAGGACATGAGGTTGATCTCCTTCAGACCATATTCGCCCGAGGCTTGCTTAACAATCAGTTTGGAATCTCCCATGACCGTTAAGTTGCTCACCTCCAAAGCTTTCGCCGCACGGAGCCCCGCGATGAGAGCCTCGTATTCCGCTTCGTTGTTTGTGACTGCGAAGTTGAGCTTCGCGGACATCTGTATGACTTCCCCGTCTGGATTTGTCAAGACTATCCCAATGCCTCCGCCTTTCCTAGTTGACGAACCGTCGAAGTGGAGGGTCCAATAAGGCACGTCGATTGCGTAGATTTCAGGGCCTTCGAGCTCTTCTTCAATCACGGGTTCGTGGCTGTTGTCGGGAAACTGTGCCAACAGATCCGCTACCGCCTGCGACTTGATCGCTCTTGGCCTCACGCATGTGATATCGTATTGAGAGATGGTCATGTACCATTTTGCCAATCTCCCGCCCGGAGTAGTGTGAGTTAGCAAGTATCTTATGGGGTCGCTCTTGGTGACCACTACTACTTTGTGTGATGCAAAATAGTGTCTCAACTTCTCTATCACAAAGAATAAAGCAAGGCAATGACGTTCGATGTCTGTGTACCTTGATTCAGCAGGCTGCACAATACGAGAGATATAGTAGATGGGCCTCTCTTGGCCTTCATACTCCTGAGCCAGTAGCGCTCCTATAGATCTCCTTGTTGATGTCAGATATAGCAGAAGCGGTGATCCCAGCTGAGGCGCGATCATTATCTTTGAGAACGTGAGTAAATCCTTCAGCTTTTCGAATGCGGCTTCGTGGTCCGGAGCCCAGTTGTACGCGGCGTCCTTCTTGAGAAGAGTGCTGAAACAGCATGTGATTTCGGCAATTGCTGGAATGAATCTCCGCAGGTATGACAGTTTTCCCAAGAATGTTTTCAAGGTACTTTGGTTATGGGGTGGCGTCATGCTAGTGATGGCTGACACTTTCGCAGGGTCAGGCTCGATCCCTTGGCGATGGACTACGCATCCCAAGAACTTCCCCGAGGTTACCCCAAATGCGCATTTCATGGGGTTCATTTTCAATTGAAAGCTCCTGCATCTATTGAACACCTTTCGCAGGTCTGCGAGGTGGTCTGCTTCGTGCTTGGATTTAACCACCAGGTCATCCACGTAGAATTCCACCTCTTTGTGCATCATGTCGTGGAATAGAGCCATCATGGCTCGCTGATAGGTCGCGCCCGCGTTCTTAAGGCCGAACGGCATCACCGTGTAGTTGAATACCCCTACAGGAGTGATGAATGCAGTTTTCCGCGCATCTTCGGGATCCATATTGATTTGATTGTACCCGCTGAAACCGTCCATGAAACTGAACATGCGATGGCCTGCTGTTGAATCGATGAGCAAATCGATGTTGGGCAGTGGGAAATCGTCCTTAGGGCAGAAGCGGTTGAGATCTCGGAAGTCCACGCAGATGCGGAGCTGTCCCTTCTTCTTCACCACCGGTACGATGTTGGCCAGCCATGTGGGATGATGATTCGGCTCTATGAACTTGGCATCTAGGAGTTTGACAATCTCCTGCTTGATCTTCATGTTAAGCTCCGGCCTGAAGCTTCTCGTGCTCTGCTTGACCGGTTTAGACCCTGGGATGATGTCTAAACGGTGCATGGTGATGCTTGTATCCAGACCTGGCATCTCATCATACTCGCATGCGAACACATCCTTGTATTCAGTTAGGAGCTGTAGCAGTCCTTGTTCTTCTTCGCTTGTGAGGTCCGCACTCAGGAAGACTGGCCTTTTCTTTTCCTCGTTCAGGCTGAGGAACACTTCCTTTAGTTCTTGCTTTTGTGGTCTTGGCCTGTCTTCCATGCATTCAGGCGCTTCTTTGAGTTTCTCGTCTGGAGTGCCCTGTGTTGGCTCTTCCGTCAGCGCAATTTGCTCGATTTGATTGATTTGCCCAGGGATATCCCCATGCCCGTGTGAGGACATCCCCGCGCACCTTCATATGCGGTAGCATTTCTTCCCATTGGCGTAGAAGCTCTCTATCTCCTTGCCCTCGGGGTCATGCTTTGCGATCCTCTTCAGGGTATACACGCTCTTTCGATGATATGCGATACGGGGCGCCTCTTCGCGTGTAGGCGGCTTTTCCTTGGCATCTTCCCTTGTCACCATTACTCCTGCGGGCGACTGGTCCTTGATGTCCTCCCAGAGAGGCAAAGGAGTAGGGTTGAATGGCCCGGGTGTTTGTTCATCTGCCATCTCAGTGAACCACACCGCCTCGCTGAGATGTGCTTCGTCCAAGTTGAACGGGTTTGTCGAAGCCGGTATCTCGACTATTCTGTCGTTCCAGATAGCTTTCATAACCTGGTGAGCCGTCGAAGGAACTGCGTCGAAGCGATGAATCCAGGCTCGACCTATAATCATGTGGTATGTGGTGTTCGCGTCTATGACATAGAACTTTGCTGAGCACTTGATTTTGCCAATCTGAACGCCGAGGCGGATCCATCCGATTGTCATTCTAGAGTCGCTTCCGAATCCCACCAGCGGAGATGGACGCCTGACTACCTTATGTTCGGGGATCCCCGCTAGCCTCAGTGTGTGGAGCGGAACGACGTTGATCGCTGCTCCTCCATCGACGAACGCTCGTTTGAACTCGACACCATTGATGATGGCGGTCACGTACAGAGGTCTCTGGTGGCTCGCATCCGTCTTCTTGTCGCTGGCGGAAAAGGTCATAATCTTTTCCGTAGAGCGGGATGCCCTGATGACTTTCCCGTTGGAGACTACAAGGTCCTCCTCGTAGTCCTCTGCTATCCTCAAAATTGCTTTCGTCATATCAGTCCGGCACTTCTCGGAGAAATTCATCTCGTCGAAGAATTTGTTGAAGCCATGCGACCCTTTCATGCGGTCGGCACGTTCATCCTCTGTGTCCATGCTATAGTCTTCGTCTTCATGGACCTCGGCGACGATGGGCAGACCATCGTCTGCGACTTCTTCCAAGTCGACGATCGAGATCATGGCGACCTCTTTGCCCTTCGAGCCCGGTTCCGCATGCGCGGGAAGCGGGTTGTTGCGCACGTCCTTCCGGTGATCGCTGACGATGAGCTCGCCGTTCTTCATCTTCTGATCGAACGCGAACCTGAGTTTCTTGCACTCGGCGGTGGGATGCATGACCTTGCCGTGGTATTCACACCACTTAGGGTCCCTCACCATCTCCTTGGAGGGTGTTTTCTCGAGCGGTGGCAGGACGCCGTCCTTGCGCCACTGTCTGCAGAGGTCACTTGCTTCCTCTACCGAGCATGGCAGAGGCGGTACATCGAAGTTCGCAACCTTCGCTTGTTTCTGGGGTGAAACTGTATTGACCTCAGCTTCGCGTCCCCGCTTGTAGCTAAACCTCCCGATCTTGTAAGTAGTGCCGCTCGCAGGTCGCTCTGGAGCGCTCTTCTTTTTCTGTCTCTCGACTATAGGTTCGATATTCTTCGTGCATTCGATTAGCTTTGAAAACGTAGGTGTTTGCAAATTGATTAGCATACCTTTGTATTCATCTCGCATGCACTGCAGGCATATCTCTACGAGCCGGCTTTCGGGCATTGGATCTTTGCACTCCAAGGATTTCGCCCTGAATTTCTTGATGAAAGTGATTCCGTCCTCTTCGCGCTTCTGGTACATCCGCGAAAGATGGATCATAGTCACCTTTTCTTCCATCTGGAAGAACTTAGTATAAAACTTCTGGACCATGTCGTCCCAAGTCTTTACGGATCCGGCCTCCAATGTTCGGTACCATTTGTATGCTACGTTCCCAAGAGATTTTGGGAACTCTCGCATCAGCAGTTTGGGATCAGCTCCGTACGGACCCATGACATAAATGAAACGCATGACATGCTCATGAGCGTTTCCGTTGACGTCCTCGAACTTATCCCATTTAGGGGCATTGTACCCCGCCGGGTTAGGCATGAGATAGATTTCCCGTGGAATGGGTGGATCGTTGTCTAGCTTTGGGATAATGGTATCCGCGAATGACTGATGAGCCAGGATAGTGTCCACGCGTTTCTGCAAAGACGTCATGCATTCTGGAATGCTCCCCTCGGTAGTTGACGGAGGGGTTGCCGTAGGTGGTGGCGACACATACGCCGCCGGAGGATTGGGAGCATATTGACTACCCGCATTTCCCCAGATCATCGTTGGGGGAGGTAAAGGGTACTGCAGAGTTGGGTTGGACGCCAAAGCCGATGGCTGAGGAGCGTGAGCAGCAGGAGGCAGCATCTGTGCCGTTGATCCCTGAACCGAAGGCAGCTGCGTAGCCGACGGTGGAGTCTGCAGATGAGGGTTGGGAGGTGTGGCTGACACTCCCAATCCTGGAGCGGTAGGGGTTCCTCCTCCCTGAGGGATAGCGGTGGCTGGTGGAGGATTCGGCGCAAGGGTGCCCAGAACGGCCAAGATTTGTTCTAATTGCGCAGATTGAGACTTGAGAGCTTTCGCCTGACTTTGGACAGTAGCGTCCAAAGACTCTAACGTCGGTGCTTCGCCGGGAGTCGTTGGAGTACGGCGGGTCTCGTCTCCCGAGGGAGTTTCGGTGGAGGGCGATCGGTTGCTGACATCATCCTCCTGAGACATGGTTGCTTTTGTTGGTAAGTTCACGTCGGGTTCACCAAAATGTGCACAAGAGATTCCGGCGGGGAGACCTCCGTGTACACCGTGTGTAGTGGATCAAGGATCGCACAGGAAGAGTGGGGTTGTGTGTAGGGAGAGAGTAAGTCAGTAGCAATGTCTGAGAGAGAGACAGAGGTTTGGCAGAGCTTCCGCGTATGGCAGTGTGTTCTCCTTTGTATGGAAAGGTTGACGATCTATATATACTGGAGAACGTGACCGTTGTAGTGTGGTTAATGCGCCCATTGATGGCGGCTTAATTAGCTTAACCATAACGGCACGTTCGTCCGAGTATATAGGGACCGTTAGAGCACGTGGTGCGCGAATACCGGAACTGTTACGAGGTTGACCGGGTTTGACCGGATTGACCGGGTTTATGGAGCTCGTGCCATAAATCTCTCAAAACAGTTACTAAAGGTCGCGTGCGGGCTTGGCTCGCACGCGACAGGGCTTACTCTAGCCTCCAAACCACTAAGTCCCTACAAGTCCCGTGCAGTGGTATGCGAGGGCTCTGTCTCGCAGCCCCCACATAGATCAGCTCGGATGGTGATCCAGTGTGTGTGGAGCACAATATGGTGTGCTGGATGGCTGCCACGTGGCCAAGATCTGTCAGCTCAGAAAGCAGTATCTACACCCGTCATCAAGGCGTGGTCAATTATTAAATTGGGACATTTTCATATAACAAGAATGAAGTCATAGTTGAACCGGAATTATAAGCTACATGGATTAAACCCCTCATTTTCATAACTGAACTAATTCCTAGTTTCAATCTTCAACCCACAACCTTTGTCCGGTCTATAGTTACAATTATCTACATGGAAATTTCTCTTTGATCATCCAAGAAATCACTCTTCTCTACTCAAGATTTATGTTCGATGAACCGAATTGAAGACAAGGGTTTCAAATGAACCAGCAACCTTATTCAATCACCATAGTAACTTGGTATTTTTTTGTAAATCGATTGTATTATATCCCAAATTAATCTTATGGAATAATACTCTTTTATTTTTTAGTCTTTTTTTGTTCGATTTCAACTTCCTCAAAGTGGTATCTCAAGTTGACCAATCTAAAAAATGAGTTTTTTTTTTTTAAATAATGATTCTCCATGTCAACTTCAATGAATCAAAAACTAAATTTTGTTTATTTCCGATTTATATTGTAATTTAATTTCTACAAGTGGAGGTTAACAGAGTGTTAATGTATTTATGTGCTTCAAGTTCACAAATAAATTAATTAGATAAAAATAACAATATAAGTCGCTGTTTAGGGCACCCAAAAATTTAGAGACGGCCTTGTCTTCATTCACGATCCATCAAAGTCATAATTGCAACCACACTCATGCTCTCCAATCATTTTGTAGTCTGATGAATTTCAATAATCCCATAAAAGACGACTTCCTAATCGTGCGGCAAAGATAATAATGAAAAACAAGAAAAATGTGGACAACGGATATGAAACATGCATGCGGATGAAAGAAGAACAAACCCTGAGTTACAAGGCCTGCTACGAAATCACGTTATATAGTTAATACAAAATATATTGCAAATCTTAGCTTATATAAAATTATGAGTTTATTACACAATCTCAATCAATTGTGTTGGGAATGGATCATTCGTAATCTGGACAGGGCATTCTTACAAGAAAGAAGACTGTGGTATAATGTCGTTAGTAGATGAGTGGCAAAACTTCTCTAGCTTCCTGTTTCTCACATTGCACCAATACGTAGCATTGTTCCATCTTAACTTCAACACCCTACAGTCACGCAGATGAATCGCTTTGATCGTGAGATCATGAAATTGCTCTTGCCCCGCTCTACCAACATTTGTTGTTTCATCAGCTCAAACATCGGTCCCAGACTCTCTCTTGCAACCACCGCGTAGTGATAAGATCCGCTAATACCTTTATCCAGATTGGCCAAATACATACGAATTGGTACAAAGCTCTTATCTTTACCTCCTGGTGGCTCAATTAGTTCCATGGTCTCCGTCGCGGGACGACAAGCCAGTAAACGACAACCAGTGTCTCACCAGTACACCACTTCGTCATCAATATCGAGACAATTCTGATTGGACCCACACAAGTCCAAAAGGACAGTCGCAGGTGAGCGTTGATTCTCTCCACTCCCAAGTCTCGGAAGAGAAAGTTTCGATTTCTAACTTGTACTTCCTTCAAAGTTTGGGACCTATCCACGGATCACCCTGAAGTGAACTCGATCCAAATCACTAGTCCCTTCGTCGTTTCCTCTTCTGTTGCAAGAAAACGTTAGGGCAACATATCTATGGACATTGTTTGAGTTGGGAGGTCACGCCATTCTCGTGTTACAAGATTGCATACACAGTAATGCTCTTGATAATCAATTTCGTAGCATCAGCGGAGGAAACCACCTGAAGACGCCTTGATGTAGACAGTTTTACCGATGAAACTTAATGATGCATCGAGGTTACCCAGTTGCCTTGTTTGATTTGAGCTCTTTGCCTTCATCTGAAAGGGGCAAGAACCGCGGTGTTGGCAACCCATAGATTTGTGGACGCCTGCAGATAGTGAAAGTCGACTGCAGGAACAAACCGAGCAGCAACCGTGATCTTCTGCCTTGTGGTAATTCTAATATACTGCAAACCATAATAGAGGAATATTACAAAAATGTGACCTACCACTTAGTCTCTCGTCTTCTCCTCATCCTGATTATTACCACTATTCACTGGGTCACCTTGACTTGGTGATTTAGATAGCAAATGATGTAAATTTTTAATAATCTTTTCATGATGTTGTAGAATAAATGTTGCTCTATAACAATGCAAAAATATTATCTAACAATTGCATCATTTTTCGATTCAAATTATCCGATCAAAGTAATTCAGATACGAGTCAAAAAGTCAACTTTAAAATAAAGAGGAGGCAGTGATATTTTTCAAAGAAGAGAGTTACATAGGAGAACGTACTCGTGAGGAAACATGATGTAAAGAGAGTTATGCACAATATAACTATATATCCTCTCTAAACAAAATTTTGGCTTCTATACATCCATAACACACTCGACATGTTGTCTTGGCCTCTCTGATGGCTTTCTTAACATCATTTTTAGTTACTTTAGATACTCATTCAACTTCTCCGATCATTGTCTCGTAGCATCAATGTAGCTCTACTTGTGCTCCATTGCTACTTCTCTCAGTAGGGCTCCTATCCTCCAAGAGCGTAACTCTTATAAGCACAATTTTTTTTTTTTTTTATCTTTTATTGGATTAGCATCTCTAACCTGCACTCGTCCATGACAACTCGTAACTCTTGCCTACTTTTCAATACATTCGGGCACTAATGTGACGCTAGAGGGGGACACCCTAGTTAACTTTTCCTTCCCATCACAAAACCCAAAGTCCTTTAATCGATGTTCCTCTGAACCATGTTCAAACTCTTGGGGTGGAGTCTGGTTTGTGGGCGACCCGTTTTATGAACCGACTCGATTCATGTTTTGCTACGACCTGAAAAAGAGACATGATTCGTGAAACGAAGGCTTGGGCCGGTAGGCCCAAACCGTAGCGATCAAGAACAGCCCACGCCGTAGCGATTTGACCTGTTTGGGCCTGGATCTGGCCCGATTTAATAGGTTGTTTATTTATAGGGTTCGTAGCAATTATGTTGAGCGTTTTCTGATTTCGATTGTAATTCTCTATGAGATGTTTCTGTTTTAATGAAATCTCTGCAACTCCGTGGATATATGTTGTTTTGCCAAACTACGTAAATCTGTGTGTTTTATTTTTTCATTAAGCATCTTTTATTTTCCACAACACAAACTCATAAATAGTGACAGTTTCGTGCTGGTTATCTACCCAGCTGGGCTTGTGAGTTGTGACCGTCTCTTCTATAATGATCAGACAACATGGCCCGCAGGCAACTCAGTAAATCTCATACTCACGCTAATCTGTGATTAGTGTTAGTTAATTTGATGGTGAAACAAATAATTTTGGTTTTCCGATGGTTGTTATCATATTAGTTATTTCATTCATGACACATCTGTGAAGATGAAATTTCCGATTCCCATCTTCTGAACCATAGGGAGATCAGAGTGAGGGCTGGCTCATAATTAATTAATTCATAAAATTTGAGTGAAATCAGCCTAATCTACAAAAGTTTCCTCATGCTATTTTTCACAAGTTCCCAAACTGCACCAATGCCCAAACTCATGGCCGTCTCTTGCATAAGGCAGAATTTGCCTTTGCCTAGGGCCCCAAAATTAAGAAGGGCCTCATGTTTTGTAAAACATGTAGGTATATTTTATGAATAATTTACTTTTACGCACATTATGAGTAATTTCATAGATAAATATTTCATAAAAAGTAAGCATATTATTGAAGATATTTTCAATAAAAGAAGATATTTTTTCTTCTAAAATAAAGATATTTTCATACTTTCCTTTACAAGAAAATATATAACATTTTCAAACTTTAAAAATCCTTAAGAAGTTCACAACCTTGTTATTTTTCAAGAAAAGAAGTTCACAATTTTATTAAAAGACCAGAATTT
Source organism: Linanthus parryae (assembly GCA_023055425.1). Lineage (NCBI taxonomy): Eukaryota > Viridiplantae > Streptophyta > Magnoliopsida > Ericales > Polemoniaceae > Linanthus > Linanthus parryae. The sequence goes on along the minus strand of JALGPY010000004.1, from coordinate 120,982,250 downwards.
CCCGTATAGTTAGTTAAAATTTATATAAGTTGACAAAATAATTTTCGAGAAACAATTATAATCCATTGAAAATGAAAATGTAGTGCAACAATTATATCGTAAGTAAGACAAACGAATGTAATAAATAGTATGGAGAGTATTCCATATCACTACACACGTAGTGAATGACATAACATGTAGGAGTATTGAATACTCGCCTAAGGCCCCTGAATAGGTAGAGACGGCCCTGCCCAAACTCATCTACTTATTTTCTAGTAACAAATTTCTCTCTACTCACCATCGACCGAAAAACGTCTAAAAAAAGACTATACCCGTCCTTTCTAGGTTAATTAATGTTAGTGAGTAAATTTCCGGCAAGAAAGAAACAACTACAAACCGTAAAAGAGTACCACTCTGTCCCAGCTCTTTCTTCCCATCTGACTTTTTTGACTCGTATCTGGGTCACTTTGACCGGGTGATTTGGATAGCAAAATAATACGATTTTTTGATGATTTTTTCACCATATTATAGAGCACCTTTTACTCTACGATACCATGAAAAAATTATCAAAAAATTAATTCGGTTTGCTATTCAATCACCGGGTCAAAGTGACCCAGTGAATAGTGACAAAAGTCAAATTGGGAAGAAAGAGCTGGGATGGAGTGGTAGTCCAGTAGTTACTAATATGCACAACGATGGGAAATTATGCATGCCGAAGAAAGAAACGAAAAGCAAACCCTTGCCTTTGATCCATGTATTTGCGCAGTAGGCAGTACCACCGTAGGTGAACCTCTTGGTTTCTGAGTGTGGGATCACGATACGCTGCTACTTTTATAGGCCAATTAGAGCATGTGTGTCGAGCACTAAATTATAATAAGATACTTTCCACCCTTATACTTAGGCAAAAATACCATGTGCACTCCTGAGGCTGTAAACGAACTATAAGCTGTTCGTGAGCAACTCGTGTTCGGTTCGGTAAAAATTCGTTCGTGTTTGATTCGACTTATTAATTAAACAAACTCAAACGTGAAAATGTGTTCGTTTGCTAAACGAGTCGAACACGAGCCGAACAAAGAGCTCGCTCGTTAGTGTTTGCGAACAAGTTATAATAGTATAAATGTGTATATATAGTTAGAAATAATTAAATTATTTTATCTTCTTTATGAGTAATTTTAAAATCAGTCCTAATCTGTGTAGAGTCTATATTTTAATAGAAGTTTGGCATCTTAATTAGGATTCCAAAAGACAATTCTTTAATTTATGAAACCATAAATATTTAATATATAAAAATAAAACTGGATGATTTGATATTTTCATTAGCACAATTAAAACATATATCTATAGTAATGCATTTTATGTTATTTATTTTCTTAATATAATTATTTATCTTAGTAATAGTACATGATATTTTAACTCAACAATTATATATTATAAATACAAGTTCGAGCCGAATTCGAGCCCGTAAACGAGCTAGTTAAACGAGCCACGAGCCGAACAACTCGAGTCCTAAACGAGCCAAAATATCGTGTTTGACTCGTTTAGCAGTCAAGTTAAACGAGTCAAACTCAAACAAGCGATATTCGATTCGGTTAGAATCGTTTACAGCCCTACAGTCCCGACGGTTGAAATTTTCCACTTTATAGCATCTTAATTAACATACCCTAACAGCTCTGTTTCAAATATAACTTTACCCCTGCAAATGTAACGAAATTGCTCCTCACACATCCCTGAAACCCAAAAATTATCAGACGGTTCATACCCACAACCAAATCGTAAAAGACTGAAGGACTAAAACAGAAGGAAGGACAACTTAGGAGGACCATGATAAAGATTACAAAGACTTCAGGGCCACTCTATAAATACCAGAAGACTTGTGGCAATTTATGAATTACAAAGGGACTGTCTTGTAATGTTTCCCAAACTCTCTAGTTATCTTTTATATTAGCAAAATAGTACAAGTAATCCAACGGCTGGAATTACTACCGTTTGGATTACCTCTATATCATCTGTATCTGGCTCTTGGTGAATGTATGGATTAATTAGGGTTCATCACCTTCTCTGCACTGTCCTTTGGTTTCTGCATTTTATTCTTTGAATTCTATCATGGTATCAGAGCATCGCTCGATCCATTTATCTTCTCCAGATATTTGATTCAATCAAAGCGTTTTGCCTCACAGTTTATATACCTTCGATTTATCTGTTTCTGATTTTGTTTGCTGAAATCTTCTTCCTCCGTTGTCCATGCTCTCTGTTACATCACCGACTACCACCATGACCACCACCACCACAAACCCTCTATTCCTCCTCTCACATATCAACCAACTTGTTCCTTACAAACTTGACAATACCAACTATGTTCTATGGCGTCACCAGATGACAGCCGTTCTCAAAACTCAATCGATGTTTGGATATGTCGATGGATCTTTACCAGCGCCAGATCCAGTTATCACAGCAGCCGATGGCTCGTCTTCTCCAAACGAAGCGTTCATTGCATGGCAAGCCCAAGATCAGGGTATACAAACCCTAATCAACGCCACACTTTCACAAGAGGCTTTACTTCAGGTTATCGGTCAGTCTTCCTCTTTTGCTATCTGGTCTCTTTTGGAACGAAGGTACGCCTCTTTGACTAGGGCAAATATTATTCAATTAAAAGGTGAACTGCAATCTCTCAAGAAAAGATCTGATTCTATTGACTCCTACATGCAAAAATTGAAGTCTATTCGTGATAAATTGGCTCTCTGCTCTGTGATTATTGAAGATGAAGATATGCTTATTCATGCGCTTAGTGGGTTACCCCCTGAATACAATTCTTTTAGATCTACTTTGGGTGTTCAATCTTCCTCTGTTAGTTTTCGGTCTAAAACAATTTCCTTTGAAGAACTTCATGTGCTTCTTAAAGCTGAAGAACAACTTGTTGAAAAACAATCTCAATCTGAACTCAATATGGCCTTTGCCTCTCTCAACACTGGTACTCAAAATTATTCTCAAAGAGGTGGTCGTGGCCGTGGAGGCAGACACTTTCAAAACTCAAACTATTACAATCAACCTGACTACTCTGGTAGAGGTGGTAATTATAATTATAGAGGAGGTAGGAATGATAATCAGAGGGGAAGAGCTGGTAATACAAGAGGAAGGGGGAACTATAGAGGCAGAGGTGGAAATGGTAACTTTACTAATTCTCAGGGTCAAAGAAACAGTCAAGGGCATCCAAACCCTGTTGTTAACTGTCAAATTTGTGGTTTAGATTACCACTCTGCCTTGGACTGCTGGTACAGAATGGATCATTCTTACCAAGGAAAGAAACCTCCCTCTTCTTTGACTGCCTACACTGCTAATACATCTAATGGCTCTCCTCAACTACCACAAAGCTATTGGTTATCAGACACTGGTGCTACAAATCATATGGCTACTGACATGAGCCAACTCTCTTATGCTGAGACCTATGGTGGATCTGACCATGTTGCTGTTGGTAATGGTCAATCACTGCCTATAACCCATTCTGGTACTGTCTACCTATCTACTCCTTCACATAATTTTCAACTTAATAACACTCTTTTAGTTCCACAATTAGCTGCAAATTTATTATCTGTTCATAAGCTTTGTCTACAACACAACTGCACCTTTATATTTGATGCTGAACATTTCTCAATTCAGGACAAAGCTACGGGTCTCCTTCTATATCAGGGTCAGAGTGAAAATGGGTTGTACCCCATCCACTCTATTCCTCCCAATTTGCTGAATTCTGTCAAGAATCAAGTTCAAGCTAATGTGTCTTCTGTGAAGCCTACTGTTCAAGCTCATCTTGGTCAAAGAACATTGTCTCATTTATGGCATGTCCGTTTAGGGCATCCCACTGATACTGTCTTAAAAACAATATTTCCTAATACTGTCTTAAATGATGTTTCCTTTGTTTGCAAACACTGTCTGGAAGGTAAAATGTCTAGGTTGCCATACAAATCTTCTGTCACAACTGCTGATAGACCTCTTTACTTATTGCACTCAGATGTTTGGGGTCCTGCCTCTGTTAAATCTTTGAATGGCTACAGGTTTTATGTTACCTTTATTGATGATATGTCTAGATTTACTTGGTTGTTTGGCATGCATCATAAATCTGACATCACTATGTTGTTTCCTAAATTTAAATCTCAAGTTGAAAAACTCTTTGGTCATGCTATCACTATTCTAAGGTCTGATGGTGGTGGGGAATATATCTCTTTTATTTTTCAAAAAATTCTTTCTGATTCTGGAATTTCTCACCAGAAGTCTTGTCCCCATACACCACAGCAAAATGGCATTGCTGAAAGGAAACATAGACACATTATAGAGACAACTATTACTTTACTTCAAAATGCTTCTATGCCCAAATTTATGTGGTTCCATGCTGTAGAAACTGCAGTTTATCTCATCAACAGAATGCCTAGCAAAAACACAAACAACAAATCTCCATATGAACTACTATACAACAAAAGACCTGACTATGACTTATTGAAAGCTTTTGGGTGTGCTTGCTATCCATGTCTTAGACCATACACTTCATCTAAACTTGATCCCAGAACCAAACAATGTGTTTTTATTGGATATGCAAATCAATACAAAGGTTATTTATGTCTTGATAGGAGCAGCAATAGAATTTACATCAGTAGAGATGTTATCTTTGATGAATCTTTGTTTCCATATGCCTTATCTTCTTCTACTTCATCTACTCCAACTGATTCCTCAAATTTTTGTGATACAGGACCTGGTCTGCCTAGTCCCTCAGAGGAGAGACATGATGGTTCTTCAAATCTAAACTCATCTATGATGAATGCTCCTACTGGTCCATATGTTGTTCCTCAGATGCAACCAACTGACAATGATCACACTGTAAGTAATACTGGGATGCATACAGGAGGGAGTCCCAGTACTGTGAGGGCATCTCAGATGCATACATCTGGGAGTCCCAGCACTGTAAGGGCACCTCAGCACTACTCAACAGCTGACATTGCCAGCCCTGTGATGGCAACTGTTAGTGATGACAATGAGGATCCACTCAATTCTGAGATGAACACTGAAGCTATACCTTCTGTCTCTCCAACAATTCCCAGGCATCATATGCAGACCAGGAGCAAATCAGGTATCTTTAAAAAGAAGAAGTTAGGTTTTAATGTGATTCACTCTAGTAAAGATCCAAATACCTTTTCTGAAGCAGTAAAACATCATAAATGGCAACAAGCTATGAATGATGAATTTACTAGCTTAACCAAACAACAAACTTGGATTCTTGTCAAACCTCCTCCTTTTGCAAACATTGTTGGAAACAAGTGGGTTTACAAAACAAAATATAACCCAGATGGATCTGTGGCTAGATATAAGGCAAGACTTGTTGCCAAAGGGTTTCACCAAACCCCTGGCATAGATTTTGATGAAACTTTCTCTCCTGTTATCAAACATACAACTGTTAGAATCATACTTTGTCTTGCTGCTACTTATAACTGGCCTCTTCAACAATTAGATGTTAAGAATGCCTTTTTGCATGGAAATCTCAGAGAAACTGTTTATATGGCTCAACCTCAAGGGTTTGTGCACAAACAGTTTCCCAACTATGTGTGTAAACTGCAAAAATCAATCTATGGTCTCAAACAAGCTCCCAGAGCTTGGTTTGAGAGATTTACCTTCTATATTCAATCTCTTGGATTTGTGACTTCTGGAGCTGATTCATCTTTATTTGTGAGACACTCTGCTCATGGCATTACTCTCCTTCTACTCTATGTTGATGATATTATCTTAACTGGTAGTGATAACAGATACATCACTTATCTTATCAAAAAGCTGCACAATGAGTTTGATATGACTAACTTGGGGCCATTAACCTACTTTCTGGGTTTACAAATCAAAAGGTCAAGCCAAGGCATATATGTTCATCAAAGCAAGTATGTCAAAGACTTACTTGTTAGATACAATATGGTCTCTTGTAAACCTTGTCCCACACCATTGGCCTCAGGTGCAAAGTATCATTCTCAGGAAGGTACTCCCCTACATGATGCTACTGTTTTCAGACAGCTGATAGGAGCTCTTCAATATCTTACATTCACTAGACCTGATATTTGTTTCACTGTGAATCATTTGTGTCAATTCATGCACTCTCCTACTGACATTCATCTTACTGCTGCTAAAAGAGTACTCAGATATTTGCAGGTCACTATTTCTCATGGGCTCTTCTATCAACAAGGACATTTGCCAGTCCAAGCATTTAGTGATGCTGATTGGGCTGGCAATGTCACAGATAGAAGAAGCACCTCAGGTTTGGTTATCTTTCTGGGCACAAATCCCATTCACTGGTCATCCAAGAAACAACCAACAGTTGCTAGATCTTCTGCTGAAGCAGAATACAGAGCATTGGCCACCACAACTGCTGAGCTTTCTTGGATACAAACTCTTTTTAAAGATCTCAAAATCTCTATTTTTCAAACTCCTCACATTTATTGTGATAGTCAATCAGCCATTGCCATGACAGCAAATCCCATCTTTCACTCAAGAACAAACATGTTGAAATTGACTATCACTTTGTGAGAGAGAGAGCTGTCAGAAAACTTATTCAAATCTCTTTTGTGTCTAGCAGGGAACAGGTTGCAGATATTTTCACAAAGGGTCTCACCATCCACCACTTCAACACTCTCAAGCACAAACTCATGGTGAAGACTCCCCATCAGTTTGAGGAAGGGTAAAAGACTGAAGGACTAAAACAGAAGGAAGGACAACTTAGGAGGACCATGATAAAGATTACAAAGACTTCAGGGCCACTCTATAAATACCAGAAGACTTGTGGCAATTTATGAATTACAAAGGGACTGTCTTGTAATGTTTCCCAAACTCTCTAGTTATCTTTTATATTAGCAAAATAGTACAAGTAATCCAACGGCTGGAATTACTACCGTTTGGATTACCTCTATATCATCTGTATCTGGCTCTTGGTGAATGTATGGATTAATTAGGGTTCATCACCTTCTCTGCACTGTCCTTTGGTTTCTGCATTTTATTCTTTGAATTCTATCAAATCGAACCTGAGCCTGAAACGTAACTCCGTCGTTATCATTGGTGCAATGCTGAGGGAACCAATGTGGACGACCTAACGTAGCCCTGACCCTATCAACTACCATTCCGTCGTTATCATTGGTGGTTTGGTACATTTTTAGTTTTCAATTTGATTTGGGCTTTTAATCTGTTCTATTTTTTTAGATGTTTGATATGTACTTTTTTGCGTCAGTTCTTTTATTTTAAATTCACAATTTTTGGTGTAAAATTAGATTTTGAAGAAAGTGTTTTTCTTCCCAAATAATAATTTTTTTCTCTTCCTAAATAATAAAATTACTAATATGCCAATAGTTTTTTTTTTTTTTTTGAGGGGCCAATAGTTTCTTCTTACTATAACAATTGAATTGACATTTTTTAATTCTGCCAGTAAAAAAAAAAAAAAAAAAAGTTGTAACTTTCACTTACCTACACACATGTTACTTCACTAACTTTTTAATAACGTTAATCTTTTTTCACCGAATACATTTTTGTTCCTTCATCAACTTCTTTGTCATATTTTATTTTTCACAATTATAAATTTATAATGTCCACTTAAAAATTCAAAAAGTTGTACCAAACACACCCCTCACTCAAGGTGTCAAGGGGGCTGATCCAGGCTTAAAGGCTCACACTAAATGAGCCAAACATGACCCAGTCTGCCCCCTCCAACACTCGAACCGGCCCTGCCCCCTAACCCCTAGCCCGCCCCCAGTCCGGTGTGGTGCGACTTGTACACTGACCTGGCCCAGCCCGACCCGGTCTAGATTCCACGGGGCCGGTCACCCCCCCCCCCAAATGTATCGTTTATTATTCTTTACTTATATATAAATATAATGTTATATATTTAGAATATATATATATATATAGAAAAAAGGTATATTATATATACATAGAAAAAATATTATTTAACATATCAATAATATATATTGCCCAAGCCCTTCGGCCCTCTCAACCCCTAACCCCTCGGGTTCAGGACGTAGGACTAGTAGGGTTCAAGTTTTTCAACCCCTCAATCCGGCACGACCCTTCTTCCCCCTCAACCCGCCCCCTCTCTCACAGCCCCACCAACTCAGTTTGACCCGCACTGTTGACAGCTTGACCCTTTACGATTGGGAACAATGGAGGAGGATGAGAGAGAGGAGAAAAATAGTGTTTTACTCTTGAACATGGCTGAAATGAAGTAGGAGAGGGTGGAGGAGGTTATTGTGAGAGAGTTAAGATTGTAAAGATATTCAAGAGAAAAAATCATGACTTCTTCTATTACCCGTTCAAGATGAGTATCTCTTCTACATGTACACGAAACAAAATTAAACGTTTATTTTCCCTTTTGTTAGTTGAAAAAATCAAATAATTCTCTTCTTTTTAAAACATTGAATAAAATATTCAAATTTAACAAAAAGTTGAACCTTTATGACCCGCGACAAATACATTCACAAGGATAGTGCAGTATATTTAGAGAAGGTATTTGCTAACTATTCATCATACTATGTAAGACAATACTCATCATCATGGGTTGCCTAACTAAACTAGCCTCTTAAGTAATTAAGCTAGCTTCCTTACTCTCCGTAGCATGCTTTAGTCATCCAATTCACAGACAACGTCCCCGACATCTCCAATTTCATCCACCGGCAAATTTTCGTTTCCGGCGAGAAAAGCGACTCCGTCCACGGCGACGTTTGCTGGAGGAACAATGTCGTTCGGATGCTGAATCGCGCCGACGCCTCCATTGACCTGAGCTACGGAAAGTTAACTGTTCTGAACAACGTCCCCGACGCCTCCGATTTCAACTATCGGCAAATTTCCGTTTCCGGCGAGAAAAGCGACAACCTGGTGAATAACACCGTCATGGACTCCATTTTCAATATAGTCGTTTACGATATGAGCCCCTACAACGTTCTCTAGATGAACTCCATTCGGAACAAGGTCTGGAAGCTCGCCGATGGCGGTGATCAGAGCTACGATTTGAGCTCCAACGTTTGTCGGAGGCAGAAAGATGCCGTTCGGAACAACCTCCGGAAGCGCGACGACGGCGAATTTCGGAACAACACCGTGAAGCAAACCGTCGGCTCCGTTTTCAACGATTGGAAGGTTTCTGAAATCGTTTCCTCCTTCGCCGACGTCAGGAGCCATTGCGACAACGTTCACAAGAGGAATAACAAGTTTGCCGTTTACGATCTGTTCTCCTACATTGGTCGGAGGAAGAACAACTACTTCGTCTGAAACAAGCTCGGGAAGCACGCCGCCGACGCCGTTTGGAACAACAACGTCAGGAAGCAAACCGACGACTCCATTTTCAACGTCTAAGTTCTGAGCCCATGTTATCATCCGCTACCACGTTCGTCGAAGGAACAACAACAACCTCGCCGGAGGAATAAGCTTTTGAATCGCGCCAGCAACGCCGTTGTTTATGAGCTGAAGTACGTGTCACGATCTGCTTTCTTCGACGTTCTGGTGCGGCACTTAGCTGCTTTCAATTCCCTCTGCAAGAAGTAAGCCTAGCGAAAGACTATGAGGAAAGATAGCTTATATTGCTAATGAGAGAGCTTAAAACTCTTGAATTCTTAGATTGTTGGGAGCAAATGAGTCCCCCCCCCCCCTTTATACAAGACCTTCCTCCATGGAATGATCTAGAGATCATCAAATCTAATGGCTAGGATTGAAGGCCTAAAAGTTTCCTACCCCTAATGTCCTAAGATATTTACAAGAGATCATTCTAGAGATTTCTACACATCCATGAAGCCTACAAGTATCAGTAACGTGTTCAAGCATCCCAAAGGGCAAGAACAGGCTCATCTCTCTCCTCCCAGTCCACTCTCTCTTCACTCTCATCCATGTCCGTCTCAGTAACGTTTTCCCCGTCGCCCTCGCCTCCACCTGGCTCGCCAACTCCAAGCTCCTCCTCTTCGCCTTCGGTCTCGGCCCTCTCTCCGCCCCCAAAATCTACTTACCTCTCCTCATCACTCTCGCTTGCTTCCTAATCAGAACCAAACAACACTCAAATCAGATCCTCCGCCGTAGATCGAATTTGGCGGCCGAATGGATCATCTTCTCGGCAATCGTCGGACTAATCGACAATTACAGAGACACGTCTCTCATCCACCCTCTGGTTCTCCAATTTCTCTATTGTCTTATAATATTTCTCATTGTAGATATCTTAATCGCCGCCTCCAACACCGTCGTGAGGGGGATCTCCGGGTTCGAACTGGAGCCACCTTCCGACGAGCCTTACTTCGCCACTTCAATCCCGGATTTCTGGGGGAAGAGGTGGAACATCATGGTAACCAATACCCTGCGGCACACCGTGTACTGGCCGGTCCGATCAGCGGCCGAGCCGGTGGTTTGGAAGAGGCCGACCACGCTTGTGGCCGTGTTCATGACCTTTGTGGTGTCTGGCTTAATGCACGAGATAATATTGTACTACATGACCATGGCGAGGCCGTCGTGGGAGCTGACTGGTTTCTTCGTGCTCCACGGGTTGTGCTGCGTCATGGAGCTCGAGGTGAAGAGGGCGGCGACAAGGCGGCGGTGGCAGTTGCGTCAGACGGTTTCAGTGCCATTGACGGTTGGGTTTGCGATGACTACCGATTTTTGGTTGTTCTTTCCGCCTTTGATGAGGACTGGTGCATATGTAAAGATCCTCGGGGAGTTCAAATCGGCTGCACTCTTCTTCAAGAGAAGTATCGAGTCACTTGTCTAGTTGTGTACAAGGAAATTCTAGAGGAAGATCCAAGTGTACACCTGTAACAGGAAACAAGAACAAGGACGAGAATGCACATAGAGATTGTAGGTTAGGGCAGGGGAAGAGTAAGCAATGGTCAACTGTTCTTGAGAGAGAGAGAGAGAGTATAATGACTAGCAAAAGATCCGAAGTTGCCATAGAAGGCTAACGTTCCTATATATAGTAGGGAAGTGACCGTTACGAGGGGTTAATGCGCCCACGAATGGCGGAGAGATATCCGCCTCGTAACGGCACGTTCGACCGTATATATAGGGCATGTTACACGTTTGTCCGCATAATTATGGACCGTTACACAATCGACCGCATTTATGGGACACGTGGTCATTAAATCTCTCAGTCAGTTGCCAAGGGTCGCGCGCGAGCGTGGTTGTTGCTCTCGCGCGACGTTCCTTACTCTAACCTCCGAGCCACTAAGTCCCTACAAGCTCCCGCGCGGTTAGTATCGCGGGCGACCCTGTCTCGCATCCCCCAAATTGATGAGCTCGCATATAAGCATATGCGAATCAGAGAAAATATGATAGAGTGTATACGGAGTACCATTAGATATGCTAGACGGCTGCCACTTGGGTGATGGTTGATCCGCTCAGAATGCACTATCTACACTAGTGTTGCGTGTCTGTTTAAAACTAGAGTTAGTTATCAGGACTTGCACTTAATGTCCCACGAGCCTGATGAATCAGTTTGCCATGATGCTTGAAGGTGTCATTTGTTTAGTCTGTATTGAGATATGTTTAATATTAGTATGAATTAGTTTGCCAACAAAATTTTCCGATTTTCGATTTTGGCCAAAATTCCTGAAACTTGCCTAATCGGGGGCAGGACAGACCGGAATTATAACCGGTACAAATCTGCCGCTATTCCGTGCCGTTATACCTATAAAACGGAATGTTCCGGCTGTTTTGAACCAAAACGGAATTAACAACTATGTTATTACGTCAGAGTCCCTTGCCTGTTGTCTCAAAGCCCCACGTGACCATGTTGTAAGCAATTACTTTAAACCTTAAACTTGACTTGCATCAGGTTCCAATTGGCAAATGAAATGAAATGTCGAAATATAGATGTTTTCAAAGTGGAAAACCATGGCAGCCATTCAAAGTAGTAGTAGTCATTTCTTGTGCTGGTTCTTAGGACTTCGGGCCATCTTGCACGTCAGATGTTAACTTACTGCTGAAATTTTAGAATGTCATGCTTCATTCATTGCGCCTTCTGCACCTACTTGTGAGCTATTATCATCATCAGTATAGGAACTTACTTCTACGACTTCATCCTATTTTTTCCAAAAAGCAAAAGGTGCTAACAGGAAACACACATTAATTCGGTAAATCAAGCATTTGAAAGAAGATAATATTACTGTTTGGAACTAGTGACTTATGGTAACAGGAAACACAAATTGATTCGGTAAATCAAGCATTTGAACGATGATAATATTAATGTTTGGAACTAGTGACTTACAGGAAGAGGAGGATGATTGGGCCATTCATACAAGAAATCAAATAGCGGTAGCATGCCATCAGCAATAGAGTCGGTAAACTTGTCTAACCTCTTGCTTTCAACATTGTACCAGTATGCTCTATAATTCCATTTTAACATTATCAGCCTACAATCCAGTGGATGAAAGAGACAAATTTCGAGACTGTTGAAATTACGTCTCCCACGCCGAGCCATCATCTCTTCAGTTACCTCAAACATCAGTGCAAGATTCTCTCTAGCAACAAGTGCATATTCATACGAGGAGGATTGCTTCTCCAGAGTCCATACCTCAAGATATTCACATTTATGTCTGGCATACAAAATTCTACCCCCCTCGGACCGTCCCCATAGATCTGCAAAAGGAATGAAACTCTCTGGTGGCGGCGTCTCAATTTGCTCCAAGGACTCAACACTAGGATCGTAAGCCAACAAACAAGAACGAATATCCCACAGGTACATCACTTGATCAATAAAAAAAGAAGGCCGATTGCCCCCAACTAGTCGAAATGGCCGAGGGCAACTGACGGTGGATTCTACCCATTCCCCGGTCTCAGATGAGAAAGTTTCAGTATCCAAGTTTGTAGTTCGTTCTGAGAGTGAACAGTTAACCCATGCACGGATCACTGTGAACTGAACTCTGTCGAGACGAGTCTCCTCTCCTCCTCCAATGCAAGAAAATGCTAGAGCCGTAGATTTGCCAAGGTTTTTTGGTAAGGGGAGGTCTCGCCATTCTCTTGTTACAGGATTACATATACAATAATGGTCCTGTGGCGTAATTTCGTAACAGCATAGGAGGAAACCACCAGAGGAGGCCTTAATGTAGACAATACTACCAATGAAACTTAAAGATGCATCTAAGTTACCCCACCTGCCTTCTTTAAGTTCTTTACCTTCATCAGAGATAGGCAAGAACCGCGGCTTTGGCAATCCAAAAAACTGTGGACGACTGCAGACACTGTAAATCGGCTGCACGAACAATCCAAGTAGCGTTGGAGAAGATCTTCTGCCGCCTTGTGATTCAAATAAACTGTAACCCACGGCAAGGAAAAAATAAATCTCAACTTCAAATGATAAGAGCACACATCATTCTCTGAACTAGCAAACTATACAGCGGTAGATATTATTATAAAGTTTGATCCATGTAGTAGACCCCAGAAACTGGGAAATGGCTTGATGATGATGTTGTTGTTATCATTTATCAAGCCCAAGAGAACAGGATATACATGATTTCTTTTATATACAACAAAGCTGGTGAATGTGCGAAATATTTGTCATTAAGAACACATAACAAGTAACAAGTTTTCCTTTCCCTACGTGGAGAAGCAACCGAACTGTTATGATCGGGAACGAGCAAGAGAAAGATGACAAAACAAAAGAACGAGATCACACCGATGTAATGTGGTTCACTAGCGATGAACTAGCTACCTCCATAGCCCAAAACACCGATTTTATTGAGAAACGAATAGTCGAATACAAATACAACCACAATGTTCAGACAAAACCTAGATCCCTTATATAGACATATAGGACCGACTTAGTGCCCAAGACATCCCAAAAGAACTGTAGAACGGATAAGGAAACAACCCAGAAACTGCCAAGTTTGCCGCCCCAATTTGTTTCCTAAATCACATGCCTACTTTTGCCGCCACTGACTTTTTGCTGACATAGAATTCAAGACACATGATAACACGAACAACTAGATTAAGTAGCACATTCATAAGCGCTTCCTTCAATTCGCTTTATAGGTGATGATTTCACTGCTCTCTTCATAATAAAGATAACGGAAGTGGACGGCAGAGGGGTCTTTATGACAATTCCAGAAATGGTGTGCCTCTCTATAATTTAACATAGATGCCTTTGTAATAATATTAGTAATATTGGGGCATTAGTATAATTTCCAGATCTTGTGATCTGATTAGATTTGATCCAACGGCTCACAATGAGACCGTTGGATATCTTGTATAAAAACCATCTTTTCCTCTTCAATGAAATTAAGGCGATCAAACCCTAATTGTCCCTTCATTGCTGCTGCATCTCTTCTCTCTGCATCTATGGTGAACAAACCCTAATTTCTATCTCAGTTTTCATGGTATCAGAGCCTCACGCAGGCCACCATGTCTCAATCACCCCCAAATCCCCTCTACCTCCTCTCAAATATCCACAATCTCATGCCTTTTAAACTTGACAACTCTAACTATGTTCTATGGCGACATCAGCTTTCCTCCATCTTCAGAACCCAGAATCTTTATGGGTTTATCGACGGTTCCATGCCTCCGCCGCCATCTACAGTTCCAGATCCGGCGAATCCAGACAGACTCCTTCCTAATCCGGCGTATCGTGACTGGTATTCTCAAGATCAAGCTCTGCAAACACTCATCAACGCCACCCTTACTCCTGAGGCTCTAACACATGTGATTGGTAAGATCTCTTCCTACGACGCCTGGCTTGCTCTTGAAGGGAGGTATGCATCTCTCTCTCGCTCTCATATCTTGCAATTGAAATCTGAGTTGCAAACGTTGAAGAAACGTTCTGATTCTGTGGATCTATACATGCAAAAGCTAAAAGCTATTCGTGATAAACTTGCTGTCTCTATGGTCAGTATTGATGAAGAAGATATGCTTTTATATGTTCTAAATGGTCTCCCTCCTGAGTATAATTCTTTTCGAACAACTATTCGCAACAATCGTTCTGGACCAATTACCTTTGAAGAACTACATGTTTTGCTTAAATCTGAAGAACAGATGCATGAGTCTCAAGCTTCTGACCTTTCTACACCTACGGCCTTTCTTTCTTCTAGTGGGTTTTCTGGTCATCGGGGTCGAGGCCGTGGCCGTGGTGTGCTTGGACCTGGTCCAGCCACCAGTCGTGGTGGGTACGGCCGGTCTGGTGGTGGCTATAGTCGAAACGGTTCATTTTCTGGTCAAAACCCTAGTGGTCGATTTGACTCCTCAAACCCTAGAGGTCGAGGCAATTATAGGGGGAACCTTAACCGTGGTCAGTCTAGTGGTGGTCACCTCTCTAAGTCTGGATCTTCACCTGTTAATTGTCAAATTTGTGGCCGAGACTACCATACTGCTGTTGATTGCTGGCATCGAATGGACTACTCTTATCAAGGGAAAGCACCACCTGAACAGTTAACAGCTTATAATGCTGCAACCTCTGGCTCCTCTACACCTGATTACTGGCTATCTGATTCAGGTGCCACCAACCATATGACTGCAGATTTAAGAAACTTGTCTCTGGCTGATACTTATTCAGGTTCTGACTCTGTGACCATGGGTAATGGTCAAACCTCTTCTATCAAACACACTGGTACAGCCACACTTAACACTAAATCTCATTCTTTCTCTTTACCAAATACTCTTCATGTTCCTAACCTTGCTACAAATTTGCTATCTGTCTATCAGTTATGTCATCAACACAATTGCTGTTTTACTTTTAATGCAAACTCTTTCTCTATTCAGGACCTGGAAACTGGCAAAATTCTCTATCAAGGCTTGAGTGAACATGGACTTTATCCAATTTATGCTTCTCCCTTTTCTGGTTCTTCACCTAAACCCAAGGCTTGTTTGGGTAAAACAATTAATGTGCCTCTGTTACATGATAGACTGGGTCATCCAGCAAACAGTGTTTTGTCTAAAATATTTGGTTCTTCTTATAAGTTATCTGCTGATTCTAAAGTGTGTGAATCTTGTTTGAAAGGAAAGATCACCAGGTTACCTTATTCTGCCTCTAACACTGTCACACACACACCTCTACATTTACTGCATTCAGATGTCTGGGGTCCATCCTCTGTTAAATCTATTCATGGCTATAGGTTTTATGTTCTCTTTATTGATGATAACACTAGATATACATGGCTCTTTCCTTTATTTCACAAATCTGAAGTTATGTCTGTTTTTCCTAAATTCAAGTTGCATGTTGAAAACTTACTTGGCCATAAAATTAAAATCCTAAGGTCAGATGGAGGTGGTGAATATATGTCATTTGTGTTTCAACATTTCTTACAAGATCATGGTATCACACATCAGAAATCTTGTCCACACACACCTCAACAAAATGGTGTTTCTGAAAGAAAACATAGACACATTTTAGAAACTGCAATCACTCTTCTTCAACATGCTAATTTGCCTCACTGTTTTTGGTATCATGCAATTGCTACTTCTGTTTTTCTCATTAATAGAATGCCTAGTGCAAATACTCATGACAAGTCTCCTTTTGAACTTTTATTTAAAACTAAACCAAATTATGATAGTCTCAAAGTATTTGGTTGTGCTTGTTTTCCTAATTTAAGACCTTATACAAAATCCAAATTAGATGCTAGAACTTTAAAATGCATATTCCTTGGCTATGCTGACAATTACAAAGGTTACATTTGTTATCATAAACCATCACAAAAGTTTTATATTAGCAGGGATGTTATATTTCTTGAGAATTTATTTCCTTATTCTGACACTGTAACTGACATTAATGCTGCTTCTCCTGTTGTTTCTTCAGACACCATTAATGTCCCTTCAGACATCATTAATGCTCCTGGGTTCATTCCCCCTGCACCTGTCCCTGGAGATGATGAATTACCTATCCATGGTACTCCAGTGACTGATGCAGCTGTACCTAGTCCAGGTCTGGTGCAGTCTTGTGGTGATGATGTCACACATCAAGAACAGATAACTACTCAAGAACAGATACAACACTCTTCACCATTAATAGACATGGCACCAGCCCAGACCTTGGTTCAACCATCACACTCTGAGCATCCCATGAGAACTAGAAGCAAATCTGGAATCTCTAAAAAGAAGATTCTAGACCTTGCTACCATTAATGGTATCCCTGGTATTTCTGATCCCTCCTTCTCTGCCAAAGAGAAGTCATTTCCTGGTTTTGGCTTGCATCTTGCACATTTGTCTGCACATCATATTTCTGCACCTGATCCTACATGTTTCACTGAGGCTAAGAAACACTCACAGTGGCAGAAAGCCATGACTGATGAGTATCTTAGCCTCAAACAACAAAACACTTGGAGCCTTGTTCCTAAACCACCACATGCCAATGTGGTTGGTAACAAGTGGGTTTACAAAACTAAATTCAACACTGATGGAAGTGTCTCTAGATATAAAGCTAGACTTGTAGCCAAGGGGTTTCACCAAACCCCTGGTGTGGATTTTGATGAAACATTTAGCCCTGTTATAAAACATGCTACTGTTAGAACTATATTAGCTCTTGCAGCCACTTATAATTGGCCTCTTCACCAATTAGATGTTAAAAATGCCTTTCTTCATGGCAATCTTCAAGAAACTGTTTTCATGCAACAACCACAAGGCTTTGTTGATCAAACTAAACCTGATTTTGTTTGCAAACTTCATAAATCAATATATGGTTTAAAACAGGCTCCAAGAACATGGTTTTCCAAATTTACTTCATACATTTTGTCTCTTGGCTTCACTCAATCTCATGCTGATTCCTCTCTATTCATTAGACATGCCAAATCTGGTATCACTCTACTTCTTCTTTATGTAGATGACATTGTTTTAACTGGCAATGATGTGTCTTATATTCCACATTTAGTGCAATGCCTTCACTCTGAATTTGATATGAAAAATTTGGGCTCTCTTCACTATTTTCTGGGTTTGGAGATACAAAGAACCACTGCTGGCATTTTCATACATCAGTCTAAGTATGTCCATGATCTGTTGCAAAGATTTAACATGCATCATACTAAACCTTGTCCAAACCCACTTCCATCTTCTGGGAAATTTCATGCTAATGATGGTGAACCTCTTGATGATCCATCACTTTACAGACAACTTCTGGGATCTTTGCAATACTTAGTGTTTACAAGACCTGACATTTCTTTTGCTATAAATCACTTGTGTCAATTTATGCACAATCCCACAACTGTGCATTTAATTGGTGCCAAAAGAATTTTACGATACATAAAAGGCACTTCTGGACATGGTTTATTTTATTCTGCTGGGCCTCACTCTCCACCAGGCCCAATACAAGCTTTTGCAGATGCAGATTGGGCCGGTAACCCAACTGATCGCAGAAGCACCAGCGGTTTTGTTTTGTTTCTTGGGCCCAATCCAATACATTGGGCCGCCAAGAAACAGCCCACTGTGGCCCGTTCATCAACCGAAGCTGAATATAGAGCCTTAGCTGTTACAGCTGCAGAACTCTACTGGCTAAAACTTTTATTTCGTGATCTTCAAATTCCAATTTTAACTCCACCAATTTTGTGGTGTGATAATGCCTCTGCTGTCAAAATGACAGCCAATCCGATAATGCACGCTCGTACGAAGCATATCGAAATTGACTATCATTTTGTTAGAGAGAAAGCTTTGCGACATGAACTAATTGTTTCTTTTGTTGGCAGCTCTCATCAACTAGCTGACATATTCACAAAAGGGCTGCCAACACCTCGGTTTCAAGAGCTTAAAGACAAACTCATGGCGTTTCAAGCACCACCATCAGTTTGACGGGGGCTATTAACGGAGCATAACGGAAGAAGGGCTCAGCTGGAATAAAGATAACGGAAGTGGACGGCAGAGGGGTCTTTATGACAATTCCAGAAATGGTGTGCCTCTCTATAATTTAACATAGATGCCTTTGTAATAATATTAGTAATATTGGGGCATTAGTATAATTTCCAGATCTTGTGATCTGATTAGATTTGATCCAACGGCTCACAATGAGACCGTTGGATATCTTGTATAAAAACCATCTTTTCCTCTTCAATGAAATTAAGGCGATCAAACCCTAATTGTCCCTTCATTGCTGCTGCATCTCTTCTCTCTGCATCTATGGTGAACAAACCCTAATTTCTATCTCAGTTTTCATTCATGACTTTGCCTTAATGTAAGTCAAATAAAGTGGTGGTAAATACTTGAGTTACTAACTTGCTACAAGTTGGAGAGAGATAATTAAGGGGATGAGAGAGATAGGGAGAGACGCGCTTAAGAGAGAGAGAGAGAGAGAGAGAGAGAGAGAGAGAGAGAGGGAGGGACGTTATTGAAACTTAATAGAGATAGGGAGGGAGGGAGAGGGATGGAATTACGCAACGTGAGTGAGAGATTTACGTAAGGAAAAGAAGATTAAGGAGAAGAGATTGACGTGATGAGAGGTTTTAGGGCAGGAATTGATTAATGCGGGAAAAAATAACGTGCAAGTATATGGTTCGTGGGTCACTTTTTGGGTAACTGGTTCTAACCCGAGACCGAACCAACAATATCCAGTTCTGCTGGTTCCGGGTTTTCTCGTGCTCCGTTCGGGTCGGTTCTGGGTTAGAACCGACCCATTGACAGGCCTACATGAGATGTTAGGTTCCAGGAGAATTTGAAGTTGTCCGGTAGTGGTTAGGAAAGAGAAGCTAAAGAGCTTTTTCAAGCTCTAGGGAATGACATATGACAGTGAGAAGACATCTAAGAGGCAGCAAGCTTATCCTAAGGAAATATTGTGTCTCAATGTTGAATTATCAGTTAACAAGTCTAGAATTTATGAGTAAATGATCAAAATGGAATAGCTGGTGTGTGAGAAGGAAGTTAGAACACTCTCAGAATGCTCAGACACGGAGACAGCGGCAGAAGTGGGCACCAACCTAACTCGACTGTCATGGAAATCAACAAATAATCCAACAGGAACCTCTGGGGGCAAGCAAGGACGACCTACATAACAGAAAAGGAGGAGAACCAGTTTCTATTTCCCATCAAAGGGATAATGAGACCGGACTAACTGTTGAGTTGCAGACAAGTGCTGGCCAGATTATTCCTTACAGACTCCCAATACGGTTTCGCTTTTCTTCCAATTTCCAATCCTCCTGTCCCTTACTTTTGCTTGAAGTGACTGTAAGGGTTGTTTAAAGTGTCTCTAGCCTCTAGGGGAGGGAGAGTCCGTAGGTTATCATGGAGGGGGTCTAGAGAAGTCCCATTTTCTGAAAGGAATTTGGTTCTTGAGGCCTGAGGGTGTCAAGGTAGGGAGCGAGAGCTGGAAGAGAGTGAGTTGCCTCACATGTGTCGGGGGGTCACCAAAACATGAGGGGCCGTCAGCATTTGGCGATTATAGAAACACCGGGGGATGAGGATGACGAGGAGTTACTCTTAAGAGATGCGTCAACTTGGATGAAGCGTAGGATAAAGGGTTTCAGTAAGTTGTTAGAGGGTGTCCTGTGAGGGGTCCGAGTCGAGACTCGAGAGCAGTGCAGTTGTTCCCGGACATGATGGATTGTAGGGAAAAGTGATCGAGTGGAAAATTCGTCTAGAACCACTAATAAGTCAGGTGAGCGGCAAGAAGACGGTGAGCAAGTTGAGAGGTTTGGGGCTATTGGAGAAAGGATCAGGGGTCACAGGGGGTCAATTAGTTTGTTATGGCCTTAAGATCTTAACTTGATACGTCTCAATGAACCAGGGCATGGAAAGGTTGGAGAGTTTATGTTGTCCAGTCTTTTCCAAGGTGTGGAAGATGGTGCTTTGTGTGCTTTTGAGGGTGTTAACGGCCCTTCTACTTCTGCAAGGGAAGAGCAATCTCTTTGATGAGTTAGCTTTTGTAGCTTATGGGATGCTCCCTGGTGTGTGGGAGTGGATCAGTGGACTTTAATGTGGTTCGTTATCTGACAGAGCGTCAGGGGAGTGTAGGTTTACGGGAGCCATGCAGAGTTTTTCTACCCTTATCAATGAACATCAGGGGACTTTAATGTGGTTCGTTATCCGACATTAGCTGGAAGAAACTTATTTGGGGTGGAAGAGAGGAAACTTTTGGATGTTGTTCTTGTGGCAAATGAATGTGTTAACCAGAATAAAAAGAGGAGAGTAGGGAGTTTTGCGCAAGTTAGATATAGAGAAGGCATGTAATCATGTTAACTGGAAGTTTCTTCTCTACTTTCTCGGAAGGATGGGGTTTAGTCAACGTTGGGTAGGGTGGATTGATTCTTGCATTTCTACTGTTAGTTATTCCATTCTCATCTATACCTATAGGGTTCTTCTAACCTTCTCGAAGTCTTAGGCAAAGTAGATCTCCTCTCCCCTCTTTTGTTTATCATTGTTATGGAGGCAGCGGGGCAGGAGGTTTGTTGAGGGGCTTTCAGGAGTTATTTGCTGATGACACCTTTGGTTTCCCGGAGGCAAAAATGAGTGGCATAGGCTATCTTTTAGGCGTACTTTTAAGTTGTTTTAGGTGGTATCCAGGTTGACAATGAAATTTTGAGTAAGTCAGAGATGATTCTGATTGGTAAATGTGCCAGCATTAGGTTGTAAGGTTGATGATTGGTAATTGACAGAGAACTTGAGTAAGTCAGAGATGATACTGATTGGTAATTGACGAGTTTGCTAGCATCTTAGGCTGTAAGGTTGCTAAACTGCCGATTACGTACATGGATATGCCTTTAGAGGCTTCTTACCAGAATACAAAGAGGGGGAGGGTTACCCTCATAAAGAGCACTTTATCGAACCTCCTTATCTGCTTTGTCTCTTTTTGTCATGCCTATTTCCGTGGTGATGAGGTTGGAGAAAATCCAATGTGATTTTTTGTGGGTGGAATGGGGGATGAATTAGATACTATTTGGTAGGCTGGGATATAATGTGTCAACCAATTGAGAATGGGATTTGAGTATTCGGGGGTTGGCTATCTTCAACTAAACTTTATTAGGGAAGTGGTTCTGGCGGTTTGGTCTTGGAAGGGAGAGTCTTTGAAGGAAGGTGATCGATGCTAGGTTTGGATCAAGTAGGGGGTCGGTGTTCTAACCATGGTTGTCAAAATCCCAATCCACATCTCAAGATCCTACGATTCTACTATCCTTCGAGGCATAGCAATCTCAATCCCATGTAAACTCCCAAACTCAGAAAATCTCATATAGAATCCCGATTCTACTACTGGAATCCTAGAACCCCCATACGATTTTACTATCCAAGCAACTCTCCAAAATGACCTTTTGGATATATAAAAGTGGAGAATAAGCCCGAAGTTTATTGGGTTCTTGCTTCTTTAGGTGCTATCAATCAAACCCAGACTGCTTTTATGCAGTGCGCCCCTAGATTAAGGGTTTACATCATATTTTATAGAACTTTTGACAGAAAACCCGCTCGTAATTTCGCATCGCTGACACTTAGCTACACGCAATATTGCTTTTACCACTTATCGTCTCTGCAGTTCGTAAAATTGCGACACTTAGGTCAAAATGAACTAACACCGTTAACTTCTGTTAAATAAAAATGAAAAAGAAAAAGAAGAAAAAAAGAAAAGAAAAGATAAATAAAATGCCACTCACTTATCTAAAAGACCTCATTGTCCATTTTGAAGTATTAAAATACTAAGATGCCACTCACTTATCTAACGGAAGTTAACGGTGTTAGTCCATTTTGACCTAAGTGTCGCAATTTTACAAATTGTAAAATTGCAGAGACGATAAATAGTAAAACCAGTACTGCATGTAGCTAAGTGTCCGCGAAGCGAAACTGCGAGGTTGTTTTCTGTCAAAAGTTATATTTTATATCACTTCGTACGAGAGACAAGGAGCAGAAAGCGCTTTAGTTTACTTTTCCCCACGTTTAGATCATGCCCACAATCTGAAACATTTTCTCTTGTTCCTATCAAGATTAAGGTTAACTCATCTTTGATAAAATGAGACGTTCAAAGATGAGTTAACATGTTTCTTATGTAGAAAATTGATAAAATAAAATTTGAGAAGTGATGGCATTAAAATTTACTAATTCCTAGATAATTTTAGAATCTAATGATCACTACACAATTCTACGATTCTAATCTTGCAGGACACGCCACCATCCTATGTAGGATCTAGATTTTGAAAAGCTAGCTTCTAACGTTGTTGTGGGTTCATATGGGTATGGCTGTGAAAGGGGATTCGAGTAGGGTGGGATCGGATTGCGGAGAGTGTGAGGTTTAAGGTTGGTCTAAGGAATCATATTCTATTTTGGGGTGATCTTTGAGAATTGACATCTTGGTCCGTCGTCGTATGGTGTTGGTCAACTGGTGTTGCATGTGCAAGTCCAATTCCGCGACGGTTAACCACCTTTTTGTCCATTTTCCTGCTGTGACATACTTTCGGGCCTGGTTCTATCGACTAGTGCCATTTGGTGGGTTTCTCCTGCAACAGTTTCCGAGTTTCTGATTTTTTGGAGAGGTGTTCAGGTGGATATAGAGAAAAGGAAGATGTAGAGATTGGCTCCTTTAGTTGTTTTGTCGATAGTTCGGAGAGTGCAAAATAAGGAAACCTTGGAAGGAATTCGTACAACAGATGCATTTGTTAAAGGGCTTATCCTCAATCTGTGTTAGCATAGGTTGGCGGAGTAGTTTTATTCCGTTTTTCTTCTTAGGTTATTAGAGAGAATGATTTGTATCAGTTCCTCCGTAAATATTCTTTTCAGTTTAATATATATTTTAATTTCTGTCAAAAAAATGGAATAGCTGGTTTTCCAATATTAACGTGCAAAAAACATATAGCGTTAGGCGTGTCTATAACTGAATAAATATGGTGTTAGTCTCGCAGAGACATGGTTGTAGTCTCGTATAGGATTAGGCATTTAGGCATATATTATGTTTCAAATAGGGCTAGATAGATTACTTCCTGGCTACAAGCAGCAAGGGGAAAATGTCGGCTCGGGAGATAGAGCACGGCATCTTTCAAGGTTTCTCTCTGGTAGGTAAATAATAATTGTTTGTTTTTGCCTGCCGGTCATTCTGTCTTGACCGTATGTTTTGTGTTGTATGGATTAGAGCATGCTAAGTCATTTGCTCATAGAGCAAGCAAATTCGTGATAGATAGTGGTTCAGAACTGCAATAAACTAGCTTTCCAGCATTCCTAGGCTTACTAATTCTATGATGCTAAACTCCCACCAGCTTCTAGCCCTTTCTCAAGTTCCGAGGGTTTGGAAGATCAAATTGATGGTTGTTTAGTGACATAGACCTATAATGTGTTTGTGAAGGTGTAATTACTTGTATGGATACTTTGTTTGCTGCAACTAAGGCAACCAAGAATTAAGGATGATGCACAACACATACAATGTGTCTCTGCCTGCACCCAAAGTAATGATTCCCAGATTGGCATGCAACATATATAGCTTAGTCCTATCCACCTATTATCCCAATTTCAACCACCATTGCACAGTTGTCGTCCTAATCCAGCTCCTTTCAAACCCAGTAAAGCGGCTCTTCATTTCCCTCCAAACCAAACCAAAGCCCATAGCACACAATCCTCCTAGTTAAGCCACGAGAGTAGGCACTGATAGATCTTTCCAAGTAGACTAAAACTTTCCCAAGTCGTCATTACACATAGCATTCCTTTAAGAGTCCACCTTTCGAACAACTAGGTGAGGTTCTTTATTACATTACATACCACTAATATACCATCCAGGCTTGAGTGAGAATTTTGTTCATCTCAAGTCAGTTTCACAGAGTAACCTGCTTGGATCACTTTGAATACAAGTGTCCTACAGATTGATGGAGGAGTATGTGTGTGTGTTTTTCTTTCCTTGGTCAATCAAATCCTCAATTTGAACCCTAACCACCCCCCAATTGTTGATTTGCCGTAATTCATCTACTACTACTACCACCACCCCCGATAGATACCCCCGATCAGTTTGACAGATTTGGTTAATCCGTTTGGTTGGTTGCAATAATAATAAAGATGATTACCACCTAGAACTGCTAGTAGCTATATTATTGATTACAAAACAACAGGAAGAAAGAAATAAATAAACCAATCATCAATCATCATCATTAGAGATAATAGAATCACGGGGCAAGAAGCGAGGAAAACCTAACCTTTGATCCACCTCCATGTTTAGAATCTCTTGGGTTTGGGTTTTATTCGACATATATATACACGCACTCCATCCGTTTTCACTTCTCAGGGTTGGCTACGTTTGACTCTTTTACTCACCTTTTTTTTTTACTCACCTGACTTTAACGTGGTGGTGATTTTTTATTTTTTTTAGAAATACATGGTGTGATTTGGGTAACAAAAGGAATGAAGTTATTTGTAACTTTTCTTTCTATAGAAGTTAGTTTTAACTTTACAATACTATGAAAATATTATCAAAATTTGTATCGTATCGTTATCCAAATTATCGAGTCAAATTAACCCGATAAATACGTAGAAAAGTGAAGTGGACAAACATGGCCGAAAGAATTATCAGAAATTATATCATTTTGCGATCTAAATCACCCGGTCAAAGTGACCCACATACGAGTCAGAAAGTCAAAGCGTAGAGAAAGAGACGAAACGGAGGAAGTATTAATTTGTCTCACCTTTTCCTCTCGTTTTACTTTGGGGACTCACTTTGACCGACATTGTGAGACCCCGTGTTTAAAAAAAGGGAAAAAAATAACGTCAGTAAAAATTAATATTTGGAATGTTTTAATTATTAAATATAGTCAAAGCATGTTTATGATTTTTTCCATAGATAACTATGGGTTGTTTACAATGGAGCGTGGCATTATTTGTGTTAATTTAACTAGGGTTCCTAGTGTAACTTACACTAACTAGATTATTGGAGGTTTGTTATGTGAATGTGACTTCCAAAGCATGTGATGTCAAAAAATAAGAATTGTATTGTCAGACATGTAAATGGGGTTGTTGATTTCAATACTACCTCTGTTTCTTCTCTTTCAGCCTACTTTATTTTTTTTAACGAATTAGTAGTGCTTCAAAATATAGCCATTGTGAGTAGGTTTTATGCATTAACATCTTTTGCAACGAAATATGACCCTCGCAAAACCACCTTTTGCAACTGTGAGCAGCTTTTAGAACGAACTTTGGTCTTCACAATTTCTGTTTTTGCAACGGTTAAGTCTCTTTGGGATGGTCTACACACAATGCAATTGGAGTATTTGCTACAACATGTAACTTTTTTGCAATTACTCGTAACTCTTGCAATTGACTATTTGCGACCAAAATCAGTTACTTGTAATGCATATATGATCTCGTAAAATGGTCATTTGCGACGACCTTCTTTTTTGTGCCCGGCTACGTTAATCATGAAATATCTTTTTTATGATGTTTTGTACCCTTTTTGTAATGGTAAAATGTGGTCACAAATACGAGAATTGGGACGGTTTGTTGCAAGTAGGTCGTTTGTGATTGAGGCTATTGCGACGGTCTGCGACAGGCTGTAGCCGTTGCCAAAAACAATTTGCGATGGTAAAGTACTTTTGCGACATGATATAACCGTCGCAAATTTTCTTTTTTCTTGTAGTGGGAGACAATGAGAAAGGAATTAGAAACCACATTGAATTGATCATAATTCATCATGTAAATGAATTAAATTCACCAGTCTTACTTATTAATGGCTATAAGTATTGAGTTAAGCTTAAGTTGAAGGACAATACAGAGATAAAGGGTGTTACAATTCTTATAGGCTACCATATTTTTTATTAAGTAGATAGATATGGTCTCGCACTAATCTCTATCATCACATCAAAGTTATAGTTGAAGAACTAGTTAATCTCAAGCATTAGCATTATGGTTGCGGTAAAACAAACGTGTTCATGGTTCTTCATCAAAGATATTTGGTGTATAATACTAAAATAAAATGTCATGAACATTGATCAATTTGTTGATAATCTTGGCAGTAACTCGAAAAGCTAAGATTCAAGTGAGACCAAATATACTAAACCGACTCCATAAACTGACATACACACCGCATAGAAACACAAGTAAAACACAGTTAGAAGCCAATGAAAACCAACTCATTACCAAACCGCTAAATTCACTACCTCCCTCCCTCCAAATTAATCATCAGTTTGGAAGTAAATTGCAATCACCGAGTGGAAAAATATCTCCCAGCTCACATCCCTCGGGTGGAACCCCTCCCCTTGAACTGTGTTGAACGTGATATTGAGTTGGTCGTTGTAGTCGAACCCAAGGACTTCATCGTTTTCATCTCCCACATCTACTCCGGGACCGTCCGGAGCAACGCCGCCGATCAGGTTCACCGGGGAAGTGGAATAACACCGTCTGGTACCCCATTTTCAACAACTCCGTTCACGATGTGAGCCCCTGGGAGCAACCGGTCGACTCCGATTTCGGCGACGTTCAAGTTCTGAGCAGCGTTCGCTGGAGGTATCTGGCCGTCAACGACGTGAGCTCCGGCATGAGGAGGAACGTCTCCGTTCGAAAGAATCGCCGGTAGCGCGACGGCGGCGTTCTGGACAGCTACGGCGGGGAGCAAGTCGTCGGCTCCGATTTCGGCGACGTTGAAGTTCTTAGCAGCGTTCGCTGGAGGTATCTGGCCGTCAACGACGTGAGCTCCAGCATGAGGGGGAACGTCTCCGTTCCGAAGACTGTCCGGTAGCGCGACGACGTCGGCGGCGTTCTAGACAGCTATGGCGGGGAGGAAGCTGTCGGCTCCGATTTCAACGACGTTTAAGTTGTGAGCAGCGTTCGCCGGAGGTATCTGGCCGTCAACGACGTGAGCTCCAACATTTGGCGGAAGCAATTTGCGACAACATTCACCAGAAATAGATTGTCGTTTACTATTTGAGCTCCAACATTTGGCGGAAGCAGAAGGACGCTGTTCAAAACAACCTCCTGAATCTCGTTGGCGACATTGTTGTTGATTAGCTGAGCTATGATGAGTTATTAGTTTGGAATAACGGCCCCGTTGAGCTTCTTAAGGATACTGAAGTTTGGATTTTCATATATCAAAATATCTTCGATGTTTATTACTCTTCCGGTGCGGCACTTAGCTGCTTTCAATTCCCTCTGCAAGCAGTAAGTAAGCCTACGGAAAGACTATGAGGAAAGATAGTATATATTGATAATGAGAGAGCTTACAACTCTTGACTTCTTAGATTGTTTGGAGCAAATGAGTCCCTCCCCTTTTATACAAGACCTTCCTCCATGGAAGGTTCTAGAGATCATCAAATCTAATGTCTAGGATTGAAGGCCTAAAAATTTGCTGCCCCTAATGCGCAATATATTTACAAGAGATCATTCTAGAGATTTCTACACATCCATGAAGCCTACGAGTATCAGTAATGTGTTCAAGCCCCCCAAAGGGCAAGAACAGGCTCATCATATATTGCTTGGACTTCAAAAGTATACTGAACTAGTATTATTAGCAAACACTTGGTTGCTTAGATCCTAGAACGGAGCGATGTTTGGTCTTACCCAAGCATCTTGACACTCTCTAAAGTGTGTCATATATCGTTTTCATGGCACTTTCATGAAACGTGGCAGAGATAGCAACAAATTGCTAATCGAAAAGTTTAAACCTCTCATCCTAAATGGCATAAATCTCGGATGCTATAGTCGAGTGCTAATCTCAGATGCTATAGTCGAGTGCACATTTTTATGACATGAGTCTGTACTCATAGTTTAAGGCAGGATTTATGAGTCAATACTCACAATTTTAATGTAGGCAAATGGCTAATGTGGATCCAAGATTCTTCTTTGGTTCATTCCTACAATCTTTGAATTTCAAAGTGATCTAGAACTTGTTGATGATGTCATTTCCCCACCTTGGGATAGCACGCTCTATGACATTTATCTTGACTGCCTCCCACTATTGGTTAGCCTAAAGATAATGTTCATGTGCTGCTATGACAACTATTCATCACAGGTTCGACCATACTTGTAGCTGTTTTGACAAACTATGTTCAACGATTTAGTTACATAATACGATGACTCGTCATATCGTTTATTGTCACCATTTCAGCCTTTACAGTTTCGATTTAGACACGATTGATCTTGACACATTGCTTAGGAAATTAATACTAGCATTTACTTAGCTTCGAATTAACATGATACATGGATTAAAATTTAATAGTTCCTCATAAGGACTCCACCAAAACCTAGTAGCAATTCTAGGAATCAAATATCGTCACTTATTATTCCCTATTAGTTTTAACCATGTACCATGTGAGCTCTTTTGTTTTAGTTCTTTAGCATGCGAGGTTATACAGTTATATTCAATCACACGCAATCATAACATAAAACAAGCACAAGCATAAATAAATATGCAATGGTTGTGGCCCCTAAGGTGCACTCCCACTATTGAGAGTACGTCTTGAGCAAGTCTTGAACTTATCGCCTCATGGTTCTTGCCTATCTCGAGTACTCCACTTGAAGCTCCTTAGTTCGTCTATTTGCTCCATGCACCTTGCGCCATAGCTTTTGGTTTGGACACCTCTCTTGAACCTTCTATTCTTCAATCTTCACTAACTATCTTATTTCTAATAAGAAGTAACCTCATAGAGGCAATTGGATGAGAAGAGAAGACACTAGAGTATGTAGAGAGGCACGACACGCGGGTCGTATTTTGATTACACATTCAAAACAAAACCAAAACCAAATATAAAACCATCTAAGCCACATCCATGCATCAAACACATCCATTCAACCCACAACAACATGTATAATAATAAAATAAACATACTGAAATATTCTGGAAATTTCCAGAATTAAATACTAATTACTGGAAACTAATAAGCAATATTCTAATCAACTAAAAAGATCGAAAATTGCTCTAAACCTCCTACGGTCTCACCACCTATGGTAGACAGTAGGGAAAAATGGCCTAAGTCTCCAGAAAAAAGTTGGGCTCAAAACAGAATGTTTAAGGTCGTCTAATTGTCTCGGTAAGTGTGCTAAATACTAATTAATTAATCTGGAAATTCATAAAATTTTATGTGTTTCCAAAAATTATGAAAAAGTAGCAAATTTAATTCTGAGTCTGTAGAAAAAAATTTGGCGAAAGATGACGGCGGGAGGAGGCCGCAAGCGCCCTCACGCGCCACCGCGCGTGGGCGCGTCCGCCTCCGTCACGCCCTGCCGTCGGGCCTTGTGCCACGCCAGCTGCCGCGTGGCAAGCCACGCCAGCCATGTGTTGACGTCAGCTGTCACGTCATCATGCCATGTCAGATGCCACGACATCAAGCATGTGGCCGACACGTCATCGCCATGTCGACACTAGTACTGACGTGGCACCGCCACGTTAGCCCTATCCACGTCAGCAGTCCGCCACAGCGCGTGCGGCGCGTGGCCACGCGTGGGGGCGACGTCGGTGGCGTGTGAAGCCCACGCGCCGCCTTCCCGGCCTCCGTTTCCGATGAAACTTATATCATTGGACTCGTCTCTTCAACCTCGTTCCGATTATGTATTCAAAAATCAATTCTAACAACTTTTGAAAAAATCGAATTACATATAAGATCAAACCATTCCAGATTTATAGAGTTCCGAATCTTAAAATATTCATAACTAATTCATCGTTTATCCAAAAATTATAAAAGTTATATTCCTGAAATCCTCGTGAAAAACCCTACCTAACCATATAGGTTTCGGCTACAGATTATGAAATCAGAAACTCGATTTTCTAAGAAGAATCAGATTCGCATACCGAGGCACGAAAAACAAGCCTAGGGCTCTGATACCAATGAAGGAATAACAAGATCTATCACATACAGATCTACAACATGAATTATAGCGGAATATTCATGTGTTTACCTTGTCTTCCTTAGCTCCTTAGCGTATCGGATGATCGTAGTATGCTTGCTTTCACGTTCCCACCTTGCTCCCACAGTCTGGCTTGAATCAATAGGACGGAAGTTCTAATCCACACCAAGCTTCACCAATGTAGGCTAGTTAGAGAGAGAGACTAGGGTTCTTAGAATTGTATTTTGATCAGCACATGATCTCTACACAGTAGTGTATTATTATGTCTCACATATCTCATATGATAACGTGTAGGAGACTGTCTCATTATATAGACAGACTTATACCTAGTTTGCACATAACCCCTAAGGTGCCTTTGCTATTAACCCCACAGGTTTAAGCATTGTTGTAACTAACTCCATAAGATTAAGATAATTGCATTGGACCCCCACATTGGCGCACAAAATGCTAACAAAGTTTGATAATAAATACTTGATTCTACTAATTCATAACAAATGTGTCAATTTTCCTTTCGATTTTACAAATTACCATTCGATGTATCTGTTTCATTACTCAAGAAAAAGTTTCAAAGTAAAATTAAGTCCATTTTAGTCAAGCCAAAAATCATCACTTACTCAACTACCAGTAGTAGATAGTTGAGTCTCTTAAACTTGCAAGTTTAGGTTTGAAATTATGATTCTTGCGTGAAAAATAACTTTGTTGAGAGATGTGAGAGATGTGATACCGCTTCGGTGATATCTAAGTTTCAGAATGATTTTAGTCATATCTACTGGCTGGAGGACACCATGGAACGAAGGATGTAGAATATTTTCTTGCGGAGTCAAACTGACTCGTGTACATAGGAGATGACAACACGCGGGCATGATCATTTCACCCACATATCTAAAGCTAGGCAAAGGACGAGACATCTGTTAGTTGGTGACAAGTGATTAGTGTCACCACCCACCGCTCTCTTTTTCCTTTTTTAATCTATCCAACTGAGAGTGATCGACACAGAGAAGGCGAGATGGCTCAGAGCAAGGATGACGTCAAGTATGGAGCAGCGCAAGTGAAGTTATCGGAGGATGATGCTCTGAGGGCGGGCTACTGGGGCGGCGTGCCGCTGGAATCAGGAAAGATTGCTGAATCCGAGCCCGTCGATCTTTTTTCCGCCGCTCACAACATCTCCAAAGAAAAGGAGGCCAGTGGTGGTGGTGGTGGTGGTGGTGGTGGTCAACAAGAAGGACAAGAGGGTGGTGGTGAATCACAGCGCGATAAGGAGACCGACCAGCGCTAGACCAACCGCAACAACCTTGCTGCTTCTCTCCTACCACCTCCTCCCGTTGGGGAGTCGAGAGGCAGTTCTGGATAGCTACTTCCAGCTTCTTCTTTTTTTCTGTTTGATCTTTAGAGTAATTACGTTTTACAAGTAGGTAGCTAACTTAGCCTGTGTAGATGTGGCAAACAGGAAAATGAAATAAAGTGATACTACCTATGTTTCTTCTCTTTCACCTTACTTTCCTAAACGGGAAGTTTTTTCTCTTTCACCTTACTTTCCTTTTTTAGTAAAGTTTTGTTACTAAATGACTATCATGCCCTTAACACACACCCACCATTCAACCCTAACCCAACCACAAACTACCCCATTCACATCACATCACATCACATATCTACTGAAGATAAGGAGAGATAAACCCTCCCTTTTCTACCGATTGAGAGAGTGACGGTCCAAGCTCCAGAGGAAAATCACTGCGGCCTCCACTCCACCGCTGCTGTCTCCTCATCCATCGGCACCGCTTCCTCCACAGTCTATTTCCGCCGGCGAAGATCCGGATCTGGAGCGGACATCGGCGTTCTCTGCCTCCGTAGTGGTATTCGCCATCGGCTTATCTTCCTCTTGTACTCGATGGTCGGGGTTGATTCCGAGCAGATCTCCCTTCTCCCGCTCTCTCCCTTTCTCAGCCACCACTCCCTCTCTCACACAAACACCACAATGAACGGTCTTCTATCCTTTCTCCAGATCCCCGCCAGATCGAAGATCTGCAGTCGCTGGTGCATCACCGGCGATGGAGTCTTCTAGACCGGACAACTTCTCCACCAGCAGCTTGTTCTTGTTCATCTTCTTATTCTCTCTTCTCTAATTTTTTCTTATTCTTCTTCATGTAATATGTAATTTTTTTAGATCACATTATTGTTTGGTTCAGTAATTTGTTATTTTTGCCGTGGTGGTGTGGTGTTTGTGGTTGTGGTGGTGGTGGTGGTGATGGTGATGGTGATGGTGGTTCTGGTTGTGGTGGTTCTGTGGTGGTGGTGAAGAGAGGAGGGAGAAAGAGATTGTAATTATCAGTTAGGGCAGGGGTAAAAATGTCAAAGGCACAGGTTTATTAAAACCCGTGCCCATTTTCTCTCACTTGAAAGAAGAGAAACAGAGGTAGTATTTATTTCTTGTTTATCAGTTTGACTTTCTTGAATCACTTTGATTCAATAATTTGATTAATAAAATAATACAATAATTTTGTAATCTTTTCATTATCAACAACACTATGAAAAACATAATGATAATTTTGTATCGTTCTGCTAACTAATTGGATAATTTGATGCAGTGAATAGTCAAGTACTCTCCCTACACACAACTCAACTCTTCCTGTGTCATTTTTATCCCCCTACTTACGGTGTACACAGAGTTCTCCCCCGCCGGATTCTCTTGTGCACACAAACGAACTCGTAATCTACCGTGCAATGATGAGGGACCCAATGTATACGGACCTAACGTAGCCCTGACCCCTATCAACTACCAATTGGGTCGTTATCTTTGATGGTTTGGTATTTTTTGAGTTTTCAATTTGATTTTGGCTTTTAATTTGTTTTGATTTTTTTAGATGTTTGATAGGGCTTTTTTTGTGTCAGTTATTTAATTTTAAATTCATAATTGTTGATGTGAAATTTGATTTTGAAAAAGGTGTTTTTTCTTCTTAAATAATAAATGACTAATATGCCAATAATTTCTTTTTTACTATATCAATTGAATTGGCGTTTTATAATTCTGTCAGTAAAAGTAAAAAGGATCAAGTGGTAACTTTCACTTTACCTACACACATGTTACATCACTAACTTTTTAATAACGTTTTCACCGAATACGTTTATTTTTCCTCATCCACTTCTTTGTCATATATTTTTTTTTCACAAATAAAAAGTCGACTTAAAAGTTCAAAAAATCGTGCCAAACCCACCACTCACTCAAGGTGTCAAGGGGACCAAACCCACCACTCACTCAAGGTGTCAAGGGGACTAGGCGCAGCTTAAAATCGGCCAGACTCGCACTAAATGAGCCAAACCAAGCCCCAGTCTGGCCCCCTCCAACACTCGAACCGGCCCAGCTCCCTAATCCTTAGCCTGCCCACAGCTCGGTGTGGTTCGACTTGTACACAAATTGACATGGCCCAGCCCGACCCGGTCCAGATTCCACCCCCACCCCCAAATGGTACCGTTTATTATGTTTTACTAATATATATATATATATATATATATATATATATATAAATATTGAAAAATATTATTTAACATGTTAATAATATATATTGGCCAAGCCCTTCAGCCCTCTAAACAACTAACCTCTAGGGTTCAGGACCGGGGACTGGTAGGGTTCAAGTTTTTCAACCCGGACCTACCCCTCTTCCCCCTCAACCCGCCCCATGTCTCACAGCCCCACCAACTCGGCCCGGCCCGCACTATTGACAGATTAATTCTGTACGATTATGATCAATGGAGGAGGTTGAGAGAGTGAGAGGAGAAAAAAGTGTTTTACTCTTGCATTTGACTGAAATGAGGGGAAAGAAGAGACTGGAAAATCTTGTTATGGGAGAGTTTCGATTGTAGAAAAATTAATGACTTCTCCGATTACCCATTCAAAATGGGTATCTCTTCAACGTGTATGCGGAAAAATAATAAAATTTTTATTTTCCCTTTTGCTAGTTAAAAAAAATCAAATAATTCTAATATTCTTTTTAGGGAATAATTCTTCTCATAATAAGTAAAACAATAGTCATCATCATATAAAACAATCACAGACAATAGAAATGACTCATCATCATATTATGTAAAACAGACAATAGAAATAGCATATTAAGAGAAGTATTTACTAGTCATCCAATACTACTATGTGTAAAACAATACTACCAACTACTCATCATCATCATGGGACTAGCCTATTAGGTACACTAGCTTGTAGTACCACTCGTAGTAGTAACAAGGGTCAGGCTAGTCATCCAATTCACACAAAATGGAAATCACTGTCTGGTAAAAGTCGTCCCAGTTTACATCCACGTCATCAATATTGATTCCTGCTCCATCAACAGTAGAGTACGTGATGTTTAGTGCGCCATCATAAGCAAAACCCAATACGTCGTCGTCCTCACCCCCACCCTCAACATTCTCAGCAACGGCGGCGACTCCATTGACCTGAGCTTCTGCAACTTCACCGTTCTGAAAAACGTTCCCGACGCCTCCGATTTCAACCGCCTGAAAATTTCCGTTTCCGGCGAGAATAGCGGCTCCGTCCGCGGCTAAATATATAGAATGGGAGGGAAGTCTGTTACAAATGGATATCGTCGATTTTACCCCCGATGGCACTTCGTCTCCTCCAGCGACGACAAGTGAAGTTTCACAGTGCATGTGACAGACGGAGTGGGGAGGTTTGAAAAACAATTTGTTGGAGTTATTGTCTCATGCATTTCCATATATGAGAAGATCTTCGGCGTCAGTTTCTCCTCCATCGAGAAAATCGTTGTCGACACCGTCCATGTTATGTGTCGCTGACGCCTTCATCGGAGGAACAACAACAACCTCGCTAAAGGAATAAGCTCCTGAATCGCACCAGCAACGTCGTTGTTTATGAGCTGAAGTACATGCAAGGAGTTGCTTTCTTCGACATGTCGGTGCGACACTTCGATCCTTTCAATTCCCTCTACAAGTAGTAAGTAAGCCTACCGAAAGAGTATGAGGAAAGATAGCTTATATTGCTAATGAGAGAGCTTACAACTCTTGAAATTTTAGATGGTTTGGAACAAATGAGTCCCTCTCTTTTTATACAAGACCTTCCCCCATGGAAGGATATAGAGGTCATCAAATCTAATGGATAGGATTGAAGGCCTACAATCTTCCTGTCCCTAATGACCTAAGATATTCATAAGGTTACAAGTGTAGGAATCTAGAGTGTTCTTGCCCATCTATCCCACATGGAAGATATAGAGATCATCATTTTAGAGATTCCTACACATCCATGAAGCCTACAATTATAAGAACACTCTATAAAAGGGGCAATTAAAGGGGCTAAATGGGCTAGGACACATCCTAGTCCTAGAGTAGCCTAACTCCAAATGGGCTAAAATGACATGGACTAGCCCAAAGGCATAAACCAAGAAAAATATCTGGTAAATATATGCGACCCGTGACATTCTCCCCCACCTAATGATGCAGAGTCCTCATCGCGTCATCAGATCAGGATCGTTCGATCTCATCCCTGAACTACCACAATGACTCCTCGCTCTCCCACGTTTCTTCTTTCACGGGTGTGACCTTCCACTTGAAGAAGTACTCCTTGTGCTTTTGCACTACCTTGCGACTAACAGTTCGCTCCTTCAATATCTCATCAACCTCCTTGTCAAAGGAAGTGGCTACCATCAATGGTGCTCGCCTCGACTTCCCACTGTCTGGGTGTTCCTTGTCCTCGTGGTACAACTTAAGATGGCTCACATTGAAGACCAGATGAATCTTGAACTTTGGAGGCAAATCCACGCGATAATAAGGCTTGTAGACTTTGGCCTTCACTCCAAACGGTCCCTCGTACTTCCTCAGCAAACCCTTGTGAAATGGTCGGGTATACTTGAATTGTTGCGCAATAACTCCGCGAAGACCATATCTTCGACCTGAAACCGTTGGGTATCATGTGCGAGCGGTTTGTCCCACATCGGGATGGTGGACATGATGTCGATGATTAATATAGTATGATTTGGGCCCTAACTCACTAGATTGACCTTTCGGTTAAGTGGGTATACCAAATCATATTATTGTGCTCCTCTCTCGCGATGTTTAACCTCCCAACAAGTGGTATCAGAGTCTGGTTCGTGCGCGCTATTGTGGTGAATCAAGGGTGAGATGTGCGTTGTTCTCATGGATGGGTCTTTCATGAATGGTGGACCAGGTGTTCCTGCGAACAGTCAAATTCCTGTGTTGCTCCGGCAGGTGGTCTGGCGGATGGTGGTCCAGCGCACTCTCACAAAGGCGATTCCAAGAAATTCGACGAATGCTTCCGGGCAAGGGGGAGCATGTTGAAAGGGCTCACACATGAATGGGGAGATTGTTGGGTATCATGTGCGAGCGGTTTGCCCCACATCGGGATGGTGGACATGACGTCCATGATTAATATAGTATGATTTGGGCCCTAACTCACAAGGTTGACCTTTTGGGTAAGCGGGTGTCCCAAATCATACTATGGTGCTCCTCTCTCGCGGTGTTTAATCTCCCAACAGAAACTCCACCCGTCGCATCTTCTTTTCCGCCATTTCTTCATACTTGTCGCAGCCTTTTATAGATAAGACTGAGCCAATTCCTCCTGCTTCTGTCAATCCGCAGTCATGAGATACGATCTTGGGCTAGACCCTGCATACGAAGCCACGCGCGTGCTTGACTTTAAAAGCTACTATCATGTGGCTAACTCGAACTAACTCTTCCCTGTAACCTCTGAACGCTACAAGTAATATGAAAATTGGGCTATTCCAAGAGCTTCACACAATTATTATGGTTCACACTCACATAGTGCCTCAAGTATAACTTCAACAAAGCATTCACCCGCAATTTTTGGCCGTCCATCTGTGGATGAAAGCTTGTTGAAATATTTAACTCCGTCCCAAAGAACTTGAAGAGCTCCGTCCAAAATATTCGCGTGAAGCGAACGTATCGGTCGCTCACTCTGCTCTGTGGAATTCCCCAATACTTGACCACATTTTTGAAGAAGAGATAGCCGCCTCCGTTGTCGTACATCCCGGTGTGGCTGGTAAAAATGTCGCATACTTCGTGAAACGATCGACCACCACCATGATTGTGCCATACCCCTCGAACTAAGGTAGACACGTGATGAAGTCCATCGAGACGCTCTCCAAGGTCTATCCGATATGGTCAACAACTCCAACAATCATTCGGGTTATTTTTGCTCAATCTTGTATTTTTGGCACACAAGACAAGTGTTCACTTAGCCCTTGATGTCGTCACGAAATTGTGGCCAATAGTACTTCTCCTCATTCAATGCCGATGTGCGGTGCATCCCCGGATGTTCGGTCCACCGAGATTCATGACACTCCTTGAGAGAGTCCTGCCGTAAGCAGTCCACTTAGGCACATAGATACGACTACCCTTCGCATAGAGAAGAACGTCTTCCACCCAAAATCGCGATTTCTTTCCCTTTTTAGCCATCTCCATGAGGCTCTTTGAGGCTTGGTCTTGAACTAATCCCTCTTTCACTCGATCCATCAACTTTTAGTAGCTTGTGTGATGCTGGACAACTACGCGTTACAACTAAAAGCATCGACAACCACGTTGTCTTTCCCCGACTTGCACTCTAGAAAACTGACACTACGATTTCCATGTGGATTGCGAGCAAGTTTGTCCTTGAGAGCGATGACTCGGCCAAGAGAGGTGCTTGAATAGCTTTTCATGAGTGTGGTCCATGCTTTGCACAGTAGACGTTGCGAAGATCAGTGGATGAACTAATTCAGTGCAACTACCATGAAGGGCATAGACAATGATCTGATCTTGATGATACCAGATGGAATAAGCAGGATTCACAATTGTTTTAGCAGAGTCACTATAGCATGGTGGTGTTGTGACAGATTTGTCGATGTACCCTAGAAGATCAAAGCCAATCAGGGTGGCTGCGACTTGTCGACGCCATACTAGGAAATTGGCGGATGAGAGCTTGATGGGAAAGTTGATTGGGGTATTCAACTGAATTAGTGAAGCTGGTGTGGTTAAAGTCATTATGGTAGTGGTCGACTGACGATCTGTGACAAGGGGTGGAGATGAATCATATAGAAATTTTTCACAGCTCTGATACCATATGAGTTTTGAATGAATTGTCTTATTTCCAGTGATCGTAGGTCAATATATACACGATTTAGGATTACAATGAGATCACATAATATCTATACAGATTGTATCTACAATAATATGATTATATAATAACAACATAATGACTAATTTCAAAAAAAAATGGGGAACATAATGAAGAATTATCTCGTTCCTTAACAACGATCATCGAAAATGAAAATTGATTATTGCAGTTACTTTTACCAATGTGTCTTCCCTGTTCTAAATTTATATGTCCGCTCCATTTTTATTTTTATTTTTTGTCACTTCTTATTTCATGTAATAAAGAGGACAAAGTGGACAGAGATACTTTCACTCACCCCGTAGTGTGCCGAACTTCAAGCACTTAAAACAATGCTATTGGGGGGTTGGGGGGGGCAAATTAATCACAGAGACTAACATATTTTAACCTTATACTAACGACGCCACAATTAAAGAGTGCACGAGTCTCGAAATTTAGCACACTTAATAAGTGAAAGTGTCATTTACAAAACTAGAAGGGCGAAGGTATCTTTGCATCAAACTTGAGGGAGTAAATGTATCTTTTACCCGAACATAGTAGTTGCTATCTATAAGTACTTGTTCTACCCCATAATGTGTGTCACTTATCCTCTTGATTTTACAAATAACCATTCGATAGTGTACCTGTTTCACTACTCAAGAAAATCTTCGAGCTAAATCTAAGTCCATTTTAGTCAAACCAAAATTTATCATTTAGGTTCCGTGCAAAATAGAAACAAGACATGCACTGCCAACAATGTTGGGCACAATTACTAGATTTCTAAATTGTTAAAGTCCCTCGAGCTTAAAGTTCAGGCTTTGAATTGTGATGTTTTCGTATAAAAAATAACTTTGTTGGGAAATAGGATACCTGCTTCGGTGATATCTAAGTTTCGAGGAAATTTTAATCATATCTACTCAGAACACCTCCTGGAAGGAAGGGGCGTAGTCAAGGACGGATCTACATTGACAGTTGCGTAGCCTAGAGTTTCCACTCAACTTTTTTGAATGGAATGTTTCTATATATTTTATTTAGGTTTTTCAGTTTAGCCTTACAAAATTGCATTATAGACCTCACTCACCTTTACGACATTTAAGTTTTACCCTCATTTTAATTAATTTTTTAACTTAACCCCCACTCTAACAGAATCTGAATCCGCCCCGGGCCTAGTATTTTTTCTTGCAGAGTCATACTGACTCGTGTACATAGGAGATGGCAACACGCGGGCATGATGATTTCACCCACATAGCCTAGCTAGGCAAAGGACGAGACATCTGTTAATTGGTGGCAACAGATTAGTGTCACCACCCACCGCTCTCTTTTTCCTTTTTTAATCTATCCAACTGAGAGTGATCGACACAGAGGAGGTTAGAGATGGCTCAGAGCAAGGATGACGTCAAGTACGGAGCAGCGCAAGTGAAGTTATCGGAGGATGATGCTCTGAGGGCGGGCTACTGGGGTGGCGTACCGCTGGAATCAGGCAA
Source organism: Linanthus parryae (assembly GCA_023055425.1). Lineage (NCBI taxonomy): Eukaryota > Viridiplantae > Streptophyta > Magnoliopsida > Ericales > Polemoniaceae > Linanthus > Linanthus parryae. The sequence continues at coordinate 120,942,008 of JALGPY010000004.1, read as the reverse complement.
GATTGCTGAATCCGAGCCCGTCGATCTCTTATCCGCCGCTCATAACATCTCCAAAGTGAAGGAGGCCGGTGAGTCCGGCGGTGGTGGTGGTGGTCAACAACAAGAGGGTGGTGGTGAATCGCGGCGTGATAAGGAGACCGACCAGCGCGAGACCAACCGCAACAACCTTGCTGCTTCACTCCTACCACCTCCTCCCGTTGGGGAGTCTAGAGGCAGTTCTGGATAGCTACTCCAGCTACTTTCTGTTTGATCATTAGAGTAATTACGTTTTACAAGTAGGTAGCTAGCTTAGCCTGTGTAGATGTGGCAAACAGGAAAATAAAATAAAGTGATATTTCATCGGTTTCTTCTCTTGTTTCTCGGTTCGACTTTTCTTAATCACAAGAATTTTGTAATCTTTTCATTATTTATAACACTATGAAAAACATAATGAAAAGTTTGTATGTTCTGCTAACTACTACTCTGTCCCAGCTCAGCTCTTCCCCATCATTTTGACTTTTACCACTATTCACTGGGTCACTTTGACTCGGTGATTTGGATAGGAAAGTAATTTAATTTTTTGATAATTTTTTCATGGTGTTGTAGAGTATAAGTTGCTCTATAACACCGTGAAAAAATTATCGAAAAACCGCATTATTTTGCTATCGAAATCACCCGGTCAAAGTGACTCATATACGAGTCAAATATTCTCAATGATGGGCAAGAGCTGGGACAGAGGTGTAATTGGATAATTTGATGCAGTGAATAGTCAAGTACTTGGGAGTGGTTTGCACAATTACTAATTTGGTTTGGGAGAAAATCTATGATCACACAGCTCTAGCTGGTTGCTACTTATGCTAACACCAATGCTTTTGAAGCAAAATTGCCCATTCATCCTGGGGAAAAAGATGATTTCACACCCTTTTACCCTTTTATTGTGTACTTCATTGGTTTTTTTCCTGTTTCTCCTTTGTCTCACTGTTATTACTATTCATCGAGTCACTTTAATACGATACAAGAATTTAATAATATTTTTAAGATATTGTCGAGTAAATTTTACTCTACAGCACCATTAAAATTTTACCATAAAATTGTATCATTTTACTAGGCTAAATTGCACCGGAGGTACCCAAAGTTTGCCAAAACGAGCAAGTACGTACCCAAATTTCAAAATCAAGCACCACAGGTCTCAAACTTTGGATTTTCGAGCAAGTAGGTACCCTTCCGTTAACTTTCCGTTAACATTGGACGGAAAATTATAAAAAGACTTTTGTACCCCTTATTTTCACCTCCAATTTTTTTTTAAATACAAGTTTTACTAAAAATCTAAAAAAAGTTAAAAAAAAAATAAATTTTAATTTAATAATTTGATATATGTAAGATAATGCAATATATTTTATCAAAATTACATATTTTTACATCATTTCAAGATATGAAATACGTTTTTATTAACACATATCCGTCAATCTTAAAGTCTTTAATTTTTTTAATAATGAAAAGAATCTCAAATTTCATAATTTCATGTATTTTTGAAAAAACAATAACATAAAGTATTTTTTTTTTACATTTTATACAATAGTCTCTTTTACATTTGTATGAGAAATACAAAACATTACAATAAAAAACTTCTCAAGAATGTCTGGTATCAACTCTTGTGTAAGTTGTTAAAATGCACAAAGATACTTGTATGTTATTGTTTTATTAAAAAATACATGTGAAATTATGAAATTTGAGATTTTTTTTTAAAAGTTGTTAAAAAAAAGCTAAAGACTTCAAGATTGACGGATATATGTTAATGAAAACATTTTTCATATCTTGAAATGATGTAAAAATATGTAATTTTGATGAAATATATTGCATTATCTTACATATATCAAATTATTAAATAATTTTTTTTGAATTTTTTTAGTTTCTAGTAAAACTTGTATTTTAACAAAAAAATATGAGGTGAAAATAAGGGGTATAAAAGTCTTTTTATAATTTTCCGTCCAAAGTTAACTGAAAGTTAACGGAAGAGTACCTACTTGCTCGAAAATCCAAAATTTGAGACCTGCGGTGCTCGATTTTGAAATTTGGGTACCTACTTGCTCGTTTTGACAAACTTTAGGTACCTCCGGTGCAATTTAGCCATTTTACTATCCCGGGTCAAAGTGAGAAGAAACAGACCCAAGTGATTTATGGACATTTACTCTTATGTAATTGTGGCGTGGTTGGGGTGGGACTGATCTGGAGAAGTTTTATTTAGTATATTTGAGAATTAGCCATGATACGATCATGGGTGCTGAAAGTGTCCCGAGATGCGATATCACTAAGTTTACTCTGTGTCATATCTTTTCGGTTCAAGATTTTGAATTAGAAATGCGTCTTTGTAATTCGGTTTATTCAATAACAAATTTTGTCCTACGAGTCCTTTTATAATGTTTTTTTTCTTTTCTGTAACTCTATTTTCTCATGTCAAAAGTTGTATTTGATGTATTTGATAAATTTTTAATTATCTGCTTTCTGAACAGTAATTGCTTTCGTACCGCAATTTTTGAGAAACGGGGAAGAAGATGTTTTTTCACATGTTTTTTTATTTTTTTAATAATAGACCATCTTACATATAACAATAAATTAAAATATATATACTATTTAATAGTATTAAAACTCTATCAGCCTGTTTATTTCGATATTACAACAAGTATAAAATAATAATTAGCAAACGCAAAATAGAAACACTTTTTATAAGGATTTTTACTCAATTTCTCACGGCATCTTTTGCACAACAGCTTTTTAAAATGTTTTAGCCTCAACTTTGTCGTAACATTTTCTGCACTACAACTTTGCATTGTTTGCAAAAAAATCTTTTTAAAACACCATAGCATGCTCAAACTAGTTTTAAATTATGTTTTTAATCAAAATACACATGATAGACTAAACACAAAATATACGCACAATCAATATTCTCGTCTATCAACAGCAAGAGTCACTCGAACAAGCAAATCAAAACATAATTTAGATCACACAAGTTATTCACTAGGTCAAAATTTTGCTCTGAGTAATTCGGATAAAAACAGTGAGACACAAAGTGGAAGAAAGTGAAACCCTCAGATGGCTATTGCGGCGAGCTACAACCGGTGCACCGGAGCTCTGCTATCGAAGTAGGAGGAAATCGAAGTCTATAACAAAGAACACTGCAGAGAGGCGATCTAGCACGCCAGGCCATGCCTCTTCAGATCCTTCATGTTTCCGATAAACTTCAACGTGTAGACGATGGAGGAGCCGTTTCTAAAGATTTGGAATGACGAACAAGGACATCGGGATTCACGAGGTTAGTGCAAACATATTCGTTATTGAATTCATGTCTGGCAAATCAAGGGATATGATGTGGACAGGAGGCCCCTGGATTTTCAACGAAAATATTTTACTACTAAAACCTTGGATTGTAAGGGCTAATATCGATGGGATTTCGTATTAGTTGTGAAGGGGTGGAAATAAGTCGCACTTACTACAGATGAGAGAGACAACTTCTTGTCAGCGACCTGGCAATTTAACAAGGGACAATCTGTCTGAATAGTGCAGAAATGTACTTTCTTATTTATACCAGTTGGACTAGGGTAAGCCAATGAGTGGTACGTTTTCGTACAGAAGCCCCACGTCCCATTAAGGCGGCGTACCCTAAATTTTATGGAGACCGCCATGAATGATGTAAGACTAGTATAAGAATGTTGTATTACAAGTCATGTACATAGCAAGTACAAGTCGCATCTGGGCGGATCCCTTCTGCGATGGGCCTTATTCTAGCCTCCAAACCACTAGACCCCTGGCTCCCGTGCAAGTTGATGAGATGTGAGGAGCCTTGTGCCGTGGTCCCTCTAAGTGTGTCATGGCATGATCTGTTGCTGCGGGAGCATGGTTGTGAGGACATATGTGGGTTGTTGATGGGTCAACATGGCAATGATCCAAAGGCTTCATTTTTTACTGTCTACGTTGAGCCCCATTGTGCGTGGGCAAAGCTTCACAGGTTTGTGCGCACATCGCATGTTTCTACTCATGTCTTTGAGTTCTCGCAATGACCAGACGGGTCTCGTAGCCCCCTTTCCATGATGAGTCAGCATGGATGAGCTGTCTCTGTAGCTTCTATGCGGCAGTAATTATGACAATGAACACATGGAAGGTCCCAGAGTACACGTGTCTTCTTGCTTACAATCCGACGGTTGAGAATAGTTGTTGATCGACATGACCCAACGACGTGGGTAAGTGTGTGGTATTTTAAAATTGCTGTATTTACACGGTTGAAAGCAAAGAGGGCCTTTCGAGATTGAATCGGTTAAACTTCTCCTTGGAATTCGGACGCTGAGCATTGAAGTGAGAGTTGGTATTTTTGGAAGGACTTTACCATACTTGTGAGGCATATGTGAGGGACAGAAAAAAGGAGCAATCTTTCTCCGGCAAGATCTATCATACAAGGGAATTTATGCATTTTAGTCTAGCCGCTCAAACGACCGACTAGAGCTTTTCTTCTTGTTCTTCTTTTTGTTATGGCTTTGTGAAGAATATATTGGTGCTCCGAAAACGGCAGGAGACTAGGGTTTCCTTATTTTGTAATTTTTTTTCTTGTCTGAATAGGGTTGATTTGACGCCTCAAGGAGAGGCTGAAGAGGTTATTCCAATATAGGGACCCACTTGTGGGGTGAATCACCATTGTTTAATGGTCACGACTATTACCAAGCTATCATGTTATCGCGGGAGACGACGGCGAGAGGCTCATTATCAGACCTGCGAATCATGACAATGGAGACTTAACTCAAATTGATAGGATTCATCGCCTCGCGATCGAGTCTAGATTTTGTCCTTTCTGCAAGGTTACCTTTCTCTATGAAAAGACTTAGAGGCACGCTAAGACTTTCGAAGCTGTCTGCGCTTTGAAAGATTGCAATGTTCATAGACTGAATTATGATTGGTGTCCTAATTTCTCGGTGGTCTCGCCCGCACCTCCATGATGATATTTTGGGGCTTGGGCCTTAATTAATCAAATACAAACCTATTTCTTAAAACAATTACAGTAAGGTGGATCCTTTCGAGTTCATGCCTCAATTATACATGGGCAAAAGACACCGTCACCCTCCAAAGTTTGACATAAAGGACACGTTGACCCCTACTGATATAAGAAAAGACAATTTTATACTCTTTAAGTGTGCCCAACTTCAAGACAATTTCACTCTTTGAGTTTGTGTCCTTCCGTACCCTGAAAGGGCAAAAATTATTCCCAGTGTCACAATAAGGGAATGACATGTGTCCTGAATTTAGCACATTAAAAGAGTAAAAGCATTATTTGATTCGTAAAGAGGAAGAGGTCGAGATGTCTTTACATCAAACTTGAGGGGGGTAATGAGACTCCATGTCTCCCCAGAAATAACAAAAGGGGGAAGCAGCTAGTAAACTAAACCGGAGGCGGTTTGACATATAGAACCCTAGCTTGGAACGTGATAATTCCCGACCGGACAGTGGAGTGAGAGAAGCTACCGGCACCGGCTACGACGTACCATATCTTCCCTTCTCCTCCCAGACGGCATAGTTTCACTCCTCTCTCTGCTTCAATCGGTGCTCAGGGAAAGAAAGAACGATGTCGGTGATGATTGTTACAAGCCTCGGAGACCTAGTCATCGATCTTCACACCGATCGGTGTCCTCTCACAACCAAAAACTTCCTCAAGCTCTGCAAGTAAGCATCGTTGTTACTTGATTTAGCATTTGTGATAGTTGTTTTTTATTGAATCCCCAAATTTGAAGATACTGGTTACGAACGATTCGCAACGAGCCCTAAGTGGAAATTTCAAATAGTTTTTCAGAAGAATCATAGTTGTTTGTTAATGCTGTGTACATTCACGATGTGTTTGCAATGCTTTATCTGGAATTCATTAGTGTATGGATTGAAACATTATGGTGAATTACATGATATCTTGAATGGGGAATATTTGAGGGGAATACATACCTTAGTGCTTTGTATCCGCGCAATCTAAGCTCATCATGTGCCCCTGAAGTGAATTGAACATCTCAGTATCCGCGCACTGAAGTGATTTGAACTGAAGAAGAAATCTGTTGGAGCTTCATTGTGTGCTAGTTGACATATTTCATGTCAAGATAATTATTTCTGAACTAATAATATCTTCTTAAGGTCATTAAGCTTTTCAAAGCACAACATAGTACATGATCAATAAATAATCTATGTGAAGTACAATGCACAGATTGAATTGTATGTAGCCAGGAGCAGTATGATATTCCGGTTTATTCTCTGTACGACATGTATGTGTGTAAGCCATAACTTGCTCGCAACGGTGATGGGAATGTTCATGAGCTGTATTCACTAATTAAATGTGAAGCTCTTATGAAGATATCCTTTACCTGATTATGTTTTCCATTGAGCTTTCTTAACTAGATTTCAGCTGTGGATAACCTTTTTTGGATGTAAAGAATGGTTAGAGATATTGTTTGTTTGTTGGTTCTCACTGTAGGAGGGCTGTTCTCTTTGGAGGGGTGAAATTGCCATTACTGGATGAAATATGGCTTCAGAGTGCTAGATGTTATGCTTCTTGGGATGTAAAGATTGGTCCGAGATATTGTTTGTTGGTCCTCACTGAGGAGGGCTGTTCTCTTTGGAGGGGTGAAATTGCCATTACTGGATGAATTACCCTCTTAGATGGCTTCAGAGTGCTAGATGTTATGCTTCCACCATGTTGTCTGTTTCCCCTAGTTCTGTTCTGAAGTAGTTGCATTTCTTTTCATCTCGTTTATTTTTAGAGTTTTTTTCTTTAAGGTTTTAAGTTTTGATCACTTCAGCACTCTGGTTTTTGCTTTTGGGGATAGATACCCAGACTTAGCTTTAAAAGAGAAATACAATTAGCTCTAGAAGAGAAGTACTGTTAGCTTCTAGCCTCTTAAGTACTGTTTACTCCCTTTCTGTGTGCATGTGAATTTAATCAATCTGTTTTTTCTTTCTGATGCAGGATCAAGTACTATAATGGTTGTTTATTTCATACGGTTCAGAAAGATTTTACTGCACAAACTGGTGATCCTACTGGAACCGGGGCTGGTGGCGATTCAGTCTACAAGTAAGTGATTCTGTATGTTCTTGATGTGCATGATCATGGTTTATAATAAAGTTAGAACTATGTTGGCTAATGTAGAAGAAATTTTAGGTTATTTATGCCTCATTTTCTCGTGTGCCTCATTTTTTAGTGCATACTACAACTTTTCAAAGCTTAAATGCAATCTGGCTTTCTTAACGAGTCTGCTCATTTTTCTTGCCTATTTGAAGGTGATATGGCCTATGACATCTGACATCCTCATTTCAAAACCCTGTACTTTCAGATTCTTATATGGTGATCAAGCCCGCTTTTTTGGCGACGAAATCCATTTGGACTTGAAGCACACCAGAACGGGCACTGTTGCAATGGCCAGCGCCGGAGATGGTCTTAATGCTTCACAGGTACTTATTTGTAGCAAGAAACATTCCCTATTTCTCTTTATCCTTACTCTTATCAGTTTTACTGTGTTTCGATGCCTGTTGATATCATCACTCGTACTCATACACTCGTACTCTCATCTAATACTGTCAGCAAATGTTAAGCTGCTATGGAATTAGCATCCAAAGGAATACTTTTTGCAAGGATTTCCTTGTATCTTGGATATGTGCAATTTGTATAGGTTTAGGCAAGTAGAATGTATGTCTCACAAAATTCTCCATTTGTCTTTCAGTTTTACATCACTCTGCGCGATGATCTCGACTATCTCGATGGAAAGCACACTGTGAGTTACAATTGCATTCTATTTTTCTTGTTGGCTTGCAGTACGCATACCTAGGATCGGTGTTTGTCCTGCTTTTGCTAATGCCGTTCATACATTTTCAACCCGTTCCTCTTTTAGATATTGACATGATTTGTGAAGGGTTATTAATTCTTTACGTGCTTCCACAACTATACTATGGTGTACATGTGTTTAAAGTTCATGACTACTTTGTTAAGAAAAGTTAGTACTAGTGATATTTAAGTTAACTATTTACCCCAACACTGCCTGAAGCGGTAGAACAACCTAGAAGCACTTTTTTCAGTTCTCCATAGTGCTTGTGGATACAAGCATGTACCAAAATGCCTTCTTAAATCTTAATCTAAGTTCCCATATTCTAAGCAGGCAAAAATTAGAAATTAAACTGATCTTTGGTAATCGAGGGATTATACACACATCCAGATTTTCATGGGGGTATCGCGCCTTTGATGGCTCAAGTTGCTAAGTTGGTTTCGACATTGAGAATTAACCCGGACCTTCCCCCGCCAACCTAGCCGAAGGGGAAATCGACCTTTGAAGTACGATTGGTTGGAACTGGGTTAGCATGGGTAAAGGATTTTTGAATCAATTTTTATCTGCAATAATAGAAGGCATTGGATTTTGAGATGTATGGAAGCGAAGGATCTGAAGAATACTTTGTAAGGAAATAATGTGGTAGAGGAAATGTCACGAGCGGGATGTTTCAAAACGGGCAATATAATTTTTTGAGACTTATCTTAATTGATTAAAGACGAATTTTATGCTTTCTAGATGGCAATCTATAGTTAAGAAGCACATATATGGATACATGTGGCAGACTCAGACATGATAGAGAAACTGACCTGGGATGTCAAAGTTGTGAAATATGAGCAATGAAATGAAGAGTAATGTTTTTCCCCATCCATATACAAGTATTTTAATAATCACTTGGTAGTACACTGATTCCTCTTCCAGTCACTTCTCTTTTTTCCCAATGCTTGTCGTGTGTAGCACTGTCTTTAGTTCAGCTATGTCTCCCATATCGTAGTGTCCGTGCTTCATACTCTGTAGCGGTACCAGGTGATTTATGTTTTGCAAGGAAGAGGAAACCAGAGTAAGTGGAACCTAAAGAGGATGTTATCTGTACCCCCAAATTGTAGGAAATCGATTATAAGGATAGCCTACATATTTTTCATATTTCCAGGCTTTAAAATCAAAAGCACCAGGAGGAAATAATGGAGTTGTCTCCCTCATCCCTTCTGAAAGATGGTTTCAGTCATAGAAGAATCATGCAATAGAATAACATTAACTGGGATCAAGAATTCTCGTAGTGAGAGGAGAGAAGGTTTCATGGTGCCAAAGGTGAAGAGTGAGAAATAGAGGCAGAAGAAATGCCTTTCATATGAACATATCAGTGGAGTCGTGCTCTTTATTCCCGTCCCATCAGAGAAGGAAGTCAATGTGATACTTGATTCAAAGTTGATGTCCCAGGAGTGTCATCCTAGGAATTAGGAATGGCCACGACCAGTTTGGTGGATGTTTTAAAGATATTATCTGTCTATAGAATTGTTTTGTTCAAAATCCGGTAGGACTAGTGTGAGTCTTGCATAATATGGATAAAGTGGCCTGAGGTTGGTGCTGAAGAAGTGTGTTGTTGTTATTACTACGATGTGTGGAAATCAATCATAAATATTTTGAGTGTTTTAAACGTCTCGTAGCTTTAAAGTTAGACGCACCCTCAAGTCTAGTTTTGTAAGTATTTAAGAGATGGAGGATTCCCTTTGTCTGTATGATTATATTCATTGATACCTTGATAAGTGATTATTAGTTGAAAGCAGCGGGGGACTATTTTGCCTATAGTTTAAGAAGAAATGTTAGTGAATGGAAAATTACACAGTTTGTTTAGGGTCAACACGACAAGTAAGGGTGACCATCTGATCTGTGACCAGTGGAGGTGAATCATAATGATCCATTTGTGTAAGGATTGATCTGGATTACTGGATCAGGAAGGTGTGCTTCTAAAACGTGATCCTTTAGGCCGGATGAATGCCCAAAACCGAAACTATATTAGCGTATGTAACCTAATGTTACATGGATCATATTATCCCTGTATGAATACCCATTACCAAGGACCAATTCTGTTCATTACCCTTTCATCAGCAACATATGTTTCTCAACACTTAAAACCTTAGACGCCAGGCAGTACCCTGTATACCCTCGATTTTTCACATGTTATAGATGACAGCAAAATATCTCCTGGTTGGATCTCCCTCTTTCTCACCATATTCTGTCTCACTGTCTTCGTTTTTTTTCTGGAGTTTGGATGTTTCCCTTATTCTGGCAGTCTAATCACATAGATATAATTCCTCACCTTTACTGGTATTACTGGCGACAGAAGGATTTACTCGGACTTTACGTCAAGCAATGTACTCTGCTCGTCTGTGGATGTGTTCTCTGTGTAGAACTGTAGATATATCAACATTTCTTGATCGGATATATGACCTTTTGGCTCCTAGACAATATTATTCATGCCGAGCTACTCTATTTTAATGTAGCTGTTAGAATCCTATGATTCTATTTGATGATGCAAGCCCCTCAGTAGTGAGATTTATACGGTTCATCATTGATTCAACTAGCGGGTCTAACTGTTAAAACTAGCTAAACACATAATATAATTTTTTTTGTCAGTTCTAATACATATGTAGTTCATTATGTCTAGCATATAGTATGTTTTGAGGCCAATATGCTAGTCTTTACCTGTTACTACTATTTTCCTATTCACCGGTTGTCCTATGTTTCCTTACGTTTTGCATCGCTTTAAGGCGAATATGCTAGTCTTCACAATTTTTTGATTCACTTGTTGTCCTATGTGTCCTTATGCTTTAAATAGCTTTCTATATCTTTGGAATCTTTAAAAAGATTATCTTCCGGTTATTATGGCTGCAATTTTTGAAAACTTGACTCTGCTTACTTTTTTTTTTTTTTCGAAATATGAATATATTGGTTATACATGCCACAGTTCTATTGGATATGCTAATTATATCTACTCATAAAAATTCAAGAAATCCTTACGACTCACGATTCAATGAAGTTGAATTTCAATTCACGAAACGGATTTGAGTTGACAACAATGAATTTTGAACTTTTTTATGATCTGTATCAATCTTTAAATGGCATTCTACGAAGTGCTTGGCAGTTTATAAAACGGACCCGTATAGGGGTGCAACCTAAATTAGAATGTGGAGATGGATGAGTAAGAAACAATAAATAATGAAGAACAAATACATTAGAAAGAATCCAGAAGTAGCAAGGCTGGGAGATCATTTATACTGGTATCTTAATATAAAATTGGGCCCTCTAAGCTCCTGCAAGAATGACCCGCCCAGAGTTGTAAAACAAGTAAATGTAAATTAAAGGCAATCTCATTATTGCAGTGTTGATTAATTTGATTCACGTTGTTGGCACAAGTGATTAGATGGAAGTTATTGAGTTAACTTAGAAATATTCGTGGTTTCATTTTTTCTAGTGGTTATTGTTGTCTCTTCTTTATGACTCAATCTAACTTTTTCCTCCTTAACACCTGCAGATTTTTGGGGAGGTTGCAGAGGGTCTCGATACACTCCAGAGGATAAACGATTCTTATGTGGATGAAAAGAACAGGCCATACAAAAACATAAGGTTAATAACTACACTTTTTATGCTAGATATACATTTATCTGTAGGTGGATGTTTCTGTTGACCAGTAACTAATAAATATGACCTGTTGACAGAATCAAGCACACTTGCATACTAGATGACCCTTTCGAAGATCCTCCTAACCTCGCCGAGTTGATTCCTGATGCTTCCCCTGAAGGAAAACCAAAAGATGAGGTAATGAAGGGTTGTGTATTATATGTCATTTCGCCCATTATGAGGCTGAGAAAATCAGAATGAAAGAAAAGACTTGACTGCATTTTCTTAGTGATGTATAATATTTGCAACTTAAGTGGTTAGGAGAGTGATAACCGTACAAAAGATGAATATACAGAGAAGACCTCACAATTTATGGATGCAAGACGGAAAAAGGAGGGAGAAACAGATGATGAGCTGTTCTTTGAGGGATAATCTGGCTTAGGAGAAAAAAAATTCTTAAATGTTATTTTGATCATCAAAAACTAATACATATCATTATCCAGTCTTGTTGCAAGATCCCTTGGAGAGAACCAATCAAGAAGTATTGAAATGATAATTCCTGTATTGAGTCATTCCTGTCTCTACAAGACTTCTTAAATTTGAGTCAATGATTGGATACCCCCTGCAAGATACTTTATAGCAGACAAGATGGAAAGGAGGGAGAAGCAGATGATGATTTGTTCTTTGAGGGTAATGTTGCTAAGAAGAGAAAAAAATCCTAAAATGTTATTTGATTATTCAATCATCATAGACTTACAATTATTCTAACCGAGCTTTCTTGCGAAGCATTATCTTGGAGAGAACTAATCAAGATGGGAAGAATCCAAGACCGAGTCATTCCTGTCTCTAGAAGACTTTTTAAATTTAGTGGATGATTGGATGTCTCTTAAGTTCGATTATGTAAATGATGCCACTTGTTTAGCACTGTTTATTTCATCTCTTGTGATTACATCATACGATGTGTTATTGGTCCATCTCTATGGACAAAATCGATTTAAATAGGAGGTCCGAAGTTAAAACATGCTAGGCAGTTAAAACGAATAATGCCTGTGGAATGTGGTTGGGAGAACAGGCTTTGCCAAGGCACATTCACTTTTTGAAAATAAAATGAAGGAGTTGGCACATTCAAGATGTTATATCATTGATATGGGTAACATATTGTGGTTCTTATGATTAATGATGCCTTTTTACATTCTCTTCCTTGAATTTATAATCACCATCGCTAAACTAGTGTATGGTCAGGTTGACGATGATGTGCGACTTGAAGATGATTGGGTACCCCTGGATGAACAATTGGGTACATCAGAGCTTGAGGAGGTCATCCGGACGAAGGAAGCCCATTCCAGAGCCGTAGTGCTTGAGAGTGTAAGCACCTAATGTGAGCTTGTGATATCAACATTCTACCAGACTATTTGTAATTGTGACTTTTATTGTCTCCACATTACAGATAGGAGACATTCCCGATGCTGAGATGAAGCCTCCAGACACTGTCCTGTTTGTTTGCAAATTAAATCCAGTTACTGAGGTACTGTACTTAAAGTCTCCTTAACTGTCAGACCTTCGAAACACCGCTCATTTTTTTGTTAATCCGCATGAACCAAAAAGAATATGGTACTTGTGATTAGTTTTAACATTTATAGAGATGCTATTTTACCGTGATTTTTATAATCTTAAGATTAAGATATAATCATCTGCTTATTAATTTCATTGTAGGATGACGATTTGCATACTATCTTTTCACGTTTTGGAACTGTCACATCGTAAGTTTGGTTCTGCTTAATGCTTAGAGTTTCATATTGTCTTTTCTTCTGTCTACAAAAATAAATATTGAGAAATTTTTCAGGGCTGATATCATACGAGATTTCAAGACTGGTGACAGCTTATGTTTTGCTTTCATTGGTAAGTACCGTATTTTAAACTATTTATTGTTTACAGAATTACAGTGCTCCCAGTGTATTATTCCCACCAAAATATTCAGCATTATTCCCTTCATGCATTTTATATTGTTACTATCGTTGTGGTACACTTTCCGGGGGGTATTTTGGGTTGGGATGGTCATAGCGGGAAGATGGCGCATGGTGAAGCTTGTTAAAAAATACTGCCAAGCATCGCCACATAGCAATCACAGTAGTCCTAGCAGAGATTGATGAAACCGTTGTTTAACTCACCGTTCTGTTTCTAGAAGAGTGGTAATACCGGAAGGGTAATTTTGTAATTTATAAACCCTCATCTCCCCTGATACGACCAGTATCGTGTACCAGTAGCTTGAGGCTACGAATCTTTACCAATAGCTTGAAAAGCTACGAAAAAAACTAAGAATGCGAAATAAAACTGAATTAAACTAACAAAACAATTCTTATTCCATATCTTAAAACTGAACACTACAACTGTTTAAATAGATTCCTAACTCTAACCTAGTCTCTTACGGGCCAAGCCCGGTCTATTAACTAATTAACTAAACATTTGATTAAACAAATAAACTAATTAACGACACAAAATAAATAATTAACAACTAATGTTAAATAATCACTAAAGATGATAATACGGTGACCCGTTAGATACGGCTGATCCGTATCAACTCCCCGCGCTCGGAAAACACCTTGTCCTCAAGGTGGATGAGTTTAAAATATGCGCGGCGTCTTGTATTCTTGCACACGTTTGCCCGGATCAAATGGACGGATGATAATCTTCGGAACAGTACTTTGGAAGTCGAATCCGGAAAAATTGAGGCCGCAAACGGATTCGGGAGGTCGAAAAACCCTAGGGTAGACCCTGTGGCTCAAAATTTTTTCATTGCGGCTCAAAATAAACTAAATATAGAGAAGTGGCTCACTTGGAGCCAAGGTGGGTCAGGCGGCTTGAGAGGAGCCGAAAGGAAGCTGCTGTTGGAGCCGAGCCGGGAAGAAGACCACGGCTCTAAGCCGAGCCGAAGAGGAGAAGGCGGCTGGATCCAGCCACATATGAGCCGGCTTGCACCCATCGGCTAATCTGAGCCGATCCTTTGGATCTGGACGCGATGACGGAAGGGAGGCAAGTTCGCCGGCGGGTTGGAGGCGGCCAAGGCCCTAGGTGGCGGGATGGAGGTGGCCGTCTGACGTTGAGGAGGGTCGGTTATCCGGGTTGAGGAACCCAGATCGGGAATTGGGTTCTCCGCGGCGAATTCTTCTGTGACAGAGAATCGACGGTGGTCTTCGGATGTTGCTTCTGGTCCGGCCACTGGCTAGAGCGACGTGAGGCCGTCGGTCGGCTGTGGGCACACAGGCGGGATGAACGGTGGTTGGGTGGGTTCCCATTGCTGAATCTTCGGCGGCACCAATTGAGCAGGGTTTGTTCCGCTTCAGAGGCGACGAGCTGCTGGTTTGCCGGATCTGGGGAAGATGGCGGCAGTGGCGACGCTTGTTGCTCCTGCTGCTGCTCTTGTTCTTGCTTGGTTGGCGGCAACGGCGGCGGCGGCGCCGCTAGCGTCTTATGTTGCTGCTTCTGTTGTTCTTGGAGCCTCAATCGCTCGACGGTTTCCCGAATCTGAGATATTTGTTTTATGATATCAACGATGTCCGTCCTCATGTCAGCGAAGATTTGCTGAAACGAGTCTGGCATGATTTCACCAGCTGAATGACGAAAATCAATGAAAGCACCAAATTGATACGACCAGTATCGTGTACCAGTAGCTTGAGGCTACGAATCTTTACCAATAGCTTGAAAAGCTACGAAAAAAACTAAGAATGCGAAATAAAACTGAATTAAACTAACTAAACAATTCTTCTTCCATATCCTAAAACTGAACACTACAACTGTTTAAATAGATTCCTAACCCTAACCTAGTCTCTTACGGGCCAAGCCCGGTCTATTAACTAATTAACTAAACGTTTAATTAAACAAATAAACTAATTAACGACACAAAATAAATAATTAACAACTAATGTTAAATAATCACTAAAGATTATAATACGTTGACCCGTTAGATACGGCTGATCCGTATCATCCCCCCACCCACATAAAAAAGCACATTAATAAATAGTTGGAAGATAAAATTATGAATTTTACGATTTCCTATAATATACCAATACACATTCTGTTCTGGTGAACTAAGTGTGGTTATATCCTAATCAGTACTTTTCTTTACTAACCTGGATATTAATCATTGGATGTGCCCCCAGAGGTAGCCATTATACTTGCTGGGAATACGCTAAGTAGATGTTACATAGCGCATCATAAGTAAATTGCAGGGCATCTGCTCAATCCAAGGGGCTTAATTGAGCTCAGAATGTGTTCTGCCTGGTGAAAATGCTGTTCCATTTGGCTCAAAGTGTTTTGATGATTTAAAAATATTCTAGTAAACCTGTAAGATGCTGTTTCCTTGTTTTTCCTTCTACATTTGATTTACTGAATATTAGCCCGGGATGGACACTTCGCTTGGCGCATCAGGTAGGTGTAGGCGTGTAGCACCCCACACGTCCTTGTATCCTGGAGCAGAGTTACCAGAAATCGCTCAACAGGGTGCGATCTGCGATCCAGATCACGCTATCTAAATTAGGGGTCGTTCGCGATCTTCTGGCGATCCCTTATGTTTTTACACAGAGCTAAATATTTTCAAATTAGTACTCTCAAACCCCATAAGTTATCAAATAATCTACGTCTTTACCTCAAACTTTTCCTTTTTATTGATGGAAGTACCAACAAAAATTTTACTTGAAAACATATTGACATAACTATGAATGCTAATATGAGTATATTTTTAAATGACATTCCTAAAAAGCATTCTTCAAAACCAGACAAACGAATTTCGATCCAACCAATCACCCGAAGAAGCCTACCCCCCTGCAAACCACATTTCTACCCGACCGCGTACTGCGCTCCTGATCCCGTTCCGCGTACCATAGCGTTCCACGATCCTGGTAACCTTGTCCTGGAGTTTCTGACTAGGGTGCGACTCCTATTCTGGAGAGTCCATGCATCGTGTCTTTAACCATTAAATACTTACTATAAAGGTGTTGGGTTCACCTGGCCTGCTCAGATACTCTTGTACCAAATTACCCAGAGCTTTAGTTGTTTGAAAGTCAGCCAACATGTATTTCTAGCTATAACAGTAGTAAAAGCTTGATTTAGTGAGTTCAGATTTATTTTGGTCTCTTCCCTTCTTTCCACTAGCTCTCTTGAAGGCTACTTAATATTGTTTAGTCAGCACATGTTTGATGATTTCTTGACCTGGCCGTGTTATATTTTCTCTATTTTTGCAGAGTTTGAGAACAAGGATTCTTGTGAACAAGCATACTTTAAGGTACTTCATCTAATGTGAACTGCTTTTTGTTGTACTTCTCGGATGTTAGTTTTACTCTATTCCTTTATTGAGGGGAATCTCCCAACATTTTGTGCTTGGTGCATGCATAAGGTCATGAAATTCTTAAGGTCTCCCTCTTGTTGAAGAATGGCTTCATTCATTCGTATGGGCACTGGGGGAAAGAGATGTGAAACCCTTAGTGTTGCTTGGATGGCAACGTGGACAATTTTGCAGATAAGAATGAATTCAATGACACTCGACTTAACAAGTGTTTTTCTTGGTCACCTTCATTCAACTACCTGTAACTTCTTCGTGCAGTCCGTACTTGCTAGGAGCATGAGAAAGATAGTACGAAGCAAGCTTAACATGACTCATACCTTGAACTTATCTGACCATATATATATATATATATATATATATATATATATATATATATATATATATATATATATATATATATATATATATATATAAAGGCAGCTATCTTTACTTCCATCTAGCACAGGGCTGCCCCCGAAATAACCTGGTGTGTTCGGATTGGTTACTGCCCATTTCAGAAAATCAGATACCCCACAGCTAATTACTATCCATTACCAGGAATGTTACTCGTTTCTAAGCGAGTCAAATTTGATTTGGGTTATGTTTGCTGGGTTTATGCTACCAATTATAAATAGTATTTTCGAGCTCAAGTTAACTTTGGTTTAACGGCTATCTTCTTTGTCCAGTGAGAAACCAGACTGTCCGTCACCCTGTCATCTGTCTCCATCTAGATATCTGCTGTCTTGTTCATGCAGACATGTCGTCTTGTTCTTAATAAATCTAAACACTAAAGATCTGTTGTTTCTGAGTCTTCCAAACTCACTCCATCCTTGACAGTATTATATCTCCATATAATTAAGCTATAACTACTGGATTTCACCGGCGTCCGTCACCTACTGTCAGGCTCCACCATCAGATGCACTTTGAAATCCCATCATATTGTTTAAATCTCCAGTGCTTTACACAAGGAATATTTTGCAACGTCACTTGGGAATGAGTTAGGGACGACTTTTGTGAAGAAAAGTGTATCAACCACAAAGTTACATGCTAGGTTTGAACTTTGATCCTAGATAGGTTGTATTGTCAAACATTTATTTTCTTTCTTGCCTCTCTGTAATTTTGCAAACTCGCCAGCTTGCTTCGTATCCGAGCCTAGCTAGACAAGCTCTAGCTTTTCAAGAGGTAACTGAACTGAGTTTTGACAACTTCGGGCTGTGTGTTGCCTAAA
Source organism: Linanthus parryae (assembly GCA_023055425.1). Lineage (NCBI taxonomy): Eukaryota > Viridiplantae > Streptophyta > Magnoliopsida > Ericales > Polemoniaceae > Linanthus > Linanthus parryae. The sequence goes on along the minus strand of JALGPY010000004.1, from coordinate 120,924,031 downwards.
TGAATCAAGCACGACCATTATCTCCCAGTGCTCAGTTGGGTGGCTTTCTTGGGATGCCAAATGTTTTGGATCCCAGGATTGCCGGGTCGCTTTCTTTCGAACATAGGACTCTCTCAGTGCCTGTCATCTTGTCAGATTTGCGGGCAAAGGTTCTTTAACTCTTGGTCCCCAACATGGTCTTGGCAGGGGAATGCTTGCTAGAGGCTTGAGCACTCGGAACCCAGGTCAGCCGATCGGTAGATACTGGTGATTTATTGGAACTAGTATATCTGTAATGTTGACTTTCTGGCCTCTTTCTCAACTTATACCAACAGACTGCATTCTCCTCCAATTTGTAGGGGACCTTTGTCAGTTCCAGGGTTCAACTGTTCCTTGACATGTTAGGACAGTTAGCTTGCTGACTGCCCGTGAGAAACAATAGTTTAAGCTCGCAGCTCCAATTTATGAAGAATCTATTATGGCTCAACACTATTTTGCTTTAAGAACACGTAATTCATATGGAGTCCAAGGCTGGTCTCATCTGCTACTCTTTCCCCATTATAAGATGACCCCTAAATTTTCCTTACTCCAACATATCATAAGCACTCTAAGGAGGCACAGAGGCTAGCAGAGTGCGCTTAACAACATCCAATTGGGTTGCAGCACCATGTGAGTCCACACCACCGTCATTATTGTCACACTTCGCCGACACCGGTTACTCTCAATAACCTCGCCTTCCACATTAACCTCATCCCCAGTCTCACCTTGGTTTAATTACTTGTCCAGTGTTTGATTAACTCAGCATGATGCAAGAAGAGGAGGATGTTTCTAGCCCCATGCAAGAAGAAGATGATGTTTCCGTCTTAACCCAGAAGATGATGTTTTCGTCTTGACCCATATTGTCTCTGTTTTGATCTGCATATCTAACCCGGGCCCGCCTCTATTTGGACTCAGAAGATTCATGATTCAGTGAATGGAATCACGATTCACGGTTTAGAAACACGATTCTGCTATGCTTCCGATTCTATGTGCGATTCTGAATCGAGGGGCTATGAAACAAACCAAATCGTATGATTCCTATTGCGAGTCACTCGATCTTTGACAACTCTGTTTGTCAATCTAAATCGAGAATTAAAGTGGTTGGAGTCATCCGTGAATTATAAAGCAAGCGAATGGTTGTTACTTTGAGGAGTTAGTAGGTTGCGCTTAGGTTATTCTGTTCTCTTTGATCCTTTGTTGATTGTGGATTTTTTCCTGTCAATAATTTTTACTACGTATTACTATCAAAAGAAAAAGAGTTCAAGGCTGGTCAGAAGAGTATGGAATTCAGGGTCATGGTAGTGAGGAGGCTGTGAGGAATTCAGAGGGTCATGGTAGTGAGGAGGCTGACTCAAAATTCTAGTTTGCCAATGGGAGCTGTGAGGAGGCTGTATTAACACGTAGAAAAGAACACTTTAAGCATCCATTAGAAGTACGTCGCGTGTACTTTTGTTTTCTTATCTCAACAAGAACAATAGTACATTTCCCCTAATCAGATAATCAAACAGAAAAAAAAAACAAATTTTCAGTGCATCAACCTAATCAATGATTCAGAATATTATTGTAACAAACCCGATTTTGAAATCAGATAAAGCATAAGAGTCCTCATCTTCACCGAGAGTCGTACCATAAAATCTAGTACTCATGATAAGAAAAAAATGAAATGCCGCAATGTCAATGGATTGTTGTTGAGAATCACAAAATTAAATTAGGTTTATTAGTGATGCATAAAATAGGAGAACTACAAGTGGTGGTAGCGGCCTGGGTCTGAGACTCTTAGGCTGTGCTGTCTCTGAGGTTTTAAGTTCAGAGCTCACTTAGGCCAAACCACTGCTGATTTACCTGGTTGTTAGTTGTTACTTTAGGGTGCCATGGGATTAGTCAAGGTGGAGCAAACTGGACTAACCATGGTTACTGAAAAATGTTGAAAAGGAAAGTAGCTGCTACGAGACGATGGCGACTGCTTAACGTCTCAGGTGCGAGTTGGTAATTAGTTTAAAGGATGTAAGGTGACCCTCCCTTTTCAAGGCAAGAATCATCAATCCCTTAGATATGATTTCAAGCGAATCTTGTATTATGATTCATCAAAAGGTTTCTTGCTGGAAAATAGGAAAACCTCTCGTTCAGAGTAGCTTTTTAAATTCCAAGCTTTCACGTCAAACATGTTTGACCTTGGGAATGATAGTCCTTAATACCGCAAAGTCTCGTTCTCATTTCGATCACATGTCGTAGTCTTGTTGATATCCGTGGTTAATAGCTATTGCATCAAAGAGCTTCTTTGTTTCTTGATTTGATAAAACTATTCCTGACTTATGCATTGCATTTTTGGCAGATGGACAATGCTTTAATTGATGATCGAAGGATACATGTAGATTTTAGCCAAAGTGTAGCCAAATTGTGGTCACAGTACAGACGGAAAGATATGGCAAAGGGTAAGACATACTTGATTATTTTTTCCATGGTATTACGCAGGCTTAAATTTCAGTTACTTCATTCCTGAAGTTCATATATGTCAAGTTCTCGACTTCCCTCTTGAGCGAATCTATCCATTCATGGTTCATATCAAGCAAGAAAATAACTTTTCCTGCACCAGCTCGGTTAATATGGACCCCTTAGGCCGTCAGTTTCCTTCTAAAGTTGATTTTGAACTATGTACATCACATACCGACATACGTTTCTGCACATTCTGTTAGCTTCATTGTGGAGGAAGTGCCAAAAGCTGATGTGTCAGACAGTGCGTGAATCGCATCTTATAGAAAATGTGATTGGATTCTGAGACACTACTTATATTCGCTGTCGAGTACAGTATGCAGAAAGAGGATTTGTTGGTCATTATATTGAATTAATATCTTTATGTACAAAGTTGTACCCAAAAAAATATTTTATGTAAAGTCTCGCATGATCTTTGCTGTTTGTGACTGGTTTAGGCTAATTTTTGTTGCACATTTTCTAGGGAAAGGGTGTTTCAAATGTGGTGCTCCAGATCATATGGCCAAGGATTGTGACGGGGACTCCTCGAACAAGCAGCAACCTTCAAAGTACACCTTGAAGGATGACAATACTCAACGCGGTGCAGATAACAACTCAAGGTTACTTCTCTCTCTCTCTCTGACTTATATTTACTGGTCTCTACTTCTTTCTGTGTGTGTGTGTGTCTGACATGTATGTTACAGGTACGATTTGGTATTTGATGAGGATGCACCTGCAAGCCCGCAGCAAGAGAAGAGACGCCAGGACTCAGGTAGAGAAGATCACAACAAGAAACAAAAAGTGGAAAGACGAAGTCCAGGAGATCTGAAGCAGAAGGAGCATGAGAAAGACTCCCGTGATAGGAACAGACACGGCGATAGACACGTAGAAGATAGGAGAAAAGAGTACAGAGGTTCTGAGAGAAACCGTGAAAGTAGACCTAATCAATCCAGTGGAAGCAGAAGGGATTCTGACTATCATAAAGAGAGAAGGAACAGGGATAGGGACAGGGACAGGTACGCTGACAACAAAGACAAAGTGGATGATTATAGTAAGAGGAAAGCAGATGGTGACAGGACTGACAGAGGAGACAGAGATTACAGAAAGAGAAGTTCTGAGAATGATGGCCGAGGAGCCAGAAGAGAAGACAATGGTCGTAGAAGACAGAGCGTTGACGATGATGATGATGGAAGAAACAAGAGAGATGAGTTGAGAAATAGGAAGGATAATGCAGATGGTGATGGTCGTAAAGAGAAGCGGGAAGATCGGGATGATGGGAAGAGAAGCAGAGAAAGTGGTAGAAGTTCTGATCGTGATTACGACAGAAGGCGCCATGGTGATGGGAGGAGATGAGGTTTTTGCCTGGCAGACACAATCCATTGTTTTTTGTGTGTAGCATTTTGTTACTCCAGAGTTGTAAGATTCCGTAGAGAAAAACAAGGTTTGGGTATGTGGTATCTTTCTAGTAATGTATCCTCTCAAACTGCTAACCCCTGAATGGTCAGAAGTCTCTTATTTTTGGACATCTTAAACTTCAAACCTTATTTATTTGTCATGTTTTGCCTATCTCTGATTTTGTTTTAGATAGATCTATTGTCAACATGCTGGACTTCATTTCACGTCCCTCCTACACCTCATAAGACTGGCGTGTTGTAGCGCTTTTGGTCACATAATGGGGGAGATTACCAAGGAGATATTTTAATGGGAGTTAATGGTGGTGTTTAATCTATTCTCTTAGGTAAGCAGGTTAGGATTCAGGGAAGATTTGAACTAATTATTGATTGGAACGGTGGTGACACTGATGAGGTTGTCTGGTTGTGATTAATTAATTATTGTTGCTTCTCAGCTTAGTGAAATCTGAATTTTATAGTATGTTTTAGGGCGCTAATGTCGTCCATCTTTGGAGTGGGATGGGCCATGCAGTGCAATGATATCTTGCTTTATTTTTTTCGAAGATCCGGAATCTTAATGGAAGCTTTGCCTGCGCATTTTGACTTAAATTTCTTCACAGGAGTAGTTATATCTTCTTGCCGCAAGACATGATGCTGCTAAATCTTCAAATCTACGAACAGAGTTTTGGATGCATCCATGGTCATTGCAATGCAATGGGTTGAACTAGGAAACGCTGTGCTTTTTTAAACAAATTTTAAGTTTCCTTTTAAGCATTCATAACAGGTTAGGTTAGGTTTTGTGACCTTTAGATGTGGCGGTTGTGAGTTTCTCTTGTCATACAAGAAGTAGAATTCTCGATGTACATAAGTTGATGATCATAAGCTCTCACTTGCATAGCGTCAGCTGTAATCAAACTTCGCAGGATTGTTCATATACAAATAGATAACTACGAACTCTTTACCGGCAAGGTCAACTAAATTTTGTAAGATTTCAAGGTATTGTTTATCCAAAATCGTGAGATCGTTTGCCCACATATTCCTAACACATAATAAACGAGGATTGCCTAGTAGTGGTTCATATTTTGAAAGAATGTGCGAGATGTTTGCATGAGGATGAGCATTTTGGTATTTGCAGTATTACGTAATAAGAAGAGGGTCTACTACTTTGTCATTATGGAAAGTAGTGTGGAAACGGTTGGATTGAAGTAGTTTGTAAGTATGGGACTGGTCTGTAATTACACATCTGAGAGTTTGTTATTACCGTGTCACTTCAATTAAAGCGTGTAATGAGGTGATTATAAGTGAATAGAGAATCATTTATGACGTTCCCAATTCTAGTGAAAACCCTACATTTCTCTGTACTCTCATTTCTTCATATGGTATCAGAGCATCCATCGTCGGTGACTTCCGCTCATGGCGTCTTCATCTTTGTCGACTCCGATCTCACCATATATGCTATTCTTATCACTAATTTTCACCATCTCGTCCTTGTTAAGTTGAAGTCGCATAATTATAGCATTGGGAAGCTTCAATGTGAACGCGCCCTTGCCGCAAGTTCTCTTCTTCACCATCTTCAAGTTCAATCTCCACCGGAGAAACAATTTTCAAGCCCCCCAAAAGGATGTCGAAGTCGACCGCTCACAAGCTAGTTGCAATTATTATGGTCGCTAGCAGACAATTTTGCGTGTGACTAGTTTGTATGCAGTGGCGGACGCAAGATTGTAGATAAGCGGGGGCCAACTTATTATATGCATTTATGCAATAGTAATTTTTTCATCGAAGTGTACAATTTGTTAGTAAGAATATATAACGGGAACAATGTAAGAACTGAATTAGTCACATAATAATAATTTGAACTTATTTTTATAAGTACTAATATGTTTGTCCAGTTTCAAAACACAAATAATGTAATGATTAGCATAAAATTTAATAAAAAATAGTGTAAAATTTTACATTTAGAAGGACCAAGTCAACTATTTGACAACCTATAGGGGGCCAACATGTAATACTTATTTTAAAAACCCAATATAACTCAAGGGGTCAATATGAAATTATAGAACATTGGAGGGGCCGTGGCCCCCACTAGCCCCCCCTTGTGTCCGCCAGTGTTTGTATGCATACCGAATAAATCCCTACTATAGTGCAATAGCAGACAGAGTGTGTACTGGATAAACTTTGCTATAGTGCAACAGTCTGCAAATGACACTACATAGATAAACCAGCTTGAGAAAATTCAGATTAAAATTGTTTCTGCAAGTTGCCCTTAGTCCCCAAAAGTCTTGACTCAAACTTTTAGGCAACGGCCGGTGCGTCCTCGACCAACTCAACTACACCCGAATGGTACATGTGAGTCGTGCCAATGGTGTTTTCTTTATGCTTACATCCTAACTTTGTTTGATGTTGCTAGTCATTTCTTTGTTGTTTATGCTATGGAGTTTTTGGGTTGCCTTGCATTTTCTCGTTAACAGAGCATTGTTATTCTGAGACTGTGATTCGCCACGGATATAAAATGTCCTCGAGTTTGGGACACTGAAAGGGTAGAAATATCATTTTTCCGAACCAAAGGCGTAAAAGTGTCTTTATCTCAAACCTGAGGGGGTGAAAGTGTCTCTTACCACTTTTTCTTTTCTTTTTTAAGGATAAAGTGATGTTACGTAATATCGCCGACCCCACAACGACAAAAACAATTTCTTTCTTTCTTTTGACACGACATCCCAGACGAAGAATGTCGTCGTCGTGGTCGTTTTCCATCGGACGGTCAGTGGAGAAAGAGCCCCACGCTAATTACCTCGAGCCCTCCCTCATCCTATCACATCCATTCCGTACCATTTCCAGTCTTCTTCACTCTCTCTCAGTCTCTCTCAGTGGTTCAAAACCAGAATCGTCTTCAACAATCTCTTCAAATTTCCCATGTCTGCGCGACTATCAGGATAAAGGGCTTGTTGGGTATAGCAGAATCGTCTTTCTCATTGTTGATTTGGTAGGTATGGTTCTTTCTCTTTGATTCCATTGATCGGAGAGTGGGTTAATTTCTGTTCTTGTTTTTTGGGTTTAAAAAGACTTTTCAATTTGATGGAAGTTGTATGCCATAGTTCTTTCATCAGCTGATTAACTAGATCATATGTTCTAAATTCTTATCAGATTCTTATTGTGCTAATTTGGAAAAAAAGAAAAGAAAAAATCCTTGTTTTTTGCCCTTGCCATGATGGCCAGGATGACCACTTTTGGGGTGCTGAGATTAGTTAAAAGTGCATGTTCTTAGTAATCTTAAGTGTTGTTTGAGAAATTAATTGCTTCGGTCGACAAAATTTTGCTGTATAATGTGTCTGATTACACATACTATTTGATCAAATGAGTTCTGTTGAATTAGTTTTGAGATCTTTAAATAGCGGAAGGGTAAGTTGATAGGGGTCACCTTCCGCTAATGATTGCTGATTGTTGATTGGCTACTCATTCTATCTCAATGCCTATTTTGTATCTCTTGACATTTGCATTGATTGTGGCCAGACGACGGTGACATATGGTTACTTCATTTTTCTCATTACAAATCCATGAAACTCTATGGTTTTGGCAGTTGTGAAGCCTCTGTTGTAAGCACAAAATTGACCTTTTTCACATGCTGATCAAACGGCAACTTTGGGCTTTACCAGTCCCCGGTCTCTGCAGATGAGATACATGGAGGTCCAAATAGGAAAAATGAAACTGCTTCCTGCATCTATTACTATATATTCTTAAGTTACTGTAACTCCCAAGCGGAAAGTTTAGATACACCAAATTTAAATATTTATTTAGCCGAAGCTTTGAAACTATTCATCTTTCAATATGCGACATTTGCTACTAGATAAGTAGCTATAGACAAATATCATAGCTTGATTCTACAATGGCGCTCTCACTAGATTAAATTATTGTAAATTCCTTAACAGTCCGTTTGGATTTCCAGGGAATTTGAGCAGGGAATTAGGATTTGGATCGAGCTATTTTGTTATAAGAATCAGGCTCAAGATTTTGATTTGAGTGGAACCTTGTATTTTAGCTCCAACAAATCATTCACAACCTAATAGATTTCAAATGCTTACTAAACACATGTCATTTCAAATCTTACCTATTGGAGATATCGGGACTCTCTTTTCATACGCCATATTAGTCTTCCACTACCGATGTCTCCCTAACTAAGTTCATGTATATACAATGCAAATCTAAATTCAAGCTCTCTATCCATACACAACCTGTATGTCTTCAGCCAAACTCGTCATCTAGGTCTCCAATTACTGCTTGTGAGCTGTCAAACCAATCATTCAATCCTTACAGGAAGCTTATTTGTCGGCAGAAAATTTTATTTGCAAAAGTTTGTGCTGTTTAAGCACCTCCACTGGGAATACCAAGAAATACAAGCCTCAATTATGAGTTCCTATCTGAAATGAAACCTATATTGTTTAGTTATAAGGTGATATCAGACAAAATAGCCTTTGTTGATATAGTTGGTAGTGAGGGGTATTCTCTTTCCTCGCGTACTATCTCGACCAATACTCAAGTTTTGGATGTATTGATGCTTAATTTACCTCGTGGCATAGGTTCCATTGTTGACATATTACACAGGTGACAGTAAGTACTTATAATACCAAAAAGTCAAGAACAATTAATATAAGGTGAAAAGCGTAGCAAATGCTACAGATTTTCCTTTAGTACTGCTTCCAAAGCACTCCCTACTACTGTAGAGCTGGTTTTCATATGTACCTAGGGAAGTTGAAGGTCAACGTGATTTTCTTCTTCAAATGCTTGGCTACATTCTCAACTCTTAAGTAGGGGATGAAGGTATCAGTCGTTCGTCATGACCTGCCATGTTCACTCGTAACTTTGGACAATCATGTGGCTAGACATTGTCAGTCTTAGGGATGGCAATATGGTCCGATCCGATCTGTGATCCGAGCGATCCGGGACGAATGGATCGGATTCGGATCCGATCCAATTGAAAATGGATCGGATTTGGATCTGGAAAGCCAGATCCGATCGGATTTGGATCTGGATTTGGATCTAAGGGCAGATCCACCGGGTTCCGACCCGATCCGATCCGACGTATATGTGTGCTTTAAAAATATATTCATGTTACCTCCCCACTTTCACTTCCAAGAAGAATACATTAGTAGTTCCACCCTACAAAGCTATTTCTGTTGTGTTTTTGGCTTCATAACTTGCGAACATGCCTTAGCGTATGAAATACTGTTTATTTCTTATGTTATTTTTTGCATTTTATTGCAAACCCAAGTCGGATTTGATCCGAATCCGATCAGACCACGTATTATATGGATCTACGGATCGGATTTGGATCAGTTGGATGAAACCCGATCCGATCTGATCCGAAACCGGTGATGATCCGAACAGATCTGGATCGGATCTGGATCCCATTTCTCCTAGTCGGATCTGGATCGGATCTAGCCTGATCCGATCCAGATCCGACCCGTTGCCATCCCTAGTCAGTCTCACTTCATTTGTGATTTATGATATAAGAGAACTGATTCTGTAAGCATCTAAATGGCTTGTTTTTTAAGCACACGTCCTCACACACATACACTTAGTTTTCTATCTTCTAAAAACTTGTTTTATCCAGCTTCTAAACAGCATGCATTTTCTTCATTGTCTATGATTAAGTTAGAAAGTATCATTTTCCAGTGAGTGTTTGGTTGTTGTATGCCCACGTAATGCATCAAGGCTTCTCAAAATAGCAAGGAGAAAATTCAAAGATAGTTTCAGACAACAATAACGTTTTCTTCTATTATTTTGTGAACAGTGTTTATGGTTAGGACATGGTTGATTGCACTTGCATTAGAAATTACTAGGCTATGTATACAACTGTTCCTAACATGTTAAACATTTGTCTGGTATTCCTTTTAGGCCTAGAAATGGAGCAGACAAGGTTGAACTTGAGAACGCGTTGCTCTGGTACAACTCCGTCAGAAGAATCGGCTCTGGATACTGAAAGAAATTGTTTCAGTCACACAAATCTTCCGTCACTTAGCCCACCAACTCTACAACCCTATGCGTCAGCTGGGCAACACACAGAGAGCAATGCTGCTTACTTCTCGTGGCCTACTTCCAGTCGCTTAAACGATGCTGCTGAAGAGAGGGCAAACTATTTTGCAAACCTGCAAAAGGGGGTTTTACCTGAAACTCTTGGTCAATTGCCAAAAGGGCAACAAGCTACCACCTTACTCGAGCTTATGACCATTAGGGCATTTCACAGCAAAATTTTGCGATGTTACAGTCTCGGGACAGCTATTGGTTTTCGTATCCGAAAGGGAGTTTTGACAGATATTCCAGCTATTTTAGTTTTTGTCTCTCGCAAAGTACACAAGCAGTGGCTCAGTCCCATTCAGTGTCTACCCACTGCTCTAGAGGTTAGAGAAGTAATTGAGTTTTAGCCCCTTTTCCAATTACTTTCCTGGCATCCATCACATGCCATGTTACTTTTCCCTCGAAGAGGAATTGGTTTGTGATAACAATCATATTACCTATAAATTCATTTCAAACTGTTTAAAGCTTGAATTAGTGCTCTTAAATTGTTCGTTGAGTTTAAATTAGATTTTGCATTATAAAGGGACCAGGAGGTGTGTGGTGCGATGTTGATGTGGTCGAGTTTTCGTACTTTGGTGCTCCTGAGCCTGCTCCCAAGGAGCAATTGTACACAGAGATTGTGGATGACTTGCGTGGCAGCGACCCATGTATTGGGTCAGGTTCTCAGGTATACCGTCCCCCAAGACAAAGATATCATTGAGCATAATCCGGCTATAATTGATTAGATAATGCGGCATATTATTGATGTTTGCCTCTGTTTCTAATTTGTCGTCTCTCATCTGGAGGGTTTGTGTTAATTAGACCACATCTGATGGTTGTGTTTAGGTAGCAAGTCAGGAAACTTATGGTACGCTGGGTGCCATAGTGAGGAGTCAGACAGGCAGTAGACAAGTTGGTTTCCTCACAAACAGGCATGTTGCAGTTGACTTGGATTACCCTAATCAAAAAATGTTCCATCCTTTGCCACCAACACTTGGACCTGGTATATATCTAGGGGCAGTTGAAAGGGCTACTTCATTCATCACTGATGAACTTTGGTATGGCATCTTTGCTGGCATAAATCCAGGTAAAGCATCCACTGAGGGTCCTGATTATCAGAAATGTAATTCTGTCTGTATCATCCTCTTCATAATCAAGAGGTGCTCATAGAATTGATTTTGGATGACTTGGAGCCTTGCAATTAATCTTTGATTATTCGATCTTAGCTGCTGAGCCAATTAGTATTTGCATCTTACTGATAATGTGCCCTATCTAGCCACTAAACAGCAAAGGATGAAGCACCCTAAACATAGTGATCGGAGTACATGTGTACCTTGGACGTAGATGCTTTTGAACCGTGTGATGTGAGATGAGTGATCGGGGTTTTGCTAGGAAATTAGGGGTTAGTATTCACTCTCTAGAAAGTTTGGCGGTGGGGACAGTACAATTAGCCTTAATGTCTGAAGGAAAACTAGTGAAAATTGAAGTTTGGTAAAGGAGATAAAAAAACTAGCAAGCAGAATTAACAAGTAGCAACTGTTGTCAGTTGTAACCACAGGGTTTAAATCACTAACCTTCATAAGAGCTTTTTGATTTGTGATATTGGTAATGTAAGAGTTTGGCCCAATAATTTAGACTATATCCTTGTGCACCTATTTGATGACTTAGCTTTAAGCTTAAGCTTAAAGGATAAACAAAGAGAGTTCTTCCTGGTCAAATGCATGGGTGTCAACCATATTGAAGAGAAATTGGGACATTGTCTACGAAGGTGAGGTTAGTCTTTCTCAAATATAAGTGGTGACTGGTGACTACTGGTATCAAGTTCCCATTCTTGGAAGTGGAGGGCAAGAAAGGTAGAGAATTAGTTTGCAAGAGAAAGGTAGTTGAATGGGTAGAAGGAGAATGTTAAGTGAACAAAGTAGTGAAAGATCTGGTAGAATGAGATTCCCATTTTACTAGATATGTATAATCTGAAACAACACCTGTCATCAAATTTGGTTATCCCATTGGTGCAAGTTTTGAAAGGCCAGACACTGCAACTAATTGCCCCTACTCTTTTGTAACTGGCTCAAACTGAAGGTATATAGCCACCTTGAATAAATTGGTTTAACTTCAATGGTCTAACCATTTTGCTTGAACCCTCGACCTTAGTGTTTGCCAAATGATAAGAATAGCTTACAATTACTAGAGGTATGGTTTAACTTCAATGGTACATACTTCTACTGTCTTGACTATTCCAAATTTTGAAGTCTCAGTGTTTTGCTTGTCAAAGGACAGAGTCAATAAGGCCTCTCTTTTGGTCACTTTGCCTACCAGTTTTTCCGTTAATAAGGATGGAGTTAAGTGTTAATTCACTTGTAATATTCAGGCTGATGGGTAAATACTGGACTAGTTCCGTTGATGGACGTTAAGATGAGGTGTTTGTGTAATTTGTCTAACTACAAGAATAGCAAGTACAGTAATGCAAGACTTCAGGTGGAACCTTCGGACACCATGTGCATATGTTAAGTGTTGTAGTTGTGTGATCCAAGGCATGGTTCAGCCAACCTACTCGAGAAATCACGATGAATTGTACTGCCTGATGGTGATTAATTGTGAAACCAGGAAAAGCGATTGGTGCTAGTCCTTATTTATCTCATGTAAGCCAATACAGTTTGGTTCTGAAGGGTGCTACCACTAGTCCCCCACCCAGTCTGCCTATTTAGTATCTAATTGATGCAAATAGTGGAGTCAGGATGGTTAACCTGTTTCATTGGGTGAGTCTATACTGTCACATTGTGCAACCTTTTCAATGGCGAGTACTTTTATTATATAAAAAGTGTCCAGATGTTGGGTAAGGACCGGGGAGTCTGTATCGCTTTATGTTTAAACAATATGCTCATGTATCTCTTAGTCTATTTAGCTAGACATAAGTAAATCATATCAGCAGAATGCCGAAGACCATCAAACCCTTTTTCAATGAAACGTGCCAACTAGGGTCGCATATTAAACCAGAGACGAAAAACATAAAAATAATGACTGTTCAAAGTCATTCCGGCTAAACAACCTGGTAAGTCTGGTCTTTGGAACCCACCATTTAAACAGGGATGTGTTCAAGATGCACCCTGAAGGATTGTTCTTATTTCCCACACCTAGGTCCGTGTCATATCAGATGTCATTTCAGGCTGGTGTCATATCAAGATGCACCCTAAAAAGTCTGGTAAGATCTCTCAAATGATTGGAATCTGGACGTAAAAACCCCGAAGGAACCAATTATCTTATACTCCTCGGGAATATTCCCACAGCATGTGGAGAATGGAAAGAGTCTAGTTCTGAAATTCTGTTGTTGTGTGATATAGAAACTCAAAGTTTTGTCTACGAATTTAGCCGTTGCTGAGGCAGGATAGTATGATAAAACATGTATGAAGTAGCAAACATGTACAGCATGTTTGCTACTTCTTGAATCCCTGACGAGATTGGTGCAACAATATACCTTCACCCCGTATTGACATTTGTGCCCTGTTGACCTATGTTTCCGAGATGATTTTGAGCGCATGGAACGAGTGATGGGGTTTTAGTTGTGAAGTGTTAAGGATGGGCTAGGTATTCACTCTCTTGGGTGTAAGATCACGGACTGTAGGACTTTGTCTTATGTGTCAGAGCATCAACAAGGAAAGTGGAAGTTGGTAAAAGGAGATGAAATCATGGTAACTAGCAAAACCAATGTGTAGCAGCCTGCGCCAGTCAGGTTTTATCCTGTGGTTTGTATCTTTAACCAAACTAGAGCTTTCTGATCTGTGATAATCTGAAAAAGTTTAGTCTATTAATGTTTTTTTTCTCTCTGATTCTCAATGAATAATAAGATCTATGTGGAACAAGCCATCACTTTCTTTCCACACTTGTGCTCTTAATGAATAATAATAAGATTTATGATGCAGGATCCACGTTACCTAGAATGTGATCAGCTTAAGTTGGTGGAACATGAACTGGCACCACTATACCATGGGGAATTCGGTACATTAGGTTTAGGGGTAGCTTTCTCTGTTTTCTTGGTTGGAACTTTGTGTGTTTTGTGAATTTGAGACCCATCTCAAGACATCTTTCTGTATTTTCTCTAGTCAAAGCTCTACCATTGTGCATTCACCATATTTTGAAGATTTAACTGTGAATTTTCCTTCTCTGGGAATATCCAAGGCAAACTTACTGAAATAGTCGAATTCAACATACAAGGACGCTGTTCTGGAATGCCTGATCAAAGCTGTTATTCGCTAGGGTGTGAAAAAATTTCTGTAATGCAGGTCAGGCTGGTAAAAGGGAACTAAAGACGTCTGAAAACACCTAAGATATACTTTGGTCCTATTATATCATTCTAGAAACCGATATAAACCAAAAAGGCACCAAATGCAGATAAATCTACGCACTTGCATACCTTTCTTATTCATATATGACATAGATCTTGAAATTATTAAAAACAGCATATAATTGTTCAACAAAAATTATGATCCCGATAAAATCAGATGTAATAGAAAATCTCACTGTAAGAAAAAGTAACTTTGAAAACAACCGAAGACGAAACCTACGTGACAAAAGATTCCACGATCTTCGCTTTTGGAAATGATCTCTGGAAATCATGAATGGTGGTAATTTCCCACTTTTCCGAAAGACTCGATATCCTCCCACTCTCATCTTCTTCATTGATAATCGTCTTCATATCTGTCCATTGCATAGTAAAAATACCATTCTAGAACCTGATGTAATGTTTGTAAAAGACATGAAATACAGCTAAATCAACAGAGTTGCATACCTATCTTATTCATATGTGAGATCTTGTCAGAAAGCTGAAGTATAAAATTCTGAAAACAAACGATTATGAAACCTAAGTAAAGAAAACATTCCAAGATCTTCTCTTCTGGAAATGATCTATGGAATTCTGCAATATGGTAATTTATCGCCAATCCAATTAGGAAGACTCAACTTCCTTCCACTGTTATCTTCGTCCTCGTCGTCTTCACCGTCATCAGCTTCACCCCCCAAGAGGCCAAGACCATATCCTTCATCAAATTGAAATTGTCCACAGGAAACTCTGAGTAGGTGGTCACCGTTTTTGAGTTCTATGAGAATTATATACACTAGGGCAAGGCAGTAGCAGGACCTATCTATTCTATATTACAATTACCGTATTGACCTTGCTTTTTTTTTTCTCTTAATTTTCAGTGGGATAATATATTTTTTTTCCATAGAACATAATATACAAATGGGTAAATGACAGAAACCACCCTGGCATACGGCACAATACCAGAATAGTACCCTGAACTATGGAAAATACCTCAAACCACCCTTCTATCACTCCAAACATGCGACGAAAACCACCCTTCCGTCCATATTCCCAGTTAACATATTCTTTGACACAATTTTACCCGTAGATGGTGAAATGGCAGGTTTATTCTCTAACTTTAATAATACTTGACCAAACTATTATTCCACTCTCTTTCTATCTCATGCTTCTTCTTCCTCTTTGCATCAACATACACCACCGCAACCCACAATAGTGCCACCCCTACCAAATTCCCACCCCAAAACCCAACCTCCACCCAAAATCCCAAACCAACGCCAGCCTCCAAAATCGAAACAATCATTCATTCAACAGTCAACTTGAAATGCAGAACAACACACATCCTCATTAGCAACGAAATTCCAGTCTCTTCCGGGGATGGACAACCGCGACATCCATGCTACTCTCTTACCTAAAATTCGACTTTGAAGCTACTAAACCAAAACTCCAAGATTGAACAATTCTTCAAAAAGAAACAGTGGGTAAAGAGCTAATGTTCTGAAAGAAAATTCATTAGCATACTTAAATCAGTAGCTTTTGGTTGTAATCGACATAGGAGGCAGGGAAAGCTAGTAGAAGAAGTAACCCTTACGAGTACCGGCGACAAGAGAACCGCACAACGCACAGTGAAATCAGTCCCCCATATTACAAACCCGTGTCATGGGCGAAGTCACCCTCACATCCAAAGGACTGAATTTTGGCATTAGCCCCATTTTCAAGACATTACTTTGTTCTTCAACGAGCACTTGGTGAGATGAGTACTCTGTCGATATGTCCTCGCCGCCCTTCACCATTAATCAATCCACTGACAAGATCTGGGAATCAAAATTGACTATTGTCCGTCATCATCTGAAGATTTAGAAATTTGCTTCGCCGTCCAAGAACCCGGCCAGATCTGTAAATCGGAACCGGTTACTGATCGATTTTGACTCTCGATCCCTAGATCCTCTGAAGTCCGAGGAGGAATTAAAGCAACCTGGTTGGTGTTGACCAGTGATGGAGGAATCGGTCCACACACCGGATTTCGTGGCTTCCCTGAGTATTCTCCTATGAGCAAGAGCATAGAGGTGAGATGTCTGAGAGAGGGAGAGGCAAAGAGTGAGAAAACGAGAGTGTTTCGGTGTGGATTTTGTGGTGGTGGACTGGCATCGGCATAGGCATCGGCATCGGCATCGGACAGTTTTGGTGAAGTATGAGATGTTGAGAGAGAGAGAAGATTTTTGTTCATTAACATGTTGTACATTCTTATCTAGAAAATATAGGGGGTGAAACGGGCTTTCCACGTGTTCCGTTAGTTACAAGGGTGGTTTGGGGCATTTGCCATACGACAGGGTAGTGATTTGGTATTATGCCATGCGTCGGGGTTTTCCTATCATTTATGGTATATAAATCCTAATCTAGCCTACATGTAACAGGGTTTCAACCCTGGACCTATGCAGGGGCTTTGAATGCTCTACCACCGAGCTAGCACCTCTGCCGTGGGTTAATATCGTAATCCGCATTTTCTGAACATAGATTGTAATTTATTAATCTGTGACAAAGTTATGGTGATTCTTCTGAGTTGTGGTATATTAGATTGCAATACCTGCACATTCATGAAATTATTTACCAAGTCTTACCTTCCATACACTGCTGGAAACACATTACTGGATATGGGCATGTTTTTGTTAACCAACAATAATTTAGTTGTCCGCCGGTTAATTACTATATTGACAATGTGAACGGAACTCAGACAACAAGTTAATTACTATATTGACAACCTGACAAGTATAAAATAGTATTAAGGAAACATTTTCTGGAGACGCTTTCCTGATAAAAAGAAAGTAGGCCATCACAACCTGACCAGAACTCAGAAGAAAATAGAAAAAGAAACACAATTGAATGCTAGAGAAAATCAAAATCGTGGTTATGGTATCCTTATATGAATTATCAAAGTTAGTTGTCCGCCTTTACCATATCCTAGTAAAGGTTCTTTCCGAAGAAAATAGTGTACTTTTTAACCTGCAAACACCATCAATTACACACCCTTGAAGTCAACCACATATTAATAATAAAAAACATTCACCTTATCAACCTCCATCAATTGCCACCATATTTGTTGAATCGGCTGGTTTCCTTGGCAACTTCCCGCATGCCTCAGTAGTTACATTTAGAGCCACCGAAAAGTGGTTGTGGACTGTTTAAGGTATAAACTTAAGGTATCTTTCATCTTTGTTTATTGACATGTCTCAACAACTGACAAGTAGCAGAAATTACTCACTTATGCCTAATTTGTTGCCTTGCAGACAATCTTTTAATTTACAAAGGTGTTGTCCTCCAAATCTTCTTCCTTCGTTTTCCTTTGCCCATAAGTCAGATGATTTAATATTGTAAAATCTCCCAGATGATTCGAATCTGGATCTAGAATCCCCTGAAGGAACCTAAATATCTGTTTACTCCTCTGGAATTTTCCCACACTGTGGAGACCGGAAAGAGTTCCAGCTCTGAAATCTGGTTGTTGTATGCTATAGATACTTAAAGTTCGGCTACCATTCTAGCTAGGCTGAAGCAGGATAGAAAATTGTAGTGTATGATATAGCATATAGAAGCCGGTTCACTTGTGAAACATCATACACTATACAACAATATATTTGTGTACATATTAGTACCGCATGTTTGCTACTTCACTAATCGCTGATGAAATTTGGTGCAACAATATACCTTCACTTCGTAATGGCAATTGTGCTGTGTCGCGCACCAAAGAGTAATTTAGTAAAGACCCTGTGTCGCGCCACTAAAGAATCATTTAATAAAGGCCCTTAAAGATAGTTACAATTATAGGCATTGGTTGCCGTGATGATTTTAAGCACATGGTAAGAGAGGTAAGGATATTACTTGTGGGTTGAAGGTAACTAGCAAAACGAATGTGTAGTAGTCAGGTCCGATCCTGTGGTTTGTATCTTTGATCCATACAAGAGCTTTCTTATTTTTGAAAATAATATTGAACAAGTTTAGTCCGTTAATGTTCTTTTTTCCTTTTGTTCTCTCTGATTCCTAATGAATATTAAGATCTACCTGGAACTACCTGTTAAGAAAATCTGTTAAGATTTTGCATCAGAATAAGGTGTAGAAGTCCTATTCGACAGGAGTTAGTTTTTCAGTTCCATGCTTTTAGAGATATTCCTTAATTTACTGAATCTGTTAGTCATGTTCAGCTTAGTTGTTAGTTCTTATCTGCTGTCCTTTTTTTTCTCATAGTTGGTTCATGTAATCTTTATTTAAGAAGTTCTGCAATAAAGGAGTAATAGAGTCACAGAATTACAGAACTTTCTCTCTCCCTACATACAGTTTGAGTGTTTTTAACACAACCATCACGTCTTTGCGCACTCGTTGTGGTTTGTATCCTAGTTTTTTCTTTCCCTCTTATTCCACTTCCCTGCCTGTGCATCCTAGAATTCTTATGCAGTATCCATGTTAACCTAGAATGTGATTAGCTTTAGTTGGTGAACAGAACCTGCCAACATTATACCATGGGGAATTCAGTTCATTAGTGTTAGCTTCGTCTGGTCTTTTGTTAGGAACTTTGTGTGTTTTGTGAATTTAAGACCCATCACAAGACACTTTCTGTATTTTCTCAAGTGAAAGCTCTAGCATTGTCCATACACCATATTTTTGAATATTTGACTGTGAACTCCCCCTTATTATAGAAACATCCAAGGCAAATTTATTGAAACATTTCGTTGAACACAACCTTGCAGGATGCTAGTGTACCATGTTTTGGAATGTTGGATCCAAATTGTTATTCGCTTAGGTGTGAGAATATTGTTGCAACACAGTTCGGGATTTTAAGAGGCACCTGAAAACATTCAAATCTATACTTTGGTTCTGTTTCTCCATAGTAAAATCCAAATATCATTTTGAACCTGATATAAACCAAAAAGACACCAAATGCTGCTAAATCCATATGAATTGATATTGAAAATTAATAAAAACTGAATCAATTTATTCGAGAATTAAGTTTCCTGATACAGTTTAGATCATTAGATGTAATAGAAAATCTTACAAAAAGCAAAAAACTTTGGAGACAACTGAATATGAAAACTGGGTAGACAAAAGATTCCATGATCTTCTCTTTGGAAATGATACTCTGGAAATCTGGACATGTGAAAATTTTTCACTGATCTCTGGACACTTCTTGGCAGCAGTATTGTTCATAGGATAAAATGTATTAAGAAAATGCTCGTGGAGACAGTCCTAGTAGAAAGATATTAGGCTATGACAAACTCACAGGAACCTGACAATAAACAAAAATGGCTCATTATTAGTGAATACTATAGAATCAAAATTTTGGAAATTTTATCCTTATTTGAGGCATCGTACTTAGTTGTCCATTAAGACCACATCCTAGGAAAGTCTCTTTCTGAAGAAGAACTGTACTCTTTGACCTGAAAAACACCATCAATTATACTCCCTTGAAATCATCCACATAAGTAGTAAAGGTAGCACGCGCCACATGTACCTCTGTCAATAGTCATCGTATTTGTTGAATCTGCTGGTTCTCGGTTAACCTCTTCCATACCTCAGGAACAACACATTTAGAGCCACTGTAAAGTGGTTAAGTGGATACTGTAAGGTTTATAATTAAGGTATCTTTGCTTATTGGAAGCATAAGGAAGTGTCTGGAAGAGTGACAAGGGATAGAAAGTAGTCAACTGGAGGTATCTTACTGGTAGCTTTTGATGACATTTCCCTCACACAAGTAGCTTTAGAAGTCGAACCCAGAGTATCTTACTGGTAAATTCGATATCCCAAATACCATTATTGTGAGACTAAGGAGGACGGGCATGTTTCCACCGGAATAAACATGCTATTACATGTATTGATTTTAAAGACAGAACAAGCTTAGAATAACTCCAAAGGGCACGGCCAAGATTCAAATTTCATGGTTTGCGTCGCAGAACCCTCAATCTCTTATGCTTTTGTTCCCCTAACCTGAAAGCTTTTATTGTACCGTATGTTTATTATGTTTTCTTGAGGTAGACCTCTTCCAGTTAGGGAAGAAATGAGACGGGTCACCATTAACTAGAATTGAGAATCGAACTTGGATATGCACCAGTACATCAACGTCTCCATTTCGTGTAAGAAGCCCATTTTTCAATAATATGCATAATAAATCCCCAACTCACGTGATCAAAATCATTTTTCTATGTCGAAAGTTTACACATGATTTCTGCTTACCTTGCTTTAAACGAGAATGCACCACCTCATTAGCAATCAAAACAACTTCTACAATCTGCCATACACCAACGAAAGCATCCTTGTCTTCTGAAACCTAAATCTCCATTACTTTCATTAGAGCATGTGATTAATGTTATTGTCCTATCTATCACCAATGCATGCAGTTTCACCCTGGTTGTGCAATCAAGATCTGCATTGCATTAGAAGTGGATCGCTGCAGTTGACAGTCAGTTGATTATTAGTGTTGTAATCGCTCAAATCACTTGTGTTCAGAACCTAGGATAAGCGCATAGAAGCACAATGAGGTCCTTTCTTCTGTATACCTAACTATTTATTTGTAGGCACTAAAATTCAATTCCAACTGAAGGTTTTCATTGGTTGAAGTGTTGGACTATTATGCCCTTTGACTCTATAGCATTCTTTTTAAATTGACCAGACCCTGTTGTCGATTGAACTTGCAGTGTCTTCCATGTCCAAAGGCCTACTAACTGTAATGCGATGACTTGCAGAGACATTTGTGAGAGCCGATGGGGCATTCATCCCTTTTGCCGATGACTTTGACATGTCCACTGTGACTACATCAATGAAAGGTGTGGGGGAGATTGGAGACGTGAAAATCATGGATCTGCAATCTCCAATAAATACCATCATTGGGAAGCAAGTGATGAAGGTTGGAAGAAGTTCTGGGCTCACAACTGGGACTGTGTTGGCTTACGCTCTCGAGTACAACGACGAGAAAGGGATATGCTTTTTAACTGATTTCCTTGTTGTTGGCGAGAACCAGCAGACGTTTGATCTCGAAGGAGACAGTGGAAGCCTGATTGTTTTGAAGGGTGACGACGGGGAGAAGCCTCGGCCAATGGGAATCATCTGGGGTGGAACTGCTAATAGGGGCCGGCTTAAGTTGAAAGTTGGGCAACCACCAGAGAACTGGACTAGTGGTGTTGATCTTGGGCGACTGCTTAATCTACTTGAACTTGATATCATCACAAGCAACGATGCATTAAAAGGTCTTCTCTCTCTCCTCATCTTCATGTTCATTTTGCAACTCTTTCTGAAGGCAACCATTTTTATGCTGGTTTTGATTGGTCAGAGAAAAGTTATCGTGTATTTGAACGCTAAGGCCTTGTTTGGGTAAGGGTTAAAAGGGAGGGGTAGGGATAATTTTGTACCTCTTGCTCCTTATCCCGTGTTTGGGTGCGATATTAAGAGCAGATATAGGACTAATTATTAGGTACTCCGGAGTAAATGATGTGTCCGTACTCAAATCCTTACGACGCATGAGACATGATAAGAAGTTATTACGTGTCATGTGTTGTATAGACTAGAGTACAGATACGTCATTTACTTTGGACTACGTAATAACTACTCCAGATATAGGGTGGGTTTGGTATGAATTATTTGCAACTTAAGTTGACTTACAAGTTTATGTCAAAAAAGTCTACGACAAAAAAGATGAACAAAAATTTAGACGTGTTTGGTGTAAAAGATGTTTTAACTCTTAAAGTTCAAAAAATGCTTCAAAAACCCAACTTTTCTTAGACTCAAATTTAACACTACGAACTTATAAGTCGAAATCCAACTTTTCAGGTTATAAGTCGATACCAAACACTACTTTTAAGTTGGCTTCAACTTATAATCCTAAACTGACTTATAAGCAGCTTATAGGTCATACCAAACTCCCCCATAAGCTACATTTTCTTATCCAATTCGCTACATTTTGACTACAAGCTTGTAGTACCACTGGGGGTGGTATAAGCCACAGTATAGGGGGATCAAGTGGATGTTAGAAAAAGACCAGATTACCCCATATAAAAGATAGATGTGAGAACAAACTTCAATAACCAGTAGTTGTTTCATCTGACATGTTATTACATATCCCTGCAGCTTATTCTGTCCTAAACCAAAAATCACTTATCCTTGCCTTATCCCAGTACAATCATATCCTACCTCATATCCCAGTATATATCTTATCCCCATAATTTAAATCTCTTAACCCAAACGAGGCCTAAGAATACTAATAGTTATTCTGATTCAGCTTTGCGTTGCTTGAACACCATTTCCTGATTTGGATTTGCAGTAGCAGTGCAAGAACAGAGGGCTGCTTCAGCAGCAACTGTAGTGTGCTCAACAGTGGGGGATTCTTCACCGCCCGATATAATGCTCCCAAAGGACAAAGTGGAGCCTCTTGGCCTCCGTATCCAGACAATTCCTTCGGAAGATTTAGCAGCAGCGGTCCCAGATATGAACTCACTACCTGTTGAAACAGACTATCCCTCAGATGATAAAGTGAATGTGGGCCCGAGTTTTGAACATCAGTTCATTCCGAGTTGGTCACCTCTGCACAAGTCTCCTCAGGAGAAGGGAGAGGGATCTGGGAATCTCTCTGGGCTGAGAGGTCGTGGATCGGATGGGGATGTTTGCGTTTCGCTCCAGTTGTGTGACAATGAGGCCAAGAGGCGGCGGTCTGAACCCCCTACAGGTACATGAAAGTGAAAAAATAGATTTGTTCTGTTGTAGGTTGAGCGGCGGAAGAATTGAAACTTTGTGTATGGGATGGTCTTATAAGTTGTAGCATGAATACGCTTATTTTGAACTAAAAAGTTTTTGAAGCAAAAGGTCTGATTATGTCTAATGTAACTGTGTCTAATGGTTGGGTGTGGTTGTGATGGAAGTGTAGAAATGCTGATTGCATTCAGCTCTTGCGATTCTATATTGTGCATCTACGCGGACTCCATTTCTGCTTCAGTATTTGTGTGAATCAGGCATTTGAGATGCTTCAAAAGATAGGCATGCTTCTAAGTGCGTACCAAAACAGACTCTCAAACTCATGGACGAATGGAGAGCTACAAAGTGACTAGGTGTCTTGGTGCCTTGTAATGCATCTATAAATAGGCATGTTCCGAATGGCGATCAAAGATTTTCGATAATAGGCCGTGGTTTCTAGTAGGGAGGCATGGGCTTGAGGGGGTTCTCCAAAACATAAGGCTTCTTTAGTTTGAAGTTTATTGGTCGTTCCTCTTTGAGATGGAGTTTTGGTGTCTTCTATTTGGTGAGTGTATTCTAGTTTGCTTTTATTTTTATTATATTTCTCATCAATGTGGATTGTCTCTCTTTATTTTTTATCTCTCTTTCAGGTGTTATTTCTCTAAATTCGTACGTGTTTTCTATCAACTCACATATATCTCTATATCCCTAGCGGACTAGTGGTATGAGCCAAACTACACTATTGGTACGAGTCAAATGACGCTGTAGTCTAGACATTGACATAACTCCACTAAATGGGTCGTCGTAGACAACATTTGTCTTTCTTTTACTACATGATTGTTTTTTTTTTTTTTTTTTTTTTTTAGTAGATCTTCATGATTGTTAGACGATGCTCGATGAACTTATGAAGAGAGAAAACAATGGCTCAAACACATGAGCTGCACAACATGCGAGAAGCTTCACTAGTGCGATTGAGACGTGGCAAATGCACAGTCCTCCATGACTGACTAAGTTGATAAATGTTACTACTACAAATGCTAATTTACTGTACATATGCTACATGATTAATGAAATCTTATGTGTGATACTTATAAAAAAGGCTTCAAATATGGCTTATACTAAAAACTAGTGTGTTTCGCATATTTTGATTTTTTTGTCTAGTTCTAATTTTTATGAAAAAAATGACTGCTGCCAATGAGAGTTGGGTGAGTTGGTAAGGCTCATCTCCTCGCTAGACCGAGGTTTGAGTTCGAGTCCTGCTGTCGTCGGTCTCTCTTGGTGAGTGATCTGTAATTCCCTTTGTAAGCTTTCAAAGAGCCCTAAAGTCTGCCCTGACCCTGGGATGGGACAGGCCGCCCTAAACTTTGAGAAAATTTTAGATAATCTAAGAGCACCACGTAAGAACGACACTTGGTATTCCACATCATTCATTAACTAACACATGTTCCATTAGAGTTTTTTTTTTGAAAGAATGTTCCATTAGAGTTAACCACTACCCCTAGTAGATTATAGAAAAAAATCATATTCTTATGTGGCTATTTTCTCTCTTCCACCCACTCTACTTTTTATTACACGTGTTGAAATGTGAGTGGAATGGAGCACCACGTGGATTTACTCTATGACCACATAAGAATTGCCCCTAAAAAAATGACTGCTTAGGAAAGTGGTAACCAAATGGGTATATATATTTGGGCTCCTTAACTAGGCCCGTGCTACAAAAAGCCCAATTTGCAACAGACGGTAGATATTGGCCCATCTAACGAAATCAGCAACCATATATATCCATCGCCGACCTCCCAAACCCTAACGCACACCTCCCAATCGGCGAGCGAGAGAGAGAGAGAGCAAGTGTAACCTACTGCGAAAATGGTGAAGTTCCTGAAACCAAACAAGGCCGTCATCGTCCTGCAAGGCCGTTACGCCGGCCGGAAAGCCGTGATCGTGAGGTCCTTCGACGAGGGGACCCGCGAGCGCGCGTACGGGCACTGCCTGGTGGCCGGGATCTCAAAGTACCCGAAGAAGGTGATCCGCAAGGACTCGGCGAAGAAGACGGCGAAGAAGTCTCGCGTCAAGGCCTTCATCAAGGTGGTGAACTACAACCACATCATGCCCACTCGCTACACCCTCGACGTCGATCTCAAGGACGCCGTCTCCGCTGATGCTCTGACGTCGCGGGACAAGAAGGTGACGGCGGCCAAGGAGGTGAAGGCCCGGTTCGAGGAGCGGTTCAAGACTGGGAAGAACCGTTGGTTCTTTTCCAAGCTCCGGTTCTGAAATGGTTCTCCGGATCTGGTTGTTCTAGCTATCTCTTTTATCTTATCATGTGTTTTGATTTAGGAACTCTGATTTGGTGTTGAAGTGAGTTTTGTTTAAATGTTTTAGACTTTTGGGATACTAAAGAGTTTTGATATGATGGTGCTATGTGATGAAATTTGGTATGATTGATTATTGTGCTCTATGCTGAAGATTGGTATCTGTGATTTTATAGCTATAATGATGTACCATTGGAGTTTTGATGGTATTTTGTGTCATTTGTGCAATGCCTGAACCAGTTAGGTCTGGCTTTAATTATTAAGGTAGAAACACTCATTTATCTTATGCAATAGCATAGGATAAAATGGCTATGTTGCTTTTCTAACTTGTTTGGATTAGAGAACTGAGATTTAATTCCTCCATGTCAATCATTATAAACATAGCATGAACTTGGCATTCTGTAACTTAGAGAACAATTTTTTAGTCTCCTCTCGTATGAATGGTAATTGTGATAACTTAGAGAACAATAATTCTAAGTTGGTAACTATCTTTGATTTGTAGCTAGAATGATGTTGTGAATTGGATGAAGTACAATTGGGGTTTTGATGCTATTTTGTGGATAAAATTAGAATGTTGCTCTTCCCCTGAGGTTGATTGGAAAGGTTTTCCTAACATATTTCGATTAGAGAACTTATATTTAAATCCCTAGTGTCATCAACATAAACTTAGATGAACTCGCATTCTGATAACTTTAGAGAACAATTCATTCTCCTCCTGTATGATCTGTCTGTTGTAGGTCCTTTTGTTTTACCCTTTTAGGTGAAAAATCTCTTGTTCACATGAATACCAAGTCGGAGTTCTCTGGAAGAGATCAAATCTGTGATGCTGGAACAGTTAATGTGTAGATAATCTAGGCGATACCTGAAATAAGCTATGTTTAAGGTTGATAGACGTGTTAATCTGCGGGGCTGATAGCTTCTTACCCGTAGGCTCAATGGCACACGATTGGACTTGATTTCAATTTTTATCAAGCGATGTGGGGTTGTAGCATTTCATAAGGTTAGTGATGACATTGTGTCTATGACACGACCTGTATGGTATTAACTCTGTATCTTGCCGTATGAAGTAGCATTTGGATTTTGATGGTCTTTAGTGGATAATTTAGGATTCATGAGTTCAATGCGTGAACCAGTTAGGTGCTGCTTTAATAGTAAAAAGTAGAAACACTCATTTGAAGAGTTTTGTGCAAATAGCAGACGATAAAATTTCTATGTTGTTCTCCCCTGAGGTTGATTGGAAAGGTTCTTCTTTTGTATTTGGATTAGAGAACTGAGATTTAATTCCCCCATGTCATCATCATAATTCATTCTCTTCTCGTATGATCTGTTCGTACTAGGTCCTTATGTGTCACCTTTTTGGTGAAGAATCTGAAGTTTCTGTTTGTGGGATATATATCGACTATTCTTGAACACTAAGTCAGAGATCTCTGAAAGAGATCATATCTGTGATGCTGGAACAGTTAATTTGTAGATAGGCCAGGAGATATCCGAAATGGCTAATTTCTAAGGATGTAGAAATGTTAATGTGGGGCTGATAATATCTTACATGATCAGATTTTTCAAGTGATGTGGGATTAGTAGTATTTCAGTAGGATAGGGATGGCATTGTGTTTGTTCGCGACGTTATCTGTATGGTATCATATGTTGACATATGTTTTTATTCATTTCATTTCCCCTTATTATAAGTGGAAAATGCAACTAACCAATTGGCCATGTTTATATGCTTGCTGTGACCAAACTTGAGGTCGTATGAGTTTTGGCCATTTGTGTTTACTCCAACCAAAGCCATCCTTCAAGCAAAATCCACAATCTGAATATTTAGCCTTTGTATTTCCCCGCTTGCTTGAACAACTCACCATCCCTTTGGAACAGGGAGAGTTTGTATAGTTTGATTAAAGTTAGTGGTACGATAAGAATGGTATTTGCTTGCTACTTATTTGTATGTGTAAATTAATAAGCATGCTTTTGCTTACTGGAATCCGTGGCTATCCTATTTTGGATTGTTTTTCCCTTGAGTTGAACTCTTCTGATGGCTGGTTATAAGTTTATGCTGGGTGTGGTGCCTTGAAGTATTGTATTTTGTAACAAGTCGTATTAAAGGCTTGAGGCTTAGAGGTCAAATTGATATAGAAGAGACTGATGCAACAGTGTGTTCTTCTTAGTTACTAGCATCAAACTGGATGAAATGAGAGTTGATGGTCTGGTATAATTCTTGGGTACAAAACTACCACTGAATCAAATTGCCTGCGAATTTGTGGATATGATCGGATAAAACTGTTGGGATTCATCAACCTATTGGTCGTTTGAAGTTCTGTTGTGGTATAGGATTTACTGTGTCTGGGAGGTTGGTGTTCTCAATATTTTGGACATGCATATCATTTGAACTCATTTGCTATGCAATTGGTAGAGGTCATCTGTCTCCATAAAACTGGTTACAGTTGTATAGCTGTTGTTCGACACCTCGACTTCTGCCTTTTGTGCGCTAGTGAAGGTCAATATCCCTCTTGGTGTTAACAAGAACTCGAGCACGTTTGGGTGAGGTTAGCTTGTTAGCCTCCTTTTAAATTCTGCCTGGCCATTACTCATTTTCGTTGGAGAGACTGTCAATGTTGCTGTCTTATAATAGGTCGAACCAATGAAAACCTTTTTAGATTAGTTGTGTTCGTTGTTTTCTTGTTTTCTTGAAATGTAGTCGATCTCATTAGGAAGAGCAAAATCAAAGTCCCGTAGTACAGCAGACTACATAAAAACTACTGTTCATGGAAAGATACCGAACTACGTAATTAGTCTGATAATTTGCGTAGGCAGATCTGTCTGGCTTGTGCGCCTTGCTAAAAACACACCGATCCACTAATTGGCAGTAGAAGTCAAAGTGAATGGCCGGTACTTAAATCTAGCCAAGAGAGCCACATCCTGGTAATGGCAGCCTCTAAAATTCAAGCCAAGAGAGCCACATCCCAGTAGGCAGGATTATGCGTCCCCTGCGAAAAAGGGATAATGGGAGAGCAACTAGTATTAAAAAACATGTATTTAATTGAATTATGAATAGCGTAGAGCATTCCAAGCTCCACAATAGTCGAAACCATTCGTATCTGTGGTGTGGATTTCTGTCCCTCATGTGAAATGCTAATCTCTTCAAACCCCATCTATATATAATTCAGCTTGGGAATTTTTAGTGTTCATTTGAAGTCGTGTAACGACCGTCACATCTCGAAGTAATAAACAGTTGCATCAACATCATGTCCATTCTATCTTGCCAAAGTCAGCAAACTAGACATTCTACGTTTTTGAATTCTTTGTCCCATCACTTAGTTGTAAGTTGTAACCTTAATGTAGTGGTGCGATTTCGGTTCGGTTCAACCGAGAACCGAACCGAAACCGGTGTATTTGAACCGAGCGGACGGAGGAACCGAACCCGCCAACCGATGAACCGACCCGGAACCGGTAGTATACCGGGTACGGTTCGGTTTTGTTATTTACGGAACCGGAACTGGAACCGGAACCGGTCCGGAACCGAAAACTCCAACGGCAAACAAATCAAAAAAAAATAAATAGTGACCGGTTCATAACCGGAACCCTACCGAAACCGAACCGGTGAAGGAACCGGTTCCGGTTGACGGTTCGGGTTCGGTTCTAGCGGAACAAAAATCCCGGTTCCGGTTCAACCGAACCGAACCCGGAACTTGAACCGCCGAACCGAACTGAAACCGACCGGTTCCGGCTACAATCGGTTCGGTTCCGGTTCGGTTGAACCGAAATCGCACCCCTACCTTAATGTAGTTAAGGGGAGAACAACAGTGCTAGGAAACACCTTGCCATTTGAACTCATTGTCCGATTTTTTGGTTTGCTGGAGTTGTCTTTTAGAATACCTTTTACGGTGATATCCTTTTCAATGCTAATATAAAGTATTTGATTTCCTCCGCTGAGAAAGTGGATACGTCAAACGCCGTTCTGCATCTTCCCTACATGTGGCTCATAGAATATGCATAACGTTCTTAATCACATCAATGTCACTCAGGAAGAGGTTTTCTAACTAAGACTTGAAATGTTGGTTTGGGGCATGCTGTACCCAAACATCCTTCGTCCAGGAGCATCTGAGAAACAATTGGTCAGTAGTCCCAACCTCCCTACTATAGATTCTGGAACCTGGGGGTTATACTTTCTGCTCAGGAAATCCATGGCTTAAAAAAAAAATATGACAACACTTCCATAATAAAAACTTCCACTTTTCTGAGAGGTTACACCCCATAGTCTTCCTCACAAACTATTTTGAGGTGGATTATGCCAATTTTGATCAAGGACATGCTGGCTTGAGTATAGCATTGTTCGCGCTGCATATGAAGTTGTATCTTGAATTAGTGGTGAAGTTTCCCGTCTTCGTATACAGCCAGATTTTTATATCCTTGAGGTACCTTAATCTATGAACGATTTTTTTCCTGTAATACTTGTGCAAGAAATTCTAGAAACAAGTAAATTGGGGTCAGCGGAAAGACGTCAAACTTTACTTGATAATAGAGATTGATTGAAGTTGTGGGAAGTTCCTAAGACCAATGTTTGATTACGTCAATATTCAGGGTGATAGGCAACTTAAAACCAGAGCACACCTATGTTGGAAGGGTGGAGAGAACCGATCTTGCTAGAGTGAGCATTCCTGCTTCATTTAGCAATTTAGCCTTCCATCCCTCCTTTCAGAGCCTCTTGAATGAAATTTATAAAATTCATTTTTTTCAGCTGGAATAAAAGGGAGGCCCAGATAGGTGCTTTTTGTTTTTATCGGTTTTAATGTGGAGAATGCCTTCAAAGACGGTGTCAATACAACTCCGGGTGTTCGGGCTGAGAAAGAGTGATGATTTTTTTCTTATTTATTATTTGACCCGAGACTTTTTGGAACTTTTTGAAGATGCACTTAGTGTAACTAGTGTTATATGTATTGTAATTATCAGATCTCTTAAATTAGAAGGTTCAAATCGATAGTAGAGAAGTTAACCAAAACGAATGTTTTGTAAAGCCGGTCCTCTCTTACTTCCTAAAAACTACAGTGAGACAGCAAAACTATCCGAAAAGTAAAAAATAATTATTTTTACCGAACGAACTAAAAATTACTTTTGTTGACATAAAGCAATTGTGCTCATAGTATAATTATTCTAAAATTGTCCATTAGACAGATGGGCGGCTTACACTATGAGAAATGGGAGAAACTATTCATTTGGGTTAGCCCCACCACTGTGGCATGCCTCCGTGGTGGGGCGCGTCATTCACTTTCTGACAAATATGCACAATTTGGTGGGTTCCATCTGGTGCATATTTGTTTGATGGTGAATGGTGCGCCCCACCACGCAGGCATGCCACAGTGGTGGGGCTAGACCCAATGAATACTTTCCCGAGAAATGGGGCTTGTAGCCCCACTCAAACTTCACAAAATTTATATTCATTTTTTTATTTTGCATGGTATTTCTAGTTTAGCTTCCACGATAATTACATCATTATATTGTCCACAAAAGTTTTAAAAAATTATGATATGCTCTTATTTTGAACAATATTTACATTTTACCTCTATTGTAACGAATTCTCGTGCCCCCGTGCGTAGACTGGTGATTGAGATTTGTGACAACCTTGAGTAGAAGCAGCACTAAGGGTCATCAAAATCATTCTTCAGCAATAGCGGGGGTGGGATTTGAGGAAGTTAGGAGGGAGGCGCATGATTCTTTACGGTGAATCTACTATTTGCGGGTTATATATGCTAGCAAGTGAACGAGTAAGTGACTCAATGAGTGCACAATACAAATTGGGGTCATTTTTCTTTTTGACTTACAATCTTCTCGACTATGGCATTGCAATTTTTTCATTATCTGTTCCAAAGAGAGGGGCAAGAGACACACATGATCCTCTTACAACTCTCAGAAATTAAGGTATTACGAGGGTCATTTTGATTTTTTGAATGGTTGGTGATTTTCTGAAGGATCCATAGGGTTTCCTCAAAAGAAACGCAGGGTCCGGAGGGGTCCTTCAAAAGTAACCTTCCGTTATTTTGCACATAATTGAGATGCGTTGAGGGCACACTCTAAATAAGAAAATGGCGGCACAACTCATGTGCCCCTATGTCTCGGCCCCGAGAAATTTTTTAGTGCCTCAAAAGAGCACCACATGGTGCTCTACAACCACTACCAGTTTGTATAAGGAGAGCACTGTAATTGAAAGTAAAGTACCACGGCGTGCTCTTTTGGAGCCAAGGGCGGATCTACATGTATGGTTGTGGAGACTATAGCCTCCACTCAACTTTAAAAAATTACAATTTGACCCTATATTTTTTGTATAATATACACTTTAGCCCCCATGAAAATTGTGCAATACTCCCTTTTTACCTAATTGTTTTCTTAAAATGTTCACTCCCAAAATTTTAGCCCCCACTGAGACAAAATCCTGAATTCGTCCCTGTTTGGAGCATTAGAAAATTCTCCTCTTCCTCTGTTTTTCCGGCCTTAAAATTTTGGACCTATAGTTTTTTTAAGCATTTTGGTTTTTAAAGTTCGTGGTCGAGATGAGAAATGAACACCACCACACTTCACTGCAACCACAAAATTCGAACACTGAAAGAAATTCATCCAAACTACCACAATAGGATATTGAAAATTGTGTGTAAACAAATTGTTTTTCCCCTACAGCCCACTTGGACCTCAATTGTTTTAGACCGGGATTTATTGGGCCAAGAAGCCCGTTAAAACCTATATTTGGGTTTCCTAAAAAATAAGAATTTAGGAACTGGCATCTAAACTGTTGAAAGTAAGCTTTTTGGACTACATTACATGTATGAATACTTAGCCCAATCCACCTCTGTCCAAGGTCATCTATTAGTTATATAGGCTTTGGAGAAAGGGAAGCCCAGTACTGATTGGTGGTGTTTGGGAACATAGGTTTTACGGTAGCAAATCTTAGTGGAAAGTGGGGGATTAGGTTTTAGAGAGAAAAAGAAACAACTAGCGGGCCAATGGACTATCACGGTGAATCCAAATAGTAATGCCTTTTTTTTGTAACAAAAGAGAATAAACAACAATTAAATCAAAATTTGCCTAATGCTACCAGCACCCTGACTATCAGCAAGGAGTAACTGAGTGCAGCTTTGAGGAGCCATTCTTATCACCTTCTTCCCAGCAAATGTAATGCAGCTCTTTGCCAGAAAGTCAGCCACCTGATTTGCTTCTCTCCAAACTTTAAGGAGAACACTACTTGTCTCAGCAAGAAGCTTTCTAATGGCACAGATCAGCATCCAATATATTGAGGCATGAGTACCTTGAGAAACCAGAAAAACTGCATCCTCAGAGTCAGATTCAACAACAGCATTACAACAATCTTCAGATTTCAACAACTGCAACCCTTCATGAATGGCCCATAATTCTGCATTCAACACAGAGATTTTACCCACATTCTGTTGACAACCCCAAAGCCAAGTGCCAGTATGATCCCTGCACACAAGCCAATAGCCATACCACATTGATCTTCACTTGATTGCTATCAGGCTTATTCCAATTCACCAAAATAGCTTTTCTATGAATCTTATAAACATCCAGACCCAGAATGGTCTCAATCTGCTTTGCATACTTCATGATAGTAACAGTAGGATTAGGGGAAGTTGAAAGTTCACTTCATTGTCCTTTTATTATGCCACATCCATAAAAGAGAGACAGCTGCCAAAAACAAAGTTGGCCAGGCAATATTTGCAGTTTGACCCCAAAACTTTTGCTTAATATTTTCATCAACCCAATCAGCAACACTTAATCTAAAAAATCCACCCAATGATGAGATTTCACCAAACCCTTCCAAATTTGAGATACCCAAGGGCAATCCCTGAAAGCATGAATTGTAGATTCACATATATGATCACAGAAAAGACAGTGAGCAGAAGCAATAATACCTCTATGAGCTTTCAGATATTGTGTGCATAGTCTATCATGCCTTATTAATCAAACCAGGGTCTTCCATCTTTGGGGACCTTTGATCTTCCAAATTTATTTCCAACTCTTTGAATTATCCATTTCACTATCTGAATTGGCTAATAGCTGGTAAGAAGAAGTCACAGTATACACACCTTTACTTGAAGCCATCCAAATAGACTCATCAGCAGCCAAATCCTCTTCAAGTACCACAGCACCTTCCATTAATTTTAACATTGGAGCTGATAATAACTCTTTTAACTGATCAATTTTCCAACCTTGACCCTGCTGCCAATAATCAGCCACAGACACCTGAATCATAGATTCAGAGAGTTCAGAAATAGCAAAAATATGAGAGCTTGAACTATCCCAACCAAGAATCAATCCAGAAAAGAGTACCTTTCCCATTTTTCACCCTCTTACCAACACCATTACTCACAACCTTGATGGCATTGTAGAGATGCCTCCAAACTCTAGAGTGATGTGATCTCGGAGTTTAATTTCCATACTTCTGAATGAAAATTCTAGCACAGAGTGAATTCTCAGTCTTTAACCTCCAGCTAGTCTTGCCTAACATGGCTAAATTAAAAGCATCTAGCTTTTGAACCCTATCCCACCTGCATTTTTGAGAGTGCTAACTTTCCCCCAGCCAATAAGAGGGAGTTTTTCCTTTTGCTGTACTCCCACCCCACAGAAACCTCTTGCAGGACTTAACAATAGGATTCATCACTGCTGTGGTAAAAGAGTAGACTGCATAGTATAACAAGGTAAAGCTTGGAGAACAGTTTGAATAACCGTCACCCTACCTGCCAAAGAGAGATGACCACCCATCCATCCACTAATTTTAAGTCTGACATTTTCCACCAAAAAATGGAAAGTAGCTGCATTGCATTGAGTATCATTAATACCTTCTGGAAGCTGACTCTGCCTTACTGCTTCCTGTACTATCTTCACCAAAGAGCTACCCACAATACTCCATTGTGACTGATAGAAATAAGGAATGATCCCATCCACTCCAGGGCTCTTATAGCTTCCCATAGAAAACAAGACTTGTAGACCTCAGCTACGATAAAATAGGCCTCATTAAGTTACCATACTCACTTGCAGTTAGCACACTGCCACTCCATTCAAAATCCTGAATTTCAGGATTATTATCAGCATACAGAGCCTCAAAGTGAAGAGAAACCCCTTTCTTAAGAGCCACCTCATCATCACACCACTCTGCTCCATTCAACTTAAGCATGGTGATTTTGCTTTTCCTTCTTCTTACCACAGTGATAAGGTGAAAGAACCTAGAATTCTTGTCCCCCAGCAGCACTTTATCCACTCTTGACTTTTGGAACCAGAATAATTCTTCTTGAGCTAGAACCCTGTTGTATTATTCTTGTAACTCCACCTCCATATCTCTAAGGAAACTACACCCTCTAACAGCAAGAGCTTTCTGAATACCCATAAACCTGGCCATCAAGTTTTTCTTTCTAGTGAATATGTTACCAAAGTAGTTCATATTCCACTCCTTCATTTTTTAGTGATAATTCTTACAGAATCATCAATCTTTATCTCACTTCTCCAATGCCTCCTAGCCAGCTCATGGAAGCTCTCCTCAGTGAACCATGCTAACTCCATTCTGAAAGTTTTCAAAGAAGGAGCAGGAACTCCATCACTATTCAAATCAATGAGGAGTGGATGATGATCAGAGTTAACTTTTACCAGGTGCTTCACACAAGCTTCAGGGTATTTCAGTCTCCACTGTTGATTACATAAGGCTCTGTCTAGCCTTTGTTTAATATTAGCTCTTCTACCTTGAGAATTAGACCAGGTATATTTGGGACCCTTAGATCTCATATCCACCAACTAACTTGAATGAATACATTCAATCATTTTGG
The DNA here is from genome assembly GCA_023055425.1 of Linanthus parryae. Taxonomy (NCBI): domain Eukaryota; kingdom Viridiplantae; phylum Streptophyta; class Magnoliopsida; order Ericales; family Polemoniaceae; genus Linanthus; species Linanthus parryae. The sequence goes on along the minus strand of JALGPY010000004.1, from coordinate 120,888,963 downwards.
TCACAGTGACATGGAAACTCTAGAGTAATGTGATCTAGGAGTTTTATTTCCATACTTCTGAATGGAAATTCTAGCACAGAGTGAATTCTCAGTCTTTAACCTCCAGCTAGTCTTGCCTAACAAGGATAAATTAAAAGCAGCTAGCTTTTGAACCCTAGCCCACCTGCATTTTTGGGAGTGCTAACTTTCCCCCAGCCAATAAGAGGGAGTTTTGCCTTTTCTGTACTCCCACCCCACAGAAACCTCTTGCAGGACTTATCAATAGCATTCATCACTGCTGTGGCAAAAGAGTAGACTGCATAGTATAACAAGGTAAAGCTTGGAGAACAGTTTGAATAACCGTCACCCTACCTGCCAAAGAGAGTTGACCAGCCATCCATCCACTAGGTTTAAGTCTGACCTTGTCCACCAAAAAATGGAAAGTAGCTGCATTGCATTGATTATGGATCAGAGGAATCCCCAAATGAGAACCAAGATTATCAGTGAGTCCAATACCCTGAGTTTGACTCAATTCAGTAGTTTTAACTCTACTAACACCTGCAGAGACAAAAAGTTTGGACTTACCAAAATTAATAGCTTTCCCTGAATCCATACAAAACTCCAACATTACTTCTTTCATCACTTTCACTTGCTTAGATGTAGCTTCTCAAAAAAGGAGTAGATCATATGCAAAGAACATATGGGAAACTACATGACCCCCCCCCCCCCTAGAGCAGCACACACCCTTGCACCTGCCTTTTGCCACTTCTCTTTCAATCTTCTGTTCCAGCTGCTCCATAGTAAGCAAGAACAAGTAAGGGGAGATTGGATTCCCCGACCTTACTCCCCTCTCAGGTTTGATCCATCTCTTCTTTTCTCCATTCCATAACACACTAAATCTAGTAGATGTGACTGAGCCATAATCAGAGAGACCCAATTAGTGGGAAGTCCCATCTTCTGTAAGTTAACATGAATCAATCTCCACTTAACCCTATCATAGGCCTTGGCAAGATCTATTTTGACAATCATACCTCCCTTCCTACTCTTCATGTGCCTCAGGGTATGAAGCACTTCTTGAGAAATCAAAACATTATCACATGCATGGCTTCCTGGTAAGAAACTAAACTGACCAGGGTGAATCACCCTTTGAAATATTGCTCTTAATCTATGGGTAAGAAGCTTTGTAATGAGTTTCAGCCCCACATTGCATAAGCTAATGGGACTCAATTGCCCAAAGTTCTCAGGCCTCTCATTTTTAGGAATTAAAACCAGAAGAGTATCATTAATACCTTCTGGAAGCTGACTCTGCCTTACTGCTTCCTGTACTATCTTCACCAAAGAGCTACCCACAATACTCCATTGTGACTGATAGAAATAAGGAATGATCCCATCCACTCCAGGGCTCTTATAGCTTCCCATAGAAAACAAGACCTTGTAGACCTCAGCTGCTGTAATAGGCCTCATTAAGTTACCATACTCACTTGCAGTTAGCACACTGCCACTCCATTCAAAATCCTGAATTTCAGGATTATTATCAGCATACAGAGCCTCAAAGTGAAGAGAAACCCCTTTCTTAAGAGCCACCTCATCATCACACCACTCTGCTCCATTCAACTTAAGCATGGTGATTTTGCTTTTCCTTCTTCTTACCACAGTGATAAGGTGAAAGAACCTAGAATTCTTGTCCCCCAGCAGCACTTTATCCACTCTTGACTTTTGGAACCAGAATAATTCTTCTTGAGCTAGAACCCTGTTGTATTATTCTTGTAACTCCACCTCCATATCTCTAAGGAAACTACACCCTCTAACAGCTAGAGCCTTCTAAATACCCATAAACCTGGCCATCAAGTTTTTCTTTCTAGTGAATATGTTACCAAAGTAGTTCATATCCCACTCCTTCATTTTGTTAGTGATAATTCTTACAGCATCAGCAATCTGTAACTCACTTCTCCAATGCCTCCTCGCCAGCTCATGGAAGCTCTCCTTAGTGAACCATGCTAACTCCATTCTGAAAGGTTTCAAAGAAGGAGCAGGAACTCCATCACTATTCAAATCAATGAGAAGTGGATGATGATCAGAGTTAACTTTTACCAGGTGCTTCACACAAGCTTCAGGGTATTTCAGTCTCCACTGTTGATTACATAAGGCTCTGTCTAGCCTTTGTTTAATATTAGCTCTTCTACCTTGAGAATTAGACCAGGTATATTTGGGACCCTTAGATCTCATATCCACCAACTAACATGAATGAATACATTCAATCATTTTGGTCACAGTGACATGGAAACTCTAGAATAATGTGATCTAGGAGTTTTATTTCCATACTTCTGAATGGAAATTCTAGCACAGAGTGAATTCTCAGTCTTTAACCTCCAGCTAGTCTTGCCTAACAAGGCTAAATTAAAAGCAGCTAGCTTTTGAACCCTAGCCCACCTGCATTTTTGGGAGTGCTAACTTTCCCCTAGCCAATAAGAGGGAGTTTTGCCTTTTCTGTACTCCCACCCCACAGAAACCTCTTGCAGGACTTATCAATAGCATTCATCACTGCTGTGGCAAAAGAGTAGACTGCATAGTATAACAAGGTAAAGCTTGGAGAACAGTTTGAATAACCGTCACCCTACCTGCCAAAGAGAGTTGACCAGCCATCCATCCACTAGGTTTAAGTCTGACCTTGTCCACCAAAAAATGGAAAGTAGCTGCATTGCATTGATTATGGATCAGAGGAATCCCCAAATGAGAACCAAGATTATCAGTGAGTCCAATACCCTGAGTTTGACTCAATTCAGTAGTTTTAACTCTACTAACACCTGCAGAGACAAAAAGTTTGGACTTACCAAAATTAATAGCTTGCCCTGAATCCATACAAAACTCCAACATTACTTCTTTCATCACTTTCACTTGCTTAGATGTAGCTTCTCTAAAAAGGAGTAGATCATCTGCAAAGAACATATGGGAAACTACATGACCCCCCCTAGAGCAGCACACACCCTTCCACCTGCCTTTTGCCACTTCTCTTTCAATCTTCTGTTCCAGCTGCTCCATAGTAAGCAAGAACAAGTAAGGGGATAATCAGAGAGACCCAATTAGTGGGACACTAAATCTCTTCCCCGACCTTACTCCCCTCTCAGGTTTGATCCATCTCTTCTTTTCTCCATTTCATAACACACTAAATCTAGTAGATGTGACTGAGCCATAATCAGAGAGACCCAATTAGTGGGAAGTCCCATCTTCTGTAAGTTAACATGAATCAATCTCCACTTAACCCTATCATAGGCCTTGGCAAGATCTATTTTGACAATCATACCTCCCTTCCTACTCTTCATGTGCCTCAGGGTATGAAGCACTTCTTGAGAAATCAAAACATTATCACATGCATGGCTTCCTGGTAAGAAACTAAACTGACCAGGGTGAATCACCCTTTGAAATATTGCTCTTAATCTATGGGTAAGAAGCTTTGTAATGAGTTTCAGCCCCACATTGCATAAGCTAATGGGACTCAATTGCCCAAAGTTCTCAGGCCTCTCATTTTTAGGAATTAAAACCAGAAGAGTATCATTAATACCTTCTGGAAGCTGACTCTGCCTTACTGCTTCCTGTACTATCTTCACCAAAGAGCTACCCACAATACTCCATTGTGACTGATAGAAATAAGGAATGATCCCATCCACTCCAGGGCTCTTATAGCTTCCCATAGAAAACAAGACCTTGTAGACCTCAGCTGCTGTAATAGGCCTCATTAAGTTACCATACTCACTTGCAGTTAGCACACTGCCACTCCATTCAAAATCCTGAATTTCAGGATTATTATCAGCATACAGAGCCTCAAAGTGAAGAGAAACCCCTTTCTTAAGAGCCACCTCATCATCACACCACTCTGCTCCATTCAACTTAAGCATGGTGATTTTGCTTTTCCTTCTTCTTACCACAGTGATAAGGTGAAAGAACCTAGAATTCTTGTCCCCCAGCAGCACTTTATCCACTCTTGACTTTTGGAACCAGAATAATTCTTCTTGAGCTAGAACCCTGTTGTATTATTCTTGTAACTCCACCTCCATATCTCTAAGGAAACCTGGCCATCAAGTTTTACTTTCTAGTGAATATGTTACCAAAGTAGTTCATATTCCACTCCTTCATTTTGTTAGTGATAATTCTTACAGCATCAGCAATCTGTAGCTCACTTCTCCAATGCCTCCTAGCCAGCTCATGGAAGCTCTCCTCAGTGAACCATGCTAACTCCATTCTGAAAGGTTTCAAAGAAGGAGCAGGAACTCCATCACCATTCAAATCAATGAGGAGTGGATGATGATCAGAGTTAACTTTGACCAGGTGCTTCGCACAAGCTTCAGGGTATTTCAGTCTCAACTGTTTATTACATTAGGCTCTATCTAGCCTTTGTTGGATATTAGCTCTTCCACCCTGAGAATTAGACCAGGTATATTTGGGACCCTTAGATCTCATATCCACCAGGTATTTAATTTCTTCTAAAAGTAGAAAACATATAGTAATGCCGGTTTTTGGCCATAATGGAAGTTAACTAAAACAAGGCAAAGCAATTCAAGTTCTTCATCCATCATTTGCAAGTCGCTGAATCCTGATTAGAATATGGATATTGCAATGCAAGTTTGTTTTAGAGACTTTTATTACATGGTTGGACCTCCAGGGATAAGAACATGCACACTCAGTTACCTAGAGTCTATTATGTTTGATATCGAGTTGTCATCACTTTACCCTTCGGGCACGTTTGATGCCGGGATTGAAAATTGGGGGTACAGGGGGTCCTACAGTATTATAGGGTGAATTGATATTAAGGGTTATATAGGGCTGATTACGTAACATGTTTGTTTGCACCAGTATAAATAGGGGTATTAAGACTTTAATATTCAATTCCACCTACATGCTGGGATTAGATTTTAGGCATATAGGGGGTAATGATATTAAGGGGGGATTGAATCCCCCTTTAAATTATCCCTGCACCAAACACCAGTTATTACCCCCTACTGGTATTTTTATTACTGTACCCCTTCTTTATCCCTGCATCAAACATGCCCTTCCAATACTGATGGGTACCTAGTACCTAGTATATTGCAGTCTATATGCTACCTATATCATTTGTAGATTGTATAGGTTCCGGCACTCCTTGCCCGGTATTTTTTAGAAAAAAAAAAACATAAAATATATTATTTATGGCAAAATACTACAAGAGTTTTTACACTTGAATATTGGGTGAATTGAATTACTTGCCAATTTCTTGAGCGATATCGGATCTCGTACAATTCATGAGGAACATTAAGCAGCCATATCTTGAGAATATTCAACCCCTTGTACATTTGCACAATGATCTTAACGGTGTGTAAATTAAGATCTACTAGAGTCTTGGAAGACAATATATTATTTTTAGGTAAAATGGGATGTGGGGGATTTGATATCCCCTCTTTAGCCAAACAAGAGCTATGAATATTTACATACTACTCCATTTCGGCTTTTTCTTCTCAGGAAATGGCAAGTTCACAGTCAACTCAGCTTACACCCTCATCAGAAGTCTTAAGAATAACTCCCCGGTTCAAGCTCCCTTTTGGTCTCATGAAAGTTCCAGCAGAGATCATAAATTAATGTGGAGAAGGCTTTGGGGTTCCTGTATCCCCCCAAAAGTAAAGTTTTTTTGGTGGAAAGTTCTTCAAAACTGCATTCCACTTGCAGTAGCACTCAAGAGGAGAGGGTGTGATATCGATGATACATGTCATTTGTGCGGGGAAGGAGTGGAGACTGATATTCATCTCTTCAAAAATTGCAATTTTGCATCCCAGGTCTGGAAACTCTCCCCCTTTCGTTTTATTCCTGATTTGGATCAGAGCATATCATTATTTGATTGGTGGTTTGACTTAAATGAGAAATTCAGTGAAACCAACAATGTTCTCACTGTTTTGGGGCTGTTTATTTTCATATGTTGGGAAATTTGGAAGGCAAGGTGTGATAGAATTTTCAAGAACATCTTTTGGAAGCCAAGTCAAATTGTGTCTAAAGCCTTATCCAGATTTTATGAATACCATGATGCCAATTTTTCTCCCAGGAATGATCATGTAGCTGCTTTGCCCCTTTCTAAGTCTCCCCCCATGAATGCTGGAACCAATCTTTTCACAGATGCAGCTGTCAGAGTTTCTTTGAATCTGGGAAGTATTGCAGCTGTTTTGATTGAAAATGATGGTTCTATCTCCAAAAAATCCATGAAGGTTCTTAGGGGTGTTACTGACCCCATGGTTTTGGAGGCTTATGCTATTAGGGAGGCTCTCTTCATGGCTTCTGATCTCCACATCTCCCAGGTCAACATTTTCTCTGATGCTCAAGCTGTGGTGGCTGCTATCAATTCCAGAGTTTCTTCCTGCAGCTCTTCTATTTGGCCAATCATTGAGGATTGTAAGATGTTAGCCAAATCATTTTCTTCTTGTTCTTTCTTTTTTATTCCTAGATCACAAAATCAGATAGCTCATGTTTGTGCTGGTGAGGCTTTTGAGTCTGTCTGATTCTCTTTGTGGCAGCTTTGCCTTTGTATTGTGGCTGTGATAGCCCTCTTTCTCTCTTATGAATGAAATCCCTTCAGTTTGGTTGAAAAAAACTTTTTTTTACTCTTATCTAGGTCATTTTGAGTGGGTGATTTGAATAGTAAACGATGCGATTTTTTCTTAATTTATTCACCATGTTATAGAGCAACTTTTACGTTACAACGCCATAAGATCTTAATTGAATAGTGGTAAAAATGAGCCGTATTCGAACTTGATTTATTTGAATCGGATAACTTCAGTTTCAGATGAGATCGAATTATATTGTCATCCATGCTTTTGAGGATGTAGCTAGTCCAAAATCCCGCCTTAAACCATGCAACAACAAAGATGGATAAACAGTATTAATAATTTTATAAGTCTAGAAGAAGTAAATTTGGATTCGTGGTCCATTGACTGACTCCATCCCTATTCCTCTTCTTGGGCATGGGGAGGGGCCAACTATATGAGTAGTATGAAAGTCCGTGAATGGCATTACCTTGCACCCACGCTATCTCCAAAACCCCAAAATCTAACGGTCAAATTATTATTATTATTATTATTATTATTATTATTATTATTATTATTATTATTATTATTATTATTATTATTATTATTGCTCACACTCCACAATTGATCCCATATGTAAGTAAAGCTGACCTCGTTTTATTTTATTCATAGTTCCTATATGGTGTAAAGTCATAGTCCACCCACACCACCCCCATGACCAAACACCATCACCATCTGTGGTAGCTAGCGCATATGTTCCCAATACAAACACCCCCCCTAAAACCCTACAAGCAACAACCACAACACGTCATACTCTTGAACTTGTCACTTACACCCACATCTCCATATATTCATATAGTTACTGCATTCTTATCAACTCTGATTTAAAACAAATTTCTTTGTTCTTTTCTTCTTATCAGAAGAACAAACATTTTAAAAAATACTTTTTTGAGCTATTTTTCCATGTCTAAACTGGTTGTAGACATGCTCTTGGAAGAAAAATTGGCTCGACAATCTACAAGTTATTTTGACCTCTAATTTACCTAGATAGACCCATTGCTGCATTTTCAACTCATACAACATCTTTTGGATTTCCAGTTTTGTATTTTCTAGCCAGCATTCCGTTGCTAAGAAAGCATGGTATATTACTACAACAATCGCCATTACAAAGAACCTAAAGGGACAAAAATAAAGGTTTTGTTATTGCATAATATGTACTAGCTAATATAGCTTTGCTGTTGGGGAACCCATTACCCAAGTTTTTTTCCTTCCCTTTCTCTTGCTTTTGGGGAATCTCATTCATCACATCCACCCACTGAGAAACAATGTACAGCAATAGCAGTAGTAGTTGTAGAAACTAATCCTTCATTTTGTCAGCCTCACCACTTTCTTTTATTTCCCGTTTTAAAAAGAGGAAAAAAAATAAAGAGGGAGAGATTCGCACTCCTAATGGAAAGGAAAGGAAAAAAAGGGAAGGGAATGCTTGGTGCTTGAAATCCTTTTAAAGTTGAATATGTTGTGAAGAAGATGGATAGAAAAAAAGAAAAAGAAAAGAAACTCTCCTCCTCAAGTCAAGGTGCTTGAGATGGATTGCCTTCAAAAGGGGGAAGCACAAAGTCACTAACACACATGATTCTCTCTTCTTCCCTTTCCTATCTACAATATTGATTTGAAGTCCCTAAACCTACTTCTATATACCCAATAACCTCCCCCCCCCCTTTAGTTATTTCGCTAATCACCCATGAAAATGTGAAAAAGTCGCCATGCACGATTCAAAACCCGTATATTGAGTAAACTGCATCTTCTGAAAAGAACGAAGAACCAGTATAATTTGTAAAACTTCAATAGATAACTAAGGTTTGATGATTGTAAGAGGATTTATAGGTAAGGATAAATCTCGCCTTAATCAATATCTCTTCGCTCATTGAAAGATTAATTGTCATAATTCTAGACTCGTTCAAGATTTTTGAAACATTAATACTCATAAAAACATACATAGTAAAGTATTTCTTTTTTCAAATATCTTGCAAGCATGTTCTCGTACCTCTTTCAGTCTTTCAGAGACGCATGAATGACCTAGAAAAGAAAACACAATGTTAATGCAATACCAACCAATGAAGGGAAAGGTTGATTCAACCAAATTGATGTCAACATCGATTAAGTATGCAAACGATTTTAATTTTGTGAGGCGGTTGAAAAATAGATAAAAGTTGTTCTCAAACTATACAAATCATGAAATGTGTGTTGTGGCCCATTCCCCTTGCCTTTGTCTATCTTTTACTTCACTTTTTAATATTTTGGGAGGGTTGGGGGGACAATTTTGGGTGGTTAAAGCATAGAGTGGGCAATGCGATATGGCATTGATAATAGTAGTAGCAATTAATTAATTAATTAATAATAGTAAGACAAGTTTAACAAAAGAATACAAAAATTAATTTCTCATTGGAGAATCCATCACAATACTAGGGAATAGTAGTAGCCTCCTTCATCTACAAGATCTACTCATGGAGAGATGGCCCCCTCTCTCTAGAAGATTGAGAGGTCCCCTTCCAAAGGAGTTAAAAAGAAAAGATAAAAAAGTGTGTGGGTAAGTGTGGCATATTAATGCCTTGTGACTGTACGGCCTGACAAATACTGCTCGCATAGCATCATAGAAGTAATTAACGAGAAGTATTATTATTTTTGTCGAAAGTCGATTATTATAAGTCCTGCCCATGTGGGTGTGTATTTCCAAAATAAATAAAATATTGTTAATTCTTATTATAATGGAAAATTATTAGTGGGAAATCTATTGTTGCTGGTAATAATGTCAGGTTAGTGCTCCCAAAAATGGGATAAGCCAAGTTAAGGCATCCCATATAATTAACTATGACTATGTTTTTTAGGTACTTAAATAATACGATTTGTTTTTGTCTCCCTCAAAAGAAGCTAATTTGTCCACCCCATGGCATGATTAAATATGCGACGGGTAATCGTGAAGTTGTGCCGTTCAGGAAGCAGGCTTGCATCGAAAGTATCCCTCGGAATCCGTAATTGCAGCTAATTTGTAATTGTTTTTCCTCATCTTCTGACTTGATTAGTGAAACATGTTCGATGTCTTCGCATAATAGTAGCGATCGCACCAAAGTACTGACAACTATACAAATTAAAAGGAAAAAATGTGACACCCCGTTTAAAAAAATAAAAGAAAGTTCTTTTGTGAAGTATTTAGTACGACATGAAACCGTATAGTTGGTATAGATTTTCTTAATAAGTTTAGATATGATTAATTTTGCTAAGTGTACATGCATGTTACTATGTTATTATACTTTACATCTGAAGTGCCAGTGGGATTATTTCGTAAATAAAAAGAATTTTTCATGATGTACAAATGTGATTATTCTCTTCCTTATCATGTTGTGACTAAAATGGGACACGTGGAGCTTGGCTGGTATCCCATAGTGACTGTGTATTGTTCTTTAGTATGTGGTAACCATTTGTCATTTCATTTATACTGAGCCATAGATAAACTTAGTGCTTCTTATTAGAGAAAGTTTATAGTTTCTGACATAGCTTCTTTTTCTTCTTTTTCGTTGGCTAAATTTTTGAAAGAAACTACACTGTCTTCTAAAATAGAAAGGAGTTGTAGTTTGATGTTGGGGAGGAGTTGGGTCGTCATTCTCTTTATTTGAATAGTGGAGTTCGTTTTTGATTTCGAACAGTGAGCATGGAAGAAATTTACTTCGCTTTTGGCTAATTCAATTTTTAACAGGTAGGGGAAATCTAACTTCTAAGTTTCCGCAGTTACAGTCTATACATGTTTATACTGCTGGTGTGAATTTTATAGCTCTTTAGCTATTTGTTGTATGTCTGGTGATTGTTAAAACACGTTGTTTGTGTATTTGGTGCCTCATGCTGATGTGTAATAACTGGCTGTTGTTAAGTAGATTTTAGATTTCTACGCCAGTGGTTAGGCGGTACCTGCTGGGCTATTTTGGCTCACCCCTCTGTTTTACAGGTTGACCCGGAGCGCGACTGGATCGCGGAGTTGTAGCTAAAAATTGTGTTTATTTGTTAAAAAATGTTGTTTTAGCTGTTTTTAGTTGTTTGTTGTGATAACTGGTTTGACCAGATGTTTATAAAAATTGTCATTTTGACGAGCGGGTGTAATTATTAAATAATTCAGTCACGTACCAGATTTTCAGAAATATTATTAAAATGTTGTTTCAGAGGACTGTGTGTCCTGGTGGTTGAGTTTTGGACGTCTGAAAGTGTCAGACGAGTTGACAGTAAACCGTGATTTTTATCGTATAATCGATATTTTTATCGTTTAAAATGTGACGGGTCGTCACAGTGGTATCAGAGCCTTACCCAACCGGAGGTACTGATAGTGTATCTGGGACTGGGCGGGTGTTTTGGCGGGTGTCTGTGGCGGGTGTCGTAAGAGTGGTACACACTTGTGAGCCACCACACTTGTGAGCCACCGCACTGTCGAGCTAGGGGTACACAGTCTAGTACTGGTTGGGTGGTGAAGGTGATGAGATCTTGTGGTACGTGACATTTTCAAATGAAGGTGAATTTAAGTGATGGAAACTATTTCTGTTAAGCATGATTTGTTAAGTGAATTTTATGTCAAAGGTGGTGTTCTATTTTACTTGATTTGTTGATGTTGATAGTATGTTCATGCGTATCTCCTCCGTGGGATAAAGTTGGTGGAAAGGTTGAATTTAAGAACAAAGAAAAAAAAATGTGGATAAATAGAATGTAGATGGAAGATTATTTGTTTAAGTTTGGTTACATGTAAGTCCTGCAAGAATAAGTGCATGGGTTCATGCATGGAACCTTTACTTCTTTGGAGAACATGCTGGCATAGGTGTTCTAAGTGACTGTGCATGCTTGTTGATGAAAGATGTGATTTTCAAGCTTATAAATTGAAGTTTATGGGTTGTATTTATCAGTTTTTGACACATTTTATATTTCCTCTGATGGGTTGCTATATGTCAGAATCCATTGGTTGAACATATGAAAAGGTAATTATTTGTGGTGGCTTGAAACTAGTATGCTAAAATACACTGCTACATGCATGTGTGTAGAGTATGAACTATACAAGCTTTAATTTATTTTATGAGATGAGGTTGGTCATACGATAAATATATGTGTAGATTTTATTCCCTCATCTATTGGCTGGCACTTGTGAATTTTATAAGTGTAGAATTTCAAAAACTTGAAATAGAAAACTGAATTTCGGGACGAAATTTTTATAAGTGGGGTAGAATTGTGACACCCCGTTTAAAAAAATAAAAGAAAGTTCTTTTGTGAAGTATTTAGTACGACATGAAACCGTATAGTTGGTATAGATTTTCTTAATAAGTTTAGATATGATTAATTTTGCTAAGTGTACATGCATGTTACTATGTTATTATACTTTACATCTGAAGTGCCAGTGGGATTATTTCGTAAATAAAAAGAATTTTTCATGATGTACAAATGTGATTATTCTCTTCCTTATCATGTTGTGACTAAAATGGGACACGTGGAGCTTGGCTGGTATCCCATAGTGACTGTGTATTGTTCTTTAGTATGTGGTAACCATTTGTCATTTCATTTATACTGAGCCATAGATAAACTTAGTGCTTCTTATTAGAGAAAGTTTATAGTTTCTGACATAGCTTCTTTTTCTTCTTTTTCGTTGGCTAAATTTTTGAAAGAAACTACACTGTCTTCTAAAATAGAAAGGAGTTGTAGTTTGATGTTGGGGAGGAGTTGGGTCGTCATTCTCTTTATTTGAATAGTGGAGTTCGTTTTTGATTTCGAACAGTGAGCATGGAAGAAATTTACTTCGCTTTTGGCTAATTCAATTTTTAACAGGTAGGGGAAATCTAACTTCTAAGTTTCCGCAGTTACAGTCTATACATGTTTATACTGCTGGTGTGAATTTTATAGCTCTTTAGCTATTTGTTGTATGTCTGGTGATTGTTAAAACACGCTGTTTGTGTATTTGGTGCCTCATGCTGATGTGTAATAACTGGCTGTTGTTAAGTAGATTTTAGATTTCTACGCCAGTGGTTAGGCGGTACCTGCTGGGCTATTTTGGCTCACCCCTCTGTTTTACAGGTTGACCCGGAGCGCGACTGGATCGCGGAGTTGTAGCTAAAAATTGTGTTTATTTGTTAAAAAATGTTGTTTTAGCTGTTTTTAGTTGTTTGTTGTAATAACTGGTTTGACCAGATGTTTATAAAAATTGTCATTTTGACGAGCGGGTGTAATTATTAAATAATTCAGTCACGTACCAGATTTTCAGAAATATTATTAAAATGTTGTTTCAGAGGACTGTGTGTCCTGGTGGTTGAGTTTTGGACGTCTGAAAGTGTCAGACGAGTTGACAGTAAACCGTGATTTTTATCGTATAATCGATATTTTTATCGTTTAAAATGTGACGGGTCGTCACAAAAAATGTTTTAGGAAGGACAATTTGACCTTAAATATTTTTGACTTTCAAGAACTCCATTGGTTTACTTGTGTATTAATCAATGAAGATATACTTAATTCGTTTGACATGCCAAACACGAAATACGTTTTTACCGAAACCGCAAGTATACCAATGAGGGTTAAGTTTTTCACCTATGTCCTACAATTAGGAAAATAGTAAAGTCGTCATTCTAGATAGACACCAAAATTGATATATAATTGACTAAAATAAATCATCTTTTAGTTAATAATTTGGATCGGGCTTGTATGGCAAGCAATCTAACGCTGAACCCTAGAAAATAGGTTTAGGTAAGTGTTACATATTAATACACTTGGAAAGGTATGGATTTGACCGCTAATATTGTGGTCAAAACAACAGTAACTTTTTTTTCCTTGCATAAAAAAAGATAAGTTAATTGTTTTACCTCCCTTTTTTTTTTTGAAATGCATTCAACATTTTCATTCATCATTAACAATCACAATTACAATGGATGAAACGATGAAATACAAATTAATATTACACATTTTATAATCCTGCCTACACAATTTATCAATTTCTAAGAAGAACAAATTTGTAACTCTCGCTTCAAACGGTTCTTCAATTTTTGTACGTTCCAACATCACCACCAATTGGCTCAAGTGCTTTTTCTCCTTCATCATACGTAGCAACGTGAGGGGTGAAGAAAATAATCCGTCTATCACGATAGCAGAATTCGGACTCCACAAGAAATTCATAGCGTAACTGCAAGACCATGCGACACATGACACCACACTTATGTGGTAGATTAGTACCTTATTGTAGATAAAAACCGCACTTAGGCGGTAGTTGGCCGCCCTACGGCGGAAGAGAACCGCTCCTAGGCGGTAGTTGGCCGCTCCTTGGCGGAAGAGAACCGCTTCTAGGCGGTAGTTGGCCGCCCCTTGGCGGAAGAGAACCGCTCCCACGCGGTAGTTGGCCGCTTTAATGCGGTAGTTGGCCGCCGTTTGGCGGAAGAAAACCGTTCTTAGACGGTAGAAACTGAAATACATAAATAAAATAACAAATTTTGATAACAAGAAGAAGAAGATCAGGGGCCTCGCCGGCGGCGAGCCCCTATGATTGATGGCAAACAAAAGAGCAAGTATGGATATCACAAGCGAGAGAGGAAAAGTTTTGTGTTCTTGAGAGAAAACTTTTTGGTGATATGTTCAAATCTTCAATTGTTTTACCTCCCTTGATCAGTTTGGATTCACAAAATTTAATATTATATATAAATTATTGATTTTAAATAAAACATTAAACTAAAAATGAACATTACGTGGTATTTTCAAAAACTGACGTGGCACAGTATATTGTAGGACCAGAGGTCGTGTGTACGGACGTGGCAAGCGTGCAGGCCCCAGTGGGCAGGAGGCCACGTGGCATCGTGACCTGACCTTTCAGTTACGAAAAAAGAAAATTCAATTAAAAAAAACGCAGAGATACGTGAAGACAGTTTCATAAACTGAAATTAATTATTTGCTTGTCCAAAAAAAAATTATTTTCAAAAACAAAAAAGAAAACTGAAATTAATTAGAGATATGAAACTCCTAAAATGCCCCTGTAGAGTTTGTAAATCACAAAGTAACCGAACCATGAGTCTAAAATTAAGGGAGGAGATTTCGGGTAACTGAATCTTGAAAATAGACAAAGAAACCGAAACAAAACCAAATCTCATCACGTCCTTTTCTCTCCTCCTCCTCTATCTGTAAAAAGGAAAAAAAAAAAAAAAAATCGTTTATATTATATTATTTAAAAAAGAAGACAATGTGGTGTACCTTTTCTCTCTCCAAACCAAACCCTAAATAAACCAAACCATACCTGCTTGCCACCCCTATTGCATGCTCTCCCAAAACTCTCTCTATATCTCTCTCTACATTTTCTCTCTTCTCAAAAACAACTGTGCCAAAACCAGAGAAACAAAGAAAGAAATCAATCAATCTCAGAGATGATGACTGCCATTGAAGCAAATCTCAACCTCTACAACAACAACAACACCGTTCCGACGACCGGAGCAAACGCCTGGCCTCCGTTCTCCAGCAACACTGATCATACTCTTCTTCCGATGTACGGCTCCGCCATCACCGATTACCTCCAGACGACGGCGAAAGCTAATCAGGTGAAGTGCGATAGCGGACTCACCTACGCTCTTCCGATCTCCAGGAAGAGGTCCAGAGATTGTATTTCACTTGTTGATCCCTCGGTTTCTTTCCAGAACGCCTACGCCGGTAATGGCGGAATCGGAATCGGTTCGTTCACGTTTTTAGGAGAAGACGTTTCGTTGCAGATTCAGCAGCAACAGTTCGAGATTGATCAATTCGTTTCTCAACATGTACGTTTTTCTCTCTTTGGCTCTATTTCTGTTCTTCAATTTGGCAATTTCCTGTCTCTGTCTCTGTTTCTGATTTTGATTCGGTGATTTTCAGACGGAGAAGATGAGAATGGAGATCGAGCAACGACGGAAACGAAACTCTCGGAGGATAATCGCCGTCGTGGAGGAAGAGATGATGAAGAGGTTACGAGTCAAAGAGGACGAGATTTCGAAAATCGCGCAGCTTAATTGGGCGCTCGAAGAACGAGTCAAGTCATTGTACATCGAGAATCAAATCTGGAGAAATCTCGCACAAACGAACGAGGCCACCGCCAACGCTCTCCGTTCCAACATTGAGAACCTTCTAGAACAGCACCAGAACGGCGTCGCATTCACCAACGCCGCCGCAACGACGCCGAACAACGCCGCCGCAGACGACGACGCTCAGTCGTGCTGCGGCAGCAACGATGAAGTCGAGAGGCGCACGTTAGCGAACTGCCGGCAGGAAGTCGATGGTGGGGCGCAGGATAAGAGCAATGACAGGCTGTGCAAGCACTGTGGTACGGAGGAGTCGTGCGTGTTGCTTTTGCCTTGCAGGCATCTCTGCCTCTGTACTGTTTGCGGTTCGTCGGTTCATGCTTGCCCCATCTGTAACACCACCAAAAACGCTAGCTTACGCGTTATCATCCCCTCTTGAACCATCAAAAAATCAAAAATGTTATAAACAAAATGCAAATCGAAAGCAATTAGTAGTTCTTTAATTCTTTTTCAGTACAGTTATTTTATTATTATTATTTTTGCTCCATTTTAATTGTGTGATGAAGTTTGGATTATGGCGTGTCTCTCACGCGCGAGGGTATTGCGTGGAGTCAACGAGCAAAAAGTGAGACGAGGACTGACACGTAGGACTCGCGCAAATGTCGCTGGTTCACGTAGCAGGTGATTCCCCACTACTTGTACGGTTTCATGGTGGGGGAGGTAGTGATGAGGTGTGGCGTGTGCACAGTGGCACATTTTACGGAAAACAGATCATGAACAGTGATGGGGGTGTGGAGGTGGTTGAGACTTGAGAGAGAGTCCCGCCAAAAGTGGTTTGGGGTGGAAAAAGAGGAGGCAAGTACGATAAAGACTCTGATTCATGGTAGTGCCGTGATTCACGCATCGTGGGGTGTGCAGGAGGATAAGGACAAAAGTAGGTGATGCATGCGATGATATCTCATTATCTCTTTATTACTGTTGCGGTGCGTTTGGATGGACGTAGTACGTGTTTGGCAGTTTTCACGGTTCACGTTGTTGTTGTGAGGAGAGTCAGTAAAGTGGGGGGTGCGTTACTTATTTTTTACAATAAAGTCGTTACGTCGTTATCGAAAAAGGGACGGGACTGAGAGAGCGTAGGGGGTTACTATTTGATTAAATTGTGAACCGACCCCTTCTTCTAAGGATAACGTCGTTTGACGAAACAGTTTTTGTCTTTATTGGGTATTTTGTCAAACACTATTTGCTCATCTTTTTGCATCACACGGCCTTGTCTAAACCTGAATTTGGGACCGGACGTTCACATGGACTAGCAAGTTACAAAAGGCCATAAATTTGGGGTGATTTTTGCTCATTTCGGTTACGCATTGAAAATGTTTGAGATGATGAGTGTCTTTAGATTGAGCCGGGTCAGATGTTCTCACTTTAGTATGTGTCAAGATACTCAAATCAAGGAAGAAAATTCAAAATCTATAGATTGACTTTGCAATTTGGATAAGAGCAAATCCGATTATTCGTATGCATTTTTGTCATATTTATGTGCTGATGGCAGGCATGGGCGTATGTATGTGAGTTTCAAAGAAAGGTCAGGTGTCGCTTACCCAGTTAAGTATTCAGTTCAACCATTTTCTAACTCTGTCACAAAAATTACGGATAAATGAACTTATGAGCTAACAGACCCAAGTTTGAAGGTTCGAAACTTTGCATTGCATTAACTAGGTCAAAAATTAAAAATGAGCCGTTGAATCGATATTTTTATTATTTATTTATTTTTTTGATGGTAGGAGAATGAATTATCAGGTAGGAAAGAACGTGAAGGGAGGTAGGTGGGGGTGAAGTTGAAGGGAGAGAGATGGGTGGGTATTTCACATGAAGGGGCATGTGAGCTACTATATCCATCTACATGTACTGACTACCACTCTGTCCCAGCTCTTTCTTCCCAATTTGACTTTTGTCACTATTCACTGGGTTACTTTGACCCGGTGATTTGAATAGCAAACCGATGTAGTTTTTTGATAATTTTTTCATGGTGTTGTAGAGTAAAAGTTGCTCTATAATATGGTAAAAAAATTATCAAAAAATCGTATTATTTTGCTATCCAAATTACACGGTCAAAGTGACTCAGATACGAGTCAAAAAAGTCAGATGGGAAGAAAGAGCTGGGACGGACTGGTACTGCTGAGAACACATTAAATTAAAATTGTGGGGGAACGCACTCTGTGTGTGTGCGAATGCAGGCTGCACTTGTACTGTAATATTTAATATTTAATATTTAGTACCTTTATTATTGATTTGGAGGGTTTTGGTCAGACGATGATTCAGAGGAAGAGACAGTCAATAATAACATTATTGCAGTACGAGTAGTAGTATCCCACAATTATGACAACAATTGCAGACACACATAAAGAGGTAAAAGAGAAAGAGAGAGAAATAGAATTTGGAAATACACAAAGAGTTACGTGCCCTCGACGCCACTCTTCCAGCAACCGGTCCGCTTCGACACAGCGACACTCGAGCCGGTTGTCAGCAAACTGTTGAGATGAGTTGAGTTGAGTCGAGTCGACTCAAAGTGTGTCCATCTAAATTTAAACAAATGATTATGTTAAGTAGTGATTTTTTTTTTTTTTTTTGCTTTAAGTAAAAATTAAATAAAAGAAACGCAGACTTTTGATTTTCTTATGTGTATTTTTTCTATTTTTATTTGTTGAATATATCCTTACAATTTTCTTTAATTTTTTCTTTTGTCATGTACATGGAATATCATTTAATTTCTCAAAAAAAAAATGTCATTTAACAAGATATTTTTTTATCTATGCTACAACTACGAGGTATATGCATCTGCCCGTGCTTTTCACTTTTTTTGCTATGTACATAAAAATTATAGTACAAGACATTAATGTTAATCTAGCCTGTAAGTCTGCAACTACGAGGTTCGAATTTGAGAACACATGCAGGAGTTACAAAGTTCTATAGTTGAGCTAAACATCTTCTTGTATTCTTACTCTTACTAAATCCATAAAAATGACAACTGATATATCATTGTTCTATATAGGTGTAGATACAATATATTAGCTCCGTCCTAATGTTTTTAGACACCAATTTTATTTTTGGTAGTCTCAAAATTTGTCCACCTCTCTCCTCGTGTGTCTTAACAGAGTAATTTGCTCAAATTATTTTCAAAAAAATAGAAATGGCATCATCAAGAAGTTTATAAATAAAGGTCTACATCGTAAAACACATGATAGAAGGTTAGTAAAAATCTAATAATTACATATCTCTTTAAAATGTTAGAATTTTCAAAAAATACCACAATATTGGAACAGACTGAGAGTACATATGACATGTAAAATCAAAAGACGCTACACAGGGGTAATGTCACGTAAAAAAAAAATTATTTAGAAGAACATTTACTTTTTTTATTTTTTTGAGAAACGATGTTTAGAAGAACATTGTGCAGAGCAAAAAGTGTTTAAAAAATCACTCGGTAAAACATTACGAGCCATGCCGTGCAAATCTGAAAAAGAGTTTTTGTTTGGTTGTGGAGGGGGATCTTATAAGGTACTGTGGACCCCACGGGATCAGGACCATGTGTCGCTTTATTACCGGCAAATGTAATAATCACCCTCTCCTCTCAACTCCCTTCCACACACGTGAATCCGATGCGATTCCTCTCTAACTTTTCTCTCTCTCTTTTTTCTCTTTTCTTTATTCTTTCCCTATTTTCCCCTTTTTCTCACAAGTTGAATTTGTAAATCATAATCTCACACAATTTATCTACTGAGGCTTGTTAACTGAGTCCACGATTTCGTATCACATATGAGTTGAGTTAAACAAATGAATTTTAATACAATTTTGTTTGTTAAGATGTAAACTTTTAGACTGAAAAAGCTGCAAATCAAAATATTTCGATTGGTTAATTGCATAACCAGAGGTCATTTAAGACAGTTTTATTCAGCAAATTAAAGAAGAAGTACTATAATTTTATTTAAATAGATCAAAATTATATATAATTTCCACTCATACAAACTATTTTCTAAATTTATTTTAGCTAAATTTTTCACTAAAATTATTTTAAATCGATTTTTCAAATTTACAATTAATACCAATTAAGATCCGAGAACCTTCAATTTTCCCACCTGCTCTTTTCCCACATTCTTTTTAGAATTAATATTTTTTTATCTCCGGATTCGAGCTCGGGACTTCGTGCAGGCTCTATCACTGAGCTAGCACCCATTTGCCTGCTCTTTCCCACTTTATGAGTACATTTAATTGGCATCTGTATGGTCATAATTTGCTGCAGTGTGTTGCAATTAAAATATTTGACAAATAATAATTGTGTTCAAGAAATTAACATATATACATATATATAATTACTCGCACACATGTCAACAGAAATACAATTTAGGAAATGAACCGTCTATCTCGTTCATGCTATGCGTGTTGTGGATCGTACTTGCGTATAGAAAGAGAGTTGGTGATGTAAAATTAACAAAAAACCGAGTTATCTTTTGCTGTAATAATTAAATTGTTGACCTCTCCAAATATTAATCTAACTGCTCGCTATCATAGACGTGACTGGCAACCATATGCAGTGGTAGACGGCAAAAAAGAATGTATTAACTATGTCAAAAGATATCAACAAACTCTAATTGAAGTCGATATCATGCTTTTAGAACTTTTCTCTATATTTTTTTTGTCGATATCAATAATTTTATTTTCGTACGGTATATAAGATAATCACATTTTTCCACAGAAAAATCATAATCACATGGCAAACGGGTCCCGCTAGGCCCGGCCTTGTATCTTGACTCAAAACCCTGTTGCTGATTAGGTTAATTCTGACCCAATTATAACGATGCTTTTGTTAAAGTAACTTTTTTAGTATTATTATTTAGTAAACAGACAAATAGAAGGAGGGTGTTTATCTCCTAACCACAGCCTAACATGACATAGTTCAAACGATTTCTTAATGTCCTAAATGACATAAATAAATACATAAAATGCAAGTGATTTGGTTGTTAATAAATAACAATTTTCAGAACACAGAACACGCATCGTGAATTTCTGATAAGTGGATACCCTAGTTGTAGTGGGGACCTCTAATCCTACCATGATCAATTTATTCGACAGTGACCGTGTAACATTTTATTTTATTTCTTTTTAGTTTAAATTAATTAAATAGTTAATTCTATAGTGGTATCTCTTTTAGAGATGATAATTGGGATTGTCAAAGTTGGAATTAAGTAGTCACTAATTTGTCAAAAATGGCACACATCATGATGTGTGTTTTGGTCTAGTGTGGTTCATTGAACTTTGGAATCATCACCCCTCATTTATTTCTTTTTCTTTTTTTTTAGGGGGACCCCTCATTATTCTTACAAAGCAGAAAATGATTCTTACAAAGCCACTAACATCATTTGTGCAATTTCATTGGTCATTATATGCATAAATAATGTTAGTGGCTTTGTAAGAATCATTTTCTGCTTTGTAAGAATCAATCCCCTTTTTCTAAATTGCTAATACTAATTAATTTTACAATTTTCAAACACCCCAAAACAAGCATTTAAGATTATCCCAAAAAAGGCCAACCAATAATCTCCATGTCTCCACCCACTTATTGAATACAAACAAAAATAAAAGAACAGTTAAAGGCAGTTTTCAACGTTATAATTAAGCAAATCACCAATCCAAAACTTCTATTTGGACACATCCATTTGCCATTCTCACTCTCACATCAATTTCATGTGGGTCCCTGAACTTTAAAAGACTTTCACCCCTTTCCCTCATAGCCATCCCCTTTAAAATCTTTTGTTAAATGAAAGTTAGATTAATCGCATACATCGACGACCACGATTATGAAAACGACACTCAAACTAATGCATTGATTTTCATTGGAAGGCGTGAAAGGAACATTGTATTCGTCACATGTTTAGTTTTAGAAAAAGGTTAACAAGACGAAGCCATTTGTTACAAGAAGCATCTGCAAAAGAGTTGGTGGTTAGTCTTAGATAACTTGTTTTTACATTCTTCAGCGACGAAGATGTAATAATGGATGTATCGATGGTTCTGGTGTGTACAGATAACTACGACCAGAAGAAGTCGACATGCCTCATGATTTTTCTCTTGTTAAAATGTATGTTGATTCGGCGAATGAGTGCTTTATGCACGTTTAAGAGGGTAATTAAACAAATTGCCAAATGGAGGGCCCTTAAGTGGGTGTGAAGATTCATATAGTAGTAAGATGTCCACTTTGGTTGGTTGATGGAAGAAGAAGACTTGGAGGAGTGGACAATAAATACTAGAAGTAGTGCAAAGAAAAAAAAAGGATGGAATATGTATCCAACCATAAGGGATGGGGGCCATGATGGATACTCTCAACTTTCTTCTTTCTCCCCTAAATTATGAAAGTGGGGCACTCAGATGTACCCAATTCTGCAATCTTGGAATTGATTTGGTTTCTCACATTATAGTATTCAAATTGACCCTACATAGATAGCTAACTAGCTAACCTCATTACCCATATCTAAGGACACATAAAACCTAATATTTCTATGCATAAACTAATGTTAATTGTGTCAATCAATGTGTTACTAATGGAGTTGTGCATCTGGTGATCTGTTCCATTTTTTATTGCTAAGCATCAAGTAATCCTACCCTCTTCACATTTGAGTATTTTAAGCAATAGACTTTAATGTTTCGCAAAAAAGAATATTACAGTAAGCATCAACCATCAACAGGTTAAAGATGACTCTCAATTGTTCTCGCTGTTCTTGATTAAGATGGCTTACTAAGGACGACTAATTCTTCTAGAGTGACTCCAACTTGAGAAAACACTAAAATAGAATACAAAAATTGATCTACAGTGGAACGAGCCATTTTGAGAATATACATTGTCAAATCATGAAATAGAGGCAAAACATTTTAGTAGTGGTACTTGATGATGTTTCATCCATTCTTCTTAATAATGTAGCTTATCCTCCAAACACACAAGTTGATCACCAAATCTTATTGAAGCTCATTGAAATGGTATTTATTAGCTTAATCAATTATTTGGGAGGCTACTTACCCAACAAACAAAGAAAAACTTAGTAATTGGGGGAGGTAAGCAATCTCTATCTAACCAAAGCAAGAAGCAGTGTGATTAGTCTTTAGGAAGGCATAAATTGGTGGGACAAGTAGATAAAGAAACCACAGTGACATGGAAAATCATATCCTATCTTGAACAAGATGAATTTCCTTTTCTTCCTTTTTGAGGGAATTTCAATGGAGTCTACTTTGGATTGGGATATATGGATGGATTGGGTATATTTTGATAGGTGGAGTGAGGTTAAAGATAAAGACAATGCTGCTATCATTTCATTCATTTGAGAAATTTGTGAATCCAAGAAAACACCCACTATTTATGGACAATGAACTTTTTTCTTTATACACACAATGAAGATTGAAGGATGACAAGAGATGTAAAAAGATGAAGTGTTTCTCTACCTATTCTTTTTCCCGAGATGGTGACAGGTTGATACTAAAGTTTGTGTAAAATCAGCTTCCCCCACCAGTTTGAACCCCCCATCATGTCATGTGCCAAGACTATGAGGACAACAAACACCACTAGTGAACAGTATTTGATTTTTGTGGTTTAGGTTACTAACCAAACTCCCTAATTTCCTGAGTAATCATGATTATATCTCCCACTACATGTATTTGGCAAGACACATTGACACTATTCTTAATGATCAAGAATCAGTATAACCAATCTGAGTTGAGCCGAGTTGAGTACTGTCTGGATCATACTTCACTTGAACTCAGGGTCTAGATCGTCTGCTCAAGCATTCAAATCGAGTTTCAAGGTGCTAACTTTCAAGTAACCATATTGTTATTGACACGACTAATAAACATAGTGCATAACTTATGACTATGATAAGAGACAGTAAGCATCAAGTGTCAGAGATGAGTCTTATTACTACATGCACAAGAGAGAGAGCTTACTGTTTGATAAAAGGGGAGAGGTAACCAAGGAAACTACCAAGTAAAAAAAGTGATGATTTTGTTTGGTGGGAGTGGGCCAGATTTAGCACTTGCAAATTTCCAGGAAACTCATAAAAAAGGCTTGGAAAAGTGATTATACTGTGTGATATTAGTACAAAAGAAACCATGTAAAGACTAGCAACTGGATTGTACTATGTTCTTGCATCTTTTCAGCTCTCTCTCTCATTTTTTATTGAAAAGTTTGCACAATCCAATAGTGAGGGGGAACCTAGACAAAGACTAGAGAGCTGAGAGTGACATGACAAAGAATCACCTGTCACTGTGTAGTGAGCATTGATCATGTATGTGAATTTTCAATGTGGGAGTGCACAATGCTGTGTTGTCTACATATTTTGGACCCCCCTAAATGGAGGAATTTTGTGCCCCCACCACCACCAATGGACCATAAGATGAAGAAGATGATCCATCACTAGAAATTGGAATTCCTATATGTAAATGTGAAAATAGACACTCTTTTCTGATTTCAAGTGGGTGGTGAAAAGTTTGATAAAGTTGTTTCTTTTTGGCTAGTCTATGTTGGTAACTTGGTGTAATGGTGGAAGAAAGAAAAAAAGAGAGACATAAAGAAGGCAAATCCAAGCAATTGATTGCATGGTAGAAATGTTAAAGAGTCCTTTTCCCTACATGATTCTACTTAGGATAGAGAGTGTGTGAAAATACATATTCCCAAAAAAAGAAAAGTGTGAAGTTAAAGTTTGATGTTTCTAATAACGCCTGTTTAAAAATAAAACAAAATATGCTCCATACCGACAAGTTGAAAATAGATGGTGATTCTCATTGTGGACCGAAGAAGGCTAGTGCTCAACCCCATACCTGGTGTTACACTCGAACAAGGTGTTACACTCGTAATAAGTCACCCTGAGAAATACCTGGTCTTTGAAACAAACCATTGACCTAATTTGTGATAGAAAATCAATAATGCGCAAAGGAAACACATGATAATTCAGTCAAAATTAGAGAATTCAACAGTCAAAATTGGAGAATCATAAATCAATTGGACTGCAACATATTCAATGCAATGCTGAATATGGCTATGTGCCACCATTGATTGTTATTTATGGGGGTTAGGTTTTGTGACATTAGTACTAAAATCTAACCATGTCACTGTGATACAAACTTATCAATACAGAAAACCATAACATGATGGATTTCAATGTTATACCTATCTTTTCAAGTTGAAGGAAAGTGTCATTAAAGCTCATTTCAGTTGAAAACATACATCAGAAATTTGATGCTGAATAATTTAGGTGGGTCTATAAAGTGTCAGAATTTTCATAATAGATTTGTCCATGACCATGAGTGTGACTAGTGAACAACAATTTATTTTCTTTTCTTTCATAATGGAACAACAAGGACATCACTGAGAGTTGTAAAGACACTGGCAAGAATCAAGATTGGGGACCCAACTATGTCACCTGCAACTCTGTCAACACTGGTACTGTTCTATAGGAGTATCACCACATATACACAATTAACTTTGTCCTATCATGGTCCAACATGGTATAATTTTGCACTATGTTTTTCTACTATGTATATTGTGAAATGTCTCATAATCCACTCAAACCAATGTATCATCATCAAAAAAAAAAAATGCATCTTTGCACAACTGCTAACCTAAATAGAACATTTAAGACAAGCGCTGTCAGGACTCAGGATACAATTTCAGAATACAATGACACCCCTCTATAAGAGATTCAAGATTCGTAAAGACCATGGCTGCAGGACATATGACTCAATGACAAGATCCGCTCGAACCACACCGATCAAAATTCATAAGCAAATGAAGTTTAGAGTGAAATGTGGAATTCATCTAACCCCTCTATAAGAGATTCAAGTTTCGTGAAGACCATGGCTGCAGAACATATGACTCAATGACAAGATCCGCTCAAACCGCACCGATCACAAGTCATAAGCAAATGAAGTTTAGAGTGAAATGTGGAATTCATTGACATCTAACTAGGGAAAACATATTTGTGAGTGATCTTAGATGATCATTCTTGCAGTGTCATGCGACAGTCTTTGTTAGGTGGTGCTTCTGTAGTATACTCTCCCCCACAAGCAAATAAATAAGGGTGGACGTGACAAAAGATAAATCATTAAAACAGTATACTACTAGTAGTTCACAGGTATTGACAGTAGGCACATGTGGTCCAAGGAAAGCAGGTTTTCCTAGTTAAACCAAAATGTGCATCATTGTCAGTTTCCATGCTGCTACTTGAAAATAGTGCCCAAATAAACAAGAATCAGTATCAGCAGCAGAAACAGAAGCCAAACATCAATGCCCACCAGCATCAGCTGACATGCCATATGCATGTCAGTGGGAACAACCCCCCTCCTCCTGTAGCTTTTAAAACCCCTCAACAAACAATTCTGAACAGCAACCCAGCTTGTGTACCCCAAGAATGGTGGACTTTACTTGACTTCACAACATTCTAGGTCATCACCCCATATGGGGCACTTTTGGAATTACTACTACCACAACACATCATGAGGGTATGGGTAAGCTCCATAAGGGCATTGCTGTCATGTTGGCATGCTTACTGTTTATCGCTCAAGGACGCCGGCCCACGCTTAAAACCGGCTCGACCCGCACCAAAATGATCCAAAACCGCCCCCCTCCAACACCCTAACCGGCCCAGCCCCAAACCCCTTTTTTGGCCCTCAACCCGGTGCGGTCCGCCTCCTACACACGCTGACTCGGCTCGCTCTACTCATCAACCCGCGTCGGCACGGTCCGGCTCCCACCAAAACGGTACCGTTTATTAATATATTATTAATTTATATATGTATATATATATAGGAATATTAAAAATCATATTATTTAAAATATTAAAAACATATATCCCCCCCCCCTAACCCCACGGTCTTAGGGCCCGACACCGGTGGGGTTCAAGTTTTCCAACCCCGCCCCAACCCCCTCAACTCGGCCCTGGCAGAGCCCCCTCCCTCACCGCCCCCCTCCAACCTGACCCGGCCGCACAATTGACACCTTCATTTCTCGCCGCACAAGTTCGCCCTAACTTATGATTACAAATATCTGCCTAACCGTGTTTTTTGAAAAGCATGTGACAGCACTGTTTTTTGCATGTTGTTTATTTTAAACTGATAATTTCTAAAAACACCGAATTTTGTGTTTTTTAAAGTTTCTTTTCCTGTTTTTGAACAGATATCAAACATGCTCTACACTGAACATGTTTAATGCACATATAGATTTATAAAGGGACAAAAACAGCATTTTTTTTATATCTCGAGAGTAATGGAGGTGTCCTCATGATCGCATTGATAATGATGATCACTCCTATAATACACACACAATATGCCAACCATGTAACTCCTAAAGATGCCATATATTTATAATACCGACACTGGTTTACCACAGTGCCTCAACATGTTCTTTCGACATATCAAAAGTTCCAAAGAAGAATCACAAAAAAAGATTTATTCAATCACCTAAAAGAGTTATTGCCTTCACGAATCATGACTGCATAGAAAATGAATCACTTTAGAATACACTAACGCCATTTCAACATCAACCAGGTAGATATCAAAAGCCAACCCAATTTGATCTGTGTAGTTGACTATGAAACGCTAATGAGACAATATCACTTTTGAAAGAATCGTGTTTTCTCTTGATGCTAAAGAAGAGGCAGTCGAGATAAATTTATTCTGGTCTCATCATCACAAAAAAAGGAGCAGAAGAAGTCATTACTTGTCGTGGGGGGCGGCATCTCCATTGTCGCATCTATTATGGTCCCATTGGAAAGTGGAGAGTGACTTTGTTATGTGCAAATTGAGAGGATATGAATGGAGAGATTTTGGCATCTCTACCGAAATCAGATCTTCGCACTTTGAACATATCCATTGCAGATCCTGAATTTGCATAAAAACAACACAGTGTAAATCTACCTAAAAGATCAGAAAAACATAGTACTGGAGTAGAAGAAGTTCATTCAGGCTGGGTTTGCCAATAAGTACACAAACTAACAGATGCACAATCGCTAGAAGGAAAATTATTAAATTTCTCCGCAACATAACTTTTCAGCTCATAACCAACATGTTCAGATTACTTAGAAATAAAACACTGTAAAACAAAGAGAAAAGGAAATACAACGAAAACAATAATCAAAGGCAGCATAGTTTTACTTTGAACTTCTGATATATTTACAGTTTTACTTGAACAAAATAGTTGTTGTCATATAAGATCCAACTGATGGCAGAGGGGTTAGAGGAAGATGGATTCCGAGGTCTGGAACCTGGAGAGTTGCTCCAAGAAATCCTTTGTTTGCGGCCATACGGGGAGGGTATGGATACACGTGCAGACAAGAGGTGAGTTCACAGTTTCGTCAAACTAACCCTAACTGGCCAGACTTAAAATATTCAGCACTCGACAATGTGGCTATTGATAATGCAGTGCTCAAGAAGAAAGAGGTGCATGGTAATGGGAGGAAAGACCAATTAATCGTGTTTATGTATGCATCATGGAGTAAAGTACTTTATATCATAGTTTCAATGCTCGTTCTGACAGTGATTATATTGATTAATCTAGTTGTAAACTTGTAATACCTTGTGAGAAACTTGGATGTCCTACTTTCCAGAAAATGCATATACAAATGCCACCAAAACTGAACCAACTTATCGAGCAGTGTTACTTATGCAAAGGAAGAACAACTTCATTTTGGTATATAAATTTGGGCAATAGGAATATCACCTAAGTGAATTTGAGTTTACACTAAACTTCAAGTTAACCATTTCAGAAGGCAACCTTGGATGCCAATCAAGTGCAGATCCTATTTGGCTGCAACTAAAACTGAATATATGGGGGTTTGACAAGAAGTTTACATATCATCATACAATAGGCTATTCAAATAAGACTTCCCAATGATTTCAAACATTTAAGCACCCACCCTAAGTTAGGAACTTGTCAACTTCTGTTTTCAGTACGGCATTGTCACAAAATGAATTTGATATGAAGTTTTAGTATCTTTGGCAATATCATTAACTCCGTAGCATGATAACCCACTGCTTTACGAGACTGAATGACAGAATATAGATTGCATTAGCCTCAATAAAGATATAATCATACTTGTTTGACCAAGGATTAATCTCAGCAGCTTTGAGCTGCATTGAATTCCTTCTTTCTAAAATTCAATTCTTACAACAAGTATACTGGCAAAGAGCATGGGAACTCTAACACCTAAAACAAAATTGGGAAGACGCAAGTCTCGTAAAGGAATGTACTACACTATGCACCATAAGTAGTGATGATGAAAGAACCAGATAGCCATGAGGCTTAATCAAGTAGAATCTGTAAGCAACAAGGGATCATATGAGTTGCATTAGAAGCATCCACTTGAGCTCTCTATGTCCGTATATGAATTCAATATCCTATAAAGCATTCACGTCACACATATTTATGATCTTTTGGAATGGCAACAATCAATCTCCTTGTACATACGAAGTACATCGAAAGTCAATCCCCTTCTCCGCCACCAGGTGATTTCTTCCAATTAAGTTTTGTACCTCAGTTCAAAAGCAGCAGGAAAGTTGACTTGAGAGAACAACGATCTAAGCAAATTACCGTTATTTGATTGCGCGGGGACTGTCAGAGCAAGAAATCAGAAGCCACAACAAAATGCAACCCTTCTTGAGCCGGGTACTCTCCTTTCTTTTCTCTGATGACATGAAGATCGCATCGCAGACCTAGATTTTGGGTTGACTTTCTTACTGATACAAAACGTTGAAGCTGGCTTCAAACTCGGTCAAGTTCATCTTAGGGTTTTGCTTCAGATGGACTAGGATGTTCCAGATATAGCTGAAGGCAGAGGGGCTCAGAACTCATTGACTTTATGGGTGTTATCAGTGGAAATTGAAGCCATTGTTTAGTGTCTGTAGGTATCCATGTCTCGGCATCTTTGCTTGTCGCCTCCTTGGGCAGTGCACGAAAGTAAGCTGTTATTTCCCACCTGCAATCTACCAAAAGGAATGGGCATGGCCTCAATAAGTAACTTATAATTTTGAATATAATCGTCAACAGTTTGGAGGACACAAGCTTAAGAGTCTACCAACAAGCGCATCTAATTTCAAGCAATCAACTTCTACAAGAAAGTTGAAATTCTAAAAGCAAACTGTCATTGCAACACTAATTTCCAGTCAACTAGAACGCAAATTAGCTAAGCATCTAGCACTTACTTCGGGGTAAATCCTTCGTTAGAGATTCGGATACAGGAAGCTTGATCAAGAAGGAACGCAAAGCAAATTCGAGATTCGCTTCTTCCACCTTTGAGCCATATGAACTGTTAAGGGATAGCTTGAAAATAAATCTCTCCAATGGGTTGTTATCATTGTCAAAGAAAATTACTGCAACTCTTTCCACCAATTCCTACATAAGAGAAGGTTATGTCATTAAATCCTACTATGTAGCTAGAACATCAATTGATTTATCAAATAAAACAACATCAGATATTTAGTACTAGAGTATTACCCGTGCCCGAGGGCACTATCTCTAAATTGGATAGTTTTTTAATTTAGAGGTGTTTTTTTTAAAATGAATTTAGAAGTGTTATCTAAAAATTATATTTACAAATGTGGTGAAAAAAAAAACAACTTCCAAGTTAGGGATGTAATTGAAAAAAAATCTCATATTAGTTAGGGATGTCCAAGGAGAGTGGGTAGTTAGACATGTCCAAGGAGAGTGGGTAGTTAGAGATGTAATAAGTAGGTGAGATCTAATGGTGGGGATGAAGTTGATTTAATCTAAGGGTTGAAAATTCAAAAGTTTGTTAAACCATGCTCTTTTATAATATAGAATGCATGTAACAATATCTATGGATTAGGTCTATCAGATTCGGCATGATTAGTGTCCACGTCCCAGAATATGGAGATGCCATGAAGAATTAAACTACTACTGTACATGTTCAACAGTTTGGTGCGAGAGACAATTTTACAAGTGTACTTTATTGGTAAATGATGTTTGGCAAAGTGGGCAATGGAGGCTAAATTGTTTTCCCGCATCTCCGAATTAGAGCTTTCATACAACGAAGACACTTGGAAGAGTGTTAAAGCTTTCACTGACAGAACATAAGATAAGGAGAACTCTCATTCGTCGCCAATGACGGAAGGCACTTTGATCTACGGGGTGGTAGGAGAATTAGAGGGAAACAACAGAAGACGGATAAGAATACATGAGAAACAACCAAAATGATGCAGCCAAATTCAAGTGCGTAAGACAAAGCAAGTTTAGTTCACTGGTCAGGCAACTTCTGAATGTGATCGGAAGCATTTTTCATTATTTCTATATATCGCGGTGCCTTGTTCGAATCACAAACAAGAGTTTGATATGTCAGAGTTGTGTGTGTCTGGCTTATAACTGATGATCGCTTACTACCTTCTTCATGATCCAAATTACTACAACTACTCAACCAAAATAAGAAACGAAGTGTATAACCCCAATTAATCTTTTGATTCAAAACCACAGAGCAGTTATGTAGCATATTTCCGTAAACCAACCAATACTCGAAAATTTACTCCAACATATAAATAACCAAATTTTTCGCTCAATAAGTTAAAGAACAGAATCCACAGACCTTCTGAATGAAAGGAAGAAGCCCAGTGACGGATGAATGAATGTATTCTCTAAGTTGGGGATGGCGAGCCCTCTGCACGACGACATTCATATAACGTCTCCTCTCAAATGCACCTACCCAAACACACTCCCAAGTGAGGAAAAATCACATCTACATAATAAGCTGCTACGGGGAATAAGCTGTCCCACAAAATGTGACATGTGGAATAGCTTATCCCCATCATATCCTAGAGACCAAACACTTTATAAAAAAATTAAAAGAAAAATCTAAAACATTTTGAAGATACATTTTTTTCTTTGGGGCTGTGCTCGGGCACGGGTTATGCACTACTGCAGAATAACAAAACAGAGTTCATCATCATTTCAGTAGCCCAAAAAGCCTAATTCATTCAGTCAATTTACAATCTTACAAAATCTTAAACAAGTTTGGGGATCACATTTTCAGTGGGCTGAAAAATCATTGTTCACTTTTTAGGGAAATTTTCTGAAACAGCCAAACAGGAAAAGCTAGGGTTTCGAATGAGTGCGAAATTTGACCTGGTGGATAGACTCCTTTGAGAGATACTATGGAAGTGATGGCGACCTCCAAGAACTCCACAAGGATACGAGCCGTCTCTGCTGCAATTCGGAGGGGAGAAATCGGAAGAAATCACTTTGAAGGGTTTAACAAGAATCAAATTGAGATTTGACTAAGCATAAATTGAAGAAACAAACAGAGATAGAACCTTGTGGAGATTGATTATCTCTACGCTCCATTGTCGATTTCTCTCGAAAGAATTGGCGTCCTACCCGTCTGGTGAATTGGTCTTTGAAAAATAGCCGTCTCTCACTTATGTTTATTTGTTGACATGACTTAGGGTTAACCATTGTAACTAATTCAATTTTCTTTTGATTAACTTTCTTTTTAAAACTAAACTCTCTCTTCTCTCTTCTTAACAACTGGGACGTGAAATTTGTGTGCTCGTCCCAGTTGTTTCTCGTCCCAGTTGTTTCTCGTCTCAGTTTGTATTGCTCGTCTCACTGTGGCAATATACTGAGACGAGAGTTCTGCTCGTCTAAGTATATTGCCACACTGATACTGAGACGAGCAATACAAACTGGGACGAGAAACTGCTCGTCTAACACAGAAACTGTGTTTTTTCCAGAAAAAAGTACGAATCCATAATCAGAAACATG
Source organism: Linanthus parryae (assembly GCA_023055425.1). Lineage (NCBI taxonomy): Eukaryota > Viridiplantae > Streptophyta > Magnoliopsida > Ericales > Polemoniaceae > Linanthus > Linanthus parryae. Next base: position 120,856,612 of record JALGPY010000004.1, on the reverse strand, counting down.
AACCAGTTGAGAAACAGAAGAGTTCATTACATTAAAAACTTAAAAACATGACGAAAATTACATTTTTTTGGGTTTCTTGGGTTTGCGAGGCCAGAGCTCCGGATCTTCTTCTTCACTGCTGTCGTCGTCTCTGTTTCTTTTCTTCGGCGTCCATGGCGGAGATGGCGGCCAATCCACGGAGTCGTCATCATCTTCTTCGTCTTCATCGTCACTGTACTGAGTAGTTTCAGAGCCCCTTTTTGCCCGGAAATTGGCTGCATCACTGTCAGTTTCTTCACTGTCCTCTTCACTGTCTTCCTCAGTGTCTTCATCCTCTTTCTCGTCCTCGTCCTCGGACCTTTCAGTATCCTCCTCCTTGTCGCTTTCCCACTCCTTTGGTATCTTCTTCTTTGCCATTTCAGAATGTGGTGAGTTTTGGAGAGAAGAGTGGCTTTTGTAGTACTTCGTGGGTAGATGAAGAGACGGAGAGAGATTTTGGTTCATGTGCCGGGTATAATTGCATTTTCTAGAAAACATGCATGTATGTTTTCTAGAATGTTTGTAATAATAACATTGTTGAAATACGTAACAGTTTTTTGTAAGAAATGCATATTCATATTAAATAAATTTTAAAAAGAAATTGTTTATTTATGTATTAAAATGCAGATTCATATTAAAAAACACAAAAATTGATCGAAATAAAAGATATATTGTTTATTTATGTATTAAAATGCATATTCATATTAAAAAACACAAGAAAAAGATATATTGTTTATTTATGTAATAAAATGCATATTCATATTAAAAAACACAATAATTGATCGAAACAACAGATATATTGTTTGCGCAATCATCATAAAAGGTTGCGAACTAATAATTACATTACAAAGAACGAAGAACAACGGCTTCTATCACAACATTAATTTTTCAATTGAGGGCAAATCTTTCTGGTGCCCTTTTAAATGGCAATGGCTACATCCGTAGGTTCCCGTTCCTCGCTTTTTTTCACGAACAGTTTCGACCATTAGCTTGTGTCTTTTCTCCTTGTCCCTCCCAACTGTTACAACTTTCTTCGGTGGAAGTGGGCGAATGTTCTTATGTGTGCAGGTACTTCGCTTGTGACTTCGCTGGTCCACGTTGCTGGGTTGGGAGGAGTCTTAATTGTACCTGCATAAGCCAGATTGTAGAATTCCAGTGAATAGAACCTGCTCGTGTGGTCGTACATGACCTTCATATCATGGTCGGCATTGTAACGGCCAAGTTTTCTGAGTTCTTTTGCACAAGCACACGCATGTACACACGGGAACCACATCTGTTGGTATTTGCCGCACGTGCAGGTTCCGAGGCAATGTCCAGGTTTGAATTCCACGATATGAGTTTTCAGATGATTACCGCGGACTTCATACAGAGACTCTGAAATTGGTCGCACGCGAAAATCTATACACTTTATAGAACGAATCAACATTCTTTTCTCCATTTTCGCAGTCAGGTAGGTGTTGCCCATGTCAAGGCTGAGGTTTCGTTTTTTAAGGTGCCACTCGCTCTGATGATCGCATATTTGGGAGAACATTGTAAGAGCTTTGTCAGACCTGGTCGGCAGCAGGCACGAGTTAATGGACTCAGCATAGTTGGATGTAAGCATCTCAAACCGTGCTGTTTTACAATGGGACCTTGCCCGTTTCTCTAGACCGGCATCCCGGAAGTAACGTTCGACGGTCTTGTCGTTAACGCTGTTTACTTTGTTGCACTCAATACCCATGTCTATCAGATGTGACTCACACGCGTCCTTATCAAATGTGTAGGCCGCACTGTGGTAATGAGACACCCACTTTTGTGTATTGTAATGCTTCAAAGCGTTCATTTTCAAATGGTAATAGCAGTGGACGTGGTTGGATAAGGGGTACACGGCCTTGACTGAATTGATGATAGCCTGGTGCCGATCTGAAACGAACGTCAACTCGTCATGATCCTGGACAATTAACCTCAGTCTGTTTAAGTCCATGCAGTGGTGTTTTCCTTGTCCACTAGTCCCCATGCAATGGGATAGCACTGTTTCTGGCTATCAACCATTGTGCATACGACCAATTGCAGGGGTTCCTTCTTCATGTGCGACATGTCGATGACAATTACTGGTCGCATATACGGCATCCCCTGAATTTGTGCCCCGAACGCAAGGAAATAGTACAAGAAAACACCACCTTCGTCCACTTCCATATCCCATTTAGTACCGGGGTTCAGAATTTCACATAATGACATGAACACGGGAAGATCAGCGTAATTTTGAGCACGAGTACCCTGAATCATCTGTTTGGCCCTTTGACGTGCATACCATGCCGGCCAGTACGATATTCTACTTCCCATTTTTAAGGCGATGTTCTGTACTTCATTGATTGTGGGTGCCTTTTTTGATTGGCCCATCATTTCCAGCAATTCCTGCGCGATCACTTCGCTATTAATGTTACGGTGCTTCCCATCTACGCTGCATGCCGTACATGTATGAATGGGGTTATGTTTCTTCACCTGGTAGTGCACAGAATCTTTTTGCTTGTAAGCCCCAAGCATCCATTTGCATTCCCGATTCAAGCACCGCAGTATAATACGAGTCTGGTCTCGCTTATATACGTAAAAAGTTCATCTCTTCAAACCTGCAACCGTTCTGATATGGTGGGACAACGTCCTCCCAGTATACAAACCTTTCATCTCTATTTCCAGACCGTCTAGCCTTCCCACACCAGTCTGTCCACGACTCTCTGTACAATCTACCGCAACAGTTGCCAATGCAAGATTATTTTGCCCCATTGCCTCATTAGTGGCAACCATAACTTTGTCAGCTAATTGCACAATGTCGTTACAGTGAACCGGAGACGGAGTGAGATCCATTGCGTTATATGCTACCCTGTCTTCGTCACGATCCTCGGCGAGTATCTCTATACCCTGAAAGTAATCCTCGCGGTATGTAAGGGGGGGGGGGCTCAAAGGAACCAACTGATTGTTAGGGGTTTCAGTTTGATCCATCACATCCTGGTCAGCAACATCAGCATTAATGTGTGGTTGATCCACCAAATCCTTTAACGTGACGTACATGGTTACAATAGATCCCTTTTCCGTAGTATCAAATATATCTTTGATTTCTAAATCTTTAGTGAGGATATTAGGCTCGATCAGGTTAGCATCTGGAAATTTGAAATGATAACATAAGACAACCTTTTTGGTAGGCGGACAATCTGTATCCATTCTGACCGAAACTTCGTGCTCCAAAAATTCCACGGTAATGCCTTGAATTATCTTGAAAACTGCATTCTTCACTGCATGACCTATGTATATGTGTCTACCTTCGGCACGCGTCCATTCACCATTCCAAACAGCACGGAACATCAATTTTCTCACCATTTCTACATGTCAAGAGAGAGAATGATTTTAGGGTTTAGGGTTTGGATAGTAGAAAGAGAGAGAATGATTTTAGGGTTTAGGGTTCGGATAGTAGAAAGAGAGAGAACAATTTTAGGGTTTGGATGAAATTAGGGTTTGGTCAAAAAAATAAAAAAGTTTTCTCTCACCATATGATGGGTAACAGAATTTCTGTACTTTTTTCAGGAAGGAGAGGGACCACCACCATCTCAGACAACATATTTTAATAATGGGACGAGGAAACGCTCGTCCCAGTATTTCCAATAATGAGACGAGTAAATGCTCGTCCTAGTATTCCCAACTGGGACGAGAGAATACTCGTCCCTGTATTTACAACTGGGACGAGAGAATGTTCGTCCCTGTATTTACAACTGGGACGAGAGTATACTCGTCCCAGTCTTAGGTGTACAATCTTAGGGTTTACTTAAAATGATTGGATGTTCTATGATTTAGGGATTCATGTTTAGTATTATTTAATAACACTTTAAGTAGCCATAAGAATGATAATTAGTTGGTTCTAGTGTTTAGATGATACTTAGTTGGTTTAATGGTATGTATAAGGTTTATGCATTACATGATTAAGATATGATGAGTGTATGATTTTGAGTTTATAGTTTAAATTACATGATTATTAATTTTTAGGACTTACAATTAACATCTTTAGTGGCTATAGGAATGATACTTAGTTGGTTATAGTGTTTAGTGTCTACAAATGTAGGATTTTGGGAGGATGTTAGTTGGTTTAATGGTATGTATAAGGTTTAGGCATTACATGATTAAGATATGATGATTGTAGGATTTTGAGTTTATAGTTTAGATTACATGATTATATGGTTTAGGACTTACAATTAACATCTTTAGTGTCTATAGGAATGATACTTAGTTGGTTATAGTGTTTAGTGTCTACACATGTAGGATTTTGGGAGGATGTTAGCTGGTTTAATGGTATGTATAAGGTTTAGGCATTACATGATTAAGATATGATGATTGTAGGATTTTGAGTTTATAGTTTAGATTACATGATTTTATGGTTTAGGACTTACAATTTACATTTTTAATATTGAATACCATTTTTTCATGATAAGAGAGGATTTCAGGGTTTAGGGTTTAGGGTATGCTCGTCTTTGTCGTCCCTGTCTTGTCATCTTTGGGTATCGTACTCGTACGAGTCTATCACACCCCAGACTGGGACGAGAGATTACTCGTCCCACGAGTCTATCAAATGCCAGACCGGGACGAGTCCTCGTCTGTGATTTGAATGCCAGACGAGAGATTTCTCGTCCCAGTTTGGCAGGCCTTGCTCTTCCCAGTTGTGCATGGGGAAGACTGGTACGAGCATAGTTCACGTCTCAGTCTCAGTCTTATGAGAAGACAGAGACGATGAATATACTCGTCCCAGTCTCTCCACATACAACAACACACATCAAACCAATAATAATGAAGAACAGAGCAGAAATATAACGAACGTAACCTACATTTTAGAGTAATGTGATGAACATATTGGAAGGATGAAAGTAAATAAATGAGAATACCATACATTTCAGAGTACTGTGATCAACTTATAATAAGGACAAACATACAGAGATGAGAGTTTAAGTTTTTACCGTAGCTGAAGAACAAAAGTGAGGAAAGAGAGAGACTTGTACAGACAAATGGGATACTTCTATGGGAGAACTGGAGCCAATGAGAGTGACAAATGAGCCATATTCTTGAGGAGTTTAAGGTATACATTCATAAAGTTTACAGTTGGAGTCGGAGTAAATTCAAGTGTACTTGGTAGGTTGAGGTAGATAGAAACAATTCAATGTTGGAGAGAGAGAGTACGCGTTTTTAGGGTTGTTTTTAGAGTCATTTAACTATTGTGTTTGGAGACGAGAGAGAGAGAGAGATGGAGACGAGAGAGAGAGTTGGAGACGAGATTGGAGACGAGAGAGAGAGAGTTGGAGACGAGAGACAGTTGGAGACGAGAGAGAGAGAGATGGAGACAAGAGACAGATGGAGACGAGAGAGAGAGATGGAGACGAGAGGCAGATGGAGACGAGAGAGAGAATGGAGACGAGAGAGACAGATGGCCCCACTACGCTGCTAACAACCAGTGTTTAAAAAGGAGGGTATTTTTCAAAGACCAATTCACCCGAATGCATTTTTCTAAGACCAATTCACAGACTGGTATATTTCCAATTGCCCAATTTCTCTCTTCCCCTCTGCAAATTCTCCAATTGAAGAAACAAACAGAGTTACAAGTTTCTTTTGTCTGTCGTTTCGTTTGTTAGGATGAATTTTACTTAATTATAAAAGGTACCTGAAGTTTCAAATACTACTAAATTAGACCTGCTAATTTAGGGGGTCCGGATCCTCCGTATCTTTGTATGTATCATTCTGTGTATATATATATTTTTTTTTGAGGAAAATGAATTTCATTAATCAACTCATAGCAACATTTACAGCATCATTCAAATAGCTATGAAGCCACTGAGGGAAACTATCAAACCATTGTTCAGAACTAGAATACTGTATCGCCCTTCTCGCAAGTTGGTGAGCTGCAGCGTTTATGTTTCTGGGCACCCATGAGATTTGTACTTCTTCGAACTCCATTATCTTCTCTTTGCTCGTGTATAACAACTCAGCTGAATTCGAGAGGTCCGAGAGATCCTGCCCAGCAATCAGCTTTCGCAAGTCATCAAGAACACTCTTGGCATCACCCTCTATCACTATGTGACTGAGAGAGAGATCACTAGCAAGCTGATGACCCGAGAGAAGTGCAGCTGCTTCCGCTTCGCGTGGCCCTCGTCTAACAGTTCCATAGTTGTTCGAAGCTGCTTTGACTTCTCCACCTGGCCCTCGGATGATCACCCCAGTGCTACTGATTTTAGACACATATTCATAGCCTCCATCAAAATTAATTTTGAAAAAGCCATTAGCAGGACTAACCCATCGTTGAGCATTGATAGTATCATCCCCTTGGTTTGAACTTTGAATAGCTTGCATCTCCAGGATCCTCGCTTCCACTGCCTCAATTAAATGTTGCTCAGTTTTGATGAAGCCATCAAAGCACACTGCATTTCGTAGGCCCCAGAACTCCCAAAAAATGCAACATATTCGACTTTTGTCATGAGTGTTTGCTTGAGAAATAATGTTTGTGCTTGAATCCCAATTCAATCTTCAGCAAAGCTTTGTGCAAACCCAAACCACTCCAAACCTTCCTGAATTTCTGGCAGCAGGTGAAGAGGTGATTTTTCGTTTCTCCTTGAGCTCCACGAAACACACATTTGTTATCCACTGAAATACCTCTTCGCATCAGATTTGGTCTCGTGGGAAGTATCTCATGAAAACAACGCCAAACAAAATGGAGAATTTTTTTAGGTAGTCTAATTTTCCATAATATCTCAAAGAAGCCTGCCCAATACTCATTCGAAGATTGAGACTCGTTCATGTGATTATCCCTGCAAGCAATTTCATAACCAGATTTGACCGTATAAATTCCTTTTTCTTCAAAGTGCCAGACAATCCTACCCGGGCTGGGGGGGAGTCGGAATAGGAATATTGGAAATAGCGTAAACATCCACGTCCCATAAAAAGTTTTTCAGATAATCAATGTTCCCATAGCGGTCTGTGTTAATGAAACTTCCAACTAAGGGGCCTGCATTAGCCAAAAGAGGAGTAATCACCTTAAAACCTGTATGGCTTGGTATCCATGGATCAGCCAAAGAAGCCGAACCGCCATCTCCAATATTCCATCTGATTCCTTTCTCTAGTAACTTGCGACCATGGAGAATTCCATTCTATGTATCTTACTATGGTCGGTTCATTTCATATATTTTTTATTCATTTTGATAGAATTTTGAAATAACTAAATTGAATTAAAAAATATGAAATTGCTCAATCATATGAAGGATACATAGAAGGATACACGCAAAGGATACAGATGATCTGGACTCGGGTTTCAATGGGTTTCCTAGGTCACATTATATTCAAACATTTCTTTTTTTGAGAATTTTTTTTGTCGTCAACCGGGTTTGAACCCCGGACTTCATACCGCGACTTTCAACGCTCTAAAACTTGAGCTACCACCCTTTAAATTTAGTCGTCAGTTACCAAACAATTGGTAATCCGATAAAGTAGTGGTTAAAGAGGAACGACGTCGTAGCTATTAGCCTCGTACGCAGACACGACCACGTTGTAGTTAGCCGCGTATACAACTTAGTCAGTGGGTGCTTGTCTTTAATTGGTCCTTACGCCCACACACAAATCGATCAGGTGTGACGTATACCAGCCCGTACTATCGTTAGCTATTATAGTTTATTTATAATTGCGCCTAGATAGTTGTTTCTGGTTTGACCCATGCCTAAAAAAGGGTTAAACGATGTAATTCAACATATCTAAAATATTATCAAATTTTACTCTGCTATCTTCTGGATCTCTCCCCTTCCCTTTCTTCCTTATCTGGTTTCACTGATCGGAATTTCGGCCGTCGTTGTTCATCACGACTTCGAGATCCTGTCAAGTGGTATCAGAGCTTAGTTTCGAACCAAACCGGGCATAAATGTTTATTCTTCTTTTCGCCGGCGGCTCGACTTGATCTCTTCGACGAACAACTTACTGACCTCGACAACACCTTTCACGATATTCCCATTCAATTTGTGAGCTTCAATGAAGGTATGGATGCTAAATTCTCTGAGTTTAGACCAATTTAAAATGTGATCTATAAACGGGGTTAAGTAGAACTGAGCACAAATCTGATAATGAAATGAGGAAGATGATGAACAGTTTCAATATGTTAGCCAATCAGAAAAAAACAATGAGAAGATGCCAGGGTGTTCAAATGTGATCAATAGGGTTACATAAACTCAACAATGAAAGTAATAAGGACTATAGTAGTGGTGATGGAAGTTCATGTATAAAAAACTTCTCAAATTGTCCTATAGCAATGCCTAAATTGGAGTTGCCAAAGTTTAATGGAGCCGATCATATTAGTTGGTTACAGAAGGTAGAAATTATGTTATGAATGACTGCGAAGAATTAGTCATGGTGTCACTGCATTTGGAGGGAGAAGCTGACACTTGGTTTAGGTCAGAGCTCTCTAACTTAGATTTTATTTCTTGCTCACAATTTGTTGAAATATCGTTTGCAGAATTTGCAAAGCCCGGACATGAACAACTTTTAGAGTTGTTCAATAAATTGGTAAGAACCACTATTGTGGGAGAGTACTAAATCATGTTTAAAGTACATGCTTTGATGCATATGATAAAAAGCCATGCACTCCTGGGCCAATGAAAAGTACCTCACAAATAACTTTCTTAGTGGATCAAGAGAAGATTCGCAGAGTGTATTACAGTTATAATTTTCCAAAATCTTGTCACAGGACAAAGCCATGGCTAGGCTTCAAGAGACCCGTGTCAATTCCTTAGAACACACACTCCAAAATAATATGAAGGGGTTAGTGAAGCAAGTGTCCGGATCCAATTGGACCAAGCCTAAAGGCAATGCAAATGGGAAGCCCGACTGCGTGCAACCACCAAAATGAAATAGGTGTTGCTTCAAATACTATAAACCTATTCAAGAAGTTGAATGTAGCTGAGATGAAGGAGAAAATGGATGAGAAATTATGTTTTTACTGTGATTGTAATATCCCGTCCCACAACGAGGTATTGTGGATGAGATGTGTGATATATAATACACCATGTGAATTACTACTAACACCTTCAAGGCTTAAGCATTTTTTACCCGGTGGTACGGATAAAGAAGCTGATGGGACAGTAATCCACGAGTTGTTACAGTGATGAATGCTACACTCTAGTGCACAAGTGTAAATAGAGGTCACTATATCTTATCGTTGGCAGTGAAGAAAGCTGTCTTAGGAACACAAGTGTAAATCTCAACCATGGAGTTGCTAACCTTGAAGACACACATATTGACATTTCAGTTCATGCCATGTCTAGTAACACTGATGCAGACACCGTTGAACTTAATGGAAGGACTGATGTCAAACTGATCCACATTCTTATTGACTCAGGAAACACTCTTTTTTTTGATGAAATAGATATATATTAAAAGGATACCAAACTGTTTACATCATTTTTCATATCCTCACTAATAGCTGTCAAAACTGAAATAGGAATATCAAATCTATCTTCTACTTTATGGATTCTAATCCAATTGGCAAAAATGTGAGCCACCCTATTTGTTTTTCTAGGAACATGAGAGAAGCATATATGATTTTCACCAGAGATTAGTTGATATAAGGCATAGCTTCTGCACTTGAGTTGTCCTTTGGCCTTCTTTGGATCCAGAATCCCAGCTATAACTTCAGCACTGTCAGTTTCAATGAGAACATTGTTCCACTTTTCATTGAAAACCATTTGGACTGCCATTTCTACCACTTTGAGCTCAGCTTCAACAATAGATATACCATCTACTTCCAGATACTCACCAGCCCACTTCAATAGCTCTCCATTACAGTTTCTGGCAATAGCAGCTAGCCCAACACCTTCTTTCTTTAAACTGGCATCACAGTTGATTTTGATTGCATTATAGCAGGGTTTAGTCCAATTTTGTGATTTCTCATCACTTACTCTGGTGTCAACCAACTCTGCATTTTCATGATCTGCACATAGCCTTCTAACATTGTTGCAGTCTTGATGGGTCCTTCCTAACCACTCCTGATTTTTGTGCTCAGTTGTAAAAAGAATCTCATTTCTTCTTTTCCAAATATAATCACACAAAACTGCTAACCTTATTCCCCAGTAGAGATGTGGGATGCCATTAAAGTCTTCATTTAAAAGTGCTTTAAACCACTCTTTGATGTTTCTTCCAGGGAAGGCATCTGTTTTGAGCCCTGCAACTCCAAACCATAGTGCTCTTGCATAGCTGCAGTAGAAGAAGATATGACTAGCAGTTTCTGGGGCTTCTTTACACAATTTGCAGCTACCATCTGACAAAGACACTCTGTCTTGAATAAATTCACTTATAGGAATGGCTTTTGCATATACCCTCCACAATACCATTTTTAAACGATTATGCATTTTGAGTTTCCATATCTTCTTCCACATATCATCACCAGTTCTATGATTAACATCACAAGTCTTAGCTTTGTAAAGAGATTTGGCTGATGGGATACCTGTATCACTTCCTTGCCATATCCAGCAATCATCCAGTTCCTGAATTGGTAATATTATTTTCTGGATTTGTTCCACTTCTTCAGGAGGGAACCAGTGGTTTAATTTCTGCAAGTTCCAGTTCCTCAAATCCTCATCAATTAACTCTGCTACTAACTTTGGAGCATTGAGAAGATCATCTGGTGGCTTAGGTTTTGAATTTTCAAGATTAGGAACCCAGGGGTCCAACCAAATATTGGTGCCCTTGCCATTTCCAATCACTTTACACATTTGAGGAGCTAAGAGATCCCTGCCTTTCAACACTCCTTTCCAGAAATAGGAGTCACCTTTCTTCACTTCCACCTCTTTGAAATCCAGTATCTTGCAGTACTTATCAGTTAGCAATTGTATCCACTGTTTGTCCTCTTTTATCCATAATAACCAACTTAGTTTAGCCACTAGAGCAAGATTGTAGGCCTGAGCTTCTCTAAAGCCTAGACCCCCATTGACTTTAGACTTGCACAGATTTTCCCAAGAAATTAGAGCCATTTTCCTATTTTCTCTTGAACCCCCCCACCAGAAATTTGCAGAGGAGGCATTAACAGCTTGACACACATTTTTGGGAAGGAGGAAAAGAGACATCACATAGGAAGGCACAGAACTCAAAGCTGCCTTGATAAGAATTAGTTTACTTGCAAAGGAGAAGAGCTTTGATTTCCATCCAGCAGTCTTTCTATCCATCTTGTCTAATACAGGTTTGAAAGTGGCCTTCTTTGACTTTTTTTGGAACATTGGAAGTCCAAGATAGATTGCATCTTTTTTTCCTTTTCTGAGCTGAATCTTTGACTTGACTTGTTGTCTAATCTCCTTTGTGGCATTGTTGCTGTAAAAGATGGCACTTTTTTCCTTGTTTACTTTCTGTCCTGTGACTTCTTCATACAGTTGCAGACAAAGAGCTAAATAATGAGCTTCTTCCTTGTTTGCTCTTGTGAAAATAATCACATCATCAGCAAACATCAAACTATGAAAAGGCTGAGAGTTTCTTGTCATTTTTAAACCATGAATCCAATTGTTTGACTCAGCAAATGTGAGGATCCTTGTTAAAATATCTGAACACAATATAAAGAGAGTAGGAGATAAGGGGTCACCTTGTCTCAGGCCCCTAGAAGTTTGGAAATAGTCAACTGGACCCCCATTGATCAATATAGAGTAGCTCACAGTAGTAATACATTCCTTTATCCACAATATCACTTTCTCAGGAAAATTTAACCATTTTAGAAGCTTGAGAATCATGTCCCACTCCAGCCTGTCATAAGCCTTCTCCATGTCCACTTTGACAGCCATTAGAGCACCTTTCCCTCTTTTCCTACTCATTGTGTGTAATGCTTCATGTAGGATAATGATGTTATCTTGAATGTTTCTTTGAGGGACAAAAGCTGCTTGGTTGGGGCTGACACATCTATCCAAGAAGGGTCTTAATTTGTTTGAGATAATTTTTGCAATGACCTTATAGGAGACATTGCAAAGTCCAATAGGTCTAAACTGCTCCACTTTAGAGGCTCCTTCTTTCTTTGGGATGAGTGTTATAAAGGTAGAATTCATGTGTTTTGGGAGAGTATTACTAACAAAGAAATTCCTGACCACATGACAAAAATCATCACCAACTATAGACCAAAACTTTTTATAGAAGAGGACAGACATACCATCTGGCCCAGGGGCCTTGTAATTTCCCATCTGAAAAAGGACCTCCTTGATTTCCTTGTTTGTGGGAATAGCTGTAATGCTACTCCATTCTTCATCTAGAACTGTAGGAGGGACTATTTGTTGTAACCAATCAGGGGTACCATTGCCAGAAGTTTGAAATAATTTCTTGAAATAGCTAGAGAAAGCTGCACCAATGTCTTCTCTTTTTGATATTTTGTCACCTTGCTCAGTAGTAATAGAAGAAATCCTATTCTTTTGACCCCTAATTGCAGCAATAGTGTGGAAGTATTTGGTGTTAGCATCTCCTTCCCTCAACCATTGAATTCTAGATTTTTGTTTCCAACATACCTCCTTCCTCATAAGAAGTTCTCTAAGATCTTGCTTGAGCTTCCTTTCTTGTGTAGGACAGAAACTTTCTTCCTCTTGTTGATACATTAGGAGTTTTGAAGTGACCTCCTTGATTTGAGTATCTACATGACCAAATTGTTCCTTATTCCAAACCTTGAGAGCTTCTTTTGTTCTCTGTAATTTCTTGAGCCAAGCTTTCCCATCTATACCAATCCCTGTACCCCCCCAGTTATTTGCAACCACATCAATGCATGTAGGGTCTCTGATCCACATTGCTTCAAATTTGAAAGGCCTTCTGATAGCTTCCTTTTTCTTTTCTGTGTCCAAGATCAGGGGAATGTGATCAGATTCACTTGCAGTCTTATGAATGACTCTAGCAAAGGGAATTGAAGTCTCCAATCTTGATTAGCATAGCACCTGTCAAGTCTTTGTCTGATGTTTCTTCTCTTCTCCCAGCCATTTGTCCAAGTGTATTTAGCTCCTTCAAATCCCAAATCAATGAGACCAGCCTTGTTTATAAACTTCAATACCCCTCCTTTAGAGCTTTGGCTTACCCCTCTGCCTCCTTTCTTTTCATTTTGGAAGCACACTTCATTGAAGTCTCCAATAATCACAGTGGGAAGCAAGCAAGAATCCATGATACTATTAATGTTTTTCCAAAGCAAATCTCTTCTCTTTTTTGAACAAGGTGCATAAATACAGAAAATAAGCCAAGGAGAGGCTTTATCATGCTCATACATCAAGATTACTATCATATCTCTATCCTTGTAGACAATTTCACAATCAACTTCATCTCTGTAAGCAAAACAGATACCACCACTTTTGCCAACAGGCTCAACTACTTCACTTTTGTGGAAATGCATTGAAGTAAGACTTTTTTTATATTTTTCAGAAATTACCTTGGTTTCTGCAATGAATAACCAGTCCGGTTGTTCCTGCCTTATTAGGGACTTGAGTTGGCGAACTGTAGGGGTCTGTCCCAACCCCCTACAGTTCCATACGAGGCCTCTCATGGCTGGCTTGGGGGCGTGGTAAGGCCCGCCTCCTCAGCCATAGCAGTGTTTTTGTTCCTCTTGATGAAATCTTCCACTTTGACAATAACCCTTCTGAACTTTCCATCTGAACCTCTTTCATAAAATTTCTTCGCCTCAATCAACTTCTGCGTAGTGAAATGTTCATTTGTTTCTGGATCAAAATTGTCCTCTTCAATAACTTCCATAAGACGATCTGGAACCCACTTTTCGCCACCTCTTTTACCTTTTGGGATTTCTGGGAACATCACTTTCCGAAACTCTCTTTTCAGCTGTAGTTGTGTTCTGAGATTCTCCGCCATGATTTTGTTAACTATCATCTGTCGAGTATCTTTCACGAATTCTGGATAATCTGCACTATTTAACTCTGTTACTCCACCTTTTCTAGGGTTTTTACCAGAGAGATGTTCATCATTATCATCTTCTTCCGTTGCTGGATATGTCGTTCCCAATTCTTCGAGAGAAGCAAACGATGTCGTAGCACTTGAGCAATTAATCAGAACAGGATTGGGCCTTTCTAACTGGGTATATATTGCTATTGGGCCTTGAGGGTCATTGGCGTTACCACTTATAATTGGGCTATAAAACTTGAGGCCCAGCCCAGTAGAATATTGTAAGCCCACTAAATCGAGCAGAGACCTTCTCCCTTCTTCGCTGCAAACCCTAGCCGCTGAAGCCTGCTGCGAATCTGCCAGCTCACTATTCTGCACCAGAATCGTACCACCTCGAGCGCGTTGTGGCAGTGATGCCGGTATGATGTCCTTCGTCTGTCCCCAGCTGTCATCTCCGCTTGTACGCGTATTGCATACGCGCCTTCCTATTCGGTCCACCCACTGTTCTATTCTCTGGTTTCCACGCGCCTCCGCAATGTTGTTTTCCGGCGCCGATTCCGAGAGCTTCAATTGTTCTTCATTCCTTTGTTCTTGTGGGGTTTTTTGGGTCTTCTTTCCTTTTGATGTTCCCACTCCATACATTTTCCCATCTTTTGTTCTCATGTGTGATCCAAATCCAGAGTTTAGGCCTTCCATCTGAGACAGAAACTTGCATTCATCTTTTTCATGTCCCAATCTTCCGCACCGGAAGCAGAAATTGCCTAATTTTTCATATTGGAACGGGATCCACTCAGCCACGCCAGTGCTCATCTTGAGAAAAAAACCCCTCTCGAGAGGTTTAGTGATGTCTAGATTGACTCTCACTCTAATCGGGTCCATTAGGGTTTCCTCATCGTTTTCCCCATCTTCTGCATCTACCTCAATCACTTCCCCAATAATGGCTCCGATTCTTTTTGCGTTGCGAACAGTGAGTTTTTCGAGAGGTAGCCTCCAGATCTGTACCCAGAATTCACAAAACATGAAGTTCATGTCTTCTGGTCTTGACTCTGGTTGAAACTTCCTCATAATCATAGTGTGATTCTGTACCGTCCATGGGGTACCCTGCCATACCTTCTCACAGTCTTCTGCGCTCGTGAAATCGAAGACGAAGAGGTTACCTCCTCTAGCAGTAACCTTGAAATCATCTCTTATTTTCCAGATAGATCTAAAAGTTGCCTCCACACTAATCGGCCGTATCTCTCTCTTAGCTAAAACTTTCCCATAGATGCAATGTTTCTTTAGTCTGGTGACTACTTGTTGATCATCATCTAGAGAAATGATGACTGGGTTTTGTGGAGAATCCATCGGAAAAGAAACCGATGACTAATCTCAGGGAAAGAAAAGCCTGGAGTTATTGCCTGCCAAAACAGGGGACTAAGCCTCTAGATAAGACGAAAATTAGAGAGAAACCTCTCTCTACTTTCTCTCACTAGGAAACACTCACAACTTCATTGATCATGGTGCTACAAGAAGAGTGGGACATGCTAGTAAGACTACCGAGGCAATTCATCATTTTCATCACACACAAAAAAAGAAAAAAAGAAAAATAAAAAAGGCCTCTCTTGTGAAAATGGAGCGTTTTGCAATAACGTTCAAACTGTGATGCCGAAATCCCGAATACTGAAACAGATTGGTGCAAACTGAAATTACGCCGACCTATTACAATTAAACAGTCTCACTAGACATTACGCAGCAACAAAACCCTAACCTTCTCTTCCACCCAGCCTCTATCCACAAGAAGCAATCTTCTCCGGTGTATTTTGATTCCTGGAAGCGTAAGTTCCGATGGCTTCAGACGAGGAGATGACCGAGAACGGCAACGGCGAAGCAGAGGACACGCGAAAGCCCAGGCACAAGGGAAAGCACGACAAGCCGAAGCCATGGGATGACGACAGCATCGATCACTGGAAAATTGAGAAGTTTGACCCCTCCTGGAACGAAGGTGGCCTCACTGAAGTCAGCACTTTCTCTACGCTCTTTCCCCAGTATAGAGGTAACAAGTAACAACTACTAGTACTTCATTCATTATCAGTTTTGATGCAAAAAAAATTCGATTAACATAAATATGCTTTTTTTCTCTTGTTGTGCAGAAAAGTACTTGCAAGAAGTTTGGCCAATTGTGAAAGGTGCTCTCAAGGAGTATGGGATTACTTGTGAGCTGAATTTGGTAATTCTTCTCACTATTCTCTTCTTGGGTTACGCTTTAGGATGAAGCTTCATATGAGTCTAAACCATCTTTGAAGAAGTTGCTAAATTATATAATACTAGAGTATTGCCCGTGCCCCAGAGCACTATCCCTAAATTGGATAGTTTTTGAATTTATGTGTTTTTTTAAAATGAATTTAGAGGTGTTATCCAAAAATTATATTTACAAATGTGGTGAAAAATAAAATAAAAGAAAAGAACAACTTCCAAGTATGGGATGAGCATTATAAATGGACGTGGGAATCACTCACAACCTATCTCCTATTAGTTAGGGATTTAGGGATGTCGTAGTTAGTTAGGTGAGATCTAATGGTGGGGATGGGGTTGATTTAATCTAACGGTTGAAAAATCACAAGTTAGTTAAATCATGCTATTTTATAACACAAACTAGTGCATATACCGTGTCCTACCAAAAAAATGTATGATGATTACTTAAGTTTGAATGACTGGGATTTTCTTACTATGAAGTATTTGGTTCTTAGGATATGGTAGGGATAAGCTATTCCCTATGTCACATTTTAGGGATTTATTATTCCCCATAATAGCTGATTATGTAGATAGGGATAAGTTACTCCACATGTCGCATTTTGGGGATAGCTTATTCCCCATAGCAGCTTATTATGTAGATTTAGCAATTTTGATTCAATGACAGAATCTCTAGCTTCTTAGATACATGAAGTTAAGCTGAAAAAGCGAGTGAATGTTATTAAAATTCGGGGTTTGGTTCAATCTTATAGTCCTGAATTTGGTAGAGATAGTAGCTTGAAACAACATTGTCATAAATGATGAAACTAAATTTCGATATGGATGTGTTTAAGGGTACGTTTGGTTTTCTAGGATTACCGGTATTAGCTAGGATTGTACTAAATATAGTCCAGGTATTAGTTAATATTTAATAATGTGTTTGGTTGTTCTGGACTAATTTTTATACAGGTACTAAGTAGTGAAAAGATGATGTTTAATACTCCAAATTAGTCCCCTCTCACATGAGGGTATTAGCTGGATTGGACTATATATATCTTAATGCTGAATAATGCTGCATGAAACCAAACACATTGTTAATTATGGCTCAGCTAATCCAATCCAATCCTATCCGGAATATTTAGTCCAGTCCAATCCGGATAGTCCGGAAAACCTAACGTGCCATGAATGCAATGCATCTAAATGCAGATTCTACATGAGATGAAGTGCCAATTAGTGACTATTGTGATTGATTTCATGACATACTTATGATTTTCATTCTTTGTTCTGTTGGTGCTTAGGTTGAAGGTTCCATGAGTGTTTCAACTACTAGAAAGACAAGGGATCCATATATAATTGTGAAAGCTAGGGATCTCATTAAACTTCTCTCAAGAAGTGTTCCTGCACCTCAGGTATTATTTTCTTTCATGATTGTTGCACTACATGTATTTAACTATGTGACATTTCGATATATGTGTGGCTGTTTAGTCCTTGAAGTTGTCGTAAATACTAGTAGTATGCATGCTTATGTTAAGCATCTAACAACATTTAAGCAATCACAAACCAAACGAATACTATTAAGAGTGCATGACACTATAACTTAGCGTTGTGTTGCTATCAAAGCCGTACTGTGCACTGTATGGTATACCACTGCGTGATTTCTTACTCCGAAACATTATCCTTTGGAGGAGCCTTTGGAGCTGCTATTAGTAGAAGTATGTTGCAAATGCATGCTTTTGTAGGGTAGTTATGTTGATCCGGAGGTACGACTTAATCTATTTGGTTATATGTGAATTTGATATCCGCGTCAAAGCTGTGTCATATGTTGCTGTACTTCAATTAGGCTCAAACCCAAATCTCTTGCCACCAGAGAAAGTAAGTTTATGAATTAAACTCATTCTGTCATGCTGAGACGCTTCATTTTTAAGATGTATGATATAGATTTGATCTGTTCAGAGGGTAATGTGTGCGCATTACTACACCTGATAGAGTAACTTACTTGATATATATCTGATTCATGTAATTAGCATATTATATTAACAAAATGTCCATTCCTTTCTCTAGGGATATATAGAAGTTAAATATAGATGGGGACTCCACCGAAATAATGATGATACCTGTCTTATTGCCTCATATGGTTCTAATAGTCTTGAGTTTGAACAAAGTCACCTCCTACTGTTCACAACAAACTATTGTTGATTGTTTATACAAAGGGACATGACAGGGCCGGCTTTGAGCTCATCAAGTGCCAGCTGTGAGCTGGCTTTAACCATACGGCCACACCTCCTTTTCACTTTCTAATAGCTTATGCTTCCATCCATTTATGAACCGAGACAGAACTCATTTATGTCATTAATCGGTAATGAAATGTAGGTATGACGGACTATTTTGGAAAAGTTTGTATCCTATAGAAGAAACAATGCATTTTATTTGGACTTGGGGTCTATTAACAATTAAAAAGCTACTGTTTTTTTGGGGGCATCTTGGTGTCAATCACGCAGTATGGTTTATCGACAATTGGTGTGTCATGTTGAGTCTAAGATCCTCTCAGAAGAAAGAACGCTTGACATCAATTGTTATTTATCTGTGGCGAACAGACTTCTGTGCCTCTTTGGTCAAAGGCACGGATGTTGTCATTACGAGGATAAGTTCAAGCTTGAAGACCTCTTTTTAATCATACTATTACACTAAAGAAAACGCAAAATGTCAACAATTTTCAGGTTCAGGTAGTGGTTGGAGCAAATAGACAGCTCTAGGGAAAGAAATAGAAAATGAAGTGGAACTTTAGGCTTATTTTATAGGTTGTTGCAGATAGGTAACCTCTAGATGGTTACTTTTAGTTTCGTAAGGAAAATATCTGTAAAGATGTGGATAATATTACTAGACTAAGTATGACCCAGCACAGTGTCCTTCACTTTTTATTGCAGGAACGATCTGATTGCAATTGCCAGCTAGTATATAATCACTCGGCAGTGCCCCGTGCCCTGGGGGCACTATAGAAGAAAAACAAATCACAAAGTCATAAAAATATGTGACATTGTACTCGCAAAAAGGATCTTCTCAGAAATCCTTTGGAACAATTAGACGTACAACACGCAAGTAACTTATGCAAACAACATAGCACCCAAATTTCATGCATAACAGATGCTCCCTCCGTCCTCAGATGACTGTCCCTGTGACTTTTTTTTCAGCATTTTAAGAAACTTATTTCACTCATAGAACGACACAATTGCTATATAGTCTTTTAATCTTTCTATAATATTGTAGTATGAGATTAAGACTACAAATATTATGAAAAGATTAACAAGTTTTGTGTCATTTTACAAGTGAAATCACCTCATTGAAATGCGTGAAAAGTCACGGAGAGTCATTTTGGGACGGAGGAAATGTTATTTAGAGATAGAATCGGTTTTCACATGCCAACAAAGTTGCACATAAATTACATGTGATAAGTTCACTTTCATAGCTACTGTTTCCACTTTTCTTGCCAGAACTTTCAAGTAACATTGTGTTCCAGGTATGGGAACTTGCATGTTTTAGTGGTCTATTTCTCCTGGAAGACTTCTACCATCCCGTTCCGATAACAATACCTTTCAGTAAATTGATATCCCTACTTTCAGTGAATTGATTCATTATATGCCTATGATTATAGTAAATGAGATACAAAATTCTAATAATCATCTTAATCTAAATAAAACTTGCCTATATATATCCATGTGCTTTTTGAGATAGAAGTAGATAAAACGAACGTCCATCATTTATCATTCATAATAAACACAGTAGCATGATTTCTCATGACCAGTTCTTAAAGCCATTTGCCTAGCTTACGTGTTGAAGAGGGGTTTCCTCTCTAGCTGGCAATCATGAGGACCCAAATGAAAAGTTTATGAAGGAAAAACATAAGACCACCTTTTTGGAAGTAGAGGTGAATAAGGATTGGTCGCTGTAGAGACTTCGACTTTGTAACCCCTTACGCGGAACATAAAATTCACTTGGGTGATCTAGAGAAATATAGCAATTAGCATACAGATTACATAGGATACATGTTTAGATAGAGAGTGCCTATTACAATAGAGCGGAAGTTTCTGCAATAAAATGTTGAAGTATAAAGAAATATTTGCTATGAAGATGGAAGCTAGGTGCCATATTGAGCTTCACTAGAAAGAGTAATATCTGACTGAATGTAAAAGAAAATAAAGCAGTATACACTCAAGTGAAGGT
This sequence comes from Linanthus parryae, assembly GCA_023055425.1. NCBI lineage: Eukaryota > Viridiplantae > Streptophyta > Magnoliopsida > Ericales > Polemoniaceae > Linanthus > Linanthus parryae. Next base: position 120,836,290 of record JALGPY010000004.1, on the reverse strand, counting down.
GCCAAAAGGAAAGATAAAATGGTAAATGACAGAAACCACCCCTGTGGTATGCAAAAATACCAGATCATTACCTTGTAGTTTGGATAATACCCGTAACCACCCTTATTACTAACGGTGACTAACGGAACAACTGAAGAGACTGTTCTATCCCCTTTGCTTGTCAACATTTAAACACCATAACTTAAGGAAAAAAAACGTGACCCCCCCCCCCCCCCCCCACACACACACACACACACACACACACTTCTCTCTCTCTCTCCATTCCACCTCCCGTCCCTCCAATCAGACCATTGTGCCGCAACCAACCAGTGCTACCACACCTCTCTCTCCCTTCCTCCCTCCCTCCTACACATCGAACCCAGGTATGCCAAAACACCAGAACCCAGGCCACCATCTTCCTCCTCTCCGATCCACCAAACCCAAACACCAAACCACAGATGGAAGCTATAAAGCTTCAGTAAACCGCAGACCATACAGAGAGTCAATCTTGGCTTTCTCCTTCTGGAACTTTTAGTGCTCGAGCTTTTCCAGCATCTCCTGCAAATGGATTTGATTGCTGCTTCGCCTTCGCAGGTCCTCTCGGTTTCTTGAGGAATCGAGGCTGTAAGAGGTTCTTATGGTTATTTTCTATATCTCTTTCATGGGACTCGACGGGTTCTAATTTGTGGGTTTGGTTCTCTGAGTGTAGGAGATTTGAGTCGGGCTCAATTGTGTATTTTTGTTCAATTAATTGTTCGAGTTCGAGCTCACCAACCTGGGTATCTATTCAAATTTATGTCTGAAGGTGAATTTGGCCTTTGATTTTGGTTTGATTTGGAACCCGGACTTTGTATGAATGTGAAACAAGGAAGGAAATAGAATGTTCATGTCATCGAAATTGCCTAGCCAAAGACGGGTTAAACACCACGCAAACTCCGATGCATCACAAATTGAAAACTCCAAAGAAATATCTTGGATTTGGTTTGGTTTGAGCACGGGTCTGGGGAGCAGAACGATGTGTGTTGTTGTTGTTTAGGTGGAATCGACTAGTTATTTGCTGTGGTAGTCGTGGTTGTCGTATTGTTTGGTGGTGGCAGTAATGGTAGTGAAAATGTTACAAAAACCAGAGAGGAGAGGACCTTATAAAAAAAAGTAAGAGAAGAGAGGAGGAAGGATAGTTAGGTCTATTATGCAAAAGATTAGGGGATAATAATATCAAACTAGTTGTTGGAGGGTAAAATTGTCTAACAAAATGTCTTAGTGATGGACATTGACAGATAGGTGGTTTGTGTCACTATTTTGGCTTAACAGAAGGGTGGTTTGGGGTATTATTCAAACCACAGGGTAGTAACATGGTAATTGACCATATTTGACCCCTTTTCACAATTAAACTAAACCAACTTCATCAGTAGTGATACCGAAAAATCACACTGAAAAATGGAACTTTTACATAATGGTTATCATCAATTAATGCAAACTATGATTATGGATGAAAAGAGAGCAGCTTAATGTCAAATACACACTTCTCTTAAGTGCAACTTAAATTTTCCTATTGTTTAGATAACTTTGAACTTCCAAATCGCTGAGCAGTTTATGAAGCAGGAAAAGACTTGCCTCATCACCCCATTGGGGAGTTTATGAACACATGGCATGCTATTCCTCTTTCTGTGGCAGAATCTGCCTTACATGAGAGTATTGCTCACCAGAATCAGAAATATTACCTATTCGTTGCAAGAATGTCTATGTAAGCAAGGTAAAAGCACTTCACCGCTGCAAAACTTTTGGGATTTGATGCCTGTCAATTTCATGTTGCTTCGACACAGAGTAATAGGGGATGCAACCTTTGGTGAGAAGCCAACTCACTCTGTTACTACGAAAAGCAGAGCAGCTAGCAGTTCGCCAGAGATCGATGTGGTTTCACCCCATGGTGGATCGGTGGTGGTAGGGGGGATCGTTGTTTGAAGCAAGAGAGAAGAGAGTTGAGGACTCAAGCAGTGGTGGAGAGTTTTTTGGGAAGGAGAGAAGTCAGAACGCACATAAAGGAGAATGGTGGTATATAAAAATGTTTGAAATCTAAAATTTTATCTAATGGTGCTAAATCAATATGTCTTAAAGGCTAAGGAGACAGTGTCCAAAACCATGCCATGTATAATAGATAAATGATCTGTCTTCTTTGTAGCTCCTCTCTTGATGAACCAAGTGTGTAGGCATATTTTTCACGGGTGTTGTAAAGCTGTAAACTGTTAATGCACCGAATCTATTAAACACTAGGAGTAAATGTGTTATTTTATATAGAAGTTAAACCCAGAACCGTCTTAAACTACTATACTGCATGTATGTCAGTCACTACTTTTTTGCAAAGGTGGGTCTGGTGTACTATCCAAACATAAATAAAGGAGAATGGAACTGTGATGTGGGTAATATGTTACAGAAACATGGAGGCAACTACAGTGACACAACAGTCGTTAGAGATATGGATATGGGATGAACATACCTTGGAAGGAGAAAGAAGGAACACGAGATAGGAAATACTGTGACAAAGCAGCCATTAGGGATATGGATATGGGATGAACAGACCTTGGACGGAGAAAGAAAACAACAGAAAATGGACATTAGGAGACATGGAATTAGCTAATAGTGGGAAGTGTCAAACAATGAAGGAAATGAGATGTGAAAGTTCGTTGTCATGCTAGCAGTAAACATTGCGGTTGTCTTTGTGATTTTCTTAGTTGCCATGTATTATTTGTATATTGTAAATAATTTTCACACATATTATGTGATCCTAAATGCTTGTTTATCTGAATTCAATTGGTTTATTTCATATTTTCATTGTTTTCTCCTCTGAAAAGTATATTTTGTTGGATGTCGCATCTATGAAACATTGATGTAATATTTTAATATTACAGGCAATCAAGATACTGAATGATGAAATGCAGTGTGACATCATAAAAATTGGCAACTTGGTTGGTAACAAGGTGAGTCTTTCAGTTGACTCTTGTGATACTAATTCTGATAATGTCATTTGGTAAATTTTGGTAACCTGATGAGATCTGTCATGCTAGCAGTATACCGTGGTATGGTTTGCTAGGTTATAACATTTATTAGCAAAAAGAAGACATTTATTGAGTACTAGCAAAGTGCCTGTGCTAAGTGAAAAATATATTGAAATTCAAGTTTCTCGTAAATTCACAGTTGATACTCACATTTGTTGTTTCGGTGATTCCAAGTAGTCCCAAATTGTGTGGAATTTTTATACAAACATGCTATTCAAGAAAACTAATATTTGTTTGTCTGGATCATCAATGCAATATTTCATTTACTATTCAGACGGCTCTCTGCGGTGGCGGACCCAGAAATTTTGTCCAGCGGGGGCCTACTTGAACTATCACATCAAGCAACAAATAATTTCACAGTATTTTTCATAAAGATCAATGCTAATGTTTGAAATTTGACAAACAAAAATGAGCAGTTGTCTAATTTTATAGGGGCCAACGATAAATATTAGTAGTAAGAAACCTTAATTCGTATGAGGGTACTCATGTAATTTTAAGACTTTGGAAGGGCCGTGACCCCCGCCGGCCACCCCCCGAGTCTTCCACTGACATCTCTGCATTTCATCTCATATTTAGAAGCCTTGTCTATAAGTGTTCCAGTTGAAAGGGCAAACCTCCCCTTCAAAACTATTCTAATACTTGGTAATGAATTTAGATTATTAGAACTTCGAAGCTCGAAAAGACTTCTAATAGTGGGAGTCATGTGACACTCATTGAATATTCTTGTGAAATATGTGATTTTTCCTGATGTGCTTAAAGTCGTTTAAAAATCTCTAGTCTTTTGTTTGAACCAAGATAATCTTGACCCTGTCAGTAACATGGGTGGTTGACCTTGATCCATATTTACTTTACTCGAGGGGATCTGGAACTGATCTGAGCAATTTTTGTACTTTGCAGGAGAGATTTGTTAAAAGAAGACAACATCTTGTGGGACCCAACTCATCTACCCTAAAGGTCAGTGCTGTATTTGGTGGAAGTTATTTACTATAGTTACTGAAACGTTCTGATTGTCTGTGGGGAACATGCAGTAATTGATTGATATACAGCACATATACGGACTATTTACTATTCATACAATGATATAACGATCAGTTCATGCAAGATACTAAGGTTGCCATTTCTGTCTGATATTCACCCTTCTATTGGTCTGCAGGCTCTGGAGATATTGACAGGATGTTACATTCTTGTCCAGGTAATACCTCTTGATTCGATTCCCCGGAAAGACAATATCTTTAATTAGATAGAGATTGGGGGAGATGTTCGTCAATTGTGAATTTTGCTCTCTTAATGTCAGGTTCAAGTAGTTAAATAACTGCATTGCACTTCTGAATGCAGGGAAACACAGTTGCTGCTATGGGATCTTTCAAAGGATTAAAGCAAGTGAGGAAGATTGTGGAGGACTGTATACTAAATAAAATGCATCCAGTGTATCATATTAAGGTATGCTTCGATAATAGTGTCATTTATTTAATCATTTTCCTCTTTTAGAAGTACTGATGTTTGCTTGTAAATAGATCCTCATGTTAAAGAAGGAGCTTGCAAAAGATCCCACACTTGCGACTGAGAACTGGGATAGGTTTCTTCCGAAGTTCAAGAAGTATGCTTCCAGCTACTCCCTGTTCTATTGCAGATATATGTAGTGGTGGTGTATTTCCGTGCTTCACTTTCTTATAATTTGCTTTCGTGTGTGGTTCTCAGGAAAAATGTCAGGCAAAAGAAAGTTAAAAGTAAAGAGAAGAAACCATATACACCTTTCCCCCCTCCTCAACAGCCTAGCAAGGTAAGCTTGGAAATTTGCTCTCATCACCGTTGCTACATTCTGATTATGAAGACTATGGACTAGCTAGCTATGCTGTTTAAGCTAGTTTGTTCCACATTTATTTTTGACGAGTTACTACACTAGATTAGTAGAAGTGGCTTAGAGTTTAGGACTTTTGGTTTCACGCTGAAAGTAGACCACGTAGATCGAGTCAGGTACATTATCAAAAAATGCGTGCAGTAAGGTTGTTACAGATTAGGCAAAGTTCAACTGGAAGACCTCGTGTAGGATGAGTGTCTGGAAGCTCAAACCTCACATTTTGGAGCAATCTGTGCTCTTAGATTAGTAGAAGTGGCTTAGAGTTTAGGACTTTTGGTTTCACGTCTATTCTCAGCCTAAAATAGTTCGGGCAAGAAAGTTAATTTCCCTATAACTTTTAATTTCTCCGGCTGTTAGTTTCCTTCCCCTCTCTTTTAGAAGTGAAGAATACCCGGATCCTCTGATCTTTAATAAAGAGGTCGTGTTAATATATCTGGCATGTATAAGATCTCAAATTTCATTCCTGTAATGAAATGAGAACCATTGTAAACTTATCTTTGCGATTAGAATTATGGCACCCGCTTTGGCTTTTTTAAATTTGGAAAACCGGAGGTTGAAATTTACGCGGTAGTGACGTTTTCTTTATGATATGTTTTCCCGAGTATCGAATTTTCTGTCATTGCATATCATAGCATTTTCAGCTGATACTATCTGGGAACATCCTCAGGTTGATCTTCAACTTGAAAGTGGTGAATACTTCATGAGCGAGGAGAAGAAATCTGCCAAGAAATGGCAAGAGAAACAACACAAGCAATTGGAAAAGACTGCTGAAAACAAGAGAAAAAGAGACGAGGCCTTTGTTCCCCCCAAGGTTTGTTTCTGATATAGTGGCAGTCTATGATTTCTTCCTCTAGCTTCTGCTTTTTAATCTTGCCTCGTCAATATCTTTTGCTTTTCCCTTGCCAGGAAACTCCGAAGCAACAAGCTGGTCCTTCAAATGAAGATAAGAACGATGATGTTGCTTCTCTTGCGTTGTCTTTGAAGGTAACACTTGACACTGTTTGTTCAGTGGCGATGATGTTCTTTCTTGTTATAATGGAATGGAAATTTATACTATTCTGTTTTAATTAAACTGGTGATGTTATTGTTGTTTTGTGGTGCAGAAAAAGTCTAAAGAATTCAAGCAGAAAAAGACGGCAGAGAATTTTGACGCTGAAAAATATATTGCTACCGCAGACCAAGGTTCAAAGAAGAAGAAGAAATCCAAACGGTCCTCTGAGTAATGTATGGTCCTCAAATAGGTAGTTTTTTTTTTTTTTCAGATTTTAGTGTTGTAATTTACTTGTTTCTTCAGCTTTTTTATTAGGCCTCAACCAAATGTTTCTCTACAAATCATATGGGTGATGGAGTTTTTGCAACCGCAGAAACACCGGTTGAGTTCTTTTGGATTCTTATAAATATTATTACGGCCCCTGAAACTGCAATGACAGCTGTAGAATTTAGACGCAACTTGCAAGCACTAGTAGTTTGCTATGTGTGATATGCTTTCTCCAAAAGGACTACTAGGGGTCCTTCTTAAGATTTTGCTCTTCCTTTTGTTGAGAGCCCCATGAGGTGAATAAATACCAAATCTTGAGCAACTTGGGAACTTTGACAAAACCCTAAAATATCCTCTGTTTGACAACCAGTTTGGGTGGTCGAGTTTAGAGTTTTCAAGTATTCTCTAGATACATTACCTGGTCCTGAGTGTAGGTGTCATGTTGGGTGTGTATGTCCGAGAATGGGATCTGCCCCTTTGCAGAAGTAATGAGTTGGTAAATCGTGTAGAAAATGTCCGGATTGTGGACAAGGGTGCATGGACACCGTGTCATTGCATTTATTTCATAGTACGGCCATTTATGTGCCAAAACTAAACTTAAATCTGAATGATTACCTCCACCCAAGGAGCAGCGTTTCCACTCAGCAATCGATAAGAAAGAGGAACATGTTAGCAAGAAGGTTAGAGAGGATCAGAAGACAGCGAGTTCGATGACAACTTTGAAGAACAAGGTGAAGACGATGAAGTGAATCATTAGGAGGTGGGAAGACGAAAAAAGAAGCTCAAGCACCAATTTGCTATATGTCTAGTGATTTAAAGGAGGTGGGAAGACGAAAAAAGAAGCTCAAGCACCAATTTGCTATATGTCTAGTGATTTAAAAGCCTTGGAGTGGGATACTCTCTCTCTCAAGACAGACCCTCCCAAGAAACCCTAACAATCCCCCTTAGCGGCGGCGCCGACTCCTCCATGGAGTTGCCGCCCGCACCCCCCTCTAGATCACCTTTTTGTGGCCACGCCTGCCGCCTCTGCGCTTGGAGCCTGCTCCCTGCCGGTGCTCATATGGGGGGTCAGGCCCCGACCGCTCCTCATCGTCTCTGGCGCGTCGCCGGTAACATTGGGGGATAGGAGTCGAGTTACTCCTCTTCGCTAGCTTTACCCTCCTCTCCTGGACGGAGGGGTCCCCTTCAGACAGTCCAGCTACCCCACTGTCGTTTAAAGCTGGACCAGCCACATCTCTGCCCAGATCCGCCGTCGTTCCTAGCTCCGCCCCACCTGACGCCTAGCAGCACATCGATGCCCAGATTCGTCCGCCCACCGCTGCTCCGCGCCACCCCTCCCCCCGTTGACTTGGGTGATGATACTGTAAGTAACCCATCTCCCCCCTCTCCCAGATGTTTTAGGCTTGAGGTGGCTGTTCTCCCCCTCCCCCGGTTGTGAGGCTACTCCTTCCCCCTCCTTCTCGGATATGCTTGTCCTACGTTCGAGTCTCTCCCTCCCCCCCCCCCCCCCCCCACATTCGAGTCGAAAGGCCCCTGGTTTCGTTGGCTGCTTTGCTCTGTGTTGTCGCCCCGCCACCGTCCCCGGCCGGCCACGGTTTTGCTGTTCTGGTAGATAGGTTCTAGGGTTTATTTATGTGGGTTGGAGTTTCATTTGCTATGGGTCTTTTGGGCTTTTGTTTGTTTTGGGCCGTTTTGTTAGGTTGTTATCCTGTTTTGTCTTTGGCTTAGGACAGTTTCGATGTCTTGGGGTTGTTTGTGGTGGCCTTTGAGCCCGATACGACTTGGTCTCCTTGCTGCTTTGTTCGAGGCTTAGGCTTGTGCATCCGTAGGCGTTGCCATTTTCTTTTCCGGGGTATGACCCCTTTTCTCTGTGTTCAATTTATTATGAAGGATATCCTTTCGTTGCCGGTGAAAAAAAAAGTCTTGTCTTGGAGTGTGATGGATATATGGAAGCCGAACATGTCCCATTACCCTTATCCACAAGGATCATATCTGACACGAGTATGGTACAAATATTGAAGAGTCTGGGGTAACTTAGTTCTCTAGTAGTGGCCGGGCTTCCAAGCGGTGGTATGGCGACACTATTGAGCTCCTGTCTAACTGGATGCATGATACAAGTACAAATACATGTACAATCTCTTTGATGCCTTTGGGTTCACCCCCTGTGGTATGTACACATAAGATAACCCGGTAGAGTTGGAGCATTAGATATGATTTCTGATGATGATACGTGAAGATTTAAGTCCGGGTTGCCATAACAACATTGTTGTTTCTCTGCTGATTTCCTTTTCCATCTATTTCTGCTCATGCAGGAGTCTGACTGGCCACCCCTCAGCGATAATTAATCCCTAATCTTGACCAACTTGTAATTTCCACCACATGAACCAAACCTCATAATATCCGTGTCTAGGTTTCGGAATTTTGATATCTCCCTCGTTGTAGGGTTCCAGAGGACATGGGATTGACGACTTGGCCATGCATTTAGCTGGAGGCATATTAAGCCATCCCACGAACCAACAATTGCTTTCTTATGTCTGAACGAGGATAGACATCGCGTTCTTGGTTAACATTTCCGGTAGAGCGGAGTCCAAGAAGTTCCAATGAAAGGTACTTTTCTAGGCCTCGATTATTGGCCAGGACAACAATTTTTGATGTTTCTCGACTTGTTACAATAATTATAAGGTGGTCGTTAAGGAAATTTTGGTATTGGATAAAATTGAACCTAACTGGCACAGATGCTTTTGGCATAAATTTTCGCCTGGCCTATTTCTGGACCAAACTGAAAACTTTTTTTTGGAGGGAAAACTGAAGACTAATTCATGTTGGAAAAACAAAAACAATAGAAGTTTAATTCAGAGTTGTCGATTCTTTAATGATGAAAAGTAGATAGAAATCTACAATTATTAAAAGCATCACAACCAATAAGCAAAGCAACATAACATGATTCTGTGATGGATGAAGGTTTGCGCAAAGTGAACTCTGTTTCCAACATCCCTTGATTCTGTGATGGTTGCAGCAATCCATTGCTTTTTGTACGTAGAGCCAATGCTCTTCCAGTCATTGTACCTCCAGACCCATAGATGAATCACCCAAGTTTCTTCCTTTTCCCCATACCCACAGAAGTACTATGAATGCCTAAACATTCAACCTCAATACGCTTTGGAAACCAACTCAGGCATACCAAAGACCCATCAAGAAAACAAAGGAGGCATTTCAGCTACCCACCTATTAAAGATCGATCAAGAAACAAATGCGGCATTCAGCTACCCGAAGTAACTGTATATCAGAAATTGAGTCAAAACCCTAGAATAAAAAAAAAAAACGTTAGATTTTCTTAACTTACAATAACCAAAGATTTAAGCATGCAAGCTCGACTAGTTACTCAATTACAAGCTGGTCGAGGAACAAAAACACCGAAAATATATAACAGTCGAATTGAGGGTTTATATAACCTGAATAAGGACTATAGTTGGAATGTAAAGAACACGACTTAATCATTAAAAATAAAATTTAACTTCATCTCAAACAAATAAACAAACAAATAAATTTAAAGGACAAGCCATCAAGAGTGGTGCTGTATACAGTAACTACATATTGTATGTATATTTTGGAATTCTACTTGTGTAAATCCGGTCTCGAAACTCTGGTAGTGTCGGCGTGTCCCAATTATACATTGGACGCGGTCTGATTTGTGTCCGGAAACTAGCTGATCCACGCCGGAATGGCATAGTCATCGTTTCGTCACGATACATGTACGGAATATTTCTGGCGTCACTGGTCCCAATACTGCAACAAAGAAGAACTAATAACACAATCAAGAACTGAAACAAGAGCGAACAGGTGGACTTGGTCTTCTTCATAGCTGAAAAGTAGCAGTCTTCAAGTAGCGGATGATGAAGTAATAAATTTGTGATGATGTGTGGTATCAAGCAAGTTTATTTATAATGAGTGATTTCAGGAGAAATACTAGTCCTGTATGTACTTGTACGTTGCAGATGTAATTTGATTATGATTCAAACTTGGTTTTTATTGTTACTAATCTTTATACTCTTTAAAAGAGTGAAACAATTTAACCGACTCCTAATAAGATCGTTTATTAAAAAAATTCCTCCCTAAAATTGTTTATTACAAAAGTGTCTAGTTAAACCTAGGCTCCTTCCCCTTAACATACTCAACTATGCCTTCTACAAGTTCCAGCTGCGTTCCTCTGGATGTGGGAGGAACCTTGTAATCAGAATAAAGAGAACAAGGTTGTACTTATTCTCTTTACATATTCGTGCGTTGCTTTGTAGTTCTCCAAAATTATGCATGATGTTGTACCACAACGTATTCTCGTCTGTGTGTGTGTGTGAGACATGGTTTGGTTTGGATTACATGAACGAGCGAGCGAAAATAAAGTGAACTTACATTCTGATGCTCTTGCAAACATTCACTCAAAAGGGATATCTATCTCCTAAATTATGGTATAAAAGGGTTAATGTGATTGAGCAATAAAACCAAATTTCCAGGGTTTATGTGAAGGCCATACTTGGCAATCAAGTCTATGAGTAAGACGATCAATCCAATGTGGACTGAGAATCTGATGTTTGTAGCAGCAGATCCTTTTGAAGAACCCTTGATGGAAGACAGAGTTGCGCCCAATCAGGATAGCAATTATTAATTTGTTGGCTCATATATAAGGATCTGAATTTATGGTGTCTTAAAATTGAGTACATGCTTATGTGTTTGATAAGGATCTGAACGTTTATTAACCGAATAACCACAAAACCGTCCAAAATCACGACGTTCAGTCTGGTCTGGTCAGCTTAACCGGGTTGTTCGGCTTTCCGTACACCCCTGCAAACAGGGTATGAATGTTAAGGGCCCGTGAGTAACTTGATGAAGCGAGTATCAGTTATGTAGGCGATTTTTGCAATATTTTACATATCTAAGAATGCCAATGTTCTGATAAATTTATTCATTTGTAGTTGGTTCCATAAAATCTCTTCTCCATTCATCCCCTTCCTAAATTCATGTTTTTCTTTTCCAATGTCCTACCTTACATAACTACTACTAAGAACATAAAAGCACGCGAACTGTCAGTTGATCAAATTGGTTTATACTCTGAAACATTACAGTTCAAAGCTTACACCAGTTGGAAACAAGAAGCGAAAATACTAATTTTTTTTGTTACAAAACATAAATATGCTACAGTCCTTTTTCAGGCACAGCTAATACTAATACCCTTCCACGAAACTTGCGTGCCCTATGCAACTGTTGTGCCACAGGAGATCCCTCAATATGTGCCTGAGCTCTCAAAGACTATTGTGCTTATTGATCTTTCTTTTTCTTTTCTTTTTTTTTTCTTTTTTTTTGGTGTGTCCAAATGCTTATTGATCCTGGAAAATAAAGTTGAATCCTAACACATATAAATACTAATCGTTTTAACTAAATACTCTGAAGACCACTAAACAATGAAGAAAGTGCAATAACACATATACATATTAAACATTTAGTATAGTATAAATACTAAACGTGTTGAAAGTTGACTTGCAATCAATTTAGAAAGAAAGAAAAGTCAAAACATTACTTAAGAAACAAGTCGTTGTGGCGGTTCGGGTGTGAGAGCAACATGGTATGTTTCCATATTGCTCATGTACTTATGCCTATATAAAGGCTGCTAATTTTGGTTTACAAACAACACACACACGGGTTTATTGGTTAGCTATTTGAGAAGCTTTTGTTTTGGTGTGCCGGGTGGTGTGTCATCGGGTTGCCTCCGTGGCCGTCGTGGCCACGACGTGCATTGTAATCGGGTTCTCTTCTCAATAAAATATCTGGTTCTGGCCGTGGATTAGCTAGCGGGTTCGTTACGAATTCGTTAGTGAACCACGTAAATATCTGTCTCGTTCTTGTTTCGTCTCGTCGTTCTTGCTCGAATACCCGCAGGTTATAACAAACTGGTAACGGAGCTCTGAAACAGGAGTTCTGTTACAACAAACTGGTATCAGAGCCAGGTCAGGAGGAACACCAGTTTTAACAAACTGGTATCAGAGCCAGGTCAGGGGATCACCGGTTTTAACAAACTGGTATCAGAGCTGGGGTTCCAAGATCCGGGTGGAGTCAAGAGCTAGGGTTTCACGTTTTGGTGGAACTCAAAGCTAGGGTTTCACGATTCAGGTGGAGCAGGCTATCGGGAGTAGGGTTTCGAGATTCCCGCCAAGAACGATGTCTGGTTTGGCGATCAAGATCGATCTGGTTTGTGAAAGGGAAGCAGGTACACCCACCATCTGAAGTCCCGTGGATGGGGCTATCCGGGCTCCTATTGGAGCAATCTGGCGCGCATCTGATTAGGCGTGCAAGGGATTTGGCAAATCCAGCACGCATTCAGTACTTGCGCGAATCTGGCGGTTCACGTGCATTTAACGTTCTGGCGACTGACGTTCAGGCGCAATCCGACTCCCGGCGTGGAGCATCTGGCGTGTGAATTGAATCAGGTTTTGTCTCATGTGTTGCAGGAACTCGTTCGAGTTGGAGCAGCGGCATGGAGCATCTGGCGCGTGAGATTTCTGGCACTCGCATCTTTTTCTGGTTCTGGCGCGCATTCTGCACGAGTTTGGTTCTGGCGTGCATCTGGTTTTGGAGCGTGTACCATGACACGCACTAAGCTCGCATCTGGAGCGTCTGTTTCTGGCAAGCATCTGGCGCATCTGAGGCATACAGGGCCCATCGGGCATGACAATTTGGGCACTCGTCATCGGTGCATCTGGTCTGGATGACATCTAGGCATTCTGTCATGGTGCATCTGTCTGGCGCAATTGGGCGCATCTGGAATGTATTCGGTCCTGTCTCAGTGAATACATTCGAGTATGGTTCTGGGTGGAGCACTTGTTTCTGTTTCAGGAAGTACAACCACATCTGGCGCATTCGTTGCAGGAACGCATACAGCTGGGGAACATCAGTATGGGGAGGCGTGCTCGTTCAGGTTCTGGGAGACGCATCCGGTTCAAGTTGGAGAAGAGGAGCATCAGATTCTGGTTTCTGGGTTGCTTAGATGATTCAAGTCAAGGTGGAGATTTGTTGAAAGTTGACTTGCAATCAATTTAGAAAGAAAGAAAAGTCAAAACATTACTTAGGAAACAAGTCGTTGTGGCGGTTTGGGTGTGAGAGCAACATGGTATGTTTCCATATTGCTCATGTACTTATGCCTATATAAAGGCTGCTGATTTTGGTTTACAAACAAAACACACACGGGTTTATTGGTTAGCTATTTGAGAAGCTTTTGTTTTGGTGTGCCGGGTGGTGTGTCATCGGGTTGCCGCCGGCGTGCATTGTAATCGGGTTCTCTTCTCAATAAAATATATGGTTCTTGCCGTGGATTAGCTAGCGGGTTCGTTACGAATTCGTTAGTGAACCACGTTAAATATCTGTCTAGTTCTTGTTTCGTCTCGTCGTTGTTGCTCGAATACCCGCATGTTATAACAAACTGGTAATGGAGCTCTGAAACAGGAGTTCTGTTACAACAAAACGTTTAGTATAAATACTAAAAGTTGAATCCTAACACATATAAATACTAAACGTTTTAACTAAATACTCTCAAGACCCCTAAACAATGAAGAAAGTGCAATAACTCACAGCTAGTAATAAAGCAATATAAATAAACTCCTAACTAGGGACTACTTAGGCACGTAGTCGTTGCGATATTTCGGTGGAACACGCGTCCGTTCCTCACGACGCAGGGCGGCCTCGGTAGTCCTGTCCTCCGGTGGATACGCGCCCGTATCACAGCCCTTGAAAATAGCTTTTTCATTTAATACCCGTGAATTACTTTCTTGAGGATAGCCTTGTGACGATGGATAATGCTCATTGCTTCATCAAGGCAAAATTTTAAATCCTTTTCAAACCAACAGCAAAACAAGTGTGGAAACTCCACGTCGAGGTTCTAGAGTTGGGTTGTAGTACCATAGAGGAACAACAAATTTCAATTATCCTCCTTGAAGAGATTATTGTTCACCTGAAAGAGCTGAATCAGATCCCCGTCTGAGAACTGGTCGAGTGAACAAGGGTTTAGACCCATTGGTGGTTCAGTTGAAAGGAACCCTAGTCACTTCAACAAATACTAGAACAGCTCAAATGAACTGGTCACTACTAAAGTTGAGGCATGTCAAAAGGAGAAAGAGGTAAAACAAGAAGTCAGACTGTTCTCCTCCTAATTCTCAGACTTCTAAGGCACTGTTTAAGAAGAAGTAAAGGATTATGCTCACCTGGGAAGTAGTGGGTTTTACTCTCAGAAATATTTTGGAGAACAATATCATTGAATACAAAAATTTACTAGCATAAAGCTGAATCATCAAACATGGAGTTTCAACATGATAGCTATTTTAGTGTCATTAAAACATGGAGTTATGGAACTTAAAATCCGAACATTAAATGACGCATAATTTTGAAAATTCTAACAATAATTCATCCAAACAAAGTACCCCAAACGACGGGATTTGGATCACAGAGTTCTGATAAAACCCACGTTTTGATGCCTCATCCAAAAACACTGTAATAGAAATACCGAGAAACCAAAAACCTCGTTTCCTAGCAAGGGCTATTTATTTATTTGGCGGAGGCTATGGTACGTCCTGGCCCCACGCGGAAGAAACCGGCTCAGCCGGTTATTGCCGGTAATTACGGTTTTACCCGCAAAAAGACAAAAAAATGGACCCCAGGGCGCCGCCATCAGGATTTTGGATAGAAATGTAAAGAAATGGATAAAACTGTTAAGATGGAGATAAAACTGCAGATAGAAATAATTAAAAATGGACAGAAATGATTAGAATCGGATAAAGCTTAAACAAACCAGATAGAAACGCAAACAACGCACTACAACTAAGCTATTACAGCAGATTTGCAAGCACTGGAGGTTTAAAGGGAAGATACATGACTTGTGAAACATAAAAGTGGACAGAAGAACACCTTGCAACTTTCGTTTCACTTAAAAAAAATAACAATTATTGCGAAAAGTAACGCAAATGCAAGAACGATGATGCATGTGTGCGATATCCTTTGTCTCCTTAGCATTTCTTGATTTTCAGACCTCATTCGTCTTGTTGTTTCAATAATTCTGGACCATCGTTGCATTGTCTCCTCGCAAAAGCATGGCGGTTCTTCGTCCGCCCATACAAAGTAACTACATTGAGACCCCTGAGGCAGTGGGCACCGGTAGAAATCTCGACCTGAGTTCTTTGTGTTAGGACCAGCTCTTCTCATCACTCGTATCCTTCCACAGTTACAATACCTTGGTCCATACTCGGGGTTACGACGGTATTGGTTAGAGGAGGAGCTGAATGAGGTATGTGACATGGTGGCGATGAGAATTTGGGGATATTTGGAGGAGGAGAAGATGGTGGAGAGCAAATGGCAGGTGTGCTTGTGCAAGAGTGGTTGGGTGCATAAGTAGGAGAAGGGAAGGGTGGTTTGTTGTTGGACATAAATGTGGAGTAAAGGGTTCATAAATACAGGTTTGACTACACTGTTACCAAAGTATATGGTGATTAACAAAGTAAATGAATCAGTGAATGTGGTCACGACTGGGAAACAGATTTGACCAAAATGTAGATAGAAATCCAAAACACACAGATACTATTTATGAACAGGTAGACTGTAATGTAGTTCACATGAACAAAAATAGTTAAGTTCATGGTTTTGAAACCACAACCACACAACTATTACAGCCACAGAAAGAGTCACCACCCTCATTGTCAAACAAACATACATAAACAGGTAAAAATCCAAAACACACAGGCTTTATTTATGTCAAACAAACAAACATAAACAAAAAATGCAGATAACAATCCAAAACATACAGACTAGATTTAGAAACAGGTAGCATACAATGTAGTTGACATGAACAAAAATAGAGTTTTTGGAACCTCAATCACACAACTGTTACATCCCCAGAAAGATTCACCACCCTCATTGTCAACATTCTCAAACAAACAGACATAAGTTAAATTGTTTTCAAAACAACACCAAATCACATATTTGTCATGGACTACTCAAAAGTAACGATTCCTAAAGGCTGAATAGACCGTAGGTATGTCCATGTACTTTCTGGCAAATAAGTCCTCATTGTTTCCCTCATACTTGAATCTGTCCACAGCATCAAGAAGGTCCCGTCGGAGGTCGTTGAACTCGGAACTATTAGTATGAAGACATTACTTGTTACGTTGCCTTGGAATGTCAGGCTTTGTCCAAACAATCTCCCACTTTCTGATGTCATGAACATCTCTATATTCTGGCAGGGATATGCTGAAATTTGTGTGCATTTGTACAAGCTTCTCACGAATGGCATCCGGTAGGTAAATGTACCTCGACATCGGATCAAGGATGTACACTTTTTGCTCAATAAAGTGCAATACCATGAGAAAGTAATGCGTGTCGTGGATGTTGAGGGGAATAGAAACCTGTACATAAGCCAAAGAACAAACCAAGTCAAAAATGCCCTTCTTATTGACACTTGGAGGACTAGGACGTAACGCTTACCATAGACATTGAGTTCATGTCCCCCATGTATATCGGATTTATCCCACCATTTGCATTCTTCTGACCCAATGGCTGTACATGAAAATGACCGCATTAAAGAAATGTAGTATTGATCAATCAACGACGAAATTAAGTGCAATGATTCAAGTGTTTTAATTACTTACAACATACATGCATGGAAAGAACCATATCTTATTTTCCTCATCAGTCCTAAATTTCTCTTGGAGGTGGAGGATGTGGGACATGCAGTCGATCATCTGCAGATTGAATGGATATAATTTTGGATAATATTTTAAAACGATCAAACAGTTCTGTTAACGTTATAATTTTACAACATAACATTCATTTTGAAAATAGAACATAAAGTAAAGATTATTTATTCATTTACCGTATCTCCTAAGAAGGTAGGAGCCTCCAGCTGCCATGAATAATCCCATGCTATACTAGCCACTCCATTTATATTAACAATTTGGTTACTGTAGAGAAAGGGTACGTTCCATTTAATAAACGGTGAGCCATTCAATTTATAAATAAACAATGAGATTGATCAACCACAAACATTTTAATGTAGGGAAAGGGTACTCACTATTGAAATGGAGTCCTTAGTTCCGGCTTCTCATTCATGCCCTCAACAGCCTGACGGCTCATGTAGAAATGCAACCAGCAGTCTTCTACTTCCGGCATGATTGGCAGCACAACATCAAACGTGCCCTGCATCCGTACTCTCTCCGAGGTTCTCTTTGGGCCCTTTACTGTTTCCCTCTCCCCTCCTCTTCCTCTTCCTCTACCTCTCCCTCTCCCTCTCCCTCCTCTGTTCGATGGACTGACAGTATTCTTTCCGATGGGAGGAGCTGGCACCTTAGGTGATCCATGAGCAGGCCTGATGGGTGGGAAAACCCTTGGTGATGGATGACCAGGCATGGTGGGAGTTGAAGATACTTGTATTGGAGACTTGGGTGGAAGCTTGTTGGATGCTGCCTGCAATAAGAAACATATGGATAGAAATCAAAACATGACAGTATGACACATTAGATGGATAGACATATATTTTATCAAATTGTTGCAAACCATTGATGTGTTCTCTTCTGAAACTTCTACAGGTTTGAATGGACTTGTAGCTGTGGTATCTACAGTACTGTGCTGTTGTGGCTCTTCTGGGTCAATTTCGGCGTTGCCTTCGGATTCTTGTTGTCTGCCCTCTCTTGAATTTCCATCATTTTGTTGTTCCTCCTCTTCATGTTCTTCTTCCTCCTCTGCATACTGCATTTGCTTACCCAACCTCTTCTCTAGTACCCTCTGCACGGCCTGTTCGACAACGCTTCCAATTTGTTCATTGACCATTAACATGACCTCATCCCACTGCTCTTTTTTGCTGAAATCAGGTTTGAAATCATCTTTGTTGTGTGGTAGTGGAAGCAACTCCAGCTGCATTGTTCAAAAAAACAGGGATATCAGATATGTATTTTCAGATAGAACTTTAAACCAAATGGAGTATATTGATATAGTAACAGGTCTTACTGTACTCATGTACTTTTGTACAAACTTCCATCTGGAATTCAGGTTGTCAGTGTCCCATAGCTTTAGTCTAGGCCTTGTCTCTGCATCTTCACATCCTTTAGGGTGTTTGTGGTGCTTTGGAACGAACTTCTCCAAGTACACCATCTGCACATGCAAACAGATTTGTTATACATTTGGATAGATATTATAAACAGACAGATATACAAGTAAAATGGACAGTTACCATTGGTATCAACAAGCAACCAGCCCCTCGGATTGTCTCCTTCAATTTCACCGGAGTGTGCTGAGCTTTAAGGAACTGGAGCCAAGTACCTGCCCAGTTAACATTTTCCAGCCTCTCCAGATCCATGACATACTGAACCAGTGTGTTTCTGACTCCGAGTCTTGTGTTGGGCATCCCAAAACATGCCAAAATGAACACCACTGCCCTCCTCTTCCACTCATCACTTAGTATCTTATTCTCATCTTTCAGGAACCAGGGAAAGTAGTCAGTGACATTTGTGCATGCCTTAGTGAGGTTTCCAATGCTAATGTAATTTCCAATGATAATAATCATCCAACTCTTTGCATTCTGAATTATCAGTTTGAACTGAACAAACAACTCTCATTTCTAACTACAACTCTTTGCATTCTCCTCCAAAACAATGGAGGAAAATAGTGTTGTGTTTGGGTTACATGTTCCTGCAGATAATAGCTCTTACTTTCCAGAAAATTGTGGCAACTTTCCAGATGGTATTTCAAACAACGTGGAAGCAGAGGTGAATGCATCTCCTAAGAGGAAGTTTGATCTCAATGAGCCTCCTCCCACTGATGATGACGCAGATTTCTCCAATGTCATACACGATAATGACATAGTGAACGGTAAGATATATTATTGGATGTTTTTTGATTAAGAGTATGATGTAGTGCACTAGTTACTTAAAAATGTGCTTCTTGTTTCAGAGGGATCACTCTCCGAAGAACAAATCATGGAGAAGAGGTTCAATAGTGAAGAAGAGGCGTACGATTGGTACCTTTTGTATGCATTTGTAAATGGATTCGGCATTCGGAGGGATAACCGTAGGTGTTTCGACAAATACGGACAACAAATCAAGTCAAGAATCTTCGTATGTGCCCGACAAGGCCATCGATTAAAGAAGTGCTACTTAAGGCCTGAGAGGAAGAGAGAGCATAAGGATGACACTAGATGTGACTGTCCAGCACGAATTCGTATTGCTCGATCTACCCCGAACGAACAGTTTCGTGTAAAGCAAGTCACTTCTGAGCACTCGCATCCCCTAGCGGACCCCAAAGTAACACACAAGCTTAGGTGTCATAGGAAGGTCAGTCAACATGATTTGGAACACGTTATTTCACTAAGGGAAGTTGGTATAAGAACTTGTGAAGCATTCCAATTAATGGTCTCACAAGCCGGTGGTTACGCCAAAGTTGGTTACACTGTCAAAGACCTGTACAACAAGTTACAGTCATTGAGAAAGGCTTACTCTAACTCTGGAGATGGGCAGCTGGCCTTGCAATACATTGACACCCTTGAGCATACCCACGGGGGTGTATTCAAAAGGTATTGTTTGAAATACTGTCATTTTGTGTGTTGTTAATTTTTATTTGCCTTAGATTCCTATCTGATATATCAAATTACAATACTATTTCATGTTGGTTTACAATAATTGTCTACTAGCTTATAGATTCTATCCTGATTCCTGAAACAAATATCTTTGCTTTTCAGTTTCCAGTTGGGTGAAAATCAACAGTTACAAAGCATTTTCTGGCGTGACGAGAGATGCAAACGAGATTATGTAAGGTTTGGAGATGTTTTGGTGCTTGACTCCACCTACAAAACCAACATGTACCTAAAGCCTCTTGTCATACTCTCCGGTGTTAACAATCACTTTCAGACGTGCGTTTTCGCAGTTGCAGTTCTACAAGATGAGACCACGGAATCGTACAAATGGGTATTAAATTGCTTCCTAGAAGCAATGGATAACAAGGTACCCATATCGGTCATAACCGATGGAGACTTGGCAATGAAAGCCGCTATTGCGGAAGTTCTTCCACTAGCGAAGCATCGTTTGTGTGCATGGCATCTATGTCGCAACGCCGAAGGAACCCAAAAGTTGGGGTCAGAATTTATGAAGGACTTTCGAAAATGCTTGAGCAAGAGATCCGATGTTAACCAATGGAACGATGATTGGCAATACATGGTAGACAAGTGGGGTATTGCGAACAAGCGGTGGGTAACGGGTGCCTATATGACGCGCAACTTATGGGCAGAGGCTTTTCTCAAGGAATTTTTTTTCGCCGGTCAGACAACTACACAAAGGTGTGAGAGTATCAACAAATTTTCCAAACAATATTTGAACTGCAAGAACAATCTCCTCGATCTTATTAAGGGAATCATGCGGGGTATCGAGAAGCTTCGTGAGAACGAGCGAGGCCAACATTGTACTTCTGACCAATCACTTCCTGTCCTAACAAGCCAATTTAAGCTACTTGAAGAGCATGCGGCCATGTTCTACACTAGGGCTGTGTTTGCGAAGTTCAGGGAGCAAGCCAGGAAGGCAAGTCAATACAAAGCTATTGGTGTTGAAGAAATACCTGAATATGACATGGATGCAATCTATGTCACAAGGGAGAAGGCAAGGGCATCTCTAGTAAGTTCACATGATACACTATCTCTTATGACTGCTTTAAACTGTTATCTGTAATATTTAGGTATCGATCTAGCTTGTCAATTGAAATATCTGATGTCCTTATTTTACAGCACAGTTCTTTCCAGTACTTTCATTCTTATCTATATGTTCATAACTTCTATCTAACTTGTCAAATAAAATATCTTAAAGCTTTGATCTTTTTCCTGGCAGCACACCGTTTTCTGTCAACGTGATAATAACATGCTCTACTGTTCCTGCAAGAGGTTTGAGTCATCACATATGGTTTGTGGCCACATTATTTTTGTGCTCTTTGATAAAGGAGTACAATTCATTCCGGAAAACTTGTTATCGAAACGATGGCAGAAGACGGATAGTGACTTCTACAAGAATGATCCAGCCATGCAGGAGCCAAAAATAAGACGGTGTGACGACCCAAAAACCCAGGCATTTCGTCGGGGTTGCATGAAGGGACGAATGGAGATGATTAGTGACATGGGTGGACCATCACAAGAGACTTACGACTATTGGCAAAAACATGTTGACTTGATGATACGGGGTCTCAAGGACATTATTTTGAAGCAAGAAAATGGTGAAGAGTCCCCTTCAGACAGTCCAGCTACCCCACTGTCGTTTAAAGCTGGACCAGCCACATCTCTGCCCAGATCCGCCGTCGTTCCTAGCTCCGCCCCACCTGACGCCTAGCAGCACATCGATGCCCAGATTCGTCCGCCCACCGCTGCTCCGCGCCACCCCTCCCCCCGTTGACTTGGGTGATGATACTGTAAGTAACCCATCTCCCCCCTCTCCCAGATGTTTTAGGCTTGAGGTGGCTGTTCTCCCCCTCCCCCGGTTGTGAGGCTACTCCTTCCCCCTCCTTCTCGGATATGCTTGTCCTACGTTCGAGTCTCTCCCTCCCCCCCCCCCCCCACATTCGAGTCGAAAGGCCCCTGGTTTCGTTGGCTGCTTTGCTCTGTGTTGTCGCCCCGCCACCGTCCCCGGCCGGCCACGGTTTTGCTGTTCTGGTAGATAGGTTCTAGGGTTTATTTATGTGGGTTGGAGTTTCATTTGCTATGGGTTTTGCTTTTGGGCTTTTGTTTGTTTTGGGCCGTTTTGTTAGGTTGTTATCCTGTTTTGTCTTTGGCTTAGGACAGTTTCGATGTCTTGGGGTTGTTTGTGGTGGCCTTTGAGCCCGATACGACTTGGTCTCCTTGCTGCTTTGTTCGAGGCTTAGGCTTGTGCATCCGTAGGCGTTGCCATTTTCTTTTCCGGGGTATGACCCCTTTTCTCTGTGTTCAATTTATTATGAAGGATATCCTTTCGTTGCCGGTGAAAAAAAAAGTCTTGTCTTGGAGTGTGATGGATATATGGAAGCCGAACATGTCCCATTACCCTTATCCACAAGGATCATATCTGACACGAGTATGGTACAAATATTGAAGAGTCTGGGGTAACTTAGTTCTCTAGTAGTGGCCGGGCTTCCAAGCGGTGGTATGGCGACACTATTGAGCTCCTGTCTAACTGGATGCATGATACAAGTACAAATACATGTACAATCTCTTTGATGCCTTTGGGTTCACCCCCTGTGGTATGTACACATAAGATAACCCGGTAGAGTTGGAGCATTAGATATGATTTCTGATGATGATACGTGAAGATTTAAGTCCGGGTTGCCATAACAACATTGTTGTTTCTCTGCTGATTTCCTTTTCCATCTATTTCTGCTCATGCAGGAGTCTGACTGGCCACCCCTCAGCGATAATTAATCCCTAATCTTGACCAACTTGTAATTTCCACCACATGAACCAAACCTCATAATATCCGTGTCTAGGTTTCGGAATTTTGATATCTCCCTCGTTGTAGGGTTCCAGAGGACATGGGATTGACGACTTGGCCATGCATTTAGCTGGAGGCATATTAAGCCATCCCACGAACCAACAATTGCTTTCTTATGTCTGAACGAGGATAGACATCGCGTTCTTGGTTAACATTTCCGGTAGAGCGGAGTCCAAGAAGTTCCAATGAAAGGTACTTTTCTAGGCCTCGATTATTGGCCAGGACAACAATTTTTGATGTTTCTCGACTTGTTACAATAATTATAAGGTGGTCGTTAAGGAAATTTTGGTATTGGATAAAATTGAACCTAACTGGCACAGATGCTTTTGGCATAAATTTTCGCCTGGCCTATTTCTGGACCAAACTGAAAACTTTTTTTTGGAGGGAAAACTGAAGACTAATTCATGTTGGAAAAACAAAAACAATAGAAGTTTAATTCAGAGTTGTCGATTCTTTAATGATGAAAAGTAGATAGAAATCTACAATTATTAAAAGCATCACAACCAATAAGCAAAGCAACATAACATGATTCTGTGATGGATGAAGGTTTGCGCAAAGTGAACTCTGTTTCCAACATCCCTTGATTCTGTGATGGTTGCAGCAATCCATTGCTTTTTGTACGTAGAGCCAATGCTCTTCCAGTCATTGTACCTCCAGACCCATAGATGAATCACCCAAGTTTCTTCCTTTTCCCCATACCCACAGAAGTACTATGAATGCCTAAACATTCAACCTCAATACGCTTTGGAAACCAACTCAGGCATACCAAAGACCCATCAAGAAAACAAAGGAGGCATTTCAGCTACCCACCTATTAAAGATCGATCAAGAAACAAATGCGGCATTCAGCTACCCGAAGTAACTGTATATCAGAAATTGAGTCAAAACCCTAGAATAAAAAAAAAAAACGTTAGATTTTCTTAACTTACAATAACCAAAGATTTAAGCATGCAAGCTCGACTAGTTACTCAATTACAAGCTGGTCGAGGAACAAAAACACCGAAAATATATAACAGTCGAATTGAGGGTTTATATAACCTGAATAAGGACTATAGTTGGAATGTAAAGAACACGACTTAATCATTAAAAATAAAATTTAACTTCATCTCAAACAAATAAACAAACAAATAAATTTAAAGGACAAGCCATCAAGAGTGGTGCTGTATACAGTAACTACATATTGTATGTATATTTTGGAATTCTACTTGTGTAAATCCGGTCTCGAAACTCTGGTAGTGTCGGCGTGTCCCAATTATACATTGGACGCGGTCTGATTTGTGTCCGGAAACTAGCTGATCCACGCCGGAATGGCATAGTCATCGTTTCGTCACGATACATGTACGGAATATTTCTGGCGTCACTGGTCCCAATACTGCAACAAAGAAGAACTAATAACACAATCAAGAACTGAAACAAGAGCGAACAGGTGGACTTGGTCTTCTTCATAGCTGAAAAGTAGCAGTCTTCAAGTAGCGGATGATGAAGTAATAAATTTGTGATGATGTGTGGTATCAAGCAAGTTTATTTATAATGAGTGATTTCAAGAGAAATACTAGTCCTGTATGTACTTGTACGTTGCAGATGTAATTTGATTAAGATTCAAACTTGGTTTTCATTGCTACTATTCTTTATACTCTTTAAAAGAGTGAAACAATTTAATAAGATCGTTTATTAAAAAAATTCCTCCCTAAAATTGTTTATTACAAAAGTACTGTCTAGTTAAACCTAGGCTCCTTCCCCTTAACATACTCAACTATGCCTTCTACAAGCTCCAGCCACGTTCCTCGGATGTGGAAGGAACCTTGTAATCAGAACAAAGAGAACAAGGTTGTACTTATTGGCCCTGTTTGGATAACAAGGTTGGGCAGGTTTAGTTAACCAAACTAGGTGGATGTTTGGATCAGAGGGTTTTGGTTTTTAAAGTGTTGACTTTTATGTGAGTAGAAAAATGAGTGGAAAGTGGGTCCTACAAATTTTGGGTTGAGGTTTTGGTTAACTTTTTTGTGAGGTTAACCAAACCATTGTATGCAAACAGGGCCATTCTCTTTACATATTCGTGCGTTGCTTTGTAGTTCTCCACAATTATGCATGATGTTGTACCACAACGTATTCTCGTCTGTGTGTATGTGTGAGACATGGTTTGGTTTGGATTACATGAACGAGCGAGCGGAAATAAAGTGAACTTACATTCGTGATGCTCTTGCAAAGATTCACTCAAAAGGTATATCTATCTCCTAAATTATGGTATAAAAATAAAACCAAATTTCCAGGGTTTATGTGAAGGCCATACTTGGCAATCAAGTCTCTGAGTAAGACGATCAATCCAATGTGGACTGAGAATCTGATGTTTGTAGCAGCAGATCCTTTTGAAGAACCCTTGATGGAAGACAGAGTTGCGCCCAATCAGGATAGCAATTATTAATTTGTTGGCTCATATATAAGGATCTGAATTTATGGTGTCTTAAAATTGATTACATGCTTATGTGTTTGATAAGGGTCTGAACGTTTATTAACCGAATAACCACAAAACCGTCCAAAATCACGACGTTCAGTCTGGTCTGGTCAGTTTAACCGGCTTGTTTGGCTTTCCGTGCACCCCTGCAAACATGGTATGAATGTTAGGGCCTGTGAGTAACTTGATGAAGCGAGTATCAGTTTATGTAGGCATTTTTTGCAATATTTTACATATTTAAGAATGCCAATGTTCTGATAAATCTATTCATTTGTAGTTGGTTCCATAAAATCTCTTCTCCATTCATCCCCTTCCTAAATTCCTATTTTTCTTTTCCAATGTCCTACCTTGCATGGCTACTACTAAGAACATAAAAGCACGTGAACTGCCAGTAGATAAAATTGGTTTATACTCTGAAACATTACAGTTCAAAGCTTACTCACCAGTTGGAAACAAGAAGCGAACATACTAAATTTTTTTGTTACAAAACATAAATATGCTACAGTTCTTTTTCAGGCACAGCTATTACAAATACCCTTCCACGAAACTTGCGTGCCCTTTGCAACTGTTGTGCCACAGGAGATCCCTCAATATGTGCCTGAGCTCTCAAAGACTATTGTGCTTATTGATCTCCGATTCAATCAGTGGCGGACGCAGGATTCTTAAGATGAGGGGGCCAAGATACAAGTCACGATGTCTGAAGTCACAACAAAATGGTCCATTCTCATTGAATTAATAATGACAGAAAGATCGTTTTATGGAGAAAATACTTAACGTATGTCGCAGAATAATAACGCCCATGTAAACTAAAACTAAATTAGACAACCCGATAGTATAGAGTTAACTACATCAAATAAAATGAAAATAAAGTCACAAAAAGTTCATATGCCAAGAATATTCTATTTGGTTTGCGGGATCGGATTTGGCGCCTTAAGATTACTATGAAAAGCAAGAATAAAAGTTATAAAAAATATAAAACTAAAGTAATTACTACCACGATATTTGAAGAGAGGAGTTGCGAAACCATACCAGATAACCAGTGGAAGCAGTCAATCAAAGCGTTGAGCAAGAGGAGCGCTAGAGCAACTCAGAGGTTCTTCAGTTCTGTTTCTGCTTCTCTTTCTTTCTTTCTTTCTTTCTTTTTTTCTCTGTTTTATAATTTTGTTCTTTCTCTTGTATTGATTTAGTTACCTTAATTCTAGGGATTCTTTTTATCCATTTCAACGTCACGGTACTCTTTGTTTCTTTTATTCACTTAATTTTAACTATTTTAGACACAGAAAAAAATAAAAAAATAAAATAACTATTTTAGACACCTATGACCTATCTGTACCGCTACTATCTACTACTTAATTTCGATATTTCTTTTCTCAAAACAAAAAATATATATTTTAACTGGATAAATTATGTACTGCGGCATAATAGTTTCAGACTTCATATTAGGGATGGCAACGGGTCGGATCCGGATCGGATCAGGCTAGATCCGATACAGATCCGACTAGCACAAATGGGATCCAAATCCGATCCAGATCCGTACGGATCATCACCGGATTCGGATCAGATCGGATCGGGTTTCATCCAGTTGATCTAAATCCGATCCGTAGATCCATATAATACGTGGTTGGATCGGATTCGGATCGGATCCGACTTGGGTGTGCAATAAAATACAAAAAATAACATAAGAAATAAACACTATTTCATACGCTAAGACATGTTCGCAAGTTATGAAGCTTAAAACACAGCAGGAATAGCTTTGTAGGTTGGAATCACTATTGTATTCTTCTTGGAAGTGATAGTGGGGAGGTAGTATGAATATATTTGTAAAGCA
Organism: Linanthus parryae; assembly: GCA_023055425.1. Taxonomy (NCBI): domain Eukaryota; kingdom Viridiplantae; phylum Streptophyta; class Magnoliopsida; order Ericales; family Polemoniaceae; genus Linanthus; species Linanthus parryae. The sequence goes on along the minus strand of JALGPY010000004.1, from coordinate 120,809,349 downwards.
CAAATATACGTCGGATCGGAACTCGGTGGATCTGCCCTTAGATCCAAATCCAGATCCAAATCCGATCGGATCTGACTTTCCTTGGATCGGATTTGGATCCGATCCATTCGGCCCGGATCGCTCGGATCACAGATCGGATCGGACCATATTGCCATCCCTACTTCAGTATACTTTAGTAATACATAGTGTTTGAGTTAGACTTAAATTAGTGGATCAATTTGCTCAAAAAAAAAAAAATAAAATTTAGTGGATCAAGTGGGTTGTTTTTACTCAAACGTGAGGGGGGGGGGGGGGGCAACTACTACGAGTTCCAAAAGTTTTGGGAGTTAAATACCGGTATACCACTCCGTTCCAGCTCTTACTACCCATTGCGGCTGGGCACGGGTTTTAAGAGTTGGGGCGGAAAGTCTATTTTGCCCCTATCTAGATTGTGAATTACAAAACCACCACCACAGCCACCATCAACACCACCATTATGCCACCAGAAACAATAACACAACCACACACAACAAATTTAACCAATTATGTACAAAAAAATTACAGATCTAGACTAAAAAATTAAAAATCTTAAAAAATTACAAGAGGATGTAGAAAAGAAGAAGAAGAAAAAGAGTGATGTGGGTGTCGACACTTGCTTGCTGTGGGTGTCGCCGGAGAGCACAAACAGATCCGGGTCAGCCTTGCCGTCGTCTTCAACCAGCAACGAACCCGTCGCCAAGATCTGCAAGGCAAATAGAGCAGATCTAGAGGCTTGAGAAGAGAAGAAGAAGAAGAAGAAGAAGAAGAAGAAGAAGGAGGAGGAGAGAGAGAGAGAGAGGAACATAACTACCTGGTCAGCCTTGCCGTCGTCTTCAACCAGCAACAAACCTGCGTCCTCATCCCCGGCAAATCGATCGATCGATCGGTCGATCGATCGATCGATCGAGAGAGAGAGAGAGAGAGAGAGAGAGAGAGAGAGAGAGAGAGAGAGAGAGAGAGAACAGATCTGTACTCAACGTCGCCACCGCCGCATAGACCGGCGTCCTCACCCCCGTCGATTTCTCCATCTCTACCGGTCTCTCCATCTCTCTCCCTCTCTTTCTCTCTATCTCTCTCCCTCTCTCCCTTTCTTTCTCTCTCTCTATCCGTGTGTGTGGTGTCTGGTGAGTAATGAGAGTAGTGGGATGTGAGTTGGGTGAAGAAGATAAGGGTAGGTAGGGTAGGGTTAGGGAGGGCAGTTTTTCTCATTTTAAACACATTAAGGTTACCAAAAAAAGAAATGGGTAGAAAGAGTTGAGACAAACAAAAAAGGACATGGGTAGAAAAAGTTGGAACGGAGTGGTAATAAGAAGAAAAAAAGGTGAGGAGGGGCCATGGCCACCCCCCCCCCCCCTGTGTCCGCCGATGGATTCAATCATCTTTGATGACGTTAGAAGTAGATTTTACCTCAGTTTTATGATGCCTATACGAACTCAACTAAACCAAGTTATTATAACAATTTGTACAAGTACAACAACAGAAGTTGCCATTCAAATGTAGCCCCACAGCTAAACAATCCCAATCATTTTAACACAGCCTCAAGATTAACATCGCTGATGCTCTATGAAAACATCTTAAACATATTGTTTACTAAAAATCACCCAGGATCCAGCAATTCAACCCCTGAATTTTCTAATATTGTTTATTCAAATTGATGCTTATATTTTCAAATCATACCATTCATTTCATGTTTTGTCGAGGATCCTTGACTCTATATCCAGTCCGATGCACATTTCGATACATTCATATATTATGACCGAGCCCCTTGCAGCCTCATACGTACCCAATATTGTACCAATAGCTTAAGAGGCTACGAATCTCTACTAGACTATGAAAAAACTATGAAATAAAACAAAATTTAAAATAATTCATTCATCTCCTGAAAAATAAAGTTCAACCTTAACACATATAAATACTAAGCGTTTTAACTAAATACTCTCAAGACCCCTAAACAATGAAGAAAGTGCAATAACTCACACCTAGTAATATAGCAATATAAATAACGTCCTAACTAGTGACTACTTAGGCACGTAGTCGTTGAGATATTTCGGTGGAACACGGGTCCGTTCCTCACGACGCAGGGCCGTCTCGGTAGTCATGTCCTCCGGTTGATACGCGCTCGTATCAACTTCCCCCTGTCGGCAATCGCATTATACTCAATGCGAAGTCCGTCAAAGTGATCGTGGTCGTCAAAGCCCATATATAAGTATTTGCCATCGCATGCGTGCCCCTTGACATATTTCTGACCACACCGAAAGCACAAACTATTCGCGAACCGTTCTTGGCGCTCGGCAGGAGTCAGGCGACGTCCTGGTGGTGTCAACGATGGTGCGGGGTCCTGTGACATAGCCGGTATGAGAGGGCTTAGTGCTGCGGATTGCCTCTAACTCATGGGCGAGCGAAAAAGCTTCAGCTAAGGATTGAGGCGTGCGTAACCCTAATTCGCGTCCTAATGGCGGCGTGAGACCGGAAACAAAAATATATATCAACTGCGGATCGAGTATGGATCCAATTTTATTCATCAATTTCTCAAACTCGGTTTGAAAAGCCAGAACTGTAGTAACATGGCACAACTTTGACAACTCACTGAAATAATCATGATAAATATTGCTATCAAAGCGAAGTTTGACCTCGAACTTGACAGCTTGCGAAAGAGAAATTATTTTGGCGATACCGAAACCAATCGGCGACATCACCGTCTAACAATACCCCCATTAACTGTAGCCGATCATCCAGCGGAAATCTGATAATATTGAAAATATTTATCGACCTTAAAAATCCAAGTATGTGGGTCAGTACCTGAAAACTTCAGTGTCGACGCGATGCTTGTGGTTTCGCGAATCTGTACCCCCTGTGTGGCTCTGACCCGTCGGAATACCGGAAACGTGGGCTGACCCGCAAAGGAAACCGGAGTTGTGTTGGGCCCAAAAAAACTGGGTTGACCCGAGAGGGTTCATTGCCCTTCTGTACCAGTCGGTGACCATCCCATAGCAGGGGATGTGGCTTGAAATTGGGGAGCGGAGGAGGGTATCCATGGCGGCTGCTATTACAGCATGGGCAGCGAGGGACTCGTGCCGTACCCGTGCAGCGGCACTGTCAATTGGTTCAACGCTTGGATAGCGGCGAAAAACGAAGCGACAACCAATTGGAGCTGGGTCTGGTTCGCTGGCGACTGCGGCGATAGTTGATTCGCCGAATTGAGTGGCGGCGCGAGTTGATTAGCCGGACAAGAGGGAACCCTGGCTGGGTTGTAGGCGTCTATGGCGAAGGCTGGAAGTTGGACGGGGACAGCCTGGTTGTGGCGAGGCTTGGCGAGGCTAGGGTTCGGGATGTCTGATGTGGGAAGTATGAAGGCTGTGGCGGCGTCTCTGTTGGTGTAAGCTGCTGCTGTAGATCGGGAAAAAGAGCATTCAAGGGGTTAATGGGTGATGGTTGTTGCGTGGGGTTGGGCGGCGCAACTCCCCTGGGAGCTTGCTGGAACAGGGTCGAAGTTGGGAAGGGATGCGGAAGCAACGTGGTTGGATGTGGCTGTATATTCGCATATGGCGCAGAGGAGGATTGGGGCTCCTGGGTCAGGGTTGGTGCCGGAAGAGATGGTGCTGGAGGTGGGCTGGGATCGAACGGCGGCTGCTGGTGGCTTTCAACTTGGGTGAGGCGTGCTTCAAATGAACCCAGCCGTGAATCCATGTCAGTAACCTTCGCAGTGAGTGCCTTGATTTCGTCGACGAGTTGCGCGAGTACGTCGTTGTTGGGTGAGCTCGACATTGGCTTTGAGCCCTAGCTCCAAACGGGCTGGAATCCGCAGGTAATGCGAAGGCACCACTGATGAAGGGTGCTTGGTCGACGCCACTGATGAAGGTGACCGCTGGAGGGTGGGGAGATGGAGGTGGCTGCGCTGGGGAAGGCGAAGAGACGTCGGTAGGTGTGTGGTTGGGGTAGCTTTTGCAGGCGGAGGAGAAGGCCGACGGAAATTTGTGTTGACCATTGTTGCCTGTGAACTCAAACGGGCAGAGGGAGTGCGCACCGACGAAGGACGTGGTTGGATCCTGGTATGCCGGTGGATCTGGCGGTTTGGGGGGGTGGGGGGGGGGGGGGTCAGATTAGCAAGCTTCTGGGTGGCAACGAGATCGGAGTGGGGGTTGGGTAGTTCGATCGGGACCTTGGTGAGATGTGGAGGAGCAATGGCCGGTGATTGCTGCAGTTGCAGCGATTGGAGGGCAGCGGCAATGACTCCCTGGAGGGCAGTGGCCTGTAATTGCTGTGGGTCGTTCGGATCGACGGCTGCCCTCAGCGATGTGTGCTGGACCTCTGGGATCGATGGTGGCTGTGGCGCAAGGTTCCGGTTTTGCCCTTGCGATGAAAATAGCTTTTTCATTTAATACCCGTGAATTACTCTCTTGAGAATTGGCTTGTGACGATGGATAACGCTCATTGCTTCATCAAGGCAAAATTTTAAATCCCTTTCAAACCAACAACAAAACAAGTGTGGAAACGCCATGTTTATTGTTCACCTTAAAGAGCTGAATCAGATCCCGTCTGAGAACTGGTCGAGTGAACAAGGGTTTAGACTCATTGGTGGTTCAGTTGAAAGGAACCGTAGTCACTACAACAAATACTAGAACAGCTCTAAATGAACTTGTCAATACTAAAGTTGAGGCATGTCAAAAGGAGAAAGAGGTAAAACAAGAGGTCAGACTGTTCTCCTCCTAATTCTCAGACTTCTCAGCCACTGTTTTAGAAGAAGTAAAGGATTATGCTCACCTGGGAAGTAGTGGGTTTTGATCTCAGAAATATTTTGAAGAACAATATCATGGAATTCAAAAATTTACTAGAATAAAGCTGAATCATCAAACATGGAGTTTCAAAATGATAGCTATTTTAGTGTCATTAAAACATGGAATACGTGAGCCTCTTAATTTTGAAACATAATGATAGCTATTTTAGTGTCCCAACGTTAAATGACGCATAATTTTGAAAATTCTAACAACAATTCATCTAAACAAAGTATCTTAAACGGCGGGATTTTAGATCACAGAGTTATGATAAAATCCCACGTTTTGATGCCTCATCCAAAAACACTGTAATAGAAATACCGAGAAACCATAAACCTCGTTTCCTAGCAAGGGCTATTTTTTTTTTTGCCTCCGTTTCCTTTTCCTTGTAGATTTGCCTGAGGTGCTGTCATAGCAAGTTGCTATCTATTGGGTACACAACACACACATGACACTAGGGTTTTTAACTCAAAACACATAAATTCTTCAATTGATGATCAAAACGACCGAACAATACTTTCTTGTAGTGAAATGAAATTTTAAAAGACCCTTCCCACACCCCTAAAACAAACTCAATACGCTACCCTCCCCTCGAGTTGAATAAACTCCTTAACAATATAAAATGAACTAACGCCTAATCAATTACTATTTTCGAACGTAGTCTTTGAGATAACCTGGAGGGTGCTGACCTCGTCCTCCTCGTCTCGTAGCCGTGTCACCGCACGGACGCATATCCGTATCAACTCCCCCTCTTAACAAACGCCTTGTCCTAAAGGCCGAAATAAGATCGATGAAAACCTGGAGCTGCTTTCGTTAACCCCTGCAAAACCACATGTGGGTCGCCATGCTGGAATGACATTGTCATCGTGGCATAATCTGTCTCCGTCTTGTCGAATTGCTCTAGCCATGGGATGCACAAAACAAACTGTGGTCCATGTAGCTACAAAATAAACAAGTCACTGGAAAATGTGTGTCCTTGCATGAGAACATCGACCCGTCCGACCATATATCACAATGGAGGTACTCGCCATTATCCACGACGATTTTGAATGGGCGCGTAGTCCGATTCAGCAATTGTAGCCACACTGCCAAGTCAGGGTGCATGAAATTTTAAGTGGAACCACCGTATATGAGTACCGACAACTCACGACCCCCGATGTGACCCATAAGGCATAAAGCGCCTGCATGATCACTACTGACCATGGAGAAAAGGCTCGCTGCATGGGCTGTAGCTATGATGTCATCGGAATCTGTGTCATCGCACCCCAAGAGTAGGAGTTTGCCCTCGCACTTGTGGTCACAAAAATACTTCTGATCGCAGTTGAAACATAATCCCAACGGTTCTCCTGCTGCTCGGCATACGTGAGCCTCTTAATCGGTGGCGTAGACGCAACTGGCGGCGTTTTCAACGGAACTGCAGAGGTGGTGATAGGAGTGGCCGACGAAGATTTGTCCTGAAGCGGCCCTAGTTTCCGATAAGTATCCAAAACGGACACTGACTCGGCCATGGATGCTTGTAACTCCTTTGCGAAGGAGAAGGCGTGTGCCAGGGTTACATAATCCTAACTCGCGCCCCAACGACTGTTTGAGCCCGTTCGTAAACATAGAGATCAACTGCGGGTCTGGAGTAGGGCTCATATGATTCAGCAGCTTCTCAATTCGAATTGAGAAGCCAGAACGGTAGTCTCCTATCGCAATTTCGTTAATTGACCAAAAAATCATGGAATTAATTGTGCTCAAACAGAACCATTACTTCCTCCAAAAATGTCATTCAATTGGAAAAGCCATAATTGTTCTGATGGTAACAGAACTAATTTGATGCCTCCTCGTCGATTAACACCCCGCCAGCTGAAGCCGTTCGTCTTGCGGAGTTTGAAAAAAATTGAAGTACTGTTGTACTTTAAAAACCCACGAATGGGGATCCGTACCCGAGAATTTGGGCGCGTCAACCTGGAGTTTGTTGTTATGCTCGTCAGAACCCAAGTATCCGGTGTGACTCGTACCAGCCGTAGTATTGCCATAATTGGCCGGAAGATGAGACGTCGGGTTGGAGTGGGTTGCGTACGGGAATGAAGCTGCCAACCCAAAATTTTTCGCACCCGAGTCTCCTAGGTGGTGCTGAAATTGTGGCGAACGGAAGTGACTGCCCTGGTAGCAGGAAGAACCAAATCTACTGGACGGGTTGTTGCGCCAGCCGTAGTGGCCTGCTCGGTAATCTTTAGAGATTGAAGAGCAGAGGTGCAGGCCTGGAGCGCCGTCGCAATGGGGGTCACCTGCAAAGGAAGAACTGCAGGTGGGTTAGCCGCCTATAATGGGATGCGACTAACGCCGTGGACGCCGACAGTAGTCCCGGTCTGAGTAGAATCTTAGCCACAACGGAGAGGCGGTTGTCATGCTGGGTGAGCTGGTCCTGCAGACCTGAGAGGTGGTGGCCCATGGAGGTCTCAAACGCCGCCATTCTCGTGTGCCGACCATTGACCTTGTTTTCTAGTTGCTCCAGTTGGTCCAACAACAGACTGAGTTTTTCGCCCAAATCCTCCATAGTCAGTTTCTTTTCTGTGGAATCGCCAGTTGCTTGGTGAGACTCAATGAAAGCACTAATTTATAGCCAGTTGCTATCGATTGGGCACACAACACACATAAAACACTAGGGGTTTTAATCCAAAACACATAAATTCTTCAATTGATGATCAAAACGATCGAACAATACTTTCTTGTAGTGCAATAAAATTATAAAAGACACTTCCCACTCCTCTAAAACAAACTTAATACTTAATCCTCCCCTAAATTGAATTAACTCCATAACAATATAAAATTAAATAATGCCTAATTAATTACTAGTTCCGAACGTAGTCTTTCAGATAACCCGGAGGGTGAAGAGCTCGTCCTCCTCGACTCGTAGCCTTGTCGCACGACGGATGCATATCCGTATCATGTTGTTTCACTGAAACCAGACTAGTAGTGAAACACCAAGGTGTAACTCCATATCGAGCTCCACGGGATGCATATTCCATCGTCCCCACTTGTTTGTTAGAGTAAGGATCGTAGAAGTGAAACCTCGCTTGCATACGAGGAGGAGGAGCGAAACTATTTGTCATCACAAAATTACCGTCTATGCTTGCTCTGGTCGGAACAATAAATTTTTCGACGGGTCCAATTGAGAACTTCTTAGTCCAAGTGTTTTTAGAATTGTCGTCTTCCACGGTCATCACCCAGACATCAAACAACGTAGGACTATCATCATCGCCATCGGACACAGAAAAGGGTACAAACAAAGCAAGGGACCCCACGAAATCGTTAATAGTTAGGTCATATCCACTCCGACGAACAAGGATACTATCCGGCAATGTGACCTCCTTGAAGGTAGTTTCCTTGATATCATACGAGAGTAGAACTGTATGTTGACGGCTTTGGTCTCTGGCATGTACCAACCAGTACAAATTCCCTCTTATAAACAGTCCTCCTGCAGGATCAAACCGATATTCTTCTGTTGAGAGGAGGGCGGGCAAAACCGAACCAATCTCTTCCCATCTATTTGTGCTCATTTTCCACACCGCAGCTGTAAAATAAACTGACTGGTCGCCCCGTGACGGCAAATAATCCCTAATCTTGACCAAGTTGTAATCACCACCACATGAACCAAACCCTATAACGTCTTTGTAGAAAGAACTATGGTGGTGCTTTCTAGGTTTCGTAACTCTGAACATCTCTGTTGTAATAGGGTTCCAGAGGACATGGGATTGACGACTTGAGAATGCATTCAGCTGGATGCATAATAAGCCATCGCAGGAACCAACGATTGTTTTTCTATGCCTATACCGGGGACAGCCATCGGGTTCTATGTAAACATGGGATTTTCCGGTGGAGCGGAGTCCGAGGATTTTCAATGAATGGTAACTATTGAGGCCTGGATCCTTGAGCAGGACAACGATGTTGACGTTTCTCGACTTGGTACGATGAAAAAGAAGGTGGCCGTTGATGAAGTTAGGGTTTGTGATCAAGTCGTAATAGGTCTTGGAAAGGAGTTTACATTGTTGGACATGTTCGGCCGGCAAGCGCTTCAGAATCTCCTCGACAACATCAGTTGGGAGTTCTCGGCGTAGAAGCCTTTTTCGTTTTGTAATCGTTCCACTCAACATCATCTGATTCTCGCTGTTGTGTGTAGTGTGTGTACTTTATACGAATTTAAAGACAAACTAGGACCGCCTTAAGTTGAACAGCTAATAGTTTTACACATAATTGACCCCTGAAAGTTCTTCTCTTTATCATGTTAGTCCTTTTTAACAATGAGAATTTTCTCCGCCAATAAATTAACCGAGGTTAGTGCAAACTAAACATACAGCAGTAAGTAAGATCATAGTCAATACGGATTTCCTTCCAAAAAGAAAAAAATACTGCTAAATAATCCTCAAACGTGAGTAATCATCAAAACGTTGCGGTGGTCTCCTTATTCGGCCACTACGTCTCACGGACTCGTCCTCGGGACCAACCGAAACTGCCAATCCTTCCTCTGCCGTCTCTCGGTCAGGTGCCATATCATTTTGCCTTTGTTTGGGCACTAGGAGTTGTTGTCCTTGTCTATTTCTTTTCCTTGTAGAAGATTGCTGATTGAGACAGTGCTTGTTAATCGATACCAAGCTACTGGTAAAACACCAAGGTTTCATGTCAGTGGAACACCAAGGTACACTTTCCGTCTCAACTTGTTTGTTACCACTAGAACCATAGAATTGAAACTCAACGTATTCCCAATGTACAAATCTTTCCATCACGAAGTTGCCATTTATGCTGACCTGGGTCGGCAGAAGAACTTGGGAGAAGGGTCGTACGATTGTCAACTTCTTAGTCCATGAGCAAGACGAGTTGTTGGAGTCGCCATCCATCACCCATACACAGTAAGGAACATCACCATTTTCATTGGAAAACAATGGCGCAAATAAAGCCAGGGATCCCATGAAATTGTTTAGAGTCGGCCAAAATCCTCCCTCAGGACGATCCTTCGGCATTGTGACCACCCGGAAGGTACTATCTGTACTCATGTCGAATGAGAATATAATATCCTCACCGCCCTCACCGCCGTCCCTTGGTTCCTTACAGGGACGCGCCAACCAATACAAGTTGTTCCTTACAAGCAACGCGGTGTGATCAACTAGATGTTGGTGGCAGACACGACGAGGCAACACATGACCGATTTCTTTCCATTGATTTGTGCTCAAACTCCAAATATGACATGCGAAGGGGCTCGGCAAGCCCTCCGCTGAATCATAATCCACAATCTTGACAACCTTGTAATCACCCCCACATCTGGGGTCGTAACCGAATCCATAGGAAGAACGGATTACACAGCGGTCCAACTTAGGATTGCGAATTTTGAAGATCTCCCTTGTTGTAGGGTTCCAGAGAGTGTGGGACAGGATATGTTTCTTCGAACTTAGCTGGAGACATAGTAAGCCATTGCAGGAACCCACGATTTGTATACCATGTGGATAACGACCGGGTGGCTTGTAAGGAGCATAATAAGGTTTCTCGCAAGTAGAGTGGTGCCGCATAATCTGTAACGTATGGTACTTGCTGTCGGGAATCATGATCATGACAGCCATGTTGGTGTTTCGCGAATGTTGATGAAAAAGAAGGTGTTTCTTGATGAAGGTTGGGTTTGTGATCAAGTGGTAATAGGTCTTGGAAAGGAGCTTACATCTCAGAACGTGTTCAGCAGGTAATCGCGACAGAATCTCCTCGACAACATCAATTGGGAGTTCCTGACAGATCTGCTTCATTGCTGCTGGAGACCACAAAATCTCATGAAACAGATCCAATTGTGGTCATAAACGTTTCCATGATGTCTTGCCTAAAATTTCCTTTATATATAACGAAACTAAAACCGACCAAAGTTTTCAAAGATATTTATATTTGCCCCCTCAAATTTTTTTACCATTTATCATTATGGTCCTTCAGTTCATTTAAGTTGTCACAAAACCCTCCTGTTGCTCAATGTTTCTCAATTTTACACTTGTACCGGTGGCAACAGATAGCATGCACAAGCCAGAACTGCTTTGAATTGCTTAATTTTGTGATACATGATACTACCTTCGTTTCTTCTCTTTCAGTTTCGTTTGACTTCAACCCGTAACTGGTTCACTTTGACTTAGTGATTTGGATAACAAAACTATTTAATTTTTCGGCAGGTTTTCCATGATATTGTAGAATAAAGTTTATGATACAAGACAATGCTAAAATTGTCGAATTCTTGTATCGTTTTGCTAATCAAATCACCAGGTTAAAGTGATCCAGTGAATAGTGACAAAAATTGAAACAAGCTGACATAAACAAATCAGTCATTAACAGGTCGGCATGGCAAGTATATAAGTTCCCGATCCCATCCCACCCTTACGTAGTAGTTTTATATGCGACTCGACCCTGCGATATGATACGGACCCTACGCGACACAAAAATTAGTGTATTTATGTCGACACGAACCCGCAACGTTTCTAAACAGGTCGACACGAAATAAACTATGGCTATTGATTTATTGCCAGGTTTACTTGCTAGGTGTTTCGGTGATGAATTTTAATCACTCACAACCCCAAGCTGGTTGCTGAAATTGGCCGTTGTATTGTTATTCTTTTGGCTGATTTTGAAAGTAAGCAGGTCACTGGTCGGGTCAATCAACGGTGACTTGACACGCCGGTTTGTTAAACGGATTTTTTCTGGTGTGTCGGATTACCATTTCATATACAGCCCAGTTTAAGGTCAGGATCCTGACACGTCTAAGAACCTGGTCAATTTCGGAGAGGCAGAACAAAGTCCACAGAAGAGGCAGATTCGAAGAAGCAGAAAGGTGTTGTGAAGGGTGACAACAGTAGCCGTCTGGAGACGCGGAGGCTGCAGAGTAGCCCTGCGTTGCCCAGAGTTGCATGATCAGCTAGAAAAGTCTAAAGAATTCAAGCAGAAAAAGACGGCCGATAATTTTTGATGCTGAAAATGTATTGCTACTGGAGACAAAGGTTCAAAGAAGAAGAAGAAATCTAAACGGCCGGAGTAAATGTTCGTCAAACAGATAGTTTTCCCAGATTTTACTTGTTAGCAATTGGTGCGCCCATGTGGGGTGCCCAATGCAATTAACATAACCTTATGGGGTTAGTTGCACTAATACTTAAACTAGAGGGGTTAGTAGCTAAGGCTCAAACCCTAGGGGTTTATGTGCAAACCTAGGAGAAGTTTTGCCTATATAAAGAGGTAGCCTCCTACACATGATATGTAATATCATTGGCTATTCCATACAGAAAAGTCTCTCTGTCTAGATTCATACTAGTTGTAGAGAACCCTAGTCTCTCTCCAACTTCATCCAAGGAGGTGGAACGTGGTGTGGAAATCAGTGTTCGTCCTCGAGATTCACACTCGATTGGTGGGAGCAAGATCAAGGAGTAGGCGCGTGAAAGCAAGCAACACAACGATCATCCGCTGCACTAAGGAGCTTAGGAAGACAAGGTAAACACATGAATATTCCGCTTTAGTTCATGTTGTTGATCTGAGCATGTTAGATCCTTCCTGCCCTTCATTGGTATCAGAGCCCTAGGCTTACTTTTCGTGCCTCGATAAGCGTTCCCGAACCTGTTATTAAAAATCGCGTTTCTGAATTTTCATAACCAGTAGACGAAACCTATATGGTTAGGTAGGGTTTTTCACGAGGATTCCAGATATATAAATTTTATATTTTTTGGATTTACGGTGAATTAGTTATGAATTTTCAAAGTTTCGGAACAGTATTAATCTGGACTGCTAGATCCAATAATTAGAACACGGTTTTCAAAAACTTGTTAAAATTGGATTTTGACCACATAATCGGGATCAGGACGAAGAGACGATCACGGGAAAATTTTTCTCGTCGCGATCGGAGCACGGGAAGGCGGCGCGTGGGCTTCACGCGCCACCGACGCCGCCCCCACGCGCGGCCACGCGCCGCCACGCGCCGCACGCGCCCAAGGGCTGGCGGCGGCTGCTGACGTGGCCCTAGGGCTGACGTGGCAGATGACGTGGCGGTGCCACGTCAGCAAGAGACTGACGTGGCGATGACGTGGCAGCCACGTGTCAGCTGACGTGGCAGCTGACGTGGCGATGACGTGGCGGGCTGACGTGGCAGCTGACGTCAGCATAGGTGCTGACGTGGCATGCCACGTGGCATGCTGACGTGGCACATGGCCGACGTCAGCGCGTGGCGGAGGCGGACGCGCCCACGCGCGGCGGCGCGTGAGGGCGCGTGCGGCCTCCTCCCGCCGTCATTTTTCGTCCGGTTTTTTCCTAGGGACTCCAAATTAAATTTCCTATTTTATGGGTATTTTTTCATAATTTTTGGAGCGACGGAAAATTTTAGCAATTTCCAGATTAATTAATTAGTGTTTAGCACACTTCCCGAGGCAGTTTGACGACCTTAAACACACTGTTTTGAGCCCAAATTTTTTCTGGAGACTTAGGTCATTTTTCCCTACGTTTTGCCATAGGTGGTGAGACCCTAAGTGGTAGGGAGCAATTTTCGATCTTTTTAGTTGATTAGATTATTGCTTATTAATTTCCAGTAATTATTGCTTAATTCCGGAAATTTCCAGAAAATTCCAGTATGTTTATTATGTTATTATACATGCTGTTGTGGGTTGAATGGATGTGTTTGGTGCATGGATGTGGCATAGATGTTTTATATTTTGGTTTTGGTTTTGTTTTTGAATATGTAATCAAAATACGGCCTGCGTGTCGTGCCTCTCTACACTCTAGTGTCTTCTCTTCTCATCCACTCGCCTCTATGAGGTTACTTCTTATTAGAAATAAGGTAGTTAGTAGAGATTGAAGATTGAAGCTTCAAGAGAGGTGGCCAAACCAAAAGCTATGGCGCAAGGTGCATGGAGCAATTAGACGGTCCAATGGAGCCTCAAGCTTGGAGTCCTCAAGTAGGCGAGATGGCGTGAGATGGAGTTCAGGACTTGCTCAAGAAGTGCTCTCAATAGTGGGAGTGCACCTTAGGGGCCACATCCATTGCATATTTATTTATGCTTGTGCTTGTTTTATGTTATAACTGCGTGTGATTGGATACATATGTTTAACCTCGCATGCTAAAGAACTAAAACAAAAGAGCTCACATGATGACATGATTAAAATTGATAGGAAATCACAAGTGATGAGATTTGATTCCTAGGATATACGCTAGGTTTTGGTGGAGTCCTTGTGAGGAACTATTGAGATTAATCGATGTCACATGTTACTTAGGAGCTAAAGCAAAGCTAGTAACTAATATCCATTTTGTCTCGTTTTTCAGTCACGATGAACACGAATCTATTTCCTAAATCTGCTATAATTCTAAAGGGAGACAACTTCCGTGCATGGTACAGAAGTGCGATATGTCGCATGATTGAACTAGGACTGTCTGATCATTTGCATATGGCAAAGATGGAGCCATGGGTACCACCGGGCGGCCCAACTGATGCATATAGACGTGATCTTGAGGCTTACCAGAAATGGGAAGTTGATGACAAGAAAGCATGTCTAGAATTGATGGATCTAGTGAGGACTGATCTCCTAGAGTCAATTGTGATTGATTATGCAAAGAAGCTCTGGGAAGACATTCTAGGACTGTACGGAACTTCAGACGAATTCCAAAAGACATGTCTATGGATGATGCTCACTTCCACGGTGAAGGATGATAATGTCTCTATGGATACGCACCTAAAGACCTTATCATTCTATATTACTGAACTTATAACTTCTGGGCATGATGTATCCGATGAGAGACAGCTAAAGGCTGTGAGAATGTCTCTACCAAATTCATGGGATTCCGTGAGAAAAGTGTTGCAAGGATCAGATGACATTAAGACATTTGATGATGCAAAGCGATATTTATTGTTTGAGGAAAAGAGACTGGAATTTGCCAGAACTTCTAGTCCACCATCGCAGGTAGAGAGCCCTCCCATGGCATATGTGCCAAAGGGTCAGGAAGTCATCGTAGAGCACGAGAGTGGAGGCCACATGGGCCCATGCCGCAAGATCAGTAAGCGCCAAATGTGGAAGAGGTCCAAGAGGGATATGAGACAAGTTATGTGCTATAACTGCCAGGCATATGGCCACTTTGCTCGTGACTGCGCCGAGCCAAAGGTACACTATAATCCAAACTCTGACTGTTATGTTATAAGTCAAGTTTATATTGCTGATTCCCCTAATGTGTGGGTATTGGATTCAGGTGCGAGTGACCACCTAGCATGTGACCGAGACGCGTGCACGGATTATAGGCGAGTACCAGTGGGCAGTAGAAGAGTGTACATGGGGAACAACTCTTTCGTTGATGTGGTGGGCATTGGCACATATCAGCTGAAGATGAAGTCTGGAAAGACGCTTGTTCTTCATGACGTTTTATACGCTCCTGATGCACGCAAGAACTTAGTTTCAGTTTCTAGACTTTTGGATTTGGATTTTAGACTTGTTTTTGAGGGTGGTTTTGCCAAACTGTTTGTTGGCAACTCATGTTTTGGTACTGGTTATATTTCTCGTGGTTTATTTTATTTAGACATTGTTGGTTCTAGCATTGATGATGTTTATGATTCTCGTTCATATATTACATCTTCTAGTGATGATGATGCCACTAGATGGCATGCTAGATTGGGACATATAGGACAGGACAGGATGAACAGGCTGGCTAAGGCAGGCCTACTTGGAGATATGCCCAAGATATCATTACCTGTATGTGAGTCTTGTCTTGCAGGAAAAGCTAAACGCAAACCGTTCGGTAAAGCAGTAAGGGCTACTGAGCCTTTACAACTTATTCATTCTGATGTTTGCGGCCCATTGAATGTTAGAGCTAGACATGGTGCTCGCTATTTCATCACATTCATAGATGATCACACTCGTTTTGGTTATGTGTATTTGATGGCACATAAGTCTGAAGCGCTAGGGTGCTTCAGAAAATTTCTACAAGAGGTAGAGAACCAACTGGACAAAAGAGTTAAGGCTCTTAGGACAGATCGAGGGCGTGAATATCTATCTGAGCAATTTAAGGAGCTCTGTGAGACTAAAGGAATAGTGAGGCAGTTGACTATTCCCTTCACACCGCAGCAAAATGGTGTAGCGGAAAGAAGGAATAGAACACTGTTAGAGATGGTTCGTAGTATGATGGCAAATGCGAATCTGCCTATCTCCTATTGGGGAGATGCATTGATGACAGCCACGTACATACTAAACCGTGTGCCCACCAAGTCTGTAGCCACAACCCCTTACGAGATGTGGACCAAAAGGCAACCCGAATTGGGTCACCTTAGGCCATGGGGGTCGGCCGCCTATGTACGTAACGTCTCCCATGTTCATGGGAAATTGGGTGCTAGAGGAAAGAAGTGCATCTTCATACGATACTCTGAGCACTCTAAGGGTTACGTATTCATAGCGCAACAGCCGGATGGTAGTCTAACAGAGATGGAATCGCGAGATGTAGAATTTCTCGAGAGAGATTTTCCTAGTCAGGGAGAAGCACGTGGAGATGGCATTCTCTACGAAGAAGAGGAACCACTGGATGACACTCAGTTCTCTACAGACCTACAGGGAACAGTCCCTATGGATCTTCAGAACAGTGGGAGTGACTTGCCTAGTGAGCAGCCCATCATATATGATGATGAAGCTGAAGAGGAACCCTCTTTGCGTAGGAGCGCTCGTGGGAGCGTACCCCGTCGACGATTTGACATCGAAGGGGAGGCCATGATGGTCACCACGCAAGAAGATGATGAACCTAGGACATTGTCTGAAGCTCTCTCATCCCCTGACAAGAAAGAATGGAACATTGCTTTACAAGAAGAACTGGAGTCAATGAAAACCAATCATGTTTGGGATCTAGTTGACTTGCCTCCTGGACGTAGGGCCATTGGAAACAAATGGGTTTTCAAGGTCAAAAGGAAGGCAGACGGAAGCGTTGAGAGGCATAAGGCCCGGCTAGTGGCGAAAGGCTACACCCAACAACAGGGTGTGGATTACGAGGAGACGTTCTCACCAGTTGTGAGAATTGCCTCCATTCGTCTTATACTTGCAATAGTGGCTAGCATGGACTTGGAACTACATCAAATGGATGTTAAGACTGCATTTCTCAATGGAGAACTAGATGAGGAGATCTATATGGCTCAACCGGAAGGTTTTGAGAAGAAAGGTCAAGAGCACAAAGTGTGCAAACTGATTAAGTCCATATATGGACTGAAGCAGTCCTCAAGACAGTGGTATTTGAAGTTTCATCAAGACATTGTGGCATATGGCTTCACAATGGTAGATGAGGACCACTGTGTGTATGTCAGACGTTCCGGAAAGAAGTTCATGATACTGTCATTATATGTAGATGACATACTACTAGCCAGCAATGATAAAGGAATGCTCGGAACTACCAAAGGGTGGTTATCCTCTCGTTTTTCAATGAAGGATATTGGAGAAGCGAGTTACATCCTTGGGATAAAGATCCTAAGGAACCGCTCTAAGAGACTTCTTGGCTTGTCTCAAGAGACATACATCAAGAAGATACTTGAACGGTTCCAGATGATGGACTCCAAGCCATTCGAGACTCCCATTGCACATGGCGAGAAACTCAGCCTTGAAATGTGTCCCAAGACCCAACACGAGAGAGACCAGATGGCCAAAGTACCCTATGCAAGTGCTGTCGGAAGTTTAATGTACGCAATGATGTGTACAAGGCCCGACATATGTCATGCTGTCGGTTTAGTTAGCAGATATCAGTCTGATCCCGGTGTTGGACACTGGAAGGCTGTTAAGAGGATTCTCCGATATCTCAAAGGGACTAAGGATTACGTGTTATGCTACCGAGGCTCTGAGCTAAGGCTCATTGGCTACAGTGATGCTGACTGGGGTGGGGACCTAGACGCACGTAAATCGACCTCAGGCTACGTCTTCATGCTGGGTGGAGGAGCCATCACATGGCACAGTAGCAAGCAGACTTGCACTGCCTTATCAACCATGGAAGCTGAATACGTTGCCTGCTCCGCGGCAGCGCAGGAGAGTGTTTGGCTGAAGAGATTTCTGGTCAGCTTAGGAGCGGTTGACGAACCAAGACCAGTAACGCTTCGTTGTGATAGTATGTCGGCCATAGCTTGTGCTAAAGATCCGAAATACCACAGCAAGGCCAAACATATTGAGATAAAGTACCACTTCATTAGGGAAGTAGTAGCTAAGGGAGATATCACTCTAGAGCATATTCCTACGAATCAGATGTTGGCTGATCCAATGACCAAGCCTCTTCTTAAGGCTACTTTTGTTGGTCATACTAGGAATATAGGGTTAGGCAAATGGAACTAGATGTCAGACTGATTAAACATTTTGAGACATTGATTGATTGGATATTAGGAATGGATTTGTTTATTTATGCTGCATGTTATTATGATACGTGTATGATATGTTACATTTCCTGTACTAGCTTAGAGCATGTCACACAGACACTAAGTTGGCTCACTCACACGAGCAACTGCCTTCGCAGTATCCTGGATATGTCTGGGTGTGGCGGAAGATGAGACGGAATCCAGATAAGCGCTGAAGGCCTACGATATGATATGAGATGCCTTCTTCATATGAGCATATGGCCTATGATAAGAGCTTGAGGTCTATCAGTAGTGCTAGGAGCCTGTCAGACGGATCCAAATGTCGCATTGGAAATAAGTTCCAAGCTGAGATCGGTTATGGCCAATCGAACATGGTTACTACCCCGAACCATGTATAGTCTGTGTAGAAGAAGCCAGATGCGAGAGCTGATAAATGATCACAACCGTGTGACATGGCAGCACTCGGGCTGGTGGCCATAAGGGCTACCGGATAGACATCTGCATAGTGGTCCTTTTGAAAGGATAAGACATGCGCTCTCATCAGAGTGTAAACACTATGGCGCATATTTCCCCTTGAATAATGCGCGCTTATGAGTGACCATGAGGTGATGAGTAGAATTAGTCCCTGGGATTCCTCATCGTGTGAGCCTCGTCGATCGTATGAGAATGATCGACACTGTATACCCTTTGTACTTACGTCTGTGTCATGAGGAGACGGGTCGGTGGTGCTACTTTGGCGTGACACCTTACGGCTATGGATGATTCGGCCTTCCGGACACTGCTGGGAAAGCAGCTGAGCCGAATCTGAGTGACACATGTATGTAAGGAAAGATTCTCGTTGCATCGCTCTTTATTATCTTTCATTGGGCCCACCTGCAAGATCTTATGGGATCATGTAGGATATGAAAATATAAAGGAGATGTGGACTCATTGGAGCATGGCCTTCGGGACAAGGCAGGTGCTCATGATCCACGAGATGACAATCGGAGGAATCTGGGGGATACGAGAGTTACGGAGAGCATTATCACTGTTTTATGTTTTAAGGGTGCCTTCCTGCGCTGGCTATACGAGTTTGGTATGTGGATCTCCCGAGAGGGTGCCTTCCCATGCTGGCTATACGAGTTTGGTGTACGGATCTCCCGAAATGCAGGTACTCTCACCGGTCACACGCCACGGCCACACGATACTCTTTTGTAGATGATAGAAAGTTGGAGATTGATGGAGACTGGATGAATTGTGCAACCCCACTGTGCGAGTGGGAGATGTTAGCAATTGGTGCGCCCATGTGGGGTGCCCAATGCAATTAACATAACCTTATGGGGTTAGTTGCACTAATACATAAACTAGAGGGGTTAGTAGCTAAGGCTCAAACCCTAGGGGTTTATGTGCAAACCTAGGAGAAGTTTTGCCTATATAAAGAGGTAGCCTCCTACACATGATATGTAATATCATTGGCTATTCCATACAGAAAAGTCTCTCTGTCTAGATTCATACTAGTTGTAGAGAACCCTAGTCTCTCTCCAACTTCATCCAAGGAGGTGGAACGTGGTGTGGAAATCAGTGTTCGTCCTCGAGATTCACACTCGATTGGTGGGAGCAAGATCAAGGAGTAGGCGCGTGAAAGCAAGCAACACAACGATCATCCGCTGCACTAAGGAGCTTAGGAAGACAAGGTAAACACATGAATATTCCGCTTTAGTTCATGTTGTTGATCTGAGCATGTTAGATCCTTCCTGCCCTTCATTACTGTTGTACAAATTTACTATATTCTTCAGCTTTATTAGGGCTCAATCAATGTTTCTCTACGTTTAGTTTGCATTATCCTTGTGTCCTGTATTGTTCAGTGTGATGAGTAGCCAATAGGATCTCAAGTAGGAACTGCGTGGAGGCATGGGAGTCGTTAGCTATGTATGTTTTCTCCAAACATACTAGAATGCGAGTAATGCCTATGGAAGTAGACAATGAAACTGCACTCAACTCCTTTCCATTCACTGTGTGTAGTCCCCAATCTTGAGCAACTTGTAATCACCGCTACATCTACAAAAATATCTTAAGCCTTTTTATAACATTGTACATCTTTCTTAACACTACAATATCATGAAAAAATTAACAAATGCCAATTTGAACCTTAAAGTCAAACGGGGAGAAAGAAAAGAAATAGAGTGGCAATTGTCAGCACGAACAAACTGTTGCACGGACAAACATCAATTGATTAAATGGCCTGTCTTAATTGTAAGCACGGACAAATAACAATAGGAATATTGTGTCCGCCACAGAATTGATAGAGGTCAATGCAAACTAAACGTGCGGCAGTAAGATCATAGAAACAAATTTTCTCTCGATCTAACAAGAATTCAAAATGCACAATACAGAAAACCACAACGTTGCTATGAACTAGCATACTATTTCTGCTTCAGTCGTACGTCCTGACACGGGTTGTCCTTGTCTACTTCTTTTCCTTGTGGAAGATTGCTGATTGAGGTTGTAGTGTTTGTTAATCGACACCAAGCTACCGGTGAAACTCCAAAGTGTAATGTCGTAGCTGACTTCATAATGTGTACGTACAACCGCCCCTTCTCCTTTGTTACCATCAGGACCATAAAAGTAAAATTCAGCGCTTGTACGATCTATTCCTCTTCTGTACATCACAAAGTTTCCATTTATGCTGACCCGGGTCGGCATAAGGCATTTGGAGTAGGGTGGTGCGGTTGACAATTTCATAGTCCAGGAGTTGTCATTATCATCCATCACCCATACACCGTAAGGAGGAATGCCTCCGAGCTTAGGAGACAAGGGTATAAATATAGCCAGAGATCCCATAAAATTGTTAAGAGCCATATCAAATACTCTCCAATAACGAGAAAGAATAAAATCATTCGGCATTTTGACCTCCCCGAACGTATCTGTACTCATGTTGTACGAGAATAGAATATGCTTAAATGGGTCCGAACTCGGGCGTGCCAACCAATACAATTTGTTCCTTACAAGCAACCCTGTGGGATCAACTTTATGTTTGTGGCATACGCGACCAGGCAACACATGGCCGATTTCGGTCCATTGATTTGTTTTCAAACTCCAGATCTGACTTGCAAGGTGCTGCGATGGAGAATCATATTCCACAATCTTGACCAATTTGTAATCACCGCCACATCTAGCATCGTATCCGAATCCATGGGAAGAATAGTACTCTACGCGGCGGTCAAGCTTAGGACTGCGAATTTTGAAAGTCTCCCTAGTTGTAGGGTTCCAGAGGGTATGGGACATACAACCTTTTTTTGAAGTTAACTGGATACATAGTAAGCCATTGCACGAGCCAACAATTTCTTTATAATGTCGAAGCAGCGGATAAGGGCCCGGTGGTTTGAAAACAACATAATAAGAGTTCCGGCCGGGCTTCATAATTCTTAACTGACTGTCCTTGCTCTTGTTCATGACAGCCAAGTTGGTGTTTCGCGAATGTTGATGAAGATGGAGGTGCTTATTGATGAAATTAGGGTTTGTGATCAATTCGTAATAGGTCTTGGAAAGGACCTTATATCGCTGTAGGTGTTCAGCCGGTAATCGTAACAGAATCTCCTCCACAACATCAACTGGGAGTTCCTGCCGGAGAACCCTTTTCTTTCCGTTAACAGATTCTGTATTTGTGTTTGACATGATCTGCGTACTGCTTCATAAGACCACAATATCGCAGGAAAAGACCAAGTGATGGGAATGGACAAATCACTCACAGAAGGCAAAAGCACAAAACCTGGACACAGAATATTGAAAAAACTTCGTAAGATTTTATCTCCGAAACTCCAAAAAAAGAGAGACATACAGAGATAAAGTTAAGCGGTTGTAAAATTGAATATATACTCACCCGTTGTTGTCTTCCCGTTGCTAGTTGAGCGGTGTAGACGCAGAAAGTCACAGTCCGCGGATTAGTTTTCTCGGTGACCTGCAATTGTCTAGGATTTTCTATAGGCATGTATATATAGTAGTAATAATAATAATGAGTATACCTGGGCAAATCGGGTTAGCCCTAAATAGAATTTTTATGGGCCGAAGCCCGAATTTAAATCGGACTGTTAAATTCAGCCCAGGCACGTACCATTTAATGAATTTTGCTGCCGAATCCCGGATCAGATCCTCGGTCTGGCCACAGCTGTGTACACAGGGCTCAATCAGTCGGCAAAGGAGGCGGAAGCGCGCACACTTATCGAAGCGGTCAATCTAGCCATCAGCTATGGAGTAACAAAGCTCAACCTGGAAGGAGATACCAATAGTTTGATTGAAGAGCTCCAACGGACGAGGGAAATGGAACGACGGATGTTACAGGGGTGGAGGAGATAATTGAAGAGGCAAGAGAAAGACTAGGGGGGGGGGGGGGGGGGGTTTGGTACCATCCTTTTTTTTATATATTTTATTTTTATTAAATTTTTTGTCTTTTAAGCCAAAATCATATTTTTTGCTTTTTTGACTTACACCAAATGTTTGGTATCAACTTTTTTCAGGATTTTTTTGCTTTTGGCTTTTGACTTCTAGTGTGAAACGAGGAGAAGAAAAAAGATGAGTTTGGCTAGCTTTTTTGTGTCTTTTTTCCTCAAACAACACAAATGACAATAATGTCCTCATCAATCAATTGTTATTATGTAATACCCCTATTTTTAATAGGGTGTTTGTTTGATAATTTTTTAAAATTGTGGGTTAGTGTTAGCTTTTCCTAAACAATAAGGGGGGGGGGGGGGGGGTATGCATTCGTAGTTTCCTAAATTCTCCAACCACTTAACTCGGTGGATCTTATTCCAGCTTTTGCCAAGAGTATTAGTATACCGCTTAACTCACATATGAGTTTTTTTTCTTTGAGTTTAGTCATATGAGCTCTTCCTAGCTATGTCACTGCATTTTATGCTTTTTGTTTTCGTTAGGTCAGCAGGATGCTGTGGCAGGATCTCATTCACTTTTGATCTTCGATTCACCCTCTTTGGATGGTTGGGGGAGATTTCAATGTTATTTCGTCTGCTTCAGAGAAAACTAGTAGGGGTACTTTTGATTATCACTCAACTCGAGAATTTTTGAATTGTCAGATGATAGTTGGTCTAACAGATGCAGGTTATCATGGTTCTTTTTACTCACTGTAATAAGATGCAGGGGCTCGCGAGGACATATTATTGATTGGATCGCATTTTAGTGCCTACTATCTTTCTGCAGGCTTTCCCCTTGGTAGTTGTGACTCACTTGGCTAGTGAATTATGGGACCATGCATTGCTTCTTGTTAATTTTCAAGATCAACAACCTAGGGTTGCTCGTTTCTGATTTCACAAAATGTGGTTGTCTCATTTTTGCTTCAAGCGTTTTGTTCAACAACACTGGGATGAAGATATTGGGGTTGCCCCAATGGTCCGGCTGCTTATGAAACTTAAACGTCTTCGTGAGAATTTACCAAAATTGAACTGGGAGGTCTTATGTGACGCGTCGTATTTCTCCAATTCAGGATGATTTAATCCGCTTGGATAACCAAATCCAATCTGGTGATCAAGGGCTATGACCGAGTTATCTACGATTCGTCATAATCGGTCCGAGGCTTATAGACAAGAGGTATCTCTTTTAAGAGAGAAATCGGGAGTTCTTTGGTTACATGAGTGTTACCCCTGGTAACGATCGGGCACACAAACACGAACACACGCGAAAATAAAAACACTAAACACTTGAGTTTTTTTTTTTGATTCATAATGAAAGATTACAAATACTTAAATAGATAAACTAACTTAACCTAGCCTAACCCTAATATAATGGCCTACCCTACGGGCTAACTAAATAAATATTAAATAAGAATAATTAAATAACCAAATAATTAATAAATAAATAAATAGATATTTTGATACGTGACCCGTATCAACTCTCTCACGCTTGAAAGTCACCTTGTTCTCAAGGTGGATCGTAGAATGAAGGGCCAAACTTGAATGACACCCAATTGCGGTATGAAACACAAATAATAAGTAGACCCGATATCTGAATTGGGTTGGAGGATTAAGTTAGGCCAAAAGTGAAATGAAGCCTACATGTTGACTTGGTTCCAATTGAAACCCTAGGTCCAGTGGTTAAAGAACCACCAGGGGTGGAGGCTCAGCCAACGCCGGCCGCTGGTAGAAGAGATCTTGCTTCTAGTGCTTGCCAAGCTAAAACTGTTGCTCTTAGAGAAGCATCTTGGATGGCTGCTCAAAACCCAGAAGCCCACATTATTGAATGTGATAACCTAAATCTTGTGAAAATGGTTCATGGTCAGATCCAAGTTGAGAAAAGCTTGGCTAATCTGGTTTATGATATAAGAAGTATGCTAGAGAAGTCTAGGACCAGATTAGTTTGGGAGTTGTCTATGGTGCGTCCCTTATTAGGGTTCCTGACAACTTTTTATTTTTTTTGTGGTCCCCGCTACTACAGGACAAAAAATGTTACCCGCTATAGCAGGTAACCTCGGCTGGAGATATAGTTGTTAACAGTTTTTCTCGCTTTAGATAAAGTTCTTAATATCTACGCGGCTAAAAGATAGAAAAGACTACCATATAGTTAGTAGAGTTTAACAGGTAGAAGGAGTTCCCACATTTAAGAAAGCAGTCTTAACAACTTGATTTTTATTGTTAATAAATAACGATGAAATTAACTACAAGCAGAACAATATCAACTCAAAAGTCCTTTAAAGGCATGTTTAAAGATTAATGCCAGAATAATTCCACAATAACATTAAAATAAGATGGTACTTGTTCAATATCATCTCCCGGATCGTCTTTCTTGTCAAGAAATCACGAATAAAATCACTCTAAACAGACCTATATCATTCATGCTTGTTTTTCTTGGACTGACTACTCGATTGAGACCAGAAGTATTCCTCTTTAACATCAAACTCAAGTGGCATTTGTGCAAAATCGTCTTCCGGATCGTCCACTTGTTCGACGGAGTCCACCGGAGGATTGGGGCATGTTGTCCTGTTGTGTCCCAGCTCCTTGCAATTGCCACACCTCCTTCTCTTGTCTTTCTTTGGTCCCTTTTGGCATTTAGTGTCCGGGGGGTTCGGATTCTTCACATGGGCGTAGGGATTTTCTTCCTTCTTAATCTCTCCTTGTGTCCCAGCTCCTTGTGTACCCTGAAAAGATTTAGAAACCATTCTCTGCATTTTCCGAATCCTGTCATCCATATGCTCTTTGAAGAACCTAATTGTCTCGCCAGTAGTACAGCCCAAACGGTGATACAGTTGAACTTCGTTCCTCGTGGAAGCCCGGCGCAAGGCTTGCAAATCTGGGTCATCTCTTTTCTTCCCAACAGGCTCCTTCATTGATGGCTCGGTTCGGTAGAATTCTTTGTCAGTTTTGGTCCACCTTTTGGCAATTAAAGAGTTTGGGATCCTCTGTACTCCCTTTTGTTTCAGAACAAACAACATGTGTTTGCAAATCATATACGATGTTTCCCAACGAAAACACGTGCACCGGAGAAGCCTATTATCCTGACGACATTGAACAACTTGCCGAAGCAAGAAAAGATAGGGTGGTTAGAAATTAAGAAGGAAATGAGAATACAAATGAACACAAGGATAGACAGATTGTAAACTGGTACTAGAAAGAAGAGGACAATAGTTCAAAGACTGTGACATCAATACTTATTTGTTACACTTTAAGACTTAAGATATCATTAATAACAGTAAGGAAACATGACAAGATTATTTAGCAATAAAAATGCAGTACACGAGTACATAGTATATAAATATGTAAATTGAAGCAGATGTACATACCATGGATCTCTTCATTTGACCTCTCATCACGTAGAACAAGTCCAAGCTCTCTTCTGGAACAGTTTTGACTTCAAACACTCTATAATCATCACCCTTTCGAGCTTGTATCCTAAACACGTTTAAGACATTTTCGGTGAAGACCTCTGCTGCATGGCGTTCGAGTTCCGTGAACCCTGTTGTTATCACCGGGTCTGATTGGTCGGAGCGATGGTGTGCCTTACGCTCGTTGTTGCGTAGCTTGTCAACCCCTGTCGTGAATCCCTTGCAAGCATTGGTCAATTTGTCTGAGTAGGACATATAATCCTTGACAAAACTGTTGATGCTCTCGCATCTTGAGGTCGTCGTTTGCAAGGCAAAAAAATGATCCTTCAAGTATGTCTCCGCCCACAAGTGGCGGTTCATATATGTGACCTGGACCCAATTCCTATCAGCAATGTTCCATCTGGTAAGCATTGCATGCCAATCATCATGCCAAAATTTTTCAGGTTTCCTACTATGCAAGCACTTTTTAAAATCAACCATGAAGGCTTCTCCCAACTTCAGATTAGCCTGGGCGTTCCGACAAAGATGCCAAGAACACAGACGATGTCTTGCCTCTGGGAAATTTTCCATAATAGCTTTTCTCATTGCCAAATCGCCATCAGTGATGACGGACAAAGGCTTCTTATTATTCATTACCTTCATCAGGCACTTCAAAACCCAATCATATGTTTCTGCTGTCTCGTCGTTGAGAAAAGCACAGGCAAAAATAGTCGCCTGGTAGTGATTGTTCACGCCAGATAGAATTACAAATGGTTTTTGATAGATTTTGGTCTTGTACGTTGCATAAAAAATGAGTACATCGCCAAATCTTTTTTAATCTACCACTGATCTCCTATCACACCAGAAAACACTTTCAAGCTCATGATTTTTACCTGTTCTGAACCTACAAAAAGAATAAATAACACTTAGGGAAACAGAAAGATTAGTTACATAACTGATGTTAACTCTAACGGGTTAGAAAATAAGTTTAACAAATAAGTATGAGCTTAACAGAATACTAGATAGACCTTAACACATAAGATAGCACGATTAATATTTAAGAAGTAAACTTACTCCCTGAACACGCCATAGTGACTGTGCTTCAAACTGTCAATGCACATCAAGGTCTGCTGCCCATCTCCTTCATTTGAATACATCTTGTCCATAGAAGCCATTTTATTATAAAGATCCTTCTGTGTGTAACCCAACTTGTTATAACCGCCGGCTTGTTTAACTATCAAAAGAAAGCTTTGGCAATACTTGATCCCCACCTCCTTCAAATATCTGACCAGTTCAACATCAGCCTCAGTGACCTTTCGGTGTGACCGGTGGTTGCTCGCGCATTGTGGTTCCGAAAGTTCGTGTGAATGACCGGGTTCGAATTGAACCACCTTAAAAGGCTCGGTAGGTGAAATTCTTGATATTTTTACACGAGCTTTGCATACACACCTAGTGTTTCTGGTATGCTCCCGTTTCCTATTTTCTTTGTACAGGACCTTCTCGGAGCGCAAGCCTTGTCGGGAACACACGTAGATCCTTGACTTTATGCATTCTTTCGTTTCCGGGTCGAAGTACCGGCGGTTGCACCTTCTAATCCCAAAGCCAAGAATCAGTGCGTAGAGGTTGTACCAGTCATAAGCTTGAACCTCATTTTCAAAAGTCATTTCCATAACATCTTCCTTGGTAACCATTATTCCTGCATAAAACTTAAAATTACTATCTAT
Source organism: Linanthus parryae (assembly GCA_023055425.1). Classification (NCBI taxonomy): domain Eukaryota; kingdom Viridiplantae; phylum Streptophyta; class Magnoliopsida; order Ericales; family Polemoniaceae; genus Linanthus; species Linanthus parryae. The sequence continues at coordinate 120,781,718 of JALGPY010000004.1, read as the reverse complement.
ATAACTACATTCATTAACTTAAACTGTAAGATCGCATACCTGGTATGATCTCTCCATTTGGAATTTCCATAATAGAGTTTCTGGTTGCATCTTCTCCATAGCTCTCTGTAAGAGTGATGTCCAAACATTCATCTTCATCGAAGACCTCAAAATCGTATTCTTCTTCCTCATAATCATGAGGAAAAGATACCAAACCTTTGCCACGAACTCCACTCTCACAAATTCCCTCCCTCTCATCTGAAATTGGTTTGTTTTACTTTCTGGTTCTCTGATTGACCTCCTTCTCAACCTGATATTCAAAGAAGAAGACCCCAACAACCAAAAGGTAGTATTGCACTATTTTGGATACAAAATTTTTAACGACATGAAGAATGCTTTAAGTTTTTACCTTAATGAATACGAAATCTCTGAAAAGTTTATCTCCTCATTAATATATGGACGTAATATAATAAATTCCTCAGCTACCAAGACTGTGGTGTCAGTGAGATGAAACTTTAACATTCTCGAACCTAGTTTTAAGATTTAAGATAGCATCGTTAATAGTTTAAAGAGAAACAGTTCACTAAGCTTATTTTGTGGGCAGCAGAACCATTCAATGCCTAACATAAATGAGCCAGACCAACCATATCCTTAAATTCTAGCCACTTTGGCAGGAAAAGCTGAAGTTTCATCAATGATAATTTAGCTCTGCTAACTACCAAGCCATATGAGGTGTTCATATGAAACTGTTCCATCCTATCTAAGATTGTGAGATACCTTAAAATAGCAGATTTTCAAAGAAGAAGACCCCAACAACCAAAAAGTAGTACTGCACCGTTGTGGAAACAAATTTTATAAAAACATGAAGAATGCTTTAAGTTATTACCTTAATGAATACGAAATCTCTGAAAAGTTTATCTCCTCATTAATATATGGATGTAATATAATAAATTCCTCACCTACCAAGACCGTGGTGTCAGTGAGTTGAGAATCTAACAATCTTGATTTTACTTTTTAGATAGCATCTTTAATAAGTTTAACTGCTCTTAAAGATTTAAGAAAGCATCCTTAATACTTTAAAGAGAAACTATTCACTTAGCTTATTTTGTGGGCAGGATGAACCATTCAATGCCTATTATAAATGAAGCAGACCAACAATATACTACAATTATAGCCACTTTGGCAGGAAAAGCTGAAGGTTCATCAATGTTGATTTAACTCTGCTAACTACCAAGCCATATGAGGAGTACAAAAGATGCGACATCCAAAACAACCCACAATATCCAAAAGGAAAGAAACATTGTTTGTAAAACAAAGCCACAACAACATTACACAAATTTACTTTCTTTGCTACTTCTTCCCCGCCGTCTTCTTCTTCTTCTTCTTCTCCGCAGACCTCAATGCAACAAAGGAAACAGTCGAAAACTTGCGGTACAAACTGTAAAATGCATACCGGTGGTCCTCATCCTCCATACAGTTCCTTTAACCCATGATAATTCTGGTTAAATACGCAGTTATAGCTCGATCTCCCCATTTCATTGGCAATCCAGATTCTGAGGTTGGGAGCCTGGACAGAGAACTTCTTCTTTGGAACTGGAATCAGGTCCCTCAAATGACTCATGAAGAAGCAGACATGAGGACCACAGTCATTCCTGACAGATGAAAATAGAATGCAGCTTTAATATATATCACAGATATGTAAATAAATTACTTAGTTATGTTAAGTAGTTAGCTTATTACCCATTTGATTGTTGGGGAACATCGTCGTTCATGTACCACACCTGCCAGCGTCGTATGTCATCATTGTATTCTGAGTAGTTAGTGAGCATTATGTGCATTTGCCCAATTTTGGCAGCAACATCGAACTCAGAATACCCCATGCCGGTATACGAGCGCAAGATGAATATTTCTTTGTCAACAAAGGAAATAATCATCATGAACCAGTGCAGGTGATCGACATTCAACGGAACGGCGATCTAATCATTAAAAATTCAAGATAAAGTAAGTTATACAAAAGAACAAAGTAGCTTGTATTGATAGTATTCAGAATACTTAAGTATCCCATCTCGCTCCACTCTCCTCCTGACTGTTCGTGTGCCTTGAAGTATTCGAGAAATTTTGTGGGCTGAACAAAAATTATAACTAATCAGGTATTTTCCAAGATGAATTTTGAATTGAGTCATATCATAAAAATGACAAGGCAGTGAACTTACAGAATAACTGGTGCCGAGGAACCAAATCCGCTTGATTCCTTGGAATTCCCGGCTACGTTCATGAAGATGAAGGAATTGCATGTAAGCATCCATCACCTCATCGTCAAACCATTTTTCATCCCGGAGGCGCCAAGCGGACGACCTCGTCAGTTTGGCCATGCCACCCATATCAGCAACTAATCACTGCATATTATATATGATACACAACCATAAGTACAAACATAATGCATGCCACACATAAGAATTATTTAGGAAGTTTGAATGTAAATAAAACTTACGTTGCCAATTCTGGGGGAACATAAAAATTCTTGCTGTTGTGTTCGTACGCGCTCGCATACTTGTGCGACATGTAGTAATGGAGCCAGCAATGTTTTGCTTCAGGCATGGGTGGGATATGTGTCAATTCTTTAGGATTCATGTGTTGCTTATACAGCGATATCCTCGAGACGCTCTAATGATCCGATCTTCCTTTCCCCGGACAGTCCCAACCAAGTTTCCCCTTGGGTTCTTCAGAGAACCATGAACAAGGAATGGCTGGGGAGGTACATTGGAGGCCACCTAATAAATCAACAAAATCATTAGGGGTGTTAAAACTTTAAAAATAAATCTCAAATATTAAGATATCAACTTTAAGACATTTACCTCAGTGCTGGAGCTGATTGTGTAGACCACCTTCATGGGAGAGTTAACCTCAGCCTCCTCTATCTTCTGCTTCTTCTTATCTCTTAATTTTTCTTCACACTTTTCCTTCTCTTTCTTCTTCTGAGCTCCTTCCTCTTCCCCCTTTTTCTTACCCCTTCCTCTTCCTCCTTCTTCTCATCCTCTTCATTCTTCTTCTCTTCTTCCTTCTTCTTCTCTTCTTCCTCCTCCTCCTCCTTCTTCTCTTCTGCCTTCTTCTTTTCCTTACACAGGGACATAAGATACTCTTTGTCAAGCTTTTCAACCACCTGTACCACAATGCACTTCCAAAAATCCTCTGGTAGAGGTGGAGGCAGTAGTTGGACTACTGGTGCAACAACTTTCTCAATTTTGGGCTCATCATCAGCTTTTTTCAACTTCAACTACATACAAAAATAGAGTTGAGAGACATAAACTTAAGATAGTCATCTTAATACATAAACAAGACACTTTAATATCATTGTTAAAGTTCACTCACATTCTTGTTTTGTTGGACATACTTCCATCTCTTTGAAACATCAGAGGTTTCCCAGAATTTCAACCTTGGACTTGCTTCCTTATCCTGACATCCTTTTGGGTTTTCCAGATACTTTGGGCAGAACTTTTCCATGTACAAAAGCTAGAAAAGTAAAATTGAGATGACATCATTTAAGAAAGTGGTATTAATATTTTAAACTTCATGGTTAAAACAACTGAAACAGAGTTAGATTTACCAAAGGAATCAGCACGCAACCAGTTCCGCGAAGGGTTGTTCCAGTATGAGCCTTAACTTGCTGTGTCTTGAAGTGATCCAGCCATAAGGCTGCCCAGTTTACCTCTTTCAGGTGCTCCAAATTAACAACAAGATTAGCAAGACCTCTCCGGACTCATGCTCGTCCTATCGGCATTCCCAGTGCACCCAAGATCAAGCAAACAGCCCTTCGTTTCCACTCATCATTTAACAGCAGCCTGTTCTCATCCGCCTTGAACCACGGAACATACTCAGCGAAAGTTGTGTTGTCCTCAACGAGGCCGATACTTTCTTCAACTCTGAGGAGAACAAGCGGATCGACCTCCGGGAACTCTGTTTCTCCGTAGCATCGGATTCCAAATAGCCACCCAAAAACTTCCGGTGTTATCTCCACGGTGCGGCCGTGCGCTGTGAAGTACCCGTCGGTATCGTAGCACTTGTAAATGAATTGGTTGAATTTCTCTGGGGTTTCCGTGATCTTTAGGTGCTGTAGTCCTCCAAGGCCCACTTCGTGCATCCATGCTTTCTGTTCAACCGTCATTTCTTTACAAAGATTGTGAACAGAGGGCAGGCTCATGTAACTCTGAAATCGCCTTGGATTCTTCAACTTTTTTTTCTGACTTACCCTTCAGCTTGGCTTCAGCCGCCTTCTTCTTCAACTTTTCCTTCTCCCCCGTCGACTTCCTTTTCAAAGTACCTTCTCTTTTTCGCTTGTCTTTTTCTTGATGAGCCGCTGTGAGATAAGGTTCCTTCTGGATATTGGTCATGCATTTCCACTCCAAGTTGATGCTTTGTAGGACCGCTTTGGTCATCCTCATTTTAGGATCTATTTTCCGAAGCCTGTGCATCCTCACATTTCTGAAATTATGAAAATCAACCCATAATTTAAATTTATAGAGGCATACAATAAACTAAACAGCAACAAACAATTAAAATTAAAGCGAAAGCCATTAGAGATGAAGTAATAACATGCAAACTTTAACAGAAAGGGCAGTAAATATATTAGATTGAGGTTCTAATAGATAAGAAGTTAACTGCAGAACAGGAGACACATTATTTAACAAACTTTTTGCGAGAGTAAAATCATACTTGTATCTGATGTAGGCATTCATGGCATTGCCATGGTGAGCTTCATCATCACTCTCATCCTCATCTCCTTTGTATTCCTCCACATCTCCCTTCTCTTCCTTCTCTTCCTCATCTGACTCCTCCTCATCTGACTCCTCCTCATCATTTTCTTGCTGTTCAATCTGTTTGTCCTTTTCATTCTTCCTCATCTCAAAGCTGTACTTGCTTACATCTTGATCCTCATCACTAGAGGATTCCAAGGCTCTATTCTCGTAATTGTCTCGTTGCTCCTGTGGTAAATTACAGAATAGTGCATACATCTGTACCAAAAGTTGGGGAGGCATATCCTTTTCTTTCAATTTCAAAGCATATTTCCTCTCCTCACTGTCATATGTAAACAGTTGCAAATTAACAGTCATATGTAAACAGTTGCAAAAAAAAGGCAATCAGTTTTATAACAATAGTAAGAATTTTCAATAATTAAGAAAAAGCAATTAACAGTTAATTTTCAGCATAACACATTACTAAAGTTTGAAAGGTCAATTCTTTAGATAGCATATTTAATAAAGTTCATGTTTTTAACAGAAGATTACTTACATGAACATGTCAAATCCAGGTGTGTGCTGGATGTTCTTTACTTCATCTTCTAAGCTCTTTCCCCTTTTCTTAGAAACCTTTTTCTTTCCCCTTTTCTTCAATGGTCTTGGTGGGGGTGGCTTTTTCCTGGGTGACCTCCTTGGCATGTTCTCAATTTTGTCCCCCTCCGAAGCGAAGCGAAGCTGCTTCTAGGCTTTCTTCTTCCTCTCAATGTCTTCCGTCTCTGGATTCTTTCTCTTCTCAACTGAGGCAGCAGCATCGGCCAATTGGATTATGCCACTAGCATCCTCGAACAGTGGTCCTTCGACCATTGATAAAGGAAGGACTTTTGTTGAATCTTCCCAGATTTGTCTACCAATTGCGTCGGTGGAGTTAGGGTGTGCCTCCTTTGCCTCTTCATGTGAATCCCCACCTCCAATTTTGGTTTTGATGGGGTTTCCCTCTTCTGTTTTGGAGCCCCCATCTCCTACGAGTTCTTGAGGGCTAGATCCTCGATCTTTGGTTGGGTTCAAGACAGGAGTGAGGGGATTTGCAGTTAAAAGGACTTCCAAATTAACCGGACTTACCTCCTCCTCGATCGGAACTTGGTTTAGAATGATTTGTTAATACTCCATCAAATCAATACTCAAAGATGCCTATTTGTGGGTTTTTGGAGGTTGTGCACCATGCCATGCATGGTAAAAACACAAGGGAGGCACAAAGTCCTCAAATTGGGTACAGAATTATGTTGGTGATGTAGTTAATGGGAAAAAACAATGTTTTCAACGGGTACGTGTTACCCAAATTGAGTTTGATTGACGTCTATGCAAGTCATTTGTGCCACCACTCAACACATACTAGCACTATGTGACATTTTAAGACCAATTCTGATACTTACAACACACGGTGACTTCTCACAACGTCAAGTCTCACAATGTCGATAGTCGGTTACACCCTTATCCCTCGGTGTTCAAGTCCCATGGTTGGGTGTCACCTCAAAACTCCCCGTCTTGTTAAAATGACCCAAATACAACATTAAATTAGAGTTGGCATGCTGGGGGAACATTTCATGGCTAAAATCGTACAATTATCAGGTTTTGATTCGATTTTTGTCCTTTTATGTAACTTAGAGGAGCAAAACTTGAAGTCATTTCAAAATAACTCCCAGCATTGTCCTTGGTATGTTTTTCAGGACACATGGTGACACCCCGAGTCATTCCATCGACGAAGAAACCAAAATAAGTGGCATTTTAAAGGGAAATATATTATAAAGTTTAAGATAGATCCCTGTCTAGGGTTTAGCATTTAAGAAGATACATTCATTTGTTTAGAATGAGTTGTTAATACCCCAATCAAATCAATACTCAAAGATACATTAGAAATATTATTATAATTATTATTTTTTTGCTTTCCTTTTAAATATTTCATACTAAGTGCCAGAAGTTTGGGGCACATTTTGAAATTTTTGAATTTCATGCACGAAAATAATAATTTGAAATTTAAAAAAACGTGAGAGAGTGGTCCAATGAAATCAACCGCCTCAACTGTCACTCACAGCCCACCTTGCCTTTAATTTCGGAACAGTTCCATTTGCAGAGTCCTTCTAGTAATTGACTCTTCTGTGGTTGCAGTTTCAATCAATTTTCTGAAACTGACGAAAATCTCTCTCTCTCTCTCTCTCTCTCCAGTTTTGCAACTTTCCTCTTCATCTTCCCCATCTTCATCTTCTCCATATTCATCTCTTCTCCTTCAATCAACATACAAAATCCATGGCGAAGAAGAAGATTATTTAAGAAAGACGATCCAAACAACAAGATCTTGCCGATAACAAGATCGATAGCATCTCTAGCAACTCGGAAAGACAACGGAGTTCACAGGAGGGAAAGACAACGGAGTCCACGGATGAAATTGGTCTGAAGAATTTTGGAGATGGTCTCGATGCAATTCCTTTATCAAGGGTTGATTTTGAAATGGCGGATGTTGAAGCAGACAAATTGAAGAAATTGGCTGAGGCTGCTGCCTTACTTGAGAAGAGTACGAGTACAGAGGGTGCCCGTACAGAGAAGAAGAAACTTAAGAAGAAAGAGAAAGCAAAGAAGGAAGAGCACGTTGAGGCAGTCCCTAGGAGATCGACCCGGAAACATCCAGCACCACCGAAGGCAGTGAAGAAACGAACAAATCAGAAGGAATCTAAGCGCAAGAATGAAGATGTAGAGGTGAAGCATACTCCTGGATTTGACCTATTCCTTTAAGTAATCATATTTTTTTTAAAAATGTCCTTCTTTTTTATCATGCTGTTTAATGAATTAATAACTCCTTCTTAAAATCTAATTTTGTGACTATATTTTCTACCTTGTCACTTTGTCCTAAATTAATCTTTGTTAATTGTCATGTTTCACAATGCACTGTTATCCCGTGTAACTTAATTGTTAGATCTGTAATCTCTGAAATTTAAATTGCCTTCCGTGTTATTTAAAGGTTTTAATTAAGTTTTGCAACTGTTTACTTATGACAGTAACCATCAAAAATCTACAATGGGATACAGAGGGAAGGATATGCCTCCCAAACTGATAGTACAGCAGTATAGAGTATTTCTCAACTTACCTGAGGATGAACAAAAAAGGTACGATCAGAAAGCGATGGAAGTCTCGAGTGATGAGGAGATTGATGTAAGCCAATACACTGTTCAGCAAAGAACAAATGATAATATCCAACCTGAGGCTGAAGAGCAACCGGAGGATGAGGAGGATGAGGTCAAAGAGGAGGAAAAGAATGACGATGACGAAGAATACAAACCTGTGGATGATAAGAGCGATGATGATGAAGAAGATGAGGAGGATTTGGAGGAGGATAGGGAGGAACAGAAGGAAGATGAGGAAAAATACCAACCTGTGGAAAAGAGGAGGGAAGATGATAGTGACGATGAAGCCTATAATGGCAATGCCATGAATGCTTACACCAGATTCAAGTAAGTTTCTTCTCTAATCAATCATCTCGTAAAATTTTGTTTCAATTGTGAAGCCAATGTCTACTATTCTGCACCCTCGTTCTAAACTATTAAAGTCCTTTTCTAAACCATTACCTGTTCAAACATCACAATGCATGTTATTACTTTATCTCTAATGACTTTATTTGATTTTAAATGTTTGAGGGTGTGTCTTATATGTTATGGATCTAGTACTTGGAATTGTAATTTAATTTTCTTTATTGTCTCATGATTGTTGTAGAAATGTTCAGACGCACAAGCTCAAGAAACAAAATCCTCGTGTGAAGATAACCGACGATGTCAAACAGAGGATAAACGATGAATGCAAAATGCTGACAAAGTCCCAACAAGAACCCTATATCATAGCTGCCATCGAAGAAAGAGAGAAGAGGAAATCAGCTGGCACATTGAAGAGAAAACCAACCGGTGAGAAGGCCAAGCAGAAGAAGAAATCGGCTGCAGCCAAGTTGAAGGGCAAATCAAAGAAGAAGAACCCGATGCGGTTCCAAAGCTATATGAGCCTGCCCTCTGTTAAGGCTCTCTTCAAAGATATGACAGATGAACAGCAGTCATGGTTGACTGAAGTGGGGCTTGGAGGACTAAAGCACCTACAGATTTCAGAAACCCTCGAGGCTTTCAACAAATTCCTCTACAACTCATTTGACACCGAGGGGTCCTTGACGGCTCACGGCCGGACTGTGGATGTAACCCCGGAAGTTGTCGGCTGGCTCCTTGGAGTAAAATGCACCGGAACAACTGAGTTTCCGGAGGTCGATCCAAAGGTTGTACAAGAAGTGGCACACAGAATTGGCCTCGTCGAGGACAACAAAAAGGTCGGTAAGTATGTTCCGTGGTTCTTGAAAAATAGGAAGCTGTTCAATGATGAGTGGAAGCAGAGGGTTGTTTGTTTAATCTTGGGGTCCCTAGGTATGCCTATCGGGCGACAAGGAGTCCGGTCTGGGCTGGCCAAACTTGTTGTAGATTTGGAGCACCTGAAAGAGGTGAACTGGGCGGCCTTGTGGCTTGATCATCTGGTGAAACAAAATGTGAAGACCCAGACTGGGGAAACCTTGCGAGGAAATGGTTGCGTGCTCATTCTTGTGGTAATAATCTAGCATTTTGTCATTTTTTTTTATAATTTATGTTTAATATTTAAGAGCTCCTTCTTAAGTTCTAATGCTGTGAGTATATTTTGTAGCTTCTGTATTTGGAAAAGTTTTGCCCCAAATTTCAAGAAAATCCCAAGGGATGCAAAGACAAGAATGCAAGTCCCAGGTTAAAATTCTGCAAGACATGTGATGTTTCTAAGAGATGGAAGTATGTGTGTATGAATGAAAATGTGAGTAACGTTTTACATAAACCTTAAAAATTAGTTTTTATCAATTAACATCCTTATCTTAAATGTTAACCTTTATACTCTGTTGTTCTTTGTAGTTGAAGTTGAAGAAAATGGATGAAGAGCCAATCAGTGAGAAGGCTGTTGCACCAGCAATTCAATTAGTTCTTCCACCAGGGGATTATTTGAAGGATATTTTTGGGACAGCTGGCGCAGAATGCTGACCCGCAAACTTTATTGGCCATGTTTGCGACTGTTCACAAGAGAAAGTATGAATTGGAGGAGGAGAGGGAAGATGGAAGAAAGAAGATGAAGGATGAGGAGAGAAAGAAGGAAGAAGATGAGAAGAAGCAGGTAGATGAAAGAGTGGAAAAGAAGCAGGGGGATGAAAAGGAGGAAGAGGAAGGAGGGGAAAAGAAGAAGGGATGTGAAGAGGATAAACAAGAAGAACCTCCCAAGAAGAAGCAGAAGAAGAATCAGGATGAGGTTAGCTCTTCGATGGAGGTGGTCGAAGAAGTCAGCTCTGACGATGAGGTAAGTGTATTAACTGTTTTAACTTTAGACTTGATGTCTCTGTTTCCAATTCTAACATTTTGTTGATTTATTATGAGGAGGCATCCTTGGCTTCTTGGGCGGACCCAAGGACAAACAATGATGGGTCTGTCCGGGAAAAGGCGCGGTGGATCATAAGGGGATCGAATCGGGTGTCGCTTAAGAAGCAACAAAGCAATCCTGAGGAAATGACCTGTCTGCCAGAGATGCCTAGCCTGGAAGATTGCTGGATCAACTTCTTTTTGTCTCACAAATATGAGCCTGAGTTCGATAAAAAACCTTGGGATCCCAAAGTTCCACTAAGCTTGCGAGAGTAAGTGTTATTTACATTCAAATTTCCTAAATAAGCTGTACAAGACACAAATTTTGTTTTTACTTATGGTTTGATTTGTTATTATATCTACAGTGAGTTGGTTATTAACATTGCTGATTATGAGAAGGTGACGAGGTATGCCGCGTGGCACTTCATGGATGGTAAATGGTTTGACAACGAAGTAAGTATTTCTTTTTGTTGATTTAACGTAGTTTCTTAAGACATTCTCCCATCATCATCATCATAACACTTTTCTATTCACTTTTTAAACAATTAGGTCATCGATGCATATTTGCAATTGCTTCATCTGAAAGAAAGAAGCCGACAATTTGGTGGAATCCCTCGCATTTGGTACCTCGGAACACATTATGCCGTAAGTTCATTCCCTTTTCATTGGATAAAAACTCAATTTAAAATTCTTCCACAAAATGACATCATTAATTTTAATTTTTGTTCAGCCCACGAAGGGTAATCGATATTTCCAAGTGTCCGATAAATATGGAGGAACGTGGAGCGAGATGGGCTACGTAAGATTTACCATTTCTATCAATGCAATCTGCTTTATACATTCATATTTTGTTGAACTTATTTTATGTTGAATTGTTAATGAAATAGATTGCCCTGCCCATGAATGTACATCGCACCCACTGGTTCATGATGGTCATTTCCTTTGTCGACAAGGAAATATACGTCTTGGACTCGTTTTCTGGAATTGGGTATGTTGAGAGGGATGTAGCTAGAAAAGTTAATCAAATTCACAAGGTGCTATCCTCCTATCCAGAGTACCATGATGACATCACAAAGTGGGATGTGTGGTACATGAATGACGACGTTCCCCAACAACCAAACGGGTAAAAAACTTATTCATTAATTCCACTCACCATTTTTTTAAACACACTATCTTATAGATCACAACTGCATTCTATTTTAATCTCTCAGGTGTGATTGTGGCCCTTTTGTATGCTTCTTCATGACCCACTTGAGGGACCTGATTCCTAAACCAAATAAGAACTTCTCTGTTCAAGTGAAGCATCTCAGAATCTGGATTGCCAATGAAATGGCTAGATCAGACTACAACATCCACAAGGCCAAGATGTTTGAAGAGTTACTGAGCTTCAAGTCTATTGATGAGAATGTTCATGAGTTTGAAAGGATGTACAATTTCCCTACTTTTCCTACTGTTCCATTGGAATCCGGGGCGAAGACGAGGAGGTCGGCGCGAAAGTCGTCGGGGAAGAATGGAAAAAAGTGAATTTGTATGTTATGTTGTTTGGGAATTTGTAATATGAACAATGTTTATGTCAGTAAATTTTGTGGGTTTTTTAAGGTGTATGTTATGAACAATGTTTCCCAATGATGATTAGGCAATGTTTGTTTGCTTATGATTTGATGACTTGTGTTGTTTTCTGAAAAATTGCTTGTGCTTTTTTGTAAACACAAACTGTACAGTTAGTTTTATTTAAGGTTCATTTGGTGTTGGCCAACTACCCTCACCTACCAAAACTGAATTAATAAATGCACTACTACGTTATTAGGTACCATTCTAAATTGTTAAGTTCTCTATCTTAACGTTAGATACCTGCATTTATATCAGCCAACCTACCCACTGCCCGCTTTTAATACAATCTCCAACCACTCTCAACTAACTCATTATTTCTCTCTTCACTTTCAGATCTCATCAGTTCTCCTTCTCTTTCACCCTTGTCTTCTTTCTCTCTAAGCAATGTCTCAACATAGTGTAGGCTCTTCACCCTCACCAAGCAATCCACCTTCATATTCAAGAGGAGATTCATCCCGGAGGTCAGGGTGTAGGCCCGGGCAGTGTTTCTGTGGCCGTTACCCGGTAAGTCGTACCGCACATACGTCCGGAAATGACGGATGCGTGTTTTGGACTTGTGCCAAGCCTAGAGGTCAACAATGCAACTATTTCTACTGGGAAGATGAATTTTCCAGTCCGTGTTGTGATCCAGATCTCCAACAACTTCAGGAGGAGGTAACAACGTTGAGTAGGAGACTCGTAGGGGCCGAGAATGCTTCCAAAGCCCACTCTTTTCATGAGAAACTGCTGTACGTTGTGATTGTTGTCATTCTCATCGTTTTAATTTCAAAGTAAGATAGTTTCCTTCTCTATTCTGTTGTGTTCAGTTAAGTGTGAGACTCGAAGGGGCCGAGAATGCTTCAAAAGCCCACTATTTTCGTGTGAAACTGTTGTATGTTGTGATTTTTGTCATTTTCAACATTTTAATTTCAATGTATGATGGTTTATTCTGTATTTAATTCTAATTCTGCTGTGATTAGTTAAGGATTCAAGTTTTGTTAACAGTGATATCTCCGTGTTTATCTTAAATGAAAGGGTTAATATCATAACTGTTAAACACACTAACTAAAGATTAATCAACGATATCACTGTGTTATCTTATTCAGCTTAGTTCATTCTATAGTGTTAACAATACTATCTAGGTTAAAAAGGAATCTTCCTGGGACCACCTGATGATTTAGATAGGATTCTAAAGGAGGACATGTCTAGTAGGAGTTGAAGTTCTTTAGTTTTTATTTTTTGTTCTTTTGCTATGGTTTTTGTAGTTTTTTTTTTTTTGATGAAATGGTTTTTGTAGTTGTACTGTTTGGTTTTGGTGCCTTTTGGGGATTTCATGGAAGCTTTCTCATTCTGATAAAAAATAAATAAATAAATAAACTCCGGCGGCTGGTTGCTGGTGGTGGATATGGAGGCACGCGGAACGGTCGTGGCTGCTGGTACACCTGAAGTTTGCCGGCGATTGGCAACGTCGACGGCGGTGGAGGCCGGAGAATAGCTGAATTGGCCAGGGTTTTTTTTTTGGCGTTAGAGCGGTGATTGGAGTTTCTGGTTTTGGGTGTTCGCTGGCGACTGGAGGTCGGCATTTTGGGGCTCTGTGGCTTCGGCTGATTGGTGGGAATCCAACTGGATGCTAGTGGTGATGAAGTTGTGGTCGGAGGAGTGTTCTTGTGGTGGTCCGACCGGGATGTGGACCGGCGGTGGCCTGGACGGTTGCTGAATCTGGTCGGAGGGCTCTCCGTTGGTCTGTTTGTGGTCGCCGGAATCCTCTGTTGGTCTGGCTGATTGCTGAAGCGACGGAGATTCGCCGGAACAAGCGGTGGGCTGAGGAGGTTCGTCGGGCATTGCTCGTCTTCCCGACGGCTGCTGGAACAGGTTTCTGAGTCATGGGTTAACAAGGATTTGGTTGGGGAGATGGTTGGTGAAGTTGGTGAAGGTGTTTTGGGGGTACTGATTGATACAATCATTGAAGTGTTGATTGGGATTATTGATGTGTGATAAAGGCGGCAGTGGTTGCTGTTCTTGGGATGGCGGATGCCCTGCCGGAGTGGCTGCGAGTTCTTGCGCGTATGCTCTGTATCGCGCAGCTGATTGCCGTACCCAAGCGGCTAATTCTACACATTCGTCGTTGATGGGGTTGTTGAGGAGGTCCAAGAAACTCTCTACGGTGACAGGTTCATCCATGGAGTCAGAGAACGAGCGCGGCAAACGAAAGTCCGACCGATGCTCTCAATGAAAGCACCAATTGTTACGTCCTAATAACAATCGGGCACACAAACACGAACACACGCGAAATTAAAAACACAAAACACTTTAATTTATTATTTTTTGTATTCATAATGAAAGATTACAAATACTTAAATAGATAAACTAACTTAACCTAGCCTAACCCTAATTTAACAGGCCTATCTTAACCTACGATCTAACTAAATAAATACTAAATAAGAAAAATAATTAAATAACCAAATAACTAATAAATAAATATATATATTTTGATACGTGACCCGTATCAACTTCCTTCAAGTAACAAATGGGTCCCTACTGATGTGTTATATCCGAACAGAAATAAAGAAGAAGATAAAATTGTAACAAGTCACCGATTGAGTTAGTTCTAAATGCTTGTATAGATATTGGAAAAAAAATTCGTTTAAGAATATGAGATTCCTTAAAATAGATTCGCCTCATACTTTGTGCTTGCTTTGAAGAATTTGGACGTCTACTTTCGATGATTTAGCGTGCATTGTTGGAAAGCACAGTACAACACTCGCACATGAAGAAATAAGACTACGAAAAGAGTTTTTGGATTGAATGTTGTGAGAGAGATGTATGTCTCAAATAAGGAAGATAACAATCGTTTTAGCGGTTGTGTTTGTCAGAACAAATTACTCTTTAGTTAGTATTTGACCCAAAAAGTTTATATTGTGACAAAGCCACTAACTAGCCAGCCCCCAAGCCAACACCACCTATTGTCCCAATCCGAGCCAGCGGGTATGGCGGCGCGCATTGTGGTTCGATCTTTGGCTTGGTCCTCTCCCCGCAATAAATTTACTATGCCAAAGGGATTGCCGTGTATGTCTAAACTTGGTGTAGACAAACCACCAAGTTTCTTCCTCAACCAAGATGTGATACACCCTCTCAAAGAAATGATCAACAATTCACCTTGAGCGCTTGATCTGATCATTCATGACTAAATAATTTTTGACGAGTAAGGTATCAAAACTATATATCACCAATGAACCTACTTTCTAAAGGTGTGTTTTGCCCCGTAAACTCTTCAGGGAGTTTGCTCGAAACCGGAGTCAAAATCGGGTCAATTTCTATCGTCGAAAGACTCAAAACTATTTTTCAAACAATAAACTCCAGTTGTTGTCAATAGTAGAAAGGAAGTTGTTGTCATGACTGCCATCCGGAACAGGGCTGGCTCATCGCCTAGGCAAGTTAGGCGGTTGACTAAGGGGATAGACCTCCAATATTTCTGTAGAAATTAGAAATAATAATGATAAAAAATTGGTTGAAATGATGAAAATAAGGACTGATCATGTAATGGTTGTTGAGTTAAGGAGATAATGGGCATACAGGAAATAAAGGATTTTGCAGCGGCTGAAACCACCGCCATAGATGCCATAGACGTACCGCCGCTAAGATCTAGCGCAGTGGGGGTGGTAAGCCTCTGGTAAAAGAGGCCCCCAGCTGCCTCCATGTACATGCTGGTGTAGGCTCTTACCAGCGGGTTGTGCAGCTGTTGGGGGTAGATACTCTATAGTGGCGGGTTACCTCGCCGCAGCGTCATATTTCCTATTGCCGCGGTTATGACTGCTTGTATTGATTGGTGCGTTCGCAGCAGATCACGCCATCAGTGAAACTTTGTGATACAGTGAATCTGCCAGGAAACCTTGGTGATATTTCAGCGGCTTCATCCGCCGGAAAAAATAGTCTACAATGGCAGTATAAGCCACCGGTAAAGCAGTATCAGTTCAGTAGTTGGTAGATAGGCTTCATCTTGCCGAACATTACGTACATGCTAAAGCACACATATGTGTTTGTGTGTGTGTATGGATTTGATTAACATGTTGAGTAATTACAATCCAACAATCTCCACACAATTCGATTCATTAATAAGTAATCATCAATTCATAGGAAGATAAAAAAATCACCTCTTTCTTGCACAAGTGAGAGAACTTCATTCATAGCAAGGATTATGTACCGTCATAGACATGACGCCGTCCTTACCAAAACATGATACAAGTAACTACTTCTTGACCCAAAAACTGCCCTCAAGCACTTGACAGCAGATTTGCTATCGATCGGGCACACACACGAACACACACGAAACACACACTAGGGTTCTTCCCCAACTTGTTGAATTTGATTCATGGATGATAAAACATACTCACGCAGTGTACACTTTTAATAGACAAAATTTAAGTAAAAGACATCTACCTACCCCTAACTTTACTAAAGATCACTAACCCCCTTAACAATAATTAAAACTAATACATTAAGAGATGCAATAACTTTTAATAATTGGCGAAATCGTCGAGATACTTCGGTTGACGCCTAATCGGATCCCCACGTCTCTGAAACGTGTCGGCACGTGGATACGAGTCTGTATCACATCAATTCGCCTAGACACCAAAGTCGGAGACCCTAGAAGTTTCCTAGATATTATATACAGGACTTACAAGACAAAGGCAAGGGTAAAAATATCCCTTCCAGAAGAGACATAGTACTAGGTAATCTCATCCCAAGAAGATTCGATATTACGATATCATCTTAAACATGGATTTGTCTACAAATGCTCACTGTCTTCTTGTTATGTGAACAAACATGGAAACTACTCTGAATGTCGAGGTTTGGAGTTATTGTACTCAGCATTGGAACAATCATTCGTGTACAGTGCGTCCGAATTGAATTATTGTGCTTGCAGTACAATCCAACAAATAGGTTTACGATGTCGTCAGTGGTTTTGATGTTGGAAATTGACACTGTGACACAAGTCAACTAACGAAATTAAACCAGCACTATGAGAGTCCCACAATACCATCAATAATGTCAAATTGTACTACAATAGTCTGTGGGAACATTTTATTTCAAATTCTAAACTAAACGTCTATACCATGTGAAAACATTTGATCCCAAACGCAAGGAGCTACCACCACTCTCCACCAAGAGTTTTCCGAAACCTCTGACCGAAACGCAGAGAGACACAACCACAACCACAATTTCACCATAATTATTCTTAAACACGGGTGAATACAATAATTAGATGCGGGTGTAAGAAAAAGTCATATTTTGGACACGATTTTAACTTTTGTGGCGATATTGCAATTTCAAATGAACCAAACTAATTATTCAACAAATAGTAGGAGCTGTTTCTTTCTGAGGGTCACTATGTTCACTCTTTATTTGTCACCCTTCTATTTCACCACATGTGTCTTTTTTTTAGAATCACCACATAAGTGTTGTTGGTAATTATTTGTCTTAAGATCTTTCTATAATTCTATTACCAATTAGTGATCCTCATAGAGACGGTATAATTAAAGGGCAAAGAAAATATGTGACAATTTAGCATTTACCTCTCTTTTGTTACAACAAGTTTCCACGGTCGAAGTTAGTTGTTTGACACATACTTTGGTGTGTATAGAGTTATCTAATTTTACCACTCTGCCAACACTAGCACACGAGCCAATCGAAAAAAGAGTTAGTTGTTTGCAGCTACACACCCAAATATTGTGAGTGTTCGAGAATTGAACCGTTGAATAGACAAAGCCATTCATAATATACGCACCCTACACAACTTTCATTCATCCAAATTCATGCCTTTCATATCAATATGCTTTAAAGAGAGACATCATGTCAATGCAATTCACTATTTTTGTAGAAACATATATTTAGCGTAGAAATAGAAGAGGCTCATCGGAATAATCAGTGCCTCAAGAGGCTCAAGTGATGGCGAAGCGAGTCAGTGGACGAGTACACTTGATAGTAAAGAAGCCTCTTCATACCACCAAAAAAGAAAAGTTTTGGTAACAAAATTAACCAATAGACATGCAAATAATTAAAGCCGTTAAATTTAAGATCAGAAAGTAAAGTAAGTCAAGCTAGAACATATAGGATTACTACTGTCTCTGATGCAGATTCTTCTTGGCTGCCTTTCTTTTCTTATATTGCTCGCAGACAATTGCTTGAGATGTTTGTTTTACCGAAATCAGGCTACTACTGAAACACCAAGGTGTAACCCCATAGCGAGGTTCGCTAGATTCGTAATCGATCTCCAAACCAATGTCACGATGAGGATCATACAAGTAAAACTCCGAGTATCCAGAAGAACCTGTATCTCTCATCACAAACTTGCCTTTTATACTTGCTCCAGTTGGCTTAACAAATCTAGGCATGGGTCCGATTGAGAACTTCTTAGTCCATGACAAGGACGAGTCCTTGCCAGTGTCTTCATCCATCACCCACACATCATAGTTAATCAAATCCTCACTTGAATCAGCGATGGATACGAAAAGAGCAAGGGAACCCATGAAATTGTTAATAGTTAGGTCATGACATTGTTTCTGGTGACAAAGAACATCTGCAGGCATTATCACCACCCCAAACATATTAGTAGTCATGTCAAACGACACAAGAATAGTATCGCTATCTTGATCACTTACGTAGTTCCGCCAGTGCACTAACCAATACAAACTTCCCCTTATACACAATGCCGCCGGGTCAAATTTATAAAATCTCTGATCTGACTTAAAGAGGAGGCCAGGCAACACAGTGCCTATTTCTGTCCAAGTATTTGTGCTCATACTCCAAACTTCAGCTGGGAATTTGGCTGAAAAGTCGTAATTCCCAATATTGAGCAACTTGTAATCACCACCACGTGACATAGCGCCGTAACCAAACCCAAGAAGTTTTATTCGGCGATAATTTTCATTGCGGTTAGGTGAGGGTATTTGGAAGTAATCGCCGGTTGCAGGGTTCCACAGGGTATAGAATCGATTCAACGACTTGGTAGTTAACTGAAGACATAGTAAGCCATTGCAGGAACCCACAACTACGATGTCGTTAGCAGACATGGTACCTCTAGGAGATTTGTAAGAGTAAGATGTGCCAGTATAGTGGGGTCTTAGGAGTTTTATTTCGTGTCTCCTTAAGTCAGGAATCCAAACCATGACAGCAATTTTGCTGTTTCTCGATTGCTGACACAGAAGATGGCGATTGATGAAATCTGGCTTTGTGATCAAATCGTAGTAAGTCCTGGAGAGGAGCTTACATCGAACAACATGTTCAGCTGGTAATAGCAACAGGATGTCCACAATCACATCAATTGGGAGTTCCGGGCGGCGGCAATTTTTTCTATGTTTTATCATTGTTCTGGTCCCGTATCCTCTATTCTGTTTGAAGAAAAAACAAATTATTTATTTACGTTAGAACTATGTAAATAGAAGAACTATGAGTTTGATGTTCATTCTGAACTTTCTAAGTAAAAAACAATGCGGAGATCATATTTAACTAACATCTGTCTTGATGCTGATCGTCCACCAATCCAAAAGAGAGAACATATGTGCAATGTTTATGTTTTCTTAACCCTAGTAATTATTTAGTACAAATTCTCCACTATGGATATTTTTTCAACAGGTCCCAAAGGTCTGTTCCATTCAGGGGGGTGTTCCTATGGTCTTCCAGATCTAATTGAACCCTTTTCCCGATTTTGTTTGTAGTTGTGGGTAGCAGAGGTTGAAATTTTTTTTTTTTTGTTTATTTCATTTTACTGATTTGATTAAGTAGGGTTTTTCTTTATATTGCGGCTGTTTATTGATGCAAATTTTGATTTTCAGAGGTAAAAATTGTCTAATGTTATCGAGGTTGGAGACTGTCGGAAATATTATAATTACTATTTGGCAGAACCTGCTCCGCACGTGGGATATTTTATTTCTGGTAAGCGCAAAACTTTCTCAAAGTTACATGAATAAGAAGAAAAAAATGACGAGAGACCAGGAATACATATGTACAGGTCTAAATCTACCGCATCCACCTCCATATTTACAGGTTTATTATTCTACATCAATTTCGAGGAGATCCTTCTTAACGGAATGCTGCTGATCAATCACCAAGAATGATAAATTGGATCCCTTAGTAGTTCTCATTCATCTCTTTGTTTTTACTGATCTCGAGGATGAGTATTCCATGATTGAAAAAGTTTTTCGTTCAAATATGAACCTTTCGAGGTGACATCTTGGATACTAAACATGAAACTGGTAATATTTCATAAATAAAGGTGTAATCAACGAACTCTCAGTTTTACTTCCATGCTTCTGAAGAATAGGTAAAAACTTAAAAGGGGACGGCTAAGGGGGTATCCTATTTCACATATATTGACCCCAACTATTATTTGATAGAAGTAGCTTCAATGAGAATGAGGAGACCCATGCTCTAGATCCCGCATGTTCTATTTCACAGATGAGTTTAGAAGAACATGAAATTATATTGACCCTCAACCAACCATTACACAATAGAAATAGCTAGGTCGAAACGGGGACATCCGTACTCTAGTTCGCCTACTCATGCAACCCATACATACCATCCGGAAAGAAAAATAGTTTGTAACCAGACATTTCAGAAAGTATCTGAATCTTATACATCTAATTCCAAATGGTTACCACCCAACCAGTGCACGTCATGGATAAATTATTCTGATAATTTTTGTAAGATTCAGACCCACTAGAGTCTCATGAGCCAATAGCATAAGGAATTCCCATAAGAAGTACCAGGTTGAATGATTCTAAACTGATACCATTGTGTTTCTCCTTCCATGTTTAGTCAAGCCCATTTAATAAGGTTAAAAGACTTGTTGTCAAAGGGATAATTTGAAGGAAAAACTTTAAAAATTAATTTTTATCTAGTCTGTATCAATTATTTTCCTTTATGTAGACCAATGGTCACATACCATTCATCCATACATGAATATTTATCTAGTCTGTATCAATTATTTTCCTTTATGTAGACCAATGGTCACATACCATTCATCCATACATGAATAACTAAAGCTTAATAGGATTTCACCCTTTACCTAATTTCCACAGAATTAACTATCTCATAAGCTGACTCTAAGGGCTTAGTTTCTCACATGTGCAAGGACTTGAAATAGTACCAATAGTACAACTACGTATACATAATATGCGCTGATAACTGGTAGCATGCAAATTACGCTGTATGATTCTCCTGTTAATAAGGATTCGTCAGGTTGTGTGCTTTTGATCGTTATAGTTGAAACAACAGTTTGGGTAGAATTATATAATTTGCTAACTCATTGGTCCAAGAATTAGTAATTAGTCGCTATGCTTATCCTTGCTCAGAAGAAGGTGTTTTCAAAGTATAGCTTCTACATAAGGAGTTCCAAAAAAGTTTACAAGCTAAAGAAGCAACCTAAACATGAAACACTATCTTTTTTTTATTCTGAGGGAAGAATAATGACCCTTCATAATTGATCAACTCAAACTATTAGAAACTAATTGCCACACTTTGAACATATTGTAATTATATTATAATTCAGCTAAATATAAAGAAAATAGGGATTAGCAAAGTATCACGACTCACAACTAACATTCGCAGTACAAAATAACACATAAAATCAGCCATGCCATCTAATAAATTTTCAGGCCGGTTAAGAGTATGGATAAAATAATATTTTGAATCCTCAAGAAAAGTTTCTCCTTGGAACTACTGAACAAAGCACAAGTACCCTGTGGTACTTACTTACATCAACAGGTCAAACATGTATCTATCAACTCACGTTCGTACTCTTTTATATTATAAGATCACAATTAAAGGGTTATAAGAGCACACAAAAGGCTAACCTAATAGTATTCTCAAGAAAGCCGATACCAGTGAACACATAATGTCAAAAGAATAGATTCTATATTACCTTAATTGCTGCAGATATTTGAAGATCTGTGCCTAACATCAAACAAGTTCGATATAACCAATTACTTAATCTGTTGCTGCCAACGCTGAATCCGGTGCAGCAAACCACCTTCGATTGGTTCCTTCAAAGGACTCTATCTCGTCGAAAGAGGGGCAATTGCAATACAATGTTAAACACGCATATGGACTGTTCTTGTGCGATTGTCAGCCGCAAGTCGATATTGAAGCAGCGTGAGCGAAGCGTTGCCTCGGTTATTGTATACTTGCTCTGGGTAAGATGGTCATTACATGCTTTCTTCAGGGTGTTTTTCGGTATTTTTTAAAATACTGAGTGTTGCCAACACATTGAACTTTTTATAATTTTTTTTTCTGAGGTAAAAATTCATTAAAGAAACTCACGCACCACGAACATCAAGAGAAAGTTCAGCCTCTAGCCAAGCTGGCACTACAGTTCCCCACCCACAACCAATAGTGTTTTCCCTTCCCCACCTAGCTAAACGGTCCGCCACGTGACCCAAGCACTGTTTTTTCCAGGTTTGATTTTCTAATCTCTGAATCTCAATCTGTGTGTAACAGCCGTCTTTTTCTGAAATTTCTTCCAATCTCACTTTAATTCCTTCAATTACTTGTTGAGCTGTCCTTCCCTTTCCTTTGAAGATAATGGAGTTTCTCAAGTTCCAAATCTCCCACAGAAGGATACAGAAGGCTTTCCTGGAATCATCCGAGAAGGAGCAAAGATTGTTTGCCAAACATGCCTTGAAGCTTCCCTTAGGTTCTTTTTGAGTTGCTGAGAAACCCATTTGTAACCATATCTCTGTAAAAACTTTACATGAGTTGAAGAGATGAAGCTCTGTTTCGCCATAACTACCACATAGAGCACAGAGATTAGGGACATTAACTTGACGTCTGTTCAAATTACTTCCAGTGGGTAAAATCTCATGGAATGCTCTCCACATAAAATGAGATATCTTCTTTTGTATTTTTAATTTCCATAGAATATCAAAGAAAGAGGCCCACTGCTCATAATTAGAACTACTGTGTTGATCCAAGACCTCTTGATTCTTGATGAAACTGTACCCTGACTTGACTGTGAACTGGCCATCTGAAGAGAAGTTCCACACTAATCTGTCAAGTCTTGGGGGTGAGGGAATAGGAATAGATTCTATTGCGTTGATATCCACTTCCCACACATAGTTTCCCAAAAGCCGAGTATTCCATGTGTAATTACTCTGAACGAAATCACTAACCATAGGAACAGGAGCTGCTAGTGGTGTTATAGCTTTAGCACCAGGATTGTTAATGATGAATCTGTCCGAAAGGTTGATTCTGCGTCCATCACCGAGACACCATCTCAACCCCTTGAGAATAAGATCTTTACCGAAAATGAGACTTCGCCAAGCATAGCTCGGATTGTTCCCAATCTCAGCATTAAGAATAGTAGAATTGCCGAAATATTTACCTTTCAAGACTCTTCCGAGAAGAGAATTAGGATTTTGAATGAGTCTCCAAACTTGCTTTGCTAGCAACGATTGGTTGAAAGCCTGAAGATCCTTAAAATCCAAACCGCCTTGTTTCCTAGTCCTTTGCATTTTGTCCCACGTGAACCAATTAATCCCTCTTTATTTCTCCCCTTTTGACCACCAAAATTTTCGAATCATTGCTTCCATTTTGTCGCAAACCCCGTACGGGGGCTTGAAACAACTCATAGCATAAGTTGGTAAAGCTTGTGAAACCGCTTTAATGCATACCTCCTTCCCTGCGATCGATAGTGAATTCCCTTTCCAACCTTTTACCTGCTTCCAACTTTATCCATCAAGGAGCTAAAAGTAACTGACTTGTTTCTCCCCATAGTAGTGGGAAGCCCGAGGTAGCTGTCATATTGATCGACTTCTAGTACTCCCGTTGCTTGTAGCAGCCCTTGTCTGATTTCCAATGGGATTCCTGCTGAAAACACTAGCGCTGACTTTTCCAGGTTTATTTGTTGTCCAGAAGCAATGCCATAGATTTTTATAATATCAAGCAGGACATTCATGTTCTCCAAATTTGCACCTGTAAAAAACAAACTATAGTTAGCGAAAAAAAGGTGGGAGACCACTGGTCCTCCCCGAGAGGCTGTCACCCCTTCTAGCCTCCCATCATTAACCGCTGCCGAAATGGCTCGAGAGAGGAATTCACTACAAATCAGGAACAAGTATGGGAATAACGGACATCCCTGGCGAAGTCCCCTTTCAGGTATCCCCTGACCTGTCACGGTGCCGTTTCTCACAAAAGCATACGAAATCGTAGAGATACACCTACGTATGAGTGAGTTAAATTTTGGACCGAAACCAATGTGGAAGAGTGCTTATTTGATAAACTCCCATTCCACCCTATCATACGCCTTGCTCATGTCAACTTTCAATGCCAAAAAACCTTTTTTACCTTTCTTCCGATTCATAAAAGAATGGATAACTTCAAAAGCAGTGAGAATATATCTGAAATAAGGCGACCTTGAACAAAAGCACTTTGATTTTCAGAAATTAAATCAGGGAGTACCTTTTTAAGTCTATTTGCTGCTGCTTTGGCCTCAACTTTGTAAATAACCGTACAAAGGCTTATTGGGCGGTAGTCACTGGGTTACGAGGCTGCTTCTTCTTAGGAATAAGAGCAATTAAAGTTTCATTAAACTTATCAAGGCTTTCCCCATCATTCAATATAGCTAAAACTGTATTAACAACTTCTTGACCAACCACATTCCAGTGTTTTTGAAAGAAACCGGCATTAAAACCATCCATACCTGGGGCTTTATCCGGAGCCATTTCAAAGAGTGCGGTTTTTACCTCGTCAGCCGAATAGGGAGCATCAATTGCTTGTCATCTAGTGTAATACGAACTTCAAAGCTATAGAGAATGGGATCAATTTCGTTCATCGTGGGTTTAGTAGATGAAAATAACCCACTGAAGCGTGATTCTAACACTTGAGTAATGCGATCATCTTCCGCGACCCACTGACCATTAATGTCTTCAATGCCCCCAAAGTTGTTTCTTTCCCTCCGAATCATAGCTCACTGGTGAAAAAATCTAGTGTTTTTATCCCCATGTTTCAGCCACATAGTTCTTGAGCGTTGAGCCCACATTGCTTCTTCTCGAAATTGAATTGTACTCAATCTGCACATGTTTGGTTTCGGCAATAACTCCGGCAGTTTGCTCTTGTTGCCACAGTGCTTCAAGCTTCCCCCTCAACGCCTTTTTAGTCTTTTTAACGTGTCCGAAGACCTTGGTGTCCCAGGCCTTGAGACCCGTAGCCATTAACCCGAGCTTTTGCGACAGAGGGTGTGAACCCACTGTCCCCCAAAGATCACCCACTGTTTGGTTGATATCTTCGTGCATGTTCCACATGGATTCCACCCGAAATCTTCTAACACCCCTTCCTTGAGACTGTGTCCATTCCAAGTAAATCGGTAGATGATCCGAGTTGGGTTCAAAAAGGTGCGATACACGAGCACCTTGAAACCTATCTATCCAAAGGGTGTTTGCAAACACCCTATCTAACCTTTCGCATATATTATCTTCATTCGCTTGGTTGTTGCTCCAAGTGAATCAATACCCGAAAAGCCCAAATCAATGAGCTCAACATCATTAAAGACATCTTTAAACTGTGAGAGTTGACTGTAACTTACCCCCGCTCCCCCTTCCTTCTCCAAACTTGTTGTCACCGCGTTGGAATCTCCTGCAACACACCACATACAAGGTGCTCGAGGGGCTAGTCTTCTGAGTAACTCCCAGGAAAGATGTCTAATCTCCCTGTTAGGGTCTCCATAAGAACTCGTGAATCTCCAACTGAAATCAAAATTATCCTCAATAATAGTCACATCAATGAAGCGTGCCGACTTGTTATTGAGTTAAATTTGTAAACTGTCTTTCCATAGCAGAGCCAGACCCCCGCGACGGCCACTACTAACCAAAATGATACCGTTTGCATACCCCAACTTGCGTTTGTGCACAAGAGATTCCGGCAGGGAGACCTCCGTGTACACCGTGCGTAGTGGATCAGGGATCGCACAGGAAGAATAGGGGTGTGTGTAGGGAGAGAGTAAGTCAGTAGCAATGTCTGAGAGAGAGACAGAGGTTTGGCAGAGCTTCCGCGTATGGCAGTGTGTCCTCCTTTGTATGGAAAGGTTAACGATGTATATATACTGGAGAACGTGACCGTTGTAGTGTGGTTAATGCGCCCATTAATGGCGGCTTAATTAGCTTAACCATAACGGCACGTTCGTCCGAGTATATAGGAACCGTTAGAGCACGTGGTGCGCGAGTACCGGAACCGTTACGAGGTTGACCGGGTTTGACCGGATTGACCGGGTCTAGGGAGCTCGTGCCATAGATCTCTCAAAACAGTTACTAAAGGTCGCGCGCGGGCTTGGCTCGCACGCGACAGGGCTTACTCTAGCCTCCAAACCACAAGTCCCTACAAGTCCCGTGCAGTGGTATGCGAGGGCTCTGTCTCGCAGCCCCCACATGGATCAGCTCGGCTGGTGATCCTGTGTGTGTGGAGCACAATATGGTGTGCTGGATGGTTGCCACGTGGCCTAGATCTGCCATGTCAGAAAGCAGTATCTACATTAGCCCCCTTTCTGCGCGTGAAGGCTCATAGCTGTATAGGCTTCCATGCGCGGAAACCAACATGCGCGTCGTCGCCACGCACCAATTCAAATACGGGTAAGTTCAGCCCCCGTGCGTGTCATTATGACCTAAAACCCCTAGAGTCGTGCCGTCTGACCTTTAGGGTTTTAGGCGTGACGTCAGCCCGTCCTGTGATTGCGCGACACGACGGTGACGGTTGCGATTCGACTACTGAAGGGACGCAACCCTTCATTCTTCTGGATAAATACCTTGTATCCCATTATTGCAAAGCATCACTTCTTTCTCTTTAAAGTGAATGGTACCCGGAGATCTTCGAGAGCAGATCCAGATAATCAATCACCAGTTCAGAACTGCAAATCGTATTCTCCAATTGTGTATATCCAAGCAAGCTTCAAGGAAACAAGGTTGGCCTCGTTTACTTTTGATTTAAAATACCAGCGTTTGCCTTGAACTGCGTTGAATCTGTAAATCCATGAAATTTGTGAAGAGGCTTTGATCTTTGAACCCGCTTCGTTTTAATCTTTCGCAAAATATCAACTCCCCAATTTCTGAAATTGGTACCGAAACTGTTTGCTTCCCTTTGCATAGATCTCGAATTCCAAATTCAAACTGAAGTGTGGTATTTCTCCCCCCCTTTTTTTTTTGCCCTTTCGCAGGAATGGCCAAGACAAGAGTAACCAGACCCGTCAAGGAAGATGAAGAGATACCGGAGCTTCCGCAGGCTCTGTGGCGAAAAGCCCCCTTTCTGGGTGGGAAGGATTTTTATCACGCGAGGGTGAAGGCGAAGAGGATGCCTGACCCTGTTCCAGTTGAGCGGTTGTTGACACTGACTCGCCCAGTTAACTCAGCCTTGCTCGAGTTGGTTGGTTCCGAGGATGTGGTTCGATTGGGAATCGAGAATGGGCACTTCCCATATGCTGCGATTTCTACTCAGGCGTTTGTCCAGAAATTGGACTATATGGACGAGTGGATCGACCACGTGTTGGATAATTACGCCGAAACTCTCGATGAAGCCGGCATTTTCTTCGCTGTCCGTGCTATGAAGGGTGCTGCCGTGAAGTTGGATCAGTCCATGCTTCTAGACCTTCTGTCCCGTTATTCGCCTGCGACTCACACGTTTCATTTTGCTGAGTTCGAGGCTGCCCCCACGCTCGAGGACGTTCAAATGCTGTATGAGCTTTCCCCCATGGGCGAGGTGGACCCCTTGAGCCACTTGAGGACATCTGCTGAAATGGCCTTGTACGCGCAGATGGAGGAGTGCCTAGCAGAGGTAAAGAAAATCTCCACTCGGTGGACCACTACAAAGCCTCTCCCGAACTGGCAGCTAGTGGATACGTCTGCGAAGAATACCTGGAACAAGTGGTTGCAGTACTTCTTCCGAGACTATGCGAACAGCAGCATCACTAAGAAGCTTTTGAGCGAGAACCCGGAGGCCGAGAATTATGTAGAGGGCAAGGGTTATCATTTAACCCTTTGTGCCTTTCTCTGTGCTTGGCTGTCGAGGTATCTGATTGATGGTCACCCCCATGACGGGGTCTTCTACCATGTGCTGCCACTTGCTGTGAGGCTCGCTCTTGGCCAGAGAGTCGCACTTGGACCCTTGGTCTTAGGCACGTTATATTACAGGCTTGATCAGCTGGTTCTGGCGATGAGGGAATCGCGTGGCCGCCTCGATGTTCTGACCTTTGTCAATATCAGCTTTTTGACAATGTGGGTTTTCGAGCGCTGGCCGTCTTATGCTCCAACTCCCCTCCCACTTGAGAAGTGGTGTCCCCCAGGCGAGACGGAAGCGCGTAACAGCGGAAGGGCTGCGAGATGGTTTGGAGCAAGCAACACCAAGTGTACTTGGAGTTTGATATGCGACAAACGAAAGGAGTTTACTGCCAGGCCCTATGCCACACGTGTTGAGAATGTGCGGTGGTTTCCAAAGCTATACCCTTCCAAAGGTATGGTCTTGTCAGAAGACCTTCTCTTTGAAAAGGGGCCGCATTTCCACGAACGCTATCGTGACTTCTTCTGTTGGTGTCTGCGAGGTTCTCTTCCTGCCCTTGCAGAGCATATTCGTGAGCTCGCGCCACGATATGAAAGACTTACAGTGGATGTTGACCCTACTCGGGTCTCTCCTCAGTTTGGTTTTCATGCGGTGGCCCCATCGATCTGGCCCCAGTCTATTATCAGAGGGTGCTACAAGCGTTTGCTGACAAAGGAATGCAAGACGGTCCTTATGAGCAATCTTCCCTTTGAGCAGCCTGCGGGAACTCGCAAGGGTGGTTGTTCCCAGAACTGGCTCGCATACTGGGTTGCCCAGCAAACGAGGATCGAGACAGAGGCAGCAGCGCAGGCAGGAAGGGCCCCCTTGATCAAGAGAAACTCTTTTCCGTTTCGCCCCAATTGCAGTTTGAGTGAGTCTGAGTATGGTTGCTACTCGCTGTGGGACCGCGAGAACCATTTGTGCCCCGATTTCATTCTGAAGGAGCAAGTCGACGCAATCAAGAAGGGTGACACACAGGTCATCAAGTATAGCAAAGCGTTTGCTGAGGTAAGCAATTTCCTCATGTGTTTTAAGCTTTTTGATTTTTCTTTGCGCTGATGCTTCTCGTTCTGTATTGTTCAGTGTCATGTGCGGAGATTCGCAGCTGGTGACCGTTCCAAATCGCTGGTGGACACCATTGTTGCCACCAGAAGGAAGGGGGAGTCGTACCGGCTAGCATGGAGGATGGATGCGGAGGTCGAAACAAAAGTTCGCGCAGTCATGAATACTTTTGCTGACTCGCTGATAGACAATCCTCCGGCTCCGTCTCCTTCTAGAGATGACCCGTCCCCTCCAGCGACTGTGGCGCCGAGAGTGAAAAGACCTAGGCAAAAGGGAATTACGATTTCTTCCCCTAGGAGTGCTCCAGCTTCGCCCCCAGTGAGGTCCCTTTCCATCAAAGACAAAGGCAAGGGTCGTATGCCCAGCAAAGTGCGAAAAGATCTCGCAGTTGAGACTTTCGTTCCATTCAACCAAGAGGAAGAGGAAAAGAGGCATGAGCCCCAGGCAAGCGATGAAGAAGAAGAAGGAACAGTTGTAATGCGCGAGGAAGAATCAGGAGGTACTTCCATCGCATTTCCATATCCTTTATCATGACTTCTATGCAGTTCCTTTCTTTGAACCAATTGTGTATCCGCAGATGATGATGATGAAGCCGTTGGTGGCTTTGTGGCCAAGAGGCAAAAGAGAGATGCTCATTCTGGCATTTCAGATGATCCTATAAGCGAGGATGTTCTTGCTGAATCCCGGAAGACAGCCGCGGAGGCTGCTGAAAGAAGAAGGCAGCGAGAGGAAGAGGAGCTCGAGCGTGTGAAACAGCGGAGCCTCGAAGAGCAGCATGTTGACGACTTAGTACGTCCAGTTGGCGAGGAAGACGAGCTTCCCGAAGAAGTGGCTCCTCATGTGGAGGAGGAAGATGAGGTTCCTGGAGAGGACGCAGCAGAGCTAGAGCAAGTCCAAGCGGACTTCGCAGAGATCGCAGGTGGCGATAAAGGTGAGGTCTTCAATCTCGCAGTTACTTATAGAGATGTAATTGTGGGTGCGTTAAAGCACGGTGTGTCAAAGCCTGACATTCGCCGTTGGTTGGTAAGCAAATGCGGAGAACCCTCAGGTAATTATTTTGAGTGATATGCGCATACTAGGCTGTAGCCACTTGAGGCCAAATCATGACTGGTTTACTCGCGTCCCAGGTCACGCTTCTCTTAAAGATTTGCTTAGTGAGGATACACTGATAGGGCACGGTTCCACGTCCCTAGTGTACGATGAGGATACCTCAATCCCACCTTCGCGTGGAGGTGCTTATTCTTAGCTTTAGTAAAGATAGCGAAATAACTTATAACACAAGTTACCTCATATTATCGCATTTGATATCGCAGGTCATGCTGAGGAACCTGAGCTGGAGCAGAGAAGTCAGCCTCCTGCATCCCATGTTCCAATTTCGAGTTCCCATACCGAGAAGCCCGTCGCAGCTGCTGGACACGCAAGTGAGCAGCTTGAGGATGTCATTGAACTCTCCGATGATGTCGAAGCTGATGCTGCGCCGATGGACGAGGGTGTCCGTACCGGTGGTGAGGAGGAAAGGACAAGTGATGCCAATGTTTTCGCATCTGGTAGTGTTCTCCGCCCAGCGACTTCGGTTGTGCCTCCGACGATGACTGAGCCAGAAGCACCTATTCCTGCATGGAGCATTTGGGGCTCGCAGGTTGGGAATGCAGTCGCAGCTGGTGCGGCCTACACTCTTCCTCCTGACTATGAGAGGTTGGAGCTCGCAGCTGATAGGAGAGCCATGGAGCGAGGGCAGTCTTCGAACAACCCAGTGGCCCGCATCCCTTCTCTTCATGAAATTCTGGAAGGCACTGGTAAGCAAAGATTTACCGTTCGCACGTCGCATTATTTACTTGCGAGTTTTGACATTATAACCATTTTTGATGTCTCAGGTTTAAAGCAAACCGATGTAGACTGGGTGGTTCGAATGCGTCTCAGATACCCCCGATCGTTTGTGAGATCTCTGGAGATCGGACCTTTTGACAGGAGGCTATTCCTTACTGAAGCCATCTGGATATTGGAGCAGCTGTGTGCGGCTACACCTGCGACCATTTCGGCCCAGAGTGCTGAATTGCTGTGTGGCATGTGCCAAAATCTCTTGTTCAAAGTCCAAGGCAGACTTGGTTTCAAATTTCTCAAGGATAGAGTTACACTGATTCGCGCAGCTGTAACTTTGAATCTCGGCCACCAGAATCTCGCAGCTGAGATGCAAAAGGTGGAGCAGCAAAAGCAAAAGGTTGATGAAGCTTTGAAGCTGTATGACGAAATGAACGCCAAGTGCGAGCTACTGAAGCAAGAAGTGAAACAAGTGGAGAAGCTGAGCGAGCAGTTCGGGCCCCAGGACTCCTTAATCAAGAATTTGTTTTGACTTTTCGAATTTTGAAAAGAAAACAGGAAAATGGGTGAGACATTAATGTAATGTTTTGAAACATTAATGTAATGTTGCTAGGGTTTCTCCCCCTTTTTTTTTAACAACAGACAATGAGTTTGCCCGTTTTGCCCTTTTCGGGATTTGATTGGACATTTCTGTGCATATCCAATTATGACATCAGCAATTGATTCTTTGCTTGATTTTCGCGCTAATTTTTCGGCAGATAAGCACGCTTCCGTTGGGAAGTCCATCCGAATCATGACTATCCGTCATTTATTAGGATACGCAACTGAATCGTCGTAGCCTTTAGTAGGGTAATTGATTGTTACCGCTTTTCAAGGCGTAAGTGATTGAACTTACCCTCTTTTTGAATTTTGCTGACTCATCTTAGGCAACCAAAGAGTCTCCACAGGGCCTATATAAACCCTGTCTTTGCCATTTGGGTTCTTCATCCCAAACATGTGCTTTGCCGTGAGTCCTTACGACTGCTGGCTTCAACGCTTGTTTTTCGTTGATTCATGGCAACTTCAAGTTTTGAATCCTGAGTTTGTGCTTTGTGCTATAGAAATAGTTTCCAAGATCCACTTTATGAGGCTTATTGCTGTTCATAACCACCATAAAGAGGATGCAGATAATACCTCATGTGTATTCGAAGAAATTTCTTCGTGTATTATGTGTGCAGGTCATGTTTCCGGCCGCCTCGTGGCGAGGTGCAGCGCCGAAGTGACCGTGCTACCGTCTCGTAATGAACGGCGGAATTCTTCTTCAGCATCTCCGAAGAAGAATCCGTCGCCCTCACATTTGTGAGGTCGGGGTGCTCGTCAATGCCCTTGTCCAACATGACAAGGAGTCCATCACCAGGGGAATGACTGCTTCGCCTGTTTTGCGGAGTAGCATCTGTCGGCACAGGAAGCTCCTCCGGCGCCTATCTTGATCAGACAGAGGCTTTTGTCATTCCTTGGGGTCTTGGGCGTATCGTATACCTGACCTTGCTGCTAGGGATGTGGCGAATGACGAGTTGATCTCTTCGCGGCAGCATCCCTTTTGCTATAGATCTTCGGCCGCAGACTTGCGTACTGTGCTGCCGGTGTCAGGACCGGTGGATTCTCTCTTTTCTTAGTCGAGAGTTCCCTTGGCGCATCTCTGGCTTACCAGCCATTTTTCGAATGTATTGTAAGCCATGTTGGCTGCGTAGTTAGATGCGAGCTTTTCGCTTGTAAGCTGCTATCTAGATAGATAAATTGTAAGTCATTTGACTCATAATGATATATAGCTTTTGCATTATCTGCTGTCTCGTTACAACAAAATTCAATTTCGCATGCGTTTCGGCTTGTTTTGCCTTGCGTAATGCCATGTAATGATTTCACATGCGCGATGTCAACTCGCAGATGTTTCGCTAGATCATTCGAGATCGTAATTTCGCAGTTGTGCCATCTTGACGGATGGGCTTGTAGTTGGTCGTCGTAAATCGTATGAGATCACGTTCACAACTTTGCTATCGTTTCAGATAATTTTCCACAGATCAGTTAAGATCATTGAGCGGTGCAAATTGCTATCATAGAAGATAGGCTTTATTAGAGAATAGTTTGAGATCGTTTATCGCATGAATTGCCATCGCAGCAGATAGATCTTTAGAAGACCCAATAAGATGATTCTGCATTTACGTTGCCATCATAACAGACGGGCTTGGGTGATTAGCCAAAATTACTTTGCGTATAAATTGCTATCGTAACAGATAGGCTTGAGAAGATCATTATAAGATCGCATCTGTGTAACCCGCTATCTCGAGGGATAGGCTTTGGATGATCGATTGAGATCGTTCTGTATTTCGCTGCTATCGTAAAAGATAGGCTTGAGAAGATCGTTTAAGATCGCATTCGCTCATGGACTGCTATCGCGAGAGATAGGCTTCAGATGATCACTTAAGATCGTATTCTCATGGACTGCTATCGCGAGAGATAGGCTTCTGTAATCATTCAAGATCGCATTTGCGCTTGGCTGCTATCGTAAAAGATAGGCTTTAGATGATCACTTAAGATCGCATTTGCATTTGATTGCTACCGTAAGAGATAGGCTTTAGATGACCAATTAAGATCACATTTGCATTTGATTGCTACCGTAAGAGATAGGCTTTGGATGATCACTTAGGATCGCACTTGCATTGGCTGCCATCGTAAGGGATGGGCTTTAGATGATCAATTAAGATCGTATTTGTATTGACTGCTATCATGAGAGATAGGCTTTGATGATCACTTAAGATCGCATTTGCGTTTGGCTGCTATCGTAAGGGATAGGCTTTGGATGATCACTTAGGATCGCACTTGCATTGGCTGCCATCGTAAGGGATGGGCTTTAGATGATCAATTAAGATCGTATTTGTATTGACTGCTATCATGAGAGATAGGCTTTGATGATCACTTAAGATCGCATTTGCGTTTGGCTGCTATCGTAAGGGATAGGCTTTAGATGATCGATTGAGATCGCGTTTGCTATCGTAAGAGATAGGCTTTAGATGATCTATTAAGATCGCGTTTGTATGTGCTGCTATCGTAAGAGATAGGCTTTGATGATCAATTAAGATCGCGTTTGTGTTCGCTGCTATCGTAAGAGATAGGCTTTGATGATCAATTGAGATCGCGTTTGTGCTTGCTGCTATCGTAAGAGATAGGCTTTGATGATCAATTGAGATCGCGTTTGTATAAATTGCTATTGCAGCGAATAGATCATTGTTAACAGTGATAACAAATTAAATAGAGCAATATAAACAGCTAGAAATATGAACTTCTCATTTGGGAGAATTCTTTCATTATAACACTCTCATGTGGGAGAGATAGGATTACAATCCTCTCATATGGGAGAGGAGATTGCGTCAATCGTAGCCACATGAGACATTAAGCAACGTTGTCATAAAATGTATGAAATAAGAGAAGTCAAGGATAGTACTTCTTGATCCAGCGCATGTTGACTGAGCTTGGAGTTGAGGTTGTGCCGTGCAACCTTCGTATGCTGCAGTAGCCACTATCGAAGACTTCTGTGACTTCGAAGGGTCCTTCCCAATTAGCTGCGAACTTTGGGTGAGTTGCTTCTCGCATGCAGTGGTCAGATGCGCGCAAGACCAGGTCGCCAACTGCGAAATCCCGTCGCTGGACTGTCTTGTTATAGGCGCGAGCGATTCTTTCCTGGTACCGCTTGTTAGTCCTTTTGGCTTGTTCTCGCTTTTCTTCCAGCAAGACTAAATCATGATCGCGTTGATTTTCATAGAGTGCATGGAAGGCCAGCCTTGCCGAATTGACTCTGACCTCCGCAGGTACTACAGCTTCGGCCCCATAACATAGTAGAAATGGCGAGGCCCCTGTGGGTGTCCTTGGAGAAGTCCTGTAGGCCCACAGAGCTATGTTAAGAGAGTCGGCCCACTTCTTGTGGTCATCTGCGACCATCTTGCTCAGAATTCTCAACAGCGTTTTGTTAGTCGCTTCGGCTTGTCCGTTTCCCTTTGGATAATAAGGGGTAGAGCATATCTGCCTGATATTGTACTCCGCGAGTTTCGCAGCTACCTGGCGATTAACAAAAGGAGTACCGTTATCTGAAAGAATGATGTTTGGGATTCCAAACCTGCATACGATGTTTTCCTGGATGAAGTTAACCACAGCCAGCGCGTTTGCCGTCTTCAGTGGTATTGCTTCCACCCATTTGGTGAACAGCTCAGTTGCGGTGAGAATGAAATGGTTCCCATGTGACGTTGGTCGGATGGGGCCAATGAAGTCCAAAGCCCATGTGTGAAATGGCCATGGCGTCCCTAATGCATGTAGGTCCACAGCGGGAGCGTGCACTAGGTTCCCTTTGAATTGGCATTCTTGGCAGCGCCGCACCTTGGCGCGGCGATCGACTTCCATCGTGGGCCAGAAGTATCCGATTGAGAGGAGCTGTCTGCATAATTTCGCACCTCCCTGGTGTTCCACCTGATGAGAGAGGTCCATGACTTCTTGTGCTTCCTTGCCGTCTAGGCATCGCAGCAAGTTGCCCTCGTGACCTCTTCGCCAAAGCAGGTTTTCCTGAACCACATATCGCGACGCTTTCTTCTTCAATTTGTCGGCTTCTTTTCTCGATTCGGGTACGGTGCCCTGAGTGAGGAATTCGAACAATGGCTTCCTCCAGTCTGTGTCGTCATCGGTTAGAGCGATGAGTAGAGAATCTTTGATTAGTGCGCAACTTTCGCACTTCCCTTGTATCAGGGCTGCAGCTGTTGACATGCTTGGCCAATGAATGCCATATCTTTGAGCTTTCCTGTAGATTGACACCTCGCTTTCTCCGCAAGCGTGTTGGTGAATCTTTTCCAGCAGCTGTTGTCCCTCTTTCTCGGAGACACATCGCATGAGTATTCCTCCAGGACCCTTGTAGTAAAGGGTGTTGTCGCGGATGCAGTATCCTTTCGTGAGTGCCCAGCTCTCGCTGCTGGTGCCTTTCGCAATAGCTTGCAGAATTGCTTTTCGCCAGTCTGCGTCATCCATGTGTTCATCGTCGCACGCATCTTCTGTTAATGCCGACGATGTTCGCACTTCGATGGAAATCCTTGCGGGGCATTTGTCTATGCTGACCTTAGATCCTAGAGTTGCTAAGGCGTCTGCATGCCTGTTGTCCGCTCGGGGCTTGTGCTCGTATTTCACGTCGCAGAATTGCTGCATCAGCTTTTGCACTAGGGTGCGGTATGACAGGAGGTTGATCTCCTTTAAACCATATTCGCCCGAGGCTTGCTTAACAATCAGTTTGGAATCTCCCATGACCGTTAAGTTGCTCACTTCCAAAGCTTTCGCCGCACGGAGTCCCGCGATAAGAGCCTCGTATTCCGCCTCGTTGTTCGTGACTGCGAAGTTGAGTTTTGCGGACATCTGTATGACTTCCCCGTCCGGCTTTGTCAAGACTATCCCAATGCCTCCGCCTTTTCTGGTTGACGAACCATCGAAGTGGAGGGTCCAATAGGGCACATCGATCGCGTAGATTTCAGGGCCTTCGAGCTCTTCCTCGATCACGGGTTCGTGGCTGTTGTCGGGAAACTGTGCCAACAGATCTGCTACCGCCTGCGACTTGATCGCTCTCGGTTTCACGCATGTGATATCATATTGAGAGATGGTCATGTACCATTTCGCCAATCTCCCGCCCGGAGTAGTGTGAGTTAGCAAGTATCTTATGGGGTCGCTTTTGGTGACCACCACTACTTTGTGCGATACAAAATAGTGTCTCAACTTCTCTATCACAAAGAATAAAGCAAGGCAATGACGTTCGATGTCTGTGTACCTTGATTCAGCAGGCTGCACAATGCGAGAGATGTAATAGATAGGCCTCTCTTGGCCTTCATACACCTGAGCCAAGAGTGCTCCTATAGATCTTCTTGTTGATGTAAGATATAGTAGAATTGGTGATCCCAGTTGAGGCGCGATCATTATGTTTGGGGATGTGAGTAGCTCCTTTAGCTTTTCAAATGCGGCTTCGTGGTCAGGAGCCCAGTTGTACGCGGCATCCTTCTTGAGAAGAGTGCTGAAACAGCATGTGATTTCGGCGATTGCTGGGATGAATCTCCGCAAATATGACAATTTTCCCAAGAATGTTTTCAAGGCACTTTGGTTGTGAGGTGGCGTCATGCTGGTGATGGCTGACACTTTCGCGGGGTCAGGCTCGATCCCTTGGCGATGGACCACGCATCCTAAAAATTTCCCCGAGGTCACGCTGAATGCGCATTTCATGGGGTTCATTTTCAGTTGAAAGCTCCTGCATCTGTTAAACACCTTTCGCAGGTCTGCAAGGTGATCTGCTTCGTGCTTGGATTTGACTACCAAGTCATCCACATAGAATTCCACTTCTTTGTGCATCATGTCGTGGAATAGAGCCATCATGGCCCGCTGATAGGTTGCGCCTGCGTTCTTAAGACCGAATGGCATTACCGTGTAGTTGAATACCCCCACGGGAGTGATGAATGCAGTTTTCCTTGCATCTTCAGGATCCATCTTGATTTGATTGTATCCGCTGAAGCCGTCCATGAAACTGAACATGCGATGGCCTGCCGTTGAATCGATGAGCAGATCGATGTTAGGCAGTGGGAAATCGTCCTTAAGGCAGAAGCGATTAAGATCTCGGAAGTCCACGCAGATGCGGAGCTGTCCGTTCTTCTTCACCACCGGCACGATGTTGGCCAACCATGTGGGATGGTGATTTGGCTCTATGAACTTGGCGTCTAGGAGTTTAACAATCTCCTTCTTGATCTTCACGTTGAGCTCTGGCCTGAAGCTTCTGGTGCTTTGCTTGACCGGTTTAGACCCTGGGATGATGTCTAAACGGTGCATGGTGATGCTCGTGTCCAGACCTGGCATCTCATCATATTCCCATGCGAACACGTCCTTGTATTCAGTTAGGAGCTGCAGCAGTCCTTGTTCCTCTTTGCTTGTGAGGTCCGCACTCAGGAAGACTGGCCTTTTCTTTTCCTCGTTCGGGCTGAGGAACACTTCTTTTAGCTCTTGCTTTTGTGGTCTTGGCCTGTCTTCCATGCATTCGGGCGCTTCTTTGAGTTTCTCGTCCGGAGTGCCCTGTGTTGGCTCTTCCGTCAGCGCAACTTGCTCGATTTGATTGATTTGCCCAGGGACACCCCCATGCCCGTGTGAGGACGTCCCCGCGCACCTTCATATGCGATAGCATTTCTTCCCGTTGGCGTAGAAGCTCTCTATCTCCTTACCCTCGGGGTCATGCTTTGCGATCCTCTTCAGAGTGTACACATTCTTCCGATATGCGATACGCGGCGCCTCTTCGTGTGTAGGCGGCTTTTCCTTGGCATCTCCCCTTGTCACCATCACGCCTGCGGGTGACTGGTCCTTGATGTCCTCCCAGAGAGGCAAGGGAGTAGGGTTGAATGGTCCGGGTGTTTGCTCGTCCGCCATCTCGGTGAACCACACCGCCTCGCTGAGATGTGCTTCGTCCAAGTTGAACGGGTTAGTTGAGGCCGGTATCTCGACAATCCTGTCGTTCCAGATAGCTTTCATCACCTGGTGAGCCGTCGAAGGGATTGCGTCGAAGCGATGAATCCAGGCTCGACCAATGATCATGTGATATGTGGTGTTCGCGTCTATGACATAGAACTTCGCTGAGCACTTGATTTTACCAATTTGAACGCCCAGGCGGATCCATCCGATCGTCATTCTAGAATCGCTTCCGAATCCCACCAGCGGGGATGGACGCTTGACTACCTTGTGCTCGGGGATCCCTGCTAGCTTCAGTGTGTGGAGTGGAACAACATTGACCGCTGCTCCTCCATCGACGAATGCTCGCTTGAATTCGACGCCGTTGATGATGGCGGTCACGTACAGGGGCCTCTGGTGGCTCGCATCTGTCTTCTTGTCGCTGGCAGAAAAGGTCATAATCTTTTCTGTGGAACGGGACGCCCTGACGACTTTCCCGTTGGAGACCACGAGGTCCTCCTCGTAGTCCTCTGCTACCCTTAGGATTGCTTTTGTCATGTCCGCTCGACATTTTTCGGAGAAGTTCATCTCGTTGAAGAATTTGTCGAAGCCGTGCGACCCTTTCATGCGGTCGGCACGCTCATCTTCCGTGTCCATGCTGTAGTCTTCATCTTCATGGACTTCAGCAATGATGGGCAGACCATCTTCTGCGACTTCTTCCAAGTCCACTATCGAGATCATGGCGACATCTTTGCCCTTTGAGCCCGAATCTGTATGGGCAGGCAGCGGGTTGTTGCGCACATCCTTCCGGTGGTCGCTGACGATGAGTTCGCCGTTCTTCATCTTCTGATCGAACGCGAATCTGAGCTTCTTGCACTCGGCTGTGGGGTGCATGACCTTGCCGTGGTATTCGCACCACTTAGGGTCCCTCGTCATCTCCTTGGAGGGTGCTTTCTCGAGCGGTGGCAGGACGCCGTCCTTGCGCCACTGTCTGCAGAGATCGCTAGCTTCCTCCACCGAGCATGGCAGAGGTGGTGCATCGAAGTTTGCAACCTTTGCTTGCTTCTGGGGCGAAACTGTGTTGACCTCAGCTTCGCGTCCCCGCTTGTAGCCAAATCTGCCGATCTTGTAGGTGGTGCCGCTCGCAGGTCGTTCTGGAGCGCTCTTCTTTCTCTGTCTCTCGACAATGGGCTCGATGTTCATCGTGCATTCGATGAGCTTTGAAAACGTAGGCGTTTGCAAATTGATCAGCATGCTTTTGTATTCGTCTCGCATGCACTGCAGGCATATCTCTACGAGCCGGCTTTCGAGCATTGGATCCTTGCACTCCAAGGATTTCGCTCTGAATTTCTTGATGAAAGTGATTCCATCTTCCTCGCGTTTCTGATACATCCGTGAGAGATGGATCATCGTCACCTTTTCTTCCATCTGGAAGAACTTGGTATAGAACTTCTGGACCATGTCGTCCCAAGTTTTCACAGATCCGGCCTCCAATGTTCGGTACCATTTGTATGCTACATTCCCAAGAGTCTTCGGGAATTCTCGCATCAGCAGTTTGGGATCGGCTCCGTATGGACCCATGACATCGATGAAACGCATGACATGCTCATGAGCGTTTCCGTTGACGTCCTCGAACTTATCCCATTTGGGAGCCTTGTACCCCGCCGGGTTAGGCATGAGATAGATCTCTCGTGGGATGGGTGGATCGTTGTCTAGCTTCGGGATGATGGTATCCGCGAGCGACTGATGAGCCAAGATGGAGTCCACGCGCTTCTGCAAAGACGTCATGCATTCTGGAATGCTTCCCTCGGTAGTTGGCGGAGGGGTTGCCGTAGGCGGTGGCGACACATATGCCGCCGGAGGATTGGGAGTGTATTGACTACCCGCGTTTCCCCAGATTGTCGCTGGTGGAGGCAGAGTGTACTGCAGAGTTGGGTTGGACGCCAAAGCCGGGGGCTGAGAGGCGTGAGCAGCAGGGGGTAGCATTTGTGCCGTTGACCCTTGGACCGAAGGCAGCTGCGTGGCCGACGGTGGAGTTTGCAGATGAGGGTTGGGAGGCGTGGCCGACACTCCCAATCCTGGAGCGGTAGGGGTTCCTCCTCCCTGAGGGATAGCGCCGGCAGGTGGAGGATTTGGCGCAAGAGTGCCCAGAACGGCCAAGATCCGTTCTAACTGTGCGGATTGAGACTTGAGAGCTTTTGCCTGACTTTGGACAGTGGCGTCCAAAGACTCTAAAGTTGGCGCCTCGCCGGGAGTCGTCGGAGTACGGCGAGCCTCGTCTCCCGAGGGAGTTTCGGTGGAAGGAGATCGGTTGCTGACATCGTCCTCCTGAGACATGGTTGCTTTTGCTGGTAAGTTTCACGTCGGGTTCACCAAAATGTGCACAAGAGATTCCGGCAGGGAGACCTCCGTGTACACCGTGCGTAGTGGATCAGGGATCGCACAGGAAGAATAGGGGTGTGTGTAGGGAGAGAGTAAGTCAGTAGCAATGTCTGAGAGAGAGACAGAGGTTTGGCAGAGCTTCCGCGTATGGCAGTGTGTCCTCCTTTGTATGGAAAGGTTAACGATGTATATATACTGGAGAACGTGACCGTTGTAGTGTGGTTAATGCGCCCATTAATGGCGGCTTAATTAGCTTAACCATAACGGCACGTTCGTCCGAGTATATAGGAACCGTTAGAGCACGTGGTGCGCGAGTACCGGAACCGTTACGAGGTTGACCGGGTTTGACCGGATTGACCGGGTCTAGGGAGCTCGTGCCATAGATCTCTCAAAACAGTTACTAAAGGTCGCGCGCGGGCTTGGCTCGCACGCGACAGGGCTTACTCTAGCCTCCAAACCACAAGTCCCTACAAGTCCCGTGCAGTGGTATGCGAGGGCTCTGTCTCGCAGCCCCCACATGGATCAGCTCGGCTGGTGATCCTGTGTGTGTGGAGCACAATATGGTGTGCTGGATGGTTGCCACGTGGCCTAGATCTGCCATGTCAGAAAGCAGTATCTACAGCGTTGTATTTTCTCCATCTCCTCTGAACACAACTTAGTTTCAATAAGAAAAACTAAGTTAGGAACTTTACGCTTCACAAGATTGTGAAGTGTTAGGAACGTACTTGGGTTTCCAAGCCCTCGTACGTTCCAAACGAGAAGACACATTATGCTTGGCGGGGGTGCATCACACCCTCTGCCAGTTCTGCAAATTGAGTCTTTGAGGCACTCACTTCCTTGGGTGGAATCTGATTACCGGAAACCGGATCTTGTTCTTTATTACCCCTAGCTAGTGTCATTGGGGGTCCTTATTCCTCTTCTCATCTGCTAATGGCTCTTCCTGGTTTGTTCCTCCAATTACCCTTGGAGCCGTAGCAGCAATGACTGCATTCCCAGTGATCTTTGGCCCATTGTTGCTTTTGTTTTCGTTGACCACACGGCGGGCATTATGGCTTGCATGGATGGGCGGTTTGATCTTAGCGACGTTTTTAGGCGACTGTCTACCACTTACACTCCCATTGCCACCAGAACCACGTCCTCTTCCCCTCCTGCTGCCTTTCATGCCTCCACCAC
This sequence comes from Linanthus parryae, assembly GCA_023055425.1. NCBI lineage: Eukaryota > Viridiplantae > Streptophyta > Magnoliopsida > Ericales > Polemoniaceae > Linanthus > Linanthus parryae. Next base: position 120,739,987 of record JALGPY010000004.1, on the reverse strand, counting down.
CCCAAACTCCCGCCAATCTTCTATCTTCATCAAAATCACGAATTTTAACTATAGGGTTTGGCGAAAGATTGGTTTGACTAATCATCCTTTTCTCCCCTAAACCCGCTATTGCAGATACCTCCTCCGCTGATTTGGCCTTCTGAGCAGCTGTAAGTCGCGTCTTGGGGGTATCCACATTCAAGGATGAATCACTTGAGAGGGGGTTGTCAAAGGTCGACATACCCATCGACGTCTCCCTGTCTTGATTCTTCTCCACTTCCATCGCTGTATTCGTTACTTCGTCACCATCAACACTGAGATTTTCCGAAACTTGGGTAGCATCTTCCTTCCGAGAACCCGACGGATTAACCGCATCTATTGACCCGTTATCTACCGCTTGGGGGGGGGGAGGGATTTGGATTCTCCACGTCCTTTAGTCTTTACTCATCAAAAAGTCTTCTCCTTGCTTGGGGTTTAAAGAACGTCCAGTCACCGAACCGAGTGTTTCAACCGATTTAATTTGATTGACAGCTTCTTTACAATCTGTGCTGTAATGACAAACTCTTTCGCACCATCGCACGCTCCCGGCAAGCGCTCATACGTAAAGTTCAGCCACCTCTTCTTTCCAAAAACCTTGATGAACTCCCCTCTCATTAAAGGGTCATTGATATTAATTGTAACCCTTACTCGCATATAGTCACCTTTTTTCCCGGTTAGAAGTCTAGAATCCGTCTTGACAACCGGACCTTGGAATCTGACCGCCTTTCGTAATTCATCATCGGTTTGAAGGTAGAAGGGAATGTTAGTTACCTGGACCCATACATCAATGCGCCCGAGCTTTTCCATTTCAACAATGCCGCTTGCTACCCATGATTGGAGAAGTAAGAGGTTTTCGTCAAAAAGCCAAGGTCCCTTTTCAAGAACCTTTTCCCTTGAATCTTCGGATGGAAATTCGAAGATGAACTTATTTGGGGAGGGTTCATGGATCTTAATCTCTTCCCCTTCCGGCTATATACTCTTAAATAAAATCTTCATAGCCCACGTGTTGAAGGTGATAGGGTGGAGAAAGGTACCTAGGAGGCACGGTCCACAACTTCTGATCGCCTCTAAACAGTACTCATCGTCGTATTCATCTATTTGTTCCTCTTCCATTGATAGCTTCCCAAACTGCTTCACCATCGCTTCACAATCTTCCATGCGTTGTCTTCCAAAGAACCCTGCCATCCTTCTGCGTGCAAACTCACAAAACCAGAGAGTAGCCGCCGTTCCGGTCTCCCAAAACCTTCGTCTGTACCGAAACCCTAGATCGCCCTTTTTCGCTGCGAGAAAGACGGAGCAGAAATACTATCATTGTTTCTCAAAAAAAAAAAAAAAACTGTTTATAATTTTTTGAGAAACAATGATAGTATATTAAAACCACTAGAGGGAAACTGGATTATCTTATAGAACTTTTGACAGAAAACCCCTCGCAATTTCTCCTCGCTGACACTTAGCTACATGCAATATTGGTTTTACCACTTATCATTTTTGCAGTTTTTAAAATTGCGACATTAAGGTAAAGATGGACTAACACCGTTAACTTTCGTTAAATAAATGTGAAAAAGAAAAAGAAGACAATAAGAAAGTAATAAATAAAACAGGAAGAGGGAAAAACGAAAAAGATAAAGAAAAACAAAGTAAAAAGCCACATTATCATTTTTGAAGTATTAAAATACTAAAATGTCACTCACTTATCTAACGGGAGTTAACGGTGTTAGTCCATTTTGACATAAGTGTCGCGATTTTACAAACTACAGAAAGATAAGCGGTAAAACCAATACTGCATGTAGCTAAGTGTCAGAAACAATAACTATTACGGTAATCCTCTACTGTTGCCTTCACCGTTAATGCAACATTCTGTTTCTGAATCTTCTACTGTCTCCTTCAACGTTACTGCCACTCCTAAACCTAATCGCAATCAATTCTCTAATCGAGGAAGAGGTCGTGGCAGAAACAATAAATATTACGGTAATCCTCACCGTGGAGGATACAACCGAAATTCAGGTTATGGAAGACAACATAATAGATATGGTACTGATTATGATTGGAGGTTTAGCTATGAATTCAATTAACACGGTAGATCCAATTATTCCCGAGGAAGGATTACAAACCACCAGCGTGGTAGGCACACTGGACGTAACTCTCATAATGGCTATGCGATATGCCAAATCATTGGACAAGAGTTCCACACAACCCCTGATTGCATACACCGTATGGATTATGCTTTTCAAGGGCGAATGCCTCCTGATCAGCTTACTGTAATGACTGCGTCCACTCAACATTATAGTCACACTTCTCATCCCAATTACCGGTTGTCAGACACCGGCACAACCAATCACATGACAGACGACCTTGGCAATCTGCATATATCTGATCCATATACGAGAAGTGATCATGTTTCTGTCGGTAATGGGCAAAATTTGCCCATACACCACTCGGGTACAACCTTATTGACAACCTCTTCGCATAATTTTTCTTTACACAACACCTTACACGTTTCGAAATTAAGCACTAATTTATGGTCTGTTAATAAATTGTGTACAAGCCAGAAGTGTAGATTTTTTTTGAGTCTACCTCTTTTTCTATCCAGGATATAACAACGGGGAAAATCCTTTATCAAGGACTGAGTAAAAATGGGTTATATAACATTCATTCTTTTTTGTTTTTTAATAATAATTCTCCGCAAGCATATCTAGGAAATAAAGTTTCGTCTGAACTTTAGCATGCCAGTTTAGGGTATCCCTCCGACAATATTTTGCATCAAATTATTTCTTTGCCCAAGAACTATGATTCGGCTAATATGTGTCATTCTTGCTTACTTGGTAAAATGCATCGCTTGTCGTATACTTCCTCTACTTCAAAATCTGATGAACCTTTGAATTTTCTAGATAGTGATGTGTGGGGACCCGCTAGCACCCTCTCTTATAATGATTATATGTATTATGTGCTTTTTATTGACGATTTTTCTAAATACACTTGGACATTTCCGTTACATAATAAATCCGATGTTCCCTCTACATTTACTGCCTTTAAGTTACGAATTGAGAAACTTCTCAAACATCCAATTCGCATTTTACGAACAGATGGAGGGGGAGAATATGTCTTTCACTTTCAAACAAATTATAACATCTCACGGTATCACAAACCAAAAATCGTGTCCTCACACACCACAACAAAATGGGGTTGCGCGCCGAGCGCAAACACAGACATATCATGGAAACCGCTGTTACAATGCTTAAGCAAGCTTCTTTACCAAATAAATTCTGGTATCATGATGTGAAAACTGTTGTTTATTTGATAAACAGGTTACCTAGCAATAAGAGAAAAAATAAATCCCCCTTTGAGTTCATATTTGGTACTTGTCCTGATTATTCCAACTTATTTTTTTTTTAGTTGCGCTGGTTTTACGTAACTCCGAGACTATGTTCACTCCAAACTTGATGCTAAAATAAATTGTGTGTTCTTCTTTGTTACGCGGATGATTACAAATGCTATCTATGTCTTGATAAAATCACCAACATAATATTCATTAGTCACAATGTAGTTTTTGATGAAAACCTGTTCCCTTTTGCCTCTGACTATCACAACTCTTGCACGCCTAACTTTGATTCTCATAATGCTTGTCCTATTAGTATTGTAACTGAATCTTACACTCCTATTGATACTGTAACAGAAACTTGCGCTCACCATTTTTGTCCTGATACCAGGGGCGGACCTATGTAGGGTCAACCCCCCACCCCCCCCCCCTAAAATTTCAAAATGGTTTGTTGTTGTAGTTGGCAAATCCCAATACACAGGTTAGATTCTCCTACCAGTCAACAATTTTTTATTCATTCAATTTTTTGCCAATTTACCATTTACCATTAAAAAATTGTGACTTGTGAGTATTGTGTTCATTTTACCATTTTATCATTAAAAATTCATTGTCTCCTTCAAAAAAAGAACAAATTGTGACTTGTGACTTGTGAGTACTGTGTTCATTATTGATTTGATGTTTGTGTGTATAATTTCTTATGAATATGACAACTTTTGACTTTGACTTTTAACTTTTCCTTTTGACTTCGCGAATCTTGCCCCAGCTGACTTGATTCCTGGCTCCACCACTGCCTGATACTACTATTTTAGAAACAGCTATAGATGGGCCTATCCTTACATCTCAACAACACCGTTCTGATCCATCTGACCCGACATCTGTGATGAGTCAGCATCTTTCCCGTGCGAACGAACCAGTTGCTGCGGCCACGAAGCAGCCTGTTGGCAGTGAACCGGCCCCTGTCCCGGACCCAGATACTACACAACGGTCCTCCAGTCCAGGCATGGCGTCGTTCGCAACCACTATGACGTCTCCCACACATGCTATGACTTCTGAGATGCCCACCCAACCACACCATCACATGCAAACATGCATTAAATCCGGTATAAGTAAGCGTAACGTTGGTTTCTCTGTTATTACTACTACCAAACCTGATCCGACATATTTTTCTGAGGATAACAAACAATTTTAGTGGCATCAAGCCATGACTGATGAGTATGCTAGTCTCATACAACAAAATACATGAGTGCTTGTGCCGCCTCCTCCAAACGCAAACGTAATGGGGGAATAAATGGGTATTTCGTACTAAATATAATCAAAATGGCACTGTTTCACATTTTAAATCTCGACTCGTTGCCAAAGGTTTTCACCTAATCCTGGCATCGACTACGATGAAACTTGTAGTCATGTCGTTAAACACTCTACTGTCCGAGCTATTCTTGCACTAGCGAACTGGACGCTACAACAACTAGATGTTAAAAATGCGTTTCTTCACGGTGTTTTAAAAGAAACTGTCTATATGTCTCACCTCAAGGATTTAAGAATCCAAAATTCCCTAATTACATTTGCAAATTACACAAGTCCATATACAGACTCAAACAAGCCTCACAAATTAGTTTGAGTGATTTACCATACATCTTTACTCTCGTGGTTTTATTGGGTCTAATGCAGATTATTCATTATTTATATGCCATCACAATAAAAAATGCACCGTTTTATTACTTTAAATGGATGATATAATACTTAATGGCAATGATTCTCTGTTTATTCAGCAGTTTATGCAACACCTTAACTCTGAATTTTCGATGACTAATCTTGGACCGCTCACATATTTTTTTTGGGTTTAGAGGTCAAGCGTAATAATCGTGGCATATTCATCCACCAAGCCAAATACATTTCTGACCTTCTTTCCCGTTTCAATATGACCAACTGTAAGTCTTCTCCCACTCCCCTTGCACCGGGCACCAAATTTCATATACGTGATGGTAAGAAATTATCAGACCCTACGCCTTATCGTCAATTATCAGGTGCTCTTCAATATTTAACATTTAGTCATCTCAACATTTCATTTGCTGTTAATCACTTGTTAAAAAAATATTTAAATCAACCATTTTTCTGGTCAATTTATGCACACACCCACTGAAGCACTTCTTATTGGTGAAACGCATTCTCCGTTATTTACAGGGACCAAACATAATGGTTTACTTAACCAAAAATGTCATATGCCCATACATGCCTATTCGGATGCTGACTGGGCTGAAAACCTTACGGATCGCCGTAGCACTTCTGGCTTTTTCGTCTTCCTTGGTCCAAACCCATTCACTGGGGTGCAAAAAAGAAACCAACCGCTGCACGATCCTCTACCGAGTCCGAATACCGCGACCTCGCCTCTACAACAGCCAAAACTTGCATGGTTAAATATATTATTTCGTGATATCCACACTTTTATTTCAGAAGCTCCTACTCTCTGGTGCGACACTTGTCCGCCCTTGCCATAACGAAAAATCCTGTTTTACACGCACGAAGTAAGCACATCGAAATAGATTATCACTTCATAAGCGAAAAAGTATTATCTCGTGATTTACGCATGTCCTTTGTTAACAACTCAAATAACTTGGCTGACATCTTCACAAAAGGCCTGTCTACTAGTCAATTCCAAGATTTAAAATACAAGTTGATGGTTCAAAATGACCCATCCGCTTGGAGGGGAGTATTAAAAGACAAAGCCCAACAAAGCCCAGCTCAAGTTGTGCAAGGCATAAGAGTAAAGCCCACAAGACAAAACCTCAAGGACAGTTGTGTTTCAACGTATCTCTCCATTTCACTATCTGATTCTAAGTTGACTAATCGGACGGTAAACACAAAATTCAGTATTGTATTTATTATCTTATATTCCCACTGTAATGTGTAGTAATGGAGAAGTCATTTTGTCTCTACTTCGCGTCATCTTCTCCATCTACGAACCCTCTGTACTCTCTGTGGAATGAAACTTTGACTCAGTTTATTTACAGAACTTACAGTGAATTCGGTGTACAAATATTTGAGGTGCAGAGATGTCTAGCTGAATCCCTCCCTTGCCTCCTCCATCGGTAATGTTGTATGGAAAGAATTTGGAATATGTGTACTGCACCAGAAGTCAAGTTTTTTATGTGGAAATTGCTTATAATAGCATTCCAGTTGCTGCAGCTTTGAAAAAGAGAAGGTGCCATTCAATTGAAGATATATATATATATATATATATATATATATATATATATATACTCCATTTGTGGATTGGGGGCGAAAACTGAGGATCATTTAATCAGATTTTGCACTGTTTGAGATCATGTTTGGTTTCTTTCCCCATTGAGATTAATTGCAAAATTAAGATCTTTGTGGATTTGGATAAATGATGAGGCTGAAAAATTTGAAGAAAGGATGGTGATTTTGGGATTAGTAGCTCAATTATGCTGGGATTTATGGAAGGCCAGGAATGATTGGATATTCAGGAAGATTAAATGGAGGCCTGGTCATATTTCTCTTTTTTTTTTGATAAACTGGTCTCATTCAAGCAAAGAAACTAAGGAGGTTCAAACTGGGGGGAGGACCACCCCCTACATCCTACAGCAAAACACCCTCCAAACCATGAGGGGCAGAGATTAACACACATTGTTCATAATCTGGAAAGAAACAAGGATAAAAAGCAGCAACAGAAGGAACATAGTCAGGCACAGCCGAGGCAAGGAAGTCAACAGCCTTGTTGGATGACCTGTGATCATGCTTGAGGGAGGCATAGAGGCTAGTCCCTAGCAGCCTGCATTTCATGACAATATTAGCATTTCATGAAAATATTATCAGCACAATGATCAGGATCAGGGTTGTGGAACAAGGTAGCAAGCTCCAAATAATCAGTGCTAATGCAGCAGTTAATCATATTAAGCATAGCAACAAGCTGTAAACCAGCAATAAGAGCCAAACCCTCAACAATAATGGGAGAAGAAGAAAAAACCCTAAACTAGAAGCCCCTAAACCAGTTGCCCCTGAGGTCTCTAAAGAGGCCCCCAACACCCTGCTTGGAAGGGGTCCAATCACCATCACATTTAAGATTAAGATAATTCCCTCGATGAGAAGACCAATTAACAACCAGCTTAACAGTCCCCTACGGAGAGGAGAACTTGTCCATGTAGAACAACCCGTTGAAATCTTCCTTAATAGCCACCACAAAAAGGGACTTGGAAGAAGTAACATTTAGGGAATTGCCAAAAACCAGACCATTCATTCTCTTCCAAATGAACCAGCAACCAAAGAAAAAGGTTGCTTGCTAGTGGCTCTTCCAGCCAAGACGAGGAGAGCCATTCTCAACCAACCACACATCAAAAGAGATAGGATAGGAAGGAAGAAGGGAGGGTGGGGGGGGGGCACCTCAACTCCTCCCAGAAAGGGTGGAGGAGGGTACATGTTCTGAAAAGATGGTCTAAGGTTTCAGCCTTGCACTCACAGACATGGAACAAGTTAGGATGGTTGGGAATGATAAAACTGAGAGCTTTATTAGAATGAAGCTTGCCATGAAAAAGGATCCAAACAAAGAATTGGATTTTAGGGGGAAAAATTAGTTTCCAGATCCAAGCCCAGAGCTTGGAGGGAGGGACAGGGGGTGCCAAAGAATCAAGGGCCAAGCATAACCTCACAGAGAACTCCCCAGAAGACTCAGCAAGCCACTTGAAGGAGTCAGGGGAGGAGGAATTAGGGTTAAAGGGGGTGAAAAGGATACACAGGATGTGGTGGGGAAGACAGAAGGAGATAGGCCAGAACCCATTATTCCAAGCAAGCCAAAAGTCCTTCACAGAAAGGGGCATATCAGAAGGGGAGAGGGGGCCATGAATAAGTTTTCTCAAGGAGACCTCCTTACACCAAGTGTCAAGCCAGCAACTGATATTACCCTTACCCAGGTTATACCCCAGACCTTTGATGGTCAGGTGGTTCCCCCAACAAATGCTTCTCCAAGAGTTGGAGCCCCCAGAGGAAAGCCTCTTGTACTTAGCGACCAGGATCCTGCACCAAAGATTATCTTTTTTTTCTGATGTGCCTCCAGTACTGGTCAGCAACGAGAGCCTTGTTCAGGGACTTGGATTTATTAATCCCAATGCCACCTAAAATCTTAGGCTTAGTAACTTAATCCCAACCCACAATTTGGAGCTTCATGCCCTCTCTAGTCCCTTTCCAAAGAAAGTCCCTACAAATCCTATCAATGTCCCTAATAATGGAAGAAGAAATCTTGGAGGACTGCATAGAGTAAATAGGGATGGTTGACAAGGAGGACTTGACCATGGTGGCTCTCCCATCCACAGACAACTTGGTGGCCTTCAAACCTCACAACTTGCATTGAAGATTGTCCACAATGAGTTGGAAATCCTCCTTGGTGGGATTGGAGGCCGAAATAGGACACCCGGGTATCTCCAACCTTATAACCTCTTTTCACGCCCAGCACAGAGGCGCAGTTCCCAGCATCAAACTGAGGAGTGTTCTTTAATAAGATCTCTTTAGAGAAGGAATGATCTCCCAACCTTATAACCACTTTTGTTGATTCCATCTTGAAGCTCGTTGATGTTGATGTTTCTCTTTAGAATAGTGAATTTATCATGGTTGATGACCGGTTGAGTGAAAGGGACAATGCAATAGGGTTTTAAAGTAGGGGTGGAGGGTTCTGAGTGAGAAATAGAGTGGTTAAGGGAAGATGAGGGGTTAGAAACCGAAGGGGTGCAGTTGTGGGGAACATGCGACGTGGGGTTAGCGGGTGGTGGTGGTTCCAAGGGGAAGACAATTTGTAACTGGTTAATGGGGTGGTTAATGCTAGCGGCTGGGATTACCTGGTGGTTAATGGGCTAGGTTACATGAGGCGGAGTAAATGAGGCGTCATCATTGAGACCACCAAACCTGTAGGATAAAGTAACCGACACAGTTACAGATGATGATATGGGCTCATTACTCCTCGTACTAACGTCCAAAGTATCAAAATCTAGCTCCTCATAATCCTGATCAGAGCTGCAGTCATCTTGCAGAGGCTCCATAGTGAAGTTATCCAAATTTACCTTTTTGGTGATTTTCTCTAAGTTTTCCAAGTTGACCCTGCCGAGCATGCTTTTGTGATAGCCTTGGGATAGCAATTTATTTTTCCCTCTTTAGTTACCCGTAACTCCTCTGGTTCTTCTTCTGATATTCACCAGATCATTGGAGGGAAAGTGTTGGGAACTAATCCCATGATTGAATTTTGAAGGGAAACCAGGTTGTTGGCCAGAGGGGACATGGTTTTTAGAGGGGGAAGAAGGATGGTGGTTTTTGTTGATGGTGGTATTCAGATGACCATGAGAGATCTGATTGGAAGGAAGGGAGGAAGAGAGATCCCCCAGGGGAAGAGAGGAAATATCAGAGGTGGGCAAGGGGATTGAAGGAATGGTGAAGTGGTTGGGAGGGGAGGGGGGATGATCAGAGGCAGAGGGGTTAACAGCATCGTTCCCATGGGAATGAGCCTGTGGGCAAGAAGGGGCTAGATGTCCAACCCTGTGGCAAGAGGAACACAACTTTCGAAGATTTTCATAAACCACAGGGAGAGTACGAGAACCAACTTTGACAGAGAAAGAGGGAGACTAAGTGATGTTCATCTGGACACTAAGTCTGGAAAATTTAGGTCTAAGGCCGTTCTCAGTAAGAGTGTCCAGTTTGATAACCTTCCCTAGACCATTCCCAATATTCCTGATGATGATAGGATCAAAAATGTATGGGGGAATGCCAGGAAGCTTGATCCAAGTGACAAAACTTGAGATACTGGTGGAGGAGGCATTGAAGCCAGGCTTCCATTTCTGGATGCTGAGAAAATGGTCACCAATGAACCAAGGTCCTCCCAGAAAGGACACCTCCCAATCCTCAGGGTGGTGAAAAGTGACGAGCATGAACTGGTTGCCTAAATTAGTCCCTAGAATCCTTCCTATAGGCTTCCATATTTCCATGACTTTTGAGCACAAAAAATCATGGCTGAAAGACTTTCACACAGGCTTGATAATGAGAGCGTTCCTTAACATTTCCCTGGCTCTTAGCTTGTCCTCCTTTGAGAGAAGAATGTAAACAGTGGAGGAAGAGTCCCGGGGGGGGGGGGGGGGGTCATCACAGGCTGCCACAAAGTCCAAGGGAATGGAATTCCAGGCCGCCTGAGCTGAATTAGAAGTGAGTTTGTGGGCAAATGAGGGAGGTTGAAGAGAAGTAGCCTCAAGGCCATCAAGATGATGTAACCCACGGGCTCTGGTGGGTTCATAGCTCGGAGAACCCCCAAGGAAGACTGGTTGAGGTGGGATTGAGGTGTGATTCCTGAGCTCCAACAGAAAGATCCATAAGTGCAAAACAGACAAAGAAAAGGGAGGAAGAAGGGGGAAGAGGGGAAACTTCTCTCTAGACTCTCATTTCGATTTTAGTAATTGTTAAATGCCCTGATCATAGTTTCTCTGCTGCAATCACAAGGTTTTACGAATTTTTTTGATAGAAACATTGTTAAAAAGTTTAGCTCACCTGGAAAAATTCTGATTTTTGAAGACGATGGAATTCCAATTTTTTACGGATGCTGTAGTCAATAAGGTTAAAGGTGTAGGCAGCATTGGAGTTGTGTTCATGAAAAACCATGTTTCTCGATGGGACCATATTTCAGAAGTGGTTTCTGACATTACAGATCCTTTGGTTTTGGAAATGATGGGTATTGAAGAGCTCTCCTGTTAGCCATTTCCAAAGGTTTTTTAAGGAGTGTTAGAATTTACTCCGCCTCCAGCATCTCAATTGCAGCTATCAATTCAAACTTCAACAGTTGCTCTTCCAGAATTTCTCATGTGGTGGACGATTGTAAGCTCCTAGCAAAAAGTTTTGATGCTTGCATTTTCTTTTGGATTTTTACCCTAAACCTACCTGCATTATAGAACTTGTGACACTGAACCTACTGAATTATCAATTTCCAATGAAAACCACCTGCATTATTCAAATTTCTGACACTTAACCTACTGCATTATCATTTTACCATGAAAACCATCTGCATTATTCATTTGTGACAAATAGCCTAGTGTAAACGACGGAAAGTAAACGGAATAGTGATAACGTTACACAATGACGCATTTGCATTATTCATGTACCCTTCTAGCAACTGCGTAATTGTGTAACGTTTACACAATTCATGTTATTTCCCGTAGATGAGTAGGCTATTTGTCACAAATTTGAATAATGCAGATGGTTTTTGTGCTAAGTTGATAATGCAGTAGGTTAAGTGTCACACATTTGAATAGTGCATGTAGTTCTCATGGTAAATCGATTATGCAGTAGGTTAAGTGTCACAAGTTCAATAATGCAGATAGATTTAGGGTAAAAAATCATTTTTTTTTAATTTCAAGAACGGTTAATTCTATAGCTCATGCTTGTGCAAGGTCTGCTATTGGCCTCTAGCTGGGCTTGTATTTGGACTGTGTTAATTTTTGTTTGGCATTTTGGCCTAAGGTTAATGTTATATTGCTTCCTTCCTAAAAAAACAAACAGAATTAATCGAATAGATTTATAGAGATGTATTAATTTTACGAAAACCATCCGACTTATTGCAAGCACAAACAAACCGTTGCATGAACACAGAACAAAATAAGTAAATGGCCTGCCTTAACTTTAAGCAGGAACAAATAACAATAAAAAATATTGTGTTAGTGCAAACGAAACGTGCCGCAGTAAGATCATAAAAGCAAATTTTCTCTTGAGCTAACAAGAAACCAAAATGCTCAATAAGAAAGAAAACCACAACTTAGCAAAGAACTAGTATACTCTATTCTGCTTTCGTCGTACATCTAGACACGAGTTGTCCTTGTCTACTTCTTTTCCTTGTAGAAGATTTCTGATGGAGGTTGCAGTGTTTGTTAATCGATACCAAGCTACCATTGAAACTCCAAAGTGTAATGTCAGAGTCGCCGAGTTGATAAACTAAACTTACCGCCCCTTCTTCTTTGTTACCATGAGGAACATAAAAGTAAAATTCAGCGCATTTACGATCTATTCCTCTTTTGTTCAACACAAAGTTGCCATTTATGCTGACGTGGGTCGGCATAAGGCATTTGGTGTAGGTCGTGCGATTGACAACTTCATAGTCCAGGAGTTTTCATTATCATCCATCACCCATACACCGTACCCAAGCTCATTAGACAAGTCAAATCCTTTCCAATAACTAGAACTAGAAAGAAGAAAATCATCCCGCATTTTGACCTCCTCGAACGTATCTCTACTCATGTTGTACGAGAATAGAATATGGTTTAATAGATCCCCACTCGGGCGTGCCAACAAATACAAATTGTTCCCTATAAGCAACCATGTGGGATCAACATCATGATTGAGGCATACGCGACCGGGCAATATATGGCCGATTTCTGTCCATTGATTTGTTTTCAAACTCCAGATCTGACTTGCAAAGGGCTGCGATGGAGAATCACATTCCACAATCTTGACCAACTTGTAATCAAAACCGAATCAATGGGAAGAATGGCCTACGCAGTGGCGAAACTTAAGATTGCGAATTTTGAAAGTCTCCTTTGTTGTATGATTCCAGAGGGTAAGGGACAGACAATTTTTCTGCCAAGTTAACTGGACACATAGTAAGCCATTGCACGAACCCACAAGTTCTTTGTAATGTCGAAGCAGCGGAGAAGGGCCCGGTGGTTTGAAAGCGACATAATAAGAATTCCGGCGGGGCCGCATTTTCTTAACATACTGTCCTTGCTCTTGTTCATGACATCAATGTTGGTGTTTGGCGAATGTTGATGAAGATGGAGGTGCTTGTTGATGAAATTAGGGTTTGTGATCAAGTCGTAATAGGTCTTGGAAAGGAGCTTATATCGCTGTACGTGTTCAGCAGGTAATCGTAACAGAATCTCCTCCACAACATCAACTGGGAGTTTCTGCTGGAGAATCCTTTTCTTTCCGTTAATCAGTTCTGTATTTGTGTTTGACATGATCTGCTTACTGCTACAGGAGACCTAATGTCAGTAGCTTGTGTTGTGCAAAAAAACAAACCCTTGACACAGAAATTTGAAAAAACTTCGTAAGATTTTATATCCAAAACTCCAAAAAGAGAGAGATATATAGATAAATTTAACCGCTTGGGAAATTGAATAAATACTCACCGGTTTATTGTTGTCTTCCCATCGCAAGTTGTGCGGTGGAGACGCAGAAAGTCGCAGTCTGTGGATTAGTTTTGTCGGTGACCTGTAATTGTCTAGGTTTTTTCGTAAGCATCTATATTATAAATTAGGACGGTTGACTTTAAAATGTCTTTTAGACCTTAGATTGAGGGTCCGGATTTCGTCCGGTATTCATCCGTGCAGTACATGTACAATTCGAATCCAATGGTCTCAATAATGACACGTGGCAATATCGAAAGACACTAAAAAGCTACAAAACTAATATCACGCGCACTTATCGGATTTTGTATCTACATCTCTCTTCAATCCCTTGTGTACTCTGTTGTGGAAAATCCATTAATTACAAACAATTTCAGAAATATGTTAGTACAAAAATGTAAATCGAAAAACACAAAAATGAAATAGAGAAGAATGGTAAAAGAGATAGAAGAACTTATCGATTTGTAGGAGATGAGGAGATTGATGATGTAGGCTAAGGCGGTCCATGACCTATCTTTAGGATAGTAATTTCCCCCACTATATGGTGCAAAACGGGATACACAAAAATTCTACCCACCGATACAATGCCTACCGCGATGGAGAAGAAGCAAGATTGCACTTCTTGTCTTCTCCTAAATTAGAACCCAACCCGGACAAGAAAAAATTGATTGAAGAAGAGAAACACCAATCTGAAATCATAATTTGACACAAAAGACATACTTGTATTTATAGGAACCAAGGGGTGCTTGAAACACCTTTTATGAATATTTCAAAAAAAAAAAAAAAAACACCTTTTAGGAAAAGACACTATGAAAAAACACAATTGTTGTAAAAGTTACAACTATTTGAAACAACACAACTTTTGTAGAAAAGTCATAATTTAAATTTAAACACAAAAAATAGTATTTTGCAATTTTTATACAATAACCCCCACCGAAAATTCGCAAAATACTCTACTCGAAAGGAAAACGACGCGAAGAAAATAAGGTTGGGTATAGTACCACGTATCGCCAACGGTGGACTGGGCCTTGAACCGTAGTTTGAATAGAGACTTATATCTGTGCGGATAGTAAGAAACTATTCACGTAGGTACCGGGTTCTAGTTCTTCAAGAGGCAGCGCTTTGATATGGGCCTTGCGCTGAATCGGTCTTAGCAAGTACTCTCAAGGTCTTACCGATAACCCCTAGGAAGCGGCCTCTCACTTCCTTACTCACAAAGGCAGACTCATTGAGAGCGTCCACAACTGCTAAGTCGCTCTACCATGAAGGCTATGAGTTCTGTTAAAGTTACAACTATCTTGAAATTGTTGTGAAAATTTTGGTGAAAACTATAAATTCAGAAACTTTTGGTGAAGGAGACGAAGATGATGTTGGTGTAGGCTAAGGCGGTCCAGGACCTATCTTCAAGATAGTGATTTCCCCCACTAGTTGGTGCAAAATGGGCTGCCCGGAAATCCTATCTACCGATACAATGCCTACCGCGGTGGAGAAAAACAAGATTACACTTCTTATAAATCTCCCGTATTTGAACCCAACCCGAAAAGATAATAACACGATATAGCACAATAGCAAGGTAGATGATATGGTTACTTTGTGTGCAAAATGATTTTTCATGCCACTGTGAACAGTACACAGAGGCTTTAAAGGGACGAATTGGTGCCTTTGCCACCTCTGTGATGCTTTCGGAGAGACACAACAATTAGGAGGGACACAACTTTCTGATGACAAACAAATTATTTAAAAAATAAGGAAGATGTAACTGCCAGGTAGTTACATATGACCGTTGTTAACAAAAAGAAATATAAGGCCACTGATGCCTTAGTTGCAAACAACAACAATATGAAAAAAGTAAACCAAATTCATGAAAAACCATAAAGTGTTACAGCCAAACAAATGAGATGATACAAAATTTATTATTAATGAATACTAATATACAACAATCCCCCACTTATTCATAATAATAAAATACAAAATAATAATATTCGGGTATAGTACAACGTATTACCAACGGTGGACTGGACCTTGAACCGTGGCTTGAATAATGACTTATAATCTCGAGAGATAATAAGAAATTATTCACCTTAATAGCGGTCTCTAATTCTCAAAAGGCAGCGCTTTAATGGGCCTTGGACTGAATCGGTTTTAGCAAATACTCTCGGAGTTTTACCGATAACTCCTAGGAAGCGGCCTCTCACTCCCTTACTTGCAAATGCAAACTTCATCAAGAGCGTCCACAACCGCTTTAGCGCTCCACATAAAATGCTATGAGTTTGTTAAGGACATAAGTCCAACCTTCTTATATGTTATGGATAAATAGTGCATTGATCAAATATGGGATTTTGAAGGAATAGTGATTCATTTCTTAGTAAGAAGATTAATCACCCCCACCATTCCTCGAAAAATGTAATGCACTTGGAATGTAGTCTCACACTAGCATTCCACCGGTAATCATTTAATTGGATTGACCTTGAACTTCGATGCATGTGATTTTCGGTAATGACCGACATCATCATGATGAGGTAGGTTTCAATTTAGACACCTCTATTGGTCGGTAATAATCCCATATTTCCCATGATCTTACTAATCCTCTCACCCGATAAGGGTTTTGTGAGTGGATCCGCCAACATTTGATCCGTAGGTAAATACTCAAGTGAAACTTTACCTTTCTTCACCATACGACTAATATGGTTATAGCGCATATTAATATGCTTGCTATTATTCGTCATTCTCTTGTTCTTTGCATTGCTAATAGCCGCTTGATCATCACAATATAATGTGATTGGCCCTCTTGGCACATTCATAAAAGGGATACATCGCAAAAAACGCTTCAACCAAAAAATATCTTTACTAGCACGTGACATAGCAATAAACTCAGATTCCATAGAAGATAATGCAATGCAAGACTGTCTTTTAGAAGACCAAGCAATAATATATCCACCTAAAGTAAATAGCCAACCACTAGTTGATCTGGAAGACATTTTATCGGAAGCCCAATTCGCATCACTATAACATTCTAATACCGAACTAGAACAATTATAATGCAAAGCATAATCCAATGTGTGTTTCAAGTATCTCATAACTCTACTAAGTTCATTCCAATGTTCATGACTAGGATTACTAGTGAACCTACTCAAAATACCAACGGCACATGCAATATCGGGTCTAGTATGATTCATGGCATAAATCAAACTACCAATAATTTTAGCATACAATTCTTGCTCAACGGAAATAGAGAAGAATGGTAAAAGAGATAGAAGAACTTATCGATTTGTAGGAGATGAGGAGATTGATGATGTAGGCTAAGGCGGTCCAGGACCTATCTTTAGGATATAAATTTCCCCCACTATATGGTGCAAAACGGGATACACAAAAATTCTACCCACCGATACAATGCCTACCGCGATGGAGAAGAAGCAAGATTTCACTTCTTGTCTTCTTCTAAATTAGAACCCAACCCGGACCAGAAACAATTGATTGAAGAAGAGAAACACCAATCTGAAATCATAATTTGACACAAAAGACATACTTGTATTTATAGGAACCAAGGAGTGCTTGAAACACCTTTTAGGAAAAGACACTTTGAAAAAACACAATTGTTGTAAAAGTTACAACTATTTGAAACAACACAACTTTTGTAGAAAAGTCATAATTTAAATTTAAACACAAAAATAGTATTTTGCAATTTTTATACAACAATCCCCCAATCAAAATTCGCAAAATACTCTACTCGAAAGGAAAACGACGCGAAAAAAATAAGGTTGGGTATAGTACCACGTATCGCCAACGGTGGACTGGGCCTTGAACCGTGGTTTGAATAGAGACTTATAGCCGTGCGGATAGTAAGAAACTATTACGTAGGTACTGGGTTCTAATTCTTCAAGAGGCAGCGCTTTGATATGGGCCTTGCGCTGAATAAGTCTTAGCAAGTACTCTGAGGGTCTTACCGATAAACCCTAGGAAGCGGCCTCTCACTTCCTTACTTGCAAAGGCAGACTCATTGAGAGCGTCCCCAACCGCTAAGTCGCTCCACCATGAAAGCTATGAGTTCTGTTAAAGACATTTCGTCCAACCTACTAATATTGTTGTGGATGGGGAGTGCATTAGTCAGATATGAGACTTTGAAGGAATAGCATTCATTTCTTAGTAAGAAGATTAGACCCCCACTATTTCTTAAATAAAGCAATGCACTTGGAATGTAGTCTCACACTAACATTCCACAGGTAGCCTTTTAATTGAATTGCCCTTGAACCTCCATGCATGTGATTTTTGGTAATGACCGACATCATCATGATGAGGTAGGTTTCAAGTTTGACACATCTATTAATTGGTAATAGCCTCATATCTCCCATGACTTTAATAGTATCAACCTAATAATATTAGGCTGTTAATATCTTATTTTCTCAATTGTCATGACAACTTGTTGCGAACGATACATCCCATTTTATGGGGAATTTTCACACATTATCAAAATAATTGCGCCAAACATTACCTTTTTACTTGTGAGGCACTGCTATATCAACATATTACATCTCGTGCAATCACATGAATTTACAAATTTGTCATCCTCGGTAAATTAGACGTTGCTCGACAATGACTTTGATCAATACTGAATTTGTATTTATCCACTTCACACAAGCACTTGAAACTTGATCAAGTCCTTCATCATCTCTTTCTGACAAACTTTTTCCCAAAATTCCTCTTACATCTGTCAACTCCACAGACACAAGTTAGCCAAACAATGTAATAAGACAATAATAATCAACATCCCACTAAAATTTTGTCGGAGTATTTTCCGAAAATGAATTTTGCAATCAAAACGAATTAGAAAATCTCTTATACAAAGATACTATATTTAGTAAACCACAATAAACTTTATAACTATACACAACAAACATTATTTACCATATAAAAAGAATATAAAGCGAGGTTAGTGGCTAAGGGATATAGCCAAAAAGAAGGTATTGATTACTTTGAAACTTTTTCTACTGTTACGAAATTTACTTCTATTCGAATCATGTTTGCTATTGCTTCCATGTTTAATCTAGTTGTTCATCAAATAGATGTTAAAAATGCTTTTTTGAATGGAAGTTTAGATGCGGAAATTTATATTAATCAACCCGAAGGGTACGTGGTTAAAGGTGAAGAAGATAAAGTTTGTAAATTAAATAAGTCTTTGTATGGTCTTAAACAAGCCCCTAGACAATGGTACAAAAAGTTAAAAAGGAAATTAAAGGTTTTGGTTTTTAGAGTAGTAAATTAGAAAGTTGTGTTTTCTTTAAATGTACTCCTAATTATAATGTTTTGCTTACTCTTTATGTTGATGATTTGTTGATTTTTGGTTCTAATATTGATTGTGTCAACGAGACAAAAGGTTTTCTTACTCAAGTTTTTGACATGAAAGATTTAGGACCCGTAGATGTAATTTTGGGTGTTAAAGTGATTAGACAAGATGGTGGTTTTATTTTGTCACAATCACATTACATTGAGAAAATTTTGAGAATGTTCAATTATTTTGATTGTAAGCCTAGTCCATCACCTTTTAATCCTTCTACTAAGCTTGTTCCTAATAGTGGGGAATCCGTTGGGCAAGAATTGTATGCTAAAATTATTGGTAGTTTGATTTATGGCATGAATCATACTAGACCCGATAATGAAATAGAGAAGAATGGTAAAAGAGATAGAAGAACTTATCGATTTGTAGGAGATGAGGAGATTGATGATGTAGGCTAAGGCGGTCCCGGACCTATCTTTAGGATAGTAATTTCCCCTACTATATGGTGCAAAACGGGATACACAGAAATTCTACCCACCGATACAATGCCTACCGCGATGGAGAAGAAGCAAGATTGCACTTCTTGTCTTCTTCTAAATTAGAACCCGACCTGGACCAGAAACAATTGATTGAAGAAGAGAAACACCATTATGAAATCATAATTTGACACAAAAGACATACTTGTATTTATAGGAACCAAGGGGTGCTTGAAACACCTTTTAGGAAAAGACACTATGAAAAAACACAATTGTTGTAAAATTTACAACTATTTGAAACAACACAACTTTTGTAGAAAAGTCATAATTTAAATTTAAACACAAAAAATAGTATTTTGAAATTTTTATACAACAATCCCCCAATAAAAATTCGCAAAATACTCTACTCGAAAGGAAAACGACGCGAAGAAAATAAGGTTGGGTATAGTACCACGTATCGCCAACGGTGGACTGGGCCTTGAACCGTGGTTTGAATAGAGACTTATATCTGTGCGGATAGTAGGAAACTATTCACGTAGGTACCGGGTTCTAATTTTTCAATAGGCAGCGCTTTAATATGGGCCTTGCGCTGAATCGGTCTTAGCAAGTACTCTCAAGGTCTTACCGATAACCCCTAGGAAGTGTCCTCTCACTTCCTTACTTGCAAAGGCAGACTCATTGAGAGCGTCCACAACTGCTAAGTCGCTCCACCATGAAGGCTATGAGTTCTGTTAAAGTTACAACTATCTTGAAATTGTTGTGAAAATTTTGGTGAAAACTATAAATTCAGAAATTTTTGGTGAAGGAGACGAAGATGATTTTGGTGTAGGCTAAGGCGGTCCAGGACCTATCTTCAAGATAGCAATTTCCCCCACTAGTTGGTGCAAAATGGGCTGCCCGGAAATCCTATCTACCGATACAATGCCTACCGCGGTGAAGAAAAACAAGATTGCACTTCTTATAAATCTCCCGAATTTGAACCCAACCCGAAAAGATAATAACACGATATAGCACAATAGCAAGGTAGATGATATGGTTACTTTGTGTGCAGAATGATTTTTCATGCCACTGTGAACAGTACTCAGAGGCTTTAAAGGGACGAATTGGTGCCTTTGCCACCTCTGTGATGCTTTCGGAGAGACACAACAATTAGGAGGGACACAACTTTCTGATGACAAACAAATTATTTAAAAAAGAAGGAAGATGTAACTGCCAGGTAGTTACATATGACCGTTGTTAACAAAAAGAAATATAAGGCCACTAATGCCTTAGTTGCAAACAACAACAATATGAAAAAAGTAAACCAAACTCATGAAAAACCATAAAGTGTTAGAGCCAAACAAATGAGATGATACAAAATTTATTATTAATGAATACTAATATACAACAATCCCCCACTTATTCATAATAATAAAATACAAAATAATAATATTCGGGTATAGTACAACGTATTACCAACGGTGGACTGGGCCTTAAACCGTGGCTTGAATAATGACTTATAATCTCGAGAGATAATAAGAAATTATTCACGTTAATAGCGGGCTCTAATTCTCAAAAGGCAGCGCTTTAATGGGCCTTGCGCTGAATCGGTTTTAGCAAGTACTCTCGGAGTTTTACCGATAACTCCTAGGAAGCGGCCTCTCACTCCCTTACTTGCAAAGGCAAACTTCATCAAGAGTGTCCACAACCGCTTTAGCGCTCCACATAAAATGCTATGAGTTTGTTAAGGACAGAAGTCCAACATTCTTATATGTTGTGGATAAATAGTGCATTGATCAAATATGGGATTTTGAAGCAATAGTGATTCATTTCTTAGTAAGAAGATTAATCACCCCCACTATTCCTCGAATAATGTAATGCACTTGGAATGTAGTCTCACACTAGCATTCCACCGGTAATCTTTTAATTGAATTGCCCTTGAACTTCGATGCATGTGATTTTTGGTAATGACCGACATCATCATGATGAGGTAGGTTTCAATTTAGACACCTCTATTGGACGGTAATAATTCCATATTTCCCATGATCTTACTAATCTTCTCACCCAATAAGGGTTTTGTGAGTGGATCCGCCAACATTTGATCCGTAGGTAAATACTCAAGTGAAACATTACCTTTCTTCACCATACGCTGAATATGGTTATAGCGCATATTTATATGCTTGCTATTATTCCTCATTCTCTTGTTCTTTGCATTGCTAATAGCCGCTTGATCATCACAATATAATGTGATTGGCCCTCTTGGCACATTAATAAAAGGGATACATCGCAAAAAATGCTTCAACCAAAAAATATTTTTACTAGCACGTGACATAGCAATAAACTCAGATTCCATAGAAGATAATGCAATGCAAGACTGTCTTTTATAAGACCAAGCAATAATACATCCACCTAAAGTAAATAGCCAACCACTAGTTGATCTAGAAGACATTTTATCGGAATCCCAATTCGCATCACTATAACATTCTAATACCGAACTAGAACAATTATAATGCAAAGCATAATCCAATGTGTGTTTCAAGTATCTCATAACTCTACTAAGTTCATTCCAATGTTCATGACTAGGATTACTAGTGAACCTACTCAAAATACCAACAACACATGCAATATCGGGTCTAGTGTGATTCATGGCATAAATCAAACTATCAATAATTTTGGCATACAATTCTTGCTCAACGGAAATAGAGAAGAATGGTAAAAGAGATAGAAGAACTTAAAGATTTGTAGGAGATGAGGAGATTGATGATGTAGGCTAAGGCGGTCCAGAACCTATCTTTAGGATAGTAATTTCCCCCACTATATGGTGCAAAACAGGATACACAGAAATTCTACCCACCGATACAATGCCTACCGCGATGGAGAAGAAGCAAGATTGCACTTCTTGTCTTCTTCTAAATTAGGACCCAACCCGGACCAGAAACAATTGATTGAAGAAGAGAAACACCAATCTGAAATCATAATTTGATACAAAAGACATACTTGTATTTATAGGTGCCAAGGAATGCTTGAAACACCTTTTAGGAAAAGACACTATGAAAAAACACAATTGTTGTAAAATTTACAACTATTTGAAACAGCACAACTTTTGTAGAAAAGTCATAATTTAAATTTAAACACAAAAAATAGTATTTTGCAATTTTTATACAACAATCCCCCAATAAAAATTCGCAAAATACTCTACTCGAAAGGGAAAACGACGCGAAGAAAATAAGGTTGGGTATTGTACCACGTATCGCCAACGGTGGACTGGGCCTTGAACCGTGGTTTGAATAGAGACTTATATCCGTGCAGATAGTAAGAAACTATTCACGTAGGTACTGGGTTCTAATTCTTCAAGAGGCAGCGCTTTGATATGGGCCTTGTGCTGAATCGGTTTTAGCAAGTACTCTCAGGGTCTTACCGATAACCCCTAGGAAGCGGCCTCTCACTTCCTTACTTACAAAGGCAGACTCATTGAGAGCGTCCACAACCGCTAAGTCGCTCCACCATGAAGGCTATGAGTTATGTTAAAGACATTTCGTCCAACCTACTAATATTGTTGTGGATGGGGAGTGCATTAGTCAGATATGAGACTTTGAAGGTATAGCATTCATTTCTTAGTAAGAAGATTAGACCCCCACTATTTCTTAAATAAAGCAATGCACTTGGAATGTAGTCTCACACTAATATTCCACGGGTAGCCTTTTAATTGAATTTCCCTTGAACCTCCATGCATGTGATTTTCGGTAATGACCGACATCATCATGATGAGGTAGGTTTCATGCCATGTTTGATTTATGCCATGTTTGTTTTTCTCCACCGCGGTAGGCATTGTATCGGTAGATAGGATTTCCGGGCAGCCCATTTTGCACCAACTAGTGGGGGAAATCACTGTCTTGAAGATAGGTCCCGGACCGCCTTAGCCTACACCAACATCATCTTCGTCTCCTTCACCAAAAAATTCTGAATTTATAGTTTTCACCAAAATTTTCACAACAATTTCAAGATAGTTGTAAATCAAACATGGCATGAAACCTACCTCATCATGATGATGTCGGTCATTACCGAAAATCACATGCATGGAGGTTCAAGGGCAATTCAATTAAAAGGCTACCCGTTGAATGTTAGTGTGAGACTACATTCCAAGTGCATTGCTTTATTTAAGAAATAGTGAGGGTCTAATCTTCTTATTAAGAAATGAATGCTATTCCTTCAAAGTCTCATATCTGACTAATGCACTCCCCATCCACAACAATATTAGTAGGTTGGACGAAATATCTTTAACAGAACTCATAGCCTTCATGGTGGAGCGACTTAGCGGTTGTGGACGCTCTCAATGAGTCTGCCTTTGCAAGTAAGGAAGTGAGAGGCCGCTTCCTAGGGGTTATCGGTAAGACCCTGAGAGTACTTGCTAAGACCGATTCAGCGCAAGGCCCATATCAAAGCGCTGCCTCTTGAAGAATTAGAACCCGGTACCTACGTGAATAGTTTCTTACTATCCGCACGGATATAAGTCGCTATTCAAACCACGGTTCAAGGCCCAGTCCACCGTTGGCGATACGTGGTACTATACCCAACCTTATTTTCTTCGCGTCTTTTTCCTTTCGAGTAGAGTATTTTGCGAATTTTTAGTGGGGGATTGTTGTATAAAAATTGCAAAATACTATTTTTTGTGTTTAAATTTAAATTATGACTTTTCTACAAAAGTTGTGTTGTTTCAAATAGTTGTAACTTTTACAACAATTGTGTTTTTTCATAGTGTCTTTTCCTAAAAGGTGTTTCAAGCACCCCTTGGTTCCTATAAATACAAGTATGTCTTTTGTGTCAAATTATGATTTCAGATTGGTGTTCCTCTTCTTCAATCAATTTTTTCTTGTCCGGGTTGGGTTCTAATTTAGGAGAAGACAAGAAGTGCAATCTTGCTTCTTCTCCATCGCGGTAGGCATTGTATCGGTGGGTAGAATTTCTGTGTATCCCGTTTTGCACCATATAGTGGGGGAAATTACTATCCTAAAGATAGGTCCTGGACCGCCTTAGCCTACATCATCAATCTCCTCATCCCCTACAAATCGATAAGTTCTTCTATCTCTTTTACCATTCTTCTCTATTTCATTTTTGTGTTTTTCGATTCACATTTTTGTACAAACATATTTCTGAAATTGTTTGTAATTAGTGGATTTTCCACAACATACTCTGCATAACTGACTTGCACGCTTTCAAAGCTTAAACATCTTTTTCGTTGATGATAATGTCAATCTCACCACCATCGACGCTCCAGCTCCTGAGATTTTGTTTGTGAGGGAAGCTTATCTATTGCATTTAGAAAAGAGACGCACTTGATTGTCAAATTAGCAAAATCTAATTCAATTTTCATACCCTCTGTTTATTCCTATCTCTATTTTTAACCTGAGATTCCTATTGTTGAATTTCAACTAGGAAGATGGAGAATACACAACTCTAATTCGACTGGTTTGGTCTAAAGGATGGAGATAACAGAGGAAGAAGAGGGAGAGTTCAGAGAAGTGAAAGAGATATATTTTTTATGGCGATGACGGATGAAGGAAAGACACAAATGTTTGAGGACGAGTACTGCAGAGGGCGACTATTATGGGGATGTGATGATTCAGGCGATGATCGGAGAGACACAGAGGAGAAAGAGTTTGAGAAGTTGCTGTCGCGCGTGGGGTTAGTTTTGTTTGCTTTTTTCTGTTTCTTATGATAGTGTCACGTGTGACTATTGAGACCATTGGATTGGAACTGTACATGTACTGCCCAAATTCGATCCCTT
The DNA here is from genome assembly GCA_023055425.1 of Linanthus parryae. Lineage (NCBI taxonomy): Eukaryota > Viridiplantae > Streptophyta > Magnoliopsida > Ericales > Polemoniaceae > Linanthus > Linanthus parryae. Next base: position 120,714,984 of record JALGPY010000004.1, on the reverse strand, counting down.
AGATTGCATTAACCCCAGCCTTTAGATCTGACCACCCACCCACTTAACTATCCACTACTCAACTATGCACTTAACTACCCACTCCTTTTATCATAATTATATAAAAAATGGGCTTCTCTTGTTCCTGATTATTTGCTATAATTATTTATGTTGTCTTCATTTTCTTCCCATATTTGTAGATGAAAATATTCATTATATTTATGACATTACAATAGGTGAAACGTGTTTTTGGGGTAGTGCCCTCGGGCACGGGCAATCCCCTAGTGTATATAAATTTGATATATAGTAATAATTATACCTGGGCAAATCGGGTTAGCCTGAAATAGTAATTTTTTAGATGAACCCGAGCCCGAATTTAAATTGGGCTGTAGAAAATTCAGCCCAGACCCATACCATTTAATGAATTTTGCTACAGAATCCCGAATTACACCGGGCCTGGGATCAGGTTACCGAATTGGGCCGACCGAATTGCATTCCTACATAAAGGCAGAGTATTTGTCCCTCGCGCTTACCATGCCGCTTGTAAAATTGTTCACAAGCACAAACATGTGTACAGAATCGGAGATCAGCAACTCTGCGTAATCACTAATCAATCAATTATTACAATCAAGCCACTTTACTTGTATGACTTACTACCAGATTGTGAAGGGGCTCATTAAGGAAAAAAAGTTCAGTAGAACGGTTCTAGGTAGATCCTCCATTCGAAAAGGAAATGAATATACATCACCTTCCTTTGTTAGTGAATCAAGTTGGGGTCTCTTTTCTCTAATCTTTCTAATATTCGCCACATGTCAAATTTTGAATGGAGAATTTAGCTAGAACCGTTCTACTGAACTTTTTTCCGCTCACTAATTGTTTGGCATGGCAATTATGTACTTCTCATTCCCATCCATTTCTTACGTTGTAGTTTCATATAGGGCTTGGTAATATGCAACTCGGCTCCACAACAATACACTAACTCTACAGAAAGTTAACGGGTTCGGGTCGACATGAACCCGCAAGTGCAACGGTTCTAAACAGGTCGCCACGAAACAAACGGGTCACAGATCCCAAACCCGCCTAAAAAAGACATTATTTTATTTTTTTATTGTAAACCATGGCTTTAATGAGTATATTGACTTGCTAATTACTTGTTAAGTGCTATGAGTTTTAAACACTTTCAATCTCAGGCCGAGTTTTTTGTTAAATTTTAACATGATGTACAATTTGTCTTCGGTTGATTTTAAACACATGGGTCGGATCAATAAACTGATGATGATGCCTCCCATTTGTTTGTCAAACGAGTTATTCGGTTTTGTCATGTGAAATGAAGTTGCCAACGGTAACTGAGCTGCGAAGTACTGTTTCGTTTGATTCAGGTACACAAGTCAATGACCGTGGATAGAATGTACAACGTCGGTTTGGATGGTGAACTAGACGGTCCTCAAATAGATACCCATCTGATTCTTATGTATACCTTCGTTTTTTGGAATGCGAGCGGGATACGATGGACCTGAAAACGTGGCCCACACTAAGTTATTGATTCGCTCACATAAAGTGATACTTTGGTTATTCTCGAACCGCTTAACTCGTTGGATCTTATTCCTACTTTTTTCTAAAAGTATTGGTATGTTGTATTTCGTTCAGGGAGAAGACCCACATTCTTACGTATGAGTTTTCTGGAGAGCCAATGTTTTTTTGAGTTTAGTAAGTTCGGCGTCGCAATTCATGACTTTCTCAGTTTTTTTATGCGGGGCCTCTTCCTTAGGCTATGTCACTGCAAATGCTTCTTGTTTTCTTCAGGTCCGCATGACGTCGTGGCACGATCTCATTCACATTTCATCTTCGATTCACTGTCCGTGGATGGTTGGGGAAGATTTCAATGTTATTTTGTTTGCTTTGGAGAAAATTGGTAGGGGTACGTTTGATTATCACTCAGCTCGAGAATTTTTGGTTTAACAGATGGTAGGTGCTCTAACAGATGCAAATTATCAAGGTTCTTGCTTTACATGGTGTAACAAGAGGCACGGGCTCGCGAGGTCATATTGTTGATTAAATTGCATTTTAGTGTCTATTACCTTTGTGCAGGCTTTTCCCTCAGTAGTTGTCACTCACTTGGCTACGGAAGTCCTGGACCATATGCACCGCTTCTTATCAATTTTCGAGCTTAACAACCTAGGTTTCTCGTTTCCTGTTTCACGAAATGTGGTTGTCTCATTCTTTCTTAAAAAGTTTTGTTCAACAACACTGGGAGGAAGATGTTGGGACTGCCCCAATGTTCACGCTGGTTATGAAACTCAAACGTCTTCGATGAGATTTACCAAAATGGAAATGGGAAGTCTTTGGTGATGTGAGGCGTTGTATTTCCTCGTTTCAGGTTGATTTAATATGCTTAATTAACTAAATCCAATCCAATCCGGCGGTCAAGCGGTTATGACAGAGTATTATACGGTTCGTCGTAATCTGTCTGATGCTTACAGACAAGAAGAGTCTCTTTTAAGAGAGACATCTAGATTTATTTGGTTGCACCAGGGAAATCGCAACACCTCTTATTGAAGAAATCTATAACTGCCTATGAAGAAGATGATGAAGAAGAAGATGAAGAAGACACATAGGTCAGAGAGAGAGAATAGTTTCTGCATATTGATTACTGTAGGAGGGAAACAAGGGTTTTAAACCCAACTACATAATTACACTTAAGACCTCTGTATTTCTAGAGAACTATACTAAGCCCCAACTTTCTTATTTTCTGAAACTACAAACGGATACCCTTGTATCTATTATCCTCCCTCAAACTAAACTACCTCTTCTCATCTGGCTTCCTGGTCTTTAGTGATTCAAAAACTCTTGTGATGGATGAAATGACACTACTCCAAGATGGGGAACTGATTTCTGAAAGATGGTAATGGACAATGCCTTGGTGAGCACATATGCAACTTGATGCTCAGAAGACACATGTGTAACTTGAAGTTCTAGGCTGAGACTTGTTCTCTTACAAAGTGAAAGTCAATCTCAATGTGTTTACTCCTTGAGTGAAACACAAGATTGATACTCAGAAGCAGAGCTGAGATATTGTCACAAAGAAGAAGAGGAGGATTTTGTAGAGGTATACCTAGATCATGTAACACATATTTGAGCCACATGAGTTCCTTAGAGGTAGATGCCAAGGCTCTGTATTCAGCTTCTGTTGAGCTTCTTGACACTGTGCCCTGTTTCTTAGAGCACCAAGATATGATATTTGATCCTAAAAAGATGCAGTATCCAGTTGTACTTCTTTTGTCTTCAGTGTCCCCAGCCCAGTCTGCATCACAGAAGGCAGTGATGTTAAAATTTCTAGGTGTGTATTGAAGACCATGATGCATTGTTCCTTTGACATATATAAGAATCCTCTTCACTCCCATATAATCACATTGTCTTGGGTTATGAAGATGTTGACATACTCTGTTTACAACAAATTGGATATCTTGTCTTTTTACTGTCAAATACTGAAGACCTCCAACAATGCTTCTATAATGAGAAACCCCAGGGAATGGCTGAAGATCTGCAACTGAGAGGTGCATCTTTGGAGCAATAGGAGATTCACAGGGCTTACAATCTCTCATACCTTCCTTGGATAAAAAATCCACAGCATATTTGGATTGTTGCAGGTGAATGCCATCTGAAGAGGTACTGAACTGAATTCCCAGAAAATATGACAGTTTTCCCAGATCTTTCATAGCAAATTGAGTAGACATATGAGTAACAAGCTCAGTGAGCAGAGAGCAATTGTTACCTGTTATTAGTATATCATCCACATAGACCAGTACTACTATAGTTGTAGCAATTTTTATCTAGCAACTTAACCATCTGAGTTCCTTTTGATCTTGAGCACCCATTTATATCCAGTAGGTTTTCTAGATGGTGGAAGAGACACCAGAGACCAGGTGTGTTGGTGTTTCAAAGCCAAAATTTCTTCATTCATTGCTGCAATCCAGTGTGAACTCTTCATTGCTTCAATATGATTATGGGGTTCAGTATCCAGGTATTGTGTTGAGCAAGAGTTGACCACATATTTGGGGTTAGGTTTATGAATACCACTCTTACATCTGGTTGTCATTGTGTGAGGAATGGGAGTGATAGACTCAAGAGGTCCAGAAGAGGAGCTAGTTATAGACTGTGCAGGTGATTGAAGAAGAGGTGAAGGTGGTAAGGAAGGTAGGGATGAAGATGGTGAATGTGTAGCAATTGGTTGTGGTATGACAAATTGGGAAGGTGTGGAAATAGGTGAAGGTGGTGGAGTAAATAGTGGTGCAAATTGTAACCAAGAAGAGACATATGATGGGGTTTTTAGTGCAGTAGAAGGAGTAGGTTTATGATTAGAAAAGGAAATATATTTTCAAAGAACTTGACATGTCTTGAGACATAGACTGTTGATGTAGCAATGTCAAGACACTTGTAGCCTTTGGTGTAGGGACAATAACCAAGGAAGACACAAGCTGTAGACCTTGGTTGTAATATGTGTTTAGTATATGGTTTGAGCCAGGGGTAGCATAAACTCCCAAAGACCTTGAGGGACAGATAGTTAGGAGGTTTGTTGAATAAAACCTGATATGATGACATATAGGCAAGATGTTTCTTGGGTTGAATATTGATAAGAAAATTAGCAGTCGCCACAACTTCTAGCCAGAACTTAGTACGCATAGCAGAGTGAGTAAGAAGAGACAATGCAGTTTCTATAAGATGTCTATGCCTTCTTTCAACTCTACCATTTTGTTCAGGGGTGTAGGGACATGAAGTCTAATGAATTGTACCTTCTTCTTGAAGATAGAGACCACAAGAATGATTAACATATTCAGTACCATTATCAGTTCTGAACACTCTGATAGTAGATTGAAATTGAGTCTTAACAAAAGTTGTAAAGTGAAGGTAAGCATGATAAGCTTGATCTTTAGTGAGAAAAGGGTACAACCAACAATATCTAGACCAATCATCAATGAACAATATTTAGTACTGATATTGAGAACACTTAACAGGTGCAGGGCCCCATACATCAGAATGTACTAGATCAAAACATTTACATGATGTAGAAACAGAATCAGAAAAAGGCAACTTGTGAGATTTTGCTATTTCACAAGAGTGACATAATGCAGAAGCATGGGTGGTGCTATGAAACTGAAGCTGAGTGTGTAATTGATGCAAACCTTAAGAATATGGATGACCTAGTCTTTGATGCCACAATTGAGTAGAAGAGATAGATGGAGAAGAAGCTGAAACTGCAGCAGACATCACAGAAGGCATGTAAGTAGAGTTAGATGTTGTGATGTAACAGAATGAGAGGAGCTAACCATATGTTTAGGTAGAAGATATAGACCACTTTTACAAGGGCCCTGACATAGTAAAGTGGTGTTCACATCCTTTATTTGGAAATTCTTTGATGTGAAAGATACAACACATTGATTGTCAGATGTTAGTTTAGAAATAGATAGCAGAGTAGATGCAATAGATGGGACAAGAATAACATTTTTGAGAAAAAGATTACCATGAGGTGTAGGAAGTAGTCCATCACCTAGATGAGTAATGGGAAGAGAAGTACCATTCCCCAGAGTGACACTTTGACAACCAATATAAGGTGTTGCTGTATAAAGTATTGAAGCATCATTAGTAACATGAGCATTAGCTCCAGAATCAAAAATCCAATAAGGAGAATGAGATTTAGAACCATGTTGAGAAGTATGTGGTTGACCCTGGAAAGATGGATCATATGTAGTAGCTGAGTGATATAAAGCTGGGTTATAAGAGGGTTCACTAGCCATTTGGGAGACATGGCTGTATTGATCTTGAACAGAAGATGGTGATGGTCTTGGATAAGTGGTATTTGTTTCCCCAAAATTGACTGTGTTAGTTCTGTACCAGCAGTCTAATGCTGTATGTTTGGCTCTTCTACAAATTTGACAAGTCACAGTTTGCACTGAAGGTCTTGTGAAACCTCTTCCAAAACCTTAAGAAGACTGTGAACTTCCTCTAGGACCATTCCACAATTGTGATGGACCTGATGTGGAGTTATGATATTGACTCTGAAATGGTCTTGGATTGTGACGAGTCCTTCCTCAGCTACCATTGAAATATCTTCCTCTTGAATCGGTAGGTATGTAGGTTGTATAAGCTGCTAGGAGATCAGGTGTTTGAAGAAATGACTGAGAGACATTTGTAGTAGAACTCTGTGAACCTGACTTTGGATTACTGGAGATGTGTAGATCTTCAGATAGAAGCAATGCTGACAGTTCATCAACAGATAGAGGTGATGATCTAAGTCTTATATTTGACTTAATATGATCAAATGAGGATGGGAGACCACAAAGGATATAGAGTATGATATCTTCATCAGCAATATGTTCTTGAACTTGCAGTAGTTGATCAACCAAATTTTTAACAAATTCCAGATATTCAACCATTGATTTAGTGCCTTTTTGCAGGCTATAGAGTTGATTTTTGATTTGATGAATGTGTGTTTTAGATACTGAAGAAAACCGCTGACTCAGAACAGTCCATATCTCAAAAGCAGTTGGAAGATGTAAGATCAAAGGCAAGACAGATACAGAAATGGAAGCTATCAAACAAGTCTTGAGATGTTGATTAGTTTGGCGCCAAGTTATATATGAAGGATTAGGGTTAGGAATACCAGAATCATCAGAGATGAGAGATGGAGGTGGAGGAGCTTGCAGATGCTCAAGAAGTCCATTAGCTTGAAGAACTGCTTCTAATTGGGCGCGCCAGAGCAAATAATTCGTAGAATCGAGCTTCAATTGCACTAAGGAGCGAAGATTCGCAATCAGAAATGCAAGTCCAGGGGCAAGATCGATCGTCATCACTAAAAAAAACGCAAATTAATGGCGACAATCATAAATGCGAGAGCAATTCCGACCAGAAGTTCAGAAGATTCACTCAAAAACAACGCAAAAATGGAATTAATCCAGAAAGGGGGAAGAGCTGAGTAGAGGAATCGTCAAATTGAAGCCGGTGAAGACGAAGAGATATCCGGCGAGGTCAGGACCGTCGGCGATGAGCCATTACAGGCTCTGATACCATGAAGAAATCTATGACTGTCTATGAAGAAGATGGTGAAGAAGAAGATGAAGAAGACACATAGGTCAGAGAGAGAGAATAATTTCTGCATATTGATTACTGAAGGAGTGAAACAAGGGTCTTAAACCCAACTACATTATTACACTTGAGACCCCTGTATTTCTAGAGAACTATACTAAGCCCCAACTTTCTTAGTTTGTGAAACAACAAACAGATACCCTTGTATCTAATACTTATTTTCATGCTTCTATCAAGGAGAGTCGTCAACAGATTCATAATATGGTTTTGCGCCTCCCTAATGGGTCAGTAACGGCGATCTTCAAGTTTTGGGGCCAATAGCTGTCAGTTACTTACATGAAATTCTCTCAGGAGAATGTGCATGACTTGAGCCAGTTCCTTGATCCCACTCCTCCACCTTTACATATCAAGAAAATGAGATGCTTTCCGCGATTCCCACCTCAGAAGAGGTACATCATGTTGTTCATTTTATGAATAAGAACTCTCCAAGTCTTGATGGTTTCACACGTCATATTTTTTGTGATTGCTTGAATATTATCTCTACTGATGTTATATGTTAAGTTCAGAGTTTCTTTCAAGGGATTTATATGCCTAAGGCTTACACCTCAACGGAGTGCTCGCCCGAACCAGCTCCTTCGAGCTAGCCCAGAGCTCGTGCGAGCTCAGCCAGCTCGAGCTAGTCCAGAGCTCGTGCAAGCTCCTTGGAGATCTTGATATTCTGCCTTCTTCTCCTTTCCTTCTTCTTGCTTTGTTTTATCACTTTTTCTAAGCCGATTCGAGGCACAAAACCAACAATTATTCTTGTGTTTGGTATATGATTTGCTCACTGCTACTGGGAGACCCGATGACCGTTTTGATTATGTCCTATCAAAAGTTCCTTTATAAAACAAACAAACCAATGAAACCTAAAACCGACCGACCTAGGATTTAAAACTTATTTATATTTGACGTCCGAACATTTGCTTTTCCAATCTATTCGTTCAGTTTATTTAAGCTGCATGTCATAAAACCCTGTTGCTCAATGTTTTCCAAATTTTTGCTTGTACCTGCGAAAACCAATAGCATGCTGTTAACTGCCGATATTGCTTTTCAATTAATTTATGATACATCATAGGCAATTGCAATTGCTAATGATGTATTAACATATAAACGGTTTATGTAATCTGAAAGAATTACATAAACAAAACCCTTGGAAGTTCCTGGATTTGTAATGCTGCTCATGCTCGTTCATAGCCTCTGTGATAACGGAGTTATGAAAGGTTTTCTTATAATAATAACGGAAGGTGAGTGTGTATATATACCATGTACAAAGGTACCAGCCGGTTAAGTTAGCTACATGGATCAGTTGTTTGAAACATTTTGGAGATCGAAGAACCATCCTCATTATTAATCATGAAACGTATGGACTATTTGGAGAAAACTTCGGATTCATGACCTGACAACAACAATATGGCTGAGCTCCGCCAGGGTTGAGCGGGGAAACTCCATATTTTCTACCCAACTCAACTACCTCGAGTTGGATAAACCCAAACCCAAACCTTGATCTTGTTAAAATATAAAGTAGTCCTAAATTGTTTTCTTGTTCCATCGAAAATAATATGCAATTTCAATTGCTAGGGGTTCGTATCAAAATCTGAATGTTAGACATCTACAGATTTCAAAATTCAGTCGCGTAGAGCTCACTAAACGAATTCCGTGCGTGATTGGGCATTTTATCATGCTCATATTCATAGGGGCACCATCGTCAAATGAAAAGATATGAAGTAGCAACTCTAGGATAAACACTAGTCGTAAATGAAAACTTTTCTTCAACCATCGCAAATATATTTTCAATAGTAAATTGCGCATAGCACCTATTCTTATTATCATAATAAACCACTAAAATCACAATCGAGAACAATTTAATTTTGCATTACGTGCGGAACTAAAAAAACAAATCAATATTCTACCTAGCTAAATGGTTGTGTAACTAAAAAAACAAATCAATATTCTACCTAGCTAAATGGTTGTGTTCGTTCTGGAGGGAGCGACGCTCATTTTCAAGAACTCGTATCTCCTCTTCCAAGTTTCTGATGATTTGAGTTGCTTCCTGAGCTTCGTGTCTGGACATGGAATTGTTGCCACGTAAATGCGAATGACCCCTGATGTTCTTGTAGTAATTAATTGTCTGTCTCTTGCTCTGTATGAGCTCCGCTATCTCATTCTGCCGAGAAAGATTATCCGCTAAACGTTGCCTCCTCCCTATCTCATTCAGCCACGGGTAATTGTGGTGATGGTTCATCGTTAAGGCTTATAATGTATTCTTCAATAAATGGCTACCTATGAATGTTCCGAGGAAGGGCTACATGTGTTGATATTTATAAAGATCAATAAAAAGGGAATGATTGCGGCATATATGACAGTAAGAACATTCCTCGCAGTGGTGAAAGTAATTTATGGTGTGTTTAAGATTATGATTCATTTTTTTTAAAACTTGCCAAGAATATTTGAAGCTATGTTGTAACATGGTATAATTATATGTCTGTATGTTATGTTCGAGATACGGAGATATTGTGATGGCGGCATGGAAAAAGAAATCCCTTGTAGTCGCGAATCTTAATTTATGGTGTTTAAGATTGTGATTCATTTTCTATAAAACTTTCCAAGAATATTTGAAGCTATGTTGTAACATGGTATAATTATAAAACTGTATGGTATGTTCAGAGATATGAAAATATTATGATGGCGGCATGACTAAAAAGAACATCCCTTGTAGTAGCGAATCTTTATTTATGGTGCGTGTAAGTTTGTTATTGATTTTTTTCAAAAGTCACAAGAATATTTGAAGCTATATAGTAAAATGCTATTCTATATTCAAATCTTATGTTTCGGATACTAAATAATATATTGGCGTTTATTTAGGTTCAATATTGGCGATTTCATGCTAAAAAAAAGATGATGGTGATTCTGAGTAGATTGCATTAAATCTTTACGAAGTATTTTGGTTGCAAAAAAAAACTTTACTATTTAAAAAAAGCGAATAATTCAAATTGATTCCTAAGAATTAATTACAATATTGCCTCTCTAAAGTTGTTTAGGACTCATCCGCAAAGTACACGACTCTTCGAGTAATCGATCTGTCAAAAACCCCCGTCGCATCGGTGCCGCAAGGCTATTTACGCCACCGTCTCCGTTGCCATCGACGGAACTGAGGTTGTCCACGATTGTGCGCTGATTCATGTTCCTCAATTCAATCAGCAACGCCGCCAACCTCTATATGCCCCACAAGTTGGTTGCGATAGTGGAAGTTTTGTTACTTTTGATATAGAAATATTCAATTCATCACATTCTGCAGTTTCTTCTAAACGTATGTTTTGATGCTTCAACATGTTTTATGCGATTTCTTTGCTTGTGTTTTATCTGACTCGCATAATCTTGATTCTCGAGTTGTTTTTCAATTTTTTTTCGTCTAAAACCCGTGTTGGAAATAAATGAAATAAGAACCTGTGATATCACCTCTAGCTGGAAAATCCAAAAAGTTACCAACAACATTTCAGAAATACGCAATTAGCTTGTATGCCTGAAAGATATCGTTTTGTGACCCATCGTGTTATGAGGCTCCTTTAATAGATTTTAGCATAGTCTATAGCACTTCCAATTGAGTCTCCTCTACGGATGTTGTTTCACCTGAATGCAATCTATTTTTCACACGGTTGAGCTAATGTATTTTCCTGTTGTTCTTTCCTGAAAAGTTTTTATGCGCTTGTGCTAGTATCTTTTCCTGTGGTTGTTTCAGGGAAAAAACATGCATCAAGACACACATTCAACTGGTGAACTTGAGAAATATGCGTGTCTGATCAAAAATATATATTCCTCACCGCTTCGAAGATTTGTTCTCCATTCGACAAAATCTAGTCATCGTTATTGTACATAATTTTGTTCAGAAAGAGAACACCCTGTTCTCTCTGGAACGAAGTTAATTATTCTTCAATTTTGTTCTAATAATTGGCTTATCGGTGATTTATATTCGATCAACGGTTCCAACAACGTCAGAGGAGGTACCTAATCCATTATGCTCATTTCGAAGAAGGTCAATATCTCAATAGTAAGCCATTGCACGAACCCACAATTTCTTTGTTATGTCGAAGCAGCGGAGAAGGGCTCGGTGGTTTGAAAGAAACATAATAAGATTTCCGGCGGGGCCGCATAATTCTTAACATATGGTCCTTGCTCTTGTTCATGACAGCAATTTTTGGTGTTTGGCCAATGTTGATGACGATGGAGGTGGTTGTTGATGAAATTAGGGTTTGTGATCAAGTCGTAATAGGGTCCCGCTTTCTTTACCTAAATTTAGGCGACTTTTTATCTTTTTTTAAGTCATAAAAAAAGTTATAATCAAGTCATTTTCGTTTAAATTTATGTCCGATAACTTGTTTACCTTTTTATAAGAATAAAAAAAGTTAGTTTTTTCCAACTTCAACTTTTTTATCTTTTTACTCCTTAAAACTATTTTTTTAAGGAGATAAAATAGAACTTAAGTAAACAACCTTTTCTACTAAAAAGGTATCTGAAACTTTTTAGAAAACTTATTAGGCACAAAGTAAACAACATTTTTATCTTTTTCTAGAAAAAGATAAAAAGTCGTCTAAATTTAGGTAAAGAAAGCAGGGCCTAGGTCTTGGAAAGAAGCTTATATTGCTGTACGTGTTCAGCCGGTAATCGTAACAGAATCTCCTCCACAACATCAACTGGGAGTTCCTGCCGGAGAACCCTTTTCTTTCCGTTAATCAGTTCGGTATTTGTGTTTGACATGATCTGCTTACTGCTACGGGAGACCTAATGTCAGTAGCTTGATTGTGTTGTGCAAAACCACAGAGCCTAGACACAGAAATCTGAAAAAACTCCGTAAGATTTTATATCCAAAACTCCAAAAAGAGAGAGATAAATAGATATATTAAACCGGTTGCAAAACTGAATTGATACTCACCAGTTTATTGTTGTCTTCCCGTCCCAAGTTGAGCGGTGGAGACGCAGAAAGTCGCAGTCCGCTGTTTAGTTTTCTCGGTGACCCGTAATGTTATAGGTTTTTCCGTAGGCATGTATATAAATTTAATATATAGTAATAATTATACCTGGGAAAATTGGGTTAGCCTGAAATAGTAATTTTTCCCGAGTCCGATTTCAATTGGGCTGTAAAATTCAGCCCAGACCCGTACCGTTTAATGAATTTTGCTGCCGAATCCCGAATTACACCCGGTCTGGGCTCGGGTTACCGAATTGGGCCGACCGAATTGTAGTCCTACATAAAGGCAGAGCATTTGTCCCTTTCGCTTACCATGCTCACAAGCACAAACATGTGTACAGAATCGGAGAGCAACTCTGCGTAATCACAATTATTACAATCAAGCCACTTTACTTGTATGACTCACGACCAGATTGTGAAGGGGCTCATTAATTGGTTGGCATGGCAATTATGTACTTTTCATTTCCAACCATTTCTTACGTTGTAGTTTTATATAGGGCTTGGTAATATGCAACTCGGCTCCACGACAATACACGAACTCTACAAAAAGTTAACGGGTTTGGGTCGACATGAACCCGCAAGTGCAACGGTTCTAAACAGGTCGCCACGAAACAAACGGGTCACAAATCCCAAACCCGCCTAAAAAAAGACATTATTTTCTTCTATATATTGTAAACCATGGCTATTAATGAGTATATTGACTCGTTAATTACTTGTTAAGTGCTATGAGTTTTGAACACTCTCAATCCCAGGCTGAGTTTTTGGTTTAATTTAAACATGTTGATGTACAATTTGTCTTCGGTTGATTTTAAACACGGATCAATAAACTGATGATGCCTCACATTTGTTTGTCAAAGAAGTTATTCGGTCTTGTCATTTGAAATGAATTTTCCAACGGTAACTGAGCTGCGAAGTACCGTTTCGTTTGATTCAGGTACAAAAGTCGATGACCGTGGAGACAACGTACAACATCGGTTTGGATGTAGAACTAGATGGTCCTCAAATAAATAGCCATTTGATTCTTATGTATACCTTCGTTTTTTGGAATGCGAGCGGGATACAATGGACCTGAAAAGGTGGTCCACACTAAGTTATTGATTCGCTCAAATAAACGTGATATTTTGGTTATTCTCGAACCGCTTAACTCGTTGGATCTTATTCCTAATTTTTTTCTAAGAGTATTGGTATGCCGCCTTTCGTTCAGGGAGAAGACGCGCATTCTTACATATGAGTTTTTTGGAGAGCCAATGTTTCTTTGAGTTTAGTAAGTTCGGCGTTGCAATTCATGACTTTCTCAGTTTTTTTTATGCAGGGGGCTCTTCCCTAGGCTATGTCACTGCAAATGCTTCTTGTTTTCGTCAGGTCCGCATGACGCTGTGGCACGATCTCATTCACATTTCATCTTCAATTCACTGTCCGTGGATGATTGGGGGAGATTTCAATGTTATTTTGTCTGCTTTGGAGAAAATTGGTAGGGGTGCTTTTGATTATCACTCAGCTCGAGAATTTGATTGACAGATGGTAGCTGCTCTAACAGATGCAGGTTATCATGGTACTTGCTTTACATGGTGTAACGAGAGGCACGCGCTCGCGAGGTCATACTGTTGATTGGATCGCATTTTAGTGTCTACTACCTTTCTGCATGCTTTCCCCACAGTAGTTGTCACTCACTTGGCTACGGGAGTCCCGGACCATGCACCGCTTCTTATCAATTTTCGAGCTTAACAACCTAGGTTTCTCGTTTCCTCTTTCACGAAATGTGGTTATCTCATTCTTTCTTTAAAATTTTTTGTTCAACAACACTGCGAGGAAGATATTGGGACTGCCCCAAAGGTCACGCTGGTTATGAAACTTGCACGTCTGCGATGTGATTTTACGAAAATGGAAATGGGAAGTCTTTGGCGATGTGACGTGTTGTATTTCCTTGTTTCAGGATGATTTAATCCGCTTGGAAACTAAATCCAATCTAATCCGGCAGTCAAGCAGATATGACAGAGTATTATACGGTTCATCGTAATCTGTCTGATGCTTACAGACAATAAGAATCTCTTTTAAGACAGAAATACAGATTTCTTTGGTTGCACCAGGGAAATCGCGACACCTCTCATTGAAGAAATCTACAACTGTCTATGAAGAAGATGATGAAGAAGAAGATGAAGAAGACACAGAGGTCAGAGAGAGAGAATAGTTTCTGCATATTGATTACTGAAGGAGGGAAACCAGGGTTTTAAACCCAACTACATTATTACACTTGAGACCCTTGTATTTCTAGAAAACTATACTAAGCCCCAAATTTCTTAGTTTGTGAAACTACAAACGGATACCCTTGTATCTAATATCCTCCCTCAAACTAAAGTACCTCTTCTCATCTGGCTTCCTGGTCTTTAGTGATTCAAAAACTCTTGTGATGGATGAAATGACACTACTCCAAGATGGGGAACTGATTTCTTAAAGCTGGTAATGGACAATGCCTTGGTGAGCACATCTGCAACTTATTGCTCAGAAGACACATGTGCAACTTGAAGTTTCTTGGCTGAGACTTGTTCTCTTACAAAAGTAAAAGTCAATCTCAATGTGTTTACTCCTTGAGTGAAACACATGATTGTCACTCATAAGCAGAGCTGAGACATTGTCACAAAGAAGAAGAGGAGGATTTTGTAGAGGTATACCTAGATCATGTAACACATATTTGAGCAACATGAGTTCTGCAGAGGTAGATGCCAAGGATCCGTATTCAGCTTCTGTTGATCTTCTTGACATTGTGCCCTGTTTCTTAGAGCACCAAGATATGATATTTGATCCTAAAAAGATGCAGTATCCAGTTGTACTTCTTTTGTCTTCAGTGTCCCCAGCCCAGTCTGCATAATAGAAGGCAGTGAGGTTAAAATTGCTAGGTGTGTATTGAAGACCATGATGCATTGTTCCTTTGACATATCTAATAATCCTCTTCACTGCCATATAATCACATTGTCTTGGGTTATGAAGATGCTGACACACTCTGTTTACAGCAAATTGGATATCTGGTCTTGTTACTGTCAAATACTGAAGACCTCCAACAATTCTTCTATAATGAGAAACCTCAGGGAATGACTGAAGATCTGCAGCTGAGAGGTGCAGTTTTGGAGAAATAGGAAATTCACAGGGCTTACAATCTCTCATACCTGCCTTGGATAACAACTCCAGAGCATATTTGGATTGTGAAGAGTCCTTCCTCCACTACCATTGAAATCTCTTCCTCTTGAATTGGTAGGTCTGTAGGTTGTATAAGCTGCTAGGAGATCAGGTGTTTGAAGAAATGACTGAGAGACATTTGTAGTAGAACTCTGTGAACCTGACTTTGGATTACTAGAGATGTGTAGATCTTCAGATAGCAGCAATGCAGACAGTTCATCAGCAGATAGAGGTGCTGATCTAAGTCTTATATTTGACTTAACATGATCAAATGAGGATGGGAGACCACCAAGGATATAGAGTATGAGATCTTCATCAGCAATATGTTCTTGAACTTGCAGTAGTTGATCAACCAAATTTTTAACAAAATCCAGATATTCAACCATTGATTTAGTGCCTTTTTGCAGGCTATAGAGCTGATTTTTGATTTGATGAATGTGTGTTTTAGATACTGAAGAAAACCGCTGACTCAGAACAGTCCATATCTCAAAAGCAGTTGGAAGATGTAAGATCAAACGCAAGACATATACAGAAATGGAAGCTATCAAACAAGTCTTGAGATGTTGATTAGTTTGGCGCCAAGTTATATATGATGGATTAGGGTTAGGAATACCAGAATCATCAGAGATGAGAGATGGAGGTGGAGGAGCTTGCAGATGCTCAAGAAGTCCATTAGCTTGAAAAACTGCTTCTAATTGGGCGCGCCAGAGTAAATAATTCGTAAAATCGAGCTTCAATAGCACTAAGGAGCGAATATTCGCAATCAGAAATGCAAGTCCAGGGGCAAGATCGATCGTCATCACTCAAAAACAACGCAAATTAATGGCGACAATCATAAATGCGAGAGCAATTCCGACCAGAAGTTCAGAAGAACCACTAAAAAAAACAACGCACAAATGGAATTAATCCAGAAAGGGGGAAGAGCTGAGTAGAGGAAACGTCAAATTGAAGCCGGTGAAGACGAAGAGATATCCGGCGAGGTCAGGACCGTCAGCGATGAGCCATTACAGGCTCTGATACCATGAAGAAATCTATGACTGTCTATGAAGAAGATGGTGAAGAAGAAGATGAAGAAGACACAGAGGTCAGAGAGAGAGAATAATTGCTGCATATTGATTACTGAAGGAGGGAAACAATGGTCTTAAACCCAACTACATTATTACACTTGAGACCCCTGTATTTCTAGAGAACTATACTAAGCCCCAACTTTCTTAGTTTGTGAAACTACAAACAGATACCCTTGTATCTAATACTTATTTCATGCTTCTATCAAGGAGAGTCGTCAACAGATTCATAATATGGTTTTGCGCCTCCCTAATGGGTCAGTAACGGCGATCTTCAAATTTTGGGGCCAATAGCTGTCAGTTACTTACATGAAATTCTCTCAGGAGAATGTGCATGACTTGAGCCAGTTCCTTGATCCCACTCCTCCTCTTTTACATATCAAGAAAATGAGATGCTTTCCGCAATTCCCACCTCAGAAGAGGTACATCATGCTGTTCTTTTTATGAATAAGAACTCTCCAAGTCTTGATGGTTTCACACGTCATAATTTTGTGATTGCTAGAATATTATCTCTACTGATGTTATATGTTAAGTTCAGTGTTTCTTTCAAGGGATTTATATTCTTAAGGCTTACACCTCGACGGAGAGCTCGCCCGAACCAGCTCCTTCGAGCTAGCCCAGAGCTCGTGCGAGCTCAGCCAGCTCGAGCTAGTCCAGAGCTCGTGCAAGCTCCTTGGAGATCTTGATATTCTGCCTTCTTCTCCTTTCCTTCTTCTTGCTTTGTTTTATCACTTTTTCTAAGCCGATTCGAGGCACAAAACCAACAATTATTCTTGTGTTTGGTATATGATTTGCTCACTGCTACTGGGAGACCCGATGACCGTTTTGATTATGTCCTATCAAAAGTTCCTTTATAAAACAAACAAACCAATGAAACCTAAAACCGACCGACCTAGGATTTAAAACTTATTTATATTGGACGTCCCAACATTTTCTTTTCCAATCTAGTCGTTCAGTTTATTTAAGCTGCATGTCATAAAACCCTGTTGCTCAATGTTTTCCAAATTTTTGCTTGTACCTGCGAAAACCAATAGCATGCTGTTAACTGCCGATATTGCTTTTCAATTAATTTATGATACATCATAGGCAATTGCAATTGCTAATGATGTATTAACATATAAACGGTTTATGTAATCTGAAAGAATTACATAAACAAAACCCTTGCTGCTCATGCTCGTTCATAGCCTCTGTGATAACGGAGTTATGAAAGGTTTTCTTATAATAATAACGGAAGGTGAGTGTGTATATATACCATGTACAAAGGTACCAGCCGGTTAAGTTAGCTACATGGATCAGTTGTTTGAAACATTTTGGAGATCGAAGAACCATCCTCATTATTAATCATGAAACGTATGGACTATTTGGAGAAAACTTCGGATTCATGACCTGACAACAACAATATGGCTGAGCTCCGCCAGGGTTGAGCGGGGAAACTCCATATTTTCTACCCAACTCAACTACCTCGAGTTGGATAAATCCAAACCCAAACCTTGATCTTGTTAAAATATAAAGTAGTCCTAAATTGTTTTCTTGTTCCATCGAAAATAATATGCAATTTCAATTGCTAGGGGTTCGTATCAAAATCTGAATGTCAGACATCTACAGATTTCAAAATTCAGTCGCGTAGAGCTCACTAAACGAATTCCGTGCGTGATTGGGCATTTTATCATGCTCATATTCATAGGGGCACCATCGTCAAATGAAAAGATATGAAGTAGCAACTCTAGGATAAACACTAGTCGTAAATGAAAACTTTTCTTCAACCATCGCAAATATATTTTCAATAGTAAATTGCGCATAACACTTATTCTTATTATCATAATAAACCACTAAAATCACAATCGAGAACAATTTAATTTTGCATTACGTGCGGAACTAAAAAAACAAATCAATATTCTACCTAGCTAAATGGTTGTGTAACTAAAAAAACAAATCAATATTCTACCTAGCTAAATGGTTGTGTTCGTTCTGGAGGGAGCGACGCTCATTTTCAAGAACTCGTATCTCCTCTTCCAAGTTTCTGATGATTTGAGTTGCTTCCTGAGCTTCGTGTCTGGACATCGAATTGTTGCCACGTAAATGCGAATGACCCCTGATGTTCTTGTAGTAATTAATTGTCTGTCTCTTGCTCTGTATGAGCTCCGCTATCTCATTCTGCCGAGAAAGATTATCCGCTAAACGTTGCCTCCTCCCTATCTCATTCAGCCACGGGTAATTGTGGTGATGGTTCATCGTTAAGGCTTATAATGTATTCTTCAATAAATGGCTACCTATGAATGTTCCGAGGAAGGGCTACATGTGTTGATATTTATAAAGATCAATAAAAAGGGAATGATTGCGGCATATATGACAGTAAGAACATTCCTCGCAGTGGTGAAAGTAATTTATGGTGTGTTTAAGATTATGATTCATTTTTTTTTTAAACTTGCCAAGAATATTTGAAGCTATGTTGTAACATGGTATAATTATATGTCTGTATGTTATGTTCGAGATACGGAGATATTGTGATGGCGGCATGGAAAAAAAAATCCCCTGTAGTCGCGAATCTTAATTTATGGTGTTTAAGATTGTGATTCATTTTCTATAAAACTTTCCAAGAATATTTGAAGCTATGTTGTAACATGGTATAATTATAAAACTATATGGTATGTTCAGAGATATGAAATATTATGATGGCGGCATGACTAAAAAGAACATCCCTTGTAGTAGCGAATCTTTATTTATGGTGCGTGTAAGTTTGTTATTGATTTTTTTCCAAAAGTCACAAGAATATTTGAAGCTATATAGTAAAATGCTATTCTATATTCAAATCTTATGTTTCGGATACTAAATAATATATTGGCGTTTATTTAGGTTCAATATTGGCGATTTCATGCTAAAAAAAAGATGATGGTGATTCTGAGTAGATTGCATTAAATCTTTACGAAGTATTTTGGTTGCAAAAAAAAAAAAAAAAAAAAAACTTTACTATTTAAAAAAAGCGAATAATTCAAATTGATTCCTAAGAATTAATTACAATATTGCCTCTCTAAAGTTGTTTAGGACTCATCCGCAAAGTACACGACTCTTCGAGTAATCGATCTGTCAAAAACCCCCGTCGCATCGGTGCCGCAAGGCTATTTACGCCACCGTCTCCGTTGCCATCGACGGAACTGAGGTTGTCCACGATTGTGCGCTGATTCATGTTCCTCAATTCAATCAGCAACGCCGCCAACCTCTATATGCCCCACAAGTTGGTTGCGATAGTGGAAGTTTTGTTACTTTTGATATAGAAATATTCAATTCATCACATTCTGCAGTTTCTTCTAAACGTATGTTTTGATGCTTCAACATGTTTTATGCGATTTCTTTGCTTGTGTTTTATCTGACTCGCATAATCTTGATTCTCGAGTTGTTTTTCAATTTTTTTTCGTCTAAAACCCGTGTTGGAAATAAATGAAATAAGAACCTGTGATATCACCTCTAGCTGGAAAATCCAAAAAGTTACCAACAACATTTCAGAAATACGCAATTAGCTTGTATGCCTGAAAGATATCGTTTTGTGACCCATCGTGTTATGAGGCTCCTTTAATAGATTTTAGCATAGTCTATAGCACTTCCAATTGAGTCTCCTCTACGGACGTTGTTTCACCTGAATGCAATCTATTTTTCACACGGTTGAGCTAATGTATTTTCCTGTTGTTCTTTCCTGAAAAGTTTTTATGCGCTTGTGCTAGTATCTTTTCCTGTGGTTGTTTCAGGGAAAAAACATGCATCAAGACACACATTCAACTGGTGAACTTGAGAAATATGCGTGTCTGATCAAAAATATATATTCCTCACCGCTTCGAAGATTTGTTCTCCATTCGACAAAATCTAGTCATCGTTATTGTACATAATTTTGTTCAGAAAGAGAACACCCTGTTCTCTCTGGAACGAAGTTAATTATTCTTCAATTTTGTTCTAATAATTGGCTTATCGGTGATTTATATTCGATCAACGGTTCCAACAACGTCAGAGGAGGTACCTAATCCATTATGCTCATTTCGAAGAAGGTCAATATCTCAATAGTAAGCCATTGCACGAACCCACAATTTCTTTGTTATGTCGAAGCAGCGGAGAAGGGCTCGGTGGTTTGAAAGCAACATAATAAGATTTCCGGCGGGGCCGCATAATTCTTAACATATGGTCCTTGCTCTTGTTCATGACAGCAATTTTTGGTGTTTGGCCAATGTTGATGACGATGGAGGTGGTTGTTGATGAAATTAGGGTTTGTGATCAAGTCGTAATAGGGTCCCGCTTTCTTTACCTAAATTTAGGCGACTTTTTATCTTTTTTTAAGTCATAAAAAAAGTTATAATCAAGTCATTTTCGTTTAAATTTATGTCCGATAACTTGTTTACCTTTTTATAAGAATAAAAAAAGTTAGTTTTTTCCAACTTCAACTTTTTTATCTTTTTACTCCTTAAAACTGTTTTTTTAAGGAGATAAAATAGAACTTAAGTAAACAACCTTTTCTACTAAAAAGGTATCTGAAACTTTTTAGAAAACTTATTAGGCACAAAGTAAACAACATTTTTATCTTTTTCTAGAAAAAGATAAAAAGTCGTCTAAATTTAGGTAAAGAAAGCAGGGCCTAGGTCTTGGAAAGAAGCTTATATTGCTGTACGTGTTCAGCCGGTAATCGTAACAGAATCTCCTCCACAACATCAACTGGGAGTTCCTGCCGGAGAACCCTTTTCTTTCCGTTAATCAGTTCGGTATTTGTGTTTGACATGATCTGCTTACTGCTACGGGAGACCTAATGTCAGTAGCTTGATTGTGTTGTGCAAAACCACAGAGCCTAGACACAGAAATCTGAAAAAACTCCGTAAGATTTTATATCCAAAACTCCAAAAAGAGAGAGATAAATAGATATATTAAACCGGTTGCAAAACTGAATTGATACTCACCAGTTTATTGTTGTCTTCCCGTCCCAAGTTGAGCGGTGGAGACGCAGAAAGTCGCAGTCCGCTGTTTAGTTTTCTCGGTGACCCGTAATGTTATAGGTTTTTCCGTAGGCATGTATATAAATTTAATATATAGTAATAATTATACCTGGGAAAATTGGGTTAGCCTGAAATAGTAATTTTTCCCGAGTCCGATTTCAATTGGGCTGTAAAATTCAGCCCAGACCCGTACCGTTTAATGAATTTTGCTGCCGAATCCCGAATTACACCCGGTCTGGGCTCGGGTTACCGAATTGGGCCGACCGAATTGTAGTCCTACATAAAGGCAGAGCATTTGTCCCTTTCGCTTACCATGCTCACAAGCACAAACATGTGTACAGAATCGGAGAGCAACTCTGCGTAATCACAATTATTACAATCAAGCCACTTTACTTGTATGACTCACGACCAGATTGTGAAGGGGCTCATTAATTGGTTGGCATGGCAATTATGTACTTTTCATTTCCAACCATTTCTTACGTTGTAGTTTTATATAGGGCTTGGTAATATGCAACTCGGCTCCACGACAATACACGAACTCTACAAAAAGTTAACGGGTTTGGGTCGACATGAACCCGCAAGTGCAACGGTTCTAAACAGGTCGCCACGAAACAAACGGGTCACAAATCCCAAACCCGCCTAAAAAAAGACATTATTTTCTTCTATATATTGTAAACCATGGCTATTAATGAGTATATTGACTCGTTAATTACTTGTTAAGTGCTATGAGTTTTGAACACTCTCAATCCCAGGCTGAGTTTTTGGTTTAATTTAAACATGTTGATGTACAATTTGTCTTCGGTTGATTTTAAACACGGATCAATAAACTGATGATGCCTCACATTTGTTTGTCAAAGAAGTTATTCGGTCTTGTCATTTGAAATGAATTTGCCAACGGTAACTGAGCTGCGAAGTACCGTTTCGTTTGATTCAGGTACAAAAGTCGATGACCGTGGAGACAACGTACAACATCGGTTTGGATGTAGAACTAGATGGTCCTCAAATAAATAGCCATTTGATTCTTATGTATACCTTCGTTTTTTGGAATGCGAGCGGGATACAATGGACCTGAAAAGGTGGTCCACACTAAGTTATTGATTCGCTCAAATAAACGTGATATTTTGGTTATTCTCGAACCGCTTAACTCGTTGGATCTTATTCCTAATTTTTTTCTAAGAGTATTGGTATGCCGCCTTTCGTTCAGGGAGAAGACGCGCATTCTTACATATGAGTTTTTTGGAGAGCCAATGTTTCTTTGAGTTTAGTAAGTTCGGCGTTGCAATTCATGACTTTCTCAGTTTTTTTTATGCAGGGGGCTCTTCCCTAGGCTATGTCACTGCAAATGCTTCTTGTTTTCGTCAGGTCCGCATGACGCTGTGGCACGATCTCATTCACATTTCATCTTCAATTCACTGTCCGTGGATGATTGGGGGAGATTTCAATGTTATTTTGTCTGCTTTGGAGAAAATTGGTAGGGGTGCTTTTGATTATCACTCAGCTCGAGAATTTGATTGACAGATGGTAGCTGCTCTAACAGATGCAGGTTATCATGGTACTTGCTTTACATGGTGTAACGAGAGGCACGCGCTCGCGAGGTCATACTGTTGATTGGATCGCATTTTAGTGTCTACTACCTTTCTGCATGCTTTCCCCACAGTAGTTGTCACTCACTTGGCTACGGGAGTCCCGGACCATGCACCGCTTCTTATCAATTTTCGAGCTTAACAACCTAGGTTTCTCGTTTCCTCTTTCACGAAATGTGGTTATCTCATTCTTTCTTTAAAATTTTTTGTTCAACAACACTGCGAGGAAGATATTGGGACTGCCCCAATGGTCACGCTGGTTATGAAACTTGCACGTCTGCGATGTGATTTTACGAAAATGGAAATGGGAAGTCTTTGGCGATGTGACGTGTTGTATTTCCTTGTTTCAGGATGATTTAATCCGCTTGGAAACTAAATCCAATCTAATCCGGCAGTCAAGCAGATATGACAGAGTATTATACGGTTCATCGTAATCTGTCTGATGCTTACAGACAATAAGAATCTCTTTTAAGACAGAAATACAGATTTCTTTGGTTGCACCAGGGAAATCGCGACACCTCTCATTGAAGAAATCTACAACTGTCTATGAAGAAGATGATGAAGAAGATGAAGAAGACACAGAGGTCAGAGAGAGAGAATAGTTTCTGCATATTGATTACTGAAGGAGGGAAACCAGGGTTTTAAACCCAACTACATTATTACACTTGAGACCCTTGTATTTCTAGAAAACTATACTAAGCCCCAAATTTCTTAGTTTGTGAAACTACAAACGGATACCCTTGTATCTAATATCCTCCCTCAAACTAAAGTACCTCTTCTCATCTGGCTTCCTGGTCTTTAGTGATTCAAAAACTCTTGTGATGGATGAAATGACACTACTCCAAGATGGGGAACTGATTTCTTAAAGCTGGTAATGGACAATGCCTTGGTGAGCACATCTGCAACTTATTGCTCAGAAGACACATGTGCAACTTGAAGTTTCTTGGCTGAGACTTGTTCTCTTACAAAAGTAAAAGTCAATCTCAATGTGTTTACTCCTTGAGTGAAACACATGATTGTCACTCATAAGCAGAGCTGAGACATTGTCACAAAGAAGAAGAGGAGGATTTTGTAGAGGTATACCTAGATCATGTAACACATATTTGAGCAACATGAGTTCTGCAGAGGTAGATGCCAAGGATCCGTATTCAGCTTCTGTTGATCTTCTTGACATTGTGCCCTGTTTCTTAGAGCACCAAGATATGATATTTGATCCTAAAAAGATGCAGTATCCAGTTGTACTTCTTTTGTCTTCAGTGTCCCCAGCCCAGTCTGCATAATAGAAGGCAGTGAGGTTAAAATTGCTAGGTGTGTATTGAAGACCATGATGC
This sequence comes from Linanthus parryae, assembly GCA_023055425.1. Classification (NCBI taxonomy): domain Eukaryota; kingdom Viridiplantae; phylum Streptophyta; class Magnoliopsida; order Ericales; family Polemoniaceae; genus Linanthus; species Linanthus parryae. The sequence goes on along the minus strand of JALGPY010000004.1, from coordinate 120,690,807 downwards.
ATTGTTCCTTTGACATATCTAATAATCCTCTTCACTGCCATATAATCACATTGTCTTGGGTTATGAAGATGCTGACACACTCTGTTTACAGCAAATTGGATATCTGGTCTTGTTACTGTCAAATACTGAAGACCTCCAACAATTCTTCTATAATGAGAAACCTCAGGGAATGACTGAAGATCTGCAGCTGAGAGGTGCAGTTTTGGAGAAATAGGAAATTCACAGGGCTTACAATCTCTCATACCTGCCTTGGATAACAACTCCAGAGCATATTTGGATTGTGAAGAGTCCTTCCTCCACTACCATTGAAATCTCTTCCTCTTGAATTGGTAGGTCTGTAGGTTGTATAAGCTGCTAGGAGATCAGGTGTTTGAAGAAATGACTGAGAGACATTTGTAGTAGAACTCTGTGAACCTGACTTTGGATTACTAGAGATGTGTAGATCTTCAGATAGCAGCAATGCAGACAGTTCATCAGCAGATAGAGGTGCTGATCTAAGTCTTATATTTGACTTAACATGATCAAATGAGGATGGGAGACCACCAAGGATATAGAGTATGAGATCTTCATCAGCAATATGTTCTTGAACTTGCAGTAGTTGATCAACCAAATTTTTAACAAAATCCAGATATTCAACCATTGATTTAGTGCCTTTTTGCAGGCTATAGAGCTGATTTTTGATTTGATGAATGTGTGTTTTAGATACTGAAGAAAACCGCTGACTCAGAACAGTCCATATCTCAAAAGCAGTTGGAAGATGTAAGATCAAACGCAAGACATATACAGAAATGGAAGCTATCAAACAAGTCTTGAGATGTTGATTAGTTTGGCGCCAAGTTATATATGATGGATTAGGGTTAGGAATACCAGAATCATCAGAGATGAAAGATGGAGGTGGAGGAGCTTGCAGATGCTCAAGAAGTCCATTAGCTTGAAAAACTGCTTCTAATTGGGCGCGCCAGAGTAAATAATTCGTAAAATCGAGCTTCAATAGCACTAAGGAGCGAATATTCGCAATCAGAAATGCAAGTCCAGGGGCAAGATCGATCGTCATCACTCAAAAACAACGCAAATTAATGGCGACAATCATAAATGCGAGAGCAATTCCGACCAGAAGTTCAGAAGAACCACTAAAAAAAACAACGCACAAATGGAATTAATCCAGAAAGGGGGAAGAGCTGAGTAGAGGAAACGTCAAATTGAAGCCGGTGAAGACGAAGAGATATCCGGCGAGGTCAGGACCGTCAGCGATGAGCCATTACAGGCTCTGATACCATGAAGAAATCTATGACTGTCTATGAAGAAGATGGTGAAGAAGAAGATGAAGAAGACACAGAGGTCAGAGAGAGAGAATAATTGCTGCATATTGATTACTGAAGGAGGGAAACAATGGTCTTAAACCCAACTACATTATTACACTTGAGACCCCTGTATTTCTAGAGAACTATACTAAGCCCCAACTTTCTTAGTTTGTGAAACTACAAACAGATACCCTTGTATCTAATACTTATTTCATGCTTCTATCAAGGAGAGTCGTCAACAGATTCATAATATGGTTTTGCGCCTCCCTAATGGGTCAGTAACGGCGATCTTCAAATTTTGGGGCCAATAGCTGTCAGTTACTTACATGAAATTCTCTCAGGAGAATGTGCATGACTTGAGCCAGTTCCTTGATCCCACTCCTCCTCTTTTACATATCAAGAAAATGAGATGCTTTCCGCAATTCCCACCTCAGAAGAGGTACATCATGCTGTTCTTTTTATGAATAAGAACTCTCCAAGTCTTGATGGTTTCACACGTCATAATTTTGTGATTGCTAGAATATTATCTCTACTGATGTTATATGTTAAGTTCAGTGTTTCTTTCAAGGGATTTATATTCTTAAGGCTTACACCTCGACGGAGAGCTCGCCCGAACCAGCTCCTTCAAGCTAGCCCAGAGCTCGTGCGAGCTCAGCCAGCTCGAGCTAGTCCAGAGCTCGTGCAAGCTCCTTGGAGATCTTGATATTCTGCCTTCTTCTCCTTTCCTTCTTCTTGCTTTGTTTTATCACTTTTTCTAAGCCGATTCGAGGCACAAAACCAACAATTATTCTTGTGTTCGGTATATGATTTGCTCACTGCTACTGGGAGACCCGATGACCGTTTTGATTATGTCCTATCAAAAGTTCCTTTATAAAACAAACAAACCAATGAAACCTAAAACCGACCGACCTAGGATTTAAAACTTATTTATATTGGACGTCCCAACATTTTCTTTTCCAATCTAGTCGTTCAGTTTATTTAAGCTGCATGTCATAAAACCCTGTTGCTCAATGTTTTCCAAATTTTTGCTTGTACCTGCGAAAACCAATAGCATGCTGTTAACTGCCGATATTGCTTTTCAATTAATTTATGATACATCATAGGCAATTGCAATTGCTAATGATGTATTAACATATAAACGGTTTATGTAATCTGAAAGAATTACATAAACAAAACCCTTGGAAGTTCCTGGATTTGTAATGCTGCTCATGCTCGTTCATAGCCTCTGTGATAACGGAGTTATGAAAGGTTTTCTTATAATAATAACGGAAGGTGAGTGTGTATATATACCATGTACAAAGGTACCAGCCGGTTAAGTTAGCTACATGGATCAGTTGTTTGAAACATTTTGGAGATCGAAGAACCATCCTCATTATTAATCATGAAACGTATGGACTATTTGGAGAAAACTTCGGATTCATGACCTGACAACAACAATATGGCTGAGCTCCGCCAGGGTTGAGCGGGGAAACTCCATATTTTCTACCCAACTCAACTACCTCGAGTTGGATAAACCCAAACCCAAACCTTGATCTTGTTAAAATATAAAGTAGTCCTAAATTGTTTTCTTGTTCCATCGAAAATAATATGCAATTTCAATTGCTAGGGGTTCGTATCAAAATCTGAATGTTAGACATCTACAGATTTCAAAATTCAGTCGCGTAGAGCTCACTAAACGAATTCCGTGCGTGATTGGGCATTTTATCATGCTCATATTCATAGGGGCACCATCGTCAAATGAAAAGATATGAAGTAGCAACTCTAGGATAAACACTAGTCGTAAATGAAAACTTTTCTTCAACCATCGCAAATATATTTTCAATAGTAAATTGCGCATAGCACTTATTCTTATTATCATAATAAACCACTAAAATCACAATCGAGAACAATTTAATTTTGCATTACGTGCGGAACTAAAAAAACAAATCAATATTCTACCTAGCTAAATGGTTGTGTAACTAAAAAAACAAATCAATATTCTACCTAGCTAAATGGTTGTGTTCGTTCTGGAGGGAGCGACGCTCATTTTCAAGAACTCGTATCTCCTCTTCCAAGTTTCTGATGATTTGAGTTGCTTCCTGAGCTTCGTGTCTGGACATCGAATTGTTGCCACGTAAATGCGAATGACCCCTGATGTTCTTGTAGTAATTAATTGTCTGTCTCTTGCTCTGTATGAGCTCCGCTATCTCATTCTGCCGAGAAAGATTATCCGCTAAACGTTGCCTCCTCCCTATCTCATGTGTTGATATTTATAAAGATCAATAAAAAGGGAATGATTGCGGCATATATGACAGTAAGAACATTCCTCGCAGTGGTGAAAGTAATTTATGGTGTGTTTAAGATTATGATTCATTTTTTTTAAAACTTGCCAAGAATATTTGAAGCTATGTTGTAACATGGTATAATTATATGTCTGTATGTTATGTTCGAGATACGGAGATATTGTGATGGCGGCATGGAAAAAGAAATCCCTTGTAGTCGCGAATCTTAATTTATGGTGTTTAAGATTGTGATTCATTTTCTATAAAACTTTCCAAGAATATTTGAAGCTATGTTGTAACATGGTATAATTATAAAACTGTATGGTATGTTCAGAGATATGAAAATATTATGATGGCGGCATGACTAAAAAGAACATCCCTTGTAGTAGCGAATCTTTATTTATGGTGCGTGTAAGTTTGTTATTGATTTTTTTCAAAAGTCACAAGAATATTTGAAGCTATATAGTAAAATGCTATTCTATATTCAAATCTTATGTTTCGGATACTAAATAATATATTGGCGTTTATTTAGGTTCAATATTGGCGATTTCATGCTAAAAAAAAGATGATGGTGATTCTGAGTAGATTGCATTAAATCTTTACGAAGTATTTTGGTTGCAAAAAAAAACTTTACTATTTAAAAAAAGCGAATAATTCAAATTGATTCCTAAGAATTAATTACAATATTGCCTCTCTAAAGTTGTTTAGGACTCATCCGCAAAGTACACGACTCTTCGAGTAATCGATCTGTCAAAAACCCCCGTCGCATCGGTGCCGCAAGGCTATTTACGCCACCGTCTCCGTTGCCATCGACGGAACTGAGGTTGTCCACGATTGTGCGCTGATTCATGTTCCTCAATTCAATCAGCAACGCCGCCAACCTCTATATGCCCCACAAGTTGGTTGCGATAGTGGAAGTTTTGTTACTTTTGATATAGAAATATTCAATTCATCACATTCTGCAGTTTCTTCTAAACGTATGTTTTGATGCTTCAACATGTTTTATGCGATTTCTTTGCTTGTGTTTTATCTGACTCGCATAATCTTGATTCTCGAGTTGTTTTTCAATTTTTTTTCGTCTAAAACCCGTGTTGGAAATAAATGAAATAAGAACCTGTGATATCACCTCTAGCTGGAAAATCCAAAAAGTTACCAACAACATTTCAGAAATACGCAATTAGCTTGTATGCCTGAAAGATATCGTTTTGTGACCCATCGTGTTATGAGGCTCCTTTAATAGATTTTAGCATAGTCTATAGCACTTCCAATTGAGTCTCCTCTACGGATGTTGTTTCACCTGAATGCAATCTATTTTTCACACGGTTGAGCTAATGTATTTTCCTGTTGTTCTTTCCTGAAAAGTTTTTATGCGCTTGTGCTAGTATCTTTTCCTGTGGTTGTTTCAGGGAAAAAACATGCATCAAGACACACATTCAACTGGTGAACTTGAGAAATATGCGTGTCTGATCAAAAATATATATTCCTCACCGCTTCGAAGATTTGTTCTCCATTCGACAAAATCTAGTCATCGTTATTGTACATAATTTTGTTCAGAAAGAGAACACCCTGTTCTCTCTGGAACGAAGTTAATTATTCTTCAATTTTGTTCTAATAATTGGCTTATCGGTGATTTATATTCGATCAACGGTTCCAACAACGTCAGAGGAGGTACCTAATCCATTATGCTCATTTCGAAGAAGGTCAATATCTCAATAGTAAGCCATTGCACGAACCCACAATTTCTTTGTTATGTCGAAGCAGCGGAGAAGGGCTCGGTGGTTTGAAAGAAACATAATAAGATTTCCGGCGGGGCCGCATAATTCTTAACATATGGTCCTTGCTCTTGTTCATGACAGCAATTTTTGGTGTTTGGCCAATGTTGATGACGATGGAGGTGGTTGTTGATGAAATTAGGGTTTGTGATCAAGTCGTAATAGGGTCCCGCTTTCTTTACCTAAATTTAGGCGACTTTTTATCTTTTTTTAAGTCATAAAAAAAGTTATAATCAAGTCATTTTCGTTTAAATTTATGTCCGATAACTTGTTTACCTTTTTATAAGAATAAAAAAAGTTAGTTTTTTCCAACTTCAACTTTTTTATCTTTTTACTCCTTAAAACTATTTTTTTAAGGAGATAAAATAGAACTTAAGTAAACAACCTTTTCTACTAAAAAGGTATCTGAAACTTTTTAGAAAACTTATTAGGCACAAAGTAAACAACATTTTTATCTTTTTCTAGAAAAAGATAAAAAGTCGTCTAAATTTAGGTAAAGAAAGCAGGGCCTAGGTCTTGGAAAGAAGCTTATATTGCTGTACGTGTTCAGCCGGTAATCGTAACAGAATCTCCTCCACAACATCAACTGGGAGTTCCTGCCGGAGAACCCTTTTCTTTCCGTTAATCAGTTCGGTATTTGTGTTTGACATGATCTGCTTACTGCTACGGGAGACCTAATGTCAGTAGCTTGATTGTGTTGTGCAAAACCACAGAGCCTAGACACAGAAATCTGAAAAAACTCCGTAAGATTTTATATCCAAAACTCCAAAAAGAGAGAGATAAATAGATATATTAAACCGGTTGCAAAACTGAATTGATACTCACCAGTTTATTGTTGTCTTCCCGTCCCAAGTTGAGCGGTGGAGACGCAGAAAGTCGCAGTCCGCTGTTTAGTTTTCTCGGTGACCCGTAATGTTATAGGTTTTTCCGTAGGCATGTATATAAATTTAATATATAGTAATAATTATACCTGGGAAAATTGGGTTAGCCTGAAATAGTAATTTTTCCCGAGTCCGATTTCAATTGGGCTGTAAAATTCAGCCCAGACCCGTACCGTTTAATGAATTTTGCTGCCGAATCCTGAATTACACCCGGTCTGGGCTCGGGTTACCGAATTGGGCCGACCGAATTGTAGTCCTACATAAAGGCAGAGCATTTGTCCCTTTCGCTTACCATGCTCACAAGCACAAACATGTGTACAGAATCGGAGAGCAACTCTGCGTAATCACAATTATTACAATCAAGCCACTTTACTTGTATGACTCACGACCAGATTGTGAAGGGGCTCATTAATTGGTTGGCATGGCAATTATGTACTTTTCATTTCCAACCATTTCTTACGTTGTAGTTTTATATAGGGCTTGGTAATATGCAACTCGGCTCCACGACAATACACGAACTCTACAAAAAGTTAACGGGTTTGGGTCGACATGAACCCGCAAGTGCAACGGTTCTAAACAGGTCGCCACGAAACAAACGGGTCACAAATCCCAAACCCGCCTAAAAAAAGACATTATTTTCTTCTATATATTGTAAACCATGGCTATTAATGAGTATATTGACTCGTTAATTACTTGTTAAGTGCTATGAGTTTTGAACACTCTCAATCCCAGGCTGAGTTTTTGGTTTAATTTAAACATGTTGATGTACAATTTGTCTTCGGTTGATTTTAAACACGGATCAATAAACTGATGATGCCTCACATTTGTTTGTCAAAGAAGTTATTCGGTCTTGTCATTTGAAATGAATTTGCCAACGGTAACTGAGCTGCGAAGTACCGTTTCGTTTGATTCAGGTACAAAAGTCGATGACCGTGGAGACAACGTACAACATCGGTTTGGATGTAGAACTAGATGGTCCTCAAATAAATAGCCATTTGATTCTTATGTATACCTTCGTTTTTTGGAATGCGAGCGGGATACAATGGACCTGAAAAGGTGGTCCACACTAAGTTATTGATTCGCTCAAATAAACGTGATATTTTGGTTATTCTCGAACCGCTTAACTCGTTGGATCTTATTCCTAATTTTTTTCTAAGAGTATTGGTATGCCGCCTTTCGTTCAGGGAGAAGACGCGCATTCTTACATATGAGTTTTTTGGAGAGCCAATGTTTCTTTGAGTTTAGTAAGTTCGGCGTTGCAATTCATGACTTTCTCAGTTTTTTTTATGCAGGGGGCTCTTCCCTAGGCTATGTCACTGCAAATGCTTCTTGTTTTCGTCAGGTCCGCATGACGCTGTGGCACGATCTCATTCACATTTCATCTTCAATTCACTGTCCGTGGATGATTGGGGGAGATTTCAATGTTATTTTGTCTGCTTTGGAGAAAATTGGTAGGGGTGCTTTTGATTATCACTCAGCTCGAGAATTTGATTGACAGATGGTAGCTGCTCTAACAGATGCAGGTTATCATGGTACTTGCTTTACATGGTGTAACGAGAGGCACGCGCTCGCGAGGTCATACTGTTGATTGGATCGCATTTTAGTGTCTACTACCTTTCTGCATGCTTTCCCCACAGTAGTTGTCACTCACTTGGCTACGGGAGTCCCGGACCATGCACCGCTTCTTATCAATTTTCGAGCTTAACAACCTAGGTTTCTCGTTTCCTCTTTCACGAAATGTGGTTATCTCATTCTTTCTTTAAAATTTTTTGTTCAACAACACTGCGAGGAAGATATTGGGACTGCCCCAATGGTCACGCTGGTTATGAAACTTGCACGTCTGCGATGTGATTTTACGAAAATGGAAATGGGAAGTCTTTGGCGATGTGACGTGTTGTATTTCCTTGTTTCAGGATGATTTAATCCGCTTGGAAACTAAATCCAATCTAATCCGGCAGTCAAGCAGATATGACAGAGTATTATACGGTTCATCGTAATCTGTCTGATGCTTACAGACAATAAGAATCTCTTTTAAGACAGAAATACAGATTTCTTTGGTTGCACCAGGGAAATCGCGACACCTCTCATTGAAGAAATCTACAACTGTCTATGAAGAAGATGATGAAGAAGATGAAGAAGACACAGAGGTCAGAGAGAGAGAATAGTTTCTGCATATTGATTACTGAAGGAGGGAAACCAGGGTTTTAAACCCAACTACATTATTACACTTGAGACCCTTGTATTTCTAGAAAACTATACTAAGCCCCAAATTTCTTAGTTTGTGAAACTACAAACGGATACCCTTGTATCTAATATCCTCCCTCAAACTAAAGTACCTCTTCTCATCTGGCTTCCTGGTCTTTAGTGATTCAAAAACTCTTGTGATGGATGAAATGACACTACTCCAAGATGGGGAACTGATTTCTTAAAGCTGGTAATGGACAATGCCTTGGTGAGCACATCTGCAACTTATTGCTCAGAAGACACATGTGCAACTTGAAGTTTCTTGGCTGAGACTTGTTCTCTTACAAAAGTAAAAGTCAATCTCAATGTGTTTACTCCTTGAGTGAAACACATGATTGTCACTCATAAGCAGAGCTGAGACATTGTCACAAAGAAGAAGAGGAGGATTTTGTAGAGGTATACCTAGATCATGTAACACATATTTGAGCAACATGAGTTCTGCAGAGGTAGATGCCAAGGATCCGTATTCAGCTTCTGTTGATCTTCTTGACATTGTGCCCTGTTTCTTAGAGCACCAAGATATGATATTTGATCCTAAAAAGATGCAGTATCCAGTTGTACTTCTTTTGTCTTCAGTGTCCCCAGCCCAGTCTGCATAATAGAAGGCAGTGAGGTTAAAATTGCTAGGTGTGTATTGAAGACCATGATGCATTGTTCCTTTGACATATCTAATAATCCTCTTCACTGCCATATAATCACATTGTCTTGGGTTATGAAGATGCTGACACACTCTGTTTACAGCAAATTGGATATCTGGTCTTGTTACTGTCAAATACTGAAGACCTCCAACAATGCTTCTATAATGAGAAACCTCAGGAAATGACTGAAGATCTGCAGCTGAGAGGTGCAGTTTTGGAGAAATAGGAAATTCACAGGGCTTACAATCTCTCATACCTGCCTTGGATAACAACTCCAGAGCATATTTGGATTGTGAAGAGTCCTTCCTCCACTACCATTGAAATCTCTTCCTCTTGAATTGGTAGGTCTGTAGGTTGTATAAGCTGCTAGGAGATCAGGTGTTTGAAGAAATGACTGAGAGACATTTGTAGTAGAACTCTGTGAACCTGACTTTGGATTACTAGAGATGTGTAGATCTTCAGATAGCAGCAATGCAGACAGTTCATCAGCAGATAGAGGTGCTGATCTAAGTCTTATATTTGACTTAACATGATCAAATGAGGATGGGAGACCACCAAGGATATAGAGTATGAGATCTTCATCAGCAATATGTTCTTGAACTTGCAGTAGTTGATCAACCAAATTTTTAACAAAATCCAGATATTCAACCATTGATTTAGTGCCTTTTTGCAGGCTATAGAGCTGATTTTTGATTTGATGAATGTGTGTTTTAGATACTGAAGAAAACCGCTGACTCAGAACAGTCCATATCTCAAAAGCAGTTGGAAGATGTAAGATCAAACGCAAGACATATACATAAATGGAAGCTATCAAACAAGTCTTGAGATGTTGATTAGTTTGGCGCCAAGTTATATATGATGGATTAGGGTTAGGAATACCAGAATCATCAGAGATGAGAGATGGAGGTGGAGGAGCTTGCAGATGCTCAAGAAGTCCATTAGCTTGAAAAACTGCTTCTAATTGGGCGCGCCAGAGTAAATAATTCGTAAAATCGAGCTTCAATAGCACTAAGGAGCGAATATTCGCAATCAGAAATGCAAGTCCAGGGGCAAGATCGATCGTCATCACTCAAAAACAACGCAAATTAATGGCGACAATCATAAATGCGAGAGCAATTCCGACCAGAAGTTCAGAAGAACCACTAAAAAAAACAACGCACAAATGGAATTAATCCAGAAAGGGGGAAGAGCTGAGTAGAGGAAACGTCAAATTGAAGCCGGTGAAGACGAAGAGATATCCGGCGAGGTCAGGACCGTCAGCGATGAGCCATTACAGGCTCTGATACCATGAAGAAATCTATGACTGTCTATGAAGAAGATGGTGAAGAAGAAGATGAAGAAGACACAGAGGTCAGAGAGAGAGAATAATTGCTGCATATTGATTACTGAAGGAGGGAAACAATGGTCTTAAACCCAACTACATTATTACACTTGAGACCCCTGTATTTCTAGAGAACTATACTAAGCCCCAACTTTCTTAGTTTGTGAAACTACAAACAGATACCCTTGTATCTAATACTTATTTCATGCTTCTATCAAGGAGAGTCGTCAACAGATTCATAATATGGTTTTGCGCCTCCCTAATGGGTCAGTAACGGCGATCTTCAAATTTTGGGGCCAATAGCTGTCAGTTACTTACATGAAATTCTCTCAGGAGAATGTGCATGACTTGAGCCAGTTCCTTGATCCCACTCCTCCTCTTTTACATATCAAGAAAATGAGATGCTTTCCGCAATTCCCACCTCAGAAGAGGTACATCATGCTGTTCTTTTTATGAATAAGAACTCTCCAAGTCTTGATGGTTTCACACGTCATAATTTTGTGATTGCTAGAATATTATCTCTACTGATGTTATATGTTAAGTTCAGTGTTTCTTTCAAGGGATTTATATTCTTAAGGCTTACACCTCGACGGAGAGCTCGCCCGAACCAGCTCCTTCGAGCTAGCCCAGAGCTCGTGCGAGCTCAGCCAGCTCGAGCTAGTCCAGAGCTCGTGCAAGCTCCTTGGAGATCTTGATATTCTGCCTTCTTCTCCTTTCCTTCTTCTTGCTTTGTTTTATCACTTTTTCTAAGCCGATTCGAGGCACAAAACCAACAATTATTCTTGTGTTTGGTATATGATTTGCTCACTGCTACTGGGAGACCCGATGACCGTTTTGATTATGTCCTATCAAAAGTTCCTTTATAAAACAAACAAACCAATGAAACCTAAAACCGACCGACCTAGGATTTAAAACTTATTTATATTGGACGTCCCAACATTTTCTTTTCCAATCTAGTCGTTCAGTTTATTTAAGCTGCATGTCATAAAACCCTGTTGCTCAATGTTTTCCAAATTTTTGCTTGTACCTGCGAAAACCAATAGCATGCTGTTAACTGCCGATATTGCTTTTCAATTAATTTATGATACATCATAGGCAATTGCAATTGCTAATGATGTATTAACATATAAACGGTTTATGTAATCTGAAAGAATTACATAAACAAAACCCTTGCTGCTCATGCTCGTTCATAGCCTCTGTGATAACGGAGTTATGAAAGGTTTTCTTATAATAATAACGGAAGGTGAGTGTGTATATATACCATGTACAAAGGTACCAGCCGGTTAAGTTAGCTACATGGATCAGTTGTTTGAAACATTTTGGAGATCGAAGAACCATCCTCATTATTAATCATGAAACGTATGGACTATTTGGAGAAAACTTCGGATTCATGACCTGACAACAACAATATGGCTGAGCTCCGCCAGGGTTGAGCGGGGAAACTCCATATTTTCTACCCAACTCAACTACCTCGAGTTGGATAAATCCAAACCCAAACCTTGATCTTGTTAAAATATAAAGTAGTCCTAAATTGTTTTCTTGTTCCATCGAAAATAATATGCAATTTCAATTGCTAGGGGTTCGTATCAAAATCTGAATGTCAGACATCTACAGATTTCAAAATTCAGTCGCGTAGAGCTCACTAAACGAATTCCGTGCGTGATTGGGCATTTTATCATGCTCATATTCATAGGGGCACCATCGTCAAATGAAAAGATATGAAGTAGCAACTCTAGGATAAACACTAGTCGTAAATGAAAACTTTTCTTCAACCATCGCAAATATATTTTCAATAGTAAATTGCGCATAACACTTATTCTTATTATCATAATAAACCACTAAAATCACAATCGAGAACAATTTAATTTTGCATTACGTGCGGAACTAAAAAAACAAATCAATATTCTACCTAGCTAAATGGTTGTGTAACTAAAAAAACAAATCAATATTCTACCTAGCTAAATGGTTGTGTTCGTTCTGGAGGGAGCGACGCTCATTTTCAAGAACTCGTATCTCCTCTTCCAAGTTTCTGATGATTTGAGTTGCTTCCTGAGCTTCGTGTCTGGACATGGAATTGTTGCCACGTAAATGCGAATGACCCCTGATGTTCTTGTAGTAATTAATTGTCTGTCTCTTGCTCTGTATGAGCTCCGCTATCTCATTCTGCCGAGAAAGATTATCCGCTAAACGTTGCCTCCTCCCTATCTCATTCAGCCACGGGTAATTGTGGTGATGGTTCATCGTTAAGGCTTATAATGTATTCTTCAATAAATGGCTACCTATGAATGTTCCGAGGAAGGGCTACATGTGTTGATATTTATAAAGATCAATAAAAAGGGAATGATTGCGGCATATATGACAGTAAGAACATTCCTCGCAGTGGTGAAAGTAATTTATGGTGTGTTTAAGATTATGATTCATTTTTTTTTTAAACTTGCCAAGAATATTTGAAGCTATGTTGTAACATGGTATAATTATATGTCTGTATGTTATGTTCGAGATACGGAGATATTGTGATGGCGGCATGGAAAAAAAAATCCCCTGTAGTCGCGAATCTTAATTTATGGTGTTTAAGATTGTGATTCATTTTCTATAAAACTTTCCAAGAATATTTGAAGCTATGTTGTAACATGGTATAATTATAAAACTATATGGTATGTTCAGAGATATGAAATATTATGATGGCGGCATGACTAAAAAGAACATCCCTTGTAGTAGCGAATCTTTATTTATGGTGCGTGTAAGTTTGTTATTGATTTTTTTCCAAAAGTCACAAGAATATTTGAAGCTATATAGTAAAATGCTATTCTATATTCAAATCTTATGTTTCGGATACTAAATAATATATTGGCGTTTATTTAGGTTCAATATTGGCGATTTCATGCTAAAAAAAAGATGATGGTGATTCTGAGTAGATTGCATTAAATCTTTACGAAGTATTTTGGTTGCAAAAAAAAAAAAAAAAAAAAAAAACTTTACTATTTAAAAAAAGCGAATAATTCAAATTGATTCCTAAGAATTAATTACAATATTGCCTCTCTAAAGTTGTTTAGGACTCATCCGCAAAGTACACGACTCTTCGAGTAATCGATCTGTCAAAAACCCCCGTCGCATCGGTGCCGCAAGGCTATTTGCGCCACCGTCTCCGTTGCCATCGACGGAACTGAGGTTGTCCACGATTGTGCGCTGATTCATGTTCCTCAATTCAATCAGCAACGCCGCCAACCTCTATATGCCCCACAAGTTGGTTGCGATAGTGGAAGTTTTGTTACTTTTGATATAGAAATATTCAATTCATCACATTCTGCAGTTTCTTCTAAACGTATGTTTTGATGCTTCAACATGTTTTATGCGATTTCTTTGCTTGTGTTTTATCTGACTCGCATAATCTTGATTCTCGAGTTGTTTTTCAATTTTTTTTCGTCTAAAACCCGTGTTGGAAATAAATGAAATAAGAACCTGTGATATCACCTCTAGCTGGAAAATCCAAAAAGTTACCAACAACATTTCAGAAATACGCAATTAGCTTGTATGCCTGAAAGATATCGTTTTGTGACCCATCGTGTTATGAGGCTCCTTTAATAGATTTTAGCATAGTCTATAGCACTTCCAATTGAGTCTCCTCTACGGATGTTGTTTCACCTGAATGCAATCTATTTTTCACACGGTTGAGCTAATGTATTTTCCTGTTGTTCTTTCCTGAAAAGTTTTTATGCGCTTGTGCTAGTATCTTTTCCTGTGGTTGTTTCAGGGAAAAAACATGCATCAAGACACACATTCAACTGGTGAACTTGAGAAATATGCGTGTCTGATCAAAAATATATATTCCTCACCGCTTCGAAGATTTGTTCTCCATTCGACAAAATCTAGTCATCGTTATTGTACATAATTTTGTTCAGAAAGAGAACACCCTGTTCTCTCTGGAACGAAGTTAATTATTCTTCAATTTTGTTCTAATAATTGGCTTATCGGTGATTTATATTCGATCAACGGTTCCAACAACGTCAGAGGAGGTACCTAATCCATTATGCTCATTTCGAAGAAGGTCAATATCTCAATAGTAAGCCATTGCACGAACCCACAATTTCTTTGTTATGTCGAAGCAGCGGAGAAGGGCTCGGTGGTTTGAAAGCAACATAATAAGATTTCCGGCGGGGCCGCATAATTCTTAACATATGGTCCTTGCTCTTGTTCATGACAGCAATTTTTGGTGTTTGGCCAATGTTGATGACGATGGAGGTGGTTGTTGATGAAATTAGGGTTTGTGATCAAGTCGTAATAGGGTCCCGCTTTCTTTACCTAAATTTAGGCGACTTTTTATCTTTTTTTAAGTCATAAAAAAAGTTATAATCAAGTCATTTTCGTTTAAATTTATGTCCGATAACTTGTTTACCTTTTTATAAGAATAAAAAAAGTTAGTTTTTTCCAACTTCAACTTTTTTATCTTTTTACTCCTTAAAACTGTTTTTTTAAGGAGATAAAATAGAACTTAAGTAAACAACCTTTTCTACTAAAAAGGTATCTGAAACTTTTTAGAAAACTTATTAGGCACAAAGTAAACAACATTTTTATCTTTTTCTAGAAAAAGATAAAAAGTCGTCTAAATTTAGGTAAAGAAAGCAGGGCCTAGGTCTTGGAAAGAAGCTTATATTGCTGTACGTGTTCAGCCGGTAATCGTAACAGAATCTCCTCCACAACATCAACTGGGAGTTCCTGCCGGAGAACCCTTTTCTTTCCGTTAATCAGTTCGGTATTTGTGTTTGACATGATCTGCTTACTGCTACGGGAGACCTAATGTCAGTAGCTTGATTGTGTTGTGCAAAACCACAGAGCCTAGACACAGAAATCTGAAAAAACTCCGTAAGATTTTATATCCAAAACTCCAAAAAGAGAGAGATAAATAGATATATTAAACCGGTTGCAAAACTGAATTGATACTCACCAGTTTATTGTTGTCTTCCCGTCCCAAGTTGAGCGGTGGAGACGCAGAAAGTCGCAGTCCGCTGTTTAGTTTTCTCGGTGACCCGTAATGTTATAGGTTTTTCCGTAGGCATGTATATAAATTTAATATATAGTAATAATTATACCTGGGAAAATTGGGTTAGCCTGAAATAGTAATTTTTCCCGAGTCCGATTTCAATTGGGCTGTAAAATTCAGCCCAGACCCGTACCGTTTAATGAATTTCGCTGCCGAATCCTGAATTACACCCGGTCTGGGCTCGGGTTACCGAATTGGGCCGACCGAATTGTAGTCCTACATAAAGGCAGAGCATTTGTCCCTTTCGCTTACCATGCTCACAAGCACAAACATGTGTACAGAATCGGAGAGCAACTCTGCGTAATCACAATTATTACAATCAAGCCACTTTACTTGTATGACTCACGACCAGATTGTGAAGGGGCTCATTAATTGGTTGGCATGGCAATTATGTACTTTTCATTTCCAACCATTTCTTACGTTGTAGTTTTATATAGGGCTTGGTAATATGCAACTCGGCTCCACGATGTTGGGGAATTATTCGTCGAATTCCCGCCGCAACGGAAGCAAAAAATACGCCACACGATCACACACGCCATATAGGAGAAGAAAAACGACACAAGAATTTAACGTGGTTCGGCCAAACCGCCTACATCCACGGGAGGAGGAGAATTTCACTATATCAATGAGGGGATACATCGTAGGGGAGAGACGGCTCAATCCGCGGACTACGTCGACGCGGTACTCTCATCCTCATGGCCTACAACCATGAAACCCTAACCTCACACATCCGCTCAAAAATATCTCTCACCAATCTCTCTCAACTCAACTCAACTCGCTCAATTAGAAACAATAGCTAGCACCTCTTTTTATACTAATATAGAGGAGGTGGAAAAGCCCACCAAGCCCTAGCCATCACCTCCTCAGAGATCACCTCCTCAGAGATCACCTCCTCAGAGGACAAATCAGACGCATCGGGTACACCGATTCGTCTTGCGGAATTCGAGACAAACCCAACAAACTCCACCTTGGCTTGAATTCTGCAAGCGCCTAGCAAATTCCTCAGCCAACTCCGTTGTTGATGTCAACTCCGCCGCATCCGCCATGCTCCAACCGCATGGACCGCCATCGCACCTCTACCGAGATGCTCTGCACCCCCTCCTAGGGCACGCCTCGCACCCCCGACACGGGTGTGTCCCAAAGCATGACTCTTTGGGGAGTAGTGTGGCTCCATCTCTCCACCAGCTAGCTCAACACTGGAGAGTTCACCACCAACCACGTCAAGTGCAAACGAGTTTCCCTTCCTCTTTACTACTGCAGTAGTTTTCTTCATCACCGTTCTCGTCACTTGAGCACCGTCTCGAACAACCTGCAACTTCTGCACAACCTGCACTATCACCATGCTTCAGCGTCCTCACACGTCAACCACGTGTTTCTCTACGCCAGCCATGAGTGCTTCTCCTTGCGCTGTTGCTTCTCCTGTTCGATCACACGCCTTAACCAAGACGTCTTGCAAAGCCACCACTTTGCGAACCCGTCGCAACTTACCTCTCTTCTTGCCTCGAGTTGCTCAAGAGTTATCGTCACGAACCCACACAGAGATATCAGGACGCCACCGCGTGCCATGGCCTCGTCAACTGCGTCCACCGCCTCGATCTCTGCCCTTGGAGCTTCTTGTGAATTTTCTTGCAATAGTTGCCCACATCTTTGACCAGACCCCGTCTGCAACTGTTGCGTCACGTGCTCACAAACACACAAAGCCTACGCTTCTTGCTATGTTGAACAGCAGCTCCACCTGTCAACACACTCCCAAGCCTGCATAGGTTGCCAATCGAACGTTCAATTAGGAAAACGCCTCTAATTGACCCCACCTGATTGGACTTGAACTTGATTGACCCTGATCGCATCCCGTCGTCTTCGATCTTACTATCGATATCGATTGATGCCGATCTTATAAATCCACCCAGAATCTAAAAATTCTGACCGTACCGATGAATCCGTAACGTCCAAAAACATAAGGTTAGACTCCTGACTCATCCAAATCCGATCTACAGGCACGTCGTAACAACCCGAACAAGTTTGGACCGTTGGATCTCACCGCAAACTGCCACGTCAGCATTCTGCAAAATCCAGCTACAACTTGCAGAATCTGATCCCGCCATCGCGTCGGGAACGTCCAAAAACCTAAGGTTCACCTCCTGTTCGAGCCCAATCGGACTTACAGGCAGCTCTGAACACCCGAATCAATTTGGACCACCCGATTCGCATCTTCAACACTTTTTTTTTCCAATTCTTTTCTTGTTTTCTTCTTCGTCCTTTCACCTGCGTGCTCCACCCGGATCGTGAACCTGGCTCTGATACCACTTGTTGGGGAATTATTCGTCGAATTCCCGCCGCAACGGAAGCAAAAAATACGCCACACGATCACACACGCCATATAGGAGAAGAAAAACGACACAAGAATTTAACGTGGTTCGGCCAAACCACCTACATCCACGGGAGGAGGAGAATTTCACTATATCAATGAGGGGATACATCGTAGGGGAGAGACGGCTCAATCCGCGGACTACGTCGACGCGGTACTCTCATCCTCATGGCCTACAACCATGAAACCCTAACCTCACACATCCGCTCAAAAATATCTCTCACCAATCTCTCTCAACTCAACTCAACTCGCTCAATTAGAAACAATAGCTAGCACCTCTTTTTATACTAATATAGAGGAGGTGGAAAAGCCCACCAAGCCCTAGCCATCACCTCCTCAGAGATCACCTCCTCAGAGATCACCTCCTCAGAGGACAAATCAGACGCATCGGGTACACCGATTCGTCTTGCGGAATTCGAGACAAACCCAACACACGACAATACACGAACTCTACAAAAAGTTAACGGGTTTGGGTCGACATGAACCCGCAAGTGCAACGGTTCTAAACAGGTCGCCACGAAACAAACGGGTCACAAATCCCAAACCCGCCTAAAAAAAGACATTATTTTCTTCTATATATTGTAAACCATGGCTATTAATGAGTATATTGACTCGTTAATTACTTGTTAAGTGCTATGAGTTTTGAACACTCTCAATCCCAGGCTGAGTTTTTGGTTTAATTTAAACATGTTGATGTACAATTTGTCTTCGGTTGATTTTAAACACGGATCAATAAACTGATGATGCCTCACATTTGTTTGTCAAAGAAGTTATTCGGTCTTGTCATTTGAAATGAATTTGCCAACGGTAACTGAGCTGCGAAGTACCGTTTCGTTTGATTCAGGTACAAAAGTCGATGACCGTGGAGACAACGTACAACATCGGTTTGGATGTAGAACTAGATGGTCCTCAAATAAATAGCCATTTGATTCTTATGTATACCTTCGTTTTTTGGAATGCGAGCGGGATACAATGGACCTGAAAAGGTGGTCCACACTAAGTTATTGATTCGCTCAAATAAACGTGATATTTTGGTTATTCTCGAACCGCTTAACTCGTTGGATCTTATTCCTAATTTTTTTCTAAGAGTATTGGTATGCCGCCTTTCGTTCAGGGAGAAGACGCGCATTCTTACATATGAGTTTTTTGGAGAGCCAATGTTTCTTTGAGTTTAGTAAGTTCGGCGTTGCAATTCATGACTTTCTCAGTTTTTTTTATGCAGGGGGCTCTTCCCTAGGCTATGTCACTGCAAATGCTTCTTGTTTTCGTCAGGTCCGCATGACGCTGTGGCACGATCTCATTCACATTTCATCTTCAATTCACTGTCCGTGGATGATTGGGGGAGATTTCAATGTTATTTTGTCTGCTTTGGAGAAAATTGGTAGGGGTGCTTTTGATTATCACTCAGCTCGAGAATTTGATTGACAGATGGTAGCTGCTCTAACAGATGCAGGTTATCATGGTACTTGCTTTACATGGTGTAACGAGAGGCACGCGCTCGCGAGGTCATACTGTTGATTGGATCGCATTTTAGTGTCTACTACCTTTCTGCATGCTTTCCCCACAGTAGTTGTCACTCACTTGGCTACGGGAGTCCCGGACCATGCACCGCTTCTTATCAATTTTCGAGCTTAACAACCTAGGTTTCTCGTTTCCTCTTTCACGAAATGTGGTTATCTCATTCTTTCTTTAAAATTTTTTGTTCAACAACACTGCGAGGAAGATATTGGGACTGCCCCAATGGTCACGCTGGTTATGAAACTTGCACGTCTGCGATGTGATTTTACGAAAATGGAAATGGGAAGTCTTTGGCGATGTGACGTGTTGTATTTCCTTGTTTCAGGATGATTTAATCCGCTTGGAAACTAAATCCAATCTAATCCGGCAGTCAAGCAGATATGACAGAGTATTATACGGTTCATCGTAATCTGTCTGATGCTTACAGACAATAAGAATCTCTTTTAAGACAGAAATACAGATTTCTTTGGTTGCACCAGGGAAATCGCGACACCTCTCATTGAAGAAATCTACAACTGTCTATGAAGAAGAAGATGAAGAAGACACAGAGGTCAGAGAGAGAGAATAGTTTCTGCATATTGATTACTGAAGGAGGGAAACCAGGGTTTTAAACCCAACTACATTATTACACTTGAGACCCTTGTATTTCTAGAAAACTATACTAAGCCCCAAATTTCTTAGTTTGTGAAACTACAAACGGATACCCTTGTATCTAATATCCTCCCTCAAACTAAAGTACCTCTTCTCATCTGGCTTCCTGGTCTTTAGTGATTCAAAAACTCTTGTGATGGATGAAATGACACTACTCCAAGATGGGGAACTGATTTCTTAAAGCTGGTAATGGACAATGCCTTGGTGAGCACATCTGCAACTTATTGCTCAGAAGACACATGTGCAACTTGAAGTTTCTTGGCTGAGACTTGTTCTCTTACAAAAGTAAAAGTCAATCTCAATGTGTTTACTCCTTGAGTGAAACACATGATTGTCACTCATAAGCAGAGCTGAGACATTGTCACAAAGAAGAAGAGGAGGATTTTGTAGAGGTATACCTAGATCATGTAACACATATTTGAGCAACATGAGTTCTGCAGAGGTAGATGCCAAGGATCCGTATTCAGCTTCTGTTGATCTTCTTGACATTGTGCCATGTTTCTTAGAGCACCAAGATATGATATTTGATCCTAAAAAGATGCAGTATCCAGTTGTACTTCTTTTGTCTTCAGTGTCCCCAGCCCAGTCTGCATAATAGAAGGCAGTGAGGTTAAAATTGCTAGGTGTGTATTGAAGACCATGATGCATTGTTCCTTTGACATATCTAATAATCCTCTTCACTGCCATATAATCACATTGTCTTGGGTTATGAAGATGCTGACACACTCTGTTTACAGCAAATTGGATATCTGGTCTTGTTACTGTCAAATACTGAAGACCTCCAACAATTCTTCTATAATGAGAAACCTCAGGGAATGACTGAAGATCTGCAGCTGAGAGGTGCAGTTTTGGAGAAATAGGAAATTCACAGGGCTTACAATCTCTCATACCTGCCTTGGATAACAACTCCAGAGCATATTTGGATTGTGAAGAGTCCTTCCTCCACTACCATTGAAATCTCTTCCTCTTGAATTGGTAGGTCTGTAGGTTGTATAAGCTGCTAGGAGATCAGGTGTTTGAAGAAATGACTGAGAGACATTTGTAGTAGAACTCTGTGAACCTGACTTTGGATTACTAGAGATGTGTAGATCTTCAGATAGCAGCAATGCAGACAGTTCATCAGCAGATAGAGGTGCTGATCTAAGTCTTATATTTGACTTAACATGATCAAATGAGGATGGGAGACCACCAAGGATATAGAGTATGAGATCTTCATCAGCAATATGTTCTTGAACTTGCAGTAGTTGATCAACCAAATTTTTAACAAAATCCAGATATTCAACCATTGATTTAGTGCCTTTTTGCAGGCTATAGAGCTGATTTTTGATTTGATGAATGTGTGTTTTAGATACTGAAGAAAACCGCTGACTCAGAACAGTCCATATCTCAAAAGCAGTTGGAAGATGTAAGATCAAACGCAAGACATATACAGAAATGGAAGCTATCAAACAAGTCTTGAGATGTTGATTAGTTTGGCGCCAAGTTATATATGATGGATTAGGGTTAGGAATACCAGAATCATCAGAGATGAAAGATGGAGGTGGAGGAGCTTGCAGATGCTCAAGAAGTCCATTAGCTTGAAAAACTGCTTCTAATTGGGCGCGCCAGAGTAAATAATTCGTAAAATCGAGCTTCAATAGCACTAAGGAGCGAATATTCGCAATCAGAAATGCAAGTCCAGGGGCAAGATCGATCGTCATCACTCAAAAACAACGCAAATTAATGGCGACAATCATAAATGCGAGAGCAATTCCGACCAGAAGTTCAGAAGAACCACTAAAAAAAACAACGCACAAATGGAATTAATCCAGAAAGGGGGAAGAGCTGAGTAGAGGAAACGTCAAATTGAAGCCGGTGAAGACGAAGAGATATCCGGCGAGGTCAGGACCGTCAGCGATGAGCCATTACAGGCTCTGATACCATGAAGAAATCTATGACTGTCTATGAAGAAGATGGTGAAGAAGAAGATGAAGAAGACACAGAGGTCAGAGAGAGAGAATAATTGCTGCATATTGATTACTGAAGGAGGGAAACAATGGTCTTAAACCCAACTACATTATTACACTTGAGACCCCTGTATTTCTAGAGAACTATACTAAGCCCCAACTTTCTTAGTTTGTGAAACTACAAACAGATACCCTTGTATCTAATACTTATTTCATGCTTCTATCAAGGAGAGTCGTCAACAGATTCATAATATGGTTTTGCGCCTCCCTAATGGGTCAGTAACGGCGATCTTCAAATTTTGGGGCCAATAGCTGTCAGTTACTTACATGAAATTCTCTCAGGAGAATGTGCATGACTTGAGCCAGTTCCTTGATCCCACTCCTCCTCTTTTACATATCAAGAAAATGAGATGCTTTCCGCAATTCCCACCTCAGAAGAGGTACATCATGCTGTTCTTTTTATGAATAAGAACTCTCCAAGTCTTGATGGTTTCACACGTCATAATTTTGTGATTGCTAGAATATTATCTCTACTGATGTTATATGTTAAGTTCAGTGTTTCTTTCAAGGGATTTATATTCTTAAGGCTTACACCTCGACGGAGAGCTCGCCCGAACCAGCTCCTTCGAGCTAGCCCAGAGCTCGTGCGAGCTCAGCCAGCTCGAGCTAGTCCAGAGCTCGTGCAAGCTCCTTGGAGATCTTGATATTCTGCCTTCTTCTCCTTTCCTTCTTCTTGCTTTGTTTTATCACTTTTTCTAAGCCGATTCGAGGCACAAAACCAACAATTATTCTTGTGTTTGGTATATGATTTGCTCACTGCTACTGGGAGACCCGATGACCGTTTTGATTATGTCCTATCAAAAGTTCCTTTATAAAACAAACAAACCAATGAAACCTAAAACCGACCGACCTAGGATTTAAAACTTATTTATATTGGACGTCCCAACATTTTCTTTTCCAATCTAGTCGTTCAGTTTATTTAAGCTGCATGTCATAAAACCCTGTTGCTCAATGTTTTCCAAATTTTTGCTTGTACCTGCGAAAACCAATAGCATGCTGTTAACTGCCGATATTGCTTTTCAATTAATTTATGATACATCATAGGCAATTGCAATTGCTAATGATGTATTAACATATAAACGGTTTATGTAATCTGAAAGAATTACATAAACAAAACCCTTGGAAGTTCCTGGATTTGTAATGCTGCTCATGCTCGTTCATAGCCTCTGTGATAACGGAGTTATGAAAGGTTTTCTTATAATAATAACGGAAGGTGAGTGTGTATATATACCATGTACAAAGGTACCAGCCGGTTAAGTTAGCTACATGGATCAGTTGTTTGAAACATTTTGGAGATCGAAGAACCATCCTCATTATTAATCATGAAACGTATGGACTATTTGGAGAAAACTTCGGATTCATGACCTGACAACAACAATATGGCTGAGCTCCGCCAGGGTTGAGCGGGGAAACTCCATATTTTCTACCCAACTCAACTACCTCGAGTTGGATAAATCCAAACCCAAACCTTGATCTTGTTAAAATATAAAGTAGTCCTAAATTGTTTTCTTGTTCCATCGAAAATAATATGCAATTTCAATTGCTAGGGGTTCGTATCAAAATCTGAATGTCAGACATCTACAGATTTCAAAATTCAGTCGCGTAGAGCTCACTAAACGAATTCCGTGCGTGATTGGGCATTTTATCATGCTCATATTCATAGGGGCACCATCGTCAAATGAAAAGATATGAAGTAGCAACTCTAGGATAAACACTAGTCGTAAATGAAAACTTTTCTTCAACCATCGCAAATATATTTTCAATAGTAAATTGCGCATAACACTTATTCTTATTATCATAATAAACCACTAAAATCACAATCGAGAACAATTTAATTTTGCATTACGTGCGGAACTAAAAAAACAAATCAATATTCTACCTAGCTAAATGGTTGTGTAACTAAAAAAACAAATCAATATTCTACCTAGCTAAATGGTTGTGTTCGTTCTGGAGGGAGCGACGCTCATTTTCAAGAACTCGTATCTCCTCTTCCAAGTTTCTGATGATTTGAGTTGCTTCCTGAGCTTCGTGTCTGGACATGGAATTGTTGCCACGTAAATGCGAATGACCCCTGATGTTCTTGTAGTAATTAATTGTCTGTCTCTTGCTCTGTATGAGCTCCGCTATCTCATTCTGCCGAGAAAGATTATCCGCTAAACGTTGCCTCCTCCCTATCTCATTCAGCCACGGGTAATTGTGGTGATGGTTCATCGTTAAGGCTTATAATGTATTCTTCAATAAATGGCTACCTATGAATGTTCCGAGGAAGGGCTACATGTGTTGATATTTATAAAGATCAATAAAAAGGGAATGATTGCGGCATATATGACAGTAAGAACATTCCTCGCAGTGGTGAAAGTAATTTATGGTGTGTTTAAGATTATGATTCATTTTTTTTTTTAAACTTGCCAAGAATATTTGAAGCTATGTTGTAACATGGTATAATTATATGTCTGTATGTTATGTTCGAGATACGGAGATATTGTGATGGCGGCATGGAAAAAAAAATCCCCTGTAGTCGCGAATCTTAATTTATGGTGTTTAAGATTGTGATTCATTTTCTATAAAACTTTCCAAGAATATTTGAAGCTATGTTGTAACATGGTATAATTATAAAACTATATGGTATGTTCAGAGATATGAAATATTATGATGGCGGCATGACTAAAAAGAACATCCCTTGTAGTAGCGAATCTTTATTTATGGTGCGTGTAAGTTTGTTATTGATTTTTTTCCAAAAGTCACAAGAATATTTGAAGCTATATAGTAAAATGCTATTCTATATTCAAATCTTATGTTTCGGATACTAAATAATATATTGGCGTTTATTTAGGTTCAATATTGGCGATTTCATGCTAAAAAAAAGATGATGGTGATTCTGAGTAGATTGCATTAAATCTTTACGAAGTATTTTGGTTGCAAAAAAAAAAAAAAAAAAAAAAAAACTTTACTATTTAAAAAAAGCGAATAATTCAAATTGATTCCTAAGAATTAATTACAATATTGCCTCTCTAAAGTTGTTTAGGACTCATCCGCAAAGTACACGACTCTTCGAGTAATCGATCTGTCAAAAACCCCCGTCGCATCGGTGCCGCAAGGCTATTTACGCCACCGTCTCCGTTGCCATCGACGGAACTGAGGTTGTCCACGATTGTGCGCTGATTCATGTTCCTCAATTCAATCAGCAACGCCGCCAACCTCTATATGCCCCACAAGTTGGTTGCGATAGTGGAAGTTTTGTTACTTTTGATATAGAAATATTCAATTCATCACATTCTGCAGTTTCTTCTAAACGTATGTTTTGATGCTTCAACATGTTTTATGCGATTTCTTTGCTTGTGTTTTATCTGACTCGCATAATCTTGATTCGCGAGTTGTTTTTCAATTTTTTTTCGTCTAAAACCCGTGTTGGAAATAAATGAAATAAGAACCTGTGATATCACCTCTAGCTGGAAAATCCAAAAAGTTACCAACAACATTTCAGAAATACGCAATCTATATATATAATAGCAGAACGAACGTTTGCAAAAACTTCCATATTTCACACCCTTATCCTTTTCTCACTTTCCAAAAATGAATCAATCAATTCAAAATACATACGCCAAGCCATCAATTCGAAAAACACGGCTGCCAGTTATCAATTACCAAAATAACGGCTCCATCTAGCATCACGTTTTTTTTAAATGGAAGGATATACACCTTAGCAACAAAAATAAAGATAAGCCATAAGATTTAGTAAATAAACAAAAATATGTTATCAATAAAGAACGCTTCACACCAATCTCTTATCAATTAAAAAACGGCGTCACCTTATCCAACAAAATTTTAGATAACTAATTTTTAAAATTTTATTTTCTAAAACTTCCATATTTTAGAAAACTTCCATTTTTATTTTTATATTTTGAGAAAATCCGTATTTGTTTTGAAAGTTCCATATTTGAGAACCCTGTCTCTCTCTCATTTTCTAAATTTCGAATCAATAAATTTAAAAACAAAAATTGTTTCGTTTAATTGTTAATATCAATATTTAGCGATATTTCATAACTAATTTTGATCTTTTTTAGAAGACTAATTTCGAAAATTTAATTTTACGGAACCAAATCTTATTTTTTTACTATCCCAGGAAATCTGTCAAATGATATGAAATGGTGATATGGATATCTTTTAAAACAATCCCTTTGTGGTAAAGTCTCTTTCAGCTATCAACCTCTATCTTTCAAAAAAAACTCAACCTCTATATATACTCTCATAATCTTACAGATTCATTTCATCTATTCTCTCTTGCTCCATATCATTTCACGGGTAAATTTTTCTCCTTCTACGTTTTGGGTGAAATGTTCCTTTTTGAATTATAATTTGAGGTAACTTTTGTCGCTCTCAAATATACAGTGATGCTTGGGTCATATTTTAGCTATGGTTTTTCATAGGCTTCCAGTAATGTCTCTTCCCTTTATTTATGTTTCCCTACCATTTTAGTTTGAAATTAGTCCAAATCAATGGGTTCTAGACTTATGTTACAGTAAACTCTAACAATCTAGCAAGGAGGAAACTGCCGTGACATATTTCTTCAAGTTCGACGATTGCTGGTATTGTTTCTATGCTTTACTAGGTTGAAACAAGTTGTCTGCCTTCTCTTTTCTATCTTTCATTTACCATCGTTTTCTCTTTGACTGAAATCGTAAAGGGTACCCCGAAAAAGATATAGTTACTATTTCATCCATTTTCTTAATTTTGCACGAGATCGTACTCGGACTATTCGAGCTCCTTATTCGTGTAAAGGTCTGAAAATACAGGGCAAGAGAAGACATCTCATTCGACGTTGATTTTGGAGCAGTTGACTTTCCAGCACCACGACGAACCCTAAGGTTCAGTTCGGTTGGAATAGCTTCTGATTTTATGTATGTTTATGATATATTTTATCTACTTCTTATTTTTTGCCATTATTATGTAATTTTTCTTTTCTGGTTATCAAATCTGATGGATTCCTTCCTTGCAATTACAATTTTATAGTATTTGCTTATTTGTTATTGCTAAATATTATTCTCCGTTTACTACACGAGGTATTTGAATTGACGAAACGCTGTCATCTTAAAAATCTGGTGCCAGAGCCATCTATCCTTCATGGGTTCCTCATTTGTTCGAATCAAGATTGACTACGGCATATAGAGAATTGCTGTTGAAGTACCATGACCTTTGAGGAGGAAGAAACAGTTTGACTGCCATAGTAAATTAAATAAATTGGAATTTCTTATATTTGATGTAAATGTATCTAATAGTTGGTTATGTTTTATATCATAACTAGGCGATACCCCTCGCTAAAGCGCGGGGCTTTCTACCATATCTTGATTTGAATTGTAGACATTAGAATAACATAATAACTAAACTTCGACTAATACATATGTTGCATAAAATGAACTTTATCTCAAATCAAATGAAAATTTATAGATCTCTATATTTTTATGATTGGTACATCTCTATTATAACGTCACGAAGCCGACATTCTTCCTTTGAAATGGGAAATTGGTCCAGGTGTTTTCCGTTTTTCTTCTTTTATTTGAAGATAAAAAAATTCAATTCTTCTAAAAAAAGTGTAGACATTAGTTAATGTTGTAGTAATCTTATTTGAAATAATAAGAAAAGTGTCTACACATTCGAATTTGTATCGAATTCTTCTAATGCAAATGGCTTATTTTAATGCAGGATTTGTTCAT
Source organism: Linanthus parryae (assembly GCA_023055425.1). Lineage (NCBI taxonomy): Eukaryota > Viridiplantae > Streptophyta > Magnoliopsida > Ericales > Polemoniaceae > Linanthus > Linanthus parryae. The sequence goes on along the minus strand of JALGPY010000004.1, from coordinate 120,663,100 downwards.
CCCTTTTTAAACATAATTGAAACCATTTCGTCATTTTACTTACCAATTTTTCAGAATAGTGAGATTGATAAACAAATTCGTTCAAGAAGATTCTAATAATATTTTTCTATCATAAGCAAAATGCATTCTAAGTTTATCAACCGATATTATTTATATTTATTGCACTTTTTATAATATTATCATACACGCTTTACATCATTATAAAATAAATTTAATATTCACATCATAAGATCTACCAACCTTAAGAGTATTTTCTAATAGAAATTAAGCAGGATAAAAATTGAGGATATGAGGATGGAGATGGACCAATTAGGGAGGCAAATTTCTCAAAAAAACATACGATGTCATTTACATACATGTAGATGAATAAGTGCATGCAACATATGTTTATAAGAATATCAATTCTTACAATTTTATTTGCATGAACATTTAATTGAAATATTAGATCATAATTTATTTTATAAAGTTTCAACACTATAATATACATCAACCAAACATTCACTGAAGAATAAATATTTTTAAATGATAATAAAAGTTACTACTAAAGTTTCTGTACCTATAAACGTTTTTACATCAATTATTCTATTATCATATACATTTTGTGCTAATATTTAAAGCATATTAATATTCAAGTCATAAAAACAATTTATATTATTACATAGAATCAAAATATCATTTTCATATTCCGACAGATGTGTTATATAAATAAAAAATCATAAAGTGATTTATACATTTAAACGATTTGTAGATTTATTATGCTATTACCGTATGTATTTTGCACTAATATGTAAAATATATTTATATTCAGGTTACAAAATCAAACATGAATATTCAATGCTAATTTATAATTCTCTAAAAAAAAGCTAATTTTCCATTATGATATTGAAATGAGTATTGATTGCTCATGAGTTACACTAAAATAGTAACCTTCAAATCATAATGACAAAGCAATAGATAAGTACATGTCGATTTCTCATTGGTTTATTATGAGAAAAATGACACGTAAGATTACACATGTCATATTAATGTTGCTTAAATAATGACAAATGTCGAAACGTGGTTTCACGTGGAGACTTTTCTGCTTTTATATCATATATAAGATTTGTAGATTTATTATGCTATTACCGTATGTATTTTGCACTAATATGTAAAATATATTTATATTCAGGTCACAAAATCAAACATGAATATTCAATGCTAATTTATCATTCTCTAAAAAAAAAGCTAATTTTCCATTATGATATTGAAATGAGTATTGATTGCTCATGAGTTACACTAAAATAGTAACCTTCAAATCATAATGACAAAGTAATAGATAAGTACATGTCGATTTCTCATTGGTTGATTATGAGAAAAATGACACGTAAGATTACACATGTCATATTAATGTTGCTTAAATAATGACAAATGTCGAAACGTGGTTTCACGTGGAGACTTTTCTGCTTTTATATTATATATAAGATAAGATATATAAGATAAGATAAGACATGAGTCTTTGTGGTTATGTTTTATATCATAATAAAGAGACATAATTGAATTCATGCTTCACTGTATTTAATTAATGTTAAGTTGATCGATTTCACTTAGATTCATGTTTCATAATATATAAATCTTTTTAGTGCGAACTCCATTTTATTGATATCAATGTCACTATCAAAATCAATTTTATTGCGAATATAATAGGTCACTCTTGATCATATTTGCTGTAATTTTTCTATACAATATTGGTACTCTTACTATCAATATAACAAAACAAACTAGACAATCTAATGCTAATAAAAAGTTTATTAAGAAAAAATCATATTTTTCTATATAATATTGTTACTCTTACTATCAATATAACAAAACAATGAAGATGATCTAATGCTAATAAAAGTTTATTAAGAAAAATCACTGGGTCTATTAAAAAACTAGACGGATGAAGTTAATGGATATATGGAGATATGGGAACCATTTTTGTGAATAACACATACTATATGAATGAAGTTGATTGGTATAATTTGTTTACTTGATAATGCTTTGAGGAGATATGCATTGTTTTAAATTGATATATATATATATATATATGTATATATATATATATATCTGAATTTTAATATTTTAAGACCAAAGAAAATTACTTTGAGTTTGCAAAAAAAAGGGAATTACTTAAAGAATATATTAGAGTCTGAATTTCAATATTTTAAAACCAATGAAAATTACTTCGAGTTGCAAAAAAAAAGGGGAATTACTTCAAGAATATAATGACTCATAAGATCATCTCAGACCCTGTCATGGATGATAATTTAGCTGAGGGGAAGGGAAGGGGGAGATGGAAGAGAAAGAGGAAAATGATGGGTCTGGTAAAGGGGAGGGGAATGCAGTGAAGTTTATCCAAGTTAGGAATTAAAAAACCATCAGGTTTCATTACTAATTCCACCAATGTTGTGCAGAGCTTGGAAAATACAGTGTTTGAATTTTTATGAGGACCAACAGGAAAGCCCAATATAGCAATTTATTTTCTCAGATTCCATGACTTTAACTTGCAAGCTACTTCCTCTGTCTGCCAAAATGATCACTATTCGTCGGGTCACTTTGACCCGGAGTTTGATTAGCAAAAAAAAAAAAAAAATTGATATTCTTTTCATAATGTTGCAGAGTAAATTTTTATCTACAACACCATGAAAAGATTACCATAAAATTGCATCGTTTTGCCATCCAAATCACCGGATCAAAGTTACACAGTTACGGATGAAAAAGTCAAAATGGAAAGTGTTTGACGAAATGGAGGAAGTATTAAAGATCTATATATAAGCCAACAATATGAAACTTACTACTATTGTTTTCAGTATATATTTTATCGGATGTCGTATTCACAGATAATGAGTTTATGGCCATTTTTTTCTTGGAAAAGTAAGTAAAATGTCGATTTCACTGCATGCCCTTATTGTCGCTGTGTGTACATGTTAATTTTTTTTTTTTTCCGCTGTGAGTACATGTTAACGTTATTTTGTTTAGATAGACAATTGTACCATATTTGAATTTTTTTTCATCCATTATTTTAAATAAAATATATTCCGTGCAATGCACGGACGGTTTGCTAGTTAGCTTGTATGCCTGAAAGATATCGTTTTGTGACCCATCGTGTTATGAGGCTCCTTTAATAGATTTTAGCATAGTCTATAGCACTTCCAATTGAGTCTCCTCTACGGATGTTGTTTCACCTGAATGCAATCTATTTTTCACACGGTTGAGCTAATGTATTTTCCTGTTGTTCTTTCCTGAAAAGTTTTTATGCGCTTGTGCTAGTATCTTTTCCTGTGGTTGTTTCAGGGAAAAAACATGCATCAAGACACACATTCAACTGGTGAACTTGAGAAATATGCGTGTCTGATCAAAAATATATATTCCTCACCGCTTCGAAGATTTGTTCTCCATTCGACAAAATCTAGTCATCGTTATTGTACATAATTTTGTTCAGAAAGAGAACACCCTGTTCTCTCTGGAACGAAGTTAATTATTCTTCAATTTTGTTCTAATAATTGGCTTATCGGTGATTTATATTCGATCAACGGTTCCAACAACGTCAGAGGAGGTACCTAATCCATTATGCTCATTTCGAAGAAGGTCAATATCTCAATAGTAAGCCATTGCACGAACCCACAATTTCTTTGTTATGTCGAAGCAGCGGAGAAGGGCTCGGTGGTTTGAAAGCAACATAATAAGATTTCCGGCGGGGCCGCATAATTCTTAACATATGGTCCTTGCTCTTGTTCATGACAGCAATTTTTGGTGTTTGGCCAATGTTGATGACGATGGAGGTGGTTGTTGATGAAATTAGGGTTTGTGATCAAGTCGTAATAGGGTCCCGCTTTCTTTACCTAAATTTAGGCGACTTTTTATCTTTTTTTAAGTCATAAAAAAAGTTATAATCAAGTTATTTTCGTTTAAATTTATGTCCGATAACTTGTTTACCTTTTTATAAGAATAAAAAAAGTTAGTTTTTTCCAACTTCAACTTTTTTATCTTTTTACTCCTTAAAACTGTTTTTTTAAGGAGATAAAATAGAACTTAAGTAAACAACCTTTTCTACTAAAAAGGTATCTGAAACTTTTTAGAAAACTTATTAGGCACAGAGTAAACAACATTTTTATCTTTTTCTAGAAAAAGATAAAAAGTCGTCTAAATTTAAGTAAAGAAAGCAGGGCCTAGGTCTTGGAAAGAAGCTTATATTGCTGTACGTGTTCAGCCGGTAATCGTAACAGAATCTCCTCCACAACATCAACTGGGAGTTCCTGCCGGAGAACCCTTTTCTTTCCGTTAATCAGTTCGGTATTTGTGTTTGACATGATCTGCTTACTGCTACGGGAGACCTAATGTCAGTAGCTTGATTGTGTTGTGCAAAACCACAGAGCCTAGACACAGAAATCTGAAAAAACTCCGTAAGATTTTATATCCAAAACTCCAAAAAGAGAGAGATAAATAGATATATTAAACCGGTTGCAAAACTGAATTGATACTCACCAGTTTATTGTTGTCTTCCCGTCCCAAGTTGAGCGGTGGAGACGCAGAAAGTCGCAGTCCGCTGTTTAGTTTTCTCGGTGACCCGTAATGTTATAGGTTTTTCCGTAGGCATGTATATAAATTTAATATATAGTAATAATTATACCTGGGAAAATTGGGTTAGCCTGAAATAGTAATTTTTCCCGAGTCCGATTTCAATTGGGCTGTAAAATTCAGCCCAGACCCGTACCGTTTAATGAATTTTGCTGCCGAATCCCGAATTACACCCGGTCTGGGCTCGGGTTACCGAATTGGGCCGACCGAATTGTAGTCCTACATAAAGGCAGAGCATTTGTCCCTTTCGCTTACCATGCTCACAAGCACAAACATGTGTACAGAATCGGAGAGCAACTCTGCGTAATCACAATTATTACAATCAAGCCACTTTACTTGTATGACTCACGACCAGATTGTGAAGGGGCTCATTAATTGGTTGGCATGGCAATTATGTACTTTTCATTTCCAACCATTTCTTACGTTGTAGTTTTATATAGGGCTTGGTAATATGCAACTCGGCTCCACGACAATACACGAACTCTACAAAAAGTTAACGGGTTTGGGTCGACATGAACCCGCAAGTGCAACGGTTCTAAACAGGTCGCCACGAAACAAACGGGTCACAAATCCCAAACCCGCCTAAAAAAAGACATTATTTTCTTCTATATATTGTAAACCATGGCTATTAATGAGTATATTGACTCGTTAATTACTTGTTAAGTGCTATGAGTTTTGAACACTCTCAATCCCAGGCTGAGTTTTTGGTTTAATTTAAACATGTTGATGTACAATTTGTCTTCGGTTGATTTTAAACACGGATCAATAAACTGATGATGCCTCACATTTGTTTGTCAAAGAAGTTATTCGGTCTTGTCATTTGAAATGAATTTGCCAACGGTAACTGAGCTGCGAAGTACCGTTTCGTTTGATTCAGGTACAAAAGTCGATGACCGTGGAGACAACGTACAACATCGGTTTGGATGTAGAACTAGATGGTCCTCAAATAAATAGCCATTTGATTCTTATGTATACCTTCGTTTTTTGGAATGCGAGCGGGATACAATGGACCTGAAAAGGTGGTCCACACTAAGTTATTGATTCGCTCAAATAAACGTGATATTTTGGTTATTCTCGAACCGCTTAACTCGTTGGATCTTATTCCTAATTTTTTTCTAAGAGTATTGGTATGCCGCCTTTCGTTCAGGGAGAAGACGCGCATTCTTACATATGAGTTTTTTGGAGAGCCAATGTTTCTTTGAGTTTAGTAAGTTCGGCGTTGCAATTCATGACTTTCTCAGTTTTTTTTATGCTGGGGGCTCTTCCCTAGGCTATGTCACTGCAAATGCTTCTTGTTTTCGTCAGGTCCGCATGACGCTGTGGCACGATCTCATTCACATTTCATCTTCAATTCACTGTCCGTGGATGATTGGGGGAGATTTCAATGTTATTTTGTCTGCTTTGGAGAAAATTGGTAGGGGTGCTTTTGATTATCACTCAGCTCGAGAATTTGATTGACAGATGGTAGCTGCTCTAACAGATGCAGGTTATCATGGTACTTGCTTTACATGGTGTAACGAGAGGCACGCGCTCGCGAGGTCATACTGTTGATTGGATCGCATTTTAGTGTCTACTACCTTTCTGCATGCTTTCCCCACAGTAGTTGTCACTCACTTGGCTACGGGAGTCCCGGACCATGCACCGCTTCTTATCAATTTTCGAGCTTAACAACCTAGGTTTCTCGTTTCCTCTTTCACGAAATGTGGTTATCTCATTCTTTCTTTAAAATTTTTTGTTCAACAACACTGCGAGGAAGATATTGGGACTGCCCCAATGGTCACGCTGGTTATGAAACTTGCACGTCTGCGATGTGATTTTACGAAAATGGAAATGGGAAGTCTTTGGCGATGTGACGTGTTGTATTTCCTTGTTTCAGGATGATTTAATCCGCTTGGAAACTAAATCCAATCTAATCCGGCAGTCAAGCAGATATGACAGAGTATTATACGGTTCATCGTAATCTGTCTGATGCTTACAGACAATAAGAATCTCTTTTAAGACAGAAATACAGATTTCTTTGGTTGCACCAGGGAAATCGCGACACCTCTCATTGAAGAAATCTACAACTGTCTATGAAGAAGATGATGAAGAAGAAGATGAAGAAGACACAGAGGTCAGAGAGAGAGAATAGTTTCTGCATATTGATTACTGAAGGAGGGAAACCAGGGTTTTAAACCCAACTACATTATTACACTTGAGACCCTTGTATTTCTAGAAAACTATACTAAGCCCCAAATTTCTTAGTTTGTGAAACTACAAACGGATACCCTTGTATCTAATATCCTCCCTCAAACTAAAGTACCTCTTCTCATCTGGCTTCCTGGTCTTTAGTGATTCAAAAACTCTTGTGATGGATGAAATGACACTACTCCAAGATGGGGAACTGATTTCTTAAAGCTGGTAATGGACAATGCCTTGGTGAGCACATCTGCAACTTATTGCTCAGAAGACACATGTGCAACTTGAAGTTTCTTGGCTGAGACTTGTTCTCTTACAAAAGTAAAAGTCAATCTCAATGTGTTTACTCCTTGAGTGAAACACATGATTGTCACTCATAAGCAGAGCTGAGACATTGTCACAAAGAAGAAGAGGAGGATTTTGTAGAGGTATACCTAGATCATGTAACACATATTTGAGCAACATGAGTTCTGCAGAGGTAGATGCCAAGGATCCGTATTCAGCTTCTGTTGATCTTCTTGACATTGTGCCCTGTTTCTTAGAGCACCAAGATATGATATTTGATCCTAAAAAGATGCAGTATCCAGTTGTACTTCTTTTGTCTTCAGTGTTCCCAGCCCAGTCTGCATAATAGAAGGCAGTGAGGTTAAAATTGCTAGGTGTGTATTGAAGACCATGATGCATTGTTCCTTTGACATATCTAATAATCCTCTTCACTGCCATATAATCACATTGTCTTGGGTTATGAAGATGCTGACACACTCTGTTTACAGCAAATTGGATATCTGGTCTTGTTACTGTCAAATACTGAAGACCTCCAACAATGCTTCTATAATGAGAAACCTCAGGGAATGACTGAAGATCTGCAGCTGAGAGGTGCAGTTTTGGAGAAATAGGAAATTCACAGGGCTTACAATCTCTCATACCTGCCTTGGATAACAACTCCAGAGCATATTTGGATTGTGAAGAGTCCTTCCTCCACTACCATTGAAATCTCTTCCTCTTGAATTGGTAGGTCTGTAGGTTGTATAAGCTGCTAGGAGATCAGGTGTTTGAAGAAATGACGGAGAGACATTTGTAGTAGAACTCTGTGAACCTGACTTTGGATTACTAGAGATGTGTAGATCTTCAGATAGCAGCAATGCAGACAGTTCATCAGCAGATAGAGGTGCTGATCTAAGTCTTATATTTGACTTAACATGATCAAATGAGGATGGGAGACCACCAAGGATATAGAGTATGAGATCTTCATCAACAATATGTTCTTGAACTTGCAGTAGTTGATCAACCAAATTTTTAACAAAATCCAGATATTCAACCATTGATTTAGTGCCTTTTTGCAGGCTATAGAGCTGATTTTTGATTTGATGAATGTGTGTTTTAGATACTGAAGAAAACCGCTGACTCAGAACAGTCCATATCTCAAAAGCAGTTGGAAGATGTAAGATCAAACGCAAGACATATACAGAAATGGAAGCTATCAAACAAGTCTTGAGATGTTGATTAGTTTGGCGCCAAGTTATATATGATGGATTAGGGTTAGGAATACCAGAATCATCAGAGATGAGAGATGGAGGTGGAGGAGCTTGCAGATGCTCAAGAAGTCCATTAGCTTGAAAAACTGCTTCTAATTGGGCGCGCCAGAGTAAATAATTCGTAAAATCGAGCTTCAATAGCACTAAGGAGCGAATATTCGCAATCAGAAATGCAAGTCCAGGGGCAAGATCGATCGTCATCACTCAAAAACAACGCAAATTAATGGCGACAATCATAAATGCGAGAGCAATTCCGACCAGAAGTTCAGAAGAACCACTAAAAAAAACAACGCACAAATGGAATTAATCCAGAAAGGGGGAAGAGCTGAGTAGAGGAAACGTCAAATTGAAGCCGGTGAAGACGAAGAGATATCCGGCGAGGTCAGGACCGTCAGCGATGAGCCATTACAGGCTCTGATACCATGAAGAAATCTATGACTGTCTATGAAGAAGATGGTGAAGAAGAAGATGAAGAAGACACAGAGGTCAGAGAGAGAGAATAATTGCTGCATATTGATTACTGAAGGAGGGAAACAATGGTCTTAAACCCAACTACATTATTACACTTGAGACCCCTGTATTTCTAGAGAACTATACTAAGCCCCAACTTTCTTAGTTTGTGAAACTACAAACAGATACCCTTGTATCTAATACTTATTTCATGCTTCTATCAAGGAGAGTCGTCAACAGATTCATAATATGGTTTTGCGCCTCCCTAATGGGTCAGTAACGGCGATCTTCAAATTTTGGGGCCAATAGCTGTCAGTTACTTACATGAAATTCTCTCAGGAGAATGTGCATGACTTGAGCCAGTTCCTTGATCCCACTCCTCCTCTTTTACATATCAAGAAAATGAGATGCTTTCCGCAATTCCCACCTCAGAAGAGGTACATCATGCTGTTCTTTTTATGAATAAGAACTCTCCAAGTCTTGATGGTTTCACACGTCATAATTTTGTGATTGCTAGAATATTATCTCTACTGATGTTATATGTTAAGTTCAGTGTTTCTTTCAAGGGATTTATATTCTTAAGGCTTACACCTCGACGGAGAGCTCGCCCGAACCAGCTCCTTCGAGCTAGCCCAGAGCTCGTGCGAGCTCAGCCAGCTCGAGCTAGTCCAGAGCTCGTGCAAGCTCCTTGGAGATCTTGATATTCTGCCTTCTTCTCCTTTCCTTCTTCTTGCTTTGTTTTATCACTTTTTCTAAGCCGATTCGAGGCACAAAACCAACAATTATTCTTGTGTTTGGTATATGATTTGCTCACTGCTACTGGGAGACCCGATGACCGTTTTGATTATGTCCTATCAAAAGTTCCTTTATAAAACAAACAAACCAATGAAACCTAAAACCGACCGACCTAGGATTTAAAACTTATTTATATTGGACGTCCCAACATTTTCTTTTCCAATCTAGTCGTTCAGTTTATTTAAGCTGCATGTCATAAAACCCTGTTGCTCAATGTTTTCCAAATTTTTGCTTGTACCTGCGAAAACCAATAGCATGCTGTTAACTGCCGATATTGCTTTTCAATTAATTTATGATACATCATAGGCAATTGCAATTGCTAATGATGTATTAACATATAAACGGTTTATGTAATCTGAAAGAATTACATAAACAAAACCCTTGGAAGTTCCTGGATTTGTAATGCTGCTCATGCTCGTTCATAGCCTCTGTGATAACGGAGTTATGAAAGGTTTTCTTATAATAATAACGGAAGGTGAGTGTGTATATATACCATGTACAAAGGTACCAGCCGGTTAAGTTAGCTACATGGATCAGTTGTTTGAAACATTTTGGAGATCGAAGAACCATCCTCATTATTAATCATGAAACGTATGGACTATTTGGAGAAAACTTCGGATTCATGACCTGACAACAACAATATGGCTGAGCTCCGCCAGGGTTGAGCGGGGAAACTCCATATTTTCTACCCAACTCAACTACCTCGAGTTGGATAAATCCAAACCCAAACCTTGATCTTGTTAAAATATAAAGTAGTCCTAAATTGTTTTCTTGTTCCATCGAAAATAATATGCAATTTCAATTGCTAGGGGTTCGTATCAAAATCTGAATGTCAGACATCTACAGATTTCAAAATTCAGTCGCGTAGAGCTCACTAAACGAATTCCGTGCGTGATTGGGCATTTTATCATGCTCATATTCATAGGGGCACCATCGTCAAATGAAAAGATATGAAGTAGCAACTCTAGGATAAACACTAGTCGTAAATGAAAACTTTTCTTCAACCATCGCAAATATATTTTCAATAGTAAATTGCGCATAACACTTATTCTTATTATCATAATAAACCACTAAAATCACAATCGAGAACAATTTAATTTTGCATTACGTGCGGAACTAAAAAAACAAATCAATATTCTACCTAGCTAAATGGTTGTGTAACTAAAAAAACAAATCAATATTCTACCTAGCTAAATGGTTGTGTTCGTTCTGGAGGGAGCGACGCTCATTTTCAAGAACTCGTATCTCCTCTTCCAAGTTTCTGATGATTTGAGTTGCTTCCTGAGCTTCGTGTCTGGACATGGAATTGTTGCCACGTAAATGCGAATGACCCCTGATGTTCTTGTAGTAATTAATTGTCTGTCTCTTGCTCTGTATGAGCTCCGCTATCTCATTCTGCCGAGAAAGATTATCCGCTAAACGTTGCCTCCTCCCTATCTCATTCAGCCACGGGTAATTGTGGTGATGGTTCATCGTTAAGGCTTATAATGTATTCTTCAATAAATGGCTACCTATGAATGTTCCGAGGAAGGGCTACATGTGTTGATATTTATAAAGATCAATAAAAAGGGAATGATTGCGGCATATATGACAGTAAGAACATTCCTCGCAGTGGTGAAAGTAATTTATGGTGTGTTTAAGATTATGATTCATTTTTTTTTTAAACTTGCCAAGAATATTTGAAGCTATGTTGTAACATGGTATAATTATATGTCTGTATGTTATGTTCGAGATACGGAGATATTGTGATGGCGGCATGGAAAAAAAAATCCCCTGTAGTCGCGAATCTTAATTTATGGTGTTTAAGATTGTGATTCATTTTCTATAAAACTTTCCAAGAATATTTGAAGCTATGTTGTAACATGGTATAATTATAAAACTATATGGTATGTTCAGAGATATGAAATATTATGATGGCGGCATGACTAAAAAGAACATCCCTTGTAGTAGCGAATCTTTATTTATGGTGCGTGTAAGTTTGTTATTGATTTTTTTTCAAAAGTCACAAGAATATTTGAAGCTATATAGTAAAATGCTATTCTATATTCAAATCTTATGTTTCGGATACTAAATAATATATTGGCGTTTATTTAGGTTCAATATTGGCGATTTCATGCTAAAAAAAAGATGATGGTGATTCTGAGTAGATTGCATTAAATCTTTACGAAGTATTTTGGTTGCAAAAAAAAAAAAAAAAAAAAACTTTACTATTTAAAAAAAGCGAATAATTCAAATTGATTCCTAAGAATTAATTACAATATTGCCTCTCTAAAGTTGTTTAGGACTCATCCGCAAAGTACACGACTCTTCGAGTAATCGATCTGTCAAAAACCCCCGTCGCATCGGTGCCGCAAGGCTATTTACGCCACCGTCTCCGTTGCCATCGACGGAACTGAGGTTGTCCACGATTGTGCGCTGATTCATGTTCCTCAATTCAATCAGCAACGCCGCCAACCTCTATATGCCCCACAAGTTGGTTGCGATAGTGGAAGTTTTGTTACTTTTGATATAGAAATATTCAATTCATCACATTCTGCAGTTTCTTCTAAACGTATGTTTTGATGCTTCAACATGTTTTATGCGATTTCTTTGCTTGTGTTTTATCTGACTCGCATAATCTTGATTCTCGAGTTGTTTTTCAATTTTTTTTCGTCTAAAACCCGTGTTGGAAATAAATGAAATAAGAACCTGTGATATCACCTCTAGCTGGAAAATCCACAAAGTTACCAACAACATTTCATAATTAAGCAATTAGCATTTCACAAAGATATCGTTTTGTATAGGCTATAGCACTTCCAATTGAGTCTCCTTTACGGATGTTGTTTCACCTGAATGCAATTGTTTTCACGCGGTTCAGCTAATGTATTTTCCTGTTGTCCTTTCATGAAAAGTTTTTATGCGCTTGTGCTAATATCTTTTCCTTTTTTTTCAGGGAAAAAACAAGCATCAAGACACACATTCAATATGCGTGTCTGATCGAAAATATATCTTCCTCACCGCTTCGAAGATTTGTTCTCCATTCGACAAAATCATCAAGTCATCGTTATTGTACATAATTTTGTTCAGAAAGAAAACACCCTGTTCTCTCTGGAACGAAGTTAATTATTCTTCAATTTTGTTCTAATAAGTGGCTTATCGGTGATTTATATTCGATCAACGGTTCCAACAATGTCAGAGGAGGTACCTAATCCATTAGTGCTCATTTCGAAGAAGGTCAATATCTCAATAGTAAGCCATTGCACGAACCCACAATTTCTTTGTTATAACATTCGCAACATAATAAGATTTCCGGCGGGGTCGCATAATTCTTAACATATGGTCCTTACTCTTGTTCATGACAGCAATGTTGGTGTTTGGCGAATGTTGATGACGATGGAGGTTGGTGTTTGGCGAATGTTGATGACGATGGAGGTGGTTGTTGATGAAATTAGGATTTGTGATCAAGTCGTAATAGGTCTTGGAAAGGAGCTTATATTGCTGTACGTGTTCAGCCGCTAATCGTAACAGAATCTCCTCCACAACATCAACTGGGAGTTCCTGCCGGAGAACCCTTTTCTTTCCGTTAATCAGTTCGGTATTTGTGTTTGACATGATCTGCTTACTGCTACGGGAGACTTAATGTCAGTAGCTTGATTGTGTTGTGCAAAACCACATAGCCTAGACACAGAAATCTGAAAAAACTCCAAAAGATTTTATATCAAAAACTCCAAAAAGAGAGAGATAAATAGATAAAAACTCCAAAAAGAGAGAGATAAATAGATAAATTTAACCGGTTGCAAAACTGAATAGATACTCACCAGTTTATTGTTGTCTTCCCGCCCCAAGTTGAGCGGTGGAGACACAGAAAGTCGCAGTCCGCTGTTTAGTTTTCTCGGTGACCCGTAATGTTATAGGTTTTTCCGTAGGCATGTATATAAATTTAATATATAGTAATAATTATACCTGGGAAAATTGGGTTAGCCTGAAATAGTAATTTTTCCCGAGTCCAGATTTCAATTGGGCTGTAAAATTCAGCCCAGACCCGTACCATTTAATGAATTTTGCTGCCGAATACCGAATTACACCCGGTCTGGGCTCGGTTTACCGAATTGGGCCGACCGAATTGTAGTCCTACATAAAGGCAGAGCATTTGTCCCTTTCGCTTACCATGCCGCTTGTAAAATTGATCACAAGCACAAACATGTGTACAGAATCGGAGGGCAACTCTGCGTAATCACAATTATTACAATCAAGCCACTTTACTTGTATGACTCACGACCAGATTGTGAATTGGTTGGCATGGCAATTATGTACTTTTCATTTCCAACCATTTCTTACGTTGTAGTTTTATATAGGGCTTGGTAATATGCAACTCGGCTCCACGACAATACACGAACTCTACAAAAAGTTAACGGGTTTGGGTCGACATGAACCCGCAAGTGCAACGGTTCTAAACAGGTCGCCACGAAACAAACGGGTCACAGATCCCGAACCCGCCTAAAAAAAGACATTATTTTCTTCTATTTATTGTAAACCATGGCTATTAATGAGTATATTGACTCGTTAATTACTTGTTAAGTGCTATGAGTTTTGAACACTCTCAATCCCAGGCTGAGTTTTTGGTTTAATTTAAACATGTTGATGCACAATTTGTCTTCGGTTAATTTTAAACACGGATCAATAAACTGATGATGCCTCACATTTGTTTGTCAAAGGAGTTATTCGGTCTTGTCATGTGAAATGAAGTTGCCAACGGTAACTGAGCTGCGAAGTACCGTTTCGTTTGATTCAGGTACAAAAGTCGATGACCGTGGAGAGAACGTACAACGTCGGTTTGGATGTAGAACTAGACGGTCCTTAAATAAATAGCCATTTGATTCTTATGTATACCTTTGTTTTTTGGAATGCGAGCGGGATACAGTGGACCTGAAAGGTGGTCCACACTAAGTTATTGATTCGCTCAAATAAACGTGATATTTTGGTTATTTTTGAACCGCTTAACTCGTTGGATCTTATTCCTAATTTTTTTCTAAGAGTATTGGTATGCCATATTTCGTTCAAGGAGAAGACGCGCATTCTTACCTATGAGTTTTCTGGAGAGCCAATGTTTCTTTGAGTTTAGTAAGTTCGGCGTTGCAATTCATGACTTTCTTAGTTTTTTTCCTCTTCCCTAGGCTATGTCACTGCAAATGTTTCTTGTTTTCGTCAGGTCCGCATGACGCTGTGGCACGATCTCATTCACATTTCATCTTCAATTCACTGTCCGTGGATGATTGGGGGAGATTTCAATGTTATTTTGTCTGCTTTGGAGAAAATTGGTAGGGGTGCTTTGTATTATCACTCAGCTCGAGAATTTGATTGACAGATGGTAGCTGCTCTAACAGATGCAGGTTATCATGGTTCTTGCTTTACATGGTGTAACGAGAGGCACGGGCTCGCGAGGTCATACTGTTGATTGGATCGCATTTTAGTGTCTACTACCTTTCTGCTGGCTTTCCCCACAGTAGTTGTCACTCACTTGGCTACGGGAGTCCCGGACCATGCACCGCTTCTTATCAATTTTCGAGCTTAACAACCTAGGTTTCTTGTTTCCTCTTTCACGAAATGTGGTTGTCTCATTCTTTCTTTAAAAATTTTTGTTCAACAACACTGGGAGGAAGATATTGGGACTGCCCCAATGGTCACGCTGTATTGAAACTTGCACGTCTGCGATGTGATTTTACGAAAATGGAAATGGGAAGTCATTGGCGATGTGACGCGTTGTAGTTCCTCGTTTCAGGATTATTTAATCCGCTTGGATAACTAAATCCAATATAATCCGGCAGTCAAGCAGATATGACAGAGTATTATACGGTTCGTCGTAATCTGTCTGATGCTTACAGACAAGAAGAATCTCTTAAGACAGAAATCCGGATTTCTTTGGTTGCACCTGGGAAATCGCAACACCTCTCATTGAAGAAATCTAAAACTGTCTATGAAGAAGATGATGAAGAAGAAGTTGAAGAAGACACAGAGGTCAGAGAGAGAGAATATAGTTTCTGCATATTGATTATTGAAGGAGGGAAACCAGGGTTTTAAACCCAACTACATTATTACACTTGAGACCCCTGTATTTCTAGAGAACTATACTAAGCCCCAACTTGCTTAGTTTTTTAAACTACAAATGGATACCCTTGTATCTAATATCCTCCCTCAAACTAAAGTACCTCTTCTCATCTGGCTTCCTGGTCTTTAGTGATTCAAAAACTCTTGTGATGGATGAAATGACACTACTCCAAGATGGGGAACTGATTTCTGAAAGCTGGTAATGGACAATGCCTTGGTGAGCACATCTGCAACTTGATGCTCAGAAGACACATGTGCAACTTGAATTTTCTTGGCTGAGACTTTTTCTCTTACAAAAGTAAAAGTCAATCTCAATGTGTTTACTCCTTGAGTGAAACACATGATTGACACTCATGAGCAGAGCTGAGACATTGTCACAAAGAAGAAGAGGAGGATTTTGCAGAGGTAGATGCCAAGGCTTTGTATTCAGCTTCAGTTGATCTTCTTGACATTGTGCCCTGTTTCTTAGAGAACCAAAATATGATATTTGATCCTAAAAAGATGCAGTATCCAGTTGTACTTCTTTTGTCTTCAATGTCTCCAGCCCAGTCTGCATAATAGAAGGCAGTGATGTTAAAATTGCTAGGTGTGGATTGAAGACCATGATGCATTGTAACTTTGACATATATAATAATCCTCTTCACTGCCATATAATCACATTGTCTTGGGTTATGAAGATGCTGACACACTCTGTTTACAGCAAATTGGATATCTGGTCTTGGAACTGTCAAATACTGAAGACCTCCAACAATGCTTCTATAATGAGAAACCTCAGGAAATGACTGAAGATCTGCAGCTGAGAGGTGCATTTTTTGAGCAATAGGAGATTCACAGGGCTTACAATCTCTCATACCTGCCTTGGATAACAAATCCAGAGCACATTTGGATTGTTGCAGGTGAATGCCATCTGAAGAGGTACTGAACTGAATTCCCTGAAAATATGACAGTTTTCCCTGATCTTTCATAGCAAATTGAGTAGACATATGAGTAACTAGCTCAGTGTTCAGAGAGCAATTGTTACCTGTTATTAGTATATCATCCACATAGACCAGTACTACTATAGTTGTAGTGGTTAAGTGATAGACAAATAATGATGCCTCTGCTAAACTGAGCTTGAATCCAGCTTTGACTAAGAACTGAGACAACATCGTATACCATGCTGTGAGTGCCTGTTTCAATCTATAGAGGGACTTGTGAAGTCTGCATACCAAGTTGTCATGTGTTTCAAAGCCTGGAGGTTGCCACATATACACTTCTTCCTCTAAAGTACCATGTGTAAGAAAGCATTACTGACATCAAGTTGCCTGATGTCCCAATGCTGTGTCAAAGGCTAGGCTCAGAACAATTCTCACAGTTTGTTGTCTAGCTACAGGACTTTATGTTTTTGCATAATCTAGACCATACTGTTGATGAAACTCTTTTCCTACTAATCTGGCCTTGTATCTAGCAACTGAACCATCTGAGTTCCTTTTGATCTTGAACACCAATTTATATCCAATAAGTTTTCTAGATGGTGGAAGAGACACCAGAGACCAGGTGTGTTGGTGTTTCAAAGCCAAAATTTCTTCATTCATTGCTGCAATCCAGTGTGAACTCTTCATTGCTTCAATATGATTCTGGGGTTCAGTATCCACGTATAGTTTTGAGCAAGAGTTGACCACATATTTGGGGTTAGGTTTATGAATACCACTCTTAGATCTGGTTGTCATTGTGTGAGGAATGGGAGTGATAGAATCAAGAGGTGCAGAAGAGGAGCTAGCTATAGACTGTGCAGGTGATTCAAGAAGAGGTGAAGGTGGTAAGGAAGGTAGGGATGAAGATGGTGAATTTCTAGCAGTTGGTTGTATTATGACAAATTAAGAAGGTGTGGAAATAGGTGAAGGTGGTGGAGTAAATAGTGGTGCAAATTGTAACCAAGAAGAGATATATGATGGGGGGTTTTAGTGCAGTAGAAGGAGTAGGTGTATGATTAGAAAAAGGAAATGTATTTTCAAAGAACTTAACATGTCTTGAGACATAGACTGTTGAGGTAGCAATGTCAAGACACTTGTAGCCTTTGGTCGCCACGAAACAAACGGGTCACAGATCCAAAACCCGCCTAAAAAAGACATTATTTTCTTTTATTTATTGTAAACCATGGCTGTTAATGAGTATATTGACTTGCTAATTACTTGTTAAGTGCTCTGAGTTTTAAACACTCTCAATCCCAGGCCGAGTTTTTGGTTAAATTTTAACATGATGTACAATTTGTCTTCGGTTGATTTTAAACACACGGGTCGGATCAATAAACTGATGATGATGCCTCACATTTGTTTGTCAAATGAGTTATTCGGTTTTGTCATGTCAAAAGATGTTGCCAACGGAAACTGAGCTGCGAAGTACCATTTCGTTTGATTCAGGTACACAAGTAAATGACCGTGGAGAGAATGTACAACGTCGGTTTGGATGGTGAACTAGACGGTCCTCAAATAGATACCCATCTGATTCTTATGTATGCCTTCGTTTTTTGGAATGCGAGCAGGATACAATGAACCTGAAAAAGTGGCCCACACTAAGTTATTGATTCGCTCACATAAAGTGATACTTTGGTTATTCTCGAACCGCTTAAGTCGTTTGGATCTTATTCCTACTTTTTTCTAAAAGTATCGGTATGCCGTATTTCGTTCAGGGAGAAGACCCATATTCTTACGTATAAGTTTTCTGGAGAGCCAGTGTTTTTTTGAGTTTAGTAAGTTCCGCGTCGCAGTTCATGACTTTCTCAGTTTTTTTTATGCGGGGGCTCTTCCCTAGGTTATGTCACTGCAAATGCTTCTTGTTTTCGTCAGGACCGCATGACGTTGTGGCACGATCTCATTCACATGTCATCTTCGATTCACTGTCCGTGGATGATTGGGGGAGATTTCAATGTTATTTTGTTTGCTTTGGAGAAAAATGGTAGGGGTATGTCAACTCGAGAATTTTTGGTTTGACAGATGGTAGGTGCTCTAACAGATGCAGATTATCAGGGTTCTTGCTTTACATGGTGTAACAAGAGGCACGGGCTCGCGAGGTCATACTATTGATTGGATTGCATTTTAGTGTCTACTACCTTTCTGCAGGCTTTTCCCTCAGTAGTTGGGGTCCTTATTCCTTTCTCATCTGCTAATGGCTGTTCCTGGTTTGTTCCTCCAATTACCCTTGGAGCCGTAGCAGCAATGACTGCATTCCCAGTGGTCTTTGGCCCATTGTTGCTTTTGTTTTCGTTGACCACACGACGGGCATTATGGCTTTCATGGATTGGCGGTTTGATCTCAGCGACGTTTCCCCCTGCCTTTTCTGTCTCCACCACCCCAAACTCCCGCCAATCTTCTATCTTCATCAAAATCACGAATTTTAACTATAGGGTTTGGCGAAAGATTGGCTTGACTAAGCATCCTTTTCTCCTCTAAATCCGCTGTTGCAGATACCTCCTCCGCTGATTTGGCCTTCTGAGCAGCTGTAAGTCGCGTCTTGGGGGTCTCCACATTCAAGAATGAATCACTTGCGAGGGGGTTGTCAAAGGTCGACATACCCATCGACGTCTCCCTGTCTTGATTCTTCTCCACTTCCATCGCTGTATTCGTTACTTCGTCACCATCAGCACTGAGATTTTCTGAAACTTGGGTAGCATCTTCCTTCTGAGTACCCGACGGATTAACCGCAGCTGTTGACCCGTTATCTACTGTTGGGGGGGGGGGGGGCTTTGGATTCTCCACTTCCTTTATTCTTTAGTCATCAAAAAGTCTTCTCCTTGCTTGGGGTTTAAAGAACATCCAGTCACCGAACCGAGGTTTTTACCCGATTTAATTTGATTGACAGCTTCTTTACAATCTGTGCTGTAACGACAAACTCTTCCGCACCATTCGCACGCTCCCGGCAAGCGCCCTTGAAGAATCTTTTCCCTCTAATCTTCGGATGGAAATTCGAAGATGAACTTATTTGGGGAGGGTTCATGGATCTTAATATCTTCCCCTTCCGGCCATATACTATTAAATAAAATCTTCATAGCCCACGTGTTGAAGGTGATAGGGTGGAGAAAGGTACCTAGGAGGCACGGTCCACAACTTCTGATCGCCTCTAAACAGTACTCATAGTCATATTCATCTATTTGTTCCTCTTCCATTGATAGCTTCCCAAACTGCTTCATCACCGCTTCACAATATTCCATGAGTCGTCTCCCAAAGAACCCTGCCGTCCTTCTGCGTGCAAACTCACAAAACCGGAGAGTAGCCGCCGTTCCGATCTCCCAAAACCTTCGTCCGTACCGAAACCCTAGATCGCCCTTTTTCGCTGCGAGAAAGACGGAGCATAAATACTATCATTGTTTCTCAAAAAAAAAACTGTTTATAATTTTTTTTGAGAAACAATGATAGTATATTAAAACCACTAGAGGGAAACTGGATTATCTTATAGAACTTTTGACAGAAAACCCCCTCGCAAATTCACCTCGCTGACACTTAGCTACATGCAATATTGGTTTTACCACTTATCATTTTTGCAGTTTTTAAAATTGCGACATTAAGGTGAAGATGGACTAACACCGTTAACTATCGTTAAATAAATGTGAAAAAGAAAAAGAAGACAACAAGAAAATAATAAATAAAACAGGAAGAGGGAAAAATGAAAAAGAAAAACAAAGTAAAAAGCCACATTATCATTTTTGAAGTATTAAAATACTAAAATGTCACTCACTTATCTAACGGAAGTTAACGGTGTTAGTCCATTTTGACATAAGTGTCGCAATTTTACAAACTACAGAAAGATAAGTGGTAAAACCAATACTGCATGTAGCTAAGTGTCAGAAACAATAACTACTGTTGCCTTCAACGTTACTGCAACATTCTGTTTCCGAATCTTCTACTGTCTCCTTCAACGTTACTGCCACTCCTAACCCTAATCCCAATCAATTCTCTAATCGAGGAAGAGGTCGTGGCAGAAACAATAACTATTACGGTAATCCTCACCGTGGAGGATACAACCGAAATTCAGGTTATGGAAGACAACATGATAGATATGGTACTGGTTATGATTGGAGGTTTAGCTATGAATTCAATTACCGCGGTCGATCCAATTATTCACCAGGAAGGATTACAAACCACCAGCGTGGTAGGCACACTGGACTGAACTCTCATAATGGCTATGTGATGTGCCAAATCTGTGGACAAGAGTTCCACACAACCCCTGATTGCATACACCGTATGGATTATGCTTTTCAAGGGCGAATGCCTCCTGATCAGCTTACTGCAATGACTGCGTCCACTCAACATTATAGTCACACTGCTCATCCCAATTACCGGTTGTCAGACACCGGCGCAACCAATCACATGACAGACGACCTTGGCAATCTGCATATATCCGATCCATATACGGGAAGTGATCATGTTTCTGTCGGTAATGGGCAAACTTTGCCCATACACCACTCGGGTACAGCCCTATTGGCAACCTCTTCCCATAATTTTTCTTTACACAACACCTTACACGTTCCTAAATTAAGCACTAATTTATTGTCTGGTAATAAATTGTGTACAGGCCAGAAGTGTAGATTTATTTTTGGATCTACCTCTTTTTCTATCCAGGATATAACTACGGGGAAAATCCTTTATGAAGGACTGAGTAAAAATGGGTTATATAACATTCACTCTTTTTTGTTTTTTAATAATAATTCTCCGCAAGCATATCTAGGAAATAAAGTTTCGTCTGAACTTTGGCATGCCAGTTTAGGGTATCCCTCCGACAATATTTTGCATCAAATTATTTCTTTGCCTAAGAACTATGATTCGGCTAATATGTGTCATTCTTGCTTACTTGGTAAAATGCATCGCTTGTCGTATACTTCCTCTATTTCAAAATCTGATGAACCTTTGAATTTTCTAGATAGTGATGTGTGGGGACCCGCTAGCACCCTCTCTTATAATGATTATATGTATTATGTGATTTTTATTGACGATTTTTCTAAATACACTTGGACATTTCCGTTACATAATAAATCCGATGTTCCTTCTACATTTACTGCCTTTAAGTTACGAATTGAGAAACTTCTCAAACATCCAATTCGCATTTTACGAACAGATGGAGGGAGAGAATATGTCTTTCACTTTCAAAAAATTATAACCTCTTACGGTATCACAAACCAAAAATCGTGTCCTTACACACCACAACAAAATGGGATTGCGCGCCGAGCGCAAACACATACATATCATGGAAACCGCTGTTACAATGCTTAAGCAAGCTTCTTTACCAAATAAATTCTGGTATCATGCTGTGAAAACTGTTGTTTATTTGATAAACAGGTTACCTAGCAAAAAAAGAAAAAACAAATCCCCCTTTGAGTTCCTATTTGGAACTTGTCCTGATTATTCCAACTTAATTTTTCTAGTTGCGCTTGTTTTTACGCAACTCCGAGACTATGTTTCACTCCAAACTTGATGCTTAAATAAAATTGTGTGTTCTTCTTTGTTATGCGGATGATTACAAATGCTATCTATGTCTTGATAAAATCACCAAAATAATATTCATTTGTCACAATGTAGTTTTTGATGAAAACATGTTCCCTTTTGCCTCTGACTATCACAACTCTTGCACGCCTAACTTTGATTCTCATAATGCTTGTCCTATTAGTAATGTAACTGAATCTTACACTCCAATTGATACTGTAACAGAAACTTGCCCTCACCATTTTTGTCCTGATACCAGGGGCGGACCTATGTAGGGGCAACCCCCCCACCCCCCCTAAAATTTCAAAATGCCCAGTTGTCCAATCGGTTTGTTGTTGTAGTTGGCGAATCCCAATAAACATGTTAGATTCTCCTACCAGTCAACAATTTTTTATTCATTCATTTTTTTGCCAATTTACCATTTACCATTAACAAATTGTGACTTGTGAGTATTGTGTTCATTTTACCATTTATCATTAAAAATTCATTGTCTCCTTCAAAAAAAGAACAAATTGTGACTTGTGAGTACTGTGTTCATTATTGATTTGATGTTTGTGTGTATAATTGCTTATGAAATATGACGATTTTTTACTTTTGACTTTGACTTTTAACTTTTCCTTTTGACTTCGCGAATCTTGCCCTGACTGACTTGATTCCTGGCTCCACCATTTTTTGATACTACTATTTCAGAAACTGCTATAGATGGGCCTATCCTTACATCTCAACAACACCGTTCTGATTCATCTGACCCGACATCTATGATGAGTCAGCATCTCTCTAGTGCAAACGAACCAGCTGCTGCGGCCACGAAGCAGCCTGTTGGCAGTGAACCAGCCCCTGTCCCTGACCCAAATACTACACAACGGTCCTCCAGAACAGGCAGGGCGTCGTCTGCAACCACTATGACGTCTCCCTTACATGCTATGACTTCTGAGATGCCCACCCAACCACACCATCACATGCAAACATGCAGTAAATCCGGTATAAGTAAGCCTAACGTTGGTTTCTCTGTTATTACTATTACCAAACCTGAGCCGACATATTTTTTTGAGGATAACAAACACTTTTAGTGGCGTCAAGCCATGACTGATGAGTATGCTAGTCTCATACAATAAAATACATGAGTGCTTGTGCCGCCTCCGCCAAACGCAAACGTAATGGGGGAATAAATGGGTATTTCGTACTAAATATAATCAAAATGGCACTGTTTCACGTTTTAAATCTCGACTCGTTGCCAAAGGTTTTCACCAAATCTCGGCATCGACTACGATGAAACTTTTAGTCATGTCGTGAAACACTCTACTGTCCGAGCTATTCTTGCACTAGAGAACTGGATGCTACAACAACTAAATGTTAAAAATGCGTTTCTTCACGGTGTTTTAAAAGAAACTGTCTATATGTCTCACCTCAAGGATTTAACAATCCAAAATTCCCTCATTATGTCGCAAATTACACAAGTCCATATACAGACTCAAACAAGCCTCACAGATTAGTTTGAGCGATTTACCACACATCTTTACTCTCGTGGTTTTATTGGGTCTAATGCAGATTATTCATTATTTATTTGCCATCACAATAAAAAATGCACCGTTTTATTTCTTTAAATGGATGATATAATACTTAAGGGAAATGATTCTCTGTTTATTCAGCAGTTCATGCAACACCTTAACTCTGAATTTTTGATGACTAACCTTGGACCGCTCACATATTTTTTTGGGTTTAGAGGTCAAGCGTAATAATCGTGGCATATTCATCCACCAAGCCAAATACATTTCTGACCTTCTTTCTCGTTTCAATATGACCAACTGTAAGTCTTCTCCCACTCCCCTTGCACCGGGAACCAAATTTCATATCCGTGATGGTAAGAAATAATCGGACCCTACGCCTTATTGTCAATTATCAGGTGCTCTTCAATATTTAACATTTAGTCATCTCAACATTTCCTTTGTTGTTTCACCTTGTTAAAAAAATATTTAAATCAACTATTTTTCTGGTCAATTTATGCACACACCCACTGAAGCACGTCTTATTGGTGAAACGCATTCTCCGTTATTTACAGGGCACCAAACATAATGGTTTACTTAACCAAAAATGTCATATGCCCATACATGCCTATTCGGATGCTGACTGGGCCGAAAACCTTATGGATCGCCGTAGCACTTCCGGATTTTTCGTCTTCCTTGTTCCAAACCCCATTCAATGGGGTGCAAAAAAGAAACCAAACGCTGTACGATCCTCTACCGAGTCCGAATACCGCGCCCTCACCTCCACAGCAGCCAAACTTGCATGGTTAAATATATTATTTCGTGATATCCACACTTTTATTTCAGAACCTCCTACTATCTGGTGCGACACTTGTTCGCCCTTGCCATAACGAAAAATCTTGTTTTACATGCACGCAGTAAGCACATCGAAATAGATTATCACTTCATAAGCGAAAAAGTATTATCTCGTGATTTACGCATGT
This sequence comes from Linanthus parryae, assembly GCA_023055425.1. Classification (NCBI taxonomy): domain Eukaryota; kingdom Viridiplantae; phylum Streptophyta; class Magnoliopsida; order Ericales; family Polemoniaceae; genus Linanthus; species Linanthus parryae. Next base: position 120,638,543 of record JALGPY010000004.1, on the reverse strand, counting down.
CCTTTGTTAACAACTCAGATAACTTGGCTGACATCTTCACAAAAGGGATGTCTACTAGTCAATTGCAAGATTTAAAATACAAGTTGATGGTTCAAAATGACCCACCCGCTTGAGGGGGAGTATTAAAAGACAAAGCCCAACAAAGCCCAGCTCAAGTTGTGCAAGGCATAAGAGTAAAGCCCACAAGACAAAACCTCATGGATCAGCTGTGCCATTGTCAACGTATCTCTCCATCTCACTGTCTGATTCTAAGTTGACTAATCGGACGGTAAACACAAAATTCAATATTGTATTTATTAGCTTATATTCCCACTGTAATGTGTAGTAATGAAGAAGTCATTTTGTCTCTACTTCGCGTCATCTTCTCCATCTACGAACCCTCTGTACTCTATGTGGAATGAAACCTTGACTCAGTTTATTTACATAACTTACAGTGAATTTTGTGTACAAACATTTGAAGTGCAGAGATACTGTCTAGCTGATCCCTCCCTTGCCTCCTCAAGCGGTAATGTTGTATGGAAAGAATTTGGAATCTGTGTACTGCACCAGAAGTCAAGTTTTTTATGTGGAAATTGCTTAATAATAGCATTCCAGTTGCTGCAGCTTTGAAAAATAGAAGGTTCCATCCAATTGAAGAGATATATATACTCCATTTGTGGATTGGAGGCGAAAACTAAGTATCATTTAATCAGATTTTTCACTGTTGCCGATCATGTTTGGTTTCTTTCCCCATTGAGATTAATTGCAAATATTCCAAAGGACATTTCTTTAAGATCTTTGTGGATTTGGATAAATGATGAGGCTGAAAATTTTGAAGAAAGAATGGTGATTTTGGGATTAGTAGCTCAATTATGTTGGGATTTATGGAAGGCCAGGAATGATTGGATATTCAGAAGATTAAATGGAGGCCTGATCATATTTCTCTCTTTTTTTTTTTTGATAAACTGGTCTCATTCAAGCAAAGAAACTAAGGAGGTTCAAACTTGGGGGAGGACCACCCCCTACATCCTACAGCAAAACACCCTCCAAACTATGAGCGGCAGAGATTAACACACATTGTTCATAACCTCGAAAGAAACAAGGATAAAAAGCAACAACAGAAGGAACATAGTCAGGAACAGCCGAGGCAAGGAAGTCAACAGCCTTGTTGGATGACCTGTGATCATGCTTGAGGGAGGCATGGAGGCTAGTCCCTAGCAGCCTGCATTTCATGACAATATTAGCATTTCATGACAATATTATCAGCACAATGATCAAGATCAGGGTTGTGGAACAAGGTAGCAAGCTCCAAATAATCAGTGCTAATGCAGCAGTTAATCATATTAAGCATAGCAACAAGCTGTAAACCAGTAAGAAGAGCCAAACCCTCCGCAATAATGGGAGAAGCAGCAAAAACCCTAAACTAGAAGCCCCTAAACCAGAAGCCCCTAAACTAGTTGCCCCTGAGGTCTCTAAAGAGGCCCCCAATACCCTGCTTGGAAGGGGTCCAATCACCATCACATTTAAGCTTAAGATAATTCCCTCGAGGGGGAGACCAATTAACAACCTGCTTAACAGTCCCCAAAGGAGAGGAGAACTTGTCCATGTAGAACAACCCGTTGAAATCTTCCTTAATAGCCACCACAAAAAGGGACTTGGAAGAAGTAACAGTTAGGGAATTGCCAAAAACCAGATCATTCATTCTCTTCCAAATGAACCAGCAACCAAGCAAAAGGTTGTTTGCTAGTGGCTCTTCCAGCCAAGACGAGGAGAGCCATTCTCAACCAAACACACATCAAAAAGGGATAGGATAGGAAGGAAGAAGGGAGGGTGGGGGGGGGGGGCACCCCAACTCCTCCCAGAAAGGGTGGAGGAGGGTACAGGTTCTGAAAAGATGGTCTAAGGTTTCAACCTGGCACCCACAGACAGGGAACAAGTTATGATGGTTGGGAATGATAAAACTGAGAGCTTCATTAGAATGAAGCTCGCCATGAAAAAGGATCCAAACAAAGAATTGGATTTTAGGGGGGAAAATAGTTTCCAAATCCAAGCCCAGGGCTTGGAGGGAGGGACAGGGGGCACTAAAGAATAAAGGGCCAAGCATAACCTCACAGAGAACTTCCCAGAAGACTCAGCAAGCCACTTGAAGGATTCATGGGAGGAGGAATCACGGTTAAAGGGGGTGAAAAGGATACACAGGATGATGTGGTGGGGAAGACAGAAGGAGATAGGCCAGAACCCATTACTCCAAGCAAGCCAAAACTCCTTCACAGAAAGGGGAATATCAGAAGGGGAGAGGGGGCCATGAATAAGGTTTCTCAAGGAGACCTCCTTACACCAAGTGTCAAGCCAGAAACTGATATTACCCTTACCCAGGTTATACCGCAGACCTTTTATGGCTAGGTGGTTCCCCCAACAAATGCTTCTCCAAGAGTTGGAGCCCCCATGTACTTAGAGACCAGGATCCTGCACCAAAGATTATCTTTGTTTCTGATGAGCCTCTAGTACTGGTCAGCAAGGAGAGCCTTGTTCAGGGACTTGGATTTATTAATCCCAATGCCACCTAAAATCTTAGGCTTAGTAACTGAATCCCAACCCACAATATGGAGCTTCATGCCCTCTCTAGTCCCTTTCCAAAGAAAGTCCCTACAAATCCTATCAATGTCCCTAAGAATGGAAGAAGGAAGCTTGGAGGACTGCATAGAGTAAATAGGGATGGTTGGCAAGGAGGACTTGACCATGGTGGCTCTCCCATCCACAGACAACTTGCTGGCCTTCCAACCTCCCAACTTGCATTGAAGATTGTCCACAATGAGTTGGAAATCCTCCTTGGTGGGATTGGAGGTTGAAATAGGACACCCGAGTATCTCCAACTTTATAACCTCTTTTCACGCCCAGCACAGAGGCACAGTTCCCAGCATCAACCTCAGGAGTGTTCTTTAATAAGATTACTTTAGAGAAGGAATGATCTCCCAACCTTATAACCACTTTTGTTGATTCCATCTTGAAGCTCGTTGATGTTGATGTTTCTCTGTACAATAGTAAATTTCTCATGGTTGATGACCGGTTGAGTGAAAGGGACAATGCAATAGGGTTTTAAAGTAGGGGTGGAGGGTTCTGAGTGAGAAATAGAGTGGTTAAGGGAAGATGAGGGGTTAGAAACCGAAGGGGTGCAGTTGTGGGGAACAGGCGACGTGGGGTTAGTGGGTGGTGGTGGTTCCAAGGGGAAGAAAATTTGTAACTGGTTAATGGGTTGGTTAATGCTAGCGGTTGGGATTACCCGATGGTTAATGGGATGGGTTACATGAGGCGGAGTAAAGGAGGCGTCATCACGGTCATTGAGACCACCAAACCTGTTGGATAAAGTAACCGACACCGTTACAGATGATGATATGGGCTCAGTACTCCTCGTACTAACGTCCAAAGTGTCAAATTATAGCTCCTCAGAATCCTGATCAGAGCTGCAGTCATCTTCCATAGGCTCTATAGTGAAGTTATCCAAATTTACCTTTTTGGTGATTTTCTCTAAGTTTTCCAAGTTGACCCTGCCAAGCATGCTTTTGTGATAGCCTTGGGATAGCCATTTATTTTTCCCTACTCCTCTGGTTCTTCTTCTGATATTGACCAGATCATTGGAGGGAAAGTGTTGGGAACTAATCCCATGTTTGAATTTTGAAGGGAAACTAGGTTGTTGGCCAGAGGGGACGTGGTTTTTAGAGGGGGAAGAAGGATGGTTGTTTTTTTTGATGGTGGTATTCAGATGACCATGAGAGATCTGATTGGAAGGAAGGGAGGAAGAGAGATCCCCCAGGGGAAGAGAGGAAAGATCAGAGGTGGGCAAGGGGATTGAAGGAATGGTGAAGTGGTTGGGAGGGGAGGGGGGATGATCAGAGGTAGAGGGGTTAACAGCATCGTTCCCAGGGGAATGAGCCTGTGGGCAGGAAGGGGCTAGATGTCCAACCCTGTGGTAAGAGGAACACAACTTTGGAAGATTTTCATAAACCACAGGGAGAGTACGAGAACCAACTTTGACAGAGAATGAGGGAGAATCAGTGATGTTCACCTGGACACAAAGTCTGGCAAATTTAGGTCTAAGGCCGTTCTCAGTAAGAGTGTCCAGTTTGATAACCTTCCCTAGACCATTCCCTATCTTCCTGATGATGATAGGATCAAAAATGTCTGGGGGAATGCCAGGAAGCTTGATCCAAGATACAAAACTTGAGATACTGGCGGAGGAGTCATTGAAGCCAGGCTTCCATTTCTGGATGCTGAGAAAATGGGCACCAATGAACCAAGGTCCTCCCAGAAAGGCCACCTCCCAATCCTCAGGGTGGTCAAAAGTGACGAACATGAACTGGTTGCCTAAATTAGTCCCTAGAATCCTTCCTCTAGGCTTCCAGATTTCCATGACTATTGAGCACAAAAAATCATGGCTGAAAGACTTTCACACAGGCTTGATAATGAGAGTGTTCCTTAACATTTCCCTGGCTCTTAGCTTGTCCTCCTTTGAGAGGGGAATGTAAACAGTGGAGGAAGAGTCCCAAGGGGGGGTCATCACAGGCTGCCACAAAGTCCAAGGGAATGGAATTCCAGGCCGCCTGAGCTGAATTAGAAGTGAGTTTGTGGGCAAATGAGGGAGGTTGAAGAGAAGTAGCCTCAAGGCCATGGTGTAACTCACGGGCTCTGGTGAGTGCATAGCTCGGAGAACCCCCAAGGAAGACTGGTTGAGGTGGGATTAAGGTGTGATTCCTGAGCTCCAACAGAAAGATCCATACCTGCAAAACAGACAAACAGAAGGGGAGGAAGAAGGGGGAAGAGGGGAAACTTCTCTTTAGACTCTCATTTCGATTTTAGTAATTGTTAAATGCCCTGATCATATTTTCTCTGCTGCAATCACAAGGTTTTACAAATTTTTTTTGATAGAAACATTGTTAAAAAGTTTAGCTCACCTGGAAAAATTCTGATTTTGAAGACGATGGAATTCCAATTTTTTTTCCGAATGCTGTAGTCAATAAGGTTAAAGGTGTAGGAAGCATTGGAGTTGTGTTCATGAAAGACCATGTTTCTCGATGGGACCATATTTCAGAAGTGGTTTCTGACATTACATATCCTTCGGTTCTGGAAATGATGGGTATTAGAAGAGCTCTCCTGTTAGCCATTTCCAAAGGTTTTTTAAGGAATGTTAGAATTTACTCCGCCTCCAGCATCTCAATTGCAGTTATCAATTCAAACTTCAACAGTTGCTCTTCCAGAATTTCTCATGTGGTGGACGATTGTAAGATCCTAGCAAAAAGTTTTGATGCTTGCATTTTCTTTTGGATTTTTACCCTAAACCTAGCTGCATTATTGAACTTGTGACACTTAACCTACTGCATTATCAATTTCCAATGAAAACCACCTGCATTATTCAAATTTCTGGCACTTAACCTAATGCATTATCATTTTACCATGAAAACCATCTGCAATATTCAATTTGTGACAAATAGCCTAGTGTAAACGACGGAAAGTAACGGGAATAGTGATAACGTTACACAATGACGCATTTGCATCATTCATGTACCCTTCTAGCAACTGCTTAATGTGTAACGTTTACACAATTCCTGTTATTTCACGTAGATGAGTAGGCTATTTGTCACAAATTTGAATAATGCAGGTGGTTTTCGTGCTAAGTTGATAATGCAGTAGGTTAAGTGTCACACATTTGAATAATGCATGTGGTTCTCATGGTAAATCGATTATGCAGTAGGTTAAGTGTCACAAGTTCAATAATGCAGATAGGTTTAGGGTAAAAAATCATTTTCTTTTTTATTTCGAGAACGGTTAATTCTCTAGCTCATGCTTGTGCAAGGTCTGCTATTGGCCTCTAGCTGGGCTTGTATTTGGACTGCGTTGATCCTTGTTTGGCTTTTTGGCCTTCGGTTAATGTTATATTGCTTCCTTCCTACAAAAACAAACAAAATTAATCGAATAGATCTGTAGAGATGTATTAATTTGACGAAAACCATCCGACTTATTGTAAGCACAAACAAACCGTTGCATGAACACAGAACAAAATAAGTAAATGGCCTGCCTTAACTTTAAGCAGGAACAAATAACAATAAAAAAATATTGTGTTAGTGCAAACGAAACATGCCGCAGTAAGATCATAAAAGCAAATTTTCTCTTGAGCTAACAAGAAACCAAAATGCTCAATAAGAAAGAAAACCACAACTTAGCAAAGAACTAGTATACTCTATTCTGCTTTCGTCGTACATCTAGACACGAGCTGTCCTTGTCTACTTCTTTTCCTTGTAGAAGATTTCTGATGGAGGTTGCAGTGTTTGTTAATCGATACCAAGCTACCAGTGAAACTCCAAAGTGTAATGTCAGGGTCGCCGAGTTGATAAATTAAACTTACCGCCCCTTCGTCTTTGTTACCATGAGGACCATAAAAGTAAAATTCAGCGCATTTACGATCTATTCCTCTTCTGTTCAACACAAAGTTGCCATTTATGCTGACGTGGGTCGGCATAAGGCATTTGGTGTAGGTCGTGGGATTGACAACTTCATAGTTAAGGATTTGTCATTATCATCCATCACCCATACACCGTACCCAAGCTCATTAGACAAGGGTGTAAATAGAGCCAGAGATCCCATGAAATTGAAGAGCCAAGTCAAATCCTTTTCAATAACTAGAACTAGAAAGAAGAAAATCATCCCGCATTTTGACCTCCTCGAACGTATCTCTACTCATGTTGTACGAGAATAGAATATGGTTCAATAGATCCCCACTCGGGCGTGCCAACCAATACAAATTGTTCCCCATAAGCAACCATGTGGGATCTGTTGGTGAAAAACACTAAAATTAACGATTTTAGTAAGGAAAATTTGATTAACAACGTATGACCAAGAACATAGAGAAAGCAAATCAAGAAGGCAAATAGCAAAGAAATTAGATACTGTATGAAAGAAAAGAAGGAACATGACATACCTCTGTTCACGATGGAACAGGTAAAACACGAATGCAGCTGAGTCGCCAGGTCTTGCGAAGAAGGCCTGACTGCTCTTGAAGAAATAATCGCCCCCACTTACGCTGTATTGGGATCCGGCGATAATCCTTCCAGGATAAAACAGCTCTGATCCTCCCCGTTACAGCAGCGATGAAGATCAACTTCGACTCGCACCTCAGTTCGCCAGAGAAAAGGAGAATTTTTTCTGTTGAGTGAATGAACCAGAGAAAACGTACGTGCAACCCTCAATAAAACGAACGATTAACCATATAAATGAGATTCATCCATCAGTTTTATGGTAAAACTGATCAATCTAATTTATTGACAATCAATCCGTTTTAATGGTCATTAATCCCACAATAAAACGGTCAAAACAGTTAATTTGAATCATTCACCCATTAAAACTGGTGAGTAATAAAAATTAGCTGTAGCATAACCTCTCGCAGGTCGCCTCGCGTACGCGAGATGCCGAGACATTTCGCCCAAATCGCCCTTCGACCCGACCCGACCCGACCCGACCCGGTCCGATCCGACCCGACCCGAGTCGAGGCGAGGCGTGGCGAGGCGAGGCGAGGCGAGGCGGCGGCGGTGCGCGTGTGTGTGTGTGTGCGCGAGGCACACAATAACACCCATGGCTCTCCACACACCTTAGTAGTTGTACACTACCCTTGTGTGTGAAACCAAATATACCCACCTACCACCACTTTGAGCAACAATGTGGGACAAATAATGCTCTTGGTTTCAAGCTTCTTCAAGCTACCAAGAACATCACCATTTCTCTATGGATTTAACATCCAACTTCCAACAATCCCCCACAAATCCATGCAGAAATGCATTCAGGATTCTCATCATGACTTGTTATTCAGAGTCGGTACCCTTCCGGGTTTGAACCCTCCTAAGTCCTCTACTTCGATGATTACCGGATTAAGATGGAATATTTCACCTTGAATCTTTATCCGTAAGGTGTAATCATGCTCCATAGACGACGACAAGTCAAAGGCTATGGTGCCAATCTACGGCTTTGAGACATTAATGGTCCTGTCTCGATCCTGTTCGTCGAATGTTTCAAGGAATAACCCTTTCCTCTAATTGCGACCGCACAATTACATTCTCTTAGCTGGGCATCTCCAGAGATGACTGCCATCATCTCGTCAAAATGACTTGACCCCATTCAGAGTTAGAATAACTCTTGCTCCACTGGCAGAAACAGTACCTTTTTAGGTTTACAGGGGATAGACTCCGATACAATTGTATCATCTATGTAGCAAAGGTACTACCAGTTCATCCTCACAGCTTGTTATTACCACATTGAATACACTTTTGAGGGATCTCCTCTCATGTGTATTGGGTTCCCACTGTTGATGAACTACGATGGGTTGTCAGTCCCATCCCCAACCTCGACTTAAGGACCACTGCAGGTTCCAGTCCTTTAGTCAAAGGATCAGCTGTATTATTCTGAGTTCCTATGAACTCTACAGCTATAATCCTATCAGACACCAAACCCCTTATAGACTTTAGTCTAACTTGGATGTGTCTCCTTGTTTTAGCATTATACTTTTTACTGCTAATCTTGTCGATAGTCGTCCGACTATCACAATGAATAGCAATAGCAGGAAGCGGCTTGCTTACTACAGGTAAGGCGGACATAAGTCCGTGTAACCATTCAGCCTCCGTCCCCGTGGCATCAAGCGCACACAACTCAGCCTCAAAAGTAGACCGAGTCACTATCGTCTGTTTGGTCGACTTCCAGGATATTGCTCCACCAGCCAAGGTGAACACATATCCAGTCACTCCATTGGAACCAGACTTCTTAGCTATCCAACTTGCATCACTGTATCCCTCAAGTACACCAGGAAACCTCCTATAGTGTAAACTTAGGTACATTGTGCCTTTCAGATATCTAAGCACTCTATCAAGAGCATCCCAATGAGTCCTGTTTGGACAGCTCCTATATCTAGCCAACTTAGACACAGAATATGAAATATCTGGTCTAGTACAGTTAGCAAGATATTGCAAACTCCCAATAATCTGAGAATACCTTAATTGAGACACAAGTACACCTGAAGAATTCTTGACTAAGGCAACTTTAGAATCATATGGTGTACTAGCGATTCTACACTGCGAATAACCATATTTCTCAAGTATAGATTTCTCTATGTAATGAGACTGAGATAAGGTTATTCCCTCAGCTGACTGAGTCAACTTCAGTCCAAGAATCACACTAGCCTCACCCATATCTTTCATCTCAAAATGCCTTTTCAAGAAAGCTTTCGTCTCATTAATAATCTCAATATTGGTTCCAAACAACAAAATATCATCCACATATAGGCATAAGATCACACATTCACTACCATTAACTTTGGAGTAGACGCACTTGTCACTATCATTTATTATAAAACCGAATGGCAATACAGTTTCATCAAACTTTTTATGCCAATCCCTGGGAGCTTGTTTCAAGCCATAAAGAGACTTGATTAACTTACATACTTTCCTTTCATTTCCTGATGCAACAAATCCCTCAGGCTGATCCATATAAATCTCTTCTTCAAGATCACCATGAAGAAAAGCTGTCTTAACATCCATCTGATGAATGGTAAGACCATGGACAGAAGCCAATGCTATAAGCATTCGGATTGTTGTCATCCTTGCAACCGGAGAGTATGTATCAAAGTAATCAATGCCTTCCCTTTGCCTAAAACCCTTAGCCACCAGTCTAGCCTTGTACTTATCTATTGAACCGTCAGGGTTCAACTTCCTTTTAAAGATCCATCTACACCCGATAGTAGAACACCCATGAGGAAGGTCAACTAACTCCCATGTTCCATTAGAAACAATAGAGTCAATTTCACTCTTTATAGCGCCCTTCCAATGCCTAGATTCCGAAGAATCCATAGCCTGCCGGAAAGTTAAAGGTTCGTCCTCGACATTGTAAGTGACAAAGTCACTTCCAAAATCCTTGACAACCTTAGCACGCTTACTCCTTCTAGGTTCTTCTACCTCCTTAGGTACAGATCTACTACTTGATTCCGCCCCCACATTTGTTATCTTTTCCACATGATCAGGAATAGAACTAGATGTGTGAGGTGGATTATCATTAGTAGCATCTTGAGGTATACCAGTCTTCATGGGATATACATCCTCAAAGAATGTAGAATCACGAAATTCAACTATCGAGTTAGCCACTATACCGTCTATGTCAGATTTTAACACTAAAAATCTCATAGCCGTAGTGGTTTCTCGATAGCCCAGAAAGATACAATCAATAGTCTTAGGACCTAGCTTCTTTCTCTTGTGTACAGGTACAAGTACCTTAGCAAGGCACCCCCACACACGAAGATAATTAAGACTAGTCTTCCTGCCTTTCCATAACTCATAGGGTGTTTTCTCTTTGTGTTTCAGAGGGACTCTATTCAGAATATGGCAAGCCGTATTCAAAGCCTCTCCCCACATGTATTTAGGCAACCCAGAGTTTAAAAGCATACTATTAATCATATCAGAAAAGGTTCTGTTCTTTCGTTCAGCAATCCCATTGGACTCAGGTGTGTATGGAGGAGTAACTTCATGAACTATTCCATTGTTTGCACAAAATTCATCGAAAGCGTTACTCGTATACTCACCACCTCTATCGGATCTTAAACGCTTAAGTACCTTACCAGTTTGTGTTTCAACTTCAGTTTTATAAACAATAAACTTACTAAGTGCTTCATCTTTATGTTTAAGCAAATAAACATAACAGTATCTACTACAATCATCTATAAAAGTAATGAAATATCTACATTGGTCCTTTGTCAACACACCACCAAACTCACAAATGTCCGTGTGCACTAAATCTAACAAGTCTGAATCCCTTTCAACACTATGAAAAGGTTTCCTTGTTTGTTTAGCAGACTCACATACTTGACATTTATACTTCTTTTCTATGGTGTGCTTTGGTATCAACTCTAAATTCATCATATTCTTTAGAGCACCAAAATTTAAATGACCAAGTCTAGCATGCCACAAATTTGATGATTCAACACTATTAACAGAAGGAACAATACCATTAGCAAAATTTCCCAAAACGGATTCAGCATTTATTACAAATAAACCATTGGACAAATAGCCCTTGCCAAAGAAAGTACCAGTATGAATAAGGACTACTTTATTACATTTAAAAAAAATCTCAAAACCACTAGCTACTAAACGGCTTCCACTTATTATATTTCTACGAACAGAAGGAACATGATGCACTCTTGTCAGGGACAGGATACGACCCGAAGGAAACTTTAGGTCCACGTTTCCTAATCCAAGCACTTGTGCAACATTCGCGTTCCCCATCGTCACTGTCATGCCAATACTCTGTTGATAAGATACAAATAAACTAATATCAGCACAAACATGCACATTAGCTCCATTATCAATCAACCATTCGTTAGACAGATATGTGGAAAATAGCTCAGGGTTGTAGGTAACATACCGGCCAGTGTCGGTTTCAGAAGCAGAAGCTTCACCAACAACCATGTTCACCACAGCCTCACTCGTGGTTCCAAGCACCGTATTCGCTTGTGCTACCACATTGGTTTTCTTTGATTTCTTATTTGGGCAGCCCTTACTGAAGTGTCCAACCTGTCCACAAACCCAACAAGATTTGCTTCCCTTTGGTTTCTTGGCCTTGACCGTGTCATCTTTTGGTTTATCATCTTTTGACTTATCATTTTCATCCTTCTTAACAGTGTTTTTCCTTTTCTTTCCAGCAGTAACAACATTCACCTTCGCACTACCCGGTTCAGTCGGCATCACATGTCCTTGTTTGGACTTGTGTTGCTCTTGCACCGAGATGTCCAGCATGAGGTTAGTCCAGGTGATTTCTCCTTTCTGTCTTTTCAGGGAGAGACAAAAATCTTCCCACGACTTTGGGAGCTTCTCAATCACACACATAACCAGAAACTTTTCAGGAAGATCCATACCGGATTCCTTCAAAGCATGCACAATCATCTCAAACTCGTGCACCTGCTCAGTCATGGACTTATTGTCCACCAGTTTGAAATCAAGAAATTTAGACACAGAATATTTTTCCAGACCTTGTGAGTCAGTATTATGTGTCTCATTCAGCTTTTCCCATAAAAGCTTTGCAGTGAATGAATCTGATGAATAAACATAAAACAGAGTATTCGACAGAGCAGCAAGAATTGCCGCTCTAGCCACTCCGTCTTTTTCAGTCCACTTCGCAAAGGCCTTAATGGAATCAGGCTTTTCTTGATCCACCACTGGTTTCTCATACTCCACAACCGGCCATAAACCCTTTATAGTTAACCACAATTTCAGCTTTTTCTGCCAACGAGAAAAGCCAACACCACCATTGAATTTTTCTGGTAAACCAGTCAATTCAACAGCTTGTGGAAACGTATAAGTGGCCCAATCAATAGCCACGGCAGGAGCAGATGAACCGGGAACAGTTTTCTAAGTGTCAGTAGTCATATTGTTAAACAAATTACGAATTATTTCTTCAAGAATGTTGGTGAAAAACACTAAAATTAACGATTTTAGTAAGGAAAATTTGATTAACAACGTATGACCAAGAACATAGAGAAAGCAAATCAAGAAGGCAAATAGCAAAGAAATTAGATACTGTATGAAAGAAAAGAAGGAACATGACATACCTCTGTTCACGATGGAACAGGTAAAACACGAATGCAGCTGAGTCGCCAGGTCTTGCGAAGAAGGCCTGACTGCTCTTGAAGAAATAATCACCCCCACTTACGCTGTATTGGGATCCGGCGATAATCCTTCCAGGATAAAACAGCTCTGATCCTCCTCGTTACAGCAGCGATGAAGATCAACTTCGACTCGCACCTCAGTTCGCCAGAGAAAAGGAGAATTTTTTCTGTTGAGTGAATGAACCAGAGAAAACGTACGTGCAACCCTCAATAAAACGAACGATTAACCATATAAATGAGATTCATCCATCAGTTTTATGGTAAAACTGATCAATCTAATTTATTGACAATCAATCCGTTTTAATGGTCATTAATCCCACAATAAAACGGTCAAAACAGTTAATTTGAATTATTCACCCATTAAAACTGGTGAGTAATAAAAATTAGCTGTAGCATAACCTCTCGCAGGTCGCCTCGCGTACGCGAGACGACGAGACATTTCGCCCAAATCGCCCTTCGACCCGACCCGACCCGACCCGACCCGACCCGAGGCGAGGCGTGGCGAGGCGAGGCGAGGCGGCGGCGGCGCGCGCGTGTGTGTGTGTGCGCGAGGCACACAATAACACCCATGGCTCTCCACACACCTTAGTAGTTGTACACTACCCTTGTGTGTGAAACCAAATATACCCACCTACCACTTTGAGCAACAATGTGGGACAAATAATGCTCTTGGTTTCAAGCTTCTTCAAGCTACCAAGAACATCACCATTTCTCTATGGATTTAACATCCAACTTCCAACAGGATCAACATCATGATTGAGGCATACGCGACCGGGCAATACATGGACGATTTCTGTCCATTGGTTTGTTTTCAAACTCCAGATCTGACTTGCAAAGGGCTGCGATGGAGAATCACATTCCACAATCTTGACCAACTTGTAATCACAACCGAATCAATGGGAAGAATAGCCTACGCAGTGGCAAAACTTAGGATTGCGAATTTTGAAAGTCTCCTTTGTTGTATGATTCCAGAGGGTAAGGGACAGACAATTTTTCTGCCAAGTTAACTGGACACATAGTAAGCCATTGCACGAACCCACGAGTTCTTTGTAATGTCGAAGCAGCGGAGAAGGGCCCGGTGGTTTGAAAGCGACATAATAAGAATTCCGGCGGGGCCGCATTTTCTTAACATACTGTCCTTGCTCTTGTTCATGACATCAATGTTGGTGTTTGGCGAATGTTGATGAAGATGGAGGTGCTTGTTGATGAAATTAGGGTTTGTGATCAAGTCGTAATAGGTCTTGGAAAGGAGCTTATACCGCTGTACGTGTTCAGCCAATAATCATAACAGAATCTCCTCCACAACATCAACTGGGAGTTCTTGCTGGAGAATCCTTTTCTTTCCGTTAATCAGTTCTGTATTTGTGTTTGACATGATCTGCTTACTGCTACACGAGACCTAATGTCAGTAGCTTGATTGTGTTGTGCAAAAACACAAACCGTTGACACAGAAATTTGAAAAAACTTCGTAAGATTTTATATCCAAAACTCCAAAAAGAGAGATATATATAGATAAATTTAACCGGTTGCCAAATTGAATAGATACTCACCGGTTTATTGTTGTCTTCCCATCGCAAGTTGTGCGGTGGAGACGCAGAAAGTCGCAGTCTGTGGATTAGTTTTGTCGGTGACCTGTAATTGTCTAGGTTTTTTCGTAGGCATCTATATTATAAATTAGGACGGTTGACTTCAAAATGTCTTTCAGACCGTTAAATTGAGGGTCCGGATTTCGTCCGGTATTCATCCGTGCAGTACATGTACAGTTCGAATCCAATGGTCTCAATAATGACACGTGGCACTATCGAAAGACACTAAAAAGCTACAAAACTAATCTCACGCGCACTTATCGGATTTTGTATCTACATCTCTCTTCAATCCCTTGTGTTCTCTGCATAACTGACTTGCACGCTTTCAAAGCTTATCTATTACATTTAGAAAAGGGACGCACTTGATTGTCAAATTAGCAAAATCTAATTCAATTTTCATACCCTCTGTGTCTTCCTATTTCTATTTTGAACCTGAGATTCCTATTGTTGAATTTCAACTAGGAAGATGAAGAATACACAACTCTAATTCGACTAGTTTGGTCTAAAGGATGGAGATAACAGAGGAAGAAGAGGGAGAGTTCAGAGAAGTGAAAGAGAGATATTTTTCGATCTGGCGATGACGGATGAAGGAATGACGCAAATGTTTGAGGACGAGTACTGCAGAGGGTGACTATTAAGGGGATGTGATGATTCAGGCGATGATCGGAGAGACACAGAGGAGAGAGAGTTTGAGAAGTTGCTGTCGCGCATGGGGTTAGTTTTGCTTGCTTTTTTCTGTTTCTTATGATAGTGTCACGTGTCACTATTGAGACCATTGGATTGGAACTGTACATGTACTGCACGGATGAATTCCGGACGAAATCCACTACTCACACACTTAACTATCCACTACTCAACTATCCACTTAACTACCCACTTCTTTTATCATAATTATATCAAAAATGGGCTTCTATTGTTCCTGATTATTTGCTATAATTATTTATGTTGTCTTCATTTTCTTCCCATATTTGTAGATGAAAATATTCATTATATTTATGACAATACAATAGGTGAAATGTGTTTTTGGGGTAGTGCCCTCGGGCACGGGCAATCCCATAGTGTATATAAAGTTAATATATAGTAATAATTATACCTGGGCAAATCAGGTTAGCCTGAAATAGTAATTTTTTTGGTGGACCCGAGCCCAAATTTAAATTGGGCTGTAGAAAATTCAGCCCAGACCCATACCATTTAATGAATTTTGCTGCAGAATCCCGAATTACACCGGGCCTGGGCTCGGGTTACCGAATTGGGCCGACCGAATTGCAGTCCTACATAAAGGCAGAGCATTTGTCCCTTGCGCCTACCATGCCGCTTGTAAAATTGATCACAAGCACAAACATGGGTACAGAATCGGAGATCAGCAACTCTGCGTAATCACTAATCAATCAATTATTACAATCAAGCCACTTTACTTGGATGACTCACTACCAGATTGTGAAGGGGCTCATTAAGGAAAAAAAGTTCAGTAGAACGGTTCTAGGTAGATCCTCCATTCGAAAAGGAAATGAATATACATCACCTTCCTTTGTTAGTGAATCAAGTTGGGGTCTCTTTTCTCTAATCTTTCTAATATTCGCCACATGTCAAATTTTGAATGGAGAATTTAGCTAGAACCGTTCTACTGAACTTTTTTCCGCTCACAATTGGTTGGCATGGCAATTATGTACTTCTCATTCCCATCCATTTCTTACGTTGTAGTTTTATATAGGGCTTGGTAATATGCAGCTCGGCTCCACAACAATACACGAACTCTACAGAAAGTTAACGGGTTCGGGTCGACATGAACCCGCAAGTGCTACGGTTCTAAACAGGTCGCCACGAAACAAACGGGTCACAGATCCCAAACCCGCCTAAAAAAGACATTATTTAGAGGTATACCTTACAAAGTGAAAGTCAATCTCAATGTGTTCACTCCTTGAGTGAAACACATGATTGATACTCAGAAGCAGAGCTGAGACATTGTCACAAAGAAGAAGAGGAGGATTTTGTAGAGGTATACCTTGATCATGTAACACATATTTGAGCCACATGAGTTCTGTAGAGGTAGATGCCAAGGCTCTGTATTCAGCTTCTGTTGAGCTTCTCGACACTGTGCCCTGTTTCTTAGAGCACCAAGATATTATATTTGATCCTAAAAAGATGCAATATCCAGTTGTACTTCTTCTGTCTTCAGTGTCCCCAGTCCAGTCTGCATCATAGAAGGCAGTGATGTTAAAATTGCTAGGTGTGTATTGAAGACCATGATGCATTTTTCCTTTGACATATCTAAGAATACTCTTCACTCCCATATAATCACATTGTCTTGGGTTGTGAAGCTGTTGACATACTCTGTTTACAGCAAATTGGATATCTGGTCTTGTTACTGTCAAATACTGAAGACCTCCAACAATGCTTCTATAATGAGAAAACCCAGGGAATGGCTGAAGATCTGCAGCTGAGAGGTGCAACTTTGGAGCAATAGGAGATTCACAGGGATTACAATCTCTCATACCCGCCTTGGATAAAAAATCCACAGCATATTTGGATTGTTGCAGGTGAATGCCATTTGAAGAGGTATTGAACTGAATTCCCAGAAAATATGATAGTTTACCCAGATCTTTCATAGCAAATTGAGTAGACATATGAGTAACAAGCTAAGTGATCTGAGAGAAATTGTTACAAGATATTAGTATATCATCCACATAGACCAGTACTACTATAGTTGTAGCAATTTTTATCTAGCAACTGAACCATCTGAGTTCCTTTGATCTTGAACACCCATATACATCCAGTAGGTTTTCTAGATGGTGGAAGAGACACCAGAGACCAGGTGTGTTGGTGTTTCAAAGCCAAAATTTCTTCATTCATTGCTGCAATCCAGTGTGAACTCTTCATTGCTTCAATATGATTCTGGGGTTCAGTATCCAGGTATAGTGTTGAGCAAGAGTTCACCACATATTTGGGTTTAGGTTTATGAATACCACTCTTAGATCTGGTTGTCATTGTGTGAGGAATGGGAGTTATAGACTCAAGAGGTCCAGAAGAGGAGCTAGCTATAGACTGTGCAGGTGATTGAAGAAGAGGTGAAGGTGGTAAGGAAAGTAGGGATGAAGATGGTGAATTTGTAGCAATTGGTTGTGGTATGACAAATTTGGAAGGTGTGGAAATAGGTGAAGGTGGTGGAGTAAATAGTGGTGCAAATTGTAACCAAGAAGAGACATATGATGGGGTTTTTAGTGCAGTAGAAGGAGTAGGTGTATGATTAGAAAAAGAAAATATATTTTCAAAGAACTTGACATGTATTGAGACATAGACTGTTGAGGTAGCAATGTCAAGACACTTGTAGCCTTTGGTGTAGGGACAATAACCAAGGAAGACACAAGCTGTAGACCTTGGTTGTAATTTGTTTTTAGTATATGGTTTGAGCCAGGGGTAGCATAAACACCCAAAGACCTTGAGGGACAGATAGTTAGGAGGTTTGTTGAATAAAACCTGATATGATGACATATAGGCAAAATTCTTGGGTTGAATATTGATAAGAAAATTAGCAGTAGCCACAGCTTCTAGCCAGAACTTAGTAGGCATAGCAGAGTGAGTAAGAAGAGACAATGCAGTTTCTATAAGATGTCTATGCCTTCTTTCAACTCTACCATTTTGTTCAGGGGCGTAGGGACATGAAGTCTGTTGAATTGTACCTTCTTCTTGAAGATAGAGACCAAAAGAATGATTAACATATTCAGTACCATTATCATTTCTGAACACTCTGATAGTAGATTGAAATTGAGTCTTAACAAAAGTTGTAAAGTGAAGGTAAGCATGATAGGCTTGATCTTTAGTGAGAAAAGGGTACAACCAACAATATCTAGACCAATCATCAATGAACAATATGTAGTACTGATATTGAGAACACTTAACAGGTTCAGGACCCCATACATCAGAATGTACTAGATCAAAACATTTAGATGATGTAGAAACAGAACGAGAAAAAGGCAACTTGTGAGATTTTTCTATTTCACAAGAGTGACATAATGCAGAAGCATGGGTGGTGCTATGAAATTGAATCTGAGTGTGTAATTGATGCAGAACTTGAGAAGATGGATGACCTAGTCTTTGATGCCACAATTGAGTAAAAGAGATAGATGGAGAAGAAGCTGAAACTGCAGCAGACATCACAGAATGCATGTAAGTAGAGTTATGAGATATGTGATGTTGTGATGTAACAGAATGAGAGGAGATAACCATATGTTTAGGTAGAAGATAGAGACCATTTTTACAATGGCCCTGACATAGTAAAGTGCTGTTCACATCCTTTATTTGGAAATTCATTGATGTGAAAGATACAACACATTGATTGTCAGATGTTAGTTTAGAAATAGATAGTAGATTAGATGCAATAGATGGGACAAGAATAACATTTTTGAGAAAAAGATTTCCATGAGGTGTAGGAAGTAGTCCATCACCTAGATGAGTAATGGGAAGAGAAGTACCATTCCCCATAGTGACACTTTGACAACCAATATAAGGTGTTGCTGTATAAAGTATTGAAGCATCATTAGTAACATGAGCATTAGCTCCAGAATCAAAAATCCAATAAGGAGAATGAGATTTGGAACCATGTTGAGAAGTATGTGGTTGACCCTGGAAAGATGGATCATATGTAGTAGCTGAGTGGTATAAAGCTGGGTTATAAGAGGGTTCACTAGCCATTTGGGAGACATGGCTGTATTGATCTTGAACAGAAGATGGTGATGGTCTTGGATAAGTGGTCTTTGTTTCCCCAAAATTGACTGTGTTAGTTCTGTACCAGCAGTCTAATGCTGTATGTTTGGCTCTTCTACAAATTTGACAAGTCACAGTTTGCACTGAAGGTCTTGTGAAACATCTTCCAAAACCTTAAGAAGACTGTGAACTTCCTCTAGGACCATTCCACAATTGTGATGGACCTGATGTGGAGTTATGATATTGACTCTGAAATGGTCTTGGATTGTGACGAGTCCTTCCTCAGCTACCATTGAAATCTCTTCCACTTGAATTGGATTACTGGAGATGTGTAGATCTTCAGATAGCAGCAATGCAGACAGTTCATCAACAGATAGAGGTGATGATCTAAGTCTTATATATGACTTAATATGATCAAATGAGGATGGGAGACCACAAAGGATATAGAGTATGAGATCTTCATCAGCAATATGTTCTTGAACTTGCAGTAGTTGATCAACCAAATTTTTAACAAATTCCAGATATTCAACCATTGATTTAGTGCGTTTTTGCAGGCTATAGAGTTGATTTTTGATTTGATGAATGTGTGTTTTAGATACTGAAGAAAACCGCTGACTCAGAACACTCCATATCTCAAAAGCAGTTGGAAGATGTAAGATCAAAGGCAAGATAGATACAGAAATGGAAGCTATCAAACAAGTCTTGAGATGTTTTAGTTTGGCGCCAAGTTATATATGAAGGATTAGGGTTAGGAATACCAGAATCATCAGAGATGAGAGATGGAGGTGGAGGAGCTTGCAGATTGATGCAGGAGAAAAATGGACAATTAATTCGTCAAATTTAGAAAAGCTGTTTCAGTCAAAACGCAGAATCAGGGGCAGAATTGAAGGGTGTTGGATTTGCGCAAAATCATACATTAGTTTGAGTGGAAACGACGTTCTAAACAGAACCTGTGATAAATCACGGGCACCACCCTGATTTTGTCAAATTCGGTCATTTAGGGGTCCAAATCAGCGTTTTTTCATTTTTGGTATTATTTATTTCACTAATTAGGAGGTCAAATAAAACCCGATTTGGGTGAATCTTTTTGCTGAGTATTTATTTTGTTTAGACTTTAATTTAGGATTGTTTTTGAGATTTTTTCTATTTTTGGCAAAATTAAGTTTTTTAGCTATTTATACCCGGCTTGTGGGTAAATTTCAGCAGACTTTGATTATTGAATTATTCAGAACTCTAGAGAGCTTTGTGCCCTAGTTCTTTACCCTTTTCTTTGTTGATTCCGCTGTGAACCCACGCTCGGTGATTTTACCCGGCGTCAGTTTGGTATCAGAGCAGGTTCGACTTGGAAGGAAGATCATCATCAACGATGGTGCGTGAACGTCCTGGCGGCTGCGGGCAGATTCCGGCTGAGGAAGCCCCCAAAAGGAGACGTAACGTCCAAGACGTTATGATGATACATGATTTGCAAAGGCAAATTGCAGACCTAACCCATAGCCTTGCGGTGCGGTATTTACAACAGCAAGTTGCAGATTTAACTCGACACTTAGCGGCACGGGAATTGAAGGATTGCAAGGTCTTTGATCAAGACTCGCAGCCCGCGTTCGAGATCCGCTACGACGGTGATTCCGGTGGTTGGAATGAGCGTTATGGAGGAGCGAGTTTGAAGACTGACGTGTCAGATTATTCCGGTACGTTAGTAGTTGAACATATTTATGGTGATGCAATATTTTATAAGCGTGTTTCAAGTTCAATCGATAGTTATGTGGACTGGAATAAACCACCAGTTTATGATGACTACGGAGATGATGAGGAAGAGTTGATTGTGGAAGATGACGAGTATACCTCAGATGTGCCGATTCGTTATGAGGTAATTTTAGATTCGTATCCATTAATTTCTCAATCAATTACTTCTTATCAAGTTGAAGAAGAAGATGGAGTTGAAGAGGTTAGAGTTGAATTAGATAAGCCGCCTTCGTTTTATTGTGATCCATTCTTGGTGGACAGTTTTGATCAAGTGCCTATGTTGAACTCGAGGGCGAGTTCTTTTGAAGAGGGGGTGACTGATGCAGGAGAAAAATGGACAATTAATTCGTCAAATTTAGAAAAGCTGTTTCAGTCAAAACGCAGAATCAGGGGCAGAATTGAAGGGTGTTGGATTTGCGCAAAATCATACATTAGTTTGAGTGGAAACGACGTTCTAAACAGAACCCGTGATAAATCACGGGCACCACCCTGATTTTGTCAAATTCGGTCATTTAGGGGTCCAAATCAGCGTTTTTTCATTTTTGGTATTATTTATTTCACTAATTCGGAGGTCAAATAAAACCCGATTTGGGTGAATCTTTTTTCTGAGTATTTATTTTGTTTAGACTTTAATTTAGGATTGTTTTTGAGATTTTTTCTATTTTTGGCAAAATTAAGTTTTTTAGCTATTTATACCCGGCTTATGGGTAAATTTCAGCAGACTTTGATTATTGAATTATTCAGAACTCTAGAGAGCTTTGTGTCCTAGTTCTTTACCCTTTTCTTTGTTGATTCCGCTGTGAACCCACGCTCGGTGATTTTACCCGGCGTCACAGATGCTCAAGAAGTCCATTAGCTTGAAGAACTGCTTCTAATTGGGCGCGCCAGAGCAAATAATTCGTAGAATCGAGCTTCAATTGCACTAAGGAGCGAAGATTCGCAATCAGAAATGCAAGTCCAGGGGCAAAATCGATCGTCATCACTAAAAAAAACGCAAATTAATGGCGACAATCATAAATGCGAGAGCAATTCCGACCAGAAGTTCAGAAGATTCACTCAAAAACAACGCAAAAATGGAATTACTCCAGAAAGGGGGAAGAGCTGAGTAGAGGAAACGTCAAATTGAAGCCGGTGAAGACGAAGAGATATCCGGCGAGGTCAGGACCGTCGGCGATGAGCCATTATAGGCTCTGATACCATGAAAAAATCTATGACTGTTTATGAAGAAGATGGTGAAGAAGAAGATGAAGAAGACACAAAGGTCAGAGAGAGAGAATAATTTCTGCATATTGATTACTGAAGGAGTGAAACAAGGGTCTTAAACCCAACTACATTATTACACTTGAGACCCCTGTATTTCTAGAGAACTATACTAAGCCCCAACTTTCTTAGTTTGTGAAACTACAAACAGATACCCTTGTATCTAATACTTATTTTCATGCTTCTATCAAGGAGAGTCGTCAACAGATTCATAATATGGTTTTGCGCCTCCCTAATGGGTCAGTAACGGCGATCTTCAAGTTTTGGGGCCAATAGCTGTCAGTTACATGAAATTCTCTCAGGAGAATGTGCATGACTTGAGCCAGTTCCTTGATCCCACTCCTCCTCTTTTACATATCAAGAAAATGAGATGCTTTCCGCGATTCCCACCTCAGAAGAGGTACATCATGTTGTTCATTTTATGAATAAGAACTCTCCAAGTCTTGATGGTTTCACACGTCATATTTTTTGTGATTGCTTGAATATTATCTCTACTGATGTTATATGTTAAGTTCAGAGTTTCTTTCAAGGGATTTATATGCCTAAGGCTTACACCTCAACGGAGTGCTCGCCCGAACCAGCTCCTTCGAGCTAGCCCAGAGCTCGTGCGAGCTCAGCCAGCTCGAGCTAGTCCAGAGCTCGTGCAAGCTCCTTGGAGATCTTGATATTCTGCCTTCTTCTCCTTTCCTTCTTGTTGCTTTGTTTTATCACTTTTTCTAAGCCGATTCGAGGCACAAAACCAACAATTATTCTTGTGTTTGGTATATGATTTGCTCACTGCTACTGGGAGACCCGATGACCGTTTTGATTATGTCCTATCAAAAGTTCCTTTATAAAACAAACAAACCAATGAAACCTAAAACCGACCGACCTAGGATTTAAAACTTATTTATATTTGACGAACATTTGCTTTTCCAATCTATTCGTTCAGTTTATTTAAGCTGTATGTCATAAAACCCTGTTGCTCAATGTTTTCCAAATTTTTGCTTGTACCTGCGAAAACCAATAGCATGCTGTTAACTGCCGATATTGCTTTTCAATTAATTCATGATACATCATAGGCAATTGCAATTCCTAATGATGTATTAACATATAAACAGTTAATGTAATCTGAAAGAATTACATAAACAAAACCCTTGGAAGTTCCTGGATTTGTCATGCTGCTCATGCTCGTTCATAGCCTCTGTGATAACGGAGTTATGAAAGGTTTTCTTATAATAATAACGGAAGGTGAGTGTGTATATATACCATGTACAAAGGTACCAGCCGGTTAAGTTAGCCACATGGATCAGTTGTTTGAAACATTTTGGAGATCGAAGAACCATCCTCATTATTAATCACGAAACGTATGGACTATTTGGAGAAAACTTTGGATTCATGACCTGACAACAACAATATGGCTGAGCTCCGCCAAGGTTGAGCGGGGAAACTCCATATTTTCTACCCAACTCAACTACCTCGAGTTGGATAAATCCAAACCCAAACCTTGATCTTGTTAAAATATAAAGTAGTCCTAAATTGTTTTCTTGTTCCATCGAAATAATATTCAATTTCAATTGCTAGGGGTTCATATCAAAATCTGAATGTTAGACATATACAGATTTCAAAATTCAGTCGCGTAGAGCTCACTAAACGAATTCCGTGCGTGATTGGGCATTTTATCATGCTCATATTCATAGGGGCACCATCGTCAAATCAAAAGATATGAAGTAGCAACTCTAGGATAAACACTAGTCGTAAATGAAAACTTTTCTTCAACCATCGAAAATATATTTTCAATAGTAAATTGCACATAAGCACTTATTCTTATTATCATAATAAACCACTAAAATCACAATCGAGAACAATTTGATTTTGCATTACGTGCGGAACTGAAAAAACAAATCAATATTCTACCTAGCTAAATGGTTGTGTAACTAAAAAAACAAATCAATATTCTACCTAGCTAAATGGTTGTGTTCGTTCTGGAGGGAGCGACGCTCATTTTCAAGAACTCGTATCTCCTCTTCCAAGTTTCTGATGATTTGAGTTGCTTCCTGAGCTTCGTGTCTGGACATGGAATTGTTGCCACGTAAATGCGAATGACCCCTGATGTTCTTGTAGTAATTAATTGTCTGTCTCTTGCTCTGTATGAGCTCCGCTATCTCGTTCTGCCGAGAAAGATTATCCGCTAAACGTTGCCTCCTCCCTATCTCATTCAGCCACGGGTAATTGTGGTGATGGTCCATCGTTAAGGCTTATAATGTATTCTTCAATAAATGGCTACCTATGAATGTTCCGAGGAAGGGCTACATGTGTTGATATTTATAAAGATCAATAAAAAGGGAATGATTGCGGCATATATGACAGTAAGAACATTCCTCGCAGTGGTGAAAGTAATTTATGGTGTGTTTAAGATTATGATTCATTTTTTTTAAAACTTGCCAAGAATATTTGAAGCTATGTTGTAACATGGTATAATTATATGTCTGTATGTTATGTTCGAGATACGGAGATATTGTGATGGCGGCATGGAAAAAGAAATCCCTTGTAGTCGCGAATCTTAATTTATGGTGTTTAAGATTGTGATTCATTTTCTATAAAACTTTCCAAGAATATTTGAAGCTATGTTGTAACATGGTATAATTATAAAACTGTATGGTATGTTCAGAGATATGAAAATATTATGATGGCGGCATGACTAAAAAGAACATCCCTTGTAGTAGCGAATCTTTATTTATGGTGCGTGTAAGTTTGTTATTGATTTTTTTCAAAAGTCACAAGAATATTTGAAGCTATATAGTAAAATGCTATTCTATATTCAAATCTTATGTTTCGGATACTAAATAATATATTGGCGTTTATTTAGGTTCAATATTGGCGATTTCATGCTAAAAAAAAGATGATGGTGATTCTGAGTAGATTGCATTAAATCTTTACGAAGTATTTTGGTTGCAAAAAAAAAAAAAAAAAAAAAAAAAAAACTTTACTATTTAAAAAAAGCGAATAATTCAAATTGATTCCTAAGAATTAATTACAATATTGCCTCTCTAAAGTTGTTTAGGACTCATCCGCAAAGTACACGACTCTTCGAGTAATCGATCTGTCAAAAACCCCCGTCGCATCGGTGCCGCAAGGCTATTTACGCCACCGTCTCCGTTGCCATCGACGGAACTGAGGTTGTCCACGATTGTGCGCTGATTCATGTTCCTCAATTCAATCAGCAACGCCGCCAACCTCTATATGCCCCACAAGTTGGTTGCGATAGTGGAAGTTTTGTTACTTTTGATATAGAAATATTCAATTCATCACATTCTGCAGTTTCTTCTAAACGTATGTTTTGATGCTTCAACATGTTTTATGCGATTTCTTTGCTTGTGTTTTATCTGACTCGCATAATCTTGATTCTCGAGTTGTTTTTCAATTTTTTTTCGTCTAAAACCCGTGTTGGAAATAAATGAAATAAGAACCTGTGATATCACCTCTAGCTGGAAAATCCAGAAAGTTACCAACAACATTTCATAATTAAGCAATTAGCATTTCAGAAAGATATCGTTTTGTATAGGCTATAGCACTTCCAATTGAGTCTCCTTTACAGATGTTGTTTCACCTGAATGCAATTGTTTTCACGCGGTTCAGCTAATGTATTTTCCTGTTGTCCTTTCATGAAAAGTTTTTATGCGCTTGTGCTAATATCTTTTCCTTTTTTTTTCAGGGAAAAAACAAGCATCAAGACACACATTCAACTGGTGAACTTGAGAAGAAAAATATGCGTGTCTGATCAAAAATATATCTTCCTCACCGCTTCGAAGATTTGTTCTCCCTTCGACAAAATCATCAAGTCATCGTTATTGTACATAATTTTGTTCAGAAAGAGAACACCCTGTTCTCTCTGGAACGAAGTTAATTATTCTTCAATTTTGTTCTAACAATTGGCTTATCGGTGATTTATATTCGATCAACGGTTCCAACAATGTCAGAGGAGGTACCTAATCCATTAGTGCTCATTTCGAAGAAGGTCAATATCTCAATAGTAATTTGCACGTGTTCTGACAATCGTGTTTTTTTTACATG
Organism: Linanthus parryae; assembly: GCA_023055425.1. Lineage (NCBI taxonomy): Eukaryota > Viridiplantae > Streptophyta > Magnoliopsida > Ericales > Polemoniaceae > Linanthus > Linanthus parryae. The sequence goes on along the minus strand of JALGPY010000004.1, from coordinate 120,612,536 downwards.
TAACTCAGACTAATGGAAAAATTCACATATTGCATTGGAAGTCTAAAATTTCAGCGGTCGCCTTGCATCTATCTCTATGCTGCGATTCAAGTTTGATATTGCTAGAGAGAAGTACGAAAAACTCCTCCTGACTTCTGATGATCGTACAACAGAGTAATCAAACAGTCATATGAATTAATTAGAGAATACCGGAAACAGAGATTTGCGTTTCCTCTTCTCTCTAATTAGACTCGACTTTTATTTATTTACCCACCTTTTCAATAGGACGATCTTTTATTGGATTAATTTTGAAGAAAAAGTAAGATATTTATCTATTTTCTTTGTTTTACTTATATCAAGAACACAATCAAAAGGAAATTATATCAAAGAACAAAAGTCACTTATGCTTATTACATTTACTTGATTCTATATTCTTCCATTTATTCGAGTAGTTTTTCTTCATCAAATTACCCCGGGCTTACTTATTTGAGTTAGGTTTGAGATCAGGTCATTGTTTAGTTACATGTTGTTCTCCTCTTCACAAATGTATGTACATGTCATTCAACCCCTTATTGTGGAGTATTTTGATTCAATGCATATTCCAATATTAAGTGTAGTTTGGCACTCTCTGATGAGCCGTATAGGCTTGGAGGTATTGAGGGATTGCTGTCATATAACTCGATTGTGGCTGCCCACGATAATGGATAATTGAGACTGCTCACAACATGTTTAAGTTAATTAACGTTTTTTTACCCGTAGGTGACGTGACTTGCTAATGTTTTAGTCTTGTTAACACTTAAATGGCCAATTTGTGGTATACATAGTCATAGTTAACAAGTATGCATATTGTTGATTGATGAACCAAGTCAACAAAGAGTTTCTTAGAATTGAGGTGAAACAGTAGTTTCACAGAAAGCAATAATGTGTATTCACGTAATGGAAGGTTGGATGAAGATCTTAGTTTGTGAGAATATACAAGAAGGCAACATTTAGTTGAAAGTTGTTATCCAAAAATTTGACATTGGGGTTTCTTTGTTCTTGGTGATCTGCTGAAAGATCATTCATAATACGACGACTGATCTGTAATAATTAGAAAGGGATTTCTCAATCTTGATCTCTCTATCTATGATTCATTTAATTTGTCTTCATGCGTATTTCATGGGTTTAATCCTTCACGTTCTGCACGTCCTTATTTTAGGGCCATGTCTTGGTATGGTTAATTATACTGAATTTCCCTTTCACCGAGTCAGGCATGAAGCCGAGACAGCCAGGGTATTACAGGCAATTTTATCAACTCCAATGTGTTGGTAAGAGAGACCAGGTAATCAATCTAAGGAGACTGATTGTTGAAACCTTTTGAGAAGGGTACTGTTTTCCTAGAGTGGGGGAGGGACTTGGAGTAAAGCCCTATTTGGTGTTGCGTCCTTTGGAAGAGACGCCCAATTTTTGTTTTGTGTGTAGAGGACACAAAGAAAATCATATACTATTTTAAGGAGGATATTCTGTAAAACCAATGAGGTCATTTTATAAATAAATTTTAGGAAAATATATATGAACCCTTAGGAGGGGGAAGTCGTAGAAGAAAGATTCGACAAGAGATCAAATTGGAAATGAATGTACAAAACATTGATCACAGGTTGATCTAAAACACAACAGTTCAAAGCCTAGATAAGATATTTTAAATTATCACTTTTATTATCAATCTCTTATTTTTTGTGTTTAAGAATGAGCGTCTGCATCCTCATTGCAACAAAGTGTCTCTAAATTGTAAGGTAAGCCTTAAGTCGTCTACTTGTCAGTTCTATTTTTGAAGATGTTCGAGTTTTAGGTACTTGCATATGCTTTGAATTACCTATGTTATTCGTGGACGGATAACAGATATGTGTACTTATTCCAAAAGGAATGAATCCATAAGTTACAATATGGCACTTGATCAACAAACCAATTGCCAATAATGTTATGATTGTTTGGAAACTGTAATTTATCTTCTATTTTAAGCATAATCGGTAAAAACATACACGTAGTTTTAGGCTACTCCAAGAACTAATATCGGTATATCTTTTATCAGAAAACAAATATCAGCCTATTTTTTATCGGGTTTGTTCCCAAACCAATAAAATATGTTGGACTTCTCAATATTTTGTTTTAGTTATTTTTTGTTTTCTTTTTTGCAAACATTTAATTCCCTTTATGACGCAAAGTTACATGAATTAAAACCTCTATACTCTTTCTTATTATACTTCCGTCAGTTTTTTTTGTTAGTTTTGTGGTAAAGTTGTTAGATAAACATGGTCTTTTAATTATGTTTGTTGGGGTCTGTCTAAAGTTCGTCCTAGGGGGGGTGGGGTGCAATTACAAAAGTTGTGGTCCCCCCACTAGAAGATAAAAAACGCGGAAATTCATGGGAAAGTGACCTGTTGTAGCAGGTCACCACCCCAAGTGGATAAAAAAATCACTGAATTGGATAAAAGTGTAAAAAACGGATTAAATTATCAAAAGTTCACAACAGTGGATAAACACGCATAGATTCAGATAACACACTAAAACATCGGACAAAACTGACCAAATAACGGATAAAAGTGTAAAGGTACTCAACAAAACATTCACATATTTAATATAGTCCTTGAGTAAATCAAACTCAGTCATCCCCAACACCCCCGAAAGAGTATTGGTCACTCATTCCCTACAACCAGTTGTATTTGACGTTGGAAATTAAAGTTTGTTGTGATGATTGAGATAGGGCTTGCGATTGCGATTGGCCGACATCTTGATCGGAAACACCAACTGGAGGATTCGGGCATGTAGTTCGATTGTGTCCATATTCTTGACATCTTCCGCACTTATTTCGAACATTTTTGGAGCTCCTTTTGGGTTTTGTATCCCCTTGGATGGACGTCTTACGTAAGAGTACTCTTGAAAGTTGACATTAACCACATGTTCTTCATTTTCTTGCTTCAAAATAATATTCTTGAGACCCCCTATGGTTATGTTATGTCAACATCTTCTCGCCAATAGTTGTAAGTCTCTTGTGATCCCAAGTCACTAATCAACTCTGTTCTTCCCTTCATGCAACCCCGACGAAATGTCTGGGTTTTTGGATCGTCACACCGTCTTGTTTTTGGGTCCTTCATGGCTGGATCGTTCTTGTAGAAGTCACTATCCGTCTTCTGCCATCGTTTCGATAACAAGTTTTTCGGAATGTATTGAACTCTTTTAAAAAATAGCACAAAAATAATGTAGCCACAAACCACCAGTGATGACTCATACCTCATGCAGAAACAATAGAGCATACTATTATCTCGTTGACAGAGAACGGTGTGATGACAGAAAAAATTCAAGCCACTCAGATATTTCATTTGACATTTCAGATAGAAACATTAAATACTGAGGAAAATAAACTAGTACCGGAAAGAACTGCTCAGTAAACCAAGGACATTAGATATTTCAATTGCAGTTCTGGAGAGAAACCTAAAACAATAAGACAAAATATAAAGCGAGAATAACAGATAGTGTATTGTATGAACTTACTAGAGATGTCATTTTCTTCTCCCTTGTGACATATATTGCATCCATTCATATTCAGGTAGTTGTTGAATGTCAATATATTTGTAGTGTTTTACCTTCATTGCTTGCTTCTTGAACTTTGCATACACGATCCTAGTGTAGAACATGGCTGCATACGAAAATTCTTAACTTTATTGATTACTGCCCAAGGCCTAATAATGAGAATAAACACGCAAAATTCAATGTTATACCACCGAAAACTAACAAGAGAAACATAGTTAACATTGATTTACTGCAGACAAATGTTTAGACACTTTGGATAGTATTCAAGAACTCCCAGATAAAATATTAAACAGTCCAGAGAGTACATTTGACATAGTTTAATATAATGTTGTCATTCTCGTTCAAGTTTAATATCATGTTGTCATTCTCGTTCAAAATAACATGTAGATATGTATGCGTGATATATTTTGGTCAACCAACATCTTTACGAAGATGTTTTAAATTAACAACCCCACAAAAATGTAAGACTTACTATACATTGTAATGCAAACATGAATCTTCCATACATGCAATACGAGACATTATAATGCAAGTATGAATCTTCCATATATATGACAAGTGAATACCATCTATAATTTACTTATGATGGATATGGTTCAATGACCTTCCGCATGAGGTTGTGCTCATCTAACACTCCAATCACCACTCATGAGTGATTGTCCATTATAATACAAGGATCAAACTTACATACATATACTATACAATACATTGTAATTCAAGCATGAAAGCGTGACAGTACCATTGGAAAGTGGATGCCATAACCACGTATCTATCAAGTGTGATAGTACCATAGGCAAGTGGAAGACATAACCACGTATTTACTATAGCGATACTACAATATATAGTCAATGTCAATGTTATGATACAAGTGGATACTACCAATTCAAAGTGTAGTACCTTATGTTCAATGATATTGTATATGAAGTTGTCATCAACTGTAGCCCTGTGAACCACATAAGTATGATTGTCCATTATTAGAGTGAATGTAACCGGAAATATTGTGTTACCTATCTCCCAGAACAATATGTTTCAATTTGGATGATTGTGGAATTAACGTGTTTCATCACATCTTCTCATCTAACGTGTTAAACTACGTATCCAAGTGTTGCACTCTGTATTTTATTTTAATATTTTCACAAAATATTTAGACATTAAATATTTATAAATATGTAGATACATGTATTATACTCCAAATACCCAAAAGTTAGACTATGAGAAACAACCATGTTCACATAGGTTAATGGCATATAGTAGTCTTGAGCCTTTGGTTAACATGCAAGAGAAAACAGATAATAGTGTAAACATTATTGAGAACTCTTTTAACTTTATAATTTCAATATGAAATATTATACTTATTCCCCTGTTGGAGAATCTCATATTTTCTAAAATGTGCTATGATAAAAATTGTACAACTTCAACAATGTAAACTCATGTTAACTACATATTTTACACGATATGTTAGTCATAAAAAAGTCAAATTCATTCAATCCCAACAAATCTCAATCTCAAACCATAAACCTAGCTAGTAACATGATCTGTTTTGAAACTAAGAAGTGAAATGTAAAGCTCCTGATTTGTAAACCATAACTGGATAAACCCCTCGTGCAAATAAACCCTAATCCTATTTGAATAAAAACTTAAAGCACCTAAACCCTTTCTGGATAAAATCCTAAAGCATCGAGCTAGGTTTTACAACATTCTTGAATGGTTTCCAACCTGTATCACACATTGTTCTGTCTATTATGTTTGTCTTGTACAATCTGCTTGTCTATTCTATCCGTCTGTTTATGTGAGTGTAGGCCGCACCAAACAAGCCTCCAGAGGTGGGTAGTTTATTTGGGGACGGATACCGACTCCTAAAGAGGAAGGAACGTATACCTCTTGCCTGAACTAACTAACTTTAGTATATGGCGTATTATCGGTTCCATTTAGCACGTCTTGCTTGATATAATACCATACTTGATTACAAAAATACTATTCTAGAGGCCTTATCATGCATCACCCAAGGTTTCACCTTCTCTACCCATCAAACATGCTCATGGATCACCTAAGCTTCTCCCCTGGAAAAACCAGTGTCAGTCCAATGATATTACAAGACAAGTTAACAAGTAATGTTTGCACTCTTATGTTTCATTCTTTTCTTTTTAGGTTTCTATCCATATGTCCAGTAATATCTTCTGCTTTGTCCAGCTATGATTGTGGAGCATTTGTGTGCTTTTACATGACACATCTGAGAGAGCTGATTCCCCCCCCCCCCCCCCCCGCCCAACCTGAAAGGAAGATAAAGGTCAATGAAGATTTCATTACGATATGGTTTGCCGATTTCATTGGTCGTTCCACGTACAACGACCTCAGGGAAGTATTTCTTGAAGATATGAACTACTTCAAAGATGAGGGAAACAATGAGGAGGTTTTTGTCAAGAAGATACATACGGTCTTTTCAGCTTATGAGGATCATTAGCTTTGAGCAGGGCGGTCCATTCTGATCTCTCCGTGGTTTTGTTTGTTTTTTTTTTAAATAATTGACCGGTTTCTGTTGGATAATGTAGGTGGTGAATGTTATTTATGGTTGTAATGTTGAATGTGGTTTCAAAATAATTAACTTGTATGATTTTTATTCAGATGTTTGACAATATCATCTGCCTGTTTATAATTAATGTTTATTGGGTTTATACTTTAAACTGTTCTGAATCTTGCTAGGCTACCAGAGTTTGATATTCAGTTATCTTTACTCACCCATTTTATTAATGATAAGTCTTTGTCTACTTTTTATTTGTTTTATACAGAGCAAATCTGATCCGGGAGGCAACTGCATTTTTGTTGGATGTTCTAAAACCTAATTTGCCTGAACATGCTCACTTGCAAACCAAGGTTTCTCCATCAAAATGAAACTTTTTTTGTTCCTTGCCATGAAATTTCAGCGTCACTAAACTTACTATTTGTGCAGGTTCTTGAGATTAATCTTGTTACATTTCCTAATGTGGCTGATGCTATATTAGCAAATGGAATGTTCAATCACCATGACAGTCCTCGCATTGCTCAACTTTGTGAACCGTTCATTCTGAAGATACGTATGAAGGATCGATCCGATAGTCTATCCGTTCTACTTTGCGATTAGGAAGTTTTGATCGGCTTCAAGGTTTGGTTTGTTTCGATCTCTCCTCTCTATCTCTCCTCTCTATACTTTGTTGTATTTCTCAATTTGAACGGTTGTTCTTGTTTTGTTCTGTAATATCCCGTCCACATCGATATATTGTGGATTGATAATGTGGATACTATGTATATATGGTTGAGATATTGTGGGTTTATGTCCCACATTAGAGATTTATGAGTTTGACATCTGGTATATGGTATACCTTGTGGATTACTACTAGCACTTTCAAGGCTTAAGCATTTTTATCCGGTGGTACGGGTAAAGAAGTTATTGGGAAAGTAATCCACGGATGTTACAAATGGTATCAGAGCCAACCCTGGTCCCGCAAGGGCTCCGTGACGGTTCGCCGCCAGCCAAGGGGATACGTGACTGGGCACCACTCGACGAGGACGTCGAGTATATAAGTTGAGGGGATTGTAATATCCCGTCCCACATCGATATATTGTGGATTGATAATGTGGAAAAGATGTATATATGGTTGAGACATTGTGGGTTTATGTCCCACATTAGAGATTTATGAGTTTGACATCTGGTATATGGTATACCTTGTGGATTACTACTAGCACCTTCAAGGCTTAAGCATTTTTATCCGGTGGTACGGGTAAAGAAGTTGTTGGGACAGCAATCCACGGGTGTTACATGTTCACAGAAGAATTTCGGTGCCCTAGACACTAGAGACTCCCATTTCGTATAACTCAGAGTCAGGTAATGTCCTTGTATCAGTTTTTTATTTTGATGTTGCTCTCCCTTTCTGGGTAAACTGGTTGTTCAGATAGTGGAATGTACTCTACTCAACTGTGTATTATGTATGTGTTGAGGCAGTTCATACTCATCTGTGTATGTTCATGTATATGTTGAGGCATGTCCTATCATTCAGATAATGATGGTTGAATTATCTAATACTAATATGTATGTGCATTGGCTTGAGGAATGCCAGCTCCTTTCAAAAGAGTTTGAAACTCTTGCTTCTCTGTTCAGTCACTGATTTGATCTGACATATATAGCTTTCTACTATCCAATACTGGATTGTTTTGTTCGTAGGAGCTGAATATTGTTACTATAATTTTCCTATTGTGCGGTCACTCTTTGATCCGATTTTAGCTTTCTGTTATCCAATACTGATTTTTTGTGTGTAACAGCTGAACAGTGTTACACATTTCCTAGTGCGAAGTGATATATGCCATTGAGCTGATGTCAAACTCCAGAAGCGCGAGAATTTCATCTTCGCTCGCCTTTGGCACCTTAGGTAAACTGCAGGTACACTTATCCCTCTTCTCATATTTACAGTGCATGGGAGGCTTTTGTGCCAAGCTCTCCAAACCATAAACATCATTTCCTGGGAATCTTGACCTTCCAAAAGAGCTCCCACCAGACACTGGAGTTGGAAAAACTGAAATTTCCCCTATATGTATCTTCTCATCCTGTTCTTCTAGATGATTCAGAACCTCATAACCGGATTTAACAGTGTAGTTGCCTCTTTGACTGTAATGCCATATAAGTGGATCTGGTAATTGAACATCTGGGATAGAAAGCCTGATAATTTCAGAGACATCATCTTCCCAAAAAACTTCTTTGAGTTTGTCTAGATCCCAAGTTTTGGATCCTTCATGAATTAGGTCCGAGCACTAATATATATAAATCCCTAGACAAGGCTCATTTTTCGTGGACCCTTTTTGGGGGTTCTAATACTGACACAGCAATTTTTGGATTAAGAAATAAATAGAAAATCTTTCGCTTCCATGATATCAGCAGACATTTCACTCTTTGTTTGTTATATCTTCTGTTATTGGTATGTTTGATCTTGCTGAGTTTACTGCTAGAAGCATTGGAAATCCTGTCCAACGGAGATATCTGAGTTCATATCTACTACATAATTGGATGCCAGTTCTTGCTGGATATGCTGATGAGCTGGTATTGAAAATAACAGGTACTACTACTTCAGTGTTTTTTGGAAGTAATAATCTTATTTATATCCTTTATACTTTCTTGGATCATGCTTTGATATTTCTTTAGCATTTACAGACATAATTTATTTTTTCCATTCTGATAAAACTAGGAGCAGAGTTCTTAGAATCATCTCGTATGCTTAACTTAGTGTAAAGAGCGAGTGCATGCTTTAGACTTGTTGCTTTATTTCGAATTTGTTCATCTTTTCTTAGAAAAGCTTTTCTTAGAAAAGTTCATCAAAGATAGAATCTTCCCGTAATTCTCCATATCAACATGTCCTGAGTGACCTACAAAAGTAGAGGTCTCTTGTTATTCTAGTGGGATCTCATGCTTTAGCGGATTGTATTAGGAACATGTGGGAATCTTATGGGACTCAAGGGTATGGGACCTATGTTTTATTAAGAAATTCCAGAATTTAGAGGTACAAAAGGCGAAGGTCTAAGTTAGATCTGTTAGGTCAGAGATGAGGAGAGGGACAAAGGTAAGTTGAGAGCACAAGGCTCTCCTTTTTTAGGGTAGAGTCGGCTCAGATTGCCAGCTTTGAGTCAAAGGCGCCAAAATTCTAGAGCTATGTGGCTGAAGGAGGGTGATAGGTGCACTAAGTACTTACATAGATTTGATAACTCCCAGTTCGAAACCAGTTGCTGAATATGATTACAAAGGGGGATTCCAAGGAGAATGGTCTTTTTTCCTTTAATCTGTCAAAGAAATGCTTAATATGGTGCTGAAGTCCCCAGCTGACCATGAATTGCTTTAACATTTGCTTGTTTCCTTTTAGTCTATTATTTTTTTCCGCTACTTATATTATGTTCCTCTTGAACTTGCCTGCAGAATGAGTTGCACGACAGATTGAGACCATGGATCTCGAAGAAGATAACCGAGTTTTTTTGGAGAGGAAGATACCACACTTGTAGACTACATTATGTCCAGTATGCGTGAACATGTCAAGGCATCGGAAATGCTGGACATGCTTGTCTTTGGGCCAAACCTATGCAGAAGGGTAGCAATTATCTTTTAATTATATGATTGAATGTAATGCCCCTGGTGAACCATCATTTGAATTTGTAATTAGATTGAAACTTTTATGGAAATTTAAGTATGTAGCTTAATGTAAATTTTGGATCTAATTGTAATGCAAATTAATTGCTTATTTGTGGTGTTGTAGTTGACTTTGGGACAATTTTGTTTTAAAATGTATGTTTGTAGGCAGAAAATGTAGTTGTTAAAATTCCTTTCTAAGCACAGAGTTTTTGTCAGGAAATGTATGTTTTAAGTAGGTAAGTTGTAAAAAGCTCTTCAGGGACAATTTTTTTTTGTCGCGAATGATAACTTTTAGGGAGGAACTATGTTTTAGGGAGGAAAATAAATTGTAAGAAGCTTTGTCAGGGACAACCTTTTTTGTCCCAAAAATTACTTTTTTAGGGAGTTTTTTTTTTCGGGATGAAAGTAATTATGCGAAATTTATTTTAAGGACAGAAACTTCGTCGCAAAAGGTACTTTTAGGGAGGAAATTTGTTATAAATTTTGCAACAAATATATGATTTTTTGCCAAAAGTGACGCTTTTTGAGACAATATCAAAATTGTGTCCCAAAAATCTTTCCCGGATGGACTTTTAGCCACAAACTGCGCAGCGAAGGTTTTTTGTCTCAAAAATACTTATAGGAAGAAAATATGATATTTAGCGACAAAAAGTGTTTGTCTCTAAAACACCAATTCATTGTAGTGGTAATTTGTTTATGTTAATAGATAATTAACGAAGATTACATTAAATAACAAATGATACAGTTTTTAAAAAAAACAGAAGAGATAAAACATGATTTTTAGATCCAAGATAAGTCATGACTTTTGAAAATATAAACAATATCTTATTTTTGATTTTCTTTAACTAAATAAATTTATGATAACTTGTATAGGAAAAAAATGAACAATCAAATCAACGGACGAAAATGTCTCAAGACATTTACAGGGATTAGATGGCTAGGATCTTTCCATTTCGATTTTTTTGGAGAGAAACACCTAGCTGATTTATTATATAGGTTTATACCTAGGCAAATCGGGTTAGCCCGAAATACTGGTTTCTTCGATGGACCCGAGCCCGAATTTAAATTGGGCTGTAAGAAATTCAGCCCAGACCCGTACCGTTTAATGAATTTGGCTGTCGAGTCCCGAATTACACCCGGTCTGGGCTTGGGTTACCGAATTGGGCGGACCAAATTGCAGTCATACATAAAGCAGAGCATTTGTCCTGTTAGGTTGACTTGCTATCATATATTTGGTAACTTGAAAAAGTCAAATGAGGCAATAGATGGCAATGTTTCCATGTTGTTGGAAACGGTGGCTTTGTGGCTTTGTGCCCAAGTCACTGTGTGCCACACATGGGAGCATATTTAAGGAGGCTAATGTCTTTGGGTTGTAATACACACACAGGAACGTTTTTGAGAAAGCACTTAGTGCTTTGAGAGATTTTTTGTGAGTGTGTCTGGTGGGTTGTTTCGGGTTTCCGCCGTGGCCGTTGTGGCCACGGCGTGCATTGTAATCGGGTTCTCTTCTCAATAAAATATCTGGTTTTGGACGTGGATTAGCTAGCGGGTTCGTTACGAATTCGTTAGTGAACCACGTTAAATATCTGTCTCGTTCTTGTTTTGCTTTCGTCGTTCTTGCTCGAATACCCACACGTTATAACAAACTGGTAACGGAGCTCTGAAACAGGAGTTCTGTTACAACAAACTGGTATCAGAGCCAGGTCAGGCGATTAGAGCCAGGTTAGGGGATCACCAGTTTTAACAAACTGGTATCAGAGCCTGGTTCCAAGATCAGGGTGGAGCCAAGAGCTAAAGTTTCACGTTTTGGTGGAACTCAAAGCTAGGGTTTCGCAATTCAGGTGGAGCATGCTATCGGGAGTAGGGTTTCGAGATTCTGCCAAGAACGATGTTTAGTTTGGCGATCAAGATCAATCTGTTCGTGAGAGAGAAGCAGGTACACCCACCATCTGAATTCCTGTGCAGGGGGCTATCCGGGCTCCTGTTGGAGCAATCTGGCGCGCATCTGATTAGGCGTGCAAGGGATCTGGCAAATCCAGCACGCATTCAATACTGGCGCGAATCTGGCGGTTCACGCGCATCTGGCGTTATGGCGACTGACTTTCAGGCGCAATCCGGCTCCCGGCATGGAGCATCTGGCGTGTGAGTTAAATCTGTTTCTGGCTCATGCGTTGCAGGAACTCGTTGGAGTTGTAGCAACGACATGGAGCATCTGGCGCGTGAGATTTTAGGCACGCGCATCTGGTTCTGGTCTGGCGCGCATTATGCACGAGTTTTTTCTGGCGTGCATCTGGTTTTGCAGCGTGTACCATGACACGCACTGAGCTCGCATATGGCGCGATCTGTTTCTGGCGAGCATCTGGCGCATCTGAGGCATACGGGGCGCATCGGGCATGACAATTTGGGCACTCGTCATCGGTGCATCTGGTCTGGATGACATCTGGGCATTCTGTCATGGTGCATCTGTCTGGTGCAATTGGGCGCATCTGGAATACATTCGGTCCTGCTTTCTTAGTGAATGTATCGAGTCTGGTTCTGGGTGGAGCACTTGTTTCTGTTTCCGGAAGTGCAACCACATCGGGCGCATTCGTTGCAGGAACGCATGGTAGTTGGAGCAACGATTTGGCGATTCGGGTTTCGCATACAGCTGCGAAAAATCTGTTTGAGGAGGCGTGCTCGTTTCAGGTTCTGGGAGACGCATCCGGTTCAGGTTTGAGAAGAGGAGCATTAGGTTCCGGTTTCGAGTTGCTGAGATGATTCAAGTCAAGGTGGAGATTCGTTAATTTGACTTGCTATCATATATTTGGTAACTTGAAAAAGTCAAATGAGGCAATAGATGGGAATGTTTCCATGTTGTTGGAAACGGTGGCTTTGTGCCTTGATGCGCAATTTAGCGTGCTATTCGCAAGTATACGAATCAAGTAGTATAGAGTGTATTACGACTCAGATTATCGATCCCACAGGGACTTTGCAGGTTTTTCTAGTAATCAGTTTTAACAAACAGAGTGTAAAAGGGAGGAGTATTATGAGAGTTTGAACGTAAATAACCGAAACGTAAATATTTTTGTGAAAGTTTTCTGAATAAAATTAAGGTTGTAAAACTATGATTTGAGATACTAGGTCCCGGGATCCCCTAGGGTTCTTCAGATTTTCGTTCTTTGTTTGACATGAAAACACACAGCAGTCTCGTTATCCGTGCCACGTACCAATTGTGCAGTATCTTTTCTTTTCCTGCACGTTATCACAATCCTGCAGATTGTCGGATTCCTGTTAAGCTGCCTAAATCTGCAGTCTCGTTCTAAGGCTGCTAGGGTTTCTAACCTGTCCTGATGGCCCGGGTCAGATTCTCTAACAGTTGGTCTCAACGATTTCAGGCTAGTCCTAACTCCCCTTCGCTAGTCGGCCCATCGGGGTAAGGTGCTAAATTCTGTCTTCTCTTCCTAACCCTAACCGGACGTTTTCACCTACCGGCTCGGGTCTGTAGCAATTCTGGTTCGCGACTCCGATCATGCATAAACAGTAAAATTCAAAGACAGAATAACTGATAAAGCTGCTGAATTAAGATAGTACGTAATCATGAATTCATAGTCAAAACATAGAACTAATCTCTGAAAACGAAACCCTAGGTTCACCGAGAACCTAGGTAAAAGTTTAGCTACTAAAATTTATAACGAAAATAACACAGTTCTTTGAATGAGAGAGAAGAAGAGCAAACGGGTGTCTTGAATCTGGATTCACGTTTCCGTGCTCTCCGGGGATGCTCCGTCTTCTCCTTCGGTTGTGCTGTCTTGTGTTGATGTCTCAAAACGAGTCTGGACGAGTCTTTAAATAGTGCTGTTTTTCCTGAAAACGCTTGCGCTAGAATTTACGAAAACTGCCATCGGTCCACCGTCTTTGACCAAAAAGTCAAACTGGCTGCGTATATACGCAACCAGGTCCTGTAATCACCTCCCCCTCTCCCCCTCCTGCCTGCGTATATACGCAGGCCTGCGTATATACGCAGGCAGGGGGTGGAGATGGGGCCCTGCTTGGTCCTTTGGTGGGCCCGGTTGGGTCTCCTGGGTCCCACTCTTCTGCTCGAAATCTCCGGTTTTCCTTCCTCGGTGTCTTCCTGCTTTCCCGTGCCCCCGTCTTGCGTTTTGACCCGAAATTCGTCAAAATTACCAAAATACCCCTGGGTCAAAACCGCTCCGAATTCTGCCCAATCCTGACTCTGGCCATAGGAAAACTACTGACTGAATTTGGGAGACAAAATCTGAACTTGACTCCGGAAACCCGGGCCCGGTGCCAAAATGACCAAAATACCCCTAGACCAAAACTATCCCGGAAATCGTCACGAACATAAAATAGTTGCTCCTGACTCTGGACACCGGGAACCGAGACTCCTTACTCGGGCGTGGCCTGACTGGGACCCACACGTGACGGGAGTCGGTTTTTCGGCCGGACTCTGTTTCAGCATTATAACCTGTTTTTGGAAAGCCCTTGACGTCTCCGTTCTTTTGCCCCTGGTTTCACTTCAAAATTCCAAGTCAAGCTCAAGATATTGTCAACCGAGCGCATCCCGGTGATTCTCGGTTTTGACGTTTTCAGCTTCCTCGGTCGGTTTTCACTGCTCGTTTTTCCTCCAGTCTTTCCGTTTTCCATTCCGCTCTCCCTTGTACCAGTCTCGGTCAAATCCTGCTCCGAGCATTTTCTGCACGTTTCCCGAGGCGATCTCGGTTCTGTCTCGGCACGCATCCCAATGCACTTTCCGAACCTGTTCCTGAAAAAGCAAGAAAAAACCCGCGATCATATCTAATAAAAGTACAAAACATGCAGAAATTCACGAAGAGCAAATAAACGTCTCGTTCTAAATTCTGTGGCTTTCCGAGGGTGAATTCAGGCTAAAACAGGGCTTTCCGACACAAAGACACGTCTTTTCAGGCTATGAAATAACCCCTATTTGGGCGTTATCAAATACCCCCACACTAAACTTTGCTCGTCCCGAGCAAACTCCAGCAATATACTACCAATGCATACTATCCCGAATCAATCCAGAGCGGTGTAACTGCACTTATTTAAAAACAGTATTTATAAAAACAGTTTATATATATATATATATATATATATATATATATATATATATATATATATATATATATATATATATATATATATATATATATATATATATATATTTTGGGTGAGACTGGGCAATCTCTTCAACTCAAACTGAAATCATCAAGTTCTCATATTCCCCTAAATTTCAGAAACTGCGGTGATCGGAAGAACTCGCGGCCAGCCTAGGTTAGGAACAAGCACGAACACCACTTACTTCCGCTTTTGCACGCAAACCGAACGTATCCCTAACGCACACCTTCCGTGCTTTTATTCTGGGTGTAATGTAAATCTGCCGACTTTGGGACGGTAGGATAAGTCATTTAGAAGCGATGTCCTAAACGTCACAGCACACTCACACATACCCCAATCTCACACTCCCTCACCAAGATGATGGAAACTGACCCAAATCACCTAAGATTCTAGACACTCAATTTCCCCAGTCCCGGTGTAACTGCCGTTCTCGCGGCCACAAATGTGAACGAATGTGAAACTGTGATAAAAATTGCCGGCCCGGCGTTTTGAAATAAAATCAATCAAGCACCCTGAATTTTCTGCCTTTGATATTTTTTCGTTTTTTTTTTCTTTTCTCTCTCTCCTTTTTTTTTTTTTTTTTTTTTTTTTTTTTTTTTTGCGGGGCAACACAATAAACACTATAAACCAGGCCAACTCTATGATAAACCAAAAACGTGGGGTGGCAGAAAAATACTGAAATAAAATCTGAAACGACCACCCCCACACTAATTTCGAACCATGTTGTCAATTTGTAAAATAATCGCGCTTTTCCAACCGATCCTCCTCACTCCAAGGATGTCTAAATAGCACAGCGCGTCCTCCAATAACCCTGTCAACCCAAAGTCCCCCATGTCGTGCAGAAAATTTACGCACTACGGCTCTCCTCCTGTGCTCACGGTGTAATGTCGTGAGTCACCGCCACACCGAAGTGTGCTGCCGTCACTATCTCACCCTTACACACCCTCAAATATAAAAATAAAGCTCATCCACTATCAAATATGACAATTCTGATCTACCCCAGAAAATCCCCCTCGACTCAGCTCCCTCGTGCCATGACGCGTAGGAAAGGTCAAAATACTAACAATGATGCGAGTATCAAAAAAAACGGCTTCCTAGGTCAAACGGTTACCGAGAAAAGGGTTAATGGATCAACGGGGCTCACTAGTGGACCTAAGGCGCGCGACAGGACGTGAGGTCCCCTATGGCCTATCACTCCACCAAATAATGTGGTGACCGTGATGGCGGGTTGACGACTACCTGGTGACGGTGGTCTGGCAGCTAGTCGGATACATTGCTTGGGAGACAGCTACTTGCGTTTTC
The DNA here is from genome assembly GCA_023055425.1 of Linanthus parryae. Taxonomy (NCBI): domain Eukaryota; kingdom Viridiplantae; phylum Streptophyta; class Magnoliopsida; order Ericales; family Polemoniaceae; genus Linanthus; species Linanthus parryae. Next base: position 120,596,416 of record JALGPY010000004.1, on the reverse strand, counting down.
TGAAGTTCATTGGCTCTATTAACTCCCCTAGACAGATTCTCGCAGCTCTTCCTCACTTAAGTTCGTCCACTTCGGGAAATTTTCTATCATTAAGCTCTCTCCAGTTTTAAGCTAAATCCTTCACCCAGTCTCAAAATTTTCAATTTTACAATTTTTAATAATTTTTTTTTACATTTTTTTTTAATAAAACGTTATGCAGTTACAACGCCACCACCCCCACACTGGATGGTGCCATGCCCTCATGGTACTAATCATCAGGCATATAATCTGGATTGGATGAGCTGGCTTGCCTCATCGAATGGGAACAACTGGTAGCATACGCAGAAAAATAAAGTGAGACAGAAATTGAACCTGTGCACCCGGAGTCAGTTCTTACAGGTGCGGAATTTCTCGCAGATTCCGGTGGAGCAGGACCGTTGACCGGTCGCCAGAAAATTTCTCGCCGGAAGTTGTCAACCTTCCGGGCTCTATGTGCGCTCTTCAAATGTGCAATCCCCGAGCACCATTGTGTTTGACAATGTGCTCCCATATGGTCGAGTATACTTGTTGGGTTTTGACGTAGGTAACGCAGCGGAATAACAAAAATTAATCCTACTCAAAGCCCACCAAGGATCACAGGAAGAGACATCATAACATGATTAAGGACATAGAAGATGTGTACCTTTTAGTTTGTGAGATCACACGAAGAATGATGTCCTCGTCTCTACGGTTGATCCACGTCTAGAGGTGAGATCTAGATTCTTCCTTCAATCAAGTGCTAGCTTGAACCTTGGAGGAAGAGGGATGAAGATCAAAGGCACAAAGCAACAAAGCAACAAAGGAGGGGCGGCCTCCCTTTTGCCGTCGGGTAAGGGGGCGGACGGGGCTAGGGTTTCGGCCCTAGCTCTTGTCTTGCTCTCTCTTTTGCTCTCTCCCACTCTTTGTGTGTTATGACTAATAACTCATATGTGGGAAGGAAGCTAGAGCCTCCTTTATATACTCCAACAACTCCTTGTTGTTTCCATAAAATAGTTTTTCTTGTTCTAGTAGGACTAGAACTATTCCCTTCCTTGCAAATTAGTCCTACTAAGTTTGCAAGGTGTTGCACAATGATCCTTCTATTAATTAATCCATATTAATTAATCCCAAATCTAGCTCTACTCTATTTGACGTGTGACCCCATAGGTTTCTATATAGTTGGTAGTAACTATTACTAACATGGAGCGGTGTCTAGCAACACATCCATGCCACCCAACCAATAGAAAAAGTCAGTGATCCCGACAAACCTTTGTGCCCAATATGTCATATTGCATTATCCCTTTGTCTCCATATCCGGATTGGACACGAGACATAAATAGTCACACTCGTATATCCAATCCATAGTTCCTCGATCCTGGGAATACGCTTACGCTTGCAGATAACATTAATATCTCCATATTAATTTATCTGAGTCTGGCCAGACATTCAATAAGCCTCATCCCTCGAGTGGCCGTGGATATTTACCCCCATTATGTGGGAGGGACAAATCCTATCTACATCACTACGATCTCTAAGCTTGCTTCCTATTACGCCCGATAGCCACCTTTATGATTACCCAGTTACGGTGTAACGTTTGATAACATCAAAGCGCAATATTTCACAACTAGAGTATCTAGTGACTTCAAGTCTAAGGATTGCAATAATATTAGCACTACGAAAAGCGATTGTGACTTCACATAATCTAATGTATCCTTTTCGTCGTGGGTCAATCCAGTATGCCATTACTCCTAATGCATACCCATGTGTTAGACTTGATATCTCCATATCAATCTACCCACATACTAGTCTATATTTGATTGTCCTATTAATCAATATAATTGACTAGGGATATTTAAGATAAATAACACAATTTATCTAAGGACTTCATTATATTAAATATCGCCATAAATAATAAATGAATATTCTAGCCAAAACATCGTTCATACTAAATCTACGATTGCCTCTAGGGCATCTATTCCAACAGTCTCCCACTTGCACTAGAGCCAATCTGGTGCATCTCGTATGCCTATAGATCTGGCGTGCCCTTCATGCTTTCGCTGCGCAAGAGGTTTCGTGAGCGGATCTGACACGTTGTCATCTGTCGGAATCTTGCATATCTTCACATCTCCTCGATCGATCATATCACGAATAAGATGGAATCTCCTAAGTACATGCTTTGACTTTTGGTGCGATCTTGGTTCCTTCGCCTGTGCGATTGCCCCAGAGTTGTCACAGTACAACTCTATGGGATCCACTATGCTAGGGACCACACCGAGCTCAGTGATAAACTTCTTTATCCATACTGCCTCTTTTGCTGCTTCCGCAGCAGCAATGTACTCAGCTTTTGTTGTAGAATCAGCAACTGTGCCTTGCTTGGAACTCTTCCAGCTCACAGCTCCTCCATTCAGGCAAAACACGTATCCAGACTGCGATCTGTAATCATCCTTGTCGGTTTGGAAACTTGCGTCAGTGTAACCCTTTACACTTAGCTCTTCCATTCCTCCAAATATCAAGAATACATCCTTAGTTCTTCTCAAGTACTTTAGGATGTTCTTGACAGCAATCCAGTGACTCTCACCCGGATTGGACTGATATCTGCTCACCATACTCAACGCGTATGATACGTCTGGTCTAGTACATAGCATGGCGTACATGATGGATCCTATGGCCGAAGCATAGGGTATCCTGCTCATGCGGTCCTTCTCCATCTCGTTGGAGGGACAGTCATTCTTAGAAAGAGTGACTCCATGTGACATGGGCAAGAATCCCTTCTTGGAATCTTGCATGTTGAACCTCTTCAACACCTTGTCAATATATGTACTTTGACTTAGGCCAAGCAATCTTTTAGATCTATCTCTATAGATCTTTATACCAAGTATATAGGCTGCATCTCCTAAGTCTTTCATCGCAAAGCACTTTCCTAGCCAATCTTTAACAGATTGCAGAGTAGGAACGTCATTGCCAATGATTAGTATGTCATCCACATACAAGACCAGAAACACTATAGAGCTCCCACTAACCTTCTTGTAAACACAAGGCTCATCTTCGTTCTTGATGAAGCCAAACTCTTTGACCGCGTCATCAAAACGTCGATTCCAGCTCCTAGAAGCTTGCTTTAATCCATAAATGGATCTTTGCAGCTTACAGACTTTATTGGCATTCTCTGGATCCTCAAAACCCTCTGGTTGTGTCATGTACACATCCTCAAGGAGGTTCCCATAAAGGAACGCTGTTTTGACATCCATTTGCCAAATCTCATAGTCGTAGTATGCTGCAATAGCAAGTAAGATTCGAATGGATTTGGTCATGGCGACTGGTGAAAAGGTCTCATCATAGTCAATACCATGAATCTGTCTATAACCTTTGGCCACCAATCGCCCTTTGTAGGCAACTACCTTGCCATCCATGTCGGTCTTCTTCTTGAAGACCCACTTGCACCCTATGGGTCGTGCCCCTTCGGGTGGTTCCACCAAAGTCCATACTTTGTTGGTGTACATGGAATCCATTTCGGATCTCATGGCTTCTAGCCACTTCTTAGAGTCTGGGCCACTCATGGCTTCTCCATAGTTTGCAGGCTCATCATCCATGAGTGGTACGTCATCGGGCTCAGTCACGAGAAGTCCATACCTCTCTGGCTCATGACGCACTCTTCCTGATCTACGGAGTTCCTGTGTTACCTGAACAGGCTCTTCCACAACTTCTTGTGGTTCCTGTTCATGTTCCATTATCGGTTCAGTGGTTTGTGGTTCATGAATTTCTTCAAGTTCTACAACCCTCCCACTTGCTTCTTTAGAGACTAGTTCTCTTTCTAGAAACACGCCGGTCCGAGCAACAAACACTTTGTTTTCGGTAGGGTTATAGAAGTAATATCCTTTAGTCTCTTTAGGATATCCCACAAACTTACACTTATCCGCTTTAGGCCCGAGCTTGTCTGTTTGTAAACGCTTTACATAGACGTCGCAGCCCCAAATCTTCATAAACGACACTATGGGACGCCTCCCAGTCCATATCTCATATGGCGTCTTCATGACTGATTTGGATGGAACACGGTTAATGGTAAAAGCTGCCGTCATTAGAGCATGTCCCCAAAAGGATATCGGAAGATCTGTTTGAGACATCATAGATCGCACCATATCTAATAGAGTGCGATTCCTCCTCTCAGATACACCATTCCATTGTGGTGTTCCGGGTGGAGTGAGCTGGGATACTATCCCACACTCTCTAAGATACTCATCAAACTCTTGGCTTAAGTATTCTCCTCCACGATCCGATCGTAGGGCTTTAATACTCTTGCCAAGTTGCTTCTCTACTTCACTCTTGAATTCTTTGAACAATTCAAAGGATTCGGATTTGGCCTTCATAAGGTATACAAATCCATATCTACTGAAATCATCAGTAAATGTGATGAAGTAGGTATAACCACCTCTGGCAGGCGTGGGGAACGGTCCGCATACATCAGTATGTATGAGTGCCAATAACTCACTAGTCCGCTCGCCTTTCTTATTGAAAGGGGACTTTGTCATTTTTCCTAATAAACAAGATTCACATGTCTCATATGATTCCAAATCAAATGAGTCTAGAAGTCCATCCTTATGGAGTCTAGATATGCGTTTCTCATTTATATGGCCTAAACGACAGTGCCATAGATATGTAGGATTTAAATCATTAGTTTTAATCCTTTTAGTACTTATGTTATAGATTGGATTATTTAGATCAAGGATATACAATCCATTAGACAAATGCGCACTACAATAGTGCATACTATCAAAATAAATGGAGCAACACTTGTCCTTTATTGAAATAGAAAAACCTTTCTCGTCCAAACAAGAAACGGAAATAATGTTTCTGCTCATAGCAGGCACATAAAAGCAATTGTCTAATTCTAAAATAAGTCCAGAAGGCAAAGATAGCTCATAAACGCCTACAGCTAATGCAGCAACCCTTGCTCCATTCCCGACGCGCAAGTCTATCTCCCCTTTTCGCAATCTTCTACTTCTTTTCAAATCCTGCACATTACGACAAATGTGAGAACCACATCCGGTATCTAATACCCAGGATGATGAAATAGAAAGATTGACGTCTATAACATAAATACCTGGTGGTGGTGGAATCACTATTCCAAGCTTCTTATCCTCCAGATATTTAGGGCAATTCCTCCTCCAGTGACCCGGCTGGCTGCAGTAGTGACATTCACCTTTAGCCACGCCTCCACTAGGCTTTAGGGCATCCTTGGATTTCGCAACTTTCTTGCGTTTTCCTTTTGAAGTAGATGCAACTAACTTGCCCTTCTTCTTGTGTACCATCATTATGGCCTTGCCCTTGCCTTTATTGATGCTTTGCTCAGCTGTCTTTAGCATGTTCAATAGGTCTGGCAAAGACTTGTTGATCTCATTCATATTATAGTTCATGATGAACTGATTATAACTGTCAGGCAACGATTGCAAGACGAGATCAGTCGCCAAGTCCTGGCCGAGTGGGAACCCCAGTCTCTCAAGGTTCTCTATGTACCCGATCATTCGGAGTACATGAGGGCCTACTGGATTCCCCTCTGCAAGACTACTTTTGAACAACGCTTTAGACACTTCATAGCGCTCATGCCTTGCCTGTTCCTGAAACAATTGTTTCAAGTGTATGATCATATCATAGGCTTCCATGTTCTCGTGTTGCTTCTGAAGCTCACTAGTCATGGTACAAAGCATGAGGCAAGTCACGTCATTAGAATCATCAACATGTTTCTGACGTGACCTTACTGCCGCTAGTAGAGACTCATCTTGTGGTGGGTCTGGAATTGGAGTGTCCAAGACGTACAGCTTCTTTTCTTGCTTGAGGACAATCCTCAAGTTTCTGTACCAGTCAAGGAAATTTGTTCCAGACAATTTATCCTTCTCAAGGACAGATCGTAGGGATGAACTCGATGCGTTGTTGTTTGCCATTTGGAATTCTACAAAACGAGAAATATGCATTTTAGTATTTTGAACAATTTAACTATATTTAATAATGGCTAGATCATTAAACATAGCTCCCACTATTTTTCTCGGTTTAATAGCCCTCACTATTAAAGCGGAAAATATCTTTATATTTTCTAGTGGGTCCAAGATCCTTATTTCACTTCTCCTTGAGCTTGCTTTGGCAAGTCACCCAAGAATTGGTTATTTAGGTAGGAACCATTCCAATTGCATCCCATGCAACTCTTGGTCCAATTAGGTGAATAAATTCCTTTTATTCTTTATCCAATTGGATAACTCCTAATTGTCATGCCTCTAAGCTCATCAATCCAATTGATTCTTGCCTAGTTGCGTCCAACCTCTTGCTTTCAACATACACGCATTACTAGCTTGCGTCGTCCGCAACACATCATGAAAAATTAAAATCGCCTTGCTTTGGCAAGCCCGAATTTTAATAGTCCATGATCATGAAGGGTGTTTTGGCAAGAGAAGGCAAAACGCAATATTTAATTGAGGGATTTCTTTTAATTTGTTTGGTTGATCTTTATCAACATGGTCTACTTATTTGGATTGGGCTATCCACAATAAAAGACCAACCTTGTTTATTATTATCTTGTTATCGTTTTGCTTGTAGCGCCATACACACAAAATAAATAACAAGGCATGAATAATAAACATCCACAAAATAAAAAAACGTGGCATGGATATGGCCTCTAGACTAATGATATTATCAAGCCAATGATAATATCTAATTGCCCTAAAGTGCCGAGCTCATCTCCATGTGCTCTACCATAGCTGCGCGTCTAGGGATGTCTTTTGGCTCCTTTGGTTCTCCGGTCTTCTTCTCCATGTTCTTGGCTATCATCTAAATATTTCTAATTCTAGCCTAACATCTAGAATAAATAAATAATAAAAGCCTCACATGTCGAGGAGAAAAAGAACGACTCGCAGGCCGTAAAACTAAATTAATTATTACATTAATTTGATCAGCTCGCAGGCCGTAAACCAACCACAAAACAATAAACATCCACAATCCTAGGCCATATCCATCCACCATGCAATAAAGCACATAATACAGTTAAAACTAATTTTAACGCGCTTGTTTAATTTTAATGAAATTGGGTAACTAGGGTTTCACAACGGTCCAAAGGGTCCAAGCCAACAAGTGGTCCAAACCCTAGGACCGCCGCACGCCTAAGGGGGGGCCGCGGCCTTGCTTGGCGCCCAAGGGAGGGGCGGGCGGCTAGGGTTTCGGCCCTAGTCCCCTTCCTCCTTCCTTGTTGCCCAAGCAAGGTTGTTTCCATATGGATTTGATTCCATAATTTTGTTTCCATAATTGAAAACCCCTTTTCAATCATGTGCCCATGAACCCTAATTTTTCAAGAACCCAATTATTCACATCCTATGTGATTAAACTCACCAATTCTAACATCCAATGTTAAATTGGGTCTTGTTTGATTGAATCAAATTCAATATTGCATCTACTATGCCAATTTTTCAGTTTTCGCGTAATAAACAATAATACGGTGAATGAACTGAAATCGTAAACACATAATATCATGTTATGCTCTACGACCTGTGGCTCTGATACCACTGTTGGGTTTTGACGTAGGTAACGCAGCGGAATAACAAAAATTAATCCTACTCAAAGCCCACCAAGGATCACAGGAAGAGACATCATAACATGATTAAGGACATAGAAGATGTGTACCTTTTAGTTTGTGAGATCACACGAAGAATGATGTCCTCGTCTCTACGGTTGATCCACGTCTAGAGGTGAGATCTAGATTCTTCCTTCAATCAAGTGCTAGCTTGAACCTTGGAGGAAGAGGGATGAAGATCAAAGGCACAAAGCAACAAAGCAACAAAGGAGGGGCGGCCTCCCTTTTGCCGTCGGGTAAGGGGGCGGACGGGGCTAGGGTTTCGGCCCTAGCTCTTGTCTTGCTCTCTCTTTTGCTCTCTCCCACTCTTTGTGTGTTATGACTAATAACTCATATGTGGGAAGGAAGCTAGAGCCTCCTTTATATACTCCAACAACTCCTTGTTGTTTCCATAAAAGAGTTTTTCTTGTTCTAGTAGGACTAGAACTATTCCCTTCCTTGCAAATTAGTCCTACTAAGTTTGCAAGGTGTTGCACAATGATCCTTCTATTAATTAATCCATATTAATTAATCCCAAATCTAGCTCTACTCTATTTGACGTGTGACCCCATAGGTTTCTATATAGTTGGTAGTAACTATTACTAACATGGAGCGGTGTCTAGCAACACATCCATGCCACCCAACCAATAGAAAAAGTCAGTGATCCCGACAAACCTTTGTGCCCAATATGTCATATTGCATTATCCCTTTGTCTCCATATCCGGATTGGACACGAGACATAAATAGTCACACTCGTATATCCAATCCATAGTTCCTCGATCCTGGGAATACGCTTACGCTTGCAGATAACATTAATATCTCCATATTAATTTATCTGAGTCTGGCCAGACATTCAATAAGCCTCATCCCTCGAGTGGCCGTGGATATTTACCCCCATTATGTGGGAGGGACAAATCCTATCTACATCACTACGATCTCTAAGCTTGCTTCCTATTACGCCCGATAGCCACCTTTATGATTACCCAGTTACGGTGTAACGTTTGATAACATCAAAGCGCAATATTTCACAACTAGAGTATCTAGTGACTTCAAGTCTAAGGATTGCAATAATATTAGCACTACGAAAAGCGATTGTGACTTCACATAATCTAATGTATCCTTTTCGTCGTGGGTCAATCCAGTATGCCATTACTCCTAATGCATACCCATGTGTTAGACTTGATATCTCCATATCAATCTACCCACATACTAGTCTATATTTGATTGTCCTATTAATCAATATAATTGACTAGGGATATTTAAGATAAATAACACAATTTATCTAAGGACTTCATTATATTAAATATCGCCATAAATAATAAATGAATATTCTAGCCAAAACATCGTTCATACTAAATCTACGATTGCCTCTAGGGCATCTATTCCAACAATACTTCCGTACACCGGGGTCGATTGCTCGGTTCTGCAGAAAAACTGTTCCTGAAAAATCCCCAACTCGTACGAGTCCCTGTGACGGTCGAGTGTGCCAGAACACACCAGGGTCGATTCTTCAAGATTTTGAAAATCTGCCTTTCCTTCTACGAAATTTTCTGAATTCGCTTCAAACTCCACGGATCTGTGTATAGAGGAAGAGAGAGAAAAATGGGGCAAAAACATGCTGCTGTCCGAAAAAAAAATATTTTTTTTTTCTTCTGCCTGCGTATATACGCAGTACTGCGTATATACGCAAACAGGGAGCATTTTGAAAAAGTTTTTTTTTTTTTTTTTTTTTTAAAAAAAAATTTCCATATTTTCACTGCTGGCTGCGTTGCGTATATACGCAGTCAGCAACAAAAATAATTTTTTTTTTCAATTTTTTTTTTTTTTCAAAATCCTGAAATTTTCGCTGCTGACTGCGTAGGTCTGCGTATATACGCAAGCAGCAGGTAAAAAAAATATTTTTTTTTTCAAAATTCTGAAATTTTACTGCAGGCTGCGTATATACGCAGCAGCCTGCGTATATACGCAGGCAGCAGGTAATTTTTTTTTTCAAACATAAAATTTTTTTTTTCTCTCTCTACTCCTTTTTGTTCTCGTTTTCTGCTCTGCTGTATCTGCACATGCTCAATTCAAAGTCAATACCCACTCATCTTACCTCTCTCAAAATTCAAAACTGAAAATAAACCTGAAATAATTTAAACTTACTACGTTGGGTTGCCTCCCAACCAGCGCTTGTAATTTACGGTCGACGGCCCGACCCGGTTACCTCATGTTTGCTCAAGGGACGTCAAAACCGCCAGGGTGTACCTTGACGTATGCTTCCGGGCCCAAATATGGCTTGACCCGGTTTCCGCTCACCCACCGAGATCTCAATTTTCCCGGGACAAGCTGCATCCGAGACTCGCCGTGAAGTGCTTTCTGCCCTTCTTGAAACTGCTTTGGTTGTGCCGAAGTCTGATGGCTCGGGAGCGGTTTAAGCTCTCGGGTTGGTGGCTCTTTGAGTGACGGGACCAGGGCCAATTTCTGCCCACCTTTTTCGTCCATCTGTAAACTGGTCCGGTTTTCAGTTTGCATGGCCTGCTCCTCCTGGAATCTCTCCTCGTTCTCTCTGTCCACTCTGTCAATTTCTTCCCAAAGCTCATCCATCTCCTCGTTTTCCCAGCCTTCTTCGACTACCTCCACTACGAAGATGTCTTCATGCTCGTAATAATTCGGTAGTTGCAGATTTTTGAAAACGTTGAACTTCACCTTGTCTTCATTAATCTGCATGGTTAGTTCTCCGCTCTTGCAGTTTATCATGGCTTCTCCGGTAGCCAAAAACGGTCTGCCCAGAATGAGTGGTACGTCCCCTGCCTCCATTTCCAGAATTACAAAATCTGCCGGAAAAATCAATTCTCCGACTTTCACCAGAATATCTTCAATAACTCCGTAAGCCTGCTTCACGAATCTGTCCGCCATCTGCAGCTTGATTCTGGTGGGCCTGAGTTCACCGATTTTCAAAGTTTTGAAAATCGATAACGGCATCAGATTGATACTGGCCCCTAGGTCACACAGAGCCTTTCCTGTGTAAGCATTACCTAGGGTCACCGGGATGACAAAACTGCCAGGGTCCTTCCTCTTCCTCGGTAGCCCATTCTTCACACAGTTGCTCACTTCTGCCGTCAGATTTATTTTCTCGAAATCGCTCATACGTTTCCGTCCATACAAAATATCTTTGAGGAACTTGGCATAAGTGGGCATCTTTGCCAACGCCTCCGCAAATGGTATGTTGATCTTCAGCTGTTTGAAAATCTCGAGAAATATGGCGTAGTCCTTGCTATCATCCCTCTTCCGTGTCTTCAAAGGATACGGCACCTCCTTGGAGACCGGTACCGTTTCTGCTTCCTTCTCGTTCTGCACTACATCCTGCTCAACCGAGCCCTTCGGCTGGGGGCGGTCGGCTGAGCTGTTATCCTTGCCAAATACTTCACGCTCGATTTCCTTTGATTTTTCTGCACGTGCATGGCTAGGATACGGCGGATCCTGTAGTGCTAATCCACTCCGAGTGGTGATGGCATTGACCTGAGCACGTGGATTATTCACTGTATTCGAGGGCAAGTTTCCAGGCTGTCTCTCCGTTAGCTGCTGTGCTAACTGTCCAACTTGTACCTCCAAAGCGCGCAGTGACGTTTTGGTCATCTGCACGTCGGCTGTCAGGGCGTCCATGTGCTCGAACCGGGACTCCATGGTCTGGAACATGGACTTGATCTCCTTCATCTGAGCGTCGTACTGCTGTGCAGATGGGCCCGGCTGAGCCTGCTGCGTCGGTGCAGCCTGCTGGGCTGGTGGCCTGTGCTGGAACCCCGGTGCATAAACTGCTGCGTTCGGGTTTCCGTACCGAAACCCGGGATGGTCTCTCGTACCCGGTCTGTACCGGCTCGGATCCCACTGCTGCTGTACGTAATTGGAATCTTCGTTTCCAAGCCCCTCGATGGCTGTGTCCAAATCTGTTTTTCCTACTGCATCAGTTGAGTAAACTTTCTTGACCAAATCTTGAACGATCTTGGCCAGATTGTCTATCCGGTCGTCTTCCACTGGCTCGGCTCGGGCCGTGATCCTGCGATCGTCAAACAGGCGAGTATCCTGTTTGGCTAATTGCTTCATCAGCTCATAGGCACCGTCCTTGTCCACATGGTACAGAAAATTTCCTCGGGCTTCTCGGTCAATCCTGTCAGCACTCTCCCTGTCTAGGGCATGGTAGAATACCTGCAGGATCTTCGGGTCTCCGAAACCGTGGTTCGGGCATCTTTTCACAAGTCTCATCAATCTGTCCCATGCGTCTACCACCGTCTCTCCCGTCTTCTGTTTGAACGACAAAATCTCGCTTTGTAATTGAATGACCCGGGAGGCGGGGTAAAATTTGGCCAGAAAATCGGTGACACACCCCTCCCATGTAGTGATCGATCTGGGTGGTCAGGATTCGAGCCAGTCGTTGGCCACTCCGTACAGGCAGTATGGAAAGAGTATTAGCATTAGGGCCTCGGCTCCAACTCCCTTATACCGGACTTTATTGCAGTAGTCCTCGAACTTCCCGATGAAGTCGTTTGGATCTTCGTCAGCTTTGCCATGGAACGGGCAGAGGGTCTGAACGGTCTGGATGGTGGAGGGTTTGATGTCAAAGTGTTCTGCGGTGATCTCGGGCATCACAATAGCTCGCTCATGTCCTCCCGTCGGGACCTCAAAATTTTCGACCAATGCCTTCCCAGACCGGTTATATGTCCTCTGGTTGCTCCGGGCAGCGAATCCTGCTGCGATCAGATCCTCGATGTACCGAGCCATCTCGGCTGGAGTACGTGTCTCGGGCAGTTCTGGCGTTCTCTCGGTATTGTCGCCCATCCTGCAAAAGTAGAGATCTCAAGAGCAATGAGATAACGAAAAATAAAAAAATAAAATAAAAATAAAAACTCTGAAAATTAATTCGGACTACTAAATAAACCCTAAAAAGTCCCCGGCAACGGCGCCAAAAACTTGATGCGCAATTTAGCGTGCTATTCGCAAGTATACGAATCAAGTAGTATAGAGTGTATTACGACTCAGATTATCGATCCCACAGGGACTTTGCAGGTTTTTCTAGTAATCAGTTTTAACAAACAGAGTGTAAAAGGGAGGAGTATTATGAGAGTTTGAACGTAAATAACCGAAACGTAAATATTTTTGTGAAAGTTTTCTGAATAATATTAAGGTTGTAAAACTATGATTTGAGATACTAGGTCCCGGGATCCCCTAGGGTTCTTCAGATTTTCGTTCTTTGTTTGACATGAAAACACACAGCAGTCTCGTTATCCGTGCCACGTACCAATTGTGCAGTATCTTTTCTTTTCCTGCACGTTATCACAATCCTGCAGATTGTCGGATTCCTGTTAAGCTGCCTAAATCTGCAGTCTCGTTCTAAGGCTGCTAGGGTTTCTAACCTGTCCTGATGGCCCGGGGCAGATTCTCTAACAGTTGGTCTCAACGATTTCAGGCTAGTCCTAACTCCCCTTCGCTAGTCGGCCCATCGGGGTAAGGTGCTAAATTTTGTCTTCTCTTCCTAACCCTAACCGGACGTTTTCACCTACCGGCTCGGGTCTGTAGCAATTCTGGTTCGCGACTCCGATCATGCATAAACAGTAAAATTCAAAGACAGAATAACTGATAAAGCTGCTGAATTAAGATAGTACGTAATCATGAATTCATAGTCCAAACATAGAACTAATCTCTGAAAACGAAACCCTAGGTTCACCGAGAACCTAGGTAAAAGTTTAGCTACTAAAATTCATAACGAAAATAACACAGTTCTTTGAATGAGAGAGAAGAAGAGCAAACGGGTGTCTTGAATCTGGATTCACGTTTCCGTGCTCTCCGGGGATGCTCCGTCTTCTCCTTCGGTTGTGCTGTCTTGTGTTGATGTCTCAAAACGAGTCTGGACGAGTCTTTAAATAGTGCTGTTTTTCCTGAAAACGCTTGCGCCAGAATTTACGAAAACTGCCATCGGTCCACCGTCTTTGACCAAAAAGTCAAACTGGCTGCGTTTATACGCAGGGTTGCGTATATACGCAACCAAGTCCTGTAATCACCTCCCCCTCTCCCCCTCCTGCCTGCGTATATACGCAAGGCTGCGTATATACGCAGGCCTGCGTATATACGCAGGCAGGGAGTGGAGATGGGGCCCTGCTTGGTCCTTTGGTGGGCCCGGTTGGGTCTCCTGGGTCCCACTCTTCTGCTCGAAATCTCCGGTTTTCCTTCCTCGGTGTCTTCCTGCTTTCCCGTGCCCCCGTCTTGCGTTTTGACCCGAAACTTGTCAAAATTACCAAAATACCCCTGGGTCAAAACCGCTCCGAATTCTGCCCAATCCTGACTCTGGCCTTAGGAAAACTGTTGACTGAATTTGGGAGACAAAATCTGAACTTGACTCCGGAAACCCGGGCCCGGTGCCAAAATGACCAAAATACCCCTAGGCCAAAACTATCCCGGAAATCGTCACGAACATAAAATAGTTGCTCCTGACTCTGGACACCGGGAACCGAGACTCCTTACTCGGGCGTGGCCTGACTGGGACCCACACGTGACGGGAGTCGGTTTTTCGGCCGGACTCTGTTTCAGCATTATAACCTGTTTTTGGAAAGCCCTTGACGTCTCCGTTCTTTTGCCCCTGGGTTCACTTCAAAATTCCAAGTCAAGCTCAAGATATTGGCAACCGAGCGCATCCCGGTGATTCTCGGTTTTGACGTTTTCAGCTTCCTCGGTCGGTTTTCACTGCTCGTTTTTCCTCCAGTCTTTCCGTTTTCCATTCCGCTCTCCCTTGTACCAGTCTCGGTCAAATCCTGCTCCGAGCATTTTCTGCACGTTTCCCGAGGCGATCTCGGTTCTGTCTCGGCACGCATCCCAATGCACTTTCCGAACCTGTTCCTGAAAAAGCAAGAAAAAACCCGCGATCATATCTAATAAAAGTACAAAACATGCAGAAATTCACGAAGAGCAAATAAACGTCTCGTTCTAAATTCTGTGGCTTTCCGAGGGTGAATTCAGGCTAAAACAGGGCTTTCCGACACAAAGACACGTCTTTTCAGGCTATAAAATAACCCCTATTTGGGCGTTATCAAATACCCCCACACTAAACTTTGCTCGTCCCGAGCAAACTCCAGCAATATACTACCAATGCATACTATCCCGAATCAATCCAGAGCGGTGTAACTGCACTTATTTAAAAACAGTATTTATAAAAACAGTTTATATATATATATATATATATATATATATTTTGGGTGAGACTGGGCAATCTCTTCAACTCAAACTGAAATCATCAAGTTCTCATATTCCCCTAAATTTCAGAAACTGCGGTGATCGGAAGAACTCGCGGCCAGCCTAGGTTAGGAACAAGCACGAACACCACTTACTTCCGCTTTTGCACGCAAACCGAACGTATCCCTAACGCACACCTTCCGTGCTTTTATTCTGGGTGTAATGTAAATCTGCCGACTTTGGGACGGTAGGATAAGTCATTTAGAAGCGATGTCCTAAACGTCACAGCACACTCACACATACCCCAATCTCACACTCCCTCACCAAGATGATGGAAACTGACCCAAATCACCTAAGATTCTAGACACTCAATTTCCCCAGTCCCGGTGTAACTGCCGTTCTCGCGGCCACAAATGTGAACGAATGTGAAACTGTGATAAAAATTGCCGGCCCGGCGTTTTGAAATAAAATCAATCAAGCACCCTGAATTTTCTGCCTTTGATATTTTTTCGTTTTTTTTTTTCTTTTCTCTCTCTCCTTTTTTTTTTTTTTTTTTTTTTTTTTTGCGGGGCAACACAATAAACACTATAAACCAGGCCAACTCTATGATAAACCAAAAACGTGGGGTGGCAAAAAAATACTGAAATAAAATCTGAAACGACCACCCCCACACTAATTTCGAACCATGTAGTCAATTTGTAAAATAATCGCGCTTTTCCAACCGATCCTCCTCACTCCAAGGATGTCTAAATAGCACAGCGCGTCCTCCAATAACCCTGTCAACCCAAAGTCCCCCATGTCGTGCAGAAAATTTACGCACTACGGCTCTCCTCCTGTGCTCACGGTGTAATGTCGTGAGTCACCGCCACACCGAAGTGTGCAGCCGTCACTATCTCACCCTTACACACCCTCAAATATAAAAATAAAGCTCATCCACTATCAAATATGACAATTCTGCTCTACCCCAGAAAATCCCCCTCGACTCAGCTTCCTCGTGCCATGACGCGTAGGAAAGGTCAAAATACTAACAATGATGCGAGTATAAAAAAAACGGCTTCCTAGGTCAAACGGTTACCAAGAAAAAGCAAGAAAAAACCCGCGATCATATCTAATAAAAGTACAAAACATGCAGAAATTCACGAAGAGCAAATAAACGTCTCGTTCTAAATTCTGTGGCTTTCCGAGGGTGAATTCGGGCTAAAACAGGGCTTTCCGACACAAAGACACGTCTTTTCAGGCTATAAAATAACCCCTATTTGGGCGTTATCATGCCCATGTCATTGTGTGCCACACATGGGAGCATATTTTAAGGAGGCTAATGCCTTTGGGTTGTAATACACACACAGGGACGTTTTTGAGAAAGCACTTAGTGCTTTGAGAGATTTTTTGTGAGTGTGTCTGGTGGGTTGTTTCGGGTTGCCGCCGTGGCCGTTGTTTCCACGGCGTGCATTGTAATCGGGTTCTCTTCTCAATAAAATATCTGGTTATGGACGTGGATTAGCTAGCGGATTCGTTACGAATTCGTTAGTGAACCACGTTAAATATCTAACTCGATCTTGTTTTGCTTTCGTCGTTCTTTCTCGAATACCCACACGTTATAACAAACTGGTAACAGAGCTCTAAAACAGGAGTTCCGTTACAACAAACTGGTATCAGAGCCAGGTCAGGGGATTAGAGCCAGGTCAGGGGATCACCAGTTTTAACAAACTGGTATCAGAGCCTGGTTCCAAGATCAGGGTGGAGCCAAGAGCTAGGGTTTCACGTTTTGGTGGAACTCAAATCTAGGGTTTCACAATTCAGGTGGAGCAGGCTATCGGGAGTAGGGTTTCGAGATTCTGTCAAGAACGATGTTTAGTTTGGCGATCAAGATCGATCTGTTCGTGAGAGAGAAGCAGGTACACCCACCATCTGAAGTCCTGTGCAGGGGGCTATCCGGGCTCCTGTTGGAGCAATCTGGCGCGCATCTGATTAGGCGTGCAAGGGATCTGGCAAATCCAGCACGCATTCAATACTGGCGCGAATCTGGCGGTTCACGCGCATCTGGCGTTATGGCGACTGACTTTCAGGCGCAATCCGGCTCCCGGCGTGGAGCATCTGGCGTGTGAGTTAAATCTGTTTCTGGCTCATGCGTTGCAGGAACTCGTTGGAGTTGGAGCAACGACATGGAGCATCTGGCGCGTGAGATTTTAGGCACGCGCATCTGGTTCTGGTTCTGGCGCGCATTATGCACGAGTTTTTTCTGGCGTGCATCTGGTTTTGCAGCGTGTACCATGACACGCACTGAGCTCGCATATGGCGCGATCTGTTTCTGGCGAGAATCTGGCGCATCTGAGGCATACGGGGCGCATCGGGCATGACAATTTGGGCACTCGTCATCGGTTCATCTGGTCTGGATGACATCTGGGCATTCTGTCATGGTGCATCTGTCTGGCGCAATTGGGCGCATCTGGAATACATTCGGTCCTGCTTTCTCAGTGAATGTATTCGAGTCTGGTTCTGGGTGGAGCACTTGTTTCTGTTTCCGGAAGTGCAACCACATCGGGCGCATTCGTTGCAGGAACGCATGGTAGTTGGAGCAACGATTTGGCGATTCGGGTTTCGCATACAGCTGCGAAAAATCTGTTTGAGGAGGCGTGCTCGTTTCAGGTTCTGGGAGACGCATCCGGTTCAGGTTTGAGAAGAGGAGCATCAGGTTCCGGTTTCGAGTTGCTGAGATGATTCAATTCAAGGTGGAGATTTGTTAGGTTGACTTGCTATCATATATTTGGTAACTTGAAAAAGTCAAATGAGGCAATAGATGGGAATGTTTCCATGTTGTTGGAAACGGCGGCTTTGTGGATTTGTGCCCAAGTCACTGTGTGCCACACATGGGAGCATATTTAAGGAGGCTAATGCCTTTGGGTTGTAATACACACACAGGGACGTTTTTGAGAAAGCACTTAGTGCTTTGAGAGATTTTTTGTGAGTGTGTCTGGTGGGTTGTTTCGGGTTGCCGCCGTGGCCGTTGTGGCCGCGGCGTGCATTTTGTAATCGGGTTCTCTTCTCAATAAAATATCTGGTTCTGGACGTGGATTAGCTAGCGGGTTCGTTACGAATTCGTTAGTGAACCACGTTAAATATCTGTCTCGTTCTTGTTTTGCTTTCGTCGTTCTTGCTCGAATACCCACACGTTATAACAAACTGGTAACGGAGCTCTGAAACAGGAATTCTGTTACAATATGTCCCTTTGCCCTTACCATGCCGCTTGTAAAATTGATCACAAGCACAAACATGTGTACGGAATCGGAGAGCAACTCTGCGTAATCAATCAATTATTACAATCAAGTCACTTGTGTGACTCACGACCAGATAGTCAGATTCATTAATTGGTTGGCATGGCAATTCTGTACTTCTCATTCCCATCCGTTTCTTACGTTGTAGTTTTATATAGCCTTGGCAATATGCAACTCAGCTCCACGACAATACACGAATTGTACAAAAAGTTAGCGGGTTTGGGTCGACATGAACCCGCAACGACAAACGGGTCACAGATCCCAACCCGCCTAAAAAAAGTTATTATTTTCTTCTATTTATTGTAACCATGGCTATTGAGTATATGAGTTTTAAACACTCACTATCACAGGCTGAGTTTTTAGGTTAATTTTAAATCAGTGAACATGTTGCTGTACAAATTTTCTTTTAGTTGATTTTGAACACACGGGTTGGATTAATAAACGGATGATGACTCGCGTTTGTCTGTCAAACGAGTTATTTGGTTTTATCCTGTGAAATGAAGTGGCCAACTGTAACTGAGCTGCGAAGAACCGTTTCGTTTCATTTAGGTACACAAGTCGATGAACATGGAGAGAATGTACACGGCCAGTTTTGATCTAGACCTAGAGTCCTCAAATTATACCCATCGAATTCTTATGTATAGCCCTATTTTTTGGAATCATGTGGGATGCAGTTGCCTGAAAAGGTGGCCCACACTAAAATTTCGATTCGCGTTGAGGTGGCCGATATATTGGTTGTTCTCGAACCACTTAACTCGGTGGATCTTATTCCTACTTTTTCTAAGAGTATTGGCATGTCGTGTTTCGTACAGGGAGAAAATGCGCATTCTCACATATGAATTTTCTGAAGAACCAATATTTTTTTGATTTTGGTCAGTTCGGCGTTGCAATTCATGACTTTCTCAGTTTTTGATGCTGGGAGCTCTTCCCTAGGCTATGCAACTGCAATTTATGCTTCTTGTTTTCGTCAGGTCCACAGGACGCTGTCAGGATCTCATTCACATTTCATCTTCGATTCACTGTCCGTGGATGGCTGGGGGGAGATTTCAATGTTATTTCGTCTGCTTTGGAGAAAATTGGTCGGGGTACTTTTGATTATCACTCAGCTCGAGAATTTTTTGATTGCAGATGATAGTTGGTCTAAAGATGCAGGTTATCAAGGTTCTTGCTTTACATGGTGTAACAAGTCTAAAGATGAAGGTTATCAAGGTTCTTGCTTTACATGGTGTAACGAGAGGCAGAGGCTCGTGAGAACATACTGTCAAGTGGATCGCATTTAAGTGTCTACTACCTTCTACAGGCTTCTCCCTCAGCAATTGCCACTCACTTGGCTACGGGAGTCTTACAGACTCGGACCACGCACCGATTTTTGTTAATTTTCGAGCTTAACAACCTAGGGAAGCCCGTTTTCGCTTTCACAAAATGTGGTTGTCTCATCCTTCCTTCAAGAGTTTTGTTCAAGAACACTGAGAGGATGATATTGGGGTTGTCCCAATGGTCCAACTGGTTATGAAACTTAAACGTCTTGGTGGACATTTATGAAAATGGAACTGGGAGGTCTTTCGTGATGTGACGCATCATATTGCCTCTGTTCTAGATGATTTAATCCGCTTGGATAACCAAATCCAACGGCGATCAAGCGGCTATGCCAAAGTATTTCACGGTTCTTCGTAATATGTCTGAGGCTTACAGACAAGAGGAATCTCTTTTAAGAAAGAAATTCAGAGTTCTTTGATTGCAAGAGGGAGATCGCAACACCTCTTATTTTAATGCTTCTATTAAGGAGAGTCGTCAACAGATTCAGAATATGGTTTTGCGCCTCTCTAAGAGGTCAGAAACGTCCGATATTCAAGTTTTGGGGCCGACAATTGTCGTTACTTCCAGGAAATTCTCTCAGCAGGCAGGTGCAGGACTTGTTTGTCTAAGAAGAAAGTTGGGTTTGATGATTTATCTTTGAATTTTTTCTTTAAATTATAAAAGTTATGATAATGTCCTCAACTCTCTATTGTAATTACACATTTTTGTAGTTGACTACTCAATTGACAAAAAAATGGTATATTAATAATTTTCACTATATAACAAAAATGTCATATCACTGACTTTTTAACAACATCAATTTATTTTTACCAAACTCACATAATGAGTAGTTTTATCTTATGTGAGTGCACTGCGAAATTTAAAGTCGTACGGATGACCTTGTGTAAGGCCAGGTAGCTGGATTTCTACATAGCATGACGGCTGGGGTTAATTGTCAGTTGTTGAATTACAGTGGGGATGAGATCGACATTTAGGACTCTATTCTGCAGATTTTGTAATCGGGCTTTTGACGAGAGCGGAATTATGCCTCATATTTGCTCTAGATCTACTTCGGGTATTTCACATATTTTTTATGCAGACGAATGCCTACTTTATTTTGAATGGGTTCAAGAGAACTATTGAGAGAGCAAAAAATGCTCTAGAAGAATACATGGCAGTCTCGGGTCAGCTGATTAATTCAGGAAAAAGTAGTTTCTTAGTGATGGATGTCCTTATCCTATTGGAGAAAGTCCTTATTCAGGAGGAATTTGCTTTCAAGGCCTTTTCGATTCAGCATTGGAGCTCCGATCCCTTCGCAGAGACAAAGAGTTTCAGATTTCCAAATCCTATTGGAAAAAGTTCATACTCGGATTGCAGGTTGGGAGGGTAAGCTTCTTTCCATTCTAACGACGTTCAAAAATCGTCTTCTTTCCATTCTAACAATGAGTTGTGCCGTCGTAGCAAACCGTTATTCTAGTAATGAAGGAAACAACCACAAAAAGTGCCAGCGTGAACCAGCTCATGTGAGCTAGCCCAGAGCTCGTGCGAGCTCCCTGGAGATCGTGATATTCTGCATTCTTCTCATTGTCTTCCTCTTTCTTCGTTTGATCACTTTTGCTAGCCCGATTCGAGGCACAAAACCAACAATTACACTTGTGTTTGTATATGATCTGCTCACTGCTACCGGGAGACCCAATGTGATACGGATACCATATCAATATTATTTAGTTATTTAGTTATTTATTAGTTCATTAGTTATTTGATTTATTTATTTATGTTTTTTGGTTATGTCACTTATGTGGTGATCCGGGCTCAACCCCTAGGACTCTAGAGTTAGATATAGGATTTACTAGTTTGTCTATTTAAGCAATGTTGTCTTTCATTAATATTCAACTAAGAAGAAATTAAAAGTGTTAGTGTGTGTTAGTGTCGTGCCCGAGCGATAGCCATTGTGCTATCACAATGACTGTTTCGTTTTTTTTTTATTATAGTGATGACTGTTTCAATAATGTCCTATGAAAAAGTGAAAAACCCTGTTGCTCAGTGTTTTTCAATTTTATACTTGTACCGGTGAAAACCAATAGCATGCTGTTAAACAGCCAGTGCTGCTTTTCAATTAATTTGTGATACATCGTAGGCACTGGCAATTTTGCTAGTTTCATATTAACATATAATCGGATAATGTAATCTGAAAGAATTACATAAACAAAATAAAAAAAACCCTTGGAAGTTCCAGGATTTGTCATGCTGCTCATGCACGTTCAGAGCCCCTGTGATAACAGAGTTATGAAAGGTTTCTGATAATGACAATTGAAGGTATATATGTACTACGTACAATATATGGTACCGGCCGGTCAAGTTAACTACACGGATCAGTTGTTTGAAACATGTTGGAAATCGAGGAACCATCCTTATTTTTAAATGTACGGACGATTTGGTGAAAACTTCGGAATCATGACACGACTCACAACAACGATATATTGGTGGCTGAGCTCCGCAAGGGTTGACCGGGGAAACTCCATATTTTCCACCCAACTCAACTACCTCGAGTTGGATAAATCCAAACCCAAACCTTGGTCACGTTAGTAAAATATAAACTAGTCCTAAATTTTTTGCTTGTTCAATCGAAATAAAATGCAATTTCAACAGCTAGGGGTTTGTATAAAAAATTGCATGTTAGCGGGCATCTACAGATTTTAAAATTCAGTCGCGTAGAGCTCACTGAAACAAATTTCATGCATGATTGGGCATTATCACGCTCATTTTCATAGGGGTACAATCGTCAAATCAAAAGATAAAAGTAGCAACTGTAGGACAAACACTAGTCGTGAATGAAAACTTTTCTTCAACCATCAAAAATAAATATATTTTTAATAGTAAATTGACTGCGCATAAGCACTTATTCTTATTATCATAATAAACCACTAAAATCACAAGCGAGAACAATTTTATTTTGCACTATGTGCGAAACTAAACAAAAAAAATCAATAATCTACCTAGTTAATCGGTTGAACTCGTTCTCGAGGGAGCGATGCTCATTGTTAAGAACTCGTATCTCCTCTTCCAAGTTTCTGATGATTTGAGTTGCTCCCGCAGCTTCGTGTCTAGACATGTAATTGCTGTTACGTAGATGCGGATGACCCCTGATGTTCTTGTAGTGATCAATTGTCCGTCTCTTGCTCTGTATTTGCCCCATTATCTCATTCTGCCGAGCACGAATATCGTCTAAACGTTGCCTCTCGAACGCCATCTCTATCTCATTCTCATTCAGCCACGGGTAATTTTGATAATTGTTGTAATTGTTCATCGTCAAGGCTTATAATCTATTCTTCAATAAATGGCTACCTATGAATGTGCCAACGAAGGGCTACATGTGTTGATATTTATAAAGATAATTAAAAAGGGAATGATTACGGCATATATGACAGTAAGAACATCCCTCGCAGAGGTGAATCGTAATTTATGGTGGGTTTAAGATTATGATTCATTTTCTTTAAAACTTGCCAAGAATATTTGAAGCTATGTTGTAACATGGTATAATTATATGTCTGTATATTATGTTCGAGATACAAAAATATTGTGATGGCAGCATGACAAAAAAACATCCCTTGTAGTCTCGAAAATTTTATGTATAGTGTGTTTAAGATTGCGATTCATTTTCTATAAAACTTTCCATGAATATTTGAAGCTATGTTGTAACATGGTATAATTATAAAACTGTATGGTATGTTCAGAGATATGAAAATATTATGATGGCGTCATGACTAAAAAGAACATCCCTTGTAGTAGCGAATCTTTATTTATGGTGCGTGTAAGTTTGTTATTGATTTTTTTTAAACGTCACAAGAATATTTAAAGCTATATAGTAAAATGCTATTCTATATTCAAATCTTATGCTTGGGATACTAAATAATATATTGGCGTTTATTTAGGTTCAATATTGGCGATTTTATGCTAAAAAAAGATAATGGTGATTCTGAGTAGATTGCATTAAATCTTTACGAAGTATTTTGGTTGCAAAAAAAAATAAAAAAACACTTTACTGTTTTAAAAGAGTGAATATTTCAAATTGATTCCTAAGATCATTAATTACAAAATTGCCTCTCTAAAGTTGTTTAGGACTCATCCGCAAATGTCTCTCTTTTAAAGTACACGACTCTTCGAGTAATCGATCTGTCAAAAAACCCCGTCGCCATCGCATCGGTGCCGCAAGGATTCGGTGCTGGTTCAGTTAGCATCGATGAGATTTTATGTAAAAGGTTAGTTTTCTTAGCTTTCTTGATCTCTGGTTGTGTATGTACGTGCTTGGTTTGTGTCTTTCCGCTCACTAACAAGTTCGATAGTGGAAGTTTTGTTACTGTTGATATAGAAACATGCAATTCATCACATTTTGCAGTTTCTTCTAAACGTATGCTTTGATGCTTCAACATGTTTTATGCGATTTCTTTGCTTGTGTTTTATCTGACTCGCATAATCTTGATTCTCGAGTTGTTTTTCAATTTTTTTTTTTTTCGTCTAAAACCCGTGTTGGAAATAAATGAAAGAAGAACCTGTGATATCACCTCTATCTGGAAAATCCAAAAAGTTACCAACAACATTTCAGAAATACGCAATTAGCTTGTACGCCTGAAAGATATCGTTTTGTGACCCATCGTGTTATGAGGCTCCTTTAATAGATTTTAGCATAGTCTATAGCACTTCCAATTGAGTCTCCTCTACGGATGTTGTTTCACCTGAATGCAATTTTTTTTTTTCACGCGGTTAAGCTAATGTATTTTCCTGTTGTTCTTTCATGAAAAGTTTTTATGCGCTTGTGCTAATATCTTTTCCTGTTTTTGTTTCAGGGAAAAAACATGCATCAAGACACACATTCAACTGGTGAACTTGAGAAGAAAAATATGCATGTCTGATAAAAAATATATGTTCCGCCCTGCTTCGAAGATTTGTTCTCCCTTCGACAAAATCATCAAGTCATCGTTATTGTACATAATTTTGTTCAGAACCCTGATCTCTCTGGATCGAAGTTAATTATTCTTCAATTTTGTTCTAATAATTGGTTTATCGGTGATTTATATTCGATCAACAGTTTCAACAATGTCAGAGGAGGTACCTAATCCATTCATGCTCATTTCGAAGAAGGTCAATATCTCAATAGTAACTTCCACATGTTCTGACAATCGTGCTTTTTTGACATGTAACTCTGACGAATGGAAAAATCACATATTGCATTGGAAGTCTAAATTTTCAGCGGTCGCCTTGCATCTATCTCTCTGCTGCTGCGATTCAAGTTTCCTCTTCTCTCTATTTAGGCTCGACTTTTATTTATTTACCCACCTTTTCAATAGGACGATGTTTTATTGGATTAATTTTGAAGAAAAAGCAAAAATTTATCTATTTTAATTTTCTTTATTTTACTTATATCAAATACACAATCAAAAGGAAATTATATCAAAGAACAAAAGTCACTTATGCTTATTACATTTACTTGATTCTATGTTCTTCCCTTTATTCGAGTAGTTTTTCTTCATCAAATTACCCCGGGCTTACTTATTTGAGTTAGGTTTGAGATCAGGTCATTGTTTGGTTACATGTTGTTCTCCTCTTCACAAATGTATATACATATCATTTAACCCCTTACTGTGGAGTATTTTGATTCAATGCATATTCCAATATTAAGTGTAGTTTGGCCCTCTCTGATGAGCCGTATAGGCTTAGAGGTATTGAGGGATTGCTGTCATATAACTCGATTGTGGCTGCTCCTGGTAATGGAGAATTCAGACTGCTCACAACATGTTTAAGTTAATTAATGATTTGTTACCCGTAGGTGACTTTCTAATGTTTTAGCCTTGTTAACACTTAAATGGCCAGTTTGTTGTATACATAGTCATTGTTCTGTTCGACTAGGCTGATTTTCTGATGATATGTTTATCATTTGGGCAGGTGTCATAGTTAACAAGTATGCATATTGTTTTTTTTTTGTTTTGTTTGTTTTGTTTTTTTTTTTTTTTTTTTTGAGGAAAAAGTATGCATATTGTTGATTGATGAACCAAGTCAACAAAGAGTTTCTTCGAATTGAGGTGAAACAGTAGTTTCACAGAGGGCAATACTGTGTATTCACATATTGGAAGGTTGGATGAAGATCTTAGTTTGTGAGAATACAGAGGAAGACAACATTTAGTTGAAAATTGTTATCCAAAAATTTGACTTTGGGGTTTCTTTGTTCTTGGCGATCTACTGAAAGATCATTCATAATACGACCACTAATAGTTAGAAAGAGATTTCTCAATCTTGATCTCTCAATCTATGATTCATTTAATTTGTCTTCATGCGTATTTCTTGGGTTTAATACTTCACCTTCTGCACGTCCTTATTTTCAAGCCATGTCTTGGTATGGTTAAATTATACTGAATTTCACTTTCACCGAGTTAGGCATGAAGGCGAGACAGCCAAGGAGGGTATTACAGGCAATTTTATCAACTCCAATGTGTTGGTAAGAGAGACTATGTAATCAATCTAAGGAGACATGGTCTTTTGTGGTAAAGTTGTTAGATAATCATGGTCTTTTAATTATGTTTGTTGATTCCTTCATGGATTTTAAGCTTTAAGAGTGCGATTCCAAAAAGATTTAATTCAGATAGTAACGAAAACAAAGCTACTGTTTTGAAGTCATTATTGGTACACCATCTTTAATTTTTTCTCAAAAGTCGATTTAAAAAGATCAAAAGTCACTCATAATTCATCTATTAGATAGCCTCATGTTACCTATGTGCTGGAATCAAATATATTTTTGTAGAGAGCTAATTATGGGTCTTAAAATTGAACCGATTTTGTATTTAGCTATGTACTACACCACAACTAGCCTGCAGAACTTTTTGGAATGTGGAGTACTGATCTGGTTTTGAGTAAGGAAACCACATCTTCTCTTCTTTTTCCATGTATGTAGAGCCTTTGGTAGGGACTATTTCTCATACTAAATGTAAAACTTATGTAAGAACTTTGAAACTTCTAAAAGAGGGCCAACAATTACTCATATACTCAGTGTGCTAATGAACTATCGCTTCTTCCATGTTCGAGATAACATGGGTCTCACAATGTGAGAGATCATATGTGCATGATACAATGACTCCATTCGGGATCAATTTAGATAAATCCACCACCAACGTATGTCCTAACCTCACCCAAGTAGATGAGCGTCAGCTTTTGGGTAAGTTCAAGATTCGATTTCAGGATCCAATGAAACTCCAGTTGGGCAAGTACTTGGGTTCTTTCTCATGATAATAAAAAAAATCAAGCTTCTTCATTTGGAAATGCAAATTATATGATGCAGGTGATAGGTTTTGTGTGGTATGCATTTGTCAAAATTTAACTCAAAACGCCTGCAAACTTCCCTCATATCAAGCTGTGCAAGACCTACAAGAATATTTAAAGTTCCTAATCAAAGCTACTCGTGATCCAAGTTGCTCATATATATTGATTAATACATAATTAGGAGTCTCTCATTTGTGTGTGGTAGGACTTGTTGGAAGAAATGGTTTAGACGATAACATTTTATACCCGACTTTGAACTCGGTTTGAATCCGACTCACTTGAGGGTTAACAACACCAATCGCATCCTTAGAAAGAGGGCAACTTGGTGGTCGTTTCGGTCACTCACTCGTCAAAAACCATTAGGAAATGAATGATCAAATTGAGCTCTCAAAATGACTTCATGATCAAACTTGTGTTGTGAAGAAAATAGAAACCACATCTTGGTTCAAGGAGGAAATTTGGGAGTTTATCTACTCCAAGTTTGGACTATGCGGCACGCCCTTTGGGTGGAGCAATTTATTGCAGGAGAGAGGACCTAGACAAAGGTCGAACCACCACACGCGCGCGCGCGCCGCCGCCGGCCCGCTCGGCCTCGGGTTCGGGCACTTGGTGTTGGGCTGGGTTGTTAGTGGGCTTGGGCCAAAAAATAACAGAGTAATTTGTTAGTTAACAGATTTTAGTTTCTGTTATTTTTTACGAATTACAAACAGTTGCAACCGCTCCCTACTGACACAACTCCTTCAATAAATAATCTGACTTGTCCCTCATTTGGATCAACTGAAACCAACGAAATTCATAGCACTCAAACTTCCAGACAGAAACATCTTCGTAGTCTCAGTTCGTCGTGTGCGGCGCTGTACGCCGTGCTTTCCACCGCCGCACAGGGAAGCTTTCATCCTGGGAGGCAGTCGTCCGATTGTTCCGTAGCAAGCACGTGTGGGGGACGAATCTGCTTTAAGGAGCCTCTTTCTATGAAGGAAACTGTCTTCCATCTTTGTACACAATTTGGAAAACTCACAATCAGTAAGTTCGTTCTTTGTTTTATTATTTTGGGTACTGTTTGATTATTCACAACTTGTCCGGGTAATTAAATATCCTAACATTCTTAAAGCAGAATCGTGTTTGTGATATAATCTGTCAGTATCTCTAAGTTTTCTGTTAGCAAATAAATTCTAATCTGTCCAGTTTTGTTCTGGCAATTAAAACAGAGTCTTCTTGGAAAAAATTTTGTTCTCTGTTCGTTTTCTGAATTGTTGCTTCTATCAATTTTTCATTCAGTATAGTTTGGTATCTGCGTTGTGACTCACTGTGACCAACTCTTGTTCCAGTTTCATATTCTGTTACTTGCTTTTAGTGTAGTCCAGTTGTGTCTTTCTGTCGGGGCTTTTAGTGTAGTCCAGTTTTACCAACTTTTGTATTTTGTATCAAAGCATTTCTGTCGGTGCCTTTTGTCACTGTTATGAAATTGCAACATTTAATATTTTGAGTCATTTCTTTTACAGTAGTCCAGTTGGTTAGAATATAGTTTGGTTGCATAAAGTTTGCATATAATATTCCATCAACTTTCTATTAGACTTTTCTTGCATTTTTGATGGTCTGTTCCTTCTTTACCCAACAATCTTCCTAATTCGTTGGATTAATTCATAGTCTGTTTATGTTTTACAACATTCCAGTCCTAATTGTGAATGTACTGTTAGTGGATTTCCATCTTATTACATTTGTCTCTCTATTTTCAATTCAGTTTCATTTTGTTACTAACGGTTTGAATTGTTTAGCATTCGGACTTGCTTCTATCAATTCAGCAAGTTTCTTTCATTTTCAGTGCTATTTGTCACAAAATCTATAGTACTGCAATTTCAATTTAATATTCCGTTTTATTTTCATTTCTGCCGATAGTAACAGAAATATTTCTATTTGTAGAAATGGGAGACAATTCCGGAAAAGAGGCGGGCGAAACGTCAAATTTGACATCCGCTACCGTCAACCCCGTTGTACCGGTTGGTTCTCATCTTGTTGAAAATCCAGAGAAATTTACGGGCAAGGACTTCAAACATTGGCAGCAAAAGATGTTGTTTTACCTAACGACTTTGAGTCTTGTGAAATTTCTCAACGAAGATGCTCCTCCATGTCTAGAAAATGCCGATAGACAAACCATTGCAGCGGTGGAGGCTTGGAATCACTCCGATTTCCTTGCACGCAACAATATCTTAAATAGTTTAGATAATCAGTTGTACAATGTCTATTGCGCTGTAAAAACGGCTAAGGAACTTTGGCACTTGCTCGAAAATAAATATAAAGTAGAGAATGTCGGTACTAAAAAGTTCGTAGTCGAGAATTTCATGGAATATAGGATGGTAGATTCCAAGGGGATCATGCAGCAAGTTCAGGAATTTCGATGTTTAATACATGATGTAATAGCGGAGAAAATGAATCTCCCTGAGGAATTCCTTGTAGCCGTTATGATTCACAAGTTGCCTCCCGCTTGGAAGACCTACAAAAGCTACTTGAAGCATAAACGCAAAGAAATGACGATGGAGGAGCTCATCGTTCGACTTCGGATTGAAGAAGGCAATCGACTAGCCGTCAACAAGCTATCAGTCTAAGGCAAACGTCGTAGAGGAAAAGCCGAAGAAAAATCTGAAGAGGAAGGCTACGAATGAGAAGAAAAAGTTCACGGGTAAATGCCACAATTGTGGAAAGACCGGGCACAAGATAAAAGATTGTCGGAAAAAGAAGAACACCTCCAAACGGAAGAAATCCGAAGCCAACATGGCCGAGGATGGAGAAGACGGAAACGACTTTGCAGCCGTAGTCTCGGAAGTGAACCTCGCCAGAGGCAATCCCAATGAGTGGTGGATCGACACCGGTGCCACAAGGCACATATGTTCCGACAAGGCTATGTTCTCATCGTTCGAGCCGACTGAAAATGAAGAACCATTGTACATGGGAAATTCAGCAACTTCTGCCATAAAAGGGAAAGGGAAAATAACGCTGAAAATGACTTCCGGAAAAACCCTTACCCTCAATGATGTTCTCTATGTTCCCGGTATTAGGAAGAACCTAGTTTCAGGATCAGTGCTTAGCAAGAAAGGGCTTAATCTTGTATTTGAGTCGGACAAATTTGTTCTGACTAAAGGTGGAGAATATCTAGGTAGGGGGTATCTCAAAGATGGGCTATTTAAGCTCAATGTAATGACTGTGTTTCCGACTATGAATACGAAAGCGCAAGTTAATTATTTGTCGGAGTCTTCTACTTCTTGTTTATGGCATGCACGATTAGGTCATGTTAATTACGAGTCAATTCGTAAATTAATGAAAATGGACCATCTTCCCAAAAGCGCAATTAATTCCGATCACAAGTGTGAAATATGCGTAGAGGCAAAGTTGACAAGTAAGCCATTTCAACCTATCGGTTCGAAATCAACGAGCACTCTCGAATTAATTCACACCGACATATGTGATCTGAAATTTGTGCAGACAAGAAGTGGAAAGAAATATTTTATAACATTTATCGACGACTGCACTAAATACTGCTATGTTTATTTATTGCATAGTCGAGATGAAGCGTTAGACGCATTCAAGAAATATAAGGCCGATGTGGAAAATCAATTGAATAAAAAGATTAAGATTCTTCGTAGCGATCGAGGAGGAGAATATGATTCTCCATTTTCTGAAATATGTTCGCAAAATGGAATCATCCATCACACCTCGGCACCCTACACACCCCAACAAAATGGGGTTGCGGAAAGGAAAAATAGAACTTTACAAGAAATGCTAAACGCATTACTTTTAAGTTCAGGGCTACCACAAAACATGTGAGGGGAAGCTTTATAAAGCGCCAACTATATTCTAAACAGAATTCCCAAAAGGAAATTGGATAAGACCCCATATGAAATGTGGAAAGGCCGAAAACCCTCATACAAACATTTGAGGGTATGGGGGTGTCTTGCTAAAGTAGCAACCCCACTACCGAAAAGGGTCAAGTTAGGACTTAAAACGATAGATTGCATCTTCATCGGATATGGAGCTAATAGTAGTGCTCACCGCTTTCTGGTCCACAAATCAGAAATATCGGATATTCATGAGAACACTATTATTGAATCAGCCAATGCCTCCTTCTTCGAAGATATATTTCCTTACAAGATAAAGGAAGTCGAAGCGTCCGGAAAACGGTCGCATCATACCGCCATTGGAGACGACCAAGAGGAAGAGGTAAGGCGGAGTAAACGAGCCAAACCGGCAAAAAATTTTGGACCCGATTTCCTAACATACTTAACGGAAAATGATCAAACTAGTTATAAAGAGGCCATGTCCAGTGTTGATGCTCCATATTGGAAAGAAGCTATAAATAGCGAGATTGAATCCATCTTACAAAATAATACTTGGGAATTAGTAGATATTCCACAAGGCTCCAAGCCCCTCGGTTGTAAGTGGATTTTCAAGAAGAAGCTTAAACCCGATGGTACAATCGACAAGTACAAGGCAAGACTTGTCGCAAAAGGGTATAGGCAGAAAGAAGGACTAGATTTCTTCGACACATATTCTCCTGTAACCAGAATAACCTCCATTCGGATGCTTGTCGCAATTGCTGCAATATTCAATTTTGAAATTCACCAGATGGACGTTAAAACGGCTTTCTTGAACGGAGAATTAGAGGAAGAAATCTATATGGAACAACCGGAAGGGTTTAAAGTTCCTGGAAGCGACAACAAATATTGTCGGCTAAAGAAGTCCCTTTATGGACTAAAACAGGCCCCCAAGCAATGGCACGAGAAGTTCGACAAAGTCATGAGCAGTCATGGTTTTCGAACTAATGAATGTGACAAGTGCGTATATTATAAGAAAATAGGAAAGGAATGTGTCATAATATGCTTATATGTCGACGACATGCTAATTATGGGGAGCAGCAAGGCAATAATTCTTGACACCAAGAAATTATTGTCTACAGAGTTTGACATGAAAGACCTAGGAGTGGCTGATGTGATTTTAGGGATTAAAATTACAAAATCTCCAGATGGTTACGCACTTTCTCAAAATCACTATATAGAAAAGGTGATCGAAAAGTTTGACAAAGGGAATAATAAATCGATTACCACACCAGTAGACGTGAGTTTACACCTCGCCAAGAATAGGGGTGAGTGTGTTAGGAAAATGGAATATGTACAAATAATTGGAAGCCTCATGTACATCATGAATTGTACAAGGCCGGACATCGCACAAGCTGTCGGGAAATTGAGTCGCTTTACCAGTAAACCTGGAAAGGATCATTGGACAGCCTTGATTCGAGTGCTGAGGTATCTTCGTTATACCAAGGATATGGGTCTACAATACTCGAACTATCCAGCTGTCTTGGAAGGATATTGCGATGCCAATTGGATCTCTGACTCAAGCACAAGTGGATATGTATTCACTCTCGGTGGAGCAGCAATATGTTGGAAATCTTCAAAGCAGACGTGCATTGCAAGGTCTACTATGGAAGCGGAATTCATAGCGTTAGACAAGGCAGCGGAAGAAGCAGAATGGCTTCGTCATTTCCTCGAAGATATTCCAACATGGCCAAAACCAGTTCCTCCTATCTGCATTCATTACGACAGCCAATCAGCAATAGGTAGAGCACAAAGTAGCATGTATAATGGTAAGTCTAGACATATACGTCGGAGACATAATACCATTAGGCAACTTCTCTCAAGGGGAATAATATCGATCGATTATGTAAAGTCAAAAGAAAATATAGCGGATCCGTTGACTAAAGGTTTCTCGAGAGAACTAGTTGCAAGTTCGTCAAGGAGAATGGGATTAAAGCCAATCTCGTAAGAGTTGCACGTAGTGGCAAACCCAACCTAGGTGACTGGAGATCCCAAGAACTAGGTTCAAAAGGGACAACCCAACTACCAGTGCAAATAAACAAATCACTCATCAGGAAATAAAATTTCCAAACTTATTCCTAGGGCGAACACCGAGTGATGGGACACGGTAAGCTAAAGGATTTTAATGAGACCACATCTTAAGGTTCTTTGAGAAGAGTATGGCATGATACTCGTTGTGTGTCTCACCTATGTGAGTAGGAACGGGCCGGTTCTAGGAGGATGATGTGGCTACACTCTTCTAAGTCTACTCATGAAACCAGGAAAAGTGTTTCAAGGCCGAAATGAACACAACCGTGAGAACAGACTACGTTTAGTTGATAATTGTGTGCGATCTACCGACTAGGTATACAACGCGGCAAGCAGTTCAAGGCGTCTCGCTCACTGTCAAGCCAGAATACCCTGTAGTATCTCACTAAGGGGAATGTTCAAATTCTATGACTACCTTTCTTTATGCAATTAACTACCGCCAAGGGCGTTTCAACCACATAGAGACATTTTCATCTTTGAGACGTGAATTTGTCATTCATGTGGGGGATTATTGGAAGAAATGGTTTAGACGATAACATTTTATACCCGACTTTGAGCTCGGTTTGAATCCGACTCACTTGAGGGTTAACAACACCAATCGCATCCTTAGAAAGAGGGCAACTTGGTGTTCGTTTCGGTCACTCACTCGTCAAAAACCATTAAGAAATGAATGATTAAATTGAGCTCTCAAAATGAGTTCATGTTCAAACTTGTGTTGTGAAGAAAATAGAAACCACATCTTGGTTCAAGGAGGAAATTTGGGAGTTTATCTACTCCAAGTTTGGACTATAGGGCACGCCCTTTGGGTGGAACAATTTATTGAAGGAGAGAGGACCTAGACAAAGGTTGAACCACCACACGCGAGCGCGCGCCGCCGGCTCGGCTCGGTCTCGGGTTCGACTATAGGGCATCCTTAGTTTCTATTATTTTTTACGAATTACAAACTGTTGCAACTGTCTGTTCAAACTGAACAGTTGCAACCGCTCCCAACCGACACAACTCCTTCAATAAATAATCTGACTTGTCCCTCATTTGGATCAACTGAAACCAATGAAATTCACAGCACTCAAACTTCTAGACAGAAACATCTTCGTAGTCTCAGTTCGTCGTGTGCGGCGCTGTACGCCGTGCTTTCCACCGCCGCACA
This sequence comes from Linanthus parryae, assembly GCA_023055425.1. Taxonomy (NCBI): domain Eukaryota; kingdom Viridiplantae; phylum Streptophyta; class Magnoliopsida; order Ericales; family Polemoniaceae; genus Linanthus; species Linanthus parryae. The sequence continues at coordinate 120,562,717 of JALGPY010000004.1, read as the reverse complement.
GGGAAGCTTTCCATCTTGGGAGGCAGTCGTCCGATTGTTCCGCAACAAGTACGTGTGGGGGACGAATCTGATTTAAGGAGCCTCGCTCTATGGACGAAACTGTCTTGCATCTTTGTACACAATTCGGAAAACTATCAGTAAGTTCGTTCTTTGTTTTATTATTTTGGGTACTGTTTGATTATTCACAACTTGTCCGGGTAATTAAATATCCTAACAGGACTAATGTTAGTCTACCAGGGAAATCTCACCGCATATATTCCTAACCTCTCCTGTATTCAAATCTGTCAGGTTTGCTTCATCATTTGAACTAAACAATCATTTAAATTTCCTAAATGATATGCTCTTTCTTTCCTAAAAATAATGATATGCTCTTTCCTTAGAAGACTACTTTTAGAAGGAAATATAAATTATGTAACGAGTTAATCAACACTCAATTTGATTACCTAATGTTTTCCCATACTTTCGAATACTAGTTGGGAGCATGTGCTTTGCACGTGGGCAGACTCTACTGATTTTGAGTGGTTATGTTGTGATCTTATGTGTGGTTTGCTAATTGTTACCAATAAATACATTCTATACCATGCTTTCAAACACTTATATACAAAGTATCCTGGTTCTCTCGAGCTTAATCAACTGCATTACGTTTTCGTGAGGAGTTCTTAAAAGAACATACTGTTATCAAACTACGTTGTAATTAAAGTAATCTATTTTGTCAAAAGATATTTAATAGAGAAAGGAGAATTACATCGTATCTTTGGCTGCCCAGTTACGGATATCCGTATCTAAACTACCACATCCATAACATTTCTAACTGAATTAACTATCATGTCAGCCACATAATTACTATCTTTGGCTGCCCAGTTATGGATCCAAGCATGAGACCATTATTGAGAGTTACCAAATTGAAGAATATCTTGCATTATCACGAAGCATTCAGGGATAGCATTCTTCTTTAGGATTGCATCCACCAATCTCTTGCAATCACCGTCAATAATCACTTGTTTCTCTTTGAAGACATTACAAACCTTCCACATAGCCATTCTTGCTGTTATTGCGGAGTTGACATTATCTGAGTTCCACCCCCACTTTATAACTTTGCCTTCTGAGTTTCTAACCACCCAGCCAAAGTAAGCTTTCCCTGAATCTTTACACCATCCAGCATCATAATTGCATTTCAAAGTCTCATGTCTTGTAGGAACCCATTACTCCACCATAGCACTCCTCGTCAAGATGCACAAAATGTAAACATATTCTAATGACAGATCCATGCCTCATAGCAAAAATCATCTTTACAAAATAAAAAGTTTTTAATGTGGCACTATGAAGAAAAAAGGATGAAAACACCATCTACCTCCTAACTTTCTGTAAAAAAAAATGAAGATGTCATGTTTGCGTTCAACAAACATACTCTATGCTTCAAAAAAAACTCCACTTGTGTCATAACTCCGACTTAGGTTACATCCAAAAAATAAAGAAAGGCAGATTGTATTTGCATGGCCAGAAGTAAGATAACATGTCTATGTAATGTGAAGGAATGATTCTTCATTTAAGGTACTCACCCTAGTTATGCTAATGTATTTTCTCGAATACTCATAATAGACTGTAAATGAACCAATAACGGTTCTTCGGCGTAAGGAAAACATGGTTGGTTATGTGCTAACATATTTCCTAAATGCATTTATCACATAGACTAACAACAAATTCGTATAATATGGACTATATCAAAAATTTGAAGAATAGATATTACTCGGTAACGATAAGGATAAAATCATTAGTGCACATAAGGATACATGTAATATAAATGTATCTACTCATTTAAGATTAAACTTTCTTCAACTTGTTTGTAGAAGGTGTCGAGGTCGTGTTTGTACTCGTACCTATAGTCAAGTTCCATAAATAATATACATTTAACTGCAACAACTTAATTACAGATATGAACTTGTTTATTCATAACATAATATTACAAATTCAGTTAGTATTAGTAAATTCAAATATGTCTAGGCAGAACGAAATCGTATCAACAAAAACAGTACCACGTTGGATGTGTCCACACATAAGGGTTGATAGTTAACTAAATTTCCAAGTGCATTTAGATGTTCAAAGCAAAATTACTTAATAAAATACTGTAAGATCGAGAGATGTTGTGAAGTCCTCAATTGGACCGTAATAAGCTTTACTATAATAAGAGTTTAAATTCAACTTTCTGAACATCAGTTTCAAATTATTTGTAGTATAATAACCCTAACAAATCTCTCACCCCCTAACAATCCATTCAACCTGAGGACACATACTTTTCAAAAATGGTTCATCTATAATCTTCCAACCATTTGACAAAGTGCGCACATTTTTTCAGATTTTGAACCCCAAAAATTTTCCAGAGGAAGAAGAATGGCCTCCTGTCTAGCCGATCCCCTTTCCACTATAAACCTTGATTATTAAAAGCTACGCAGACAGGGTTGGCCTAAGGGGAAGGCAGGCAGGGGTAGCTACTTATTTGGGGGTGTGGGGGGGGATGTCAAGCACGGTCTAGTAACTGTCAAATATGATCAAGACACAATAGCTGTATTCAATTGGTATTCTATTTAGTACTCCATGGGTAGGGTCATCTAAAAAAACAAAATACAATCGATTTGATCAAAGACTTCAAGATCTAAAATTATAAATGTTTCACAGACTCCTCTTTTGTTGTGTAGAGAAGCAAACTTCACTTGTCGATTGTTTATTCCTCTCTTTCAGAGAGGAACATGATAGTTCGCATTTTTTTTGTTTGGGGGTGAGATTCAAGTTACTGGTTTCTCTAAACATTTTTGGTACAAAGTTTAGACAAGGTCTATAGAAAACAAACAGACATCCACAATGAGAGCCTCACGATTTGGCAACCATAATAACCTAGCGTCTTCCAGAATTATATTATTTTAATTTAAGTAAAAAATCAAAATAGAAAACAAACAGACAAAGTACTTACATAACAAACAAATTGCTCTCTCCTGAAAACTATTGAAGTTTTCAATGAGGAAATCCAGCCAGCATGTGTGCGCTTCGTTTTGGGCCTTTTGGCTTGGCAGCATGAAGAAGGAAAATAGACAAGTCTCTGTTAAACATGGTCTTCTTGCATTTGAATCTCCTTAAGAAATCTCGATTGTCGAATATGCAACATAGGTGGGTTTTGATTCAAGTTGCCAATAATCTGATGCATATGACCAGAACAAACAATCAGAAGGTCACCTGACGAATCCAGAGAAAACCCATAGTATTGGCTACACAATAAGTCAGACATCCAGATGACGGTTCAACTGTTTTGTTTCAGTAGCCAATAACCTGATGCAAATGAACAAAACAAACAATCAGACATCCACAACCAGAGCCTCACGATTTGGCAACCGTAATAACCCTAGCGTCTTCCAGGAAGAATCGGAAGCACGGACAAAAGCAACAATACGGATTTCTTCGGCTTTAATATAATTGCTTGACCAGGAAGAATCGGCTTGAATCGTTGTGTGAGACTTCTTGTGAAGAGATCGATGAATGAGGGAAGGTGTGGAACTGAAGAAACGTTTGTCTCTACAAAACATCTGAGCAATTAGAAGTTGCATTGCATCATAGGTAACGTTTCATAGAGGCGACGTTTCAGTAGGTTTCTATGTTGATTGATTTGTAAGACGTAACAGGTATTATATGTTTTTATTAGGGGTAATTTAGGAATTTCAAAAAGGTTAGGAACTCCTTTGGGTTAGGAACCTCTTCAAACTTTTATATAGTAGAGATATCAGCTAATGAAACCAACAGTAAGCCAATTACATTCTCAATACCATACTTTTGGTCTATTTTTCGTATTTCTGTTATGTGTTTGCCAACTCATCAGCCTCAAATTACTCTCTTTCAGATCACTAATGGCACCCAGAATTCAACTATGCAGGAAATAACTCATGTCAAAGCTTATTGTTGTTGCTATCATGCTCCAGGCAGAAAGCAAGAAGTCAGCATACCACGATGTTCAAGTTGTTAGTTTTGAGATAACACAAGCACAGGAAGTGTAAATTTATGTTGTTTCGAATACACGAGAAACGAGAGATCTTTATCGTAGTGGGAGATTTATATGACAACCTCATAGGTTGAGCTACTTGGGATAAGTTGTATCCCAGATAAGTTTTAACTCAGTCCTAATACTATGAAGATATAATGAATGATGCAGATGCAGAGTCATGACATTAGTCTGTAGCATCTGAGATACCATTCATGTAATATAACTACCTTTTGGATATTGTAGATTTGCAAGATGGGATAAAAATCATCGGTTGCAAATGGACCTACAAGAGAAAGAGAAGAGTAGGCGGAAAGGTGAAAACCTTAAAAGCTAGGCTGATTATGCCGGTAGCTATATATAGGTCTATTCAGATTCTCGTTCGTATTTGCTGCTCATTTCAGTAAGGAGATACGGAAGATGTATGTCAGGATGGATTTCCTCATTAGAATTCTTGATGGATGCATCTACATGAAGCGACCAAAAGAGTTAGTTGTGCAAGATAAGGTGAAATACAAACTTAAGATGTCAATTGACATGGGGATTAAGCTAGTATTCAGGTCTTGCAGCATTCGTTTTGACCAAGCAATCAAATATCATAGTTTGATTTGTGTCTTAACGAATCTCGTGTGTAGAAGAGACGCAACGAAAATTGGTAATGTTTCTTGTGCTCCATGTCGAGGATGGCTCATTGGAAACAATGTTGGATATACATCTTCAGTGAATGTGCGATTAGCTAGTAAACGTGATATGTGGGATTTAGGTGAAACCATTCAGATTCTTGGTTTGAGCTCTCGCGTGATCGGGAGAATAGAATGATGGTTGTTTCTAAATTCACATATATCAGTAAAGTTCTTTCATGTTTCAAGTATGAAAAGACTCCAAGAGAACGTTATTGATTATGGCGTGTGGAGTTTCTCTGTCTGAGAATCAGTGTTTCGAACACGTGATTAGATGGAGAGGGAAAAGGCAGTTCCTCATGCTTTAGCAGGTGGAGCCTCATGTATACTATGTATAGTATTTGACATGATGACTATTTTGCTTTTAGCATGGATAATAGTTTTAAGTCACTTACAAGGAAAGAAAACTAGTGGAATGTGATAAAAGCATACTTGGCTATCTGAGATGATATAGAGTAGATATGTTAGTTTATCACATATAGTCTACACATAGATTCAGACTTCCGATTATGAAGGGTTTGTAGATTGTTAATTTATGGCTTTGAGAATAAGTGGGAGATTGTTGGGAATTGTATTCAGAAAGCCATATTTATGGTTGAATTAATAATTCTTAATAGATAACTGTTTGCATCTTAATTTAGCAAAGATGTGAGTATGCAAATGCTATTTATTGTTTGCCATATAAATATGCATTATAAAGTCTAATGTTCCATACCTAAGACAATTGGACATGCAGACGAGTTCGGGCATGCGCGAGATTGATTGTCAGTTATTTATGGAATATAAGTAAGGGTTCACAGTCTAGAGGATTTTGGATAAACCATCGGAACGACTGTAGCGTAACATCATAGTGACACATCTCGGTCAAGGAAACGGTATAGTTTCAACTTGTTACACTAGCATACCACAGTGTATGTTGAACAGGACCGCCATATGAAATATAATTATCTCGGACTGACCGAAGTGAGATAATATAATATTTCATTGTTATTGGTAATATTGGAAACTCTTAATCTATGATTGTTTATGTGGACACAAATCTTGATTAATCATTATTTTGATATATTGAGTGAGATTGAAACGCGAGTCAACAATCCTGGTATATTGGATAATGATTGTTATGATTTGGTGAAAGCTAAACGAATCATGGAATCCACGTCTCGTATGAGAATGATGTACCCTCCTGGGAGCTCACTAGGTTTTGTTATGTCAAGTCTGGCCAGCTGGTTATTTGTAACCAGACATAACGAATAAGGGGTGAGCGGTTTAGATCAGGGAATACATAAGATGTTGATGAGATTGAAATTGTCAGTAAGAGTAGATCAGCGTTAACGGGTATCTGTAATCTTAACGTGGGGAGTTATCTGATATTAATAACAGGAGCTCATACATAATGATGAGAATAAATGTCGGAGTGCAATTATAGTTTTATGGTGGAGTAAACTATTATTAATAATTAGTTTTGAATTTAATTCGGGTTGAATTATGAGTTCAAATATATTATTGGGAGCCGATTCATTTATTTTCTCTAGAGGTCCCCGACGTAGTCCAACATAAGCGTGATCATGTGATTCACAAGTGTTTTTGAGTCTCAAGTGTGTGGAATGTAAATTGAGATTATGTTTGGTATTTTATAGTTGATGGATATTACTACAATCCATATGATTATGACTTAATTGCAAGCTACACTAAAGTTTGTAGGGAGGGACTTGCTATGTAAAGTTTTCCTACGAGGGACTGGTGTGCAATTATGGGTATTCCTAATATTAGGGTTAGTAATATGTCTCTATAAATAGTACACCATAGTTATTAAGTGAGAATGATGGTTCATACATCTTTTCCACACAAGAGAGAAAAACCCAGCTGTGCATCCATGAGATTTTCATGTTCGAATCACCATTGAACTTGAATCGGAGATTGGATCATACGTCGGAAGGCTTCCGGTCATACCAGATTCCGTTTTTGGGTGTTTAGGCCTAGATAACGATCTCGGATCGTTTTTTGTAAAACACGAAAGTTGTAGATCTCGGAAAAAAGAAGTGACAGGAAGAAACGGCGCGTCGATCGGAGTTGTAGAACTCCAGATATCGCCGGTCAAAGTTTCTGGTCCGCAGTTGATTTTCAGCAGGATCTGATTTTGGTTTTTGGAGCTTAACCGGAGCTACAGAGGTCGGATGAAGACGATCCATATATGAAAATCGTGTATCTCGACGAGACGGACGCAATGGCATAGGTCCCGGTTTCAGATTCAGAACATAGCTTCGACAGTGGCTGGTCAAAGTCTCGGGATTCGTGTCGTCCCAGTCCGGATGGACTGTGGTAAGTTTATTCCGCAAGCTAACTTTCCACAGTATTTTTTTTTTGAATGCCTATGATTAATTCTCTGCATAAATCACGTGGTCCGGGACAAATTTCATCGAATTTTCCCTTCACTCCAGGCAGAAAGCAAGAAGTCAGCATACCACGAAGTTTTTATTTTGCTAATGCAATATAAGAAGGCCATGTATTATGATGTTAGGAGCAAGGACATTAGAATATCATACTCTGTGGTGGACGAGACATTTGACCTTCTTTCTAGTGTTCGTTTACACTTTACAGTACTCTTTCCATGTGAACTAAATTGAAACTTTTTCTAATTTGTATAACACTAGGCGATACCCCGCGCTAAAGCACGGGGCTTTGTACCATATATTGATTTATAATTTAGACATCATAATAACCTAATAATTAAACTTCAACTAATACAAATAATGCATAAAATGAACTTTATTTCAAATCAAATGAAAATTTATAGAGCTCTATACTTTTATGTTTGTTACATCTCCATTATAATGTCACGAAGCCGACATTCTTCCTTTGGAATGGGAAATTGGTCCAGATGTTTTACATTTTTCTTCTTTTATTTGAAGATATAAAATTTTAATGAATGTTGTAGTAATCTTATTTGAAATAATAAGAAAAGTCTCTACACATTCAAATTTGTGTCGACTTCTTCTAATACAAACGTCTTATTTTAATGCAGTATGTGTTCATCATTTTTTTAAAACATAATTGAAATTGTTTCGTAATTTGACTTAGCAATTTGTTATAATAGTGAGATTTGATAAACAAATTGGTTCAAGAAGATCTAATAATATTTTTATAATAAGCAGGCCTATATTATTTATATTTATTGCCCTTATTATAAATATTCACTTCATAAGATCTAGCAACCTTAAGAGAATTTTCTAACATAAAATAAAGAAGGATAAAAAATGAGGAAATTAGGATGGAGCAATTAGTGAGGCAAATCTCTAAAAAACAACATATGATTTCATTTAAATACATGTAGATGCACAAATGCATGCAACATATGTTTTTAAGAATATCAATTCTTACAATTTTATTTTCGTAAACATTTAATTGAAATATGAGATCATAAATTATTTTTTAAAGTTTCAACAATATAATATACATCAACCAAACATTCACTGAAGAATAATTATTTTTAAATGATAATAAAAAATTGATACTAAAGTTCCTATACCTATAATCTTTTTCCATTAATTATATTATTATCATATATATATATATATATTGTACTAATATTTAAAACATATTAATATTAAATTCATAAAAATAATTTATATTATTACATAGAATGAAGTTATCATTTTTATATTCCACTGAAGAATAATCATTTTTAAATGATAATAAAAATTACTACTAAAGTTCCTATACCTATAATCTTTTTCAATTAAATATGTTATTATCATATATATATTTTGTACTAATATTTAAAACATATTAATATTCAATTCATAAAAATAATTTATATTATTACATAGAATGAAGTTATCATTTTTATATTCCGACAGATGTGTTCAATTCATTTTTATATTCCGACAGATGTGTTATGTAAAAAAAATTATAAAGTAATTTATACTTTAAATGATTTATGAATTTATTATGCTACTACCATATGTATTTTGCACTAATATGTAAAATATATTTATATTTAGATCATAAAAACAATCATGATTATTCAATGCTAATTTATCATTATTATATTAAAATGAGTATTGATTGCTCATGAGTTACAAACTAAAATAGTAACCTTCAAGTCATAATGACAAAGCAATAGATAATTACATGTCGATTTCTCATTGGTTGATTATGAGAAAATAGACATGTAGGATTACACATGTCATATTAATATTGCTTAAATCATGACAAATGTTCAAACGTGGTTTCACCTGGGGACTTTTCTGCTTTTATATTATATATAAGATTTAAAGATCGTCAAACAGTGAAATATAGCCCTCCAGTTCTATTATGTAATTGCCTATTGTAGCAGAGTTATTCATTGTATACACTACAACATATCCTAATTTCAGCGACCAGTTTCATTCCGACTCCCTGGATTATGGTCTTTAAAAGCAGTACAAACAGTCGTTTTTTTTAAGTTAGTCGTCTGGCTTGTTGTCTTTTAGATTTTTAAAGACAAGCTGTGTTTCTGTCATGGGAAAACGACTAGTCATTCAAAATAAAAAATTATCAACGACTTGCACTTTGTCGGGAATGGATCCAAACACAAATTTAACCAAACTTTTGGGCGGAAAATGAAATTTCGCTAAACAATAGTATAGTAAAAACACAATTTTACAGAGTTTGAACTTCACCTATTAGCATTTTGAGCGGACATTGAAATTTTCACCAAAATTTTCGGGTGGAACATATAAAAATTCACGAAAATTGAAGCCAAAAACAAAACATACCAAACCAAAAACACTCTATCGATCAAAGTCATCATCAAACACAATCAACAAAACCTAGCTTCCCCATCCATCTTCCTCCCGCCACCACTGTTGTCGCTCTCTTTCTCTCTCTGCCACATCTCTCTCTTTCCCATATTCTTCTCTCTTCCATCTCCTCATCTCTGTCAATCGCTCATCAGAGAGGCCACAATCCAGCAACCAGCATGGATAAGCTCGAAGAACCCAATCCTGGGTCTCGCCGGAGCAAACAAAATTGAAGGCTCGACACCAACGCAACTCCTGTGACGGCTCAAGATATGAAGGTACGTGAATTATCTTGCTTTGTGTGTCGATTGAAAGTTCAATTTTGATGTGAATTCGTTGAATTTGTGATGGCTTATGTGGTTCCTATTCTAGGGTTCCTGGTTACTTCAAATTGGGACTTCTTGTTCTGAACACATAATTAAATTGAAAGCAACTATTCTATTGTTCGATTAAGGAATCTACCGTCTGAAGGCTTGTTTGGACATTTCCTGATGCTCGATTTCGAGGTTTGATGCTCGGTTTTGATGTTTCTGAAGTTTTAAAGGTAAATTGATTCTCAACTTTTTAGGAATATCAAGCCCCAATCCAATTCAGATCCAATTCAGATGATTAATTTTGATTGGTTTCTATGGGGAACTGCAAATTGAATAGATAGGCGGCTATAATCAAGAGGTTTGTACTATTTTCTTACTTCATGAGATAAAATTGTGAAGATTTAATTTGACCTATGCAGAAAGGAATATAGACTAAAATCAATTTATGTCTATAAGATGCTTCATTGAGAACATGTCTGTAAGTTTGATTTCGATGTTTTCTTAGTTTTTCTTTGGATGCATATCATTTATTTTGAATGGCTTGATATGTTGATCAGACACATATCAAGCCACTAAAATAAGAATAAAGGGATTCAAGCCTAGGCTCAAAAGGCTCTTTCATTGCAACTGATACTAGGATATACAATTATTAGTCGAACACCTATTGCCTTTTTATGTCTTGTTGTGCAATTTTGTCAAGAACCATTGACGCGTGATTGATATCGAGCGTTTACACATATCGTCTGAGTCATGACATCAAAAGTTGAGTATGCAGAGGATCCTCTAATAAATGCAATCATAGTCTTAGAGAGATTTGGAATTTGATTAGGAATCAATAGGGATTTACCGAAGTATTCATAATCCTCGTGTACTCCTAGACTAAGGGTGTACCTTATGTGAGTTTTGATATATATCATCGACTTGAATAACTATATGTCAGACTGATGCTCATGAGGGCAGTGTTTGCGATTTTGCTTTTGCTCCTGCTCACTCGAATAAACAATTATACAGGTCCCTTATATCTTTAGTTTCTTTCTTGTATATGTTTGTCTACTCTTAACTCGTTTTGTTTTTCACTTTCTTGCAGGTCCAGCCATGAATGAAGCATCAAGTTGGAAGCTCCTGATATCGATTTCATGGAACGAGGAGGGTTTTTGAAACTATCACTTTAGGTTTATTTAGAGTGTCTTAATGTTTGGATATTTTTGTAGGGTTTTGATCATGGATACGCACCGGAAAAATATAATTTATCCATTCAATACCCTCCAAGGATCACAGGACAAGAGACATAACGATGGTAAGGGAAGAAATCAAGTTACACACCTTAGGGTTTCTCCTGTGATGACTTGTAACGTGAATTGTGTCACGTCTCTATAGTTGATCCACGCCTAGAGTTGATATCTATATCTTCCTTCTCCTTTGTGCTAGCTAGGAATGGAGGAAGAGGAGGAAGAAATCACGCAACACGAGGCAACAAGGAGGGTGGAGTCCTCCTTGGTGGCCGACGGGGTAGGGGCGACCCTCTTGCTTGCTTTCTCTCTCTCCTTTTTTTCTCTCCCACTCAAGTTATGATCAAAAGGCTCATAAGTGTGGGAAGGAAGGAAGGATCATCCTTTATATAGTCCAACAAATCCTTGCCAACTACCTAAAGGACCTATTCTAGTCCTACTAGAATTCAGTTTAGTCCCTTCCTTGCAAATTAGTCCTACTAAGTTTGCAAGGTGTTGCAAAGTAATCCTTCTAATTAATTAATAATATTAATTAATTCCCAAATCTAGTTCAACTCTATATAGCGTGTGACCCCATAGTTGGTAGCAACAATTTGCTAATATAGAGCGGTTTCTAGCAAAACATCCATTCTGGCCAACTAATAGAATAGTCATCCGACAAACCTTGTATAAGTAATTGTCTCATCCCTTTGTCTCTATATTCAGACTGGACACGAGACATACAAGTCACACTCGTATATCCAATCCATAGTTTCTCGATCCTGAGAATAGCCTTATTCATGCAAATAACATCAATATCCTATATTGATTTATTTGAGTCTGGCCAGACATTCTATAAGAACTATCCCTCGAGTGGCCTAGGATATTTGCTCCCGTTATTTGGGAGGGACAAATTCTATCTACGTCCACCACGATCTCTAAGCTAGCTTCTTATTGTATCCGGTACACGCCTTTATAACTACCCAGTTACGGTGTAGCGTTTGACGCTACCAAAATCACAATAATCCACAACTAGAATATCTAGCGACTTCAAGTCTAAGGATGACAATACCATTGCACCACGAGAAGCACATGTGACTTAACATAACGTGTATGTAGCCTTCTCGAAGATGGTTCAATCCAGTGCGCCATTACCCTTAATGCACACCTATGTGTTGTATCATGATATCTCAATATTAATCCAACCCTATACTAGTCTATAGATGATTGCCCTATTAATTATACTGGACTACGGATATTTAAGATAAATAACACAATTGTAAATCTAAGGACTTCATTATATTAAATAAACAATAAATAATACAATGAATATTTTAGCCAAAATTTAATTCATACTAAACTAGATTGCCTCTAGGGCATCTATTCCAACATTCTCCCACTTGCACTAGAGCCAATCTGACGCATCTCGTATGCCCATGCTCCGAGTGTGCCCTTCATGCTTCCACTGCACAAGCGGCTTTGTAAGTGGATCTGACAGATTCTCATCTGTATGAATTTTGCATATGCGAACGTCTCCTCTATCGATAATATCTCGAATCAGATGAAACTTCCTGAGCACGTGTTTGGATTTCTGGTGTGACCTGGGCTCCTTTGATTGCGCAATCGCCCCAGTGTTGTCATAGTACAACTCAACTAGATCCGCAATTCTAGGAACCACACCAAGTTCAGAAACAAACTTTCTGATCCAAACAGCTTCCTTTGCTGCGCCATTTGCAGCAATATACTCAGCCTCTGTTGTAAAATCAGCCACCGTCTCTTGCTTGGAACTCTTTCAGCTCACCGCTGCTCCATTCAGGCAAAACACATATCCCGATTGTGATCTAAAGTCATCTCTGTCGGTTTGGAAGCTTGCATCCATGTAACCCCTTACAGGCAACTCTTCCTCACCGCCAAATATCAAGAAAGCATCTTTAGTTCTTCTCAAATACTTTAGTATGTTCTTGACTGCAATCCAGTGACTCTCAACTAGATTGGATTGGTATCTGCTTGTCATACTCAAGGCATATGACACATCTGATCTAGTACATAACATGGCGTACATGATAGATCCTATGGCCGAGGCATAGGGAATTCTACTTATGCGATCAATCTCATTGGAAGGACAACCACTCTTCGAAAGAGTAATTCCATGTGACATGGGCAAGAATCCCTTCTTGGAATCTTGCATGTTGAACCGCTTCAACACCTTGTCAATATATGTACTTTGACTTAGACCTAGCAGTCTTTTAGATCTATCTCTATAGATCTTTATACCAAGTATATAGGCTGCTTCCGCTAAGTCCTTCATTGAGAAACACTTTTCTAGCCAATCTTCAACAGATTGCAGCATGGGAACGTCATTTCTAATGAGTAGTATGTCATCCACATACAAGACCAGAAAAGCTACAGAGCTCCCACTAACCTTCTTGTAGACACAAGACTCGTCTTCGTTTCTGATGAAGCCAAACTCTTTGACTACTTCATCAAAACGTCGATTCCAACTCCTAGAAGCTTGCTTCAATCCATAAATGGATCGTTGAAGCTTACAGACTTTTATGGCTTTCTTTGGATCTTCAAAACCCTCCGGCTGTATCATATACACGTCCTCGAGGAGATTCCCATAAAGGAATGTTGTTTTTATATCCATCTGCCAAATCTCGTCGTAGTATGCTACAATTGCAAATAGGATTCATATGGATTTGGTCATTGCGACTGGTGAAAAGGTTTCATCATAGTCAATACCATGAATCTGTCTGAATCCTTTAGCCACCAATTGGCCCTTATAGGTAATCACATTACCATCCATGTCGATCTTCTTCTTGAAGACCCACTTGCACCCTATGGGTCGCGCCCCTTCGGGTGGTTCCACCAAAGTCCATACTTTGTTGGTATACATGGATTCCATCTCGGATCTCATGGCTTCTAGCAACTTCTGAGAGTATGTCCCTTTTATGGCCTCTTCATAGGTAGTAGGCTCATAATCTATGAGCATTGTGTCACCGCAATTAGTCACGAGAAGTCCATACCTCTCGGGTTCCTGGCCCACTCTACTAGATCTACGAAGCTCTTGTGTTACCTGAATAGGCTGTTCCAAAACTGCTTGTGGTTCCTGTTCATGTTCCATAATCGGTTCAGTGATTTGTGGTTCTTGAATCTCTTCAAGTTCTACAGTCCTCCCACTTTCTTCTTTAGAGACAAACTCTCTTTCTAGAAACACGCCGGACTGAGAAACAAACACTTTGTTCTATGTTGGATTGTAGAAGTAGTAGCCCTTAGTTTCCTTAGGGTGCCCCACAAATTTACACTTATCCGACTTTGGCCCTAGCTTGTCTGATTGTAAGCGTTTTACATAGACATCGCAGTCCCAAATCTTCATGAACGATAAAAAATGTGGGACGCCTCCCACTCCACATCTCATGTGGTGTCTTCATGATTGATTTAGATGGAACACGGTTAATGGTGAAAGCTTCACTTAATAGAGCATAGCCCCAAAATGATAATGGAAGATCGGTTAGAAAATTCATAGATCGAACCATATCCAATAGGGTTCGATTCCTCCTCTCGTACACGCCATTCCATTGTGGCGTTCTGGGTGGAGTGAGTTGGGACACGGTCCCACACTCTCTAAGATAGTCGTCAAACTCTTGGCTTAAGTATTCTCTTCCACGATCCGATCGTAGAGCCTTGATACTTTTGCCAAGCTGCTTCTCTACTTCACTTTTAAATTCTTTGAACCTTTCAAAGGATTCGGATTTGGCCCTCATAAGGTAAGCAAATTCATATCTACTGTAATCATCAGTAAATGTAATGAAGTAGACGTAACCACCCCTGGCAGGCGTGGAAAATGGCCCACACACATCAGTATGTATGAGCGCCAATTCCTCACTAGTCCTCTCACCTTTCTTATTGAAAGGGGAACTTTTCATTTTTCCCAATAAACAAGCCTCATATGTCTCATATGATTCAAAATCAAATGAGTCTAGTAGTCCATCCTTATGGAGTCTAGATACACGCTTCTCATTTATATGGCCTAAACGACAATGCCATAAGTAAGCAGGATTTAAATCATGTTTTTTAATCCTCTTGTTATTAATGTTGTAGACAGAATTGCTTAGATCAAGGACATACAGTCCATTAAATAATTGCGCACTACAATAGTGAATATTATTAAAATAAAAGGAACAACAATTGTTCTTTATTGAAATAATAAAACCTTCCTTGCCCAAACAAGAAATAGAAATAATGTTTCTGCTCATAGCAGGCAAAAATTATCAATTATTTAATTCTAAAACTAATCATGAAGGTAGAGACAGCTCGTACACGCCTACGGCCAATGCAGCAACCTTTGCTCCATTCCGAACGCGCATGTCTATCTCCCCTTTAGCCAATCTTCTATTTCTTTTTAGATCCTGCACATTTCGACAAATGTGAGATCCACATCCAGTATCTAATACCCATGATGTAGAGACAGTTAAATTGACATCTACAACAAAAATACATGGTGGTGGTGGAATCACTAGTAAGAAGAGAATGACACTGAAACTATGCCATTAGAAGAAAGGTAAGCTTTTTCCAAGCCTCTTGTCCTCCAGATAATTTGGGCAGTTCCTCCTCCAGTGTCCAGGCTGACTGCAGTAGTGACACTCACCTTTAGTCACACCTTTGGCTACGCCACCAACAGGCTTAAGGGAAGGTTCCTTGGGTTTGGCAACTGACTTGCCTTTGCCCTTGGAGGATGAGGCAACGATTGCAACACGAGATCGGTTGCCAACTCTTGGCCGACCGGAAACCCTAGTCGGACGAGATTCTCCAAGTATCCGATCATACGGAGTACATGGGGTCCCACCGGGTTCCCCTCAGCTAGATGACACTTGAAAAATGCCTTAGAGACCTCATACCTCTCAACCCTTTCCTGCTCTTGGAAGATTTGCTTCAGATGCTCGATCATATCGACATCATTCATGTTTTCGTGTTGCTTCTGAAGCTCAGAAGTCATGGTGCATAGCATAAGGCAGGCCACATCATTAGCGTCATCAACACGCTTTTGATACGCCTTTAGAGCTGCAGGGGTATTGTTCTCTGGACCTGCTGGAACTTGCTCCTCTATTGCGTACAGTTTCTTCTCTTGCTTGAGAACAATTCTCAAGTTTCTGTACCAATCAAGAAAGTTGGTTCCAGAGAGCTTGTCCTTCTCAAGGACAGATCGCAAGGAATGTTGTGAACTCGATGAGTTATTTTCCATTTGGAATTCTACAAAAAGGAAAATACGCAAGTTTTAGTATTTGTGAATTTTTGACTATATTCATTAAGGGCTAGTTTATCAAATATAGCTCCCACTATTTTTCTACGGATTAATAACGCTCAAGATATTAATGCGTAAAATATCCTTATATTTTCTAGTGGGCCAAGATTCATGTTTCATCTCCTTATGAGCTCGCTTTGGCAAGTCACCCATAATTTGACTACTTTAGGTAGGAACAATTCCAATTGCATCTCTTATGAAACTCTTGGTTCAATTGGGCAAATAACTCCTTATTTATCCATCCGCATGGATAATCCCAATTGATTGTCTCTAGGTTTTAATCCTATTAAACACCTAGTTGCGCCCAACCTCTTACTTAAACAATTTTCAAACGAGGTGTGCCATCGCACCACATCATTATTAACCAAGTATCCATGCTTTGGCACGCACGATCTTGGGAAAATATGATGATGAGTGTTTAAATAACGAGAAGACAAAAAACGCAATATTTGAACTTTTGAGGGATTTTCAAATTTAATTTTAATTGTTTTTTGTTGATCCATATCAACTAATCTATCTATTTAAGTTTGGGCACAACTCCAAATAATAGATCCGGGTTGTCTAATTATCTTATTATCCTAATTGCATGCATCATCCATACACCAACCGCAAAATAATAAGAAAATAAAATAAACAACCACAAAACAAAATAAAACGTGATGTGGATATGACCTTTTCTAGACTAAGATAATTCCCAGCCAATGGAATTATCTATGAACCCTAAAAGCAAACACATCTCCATGCGTCTTCATATTTTGGTCCATCCTTCATAGTCATGTGGAATGCTTCATGCTCCATCTTTTGTGGCTTCCTTTGGCTTTAGGCTTCTTTTCTTCAATCTTGGCTAACAATCTATTCTATCTAGCACTAGCTAACAACTATACTAAATAAAATAAATCTCACAAGTTGAGAAAAAAAAATGACTCGCAGGCCATAAAACCCTAATTAATTATTACAACAAATTGATCAGCTCGCAGGTCGTAAACCAAATCACAAAATTAAACAATCACACCAAAACACATCCTAAGGCCATATCCAATCACCATGCGATTTGCACATAAACAGATAAAATCCAATTTTAACGCGCTTGGTCAATTTTAATTGATTTTATGAATTTTCTAGGTTTAAAACGGTCCAAGGGGGCCAACAATCCAATAGTTCGGGCCAAACCTTCCATGGGAGTTGTTTCCAAAACAACTCCCTTGCTTGGTGCCTAAGTTTGGTTGTTTCCTTGTTTGAAAAGAACTCCTTCATTCAATAGGATGCCCAAACCCTAGATCTAAGATCCTAAAATTTCTCAAAATCACTAATTCATGCATCCAATGCAAAAACTAGGTCTTGTTTTTATTGATTATTGACAAATTGCATTACATGCTTGATTTGTCTTGTTTTACGCGATAAACAATAATTTTAAAGTGTAAAATTATCAAAACGTAACACATAAACTACGTTTATGCTCTACGATCTGTGGCTCTGATACCACTCTAGGGTTTTGATCATGCATACGCAGCGGAAAAATATAATTTATCCATTCAATACCCTCCAAGGATCACAGGACAAGAGACATAACGATGGTAAGGGAAGAAATCAAGTTACACGCCTTAGGGTTTCTCCTGTTATGACTTGTAACATGAATTGTGTCACGTCTCTATAGTTGATCCATGCCTAGAGTTGAGATCTAGATCTTCCTTCTCCTTTGTGCTAGCTAGGAATGGAGGAAGAGGAGGAAGAAATCACGCAACACGAGGCAACAAGGAGGGTGGCGTCCTCCTTGGTGGCCGACGGGGTAGGGGCGGCGGCAAGGGGGTCGGGCGACCCTCTTGCTTGCTTGCTCTCTCTCCTTTTGTTCTCTCCCACTCAAGTTATGATCAAAAGGCTCATAAGTGTGGGAAGGAAGGAAGGAGCATCCTTTATATAGTCCAACAAATCCTTGCCAACTACCTAAATGACCTATTCTAGTCCTACTAGAATTCGGTTTAGTCCCTTCCTTGCAAATTAGTCCTACTAAGTTTGCAAGGTGTTGCAAAGTGATCCTTCTAATTAATTAATCATATTAATTAATTCTCAAATCTAGTTATAATCTATATAGCGTGTGACCCCATATGTTCTATCTAGTTGGTAGCAACAATTTACTAATATGGAGCGGTTTCTAACAAAACATCCATTCTAGCCAACTAATAGAATAGTCATCCGAAAAAACCTTGTACAAGTAATTGTCTCATCCCTTTGTCTCTATATCCGGATTCGACACGAGACATACAAGTCACACTCGTATATCCAATCCATAGTTTCTCGGTCCTGGGAATAGCCTTATTCGTGCAAATAACATCAATATCCTATATTGATTTATTTGAGTCTGGCCAGACATTCTATAAGCACAATCCCTCGAGTGGCCTAGGATATTTGCTCCCGTTATGTGGGAGGGACTAATTCTATCTACGTCCACTACGATCTCTAAGCTTGCTTCTTATTGTATCCGGAACACGCCTTTATAACTACCCAGTTACGGTGTAGCGTTTGACGCTACCAAAATCATAATAATCCACAATTAGAATATCTAGCAACATCAAGTCTAAGGATGACAATACCATTGCACCACGATAAGCACTTGTGACTTAACATAACGTGTATGTAGCCTTCTCGGAGATGGGTCAATCCAGTGCGTCATTACCCTTAATGCACACCTATGTGTTGGATCATAATATCTCCATATCAATCCAACCTCATACTAGTCTATAGATGATTGTCCTATTAATCATTATACTGGACTAGGGATATTTAAGATAAACAACACAATTGTAAATCTAAGGACTTCATTATATTAAATATCCAATAAATAATACAATGAATGTTCTAGCCAAAATAAATTCATACTAAACTAGATTGCCTCTAGTGCATATATTCCAACAATTTTGTGGTTTGTAAATTAAATAGCAACTTGTATTTGTAATTTTGTATGCGCACGTTTGTCGGATTGTCATCATTTTGGTTTAATTCAGGCAATTTTAGGAAGAAGGTTATCGTCATAATTTGGCTTACTTTGGGTGATTGTAAAAGTAGGTTTTAATTCGGATGGTCGTAAGACGACCCAAGCGGTTTCATGTATTGCTTATAAGTAGCATTTTTTAGCATAGTTGTAAAAGTCCAAAAAAACAGGTCATGGGTCGGGCCATAAATAGCAAACTCGACCTGACCTATTTCTTGAACGGATTACACGGACACTTTTGTGATCTCCACTGAGTACAGCTAATAGGTTTGGTTTAATAATGTCAGCGATCAACTCAAAAGTCAATATAAAAGTCAACAGTCATTTTTGCGATCTCCACTAACTTAGTAGGTTCTGATAATGTAAACTGTGAAGTCAAAGCTAAAGTCAACAATAGTGTTTTTGCGGTCATCGCTAAAGTAAGTTAATATATATGTTCGTCAAATAAAGTCAATGTTTAGCTGAAATGTCAATGCTAGGGTTAACAGTTAACTTTGCAGTACCCACTAAGTCAATCCAATATATTCGGCGATATCGGTATAATAAAGTCAATGAAAAACTCGGAAAACAATGCTAAAGTCAATGGTCATTTTTGCGTGTTCCACTAGGTAAAGCTAATAGGTTTTGTCTAATAATGTCACCGATAAACTCAAAAGTCAACGCTAAAGTCAACAATAGTGTTATTGCAGTCACCGTAAATTAAGCTAATATGTTCGGTCAAATAAATTCAACGTATAACTCAAAGGTCAATGTTAGGGTTAACGGCCAACTTTGCGGTGCCCACTAAGTCAATCCAATATATTCGGTGTAATAAAGTCAACGATCATTTTTGTGATTTCCACTAAGTAAAGCTAATATGTTTGGTTAATAATGTCAACAATAAGCTCAAAAGTCAATGCTAAATTTTACAATAGTGTTATTGCGGTCACCGCTAAAGTAAGCCATATGTTCGGTCAAATAAAGTCAACATATAACTCAAATTTCAATGCTAGGGTTAACGCCACTGCCCACTAAGCAATCCAATATATTCGGTATAATAAAGTCAAAGGCAAACTCATAAGTCAACGAAAAAGTCAACGTTTAACTCAAAGGTCAATGTTAATATCAATGATAACTTTGCGGTGTCCATTAAGTCAATCCTCTATATTCGGTATAATAAATTAAACGCTAAAGTCAACGGTCATTTTTGTGATCTCCACTAAGTACAGCTAATATGTTCGGTCCAATAATGTCAACGATAAACTCAAAAGTCAATGCTAAAGTCAAAAATAGTGTTATTGCGGTCACCGCTAAAGTAAGCTAATAGGTTCAGTCAAATAAATTAAACGTTTAACTCAACTGTCAATGCTATGGTCAACGGTCAACTTTGCGGTGCTCACTAAGTCAATTCAATATATTCGGTATAATAAGTCAACAATAAACTAAGAAGTCACGCTAAAGTCAAGGGTAAACCATAAAGACTAGACATAAGAAGTCAACACTCTAGGTTCAATCATAGTTCTTCATCTGGTTGTCCACACTGGTAACATGATCATGAACAATCTCCGCTGATTGCAGAGAACCGTCGACTTCACAATCCTTCGATTACCCAACCATTTCGGTTACTCGATATCGAAGAAGACCGACCTTCACAAGTACTTGAACTCGTAAACTCCGAAAAACAAGCTAGAGCGAGATTTCAATGATTGGTCAAACAAAGTCAACCTATAACTCAAACGTCAATGTTAAGGTCAACGATCAAGCTTTGTGGTCCCTGCTAAGGCAAGCTAGTAGGTATAGTATAATAAAGTCAACACTGGAGTCAACGTTAACAGCCATGTGACTATGATGACACGAGATCATGTGTGTTGTGAGGTGGGTAAAAGACTAGTACAGTCTCACTGTAGAGTTTACGTATGCCCCACTAAGTGAAACTACAAAGTTTGGTCTTGTAAAATCAACGGTCAACAGTCACTTTTGCGGTCTCCACTAAGTCAAACTAATATGTTCGGTTAAATAAAGTCAACATGAAACTCAAAGATCAATGCTAGACTCAACGGTCAAACTTTTGCGGTCTCCACTATATAAACTACTAAGTTCGTAAACTATAGTTAACAGTCAATTTGAAAGTCAACACTAAAGTCAAAGGGCAATTTTACGGTCCCTACTAAGTTAAATTAACAAGTTTGGTGAAATAAAATCAACCGTTTAAAACTATGAAAAAACCAAACTCTTACTCTAATTTAGAGACAAACTTTAAAGGGTAAAATTAAATTTTTACCAAAACTAGTGAGAGCAAAACCAAAATGTAACAAAATTTAACTTCACAAAAAAAAGCTTTGAAATTAACTAAACATTCAGGTTGGAGTTATAGGGGGGAATTGGATAAATTTTCTAGAAAACATGTAATAATTTGGATACATTTTCAATGTATTTAGAAAATGTATCCAACTTATTACATTTTGAAACGTGCAAAACTTAAATAATTACGTGCACAAGAACCTATAAAATGCTCCTCCCGTCTCTTCATCTACCCACTATTTCTACATATATAAAAGCCACTGATCTATTCTCCAAACTCATCCTATCAGAAATGGCAAAGAACAGCCCACCAACGGACTGGGAAATCCACCTAAGTGATGATGAGGATGAAACCTAGGAGGAAAAATCTAAAGAAAAAGAATAATCTGAACACGAAGATGAAAAATCACCTTCATTTATGACTAAAAGGGGTTCGGAAATTGACTCAATA
Source organism: Linanthus parryae (assembly GCA_023055425.1). Taxonomy (NCBI): domain Eukaryota; kingdom Viridiplantae; phylum Streptophyta; class Magnoliopsida; order Ericales; family Polemoniaceae; genus Linanthus; species Linanthus parryae. The sequence goes on along the minus strand of JALGPY010000004.1, from coordinate 120,540,694 downwards.
CTCAGATGATGGAGATGACGAAGAAACGGCGGCTTACTTTGGTTCACCGGAGAAGACGCCACCTCCTCCTGCGAAGAAAAGAAAGAGAGCCGACTACAGTAGTAACGAGGAATGGAGTTCCGATGCAATGTAATCTCTTTTTCAAGTTTTAATATTAATGAAATTCCTTTTTTGAAATGTAATCTCGATCATTTAGAATTGTTGACTGTTCAGACATCATGTGAAAGCATCCCTGCGTAGCAAATCAGTCAACTGCGTTGCAATCGTCGCATAGTCGCAGATGAACCGCCTGTAGTACGCTGTCAACCCAAAAGACCACGTAACTATTTGATTGTAGATGGGATGGACCAAGCCACTATGGTGTGTATCTTCTGCGAGTCAGCCTGCACCTGCCCCTCTGTAATAATATGGCCCAAATAATCCACCCTAGTCCTGCTGAAAGAACATTTGGACATTTTCACATAAAAATAATTATTGGACAAGAAACCGAGTACCTGGTGGAGATGCTGAGCATGCAATGCGAGAGTCGTACTATACACCAGAATGACGTTGAAAAAGTCAATGACAAATGATCTTAAGAAGGGCCGAAATATGTGGTTCATAGCTGCCTGAAATGTCGACGGTGGGTTAGTCAGGCCGAAAGACATGACAAGAAACTCAAGATGCCCATCATGTGTCCAAAATGCAGTCTTCTCAATGTCATATGTGTGCATGCGAATGTGGTGATACCCGGAGAGAAGATCCAGTTTGGTTAAGAAGCGTACTGCCCCAAGTTCATCAAATAACTCGTCGGTTGTGGGGATAGGAAAATGATCAGGGACGGTGACAGCGTTCAACGCGTGGTAATCAACACATAAATGATATGTCCCGTCCTTCTTGCGAACCAATAACACCGAATATGAAAAAAACACCATTGTTGGGTTGGATGACACCCTGTTTTAGCATATCATGCATCTGACGCTCTATCTCTGACTTCTGAAAGTAAGGATAGCGATACGGTCGAACATTAATCAGTTTAGACACCGGTTGCATATGAATGCGATGATCCCACTAACGATCGGGTGGTAACCCGGATGGAACATCAAACTCGGCCTGATGCCGTTGAAGAACCTGAAGCACGACAGGTGGAATGTCTGGCGGGAACGTGTCATGGTCAGATAGAGGCTCGGTCTGCATAGGGACGGCCAAAATCTGAAAGAAATCCACCTCAGATGGCGGAAAGGGTTGTGCTAATAGTGAATTATACGATATCGGCCGAAGACCATGATCAACCCCGTTGAGAACCAGCTGTTTCCCTTGCCACATGAATTTCATTGTCAACTTGCTATAGTCATGCCAAATTTCTCCCAGTGTCTGCAACCACTTAACGTCAAATACTGCGTCAATACAGTGAACGACCATCACATAAAGAACTACGTCGAAGCCAGTACCCTGAATGGTCAAAGGCGTCTTTGGACAATAATAAGTGCAACGCAAATGCTCGCCATTGCCAAAATATACACGGAATGGAGGGACATGATGAAGCAAAATGGATAAATGCTCGGCCATCATAGGATGAAAAAAATTATGAGTATTGCCCCCGTCTATGAGGACATGCACACATATGTCACCAAATGTACCAATTAACTTAAGAGAGCACATGTTGGGATTACATGCCAACGTATGGAGATGTGACAGATAATCGATGATAATCCCCGAATCGTCCTCCTCTGCTGGAGCTGGAGTCTCACCGTCGTCATCCTCATTGACACATACCAAAAGAAACTGGGGTGTACATTTGTGGCCACGTGAATATTTCTTGTCACAGTTATAACAAATCCCCTGACGCTGACGCTCATCTTTCTCCGCTGGAGTGAGATGACGAACGGGCAGATTGGCCGTGTTGGCCGAAATTGTGGGATATTTTGAGGGTAACAGTGTGGCGGACATAAGAGGGGCGTTCGAACGAGTGTAGGACGGCGTCCACGATCTCTTGGGTATATAAGATTGTGACAAACCTTCTTGACCGACAGAGAGCTCGCGAGCTAAGGCGCATGCTTCCGCTAATGTCCTCGGGTTTCGTAGCGAGAGTCCGCGCTTCACATGTTGTTTCAAACTTGCACGAAAGATGGAAATCAAAATCGAATCATCCACACCCGAAACCTTATTCAGAACCTTCTCGAACTCTGTTTGATAGGTCATAACCGTCGTGGTTTGTTGTAGCTTAGATAAAGTCTCCATGTACTCCTCGTAGTTGTCCATCGTAGTTTCACTTCCCTGGGGAATTTCATCCAAGTGGAAGACGGGTTATTAGACTGATAATACCGAAACCATTTCGAAGGAGGGTTATCAATGAGCATCGATACAACTGGTAGACGATTGGGATCAGTGGTGCGGTTATCTTCGAAATATTTTTGAATTCTGAAAATCCACCCAACAGGGTCGTCACCATTGAAGCGAGAAGTCTACCCGCATCCGTCGGGTATGGTTGGTTGTGTTGCCGGTGGTTGGACGTGATTATGGTGGATGCCACGCCGTTGGGGTACCCTAGATGCCGGTGGTACGGTTCGGCGGAGGAATAAGGGCGGTGGCGGTAAACCCGTTTATCAATTTGTCAACTCCCGAATCGAATCCTTGACTTCGGCGAATTCAGTCTCCATCCGGCGGCTTAAGGCGGCGGTGTCTGCCTGAGTTTGGTCGAGACGGGCTTGTAGTGCATCAGTCCGTGATTACAGTTCTTTCTGGAGATTATTGAAGGCTATAGCCGTGTCCTCTGGGGACAATGGGTTCTTGACCGAAGGGGAGGGTCCGATGACGTCCACCATGATCGCCGGTGAAGAAGCGAACAATCTCGCCGCGGTTGGCACCATCCAACGAGCTCGATGAAGGCACCAAGTTGATACCCACTAGGTTTTGGCAAAGCAGAGAAGCGAGAGGAACAAGGGACGTTAGAAGAGGAAGAAAAGATATTAGGGTTGAAATATTCTCATTAACTTTTTCAGAAAATTTACACCCCTTTTTATACCTCTAACCCTGACGGTTCGATCTATTCCTAATCCGAGTAAATAACCGTAAAGAAACTCAAGACGAACTGAAAATTTACAAGACACCTACTAAATTCTTTGAAACTGAAATAACAAAATAATTAAAATAACTTAACGTTTCAGCGGCGGCTGAACGTAATCTTTGAGATACGACGGAGGACCCACGTGACGCTTGGGTCGTGCAACGATTGGGACGTGAGATGTCTAAACTACATGAATCATCGTCACTAGCACTATCGTCCACGGTAAGTGTCTGTATATCCGTATCACTTTCATTATTATCGAAAATGGGGGCCTCCATTATTGAGGCCCTAAACGAGCCATTAATCAGCCTAATGGTAGAGATTGCCTGCCTTTGAGCTTCTTTTCACATTATCTGTGTAACTTCTAACCATACACATTATTTTAATACTAATTGATTCGTTGAGGCACGCATGTTGAGCCTAAGACTACAAAAATATACGCTCAGAACAATACAGAACTATTTTTTCAAAGATAACGCTTAAAAAAGAGAGAGAGTCAGTAGGCATCATGTAATTGAAATATCTATAACAAGACAAGTAACGCTCGTCATGCAGCTTTTGTCCGGAAACAGCTACAGCTCGACAGCTCCTGCGTGAATCACTCCCCAGTACAGAGTAACTGCCAGCTGCTAGCTCTTATGGTACGTGGTAACAGTAATCGGTTCACCATCAACCACCACAAATCATTTTTATGCGTTAAAAATTTATAATATTATCTCTTAAGCCGACATGACAAACTCAGGATAAGGCTCGTTACCTGTCTACCCATACCATTGACAGGCCTATTCTCGCGTGCTGTAAAGATCTCACACATGGTGCTAGCTCCATACTACTTACGTCATGATATATATCAAGTAAAGTAAGGTGAGTGGTAGAGAGAAAACTAACCAATTAGGAGCCGGTTTTATTTTATACCCTAAGAGAGTAATGGTCAACCCTTTGTGTGCATGTGTCACTCAATGAATGGTGTGCAACATCATTTATGGACGTGGTGCTATTAGAGCAAATAAAAAATATCAAAAATACGATAAGGTCCAATTCTATATATGTTGAGGTTGTTGTCTTTGATTTTACATATACAGTTGGATATGGATTACTGCAATTGGTCTCTCTTCATCACCATTCTTTCCTCAGCTCTTGCTCTACTAGTTCTCGGCTGGCGGAGCAAGGCAAAGAAAGACGGTGGCGGTACAAAAAAGCGGCCGCCTGGACCAGCAGGATGGCCATTGTTTGGTAACATGTTTGATCTGGGGACTATGCCACACCAAACCATGCACAAACTCAGCTTCATATATGGACCTGTGCTTTGGCTTCAGCTTGGATCAGTTAACACCATGGTGATTCAATCAGCAAAAGCAGCATCGGAACTTTTCCAAAAGCACGACCTCAACTTCTCTGATCGAAGAGTACCTGACTCAATGACAGTCCTGGCGTACAATGAAGGATCCATGGGCATTGGACGCTACGGAAAATACTGGCGCGTGATAAGGAAAGTGTGTTCCGTGGAACTTTTAAATGCAAAAAGAATGGACGAATCAGCTGCTCTGAGGAGAAAATGCGTAGACAACATGACGCGGTGGATTGAAGAGGACGCAGAAACGTCGCGTTCAAATGGAGGGTTAGGTGATGTAGAGATTTGTAAATTTCTCTTCCTTTTGGTATTCAATGTTTTAGGCAATATGATGCTGTCGAAAGATTTGCTAGAACCACAATCCGACAAAGTTAACAGCTTCTCGGACGCCATGGACAAGTTTATGAAGTGGGCTGGGAAGCCTAATGTTGCCGACTTCTTTCCTGTTTTGAAACCCTTTGACCTTCTTGGGATAAAAAGGAATATGTCGCGAGACATGGGAAAATGCCTCAACATCGTGGAAGGCTTTATCGAGGAGAGAATTCAAGAAAAGCAATCGGGGAAGCGAATGGGGCTGCAGAAAGACTTCTTGGACACGCTATTGGAGTATGAAGGCGACGGGAGAGATTGGTCAGGCAAGCTTCCTAAGAGTAAAATCAAAATAATCGTTCTGGTACGTTCTTACACTACGTATTCGTCTAGAGAGTAGATATTTAATACTACAGTGGTACAGTGATGTGGTAGATTTGTTGCTATTGGGCTAAGATATCTATGATTTTTAAACCAGCTTTGGTTCAAAACAGAACTGGCAAAATTGATTTTTGTCCAATAGGGCAGACCATTTGTCGTGTCGTAAATAAGTTGGGTCCTAATTAAAATGATACGAAAATCAATTTCAACGAGTTGTTGAAATGAAGAAAAGAAATTTATGTTCTTTCCAATTAAGTTAGGTTGTATTTGGATATAGGATTCGAATTTTGATTTGGATTGGCTTCAAAGTAAAATATGTATATTTATAACTGAACTTTGGGAGTATCGGTGAACTTTGGGAGTATCGGTAGTGGAAGACTGATATGATGTATGAAAAGATAGTCTCAATAGCTCCAGTATGTAGGTAAGATTTGAAAATGACATGTGTTTAGTAGTAATTTCAAAATCGATAGATTGTGCATGATTTGTTGGAGCTAAAATCCAAGGTTCCCCTCAATCAAAATCTTGAGTCCGATTTGTATTAGAAAAATGGCTCAATCAAAATCCAAATTCACGCTCAAATTTCCTGCAAATTCAAAGGAACCATTAAGGAATTCTATCCTGCATGAACTGGGGGGGTCTACACTTGTGCTGGGGCTTTCATTGCTCTTGCCACTTGAAATCACATCCATTTGTAGATTATTATTTTTTGTCACAGCTAGATGGATGGAAAAAGCATATTGTAAAGTCAGAAATATTTCAGTCCACCAACAGGTCCGTTATTGTTCATATAAAATCATCATTCTTATAAATATTTGAAATATTTTAATGGTCTAACAGGAAATGTTTTTCGCTGGGGTGGAAACCACAAGTAGTACTATTGAATGGTCCTTGACAGAACTACTTCGGAATCCTGAAACAATGAGAAAAGCAAAAGAAGAGCTAAATCAGGTTATTGGGGCAAACACGAAGGTTGAAGAGACAGACATAGACAAGCTTCCATACCTTCATGCAGTAATGAAAGAAACAATGCGGCTACATCCTGCTGTGCCATTTCTCCTCCCACGCAACTCAATGGAAGAATCCAACTATATGGGATACCATATCCCGAAAGATACACAAGTATATGTGAATACGTGGGCGATTGGGAGGGACCCAGAAAATTGGCATGACCCTTTGTCTTTCAAACCTGAACGGTTTCTGAACAAGAACATTGAATATCTGAGTCAAAACTTTGAGTTCCTTCCATTTGGAGCTGGAAGAAGGATATGTGTGGGCTATCCGTTGGGGCACCGAGTTAGTCACCTTGCGCTGGCTGCTTTGCTGCAGTCATTTGAATGGGAGCTTAGCGACCAAGTAACTCCAGAGACTATGGACATGAACGAAAGGTTTGGTATAACTCTGCGCAAGCTGGTGCCCCTAAAAGTCATACCGACCACTAAAAATACTAGCAAACCGTCCGTGCATTGCACGGAATTTCTAACAATTTCTTTTATAAATGTATAAATTAAAATTTTGTAGACATTGAAAGACTTAGTTGTAAATAATATAAGAAACAGAACACAAAGCAAATGGAAATCGTAATGTTCATCGGTAAAATATGCTACATTTTTTAAAAAGAAGGAATCTTGATAAAAGAGTACTACTAATTGTTACTCATATGAAAACACAGTTCTAATGTCTTTTTTTGTTTTTAAGAATTACATCATCTAGTCGGGTTCAAAGCCGAGACTTCATACGCTCTACCGCTGAGCTCCTAGCACCCATTTGCACAACTCTAGTATCTTTAACTAAAGAACCCAAATCAAAAATTATTTAGTTGTGTCAAAAAAAAAAAAAAAAATCGTATAGGGAACCTAAACATGAATCCACCTATATAAATATAAAGTTTAATTGTTGTCAAACACTAAATTATTCGTATACTCCGTTGAAAGAAAATAAAAATAGAATCTTTCCTCAAAAATAAAAAATATAAATATAAAATAAAATAGAAAATTAATGGTATATCTAACGCTTTCTTGAAATAATTTTTTTGTTTATCAAAATTAGTTTGATGTAGGTCGTCTATTAAGAATTCAGCGAGAGTATCAATAGGATATCAATTATCTTGATCTCCTAAATAGAAATAAAACAAAATTTATGAAAGACTACAACATAATTGAGAGTAACATAATTTAACATTAATGAATGTCGAAATTGACAGGAAAAATATTTCTTCGAAGCATTATGCATAGAGTTCGGTGAGGCGTAAAAGTATACTTCACAGCTATAATATTGAAATCAATTCAAAAGTAATGGACACTGAAGCCAATTCCATAATCTTGAACTGTGGAAAATTATCTATTTGTCATCAACATTGTTGCATTGCTTCTTTCCTTAGATGTAGAAGCTCAACTGCATTAAAAAGCGGCTACCACCGAATCCATGGATCCGAAATCGGCGAGTGAGTTGGTGATTGAGACTGCTAAAGTTTGAGCGGTTTGAAGACACTTCTTCAAGTAGGAATCTATTTATATGCAAACAAAATGATATGAGCAAAAGTCAAAATAGAGTTGGATAAAGAGAATGTGCAATTAACTGTATAAACAGTAATTGTATACATGTACATGTACAAACAGTAATCATATACATGATGAGAGAATGTGTAACTAATCGGAAGATTGATCAAGCAAAGTGTGTGTGCGTAAACAACTTATATGAAACAGTGATCCTACAAAATAATCGGAACAACTCATAAGATAGAAAACTACAATAAAATTAGATTGATTGGAGAACTTAATAGGACTATAGGAGTTTAGACTTCACAAAATTAGTAGCTAGTGTCAGGTTAACAACAGACCGAACCTATTAGGCCAACTCCAATGGTGGAGGTCTCCGCCACCCCTAAACTCCCCGAGACCCCACTTTTTAACTTCTTAATATTCACAATTCTGCCATTTACACTCCAACAGTGGAGGTCTCCCCCACCCCTCCACCCACCACCACTTATTATTTTGTTCAACTATTTCAATTACACTATCATTTTCTAATTTTCATAATTCACTAATTATTTATGTTAAGCTATATATATGTAATAATTTATAATGTATAATTTAAATTAGAATCTCTTTATATCTAATAATTTATTTAATTAAGATTTTTTTATTTATTTATGTATTCATCGGAATGATGCGTGTGTGTACGCATGTAAAAAAGTACCACATGGAATGTTTTTTTTTGAAAGAATGTTTTTTTCTAATAAGTAAATAAATCATGATCTAATGAAACTAAGGATTTTTTTAAGATACATTTTTAGAAGATAATTACTACAAATTTCATCTTTCTAAAAAACCTACAAATCTTATCAACCAATCAAATATATAAAATAAAAATAAAAAAAGAAGAAGAAGATATTAGCAAATACAAACGCATACTGGTATGAGATATGAATTAGTTATAAACACAACAAATCTTATCAACTAAACATGAAAAAGAATCTGGCAAAAAAAAAAGAAAAAAAACATGAAAAGGAAAAAAGAAATAAAGATTAAACGTAACAATGTCATTGCAAGTGAACTTCCTCCAATCCTCCTACAATTTCTCTAACCTCTTCACTATCTTCTCCTACAATTTCTCCTACAATATCTACAACCCCATCCGTATAAAAACAAACAAAATCAAATAAAAACAAAATCAACGGAAATTCTGCATCTTCCCCACAACCCCGACTCCAACGGCGGGGCAAGGGCGTGCGCCCCGAGCCCGCCACCGCCCCTGTTTAGCCTGATTAACGGGCTCCTCAACCCCGCCACTTCTCTGTTGGGTTTGCTAATTCACGTCCCAAGCTCCCCCAAGCCAACCATTGGAGTTGGTCTTAGAACCATTAGTTACTACTCTCTGTTAATGTATTCCAGAAAAAAATCTATTAACGTAAATAATATTAATTGATAATAATTGTCAATCCACTCTTCAATTCGCAATACATACCGAGACCTAATCCATACATCTGCAGTATCATCCACTGTATCTCTTCCTTGTTTATGGACAAATCTTTCAGTTTCTCCGGATATGTTTTTCTATACGTCTCATTTGGTTTGTGTGAGCCCAATATCTGCTTCAGTTTATGGTCATTAGCTTTGGACCATAAAAGGGAAAAGTAAGTCATAGTAGTTAGAGATGGAATAGAAACGAAGAGCTATAACCAAAATAAAACGAATTCCCTTCTTTTGACGTTCTTATGACTTGGGAAGAAATGCTAATGCACGTTTAGTTCCCTTTAAATTTGAAATCGGGAACACAACTTTCATATGTAAAAGCATGAAAATCATGTGGTAAAACAAAATTACAATAATCTGGATGAATTTGACTGATGATTTCCTGGTTGTAGCATATATTTCCCTTCCTGCACTCAAAGGTCGGAATATGGAATATCGTAACCAAGCTTAGAGTAAGACACAACTGCACTCGAATAATGAACAAACAAAAAGATAGCCAGATGTTTAGAGTAAAACTTCACATAAGAAAATAATAACTGAGAAAATGGGAGGACGATGTTAAGAACGAAATATCGTGCACAAAAGTGAATTAGTTAAGCTCTAATATGAGCAGTAGATGAGAGTGAGAACATGAATGGATTTTCAGCTCAACGTGAGAGATTTATGAACTTATAAATTGAAATTTGTAAGCAAAAGATAAGGAACCATAACATACCCTGGGATAAAGATAATGATTAAAACAATTTGAATTCAAATGGAAGTGGATACAAAAAGTATCCAAATAGTATCATTCTTATCACCGAAATTTCAGAGACAGTTATCATCTAATCTCTTAGAGATAATTTGTTTAAAATTGGAACGTAAAATTTTGTATCGGATCATTTAATAAATTGTAAATAAATATATTAAAAAATACAACGTAATTGAGATTTAACCAAAAAAAATTAAAGAGAATTTAAATACGAAATTAAAAGATGCCACTAATTGTATTGAGATCGTGTAAGGGGGTCGATTTCTTATTGGATTTTGAAAAATAAATTTGTTATCTTATCCTTATCTCCATATAATTTTTTTTTAATACAAATCAATTTTGTTTGCACACAAAAAATCAGATTTTCTTAAAAATAGATTTATTTGGAACCTACATTATCTAAAGACCCAAAATAGATTCTTTTATAAAATTTATTTATTCAAATGTTATCTAGCCGTCATTTTTGACTTCATGGTCCCGTGTATGTTATTTGAATTGATTGTTTCATTTTTAGAAAGTGGGAAACGGATAAGGTTGTCAGATATGGAAGTTTTTGCAAACGTTCGTTCTGCTATTATATATATAGATTGCTTCTTGAGCATATTCAAGGTTGGGTGTGAATTTTGTGAAAATACATGTGTAAATGTTTTCCGTTTGGTGCAAAATGTCTGCATTTGATTATGTATATTTGTGTTTCTCTTCGAACTCAAAGTTTCTAATAAAAATATGGGTGCATACCCCCATTTTGACGAAACTAGCACATTGCACCCCTCCCACTCTAGATCTAGCTGATTATGTACCCCATTTGGTATTTGCAATAAAAACGTCAAGGCTTAATTACTTAATGCATATCCCCAGTATAACGAAACTATCACTTTGCAATACTCATTTTGAAAACTTGCTGAAAATGTACCCCATTTGTAAATAATAAGTCAATTTGAAACTTAGAAAAATTTCCATCTAAACACCATCATCACAATAAGGGCAATATCGTCAATCCCAAAATAATAATTTTAACATTAAAAACAATTATTAAAGGGGAGGAAGAGCAGTGAATATTTCTGGCATCTCTCTATGTTCGTCTCCCAATGAATTACGTCCCTCCCTCTTCCTCTGTCTCAGCCTCTATCTCAATCACCCGTCCCTCTGTCTCGGCCTCCATCTCAATCCTCCATACCTTCCTCTCTCGCTCTCTTTCTCTACGAATCTCTCATGTCTCTCCATCTCTGAATCAATCTTGATTTTTGATTGAGTCGAGTGAGTTGTGAGTTCTGTTGTATAAAAATGTCAAAATATTATTTTTATATTAAAATATAAATTTGTGATTTTTTCTGAAAAGTTGTCTTCTTTCAAGTAGTTGTAACTTTTACAACAGTTGTGTTTTTTCATAGTGTTTTTTCCTAAAAGGTGCTTCAAGCACCCCTTTGATTCCTATAAATACAAGTATGTCTTTGGTGTCAAATTAAGTTTTCAGTCTTGTGTTTCTCTTCTTCAATCATTTGTCTCTTGTCCGGGTTGGGTTCTAATTTAGGAGAAGACAAGAAGTGCAATCTTGCCTCTTCTCCACCGCGGTAGGCATTGTATCGGTGGGTAGAATTTCCGTGTATCCCATTTTGCATCGTATAGTGGGGGAAATTACTATCCTAAAGATAGGTCCTAGACTGCCTTAGCCTACACAATCAATCTCATCATCTTCCATTATTCGATAAGTTTTTCTATCTCTTTTATCATTCTTCTCTATTTTATTTTTTGAGTATTCCAATTCATCTTTTTATACTAACACAATTCTGAAATTGTTTGCTTTTAGTGGATTTTCCACAACAATTTTAGGATAGTAATATTTATCCCAATGGAGCCCGCTATTGTGAAGATACAGATTCAGAATGTAAAAAGGATTGATTTCAATGGGGTGAATTTGAAGAGACGAGAAACTTCTCACAATTTCAGGCGGTGTTATCGATGGTAAGATACGACGCTGGTTGGTGTTCCAAAGTTATCATGGAGGCGACAGGCTATAGTGGGAAGAAGCATTGAACAGGTTCTAAATTCCAATTTTGTATGTTGTGTATTTTATTACTTCTGTGGTCTGACATTTTGGTCTTATCTTCTTGCTTTCGAAAAAAAAAGTTATTTTAAATACTAACAAGTATCATGCATCCTCAACCCATATTAGAGTAACCGATTCTAAATATCACAGTAGTACTCTGAAACCTAATTTGCCCTTGTGAGTATTATAATATTCAATACTGTGTTTCTTTTATTTCCATATTTCCATATGACTACTGTTTTAAAAAAGTAATGTCATGCATGCACCTTTTGAATTTGTTGATACTACATTTGTAGAGATATTGTTCTTTTCCATCTAGTGGTTCTCCAGAGTTCTTATATATATGAAGTGCAAGAGTTTCCTATTCTCCCAAATGAAAGGATGATTGGCAGACAAGAATGGTTGCAACTGTCAAAATTCCAGAAACAGTTTATAGAAGTTATGGTAGACAGTTATGTTTTGATATTATTGGTAGGATTTGAGCCTCTTGCCAAAACAAGCGAGTCTTATAAATGGTGCAGATGAAAGAGATGATAAATGCTTACTTTTGAATATTGGCATAAGTTTTCAAAAGATTTTGGAGAAAGTTATATGGGTCGGCCGGCTATATTCAATACTGCCTTTGTGTAAGTTTATAAATTTATTATGATTTATTGTGGTATTCTAATTCATTTTAATTCGTAGATGAGTTTTCGTGGATGATGCCAAGAACCTGAGCACTCTTTCAATAAAGGGGTGAAAGGTCAATGCTTTGCTTAGTGAAACAAGCATTACTTATTACTTTAATTATTTCGCGCAATGTTATTTTTGCAACAATTTTATTGCAGATCCGATGGAGTTAGCAAATGTGTTTTCTATCATGGATAGAAAAATATTGCAATGTGATGGCAGCTTACAACGATGCGGAAGATGACCACCGTATACACATTTTTCGTATTCGAGGAAAATGCGAGGAGAGAAGTGTCTTTTTTCCTAATGGCATGGATGCTTTTCTTTGGCATTTAGAGATGGCTGTTGCAAATAACTAGTTTGGGCTTGGAGTTACCCGATAATTAAAATGCAAGCGTCGACACTGCAAGCGAATGAGGAATGCTATACGCCTAAGCAAAAATGAAATGATTTTCCATTACATTATGGTAAATGTTGTGTTAAAAGGCATTTTGAAAAAATGACTGTCACAATAAAGGTAGAGTGAAAGCGAAACGAATTTGCAAATTCATGAGAAAACCCCATAATTAGGATGTGTCTTTAAGACAAATTGTCATGACAATTGTGAAATAATGAGTGTACCAACCAAATATTATTTGGTTAAGAATTTTAATGACTATTGAGATATTAAGTGAAATATCAACCACATTATTTGGTTGAAGATATTAAAGTCACGGGAGATATGGGACTATTACCGAACAATAGAGGTGTCTAAATTGAAACCTACCTCATCATGATAATGTCGGTCATTACCGAAAATCACATGCATGGAGGTTCAAGGGCAATTCAATTAAAAGACTACCCGTGGAATGCGATTATGAGACTACATTCCCAGTGCATTGCATCATTAAAGGAATAGTGGGGGTACAAGCTTCTTACTAAGAAATGAATGCTATTCCTTCAAAGTCCCGTATCTGACTAATGCACTGTTTATCCACAACAATATTAGTAGGTTGGACGTAATGTCCTTAACAGAACTCATAGCCTTTATGGTGGAGCGATATAGCGGTTGTGGACGCTCTCGATGAGTCTGCCTTTGCAAGTAAGGAAGTGAGAGGCCGCTTTCTAGGGGTTACTCGGTAAGACCCTGAGAGTACTTGCTAAGACCGATTAAGCGCAAGGCCCATTAAAAGCGCTGCCTCTTGAAAAATTAGAACGCGGTACCTACGTGAATAGTTTCTTATTATCCTCACGGATATGAGTCTCTATTCAAGCCACGGTTCAAGGCCCAGTCCACCGTTGGCGATACGTGGTACTATACCCAACATTATTTTCCTTCGAGTCGTTTTATTTTCGAGTCAACTATTTTGAGAATTTTTAGTGGGGGATTGTTGTATAAAAATGTCAAAATATTATTTTTATATTAAAATATAAATTTGTGATTTTTTCTGAAAAGTTGTCTTCTTTCAAGTAGTTGTAACTTTTACAACAGTTGTGTTTTTTCATAGTGTCTTTTCCTAAAAGGTGCTTCAAGCACCCCTTTGATTCCTATAAATACAAGTATGTCTTTGGTGTCAAATTAAGTTTTCAGTCTTGTGTTTCTCTTCTTCAATCATTTGTCTCTTGTCCGAGTTGGGTTCTAATTTAGGAGAAGACAAGAAGTGCAATCTTGCCTCTTCTCCACCGCGGTAGGCATTGTATCGGTGGGTAGAATTTCCGTGTATCCCATTTTTCATCGTATAGTGGGGAAATTACTATCCTAAAGATAGGTCCTAGACTGCCTTAGCCTACACAATCAATCTCATCATCTTCCATTATTCGATAAGTTTTTCTATCTCTTTTATCATTCTTCTCTATTTTATTTTTTGAGTATTCCAATTCATCTTTTTATACTAACACAATTCTGAAATTGTTTGCTTTTAGTGGATTTTCCACAACAAGTTCTGGGTTCGATTGGAGGAGTTCTGGGTTTCAAATGGGCAGAAATCTTTTCGATGCTATTCGTTATGAGTGGAATTAGTGTAGACGGCGGCCCTTGGGTCTAGGTTGTTGGTGGCGAATATGGAGAAGAGCGGCTGCTACGATTCCCGGGGGTTTTGACGGCGACGTTGGTGGTGCTGATAGGGTAGTAGTTCGAAATGGGTCGGACACGGAAGAGGATCATGTGACGAAGGATGCTGGAGTTGGTACGCGACCCAGGCGCAGTAGTCGTCCTCCTAATTATTTGAAAGATTATGTTTTGATGTTAGTATTTTTTTCGTAACTTTATTAGTCATTTTGAACATTTTTTTTTGATTGCGAAGTATTTTGAATTATTCGGGATTTCTAAACGATTCTTTACTCGGGTTAGGTTTAGGGTCGAACCGTCAGGGTTAGAGGGTCATATTAATAGAATGTAATTTCTTCCTAAAAATTTATCAAAGAAGAATTTGCCCTACTTTTTTTTTCTCTGTTTTTTTATTTCCGTCGCTCTCTTCTTCGCGCAGCAAGGAGCTGCCTCACGCCATTGTTACCAGGGGTAACAGGTGCTGGGAGGTTTCGATGGTTTTCAAGTTCAAGTTTTGAAAACAAAGTTGGTTCATGTACTTTGTGTTCGGTGATTCAACCGGTGTCTTGCATAGAAAAGAAAACTAATTTAGTTTGACAAAATTGTAACAGTTGCTGAATTATGTGTTTTCTTCTTCTTCATCATTCTGAATTAGTTTTCAATCTCTGCTCAATTTGGCAGTAAAAGTGGTGGGATGAGTCGGATGACCGGATTCTGGGTCCATGCGGCGGTGGGGTGGCTGGATTCTGGGTCCATGTGCTGGTGGTGTGGTGGTGATTGTTATGATGTTCTTAGTGTTCATCAATAAATGTCAATCGACAATTTTACCCTCGAAAATAAGGATATTAAAGTCAACTAATGGCTTCTTTCTTTAAGTGATGGACAGAATATTTTTTCCAATTTGAGATTGACTTATTATTTGCAAATGAGGTACATTTTCAGCAAGTTTTCAAAATGGATATTGCAAAGTGATAATTTTGTTATACTGGGAGTATGCATTAAGTAATTAAGCCAAACGTCAATTTGTAACTGGTAAAAATATTTCATCCATCACCTAACAGAATACTTTGTTAATTGACAAACAAGTCCTATTCTGTAAGGGAAAAATTGTGAAGTCCTTAAAAATAAGAGCATCATCACAGCGACCACCACAGCCGCCCAGCCACCATCATTTAACCAGATTTCTGAGATAATACTCTTATCGATTAAAAAAAAAAAAAAAAAAAAAACTTTATCCTTAGATTGAGAGACGGATTCTCTTCAAGAAGCTCGAATAAGTTTTCACAATTTTTTCAATACCCAACAATATATGGATAGATCAAGCCAGTAGATTTATGGCTTAATTAGCATTTTCAAAATGAAAAGACTAGGCAGTCTGATACGGGTCGCCCGTATCAATATTATCCGTTTAATTATTTATTAGTTAATTAATCGTATTTATTCAGTCAGTCCGTAGAGTAGGCCCGTTAGGTTAGGATTATGGTTCCTAGTTTATCTATTTAAGCAGTGTAGTCTCTCCCAGTTAATGAGAATAAAGAAATCAGTCTCTCCCCCTTTTACTGTATTATTTTTTGTTATTTCGTTACGTTCAACCGTATCAATTGGTGCTTTCATTGAGAGAATGGCGCCCGCGAAAAATCTCCCCCGCACCGTTCTCGGACTCGGTGAAGAAGACCGCGACGTCCTCCGCAGACTCCTCGACAAGCTCGATGATCTGCAGAGGCGTTGGGCAGAAGAAGACGCCGCCGCTCGAGAACGAGCTGCACGTCTGGCAAAAGAAGCTGCGCTGCAAGCTGCCTTCGTAAACTTTTCAAAGTTTATGCGGGAGTTGCAAGCGCCACAAAAGACCACGCAGCCGCCGCCACTCCCGTAGTCCCCGACATCAACCGGCCAAGCTCAGACCAAAGACAGCCACCAATCGTCAGAGATGACTGTGTTGCAGATCCAATCGCCTCAGCTGACCTCCAAACCCACGCCTCTGCTCCCGTCGCCACAAACACAGCCACCGGAAAACCCGACACAACCACCAGCAAGCCCGTCAAGTGTCAACCAACCTCCGGCGTTTCAGAAGCCGCAGGGTACGCCGAAAAAGATCGACCCAGCCACTGAGAAGGTCGCTGAAACCACCATCAACATCCTTAGGCCACAAATCGATCACCACCAACATCCTCAGGCCACCCCTACCGATGAATACACCCTGCACCACATGAGACCAACCAGAGCTAACACCAAACTCGATTCGGCCATCGCCGGCGACTTGGAGCAACAACCGCCAGGTTTGAACCCCCAACACAACCACTCATCGGTTCCACCACCGGCCAAACCCCGCCTCTGTCGATTTTCTCCCAGCCGCTCAATCCGTCGTTCCAGCCATCTCCGAGAAGTCCAGCAAAAATCAGCTGCCTCTACGGCGACCAAATAGGCAGCTTTTCGCTTCCTCAACAATTCAGTGGGCTTAATTTTGATGTTTGGGCTCCAACATTAAGTTGGGCTCATTTATTTTTTTGGACCAACAAAGGTGCGGAACTTGGGTTTAATATTTTAAGAATGCTTAGTTCTCAATTTGAGCCTAATATTTGTGTGGGGGTACCAAGCTAGTTTGAGTCAGCATGTACTATTTGAATTTGGACTTCAAATTGGTGTTCTCAAGAGCGTTCGAAGACACATTAACCCGGGCAAGAATATTATGGATTTTTAAAATATCCACCTTGAGGACAAGGTGGTTTCAAGCATGGGGGAGATGATACGGGTCGCCCGTACCAATATTATGCGTTTATTTATTTATTAGTTAATTAATCGTATTTATGCATTTAGCCCGTAGAGTAGGCCCGTTAGGTTAGAGTTATGATTCCTAATTTATCTATTTAAGCAGTGTAGTCTCTCACAGTTTATGAGAATAAAGAAATTAGTTAATTATCATAGTTTGGTTTAGCTATAATAGCATTGTTGATAACTGTCTCTGCAACTCTAGGATGTGCATCTTGATAGAGGAATGAACTGTCTCATTAGCAATAATACTATTTTTGAAAGAATCGTACAAGCTTTCTTCTGTTTTTCAGTTATCATAAACCGCATGGGAATAAAGCTCATGCGGTGAAAGTGGATATGGACTCCGGTAGACGACAACAAAGACACGAGTACGAACATGTAATCAAACAAATCACAGAGCGGAGTATATTACTAAAATGGAGAGCCAGCGGAACGGACTTGCAAGTCTATAAAGTAGATGATTTACTACACAATGATATCTAAACTATTTCAGCCAGGGAGGCGTAAAAATCCCCTATTATGCAATCGATAATTGTTAAGTAAAACACAAAGTAATTAAAGTGAACAATTAAACAAGAGATAAGACATAGCAAACCAGATTTTTTCCTTGCAAAAACATTTCATATGAAAGTGAGTTGTGCGGTGGTGCATGGTGGGACAATCGACATTGATGTCTTGCCTGAATTTGTTAGAAACTCAGAACTACTGTCGTTTAAATGAGAAAATGAAGCATGGTTTTTAATTAAGAAAAACACACATTTTCTTCTTAGTGACTTCAGCCACACAAAATTTAAATCAAAATGACACCCGCGACACCAACCTATGATAAGGTCTTTTTATATTTCTATGTATTCCTTTAGTTTAAGGAAACATGTTAAGGTCTATGTTGAGGTTGTTGTCTTCGACACCAACCTATGATAAGGTTGTTGTCTTTAATTAGAAAAATCCGGGCCATAAATGAACTTTGCAGAATTGACAGTTCAATTATAGGAGATCTCCCTGCTGGTCATCGCCATTCAGGAGGATCGTGTAGAGTGCTCTTAATGGATCTATGCTTCGATATCTTACACTGCAACGGATGGTTCCAGGTCAACGGCTTTGTTAATTACATAGAATTATAACCTAGCATAATCCCACATGGGAACAATTAATTAATATCATCTCCAAAGAAGTCTGGCTTTTGATGTTAATGACCAAATAAATTAATTATTCTCCTCCAATAATGCTAGATAAGTTTGTTCATATGAAAGTGAGTTGTGCGGTAGTGGTGTGACAATCGACACTGATGTCTTGCCTGAATTTGTTAAAAAGTCTGAACTTATATCGTTATTTAGGAGAAAATGAACCACGGTTTTTAATTAAGAAAACCACATTTTCTTTTAATGGTTTCAGCCACACAAATTTATAAAACAAAATGACGCCGGCCAGCGACAACAACCTAGGATTAGGAAACATATTAAGGTCAATGTTAAGGTTGTCCCTGATTTCATATATTAAATAGGCTTAATTAATGCATATCCCAGATTGTTGAAACTATCACCTTGCAACCTTCAGTTCTAAAACTAGCTCATTGCATTGCTCATCTGCAAAAAAAATATCACTGTTAATTTGGGAATGAAATGTCATCGCAAAATTAACATACTCGGAGGGCATTTTTTCCCACAATGTGATGAGTTTGTATCATAGACGATGTGCACTTTATGAAAATACTTTCTTCGGTTGAATTTGATGACTAAATTCAACTCCAGTTTGATATTGACGTATTTTTTTTTTTTTTACAAATAGGGGATGCAATCAGCTAGTTCTAGAACCGGGGGTTGTAATTCGATATTTTCGACAAATGGAGAGTATCCATTAAATAATTAAGCCATATAATAAATAAGGTAATGTGCAATCATTGAGAAACAACATGATTACTACAAACACAGCTAGATTTCATCTTGTCTTGAAGCCTTATCGTGCAATGGAAACCTTAATCGCCTCATTATCATGTACATGTTTCTCTTTCTCGTTCAGAGAGCTTTGTCTCTCTTCATGAAACCCTAACTGGGTTTCCAAGGTACACTGCAACAACATGGTTCCAGGTCATCCGCTTGGTTAATTACACAAAATAACCTAGCTGTTACCGTAAAGGTAACGGGGTTGACGATTTTGTGAAAATCGACAAAACTGGCCACGTAGCTTATAGCCTACGGCGCTATTCTAACAACTATTGATGATCGAACAAAGATTTCATTCATTAATCAATTCATTCGATAAAAATAACTAGAGACTACAACTTGTTTAAATAGATAAAACAAACCCTAACCCTAGACTCTAACGGGCTTGACAAGGCCCGACCATTATAATTAACGTAAATAACTAATTAACTCCAAATAAACAATTCTAATAATCATAATAATAATGTTGACTTCTACGATACGCTTGACCCGTATCAACTCCCCCGCGGTTGAAAATCGGCTTGTCCTCAAGGCGGTTCGCGGCGTGTGATCGACGGCGAGAATTATCGCGTATCCTGGAAATTGGCGGGTCAGGAGGCTGAAAGCAAGTTTCTTCGTACTGTAACTGGACGTCGTCGTAGCTGTTGTAGCGTGTCTTGCAAACTGGTGGCCCATAATAATCTGAATTGGAGTAATATTTGGACTTGCGCTCAAAATTACAACTGTAATTGTAATTGGACCCAAAGTTGAAAGAGGAATCATAAGAATCTGAGTGTGGTCCATAAGAGTAGCATGAGTTAGGCCCAAATGATGAAACTGACCCAACTCTTGATGGCAGCTCCTTGTCGCAAGCCCTAGCCGTGGAATGAACCCAAGGGGGTTCTGGTGCTGTTTGCCGCGGTGACAGCAAGGAGGCGGTAACAGGTTGCTGGGTTTGGATTTCGCCGGCGAGAGGGCTGGATTGAGGGCGAACTGGGTTTGCCGGTGATTGTGCCGGAGAGGGCGGGTCGGGTGGCTTCTTTACCTGGGAAGTGGCCGGCTGTAATTGCAGATCTGGGGTCGCCGGCTTCTGGGAAGAATATGGTGGTTTCTTCGGTGATGGAGACGGTGGTGGAGGATCGGGTTGTGTGGATTTTGGTGGGGGTTTCTGATTTGCTGATGTAGGGATTGTCGTCGGGAACAGAGGCATGGACGGATCCGGTGGTGATGGTGGCGGTGGTGCCAGATTCTGGTTCGCCGTTGGGTCTGGTGGTTTGGCGGCTACGGACTTCGTCGGATTCTGGTCCTCGACTTCTTCTTCTTTTGGAGTTTCACCAAAGTGATTCACCAAGGCTGATTTCAGAACCCCTGTTGCCATCGAAACTTCCAATGTTTCAGATCGGTATTGATGTGTTACAGAGGTTGCCGTGAACGGAGCCTCGGAAACACCCTCTTCGTTCTTGTTCTTCACAGGCGGCGTTGAACCGGCCGGTGGCGTGTGTTGTGGCAGGTCTACCGATGGCAGCGGCGAAGCTGGCGGCGGCAGACGTGCTTCGAGGGCGACGAACCTGGCTTCGAAAGTGTTGAATTTGTTCTCAAGAACGCCGATTCGCGTCTCTAAGCGTTCAATTGCAGCAAGCAATCGTTCGCCAAGATTTTCATAAATTCTTGTCTTGTTCGTCATCGATTTCACCAGCTGATTGGAAAACTGACCACGTAGCTTATAGCCTACGGCGCTATTCTAACAACTATTGATGATCGAACAAAGATTTCATTCATTAATCAATTCATTCGATAAAAATAACTAGAGACTACAACTTGTTTAAATAGATAAAACAAACCCTAACCCTAGACTCTAACGGGCTTGACAAGGCCCGATCATTATAATTAACGTAAATAACTAATTAACTCCAAATAAACAATTCTAATAATCATAATAATAATGTTGACTTCTACGATACGCTTGATCCGTATCACTAGCATAATCACACAACAGAACAACTACATAACTAATATCATCTCCAAAGAAGTCTGGGCATTGATGTTAATGTCCAAATAAATTAATTATTCTCGTCCAATAATGCTAGATAGGTTTGTTCATCTGAAAGTTAGTTGTGCGGTAGTGGTGGGACAATCGACCTTGATGTCTTGTCTGACCTTGTTAGAAAGTCAGAACTTATGTCGTTATTTAGGAGAAAATGAACCATGATTTTTAATTAAGAAATTCACATTTTCTTCTTAATGACTTCAGCCATACAAATTTAATAAAACAAAATGACGCCAGCCGAAGACAACAACCAACGATTAGGAAACATGTTAAGGTCAATGTTAAGGTTGTCCTAGATGTCATATATAAATAGGGTAATGTGCAACAATTGAGAAACAGCAAGATTACTACACACAGAGCTAGATATGTATTGCAATTGGTCTCTCTTCATTACCATTCTTTTTTCAGCTCTTGCTCTACTAGTTCTCACCTGGTGGAGCAATGCAAAGAAAGATGGTACAAAAAAGCGGCCGCCTGGACCAACAGGATGGCCGTTGTTTGGTAACATGTTTGATCTTGGAACTATGCCACACCAAAACATGTACAAACTCAGGTTCATATATGGACCTGTGCTTTGGCTTCAGCTTGGATCAGTCAACACCATGGTGATTCAATCAGCCAAGGCAGCATCAGAGTTTTTCCAGAAACACGACCTCAATTTCTCTGATCGAAAAGTACCTGATGTGCTAACAGTCCTGGCATACAGTGAAGGATCTATGGCCATTGGACGCTACGGCAAATACTGGCATGTTATAAGGAAAGTATGTTCCAAGGAGCTTTTAAATGCAAAAAGAATGGACCAATCAGCTTCCCTGAGGAGAAAATGCGTAGACAACATGACGCGGTGGATTGAAGAGGAAGCAGCAGTGTCACATTCAAGGGGAGGGCTAGGTGATGTAGAGATTTGCAATTTCCTCTTCCTTGTGACGTTCAACATCGTAGGCAACCTCATGCTGTCAAAAGATTTGTTGGATCCACAATCTGAAAAAGGTAATAGCTTCTACGACGCCATGGACAAGTTTATGAAGTGGGTAGGGAAGCCAAATGTTGCCGACTTCTTCCCTGTTTTGAAACCCTTTGACCTTCTTGGGATTAAAAGGAATATGTTGCGAGACATGGGACAATGCATCAACATTGTTGATGACTTTATCAAGGAGAGAATTGAAGAAAAGAAATCAGGGAAACAAATGGGAAGGCAAAAAGATTTCTTGGACACTCTATTGGAATATGAAGGTGATGGAAAAGAGTGGTCAGGCAAGCTTCCCAAAAGTAAAATCAAAATCATCGTACTGGTACGTTCTCACACTATATATCCATCTATGGATGTAGATTTTGTTGGTACTGGATTAAAATATCTCTGATTTTTAGAACCTGATTTGGTTAAAATTAAGAGAAAAAAAAATCACACGTGCTAGAAATGAAGAAAGAGAAACTTAGGTTGTTATAGATTTTAGTTAAGGAATTATATCCTACTCGAGCTGGGGTCTCGAATTCGAGGACTGTGCAGGAGTTTTCAATGCTTTTATCACTTGAGCTAACACCCATTTGCAGATTATTTGTATCTCAACTCGATGTTGGAAAATCAAACTCCAAAAGTCATAGATATTTTAGGCCCCTTGCAAAGCCCTTATTGTTCATATCAAGAATCATCATATTCTAAACTTTAGGAGTTTGAATACCAATATTTTAACAGGAAATGTTTTTTGCTGGGGCGGAAACCACAAGTAGTACCATTGAATGGTCCCTGACAGAACTACTCCGGAGTCCTGAAGCCATGAGAAAGGCGAAAGAAGAGCTTAATCGCGTAATTGGAACAAATGCCAAGGTTGAAGAGAGTGACATAGACAAGCTTCCATATCTTCAAGCAGTAGTGAAGGAAACCCTCAGGCTACATCCTGCAGTCCCATTACTCCTCCCACGGAACTCAATGGAAGAGTCCAACTATATGGGATACCATATCCCCAAAGGAACGCAAGTATATGTAAATGCGTGGGCGATTGGGAGGGACCCAGACGCTTGGGATGACCCTTTGTCTTTCACACCTGAAAGATTCCTGAACAAGAACATTGAATATCTAGGTCAACACTTCGAGTTGATCCCATTTGGAGCTGGAAGAAGGATCTGTGTGGGCTATCCATTGGGGCACCGAGTTACTCACCTTGTTCTGGCTTCTCTGTTGCAGTCATTTGAATGGAAGCTTAGCGACCAACTAACTCCAGAGACTATAGATATGAGCGAAAGGTTTGGAATAACTCTGCGCAAGCTGGTGCCCCTAAAAGTCGTACCGATAACTAAAAATATTGCTTATTAAGAATATTCAAGGTTCGGTGTCATTTATGTGAAAATGTTTATGTACGTATTTCGGGTTGGTTGCAAAATGTCTGCATTTGGTTATGTATCTTTGCGTTACTGTTTGAACCTCAAATTATCTAATAAAATTCTCATTGTTTGTTTAGCTGTAACACTATTGTTGAACAGATATACTTTCCAGGGGTCCTAGAGAAATCTAATGGATTTCATCTTTAACACAGACAAATTGTTTCAACATACTAGAGTCAATTTCCATTAAAGTGAAACCTTGATACGGAGAACGTATCGAAAGTAGAGAAATTGAGAGAGATTTAAGAAGAGATTGATAAGAACGTGAAGATGAGATAGAATTGAGACGAGAGCAGGAGAGATTAGCTTCAGAAAATACTTCTTATTGACTAAATTAGAATGAAATATTACATCGCTTAAATAGATAAATAAACTGACCTAACCCTAAACCTAACGGGCCTACCCTACGGGCTACTAAATAAAAAATAAATACTAATAAATATTAAATAACTACTAAACTAGAAATAACTAAATAACAAAAAAATATGATACGCTGTCCCGTATCAAACCTAGAGATGTATTTCGATTTGAACATTCCCTTAAGGTGATTTTATATTAGGTTGATTCCCTTGCCATCTTCTTGGATCTCCATGGTGAAGTTTAAAAAGCATTCCACCAACAAGTTCTCAGTGTTCCTATACCAATGCTGTCGTTAAAGGAAAATCGATGTCCCAAGGCAGCTGGGTGCGACGTCAAAACCGAAGTTCCTCTATCTACGTTAATTCCGAGCTACGTTTCTACCATTTTCGTCAATGCCTCGAACCGTTGGTCACCATTTCAAAGATTGGCTCCCTTATACTAGAATGTTTCAAGGAATGTAGAAGTAGTTGTATCGCAGCCCAACATAATTCTTTGTTCTGTTTTCTTGAGCTGTTACTGAATGTACTTTCTTTTATTCGTGACAGCTACTTTTATTGATTGACGAATGAAACAAAGGTGGGGCCTATTTCATAAGCAAAGAACCAATTTTGAGGGGATTTTCGGTACTCACCCATCTCGTACTTCGGTGCCATAAATGCCCTTTCGTTCAATTAATGTCATGAGATTGCAGTTCCGGGTGCGAAAGCGGACTCCTGCTGATGCCAAAGTAAAAACAACCACCTGTTAAGGACCCTCCGTAAACTCCTGCTTCAGAATGAGTGGTTTCCTTCATGATCGATAGGGGACTAGAGTCGCGGTTAAGGGGGCTAAAGGCGCGAGAACAAATAATTTGTGACTAGTTGAAAGGAGAAAATTAGCGAAACCCTCCTCCTGAGGAAGTGGTGAAGCATTTACAGAGCATGAAAGTTTCCCCTTTTACACAGGTCATGAGTGTGACAGGTTTGCACAACAATGTGCTGCAACTTCAACTGGATTCATAATCGTTTCAGAGATTAAATAATGCAGTAAAGTTAACATTAAACTTATAGATGTATATATTAGGACTTAGGAGTATATATAGCATCAAACTGATCCCCAAATGATCTCATGTCGAGGAGATACCAAAGATATTCATTACTTTATTTTTTCTTTCACCAAAGATATTTATTTGGGTACAAGCGTTGCATGGGTAGTTTTCCATGAAACATAATGGATTCAAACTTGCTATTTTCTTTTGAGAACTAATAAAATTGGTCTAGAATGCATCGTTGCCCTTTATCACTCACCCTAATTCAGCCCTCTAAATCTCAATGACGTGCAAATCCATGTTGAATCACAGTATGTAGACTGATGCTCACAATGAAGGTCCCCCTAAAACTACTCCCTCGACCACGGCGTGTAGAAATGGGTTAGTCTACTATATTGATGGAGCTTCCTAACAGCTTCCTAGGTGTAATGGCGATGAAAGTCTTAGATTTTCCTTAGATTGATTTTCTATGATAGAGTCGGCTTCATGAGGGGCCCATACAATAGTTCATGCAATTGTTTCGTGTTCTCACATGAAGATGGGTGAGAAATACTCCACCTAAAGACGGTGGAATGCACTATCGGATATATACAAGAATCACTATTGTGTTTCAGAGCACAGTTTTATAATTTCTCTCAGCCCTGGAACGCTTCCATAAACATGCCCTAGAAGAATTAACATCACCATAGGATTCATGCACAAAGTTGTTACCTTCCTAGAACTCTCTCCAACATTTGTGTTTTTAAATAATTGTCATTTCTCTAATTTTTTTTCTTTATTCTTATATTTATTATTACATTTAGGAACTACTCTAAATGCGGGTTTACTAAAACAAAAAGGTGGTTGACTGAAAATAAATAAAAAATGCTGAATCAAAATTAAAATTAAACAAAAAAGAAAAAGACTTAAAAATTAAGGAAATAAATGAAAAAATTTAGCTAATCTATATGTTGATTTGGCGATGCACGACTCATACTCCCCACACTTAAGGAATGTCGCATGTAACTAACTAGCCAAAGGTGCCCACATCATCATTCCGGTACCAGTAGTCGTGGGATCGAAGAGATGAGTCACACAATTCCAGAAGGGCCTATTGGGTGGATGCATGGACATTCATGGAGTGCTCTCTGAATCTGTGAGTTGCACAGGCTTCCAGTAAAACTTTGAACGTGCGGCTCGAACATTCTCCATTAGGACTCCTGTCTGGATTGTCGGCTAGTCAAAACCTGAATACTGGATGGACGAATTTGGGTGAGCACAAAACTGGTATGGAACAAGTGGCACTTGATCCATGGGATCATTTGCCTCATGCTCTTCATCACCTGAATGAGCGGTGGTTGAGCGAGTCCTTCTCTAAAACTCTTTTTTGTCTCATCCACAATCCTATGCCATTTTTGCTCTGGGGAAGTTCAACTATCATATGAATCTCGTCTATTATGTCATTGGTGAAGAGCATATGAAACATGAAATGAGGAAACATCAAAATATTACGTTTGGACCGAACTAACTAATTAGAGTTGTGCTTAGAATTGTGGTATGTCAATTCTCCGGTTTGTCATTAGACAGTATAAATGGTAAATTCTTGACTGTTAAGGGTAATATCATAATTACTCGGCAAATTATTGTATTTGATGAAATTCGCCCACCATCTTGCCTCTGCGTTAAGGTTACCATCATCAGGAATAGCCATGCTAATATTTCTTACATTGTTGTGATGTTCCACTGACAGAAGATACGACTTGACGACACAGAGAACCATTATTTCGGTATGGGTCTACACTGGGCACTAGACAATGTTTTACGTTCCACCGACTCCAAGAGCTTTCTACACCATGCACTATGTTTAGTTTTTCTTTTAGGCCTCGTTTGGGTAACGGATAAGCAGGGGGGATATGATATGATATCCCCTCCCTTATCTTATCCCTTGTTTTGGGTAGCGGATAAGGAGGGGATATCATACCCTCCCCTTATACTTCCCCCATATTTCTGCCTTGATTCTTATACTACCCCCTGGGTGGTATACACCGGATAAGGGGTGATGGGATAAGAGGAGGTTCCATTCGTGACCAAAATACCCTCAACTATTATTTTTAATACCCAATTTGTCCCTCGCGTAACCATTATTGTATGGATGTTTATTTAAAATTATTTTTAATTTGGAATTGTATGAATGTTTATTTGGAATTTTATGGATGTTTTGTTTGAAATTTTGTTTTATTTGGAATTTTATTGATGTTTTATTAGGAATTGTATTTAATTGAAATTGTGTTTAACATGTATTTTTAGTTTTACTCTTTTTTATGTTTCGTTTTAACATACTGAAACTTTATGTTTCATTTTAACATATTGAAACATAAAAGTCTTTTCGGAAAAAAAACATAAAAGTGTAAATTTGGAGCAAGGTATGGAGTATGAGTGCAAATTATTATTTTTTATACGGGAAGTATACTGAAACATGAAGATTTTGTTACTCCTTGACCACTGGAGTCTTTGAGGTCAGTGGAATGTTCGAGGTCTTTTCTTTTATTCATGAAGCACTTCATTTTAAATAATAATAATAATAATAATAATAATAATAAATTTTGGATTTTAAAGATCAATTATATTAAGTTACTCCATTATATGACAACAATCATTTACGTAATTTTTTTCAAGCGAAAATGAGCATTATCTGTCAAGATAGTGTTATTTTACAAACATTTCGTACAATTCAGGCATCAATTTACAATTCAAGTAGTTTTATACAAAATCACCATAGTGAGGGTATCATACTCATTTGGAAGATATCTTGCTTCTTATCCTGCACCACCCAAACATGGTAATTCATATCCTGCTTCTTATCCTGCCTCATATCCTACTGCACCCAAACACAGTAAGTCAGCATATCATAGCAGGCCTTATCCAACAGCATACATATCCTACCTCGTATCCCGGCATAATCCATATCCGCCGTATCTTATCCGCTACCCAAACGAGGCCTTAGGATGTAACTTACCGTTTTTCGTTGTAAAAAAGACTACTTTATATCCACATGATCCCTAGCTTCCCAGGGTTTTAGGAGGAGGAGATTTCCATCAAAGATCCAAGGACCCCTTGAGAGGACAGCTTCCATGGATTCCTTTGATGGAAACTCAATAACGGATATGTTATCATCGACTTCATTGATTGAAATCTCCTGACCATCCTTCCAAATCTTTCGAAAAGTTATTTTATGGCCCAATCATTGAATGTGACTGGAAAGAGAAAAGTTCCGATTAGGCGAGGCCCTAATTACTTAATTGCTCGTCGGCAATATTCATCGTCAAAGACCTCAACCAATTCCTCTTCTGGTCGCATTATCGGTGTCGGGGCACTCAAACCAGTTGTGTCCTCAATCGGAGACCTACGTTGCTGTTTCGCTTCTATGAATAAACCATAGATGTAAACCTAATTATACACGGGTACGAAATGGGGTTTCAAAATAGGGAGCGAGTTATTTCATTAAGAGTTTACAGGGAACTAAATTAATTATAGCGGTTATAAATTAGTGTTTTTAGAAAAGGTTACAATTTATTTTTGCAGGAAAGAACTTGAAAGAGGGTATGAGGGTCTATTTTTTGAAACTATTGGATCTCTCTGTCCAGTTGCAAAAATGGGAGGGGTGTAAGTTAAATTACCCATTTTTCATAGATTTTACAGGATGCAATATATGCACAATATAAAGTTGACGTTAAGTGGTCTTTTCTTCAGAGAAGTTTTTGGCTCGGCAAGTCATTTTTGTTGCTCCAATGGGGATTTTTCGTTTTGTTGCTCCGCTGGTGATTTTTGTTTCGCAGTAGGTGAATTTGTGGGAGAAAGTGTTCGCAAAACCTAATATCCCCGGTGAGTCTTCGATGTTCTTCTTCTTCTTCTTCATGTTCCTCTTCTTCTTTTGGGCATCGTAATGTTACGTTGATACATGATTGCGACCGTATTTCAATTTCAATCATCGTGATGTTATTGGATTGTTCTTGCGCAAAACCCAAATTGATCCGCCTTTATTTCTTTTTATCTTGTTGGATATTTTTTTTAGCTCAGCCAGTCAATTTTGTTGCTTCTCCGATGGGGATTTCGTTTCTCAGCAGGTGAAATGGTCGGAAAAAGTGTTCGCGAATGCTAATATCACCGGTGAGTCTTTGATGTTCTTCTTCTTGTTCTTCTTCTTCTGGACATCGTAATGTTAGGTTGATACATTTTTGCGACCGTGTTTCAATTTGAATCATCGTGCTGTAATTGGATAGTTCTTGCGCAAAACCCTTATGAAGTGTTCTACGAGCACATATTTCTTCGCTTGTCTCAAGTTGGAGCATGTGCTTGTCATTCAGGGACCTTATGGGGGTGGGGAGATCCAGCTCCACCACACATAAGTCTACTTATTTGTTTCGGTGGATTCTAAGCCCGCAATCATTAGCCCAGCTCCATACATGCTTCAGCTTCGGAACAACTTGAACAGGCCTGGCCAGATGCTAGTTGTTGATCCCTTGACAGGAATGTCATACGAGCTTCCCCGCGACACGGGTACGAGAATACCGTGTATCAGAACTTGCTGAAGGCTACTCTTTTCTAGATGGGAACGATTTTAAGCCAGCGGTGGATTTCTTTTCTACAGGAGGTGTTCGCAGAATAATTTTAGAGCAAGACTGGCATTTACTTGCGTACTACCCTGAAGAACGACATTGGGAAGTTATCCAAATTTCTAACGGTCAGTGGAATTCAGGGAACTACATTCGGCTTACGGACCGGATGGTTGGCGATGATCTTATCCAAGCTCTTGGAGCAGGTCAGGATTGTTGGATGTAGGAAGCTATCAGGAAGGGTTTTTGGTGGAAGAGGGAAGTAGTGGAACACTTAGAGAGAGAATATGACAATGTTAGGAAGAAGAGCTTCAATTGATTTTTTCTTGATGGAAAATGGTGGAGGTACAAGCTATTTATAGGTGGATGAGGAAGGAAAATTCCTAGCATCATTCCTTCCACAAAATTTTTCCACCAAAATATCAAGTCTTTTCTCTAAAACATTCTACACAAGCTTCTTTTCTAGAAATCTTCTATTACATACTATGAACTCGGAAAACATAATTATTTTGGACTACTACTAACAATTGAAAATAGTGACTTCTCACTTCATCATCATGCGGCTCATGGAATGGCTTGAATTCTTGTTGCACCTTCTTAGCCACAAAACGATTTCCCACTATTTCTTCACTAACTTCAATAATAAGATCTTTAGATTGGGTAGGTACTACCTCTTTTCGACTATCTTTTTGGGCTTCCTCTAACATGTCAACTTCAACGTCTCCATAGTCTTCTTTCAATTCCTCTTGAATCTTGAACTTATCTTCTTCTCGTATTTCTACACCGACATAGTCTTCACGATATTCATACTCCTCAAACTCACCGTTCTTGATATATTTTATCTCTTCTTTGTTCAAATATTCTTGATTGTTATGCTTCTCATCCTCCACCATAGTGATTAGAGGAGGTATTGCCTTCATAGAAGCAAGTCCGAAAACTGGTAAGAAAGACCTCGGTCTTACTTGACACAATGAGGTCAAGTTTCTTCCATGATTCTCTTCCAGATTTTTTAATCTCCTTTGTAATATGATCTAGGTGAGCCATCAACGTAGTGTGATCTTCCTCTTGACAACTTTCTACAATATCCACTTTCTCTTGCACATAGTTAGTGTAACTTGAACACTCGAAAGCATAATGCCCGAAATCATATTACTTGTAACATTGCACATGAGATTTGTCATACATTTGTCTTTTATTTCATGATCTTCCACCTTCACTTTGTGATTGGGAACATTGGCCCATTTATTCTTGATAAGATGGATTGTAATCTCTTTTTGTGTCTCTTTCTCCTTTTTGATTTGCTCCATGTCCACGTCCTCCTCGACATTCTTCATTGATAGAGTTTCTTCTTCAACTTAGGTTGCTTTGTAGTACCATAGACTCTTCTTTGCTCCTCTTCATTCTTTTCTCATGAGCTTGTAGCGAGCCCATGAGTTCATCAATGGACAAGTTTTCAACACCTCTAACTTCTTCAATAATTACGACAACATGCTCGAAATCAAAACGTAAAGAGTGTAATAGTTTTTCAACAATGTAAGTGACACTTACACTATGTTTGGGAATCAAGTGAGAAAAGAAATGATAAGAAAACTAAATTTTCATGAGAAAAGAAATGATGAGAAACGATTGAGTTTTCTCACATGCTTGTTTGGATTACTTCATTGAGAAACGATAAAAAAGATATCACATTTTCCGTCTCTCATTTTTTTTTGGGAGGAACCTACCCGGTAGGTAGGGCGGCATAAACCCCGCTTTCATTAATAAATTGGGCTCCCAACCCATAAAAAAGTGGGGGGACATAAACCTGACCCACAGTTTTACAAACCAAATATAGAACAAAGCCCAATACACGTAGTCTAACATGACCATAGAGGCCCAAACAAAAGAAGAAAGATAAATAAAATCAACCGAAAGAAAACAAAGAGATGAAAACACGTCAGCTTTCCCAAACCCTAAGAAACTTGCGTCTCTGTATTGTTTTGAGGCATTGAAGTACACTACATCTCATTCATGTCTTCCTCCAAATAACTCCGAATCTAAAGCGGTGGATGAATCGAATAGACTTTCACCTCTTCATCTCCTAGACTCGTCGTTGCCATTAAGTGAGCCGGTTGATTTCCACTTATTCTTGTATAAAGGAGCTTACCTTGAAAATGATTGGTGATGAGACGGCGAAGCTCTGCCAAAATCGATCCCCATTCGTTAACCCATCTGTGAGATCCATGGAACCAATTGAAAATATTTCTGGAGTCAATCTCAAAAAGAACTGGATGAGTCAAAGATCCCAAGTACCGCATCAAACGCGCTGTTTCTCGCAAGGCAATAGCCTCTCCGAACTCTGAATTGTAAGTCAGTGGGATTGGAATTGTAGTAGCCAAAATGAAATCCCCGCGATGATCTCTGACCACTGCCCCAGCACAAGCATTTGGAAACTGATTCGAAGTCGCAAAATCAACATTGATTTTGAGAGATCCAGGAGGCGGAGCTTTCCATTTATCAGGTAAAGGTTCATGTGAAATCATGTCCTTGCTACTTGCAATTTGACTCCAATCACTAATAGTGATATTGATCCAGTTTAAAATCTGCAGGTGGTTTTTATCCAAACCCTCGAAAACTTTGAGATTTCTTATCTTCCATATGATCCAGATGCATGCTATGAAAAGCAGTTGGCCTTTCTCATCGTTCTGACACAGGACTTGTTTATCCTTTTCCTTGCTCCCGTTTGATCTCCAGATAAGTCATTAGAACTAGCAAAGTAATTCCATATGAATTTGAAATATTTGCCTCTTCTAAAAAGCTGATACTGAATCTCAGAAGGGAAATTGCAACAGGGGAAATGACCACTTATTTGAAGTCCCCGATGGATAAGGTTTCACGAACCGGAAGAATGTTGTTGCAGAAAAGCCAAAGAATTTTTTTTATTTTCTATGGGATTGGTAAGCTCCAAATTTTTCCAGCCTGCTTCAACAATACCATTACTAGCACTTCCTTTGCATTTACTGTTGTTAAGATTCTTCTTCTTCTGAATATCCACAGTATAACCAGTCCTCACCGAATAATCTCCATCAGTAGTAAGACCCCAACACAATCTACCAGTCATTAAGTTGTCAGAGATTGGAGTTCTAATAATATCTGCTGAAGCCATTGGATTGAAATAGTTGTTGATGAAACTGTGATTCCACTGCATATTATCAGTCATTAGCTGATTAACAGTGGTGTTCAGTGGCAGGACAGGTGCATTGTAAGCACTTCTTCCTCCTTTATCCTTTATCCATCTGTGTTTGTAGACAAGAAAGCTATCACCATTGGCCACTATGTATCTGCAACATTCTTAACAGTAGCATGGGCTTTCATAAGGCTTCTCCATATGTGAGGGTGAGTAACCCAAATCAGCATTAAGAATATTATTATCTCTGAAGTACTTAGCTTTGAGTACTTTAGAGACTAAGAGGTTTGGGTTTGAGAAAAATATCTAAATCTGCTTTGCTAATAAGGATGTGTTGAAAGCTTCCATGTCTCTGTATCCAAGTCCACCATTATTCTTTTAATTGCACATTCTTCCCAAGAGTACTAGTGAATACAACTGTCTGTAATGCTTTTGCCCCACCAGAATTTGGACATGAGACTTTCAGTGTCCTTTATAATAGAGTTGGGCAGCATGAAGCAAGACATGTAATAAGTGGGTAGAGCTTGAATAACTGCTTTTAGTAAAACTTCTTTACCTGCAGGGGTTAAAGTTTTCTCCTTCCAAGTAGACATTTTCTTCCAAATTCTCTCTTTTAGAACACTGAAAATTCTTCTCCTTTTTTTCCCAATAACTGTTGGTAAACCAAGGTATTTCTCATGGCACAAAGTAGTTGGAACTTCAAAAATTTCTTGAAGAGATTGCTTTGCAATTACTGGAACTGATGGAGAAAATACCAAAGCAGACTTATCATAGTTAACTTTCTGACCAGAAGCAGAACAAAAAAGATCAATAATACCCCTAAGGGTAGTAGCTTCTTCTGCAGTAGCTCTACCAAAGAATATAGAATCATCTGCAAAGAAAAGTTTGGTGATTATAGGTCCACCACCAGTAGAATGAAATCCTTGGATTCTCCCATCCTGAACTGCTTGGTTGATAAGAGAAGTAAATCCTTCAGAAAAAAGAAGGAAAAGGTAAGGAGATAAGGGGTCACCCTGTCTCAAACCTCTTGAAGGCTTAAAAAATTATGTCTTTCCTCCATTGATAAGAATGGAGTATGAAATAGACATAACACACTTCATTATGAGCTGAATAAATCTTTCAGGGAAACCAAGCTTCTCCATACAAGCTTTTAGATAACTCCATTCAATTCCGTCATAAGCCTTGGACATGTCTAATTTCAAGGAGAAATAACCATTTTCCTTTTTCTGCTTTTTCATAGAATGAATAGTTTCAAAATCAATGATCACATTATCAGTGATTTTTCTTTGAGAAACAAAAGCCCCCTGAGAATCATCAATGATATCTGGAAGGAGCAACTTCAGTCTATTGGCTAGCACTTTAGAAACCAACTTGTAGATCACATTACAAAGTGAAATAGGTCTAAAATCAGTAGTTTCTTTGGAACTTGCTACTTTAGGAATCAGAGCAATGCAAGTTTGATTAATATCTGAAATTTCCTCTTCATCATTCAGTATCTTGAGGACCAGTTTAGTAACATCAGTCCCTATAGTAGGCCAATAGTGCTGATAAAAGATAGCAGGCATACCATCAGGCCCAGGGGCCTTAAGGCGATGCAACTGTGAAAGGGCATTAACAACTTCTTGATCACAGAAAGGTTCAGTCAAAGAATGCCTCATAATATCAGTAACTTTAAGGGGTATGGCATTCAAAACAATGTCTTGATAATTTGTACTATCAGCAGCATAAATGTACTTGAAATAATTAAGACATACCTCAGCAATTTTTGGATCCTCATTGACCCGTTCCTTGTTGTTGTTGTAAATGCCATTTATGTGATTCCTCCTTTTCCCGGCTGAAGCCTTTCTATGGAAATAGGAGGTATTTTTATCCCCCTCTTTGAGCCACAAAGCTTTGGATTTCTGCCTCCAATCCATTTCTTCTTTTAGCAGGATGTTGTTGATTTTTGTCTGAGTCTTCTTCAACCTTTGAATATTAATGGCATCAGGGTACTGACTCTTAAGGTGAGAAAGATTTTGGTGTAAAGTTGAAATTTCAGCAGTTTTGTCTTTTCTTTTTCTTCTATCCCAACTGTGAAGATCAGTCGAAAGTTGCTGAATTTTCCTCTGAAACTCTGCCGTAGTAATTTCAGAATTACCTTCCCAATGATTGGAAATCATCTGCTCACATTGCTCATCCTTAGTCCAACTGTAAGAGAAATGGAATCTTTTTCTCTGAATTGGCCTGTGATGCTGGCCAATCCCCTTCTCGCCTTCACCGTTGCTAAACCAGGGGAAGCTTAGGGCAACAAGCTTTCTCAACATTTGGGCTCCAAAATTTAACTGGGCTCTTCTCTTCACTTGGGCCAACCCAACAGAGGGAATTGAGTTTAATTATTTAGAAATGCTTCATTATGCACTTGGGCTGAAATTACAAGGGTCCAATAACCTTTGGCTTAATTCAGGTTTGGGTAACCACAACAATTTGTGTCAGCCTACAATTATTGGAATTGGACTTCAGCTTACTGTTTTCAAGACCGTTAGACGCCAATTTGATCCTGGCAAGCATATTGGCAATTTTCAACGCCCACCTTGAGAGCAAGGTGGTTTTTAATGTAGGGTTTTGATTCATGGATGCGCAACGGAAACACAAACAATCATAAAACCATGCAAAACCCTCCAAGGATCACAAGTCAAGAGACATAACGATGGTAAGGGTAAGAAATCAATAACACACCTTAGGGTTCTCCTTTGATGACTTCAAACGCGAATTGTGTCACGTTCTCTATGGTTGATCCACGCCTAGAGTTGATTCTAGAATCACCCAAGTCCTTGGTGCTAGCCCGGAAGAGGAAGAGGAAGAAAAATCACGCAAAACGAGACCCAAAGGAAGGCTCTCGGACTCCTTGTGGCCGACGGGGACGGGCGGCGAGCTAGGGGAGGCGAGCTCCTAGCTTGTTGCTCTCTCTCTTTCTTTTGTTCTCTCCCACTCTTGTTATGTTCAATAATGAGCATAAGTTATATGTGGGAAGGAAGGAAGGAAGGTCCTTTATATAGTCCAACAACTCCTTGCCAACTACCTAAAGGACTTATTCTAGTCCTACTAGAATTCAATTTAGTCCCTTCCTTGCAAATCAGTCCCTACTAAGTTTGCAAGGTTTTGCAAAGTGATCCTTCTAATTAATTAATCCAATTAATTAATTCCCAAATCTAGTTCAACTCTATATAGCGTGTGACCCCATAGGTTCTATCTAGTTGGTAGCAACTATTTGCTAATATGGAGCGGTTTCTAGCAAAACATCCATTCTAGCCAACTAATAGAATAGTCATCTTGACAACCTTTGTACAAGTAATTGTCTCATCCCTTTGTCTCTATATCCGGATTGGACACGAGACATACAAGTCACACTCGTATATCCAATCCATAGTTTCTCGATCCATGGGAATAGCCTTATTCGTGCAAATAACATCAATATCCCATATTGATTTATTTGAGTCTGGCCAGACATTCTATAAGCACTATCCCTCGAGTGGCCTAGGATATTTGCTCCCGTTATGTGGGAGGGACAAATTCTATCTACGTCCACTACGATCTCTAAGCTTGCTCCTTATTGTATCCAGTACACGCCTTTATAACTACCCAGATACGGTGTAGCGTTTAACGCTACCAAGATCACAATAATCCACAACTAGAATATCTAGTGACTTCAAGTCTAAGGATGACAATACCATTGCACCGCGAGAAGCGCTTGTGACTCAACATAACGTGTATGTAGCCTTCTCGGAGATGGGTCAATCCAGTGCAACATTCCCTAACGCACACCTATGTGTTGGATCATGATATCTCCATATCAATCCAACCCCATACTAGTCTATAGATGATTGTCCCATTAATCATTATACTGGACTAGGGATATTTAAGATAAACAACACAATTGTAAATCTAAGGACTTCATTATATTAAATATCCAATAAATAATAAATTAATTTCTAGCCACAAATAAATTCATACTAAACTAGATTGCCTCTAGGGCATCTATTCCAACATTTAAGGGTGGGAGAGTGATATGGGATAGTATCATTATTAATTTAGTTATTTAATTAATAGTTAGTTTTCTAGTTTATTTATTTAATTAGTTTAATTTGATATTTATTTATTTAGTTGGTAGATCGGGCCGAGCCCATTAGGTCAGATTATTTGTCTATTTAAGCATTGTACTGTTTCATTATAATTCATTGAATGAAATATCTATTCTCTCGACCCTGAATATGTCCCTTACTCTTTTATCTCTCTTGTCCTCTTTTCGTCTATCTCTCTATCAATTTATTCACCTCAATCTCCCGTTTCTTCCAATTTCGATACGTCTTCCGTATCACTTGTTTACACCCGTTACTGTGGTCGATTCCTGGGTTCATTTCAGATCTCAGCGCCACATATCCCTCATCACACTCATCCTTGAGTGGTTCGTCAATGATTATTGAATGAACAAATTTTCAAGCAGCCGACAATTTTCTATATCGTCGTCGTCCACGAAAGCTTAAAAACAGAGGCAGAGACCGATGTTCTCAAGTGAGTTGTTGGAAGGAAAATATTTTGGGTCAAC
The DNA here is from genome assembly GCA_023055425.1 of Linanthus parryae. Classification (NCBI taxonomy): domain Eukaryota; kingdom Viridiplantae; phylum Streptophyta; class Magnoliopsida; order Ericales; family Polemoniaceae; genus Linanthus; species Linanthus parryae. The sequence continues at coordinate 120,503,299 of JALGPY010000004.1, read as the reverse complement.
TTTGAACCCGGTTTTTGACAAGTTGGGTTAACGATTTGGGAAACCGAAAGTGGCTATGGAATCCTTGCGACTATGAGATAATCTTACCACTTTGTTTTATCCAAAATAGTGTTCGGATGAATGAAAAATTCATGTGTGAAAGTAGGGTGTAGAGATTTTGGAAATACTTGAAGAAAAAGTGTCCCACATCTTCATGTAGAGCAACAAAGTGTTGCATAAGTATTCCAAGGTAGCACCTTAAGGGCACGCCCTTTGGGTGATACACATTTTTTGTAGGAGGGAGGACTTGGACAAATGTTAAACCACCACACGCGCGCGCCGCCGCCGCCGTCCGTCCGGCCGGCTCGACTCGGTCTCGGGTTTGTGCCGGGCCGTGGTGAGGTGTGGTGTGGGTTGGGCTGACTTGCTAGTCAAGCCTTTACTTAACTTTTTGGGCCTAAAACCAACTTTGGAATTATTTTTCAGTCCAAACTTTTACATAACGAATTTTTAAAATTCAAACTGAACGGTTGCAACCGTTACAGACAGTTGAACTGTCATGAACGGTTACAACGGCTCTTCCAACACTTCTATAAATAGCAGGCTTCCCCAGCGCTTTTACTTACTTACCAGATTCCAAAAACACACAACACTTTCCCAACAAACTCGTAGCCTTTTACAGAGAGAGTTCCCATACCATTGCGGTTCGTAGGGTGCAGCGAGTGTACTGACAAACTGCACGGTTGACTGATTTAGATGACTGATTTAGATGGAACACGGTTAATGGTTTAGATGACTGATTTAGATGACTGATTTAGATGACTGATTTAGAGTTCCCATACCACTCCACATCTCATATGGTGTCTTCATGACTGATTTAGATGGAACACGGTTAATGGTGAAAGTTGCACTTAATAGAGCGTAGCCCCAAAATGATAATGGAAGATCGGTTTGACACATCATAGATCGAACCATATCCAATAAGGTTCGATTCCTCATCTCGGACACGCCATTCCATTGTGGCGTTCCGGGTGGAGTGAGTTGGGACACGATCCCACACTCTCTAAGATAGTCGTCAAACTCTTGGCTCAAGTATTCTCCTCCACGATCCGATTGTAGAGCCTTGATACTTTTGTCAAGTTGCTTCTCTACTTCATTCTTGAATTCTTTGAACACTTCAAAGGACTCGGATTTTGCCCTCATGAGGTACACAAATCCATATCTACTGTAATCATCAGTAAATGTAATGAAATAGACATAACCACCCCTGGCAGGCGTGGCAAATGGCCCACACACATCGGTATGTATGAGCGCCAATTGCTCACTAGTCCTCTCACCTTTCTTATTGAAAAGGGACTTAGTCATTTTTCCCAATAAACAAGCCTCACATGTCTCATATGATTCAAAATCAAATGAGTCTAGTAATCCATCCTTATGGAGTCTAGATACACGTTTCTCATTTATATGGCCTAAACGACAGTGCCATAAATAAGCAGGATTTAAATCGTTTATTTTAATCCGCTTGGTATTAATGTTGTAGACAGGATTGCTTAGATCAAGGACGTAAAGTCCATTAAATAATTGCGCACTAAAATAGTGAATATTATTTAAATAAAAGGAACAACAATTGTTCTTTATTGAAATAATAAAATGATGTCCAAACAAGAAATAGAAATAATATTTCTGCTCATAGCAGGCACAAAATAGAAATTATTTAATTCTAAAACTAATCCTGAAGGCAGAGATAGCTCGCACACGCCTATGGCCAACGCAGCAACCTTTGCTCCATTCACAACGCGCAGATCTACCTCTCCTTTAGCCAATCTTCTACTTCTCTTTAGATTCTGCATATTTCGACAAATATGAGATCCACATCCAGTATCTAATACCCATGATGTAGAGACAGTTAAATTGACATCTACAACAAAAATACCTGGTGGTGGTGGAATCACTATTCCAAGCCTCTTGTCCTCCAGATATTTTAGGCAGTTCCTCCTCCAGTGTCCTGGCTGACTGCAGTAGTGACACTCACCTTTAGTCACACCTTTGGCAATGCCACCAACAGGCTTAAGGGCAGGTTCCTTGGACTTGGCAACTGACTTGCCTTTGCCTTTGGAGGATGAGGCAAACCTTTTGCCCTTTCCATTCTGCACCATCATAATGGCCTTGCCCTTACCCTTGTTGATGCTCTGTTCAGCCGTCCTCAACATATTGAGTAAATCTGGCAGTGGTTTCACGATCTCGTTCATGTTATAGTTCATGATGAACTGTCCATAACTCTCGGGCAACGATTGCAACACGAGATCGGTTGCCAACTCTTGGCCGACCGGGAACCCTAGTCGGGCGAGATTCTCCAAGTACCCGATCATACGGATTACATGGGGTCCCACCGGGTTCCCTTCTGCCAGATGACACTTGAACAGTGCCTTAGAGGCCTCATACCTCTCTACCCTTGCCTGCTGTTGGAAGAGCTACTTCAGATGTTCGATCATATCGACAGCATTCATGTTTTCGTGTTGCTTCTGAAGCTTAGAAGTCATGGTGCATAGCATAAGGCAGGCCGCATCATTAGCGTCATCAACACGCTTTTGATACGCCTTTAGGACAGCAGGTGTTTGGTTCTCTGGACCTTCTGGAACATGCTCCTCTATTGCGTACAGTTTCTTCTCTTGCTTGAGAACAATTTTCAAGTTTTCGTACCAATCAAGAAAGTTGATTCCAGAGAGCTTTTCCTTCTCAAGGACAGATCGTAGGGAATGTTGTGAACTCGATGAGTTGTTTGCCATTTGGAATTCTACAAAAAAGAAAATACGCAAGTTTTAGTATTTGTGAATTTTTTGACTATATTCAATAATGGCTAGTTTATCAAATATAGCTCCCACTATTTTACTACGGATTAATAACCCTCAAGATATTAATGCGGAAAATATCCTTATATTTTCTAGTGGGCCAAGGTCCATGTTTCACCTCCTTATGAGCTTGCTTTGGCAAGTCACCCACAATTTAGCTACTTTAGATAGGAACGATTCCAATTGCATCCCATATGCAACTCTTGGTTCAATTGGGCAAATAACTCCTTATTTATCCATCCATATGGATAACCCCAATTGATTGCCTCTAGGTTTCTTAATCAAATTAATAGCCTAGTTGTGTTCAACCTCTTATCTAAACAATTGCACATTGTTACGGGCCATCGCATTCCATCATTATGAACCAAGTCGCCATGCTTTGGCACGCACGAACTTGATAAATAATGATGATAATGAGTGTTTAAATAACGAGAAGGCAAGAACACAATATTTGAATTTTGAGGGATTTTAAATTCAATTTTTAATTGTTTTGTTGATCAATATCAACTAATCTATCTATTTTGAGTTTGGGCACAACTCCAAATAATAGATCCGTGTTGTCTAATTATCTTATTATCCTAATTGCATGCATCATCCATACACCAACCACACAATAATAAGAAATTAAAGTAAACAACCACAAAACAGAAATTAAACGTGATGTGGATATGGCCTTTTCTAGACTAAGATAATTCCAAGCCAATGGAATTATCTATGAACCCTAAAACAAACACATCTTCATGCGTCTTGATATTTTGGTCCATCCTTCATAGTCATGTGGAATGCTCCATGTTCCATGCTCCATCTTTTGTGGCTTCTTTGGCTTTGGGCTTCTTTTCTTCAATCTTGGCTAACAATCTACTTTATCTAGCACTAGCTAACTTCTATACTAAATAAAATAAATCTCACAAGTTGAGAGAAAAAAATGGCACACATGCCATAAAACCCTAATGAATTATTACAATTAATTGATCAGCTCGCAGGCCGTAAAACCAAACCACAAAATTAAACATCCACATCAAACCACATCCTAAGGCCATATCCAATCACCATGCGATTTGCACATAAAAAGTTAAAATCCAATTTTAACGCGCTTGGTCAATTTTAATTGATTTTAGGATTTCTAGGGTTAAAACGGTCCATGGGCCCAACAATCAAATTGCCCGGGCCCAATAAGATGAACCACAAGGCCCTAGGGCCGGGCCGGCCCAAAACCCACAAGCCTAGGCCGCGGGTTAGGGCCGCGCGGTCCCTAGGGCGGCCAAGCTTGGGCGGCAAGCAAAGGGGGCGGTCCCCTAGGGGGCCGAACCTCCTTATGGGAGTTGTTTTCAAAACAACTCCCTTGCTTGGTGCCAAAGTTTGGTTGTTTCCTTGTTTTGGGAGAACTCCTTCTTCCCCAAGGATGCCCAAACCCTAGATCTAAGATCCTAAAATTTCTCAAACTCACCAATTCATGCATCCAATGAAAAAATTAGATCTTGTTATGATTATTTATTGACAAATTGCATCCCATGCTTGATTTTGTTGGAATAGATGCCCTAGAGGCAATCTAGTTTAGTATGAATTTGTAATTGGCTAGAAAAATTCATTTATTATTTATTGGATATTTAATATAATGAAGTCCTTAGATTTACAATCGTGTTGTTTATCTTAAATATCCCTAGTCAAGTATAATGATTAAATGGGACAATCATCTATAGACTAGTATGGGGTTGGATTGATATGGAGATATCATGATCCAACACATGGGTGTGCATTACGGAATGTTGCACTGGATTGACCCATTACCGAGAAGGCTACATACATGTTATGTTGAGTCACAAGTGCTTCTCGGGTACAATGGTATTGTCATCCTTAGACTTGAAGTCACTAGATATTCTAGTTGTGGATCATTGTGATCTTGGTAGCGTTAAACGCTACACCGTAACTGGGTAGTTATAAAGGCGTGTACTGGATACAATGAGAAGCAAGCTTAGAGATCGTAGTGGACGTAGAGAGGATTTGCCCCTCCCACATAACGGGAGCAAATATCCAAGGCCACTCGAGGATAGTGCTTATAGAATGTCTGGCCAGACTCAAATAAATCAATATATGAGATATTGATGTTATTTGCACGAATAAGGCTATTCCATGGATCGAGAAACTAGGGATTGGATATACGAGTGTGACTTGTATGTCTCGTGTCCAATCCGGATATGGAGGCAAAGGGATGAGACAATTACTTGTACAAGGTTGTCTAGATGACTATTCTATTAGTTGGCTAGAATGGATGTTTTGCTAGAAACCGCTCCATATTAGCAAAGAGTTGCTACCAACTAGATAGAACCTATGGGGTCACACGCTATATAGAGTTGTACTAGATTTGGGAATTAATTAATAGGATTAATTAATTAGAAGGATCACTTTGCAAACCCTTGCAAACTTAGTAGGGACTAATTTGCAAGGAAGGGACTAAATTGAATTCTAGTAGGACTAGAATAAGTCCTTTAGGTAGTTAACAAGGAGTTGTTGGACTATATAAAGGACCCTCCTCCTTCCTTCCCTACACAACTTATGCTCTAAACATAACAAGAGTAGGAGAGAACAAAGGAGAGAGAGAGCAAGAAACAAGAGGGACGCCGCCCCCTTGCCGCCGCCCACTCGTCCCCGACGCCACAAAGGTGCCGAACCCCCTTTTGTGCCTCGTTTTGCGTGATTCCTTCACCCTCCTTTCATTCCGGGCTAGCACCAAGGAGATTGGAGATCTAGGATCAACTCTAGGCGTGGATCAACTATAGAGAACGTGACACTATTCGCGTTTGAAGTCATCAAGGAGAACCCAAAGGTGTGTTTATGATTTCTTACCTTCACTATCGTTATGCATCTAGACTTGTGATCCTTGGAGGGTTTTGCATGGTTGTTTATTTGATTATGCTTCCGTTTGCGCGATCCATGAATCAAAACCCTACAGTGGTATCAGAGCCACAGGTCATAGAGCATAAACGTAGTTTATGTGTTACATTCTTGTTGTTTTACACCTTAATTTGTTGTTTATCGCGTAAAACAAGACAAATCAAGCATTGGATGCAATTTGTCAAAGAATTAATCATAACAAGACCCAATTATTGCATTGGATGCATGAATTGGTGAGTTTGAGAAATTTTAGGATCTTAGATCTAGGGTTTGGGCATCCTTGGGGAAGAAGGAGTTCTCCCACAACAAGGAAACAACCAAACTTGGGCTCCAAGCAAGGAGGTTGTTTTGGAAACAACCTCCACAAGGAGGTTCGGCCCCCTAGGGGACCGCCCCCCCTTGCTTGCCGCCCAAGATTGGCGCCCTATGGGGCCGGGCGGCCCTAACCCGCGGGCCTAGCTTGCAGGTTTTGGGCCGGGCCGGCCCTAGGGCTTTATGGTTCACTTATTTGGGCCCGGGCAATTGGATTGTTGGGCCCATGGACCGTTTTAACCCTAGAAATCCTAAAATCAATTAAAATTGACCAAGCGCGTTAAAATTGGATTTTAACTGTTTATGTGCAAATCGCATGGTGATTGGATATGGCCTTAGGATGTGGTTTGATGTGGATGTTTAATTTTGTGGTTTGGTTTTACGGCCTGCGAGCTGATCAATTAATTGTAATAATTAATTAGGGTTTTATGGCCTGCGTGCCATTTTTTTCTCAACTTGTGAGATTTATTTTATTTAGTATAGATATTAGCTAGTGCTAGATAAAGTAGATTGTTAGCCAAGATTGGAGAAAAGAAGCCCAAAGCCAAAGAAGCCACAAAAGATGGAGCATGGAGCATGGAGCATTCCACATGACTATGAAGGATGGACCAAAAGATCAAGACGCATGGAGATGTGTTTGTTTAGGGTTCATAGATAATTCCATTGGCTTGGAATTATCTTAGTCTAGAAAAGGCCATATCCACATCACGTTTAATTTCTGTTTTGTGGTTGTTTATTTATTGTCTTATTATTTGTGTGGTTGGTGTATGGATGATGCATGCAATTAGAATAATAAGATAATTAGACAACCCGGATCTATTATTTGGAGTTGTGCCCAAACTCAAATAGATAGATTAGTTGATATTGATCAACAAAATAATTAAAATTGAAAAAAAATCCCTCAAATTTTAAAATATTGTGTTCTTGCCTTCTCGTTATTTAAACACTCATTATCATCATTATTTATCAAGTTCGTGCGTGCCAAAGCATGGCGACTTGGTTCATAATGATGGAATGCGATGGCACGTAACAATGTGCAATTGTTTAGATAAGAGGTTGAACACAACTAGGCTATTAATTTGATTAAGAAACCTAGAGGCAATCAATTGGGATTATCCATAAGGATGGATAAATAAGGAGTTATTTGCCCGATTGAACCAAGAGTTGCATATGGGATGCAATTGGAATCGTTCCTACCTAAGAAGTAATCGAATTATGGGTGACTTGCCAAAGCAAGCTCATAAGGAGATGAAAAAGATGGATCTTGGCCCACTAGAAAATATAAGGATATTTTCCGCATTAATATCTTGAGGGTTATTAATCCGTAGAAAAATAGTGGGAGCTATATTTAATAAACTAGCCATTATTAAATATAGTCAAAAATTCACAAATACTAAAAACTTGCGTATTTTCCTTTTTGTAGAATTCCAAATGGCAAACAACTCATCGAGTTCACAACATTCCCTACGATCTGTCCTTGAGAAGGACAAGCTCTCTGGAACCAACTTCCTTGATTGGTACAGAAACTTGAGAATTGTTCTCAAGCAAGAGAAGAAGCTGTACGCAATAGAGGAGCAAGTTCCAGAAGGTCCAGAGAATCAGACACCTGCTGCCTTAAAGGCGTATCAAAAGCGTGTTGATGACGCTAATGATGCGGCCTGCCTAATGCTTTGCACCATGACCTCTGAGCTTCAGAAGCAACATGAGAACATGAATGCTGTCGATATGATCGAACATCTAAAGCAGCTCTTCCAAGAGCAGGCGAGGGTAGAGAGGTATGAGGTCTCAAAGGCACTGTTCAAATGTCATCTGGCAGAAGGGAACCCGGTGGGACCCCATGTACTCCGAATGATCGGGTACTTGGAGAATCTCGCCACGCTTGGGTTCCCGGTCGGCCAAGAGTTGGCAACCGATCTCGTGTTGCAATCGTTGCCCAAGAGTTATGGACAGTTCATTATGAACTATAACATGAACGAGATCGTTAAACCACTGCCAGATTTGCTCAACATGTTGAGGACGGCTGAACAGAGCATCAACAAGGGTAAGGGCAAGGCCATAATGATGGTGCATAAAGGAAAGGGTAAAAAGTTTGCCTCTTCCTCCAAGGGCAAAGGCAAGTCAGTTGCTAAGTCCAAGGAACAAGCCCTTAAACCTGTTGGTGGCATTGCCAAGGTCGTAACTAAGGGTGAATGTCACTACTGTAGTCAACCTGGACACTGGAAGAGGAACTGCCCGAAATATCTGGAGGACAAAAGGCTTGGAATAGTGATTCCACCACCACCAGGTATTTTTGTTGTAGATGTCAATTTAACTGTCTCTACATCATGGGTATTAGATACTGGATGTGGATCTCATATTTGTCGAAATATGCAGGATCTAAAGAGAAGTAAAAGATTGGCTAAAGGGGAGGTAGATCTGCGCGTTGGGAATGGAGCAAAGGTTGCTGCGTTGGCCATAGGCGTGTGCGAGCTATCTCTGCCTTCAGGATTAGTTTTAGAATTAAATAATTGCTATTTTGTGCCTGCTATGAGCAGAAACATTATTTCTATTTCTTGTTTGGACAAGGAAGGTTTTATTATTTCAATAAAGAACAATTGTTGTTCCTTTTATTTGAATAATATTCACTATTTTAGTGCGCAATTATTTAATGGACTTTATGTCCTTGATCTAAGTAATCCTGTCTACAACATTAATACCAAGCGGATTAAAATAAATGATTTAAATCCTGCTTATTTATGGCATTGTCGTTTAGGCCACATAAATGAGAAACGTGTATCTAGACTCCATAAGGATGGATTACTAGACTCATTTGATTTTGAATCATATGAGACATGTGAGGCTTGTTTATTGGGAAAAATGACAAAGTCCCCTTTCAATAAGAAAGGTGAGAGGACTAGTGAGCAATTGGCGCTCATACATACCGATGTGTGTGGGCCATTTGCCACGCCTGCCAGGGGTGGTTATGTCTACTTCATTACGTTTACTGATGATTACAGTAGATATGGATTTGTGTACCTTATGAGGGCAAAATCCGAATCCTTTGAAGTGTTCAAAGAATTCAAGAATGAAGTAGAGAAGCAACTTGGCAAAAGTATCAAGGCTCTACGATCGGATCGTGGAGGAGAATACTTGAGCCAAGAGTTTGACGACTATCTTAGAGAGTGTGGGATCGTGTCCCAACTCACTCCACCCGGAACGCCGCAATGGAATGGCGTGTCCGAGAGGAGAAATCGAACCCTATTGGATATGGTTCGGTCTATGATGTGTCAAACCGATCTTCCATTATCGTTTTGGGGCTACGCTCTATTAAGTGCAGCTTTCACCATTAACCGTGTTCCATCTAAATCAGTCATGAAAACACCATATGAGATGTGGAGTGGGAGGCGTCCCACACTGTCGTTCATGAGGATTTGGGGCTGCGATGTCTATGTAAAACGTTTACAATCAGACAAGCTAGGGCCTAAATCGGATAAGTGTAAATTTGTGGGGTACCCTAAGGAAACTAAGGGATACTACTTCTACAATCCAACCGAGAACAAAGTGTTTGTTGCTCGGACCGGCGTGTTTCTAGAAAGAGAGTTTGTCTCTAAAGAAGCAAGTGGGAGGAATGTAGAACTTGAAGAAGTTCAAGAACCACAAATCACTGAACCGATTATGGAACATGAACAGGAATCACAAGCAGTTGTGGATCCACCTGTTCAGGTAACACAAGAGCTTCGTAGATCTAGTAGAGTGCGCCAGGAACCCGAGAGGTACGGACTTCTCGTAACTGATTCCGGTGACACGATGCTCATAGATGATGAGCCTACTACCTATGAGGAGGCCATGAATGGCCCAGACTCGCAGAAGTGGCTTGAAGCCATGAGATCCGAGATGGAATCCATGTATACCAACAAAGTATGGACTTTGGTGGAACCATCTGATGGGGCGCGGCCTATAGGGTGAAAGTGGGTCTTCAAGAAGAAGATCGACATGGATGGTAATGTGATTACCTATAAGGGCCGATTGGTGGCTAAAGGATTCAGACAGATTCATGGTATTGACTATGATGAAACCTTTTCACCAGTCGCTATGACCAAATCCATCCGAATCCTACTTGCGATTGCAGCATACTACGACTATGAGATTTGGCAGATGGATGTCAAAACAGCATTCCTTTATGGGAATCTCCTCGAGGACGTGTATATGATACAGCCAGAGGGTTTTGAGGATCCAAAGCAAGCCAACAAAGTCTGTAAGCTGCAACGATCCATTTATGGATTGAAGCAAGCTTCTAGGAGTTGGAATCGACGTTTTGATGAAGTGGTCAAAGAGTTTGGCTTCATCAGGAACGAAGATGAGTCTTGTGTCTACAAGAAGGTTAGTGGGAGCTCTGTAGCTTTTCTGGTCTTGTATGTGGATGACATACTACTCATTGGAAACGACATTCCCATGCTGCAATCTGTGAAAGATTGGCTAGGAAAGTGTTTCTCAATGAAGGACTTAGGGGAAGCAGCCTATATACTCGGTATAAAGATCTATAGAGATAGATCTAAGAGGTTGCTAGGCCTAAGTCAAAGTACATATATTGACAAGGTGTTGAAACGGTTCAACATGCAAGATTCCAAGAAGGGATTCTTGCCCATGTCACATGGAATCACTCTTTCGAAGAGTGGATGTCCTTCCAATGAGATTGAGAAGGAACGCATGAGTAGGATTCCCTATGCCTCGGCCATAGGATCTATCATGTACGCCATGTTATGTACTAGACCAGATGTGTCATATGCCTTGAGTATGACAAGCAGATACCAATCCAATCCGGGTGAGAGTCACTGGATTGCTGTCAAGAACATCCTAAAGTACTTGAGAAGAACTAAGGATGCTTTCTTGATGTTTGGCGGTGAGGAAGAGTTGCGTGTAAGGGGTTACACTGATGCAAGCTTCCAAACCGATAGAGATGACTTCAAATCACAGTCGGGATATGTGTTTTGCCTGAATGGAGCAGCGGTGAGCTGGAAGAGTTCCAAGCAAGAGACGGTAGCTGATTCTACAACAGAGGCTGAGTACATTGCTGCAAATGGCGCAGCAAAGGAGGCTGTCTGGATCAGAAAGTTTGTTTCTGAACTTGGTGTGGTCCCTAGCATTGCGGATCCAGTGGAGTTGTTCTGTGACAACACTGGGGCGATCGCGCAATCAAAGGAACCAAGATCGCACCAAAAGTCCAAGCATGTGCTCAGGAAGTTTCATCTGATTCGAGATATTATCGATAGAGGAGACGTTCGGATATGCAAGATTCCTACAGATGATAATCTGTCAGACCCGCTTACAAAGCCTCTCACGCAGTGGAAGCATGAAGGGCACACTAGGAGTATGGGCATACGAGATGCGCCAGATTGGCTCTAGTGCAAGTGGGAGACTGTTGGAATAGATGCCCTAGAGGCAATCTAGTTTAGTATGAATTTGTAATTGGCTAGAAAAATTCATTTATTATTTATTGGATATTTAATATAATGAAGTCCTTAGATTTACAATCGTGTTGTTTATCTTAAATATCCCTAGTCAAGTATAATGATTAAATGGGACAATCATCTATAGACTAGTATGGGGTTGGATTGATATGGAGATATCATGATCCAACACATGGGTGTGCATTACGGAATGTTGCACTGGATTGACCCATTACCGAGAAGGCTACATACATGTTATGTTGAGTCACAAGTGCTTCTCGGGTACAATGGTACTGTCATCCTTAGACTTGAAGTCACTAGATATTCTAGTTGTGGATCATTGTGATCTTGGTAGCGTTAAACGCTACACCGTAACTGGGTAGTTATAAAGGCGTGTACTGGATACAATGAGAAGCAAGCTTAGAGATCGTAGTGGACGTAGAGAGGATTTTCCCCTCCCACATAACGGGAGCAAATATCCAAGGCCACTCGAGGATAGTGCTTATAGAATGTCTGGCCAGACTCAAATAAATCAATATATGAGATATTGATGTTATTTGCACGAATAAGGCTATTCCATGGATCGAGAAACTAGGGATTGGATATACGAGTGTGACTTGTATGTCTCGTGTCCAATCCGGATATGGAGGCAAAGGGATGAGACAATTACTTGTACAAGGTTGTCTAGATGACTATTCTATTAGTTGGCTAGAATGGATGTTTTGCTAGAAACCGCTCCATATTAGCAAAGAGTTGCTACCAACTAGATAGAACCTATGGGGTCACACGCTATATAGAGTTGTACTAGATTTGGGAATTAATTAATAGGATTAATTAATTATAAGGATCACTTTGCAAACCCTTGCAGACTTAGTAGGGACTAATTTGCAAGGAAGGGACTAAATTGAATTCTAGTAGGACTAGAATAAGTCCTTTAGGTAGTTAACAAGGAGTTGTTGGACTATATAAAGGACCCTCCTCCTTCCTTCCCTACACAACTTATGCTCTAAAGAGAACATAACAAGAGTAGGAGAGAACAAAGGAGAGAGAGAGCAAGCAACAAGAGGGACGCCGCCCCCTTGCCGCCGCCCACTCGTCCCCGACGCCACAAAGGGGCCGAACCCCCTTTTGTGCCTCGTTTTGCGTGATTCCTTCACCCTCCTTTCATTCCGGGCTAGCACCAAGGAGATTGGAGATCTAGGATCAACTCTAGGCGTGGATCAACTATAGAGAACGTGACACTATTCGCGTTTGAAGTCATCAAGGAGAACCCAAAGGTGTGTTTATGATTTCTTACCTTCACTATCGTTATGCATCTAGACTTGTGATCCTTGGAGGGTTTTGCATGGTTGTTTATTTGATTATGCTTCCGTTTGCGCGATCCATGAATCAAAACCCTACAGATTTGTCTTGTTTTACGCGATAAACAATCAAATTAAGGTGTAAAACAACTAAAACGTAACACATAAACCACGTTTATGCCCTACGACCTGTGGCTCTGATACCACTGTAGGGTTTTGATTCATGGATGCGCAACGGAAACACAAACAATCATAAAACCATGCAAAACCCTCCAAGGATCACAAGTCAAGAGACATAACGATGGTAAAGGTAAGAAGTCAATAACATACCTTAGGGTTCTCCTTTGATGACTTCAAACGCGAATTGTGTCACGTTCTCTATGGTTGACCCACGCCTAGAGTTGATCCTAGAATCTCCCAAGTCCTTGGTGCTAGCCTGGAAGAGGAAGAGGAAGAAAAATCACGCAAAACGAGACCCAAAGGAAGGCTCTCGGCCTCCTTGTGGCCGACGGGGACGGGCGGCGAGCTAGGGGCGGCGAACTCCTAGCTTGTTGCTCTCTCTCCTTCTTTTGTTCTCTCCCACTCTTGTTATGTTCAATAATGAGCATAAGTTATATGTGGGAAGGAAGGAAGGAAGGTCCTTTATATAGTCCAACAACTCCTTGCCAACTACCTAAAGGACTTATTCTAGTCCTACTAGAATTCAATTTAGTCCCTTCCTTGCAAATTAGTCCCTACTAAGTTTGCAAGGTTTTGCAAAGTGATCCTTCTAATTAATTAATTCAATTAATTAATTCCCAAATCTACTTCAACTCTATATAGCGTGTGACCCCATAGGTTCTATCTAGTTGGTAGCAACTATTTGCTAATATGGAGCGGTTTCTAGCAAAACATCCATTCTAGCCAACTAATAGAATAGTCATCTTGACAACCTTTGTACAAGTAATTGTCTCATCCCTTTGTCTCTATATCCGGATTGGACACGAGACATACAAGTCACACTCGTATATCCAATCCATAGTTTAAGTAAAAAGTTGCGTAAGGTTAATTAGCTCCGAGTTTGTCGGAGATAAACAGGGCGATTAGGGTTTCGACAAGCTTCGGGTTCAGTACTACGCAGGCTCTTCGATCGGCGATTGTAAGAACAGACTCACTCTTGTCTACAACAATGGCGTCTGGTTGGGGTACTCCTCTAGACTTTGGGAAACTCACGCTGGAGGAAGAGGAAGTCGAGGTATTCGACAGAGAATACAGCCTAGCTGCAATCAACGGTAGAGGACCCTGCTTAACTGGTAGGTTTCTTCTTCCTATAAGATTTAATGTTTGGGCTATGAAACTGCTTTTTAAGAAAATTTGGCCGGGGGCGACGAAATCAGTGTACACAAAACTGGGACGAATTCCTTCGTATTTCAATTCCCAAATAGGGAAGCTCTTGATGAGGTCTACAAGGGAGGGCCTTGGATCTTTGATGACAACTTGTTAGTTCTGAAACCTTGTGATCTAACGACTGACTTTGGGAAGGTTTCCTTTAATTCCATTGATGTCTGGGTGCAAGTTAAGAACATTCCTCTGTACCATCAAACGAAAGATGATTTACGAAAGATTCTCAAGAACATGGGTGAGGTCCTGGCAGTCGACTCAAAGATTTCTTCCGGTCCTGGAGGGGATTATATGAGAGCTAGGGTGAGATTAAACCTAGACAGGCCTCTACGTAGAGGAAGAAATATTGAATTACTTGACAAGATTACGTGGCTTGATTACAAATACGAACGCATCCCATGTCTTTGTTAATGGTGTGGGAAGATCACTCACTACGGAGACGATTGTTTATCTCGGAGTGATGTGGAGAAGTCACAGAGCCAACCAGGGTATGGTGATTGGCTATTGTTTCGGCCACCTCCGAAGAAAAGGCTTGTTGATGTCTTCAAGGATGAAGGTGAAGCAATAGTGGAAACAAAGGTAGGGGATGAAGTTAACAACGATGATATGGAGCTGAATAGTGTGGCCGACGGCAGCAGTACGGACGAAGATGGTCTTTCGGATAAGTCGGTTAAATCGCAGAGCCATGAGGGCATGAATATGGTGGATAATCCACTTGCAAGCTTGGACAGGTCTAAGCGTTTCTCAGCAGAAGATAAGAGGAAAGGCATCACCATTGCTCTGAACCAGGGGGAAATCGGCGGCAAACGCAAGAGTACTGAGATTAATCTCAGCCCTAATCCAGCCGAGAAAGTGAAGACCAGAGCTCCGGGTCAGAACAGAGTCTCAAATCAAGATAAAGGTGCACAAGGAGTTACCATTGGGTCTGGGGGTCGTGGAGGCCCAGGTGGCCGTGGCGGTAGGGGCGGTGTGAGAGGGGGAAGATCAGGTCCAAACCCTGCGGTCGGACTGGGAACAGTCAAGGTAACCGCATAAACGTCCAAGCTCACCATTCGGCGCACATGAACCCAAAGATCAACAAGAAGGAAGAGGTCAACAGAGTTTCGACAAACATCCGGGTTTCTGCTACGCGGATTCCGAAACAGGAGGAGGGTGCCTTAAAGACCCTAAAACCTACATTGGCTGAGGCTGGCTTACAGCCCAGCCAGTCGCAATGAGTCTTCTAAGCTGGAACGTACGGGGGCTTGGGAACCCCCGTAGCGTTATCTCTCTTTGCGACCTAGTAAGGAGACAGAAGCCCAATATAGTCTTCTTGATGGAGACAAAGCAGTATGCAATGGAAATGGTCAGGATTCAGAATAGACTTGGTTTCCGAAACGGTATTTTTAGAGATTGTGAAGACCGAAGGGGAGGATTAGCATTAATGTGGGATGAGGAAGTTAACTTTGCTCTGGATAAGATGTCGAGGTATTATATTCATGGTTTTTTCAGTATAGTTGGTGAAAATAAATCTGGTTACTTGACAGGCTTCTATGGTGATCCTGATAGACATCAAAGGCACAATTCTTGGACTTTGATGGAGCGACTTCGTCCGCACAACCAGCCCTGGTGTGTAATAGGTGATTTCAACGCCTTCTCGTCTATTGATGAAAAGGAAGGAGGCAGATCAGTATCCTTCAGTCAGATAGAGGGTTTTTCAGGTGTTATCAACTGTCTACATCTTAGGGATCTTGGTTACACAGGAGTGCCGTTTACTTGGTCTAACAACCAAAGTGATGGTATGAACATCAGGGAGAGGTTGGACAGGTGCTTGGTCACTGACAACTGGACGGATATATTCGGATGGGGTAAAGTAGATCACCTAATTGCAGAGGTTTCAGATCATACACCACTTTCAGTGGTATGGCCGTCAGGTATTCTCCGCAATTCTCGTGTAAATAGACGTTTTCAATTTGAGACAATGTGGCTTCAAGATCACCGGTGTGCTAGTTTTGTTGAGGAAAGCTGGACAGGTCTACATGGATCAGTGAGTGGCAAGCTAGGAGAAATGGCTACGGCTCTCAAAGCGTGGAATAAGGAGATTTTTGGCAATGTTCGGATGGAACTTAGCAAGTTCAGAAGGAGGCTTGCTGTCCTGGCCGAAGGCATCCAAACTGCAGCTGCAGTTGCTGAGGCAAAAAACATTCGCTCTAAAAAATTTCAGTTGCTATTAAAGGAGGAAGATATGTGGAGGCAAAGAAGCAGGGAAGTGTGGATGAAGAAAGGAGATCAGAATACGAATTTTTTTCATCGGAAAGCATCCATCCGACGAAACAGAAATCGTATTACAGGCCTCGAGGATGCCGAAGGAGAGTGGAACACGGATAAAGGACAGGTTATTTTATTGCTATAAGCTTATTTTAAAAATATTTTTACTTCTAACTCTCCATCGAGAGAACAGATGGAGAGTATGCTATCCAATATTACAGGGCTGATTTCTACGGAACAGAAGGAGATGATGGATTAGCCTTTTACTACCGAAGAAGTACGGGCTGCCCTTCACAGTTTAGCGCCATCCAAGGCCCCGGGGCCAGATGGGTTCCCGGCTGTATTTTTTCAGCGGTTCTGGAATATAGTTGGAGGAGAACTTGAGGAGCTTTGTTTGCTCTTTCTGAATGGGAACGGAGATATTTCCCAGTTCAATCATACTCTCATTGCACTAATTCCCAAGGTGAAACAGGTCAGAAAACCTACTGATTTACGTCCAATCAGCTAATGTACGACTGTTTATAAGATTATTGCAAAAGCTATGGCAAACCGGTTGAAAAATTATCTTGATTCAGTTATTTCGGAAAATCAAGCTGCTTTTGTACCTGGGAGGTTGATAACTGATAATATTATCATAGCTTATGAGATGCTAGATTCGATGAAAAACGGAAGAAAGGCAAGGCAGGGTTTCTGGCACTGAAAGCAGATATGAGCAAGGCCTATGATAGAGTAGAGTGGGATTTTTTGCAAGCAGTGATGGAAAGAATGGGTTTTGGTAACCGCTGGATTAGCAGAGTTATGAGTTGTATCTCAACAGTTTCATACAGTTTAATTGTGAATGGTGAAGTGCAAGGACAGATAACTCCAGAAAGGGGTTTGCGTCAGGGTTGCCCTTTATCACCCTATTTATTTTTACTTGTTAGTGAAACATTATCTCGAAGTCTAACAGCTGCAGTGCAGAATGGACGTATATCAGGCATGGTGGCATCTCGAGGGGGTCCCAAAATCTCCCATCTTTTCTTTGCAGATGATAGCTTCCTCTTCACGAAAGCTACACCGGAGGAAATCGCTGTTTTAAGGGGGATACTAAATGATTATGAAATAGCGTCAGGTCAAATGCTCAATTTACAGAAGTCTTCAGTTATTTTTTCTGACAATATCGTTGAGGAGGAAAAGGTGCATCTCAGCGCATTATGTGGAGTTCAGTTGGATAATCATCACGATAGTTACCTGGGTCTTCCAACTCAGGTAGGAAGGAGTAAAACAACAACTTTCAGTCCTCTTGTAGAGAAGGTGTTCGCAAAAATGAAGGGATGGAAAGGTAATTCTCTTTCAACCGTTGGAAAGGAGGTTTTACTGAAAGCTGTTATACAATCCATTCCTACTTATACCATGAGTTGCTTTTTATTGCCGGCTAAAATTTGTTATGATCTAGAAAGAGCTGTAAGACAATTTTGGTGGGGTGGTGATGGGGAAAAGAGAAAGATTCACTGGGTTGCGTGGGAGAAGATGAAGGAGTATCGTGAGAATGGCGGTTTGGGTTTTCGTGATTTTCAAGACTTCAATAAAGCTATGTTAGCAAAGCAAGTTTGGAGAATGTTGCAACATCCAAATTCTTTGGTTTGTCGTGTTCTTAAAAATAAATATTTCCGAAGCTCTACAATTCTTGATTATGAGGAGGAAAAGACGTCGCAAATATCTTATGTCTTTAGAAGTATTTTGGCTGGAAGAGATCTTTTAAAAAGTGGTTTAGTATGGAAGATCAAAGATGGAAGCAAGGTGAATATTTTTGAATACAAGTGGCTTTTGCGACCTAGCACATTTAGCGTCACTACAACATGTCCACCGGGTCTGGAGCAGAAGAAGGTCAGCGAGCTTATGAACACGGAGACGGGAGCTTGGGATGAGGACAAGGTGAAGCAATTTATGTGGCTTTTGGACGTGGAATCAGTACTATCAGTTCCAATTGTTGCTCAAGGAACCACAGATCATCTCTATTGGGTCCATTCGGAAGATGGAATTTATTCGGTTAGCACCGGGTACAAGGCTCAAAGATTGATCACAGCAGCAACCCCTTCGTCTTCAGGTACTTTTTCTAACAAAGCCTGGTTGTCAAAGTTGTGGAGTCTCGAAATTCCGAAGAAAATTATTGCGACAAGTTGGCGGTTATGGCACCTCTCTCTCCCGGTTTCAACAAAATTGATTAACAGGGGTGTTGAAGTACCCCTAAACTGCAGACTTTGTGAGCAGAGGGTGGAATCTTTGGAACACCTATTTTTTGAATGCAGCCACTCTCAAACTGTTTGGAGAGAGTTATTAGGCGAAGTGCCCACCTGCTCCCGGGGACTAAACATAATGAATCTCATATCTCAATTTATTGCCAAGGAAAATGCAGCAAGGTGTGAGCGATTTGTCCTGACAATTTGGTCAATATGGAAGAACAGGAATGAGATAATCTTCACCGGCAAGGGCAAAGAACCTAAATATTTAGCTGATGACAGCCTCAGCTATATAAATTGGTATAAGGAAGCTCGATTGGCAGGCAAGTTGGAAGAGCAGGAGACGGCGGGGACGCAAAACAACAGTACATGGTCAGTGCCGAAGCAGGGTTCTGTAAAGTTCAATTGCGATGCGGCGTGGAGGGATCATTATGTAGCCTCTGGACTGGGATGTGTTGCAAGAGATGAATATGGCGCCTTCATAGCAGCTAGGCAGAGGCGTATTTACCGGCAACGCACGCCGTTAATGGCAGAAATTGCAGCGGCGAAGGAAGCTTTAGCATTAGCGGAGGAGCTGGGTTTTCCGGCTGTTGAGATTGAGCTTGACTGCAAGGTTGCTGTCTCTCTGCTCAAGTTTGGTTCTTCGGGCAGAATTAAGGAACTTAACACTATCTCAGACTTTAAGGAAGCAATCGAAGCATGCAGAGTGATCGCAGAAAGAATTGGAGCGGTTGACTTCCTACACGTCAACAGAGAAGGCAACAAGTTCGCGGATTTAATTGCTTCTAAGGCTATAGTAGAAGATGATGTTACTTATTATTCACAAACGCCTCCTTGGGCGCATGATGTACAAAACGATGATTTGATGGGTGTGACTCCCCTTTAATAGTATAATTCTTCTCAAAAAAAAATCCATAGTTTCTCGATCCATGGGAATAGCCTTATTCGTGCAAATAACATCAATATCCCATATTGATTTATTTGAGTCTGGCCAGACATTCTATAAGCACTATCCCTCGAGTGGCCTAGGATATTTGCTCCCGTTATGAGGGAGGGACAAATTCTATCTACGTCCACTACGATCTCTAAGCTTGCTTCTTATTGTATCCAGTACACGCCTTTATAACTACCCAGATACGGTGTAGCGTTTAACGCTACCAAGATCACAATAATCCACAACTAGAATATCAAGTGACTTCAAGTCTAAGGATGACAATACCCTTGCACCGCGAGAAGCGCTTGTGACTCAACATAACGTGTATGTAGCCTTCTCGGAGATGGGTCAATCCAGTGCAACATTCCCTAACGCACACCTATGTGTTGGATCATGATATCTCCATATCAATCCAACCCCATACTAGTCTATAGATGATTGTCCCATTAATCATTATACTGGACTAGGGATATTTAAGATAAACAACACAATTGTAAATTTAAGGACTTCATTATATTAAATATCCAATAAATAATAAATGAATTTCTAGCCACAAATAAATTCATACTAAACTAGATTGCCTCTAGGGCATCTATTCCAACATTTAAGGGTGGGAGAGTGATATGGGATAGTATCATTATTAATTTAGTTATTTAATTAATAGTTAGTTTTCTAGTTTATTTATTTAATTAGTTTAATTTGATATTTATTTATTTAGTTGGTAGATCGGGCCGAGCCCATTAGGTCAGATTATTTGTCTATTTAAGCATTGTACTGTTTCATTATAATTCATTGAATGAAATATCTATTCTCTCGACCCTGAATATGTCCCTTACTCTTTTATCTCTCTTGTCCTCTTTTCGTCTATCTCTCTATCAACTTATTCACCTCAATCTCCCGTTTCTTCCAATTTCGATACGTCTTCCGTATCACTTGTTTACACCCGTTACTGTGGTCGATTCCTGGGTTCATTTCAGATCTCAGCTCCACATATCCCTCATCACACTCATCCTTGAGTGGTTCGTCAATGATTATTGAATGAACAAATTTTCAAGCAGCCGACAATTTTCTATATCGTCGTCGTCCACGAAAGCTTAAAAACAGAGGCAGAGACCGATGTTCTCAAGTGGGTTGTTGGAAGGAAAATATTTTGGGTCAACTTTGAACCCGGTTTTTGACAAGTTGGGTTAACGATTTGGGAAACCGAAAGTGGCTATGGAATCCTTGCGACTATGAGATAATCTTACCACTTTGTTTTATCCAAAATAGTGTTCGGATGAATGAAAAATTCATGTGTGAAAGTAGGGTGTAGAGATGTTGGAAATACTTGAAGAAAAAGTGTCCCACATCTTCATGTAGAGCAACAAAGTGTTGCATAAATATACCAAGGTAGCACCTTAAGGGCACGCCCTTTGGGTGATACACATTTTGTGTAGGAGGGAGGACCTAGACAAATGTTAAACCACCACACGCGCGCGCCGCCGCCGCCGTCCGTCCGGCCGGCTCGACTCGGACTCGGGTTCGTGCCGGGCCGTGGTGAGGTGTGGTGTGGGTTGGGCTGACTTGCTAGTCAAGCCCATACTTAACTTTTTGGGCCCAAAACCAACTTTGGAATTATTTTTCAGTCCAAACTTTTACATAACGAATTTTTAAAATTCAAACTGAACGGTTGCAACCGTTACAGACAATTGAACTGTCATGAACGGTTACAACGGCTCTTCCAACACTACTATAAATAGCAGGCTTCCCCAGCGCTTTTACTTACTTACCAGATTCCAAAAACACACAAAACTTTCCCAACAAACCCGTAGCCTTTTACAGAGAGAGTTCCCATACCATTGCGGTTCGTAGGGTGCAGCGAGTGTACTGACAAACTGCACGGTTGAGGCGATTATCCTGCGAGGCGTTTGCTCCACAAGAAGCAGTACCGTAAGGGGCAAATAAGCCTTAAGGACATCGAGTCTATACTCGAGATAGTCTCCAATTTAATCAGCAGATTCTCTATACTCTGTAAGTATTTATTTTCTGCATTTGTTTACAGTTTCTTTTCTGTTTTCATTCTCTTCTTCTTCCCATCTTCCTGTCCAGTTTCGATTGTTCTCCAACATGGTTTTCATCCAGATATTAGAGAAAGAATTAGTGGGAGTTGGAATGAGGGAGAGAGAATGAATTGAGAGATAAAGAAGAAAGAAGATGTAGTGGAAGAGAATTGCAGTTGTTGGGTTTGTTGAGAGAGTACTACGAGATAAGAATAAGACACAAATGAGAGTCCGATTGAGAGATGATAGGGTATGGGAAAGAGAGAGAGAGTGAGATTTCTTTGCGCGTGGTGGTTGATTCTATCATTTGTGTTCTCCTTCACCAGTACCACGTGGCTGACCAAGAGTCGCACGATCGGAACTGCACAGCCACAGTACAGATTCGAACTGCAGCAAATCCGAACCCATATAAAATATGTACACGTGGCTAAACAAGAACCTTAAATACATACCTCCAAAATTTAGGGCCAAAATTAAACCAGCCCGCCAAAAGTTTGTTCGAGCGTGTGAACCGCCCCATTGACCTTTTAGCTAGTTGTGTCTCGACGGTTTTGTAGATAAACGATAGAGAGACTGGTCTCTTCCTGGTGCACGAGCTCAGGTCGGATGGAATTGAACCAGAGATCAGAGAAGAGAGAGACCATTGTCTCGGCGATTCAAAGCGAGCATGAAGAGAGTCCTGCTTAAGCGACGATGTTGAATAAGATTTATGGGTTGAGCGGCGTGGATTTCAGAATGGGTTTCACGAGCTTCCACACAAAATTTTAGGAGCTTAGCAACTACAAATTCTTTTGCTCCTGCATATTCGGTTTTGTACTTTTTGTCAAGAGATTCTCAAATTTCTTAAGCGGATTTAGAAACACTATAACATTATATAATGTTTTATCTAATATGTTAAGAAACATAGTTATTCGCAAAAAATTCAGAATGTTTTCATGCGTACACTGCACCGACTGTTTTTCTATCTTCATTTTCCTGCTGTGGTAGATCGTCTTGCGTCAAGAATTTTGCCAAGTTAAGGGTAATTAAGTAGAACAACATCTTTTGTTGCCATATCTTGAATCTTATCCAGTAAACTTCTGTAGACGTTCCTCATGTGTTCCTATCGACACCACTAGTGTTGATCCTGTAGAGGCTGCCTGACTAGTGCTCGTTGGTAGAAGTACCGTCAGTCATTGTGAAAATTTTGCAAGGCAAATAATCAGTCTTTAAAACCAGAAATAGCGATAATTTTTTTTGCCCCGCGTTGTTTAAAGTACTATTTATAACTCTTTAACCACCGAACTGTGAGTACTTTAGAATTCTCAGACTACAAATTGGTATAATTTAATAAGTTATTTTAAAACTCGTTAAATTACATAATTAACTCAATTCCATAGAATATCGAATTTTGCCCTAAGATTGTTAGAAAGCTGATAATCTGAAATGAGAAGAAGTGAAAGAAACTTCGACGGATATGAAAATAAAACAGAACTTACTGAGTGTGGAAAATTGCTACAAGAAGTCGGAGAAATGTTTCCTAAAAAAAATAAGTCAGAGAAATCAGAGACAATTTCGAACATAGGCTCACACTATGTTATTGGATAGCACCACTACATTACACCCTACGGACCATCAAATGGAATGATAGAACTCAAATGACTTTGAAGGTTTACAAAACTCTCTAGAATTATATTTCGGAATGCAGAAAATTGGGAATTCAAAATTCAGGTAAAATTTTGGCAATAAGCAATTATTTTTTCGCCAGAATTAAATAGGCCAGAGCCAACCCACATCGCATCACGTTACGGCCCGACCCAACGACGGCGCGCGCACGTGGTGATTCGGACTTTGTCAAGGTCCTCTCGCCTCCCAAAAGTGGCCAAAATCTACTCCTACAAATGATGTGGGACAACTATTATTTCCTTAATCAAACAATATTTTTCACCGTATTTACCATCGAATTTTTCATTCACCCCGTAACAATTTTGGAGAAGTTAAGTTGTAGGATGTTCACTTATCTCTAAGTAATTCATGCCAACTTTCCGTATTGTGAATCGTTGAACTGATTCAACAAAAATCACCTCCAAAGTCGCGTCAAAAAACCGGGTTAGTCCAACGCCAAGAGCCAATCAGCTACTTCTCATTAACTGATATTTCTAACGGAAAGATGAAATGGAGCAAAACACTAGCATTGCGGGCTAAAAATTTGGATTTATTGGTGTTCGTGACTGATTGGGATGATATAAAATTCTTTGAAAAACGAGCCTCATACTCCAAGCAGAGTATTGCAGCTTACATGCCATGGTTCTAAGGCTTGCTCGAGCAACGGGACTCTGTGATCAATCCTTTTCTTCTCTCTCTTTTTTTCATTCTCATGACAATTATCTGAAGATCTTGCTCCTTCTGCATCCGATATTCAAAGTGATATGTCTTGAGGCCCTACGGATACATTGTTCATTTTTTGGAAGGCAAATGTGCTAACGAGCAGTGAGATCATGATCTCGTGGAATGATGGTTGGTTAGGAAGATGACGGTCAATGGTTTCTCCACGAGCTATCCCCGAGGTGACACCTTACTCCATCCCTGTTTATGAGCCCTACGATCAAAAAGAGTGGTCACTTCATCTCCGGGAAACAACATCTCACAGCTGTTTTCACTCATCTTTGAACGCAACAGTTCCACTATCTAGTGAATCTGCGTTGAACCAGGATAATAATAACTCTGGACTTATACACTTAAGCTACAACGGGACTTGAATTATCAGCCACGCCACGACAGCGAATAAGCTTTCCTGTTTTTCTTAACTGTTTCAGAGTATCTCTGCGCAACCGGTAGGAACAATGTGCTGTTAACCGAGTTCCTTAATCTAGATATTTCTGTTAATTGTTATGACAACATACTAGGTTTGTGCCTAATTGTCCATAACATTAACTTTTTTTCTTTCAGTGGAACACATTGGGGAAATCAAGAGAGGTTCAGTTGCGAGCTTCAGGATACTTGCCAAAGATATTAAAGCTGGTTTTGCAGGATGTTTTTAAGGTGAGAAACAAAAGGCGTCGTCAATCACTCAATTCCCTTCTTTGCAATATGAAACCCTTATCTTGTGTGACGTGCACAATGACCAGTATCTTCAAGAAGATTCATGCATTTTTAGACAGAACCCGGACATGAGAAATTATACGAGTAATTTACCACCCATAGTAGAGGTCTTGCATGCTGGGTACAACAGCTGGCATGTGCCTCGATCAGTTTGAGCAAAAGCCACTGGAAGAATGGAGAACACACGTCGTGATACAATTGCGCAAAATGTAGAGCTTTTTTTAATTTGGTTCACATGTAATAGAATTATCTTCAATAAAAAAAGATCTCTAGCGGACTTCACTGGAATTCCCTTACACGGGTCATTTGGTAGATGCTTCAGTTTTTTCTTTTTTTTATTCTTTTTGACAGATTTACAATTGGTTGTTGCCCTTGTAGCGAGAAAAAGAAAAATGTCATAAAGAATAATTCAGGTTAAGATTGTTATCAAGGAGGAAACAGCCCCTTCTATGTCATTGAATATTGTTTACCTGCACACAAAGAAGAAATACCTCCATTGTTTATAAATTAGGAAAAGATTGTTTTCCATTCAACTTAAGAAATGTGACATCACAGATCCATTTCATTTGAACATAAATGGGTACACCAAACAGGATAACTAGGAGAAGCAGAATTGAGAATGCTAAGAGGGGTGATAACTAGGAAAATTTGATACACAATGACACAATCAAAAATAATTTGGACGTTGCCCCTATCAAATCAAAAGACAAAATGAGGGTTTGAGGCGGTTTTGGTCACATGCACCGTAGGAAGACAATACTTAAGGACTGAAGTGAGTTTGGACAAACACCAATGGAGATGCTTGATTCATGTAGCCAACCCCGGTTTATCTCGGAAAAAGACTTGTTGAGTTGGAGCTGAGTTCACAATGACACAATCAAAGTGGTATAATGTTGTTACGGACAGGTCGTTTTCTGAATTCTCATTCGAGGCCAAGTACTGGAGGAAAATCTAATATCCTTTTGAATCATCTGGATGTTCCGAGATTCAACAAATAATTTATTTTGCCTTCTTCTGTCGCTTTACAGGCAGTGCCAATAAACATTCTTCAAAATACTAACTGAGCAGAAATTTTACATTACAATATTGAACATCCTTCAAAATCATCAGAAAAAGGACATGACCTGGAAGTAAATAAATAGCATGAATCAATAATTTTACCTGAAGAAAACGGAGGACCTAAGTAAACAAACGGACAGGCTGCAGCACAAACATCCACAGCAATGAAGAGCTGCTCCTGTCCTCAATACTATTTTAATCGTAAATTTAAACCAGTCCAGAAATAACACAATAAAAACTTTTAAAATACAGAATAAAAACTTTTAAAAATAAAAGTTTCAAAAAACCAGAAATACCCTAGTATAAACCGCAAAATTCAATAATTGTACCATACCATACCATACCATCCATACCAATAAATGTCAAAAGTAAACTGCTACTCTACTCAAACCAAAGTTTCTCAAAAATAAAATATCTCAACTCCCGAAATAACACAATGCATCTTAAAGCTTGTCCTCAAACTCAGACAGGGGGGTCATTTGCTCCTTCAAACCCTTCCTCTTGCGAATCTCACCAACAAGACCAGCAGCCTGACTTCCATTCTCCAAGGGGTCGGACGACATCATTTCCCAATGATCAAACACGCACTGGGGGAAGGCCTGGCCTGAGGTGGCAGCCCTCAGAGTGCCAGAGAATCCAAACGACTCTATGACGGGCAAATACGCCTTGATGTTGTATAGAGGGGTACCTGGCCTCTGAATCTCCTCAAAGACATGCCCACGCTTCTGGTTCAGCACACTGTAGATTCCTCCAAGGGCTTGCTCCGGTGCTTGGATCTCCACCAAGTAGACAGGCTCCAAGAGTCTGGGCTTGGCAGTAATCTGGGACGCATAGATGACCCTCCTTGCTGTTGGGATGACCTGCCCACCGCCCCTGTGAATGGCGTCAGCGTGGAGAACCACGTCGCAGACTTCAAAGCAAATGCCCCTCATGTTCTCCTCAGCTAGAGCTCCTTCCTTAGATGCCCACTGGAAACCTGCAACAACAGAGTCCTTGATTTCATTTAGATACTGCACTCCCTTACACATGTCCACAACCATGTTGGGGCCGGTGGTTTCAGGACCAAAACACCAAATCTTCTTTGCAAGGTCCTTGTCCCAGCCAAACTCCTCTGACAAGATCTTGGACCTGGCCTTGGGATCGTCTCTGGGACCAATCCGCCCCTCATCAATTGCCTCGGGGAGACCCTCCTCCAACGGCCTAGCTTCCATGTACAGACGGTTGTGCTTGTTGGGGGACTTGCTCATCACAGTCCTGCAAGACTTCTCAAGAACAGTCTCGCGGAAGGAGACGACAGGGTCAGACTTGACAATCTCGGCACCACCCATGAAATCATCCTGCAAATCTTTCAAACAGATCTCCAAGTGCAACTCACCAGCACCAGCGATAATATGCTCTCCAGACTCCTCAATGGTACAGACAACCATGGGATCAGACTTTGCCAACCGCTTCAGACCCTCAACAAGCTTAGGCAAATCAGAGGCAACCTTGCACTGTACGGCCACACGCACAACAGGTGAGACAGAAAACTTCATTGCACGGATCGGGTGGGCATCAACTTCTTTCTCGTTTGTCAAAGTGGCATTCTTAGTGATAAATTGGTCCAGACCAACCATAGCAACTGTGTTCCCACAAGGCACATCCTCAACAGTTTCCTGCCTCTTCCCCATCCAGATAACTGTTCTTTGCACACTCTTAACATACAGGTCTTTCTTCTCCCCAGGGACGTAGTTTGGACCCATGATTCTAACCTTCAACCCTGTTGATACTTTACCAGCGAACACACGACCAAAGGCAAAAAACCTTCCCTTATCAGATGCAGGAATCATCTTAGAGACATAAAGCATCAAAGGCCCTTCAGGATCACAGTTTCTGATAGCATTAGCATATTGATCGTCAAGAGGTCCTTCATACAAGTTCTCAACTCTGTACTTCTGGGCTGTGGCTGGAGATGGGAGGTGGAAAATCATCATTTCAAGCAGGGCGGTACTCGCTGGAAGCCATGTCTGCATGACACGCTTCATCAGTGCTTTCCCCATCAACTCTTTCTCGTCACTCTTCATGGTAACTTTGAGCTTCTGCAACATTGGCCAAAGCTTATCTTTCTGATCATTCATACAAGTATTGATGATCTGCTTGATAGGTTCGTAACAGAACTGAACAAAGCCACGCTTGCAAGTAGCGGAGCCAGTGTTCTTGGTTGTCCACTTCTTGGTAGCAGGGTCAAAGAAGTTTTCACCCCAGAGCCTCTCCATCATCTTCGACTCGTCAACACCAAACTTGGAAGCATACATCTTGGCAAAGTTTGTTAGCGTGAAAGCCCAACCGTGTAACCCAGCAGAAAAGGCGACTGTCCCCTTCTCGGGGTACACCTGAACATCTCCAAGGAGGGGATCTTCGTATGTGGCCATGATAACATTTGCATTCTCAATAACTCTGGAGAACGTCTGGTACGCCTCTTCTCCATCAACCTGGAGCTCAAGAAAGCACCTGTCCATCTTGTTGACAGTCAAAACTGGACGGATCCTTTCACCCAAAGCTTGACGGAGGACAGTCTCAGTCTGCACACAGACACCTTCGATACAATCTACCACCACAAGAGCACCGTCAGTGATTCGGAGGGCAGCTGTGACCTCAGATGAGAAGTCCACGTGCCCAGGAGAATCAATAAGGTTAATAAGGTACTCATTTCCATTGCGCTCTCCCTTGTAGCTTTGCAAGGCCTCATCAGTCATCTCATAGTAGAGGGAGATACCAGTTGACTTGATGGTGATACCGCGTTCAGCTTCATCAGCACGGGTATCAGTCATCCGAACATCACCTGCAACTTCTTGTGCAATGATACCGGCGGCGGCCACCAGAGAATCAGTGAGGGTGGACTTTCCTGTTGCAAACAAAAACATAAATCAAAACCCAGGAACCAACAAAAGAAAAGACAACAAATGAAGAATGAATACCATCTTAATTAAAAGAAAGATCAGACAGCATGTCTTGCTCAAAATGTTCAACAATCATGAAATGGGATAACAATGAACTGCTATCGAATTTCCTTACTCACAGAATTACAGAACATGGCAAATATTATCACAAAAGCACGGAAACTTACCGTGATCCACATGGGCAATAACAGACATGTTACGGATGTTATGTTTGTAGTCCATAATCCTACGGAGCTCATCGGATGTAAACTTCACCTGCACATTTCAGTCAATTCCATGATATCAGTACTCCAAAATCATAAACAAACATCAGAAGCTTATGAAGATTAAGAAGACAAGACTGACCATTTTGGCAAGCTTTTTTTAGATACGAATGTGCCAAAAGAATAATTGTCCAGGGGAACCTGCAGGGAGTCAGCGATTCATAAATCAATGCAAGATGCCAGTATAGATAGGTTGTTCGTAAGCTATATATGAAAGCCCAAGAATGAAAAACAAATTAATATAAGCAGCAACATAGATGAGAGTAATCAGTGAGAAAGAGGGCAATGGAAAGGAAGAAATCAATAATTGCAATTCATTGAATCGGATGGTGAGTAACAGTGAATATAACAGGAACTTTGAAAAATTGGAATCTAATACACAGATTTGCAGTTGCAGAAATCTCTAACATACAACCTCACTTATGATTAAAAAAATAAGAAAAAATAACATAAACAAAGCAATTTTAATTTTCGCGCTGCTATTTTGTAACAATATCAGAGTTACCATGCCTGGCATATATGCATATATCATGCTACTTTCTGAATTTTCTAGGCTAAGACGTAGTAATAAGTCATCCTTAGATAATTGGTAGCACTATTATTTGTCGATTAAGAAACTCGGTGAGTTGTCCAAATCATCTTAATGTCATTTTTTCAGCAACAAAAGTTTACCAACCAGTACTTATTTTTTTAATGTTATCATGATTTTTTTAATTTCTCATGATTTGAGTTTGACCATGTGCTCCAAATAGTTTATATTACACATATATCAACAAACAACATGGACTGGTTACAAAATCCAGAAACCATTATACTATAAGAACCTGATACAAACGATTGCCTTGAAGATCCTTCGCAATAAAAAAATACACCCTTCATAAAAAATATTATTGTTTAATACAGTCACGGGAACAAATTACAACAGTTCATGCAGATTAGCCATACTAAGGATCCAGAGCACACGAGCATCTACAAATATGAGAGAAATAACGCAAACGAGATGGATCAAACATCAAATCTGCCGATCGGAGATCAAAAATACTCAGATTTCAATTTCGATTCGTACGGACCAAACCACAGAGCAAGGGCGATATCACTATTTCAAACTCCAGACACAAATAACACGAGATCAACATCAGATTCCGGTTGTTTTCAACTCAGAGATTCGCATGCAAAACGATCTAAACGTACAAATAACACAGATTTAACATCATAACAATAAGAGGATTTTTTTCAGAGAAAACACGGATCGGAGTACAGATCGGACGCTACAGAAGAAGAAATCGCAGAAATCGAACGGAGACGAGAGAGTTACCGTATCGGAGTCGCCGAAGGGTTGGAGGATGTTCTTCAGTGACCTGACCTAATATGGCTCCGCTACACTGGAAGAAATAAGAGGAGGAAAAAGAGTGTGATCGCGTCGAAATATATAACGCTGGAGGGTGGAGGCTAGGGTAATTACTGTTACCATTGGGCTTGTCGGGCCTATTTGGTTGCTCTTGGGCTTTCGACTTTTACAATCCACCAAGAAGTGAGGCGGTGGACATTATTGCACTTCTTTTCCCTAATTGTGCTCAGACCCCTTCAGAAATGGGTATTTATCACTCTCATGCCCTGGAAATAAAAATGTGCTTATTTTAAACATGTGCTTATTTATTTATTTTTGAGAAAACATGTGCTTATTCTTCAAAATAATATAAATAATAATAACATCAATCATAAAACTAATAATTATTCTTCAGAAACGGGTATATATATATATAAACAAGTAATAGAAATGACTTCTTTTTCCTCAAAAAATAACAATTGCATTCTAAAATATGTTATAGCAACTGGTTCTTTGATAACGTGCAGAACTAAGGAGACTGAATGAAAGTTATAGCTAGGTCGAAAGGCAAAGGGACCAAAATAGCCCTACCAATGTGACGGTCAAGGGGAAGTCTAGCCGGAAGCATATCATAGCCTTAAATAATAGGGTTGCGAGTTAACCGAAAAAAGGCAAGGCATGCTTAAAGCCTTAAATAATAGGGTTGCAAGTTAACCGAAAAAAATGCAAGGCATGCTTAACCATGCTACCAGGTTTTGTTTGGTTCCACAACTAATCCAAATTTCAAACCAAAAACAGTCTGATCAATCAGGATTTGATTTTTCGCTAACCGACTAAATGATTTAAACATAATATATTATATTGATATTATAAATTATCATAGGTAAGATATTATCACTTCCTTTCTAGGACACATGTATAAATTATCATAGATGACAGTCCGAATGACGGCATATTTTCGTATGTTTAGCTCTTGCAGTGCGGGTCACCTGTGGTTAACAAGTAGCTTTGGGACCTCTAGTTCTAGGTACCATGTATCATAGACTTGATCAAATTGCTATTTGTTCAGATCAGTCGCGAGATAGGTACATACGTTAATATTGGTTTCTTAACCATGTGAGTCTATGAAAAATTACACCATTATATCCATCTTCCCTATAGAGTGTGAAACTAGCATGTGACTTGTGTAAATGGAACATGCACTAACTGTCTATGTTCTCAAGCCTGGAGTTGGTATAGAGCAGGTCAACCCCACGGTATTTTTAGTCTTTTGTGATCTGAAGACAGAGTTTGTATGCAAGCTTTATGCTGTGGAATTGAATACTAATTCTCTCGTGATCATTCGGCAACAAGAATGACAGTTACTCTTTATATGGTTAAGCATGGTCCCAACACATTTCATAGGTTTCTTAATTTGTCTGAGTGGGGCTCTTTGTCGGTCTTAATAGACATCACAGATGAGACATGGAGTCTTATTTGATCTTTGATAACCGTCGACTATGATCCTCCTCGTGTATCAAGACTATTCGGCCTTCAAATTGGTGCGCACGGGCATTGGCCATCTTTCATAAAACAATATTGTTACAAATGCTTTGTTGGTAGAAGAGTATGACAAAGTGTTGCATTATTTTCTTCGTTTTACTCAGCCCATAGGCTCGCCTGTAGGTAAGGTTACTTCCAGTTGGGCGAACTACTAGACAGTCTAGATGAACAAGAATTTCGCATTTCCTTTGGCTCGCCCCAGAATAGCTTTTGATCTTCGCTAAGGAGCATCTCCTCGTGTGGAGTTTGATCTGATCTGACTCTCGAGATATGGGGGTGTTTAATCAGGTACTACTAGCCCCTAGTAGGGTTCATTACGCGTTTGATGGAAATAAGAAAATATTCTCCGGTCTCGATCTTGATGAGTTCAACCTCGGTTAGGACCTAAGCTTACTAGGACCGTGGCACCTGAGTGGTGGACTAGTTTCCCGCCACCAGCAGGTAGGTTAGCGATGTCTTTGGAGCGAGGGGGGCCATAATAGTCAAAAGATCGACCACATTGGAACATCACCTGGGACGGAAAACCCTTTTCGGTGCTACCAACAAATGGCACATCAAAGATATTCAGTCTCAAAGCTCCGTTCACCATAGCAGACGCAAAAGAGCGATCAAACAAGGTCCCCATAACTTCAAAAGTAGCGGCAGCGGAAAACAGTCGGTTGTGGACTTTACGTTCAAAACAAGTTCTTCAATAAAGTCATCGGAATCAGGTTTTTTACTCGGTAACTCATAAGGGGTTGAACTTATGTGCAAACCTGACTATGAATGAAAAGACGAATTCTTCAAGGAAATGTTTACAAGCAATGTCCCAATATGCAGGGAAGTTGATACCCAAACTTTAAAATCATGCACCACAGGTCCCAAATCAGCGAGGAACCCTTCCGTTCACTTTCCATCCATATTAGACGGAAATAATATAAAAAACTATTGTACCCCTCATTTTTACATATATATTTTTCCTAAAATGGCAAGTTTTAACAACAATTTAAAAAAAATAAAAAAAAAATATATAATACAAAAATAATACTTAATTTAATAATTAGATAATTAGATACATGTAAGATAAATGTCATTTTTTTCATCAAAAGTCTATATTTTTCCATCATTTATATGAAACATGTTTTTATTATAAGTCAATCTTAAAGTCTTCAACATTTTTTTAATAAAGTTAATATAAAATTTTATTTCTCAAAATTCATAATTTCACATATATTTTTTTTAATAAAACAACAAGTACAGGTATCTTTGTACATTTTAACAACCGACACAAAACATGACGCTTGTAATAGTTTTTCATTATAATGATTCGTTTTTTTCATGCCAATATATGTAAGCTTGTTATTTTTATGAAAATATATATTATATTTACATATATCTGAATTTTCAAATTAAATTTTTACTAAACTTAATATTCTTTGATTTGTTTGTAAAACTTTTAATGTTAAACAAAATTAGGAGTGAAAATGAAGGGTAAAATAGTTGTTTTACATTATTCCGTCCAATATGGATGGAAAGTTGATGGAAGGGTACCTCGCCGAACGAATTTTGAAAGTTTGTAACATGTGGTGCACGATATTAAAGTTTGGGTACCCACTTGTCGGAAATAGCAAACTGTGGGTACCTGTGGTGCGATTTTGCCTACAAAAATTACTACCTCCTTTCTAAAAGAACCCTTAGGGTTCGTATGAAACACAGAGAGAAAACTGGAAGATGAAAGAGAGAGAGAGGTGGAGAGAATGAAATGTATATTTACAGGTCTTAAACCTAAATCTATTACAGAGAGGCATATTTATTTTCTAATGGAAGAATAGAGCCGTTAGAGTTACCGTTAGATGTCACGGGAATAAAACGATGGGCTTTGGTAAAGGCCCGAACAGAAATAAGATGGGCTTATAGAAGAAGGCCCGTACAAATAAGCTATTGGGTTTATAATGTGACCCATACAAGAGAGAATGACAAGCCCAAACTATAAATGTGATATTCACTCCTTTTACCCCCCCCCCCCCCTTAAACGAATGATGGGGACGCCATGAGTTTAGACTTTAACGCTTCAAATTGTGGAGCTGGTAGAGGCTTGGTGAATAGGTCCGCTAACTGATCTGCACTAGAAACAAACAAAACAATTAGTTCTTTGTTAATGGCCTTTTCACGCACGTAATGGTAGTCGATTTCGATATGTTTTGTACGTGCGTGAAAAAGAGGATTAGCGGTCATAGCGATAGCAGATTTATTATCAGTAAATAAGAAGGGAGGTGAAGAAATTTTTAGATGTAAATCATAAAACAGAAGTTTAAACCAGGAAATATCTGCTGCAGCGGTGGCTAGGGCCCGGTATGCTGCCTCGGTAGAGGACCGGGCTACGTTGGGCTGTTTCTTGGAGGCCCAATGGACCGGGTTAGGCCCAATAAAGACGGCAAGCCCAGTAGTACTTCTCCGATCAGATGGGTTACCAGCCCAATCTGCATCGGAGTAAACATGTAAAGGAATAAGAGAAGCATGATAGAATAAACCATGAGATCTGGTGCCTTGAAGGTACCGTAAAATTCATTTTGCACCACTTAAATGAATATCAGTGGGTTTGTGCATAAATTGGCACAAATGGTTAACGGCAAAAGCTATATCGGGACGAGTAAATGTGAGATATTGTAAGCCACCAAGTAATTGACGAAAAACAGTAGGCTCTTGTAAAGGAGAACCTTGGTTAATATGAAATTTGACCCCAGCAGCCAAGGGTGTAGCACAAGGTTTGCAATGACTCATATTGAATCTAGCAAGTAAATCAGCCGTATATTTTTCCTGGGTTATTGAAAGCCCAGATTCATTTCTGAATATTTGAAGCCCAAGAAAATATGTTAATGGGCCCAGATCAGACATATGAAACTCATGGCCCAATTGTGTAATCAACGTAGAAATGTACAAGTTGTCATTGTCGGTGATAATAATATCATCGACATAAAGGAGAAGAATAGTCATTTTATCATTGTTGTGACGTATAAACATAGAGGAGTCAGAATATGCAGCAAGAAAACCCAATGATAATAAATAAGTACCAAAGCGTTCAAACCAGGCCCGTGGGGCCTGTTTTAAACCATAAATATATTTATGCAAAAGACAAACATGTTTGGGAAATTTGGGATCAAGAAACCCAGTGGGTTGTTTCATATAAACTGTCTCACGAAGATGACCGTGTAAAAAAGCGTTTTTAACGTCTAATTGGCGTAAAGGCCAATTATAAGTGGTAGCAAGTGCTAAAATATAGTGTATCGTGGCATTTTTAACGACTGGACTAAAGGTCTCGTCGTAATCAATGCCATGGGTTTGGTGATAAACCTTTGCCACAAGACGGGCTTTGTACCGAGAAATAGTACCGTTGGGTTTATATTTTGTTTTGAAGACCCATTTATTCCCAATGACATTTGTCTTGGGTGGTAAGGGAACTAGGGTCCAAGTCTTTTGTTTGATGAGACTTTGGTATTCATCAAACATGGCTGCACGCCAATGAGAATACTTGTTAGCCTCTGTGAAAGAACTGGGTTCTGTGAGTGAAGTGTGTGCAGTGGAAACAGCAGAAAACCCATAACCAGGGGGAGTAGAAGAAGGAGAAAAAGACAATTTTTTCTTAGTAATACCCGATTTACTACGGGTTTGCATCGGATGACCAGCAGGGGAAGGAGGAAGGGGAGAGGGGGGAATCATCACTGGGTTAGTGACATCTTCCATGCCTGCACCAGAGAATGTAGATGGATCCCCAGAAGCAGGTGTAGTATGGTTGGTAGTATCTGTATTAGGGGAGCCATAAACATCTCCAGGGGTCTGCAGAGAGCCACCAGAGCCCTCAGATATGTTGTTATTCACACATGGGATGTGTGTATTTGCAACAGATGGACTGTTGCTAGGGACAGGGACAGGGACAGGGAATGAACCTGAAATAGGTGAGTTAAAATGTGAGCAAGAAGAATCAGCAGGAGATACAGCAGTAGCATAAGGGAATTTATATTCATCAAATATCACATCTCGACTAACATAGAACCGTTTAGATGTACGATCATAACACAAATAACCTTTATAACCATCAGCATAACCAAGAAAGGTACACAAGTGTGATTTAGGATCAAGTTTGGATGAGATGTAAGGTCTCAAGTTAGGAAAACATGCACAGCCAAAAAATTTCAAGTGTGAATAATCAGGTTTGTGATGAAAAAGCAATTCATAAGGTGATTTATTGTTGGTATTTTTACTAGGTAAGCGATTAATTAGATAAGTTGCTGTTGCAACAGCATGGAACCAAAACAGTTTTGGTAAAGAAGCATTATGCAGCATAGTGACAGCAGTTTCAAGTATATGACGGTGTTTACGCTCAGAAACCCCATTTTGTTGGGGTGTATGAGGACATGATTTTTGATGTTGAATACCATGTGTAGATAGAAACTGTTGAAAAATAACGGATGTATATTCACCACCCCCATCTGAGCGTAGAATCTTAATAGAGTAGCCAAGTAGTTTATCAATAAAGGTTTTAAATTTAACAAAGGCAGTAGCAACTTCAGATTTCATCTTTAAAGGAAAAAGCCATGTGACAGATCATCAATAAAAAGCACATAATAACGAAAACCATTAAAGGAAGTAATAGATGCAGGACCCCATACGTCACTGTGAAGCAAGTGAAGAGGTTCAGTTACAGTAGAGGTAGAATCAGAGTAAGGCAACCTACGCATTTTCCCACAAAGACAGAATCACACATAAAATCAGTGTTTTTAACAGAAGAAGAACAATATAAACAAGAAGACAACACTTCTTTAGACGGGTGACCCAGACATTTATGCCAAAGTCCAGATTGAACCCGTTGACCCAAAAAGGCTTGCGGACCAGGCGTAGAACAGATAGAGGAGATAGGATATAAACCATTTTTACTGGGACCCTGAAAAAGGGTTTGACCAGTATCAATATCAATTATAGAAAATGAACTTTTGTCAAATAAAAATTTTACGTTGTTATCACAGCACATTTTTTGAACCGATAATAAATTAACAGATAGATTAGGAACGTGAAGAGTGTGTGGAAGTGTAAAAGTAGAAGAACCAGTAGTTAAGTAAGCAGTACCAGAATGGTGGATTGGCAAAGAGTAGCCGTTACCGACTGTGACCTGGTCGGAACCATAATACGGTTCAGATAGAGAAAGATTTCGGAGCTCCGTTGTCATGTGATTGGACGCACCAGTGTCTGTAAGCCAGACTTCAGAGGGCATAGGCTGCTGAGAATTAGAATAAGCAACCATTGCAGCCAACTGTTCAGGTGGGTGGCATCCTTGAAATGCATAATCCATACGATGCCAGCAGTCAAGGGCAGAGTGGAAGTCATTTCCACAAATCTGGCAAGTAATTGGGGCGGAGCGCCCGGATCCGGATCTTCCACGTTGAGAACCCGACCGACCAGATCCACCTCGTCCGGATCCAGAACCATACCCGCCTCGAGATCCATACCCGCCTCCGGACCCGTACCCGAAACCATAAGGAGAGACCGACCCACCAGACCGGCCTCCTCGGGTAGAGTCGAAACGACCCTGTGAACCGAACCGGCCACCACCCCGGTTGGAATTAAGGTTTCTAGAACCACCGAGGCCTCCGCCTCGAAAATTAGGGTTTCCGGCAGAGAAGGACGCCGCGGGGGATGGATCTGGGGAAAGTGACCGATTGGATCTCATTTGTTCATCAGCTTTGAGAAGCACATGCAATTCAGAGAACGAAATAGGGTTTGAGTGTATGTGAAAGGAAGATCGAAAGGGGTTAAATTATGGGGGAAGGCCATTGAGAGCATAAAGTAACATATCTTCGTCATCGATGTGAACCGAAGAGACAGCGAGTTGGTTTCTGATGGTGGTAAGCTTTTGCATGTAGAGATCGATGGAGTCAGATCCCTTTTTGATGGTTTGAAGGGAAGATTTGAGGTGAATAATGTTAGATCGGGTGAGGGAGGCATACCGCTGTTCAAGAATCAACCAAGCAGATCTGGATGTAGCCGAACCGATAACCTGGGTGAGAGCCTCGGTGGAGAGAGAAGCGTTGAGAATAGTGAGAACCACCTGATCTTGAAGAACCCAGGCCTTGTATGCTGGATTGAGGACCGGTGGAGCACCTCCGGTAGCCGGAAGAAACTCAGGTGGACATGGATTCGAACTGTCGATGAAACCAAAAAGACTGTGAGTCTTGAAGATCGATGAGATCTGGTGACGCCAGAGAACAAAATTGGTGCCATCTAGCTTGAATGGCAAAAGATTGTGTATATTTGATAACAAATAGAGAGGAGTAGTAGATGAACTGTTGGTGGTGGAGAGCATTTTGGCTCTGATACCATAAAAGAACCCTTAGGGTTCGTATGAAACACAGAGAGAAAACTGGAAGATGAAAGAGAGAGAGGCGGAGAGAATGAAATGTATATTTACAGGTCTTAAACCTAAATCTATTACAGAGAGGCATATTTATACTCTAACGGAATAATAGAGCCGTTAGAGTTACCGTTATATGTAACGGGAATAAAACGATGGGCTTTGGTAAAGGCCCGAACAGAAATAAGATGGGCTTATAGAAGAAGGCCCGTACAAATAAGCTATTGGGTTTATAATGTTACCCATACAAGAGAGAATGATAAGCCCAAACTATAAATGTGATATTCATTCCTTTTACTTTCCTTATGGAATATCATGGTTTGACTTTTTTACCCGTAGTTGTGTCATTTTGACTCGGTTATTTAAATAGCAAAGGATATACTCTTTTGACAATTTTTTCATGGTGTTGTCAGTGGCGGAGCCAGCATTTCATTTAAGTGGGGGGGGGGGGGGGGGGCACACAATAGCCAATATTTTTACTCTTACTTAAAAAGGTATATATATTAAATATCAACAGAGCTTTTGATAGGCCTTCAGGTTTAGTTGGTAAAGTGCACCATTACAGCCTTTGGCCACAATGGTTCGAGTCTCGGGCACGTTCAAATTTCACCAACGATTTAGTTATAGGGCCGCGCTTTTACCATATGTGCTGAAGACGATTGTTGGTTTGAGGGGGCACTTTTATATTTTACTTGACAAATAATTATATATATAGGGTACCGATAATTACCGCACAACAAACTAATTACAACACAAATTCTTGTAAAATGACAACAGTACCCTCTAGTCACATAACACCCAATTTCACCCTCTTTTCCTTTCGATCCTCTCTGTATCCACCATTATCTCCCTCCAAATCACCACACCACTAATTCTCTAACCGCAATACCCCTCAAAGCTAGAAGATACCATGGTTGGAGTAACTTATTCTCTCACTGAAAACCATCAATGGGTCACAATGTAATCTTCATAAAAAACAAAAAAAATAGGGCGAGGCCGCCCGCCTTGACCCCAGAGAAGCTCGAGAAAGAGGTAGTTTCGAATAGCCAGATGCAGCCAAAGAATCCATGAAAGTTTGATTTGCGAGATATGCAAATCACTAATTCCCCACTCTGCCGTCTACAACTTCGATGTGCCGGAAAATTGGAGGTCGTCGTCCCTCACCATGCCAACAGCTCAGTTTATATCTTCAGATTTTTCTTACGAATTGAAACACTAGGGAGGCCGAAGGAAGAGGCGGTGACTGCGGGGTACTTAAAGGGGTTTCTGTGGTGTACTTGTGTTGGATATTGGTAGGGCATGTTTGGTGCAGGGATAAAGAAGGGGTACAGTAATAATAATACCAATAAGGGGTAATAGCTGGTGTTTGGTGCAAGGATAATTTAAAGGGGGATTCAATCCCCCCTTAATATCTTTATCCCCTATATGCCTAAAATCTAATCCCACCATGTAGGTGGGATTGAATATTAAAGTCTTAATGTAATACCCCTATTTCTTCTAATAGGGTATTTAGTGTATTATTCCAGAAGTTGGGGTTAGGATTTATCTCTTGTTAACTGTGGGGGTTATTTTTTAGTTTCGTAAATTTTTTGTGGGGGTTAAAGTGTCTTTTCTCAAAATTGGGGTGTAAACCCACCTGTACCACTATCTCTCTCTCTCTCTCACGATCGGGAAACAAACCCGATTGTTTCTCAACGCCTCTCCCCGATCATCACCACGTCCATCTCCCACGTTCTCCTCAATTCAACACACTGTCACCTTATATCAACCCTCATTCCCCCTCTCTTATTCACCCTCCATCTCACTCGATCTCTCACCCCCTGTTTTGCCGAAGAAAAACAAAACCCAGTGCTCTGTTTTGCTTCAGAACCACCGTCATCTCCCCTGTTTTCAGAAATCACCACCACTACCACCTCTGGCCATTACCAGCGAACCCAGCTCGCCTCTCCTCCCTCTCTCTTCAGACGAACCAGTGGGAGAAACAGAGCCTTCGTTGGCTCAGTTTTGCGCCGACCCGAATTCCCGACCCGGATTTCCCGACGCCGGAACCCGGTCAATTCTCCAGCCAATTCTCGTCGTCTCTTCAGCTTTTCCGACCAGCGCCTCCTGCTCTTCCAGGCGACCCAGTAGCATCAATAGTGCTGCAGTTTCAGACCCAGCTCGTCGCCCCCTTTGTCGTCGTTCAAGTCGCAGTCGGACCCACCAATTCGATTCCTCGTTCTTCCCATTCCGGTGAGTCTCGATTTCTTTCAGTTCGTTTATTTCAATTCCGTCGATTGGTATATATGTCTCTGTGTATGTGGTTTGGAGTGAAGGAGAAGAAGATGGCTTTGTTGAGGAATTTGATGTAATTAGGGGTGTCATTATTGGAGTTTTATGAAATCTGTGGGGTGGTCATTGTTGTATTTTCAGAAACTTTGGGGGAGGCTTTCGATGTTAATTAGAAACCGTTTTCTTTATTTACTTATAATTAGTGTTTTGTTTATTAAATACTAATTCTAATTAACTAGTTTCTTTAATCATGAAAATAAATATAAGTTTTCATAGTATCATTTTGTAAGAAGAGTTTTACTAATAAAAATAGATTTTTTGTTAATAAGTAAAGTGGTTTTCTTAAGTTATTATATAATTTGACTTTTGTGTGTTTTAATTCAATATCTTTCTTATAAAAAGTAGATATTAGTTTATAAATAAGTATTTACTCTTTTAATAAGTAAATATAAATTTTCTTTAATACTATTATCTACTTTAGATATTATACTCTTTTCTAAATACTAATTATAAATAGCTTTTTCCTAAGTATAATATTTAATAGTTTAAATCCTACCATTAATTGTCTTTGTATTATTTATTTTCTTAATTACAATAATTTTATAAATTAATATTCTTTTCTAATACTAGAGTTCCGAAATCGATTTTGGGGGTAAATTAAATTGGGAACTTGTCGGGGAAATATTCTTTGCATTTGCATATAGGGCATACTTGCATTCGTTGTATGATATTGGTCATGTATTAATGTTAGGATTATTCAACTATTGTAGGGTTCGTAGACGACCAGTTCATTGAGAACCCGTACGACGAGTACTAGTTTGCGTGCTTGCTTGTGTGTGTGGAGCTTTCTTTAATCCAAGTAAGTTATATGCTCGACTCTTCTACCATCAAAATAAGTTTCCAAGATGTGTTATGTGCCAAATTTGTTACTGTTTTGATTATCGTACTATCCATTTGTTGAACTCTGAAAATCATGTCTACTTTGGCACAAAGTGTGAAACTGAAATTTTCTCTCTTGAAAACATGAGTTATGTTCATCTTGGAACTGATTAGCACTTTAATCCTTGCTTTCCTTATTGGTTTTGAATACCTGGTTTGGATCGAGAATCACATTGTTTCAAGAAATACTCATAAGACACTAAGTAACGTAAAGTGAAAGATAACCTGTACGAGCTCTTCTTTAGTTCACTTCGGTGATTATATTGTTAATGACCATACGTTCTGGTCAAGAGATTTTGGGAGCCAAACTCTGGCGTACCCTTGGTACCTATAGTCCTACACTACCATGAGGACTTGGGGGTTCCTACTTGTACTACTCTAGCGGAGTTGCTAACCTCTAGGGGGTGTCGACACTTAAGGTCTTGTAGGTCAGTATTGAGGCGGGAAGGCCATATTTAGAGGGGCTTTCACAACTGCCGGGTTGAAGTAGGGTTTGTTAAACCCACGAAGTAACCCTGAGTTATTTATTTCCGAGGCAGACGGGAACTCTGCATTCGCTCGTACAATGTTTAATTTCTGGGGCTCATGGGGCAGTAGAGCAAGCTGCTCCCGTGGCACGTGGCCAGGTGGCCGTCAGAAAAGTTTCAGAGGAGGACTTTAATAGAAAGATTAAGCTGGAATCTCAAGTCCAAATTTAATCCCTTTACCTTTCTTATTTGCCTTTGTGATCTCAATTTAAAGCTTTAGTCATCTCTTCATTTACTTTTTCTTTTACTTGTTCTTGAATTATGTGCCCAATCATCTGTTTACATGTTGAGGTATTTCTTACTCAGCTTAAGCTGACTTTTGGAAAAACTACGGTCGGCTTTGTCTATTGTAAAACCCGCAGGTTAGCACTGCTGCAGACTCTGGGGGAACGAATCACTAGCTTGGATCAAGGAATCACTTTAGCTCTCACGGAATAAATCACTAGTTTCATGTTTTACAAACAACTTGGTTTGTTTTCAAGTTTTCATGTTAAGGACCACGTTTGATCATTTCCTTTATTGTAAAAATTTGATTTTGAATTGAATTAGAAGTTTTGTTCTTTATGGTTTGGTACGAGGCCGACGTTCTACTCTGTTCACAATGAGGTAAAACTCCTCGTGCGGGGGACATCTTAGCGGTTTAGGCTAGGCCTGGAATCGCGGGGTGTTGCAGGTGGTATCAGAGCCCGACTCCGTAACCTTACCTAAAGAACTAGGATTAATTAACTAGTTAATCACAAATGGAAAATCTTTTCAAAATTTTAATAACTGGACTAGGAAAGACTAAAACTTGGAAATTAATAAGTAAACAAGTCGCGGGGATTGGGTAACTTATGTGTTTAGACAATTCATGTGCTTACTCGTCGATTAAGCTGTTAGTTGCTTATTGGGACATTTGTCCATATGAAAGTTATTAACCTACTTGTAAGATGTGATTCTTCTTTGCTATAGCTTCATGTTTGTGGATATCATGCTATACATGAATAAGTTGCTTTAGGCTC
Organism: Linanthus parryae; assembly: GCA_023055425.1. Taxonomy (NCBI): domain Eukaryota; kingdom Viridiplantae; phylum Streptophyta; class Magnoliopsida; order Ericales; family Polemoniaceae; genus Linanthus; species Linanthus parryae. Next base: position 120,460,390 of record JALGPY010000004.1, on the reverse strand, counting down.
ATTATATTATTTTATCGACAAGAGAGTAGCGATATTTCGACTTAGATGACCCTACGACCTTCTTTCCTCGTGGAAGGTAAGCCGGAATTGGAGGTGATCGGTGACGCAGGTTTTGAGTATCCACCAATGAAGATTAGCTTTACGTCCTCTATCTTTCTACGTTTTCCCACCCTCCCACTACCATTCTATCCTCGTGAGAGTCGGTTTATGTTTTGATACCATGCTTATTTAACTTATCTGATTAATACTTCTTTGGTGTGCGTATGTTCTATTATTAAGTAGTAGTCATTTGGAAATAGCTTAATGAGCGGTCAGATTTACCACTATTACACCAGGAAACGAACCCGTTCTAGAAATCAACAAGCAACCATGGACCAGGAAGCACGATTCGCCCGACTGGAGCAAATGACCTCGAACTAATCTCAGATTGCCGAGAATAATAACAATCATGGAAATGATATAGCGCGTAAGATTTCCTACATGAAGCCTGACTTCTTCAGGGGCAAGGATGATCCAACTCTGCTTGAAGACTGGATTAGAGATTTCGATAAGATCTTTGAGTCGGTTAACTGCCCAGCTAATCAGTGTGTCCCTTGTGCGGCATACTACTTTAAGGGAGAGGCAGCCAATTGGTGGACCGCTAACAAGGTTGTGCTCCAAGCACAAGAGAACTTTGGATGGGAGGATTTAGTGAAAGCTTTGCGTGAGCGATTTTATCCCTTTCACGTGAAGAAGACGAAGTTTCGTGAATTCCTGGAACTCAAACAAGGAAATGACACCGTGGAGGAATACTATGAGAAGTTCTCAGAGTTATCAAGGTTTGCTGGAGCCTTAGCCCCGACCGAAGAAGAAAAGATTGATCGTTTCATTGAAGGTTTGAACTACAGTGTCTTGAGGTCTGTGGGGGCAATACAATTTTCCACTCTCCAGGATGCATATGGAAAGGCGATCAACATGGCTCGGTATGCTGAACTAAACAATGAGAACAACAAGAAGCGTAAGGCAGAATCACAACCAGCAGGAGGTCAGCTCAAGAACCAATTTGGAAATGAGGATAAGCGCTTTAGGCAAAACCCTAACAAAGTTGCATTCTAAAATAATTGTTATAGCAACAGCTTCTTCTGTAACGTACAGAACCAAGGAGACTGGATGAAAGTTATAGTTAGGTCGAAAGGCAAAAGGACCAGAATACCTCTACTAATGTGACTGGAGAGAGGAAGTCCAGCCGGAAGCATATCATATAGTCGGGTTGCAGGTTAAACCAAAAAAACTGCAAGGCGTGCTTAACCATGCTAAGTGGTTTTGTTTGGTTCCACAACTAATCTAGATTTGATTAGGTTCATAAAATTTCAAACCAAAAAGTCTGATCAATCAGGTTTCGATTTTCGCGAACTGTCTAAATGATTTAAACATGATATATTACTAGTGTTCACCCCGCGCGCAATGTGCCTTTGCAACGACCGTTGCGTTTTTGCCGCGTTGTTTGGTTACGTAAAATAAGGAGCAAAGAGATGAGCTATGTAAATAATTTTATGTTACATCTTTTCAACCTATTGGTGTTGCAGTGTATACTACATAAACAAAATTACATTACTAACTAAATGAGATGAAAGTTTATCTCGGCAAGTCTTGCTACAGACTTAATTGAAGTATGAATTTGGAGCTGTATTTTTTGGCCGGTAGCTGATGGCTTTCTTTGATGACACTGGAAAATCTGATGGTGTTTGGTAGATAGCTAAGGCCAGTGAGACAGGTATGATGTAGAGTGCTTTCGACTGGAGGAATTGCATTGCTGCGCCGACATTTTCTTCTATGAGCTTGGCTACTTGTCTTTCTGTACCATCCGTAGACCATTTCTCCCAGGCTGGTTGGTTTCTTCCAACTTCACTGGCTTCTTCCTGAGCAAGGATATGGAAGACTGAGAAAGGGAGAAGATGAAGAGTTGCAGCTTAACTAAGTGGAACAACTTGTAAAGAAATGGATGTAATTAGGTGAAGTTTGTTGCTGTAGATTCAAAACTTGAAGAATGCTTGGAAGAAGTTAACTAGATACTCTTACCAATATCGTACCAGGCTTTCTTTAACTTAAAAATGTATTCTCTGATGTTTCCACAGGGGCCATGAGCTGTAGGATTGGCCTGAGACAAGTAGACGAGACATTATACTAAAATTGAAAATGGGGACAACTTCAAATAGGGACAACAAAAGAGAAACCATGCAGAAGCACTGTTTCAGTCTGCACTACCTGTCCATCTTCTCCAAGGGGTGCAGGTCCAAGGCATTATTTGTTTGATACTTTGTCTGGAGTTGATGTGAAGCTGCAAATTTGAAGTATCAAGTTAAAAAACAAATTGGGACTAACAAAGATTTTGACATAGAGCAAGATACAGAGTTCTACTACTACTTACATTATCGCTCCAGTTATGGCAGGTTCTGTGTTATCACCACGTTCCTGAATGAGTTAAAAGTAGTTGAATCAACAAAGGCAACCCAGAAAGCTTCTCTTCAATTCAGGTAACTCTAACAAAATACACCGCAACAGGAACTGCGAAAAAGCCATAGCACATCACCGCTAAACTATCAGATACTCTCCGAAACCTCGAATTGAAGCAGAATCGAAGAGGAAGAATAAATCATTAAATTTTCTACAAAATTAAAATACTCAAAACCTCGACTGGAAGAAAAAAGTTGGAAAAATATCAACTTACTCTGCAAATAAAAAAAAGGTGACATATCCGTTGTAGAAGATAGTCATCCGAGTTGTCCCAGCTGACCGTTCAGCCTCAGCCTGCAAAATCACTGAAAGAAATCAGTCAATTCAAAGCAAATAATTCACACAACCAGCACAAATCACCTACTGCACAATCAGTTCACTTCCAGAGAAGAGAGAGATACCTGGAGCGAGATGGCTGTGAACACGAATGTTGGTATTATTTCTTTCCACCTCAGCAATTCGAATCAACTGCAGCCAATTCCGTCATCAATTTACTGCAGCAAAGAATCCACAGTATATTGAAAATCATAAAATAATAATTGCCAAGATAGCAACATTTGAAACTTCAATAAAATAAGCATCATAGAGTAAGTTGTCCCATGCCACAAAGTCAGGTAATTAGAACATCAAGATGCCATGGAATTACTCAACGCAATCACTCCTTTATGATCAAGATGTTATGAAGCTATTTATCAAAAGAAAAGGAGTTACTGTATAGTAATGGAGAATATTACCAGACCAATGACATGCTTAGTAAAAAATGAGTTTGGATTCTTTGATTTCATTAGATCCCCTTGTTCACCAGTTCGGCTTGTCATCTCTCCTTAACATCTCCATCAACTGCTTTTCACTTTTGCATAGTCAATAGAACTTTATTAAATTAGAAAATAAGATCAGTGAGCACTTCATACTATTTCTTTGTATGAAACTCAAACTGAAACCACGAAAAACCATGATCTGATTGATCAAGTAATACCTAACCATCCACGTAAACCCAATGGGTCGTAAAGATAAACTCACTCAAATCAGTGGTAAGAACTCTTAGTCATGCAAACTAAGGGCATCTCCAATAGCTCATGCAAAAGCCTCTTTTATGCAAAATGTAAAGAAAATAAGGAAAAAATGAGCTCCAATAGACGATGCAAATCGCCATGCATTTTGCAGAACATGCATCTTCCTCTCCATTAATAGCTAGCAAAAAAGTAGGCATGCAAAATTGTGTGTCTATCTCTCTCCTCTCATGCATCCTCAATATGTATATTTTAACCTCTCATAACTATAAAATGTATAAATTGCATTTTACTGTTGGAACGAAATTACATATGCATGTCATGCAAAATTTTAAACATGCAAAAAATACCTACAACTATTGGAGATGCCCTAAGAGTTCAAACATACAGATCAAGTTCTGAAATGAAGAACCAGCCATACCTCTAACTTTCGCAACTGTAAGGGCATTGAAAGTTGATTTAACAAAATTCTCCAAGTAATGAGGTTGAATGAATACTTTCACCTGAGAAGGACAACCAGATGCATCATATCAAAAGAACATAAGTAATGAGGACCTTCTGAAATAATGCTCGATTTACTGTCAGATACGGGACTGAACTTACAATACCATGAAGCTAACAGAAAGTTGGGTACATATACGGAGAGTCCATAACTCCTGTGATCTCAGTGGTCGCGATCTACAAATGAAATATTGGAATCTTGACACCAGGTTGATAATTAATAATACTAAGAAACATTAACCATTAGTATGTCCATATTACGCTGTAACATGCAAAATCAAAATCATGACGACATGGCAAATGAGTTCAAAGTATTCATAAGCAATATTAAGTTTAAAAATGGGACAGATGCATGTAGATTATGATTATCTAATTTAGAGAAGGAGACAGTTTCATACAATTCATGCCAACATAAAAAAAAGAAAATATGTATCTCGTCAAAAAAATAACATTGTTCAAGTGATCCAATTGTTTTTGCATCGATATGATCAGCCATTACACGAAAGTTGTCCCTTTTTATGGGGGGTTTGCCCATCACAAAGATGCACAGAGGAAGAAGAGAAGGAACTTCATATATGCACTTTCTACTCAATTTAGAAAGAATATTGGACGTTATTCTGGTTCGTATCCATTTTTTGTGAAACTATTCATCACCATCGCAACAGTTGGAGATGTGAAACCCTAGTACAGATCGAAAGGAGCAGTGAACAGTGAAAACACAGTAAAACTTGCAGGAGAAGATCAAGCCATAGTAGGGTCTACCAGCTAGGGACCATCCGTTTGGCACCTTACAAAGGATAATCCGAGTCCCCACATCAGTTTCCACAAATGAATCCATGTGGAAAGCAGACCTAGTAGAGATTTTAGAACATACTTTGAAGAAAATAAACTGAAAATCACAGAATTAATGGAATCAATATACAATAACTATAAGCATTTAACACAGAAAATGAAGCACAAACATTTCCAGAGACAGAATCATAGGAAAAAGAGGTCTCTTCTGATAATAAAAATTGATCTAAGCTAAACCATGGATATTTTTCAAGGTAAAGGCAATGCAGCATAGGCTTTAGTCACTATTTGTCAAAATCACAAAGCCTCTTCTGCAAAAGTTTGAAGAAAGTAGTAACACTTGTTTGCGTCGAATCTCCATAAAGCATACTCATTAAAAAGAAAACTGAGGCTACACAGGATGAAACCTCAAAGGTTTCCCTAAATCCACCCACCCTACAACTCTAGCAAGCATTTTGTTCGGACGACAAAAGTTCAGCATTTCGTTATTATCGACGCAGACATATAACTGGGGACAACAAACATTAACACCTGCTAGCAAGTCCATCAGCACTACTCGACTTTGTCCAAACGACTGTAAGCCGAGCAGGACAAAAATAAACAAACAAAAATGTACTGATTCTTTCAATTGAGAGGTGTTACTGGATAACAGGCGTTGTTTTAGGCCAGAAATCTTCGCCTATATCCTTTTCTGTTTTTGTAAGAACCTTTGAATTGACAGGCCAAAATGAAATCATAACTTTTTTCAGATTTTGATAGGCCATTTATATACTCTCGCAAATGAAAAATATTTAAAAAATGACATTTCATCTAAGGAACTATTACACGGGACCAACTAAGAGGATTACTGGATAACATGTGTTGTTTTAGGCCATCAATTTTACCTATAACTTTTCTGTTTTTGTAAAAATATTTGAATTGACAGGCCAAAATGGAATCATAAATGAAATTTTCAGATTTTGACAGGCCATTCATAAATGATCCTTCTTCTACAACCAACTGTAAACAAACTGGAGTAAAAAGCCCAGATTCATGATATATATACTCATAGAGGGAAACCTACATACATCAAAACTTTAAATGCCCACAATCATTTCCAAACAGATTGCATCACAGCATTCATGGGGAATTCAAAAGATAGCAAGGAGGCATATCAAGGAAATAATGAACACAATCTGCAATTAGAAAAAAAGAAAGAAATATCTAAAGAGGGCGATCTATCATATAAGATAACCCCACTTTACAAAACACTTTTAAGGCCAGACATCCCACAATCACCATGGAAATTACTGAAAAAAATACCCAAATCACTTTAGGCCAAACATCCCACAATCCAATCATGTGAGGGAAACATTCAACCCCCATTTAAGTAGAATCAGAAGAAGCAAGAAAAAAAATTCGGAATTACTGAAAAATACCCAGATTAGGATAAACAAGGTTTGGGTGACCCAGGCATGAAATTTCCCTAATTAAGCCATGGAAGCACCAATTGGAGAAGCGAAGATATGCCAGTGTAGCACTCAATCATTAGAAAAGGAGTTATTTTTAGGGTAAGTATCTGATAACAACGTATAAAGGTGCACAATCAATTTTGTGGTACTTGCATACGCCGAAACCTGAAGATACGTCATGGAAGCAAGAACCCCGTATAGGACATCCATGTCTGATTTCTCCTCTTAGCACATCCGCACAGGCATCATACAAATGAACATCCTACAACAAAACCATCACTCACATCAAGAATTGCAGAAGAAAAGAAAACCCAACATAGTCCGAAGAAAAAGACCCGAAATAATTAGAAGGAAGACTAAAACCCACCAATTGAAATTGACGCCGCGAACGTGCATTGTTGCGGCTGGTGGCAGCGTCTGGCAGTGCCATTGAGAAGTTTCCCTGTTTGCTTGAGGAGTATCCGTGTTTGCTGTCTGTAAGGAGCTTCAACGTGTAATATTCTCAATGTGCGGAACAGCGATGTTGCTCGGTATTAGTTAGAACTACACATAGACCCGCACCAATCTCAAGCTATAATATAGCAGAAGTTAGTTAGAATTACACAACTATAATGGTTATCGGCATTTTACTGTGTATAAATCCCAATATTATTACATACATATAAGCAAATAATAGAAACAAAAAAAAAAAAACAAATTAAATTGTAAGCACTTCATGTTGACATATGCGCATACAGTTGCTGAATATAAATTTTATCTGTTCCACAAGTCGAAGGACTAAACTGACAGAATATTCAGCTGGTGAAACAATCATGGTCTAAAGTTCGTGAATAAAAAATGCTATTAAACATATAAAGAAGCATGGATAGCTTGAGGCAGATCACCAACCTTTTCATCAGCGTCATTCTTATTACATGTCCTACTGTTCTCAACCAAAACCATCGGAATAGAAGAACCCTGAAAACATTAATATTAAAGAAAATTACGTCACACTATAAGCAACCATCTCAAGCATTATTTACGTGTATGAAGGCTTGTGAGATATAAGGAGGAAAATGTAGAGATTACTAATTTTCTGCGCCGATCAAATATGATAAAAGAGTCCATTGGACGACCATACAAGAGCTTAGTTGGACAAATCTTGTGGCGTTCTGCTGCATCATCATTTTTACCCATGCTAACTATGTAACTAAATTGAATCATATAGCTTCTTCTTTACTATTAAGGCATGAAGATAACAAGATGAAGACAATTAAACTAAACCTACAGAGACTGCATACCATTGAGTCAATGTCAGAAAACAGAAATCAGGTCGATTAAATAGGGTATGTGAGTGAATACCACTACACAGGAAGCATTATGTCAAGGCAGCTTGTAAAGCTCCATTGTTCAGTTTTTCCATCCATCTTGCAGTAGGGTGGCTGGGTGGGTGTATGAAGATGGAAACATCCCTTTAGGTCTACGAGAGCCTATGCCACAAAGAGGTTGTCTAAGAATACTCAGAACCTGGAGCCACCATACAAACTGATCATATACGGTTTTTCATGAGTAAAATTGCGAAAGTATAGTAATGAAGGAGCTGATGAACCAGACGGGGCCGAGTTGTTAGACGCAACTAATCTCGCCGAGCTGTCAGACGCGACTAATCTCGCAGATGAACCAGACGAGACCGAAATGTCAGACGCGACTAATCTCGCATTTCACTATCACGACATGGAAGACAGACGCAAGAGAAGTGCGAGATGGTCACTTTTGGTTACGCCACACTGTTTTGGGCGTAACTTGAGCAACATGGATCAGAATGCCTATTATAATATGTTTTCAGAAAGCTCGCGGCGAAACAGACACGAACTGTCACACAAGATTTCAGCCCCAAAAAGTTACGCTTGACCAGCCAACGGAGACTTCGAAGATATGTTTTGCTATTTTTGGCATTTTTTTCAATTTTCGTATTTTGACTTCTTTAATTAGCCGTTTTGGGTCAAACTATCATTTATGCGTTATTTTCAATAAGGCCAGCAATTTTGGGACAGTTTTGTAATTTTGCTATTTTGACAAAATTATGTTTCAGCTATTTATACCCGGCTTGTGGATAAATTTCGTCAGACTTTGATTTTGATTTTTTCTGAATTCTAGAGAGCTTCGTGCCCTAGTTTCTTTTCCCTTTTTCATTGTTGATTCCGCTGTGAACCCACGCTTGGTGATTAACCCGGCGTCAGCAGATCAACCCCATGGTATTTTAGTCTTTTGTGATCTGGAGACAGAGTTTGTATGCAGGCTTTATGTTGTTGAATTGGATGACATTTCCTTTTCTCGTGATCATTATCTGGCAACAAGAATGGTAATTACTCTTGATATGGTTAAGCATGGTCCCAACATATTTCGTCAGTTTCTTAATTTGTGTGCATGAGGCTCTTTGCCGGTCTTAAGACACAACACAGATGAGACAATGGAGTATCCTTTGATAATTTTCGACTAAGATCCTCCTAGTGACAGTTTGGCTTTGACAATAGTACGCACGGGCATTGGCCAACTTTCATAAAAAAGGATTGTTACAAAAGTTTGTTGGTAGAAGAGTGTGACAAAGTGCTGCATTATTTTCTTCCTTTTACTCAGCCCAAAGGCGCGTGGGTAAGGTTACTTCGAGTTGGGTGAACTACTAGACTGTTTAGATGAGCAAGAATATTGCATTTCATTTGGCTCGCCCCAGAATTGCTTCTGCTCTTCGCAAAGGAGCGTATCCATTCAAAAAAATCTTTTGTAAAGCCATATGAATTTGGTTTTTACTCAGTAGTAATTCATAAGCAGCTGAACTTGAAAGTTTGTAATGTGAGTATAAAATACAGGATCAAATACTCTAGAGGGGGGGGTTGACCTTTTGAAAATTTAGATAAGCCACTGAGAGAATCTCAAGGCCTTGGAGAAGTTTTGACAAAAGACAGAAGTTTTCTAAGAACCAGTGAAAGCTTCAAGGCTTGAGCTCTGAAATACTTCTAGCCTTTGTAAACTGTTTTTGAGCTAGATGGATTGCAATGAGATAGAACAGTTGTGAAAAGTAAAGAACACAAGGATTTTACAGAGTTCAGTTACAATTGGACCTAGTCTCTGCCTGAGGGATTTAATCCCTCCAGGATTTAAATTTGGAAAACACTTCTTATTTAACAACCAGATTTATCCCTAGATCTCAAGCCTAAGTGAGTTGTCTTACACCTATACAACTTGTTGTTCCCAACCTATCTAGTAACAACTACAATCTGTTGAAACAATAAGAACCTCTTGTTGCTCACTTGAACAACAAAAATTCTAAATTTGTGAGGTTTAAGAAATCAGAATGATAACACAAGTTAAGTACAAGTATTGAATAACACAGAAAATAAATAAGCAGTGAAGCTTGGATGTGTTCTTCATATTCTTGGATAATTGAACTTCTTGTTCAGCAGTGTTGAGATCTTGATTTGTTTGAAGAGATGATTGTGTGACTTCCCCCGCAGTAGACACTCTTCTTTCTCAATGATAAGTCCTATTTTTGTCTCTCCCCCATCTCTTTGAAATTCAAACTGAAACTTATATCCAGCTACAATAACTGAATGAGAGATTATAGGAACTGCTTCTTCAAAAAATCATTTCTCAAACATGCTTCTTTCAACAGCTATGAATGAATAGCCATTAGAGTTTATTATGAGGGGTTTGAACGACGAACAACCCTGCAACAAAATTGATTTCAAGGTCAAACAAAATCCATAAAATAATCAACAAATTACTGACTGTTTTGGCACACCAGTTTTTGCAAGAAACTAGACCAACAATTCTGATAACCAGATAAACACAAGGTCAGCAATATGTAAAAGATAAAATCATGACTAAGACACTTATAGCAAGTCATTAACCAATCACAATTCTACAGATAAAAATCTGCAAGAGATAATTAGCTACGCTATAAAGACTATCAGCAGCTCAAGGCAAATCTCAGTGCCTTGGAGCTCTGTAACACTATTCACAGTTTTGAGCTTAAAACTTTCCAAACCTTGATTCAATAAAGCAGTGAACTCTGTGATTGTTAGAAACACATAAATATAGTTTAAGATGTAAAACACATTAATTCAACAACTGATCCAATGCTACACCTGCATACACAAGATTGTTAGAGCAGACTTAACTAATTCAAGAACAAACATGAACCTTCAAGGCCTTGGAGCCTTGAACATGTGCTTCCACTGTCTTTCATCATCTTCAATAAACATCCATCATTCAGTCTTCACCTCAAGGAAGAGAAATTGAATTAACAGAACTTATGTGCAAATTTGACTATGGATGAAAAGATGAATGCTGCAAGGAAAGGTTTACATGCAATGTCCCAATATGCTGGAAATTTTTAGAAGGTATGTACATAAATACATTCTCTATGAATACATTTTAGCGTACCTTCTAAATGTTGGTTCTTTCATTGCAGTGTTTGATTAGGAAATTTGGAGCAAGCGATAGGTCAGGAGTGATATGTCGAGATTTCACTGTGCGAATATACAAGATTGAGGTTGTCACATCTTATATGGGAATTGAAAAAAGACCTGAAACGAGAATAAGGAAAGAATTCAGCTCATCCATGGCATTACTTGATGCCCCGATGGCAAAAGTGGTTAAGAAAGGCAACAAAAGAAAGTCATTGACTGGCAATGGCGAAAGCACAAAATCTGATACCGAGAAAGATGTTCCTCAAAAGGGTAAGCGAAGAAAAAAACGGCAGTCGCAATGTTGATTTTTCGCGTCAAGAAACGGCAGGATCAATGTCGGTCTTAAACCAGCTCATTTTGGTGTTTTTTGCCCAGTGAGGGTTATTTTGGTTTAAGGTCCCAACGAGCTCATGTTATTGATAATTGCATGCGTAGATTACAGACAAGGAAAAAGAGGGATACAAGTGAGAGTGATGGGATTTCTTCTCTTCCTTTTTTCCCCAATAATTGATGGGTGTAAAATTTAGCAAGCTACAAGGGTAAAGTGGACATTTTTTCATCTCAGTTAGCTTATGTGATCGAGTTATAAGAGGGTGTTCTTGGGTATTATCTAAACTACGAGGTAGTAATTTGGTAATTACCCATACTTCGGAGGTGGTTTCTATCATTTATCTGACCAAATTTGCCATTCAAGAGCAGTTTTATCGAGAGTAGTCGGAAAAAAGTGAAAGAAAGTTACACAGAATAACTAAGGCAAAACTGTACAGGTACCAAAAATTTGTTTTTTCTGACACGTGGATACCCAAACTTTAAAATTGTGCACCACAGGTTCTAAACTTTCTCGTTAAGCGGGGTATCCTTCCGTTAACTTTTCATTCATAATTGGACAAAAGTCACAAAATGATGTAAAAGACTATTGCACCCTTCATTTTAACCTCTATTTTTTTTAAATGGCAAGTTTTACTAACAAATCTAATTTGCATTAGCATATTGAATAGTTTCTGAATAGTTTTTTATTGTAATAATTTCTATTTTTTCATGCAAATAAATGATAGCTTATCATTTTTATGAAAATATATATATTATTATATCTGAATTTCCAAATAAATCTTATTTGATTTGTTTGTAAAACTTGTAAGTTTAAATAAATTTGGGAGTGAAAATGAATGTCCAATAGTTTCTTTACATTATTCAGTCCAGTATGAAAGTTAACCGAATGGTATCCCGCTCAACAAATTTTGAAAGTTTGAGACTTGTGGTGCATGATTTTAAATTTTTGGCAACCTGTCAAAAAAAATAAACTTTGGGTACCCGTGATGCAATTTTGCCTATCAAACAATATAATAGTTACAAACAATTATGATGCAAACCTTCAAACTGGCCAGTCTTGTTTTTTTGGGAACTTTGTAGGACATGCAGAGCGTGAAGGATTATGGAAAGATTTGTGTTTGGAGATTTTTGAGCTAAGTATGAAGGTGAGGTTGATGCATACAAAATAAAATATGAACATCGAATAGGTGCATAGAGTAAACATGATATATTTTACTTGACAAACAGTTATATATATTGGACTGCCAAGCATGAGCCAATATATTGAGGTTTACCAAATACCCAAAAACTTTGATAAATAATACGCGGAGGCTAATGTACGTCCTGGCCCCACGCGGAAGAAACCGGCTCAGCCGGTTTTTGCCGGTAATTACGGTTTTACCCGCTAAAAGACAAAAAAATGGACCCCAGGGCGCCGCCATCAGAAATTTGGATAGAAATGTAAAGAAATGGATAAAACTGTAAAGATGGAGATAAAACTACAGATAGAAATAATTAAAAGTGGACAGAAATGAATAGAATCGGATAAAACTTAACAAACCAGATAGAAACGCAAACAACGCTCTACAACTAAGCTATTACAGCAGATTTGCAAGCACTGAAGGTTTAAAAGGAAGATACATGACTTGTGAAACATAAAAGTGGACAGAAGCACACCTTGAAACTGTCGTTTCACTTAAAAAAAATAACAATCATTGCGAAAAGTAACGCAAATGCAAGAACGATGATGCATGTGTGCGATAGCTTTTGTCTCCTTAGCATTTCTTGATTTTCAGACCTCATTCGTCTTGTTGTTTCAATAATTCTGGACCATCCTTGCATTGTCTCCTCGCAAAAGCATGGAGGTTCTTCGTCCGCCCATACAAAGTAACTACATTGAGACCCCTGAGGCAGTGGGCACCGGTAGAAATCTCGACCTGAGTTCTTTGTGTTAGGACCAGCTCTTCTCATCACTCGTATCCTTCCACAGTTACAATACCTTGGTCCATACTCGGGGTTACGACGGTATTGGTTAGAGGAGGAGTTGAATGAGGTATGTGACATGGTGGTGATGAGAATTTGAGGATATTTGGAGGAGGAGAAGATGGTGGAGAGCAGGAGTTAAATGGCAGATGTGCTTGTGCAAGAGTGGTTGGGTGTATAAGTAGGAGAAGGGAAGGGTGGTTTGTTGTTGGACATAAATGTGGAGTAAAGGGTTCATAAATACAGGTTTGACTACACTGGTACCAAAGTATATGCTGATTAACAAAGTAAAGGAATCAGTGAATGTGGTCACGAGTGGGAAACAGATTTGACCAAAATGTAGTTGAAATCCAAAACATACAGACAATATTTATGAACAGGTAGAATGTAATGTAGTTCACATGAACAAAAATAGTTAAGTTCATGGTTTTGAAACCACAACCACACAACTATTACAGCCACAGAAAGAGTCACCACCCTCATTGTCAAACAAACAGACATAAACAGGTAGAATGTAGATAAAAATCCAAAACATACAGACTTTATTTATCTCAAACAAACAAACATAAACAAAAAATGCAGATAAAAATCCCATACATACAGACTTGATTTATAAACAGGTAGCATGCAATGTAGTTGACATGAACAAAAATAGAGTTTTGGAACTACAACCACACAACTATTACATCCACAGAAAGATTCACCACCCTCATTGTCAAAATTCTCAAACAAACAGACATAAGTTAAATTGTTTTCAAAACAACACAAAATCAAATATTTCTCCTAGTGATGGACTACTCAAAAGTAACGATTCCTAAAGGCTGAATAGACCGTAGGTATGTCCATGTACTTTCTGGCAAATAAGTCCTCATTGTTTTCCTCATATTTGAATCTGTCCACATCATCAAGAAGGTCCCGTCGGAGGTCGTTGAACTCGGAACGACCAATTTCATTGGCAAGCCAGATTCTTATGTATTTTTCATTGATCTTTATCCTCCGAACAGGGTCTAGGATCAGCTCCCTCAGATTTGCCATGTAGAAGCACACGTATGCTCCACAATCATAGCTGGAAAAAGGAAAGTAAATAGTATTACATAACAATTGGATAAAAATGTAAACAATCTAGAGTGAAACATTAGTATGAAGACATTACTTGTTATGTTGCCTTGGAATGTCAGGCTTTGTCCAAACAATCTCCCACTTTCTGATGTCATGAACAACTCTATATTCTGGCAGGGATATGCTGAAATTTGAGTGCATTTGTCCAAGCTTCTCACGAATGGCATCCGGTAGGTAAATGTACCTCGACATCGGATCTAGAATGTACAATTTTTTCTCAATAAAGTGCAATACCATGAGAAAGTAATGCGTTTCGTGGATGTTGAGGGGAATAGAAACCTTTACATAAGCCAAAGAACAAACCAAGTCAAAAATGCCCTTCTTATTGACACTTGGAGGACTAGGACGTAACGCTTACCATAGACATCGAGTTCATGTCCCCCATGTACAACGGATTTATCCCACCATTTGCATTCTCCTGACCCAATGGCTGTGCATGAAAATGACCGCATTAAAGAAATGTAGTATTGATCAATCAACGACGAAATTAAGTGCAATGATTCCAGTGTTTTAATTACTTACAGCATACATGCATGGAAAGAACCATATCTTCTTTTCCTCATCAGTCCTAAATTTCTCTTGGAGGTGGAGGATGTGGGACATGCAGTCGAGCATCTGCAGATTGAATGGGTACAAGTTTGGATAATATTTTAAAACAATCAAACAGTTCTGTTAACGTTCTAATTTTACAACATAACATTCATTTGGAAAATAGAACAAAAAGTAAAGATTATTTATTCATTTACCGTATCTCGTAAGAAGGTAGGAGCCTCCAGCTGCCATGAATAATCCCATGCTATACTAGCCATTCCATTTATATCAACAATGAGGTTACTGTAGAGAAAGGGTACGTTCCATTTAATCAACAATGAGCCATTCCATTTATAAATAAACAATGAGATTGATCAATCACAAACATTTTAATATAGGGAAAGGGTACTCACTATTTAAATGGGGTCCGTAGTTCCCGCTTCTCATTCATGCCCCCAACAGCCTGACAGCTCATGTAGAAATGCAACCAGCAGTCTTCTACATCCGGCATGATTGGCAGCACAACATCAAACGTGCCCTGCATCCTTACTCTCTCCGAGGTTCTCTTTGGGCCCTTTACTGTCTCCCTCTCCCCTCCTCTTCCTCTTCCTCTACCTCTCCTTCTCCCTCTCCCTCCTCTATTCGATGGACTGACAGTATTCTTTCCGATGGGAGGAGCTGGCACCTTAGGTGATCCATGAGCAGGCCTGATGGGTGGGAAAACCCTTGGTGATGCATGACCAGGCATGGTGGGAGTTGAAGATACTTGTATTGGAGACTTCGGTGGAAGCTTGTTCGATGCTGCCTGCAATAAGAAACATATGGATAGAAATCAAAACATGACAGTATGACTCATTAAATGGATAGACATATAACTTATCAAATTGTTGCAAACCATTGAAGTGTTCTCTTCTGAAACTTCTACAGGTTTGAATGGACTTGTAGCTGTGGTATCTACAGTACTGTGCTGTTGTGGCTCTTTTGGGTCAATTTCGGCGTTGCCCTCAGATTCTTGTTGTCTGCCCTCTCTTGAATTTCCATCATTTTGTTGTTCCTCCTCTTCATGTTCTTCTTCGTCCTCTGCAGGGTACTGCATTTGTTTACCCAACCTCTTCTCTAGTACCCTCTGCACGGCCTGTTCGACAACGCTTCCTATTTGTTCATTGACCATTAACATGACCTCATCCCACTGCTCTCTTTTGCTGAAATCAGGTTTGAAATCATCTTTGGTGTGTGGGAGTGGAAGCAACTCCAGCTGCATTGTTCAAAAAACAGGGATATCAGATATGTATTTGCTGATAGAAATGTAAACCACAGAGTAGATTGATGTAGTAACAGGTCTTACTGTATTCATGTACTTTTGTACAAATTTCCATCCCGAATTCAGGTTGTCAATGTCCCATAGCATCAGTCTAGGCCTTGTCTCTGCATCTTCACATCCTTTAGGGTGTTTGTGGTGCTTTGGAACGAACTTCTCCAAATACACCATCTGGACATACAAAACAGATTTGTTATACATTTGGATAGATATTATAAACAGAGAGATAGAAAAGTAAAATGGACAGTTACCATTGGTATCAACAAGCAACCAGCCCCTCGGATTGCCTCCTTCAATTTAACCGGAGTGTGCTGAGCTTTAAGGAACTGGAGCCAAGTACCTGCCCAGTTAACATTTTCTAGCCTCTCCAGATCCATGACATACTGAACCAGTGTGTTTCTAACTCCTAGTCTTGTGTTGGGAATCCCAAAACATGCCAAAATGAACACCACTGCCCTCCTCTTCCACTCATCACTTAGTATCTTATTCTCTTTTTTCAGGAACCAGGGAAAGTAATTAGTGACATTTGTGCATGCCTTAGTGAGGTCAAGCTCACGGGCCAATTTCTTCGAAATCACATCGGATTCCTCTTGTTCAAGAATTTCCCCTGTGGTACTCACCCCAAGCAACCAGCCAACTGTCTCATCTGTGATTCTGTACTCCCGACCATGGGCAGAGATAGATTGTGTGGCAGGGTCATAGGCATCGTATATGAAAGCATTGAAAGGTTCAGGTGTATACAAAATGTCCAAATGTCTTAATCCCCCCAGTCCTATCTTCTCAATCCATTCCTTCTGCTCATCAGTCATTCCATGGTAGAGATCGCGAATCTTTGGAAGGGACATGTAACTCTGCCACCTCTCTTTTTTCCCACCATTCTTTTTATGTCCTGATTTTGCCACAACTTCCCTTTCCTTCAACCTTTCTACCACTCTTGCCTTTTTTGAAACCCTCTTTGGCTTTGCCTGTAGGACACCTTGCTCCTCTAAAATTTCTCATCTCCTCCTCTCCTGAGCTGCTTCTTTAACGTATATGTCCCTTTGGTCCTCAGTCATGGAAAACCAGTCTTCCCTTATCTTGTCTGTAATGTCTTTTGTAATGGAATCAATACCCTCAACATTCTTGTAGTAGTCAATCCTCTCCATCCTTCAAGACAGTTTAAAACAAGTTCAAAGATAGAAAGATATGTCTGTAATTCAGATATAAATCTAATACATTCAAACCACACTGTGAAGGCTCAGTAATATCAATAATAAACAAATCCATAAAATAGCAGATTGGACCGTATACAGATCAGATAACAACTTAATGCACAGAACTTAAAACAATCTTGGTTGTGGATATAAGTGGAACTCACCGAAACCGGATGAATGCTCTAGTAGCTCCAGTAGATGATTCTTGTTGTGGTGTTGTTTCTCTTTGTGGCGCTGTTTCTTTTTGTGGTGCTGTTTCTTGTGGTGGTGCTATTGCCTCATTGTACTCAGCATCCTCATGTTCCTTTTGTTTTGAAGTGGATCTTGGTTCCACCCTGTAGTCATCACCACTTTATGTCTCAGTGGATGCTGCATCCTCTTGCATCTTTCTTTGAGCCCCTTCCACCCATGCTTGCTTTGCATACTCATCCATTACATTCCATTCCCGAATCATTGAATTTCTTTGACTCTTGTTCGGCTGTCCATCCTTCCTCAGTTTATAATTGTGTTTCCTACTTTGGCTGCACAAACAACTTCCTAGTAAAACTCATAGAACACAGTTTAAAACAGACGATGAATTGTTTGAAGATATGATGGATAGAAATGTAAAATATGTAGTATGCTCTGAGAATATTATAGAGCTACAGTATGCACAATTGGACCAACCAAACAGGATACAAATGATGGATAGAAATGTAAAATTTCTAGTATGCTCTGAGAATATTATCGATCTACAGTATGCACAACTGGACCAACCAAACAGGATACATATGATGGATAGAATTGTAAAAGTTCTAGACAATATTTCATAATTTGCAGACAGAAACTTTGAACGGATATGAAATAACTCACATGTACAGTTCCAGAGCAACCTCTTCAGTGTGGTCAATATCCTCATGTGGGCTTGGGTCTCTTTCCTTCCTCTTCTTCACTGTTTTCTTGGTTTCTTTCTGTTGTATTATTACCCTGGTTGGTTTTGCTTGCCTTCTCTGTTTCCTCTTTGGTTTGACTTGTTCTTTGTTGAAGTCCAGCCTTCTCTTCAGTCTAGGGATTTTCCGGCTACCTTCTTCGGTTTCAGTTTGGGATTTTGGGGCTGGGGTAGGGTTTTCCTTGTGAACTTCCTGTGGTTTCTTCACATTATCACCTTCTCCATCCCCTACATTCCCACATTCTCCAGACCCTAAATTCGGCGGTAAATGGTCACCGGTGGGTTTCAATCCATCAAAAACACACAAAGCAAGTTCAGAAGTTGGAATACCTGTGGCTAGTGCACCGGTTGTGTCCTGAGTTTCATCAATTTCATCGACTGGTTTTTGAGTCTCTTCAGTTTCTTCCCGCCTTGGATGATGTCTTCATGCCCTTTGTTGTTATCTGGTACTCCGATTGTCTCTTGGGTTTCTTCAGTTTCTACAGCGCTTGAAGTATTTACTGGCGGATTTGCAGTTAGATCTGGGTTTTCATCTTTACTCTCCGGTATGGAGGTCTCCGGAGTTGCATCGATTTCCTCTTCATTTTGGGCTCCGGTGGTCGCCGGAGGAACCTCTATAGTTTCAGAGACATGCCCACTTTCTTCAACATCCATTGTAATCGACTTGTTCACTTCATCACAAACATCCATCGTGATTTTTGAAGGAGAAATGGATTCATCAATGGGATCCATGAAATTGCAGAAGATGAAGTAGAGAAGATGAGAGTTTGGATGAGAGAGAGAGAGAGGTCTGTGGTGGTTGCAGAAGATGAAGAGAGAGTTTGAGAGTTTGATGTGAGAGATTCAAATGAAAAATTTGAATTGAATTGACTAGTTGAGATGATGACTGAATTGGGAACCCAACTGCCATCAATGGTGGTGGTTTCACTAGCCGTTAATAGGGGGCAGTTACTTTTTGAAGCAGACGAGACATGTCATGGAGAAAGACAATTATACCCCCAATCCAGTTGCTTTGTATTTTTATCCGAGACAGCTATCGGATTTGTATGTTTTACATTTTTATCCAGAAGGGTTTAGGGTTTAGGGTTTAGGGTTTAGGGTTAAAAATGTCTAATACGCTTAATTTGCCTTCTATCTATTTTGTGTTTCTATCCAGAGGGTCACAATGTCTGTCAGAACAGAATTCAATGTTTAATATGTATTTCTTCTTCATTATTTACTGGAGAGCATTAATTTGGGCGTGCTAATGATAACTATCAGGCCTTGAGCCGCAACATTAAAGATTTATGTTGTTTCCAATGCTAATGTAATTTCCAATGATAATAATCATCCAACTCCTTGCATTCTGCATTATCAGTTTGAACTGAACAAACAACTCTCATTTTGAACTACAACTCTCTGCATTCTCCTCCAAAACAATGGAGGAAAATAGTGTTGTGTTTGGGTTACATGCTCCTGCAGATAATAGCTCATACCTTCCAGAAAATTGTGGCAACCGTCCAGATGGTATTTCAAACAACGTGGAAACAGAGGTGAATGCATCTCCTAAGAGGAAGTTTGATCTCAATGAGCCTCCTCCCACTGATGATGACGCAGATTTCTCCAATGTCATACACGATAATGATATAGTGATCGGTAAAATATATTATTGGATGTTTTTTATTAAGAGTATGATGTAGTGCACTAGTTACTTATAAATGTGCTTGTTGTTTCAGAGGGATCACTCTCTGAAGAACAAATCATGGAGAAGAGGTTCAATAGCGAAGAAGAGACGTACGATTGGTACCTTTTGTATGCATTTGTAAATGGATTCGGCATTCGGAGGGATAACCGTAGGTGTTTCGACAAATACAGACAACAAATCAAGTCAAGAATCTTCGTATGTGCCCGACAAGGCCATCGATTAAAGAAGTTCTACTTAAGGCCTGAGAGGAAGAGAGAGCATAAGAATGACACTAGATGGGACTGTCCAGCACGAATTCGTATTGCTCGATCTACCCCGAACGAACAGTTTCGTGTTAAGCAAGTCACTTCTGAGCACTCGCATCCCCTAGCGGACCCCAAAGTAACACACAAGCATAGGTGTCATAGGAAGGTCAGTCAACATGATTTGGAACACGTTATTTCACTAAGGGAAGTGGGTATAAGAACTTGTGAAGCATTCCAATTAATGGTCTCACAAGCCGGTGGTTACGCCAAAGTTGGTTACACTGTCAAAGACCTGTACAACAAGTTACAGTCATTGAGAAAGGCTTACTCTAACTCTGGAGATGGGCAGCTGGACTTGCAATACATTGACACCCTTGAGCATACCCACGGGGGTGTATTCAAAAGGTATTGTTTGAAATACTGTCCATTTGTTTGTTGTTCTACTCTATATGCCTTAGATTTCTATCTGGTATATCAAATTACTATACTGTTTCATGTTGGTTTACAATAATTGTCTCTGTGCTTATAAATACTATCCAGAATCCTGAAACAAATATCTTTGTTTTTCAGTTTCCAGTTGGGTGAAAATCAACAGTTACAAAGCATTTTCTGGCGTGACGAGAGATGCAAACGAGATTATGTAAGATTTGGAGATGTTTTGGTGCTTGACTCCACCTACAAAACCAACATGTACCTAAAGCCTCTTGTCATACTCTCCGGTTTTAACAATCACTTTCAGACGTGCGTTTTCGCAGTTGCAGTTCTACAAGATGAGACCACGAAATCGTACAAATGGGTATTAAATTGCTTCCTAGAAGCAATGGATAACAAGGTACCCATATCGGTCATAACCGATGGAGACTTGGCAATGAAAGCCGCTATTGCGGAAGTTCTTCCACTAGAGAAGCATCGTTTGTGTGCATGGCATCTATGTCGCAATGCCGAAGGAACCCTAAAGTTGGGGTCAGAATTTATGAAGGACTTTCGAAAATGCTTGAGCAAGAGATCCGATGTTAACCAATGGAATGATGATTGGCAATACATGGTAGACAAGTGGGGTATTGCGAACAAGCGGTGGGTAACGGGTGCCTACATGACGCGCCACTTATGGGCAGAGGCTTTTCTCAAGGAATTTTTTTTCGCCGGTCAGACAACTACATAAAGGTGTGAGAGTATCAACAAATTTTTCAAACAATATTTGAACTGCAAGAACAATCTCCTCGATCTTATTAAGGGAATCATGCGGGGTATCGAGAAGTTTCGTGAGAACGAGCGAGGCCAACATTGTACTTCTGACCAATCACTTCCTGTTCTAACAAGCCAATTTAAGCTACTTGAAGAGCATGCGGCCATGTTCTACACTAGGGCTGTGTTTGCGAAGTTCAGGGAGCAAGCCAGGAAGGCAAGTCAATACAAAGCTATTGGTGTTGAAGAAATACCTGAATATGACATGGATGCAATCTATGTCACAAGGGAGAAGGAAATGGCATCTCTAGTAAGTTCACATGATACACTATCTCTTATGACTGCTTTAAACTGTTATCTGTAATGTTTAGGTATAAATCTAGTTTGTCATTTGAAATATCTGATATCCTTTTTTCACAGCACAGTTCTTTCCAGTACTTTCATTCTTATCTATATGTTCATAACTTCTATCTAACATGTCAAATAAAATATCTGAAAGCTTTGATCTTTTTCCTGGCAGCACACCGTTTTCTGTCAACGTGATAATACCATGCTCTACTGTTCCTGCAAGAGGTTTGAGTCATCACATATGGTTTGTGGCCACATTATTTTTGTGCTCTTTCATAAAGGAGTTCAATTCATTCCGGAAAACTTGTTATCGAAACGATGGCAGAAGACGGATAGTGACTTCTACAAGAATGATCCAGCCATGCAGGAGCCAAAAATAAGACGGTGTGACGATCCAAAAACCCAGGCATTTCGTCGGGGTTGCATGAAGGGACGAATGGAGATGATTAGTGACATGGGTGGAACATCACAAAAGACTTACGACTATAGGCAAAAACATGTTGACTTGATGATACGGGGTATCAAGGACATTATTTTGAAGCAAGAAAATGATGAAGAGCCCGTGGTTAATGTCAACTCACAAGAGTACGCCCACGTAATGCCTCCATCCAAAGGTGATACAAAACCAAAAGGGAGCTCCAAAAATGTTCGAAAGAAGTGCGGGAGATGCCAAGAATACGGACACAATCGAACTACATGCCCGAATCCTCCAGTTGGTGTTTCCGGTCAAGATGTCGGCCAATCTCAATCCCAAGCGTCGCAACAAACTATGATTTCCAACTGCGAATACAACTGGTCTGAGGGAATGGGTGACCAAAACTCTTCAAGACATGTTGGGAATGACTGGACTGATTTATTCTAGGGATGACATTAACTATGTGAATGTTTTAGTTAAGTACCTTGACATTTTTATCCGTTATTTGACCCTTTTTGTCTGATCATTTACTGTGTTATCCGGTTCCTTGCGTTTTTATCCATTGATATGAATTCTGGATAATTCTGAATCAGTTTCTTTGCATTTTTATCCAAATCTGCGCGTTTTTATCCACTGGGGGTGGTGGCCTGCTAGAACCGGTCACCACCCCATGATTTTCCGTGTTTTTTGTCCGGTAGTGGGGGGCCCAACGCAAAAAAATTGCAAGACAGGCCCCCGGACGCACACTAGACACACCCTAAATAATAGAGTTGTAAGAATTTACAAATTTGAGATCAGTGCAAGAAACATCATGTAAACTTCAAATACCAAAACTCTCACAGTATTTTGTTGTAAAACTGGACCACAATAATGTATTAGAGAATTTAGAGTAACTAAAAAAATCAAATGAATGATTTAGAACTACTGCATTCTATCAAGAATTTCTTTTTGTCGACGTGTGAAGTACTCTACTTGAATAGAAGACATCGTAGATTAGTCGATAGCCATGATTCGTTCTTCCTCCCGCTTTTTTTTAATATCAATCAAGTTCTGCATCAACTCAAGTTTGCGAGAATTTGCAATCTTTCTATCCTTCATCATCTCCTCGAGAAGGCCGAATACCCGATTATCAAAGTAAACTAACTATAACTTCAACACAAAATAAACTAACTATAATAATACATGATATAATGAGTTCCAAACCGAATGATTTAACCGGGACCGAAACGGAATTTTCGGTGCGGTTTTTTAATTTCTAAGTTTCAAACCGAAAACTATGATATTTCATATAGACTAGGGGTGTTCACGGTCCGGTTCGGTCGGTATTAGAGGATGTGAGGCACCTAACTGAGGCCGAATACCCGAACTGAGGTTTCTTGCAACAAATTAGCACTCCCATAAAAAATTCTGTTAACGACCCTCATTAATGTTTTTTGTTCGGCTATTCAACAAGTCATCTCGACTCCATCCAGACTTCAAAACAGCCATTAGAGTTGCCAAGTTCATATTTGATTGCAGCTTCTTTTGCAATTAAACCTTTGATTGAAGTTGCTGTTTCGACTAATGGATAATGTAGAATTATGTATTATTCTAGGTATTGTATATCTGAGCATGTTTATGTTTTTGAACCAAGAACAAACATGTTTATGGCATACGAATACATAAATACTTCTACTTATACATATGCTAAATCCTAATGGCCTTGCTCAATTACATTGATTTCTGTGTTTTACTAAAATTTAAATTATATAATACAACAACAACAAAAAATTGATTTCTGTGTTTTACTAAAATTTAAATTATATAATACAACAACAACAAAAAAACTAGAGCCGGCCCTGTTCATACCGACAGGATTATACCAGAATTTCAACCTAGAGAAACAAATTTCCCGAGATCAACACGATTGTTTTCAACTTAGAAATTCGCATGCAAAAGTATCTAAACGTACGAAGAACACTGGATTCGACCGTATAACGATTAGAGGGTTTTCAGAGCAGAGACAGATCGGAGCACAGATGGGAACAGAAGAAGAGATCGCATAAATTGAACGGAGGCAAGAGAGGCTTACCGGACGGGAGGGAGAAACGGAGTCGCCGAACGTTGGAGGATCTCTCAGTAAGTGACCTGACCTATTATGGATCCGCAGCACTGTCACCAAAAAGAGAAAAAGAGGGTGATCACGTCGAAATATATATAACACTGGGGCGCTAGGGTAATTACTCTAACCATTGGGCTTCTCCGCCCAATTTGGTTTCAGAGCCCAGCTTTTTGGGCTTTGGACTTCTACAATCAAAGAAGAAGGCCGTGGTGATACATCACGCTTTCTTTTCGCAGAGACCCCTCCAAGTACATGGATATATCTATCACTTTGATGCCGTGATATTACCATAACTTGTTTATTTCCTAAGAAAAATATATGACGAGATTTTTGCATGTTTTTTCTCTCTAAAGAGATTCCTTCTCTGTAGAGAGAAACCTAGAAAAAATGGCAACGGACTATGACGATTGGGTTAGCAAGATACATTCGACGGACGGAGAAAGAGGAGAACGGGATGATCCAGTAGTAGTAAAACTGCCTTTCCCGGCGGTTGGTTTTGCTGATCGATAAACGGCGGTTCTTCATCAAGTGTAATTTATAGACCTAAATAATGCGACTGGCAAGGAAGCGCTGTTAAGTTTAGCGGCGCTTTCTCGCAAAGTGCCGTTTATATAAATGGATAGGGCGTTATCCGAAAAATTCCGTTACCATTAACGGCGGTTAGCGGGAAGTGCCTTCTGATAGGGCGCTCTCGAAGGAGCGTCGTTAACGTTAACATAGTAAAATACGGGACGGAAATAAATCGTGGTACGGTACATACGTGTATTATACGATTTTATGTTCAAAATACGTTAGTAAAAATTCGGTTTTAAAAACGGAATTTTATTAATTCGAGTATTCTATACGTACATGTATAATTCGTATAATAATTATTAATTCGGAATAAAAAATACGGGTGCATTTCTTAGTATTTTAGCATATATAATGAGTTATTTGTGTCCCACATTGCCATATTTTTATCAAATATTTAAAAACAATTTGTAAATCATGTACTCATGTGTTTATCATTTTTGATAAATACACTATTTACTCATGATTAACACATTACTTATGTAAAATAATATCAAAATATTTTTGATCAAAACTTCTATTAAAAAGCTACTGCGCATTCCTAATCTTTAAGCCTTAATTATTTTAAAAATTAATAGTATAACACATAAGACTCAAGACGCATACGCATGCATACCTACAGCTATTTCAAAATACTTTTACAGTTTTATAATAAATACTTGTAAATCTTTATACTAATAAATATTTATAATAAAGAAAATATTATTCTTTACAAAATTATTCTTTCAAAAAAAATTATGATAAGGAAATAGTAATGAAATATATAATAATAACTAATTACCATTATTCATTGCAACTTTGGACGGCAGTTTATTCGCTACAATTTTGTGTTGAAGAAGTTTTATTCGGAAGTATTATACGTTAAAACGTTAAATACGAGTATTAACTTTTTTTGGTCAAAAGTTCGAGTATTTTTCATTAGGTCCAGCAATAGTACGAAATACGAAAGTTTTTTTCATTTATACGTACGGACGGATATTAAACGGACAAATTCGGAGTATTTACTAACTAGGAACGTTAACGGCACTACGCCACAAAGTGCTGTTGATAAAAATATCATCCATTAATTTATCAATAATAAAATATTTATTGTTAGTTAATGTTAAATAAATATAATAAAGTTGTACAAAATTGTTGTCCATCCACGTCGCGATTGTTTGGTTGCATTGGTAGTATCGGAACTATTCTGAGGCGGGGTTGTCGACTAGCATGGCTACTACGTGGTGGCGCTCTGGTTCGGACGTGCGGTATTAGTTGCGAATTTTCTTATTATCAATTTTCAGAAAATTATACCCTTAAATATTTTCTAGACCTTGACGGTACGACCCAAATACGTTCTAAGAAAGAGTCGTAAAGAAAACTCTGACTGAGCACAAATTTGCTCAAAAATTAAATTACGACTCGTACAAATAAATGACAGAAAAATAATAATTAACGAAGCACCTTGGGCAACACAAAATCCTGCAAATACCTCGGAAGACCAGCGTTTCGCTTGGGGCGCACAACTGGCTGTTCATCATCACTCACCCGTTCCTCCTCGTCTTCACCATGGGGTGCCCCCACGTCACTTGTAGCAGCATCATGACATCTGAGCATTTCCATCTTGGCCAAAAGTTTGGCTTGCTCTTCTTCCAATTCAGCCAACTGCTCGTACTCTACTTTAGCCTCTTCTGCTCGACGACGCCGATCTCTACGTTGAATCACACTATGGAGTATATCATTCACAGCAAGACCAGCGCTTAAGCAATCTTCAGCCTCAAGTACCAGCTCATCCATCATCGTGAGGGAAGTATCTTCATCTACTGAAAGCCATGATCGGAGCATATCAAGAAGGAGAGCATGCAGAAAACGACGACCGGCCTGACTCGACATAGAAGAGTGAGCCAACACTTGAGCAGGATCTAGCTTAGCCTTGGCAAAAACTTGCTCATCACTCAGCACCACAGGAGCAGCAGTAGCTGGCTGAGATGAAGCCCCAGCACCTGTTTGACACGGAAAGAAAAATGATCACTTAAGGAAGCTTCAAAAGTGAACGCAAACACTCTCAGTAGAAATAGAATGCTACTACAAATTAGTACATCACCTCCAACTTCTTGAGAAATGTTTGCAGCAGAATCAGCCACCAGAGTATCAGGGACAGTGCCCTTTCCTGTCACAAACATAAATCAGCACCGGAATTGACAAAAAATAATCAAGGACAAATGAAACTAAACTAATGGTGTTTAGATGATGAGTTTTCAAAATTCTTGGTATTTTGAAATGATGAGATCTCTAATAACATATTTATAAATGATGGGAAGCTTAGTGTCACAAAGTCAAATAGGATATAAGTTTAGTTTCGTTTCTCCAAAAAGAAAAGCAATGAAACTACAACATGTATAGCTCAGAATGCACATAACAAAAATAAAGAAATGGGGCAACCAGCAGAGACCAATTTTAGAACCAGAACACGAAATATATTAGAAAACTGCAATAATATTGTGTCAAAGGAAGCATAGATACCAGCTGCACAGATATCAGTCACCCGAACATCATCTGCAACTTCTTGTGCAACGATACCAGCAGCGGCTACCAGAGATTCGGAGAGAGTGGACTTCCCTGTCACATCATAAAACATAAATCCAAACAAGGAATCAACAAAAGGGCAGAAAAATATGAAGAACGAATACTATATTATTGAAAAGAAATGAACAGACACTGAGACCAGTTTTACAAACAGAACATATAATTATAGAATGCTGACAAGTACTGTCTCAAAAGCACAAAACCATACCGTGATCCACTTTGGCAATAACAGACATGTTACGGATCTTGTTGTGAAGTACAGGTACTGAAGTGGAATCAGGATTCACGATTAGCTATGGTTTGTTATACTTCTAGTATCTCTTAAATACACAGGGAATTAATTACTGTGGAATATTTTGACCATTGTTGATTTGACTGTTGTGTTCCCCATGGAGGCAGTCCCTAGAGTATTCATAAAACATTGTGACTGCACATTCTACTATACATAGCTCATTAATCCATTTATTTCAGCCTCTTCATCTTCTGCAAAAAATCCCTCCCATGCATGAACTAACAACCTATCAGACCCCTAGATGATGACACCATTCAGTAATTCAGCATGTATATAAGATTTTGCCGACTTTCCTGCTCTTCGTCCTCAATCTTCCAGTGGAGACTGACTGTAATAGCTGATTGTTCGAATGTTCAGGCCTAGCTTTTGGACTTTTAGGCTTTTGGCTAGTGTAATTATTTTATTTTTATTCCCTTTACCGCCACTTAATATATAGAAGAGTTGCTTGAATTAGGCATGGGGAAGTTTGTAAAGTAATCCCAATTTTCTTTACGGGAAGTCGAGACCTCTAGTACTGCTCTATGCCCTGGAACATAGATGAACTTACTTGTACACAGCAGAGGAGATTATAAGTTAATCTCATTTATCAACCCTCTAAACTACACCCAAAATCATTAATGATGTCTATATCTATCTATGAAATGGTCAAATGGATCAAAAATTACTTGTAAACATTAGTTTCCATTGTGCCGATTACTTAAAGTTCAGAGGATCTCACATTTTCAATAGGCCAAATAACTAAATTTAATTGGAAAAATCCCGATCCCCGTCAAGACATGGGCGGATTCATAATTTCAGTGCAGTGGATGCTAACTTAGAGGAAAATTAATAATGTAAGAGTAACATTTTAATTTTACAATATTGAATGGGGGCTATACTGCAATTAATGTGGAGCTAAATTGAAAACATCACAAAATAAGAATAAAATTTTATTTTTTATAAGTTGAGTGGGGGCTATGGCCACCGGTCCACCGCTAGTCTCAATGTGGATCCGCCTCTGTCTAAAAGTGGATAAAATATGCATTACTAGAACTAAGAAACTCGTTCTTTCAATAATTTATTGATCTTGACTTTTTTTTTTGATATAGGGTTCGATCAGGGAAACAATTAAAAGAGATCTCGGAAGTTCCAAGTCCAAAAAACTCAAAGATGAAGAAATAATGCAGAAGAAAAGATTTAAACGAAGCCAAATCTAGGGGAGCACTATATATCTCTAGACACTCATTTTACCTATCTAAAATTGAAATCCCATAAAGAGGTAGAAGAGCAACGTGGATTTCCTGTCTTCGCCTTTCAATGTCCTCTTCTTAATTTATCAAATTTTTCTTCTTCTGCTTTTGTTAGTTTGTTGTGTTTTTTTTTTTTTTTTTTTTTTTTTTTTTTCTTGACAATTTCTGTCTTCTATCTCTTCCTCACTAGCCATTGTATTATTTATGTTTATTTATTAGTAGGAAGTTACAAAATAGCTGTCATTCTATTAGTACTTTTAGCAGAGTTGTCGATTTGGATCTATGTGTCACCATATAAGAAATTGTAGGACATTGTAGTGACAAATTTGAAGTGTGTCACTGCGAGCATATTGCAAATAGGTTTAGTGTCAATGAGCCCATACTGTAACACCCCCGATTTCCAGAGGAGCCGGAAACCGGTTGGTGCCCTCCGTACAGGGGATTTTACCCTTTCGTACAAGGAGTGGTAACCAAAAACAAGTGAAAGGAAACATCCAACTACTGATTCATTACGATAAAAGTTTACAACGTTCGTGACTGGTTCCAAACTGGACACAAAGTCTAACAAAATATTTTACAACAAAAGTGAGCACTCCGGTTAATTACTAAACTCTACTGTTTGCATGAGAAGACGTGTTCGTGATCCCAGCGCGTTACCCCAAGCAACCAATCATAATCCTGCGGGGAATTTAAAAGAAACAAGGACGCAGTTTTTCGAGTATCAGTAAAAACTGAGTGAATAATCACCTTAGCATGTAAAACAGAGTGGCTAAGAAAGGTTATCGGGTTTACATTTGAAGTAGTTTAAACAGTAACAGAGTATAAGTATAAACATCAGAGTAAAGACTTGAACTATTTTCAGAAATACAAGAACGAGTAGAAGTCACGATTATCAGAGTTCTCAGAAGTTATTTTTTTCTAAACTGAGAGTTATTATGAGTAGCCGATTCGTTTACCGAGATATTCATACGTTTCCAAACGTAAATATGAAACAAGTCATATTATTATGTCGCGGGTTACCAGGGGAGACCAGGGTGAAGTATATCATCGGATCGGATATCTAGATCAAGAATTGGGAAAACCTTTCCCGGGGAAACTTTCCCAGCGTAGGACGACAACGAGAGAGAAAACCTTTCCTCCGTGCCTGGCGTTATGGAAAACCTTTCCCGCCCCCA
Source organism: Linanthus parryae (assembly GCA_023055425.1). NCBI lineage: Eukaryota > Viridiplantae > Streptophyta > Magnoliopsida > Ericales > Polemoniaceae > Linanthus > Linanthus parryae. The sequence goes on along the minus strand of JALGPY010000004.1, from coordinate 120,430,505 downwards.
CTATAATAATAACTATGTCACAATTTGGGAAAACCTTTCCCGATGTAGGACGACAACAAGAGAGAAAACCTTTCCTCCGTGCCTGGCGTTATGGAAAACATTTCCCGCCCCCACTATAATAATAAACTATACTAGGCGGAGAGTTGTGCCATCTGAGAGAAAAATTAAAGCCAACTAAGGGAATTCCAAGTAACAACCAACTGGTTCCGGTACATGCGATCTTTCACTTTACGTTGTTAATGAATTCTGACAGTGAGTTGAACAATGAGTTTTTCGATTTGAAGACGAGTAGTAAAGTGACGATTTAAAGGCAAGTACGACAAGTTTAGAAATTTCGGAATAAAGCACGACAATTATTTTCAGATAAACGAGTATCACATGAAAGGAATTGGCACACAAAACTAGGCATGTATCACAAGTATATTTTGAGACTTGAAATAAAATCACATTTGACACGAAAGAAGATAAGTACGCAACGCTAAGCATGAATACTCACCGTGAGAGCCGTAGAGCGCTAGCTAGTCGACTACTCGTGAATAACGTTCGGATCAACTAGCTCGTCGAAGACAGGCTCTACAAACAAACACAGACAGTCCTAATCACAAAATAGTTCGATCGACAAACGTGCGACGACGCACGTGACCTATGAAATATGCAAGCGACTGCTTTAATCGGACTTCCCCAAGGTAGTTATAAACCTCTAAACGATATTACGTAATTTAGAGAATAAATTTTAAGACTATAAAACTATTTAATATCCTAATTACGATCACTAACGTTTACAAGAAATTAGAATTCTCGATAAATAGCGTAAAGAATAATTCTTATAATTGCAAAATATATATTTTTATTTATAGAAACTATTCTTAACATTTCACAATTAATATATAATTTCCAACCAATTTATTTTTATTATAATAAAAATAATAATCAAATCAAACAAATCTATTTACTTGTCAAACGAATAATATCGATATTTGTAAACACTTCATAAACTCAATACTTATTTGCTTAAAACGAAAGTAACATTATTAAGATATCTCAAACGATATTATTTATCGATTATATATATAAATGCATATACACAATATTATGAATAACTTTATTTATTTATTTTTATTTTTTTGACGAAAACAAATTTCAAATACTTAACTATATATAATTTCTAATCTATAGAAATTTAACTTTTTTATATACATCACTAAAACATTTATTTCATTTATTTATTTTAAAATAATGTAATTGACTTCTAAATAGCAAATGAAACTAAATTAAAAAAAACATATTTATATCAAAAATACAGTTTAGGTAAAAGACGCGGGGCACCCCCAAAGTTAAGTTAACTACAAACACTTTGAATAACAAGTTTCATATAGTACACATTTAACCCCTAAAACGAAACATTCTTTCACTCATGCCATCTTCTCCAAAACTTAACTTTAATTCGAGCTTTCAAAATCGAATTTAGACGATCAATAATAAACAATGGGAAGATTTGGAGCATACCCATAACAAGAAAGCGTAGAAACGGCGAAGAAATTAGGCGGGTCGAGCTCGTTTCGACGGCGGCCGCGGCGGCGATCGAAGGGGCTGCTCTAGCTGCCTTCGGGCTTGGCTCAGGAGCTCCTCCTGCTCCTTGGGAGCTCGGGAACGCGTAGAGAGCGAGGAAATGGGATGGGTGTCGCTGGATTTGTCCGGTGAAAAGCTCGGGTTGAGCTTTAATGGCCGCCGGAAATGGAGTTGCCGGCGGTCTTGGGTGCGCCGGTTGCTGCAGCTGCTATCTGCTGTTACTGGCGAAGTTACCTCGAGCGAGAGAGAGGGAAGAGAGCTACAGAAGAGGCTGGGGGTGTTGGAGGTGTTGGCGGTGATTGTGGTTTCGGTGGCTCGCGACGGCAGCAGTGGTGGTGGTGGTTTGGCCGCTGCTCCTGCCGCTGTTTCTGCAGGTACCGAGGCAGAGAGTGAGGAGGATGAGAGCTGGGTGAGAGGTGGTGATGGCATTGGTGTTTTACGGTGGTGGTGGTGAATGTTTTGTTTCTCGGCAAAACATAGAGAAACAGAGGGATAGAGGTGGAGGAGAGTAGAGGAGGTTGTGGGTGGCAGTGGTGTTGGTTGCCGAAGGTGGTGGTGGTGATGGTGTTGTGCTCTGTTTTGTGTGGTTTGCTCGGCAAAAACAGAGCAGAGAGATGGAGGTGAAGAAGGTGAAGAGGATGAAGAAATAGAAGAGAAGGAGGTGAAGAAGAGAGGGCTGGTGATGTTGATGGAAGAGGGGAAGTAGTGTGTAGGTGTAGCTGTAGCTGGTGGTTGTCGCAGGAGAGGTACGAAGCGTGGGGGTTCTCAGGCGGCTACAGCAGAGACACAGCAGGAAGCAGAGAGAAAAAAAAAGAAAACAGATGTGATGTGAGAGAGATATGATTTGGTGTGGCAGATTCACCAGACTAGGCGGTGGTTCGACATGCGATGAAAATAAAAACAAACGTGACCAAAAATAAAAACGCGACGAGAATTAAATATAAACGTGGCGAACAAAAAAAAAACGCCGATGATAAATTACGCCTCGATCGATTAATATGCGACTCGTATTTTGGTACGCGACAACAAATTTGACGCGCGATAAATAATCAATACGAAAATGAATTAATAAACTATTTTGACTTAAAAAAAATAAAAATGATAATTTGACTGTTAAACATAATTTGACTATTATAATAGAGTTCGATCGATAAAAAGAAATTTGACTTAGAAAATTCATTTGTTTTGAGAAAACTCTTAATATTTTGTTTAAAATAAAATCTACTAAACAATTAATCGGAAATTTATAATTAACTTATTATTAAAAATAAAAGATAGTTATTTTTAAATAATTTACGGCAATAATCTAGCTTGTCAAAATAAATATAAACAGACAAACAGTTAATCACTACGAAGTCAAATTACCCATAATATCTATAGCGTCTAATTCCGACTAACACTAATATCAAACAATACGATTCTCACATTTCGAATAATAAATATATTGTAAAGAGTTACTAAAATACCCCTAGAGTAAAATACGGGTTGTTACACATACAAAGAGACTCAATCAATCGTCAAAAAAATAACCCAAATCATCATCTGATTCCCCAGCCAGAGCCGCGGAAGCTGGAGCAGCTGCAACTGCAAATTTCAATATTGGATCTTCGCATTCCATGGCCAAGCGTTTCTTCTTGGATCTGAGCATTTCAATCTTGGCCAAAAGTTCAGCTTGCTTTTCCTCCAAAGCTGCCAACTGCTGTTCACAGCGTTCGTACTCTACTTGAACCTCTTCTGCTCGGCGACGCCGATCTCTACGTTGAATCGCGCTCAGGAGGATATCATTCACAGCAAGACCAGCGTTTATGCAATCTTCAGCCTGAAGTACTAACTCCTCCAGCTTCGCGAGGGAAGTGTCTTCATCTACTGAAAGCCATGACCGGAGCGTATCGAGAAGGAGAGCACGGAGAAAACGATGACCGGCCTGACTCGACATAGAACAGTGACCCAACACTTGCGCAGGATCTATCTTAGCCTTGGCAAAAACTTGCTCATCACTCAGCACCACAGGGGTAGTAGTAGCAGCCACAAGAGTATCAGTGGGAGTGCCCTTTGCTGTCATGGATTGGAATAAGACCCAACAAAAATCATTGATTAATGACACTAAACTAGGATGCTGTTTGACCTAGTTACACTAAGGCTCTGTTTGGTTCGTAGTAAAATGTTTTACAAGGGAAAATATTCTACGCGTAAAATATTTTGTGTGAAAAAGTTTTCTCCACAATTATTTTATCGTGTTTGGTTGACACTTGCCAAATGTGGGTCGTGACGGCAGTGGCAGTGATGGGTGGCGCAGAAGGTGGATGGCGGTGATGGGTCGTGGTGTAGGTAGGTGGTAGTGGTAGTTATTGGTGGTGTAGGTGTTAGTATGAGTTGCTGTTGTGCTCCTTCACTCCCCGGAAAATGGCTTACGGATTTGAAACGTGTAAATCATTTTACATCATTTGAGGGAAAACATTTTCAGGAAAACATTTTACCTCCAACCAAACAGCACCAACACACCAAAACAAGGGAAAACATTTTACGGGAAAGTGTTTTACCACCAACCAAACGGAGCCTAAACCTCCAACACTTCCTATTTCATTAAAAAGAAATCCCTGCACATTTCATTTTGAGACAGAGAGGCTCCAATTAACGAGGTTAGATTAAATTAACGGAAATCCACCACGTGACCTCACGAGCTTGGGATTTACAACCCATCATGTGACCTCTCGTGATGGGTATTACAGTAAATTTCGTTAATTTAACCTAAACCAGTAAATGATTTGAGGCTACAATTGTCTCAAATGAAAAATGCGTGGTTTTTTGATAAAATTGGAAGTGTTGGAAGCTCGGTGTCACAAATATCAAACTGCATATACGTTTAGCTCAACGAAATAATGAAATGGGACAACCTGCAGAGACAAATTTTAGAGTATACTCAATGGAAAGCTGCAATAACATTGTCTCAAAGGAAGCATGGATCGTTACCGTGATCCACATGGGTTGTAACAGACATTTTAGGGACGTTATATTTGTAGTCCATTATTAACCTACGGATCTGATCAGATGTATACTTCACCTGCACATTTCAGTTAATTCACCGATCACGACTCCAAACTCATAAAAAAAAACATTAGGAAAAAAAAACAAAACAAAACATGATACTGACCATTTAGGCGGTGAATTGTTTAGCTCTAAATTAACTGTTCCGAAGAAGTATAAAATTGTTTCCAGAAACACCCTGTAGCCTGTCAGTGTTACTCTAGATTAGCCCAATCGATGCACAATAGACAGGCGATTAGTAAATTAACTGCCACAAAGTAAGTATCTTTGCTGCTAATTAATGTGCGCAATGTTCAGCAGTAGTATCATGGTACTATGACCATAATCATCAACTTAGCCTCGATTCAACTCCGCCCGGGCAGGTTTTTCTAAAAGACATGTACTACTATGCAACTTAAATTTTTTTATGCTTTATCTTTGTAATTCCAGCTCAAAATATTGTCAGACACTCTGGGTGGGTTTGGCATGAATTTTTTTTTGGTTTTTACTTCAAAAGTTATTTTTTGTTTTTTGGATATTTTGTAAGAATTTGGTATGAAATTTTTCGAAGAGATCTTGAATTTTGGCTTTTTACCTTATAGTGTAAAATTGGCGGAAGAAAAAAGTTGGTTTTGAGTTTTTTTATGACTTCTTCCCCTTACAATGAAAATGGCAGTAATACCATCTCTATGCAATTACAATTACAACTTTTTCGTCAATCTATAGTTTCAATTTCAATGGACAAACATGATATATTCATAACTTTTACTAAACAAACAACAGAACATTACTGACTTCTTGACAATACCAATTTATTTTTTCTGGATACATACATGTTTTCTCTTTAGAATTTATTTTTAGCGAACATATACATCTTTTAACTTGTGTCATGATTTTTTTTCCAAAACATATTTTATACAAAAATCCACAAAGTTCATAGCAAACCCATCCACTTTTTATAATCTAGAACTTTAAACAGTTAAACTACATGCACTATTGCACTATGAAAATTGACATTTAGCTATGTGATATGTAACGCAATATCAGCAAATGTCAAAAGTCTGTAGGCCAATGTCAATACTATTTTTTTGAGAAACAGTGTCAATACTTTTAAACTACCTTGCATCACGCAGTGGATGCTTAAACCCAAAACATAGCTTACATTAGACAGATATCACCAAATAACATGGACTCCTTACAAAATTCAGAAACAATTATATAAAGAACCTGATACAATTGCATCAAAAAATATAACCTGATAAAAATGATTGACTTACAGATCCTTCACAATAAAAAAAATCCAGCTCTCATAATAAAATATAATTGTTTGATAAATTCGTGGGAACAAATTAAAGCAGTTCATGCAGATTAGCCATCCCAAAGACTCAAGGCACTTGAGCAGATTCAACGTTAAAACCCTAGAAATAACGCACACATGATGGATCAAACATCAAGTAATCAAATAAAAGCCCGTAAGCCTGACGGTCGGAGATAAATAGATACATACCAAACAACAGAGTCGGCAAAAAGCTTCGGACGATGTGCAGTGGGTAGAACCGAGCACTGACGAGGAGGAGAGGAAGAAATAGCGTGATAGGTCGAATTACGACTAATAATGCTAGGCCAGGGTTAATGACGGGCTAATTTTCAGAGCCCATATCATTGGTGCTTCAGTGTTGGGCTCAAGTCTTCCATAGTCCAAAAGCAAGGCGGTGACATGTTATTAGGCTAGTTTTTGCACTGAGACCCCTTAGATTATAGAAATTTTTATTTGCTCTAAGAGCACCACGTGAGCGTTGCACGTGGTGAGCTATACTATTCATTATTCATCACTACTCATGTAGGTTATAGAAAAAAAAATCAAAATTATATTTGGATATTTTCTCTATATCCCACTCACCCACTTTCATTATTATATGTCAAAGCATAAGTGGTGTAGAGTCTCACGTGTGATTTACTAACACATAATCATCGCTCGATTAGTTTATGGGTATGCATCACTTCCATTTGATTGATGCCTTGACAAGTGACAATAAATGTGTACCAAAATTTCCCTCAAAATAAATATTTTTTTTTTTATTTCCATAAGTTGGTCGGGCAAGAATGCTTGCAAATTGATGTTAGCTCAGTAGTAGAGCATTTGAAGCCCCTGCAGCAGGCTACATGAGGTCTCGGATTCGAATCGGTTATATGATGTAAATTTATATATATATATATATATATATATATATATATATATATATATATATATATATATATATATATATATATATATATATATATATATATATATATATATATATATATATATATATATAACTTAAGGGAAACGTACTAGAGAACCCTAGAGGGGCGTCTTCTCTCTTACGTCTAGGGAAACAAGGCGACTATGACTGTCGTGAAGGTAAGTTCCCCGAGGAAATCGGCGATGTCTGCGAAAGAAGAAGAGATCGCTTACGAAGTTGAGTTTTGCAGGGAATCGACAAAGGGTTTTGGACACAGCTTGATCGGTAAGGTCTTGGGGAAGATATGTTGAATGAATGGGGCGTCAAAACACTAATCAAGAAGATGTCAAAGGAACGCTCAAAGGTTAGTATTCATGAAGTTGATTATAACACTTTTATTTTCAAGTTCCCTAATGAAGCGATGCAGGAGGAGGTTCATGGATCTTCGACGGTCATATGTTGGTGCTAAAACCTTAGAAAGTTGGTGATCCGTAGGTTGCAATAGGCTTTGACACCTCACCTAGTTGAGGTTTCAAGTGATTAGCCCCAATGAATAACGAGGTTATGCTTTGTTAGGTTCATTAAGGAGGGGAAGTTGTAGTTTTCTTAAGCTTATGGTTAATTTTAGGATTACGGTTTAATTCAACATTCTCAAATTCTCCACCAGGACCACCACCACTTGTAATAATCGGAAATCAAGCCCAACATAATATCAATTTGCTAACCAAATACTTTTTACACATTTACCGTGTAACTTCTTGATATTTCATTTAGATCATTCTTGAGAATTATGGATATTACACAAGTAAACTAACAAGTATACTAAAAGAACAACAGTGCCTCCCTTCAAATTGAAGACCATCAAACAAACCATCTTATGTTCTGGAACCTCCATGATATTAAACTATCGCTTCACTTCCGTGACTCAATCCAGAAAGTCCTCTACCTGCATATTGCTGTTAAAGCTGACAACGTTGGTACTCATTCGATAGCCATTTGAGCAACTCTTTGTGACAACTTTCCTCATGAATCTCATCGAAATCTTCCTCTGAAAAATCTGTATCATCTTCGAGAACAACCGTGATTCTTCTTTTCACAGGAACTCCCATCGTATGTTGTTCAACCAGTCTTTCATCGGAAAATCCAAGGACAATGTTCCTGCTTAAGGCCCTCCCGGGTTAAAAAGCTTGCGAAGGACTATCTAATCTCCTTAAGTTAGTTCCATACTTCTTGCAACCCTTCTTCCAGAGAAACCAATATGTGGCCAACGTCACCGGTGTTGATATGATTTGTATCTTTGACAATTGAACAAGGAGATTCTCGCTATGATATCATTTGACGTAGACTAGAAGCAAAGAAAGTCAAATGACACTCTTCGAATAGTGAAAGAGATCTCTTGGATTGAGAAACTTGAAAAGGTTACGAATGAAAATTGTTCTCCGCCCCCAGGCTACAAAACTGATTGAATAAGCTGAGGACTTTAATTATTGCTAAACAGGAAAAACATAAAAGTCCTTAAAACTGGCGTAATTACTTAAGGACATAATTCTAAGACATTCAAAATTTACGGAATTATAAATTGAGTTGTCAATATGCATGGAATAATTACGTGTAAAGTGTTTATGGAAATGATAAAGAAAACGTAAAAATTGCGATTTGACCCTCTAAACGATGCCGAATCACTGGAATTTGGCGGTGCTCCCTGGAAACCAAGGGAGATACCCTCACATAGATGCTCAGAGAGTATTTGAGTATTTGAAACCTCATAGAGTTGTTTTGTTTCCAAAGGAGATACCCTCAAAGAGCTAGATCCTCCTTTTGTGTTGCTCCTTGGATTAGGTACCCTCACAGGGACAGAGGACCAGATGTGTGCATCACTGGACTTGAAGTGGGTCTCATCATTGGTGAGGGACTTGTATGCAGGATAGGCTGCTCAGCTTCAGTAACTAGGTCACCTGGCATAGCTGCTGATAAAGCAACATAGTGGGGATTGTAAGTTCCTGAAAAAGTGTCGACACAAGACGGATAAGATTCACGGTTAGTGGTAGCAGAGATGGCATTAGAAAAAACTTGTTCATCAAAGATTACATCTCTACTAAGATAAGTTCTATTACAGTTCGATCATGACAAAGATAACATCTGTAGCCAGCAGCATAACCAAGAAAAATGCATTGTTTAGTTTTTGCATTCAACTTTTTTTGTGAGAAGATTTTTGCATTCAACTTTGATTTAGTTTAAGGTCTTAGATATGGATAGCAAGCACATCGAAATACTTTGAGAAGAGAGTAATCAGGTTGTTGTTTATACAAAAATTCATAAGGTGACATGTGATTAGTGTTCTTTCTAGGCATTCTATTAATCAAGTAGACATCAACATCGACAGCATGAAACCACATAAATTTAGGCATAGAAGCTTGTTGCAACAAAGTGACATCTATGGTTTCTTTCAGCAACTCCATTCTGCTGCGGAGTGTGAGGACATGATTTCTGATGTGATATAACATTATCAGATTATTTTTTTTGAAAAAATAGATATGAAACATATTCACCTCCGCCATCAGATCTATTAACACTAATTGAATTTCCTATAGATTTTTTAACAAGAAGTTTGAACTTATGAAACAATGCAACAACATCATACTTATGATCTAAACCAAACAACCAGGTATACTAAGAGTAATCATCAATTAAAATAACATAGAATCTAAAACCATTTCTAGATTTAGATGAAGCAGGACCACATACATCAGAGTTCAATAACTGTAATGGTTTAGAAGAAGTAGAAGCAGATAACTTAAAAGGTAATCTGGTCATTTTTCCTTCGAGAAAAAACTGACAACAAAGTAGTAGGTCCTTTAACTGAAGAACAACTAGGAACAATTTGATTTAAAATAACATCAGTAGGATGACCAAGCATGGCCTTCCATAAAGGTGAAGTGATTTTGTGACATAAATAAGCTGCAACTTTAACTTTTCAATTCTTGAAGGGATTAGAATGAATTGGGTATAGACCATTATGACTCTAACCCTGATAAAGAATTTGAACCGAATCCATGTCCTGAATTGAAAATGAAATAGCATCAAATGTGAGTTTGCAGTTATGTTCAACACACAATTTATGCACATAAAGAAGATTAGCAGCAAGTCTAGGGACAGGTAAGGTATTTGAGAATTGAAAAACATGAGTGGGGGTAGATAGTAAAGCATTACCAGAGTGTGTGATAGGGAGATTTTGACCATTGCCAACAAATCCTGATCAAGTCCATTATATGTTTCAGCTCCAGAAAGATTATTGGCATCACTGGTCATGTGATTAGTGGCTTCAGTATCAGACAACCAAAATTGGGGTTGAGGTTGAACAGATGAGGTATGTGCAGTGTAGGCTGTGAGATTAGAAGGTGGATTTCTTCATTGATAAGAGTAATCCATGCGGTGCCAACAATCAACAGCAGTGTGATAATCCAAACCACATATTTGACAGTTAACAGGAGCAGAAGAATTATTAAAAAAAGATGTTTGACCATTGGTGTTTTGATTGTTATATCTCCCCCTAGGGTTTTCATAACGACCACCTCCATGTCGATGAAAACCTGACGTACCACTACCTCGAGTGGAGTCAAATCGATCAGAACCACAATAACCACCATTGAACCGGCCTCCCCCTCTCTCGGATCCATTAGGGTTACGACCTCCACGACCACGAGAATCCCGATTCCCAAAGAATGAATTAAAATTTGCAGATCCAGTATTGAGAGAGGAAAAAGTAACATTTAAATCATAAACAGCAGAGTTGGCATGCATTTTTTCTTCAGATTTTAATAAAACACGAAGTTCTTCAAGATAAATAGATGTAGAGTGCGTGCGAAGAGAAGATTTAAAGGGATTATATTCAGCCGAAAGACCAGAGAAGGTAAAAAGCAACATATATTCGTCATCAATAGTAACACATACAACAACCAATTTCTCTCTAATATACTTGAGTTTTTGCATATAAACATTCACATAATCAGAGCCCTTTTTGAGAGATTGTAACTCAGTTTTGAGTTGTAAAATATTAGCTCGGGTGAAAGATGCATACCTGCGTTCGAGAACAAGGTGACGTTGATTAGGGTTTGAACATGATATTACAAAATACAGGCTGCATGTGCCGGATTCGGGTTGAGAGAGCCATCGGCCGCCGATATTTGTGGCTGCGGCGGTGGATTTGTGCCATCCACAAACCCAAATAGTGATTGAGTACGAAGAACATCAGAAATTTGATGCTTCCAAAGGACATAATTGTTGTTATCAAGTTTATAGGGAACCAGGTAATTGATATTGGACAAAAACGAAAGGGGATTCGAAGAAGAAGAGGTCATTTTGGTGAACGGTGTGAGAGACATAAACGCAGAAAATGGGATAAAGGAGACACAGACGCCCTTTTCTAGGCTCTGTTACCACTAACTGTGAATCTTCTCCCTCTTGTGTCCATACTGTTTCAGGAACTTACACTCCCCACTCTGTTGATTTATCAGCAGCTGTGCCAGGTGACCCAATTTGCAACAACCCCCTTATCCGGCTCGGACAAGACCGGGAGGGCGATGCTAAAATTAAAGGTGGAAATCAAAAGCATAACATCTCGACATATATTATTACAGACTATTAAAAATCACATAGTGTCCTTAAGTATTTCATACGCACTAAAACATTATGCTTACACTAATCACACTAGCTTAATACTCGTGACGGTATTCTTCTTAGTGATTCCCGTACCCAGCTACATCGTAATCTTCAGCTTCTAAACCTGCGGTGGGAAGGAAAACAAGAACCGCAGTTTCCAAATTCAGCTATGAAATGCTGAGTAAATAAATACACGAGCTCGCAAACAGATGATGAAGCATGGTTTATTTTCAAAACAGTATAAAGAGGAAATAAATCTCAAAAGAGTAAAGTATGAACACATTTAAACTTCTCATCCTTTTAAATTTTTCCTTCTTAACCTTCAAACGGGGAGTGACATTCCAATCTCATCTTCTTTCATTTTCACCAACGTCCCTGTCTCGGAGAAAACCATATTTTCAAACTTTGTGGATACGGGGAAGGATCTACTATCACTAGCATCCATGATCTTAAGTGCCGTCAACCCCCTAACACTTATCGTGCCAAAAGGTGAGTACATGGAGTGACCCGGCAGGTTGGGACCGGGTTAGAATACACAGACCGAGTGAGTGTAGTCAACATCGACAATAATTATCAAAGGTCGAGTGACCGAAGTCAACACAACAATAATAACCACAGGCCGAGTGATCGAAGTCACCACGACAATAATAAGCTTCTCCCGCACAACTCTTTCCACTTTGCGTTATTACGCATTATCATTTTCGTGTGACAGTTTAAAGCAAAGCAACTTCTTTAACATGTAAGGAAATCACAAATAAAACATGTAACGCATAAATATATTTTGAGACAAGTATAAAAAATCATATTCTGACACGAACGGGATCTAAGCACACAACGCTTGGCATATTTACTTACCTAATCCAATAGCCATAGAACGTCATAGTCGTAGTACTTGCCTACGTAATCGTCACCTACAAATTGGAGCTTCTAAATCAACATATATTCAATTATGCTATAAGTCCTATCAAGAATCATATTTAATAGTTTAGACTAACCCAATACCGCTTTCCTAATTTTCCAACGCTTCTTCTAATTTTTTTGTTAACAACAAAACAACGCGTTTACTTTTAAACAAATATTAAGTTTTACGTTTCTAGAAGTGCGTATTTATTCCGAAAATTATTCATTTTAAAATACATGTATTAATAGAGAAAACGATTGCTAGTTTATATTTATGAAATTTGAGAGAAATAAATTTTAATTGAGTTTATAAGAACCTAAACAATAATTAAGAGTATTATATTTCTAACAAAACTACTTTTATATACCACACATAACGTGACGATGTAGATAAACTAGAAAGTTTTATTTCACAAGCGTTTTAGCAAAGCCGAATTGAAAACGAAGTGATTAACAGTGTTTACTTAGTTTTTCAATAAAACATTGCTAGTTTAATTTTTAACGAATGACTCATACAATATTTCAATACCTGGATCACTTTTTTGAAACGAGCACGAAAATTATTATTTATAGAAAAAAAATTAATCGAAAAATAATATTTTTATTTTCGCGTACATTATACTGTTTAAGTAAAAGATGTGTAAATCCGCCAAGTTTACTTTAAAAGATAGCATGTACCCCACCCACTCACAAAATAGTTTTAATACAAGACACTAACTACCCCACAGGTTCTCAAAAAGACAATTATCCCCTTACATCCAGCTTATGTAAAAGACACTTTAACCCCCTAACATGAACTTCAATTTAATCAATCAAAACATGGATTCAGTCACCCGAGATTGGATTTTGACTATCTAAAAATACTTAGATGGCGATTTAGAGCATACCTAGGCCAAGAATGGCCATAAACCGCCAAGAAACGAGGTGGGTTGAGTTTGCCGACGGTGAGTCACAGGGTGGAGCTCGAAGGCAGTTCATGAGACGTCCTAGTCTCCTTCTGAACCTTCTACTGGGCTTGTTGAGGTCCTAGGACCTGACTGGAAGCAACAAGGAGTAGTGGGTGGCGTTGGTGGATCTTGGTCGGAGTTGTCGCGAGCTTTAATGGTGGTTCGGAGGTGGCGGCGACCTCCTACTATGCTGATGTTGTTTTACCTCTGTTTTTTGGCAGAGGGGAGAGTGAGACAAAGCATAGGGATATGAGGGGAAAGAGAGCTGGGAGTTTGTGTAAGTGGTGGCGTTGTTTACTATGGGTTTTGACGGCGGTGATGGTGATGAGGAACAGGGTGTGAAACTGATGAGGATGAAGATGATGATGGGTTGTATAAATAGGGAAGCTTTCCAAATGATTGGTGATGATGATTGCGGCAGTGGATGCGGTGAGAAAAATCTCCCGAAGAGGAAGAACAAATGAAGAAGATGAAGTAGAGAAAACGTTAAGGTGTGGTTAACATACCAAAGGTAGAGTGATTGGGTGTAGCACATCTATGGAGTCTCGCGGTGGTCGCCCACGCGTTAACGGTTAAAAATAAAGAAAATTCTCGCGCAATTATTTACAAATGCTAATTCAATATTTTCTAAAATATTACACGAATAATAATTAAAACACTATAAATTACTCAATCTTATTTTTCGTAATTAATTTCTTATTTAGCGTTCTAAAATTACTATTTAACCCCTAAAAATTAAACGGGGTATTACATATTTACTGAAGCTGAGCAACCTATCATGCATACAAGTCCCTCACCAATGATGAGACCCACTTCAAGTCCAGTGATGCACACACGTGGGTCCTCCAGCCCTGTGAGGGTACCTAATCCAAGAAGCAACATAACAGGAGGATCCAGCTCTGTGAGGGTATCTCCTCTGGAAACAACACAACTCTCTAAGGTTTCAAATACTCAAAACACAGATACTCAAGATCAGTTATCTTCTTCAGTAACAAAGGCACCCATAACTAATGATCATCTTATGCAGACAAGGAGTAAGTCATGTATCTCTAAACGAAAACTTTGTTTTTCTTTTGTCTCAAACAAAGATCCAACTTCCTTTACTGAGGCTGTTAAACACTCTCAGCGGCAACAAGCCATGACTGAAGAGTATAACAGTCTCATAAATCAAAATACATGGATTTTAGTTCCTTTTCCACAAAATGCAAACATAGTTGGAAATAAATGGGTTTATAGAACAAAGTATAACCCCAATGGCACTTCCTTATTTAAAGAAAAACTTGTTGCGAAGGGTTGTCAACAAACACCCGGAATTGATTATGATGAAACATTTTCTCCAGTTATCAAACATACTACTGTCACAATTATTGTGTGTTTGGATGTTAACTTCGGTTGGAATTTAATGTAACTTGATGTCAAAAATGCTTTCCTTCATGGTCACCTCAAAGAAATTGTTTACATGGCTCAGCCTCAAGACTTTATCAACAAAGATTTTCCTAACCATGTTTGCAAGCTACAAAAATTCATATATGGTCTCAAACAAGCTCCTTTCACCACTTATTTGCATTATCTTGGCTTCAAAACCTCCACTGCAGACTCATCATTATTTATCAGATACTCTGGGGATAAAATTTCAATACTGATGTTATATGTTGATGACATAATTATCACTGTAAGTGATGTTACATATATCACCATGCTGGTAAGAAAGCTGAACTCTGAATTTGAAATGACTGATATTGGCAGTTTGACATACTCTTTGGGTCTGGAAATCAAAAGAGACAGATAGAATTTTCGTTCATCAATCAAAATACATCTCTGATCTTCTTTCCAGATTTAACATGAATCATTGTAAGCCTTGCAATACTCATCTGGCTCCTAGAACTAAGGTTCATGCTCTTGAAGGAGAACATCTTCATGATGTTACTCCTTATAGACAATTATTGGGGGCTCTTCAGTATCTCACCTTTACCAGACTTGATATATGCTTTGCAGTCAACCACTTGTGTCAATTTATGCATTGTCCTACGCATACACACTTGGTGGCTGCAAAGAGAATTCTGAGATATCTAAAGGATACCAAAACTCATGGCATTGTTTATAACAAAGGATACCTTCCCATTCAAGCATTCAGTGATGCTAACAAGGCAGGTAATCCCACTGACAGAAGAAGTATTGCTGGCATTGTTGTGTATCTTGGCCAAAATCCAGTACATTGGATAGCAGAAAAACAACCAACAGTAGCCAGGTCTTCTAGTGAGGCTAAATACAGAGCCCTGGCTACTGCTGCTGTTAAAATCTCTTGGCTCTTCATGCTCTTCAAAGATCTTGGCATTTATGTTTCTCAACCACCTACACTGTAGTGTGATAACATTACAGCCATAGCCATGACTGCAAATCCTATACTTCAAGCCAGAACCAAACACATTGAGATAGATTACCATTATGTTAGAGAAAAATCATTACAAAAACTTATTTCTGTTTTATTTGTGTCCAGTGCAGATCAAGTAGCTGATCTCTTCACCAAACCGTTGATGAACAATCAATTTTGGACCTTAAAGCACAAACTCATGGTGCAACAACCACCTTGAATTTGAGGGAGGTTAATAGCATAAGTATTGAAGTGTTGGGGTCAAAGTGCCATTTCCAGGAGATGAGGACCTTGAAGATAAATGACAAGGACCAAAATAAAGACTAGACAAGCTCTGTGGTCTATTCCAAAGTATGTGGATTTTGCCATTTAGCCTAAACTAGTTAGCGAGGCATCTCTCTTATTATGTTTTACCCTAAATCCAACGGTCCAAAATCAGAGCGTTGGTTCTCCTGTATTTAACCAAATGCATGTATCTGTTTTGCCTTATGGATTCAATACACCGAACCTCCATCGTCTTCATTCTCTGTTTAATCTTTGCATTTACTTCTTGCAGAAACCAAAGGTTTCAAAATCTTCAAAATGTTTTTAGGAGCCTTGTTCATCTAGCTAGCAATTATGTTCCAAATATAGGCGTACCCAACGCGAATGGACAATGTCGAAAATATAAAAGTTCGGTCGGGACTGCAATTTGATACTGCGCTAAAGGGGTGCAAGTTCAAATAGGAAAATCGCAAACCAAATCGAACTGAGCTAAACCGGACCAAAATAAACCGAACCGAGCACAAACCGTTCAAAAGACAAACCGAACCAAATCGAACCGGTTAAACCGTAATAAACCGAATAAACCGTATTGCATAAAATTCATGTATTCAAAGTATAGTATTATTATTTTCTCATGTAAAATATTGAAGCTTTGTTTATAGTCATGTGGTTCTTGCTTGAGTTTTTTTTAAACATTCTTAGAATATCAAGAAAACGGTCATAGATTCGATTTTGTATACTTTACTCCCTAATATTTGAAAAAAAGTTACATATTTTTACATTTGTTAGTTTAAATATCTAATTTTAAGGTTCATTGTGTACTAATATGCAAACTGCCAGTTTAAACCGAACCGAACCGCCTAAAACCGAGACCGAGGTGAAACCGAACCTTCGAGGTTTGAATTTTTTCTCCTCAAACCGGACCGAACCGAACCGTTTGCATCCCTAGCTAAAGGTATGTATGGAATCAAGTTTATACAATTGTTTTCTCAAGAATACTCTATTTCATGACAGACGTGTTTACTTTAAAATCAGTACGACATGCACAAATATATTAGTATCGAGCTTGTTGAGATTTGCGTGTAGCTCCAACTATGTCGTATTTCTTGTTTGTCTCTTCCTATTTCCATTACGCAAGCAAGATCTTGTCCCAATCTTTGGGATAGCAAAGCTTAAATTGTTTAAACATGCGATCTATTGTTTGAAATATAGTATATCACACTAGAGACAAGTGACCTAACCCTGTAAATTTCAACTAGTTACAAGATTAATGCATAGTGAGTTTCCAGCCTCAAAAGGTCAATGAGAAGATCACCAATTGTCATTACTTCATCAGATATTAAGTCCTAGTATACTAATATGAAAACTGTTTTGTTCTGCTGATCAAGTCGACATAGCTGTAGAGGAGGGAATAAAATTCGATACGTTAGAGAAATTTTGAGAGGGAGGGAAAGAGACAAAGAGTGACACGTAACATGTCTCACCAAAGTTTGCTAAAATATTCCAAATTTAAGAAATGACATCCCAAATGTTATTCCTTCTACCACCACTTAATATTAAGAATAGTTGCTTGATTGTGACATGCGGAGTTTTGCAAGGTAATTCCAACCTCCGACCAAATTGCAAGCACGCTAGTATTAACGTGTACCTTCACGCCATATGCAAACTAAGACTAAGATGGTACATAGCTTTTACTAGAGAGCCGCATAGCAGAATAGATGTTAATTTCATTTATCAAACCCCCATAGCCTAAGTTATTAGGATTTAGGTACTGGCCGCATACTCTTATATGTTAAAATTACCACATTATTTCCTCCATTTGTAGAGAAGTTGGAATATACTGTGAACTTTCACAGTTGCACACTGACTTGTTTATTAAAAATAGGAGCTGCGTTTTGCAATCAATATATTTATAGGAGTGGTTGCAATGCCATAATTTTAATATAGTGAAGGTATGCTATTACTAGTAGTTTTCTGGGTGAACTTTATGCTATTAGTTGAGTCTATTATTAATGATGTATATGTCAATACTATAGACTCTATAGTTGAAATTGTCAAATGGATCAAATGGAGCAAAATTTTACTTGTGATTGGAGGATCTCACCTTTTCACTAGGCAAAACAACTTTTTTGCTTTTCCTTGTTGGCCATGCTTGCTTGCACAAGTTCTAAACTCAATGAAGACAAAGTGCTGCATAGCCAAACATGCATGGTCATCAGAAATCAAACTACTCCTAGACGTTTCCCATGAATTACTCCTCTTCACTTCAATAATGTTGGAGTGTCTAAGAAAAAGATTGTGGGCTAGATCATTATTAATAAAAAAGAGTAACTATTGTCTGTTACATGTATGTGTAACAAGAGGCAAGAAGATCTTTACCCTTCATGGAGCCACCAACAAAAATCCTACTACTAGTGTTTTCTCCTGCAAAGCCAAAAAGCTTTTTGGTCAAGCTGAAAAATCATTTGGATCCCAAAACAAAATTGTCAAAATACTTTCTAGGTTAATTTAAGAGTATGTTAATCAGTCAACCACTGCTCGAGCAATGTCTGATTTCTATTGCAAAATAATCTGAGAATTACAGAATTATTCATTTTTTCAACAAATCTAACGTGCCTAGTTAAGAACCGTCAAGGGGCATGATTTGACGCTCTGCCTTTCACATTTCTGCAGGGCGCCGTGCCCAGAATGTCCCTCTCGTCCTTCAAAATTGTAAATGCTCATCATGGACAATATTGCATGAGCAGGTCAAAACTCACACGGTTAAGTAAACGATTGTGTGCCTCAAGGAGTAGACTTACTCTAGGAGATCAGCATAATTCGCGAGAATCCTGTATAAATTTGTTTTTTTAACGTGTGGTTGACATATATAAACTATACTGAATCAATGAGGTTTTGTAATTCGTGAGAAGTTTAATTTATAAAACAAGTCAAAAGCACACTAATGTTAGTACATTTGTCGAGAAGAAATTCAGGGTTACAGAAAAGAGAAAGGCAGAAGAAGATGCACCAGAGACGAAGAAAAATCAGCCTAAACAATTTCCATTTTCATGACTGGAAAAACTTTACCCTAGAGATTAGAGAAAGAGGAGGAGGCATCATTGAATTGAAAAGAGGTGGGACAAAGATCAAATTCAGCAAGATGTAGTGTCTCCTTGTCTGTTTTAACCAAATCTAGCACCCCCTTCTTTTGTGGGTCCATCAAAAGATATCCCTCAGCTAACCCAAAAATGAAACATTTCTTCAACAAGCAATCAGCATAGGAGTAGTAGTACTAGTACTAATACTAATATAAATAAAAGCACTGCCTCATTTATCTTCTTCCCTTAGATCTTCCTCTCAAGCTTTCCCTTCTCCTTCCCTCACAGTCCCACCAGTGAGATCAAAGTTTGTCACAGCAACTACTCTGACTTGAGCTTATTATAATCCACCTACATGTGCTAAATGGTGAAAGAGAGTGGAAGTAGAAAACAGGGACCAACACCCTGCGCCGCCTGCAAGCTTCTCCGGCGTAGGTGTGCTCAGGATGAATGTGTTTTCGCCCCTTACTTCCCTTCCGACGACCCCCACAAGTTCGCCACCGTTCACAGGGTTTTTGGAGCCAGCAATGTCAACAAGATGTTGCAGGTACTAACATCCCCCCCCCCCCAACTCTCTCTCTCATACTTCCACTGTTTCTTCTGAATCAGACTACTTTCCTTATTCAACTGTCTCCCTTTTTTCAGTCTATTTTCTCTGTTTTTCTCTGCGTGCTTACACTGTTTTTAGGGCAGACTTGTAAATGACACATGTTACTAAAAATTTCAAGTTTCAGGAGTTGCCGGTGCATAACCGTGCAGACGCGGTCAATTCCATGGTGTACGAAGCAAATGCCAGGCTGTGCGATCCAGTCTACGGCTGTGCAGGTGCCATAACTTCGTTACAGCACCAGATTGAGCTTCTTCAAGCTCAGTTGGCTGTGGCACAGGCTGAGGTAGTGAGAATGAGAATGAATCAAGCCTCTTCCGCCGTGTTCAGCCGCTCGGCGGCCACCACAAGCTCACCGGTTTCCTCCACCAAGTTTGCTACTGCAACCCAGAAGAAGCGGAACAGTTTTAACATGGACTTGGTGGTGGCTGATCAGGCCACTGTAGTAGGTGAACCCTTGTGGTCATACTAGCTTAGGTTTCACCATTGCCTGCCTCAGAAGTCCGAATGGCTTTTTTTTCTCTTAAAAAAAAAAGGGGAAAAAAAAGAAAAAACCATCATGAGGCTTGCTTTAGTATCCTACCTTTCACTTTCCTGCTTAATTAGCATACTTAGTAGACCAGTATGTTTCCTTTTATGTATGTATATATAGCATCTCTCTCTACCAGACCTAGAGATGAAGATGATGGATGGCTGGTGATGAATGATGATGTAATTTCCTTAATTAGCATATATAATTATGAGGTGCAACATAATTAAGTACTCTAGTCTTGAGTGGTTCAACCAACCAACCCATCCATATATATACATTAATATAAACAAGTAACACTAAACTTAGGAGGCATCACTAATGCAAAATGGGCCGTCCCTGTCCACACCTATCCCCTACGAAACAAAAGAAAAGGAGCCGACAATCAGAGACTAATCATCCTGAAGTGACAAATTGCCAAAGTAAGTTACCTCTCCCAACAAAGTATATTTCATGAACAAGCGCCAAGGTTTGGACCTCATGCTTAAGGGGGGCTAAGCATCCATCATTTGACCCAAACCTTTGTTGGCAGGGATAGGCATACATCAATGTACCTTGAATAAGTTTGGAAAATAGAGAACTACCAGCATTACCAGAATCCATCAAAGGGAAACTCTTTCATTAATATATCCAATGTTATGAATCAGTTGCTGAAGGTATCAACAACACAGGGATATTCGAGAAGAAACAAGGTATTTACGGAGACATCTGTAAATAACTGGAGGCATGTAAATAACCATGGTGTATTCACAATCAGCTCATACACGCTGACTGGCCGCATATGGACAAGTTATATGTATAGCTAAATCAAGCAAACCCCGAAAAATAGCTGGAAGCGAGGTTAAACCTCGCACAATGATGATCCTTGCGGGTCAATATATTTTCCCCTAGTTGTCTTCAGAAATCTGCAAGGAAGCCAAAAGGCAAATAGGACTGAATAAATATGCAAGCATGAATGGATAAATACGAGTGTTGAATAATTTTTCAACATGCTTACCTCTCCCAACCATCTCAGCAGACATTTAACGAGTGCTCCTGTTGAGCAACCCCTGAAATGATAAGTAAAGATCTCTGTTTTCTGTCCCGAATAGCTCCTCGGCATTCTTCAAAGTTTCCTGCAAAGAGTGACAGATTTTTTGTTGGTTTCAGTTCACAGCATCAGTTAGAGGATGAGTTTGTATAATATAAGCATTTAAGTACCTCTTTTGATTGCTTTTTAGCATTAAACTCCTTTATATTGGAAAGGAATGCACCGAATTGTTCATAAGACAGACGGCTCCTGAGTTCAAAACAAAAATCCAGATTAAAGTCTGAGAAGTTAAAGCATGACAAAAAAATATCAATTAGAGAACTGAAATTATGAACTCACCTGGCACGGCGGAAGAACTCCTTTCCATCAATTCTCGGAGTGCGTACTAATATTTTGAATATTATGGAGAAAACCAGTCAGAATGAAGAGGAAAAATACAATAGTAAAACTGTAAAAGCACTAGAATCTATACTCAATGATTCAATCTATGCAAAAGGAAAGCAACAATGTTGAGAGGAAAATGAAGGAAAATGCATTCAGTCTCTTAAAAGAACAGCAGCATTGGTTAAGAAAAGAATGAGTCGAATTCAAGCTCATAAAATTGTCTCGCGGAAATTCGAAATTTCTCCAAATTATAAAAAGTGCCAAGCTGTTGATCAGAAGTGGGATGATCGTATTTCAGTAAAACACATAGGCACACAACTTAATAGACATCAGCTAACTTTTTCTCAGTTTGATAACCTCCAGTGAGTACTACTCATTATACTTGTACAGGTAGATTGTGTCCTGAGTCCTGACTGTGCCGACTGATTTTTCTGTTGGATGAACTAAAACTAATGCTTACTGATCTAATCATTGCATCGAATTTAATAAAGAGAACAATGGTTATCATTGGGGGGTGAAACACAATACTGAGGGTAGAAATAATAGAATTGCATGACAACCAGAAAAAAAAGCTGTAGGGAGGGAAAAACAAGAGTGTATTTCCCAACACATCTCCAACCTGGTATTGGGCGGCCACGAGGAGGGGAGTTTGCAGCAGATGACTGTTGACTTGATGAGTACCATGAAGATGCTACCCCACGTCCTTCATATTGAAATTTTTCTGGGGATGTGGTGCCGGAGGCTGGCCGAGGAGATCCGGTCGTGGACATGCTTCTTGGAGTTCCAGAAGGAGTATGCCGCTGTGTCAAATATGGTGTTATGGACAATCTTTGTCCATCTTGCTTCAAAGCTGTACAACCAGAACACATCATTTCAAAGATAAAGAAGTATTCGATCAATGGCAAACAAACCACTAGAAGTGAGTTGAATACCATCATCAGTTGTGTATCCACTTTCTGAGCTGCTGAAGGAATGGTGAATTGAGTAGCCATTCACTTCCTCCTCTAGTGGAATAATAAAAGAAATGTTTTTGAAGAATAAGGGGAGGCTTTAACAATTTATTTAAAACGACGTGGAACGAAAGACTGATGCTGTAAATCGAATGAGGTTATAAGTACCTGTTGAGACATATGCTTTTGGAACTGATTGGTCATAGGTCTCAATATCAACAGTCTCCACTAGCTGTGGAAACAAAAACCCAGTAATAAATTAGTTTCTCATAAAGCAGTGTATCTTTGCATCCAGCCATGTAACATATAAGATCTCCATTTGGTAAGGTAGATTAAAAAAGGAATGGAATCGAAGCATATGCCAATTTCTTCTCATTTTTACTGGAGATGGTAAAAGGAAATTGTAATGGTGTGTTTGGACGAGCTTAAGTCAGACGAATTATATCAGCTTATCAGAAGGAAGCAGGCTTTAAAATGGGCAGATACTGTTGCGGTTTTGGAAATACCTAAAGGTATCTTAAGCCTCCGACACCTACGGTGTGAATCGAACTCACTGGAGAATTGACCATTTCTCTCCTGTTACGGCCGATACTCTTCCATTACGGACGATTCTCTATCGTAAAATACATTTATGGAATCAACTATCAAAAGTTACATGCTTAAAACTCATAGAATTACTATCCATAACCATTATGTCAACTCATTCACAATTCCGATAGCATTCTCACATTTTTAATTCCCTCGTACACAAGGTAAAAATGTAGATGGATGAAATCGGCAACTACTGAAGGGGGAAGAAGAACAGGGTATGTTAAACTTACTGATGAATCATCACTCAGTGACTGAACCAGTTGTCTCTTGAAGGTTTCCAACTGTCCAAACAGAAAAAGAATTAGTGCACATGTTAGATGCCTAGGAAGGAAGAAAAAGTAAAGGCGCCAAAATGAAATTGTAACAGAGCATAAACATGAAGACTCTTAAGTTTATGGACTCTTCCCTGGTATTAAAAAATTTAAATTTTTTTGAAGTACTTGGCCAGCACAATACAAGAACACACATTGTTGTGGAGGGACAAACAAGAACATGGGGCTATAACCTAGTGTAATTACCATCTTAATATATTTACAAGGTAAGTGAAAATGGTACATCCAAAGCCAGAAGAGGCTTTCACAAATTATGCTTTGGCTTTATACAATAGGATAGGTAACCCCAGATAAGTAAGCCCAATTATAGTTCCCATAGATGCATGGATCTTGTTCCTAGCCGTTCCTAAAAGATTTAATGAGTACAGCAAGCACACAAAGAAATTGTACCGGATGCTTGTGTGGTACTATCATTACAACACCAATTATGTACCAATAGAGAATATTGCAATAAATATGTGTTACAAATGCGGATCTCTGACTGTACTGAAGGCATAAGCTAGAATGAAACACAATCCTGTTTATCAGATAACTCAAGCAAGCACAATACCCACATTCCAACATGCACAGATGATTAAAACCAACTTGTATAATAAGGCTTGCCCCTCATGACCAGTAAATTGCACAGCACAAAATCAGCAATTTGAACGAGGTTTTAGAATCATCCACATAACTTTACATTCAAACATCAAATTGTTCTTTTATCAGTCTAACCTTAAGCAATGGTTCAAGTTGAAAACAAGATAAATGCTCTAGGCTCCAGTTTATACCGTCTCCAGACCCGCACAAGAAGTTTTTATATTTGTTATTTCTCTATTGCTGGCTTGGATGACCTGGTGTGTATAAATCGAAGAGACCACTACACTAGGTTCAAAGCTTTTGCATAAAACAATAAGGATCCTCAATTTCTTTAATGTCTGCGTTGACTTGAAGCAAAAGACGACGATCTAGGCTACAAGCGAAAATGCCTGAATTGGAATGTGTAGATAAAGGAATGGAAAGTTTTCACCGGAATAGGCTCGTCTTGACTGAAAAATACACAAATAATCCCCATTTGGATGATTATACCGGAATAGGCCCCTTTTGAAACCGATAAACAAAGTCTCGGTTCTCAGTTTGAAGCCGAGACTTGCATTATCGGTTTCTAACTCGTTAACAGCAGCTCAAAATGGATAAACTGACTATCAGTTTTGGTTTAAAACCGATACATCATTTATCGGTTCATACTTGTGCCAAATGGAAGACGTGGGAAAGATGGAATACGTGAGAGAGAGAGAGAGAGAGGAAAGAGATAGAGATATCCGGTGAGAGAGAGAGAGAGAGAGAGAGAGGATATGATAGGGTTTAATTTACATCTGACTTCCCTCACTTGCATCGATCTCTGACGAACCCGACCAAGAATCCAGACGGTGCTTTGCCGTCGAAAGTATGTCTCTCTATCACTCTGTTTCAGTGTCTGTATTTTGCCCTCTCTCTCCCTCGTTTTCTGTGGTAGAATTTTCGCACAAGTGAAAACCGATAACTGCTCTATCGGTTTTAAACTAAAGATCTGATGATCAGTCAATAGGTTTGTTAGAGGCTGCTGCAGGCTTAAAACCGATAGCTCAAGTCTCGGTTTCAAGCTATAAAACCGATACTTGAATTATCGGTTTCAAACGAGCCTATTTCGGTATTATACTCCAAATGAGGATCTTTTGGGTATTTTTTTGGCCAGAATGAGCCTATTCAAGTGAAATAATCAAAGGAATGGTTGTTCTAATTCTTAACTAAAAGGGTATGACTGGTAAGTACCAAAAATGCTTAAAAATTATCTGTATCATGTTCATATATTATCTCTTTCTATCATTCATTCAACGCCTCTTGTCCTAAGATGCTGCCGTGCTACGTGCTTGAGCAGAAAGGAATATTTTGTGGAGGGAATCACCTAAAGATGATCTTTCTTAAAATGGGTTAGTTTGGATAGGGTGGTTTTTGATTTTTATTAAAATATAATCGGGGATGTTTGGTTGTAGTTTTTTTTTTTGTTTGTTTCTACGAATACCGGTGCCCGGGTCTTGGTGTAACCAGGACACCAGATATTTTTTATTAGTTAACTGGTGGACTGGTTCAACAACCGGTGGATGGTTCCACCACAAGACAAACATTTATATGAGACGACCACTAAATGGCTGTCATGTGTCTAATATTGCAAAAAATATATATAACCAGCCGACCGGATGTGTCATCTTGGTACCGGTATACCCGGGGACCGGTTTATGATTCATGGGTTTCCTTGATTATTGAAACCTAAAAAGCTAGATAAATATTGTATAAAAAACCAAAAAAAACAGCATTGCCAAACTACCTCAATATGTATTTTCTAAGGGTAAGAAGAGAACCGGGAAAGTCCATATGGGGAAAGAGGAGTGCAGCTCAACGTAGGTTGAGGCATTGAATAGGAATAATGAATGTGCGATAACATTTTCCATAAGAGTGATTACTATATGGATTTCCTAGCGCGAGAACAGACCCTAAAATCAATAACTGCCTCACATTGTCCTGGAATCAACCAGTGCCAGAGAGACATCTAAGATCTTTATAATTGGTCACAAATTCTGGATTATCAAGTGCCACAAGCTTGATTAGTTCCTGGATCATCCTTTTCTTGTGGGATAGTGATCATCCTGTTTCTCCACAGCTCTATCTAAAAATGCATAATGGACCTGAAGGAGCCTTCACCAACAATTCTGAAACTATGGATCATCGTTGAGTTGGGTCCTCTGACCATTAGCTTGACTTGGATTACCCTGACGATGAGCCAAGTGATTATCTTGACTGTTCAGTATGCAAAAACTTTTGGTTTTGGGGGTATCCAATCAATCGACACTAACTACACAATACACCCCATCGACATATCATCGGATTTCATGACAGGCACCCCATCTAGCCATCTAATTATGTTTATTGTTTGCCTTTCTGCAAAGTTTAGTAAAGGTAGCTTCAACAAGTAACCAGAAGGAGAAGCCGGAAAACAGACTTAACGAGTAGAATCATGGATAAAGTGAACTCCTGTTCAAAGTTGAATTGAAAAGCAGTAACAAACGCGAGTTAGGTACTCATAAAACAGGAATTTGAAACCCACTGGAGCGAATGATATGTTATGATATCTGTATGAGCAGATAAGAAGTTTTTGAGGATCACCAGAAGATACTCCTTAATTGTGCGCATTCTAAGAAGGGACAGAATAGAAGCAGGAGAGTTCATATGGAGAAAGAGGCGTGACATACAAGGTAGTGGTGTATTGAATGCATATAACGAATGCGCAGTAAATAGCTGAAAGCCCTGGTTTGGACATATATCATTAAAATTAATTACTAAGTGGATTTCTTGCCTAACAACAAAACCTATAATCAAAATGAAACTGCCTAACACGTCCTGAGACCAACCAGTGCCAGAGTAGCATGGAAGGTCTTCGTTATATGTGATAAACTCGGGATTCTCAAAGGCCACGAAATGATTCATTTTACTGGATCATCATTTCCTAAGGGATAGCGATCATCCTGTTTATCCATAGCTTCATCTAAAATCTACATGAAAAAATAATCCTCAAGGAGTCATCGCTGTTGACATAACATTATCTGAGAATCCTGAAACCATGGGTCTTTACTGAGTTGACCTCACTGTAATTTGACTTGGATTAGCCTGACGATGAGCCATGTGACTATCGTAACTGTTCAGCAGGGCAAACTTTGGGGAGTATTCAAACAATCGACACTATGTTCGCAACTAAAAGCCGCATACAAATCATCTGATTTCAAAGATGACACTCCATCCATCCATTCTTATGGGTATCCAGTTTCGTTAATGTCTTCACGCAAAGCTCCGTTAACGTAGCTTCAACAAGTAAGCAGAAGGAGAACCCAAGAAACAGTCTTAACGAATAGAACTATCGATAAACTTAGCTTCTGCTCAAAGCTGAATTCAGAGATGGTAACAAAAGGAAAGTCACGGCAAGAGCTTTATAACTTCTTCAACTGCAACTCATAAAGCATGGATTCGGAAGCCACTAGAACAAACATTACATGCATCCAACCACAAAGGAAGCTACTAACTACAAAACAGATAAATGGCCATGACGAAATCTAGAAACCAATAATAATTCACAATCAGGTGTTAACTGGAATAGAAAGTAGAAGAATCTCACCTTAGCCAAATCGCGGCTATACCTCTCCCACATCGAACAATCAAAGGAATGGTTGTTCTAATTCTTAACTAAAAGGGTATGACTGGTAAGTACCAAAAATGCTTAAAAATTATCTGTATCATGTTCATATATTATCTCTTTCTATCATTCATTCAACGCCTCTTGTCCTAAGATGCTGCCGTGCTACGTGCTTGAGCAGAAAGGAATATTTTGTGGAGGGAATCACCTAAAGATGATCTTTCTTAAAATGGGTTAGTTTGGATAGGGTGGTTTTTGATTTTTATTAAAATATAATCGGGGATGTTTGGTTGTAGTTTTTTTTTTTGTTTGTTTCTACGAATACCGGTGCCCGGGTCTTGGTGTAACCAGGACACCAGATATTTTTTATTAGTTAACTGGTGGACTGGTTCAACAACCGGTGGATGGTTCCACCACAAGACAAACATTTATATGAGACGACCACTAAATGGCTGTCATGTGTCTAATATTGCAAAAAATATATATAACCAGCCGACCGGATGTGTCATCTTGGTACCGGTATACCCGGGGACCGGTTTATGATTCATGGGTTTCCTTGATTATTGAAACCTAAAAAGCTAGATAAATATTGTATAAAAAACCAAAAAAAACAGCATTGCCAAACTACCTCAATATGTATTTTCTAAGGGTAAGAAGAGAACCGGGAAAGTCCATATGGGGAAAGAGGAGTGCAGCTCAACGTAGGTTGAGGCATTGAATAGGAATAATGAATGTGCGATAACATTTTCCATAAGAGTGATTACTATATGGATTTCCTAGCGCGAGAACAGACCCTAAAATCAATAACTGCCTCACATTGTCCTGGAATCAACCAGTGCCAGAGAGACATCTAAGATCTTTATAATTGGTCACAAATTCTGGATTATCAAGTGCCACAAGCTTGATTAGTTCCTGGATCATCCTTTTCTTGTGGGATAGTGATCATCCTGTTTCTCCACAGCTCTATCTAAAAATGCATAATGGACCTGAAGGAGCCTTCACCAACAATTCTGAAACTATGGATCATCGTTGAGTTGGGTCCTCTGACCATTAGCTTGACTTGGATTACCCTGACGATGAGCCAAGTGATTATCTTGACTGTTCAGTATGCAAAAACTTTTGGTTTTGGGGGTATCCAATCAATCGACACTAACTACACAATACACCCCATCGACATATCATCGGATTTCATGACAGGCACCCCATCTAGCCATCTAATTATGTTTATTGTTTGCCTTTCTGCAAAGTTTAGTAAAGGTAGCTTCAACAAGTAACCAGAAGGAGAAGCCGGAAAACAGACTTAACGAGTAGAATCATGGATAAAGTGAACTCCTGTTCAAAGTTGAATTGAAAAGCAGTAACAAACGCGAGTTAGGTACTCATAAAACAGGAATTTGAAACCCACTGGAGCGAATGATATGTTATGATATCTGTATGAGCAGATAAGAAGTTTTTGAGGATCACCAGAAGATACTCCTTAATTGTGCGCATTCTAAGAAGGGACAGAATAGAAGCAGGAGAGTTCATATGGAGAAAGAGGCGTGACATACAAGGTAGTGGTGTATTGAATGCATATAACGAATGCGCAGTAAATAGCTGAAAGCCCTGGTTTGGACATATATCATTAAAATTAATTACTAAGTGGATTTCTTGCCTAACAACAAAACCTATAATCAAAATGAAACTGCCTAACACGTCCTGAGACCAACCAGTGCCAGAGTAGCATGGAAGGTCTTCGTTATATGTGATAAACTCGGGATTCTCAAAGGCCACGAAATGATTCATTTTACTGGATCATCATTTCCTAAGGGATAGCGATCATCCTGTTTATCCATAGCTTCATCTAAAATCTACATGAAAAAATAATCCTCAAGGAGTCATCGCTGTTGACATAACATTATCTGAGAATCCTGAAACCATGGGTCTTTACTGAGTTGACCTCACTGTAATTTGACTTGGATTAGCCTGACGATGAGCCATGTGACTATCGTAACTGTTCAGCAGGGCAAACTTTGGGGAGTATTCAAACAATCGACACTATGTTCGCAACTAAAAGCCGCATACAAATCATCTGATTTCAAAGATGACACTCCATCCATCCATTCTTATGGGTATCCAGTTTCGTTAATGTCTTCACGCAAAGCTCCGTTAACGTAGCTTCAACAAGTAAGCAGAAGGAGAACCCAAGAAACAGTCTTAACGAATAGAACTATCGATAAACTTAGCTTCTGCTCAAAGCTGAATTCAGAGATGGTAACAAAAGGAAAGTCACGGCAAGAGCTTTATAACTTCTTCAACTGCAACTCATAAAGCATGGATTCGGAAGCCACTAGAACAAACATTACATGCATCCAACCACAAAGGAAGCTACTAACTACAAAACAGATAAATGGCCATGACGAAATCTAGAAACCAATAATAATTCACAATCAGGTGTTAACTGGAATAGAAAGTAGAAGAATCTCACCTTAGCCAAATCGCGGCTATACCTCTCCCACATCGAACAATCAAAGGAATGGTTGTTCTAATTCTTAACTAAAAGGGTATGACTGGTAAGTACCAAAAATGCTTAAAAATTATCTGTATCATGTTCATATATTATCTCTTTCTATCATTCATTCAACGCCTCTTGTCCTAAGATGCTGCCGTGCTACGTGCTTGAGCAGAAAGGAATATTTTGTGGAGGGAATCACCTAAAGATGATCTTTCTTAAAATGGGTTAGTTTGGATAGGGTGGTTTTTGATTTTTATTAAAATATAATCGGGGATGTTTGGTTGTAGTTTTTTTTTTTGTTTGTTTCTACGAATACCGGTGCCCGGGTCTTGGTGTAACCAGGACACCAGATATTTTTTATTAGTTAACTGGTGGACTGGTTCAACAACCGGTGGATGGTTCCACCACAAGACAAACATTTATATGAGACGACCACTAAATGGCTGTCATGTGTCTAATATTGCAAAAAATATATATAACCAGCCGACCGGATGTGTCATCTTGGTACCGGTATACCCGGGGACCGGTTTATGATTCATGGGTTTCCTTGATTATTGAAACCTAAAAAGCTAGATAAATATTGTATAAAAAACCAAAAAAAACAGCATTGCCAAACTACCTCAATATGTATTTTCTAAGGGTAAGAAGAGAACCGGGAAAGTCCATATGGGGAAAGAGGAGTGCAGCTCAACGTAGGTTGAGGCATTGAATAGGAATAATGAATGTGCGATAACATTTTCCATAAGAGTGATTACTATATGGATTTCCTAGCGCGAGAACAGACCCTAAAATCAATAACTGCCTCACATTGTCCTGGAATCAACCAGTGCCAGAGAGACATCTAAGATCTTTATAATTGGTCACAAATTCTGGATTATCAAGTGCCACAAGCTTGATTAGTTCCTGGATCATCCTTTTCTTGTGGGATAGTGATCATCCTGTTTCTCCACAGCTCTATCTAAAAATGCATAATGGACCTGAAGGAGCCTTCACCAACAATTCTGAAACTATGGATCATCGTTGAGTTGGGTCCTCTGACCATTAGCTTGACTTGGATTACCCTGACGATGAGCCAAGTGATTATCTTGACTGTTCAGTATGCAAAAACTTTTGGTTTTGGGGGTATCCAATCAATCGACACTAACTACACAATACACCCCATCGACATATCATCGGATTTCATGACAGGCACCCCATCTAGCCATCTAATTATGTTTATTGTTTGCCTTTCTGCAAAGTTTAGTAAAGGTAGCTTCAACAAGTAACCAGAAGGAGAAGCCGGAAAACAGACTTAACGAGTAGAATCATGGATAAAGTGAACTCCTGTTCAAAGTTGAATTGAAAAGCAGTAACAAACGCGAGTTAGGTACTCATAAAACAGGAATTTGAAACCCACTGGAGCGAATGATATGTTATGATATCTGTATGAGCAGATAAGAAGTTTTTGAGGATCACCAGAAGATACTCCTTAATTGTGCGCATTCTAAGAAGGGACAGAATAGAAGCAGGAGAGTTCATATGGAGAAAGAGGCGTGACATACAAGGTAGTGGTGTATTGAATGCATATAACGAATGCGCAGTAAATAGCTGAAAGCCCTGGTTTGGACATATATCATTAAAATTAATTACTAAGTGGATTTCTTGCCTAACAACAAAACCTATAATCAAAATGAAACTGCCTAACACGTCCTGAGACCAACCAGTGCCAGAGTAGCATGGAAGGTCTTCGTTATATGTGATAAACTCGGGATTCTCAAAGGCCACGAAATGATTCATTTTACTGGATCATCATTTCCTAAGGGATAGCGATCATCCTGTTTATCCATAGCTTCATCTAAAATCTACATGAAAAAATAATCCTCAAGGAGTCATCGCTGTTGACATAACATTATCTGAGAATCCTGAAACCATGGGTCTTTACTGAGTTGACCTCACTGTAATTTGACTTGGATTAGCCTGACGATGAGCCATGTGACTATCGTAACTGTTCAGCAGGGCAAACTTTGGGGAGTATTCAAACAATCGACACTATGTTCGCAACTAAAAGCCGCATACAAATCATCTGATTTCAAAGATGACACTCCATCCATCCATTCTTATGGGTATCCAGTTTCGTTAATGTCTTCACGCAAAGCTCCGTTAACGTAGCTTCAACAAGTAAGCAGAAGGAGAACCCAAGAAACAGTCTTAACGAATAGAACTATCGATAAACTTAGCTTCTGCTCAAAGCTGAATTCAGAGATGGTAACAAAAGGAAAGTCACGGCAAGAGCTTTATAACTTCTTCAACTGCAACTCATAAAGCATGGATTCGGAAGCCACTAGAACAAACATTACATGCATCCAACCACAAAGGAAGCTACTAACTACAAAACAGATAAATGGCCATGACGAAATCTAGAAACCAATAATAATTCACAATCAGGTGTTAACTGGAATAGAAAGTAGAAGAATCTCACCTTAGCCAAATCGCGGCTATACCTCTTCGCGGTAATCGCCAACGAGTCCCTCTCCTTCGAAAGCTTCATCTGTTCATTAAACCCAATCAAAACAATTCAATCATAAACCCAATTCCCTAAAAGAAAATCAAAACACCCCCAATTACCCAAAAAGCATTAAAATTGAAACATTACATACATTGTCGTCACGAGCGATCTTCAACCGCTCATTGACATCATGATAGGCCAATTCGAGGTGACCAAACTTGTCCTCCAGCTCCACAATATAGCGATCCTTCTCGTAAACCCTCTGCCTCAGCCTCGCGACCTCCGACTCGAGCTTCGACACGCGTGAGGTGATCGCCATGGATGTGATCTTCCTCGCCACATCGAGCTGATCGTACGGATCAGTGGGTATCACCGCCAGTATCTCGTCCGGTAAATTGAAGTCCGGTCTCTGCGACATCTCCGAATTCAATTCCAATTTAGGGTTTCGAGAGAGATGGAGATTGAGCTTCGTTTCTTCTCTAAAACCCTAATTTGGGAGGGTGGGTTTGTAGAGAGAAAAGAAGAGTCGCTGGTTCAGGACAGGGATGAATATTTTGTCGAAAATGAGAGAATTTTGAAGTTGGGGCGTTTTTTTTTTCTGGGAGAGAGGGTATGTAGGGCTGTGTTTGGCAATTTAGGAGTGCGTGTTTTGCGGTTGGTTGGTCTGAAGGTTTAAATAAAAGTCCTTTTTGTTCCCTCCAAATGGGGTTTCAATTGTGTTTCTATTTTATTTTTGTTGGGTTCATGGTAGGAGCTTGGTAGGGTCACTAGCAAGGTTTTTAAACCCGTGGGTCAGCATAAACCCGTAGAGGGTGGGTAGACTCGACTCGTGACCCGTGACCCGAGACTCGCCAGGGTCACGTTTTACCTCGAGCCTTCATTTTTCTTTACGTACACAAGACTTTTACCTATGAAAAATTGATTTGTTTGAATCTTTGGTGATTAAATGATACATTTGTCTTTATGTATATGAAATTGTTTGAATGCTACAAGTTTTAAATTTAAAAGTTTTAGAATTAAGTCCAATTTATTTATTTATTTATTTATTTATTTATTTATTTATTTATTTATTTATTTATTTATTTATTTATTTATTTATTTATATTTTTTCTTGCATCGCGCCACTGATTTGAAGTAAGGGAGTAATTAAAATTTACTAAGCTAAATTATGTTTTCGATCTCTTAAATTAATCCCTCAAAAAAAAAACTTGCATATGATCTCAATAAGTGTAAATCGTTTGATATTTACACAGTCATCGGTGTGGTTGATTAAATATTAACTGTTAGAGTTTATCTCTGAATCTTGTGATAATTCCAATGGATCACCAGTGTTTGAAGTTGGATGACTATATATTCCGTTTTTTCGTCCACTAAAACATAGAAAACCTAATAAATCTACAAAATTTTCACAATAAGTAGACACGGTAAACCCGCGGGTCAACTCGCGGGTCTACGGGTTTGCAGGTTTGCACGGGTTTGTTGTGGGTTTGTCAGCCGCCGGGTTTTTGAGCGGGTCAACCCGATTGCCCATATAGACTCGTAAACTCGTTAAACCCGCGGGTCAACCCGCGGGTTTGACAACCTTGGTCACTAGTGAACTGGACAACGAAAATGAGACAGAAAATAGATTGAAGAATCGCCGTTATTATTGTTTTATGACTTCATATCCGTGTTTGTTATTTTTCTGATACTAGTGGATAATCTCTCGCTCTACGGCTCTAGTGCAAAATAAGTTCACTAGTCATACTAGTCTAAGAATATTCAGAATGACAATTTTGCAGTGCAGGAGACCAATAGACTGTTATTGAATCTCTTTAAGATTTGAACTGAATATCTCTAAACCAAAGAAATTAGAATGACAGACTTGTAGTTCGATAAGTCTCGAGTTTGAATTTCTTAGTGAGTAAAATATTGTATTGCTCGAGTGCAATAAAAAATCGCCACTATTAATTTAGGGACGTGGTGGAATATCGGAATATGTCTTTCTTTTACGGAAGGTCGAATATATGTTTGATGCAGTGGGTTTTATGGAGATCGCAACACGAGTTCCATAATGATAGTTCAGTGCTGTAATGTTGTAGCGGTATATGTCATGGTTGAATTTCTTAGTGAGTAGAATGGATGGTTGTTACTCCTAACTTGTTACTCAGGCACAACACATGTAAGATTGCATGATTAGGGTTTGATTTGAAATCAAACTTCAGCTGATGTTTCGTCATGTTAAGGTGATACGATATGCTAATGTCATTTGCAAATTATGAGTGTCTATATCGGGAAAGAAAATGCTCATTTAGTAGAAGAAATTAGAATTGGCGGAGTTATGTGGACCCAAGGGGTTAATCTGACTTTGTCAGAAATGTACTTTAACCCCTAATATTACGAGTATCTGATAACAATATCTTTACAGTAAGTGCATAAATGACCCGACTCAGTTCATATATTTTTACTAATACTCTTCAAAAAAATTAAAAACAATTGTGCCAAAGTTGTATCAATTCTCTGGCTCCGCCACTGATTAGACGCTATGAATTTTACTCGTAGATGGTTATTCAGCTTTTGCGAAACGTCGCATGAATGAAGAAGAATTCTCAAGGAGAAAAAAGATGTTTGATTACTTCATGTTGAACGTCAGCGTACACTACTATACCACTAAGTAACATTTCTTACTATTCTTGCACTTCAACTCGACCCTATTATTATTTTTTTAAATCCGAATGATGTCGCCTGTACACAAAAATATGCAGAGAATTGTCAAACCTGCAGAACAACCAGAAGAAGAAGAAGTGTCTTCTAATTGATGTCACTGTAAATCATTTTCTAATACCATAACCTGTCCTCTTCACGACTTGAACAGCTAATTCATGACAAATTCTCCCAAGCATAATCTTCTGCACATGCGCCATTAATACATAAACATAATTTTAGAATTTCCTGAGAAAAAAATATAAATTTCTGTCGAAATCATTATAATTCAGCACATGATAATCATAAAATAGTTATCACTTCATCTTCAAACTTGGCTCCCCTAATAGATTAGTAATTCATTTGATCCCCAGTAATTATCGTGATGAATGCAAGTGCAGATGCAATCTTCAAGGCAAAGTCGACGAATGCTGCTACTTACCTTTCTGGTACAGATCATCTTGCTTCTGAGATTTCCTCTTCTCAGGGTTCACCACAGTAAATTCGATAAATAATTTACTGCATCATTTGGAAAATACTGATTTAGGAAACAAAAAGCAGAAGCGCCAACCAAAACTTATCATCGCATAAGTCTCGCTGTCCCGGTATACAAATTTTACCAAACGACAATAAGCAGATTGTGATTCATCAAAACTGCAAGCAAGTAAAGGTGTCCAAGATGTTATTACTGCGTGAACAAGTTTAACAACCAGCTTTAAAATAACTGCTGGCAGGTGCTCTTTACAGTTCACACTTATTATTGGAAGTCAAGAATCGGTTCACATTACACTAAACTGTATCTCGCTTGGCCGAGCTAAGGTTGTATATCAAAAAAAAAAAAAAAAAAAAAAAAAAAAAAAAAGAACTGTTTTCTTTACACTAGTCTCATACTACCTCCGTCTTGTCAGAATCTTCCCAGTTGACTTTAGCGGTCACTTTAACCAACTAATTTAGCTAACTACATGATACGAAAAATGTTTTAATGTTACTAAAAGATTAACACATTCCTAGTATCATGTAGTAAGCTAAATTAGTCGGTCAAAGTGACTCCTAAAGTTAACTGGGAAGATTCTGTGGAAACACACAAAGTATGATTTCACATGTCACAGTCTGTTCTCTAAATCTGCCAAGTTCCCGAAATCATGGTATCTGGGATTGTACCCATGCCAAGTTCCCAAAATCATGGTATCTTTGCACTGGTAAGTTCAGAACACATGTAGGATGACACGGATGTTGACATACTTGAATACTGTACAGTGTCTTTGGCAACTCTACTTGACTGACCGCACACCAACAGTTTTTACACGGACCCGGTACTGCGGCCGATACTCATCATCGTCACTTTCATCGTCTTCACTAGAACCGTCTTCTACTTTATCCCACCGTGAGTAGTCGAGTCTTGAGTGTCCTTTTGGCTTCGGTATAGCTTTCCATCCCATTGAATTCTCTTCAGAAGATGCCTTGGTGCTCTGGGTTTGATTGGGAACAACTTCAGTCTTCAGAGTTTTACTTTGCAATTCAATCTTTTTACCGCTTCCTACTTCAGAGGGAAACAAATCTTTTCCTTGTTGTACTTCTTTGACATTAACATTTTCTTTAAGATCGCTCTTTTGATCATTTTCTACTTCTGAATGTAGGGCATCTTTTACTTCTTGCACTACCTCTTCTTTGCCTTCATCCTCACCTTTTAGATCGGCTTCGTCTTTGCATTCGTCGTCTTCCTCTTCGTCTTCTTCTTCGATTTCTTCTTCTTCGGCTTCAGGGATTGGCGCCAGTGACTTTCCTTGATCAGAAAGTATTAGTTCATGTTATTAAAATTCTAAATCAATGAAAAGATACTAAATCAATGAAGTCTCGAAATCTCACATGATAGTGACACTGATAAAGAGTAGTGAATGATGGGTGTGAAAATTAAGGTTCAAAATCTCTCTATAAACGACATGCACGGCGTAACTATCTATGAAGTTGACCTGAGCTAAAGCAGCAAATATGCATTTGAACAACTATCAAAACTAGATTCGGTACAAGTATTAGCTTATCTATCAGATAACTACAACATTTCTCAAAGTTCCACTTCAACAGGTGTGATATTGGATATCATGGTAGCAAAGGGAAAACGTAACTATAGATAGACAACATGGAGATAAGAGATATATTGGGATATGAGGTAGGATATGATTGTACTTTTACTATGGTACTGTTTCTACTTACAACTACCTTTTATATGGGGGTAGTGTAGTATAGTCTTTTACTACCCACCTTATCCCCTAATTTCTTATCCTGGCTTCAAAGATGGTGGAGGGGATAAGGAAATGAAAATTGTGGCTCCTTACACCGCACCCAAACACGGGATAAAGAGCAGGAGGTATAATACTATCCCTATCCCCTCCCTCCCTCCCTTACCCAAACGAAGTTGGGTCAAGCCTACAAATTCTAAGGGTAAAGTGCCACGATATTAATGGAGGTGGAACAGAGTTACTGCAACACAA
The DNA here is from genome assembly GCA_023055425.1 of Linanthus parryae. Taxonomy (NCBI): domain Eukaryota; kingdom Viridiplantae; phylum Streptophyta; class Magnoliopsida; order Ericales; family Polemoniaceae; genus Linanthus; species Linanthus parryae. The sequence goes on along the minus strand of JALGPY010000004.1, from coordinate 120,392,692 downwards.
GTCAAGGCTCCATTTTGACCAAACACAAAGTCGTTATCCTTTTCATAGCTTTGTTTCTAGTTGTATTCGTTGGAGGAAAACTTTAGACATTAAACATAGGAAAACAGTAACCATATGAGAATCTGAGAAAATTACCAATTGCGTCTTCAAACGGTCGTGAAGATTTTGGTAGACTTCTGATGAAGGGTTCAACTCCATCAGCCTATTGACATCAAAAAGTGCAGAGCTGTACTCCTTTAGAGTTACTAGAGTTTGGGCCCTTAACATTAATGCTCCCGTGTGATCGCGATCAAGCTCAAGAACTGAAGTACACTCTTCTGCTGCCTAAAACAGTAAATAAAGACACTGTCAGAAAAGGTCTTGCCATTAATTTGCTGTTAGAGTTTGAGACAAGGATACCCTTCAAATGATTAGGAACATTCCCTACGGACCAAAAGAAAAAGTTACTGTCCTACTGCGGTAAACCGTCTGAAAAAAGACAGAGAAGGGGTAATGGCTAGCAAAAACGCTACCTGGCAGTTTTGACCCTAGTGGAGGAAATGAGCATTTATTGAGGACACTTGATTACAAAAACAAACACACATTTGAAACTTGGAATAGACGGAACAAATTAGCATCGCATGCAAGAAGGTGAAGGAGAATACATATTTGTTCCTTTAAATGCTGATCATGTCTATATATTACACCACATCTAAAACTAATATGACCGAACCATAAATATAAACTCAAATAAATGTTTCGAATAATTAGACATTAAAGATATGAAATACATAGCACATTGCTTAGGTTCAAAACATTTACTCCCTCCGTTTGCTTTTATGCGTCCCGCTTTTTCAACCAACCGAACATTTTCTCGAGAATGTTTTAGAGTGATTGTAGCTCTACAACATTATGAAAAGATTCACCAATTCTTGTATCGTTTGGCCAGTCAAATAACCTCTTCAAAATGCTTGGTTAGAAAAGCAGGACACCAAAGAAAAAAAATAAAATCGAGGGAGTACATTTGAAGTCCATATCCCTCTCCTTCACTGTCCAGATAAAAACTCTAATCTCCCGCAATTAGGACTTCTTGATTTGAAACTTTTCCCTCGCCAGGAAATTTAAGGTAATAAAGACGGTTTTGAATCACAAAATTTAACTATTGAAGACAGAAATCTTAAGTATGCATTCTTGCTGAATATGGAACAAAAATTGCACTTATCTAGCAATCAGTTACTTGTGGCAACACAAGTCAACGCGGTGTTGTGACCACTTTTTTTCCTGAATGTTGTTACAGCTCAATTCTTTCATGAGCTGGTTGCGATATAAAAATTTGGGGATTAGAAAGGTCATCCAAAAATTCGATTTTCCCATTCATACAGTTGAAGTGCACAGGTTGAAGATATATGACTAAATGAGGCCACAAGGTTAACACTTGAACGTCAAGATCTCTAGTAATATGTCAAACCAGATATCCACAGAAACTGTCTGACTTCCTCGCTTGACTCGTAATGGTAGTTTACCAAAAGTCAAGGTTCTCAAGCTAGCTGACGACTTCATGCATCTTTACTTCAATTAAGAGCTATGCCTACAAAGATCGTGCCACTACTTTGATCACTTTTCTTTTACTCTTAATGGTAATTTGGGTTTATATCTTCCTCTGCATCCCTGATTAAAAAAAATAAATTTACGTATGTCTCTCTTAAAACGACTTTGGAGTAATTTAACCTATGTAGTATCTACCTGGACTTAAGCATGGTTACCCGTTTGCACTCGAGTATAAAAGAAATTCGATGTCCACAGAGAGCACACAGCTACATGGATACATATTTACATTTTTAATCTATCTCTTTTCTAATGGTGATTGCAAGCTGGAGAAAACCAATTAAATACTTCATGCATACTGTCAAAGTTTTATGCAGAGTTATACAATTTAAGCCTAAATCAAACTTCGTTGATAGTAATTTCTTGGTAAACACCCACTTTACCTGCCGGCCTCGTCAGTGGCGGAGTCAGGATTTTAGGAAGAGGGGGGCACAGTTTTTTTTATGATGGTTAGAGGTCTTACTCTTATGAAATGTACGTGTATAAGTCATTAAAAGTGTAATTGGGATGTCTTGGGGCCACACTTGTAATAAAAAGGGGGCACAACTGAACAAATCTTTGAAATTTGGGGGTGCATATGTAGTTCTTTAAAATATGGGGGGGGGGGGGTAATTGACCACCCTTGCCCCTCCACGCCTCCGTCTCAGGGTCTCATATTGACCCGTCTATCCTTGGTCAGGCTGTCCAGTGACGATATGCACAGTCGCACATGCAATGAGAAAAGATCATATTAGTGACAGCAGACGCCATGGATAAGCATATTGGTCATATCAGTATACAGTGTGGTCACAGTTTCAATTGTAGTTGAACTGGTTGGTGTCTTTCTTTGGGCACTAGCCACATACAATCCCATAGTAACAACTAATCTAGGAAACTAATTCTCATTTCACAGGGGTCTACTCTTGATTAGTGAAAAAACATATGGACTATGGGCAAGTGCGAGAGAACAGTTTCTTTTTTGGATAATAACCTGCCATTTATGGCTCCCTGCTTATTTATAAATTGTTCACTGAAGTTATGCATAAATACATCCTATGAATTGAAGGATTTGGAGATTAGAGAACAGAAACATTTAGTCTTTAGTTTGAACACCTCTGCAGCGTAAGTCCATATCCAGTACCATGCGACTTTAATGGTGCAATAATGCAATGTCTGGAATCTAAGATACACTCATTAGACGCCGGAAAAGTTATTAGTTATGAAAACTGTGATAAAGTAGTGTTCGCCCTCCGTAATATACACAAGAGCCAAGCGAAAATCTTTGATTAATTATAGGCACTTAAAGGATACAAAAAGCATGAGGTGATTCAACATCTAGTAATCCATGAGAATCTTTGATTTATTACAGTATACCTCGGGTGCTTCTAGGTGATTTGGTGGGTGTGGCAGGGTCAATTTGTGATTTCTGAAAGTTTTTAGTTGGGAGGCATTGTAAACTACAACTAAAAACTTTATCACATGTTTAATAGAATTGTTAATGTGTTCGGTATATATGTATGATTTGGACTATTATGGTTTTTATTGTTAATTTGCCACCTAAATGAATAGCTTGCACGCGTGTGCGCGCCTGCACACGCACGCACACACAAATAGCGCACACGCACAAATTAATCATAGCCCCTCTGCACCCACACCTTAAATTTCAGAGAACTGCCGCACTCACAGATGCACCGGGACCTGTGCTTCATAGCTAGTATCACGAATAGTCTACTGAAATATTAGCATAAGATGCCAATTCATCGTATGTTATCTATAATAATATACAACAATGCATGATTCACTCCAAAAAATATTCAGAGGGAAAATTCTGATCAACCCAATGAACCCTCGAACTTTACCATAAATTACTTCTAAAATTTTGATTCACGAAACTGTAAATATCGATCTTCACCATCGATTCTCATTTACAAAATAACTAGGAGAAGGAATTGACTTAAATCTTTTCTATTTTCACTAATCCTCAACCTGCCATTTCAAAATATTAAGAGCATATACTAATATGTTTTTGGCATATTGTTTCTTTTTCATCACAGAATACATCTCATACTCTCTAAATATAAGCTTCTTCCCCTTCCACTCTCTGGGAGCTCTTTCGGAAGAAGAGTTCAAGGTAATTGTATGTTGGAGCAGCACAATATCTATCTCATTTGAAGTTACTTTCTGCCATTCGAAATACTCTTGATTTTGTAGATTATGCAGCACAATATCATTTTGGAGTCGAGATTAAACTAAAGGAGAAAAAGATCACAGAATTGGTGCCAATTTTCCAATAATAACCTCTCAGTCTGGAGTGGATGATTAGATCATTAGGCCTAATAGTGCTTATATCATGCTGGGCCAATTCATTCAACCAACAAGGTAATACCTTGGTGCCCATAAAATGATTGCTATGGTAAGGAAATGAATTTCCATCTTAAGAAACTACGAGAGCGTACTTCATTCTTATGAAGCGGCATAGTGGTGAGAAATTTACAACTTTAACAAAGGGTCGATGACACATCTAACCCTCAAGGACTCAACATTTCCCCTAAAAATGACATTTATTGTCAAAACTTAATAGATGGTATAAGTAGCTTTTACTTTGATAGATGAAGGAACAAATGTGCTTTGAGAGAAAGCAATACTCTTTTGCACGTTGTCGGCTTAAAATTAAATATAATATACTGATAATTTTGCAAATCATGTTTGGCTTTTGGCTGGTAAGAGGTGCTCTAAGGTAACAAATAGAATAAAGTTGTTTTTTTCAAATTAAAGAAGAAAAGTTGTTTTCAATAAAAATGCTAGCGTATTTATATGTCAACAATGCCGTTGTAATCATCCTCCATTTAACAAGTTTCAGCAGTATGGATGGATCAAAGGTGACAGTTTTAACTTGTTAACGACTTGAATAGGGGTTGATATCATAGGAAATATCAAAACCTTGTTAACAGTCACAAAATAGGGGTTGGTATCATTTGGTTTAGTTCATAACCCCATTTAATTTTCGGTTCACGTATGAAACCTAAACACAAAAGGCGGGGATCACATATTCCCATTACTCCAGCTGGTCGGAGATATACACAATAATTTTGTTTCTTTTATTTTTCCTTAAAGTCCTAAATTGGGTAAAATCCGATGTTCATCCCTACACCCCCAAGATTCCCAGATGAGCTGTCATTCATGTGAAAGTAGGTGATCCAGCTAACACACTTGTAAAAAACACAATCAACTAAGGTAAGCTCGGAAACTACCAAAATGGTAGCATTCTTTGATAATAACGCAGCTGTAACAGCACCCCACCCGAGGAACCCGAGTTTAATAAACAATTAGCTGAATTTTATCGCGAAAACAGAAGACGGTCCTTCCTTTCACACTCTTATCTACCGAAAAAAAGCAACAAACAGGAACGTTCACTGTTCTTATTGGGTGGGTTTGGTATGGCTTATTTTCAGCTTTTAATCCACTTTCGACTTTTAATCTGTTTTGAGCTTTTCTGAAAGGTTTGGTATGACTTTTTCTGTGACAGCTTTTGAATTTTGGCTTTTGTCTTGTAGTGTAAAACTGAATTGAGAAAAAAGTTGGGTTTCATGAACTTTTTTTGGACTTTTTTCTTCCTAAACAATAAAAATGACCAATTTATCTCTACTTTTTTTGTACCAACATACTATGACATCTAATTAGACCTACTATAATTTTATTAGTAAATATAAAAAATATAAAATAATAATTTTCACTAACAAACAAAAGTGTTGCATCCTAACTTTTTTACAGCATAACTTTTTTCACCAAACCCATACATATTTTTTCATCAACTTCCTTGTCATGAACTTTTTTCACAACAACTTAAAAGTCGACTTAAAAGTCCAAAAAGTCATACCAAACCCACCCATTGTCTTACAATTGCTTTATTTACGTTTTAGTTGGTGAATTTGCTGTAACGAAAGAAATGGGAATACAATTAGGTCATTTTCTCACCAAATTCCATAACCTGTAGTTCCAAATACAAAAAGTCAATTTCAAGAAACAACATTCTTCTTAACCCTAACATATCAAAAGAAGTCTCATCTCCCACATTTCTCTCCCCAATTCTCTCAATCCAAACAGGGTATTATTAGCTATCAGGGTACAGAACAGCCCAGAACCCAAAAGTCAATTCACCTTAAAAAACCAAACAATCTTGAAATCAACTGAAACATACACAGACGAATAGAGATAAGAATCGTAAAGGAACCTTTTTGAAATCGTGGAGCTTGAGGAAGCAAGCAGCTCTGTTACTGTGAAGAGCGATCTTCTGAGGCTTGGTCCTCGCCATTCCAAGGGCTTGCGTGTAGAAACTCAAAGCCTCCTCGTATCGTCCCTCACGATACATCTGGTGAGCCCTCTCGATCTTGTTCATCGGCGCCGACATGACTCCGATCACTTCGAATTCACCCAAATCGCTGATTCTAGGATAAACCCAGATCAGAGAGAGCCAATCACTGTGCAGAATTTGAAATTGGAAAGACCAAATTCAAAATTTCAAAAGGGGTTTTACGTTTGTCTCTGTGTGTGTGTATGTATGTATGTGATGTGGGTATGTACAGATACGAGAGATGAGTCTGCGGAGAAGAAGATAGGCAACGACGAGATTTGGGGTGAAATGGGAGAGATTTGGGGGTGCTTTTTGGGTCTTCCTGGAAGAAATTGGGAAAAAAACCATTTATCACTTTTTTGGTGCAAACTAACCATAGACTTTTTGTCTTCTATTTTGACCTTTATTTGAGAAAATAATTAAAAAGTAATAACCTAATTAGACTAATAAAATCAGTTCATATTAAAAAACAATAAAAATTCAAAAAGTTACTTTTACTCTCCACCTCTCTCCCCTCTCTCTCTTCTCTCCCGATTAAAACAAGAAGAAACCCAACGGTTTCTCCTTCTTCTTCACCAACACTCTCTTCACTCTCTTCACTTTCTTCCTCCGCCTCCATACTCTCCGGCGACCTCCAACACTCCTCTCTCTCTCGCTCTCATGGACTCCCAACCCTCTCCCACACACACGGTGAACCAAGTGCTTGGAGATCTCAACTCCGGCGGCCAAGGGGCGTCTTCCCCGTCCTCTTCTCCGGCGCCGACGGGTGTAGTGGCTGCGGCGGCGGCTCTTCCGGCACCGCCTCCTCCCTCTGCACCGGCCAATGTGGCCCAAGAGGTGAGTTTCTTTCACCTCTTCAAGTTTTATTCATCAAACTCATGTTCTAGGGTTAGATAAAATTGATATTGTGTTGCTTTTTTGGTGCAAAATTGGTTCATGAAATCAAACTGTTCTGTAAATTTCACGACTACGTTCATGTAAAAATCATGTTGATGAACCACTGGGCGTACAAGAACATCAATTTTGACTGATTAATCACATAGGGCGTATACAATTTGATAAATTTTGACTGAAAATCATGAAGGGCGCCTTGGGGCGCATAATTTTGTGTGTTGGGGCATACAGAAGATGTTGTATGCGCCCTAGATGAGAAACAAGGAAAATTTTTGACCCAGTTGCCCAGGGGCGCATACAGGGGCGTCTGGCATCCTACCAGGCGCCCCTGTATACGCCCCTGGGCTTCTGGGTCAAAATTTTGACCCCATTTGCCCTGGGGCGCATACAGGGGCGCCTGGTATCTGCCCAGGCGCCCGTGTATGCGCCCCAGGGCAAATGGGGTCAAAATTTTGACCCAGAAGCCCAGGGGCGTATACAGGGGCGCCTGGTAGGATGCCAGACGCCCCTGTATGCGCCCCTGGGCAACTGGGTCAAATTTTTTCGTTGTTTCACATCTAGGGCGCATACCTCAATTGTTGGGGGCATCCAGAACATGCTGTATGCGCCCTACTGGGATATTGAGAATATTTTTTGACTGAGTAAGCCAAGGGGGCTTACAGGACGCCCCTGTATGCCCCCTTGGCTTACTCGGTGTTATTTTTTCCAAGTTTTCAGCATGTATGTGCCCGTAAATGATAAGTTCATAAAGTTATGACTAATTTTCTTAATACTTATTGATAATTGACTACTTATTGGTTTATTTGATAGGATTTGATCTCCTTGGACCAACTTGGTCGTTTACCTGCTGCCGCTAATCGAGCCGAATTAAGGAGGTATAAGTTGACGTTTCGTTCGCGGAAGAGGTCATGGATAGTGTTTACAAGGCTGACCAGACGGGAAGACGTTAGGACTTTAGTGCGACAGCGGCTCCCTAACTTGGCATGGCTTTTGACCTATCGATTTGACCAAGTGTTCTCGAAGACGCTCCTCGACTTACTTATCCAGCGTCGGATTAACACTAACCCACATGACCGTGAAATATGGTTCAACTTTGGGACCTTCCCGCTGCGATTCTCCCTACAAGAGTTTGTTCTCTGCAGTGGACTTAACGTCTTTAAGTCTCATAACGATGAGCAGCTGGACGAGAGGATGGCAGATTATGCCCTTATTCAGACCGTGTTTGGCCCCACTTTCACGAGTGTGTACGGGAAAGTGAATGGAACTACACTGGAAAATTATCTGGAAGGCATCGATAGCGAACACCCGTACTCCGAAGATCCTGATAAGCAAATGGACTCGGCTACGTTGGAAAGATTTGTGAAGTTATTAGTGGCTGCAATAATCGGTAGGTTATGGCACAACACCGGCGGCCATGATGTGTTGCCCGCCGCAGTGATACAGAAGTGCAATGACTTCGAGTTCTGTAACGCCTACGATTGGGGTATGGAATGCTTTGAAAAATTACTCGAAGGGATGAAACATTGCGACTTTACCAAACCAACTTACTCGCTCACTGCCTTCCCTTTCGTTGCTGCGGTAATTGTGTTAGTTATGCATTTTTTATTGTTAGTTAAATCTAAAATATTATATGCTTACTGCGATTGTCTCTCCGCGCAGGCTTGGGCCTACGAAGCAATTCCACAGATGGTACCCCTCTTGGCTAGCAGGGACGAAGGGGTACTTCCCAGAGTGGCGGCGTACTATCCTCTACCGGTCAGGGCTGATGATGAATCAGTGACCAGGCTTGTGGCGTCAATCACATATGTTCGCCCGACACTTCACCCCACTCCTGCGGAGGAGCAGAGTTGGTACTGGCTTCAGTACTTGGCTCATATGGAAGCTAATCCGTATCTTCCATTGTTTCCGGACCTGACGAGTAGGTTGGGTGGCCGTTGCGTTGTCTACTCCGGTGCAGCTATTCAGATGCAACCGTTTCAGATGTCGGGGACTAAGACGACGAGGAATTTGGGTGCGAGTAAGAAAACAGGTGAAAAGCAGGGAAAAAAGCAGACTCCGAAAAAGAGTAAGCGAACAAGTGGAACGCCACCGCCAAGTGAAGGGGAGGCCGATGTGCCAAGGCCGGCGACAACCAAGGGAAAAAGGCAAACTCAGAAAAAGAGTCAGCAACCTGCTGCAGCTCCAACGCCATTGCCAAGCCCACCTACTGCAGCTCCAACGCCATTGCCAAGCCCACCTGCTGCAGCTCCACATGATGTCATGACTGAAGAGCGCGTTAGGGAGGATTTTGATCGAATGATTAACGCACCCCTGTCCTCACCCAGTGGGGAAGTAGGTGCCGAGCAAAGGTCGAAGAAGCGTCAGGATCGCGAAAGGGAGACTGATGAAGTGTCCGACGAAACTGAGGAGGCACAACCAAGAAAGAGAGCCCGGACTGAGGAAATGGTAGATGGGATGGATCTTATCATCAGTATGCTGACTTCGATGAAGTCCCAAATGACAAGAATGGATTTGGGTATGACAACGATGAAATCCCGAATGACAAACATGGAGATGGCTTTTCAGAGAATGCAGAATGAGCATAAGGTGAATATCGATGCGTGTATGAGGAAGCTGGATGATGTGACGGCGAGGCTAGATGGGTTGACGGAGAGGCTAGATGGGTTGACAGACAAAACCAGTGGTGCTAGACAGATGGGCACAGAAGATTCTAACGATGCTCGCGATTCACCATTGGTCCAAACTGTCGAGGAAGAAGGGGCACAACCCGTTGGTCAGACTTCACCATTAGTCTCACATGCCGAGGAACAACGCGCAGAATTGCCTAATGCCGAGGCACAACCTGTTAGTGAATGTTCCGATCTACCAGTTGCACCGATCAGTGTTTCATTTCCTGATGAACCAAGCATCGACCAGTGCTGGTGGCATGCCTACTTCACTCGGGTCCCTAAGAGCACTGTCGAGCCCCCTAAGGCCACCGACGCAGAAAAGGCCAAACGGCTTTCTATTCTTAGCCAGTAAGAGATCAATATTTTACAATTTTCCTTTTATTTAGCTCTTATTAGTATCGTATCATTTGTGTAATTTAACATCATTTTTGTTTACAGAAAGGTATTGGTTAACATCAGTGGTGGCGACAAGATAACGTGCTCACACGCGTACGAGTATTCACGCGATGAGTGGATGACAGACTCGGTAAGTTTTTATTTAACTTGCATTTTTTTGTAATTTGTCGACAATTTTCTAAGTTGTAAATGCTTGCAGACGATGATGTGCATGACGGCCATTCTGACGGCTGAAGAGAGGAAACATGATAGGAAAATTTGTTATGCACCAATAAATATTTTCGGAGTATATGATCAAGAGTTACCATTTTACCTAGACGAAAAATATCTTCCTGCTTCTATATCTGAGCTCTCCATGGTAATCATATTCTAATAACTTCATATTTTAGTTCGTATTGTAATCATATTCTAATACTTTGTATTTTATGTTGCTTTTCAGATTGCACTCCCAATAGGCATCCGGGATAATCACTACTATCTGCTTGTGGTGAGCTTAGAACACAAGGGTGTTTTCGTATTTGACTCATCCGATGAGTATATTGAGAGGCGGGTGGAACATAAAGTGAAGTTAATTCACGATAGCCTTTGCGCCCTTTATAAAGTCGCTTACAAGGAGGACATAATGACATGGAAACCAAAATATGTGTGGTCCGAGATTCCGCACCAGAAGAACGGGTTTGTGAACTACACTTAATTTTAGTTGCAATTCATTTTTTTACATTATTTTCTTATATATTTGTGAATTATTTTTGTTGTAGGCATGACTGTGGATTCTATGTGTGTTTCTTCATGAAGCACCTCAGAACACTCGTTCCGAACTTCTCTGTGAAATACGAAGTGAACGGGTGGTACCTCAGAATCTGGGTGGCACACTTTATTGGGACTCACGAGTTAAACTCGTGCTTGGATGCCGTCACCAACGAGGTACACACATACAAAAAAACTGCTAAAGCTCAAGAAAGGTTGTTAAGTGTTTATCACGATGTTCCCTGCATCAAGGAAGTAGGGCCCTCCATGTCACAGGTACTATTGGCGGTGAATCATTGCTTTCTCTAATTTCGTGATGTTATATTTTCGACTGTACAAATTTTCTTAATTCTTCAGGATGGATCAGGAAACGAGGAAATAGAGTTTCACGGCGACATCGATGGGATAAACGAGGAAACAGAGTTGGCCCAGGATGAGATCTCGGATGAAGAGTTGGATGAAGGGGTGACGGATGAACCAGAAGAGCAGTCTCGCTGGGATAGGCTACATGTTTTAACCCCTTTCACTGCGGACGGGCAGAATCCATTTTTTGAAGTAGGCGAGCACAAGGAAAAAGAAGAGTGCTGGACCCCTCTCTCTATGTACACTGAAATGGTGCCCGTGCATGAATTGGACTACCTGCAACGAATGGAAGGCGGTCGATATCTGCTTCGAAACCGTGCAAGGATCCCTTGGGAGAAGACGCCGTACGCCAAATTATATAACCCGTCTATCGATATCTTTGCGAACCATATGAAGCCTGGATTCTCCGTGGCCGACATGCGTAAGCAAGACCCCAAGTTGCATCGGTGTTTTGACATCTGGCTTAATGACAAAGATACACTTTACCCATATTTGGATTGTGGGATAAAGCAAAGAACTCGGCCATTCTTCCGTTACATAATGGGAGTAGGAAAACCTTTCGGGTGGGAACATGTAGACGAATGCACGTATACCCAGAGGCTTAATTACTCAAAAAAGTTTGGCGCTCCAAGGACGGACACGGTTATTACGGATGAGGATTGGTTCAAAGCTTTTCAGGTAGATTATGATTTTGAAACCCTAAAGAAGAAGACTTCTGAATACTTTAGAGGTAACAAGCCTATGAGGGGTTCCAAGGGATCGCTTGCGAGGAGGTGGTTCATGCCTTGGAGGACTAAGCGGCCAGTGAAGGGATTTCTACATTGGATTCTCGTTTACATAAACGTGTTCGAGCAGGATCGGATTTGTGTGAAGGTGTACGATCCAATGAAGTTTTCGGGGCGTAATAATTGGGACTTGGCTCGACTGTGCACAAATTTTCCGAGATTGCTGCAGGAGTTTGGGGAAGGGCAAGTTGCTAACCGGGCCAAGTTTTGCCCGAAGGTCCTTAAGGTATTCAAATTGCCGAAGAATAAGGAGCCGAGACACCAATGTGATCTCCCAAGTTGCAGTGCGTTGTATATGTTGCGCATGATCGAGAAGGTCATCGAGGATCCCACAATTAGAGGAGAGTTTCAATCATACCAAGGGGACCAGAAGCTTATAAGGAAAGAATATGCGGTGGCAATATGGAAGACTATGTTTAGATTCATCACTGTAGACACATATGGCAATAGAATAGACCCGCCAGGAGAACCAATTTGGTATCCTTACGTGTAGTTGACGTGATTATTCCATATTTTGTAATTGACGTGATCAATGAAAATTTTTTGTCATTATAGTTTATTTGCTTTTTTGTGATCAATGAAACAACCGATTCGAGCAATGAAACAAATTATTAAAACAAATATTACAAGCACTGCCTAAAAAAACTTCACTAAAACCTCATGCTTAGGAACTGCCTAGGCACCCCTGTATGCGCCCTTGGGCTTCTGGGTGAAAAAATTTTCACCTAGAAGCCCAGGGGCGCATACAGGGGCTTCTAGAACTGCCTAGGCACCCCTGTATGCGCCCTTGGGCTTCTGGGTGAAAAATTTTTCACCTAGAAGCCCAGGGGCGCATACAGGGGCTTCTAGGAACTGCCTAGGCACCCCTATATGCGCCCCCGGGCTTCTGGGTGAAAAATAATTCACCTAGAAGCCCAGGGGCGCATACAGGGGCTTCTAGAACTGCCTAGGCACCCCTGTATGCGCCCCTGGGCTTCTGGGTGAAAAATTTTTCACCTAGAAGCCCAGGGGCGCATACAGGGGCTTCTAGGAACTGCCTAGGCACCCCTGTATGCGCCCCTGGGCTTGCTTCCCAGCTGGGGGGCGCCTCTATACCCTAATTCGGGCGCCCTGTGTCCTTACTAGGGCGCCCGAATTAGGATATACGCCCCTATGGCTCCATATTCAATTTGTTTGACTTTTTGGTTCTATTTTGACATTAAATTGCCGAAACAAGTGGCGTGACTTAGGATGCACTGAATACTTGACTATAGTTTGACCACAACACCGACCGTTTACTTTTTTAGTGGACTACATTAAACTAGATAAGATTACAACCACCAAACCAACTTCAAAAGACTTAAATATTACACCCGCAACTACTAAACTTGCATTAATCAATAAGCAACAAGTTTCAATCATGTGTAATTAGCCGGTCATCCTCCCTCGTGGGGCATGTCTTCACGTTATGGCCTTCCTTATCACATCGAGAGCACTTGTGCTTCCTAGTACCATACCTACGTTTTTCTCCTTCAGACGGTATCCTGGTTGTCTGTGGTGCTCCACGTTTCACTACCTTCACTGGTGGAAGAGTGACAATGTTGCTTATCTCCGGTGGGATCCGACGTGTATCCCAGTCTATACGATCAGGAATAACCTCAATTTTCCCGGCGTAAGCTCTCTTGTAGAAGTCCGCACTGTAGGTGTTGCTCGTGAAATTGTACATGACAAGCCCGTCTGAAGGAGGCAACCCTTCTTCCATCCCCATATGAGGATTTTGTTTTCTAAGTATTGGAGCGCACGCACAAGCGTGGACACACGGTTGCCAGTCCAACTGGAACTTGCCGCAATCGCAAACCCAGTACCCCTCCGAGAAGTACACTTTGGCAGTGCCATGGTTCCTACCTGTTACACGGAATTCAAGTGCATCCAGCTGTGTGACGTGTAGCATTTTTGCGTCGTTAAGATTCTTCTGCATGATTTTCTCGCGCTCTGGGGTCAACTTTGTGTTCCAAGTGCCAGTTTCGGTCCGCCTATCGTAAAACCACTGTGACATTTGTCTGAGCGCAAACGAACAGTACGAGAGCACGCAATGAAATCTCGCATCCTTTAACATTGAGTTCATAGATTCTGCGTGATTGGAAGAGAACATGTCAAATCTAGTGTTGACCGCGAACGCCCGACTCCATTTCTCGGGAGGACATTTTTCCATCAGGTATTCTGCGATTGACAAACTCTCATTATTTGGGAATTTACGTTTCGCAGGGTGCTCCACTGCCAATGTGTGAAGAAAACTGCGACATTTATCTATAGTGTCGGCCTCCGCAGCATTCCAGAAGAGATTCACCCACTTTCCGGGGCCATACAGCTTTATCAAGTTCGATTTGATGTGCCACCAGCAGTGCACATGTTGTGCATTTGGGTACTCTGTCGCGACTGCGTGTTTAATGGCCTGATGCCTGTCGGAAAGAAATGTGAGATACTTGTCGTTCGGGACGAAAAGCCTCAGCTGCTGAAGGAACCACCCCCAGGCCTCATTGCACTCGGTGTCAATTATGCCCCATGCAATTGGATAACACTGCCTCCGTCCATCGACCATTGTCGCAACTACGACCTGCAATGGCTCGTTCTTCATGTGACCGGCATCGATGACCACTAGTGGTCGCATGAAGTTGATTCCATCCAGCTGAGCTTTTATACCCATGAAACAGTACTTGAATCTGCTTTCTTCGTCGCGCTCTATCTTCGTGTAGGACCCAGGGTTCAAAGACTCCAACATGTAGAAGAATGCAGGGAGTTGTTGGTACTGTTCTTCTCGGCTACCGTGAATGATCTGGAACGCCCTCTGCCTAGACTGGTAGCATATCCATTTAGTGACGGAGCACTTGAAGGCAAGTTGCACGTACGCGACGATGTCATGTCTGCTAGGGCGAGGCTGCCCGTTCCGATATCGATCAATCATTCCATAGGCGATGTCATCGACATTCACGTTCGCATGCTTGAAATTTGTGGTGATCGCGGAACAAGTGTGGATGTTTTCGTATCGCTTAACCGTGTAAAATCTCTCTTCTTTCCGTTTATAAGCAGCCATGTACCACTGACAATGAGGATCGCGACATTTGAGAACGACCCTTGTGCTCTCTGTCTTTACACTTGTCCATTGCCACCCTTGTTGAGTTGCAGGACCCCGTAGGATATTCTTGATTTCCTTTGCTGATTCAAACAAATCATCAAGCTTTAACGTAGATCCATCGGGCCTGCTGTTACTGGCAACGGCGTCGGCTTCAATCGCAAGTGTGGGATGATGCTGTAAACCTGTGGCCCAAGGACCCCTGTTAACCGGTACATCGTCGTCCGTTGTGTCATCTCCACTTGATGGCCCGTGCGGGTCAGCGTTCGGATCTTCGTTCAAGTCGGGATTCTCCGACAAACTTCCACCCTCGTAACTAGGACCACCGACATTAGTGTCAAACAATCTTTCCAATGCTGTTGCATCCTGACATGTGTTGTTCGCCACCAAGACCGCTGTTTCGTTAAAACCGGCCTCCCAGGTTGGGCATTCATGTTCCCAACCCCCGACATTCGTGTCAAGCGGTCCTTCCAACGCTGCTGCATCCTGAAATGTGTTGTTCGCCACCAAGACCGCTGTTTCGCTAAAACCGGCCTCCCAGGTTGGGCCTTCATGTTCCTGACTATCATCAGTAAGTAACGCACGAAGCTCTGAATTTCCCCTGCGAGGATTCATCTTCTGCAAATACTGTCCCCCAGCTGCAACCGAGCCGTCATTGTCGTACTTGGCAAACATGGGAACGATCTCCTTTGGTTCATATGTCTCAAATATTAACAAAACATCGTCTTCGTCGGTGATTTCTGATGGCTCATACTGCTCCATCCCTTGTCGCATGTAACTTAACTCTATGAATGGAGCTAGGTGCTTGTCCAATCCCATTCTCGAAGCAACTCGTTCCTTCAGACTATGGAGTGTGGGAATTTCCTCCTGTTTCAGCACCATCGTCTTCGATTTGTAGTTCTCCCCGCGTGCGTAGAAAATTTTTCCATTGACGAGCTCCCAAACTCCATTCCACATGAGTTGCACAGTGATTTTCCCCATTCCTGCAGATAACCGAAAAGTCAATAATGTCACAACGGTCAACTAAGAAGTCACAAGTCAACACCGAAAAGTCAATAACCCCCCCCAGGGCGCCTAAGTGTATGCCCAGGGCTTCTGAAACAATACACGGGCGTATACATCACCCAGAAGCCCAGGGGCGCTTACAGGGGTGCCTAGGCAGTTCCTAGAAGCCCCTGTATGCGCCCCTGGGCTTCTAGGTGAAAAATTTTCCACCCAGAAGCCCAGGGGCGCATAAAGGGGTGCCTAGGCAATTCCTAGAAGCCCCTGTATGCGCCCCTGGGCTTCTAGGTGAAAAATTTTCCACCCAGAAGCCCAGGGGCGCATACAGGGGTGCCTAGGCAGTTCCTAGAAGCCCCTGTATGCGCCCCTGGGCTTCTAGGTGAAAAATTTTCCACCCAGAAGCCCAGGGGCGCATAAAGGGGTGCCTAGGCAATTCCTAGAAGCCCCTGTATGCGCCCCTGGGCTTCTAGGTGAAAAATTTTTCACCCAGAAGCCCAGGGGCGCATACAGGGGTGCCTAGGCAGTTCCTAGAAGCCCCTGTATGCGCCCCTGGGCTTCTGGGTGAAAAATTTTTCACCCAGAAGCCCAGGGGCGCATACAGGGGCTTCTAGGAACTTCCTAGAAGCCCCTGTATGCGCCCCTGGGCTTCTAGGAACTTCCTAGAAGCCCCTGTATGCGCCCCTGGGCTTCTGGGTGAAAATTAGCCTTGGTTCCGGACGCCCTCTGTATGCCCAAGCTCAAAATGGAACTTAAATCGATCGTATTGGGGCTTTTTGTAGGGCTTTCAAAGACCTTCGCAATATCCTCAAGGTGAATCTCATACTATTTTCAGAACATCTCCGAAAATGTTGAAAAATGAATATACGAATTTTTTCAAAATACTACTTTTGAAATGAAAAGATAAAACGAAGGGATACTAAGGTTGATAAACTTACTCTTGTTTCCGACGGATTCGAAGTCTTCAAACGAACGAACTTTGTTTTTGTTTTGAAACCCAACAATGGAGGTTTTGGAATAGACTAGAGAGAGAAACAACAACTTTTGGGTGTCAAAATTGATGAACTGAGGTACATTTTAAGGTTTTACATCTTAGGTAGTTGAATTTAATTTTCTAGTTGAACAAGGTTGTTGAGTGAATTTAATTTTCTAGGGTGAGGGAGATGTTGTTGTTGTTGTTGTTGTTGAATG
Organism: Linanthus parryae; assembly: GCA_023055425.1. NCBI lineage: Eukaryota > Viridiplantae > Streptophyta > Magnoliopsida > Ericales > Polemoniaceae > Linanthus > Linanthus parryae. The sequence continues at coordinate 120,375,625 of JALGPY010000004.1, read as the reverse complement.
AAGAGAGAGAGAGAGAGAGAGTAGTGCATGCATGCAAATTTGGAGAAAAAATTCAGCAAATAAATATTTGGGTAGGACCCCCTCTTGCCACATGGAAAACCTTAAAAAAACAAAGAGAGACCCACCATGGAGAAAATGTTAAAAAAATCAAATGGGACCCACTAACTATAACAAACCAAAAGTTAACTTATGATTATTAGTTGGTGGGTACTTCCCACCAACTTTTTAAACTTATGGTTAATATGCACCCACAAAGGTGCATATTGGTTTTTTACCAAAAATCCCCGTCTTCCTGGGCGGGATCAATTATAGGAGGAACAACATTGTTCGAAGCTTTGACAGAAGATGACAATAACTTGATTTTGTGGTGGGGCCATGATGGCCTGGGCCGACCCATTTGTAAACGGGCCTTCATGAGGAACCAAAAAGTCCAGCCCACTTTGACGGGCCAAGTAGTATATTTTTATCAAATATTTATAAATATATCGGGCCAAGTAGTAGACGTCGTGCCCACATGACGTCATGCCCACATGAGTCTGTCAAAGGGCTTGAACCCGTGACCTCATGCAAGGGCTTCCAATGCTTTACCACTTTGAACTACCACCCTAGCTGCAATTTACCAATGTTTTCGGTTGGTTTGATTTATTATATATCATAAACTAACTGATTAATCAAATGTCATAAAATATTGGTATCATTTTGTTTAACCAGAAGAAAACACAAAATGGCACGTGGCAAAAGATCATACATGAATGCCCTAAACAATTATTTTAAAATAGTACTTAATATTCCCTAAAAATAGTACATAATATACGGAGTTTTTTTTATTTGAAATTAATTATATAGATCCAGTTTTCAGTAACACTTAACTTATTATTACATCTTATTTTAAAAAAAAAATCTTCCGTTAGAAGAAAACTTATATCTGTGCTCGAAGTTTGAACCCGGCTATATGATGTAATTTTCAAAAAAAAAAAGTACAGGCACAAAAACCTTTTGCAAAAATAATGTGTGAAAATATGGGTAACAAAGCCCACACAAACTTCAAAGTACCACTACAACGGATGGGCTTATTTAGAATGAAACTAAATTAAGCTGATGGGCTATAGTCCTTTATCTGCCATATTAATGGGCCACCAAGGCTCAAAACTGGGGCTGAAAGTTTCAAATTCGAAATTAAGGGAGTCCAATACAGAGCGCATTATTGATTATTGATTCATCATGTGTAGTGTAGGTGTGAGTGTGTGACTTGTGCTTGTGAGGGTGTTACAACATTTAAATTTCAAAATGAATCTTCTTCAGCTTAATTTAGCTGATCCTCTCAACTTGACGAGTTTGACGCATACAGTTAATGAGAAACTGAGTGAAACTTTTTATAGCACTTAAGGAGTGAAGTATTTTAAGGTTAACAATCTTACTTGTTTTTGTTTTATTGTTTGACTAGGCTGGTGGGCAACAACGCGGTACCTCCTCTTGATTAGAACTTTGATCGACGGGCTCACCTTCTTCTCTTTGTCTCCTGGCATATTCTATGACCCTTTTTTATTCGTGATAGAATTGTTGTTGTTTTAGACAACTATTAGAGAAGGAGTCATGTGTCTTTTATAGAGGAGAGAAGAGGGTCACATACAATAAGGTAACCGTTATCAGTTAATGCCAACCATCATGACCTTTAACACCGATAGTGGGTTATTCCATTAAATCACTTAATGGGCAACTTAATTATCTGCGGTTACAAGAATTAGTGAAATCTAATTAAAAAACACAAGGTTAGTGGACCATAAAATAAGCGTAGGTTTAATGTGCCTTATTGTAGTTTCCTAGAGCACTACTTGACCAGTCAAGTTTGATTAATCGCTTAAAAAACAATATGGTTTTTAAAAAATGATTGTGCACAATACTTTATATAAGCGATACATTTGCTAATTAAGTCACTATGGCGATGTCCACATTTTTCTTGTCGGTCGGATCGAATTCAAAGATTATTATTATATATATGGATATTTTTATTGGTTTATTTCTTTTCGAAAACATCAACATATGTCAAGTGCCCTAAGAGAAATTTTCTTCCCACAATTTAAGACCAAGACCAAGCATCTGCAGTTGAAGTATTCTAGCACAAGAGAGGGACCTCCATATAATGTTTTATTGACTCAAACTGTTCCAAGAAGATTAGAAGAATGATAGCATCTCCATGGGGATGGGGGTGTGCTTGGACTGCCTATTCTTTTTCTAGAGAAGATCCATATAATTACAAGGATATGTTCACATTGTTTGAAATAATTTCCAATAGTCTGAGAGTTTTTCCGATACTTTCTAGAACAAACACTGTCTTCGGTAAATACTTGCAATGATAGACGAGACTATAACAATCTTTGTCAATGATACTGTAAAGCATACAACCGTCATATCATTTTTACAGTACCAATATCTACAGTAATATCTACTGTATTATCAAAATTCATAATGAAATCTTGCCTCTAAATTTTCTCAAGAATCGTGTGTATTGCCGTATGATACGGGTGACCCGTATAAATATTAGTAGTTATTTATTTGTTTATTGGTTAATTAATTATTAGTTATTGAGTTATGTTATTTATTTATTTAGTTGATCGGGTTTTCTTGTCAATTAGCCCGCAAGAGTATAGGTCTAGGGTTAGGATTTTTCCTATTTAAGTACTTGTATTCTCTCAATTATTAATAATAAAATACAATCACAAACCCTAAATATGGTCTTCCTTTCCCGTTTCGTCTATCTCTCCCAATTCGTCACCTCCTCTATCAATTCTTCCGTTTATCGTACTTTCTTGTATCACCGTATTACGTAAGTTTCATCATGAGATATAGGTTACCAAGCTGTCTAAGTACAACTGTGAGTTTGGTCACATCAATGAAAAGAGACAAATGAAAACCTAACTAATTACCTAGGGTTGTTGGAGGTTAGGGCTAGACTCTTGAATGTGGTGGCCGTAGCTCGAGAAAACGATGAACTACGACCAGGAACAAAAACACAACTTGTCTAAATCATTTGCACTCTATGCAAAATAAAAAGGGTTAAGCTTCTCAGTAGTTCTAATCAATAACTTTGAGAGAGCGAGGGGAAATAACTTTCTTTGGTTGACTGCAAACTGAGCTTAACATGGAGGAGACAAATTGGGCGATGAACTAACAAATTAAGCCACTTTGATGAGTTAACATCTCTAATAGGTCATGCAACCCCCTCCATTATCAACGTAAAACATAAAGAAGAGAGGATCTAGTGGAGTTATTCAGATATTGATAAGGTTGGTTTTCCTGTTGAAGTTCACTCCTTGATCACGGCATCTCCAACAGGTTGTGCAAAAGGCATTTTTAGCCAAGTGATACAGAAATTGTAAATTATCATCTAAAATATGCATCGTGCCCTTCACATTCGGCAAACCAAAATGTGACGAGGCAAATTTATGCATTCCTTTCTCAACTCTTCCATTTCGCATTTGTCAATTTGACTTTCTGCAACCATGAAATTTATAATATAGATTATGCTATGGAAGCAAACATTTAAAAGCCATGTATGCAAATATGACAACGCATAAACATAAGATTATTTCGCCTTCCACTGTTGGAGATTTTTAAATATGGATGTAACCAGTCATGACCCAGCACCTTGTTATTCACAAATATTTGTGGTCTGAATCTAACAACAAAAAGGGAGGGCTCAAGATTTTGTTTTGATGTGCATTTTTTGCAAGTCTAAAAAACAAGGCGTTCCACAAATGGCAACATGTCCATTACAAAGTACCGATTTAGCAACGCTTGCTTTGCCAGATTTTTGGTTTTAACGTCATTCTAGCATGAAGCCACACAACACTTGAGGACTTGACATGACATATAGCGTTCGTTCTTATCGCTACGACAGCATCGTTGGATGACTAATAGCCTAGCAAGATAAAAGCAAAAATGGACAAATCGCCTGGCAATAAGAAAAAGCGCGAATAGACCAATCGATCGTGGGTTATATATTGTACACATGCTATTTCGCGTAGAGATAGAAGTACCTGTGAAGCTTTAATACGAAAGATAAAGATGGATAACTTGAAACGAAGGATAAAGAGAAATTAGGGACCTTATGATGAGTTGTGACCCAACATGACCAAAAAACTTGCCGAGTTAGGAGAACGAGATCAATTGTCATCATCAAACTTCTCGTGTGCCTGTCTCTAACTTGAAGTGTGGAAGTTTGAGTAATGCCCTAAAAAAATCATGACTTCAGACGCAAGCTCGTTTCAGGCTTTCTCAGTCCTTCGATTTAGACACCCGGATTAGCTGATGGACAGCCACAATTTACATCATTCCTTATCTCGTGATCACAAGGTTCAGTTGCGGAACCTTAGGATTGAATACTTGGATATCAACTTTTTACAGCAGGATTTAAGATGAGAAAATATTTGTAACCACTGCAATATGAATGACAAGGTAGCACAAGACATTGTGATTGGTTGATCATGATTCATGTTAATAATTACTAATCCTTTCATATCTATTGTATCGATGCATGGAAAGAATTTCTTGACCAACCAACCACGTTGTCTTGTGGTATCATGTCACCCATATAGCAGAGGTTACAACTATTTTTTCAGGATACAAATAGTCAGATAAGTGAAAACTAAAGTCAGTTCTCGACATTTATGTGAGTACGTTCCCACCCAACATTTACCTACTTCACTTATATACTAATGAACTTCGTTTTCATCTTCTGCCACCTTTCGATACAAGAAGAAACCCATTTTTATTTCTACATACTATATACATTGAAGACATGAACTTGTGGGGAAGATTGACTAGCTGTTTCGGTGGAGAGTTGCGGTAGAAACTTAAATGTTTCTACAATATTAATGCATTCGCCGAAATAGTAATATTGCTAGTAGTTGAGTGGCACAGTTTAGTGTTGGGGGTATTTCTACTGAAATTCCAACCTTTGAATCTAATAGCGTATTTTAGTTTCTAGTTGGTATTTCTCGAACCAGTTAAACTATATCACCAATTGTATTCAAGTGTTATGCGACGTAAACATTAAGCTAATATCTACGGGACATTTGACTCAATCTACGGGGCAAAACTTTTGAAGAACTGTTGGCCATATGATTTGGCGTCCGAAGTCACGTGTGATTGTTTATCATCCAGCTGGTAATCTAAATAATTTGTTGAAAACAATTTTAGTACAAAAATTCAATAGTATATGAAAGCCCAAAACCTGTTTGGTATATAACACCTAAATTCTATAGGACGTGATGAGATGACCTAGAACTACATATTAAATAATCTATCAATTATAGCCAGAAACATGTTTTAACTTTCAATTCAAGACAACAAGCCAAATGAAATTTGAGTAAATGACAAATTTTTCATACAACTGAGTGCATGTTTGGTACCGCCGATTTTAATCTAATTGGATTAAAATCGGCCTCTTTTCAACAATTTCATTTGTTATGCATGCAGATTTTAATCTGATAATCTGCAGATTAAAATAATCTCTGTGCAATTGTAGAATCTCCAAAATTGGGGATTATGCAGCTGAAAATCTCTGAAAAATTATTTTTGATATTTTTTTAACATTAGCATTATCACAATTCAGTTATAAATAGGTGTATTCAATTATTTGACTTTAAAGCTCTTTAAATTTTGTTAAACTGATCAAGTTGGTGATATATAATTTCAGCTCATACCAAACAGATTGTGATTCTCAGTTAAGTTGGATTTTTTTCTCAAATTTTTTTCAGCTGATTATTGAGATTTTCAGCTGGTACCAAACATGCTCTGAGTTAAATTATATGTCCCCGAAACGCGCACTAACCTTAAATCTTTAAAGTAGAGCATGAGTAAAATGTAGAAAGTGGCCGTTAACGCCAACTATATCGTTGAAAGAAACGGAACGATAGAAAAGGCTGTAGAAAGACACATGGAACCGAAAACTAAAATATGTAGTACTAGTAGAAAGATGGTTCACTTTTCCTTTCATTTTTTTTTCGTTCCATTTTATACTCTACCTTTTGTCCGTAAATCCAACTAATTGCAATAGTAACCTATTGCTGTTAGAGGAAGAATACCAATATATTGAAGTAGTTTATTTACGAAAATAATGGAGGCTAAGAGATTTGTTTCCCACAATGTACGACCAAGACCAAGCATTTGAAGTTGGACTATTCTAACCTCAATATAATGTTTTATTGACTCAAATTGTTCCAAGAAGATTATAAGAATGATGATATCTCCATGGGGATGGGGGTGTGCTTGGACTGCCTATTCTTTTCTGGGAGAAGATCCATAAGAGTACAAGGAACTGTTCACATTGTTTAAAATAACTGCAAAAAGTAAAGAATTTTAATTTCCGATACTTTCTAGAATATAATAAGATAATTAAGAAGATGAATCGATTTGTATTGATAACTGAAAGGGCAGAGCCATTGAAGGCTATACATGAACAAGAGAGAATGAATCTCAGTGATTGATTGAACCAGAAGACGGATACAATGAATATATATGGCGTCTCATCGTGTAGCCCTAACCTAACTATGGTAATAGGCTAACCGTGGTCAAGTGACAGCCGTGTCTATCTGGAAGGATCCGTTGTGCAACGGCTCAGTAGCAAATAAGGGAAATTACAAAGTGACCCTGACTTTTGTTTTGATTCATACAACTGTCTTGAAACTTTGTCTTCATCTTCAATTTCGTCATTTTCTCTTAATACACCCCTTCAAGATGATGGTGGTTTGTCCAGCAGCAGCTTGTTCTTGAGAAAGTGAAAGCGATCTGTGGTCAAGCCTTTTGTGAAGATGTCAGCCAATTGATCCGTGCTGGAAACATAAGAAATACATAAGTTTTTAGCAAGTACTTTTTCGCGGACAAAATGGTAATCCAATTCAATATGCTTAGTACGAGCATGCAGAATTGGATTAGCTGTCATGGCGATAGCAGAATAATTGTCACACCAAATTAAGGGGGCATTAGGAAGAAATAGATTTAAATCACGAAACATATATTGCAATTAAGTTATTTAAGCAGCAGTAACAGCAAGAGAACGGTACTCAGCTTCTGTAGATGAACGTGCAACAGTGGGCTGTTTCTTAGCAGCCCAATGCACTGGATTGGGCCCAAGAAAAATAACAAAGCCCGTTGTACTGCGCCGATCCGTTGGGTTACCAGCCCAATCAGCATCGGCATAAGCTTGTAAAGGAAGATAGCCATTTTGATAAAACAAACCTGTGGTTTTAGAACCCTGAAGATAGCGTAAAACTCGTTTAGCACCAGTTAAGTGCACATCAGTAGGATTGTGCATAAATTGGCACAAATGATTAACAGAAAAGCAAAATATCTGGGCGAGTGAACGTTAAATATTGAAGTGAACCAACACGTTGTCTAAAAAGAGCAGGATCATCTAAAGGAATACCATCAGTAGCATGATACTTAGTCCCAGCAGGAAGAGGAATGGGACATGGTTTACAATGCTGCATATTAAACCTTGTTAAAAGGTCTTCAACATATTTTGTCTGAGAGATGTAAATGCCAGATTTGGACCGTTTGATTTGAAGGCCCAGAAAATAGGTCAAAGGACCCAAATTAGTCATGTCAAATTTTTGATGTAAAAGAGAGACCAAGGTTGGAATAAAGGCAGTATCATTGCCAGTTACAATTATATCATCCACATAAAGAAGCAAAATAGTAGTTTTGTTGTTTGAACAACGTAGAAACATTGAAAAATTAGCAGTTGAAGCAATAAAACCAAGATTGAGTAAATAGGTAGTAAATTGCTCAAACCAGGTTCGTGGAGCCTGTTTGAGTCCATATATGGACTTATGAAGCTTGCAAACATAATGTGGAACTGATTTATCAACAAATCCAGTAGGTTGTGACATGTAAATTGTCTCTTTTAAATGACCATGTAAAAACACATTTTTGACATCAAGTTGCTGCAAAGGCTAGTTGAAATGAGCAGCTAAAGCCAAAATAATACGAACTGTTGAATGTTTAAAAACTGGGCTAAATGTCTCATCAAAATCAAGCCCTTGGGTTTGATGAAAACCCTTTTCAACCAAACGGGCCTTGTATCGAGAGATAGTACCATCTGGATTGTATTTGGTGCGAAAGACCCATTTTGCTCCAACTATATTTGCATTGGAAGGTTTAGGAACCAAAGTCCATGTATTTTGTTTTTGGAGACTAGTAATTTCATCAGCCATTGCAGATTGCCACTGTGAACATTTACTAGCCTCTCTAAAGGAGGTAGGATCAGAGGGAAGAGAAGAAGCAGTGGCTGTAAAGACAGTTTTCTTTTTAAAAATACTTGATTTGCTTCTGGTTTGCATAGGATGACCAGAAGAAATTGGATGAGCAACTGTGTTGCTTGGATAAGTAGGGACAGGACCTGTGTCAGAATTAATTTCATCACTCACAGGGGTTTCAGAACTCAAACCAGCCTGAGATGTTTGCATCTGTGAAGATGCTTGAACAAACCCAGGTGGATGATTCTGAGATGAAGAGCAGAACTCAGGTGGCAACAATGAAGAGCCATTAGCTAGAGTTTGCTGTTCAGGAGACCTAGACTCAGGTGGCAGCATTGAAGAGCCAGTGGCGAGAGTTGGTCTCCTGCTAGACTCGGGTGGCTGCATTGAAGATCCAGTAGCTAGAGTCTCCCTTCTGGGATTCATAGAATCAGTCATAGGGACAGTAGGAGGAACACAAGAGCCTGCAGAAGAAGAAGGCAATAAATCAGTAAGAGCAGTAGCAGAAGTATTACTTGTTGAAGAAAATGGAAACTCTGTTTCATTAAACAATACATCCCTGCTGACATGAAATTTCTGGGTTGATTTATCAAAGCACAAATAACCTTTATAATTAGATGCATAACCCATAAAAACACAAGGTTTAGTTTTTGGATCAAGTTTAGATGTGTTATATGGCCTTAAATATGGATAACATGAACATCCAAAAACTCTAAGATGAGAGTGATCAGGTTTTGCACTACACAGTAGCTCATAGGGAGATTTAAAAGAAGTATTTTTGCTAGACATGCGATTAATCAAATAAACAGCAGTTTCAAAGGCATGGTACCAGAAATATTTTGGTAAAGAAGCATGTTGCATAAGTGTAACAGCAGTTTCAACTAAATGTCTATGTTTTCTTTCAGCCAAACCATTCTGCTGAGGTGTGTGTGGACAAGACTTGCTATGTGAAATACCATGTTCTTGAAGAAATTTCTGAAAAATAAATGACATATATGCACCACCTCCATCAGATTGAAGTATTCTAATACTATAACCAAGTAATTTTTCAATATGTGTTTTGAATTGAGGAAACACACCTGCTACTTCAGATTTATGGAATAAAGGAAAAATCCAAGTATAACGAGAGAAGTTATCAACAAATAAAACATAAAACTTATAGCCATTATAGAACTTAACAGAAGCAGGTCCCCAAACATCAGAATGCAGAATATGTAAAGGCACAGTAGTAACAGTATTTGAACTCTTATAAGGTAATCTAGCCATCTTTCCTTTTAAACAAGGTTCACACATATGAGTACCAGTTTTGGTAGAAGATAAAGAAGGAAAACTTTTAAACAAAACTTCATCAGTTGGATGCCCTAAACGAGCATGCCACAAAGGATCACATATTTTGCGACCAAGAAGAGCTTGAGGTTTAGGAAGCAAGGCAGATGGGAGAGTATGAATGGGATAAAGACCATTTTCACTCTTGCCTTGATACAGGATTGCATCCGAAGCCTTGTCCTGTATGTAAAAGGTAGATGCATCAAAAACAAATCTGCAGTTGTGGTCTAAACAAAGTTTATGCACAGACAGCAAATTGACAGCAAGATTAGGTACATGTAATGTATTAGAAAGTTGAAAAGAGTGTGTAGAAGTGTTTAAAAGTGAAATACCAGAGTGACTTATGGGCATAGAAGACCCATTACCAATTGAAACTTGATCTGATCCAACATATGGTTCAGCCATGGATAGGTTGTTAAAATCAGAAGTTAAATGATTTGTAGCCCCTGTGTCAGATAACCAAGTTGAAGACCCAGCAGAACCAGAGTTGTGACCAGTGGGATACCTAGAAATAGACCCAAAAGTTGGTGATTGTGTGGCAGTAGTGAGAGCAGTTAGCTGCTCAGAGGGTTTCCTACCCTGATACGCATGATCCATGCGATGCCAACAATCAACAGCACTATGATAATCATTTCCACAAATTTGACATGTAATTGGAGGTCTGTAACCTCGACCATTTGAAAATCGACCACCACCACGAGAATTAAAATAAGAACGACCTCCTCCACGATTTTGATTAAAAGAGTTTCGACCCTGACTTCGATTTGAAAAATCATTTTGACCAGACCTACCACGACCACGATCGCGTGAATTTGTGTAACCACGTTGAGAGTAAGACGCATAAACACCAGATCCAGAACCAGAAGACACAGCAACAAAAGCAGTAGACGAATTTATTTCAGATTGGGACTCAAGCATGCGTTCCTCGCCCTTTAACAATACATGCAATTCTTCTAGAGAAATTGGTTCAGATTTGATTCGCAGAGACGATCGAAAAGGATTATATTCAACAGGAAGACCATTTAAACAATAGAGAAGCATATCTTCATCATGAGTTTTAACTAGAGCAGCAGATAATTTATCCCTAATAGTTTTTAATCGATGCATGTATACATCAATAGAGTCAGACCTTTTCTTGATGGTTTGTAATTCACCTTTCAGATCCAGAATATTGGAGCGAGTGAGAGAAGCATACCGTCGCTCAAGAACCAACCAGGCTTCTCGAGAAGTAGTGAGACCGATGACATGCGAGAGTGCTTCCGGCGAGAGAGTGGCGTTGAGGACGGTGAGTAGAGTTTGATCTTGAATAATCCAAAGAGAGAACGCAGGATTCACCATCTGTTGACCAGAACCGCCTGGATCTGGAAGAAACTCCGGTGGAACAGGGAGAGAACCATCAAGATGACCAAATAGTGACTGAGTGTGAAAGATCGCAGTAATTTGATGCCGCCATAGTACATAGTTTTGATTATCTAATTTGAAGGGTAATGGATTGTGAATATTGGTGGGAAGGAACAAAGGAGACGATGTGGTGGTGGTAGAGAGAGCCATAGTTGATGAAACGAAATCAATAGATCAGGCCGTTTGGCTCTGATACCATAATAAGATAATTAAGAATATGAATCGATTTGTATTGATAGCTGAAAGGGCAGAGCCATTGAAGGCTGTACATGAACAAGAGAGAATGAATCTCAGTGATTGATTGAACCAGAAGAGGGATACAATGAATATATATGGCGTCTCATCGTGTAGACCTAACCTAACTATGGTAATAGGCTAACCGTGGTCAAGTGACAACTGTGCCTATCTTGAAGGATCCGTTGTTCAACGGTTCAGTAGCAAATAAGGGAAATTACAAAGTGACCCTGACTTTTGTTTTGATTCATACAACTGTCTTGAAACTTTGTCTTCATCTTCAATTTCGTCCTTTTCTCTTAATAGAATATACACCATCGTTTACAAGCTTCCAAACAATAAAGCGGGATAATTACTAGAAACCACTTGCAACGATAGAAGAGTCTCTCACAATCTGTCATTGATACTGTATAACATACTAAAGTACCACTCCGTCCTACCTCTTTTGCACTATTTAGACTTTCACCATTATTCACCGGGTCACTTTGACCCGATAATTTGGATAGCAAAACTTTCTAATTTTCAGATAATTTTTTCGAAGTGTTGTAGAGTAATTCTTATTCTACAAGACAATAAAAAAAGTTATCGATTTTTTTTTTTTTTATTTTGCGATCCAAATCACCGGGTCAAAGTGACCCAGTTACGGGTGAGAAAAGTCTAATGATGCATTTGAGTTGGGACGGAGTGGTAATATGTTTCACAGTAACATTATCTAGAGTACCCTCTACAATTTTATCAAAATTCATAACAAAACATAACTAGCGACAATTCCGGATTCCAAGTTGTAAAAGTACAATTGTGAGTTCGGTCACATCAATGAAAAGTGACAAATGAAAACCACAAAAACTAGGGTTGTCGGAGGATAGGACTAGACGCATGAATGTGGTAGTCCTAGCTTGACCAACTGATGAACTAAGACCGGAAACACACACACACACACATTATCTAAATCATTTGCACTTTATGCGAAATAATTAAAAAAAAGGTTAAACTTCTCATTAGTACTAATCAATAAAGTGCAAATGTGACCTTTCACTAAATGCAGTATTGTTAGCAATTGGTGCGCCCATGTGGGGTGCCCAATGCAATTATCATAATCTTATAGGGTTAGTTGCACTAATACACAAATCTAGAGGGGTTAGTAGCTAAGGCTTAAACCCTAAGGTTTATGTGTAAACCTAGGAGAAGTTTTGCCTATATAAAGAGGTACCCTCCTACATATTATATTGTTATTCCACACAGTAAAGTTACTCTGTCTAGATTCACTCTCTAGTTTTAGAGAACCCTACTCTCTCTCCAACTACATCCAAGGAAGTGGTACGTGGGGTGGATCATAGTGTTCGTCCTCGAGATTCACACTAGATTGGTGGGAGCAAGATCAAGACGGAGGCACGTGAAAGCAAGCATCCTACGATCATCTGCTGCGCTTAGGAGCTAAGGAAGATAAGGTAAACACATGAATCTTCCGCTATATTCATGTTGTAGATCTGTATGTGATAGATCCTTCTTTCCCTTAATTAGTATCAGAGCCTTAGGCTTGTTTTTCGTGCCTCGTTATGCGAATCCGAATCTGTTTAGAAAATCGAGTTTATGAAAGTTCATAATCTATAGACGAAACCTATATGGTTAGGTAGGGTTTTTTCCCGAGGATTCCAGAAATATAAATTTTATAATTTTTGGATATACGATGAATTAGTTATGAATATTTTAAGATTCGGAACTGTATTAATTTGGACTGTTAGATCCAATCTGTAGAACATGTTTTTCAAAAACTTGTTAAAATTGGATTTTGAACACATAATCGGGATCAAGACGAAAAGAGGATCTCAGAAATATTAATTTCATCGGGAACGGAGCACGGGAAGGTGGCGCGTGGGCTACACACGCCATCGACGCCGCCTCCACGCGCGGCCACGCGCCAAAGGGCCGGCGGCGGACTGCTGACGTGGCAGATGATGTGGCGGTGCCATGTGAACAAAAAATGCTGGCGTGGCAGTCCGCGTACCGGCTGACGTGGCAGTGTGTCGTGGCATCTAACGTCATCATAGGTGCTGACGTGGCATGCCATGCGGCAAAGCTGCCGTGGCGCATGGCCGACGTCGGCGCGTGACGGAGGCGGACGCGCCCAAGCGTGGCGGCGCGTGCAACCTCCTCCCGCCGTCATTTTCTGTTCGGTTTTTTCCTAGGTACTCCAAATTGAATTTCCTATTCTTCGGATATTTTTTAATAATTTTTGGAGCGACGGTAAATTTTAGTAATTTCCAGATTAATTAATTAGTGTTTAGCACACTTCCGAGGCAGTTTGACGACCTTAAACACACTGTTTTGAGCGCAAATTTTTTCTAGAGATTTTTGTCATTTTTAACTACATTTTACCATAGGTGGCGAGACCCTAAGTGGTAGGGAGCAATTTTCGATCTTTTTAGTTGATTAGATTATTGCTTATTAATTTCCAGTAATTAGAGTTTAATTCTGGAAATTTCCAGAAAATTCCAGTATGTTTATTATATTGTTATACATGCTGTTTTGGGTTGAATGGATGTGTTTGGTGCATGGATGTGGCATAGATGTTTTATATTTAGTTTTGGTTTTGGTTTTGAATATGTAATCAAAATACGGCATGCGTGTCGTGCCTCTCTATATACTCTAGTGTCTTCTCTTCTCATCCAATCGCCTCTATGAGGTTACTTCTTATATATAGAAATAAGATAGTTAGTAGAGATTGAAGATATAAGCTTCAAGAGAGATGGCCAAACCAAAAGCTATGGCGCAAGGTGCATGGAGCAAATAGATTGTCTAAAGGAGCCTCAAGCTTGGAGTCCTCATGTTAGGCGAGATGGCATGAAATGGAGTTCAAGACTTGCTCAAGAAGTACTCTCAATAGTGGAAGTGCACCTTAGGGGCCACATCCATTGCATATTTATTTATGCTTATGCTTGTTTTATGTTATAATTGTGTGTGATTGGATATATATGTGTAACCTTGAATGCTAAAGAACTAAAACAAAAGAGCTCACATGAGGACATGATTAGAATTGATAGGAAATCACAAGTGATGAGATTTGATTCCAACGATATACGCTGGGTTTTGGTGGAGTCCTTGTGAGGAACTATTAAGTTTTAATCGATGTCACATGTTACTTAGGAGCTAAACAAAGCTAGTAACTAATATCCATTATCTCATATTTTCAGTAATGTCGAAATCATCTAGTCTCATTGCTGATTCTGCTAAAGCTGTAAAGCTTAATTGGGACAAATACGATATGTGGAGCCGTCGTGCTATGTACTAAATGCTAGACATAGATTTGTCCGAACATCTCCAGACAGAGAGGATAGAACCTGTCATGGGTGATGGAGAAACCCTGGACCAGCATGAGCACCACCTAGCTGCCTTTCATAAGTGGGAGGTGGCCGATAGGAATGCAAGCTATAATCTTCTATGTATGATGGAAGATGAACTCATCAGGGAGTTCGAGAGTTACGTCACCGCAAAGGAGATGTGGGAATCGATAAAGAGAAAATATGGATCCACTTCTATCACCAAGCTGCGAGTCTTGAGAATGAGTTTCGAATCATATCGCATGAAGCTTGAGCACACGATGACTCAGCACATGAGGGCTATGGCCTTCATGATCAGAGAGCTGATTGCAGCCGGTCGTGACTTATCTGATGAGGAGAAAGTACAAGCGATATTGCGTTCTCTGCCACGCTCGTGCGATCACATGAAGCAAAACATGACCCATAATGCGGATGTCAAGACCCTTGAAGATGTCAAGCGTCACCTACTGTTAGAATCTGAGCGAATTGAGGTCGCCAAGTCCAATGGTGAGGTGCTAGTGGCAGAGACCCCGAATTCCAAAGTGGACAAACCACGCAGGAATTGGAGGAAATCAGATAAGAAGGAAAATGGTAAAGGGAAACCCGTTGGGGGCCCAAAACCCAAGATCAAGAAGGGCGCTAGTAGGAAGAAGAGCCGAAAGGTTAGAAATTTGGCAAGAGTCTTGTGCTTCAACTGCCAGAAGAAGGGTCACTTTGCTCGTGATTGCATCGAGCCAAAGGTATGCCATAATCTGAAATTTGACTGTTATGATATAAGTCTAGTTTTTACTTCTAATTCCCCTAATGAGTGGGTTTTGGACTCAGGTGAAAGTGAACACCTAGCATGTGACAACGACGCGTTCATGGATTATAGGCAGGCTCACGCAGCAGTAGAAGAACGCGCATGAAGATAAAGTATGGAAAGACACTTGTTCTTCATGACGTTTTATACGCTCCGGGAGCGCGCAAGAACTTGTTTTCCGTTTCTAGGACTTTTAGGATTTGGATTTTAGACTTGTTTTTTAGGGTGGTTTTGCCAAACTGTTTTCTGGCAACTCATGTTTTGGTACTGGTTACATTTCTCGTGGTTTATTTTATTTAGACATTGTTGGTTCTAGCATTGATGATTTTTATGATTCTCGTTCATATATTACATCTTCTAGTGATGATGATGCCACTAGATGGCATGTTAGATTGGGACATATAGGACAGGACAGGATGAACAGGCTGGCCAAGGCATTCCTACTTGGAGATATGCCCAAGATATCATTACATGTATGTGATTCTTGTCTTGCAGGAAAAGCTAAACGCAAACCGTTCGGTAAGTAGTAAGGGCTACTCAGCCCTTACAACTTATTCATTCTGATGTTTGCGGTCCATTAAATGTTAGAGCTAGACATGGTGCTCGCTATTTCATCACATTCTTAGATGATCACACTCGTTTTGGTTATGTGTATTTGATGTCACATAAATCTGGAGCGCTAGGGTGCTTCAGAAAGTTCCTACAAGAGGTAGAGAACCAACAGGACAAAAGAGTTAAGGCTCTTAGGACAGACCGAGGTCGTGAATTTCTATGTGAGCAATTCAGAGAGCTCTGTGAGACAAAAGGAATAGTGAGGCAGTTGACTATTCCCTTCACACCGCAGCAAAATGGTGTAGCGGAAAGAAGGAATAAAACACTGTTAGAGACGGTTCGTAGTATGATGGCAAATGCGAATATGCCAATCTCCTATTGGGGAGATGCATTGATGACTGCCGCATACATACTGAACCGTGTGCCCACCAAGTATGTAGCCATAACCCCTTGCGAGATATGGACCAAAAGGTAACCAGAATTGGGTCACCTTAGGCCATGGGGGTAGGCCGCCTATGTACGTAAGGTCTCCCATGTTCATGGTAAATTGGGTGCTAGAGGAAAGAAGTGCATCTTCATACGTTACTCAGAGCACTCAAAGGGTTATGTATTCATAGCGCAACAGCCGGATGGTAGTCTAACAGAGATGGAATCGCGAGATGTTGAATTTCTCGAAAGAGATTTTCCTAGTCAGGGAGAAGCACGTGAAGATGGTATTCTCTACGAAGAAGAGGAACCACTGGATGACACTCAGTTCTCCACAGACCTACAAGGAATAGTCCCTATGGATCTTCAGAACAGTGGGAGTGACTTGCCCAGTGAGCAGCCCATCATATATGATGATGATGATGATGAAGAATAACCCTCCTTGCGTAGGAGCGCTCGTGGGAGCGTACCCCGTCGACGATTTGACATCGAAGGGGAGGCCATGATGGTCACCACACAAGAAGATGATGAACCTATGACATTGTTCGAGGCTCTTTCATCACCTGACAAGAAAGAATGGAACATTGCTTTACAACAAGAACTAGAGTCAATGAAAACCAATCATGTTTGGGATTTAGTTGACTTGCCTCCTGGATGTAGAGCCATTGGAAACAAATGGGTTTTCAAGGTAAAAAGGAAGGCAGACGGAAGCGTTGAGAGGCATAAGGCCCGGCTATTGGCGAAAGGCTACACCCAACAACAGGGTGTGGATTACGAGGAGACATTCTCACCAGTTGTGAGAATAGCCTCCATACGCCTCATACTTGCAATAGTGGCTAGAATGGACTTGAAACTACATCAGATGGATGTTAAGACTGCATTTCTCAATGGAGAACTATATGAGGAGATCTACATGGCTCAGCCGGAAGGTTTTGAGAAGAAAGGTCAAGAGCACAATGTAATATCCCTGGTTTTGGAAAGCATGAAATACTTTAATTTACTGTAAATATGTGTTTTTGACATAACCTGTTAGCATGCATAATTGTTATTGTATGAAGTGTAGTGGTTGTATTTCTGAAGCTTATATTACTTAAGTGAAATTTATGTTATTTAGTATCCTGATAGATGAACTCATAATTGTGAAACTATGATAGTTAAGCTTGTCCAGAAATACACCAGAATTACTAATATCTTCTTTAATCGCTAGATTAAGGATACAAATATTTAGGGAATAATTAGTACTAATCATTCGTTTAAGTGTTACTTAGCTTAGTTAATAATGATTAGTAAATAATGACTTGTAGTATGTTAGCTTGTATATGTGTTAACTATATGAATGACACGTAGGGTGACACGTGTCACTGCCTTAGCCACTGTCACAGATGATTGACACACGACCCTGCTGCGTGCCGTCGCTTGGCAGCTTTCCTCACATGTACGACACGTGTCCTATTGCAAGTCAGATGCTTCTGACACATAACCCTCCCGTGTGTCACCTCCATAGCCTCTTGCTCTCCATGCGTGACACCTATACGACATGTGTCGCGACTCTGGCCTCTGAACCCTAGACGGATTCCACGTGTCCCTATGACACATCAGTACCTGATTGGTCGATCACTTCTATAAATTGGGACATGTGCTTTAGTTATTTCTCATTCCAGACTTGAGTTAGTTATTGATAAGTGAGAAAGAGATGTTGGGGTTATTCTATTCTTGGAGCTGCTGATATTATCTCAAAGTCGTTATCAGGTGCTATTGTTGAGGTAGGGGGTTATGCAGTTTACAATATTATTATCGCTTACGGTTTATGAACATGCTTTGTGTTATATATATGTCGATCCGTATATTGTTGTTATTATCGATTCGCATGCTATTGGGTGTTATGTGATTGTTTCATGATATGTGCTATTACGTGTAACCTGCTATAATTATATTGTTTATTGCATATCACCTTACTGTTGCGGTGAACGACCTACTGGGCGCGAGCTCAACCCCTAACAGTGTTTGCAGGTTACGACGGACGGATCAGACGATAGAGTTAGCGAGATAGTTCATTTGATAGAGATATGTTATTTGGATTATTGTATCAGATTATTTGTAACTCATTTGTATATAAATATCACTTTTGAAACTGAGTGTCACGTACCGTTCTATTATCTTTTATAAATAAATCAATCGGTGTCTATTGAAATATGATGTTCTATATGGTACTTGAGCTGGTGGCTCAGACGGTACCGGTTTGGTAGACGAGTCTTTATTTTGGTACCAGCGGTGTTGAGTCGCAGATGGTAGCCGCTAGATCGTCGTGCCGGTCTGTATTTGTCACTATTTTATCCTAAAATAAGACCCCGGTTCGTGGTCGTTACACACAAAGTGTGCAAACTGATTAAGTCCATATATGGGCTTAAGCAGTCCTCAAGACAGTGGTATTTGAAATTTTAATCAAGACATTGTGGCATATGGCTTCACAATGGTTGATGAAGACCACTGTGTGTATGTCAAACGTTTCGAAAAGAAGTTCATGATACTGTCATTATATGTAGTTGACATACTACTAGCCAGCAATGATAAGGTAATGCTCGGAACTACCAAAGGGTGGTTATCCCCTCGTTTTTTGATGAAGGATATTGGAGAGGAAAGTTGCATCCTTGGGATAAAGATTCTAAGAAACCGTTCTAAGAGGCTTCTGGGCTTGTCTCAAGAGACATACATCAAGAAGATACTTGAACGGTTCTAGATGTGGGACTCCAAACCATTCTAGACTCCCATTGCACATGGCGAGAAACTCAGCCTAGAAATATGTCCCAAGACCCAACACGAGAGAGACCAGATGGCCAGAGTACCCTATGCAAGTGCTGTCAGAAGTTTAATATACCCAATGATGTGTACAAGGCCCGACATATGTCATGTTGTCGGTTTAGTTAGCAGATATCAGTTTGATCCCGGTGTTGGAAACTGGAAGGCTGTTAAGAGGATTCTACGATATCTCAAAGGTACAAAGGATTACATGCTACGCTATCGAGGCTCTGAGCTAAGGCTCATTGGCTACAGTGATGTTGACTGGGGTGGGCAGGGGCGGATCCAGGATTTCACGTGAGTGGGGGCTAAATTCTAATGTGAGAAAGTTATAATGAATAAACCCAAATAATAGAGACGATTGTATAATTTCAGTGGGGGCTAATTTGTATATATTTCATAAATTATGTGGTTAACTTGTAATTTTTGAAAAGTGAGTGGGGGCTATAGCCCCCACACCCTCTCATGTGCATCCGCCAGTGGGGGTGGGGACCTAGACGCACGTAAATCGACCTCAGGCTACGTCTTCATGCTGGGTGGAGGAGCCATCACATGGCATAGTAGCAAGCAGACTTGCATTGCCTTATCAACTATGGAAGCTGAATACGTTGCCTGCTCCGCGGCAGCGCAGGAGAATGTTTGGCTGAAAAGATTTCTGGTCAGCTTAGGAGCGGTTGACGAACCAAGACCAGTTACGCTTCGTTGTGATAGTATGTTGGTCATATCTTGTGCTAAGGATCCGAAATACCACAGCAAGGCCAAGCATATTGAGATAAAGTAAAACTTCATAAGGGAAGTAGTAGCTAAAGTAGATGTTACTCTAGAGCATATTCCTACGAATCAGATGTTCGCTAATCCTATGACCAAGCCTCTTCTTAAGGCTACTTTTGTTGGTCATACTAGGAATATAGGGTTAGGCAAATGGAACTAGGTGTCAGACTGATTAGACGTTTTGAGACATTGATTGATTGGATATTAAGAATGGATTTGTTATTTATGATGCATGTTGTTTGATACGTGTATGATATGTTACATTTCTTGTACTAGCTTAGAGCTTGTCACGCAGACACTAGGTCGGCTCACTCACACGAGCGACCGCCTTCGCAATATCCTGGATATGTCTGGGTGTGGCGGAAGATGAGACAGAATCTCGATAAGTGCTGAAAGCCTACAATATGATATGAGATGCCTATCATTCGAGCATATGGCCTATGATAAGAGCTAGATGTCTATCAGTAGAGCTAGTAGCCTGCCAGACGGATTCAATTTTCGCATTGGAAATAAGTTCCAAGGTTAGACAGGTTATGGCCAATCGAACATGGTTAGTACCCCGAACCATGTATAGTTTGCGTAGAGAAAGCCAGATGCGAGAACTGATTACTGTTCACAATAGTGTGACATGGCAGTACTTGGGCTGGTGACCATAAGGGCTACCGGATTAACATCTTCATAGTGGTTCTTACAGGATAAGACATGCGCTCTGATCAGAGTCCAAACACTATGGCGCATATTCCCCTTTGAATAACGCACGCTTATGAGTGACCATGAGGTGATGACTAGAATTAGTTCCTAGGATTCCTCATCGTGTGAGCCTCGTCGATCATACAAATATGATTGACACTGTATACCCTTTGTACTTACGTCTGTTTCATGGGGAGACGGGTCGGTGGTGCTAATTTGGCGTGACACCTTACGGCTATGGATGATTCGGCCTTCCGGACACTGCTGGGAAAGAAGCTGAGCCGAATCTGAGTGACACATGTATGTAAGGAAATTTTCTCATTGCATCGCTCTTTCTTATCTTCATTGGGCCCACCTGCAAGATCTTATGGAATCATGTAGGATATGAAAATATAAAGGAGATGTGGACTCATTGGAGCATGGCCTTCGGGACAAGGCAGGTGCTCATGATCCACGATATGACAATTGGAGGAATCTGGGGAATACAAGAGTTACGGAGTGCATTATTACTGTTATATTTTTAAGGGTGCCTTCCTGCGCTGGCTATACGAGTTTGGTGTGAGGATCTCCCGAGAGGGTGCCTTCTCATGCTGGCTATACGAGTTTGGTGTACGGATCTCCCGAAATGCAGGTACTCTCACCGGTCACACGCCACGGCCACAACAATACTCTTTTGTAGATGATAGATAGTTGGAGATTGTTAGAGACTGGATGGATTGTGCCACCCCACTGTGCGAGTGAGAGATGTTAGCAATTGGTGCGCTCATGTGGGGTGCCCAATGCGACTATCATAACCTTATGGGGTTAGTTGCACTAATACACAAACCTAGAGGGGTTAGTATCTAAGGCTCAAACTCTAGGGGTTTATGTGTAAACCTAGGAGAAATTTTGCATATATAAAGAGGTAGCCTCCTACATATCATATTGCAATTCCACACAGTAAAGTTACTCTGTCTAGATTCACTCTCTAGTTGTAGAGAACCCTAGTCTCTCTCCAACTACATCCAAGGAGGTGGTACGTGGGGTGGATCATAGTGTTCGTCCTCGAGATTCACACTAGATTGGTAGGAGAAAGATCAAGACGGAGGCACGTGAAAGCAAGCATTCTACGATCATCCGCTGCGCTTAGGAGCTAAGGAAGACAAGGTAAACACATGAATTTTCCGCTATAATTCATGTTGTAGTTCTGTATGTGATAAATCCTTCTTGCACTTCAAGTACTAATCAATAAGTTTAAAATTCATGGCGTAATGCATGTGTCTCCTCCATATTAAGCTTCTCATTTGCACTATATTCAAAAATCTTCATGGTCGTTTCTCAACCCAATAAAAATTTTCGTTGTCTGAATTAACTTTGAATCTAACAACAAAAAGTGAGGGCTCAAGATGTGCTTTTCCCGTAAGTCTAAAGGAACAAGGTGTTCTGTTAAAAATTCACGAAGTTTCACCTTAAAATCACTTGACAATGAGTGGAATAGCTCAGAATACTTATTAATTTTTTATTTTTTATTTTTTTTTTGTTCTTCTTGATGTCCGATGTAAGATTTCACTACAACATATAGCAACATACACATTACAAAGTCTTGATTTACCAACGCTTGCTTTGCCAAATTTTAGGTTATCAAGGCATTCCAGCATGAAGCCGCACAGCACTCGAGGACTTGACACGACATGGAGGCGTTCGTACTTATCGTTACTTATCGTTACGACATTATCGGTGGACGACTAACAGCCTATCAAGAAAAGCAGAAGTAGACCGAGTGCTCGTGGACTATATAATGAACGCACATGGAAAACACATAAACGGTACAAACATAAGTGGGGTGCATGATAGTACCTCTGTTTCGCCTGTTTCAGCCTACTTCACTTTTTGTCACTATTCACTGGGTTACTTTCATCCAATAATTTGATTAGCAAAACGATACAAGAATTTGGTAATCTTTGCATGGTGTTATAGAGGAAAGTTTATTCTAAAATACCATGAAAAAATTGTTAAAAAATTACATCGTTTTGGTACCCAAATCACCAAGTCAAAGTGACTCAGTTACGGGTTAAAGGCCCTGTTTGCATACAATGGTTTGGTATCTCACAAAAAAGTTAACCAAAACCTCAACCCAAAATTTGTAGGACCCACTTTCCACTCATTTTTCTACTCACATAAAAGTCAACACTTTAAAAACCAAAACCCTCTAATCCAAACATCCACCTAGTTTGGTTAACCAAACCTGCCCAACCTTGTTATCCAAACAGGGCCAAAAAGTCAAACGCAGACGAAACAGACGAAACGGAGGTAGTATATGACTGTGTATAAAGACACTGCTATTTTGCGTATAGATAGAAGTACTTGTGAAGTTTTATTACGTAGACAAATGAAACATTAGAAGGGCATAAGATAGATAACTTGACACGAAAGATAAAGAGACATTAGGGACCCCTGTGATGAGTTGTGACCCAACATGACCAGAAAACTTGCTGAGTTAGGAGAAGGATATCAATTATCATCAATTATCATCATCAACCTTCTCCTGTCTCTGTCTCTAACCTAACTCTCTCTAAATTTCTCTGCCATCAATGCATAGTACTATCTCCGTTGTCTATCTATCTTCCACGTTTGATTAAATCTTTCGCAATCAGCTCATTTTGACCCGGTATTTTGAATAACAAATCAATGTAATTTTTGATAATTTTTTCATGGCAATTTAGAGTAACCTAACTCTTATCTTAATTTCTTCTGCCATCAATGCATTGCAGGAAGAGTTATTGCCATTGCAGCATAGTTCGGCTGGTAAAGGGCTTGAATGTTGTTGTGACTTCCACACCAAAGACCTGAGGTGTGAAAGTTCGAATAATGTCCTCAAAAGAAAAAATCATTATCTCCAAGGCAAGCTCGTTTGAGGCCTCCTCGGTTCCTGGATTTAGGCACCTTGATCAGCTGATGGGCAGCCACAACTTACATCATTCATTATCTCGTGATCACGGAGCGTTGGGGAACCTTAGGGTTGGATATCAACTGTTTACAACAGTAATATGTACACAATTCAGATAGTCAGACAAATGAAAACTATAATCAGTTCTCTCAACATTAATTTGGGCATGCAGTACCGTCACAGGTACGTTCCCACCCAACACTTACCTACTTCACTTCTAAACTTCCCTTGATCTTCTGCCACCTTTCCATTGAAGAAACTATTTTCATATCTTCATTCTGTTACATTGAAGACATGAACTTGTGGAGAAGATTGACTAGCTGTTTCGGTGGAGAGTTGCGACAAAAAATTAAATGTTGTTTGCAATATTAATGCATTCACGGAAATAGTAATATTGTTAGTAGTTGAGGGGCACAGTACAGTGGGGGGTATTTCTACTGAAATCCCAAAATTTTGATCTAATGGCGTATTTCAGTTTCTATTTGGAATTTCTCAACCCAGTTAAACTATATCACCAATTGTATTCAAGCCATACACTTAAAAAAACATCAAGCTAATGTCTATGCGACACTTAACTGAATCTATAGGGCATAACTTTTGAAGAACTGTTGGTCACATGCTTTGCCGTCCCAAGTCTTTTTGAAATGCATTCAACATTTTCATTCATCATAAACAATCACAATTACAATGGATGAAACGATGAAATACAAGTTAATATTACACATTTCATAATCCTGCCTACACAATTTATCAATTTCTAAGAAGAACAAATTTGTAACTCTCGCTTCAAACGGTTCTCCAATTTTTGTACGTTCCAACATCACCACCAATTGGCTCAAGTGCTTTTTCTCCTTCATCATACGTAGCAACGTGAGGGGTGAAGAAAATAATCCGTCTATCACGATAGCAGAATTCGGACTCCACAAGAAATTCATAGTGTAACTGCAAGACCATGCCACACATGACACCACACTTATGTGGTAGATTAGTACCTTATTGTAGATAAAAACCGCACTTATGCGGTAGTTGGCCGCCCTATGGCGGAAGAGAACCGCTCCTAGGCGGTAGTTGGCCGCTCCTTGGCGGAAGAGAACCGCTTCTAGGCGGTAGTTGGCCGCCCCTTGGCGGAAGAGAACCGCTCCCACGCGGTAGTTGGCCGCTTTAATGCGGTAGTTGGCCGCCGTTTGGCGGAAGAAAACCGTTCTTAGACGGTAGAAACTGAAATACATAAATAAAATAACAAATTTTGATAACAAGAAGAAGAAGATCAGGGGCCTCGCCGGCGGCGAGCCCCTATGATTGATGGCAAACAAAAGAGCAAGTATGGATATCACAAGCGAGAGAGGAAAAGTTTTGTGTTCTTGAGAGAAAAAAGTTAGAGAGAGAAGTTTCCAAAAAGAACACTGCCCTATCCTTGCCGTCCCAAGTCTTGTGTGATTGTTTGTTGAAAATAATGTCAGTACAAAAATCCGGCAAAAAATCAATAATATGAAATTCCAAGACTTGTTTGGTATATTATACCTAAATTCTAAGAAACCATGTAAAATTAGATATTAAATAATCTATCGATTATAGCCGGGAACATGTTTTAATTATCAATTCGAGACAACAAGCCGAATGAAATTAGATTAAATGAGATTCTATAAAAAAAAAAGAAGATTAAATGATAATTTTTCCATAAAAATGAGTTAAATTGTGTGTTCCCACTAACCTTGATTATTATTATTATTATTATTATTATTATTATTATTATTATTATTATTATTATTATTATTTGAGGAATTAAATCTTTAAAGTAGAGCATGAAGAAAAACTGGACAGTGACTGTTAACGCGAACAGTATCGTTGAAAGAAACGGAACGATAGAAACGGCTCTAGACAGACACATGGAGCCGAAAATTAAAATATTGGTAGAAGGTTGGTTTAGTGAAGGGTCACTTTTTCTTTCATTTTCTTTTATTTTTTTGTTCCGTTTTATACTCTACGTTTTATCCATAAATGCAATTAATTACAATAGCAAGTATTACCTTCCTTTATTCTAAAATTAAAGTATTACTTTCCTTTCTTATGAAATGTCATGGTTTGACTTATTTACTTGTAATTGTGTCACTTTGAATCGGTGATTTAGATAGCAAAACGATATATTTTTGATAATTTTTTTAATGTTGTTGAATGAATTTTATTGTACAACACCATGCAAATATCACTATTTTGTTGTATCATTTTACTAATCAAATTACCAATTCAAAATGACTCAGTGAACAGTATAAAAAAGTAAGATATACTAAGGTCGTAGCATGTATAGATTTTATAAACTCAAATCAATAAGTGAGTTTTAGATCAGTAGTAAAGCGTTCAAACTCCTGCACGCGAATACGAACATAATTATGTACTGTAATTAAAAAAATAAATAAAATGATGCACGCAGTGCACATACTCAACTCTGAATTATTTTTAGGGCGACCTTTCACATCTTCCACTAATGAAACGGGCACAGATGGAAAGTGGCAGTGTGGGAGATGCCACATAAGAAATCAAGGAAGAAGATTACAAAATAAATAAATATCGGTGGAAATTCAAGTCATGGTCTTGTTTAAATAAAGAAGACACAGCCCCATGCCAGGAAAGAAGGAAAGAGGAAGGAAGGTCGGTGGATAACGTGTACGGACGTACGGAATTTTTGATGGAATCGTTGACGGTTAGAGGTCCCTCCATCCTGTCAGTTTCCTTGGGCCCCACCTCCGTGCGGTTTCATTAAACAAGCCAACTTGGTACCACTATGCTCCTTCTCGCACTCCACAATTAGATTTTTATCAATATCAACTGTATGACTTTTTAATCCCATGATTTACAGAGTAAAATAATACAAATTTGATAATCTTGTTACGATGTTATAGAATAAAAGTTGCTCTGTAATACGTTAAAAATATAAAATATATTATTTTCCAATTCAATTTACTCCGTCAAAGTTATACATAGGGCATGTTTGGTTACAGCTTAAAATCTCAATAATCTGATGAAAATAATTGGGGTGAATAAGTTGGCTTAAATTATAATCTGAAAACTGTTTGGCATGCACTGAAAATCTTGAATTAAAATTTAATTGCGTTTGGCAACATCTGTAGCTTTTACTATCAAATTTACGATAAATGTCTTTATTTGAACTTATGATAGGTCTAAGATGTTACACGTTTGCACAAAATTAACAATCCATGCATTAACGAGATGATAGAGTATGGTATTTCAAACGTTATAACCAAAAAATCTCCAAAATCGGAGATTATATAATCTGCAGATTATTAGCCAACTTAAATTAACATCTGACTCAAAAAATCTGTGAAACAAACGAGATTAAATTTTTTGGCAGATTTTCTCAAATGCGTTTTTAATCCTGAACCAAACATGCACATATACGAATTAAAAAGTGAACTTGAGAGTAAAGAGCTGAGCGTGATAAACACACTTCCCTGTCAAACTCCTCGAACATTGTGATTATTTGTTGTGAAATCTAACAATCAAGTTTTATGAAAAACACAGAAACCAACCAAATACGAGTCGGGATCATCTGTATCCTTTATTTGTATCTTTCTCTTTCTTGAACAATATCGGTTCGCACAAATATCCGAAGTAAATCCTTTCCACTAGAAGATGTTTGTAACACCATTTGGTGACACATTAAGTCAAGTTAAATAGTAGTGGGTCGCTAGTGTCGTACTCATACATAGCCATCACCGATATATAAATTCATATCGAATTGGACCCGATGTTGTATTTGACCAGATGTGGATTTCTTTGTCACACACTCACACTCCACATTTAAATATCTTAATCTTTTTTTTTCTTTTCCAAAAGTACTTCATAGATTAATCACTATTGTTGCACTAATGCTTCACAATCACCCTAACAATATATGGAGGGACTTTTCTAGAGAAAATATTTGGAGTGATTTGACTCCACCTCATGGATTCTTGCTCTCTTCAAGAAATCCCACACCCATTTCACAAATTTTAATTGTCTCTTAAGAAAACCCTTAGTGATTTGTTTCAACTTAACAAGTGCGCAACTTTGTAGCTAGGGTGGTAGCTCAAGTGTTAAAGGATTGAAAACCCGGTTAACGACAAAAATATTTTTTAAAGAGAAAAACAAGTGCGCAACATTTATAGAAAAGAGTAACAATGTCCTCGGCTTTGTCAAGCTTCATACCAAAATGTAATATATAAGTGCAATGTGGAAATAGCAATAAAATTGCACATACTAGCCTTTTTTTTATTTGCTTCCAAAGAACATTGTAATTTTCACTAAAAGATATGCAATTTGTTAGAAACAAAATTGCAACTAACCTCTCAATATACTAAAAAGTTGAGTTAAATTTCAAGTTAATGGTGTTTAGTGGGAATATAAATTACCGACAAAAAAATGTACAATTGCATGGCAAAAATTCGAAAAAGTCGACTCTAAAATCGCCTGTAGCCGAAAGGTATTGATAGAACTTTCTAATAAAGTAAAAGAGAATAAAAGTCCAATGAGATGTACTTGGCCGTGCAAGTAAGTGGAGGACTAGTGGCGATAAAATTGATCAAGTACTCTTTCTATTTTGCAATAAATTAATATTAAGCAATAAAAAAATCACTTCTTTGAGGAAGAAACAAAGGGAGGTCGAGTAAAGAATGTTTTCAGAAGTGAAAAGAGTGTGAACATGTTTTTATTATTATTATTATTATTATTATTATTATTATTATTATTATTATTAGTTTTGAGGAAATGAACATGATCAATATATTGCGGCTGTTGATGTGGTATGTAAAAAAAAAGAAAAAAAAGAAAAACAAATTGCAAAGTTGATCTCCTAGAATAGGCTAATTAACTGGCACCACCAATGATCTCACTGACCCTTATCAAAAAAAAAAAAAAAAAAAAGATACTACTATCATTTTACTATTCTTATAAATACTTCCACTACGTTCCTTCTCTTTCTTTCACATCTTATTTTAGTATGTTCCCTCTCTTTCTCTTCATTTCCTTATTTGACAAGTTTTAGGTTGTGAAAAATTCAATTTACCCTCAAAAAAATATCACACATGAGTTGATGATTGACTTTTTAGTATTTTTACAACCCCACTAAGGGGTGAAAACGAGAATTACCCTTAATTTGAGCCTTCTCCTTAATTCCCGTGCTTTCAGGGGGGGGGGGGGGGGGGGGGGTGAAAGAGGGAACAGACTGGTGCAACGTCATGGTCATTTCAACTATTTGCTTTGCCAATGTTTGATTGGGTGTGTGTGTTTTGTAGTATTTCCTCCGTTTCTTTTTCTAATGGTTCAGTTTGACTTTTGTCATTATGGTCATTTTAATCTGTTGATTTCGATGGCAAAACGATATAATTTTTAATAATCTTTTTATAGCATTGTAGATTAACTTTTACTGTATAGCACCTTGAGAAATCGGCAAAATTACATAATTTTGCTATCCAAATTACCTGTCAAATTGATCCAGTTACGAGTCAAAAAGTCAAACTAAGCACATAGAGAAGAAACGTAAGAAGTACAAGATTTCCAATTTTACTAGCTACTGTTATTGTGTAAAGGACTAATCCACATTTTAAAAAGTTTTAGAAATACAACCATATTATTCCAGAAGCGATTGATCAAATTTTCCTCTTCAATTACTCGGTATGGTCTATGTTGGGTCCTATGTGAATGCATCATTTTGATTCTCGTTCATGACGCCATTTGTTTTAGAGGAAGGAACAATTTCTTATCAAAGTTGCAATAATAAGAAACTGATCCTTCCTCTAAAAAATGGCCAAAGTTTACATGATTATTTTAGGTTTTGGCGATTTAAAAATCTAGCATAGGAAATTGACTTGGTCCAAGGCGGCTAAGGATTGTTTCTTTGTCCGTTTTGGAATGGTTTTCTTGTTCGTTTTTTATAACGTTTTAGCATTGTTTTTGGCACAAGTCAGTAGTGTAGGCCTATATATGGGTGTATGACTCTTTTATTGACAAGTGTGGTGTGTCTTGGATTGTAAATGGCTCTCCCATCATTAAATCAGGTTGCTTTGGCCGTGGATGTAGCTAGTCTCAAAACTAGTGAACCATGTTAAATCTTTGTCTGTTGTTCTTCATCTTGTTCTTCGTCATCGTCTCTTCTTGGTTCCTAACAAGTGGCATCGAGCTTCCGCAAAGCGCATTCTAACAAGTGGTATCAGAGCCAGGTTGTTAGGTTACGGTCTGTTGGTGAGGAGTGATAGCAAATTCATTTAGGATGAAAATGAATTGTTTTGGTGATGAGGATATTGTTGATACACTCACCAAACCAAGCCTTTATTGGGAGGCTATTGGGCTCCTTGTTGTGGGAGCTATCGGGTTCCTTATTGTGGGAACAATCGGGTTTTTTGTCATAGAGCATCAGGCGCGCATTCCAGCGCAAATTTAGAGGTTCGTGTGCAACCGGCGTTCCGACACAATCGGGCTTCCGGCGTGGAGCATCGGGAGTGTGAATCTTAATTGGGCTCATCCGTTGCAAGAACTCGTAATAGTTGGAGCACCGGCATGGAGCGATCTTGTTCTTGGCGCTAAGAGGATTCAAGTGAAGGTGGAGACGACTGGAATCAACCGGCGGATTTGGCTCGTGGCATGGAGCAATTGACGTGTCTTGTTGCAAAGTGATTGATTGGTGACGCGTAATTGGGCACAGATTGTTTGGATACATGTTATTGGGCATGTATTGATTAGTGCGTGTTATTGTGCGCGCATTGATTGTTGGCACGTTATTGGGCGTGTCTCGATTGGCGTCTTGGTGCGGTAAGTATTGGCGGTGCATGACTTGTTTGATAGACACTTTTGTCACGAAGTGTCATTGGCGTGACGTTGGGATGTGCATTGTTTTCATGGTGCATTGGTGGTGTGTTGATTGAGACACACAAGTCTCCGCATTTTTTGAGACGCAAAGACGCGCTTGTTGTGCCGCATAGTGAATGTATTCCAATACCGCAAATCTGATAATATACTCTATCAGTTGATTGGTTGATCGTTTTAATTTGGGTGGAGCACTTTGAATTTAGTTGTTGGAGGTGATCCGCAATTGGCGCAATCGTTGAAAGGGCGGATGACAATTGGAGAAACGATTTGGTGAATTGGATTTCGCATCTAGCTGCGAAACCTCGGGTTTTGGGAGGAGGCGTTCTTGATCGGGAGACGCATTCACAATTGGATTGATGAAGAGGAGCAACTGATTGTATGCTAGGGTGTTTGAATCAACGTGGAGATTTGTTAGGTTTTGGTGATTCAAAAACCTGGCATAGATTTTTGACTTGGTCCAAGGCGGCTAAGGATTGTTTCTTTGTCCGCTTTAAAATTATTGACAAGTGCGGTGTGTCTTGGATTGTAATTGAATCTCTCATCAATAAATCGGGTTGATTTGTCCGTGGATGTAGCTAGTCTCAAAACTAGTGAACCACGTTAAATCTTTGTGTGTTGTTCTTCATCTTGTTCTTCGTTCATTGCCTCTTCTTGGTTCCGAACAAGTGGCATCGAGCTTTTGCAAATCACATTCTATCAGATTATATGTTTTACTATTGAAGATGTCAATCTGGCCAAGAGAAATGTTCCAATGAATCTACAGTGTAAGGTGTGTGAAGATGAGAACTAGGATTAGATCATGGGTTTCTTCATTGTCCAATTTGAAAGCAATTCTGGATAAATTTTCACGTAATAGCAACATGAACTTACCGATTGGCCAAAAGTGGATCCGACGATTCTTCCTGCGAAGCTCGATTCCGGATCGAATCCGTGCCCATGTAGCTCTATGGACTGTCTGGATTAACCGAAATAGAGTCACCTTTGAAGGTAAGAAGACGCCAATGACAAATCTAGTAGCCTCAACTTCTACTTTTTTGGAAGAGATCATCGGCCTCATCCCAAATCAGATGACAGATCACGTCCCCAGGTTAATTCTGGTTCATTTCGACGGAGCGTGGTCATACCAGAGGCAAAAGGCGGAGTTCTTATTCGAGATCATACATGCAGAACCATCACAAAATCCAGCCAAGCTCAAGGGGGGGAGGGGGGGAATAGTGCGTTTGAGATCGAAGCTCTAGCCGCAATAGCTGGAGACACCCAAATATTAATTGAACTGCAAGAGAACAATCATGAAATGGAGCATCGGAGGTTGCTAGTGAGAAGATTAATCCAGTAGCTTGAAGATAACATATATAAACTCCATAAGACCTCATGGCATTTTTAGAGAGAGAAAACAACAAGGAAGCCCGCTGGTTAGTACAGGAAGGTCTGAATAGAGAAACTACAGAGACGTGGTATACGCATAGAGATATGTGGGAAGTTTCGAGAATGACATTGTAACTTCTTTTTCTTCGTTTCCCGTTCATGAAGTGAATTCCTCAAAAAAAAAATATTAATAGCAAATTTAAGAATACTTCAGCATTTTAGAAAGTTGTTTGCAATTAGTACTTTGAGAAATTGCAGTAGACATTTACATATAAGTGTTAGATAAACTTACATGTTCTATAAATTTTATATTTGGTAATTAATCAAACTATTAAGGTCTCGTCTGGGTAGAGGATGTGAGGGTGGGATATGATATACCCGGCTCCCGCCCACTCAAATCTGGCGTCTGGGTGAGAGGATTATGAGAGTAGCAATCATATCCAACCATAATTTGTCGTCTTCTTCCGCTGGAAGTCACCATCTACCCTTCATCTTCTTCTTCTTGTCATAGTCCTCCACCATTCTTAGGCCTACTCCCTTTAAAGTCCTCCTAGGGTCGGCCCAAGACAGTTGAGGGCCCAAAGCGAGAAATGAATTTGGGGCACCTAATTTTAAAAAACTTTACATAAAAGAGTTTGTTAAAATAAACGTTTGCATACTTCTAATAATTAAGTGTAATATATGAGATTCATGTTTGCTTTCATTAATGTTTATCAACCTTATAATTTTTCGGTAAATAAAACTAAAATTTTCACATTCATCATCAACGAGATTCGAACTTCGATCAAATTGTGGCAAAAGTATTGGTTACCACTAAAAACTGACATAATATTCATTAAATGTTTATATTGAAGTATATAATTAATTGAACTATAGATATATTTCAAAAAAGAATTACAATTAGTTCATGGGGCCCCTGCCAGCCCGGGGGCCTAAGGCTGCCGCCTCGGCTGCCTAGCTATAGGGCCGGCCCTGAGTCCTCCACTCAATTGACTACAACCACCGTCATCCTCCAACCACCACCTTATCGTCCTCCAATCAATCGACATAACCACCACCCCCATCGCCCTCCAATTAATTGACCGACCACTGCCACTGCACC
Source organism: Linanthus parryae (assembly GCA_023055425.1). Lineage (NCBI taxonomy): Eukaryota > Viridiplantae > Streptophyta > Magnoliopsida > Ericales > Polemoniaceae > Linanthus > Linanthus parryae. The sequence goes on along the minus strand of JALGPY010000004.1, from coordinate 120,342,801 downwards.
TCCTAAAAGCCTACAACATTCATTACAAGCCCTAATTGAGGGCTTCTCACAGTTTTTTTTATTACTCCTCGAAATATTCAATTATGCTTAATTAGGGTTTCTAATTGAGCTAAGTATTGCTAATTTTCAGAAATCACCATCTTTATCCCAACTGATGTATGCATGTAATTTATGCTAAATTGAATACTAATGGATTCTAATGTGTGTAAATGATAATCTAATTTAAGTAATTTGTGTAAGAAAAATCTAACTATTGTTTAGATTTAGGATAATATAAACTATATAACCTTATACTTTGTGTAAAAAGTAGTTTAAGCTTTTTCGAGTAAATTAGGCTTGTTATTTGATAATAAAGTTGACGATAGTTTCGAAACCAAATTCACGTCAATGCAATGTATTATGAGCATTTTTTACATTAATTTTCCGTTATATCACGTCTCATAATATCCTACAATACAACAATACATTAAAGCAAAATTTCATATTCTACCATATCCCACAGAAATCTTACCCCAACTAAAATCCCTGCACACATAAATTCCCTCTTACATCACGTCCCAGTGTATTGTATCTCTCCCCAAACAAGGTCTAAAATAAATGTCCAAAATCCAAACACAACTTGCAAATACTCCGAGGGAGTTGAGTAGCACGCGCGGTGGGCGGGGAGTGAGAAATGGATGGGGTAGAGGACAAGGAGTGACACGCAGAATATGGCGTTAAAGTAGGATTCATAACGGATGTCGTATTGTGAGGGGATGGCAATGCGGTTCGATCCGATCTGAAATCCGAGTGATTCGATCCGAATGGATCAAGTCCGAATCCGATCCATATTAAAATTGATCGGATATGGATATTAAGAATCAAAATCCGATCCGTATCCGGATTCGATCCGTATCCGGATTCGATCCGAATATATTAGGATATCCGATGGATATCCGACCCGAAAGGATCTGAACGCACATAGTTTTACGAAAATACCCTTTGAGTTATAAAAATTATATTTTTACCAAAATATATATAAACACATTATACCAATCACTACACATTATGTTTCCATGCCTGAAGAAAATATTCTACTATGGTTATGGACAATTTTAGTGTTGTTTTAAGTGAATCTGTAGACAATTTTAGACGTTATTGGTGTCATAAACCTTTGAATGACTTACTTATATTTCTTGATATAGTTACGTTTTTCATATTGGTAAAATATTTTGAATATATTTTTACTTTTTTTAGGCAGATTTTGTTTTGGTGTGGTGACTCTTTTTTACATATTTTTCTGAATTTGTTGTGTATTTTTTATGAGAAGTACAAAGAAATGCTCAGGATCCGAATCTGGATCCGAATCAGATCCGTTTCTTGAGATTTGGATTGTCGGATCGAATACGGATATTGCAAATTAAATCCGGTCCGAATCCGATCCGAATCCGTTTAGGATCCAGTCGGATTTGGATCGAATATGGATCCACTTATTTTGATCGGATCCGGATATGGATATAGGTGAATCCGATCCGAATCCGATCCATTGCCATCCCTAGCAATACGGAATACGGAATGGCGAGTCCGAATTCCCTTGTATCCTTTGTGTGTATCTTTTGTGTGTATCCCCGTGAATGATGCACACAAAGGATACAGAGGATCTCGACTCCGGAATGACACACCTATCCGCCACTTGCTAGCAGCATCTAAAAAGACAGAAAAAATGTGAGTTTGATCCTCTCCAGCCCAAATCCTGACCAGTCCCTCCAGCCCTATCATCCACACCGTCCAATTTATTGAGTGGTTCATATGGTGTCGGTACAATTATCTTATGTTGCACCTGCTCACTCCGAATCGTCCTTTCTCATCTCTGTTCTTCGACCTGCAACTTCACCCTCCCAAACACACACTGTGTCTCTCCCTCTGAAGACACCCAGCATCACACGAATCAAAACGATGAATAAAAAATGATGCATGAAAGAATTAATGTCTCATACAAGATCACCAACGAAAACCAGATGGATTCACCGAGGAACCACACTCAATTCCGCAATTAATCTGTCTATACCTAGAAATCAACATTGTATTAGTTTCAATTAAAATTTAGGACAAATGACACTAAACCTACATGCAATTTGACAATTGTGAAAGCTAAACTTCCAGTACTTTAAATTTTATAGGAAAACCTCCTGCAGTTTGCATTTGAGACAAATAGCCTCCAATCTTGAACTGAGTTAGATTAAATTAATAAAATTTACTGTAATACCCATCATGTGAGCACACGTGATTGGTTGTAATACCCATTACCATAAATTGTATTAATTTAATAGAACTTTGTTCACGATTGGAGGCTATTTGTCTCAAAATGCAAACTGCAAGGGGTTATTCTATGAAATTGAAAGTGGTGGAAGTTTAGTGTCACAATTGTCAGACAGCATGTAGGTTTGGTGTCATTTGTCATAAAATTTATGGGTCGATATACAATTTGAGCGCATCCATAGCACCTAGATTATTCACATCGAATTACAAAGGGTTAGCTCAAAGAGTCAATTATGGGTTAACCGATTCAAATGCAGTAATCGGATCCAATGGCCATAAGCTACAATAACACTGAATCTTTTATCACGCCCATAACGGGTCCCTCATCCCCCATCTTCTTCTTCTTTTGGGTAATTTACAGTTTGTGCCCCCTTATGTTTATGTAAATAGACACATCACACCCTTATTGTTCATCAATTGACACGAAGTACCCCTATTTTGGGACGGTTTATAACGGTCATGGACGGAATATGTGAAAGTACTAATTTTCCCATATACCTTTACTCAATACTTTTAGGATAATTTACACAAATCACCCTCGGGTTATGGTAAATAGGCATTGGATACCCCTACTGTTTGTCAATCTGCAGTAGACACCCTTAACTTAGACAAACTCTCATGAAAAATGGGTAAGTACTGTTTTACCCTCAATCTTTATATAATGTTTAATCTGCAATTTACGTAAAGTCTAAAAAGACCAATTTATCCCTTATTTGTTGGTTTATTTAAGACCTCCAATAATGCTATTGTTATCGAAAAATCTCCTCCGTGACTGTCCGACGTCGATGGATAAAAAAATTGGGGGTTATCCAATCTGTCGCAACTTATAGAAAGCACTCAACTGGGATGAAAAAATATCGCAAATAAAACTCGTGTAATCAAAATTATTGTATAAAAATACAAATTACGATTTTGAATTGTGATTTTCTGGTAATTTACTTAAGATTTTGCTAGATAATAATATGAATGTGTTGGTCTATGTATCTTTTTGTATCTTATGTGTTTTTCTTCTGTTCAGATGCACTTTTTAGCATATCACATTAACCTGAATGCTCATTTTTTTTTTTTTTAGTTCAATGATATTCTCTACTTCCACTAAAAAAATTCGTTATCATTCCATGACATACCACAGATTAATGTGGATATTTGACAAGAATTCTATCAGAATTAATTTTGTTAAATAAAACCTCAAATTCATCCAGTGATAATTTTCATTCTCGACAAGTTTACATTTTCACAACAAAGAAATATATTCTATTACAGTTTGATAACCATCCACGGAGAGGTAAATGATTCACATAATTTAATCGTGTAAATAATAATATTTAAGCTTCTAAAGATTAAAAGGGCATTATATATCATTAGAATAATAAGCATGAACCAAACACCCAAAGGTGTGCCCCACTGCCAACTCACATCCACTTAACGTCGGTGGACGGAAGGGTATAATGTGTAAATATTTTGACACAAAATAGAAGTGTACATTGCATATTTACCTAAACCTGGGGTACTAAGTGTAATTACCCAGGATAAAATAGGCATGTGGAGTGTATGGGAGGGCAAAGGGGGAATGAAAACAACCCCCACATGTAGGGGTGCAACTTGGGCGGGTTGAACCTGACCAACCCGAGCCCAGCCCGAACTTAAATAGGGGACACATAATTTGGGTAATTTGGACAGGCTTGGACAAAAATTCTCAGCCCGAATTGCAATTTGGGTTGGGCTTGGGCCCAAATATCAAACAACAGGCTAACCCGAATTGCCCAATTTGCATGACCACAACCTATAAATATTATATTTTAAATAATTATGTAGCATATCTATCATGAATATGCTACCTTTATTTTGATTATTAGCGATGTTTTCAATCCTTATTTTGTTTTTGAATTAGTTGATTTGTTTTTTTCACAAATAATTTATTATTTTCTTGTGTTTTTAAAAAGATATTAAGTTTAATGTACTAGCCCAAATTCAACCCGAACCCGAATTGATTTTTACGAATTTGGGCTCGAACGTGTTTACAATGCTCTCAACCCGGTTCGGGCTGGGCTTGGGCAGCCACGACAGAACTCGGGCTCGGGCTTGAACATGGGTGCCAACCCGCCCAGCCCGCCCGACTTGCAGTGGCCACATGTGAGGCCCACAGCCATGTCATTGCTTACTAAGAGATGTTAACTGTGGGGCAAAATCTGTAATTAGTTTGGCAAAAATTTTGGGTCCCCCTTGTCAATCGATGAACAATAGGGGTAGAGTTGCCTATTTAAACAAACGCGGGGGTATAAACTGAAAATTACCCTCTTTTTTTTTTTTTTTGATGAACCCCCGCCCCCCTTCCTATTTATAACGCCTCTCTCACGTGTCATGTAACTCATTTATTTTAGTTTTTTTTTCACTTAACTAAGCGTAAAAGACACTTTCACCCTCTTGAGTTGGAAAGAAAGACACTCTAACCATTCTAGTTAGCGAAATGACACTTTCACCCATTCAGAGTGTCAAGCGTCTAGAGCCCCTTATTGTACTCTAACATGGAAGATTTATTCGTAAATTACTATTAGTAATGACCTTCACCCCTCGAATAATGATGTCCCAATTATGGAGCGTTAGTTTCTGTAGGCAGTCAACAATGAAGCACCAAGTCACTATGACGTGAACCCATCAGCAGCATACATGTGTCCTCACAGCTGTGCTGCAAAAGCATCTGATCTTGCCATCTCGCACTTGGAGGGACAGTGAGACAGCCTCACGTCTCATAACATTGCACGAGTGGTTTGGAAGCTGTAATAAGGCCCGTCACATATGGGATCCGTCCCAGATGCACGGGAGCCAGGGGTTCTACTATCTCCTTTATACTATGTCTGACATCATATGTGACAGTCTCAAGGGATTTAGGGTACGCCGCCTCATAATGGGTAGTGGGTTGTCCGTACGACCACATGTCTCCCATTAGTTTCCCCAGTCTTACTAGTATAAATAAGAGGTATATTTATGTCCTTTGCACTGTGATTATTCCCTGTGAATTGTTGAATTGTTTCCAACATGTTGTCTCTCTCCTCTATAGTGATGTATAGCTTATTTTCAACACTTTCCTCTATATCTCCCCGGCGCTTTAATCCATTTGTGTACTTTTTAATTTTCTTAATTATATCTATTACCTGAGCACAAGAGATTAAGCTCCACCTGTACTTAGTCCGTTCTCTCAGATACAATGTCCTATAATTTGGCGCACTGAAAGGGTGAAAATATCATTTCCTAAACTAGAATGGGTGCATGTGTCTTACATCAAACTTGAGGGAATGAAAGTGTCTCTTATCCCTTGGATCATTTTGCTAATTAAATCTCCCATTCCAAGTGACTCCGTGAACAGTGAAAAGGTTAAAATGATAACTGTCTGGCGAAAAGGAAGAAATATAAAATGTCTTGTAAACATAAATGAAATTTCATGCTTCGCTCTAATAATTGCAATAGACACAAACTAAAGGTACATAGTATTCGTCATTGAGACCTACTCCTGACCAGCTCGGTCAATGCTAAACTCCTTTATTTAATGCTTGAGCCAGCGCTTAAAGATGTCAAAGCTTTCACGAGCTAACGATTTTTGTATAATTTATTTAAAAAAAAAATACTTCGTTCAAGGGACCTCAACAGTTGAATCAGAAAAGGGTACATGGGGTTGAGTGAAAGGGATGATTACTGTGATGTTTTTTAGGCCAACTAGTACAAGCTTCAGTGATCAAAGTGTGTAGGAAAACAAGTACATTGGTTAGATGTGGAATGGAAATGAACAATGTGTGTGATGAAGGAGAGAAACAACTTGTTGCGGTTATGAATAATGAATTATCCAAAGAAACTCTATGAAGAGGGTGAGCCTCCAATATATACACATTCAGTAGCAGCAACCATGGAAGTGTTACAACGTTAATCAAGCCCCATCTCGAGCATTTAGTTAATCGTTGCAGACATTGCGACAGATATATCTGAAGCCGTAACTAGATTCGCATATTTAGGATCTGACGAAGTCTCTCTTATGGCACACAAGGATTGCAGGTGGGAAAACAATTACCTACGACGAGCTTATTCCAGCCTCGAGGCCCCATTATCTTGTAGCTCCCGTGTGAGGTGCGATCTACGAGGGACTATGTTCCGGGTCCCAATATGCTGACATGGCATGATCTGGTGACCATGGCGAGTGCTACAGTCGCCAAGAATAGGCTGATAATTGGTCCACGTGCCTACGGACTTGGACTATTATTTAGACTATCTACAACAAATAATTTGAGGCATTGAGAATAACAAAGAGTTCGATATGAGTTCGCTCGAGCTCGAAATAATTTTTCCAGATCGAACAACCCCAACAAGGCCATATTCATCTTTGTTCCGAATCATTCCCACAAGTGTTCAAACAAGGCCATTTTGGGTGCGGCGCAAATCTTTGGAGAGATTCCCACAAGTGTTTATGTTCTGTCCAAACTGGATTTTCATAGAAATATGTAAGTTTCCATCTTATCCTGAATTCGCATCCTTTTGCATAAACATCAATATGAAAATTAGAGTACGAAATAAGGGATACCTCTGTTCCTCTGTTTCAAAGCAGTGCAAGCCCATTTCGTTCCTTTTATATATACATAAACTCCGCTTGCATACTCGACCTTCTGCTGGACTTTATTTTCCTTAATACTACATAACATTATCTCCATTCACAAGACGGTATCGAGAGCTAGAGACTTCACTCGATCACAAAGAGATTGGACCGCATGTGGATTTCAAGCCCGCACATGTTCTACATGAGGTAATCGTTGTTCTCAACAGGGTTTACCTGCAACTAGGGGTGCAACTTGTATTGGCCGAACTCAACCAAGTCGATCTTAGAACAGACTAAAATAGAGTATGGGTATATATTTTTAGTACTAGACATGCTTGTGCAAAAATTCTCAGCTCGAGCTTTAATTAGGGTCGGACTTGGGTGTAAATATTAAACGACGGGTTAGTCCGAATAGCCTTACCTATAAAATTTTATCTGAAGAGAATTATATAGCATATTTTTTTGAGAGGATTAAATAGCACATTGAAGATTAATGTCTTTATTTTTTCCATCATCAGCGATATTTTTTATAATATCTTTGTTATTCGAACCGGTTGATTAAATTTTTTTTCATCCAATGTTTATTACTACTCTCTTGCATTTGTAAAAGTCATTGTGATAATCCCAATTAGATAATTTTTGAATTAGATCTAGCAATATTTAGCCATTATTTTTAACCTGAAACAACAAACTTTGAAATACATATCTTTTGCACATTATTTTACAATTAAGTGTAAGACTATAGGGGTTATTCTGTAATTAATGATAAGTTTGTAACAGAGAGGGAAAAGTTGTTAGAGTTGTTAGGATGGTTAACTGAGTATTAATTGTGTAATTGATTCAGTTAATGGTAATGAGAATCTTTCTCTCTCTCTCTCTTCATTTCTGTCTTTCTCTCTCGTTTCTTCTTCTTCCTCTTCTTCACCATTTCTGCATAGATTTGAAGGTTTCCTCATGGTATCAAAGCCAGCAAGGCTCATCGCCGCCGAATATTGACGGCCGGAGGTTGATTCCGGTCATTTCTCTTCTCTGCAATCATCGACGGAGGTCACCGAATTGCTTTGTTCTTCAACCTAGGGTTTGCCTCCAGCTTTGTTTATTTCGACACTTTCATCGATGATTTCTGCGATTCATCTTCTTCAGACAAAGGTTCAATCTCTCTCTCAGTTCTCTGCATCACATTAATGGTGGATTTGGTCTTTACTGCACTGAGTTCATTCTCGAGTTTATCTGCCGAGTTTTGCCGAGTATATTGCTTTTGTACCTAGTTTTGCCGAGTTTAGCTGAGTTCACGGTTCATAACGACATAGTCTACCGAGTTTGGCCGAGTTAAGACCGATTCGTACCGAGTTCTGTCTGTTTTTGCTGTTTTTGGACTTCTGCTGTCATGGACTCATCACTACCAGCTGGATTACTGTTTCTGATTTCCAATTTACGGTCTCTAATTCAAGTCAAGTTAGATAATACTAATTACATGCTTTGGAAAGCTCAATTTGAGGCAGCTTTACAAGCAAATGATCTTCAAGACTTCATTTCTACACCTCCACCTTCAGAAATGTGTCTCTCTGCTTCTGGCTTATCTGTTTCTAATCTGCTTATAGCTCTTGGAAACACATTGATCAACATCTGAAAACTTGCCTTATTGCATCCATTTCACCTACTGTTCTCCCTCTCATATTACATTTACCAACTTCCTATGCCATTTGGACTCATTTAGCTCAGAGATATACTTTTTTGTATCGGTCTCATATACATCAACTCAAGTCTCAGTTGATAAGTCTTCACAAAGGCTCTCAGTCAATGCTAGAATATTTGGATCATGCCAAGAACTTAGTTGATCAGTTACTTCAAGTTCAAGAATCTATCAATGAGGAAGATCTAGTTCTGTTTATTCTTCAAGGCCTCCCATCCTCTTATGATCATGTCAAATCCAATCTTAGACTTAGAGCTGGAGCCCTAACTGTAAATGAGCTGTCTGCTCTACTTCTCTCTGAAGATCTTCACATCAAACCTCAAACTCCTTTTTCAAAAACTGCCACCTCTTCCTCCTACCAGATTCCATCCTCTCCACAATCATCTGAGCTCCTCACAGCTTATGCAGCATTCAGACCTCCTAATGGCAGAGGTAGGGGACATTTCTCTAGAGGAGGACACAGTGGTTTCTCTAGGGGATCTACTCAGTATGGAAGGGGTCAGAGACAGTGGTCACAAGGCAAAGGCATTGGTTACACATCTGCATACAATGAGTTTGTCTGTCAAATTTGTGGCAAGAGCAGACATACAGCTGTAGATACTGCTTTCTGACATGACAGATCTCGGCCACGTGGCGGCCATCCAGCACACCATATTGTGCTCCACACACACACAGGATCACCAGCCGAGCTGATCCATGTGGGGGCTGCGAGACAGAGCCCTCGCATACCACTGCACGGGACTTGTAGGGACTTAGTGGTTTGGAGGCTAGAGTAAGCCCTGTCGCGTGCGAGCCAAGCCCGCACGCGACCTTTAGTAACTGTTTTGAGAGATTTATGGCACGAGCTCCATAAACCCGGTCAATCCGGTCAAACCCGGTCAACCTCGTAACAGTTCCGGTATTCGCGCACCACGTGCTCTAACGGTTCCTATATACTCGGACGAACGTGCCGTTATGGTTAAGCTAATTAAGCCTCCATCAATGGGCGCATTAACCACACTACAACGGTCACGTTCTCCAGTATATATAGATCGTCAACCTTTCCATACAAAGGAGAACACACTGCCATACGCGGAAGCTCTGCCAAACCTCTGTCTCTCTCTCAGACATTGCTACTGACTTACTCTCTCCCTACACACACCCCTATTCTTCCTGTGCGATCCTTGATCCACTACACACGGTGCACACGGAGGTCTCCTCGCCGGAATCTCTTGTGCACATTTTGGTGAACCCGACGTGAACTTACCAGCAAAAGCAGCCATGTCTCAGGAGGATGATGTCAGCAACCGTTCGCCTTCCACCAAAACTCCCTCGGGAGACGAGACCCGCCGTACTCCGACGACTCCCGGCGAAGCACCGACGTTAGAGTCTCTGGACGCCACCGTCCAGAGCCAGGCGAAAGCTCTCAAATCCCAATCTGCGCAGCTAGAACAAATCTTGGCTATTCTGGGCACCCTCACGCCGAATCCGCCACCGGCTGCCGCTATCCCTCAAGGAGGAGGAACCCCTACCGCTCCAGGATTGGGAGTGCCATCCACACCTCCCAACCCTCATCTGCAGACTCCGCCGTCGGCTGCGCAACTGCCTTCGGTTCAAGGATCAACGGCACAGATGCTGCCTCCTGCTGCTCACGCTCCTCAGCCCTCGGCTTTGGCGTCTAATCCAACTCTGCAGTACCCTTTGCCTCCCCCAACGATGATCTGGGGAAACGCGGGTACTCAGTATGCTCCCAATCCTCCAGCGGCATATGTGTCGCCACCGCCCACGGTGACCCCTCCAGCAACTACCGAGGGTAGCATTCCAGAGTGCATGACGTCTTTACAAAAGCGCGTGGACACCATCCTGGCTCATCAGTCATTCGCGGATACTATTATCCCGAAGCTAGACAATGATCCACCTATTCCACGAGAGATCTATCTCATGCCTAACCCGGCGGGGTACAAGGCTCCCAAATGGGATAAGTTCGAGGACGTCAATGGAAACGCTCATGAGCATGTCATGCGTTTCATCGACGTCATGGGTCCGTTCGGAGCCGATCCCAAACTACTGATGCGGGAGTTCCCAAAATCTCTTGGGAACGTAGCATACAAATGGTACCGGACATTGGAGGCCGGATCCGTGAAGACTTGGGACGACATGGTCCAAAAGTTCTATACCAAATTCTTTCAAATGGAGGAGAAGGTGACGATGATCCATCTCTCGCGGATGTACCAGAAGCGCGAGGAGGATGGGATCACCTTCATCAAGAAATTCCGGGCGAAATCTTTGGAGTGCAAAGATCCAATGCTCGAAAGCCGGCTCGTGGAGATATGCCTACAGTGCATGCGAGATGAATACAAAGGTATGCTCATCAATTTGCAAACACCTACGTTTTCAAAACTAATCGAATGCACGAAGAACATCGAGCCCATAGTCGAGAGACAGAAAAAGAAGAACGCTTCGGAGCGACCTGCGAGCGGCACCACTTACAAGATCGGAAGGTTCAGCTACAAGCGGGGACGCGAAGCCGAGGTCAACACAGTTTCGCCCCAGAAGCAAGCGAAGGTTGTGAACTTCGATGTACCGCCTCTGCCATGCTCGGTAGAGGAAGCGAGTGATCTCTGCAAACAGTGGCGCAAGGACGGCGTTCTGCCACCACTCGAGAAAATACCCTCCAAAGAGATGGTGAGGGACCCTAAGTGGTGCGAATACCACGGTAAGATCATGCATCCCACCGCCGAGTGCAAGAAACTCAGGTTCGCGTTCGATCAGAAGATGAAGAACGGCGAGCTAATCGTCAGCGACAACAGGAAAGACGTGCGCAACAACCCACTTCCTGCCCATACAGAGTCAGGCTCGAAAGGCAAAGAGGTCGCCATGATCTCGATCGTAGACCTGGAGGAGGTCGCAGAGGATGGTCTACCCATCATTGCTGAGGTCCATCAAGAGGAAGATTATAGCATGGACACGGAAGATGAACGTGCCGACCGCATGAAAGGGTCGCAAGGCTTCAACAAATTCTTCGACGAGATGAATTTCTCCGAGAGGTGCCGGACTGATATGACAAAAGCAATCTTAAGGATAGCGGAGGACTACGAGGAGGACCTCGTGGTCTCCAACGGGAAAGTCATCAGGGCATCTCGTTCCACAGAAAAGATCATGACCTTTTCTGCCAACGACAAGAAGACGGATGCGAGTCACCAGAGGCCTCTGTACGTGACCGCCATCATCAACGGCGTCGAATTCAAGCGAGCATTCGTTGACGGAGGAGCAGCGGTTAATGTTGTCCCTCTCCACACACTGAAGCTAGCAGGGATCCCCGAGCATAAGGTAGTCAAACGTCCATCTCCACTGGTGGGATTCGGAAGCGACTCTAGAATGACGATCGGATGGATCCGCCTGGGCGTCCAGATTGGAAAGATCAAATGCTCGGCGAAGTTCTATGTCATAGACGCGAACACCACATACCACATGATCATAGGTCGAGCCTGGATTCATCGCTTCGATGCAGTCCCTTCGACGGCTCACCAGGTTATGAAAGCCATCTGGAACGACAGAATTGTCGAGATACCGGCTTCGATTAACCCGTTCAACTTGGACGAAGCACATCTTAGCGAGGCAGTGTGGTTCACCGAGATGGCGGACGAGCAAACACCCGGGCCTTTTAACCCTACTCCTTTACCTCTCTAGGAGGACATCAAGGACCAGTCACCTGCGGGCGTGATGGTGACGAGGGAAGATGCCAAGGAAAAGCCGCCTGCACGCGAAGAGGCGCCACGTATCGCATACCATAGAAAGAATGTGTACACCTTGAAGAGGATCGCGAAGCATGACCCCGAGGGCAAGGAGATAGAGAGCTTCTACGCCAATGGGAAGAAATGCTATCGCATATGAAGGTGCGCGGGGATGTCCTCACACGGGCATGGGGATGTCCCTGGGCAAATCAATCAAATCGAGCAAGTCGCGCTAACGGAAGAGCCAACACAAGGCACTCCAGACGAGAAACTCAAAGAAGCGCCTGAATGCATGGAAGACAGCCCAAGACCGCAAAAGCAAGAACTAAAGGAAGTATTCCTCAGCTCGAACGAGGAAAAGAAAAGGCCGGTCTTCTTGAGCGCGGACCTCACAAGCGAATAGGAACAAGGACTACTGCAGCTCCTGACTGAGTACAAGGACGTGTTCGCATGGGAATATGATGAGATGCCAGGTCTGGATACAAGCATCACCATGCACCGTTTAGACATCATCCCAGGGTCTAAACCGGTCGAGCAAAGCACCAGGAGCTTCAGGCCAGAACTCAACGTGAAGATCAAACAGGAGATCGTCAAACTCCTAGATGCCAAATTCATAGAGCCAAATCATCATCCCACATGGCTGGCCAACATCGTGCCGGTGGTGAAGAAGAACGGACAACTTCGCATCTGCGTGGACTTCCGAGATCTCAATCGCTTCTGCCCTAAGGACGATTTCCCACTGCCCAACATCGATTTGCTTATCGATTCAACAGCAGGCCATCGCATGTTCAGTTTCATGGACGGTTTCAGCGGATACAATCAAATCAAGATGGATCCCGATGATGCGCGGAAAACTGCATTCATCACTCCTGTGGGGGTATTCAACTACACGGTGATGCCGTTCGGTCTTAAGAACGCGGGCGCAACCTATCAGCGGGCCATGATGGCTCTATTCCACGACATGATGCACAAAGAGGTGGAATTTTATGTGGATGACCTGGTGGTCAAATCCAAGCACGAAGCGGATCACCTTGCAGACCTGCGAAAGGTGTTCAACAGATGCAGGAGCTTTCAACTGAAAATGAACCCCATGAAATGCACGTTCGGCGTGACCTCGGGAAAGTTCTTGGGATGTGTAGTCCATCGCCAGGGGATCGAGCCTGACCCTGCGAAAGTGTCGGCCATCACCAGCATGACGCCTCCCCACAATCAAAGTACCTTGAAGACGTTCTTGGGAAAGCTGTCGTATCTGCGGAGATTCATTCCAGCAATTGCAGAAATCACATGCTGTTTCAGCACTCTTCTCAAGAAGGACGCCGCATACAACTGGGCTCCGGACCATGAGGCCGCATTCGAGAAGCTGAAAGAGCTGCTCACGTCCTCAAAGATAATGATCGCGCCTCAATTGGGATCACCACTTCTGCTATATCTCACATCAACAAGGAGATCTATAGGAGCACTCTTGACTCAGGAGTACGAAGGTCAAGAGAGGCCCATCTATTATATCTCTCGCATTGTGCAGCCTGCTGAATCAAGGTACACAGACATCGAACGTCATTGCCTTGCTTTATTCTTTGTGATAGAAAAGTTGAGACACTATTTCGCGTCGCACAAAGTAGTGGTGGTCACCAAGAGCGACCCCATAAGATATTTGCTTACTCACACTACTCCGGGTGGAAGACTAGCGAAATGGTACATGACCATCTCTCAATACGATATCACATGCGTGAAACCAAGAGCGATCAAGTCGCAGGCGGTAGCGGATCTGCTGGCACAGTTTCCCGACAACAGCCACGAACCTGTGATCGAAGAAGAGCTCGAAGGCCCTGAAATCTACGCAATCGACGTGCCCTATTGGACCCTCCACTTCGACGGTTCGTCAACCAGGAAGGGCGGAGGCATTGGAATAGTCCTGACAAAACCAGATGGGGAAGTCATACAGATGTCCGCAAAGCTCAACTTCGCAGTCACAAACAACGAAGCGGAATACGAGGCTCTTATCGCGGGGCTCCGTGCGGCAAAAGCCTTAGAAGTGAGCAACTTAACAGTCATGGGAGATTCCAAGCTGATTGTTAAGCAAGCCTCGGGCGAATATGGTTTGAAGGAGATCAACCTCCTGTCTTATCGTACTCTAGTACAGACACTAATGCAACAATTCTGCGATGTGAAGTACGAGCACAAGCCTCGAGCAGACAACAGGCACGCAGACGCCTTAGCAACTCTGGGATCTAAGGTCAGCATGGACAAGTGCCCTGCAAGGATTTCCATCGAGGTGCGAACTTCGTCAGCATTAGCAGAAGGTGTGTGCGACGACGAACACATGGATGATGCAGACTGGCGGAAAGCAATCCTGCAAGCCATTACGAAAGGCACCAGCAGCGAAACCTGGGCACTCACAAAGGGATACTGCATCCACGACAACACCCTTTACTACAAGGGTCCTGGAGGAATACTCATGCGGTGTGTCTCCGAGCAGGAGGGACAACAGCTGTTAGAAAATATTCACCAACACGCTTGCGGAGAAAGCGAGGTGTCAATCTACAGAAAGGCTCAGAGATATGGCATTAATTGGCCAGGTATGTCAACAGCCGCAGCCCTGATACAAGGGAAGTGCGAAAGTTGCGCGCTAATCAAAGACTCTCTACTCGTCGCCCTAACCGACGACGAAACGGACTGGAGGAAGCCACTGTTCGATTTCCTCACCCACGGCACCATGCCCGAGTCAAGAAAAGAGGCCGAAAAGTTGAAAAGGAAAGCGTCTCGATACGTGGTACAGGAAAACCTGCTTTGGCGAAGAGGTCACGAGGGCAACTTGCTGCGATGCCTAGACGGCAGAGAAGCACAAGAAGTCATGGACCTTTCTCATCAGGTGGAGCATCAAGGAGGTGCGAAATTATGCAGACAGCTCCTCTCAATTGGATACTTCTGGCCCACCATGGAAGTCGATTGCCGCACCAAAGTGCGACGCTGCCAAGAATGCCAATTCAAAGGGAACCTAGTGCATGCTCCCGCCGTGGACTTACATGCATTAGGGACGCCATGGCCATTTCACACATGGGCTCTGGACTTCATCGGTCCCATCCGACCAACGTCGCATGGGAACCGCTTCATTCTCACCGCGACCGAGCTGTTCACTAAGTGGGTGGAAGCAATACCACTAAAGACGGCAAATGCGCTGGCTGTGGTCAATTTCATTCAGGAAAGCATCATATGCAGGTTCGGAATCCCAAACACCATTCTTTCAGATAACGGTACTCCTTTTGTTAATCGCCAGGTAGCTGCGAAATTAGCGGAGTACAACATCAGGCAGATATGTTCTACCCCCTACTACCCAAAGGGAAACGGACAGGCCGAAGCGACTAACAAGACGCTGTTGAGAATATTGAGCAAAATGGTCGCAGACGATCACAAGAAATGGGCTGACTCTCTCAGCATAGCTCTGTGGGCCTACAGAACTTCTCCAAGGACACCCACAGGGGCCTCGCCATTTCTGCTATGTTACGGGGCCGAAGCTGTGGTACCTGCGGAGGTCAGGGTCAACTCGGCAAGGCTGGCCTTCCATGCACTCTATGAAAATCAACGCGATCATGACTTAATCTTGCTGGAAGAAAAGCGAGAACAAGCCAAAAGGACTAACAAGCGGTACCAGGAAAGAATCGCTCGCGCCTACAACAAGACAGTCCAGCGAAGGGATTTCGCAGTCGGAGATCTAGTCTTGCGCGCATCCGACCACTGCATGCGAGAAGCAACTCACCCAAAGTTCGCAGCTAATTGGGAAGGACCCTTCGAAGTCACAGAAGTCTTCGATAGTGGTTACTGCAGCATACGAAGGTTGCACGGTACAGCCTCAACCCCCAGTTCAATCAATATGCGCTGGATCAAGAAGTACTATCCCTGACTTCTCTCATTTCATACGTTTTACGATAACGTGTTTAATGTCTCATGTGGCTATGATTTACGCAACCTCCTCTCCCATATGAGAGGATTGTAATCCCATCTCTCCCATATGAGAGCATTATAATAAAAGAATTCTCCCAAATGAGAAGTTCATATTTCTAGCTGTTTATGTTGCTCTAGTTAATTTGTTACTACTGTTGACAATGGTTCATGCGCTGCAACAGCAATTTATACAAACTGCGATCTTGAGTGATCATCTAAGCCTATCTCTAACGATAGCAGCCAATGCAATACGATCTCAAGTGATCATCTAAGCCTATCTCTAACGATAGCAACTAATGCAAATGCGATCTTAAGTGATCATCTAAGCCTATCTCTAACGATAGCAACCGATGCAAATGCGATCTTAAGCGATCATCTAAGCCTATCTCTAACGATAGCAGCCAATGCAAATACGATCTCAAGTGATCATCTAAGCCTATCTCTAACGATAGCAGCCAATGCAATGCGATCTTAATTGATCATCTAAAGCCTATCTCTCACGATAGCAGCCGACGCAAATGCGATCTTAATTGATCATCTAAAGCCTATCTCTAACGATAGCAGCCAATTCAAATGCGATCTTAATTGATCTCGTAAAGCCTATCTCTTACGATAGCGGCCAAGCACAAATGCGATCTTAAATGATCATCTAAAGCCTATCTCTTACGATAGCAGCCGACAGAAATGCGATCTTAATTGATCATCTAAAGCCTATCTCTCACGATAGCAGCCAATTCAAGTGCGATCTTAATTGATCATGTAAAGCCTATCTCTTACGGTAGCGGTCAAGCTCAAATGCGATCTTAATTGATCTCGTAAAGCCTATCTCTTACGATAGCGGCCAAGCACAAATGCGATCTTAAATGATCATCTAAAGCCTATCTCTTACGATAGCAGCCGACAGAAATGCGATCTTAATTGATCATCTAAAGCCTATCTCTCACGATAGCAGCCAATTCAAATGCGATCTTAATTGATCATGTAAAGCCTATCTCTTACGGTAGCGGTCAAGCGCAAATGCGATCTTAATTGATCTCGTAAAGCCTATCTCTTACGATAGCGGCCAAACGCAAATACGGTCTATGCAAGCGCGATCTCAAGCCTATCTGTTACGATAGCAACTTATATGCGCAGTGATTTTCGGCGGATCACCAAAGCCTCTGTTACGATGGCAACGCATGCACAAAAATGATCTTACTGGATCTTCTAAAAGTCTATCTGTTGCGATAGCAATTTATGCGAGAAGCGATCTCAAGCAGTTAGCTAATAAAGCCTATCTTTTGTGATAGCAATTCGCACCATTTAATGATCTTAATTGATCTGCTAAAGACTATCTGTTACGATAGCAATGTTGTAAACATAATTTTAAATGGTTTACAATGGCCAATTGCAAGCCCATCCGCCGAGATGGCACAGATGCGAAGATACGATCTCGAACGATCTAGCAAAACAACCGCGAATCAATATATCGCAGATACGAAACAATTACATAGCATTATGCAAGGCGAAATGTGCCGAAACGCATGCGAAATTGTATTCTGTTGTAAAGAGATAGCAGATAATACAGAAGACTATTTATCATTACGAGTCAAATGACTTACAATTTATCTGTCTAGATAGCAGCTTACAAACGAAAAGCTCGAATCTAACTACGCAGCCAACATGGCTTACAATACATTCAAAAAAATGGCTGATAAGCCAGCAGAGACACTAGGGAACTCCCGACTAAGAAAAGGAGGAGCCCACCGGTCCTAACACCGGCAGTTCAACATGCAGATCCGCGGCCAAAGATCTATAGCAAAAGGGATGCTGCCGCGAAGAGATCAACTTGTCATTTGCTACATCCCTAGCAGCAAGGTCAGGGATGCGATGCGCCCAAGACCCCAAGGAATGATAGAAGCCTCTGTCTGATCAAGATAGGCGCCGGAGGAGCTTCCTGTCCCGACGGATGCTACTCTGCAAAACAGGGGAAGCAGTCATTCCTCTGGTGATGGATTCCTTGTCATGATTGACAAGGGCATTGACGAGCACCCTGAGTTCAAGAACGAAGAGGCAAGAAATCCTCCTCCAGGGATGCTGGAGGAGAATTCCGCCGTTCATTACGAGACGGTAGCACGGTCACTTCGGCGCTGCACCTCGCCACGAGGCGGCCGGAAACATGACCTGCACACATAATACACGAAGAAACTTCTTCGAATACGCATGAGATATTATCTGCATCTTCTTTATGATGGTTATAAAGAGCAATAAGCCTCATAAAGTGGATCTTGGAAACTATTTCTATAGCACAAAGCGCAAACTCAGGATTCAAAGCTCGAAGTTGCCATGAATCAACGAAAAACAAGCGTTGAAGCCAGCAGTCGTAAGGACTCACGGCAAAGCACATGTTTGGGATGAAGAACCCAAATAGCAAAGACAGGTGTAGATACTGCTTTCTGACATGGCTAATCTTAGCCACGTGGCGATCATCCAGCACACCATATTGTGCTCCACACACACAGGATCACCAGCCGAGCTGATCCATGTGGGGGCTGCGAGACAGGGCCCTCGCATACTACTGCACGGGACTTGTAGGGATTTGTGGTTTGGAGGCTAGGGTAAGCCCTGTCGCGTGCGAGCCAAGCCCGCGCGCGACCTTTAGTAACTGTTTTGAGAGATCTATGGCACGAGCTCCCTAGACCCGGTCAATCCGGTCAAACCCGGTCAACCTCGTAACGGTTCCGGTACTCGCGCACCACGTGCTCTAACGGTTCCTATATACTCGGACGAACGTGCCGTTACGGTTAAGCTAATTAAGCCGCCATTAATGGGCGCATTAACTACACTACAACGGCCACGTTCTCCAGTATATATATATCGTTACTCTTTCCATACAAGGAGAACAACACTGCCATACGCGGAAGCTCTGCCAAACCTCTGTCTCTCTCTCAGACATTGCTACTGACTTACTCTCTCCCTACACACACCCCTATTCTTCCTGTGCGATCCCTGATCCACTACGTACGGTGTACACGGAGGTCTCCCTGCCGGAATCTCTTGTGCACATTTTGGTGAACCCGACGTGAACTTACCAGCAAAAGCAACCATGTCTCAGGAGGACGATGTCAGCAACCGATCGCCTTCCGCCGAAACTCCCTCAGGAGAAGAAGTCCGCCGTACTCCGACGACACCCGGCGAGGCACCGACTTTAGAGTCTTTGGACGCCACTGTCCAAAGTCAGGCAAAAGCTCTCAAGTCTCAATCTGCGCAATTGGAACGGATTTTGGTCGTTCTGAACACCCTTGCACCAAATCCTCCACCGGTTACCGCTATCCCTCAGGGAGGAGGTACCCCTACCGCTCCAGGATTGGGAGTATCGGCCACGCCCCCCAATCCTCATCTGCAGACTCCACCGTCGGCCACGCAGCTGCCTTCGGTCCAAGGGTCAACGGCGCAGATGCTACCCCCTGCTGCTCACGCCTCTCAGCCCACGGCTTTGGCGTCCAACCCAACTTTGCAATACACTCTGCCTCCACCAGCAACGATCTGGGGAAACGCGGGCAGTCAATACACTCCCAATCCTCCGACGACATATGTGTCGCCACCGCCTACGGCAACCCCTTCGCCAGCTACAGAGGGGAGCATTCCAGAATGCATGACGTCTTTGCAGAAGCGCGTGGACTCCATCTTGGCTCATCAGTCGCTCGCGGATACCATCATCCCGAAGCTAGACAACGATCCGCCCATTCCACGGGAGATCTATCTCATGCCCAACCCAGTGGGGTACAAGGCTCCTAAATGGGATAAGTTCGAGGACGTCAATGGAAACGCCCATGAGCATGTCATGCGTTTCATTGATGTCATGGGTCCGTATGGAGCTGATCCCAAACTGCTGATGCGAGAATTCCCAAAGACTCTTGGGAATGTAGCATACAAATGGTACCGAACATTGGAGGCCGGATCCGTGAAGACCTGGGACGACATGGTCCAGAAGTTCTACACTAAGTTCTTCCAGATGGAGGAGAAGGTGACGATGATCCATCTCTCGCGGATGTATCAGAAACGCGAGGAGGATGGGATCACTTTCATCAAGAAATTCAGAGCGAAATCTCTGGAGTGCAAGGATCCCATGCTCGAAAGCCGACTCGTAGAGATATGCCTGCAGTGCATGCGAGATGAGTACAAGAGCATGCTAATCAATTTGCAAACACCCACGTTCTCAAAGCTCATCGAGTGCACGATGAACATCGAGCCCATCGTCGAGAGACAGAGAAAGAAGAGCGCTCCAGAACGACCTGCGAGCGGCACCACCTACAAGATCGGCAGATTCGGCTACAAGCGAGGACGCGAAGCTGAGGTCAACGCGGTTTCGCCTCAGAAGCAAGCGAAAGTCGCAAACTTCGATGCACCGCCTCTGCCATGCTCGGTGGAGGAAGCAAGCGATCTCTGTAGACAGTGGCGTAAAGACGGCATCCTGCCACCGCTAGAGCAAAAACCCTCCAAGGAGATGACGAGGGACCCCAAGTGGTGCGAATACCACGGCAAGGTCATGCACCCCACAGCCGAGTGCAAGAAGCTCAGATTCGCGTTCGACCAGAAGATGAAGAACGGCGAACTCATCGTCAGCGACCACCGAAAGGATGTGCGCAACAACCCACTGCCTGCCCATACAGATTCGGGCTCAAAAGGCAAGGAGGTCGCCATGATCTCAATAGTGGACTTGGAAGAAGTCGCAGAGGATGGTCTACCCATCATTGCTGAAGTCCATGAAGAGGAAGACTATAGCATGGACACTGAGGATGAGCGTGCCGACCGCATGAAAGGGTCGCACGGCTTCAACAAATTCTTCGACGAGATGAACTTCTCCGAAAAATGCAGATCGGATATGACGAAGGCAATCTTAAGGATAGCGGAGGACTACGAAGAGGTACTTGTGGTCTCCAACGGGAAGGTCGTCAGGGCGTCCCGTCCCACAGAAAAGATTATGACCTTTTCTGCCAGCGACAAGAAGACAGATGCGAGCCATCAGAGGCCCCTGTACGTGACCGCCATCATCAACGGCGTCGAATTCAAGCGAGCATTCGTCGATGGAGGAGCAGCGGTCAATGTTGTTCCACTCCACACACTGAAGCTAGCAGGGATCCCCGAGCACAAAGTGGTCAAACGTCCATCCCCGCTGGTGGGATTCGGAAGCGACTCTAGAATGACGATCGGATGGATCCGCCTAGGCGTTCAGATTGGCAAGATCAAGTGTTCGGCGAAGTTTTATGTCATAGATGCGAACACCACATATCACATGATCATCGGTCGAGCCTGGATTCATCGCTTCGACGCAATCCCTTCCACGGCTCACCAGGTGATGAAAGCTATCTGGAACGACAGGATTGTCGAAATACCGGCCTCAACTAACCCGTTCAACTTGGACGAAGCGCATCTCAGCGAGGCGGTGTGGTTCACCGAGATGGCGGACGAGCAAACACCCGGACCATTCAACCCTACTCCTTTGCCTCTCTGGGAGGACATCAAGGACCAGTCACCTGCGGGCGTGATGGTGACAAGGGGAGATGCAAACGAAAAGCCGCCTACACACGAAGAGGCGCCGCGCATCGCATATCATCGGAAGAATGTGTACACTCTTAAGAGGATTGCAAAGCACGACCCCGAGGGTAAGGAGATAGAGAGCTTCTACGCCAACGGGAAGAAATGCTATCGCATATGAAGGTGCGCGGGGACGTCCTCACACGGGCATGGGGGTGTCCCTGGGCAAATCAATCAAATCAAGCAAGTTGCGCTGACAGAAGAGCCAACACAGATCGTTTCAGACGAGAAACTCAAAGAAGCGCCCGAATGCATGGAAGACAGGCCGCGACCGCAAAAGCAAGAGCTAAAGGAGGTGTTCCTCAGCCCGAACGAGGAAAAGAAAAGGCCAGTCTTCCTGAGTGCGGACCTCACAAGCGAAGAGGAACAAGGGCTGCTACAGCTTTTAACTGAATACAAGGACGTATTCGCATGGGAATACGATGAAATGCCAGGACTGGACACGAGCATCACCATGCACCGTTTAGACATTATCCCAGGGTCTAAACCGGTCAAGCAAAGCACCAGAAGTTTCAGGCCGGAGCTCAATGTCAAGATCAAGCAGGAGATCGTTAAACTCCTAGATGCCAAGTTCATAGAGCCAAATCACCATCCCACATGGTTGGCCAACATCGTGCCAGTGGTGAAGAAGAACGGACAGCTCCGCATCTGCGTGGACTTCCGCGATCTCAATCGCTTTTGCCCTAAGGACGATTTCCCACTACCTAACATCGACTTACTTATCGATTCAACGGCAGGCCATCGCATGTTCAGTTTCATGGACGGCTTCAGTGGGTACAATCAAATCAAGATGGATCCCGACGATGCACAGAAAACTGCATTCATCACTCCCGTGGGGGTATTCAACTACACGGTAATGCCATTCGGTCTCAAGAACGCAGGCGCAACTTATCAGCGGGCCATGATGGCCCTATTCCACGACATGATGCACAAAGAAGTGGAATTCTATGTGGATGACCTGGTAGTCAAATCCAGGCATGAAGCAGATCACCTTGCAGACCTGCGAAAGGTATTCAACAGATGCAGGGGCTTTCAACTGAAAATGAACCCCATGAAATGCGCGTTCGGCGTGACTCCGGGAAGTTTCTGGGATGCGTGGTTCATCGCCAAGGGATCGAGCCTGACCCTGCGAAAGTGTCAGCCATCACCAGCATGACGCCACCTCACAACCAAAGCGCCTTGAAAACATTCTTGGGAAAATTGTCATATCTGCGGAGATTCATCCCAGCAATCGCCGAAATCACATGCTGTTTCAGCACTCTTCTCAAGAAGGACGCCGCGTACAACTGGGCTCCTGACCATGAAGCCGCATTCGAAAAGCTAAAGGAGATACTTACATCCCCAAAGATCATGATCGCGCCTCAACTGGGATCACCGCTGCTGCTATACCTTACATCAACAAGGAGATCTATAGGAGCACTCTTGGCTCAGGTGTATGAGGGCCAAGAGAGGCCTATCTATTACATCTCTCGCATCGTACAGCCTGCTGAGTCAAGGTACACAGACATCGAACGTCACTGCCTTGCCTTATTCTTTGTGATAGAGAAGTTGAGACACTATTTTGCATCGCACAAAGTAGTGGTGGTCACCAAAAGCGACCCCATAAGATACTTGCTAACTCACACTACTCCGGGCGGGAGATTGGCGAAATGGTACATGACCATCTCTCAATATGATATTACATGCGTGAAGCCAAGGGCGATCAAGTCGCAGGCGGTAGCAGATCTGCTGGCGCAGTTTCCCGACAACAGCCACGAACCTGTGATCGAAGAGGAGCTCGAAGGCCCTGAAATCTACGCGATCGACGTGCCCTATTGGACCCTCCACTTCGACGGTTCGTCAACCAGAAAAGGTGGAGGCATTGGGATAGTCTTGACAAAGCCCGACGGGGAAGTCATACAGATGTCCGCAAAACTCAACTTCGCAGTCACGAACAACGAGGCGGAATACGAAGCTCTTATCGCGGGACTTCGTGCAGCAAAAGCTCTGGAAGTGAGCAACTTAACAGTCATGGGAGACTCCAAGCTGATTGTTAAGCAAGCCTCGGGCGAGTACGGTCTGAAGGAAATCAACCTCCTGTCATACCGCACTCTAGTGCAAAAGCTGATGCAGCAGTTCTGCGACGTGAAATACGAGCACAAGCCCCGAGCGGACAACAGGCATGCAGACGCCTTAGCAACTCTGGGATCTAAGGTCAGCATAGACAAATGCCCCGCAAGGATTTCCATCGAAGTGCGAACATCGTCGGCATTAACAGAAGATGCGTGCGACGACGAACACATAGATGACGCAGATTGGCGAAAAGCAATCCTGCAAGCTATTGCGAAAGGCACCAGCAGCGAGGGCTGGGCACTCACGAAAGGATACTGCATCCACGACAATACCCTTTACTACAAGGGTCCTGGAGGGATACTCATGCGATGTGTCTCCGAGCAAGAGGGACAACAGCTGTTAGAAAAGATTCACCAACACGCTTGCGGAGAAAGCGAGGTGTCAATCTACAGGAAAGCTCAGAGATATGGCATTCATTGGCCAGACATGTCTACAGCTGCAGCCCTGATACAAGGGAAGTGCGAAAGTTGCGCACTGATCAAGGATTCTCTACTCGTCGCTCTAACCGACGACGACACGGACTGGAGGAAGCCCTTGTTCGAATTCCTTACCCAGGGCACCGTACCTGAATCGAGAAAAGAGGCCGACAAATTGAGAAGGAAAGCTTCTCGATACACGGTTCAGGAAAACCTGCTTTGGCGAAAAGGCCACGAGGGCAACTTGCTGCGATGCCTGGACGATGGGGAAGCACAAGAAGTCATGGACCTCTCTCATCAGGTGGAACACCAGGGAGGTGCGAAATTATGCAGACAGCTCCTCTCAATCGGATACTTCTGGCCCACGATGGAAGTCGATTGCCGCACCAAGGTGCGACGCTGCCAAGAATGTCAATTCAAAGGGAACCTAGTGCACGCTCCCGCCGTGGATCTACATGCATTAGGGACGCCATGGCCATTCCACACGTGGGCTTTGGATTTCATTGGCCCCATCCGACCAACGTCACATGGGAACTATTTCATTCTCACCGCAACTGAGCTGTTCACCAAATGGGTGGAAGCAATACCACTAAAGACGGCAAACGCGCTGGCTGTGGTCAACTTCATCCAGGAAAACATCGTATGCAGGTTCGGAATCCCGAATACTATTCTTTCAGATAACGGTACTCCTTTTGTTAATCGTCAGGTAGCTACGAAACTTGCGGAGTACAATATCAGGCAAATATGCTCTACTCCCTATTATCCAAAGGGAAACGGACAAGCCGAGGCGACTAACAAAACGCTGCTGAGAATTCTGAGCAAGATGGTCGCGGATGACCACAAGAAGTGGGCCGACTCTCTTAACATAGCTCTGTGGGCCTACAGGACCTCTCCAAGAACACCTACAGGGGCTTCGCCATTTCTATTATGTTATGGGGCCGAAGCTGTAGTACCTGCGGAGGTCAGAGTCAATTCGGCACGGCTGGCCTTCCATGCGCTTTATGAAAATCAACGCGATCACGATTTAGTCTTGCTGGAAGAAAAGCGAGAACAAGCCAAAAGGACTAACAAGCGATACCAAGAAAGAATCGCTCGCGCCTACAACAAGACAGTTCAGCGGCGAGATTTCGCAGTTGGCGACCTGGTCTTGCGCGCATCCGACCACTGCATGCGAGAAGCAACTCATCCGAAGTTCGCAGCCAATTGGGAAGGACCCTTCGAAGTCACAGAAGTCTTCGATAGTGGCTACTGCAGCATACGAAGGTTGCACGGCACAACCTCAACTCCGAGCTCAGTCAACATGCGCTGGATCAAGAAGTACTATCCTTGACTCCTCTTATTTCATACGTTTTATGATAACGTTGCTTAATATCTCATGTGGCTACGATTAATGCAATCTCCCCTCCCATATGAGAGGATTGTAATTCTACCTCTCCCATATGAGAGCGATGTAATAAAAGAATTCTCCCAAATGAGAAGTTCATATTTCTAGCCGCTTATATTGCTCTATTTTATTTAAGTATCTCCGTTAACGATGATTCATTCGCTGCAAATAGCAGCAAACGCAAGTACGATCTTAATTGATCATCAAAAGCCTATCTCTACGATAGCAGCAAACACGAACACGATCTTAATTGATCATCAAAGCCTATCCCCGCGATAGCAACAAACGCAAGTACGATCTTAATTGATCATCAAAAGCCTATCTCTACGATAGCAGCAAACACGAACACGATCTTAACTGATCATCAAAAGCCTATCTCTACGATAGCAGCAAACGCAAGTACGATCTTAACTGATCATCAAAAGCCTATCTCTACGATAGCAGCAAACACAAATGCGATCTTTATTGATCATCAAAGCCTATCTCTACGATAGCAGCAAATGCAAACGCGATCTTAACTGATCATCAAAGCCTATCTCTATGATAGCAGCAAACGCAAATGCGATCTTTATTGATCATCAAAGCCTATCTCTACGATAGCAACAAACACAAACGCGATCTTAAGTGATCATCAAATCCTATCTCTACGATAGCAGCCAATGCAATGCGATCCTAAGTGATCATCTAAGCCTATCTCTCACGATAGCAACCAATGCAAATGCGATCTTAAGTGATCATCTAAGCCTATCTCTAACGATAGCAATCAATGCAAATACGATCTTAAGTGATCATGCAAAGCCTATCTGTTACGATAGCAACGAATACAGTCGCGATCTTAATTGATCACTAAAGCCTATCTCTCACGATAGCAGCCAAATACAAACGCGATCTTAATTGATCACTAAAGCCTATCTCTTAGGATAGCAGCCAAATACCAATGCGGTCTTAATTGATCACTAAAGCCCATCTCTTACGATAGCAGCCAAATACAAATGCGATCCTAGTTGATCATCAAAGCCTATCTCTCACGATAGCAGCCAATGCGAATGTGATCTCAATTGATCATATAAAGCCTACTTCTTACGGTAGCAATCAAATACAAATGCGATCTTAAGTGATCATGCAAAGTTTATCTTTTACAATAGCAGTCAAGCGCGAATGCGATCTTGAATGACTGTTGAAGCCTATCTTTTGCGATAGCAGTCCGCACGAATACGATCTTAAGTGATCATCTGAAGCCTATCTCTTACGATAGCAGCCAAACATAAATGCGATCTTAAAAGATCATCCAAAGTCTATCTTTTGCAATAGCAGCGAAAATGCAAAATGGTCTCAATCGATCATCTAAAGCCTATCTATCGAAGATAGCAGGTTCTACAGATGCGATCTTATAATGGTCTTCTTAAGCCTATCTATTACGATAGCAATTTCTACGCAAAGTAATTTTGGTTAAGTACCCAAGCCCGTCTGTTATGATGGCAACGCACGTGCAGAATCATTTTATTAGATCTTCCAAAGATCTATCTGCTGTGATAGCAGTTTATGCGCGAGACGATCTCGAACAGTTTTCTAACAAAGCCTATCCTCTATGATAGCAATTCGTACTGCTCAATGATCTTAATTGATCTGTGAAAAATTATCTGAAACGATAGCGAAGTTGTGAACGTGATCTCATACGATTTACAATGACCAACTACAAGCCCATCCGTCAAGATGGCAAAGCTGCGAAATTACGATCTCAAATGATCTAACGAAACGGCTGCGAATTGACATCGCATATGAAAAAATCATTATATGGAATTATGCAAGGCAAAACAAGCCGAAACGCGTGCGAAATTGTATTTTGTTGCAAAGAACAGATAATACAAAAGCTATTTATCATTACGAGTCAAATGACTTACAATTTATCTATCTAGATAGCAGCTTACAAGCGAAAAGCTCACATCTAACTACATAGCCCAAATGGCTTACAATACATTCGAAAAATGGCTGATAAGCCAGAAATGCGCCAAGGGAACTCTCGACTAAGAAAAGAGAGAATCCACCGGTCCTGACACCGGCAGCACAGTACGCAGATCCGCGGTCGAAGATCCGTAGCGAGTAGGATGCGTCTGCGAAGAGATTAACTCACCATTCGCTACATCCTTAGCGGCAAGAGCCGGGCAAATCCACGTCCAAAGATCTTGGGGTCTGACGAAACCCCTGTCTGATCAAGATATGTACCAGAGGAACCACCTGTTCCGGCATACGCCGTTGTGCACAACAGGGGAAGCCGTCATTCCTCTGGTACTGGGCTCCTTGTCATGATAGACAAGGGCGTTGGCGAGCCTCCTGAGTTCAAGAGCGAAGAGGCAAGAAACTCTCCTCCGGAGATGCTGGAGGAGAATCACGCCGTTCATTACGAGACGGTAGTACGGTCACTACGGCGCTGCACCTCGCCACGAGGCGGCCGGAAACATGACCTGCACACATAATACACGAAGAAATTTCTTCGAACACACATGAGGTATTATCTGCATCCTCTTTATGACGGTTATAAACAGCAATAAGCCTCATAAAGTGGATCTTGGAAACTATTTCTATGGCACAAAGCGCAAACTCAGGATTCAAAGCTTGAAGTTGCCATGAATCAACGAAAAACAAGCGTTGAAGCCAGCAGTCGTAAGGACTCACGGCAAAGCACATGTTTGGGATGAAGAACCCAAATGACAAAGGCAGGGTTTATATAGGCCCTGTGGAGACTCTTCGGTTGCTTAAGATGAGTCAGCAAATTCAAAAAGAGGGTAAGTTCAATCACTTACGCCTTGAAAAGCGGTAACAATCAATTACCCTACTAAAGGCTACGACGATTCAGTTGCGTATCCTAATAAATGACGGATAGTCATGATTCGGATGGACTTCCCAACGGAAGCGTGCTTATCTGCCGAGAAATTAGCGCGAAAATCAAGCAAAGAATCAATTGCTGATGTCATAATTGGATATGCACAGAAAATGTCCAATCAAATCCCGAAAAGGGCAAAACGGGCAAACTCATTGTTTGTTGTCAAAAAGAGGGGGGAGAAACCCTAGCAACATTACATTAATGTTCAAAACATTACATTAATGTCTCAGCCATTTTCCTTTCTTTTCAAAAATACGAAAAGTCAAAACAAATTTTTGACTAAGGAGTCCTGGGGCTCGAACTGCTCGATCAGCCTCTCCACTTGATGCACTTCTTGCTTTAGCTGCTCGCACTTGGCATTCATTTCGTCATACAGCTTCAAAGCTTCATCAACCTTTTGCTTTTGCTGCTCCACCTTCTGCATCTCAGCTGCGAGATTCTGGTGCCCAAGATTCAAGGTTACAGCTGCGCGAATCAGCGTAACTCTGTCCTTGAGGAATTTCAAACCAAGTCTGCCTTGGACTTTGAGCACGAGATTTTGGCACATGCCACACAGCAATTCAGCACTCTGGGCCGAAATGGTCGCAGGTGTAGCCGCACATAGCTGTTCCAGTATCCAAATGGCTTCAGTAAGGAATAGCCTCCTGTCAAAAGGAACGATCTCCAGACACCTCACGAACGAGCGGGGGTATCTGAGGCGCATTCGAACCACCCAGTCTACATCGGTTTGCTTCAAACCTGAGACATCAAAAACGGGTTGTAATGTCAGAACTTGCAAGCAAATAATACGACGTGCGCATGGTAAATCTCTACTTACCGGTGCCTTCCAGAATTTGGTGAATAGAGGGAATGCGAGCCACCGGGTTGTTCGAAGACTGCCCTCGCTCCATGGCTCTCCTATCAGCTGCGAGCTCCAACCTCTCATAGTCAGGAGGAAGAGTGTAGGCCGCACCGGCTGCGACTACGTTCCCAACCTGCGAGCCCCAAATGCTCCACGCAGGAATAGGTGCTTCCGGCTCAGTCATTGACGGAGGCACAGGAACAGCCGAAGTCGTTGGGCGAAAGACATTCTCAGGTGCGAAAACATTAGCATCACTTGTCCTTTCTTCCCCACCACCGGTACGGACACCTTCGTCCATCGGCACAGCATCAGCTTCGACATCATCGGAGAGTTCAATGACATCCTCGAGATGCTCACTTGCGTGTCCAGCAGCTGCGACGGGCTTCTCGGTATGGGAGCTCGAAATTGGAACATGGGATGCAGAAGTCTGGCTTCTCTGCTCCAGCTCAGGTTCCTCAGCATGACCTGCGATGTCAAAATGCGATAATATGAGGTAATTTGTGTTATAAGTTACTTCGTTATCTTTGCTAAAGCTAAGAATAAGCACCTCCACGCGAGGGTGGGATAGAGGTATCCTCATCATACACTAGGGACGTGGAACCGTGCCCTATCAGTGTATCTTCACTAAGCAAATCTTTAAGAGAGGCGTGACCTGGGATGCGAATAAACCAGTCATGATCTTGCCTCAAGTGGCTACAGTCTAGCATGTGCATGTCACTCAAAATGATTACCTGAGGGTTCTCCGCATTTGCTTACCAACCAACGGCGAATGTCAGGCTTTGACACACCGTGCTTTAATGCACCCACAATTACATCTCTATAAGTAACTGCGAGATTGAAGATCTCACCTTTGTCGCCACCCGCGATCTCTGCGAAGTCCGCTTGGACTTGCTCTAGCTCTGCTGCATCCCCTCCGGGAACCTCATCTTCCTCCTCCACATGAGGAGCCACTTCTTCGGGAAGCTCGTCTTCCTCGCCAACTGGACGTACTAAGTCGTCGACATGCTGCTCTTCGAGGCTCCGCTGCTTCACACGCTCGAGTTCCTCTTCCTCTCGCTGCCTTCTTCTTTCAGCAGCCTCCGCGGCTGTCCTCCGGGACTCAGCAAGAATATCCTCGCTTATGGGATCATCTGAAATGCCAGATTGGGCATCTCTCTTTTGCCTCTTGGTCACAAGGCCACCAACGGCTTCATCATCATCATCTGCGAATACATTTTTGGTTCAAAGAAAAGAACTGTATGGAAGTAGTGATAAAGAACAAAGGGATGCGACGGAGGTACCTCCCGACTCTTCCTCGCGCATTACAACTGTTCCTTCTTCTTCTCCATTACTTGCCTGGGGCTCCTGCCTCTCTTCCTCTTC
Organism: Linanthus parryae; assembly: GCA_023055425.1. Classification (NCBI taxonomy): domain Eukaryota; kingdom Viridiplantae; phylum Streptophyta; class Magnoliopsida; order Ericales; family Polemoniaceae; genus Linanthus; species Linanthus parryae. The sequence goes on along the minus strand of JALGPY010000004.1, from coordinate 120,312,006 downwards.
CTCTTGGTTGAATGGAACGAAGGTCTCAACTGCGAGATCTTTTCGCACCTTGCCGGGCATACGACCCTTACCTTTGTCCTTGGCAGAAAGGGGCCTCACTGGGGGCGAAGTTGGAGCGCTCCTAGGGGAAGAAATTGTAATCCCCTTTTGCCTAGGCCTCTTCGCTCTCGGCGCCGCAGTCGCTGGAGGGGACGGGTCATCCCTAGGAGGAGACGGAGCCGGAGGGTTGTCTATCAGCGAGTCAGCAAAAGTGTTCATGACCCCGCGAACTTTTGTTTCGACCTCGGCATCCATCCTCCATGCTAACCGGTACGCCTCCCCCTTCCTTCTGGTGGCAACAATAGTGTCCACCAGCGCTTTGGAGCGATCACCAGCTGCAAACCTCCGCACATGGCACTGAATAATACAGAATGAAAGCATCAGTACAAGGAAATCAAAAAGCTTAAAGCACGCGAGGAAATTGCTTACCTCAGCAAACGCCTTGCTATATTTGACGACCTGCGTGTCACCTTTCCTGATGGCATCGACTTGTTCCTTCAGAATGAAATCAGGGCACAAATGGTTCTCGCGGTCCAACAACGAGTAGCAACCGTACTCAGACTCGCTCAAACTGCAATTGGGACGAAACGGAAAAGAGTTTCTCTTGATCAAGGGGGCCCTTCCTGGCTGTGCCGCCGCCTCGGTCTCCCTCCTCGTTTGCTGGGCAAGCCAGTATGCGATCCAGTTCTGGGAATAACCACCATTGCGAGTTCCCGCAGGCTGCTCGAAGGGAAGATTGCTCATGAGGACCGTCTTGCACTCCTTTGCCAGCAAGCGCTTGTAGCACCCTCTAACGATAGACTGGGGCCAGATTGATGGGGCCACCGCATCGAAACCAAACTGAGGAGAGACCCGAGTGGGGTCAACATCCACTGTAAGCCTTTCATATCGTGGCGCGAGCTCACGAATATGCTCTGCAAGTGCAGGAAGAGAACCTCGCAGACACCAGCAAAAGAACTCACGATAGCGCTCGTGGAAATGCGATCCCTTTTCAAAGAGAAGGTCTTCTGACAAGACCATGCCTTCGGAGGGGTATAGCTTCGGAAACCACCGCACATTCTCAACACGTGTGGCGTAAGGCCTGGCAGTGAACTCCCTTCGCTTGTCGCATATCAAGCTCCAAGTACACTTGGTGTTGCTTGCCCCAAACCATCTCGCAGCCCTTCCGCTGTTGAGCGCTTTCGTCTCGCCTGGGGGACACCACTTCTCAAGTGAGAGGGGAGTTGGAGCATAAGATGGCCAGCGCTCAAAAACCCACATTGTCAAAAAGCTGATATTGACAAAGGTCAGAACATCGAGACGGCCGCGCGATTCCTTCATCGCCAGAACCAGCTGATCCAGCCTGTAATATAGCGTGCCCAAGACCAAGGGTCCAAGTGCGACTCTCTGGCCGAGAGCAAGCCTCACCGCAAGTGGCAGCACATGGTAGAAGACCCCGTCATGGGGGTGACCATCAATCAGAAATCTCGACAGCCAAGCACAAAGAAAAGCACAAAGGGTCAGGTGATAACCCTTGCCCTCTATGTAATTCTCGGCCTCCGGGTTCGCGCTCAAAAGCTTCTTAGTGATGCTGCTGCTCGCATAGTCTCGGAAGAAGTACTGCAACCACTTGTTCCAGGTATTCTTCGCAGACGTATCAACTAGCTGCCAGTTCGGAAGAGGTTTTGTACTAGTCCACCGAGTGGAGATTTTCTTCACCTCTGCTAAGCACTCCTCCATCTGCGCGTACAAGGTTAATTCCGCAGATGTCCTTAAGTGACTCAAGGGGTCCACCTCACCCATGGGGGAAAGCTCATACAGCATTTGAACGTCCTCGAGCGTGGGGGCAGCCTCGAACTCAGCAAAGTGAAACGTGTGAGTCGCAGGCGAATAGCGGGACAGAAGGTCTAGAAGCATGGACTGATCCAACTTCACGGCAGCGCCCTTCATAGCACGAACAGCGAAGAAAATGCCGGCTTCATCAAGAGTTTCGGCGTAATTACCCAACACGTGGTCAGTCCACTCATCCATATAGTCCAACTTCTGGACAAACGCCTGAGTAGAAATCGCAGTATATGGGAAGTGCCCGTTCTCGATTCCCAATCGAACCACATCCTCGGAGCCAACTAACTCGAGCAAGGCTGAGTTAACTGGGCGAGTCAGGGTTAACAACTGCTCAACGGGAACAGGATCAGGCATCCTCTTCGCCTTCACCCTCGCGTGGTAAAAATCTTTCCCACCCAGAAAGGGGGCTTTTCGCCACAGAGACCGCGGAAGCTCCGGCATCTCTTCATCTTCCTTGACAGGTCTGGTTACTCTTGTTTTGGCCATTCCTGCGAAAGGGCAAAAAAAAAAGGGGGGAGAAATACTACACCAGTCAGTTTGAATTTTGGAATTCGAGATCTATGCAACAGGAAGCAAACAGTTCCAGTGCCGATTTCAGAAATTGGGGAGTTGCAAGATCCAATATTGTTGAAAGATTAAGAACGAAGCAGGTTTAGAGATCAAAGCCTCTTCACACACTTCACGGGTTTACAGATTCAATGCGATTCAAGGCAAACACTGGTAGTTTAAATCAAGAGTAAACGAGGCCAACCTTGTTTCCTTGAAGCTTGCTTGGAGATGCACAATTGAAGAATACGATTTGCAGTCTTGAACTGATGATTGATTATCTGGATCTGCTCTCGAAGATCTCCGGGTACCATTCACTTTAAGAGAAAGAAGTGAAGCTCTGCAATAATGGGATACAAGGTATTTATCCAAAAGAATGAGGGGTTGCGTCCCTTCAGTAGACGAATCGCAACCGTCACCGTCGTGCCGCGCAATCACAGGACGGGCTGACGTCACGCCTAAAACCCTAAAGGTCAGACGGCACGACTCTAGGGGTTTTAGGTCATAATGACACGCACGGGGGCTGAATTTACCCGTATTTGAATTGGTGCGTGACGACGACGCGCATGTTGGTTTCCGCGCATGGAAGCCTATACAGCTGCAAGCCTTCACGCGCAGAAAGGGGGCTAATGTAGATACTGCTTTCTGACATGGCTAATCTTAGCCACGTGGCGATCATCCAGCACACCATATTGTGCTCCACACACACAGGATCACCAGCCGAGCTGATCCATGTGGGGGCTGCGAGACAGGGCCCTCGCATACTACTGCACGGGACTTGTAGGGATTTGTGGTTTGGAGGCTAGGGTAAGCCCTGTCGCGTGCGAGCCAAGCCCGCGCGCGACCTTTAGTAACTGTTTTGAGAGATCTATGGCACGAGCTCCCTAGACCCGGTCAATCCGGTCAAACCCGGTCAACCTCGTAACGGTTCCGGTACTCGCGCACCACGTGCTCTAACGGTTCCTATATACTCGGACGAACGTGCCGTTACGGTTAAGCTAATTAAGCCGCCATTAATGGGCGCATTAACTACACTACAACGGCCACGTTCTCCAGTATATATATATCGTTACTCTTTCCATACAAGGAGAACAACACTGCCATACGCGGAAGCTCTGCCAAACCTCTGTCTCTCTCTCAGACATTGCTACTGACTTACTCTCTCCCTACACACACCCCTATTCTTCCTGTGCGATCCCTGATCCACTACGTACGGTGTACACGGAGGTCTCCCTGCCGGAATCTCTTGTGCACAACAGGGTTTATATAGACCCTGTACAGACTCTTCGGTTGCCCAAGATGAGTCAGCAAAATTCAAAAAGGGGGTAAGTTCAATCACTTACGCCTTGAAAAGCGGTAACAATCAATTACCCTACTAAAGGCTACGACGATTCAGTTGCGTATCCTAATAAATGACGGATAGTCATGATTCGGATGGACTTCCCAACGGAAGCGTGCTTATCTGCCGATAAATTAGCGCGAAAATCAAGCAAAGAATCAATTGCTGATGTCATAATTGGATATGCACAGAAATGTCCAATCAAATCCCGGGAAAAGGGCAAAACAGGAAGTTCATTGTTCTTGTTAAAAAAAAAAAAAAGGGAGAAACCCTAGCAACATTACATTAATGTTCAAAATGTTACATTAATGTTTCAGCTATTTTTGCAAGATTCGAAAAATCAAAGCAAATTCTTGATTAAGGAGTCTTGGGGCGCGAACTGCTCGCTCAGCCTCTCCACCTGTGCCACTTCTTGCTTCAGTTGCTCGCACCTGGCATTCATCTCATGATACAGCTTTAGAGCTTCATCAACCTTTTGCTTCTGCTGCTCCACCTTCTGCATCTCGACTGCGAGATTTTGGTGACCGAGCTTCAAAGTCACGGCCGCGCGGATCAGCGTGACTCTGTCCTTCAGAAACTTAAAGCCCAGTCTGTAATAACCGACATTTCTAAGTCATGTTAGCTCGTTAATAATATGTGATTATACGTTTATATGTCATTTAAATTTTGACTTTTAACTCATGCAAAATAATGAGTAGCATGTCATGTGTAAATAAACTAGAGTTGAATGCATTGTTTTATTATTCAAATTTCATCTTGTAAAATATGTGATAAATAATTATGTGCCTAGTTAGATTAAATGACTAATTTCGGTGAAAGTTAATTGTTGGATGTTAAGTTGCTAATTACTAGTGCCTTTAGTGTAAATTGTAAACCAAAAATAAATTTGAATAGTTCATGAGAAGAATTGAAAATTGAATGCAATGTTTTATGTATACAAGTACTACGTGGTAGGTTTCCTATATGTATTACATACGTAGCCATAATCATGTATGCGTCGAATTTATAATCGCATCAAACACAAGAGTGGTGGAATTGTTGCACCAAATAACTCCCAAATACCCAACTTGCATGCTAGACACTTGGCCACACTCACTTACCACTTGTCATCCCTCCATACAAGTGTCAATTTGCCCTCCTTACACATGTCACTCTCCCTAGTTTCTTATGGACATATAAAAGCTACCTAGTACATCTTTTACATCATTTTTCCTCCATATTTTTCTCTCTCTAGAAGTGTTGCAAGCTCTCATTTCTCTCCACATCACCACAATCCCGGTTTTGGTTCTTGACCCTCCAAAAATATGGTCCAAACATCAAATTCTTGAGGTTTTAAGTGAAGAAAACCCATCTTGGTTGTTAGTATATCAAATGGGTAGCAAGTCTTGAGCATCTTCTCCAAGTTTGAAGCCCCTAGGAAGCATTAATCATCACTTCTCCATATGCCTTCTCAAGAACTTCATGAGTATGATGGGTAAGTTCAAGTAATTGCATATACATCATGATTTTAGTTCTTCACATCTCATTCTTGTGATTCCATGAAAAATCTCTACTTGCATGTTAGGAATTCATTATCCTAAAGACAAGTTTTAGCATAAATCATCTCATTTGTATGATAGCATGGTGTATATATGGGTGCATGTTCTTGATTCATCACAATCTCCATAATTCACATACATGCATGTCAAAAGCTAAGTTTGGATAGTTGCTACTTATCAATTTGATGAAATAAGTCTCATGCCTTCTTCATTTAGACATGATTTTGCTCCTTAAAAGATCATTATGTGTTTCTATGATGAATTCCTAGTTGCATGTTCTTGATTCATCACCATTTTCATGATCTAGATACACGCATGAAAGAAATTAGGAAGCAAGATCACCTAGTAGTGTAAATCATGTTTTACAAGTTATATTCATGTTATGTGTTTGAATTATCTTGAATATGTGTCTTAGGGTCTTAATTGGGTCTAGAGGCATGAGTTTCTTTGAAAAAAATTTGAATAAAATGAAAGAAGAAACATGAATTTTCGGACAGAAAAATCTACTCTCGGGTAAAAGTTTTGACCCAACTTTAGATGGTCATAACTCAATCATATGAACTCGGTTTTGGGCGTTTTTGGTACCGTTTCAAAGCTATATGTGTCTACTATCATTTCCAGTTGGTTTTATGCCAAAAGAATCTCTATATTTTCTGTAATATTGTAAATACTAAAGTAAGTCAAATCTGAATTTTGCTAGTTGCTTGACATATTCTATGCCATGTTTGGTAATCGATTTCTTGTACTCCAATCCATGAAATGATATGAAAATAAGCATGCATGTAATTGAATATGTCTATTTTATGGTATTATAATTTAGAAGTTCATAAGTTAGAAGGTTACATGAAAGTAAGCAAGTTTGTCAAGCTAGTTTATGTAAGTTTCATGTTTTAGCTCATAATATGTGATCTTGCATTATTTGTTGCATTAGACATCTAATTTTCATCCAATAAAGAATATAAGGTACATGAAGTATGTGAATATAGGAAAAGTTATTCCATATGCATCAAAAAAATGTAGACATGTGCTATGCTTTGATTGAATTCATGCTAAGTGATTACATGTGTGATTTGTAGCACTCTTTGCTAGTTATATGACGACGGAGTCGATGACCGCATGCTTTAAGTTGGTTGGAATTGGACTAAGAAATATTAAATGAATGGATTAAGCTCGTAAGGTGAGTTACCCTACCTCCCGAAGTTTGTACCGAGCTTCAAGTTTCTTAACAGCTTATGTATGTTCATGTTGTCCCTATTATTATGTATGTATGCATGTTTTTCTACTCAAATGAAATGTTTGTGCCCCATGGATGGTAATAAATAAAATAAATGAACGTTTCATAAGATAAAACACGCTTTCAGAAAGGCCACGGTTACCGTAGTGAAACCCCCTGTCGGGTATAGGCAGGCTACGACCCTTTTGCCGGGGCAATATAAAACGGCACGCGTCGCCTCACGAGCCGTCGCGATGGACATGTCCCTACGTTATGTTAAGTCACGAAGGTTACACGGGCCATAAGATAAAAAAATAAGCAAGTATGTTCAAGTACGTTATGGTCTCCACGTGAGACGAATTAAGCAAGGTTCCTACTTGGAACAATATGATTTCACAAGTCTCAAGTTATGCTTTACGTTACGCTTTCTTTACGATACAAGTTATGCTTTATGAATGTCTTTATCTTTTCAAGTTTCACAAGTATATGTATGTATGACTATGCCTTATGTTCATGTCGATCCATGGGAAATTTAGCCCTTTTTGGTTTTCCAAACCTACGGAGGGGCGTAGATGTAACTCACTGAGCTAGTTGAGCTCACCCTTTCACGTTACATTTTTTTTCAGGTTTTAATAACATGTAAGAAGCAAAAATTAGCATGGAGTTAATTTCATATGTGATTACGTGCTTGATGACGCTTATGTGCTTAGATGCCGAGTATATGCTAGCCGACTTGGAGTTACTATGAAATACATGTTGTTGTTTTTTGGGTTTAAGAATGTATAAGTTATATAATTATGTATATAAGACTTTGTATGAGCCTTGTATGATACCTAGAACCTTTCCCGAGTTATGCTTTGTTACGATACGAGTCGAGATGGCTAAATGACATTGAATTTTTATGTTCCAACTTTCTTTTCTTACAATTCAAATTGTTTATCAAGACGACCCCAAGTTATTTGTTATTTACGCTTCCGCAAAGTTATTTTTTTTAGAAGTTTTTATCACGACTTTTATAAATTACTCGTTTAGCCTCGCGATGAGTCAAGGCCGCACCGGCATGTCGCGCCCTCCTTCCGTTAACGCAAAAAGTTTTATTAATCGCTAATCGGGGTCGGCGGGAGGGGGATGTGACACAGTCTGCCTTGGACTTTGGTCACGAGGTTCTGGCACATGCCACATAGCAGTTCAGCACTCTGGACCGAGATGGTCGCAGGCGTAGCCGCAGACAGCTGCTCCAGTATCCAAATGGCTTCAGTAAGGAACAGCCTCCTGTCAAAGGGCCCGATCTCCAGAGATCTCACAAACGAGCGAGGATACCTGAGACGCATTCGGGCCACCCAGTCTACGTCGGTTTGCTTCAAACCTGAGGAGATGTCAAAAATAAGTTATGATGTCAAAAGTTCGCAAGCGAATAATGTGACGCGCGAACAGTAAAACTCTACTTACCGGTTCCTTCCAGAATCTCATGAAGCGAAGGAATGCGCGCTGCAGGGGCAGTTGAAGACTGTCCTCGCTCCATAGCTCTCCTATCAGCTGCGAGCTCTAATCTCTCGTAGTCGGGAGGAAGAATGTAGGCCGCGCCGGCTGCGACTACATTCCCAACCTGCGAGCCCCAAAAGCCCCACGCAGGAATGGGTGCCTCTGACTCAGTCATGGCCGGAGTCGAAGAGACGGCCGTAGTCGCTTGTTGAAGGACACTCTCGGATGCGGAAGCATTAGCAGCGGGTGTCCTTACCTCGTCAGCACTAGCATGGACATCTTCATCCATCAACACAGTGTCAGCTCCAGCATCGTCGGAAAGCTCGATGATGTCCTCACGAGGCATACTCGTGTGGTCAGCAGCTGCGACGGGCTTCTCGGTATGGGAGCTCGGAATTGGAACATAGGGCGCAGAAGGCTGACTTCCCTGCTCCAGCTCAGGTTCCTCAGCATGTCCTGCGACATTAGAAACGATGATATGAGGTAACTTGCGCTATAAGTTATTCTGCTATCTTTACTAAAAGCTAAGAATAAGCACCTCCACGCGAAGGTGGGATTGGGGTATCTTCGTCATACACTAAGGACGTGGAACCATGCCCTATCAGTGTATCCTCACTAAGCAAGTCTGTAAAGGGAGCGTGACCTGGGATGCGAATAAACCAGTCATGACCTTGCCTCAAGTTGCTAAAGCCTAGTACATGCGTATCACTCAAATGATTACCTGAAGGTTCTCCGCATTTGTCTACTAACCAACGGCGAATGTCAGCCTTTGACACGCCATGCTTTAACGCACCCACAATAACATCTCTATAAGATACTGCGAGATTGAAGATCTCACCTTTATCGCCGCCTTCGATTTCCTCGAAATCCGCTTGGACTTGCTCTAAGGCTGCTGCATCCTCTCCGAGAACCTCATCTTCCTCCTCCGCATGAGGAGCCACTTCTTCGGGAAGCTCGTCCTCCTCAACAGTTGGACGCGCTAAGTCGTCAACATGCCGCTCTTCGAGGCTCCGCTGCTTCACACGCTCAAGCTCCTCTTCTTCCCGACGCCTTTGTGCACAAGAGATTCCGGCAGGGAGACCTCCGTGTACACCGTACGTAGTGGATCAGGGATCGCACAGGAAGAATAGGGGTGTGTGTAGGGAGAGAGTAAGTCAGTAGCAATGTCTGAGAGAGAGACAGAGGTTTGGCAGAGCTTCCGCGTATGGCAGTGTTGTTTTCCTTGTATGGAAAGAGTAACGATATATATATACTGGAGAACGTGGCCGTTGTAGTGTAGTTAATGCGCCCATTAATGGCGGCTTAATTAGCTTAACCGTAACGGCACGTTCGTCCGAGTATATAGGAACCGTTAGAGCACGTGGTGCGCGAATACCGGAACCGTTACGAGGTTGACCGGGTTTGACCGGATTGACCGGGTCTAGGGAGCTCGTGCCATAGATCTCTCAAAACAGTTACTAAAGGTCGCGCGCGGGCTTGGCTCGCACGCGACAGGGCTTACCCTAGCCTCCAAACCACAAATCCCTACAAGTCCCGTGCAGTAGTATGCGAGGGCCCTGTCTCGCAGCCCCCACATGGATCAGCTCGGCTGGTGATCCTGTGTGTGTGGAGCACAATATGGTGTGCTGGATGATCGCCACGTGGCTAAGATTAGCCATGTCAGAAAGCAGTATCTACATTAGCCCCCTTTCTGCGCGTGAAGGCTTGTAGCTGTATAAGCTTCCATGCGCGGAAACCAACATGCGCGTCGTCGTCACGCACCAATTCAAATACGGGTAAATTCAGCCCCCGTGCGTGTCATTATGACCTAAAACCCCTAGAGTCGTGCCGTCTGACCTTTAGGGTTTTAGGCGTGACGTCAGCCCGTCCTGTGATTGCGCGGCACGACGGTGACGGTTGCGATTCGACTACTGAAGGGACGCAACCCCTCATTCTTTTGGATAAATACCTTGTATCCCATTATTGCAGAGCTTCACTTCTTTCTCTTAAAGTGAATGGTACCCGGAGATCTTCGAGAGCAGATCCAGATAATCAATCATCAGTTCAAGACTGCAAATCGTATTCTTCAATTGTGCATCTCCAAGCAAGCTTCAAGGAAACAAGGTTGGCCTCGTTTACTCTTGATTTAAACTACCAGTGTTTGCCTTGAATCGCATTGAATCTGTAAACCCGTGAAGTGTGTGAAGAGGCTTTGATCTCTAAACCTGCTTCGTTCTTAATCTTTCAACAATATTGGATCTTGCAACTCCCCAATTTCTGAAATCGGCACTGGAACTGTTTGCTTCCTGTTGCATAGATCTCGAATTCCAAAATTCAAACTGACTGGTGTAGTATTTCTCCCCCCTTTTTTTTTTTGCCCTTTCGCAGGAATGGCCAAAACAAGAGTAACCAGACCTGTCAAGGAAGATGAAGAGATGCCGGAGCTTCCGCGGTCTCTGTGGCGAAAAGCCCCCTTTCTGGGTGGGAAAGATTTTTACCACGCGAGGGTGAAGGCGAAGAGGATGCCTGATCCTGTTCCCGTTGAGCAGTTGTTAACCCTGACTCGCCCAGTTAACTCAGCCTTGCTCGAGTTAGTTGGCTCCGAGGATGTGGTTCGATTGGGAATCGAGAACGGGCACTTCCCATATACTGCGATTTCTACTCAGGCGTTTGTCCAGAAGTTGGACTATATGGATGAGTGGACTGACCACGTGTTGGGTAATTACGCCGAAACTCTTGATGAAGCCGGCATTTTCTTCGCTGTTCGTGCTATGAAGGGCGCTGCCGTGAAGTTGGATCAGTCCATGCTTCTAGACCTTCTGTCCCGCTATTCGCCTGCGACTCACACGTTTCACTTTGCTGAGTTCGAGGCTGCCCCCACGCTCGAGGACGTTCAAATGCTGTATGAGCTTTCCCCCATGGGTGAGGTGGACCCCTTGAGTCACTTAAGGACATCTGCGGAATTAACCTTGTACGCGCAGATGGAGGAGTGCTTAGCAGAGGTGAAGAAAATCTCCACTCGGTGGACCAGTACAAAACCTCTTCCGAACTGGCAGCTAGTTGATACGTCTGCGAAGAATACCTGGAACAAGTGGTTGCAGTACTTCTTCCGAGACTATGCGAGCAGCAGCATCACTAAGAAGCTTTTGAGCGCGAACCCGGAGGCCGAGAATTACATAGAGGGCAAGGGTTATCACCTGACCCTTTGTGCTTTTCTTTGTGCTTGGCTGTCGAGATTTCTGATTGATGGTCACCCCCATGACGGGGTCTTCTACCATGTGCTGCCACTTGCGGTGAGGCTTGCTCTTGGCCAGAGAGTCGCACTTGGACCCTTGGTCTTGGGCACGCTATATTACAGGCTGGATCAGCTGGTTCTGGCGATGAAGGAATCGCGCGGCCGTCTCGATGTTCTGACCTTTGTCAATATCAGCTTTTTGACAATGTGGGTTTTTGAGCGCTGGCCATCTTATGCTCCAACTCCCCTCTCACTTGAGAAGTGGTGTCCCCCAGGCGAGACGAAAGCGCTCAACAGCGGAAGGGCTGCGAGATGGTTTGGGGCAAGCAACACCAAGTGTACTTGGAGCTTGATATGCGACAAGCGAAGGGAGTTCACTGCCAGGCCTTACGCCACACGTGTTGAGAATGTGCGGTGGTTTCCGAAGCTATACCCCTCCGAAGGCATGGTCTTGTCAGAAGACCTTCTCTTTGAAAAGGGATCGCATTTCCACGAGCGCTATCGTGAGTTCTTTTGCTGGTGTCTGCGAGGTTCTCTTCCTGCACTTGCAGAGCATATTCGTGAGCTCGCGCCACGATATGAAAGGCTTACAGTGGATGTTGACCCCACTCGGGTCTCTCCTCAGTTTGGTTTCGATGCGGTGGCCCCATCAATCTGGCCCCAGTCTATCGTTAGAGGGTGCTACAAGCGCTTGCTGGCAAAGGAGTGCAAGACGGTCCTCATGAGCAATCTTCCCTTCGAGCAGCCTGCGGGAACTCGCAATGGTGGTTATTCCCAGAACTGGATCGCATACTGGCTTGCCCAGCAAACGAGGAGGGAGACCGAGGCGGCGGCACAGCCAGGAAGGGCCCCCTTGATCAAGAGAAACTCTTTTCCGTTTCGTCCCAATTGCAGTTTGAGCGAGTCTGAGTACGGTTGCTACTCGTTGTTGGACCGCGAGAACCATTTGTGCCCTGATTTCATTCTGAAGGAACAAGTCGATGCCATCAGGAAAGGTGACACGCAGGTCGTCAAATATAGCAAGGCGTTTGCTGAGGTAAGCAATTTCCTCGCGTGCTTTAAGCTTTTTGATTTCCTTGTACTGATGCTTTCATTCTGTATTATTCAGTGCCATGTGCGGAGGTTCGCAGCTGGTGATCGCTCCAAAGCGCTGGTGGACACTATTGTTGCCACCAGAAGGAAGGGGGAGGCGTACCGGTTAGCATGGAGGATGGATGCCGAGGTCGAAACAAAAGTTCGCGGGGTCATGAACACTTTTGCTGACTCGCTGATAGACAACCCTCCGGCTCCGTCTCCTCCTAGGGATGACCCGTCCCCTCCAGCGACTGCGGCGCCGAGAGCGAAGAGGCCTAGGCAAAAGGGGATTACAATTTCTTCCCCTAGGAGCGCTCCAACTTCGCCCCCAGTGAGGCCCCTTTCTGCCAAGGACAAAGGTAAGGGTCGTATGCCCGGCAAGGTGCGAAAAGATCTCGCAGTTGAGACCTTCGTTCCATTCAACCAAGAGGAAGAGGAAGAGAGGCAGGAGCCCCAGGCAAGTAATGGAGAAGAAGAAGGAACAGTTGTAATGCGCGAGGAAGAGTCGGGAGGTACCTCCGTCGCATCCCTTTGTTCTTTATCACTACTTCCATACAGTTCTTTTCTTTGAACCAAAAATGTATTCGCAGATGATGATGATGAAGCCGTTGGTGGCCTTGTGACCAAGAGGCAAAAGAGAGATGCCCAATCTGGCATTTCAGATGATCCCATAAGCGAGGATATTCTTGCTGAGTCCCGGAGGACAGCCGCGGAGGCTGCTGAAAGAAGAAGGCAGCGAGAGGAAGAGGAACTCGAGCGTGTGAAGCAGCGGAGCCTCGAAGAGCAGCATGTCGACGACTTAGTACGTCCAGTTGGCGAGGAAGACGAGCTTCCCGAAGAAGTGGCTCCTCATGTGGAGGAGGAAGATGAGGTTCCCGGAGGGGATGCAGCAGAGCTAGAGCAAGTCCAAGCGGACTTCGCAGAGATCGCGGGTGGCGACAAAGGTGAGATCTTCAATCTCGCAGTTACTTATAGAGATGTAATTGTGGGTGCATTAAAGCACGGTGTGTCAAAGCCTGACATTCGCCGTTGGTTGGTAAGCAAATGCGGAGAACCCTCAGGTAATCATTTTGAGTGACATGCACATGCTAGACTGTAGCCACTTGAGGCAAGATCATGACTGGTTTATTCGCATCCCAGGTCACGCCTCTCTTAAAGATTTGCTTAGTGAAGATACACTGATAGGGCACGGTTCCACGTCCCTAGTGTATGATGAGGATACCTCTATCCCACCCTCGCGTGGAGGTGCTTATTCTTAGCTTTAGCAAAGATAACGAAGTAACTTATAACACAAATTACCTCATATTATCGCATTTTGACATCGCAGGTCATGCTGAGGAACCTGAGCTGGAGCAGAGAAGCCAGACTTCTGCATCCCATGTTCCAATTTCGAGCTCCCATACCGAGAAGCCCGTCGCAGCTGCTGGACACGCAAGTGAGCATCTCGAGGATGTCATTGAACTCTCCGATGATGTCGAAGCTGATGCTGTGCCGATGGACGAAGGTGTCCGTACCGGTGGTGGGGAAGAAAGGACAAGTGATGCTAATGTTTTCGCACCTGAGAATGTCTTTCGCCCAACGACTTCGGCTGTTCCTGTGCCTCCGTCAATGACTGAGCCGGAAGCACCTATTCCTGCGTGGAGCATTTGGGGCTTGCAGGTTGGGAACGTAGTCGCAGCCGGTGCGGCCTACACTCTTCCTCCTGACTATGAGAGGTTGGAGCTCGCAGCTGATAGGAGAGCCATGGAGCGAGGGCAGTCTTCGAACAACCCGGTGGCTCGCATTCCCTCTATTCACCAAATTCTGGAAGGCACCGGTAAGTAGAGATTTACCATGCGCACGTCGTATTATTTGCTTGCAAGTTCTGACATTACAACCCGTTTTTGATGTCTCAGGTTTGAAGCAAACCGATGTAGACTGGGTGGTTCGAATGCGCCTCAGATACCCCCGCTCGTTCGTGAGGTGTCTGGAGATCGTTCCTTTTGACAGGAGGCTATTCCTTACTGAAGCCATTTGGATACTGGAACAGCTATGTGCGGCTACACCTGCGACCATTTCGGCCCAGAGTGCTGAATTGCTGTGTGGCATGTGCCAAAATCTCGTGCTCAAAGTCCAAGGCAGACTTGGTTTGAAATTCCTCAAGGACAGAGTTACGCTGATTCGCGCAGCTGTAACCTTGAATCTTGGGCACCAGAATCTCGCAGCTGAGATGCAGAAGGTGGAGCAGCAAAAGCAAAAGGTTGATGAAGCTTTGAAGCTGTATGACGAAATGAATGCCAAGTGCGAGCAGCTAAAGCAAGAAGTGCATCAAGTGGAGAGGCTGATCGAGCAGTTCGAGCCCCAGGACTCCTTAGTCAAAAATTTGTTTTGACTTTTCGTATTTTTGAAAAGAAAGGAAAATGGCTGAGACATTAATGTAATGTTTTGAACATTAATGTAATGTTGCTAGGGTTTCTCCCCCCTCTTTTTGACAACAAACAATGAGTTTGCCCGTTTTGCCCTTTTCGGGATTTGATTGGACATTTTCTGTGCATATCCAATTATGACATCAGCAATTGATTCTTTGCTTGATTTTCGCGCTAATTTCTCGGCAGATAAGCACGCTTCCGTTGGGAAGTCCATCCGAATCATGACTATCCGTCATTTATTAGGATACGCAACTGAATCGTCGTAGCCTTTAGTAGGGTAATTGATTGTTACCGCTTTTCAAGGCGTAAGTGATTGAACTTACCCTCTTTTTGAATTTGCTGACTCATCTTAAGCAACCGAAGAGTCTCCACAGGGCCTATATAAACCCTGCCTTTGTCATTTGGGTTCTTCATCCCAAACATGTGCTTTGCCGTGAGTCCTTACGACTGCTGGCTTCAACGCTTGTTTTTCGTTGATTCATGGCAACTTCAAGCTTTGAATCCTGAGTTTGCGCTTTGTGCCATAGAAATAGTTTCCAAGATCCACTTTATGAGGCTTATTGCTGTTTATAACCGTCATAAAGAGGATGCAGATAATACCTCATGTGTGTTCGAAGAAATTTCTTCGTGTATTATGTGTGCAGGTCATGTTTCCGGCCGCCTCGTGGCGAGGTGCAGCGCCGTAGTGACCGTACTACCGTCTCGTAATGAACGGCGTGATTCTCCTCCAGCATCTCCGGAGGAGAGTTTCTTGCCTCTTCGCTCTTGAACTCAGGAGGCTCGCCAACGCCCTTGTCTATCATGACAAGGAGCCCAGTACCAGAGGAATGACGGCTTCCCCTGTTGTGCACAACGGCGTATGCCGGAACAGGTGGTTCCTCTGGTACATATCTTGATCAGACAGGGGTTTCGTCAGACCCCAAGATCTTTGGACGTGGATTTGCCCGGCTCTTGCCGCTAAGGATGTAGCGAATGGTGAGTTAATCTCTTCGCAGACGCATCCTACTCGCTACGGATCTTCGACCGCGGATCTGCGTACTGTGCTGCCGGTGTCAGGACCGGTGGATTCTCTCTTTTCTTAGTCGAGAGTTCCCTTGGCGCATTTCTGGCTTATCAGCCATTTTTCGAATGTATTGTAAGCCATTTGGGCTATGTAGTTAGATGTGAGCTTTTCGCTTGTAAGCTGCTATCTAGATAGATAAATTGTAAGTCATTTGACTCGTAATGATAAATAGCTTTTGTATTATCTGTTCTTTGCAACAAAATACAATTTCGCACGCGTTTCGGCTTGTTTTGCCTTGCATAATTCCATATAATGATTTTTTCATATGCGATGTCAATTCGCAGCCGTTTCGTTAGATCATTTGAGATCGTAATTTCGCAGCTTTGCCATCTTGACGGATGGGCTTGTAGTTGGTCATTGTAAATCGTATGAGATCACGTTCACAACTTCGCTATCGTTTCAGATAATTTTTCACAGATCAATTAAGATCATTGAGCAGTACGAATTGCTATCATAGAGGATAGGCTTTGTTAGAAAACTGTTCGAGATCGTCTCGCGCATAAACTGCTATCACAGCAGATAGATCTTTGGAAGATCTAATAAAATGATTCTGCACGTGCGTTGCCATCATAACAGACGGGCTTGGGTACTTAACCAAAATTACTTTGCGTAGAAATTGCTATCGTAATAGATAGGCTTAAGAAGACCATTATAAGATCGCATCTGTAGAACCTGCTATCTTCGATAGATAGGCTTTAGATGATCGATTGAGACCATTTTGCATTTTCGCTGCTATTGCAAAAGATAGACTTTGGATGATCTTTTAAGATCGCATTTATGTTTGGCTGCTATCGTAAGAGATAGGCTTCAGATGATCACTTAAGATCGTATTCGTGCGGACTGCTATCGCAAAAGATAGGCTTCAACAGTCATTCAAGATCGCATTCGCGCTTGACTGCTATTGTAAAAGATAAACTTTGCATGATCACTTAAGATCGCATTTGTATTTGATTGCTACCGTAAGAAGTAGGCTTTATATGATCAATTGAGATCACATTCGCATTGGCTGCTATCGTGAGAGATAGGCTTTGATGATCAACTAGGATCGCATTTGTATTTGGCTGCTATCGTAAGAGATAGGCTTTAGTGATCAATTAAGACCGCATTGGTATTTGGCTGCTATCCTAAGAGATAGGCTTTAGTGATCAATTAAGATCGCGTTTGTATTTGGCTGCTATCGTAAGAGATAGGCTTTAGTGATCAATTAAGATCGCGACTGTATTCGTTGCTATCGTAACAGATAGGCTTTGCATGATCACTTAAGATCGTATTTGCATTGATTGCTATCGTTAGAGATAGGCTTAGATGATCACTTAAGATCGCATTTGCATTGGTTGCTATCGTGAGAGATAGGCTTAGATGATCACTTAGGATCGCATTGCATTGGCTGCTATCGTAGAGATAGGCTTTGATGATCAGTTAAGATCGCGTTTGTGTTTGTTGCTATCGTAGAGATAGGCTTTGATGATCAATAAAGATCGCATTTGCGTTTGCTGCTATCATAGAGATAGGCTTTGATGATCAGTTAAGATCGCGTTTGCATTTGCTGCTATCGTAGAGATAGGCTTTGATGATCAATAAAGATCGCATTTGTGTTTGCTGCTATCGTAGAGATAGGCTTTTGATGATCAGTTAAGATCGTACTTGCGTTTGCTGCTATCGTAGAGATAGGCTTTTGATGATCAGTTAAGATCGTGTTCGTGTTTGCTGCTATCGTAGAGATAGGCTTTTGATGATCAATTAAGATCGTACTTGCGTTTGTTGCTATCGCGGGGATAGGCTTTTGATGATCAGTTAAGATCGTGTTCGTGTTTGCTGCTATCGTAGAGATAGGCTTTTGATGATCAATTAAGATCGTACTTGCGTTTGCTGCTATTTGCAGCGAATGAATCATCGTTAACGGAGATACTTAAATAAAATAGAGCAATATAAGCGGCTAGAAATATGAACTTCTCATTTGGGAGAATTCTTTTATTACATCGCTCTCATATGGGAGAGGTAGAATTACAATCCTCTCATATGGGAGGGGAGATTGCATTAATCGTAGCCACATGAGATATTAAGCAACGTTATCATAAAACGTATGAAATAAGAGGAGTCAAGGATAGTACTTCTTGATCCAGCGCATGTTGACTGAGCTCGGAGTTGAGGTTGTGCCGTGCAACCTTCGTATGCTGCAGTAGCCACTATCGAAGACTTCTGTGACTTCGAAGGGTCCTTCCCAATTGGCTGCGAACTTCGGATGAGTTGCTTCTCGCATGCAGTGGTCGGATGCGCGCAAGACCAGGTCGCCGACTGCGAAATCTCGCCGCTGAACTGTCTTGTTGTAGGCGCGAGCGATTCTTTCTTGGTATCGCTTGTTAGTCCTTTTAGCTTGTTCTCGCTTTTCTTCCAGCAAGACTAAATCGTGATCGCGTTGATTTTCATAAAGCGCATGGAAGGCCAGCCGTGCCGAATTGACTCTGACCTCCGCAGGTACTACAGCTTCGGCCCCATAACATAATAGAAATGGCGAAGCCCCTGTAGGTGTTCTTGGAGAGGTCCTGTAGGCCCACAGAGCTATGTTAAGAGAGTCGGCCCACTTCTTGTGGTCATCCGCGACCATCTTGCTCAGAATTCTCAGCAGCGTTTTGTTAGTCGCCTCGGCTTGTCCGTTTCCCTTTGGATAATAGGGAGTAGAGCATATTTGCCTGATATTGTACTCCGCAAGTTTCGTAGCTACCTGACGATTAACAAAAGGAGTACCGTTATCTGAAAGAATAGTATTCGGGATTCCGAACCTGCATACGATGTTTTCCTGGATGAAGTTGACCACAGCCAGCGCGTTTGCCGTCTTTAGTGGTATTGCTTCCACCCATTTGGTGAACAGCTCAGTTGCGGTGAGAATGAAATGGTTCCCATGTGACGTTGGTCGGATGGGGCCAATGAAATCCAAAGCCCACGTGTGGAATGGCCATGGCGTCCCTAATGCATGTAGATCCACGGCGGGAGCGTGCACTAGGTTCCCTTTGAATTGACATTCTTGGCAGCGTCGCACCTTGGTGCGGCAATCGACTTCCATCGTGGGCCAGAAGTATCCGATTGAGAGGAGCTGTCTGCATAATTTCGCACCTCCCTGGTGTTCCACCTGATGAGAGAGGTCCATGACTTCTTGTGCTTCCCCATCGTCCAGGCATCGCAGCAAGTTGCCCTCGTGGCCTTTTCGCCAAAGCAGGTTTTCCTGAACCGTGTATCGAGAAGCTTTCCTTCTCAATTTGTCGGCCTCTTTTCTCGATTCAGGTACGGTGCCCTGGGTAAGGAATTCGAACAAGGGCTTCCTCCAGTCCGTGTCGTCGTCGGTTAGAGCGACGAGTAGAGAATCCTTGATCAGTGCGCAACTTTCGCACTTCCCTTGTATCAGGGCTGCAGCTGTAGACATGTCTGGCCAATGAATGCCATATCTCTGAGCTTTCCTGTAGATTGACACCTCGCTTTCTCCGCAAGCGTGTTGGTGAATCTTTTCTAACAGCTGTTGTCCCTCTTGCTCGGAGACACATCGCATGAGTATCCCTCCAGGACCCTTGTAGTAAAGGGTATTGTCGTGGATGCAGTATCCTTTCGTGAGTGCCCAGCCCTCGCTGCTGGTGCCTTTCGCAATAGCTTGCAGGATTGCTTTTCGCCAATCTGCGTCATCTATGTGTTCGTCGTCGCACGCATCTTCTGTTAATGCCGACGATGTTCGCACTTCGATGGAAATCCTTGCGGGGCATTTGTCTATGCTGACCTTAGATCCCAGAGTTGCTAAGGCGTCTGCATGCCTGTTGTCCGCTCGGGGCTTGTGCTCGTATTTCACGTCGCAGAACTGCTGCATCAGCTTTTGCACTAGAGTGCGGTATGACAGGAGGTTGATTTCCTTCAGACCGTACTCGCCCGAGGCTTGCTTAACAATCAGCTTGGAGTCTCCCATGACTGTTAAGTTGCTCACTTCCAGAGCTTTTGCTGCACGAAGTCCCGCGATAAGAGCTTCGTATTCCGCCTCGTTGTTCGTGACTGCGAAGTTGAGTTTGCGGACATCTGTATGACTTCCCCGTCGGGCTTTGTCAAGACTATCCCAATGCCTCCACCTTTTCTGGTTGACGAACCGTCGAAGTGGAGGGTCCAATAGGGCACGTCGATCGCGTAGATTTCAGGGCCTTCGAGCTCCTCTTCGATCACAGGTTCGTGGCTGTTGTCGGGAAACTGCGCCAGCAGATCTGCTACCGCCTGCGACTTGATCGCCCTTGGCTTCACGCATGTAATATCATATTGAGAGATGGTCATGTACCATTTCGCCAATCTCCCGCCCGGAGTAGTGTGAGTTAGCAAGTATCTTATGGGGTCGCTTTTGGTGACCACCACTACTTTGTGCGATGCAAAATAGTGTCTCAACTTCTCTATCACAAAGAATAAGGCAAGGCAGTGACGTTCGATGTCTGTGTACCTTGACTCAGCAGGCTGTACGATGCGAGAGATGTAATAGATAGGCCTCTCTTGGCCCTCATACACCTGAGCCAAGAGTGCTCCTATAGATCTCCTTGTTGATGTAAGGTATAGCAGCAGCGGTGATCCCAGTTGAGGCGCGATCATGATCTTTGGGGATGTAAGTATCTCCTTTAGCTTTTCGAATGCGGCTTCATGGTCAGGAGCCCAGTTGTACGCGGCGTCCTTCTTGAGAAGAGTGCTGAAACAGCATGTGATTTCGGCGATTGCTGGGATGAATCTCCGCAGATATGACAATTTTCCCAAGAATGTTTTCAAGGCGCTTTGGTTGTGAGGTGGCGTCATGCTGGTGATGGCTGACACTTTCGCAGGGTCAGGCTCGATCCCTTGGCGATGAACCACGCATCCCAGAAACTTCCCCGAAGTCACGCCGAACGCGCATTTCATGGGGTTCATTTTCAGTTGAAAGCCCCTGCATCTGTTGAATACCTTTCGCAGGTCTGCAAGGTGATCTGCTTCATGCCTGGATTTGACTACCAGGTCATCCACATAGAATTCCACTTCTTTGTGCATCATGTCGTGGAATAGGGCCATCATGGCCCGCTGATAAGTTGCGCCTGCGTTCTTGAGACCGAATGGCATTACCGTGTAGTTGAATACCCCCACGGGAGTGATGAATGCAGTTTTCTGTGCATCGTCGGGATCCATCTTGATTTGATTGTACCCACTGAAGCCGTCCATGAAACTGAACATGCGATGGCCTGCCGTTGAATCGATAAGTAAGTCGATGTTAGGTAGTGGGAAATCGTCCTTAGGGCAGAAGCGATTGAGATCGCGGAAGTCCACGCAGATGCGGAGCTGTCCGTTCTTCTTCACCACTGGCACGATGTTGGCCAACCATGTGGGATGGTGATTTGGCTCTATGAACTTGGCATCTAGGAGTTTAACGATCTCCTGCTTGATCTTGACATTGAGCTCCGGCCTGAAACTTCTGGTGCTTTGCTTGACCGGTTTAGACCCTGGGATAATGTCTAAACGGTGCATGGTGATGCTCGTGTCCAGTCCTGGCATTTCATCGTATTCCCATGCGAATACGTCCTTGTATTCAGTTAAAAGCTGTAGCAGCCCTTGTTCCTCTTCGCTTGTGAGGTCCGCACTCAGGAAGACTGGCCTTTTCTTTTCCTCGTTCGGGCTGAGGAACACCTCCTTTAGCTCTTGCTTTTGCGGTCGCGGCCTGTCTTCCATGCATTCGGGCGCTTCTTTGAGTTTCTCGTCTGAAACGATCTGTGTTGGCTCTTCTGTCAGCGCAACTTGCTCGATTTGATTGATTTGCCCAGGGACACCCCCATGCCCGTGTGAGGACGTCCCCGCGCACCTTCATATGCGATAGCATTTCTTCCCGTTGGCGTAGAAGCTCTCTATCTCCTTACCCTCGGGGTCGTGCTTTGCAATCCTCTTAAGAGTGTACACATTCTTCCGATGATATGCGATGCGCGGCGCCTCTTCGTGTGTAGGCGGCTTTTCGTTTGCATCTCCCCTTGTCACCATCACGCCCGCAGGTGACTGGTCCTTGATGTCCTCCCAGAGAGGCAAAGGAGTAGGGTTGAATGGTCCGGGTGTTTGCTCGTCCGCCATCTCGGTGAACCACACCGCCTCGCTGAGATGCGCTTCGTCCAAGTTGAACGGGTTAGTTGAGGCCGGTATTTCGACAATCCTGTCGTTCCAGATAGCTTTCATCACCTGGTGAGCCGTGGAAGGGATTGCGTCGAAGCGATGAATCCAGGCTCGACCGATGATCATGTGATATGTGGTGTTCGCATCTATGACATAAAACTTCGCCGAACACTTGATCTTGCCAATCTGAACGCCTAGGCGGATCCATCCGATCGTCATTCTAGAGTCGCTTCCGAATCCCACCAGCGGGGATGGACGTTTGACCACTTTGTGCTCGGGGATCCCTGCTAGCTTCAGTGTGTGGAGTGGAACAACATTGACCGCTGCTCCTCCATCGACGAATGCTCGCTTGAATTCGACGCCGTTGATGATGGCGGTCACGTACAGGGGCCTCTGATGGCTCGCATCTGTCTTCTTGTCGCTGGCAGAAAAGGTCATAATCTTTTCTGTGGGACGGGACGCCCTGACGACCTTCCCGTTGGAGACCACAAGTACCTCTTCGTAGTCCTCCGCTATCCTTAAGATTGCCTTCGTCATATCCGATCTGCATTTTTCGGAGAAGTTCATCTCGTCGAAGAATTTGTTGAAGCCGTGCGACCCTTTCATGCGGTCGGCACGCTCATCCTCAGTGTCCATGCTATAGTCTTCCTCTTCATGGACTTCAGCAATGATGGGTAGACCATCCTCTGCGACTTCTTCCAAGTCCACTATTGAGATCATGGCGACCTCCTTGCCTTTTGAGCCCGAATCTGTATGGGCAGGCAGTGGGTTGTTGCGCACATCCTTTCGGTGGTCGCTGACGATGAGTTCGCCGTTCTTCATCTTCTGGTCGAACGCGAATCTGAGCTTCTTGCACTCGGCTGTGGGGTGCATGACCTTGCCGTGGTATTCGCACCACTTGGGGTCCCTCGTCATCTCCTTGGAGGGTTTTTGCTCTAGCGGTGGCAGGATGCCGTCTTTACGCCACTGTCTACAGAGATCGCTTGCTTCCTCCACCGAGCATGGCAGAGGCGGTGCATCGAAGTTTGCGACTTTCGCTTGCTTCTGAGGCGAAACCGCGTTGACCTCAGCTTCGCGTCCTCGCTTGTAGCCGAATCTGCCGATCTTGTAGGTGGTGCCGCTCGCAGGTCGTTCTGGAGCGCTCTTCTTTCTCTGTCTCTCGACGATGGGCTCGATGTTCATCGTGCACTCGATGAGCTTTGAGAACGTGGGTGTTTGCAAATTGATTAGCATGCTCTTGTACTCATCTCGCATGCACTGCAGGCATATCTCTACGAGTCGGCTTTCGAGCATGGGATCCTTGCACTCCAGAGATTTCGCTCTGAATTTCTTGATGAAAGTGATCCCATCCTCCTCGCGTTTCTGATACATCCGCGAGAGATGGATCATCGTCACCTTCTCCTCCATCTGGAAGAACTTAGTGTAGAACTTCTGGACCATGTCGTCCCAGGTCTTCACGGATCCGGCCTCCAATGTTCGGTACCATTTGTATGCTACATTCCCAAGAGTCTTTGGGAATTCTCGCATCAGCAGTTTGGGATCAGCTCCATACGGACCCATGACATCAATGAAACGCATGACATGCTCATGGGCGTTTCCATTGACGTCCTCGAACTTATCCCATTTAGGAGCCTTGTACCCCACTGGGTTGGGCATGAGATAGATCTCCCGTGGAATGGGCGGATCGTTGTCTAGCTTCGGGATGATGGTATCCGCGAGCGACTGATGAGCCAAGATGGAGTCCACGCGCTTCTGCAAAGACGTCATGCATTCTGGAATGCTCCCCTCTGTAGCTGGCGAAGGGGTTGCCGTAGGCGGTGGCGACACATATGTCGTCGGAGGATTGGGAGTGTATTGACTGCCCGCGTTTCCCCAGATCGTTGCTGGTGGAGGCAGAGTGTATTGCAAAGTTGGGTTGGACGCCAAAGCCGTGGGCTGAGAGGCGTGAGCAGCAGGGGGTAGCATCTGCGCCGTTGACCCTTGGACCGAAGGCAGCTGCGTGGCCGACGGTGGAGTCTGCAGATGAGGATTGGGGGGCGTGGCCGATACTCCCAATCCTAGAGCGGTAGGGGTACCTCCTCCCTGAGGGATAGCGGTAACCGGTGGAGGATTTGGTGCAAGGGTGTTCAGAACGACCAAAATCCGTTCCAATTGCGCAGATTGAGACTTGAGAGCTTTTGCCTGACTTTGGACAGTGGCGTCCAAAGACTCTAAAGTCGGTGCCTCGCCGGGTGTCGTCGGAGTACGGCGGACTTCTTCTCCTGAGGGAGTTTCGGCGGAAGGCGATCGGTTGCTGACATCGTCCTCCTGAGACATGGTTGCTTTTGCTGGTAAGTTCACGTCGGGTTCACCAAAATGTGCACAAGAGATTCCGGCAGGGAGACCTCCGTGTACACCGTACGTAGTGGATCAGGGATCGCACAGGAAGAATAGGGGTGTGTGTAGGGAGAGAGTAAGTCAGTAGCAATGTCTGAGAGAGAGACAGAGGTTTGGCAGAGCTTCCGCGTATGGCAGTGTTGTTTTCCTTGTATGGAAAGAGTAACGATATATATATACTGGAGAACGTGGCCGTTGTAGTGTAGTTAATGCGCCCATTAATGGCGGCTTAATTAGCTTAACCGTAACGGCACGTTCGTCCGAGTATATAGGAACCGTTAGAGCACGTGGTGCGCGAATACCGGAACCGTTACGAGGTTGACCGGGTTTGACCGGATTGACCGGGTCTAGGGAGCTCGTGCCATAGATCTCTCAAAACAGTTACTAAAGGTCGCGCGCGGGCTTGGCTCGCACGCGACAGGGCTTACCCTAGCCTCCAAACCACAAATCCCTACAAGTCCCGTGCAGTAGTATGCGAGGGCCCTGTCTCGCAGCCCCCACATGGATCAGCTCGGCTGGTGATCCTGTGTGTGTGGAGCACAATATGGTGTGCTGGATGATCGCCACGTGGCTAAGATTAGCCATGTCAGAAAGCAGTATCTACAGCCTTCTTCTCTCAGCAGCCTCCGCGGCTGTCTTACGGGACTCAGCCAGAATGTCCTCGCTTATGGGATCATCTGGGATGCCAGAATGGACATCCCTCTTTTGCCTCTTGGCCGCGAGGCCGCCAGCGGTCTCATCATCATCGTCATCTGCGAATACACGAATGGTTTAAAGAAAAGAAGTGCAAAGAAGTTACGATGACGGGAAATGAAGTGCGACGGAGGTACCTCCTAGTTCTTCCTCATGCATCACAACTGTTGCTTCTTCTTCTTCATCACTTGCTAGGGGCTCCTGCCTCTCTTCATCCCCCTCTTGATCGAAGGGAACGAAAGACTCAACTGCGAGCTCTTTCCGCGCTTTGCTGGGCATGCGACCTTTGCCTTTGTCCTTGATAGAAAGGGACCTCACTGAAGGAGAAGCTGGGGCGCTTCTAGGGGAAGAAATGGTAATTCCCTTTTGCCTAGGTCTCTTCGCTCTTGGCGCCGCAGTCGCTGGAGGAGACGGGTCATCTCCAAGAGGAGACGGAGCCGGAGGATTGTCTATCAGCGAGTCAGCAAAGACATTCATGACTGCGCGAACCTTTGCTTCAACCTCGGCGTCCATCCTCCATGAAAGCCGGAACGGCTGCTGTTGTCTTCTGGTGGCAACAATAGTGTTGACCAGCGACTTGGAGCGATCACCAGCTGCGAATCTCCGCACATGACACTACAACAGTACAGTAGAAGTGTCAGCACAGGGAAATCGAGAAAATTTAACACATGCGGAGAAAAGTACTTACGTCAGCAAAAGCCTTGCTGTATCTGACGACTTGCGTGTCGCCTTTCTTGATTGCGGCGACCTGCTCCTTCAAAATGAAATCAGGGCACAAATGGTTCTCACGGTCCCACAGTGAGTAGCAACCATACTCAGACTCGCTCAAGCTGCAATTGGGGCGAAACGGAAAAGAGTTTCTTTTGAGCAAGGGGGCCCTACCCGGCTGCGCCGCTGACTCCGTTTCAATCCTCGTTTGCTGGGCAGCCCAGTATGCGAGCCAGTTCTGGGAACAACCACCCTCGCGGGTACCCGCAGACTGCTCGAAAGGAAGGTTGTTCATGAAAACCGTCTTGCACTCCTTTATGAGCAAGCGCTTGTAACAGCCTCTGACAATGGACTGGGGCCAGATCGATGGGGCCACAGCGTCAAAACCAAACTGAGGAGAGACTCGAGTAGGGTCAACATCCACTGTAAGCTTTTCATACCTTGGCACGAGCTCACGAATATGCTCCGCAAGGGCAGGAAGGGAACCTCGCAGGCACCAGCAAAAGAACTCGCGATAACGCTCGTGGAAATGCGGCCCCTTCTAAAAAAGAAGTTCTTCTGAGAAGACCATACCTTTGGAGGGGTATAGCCTTGGAAACCATCTCACATTCTCAATGCGCGTGGCATAGGGCCTGGCAGTAAACTCCTTCCGTTTGTCGCATATCAAACTCCAGACGCACTTGGTGTTGCCTGTCCCGAACCATCTCGCAGCTCTTCCGCTGTTGCGCGCTTCTGTCTCGCCTGGGGAACACCACTTATCAAGTTGGAGAGCAGTTGGGGCATAAGACGGCCAGCGCTCGAAAACCCACATTGTCAAGAAAGAAATATTGACAAAGGTCAAAACATCGAGGCGGCCACGCGACTCTCTCATAGCCAGAACCAGCTGATCGAGCCTATAATACAGCGTGCCCAAAACCAAGGGTCCGAGTGCGACTCTCTGGCCAAGAGTGAGCCTCACAGCAAGTGGCAGCACATGGTAGAAAACCCCATCGTGGGGGTGACCATCGATCAGGTACCTCGACAGCCAAGCACAGAGAAAAGCACAGAGGGTCAGGTGATAACCCTTGCCCTCTACGAAATTTTCGGCTTCTGGGTCCTCACTCAGAAGTTTCTTAGTGATGCTGCTGTTCGCATAGTCTCGGAAGAAGTACTGCAGCCATTTGTTCCAGGTATTCTTCGCAGACGTATCAACCAGCTGCCAGTTCGGAAGGGGCTTGGTAGTGGTCCGTCGAGTGGAGATTTTCTTCACCTCTGCTAGGCATTCCTCCATCTGCTTATACAAGGCAATCTCCGCAGATGTCCTCAAGGGACTCAGAGGGTCCACTTCACCCATGGGGGAAAGCTCGTACAGCATTTGCACGTCTTCGAGCGTGGGAGCAGCCTCGAACTCAGCAAAATGGAATGTGTGAGTCGCAGGTGAGTAACGGGACAGAAGGTCTAGAAGCATGGATTGATCCAGCTTCACGGCAGCACCCTTCATAGCACGGATAGCAAAATACACGCCGGCTTCGCTAAGGGTCTCGGCATGGTGTTCCAGCACGTGGTCAATCCACTCATCCATATAGTCCAATTTCTGGACGAACGCCTGAGTAGAAATCGCAGTATACGGGAAGTGCCCGTTCTCGATTCCCAATCGAACTACATCCTCGGAACCAACCCACTCGAGCAGGGCTGAGTTAACTGGGCGAGTCAATGTCAGCAAGCGCTCAACGGGAACAGGATCAGGCATTCTCTTCGCCTTTATTCTCGCATGGTAAAAATCTTTGCCGCCTAAGAAGGGGGCTTTTCGCCACAAGGCCTGTGGAAGGTCGGGTATCTCTTCATCTTCCTTGACGGGTCTGGTTACTCTTGTCTTGGCCATTCCTGCAAAAGAAAAAAAGGGGGAGAAATACCACACTTCAGTTTGAATTTTGGGAATTCAAGATCTATGCGAAGGAAAACGAACAGTTCCGGTTATTGATTTCAGAAATTGGGGAGTTGCAAGATCCAATATTGCTGAAAGATTACGACGAAGCGGGTCCAAAGACCAAAACCTTTTCACAAATCCCACGGGTTTACAGATTCAACGCAGTTCAAGGCAAACACTGGTATCTTAAATCAAAAGTAAACGAGGCCAACCTTGTTTCCTTGAAGTTTGCTTGGATACGCACAATTGAAGGACACGGATTGCAGTTCTGAACTGGTGATTGATTATCTGGATCTGCTCTCGAAGATCTCGGGGTACCATTCACTTTAAGAGGAAAAAGTAATGCTTTGCAATAATGGGGGATACAAGGTATTTATCCAAAACAATGAAGGGTTGTGTCCTTTCGATAGTCGAATCGCAACCGTCACCGTCGAATCGCGCAATCACAGGACAAGCTGACGTCACACCTAAAACCCTAAAGGTCAGACGGCACGACTCTAGGGGTTTTAGGTCATAATGATACGCACGGGGGCTGAACTTGCCCGTATTTGAATTGGTGCGTGGCGGCGACGCGTATGTTGGTTTCCGCGCATGGAAGACTATACGGCTATGAATCTTCACGCGCAGAAAGGGGGCTAATGTAGATACTGCTTTCTGACATGACAGATCTCGGCCACGTGGCGGCCATCCAGCACACCATATTGTGCTCCACACACACAGGATCACCAGCCGAGCTGATCCATGTGGGGGCTGCGAGACAGAGCCCTCGCATACCACTGCACGGGACTTGTAGGGACTTAGTGGTTTGGAGGCTAGAGTAAGCCCTGTCGCGTGCGAGCCAAGCCCGCACGCGACGTTTAGTAACTGTTTTGAGAGATTTATGGCACGAGCTCCATAAACCCGGTCAATCCGGTCAAACCCGGTCAACCTCGTAACGGTTCCGGTATTCGCGCACCACGTGCTCTAACGGTTCCTATATACTCGGACGAACGTGCCGTTATGGTTAAGCTAATTAAGCCGCCATCAATGGGCGCATTAACCACACTACAACGGTCACGTTCTCCAGTATATATAGATCGTCAACCTTTCCATACAAAGGAGAACACACTGCCATACGCGGAAGCTCTGCCAAACCTCTGTCTCTCTCTCAGACATTGCTACTGACTTACTCTCTCCCTACACACACCCCTATTCTTCCTGTGCGATCCTTGATCCACTACACACGGTGCACACGGAGGTCTCCTCGCCGGAATCTCTTGTGCATAACAGCTCTTAACTGCTGGTTTAGAACTGACACAATCACCTATAGCAGCTCTAAACCTCAGAATCAACACTCCTACTACAAGCAACATCAACCAAACTATCAAGCTCAATACAGCAATGCGTCCAATCACTCATACAATCCAGATTTCAGTCCTCTTGGCTCTTATCTCCCTGATCAAGATCAACAAATAATGTCTTCTCCTATGGCATTTTCCAGTACTTACACCCCCAACTCAGGTTTGCTGTCATGGATATTTGATTCTGGAGCTAATACACATGTTACTCATAATGCATCTCTTTTACATCATACCTTGCCTTATACTGGTTTGCATAATGTGACAGTTGGAAATGGATCCAAATTACCTATTACTCATCAAGGTGATGGCATTCTACCATTACCTACTGGTAATCTTAGTCTCCCTCACACTCTCTATTTCCCTGATATGCATTCAAATCTTCTCTCCATTTCAAAATTAACTCATGATAATAATTGTATTGTCATTTTCTCTGCTAAGACCTTTCAAATCATGGACTTGAACAACAAATTGCTGTTTCAAGGCCTCTGTAAGAATGGTCTCTACACTGTTCCCACAAATTTGGTTAGTTCACTTTCTTCTCCTTCCCATACACAATCTCATTGTGCTTACACTGCTAACACACCCACTTCACCAAATATTGCAGCTACAACAGCAATTTCCAAGGACATCTGGCATCAAAGACTAGGACATCCATCTGTTCTTGTTCTCTCCCAATTATATCACACTTTACCTGTATCTTCTACTAAATTTTCATCACTTTGTATCTCTTGTGAAGTTGCTAAATCTCACAAACTTGAATTTCCTGTGTCTAAATTACATGCAACTGTTCCTTTTCAACTTGTCCACTCTGATGTGTGGGACCCTTCTCCTGTAGCTTCTTGTTCAAAATTTCAATATAACATCTTATTCATAGATGATTGTACTAGATTTTGTTGGATTTATCCCCTGCTTACAAAAGATCAAGCATTTGCAGCTTATCAACATTTCACATCTCTTATTCACACACAATTTCACACTAATATTCAAGTGTTCAGGTCAGATAATGGTGTTAAATTTCTTAACACTGAATTTGGTGTATATCTACAAACTAAAGGTACCATTCATCAAACAAGTTTTCCTCACACTCCTCAACAAAATGGTAGAGTTGAGAGGAGACACAGACAACTAATTGAAACCACCCTAGCTCTTCTTCATCATGCTTCTATGCCTCTCAAATACTGGCTAGAAGCTGTAGCTGCATCTAACTACCTTATTAATATTCTTCCCGAGAAATCTCTAAAGTTTCAATCCTCTTATTCTCTTCTCTACAAAACATGTCCACCATATACTTCTCTCAAAGTTTTTGGGTGCCTATGCTTCCCCAGGTTAAAACCCTACACTAAACACAAATTACAACAAAGATCCAAACCTTGTGTCTTTTAGGCTATTGTCCACACACTAAAGGCTAGAAGTGTCTAGATACATCCACTTCTACTATCTATATTTCTAGACATGTCAAGTTCTTTGAAAACATGTTTCCTTTCAAATCCCAATCTTCTTCTCCTTCTGACCCCATATCAAATTTACATAACACCTCTTATGTCAGTTCTTGGCTCCAATTTCCACCTGTTTTTCACACTAATATCTCCACCAATCTATCATCCTCTTCTCCTACTCCTGCTCATTCCACTCCAATTCCATCTCATGTCTCTAGCCCTGCACCTACCTCTTCCCAATCTCCTGTTAATACACCACATTCACCTCTCTCCTCCACCTCCTCTCCTCCTCTTTCCACTTCACCACCATTGCCTATCTCTCACAATATGCAAACTAGATCTAAGGCTGGAATTCATAAACCTAACCCTAGATATCAGCTTCACTCATGTGATCTGTCATCTACTGAACCTGCTTCTTACAAAGAAGCCATGAAGTCATCACACTGGCTTAAGGCCATGACTGAGGAATATCATGCTCTTTTATCTCAGAAAACATGGACTCTGGTTCCTCTCCCTCCCTCCAGAAGGCCTATTGGGTGCAAATGGGTGTTCAAAGTCAAAAGAAATGCTGATGGAACTGTTTCTAGATATAAAGCAAGACTGGTAGCCAAGGGGTTTCATCAACAATTTGGCTTAGATTATGCAGAAACATTTAGCCCTGTGGCAAGACAGCAAACTGTGAGAATTGTCCTCTCACTAGCTCTATCTAAATCTTGGGAAGTTAGACAATTGGATGTCAGTAATGCCTTCCTTCATGGGGTTCTTGATGAAGAGGTCTACATGGAACAACCACCTGGCTTTGTTACACATTCTGGTTTAGTGTGCAAACTTCACAAATCATTATATGGCCTCAAGCAAGCTCCCAGGGCATGGTACACAATGCTATCTACTTTCCTTATCAGAAAATGGATTTACATTGAGCTTATCTGATGCTTCTCTGTCTGTTCTCAAACAATTCAATCTCAAAATTGTGGTGCTTATCTATGTGGATGATATTCTCATCACTGGTAGTAGCAAGTGCTATATTGACTCCTTGATTCATCACATGTCCACCACTTTTGCTATGAAGGATCTTGGCACTTTATCTTATTTTTTGGGAATTCAAATTAGCACTACTGCTCAGGGCTTTCATCTGCAACAAACAAAATATGCTTCTGATCTTCTCCAAAAGGCAGGAATGACAGACTGTAAACCTTGTGTTTCACCTATCTCTCCCAAAGTTCTCCTCACTGCAGATGATCTTCAACCATTTTCTAACATTCACCACTACAGAAGTATAGTGGGAGCTTTGCAGTATCTTACAGTAACTAGACCAGATATTCAATTTGTTGTCAATAAAGCTTGTCAGCACTTGCATAGTCCAAGACAATGTGACTATACTGGAGTAAAAAGGATTCTGAGGTACATCAAAGGAACTTTAAATACTGGACTTCACTTTGCTCCTGGAAACTTTCATGTTACAGCTTACTCAGATGCAGACTGGGCTGGGGACCCTGAAGATAGGAGAAGTACCACTGAATTTTGTGTGTTTCTAGGCACCAATCTTATCTCCTGGGGATCAAGGAAGCAAAACACTGTCTCCAGAAGCTCCACAGAGGCAGAGTATAGAGCCATGGAAGCTACAGCAGCAGAAATCAAGTGGATACGTTACATCTTGAGAGATCTGGGTATTATTCCATCACAAAAACCTCAGCTATGGTGTGATAATATCTCAGCTCTTATGCTCAGCACTAATCCAGTTTTCCATGAAAAGAGTAAGCATACTGAAATTGACTTTCATTTCATCAGAGAACAGGTAGCAATGAGACAACTACAGGTAGCTCACATTGCTTCAAAACTCCAGCTTGCAGATGTCTTTACTAAAGCCCTGCCAATTGCTGCCTTTCAGAGTGTCTTGTCTCAGGTGTGCTTGAGCTCCTTTAGCTCAGATAAGGTTTTTCAAAATCACTAAAAAGAAACCTTGAGTTTAAGGGGGATGTAAGACTATAGGGGTTATTCTGCAATTAGTGATAAGTTTGTAACAAAGAGGGAAAAGTTGTTAGAGTTGTTAGGATGGTTAACTGAGTATTAATTGTGTAATTGATTCAGTTAATGGTAATGAGAATCTTTCTCTCTCTCTCTCTCTTCATTTCTGTCTTTCTCTCTCGTTTCTTCTTCTTCCTCTTCTTCACCATTTCTGCATGGATTTGAAGGTTTCTTCATGTCATTAATTAAATTTAAGAGGACAAATGGAAATAAGATGAAAGTGATAACTAATTAATTTATTGTTCATTGGGCTGCCCTCAAATTGATTTGTATGAATTTGGACTTAAACTCCTAACTTCAGCTAAGTTGGGCTTGGGCACGCTCGAATAAACTCGAGTTTGGGCTAGGTCAGATGTCTTAACCGGTCCAACCCGGCCGAGTTACTATCTCCTTCAACCATTCCTCGCCTTCCCTCTAAGAGCCATCAACCCCTTTTCAATTCTTATTGTTTTACCATTTTATTCATCTCCGATACGTTTAATTAATGCTGTAGTGAGCTGAAATTTATCCCAGTCCTCCGTTTTGGCGAGGAGAGGACAATATTGGCCGGGTCTTCCCTCAATGTAAGACCAATTATTGTAAGTTGGACTAATTGGCACAAGAGAGGGACCTAAATATAATGTTTTATTGACTCAAATTGTTCCAAGAAGATTAGAAGAAGATGACATCTCCATAGGCTGTGCTTGGACTGCCCTTTTTTTCTAGAGAAGATCCGTAAAACACTGCTCACTTTTCTGGCCAAAGGTGAAGAGTTTTTTCAATAATTTCTGGAACACTGTCTTTTACAAGTTTTTCAAACGATAAAACAGGATTATTACCATAAACCACGAAGAGAAGACTCGCAATCTTTGTCATTGATACTGTAAAACACTAAAACATACGTCAATTATCTGTTTTGCCGTAGTAATAATATCTATAGTATTCCAAAATGCATAATAGAACTTGCCTCTGAAATTTCTCAAGAATTATGAGTATTTCGTAAGATTCATCATTAAATTTTGATTTCCGAGCTGTCTGAGTACAATTGTGAGTTGGTCTAATTGAGTTTTCGGTCCAAACAATGAAAAGAGACAAATGGAAACCTAATTAACTAGTGTTGTTGGAGGTTAGGCTAATGGTACGTTGTGGTAGCCTTAGCTCGACCAAACAACGACCAGACCCACAACTTGTCTAAATCATTTGCACTTTATGTATAAACGCGTTCAATTTGGTCACTTACATGTTCGATTGACTTTATTAGTAGAGCTCGACAGTCTAAATTGAGGTGTGAGGAGTATACAATTTGGTCAATGAGGATTTCAATTGAGTTGATAAAGTGAGGTCGACAGTTTAATTGAGAATTGAGGTAAAATCGAGAATCTTATTCAGAGAAAAGTGAAAATCACGACTTCACAAGTACAATTTGGTCCATTAAATTTTAGGCTTAATTACTTGATGCATACCCCCAGTATAGCGAAACTATCACACTGCAATACCCATTTTTAAAACTTGCTGAAAATGTACCCCATTTGCAATTAACTAGTCACTTTGAAACTGGTAAAAAAAATCATCCAAATACCAACAATATAGTAAGGGTGAACTTGTCAATACAAAAAATAATAATAATGCTAAAAAAGAAAATTGAATGAATAAGAGAATTAACAAAAGTGTAACGAGAAGATAAGGTAAAGGGGAAGAACACTTCCGTTATCACAAAAAAAGGAAGAACAGCAACCCTTATCTTCTCGACATTTCTCAATCTGGGAAACTCTCGATCTCTTTACCTCTACCCCTCTCTATTTTCTCTCTCAATTCATGCTCTCTCTGCCTATATCTCTCTCTTATCTTGTCCAATGCTAACAGAGGGAAGTTCCGACAATCTTCCACCAAGGCGATGGAAGACGAGATCGGTGGTTCTGTGTTTGGGGATGGGTTTTGTCGAATCAGGTGTGGGTGAAGACGACCAGACTGTTAGTCTGGTTTGGTGGCGTCGGGTTCGTTCGATTGAGGGCAGAAAGTTAGGTGGTTCAGGGGTTGAATTACAAGAACTGGGTCTCTCAATCTCTAGTTCGATTGAGGTTTGAGGAGATGGGGGGAGGGTGTGGCTGAGCGATGAAACAAAGGGCTTCGATGGTGAAGGGGTTGGGTAACAAGAACTGGGTTACTCGATTCATGGAGTTTTCCGGTGAAACAAAGGGCGTCGGTGTTCCGTCTTGAATCGATGGTTGAGAGGATGAAGTAGAAGGAAGTTAAAGTGGGTTGGTTGGTTTGATCTGGTTTCCATGGAGTGTTGAGACAGAGACGAGGGTGATGGTGAGGGTCTTGGTCCATGCGGCGGTGTTGGTGGTAGGGTGGCCGGGTTCTGGGTCTGGCTGGTGGTGATGGTTGTGGGGTGGCCGGTTTCTTTGTCCATCTGGCGGTGATGGTGGTGATTGTTTTTGACAATCTCAGAGTTCATCAATAAAAAGCAAGTGACAATTTTACTCTTGAACTAAAGGACATTAAAGTCAACTAACGGCTCATTCCGTCAAGTGATGGATGGAAAATTCTTCTCAGTTTCAAAGTGACTAGTTAATTGCAAATGGGATACATTTTCAGCAAGTTTTGAAAATAGGTATTGCAACGTGATAGTTTCGCTATATTGGGGGTATGCATCAAGTAATTAAGCCTAAATTTTAATTGAGTCCATTAAGAGGGATCGATGATCTAATAGAAGGGTGAGTCACAATAGATAGTCAAATTGCCATATTAGAAGTTTGATTGAGTCCATATGTTTAATATATTTCTAATGAAAATCAATACTATACACAATTGTAAAGATTGAGCAAAAAAAAATTATAATATTAAACTATAATAAACTAATAACAATTCATAATTTATAACGATAAACTTATAAATGTATTTTTTAGCGATTATATGTGTATTTTTATCATTTTACTCAATAATAAATGTATACATGTGAATTTTTTTGACAAATTTAAAATAAAAATAAACTAATTGAATTAACTTGAGGTAGTTATAAGATAAGTAAATTACATTTCACATTCATTATAAAAAAAACAAAAAACATTTCACATTGGAGTATTTGAAAAAAAAAATCACATTGGATTCAAAATGGTTGTTGGCGTTATGGAAACGTTTTATCCGTTGGGGCAGCAGGTTGATGCTTCGAATCTCCTCATGTGCAAATTTCACTTCAGATAAATTACTTATTTTTTAGAAAGTTCTATGGCGGCGGTTGTACCCGCTGCTATTAGGGTCATACACTAGCGGCTAGACCGCTGAAAAGCTGAAATTTATGGCAGCAGGTCTGGTGCCCGCTGCTCAAGGTCCTGTTTAGCGGCGACTGTTTTATCGCGCTGGCAAGGTGGCCTATAGCAGCGCCTTCATGAGCCGCCGGTAAATAACCCCGCCGCTAAAACCCAAATTTCCTGTAGTGACGGTAAACCCTTTTTTAAGGGCTTGGTGTAAACCTTCTTATTAGTTAGTACTAATCAATAAATTTGAGAGAGTGAGAGATACAACTTTTTGGTTGGTTGACAGCAAACTGAGCGAATATGGAAGAGACACATTAAGCCATGAACTAACAAGTTAAGCACGAGGGCCGGATTCATAAATTCCATACAGTGTGGGGCTAAATTCAAAATATCAAAGAGAGTAACAGTAAAATTATTCCAGAAGCATAGGTCTGTATTAATTATTTGTGACGGCTAACTTGAAAAACACAATCGAGGTAAAATTGCAATTTTAAAAAGTTGAGTGCAAGCAATAATCTCTATGTGAGTACGCCGTTAAATTTTTATGTATATGTTATTTCTTCCTTGAATTTCCTTGGGCATCTCCAACAGATTATACAAAATGGATTATAAGCAAACTTATAAAGACGTTTGTAAAATATTTAACTCAAACTTATTATGCAAACACTGTGTATTTTACAGACCATTCATTATCCTTTTCTATTTTGGCCGATTAGCAAGATAAAATTTTAAGTTTGCCTCTCCCTCATCCCATCCATTTTCAAATTTGCATTATTTAACTTCCCATGTCCGTGAAATCTATAATATATTATACTATTGGAATACACATTTAAAAGTCCTGTCATGCAAAACTGAAAACATGTAAATTTTACATTATTTCACCTCCCACTGCTGAAAATGCTGAAGTATAGGAATACCCAGGCATCAACCCAACCTTGTCATTCAAGGATATTGGTAATTCCATTTTGAAAAATTGATCTTCGTAATTTTGAATCTAACAACAAAAAGCGAGGTCTAAAGACAAAGCTTGCTTTGCCAAATTTTAGGTTTAACAACATTAATTCCACCAACGAAGCCGCACAACACTCGATGACTTGACACGACACAATCGGATGTACTTATCGATTGTTGGGTGACTAATACTAACCAACACACATGGAGAACACATAAACGGTACAAACATAAGTGGGGTGCATGATATATGACTTTGTATAAAGACATTGCTATTTTGCGTATGGATAGTACTTGTGAAGTTCTAGTTATTAGATGAAGAAATATGAGAAAGGGTCAAACTGCAATATTAGCTAACTATGGGCCACACTACAAATATAGATTCCTCTGGGCTTTTCCATAATTATGTAATGTACCTTCTCTTATGTGTTGTTCTTATCTTCTATATCCAACGGGTCATTATCCAGCCGTTGGATTCATTGTATAAGAACCCTTCGATGCTCTCAATACAATTAACCTAGTCGGTTCATTATTGTTCATTACTGCTTCTCTTCGTTTTCTCTGCAAAACTTTTCATTAACCCTAAAGGGTTTCATATGGTATCAGAGCTTTTCGGCTCGCCGTCATGGCTCTCTCACCAGTCTCCTCTCCCACAAATCCTCTCTACCTCCTCTCAAACATTCACAATCTTATGCCCTACAAATTAGATAATACCAATTATGTTCTTTGGCAACATCAGTTATCTTCGATCTTTAAAACCCAGAATCTTCATGGGTTTATTGATGGTACTACGGTTTGTCCGCCTGAATTTCTACCGTCCGATGACGGATCTGACAGTTCCCTGGTTAATCCGGCGTATCTTGAATGGCGTCAACAAGATCAAGCTCTCCAGACTCTCCTAAACGCCACTTTGACTCCTGATGCTCTCACTCACGCTCTATCTGGGTAGCTTTGGAGCAGAGGTATGCATCTCTCACTAGATCGAATGTTCTTGAGTTAAAATCTGAGTTGCAAACCCTTAAGAAACGATCTGATTCAATCGATCTCTACATGCAAAAACTTAAAGCTATTCGTGCTAAACTAGCTGTTGCTATGGTTAAAATTGATGATGAAGACATGCTTCTTTACACCTTGAATGGCCTACCACTTGAATATAATACTTTTCGTTCTTCGATTAGAACCCATTCTGAACCTATTTCTCTTGAAGATCTACATGTCTTGTTGCGTGCTAAAGAAAAAATGCATGAATCTCAACTCTCTGGTTCTGTTAATATTTCTGGTTCTTCTGCCTTTTCTGCTTCCACCCAACGTGGTGGCTTTAATTGTGGTCGCGGTTTTAACCGTGGTCGTGGTTATAATCAAGGGAATAGGGGTGGTTATGGTCGTGGTGGTAGATTCTTTGATAATTCTGGACATGGTTTCTCTCGGTCTGGTCAAGGGTTTCAAAGACCCTCTGAGTTTCATAACCCTAGGGGGAGATCTGGGTTCCAATCTGGGTTTCAAAGAGGAAACCCTAGAGGAAGTGGGAGAGGCAGATCTAAGTCCTATACACCTATAACTTGTCAAATCTGTGGAAATGACTATCATTCAGCTTTTGACTGCTGGCATAGAATGGACTATGCCTATCAAGGCAAGCCTCCCTCTGAACAACTGACCTCTGCTTATGCTGCCTCTACTCAATCTGTGCCATCTATGTCTGAATACTGGTTGACTGACTCTGGAGCTACAAATCACATGACTGCAAATCTTGACAATCTCTCTTTGGCTGACACTTATTATGGAACTGATCAAGTTACTATGGGAAATGGCCAAGCTGCACCCATTTCCCATTCTGGTACTACCTATCTTCACACTCCTACACATAAGTTTACTCTTGAAAATACTTTACATGTTCCTAAACTTGCAACTAATCTTATTTCTGTTTATCAATTATGCAAAACCCATCACTGTCAATTTGTGTTTGATGCAAAATCCTTTTACATACAGGACCTGGATTCGGGCAAAATTCTGTATCAAGGACTGAGTGAAAATGGCTTATACCCCATACATACTTTTCCTTTTTCTGCAAAACTTGATTCTCCCAAGGCTTGTTTGGGTAGTAAGATTAGTGTTCCTATTCTCCATGCCAGACTGGGACACCCAACAAATGAGATACTTCAAAGAGTTTTTGGTTCAACTTATAAATTATCTTCTGTTTCTAATTCTGTTTTGTGTAAACACTGTCTACAAGGAAAGATGTCTAGACTTCCATACCAGCACTCCACATCTACTGTTTCTGCTCCACTTCATCTCTTACACACAGATGTGTGGGGGCCAGCCTCTGAGAAATCCTTTCATGGTTATAAATTCTATGTTTTATTTATTGATGACATGTCTAGGTATACCTGATTATTTCCTTTATTTCACAAATCTGATGTTCCAAATGTGTTTTCTCAATTTAAACTTCAAATTGAAAACTTACTTGGTCAAAAAATCAAAATTCTAAGGAGTGATGGTGGTGGTGAATATGTGTCATATGTCTTTCAAAATATTTTATCTTCAAGTGGTATTACACATCAAAAATCATGTCCACACACTCCACAACAGAATGGTATTTCAGAAAGAAAACATAGACACATTGTAGAGACTGCTATTACCTTGCTTCAACAAGCTTCCCTGCCTAAGCAATTCTGGTTTCATGCCTTTGGTGCTGCTGTGTTTTTAATTAATAGAATGCCAAGTAAAACAACTAATTTCTTGTCTCCTTTTGAAATTCTATTTCACAAGAAACCTGACTACAACAGTTTAAAAGTTTTTGGCTGTGCTTGCTTTCCCAATTTGAGACATTACTCAACATCTAAATTAGATCCTAAAACCAAGACTTGTGTGTTTCTGGGTTATGCAGAGAACTATAAGGGATATATTTGCTTTGACACCAACTTAAAGAAATTTTACATTAGTAGAGATGTGATTTTTGAAGAAAGTGTTTTTCCTTATGCAGATTCTCCATCTATACCTCCTACTAACATTTCTTCTGTCTCTACTGCAGCTCCATCACCATCATACTGTTCCTTATTCACTGATCCCCATATTTCTGGAAATGAGGATAATGCAGTTTCTGATGCATCCAATACCTCAGGTGTTTCTAGTCCACACTCTGTGATGCATCCAGCTAGTCCAGACTCAGTTCCTACAGAACAGGTACAAGAACAGATACATACATTCTCTTCTAGCTCTGGATTGGCACCAGAAGTGGTCTTAGATCCACCTGTAGATGGACATCACATGCAAACCAGAAGTAAATCTGGAATTTTCAAAAAGAAAATTCTAAGTATTGCAGCTAAAGCTCCAATCTCTGGTATATCTGATCCTTCTCTTTCTAATTCTCTCTCTTCCAAATCACATGGTAAAACTGGCATTTCAACTCCTGGTTTCTGTCTTAAAGCTGCTCTACCTACATTAACTGATCCTTCTAGTTTTACAGAGGCTCAAAAACACTCACAGTGGCAAGAAGCCATGGCTGATGAGTACTTGAGCCTCTTACATCAACACACATGGACTCTTGTTGAGCCACCCCCCAATGCTAATATTGTGGGTAACAAATGGGTATACAAAACAAAATTTAACCCTGATGGGTCCATTGCTAGATTTAAGGCTCGACTAGTAGCCAAAGGCTTCCATCAAACTCCTGGTGTGGATTTTGATGAAACCTTTAGTCCTGTAGTGAAACATGCTACTGTCAGGACTGTTATTGCTTTGGCTGCTAGTTTTGATTGGCCTTTGCAACAACTTGATGTGAAAAATGCTTTCTTACATGGGACCCTCAAAGAAACTGTTTTTATGAAACAACCTCAAGGGTTTACTGATCCTCACAATCCCTATTTTGTGTGTAAACTCAACAAGTCCATATATGGCCTAAAGCAGGCACCTAGAACTTGGTTTGAAAAATTTACTACATATGTTCTTTCACTGGGTTTTTTGCAATCTGGAGCTGACAGTTCTCTCTTTGTTAGACACAGCAATGATAGAGTTACTATTTTATTGCTTTATGTGGATGATATCATTGTGACAGGAAATGACCCTGCCTACACCACATTTCTGGTCACTTCTCTTCACTCCCAGTTTCAAATGACCAACCTTGGTCCTTTGCATTATTTTTTGGGTATTCAAGTTAAAAGGACATCTCATGGTATTTTCTTGCATCAATCCAAATACATTAAAGACCTACTTGCAAAATATAATATGCAACATTGTCAATCTTGTCCTACTCCTCTTTCTTCTACTGGAAAAATGCACATTTCTGATGGCAATCTTCTCACTGATCCCACTGTTTTTAGACAACTCATTGGTTCTCTTCAATACTGCACTTTTACAAGGCCAGACATAGCTTTTGCTGTCAATCATCTTTGTCAGTTTATGCATCAACCTACCTCAGTTCATCTCACTGGAGCTAAACGCATTCTTAGATATTTACAAGGCACTTTTGATCATGGGCTTTTTTATCAAAGAGGCCGCTCTCCTATTGAGGCTTTCTCCGATGCAGATTGGGCTGGAAACCCAACTGATCGGAGAAGTACCACTGGGTTTGTCATTTATATTGGGCCCAATCCTATACATTGGGCTGCTAAAAAGCAACCCACTGTTGCAAGATCTTCAATAGAGGCTGAGTATCGCTCTTTAGCAGTAACTGCTGCAGAATTGAGTTGGATTAAAATGCTTTTTCGAGATCTTAAATTTTTTATTTCAACTCCTCCTACTCTTTGGTGTGACAACTACTCTGCAATTTCTATGTCCCATAACCCTATTTTACATGCTCGTACCAAACACATTGAGTTAGACTACCATTTTGTTCGTGAAAAAGTTCTTCGTCGTGACTTGTGTGTTTCTTTTGTAGGGAGTTCACATCAAATAGCTGATATATTTACCAAGGGACTATCTACTCCACATTTTTTGGATCTCAAGGCCAAACT
This sequence comes from Linanthus parryae, assembly GCA_023055425.1. Classification (NCBI taxonomy): domain Eukaryota; kingdom Viridiplantae; phylum Streptophyta; class Magnoliopsida; order Ericales; family Polemoniaceae; genus Linanthus; species Linanthus parryae. The sequence goes on along the minus strand of JALGPY010000004.1, from coordinate 120,270,514 downwards.
CATGGTCAACGCTGCACCACCATGAGTTTGAGGGGGACTATTAGATGAAGAAATATGAGAAAGGGTCAAACTGCAATATTAGCTAACTATGGGCCACACTACAAATATAGATTCCTCTGGGCTTTTCCATAATTATGTAATGTACCTTCTCTTATGTGTTGTTCTTATCTTCTATATCCAACGGGTCATTATCCAGCCGTTGGATTCATTGTATAAGAACCCTTCGATGCTCTCAATACAATTAACCTAGTCGGTTCATTATTGTTCATTACTGCTTCTCTTCGTTTTCTCTGCAAAACCTTTCATTAACCCTAAAGGGTTTCATACTAGTACGTAGACAAATGAAACACTTTGGATGTGCATAAGATAGATAACTTGACACGAAAGATAAAGAGACATTAGGGACCCTGTGGTGAGTTGAGTTCTGACCCAACATGACCTAAAACCTTGCTGAGTTAGGAGAAGGAGATCAAATTATCATCATCAACCATTTCCTGTCTCTGTCTATAACCTAACTCTCTTGATTTCATCAGGCATCGATGCATTGCAGGAAGAAATATTGCCCCTGTGCCGGCATAGTTATGCTGCAGTGACTTTCAGCTCAACGACTTGAAGTGTGGAACTTCGAATCATGTCGTCAAAAGAAAATCCATGATTTCAGACACAAGCAATTTAAGCACTCTGATTATGACAGCCACGATTTACATCATTCGGTATCTCATGGACACGGGGAGTTGGGTAATCTTGCGGTTGGTTATCAACCTTTTACAGCACGAATAAGTACAGGACTCAAATAGTGAGAGAGCTTTCTCTTAAAAAGTTTTGTACTCCCTCTGTCTCCAAATGAATGTCTGGCTATTTTTTCCAAGCATTTTGATGAGGTGATTTTACTAGCAAAACAATACAGGATCTTGCTAATTTTCTTCGATCTCATGCTGTAGAGATATCTTAACTCTAAGACGAGATACATAATCGTCTTGTTATTCAAATCATCTCTTCAAAATTACTGAAAAAAACAACATGACACTCATTTGGGAGAGAGAGTAAAGTCAGTTCTCAGACATTTTTGTGGGTACGTACTTATAACCTCATAGGTACGTTCCCACCCAACACTTACCTACTTCACTTGTACTAAGCTTCCTTTTGATCTTCTGTCCCCTTCCGATTGAAGAAACCCATTTTCATTTCTTCATTGTGTATACATTGAGGACATGAACTTGTGGAGAAGAATGACGAGCTGTTTCGGTGGAGAGTTGCGAAGGAAACTTAAATGTTTCTGCAATATTAATGCATTCGCGGAAATAGTAGTATTGTTAGTAGTTGATCGGCACAGCATACTGTTGGGGGTTTTTCTACTGAAATTCATGGCATATTTCAGTTGATATTTGGTATTCATCTAACCAGTTAAACTATCACCAATTGTATTCAAGCGTTATGCATCAAAAACATTAGGTTTATATCTATGAGTCTGTAGAGAATCAGAGACTGTCACTAGTCTTGTTAAATAATCCGTGAGTGGACTACATATCTTTCTTTCTTTTTTTTCTGTCCAACACTGCATATCTTTGGAGCAAAACTATTGGGAAAAAAAGGTACAAGACACTTTCACCCCTCGGGTTTGATGCAAAGACACTTTCACTCATTTCTATTCTGAAATTGATATTATTCCAAACTTTAGAACACTTAAATCCACCGTCTATGTCATATCATGCTCTAAGAGAACAATTTTTTTCCTAAAACTTCAACAGGGACGGATAACCACCTTGACACTAACGATGTCACAATTAGGGATTGTAAATTTTTAAATTTTATAGGCAGAAGGGGTTAAAGAGTCAATTCCTAAACTAGTGGGGTAAAAGTGTACATGCATCAAGTAAGAGGGGGTGTAGTGTCTTTTACCCAAAAAGGTTGTTTCCTCCAGGTCATATTCACTGACATCTCAAGTCTTGTGTGATTCTTTATCGACCAGTTCGACCAGTCGATGATGTAAAAAACCCGTTGAAAATAATTTTAGTACGAAAATTTGGCAAAAAGGTTTATTATATGATTATGAAAGTCCAAAAACTGCAGAAGATTTAAATTCTATAAAATGTGAGACAGCCTGTAAAATTAGATATAAGTAATGTGTTTATTAGCAAATGCGAGCTAGTGCTAGTTTAGTGATAAGAGTGTTGAAACTCCACCATAGGAAAGTGGAAAGTATAGCACGAGTAAAAATGTGGTAAGTGTCTAAGTGACCACAAACGCAATGGTACCGTTGAAAGAAACGGCTCTGGACGGACACTTCGAGCCATATTAAAATATCTTCCTATCACCCTGAAACTAAAAATCTAAAATATTTCTCAAAAAAAAAAAAAAAAAAAAAAAATCTAAAATATTAGTAGTATAAGGTTTGGTGAAGGGTCACTTTTACCTTTTATTCTTATTATTATCATTTTATCACTCCACCTATTTTCTGTAATTCCAAATTATTTAACATTTATTTAATATAATTTTTGTAGTTAGAAATTAAATAAAAAGTTAATTGATATAAAGAGAAAAGGGCGATAGACACAAAAAAAAAACTAGTTATTTATTTTTTGATTATCTAAATGTAGATAACAGAATAACTATCCGCTAAAGCAAAGAACATAGTACAAATAGGACTGCAACTCGGGTGTACAGGGCGGGTTGACACCCTTGCCCAAGCCCAAGCCCGAGTTCTGTCGGGGTTTTCCAAGCTCAGCCCAGCCTGGGTAAGGAGCATCGCCACCCCGTCCAAGCCCAAATTCGAACAAATCAATTCGAGCTCGGGTTGAATTCCGGCTAGCCCATTAAATCAAATAAATGAATATAATTATCACATTCAACTCAATTATTGCCCCCTTAAAGTTAAGCTACCAACTTACATATAAATAGTTACCGAATGTAGACACTTCAACTTTTTTTAGGCTAAAAAATAATGACTACATATTGTTAGATTGAATTAAAAAATTATTGATTTATACAAGAGAATACTAAATATTTTGTGAAAAAAATATTAGTCAAACACAAAAACATAATTAAAAAATATCACTGATAATTAATAGAAAATAACAAATTCTTGATAAATATGATATATAATACACTCTAAATATAAGATATACAGATAATGAATATACAAATCGGGCAATTCCGGCTAACCCATTGTTTAATATTCGTATTCAAGCTCGACCCTAATTACAATTCGGGTCAAGAATTTGTGTCTGAGCCTGTTCAAATTACTCAAAACATATGACCAAGCCCGACTTTAGTCCGGGCTGGGTTCGGGTTGGTTGGGCTCAGCCCGTCCAAGCTGCACCCCTAAGTACAGATCACTTGAAAAACGACTTTTTTCGTCATATCTTTTATATTATATTATGAAGATTACTGCTTTTATAGATCCCGTTAGAGATGCTCTAAGAAAATTTACCTGAGTTGCTTTATCTGTTGAAGAGTCTCATCTTATACTTTAGCTAGGAGTAACTTGTGTTTGGATGAGTTTGGCGACCAATAATCTTCTTTAGCATGTGGTCTAGAGACATTTGTAAACTCAGATAAATTATGCACGTAACACACCAGCTCAACACTAACTGCTTAGACCATTACGGATGTAGTTGAACTGATCGAGTTTTGCATATTTAAGTGTTTCAGTGTTTATTGAGAGGTCCCGAGTTCAAGTGTCAAGGAATTGTGGAGAAATTCAGAAATTGTCCAACGACTTCCTCAACTACAAGCATATCAGTCAGAATTACACTATAATACAGTTTGCAGACTAGTACAATGAAGTTTTGAAGGCAATGGTTGCGGGCACCGGTGGACGATGGTAACGTGGGAGAGCCCACATTAGAAATCAACTTGGAAGATCACCAAATAAAATAAAAAGGAAAGATATATTGGTGGAAATTCAAGGTCACAATCCCATGCCAGAAAAGAAGGAAAGAGGAAGGAAGGACGGTGGGTAACGTGTACGGATGTACGGAATTTTGTGGGGTGTCGTTGACGGTTAAAGTTCGCTCCATCACCTGTCACTTTTGTGGGCCCCGCTCCCACCTCCGTACAGTTTCATCCATCCAACCAACCACACTTCCCAGTCAAGCTCCTCTACCGTCGTCCCAGTCCTTACGCTCACTCTTTATTTCTCGGCTCCTACATTTTCTTCCCTTTTTAACTTTTTCATCGTAATTACCTCACTCCGATAACTTGAATATTAAAATGCATATTTATATTTTGGTATTCTAAAGGTTTATTGTACAACACTATAAAAAATTAATAAAATTTTGCATCGTTTTCCTTATCAAATTACCGATTAAACTGACTCAGTGATTCAGTGAATAATGACAAAATTCAAACCGAAAAGAAAAGAGGTAACGAAAGTAGTATTTCTTCTATGTACTACCAATACATGGTCAAATACGAAACAACAAAATACAGTTAATCCTCTACAAATTAATACTCGATAAATTAATAACCTCGATAAATTTTTTTAAAAAAAAAAATCCAATCTCAACTTAGGACCAGTACAAAAGTGGATCACAATCGATAAAATAATACTCCATCTGTCCCGCAAAAATAGTCAATATTACTATTTTGGTCTGTTACAAAACCATTGTCCACTTAAATTTTCAAGGTAAAAAATACAATGAAGTTACAATACTGCTCATTCATATTCAATGCACCTAGTCTTTGAGAAAACAAAATCAATAATAATAGTGGAAATAGCATGTCAACAACTTGTAGTAGAAAGTAGGGATGAAAAACGGTTCGGTTCGGTCCGGTTTTGGCAACCATCCAAATGAAACTGCATGTAACGGTTTGGGTAAAACCTAAACCTAATCCGGACCGTTCATGACTCCAAACCGAACCGAACCGAATCGTGAAGGACCGGTTTGGTTCGGTATTAAACCGTGGTTTCTGTAAATGTATTATGTCATTTGACATTTAGTAATAATTCATTTAATAATCAAATATTTGCTAAAATTTTAATGTCAACCAATTTTAAAATAAGGTAGCAAACATTACATCATTTTCATTACCTACTGTATATGGTATATGTGTAGAATTTATCAATTGTGGCAGTTGTGTAGCCTAATATACTACATAAACAGTTCGTTTCGGTTTATACGGTTTGGGATTTTTGCAAACCTGGACCGAACCGTATTATATGGTTTGGGATTTTTGCAAACCTAGACCGACCCGCAATAGCTTCCAAACCGAACCGAGCCAAGCCAAACCGCCCGGTTCGGCTCGGATTGCGGTTTTTTCCGGTTTGAACTTGCATCCCTAGTGAAAGCATTAATTGCATGTTGTATACAAGAGGATCCTTTGAGGAAGATCCAAGTGTACACCGGGGTAGAGGATGGAAACACGTAGAGTGTAGGTCGTGAGTAGGGAGAGAGCAAGCAGTGATAACTGAGAGGAAAAGAGACAGTATGAAAATGGACAGAGCTTCAGTGCGATCAGAAGATTCCAATGAAGGGTTAACGTTCCTATGTATAGTGGAAATATGACCGTTGTAGTGAGTTAATGCGTCCATTTATGGCGGCTTAATTACCTCAACCATAACGGCACGTTCGACCGCATATATAGGGACCGTTACGCACTTCGCCCGTGTATACCGGAATCGTTATGAGGTTGACCGGGTTTATAGGACATGTGGCCATAAATCTATCAAAGCAGTTACCAAAGGTCGTGCGCGGGCTTGGTTGTCGCTCGCGCGCGACAGATCTTACTCTCGCCTCCAAACCACTAAGTCCCTACAAGTTCCGTGTGGAATGATATGCGAGGGGCATTGTCTCGCAGCCCCTATACGGATAAGCATGGGTAATGCTCGTGTAATAGTTGAGCACCACCAAATGTGCTAGATGACAGCCACGTGTAAGCTGACTCACGTGGCTAGAACACACTATCTACACATGTCTCCAAAATAAAATTGTAATTGCAAAAACGGACTATCTTTGCGGGACGGAGGGAGTAAGATAATAAATTTTTAAAATCCCAGTGTATATATATGTTGGTCACAACGAAACTACAAATTATTAATTGTTAAAGGATTCTAAATTCTAAGATTGTTTAGTAAATATGAATTTATAGTAAAGAACAATGAACTTGACAAATTCATTTAATTTGTGAATGTACATTCATAAAATGTGCCTTGAAACTTGCCTTTGTAATTTATTTTTAATCTCTAATTACTATACGTTGTAACTAATAAATTGAAATTAGAAATTTAAAGGTTAAGACCTCTTTAAATTAATAAATTATTAATTTATCGATATAATAATATCTCGTTAGATTAATAAAACATCCCGGTCCTAAAATTATATTATTAAGAAAGGATCAAATCAAATGAAATTGATTCGTATGACTTATACTTCACTTTTGTTTTTTCTTTAAAGTAGCGATTTTTGAAAAGGATATCATACATGACGGTAGAGGAGCTACTTTGCATTTGTTAATGAAAGAAAATTGTATCAAGTTTATCGTTACCATACCATCATTTCAGTGTATTCAATTCCATGATATAATCTTTTTTATGGAGACAAGATTGTCTAACAAGCAGATGGTACAGCTTCAAGAAAGACTTGCTTCTGTAAAAGGACTCCACGTCAGTAGTGTGGCGCAGATGGAGGTTTGTCTCTTATGTGGTCGCGTTCAGTTATCTTTAAGCTATTTAGATTTTTGAAGTATTATATTTCCATTTTGGTATGCAACAAATACGGTGAGAAGGAGTGGTTCCTTACAACTTCTTATGAAGACCCAGGTACGAGTCAGAGACACAATTGCGAGTTGTTAGGGCGTCTTAAGCTCCACCCAAACTATCCTGGTGTATTTTGGCATATTTTGTTGCTTTTGCATCCAGTTCTGAGAAGGAAGGAGGTCGAGTTGACTGCTTCAGCCAGATTGTGTATTTCATTCAGGCAGTCGATAGATGTGACATGCGTGATTTAGGGTACTCTCATGTTCCGTACACATGGTCTAACTGACACATATATGGAACTCTTATAAGAGAACGCTTGGATCTTGTCCTTGCCATTCCAGAATGGAGAGATAAATTCCAGAGAACTTCAGTGTATCATCGAGTTTTCTCGAACTCGGACCATGTGGGTCTCCTACTAAAACTCACTGGGGAAAGTTGTACAAGACAGGGAAGGAAGATATTCCAGTTTGAGTCTTATGGACTTCTAGTCAGAACCACAAAACCAAGATAAAGGAGGGTTGGACCCACGCAAGTCCGGTTAGTATCAATTCTCGGTGAGTGGCTGTAACACCCCAGTCATAGAGTACTGGAGAACTCACTTGGATCACACACTCTCCGGAGATGTCCTTTGCTATGCACAAAAAATGCTCAACAAGAAGTCTAATCTTAACAGTTATGTTAGAAGACGGAATTAAAGAAACATAAACTTGAAAGATACTTACGATCATAATATGCAAATTCCCATGTGTATCTAGGTGATAGTCTACTCCCGAGCTTCCCGCGCCAAGTTATAAAAGGCAGAGACGTCACAACATCATATCACAACAAATAAGAAATAATATAAAGCATAATAAATATATGTAGTGAAAATGTTTAATCCTTACTTACAGATTTATAGTTTAGATGTCCTGACCAACAACAAAGATCACAAATAAGATTATATCATATATTCAAATAGCCAGAGGATTCTGAAATCCACTAGCCAGAGGGTTGTGCAGATCAGATTCACTTCCGACAAGGAAGGTAAAACATAACCAACTCATATCCTCCCCCAACAAACTAGACCTTAAGTGTGCACACACCTACTCGATCATCAGCCAAAATAGTAGTACTAGCTACCTAAAGTCGGGGCTAGCTCCTCCTGACTAAAAGAAACTCGTAAACCAAGTGGTGTCTGTGACCGCAGCCAGACGTCCGAAGACAGAAATAACCACACATGGGTGAAAAGGAAAATGTAAACCATTAACTGGCCAATTATTCAAAAGCAAGCACGAATTTTTGTATATTCATATATTCTCTATATATAAACATATACATCATTCAACATTCTTTTAAACAAATTAAGCATACATATGCTTAGTAGTTAGCATGTCTTTATTCTTGATCATCGAAGCTGATTCTCTATCTCAACAGTCTCCACACATTTGAATATACATATACTATTGATACATGTCCTCAATAGACAGGTAGAATGCACATGAAGATGTCACATTGACTATCTAGCCCAAGAGTACCATTTACCCCTGGTAGACTCAGTCTTATCACTACAGTACCTGACTGTTCCTGAACCCTTAGTTATGCTCCAAATGACAAGTCTCACGAGTTTCAAGTCATAGATATGCCTTCTTGAGATTGAATTTCAAGCTCCAATTAATTACACCCAAATCCCATGACAATGCAAGAATTTTCCCCAAACAATTCAAACCATGGTCAGCAATGAGAAAAAACCTTCCCTACTACTCTCAAGCAGTTATAGGGTTGAAATCTATAACTTTAAATTATACACTGAAGCCCCTAAAATTTAACAAAATTGCAGAAAGAACCCCCATAGTAGGCATGGTCAACCATTACTCTAAATAGCTTATTAAGACTCTAAATGCAAATATAAGACATGTAGATAGCATTAATTTAGTCTTAACAAAATTCTTATGTGAACTTACTAATTTTCCTCTGACAGTTAGTTTAGTCAAACTAGAGTTTTCTATAAGGATTAATTTGATCAAACTTGACATTTAGACTCAGAATAACAATATGAGCAGTTTCGCTGAAGAACGTGATAACTAAAAGAGTCGGTTAGAATGTCAAATTGAGAAATCAAAACTAGAGTGAAATCAATCCAAACATACAACTTTAGGGCTGGTTAATGACCAATTCATGTAAAGATTAAAGAATCTAAAAACATGCTTGAAGAGGGTTGTTCAGGGATCCCATAACACACTGGAATTCAAAAAGAAACAAATTATTCAAGAAGATATTGTAAAACAAAGTTCGGTGATTAACAACTTCCAACACTTAAAGAAATTTGAGAGTTTCCTTGTTGGTGAAAAACAACGATATGCAGCAACTTTGAGCCACTTTTCAAGACACCAAGAGCCAAAACAAGAAGTTCAAAAAACCGCAAACATTATAGAGGGTAATAAATGGATTCCAACGAGCTAAGAATCATCAAAATCCAGCTACTAACAAGAGAGATACAAGAGCTCAAAGATGAGCAAAAACACAGTTCAAAAACTCAGCATGTACAAGGCAGTTTGAAAAACTCAAATGTAGTGACTTAGCTCCAATTTCAGGCCACTTAGAATGTAATTCAGATCAAACAATCAACAAAAATGTTGTAGTATGAAGTATAGGAAACAAGAACCGACAAGAATCTAGTAAATTTGAGGACTAACGATGGAGTTGTATGCCTTTGAAAATGCCGCTAAAACCTGTTGGGAAACCCATGAACAACGAATCAAAAACATGTTGTGTACGAGAGAATCCTGCAGAGAGAATTCAATATACACCAAGAGTAGGGGATGGAAAGAACACATGAAGAGTAAGGTTGTGTGTAGGGAGAGAGTAAGACAATAGCACTGTATGAGAGAGAGACAGGATTTTGGCAGAGCTTCCGCGTATCTCAGGTGATTCTCCCTAGTATGGAAGGGTTAACGATCCTATATATAACGGAGAATGTGACCGTTGTAGTGGGTTAATGCGCCCATTAATGGCGGCTTATTTAGCTTAACCACAACGGCACGTTCGTCCGCGTATATAGGGACCGTTACGGCACGTTACCCGCATATACCGGAACCGTTATGAGGTTGGCCGGGTTGACCGGGTTTATGGAGCTCATGCCATAAATCTCTCAAAGCAGTTACTAGGGGTCGCGCGCGGGATTGGTTGTTGCTCGCGCGCGACAGTACTTACTCTAGCCTCCAAACCACTAAGTCCCTACAAGTCCCGTGTGGTGATATGCGAGGGCCCTGTCTCGCGCCCCCACATGGATCACCGCGGCTGGTGATCCAGTGTGTGTGGAGAACAGCTAGGTGTGCTAGATGGTCGCCATGGGGCTAATATCTGTGTGTCTAGAAAGCACTATCTACATTAGCCCCCTTTCTGCGCGTGAAGACGCATAGCCGGATAGGCTTCAATGCGCAGGAACCAATGTACGCGTCGCTGCCACGCACCAATTCAAATACACGCAAATTCAGCCCCCATGCGTCTCATTATGACCTAAAATCCCTAGAGTCGTGCCGTCTGGTCTTTTAGGGTTTTAGGCATGACGTCAGCTTATCCTGTGATTGCGCGATTCGACAGTGACGGTTGTGATTCGACTATTGAAAGGACGCAACCCTCATTGTTTTTGGATAAATACTATGTGCTCTCCATTGTTGCAAAGCATCACTTCTTTCTCTTAAAGTGAATGATACCCGGAAGCCTTTGTACTCGTCTGGCATGCCTTGCATACATATTTCCACGAGCCTGCCCTCCAGCACTTCGTCTCTGCATTCCAAGGACTTGGCTCTGAACTTCTTAATGAATGTGACTCAATCCTCCTCGCGTTTCTGGTACATACGAGAGAGATGAATCATTGTCACCTTCTCTTCCATGTGGAACAATTTGGTGTAGAACTTCTGGACCAGGTCGTCCCAGGTCTTCACGGATCCGGCCTCCAACGTCCTGTACCACTTGTAGGCAACGTTCCCCAGAGATTTCGGGAACTCACGCATCAGCAACTTGGGATCAGCCCCATATGGCCCCACCACATCGATGAAGCGCATGACATGCTCGTGGGCGTTTCCGTTGACATCTTCGAACTTGTCCCATTTAGGAGCCTTGTACCCAGTAGGGTAAGGCATGAGGTAGATCTCGCGTGGGATAGGGGGATCGTTGTCAACCTTCGGGATAATGGTATCAGCGAACGGTTGGTTGGATAAGAAAGTTTCCATGCGCCGCCGCAACGATGTCATACACTCCGGTGCACTCCCCTCAGTAGCAGGAGGAAAGGCTGTTATAGTCGGAGGCGACACATACGCCGCGGTCGGGCTAGGAGCGTACTGTGAACTCACGTTACCCAAAAGTGCCGGCGGAGAAGACAAGGGATATTGTGAGGACAGGTTGGGTGCCACAGTTGGTGGTTGAGGTGTGTGTGCGGTAAAAGGCGGTACTTGAGCCGTCTGCCCCTGGACCGAGGGCAACTGCACCGTTGCCGGTGGGGTTTGCAAATTAGGATTAGGTGGCATGAGTGCCACTGCAGTCCCTTGGGTGGTGGAATCTCCTCCTCTCTGAGAGACGGCAATGCCTGATGTAGGATTTGGGGCAAGGGTTCCCAGAATGGCCATTATCCGCTCCATCTGTGCGGATTGAGCCTGAAGGGCCTTTCCCTAATTCTTAATGGTGGCGTTTAGAGCCTCCAACGTCGGAGTCTCTCCGGCGGCCGCAGAAGCGTGACAGGCTTCCCCTCCCGAGGTGGTCTCCGTAGATGGCGATCTGTTACTAACATCATCTTCATGAGACATGGTTGCTTGCAATGGTAAGTTTCACGTCGGGTTCACCAAATGTGTACGAGAGAATCCTGCAGAGAGAATTCAATATACACCAAGAGTAGGGGATGGAAAGAACACAGGAAGAGTAATGTTGTGTGTAGGGAGAGAGTAAGACAATAGCACTGTATGAGAGAGAGACAGGATTTTGGCAGAGCTTCCGCGTATCTCAGGTGTTTCGCCCTTGTATGGAAGGGTTAACGATCCTATATATAGCGGAGAATGTGATCGTTGTAATGGGTTAATGCACCCATTAATGGCGACTTAATTAGCTTAACCACAACGGCACGTTCGTCCGCGTATATAGGGACCGTTACGGCACGTTACCCGCATATACCGGAACCGTTACGAGGTTGAACGGGTTGACCGGGTTTATGGAGCTCGTGCCATAAATCTCTCAAAGCTGGGGGTCGCGCGCGGGCTTGGTTGTCGCTCGCGCGCGACAGGGCTTACTCTAGCCTCCAAACCACTAAGTCCCTACAAGTCCCGTGTGGTGATATGCGAGGGCCCTGTCTCGCAGCCCCCACATGGATCAGCGCGGCTGGTGATCCAGTGTGTGTAGAGCACAGCTAGGTGTGCTAGATGGTCGCCACGTGGCTAAGATATGTGTGTCTAGAAAGCACTATCTACACATGTAAAACGTGATACTGGGTGATTCTGGACACTTCTAATTGTATCACGAGGTTCATATGGTCATCCACATATAATTTGCAGCAAGATGAAGTCAAGGACGAAGCTTACAAAGCTTTCTCGTCGATGGTGGTTGCTGGCGGGAGGAAGCAACCTAGATACCGGTAGGTTCAGTTTTCCAACCATTTGGTTAACAAAATGAGGCTCTCCAGGCGCACCTTGACCTCGCCAAGATGACTGGAGTGATTAATTGAACCGAATTTTAAGTGAGATGGTGGAATTTGACAGAACAAAGTTAGGTTTCATGATGGTTTACCTTCGATTTCCGAATTCGTTACTCGATGGAATTCAAAATTAATTTGTGTGTTTTGATCAGCGGGCCGTGGATGTGCTGTGGTAGCACCATCTTTTGTTTTGGAAGAGGAAAGAGGTGAATGCCTTGGTGGTGGTGGTGGTTGCTTGGTGGTGATGAAGTGGAGAATGGAGATGATGAGATGGTGGAGAGGCATAATGAGGTGTTGCCACCTCACAAGATAGGTGGAAAACATGCACAGTAGGGAGAGACATGTGGCATTCATGCGCTAGGGGGGAATTTTAAAAATTTCATAAAATTTTGGTAGGAATTATAATTAGAGAAATTCCAAGTTTTAGAAATCCAATCTTTCCCCAATATTTCAAACTACCTTATAAGTGTTCCCTAGTACCAGAATTTCAGGTTGGCCATATTTCAGCCATGAACTCCAATTTAAGAAATTACATAGACATTCTCAGAAATTACATATTTGCCCCAGCTTGTAATTACCCATATTAGACATTCTCTACCAAACAGATGCCAGCAAAACACTTTAAATAAGAAAATGACACAACTTCTCCAATTTTAACTTATAACTTTTTGAGGCCTATGAAAATTACAGGTGTTACATCCTACCCCTTTACGGTGCTTTAGTGGTGGCACGAGCGAAGCGGCTAAATTAGGGCAACAGAGCAAAGAAAGCGGAAGCCATGACCATGGAGTTAGCCATAGATCTGGCAATAGAACTTGGTTTCTCCGACATCGCCATGGAAGGCGACGCCCAGGTCCTCATCGACCAAATCTCCGGCAAGAATGATGTGCAAGTTGAAGACCGAGCGATTTCCAGAACGATCTGTGACCGTGTCAACGAGAAAACCTCAAAGCTCGGCTCAATTTCTTGGACATGGCTCAATCGGGAAGGGAATGGTCATGCCCTTCGCCTCTCAAGGCAATAATCTATGAAATGATCAAGACATGCAATGGACCGACAACTTTCGTAACTGGCTTTTAGATAACTCATCAGTTTCCGCTTGTACTTTGATTGGATAAGTCAGTTTAATACAAAGTTGTTTCTCCGGAAAAAATGATGCAAATGGATGCTAGTTCAGTGGTATAGCGTTTGAAGCATTTACATAAGATTCCGGGTCCGAACCCCACGACGAATAGATTTAGTCAGTGTGTGCAATCAGACGCGGACATCATTGTTATCTTCGATAAATAAAATAAAATATGTTATTGAAATAAATATTGCAGAGAGGTCCCGTAAAGAATTGAAAGCAAACTCCTCCCACTTGCAAAAAAACTTGTAGCACCGTTTGGTGACAAGCTCAGTCAAGTTTAACAGTAGTGGCCAGTGGGTCACTAATGTCATACACCCACAAATTCATATCAAACTGGACAAGGTGTGGATTTCTTTGTCACCCTCCACAGTTTTAATACTCTTTAGTCTTTACTTTGCATATTAGTGCAAATGCATCCCAACCAACCTTCAAGTTTCTATACTACTACTATTTCAAAACACATTCATTTGCACAAGTACTTAGTTAATGCTTGGTTTGGATTATAATCCCAATTGAGATTACATTCTGTCATAAAATTAAATTTTGTTTGTTTAGTAGATTTTTTGATATAGATTTTTGTTTAAGTCTGCCAATATTTGCAAGTTCTACATTATTTTTTTTGGAGATTTTCTTGACCTGACTTACTGAAATATCGTATTTTTCATCTACTTTTCTATAAGAAATGTCAATATGTCTAAACAAATAACATGTTAGATGCGATTTAACCTGAAAAAATTATTTATCATGATTTTAATGATAGAAGTTACAAGCGTTGACAAATACACTTATATTTTAATTTTCAAGACATGCCAAATAATTTTCGGACTATAATATAAGTTAAATTATTCAATTTAGATTTCCCATTAGATTGTTGAGATTTTAAGTTGAAACCAAACAGGCTCTTGATAGAAGATCTATCACCCATTCATTCTAACAATATTTGGTGTGTTCTGATTCCACCTCATGGATTCTAGCTATCTTTCAGAACATCCCACGCCCATTTCACAAATGTTGTTTCGAAATACTAAATCAGTAATTCTTTGTAATTTGTTCAACTTCACAAAGCGCACTGAACACTCAATGTTTGATAGAGAAAGATAACAACCTGCTCGTCTCACTTAAGTTTCAATACCGAATTTTACCAAGTGCAATGTGGAAAATGACTCGTCGTAACTATAAATTGCATTATTTTTGTATGCATCCGAATAACGTTCTAAATTTGAAAGGTTTTTGCTGGTTCTATTGACAGGCAATTGGAAGCAAACTTTCTTTGAACTTCTTACAAGTTCCAGAGTTTAATTTCAAGTTAACGGTGTTTAGTGGGGAAATAAATACCGACAAAAGATGTAGTAGCACCATTTAAAGGCCAAAAGATATGGTTGAAAGGCAATGATAACACTTTCTACTAATAAAGTGAAAGAGGTAAGAGTACCTGAGATGTACTCGGCCGTGCAAGCAAGTTGAGGAGTAGTAGAGTGTAGAGATCAAAATCCATCAAGTTCTATTTTGTTTTACAATAAATAAATAATCCTAATAAATATATATAAACCAATATGGAAAGCACTATTTTGAGGAACAAAAAAAAGTGGTCGTGTAAACAATGTTTTGTGAAGTGAAAAGAGTGTGAACATATTCAATAGATTGCGGCTATTGATGTGGTACCTGAAAGAAAACAAACGAAAGAAAAACAAGTGCAAAGTTGATCTCCTAAAATAGGTTAATTAACTAGCACCACCTTCGAACTCACCAACCCTTATTTTATCAAAAGGACCAAAAAGAGAGATATAATTTTACTTTTCTCAAGGCTTGATTGTACCAATGTTTTGGTCATTTCAGGTTTCAACTCTTTGCTTTGCCCAATGTTTTTTTAAAAATATTGTTGGTACTAGTACAACATTTGCATAGCTAAAGGGACTAATCCGCATTTCAAAAGAGTTCGCTCGTGCCTCCACTAAAGCACCGTCAAGCAGGGACGGACCCAGAAAATTTTCGGAAGAGGGCCAAGGTAACAAATATTAAGGCAAATCTCATATAAACCAATTAACTTCAAATTAAAATAACTGATCTATCTTGAATAAAATTGAATAATTCTAAGCATTTTGAACTTCGCGCACATAAAAGAAAATGTAACGAGTAAGGAACCTTCTGAATGGTACTCAAGAAAATGTAACGACTAATTAACCTGATTAACCTTAAACTGAAAACTCAATAAATTAGAGCTAGGGTAGTAGCTCAAGTGATAAAGCGTTGGAAGCCCTTACATGAAATTCCGGATTCAAACTGGTTGACAACAAAACAATTTCTAAAAAAACAATTTCTCAATAAAAAATGATACTCAGTAAATTTATTACTATTAGTGCCTGCTCATATCTTGATCAAAGCTTGAACTAATTGAGTGAAAACAAATCAATGTGTTCTTAAACTCGTACAACAACGATATAAGTTTTAAATTCCTCTTCTCTTTAGATCCAATCGCTATGTGTAGTCTACTATCAAAATTTAAGGAGATTTGTTAATTTTAACAAGTGGTTATTCTATTAAAATAACAATCATCTAAGATAACCAATCACGATCGACTTTCATGTAATTATCAAGTCATGGTGTTAGTCTTCTTTGCCTCAATGCTAATTTATTCTACACTTTCATGTATCAGCTCTTTCTTCCAAATTTGATTTTTGTCACTATTCACTGGATCACTTTGACCCGGTGATTTGAATAGCAACATGATGTAATTTTTGGTAATTTTTTCATGGTGTTGTAAAGTAAAAGGTGTCCTATAATATGGTGAAAAAATTATCAAAAAATCGTATTATTTTGCTATCCAAATCATCCGGTCAAAGTGACTCAGATACGAGTCAAAAAAGTCAGATGGGAATAAAGAGCTAGGACGGACTGGTAACTTTTAAATATTTCAGAAAGCTTTGATATAGTTAGACCTGTGGTGACAAAAGAAATAGGACACTAAAAGTAAGTTGAAAAGTTCTCTGCCTTCCCTCTAGAGAGAGAAAGCTATAGAGTTTGGTTCTCCGTTCGGAGATTTCAAAGTCTTGCTTCTGCAAGTTTCATCTTCGCTCCCCTTCACCTTCTCTTCTCTTCTCTTCTCTTCGTCTGTTCTTCTCTAGATCCGTTTTACTTGGTCATAGTTTAGGTCTCTGTTGGGTTCGCCGTCGCCGTCCCCCTTTGCGGTGGCGAGACCCCCCCCCCCCTCCCCCCCCCACACTTTTTCTTGTTTTAGATCCTTTTAGTCTTTGTTTTGTAGGTTGGAGCGTCTAGGTCAAGGGCGGCATCCCTGCCTCTCTCAGGTAGCTTTGGCGCTGTCTTGTGGGCGTTGGTGAGGCCGAATCTATAAGGGTTTGGACGGATTTCTCCAGTGGCGGCCATTACCCCCTTTTCTTCTTCGCCGGCTCATCTTTGGAGGCAGATGGTGACTGTCCAGGCTCGGATCTATTGATGTCTAGTGTCGTTTTTTATTGGTTGCTGCCGAGCTTCAATTGCCCACCTGATCTCTCTGTTCTGATGAAGAAGCCTTAATCTTGCAATGGTGACTTTGAAGTTGGCTGTTTTTATGGATGTTTTATGGCTATTTCATGTCTTTGATGGCCTTTCGGTGGCTGTTTTGGTCCGTGATCGGATTTCCATGCTTTTCCGATGGTCTACCGTTCGTCCTTGGAACTCTAAGTCAGCATGTGGTGCCCCGCGTGGAGAATTTATTTATTGCTGTTTTGAAAAAGGACTACTGTTACTTTTTTCAATGTTTTTATTTTTGCTCTTTTCAAGAGCTCTGTCTCTCAGATGTTGTGGTATGTACCGTTCTGTGCCTGTCTATTGGCTGTGATAGCCTCCCTTTAATGAAAGCTACAATTTCTGTTTAAAAAAACAAAAAAAAAAAAAAAAAACAAAAAGAAATAACAAACATATTTAAAACCTATGAAATTGTATGAGTTTGTCACAACTAAGTGACATTATCAATCCCTCTACACACTTAGAGATGTACCCATACAAATGTGAGGGGGGGCCACCTAGTAACTTACTCCCTCCGTTTCGCCAGATTCTTCAAAATTTCTTTTTTGGGCGTTTCGCCAGATTCTTCAAAATTTCCAAATATAGAAACTATGTACTGGCAAAATACAATTATACCCTTTCTAAAAAAACTCAAACCCACATTTTAATTAGGCTTAATTAATCTGAATTACCATATAATCTAATAATTAAACACAATTAAATATTATGGACTAATTAACCCATCTTACCCCAATAGCCACTGCACTCAAATAACATAACCTAATTCTAACCTAGACCAAAAACTAAACCCCCCCTACTCCCTCATGTTCTTCACGTCTCACTGCCGCCAGAGAGAGAGAGAGAGAGAGAGAGAGAGAGAGAGAGAGAGAGAGAGAGAGAGAGACGGAGGAAGAGGAGAAAGAGATGGAGGGAGAGCTCCCCATCTTCGGACAAGAGAAAGAGAGGAAGAGAGATCTGAGAAATTGAAGGGTCACGGCTTCGCAGAGAAACAAACCGGAGAGACGGAGGAAGAGGAGAAATCGATGCTGGTTTCGAACAGAGGCTGCTTCGACGGCTGTGAGGCGGCCAAGCACGTCGTCGTCTCCATCGTTCATCGCCAGATCTGGTTAGAAGCACATCTATCCCCTTCCCCTCCCCTTCTCTCTCTCTCCGTCATCAGCAGTTGTAGGCTTGTAGCAGATCCGTTCTTCTTCTTCTTCTTCTTCTTCTTTTTCTTTTTCTTCTTCTTCTTCTTCTTCTTCTTCTTCTTCTACTACTACTACTACTACTACTACTACTATTCTTTCTTCCTCTTGGGCAAATTCATCTTCTCTTTTTTTTGTCACTTCTGTAAATTCAAGATTTGATTTGGTGTTCTTTTTGATGTTAATCGGTGTTGCTAAAAATTACTGAAGATGGTTGAATTTTGAAATTATTGATGGATTAGTGCAACATCTTCTCTTTTGTCCTTGTTCTTCTATCTGTTCATGTTGAAGTTGAGGTGTTTCTTCTTGTTGTTAATCTTTGTTAGTGTTGTTCTTTGCACATATGAGAGAGTGAGAGAAAGGGACGGAAATAATAAATTAATGAATCAACAAGGGCAATATAGTCCATATGCCACATTTCTTAATCCCCGTGCCCATAAAGTTTTTGAAGTATCTAGTGAAACGGAGGGAGTACTATGTAATTATATGAGAGAAACCGATGTACTTGAAGTACATAGCTACTGTTAGGATAAATCTCAGGGGGGGCCACGACCCATGCTTGAAATGCTGTGGTTCCGTCCCTGCCGTCAAGGGGTAGGATGTATCGAAAAAACACGTTTTAAAACAGAATCAAAAGATTGTTTGATATCCGTTTAAAAACAATGTTTAAAATAAAAAACATGTTTGACAACATTACTAAATTTGAAAATTAATTTGTTTGAATATTATTTTTACATACATTACCGACATATATTTGATGTTTGTTGCATCTAATAATAGTTGAAATGTCTTTAAACATCAATAGTATGAAAAAAGATAAAAAATACCACATTTTCTGTTTTTTTAAACAACTGTTTTTCGGCACATTTTTGTTTTTAAACAGGCGAAAAAACAGACATACTAAATTAGTTTAAAAAAACAACTTTGTTTTTAATCAAAGTTAATTAAAAACAGGGATGCCAAACACCACGTTCTAGAAACAATTTATCAAATTTTCCGTTCAATTTTCGTACTAGGTGAATGCATATTGCGTACTAGGTGAATGCATTTTTGATTTCCTGTATCCGAACCGGCATATACCGACGACTTACGCAAAAATATGGCGTTCATTAATAGAGTTAACTCGTCGTGTTATTAATTAGTTAATTAATGTATATTTATTTAAAGTTAATTATTTATTTAATAGTTAATAAGTGACCGGATTTGTCGATTCTTTCCGGTCTGTAAGGTCGAAAACCTTCTTGATTAGGCCTTTAGGTATTTTTTTATTTAAACACTATGTATTCACATTTTTTGTTGAATATGACTTGAAGTCAAAGGTGGCTAAGACATCTGTACTCAGGGCGAAGCCAGCCCCAGGCATGGGTCGGCACGTGACCTACCTATTTTTAAAAAAATATTCAATTTACCCCAATTGTGCTTAGAATTATTTAAGGGTGCCCTAGTCAAAACTGTCAAAGTGCCCCACATAAATTTTGAAAATTGCATTAGTGTCCCTGCAATTTCTGTTTCATAATATAGTGTTCTGGTCTGTTTAGATTTCTGGCTCCGCTCCTGACTGTACTAGATTATAGCCATTAGTTTATGTATTATCATTACTCTCTCTGAGAAAGAAGAAAAAGAGAAAACCAGTCAATAATTCCTACAATCATGACGTGGTATGTGAACATGATACTAATTCGTATATTACTTAAATGACAACAAAAGGATTCAAAACTAAATTGCAATTTCTTACTTATGATTAGGGATGGCAATTTAGTTCGGTCCGATCCGACTTCCGAGTGATCCGATCTTAATGGTTCAAGTCCGAATCTGATTCAGTTTAAAATGGATCGGATATAGATAGTGACAGCGAGATCCGAACGGATATGAATCCGGATATTGATCATATTGCATATTTGTTGGATATCCGATCCGAATATATTTTATTTTATAGAAATACCCCTAAGAGTTCTATTTAATAATAAATAAACATGTTATTGTATCAAATATTTAGTTCCTCTTTTTCTTATATATATATATGTATAGTACCTCCTTAGGTGATACTTACCCTAGCTTCACATAAATCGCCGGTATTCAAAAAAAAAAAACATAAATCACCGACCTTATGAACAATGGACATTTAGTTAGGACAATTTTTTTGTGCGTTAATTTTGGTTAAGTTTGTGGATGAAGTGATGTATTAATGTTTTGCGCTACCTTACATTTTTTATTTGTGGATTTGAAGTTGTGAAGGTTGTTGACATAGAATTAAATATCGTTCTGATGTTGTCGAATTTTTTTATATATTTTTATATTTTGGTTCTTTTGGAATTCGCCCCGGATCCGATCCAATTTCGGTCTCGTGGATCTTTGGATCGAATATGGATCTTGTACTTTAGAGTCGATTCGAATTCGATCCGAATCCGGTGAAGTTCCGATTAGATAAAGATCGGATCTGAATCTAACATTCTTATTAGGATATGGATGTAATAAGTGAATCCGATCTATTATCATCCTTACTTATATTCAGCTTCCAAGAAAAATATCTTAAACTCTTTTGTTTTTATGCATCTTTCGTAGAATAAGGTCCTGAAATGATTTTTATTAGGATATGGATGTTGTAATCCTGAAATGATTCTTGAAAGCTAGAATCACCCCATAACGGTTCCATGTCATACTACAGTATGCTCGTTCGTTAAGGACAAAGCTCTTGATAGATATCTTGTTATTTCGGAGCTTCGAGGACATAATGATCTAAACCAACTTGGACTTCAACTTAGAGTTGATATCATGATTCTACTTTGTCAATGACACGCAGCAGAGATGAATCACATTAAACTAATCTTGACAAAAAATGGTAATTTGGCATAGCATTTAGAAGTCGCTACATGAGTTCCTGGATTCGAATTCGATAAACTAGATAAGTCTCTAAATCGATGTTACGAACCCTTTCAAAATGATCTGAATAGAGTTGAATAGCACGCGCGGTGGTGGGAGTGGGGGAGGGATGGAGAAAGGACAAAGAGTGACACGTAGACAATGGCGTTAAAGTAGGAGTAGCATTCATCACGGAAGTCGTACTGGGAAGGGAATACGGAAATACGGAATGACACAACCACCTATTGCGAGCAAAAAAGAAATGTGGGCCCCATGGAGCCTTTAATCACGCCCACAACGTTTCTCTCCTCCTCTCTCCATTTTTAACTTTGGACCATAACGCCTCTGTCACATGTCCTGTGACTAGGGGTGAGCAAAAATCACCCAAACCGGCCGCCCCAAACCGGCCCGCACCAAACCGGTCCGAATTTAACACCCGTTCTTGCTACTTGATTGGGTACGATTATAAAATCGCAAACCCGAACTAACTTTGATCGATCATGGTTTTAGACTTAGTACAACCGTTTAAACCCGGTCCGGTCCGATTAAGTTTTTACATGATAAAATTACATATTCTAGTTAGACAACACCATTCGATAACTAAACTTATATGCCCGAATAAAAGTTTTAGTTGATTTTTCTTAAATAACTCATCTTTTTTAACAAACTATGATAAAAATTTCAATTCCAAACACAAATCTTATGCATCATTATTTTTTTTGAACTAACTTTATACATTTTCTAAATAAGTTATCTAGATTTAACAACCCGTTCAACCCGGTCCGAACCGGACCGGGTCGATAAGTTAAGTTTGGTTTGGGTATCGAGAACAATTGATTGGGTTTGGGTTGAACGTTCTCCAACCCGTACCTATTGGGTCGGGCAAATTTTTCGACAATACCCGCCCAAACCGGTCCGTGCTCACCCCTACCTGTGACTCCTCTATTTTAACGAAAACATTTCTTTTTTATTTTATATTTTATACATTCCTACTATGCGCTCAAAGCCCAAATACTCTTTCAAAAAAAAAGACCAAATAGGGTTCTCCTCAAAAAAGAAAAACCAAATAGTGTTTGTTGAATGACTTGTTAACTAATGTTCGTTCATTGTTTTATTGAGAGAAGTTCAAATAATTTAGGATATATAGTTATATACCCTTTGACACGTTTAGTGAAACATAAAAAAATTGTATGGATCTCAAAATTTAGAGAGCGTCATAAAACTTCGTAAAAATAAAGAGCAAAGACTTATCTAAATTGATGTATAGTAATTTATATACTTTCAAACATGATTCATTTTAAAATGTCTTGTAAACTTCTCATAAAAAAATGTCTTATAAACCTAATGTATGTACTTTCAAACAAAGAATCCGTTTATTGAATTTGTACCCCTTTTACTCAAATTCTGGCTGGCTCTAGTTGCGACAAGTACGAATGGAGGGAGGGCGGTTGTCAAAGTTCACAACCATTGAGTTACTGACTAACGGAGTTAACCCAATGTTAATTTATTTTGCACAATTTTAGAAAAGTTATTTCAATTTATGATCAGAGTCAAATTGCGAACCACGTACTCAAGAAAACGAAAACATTGTACAGAAAATGTTTTACGGCCGAACACATAAAAGCATACGATATATGTCAAAAGGTCAACTGTTTCATTGGCAAAGAGATGAATAAAGAAGGGGCTGGCCCTAAATTTGTAGGCATCACATGTCTTACAATCGACGCATCTTGTACGTTGATTGGCTGGTTTGAATGGGCTGAACTGTGAGATATATAGATTTTTAACAATTTAAGTTTAAAAATTAGTTGTTTTCAGTTTTCACGCAGTGAGCCGGATCTGACATGGATCAACAGGATCCAGCTAGGGGCCAACATGATTCAACTTGGGGCCTGTAGGACGCGGCTCTTGACCACCCGAAAACAGATCCGGCTCTTTATAACCCGGATCCGGGTTAATATCAATCAGGACTCACTTGTTTCATGCTATATTTCTTTTGTTTGGAGCAAGACCAGCTTTCATGGAGCCTGAACCGATTTGTATTAACAGGGTTCATCAACATGTTAGATTCATCTTTTCAAAGAGAACAATATTAAAAATTATCCGGATACGTTTCTTACCGGTTCATGGATATGGCGAAAAAAATCCTACACCCTTTAGCTCATCCAAACGGGCTGAATTAATACTGAAAAATTAATCTTTCTATCTATTAATTTAACTCATTCAAACTAACCCGATATTTCCCTAAGTGTAATGAACGGTAAATCTTGTAATCGTGGTAGAGAAAGCTTCGAGGGTGATACATTTGTAATAGGGCAGAGTTAGCTGCATCGTATATTCCTAACTTGTTACGCTTAAAGAACACACATGTTCAGTACTTCAGCTACCGAATTAACGGAAAACGAACCATCTTGGGGGATAACATGAAGGTGTTTCAGACAGTGAGGGTCTAAATTGGGCTAACTATTTATGAGGAACGGTTAAGAATTCAGGACTCGTGGCCTACTCTTGTGAATGGTCACTATTGGTAAACCTAACTCAGTTACCACATTTAATCTACATTGTGTTAGCTCTATGCAGTTTTCGTCGGCAAAAATGTGGAATGTTTATGAGGGCAACCATCTGCTAACGTGGCAAAGTTAATCCCACGCACGCTTACACATTCAGCAGACTGTATCAACAGATGTTCGTTATCAATTGATTTTTAATTTTTTTTTTGGCTGAAACTAGTTTATGAAAATCGAAACGAATTATGTTATCAACTACTTGAGTACACTAATTTGTGAGTGATTTCTGGTCATGCGAATGATTAAAATCCATTTCATTAAAACAATTTTAAACTTCTACAATTGTCTTGAGATTTAATCAAATTTATAGAATTTTCAGCTTGCAAATTTTCTGCAGTGGCAAATGGATGCTAGCTCAGTGGTAAAACTTTTGAAACCCTGCACGAGGTCCCAAATTCGAATCCGGCTATATGATGTAATTCTTAAAAAAGTAAAATTCTGCAGTGCCAAATGGAATTTGCTAAAAATATCCTCATATATTTTAATGCATAGCTCCTAAGATTTGTGTACGAGAGGAGACAAACACAATAACCATACTGTGAATCTGGGATAGCTTTCTATTGGTCAAGCTATTGTTAAGATATGGCTAGTTCTGGATAAACACAAGGATATTGAGACAAAACTTGGATTAACTTCAACGCAGAAGCAATCTGAAACGGCACATTGATTGCATTTATTTAGTTAGAAGAATGGAGTAATTGGGTAAAAGAAAGTGTCTAAGTGGGATGTCATTATGAACAACTTTAGTACTACATGTAGTAAGAATTTTTCCATGTTAACCCTAAGACCAAGTTCATAGAAGGATAAGATTCCTCCAAAGGTTTTTATGAAAGTATCACACATCATGCTACAAATAAATACAGTTAAAAGTGGATAAGATGATGTATGGGCTTTCGGGTCTCTTGGAATTCCACGATATCACTACTCCACAATATCACTACTAATCACATAATTATTGTTATTTTCTCTCGATGTCTAGACTTCAGGCACTTATTATTTGGAGCTTTCATTCCTCGGCACCATGTATAATTATCGGACGGTATTTGTGCTAGCGAGTTTGGTAAAGGGCTCGCCGGCACTTCTTGCAGTCTAATAAGGTGCATAACCAAATGAGGGACATGTATGTGTTTTATTTTGTACAATTTCGAGCTATATTTATGTGATAACTAGGCTTGATCTAGGTATACACTTTTTTCCAAGATATCGATTGTTGTTAGACGTTAGCCCAAAAAAGCAAGATTTTGTAGCTTGATTAGCTAACTACCGTAGTTGTGTATGAGCGAAGTTCTTAGGTATCCCACATACACATTTACTTTATAATCTCAATGTGTGTCTCATGTTTTTTGTAAGGAGATTTTATGTTCTAAATAATGACGAGTCGAACATTATTTAATTCATTTTAATGATCAAAGTTGTTAAAAAGATAGATGATATTTTTATGGCGAGTAGAAATGACTTTGTTATCTTATAAATCTGAAAAGAAGTTTCTAGTTGTGACAAAGAATATTACATGCAAAATGAATTTCCAAAACTCCTCAACTACTCTTTTTCTTTATCTTTTTTCAACTTTCACTTGATTTTTTTTTTTAAAAAAAAATTTGTATACTATAGACAGACTCAAAAGTCGGAAACTCTTGTGAAGACTCCACACGCTTTATCACTGAGGTAGCATATATTTGCACTTGTACTTTGAAATAGGATTAGCCGCATGTCTATTTACTTCGGCAACTTATAGGTGGTGGAAAAACACTTGAAGTAGAACCGAAGATAAAATGTTGCCCTCAAAAAAAAAAACATAAAGGAGAAACAATAAATCACCTTTGCAATTGTGGCTTTTATGAGTTAGATAGTAGAGTCCGTACAAACATCACATCACATTTTCGCCCCCGCTTCAAAAGCAGGTAGATCACATGGATCATCATACTATGAGATGATGAGCAGAGACTCGCACATGTCTTGCGAGTAAAAGTTTTAACGGTTTGAAAACATGTTTGATCTAAACTATGGGCAAGCATGAAAATATTGCTAAATGCTAGCGGATACTTTCTCCAAAAAAAGCTTCATATCTTTCTTTTGAAATTAAGAAATTGTTATGATTATTACTGTTATAATATATATATATATATATATATATATATATATATATATATATATATATATATATATATATATATATATATACACACAAAGGTTTCAGATCCTGTTTGATACCCATTTAAAAATAGAAAAAAAACAAAAAAATTCGCTCGATAAATTTAAAAAATAAAAATGATTCAGTGCATAAGGCAACACCATCCAACTTATGGTGATCATTAACTACATCGTACATTTTAAATTGACGCATAATATAATTTTATTCATCTTTTTAAGAATTACTAGTAGATCATATATAATCGGGTTTGAGGCCGAGACCTCGTGCATGGACTTGAAACGGTCAACTATAGCGCCCATTTACTTTTTTGTTCATTTATGAAGGGTAAAGAACCACCGAAGGAAAAAAATTAAGCAATTATAACAATAGTAAAAATAAAAAATAGAGAAAAACACACAAAAAAAAACCCGAGTAAAATTATGTTTCAGCAGATTCTTTCATGTTAACTCTTTTCACCATTCACCGGATCATTTTAATCCAGTGTTTTGATTAGCGAAACAATGCAAGTATTTTTGTAAAGGGTATCATTTTTTATATACGTATGTCTCTGTTTGTTTTTGTTTTTGTTTTTGTTTATAAACAGAAACAATATACACTTTGTCAATATAAAGATGTACTACCTTCGTTTCTTTTCTATCACACCGATTTGACTTTTGTGACTATTCATTGGGTCTCTTTGACCCGGTGATTTGTGTAGCAAAACGATATATATTTTTAACTATTTTTTTATGGTGTTGTAGATTAAAAGTTGCTCTATAACACGATGAAAAAATTATCAAAAAATCGAATCGTTTTGCTATCCAAATTACCCGGTCAATTTGACTCAAGTACGAGTCAAAAAGTCAAACCGGTGTGATAGAGAAGAAACGGATGTAGTACAAAGTTTTGTAACAGATGTGTTTAAAAACAAAGATACCAAACAGGCCCTAACTCACCAAAACAATTTCGTTAAAACCAGGGTGGTGGTGATCACAAATAAAATAAATAAAAAGAAATAAAGAAATGAAATTGTACCTGCCAAGTACGCATACCTGTAAGGCCTGTACCCTAAAACAAACTTCCTATGTGGACGCACTTATTTTATCATAACCCCTCTCTTTATTTCCTCTCCTTATTTAAATACCCCCCTCACCCCCCTTTCCTCTGTCTCAAACACACACACTCCTCTCTCTCTCTCAACAAACGCCCAAACATTCTCTCATATTCCTCTGTTCCTTCTTCATCTTCCCCCAAATTCACTCCCTTCAATCTCAGCCATGAAAAAATTGATCCGACGCCTCTCGCGAGTCGCCGACTCCTCTCAGTACGCGCCCCTCCGATCGGAGCCACGCACGAGCTCCGTCTCCTTCCGAGCATCGAAGCTCTGCCGCTCGTTCCGAGTCAGATCCGGATCGGTTCCGGAGGGCCACGTGCCGGTCTTCGTCGGAGAAGAGATGGAGCGGTTCGTCGTCAGCGCCGAGTTACTGAACCATCCGGTTTTCGTCAGGTTGCTGAACAAATCGGCTCAGGAGTACGGCTACGAGCAGAAAGGCGTGCTACGGATCCCCTGCCACGTGCTCGTGTTCGAGCGCGTTTTGGAGGCGTTGAGAGTCGGCGACGACGATCTCGTCGACTCGGAGGAGTTGGAATTGGATTTCGTCCTCTGAAGCTGAAGAGACGCATTTTTTGTTTTTTACTTGAATTTCACGGTGCGGAGAATTGAGAAGACGACGACGACGACTGTGAGTTGTTGTTGTGGTGTTTTTCTGGTTTGTGTGTGTGGAATTCGGTTGTTAGTGGTAGTAGTTGTAGAAGGAAGGAGTAGAGGCTAATCGGTATGTATATATGAAAAGATGAATTTGTAGGGGGAGGGTGTTAATGGAAGTGTTGGTTCACTTTTGTGGTGTAAAGAGGAATTCAGGAAATTTTACAACTACTTCTTCTTCTTGCTCTGATTTTGCCTTGATTTGATTTCACTTCTGTGAGTCATTGGTCTCTGTTTGTTGAAGAACATGAAGAAAGATAATGACCGGAAGGTCTCCGTAGTCCGTACTAGCACTTCTTTCGCCGTATTAGACTAAAAGTTCAAATTTACAATTTTCTCCTCCTACTCTGCCTTTTTTCTTACCTTTCCACAGTTTTTTTAACTTTCCCAAAAAAGCAAGGGTTCAAATGTGAAATTCGACTAATCATTAAGTACTCTAGACTAGAGTACATGATGCATCCGTACTCAAATCCATATAACAAATGACACATGATATGAAGTTATTACGTGTTCTGTGTTGTGTGGAGTGGAGTACGGACAAATCAGATACTCTATAGTATCTAATGACTACTTGTTAAATTGCAGATATCAAGATATCAAGCACCGTGAAAAAAAAATTACTGGCGAGTTTCAGAACTACGGTAAATAAATAGATGGCTAACTAAGAAGAGGTGACAAACTCTCCGCAATTTCCGGTGGTTTCCCTCAGATTCCCAGGCTCGTTCTAGGGTTTAAATTGCTAGTTTTTGATTTACTAATTTGGTAATTTGCTCACACAATGATTAAAGTTTAATTGCGGTGGATTGGTGCTACAACTAGATTTTACTGCACTCGCGGTCCTGAATAAGTATATTTGTGGTAGGTGGATTAATAGGGCAAGTCATTGAGCATGACCGTACACCTAAGTTTGGAGTACTTTGGTGCAAGAAAAACACATTCACGTTCTTTCAGTTTCACCAAAAAATGCTATACTTTTATGTACGAGTACGGAAATGTCGAATTAGTTGCTGTAGTACGTCACCTGTAATTTTCCTTTAGCTACCAATCTTTCTGAGAACATAATCTTCATTCAGGAAATCGTGATAGTGGAATAATTTAATAAAATAGTTTAAATTTTAAAATTATAAAATGATGTGCTATATTGTGATTTTGTAAGGACTAAAAAAAAAAAATCAAACTATTGTAGAGTTAGTATTTTCAAAAGTTGAATATAGCTCCCCACTTGAACCAATGTTGATTCGTCCGTCCCTTTGTGTGTTTTGTTGAGAAGTCGATGGATTAGTTTCCTCCCAAGTAAATTGAACAACTACTATTATCAAAGTTCTGCATTATAATGTACGGGTATCATCTACTGTACACTTTAACTGAAATGAATGCGGGATAGTGCAAAACGATTATTGAAACGACAATGTTGTGTGACGTTATCTTCTCACAATAATTTCTCGTTATATGTTCCATGTGTTCGGTTAATATAGGTTTTGTGTTGTCAGCGTCTAAAACCAGATATGACGGAAATAGCAAACTTATAACATGTATTTAAGGATAAAATGATAAATTGCCTCACCAGTCATCTGCAAATGATTAAATTGTACCAAACTAATCCAATCAGAAAATGAGAACATTTGCTTATCATTTTATGATGAGATACAATTATATTATCTTAATGTTCACACTAGTACCATATACGGGTCTCTCTTCACCACCTAATCCTTTTATGCAACCTTTCTTTTATGTGAAATTTGAGCCCCTTGCAAAGAAAATTCAAAGCTTTAGGTAACGTTTTCAGCATATTCTTGAGGATCATGATTTAATTCTCGATTTCTAAATACAAACAATATGAAGAATGCTGCGAGTTTAATTAATTACTTAATTACAAATATCTTGACACAAGAATTAATGTCTTAGGTACAAGTGTTATTTGTCAAACATCCTAATAAGTTTCTATATACCAGATAGTTATGCATGACAAAGAAAGACGTTAAAAGCGCCCAGTTAAAATTCTGACACCCGTTTTTCACTGGCTTATAGCGAAATAGAATAGCTATATAGACATAACAAAAAGGACATCCTAATGAAATCTTCTAGAATAAAATCTTTCTTGTTCTTGCTTTGTGGAACATTTCAACGACGACAACCCATAAATTCTTTAGTTTCAGCGTCAACGATTAATCACATGAAGACGTGAGATGGACGTCATAACTACACATACACACTGATTGTACGAACAATCCATAGCTCACAAATTCTTATTCGTGTGGATGTCGCATTCATCTTTTCGTACACCCTGAATTTTTTGATTGATTAGAAGAAAAATTGCTAGTTTCAAGTTCTATAACCAACATTGAAACCATGAATTCCCTTTGAATTTATCAGCTAAATGACAAGTAAAATAGGGAATTAAGTCATTTTCTATGTGATTGAAAGATGTTGACAATTGTAGAGATGTGTGAACAAGAAAGAAGCCCAAGATAAAATTATGACCAATTATACAAGCAAATGATAAATTATGTGACCAAATTTGGGGAGTAGGTTAAAGGGTCCCAATTACAGAACAGTATTAGTGTATGTGTTACTCCATGGCTTAATCTTCATATACCAATGGGCTGATCTTACCCCACAAGAGAGACTTGTTGTATGCAATTTCTCAGCAAAAATACAACTACCATGTGATCTGGCAGTTGCATATATGCCAAATGTACTCGTGTGTGTGTGTATCGTTATAATTGTAATTATATCTATTTCAAAAAAGGGCGTGAGCTCTTCACTTGGGTGTGGTGATTTTGTACTTCACATTGTTGTCCTACAAATTGGCTTAATTCAACATATTTCACTTTATGGATAAAATAAATCACATTACAAATAAGCAACCAAGTTAATTTAAATGATAGGGAGTAATATAGTGGCAAGAGAAATATTTTAGCACAATTGAGATAATCTCAAGCTTTAAGCTCTTATTTTCTTGTTTCATACATCATATACTATAACAATAAGTCTTTCAAGTTTAATCAGAGTCAATTGTATGTACCAAGAATGTGGAGCAGTTCATATGTCGTACAACAGCAATTATTCTGCAGTGCATGTCGTCCGCAGATTCCAATGGACATACAAGAAGTAATACAAACTTATAAGATGCATGCTTGTTGTGTGTCGCAACTAGAATAATTTACATACATGCTCACTCGACATTTTTGTTATGCGGTCTCACACTCAATTGCTTTTGTTGTCGGTTGGTCTATAATTTTTCGTATGTAAATCCGCTTCTTTACATATTTTTGTCTCCGAAGGCCATAGACATATATGTGCACCAATGTTCATTTTTCTGGAGCGCACATAACGTGTGTGACTGGATATTTGGATATTTATAATAACTAATCCTCGAAGACCTCATGACCTACCCAACCTCGCATTTAACAGCGTCTACACACTAACCTTACTGTTCTCATATTCAGTCCATGTATTACTAAAACTACTGTATCTACTAATCCCTATGTTGTTAGCAGATTCTAATGAACAAGGGGAGGGAGAAATCGAAAGGTCGAAAGAGATAGAGAAAACAGGGAGGGGAGACATTGAAAGGAGTGGGTGACGTGGGTCAAATTATGATTTTATAAAACTTTAAGGGTGAAAACGAGGGGAATATGATCTTTTACAATTTTTTGTCTAAATTATGGATAATAAAAATTGTTAACGAATGGTACCTATTTACAGCACAAAGATAGTTTGTCGTGATTATTTCCAATTGATATGAATAGGCTTTTCTATATATAAAAAAAAAGTTTGAATAGAGGCAAATAATATTTTACAAGAATTCATCCAATAATGGGGGGAAACTAACTAAAGTGTCCATCTTTACAACGAAATGAACATATTGCCTTAAAAATGGTGCTAAATCCGCACAAAGTTCAAACAAAGGCTGCAACATATGTAATTTTGCCTATCTTGAATACATTTATTTTGAGAAAATCTTATATACCCGTGATAATTTCATAGTGTCACATAACACTATGGAATTATCACGAGTATTTTAGTTTTTACTGAAAATGGACGGAGTAAGTACTACTCCTATAACCCAAAAAATCGGCATATGTTGTACTCAGTTTACAACTCCTAAAACGTTGAATTCATATTTATATTATCCAACCTGAATGGCTCTAACATCACAAATAATCTGTACTTCTCTGTATAAAAATTGACATGGGTATAGATCATACTCCAAAAAATGAGTGTTTTGCAACTTTTTCAACTAAAGGAAATGATTTGATAAACAAAACTATAGGGAAACTTGTTACTATTTTAATAACAGCGTAAAGTTCAGATTACTCTACAGTATGGAATGATAAAAACAGGTTGTTGTATCGTATTTCTAGTCAATTCACTACTTCAAAATGCTTGAAAAAAAAACTACAGTACACTGATCATGATTTTGGAACGGAGGAAGTACATGAGTGTCAATATAGTAACAAGAGTATCTTCTGGGCGGCAGATAAAATCTTCATAATATGAGCACAATGGAGACCATGTTATCACCAAGATGACACAGTTGGAATTGACAAATGTTGGCTTTGTGCAAGTATAATGCCCATTCAAGAAGCCAATGGAAACACCAGTTTATTGAGAGAATGAATTGGCCCCAAATCAATGGCAGTGTTGTTGATTCAGAACCACTAGTTAATTAATTTGAAGTTGGATCCTTCTGCTTAATTATACTTCATGAAGTTGGATCCTTCTGCTTAATTATTGGCAAAATCATATCTTCCTTGAAAAAGTGAAGATCACAAAAGCAACATTATTCAACATCAGATGAAACTCCACACTAGTCCAGTCTGTCTCATGTTCTCTCTTTCAATTATAAGAATGAAAACTCATTGCATTTTTTTCTTTAATTTCACTTAGTGCAAGCGAATTTACTAAGAAATTTCATCAGCTGAAAGTAATCCTAATAGAAAAGACGGCTAAAATCTTCAGAGTCAGCTTTCTGAATACAATGTAACTCGGAAGTTGACCTCCCAAACGACAAATACTAGGATACGATGGACTTGGAGTTAACTTGTTAAATGAAAAGGTTGAAGATAATTGTAAGATTAACTGTCAAGGTTCATGAATGTTTGTAAACTGGTATGGTACCTACTTCAAGAAAGATGCATTGTTAGTTATAGCTTTGATTCTTCTCCAAGAAAAGGGCTGTATATACTAATAAACCATACCTCATTGAATATTCTTCAGGTTATCTTCTTCCTCTTCTTCTGACAACCATGTGAAATTAAGCTGTTTACAGCTTCTTTTATATTATACACACATTATACCGTACAACCACCCAAAGCCTAGGAATATAAATCACAAGCCTAACGAACTACGCGGTGGTCATGATTGGGCGTTCCATATATTATTGTGTTCTTTCTTTTTTTATTTAATTAGACTTCTCTCTTAATCGTCTTGTGCTTAGCTAGCTTACTGCACATGATATGACCAAACTAAGCGATCCATCGATCGATCTTAATTGATTACCTACATAACATCATTAAGAAAAGAACATACTAAGACTGATCTCCTTGTTCTTGGTTAGTGTGTATTAATTAATTAATCAATTAATAAGTAAACTACAATTAGTTTAAGAAATCAATCCATACATCATTTGATATGTCAGAAGGGACCGCCATAACTTCTGATGACACAGGACACCCATTGTCCCATTTAATGTGGAAGACTCTTTCAAACGGTTTCACATTGCAAAAGAGATCGGTGAATATGTTATGAGCTGCTTCAAATATCAGTATCAATTGAGTCGTCGTTGATTATTTTTTTCTGAATAACTGACTGCTATATATCTCTTATATTGTTCAATTTCATGATATTCCAATTGTTTTAAAATGAAATATTACTCCAAAGTGAAGTAAAACACTGGAGGAGTTGTCTCAAGTATTTGAAGGGGTGATTAATGGTGCTCTAGTTGGAGTAAATCACAAGGAATATAAGAACATGAAATGGTGAATCTTTCTTTCATCTAAGAGAATCATTATTGGTATAACTAGCTTGGCACATGACAAGCTAAACCCCAATCACATTCCCATTTATGGAAGTCTTTATACATAACAACACATATCTGTATTGCACTTGTATACTGGTATATACTATCAAGTGGTATGCAGTTCAAAGTCAATCATCTTGACTTTTATAATAAGTTTCCAAATGATTAAAACTAGTAATTTTTAACAACTCTATGAAATACTAATTTAATTGTAAATAATGCAAAATGATTTGGAATTACAATCATTGCTCTGCAACACCCATTTCGTCAACACGCTGCCCACTAGGAAGAAGTGAAGAACTCCTTCAGGTCTCGGCATTTATGTACTCCACACCGATTCCCAAATTTATTTTTATATTTATACATCTTTGTTTAGTAGTATTTGTGTAGAACTCATATAAAATAGAATTTATAACATATAGTTTATAGAGTAAACTATAAACAATTCGATAACTATAAAGATAACAGTTCGAAAAAATCGAGGAAGGGAAGAGGAAGCGCTCTATGTATAAAATACATTCCTGCATGGATATATCATGATTTTTTAAACATTTGGTATTTGTATATGTAATGATATATGTTAAGAAAAAAAAAACGCTTCTTGCAAAGAGCGGTGTGTTTATGGTGAAGGAGGTTATATCCTAGTTGCTTCTGGCATCTCTTCTATACCACTCCGTCCCAGCTCTTTCTACCCAAACTGACTTTTGTCACTATTCACTTGGTCACTTTGACCCGTTAATTTGAAAAACAAACCGATGCAATTTTTCGATAATTTTTCATGGTGTTGTAGAGTAAAAGTTTCTCTATAATACGGTGAAAAAATTATCAAAAAATCGTATTATTTTGCTATCCAAATCACCCGGTCAAAATGACCCAAATACGAGTCAAAAAGTCAATGTGGGTAGAAAGAGCTGGGACGGAGTGGTATTTGCTAGGATGTCCGCGAATCAAGAAATAATAATAATTATAATAGAAAATATTAAAATTTTAATTATTCTTTCATATTGAAATTTTAATTATTCTTTTCAGGTGTAAACCCTTGTCAAACAAGAAACGGTACTGGTATCTTTCATGCCACCACGTCAACAAAGCCACCGCAACTGATTGCCCTCTTCGGTTATTACTACCGTCCCAGCTCTTCCCCACCATTTTGACTTTTACCACTATTTACTGGGTCACTTTGACTCGGTGATTTGGATAGCAAAGTAATTTAATTTTTTGATAATTTTTTCATAGTGTTGTAGAGTATAAGTTGCTCTATAACACCGTGAAAAAATTATTGAAAATCGCATTATTTTGCTATCGAAATCCCCCCGTCAAAGTGACCCATATACGAGTCAAATAATCCCAATGGTGAGCAAGAGCTGGGACAGAGTAGTACTACCTCCGTTCTCTCTCTTTCTTCCTAGTTTGACTTTTTGACTCGTAATTGAGTCACTTTGACCCGATGATTTGAGTAACAAGATTAGTTATTTTTTTTTATAATTTTTGCATGGTGTTGTAGAGAAAAAGTTTATCTACAACACCATGCAAAAAATGTCAAAAAGTTGCACCGGTTTATTATCATAATCATCGAGTCAATGCGATCCAGTGAATAGTGATACGAACAGTAAATGGAAGAAAGAGAGAGAACGGAGGTAGTACCCACTAGGACCTGTGGATAGCCCACTATCAAAATTTTCCCACCGTTCATTTTAAGATCTAACGGCTGTAGTTCGGCCACGGAATCTTCCATGAACAGTAAAAACGAGAGGTCAATTAGTAGTTAGAGCCCACCAATTTACCAGATGGACGAAACAAGAGAACAGTTTGAACAAGAGCCGATACGATACGAGAACCCAAAAATAAATCCCAACAGCCAAGGAAGATTGAAAAGAAGTGAAACCTTGAATAGCTAGGATGATCGGGTTGGCAACAAGGGAAGAAAAACAAATCTTGCGAGCCCAATTAGGCCCTAGTCAAAATCTGTATTCTTCCATATTGTGATCACTTTTTTTTTTCCAATTACATATAGAAGATCATCTACTTTAATCCTACATTGATCCACACTATTGTGTTTCAGGAGAGGCTCGAAATCGAGACCTCAATGAACTGCTTAAAGCCCTAAGCATTGGACTAAACGGTTACTTCATAGACCTAGGGCTCACTCTTGAAACTCAATTCATAGACCCAGGGCTCACCAGTTGGGTTTAGCCCAGTGACATTATTAGTTCGGGTCCAGAAGCTAATCATGGAATGGAAAAAAAACGTCAATAATTCGAACCACTGAACTTTAATTATTACAAATCCAGAACACCGAACAAAAGTCATGAACTGTAGTGAACTCTTTGAAAACCTACTATGAATGTCGCCAATTTCTTTCTTTAGGTAACTAATACGATGAACGTTCATCATCAACAGAAGTAATAAATAAACAGTTTTCCGGCCAGCAACTTAAAAGACAATTCATCAAAAACTGCAAGGGTCAATGCTTCACAACAGTTTCACTGAACTTCACCAAAAGGTGATGAATTTCACCTGATCTCCTGGAAGTTTGGAAACAACTTCGCAACATTTCCTATTAACATTTGAAAGCAATTTTGTATATGTAACATTACTAACCATGTAACAGAATCAATCTTCAGCCGACAGGCACAACACTTAAGCCACACAGTATTCTATGCTAACCAGTGTCTGAGCTTGCCTAAACAGAGGAGTACACCCTTTGTAAATAGTAGTACAAGTAAACAACAAATTTGAGTTCAAAGAAGTTCGAACATAAGTAGGTCACCAAGTCATAGAACAGCATAACATTACGTACAACCAAAAAGAAAGATGAAACTTACATTAATCGAGTCAAAATTTTCTTGGCATGGTAAAACCAAACCCTGTGATTTTCTTGTTTTCCTCGGCTTGGTTTCGCCTTCTTTTCCTTCTTATACTTTGTGTATAATTTAACGGCGAATGTAGTTCGAGCCATTTCACTCTTCAGTCTCTTACTCTGCCCAATATTATCATGAAGAAGCCTGAAATTCTGAGAAAGTTTCTCCTTCACTACAACATCTTCAGAAGGAGACGTCGCGTGAGGATCAGAAATGGAAGATTTTCCTTTTCTTCTGGTTCAGCTTCCCCAGAAGACCCTTTGGAGTGAAGGACTCTTTTTCAAGTGCCAACTCCTTGAAAGCTTGCTGAGGAGTAGTAATGGAGTGATATACCTGCTGTCCATTCGAACTACTCATGATTGAAATGCTCGACGCCATTGCTGAAAAAGATAGGTTATGTTCTCATATAGAGATGTGGCCAGAGCACCGCTATGGTTTGGTTCTGTAGCATACGGTTGATACCTATGCAATGCGATAAGAAGGGTTTTACGAGTCAGAACTCATCACGTTCAAACTAAAGGGGTACATTACAACTCTCTCAAGGGCACAGGATATAACTTTACAAAGTAGCATTGCAAATAACTAAAGAAGGTACCCTATCTGTCCCACCAAGGTTGTCCATTTTTGGAGCTACTGAATTTTGAGGAGACCTCAATATTTTTGGTTTGTTACTTCCTGAATTGCCCTATCTTTTTCTTTTTTTTCAAGACTTCAATAAATATCTCTGCGTATTTTTGGAACTTCATTGTCTAAAGTGCTTTTGAAAGAAAGTGGACAACCATTTTGGGATAAACCATAATAGAAAGATGGATAACCTTGTGGAATCGAGTAAATTATAAGCTTGGACTAAAAAGCAGGGTACTGTTAGAACATTTGTACAACAAAGAAAGTACACCTATATGGCACATTTTGTTTTCCGGACTAGCCAACTGGACTGGATTAGATTTTCCGGATAGGATTAGACTGGATTAGCTGAATTGTAATTAATAATGTGTTTGGTTTTGTGCAGCATTAATACAGCAATAAGGTACAAATAGTCCAATCCATCTAATACCCTCATGTGAGAGGGTACTAATTTGAGGTATTAAACACCATCTCTTCACTATTTAGTACTGGTATTTATAATTAGTCCAGAACAATCAAACACGGTATTGACTAATACCAGGAGTATGTTTAGTCCATCCAATTCCAGCTAATACTGCTAATCCTAGAAAACAAAATGTACCCATAATGTTTTGGTTTCCATGTGCTGCGAATTAACGTAAATCATTATCTAGACTCCATGTATAAAATATACACCGAAATCACATGTATATAACCGTGTCTGCCCATGCCAACATGTGTCCTACATTTAAACTAACTACGGTGTCATATCCTATTCTGTGTGCTCGAGTCCGTGTCTGTAACTAGGGTTTAAGGTTCTGCTCCTCACTGCCCATTTTAGAGGTGAATGAAAAATCGCCATATTAACAAGATGGAATCATACCGCAACAGAGCCTGAGAGTGACCCTCCTGCATCGTGCTCGAGAAGTTTCTGGCACTTCACATTCTTCTGAAGACGAAGATGCTTTACCATGACCAAGGCTTCAAGAAGAAAAAAAATTGAATTATATATGTTGTATATCACACAAAGATATCAAGTGGTTGTAACTAAATACTGCATATCAAAAGAAAAATGATGTGATAGTAATTCGCATATACCAGCCATGGACTCTGCAGATCCAAAGCACAAAGAAAATGTAGCCAAGCGTTTTATAAATGCCGCTGCCCGTTGCATGTCGTGTTGTCTATTGTTGCACAACATGATCTTTAAAGCTTCAGCTAAACTTCCCCATTTCCCTGCTCCATAGGCACATCAAAACATAATAAATAAACATTTTCCCCATTGTATTTCAAATAAGAAAGAAGAATTTATTTGTCACAAAAGCACTCAGAACATACAAGAACTGAGAGTTCATACGTAAGCACGCCAACTAACCAGCAATCATACAAAGCCCTAACTAACATAAGCTTCTTGAAGAATTAACTTGGTGCTCCCACCGACCTCAACAGAAGATGGTGGGTCAAACATTGAACCGACACACACACACACACACACAAAAAAAAAAAAAAAAAAAAAAAAAAAAAAAAAAAAAAAACCATAGTACAGGACCAGAACATGAATGGTTCACAAAAGATTCCAAAAATAGGCAACAGACAAACTCGAAATAGAATTCGTTTCATCACACTTTATAAATGAGAAATGGTGTTTCCAGTTATGAGAAACATAGTTTGGCAAAAAAGTATTGTGATTTTCTCTCTTAGTTCAGATACTAATTGTCCAGATCTTGTACCCACAACTACACATATATAAGCTTTAATAGTTTAAATATTCATCCAATTGCAACTGTAGGAGAAAGTATCAAGATTTGCTATGACCTACAGGACTCGGAAGCTTAGTTGATATAGAGAGGATGAATTTGCTGAAAAATTACATTTGCTGTATTAATGAAGAAGATTTATCATAAAGCATTTGACAACTGACCACTTTGGAGAAACTCAACTTAGAAGATAAACAGCAAACACATCAGGACTCGGAGGAAGTTGGATATATTTATCTTCACAATATACCAACTTATCAAGCATAGAAGGAACATTTCCACCTACAACAATTAAGTTCGCATGTACCTTAAAAACGGATACATGTGGATGTCTAACATAACCAAATGCATGCATAAGATGATATCAAAAAAGTTTTGGCTAGCAACCGAAAGTTGCACACTAGCTTCATATTTTATAACGAATTATTACTAACCTTCCTGGCCTGTACTCAAGTATAATACTATACAGCTGTACAAAAAAGTCCTGCAAGTCGACATTCAAGGCATCAAGATCGTTCATCACTTGAAAAGCAACGATACAACACTGCAGTCGTTCCGATACGGTCAACGGTTTACAACCATCTGGTTTGCTGCCGCTTCCAGCAAGCTTTCTCAGATAATTCAAGGTCTCCCATAAAATCTAAGTCAATCAGATGAGCAAACTTCCCGATTCCACTTAAACACGGACCAAGTAATGGATGGCCACTGGATGGACTTGGAGGCCCTTCAGACCTGTTACAAATTTAAGGAGAAACTGGTTAAACTAAAAACTACTAGAAGACTAGTCTTCCATCAACTGAACATGAAACCAATCCACAGATATCCAGTCTACACAGTTGACTCTATGGCCAAGGGACAACCGCAAAGAATACACTTAAACTATAGCGTTGATCTTTCTAGGAGCACGTGAGTTCGGAGGACATGAGTAGAGAGAAAATTTAAATTCTTCAAAAATAATCCTTTTGGATATAGCCGTATAGGCATGTTGCAAAATCAACAACAGGATTCAATAGTTTGAAAATGCCTTGGAGCGAACTCAGATTCCATCCTCATCATCTCCAAGTACAATAAATCAATATTATCCATTTCATTCTACCAAACAGCTGAATAGATAAATTGACTCCTTGAATAACTTAGAAATTGCCAAGGTCTTCTCAGCTCTCCCACCCATTCTAGTGAGAAGTGATGGAAGTGGAAGTAACTAACAGGCTGTCCAGTAGATTTAGGACATTTTACCATAAACTAGCATAGGCAACCGAATATAGTTTTTCATCACGACCATCCTGGTTCCTCCATGATTCCATAATCCTACCTAAAGAAGTCATGTGCATTTGAATTAAGGTAAACAGTGGGCAACTTTTAACAGTCTAATTGATTTAAATGTCTCACTCTTGAGCATCGTTTAATTAACAAGAGCCCCTTCACTTATTCATAATAGATATACAAGCAACAAATACCTGGCAAGAACTAGCTGCACTATTTGCTTCGAGATCCGGAAGTATGTCTCAAAAAAGCATAAAGAGTCTCAGACTGCATCCTTTTACGCTCTGTGACATCTTGAGCAAGTGAAGCAGCCAACCTGTGTAAAGCAGTCAGACAGTTTTAGCCATGTACTATTCTTCTGTGGTACTATTATCTAGTACACTAAGATACTGCCCAGATATGATAAAGTACCTCATCTCTAGTTCTTACATCAGTTCTTGCCTGCTTTTCTTTCTCTCATTCTCTTGCACTTGTTTGGTTTCTTCAACATTCTTTCTCTTCTTATTTTTCTGTTCTTACTATGTCTCTCTGCCTTCGACATTTCAGCCCGGCGAAGGTCCTCATCAAAGGACAAAGACATGAAGACCTGGAACAAATATAGCAAAAGGTGACTGTTAAACAAACTGTACGAGTACGTGTTATGTTAGAGATTACTAGGATATAAGAAACCCCTTCGTGGAGCAAGTTCTCTTTGATCCATAATGGCACAGATAAGGATTATGTTCTTTATTGAGGTCTACATGCAAATCAGTGGGTCTACTGAAAAGCATGCCTATTGATTCTTAAGCACCTACATGATACATAACGACTATGTTCACGTGAAGTCAGAAGATACACACTACAGGGATCCATTTAACATAAGACTAAGCCGTTTCTCAGACTATTTTGCCAAAATCTATCTCCGATACTCATTGATAATTACCAAACTGACGATAGAAACAGGAAAGGCATTGATGATAACTTAGTTGTAAATTATGAAGATCTACCCAGACTTGAACTTATATGGACTAAGACATACATGTTCCATCTATATCTGACTGGCAAGAAATGAGGAAAATAGCACACCATCATGATAACAAACTTGTTAGAAATTAATGGCATAGATAAGGATTATCTTTCTTTTCATCTACTTATCAATCAACTTATATTTTACCTGACATTACGAATCAGCCCAGAACTACTAAGCTCCATTTCTTCAATCCGCCCAACAGCATGTGTTCCCAAGCTCTCATATTATGGACTTTTCAGTATAGTATATGTGGTTCTCTTTTTATTGTGGTCATACTTGACTTCTGTCCAGTAGATTTAGAACATTTTACCACAAACTAGCACAGGCAATCGAATATAGTTTTTCATCACGTCCATCTTGATTCCTCCATGATTCCATAATCCTACCTAACGAAGTCATGTGCATTTTTGAATTAGGGTAAACAGTGAGCAAGTTTAATTTTTTTAAAACTATGCCCAATGATAAAATGAACAGAAAATTGATTTAACGTCTCACTCTTGAGCTTCGGTTAATTAACAAGAGCCACTTCAGTCATTCACCCTGCTTCTCTCATCGAAACTTTCACTCCAGACCCCCCCCCCCCCCCCCCAGAAAACATTGGAACACCCTCTGGAGCCTTCCCCTCCCAGAAAAACTAAAAAAAATCCTCTGGAAAATCCTCTCCCACGCCCTGCCTACCAAAAAAACCATCGCCAGACGCCTCACCCATCTCTCCCCCCCTCTGCCACCACTGCCCCCAACATGAGGAATCAGCCAACCACCTCTTTCGTTCCTGCACCAAGGCTACCGACACCTGGGCCAGATCCCCCTTTACCACACAAATCCTCTCACACCCCCCAACCTGAAACTGTCCGCATGGCTCAACCACTGGCTGCACACTTTGAGAAGGGATAATAAAAACCTTTGTACCTTCATGGCCATCCTTTGGAGTCTATGGAACGCAAGGAACTCGGCAGTTTTTAACAAGTCCACAGAATGTGCAGCCAAAACCACCTCAGAAGCAGTCAACTCAGCATTCCATTTCCTTGCAGCTTGCAACGAACACAAGAAGACCCTCAAGCGAAAGGACCCTACCCTTCGCCCACCCCCCACCCCCTGTTCCAGTATGACCAAGCATCCCCAACCCAAAACAACCCTGCAGTTACCATCCAAACAGATGGCTCCTGGGTCAGATCCACAGGTTCTGCTGGAATTGGCTTCGCAGTCTTCACTCAGGACGGTCAACTCCTGCATTCAGAGAAACACCACACATACGCACACTCGGCCCTGCATACGGAATTCCTTGCCATCCTTTATGCTTGCATTTGGTGCCTCGACTCGACTCTCACATACATTCTGATCTCTTCCTAACAGACTGTTCGAACCTCATTTTGCAGCTGCTTGACCCTCACAAAGGGTCTTTCGAGGACTCTGCCACAATTCAGATGATCCTAGAGTCTCTTCATCGACTGATTTCATGCAGGGTAACCAAGGTTCCACTTTCCCAGGTTGCTGTAGTTCACTCCCTTGCTAAATCAGCCCACGAAGATGCTCGTTTTTGCCCCTAAATCTGGCAGACTATAGTTTTCTCTTTGTTTGTCCCTTGGGGGGATACGTCCCCTGGACTTTTTTTAATGTATTATGGGTTCAAGACTAAGACTTTATGTACTATAAAGGGAATATGTCCCCTGGACCTCTGTTTTGTATGAGCTACTTTCCTTATTAATGACACCCTTTTGTTGCGGGTGGAAAAAAAATAATGAAAGAAGTTCCCATTCTTTAGAAAAGGTAATACAAAAGGGAAAAGACTGTACGGGAAATGGCAAAATGGTAGTAATTCGATATACTAAGAGAAAACTATCTAATACTCTTCCTAAGAAAAAGACAATTGTGAAGTTAATTTCAGACAATAAAACAAGTGCAGTCATAACTCACAACGCACATATTGGTTGGTCAATTAAACTCAGCTACCTGGAATATTTTATAGCTGATATCAATTCCGAATCCAAACCCACCAAGTTTTAAACAACCAAATAAAATACTAGAAAAGTCGGGAACAAAAGATGACCTTCTATACCTCAAGGAATCAGGAGGTAACTGACAATCATGAACTTTAACATGCTCTGGAATCAATTGGACGGCTTCCACAGTAGCCTCACCACCATGCTTCCCTTCATTCGTGAATAGGGATCTTACAGTGTCTCAACATAGCTTCCTGTCAACGAAAAAATTAACTCTATTATTGAATGTAAAAAGTTTGATCTTCTCAGCCACAAAAGTGAGGTAGCACCAGAACTCAAGAGCATTACACCAGATGACCGGGATCATATCCCATGCACAAAACGCCTATTTCTAAGAGTCAAGGAACTTTTTTGTAATCATTAGAATCTTTTAGTTGGGACGACGTTAAACAAGTATGGATCCCCAGAAAATTCACATTGAAGAAACCATCAAATATCTGCAAGGAATCTAGTTCACCTTCCTCCACTTTTCAAGGCTGTTTCAGTCATTGATAAAAAGGCACCTCCCTAAGAGTGGTTAACTTCATATAATCATCGGAATCTTATACCTGGTCCAATGTCTCAAACAAGCATGTCCCGATATAAGTTCACATTAAAGAAACACCCAAAAATCTGCACAAAATTATATTAGTCTCCTTCAGCTTTTCTCTAATGTTTCAGTCACTGGCAGCTAATCACGTTAAGTTCATAACATCTATTCTCATTTACTTTTATATTCCCTCCCCTTATTCCACGGCCAAAAAACCCTATCGTCTTTCAGATATCTGGGCCTGCAACTTTAGAGTTAT
Source organism: Linanthus parryae (assembly GCA_023055425.1). Taxonomy (NCBI): domain Eukaryota; kingdom Viridiplantae; phylum Streptophyta; class Magnoliopsida; order Ericales; family Polemoniaceae; genus Linanthus; species Linanthus parryae. The sequence continues at coordinate 120,226,695 of JALGPY010000004.1, read as the reverse complement.
ATCGGCAAGGCAGTCCAAACAATCGGGTTGCCCTCAAATTAGAACAGGATTAAGTGTAAATATCATGAAAAATCCTATACTAAATCTTACTATTTCTTTTAGATTTGTGACTTTAGCGAACACAGAATAAAGTAGCATCTGAAGAGACCAATACAATTTTCCTATTATGGAGTTTAAGCATTTGCTTCTCTCTCTCTCTCTCTCTCTCTCTCTCTCTCTCTCTCTCTCTCTCTCTCTCTCTCTCTCTCTCTCTCTCTTTTTTTTGTTTTTTTTTTGGTTAAATTGAAGAATTGGGCACCTTGAACTTCAGTTGTTTTAATTCAAGATCGTTGTGTTGTCCTCATGATATGAGTTAAAAATAATTTCGGAGTTTTAGGCATTTTTACAACATTGAGCCAGTTTGATTTCTTTAGTTACCATAAGCTATTTTAGTGACTAGTTAGTAGGCAGCAAAATCACAATTGGAACTTCAATTTACTTTCACAATAATTCTAAGAGCTGCCCAACTCTAATAGCCATTCATAGCACCGCGTCTCACTATGAAGTTTGAAGGTTGAAAGACTATTTAGCAAAATTAAAAAGCACGGCAACAGAGTTACTAGAAGATTTTATTGGACTTTTGGATCTCTTTCTCTGATCATAGGCCTTAACAAGGTTACCTAGATCGCAGTTTGCTGCGGAATGGGAACCGGTACTTTGCATAGTAATATCATATAATGGGAAATTGTGAGAGTAGATGGTGGCGAAATTAAGGCAGGAGAGAGAGAGAGACAGAGAGAGAGAGAGAGAGAGAGAGAGAGAGGACTCATGATATTACTATTACTCGACATACAACAACTAAAATTTAACTAGTTTTCTGTTAATTCTTTGTTTTCTTCTTTAACATGATAGGGTGGTTCCTTCTTGGTTGGCATGCCCAAGTTGGGTTGTTCTAGTTGTCAACATATTAACTTAGTACAGCCGCCTTCTTTCCTTTATAAGAACTGGTCAACCAGAAGCATCTAGGTACAAAGGATGTTTATTCGACCCGGTTGATTTCATCTACTACATCAATAACAGCTATATAGCAGGGTTCAAATACTTATCTTCACAACTAAAATGAAAAGTATTCATAAACGAAATTCTAACCCTGTGTAGAGAGTAGAGACAAAGACTCTTCCTGAAGGACACTATGCCTCCTTTCCTTCCAAAAAAAACCACAAGTGCAAGGAGGAATATGGCACCAAATTTTCTTTCTACTTCTATCTTTGCATGCCAAGTCCCAACTCATAAACATATTAACTGTTGACAGGGTCACCCGATCAACTCCAAAGATCAAACCTTACAAGTCCCACAAAATTCTTGTGATGTCATAACAAACACAAGTGACGCACTATCTCGCCGCAAACACATTGCACTTGCTTGCCAAACAGAACCCTTCTCAAGCAAGTTTTCAGCACCTAGAAATTCCTTCCAAGCCGCACCTACGTAAACAAAAAAGCTTTTCGGAGACCCCAGATTTCTATATAGCTTTTTCTGGGATATGTTCCTTACCAACTACTCCACAGTCCACACCATAGGTCTCTTTAGAGAAAAAAGTTAAAGAGGCTATTCTCCCAACTAAGCTTGTCCTGCCGAGATGAACAAGCTTTTATGCAGACTAACAACTGAAAAAAAATGATGAAATTAACTTCCACGCTCGTGGATTTTTTAAAACAGATGGGTACTTCAATAGTGGCAAAATTTAAGTTATCAGCTGTCCAACGGCTCCTATTTACAACTAATCTGAAGAACATTGGAAATGTATCTGCAAGTGATACTTCACCGCATCATCTGACAACACCTCAACCTTGTACCGCTCCCCACTGAGAAAATCAACTGTTCTAACAAGTCACTTTATAGGTCCTAAACTCCTAATACCCTTTCCTATGCACTCATGACTCTCGCTCAGCTCACTACAAAGAGTAACCGACCCCTAACATCTCAACCGTGAATATACAGTCAATAAACCCCCTCACTCCATATCATTTCCCCTTAAAGCTTTATCAAACATTCAAATGTGTTTAATACCAAATCCCACCAAATGTATTTTCTTGTCAGCTTACCATAAGTAGTCCCTCGGGATCTTATCCAACCTTGCTTCAACAGATGCGGGGATCTGGAACAGGACATAAAGTAAGTAAGCAAGTTCAACTAAAGAGCCTATAGTATTTACTCGTATCATGGTGGGACCACCCTACGATAAAGAAAGAAAAAAGGAAAAAGAGACTGACTAAAATCTCAGCTATACCTCACCACGTATCGCGATAACTGACCAAAATAAAGTCTCGCGACCTCTCTCCGACTCATTCCTATTGCCTCTAGCTACATCCAACGCCGATGACGACCAATTCAAACTTCAAAGACGAATGAATCGATGATGGCCTTTGATATCTTTGCATGCAAGTAGAAATTATGGCTTGCTGAGTAGATTCTAATCACAATATAAGCTCTTTGCTTGTATGATCGGTATTTTTTTGTTCTTATCTCCGTCTTCTTGACCGCAGAACCCGGCTAATGCCAATCTAGATCGCCAGTGTCCTGTAATCGAGATCGGACGATCCAGATTGGAGTTCGTTGCCCTTCCAGCGAACTATGGTAACGCTGGTTTAAAATGAGAAATTTTCTATGACCCCCTTGACCAGAGGAACCAAAAAATGTAGGAACATAACTGGTGGGCTTCGTTAGATCTGGGGTGCAGTAGAGCACTTCAGTTCGGATGAGTGCAACATGGTCACATGATTAAGTACGATATAATATCTTTTAGTCTGGTAATGGGTGAAAACACAAAATAAAATACGACTTGAAGCACTTTCTCAGTGTGTTGTTAGTTGTATAAAACATCGGATCTAGGAATGTAGTGAGTTGTATTCACGTCATTGCTTGTAGTAAAATAAAGTAGCAATTAATAAATCTTCTATGGCCCTTAACTTCTTATTTTCGTTTGCTCTCTTCTACCGATTCTGTTAAATCTTATGATATTACAGTAGACCTAATAACCCAGATTTGATTATTGCAATTGCTCAACTTAAGCCCAATCCAATTCAGGACTTGATGATCAGCACCCATATTAACAAGCATAACATGTGAAGGAACCCATCAAATGACTCACACCGTCTTGAAATCATGGTTATATTTACCTCATTGGGAACCTCCTACTGAAAAAGTACAAACAATTACTCGTACGGTGGTTGGCAAAAGCTGAACAACAACAACATCAACAACAACAACAAAAAAAAAAAAAAAAAAAAAAAAAAAAAAAAAAAAAAAAAAAAAAACTGTAGCTCTCAACACAGCATACCATCTCAGTAAATTCCAGAAAGAACAAAGGGATGCAAAGTGAAGGTGTATAGATATATCAGAACCTTACAACGTCATCTGGAGAGCTTATATTCTTAATGACTGCAATTAACAAGCTGTCCCGGAAATTGAAGTGGGGAACTGCACCTAGCAAAGTACATATACAACGCACTGCCACATGCTGAAATGAAGACTGCTTTTCAAGTGCTACCAACCTCTGCAAGTATGCATGTATACAAAAAGGAGAACCTTAACCAAGGAACCAGAAAAGCATTTTCAAATCCCAAATGTCACATCAGAAGCGATTACAAGGTGATCATACGCACCTTATATGCAGTCAAGAGTGTTGATTCGTAGTACCGCATTGTCTTTACAGCTTTTCAGACCACCATCTCCTGCTCCTTCTCAGTAGGCATCCTGATACGATAACTGTTCCACACATTTGAAAGAGAATTTACGTGAATGGTAAATAAACAGGATAGAAATTTAAATAACTTCAATAAAGGAAACTAAAAGTTGTACCCGGGAATAATATCTTTAAAAACAGCTAATAGAGACTTTAGCTCAAGTACTGCTATTTCGTGGTCTCCATCTTTACTAATATCCAGCATCTCTTTTATAGATTTGATATTGGATTCTGGATCTGAGAGCAGTGACGTTCCAAGTTCGGCAAGTTTTTATACTTTTTTCGTTCATTGGTTTCCTCAGCGGTCATCTCCTTCTCAACCTCAGCCTATGAATGCATTACTATCAGAAAGCATATATTGACTCAGGAAAACAATACAACGGCAACAACAAAACACAAGCACAGACATGTGTATAAGAATGTGATTCAAAAAAGAAATAACTAAGTTCCTTGCTGCTGAGATCAAGTTCCATGCAAGTACACTAAGAATGAAATTCCAAGTTTAAATTATTAAGTATAGGACACACATATGATATGATAATTATTCCATGCATTGCAGTGCATACCTTAATGAGAGATAACAAAAACTTATACAACGAATTTAACCAAAAAACTCGAGAAGTTGATTTTAGTATTCAATCTAGGCTAAAAAGATGACCATAAGTAGAAACCCTTATATTGGTTTCAAAGGAACCGTGGCAGCAAGAAGATGAAAGGAATAAAGCTTGAGGATAGGCAAATCCTTAAATTGGCAACTCCTGGCCTATTACAAACAAATGAACCACGTAACATTTAGAGCAGAATGGCACTTGTCTTCATCATGCTAGACCAGAGTAGCCAGAAGTCCAACAATCAATGAAAAAGATAATTTAACTGAGCACCGGTAATGTAAAAAACATAGGTGCCTGGCTTTACTAAACGAAAAACCAATTTTAGTATTGCATGTTTTGAATATAAAAGCATCTGAAACACATTTATGGGAAAACAAAAAAGAATCGGGAAGAAACAGCTTAGGTGAGAGTACCAAGTTTCAGACGGAAAGACATTACAATGACTCGTGAAAGTAGATCTTCCAAATTTAAAATTGTCTTGTGTCTAACTAGGCGCGGTTCAATAAACTATGGCCCACTCAGCTAAGTTTCATAATCGGTCGTTTTATCTGCATACTGATCAGGCTAACTGATGCCATTTTGAAATTGGAAGGTGATAACTCATAAGGAAAGTAATGATAAAAACGTTACCATTGACCATTAGTTGGAGCATGGTCAAATATATGTACTTCTCAAAGATAAAATATAGATAACCCCATTGTTTCCTAAGGACAGTTAGTCATCCCGGTGATGTGGTCTTCAAAAATTTTGATACGATTTTAGAAAGAAAAAAATATAATGAGCATCATAAAAAAAAAAAAATTGAAATAGGCTTAAGTTATAGGGAGTTGAGAAAGAAAGCAATCTTGTTTCAATATAAGTGAGCAACAAGAACAAGCAACATTTCATCACAAATAACTTCAAGTCGTGCTGACAAAATTATATTGCCTTAATACGACATCACCTGATTATTATATTCAAGAAGTTTGGTATTCAACAAGTGTATGCTTGTTTGTGTGTGTGTGTGTTTGCAAGTGCAAGCGCATGAACCAACAATAAATGGATAGCAAACTCTGGCTCGTAGCGAGCTCCACTACATACCACCACTTCGGCTTGAGGAGTTTGCTGCACTACCTCTCTGTTAATGGTCTCCTTGCCTTGTTTCTTTGCATCCTTCTTCGTTTTCTTAAGCTTTGCCCTTTTTCTGCTTGTGTCATCTTAAAGAAACTTTTATCTCCACTGTCTTCTTCATTCTGGTCACCGCTGGCTGAATTTTCATATTCTTTGGCTGGCTTCGGTGCTGAAATTCAAACAAACAAAAAAGAAAACGAAGAAAAAAGCATCAAGTACATTCAAAGATAGAACAGAACAAACACAAGTGCAAATGAGTAAGTAGAGGACATGGTATAATCCTACCCTTCCTGAAAACAAGTTGTCCATCTATCTTCACTGGGAGGGCATCAACACGATCAACTTCTAGTCCTCTCTCCTCCCTTTCTTTCTGTAACAACTCCTTTAATTTGCTTTTCTCAAATCGTGCCTCCACGGTATCATCTTCTGCACCAGTAACACTGCTAACCTCCCTATAAAAGTATGATGAATCCATCAGTGACTAAAATGCATGTCGTGAAAAAATTGGGAGTTACACCTCAATGGAACCATAAGATCGTTGACATCATAAACAAAACTAAAGGAATTTCACCATGATTAACCTAAGAAAAATGTGAAATTGCTTGAGAATCTATTTGTGTATGGTAAGGACACCTTAAAGTTAGATGGTTGTTTTGCACCGTATATAGTTTGCCTAACCTGATATCGAAGTTAGTAGAACTTAACATGAAAGAGCCTATTCCACAATCTCTTTTTTCTATATCTAATACAAGAACATCAATGTATCGCTATACCCTACTAACTTAGTTCAAGTCTTAAACTACCACTTTATGAAAAGAGTAACAAGTTATTGTGTCGTTTTACAAGTCATACGGCCACCTCAAAGCATGTGCAAAAGTCAAATGAAAAACTAATTTTGTTGCAGAAGTACTTGGCAGTTGGAGCATATAATTAGAACCAAACAGTGTCCTAGAAAAGATCTTTGATAATGATTGTAGTCTTTGTCCGGGACAAATTTCTCTATCAGATGAGCCCCCCCCCCCTCCCGCTCTATTGACTTTGTCTGGCAAACTTATATAACTTAGGATCGGGCCTCAAACTTGGCATTTGGTGAGGGAACTGAACCCTCACCAAACGCATGGTGTTTAAAGGTTTTCACCAACTAAACTAAGTAACTAACAACAATACACCTCATTTCACAGGCCTATAGAAGATAGGCTACATTAGCTTGGTTTCGAGATCAAGGTTTTTACTGTTAAAACTTTCTGCCTATTTGAAGTTTCAAAACTGAATAAAATGTTCGAGACTAATATGTACTTTTACATAATCCATTTTGGTATTACAGTCATGTCATCTCCAAACTAACTTCAATCAAAATCAATATTTTCAAATGTTTTAATGAAAAATGTTCTGGTCCCAAAAGAAACCCAATTGCTGAATAAAGCTAGTACAATTTTGCAGCTCAGTACGCGAATTGAAAATAATTCCCCATCATTATAACTAACTCCCAAGAGCAAATGATTCGAGTAATACACTTTCTGCTCAAAATGTTTCTAACAACTGAAAAAAAAAGGTGCAAATTAAATAGAAGTTAACGAAAACGAGCCTGTTGATTTGTTCGGTGTCCAATGTGGTGTAGAATCGAGCGAGTTTTGGGTTCTCTTCGAAGTACCCGACGTCCTCATCGCAGACCGACTTCGATAAATAAACGGTACTCCGAGAGAGAAGAATTCCACCGATATCGTGAAACCCCTCGGGTTGAAGAAGACGATGGTTTTAGGTTTTGGGCCTGCTATATCTTCTTATCACTTGAGCCAGCCCGAAAGAAAGCCCGTTTAACTGTTATAAACTGGCTTTTTATTTGGTTTTGGGCCGCTATCTTCCCTTTTTCTTATTTGGATATTTTTTAGGGGTTTTCTTTTTTTTTTTATTTGTATATAAGGTTATAAGGTTGGCGATCTTTTTCTTTAGAACTACATCATATTCCTATGTGTAGCCAGATTTGAACCCGTGATAGCAGTTAGGGTGGTAGCTCAAGTGGTAGAGCGTTGGAAGCCCCTCTACCAGGTCCCATGTTCGAACTCGGTTGACGAAAAACAATTTCTCAAAAAAGATTTGACCTCGTGATAATCATGTAGGCAGGGGCATATCTTACCTTTGTATTCCGATCAAGCTTTCGCATCCCAAATCGGACACAATAGCACGACATTGTTAACATCAATTTGTTATAGTCCCAAATAAATATATTTATGATCTTGTACGCTTCACAATTTTTTCACATTTATCCCAGCCTTCCTTGTCTGAGTACCAATTTTAGCCTGCACGGGCTAGCTTCTAGTCATCTTCAAAGGCCATTACAATACAACTTAATGATATTTCAATTCCTTTAATTATCAACTCATACATGATACATCCACTTGGTAAAACTCAAACAATTTAAACATGGGGACTGAATAATTCTCTTGATGTACTTATGGAACATTTGCAATTTAGTCAACTGTATTGAAGGTAATAATTTTTTATAGAAAATTATTATCTTCAAATTCTCAAAATAAAATTATTTTAATTCTGGAAATATTTAATAATTTATCTATATCATGCACTTATACCATGATCAAATACACACACACATATACACTTATACAATTTAGTTGTTGCACATATTTTGACATGCAACTTGCACTTATGTATTTTATTGTGGAATAGTATTTAGTTTGTATCAGGTTTCAAGTTCGAAACTCACCTACTTCGGCTCACAAGGCTGAAATAAATTCTGAAATTCCCGATCAATTTCTACTTTGGCAATAAAAACTGAAGGGTACGTTTGGTTTTCTAATATTAGCAGTATTAGCTAGGATTGGACTAAATATAGTCCAAATATTAGTTAATATTGTGTTTGGTTGTTTTGGACTAAGTTTAATACAAGTACTAAATAGTGAAAAGATGGTGTTTAATACCCCAAATTAGTACCCTCTTACATGATGGTATTAGCTGGATTGGACTATTTATACCTTAATACTGAATTAATACTGCACGAAACCAAACACATTATTAGTTATAGCTCAGCTAATCCAATCCAATCCTATCCGGAAAATTTAGTCCAGTCCAGATAGTCCGAAAAACCAAACATGCCGGAAGAGTAGTATTTTTTACAGTATTAGTTAGGTCAAAATGGGACCATTGTCTTTAATGGAATTTTATTTTAGGACGCTTCATAGTTAATGAATACAAAGAAACTTAAATCTTAAGAATTAATGATGCTAACCAACCTAGCATTGAATTGAGCCATAAATAAATATAGTTGACTGAAAACTAAACTTGTAGAAGCAACCTTTAGGAGAAGTTGGGAACAATAAATTTGAGGACATGTGTGGCTTTTATTGGCGTTGAAGCACAACTACAAGTCTACAACTAACTAGTACTACTTGTAATAAAAGTCCATTTCAAGCCATTCTTCAATTTTGTTTTCAGACTAAAACCCTCATTTATTTTCAAACTTGTCTCGAATGGAAAATCTCAATTATGTGCATTATGTGCATTATGTGCAAATAGGTGCTAGTTTTGTGGTAGAGCGTTTGAAATCCCTGCATAAAGTCTCGGTTCTAAATCGGCTATATGATGTAAATCTTAAAAAAAAATCAGTTATGTGCGGATAAGTGGGGACTTTAGTGACTTTACACCGAGTGCAAAAGGGAAACAGCAATTTTCCTTTATTATAAACATTCAAGTCCTAAAATATTAAGGTCCTAAGATCTTTATCAAGTAATTTGTTGGCTCAGTAGAAATTTGTGGGCTCAATGGATTAACATCACGGGTTCAATACAATCTCTAGATGGTGGCGGTGGCCGTAGTGGTGCTGGTGGTGGCAGCATCCGGTCGAGCGCGTGGTGGTGACAGGGTACAGGCATTGGCGGACGCGAAATTCTTATCGAGTAGGGGCCAAGTACATATTAAAAATGTCTAATATGAAAATTTTAAATTTTGAAAGGGCCAAAAAGTATTATATTTCTATAAATACTAAATATATTAGGGGGTCTAAGTAGAATTTTCAAAACTTTGCGGGGGCCCTCCGCCACCCCCTGTGTCCGCCAATGGGTACAGGTGGTGGCGGTAGCATGGGATTCATAGCGGCCGCAACAGTGGTAGGTGGAGGAAGTGCTGGCGATGGAGCTTCACGTGGCGATAGAGTAGTGGTGGTAAGCGGAGGAGGTGGCGGTGTTTTGGTCGCAACGATGGTTCAAGGGACACCAGCGGTGGTAGGAGTGGGTTGTGGCAATGATGGTGGGAGAGTTGGTCACAGCGGATGGTGATGGGTTGTAGAGTAGTTGTGAAGGAGAGATTAATAATGTTAAGGAGAGATTAATAATGTTTTTGCACAATTTGAAAGATGACTTATGAATTCGAAACTTGTAAAAATCTTACACCGTTTAACTAAGATATTTTTTGAGAAATTATGTTGTCGTCAACCGGGCTTGAACTCGTGACCTTATGCAGGGCCTTCTAACGCTCTACCACTTGAGCTACCACCCTAGCTGCAATTTAACTAAGATCTTTGATAAATAATTAGAAAAACAAATTATGAACAAAACACAGAAAATTAGAATTATATTTGACAAAATACATTAGTGCAAACCAAAGGAGCCTGACCTCATGCAATAGGAGGTAGTTCTTTCTTTAGAATTACATCATATAGCCGGATCAAACCCAAGACCTCATGCATAGTCTTTTAACGCTCTGAGCTAGCATACATTTTGTCAGTAGGAGTAGGAGACAGTTGGCGATACATTAGACGCTCGATTACTGATCAAGTCTACTTCAAACGAAAAGTCACAAAGTGGGCCAAAATTTTAAAAATATCATCACATTGTTAATTTGTCAAGCAAGTTTATAAGGATATACTATGTCTTGATTTTATCTTGTAAAGATAGTCTGGATTCCAGAGACGTTTTCCATATCATAAAGGTCATTCCTTGAATCTAAGTAATGGGTAAGCCAATGGCGAAAGGACATAAATAGTTCCTATTTATTAGGATGTTCATCCGTTAGGTAAAAGAAATAAATTGCCTTGAGTTAGGAGAAAAGAAGATTGTTTTTAGAAAATATTTAGGTATACTCTCCTTTCATTCATTTATGAGCATGTCACAACATTTATAACCTGCTAATTATGAAGAAATAGGGATGGTCTAGTACACATTGTTTGCCAATTAAGAATACTCATAGCTTGTGCGGTGGGGCTCTATAAATGTTGTTATGTCCAAACCTAGCAAGCTAATGAACACTATTTTCCTGTACTTTTGTTACTGGAAATTTTGGGAAAGTAGGAGAAGGTGATTTCAAAACCGATACTTTGTCACTTGTTAGGAAAAGTCATTGACGATGTTGCTTCACCACTTACAGGCTACTCGAATAGACATACAAGACGTGTGATATGTTTTACGTATTAATTGTTCTTACGATATTTGGCTGATTAGTGAGTTGTCACAAAAAGTAACTCGTATATGATTGTATTATATAATAGTTGTAAATTCTCATGCGTGTCACACTTTTGTGTTATGTTTATGTCGTGATTATCATATATACTTATATTTTTTTATTTTGTTTAATATTATTAAAGTTACGGGACACAATAAAATCCACAAAGTTTATATAAGACTAAATAAGGTATATCTACATATTTTCTTTCGAGGAAAAAAAGAAGAAATAATGTGACAAATATATTGAATTTCTCAATTTTCCTTAAAAGAACTGTTTCACTACATACTGGGTGGCGTATGAGAGATTGCTTTACACAGCTAAGGTCGCATCACTTGTCCTCCAATCGCTAATATCCAGAGAGTAATGTTAATTAATTACTTTATTTTAGTGAATAACTAAATAATTTTAATTAATAAAACTTTACACATAAGTGGTGAACTAAAACAATGAGAAACAAGCGGTGATGCATAGCATCCATCTAATTTTTTGGTTATAAAGGGAATTGAAACTGGAGTCGTACAATGAATTTACTTTTTGAGAAAAAGGTCTTATGATCATTGAAAGAATTGTTTGAATGCCATGAATTGAATATTTTAAATTTAAACCAAATCGTGGCCAAATCCAATGAAAAAAATATCAGAAGTAAACAACCAAAAATAGCAAGGGAGAGAGAGGTGCGATAAATGAAGATAAATGAAGAGCAGAGCCCATTTATTTCTCGAAAGATTTTTCCTACACGATTCAACCACAGGTAGCATTTAGAACTTGATCTGATTGTTCAGAAATTTTCTTGGGAGAAATCAGTAAGGGAAATTAAATTTCACATTGAACTCTTTCTGAGTTCGGTAGGTGCAGAACTTTATGGATTGTTAAGGTAGTGAATTCTATTTATTGTTTGTTAGGTGTAAAAATAGAGTACTTCAATGAGCAGTTCCTCGAATAGGCCTCTACCCATAGCTTGATCTCAGCTAATATATGCAAGAAGTAATGTTAGCTAGGCTGAGACAGTTGGAATGAATTTATCATACAGCATGTGGACATGTACATAGTTAGTTTGGCAAGAAAAACTTTCTCATCCGCAGCCGTTAAGAACGATTTCAGGTAATTTGTGGTTCTTAATCTATCGTGGTTGCCGAATTTGAGAAGTAATACTCTCAAAATTAATCGTAGAAATAATATATTGGTGACTAATCCGAGATCACGTCACCTGATCAAAATTTGTCGCATTGAAGCACAACTTCCTTTTGAATTCTCCAGTTTCAGTCGATTGGTGAACTCTGGACATATTGCGTTGATACGAGTTCATTAGATGACCGGTGTTGGAATTGTCATGTATAGATAACGTATTAGAAATCAAAACCTAATTGGAAGAAGATTGTGACGAGAGAAACCCAAAGCATGAGCCATTGTTCATTACAAAAGTTGCTTAAGAACAAAGCAGGAGAGAAGACTTATACATTCAGCTAGGGGGGAGGTAAATGCAATAAACATAAAAGGGCAACGGCCGTGCACAGCTGGAATGGCAGAGCCAATCAGGAAGTGCCACTCTTCCCTTTGACTTGTCAAACCAGCCAGTTGTGCTGGCAATAAAGAGAACGACATCGTTCTAATAAAGCGAAGAACAGAAATTTGAATAACAACGGAAAAGTGATCCAACGGCTGCTGAAGCTTCTCCTCAAATGATCCAAGGGCTGCTGAACGAAGTTACTTCATGTCATTAGTTTGGATGGAGTTGCAGTTTAGTCCAAGCAGCAAGAGATCTTTCACTTCAAACTCTAATACCCTCCCTCAAGTTGTGGAGTGCATGGACAACACTCCCAACTTGGACATCAGGAAGTGAAAGAAAGGTGAAGGCAGAGCTTTGGTGAGTAGATCAACCAACTGATGTGATGAAGGTACAAATTTGAGACTAATCACCTTGGCCTGCACCATATCTCTGAACACATGGCAATCTATCTCTATATGTTTAGTCTTGTCATAAAAAATGGGATTTTCTGCAATCTGAATAGCTGAAGCACTATCACAATAAATGATAGGAGGTTTAGGTAACTCATATTGTAAATCCTTCATCAAGTACAGAAACCACTGAATCTCACTTGCTGTAGCTGAAAGACTTCTGTATTCTGATTCTGCAGAGCTCTTAGCAACAATGCTTTGCTTCTTGGACCTCCATGACACCAAAGATTCGCCTATGTAGATCAGATACCCACTTGTGCTTCTTCTGGTGTCCAAACAACCTGCCTAGTCTGCATCTGTGTATGCATGAATCTCAAGTGAGTTTGTGGCTGGATAGAACAGACCTTGACCTGGATTTGATCTCAAATACCTTAGTACATGGTGTACTGCTTTCAGATGAGCACTTGTAGGCTGAGACACAAATTGACTTAATTTGTGAACTGCAAAGCACATGTCTGGCCTTGTGTGGCCCATATACAACAACTTTCCAACAATTTTCCTATAAGTGATAACATCAGCTGCCTTCAATGCATCTCCTGAACCTCTATGTAACTTATTTGTTGGTTCCATGGGTATGGATGCAGGCTTACTATTCATGTATTGAGTCTCTTTAAGAATATCAACAACAACTTCCTCTGACATAAAGAGATTCCATTTCTGTTCCTTGCCACCTCAAAACCAAGAAAATACCTCAAATCACCCAAGTCTTTGAGTTGAAATTTATGTTTAAGTGACTTATTCAGAGCATCAATCACATGGATGTTGTTTCCAGCTATCACAATGTCATCAACATATACTAACAATAAAATGAAATGTTATTCCACATGTTGGTAAACAAGGTGTAGTCTGTCTTGCATTGAGTAAATCCAAGAGTGATTAATGTAGTAGAAAACTTACTATACCACATTCTTGATGTATGCTTCAGACCATATAGAGACTTTTCCAGCTTACACACTAGCTTTTGACTTTCTGGGCCACGTTCATAGCCTTCTGGAAGATCCATATACACCTCCTCTAGGAGTTCTCCATGCAGAAATGAATTGTTAACATCTAATTGAATTATATGCCAGCCTTTGAGAGCAACTATTGCTAAAACACATTTGAAAGTGGGCAATTTTGCAACTGGAGAAAAAGTTTATGTGTAGTCTATACCCTCAGTTTGGGGGTATCATTTTGCAACCAGCATGGCTTTGTACCTTTCTATGGAACCATCAGACCTCAATTTGATTTTATACACCCATTTACACCCCACTGTGTCATGTCCAGCTGGCAGCTTAGTCAAGGTCCATGTTTGATTCTGCTCCAAAGCTTTTATCTCTGTTTTCATGGCTTATATCCATTTCTCATCTTTTAATATTGCTTCTGCATAGTTCTTAGGCTCTATCAGAGTGGAAATTCGGCCTACAAAATGGCCATAACCAGCAGAAAAATGTGTTGAATCATAAATAGGTTTAGGGATTTTAATACTTCCCTTGGTTTAAGTTGGTCCCTGCACAACTAGAACATATTCATTCAGGTAAGATGGTGTCTTTGACTGCCTACTTGATCTTCTTGGAGTTGGAACCTCAACTGCATCAGCAACATCATCATTGTTGTTTTCCTCAATAACAGAAACATCACTCTGATCTTCTACTTCCAAGACTGCTGCAGGTAAAGTGAAGTCATTGATACCAGCTCCTCTTAGATCTATGTTATTTTGAAATGGAAAGCTTGATTCATGAAAAACCACATTCCTTGAGGTTTGAAATGAACCATCTCTGATATTGTACAACCTGTAACCTTTTACCCCAAACACATAACCAATGAACATGCAGGCATCTGCTCTTGGATCAAACTTGAGTCTTCCCTGCTTCAAAGTGGATGCATAGCACAAACATCCAAAAACTTTGAGAAAAGCGTAGTCTGGTGATGTTTTGTGCATGATTTCATATGGAGATTTATGTCCCAAGACAGCTGTTGGGATTCTGTTAATAAGATAGGCTGCAATCATGACACAATCCCCCCAAAATCTAGTAGGGAGATGAGATTGAAACCTCAAACTTCTAGCCACATTGAGCAGATGTTGATGCTTTCTTTCCACCACTGAGTTCTGTTCTGGAGTCTCAACACAGCTTAGTTGATGTACTATGCCTTTGCTAGCAAAGAAATTCATAAGACCAAGTTCTTTTGCATTGTCAGATCTAAACTTCTTGATTTGAATCTGATAGTGTGTCTCAACCAGCTTGTAGAATTGAGGAATAACCAAAGCCGCTTCTGATTTGTGAACCGATAGATATATCCATGTCATTCTGCTCTTATCTTCAACCAAAGTCAAGAAAAAATCTATGACCTGAATGAGTAGGTGTTCCATAAGGACCCCATACATCACAATGAACTAGTTCAAAAAACACATTAGATATGTGTCCTTGTGAATTGTATGACAACTTATTTTGTTTAGCTAAAGGACAAACTTCACATAGTGTGTTGTTTACCTTCTTGCTATAGTTCAGGGATTTGCATAACTTCTTGAGCTTGATATTAGAAAGATGTCCTAGCCTCATATGCCAAATCTCAGAACTCACCCTTTCTGAGGTGATACTCATTGCCAGAGAAACTTCTCCATTAACAACCCCTTTTGAATTTCTTTGGACAAGATAAAATCCACCCACCTTGACACTAGGGATGGCAATATGGTCCGATCTGATATGAGATCCGAGCGACCCGAGCCGAATGGATCGGATCCAGATCCGATCCAACTGAAAATGGATCGGATTTGTATTCGAAAAACCAAACCCGAACGGATTTGGATCTGGATTTGGATCTGAGGATAAATCACCGGGTTCCGACCCGATCTGATCCGACGTATATGCGTGCTTTACAAATATACCCCTATTACCTCACCATGTACATTTTCAAGAAGAATACTATAGTAACTCCAACCTACAAAGCTATTTCTTTTATTTTTTAGGCTTCATAACTTACGAACATGACTTAGCGTATGCAATAGTGTTTACTTTTTAAAATTGTCTTTTCTATTTTATTGCAGATTCGATCCGGATCCGATTCGAATCCGATCTGACTATGAACTATATGGATCCATGGATCGGATTTGGATCAGCTGAATGAGACCCGATCCGATCTGATCCGAATCCGGTGATGATCCGAACGGATCTGGATCTCATTTCTCCTAGTTGGATCTGGATCGGATCTGGCCTGATCCGATCCGGATCCGACCCGTTGCCATCCCTACTTCACACCAACTTCTAGAACTTTTCTTGACTGTTTATCTTCAATACTGCATGAGTCTTCACCACATAAATATACACACTTGTGGGTGGCTGTCAGTTTAGACATTGATATTAGATTGAACTGAAAACTTGGCACATATAGCACCTTTTCCATGATTAAATTTTCACTTAGCTTCACTTTGCTAATAGAAGACACCTTCACTTTATATCCATTAGGCAAGTACACATAAGTGTCATTCACTGAATAAGTGTCATGCATGAACACATCATTACAGCACATGTGATCTGTAGCACCACTGTCTATAATCCATGCTTCTGGTAATACAATGCTTGAAGAAAAAGTGGACTGAAAGGAATAAGAACTCACCCCTCCCATGAAGTGATGACTGTAGTTGTTTTCACTTACACTGCTGGGTGATGACTGTTGTAAAGGACTATCCATTCCATGAGAGCTCCCTGAACTAGTATTGCCTGTATTAGCAGCACCCAAACTTTGCATTTGATTGTTGAGATAACTAACCATCTGCTGACATTGGCTTTGTGTAAGAGGACTAGAGCTTGTCTGTTTTGAGGGGTCTATTTCATGATCCATATGTTCAGCAATGACATTATGAGCTTGGGACTTTCCTTTAGGCTTATAGTTTGCTGGATACCCATGCAGTTTCCAGCATTTTGCCTTTATGTGACCAGTTCCTCCATAGTGATAGCAGGTAGGTTTAGAAGTCTGAGTGTTGTGAGATCCTGAGCTAGCATTCATCATTTGTGAGTGATTTTGATTCATGTTCTCATAACTCTTGGGACTTCTTGGAGGCATTGAATGAGAATACATGGCTGCATTATGTTGCAGGTGAGAATTTGAATACATAGCCATAGGATTCAACATTTGAGGAATACTAATTTGTGTCTGTAATTATTTTTGTACCACTTTGGCAAAAACCGTGTTCATACTAGGAAATTGACCTGTCAATATAAGTTGGTCTCTTACTGGGTATAAACATCATTCAAACCCATAAGAAACTGCATAACATAATCTTCTTCCAGACTACTATGTACTCTCCCACATTCACAAAATAAAATTGTCTTGTAATTGCTGAGTTCATCCCATAATGTCTTCAATTTGGTATAATACACAGTGACACTCATATCACCTTGCTTCAAAGAACCAATTTCTTTCTTAAGCTGAATTTTTTTTGGGTATGTTCTTCTGAGAGAACCTTTCAACCAAATCCATCCATATTTCCCTAGAAGTAGTTATATACATCACACTTCCAGATATATCTCTGGAAACAGAACTAAGAAGCCAGGAAATCACCATGGCATCACATCTCCTCCACAAGGGGAAGAGATCATCTCCTGCATCAGGCATCTCAATACTTCCATTCACAAATCCTAGCTTATTCTTAGCTTCTAGAGCTACAAGCATGGATCTATGTGAGGTATTAAAATTCTCTCCAGTAAAAACCTGAGAGACTAGCACACTACCTGGATTTTCTGAATTGCTAATGAAAAATGGAGAAGAATTATCAGTGTGTAAACTCATACCTCTCCCAGTAGCATTCTCGTTCGTCATTTTGACCCTTCAAAACAACTGCAACCTCAAGTCGCAGCACAAATCAGAATCAGATCTAAAAACCCTCTCTGCAATCTTCAAATCGCAGCACCCTCCCTGAAATCCTAATCACCAGATCTCTATATCAGAGAACTAAGCTCTGATACCATATTAGAAATCAAAACCTAATTGAAAGAGTACGAGGAAGAAGATTGTGACGAGAGAAACCCAAAGCATGAGCCATTGTTCATTACAAAAGTTGCTTGAGAACAAAGCAGGAGAGAAGACTTATACATTCAGCTCAGGGGGAAGGGAAATGCAATAAACACAAAAGGGCAACGGCCGTGCACAAATGGAATGGCAGAGCCAATTAGGAATTGCCACTCTTCCCTTTGACTTGTCAAACCAGCCAGCTGAGCTGCCAATAAAGAGAACGACATCGTTCTAATAAAGCGAAGAACATAAATTTGAATAACAACGGAAAAGTGATCCAACGGCTGCTGAAGCTTCTCCTCAACTGATCCAAGGGCTGCTGAACGAAGTTACTTCATGTCATTAGTTTGGATGCAGTTGCAGTTTAGTCCAAGCAGCAAGAGATCTTTCACTTCAAATTCTAATATAACGTGTCACACTGGGGCGGAGCTATTAAGGGGCACCGAGGGCAGTTGCTCCTCTCATAGTATCAATAACTACAATATAACCCAATTTTTCAAGTGAACAACCGATTGCAATAATGTTTTTATTTATTTATTTGAGCAGAAAACTTGTATCACTCAACCTAGATCACCTAAAACCTCTGGGAGGGGCTTCGCTCCCGCTTTAAGTCCTCGCTCCGACGCTTTCAGCTCGAATTCTCTTATAATTTTTTCTCTCAAAATTTTAGAGCGCGCTTTTACCAATTATATGTACTTAAGAGAGGTCGTGTTTTTGAGTTAGATGATCTGGATCCAATTTGTAAGGATATCCAGATGCAGGATGAGGGAGAGGTAAGTTGAGTAGTTTTTTCCTTTTCGTGTAATGGTTTTGCTCTTGCTATAATACATACCTACTTCATCAAAAAAAATGTACTTTCTCAGCAATTGACATCAGTATTAAGTCGAAAAAAATTTAAGTAAAGCGACATAGTGAACTCCTTACTACGACAGCCCCCCCCCCCCCCCCCACACACACACACCACCCCAACCCCAACAATTGGCTTCGTCAAATATAACCCAAAATAGCTTTTAGAGATTCTAAATATCCATGTGAGTCAAGTAGATAACTCCAAGATATTGATTTCAACTTAACACTGCTTTTATGTGAAAGTACTATTTTACCCCTCTTATATAGTTTGTCAAATTAGAGCTTTTTAGAAGGATCAACTTGGTCAAATTTGACAGGAGTCCGGAATAATATTTTGACAACTTTGCTTGGAGATGTGGAGGCTAAAAATGTCAGTTTGACTGACAAACTGAAAGTCAGATTTTGAGTGGGATTAGCATAAACAGACATCTTCAGAGTTAGTTTATGATCAAAAGAGAAAGAGTTTGGAAGAATTGGAAATAGGGCATTAAAGATGATTGATCAAGGATTGCAGAACACATTCAAGCTCTTAGAGATTCAAAGTGATCAGGGAGATATGCAGGTCAAAGTTGGACAAAATCATTCAATCAAGAACAGTGCATGTTTGCACAATTTGGCAGCAACTTTTCCATGAATTTTAGAAACACATAGGGTATTGCAAAAGGGAATATTTATATGGATTTTCAACCCTTACAACCAGCTACAATAGAAAGAAAACAAAATTTGATTTCACTAAATACATTTTGAGATGTGAATTGTAAATTTAGGTGATTCTCGCTTACAATTCCAGACTTAGTCAGATTCAACTGTTAGGTTTTCTAGACAACCAATAACATATTATTCATCGATCTTTGAAGCTGGTGTCAGGAATGTTAAAGTGGAATTCTGAACTTCCAATCAACACAAACATGAAGAGAGATATGTGAGGAGTTCACAGTAAGGCTGGCCATGGGCCAGTCTAGGTTGGATTGGGTCAGGCTAGACTGAGCCACTGTTTTAAAAAGATGAACCCAAGCCGAACCCAACCCATCGTCTGGGCCAGCACTCGAACCCAAGCCCGACCCATTTGAAAAAACTCTAAACACAACCCAACAGTCGGCCAATTTTAATATTTATTTAAAATAATAATATTAAAGGTTAAAATTTACTTAGTAGTACATTAAATGAAAATGTGATCAAAATTAATCATGCATTTAACGCATTTAATTTTTTTTGAACAAATTTTTCTATTTAGGTTCCGTCGGTCAATAGGTGCTCCGGTGAACATAAACATCAAGTAATTAGGGCTTAATTGGTGACTGTGACGATTGAAAGTGCAACGAGGAAGAAGAGATTTCAAGGGTCTTACCTGATAACTCCGACGAGGAAGGTCAGAGCATCGTTGATTTGTACTTTGATTCTGAGAATCGTTCGCTAGAGAAGATGAATTAGGTTTAGATGATTATATGAGATTGACATGTTAGTACATATCTTTTATGAAAATTAAATACTCCCCATGTGTTAGTTAAAACTACAAAATTACACATTTGCAAAGTAAAACAATTAAAAATATGTATAACTTGTATGTATAATTATTAAATGTTTAATTATTTATTACGTCACTGGGCCGGGCTGGGTTGGTTCTGTTGGAATTGTGCCCTAGAGGCAATCAATTAATTGTGACATTTATGGATTTACGATTCATTATGTTATCGATATAGAGATATGATAACATGCATGAAGTCCTTAGAATATAAGTGTTATATTCTTAAATATCCCTAGTCGATTATAATGATTAATAGGACAATCATCTATAGACTAGTATGGGGTTGGATTGATATGGAGATATCATGATCCAACACATGGGTGTGCATTAGGAGTAATGGCATACTGGATTGACCAATCTCCGAGAAGGCTACATACATGTTATGTTAAGTCACAAGCGCTTCTCGCGGTGCAATGGTGTTGTCATCCTTAGACTTGAAGTCACTAGATTGTCTAGTTGTGGATTATTGTGATCTTGGTAGCGTCAAACGCTACACCGTAACTGGGTAGCTATAAAGACGTGTACTGGATACAATAAGAAGCAAGCTTAGAGATCGTAGTGGACGTAGATAGAATTTGTCCCTCCCACATAACGGGAGCAAATATCCTAGGCCACTCGAGGGATAGTGCTTATAAAATGTCTGGCCAGACTCAAATAAATTAATATGGGATATTGATGTTATTTGCACGAATAAGGCTATTCCCAGGATCGAGAAACTATGGATTGGATATACGAGTGTGACTTGTATGTCTCGTGTCCAATCCGGATATTGGGACAAAGGGATGAGACAATTACTTGCACAAGGTTTGTCATGATGACTATTCTATTTGTTGGCTAGAATGGATGTCTTGCTAGAGGCCGCTCCATATTAGTAAATAGTTACTACCAACTAAATAGAACCTATGGGGTCACACGCCATATAGGGGTGAACTCGACATCGGAATTAATTAATTAATATGAATAATTAATTAATTAAAATGATCAAATCGCAACAACTTGCTAACTTAGTAGGACTAATATGCAAGTTGGACTAATCCATGTATAGACATGATTAGGATATGCCAAGGTGGCCTAATTCATGTAGAGACATGATTAGGATTAATTTGCAAATAGAACTAATCCATGTATTGAAATGAGAATGACTATTTTTGGAAAAGGGACTAATCCGAACTTGAGTAGGATTAGGAGAGGGGTTCTTTATGTAGTAGGACAAGGAGTTGTTGGACTATATAAAGAACACTCCTAGCTTATTTTTCTCTCTACACAAACACACATCTATATGATAGAAGTAAAGAGAGAACAAAGCAAGGAGAGAGAGCAAATCCCAAAAGAGGGCCGAACCCCCCAATGGGACCGCCCCCTACCCGTCGGCCTCACATGGAGGTGGCGCCCCACCTTGGTGCTCCATTGTTGCGTGATTCTTCTTCCTCTTCCTCTTTCCGGGCTAGCACCAAGGATTGGAAGATCTTGATCTCACCTCTAGGCGTGGATCAACCGTAGAGACGTGACACAATTCGCGTTTGAAGTCATCAAAGGAGAACCCTAAGGTTTGTTATTGAATTCTTTCCTTACCATCGTTATGTCTCTTGACTTGTGATCCTTGGAGGGTTTTGCATGGTTTATTATTGTTTCCGTTGCGCATCCATGAATCAAAACCCTACAGTGGTATCAGAGCCACAGGTCGTAGAGCATAAACGTGGTTTATGTGTTACGTTTTAGGAGTTTTACACCTTAAATTGATTGTTTATCGCGTAAAACAAGACAAATCAAGCATGGGATGCAATTTGTCAATAATCTATCATAACGAGATCTAATTTTTGCATTGGATGCATGAATTGGTGAGTTTGAGAAATTTTAGGATCTTAGATCTAGGGTTTGGGCATCCTTGGGGAAGAAGGAGTTCTTCCAAAACAAGGAAACAAGCAAACTTGGGCACCAAGCAAGGGAGTTGCTTTGGAAACAACTCCCTATAGAGGTTCGGCCCCCTAAGGGGACCGCCCCCTCTTGCTTGCCGCCCAAGCCTTGGCCGCCCTAGGGGCCGGGCCGGCCCTAGGGCCTTGCGGTTCACCTTTTCGGGCCCGGGCAATTTGATTGTTGGGCCCATGGACCGTTTTAACCCTAGAAATCCTAAAATCAATTAAAATTGACCAAGCGCGTTAAAATTGGATTTTAACTGTTTATGTGCAATTAGCATGGTGATTGGATATGGCCTTAGGATGTGGTTTGATGTGGATGTTTAATTTTGTGGTTTGGTTTACGGCCTGCGAGCTGATCAATTAATTGTAATAATTAATTAGGGTTTTATGGCCTGCGTGCCATTTTTTTTCTCAACTTGTGAGATTTATTTTATTTGGTATAGAAGTTAGCTAGTGCTAGATAAAGTAGATTGTTAGCCAAGATTGAAGAAAAGAAGCCCAAAGCCAAAAGGAGCCACAAAAGATGGAGCATGGAGCATTCCACATGACTATGAAGGATGGACCAAAAGATCAAGACACATGGAGATGTGTTTGTTTTAGGGTTCATAGATAATTCCATTGGCTTGGAATTATCTTAGTCTAGAAAAGGCCATATCCACATCAAGTTTATTTTTGTTTTTGTGGTTGTTTACTTTATTGTCTTATTATTTTGTGGTTGGTGTATGGATGATGCATGCAGTTAGGATAATAAGATAATTAGACAACCCGGATCTATTATTTGGAGTTGTGCCCAAACTCAAATAGATAGATTAGTTGATATTGATCAACAAAAAAATTAAAATTGAATTTAAAAATCCCTCAAAAATCAAATATTGTGTTCTTGCCTTCTCGTTATTTAAACACTCATGATCATCATTATTTATCAAGTTCCTGCGTGCCAAAGCAGGGCGACTTGGTTCATAATGATGGAATGCGATGGCACACCTCGTGTGCAATTGTTTAAATAAGAGGTTGTACACAACTAAGAAATTAATATGATTAAGAAACCTAGAGGCAATCAATTGGGATTATCCATACGGATGGATAAATAAGGAGTTATTTGCCCAATTGAACCAAGAGTTGCATAAGGGATGCAATTGGAATTGTTCCTACCTAAAGTAGTCAAATTATGGGTGACTTGCCAAAGCAAGCTCATAAGGAGATGAGACATGGATCTTGGCCCACTAGAAAATATAATGATATTTTCCGCATTAATATCTTGAGGGTTATTAATCCGTAGTAAAATAGTGGGAGCTATGTTTAAAAATTTAAATCCTTGTCAAATATAGTTAAACGTCACAAACTTTGCATAATCCTATTATGTTGAATACCCATGGCATTAAACAAACAAAACACGACTTTATCTATTTCCTAGACTGGTATAAAATTGAGAATTGTTCTCAAATAACAGAGAATTTGTTGTAGAACATAAAGCTCTCTTCCACTAAACTACCAAAACACACTAAAACCTATGAAAGGAACACCAAAGAATGGTTCTTTGGTTATGACTTGCCTCATGTTAGCTGCCATGAACTCTGAGCTTTGGAAGCAAGAAGAGAAACATGGAGAAGTATGATATGATCATACATTGAAAGAAGCTCTTTCAACAGAGCGAGCTAAACATGAAAGGTTTGAAGTGTTGCTCCAGCGTTATGCAAATAAGCTAATTCAATATGATTGAAACATTAGTGAATGGGCATTATCTACGAGATAGATAAAGAATAAACGGTTATTCACCCAAGTGGACCAAGAATTGCATTGGATGCAATTATAGTTTTGTTTTAAAGTTGATTTACTCAATATGATTGAAAAATCACTAAACAAAACACTCATAATGGGCATGGGCAAAATTGTTAATGGTTAACAGCATGGGTAAGGGCAAATGGTTTGCGCCGACCCCATGGGTATAAAGCAAGCCTGTTGCTAAAACCAAGTTGCCTTGGAGTCCCATAGGTGGTGTAGAGGAAGAGAAGCTACCCAAAGTACCTGGAAGTAAGTAATAAAGGAATTATGAATTCCGATTTGGGTAATTTTGTTATAGAAATCAATGTGTCTATCTCATCATCATAAGTATATGATACTAGATGAGGACCTCACATTTATAGAAATGTGGAGGATCTCAAGAGATGAAGACAATTGGATAAGGAAGAAATAATCCTACACGTGGGGCTATGAAGCAAAGGGTTGCTGAATAAGCCGTAGGGAATTATTTCTACCTTTAAGGAATTATTCATGAACTAGACAAAAGCGATCATGTCCTAGCTATGAGTAGGATCATTATCATAGTTTCTTGTTTGGACAAGAAAGCTCCTTATCATAATAAAGGACAAATGTTGTTCCATTTATTATGATATGCATTATTGTAATGCAATTTTGTCTAAGTGGATTGTATATCCTCGATCATGATAAATTCATCTATAACATTAATACCAAGAGGTTTGCATATAATGATATGAACTTCACTTATCTTTAGCATTATCGTTTATGCCCCATAAATAAGAGATGCATATCTAGAACTCCATGAGGATGGACTTCTAGGACTCATTTGATTATTGAATCATATGAGACATGTAAGACTTATTAGGCAAAGATATGATCTTTTGGGAATCATACATATTGATGCATGAAGGCCGCTAAGCACAAATACTAAAGATGGTTTTCAGTACTTCATCTTATTTACTGATGGGATCAGAGAAATATGGATTTGTGTATCTTATGAAGAAACAAATTAAAATCCTTTGAATTGTTCAAAATATTCAAGAATGAAGTAGAGAACCAGCTTGGCAAAAGTATCAGGGCTCTACGATTGGATCATAGAGGAGAGTCCTTGAGTCAAGAGTTTGGCAAGAATCTATGGGAGTATTGGATATGATCCAAACTCGCTCCACCTAGCACGCCACATGGGTTTGGCATGTCTAAGAGGAGAGTTCGAATCTTGTAGGACACGGTTCGGTCCATGATGAGTCAAACAGAACTTCCAGTTTACTTTTTGGGGCTATGTTCTAATTACAGCAAATTTCGCCATTAACCTTGTTCCATCAAAAAGGGATTATGAATAACGCCATATGAGATATGGACTAGGAAGTGTCCTAGTATGTCATTCATAAAGATTTGGGGTTATGACGTTTATGTAAAAGAGTTTACAAATAAACTTGGACCCAAGTTAGATAAATATTTTGTGGGATATCCTGAAAAAATATTATTTCTACAACCCAATCGAGAACAAGCTGTTTGTTTCTCGAACCATAGTGTTTCTAGGTAGAGATTGTCTCTAAAAGAAACAGTGGGAGGACAGTAGAACTTGAAAAGTTCAAGAACCACAATAGAACATTGATCCATTTGATGGAACATGAGCAGGATCACAAGGTGTTGTGGAGCAACCTACTCAGATAACACAAGAACCTCATAGGTCAGGTAGGATATGTCAAGGGACTAGAGAAATAAGGATTTCTCATAACCCCTGATATATTGCTCATCAAGATGAGCCTACAACCTATGAGATGGC
Source organism: Linanthus parryae (assembly GCA_023055425.1). Lineage (NCBI taxonomy): Eukaryota > Viridiplantae > Streptophyta > Magnoliopsida > Ericales > Polemoniaceae > Linanthus > Linanthus parryae. The sequence goes on along the minus strand of JALGPY010000004.1, from coordinate 120,201,017 downwards.
CACGTGTGGCCATACTCTCAGAAATGTCTTGGAGCCATGAGATACAATATGGAATCCATGTATACCAACAAAGTATAGACTTTGATGGAACCACCTGAAGGGTAGGACCCATAGGGTGCAAGTGGGTTATGAGGAAACCAACATGGATGGTAATATGATTACCTTTAAGGGAAAATTGGTAAGAAAGGGATTTCATGTGAGCTCATAGTATAGACTATGACAAAATCTTTCCCCAACTGTGATGCTTAAATTCATTCGCATCTTGCTTGTAGCAATCTATTTATAGATTGGATCAAGCTTCTAGGAGTTGGATTCTTCAAATTAATGATGCAATCAAAGGAGTTTGGTTCCATCAAAATTTAAGATGATACTTGTGTTTACAAGAAGGTTAGTGGGAGCACAGTTATGTTTCTGGTCTTGTATGTGGAGACATACTAATCATTGGGAATGATGTCCCTACTTGGCAGTCTTACGTAGATTGACTAGGGAATTGATCTTCAGATGATAGACTTAAGCAAAACAACCTATGAAGATCTATGGAGATAGATCAAGATGGTTGTGCGGCTTAGGTCATAGTACATAAAATTGACAAAGGTGTTGAAATTGTTCAACATGCATAGAATATGGATTCTACCTATGCCACATGGAATTAGTCTTGGGAAGGCTAATTGTCTTTCCAATTAGATTAGGAATGGACCGTATGAATAAGATTCATGAGATAAGTCATGTTATGTACTAGGCCAGATGTGTCATATGGTATGACACAAAGATACCAGTCAAATCCGGGTGAGAGTCACGGGATAAATTATCAAGATTATCCTTTAGTACTTGAGAAGCACTAAGGATGAATATTTGATAAATGGAGGATAGGAAGAGTTTACTGTAAGGGGTTATAGTGATGCGAACTTCAGATCTGACAAAGAAGATACAAATTATAAGTCGAGTTTTAAGTTTTGCCCTAGTGGGAGCGACTGTGAGCTGGAAAGGTTTCAGGCAAGATTCAGTCGCTGATTCTAACATAGAAGACTGAGTAAATTAATGCATAAGATGCATTTATTCAGAATATTCAATCTCAATCAAATTGTTGATGGAGGAGATGTGAATATTTGCAAAGTGCCAGCATATGTCTCGCCCCTACGCAGTGTAAGCGTGCAGGGCCGCGCTAGATCAATAGGCATATGATGCAGGAGATTGACTCTAGTGCAAGTGGGAGACTGTTGGAATTGTGCCCTAGAGGCAATCAATTAATTGTGACATTTATGGATTTACGATTCATTATGTTATCGATATAGAGATATGATAACATTGATGAAGTCCTTAGAATATAAGTTTTATATTCTTAAATATCCCTATTCGATTATAATGATTAATAGGACAATCATCTATAGACTAGTATGGGGTTGGATTGATATGGAGATATCATGATCCAACACATGGGTATGCATTAGGAGTAATGGCATACTGCATTGACCCATCTCCGAGAAGGCTACATACATGTTATGTTAAGTCACAAGCGCTTCTCGCGGTGCATTGGTGTTGTCATCCTTAAACTTGAAGTCACTAGATTGTCTAGTTGTGGATTATTGTGATCTTGGTAGCGTCAAACGCTACACCGTAACTGGGTAGCTATAAAGGCGTGTACTGGATACAATAAGAAGCAAGCTTAGAGATCGTAGTGGACGTATATAGAATTTGTCCCTCCCACATAACGGGAGCAAATATCCTAGGCCACTCGAGGGATAGTGCTTATAAAATGTCTGGCCAGACTCAAATAAATCAATATGGGATATTGATGTTATTTGCACGAATAAGGCTATTCCCAGGATCGAGAAACTGTGGATTGGATATACGAGTGTGACTTGTATGTCTCGTGTCCAATTCGGATATTGGGACAAAGGGATGAGACAATTACTTGCACAAGGTTTGTCATGATGACTATTCTATTTGTTGGCTATAATGGATGTCTTGCTAGAGGCCGCTCCATATTAGTAAATAGTTACTACCAACTAAATAGAACCTATGGGGTCACACGCCATATAGGGGTGAACTAGACATGGGAATTAATTAATTAATATGATTAATTAATTAAAAGGATCAAATCGCAACAACTTGCTAACTTAGTAGGACTAATACGCAAGTTGGACTAATCCATGTATAGACATGATTAGGATATGAGAAGGTGGCCTAATTCATGTAGAGACATGATTAGGATTAATTTGCAAATAGAACTAATCCATGTATTGACATGAGAATGACTATTTTGCAAAAGGGGACTAATCCGAACTTGAGTAGGATTAGGAGAGGGGTTCTTTATGTAGTAGAACAATGAGTTGTTGGACTATATAAAGAACACTCATAGCTTATTTTTCTCTCTACACAAACACACATCTATATGATAGAAATAAAGAGAGAACAAAGCAAGGAGAGGGAGCAAGTCCCAAAAGAGGGCCGAACCCCCCAATGGGACCACCCCCCACCCGTCGGCCTCACATGGAGGTGGCGCCCCACCGTGGTGCTCCATTGTTGCGTGATTCTTCTTCCTCTTCCTCTTTCCGGGCTAGCACCAAGGATTGGAAGATCTAGATCTCACCTCTAGGCGTGGATCAACCGTAGAGATGTGACACAATTCGCGTTTGAAGTCATCAAAGGAGAACCCTAAGGTGTGTTATTGATTTCTTCCCTTACCATCGTTATGTATCTTGACTTGTGATCCTTGGAGGGTTTTGCATGGTTTATTATTGTTTCCGTTGCGCATCCATGAATCAAAACCCTACAGGTTCTGGGTTGAGGAGTCAATCCCAAGCCCAACCATTCATGGTTCGGGCTCGTTTTGTTGGCACAAGCTCGTACTGGGCCGAAATTTCCCAAACCCACCCACACTGGGCTGGGTTGGGCGGGTTGATCGGGCCAGTGGTCCAATGGTCGTGCCTAGTTCACAGAGCTAACAACCAGCTCAATCCATTCGATTTTGAGGGAGAAACAATCATCTTAAGTTGAAAATAACTCACAGTCCAAGAGTAGAGCTGTTTGAACAATGTTTTTGCAGCAACTTCAGCTTGAGTTACACACAAGATAGAGGCCGAGTTAGACTAAGAAATCAACACAATATTTGAAAATGAACATACAAGGAACAGCCATCAAGCTCCTCAAACCAGCAACCACGGAGAGAGGTATTCAGGTATGAGCAGGGAGTATACCTGCCAAAAAATCAACCCAACCATGAATAAAAAACGAGGTAAACAATTTTTGGGAAGTTATGAAGATTCAAATACGACCCTACACACTTCAGGGATCATAATGAACCAATCAGAACAAAGAACTAGCAACAAACAAGGGACTTACACTTTTTCGGAAGTCGTGTAGGCTCTCCGGCAACCCCGAAGCCCAGAATGGGGCGGCCTCTGAAAAATACGGCGAGTTGGACTGTGAAAGGGTGCTCCAATCTCGTCTCAGCCTCGCAGACACAGTGGTGTAGTGTAGTTGTATCGAATAACGGTAAAAATTGAGAAAGAGCAGATCAACAAGCTAGGGTTCTTCATGGTCTCACCCGAAATTCTCCCATGATTCTTGATTATTTTCAAACTAATGAGGGGATTTTGATCACTGGAGTGGAGAGTATCTTCACATATAGCATTTTTCCAATTGGTGATCTGGTGGTTGTGTTATTGCGGTGGTGATGGTGGTGTTCATGGTGGTTGAGGGATGAAAAGGGTGGTTATGATGATGGTACCCAAAGGAGGCAAAAACTGATGGTGGGGGAATTAGGAGGTAGTGACACCTCATGGGTGATAGTGAGCCAAGTGGCACTGAAGCACTATGGGGTGCAAATGTTATTTTTTAAACTTTAGAGGTAGATTTAGAATTTAGACAAAAACTCACATTTTATGATAATTACATTATGATCTCAAGAATTTAAAGTAACCCATAGATACCCCCACAATTCTCAGTAATCACATGTTGGCCCAGAACCATATGGAAACTCAGGTTTAGGGATGTCAGCAAGCACTGTTGAACAAGAGAATTCACACAATTAACTCAAAGTTTTAATTTATTACAATTTGACATCTTATAAAATTTAAGGGTGTTACAACTTGGGCATGCTGCTAATTATTTTGGATATGTTCTACCATTAATGATATGTGACGATGCTCAATTTACTCAGTATGTTACTTGGTGCAATTATTCTTAGCGTAACATTCGTACTCGTACTGTATGTTACATAAAGAATCTCAATTTATTTAGTATATTACTCATCCACCCTGCCTTTCATAGATTTCAGACTATCCATAATACGAGTTATCATACGATCCCATTTTTTCTAAGTCGTGGCATGAATGTAGCACAAAAAGAATATATAACAACTAAACACGACACAATATTTAGTCATGGGAACTTTCCACAATGCTCTATGGTGAAAATTCTAGCAATCTTTGTGCATAGCTCCTCGTTCTCAATTTAGTTGCAGTAGTGGGTTAGGCTCGATACCCCAAACCGACCTGCTCCTTGTAGGGTTTTGATCATGGATACGCAGGGGAAAAAAAACACAAATTTATCCATGCAATACCCTCCAAGGATCACAGGACAAGAGACATAACGATGGTAAGGGAAGAAATCAATAACACACCTTAGAGTTTCTCCTTTGATGACTTCAAACGCGAATTGTGTCACGTCTCTACGGTTGATCCACGCCTAGAGGTGAGATCTAGATCCTCCAACTCCTTGTGATAGCTAGGAATAATGGAAGAGGAAGAAGAAATCATGCAACAATGGAGCACCAAGGTGGGGCGGCTCCTCCTTGTGAGGCCGACGGGTAAGGGGCGGTTCCGATGGGGGGGTTCGTCCCTCTTTTGGGACTTGCTCTCTCTCTTTGCTTTAGTCTCTCCTACTCTATCATATAGATGTGTGTATGTGTAGAGAGAAAAATAAGCTAGGAGTGTTCTTTATATAATCCAACAACTCCTTGTCCTACTACATAAAGAACCCCTCTCCTAATCCTACTCAAGTTCGGATTAGTCCCTTTTGCAAAATAGTCCTTATCATGTCAATGCATGGATTAGTTCTATTTGCAAATTAATCCTAATCATGTCTCTACATGAATTAGGCCACCTTGGCAAATCCTAATCATGTCTATACATGGATTAGTCCAACTTGCATATTAGTCCTACTAAGTTAGCAAGTTGTTGCGATTTGATCCTTCTAATTAATTAATAATAATTAATTAATTCTCAAGTCTAGTTCACCCCTATATGGCGTGTGACCCCATAGGTTCTATTTAGTTGGTAGTAACAATTTACTAATATGGAGCGGCCTCTAGCAAGACATCCATTCCAGCCAACTAATAGAATAGTCATCATGACAAACATTCTGCAAGTAATTGTCTCGTCCCTTTGTCCCCATATCAGTATTGGACACGAGACATACAAGTCACACTCGTATATCCAATCCATAGTTTCTCGATCCTGGGAATAGTCTTATTCGTGCAAATAACATCAATATCCCATATTGATTTATTTGAGTCTGGCCAGACATTTTATAAGCACTGTCCCTCGAGTGGCCTAGGATATTTGCTCCCGTTATGTGGTAGGGACAAATTATATCTACGTCCACTACGATCTCTAAGCTTGCTTCTTATTGTATCCAGTACACGCCTTTATTGCTACCCAGTTACGGTGTAGCGTTTGACACTACCAAAATCACAATAATCCACAACTAGACAATCTAGTGACTTCAAGTCTAAGGATGACAATACCATTGCACCGCGAGAAGAACTTGTGACTTTACATAACATGTATGTAGCCTTCTCGGAGATGGGTCAATCCAGTATGCCATTACTCCTAATGCATACCCATGTGTTGGATCATGATATCCCCATATCAATCCAACCCCATACTAGTCTATAGATGATTGTCTTATTAATCATTATAATCGACTAGGGATATTTAAGAATATAACACTTATATTCTAAGGACTTCATTCATGTTAACATATCTCCATATCGATAACATAATGAATCGTAAATCCATAAATGTCACAATTAATTGATTGCCTCTAGGGCACAATTCCAACACTCCTTCCCATTCTCATCCTTAATAATCGTGGATCATGCTGCCACATATTTTGAATAAATTCTACATATGTGATACATGATCGTTGTTGATCACATCTTCTATTGTATGGCGTTCAATGGCTCTCTCAAGTGTTTATAGTAACTCGAATATTACCAACTCCATAGGACCAAATTTAATATATCATGTACATTAAGGCGCATATTTAGGTATTGTTGATGATTGAGCTAGTGTAACAAATTTTAATGATTTTTGTTGAATCAAACGCAAAATAACATACTACATTACATACTACATTTGAATCTTGCATACATGAATTGTACATTTTTTTGGAAGAACAAGTTTTGAACTCCAGTTACAAACAACTTGCTAACACTTTTACGCTCCAACATCACCAAAAATAGACTATCAAAGAGTCTTTTTATCTCCATCGCCTGGATCAACGGCAGGGGGGAAGATGATATTGCGCGTGCCATGATGGCGGAATTCAACCTCCACATTAAATTCACAACAAGTCTGCAAGACCAAGAGAGACAGAATACCGCACTTATGGGGTTAATTACCACCTTATTGTAGATAATAACCACTCTTAGGCGGTAGTTGGCCGCCTAATCGCGGATGAAAACCGCTCCTCGGCGGTAGTTAGCCGCCCTTGCGCGGAAGAGAACGGCTCCCAAGCGGTAGTTGGCCGCCCTAAGGCCGAGGAGAACTGCTCCGAGGCAGTAATTGATCGTCCTTGGGCGTAGAAAACCGCTCCTAGGCTATAGAAATTGAAAAACATGTATAAAACAATAAAATTGCTCCTAATCGGAGGCGAGTTCCCCAAATCAAATGCAATTTTAGATGTAAAAGGTTAAGAGAGGAAATAGCGTTTTTAAGAAAAACGAGTTCTCCCTCTATGTTTCGATGGAGCATTAACATGTATTGGGAAATCGAAGAACACAGTTAAATTGAGAATCAAGAAGAAGAATTAAGTTAAATCGAGAATCGAGAATCGAAAAAAAGATAATTACATACTCCCTATATTCAAAATGAGTGTCTAATTTGACATGTGGCAGTATTTTGAGACTATAATTGAATTGCCAAAAGTCTCTACAAGTTGTCTAATTTGACATGTCAAAATACTGCCACATGTCAAACCCAATCACAGCCAGTCACCCAACCACATAGTACTCCACCCACACCCAATTATTTCCAACAAATATTAGTTTATTTGAAATGATTTTTCAGGAGATTCATCTCCTTCCTTCCTACGACTTCTTCACCGCCCTCAACACCTTCGGGAAGCCTCTCCAACCGCCCTAGTCATGATCACCGCCTCCACCTCATCACCTTGGTGCTTGGCCACCAAGTAAACTCACCTATATAAGGCCCTCTCCACCCCCTCGCACGCCAGCAGCCATCCACCACCTCCCTCATCACCATCGTCGTCTTCACCAACACCACCATCACCACTTTCAGTTCTCTCTCTCTTTCACTCTGTCCAGCTCTCTACCTCTCCTTTCCTGTCTCTCTCTCTTCTCAGCAACCACCAGCAGCAGCAGAGCAGTGGTGGCAGCAGCTAACCACCACCACCGTCGCCATAGCTGCCGGCGGCAAAACCCGAGAAGGAGCAACCCACTGCCACCACCATCATATCTCTCTTTCTCACTCTAACTCTCTGCCACCAGAAGGAAACAGAGGCCGTAACAGATAGCACCTCCACAACCGCTACCATCACCGGCGGAAGAAAACCCACTTCTCTCTCTCCTCCCCTGCCTTCTCCTATCCCTCTGAATTGTGTCTCCAACTCCTCTGTTCAGAAACAGAGGACAAACAGAAGCAGCAGCAGCAGAAGCCACTGCCACCACCGTCGACCTCCATTGTTGCTGGCCAAAGCTCCGGCCAAACTCCACCAAAGCACCGCAGCAGCACCCACTCCCTCTCTTTGCTTCCAGACGACTCTCTGGACCCCGAAAACCTCACTAGGAGGCTCAAACCAAGATGGGAAAGCCATTAAAGCCAACCACCAAGTTCAACTCCGGTGACTCCGACGTCGAGCTCCGACCCGACCCATTTCTTGACTGTTTCCGGCCATTTTTGGCCTATGTACGTTCTATACTTTCTGATTAGTTGTTATACATTGTCAAAATTGAAACTTGATAGCTTAAATCATAGTTGGATTGATGAAATTGAAGTTGTTGTTATAGGGGGGTAAAAGTGTAGTTTACATAAACTGTTAAAGCATGGATTAGGGGTGCTGTTTGTATTTTCAGAAACTGAAAGGGCTGTTAGCATACTATATCGATTCTGTTTTGTGAATAGTTGGGGGTGTTTGTTGACTTTTAATATAACTTAGGGGTTTATATGTCTTTTACTTAAACTTCTCACTTTTCGTTAAAAATAAAAATAATAAGTTTGGATTAAAAATAATTTCTAAAATACTAATTTTCATCATCGTTTCGGAAAAGTAATTTGGGTATTGAAATAACATGCGGTTTGTTCGTTAAAAATTGAACAAGAAATAATTTTGTTAAAAACTTTAAATAAATATTGTTAAATCACTTAGCTAACAACTTGGATGTTTAATACTTGTAAATTGGAAATTTTACTAGGTTTTAAACATCGCTATGTTGTGATTAGTATTTAGGGAAAAGTCCTCTTTAAATTAAATAGTTTTAAATATTGAAGAAAAAATAATATTTGCTTTTCATAAACTAATTCTGTTATGTTAAGTCTTTTATAGAAAATAATTTCTCTAATTTGTTAATCACTTTTAGCTAACAATAACAATAATAATAATAATAATAATAATAATAATAATAATAATAATAATAATAATAATAATAATAATAATAATAATAAAAAAAGAGTAGTCGTTTAACAATAGACGCGTTGTTTTATATAGTTTCGCTTATAAAAAATTCTAACTAATTAGCTAGAGGGGTTTGGGTTGAAATAAAAGAAAATACTCTCTAGGATTTGTAACATCTTATTTGGATATTTAAATGACATAAAAATTACGGGTTGTAGGTGACAGTTTGTAGGCCGACCGGCTTTTAGACGTGCTAGTGCTACGGAGTAAGGTAAGTAACATGCCAAGCGTTAAGCCTAGCTTCTTTCGTGTCTTAATATGAATTTTATTTCTTGTCTCAAAATGCATTTTTATTTGGTTATTCATTTACTTGTTTTAGTTGAAGTTTCCTTCTATTTCAAAGAAGTTATTTACTTGAAGTTGTCACATGTTTAATAATAATAATTCGTAATTAACGTAAAGTGGAAAGAGTTGTGCGGGAGAAGCTTATTATTGTCGTGTTGACTTCAGTCACTCGGCCCGTGATCAGATTTTATTTTAACCCGTTCGCAACCTGCCGGGTTGCTCCATGTATTCACCTCTCTAGCTGCAAGAAGTCTTAGGGGGCTGCCGGCAGTTAAGGTCATGGCTGCTAGTGATAGATTAGTAGTTCCTTCCCCGTATCAACAAAGCTAATGATACAGTTCTGGCATCAACTTTTGAAAGAAAAGAAGAAGAGATTGAGGAATATGATCCCCATTTGGAAGAAATATTAAGATAAGAAGAATTTTATAAGTGTTCCTACTTTATTTATTGTCTTCATTCTTTTTATTCCTCCTGTTTAATTATTCCAAACACTAAATTCAAACTTCATCATCTGTTTTAAATATTTGGGTGTTACTTACTCTGTATTTCGTACTGACTTTGAAACTGCGATTCCTGTTTCCTTCCCACCGCAGGCTTAGAAGCAGAAGACTATGGTGAAGCTGGGTACGGGACTCACGTGTAGTGCTTAGTTAGCAAGCCAGGATGATGTAGTAGTTTTGGAATCACTTATGTAATAATTAGAGACTCTCGTGATGTTTAATGTTGTGTAATAAATAAATACTTTTGGAATGTCATGCTTTTGATTCCCGCCGTTACATTTAGTAGCGCCCTCCTGGGCTTTCTGGTCCGGAACGGAAGGCTTGGGAATCCACGAGTCGTTGCACTTAGCTTTTCCTACATGTCATTTTTTTCGTGTTCATAAAGTGAACAACTCTATGGAATCTGGGTGGTACCGGTGATAGATACCTAGACCTGGAAAAGTTAAGAAAGAGCTTATAGATCTTAGACCTAAGGTATATTGTATCAACATTGATCAATCTTGTAGGACCTGATTAAGTTTCCGCGAGTCTACTATCACCCATATTTGTGCCTTTCACGGCATTTGGGGGGTCCTCTGCTCCTAACTGGGTGAGGAGGATAGTATCGTCAATGCAACTTTGGTGGTGTTCATGAGTTTTGAGCGGTTGTCCTCTCATAGCATCGCATATGGATTTATTGGTTGGTCGTTCTCAAATCTTGTGATGCATCTTCGGATCCATATATGTTTTTGTGCTTTTTATTTTCTTTTGGGTATATTTTGTGCCCAATATGGCTTATTTCGAGCATTTATTGGTTTTTTGTCTTTCTTTTCTTTCAAATTATTGTGAGAGTGTTGTTGCAGACGAGTTTAGCTTCAAGTTTTTTCGAGATTTCGAAGTTATGCTAGATTTGTTAGGTTTTTGCAGTAAGGTTTTGAAGAAATTTTTGAGGTCGGTAGTTGTCGGATTGTGGATTGTAATACTCCTTCGTGAAACGAGACATTTATTTTGAAATAGATGAGTTACACATTTGTGATTTCAAAACTATATACCTGACACGTCAATTAAATGGATATTAGACTTTCATCACTAAATTGTCACGGCAAAATTAATCTAAGAACCAGACTGCAACAAATTAGTTCTGGGTGGCAATTCGTGTCACCGGTCGTGTTCGTGTCGGGTCATATTCGTGTCGAGAGCCATTTAGGGTAAACCCGAATACGACCCATATATTTAGCATGTCTAGTACTATAGACCATAACCTGAGATATATAATGAAAGGGTTACCCACTATGTAGCCCCTTTTTTTATAATCACAAACAAACAAAAAATACTATGAAATATAAGCAACAAGTACATACAATACACAATACAAGTACACAAATTAAAACATGTGAAAACTAGTATGAACACTCGGGAAAAAAGCTTTACTTGTGGCCATTCTTTCACAGTTCAGATCGTTGGGAGATGAAGAAGAACCTGAGTCTCAATTTCCAAACAGCCGGAGGTCAGGAAGGGAAGAAATAATTTTAGTGGGTTGGACTCAAATAGCAAGTATAGTAGCTCTATATTATAAAACTTCATGAGTTTTCAAATACGGTTTATAATATATTGTGTCGGGTTTAATTTTTATATGGGTAACTTGTTTAAGAAGTGCGAGTTACGTGGGTTCTATATGGGAATTGCTAGTCAACCCACATCCAACTCGTTAAATTTCGTTTCAATCGTGTCGACCCGTTTACGACCCATACTTATATGAATAAACCCAACCTTCCAACTACGTGTCGTGTTCGTGTAGGGTCGTCGTGTCAGCCATTTTGCCGCCCCTAAGATTAGTATGTTGCAGTTCTGAGTTAATGTTTACTTCCTTCAGGAAAAAAACTGCAAACATAACGCTAATATGTCTTCACAACGGTGACTCACTGTCCAGAATCCGTTGCTCTGCTTCAAAAAAGTGTTGATCGATCACCAAAATAGGTACAATAAATCAAAATCGAATAAAAGGATGAAATGAGCTCAATTTTGTTCAACAGAACATGTAGAGAAACCACTTATCTTTTATTTATAGCTACTAAAATGCATCAACCCATTGCACTTGCATATACCCCATCCATTCACTAAAGAAAAAAAACTATCTTCTATCATTTACAATAAGTTTCTCTTGAGAAAAATCAAATGGATCCAACCATTAAAGAAACTAGAACTTCTCAAATTCCTCTCATCATATAGTTATATTAAGATCAATCCTAGGCTTCTTCATGGCGTCGGGCGACAGAACCGCGGTGTTGCAACGCGGACACATCGGTTTTTCCCTCATTATCAGCACGTAAAGCAAACAATTGGGGCATCCGGCGGCGAAAGACGAATACAACTTCTCCCTGTGATCCGTGTCGCCGCTGCATCCCTTGATCGACGACGAGTAGGAGGAGTTGGAAGGCGGGGAAGACGACTTGGACTTTGACATGGACACTGAAATGTCACGGCACAAATAATCTAAGAACTCAAAATTGCAACAGATTAGTTAGGGTTTGCAATTCGTGTCACCAGTCGTGTTCCTATCGAGTCATATTAATTTCGAGACCCATTTAGGGTAAACCCGAACCCGACCCATATATAAAGTGTGTCTAGTACTATAGACCCTAACTCGACCTATATAAAAAACTGGTTACCCGTCGTATGGCCCGTTTATTTTATATAAACGTGAGAAAACTAATATAAACAATCGGGAAAAAAGCTTTACTTGTGGCCATTCTTTCACTGTTCAGATTGTAGGGAGACGAAGACAAAGTTGTGTCGCAATTTCCAAACAACTGGAGGTGAGGAAGGGAAGAAATAATTGTGAGAGACTGAAGAGTTTAAGACCTCGGTAGACTTTTTATAGGAACTAGGGTTAATTTTAGTGGGTTGGGCTCAAATAGCCAGTATATTAGCTACATATTATAAAACTTTATGAGGTTTTAAATACGTGTTATAATATGTTGTGTTGAGTTTAATTTTTATACGGGTGACTTGTTTAAGAAGTGCGGGTTACGTGGGTTCTATATGGGTTTTGCGAGTCAACCCACATCCAACCCGTTAAATTTCGTCTTCAATTGTGTCGACTCGCTTACGACACAACCACATATGACTAAACCCAACCTTCCAACTTCGTGTCGTGTTCGTGTGGGGTCGTCGTGTCAGCCATATTGCCGCCCCTAAGATTAGTGTTATGTTGCAGTTCTGGGTTAATATTTACTTCCTTCAGAAAAGAATCTGCAACATAACACTAATATGTCTTCACAGCAGTGACTCTCTGTCCAGAATCCGTTTCTCTGGTTCAAAAAAGTGCTGATCGATCACCAAAATAGGAACAATAAACCAAAATTAAATAAAATTATGAAATGAGCTCAATTGTTCAACAAAACATGCTGAGAAAAACACTTATCTTTGATTTATAGCTACTACACATCCCTTCACTAAAGTTGAAAAACTATCTTCTACCATTTACAAAAAGTTTCTCAAAGAAAAATCAAATGGATCCAACCATAAAAGAAACAAGAACTTCTCAATTTCCTCTCATCAGATAGATATATTAAGATTAATCCTAGGCTTCTTCATCACGCCGGGTGACGGAACCGCGGTGTTGCAACGCGGACACATCGGGTTTTCCCTCGTTATCAGCACGTAAAGAAAACAATTGGGGTATCCGGCGGCGAAATACGAGTATGATTTCTCCCCTTGATCCATGTCGCCGCCGCATCCCTTGATCGACGACGAGTTGGAGGAGTTGGAAGGCGGGGAAGACAACTTGGACTTCGACATGGACACTGAAATGTCACGGCAAAAATATTCTAAGAACTCAGAACTGCAACAGATTAGTTAGGGGTGGCAATTTGTGTCATCAGTCGTGCTCGTGTCGGGTCATATTCGTGTCGAGATCCATTTAGGGTAAACCCGAAACCCATATATTAAGCGTGTCTAGTACTATAAACCCTAACCCAAATTATATATAACAAACGGGTTACCCGTCGTGTGGCCCGTTTATTTTATAAAAACGCGGGAAAACTAATACTATGAACAATCGGGAAAAAACTTTACTTGTGGCCATTCTTTCTCAGTTCAAATTGTAGAGAGATGAAGACAAAGGAGGTGAGGAAGGGAAGAAATGTTTGTGAGAGACGGAAGAGTTTAAGACCTCGGTAGACTTCTTATGGGAACAAACTAGGGTTAATTTTAGTGGGTTGGGCTCAAATAGCCAATATATTAGCTCTATATTATAAAACTTTACGAGGTTTCAAATACGGGTTAGAATATGTTGTGTTGGGTTTAATTTTTATACGGGTGACTTGTTTAAGAAGTGCGGGTTACGTTGGTTCTATATGGTTTTGCTAGTCAACGCACATCCAACCCGTTAAATTTCATCTTCAATCGTGTCGACCCGTTTACGACACAAATCCATATGACTAGACCCAACCTTCCAACTTCGTGTCGTGTCCGTGTGGGGTCGTCGTGTCGACCATTTTGCCGCCCCTAAGATTAGTGTTATGTTGCAGTTCTGTGTTAATGTCTACTTCCTTCAGAAAAAAATCTGCAGCATAACTCTAATCTGTCTTCACAACAGTGACTCTCTGTCCAGAATCCGTTACTCTAGTTCAAAAAAGTGCTGATCGATCACCAAAATAGAAACAATAAACCAAAATTAAATAAAAGCATGAAATGAGCACAATCTTGTTCAACGGAACATGCAGAGAAAAGCACTTATCTTTGATTTATAGCTACTAAAAGCATAAACCCATTGCACTTGCATATACCCCCATCCCTTCACTAAAGAAGAACAACTATCTTCTATCATTTACAAAAAGTTTCTCAAAGGAAAATCAAATGGATCCAACCATAAAAGAAACCAGAACTTCTCAATTTCCTCTCATCAGATAGCTATATTAAGATCAATCCTAGGCTTTTTCATCGCGCCAGGCCACGGAACCGCGGTGTTGCAACTCGGACACATCGGGTTCGCCCTCGTTATCAGCACGTAAAGCAAACAATTCGGGCAACCGGCGGCGAAAGACGAGTGCAACTTCTCCTCGTTATCTGTGTCACCGCCGCATCCCTTGATCGACGAGGAGTTGGAGCAGTTGGAAGGCGGGGAAGACGACTTGGACATGGACACGGACCGCTTCTTGCTGGATGTCTCTTTCTCCGCTCGCTCTAGCGCGGACCTCACTTTATCGAGCGTGCACACGCTCTGGTAATTTGGCGTCGCCGCCGTCGCAGACGAGGAGAAAAGCTTTAGGTCTAAGCTGGATTCATCAAAAAGGGTTAGGGGCTGTTGCTTTGCTGCTGGAGGGAAATTCAAGTCCTGGAGCTCTGAAGTTTCTCCCCTCATGGGCTTTTTCTTCTTGTCTGCTGATGTGTTTAGGGAATGTGGGGAGTTGCACCTTTGAAGGTAAATCTTCCCAGTCTGTGATAAAACAAATGTCATTTAACAAAATTAAATAATGAATTAATTAATTAATAAATAAATGAAATTTAATTTCATTTGAAATTTTCAACCAGAGCATTAAATGCATTGAGAGATTACAGGGATTAATTGGATAGAGACTAGGAAACAAAGAGGCCCAATATTTAAAAACCCAAATTAAATGATCATTACGCACCTAATTAATAAGATCTTTCACATGGGGATCTCTTTCAAAGTTGAAAGGAATACTAATCTCTATCATGTACCTACATCATTTTGAATAAACATGAAATGGAAATGAAATTTCATTCCAAGTTTTCTCCAATGTTTTTCCAATTCTGCGGTTACTTTGCTTCCAAACAAAGTGTTCCAGAAAGTGATCATTCTTATCTCAATCAAACCATGCATAAAAATAATGAAAAAAATAAAAAGAACCAGTAAAATAGTCAGAGAGAACAACCTCGTACATGAATGAATCTATCTCTAGTAAAAAAAACAGATGAACCCTAAAGATAGCATGTGAATGATGATGATGAACACACAACCGTTGAATTGCACTCCCATTAATGGCATCAGAAACGAATTAAACCGCTCTAAATGCGCAATATCTCAGAATTAATCAGCAAAGATACTCCTAAATTCGATTCAAAACTTACAAAAAAACATAGCAACACAAATCGATTCAATTTCAATTCCAATATCAGTTTCAGTTTCAGTTTCATTGAGGCAAATTCATCAAACACCCAGAATTCAAAATCAAAAACCCAGAAAGGGGACAATACCTGCAAGTCAAGACGCTTCTCCCAACCAGTGGGAACCTGCATATCAAGGTCCAACTCCTTTGATTCAAGCTCACAACACCCACCAAGCAAGTTCCGGGTAATCGGCGCAGCGGCCGATTTCCCACCACCATCAACGTCCCTGTTCATCGTCCGACCAAGATAGCTCACGTCGGTGACCATGTAGAAGAGGAAGAGAAGATGATGAAAACAGAGGAGTTGGAGAGAGGTGGGTAAGTAGTAGAAAGAAAATGTGCTGAGTAAATGGGAGGCTTCCTCAACGTTATATTTATAGGAGATAAGGACGAATTTAAAAGAGAAATCAATAAATGGGGTATATATTGAAATAATGATTTTTATTGGAAAATTTAATTTATAAGCATAGGTGTGTGTATATGTGTATAATAAATTGGGTGGTGTATTAATGAGGGTCATTGAAAGGGTTTAAATGGGGGGTGGAAGAAGAAAGGGAGAGCAAATGTGTGGGGTCCATCAGTAATGGCGGCATTTAATTCTAGAGGAAATACGGTACTAAGTACTACTCCCAGTAGTGGGAAGAGGACAGCTGTGGCTTTATTACACGCTCCACATTACTACTACTATTGACATTATAGTCCCTTTTCTGTTTTCTCATAGGCACCTATACAATTCCGTATCTGCAAACACTTCCACGTAAATTGTCAAAGAGAGTGTGCCACAGTATTCTAGTAATACTACTGTTCTTCTTTTTAGGTATTTATACAACTATATTTTATATTCTAATATTTTTTTGTTAAAAGCTGGAGCACATAGAAAATATTTATATTACAATCAAACGAGACTTGTTGTGCTAAAAACAACATTTCTTCTGTCTCGCAAAAATAGTCAATATTTCTATTTTGATATGTCTTAAAATAGTTGTCCATTTACATTCTCAATATTAAAAATATTATAAAATTTCAATAATACTATTCATTCATATTCTATGTGGCTAATTTTGGAGAAAACAAACTCAATAATAATAGTAAAAATAATATGTTAAAATGCGTAGAGGGTGCATTAATTAAATGTCGCAAAAAAAGTTATAGTTTCAGAAATGGGATACCTAATTGCTGAGTAACACAACCACACATACAATCGATCATACGCTTTAGTATGTCCAAACCAAAATACTAAATATCTACATGTTTAATATTCCCGCCGTCCCATTTTGTTTCTTCTTTGACTTTTTACAGATATTAATCTATTGGAAAAGATTTCAAGAAAATCTTGCATTACTGAAATTATCTTTACATTTTAATGATGAAAGTACGTGTGGATGAGTAGATTCGTATAAAAGGACTGTAATCATGTAATTAATGAAGGGTAAAGTATAAAATAGTTGTAGTGGTTGTCATTTCAAAGAAGACAAATATTTTAGAAAAAAGAAAGATGACAAACAAGACAAAGCAAATAGGACGGAGAGAATAGTTAATATGACAACGCAAAGTTTGATACATGTGTAATCTTATTTTGGTCATGTACTCAAGATTAACCCAACAAAATGACACGACTTGATACAATAAGTATATATAGTTGTACATGGCAAAATCTATATTTTAATATATGTAATGTGGTGTTACTTATACAAAGTTCTTCGTGTTTGTTACCTCTGTCCTGCTTATATCGTCCTATATTTCTTTTAAAATAATTTAGATGTAATTTAAATCGTATAACGATAAAAGAATTTATGTTTTCTTTTATGATATCTTTGATTTCGTGTAACTCTACAACCTTATGAAAATAATGATGAATTCTTGTATGATTATGGCTTTGTTACTTTTCTCGCCATTTTGACAAAGATAATATAAAATGTAGTACTACCTCTGTTTCGCTTGTTTCAGCCTACTTCACTTTTTGTCACTATTCACTGGGTTACTTTCATCCGGTGATTTGATTAGCAAAACGATACAAGAATTTGATAATCTTTGCATGGTGTTATAAAGGAAAGTTTAGTCTAAAATACCATGAAAAGAATGTTAGAAAATTACATCATTTTAGTACCCAAATCACCTAGTCAAAGTGACTCAGTTACGGGTTAAAAAGTCAAACGCAGACGAAACAGACGAAACAGAGGTAGTATATCTTATATGTGAGTCATTAGCTCACAAGAAGTATTTCCAATAACTCCGTGATCGAACAAATAGGGAAGCCTAACTAGGGAATACTTTTTACTCTTTATGAACTTATAGACCCTTCAGTAATAAAAAAATGACAATACTCTCCCCATGAAATCATATAACTCTATCTTCCACCTACCCCTATGAAATTTTCAATGCTAGATTCTACGTGTGAGTTAATGCTGTGACCTGTGTGAGTTATCCGTGAGATAAATCTTCCACCATTAATGAAAAAGTTAAAGAGAAAATTTTCCATAATTTCAAAATTTGAATTGAGTTTTTATACACCGGCCTCATTTATTATTTTCTTTGATACCCTTTATTTGTTTTGGTAATATTTGACTTTTTATTTATTTCCTTGAAAAGCGCCTTGATATTAGCTCTGGGCATGAGATTAGGAAATTCTTAAATTTCATCAAACAAAACATTGATTATCAGTTAAACTGCTGTCAATTGCAATTTTTACTTTTTAGTAACATTATGGGTGATATTTAACTATTGTTTCAATCGTTTTATTTTTTTCTTTCTTCAATTACTTGGTAAATGGAAAGAAGTAAAGACATTCATAATTAATTTCTACCATTCACGAATGAATATTTATTGCATTGAATTATTTATTCAAGAGTTACGATACGCTTCAGTGCCATCTTAATTACTTGATAAATATGGTTGGTGATGAATTGTTGAAATATTTTGAATACAATCAATTTATTACTCCTGTCACTTATAGCAATACTTAATGATCATAAAGAGATGCTTCGAAAAAAAATCATAAAGAGTAAGTGATTTGTAATTTTTTCTTGAGAAAAGAGTAATTTGTAATTAGTTCCTATAGACATTGGAAATGTTGTCAAATAAATTTATACCATTGGAGACTGATTTTATAGTGACTAATTGAAAAAAAAAACGCATGAATATAGAATAATGAATAGGCCACGTTTAACAAGTTACTGGTGTTTATCAAAAAAAAATGTTTTAAGGTGCAGTTATCTTGGTGGACAACATAATTAGTAAAATACATAACAACAATAGAACGTGGTATGCTATATGAGAACATTATAAAAGTTCAAGTTGAATGTGTGTTAGTAAAAGTTCAACTTAGAAATACGATATCACGATTATTATATTTTTTTATTAGATATATACGTATATTATATGTATAAATATTAATTGTTCGAATAAATATACGAATGCGTTTCTTAGTTAACACATATAATGAAAGAGTTCTTATTTCCTGATAAAAAAAAGGAAAGAGTTGTTATTTATCATATTTATATATTTTCACTGTTTCTTCATATATTTTAACTTCACTAATAAAATGTATACTCGTTTGTATTTTTTTTAAACAGTGACTAAGATACCCACTCTCTAATTGAATATATGCCAATATCGGACTGAAAACGATGTTGGGCTAATTTATTTTAACTTCATTATATACGTATATTATTTATATAATAATTATTTGTTCGAATGAATATATGAATGCGTTTCTTAGTTAATACATATAATGAATGAGTTCTTATTTATCATATGTATATCTTTTCACTGTTTCTTCATATATTATAACTTTATTAGTAAAATGTGTACTCGTTTGTATTTTTTTCAAACAATGACTAGGATACCCACTCTTTATTTGAATATATACCAGTATCAGACTAAAAACGATGTTGGCCCTTCACTAAATTGAGTGCATTATTTCAAAAATAATTAATATCTTCGTCATTATTATATATATGCTAAGTGTGTGTGTATATATATATATATATATAATATACATTATTATCTCCTCAAAAAATAACATATATTAGTCTTAATATGTGTATATATATTATTCTAAATATAAATTATATATTATTCTTGATATATATTGTATATAAAATAATATATAATATACTATTCTTAATAATTTAAGTTATACTAATTTGCACTGTCTTATACTAGTAAATATTTAAATGGAAAAAATAATGACAAAACTTTTATTAGTATTTAATTTTTATGTGCTATAATATTTTGGATAATATGATGTTGTATGTTCATTAGAAGTTTTATTCCAAAGTATTATATGTTAAAACATCAAATACGAGCATTAAACATTATTGCTTAAAAGATTGGGTTTTTTTAATTAGGTCTACAGTTTATAAGAAATGCATATAAACATAATTTAATTATATGTATGCATGAGTGTTAGTCGAAAATATTCTGACTTGTGACTAGCTATTGCCCGGACATGAATGTCATCCAAACTTGGGAAAAAACTCGATGTGCTGCCTATTATTAGGATCGGAAGTTCTTGATCACGTATCCCATTCATCCCATTTTGCGATTTGTGCATGGATGTTGTTGACTTGTCTGATTTACTATATTCGCGTAAAAATATTTGTAATTCTTATGAAATGTCAACACATAAATTTGTATACCTACTTCAAAATGACTAGTAAAATGGGACAGTTGAAGTATATGTTTAGCCAACTGACAATACCTTATTAAAGAGAGAAGAAAAAAAGTTCATAAGCAAAGAGACGGAAATAATTTAATGTGAATTTGACCCAAATAAAAAACAAAGAATGAAGAAAAACCAAAATGTGAAGCGTGGACTTTGAATTTCGCATTTATGAAAGGATAAAAAATTAATTTTATAATACTCGAAGAATATCAAAAGATCTCCCATCTTCGTAAGTAAGTTAGCCATAATGACATTGAATGCGGCATTTATGTTGTTGAACGAACCTCCCCTCGGTTGCTTACGCAATGTTTTTACTTATTTTTATCACCACAAATCTCTCTTGTACTTAGTGTTTTCACTTTTAACTTTTTAGTGGACAAAGTAAAAAAGAAAAAGTACCGTTCTCTTCTCACGAACTCGTGTTCATTGATACTATCATGAGAACGTGTGATGTAGCTTCTCAACAGTCATAATTTCATTTTATTAATAAAAGAGGTACACATTTATTAAGACTTTAAATCTATTAGAAACTGAGAAATCTCCATTTTCATTGATGTCTTTCGATTACAAAGCTTAGAACACAAAGGAGAGAGCTCTGCTCTATATATTCAACTAGAGGGGGGAGGTAGATGTAAATAACTGAAAGAAGTAACAACCTAGCCTAGTCAGCGCTTGCTTGGCAAACAAGAGCCAATCAGACTGTGCCACGCAGTCTGATGGTTGGTGCCTTATTGAAACGACGCCGTTCAACTAAAGGGGACGGAAAATTTCAAAAGCTAACGTTCAAGTAGATCCAACGGTAGCTGCTATTCTTCTTCTTCTAATCCAACGGCTACTGAACACTCTCAATTCATGTCATCAGTTTGACATGAATTCCAGTTTAGTCCAAGCTGAAATTGATGTCTTTCACTTTCAATTTTGATACCCTCCCACAAGTTGAGGAGTGCAGTGATAACACTCCCAACTTGGACATTAGAAAGTGAAAGATGGGAGATGGCAAGGCCTTTGTCAGGAGATCTGCCAACTGATGAGAAGTAGGCACAAACTTGAGACTTATGACTTGCTTTTGCACCATATCACTCACAACATGACAGTCAACTTCAATGTGCTTTGTCCTATCATGAAAGATAGGATTTTCAGCTATCTGAATTGCTGATGCACTATCACAGTAGATGATGGGGATGGTGAGCAACTCACGCTGCAGATCCTTAAGCAGATACAAAAACCACTGCACCTCACTTGCTGTTGCTGAGAGACTTCTGTATTCAGATTCTGCAGAGCTCTTAGCAACAATGCTTTGCTTCTTTGACCTCCATGAGACAAGAGACTCACCAATATAAACCAAATAACCACTTGTACTTCTTCTGGTATCCAAACACCCTGCCCAGTCAGCATCTGTGTAGGCATGAATTGTCAAACTGCTTGTAGCTGAATAAAATAGCCCTTGCCCAGTATTTGACTTCAAATATCTCAATACATGATGAGCTGCCTTCATATGAGAACTAGTAGGCTGTGAAACATATTGACTCAACTTATGCACTGCAAAACACATATCTGGTCTTGTATGACACAGATACAACAGTTTGCCAATAGTCTTTCTATAAACAATGACATCAACTGGTTTCAAAACATCTCCAGATTCTCTCCTCAACTTATTAGTTGGCTCCATTGGAATAGAAGCTGCTTTGCAATCAAGGTAATGGAATTCATGCAGTATATCTTCTGCAAACTTTCTTTGACATAGGAAAATTCCATTATCATTTCTTGCCACCTCAAAACCTAGGAAGTACCTCAAATTTCCCAGATCTTTGAGCTGAAATTTGTGGTTCAAAGAACATTTGAGAGTTGTGATGACATTGGCATTGTCCCCAGCTATCACAATGTCATCCACATACACAAGCAAAGCAATAAAGTGTCCCTCTACTCTCTTAGTGAACAAAGTGTAATCTGTTTTGCACTGATTAAAACCAATTTCAATAAGAGTGTTGGAGAATTTACTATACCACATCCTTGAAGCTTGCTTAAGACCATATAAAGATTTCTCCAATTTGCAAACCAGCTTTCTCTTATCCACACCTGGGTTATATCCTTCTGGTAAGTCCATATAAACCTCCTCTTTCAATTCTCCATGCAAAAATGCATTATTGACATCAAGTTGCACAATGTGCCATTCTTTCAAAGCTGCTATAGCTAGAACACTCTTAAAAGTAGGTAACTTTGCCACAGGAGAGAAAGTTTCTGTGTAATCTATTCCTTCAGTTTGAGTATACCCCTTTGCTACAAGCCTGGCTTTGTACCTTTCTATAGACCCATCAGATCTCAGCTTAATCTTGTATACCCATTTGCAGCCCACAGTATCATGTCCAGGTGGTAATTTTGTTAAGATCCAAGTTTGATTTTGCTCTAGAGCTTTGATTTCTGCATTCATTGCATCTACCCACTTTGAGTCCTTAACTGCTTCTGCATAACTTTCTGGTTCTTTCATCATTGAGACTTGAGCTACATAATGATCATACCTCTCAGAGAATTTAGCTGATTCAAAAATGGGCTTAGAAATGTGTGTCTCTTTCTTTGTTGAGTTTGATTTCTGAGCTGACAAGACATACTCACTGAGATAAGCTGGAGTTCTAGATTGCCTTTCTGACCTTCTTGGAGCTGAGATATTTACTGTTGTTGTTTCATTGTTGTTGTTTTCTTCCTCTAAGATCTCTTCCATGAATTCTCCATTTTGCTGAATATCATGATCTTCTTTCTCCATTACGACTGCTGGTAGAGTAAAATCATTAAACACTGCTCCCCTCAGATCATCAGTTTTCTGAAAAGGAAAGACTTCTTCATGAAAGACTACATTTCTTGTAACTTGAAATGTGCATGTCCTCATATTATATAACTTGTAACCTTTGACTCCAAAGACATAGCCAATGAATACACATGTGTCTGCCCTGGGGTCAAATTTGTGTCTTCCTTGCTTCAGAGTAGATGCATAGCACAAGCAACCAAAAACTTTGAGAAACTCATAATCAGGCAAAGTTTTATGCATAATTTCATATGGAGATTTGTTATCCAAAATGGTTGTAGGCACTCTATTGACGAGATATGCTGCAGTCAAAACACAATCACCCCAAAACCTGACAGGGAGATTAGATTGAAATCTCAAACTTCTAGCCACATTCAGCAAATGCTGATGCTTCCTTTCCACTACTGAATTTTGTTCAGGTGTTTCAACACAGCTCAACTGATGCACTATTCCCTTCTCAGCAAAGAAAGGAATCAGTCCCAACTCTTTGGCATTATCACTTTTGAACTTCTTTATTGATGTCTGATATTGTGTCTCAATCATCTTGCAGAATTGGGGAATGATAACAATGACCTCAGATTTATGAACCAAAAGATGCACCCATGTCATTCTACTCTTGTTTTCAACAAGTGTCAAGAAATATCTGTGTCCAGAGTGTGTAGGTGTCCTATAAGGACCCCAGATATCACAGTGTATAAGTTCAAATAGCACATTAGATCTGTTCCCTCTTATCTTATAAGGCAACTTCTTCTGTTTAGCTAATGGACAGATATCACAATGAGTGTTATTCACCTTATTTTTGCAATCCAAAGATCTCATCATTCTTTTTAACTTCATATCTGAGAGATGTCCTAATCTCTTGTGCCATATTTCAGAACTCACCTTCTCAGATAAGGCATTCAAACTCAAAACTGCATTTGTTTTATCATTTCTTCCTCCATTTTGTATGAGATAGAGACCTCCAATCTTGGTCCCAACTCCCAACACCTGTCTAGTCTCAATTTCCTCAATATTACAGCTATCTTTAGCACACACAAAAACACATTTATGTGTATTTGTTAACTGAGACATGGACACTAGATTGAACTTGAAGTCAGGTACATATAGTACACTTTCCAAAACCAAAGCATCATTCAACTTCACTTTGCCAATAGATGACACTAACACCTTATCTCCATTTGGCAAATAAACATATGTATCTCTTACAGAAATCATGTCATGCATAAGTAGCTCATTGCAGCACATATGATCAGTAGCACCACTGTCAATAATCCATGAATCTGGCAGCATAATGTTTGGAGAAAAAGTAGATTGAAAAGAATATGAGCTTACCCCTCCCAGAAAGTGATGATTGTAACTGTTTTCACTTGCATTGCTTGGAGAAGATTGTTGGAGAGGACTATCCATGCCATGAGAACTTCCAGAACTTGTATTTCCATTATGACTGGCATTTAAATTCTGCATTTGATTGTTGATGTAGCTCATCATTTGTTGACATTGACTTTGTGTAAGAGTGGAGGACTGCACATCTGCATTGACACTTTTGGATCCAATTACATTATGAGCTTGTGCCTTTCCTTTTGGCTTATAGTTAGGTGGATAGCCATGTAACTTCCAACACTTTGCTTTAATATGGCCAGTGCCTCCACAATGATAACAAGTAGGTTTGGCATTGTAATTTCCATGAGCATTTGAATTAGAACCTTGAGTAGAATTGTATCCACCTCCATCATACTCCTTAGGACTTCTAGGTGGCATAGAATTTGAATACATAGCCACATTTTGCTGATTACTAGAATACATTGCCATTGGATTCAAAACTTGAGGTATACTAATCTGTGACTGCATTTCTTGCTGAACAACCTTAGAGAAAACTTTGTTCATACTTGGCAAAGGATCTGTCAACAACAATTGATCTCTCACAGAAGTATAAGAGTCATTTAGCCCCATCAGAAATTGCATCACATAATCTTCCTCAACTGAACTCTGCACTCTACCACATTCACAAAAGAGAACTGTCTTGTAATTACTTAACTCATCCCACAGAGTTTTTAATTTTGTGTAATAAACTGTAACAGTCATATCTCCTTGCTTCAAAGAGCTAATCTCCTTTTTCAATTGAAAAATCTTAGGTATATTCTTCTGTGAGAACCTCTCAAACAGATCTATCCATATCTCCCTAGCTGTTGTTCTATACATAACACTTCCAGAAATGTCCCTAGAAACAGCACTAAGCAGCCATGAAATCACCATAGCATCACATCTCTTCCAAACTGGATAGAGCTCATCACCTGGATCTGGCATCTCAATGCTTCCATTAACAAAACCTAGTTTGTTCTTAGCTTCTAAAGCTACAAGCATAGATCGATGCCATGTATTGAAATTTTCTCCAGTTAAGACTTGAGAAACCAACACACTACCAGGATTTTCAGAATTACTGATAAAAAATGGAGAAGAGCTTTCTGTGCTCGGATTCATACCTCTCCCAGCTCCTCGCTGCGAGCCATTGACACCGAACTCTCCATCGGTCGCCATCTTCAAAACACCAGATCGGCTACAACCTCAAATTGCAGCACAAACAGATCTGGTCCTATCTCTGTGACCTTCAAATCACAGCACCCTCCCTTGTTGCTTCAGATCCAAAAACCCTAGCTCGTGCCAGCCAGCTGAACCGAGCTCTGATACCATATTAGAAACTGAGAAATCTCCATTTTCATTGATGTCTTTCGATTACAAAGCTTAGAACACAAAGGAGAGAGCTCTGCTCTATATATTCAACTAGAGGGGGGAGGTAGATGTAAATAACTGAAAGAAGTAACAACCTAGCCTAGTCAGCGCTTGCTTGGCAAACAAGAGCCAATCAGACTGTGCCACGCAGTCTGATGGTTGGTGCCTTATTGAAACGACGCCGTTCAACTAAAGGGGACGGAAAATTTCAAAAGCTAACGTTCAAGTAGATCCAACGGTAGCTGCTATTCTTCTTCTTCTAATCCAACGGCTACTGAACACTCTCAATTCATGTCATCAGTTTGACATGAATTGCAGTTTAGTCCAAGCTGAAATTGATGTCTTTCACTTTCAATTTTGATAAAATCTTTAATAATAAGCTGGTGTGATTTTTTCTTCATTAATGAAAATAAATTTGTAACTGTGAGGATGTCATGTCACGTTCTCATGATAATATCAATGAACACCAGTCCATGAGATCATCACTCAAAGAAAAATGTACTACTACCATTCTTGATAAATTAGTTGGTCTTTTTCACACTGTTAATTATTTATTACGAAAATCGATTCGAGAAATTTTTAACATATAAATAAGGATGTGTCTCGTACGGATCGGAAATAAAGTAATAGTTTGTTTAGAAGAAAAAAATGCATTAGCTCTTAATTAAAGTAGTTGTAAACTAGAATTTAACCCGTGCAATGCACTATAAAGTTTTGAATCCACAAAAATCAATAGTGCTGTAATAATTCATGTATACTGCACTCTATGCAAAATAAAAATACTGTGAGGATTTTTTTTAGTATCACGTTTCAATTAAAGAAAGTGAATGTAAAATTATTCAAAATAAATTAATTCTCACATTTTAGAGTGTAGACCATATGGTGTACGTATGTAAAAAAATTGATGTAGTTAAATTTAGGACTCTCTAATGTGACATTCATTTTCTATGAATAAGTCCACTTGAGCTGAAAATTCAAATCTTTGCCTTCTCAATCGGAAAAGAGATAGACACAGAGAGAAAGGTTTTGATCTAGATTTGGGCGAGGTGTTGGCGGGATTCCATGTTTTGTTTCATTGTCCACTTGAGCTGAAAATTCAAGTCTTTTATTTTTTATTTTTTAGGATTAACATTAAAAATTGAGAAGACTACATTATGGTACTATCTAGAAACCAAGCATGATCTGTTTGACTCCACTACTCTTCCTCTTCAATATTCAGACTTCGAAGAGAGAGACGATGCGCTGTCATTTTGTTGGCTCTACTAGTCCATTTCCAATGAATCTTCTCGAGAAACTTCACCTTCTCTTTTATGCACAAACAAACTTCTCTCACCATTGTTCTGTCTTCCGTCCGGTGAGATTCATCATCTGGAACTAGATCAATTAAGCTTTTACAATCTCCTTCCACCTGTAGATCTTTGATATTGAGGGAGATCGCCAAATCTATTCCTCTCTTGAGCGCTAGAGCTTCAGTCTCCTTTGCTCTATTACCCCACTTCAACTTTGTTGCAATCGCCACCTTCATTTCACCATGGTGACCCCAGATAACCGCTCCTGCACCGGCCTTCCGACGGATAAAAGACCAAGTTCCGTCAAATTGGAGCTTTGAGGGGGACTCCGATGACGGACTTGCCTGAGTTGTCGTGAAGCTTCGATCTGGGTCTTAGTGAACTGCTACTTGTAGATCCGACTCCGGTTTTCGGAGAACGCTTTCCCATGATTATCGGCTGCATGGTTGACCTGATTGCGTCGTTGCGAACGAAATTGTTTCTATTGCTCCATAAAACTCAGGTACCAACACATAATTGCTTTTGCTATTTCGTTGTGAGTCGCTTGAAAATATTGTAAAACCAATTGGTTCCTGCATTCAAATCTTCCATCTTTGTCCTTGTTTATGCACTTAAGAAGTTGTCCCGAAATGGGCGAATTGATTTGCACTCTACAAGGGCATGTTTGGCATATTTTGCCTTTGAGCAAAATGGACATTTTGTGTCCACTGCGATTCCTCTTTTCTGTAACTTGTCCTTCGTGGAGAGTATATCTTTGTAGACTCTCCAAGCGAACAAGATGATCTTCCTCTGAATCTTAAGCTTCCACAATTTGTTGATCCATTTATGCACACTATTTGAGCTGCCTGGGGTTGTGAGGTACCTTTTTTTGGTTGCTAAAAGATTATAGCCAGATCTAACTGAATAGCAGTCGTTGTCCTCATAATCCCACACCCATTGATCAGGTTTTGGGACATTTGAGATTTTAATCTGTTTAACTTCTTCAACGTCTACTGGAATAAGAACTTGTTCTAGTTTTGCAACGTCCCATTTTGCTTCCTCCCTGTTAATGTAACTGTTGGCTCTTATTTCTGCGTTTGGTTGAGATCTAGAATAAGCTTTGAACTCTGGTTTTCTGTGAAGCCAAGGGTCACTAAATATGTTAATGGTACTGCCGTCTCCAAGCTCCTTCCTCATAACCTTTTCTAGAAGTTGAAGCCTCGCATGGATAGACCTCCAGGCAAAGGACGGTAAGGATCCGAGTCTAGAATCTATGAAATTGTCTTGAGGGAAATACTTTCTCTTCAGTATTCTGGCAACTAGACTCGTACGGTTGGATAAAACTCTCCAGCTTTATTTTGCTCACAAGGATAAGTTGAAATCTTGCATGTCTTTGAAACCAATTCATCCGTCTTCTTTGTTTCATTTCATCTTGTCCCACGCAATCCAATTAATCTCGTTCTTATCTCCATTCCCCCACCCAAATGGTCTCGTAAGTTGTTTCACTTTCTAACAGGTTCTCGTTTGAAGGGACAAGCATAACATAGCATAATTGGGGACGTCTTGGACAATTGCTTTGAGCAAAACTTCCTTACCTGCAACAGATAAATATTTTTCTTTCCAAATTTTTACTTTATTATTAACTCTATCAATAACAAAATTGAAAGTGAGTTTCTTATATTTCCCAATTGTTGTGGGCAGGACCAAATACCGTTCGTGCGACTCCACGCATTGCACCCCACACGCCATACTGATAACGTTCTTCACCTCACTTGTAACATTAGCGGAGAATAGGACTGCCGACTTAGCTAGATTTATATTCTGTCCCGAGGCTCTTTCGTAATCTGTAACAATTTGTAGCAACTTTGTAATATCTTCATTTCTGGCTCGTGTAAAAAATATGCTATCATCGGAGAAGAAAATATGGGATATCGTGGGACCACTTCTAGAATCCTTGACTCCAGACAACTCCCTTCTCGACACTGCATCAATGATGAGCCTGGAAAGTCCTTTGCTACACATCAAGAAGAGGTACGGAGAGAGGGAACACCCTTGCCGTAAACCTCTCTCAGGTATGAAACTGCCCTTCACAACTCCGTTAACATTAAATGCATATTTAACTGACGAAATACACCTGTTAACAATACTACTAATCTACTAAAAATCCTAGCGCCGATTCCCAACTTGACCATCATAGCCTCAAGAAAGGTCCATTCTACGCGATCATAAGCTTTGGTCATGTCAACTTTGAGAGCCACGTACCCTCAATTTCCTTTCACCCTGGTTTCCATTGTATGCATAACTTCAAATGCTGCCAAAATATTATCAGCAATTTTCCTACCTGCACAAAATCACTCTGAGTTTCACCAATGATCTCATTAAGGAAGGGTTTAATTCTGTTCGCCACCGCCTTGACTACGATTTTATAGACCGTCGTACAAAGACTGATTGACATGTAATCTGCTGGAACTTGCAGTTGCTTAATATTTGGGATCAAAGTAATGTTTACATCATTTAACTTGTCAAGACTACCCCCTCGTTAAGAATATACAAACACGTTTTTGTTACCTCACCGCCAACAATAGCCCATAAATTTTGGAAAAACAGAGGAGGAAAGCAATCCGTACCTGGGGCCTTTAAATGATGCATTTTCTTAAGGCATTATAAACTTCTTTCCCCGTAAAAAACCTCTTCCATGTTCTATCGAGCATCCTCCGAGATCAGCTTCAGAACCTTTTGTGTAACTTTATCTATATCGACTGTAGGCTTCTGCGATTTGTAGACATTTCTGAAATGCTTATGAAGAACTTATGCTAGGTGTTCTTCACAATTGACCATCCCATCCTTGTTCAGAAACCCGTTTATTCGATTCCTTGTTCTGTGGTGAGAAGCTTTTTATGGAAAAAATTGGTGCTTCGATCCCCTTTCTTGAGCCATAACGCTCTACATCTTTGTTGCCAGATGGCATCATACTGTCTAAGGAGTTTATTTAACTCTCTCTGAGAGAAAAGTTCATTTGAGAAATTTTATTGTCAGAGTTTTAGTTGAATCATTTGATTTTTTTGGTGAAATTGTTTTTTTTTTTGTCGTCAACCGGGTTTGAACCCGGGACCTCATGCAGGGGCTTCCAACGCTCTACCACTTAGGAAGAAATATTTGTATAAGAAAAAACATATTTTGTCTCAAACTACTTATTTGCTGACTTTACCTTAACTTTCCATTCACTTTTTCATTTTGTGGTAAATAAAATTTTAAAAAAATGTTCATTCCATTTTCTTTGATATGGTCTAAGGCACCGCACGTAGAAATGTATGATAACCTTTTAAATTTCTCCTTATATTTGTATTCTAGAAATTTATCATTTCCTATTCTCGAGATAATTTGATGTGATAACATAGTAATTTTATTGGTTAGAGAGAATATATTTGCTCTAGTATTGTGATTTGTGATCATTTCCTTCTCAATATTCAAATTTAACTTTCATTTATCAACCATAGTATTCGAAATTGTGTTTATATATTCACTGGTCAGTAGGTAGATAAAATTTTAAGTACAAATTACGGAAAATTGAAACAAAGGGTCAACAAGAAAATAACATAATTAAACTTAGCACAACTCTCTGACAACATGCAAGAATCTCATCAGAATTAGCATGAACACACACAGTTCCTACATCAAAGATTCGGAGAAGTCAGACAATGGATCCAAAAATTATAGAAACACTACCAGATTGGGGGAAGAAATAGTTCTATATCACAACTTGAAAACTTTGGGAAAAACAAAACAAACGAGTCCCAAAATTTAAAATAAGTTATAGATTCACTTGAAGTACAAATCATTGACTGCATATCTTAGATTGCGAACATGCAAGAGGAGCACACACCAAAGAACACACCATCAACGCAAACTGCATGTTGGGAGCCTCCACTAGAGGGATTGGTGAAGACTAATTCATATGGAACCAAGCACCCCACCAATGAGACGACAGGAGGGGGAGCAGTAATTATAAATCATTTGGGTTTGTTCGTTGCCAACCTAGAGGCACCAGACTGCAAACTCAGCCAAAGACGTCGATGTTGCAACAATGAATGAAGGAATCCGACTGGCGCATACATTGAACTTGAGGAAATGGCTATTGAAGTGGATGCAATGAAGATTGCGAAGGAACTCAACCGGTGGGAGATTGAAAGACAAAACAACACTTCCAAAGCGGTGACATCAATGAAAGATAGTTGGATTCAATCAAGACGGTTCGAATAGGTAAAATTACGCTAAAGAGGGCGCACCACCAACTAGGTAGCCCACCATATCGTATCACATGGGCTTAAACATGACTTAAAATGAGCTTGGCCCAACTTGGAGACCAGATGGGCTAGCCAACTCTTAAATAATGATGTAATAGGCTACCCTGACCCAACCAACATCTGATTTATATATTTTACATAAAAAAAGAAATATTCTGCGTGATGAAGATTTCAAACACAATGTTTACCCCTTGATTCATTCACATTAGACTTTAGTAAATTATTTAATTTTGACATAAGACATTCACATTAGACTAAAGTCTTAATAACAGAAATGACATGTGATCTACGTGTTACAAAATAAATTATATTAATTTTAATTGTAAACTATCGAGGCCTAAGAGGGATTTTGATTTTCTGGTCTGAAGCAAATGGGTGGACCTAAGTTGTGGAAAATAATTGATAAAAATAATTTTGAAAATCGGGTTTAATTGGGAAGTACATCCTGATTGGGATATCATGGATGCTCAAGCCTCAACAAATGCATCACTTCCATGTAGAAGCCTCTGTAAAAGTAAATAAATAGTCCTTAAAGGATTGCGGAGAATATAAATGGTAATAACGCAAATGCACATGAAGATTCTTGGCTATTGAAATCAATTACCTACAAACCTTTAGTCAAGTTACAACAATCGACAACACTGATAGTGGCAGACTTCATCACGTACAAGGATCATAAAAGAAATCACAGGAGTACTTCTTCCAATAGACCCATATGAGAATATAAGAGTTACTATATCTAGATCCCTAACAGAAGACATTTGTATTTGGACATTAAAGAAGGATTAAGAGTATTTAAACATACACATGTTATGAAATTTCCAAGTCAATTAGTGCAGAGATTTGAAGTACAAATGAAGGATTCACAAAGCCTAAAGCAAAATCTTGGCTTATAAATATGTGGCAATCGAACGATCCAAAAACTTATTTAGCCAGTTTGGCGTGCGTGACACAGCTCTCTGGCAACATGTTATAATCTCATCAGGATCAACATTAACACACACAAATTATGTCCAATCTGTAGGAATGAGACATAGGATGCAACTAATCTTTTTTAAGAGATGCTCCTACAATGAAGCAATCTTGAAAAGAAATTTTGGCCCACAACTCATACATCCAAGATTTGGAAAAGTCACACAATGGATAGCAGACCATGAGAAAAAATTATTTTGTATCACATTTAAAAACACAAGAGAGAACGAAACAAACGAGTCTTCCAAAATGTACAAGAAACTACGAAATCACTTGAAGTACAAATTAGTGACTGCCTATCTTGGTTTGCGAACATGCAAGAGGAGCGCACACCGAAGAACCCGCCATCAACGCAGACTGCATGTTGGGAGCCTCCACCAGAGGGATTGGTGAGATTAATTCAGATGGAACCTGACACCCCAACAATGAGGAGACAACAGAGGGAGCAGTAATTATAAACTACCTCGGGTTGTTCGTTGCCGACCTAGAAACACCACTCACGATGGAAAACTCAGCCAAGGACGTCGACGTTGCAACAATGAATAAGATTACAAAGAACTCAGCCGGTGGGAGATTGAAAGACAAAACAACACTTCCAAAGAGGTGACATTAATGAAAGATAGCTGGACTCAATCAAGACAGTTCGAATATGTACTAATACACTACAGAGTGCGTACCGCCAACTAGGTAGCCCACCAGATCGTATCACATGGGCTTAAACTTGACTTAAAATGTGTTTGACCCGACTTGGAGACCCAATGGGCTATCCATCTCTTAAATAATGATGTAATGGGCTACCCTGACCCGACAAAAATCTAATTTACATATTTTACCTAAAAAAGAAATATTATGTGTATGATGGTTTCAAACACAATGTTTACCACTTGATTCATTCACATTAAACTTTAGTGAATTAATTAATTTTGACCTAAGACACTCAAACTAATAGAAGTTTTTTATTTTATTTTATTTTCTTCTCTAAAGTCTGTATAACAAAAATGACATGTGATCTAGGTGCAACAAAATAAATTATATTAATTTTAATTGTAAATTATCAGGGCCTAAGAGGGATTTTGATTTTCTAGTCTGAAGCACATGGTTGAACATGAGTTGTGGAAAATAATTGATAGCAATAATTTCACAAATCGGGTTTAATTTAGAAGTATTACCCTTATTGGGACATCATGGATGCTCAAGCCTCAACAAATGTTTCCTTTCCTTGTAGAAGTCTCTGTAAAAATATAGAAATAGTCCATAAAGGAGTACACTGGAGAATAGAATTGGTAATAGCGCAGATGCACATGAAGATTCTTATATCTTGAGACCAATTACCTACAAACAGGTAGTCAAGTTAGAACAATCGGCAACATTGATAGTGGCAGACCTCATCACAAGGATCATCAATGAAATCCCAAGGAGTACTTTCTTCTTATAGACTTTAATGAGAGTATTAGAGTTACTATATCTAGATCCCTACCATAAGACATTTGTATTTGGACATTTACGAAGGATTAACAGTATTTAAACATACATGTTATGAAAATTTCAGGTCAATTAGTGCATAGATTTGAAGTAAAAATGAAGGATTCACAAACCCTAAAGCAATATCTTGGATTATATATATGTGGAAATTGAACTACCCAAAAACGTATTTAGCTAGTTTGGCGTGCGTGACACAACTCTCTGTCAACATGTTAGAATCTCGTCAGAATCAACATTAACACACACAAACTATGTCAAATCTGCAAGAATGAGACATACGATTGAACCAATATCTTTTATGAGATGCTCCTACAATGAAGCAATCTGGAAAATAATTTTTGGCCCACAAATCATACATCCAAGATCTGAAAAATTCAGATAATGGATCCTAGAAATGATAAAGGCACTAGCAGATCAGGAGAAAAACATTATTTTGTATCACATCTGAAAACACTGGAGAGAACGAAACAAATGAGTCTTTTAAAATGTACAAGGAGCTACAATTTCACTTGAAGTACAAATCAATGACTGCCTATCTTGGACTGCGAACATGGAAGAGGAGCCGAAGAACCCACCATCAACGCAAACTGCATGTTGGGAGCCTCCACCAGAGGGATTGGTGAAGATTAATTCAGATGGAACTTGGCTCCCCAACAATTGAGCCGACAACAAGGGGAGCAGTAATTACAAACCATATGGGTTTGTTCGTTGCCGACATAGAAACACCACTCACGACGACAAACTCAGCCAAGGGCGTCGACGTTGCAACAATGAATAAGATTGTGAAGGAACTCAGCCGATGGGAGATTGAAAGACAAAACAACACTTCCAAAGCGGTGACATTAATGAAAGATAGTTGGATTCAATCAAGGTTTGAATCGGTACTAATACGCTACGGGGGCCCATCGCCAACTAGGTAGCCCACCAGATCGTTTCACATGGGCTCAAACTTGACTTAAAATGTGTTTGGCCCAACTTGGAGACCCAATGGGCTAGCGAGCTCTTGAATAATGATGTAATGGGCCACCCTGACCCGACCAACATCTAATTTACATATTTTACCTAAAAAAATAAATCTTCTGCGTGTTGATGGTTACAAACACAATATTTACCACTTGATTCATTCACATTATACTTTAGTGAATTATTTAATTTTGACCTAAGACACTCTAACTAATATAATTTTTTAATTTTATTTTATTTTCTTCTCTAAAGTCAGAATAACAAAAATGACATGTGATCTATGCGCAACAAAAATAAATTATATTAGTTTCAATTGTAAATTATCAATGCCTAAAAGGAATTTTGATTTTCTAGTCTGAACCTCAATTGTGGAAAATAATTGATAACAATAATTTCACAAATCGGGTTTAATTTAGAAGTACTACCATGATTGTGACATCATGATTGCTCAAGCCTCAACAAGTGCCTCCTCTCTGTAGAAGTATGTAAAAGTAAAGAAATAGTCTGTGAAGGAGCACAATGGAGAATAGAAATGGTAATAGCGCAAAATGCACATGAAGATTCTTGGCTCTTGAGGCCAATTACCTACGAACCGCTAGTCAAGTTGTAGCAATCGGCAACACTGATAGTGGCATACCTCATCACAAGGATCATCAATGAAATCACAAGGAGTAATTCCTTCGAAAAGACTTAGATGAGATTGTTAGAGTTACTATATCTTCATCCTAACAGAAGACATTTGTATTTGGACATTAACGAAGGATTAACAGTATTTAAACATACATGTTATGAAATTTCCAGGTCAACTAATGTAGAGATTTGAAGTACAAATGAAGGTTTCGCAAACCCTAAAGCAAAGTCTTGGCTTATAAATATGTGAAAATTGAAGTACAAGAAACTACCAATTCACTTGAAGTAATCAGTGACTACTTTTCTTGGATTGAGAACATGAAAGAGGGGCGCACACCAAAGAACCCACCATAAACACTGACCGAATCCCGTTGGGAGCCTCAAGCGGAGGGATCAGTGAAGATTAATTCAGATGGAGTCTGGAATCCCAACAATGTGGCGGCAGTAGGGGGAGCAGTAATTACAAACCATCTGGGCTTGTTCGTTGTTGACCTAGCAACACCACTCCCAACGGCACACTCAACCAAGGAAGACGAAGTCGCAACAATGAGCAAAGGAATATGACTGGCGCATACATTGAACCTGAGGAAAGTTATTTTCGAAGTGGATGCATTGAAGATTACAAAGGAACATAATCGTTGGGAGATCGAAAGACAACAAAACATTTCCGAAGTGCCAACATTAATGCAAGATAGCAGGATTCAAGACGGTTCGAAGAAGTACTAATATGCCAGGCACACCACCAACCAGGTAGCCCACCAGCTCGCATCACATGGATGTATTTGACCCAACTTGAAGACCAATGGGCTAGTCAACTCTTAAGTAATCGTGTAATGGGCTACCATGATCGGCAACATCTAATTTAATAAGATAATTTTTTCATAAAAGGAAAATAAAATATTCTGCTGATGATGGTTTCAAGTACAATATTTACCATTTGATTTATTGACATTAGACATTAATGAATTATTTAGTTTTGAAAATTGTGGAAAATTGTGGAAAATTGTCGGTAATTGATAACAATGATTTGACAAATCGGGTTTATTTAAGTATAAATTACATAACTAATATCCTTTCGAAAACATTACACAACTAATATGAAAGAAATATACAACTCACATAAAATGATAAAGAACCGGTTTGTTAGGCATCTATTAAAAAAAAGGAAAAACATCTCAAGAAAACTAAAACAAGTTTTAAACTTTTTAATATTAAAACGAATTTGTTTGTAAACATGCATAAATTTTTAGAAATCTACGTCAACGAGGAAATTTGACCCATAGGATTTAATACATTAATTTAAGTTATTTGGGAATGCTGCAACGACGTAGAAAGTTGTTTGAGAATTGATGTGAGAAAAAATGCTGCTTTGAATTGTAGGTAAAATATGTTTGGTAAATGTTGTATAAAAAATATGATGAATTGTTGAAGCAGTTGCTTAATTTTTGGTAAAATCTATTGAACATGCCGCGAGAAATTAAAATGACAAAAAATGCATCACATGTATGAATTTCGTAAACAATTGATTTTTTCAAATAGTTCAAGTTTAAAACCGACTATGGAGAATCAATTAAAAATCATTTTCCAAAAAATAGTCCCTTACCTGCTTCTCAAAAGTTAATGTTGGACAATACTAGCCCTTTGCCATAGACATTCATTACAAGTTTATGCACGTACAACATCTCAAACTATATCACACTTGTAAGGTTTTATAGTAGTAATCTTACAATTGTTTCACACAACTTAAGTTTCTACCGTAATTGGTGTCAATAGAACCACAAAACTAACAAAATAATTTCACATTGTTTCCAATTACTATTGTTAGGCCGTGTGTATAATATTCTGAGGTTCACACTCATATGCATAATAACATACTCTTGTTTTACAAAATTGCATTGTAACTAGTGTGATGAATAATTATTCTGTGCGATCACTTATACACCTTATCCGTATTTCAAAATTGTCGGGCATATAAAAATTTCTCACGCCCATCACAAAATTTTATTAAAGAGTATACTAAACTGTAGCTGAGAGTTTGTCCTTTTAAAATTATGTTAGCCCGGTAGGTACGCCACATAAATAAAAAAATAATAATTTCTTAGTGAGGACAAATAAATCCAATTTTGATAAATCCAAACAAATTAAATGTAAGAAAATGGAGGGACTAACAAACTTTTTCATTTGTCTGAATAAGAACAAATAAAATTGAATTACTCCTTCTAGGTTAGCTAAGGTCAGAAAATGGAGGGACCATGGGAGCATTAATGAGTGTTTGGATTTGTTAACAAACTGGAGATGGATGGATAGAAGCAACTTGGGTAAGGGACAAATATATCATTAACTGCTCAATTAAAAGTGTCCATGCAATAGCAATACCATTGTGGTGCAGTTTCAATACGTTGACACCATGTTGAGAAAATTAATTTTATTTTGACATCATCTGTTACCAAACTTTTGGTCTCTTCCCCATCCCATAGGAACCAAACAAAACCTGCAATTAAGGTTCTGAAAGAAGCTGCACCCTGTTCTTCACATGGTTGTGTAACTTGTGTTATATGTGATCGTCATTGTTGTAGGGGAGTCCCCTGCGGATCAAGGCAGTGACTAGAATTGGAGATATCGTCATAATTGTTGTAGACTTGAACTTATCTTTTTCTAGCATCCAAACTGGACAACAACTAGTCAAAATGGTGGAAATAGAGACCGAACAGGAAATCAATTGTTAAAATATAATAAGACGATAGGAGAATCTTGAGAAGCTATAAGGTGAGTTTGGTGTTGACTTTTTTTGTGGACTTTAATCCAAAATCCACTTTTCAGCTTTTTGGACTTTTTGTTAAGGTTTGGTATTCGTTTTTTTGAGTGAATTTGGATTTTGGATTTTCAAGTTGTAGTGTAGAAAATGTGGAAGCAAAAAAATTGGCTTTTGGTGGATTTTTTTTGTCTTTTTTCATCATATCATACAAATGACAATAATATCCCCACTAAACAACAAAACTGACACATCACTGACCTTCAATAAATAGAAAAAAAGAATAAAGTGGTAAGTTTCGCTAAACAACAAAACTGTCACATCACTGATTTTTTAACAATTTTTGTTTTTTTTTTTTTTTTTTACCAAACTCATGCATCTTTTTTCTTGACATTTTGTGTCACGGACTTTTTTCACACTATCTTAAAAGACAACTTAAAATCTTAAAAGTCCACACCAAACCCACCCATAGACTTCCGATATTTGAGATGTTTGAGGTTGGTTCTTTTAACTTCTGTAAAATTTAGTCAAATACTAACCGATATTTTGGACTTATGATCCAGTTGGTTGAAAACCTTCCAATCTCCGCGTTTGTCTCATGTACCAAACATTATCCCCATGAATGCACACACATATAGCTGAAAGACACCTTGACCCCATGTTTAGGCGTAATGAGTTAATGACACATTGCTCGGTTTAGCTTGGATAAAGTCACTCTACGGACTATCCCCTCGTAATTGATGGAGTCCAACCTCGCATGTAATGACATTTTTGGCCCAAGCGGTAAGATTAATAGGATCTCATACAAGAAATTAAAACACCATAATAATATTACAGTTATCACAAGAACATAGCCCAAGCAAATTAAGCCGTCAGGTTGTTGGTTGGGTGGAATTGTGTTGGGTTAGAAACTAGTCGACCCGAACTCAACCCACATCAGT
Organism: Linanthus parryae; assembly: GCA_023055425.1. Classification (NCBI taxonomy): domain Eukaryota; kingdom Viridiplantae; phylum Streptophyta; class Magnoliopsida; order Ericales; family Polemoniaceae; genus Linanthus; species Linanthus parryae. The sequence continues at coordinate 120,161,698 of JALGPY010000004.1, read as the reverse complement.
TTTGTAAGTGGTTGTAGGGGCGAGGTTAGCCTTGTTTGGATATTCAGAATTTTGATATACTAATACCAATATTGTTATATAAAAAATCTATGTATCCAAACAGTCCAATTGGCGCGTGGTAACTGATTGTTGTAGTTAGGGGTGAGCAAAACCCGCCCAAAATCGGACCACCCCACATCAAATCGGTCCGAATTTAACATCATGGTTCGGGAGTTGGCAAAACTGCTTAAAACTAAACCGGCTAACGTTTTATATTTTAAAATTACAATTTTTTATTTAGATACATGATTTATAAATTAAGCTTTACAAGTCAACACTATAATTATAATTGATTTTCTCAAGTCATTCCTCTTTCATAGAAGTACTTTATTTTATCAACTCCAAACATGTATACCAAAACAATGATCAAATCAATATAGTTTTTCAAGTAAAATTTCAATTTTTTTTTATCTCAATTAATTGATCTGAATCGGAACGACTCGATAAGTTATGATTGATTTGGAATTCACAAATCATTGGATAGATACGGATTGAACATTCCCTGACCGGATTTTATGAAATTGATGCTGTTGAAGAATTTTCTCTCGCCTCTCTCTAGACGGTTATGGATGTAGATCACGCTTTTCATGGTGCACCGCCGGAACCTCCGCCGGAACCAGTCGTTAACGGTGACATTGAAGAGGCTCTGCGCCGGACTCAGAGTAATTTTAAGCGACGCTTCGTTGATCCGATGGTCGATCAGTTAGAAGAGCGACGTTCCTTTTCGAAAACTCTAATCAGAGCTCCGATTGGAATTTACATGGCTGAGGATTTCCCTATCGGACCTCCAAGTTCTGGATCTGGAATCGTTCGAGAAAAACTCGCCGATGGTCGAATCAGCGTTCGAATAGAAGGAGCCACACTTCAACGGCTTCACCGACCTTGGAGTCGTGCCCTAATTGTTCGAATTTTGGGGAAGACGCCGGAGTATCACTATTTGTACGATCGCTTACTGGCCCAGTGGAAATTGTTTTGTGGTTTCGAGCTTACCGATCTCGAGAATGGATGTTACTGCGTTCGATTCTATTGCCGTGAAGATTACGAGCGTGTGTTAACTGGTGGCCCTTGGATGGTGTTGGGACGGTACTTGACAGTCAGGAAATGGAGTCCTCACTTTGATCCCTTCGCAGATGAAGTTCAAACAACTCCAATCTGGGTTCGATTGAAGAGTATTTCCCTGGAGTATTTTGATGAGGAAGCACTAATGGCTCTTGGAGAGGCTTTTGGGCGATCTATCAAGGTGGATATGGCTACAGTAGCGGCGGGTAGAGGTAAGTATGCACGGATCTACGTGGAGGTTGATCTATCGCAGAGTTTGCTTCCGGCGATTATTGTGAATGGGAAGGAGATTCTAGTGGAATATGAGGATTTTGATAAAATTTGCTTTCATTGTGGCCGTTTTGGTCATCGCAGAGAGACTTGCCCAGATCTGGTTGAGAAGTATGATGCGATGAATTCCAACTCCGGCAATGTCTCTGGTGAATCGAGTTCAGTCAATCCTCCTGCTCCCCCGGCTAGACCGGAGTTTGGGGACTGGATGGTGGCTAAACCTCGCCGGAAAAATCAGAGGCCTTCGAAGAAGACGGTAAACTCAAAGACGGGTATGGGTGGTCCGGATCAGAATGGAGCTAATACGGGTAGTGGCCCGATCCAAAGTGGTGCAAATGTGGGTCGTGGATCAAGTTCATGCCCAAATAAACTCAGTACCAATGGGCCACAGACCTCCAGCGAGACTGGGCCGGATCTTAACAAGGAAGTGGGTCGTGATATCGGGTTGATGGGGTCACGTTTTAATGTGTTATCTACGGGGGATGGAGGTGCTCCCGAGCGTACCGGATCTTTTCCCAACGCGACAGGTCAGCGTCCTCCACCCAATAAGATTTTGCAACGTGGCAAATCTCTCAAATCTCCCCTTAGCAGAATTGGGAACGGCGTTTCGGGGTCAAACCCTAATTCTTTCCCTCGCAGACCGCTTGCTTCAATAGATTTTAATTATGCTGAGCATGGTCTTACCTCGCCGGTGAATCCGTTTGCTGTTTCAACTCACGATGGCCGGTCTTTTAATCAATCGGTTAATTCGCGACGAAGTAATTTTCCCGGTGAGCGAAGGGTGGCATCAACCGGTATTAACAAAAAGGACAGATGGATAGATCTGGTGGAATTTTCAATTCAGAAGTGGTTCACGCCTCCGATCGAACCAGTTTGGATGGCAGAAATGCGGCTAGCTCTACCAATCAGGCAGAGGATGTTGGTCCAGGCTCTGGATCCGTTGGTGCCAATTAGTCAGTTCTCTGACTTATTTCTGCAAAGTTTCCCGATGAAGATTCTTTCATGGAATTGCCGAGGTATAGGTAATAATCTTACGATTTTCTCTGTTTTAGAGTTATGTCGTTGTCACAAGCCTAGTGTGCTTTTCATTGTGGAGCCTAGAGTGGATGGCTCTTATGCAGATAGGATCTGTAGAAGATCAAGTTTTACTCATGTTGAGAAGGTTGAGGCTGTAGGCTTCTCAGGTGGTATCTGGGTTTTTTGGAATAGTAATGAGGTAGAGGTTGAGATTTTGGCCACTAACTCTCAAATGGTGTCTGGCTTGATCAAGAGAAGTAATCAAGCTGAGTGGATTTTTTCTGCAGTTTATGCTAGTCCCTATCCATTGAACAGGGAGGAATTGTGGAATTATCTAGTCAATTTTGCTAGTGCTCATAGCCTCCCTTGGTTGGTTGCTGGAGACTTTAATCAAGTCACAGCAGCTAATGAAAAAAGAGGTGGTAAACCAGTTCAGAATCAGAGATGTTCCAAAATGATTGACTGTATGGATAGCTGTTCTCTGGTTGATATGGGGTTTTCTGGCCCCCAATTTACATGGTCTAACTCCCAAAGTCCTGGCATTAGGATTTGGCAAAGACTTGATAGGGCTTATTGCAATGAGAAGTGGAGGTTACTTTTCCTTGAAGCATTGGTTAAACATGTTACCAGAATTAATTCAGACCATCATCCTATTTTGATTGATACAACTGGGTTGGATACTCCTGTTCCTTCTCTTAAACCTTTTAGAATGGAACTTGCATGGTTTACTGATGAACATTTTGCTGATGTGGTGCATCAAAACTGGATTCCTGAGAGAGGTTTTGCTGGTACCATCAACCACTTAACTGCCAAGCTTCAAGAATGGAATGTGCAGGAGTTTGGTAATATTTTTAAGAAGAAGAAGCATCTTTTGGCTAGGCTTGATGGGATTCAGAAATCTTTGGCTATCAAAGATAATAAGTTTTTGTTCTCTTTAGAAAAGCAGCTCATAGAGGAGCTCAATTATGCTCTTCTTCAAGAGGAGCTCTTTTGCTTTCAAAAAGCAAGAATTAACAAAGCTCTTCTTGGTGACAAAAATACCAGATTCTTCCATCTCACAACTATTGTAAGAAGAAGGAGAAGTAAGATTAGTATGCTTCAACTTGAAGATGGAGTTTGGTGTGATGATCAGGAGCTATTAAAGACTGCTGTAACTCAACATTTTCAGAACCTTTACTCTGAGCCTGGTCCTGGACATTATGAGTTTGCTTGGAAAGGAAGTGTGTTAACTGAAGATGAGATTCAGTTTTTAAATAACCCTATTTCTGCCCAGGAAGTGTGGGGTGTGGTAAAGGTCATGGATAGCTACAAGAGTCCTGGACCAGATGGAGTAATTCCTTACTTTTATCAACATCAATGGCACACTGTTGGTAATGATGTGGTGCAAATGGTGCAGAATGTTGTTTACTCTGGTCATTTACCTCCAGGTATCAATGAAACTTTGATCACTCTAATTCCTAAAGTGGATAATCCTGTTCATTTTGGTCAATTTCGACCAATTATTCTTTGTAATGTTAGTTATAAGATCATTACTAAATTGCTGACTCATAGATTGAGAAGCATTTTTCAGAGGTTAATTCACCCTAATCAATTCAACTTTTTGCCTGGAAGAATGGCTTGTGACAATATTTTGCTAACCCAAGAGGTGCTTTTTAGCATCAATCACATGAAGAGTAGGAAAGGGGGTTTAGCAATCAAGGTTGATCTTGCTAAGGCATATGATAGAGTGAGGTGGTCTGTGCTTCATCCTATTCTTTTGCAGATGGGTCTTCCTAGTAACTGGGTGTCTTTGATTATGGATTGTGTTAGCTCTCCAAGCTTTAGAGTTATTTGGAATGGGGAAAAGCAAGACTGCTTCTTTCCTCAAAGAGGAGTCAGACAAGGTGATCCCATTTCCTCTTATTTGTTTTTACTCATTATGGAAGTTTTGGCTCAAAAAATAGAAGCTGCTGTTTCTCAAGGGAAATGGAAAGGAGTTAAAGGTGCTAGGGGTGACATTGCTGTCACACATTTATTTTTTGCGGATGATCTGATACTTTTTGGTGAAGCTACTGAGAAGCAAGTTTTGGTTATGCAAGCAGTGCTGGATGAGTTCTGTTCTGAAACTGGTCAAGCAATCAATTTGGATAAGTCTAAAGTTTTTGTGGCCAAGTGTATTCCCAGAATGAAAGCCAAGGATCTCAGCCATCTATTGGGTATTAGTATTACTGAAGATTTAGGTGCTCATCTTGGTATGCCTATATTACATACTAGGTGCAGTGCCAAGCATTACCAGTTCCTCATTGACAAAGTAAAAAAGAAGTTGACTGGTTGGATGGCTTCTCAGCTATCTTTAGCTGGGAGAGCCACAATTATTCAAACTGTTTTGCAAGCTTTGCCCAGCTATGCAATGCAGTCCACTATTCTTCCCAAGTCAGTTATAGATGAAATTGATCAATCTTGCAAAAAAATTCTGTGGGGAGGATCTGCTGAGAAGGCCAAGCTTCCTTTGATTGGCTGGAGTACAGTTAGGCTTAGCAAAGAAGAGGGAGGGCTAGGGTTTAAAAACTTAGCCCTCTTTAATTTGGCAATGTTAGGCAAAGCCAGTTGGAGGTTGTATGATGATCATAACTCCCTTTGTTCCAAGATTTTCAGACAAAAATATGGTTCTGAAACTGTTAGTTCTCACCATTCCAAGGTGTGGAGGAATTTATTTAATGCCATCAAAAATACAAAAGCTGGTAGGGGCAAGAATGTAATTTCTGGCAGAAACACTTTGTTCTGGCTGGAGCCTTGGCTAGGTAAGCTCAAGTTGATTGATTTTGCTACTAGTGTAGTGGATGAAGAAATGTTGAGTTGGTCAGTTGATCAATTTTGGCAGCAGGGTTCAGGGTGGAAAACTGATCTTCTGAGTAATGTTCTTCCAGAAGGGATTTTAGAGCTTCTCTCCACCATAACTATTCAGCCTGATGTTGCAGACCTTGACAGAGAGGTTTGGGTAGATTCTGCTTCAGGGAAATATTCTGTGTCTTCTGCTTACAAGATTCTTCAATCTGAATCTGGGGATCAGTGTGTTGATAAAAATTGGAAGTTGGTTTGGAAAGTGAAGGGAGTGCAAAGGCACAGAACTCTACTCTGGCTTTTGAGACATGATAGGCTTTGTACTCAACTGATGAAAGCTAAAAGAGGTATCATCCTTTCTGCTGCTTGTATTTTTTGTGATAATTGTTCTGAATCTTCTTTGCATGCCATTAGAGATTGCCCCTGGGCCACTAATATATGGAAAGGACTGGTTAGGAGGGATTTGTGGAATGATTTCTTTAGCAAGGATCTGGTCTCATGGGTTGATGAGAATTTATTGTGTGATAATTGGGGTGATTCTGATACTCTTCCATGGCAATTGGTCTTTGTTTCTGCTGTGTCTAGCATTTGGCTATGGCATAATAAAAAAATTCATGAGTTGAATTTTAACTTCCCTAGTGATGGGAAGTTCAGCATCTGGGCTATGGCAAAATTCTTGAATGATTCTCTGAAGTTGGACATTAACAAGATTCCCAAAATTCCAAAATGGGTTCAATGGACCCCCCCTCTGAGAATCAGCTTAAGATAAATGTTGATTGTGCTTGGTTGAGTGCTTCTCTGGGCTTTGTTGTGGGAGCTGTTTGCAGAGATAGTGCAAGTTCTTGGTTATGGTGCTCACAGAAGTGGTTTGGCCCAGTTTCGGTTTTGAATGCTGAGTTGTGGGCTGTTCTTGAAGGTTTGCAAGTGCTGGAGTCATTTGGAAAAAGACATGCTATAATTGAGTCTGATTCTCAAGAATGTATACAGCTCATTGAAGAAGGCACTGCTTCTTATCCTTTTTGGCAGAGTGTGGCTGCAATTAGAAGCTTGTTAATCAAGACTGAAAGCTCAGTGGTGAAGATTTGGCGGGAAGCTAATTTTGTAGCTGATAGTGTAGCTAGACATTGTCTTTCTGTTAGCAGGAATAGAGTTATTAGCTTTGTGCCTCCTCACTACTGTCTATCACTTGTTGAAGGTGATAAACAGGGTGTTGGTAGAGTTAGGTTTATTTTGTAAGAGTTGTGTGAACTCTCCTTTTTACCGGAAAAAAAAAAAAATTCCCTGACCCAAGAGTCATGTAGAAATTTTTAGCAAGACTGGTCCAAACCTGTGAATGCTCATCCTAGAGTGTTCTGAACTTTTCGAAAAAATGTTTCATTTGTGTACCGCCCTTCATATAGGCCCAACATAATTGTACCAAAAGGTTTTCAAGATGAGAGTCGCATTAGGATTGGGCCTAGGAATCAAAGGCCCACCACTCCGGAAAACACGCGGCCTCAGAATAAAAACTAGTCATCAACATCATCATCACATAGTAGCGTAACATCGCAGTGATAGAATTGTTCTCTAATCGTCGTCTACTAAAGAAAGTCTCTCATTCTTCTCTCTACAAACCCTCGTCTTCTCTAGCTCTCTGTGCCTTTCCTTCCTTCGTCGGAAAACAATCAATCATGCAGATCTTCGTCAAAACCCTCACCGGAAAGACCATCACCCTCGAAGTCGAGAGCAGCGACACCATCGACAATGTCAAGGCCAAGATTCAGGTCCCTTCTATCCCTCTCTACCCCGATTTCTTCTCGTTTCTAGGGTTTTATCTGTTCCAATTTTGTGATTTTGTGATTTCGTGATTGTTATGGTTTGAAATTGTTATAATCGAGCAGTTATTGTTCGGGAACGAAGCTAGGGTTTACTGAATCGATGGTTACCGAGTCTAGGGTTTACTGAATCGATGGTCACAGAGTCTAGGGCTTTTGGAATTGATTGCTTATGGAGATATGTTAATGAATCTGACCTTCACCGTTGGTCACAGAGTGGTTTTTGGACATTGTTTGCTTATGGAGATATGTTAATGAATCTGACCTTCACCCTTGGTAAACAAAGTCTGATTTAAGTGGATTTAGTGTTGGTAGATCATTATTAATTTGTTTCTCTGTTGTGGTTGCATCTGGTTAGTGTATTCTGTAAGGAGTTCTGGCTTTGTGAGAGTTAAATCCCAATTTCATCAACTATGGGAGGCTTTTTCCAACTGGGGTTTGTTGTGGTTGTTTATATAATCTGCTGTGGTGTTATGTTCTGTCTGGCCAAAGTTTGCCCTGGGTTTACAATTTACATTTAAGATACATTTTCCTGCTGCTAAAAGAGCTCTGAGATGAGATCATGATATGTTTTTTTTTGGAGAAGTAGATCATGATATGTTTTGGGGTAATATAACATGGCATTGACTTCTGATCACTCAAGCCCTAGTTGTATAGAATTGAAGTTGTGGTACTTCATAGAAACTCAGTATTGTCTTTGACCATGGAACCTATTCGTTATATGTATTACTTCAGTATTTTCTGTGCGTCTCATGATCAGTTATGTCAGGGGAGCTATGTGTAGTCAAGCTTTACACTGTTGATGATTCATTAAAAAACAACTTCCTGTTGGTCGTCTGTAGCTTTTTTGTAGCCTTCAGATAATTATACTTGATGCTACTTTGCGTGGTGATTCGTCTTTTCCAGATTGATGCATATACAAATGGAAATCTACTGAGTGTGGTAGATGAAAATGTGCGAATTTAATCGTCACATTTATCAATTGGAGCCGCAGTTAGTCATTTCCATGTATGGTTAATGTTAACCATACATTAATTGAGGGATTTGATAAAAAAAAGTTGATAAAATATATAGTGGATATGGAAAGGAACATCAATTTTAAGCTATGTACTCCGTATTTATCCCGATGCCAACTGGAAGTTAAATTACTTTGGCCGGAACTTAGGAGTAACAGTTGGGATTAATAGCGATAATCGTATATATCCGCTGCAAAAATCTACCAAATTTACCCTAATTATATAATAATACGAGGCCTTAAGTAGGTAACTGACAACAGTAAGGACGGGACTGGATGGTAGATAGTTCTGATGGGGTTTCATGGAAGTCATGACATCGTTGGACTTAGTAGCGATGGAAGTTGGAAATAACTTTTGTTATGAATAATACTTTGTTTGCGTGATTACATTGCTGTTCTCATTATTCCAGCTCTATTTATATGAAGTTCAAGTTGCTCTCTATGCCTCATTTTTTGGCTTTTCAAATTGCAGTCTGATTACATCCATTGAATTAGGATTTGTTGTATTGGTTACTTTTTTGTCCTTGGAACATTTGCTTGGTCTGTTTTTCTTAGAGCCTAATCTTATTTGTCTTTACAGGACAAGGAAGGTATTCCGCCAGATCAGCAGAGATTGATATTTGCTGGAAAACAGTTGGAAGATGGTCGAACTCTTGCAGACTACAATATCCAGAAGGAATCAACCCTTCATCTTGTTTTGAGGCTAAGAGGAGGAACTATGATTAAGGTGAAAACTTTGACGGGCAAAGAAATTGAGATTGACATTGAACCAACTGATACAATTGATAGGATCAAGGAGAGAGTTGAGGAGAAAGAAGGGATTCCTCCAGTGCAGCAAAGGTGCGTACACTTCTGAAATTTGTTTTGCTCAAATGCCAGTTTATTACGTTTGTTGCATATGTAGTATATGTTCACTTGTCTTACGATCTTTATTTCTTAGTTTCTATGTTTTTTGACCAATCCCATATCAGTAGTTAGGTTTGTTTATGTTTTTATGAGGATGTGTTTATGTTGTTGATTGCAAGTAGGCCTGTCAATGGGCAGGGTTCAGACCCGACCCGACTCGGACACATTAAGAACCCGATCCATCTCATGTCGACACAGACCAGACCCATCATAAAGAGACCCGTTCAAGTGAAGACCCCAACCCGCCCCCGATGTTTCTGACCATCACATCCGACCCGACTTTTTTCTATTATTAATTTTAAAAATGATATGTATATCTTATTTTTTAAGATGAGAGATTTTATCATTTTAGACCAAAATATAGAACACTCTGCGAAACAACCAAGGCGTCTGATACTGCAATTATAAAGCTTTCCCTAAATCATATTAGTAGAAGGTAAGCAAAGATACAGTTCAAAACTTTTCAGGTTTGAATACTACACATTTTGAATGAGGGTAAAAGACACTTGAAGCCATTTGGATGGAAGTGTCCTTCAATCAAACTAGAGGGGGTGAAAGTGTTACCCATTGAATAATTGATTAACACCTGTCCCAAGAGCACTCGCCTCTTATCTTATCTTGAGAATCCTTGCACAAATTGCTCCTGCATTGCCCTCACTCTGCTCCCTTCGGCCTTCCCTCACCAGCAATAATTGTGAGGTTGGTGATAATTGGTTTAGAGTTGGGCTCGAGTTCCGACAACGACAGTTGAAAAAGCTGCACAAGTTCTTCCGTCCTTGTTGGAGGAGCATCCTTAACTTCCAGAGTAACCTAGACCTCTATTCCTCTATTTTCGAAACCCGATCGGGGAGGATCAAGATCGGGCCTACTCGTTGATATGGATATCCGATGGGACTCCAGTTTTGGAAAACGAAAAGAGACCACGACAGGTCGGCTTTACCTCACGCACCTTGTCTCCTTATCTATGGTAAAGGGTCTGGGCCTGTAAAAGGGTCCCATGGCTCTGACCCGACACGACCCATTTAATGCTGGGTCTCATGGGTCGTGAGGTGGGTCTGGGTCATTGTGGCTCGGGTCCTGACAGATCAGGGTCGGTTATGGGCCTGACCCGGCCCATTGACAGGCTAATTGCAAGCAAGTCAAAATGAGTAGGGTGTCTTTACGTATGTAAATATGTTTGATTGCAAGTGTTTTCTTGGCGGATTATGATGCTATGGAAGGCAAACAACATGCCAAGTAATGTGTGCATGATAAGCCTGATGCAACCAAACATGCCATTTTGAAATTAGTTGGTTAGGACAGTGCAACCTGTTAGAAACTTGTTTTGGATGAACCACTAAAGAAATTGATGCAAACATTTTTGCGGAAAGCATGCCAAACCCTCAGTTGAGTAGTTTTTATAGTGACCTTTTCTTCCAGCAGCTGTTGAAATTTTCAGGGAGCTTCCTGATACAAAAGAGCAAACACTTTAGGAATCACCCTTAAAACTATTATTCTAGTTCTAAGAAAAGGACTCAACCTGGACAAGTGAAAGGCAGAGATTGATAACTTAAAATCTCACCTTCCTGGGAGAGGGTCGGATGGGTCCATGTCCTGATCCTGACTCGTGAGTGTATACATAGGAATGTCCCCTGTGGCTCTGTTAGACCTTTTGGTGTTAGTGGTTGGCTGAGGAATCCCACTAACAAGGGAGGTACTGGGTTCAACTGCCACCATTATTCCATTACAATCCAATTTTAAGTTCCATGTTAAAATGTAGGCTTTTCAATAATTTCTTTTCGTGGCTTTGTAAAGAAAAGAAAACCCCCAGTCAGAGTGGCGTGTTAGCTGAACTGTTTGATGATACTCGCTGATTATTGTTGCATGCTCCGTGTGCTGGTGCAACGGTGAAATATTATGTTTTGTACAGTGCAGTGATATGTTTGGACTGGCTTTTCATATATTTGTATCCGATATACCGAAAATATTGATTTGTATTTGTGTGCATTGCGCAGGCTTATCTATGCTGGGAAACAGCTAGCTGATGACAAAACTGCAAAAGACTACAACATTGAGGGAGGATCTGTACTTCACTTGGTGCTTGCATTGAGGGGTGGTAGTTTCTAGAGATATTGGATAAAAGCTTGTATGCACTTTAAAACATTCTAGTAGTATTTGTACCATGTTGGATTCGCTGCAAACTGTAACAAGAGCAAACGTACTCGAATTGTTTTGCCCACATTGTGGTGGTATTCTAGAGTTGGTTTGTCAAACCGTCCTCTTTGCATAAACAATGGATTTGCATTGTTCTCTGTGGAGCTTTCCTTTCATGCCATGTTGCTACAAAGCTAGTTGTTTGTGGGGTGGTATTTGGATATCCATCTTGTTAGTTTTTGGTATTATTCTTATATCGGTCCCCTGTTAGTGTTTGTTACTGAAGTCGGCAAGGAAAGAAGGTTGAGCTTGGCCCAGTTAACAGTTATTTTGAACTTGTATCTTATGATATCTGTGCGTTATTGTTAATGTAACGTGTTAGTTTCTCTGATCAAAAGGATCATGATTATGAGATTGTTTGAATCTTAATAAGTGGTGGCCCTCTTTTGACATAGAGGGAGGCATCCTGCAAGAGGCTTTATCTAGGCTACTTTCCAGATGACGTTTGTAATTTTCTGACTACTTTCCAGATGTTGCACACAGATAATACCAGTATCGGCCTGAGAGATTTAAGTGTAGGTTAATACAGTGGATGACAACGTCATTGTGCTGTAACACTGATGTCATACCTTTTATTACTGTACTAATTGTTTACCCCATACACATATCTACATATGTGTTTTGACTGTAGGTTGACTGTAGGTGAGTCTAAATTGGGGGACTACACAACTCAAAGGGTTGCACAGAGGAGGAGGGATTCCGAAAAGCCAGTCAACTGGCGAGCAGTCCTTGTATCTTTGATGTATGTAAGCGCATTGGAGCCAATTTACTGAACTCGACCAATCACCATAAATAGTGATCTCAATAATGTGCGAGTGATACCTGCAGAGTTCTACAAAAATATATTGATTAGTACACTATTACACTACCTGAAGTCAGCTATATCATTGCCAGATTCTGTAAATTTGATAAAATAGGATCAGAAGCTCCTTCATGTGTACCTTGTGAATCAAACCCCCTTTACAGTAAAAACTGCTGATTGAACCAAGTTATGCTACTAGTATCTAGATAGATGGATGTTGATAAATTGATACCACAAGGTATCATCATTATCAATCCTCCGAAATTTCTCAAAGATGGATTTTGTTGCAGGTCACCATCTATGTCAAAGATGGATTTTGTTGCAGGTCATCATCTATGGGTTTGATGAGCCACAAATCATGCCTTCTTGTAATATTGTAATATATGGTGCCCTCAATTCCGAATTCAGAGCAGTCACAACACAGTCCCAGCCACACCACACCGCGTGTGGTTTAGGAGGAAACACAAGTTCTTCATCGTCTCTATCAACATGCATATTAGTTAATTAAACTACTTAATATATACATTTGTCAATGGCTTGCTTCGTTCCGTTAGTTTATTTTCAATCCAACATCCGAAAGACACACATCCTACTCAATTAAAAGGAAGGCCGTGACATGATTTGGCTAGGATAATAATTATGCATTCGCTGGCATGCGCTCTCAAATATGTCTTATATTATTATACACGTACCACAATCCCTTAAGTGTGACATATCTCCACACTAGCTACCTAGCAATCTATCGGTAAGCTTTTATCATCACCCTCCATCTCTAGGTTATGGATTATATACTAAAATCTATATACTAAAATCTAAAATTTAATAGTCAGTGTGTTTTTTCGAATTCACTTTCCCTTCCCTCCTCATATGATATAATATCTATAATCTTATACTCGCACTCATGCTTCAACAATCATTCTGCGATGACTTCTCAATGTGCAATGAAATAGTTGAATACTCCATTTTTCCTGGTTCTTCATGAACGAAAAAGTTACTATATTAGCGACTCAAGTGGTTTGACACTTTTGCACATAAAGTGAACCTGTGACTCACTAAAGCTAAAGTGTTAGTAGATTCCATATGGCGAATTGCCAGTGAATTTCTCATTAAGAGCAAGAGCAAGATGATATTTTCACTTTTTAAAGTTTCTAAAAGAGAAAATGATAAGAATAAAAAAAGGATGAATAATCAGAAAAAACGAGGGGAACTCTTTAAAGAAAAAGTAACCCATTGAATTAGAAAAAACTTCTACCTAATAAAGTGATGTGGCATGAAGTAAACAACTTTGTCTTCCCTTTGATCAAACGTTGGTCCACCACAGAATCAGTTTCTCCATGTACATACACCCCACTGTGAAGAGATAAAACCCCAAGCAAGTCATAAAAAAGATTCTCAAAAGTCATTCATGGTTTAGTGAAGCTCCATCTACTAACCCAATACAAAAAATAAGAAATCAGATTTCAAAAATTAGGTATATAAAAATTGTAACGCTTTGAATGGTTGGCTTCCCTAACTAATGACTTATGGGAGCGAGGTTAGTTAATTATTATAATATGTGTGATTTATTTATTAAAAATAAATTAAACAATAAAATTGGTTAGAATTATGAGACTAATAATCATCACAAGATTGCATGGTGCATGATTTGGAGGTTACGTATGTATAAATATCTACTTGTAGAGAACTATTCAAAGCCAGCGCCGGAGTGGTGGTCAGAGATGAGAACGGCCTCCTCATCGCCGGAAAGGGAGTCAAACTACCGTTCGGAACATCGGCAAGAGAAGCTGAAGCTCAAGCCATTTTCGAAGGGGTCAAATTGGCGGTGGAGATGGAGATATCGCCGGTGATTTTCGAAAGCGACTCTAAATCTCTCATCTCTCTATGGAACTGGTATAGAGAGAGAAACAGAGAGAGCACCATTTTCACCGAGTTGAGAAATGAAACGGTAGATGTGGATAACTCTCCGTGTGGACGCGTTTTGCTCCGTTGTCTGAGCCTTCTCGAAGACTCCACCGAATTCGTGGCTCAGCACACGCCTCGCACGTGTAACCGGGCCGCTCACTTGGTATGCCAACGGGTAGATCTAGAAAATTCTTCCTTTTCTTGGGCCTATCATGACCCAACGTGGTTAACAAATGTAATTGAGGATGATATTTTGGGCTTGAGCCCGTAAGTTAATTACAAACTTTTCCTCAAAAAAAAAAAAAAAAAAAAAAAAAAAAAACTATTCAAAGCCCCACCGGCTTGGGAGGGTGACCAAAATCAATAGATTTGATGGACCGGATAATTGGGAGGAAAAAGAAGAGACATCAATGCAGCAGAAACAAACTGAAAGATTAAAAAAAAAAAATACTTACAAAGTATTGAGAATCTGCGTATTATTTCCAAGACGATTTGAAGTATGGACTCGATGTGTTTAAAGCTTATTTTGCCCTTACGGTACTGTTTGTTCCGGAACAAACGCCTCGCAGGATAATCGCCTCAACCGCACAGTTTATTAGTAAACTCTCTGCACCCTACAAACCTCAATGATATGGAAAATCTCACGAGAAATGAAGAATGGAAGAAAAAATTTGTGGAGTTAGGAATTCTGGTAGCGAGGAAAACGAATGGGGAAGTCTCCTATTTGTAATAGAAGAGACATCCATTGGAGCGGTTGTACCTGTTCATGACAATTGTAATTGTCTGAATAGTTACACTTCGTTGAATTAAAAAATTTGTTTAAAGTGACGGTGGAAGTTCAGGGAAAAAAATGCAATTCCAAGTAGATTTTAGGCCCAAAAAGTTAAGTATGGGCTAAACTTTATAGCCGACATGACCAAACCCGAGCCGGATCGAGTCGTTTCGTGCTGGACGGATATGCATGAAACACACTGATTAATGTTCTAGTTATGCCGGATAATAGCCACTAGGGGTCAGCAATATTCGCCCAAACACCAAAAAAGTTTCACCCAAACTGGCCGCCCCAAACTGCTCCGCCACAAAATGGTCCTAATTGATTACCCGTTCATGCTACTTGATTGATTACAGTTTTAGAATTTTAAACCCGAACTAACTTTGATTGATCATTATTACGGAGTTGTAAAACTGTTTACAACCGGTCCGGTCCGATTTAAATATCACATGAAAAAATTACATATTTTAGTTAGATACACTGTCCACAAATCAAGTTTTATAAGTTAGGTTTAATTTGAGTATGCAAAAAGAATAGGGTGAGTTTGGGTTGAACATTCTCCAACCCTTACCTGTTGGGCCGGGGCAAAATTTGTAGCAAAAACCTGGCCAGACTTATCCCCGCTCACCCCAAGCGCTAAATATGTCATGTATATAGACTTAAGTTTTCAAATGATTAGAAACCTTTTGAACCCGTCTAAACCCTACCGAACCGGTCCGAGTCGAAATGGTTGATTGAGTTTGGGTTTGTCGACTACTTGATTGGATTTGGGTACCGATATGACCAACCCACGATCATTGGGTTGGGTAGGAAATACACCCCTCATCCGCCAAACCTGGTCCGTGCTCTGTCCTAATAGCCACCACACTTACCTCTCGATCTCGTATAGTTTCTACTTAACGATTGACTAGGTTCCTCTTGGTCCACCGAAACCAACCGTTACGTTACGTGAACTCCAGTCATCTGGTCCTCCCGGTCCACCGATGCCCGAACAAAACGCTACAACGATCGAATCTAAATTCTTCCAGCCATTCCTAATCAATTCAGAAATGAAATCTTGTCTCCTAACACATCTGAGTTGAGTTTCTATCACACACTCTCTTAGACAAGTAAATCTTCCGGGTGATCCAGCCATACGAGTTTAATATTGAGGGACAAGATGAGATTTATAGACTAGATCATCAAATAGCATTAAGTTCATAACGAATATGATATAAAACATAAGTCTGGAATAAATCTAAGAGCATAACCCTAGGTTCTCCATAAACCTAGAACCTAGTTGAAAATTTTAGCTAGACATAACTAGTTCAAACAACATGAGTTTTTCCATACAATAAAAAAAGAGAAGAGGTAGAAAGATCAAACAAAGAATCTTCGATCTAGGACGAATCGCTCTCCAACGTGCTTCAAGCTACTCCAAGACGTGAATGCATCTAATACTTCAGCCCCTATGTCGTATTAGACCTTATTCCCACATTTTCACTTCATAAGTTTGCCGATATTACACTCTGACCTTGCCGATTCTCGTCCAAATTGTAGGCAGCTCATGCGAGCTCCTTGATCAGCTCGTACCAACTGTCTCTGGGCCAGGCATCTCGTGTGAGCTGTTGAGCTTGTGCGAGCTACCTGGATTTTTCCTTCCTTCTTGCTACCTTAGCTCCTCTTGCTAGTTCTCGAGCTTCAGGAGTTCGTTCAACACTCTGTCTCGATCCTCAAGCCTCTATCTCAAGTCATAGAAAACATGAAACAAAAAACTGGCGATCATATCCAACAATATACATCAAATCAATGTATAAAATGCCCTGATTCTACACTAATGCATTTGAAACTCATATTTGAAATTCAACCACAATCATGCACATAATGACGCTAAAATCAGCCAATAAACTCACACAAAATTGAAAATCAAGCTAAAACATAACTAAGGAATGAAATGTTATGCTAAAGCCTATCTTCTTTCGATAGCAGCAACTCCAATGAAAATCCTTAGGAACCGAAGTGATCTAGTTAATCCGGGGAAAACGTGATGAAAATGACAAGTCAAATCTTGGTGACTGGAATGGAATGACACTGGGACGAAGGTGATTGGAACGGAGTGAGCTGGAAGCTGGAGTAGCAGAAATCGGCTCCGTAAGCCGACCGAACGGCGCATCGGAATTAAACGGCTTCAGAAGCCCTGCGAAGCTGAGAAGAATGGTCATGGAGAGAGCATTTTCAGAAGCCGATCGGAGCCTGTGGGCCTATAACCCACAAGTCCAAGGATCAAAATCTGGGTGTGATACCATGTTATAATCTAGAGAGGAAACGATTGGTGGAGAATAACCGTTTGTTCAAAATAATGATTGGGAACTATACAAGATCAGATATATAGACTAAATTAATTATATAATCTCTATATATGGAAAGTCAATATCTAACATTAACATAAAGATGATAATATCATAACAACGATCACCTTCACAACTTTTAGTTCACTAATAAAATTTAAAGTCATACAAAAATCAATAAAAACGATTTCATCCACACATTTAACCAAAATCAACGCACAAGAAAAAAACACAACGTTCATTGCTTATTATGGTCGTTTACTTAAGGGGTTAGATTTGTAAATAGTAGAAACTAGTATATTATTCTGTTTTAGTACTTAACCAAAAAGCTATAATTGACTCATTTAATTAATCTGAATCTGAAAGTTTTTCCCTCTTTCTTCTACATTTTGATATTGTATCAGAGCTTGCAATTGACATTCTCTCTCCGGTTCCGATCTCCATTGCGGTTCTTGGACGGCCAATTACAGTGTTCCGATCTTCTTTCCGGCTTCGTAAGCCTCTTCGATTCCGTCCTTTATCCGGTTTGATTCTCCATTTCCAGTTGCTATGTTTCTCCAGTTGTTGATTATGTCACCGCCTCCGGTCATTGATTTGTCTACTCCGGCGTCTCCGCCGGTCTATTCACCACATTTTCTTTCAACTTTCGACAATCCTGGTACTGTTCTCGTCACACAACCTCTTTCTGGTGATAATTACAACACTTGGCGCCGTTACATTCTTGTTGCGCTCAAAGAAAAGAACAATTTAGGGTTTGTAATTGGTACTTCACCCTCTCATGCTGAATATGATACAATGTTTGAGTTCTGGTCTCGTTCTGACGATATGCTGATTTCTTGGTTAATTAACTCTGTCTCCAAAGATATTGCTGTTGGAATAGGTGCCCTAGAGGCAATCTGGACAATGTATTTTGACTAGAATATTCATTTATTATTTATTATGATATTTAATATAATGAAGTCCTTAGATACAATGTGTTGTTTATCTTAAATATCCCTAGTCCATTATATTGGTTAACAGGACGATTAAATATAGACTAGTATGTGTGTAGATTGATATGGAGATATCAAGTCTAACACATGGGTATGCATTAGGGGTAATGGCATACTGGATTGACCCACAACGAGAGGGATACATTAGATTATTTTAAAGTCACAATCGCTTCTCGTAGTGCTAATATAATTGCAATCCTTAGACTTGAAGTCACTAGATACTCTAGTTGTAGAATATCATGCTTTGATGTTATCAAACGTTACACCGTAACTGGGTAATTATAGAGGTATTTATCGGACATGATAGGAAGCAAGCTTAGGGATCGTAGTGATGTAGAGAGGATTTGTCCCTCCCACATAATGGGAGCAAATATCAACGGTCACTCGAGGGGTGGTGCTTATTAAATGTCTGGCTAGACTCAGATAAATCAATATGGAGATATTGATGTCATCTGCTTGCATAAGCATATTACCAGGATCGAGGAACTATGGATTGGATATACGAGGGTGACTATTTATGTCTCGTGTCCAATCTGGATATAGAGACAAAGGGATAGTGCAATATGTGATATTGGGCATAAAGGTTTGTCGGGATCACTGACTTATTTCTATTAGTTGGGTGCATGCATGTGCTAGACACCAGTCCATGTTAGTAATTAGTTACTACCAACTAAGTAGAAACCTATGGGGTCACACGTCAAATAGAGTTGAACTAGATTTGGAATTAATTAATATGATTAATTAATTAGAATGATCACTTTGCAACACCTTGCAAACTTAGTAGGAGTACTAATGTGCAAGGAAGGGACTAATCCAAGTTCATATAGAACTAGGAAGGGTCTTTATGTAGTTAACAAGGAGTTGTTGGCCTATATAAAGGATGCTCTAGCTTCCTTCCCACAACTAATGCTCATAGCATAAGTGAGTGGAAGAGAGAGCGAAAGAGAGAGCAAGACAAGACTAGAGGAAGAAGCCCCTAGCCCGTCCCCCCTACCCATAAGCCACAAGGAGAGGGCCGAAACCCTCCTTGTTCCTCGTTGCTTGATTCGTCCTTCCCCTCTTCCTCCGGTCCAAGATAGCACTAGGAGAAGGAAGAATTTAGATCTCACCTCTAGATGTGGATCAACCATAGAGATGAGGACATTATTCTTCGTGTGATCTCCCGAACCAAAAAGGTACACATCTTCTATATCCTTCATCATGTTATGAATGTCTCTTCCTGTGATCCTTGGTGGGCTTTGAGTAGGAATTAAATTTTTGTTATTCCGCTGAATAACATTCTTCAAAACCGGTGTCCGAGAGGAGGAATCACACACTATTGGATATGGTGCAATCTATGATGTCTCAAACTGATCTTCCGATATCATTTTGGGGACATGCTCTAATGACAACAACTTTTACCATTAACCGTGTTCCATCCAAATAAGTCATGAAGACTCCATATGAGATATGGACTGGGAAGCGCCCCATAGTGTCGTTTATGAAGATTTGGGGCAGCGATGTCTATATAAAGCGTTTACAAACAGACAAGCTCGGGCCCAAAGCGGAAAGTGTAAATTTGTGGGATATCCTAAGAAAACGAAAGGATTTCATTTCTACAATCCCACCGAGAACAAAGTGTTTGTAGCTCGGACCGGCGTGTTTCTTGAAAGAGAGTTTGTCTCTAAGGAATCAAGTAGGAGGACTGTAGAACTTGAAGAAATTCAAGAACCACAAATCACTGAGTTGATGATGGAACATGAGCAGGAACCACAAGTTGTTGTGGAGGAACCTGTTCAGGTAACACAGGAACTCCGTAGATCAGGAAGAGTGCGTCATAATCCAGAGAGGTACGGACTTCTCGTGACTGAGCCTGATGACGTACCACTCATGGATGATGATCCTGCAAACTACGGGGAGGCCATGAAAGGCCCAGACTCCGAGAAGTGGCTAGAAGCCATGAGATCCGAAATGGATTCCATGTATACCAACAAAGTATGGACTTTGGTGGAACCACCTGAAGGGACTCGGACCATAGGGTGGAAATGGGTCTTCAAGAAGAAGACCGACATGGATGGCAAGGTAGTTGCCTATAAGGGGCGATTGGTAGCCAAAGGGTATAGAAACATTCATGGTATTGACTATGTTTCGCCAGTCGCCATGCCTAAATCCATTCAAATCCTACTTGTTATTGTAGCATACTATGACTACGAGATTTGGCAAATGAATGTCAAAAAAGCGTTCCTTTATGGGAACCTCGTCGAGGATGTGTATATGACACAACCAGAGGGTTTTGAAGATCCAGAGAATGCCAATAAAGTCTGTAAGCTGCAAAGATCCATTTATGGATTAATGCAAGCTTCTAGGAGCTGGAATCGACGTTTCGATGACGCGGGCAAAGAGTTTGGTTTCATAAAAAACGAAGATGTGCCTTGTGTTTATAAGAAGGTTAGTGGGATCTCTGTAGTGTTTCTGGTCTTGTATGTGGAGGACATACTAATCATTGGAAACGACATTCCTACTTTGCAATATGTTAAATATTGTCTAGGAAAGTGTTTCGCAATGAAGGACTTAGGAGATGCAGCTTATATACTAGGTATAAAGATCTATAGGGATAGACCTAGAAAGCTTCTCGGCCTAAGTCAAAGTACATATATAGACAAGGTGTTGAAGATGTTCAACATGCAAGATTCCAAGAAGGGATACTTGCCCATGTCGCATGGAGTCACTCTTTCTAAGAATGACTGTCCCTCCAATGAGATTGAGAAGGACCGCATGAGTAGGATACCCTATGCTTCAGCTATAGGATCCATCATGTACGCCATGTTGTGTACTAGACCAGATGTATCATACGCGTTGAGTATGGTGAGCAGATATCAGTCCAATCCGGGTGAGAGTCACTTGATTGCTGTCAAGAACATCCTAAAGTACTTGAGAAGAACTAAGGATGCGTTCTTGATATTTGGAGGTAAGAAAGAGCTAAGTGTAATTGGTTACACTGATGCAAGCTTCCAAACCGAAAAATATGACTACAGATCGCAGTCTGGATACGTGCTTTGTCTGAATGGAGGAGCTGTTAGATGGAAGAGTTCCAAGCAAGGGACAATTGCTGATTCTACAACAGAAGCTGAGTACATTGCTGCTGCGGAAGTAGCAAAAGAGGCAGTTTGGATAAAGAAGTTTATCACTGAGCTCGGTGTGGTCCATAGCATAGTGGATCCCATAGAGTTGCACTGTGACAATTCTGGGGCGATCGCACAAGCCAAGGAACCAAGATCACACCAGAAATCAAAGCATGTACTTAGGAGATTCCATCTTATTCGTGATATGATCGATCGAGGAGATGTGACGATGTGCAAGATTCCAACGGATGACAAACTTTCAGATCCGCTCACAAAACCACTTGCGCAGCGAAAGCATGAAGGGCACGCGAAATCTGTATGCATACGAGATGCACCAAATTGGCTCTAGTGCAAGTGGGAGATTGTTGGAATAGGTTCCCTAGAGGCAATCTATATTTAGTATGGACAATGTATTTTGGCTAGAATATTCATTTATTATTTATTGTGATATTTAATATAATGAAGTCCTTAGATACAATGTGTTGTTTATCTTAAATATCCCTAGTCCATTATATTGGTTAACATGACGATCAAATATAGACTAGTATGTGTGTAGATTGATATGGAGATATGAAGTCTAACACATGGGTATGCATTAGGGGTAATGACATACTGGATTGACCCACAACGAGAAGGATACATTAGATTATGTTAAATTCACAATCGCTTATCGTAGTGCTAATATAATTGCAATCCTTAGACTTGAAGTCATTAGATACTCTAGTTGTGGAATATCATGCTTTGATGTTATCAAACGTTACACCGTAACTGGGTAATTATAAAGGGAGTTATTGTAACACCCCCAATATTCACGGCCGGTTGAACCGTAAATTTTGGAAAGTTCCCTCCGCACGAGGAGTTTTACCTCATTGTGAACGGAGTAGATTGTCGGCTTCGTACCATACCATAAAGAATTAACTTCAAATTTACTTAAAACATTCGATTACAAAAGAGTGACCAAACACGGTCATTAAGGTAGTACTTGAAAACTAAAAATATTTGAAAAAGACAAGTTACATTTATTCCATGGCAGGTAAGGTGATTACTTCCTTGGTCCAAGTTAGTGATTCGTCCCCCCAGAGCTAGAATCGATATTGACCTGCGGTGTTTTGAAATAGCAAAAGCCGACCACAGTTTTTACGAAAAGTCAGCTAGGTCCGAGTAAGAAATATCTCAACATGTAAAAAGATGATTGGGCACATATATTTTAAAGACAAGTAAATGAAACAAGGAATAAAGCGATGAATTGATATTACAAGAACAAGTAATAAAATTAAAGTTTGAGATTCCGGATTAATGTTTCTTTCTTAAAGTATTCCTTTAAATTTATCTGGCGGAGACCTCTCCACGTGCCACGGGTAAGTAGATTGCTTCTCTACCCCATGACCCCAGACATTATCAATGTACGAGTGGAACCATGCGGAGAACCCGCCTGCCTCGAAACAATATATCAGGGTTACATCGTGGGTCTATCGAACCCTACTTCAACCCGGCGGTTGAGAAAGTCCCACTAGTTAGAACCTTCCCGCCTCATAACTCGCCTACAAGACCTTAAGTGTCGACACCACCTAGAGGTTAGCAACTCCGCTAGAGTAGTACTTGCAGCTCCTCCCATTTCCTCATGGTGGTGTAGGATAATGGGCACTAGGGTAGGACAGAGTTTGGATCCCTAAATCCCCTGTCCAGAACGTGTGGTCTAATTTAAACAATCAGGTCACCGTAGTGAGCCAAAAACGACTCGTACAAATTATCTTTCACTTTACGTTTCTTAGTGTCTTAAGAGTACTTTTATGAAAATGTTGATCCTCAAATTGATTTCGGTGATACAAATCCCAAGAAATAATAAATAACGTAATGGTGAAGTCAAAGTATAGCTCATAATATTCAAGGGATGAATTCTAACTCTATTGCTTTGTTTCAAGATAGGAATCGGTTTCCGACTTTTAGCATACCAATATTTTGATAGTCCAACAGTAAAACATTGAAGTAGACAACACATCGATAAACTCATTTTGATAACTGAAGAGTCGAGCATATAACTTACCTCAAGTAGAAATAGCAAACAACTCGAACTAGCTCCTACTGATAGATGTAACCCTCGTCTATGAACTCGTCGCCTACAAATTTATAGTTTCTAATCAATCCAAAGTGTAGCACATAAAGTGCATATATGTGATGTGAAATATCCCTAAAGACTAGTGATGGAGCGAGGCATCCTGAAACAACCCTGGAACCTACGATTCCTTGCTAGTGCAATTAAACGGAAATCCAAGTGCATTTATTGAAATAAAACCGGAGAAATCCTCAAACAATAGTCTTGAAAGAAATAAACATATGACATTGTCTAAGTTATCTAAATAAAATACTTCCTAGATAAATAAAAAAAATCCATCCTAGCATCCTGACCCTAGCTCCAGCTTACGTGTGCGCGTTCCCCCATTTTATTCATAACCTGCTGGTTTTCAAATAGCAACAGCCGAGGGCAGAAAACGTTTATCAATAAAAATTGAGTAAGCATACACCACAACATGTAAAACAGAGTAGGCTAACAATAATAGAATATCCACATTTTAATTGTTGCTTTGGTTGAGGCGTAGCCTACGAGCCCCAACAGGTACGATGTATACAGAGGGGTCACGATGCAATAAATATTAAAATAGGAGTTCTTCTTGGGATATCAAAGTTGTGTACAAGAGAATCCTTTATAGAGGATTCAATATACACCAAGAGCAGAGGATAAGAACACAGGAAGAGTAGGGTTGTGTGTAGGGAGAGAGTAAGGCAATAGTACTGTATGAGAGAGAGACAGAATTTTGGCAGAGCTTCCGCGTATCTCAGGTGATTCGCCCTTGTATGGAAGGGTTAACGATCCTATATATAACGGAGAATGTGACAGTTGTAGTGGGTTAATGCGCCCATTAATGGCGGCTTAATTAGCTTAACCACAACGGCACGTTCGTCCGCGTATATAGGGACCGTTACGCACGTCGTCCGCGTATACCGAAACCGTTATGAGGTTGACCAGGTTTTATGGAGCTCGTTCCATAAATCTCTCAAAGCAGCTTCTAGGGGTCGCGCGCGGGCTTGGTTGTCGCTCGGGCGCGACAGGACTTACTCTAGCCTCCAAACCACTAAGTCCCTACAAGTCCCGTGTGGTGGTATGCGAGGGCCCTGTCTTGCAGCCCCCACGTGGATCAACGCGGGTGGTGATCCAGTGTGTGTGGAGCACAGCTAGGTGTGCTGGATGATCGCCATGTGGCTAAGATCTGCCTGTCTAGAAAGCACTATCTACAATAGTATTTCTCCCCTTTTTTTATCTGGAACTCAATGTCCCATTTTGCCCTTTTGGGGATTTGCACTAATATCTTGACGCGTATCAATTATGACGTCACATGGTGACGTATCTGCCTTGATTTTCGTGCTAATGATTTATTAGATAAGCACGATTTCCCTGGGAAGCCCATCCTTATTATGACCTTCCGTCATTAATTAGGGCGTGCCACCGAATCGTCATAGCCTTTAGTAGGGTAATTGAATTTTACCTCTTTTGAGACGTGAGTAATTGATTCCTACCCGTTTTCCAAGTTCTGCTGACTCAGCTAGGGAACTGAAGAGTCCCCCTAAAGTCTATATAAACCCTGCCTCTTATTGCTTGGGTCCTTCATACCAAAATGTTGCTTGCCATGAGTCCTTACGACTGCTGGCCTCAATGCTTGTCTTTTGTTGAGTTATGGCATTTTACAGTTGTGAAACCTGAGTTGGTGCCTTGTGCCATAGAAATAGGTTGCAAGATTTTCTTTATAAATCTTACTGTTCTTCATGATTGCTTTGAAGAAGATATAGACAATACCTCATGCTTCTACGAAGATTCTTCTTCGTCTATTATGTTTGCAGGTCGTATCTCCGGCTGCCTTCCGGCGAGGTGCAGATCCATACTGACCTTTTTACCGAGTCGTAATGAATGGAGTGTTTCTCCTCTAGCTTTCCTGGAGGAGAACTATTTGCCTCCACGTTTTTGAACAAGGTGTGATGAGCCATGGCGCTCGTTTCTTCGGACAATAAGCTTTCTGCCCCAGGACCTGTTCTCCACTTGTTCTTCACCGCCGCATCCGCCTGGACATGGGGTTCATATGGCACATCTCTTGGGCAGAAGACCAGTCAAGATCCTTGTTCAGATATAGGACCTCGACGATAGCGTCGCATAGATTTTGTTAGCATTTGTAGGCCGATCATTTTATAGTAAGAATTTTATTAGTATGAGCTTTTGCCTGTAAGCTGCTATCTAGACAGATAAGTTGTAAGTCATTTTCACAGTTAATGAAACGTGCTTCAGCTCAGTATGAACTTTCTCTTGTAAGCTGCTATCTAGACATATAAATTATAAGTCATTTTGACTGTTAATGAAATGCACTTTAGTATTTGCTGTTCTTGTTTGATACAACAAATTGTAATATCGCATGCGTGGTTGCTATAAAACGAAACAAGTTATGTTTCTTTCGTGTTTTGCATTCAGATATTTGCCTGAATAATTCTTTATCTCAAGCTTGATAAATTTTGCATTCGCACAGGGCGTTGTTGCTATAGCTTGCTATCTAAGCAGATAGACTTGCAGATTAGTTAAGATCATGATTGAACATTAGTGCTATCTCGGCAGATAGGCTTTGGATCGCATAGGATCGCATATTATGGCTGCTATCTAGGCAGATAGGCGTTTAGATCACTTAAGATTGCATTTGAACATTGCTGCTATCTCGGCAGATAGGCTTTGGATCGCATAGGATCGCATATTATGGCTGCTATCTAGGCAGATAGGCTTTTTGTTGTAGATAGGCAGAGAAAAAAAATGATAAGAGACGACTAAGGTAATAAAATTCTTCTCATATGGGAGAATTCTTTTATTAAAAGCACCCTCATATGGGAGAGGCAAGATTACAAGTCCCTCATATGGGAGAGGCAAAATTACAAGTTCCTCATATGGGAGGAAACAACGCATGAATTTATCAGAGTGCTAGACATACATTTCAATAGACATTTGAATCCAATGTATGTAAAGAGAGAGAGAGAGATTAAGGATAATACATTTTAATCCAGCGCATATTGATCGGGCTTGGGGTTGTGGCAGTCCCATGAAGCCTCTGTATTGTGCAGTAACCACTGTCAAAGACTTCTTTAACTTCGAACGGTCCTTCCCAGTTAGCTGCGAACTTTGGATGGGATGCCTCCCGCATGCAATAATCTGAAGTGCGCAGGACCAGGTCCCCGACCGCGAAATCTCGATGTTGGATTTTTTTGTTGTATGCGCGAGCGATCCTCTCTTTGTACCTCTTGTTGGCCCGCTTAGCTTGCTCTCGCTTTTCCTCCAATAATATCAAGTCGTGGTCACGTTGATTGTCGTACAACGCATGAAAAGCCAATCTCGCAGAGTTGATTTTCACCTCCGTCAGTACAACAGCTTCAGTTCCATAGCATAGAAGGAACGGGGAGACTCCTGTGGGAGTCCTCGGCGAAGTCCGATATGCCCATAATGCTATGTTCAAAGAAGTCTATAGGGGCGCTCTTGGCTCAAGAACATGAAGGGCAAGAAAGGCCGATTTATGAGCATCTATGAGCATCGTGTCACCGGAATCGGTCACGAGAAGTCCATACCTCTCAGGTTCCTGGCGCACTCTACTAGATCTACGAAGCTCTTGTGTTACCTGAACAGGCTGCTCCACAACTGCTTGTGGTTCCTGTTCATGTTCCATAATCGGTTCAGTGATTTGTGGTTCTTGAATCTCTTCAAGTTCTACAGTCCTCCCATTTGCTTCTTTAGAGACAAACTCTCTTTCTAGAAACACGCCGGTCCGAGCAACAAACACTTTGTTCTCGGTTGGATTGTAGAAGTAGTAACCCTTAGTTTCCTTAGGGTACCCCACAAATTTACACTTATCCGATTTTGGCCCTAGCTTGTCTGATTGTAAACGTTATACATAGACATCGCAACCCCAAATCCTCATGAACGGCAGTGTGGGACGCCTCCCATTCCACATCTCATATGGTGTTTTCATGACTAATTTAGATGGAACACGGTTAACGGTGAAAGCTGCACTTAATAGAGCGTGGCCCCAAAATGATAATGGAAGATCGGTTTGACACATCACAGATCGAACCAAATCCAATAGGGTTCGATTCCTCCTCGCAGACACGCCATTCCATTGTGGCGTGCCGGATGGAGTGAGTTGGGACACGATCCCACACTCTCTAAGATAGTCGTCAAACTCTTGGCTCAAGTATTCTCCTCCACAACCTAATCGTAGAGCCTTGATAATTTTGCCAAGTTGCTTCTATACTTCATTCTTGAATTCTTTGAACACTTCAAAGGATTCGAATTTTGCCCTCATGAGGTACACAAATCCATATCTACTGTAATCATCAGTAAATGTAATGAAGTAGACGTAACCACCCCTGGCTGGCGTGGCAAATGGTCCACACACATCAGTATGTATGAGCACCAATTGCTCACTAGTCCTCTCACATTTCTTATTGAAAGGGGACTTGGTCATTTTTACCAATAAACAAGCCTCACATGTCTCATATGATTCAAAATCAAATGAGTCTAGTAGTCCATCCTTATGGAGTCTAGATACACGTTTCTCGTTTATGTGGCCTAAACGACAGTGCCATAAATAAGTAGGATTTAAATCATTTATTTTAATCCGCTTGGTATTAATGTTGTAGACCGGATTGCTTAGATCAAGGGCATACAGTCCATTAAATAATTGCGCACTAAAATATTGAATATTATTCAAATAAAAGGAACAACAATTGTTCTTTATTGAAATAATAAAACCTTCCTTGTCCAAACAAGAAATAGAAATAATGTTTCTGCTCATAGCAGACACACAATAGCAATTATTTAATTCTAAAACTAATCCTGAAGGCAGAGATAGATCGCACACACCCACGGCCAACGCAGCAACTTTTGCTCCATTCCCAACGCGCAGATCTATCTCCCCTTTAGCCCTACTTCTCTTTAGATCATACACATTTCGACAAATATGAGATCCACATCCAGTATCTAATACCCATTATGTAGAGACAGTTAAATTGACATCTACAACAAGAATACCTGGTGGTGGTGAATCACTATTCCAAGCCTCTTGTCCTCCAGATATTTTGGGAAGTTCCTCCTCCAGTGTCCAGGCTGACTGCAGTAGTGACATTAACATTTAGTCACACATTTGGCAATGCCACCAACAGACTTAAGGGCAGGTTCCTTGGACTTGGCAACTGACTTGCCTTTTCCCTTGTAGGATGAGGCAAATCTTTTGCCCTTTCCTTTCTGCACCATCATAATGGCCTTGCCCTTACCCTTGTTGATGCTCTGTTCAGCTGTCCTCAACATATTGAGCAAATCTGGCAGTGGTTTCACGATCTCGTTCATGTAATAGTTCATGATGAACTGTCCATAACTCTCGGGCAACTATTGCAACACGAGATCGGTTGCCAACTCTTGGCCGACCGGGAACCCTAGCCGGGCGAGATTTTCCAAGTACCCGATCATACGAAGTACATGGGGTCCCACCGGGTTCCCTTCTGTCAGATGACACTTGAACAGTGCCTTAGAGACCTCATACCTCTCAACCCTTTCCTGCTCTTGGAAGAGCTGCTTCAGATGCTCGATCATATCGACAACATTCATGTTTTCGTGTTGCTTCTGAAGCTCAGAAGTCATGGTGCATAGCATAAGGCAGGCCGCATCATTAGCGTCATCAACACGCTTTTGATATGCCTTTAGGGATGCAGCTGTTTGGTTCTCTGGACTTGCTGGAACATGCTCCTCTATTGCGTACAGTTTCTTCTCTTGCTTGAGAACGATTCTCAAGTTTCTGTACCAATCAAGGAAGTTGGTTCAAGGGAGCTTGTCCTTCTCAAGGACAGATCGTAGGGAATGTTGTGAACTCGATGAGTTGTTTGCCATCTGGAATTCTACAAAAGGAAAACACGCAAGTTTTAGTATTTGTGAATTTTTGACTATATTCAATAATGACTAGTTTATCAAATATAGCTCCCACTATTTTTTCTACGGATTAATAACCCTCAAGATATTAATGCG
The DNA here is from genome assembly GCA_023055425.1 of Linanthus parryae. Lineage (NCBI taxonomy): Eukaryota > Viridiplantae > Streptophyta > Magnoliopsida > Ericales > Polemoniaceae > Linanthus > Linanthus parryae. The sequence continues at coordinate 120,132,574 of JALGPY010000004.1, read as the reverse complement.
GAAAATATCCTTATATTTTCTAGTGGGCCAAGATCCATGTTTCATCTCCTTATGAGCTTGCTTTGGCAAGTCACCCATAATTTGACTACTTTAGGTAGGAACAATTCCAATTGCATCCCTTATGCAACTCTTGGTTCAATTGGACAAATAACTCCTTATTTATCCATCCATATGGATAATCCCAATTTATTGCCTCTAGGTTTCTTAATCATATTAATAGCCTAGTTGCGTTCAACCTCTTATTTAAACAATTGCACATTACTAGCTTGTGCCATCGCATTCCATCATTATGAACCAAGTCGCCATGCTTTGGCACGCACGAACTTGATAACTCATGATGATAATGAGTTTTTAAATAACGAGAAGGCAAGAACAAAATATTTGAATTTTGAGGGATTTTTAAATTCAATTTTAATTGTTTTGTTGATCAATATCAACTAATCTATCTATTCTAGTTTGGGCACAACTCCAAATAATAGATCCGGGTTGTCTAATTATCTTATTATCCTAATTGCATGCATCATCCATACACCAACCACAAAATAATAAGACAATAAAGTAAACAACCACAAAACAAAAATTAAACGTGATGTGGATATGGCCTTTTCTGGACTAAGATAATTCCAAGCCAATGGAATTGAACCCTAAAAGCAAACACATCTCCATGCGTCTTGATCTTTTGGTCCATCCTTCATAGTCATGTGGAATGCTCCATGCTCCATGCTCCATGCTCCATCCTTTGTGGCTCCTTTTGGCTTTGGGCTTCTTTTCTTCAATCTTGGCTAACAATCTACTTTATCTAGCACTAGCTAACAACTATACTAAATAAAATAAATCTCAGAAGTTGAGAAAAAAATAGCACGCAGGCCATAAAACCCTAATTAATTATTAAAATTAATTGACCAGCTCGCAGGCCGTAAACCAAACCACAAAAATTAAACATCCACAACAAACCACATCCTAAGACCATATCCAATAACCATGCGAATTGCACATAAACTGTTAAAATCCAATTTTAACGCGCTTGGTCAATTTGATTTTAAGATGTTCTAGGGTTAAAACGGTCCATTAGGCCCAACAATCCAATTGCCCGGGCCCAAAAAGTGAACCGCAAGGGCCTAGGGCCGGCCGGCCCCTAGCCCACGCGGCTAGGCCGCGGGCTAGGGCTGGCCCGGCCCCTAGGCCGGCCTTGCTTGGGCGGAAAGCAAGGAGGGGCGGTCCCCTAGGGGGGCCGAACCTTCTTTGGGAGTTGTTTCCAAAACAACTCCCTTGCTTGGTGCCCAAGTTTGGTTGTTTCCTTGTTTGGGAAGAACTCCTTCTTCCCCAAGGATGCCCAAAACCAAGATCTAAGATCCTAAAATTTCTCAAACTCACTAATTCATTTATCCAATGCAAAAAGTAGGTCTTGTTATGATAGATTATTGAAAAATTGCATCACATGCTTGATTTGTCTTGTTTTACGCGATAAACAATAATTTTAAGGTGTAAAACTATCAAAACGTAACACATAAACCACGTTTATGCTCTACGACCCGTGGCTCTGATACCACTGTAGGGTTTTGATTCATGGATGCGCAACGGAAACAATAATTAACCATGCAAAACCCTCCAAGGATCACAAGTCAAGAGACATAACAATGGTAAAGGAAGAAATCAATTAACACACCTTAGGGTTCTCCTTTGATGACTTCAAACGCGAATTGTGTCACGTTCTCTATAGCTGATCCACGCCTAGAGTTGATTTCTAGATCTTCCAATCCTTGGTGCTAGCCTGGAAAGAGGATGAGGAAGAAGAATCACGCAAAACGAGATCGAAACAAGGAGGTTTCGGCCTCCTTGTGGGCCGACGGGAAGGGGCGGCGGCTCCTTTGCTTGCTTGCTCTCTCTCCTTTTGTTATCTCCCACTCAAGTTATGATCAATTGAATCATAAGTGTGGGAAGGAAGGAAGGATTTTCCTTTATATAGTCCAACAAATCCTTGCCAACTACCTAAAGGACTTATTCTAGTCCTACTAGAATTCAATTTAGTCCCTTCCTTGCAAATTAGTCCCTACTAAGTTTGCAAGGTATTGCAAAGTGATCCTTCTAATTAATTAATCCAATTAATTAATTCCAAAATCTAGTTCAACTCTATATAGCGTGTGACCCCATAGGTTCTATCTAGTTGGTAGCAACTATTTGCTAATATGGTGCGGTTTCTAGCAAAACATCCGTTCTAGCCAACTAATAGAATAGTCATCTTGGCAACCTTTGTACAAGTAATTGTCTCATCCCTTTGTCTCTATATCCGGATTGGACACGAGACATACAAGTCACACTCGTATATCCAACCCACAGTTTCTCGATCCATGGGAATAGCCTTATTCGTGAAAATAACATCAATATCCTTATATTGATTTATTTGAGTCTGTCCAGACATTCTATAAGCATTATCCCTCGAGTGGCCTAGGATATTTTCTCCCGTTATGTTGGAGGGAAAAACTCTATCTACGTCCACTAGGATCTCTAAGCTTGCTTCTTATTGTATCCGGTACACGCCTTTATAACTACCCAGTTACGGTGTAGCGTTTAACGCTACCAAAGTCACAATAATCCACAACTAGAATATCTAGCGACTTCAAGTCTAAGGATGACAATACCATTGCACCGCGAGAAGCACTTGTGACTTAACATAACGTGTATGTAGCCTTCTCGGAGATGGGTCAATCCAGTGCGTCATTACCCTTAATGCACACCTATGTGTTGGATCATGATATCTCCATATCAATCCAACCCCATACTAGTCTATAGATGATTGTCCCATTAATCATTATAGTGGACTAGGGATATTTAAGATAAACAACACAATTGTAAATCTAAAGACGTCATTATATTAAATATCCAATAAATAATAAATGAATTTTCTAGCCACAAATAAATTCATACTAAACTAGATTGCCTCTAGGGCATTTATTCCAACACCACACACATCACATAGCTCATCAACAACCTTCACAAACCCCTCTCCCTCAATCCCATAGTTTCAAACACACGCCCCTGCCTACTGTACAACAATCGCCCAATACACCAAGTGAATTAAAAGTACCCATTGTGGAAATCGATAGCTAGAAAATGAAAATTGAAACTTCAAAGCAATAGGCTTGGAAATTACCGAATGGATTGAACGAAAGGCAAGGACGATGGCAGCGACGGTGGATTTCAGCTGCTGGGTGCGCCCGACAGCGAGGGAGACGGAAAGACGACGAAGGGCGACGGTGGAACGGCGACAAAGGCGCCGACCTGGGTTCTGCTCGTCGCGGCTGGGCTCCGGTCGCGTTTTCCGGCCGGGTTGTTGCTTGGCGATTCAGAACAGAGAGAGGGAGCAGAGAGAGTATTTGGGTGGGTTTTCTCGTCGATTTCAGGGGGTTTATATAGGCGGTGATTGAAGAATTGGAGGTGGAAGAGGAGACCGACGGTTGTAAAGTTCGGGTGTGAATCGGGGTTCGATTTTGGGCGAGATTCAATCCGAGTTTGGTCAAATTCGTGCTTGGGTGTGATATGGAGTGAATCGGGAAGGATTTTGTAGGCGGTTGTGGTGTTTTAGTTGAAGTCAGAGACGGAGATGGCGGAGAGGGAGTCAGAGGCGGACTGTGAGTCCGGGTGTGAGGATGAGAGGTTGAAGATGACTTGAAAAAGTCTAAGGTGTGGCTGGACTACAGGTAACACGGTGGTCGTTACGTAAAAATTAATACGAACGTGACGTTTGGACACGTTAAAAAATGTTATACGACCCACAACTCTTAATAACTAAAAACTTATCTAACTTTTATAACTTTAAAAAAAAACAATATATAAAAATAAAAAGTACAAACATATTATTTTTCTTAAAATAATATGTATAACACCTAAAAATTAAGAAAACTACGTTTTATAAATCCTATTAACGGCCCAAAATATCCGATAATCTCCTAAAAGTACCCCCAAAAATTACGGGGTATTACACATCCTATTTTTATTAATACCAACCAATTTATCTATGTTTGTTAAAAACAATATTTGTAGCTAGTTAACTAATATTCATTAAATTTTTTGATGCCATATACTCATTGATAAAAATATAACTGAACTTATGTATATACTTAAGTAGTGACACGAAAGAAATTGATTCTTAGTAGTAATAAACTCAAAATATTTAACAAGTATTTCCTCAAAAATGGTAATTATAGGTACTAGTAATTATAAATAAATATAACTTATATCAACAAATCTTATATTGTGGACGATATATATGTGTATATATATATATATTCTCAAGAAATTATATCTTAGTTTTTCACAATAAATACCATTCTCCTCCTTATTATTATTTTTTAATTGAATAAATATTTAACTAGAAATTTTATTTGTTACTAAAAGAAATGTCAATACTTATAATTGTTTGAAACTTTATACACAGAAAATTATATTTACACTTAGTGAATATCTAACACGAATTGTATTCTCAAAAATAATTTTATAAACACAATGTCTTTTAGTTATGCCCATTTTTATTAATAAATTAAAACGTGAAAAGAAAATAGAAAATAACTTGTTTCAATTGTTAAAATAGATATGTATATGTGTGTGTATGTGTGTGTGTGTGTATAGATATGTATATATATATATATATATTAAAAATTACATTGTAATATATATATATATATATATATATATATATATATATTTATATATAATAAACTTTATATATTGTATTTTAACAAAAGAATAATTACTAGTTATATTCATAAAACAGACAAATAGCCCTACCTCATGATTTCCAAAATCAATACTTAGTCACCCCTCACACACAACACAGTTTATATAAAAGCCAAATCATGCCCTCATGGTTTCAGAAACAACACTTTTAACCCCCAACCCACACACATCACAGTTTATATAAGTGACAAATCATGCCATCAAGTTTCTGAAACAACACTTTCACCCCCTGTTCATACCCACGGTGAACACCCATACCCACTTGAATCAAAACCAGATTTCTAGCAATAAAATGCGATTATGATTACTCTAAACAAACAATGGGGAGGATTAGAGATTACCCGCACCACAAATTTCAAGAATCGGTGAAGAGACGGAGCGGGTTGATGAACCCAGCGGTGGTGGTCGACGGTGGTGCTCGACGGGGGTGAATCCGGCGTTGTTGGCTCCGGTGGGTTGTGTTTCTGGCTTGCTCGGACCTCCAGGAGGTTATTGGGAGGAAGAAACGGGGTTGGGTAGCGTCGGATTGCACGACCCGACCTTGTCGCCGACGTTAATGGAGTCGCGGCGATGGTGGTTGTGGCCGGCAAAGTTTCTGTCACTGCTGCTGCTCTTCTTGGTCGCGGGGAAGACAGAGGGCGAGGAAGAGGGAGCAGAGGGGAGAGGGAGATGTCAGAGAGTGTTGGTGGTGGTGGTTGTGGCCTCCGTCGGTGGTGGCAGCGGCAACCACCGCTGCTACCGCTGCTGCTGCTCTGTTTTCCGGCGAAATAGAGGGGGAGAGGATAAAGGGAGTGATGGTGGTCTGCTGGGTGCTTCTTCTGAAGAAGAGAAGAGGAAGGAGAAGTATAAGAGGAGGAGAAAGGGAGGTGAAGACAAAGAGGGGTGTTGGGAGACTCACAATGTGCAGGAGAACACATTTTCTGAGAATTCCTTCGGGAGAAGGGATTTTTCTTTCTCAACACTTTTTATTTTTTCTTTTTTTGGCTGTTCATAACTTGTAGGTAAATACAATTACCACCACAAGATTTAACTAGGTTGTAATTTTGTAAATTACACTTATTACCCCCACATAATTCAAGGCTCGAAAATTACACTCTAAATTTAACGAAAAGTCACCGAATTGTCCACGAAATTTAACGGGGTATTTCAGTTATCGGGCATGATAGGAAGCAAGCTTAGAGATTGTAGTGATGTAGAGAGGATTTGTCCCTCCCACATAATGGGAGCAAATATCCACGGTGTATCGAGGGATGGTGCTTATTAAATGTCTGGCCAGACTCAGATAAATCAATATGGAGATATTGATGTTATCTGCTTGCATAAGCATATTCCCAGGATCGAGGAACTATGGATGGGATATACGAGTGTGACTATTTATGTCTCGTGTCCGATCCGGATATGGAGACAAAGGGATAGTGCAATATGTGATATTGGGCACAAAGGTTTGTCGGGATCACTGACTTATTTCTATTAGTTGGGTGCATGGATGTGTTGCTAGACACCACTCCATGTTATTAATTAGTTACTACCAACTAAGTAAAAACCTATGATGTCACACATCAAATAGATTTGAACTAGATTTGGGATTAATTAATATGATTAATTAATTAGAAGGATCATTTGGAAACACCTTGCAAACTTAGTAGGACTAATATGAAAGGAAGAGACTAATCCAAGTTCATATAGAACTAGGAAGGGTCTTTATGTAGTTAACAAGGAGTTGACTATATAAGGGATGCTCTAAATTCCTTCCCACAACTAATGCTCATAACATAAGTGAGCGGGAGAGAGAGTAAAAGAGAGAGCAAGACAAGACTAGAGGCCGAAGACCCTAGCCCGTCCGCCCTACCCGTCGGCCACATGGAGAGGGCCGAAACCCTCCTTGTTCCTCGTTGCTTGATTCGTTCTTCCCCTCTTCCTCCGGTCCAAGCTAGCACTAGGAGAAGGAAGAATCTAGATCTCACCTCTAGACGTGGATCAACCGTAGAGACGAGGACATTATTCTTCATGTGATCTCCCGAACCAAAAGGTACACATCTTCTATGTCCTTTATCATGTTATGAATGTCTCTTCCTGTGATCCTTGGTGGGCTTTGAGTAGGAATTAAATTTTTGTTATTCCGCTGCGTCACCTACGTCAAAACCCAACAATTTCTAATAGCGTTGTGTATATGAACACTTCGCATGAGATCTGGTGGGTCATCAAGAACGTTTTTCTCAGAAAAATTTGCCTCGAAATTTTCAATTGAAATCAGCTATAGCTTCTCTGAAGCAAGATCATTTTCTGTTAGTTTTTACTTCACAAAATTGAGATATCTTTGGGATGAATTATCCAATTACAAATCTCTTCCTAGTTGCCATTGTAGTGCTCTCAGCACATGTTCTTGCAATATTCTTTGGACAGTCATGGCTTCTGCTGAAGAAGAATGTGTTATTCAATTTTTGATGGGACTTCATGATTGTTATGCTGCTGTGAGAGATCAAATCTTGTTGACATAATCTCTGCCTCCTCTTATTGCTGTTTTGCCAAAGTTTTTCAGCAAGAGACACAAAATGAAATCTCAGCCACTGTGCCTCAAGTTTTGGCTAATCCTTCTTCAGCCATGGTGGTTCAAGGTCATCAGAAATCCACTTTTGAAGGCAGCTCACCTTCTGTTCATGTTGCCTATAGCTCTTCTGGCTCTCACAATGCCACAAAAAGACTTGTTTGTGCTTACTGTGGCTGGCCTGGCCATATCAAAGAAAAATGCTTCAAACTTCATGGATATCCTCCAGGGTACAAGCCTAAAAATAAAAAATCCTATCAAGGTCAAGCTCAGTTCACTGGATCCAATCAACACCATTCACATTTCTATGGCAAGAATCACCCTAGCTATGCTCATCATGCCTCAGTCACATATGTTTCTTCTTCCACCAGTAGTTATTCAGCATCTATTGGTTGCAATACTGCTTCACAAAATGCTCTTGATGGTGATGTCTCTTCTCTTGACATGAGCCCTTCTCAGTACAGTCAATCGATATCTTTCCTATCTCAAAGGTTATCCAAGACATCTCAATCCACTCCCACCTCCAAATTTGACAACCCCTTTTTAGGTAAGTTCTCAGCCACCATTGTTAACTCTTTTTTTCTTTGCCAACACTAACTCTATTTCCACTTATAAAAATTGCTGGATTTTGGACTCAGGGGCTACTGACCATAGGTGTAGCACTCTTGCATTGCTCCATAATCCTATCCCTGTTCATAACTTGTCTGTACATATCCCCAACAATGTATCTATTCCTGTCACTCACATTGTAAAAGTTCATCTATCAAAAAATTTCATTCTTTTTAATGTCATGTGTATTCCTTCTTTCACCTTTAATCACATTTCCATTTCGAAACTACTTGTTGATCATCATTACACCTTTATTTGTGCTCATAATTCTTATTTCATACATGACTCTACTAGTGGTCTTTGTGTTTCACAAGGTTATCAACATTAGGGTGTTTATCTAATTCATCCTCACTCAAATGGACCTCAGCCACAGCTTTATGTTTCTTCCTCTGCTTCCAGTGCTGCAACTCTTTCTTGTAAGCAAGATTTTTCTCTATGGCATCACAGACTAGGAAATCTTTCAAATGATGCATTGCTCAAACTTTTCCCTTTATCTAAGCTGAATACGTGTATACTTTTTGTTGTGATGTTTGTCCTTTGGCTAAAAAAAGAAAATTGCCTTTTCCTACTTCTCATTCAGTTTCTGCTGCTAGGTTTGATATGATCAATATTGATACATGGGGTCCCTACAAAACCCCTGATCATGGTGGTTTCTCATATTTTTTGACTCTTGTTGATGACTTTACAAGGGCCACCTCGGTTTTTCTCATGAAACATAAAAGTGAAGCTAGCATTCTTATCATTTCTTTCTGCAATATGGCTTCTACTCAATTCAATAAGAAAGTCAAAGTTATCAAAAGTGATAATGCTCTTGAACTATCTTTATCCATTTTTTTTAAACATGGCATTTTGCATCAAAATTCTTGTGTCTCTACCCCTGAACAAAATGCAAGAGTTGAGAGAAAACATCTTCTAAATGTTGCTAGATCTCTTAAGCTTCAAGCAAGTCTTCCAACAACTCTATGGGGAGTATGCATTCTCACTGCTACATACCTCATAAATAGAACACCTACACCTCTCATTCTCCATAAAACTCCTTTTGAACTCATTCACCAACAATCTCCTACTTATCATCATCTTAAAATGTTTGGATGTCTTTGTTATGCATCCACACTTAGTCATGGTAGAGGAAAATTTGATCCAAAAGCCACAAAATGTGTTTTCATTGGATATCCAATTAGAACTAAAGGCTACAAAGTCTATGATGTCAACACTCACACCATGTTCGTTTCTAGAAATGTAGTGTTCCATGAATCCATTTTTCCCTACAAGATTTCTTCTAATCCTTCTTCTATCTCACGTTTGAATGATGCATCTCGTATGCCTCTATATTCACTAGATTCTTCTCTCCCTGAAGACATCAATTCTCACCCCATTCATAATGATGCATCTTCTACCTCTAATGATCCTTCTGTCATGCCTTCTTCTTCACATTTTATCCCTCTTCCCAACTCTTCCCCAACTCCTCCTAGAAGATCTATGAGAAATCATAAGCCACCAACTCATTTTCAAGACTTCATTCTTGGCAATAAGTCTGCTAACATTTCTCTTACTGTCCCTCTTGATCTTTCTTCTCACTTATCCTATGACCATCTGAATCACCATCACAAAGCTTTTGTGGTTATCATTGGCATTGTTACAGAACCAAATTCTTACAATGGGGCATGCCAATTACCTGAATGGCAAGAAGCTATGAAAAGTGAGTTGTAAGCTTTAGACAACAATGAAACTTGGAAATTTGTCACTTTACCTGATGGACACCAATCAGTGGAATGAAAATGGGTGTATAGAGGGAAGTATCATTCTGATGGAACTCTAAAAAGATGCAAAGCAAGACTTGTGGCCAAAGGGTATACTCAAACTGAGGGTTTAGACTATTCAGACACTTTTTCACCAGTTGCGAAGTTGAAAACTGTCAAATGCCTCTTAGCTCTTGCTGCAATTCATGATTGTCATCTTCTTCAAATGGACATCGACAATGCATTTCTTCATGGAGACTTAGATGAAGATGAATTTATGGAGCCTCCTCCTGTAGTTGATATTCCTCCACATGTTACCAAACCAGTGGTTTGCAAACTTATCAAATATTTGTATGGTTTGAAGCAGGCCTCAACGCAGTGGTATACAAAATAGTCTTCAATCATCATCCAAATGGGCTTCTTGCAATCTAAGGTAGATTACACTTTGTTCACCAAATCCCAAGGTAATATGTTTGCTGCAATGTTAGTTTATGTCGATGACATTGTTCTGGTTGCCAACAATTTGCTGTTTATGGAAGGCATTAAGGGTCAGCTCAATCCTACATTTCAATTAAAATATTTGGGAAATCTTAGTTATTTTCTGGGTTTGGAAATTACAAGAAATGCAGAACGGATCATTCTGTGTCAGAGAAAATGTGCCATAGATATTCTCATACACACTGGCTTTCTGGGAAGTAAAGCTACAAACACTCCTATGGAGTTAAATTGTAAGTTCAGTTCCATGATGGGTGAAGATTTGATTGCAACAGATACTGCCACCTAGAGAAGACTTGTTGGAAGATTGTTGTATCTATCAAATACAAGACCTGACATCAGTTATGCAGTTATGAAATTATCTCAGCTTCTTTCTCAACCAAAAATCCACACATGGAGGCAGCTCACAGAGTTCTCAGGTACATCAAAGGATCACCTGGACAAGGTATATATTTTCCTAAGAAACCAGAGTTAGTTCTAAATACTTTTGCAGATTCTGATTGGGCTAGTTGTCTAGATACTAGAAGATTAACTACTGGATAGTTGGTATATCTTGAAAACTCTTTGATTTCTTGGAAATCTTAGAAACAAAATGTAGTTTCCAGAAGTTCAGCTGAGGCTGAATATAGGTGTTTGGCCTCAGTTACCTGTGAACTCCAGTGGCTACAATATTTGTTAGCAGATTTTGAAGTGGTGCTTAAACAACAACCAATCATTTACTGTGATAGTCAAACTGCTACACACATTGCCACTAACCCAGTATTCCATGAAAGAACCAAGCATATTGAGATAGATTGTCATCTCATCAGAGACAAGATTCAAGAACAGAAGCTGAAACTTCTTCACATTCAATCAAAACATCCGCTAGCAGATCTTCTTTCAAAATCTCTAGCTCCAGGACCCTTTCGGTTTCTGTTGGTTAAGCTGGATGTGAACAATATATACAGTCCAGCTTAAGGGGGGCTATTAGAAGTGGGTTTATGATACTCTGCAAATAATCAAACTTAAGGGGTTATACTTGTAAATATAGAAACTAGTTTGTTATTCTGTTTTACTGTGTTGTTTTAGTACTTAAGCAAAAAGCTGTAATCGACTCATTCAATTAATATGAATCTGAAAGATTTTCCCTCTTTCTTCTACATTTTGATAAAGGAGGCAATCCCTATCGAGAACCAAACCAAATTGCTCTCAAGAGGTGGCATGCAAAGAAGCTGTGCTCCATGTGCGCCTAGAAGAGAGCTGAGCTTGAGGTCTTTACGCTTGAGTGTGGTCATCACTAATAGTGTGAGTTGCAAATAAATTTCCAGCAGAACCAGGTGACTTTGGGTTGAAGCTTGAGTCAAGTGATAAGATTGCATGTTTGGATGATAGTGTTTAGCATGCTGACGATATTTAATTTACGAATTTGAATCTTATCAGTTCCAAGTGACTGGATATTACCTGACACTGACCCGAGGAGTTAAGCGGCCAAATAATGACGTCCCTTTGAGCGGATTATGGGATGTAGATTTCATGTGCGGGTCATCATCGATTAGAATATATACTAGTATTCTTCATCCTTCAAATCTAAATTGTTTTCTTCTAGCGGGGTTTGATCATTGATAAGCCACAAATCATGCCTTCTTGTCACTGTGCCTTAAATTCCCAGATCAGAGCAGTCACAACACAGTCCAGGCCACAGCTTACCGCATGTGTTTTGGAGAAACCACACGTTTTTTTTCTTCTCCCTTTTTCTTTCATCATATCTCTCTCTCTCTCTCTCTATATATATATATATTAGTACGCCGTTTGTGTTTAATTCAATATCTGAAGGACACACACTCAACTTGATTAATGAAGGCCTTGACATGTTTTTGGATAGTGCATTGCATGCACTGACATCTTACTCACGCAAACAATTCCTTAAAAAATACAAAATATTTAGCCACTCTGGGCGTTCATGTACACGCGTTCATTCACATTTCTATTGCCCTAAAAGAGGACAATCCTTCTTGCAATGCCCCCTTGCACAAAAAGACACTCATCTTTTTGCTGACAATTCGACATTATATCAAAAAAATTCCTCTTGTTTTAAGATTTGCTCATTGATTGCACGTTTACCTCTTGTCCACATCTTCAAGTTCGCCGTTACTGGTAACCTTGTCTCTGGCATATATTTCCTGTTTACCAACAGGGTAATAACAATTATTTCAACATAATTTTTTGCATGCATTACAAAAGCAGTATTTATAAATTTTGTGATGGCCCAAATAATATAACCAAAGCTTTTATTGTTATCCTCAATCTCTAGGATAACAATAAAATCTAAATTTTATTAGATATTGGCCCTGTTTGGATAACAAGGTTGGGCAGGTTTGGTTAACCAAACTAGGTGGATGTTTGGATTAGAGGGTTTTGGTTTTTAAAGTGTTGACTTTTATGTGAGTAGAAAAATGGGTGGAAAGTGGGTCCTACAAATTTTGGGTTGAGGTTTTGGTTAACTTTTTTGTGAGGTTAACCAAACCATTGTATGCAAACAGGGCCATTGTGTTCTTTCGAACCCACTTTTCTTCCTGTCTTCATATGACCACATGTGCAATCTCGTACCGACTTATCATCCGATTGACGCATATATTGATGAAAACTACAAAAGTGGAAAGTAACATATATCTACCAACACCCCCACCCGAAACAAAAAAAGAAGTTTTCAATTGAAGTAGAAAATGTTCTACCTACATTAAAGTGATGTGGCATAACGTAACTTGTCTTCCCTTTTCAAACTTGGTACACCACAAAATCAGTTTCTCCATGTACATGCACCCTAGTGAAGAGATAAAACCCCGAGCTAGGGTTCAACTATGTCAACTATTGACACATACATTGATGAAAACTATAAGCAAACCACCTTGTCACCACAAAAAAGAGACTCACATAAGACACACATCATGCACATGTTAACTTCTCTAATTTTTTAAAATTTACTCATCGAAAAGTCATTCTTGGTTAGTGAAGCTCCATCTACTAATCCAAAAGGAAATAAAAAAAAACAGATGTCAAAAATTAGGTACATCAAAATGCTAAAAGGCTTTGAATGGTCGGTTTCACGAACTGATGACTTATGGGACTTTTTATGAGACTGATCACAAGATTGCACGGTGCATGATTTTGATGGCTGTGTATATATACCCCAACACTTGATGTATAGCCTTAACAAATGAATTTAATTTCCTCAAGATGGTTGTGTATATATAGATATTTATTGTGAAAAATATTACATGATGTGGTCAATTCTTTTAGAGGATTATTCAAAAGCCCCACTAACTTGGGAGGGTGACCTAAATCAGTAGACTATGCAATTTCATTTTTGTCACACTCTGGTCCCTCTGACATGGACAGGGCAGCAACCTTGGACATCCATGCCATGATTCTCACAACATCCCTCTTGCTTTAGTTTATACTAATAACTTTCACAAATTTATAATCATTTTTCTACTGAACAATCAACCGGGTAGTACTGTAGCGGTAAAGGCCTCGTTCTGAGTTCACATTTCTAGGTTGGACTCGGTCTAAAACATAGAATGAAAGTGAATAATTATGCCTCAACTTTATATCCTAGTGTAGTGTGCTGTGTAAAACGAAGGCCCCCTCCTTATATGAGATATGCTACACCATATTGACATTGTCCTCTGTCAGTAGAGGCAATATGCTTGAAAATATCAACTATTCAAAGATAGAAGAGTACGATACTCTCCTCCTTGTGAGACTCGCTTGCAATCTCGGTGGCCTTATGTATTACCTATCAATTAGATCATATTTGTATAAAATGTCAAATAAAATAAATAAAATAAAGTAGTGTTAAGAGTATACATAGTATACTATCTAGACCAATCTTATGACTAAAAGGCCCAATTTGTGGTTTATTAATGTTGGAGTTGGATGTTGTTATATCCAAAATACGTGTTGAAGACATAGTACTGCATGAGTCATGGCTGAAATATTTGCCTTTCTTCTTCTTCTTCCAAGTGTTTAAGGCTTCTAGATTACTATACCGACATAAGGTGCGTGCTAGCATTTAGGCCAAGTTTTATGAGTTTAGGGCCGGTTCTATCTTATCTCCTTTTGTTGATTATTGCCTTATGTCCTCGTGAAGATACATCTTGATATGCCTTCTGCGCTTCATTCTGAAGAAGCTCGTAATTTACATACTTAGCTTCCTGAAGACTTCAAGCACTTAGTAAGATATTGGCATTAAAATAACTATTTAAATAGCATCTAGCATGAACTGTGTTGCACGAGACACTCCAAACAAATCCTGTTGGTAGAACTCAAATTAGTGGTAGTATATTTAAGTTGCAAATCATTTAATACACGGCTTGGATGCATAGTGAATCAGCCTGGCCACATTATCCTTTACCTGTCTTAGTATAGCTCCCACAAATCATTGAGGGCACATATGACTTCGAACACAGGTACACTAAAAGAGTCAATTAGTGATTTAATTCTCCTGTTGGATAACCTACTATATTAAGCTAGTGGTTTGGCTAAGAAATATAAACAACATCCACAATTCGTACTCTAAAAACTGTTAACCTCCTATTTCTTAAATATAATAATCCCAAATTTGAAAATTAAAATGATTCACCAACATATATGAGTTGTTCACTAGGATGCTAAATCCGAAACATTAGATGAGCTGCCGGACAATTTAAGACTTTAAAATATTTTTTTCTTATTATTTTTATTATGGTTGTTTATTTTTCCCAGATTGCTTAGCCAACTACAACACTTCATGAAAGGGCCCATTTATTTTACTAGTACGTCCTTTGCTATTCCTTGTGATAGGTTATAAAAATAATATTTTGAGATTTAGTTTGAAACTTTGAAATACCATAAATTCCAAAGTGCCTAATAATTTAAGAAGAAAACTTGGTAAAGTTGGTAGATACACTGGTCCATCACAAGTTTTCTATTATTCCATTACCGTGAAATGGAATAGAAAGACACATGAGGGATTCAATTCAGAGCAACTCCAACACATGACCTGTTTAGCTGTTCTAGCTATTAAAATATAACGAATGAAGGAAAAAGTGACTCCAAAACTCTCTACACTTTGCCCTTTAGATTGAATGATATTTTTCCCGCTCCATACATTTAGAGAGTCAAGTAAAGATTTTTAGATTTTCTTAAACATGTTCACGACGGTTATGTCGTAAATTCTTTGAAGTTCTCTTGCAGGAAACCTAAGCAACACACGCCAAATTGTCAGTTCAATGTAGCATACTTCATTTGGCTTCTAGTCTAGTCGTAGCTCATCTTCCAGGTTCTTGAAACACACCTTCTAGTGTGTCTCTTCTTTGACAACTCCTTATGAGCTCTCATAAATTGTTTGATCCTTTGTTAGAGGTTCATTGGACTAAAAATCTTGGACCACCTGATAAATTTTTCTCCTTATGAATCATAAGGAGGAAATTGGTAGTAACTACATATGGTTGTATAAAATCTGAGTAGAGAAAAAATGATATAGCGATGGTGTCTGCACATGAGAATGTTATTTGGTAAATTTGAGGTAATTCATGGGTCAGAAAGAAACATCGAGTATATTGGTTGGTATATAGTACTCAATTATGAGTAAAAGGATGACATCACTGCAAGTTTCTGTACATCGTAAGGACTATTATGCAATTATGTTAACCGTGGTTTCGTCTTAACTAGTCACATGTTAGGTCTATGGTTAATCATATATAAACCATTGTAATAGTTTTAAGATTTCATAATGTGAAATATCTTTCTTACACTACCTAAAAAAAGAAGAATAGTTTTATTTTCTTATTATGGAAACCGCGACATGTACTCAAACAGATGTTTCAAAATCTCTGTTCGGAAAGAAATATCATGGTGATTACAATAGACTTCATATGTGGCTCACTGATAGAGTACAAAGAAAATTGTGATGGTACAATCTCGAGGTTGAGTTAATTTCATTTAGTAAATAAATTTTAGAACTTTTGATATAATTACCCCAATACAGTATATGTTGGTTGACAGTCCGATATATGCATTATGAGTATTGACAAATAACTCATAGTGTATGTATCTCTCCCAAGAAGTTCACAATCATTATTATTATACTTCATTATCATATTGTGGTGCTTGATGCCAGTAAAACCAATATTGCGTGGAGGTAATTATATGCTAATTCTCATAATGCATGTATCGCTCCTAGAAGTTGACAATCATTATCATACTTCATCATACCGTGGTGCTAGATGCCAGTAAAATTAATACTGCGTTGATGTTATCTTTCAATTCTCATGGTGGATGTATCGCATGTTAACGGACATGTATTGTAGGGGAGTATATGTCAAAAGCTGTATAGTTTACAGTAACATACTCGTGTCGTTTTGAATTCTGATAGTTGCCCCGGATTTTTTAGGAAAATGGTGATTGTAATTCTAGAGGTTGAGTGAGACATATGTATAGGAGTAAGCAACTAATGGTAGATTTTCACAAGTGATAAATTATAAAGAATTTCCACATATGGGTTGCGTAAGGATACTCATGGCATGACTCTTGTTGGCTAGTGAGTGAAGTCTTCTCTCTTTCTCCACTATATATATACACGTAACCCGCAATACCTTAGTATTATTATTCACAAGACAGAAGCTAGGGAGAGATTTGAGAGAATAAGAGATGGGAAAAGGAAGGGCACCATGTTGTGACAAGAGCAAGGTGAAGACAGGTCCATGGAGTGCTAAAGAGGATTTGACGCTCATCACTTTCATTCAGAAGCATGGCCATACCAACTGGCGGTCTCTCCCCAAGGAAGCAGGTCTCTCTCTCTCTCTCTCTCTCTCTCTCTCTCTCTCTCTCTCTCTCTCTCACTCTCTCTCCATGCATTGCATAAGGCCATTCTCATGTTAAATATCTTCGAAGTTCTGCATAAATCTTAGTTTCCATCTTTAAATTGTACTCTTGAAATAACCATATTGTTGTGATATGAATGTTGTCGAAAGAGTAATGATCTTTCAGATATATGACTGTCTCCGTGACCATAAATATTAAAAGTGTTTCTTTTCGGACAAATGATATGAAAAAGTTGAAGTATAACAATTTGCATATTGCTTAGTCGTGACACAAATTTACTGTGTGCGACATTCAAATCTACATCAGTTTTAATCACCCTGCATATTTGTTTTGTCGGATATTGTAAAGATTTTTATTTTCTCTCTTTCACATAGAGCAAATTTATGTTTCCTTTCCTAGCCAAATTAAAGTCCATGCACATGCCGGGTTTCACCTCTATTTAAACTTATTTCACCTTCTCCAAGATTTTTTATAACCAATTTATCGAACTTTTATAACCATTTGTGCTCCTAGTTAAAATACAAAAAGCCCGTTCCTATTTTACTATGAGAATATGTCATTTAAAATAATTATATCAAAACCGTGTTAATTTTGTAACCAGAATACATACATGCATGCCGCATGTGCATTGTGATTTTAAACTGTGTGCCCTGCCCCGTCAATCTCTAATCCTCATTAAGTCCAGCGGTAAATGTTTTATAAGCACCATGGCTTGGTGATGATTCAATATTCACCCACACATTAAACAGTAAGACTAATTGATGATCTATATAGTTGACAAATGCAAATTCTCATTTATCTAGTTGACTACGGTCAAACTTTGAAATATGGCCTCTCTCAATTCAAAGTTGGTGAGAAATCAACCATCACTATTCTCAACATTTTCAAACTTCTTGAATAAATTAAACCAATAGCAATATAAATTGTTTATCGGGTTTTAACCAACATTTGCCAAACTTTTACTTATGATGTTCATTGATGTGGCAATAAGATATTAAACAAGTTGATCATTGATTAACAAATAATTGGTTTATAGGTTTGTTGCGATGTGGAAAAAGTTGTCGACTGAGGTGGGTGAATTACCTGAGGCCGGACCTAAAACGAGGACCTTTCTCACCAGCAGAAGAAGAAATGATCATCAAGTTACACCAAACACTAGGAAATAAGTAAGCTATTAAATTATTTGTCAGTTTCACATATCATTTTCATTAACTTATATATATATATGTATCTATATATATATATATTCTCAAATTTATTGACCTAAAGAGAGTGTGGTTCTTTGTACCAGGTGGTCCAAGATTGCTTCTTATTTTCCTGGGAGAACGGATAACGAGATCAAGAACGTATGGAACACGCATTTCAGGAAGAAATTGGCAAAGACGGGAGAGGACCACAAAAACCAAGATGAAGGCAACAAGGATGTCTCTGGGGATTCTTCGTTTTCTCAATCGTCATCATCTATGTCGTCCATTTCAAGAGAGGAGGACTCACCAAAGGAAGTGATCATTGACAATGTTCAGTTTGAAAACTTTATTCCAGATGAATTGCCCTTGGATATGGATGTTTGGAGGAATTGGGATATGGAAGACCCTTTTCAGTTCGTTGATCCGCTACCAATGGACCAAACGGTTTCTCAGAGCTCAATGCCACTAATACAAGAAGAAGATGATGGTAAAAAAGAAATGGAATTTGATCAAGAGTGGTTCAAGAACCTGGAGAAGGAGCTCGGTCTAGACCAGACGACGACAAACGAAGTGTTTGATGACAGCTACTTTGAACCCTTCATCTTGTTTTGAGGTTAAGAGGAGGAACTATGACTAATATGAAGAAATTGAGTTTGACACTGAACTAACTGATTGATAGGATGAAGGAGAGAGTGAGGATAAAGAATGGATTCCTCCAGAGTAGCAAATTAGTTTACTCTAATGCCAATTAGTTTGTTACACCTGATGCACATGATTGCTACGTAGATATGCTCACAACCAGTGGCAGAACTAGAAAATCAAAGTAGCCGGAGCGAAAAAAATAAGTCAAATTAGAAGATATGTAATATTGATAATATTTAATTCCAACCGGGGCAATTATGTAATTTTCGTAAGGTATATTTGTTATAGAACGAAGAGAGCAAGGGTGTTAATATTTTTTTTAAAGTAAAGGGTGGTAATTACCATCCTTGCTCCTTAGTCCCTCCCCCATTCTCATTACTTGTGTTACGATTATAATTTATTAGTTTCTTTACAGCTTGGGGTGTTAATATTGTTGGCTTGTTGCATGCATGTCAAAATGATTGTAGGGTGTCTTTACATATAAATTGTTAATTTACTCCACCGATGTTACTTGTTGAACGTTGTTGTGTGCTCAATGTTAGTATGATATTAGTTAAATGTTTCTGTATGTCCGTGTACCGTATTTAGTAAAAATATTGATTTTGAATAAGCATGCAATGAAAAGACATATTTATGCTGGTAAAACTACAAGAAACGAGATGTCAAGCAGCGGTTTTACTCCCCACGGTTGTCAGAAGTGCAAGAGCAAATATAGATTACAAGTCTTGGTCAAATCTAGGCTATGGCAGGCCCTCTAGCTTCCTTTATTTTTGTATGTTGAGTCAAGATCTCTGAATGTGCTTTGATTGGTAATTGTTTATGAGTGATGAAAGACAAAAGGTGACAAAAGGCTAAGATATTAGCAGCAAAGGCTTGTTAGTCATCTCAAGGCCTTGAGATGACAGTAACTTTCAAAGCCTTGAGATTACTTATTCTGCTATGTGTTCTAACATCTTTGTGTTGCAGAATTGGATATCTAATTATTCAAATCAGAGGTTTATGGTATATATTTGTGGATTGTACTATTTATACATCTAACACAATTGCAGATGATCAGAACAGGAAGAATCAAAGCTATCTGGGCTTAATTTTGAAATGTTGTGAAACAGGCTCAGAGCTCCAAGGCCTTGAGATTTGCCTTGTGCTACTGACAGTTTTGACATAACTTGATTGATTCTTTCTTGCAGGTTATGACTCTTAGTATTGTGATTATTCACTCACTTCTAAGTGCTTAAACTTGTTTTTCATATCTTATTTGTTCTAGAGGATATGCAGATTGATGTTCTAATTCTATTAAACAGTTTTACGAGAAACTGTATAACCAAACAGTCTCAGTACTGTTAGGTGTTTGGATTTTGTTGTTGCAGTGATTCTTTGCTGTTGAAGGTTTGTTAAACGTGCAGGAGAAATCTCAACAAACTTCAACGGATATCCACCTGAAGCTGTTTGAATTTAAGTTGAAAACAGAAGGAGGATTTTTAGGAACAGAGATCCTAAAATCTCTCAGTCAGTTGCAGCTGTGGATAAAAGAGACTGGTTTGAATTTTGAAGGAGGAGAGGCTTGCAGAATACTCTGACAGGTGTGACAAATTCGTGGGAGATCATTCATTCAAACACACAATCATTCAAACTTCATTCCAGACTTCTGAAGATCAAATCAATCCAGTCATTCCTGATGAACACTTCCAGACCTTCAACAGTTTTATCTTTATACTGTGTTCTTCATTTGTATTTCATATGTGTATCTCTATCTTATCTTAAACCTCATTTAACCTAGTGGTTGGTTGTTCAAGTGAACAACAAGAGGTTCTTGTTAGCTCAACAGTTAGTAGCTGGAACTAGATAGGTTTGGAACCACAAGCTGTATAGGTGTAAGGGAAATCACTTAGGCTTGAAGATCTAGGGCTGTTTCTGTGTGAGTAATAAGAAGTGTTTGCCCAATCCTGGTGGGATTAGATCCCTCAGGCAGAGATTAGGTCCATTGGGACTGAACTCTGTAAATTGTTTTGTGTTCTTTACTTTTCTGTTTGATTTTTATCTGCTGCACACAACTCAAATCAAAACTAGGGTTTAATAGCTGTTTAGAATTGTTCACAGCTCAAGGCCTTGAAGCTCACAATTTTTCCTTATTGAGTTTCAAACAGTTTAAAAATTCTCAAGGCTTTGAGATTTCAAGTTTCACACAAAGCTATCCTGTTAAACTTTAAGTTTTGCAAAAAGCTTCCATACTCTATTCAACCCCCCTTCTAGAGTATTTAGGTCCTGTATTTAGTCTACATTACACACTTTCAATTTGTATCAGACCTTGTGTCACTGTTTTTAGATCTAACAATCTGGTGACTATGAGTAATGTAGGAGATGGTGGATTCTCACAAGGAAGGGCTGCTAACAGACCTCCATTGTTCTGTGGTGACAATTTCATGCATTGGAAGGCTTTGATGAAGATGTTCATCATAGATCCAGACATGGAACTATGGTCAATAGTTCAGAATGGTCCTCATGAGTATTACACTACAATTGATGGAGTCAGAACTGTCAAGTCTGAGGAAAATCTCTCAGTCACTGAATTGGAAAAGGTATCCAAAAATTACAAAGCTATGAATTTGCTATACTGTGCTTTGAATGCAGATGAGTTCAACAGAGTATCAAACGGCAAAAGTGCCAAAGAAGTGTGGGATAAACTGATGGTGACATATGAAGGAACCAGCCAGGTTAAGCAGACAAAAATCAACTTACTTCTGAGGCAATATGAGTTGTTCAAGATGAATTCAGATGAAACCATCAAGGAAATGTTCAAAAGATTCACTGATGTGGTGAACAACCTGGAGTCCCTGGGAAAAAGGTTCTCAAATGAAGAGAAGGTCAGAAATATTCTGAGAAGCTTGCCAAAAGCAAAGTGGGAGCCAAAGACAACAGCCATTGAGGAAGCTCAGGACTTGAGTCTTCTTCAGCTAGATGATCTACAAGGAAAGCTGCTCACTCATGAAATGTCTATGAAGGATGTGGAAGGTGATCTGAGTGAAAATATCAGGAACTTAGCTCTTAAGGCAAAAGACAGTGAGAAATCTCAAAACCTTGAGACTGAGGTGGAACCTGATGATGAAGAGGCTTTAGCATTGATCTCCAAGGCCTTGGCCATGATTCTCAGAAAGAAGAGAAACTCTGGTAACAGGGAGTAAAACATGGATAGATCAAGACCCTCAGGAAGCAAGGATTACAAAGGTAAATCTTCATCACAGTCACATAAAACTAAAGTAATGAATTGTTTTGAGTGTGGTGATGCAGATCATTTAGTAAGGGACTGTCCACAAAAGAAGAAGAATAGAAACTTTCATAAAAAGGATGGTGACAACAGAAGGAAGAAGGCCATGATGGCTTCCTGGAGTGATTCTGATTCATCAAGTGATTCAGACACAGAAGAAGAGCAAGCAAACTTATGCTTCATGGCAAAGCATAATGAGGAAAGTTCATCAGACAGACATATTGAAGACATGGTAAAAAATTTACTTGCTAGTCCATCTGATGTACTTCCTGAAATTCTCAAAAGTATGTTTTTGAATGAAGAGAGTTATAGAAATGAGATTTCTGCTTTAAAGATTAAAGTTCATGAGCAGGTAAAAGAAAACCTGGACCTTGTATTTTCAAACAAAACTGTTGAAGTTTCTAAGACAAAGATGGAAAAAGACTTCAAGGCCTTGGACAGCAGGTTCAAAGTCTTGAAGGCACAGATAAAAGAGGTTGTTGATCAAAACACTCTTTTGACTGAAAGATATGCTGATCTAAAAGCTCATTCTGAGAATTTAGAACAACAAATCTGTACTTTGACTGAGAAACTTCAAGAATCCAAGAAGGTCCTGGCTAAGTTTACAGGCTCTAAACATAATCTAAATCTTATTCTTGGAGGAAGTCTGAAATCAATGCATAAAAGTGGGATTGTCTATAATCCAAATTTTCCAAAGAAAGGCCAAACTACTTTTGTCAAATCTGGTAGCAGACATTCTCCAAAATGTCATTACTGTGGAAAAATTGGTCATGTCAGATTAACTTGTCCCTTCAGAAGATCAGAACCTCATATTATGAGGAATACTTATCCTTATCAGCTTAAGGGACAGGTTAGCCAGATTTGGGTTCCAAAAGGAATTAGGCCACCTAATATGGCTGATTCTGAGTATGAATCAAAGTTCTGCACTTGGTCTAATAGCCTGTTGAGGCAATGATTTGTTTTTGCAGGATGTCACCAAGGCCTTGAAAGATCAGAAATGGATATTAGACAGTGGATGTTCCAGACATATGAGTGGAAAGAGGTCTCTTTTTACTGAACTTACAGAGAAATCTGGAGGAACAATTACACTTGGTGACAAAGCAAAGTGCAATATCATTGGTATAGGTAGTATTGGTAATGGTTCTACAAATTCTATATCTGATGTTTATCTGGTAGATGGACTTAAGTATAATTTGCTTAGTATATCTTAATTATGTGATAAAGGTTATAAAGCTGTATTTGACAAGGAGAAATGTGTGGTGCAAGATGAGAAATCTGGTGATTGCATGCTCACTGCTCCTAGGTCATATAATCTATATGCTACGAATACTAACAGTGTTGCAGGTGATAAGCTAAAATGCCTCAAGGCCTTGAAGGAAGATTCAAAGCTTTGGCACAGAAAGCTTGGGCATATTAGTATACATACTTTGAATAAGCTCATCTCAAAGTACTTGGTAAGAGGATTACCATCTCAGAAATTTTCAGATGATGAGGTTTGTAAGGCATGTGTACAAGATAAACAGACCAGAAGCTCTTTCAAGCCAAAGAACTTTGTAAGTACTTCTAGACCCTTAGAATTGCTGCATATGGACTTGTGTGGTCCTATGAGAGTTCAGACCCCAAAAGGTAAGAGGTATATGCTTGTTATAATTGATGACTATTCTAGATTTACTTGGGTGATGTTTATCAGAGACAAAACTGAAGCTTTATCTGAGTTTTCAAAATTGTGCAAAGAACTTCAAACTTTGAAAAACTTACCTGTTGCATCCATTAGAAGTGATCATGGTAGAGAATTTGATCAACTTGACTTTGATTTGTTTTGTGCAAAGCATGACATTTCACACAACTTTTCTGCACCTAGGACTCCACAGCAAAATGGAGTAGTTGAAAAGAAAAATAGGACACTTGAGGATATGTCCAGAACCATGCTGCATGAAAGTAACTTACCAAAGTTTTTATGGGCAGAAGCTGTTAATACTGCCAATTATGTGCTGAATAGATGCTTGATTAGACCTATTTTGAAAAAGACTCCCTATGAACTGTTTAAAGGGAGAAAGCCTATTGTTTCTTATTTTAAACCATTTGGTTGTATCTGTTTTGTGCATAATAATGGTAGAGACAATCTTGGTAAGTTTGGTGCTAGAAGTGATGAAGGTGTATTTCTTGGATATTCTCTAACTACCAAAGCTTATAGAGTTTATAATAGAAAAACCAAGATTGTGGAAGAGAGCATTCATGTAATTTTTGATGAAAGTACTAAGGATTCTCTGAGTGAAAGTTTTGCATAGCTAGATTTGAACAAGCATGAATCAGATGATGATGCTGTGAAAGAAGACAAAAGCAAAACTGCTATACAGAATCAATCAGCAGAATCTCAAGGCCTTGAACCTCCTGCTGAACCAAAATCTCAAAGCCTTGAGACAGAAGCTTAAACTTTCTATGATGCTCCCTCTACTGTTTCAAGGACTCAAAGCGTTGAAGGAGAATACTCCTGGGTACCAAGAAAGAAGTTTAAGTACCTTGCAGACCATCCAGCTGACAATATTATATCAGATCCATCAACTGGAACACAAACAAGAGGACAGTTGAAGAACTTGTGTGCTTTCAGTGCATTTGTATCTTTGATTGAGCCTAAGAATACCAAGGAAGCTCTGGAAGATGCAGAATGGATTATTGCAATGCAGAGTGAGCTGAATGAGTTTGAAAGGAACAAGGTTTGGAATTTAGTTCCCAGACCTAAAGAGAAGTCAGTTATTGGAACCAGATGGGTATTCAGAAACAAGCTTGATGAGAATGGAAAAGTGGTAAGAAATAAAGCCAGACTGGTAGCTCAAGGATATAATCAAGAAGAAGGTATAGACTATGAGGAGACTTTTGCTCCTGTTGCCAGGTTAGAAGCTATTAGAATACTTCTTGCTTTTGCATCTCACAATCACATAAAGCTTTATCAAATGGATGTCAAATGTGCTTTTCTAAATGGATATTTACAAGAAGATGTTTTTGTAGCACAACCTCCTGGTTTTGAAGATGAAAAGTTTCCTGATCATGTTTATAAATTGGACAAAGCTCTTTATTGTTTAAAACAAGCTCCAAGGGCTTGGTATGACAGACTTTCAAAATTTCTACTTGAAAACAATTCCAGAAGAGGATTAGTAGACAAAACCCTTTTAATTAAACACCAACAAAGTGATTTGTTAGTAGTTCAGATTTATGTAGATGATATATTATTTGGTGCTACTAATGATGCTCTTTCAAAAGAGTTTTCTAGTCTAATGTGCAGGGAGTTTGAGATGAGCCTAATGGGTAACTAAATTTCTTTCTTGGACTTCATATATTACAAATGAATAAAGGAATTTTTGTGCATCAAGGAAAATATACCAAGGACTTATTGAATAAGTACAACATGTCACAGTACAAGGTGCTTAAGACCCCCATGAGTTCATCACTGTCTTTAGACAAAGATTCAACTGGTAAGAGTGTGAATCAGAAGGAATACAGAGGTATGATTGGATCACTATTGTATTTAACTGCTAGCAGACCTGACATTATGTTTAGTGTCTGTATGTGTGCTAGATTTCAAGCTGATCCTAAGGAAAGTCATCTAACTGCAGTTAAAAGAATTTTTAGATATTTGAATGGAACCAGAGACTTAGGGCTTTGGTATTCAAGAAGATCTAATTTTATGTTGAGTGGCTATTCAGATGCAGATTTTGCAGGTTATAAAGTAGATAGGAAAAGTACTTCTCGATGCTGTCAATTTCTTGGATCTTCATTGATCAGTTGGCATTCCAAAAAGCAAAATTCTGTAGCATTATCAACTGCAGAAGCTGAATACATTGCAGCTGGTGCTTGCTGTTCACAAGTGCTTTGGATTGCTCAGCAACTTAGAGATCTTGGCTACAACTTCAGAAATGTGCCAATTCATTGTGATAATACAAGTGCTATTTCAATCTCTAAGAATCCAGTTTAGCACGCAAGCACAAAGCACATATATGTGAGACATCACTTCCAGAGATCATGCAGAACAAGGTGATGTTGTTTTAAATTTTATCTCTACTTCAATGCAAATTGATGATATTTTCACTAAACCATTGCCAGATGATAGGTTTTCATCTCTAAGGCTTGAATTGGGGATGTTAAACAAGGATGCATTGGTTTAGGGGGAGTATTAGTACCTATATGTGTATATGTGTTGGAATCTCAAAGCCTTGAGATTATACTTTCTGAAGCCTTGAAAGTATAGCTCAAAGCTTTGAAGTTTCTCAATCTGCAGAAAATCTCAAGGCCTTGAGATTGTTCTCTAGGTCTTGATAATATCTGCAATATTTTTTTTTTAAAAAATTTGGATCATCAAATATTATATCTTATCTTTTTAGATAACTGTATAATATTTGAATTACTCAGTGAATTTTCTAAAATATCCCAAAAAGATTTTTCAAGATTCTATTTTTGCATGTAGATATTGCAGAGTCCTTTTATGACTCATCCTCTCAACCTACTTAAGCTGAAAGTCAGGGCTTTTTCTTCACATTCTCTTACAATTTTCTGCGACTACTCTCTCTCTCTCTCAAATCCTCTCAATCACATTCTCTTCTCAAAACCCTAAACCCTAAAATGGAGCGCAAATCAGCCAGAATTCAGCAACAAGGGAAGCCCTCTGGCAGATTCAAGAAGAGAGCAAACAAGAAGGAGAAGATAGTGATTTCTGATTCAGATTCAGAAAACACTCAAAGTTTGCATGAGGATACTTCTCCTGCAAAGAAGTCAAGGACAAAGAAGGGAGATGAAGGTTCAAGTGTTGATCCACAACAGGAGACTCAGGGTGGTGATCAACCTAAGTCAGAGAAGAAGAAAGGGGGAGAAAAGAAAAAGGCTTCTGAAGAGGAAAAAGGGAAGTCAACTCAGGAGAGCCAGAAGAAATCAACTGAAGAAGTACAAGAGAAGGCCAAACCCTCTGAGAAGAAGACTAGGGTTAAGCAAGTTGCTGCTGCAACTAAGAAAGGATATCAAGGTAAGAATGTACTTCCAACTGAGTGGTTTATTAGTTCTGAAGTTAGAACAGTTTGGATGCAAGGGTATGCATCATCTAAAGTGGCTTTCTGTAGTATGATTTCTGATGAGTTTTTGGATAAACTGGACATAGAATGCATGAGGAAATTGAGGGAAACTGCTGTTTGGAAAGTTTTAAATCCTAGTTCAAAGGCTTATCCTAGGTTGACTAGGTTATTTTATCTGAACTTGGTATCTGAAGGTGATGAGAAAATGGTTTTAACATCTAAAGTGGCTGGTGTGGATTTGAGGTTAGATCATAGGACTTTTTCCAAAGTCTTGGGCATTCCTAGGAAATACAATATTGGAGATTATACTGATAGGAAGGAGTGTTTAGATAAGGCAACGGAGATGTTCTTTGTTGTTGATGAGGAGTGTAGTCCCCAGGGAGAACTCAAGAGAGTTGGTAACTGATAAAGTTCTGATTTTGATGTATCTGATATCTCAAGGGTTTGAGATAAACCTGCCTACAGTTGTGATGGAGCATATGATTTATTGTGCAACCAGGACTAGAAACCATCCTCTTCCATATGCCAATCTTTTACCTCTTTTCTTTGAGTATTTTGATGTGCCTGTGAAAGGAGAAGAAAAGATTACTAGAGGTTTTGGGTTGATAGATGAGACTGCACTTCAGAGGATTGGGGTAGTTCAGACTGGGAAAGGGCATTGGAAATTGTATTCTGATTTGTCAAAGGAGAAACTTGCTGAGAAACAGTTTGTGAAGCCTAAAGGGGCTGCTTATGGGAAAGGACAAGCCAATGAGGATTACTCTTTGCTGGTTGAGAAATTAGAA
Source organism: Linanthus parryae (assembly GCA_023055425.1). Taxonomy (NCBI): domain Eukaryota; kingdom Viridiplantae; phylum Streptophyta; class Magnoliopsida; order Ericales; family Polemoniaceae; genus Linanthus; species Linanthus parryae. The sequence goes on along the minus strand of JALGPY010000004.1, from coordinate 120,104,676 downwards.
GATCAGCAAGTTGAGATTGAGGATCTCAGGCAAAGACTGTTTGACCTGTCAGCTGAATTTCATCAGTTCAAGGGTTTGATGAATACTATGAATGGGAAGTTAGATGTTGTCATCAAGGGCTTGAATCTGGAGAAGATACCTTCTGCTACTAGTCATGACACCAGTGTGGATTCAGATGAGAAGCTAGGAGAATTTCTGAAGAAGAAGAAGAAGCCAATTCCAGTGGTGCTAGCTTCAAAAGACTTATTTGAGCAAACTGATGAGGAAGATGCTGATGAAGACACATGTGTTGATGCAGCTACAGAGGTAGATTCAGCACATGCTAAGAAGAAAGTTGATGACATAATCCAAGAAGTGGTCACTGAAGTTGAAGCTGAAGAAGGTAACCAGTCTGCAGAAGAAGCTGCAAGTGAGGAAGAAATTGGGGATGGCTCAGAGAAAGGCCAGACATCAAAGAAGAAGTGCAGATCAGAGACTGCCAAAGCCTTGACCATCTTTCTCATTCTCTTCTATCTTTTCTGTCTCAAGGCCTTGACTTTTTAGCTAGTTTTTTGTTTTAACTTTATTTTCAAACTCTGAGTAATGATCCTACATTTCTTTAACCTTATTTGATGAAAGTCAAAAAGGGGGAGAATGTATTATGTGTTTTGTTTGCAGTATTCAGTATTCAGTGAATAATAAAAGTTGGCCTTTAGTTATTTTGGTTAATTTTGGTTATCTGTGATGATTCTTTGGTATTTGGTTATCTGTTTGGGTTCTGTATATATTATCTGCAGATTGTGGTTATTTAATTTTTTGCTTATGAGTTGCAGGAAGATCTATGCAATACTATAAGTTTTGTCTTTCATCAAGGGGGAGATTGTTGAGTCAAGATCTCTGAATGTGCTTTGATTGGTAATTGTTTATGACTGATGAAAGAAAAAAGGTGACAAAAGGCTAAGATATTAGCAGCAAAGGCTTGTTAGTCATCTCAAGGCCTTGAGATGACAGTAACTTTCAAAGCCTTGAGATTACTTATTCTGCTATGTGTTCTAACATCTTTGTGTTGCAGAATTGGATATCTAATTATTCAAATCAGAGGTTTATGGTATAGATTTGTGGATTGTACTTTTATACATCTAACACAATTGCAGATGATCAGAACAGGAAGAATCAAAGCTATCTGGGCTTAATTTTGAAATGCTGTGAAACAGGCTCAGAGGTCCAAGGCCTTGAGATTTGCCTTGTGCTACTGACAGTTTTTAAAGAACTTGATTGATTCTTTCTTCCAGGTTATGACTCTTAGTATTGTGATTATTCACTCACTTCTAAGTGTCTTAAACTTGTTTTTCATATCTTATTTGTTCTAGAGGATATGCAGATTGATGTTCTAATTCTATTAAACAGTTTTACCAGAAACTGTATAACCAAACAGTCTCAGTACTGTTAGGTGTTTGGATTTTGTTGTTGCAGTGATTCTTTGCTGTTGAAGGTTTGTTAAACGTGCAGGAGAAATCTCAACAAACTTCAACGGATATCCACCTGAAGCTGTTTGAATTTAAGTTGAAAACAGAAGGAGGATTTTTAGGAACAGAGATCCTAAAATCTCTCAGTCAGTTGCAGCTGTGGATAAAAGAGACTGGTTTGAATTATGAAGGAGGAGAGGCTTGCAGAATACTCTGAGAGGTGTGAAAAATTCGTGGGAGGTCATTCATTCAAACACACAATCATTCAAGCTTCATTCCAGACTTCTGAAGATCAAATCAATCCAGTCATTCCTGAAGAACACTTCCAGACCTTCAACAGTTTTATCTTTATACTGTGTTCTTCATTTGTATTTCATCTGTGTATCTCTATCTTATCTTAAACCTCATTTAACCTAGTGGTTGGTTGTTCAAGTGAACAACAAGATGTTCTTGTTAGCTCAACAGTTAGTAGCTGGAACTAGATAGGTTTGGAACCACAAGCTGTATAGGTGTAAGGGAAATCACTTAGGCTTGAAGATCTAGGGCTGTTTCTGTGTGAGTAAGAAGAAGTGTTTGCCCAATCCTGGTGGGATTAGATCCCTCAGGCAAAGATTAGGTCCATTGGGACTGAACTCTGTAAATTGCTTTGTGTTCTTTACTTTTCTGTTTGATTTTTATCTGCTGCACACAACTCAAATCAAAACTAGGGTTTAAAAGCTGTTTAGAATTGTTCACAGCTCAAGGCCTTGAAGCTCACAATTTTTCCTTATTGAGTTTCAGACAGTTTACAAAATCTCAAGGCTTTGAGATTTCAAGTTTCACACAAAGCTATCCTGTTAAACTTTAAGTTTTGCAAAAAGCTTCCATACTCTATTCAACCCCCCTTCTAGAGTATTTAGGTCCTGTATTTAGTCTACATTACACACTTTCATTGTAGTCTGTGAAACTCAAGAGAAAATATGTTGACGATCATTATCTACACTTCAATTTAGCTAGAAAATTTCAGGAGTGCTGAAACAATATATCCAAATAGTTATTGAAAATGTGAACAAAGAGAGAATTAGAAACACTAGAGAGAGAAATGAGAGATGAATCGTGAAAGTTGTATTTCTGATTAACTACCATAACAACCACACTTGCAGTATTTATACAGTAGATATACTTATCTACTATATATTATAATATAGCCCCTTTAGTTCTTCTAAGAACAATAACACCTCTAAACATTCTCATCACTTTCACATACCCCCTCAATCTGAAGGAAGTGAAGTAGATGAACTTTCTGCAGATTGATAGACAACTTTGTGAACTCCAAGAGAGTCAGAGAGATAATGAAATCTAGCAATAGCTAAAGGCTTAGTAAGAAGATCAGCAAGCTGCATTTCTGTAAGCACATGAGCAACCAAAATGTACAAGCTGCAACTCTATCACTGACAAAATAACAATCTAACTCCATATGCTTGGTTCCCCTTGGGCAGGACATATTACCAATGAGATTTATAGGAGCCATATGAGAGTCAGGGTGTGGTTTTATGAGTGGACTATGTTTGCGAAACTTATTCCCTTTAATACCTAGAGATTTAATGAAAACAATAATGACTTAATTCTTTCTAATGGCAGTGGGATCTTAGATCCATTAAGCAAGTTTTACCAAACTTCATTATCTAGGAAATTATGAACATTGTCTTAATTTAGGGGTAAAAGATTATTTCTATATAATCACACAACAACCTGAGAAATTGCACAAGAGGAATTGAAGTTCAGTGAGCAAAATTATCAACAAGAGAAGATCTGAAGCAGCATGAGCAAGATCTGTTCAGTGGAAGATCAAGAAGCAATGGACTGTTTCTTTGAAGTCCCAGAAAATCACTTTTTGACCAAGAAATATACAAGAGCTGGTAACTGACTTTTTATCAAGAACACCACCACATAGTCACTATCAGAATAGGCTAAGAGTTATAAGGCACTCCTTCGAAACACAAGACACTACTACAAACATGCCTTTAAACGGCAGTCCAAAACCGTTATTTTAGTTACCTAAACCGTGGTTTTTGAAAAAAAACAACGGTTCCTACTGCGGTTCCAGAACCATTACTTCGAACGGTGTCGGCAAAGCTTTGCGACGGAAGTCAAACCGTTGTTTTAGGCTAATACGACGGACCGTCACGAATGCAAAAGAAGAACAACGGTTCAAAACCGTTGTTCTTGGTATTGTAACGGTTCACAAGACTGTTTTATTTTCTTTCTCTTTACGGCGGTTTCCTGAACCGTAGTTTTAGTAAATGTGACGGTCCTATGCTGTAACCGTTGTTATTTTCTTATGACAGTTTTATATGAACCGTTGTTATTTCAATATGACAGTTAACCGTTGTTATTTTTATATGACATTTCTGTTAACCGTTGTTTTTTCTTCTGTATTTACAGCGGATTTCTACAAACTGCCGTTTTAACTGTTATTCTATGTTACAGTTTGCACACAACAATACAGTTGCCAACCTGTTCTGAACCTGCCTGTAAATACACAACAACATCTTATAAAACATGTTTCTAACTGCACAATGGGTCAATTCCCCGAAACCACATATGTCATTACATTTTTACACCGGTTTTCAAAACCGACAATGACCAAAATATATACAACCAACAAAACATTAATAACAGTTATTTGGGTACTTTGCAACATGTGTCTGCTAATTACATATATGCAGTAGGCAAACTAGTTACACAAAACTATCCAACGGCGCACATATATAAACCGGTAATTGCTGTAGTAGTACTAACGAGCTTTCTCCTTCTTGACCACCACCTTTCTCCGCAATGGCATTAGCTGTATACATATACACACCAATTAGCAGCAAGACTCAAAACAAGTTCGGCGGCATGAAAAACTACACATTTTATATCTAAATATAACACAACATGCCTTATTCAGCGGCCAAGCAACAGTTTTGTTTAGCGCATCTTCAATTGTCCTGGCATTGTCATAGGGTCTGAAGAGATTAAACCCAGGGAAAGTGGCGTGGTCGATTTTCACCGCTGCATTGTCCTTGCCCACCGGAACCCCAATTATAGTCCTTTCGGATCAGTAGAAATTACAGTTTCACGAGCCAGGTGGAGTTCAGGACTGGTTGTGGACCATACCGAAACATGTGTAAGTCCTCCAACCTTGTACATTATACCACAGAACATCAGCAGCAGCAACAGTAAACATTTTAATGATTGGACATATTGTAGACATTATTTGTGTAGTAACCTCAAACTGAAGCAAAGTTTAATCCGTGATGTTTTGATTTGGTAGTGGTTGTTTGGATTAGGAATCCCAGGTGCAGAATGTTAGCAATTTATGGTCTTTATTGACGAATTTACGTTTCACAGATGCATGCTTGCGTGTTCAGCTGAATTAGTTCTTGCCACTCATAAGACTGTAAATATGTTATTTCTTGCTGTCTTAGAGAGATCTGGAATTACAGCCTTTGATTTCAGTAAAGTCATAGAAAGTTTTATTAGACACGGGGCCTCCCTCCCCAGAAACAAACCAACACACACTTGAGAAGAATTCCTAATCTACCAGATAACTGCTTTCCTGAGGCATTGATGATTAACATGTATACAGACACACATCTAAAGCACGCAAAATGTCCAAACATCAAAGTATCTTCCTAAGCACCTTCAATAATTATCGGATGCCGAGCCACCTGCAATTCTGAACCAATAAACATATGTTGGGTTTATAGTAAAATCATCGACACCGTTTCAGTAATGAAACACAAAGTAGAAGGACATCAATAAAGCCTGCAATACCACCAAGTTTCTACTTATTTTTAATTAAAACTTTTATATTCTTTTTTTTTCGGAAATTTAACATCATTGATTCAAGGAGAGCAGCGGTTTGAAAACCGTAAAGTATACAAATCCAGCAACATATAATTCCACTAAACTATACAAGTATTGATGTAAAATAATATGCAGGTTCCTAGCAAGTTTATCTTTATTTTTTGCCGGTAAAGACATGGATTCAAGGCCAGCAACTCACACAGAGTTGTTCATTACTGCACCGAGAATAAGCAGCGCAAACAATTAATGGATTGAAGGCTGGGAAATAATACATATAGACGTACCCAGCTGGCTACTTTGTGAAACTGAAACATTCCCTTCAGATACTACAATCAAAATACATGCAATACTGTTGAACTCAATCCCAGGGAAGCAGGAGAAAGCCGATTACCCAGATTTTACCGGCATCACAAATTTCTTGGTACCCATATTTCAAGGCTTTGTTTGCAGATCAGTAATACTACTTATGGTAAATTGCAGCAAATTAAAGTGTTTCATGAATATGAGGAGTCACTTAACTAACAATATTGTAACCCAAATTTGCAGCGGAAGGTTGAACATAAACCAATAAGGTGATTACTGTTGCATGAGATCCAGGAGACCCTACTGGCTAGATAAATGCATTAATGTATTGCGTGCATACCTTATCAACATCACGAGATGCAAGATCAGCAGCAGCATTAGCAGCAGCAGGCTTATGCAGTCGTCTAGAACTTCTTTTTTGATTGGGCATCCTGATCTGGACATCCTGGTTCAGCAGGGGAATATTAAGAAAGTTTTCAGCAGAATGTTTACTTAATCATATTTCAGTACCTACATACATATATATACATATATATGGATGTTTTCTGTGCATACCTTGTCATTTTCATGAGACATAGCTGACGCAGCCACCTCCACTCGTTCAGGTACGCTTGTCGGATTGGGCATCATCTTCTCATTAGATGGTTGATCAGGGCAAGAACTTTGATTACATGAAATAGGGACATGCACACCTCCCTTAGCCAAACTGGAAATTGCCTCTTGCATTTGTTTCATCTAAGCTTCAAAGGAAGCTTGTCTCTCAGCCTCACGAGCTAACATCTCAGCTTCGCGGGCTTGAATTGCAGCATCTACACGCGATTGCATATCTTTTTCTAAATCTGCACGTAGTTCTTCTCGTACTTGGTCGTAGTTGAAGTGCCGAGATCCACGACCCGTAGATGAGCCAAACACTTGAGTTGGAGATGGTCCAAGACCCATAAGCCGTACTCGACCATGGCCATCAGGTCCCATTACATCAACAAAAGATTTTTCACATACCTCAAGTGTCAGCTCAGATTCATCAACTGAAGCGACGATTTCATTCATTTTCGCCTGAGAAGAAGATTGAAAAAAATGTATGTTAACAAGTTTGTAAGGAATGTCGACAACAGTAAAAACCAAAAAGGTATGCATATTTATATATAACACCACCATCCGAGCTGCTGCTGTCGTGTTTGAAGGATCGCGTGTTTTAATATACATTGCAGCCCGATCATGTCGTTTTCCCTTCCGCTTGAGCTAAATTTTAAAGTTCAAATACGGTTCAGTGAATATGATTCAGTGACAAACACATAATTTTTCATAATCTGATGAAAAAAAAAACAGATTCTACTATTGGCGCATGCACAAATTGTTGACAAAAATATTACAATTTGGTTTCTGGGTACATATATATATATACCTTCTGCCGTATCACTGCATGAGATCTCCTCCCTGTCCTATGAACATCATCTTGCTTATTTATGTTAATTTTGTTCTTCCCACTGGTCGCCTAATTTAAATATGTTGGAAAAATGGTAAACATGTGACTGTGACTTTGCAAAACTATCGTACACTGAATTTTAGGAGTGTTGTACATACCTTGGCGTATTCACCACCAAACCAATTCACTAGAATAGGCCAATGAGTTTTTGGTATTCTCGGTGGGCAATTAGCTAATCGTTCCGCATCATTGGAGTATTTCAGGTAGTGTTCTCTTTTAACCTTTGCCTTCCAACTTCTTCATTTATCGCCTAAATCTTTCATGCACACTTTTCTGTACTCATATGGGCAGTTTGTATTTTTATACAGACACAAATACTTACTAAAATTAATGGTCCGAACATTAACACGTATCTCATATGGTCAATGTCAAATATCTCTTACAGTAAATCCTATAACTTAGGTGCCCAAAACCAATTTTTTTGATGCTGGATATATAACAATATATATATATATGTACATAGATATATGTATACCTTAATCTCATCCCACAATGAGCCCTTGTACGGCTGTAGACCTTTACTTCTCCATGATTTGTATACCAAGGGAAGCTTCGTACCATCCTTGGCCAAGACTCCCAACTGGCTGGCAAACTTGGGCTGGTTCTTGCTAACAACTTGCATAAACTCATTGAATTTCAACTCCAGTACTTGTTTTCATGAATTCCAGCCTTTTTTTGGGGTGTGCGAATTCTCTTCGTTTCGTCACACTTCCTGCAGAAAAAAGAAGTTAAATATAATAATTACAAACGTTGTTCAGAAATATTCAATGCAGAAGTCTAATGTACCAGACATGCCTTCCTCCACCGGTGTTTCATCTACATCTGGAGCTGAGGAGGGCAGAACATGAGATGCATGAGATGATGGTACGGATTGTGGTGCCACCGGGCTATCTGGTATGCCCGAAGCTGCTGCTCGTGCTCGTGTGTTTGCTTCATTTGGCGTTTCCATAAGACCATTGTCTATTTGTGGGGATGGTCCTTGTGTACGTGCAGTTGGTGCAGATGCAGGTTCCATAAGGCCGTCGTCATCACATGGCAATTTTCCATGGTCATTGCTGGCAGAGGACGGGTTCTCCATAAGTGCGTCGCACCTGGAACTTGGTTTCCTCATTTAACCTGCAAAGCTGTCTACATACTTACTAAACTTCGACATGGAGAACTATCAAAGTAATATATAACCAATATGAATCTAGAAGCATACACGTGCACATTGTATAGGAAAATGGAAATAACATTATAACAGAAATATTACAAAGTCCAAAGCAATGACATCACACTTGACAAAATTATTAAGTAAGTTTAAAGATTAATCGTTCTCGTCGTCTTCAAGTCCCATCATACACGCTATCACCCTTCTCCTGATCAAAATCTTCGTCTTCCTCATCGTCTTTAGTCTCTTCGAATTCAGCACCATCCACATCATCTAAATCTTCCTCCTCATCCTCGTTAAGATCTTCAGAGTTAGGACCATCACCATCATTATCACTGTCATCCCGATCATCAGCATCACATAAATCTTCTGGTTCTAGTAAAATGTAATCGTCATCCAATTCTTGCTCATCATATGGATCAGCTTGTGGGCAGTCTATCCATGATGACAAAAGTTATCTCTAGGGGTCATTGGAACAACTACGTTCCAATTTGGCTCAATAGGGTCTTTCACATACCAAACTTGTTCAGCTTGTGACGCCAAAATGTAAGGTTCGTCAGAAACGATATTCTTCTTGTACATCAAATGGCTGAAATTGACAAGTGTAAACTTAAGCTCATCCTCTTTCTTTCCCATGGAATTATTGATCCACTCACACTTAAACATATGAAATTTCAGATCAGAAGCATAACATAACTCTATGACATCAATAACCCTTCCATGATAATCAACGTCTCCAGCTACATGACACACATCTTTTGAAGTCGCATAACAAGGTGTTGATGCTCTTAACAAGACACCACTATTTTGGCACTTAAGTCCTGCAGCATAACATTTCTTGTGAAATTTTAAGCCGTTTATTGCATAGCCCTGGCTGTAAGATAAAGCCCAGTGACTGGGTCCTCTGCTCACTTTCAACAATTCATCCGTTATATGTGGAATTACAATAGATTGATAAACCTACATTGGATAAATAATTGTTGATTATATTAATGTAATATTTGATTTATGCAGCACATACCTGGGCTTAGAAGTATACAAGTACACATGTGACTTACGTGACAGCGAAACCATTCAGGAAATTCGTCGTTATGCTTCTTCTTTAACTCAAAGTCCCGAAGGTGACGATTATTCTGTTTTAATTCATTCAAGTGCTTTCTGTGTTGGGAAAGTTCCAGGGTCAGAGGCAGGTGGTTACAATAAAAGACTAGTTAGAGGAAGCACTTTACTGAACTTACTCTCTAAAAGGGTCAACTGAAGAAGAGTTCGCGAGTACATATCTATGAGCTTGTTCCCACTCAACGTGTCCAGGATATATGCTTGTTGCTTCTCCCAAAAAACCTTCCTTGTACCTTGTGTGTCGATTTTCTTTTGTTTCAACATGTTCATCTAGGTATCGACTACAGAATGTTAAACACTCTTCTGCCAGATAACCCTCAGCAATAGATCCCTCAGGAAAGTTCCTTTGCCGCACGTAATGCTTAAGGGTAAGTAAGTACCTGAGTAATCATCATATATTAAATTATATTAATAATAAACATCAACTGTTATTCAATAATTAAATGACTAATTCAAAAGCAAATATCCTGCCTAATATGAAATAAACTTTGTACCTCTCAATAGGGTACATCCAACGATATACTACCAGCCCACCAAGTCTTGCCTCATCAGCTAAATATACGGGCAAATGCATCATTACGTCAATGAATGATGGTGGGAAAATCTTCTCAAGATGGCAAAATTTCAGGACAAAGCGCTCTTGTAGACGGCCTATATCATATAAAGTCATCACTTTACAGCAGAGTTGTCGAAAACAGTTGCACAACTCGATCAATGGCTTTGCAACATTCTTAGGCAATACTCTTTTGAGGGAAATTGGTAGTAACTGTTGCATTAACACATGACAATCGTGACTTTTCAAACCTGTGACAGATTTCTCTTTCACTTTAACACACCGTGAAATGTTGGATGCATAGTTATCGGAAAATTTGGCTTCTTTCAACACTTTACAAAATAACATTTTCTGCTCGTTGCTTAAAGTGAAAACAGCATGGGGGCAACCCACTTTACTGCGGTTGTTTTCGGTTGGATGAAGTGACTTTCGGATACACAAATGTTCTAGATCTCGTCGAGCCTTTAGACCATCCTTAGATTTTCCTTCAACACCTTATAAAGTGGATATTATACTTTTACACACATTCTTCTCAACGTGCATGAGATCGAGAATGTGGCGTAACAAATTGTCCTTCCAGTAAGGTAAATCAAAGAAAATGCTTTTTTTCTTCCAATTATATACAGGCATCTGTTTCTTGTTAATAGTTTCACTTCTTGGTCTCTTCTTACCAGATAAATGACCCTCAGGTTTTCCAAACTTATTTTCAATATGTTCAACCTGTTTGAAAACTTCTTCGCCAGATAGTTGTGGAGGCCTAGGCCTTGTCTCAGTTTTATCTACGAAGTGGGTTGAATCTTTCCTAAATGGATGTCCAGCATTTAGAAAACGTCGATGTCCTCCATATGAATGCTTTTTACAATATTTCAACCATCGAAAATCAGTATCTTTGTTACATGAAGGACATGCCAACTCTCCCTTCGTGCTCCAACTCTGACAAGTTTGCATATGCAGGAAAGTTGTTTATAGTCGTCATCAGAGCAACACGTAACTGAAACATTTCCTTACAATCGGCATCATAAGTGGCTACCCCATGAGTCAAATACTCCTTCAAATCCTCAATAAACGGCTGCATATACACGTCAATATCGTTTCCAGGTGCATTGGGTCCATCAATCAAACATGAAAAGATGAAAGTAGGTTGTTTCATGGTCAACCATGGGGGGAAATTGTACAGGATTAACACGACAGGCCAGGTGCTATGAACTATACTCATAATTCGAAAAGGATTAAATCCATCTTATGCTAAACCAAGTCGAATATTTCGACAATCATTGGCGAAATCCGGGTGACGCTCATCAAATGACTTCCAAGCTAAAGAATCAGCCGGATGCCTTTGTATTCAGTCATTAACCCGTTCTTCTGCATGCCACCGTATCAATCGGGCCATTTTTGCAGACATGAACAACCTCTTCAGTCTATCTTGAGTGGGAAATAACGCATTTGTTTTAAGGGCACACGTTTTTTCCTACAGGTCCCTATGTCATCCTCTACGTCGACCTCTCGGTATCTCGGTGACTTGCAAACACTACAGGTGGTGTCCCCTTCTTTTTCTTTCCAATACAACATACAATCATTAGGGCAGGCATCATATTTTATGTAATTGAAACCTAATGAATCGTATAATTTCCTAGCCATGTAATATGATTTCGGTAGTGTCTCTCCTCCTGGAAATGCCTCTTTCATTAGCTTCATAATGTCAGTGAATGATCTGTCACTCCACCCATTCATAACTTTTATTGGTAACACCCAAACAACAAAAGACAAAGTGGTAAACTTCTGACAACCTGGGTACAAATCACTACCAGCATCCTCTAGAAGTTCTAAGAATTTTTTCATATCTTCATTAGGGCCTGATCTATTACTAAGCTCATCATCTTCTCTCACAAATTGGGCATAGTTCACCATGTTAACCATTTCAGCTTCAAAGTCGTAACCATCGTCTTCGCTGACAACTTCCTCACTCGTACCACAAGTCTCGCCATGACTAGTCCAGATCATGTAATCACTATGAAATCCATTGCAAATCATGTGCTCAAACACTGTATCTCTATCCTTGTAAAATCTATTCATGCACTTCTTACATGGACAATTTATTTCTGCTCGTCCCTGACTATTAGCATATGCAAAATTTAAAAATTCATTGCATCCTGTCCAATACTCAACAGAAGACTTCTTTTTGAGAATCCATGATTTATCCATGGCAAAACAAGAGAGAGCTGCACATGAACGAGAGAACGATATTTCACTGAAACATTAAAGTAATAGCTACTGCTCATGAGAGAATGATATTTAAGTGAAATATATACTATACTGGAAAAGCAATCATGCCAGGAAAGCGAGTATCTATATTACAATCACTGAACACCAAGCAAAGAAAATCTTCCAGACATCAACTACCAAGCAAAACATAATGAAACATCAAATACTTCAGACATTTGCAAACCGTTCCATACATGAACTACCATTCCCTACACACAACACTACTGGGCATGGAATGAACAAAATAAATTTAGCTAGTGTATCAAATCTTGCAGCTTAATACACAATGACAATTTAATTATATTCCTTAGTCACCATCTTAATTTCTCAACAATAGAAAATAACCCGTCCCGTTGGGACTAATGTCATTTGTTCTAATTAGGCTGATAGTCTAAGGGAATTTGTCAAATTTATCTTATTTGATCTAACACATTTTACGTGAACTGAAGTAACTAAACATATATTTCATACAACCTGCAGATGTCGTGTATGTCAATACAACTGTTCTCAAGTTGGTATCTAAACTTTGCTCAAGTAACTGTTCAAACTTGGCAATCAAAGAATCATATTGAAAGTTGACATGAACTTCATGAACTATCCTATTGACAGAAGCTAAGGACAAGAAGAACTGCAATGGTAATGAAAATGGAAAGAGGGTGAGAAAGAGTAAACAGAAAATGTCTGAAGTATTTGATGATTAGTAAACCTAGTAGTTAAAAGAACAAAATCCAGATTAGTAATAAAATTGAAGACCCCAATTAGAACTTTATAAAAACTGACTGAATTAGAAGAAGAGAAAGCATCTACCTAATCAAGCAGTAAAGCCAAACCAAGTTACCCAGAGCAACTGACTTTACCGAAAAGGCCAGGATTTGACCTTCCATACACAATAACCATCTTAGAAACAATAACCATCTTTGTGCAGCAAGGCTTCAAGACAAAAGAGAAGGAAAAGAGCAAATGCATTTCGGGTTTTCTCATTTCTGCAAGGCTATATAGCCTTATTACTGCATATACCAGTATGACACACATAAGAAAACCATTAAATTGTCATTTCATTTTATTATAACATACCCAATGTTGAGAGATACAGATGGAGAAAAGATTGGAAAAACAATTTCAAAAATCCTCTCCAGGAAGTATCATCAACATGAAATGGAGGATCCCCAGTTAATTCAATTTCTTAGAAAGCATCTACCTAATCAAGCAGTTTCCCGATTTGGAAGACCTAATTATCTACTCGCAGCCAGATTTACTCGAAGACCTAATCATCTACTCATACCTAATCATCTACTCGCAGCCAGATTTACTCGAAGACATAATCATCTACTCATACCTAATTATCTACTCGCAGCCAGATTTACTCAAAGACCTAATCATCTACTCATACCTAATCAACTACTCGCAGCCAGATTTGAAAGAAAGTGGACAGTAACTCATACCTTGCCTTCAGCCTTCAAACCCGATGAGAACCCCTGCCTTCAACCTTGCCTTCAACTGCCTTCAACCTTCTCCTCGATCCCCTGGCTTCAACCTTGTCCTCCAGTTGCTAGTCGATCCCCAAATCTCTCACCGACGCCCCTCTCTCCAGAACCCTAATTTTGTGAATGAATGAGGTAGAGGAAGGGTGTGCGGCGCGCCTAATTTGCCCAACTTTTCAGATGCGCGGCTTCAGTTTCATTTTCCCGGCATCGACTTAAGTCAAAAACTCAAAGAATAAACGACGGTTCTCTAAAAACTGTTGTGTATTAATTAAAAAAAATGTGTAATACCACGGTTTAAGTTCAACCGTGATTACAGCTTCACCAAATATAGCGGCTTTTAAAAAACCGTGGTATTAGGCATTAACTAAAACTACGGTTCCAAAATAACTGTGGTTATTGCTGTAACAGAAACCACAGTAAATGGAACTGTTACTTTTGGTTCCATATACCACGGTTTTCGGAACCGTGGTTTTTTTTTGTGTGCTATCTGGCTGTTTTTGTAGTAGTGAGATCAAGATCCATGGTACCCTTGACATACCTCAATGTTATGTGAAGAACTATCTGATCTGCAACTGTAGGCATATGCATCATCCGACATACAAAGTTTACACCAAAATACAGATCTGGTATTGTCATGGTTAAGTACTGCAGAGAGCCCACAATGCTTATAAATGAAGAAGGATCATCCAAAAGAGTAAGATCAGGAGACACTTCAGTTATGATATGCATTGGTGTAGAGACACATTTGCACTCCAAGAACCCAGCTTTGGTCAAAAATTCTTTTTCATATTTGGACGGAGAGAGACTGAACCCAGTGGAGGTAGAGGTGAAAGAAATACCCAAAAATAAAGAGAGAGAACCCAATTCTTTGATAGAAAACTAAAAACGCATCTCTTTGACCAGTAGATATATAAATGGAAAGTCATTCTTTTGTAAGAATCAGATCATCCACATAGACAAGCATAATGACACATTTGCCCCACTGTGTCTATAAAGTTGTCACACCGGAAAGGTCATTAGAGAATACATTTGAAGCCCAATCCGGGACTCGGTACTTGGGAATAGAAATACATATCCCCTCCAATAAACCTTTTTGCGCGAAGTAATGTGCTAAAATGTTTCCGCTCCTACTTACAAAAGAGACCGAAGCACCTGAAAAAGTCTCGAGTAGGCAGCGACATTCTAGAATGAGGTCACACATTTCCGCTAGTGCACTGCAGAACTTCATCTTCCCCGCCGCACCATCATGAATCAGCCAAACCGCCAATATAATCCGTTTCAACCTTGACAGAATGTTGGTGACGATCCCGAATTAGATTTATACAGGAGACAATCTCCACTAGTTCAGCTAGCAAAGGCGACCTGACATGACGGACTCTTCGAAAACGACTCGCTACAAACTGGCAATTGGAGTCTCGCAGGACACTGACCAATCATGTCGCCTCTTCCATTCTCACCCAAGCCGCGTCCACATTCAGTTTCACACCTCCTTCCACCGGATGAGACCAAGCGAAGTTACTCGAGGATTCTGCCTTGGAGATATCAGTAAGTTGAACTCCCAACCCGCTTCCTTGAACAAAGTATATAGCTGAGGCCAAAATTTGCTATGAATTCAGCCTTATTCTTTGTTTTCTTCAAATCCTATCGTTACGGAAACACCAAATAGCCCAGGAGACGGCAGTGAACTGCTCACAAACTGGCATCAGATGTTTGGAGAAAATTTCGATGATCAAATCAAAGAACCTTCCCTTCCACTCCCACATAGTGAACAAATGTGGGAAATCCGGCTAGACTTTCTTAGCTTCTTTGCACAACAAGAAAGCATGCTCCTTCGATTCTACTTCGTGTTGACATATTTGACATAAAATTAGGACATCCATACCTCTGCTTTGGAGTTGGGTGGCCACCGGGAGTGAACTATTCCACAAATGCCACACAGGGAAAACTAGTTTCTTCGGAATCTTCAACCTCCACAGACGTTCAAGCCATTAACGGTTGATCGGACCCGCTGAAGAGGATGGTTTGCCTTTGGACCGGATTTTCTGTGCTTTATAACCAGAAGAGACGGTGTATAAGTTTTCGTAGGAGAAGTGCCAATAAAGTTCATCGGGGGCCGGTTGTACAGCGGCTGCGTCAATTGGCAAAAGGAGTTGCGTCAATCGTTCTTCATCCCAAGTTCTCGAAATTTGATGAGTAAGGATATCCACCGTGGCGTTTTCAAATCCAAGTGGTATGTTTGAGATAACCCGAAGGGTACTGCCTCTAGATAGCAAACAATCTCTGTAATTTTTGACTTGATTTTCGGTGCC
The DNA here is from genome assembly GCA_023055425.1 of Linanthus parryae. Classification (NCBI taxonomy): domain Eukaryota; kingdom Viridiplantae; phylum Streptophyta; class Magnoliopsida; order Ericales; family Polemoniaceae; genus Linanthus; species Linanthus parryae. Next base: position 120,088,734 of record JALGPY010000004.1, on the reverse strand, counting down.
TATTTTCCAGTGAAGGCCTGATTTAACCAAATCGCGACCTACAATAATACTTCGAAAAGCAAAAGAATCATGAATGTTTGGCCCCAATAGACACATCAAGAATGGAGCATTATCGGAAATTCTTCGATTTGAGATCTCGAGCGACCAAACTATCCGGATTTTTGAGAACTCTCCATGTTTGTTTCGCCAAGACTCCCACATTGAAGTCATGAAAGTCTATAAAACCGAGGCCAACGTTCGCATTTGGCATCTTCAAGTTGTCCCAAGCAAATCAATGAAGCTTTCGTTTATCCTCGTTGCCTCCCAACCACAAATGTCTTACGAGTCGTTCCATGTCACAAAAAATTCTCCTAGGTAATAAGAAGCATCTCATGGAGAAGTTCGGGATTGCTTGAACGACCGCTTTAATAATAAATTCTTTGTTTGCTACTAAATATTCTTCACTCTTCCACCCCTTGATCTTGTTGAATATAAGTTTGGGCAAGTTGCTGAAAGCAATAGACCTGTTTCCCCCCAAAAGCCGCCGGAAGTCCCCAATACGTATTATGCTCGTATACAAGCTGAACGCCCAGTCGTTGGCTTAGAATAAGTCTCTCTGCATGTGGAGCGTTGTCAGAAAACAGCACCGAAGATTTCATAAGATTGAGGAGCTGATAAGATGCAACTTCATATCTTCTCAGAATATCCCTAAGATGGTCTTCTTCAGCTGTAGTAGCTTTTGTGAACAATCGACTATCATCTACAAAAAACAAGTTTGAAATTATTGGACCCCCTCTATAAGCGGCGAGACCCGAGAGGTGGCCTTCCTGCACAGCAAGAGACAAGCTGCGTGAAAGTGTTTCACGAACGAGAAGAAACAAATAAGGGGATAGAGGGGCATATCTGTCGCAATCCACTCTCCGGGGTGATCATTCCACTAACTTCCCCGTTCACAACAAGGCTATATGTGGCAGTCGACACACAGTTCATGACGGTATTTATCCACCTTGCACCGAAACCCATTCTTTCCATGACAGCTCGAAGGAAATTCCACTCAACCCGATCATACGCCTTGCTCATGTCTACTTTTAGAACTAGGAATCCCTTCCTGCTGTTTGTCCAGCTCTTTATTGTACATAGATGCTCAACAACAGTTATAGTATTATCAAAAATAAATCTACTAGGAGCAAAAGCACTCTGATTATCCGAGATAAGGGTATCTAGAATAAGTTTGAAACAATTTTCCAAAGCTATCGTAACAAGCTTGTCAATTGTGTTGCACAAACTGATAGGATGGAAATTGGTAGCCCTCTTTACTTTCTTTAATTTTTGAATTAAAGCAATAAGAGTATGAATATACTGGAGATATCAACAGCGTCGTTTAGGATCCCTAAACACACCTCCTCCACCTCAGTGCCGATACCGTGCCAAAACTTTTGGTAGAAAAGTGGAGGAAAACCATCCGAGCCCGGAGCCTTGATAGGCGCCATTTGTCTTAGTGCTACCCGAATATCTGAAGAAGAAAAGGGCTGATTCAGAAGCGCTCTCTGCTCTAGAGAGACTAGCTCCTCGATTCGAGCCATGACCGATGTCATTTAAGCTTTAGAGGGGTTGTCCAAGGAAAAGAAGCATCTAATAAAATCCTCAATGATTGACAGTCGATTCCTCTGATTATGTTTCTGTTTATGCGATTTGAGGCGTTGCGATGAAAGAAGCCCCTATTCTGATCTCCCTTGTGCATCCATACCTCCCTAGAGCGTTGTCGCCACATCTTGTCCCCTTTAATATGATTTGGAGTAAAATTTTCCGCACTACCTTAGCTTCGGCCAAAGCTTCGGTAGTTTGGTTTCCCTCCTCAAGAACCTGAAGTCTGCTACGAATGTGCCTCAACTGACCCTTCACATGACTGAAAGAGTGTCGGTTACAATGTTTCAAGATTGGCAACTGATAAGAGTTTCACATCTAGCTGAGCAGTCGAGTTCGACCACCTTTCTCTAACAATATATTGACAACCCTTGTGCTGTAGCCACATAGCCTCAAACGGAAAGCGTTTGTTTACCTTCAGTGTTTGTAGATTACCTGATTCCCAATAGATCTCAATCGAATTATGATCCGAAACTTCAGCTACCAAATGTTGAACGTTTGCCCAGCCAAGGAATCTATCCATCGGTCATTAGCTAGACATCTATCCAGCCAAAGGAATCTGTCAATCGGTCATTAGCTAGATCTCATTGTAATTATGATACCTTTCATATGTGACACAATATCCGTAAAAAATGGTGGCATACTTCATATTAAAATTAGTAGCGAGAAGACATTATCGAAGGCTTAACTTTATTACCAAAATAGTTAATTTCAGAAAAGAGAAGTATATATTCTTAAAAAAAGGAAGAGAAGTATTTAAATTCTTTTAATAGTTTATTACAAAAACATGCACATGTCCTTTAAAGTTCTGACCGTTGTATACGATGTTTTAAGAAAATTGTTAATTGTCGAGCCTCCGAGGTTAAGTGAGACAAATGGTAGATTTCATTATGGCTATTTATAATGAATTTCCATAAATGGGGTTGCGCAAGGACAATCATGTAGTATGACTCTTATTGGCCAGTGAGTAAATACTCTCCCATTTAATTGAGTAGTTATTACGTACAATAGAGTAAATGATGTGTCTATACTACAGCTTATACAACACATGACACACATGACACATAATAATTTTTTATCAGGTGTTATGTGTTGTATAAATTAGAGTACAGACACATCATTTATTCCAGAATACTTAATAATTAGTCTTTAATTATTCCCATCTTCTTCTTCACTATAGATATATATGTATGTATATCCACAATACACTAGTATTATTATTCACAAGTTGGTTGAGATTTGAGAGAGAGAGATATCTGAGAGAAAAACATGGGCAGGGCTCCATGTTGTGACAAAACAAAAGTGAAGAGAGGTCCCTGGAGTCCTGATGAGGACCTTGCGCTGGTAACCTACATTGCTAATCATGGTCATACCAATTGGCGGGCTCTGCCTCAGGAAGCTGGTAATATCTCTCTCTCTCGGAATTGCATAAATTCTCTTTCAGGTTCAATTTTGTTAGAAAGCTCATGAAATTTTATCAATGGATAGTTGACAAATACATTGACAACTATCAGATAGTTGTCAATGTGTTTGTCGTAACCACATATACGATATAATTTTACACCTACAACTTTGCATAAACATTTATTCGGGCCGCAAACCTTTTTAGTGTGTCATTTGGAAGATCTTCATTTCTTCTTTTTGAGATAATTAGGAACGATTTCCTTTTCTGTAAAAAATAAAGTACATGTCCATGCAAAATTTCACCTACATTAAACTTTTGATACCATTTATTATTACTAGTAGATCCACCACGTACTACAGGCCTGAGAGTGGTATGTTTATTTGAAAATATTAATATTCAAAAAGTTTTAATTACTTAAAAGGAAAAGGTTGATAAGAGAAATGACCAGGGAATTTTGATTAAAAAATCAAATTCTAAGCAACAATCAGTTGTATTTGTTATCATAACAGATTGATCAAAACTTGTAAATTCCTTAGCGAATAAACCCATATGCTATATCTAATTCACCTTGTGTATATCGTGTACATTCCAGCCTTTCTTAGACGAGACCGAATTGGTTTTTCCTTTTCAAATCAAGAGAATACAAGCCTCTATATTCTTGTTAGCTCTACTCATCGTGCTTTTAAGCTCTCCACGTTCCTGAAAGGTAGATTTAACCAGTTAGTACAATGGTTACAGTGTGCAATTTCAAATCCACATGTTATTTTATGCAAGATGTGGTAAATTTCTTATTTTCTGATGTAATATTTAGTGGTAGACGAAACATGTGAAGGAAAATAAATTTCAAGTACCTGATAGATCTAGCGAATGTTGTGTTAAGAAACGAGATAATCTTCAATTATCTCTTCCCTGATTTATGCTGATTCTCCCATGATTAATGGGACCAGTTATTATGGTGTAATTATGTCTTTCTTATTTTAGCTGATTATACGTTGTATGTAAATCACTCCTCTTGTATAAATACGGATCAAGGGTCATTAGAAATATCATCCACTCATTCATTCTCTCACATGGTATCAGAGCTGTAGAAATCTCTCTTCTACACGATCCATTTCTCTTGTCGCAAATCATAAGCCGACAACATCACTTCTCCAGCCTCGGACGCAGACCATCACCACCATGACTACCACCATAAAATCAGTGATCCAACTGAATGCCCCAACAAATTTCCCCATCAAACTCTCCTCCGCCAATTTTCTCGTTTGGCGTCGACAAGCGAAGCCACCTTGATTGGCTTTGATCTTCTAGGGTTCATCGACAGATCCACCAAAGCACCAACGTGCTATACTGATTATGCGAAGTCAGTGCCAAACGCTGCTTACTCTACCTAGTACCGCCAAGACCAGATCATTGTCAGTGCCCTCCTCGGTAGCTGCACCGAGTCTGTTCAGCCACTGAACTCCTCCGTGCCCACTGCTCGTGAAGCTTGGGCCGGTCTCATTGAAAGCTATACAAGTACTTCTCCTGGTCGAGTCATTGCACTCAAGAACAAACTTGCTCAGAATCTGTGCGGAAATCGCTCCATTTCGGAGTACATCAAGGATATGAAGGACATCGCCAGCGACCTTGCTCTCGCGCAGAGCCTAGTGTCAAAAACTGATTTTCTCATTTCCATCATCAATCAACTTGGAGTCGAGTACTCCCCTATTGTCGCAGCTCTTTGAGTTCGCAACACAACAATCTCAATTGTTGAACTCACGTCCATTCTTGAGGAGCACAACGCTCTCTCAAGATTGCAGAATTAGAATCTGCACCGCTCCTTGCAACAGCCAATGCGACACAGCGTCACTCCGGAGTAACTTCGCATCAGGATGCGTACTCTTAGTACTCACCCAATGGTGCCCACTCAGGGAACCAAGACCGTTGCAGACACTGATCAAATGCGAGAAATGGATCGCACGTCCTCTTAGCAGCCGCAACTTCGCATAGTCATCCCGAGAAGCGCTGTCACTTTTGTAACTTCACAGGGCATGTTGTTCGCGAATGTTAAAAACTCGGTCGCTTCTAGAGTGATCACAACTACTCACCTGCGAATAATACACCTCCGATCAACATCATAGTCAGTCAAGTCTCTGGATCTGATGCGTGGATGTCTGACAGTGGAGCATCCCATCATGTCACTCCTGGAACAACTTCTCTTGAATACTATGCAACCTATGATGGAACTGATGAGATTTGTCTTCAAAATGGTAAGAGTCTTCCTATCTCTCAAATTTGTAGCACTACTCTCCCCACCTCTAGTCTTCCCCTTTATCTATCTAATGTTCTTTGTGTTCCCCACTGGGGTCGCAACCTTATCTCAATCTCTCAACTTTGCCATACGAACCATGCTTCTGTTGAATTTTTCCTACTGATTTTGTTGTGAAGAATCACTTGACCGGCATAACTCTTCTACGTGGTGAAAATCGTGATGGAGTTTACCATGCACCTCGCCCTAGCCCTCATGTTATCTCATACATCGAACGTCTTTACCACAGCTTCGGTCATCCTTGTAATAGAACACTAGGGCTTATCTTATAAAAATGTAATCTCTCTTTGCCTTCATCCAGATTTAAGGATTTCTCGTGTACTTCATGTCACATCAATAAAAGCCATATGCTACCCTTTCCGGAAAACTCTCTTACCAGCTCTCGCCCACTTGAATTACTTTACAGTGAGGTCTGGAGTACTAAACAGATCTCTCGTGAAGACTACCTCTACTATGTAGTCTTTGTTGATGACTTCACCAAATATGTGCGGCTCTACCCCCTCAAAAGAAAATATGAGTCGGTTCAATTTTATTGCAATTCAAACTCCTTGTCGAGAAGAGGTTCGATCAACCCATTGTCATTCTCTACTCAGACAATAGTGGTGAGTTCAGCAAACTCCTACCCCAATTTAATGGCATTACTCATCTAACAACAACTCCTTGTACCCCAGAACACAATGGCTGTGCCAAGCGTAGACATCGCCACATTGTTGAGACTGGTCTCTCCCTTCTCCATACCGCATCCCTTCCCTTAAGTTACTGGCCGCATCCTTCCAAACTGTCGTCTATCTTATCAATCACATGCCCACTCTTGTTCTTCGCAATGACTGCCCATACTTCAGACTCTTTCACACTTCCCCTACCTATCTATCACTCCAAACTTTTGGTTGCCAATGCTTCCCCTGGCTTCGACCATATACCACCAAAAAACTCGATCCTCGTTCGATCCCATGCGTATTCTTAGGGTATTCGGTCATCCAGTTAGCCCACCACTTTCTTGATCCCTCCACTGATTTCATCTACGTCTTTCGCCCTGTGCGCTTCGTCCCTCATATTTTTGCGCTTGCCACCTTACCATCTACCAAGTGTGCTACCAATGCTGAACCCCATACCATGGATGACTCAGTTGCTCCAGTTGCACCTACGCATATACCCGCTTTGGCACCTGCGCTACCTATTGAGGCTTCTCATGCACATGACCCCGCTACCACATAAGTACGTACGAATGCACCTGCACCTCCCAACGCACCAACACCCGATCCTACCCCTGCGCCCGGTACCATACCACCACCTGCGCCAAAACATGCACATGTGCCTCCCAATCATGCAAAATATCCCAATGAGGTACCTGCATCACCTCATGCGCCTGCACCAACGCGCACTCGCCATCCCAATCCCAAGTACTTCAATTGGCAGTTTGTCAACAACACCACTGTTCATCCTTTTCCTTCTACCATTGAACCACGAACGGTGGCTCATGCACTAAAAGATCCTCTTTGGAAACAAGTTATGAATGATGAAATTGTTGCTCTCGCACACAATCAAACCTGGGATCCAGTTCCTCGACATGGCCAACCTATTGTGTGATGTAAATGGGTTTTTCGGGACAAGTGCAAGGCGGATGGTACTGTTGACAAATATAAAGCTCGCCTTGTGGCAAAAGTCTACTCGCAGGAATTCGAACGTGATTACTCAGAAACGTTCAGTCCTGTCATGAAACCTGTCACTGTTCGCATTATCCTCTCCTTGGCACTCTCACATGGATGGAAAGTGCGTCAACTAGACATCAACAATGCGTTTCTCAATGGTAATCTCACATATACTGTCTACTTAGCACAACCTCCATGATATGTGGATAGCTCCAATCTCACTCATGTATGCAAGCTACGAAAAGCCCTCTATGGTCTTAAATAGGCTCCCCGCGCATGATACAATGAACTCTCTGTATTTCTGCTCTAGTCTAGGTTCCAACGTTCGCGTGCCGACCCATCTTTGTTCTATTTCTTCGCCAAAGGTGTGTGACTATTCTTCCTGGCCTATGTGGACGACATTGTGATAACCGGCTACTCCCCATCATCTCTATCGCAGTTTGTATCTCGGCTAGCTACTCGCTTTTCTCTCAAGGATTTGGGCTCTCTTAGTCACTTTTTGGGGATGGAAGTCATCCCTGCTCAAGGTGGTCTCTTTCTCTCGCAAACTCAATATATCTCGGACATCCTGGAAAAGTTTAACAAGGAAGATTCAAAGCCTGTCTCCACTCCCATTTGCTCCACTGATCCCCTTCCGCCAGCTGCTTATGCAAAAGCCATTGACATTTTTGACTACCATTGCTTACTTGGTCTTCTCCAATATCTCAGCCTCACGCGCCCTGATATCTCCTTCCCGGTGAACATACTTTCTCAATTTCTTCATGCCCCCTTTACTCGCACTGGCTGGCGGCTAAACGAATTTTCCGCTATCTCAAGGGCACTATCTGTCATGTCCTTTACCTCCGACCGGGCGCGCGCATGGAACTCTCCGCTTTCTCTGATGCAGACGTGGGTGGGACTTCAACCACGGGCCGCTCTACCACTGGATATGTCTTATTCTTGGGTTCCAATGTCATCTCCTGGAAATCTGCACTTTAGAATTCTGTCTCGCATTCCTCCACAGAAGCGAGGAATCGTGCCATTGCTAATGCCATAGCTTAATTGCTATGGGTCCAACACTTTCTTCATGAACTTAACATAGCTCTTACTGGATCACCAACTCTGTAATGTGACAATCTCAGTGCCACATAAGTCTGCAAGAATCCGGTCTTTCACTCTCGCATGAAGCATGTCGCACTAGACTACTTCTTCGTGCGTGATCTTGTCGCAACTGCCAAACTTCATGTGCGACATGTCCCCACTCAGCAGCAGATCACATATACTCTCACCAAGCCACTCGGGCGCACGTACTTTCTCAATCTGCGGTCCAAGATTAGAGTATCTGATGGATCCTCCATCTTGCGGGGCGTGTTAAGGAATTGGATAATCTCCAATTATCTCTTCCCTGATTTATACTGATTCTCGCATGATTTATGGGATCAGTTATTATGTTGTAATTATCTCTTTCTTATTTTAGCTGATTATACGTTGTATGTAAATCACTCCTCTTATATACATACGGACCAAGTGTCATTTGAAATATCATTCACTCATTGATTCCCTCACATGTAGCCTTGATATCAAACGAGTAACATATATGTAGCAAAAAAATTAAGTAATAGAAGTCATATAATTTCCATCAAATAAAGTGACAGTTCAAGTTAAAACTGGTAAATTTGATCCATGTAATCATGCACATCAAGCTGTCTTCTTGTGTTCCGCTGGGATTAGCTAATGCTTAGGGAATTGAAAAACATAATGGTAAAATAGTTTCCTGGGCATAGAAGATTGTAAAATAGGTATCACCAAAATTTTGTATGAGTTATATGTTGAGACGGCGATGAAAACAATAACTAGTGAAATGAGTTGGAGCATAAAAGGGCAACAAATTGATGGAATACATAATAAGACGTCAGTTTCTTCCTATATTAGAACGACTATCAAAGGAAGCATTGCATTTATCAACTTTAGCATACAACTTTTCACCCCATTTGATGGTGTTAAGTGATTCCACTTAATTTCAGTTATGAAATTCATTTTTGAACTCTTTGTATTTCTTTTTGTATATCTGAAAAAGGTGGCTAAGATGTTAACTCAATTAACACCTTTAAATAATTGTTGCCAAGTTATGGTTCTTTTTTTTTTTTTTTTTTTTTTTTTTTTTTTTTTTTTTTGAGAAATACCAAGTTATGGTATTAACGGGTAGAGAGGGTGAGTAATCAGTTACATAACCGCGGGGTATAATGGATAGAAAGAGTGTTACTTACCATGATTTTTTTGACAGACTTACCATGATTATTATAGGGTACAAGTGGTGACATGAGTTTAAGTTTAAGGATACAATAAGTACAAAGGATGTTACTCGCCTAAATGACTACAGTATAATGTTTTTATGAAGTATGTAGAACAAATTAGTTAAACATTTTAATCTTGTTCTTATTTGTAGGTTTGGCGCGGTGTGGAAAGAGTTGTCGGCTGAGGTGGGTAAATTACCTGAAGCCCGGCTTAAAACGGGGGCCTTTTACCTTGGAGGAGGAAGAAAAGGTCATGAAGTTGCACGAGACCTTGGGAAATAAGTAAGTTCATTTTTTTTTAAAATTTTTGTTTCTTTTATTATTTTATTTTTGAACTTAGTGATCTAATAAAGTCGACGAATTGTACAGGTGGTCGAAGATTGCATCTTACTTCCCGGGCAGAACAGATAATGAAATTAAGAACTTTTGGAACTCGTATATCAAAAAGAAACTGGCAAAGACCGGAGGGGACCCTTTGCACAATAGAAAAAAGGGAGACAACCACAACCAATATGAAGCCAACAAGAATATGTCTGGAGATTCTCCGTTCTCTCAGGCATGGTCAACCATGTCGTCTATGTCTGGAGAAGGAAACTCGCCTAATGGAGTGATTGTCAATGACAACTTCGTGATTGACAATGACAATTTCGACCCCATTTTACTAGAAGAAGCAACGGGAAACTTCACTCCTTTTTTGCAAGCTGAAATTAATATTTCCTTGGACATGGAATGGTGGAGTAACGCTCAATTCGACAAGCAGATGCATGACGATTTATCTTTGGACATGGAATGGTTGAACAATTTGGACTTAGAAGACCCGTTTCTGCTCCCATCACCAGCAATGGACCAAGCGGTGTCTGCAGAGAGCTCAATGCCGCTTATTCAAGAAGTGGGTGGTGATGGCAACAAAGAGACAATGGAGTGTGATCAGGAGTGGGTTAACTACCTCGAAAATGAACTCCCAGAAGACCATCTGACAAACGAGGTGTTTGATGACGGCTACTTTGCGCCGTTGTTCTCGCCATCTCCCAAATAGTTGCTCTCTACATAGGTATGCATACCAATGATTGGTCACTGTTTTAGAATAACTTGTCACCATAGACAAATAATTTCCAGAAGTCAGTAGTCATTTTATCATAATAATGATAAGTTCTTGGTAAATCTCCCAAGTGAAAGTTGAAGTGGGAGGGAAAGGGTCCTTGTCATGTATGGTGGATAATGGATGTAAAAGTTAAATATTTGAAGGCTTTCAAAGAAAATTCGTCAATTACCCAATTTTATTTTACTAGTTTTATTGTTTTCACTATAACATATTTTTTGTTAGTGACAAAATATTTGTCACTAAATGTCAATATTTGGTCATTTAAAAGATTAGTGACAATTTCTTTTTGGTCACTAAGCTGTCACTAAATATGTAGCAGATGACATTTTGTTGTCACAAAAAATACAAGTCTTCGGTGACAAGATTTTATTGTCATTAGATTTGATAACAATTATTTATCTATCAATTTTTTTTTTCAATATTGTTCTGAATGGAGTATCAAAATTTAGATAGATCATTTTTAGAAAAAGGCAAGCGGGTTGCATCTATGTCAAGTACTAGGTAGGATTTTTTAAGTTGACACACACGCAAGGTGATGAACATAAATGGGAACTAGCTAGACGTTTGAAAAGAAACAACTACATTATTCAAATTAAATTATATAAGAGCATCTCTAAAAAATAAAGAAGTTTAAGAAATATCAAACTCCAATGGAATAGTTATCGAGTATTTTAAAAAATAGATAGTTATCCACATCGCTATTAATAGCGAGGGAGATAACTATTTCAAGATGTGTTTTTTTCTAGATTTTAGGCGGTTCTTATTACACCTAATTTTTAGGCATAAAATCTTGAAACTAATTCAATGTATTACGCACAAAAACATTGCAGTTAATTTTTGTTCAAAAGGTAGTTGCAATTTTAACCGTTAAAAAATAAATTTAGATAATTTTTACATGATAGCATTGGAGTACAACATAAAATATCTCAAGAGCTAAAATAAAAAATTATAATTTTAGTTAAATTATAAATGAAATGTAGCTATTACCATTGGAGATGCTCTAACTTGGTAACTAATTGCATGTCTAAGCGGAAACGCTAGCTAGCCTTCATCTTAGTCAGTGTTACCCAACCTTATCGAGATAGACATGTGGTGTTTTCAAATAACAAAGCCGAAACACATAAAAACATAACCGCTAAATACAGAATACAAACCCAGTACATCTTATAAGTAGATTACTGGGCTCAAATGTTATATGTTTAAAAAAGAAATGAGAAATTTTATTAAAGGGCAAACGTAGCTGAATTCAAAATTTTAACAATTAGTTGAGTTGAGGTCTATCCACATGACAAAATAGGTACAATGCAAACAGAGAGATCATCATACAAAAATCATCACAAATAAAGCTACTTGTTGGGGGTATCACCCACTCATTTCAACATGCACATTAAAGGAAATCTGTCGCAATCCTACTCAAACCACATAACTAAAAGACCTTAAGTGTTGACGTCCATATACCCTTGTAACCTTCACATGCATAAGTAGTACTTTATATTTTTCACATTTATATACCCGCGACCCTAACAACACGATACGTACTGGCCAACCACAGAAGGCGGTATGTAATCTCTATCTGATTAGACCCCAAGGAGATCACTATCAGCACCCCTAGCTGTAGCCTCCACATATCACTGTACATTTCCTTAAACCTATTAGAGGTATATTATTCTTTTCTCATTTCCACAAATCAGCTGTTTTTGATTTATAAAAAGGAATGTAGACAAATGTCTGTGTATTTCTAAATGAAATACTCAAAACAAGTTCTAAAATTGGAATTCCATCGCCTCCCGACACTCGGTTGTTTCATATATCAACAAGATATTTAATTTTTTTCAAGGAGTGCAACGACAAGGCCGACTTTAACCGTAAGCCGTTGAAGCTGTTGTTGATAACTATAGAAAACTTATCACTTCCAAATAATTAACACTTATCAGTTGACATCAGGTATTAATTTTTTAGTTTGACTTTTATTTTTCAAAACTACCCCATTCTTCTTCCCATTACTGGTCGTGGATCGTGATTTATAAAACTCTAAATTTTTTCCTTAAAATCTCTCTAAGACGTTTTCTCTTCCCTAGCATTGATTATTCTGCATTCAAACAGTGCAGTGAATATTTTTTAAATGTAGGATTTTTGTTTAAAATTATTAAAAATCACATGTTTCTCTAGCATGGATTTTCAAATTTTTGATCGGCCATTTTCTCTGTTGTTCTCACCAGCTTCATTGTTTGAAACCTTATCTTACTCCCAAGTATAAGTTGGAAACACCGAACTTCTTTATTTTATTTTTTAAGTAAAGAAGCATCAAACTCATATGTACTCTCTCCATGTTTACTTATTACGGTCGTTGGTATGGATTCGTTTAAATTGATAATGATTATTACAGTCATTTGTAAGGATTCGTTTTTATTTGAGAAACAATAGCTTCACTAATTTGTTCAGAAGTGATTTGAGATATTTTTGTCCTTCGACGTGGCCTTCGCTTAGGGCACCAAGAAAACAAGAGCCGGACCTGAGTAACCATCACATTAATAACACATTTGAGTATGAAAAAATGCACATATGTACTTGCTTGTACTGAAAGGAGCTCCACACAAAACATGAGAGATTCTAGTATTCGTAGTACGTATTACCTACAAACTCGGGGTCTACCACACGTAAATAACCCCAATTATAACGTGGCAAACTAATCCAACAAATGCACAATGCCTTATATGAAATGCAAATGAATATCCCGAACTAGAATCCCCCAATCCAAATATAAACCTAATTTGTTTTGTGATAAAATAATAATTATTTAATACAAATTCTAAATATCAATTTAGAACTCGATAATAATATAGGGAAATCACTAAATATTTAAAACAAGTCTTAAACTATTTTATAATGCAATCAGTACTGCTCGACAACTATTTCTTTTGAAGATTGTAATATTTCACTTATAACATATTTTTATTTGAGGGAACAAAATCACAAAAGCAACTAAACACAGGAGATAAAGTCTCTATTACTATTCAAGGAGTCAGCGCCTAGATTGTTGCGAAGCCACGCCGGTTCCGAATCTCGAGTAAACGCGTCTTCCCCAGATGCATTGTGGGTGGCCACTTGGTGAGCTGTCTGGTTGACATCTCTAGGAACCCATCTCGAGGTGAGCCCGTCCATATATGCAATTAGTCTTCTGATTTCCTCCACCAGATCTCCTATTGACGAGAATTCTTCCCATATTTCTCCGGCTAAAGTTTGATCGATTATCCGGTTCACTCCCGTGGAATCCCCTTCCAACCCCACTTGATTCAGCCCCTTCATTGTGCTTAGTTCAATTTCCAGAGCTGCACGGAGCTCTGCTTCTTTCGCCGAGGAACACCGCTGGAGTTCTTTCTTTGCCACCACCATCACTCTCCCTTCACTGTCTCTAAACACAACCCCAGCTGAAGATTTCTTCGTCGCCGGATTCCACGCGCCGTCATAAGTAGCCTTGCACTGGTTCCCCATCGGTGGTTTCCACTTAGAGTCTCTAATTCGGCTAGATCCAGGTACCCTTTGCTTTTTTCTGGCAATAGTTTCTTCAATTCCCTGTATTCTGGCTATGACGTCACTTGAGATTATCTTAAAATCGGCCTCTACTCCGTTAAACCTCTTGTTGTTTCTAGCCAGCCATAAAGCCCACAAAGTTAGGCTGAAAATGGTCATATGGATTTTAGATTTATGATGAAATTGTCGATTTATCCAGTCTTGCAAATTCTCTGGAACATCCTCTTTGACCACCGAGCCCAGAACTTGAATCCACACATGTTTAACATGCTTGCAGTCCCGTAAAACGTGTTCACTTGACTCCACAAATTTGTTGCAAAGAGAGCACATGACTGGGATGCTGACTCCTCGTTTTTGTAGGTTTTTATCTGTCGACAAACTATTATGGTGTCCTCTCCAGACAAAATGCTTGATATTTTGTGGGATCTTGAGTTTTCACACCTCCTGTATTGGGCTAGGATTGGTGGATGATGGTCCGTCTGCTGTTTTGTGTTCCGCTCTCATAGCCGTCTCATACCCATATTCTACTTTGTACATGCCGTCTTCTTCAAAGTGCCAAACTAGTTTGTCTCGGGTCCTTCACTCAGGTAGTTGAATCTCTTTCACTTCGTTCATATCGCATGACTTCAGAAATGTTTGTAGCTTAGCTGTATTCCATTGCATAGTGTCAAGATCGATGAGTTCATTGACTGTAATGTTGTTTTCCTCAGATACCTGTGTGATAAGTTGGAATGATGGCTCTCTTGGGTTCCATTTGTCTTGGAGATGAATTGCCGTTCCTTCCCTTACTCTCCGCCGGAGTCCCCAGATTGAGGAGCTTCCTTCCTTATATGATGCTTCGCCACGCATAAGAGGGGTTTGTGCTCAAATAAGCTTCCAAAAAGGACTTGTTTGCGAATTACTTCGCTTTGCGAAGCCTTGCAAATATGGAGTTCGGCCTCTGGATGATTCTTCAACTCTGTTTTGCGAGCATCGCTTTGTTGAAGACTCGAAAATTTCTGAAAGCTATGCCCCCCTCCCTTTTACTTCGTTGTAGCTTCTCCCACGCAACCCGTGGGATACCCTTTTCCTTACTTGAATTACTCCACCAAAACTGTCTAATAATCTTCTCAATTTTGTCACAGATCCCATCCGGCATCTTGAAACATGACATTGCATAGGTCGGAAGAGCCTCCACAATTTCTTTGATGAGTATTTCTTTCCCCCCTGGGTTAGTGTTTTTTCTTTCCACCCCTTGAGCTTGTTGTAAAGTATTTATATAAGGATGTTGAAAAGTTTGATTTACTTCTCCCCATGGATGTTGGCAACCCTAGGTACTTGTGGTACTTTTCCACCTCGACCATTCCACAGAAGCTCAAAATCTGTTGCTTACTGGCTTTCTGTGACGTTGGAACTGAAGACTATCCCGATTTTCCGGGTTTATAATATGCCCAGACGCCTTGCTATAGCATTCCATAATCTGTTATAATGTAGCAATTTGTTATGTGTTTGCCTGTAAGAAAAACAAACTATCATCAGTGAAAAGAAGGTGGGATATCGCCCCCCCTATGGAAGCTGTATCTGTGGAAAGTTTTCCCCTACTCACTGCCGCAGTAACAACTCTAGAAAACACATCCGAAACAATCAAGAAGAGATAAGGGGATAAGGGGCATCCCTGTCTCAAACCCCTCTCGGGGATCACGTTGTCGGTAACAGATCCATTCCGGATAAAGGAGAAATGTACCGATTAGACCCAAACCCCTATGTGTAAGGGTATCATAGACAATATGTCACTCGACCTTATCGTACGCCTTACTCATATCCACCTTTAAGGGCTAAATACCATGTTTTCCTTTCTTTCGGGTTTTTAGCGAGTGTATCATCTCAAAAGCTGTAAGGATGTTTTCTGAGATAAGCCTACCCGGAACAAACACACTTTTATTTTATAATCGATGGTAGGAAACGCTTAAGCCTAGAGGTAATGGCTTTAGAGATGATTTTATATATAATAGTGCACAAGCTAATATGTCTGAAATCACCTGGTTTCCTAGGTTGTTTCACCTTCAGAATTAAAGCGATTAAAGTTCTGTTGTGTTCTCCTAGTTCCTTCCCTTCGTTAAGCACATCCAAGCAGGTCTTTGTCACCCGTCACCGATTGTATCCCAATATCGCTAAAAAAACTTGTAGGGTTTTGATTCATGGATGCGCAACGGAAACAATAATTAACCATGCAAAACCCTCCAAGGATCACAAGTCAAGAGACATAACGATGGTAAAGGAAGAAATCAATAACACACCTTAGGGTTCTCCTTTGATGACTTCAAACGCGAATTATGTCACGTTCTCTATGGTTGATCCACGCCTAGAGTTGATTCCTAGATCTCCCACTCCTTGGTGCTAGCCCGTAAAGAGGAAGAGGAAGAAGAATCACGCAAAACGAGACAAAACAAAGGAGGTTTCGGCCTCCTTTGGGGCCGACGGGGACGGGGCGGCGAGCTAGGGGGGTGGCGGCTCCTCTAGCTTGTTGCTCTCTCTCCTTTTGTTCTCTCCCACTCTTGTTATGTTCAATTATGAGAATAAGTTGTGGGAAGGAAGGAAGGAAGGTCCTTTATATAGTCCAACAACTCCTTGTCAACTACCTAAAGGACTTATTCTAGTCCTACTAGAATTCAATTTAGTCCCTTCCTTGCAAATTAGTCCCTACTAAGTTTGCAAGGTTTTGCAAAGTGATCCTTCTAATTAATTAACCCAATTAATTAATTTCTAAATCTAGTTCAACTCTATATAGCGTGTGACCCCATAGGTTCTATCTAGTTGGTAGCAACTATTTGCTAATATGGAGCGGTTTCTAGCAAAACATCCATTCTAGCCAACTTATAGAATAGTCATCTTGACAACCTTTGTACAAGTAATTGTCTCATCCCTTTGTCTCTATATCCGGATTGGACACGAGACATACAAGTCACACTCGTATATCCAATTCATAGTTTCTCGATCCATGGGAATAGCCTTATTCGTGCAAATAACATCAATATCCCATATTGATTTATTTGAGTCTGGCCAGACATTCTATAAGCACTATCCCTCGAGTGGCCTAGGATATTTGCTCCCGTTATATGGGAGGGACAAATTCTATCTACGTCCACTACGATCTCTAAGCTTGCTTCTTATTGTATCCAGTACACGCCTTTATAACTACCCAGTTACGGTGTAGCGTTTAACGCTACCAAAATCACAATAATCCACAACTAGAATATCTAGTGACTTCAAGTCTAAGGATGACAATGCCATTGCACCGCGAGAAGCGCTTGTGACTCAACATAACACGTATGTAGCCTTCTCGGAGATGGGTCAATCCAGTGCGACATTACCTTTAATGCACACCTATGTGTTGGATCGTGATATCTCCATATCAATCCAACCCCCATACTAGTCTATAGATGATCGTCCCATTAATCATTATACTGGAGTAGGGATATTTAAAATAAACAACACAATTGTAAATCTAAGGACTTCATTATATTAAATATCCAATAAATAATAAATGAATTTCTAGCCAGAAATAAATTCATACTAAACTAGATTGCCTCTAGGGCATCTATTTCAACAGTCTCCCACTTGCACTAGAGCCAATCTGGCGCATCTCGTATGCCCATACTCCTAGTGTGACCTTCATGCTTCCACTGCGTGAGCGGCTTTCTAAGCGGGTCTGACAGATTCTCATCTGTAGGAATCTTGCATATCCGAACGTCTCCTCTATCGATAATATCTCGAATCAGATGAAACTTCCTGAGCACGTGCTTGGATTTCTGGTGCGACCTGGGTTCCTTTGATTGCGCGATCGCCCCAGTGTTGTCACAGTACAACTAAACTAGATCCGGAATGCTAGGAACCACACCAAGTTCAGAAACAAACTTTCTGATCCAAACAGCTTCCTTTGCTACGCCATTTGTAGCAATGTACTCAGCCTCCGTTGTAGAATCAACCACCGTCTCTTGATTGGAACTCTTCCAGCTCACCGCTGCTCCATCAGGCAAAATACATGTCCCGACTGTGATCTAAATTCATCTCTGTTGGTTTGGAAGCTTGCATCAGTGTCACCCCTTACACGCAACTCTTCCTCACCGCCAAATATCAAGAAAGCATCCTTAGTTCTTCTCAAATACTTTAGGATGTTCTTGACTGCAATCCAGTGACTCTCACCCGGATTGGATTGGTATCTGCTTTTCATACTCAAGGCATATGACACATCTGGTCTAGTACATAACATGGCGTACATGATAGATCCTATGGCCGAGACATAGGAAATTCTACTCATGCGTTCCTTCTCAATCTCATTGGAAGGACAACCACTCTTCGAAAGAGTGATTCCATGTGACATGGGCAAAAATCCCTTCTTGGAATCTTGCATGTTGAACCGTTTCAACACCTTGTCAATATATGTACTTTGACTTAGGCCTAGCAACCTTTTAGATCTATCTCTATAGATCTTTATACCGAGTATACAGGCTGCTTCCCCTAAGTCTTTCATTGAGAAACACTTCCCTAACCAATCTTTGACAGATTGCAGCATGGGAACGTCGTTTCCAATGAGTAGTATGTCATCCACATACAATACCAGAAAAGCTACAGAGCTCCCACTAACCTTCTTGTAGACACAAGACTCATCTTCGTTCCTGATGAAGCCAAACTCTTTGACTACTTCATCAAAATGTCGATTCCAACTCCTAGAAGTTTGCTTCAATCCATAATGGATCGTTGCAGTTTACAGACTTTGTTGGCTTGCTTTCGATCCTCAAAACCCTCAGGCTGTATCATATACACGTCCTCGAGGAGATTCCCATAAAGGAATGCTGTTTTGACATCCATCTGCCAAATCTCATAGTCGTGGTATGCTGCAATCGCAAGTAGGATTCGGATGGATTTGGTCATAGCGACTGGTGAAGAGGTTTCATCATAGTCAATACCATGAATCTGTCTGAATACTTTAGCCACCAATCGGCCCTTATAGGTAATCACATTACCATCCATGTCGATCTTCTTCTTGAAGACCCACTTGCACCCTATGGGCCGCGCCCCTTCGGGTGGTTCCACCAAAGTCCATACTTTGTTGGTGTACATGGATTCCATCTCGGATCTCATGGCTTCTAGCCACTTCTGAGAGTCTGGGCCATTCATGCCCTCCTCATAGGTAGTAGGGTCATCATCTATGAGCATTGTGTCACCGAATCGGTCACGAGAAGTCCATACCTCTCGGGTTCCTGGCGCACTCTACTGGATCTACGAAGCTCTTGTGTTACCTGAACAGGTTGCTCCACAACTGCTTGTGGTTCCTGTTCATGTTCCATAATCGGTTCAGTGATTTGTGGTTCTTGAACCTCTTCAAGTTCTACAGTCCTCCCACTTGCTTCTTTAGAGACAAATTCTCTTTCTAGAAACACGCCGGTCCGAGAAACAAACACTTTGTTCTCGGTTGGATTGTAGAAGTAGTAACCCTTAGTTTGCTTAGGGTGCCCCACAAATAAGCATTTATCCGATTTTGGTTATAGCTTGTTTGATTGTAAACGTTTTACATAGACATCGCAGCCCCAAATCCTCATGAACGACAGTGTGGGACGCCTCCCACTCCACATCTCATATGGTGTCTTCATGACTGATTTAGATGGAACACGGTTAATGGTGAAAGCTGCACTTAATAGAGCGTAGCCCCAAAATGATAATGGAAGATCGGTTTGACACATCATAGATCGAACCATATCCAATAGGGTTCGATTCCTCCTCTCAGACACGCCATTCCATTGTGGCGTTCCGGGTGGAGTGAGTTGGGACACGATCCCACACTCTCTAAGATAGTCGTCAAACTCTTGGCTTAAGTATTCTCCTCCACGATCCGATCGTAGAGCCTTGATACTTTTGCAAAGTTGCTTCTCTACTTCATTCTTGAATTCTTTGAAAACTTCAAAGGATTCGGATTTTTCCCTCATAAGGTACACAAATCCATATCTACTGCAATTATCAGTAAATGTAATGAAGTAGACATAACCACCCCTGGCAGGCGTGGCAAATGGCCCACATACATCAGTATGTATGAGCGCCAATTGCTCACTAATCCTCTCACCTTTCTTATTGAAAGGGGACTTTGTCACTTTTCCCAATAAACAAGCCTCACATGTCTCATATGATTCCAAATCAAATGAGTCTAGTAATCCATCCTTATGGAGTCTAGATACACGTTTCTCGTTTACGTGGCCTAAACGACAGTGCCATAAATAAGCAGGATTTGAATCATTCATTCTAATCCGCTTGGTATTAATGTTGTAGACAGGATTGCTTAGATCAAGGACATACAGTCCATTAAATATTGCGCACTAAAATAGTGAATATTATTTAAATAAAAGGAACAACAATTGTTCTTTATTGAAATAATAAAACCATCCTTGTCCAAACAAGAAATAGAAATAATGTTTCTGCTCATAGCAGGCACAAAATAGCAATTATTTAATTCTAAAACTAATCCTGAAGGCAGAGATAGCTCGCACACGCCTATGGCCAACGCAGCAACTTTTGCTCCATTCCCAACGCGCATATCTACCTCCCCTCTAGCCAATCTTTTACTTCTCTTTAGATCCTGCATATTTTGATAAATATGAGATCCACATCCAGTATCTAATACCCATGATGTAGAGACAGTTAAATTGACATCTACAACAAAAATACCTGGTGGTAGTGGAATCACTATTCCAAGCCTCTTGTCCTCCAGATATTTTGGGCAGTTCCTCCTCCAGTGTCCAGGCTGACTGCAGTAATGACACTCACCTTTAGTCACACCTTTGGCAATGCCACCAACAGGCTTAAGGGCAGGTTCCTTGGACTTGGCAATTGACTTGCCTTTGCCCTTGGATGACGAGGCAAACCTTTTGCCCTTTCCTTTCTGCACCATCATAATGGCTTTGCCCTTACCCTTGTTGATGCTCTGTTCAGCTGTCCTCAACATATTGAGTAAATCTGGTAGTGGTTTCACGATCTCGTTCATGTTATAGTTCATGATGAACTGTCCATAACTCTCGGGCAATGATTGTAACACGAGATCGGTTGCCAACTCTTGGCCGACCGGGAACCCCAGTCGGGCGAGATTCTCCAAGTACCCGATTATACGGAGTACATGGTGTCCCACCGGGTTCCCTTCTGCCAGATGACACTTGAACAGTGCCTTAGAGACCTCATACCTCTCTACCCTTGCCTGCTCTTGGAAGAGCTGCTTCAGATGCTCGATCATATCGACAACATTCATGTTTTCGTGTTGCTTCTGAAGCTCAGAAGTCATGGTGCATAGCATAAGGCAGGCCGCATCATTAGCGTCATCAACACGCTTTTGATACGCCTTTAGGGGAGCAGGTGTTTGGTTCTCTGGACCAGCTGGAGCATGCTCCTTTATTGCGTACAGTTTCTTCTCTTGCTTGAGAACAATTCTCAAGTTTCTGTACCAATCAAGGAAGTTGGTTCCAGAGAGCTTTTCCTTCTCAAGGACAGATCGTAGGGAATGTTGTGAACTCGATGAGTTGTTTGCCATTTGGAATTCTACAAAAGGAAAATACGCAAGTTTTAGTATTTGTGAATTTTTGACTATATTCAATACTGGCTAGTTTTTCAAATATAGCTCCCACTATTTTACTACGGATTAATAACCCTCAAGATATTAATGCGGAAAATATCCTTATATTTTCTAGTGGGCCAAGATCCATGTTTTATCTCCTTATGAGCTTGCTTTGGCAAGTCACCCATAATTTGAATACTTTAGGTAGGAACAATTCCAATTGCATCTCTTATGCAACTCTTGGTTCAATTGGGAAAATAACTCCTTATTTATCCATCCATATGGATATTCATAATTGATTGCCTCTAGGTTTCTTAATCATTTTAATTGCCTAGTTGTGTTCAACCTCTTACTTAAACAATTGCAGACGAGGTGTGCCATCGCATTCCATCATTATGAACCAAGTCGCCCTGCTTTGGCACGCACGAACTCGATAAATAATGATGAGCATGAGTGTTTAAATAACGAGAAGGCAAGAACACAATATTTGAATTTTGTGGGATTTTAAATTCAATTTTAATTGTTTTGTTGATCAAAATCAACTAATCTATCTATTTGAGTTTGGGCACAACTCCAAATAATAGATCTGGGTTGTCTAATTTATCTTATTATCCTAATTGCATGCATCATCCATACACCAACCACAAAATAATAAGACAATAAAGTAAACAACCACAAAACAAAAATTAAACTTGATGGATATGGCCTTTTCTAGACTAAAATAATTCCAAGCCAATGGAATTATCTATGAACCCTAAAAGCAAACACATCTCCACGCGTCTTGATCTTTTTGTCCATCCTTCATAGTCTCGTGGAATCCTCCATGCTCCATGCTCCATCTTTTGTGGCTCCTTTTGGCTTTTGGGCTTCTTTCTTCAATCTTGGCTAACAATCTACTTTATCTAGCACTAGCTAACTTCTATACTAAATAAAATAAATCTCACAAGTTGAGAAAAAAATGGCACGCAGGCCATAAAACCCTAATTAATTATTACAATTAATTGATCAGCTCGCAGGCCGTAAACCAAACCACAAAAATTAAATATCCACATCAAACCACATCCTAAGGCCATATCCAACCATCATGCGAATCGCACATAAACAGTTAAAATCCAATTTTAACGCGCTTGGTCAATTTTAATTGATTTTAGGATTTCTAGGGTTAAAACGGTCCATGGGCCCAACAATCAAATTTCCCGGGCCCAAGAAGGTTAACCGCAAGGCCCTAGGGCCGGCCCGACCCATAACCCACGCGGCTAGGCCGTGGGCTAGGGCCGCCCGGCCCCTAGGGCGGCCAAGGCTTGGGCGCCAAGCAAGAGGGGCGGTCCCCTAGGGGGCCGAACCTCCTTGAGGGAGTTGTTTCCAAAACAACTCCCTTGCTTGGTGCCCAAGTTTGGTTGTTTCCTTGTTTTGGAAGAACTCCTACTTCCCCAAGGATGTCCAAACCCTAGATCTAAGATCCTAAAATTTCTCAAACTCACTAATTCATGCATCCAATGCAAAAATTAGATCTTGTTATGAAAGTTTATTGACAAATTGCATCCCATGCTTGATTTGTCTTGTTTTACGCGATAAACAATCAATTTAAGGTGTAAAACAACTAAAACGTAACACATAAACCCACGTTTATGCTCTACAACCTGTGGCTCTGATACCACTGTAGGGTTTTGATTCATGAATGCGCAACGGAAACAATAATTAACCATGCAAAACCCTCCAAGGATCACAAGTCAAGAGACATAACGATGGTAAAGGAAGAAATCAATAACACACCTTAGGGTTATCCTTTGATGATTTCAAACGCGAATTATGTCACGTTATCTATGGTTGATCCACGCCTAGAGTTGATTCCTAGATCTCCCACTCCTTGGTGCTAGCCCGGAAAGAGGAAGAGGAAGAAGAATCACGCAAAACGAGAAAAACCAAAGGAGGTTTCGGCCTCCTTTGGGGCCGATGGGGACGGGGCGGCGAGCTAGGGGGGCGGCGGCTCCTCTAGCTTGTTGCTCTCTCTCCTTTTGTTCTCTCCCACTCTTGTTATGTTCAATTATGAGCATAAGTTGTGGGAAGGAAGGAAGGAAGGTCCTTTATATAGTCCAACAACTCCTTGTCAACTACCTAAATGACTTATTCTAGTCCTACTAGAATTCAATTTAGTCCCTTCCTTGCAAATTAGTCCCTACTAAGTTTGCAAGGTTTTGCAAAGTGATCCTTCTAATTAATTAACCCAATTAATTTATTCCCAAATCTAGTTCAACTCTATATAGCGTGTGACCCCATAGGTTCTATCTAGTTGGTAGCAACTATTTGCTAATATGGAGCGGTTTCTAGCAAAACATCCATTCTAGCCAACTTATAGAATAGTCATCTTGACAACCTTTGTACAAGTAATTGTCTCATCCCTTTGTCCCTATATCCGGATTGGACACGAGACATACAAGTCACACTCGTGTATCCAATCCATAGTTTCTCGATCCATGGGAATAGCCTTATTCGTGCAAATAACATCAATATCCCATATTGATTTATTTGAGTCTGGCCAGACATTCTATAAGCACTATCCCTCGAGTGGCCTAGGATATTTGCTCCCGTTATGTGGGAGGGACAAATTCTATCTACGTCCACTACGATCTCTAAGCTTGCTTCTTATTATATCCAGTACACGCCTTTATAACTACCCAGTTACGGTGTAGCGTTTAACGCTACCAAAATCACAATAATCCACAAATATAATATCTAGTGACTTCAAGTCTAAGGATGACAATGCCATTGCACCGCGATAAGCACTTGTGACTCAACATAACGCGTATGTAGCCTTCTCGGAGATGGTCAATCCAGTGCGAAATTACCTTTAATGCACACCTATGTGTTGGATCGTGATATCTCCATATCAATCCAACCCCCATACTAGTCTATAGATGATCGTCCCATTAATCATTATACTGGACTAGGGATATTTAAGATAAACAATACAATTGTAAATCTAAGGAATTCATTATATTAAATATCCAATAAATGATAAATGAATTTCTAGCCACAAATAAATTCATACTAAACTAGATTGCCTCTAGGGCATCTATTCCAAGAAAAACCTGCGTTGAAATCGTCAATTCCTGGAGCCTTGTCTGGAGCCATTTGGAAAAGGGCCTGCTCGATCGCTTTTCTCGTATAGATCCCATCCATCATTACTCTATCTTCTCGAGATATGGTCACCTCCATGTAATTTAAAGCCTCCTGAATTGCTACAGTTGCCGGTTCCGAATAGCTGAAATTTCCGAGAAATGCCTCTCGAGAACAGCAGCTATCTCTTACTCTTGTGTTACCCATTGACCCGTCACATCATCTATTACCATAATAAAGTTTCTTTCTCGCCTTAGGGTGGCCCGTTGCTGGAAAAACTTAGTGTTTCTGTCACCGTCATTAAGCCAATCTGTCCAGGAGCGCTGGTGGTACATTATTTCCTCCTTTTCCTAAAGTTTACTATACTTCTTCTTCCGTTGCCACTTTGGCTGTCTACCCTGGGCATTAAGGGTTGGCTTCTTAATGTCTGCGAGCTCCTCCCTGATCTTTTCCGTCTGTTTTCTTACTCATCCGAATACAATGCTGTCCCACCTCTTAAATTCGCTTTCCATCCCCTTCAAACGGTTCTCGATGTCTTCTCCTACTGATATTTCCCATTGCTCATTGATAAACTCATCAAACCCCTCATGTCGAGTCAAAATATTCTCAAAATGAAATCTCTTGCTGAGCTTGTGGCCGGTCCTATCTCCCCACTGGATCAGGACTGCGTGGTGGTCCGAGCTGGGCCAGACAAGGTTTGTCACCCAGACACCCTGATGACCGTCCAACCACTTTGTAGTGGCAACCTCTCTATCTAAGCGTTCCTTTACATTGTCAACATCAACTCTGGCGTTGTTCCAAGTGTGTGAGCTTCCCACGAAACCCAGGTCGCGGAGTTCGAGCTCGCTTAGGACCTCTTTAAAGTCCGCAATTTGGCTAAAAGTAACTTCTCAACCCCCTTCCTTCTCCTCACTTGAGGCGATGGCGTTGGATTCACCTACAATTAACCACAAACTATTATGTCCTCTTTTCAATCTCATTAGTAATTTCCATGAATGTTTCCTCTCCTCCATCCCCGGATTTCCATAGAACCCCGTGAAGTGCCAAACTTGACTATTCTCATCAACCACTGTTGCATCAATGTGGTACCTCGTAGATGTTTGGATTTTGACCCTATCTGGGTCCTTCCACATCAATCCAAGACCACCCCTACGACTTTCTGAATCCACAAAATGCCCGTTTGCATACCCTACCTTTCTCTTTATTTTTTCTATGTCACCTTTTGTTAGCTTGATTCCCCCCCCCCCACGCGTTCCAACTGAGGAGATTCATTGTGCTTGGCGGGGTTGCTCCGCAACCTCCGCCAATTTTGCATTTAGAGTTTTCGAGGCACTCACCGCCTCTGTGTTTCTACCACCCATTCCTTCACTAGCTTTGTTTGCTCCGATAGCTCCCAAGTACGTGCACTCCATCTCTAGTTGTTTATTCCTCTTGTTGACATCCTTCATTTGTTTTGACGCCGGGCTAAGATCCGGATATGTTTTCCTCTTTGGCGAGATCGGTCTCGTCACTTCTTTCTGTTTCACACTAGCCTCCTTGGCAGGCCCCGAGCCCTCTCCCGACTTCCTTCTCACCTTGTCTTGATTCTTTAGTTGGTCCACCTTATTACTTTGAACCTCGGTTGAAGGATCACCCTTAGAAGTAGGGGTATCTACATCAAACTGAGGGTTGTTGAAAATCTGGACGTCGGGGGGAACTTGCCCTGTACTAGTTGTTGCATGTTCCTCCGTTCCCGTCTCATCTAGATTTTTATTGAGGTCAAAAGTACCCTGTTTCTCTTTTGGGTTCTTCAACGCTTCTTCAATCTCCCTGTTTGTACGGGGTGGCACTTTGGCATTTGGTTGAGTAACCTTTCTGCTTTTCTTCAGTGGATGGTATAGAAGCCATTCCCCATATCCCGCCTCCTCCTCGATTCTATTTTCGCTGCTAATTTGATCGCGGCCACCACTGTGGTGGTCGAGATAGCCACACCACTTGCACACATGTGGGATTCTCTCATACTTAAAATGAAGCCATACTCGCTCCTTCATGATGTTGACGTATACCCCTCGTGGTAAAGCCTCAAAGATTGGCATACGTACCCGGACACATACATAGTTTTGTAACCCATCACTGTCTACCCGGGGATCCGAGTCGATGATGTCCCCTATATTTTGAACTACCTTCCTGCCTCCCGCCTCCGTCGCCAGGTGAATGGGGAGGTTGTGGACTTGGACCCACATATTCATCGTCTAGAATCGGAGGTTTGCCGTTTCATCGCCTAGAACCAAAGGTTTCATCATCAACACGGCACCATCAAATACCCACGACCCTCATGAGGCTATTCGTTCCATCAACGCTTTGTTCGAAAACTTAAAGATGAAGGTGTTTCTACTGACGTTGTAGAAATCGACCTGTTCTCCTTTATTCCAAACTCTTCTAAAAAAAGTTTTCTATAGCCCTAGTGTAACACCCCTATTTTTAAATAGGGTATTTAGGTATATTAATCTCGAGTTTGGGGCTATAATTATTCTTTCATAATCTGGGGGGGGGGGTTGTATTTGTAATTTTATAAACTTAGTTAGAGGGGGTTAAAGTGTCTTTTCCCAAAGTTGGGTGTAAACCCAACTGACCAAGTCGGTAACAGAGCCACTCTAGGCTCTGTTTTGCTCGGACCCGATTCCGACCCGAGAAACGCCGGCTCCAAATCCGGCGACCCTCAACGTAATTCTCTCTCCCTCTCGCCACCGTCGTCCTCAATTCCCTAGCAGTAGTGCTGCAGTTTCAAACCCAGCTTGTCGCCCCTTTGTCGCCGTTCAAGTCGCAGTCGGACTCACCAATTCAATTCCTCGTTCTTCCAATTCCGGTGAGTCTCGATTTCTGCCTCTTCCTTGATTTCATTTCCGTTGATTAATCGAGTATTTGTATGCATTAGACCAGTTATATGTCTCTGTGTATGTGGTTGTGGGTGAAGAAGAAGAAGAATACGACTGGGTTGAGAATGATATTATGTGTGGGGGTTCTATGTGCCATTTCATAAACTTCAGGGGGAGACCTTAGTTATTAAATAGAAACTTTAATTAGTGCTTAGTTTATTAATATTAATTGAAATTGAATTATTTTCTTTAATTATGAAAATAAATATAAGTTCTTATAGTATGATTTTATAAGAAGAGTTTTTGTTCATAAAAAAATAAATATTTTTGTATTAAATAAAAATGGTATTTTTTAAACGTTATATAGTTTTATATTATGTGCTTATTGTAAGCTTTTCTGGTATAAATATACTCTTTTAGTAAGTATAGTTAAATTTTGTTCAATACCAATATCAACTTTGATTATTATTACTCTTTTCTATATAACTAGTTGTAAATAGATTTTAAGAATATAGTTAATTACTTTAAAGTTGTTTCTATGATTTTAATTAATTATTATTATCTTTCTTTAATATCACAACTTTATTAATTAGTGTGCTTCTCTAATATTAGAGTCGTGTAAACGGAATTGGAAACTGGTTGGGGAATCTGGATTGCATTTGCATATATGGCATTGTATTTACTCTAGTCGTGCAAATGAAATTGTATTAATATTAGGATTATGTGATAATTGTAGATTCCGAGTTCGTAGACGATCAGTTTCTTTGATGGTCCGTGCTACGAGTACTAGTTCCGTGCTTGCTTGTGTGTGTGGAGCTTTCTTCAATCCAAGTAAGTCTATATGCACAATATCTTAACTGTCAAAATGTATTTGGCGTGTGTTGTTTCCAAAGTTATAAACTGTTATCCCTCGTAAAATATTTGGTTATCGTGGAAATTGGAAACTAAATCTATGGCATGTTAAATCGATGAAAGTACGATAATATAATTAGGACGATGTGCAGACAATGTGCGTGAAGGCTACGGCCGGGGACACATGTGAGTTGATTCCCCTTTAGGGTACTTACCCATTAATTTTATCGTGGAATCTATCAGTACTACCTATGCAAGTTTAGGTCATGACTGTATAGGGGTGTCGACACTTAAGGTCTCATTAGAATGGTTTGGGCGGGATAGCGTTGGGCTATCTACTAACGTCCGGGGAGAAATTGGTATATTCCAAGAATGCACCCCTTTATTATGATTTATTGAATCGTGACCTCTCTTTCCACATCGTACCTGATGGGGCTCGTAGGCTACGCCTCAACCAAACTGAACACTAAAATTTGGATCTTGGTTACTGTTTTCATATGCTCGAATTCCTTTCAGCCTTTGTTTACTATCACTGAGTTTGACAATTACTCTTGACATCTTTCAAATGGAATTTTACCAAATCGTGTGTATCTTGAGCCAAAACTCTTGTTTACGTATTGTGGTATATACTTACTTAGTTTTTACTAATTAAAATTTTCCTGCGGTCGGCTTTGTCTATTGTAAAACCCGCAGGTTGGCATTGAGGTGGGGGAAACGCACACACATGTTGAAGCTTATGAGTTTAGCAGCAATAAAGTTTAGTTTCATTTCATTACTTAGACATTTCAGACGTTTTAGGCATTGTTATTTCTTTGTTTCCAAACGTTGTTGGAGGGTTTCTCCTTCTTTGTTTATAAATAATGTACTTGGGATTTGGTTGAATTGTACTAGCTGTGGACCGTGGTCCTTCGGGCTGTTTCACCTAGGGTTTATCTCTTCTCCTTAGAGAAAGCGCCCTAAGAGGCACCATTCGAATCCCTGTTCTGCTCTCGTACAGAACTCGTCGTCGAAGTCAATCTACGTTGATTCCTTTTTCGTCAGCCAGAGTGAATCGAGACCCGCCGCTGCCTCTTCCCTCGTCTTCCGCTTCGCTTTAGGGTTCGGACTTCGCCTCCGAGATTTTCGGAGCCATGACTATGATTCTCACTTAGCTTTGAATGTTTCGTGTGTTGTTGTATATTAGTGAATCTTATAACATATTAATTATTAAAAAAGAAATCCGTATTTCAATTTAATAAAAAAGGAATACATTTTATAATTTTAAGGATTAAATTGAAATAAATAAAAATATTTTAATATTCCACATAACACTATTTAGATTCTAAACTAAATTGAGTTTGAAAAAGAAAAAAATTTAATTAAAAAAATTATTATTTTGCGATATATTATTAGGGTAATGGACACTAAACTTACGTGCAAAATGCATTTTGGGACACAAAATCCATGAACTTTTTATTTCCCACCACAGTCCCCTGCAATATACATCCGTGGGACACATAACCCAATGCATTTTCAATCTTGTACTAAACCCCATGCAATATACATGTGTGGGACACTTAATCCCAAATTGATTACAGAGGTAAGATTTCTAACGAAAATTCTTCTCGTGCTATTCACGTGCAAGCTCTATGGATGAATAGAAAACAACTTCAAAGACCATCACATGATTAGTATGTGGTCTGCTATGGATTCTGCAAGAATATTAGGGTTTCCGTAAGTCATTGCAATTCTTGTGATTGCAATATTGAGTTTTTGGATTTACACAATTCAATTCTTTTTGGAGATTTATCATCAATTTTTTTTTAATTCTTCGCAGCCGACTTTCTTGTACATTTTACGGATCCTGTATAGATTATGATCTGGGTCAAATCAATTCATTTTTGAATCTCTATACCTGAAATTCACTCGATGCGCTAGACGATATTTTGTACTTTTTTTTGTACTTTTTGCACAAAAATGTTTGATATAATTTCATATTTTTTTGTTCTTCTTTTAGACCTTCGAAATATTTTTCTAGCTGTGTAAACCAAAGAGAATGATGGCCTTGGTCGTACCAACTCTGAAACCTAGTGGATATGTTTTTTGTCCCATACTCCCCATGCTAGTATACATCTAATGAAATTAGAGTTATGCAGGGTAGTACATTGTGGAGCCAAATGCAAATTTCTTGATCTCTAGGATCGTAATTGTAATTATTGAAAGTCAATTAATAGCATGTTTTTTTCTCGTAAGTTCCCCCAGTTCCCCCATTTCTTGTGGGTGAGTTTGGGAATGTTAGTGTGTTTGGTAAAAATAAAATTTATGTTTTTTCGGACAGTTTCTGCTGTCCCACAGCAGTTTTTAGAAAGTAAGGGGAGAGATATTTTTCCAGAAAGTGCTTTTGATTAATTTATCTACAACTGATTTTAACTTTACAATTTTTTAAAATATCAGTAGTTTTCTTTACGAAAAACATGTGTCATTTATTTTTGTCATTTTACCCTCTCACCGCAACTGCACAGTTGATTTTACAAAGCACAAAATTACTATATCAATATATCACAACAGCTTTTACGTAATATTTACCAAACAACATTTTATCAAGAATTCACATCAGCTTTTCCATTGTGTTTCCACACAACAACTTTCTAGCACCGCCACACTATTCCCAAACTAGCCCTAACTCCCATTGTCAATCCTTTTTAACTCTTTTTTAATATCATTACTTTCCCCTTATTCATGCCTAATTATAAATCAACCCAAAAAGAAAACAAAGCTCCCAAAAATCCCTTTTATCTCAATTGTTTCCTTTAGCTTTTTTTATAAAACATAACTTCGTATGCCTGCCTATTCCTGTTCCTATTCCTATTCCTAGTCATAGAAACCTCCTAAATCCCCTTCAACCTCACGGTACCTACCGTCGGTCTCCCTCACGTTTCCTTCTTGTCCTTCAACCCGTACCAAACCCATCAAAAAGCCACCAACCCCTCTGTCTCATAATGTTACATGAAACCCAGAACCACCATCACCAACTCTACCTCACCTCCAATGAAGACCACCGCACCATCATCATCTTCTCCACCTCATGTGAAGATATCTCCGGAACCCACAGCTCTAGAAGACCCCCTTGAAGCCCCCACTCTCCCAGCTCTCTCTCACTCTCTCTGTCTGTCGTCTCTCTTGCTTGGACAGAGTCCAACGCCAGACACAACTGCAGCAGAACAGTGCACGGTCACTGCCCGTCGATGCTCGTCGGCTTGGCGTTGGCATTGCCGGATTCATCCCCGTCGCTTGTCTCGTCATCCCCGCAGCAGAACCTGTAAGTACTTGTTAGTTTAAATTTATTTATTTATTTTTTTCTTTTTCCCTTAAAACTCAGATTGTTGCCATGCATTTCATGTATTACTTGCCA
Source organism: Linanthus parryae (assembly GCA_023055425.1). Lineage (NCBI taxonomy): Eukaryota > Viridiplantae > Streptophyta > Magnoliopsida > Ericales > Polemoniaceae > Linanthus > Linanthus parryae. Next base: position 120,057,055 of record JALGPY010000004.1, on the reverse strand, counting down.
ATATATATAATTCACTCTTTTACTCAGTTACGAATCTTCACGATATCCCTCAGGTAGCTTTCTCGTTCTTCTCGTCGGGCTCGTATAGCAATACTCGTGCCGTAGGTTCTAATATATAATTATTTCGATTTGAGCATGCTCCACGACCACTCCAAGTTTCGTATTTTCATCAGTACCTCTGTAGATAAAGACTACATTTGGGTTCTCTCAAAATTACTACCTCCGTTGTTGTTGTTGTTGTTTTTTTTTTTGTTTTTTTTTTTTGGTTGTTGGTGAAAGTGACATAAATACAGGTTAAAAAAAGTCGAATGGGAAGATCCCAGAGAAACTGATACGGGTTGCCGTATCCTTATAATTACTATTTATTAGTAATCAATAATTGTGTTATTTATTTGTCAATTTATCTATTTAAAGCATTGTAGGCTTTTCAATATTATCCAATCTATAAGAATATTGTTCTCCCTACTCTCGTCTAATCTCATCTTCTCCTAATTTCTTCATATAAATATTCAGTTTGTTCTCCTAAATCTCTTCAATATCTCTATTATCGATACGATCACGTATCGGAAACGGAGGTAGTAAATAATTTCAACTTCTTACTTGAAGATTCTAAGTAATGTCTATCATCCCAGGAAATTAATTTTAGGGTTTAGTTTTGTTCTTACAAAAATGTTGTTACTTGTTTTAATTTCTCATTGCTAAACTACATATTAAGTAACAATGTACTCTTTTTAAAAACGGTTAGAATGCGCTTTACGGAAGCACAATACTACTTGTTAGGAACCAAGAAGAGTGATTAGACGAAGAACAAGAACAACACAAGATTTTAAGGTGGTTCATTAGCTTCGAGGCTTGCTACATCCACGGTCAAACCGAACCAATTTATTGATGATAATCCAATTACAGTCAACCACACAATGTTAGTCTCGACCCTAGGTCTTCATGTAGGCCTAGGATACTGACTTGTGCCTAAGGAATCGGTTAAAACATTCCAAAGCTGAACAAGGAAACAACGAAACCGCCTTAGCCCCGTTGTCTTCATGCAAGATGAAAATTGTCTTTGCACGAAGACTCTTCGCACGAAGACAATTTGTCTTCGCAAGAAGAGAAACAGAAAAACTTCGTTCTTGATTCCTTGCTTTGCCAATTGCTTTGCCACTTCTCCAAATCAATGCTAGGGTTTTGATCACCAAAAAACATAACAAATCTCCACCTTGACCAAAACTACCTAGCAACCACTCCAATGCTCTTCTTAAATCAAATTATGGATCCTCACGATCAAGAACGCCTTCACCCAATTCACCAAATCGTTTCTCCGATTGACATCCGTCCTTTCAACGAACACGTTGTGGTTGCACCTCCGACAATCAAATTCGAATCTCTCCACCCAAATCGAAACGATCAATCCATCTACCGATAGAATTTATTCCAAATTTGCGATATTAGAACATATCCACTATGCGCCACAACAAGTGAATCTCTGCGTCTCAACAAACACATAGACGTGTGTGTCTCAATCAACACACCACCAATGCACCATGACAACAATGCATACCCGAACGTCACGCCAATGACACTTCGTGACAAAAGTGTCTATCAAACAAGACATGACAAATGCGCCACAAATACTTACCGCACCAAGATGCAAACCAAGACACGCCCAATAACGTGCCAATCAACCAATGCGTGCACAATAACACGCCGCCAATCAATACATGCCAAATAACATGTAACCAACCCCATCCGCGCCCAATAACGCGCTATCAACCAATCGCGTGCAAACAAGACATGTCTATTGCTCCATGCCACGAGCCAAATCCGCCGGTTGATTCGAGCTGTCTGCACTTTGACTTGAATCCTCCTAGCGACAAGAACTAGATCACTCCATGTCGATGCTCCAACTCTTACGAGTTCTTGAAACGGATGAGCCCGATTGAGATCCAGACGCCCACTACTCCATGTTGGAAGCCCGATTTCGTCGGAATGCCAATTGCACAAAGAACGATAGCTCCCCCAACAAGGAACCGATTGTTCGCCCAACAAGGAACCCAATAGCTCCCACAACAAGGAACTCATTTTCGGTGGTGGGTATATCAATAACATCCTCATCATCAAAACGATTGATCTTCATCCAAAACGAATTGTCCATCACTCCTTACCAAAAACCCTAACCCAACAACCAGGCTCTAATTCCACATGTTAGAATGCACTTTGCGGAAGCACGATACCACTTGTTAAGAACCAAGAAGAGTGGTTAGACGAAGAATAAGAAGAAGAACAACACAAGGTTTTAACGTGGTTCACTAGCTTTGAGGCTAGCTACATCCACGACCAAGCCGAACCAATTAATTAATGAGAACCCAATTACAATCAACCAAAAAATGTTAGTCTCAACCCTAGGTCTTTATATAGGCGTAGGATACTGACATGTGCCCAAAGAATCGGTCAAAACATTCCAAAAATGAACAAAGAAACAACAAAATCGCCCCAGCCCCGATGTCTTCCTACAAGAGGACAATTGTCTTCGCACAAAGACTCTTCGCACGAAGACAATTTGTTTCGAACGAAGAGAAACACAATCCCCAATATTGTTCTTAATTCCTTGCTTTGCCAATTTCTTTGCCGCTTCCTTAATTCAATGCCAGGGTTTTGATCACCTAAAAACATAACAAAAACTTGTACATACGACAAGTATGTAGTTAAACTATGGAATTGTGAAAAAAAAAAACTTATATTAACAAGTTGGTCCACATTCAGTGAATATTATGTGTCCACCACTTCTCTTTGTTTCTGTTAGCTCACTTTCAAGTCCCTTGAAGTACTTATTTTAGTTTTTTTGGACATTGTTTAGTTTTTATATTTTCAATTTGGACTTGTTCGAAACACCGTGAAGGACAATAGAATGGCTAGAGGGTATATTACATAGTTGTTAGGCTAAAAAAGGCTTAATAACTTAATGCATACCCCCAGTATACCGAAACTAGCACATTGCAACCCCCACTTCTAGAATAAGTTGATTGCATCCCCCATTTGCAATAAACATGTCAATTTGAAACTGGTAAAAAAGACCATCCAAACACTAATGGATATGGGAGGGGCAAATTTGTCTTACAACATAAAATCAACAAAAAAAATGAAAAAATGAAAATAAAAAAAATAAATAATGAGAAGATGAGAGAGATGGGAAGCATAGATGCCTCTCGATTCCTTTAATCCCCAAAATTTTTGCTCTGGCTCCCCCTCTCACTCGATCTATCTGTTTTGTCTCTCTCGATTCACCTCTCACCGCTGCCAATGAGGACCTCGGATTAAGGAGATGGAGTGGTTGGGTTTCACCGCCTCTGCCTTCGTCGTTCCTCTGTTATCTCTTTCGTCTGATCTGATTTTTGGTCTGCTTAATTGGAATGACGAATTTTGATTTTGAATTTTCTCAATTAGTGGACCGATTTTTTAATTTAGCGGTGTCGACTTGACCTGGAGATGAGGAAGAAGCAGGGGGTTAATTGCTAGTGTGACATTTATGGTAGAGAAGAAGGGTATGCAGTGGGTGTTTGCAGGTCTAGCCGGAGACAACAGCGGCGATGGGAGAGGGTGGCGGCAATTGTGTTCTGGTCGTAAGTTCTTAGACATTTCATCTTTGTGATTTTCAAAACTCTTGAGTACTGCCACTGGGTTCCATTGGTTTGGATCTGCTGTTGATTTTGTTGATGTTAGACTGTTATGAGTCATCAACAAGCCCATTTGGTGCACATTTGACCATTGGTCTTGCAAGTTGCAATATTGTTGCCAATTCTTTGGATATCCTGTTCTTGCTGCTCATAGTTTGGGTCATTTCTATGTCATCACCAACTATCTTGGTTTCTTCTAATCTCTAGTTGGAACAACCAATTAGTTTTATTACTAGCTGCTCGTCTCCATCTCTGCTATCACATTCACCTCAAAATAATTTTATGGTTTTAAGCTGTAGGATTCTGATTTAATCCAAATGTTACTCAGAAATTAAGAAGAAGAGAAATGCATTTGATCGGAATCGGGGAGGTTGCAGCGTCAATATGATGGTGGTTGTGGCTTTGTTCTTATTTTTATCGAATAGACCATCTTACCCTCAAATAAAAGGACTTGTTTGTCAACTAACAGTGCATTCCGTTAAGTAATGGACGGAAATTTTTTACCAGTTTCAAATTGACATATTTTTTGCAAATGGGGGATGCAATTACCACATTCTAGAACTGGGGGTTGCAATGTGCTTGTTTCGGCATACTGGGGGTATGCTTTATGTAATTAAGCCGCTCAAAAAATATGTTTTGAAGCGATAATCAACCCGGAATTTCAATCGCTAAGTCTAAACAAAAAATTCATAAAACAAGTAGTTACTACACAATCTAGTGGGTCGCTGCAAGTCTGAAAAAGGATTGCTGGAAGTACATTTTCATCGCTGAAAGTCACAAAATAATTGTTGACGATGGACATACGGAAAAATTGATTAGAGGAGTTTGTGTCAAATTTTAGATGAATCGAGTTGAGAATTTATCCTGTAGGCGTAATAAGGATAATTTTGTAGATAGTTGGTAGTATCTAAAAATCAAACAAGTAAGGGGAGTTCAAATAATTGTTTTTTATACTTCTCAAGAATTTTTTTTAGGAAATTTAATGTTATCATTTCGATCGTAAACATTAAGACTTCGTAAAATTATAGGCATAATAGATATAATGGGATATGAGATTTATTATGATTCTACTGGGATAAGACATAATAAATGAATTTTTGTCCCGAGTGTTTGATTAGTTATAAGTATTCGGTAGAATATGAATTTAAAAATTAACTTATGCTAACATTTCCAAATATTTCCAAATATGCTAACACGACTAGTTTGCGGCGCCATTGCTTCCTTCATGTCTTACCTGTTTGTTTTTGCAACTTCATGTGATACTTCCCTTATTTAGAATCTACTACATGCTTTGAAAAAGAATTATTTTGAACTATTGTATGAATTAAAATACGTAAGCAACATAAATCTTTAAATTGCTGTACATGGGATTGTGATGGATTACTGTTATTATATGGGATTGCCAAAAATGCTGCTAACCTATTAAACTAGTTTCAATTTGCCCCGAGTCGCCCTTAATACTAAATTTTTCTGGGTAAAAAAGCACTTAAGGAGTTTTCAACATCTCACTGACGCCTCATGGAAGTCAAACCATCCCTAGTAAATAGCTCTTAATTCTCAAACTCTCATGCCAAAAAGGCGGGCACGAAAACTCTACTTCGAATGATAAAGCGACCAACAACCAAAACTTCGAACCCCTGGGGACGAGGTGAGAAACGAACAGATCCACCTGTACTCCCAATATAGTATGTTTCAGTAGACCATACGTTAGGGTGAAAGTTAAAATCAAATTCATCACCCTTAATTAATTAGTTTTGATCGAACAAGTGATTGCTCTCCAGGAATACAAAATAAAATAGTGAAATGACTATGTCATAAGTTTTTAATTAATCTGTATTAGTGTAGCTATATCCTTGTTAGTTTTGTTTGAGGCATTTATTAAGAAAATCACCTCCGTTTAAGATTCCGTGCATTGTAAGGACGAGGGTGCATGTTCAAACCGGAAAAAACGCAAACCGAATCGAAGCGAGCTAAACCGAACCAAAACAAACCAAACCGAGCATGAACCATAAGAAATACAAATCGAACCGGACCGAACCGATTAAACCGCACTAAACCGTTTAAACCGTATTGCATACATACATTGTACCATAAACATAATATGACTATTCTCCCATGTAGAATATGGAAATTACGTTCATATCCCTTAGTTCGAGCTCGAGTTTTGCATATAAGATTCATAGAAAATCAATTAAATAGTTGTATATTTGATTGATTTGACTTTAGTCTCTAAATTTGAACTATTTTTTACATTATTTTTACTCTTTTTTAGGTTAGAATTCTGAATTTTAAGTAATAATGTGTATTAACATATAAACCGCCAGGTTAAACCGAACGAAACCTCCTAAAACGAGACTGAGGTGAAATCAAACCGAAATTAAGCCGATTTGTCAAGGTTCGTTTGCTCAAACCGGACCGAACCAAACCGTTTGCACCCCTAGTAAGGATTATTATAAAACTATGTTAACCATCGTTTATTTATAACCGCTCACTGGTTAGGTTCATAGTCAGGCGTATATAAAACGTTGTAATAGTTTTAGGGTTTCATAACGTGATTTTTTTCTCTCTCTATATTCTTTTTTGCTATCAAAGCTCTGGCTCTCTCTCGAGAAGCGGCTGCACCGTCGTCATCCACTTATTCTCTTGCCCCAAGTATCAAATTCCTCATTCCCTACAAACTATTTGAATCTAACTACGCCATTCGAAAATTTTGAATCACCTCTATGTTTGTACTCAATCGTTGCCAGGGTCGCTCTACCGTTCCAGTTCATGTCGTCCGAATAAATTCCCGACATTTGAGGCAACTTGTTTCAAATTTAGCTCATTCGACTTGGATTTTTCAAGATATCTCGTTCTCTTTGTTTTGAAAGCCACTCCCACATAGGAGTCTCTTAAACATGTCATCGGCAAAATCACTTTTTTTGCGGCTCTTCTCTCCTTTTAGATTATTCATATGCATCTCTATATTGCTCCGGAATTCTACGATCAATGTCTGATTTTCACACCCTAGCTAAGGATTGAGGTTTACATCCAAAAGATCAAACGGATCTAAGAATGTTAGTTTTTTTTTTTCTGTTGTTAATGACGATGGGGATATGCTTCTCTATACTCTCTATAGCCTCGCATGAGTATAATACCTTTCTATTTCATCAGTATCAAATCTGAACTGATTTATCTCCCTCAGCTGTATGTTCTACTGTGAAACCTAGAAGAGATGATTGAGAAACATTTAAATCTCATTGATCGAGCTTTGGAATTAGCTTTGATGGACAATCCAATGGTCGCACCTCTTCCTGAGGTCAGCGCTGACACTCTAGTTTTTGTAGCGATGATCGCTCGATTGGTCGATGCGGTCGTTTTGCTTCACATGGTGGTTATCGAGGTGGTTAGTGTGGTTACAGAGGCAGTGGTCATGGATATTCACGAAGTTATGGTGGGTTTTGTGGTTCTTGTTACGATAACTCGAGGCACTCAGGTTTGACTAATTCTTTTCAAGTTATAATTTTTTTCTATTAAGTGTTGTATCGGATTTCGTGAGTTCTATTCTACATTACATTGTTATTATAATTTGAATTAAATTTTTCCAGAGAAAATGGCTCATGAGCATCTATCTCCTTTGTGCTTGATTGAGTTAAATATCAAAATCTTGAGATGCCGAGAGCCACGTGTTAAGTAGCTGTCATCAAACATATCACTTGTCGTCGTGTCTAATCCAAGCTCATCCTTAAGGTTGTTGATCCATTCTTGATCGCACTCCATTTCTTTGTTACTATCTCCTAATTGTTTTAAAAGGTTTGAGCTCTCAGAACCTGCTTGGTCCTTAGTTAGAGGCTCATTGGACTGTAAAGGGTCTTCAACTTCCATAATTTCACAAAAGTCCATATCATTCTTAAAGGAACTTATCTAGTAAAGTGTTATTGAATTGATCATTACCAAGAACTTCATCTAGCAAAAATCGCGGAACTGACTTTCACCAAGAACTTCCTTCGGCATTAAATTTGGTCGTGTTCTATTAGTAAAATGTGCAACCGTAGATATTGGGTTTGTTGGGATGAGCTTAATACGGAGTAGATTATTAGTAGCAAGAGATGGATGTATAAAAGCTAAATAGAGAAAAAAATGATATGACACTGCTGTCTCCATATGAAACAGTGAATAATTAATTTGAGTAAATTCACGGATCAGAAAAATCGAGTATATTGGTAATTAATACTACTACTAAATTATAAGTGCAACGTACTAAAGTTTGTTTAATCGACTTTTAAACCAATGATAACTTCATCACCATTTGTTTGATGGAGTATATCAGGAAATGGCCTCACAACAAGGACCGTACATTGTAAGGATTGCAATGCAATTATGTGAACCGTTGTGTTAACCATTGTTGGATTTAATAATGTGGCCGTAACATATACTCAAGGAAATGAATTCCGAGATCTCTTCCGAAAAGATCTCATTGTAATTATGATAGCCTTTATATGTGGCGCAATACTATCGAGTACATAGTACACATAATCCATTTGATGTACAACATATTATGCAAACAATTTTATATTAAAATTGATGAGAAGACATTAGTTAAGGGACTTTATTGCCAAAAGAGTTAATTTCAGAAAAGAGAAGTATTTATATTCTTTTTGTATCCTATTACAAAAACATGCACGTATCCTATAGAGTTCTAACAGTTGTATACGATGTTTTAAGAAAATTTTAAATTGTCCAAGGTTGACTGAGACAAATTAATAAATTTATGCTTCTAAAAAATTGATATATATTATGACTTTCCATAAATGGGTTGTGTGAGAATAATCATAGCACATGACTCTTATTGGCTAATGAGTGAGTGAATGCTCCCTCCATTTAATTAGTCTCCTCCCTTTCTTCACTATATATACGTATATCCACCGTTACGCTAGAATTATCATTTACAACATGGGCAGGGCACCTTGTTGTGACAAAACGAAGGTGAAAAGAGGTCCATGGTCTCCAGACGAGGACAGGGTCCTCGTCAGTTATATTACCAATAATGGGGTAACCAACTGGAAGGCTCTCCCTCAGGAAGCCGGTAATCTCTCTCTCTCTCTCTCTCTCTCTCTCTCTCTCTCTCTCTCTCTCTCTCCATGCATCGCGTAAAACCATTTTCGGGTTCAGTTTTGTTGAAAGATTCACAAATTTTAGCTTCCTTCAAATTCGCGAAAACTAGATTGTTGTCCTGAATTTTAGAAAACAGTAACGATCTTTCTGAAGATTGTCGGTACAGATACGATAGAATTTTACGTGTAATACTTTGCGCGTAAACTTAGTCGCGCCGCAAATTTTATGTGTGTACATTGGAAATATTTTAATTATTTATTTTTTAGATCATAGAAAGTTAATTTAAGTTTCCATTTCTGTCAAAATCAGAGTACACCATAGATACGATGGAATTTTACGTCTAATACTTTGCGCGCAGACTTAGTCGCGCGACAAATTTTATGAGTGAAATTAGGCGCGCGTAGACTTAGTTCCCATTTCAGTTTTTTTGAAGTTTGATAAATTTTAGTTTCCATCTTTCAATTGCATCCTTGAAATTCTCGATAACTAGATTGTTGTCCTGAATTTTATAAAACAGTAACGATCTTTCAGATACTTGTCGGCAAAATATGTCAGTAACCATAGATAAGATAGAATTTTGCGTCTACTATTTGAGACCGATATTTTAGCTGCTCCAAGAGCATGCACATACACTTATTTGCGCCGCGAACTTTATGAGTGCAACATTGGAAATATTGTAATTCTTTATTTTTTAGACAATAGGATTTAGGTTCCCATTTCTATCAAAATCCGAGTACATGCATTATTACTTTTGTTACCATGTATTATCAACTGATTAACAAACCCTTTTAATCATAATTTTATTTACAGGTTTGGCGAGGTGTGGAAAGAGCTGTCGGCTGAGGTGGGTTAACTACCTGAGGCCGGACGTTAAACGGGGACCCTTCACAATGGAGGAGGAAGAAAGGATTATGAAGTTACACGAGACCCTAGGAAATCAGTAAGGATTATAATTCAGTTTACATTTATTTTTTAATTTTTTGTTTTATCTATATTTATTAATGACGATTAATTGTACAGGTGGTCGAAGATTGCGTCGTACTTCCCAGGGAGAACAGATAATGAGATAAAGAACGTTTGGAAATCCTACTTTGTGAAGAAGCTGGCGAAGACGGGAAGTAACCTTTTGCCCAAAATAAAAAAAGGAGCGATCCACAACAAAAATGAATCCAACAAGAATATGTCAGGAAATTCTCCATTTTCTCAGGCATCGTCATCATTGTCATCCATTTCCATAGAGGGAAAGTCGCCCAATGGTCTGCTTGGTATTGACCCGTTTGACCCATTTTCACTACAAGCTGCAATGGGTAACTTTCAATTCAACATGCAAGCTGATATTTCCAGAGAGGAAAACTGGCCCAATGGTGTAATTGAAAATGACCCATTCGACCCATTAATATTATTCCAAGATATGGGTAACTGTCAGTATGCAAATATGCAAGATGATATTTTCTTGGACGTGGACTGGTTGAATAATTTGGACTCTGAAGATCCATTTCCATTACTTGACCCAATTCCGGCAGCAACGGGCCAAGCGGTGTCTGCAGAGAGCTCATTGCCATTTGTACCAGAAGTTGGTGGTGATGGAAACAAAGAGACATTGGGCTGTGATCAGGAGTGGGTTAACTACCTCGAAAATCTTCCAGAAGACCAGCTGACAAACGAGGTGTTTGATGACGACTACTTTGCATCGTTGTTCTCGCCACCATCTCCAAAATAGTTGCTCTTTATATCTGCAAGCATACCGATGATTGGTCAGTGTTTTAGAATAAGTTGTCTCAATAGACAAATGATAGCAAGAAGTTAGTAGTCATTTGCCATAATAATTACAAGTTGTTGGTAAATCTACCAAGTGAAAGTCGCAGTGGGAGGGAAAGGGTCTTTGTCATGGTATGGTTGATTTTGGATGTCAAAGTTAAAGTTTTAAGTTTGTCAATGAAGATTTGCCCATTATCCAATTTTATTATTACTAATTTAATATTTTAATATATTTATTTATTTTTGGACAGTGTTTTGAATGGAATGCCCAAATTTGACTTGTTATTTCTCTGACGTAGTATTTATGGTTTTTTTTTGAAATGTAGTATTTATAGTTGATAAGACATTAATTGTTTCAGTAACATTAATTTTATATTGAATTTAAAAACTTGTCGTGCATTGCACGGATTAAATGCTAGTAATTTACTACTTTTTTTTTGAAATGTAGTAATTTACTACCTTAAAATCTGATGCAATACATACAGGCAGAAACACATAATGGCTTAGAAAAAAATAAATAAATTGAAACATAAGAAACAAAAATTGTTAAACATGATGACTATTACATTACTTCTGATTGAAGAACTTGTAAATGATTTGAAAATTAGATAAAGTTGAATCATATAAATAGTCTTAAAACCCATTTTAATATATAATTATATAATAAAATCTAATTACTATTTTTGAAATTAAATAATTTGGAAATAATTTTAACTTGAAAAAATAGGTTTTGATTGGGAAACAAATAGTGATTAAATTATCGTCATGTAAATTATAAGTTACTTTACAGTTAACAACTTAGAAACTTTACTTCCCTAATTCCTCTCTCCCTCTTACTATACCCGCATACACATAAAAATTATAAATAATATTTCGCAAGAGTTTTTGGAGCCTCACGTTTTTTTTTTGTTGTTGAGAACACGTTCTTGGAAGAAATGCCACTACATTTTACAATATTTATTCTATGATTCAATTTTGAAAGTAAAACAATTCAAATGTATAAAATTAACTGACTGAAAGTTTGAAAATCATGGGGGGGGGGGGGAATTAACCAGGAGTGTGAAATAATCTTCCAAAAATTGCAATAATCGAAATTGAATGAACTTTTGTTTTTTTTTTAAATACCCGGTAGGTAGGGGAATAAACCCCGCATCTATTAAAGTCTGGCTCCCAACCCGCAAACATTAAATCTGACCCACAAATTACATAAGCCCAACACAGAAAACTGATCAACCCAGCTGAAGCCACAACATAACTTACCCTAGCTCAGCCCACTTAAGTCATGTTGACTGGTAATTATATTCCTCTCCCCCTCTGTTTTTTTTGTCTCACTGATAAATTATTGCACAGCATCTTCCAAGCAGTTTTTTTTTTTTTTTTTTATTTTTCCATGTATTTTAGTAGCCCATATTCTTTTGTGAAACTTAGCCCTTGACTCTTCACTGTTACCTGTAGAAGAATCACTGATATAATCTTGATAACTCATGTTGTAAACCACTTGGTACCCAGATGAAACCCTATAACATTCTTCAACTGTGAACCCCCACGTAATTGTATCTCGGCCAACCTGATCGTAAAGGAGAATTTGAAAATTCATTATGCTTCTTCATCCGAAAACACCTGGTTCATGTTGCTACTATCCCACTGACCTGAAGTTGCTAATACTTCGGAAACTTTAGCTTGACCTGAGCACCGGGTAACTAAAAACATTTCTTCTGCCCCGCTGGTAACCACTTGTGTTTGTAGATGAGGATTGACTCTCCATTTCCTATGGCATGCGTAGCTCCATGGTAGATAACCTGTTTTTCCAAGAGAAACCTTCCCACCAAAAAACAGTTTTGGGCCAAGCTAGGCAGTCAAAAATTCACCATCACTATAATACTTGAGTTTTAACACTTAGTCCACGAGGGAGTGGGGTTTACCCATAATCCTCAATCCTTGTTTCGTCAAAAAAAAAAAAACATAATTAAATGCTTCGAAACATGTAAAGCCCAAAGCCTTTCAACTGTATTCTGGCACAATGTTTCCATCTACACCAATGAATTTTCCTCTTCTACATTGATCCTCCCCACCAAAACTGAGTATCTGGTCACTACATATTTTTACACAAAGTCGCCGGAATCATAAAACAGCTCATAACGTAAGTGGGGATAGCTTACTCAACTGCCTTGATTGAAATTTCTCATTCGGCACAACTTAAACCTTTCTCTTTCCAACAAGAAATCTCTTCATAATTTTGTCATTCAAGCAAGCGAAAAGAGTCTTCTTCTCTTTTCCAACACAGGTAGAAAACCCTAGATATTTTGAGTGACCTCACACAGTGTTAATTTGCCAAATACCTGAAGTTTTGTCCCTTCTCTGTTGGGGAACCTCCGGAATGAAACACATCACATATTTGTCAAAATTTATATACTGCCTACGCTTTTCATAACACATGAGATTCTTCCTGATTTCATTAGCGTTCTGAATAGTAGCCTGACCAAAAAACTCGTCAACAAAGAATAAGTGCGAAACCGAAGGGAATCTTTCACCTGCTTTCACTCCTTTTAGCCTTCTCCCCCTCATCGAAATTTTCGGTTGACATGTGAGTCCTTCCGTGCATAAAAAATAGGTAGGGCGATATATGGTCACATTGCCTAATCTCCCTAGAAGGTTTGATGGCTCCACACGACTGCCCGTTAATTACAACTGCAAGTTGGACAGTGGTTACACACTTCATCACTTGCTGCACAAAATTATCATGGAACCTAACTTCGTCATTATAGCCTGAAGAAACACCCACTCAACTCTGTCATGGGCTTTGGACATATCCAACTTCAGCGAAAAGGCTCACTTCTTACTTTTTTTAGTGCTTGATGGAATGCATAGTCTCAGACGGTACAATAACTTTGTTAGTGATGAGTCTACTCGGAATAAACCCACTTTGAGTTGGCTCAACAATGTCATTCAACACCATTTTTAGCATGTTAACTAGCAGTTTAGACACCACTTCAGTTTATACACCCTTTTAGCTGAACTAAGCTCATCAAGGATCTTTTGCTGAATATATTTTTCTGTTTGCTCAATTTATGTAAATTTAGCAGGTAGCTTAATTTTTTTTTGCATAAAGTCGCAAGCTAATCTTGTAGTTTTCTCTCCAGACCATGCACTTGCAATGACATTTGCACAATTTACCTCCCTCAATCATTTCGCAGCGAAGGAAAACAATTTTCTTCACTTTTTCCTCCTAGAAGTGTAGCCAGCGTCTATTAAAAGAGGACAATGATCAGAATCCACGAATTTAAGGTGTTTTACCACAACTTGAGGAAATATATCCCTTCACTGTTTCTAAATTCTTCAATGAGTTCGTATTGAATGTCGTATAGAAAACAACTTAAATAAATAAATACATTGTAAAATTATAAGAACACAAGCATGTTACACGCAAGTATATTGGGCGATAAAAAGACTAATAGAGAACTCCTCAAAATTAATAAGCAGACACATGTCAGAGACTAATACTCTATATATGATAGGAACCAATTGATATTGCATCTCCAACTTCAAGAATATAAATGTTCTCTTTTCCAATACTTCAATTGTACAAGATTCTTTGTATAAAAAGATACAAGAATTCTTCAATATCAGTCATCCTCACGAAGAATAACTAAGACATAATCAAATATTGATAAGATCCTCATTCTCGAATATCCCGCGCTAGTAGAAGACAAAATATTATCATTTGTAGAAAATGAAAAAGACTAAAAATAGGATATTTGGTCTCTCAAAGTGTGTGTGCATAGGTTATAGTTGAACATTTTACAATGATGGATAAAATATCCCGATTGCATAATAGAACTCCAATTTCCAACTATTAGAACATTGTCTAAAAATATCCTAGATGAACGAATACCCATTTAGGGAGACACATCATAAGAGTGGCTATAAAATGTTTGATTTTATTTAGTAATATTATTAAATTTATGATAGGGTAATATGAGGCTTAAGGATATAAAGGATGTTCCCTGAGTTGTGTACTCTTGGAAGAATAACAAAATGTTAGTCAATGACAACCATATAATAAATTTAATGCAATAATACTAATTATTACAAAATATATTATTGTAGAATAATTTACAAAACCTTTTTCAATTTTATTTGAGGATTTACCGAGTATGGTGTCAAGAGTTGAATTGTAACTACCATGCTAATTAAGACTTATCTTTTTCAGCATCACGTAAGAAGAAGACTAATTTATTAAATATGATAATAAAGATCCGTTAGAAGACTACTATAAGAGAAATAATGATAGAGCCTCGTTCAAACTTATCCTCGTTAGATTTTTGCTTAACATTACTCTTCAAGATACATTTTTTAACTCTTCAAGATAATTTCTCTAAAAATTTAAAAGAACTTGAATTATCGTAAAAATAATTTAGTTGGAAATAAAAATTATTTAGAAAAATAATTTTTTATCCAGATTATACAAAATGTATGAGATTATATATGTTGCTTACTATTCAATTACAAAATTGATAGTTCCAGCAAATCACATTATCGAAACTATAAAATAAAAATAATAATCTTAATAAAACACATAATTCCCATAAAAAACTTTATGTATGAGTGAGAGAAATAGGGAACCCAAACGTGAGCGATTTATTATATGAAGAATGAATGATCGACTCGATGATGAAAGTATTACCTTATAACAAATTTCAACAAAACTGAGTTATCCACACGAAAAATTGAGTTATCCACACGACATAAGCCTAAAATAAAATAAAGAAATCTCACTGAAGGTTCTTGAGAAATTTATATAGGTTGCTTTTGGATAGCGGATTTGAATTTGAACTTGAATTTGGCTTCAATAAAAAATATTGTATACTCATAATACATTACATAACTTAGTTAGAGGGGATCGTTAGTGGAAGGCCAATAAGATGTATGAAAAAGGATTCCAAATAGCTTAAACATATTAGATTAAAAATGACATGTGTTTAGTAGTCATTTGAAATCCCTTGGGTTGTGAATGATTTGTTGGAGCTAAAAGACAAGGTTCAACTAAAATCAAAATCTCGAGTATGATTTTCTATTGAATATGGCTCGTTCCAAATCCTAATTCATGCTCAGGCGGGAATCAAAACGGATCAATAAGAAGTAAAACAATCTCATATGCAGCTTCTCATATTTTATAATATCTACAATTTAGATTGTTATTCATATGAGTAGACATATAAATGATTTATACGTCTTCTTACTAATAAAATTAATCATAACATTAACATGAGATGAAAAGTATAATATGTAGTTAGTTAATAAAAGATACAATAAACAATAAATGATTGCCTGGATGTGAGAGATGTATTTTGTAGGACAATGTTTTCAACGTTAATCCTCCACACATGAAGGTGATATTATGATTCAACTCACACTCAGACCAGCTCTTACAAGCGTCACGTCGGTTGCAAAACTTGTAACTGTCACGAACCGTAGTTCCCAAAACATATATCTAAAATACCAAAGTACATCCCATATATACATATGATTGGAGATTGTGCATTTGTAGTACATTCCCCACACTTACTCTCTCCACTAATTAGATTCATTAAGAAGACGCGTGTAAGATACAATCTATAGCGGTTAAAACCTTTAAGAGAAAAGTTTCTAATTCATAATCATCACAAAAGAAAATTTGGAAATTTAAGTAAAATTCCGAACATGTAATATATCATTTGAACAAAACATTTTCACAAAGAACCACGAGAACCACAACAGCTGGAGTCAAATTGATAGATATGTGGTGCTGCAGTGGATGTTGGAGGTGTGGTGTGGTTGTAAGGATGGCTATGTTGGTTGTGATGAAGAAGATAGTGTGGAATAACAATCACACACTGGAGGGATTAAAAATATAAGTATGGGCAAGAATGAAAATGGAAGTGGTGGACTAATGATCATCAGGTACCACCGTTTCATCATATTGAATGGTGCTACAACTGACGAAATTGGAAAAATTTAAAACCAGATTTACCAAGCTAAATTCAAAACCAACACAAATTCGATAGTATTCAATAAATTAGAGGAGAAATTAGTTGGATGAGTCGCGTTGAGCGTGTCATGTCAATTCATGTACAGCCGCATTGACCACTTCACACACTCAAGAAAACACGTTGAAGTCTCTTCCACGATAGATGTGAGTGTAACTGTGATCCCACTAAATTTAAATAGAAAGGAATATGAGTATGCAAGCCAGAATCGCATTCATCTCCCCTCATTAATTAGTTTTTACCCAATAAGTGATTCGTTCTTGACGAACACAAAATTAAATAGTGTAAAAAAGGGTGATAGGTTTTAAATTAATATGTATTAAAGTGGTTGTATCTTTTTGGGTTTCGTTTGAGGCATTTATCGGGAAAATGACCTTATAGTAAGCCTTAGTGCATGATAATGATTATTGTGAAATAACATCCAATGTGGTTTAATAGCTACTAACGGGTTGGGTTTATGGCTAATGGTACATATACCCTTAGTCACAGTTTTAGGGTTTCATAATGTGATCTCTATCTCTCTCTGTACTTGTTTGTGCTATCGGAGCTATGACTCCCTCTTGATAGGCGGCTGCTTCCTCGTGTTCCACCAATACTCTTGGTCTTCTATGAAAGATCAACCATCTCATGCCCTGCAAACTATCTAAATCTAAATACGCCATTTGAAAACATTAAATTACCTCTATGTTCGCACTTAATCATTTCTAGGACTTCTCGAGCGTTCTAATTCATGTCAACATGAGTCAATTTTCGACGTCGGAGGCCAACTTTTTCCAAATCTGCCTTATCCGACTTTAATTTTCACGATCATGTCGTTCAAGAGATAAGCAAAATCAATACTCACGGACATTGGCTCCCTTTAGATTGCTGCTAAGCATCTCATAATTTTCAATCCAAATCTAATTTACAAATCTTAGCTAAGCAATCCGACTTCATTGAAGTTTACATACAAAAGACCAAATGGATCTGTGAAGGTTAGCATTTTGTTCTGTTGTCATCGAAGATGGAGATCGGGTTATTTGTAGTCTCTATGGTCTTTCGAGTCATAATACCTTAGGTCTTTATCTGTATCAGATCTGAATTAATTTATCTCCCTGAGTTCTATGTTCTATTGCTATATGAAGAACATTTGCTTGAGAAACTAACTAATCTCTCGATCAAATCTTTGCGATTCGCTTCAATGGAGAACCAAATGGGTTCACCTCTTCTAAATGTTAGCATGATCGACTTTTTAGTTATCAATGTGATGACTGATTAAATTTTGGTCAGATGCACTCATACTTGTTTTTGTGATGATTCATTTTTTCATTTGAATAAAATAAAAAACTAAACATGTGAAATTCGGTCTCTTAAAGTGTGTCCATAGGTTATAGTTAAAACATTTCTATTGATGGATAAAATACTCTCCAATAGGATAATGGAACAATAATGTCTAAGTATTAGAACATTGTCTAAAGAATACCATTGCGATGAATGAATACCCATTAAGGGAGACACGTAATAAGAGGGACTACAAAATATATGATTTCCTTTAGTGAAAGTATTAAATTTCTGATAGGGTGATATGATGCTTAAGCATATAAAAGATTTTCCCTGTGTTGTGTACTCTTTGAAGAATAACAAAATGTTAGTCAAATTACTACCATATATTAAATTTAATGTAATAATACTAATTATTACATAATATATTAATGAAGAAAATAAGTTACTAAAACTTACTCAATTCTATTTGATGATGTACTGAATATTGCGTGGGGAGTTGAATTGTAACTGTCATGCTAATTAAGACTTCTGTTTTCCAGCCTCATATCAGAAAAAGACTTAAGATCTATTAGAAGACGAATGTAGGAGATATTATTATAGAGCCACACGTAAACTTATCCTTGTTGAATTTTTGCTAAGCATTACTCTTCAAGATACCTTTTTTGACTCTTCAAGATAAAGTCTCTTAAAAATGATAAGAACATAAATTTTAGTAAAAATAATTTAGTTGACAAATAAACATTATTCAAAATATAATATATTTATTTTAAATTATACAAAATGTATGAGATTATAAAAGCATGATAGTTTCAAAAATTCTGATTCCCGAAAATATAAAAAAAATTAAATTAATAAAACAACAAAATTCCCATAAAATTAAAAGTGTTTTTTAGATTGAATGATCAACGAGACGATGAAAGTAATACCTTCCAACAAATTTCAACAAAATTGAGTTATCCACATGACATATTATATAAAGCATAAGCCTAAATAAAATTAAAGAAATTTCGCTGAAGTTTCTTGAGAAATTCACATAGGTTGCTTTCGGATAGAGGATTTGGATTTGAACATATATTTGTCTTCACAAGATTACACATACTACATTATTGAACTTAGTAGATGGGATTAGTATTGGAAGACAAATATGATGTATGAAAAGAGATTCCCAATATATCCAACATATAAGATTAGAAATGACATGTGTTTAGTAGCCATTTGAAATCACTTGATATGTGAATGATTGTTGGAGCTAAAATACAAGGTTTGACTCAAATCAAAATCTTGAGAATAATTTTTATTGAAAAAACTCGTTTCAAATCCAAATTCATGCCCAGGTGGGAATTCAAATGGAGCAATAAAGAATTAAAACGATTCCGAATGTAACTTTTCATATTTTATGATATCTACAATGTATATAGTTATTCATCTACGTAGACATGTCAACGAATTATTAGTCTTGTTAGAAACAATATTACTCACTACATTAAGATGCGATGAAAAGTATAATACTTAGTGCATACCCCAGTATGTCGAACTCTCACATTGCAATCCCTAATTCTAGAACTAGCTTATTGCATCCCCCATTTTCAAAATACATATCAATGTGAAACTGTATAACAAAATATTCCGTTAGTTGACAGCTAAATTCTTGTTGTTAAGGGTAAAGAAGTCTGCCCCTTAAAAATAAGAACACCACTACTGCCGCCACCAATATCGCCTGAGCTACCACCGTCACTGCCAATATATACCCTAGGGGTGTAAACGGATCAGTCAGGTTCGATCCGCACCGAAATACAAATTGAACCGTAATTGACGGTTTGAGAAAAATGCAAACCTAAACTGAACCGTTTTTAAACGGTTCGGTTTGGTTCCGGTTCGCCTTTAAGCGGTTTGGTTTTGGCTTGAACCGCGGTTTTTAACATAGTTACAATTTACCTTACAAATTTCAAAAAAACTGAAATCTACCAAAAAACTTCAGAAAAATAACCATACCCATCTAAATGAGCAACACTAAAATTAAGATTCTAAAAGAGTACAACTGATAAGAAGTTTAGAGCTTTGACAACTTCTAAGTTCTCATAATTTCATAGTTCACATTTCACAAGATAAGCAAAAAATCGGAGATGAATATGAACTCTACTTATGAAAAGTGAAATGGTACCCTAGCAAGTTAGTAAGTTACTAGCAACAGTATTACTAAATAGTAATTTACTATTACTTAATATAAAATTATAAATAATATATAGTAAATTAATAATTATATTATATTATATGCGGTTTAAACGGTTCGGTTTGATTTAACGTTTGTAAGAATCCAGAACTTAAACCGAACCGTTTAGATTCGGTTTGAAATTTTCTAAACCTAAACCGAACCAACAGTCTCTCCAAACCGAACCAACTAGCACGATTCGGTCCGGTTTTGCGATTTGGACGATTTAACTTGCAGCCCTAAGCATGACCGACTTTCTAGTTATCATAGCGACGACCGATCAAATTTTGGTCATTGCACTCGTTCTTGTTCTTGCGGTGGTTCATGTTGTTATAGAGGCAATGGTCCTTGTCATGCAGGCAATTCCCATCCCCCTAGGGCACTCATGTGTGGTTACTTATTCTTCGTGTTTTTAAAGTTATTGTTAAGTGGGATATCTTCTATTGTGATTATTTCTACATTAGACTATAATCTTTGTTTGAATTACATTTATCCTTCCAAATTGGTTCATGATCAACTCTCCGCCATTGAACTTGTTTGAGCAAAATCTAAAATTCTTGAGATGGAAAGAGCCACAGTTCATTGTAGCTGTCATAAAACACTTCAGTAGTTTTCTGGTCTAATTCAAGCTCATCTTCAAGGTTGTTGATCCGCTCTTGATAACACTCCAATCTTTTCTTGTATAAGGTTTGAGATGTCATAAACTGCTTGGTCCTTTGTTAGAGGCTCACTGGACTGAAAAGGGGGTCTCTGATATCCATAGTTCCCCAAGAATTACCATTCTCGAAGGAATTTTTATCTAGCAAAATGCCATCCAATTGATCAGCAAGAACTTCTTTTGGCAAGATATTATAGTCGTGTTCTATTTGTCAAATATTCAATCCTAGATATTATATAGGGTATAGATGATAGTATTATAGCTAGAGCTTGCTGTATAAAAGCTTAATATATAGGGAAAGAAAAAAAAATTGATATGGCAATGGTGTTTACATATGGGAAGTTTTTATATTAATTTGAGTACAGCCACGAGTCAGGAAACGGAGGAACCACTTGTAGAAAACTTTTGAAAGCATCAATACTATTAGTTTAATAAGTTCAAAAACATAGAATCCTCAAAAACATTCTACTTGTCCTCATCTTTGTTGTGGCCGTCTCCCTTTTATCTTTTGGGCAAAAGCTCGTCTACTGTCTAGACCAATTTCTTCATGAAATACGATTTTCATACAATTTTTTATTTCGTTATCAGTTCTGTCAGGGAAATAAGAGGCAATCTTCGACCACCTACACTATTGACTTGAAAGCTTCAATTTATTAGTTCAATAAGTTCAAAAAACAAAAAAATAAAGATCAAAAAATGAAACGAGTTATGAGCATACTTAATTCCCTGTGTCTCGTGCAATTTAATGATCAATTCATCCTCTTCCATGGTGAAAGGCCCCGCTTTATGCCCGGTTACTGATAATGTACCAACCTGAGCATATAACTTTTTCCAACGGGCCAAACCTATAAAAATGATGGAAATGATTAATTAATCAACCAATAATTAGAGGTAGGAGCAGGTTAAATGTCGGTAAAATTTAGCATGTACATGTACACTACTTTAGTTTTGACACAACAGGGAACTTGAATTTCCTATATTATGTAAAAGAGAAAAAATTAGAATCTTTCCAAAGCTGCACTCAGAATACTTGCCGAGAAAATGAGTATATGTGGTAAGTATTAGACGTATAATAATTATTTCAAGAGTACAATTTAAATATACAAACTAAGATTTATGCCGAATTCTGAAAAATGAACATGAAATTTTTTTATGCAATGTATGAGAAAGCATTTCTCTCTCTCTCTCTCTCCATGTATTTCATAAGATCGTTTTCATGTTCATTTTCTTCAAAGTTCGGCATAAATCCCAGTTTCCATATTTAGTTGTACTATTGAAAGTACTATTTTAGATCAAATATTTTGCGCACACACTTATTCACGCTGCAGATTTTCTAAGTGCGGCATTGGAAAGATTTACAATTCTTTTCCTTTTGAGTAGTAAATTTAACTTCCGTTTTCCGTCGAAACTAAAGTGCAGATACATGCTGAATACACCAACATTTGATTTTTTTTAAGGAAATGCTAAACGTCACCCTTTTATCTTCACCCTTCAAGTTCACCCCTTATATATTTGTTTTTGATTGGTGATGTGATTATAGAAATATCTTAAAACAATAAGTTCATTCAATCATATCTTGACACGTAGGAGGTGAACTTGAAGGGTGAAGAAAAAACGGTGAAGCATAACAGTCCTCTTTTTTTTTAACCTCTTATTTATTGGTTCACTAAATGACCATTTCCATCAAAACTTTATAGGTTTGGCACGTTGTAGAAAGAGTTGTGCGCCCAGGTGGGTAAATTACCTGAAGTCGGATGTAAAGCGCGGGTCTTTCAACTTGAAAGAGGAAGAAAGGACCATGAAATTGCACGAGACACATGGAAACTAGTGAGCTCATAACTCAGTTTCTTTTTTCAATCTTTTATATTTTTATTTTTTGAACTTGTTGAACTAAATCGATGCTTTCAAATGAACTATATGGGTGTTCGAAGATTGCATCTTATTTCCCTGGCAGAACTGATAACAAAATCAAGAACGCGTGGAAATCGTATATCATGATGAAACTGGTAAAGACCTGAAATGAACTTTTGCCCAAAACGAAGAAGGGAGATAGGCACAAGAAAGATGAAAGACAACAAGAATGTGTCTGAGGATTTTCTGTTTACTCAGGCATCCAAAACCATGCGGTCCATTTCCACAGAAGGGAACGGGCCGAGTGAAGTGATTGACAATGACAATTTTGACACATTTTCGCTAGACATGAGCCAAGAAAATTTTTCCTTGGACATAAAGTAATTGGGAGATTGATCCCTTTCCATTCCTTGACCCGTTACATTCCTTGACCCGCTTGCAATGGACCAAGCTGGTGTCTGCAGAGAGCTCAATCCTGCTTATACAAGATGTTGGAAGAAATGGTTTTCGACTTGTCCATTTGTACCCCACTTCAGCTCGGTTTTAACCCGGCTCATTTGAGTTAACAACACCAGTTGCACCATCGCGTAATGCGTAACTTGGTGGTCATTTCGATAACTCATTCGTCGAAGACCATTAAGAGATGAATGATCAATAAGTCGTTGAAGTTAGAAGTTTATGTTTGGGTTTATGTTCCCAAAAGAAATCATCCCAGAAGAAGAGAGGAATTAGAGTGTTTAACTACTCCAATCTTAGCAAAAGGATACGTTCTTTGGGCGTAGCAATTTATTGCAGGGGAGAGGACCTAGAAAAATGTTAAACCACACACGCGCTGCCGTGGTTTGTCCAGCTCGGGTTCAGGGTCGTGGCGTGGGCTCGGGCTTTACTCTGGGCTATTTATTTTTGGGCCAGAAACCAACTTTTTAACCCACAAATTACAACAGTTCCGAACAAATCAAACCAGTTAGGGCTATATTAAATGATACATAAGTTATTAAACAAGTCATTATATCATGTTTTTTAAGAGATTTGACCGAAGGGGAATTTATTTATCTTAAGGGTCTTATTGTAAAATAGCTTTAATTATAAGAGTGACACTGGAGTTTTCTGAAAATCGGGGTGGCAATTTCTATCGCCTTTGCTGATGACCTTCATTCTTCCCCCTCTAGAAATTATTACAGAGTGATTCCATCTTGCTACACATAGAATCCGGGATTCTGAAGCAGTTCATAGTATACACCGAGATAGATTGAATTAATGCTTTGATCAAAATTTCTCTATCTGCGACAGAAAGAGAGGATTGTTTCCACCCACGTAGCTTGTTCGCATCTTTCTTTGGCAGATTTGCAAAGATGTTCGTCCTATTTTTTCCAATGGTCGCGGGCGATCCCAGATGTTTCTCGTGGCTGGTCGTCTTGTTTACTCTCATTTGGTCTACCTGCAGGTATTGAGCAACGTTGGAGAACACAACTGTTGATTTGTTGAAATTCACCATTTGGCCTGAAACATTCTCGTACTTCTGTATCTGTATAATTTCACTAGCAATAGCTAGGGGTGCGAATTCGGTTCGGTTTAACCGAGAACCGAACCGAAACCCTAGGTTTTGAACCGGACCGGTGAGACCGAGAACCGAACCGGCGAGCATAGGAACCGAACCAACCCGGACCCGGTAGTATACCGGGTACGGTTCGGTTTGTGCATATACCGGAACCGAACCCGGAACCGGAACCGGTATTAACCGGAACCGGAACCGGTTCGGAACCGAAGGCAATGGTAAGTTTTTTAAAAAATTCGACCGTTTTGAACAATCACATCATGCCTAGTGACCGTTTGGCACTAACGGGCTGATTTTTTTTTTTTTTTTTTTTTTTTTTTTGACTTTTTTTTTTTTACAATTACCCCCCCCCCCCCCCTTCCTACCTTCATCACCTATAAATACCCCATCACTTCCACAATTTTTTTCACACTTCCTCATCAAACAATCATCATATTTCTCACAATTCTTCACTCTCAATTCATCATACTCTCTCAAATTTCTTCATCTTTACTCTCTCAAAATCCTTATACACCCTCAAAGTTACAAACATCCTCCAACTTCCTTTAGTTCTTGTTCTCGACGGCTAAGTTCTCATATTCAACATTCGACAAGCAACGCATATTCAATCTTCGACAAACAACGCATATTCAATCTTCGACGTTTCGCTTCACCTCCAAGAATTATTCTTGGAGTTTGTAAGTTTTATTTTTTGTTGTTTGATATTTGATTGTGTTATTATTTGTGCTTTAATTGTAAAACTTTATTTTTTTTTTCATCAAATTTCTATAAGAAAAAAATGGATTCTTCTTCTCATGTAAATGTTGATGACCTAAACAACCAGTACGTACCCATAATCGACGACTTGACTATTGATGATCAAATGGACATTTTATTTGGCGATGGTGCCGCTAATGCTTTTGACGGTATAGAGGAAAATGATCCGAATTTAGGTAGTAATAAAAGAACATGTAAGGTGGAAAAAACTAAATAAAGCCCCGTTTGGGAACATATGGATAAAATACCCGATGGCTTAGACGACAAAGGTAAACAAAAATTTAGGGCTAAATGAAAACATTGTCAAAAAAGTTTTGTATTAGATATAACCGGTGGATTAGGATCAATGAGAAAACATTTGCAAAATGTACACGGACTTTTGAAAGATACACCCGCCGTAGGCGACACGATGCTCCAAACCCAACTAGGATTCGACGCACACGGAAACGTAGTTACTTTTGTCTACAATGAAAATAGGGCAATAAGAGCATTATCTCATTATATCACCGCCACCGAAAATCCTCTAAATATGACCGACGACGTAGAGTTTGACACATTAGTACAAACCGCTTTTTGCCCGAGTTATAAGCATATTAGTAGACACACTATTAGGAAAAATATAATGGAAATATATAGTGAGAGGAAAGCAGAAATTATGCAAACTTTTTTAAATTCTAATTTCACAGTTGCTTGCACTTGAGATATGTGGTCGGGTAGAAATAACAAAGGATATTTGCGTCACCGCACACTACATTGACACAAATTGGACTTTACAAAAACGTGTTATTGCATTTCAAGAAGTTCCATATCCTCACAACGGTGTAAGCATGGGAGAAGCCATAATCGATATTTTTGAAGAGTGGGGTATTGATCAACGAATTACATCAATTACTTTTGACAATGCATCGGCATGTGATAGTGCGATAGATCATATTCAAACTTTGATACAAACACCATTTCGCAAAGAAATTGAACATGTTCGTTGTGTATGTCACATTATTAATTTATTTGTACAAGATGGTTTGAAACAACTAGATGAGCATATTTCTCCTATTTGTGAAGCTATTCTCTTTATTGCGTATTCAAACAAAAGAACCAAACTTTTTGCGGAATATTGTTTTAAAATAGGCAAGGAAAAAAGAAGGTTTGGGGGAGATTGTAGGACTAGATGGAACTCGACTTATTTGATGTTGAAAAGTGTTGAAGGTTATGAGAACACGATCACACGTTTTTTGAATGAAAATGGCAATCCCGTTTCCGTTTCACTTAATGATTGGAAGGCCGCCACGGTCTTAAGAGATTTTCTTGAACCATTTTATAACGCAACTAATATTCTTTCGGGTGTTTATTATCCTACTACTAACAACGTTGTTCCACAACTAATGTTTTTAACTATGGCTTTTAAAGAGTATAGGGAGAATGATATTTTATACGACGCAATTAACGACATGGAAGACAAATTTCTCAAATATTTTGAAACGATCCCTATGATTTTTTGTTTGTCAAGTATTTTGGACCCAAGACAAAAGGATGCTTCCCTAGGTTTTATGCTAAACCAAATTTCAGAAAACATGACTACCGAATATAGAGATGTAGTGATATCACCAAATATTGAACAAGTTAAACAAAAACTTAATGTTATGTACGATAAATATCTTGCTAAATTTGGTGTTGGTGGTAATCAAACATCATCGAGCGATCCGAAGGTTAAGGGTAAGAGTAAGAGTAAGTATGCTATTGGTTCTTTATTTAAGAGTACACAAGCCACACCCACCGGGACGAGTTGCGTCTCGGAATTATTGGTATTTCTCAACCAACATCATTTCTTAAATGTATCGGAGCAAGAAATAGAAAATGTAGATATACTTGATTGGTGGAAAAATTATGAAAGAACTTATCCAATTGTTAAAATGGCACGTGATTTACTAACCCCTCCCGCTTCTACAGTCCCTTCCGAATCTACTTTTAGTGCAGGTGTAGATAGTGCTTTCTGAGCAGACAGATCTGAGCCACGTGGCAACCATCTAGCACACCATATTGTGCTCCACACACACTGGATCACCAGCCGCGCTGATCCACGTGGGGGCTGCGAGACAGGGCCCTCGCATACCACTGGACGGGACTTGTAGGGACTTAGAGGTATGGAGGCTAGAGTAAGTCCTGTCGCGTGCGAGCCAAGCCCGCGCGCGACCTTTAGTAACTGCTTTTGATAGATTTATGGCACGAGCTCCATAAACCTGGTCAACCCGGTCAAACCCGGTCAACCCCATAACGGTTCCAGTATACGCGGATAACGTGCTGTAACGGTCCCTATATACGCGGACGAACGTGCCGTTGTGGTTAAGCTAATTAAGCCGCCATTGATGGGCGCATTAACCACACTAAAACGGTCACATTCTCCGTTATATATAAGAAGTTAACCCTTCCATACAAGGGAAGAACACACCAGACATACGCGGAAGCTCTGCCAAACCCCTGTCTCTCTCTCAGACAGTGCTATTGCCTTAGTCTCTCCCTACACACAACCCAACACTTCCTGTGCCATTTCCTATCCTCTGCCTTTGGTGTACACGAAGTTCTCTCTGCAGGATTCTCTTGTGCACATTTTGGTGAACCCGACGTGAACTTACCATTGCAAGCAACCATGTCTCATGAGGATGATGTCAGTAACAGATCGCCTTCCACGGAGACCACCTCGGGAGAGGAGACTCGCCGTACTCCTACGGCTGCCGGTGAAGCTCCGACGCTAGAAGCCTTGGACGCCACCATCCAGAATCAGGCGAAGGCTCTCAAAGCTCAATCTGCACAGCTAGAACGGATCATGGCTGTCTTGGGGACTCTCGCTCCAAACCCCGCACCAGCCACCGCTGTCTCTCTGGGAGGAGGAGCCTCCACCACTAAAGGATTGGGAGTGTCAACCACACCACCCAACCCTAACCTGCAAACTCCACCGGCGACTACGCAGCTACCCTCAATTCAGGGGTCAACAGCTCAAATGTTGCCTCTCGCTGCTCACACGCCTCAACCTCCGACTTTGGTACCTAATCCGGCCTCACAGTATCCCTTGCCTCCTCCAACGACAATCTGGGGTAACGTGAATTCACAATATGTCCCTAGCCCTCCCGCGACATATGTGTCGCCTCCGCCTGCGGCAACCCCTCCTCCTACTGCCGAGGGAAATACTCCGGAGTGTATGACGTCGCTGCAACGGCGCATAGACACTATTCTGGCTCACCAATCGTTCGCGGATACCATCATCCCGAAGCTTGAAAATGATCCGCCTATTCCACGAGAGATCTATCTCATGCCTAACCCTGCTGGGTACAAGGCTCCTAAATGGGACAAGTTCGAAGATGTCAATGGGAACGCCCATGAGCATGTCATGCGCTTCATTGATGTGATGGGGCCGTATGGGGCTGATCCTAAACTGCTGATGCGCGATTTCCCGAAATCCTTGGGGAACGTGGCTTACAAGTGGTACCGGACGTTGGAAGTCGGATCCGTGAAGACCTGGGACGATATGGTCCAGAAGTTTTACACCAAGTTCTTCCAGATGGAGGAAAAGGTGACGATGATTCATCTCTCGCGGATGTATCAGAAGCGCGAGGAGGATGGGATAACATTCATCAAGAAGTTCAGAGCCAAGTCCTTGGAATACAAAGATGTGATACTCGAAAGCAGACTCGTGGAGATATGCCTGCAATGCATGCGAGACGAGTACAAAGGTATGCTTATCAACCTGCAGACACCTACGTTTTCGAAGCTAATCGAATGCACGAAGAACATCGAGCCTATAGTAGAGAGGCAGAAAAAGAGGAACGCCCCTGAGCGATCCTCGGGCGGTACTACTTTCAAAATCGGGAGATTCAGCTATAAGAGGGGACGTGAAGTTGAAGTGAATACGATCGCGTCCCAAAGAAGCCCAAGGTAGTGAACCTTGATGCACCGCCTCTGCCATGTTCGGTGGAAGAAGCGAGCGACCTTTGCAGACAATGGCATAAGGACGGTGTCTTGCCACCGCTCGAGAAGGCACCCTCCAGGGAGATGGTGAGGGACCGAAGTGGTGCGAATGTCACGGAAAGGTCATGCATCCCACGGCTGACTGCAAGAAGCTCAGTATCATGGTGAGCCAAAAGATGAAGAATGGAGAACTGATTGTCAGTGATCAACGGTAGGATGTGCGCAACAACCCACTCCCTGCCCATGCAGAGCAAGAATCGAAAGGCAAAGAGGTCGCTATGATCTCGATTGTGGACCTTGAAGAGGTTGCGGAGGATGGTCTACCCATCATTGCCGAGATCCACGGTGACGAGGACTACAGCATAGACAAGGAGGATGAACGTGCCGATCGAATGAAGGGATCGCATGGGTTCAGCAGGTTCTTCGATGAGATGAAATTCTCAGAGAAATGCCGCAAGGAGATGACAAAGGCAATCCTGAGGATAGCCGAAGATTACGAGGAGGATATCGTAGTCTCCAATGGAAAGGTTGTCAGAGCGTCTCGCTCTACAAAAAAGGTCATAACCTTCTACGCAAACGACAAAAAGACAGATGCGAGCCATCAGAAGCCTCTGTATGTGACGGCCATCATCAATGGCGTGGAGTTCAAAAGAGCTTTTGTCGACGGAGGAGCAACAGTTAACGTTGTCTCGCTCCACACTCTGAAGCTAGCGGGAATTCCAGAGCACAAGATTTTCAAGCGTCCATCCCCGCTGATGGGATTCGGAAGCGACACCAGAATGACGATAGGATGGATCTGCCTGGGTGTCCAAATCGGCAAAATCAAGTGCTCAGCAAAATTCTATGTCATAGATGCGAACACTACGTATCACATGATCATAGGCCGGTCCTGGATTCATCGCTTTGATGCTGTTCCTTCAACAGCTCACCAAGTGATGAAAGCTATCTGGAATAACATAATAGTGGAGATACCAGCTTCGACCAATCCCTTCAACATGGATGAAGCGCATCTCAGTGAGGCGGTGTGGTTCACTGAGATGGCAGATGAGCAAACGCCGGGACCATTCAACCCCACTCCTCTGCCCCGCTGGGAGGACATCAAAGATCAGTCACCCGCAGGAGTGATGGTGACAAGAGAGGATGCTAAGGAAAAGCCGCCTACGCGAGAAGAGGCGTCGCAGATTGCCTACCAGCGAAAGAACATGTACACTTTGAAAAGGATAGCAAAGCATGATCCTGAAGGCAAGGAGATAGAAAGTTTCTACGCCAACGGGAAGAAATGCTATCGCATATGAAGGTGCGCAGGGGTGTCCTCACGCGAGCATGGGGATATCCCTGAGCAAATCAATCAAATTGAGCAGGTTTCGGAGACAGACAAACCAATTCCAAGCGCTCTAGAAGAGAGACTCAAAGAAGCACCCGAATGCATGGAAGACAAACCCTGACCACAAAAGCAGGAGCTGAAGGAGGTATTCCTAAGCCCGAACGAAGAAAAGAAGAGGCCAGTCTTTCTAAGTGCGGACCTCACAGGCGAAGAGGAGGAAAGATTGCTACAACTATTGACTGAATACAAAGACGTATTCGCATGGGAATACGATGAAATGCCCGGTCTGGACACGAGCATCACAATGCACCGATTGGATGTGATTCCAGGATCCAAACCGGTAAAGCAGAGCACAAGAAGCTTTAGGCCGGAGCTCAACGTGAATATTAAGCAGGAAATTGTCAAACTCCTGGATGCCAAATTCATAGAGCCAAATCACCATCCCACATGGTTGGCCAACATTGTGCCAGTAGTAAAGAAGAATGGGCAACTTCGCATTTTCGTGGACTTCCGAGATCTTAATCGCTTCTGCCCCAAGGATGATTTTCCACTCCCCAACATCGACTTACTTATCGATTCAACCGCGGGTCATCGCATGTTCAGCTTCATGGACGGCTTCAGTGGGTACAATCATATCAAGATGGACCCCGAAGATGCACGGAAAACCGCATTCATCACCTCGGTGGGAGTATTCAACTATACGGTGATGCCTTTTGGTCTCACAAACGCAGGTGCGACTTACCAGCGGGCCATGATGGCCCTGTTCCACGACATGATGCACAAGGAAGTGGAATTCTATGTGGATGACCTAGTTGTCAAATCCAAGGAGGAAGCAGACCATCTGGGGGATTTGCGAAAAGTGTTCAACAGATGCAGAAGCTTTCAATTAAAGATGAACCCCATGAAGTGCGCGTTCGGAGTAACATCAGGGAAGTTCTTGGGATGTGTGGTACATCGTCAAGGAATAGAGCCTGACCCTGCGAAGGTATCGGCCATCACTAGCATGACGGCACCACATAACCAAAGTACCTTGAAAACCTTCTTGGGAAAGCTATCCTATCTGCGAAGGTTCATCCCAGCGATCGCCGAAATCACCTTCAGTTTCAGTGATCTTCTCAAGAAAGATGCAGTATACAACTGGACTGCAGAGCACGAAGTTGCGTTCGGGAAACTAAAGGAGCTGCTGACATCGTCGAAAGTAATGATCGCACCTCAGCTCGGATCACCGCTCTTGTTGTATATGACGTCAACAAGGAGGTCTATAGGAGCACTCCTAGCTCAGGAGTACGAGGGTCAAGAAAGGCCCATCTACTACATCTCTCGCAACATGCAGCCCGCAGGATCAAGGTACACGGACATCGAACGTCATTGACTTGCTTTATTCTTTGTAATAGAGAAGTTGAGACACTATTTTACTTCGCACAAAGTAGTGGTGGTCACAAAGAGCGATCCTATACGGTATCTTCTGACTCACACCACTCCAGAGGGAAGATTGGCAAAGTGGTATATGACCATCTCCCAATATGACATCACATGCGTTCGGCCGCGGGCGATCAAATCGCAGGCGGTAGCGGATTTGCTGGCACAATTTCCTGATAACAGTCATGAGCCTGTGATTGAAGAAGAATTGGAGGGACCTGAAATCTACGCAGTTGAGCTGCCCTATTGGACGCTCCATTCCGATGGCTCGTCAACAAGGAAAGGTGGAGGCATCGGAATAGTCTTAACCAAACCAGATGGAGAGGTCATACAGATGTCCGCAAAGCTTGACTTCGCAGTCACCAACAACGAAGCAGAGTATGAGGCTCTCATCTCAGGTCTTCGCACAGCAAAGGCGTTAGAAGTAAGCAACTGACGGTTATGGGGGACTCCAAGTTAATCGTCGAACAAGCCTCGGGAGAGTATGGCTTGAAGGAGATAAACTTATTGCCCTACCGGACCTTGGTACAGAAATTGGTGCAACAGTTCTGCGACGTTAGATACGAGCACAAACCTCGAGCGGACAATAGGCATGCTGACGGTTTAGCTACCTTGGGATCCAAGGTCAGCGCGGACAAATGTCCCGCGAGAATCTCGATTGAAGTGCGAACATCCTCGGCACTGACAGAAGACGCGTGCGACGATGGATGCATGGATGATGCAGACTGGAGAAAATCAATCTTACGGGCCATTGCAGAAGGCACGAGCAGTGAGAACTGGGCATCCACAAAGGGGTATTGCATACATGACAACACCCTCTACTACAAGGGCCCTGGTGGAATACTCATGCGATGCGTCTCCGAACAAGAGGGACAAGTGCTGTTAGAAAAGACTCACCAATATGCTTGCGAGGAAAGTGAGGTGTCAATCTATCGGAAAGCCCAGAGGTATGGCATTCATTGGCCGGACATGTCAACGGCCGCAGCATTGATTCAAGGAAATTGCGAGAGTTGCACTTTGATCAAAGACTCTCTATTAATGGCTCTGACCGACGACGATGTGGATTGGAGGAAACCACTCTTTTACTTTCTCACGCAGGGTATTGTGCCTGAGTCAAGAAAAGAAACCGAGAAACTAAAGAGAAAAGCAGCACGATGTGTGGTGCAAGAAAATCTGCTTTGGCGAAGGGGCCATGAAGGTAACTTGCTGCGATGTCTAGACAGCAAGGAAGCACAAGAGGTGATGGACCTTTCTCATCAAGTGGAACATCAGCTAGGTGCGAAGTTATGCAGACAGCTCCTCTCGGTCGGTTATTTCTTGCCCACCATGGAGGCAGATTGCCGCGCCAAAGTAAGACACTGCCAGGAGTGCCAATTCAAAGGTAATCTGGTGCGCGCTTCTGCCGTAGATCTACATGCTTTGGGAACACCATGGCCCTTTCATACGTGGGCTTTGGATTTCGTTGGTCCCACTCGACCGACCTCGCACGGGAATCATTTCATTCTCACCGCGACCGAGTTGTTCACTAAGTGGGTAGAAGTGATACCACTGAAGACATCAAATGCGCTAGCCATAGTCCATTTCGTCCAAGAAAGCATCATATGCAGGTTCGGAATTCCAAACACCATCCTTTCGGATAATGGCACTCCTTTTGTCAATCGCCAGGTGGCTGCAAAGCTAGCAGAGTACAACATCAAGCAGATATGCTCCACTCCATACTACCCGAAGGGGAATGGGCAAGCAGAAGCAACCAACAAGACGTTATTGAGAATCCTGAGCAAGATGGTCGCAGATGACCACAAGAAATGGGCTGATTCTTTGAACATAGCCTTGTGGGCCTATCGGACTTCTCCAAGGACGCCCACAGGGACCTCGCCATTTCTTTTATGCTATGGAGTTGAAGCTGTGGTACCTGCGGAAGTGAAGATTAACTCTGCAAGGTTGGCTTTTCATGCATTATATGACAACCAACGCGATCATGATTTAGTCCTGTTAGAAGAGAAGCGGGAGCAAGCTAAAAGGACTAACAAACGATACCAAGAAAGGATCGCTCGTGCGTACAACAAAACAGTCCAACGTCGAGATTTCGCAGTTGGAGATTTGGTCTTGCACGCGTCTGACCATTGCATGGGAGAGGCAGCTCACCCAAAATTCGCAGCCAATTGGGAAGGACCCTTTGAATTCACAGAAGTCTTTGACAGTGGCTACTGCAACATACGGAGGTTACATGGAACGACCTCAACCCCAAGCTCAGTCAACATGCGCTGGATTAAGAAGTATTATCCTTAACTTCTCTCATTATATGCGTTAGATTACAACGTTTTCTTTATGCTCTGTATTGCTATAACTCGTGCATCTTCTCTCCCATATGAGGGAATTGTAATCTCATCTCTCCCATATGAGAGTATTTTATAATAAAAAGACTTCTCCCAAATGAGAACTTCATGCTCTCAGCTGTCTTTATTGCTCTATTTATTTCATTATTTCCCAGAAGCGAATACGATTTTAAGAAATCTTTTAAGCCTATCCGCCGTGATAGCAGCTTATGCGAATATGATCTTAAGTGATCTTCTAAAGCCTTTCTGCCACGATAGCAGCTCATGCGAATACGATCTTAAGTGATCTTCTAAAGCCTATCTGCCATGATAGCAGCCTATGCGAATATGATCTTAAGTGATCTCTTAATCCTATCTGCCATGATAGCAGCCTATGCGAATATGATCTTAAGTGATCTTTTAAGCCTATCTGCCACGATAGCAGCTCATGCGAATACGATCTTAAGTGATCTTTTAAAGCCTATTTGCCATGATAGCAGCCTGTGCGAATATGATATTAAGTGATCTTTTAAGCCTATCTGCTATGATAGCAGCCTATGCGAATATGATCTTAAGTGATATTTTAAAATCTTATCTGCCACGATAGCAGCCTATACGAGTATGATCTTAAGTGATCTCTTAAGCCTATCTTCCATGATAGCAGCCTATGCGAATATGATCTTAAGTGATCTTTTAAAAGCTTATCTGCCACGATAGCAGCCTATACGAGTATGATCTTAAGTGATCTCTTAAGCCTATCTGCCATGATAGCAGCCTATGCGAACATGATCTTGAATGATCTTTCAAGCCTATCTGCCATGGTAGCAGCACTACACGAAGGCGATCTCAAAACGATCCTTAAGTCTATCTGCCATGATAGCATCATTATGTAAAATGATCTTAAGTGATCTACAGAAGCCTATCTGTCGAGATAGCACCTGCACTTGAGTCTAACCTTAAGTAAATCTCAAGCCTATCTGCCAAGATAGCAAAGCTACACAAATACGATCTCGAACGATCCAAAATCATATCCGCGAATCTATTCGACAGATAGCCAATCATAGCAACAATGCGAAGTGTATATACAGCACTACAGAAGGCGAAATTTGCCAATACGCATGCGAAATTGTAATTTGTTGTAACGAAAACAGCAAATCAATCAAAGCGATTTATCGTTATGAGTCAAAATGACTTACAATTTATCTGTCTAGATAGCAGCCTACAAGCAAAAAGCTCATATCAAGCTGGTTACATAGCCAACATGGCTTACAATGCATCTAAATAGTAACTTACAAGCGGAAGTTACACATTGGGGGAATCCCAACTAAAAAAGGATCGACCTAACGGTCCTAGCAGAAGCTATGCGATGCAACGATCTGCGACCAAAGATCTGTAGCAAGTAGGGTGTTCCTGCGAAAAGAACAGTCCGCCATGTCTACAAGACCTATGCGACGCTATGTTCAAGATCCCAGGATCTGACAAGGCCATTCTTTGGTCTTATGCCCAAGAAACGTGCCTGAGGAACCACCTGTTCCGGCGTATGCGGCTGTGAAGAACAGGCAAGCACCAACTCCTAGGGCAAGAGGCTCCTTGTCCACGGAGACGAGCACAATGGCTCGCCACCCTGAGCTCAAGAACGTGGTGGCGAATGATCAACCTCCGGGCAAGCTAGAGGAGAAATCCGCCGTTCATTACGAGTCGGTAGCAAGGTCAGTACGGCGCTGCACCTCGCCGGGAGGCGGCCGGAAACATGACCTGCAAGCATAATAGACGAAGAAAATTATTCGAGCAAGTATAAGGTATTATCTGCATCTTCTTTATGATAGTTATAAAGATAAATAAGCCTTGTAAAGAAAATCTTGGAAGCTATTTCTATGGCACAAAGCACAAACTCAGGTTTCACAACTTGAAGCTGCCATGAATCAACGAAAAATAAGCGTTGAAGCCAACGGTCGTAAGGACTCATGGCAAGCCACATTATGGGATGAAGAACCCAAATAAGCAAAAGGCAGGGTTTATATAGACCCTGTTGAGACTCTACAGTTGCTGAGATGAGTTAGCAAAACTTGAAAAGAGGGTAAGAGTCAATCACTTACGCCTTGAAAACAGGTAACAATCAATTACCCTACTAAAGGATACGACGATTCGGTTGCGTATCCTAATTAATGACGGATGGTCATGATACGGATGGACTTCCCAAGGAAAGCGTGCTTATCTAATGAGCAATTAGCACGAAAATCAAGGCAGAATATCAATAGCTGACGTCATAATTGATATGCACAGAGATATTTGAGCAAATCCCGGGAAGGGCAAAACAGGAATTCAAATTCTTTTTGTTAAAAAAGGGGGGAGAAACCCTAGCAACATTACAATAATGTTTTAGCATTTTTCTCCACAAAGATTTGCTACTTTTCAAAATAAGCCTTTGACCAGGGAGTCATTAGGAGTAAACTGACGCGACAGATTTTCCACTTGCTCCACTTCTTGATTCAATTGCTCGTATTTGGCGTTCATCTCATGGAAGAGCTTCACAGCCTCTTCAGCCTTCTGCTTTTTCTGCTCCACCTTCTGCTCCTCAGCCGCGAGGTTATGGTAGCCGCGCTTTAAATTCACGGCCGCGCGAATCTGGGTAACTCTTTTGATAAGATACCCAAAGCCCAGCTTGCCTTGTACTTTGGCGAGAAAGTTTTGACACATGCCGAAAAGCAGCTCCGCGCTCTGAGAAGAAATGGTCGCAGGTGTGGCTGCAGATAGCTGCTCCACAATCCTGATGGCTTCAGTCAAAAACAGCCTCCTGTCGAAGGGCCCTATCTCCAGAGACCTCACAAATGATTGAGGATAGGAGAGGTGCATCCGAACCAGCCAGTCCACGTCAGCTTGCTTCAACCCTAAAGTAATGTTAAACCAAGTTAGACTATCGAACTTGCAAATGGAGAGTGCAAGATGCGAGCAACAATCATGACGTACCAGTTCCTTCAAGGATCTCGCGCAAAGAAGGAATGCGCATTGCTGGGGTAGCTGAAGGCAGTCCTCGCTCCATTGCCCTTCTATCGGCTGCGAGCTCTAACTCTTCATAGTTTGTAGGAAGAGTATAAGCCGCACCAGGTGCGATTGCAGCCCCAACCTGCGAACTCCAAATGTTCCACGCAGGAGGGGGCCGCAGGCTCAGTCATTGCCGGAGGCATAGCAGCGGTAGAATTTGCAGCTTGATCAGGAATGCCTTCAGGGGCGATAGCACCAGCAGCAGCCGTTTCTGTTTCGGCATGCGCATCTTCCTCCATCAACACGGTGTCAGCTTCGGCATCATCAGAAAGTTCAATGACGTCCTCGAAGGGCTCTCCCGCATATTCAGAGGCTGCGACGGGTTTCTCAGTATGGGAACTCGGCACCGGGACATAGGATGCAGAAGGCTGACTCCTTTGTTCCAACATGGCTTCATCAGCATTACCTGCGATACAAGATACGATGATGTGAGGTAACTTGTACTACATAATATTTTATTATATTTGTAAGCTAAGAGTGAGCACCTCCACGCGAAGGTGGGATTGCAGCATCTGCGTCATATGCTAAGCACGTGGAACCTTGTCCTATTAATGTATCTTCATTAAGAATATCTTTAAGATGAGCGTGACCTGGGGCGCGAAGAAACCAGTCATGATTATGTTTGGGTTACTAAGCCTAGTTCACACATGTTGTTCAAGTGATTACCTGAAGGTTCACCGCACTTGTCTACTAACCAGCAGCGAATGTCAGCTTTCGACAAGCCGTGCTTTAACGCACCAACAATCACATCTCGGTAAGTTACCTCAAGATTAAAAATCTCACCTTCGTTACCGCCTGCAATCTCTTCGAAGTCTGCTTGGACTTGCTCCAGAGCAGCCGCATCCTCTTCTTGAGCCGCTTCATCCTCATCAACTTCAGGAGCCACCTCCTCGGGAAGCACATCTTCCTCATCAGTTGGACGCACAAAGTCGTCAACATGTTGTTCTTCTAGGCTCCTTTGCTTCACACGTTCGAGCTCCTCTTCTTCTCGCTTTCTTCTTCTTTCAGCAGCCTCCGCAGCTGTTCTCCTGGACTCGGCAACAATGTCCTCGCTTATGGTTTCGCTAGAAACACCAGAATGAGAACCCCTCTTCCGCCTTCTGCTTTTGCTACTCCACCTTTTTGCTCCTCAGCTGCGAGGTTATGATAGCCGCGTTTTAAATTCACGGCCGCGCGAATCTGGGTGACTCTTTTGACAAGAAACCCAAAGCCCAGTTTGCCTTGAACTTTGGCGAGAAGGTTTTGACACATGCCAAAAAGCAATTTCGCGCTCTGAGGAGAAATAGTCGCAGGTGCGGCCGCGGATAGCTGCTCCAAAATCCAGATGGCTTCAGTCAAAAACAGCCTCCTGTCGAAGGGCCCTATCTGCAGAGACCTCACAAATGATTGAGGGTAGGAGAGGCGCATCCGAACTAGCCAATCCACGTCAGCTTGCTTCAACCCTAAAGCAATGTTAAACCAAGTTAGACTATCGAACTTGCAAATGAAGAATGCAAGATGCGAGCAACAATCATGACATACCAGTTCCTTCAAGGATCTCGCGCAAAGAAGGAATGCGCATTGCTGGGGCAGCTGAAGGCTGTCCTCTCTCCATTGCCCTCCTATCAGCTGCGAGCTCTAACTCTTCATAATTGGTAGGTAGAGTATAAGCCGCACCAGGTGCGATTGCAGACCCGACCTGCGAACTCCAAAAGTTCCACGCAGGAAGAGGTTCCGCAGGCTCAGTCATTGCCGGAGGCATAGCAGCGGTAGAATTTGCAGCTTGATCAGGAATGCCTTCAGGGGCGATAGCACCAGCAGCAGCCGTTTCTGTTTCGGCATGGGCGTCTTCCTCCATCAACACGGTGTCAGCTTCGGCATCGTCAGAAACTTCAATGATGTCCTCGAAGGGCTCTCCCGCATATTCAGCGGCTGCGACGGGCTTCTCAGTATAAGAACTCGGCACTGGGACATAGGATGCAGAAGGATGGCTCCTTTGTTCCAACATGGCTTCATCAGCGTTGCCTGCGATACAAAATACGATTATGTGAGGTAACTTGTGCTGCATAATATTTTATTATCTTTCGTAAGCTAAGAGCGAGCACCTCCACGCGAAGGTGGGATTGCGGTATCTTCGTCATATGCTAAGGACGTGGAACCTTCTATTAATGTATCTTCGTTAAGCATATCTTTAAGATGAGCATGACCTGGGGCGCGAAGAAACCAGTCATGATTATGTTTGGTTACTAAGCCTAGTTCACACATGTTGTTCAAAGCGATTACCTGAAGGTTCACCGCACTTGTCTACTAGCCAGCGGCGAATGTCAGTTTTTGACAAGCCGTGCTTTAATGCACCAACAATCACATCTCGGTAAGTTACCGCAAGATTAAAAA
This sequence comes from Linanthus parryae, assembly GCA_023055425.1. Classification (NCBI taxonomy): domain Eukaryota; kingdom Viridiplantae; phylum Streptophyta; class Magnoliopsida; order Ericales; family Polemoniaceae; genus Linanthus; species Linanthus parryae. The sequence goes on along the minus strand of JALGPY010000004.1, from coordinate 120,017,784 downwards.
TCTCACCTTCATTACCGCCTGCGATCTCTTCGAAGTCTGCTTGGACTTGCTCTAGAGCAGCCGCATCCTCCTCTTGAGTCGCTTCATCCTCGTCAACTTGAGGAGCCACCTCTGCTGGAAGCACATCTTCCTCATCAGTTGGACGCACTAGGTCGTCGACGTGTTGTTCTTCTAGGCTCCTTTGCTTCACGCATTCGAGCTCCTCTTCTTCTCGCTTTCTTCTTCTTTCAGCAGCCTCCGCAGCTGTTCTCCTAGACTCGGCAAGAATGTCCTCGCTTATGGTTTCGTTGGAAACACCAGAATGAGAACCCCTCTTCTGCTTCTTGGCCAAAAGGCCACTGATGGTCTCATCATCATCATCTGCAAAGAAACAATTCGTTCAGATAAGATTGCGAAAGAGTTAAGATAATGAGAAGAGAAGTACGATTGAGATACTTCCTGACTCTTCCTCTTGTATCTCTTCTCTCTCTCCGTCTCTGGCATCTTCAATTCTTTCCTCTTCTTCTTCTCTTGTCTCCCTTCTCTCCTCCTCTTCCTCCTGGCCAAACGGAACAAAAGTTTCCACCGCGAGCTCCTTCCGCGCTTTACTGGGCATGCGACCTTTACCTTTATTCCTGGCAGTAAGGGATCTCGCAGGAGGGGAAGTTGAAGTGCTCCTAGGGGAGGAGATTGTGATTCCTCTTTGTCTGGGCCTCTTTGCTCTCGTAGCAGCAGTCGCTGGAGGAGATGGATCATTCCTGGGTGGAGACAAGGCTGGAGTATTGTCTATCAGCGAATCAGCAAAAGCATTCATGATCTTGCGAATTTTAGTCTCAACCGCGGGATCCATTTTCGAAGCTAGCCGAACTGGTTGTCCTTGCCTTCTTGCAGTAACAATGGTAGTGACCAGCGATTTGGAACGCTCACCAGATGCAAACCTCCTCACATAGCACTACGGCAGAAAATGAAGCATGAATTTTTCAACATATTGGAATAAAGGAAACTCAGCACATGCAAGAGAAATTGCTTACCTTAGCGAAAGTTTCGCTGTATCTGATGACATGCGAATCACCCCTCTTAACCGCGGCTATCTTTTCGTCAAGAATGGTGGAGGGAAACAGGTGATTCTCGCGATCCAGCAACGAATAGCAGCCATATTCAGACTCGTCCAGGCTACAGTTGGGACGAAAAGGGAATAATTCCTTTTGATCACAGGAGCTCTGCTTGGCTGAGGGGCCGACTGCGTCTCAAACCTTGTCTGCTGGGCATTCCAATAAGCGACCCAGTTTCTGGAGTAGCCACCTTCACGGTTACCTGTAGGTTGCTCGAAGGGAAGATTGCTCCTCAAGATTGTTTTACACTCCCCAGACAATAACCGCTTGTAGCAGCCTCTTATGATAGACTGCGGCCCGATTGATGGCGCCACTGCATCGAAGCCGAACTGGGGAGAAACGCGAGTGGGATCAACATCCACGGTATTCCTCTCGTACCTAGGGGCGAGCTCACGAACATGCTCTGCAAGAGCAGGAAGAGAACCTCTCAGACACCAGCAAAAGAATTCGCGATAGCGCTCGTGGAAATGCTCCCCGCCCTCGAAAAGAAGCTCTTCTGAGAAAGCAACAGCCTTAGAGGGATACATTTTCGGGAACCATCGCACATTCTCAACGCGCGTGGCATAAGGCCTGGCTATAAACTCTTCCCGATTGTCGCATATCAGGCTCCAAACGCACTTAGGAAAGTGAGTTCCAAACCACCTCGCAGCCCTACCGCTATTACGTTCCTCCTCCACACCTGGGGGACACCATTTGCTGGGCTTAGAAGGAATTGGGGCATAAGAGGGCCATCGCTCAAAGACCCACATTGTCAAGAAGGCAATGTTAATGTAAGTCAGTACGTCGATGCGACCGCGCGATTCCTTCATTGCTACGACCAGCTGATCCAACCTGTGGTACAGCGTGCCCAAGACTAAGGGTCCAAGTGCGACTTTCTGACCAAGGTCCAATTTCACAGCAAGAGGAAGAACATTATAGAAGACCCCATCATGCGGGTGACCATCGATTAAATACCTCGACAGCCAGGCACAGAGGAAGGCGCATAGGGTCAAATGATAATCCTTGCCATTCACATAGTTTTTAGCCTTTGGGTTTTGGCTCAGAAGCTTCTTGGTGATACTGCTGTTCGCATAATCGGAAAAGAAATATTGCACCCACTTGTTCCAAGTGTTCTTCGCAGATGTGTCAACCAACTGCCAATCGGGGAGGACTTCCGTAGGAATCCACCGGGTGGAAATTTTCTTCACTTCTGACAAGCACTCCTCCATCTGCTTGTACAAAGCGATCTCCGCATCAGTTCTTAAGGGACTCAAAGGATCCACCTCGCCCACAGGAGACAGATCATACAGAATGTGTACATCTTCGAGAGTGGGAGCAGCCTCGAACTCAGCAAAGTGGAATGTGTGAGTCGCAGGCGAGTAACGAGAAAGAAGGTTTAGAAGCATGGACTGGTCCAGCTTCACGGCAGCACCCTTCATAGCACGAACTGCGAAGTATATGCCTGCATCGTTTAAAGTCATGGCATGATGGGTCAATACATGGTCAATCCACTCATCCATGAAGTCCAATTTCTAAACAAACGCTTGAGTGGAAATCGCAGTGTACGGGAAGTACCCATTTTCGACTCCCAATCGAACCACGTCCTCGGAATCGATCAATTCGAGCAGGGCCGAGTTAACTTGAGGGGTTAACGTTTGCAATTCTTCAGCAGAAACAGGGATTGGCAGTTTCTTCGCCTTAACCCTAGCATGGTAGAAGTCTTTGCCACCCAGATAGGGGGCTTTTCGCCATAAGGCCCGGGGAAGATCAGGTATTTCTTCGACCTCCTTAATGGGTTTGGTTCCTTTTGTCTTTGCCATTCCTGCGGAAAGCAAGAAAAAAGGGGGGGAGAAATACGCATACTTTAGTTTGAATTTCAAGATTCAGTTCAAAGCATACGAGGATCTATTGGAAGAAAGATGAACAGTCCAGTGGCAATCTTCAAATTTAGGGATTGGAATCGTTTGCATTAACAGGGATTTCAGAAACCCTACATTCAAAATCGTTATCATCTGGGGATTAAATCAAAATTGGATTCAAAAAGCAAGATCTTCTTCATAGTTTTCAGTGGATAATATGTTTCAGAAAGTTATGGGTTTGCAGATCCAACGCAGTTCAAAGCATATATCAGTATATTAAACAAAATTGAACAAGGCCAACCTTGTTTTGGTAAAGCTTGCTTGGATGCGCACAATTGAAGAAGACGATTGACAAGAGAGAACTGGTGATTGATTATCTGAATCTGCTCTTGAAGGCTTCCGGGTATCATTCACTTTAAGAGAAAGAAGTGATGCTTTACAACAATGGAGAGTACAGAGTATTTATCCAAAAACAATGAAGGGTTGCGTCCTTTCAGTAGTCGAATCGCAACCGTCACCGTGGAATCGCGCAATCACAGGACAAGCTGACGTGACGCCTAAAACCCTAAAAGACCGGACGGCACGACTCTAAGGTTTTAGGTCATAATGGCACGCACGGGGACTGAACTTGCGTGTATTTGAATTGCTGCGTGGCAGCGACGCGTACGTTGGTTCCTGCGCATGGAAGCCTATCCGGCTATAAGTCTTCACGCGGAGAAAGGGGGCTAATGTAGATAGTGCTTTCTGAGCAGACAGACCTGAGCCACGTGGCAACCATCTAGCACATCATATTGTGCTCCACACACACTGGATCACCAGCCACGCTGATCCACGTGGGGGCTGCGAGACAGGGCCCTCGCATACCACTGCAAGGGACTTGTAGGGACTTAGTGGTCTGGAGGCTAGAGTAAGTCCTGTCGCGTGCGAGCTAAGCCCGCGCGCGACCTTTAGTAACTGCTTTTGAGAGATTTATGGCACGAGCTCCATAAACCCGGTCAACCCGGTCAAACCCGGTCAACCCCATAACGGTTCCGGTATACGCGGATATCGTGCTGTAACGGTCCCTATATACGCGGACGAACGTGCCGTTGTGGTTAAGCTAATTAAGCCGCCATTGATGGGCGCATTAACCACACTACAACGGTCACATTCTCCGTTATATATAAGACGTTAACCCTTCCATACAAGGGAAGAACACACAACACATACGCGGAAGCCTTGCCAAACCCCTCTCTCTCTCTCAGACAGTGCTATTGCCTTACTCTCTCCCTACACACAACCCAACACTTCCTGTGCCATTTCCTATCCTCTGCCTTTGGTGTACACGAATTTCTCTCTGCACGATTCTCTTGTGCACAGCAGGTAAACGAGTTTTGTCGGAGAAAAGATCGTGCCTAACCTCGGAGATATTGGAGGTACTCATATTCTCGAAGGATTGGAGCGACACCAACAAACGCACACAAGACCAACACCCTTTGGACGTGGCTGTGACCGAACTTTACCAAGATTTGGGAATAGACCCGGACACTCCGCTAAATGTAGACGAATTGCCAAAGACAAGGCGTTGATAAATGAAGACTATTATAGGGTATTTTTGTTCATTTCAATAAGTTTGTATGTAAGTTAGAAAAAATGCAAATGATTGTTAGTTAAGTGGGTGCCAACCTAGTTGGGATGTACTTAAACTATAGTGATGCAATTTTTTCTAAAATTTGATGTTTTAATCAATAATACAAGTTTAGTTGTTTTTTTTAATATTTTTCAAATTTAATGTATTATAGATACTACTTAGTACTTACTAATACTACCAAAAATATTTGATATTTTTTAATGTAAAAATTTAATGTTTAAGTACATTAAATGTGTACATTAAAAAAATCAAATATTAATTAAGAACATGTTGTGTTTTGACGTAGGTAACGCAGCGGAATAATAAAATTAATCCTACTCAAAGCCCACCAAGGATCACAGGAAGAGATATCATAACATGATTAAGGTCATAGAAGATGTGTACCTTTTGATTTGTGAGATCACACGAAGAATGATGTCCTCGTCTCTACGGTTGATCCACGTCTAGAGGTGAGATCTAGATTCTTCCTTCTCCACAAGTGCTAGCTTGAACCCGGAGGAAGAGGGATGAAGATCAAAGCAACAAAGGCACAAGGGAGGGGCGGCCTCCTCTTTGCCGTCGGGTAGAGGGGCGGACGGGGGCTAGGGTTTCGGCCCTAGCTCTTTGTCTTGCTCTCTCTTTTGCTCTTTCCCACTCTTTTGTTATGTCTAATAATAACTCATGTGGGAAGGAAGCTAGAGCCTCTTATATATATACTCCAACAACTCCTTGTTGTTTCCATATTAGAGTTTCTTGTTCTAGTAGGACTAGAACTATTCCCTTCCTTGCAAATTAGTCCTACTAAGTTTGCAAGGTGTTGCACAATGATCCTTCTATTAATTAATCCATATTAATTAATCCCAAATATAGCTCTACTCTATTTGACGTGTGACCCCATAGGTTTCTATATAGTTGGTAGTAACTATTACTAACATGGAGCGGTGTCTAGCAACACATCCATGCCACCCAACCAATAGAAATAGTCAGTGATCCCGACAAACCTTTTGTGCCCAATATGTCATATTGCATTATCCCTTTGTCTCCATATCCGGATTGGACACGAGACATAAATAGTCACACTCGTATATCCAATCCATAGTTCCTCGATCCTGGGAATATGCTTATACTTGCAGATAACATTAATATATCTATATTAATTTATCTGAGTCTGGCCAGACATTCAATAAGCCTCATCCCTCGAGTGGCCGTGGATATTTACCCCCATTATGTGGGAGGGACAAATCCTATCTACATCACTACGATCTCTAAGCTTGCTTCCTATCACGCCCGATAGCCACCTTTATGATTACCCAGTTACGGTGTAACGTTTGATAACATCAAAGCGCAATATTTCACAACTAGAGTATCTAATGACTTCAAGTCCAAGGATTGCAATAATATTAGCACTACGAAAAGCGATTGTGACTTCACATAATCTAATGTATCCTTTTCGTCGTGGGTCAATCCAGTATGCCATTACTCCTAATGCATACCCATGTGTTAGACTTGATATCTCCATATCAATCTACCCACATACTAGTCTATATTTGATTGTCCTATTAATCAATATAATGGACTAGGGATATTTAAGATAAATAACACAATTTATCCAAGGACTTCATTATATTAAATATCGCCATAAATAATAAATGAATATTCTAGCCAAAACATTGTTCATACTAAATCTACGATTGCCTCTAGGGCATCTATTCCAACAGTCTCCCACTTGCACTAGAGCCAATCTGGCGCATCTCGTATGCCTATAGATCTGGCGTGCCCTTCATGCTTTCGCTACGCAAGAGGTTTCGTGAGCGGATCTGACACGTTGTCAGCCGTCGGAATCTTGCACATCTTCACATCTCCTCGATCGATCATATCACGAATAAGATGGAATCTCCTAAGTACATGCTTTGACTTTTGGTGCGATCTTGGTTCCTTTGCCTGTGCGATTGCCCCAGAGTTGTCACAGTACAACTCTATGGGATCCACTATGCTAGGGACCACACCGAGCTCAGCGATAAACTTCTTTATCCATACTGCCTCTTTCGCCGCTTCCGCAGCAGCAATGTACTCAGCTTCTGTTGTAGAATCAGCAACTGTGCCTTGCTTGGAACTCTTCCAGCTTACAGCTCCTCCATTCAGGCAAAACACGTATCCAGACTGCGATCTGTAATCATCCTTGTATGTTTGGAAGCTTGCGTCAGTGTAACCCTTTACACTTAGCTCCTCCATTCCTCCAAATATCAAGAATACATCCTTAGTTCTTCTCAAGTACTTTAGGATGTTCTTGACAGCAATCCAGTGACTCTCACCCGGATTGGACTGGTATCTGCTCACCATACTCAACGCGTATGATACGTCTGGTCTAGTACATAGCATGGCGTACATGATGGATCCTATGGCCGAAGCATAGGGTATCCTGCTCATGCGGTCCTTCTCCATCTCGTTGGAGGGACAGTCATTCTTGGAAAGAGTGACTCCATGTGACATGGGCAAGAATCCCTTCTTGGAATCTTGCATGTTGAACCTCTTCAACACCTTGTCAATATATGTACTTTGACTTAGGCCAAGCAACCTTTTAGATCTATCTCTATAGATCCTTATACCAAGTATATAGGCTGCGTCTCCTAAGTCTTTCATCGCAAAGCACTTTCCTAGCCAATCTTTAACAGATTCCAGAGTAGGAATATCATTGCCAATGATTAGTATGTCATCCACATACAAGACCAGAAATACCATAGAGCTCCCACTAACCTTCTTGTAAACACAAGGCTCATCTTCGTTCTTGATGAAGCCAAACTCTTTGACTGCGTCATCAAAACGTCGATTCCAACTCCTAGAAGATTGCTTTAATCCATAAATGGACCTTTGCAGCTTACAGACTTTATTGGCATTCTCTGGATCCTCAGAACCCTCTGGTTGTGTCATGTACACATCCTCAAGGAGGTTCCCATAAAGGAACGCTTTTTTGACATCCATTTGCCAAATCTCATAGTCGTAGTATGCTGCAATAGCAAGTAAGATTCGAATGGTTTTAGTCAAGGCGACTGGTGAAAAGGTCTCATCATAGTCAATACCATGAATTTGTCAATAACCTTTGGCCACCAATCGGCCCTTATAGGCAACTACCTTGCATCCATGTCGGTCTTCTTCTTGAAGACCCACTTGCACCCTATGGGTCGAGCCCCTTCGGGTGGTTCCACCAAAGTCCATACTTTGTTGGTGTACATGGAATCCATTTCGGATCTCATGGCTTCTAGCCACTTCTTAGAGTCTGGGCCACTCATGGCTTCTCCATAGTTTGCAAGCTCATCATCCATGAGTGGTACGTCATCGGGCTCAGTAACGAGAAGTCCATACCTCTCTGGCTCATGACGCACTCTTCCTGATCTACGGAGTTCCTGTGTTACCTGAACAGGCCCTTCCACAACTTCTTGTGGTTCCTGTTCATGTTCCATTATTGGTTCAGTGGTTTGTGGTTCATGAATTTCTTCAAGTTCTACAACCCTCCCACTTGCTTCTTTAGAGACTAGTTCTCTTTCTAGAAACACGCCGGTCCGAGCAATAAACACTTTGTTCTCGGTAGGGTTATAGAAGTAATATCCTTTAGTCTCTTTAGGATATCCCACAAACTTACACTTATCCGCTTTAGACCCGAGCTTGTCTGTCTGTAAACGCTTTACATAGACGTCGCAGCCCCAAATCTTCATAAATGACACTATGGGACGCTTCCCCGTCCATATCTCATATGGCGTCTTCATGACTGATTTGGATGGAACACGGTTAATGGTAAAAGCTGCCGTCATTAGAGCATGTCCCCAAAAGGATATCGGAAGATCTGTTTGAGACATCATAGATCGCACCATATCTAATAGAGTGCGATTACTCCTCTCAAATACACCATTCCATTGTGGTGTTCCGGGTGGAGTGAGCTGGGATACTATCCCACACTCTCTAAGATACTCATCAAACTCTTGGCTTAAGTATTCTCCTCCACGATCCGATCGTAGAGCTTTAATACTCTTGCCAAGTTGCTTCTCTACTTCATTCTTGAATTCCTTGAACAATTCAAAGGATTCAGATTTGGCCTTCATAAGGTATACAAATCCATATCTACTGAAATCATCAGTAAATGTGATGAAGTAGGTATAACCACCTCTGGCAGGCGTGGGGAATGGTCCGCATACATCAGTATGTATGACTGCCAATAACTCACTAGTCCGCTCGCCTTTCTTATTGAAAGGGGACTTTGTCATTTTTCCTAATAAACAAGATTCACATGTCTCATATGATTCCAAATCAAATGAGTCTAGAAGTCCATCCTTATGGAGTCTAGATATGTGTTTCTCATTTATATGGCCTAAACGACAGTGCCATAGATATGTAGGATTTAAATCATTAGTTTTAATCCTTTTAGTATTTATGTTATAGATTGGATTATTTAGATCAAGGATATACAATCCATTAGACAAATGCGCACTACAATAGTGCATACTATCAAAATAAATGGAGCAACACTTGTCCTTTTTTGAAATAGAAAAACCTTTCTCGTCCAAACAAGAAACGGAAATAATGTTTCTGCTCATAGCAGGCACATAAAAGCAATTGTCTAATTCTAAAATAAGTCCAGAAGGCAAAGATAGCTCATAAACGCCTACAGCTAATGCAGCAACCTTTGCTCCATTCCCGACGCGCAAGTCTATCTCCCCTTTTCGCAATCTTCTACTTCTTTTCAAATCATGCACATTACGACAAATGTGAGAACCACATCCGGTATCTAATACCCAGGATGATGAAATAGAGAGATTGACATCTATAACATAAATACCTGGTGGTGGTGGAATCACTATTCCAAGCTTCTTATCCTCCAGATATTTAGGGCAATTCCTCCTCCAGTGACCCGGCAGGCTGCAGTAGTGACATTCACCTTTAGCCACGCCTCCACTAGGCTTTAGGGCATCCTTGGATTTCGCAACTTTCTTGCGTTTTCCTTTTGAAGTAGATGGAACTGACTTGCCTTTCTTCTTGTGTACCATCATTTTGGCCTTGCCCTTGCCTTTATTGATGCTTTGCTCAGCTGTCTTTAGCATGTTCAATAGGTCTGGCAAAGACTTGTTGATCTCATTCATATTATAGTTCATAATGAACTGATTATAACTGTCAGGCAACGATTGCAAGACGAGATCAGTCGCCAAGTCCTGGCCGAGTGGGAACCCCAGTCTCTCAAGGTTCTCTATGTACCCGATCATTCGGAGTACATGAGGGCCTACTGGATTCCCTTCTGCAAGACTGCTTTTGAACAACGCTTTAGACACCTCATAGCGCTCATGCCTTGCCTGTTCCTGAAACAATTGTTTCAAGTGTCTGATCATATCATAGGCTTCCATGTTCTCGGGTTGCTTCTGAAGCTCACCAGTCATGGTGCAAAGCATGAGGCAAGTCACGTCATTAGAATCATCAATATGTTTCTGACGTGCCCTTACTTCCGCTAGTAGAGACTCATCTTGTGGTGGGTCTGGAATCGGAGTGTCCAAGACGTACAGCTTCTTTTCTTGCTTGAGGACAATCCTCAAGTTTCTGTACCAGTCAAGGAAATTTTTTCCAGACAATTTATCCTTCTCAAGGACAGATCGTAGGGATGAACTCGATGCGTTGTTGTTTGCCATTTGGAATTCTACAAAACGAGAAATATGCAATTTAGTATTTTGAACAATTTACCTATATTTAACAATGGCTAGATCATTAAATATAGCTCCCACTATTTTTCTCGGATTAATAGCCCTCACTATTAAAGCGGAAAATATCTTTATACTTTCTAGTGGGTCCAAGATCCCTTTTTCACTTCTTCTTGAGCTTGCTTTGGCAAGTCACCCAAGAATTGGTTATTTAGGTAGGAACCATTCCAATTGCATCCCATGCAACTCTTGGTCCAATTAGGTGAATAAATTCCTTTTATTCTTTATCCAGTTGGATAACTCCTAATTGTCATGCCTCTAAGCTCATCAATCCAATTGACTCTTGCCTAGTTGCGTTCAACCTCTTGCTTTCAACATACACGCATTACTAGCTTGCGTCGTCCGCAACACATCGTGAAAAATTAAAATTGCCTTGCTTTGGCAAGCTCGAATTTTAATAGGCCATGATCATGAAGGGTGTTTTGCCAAGAGAAGGCAAAACGCAATATTTAATTGAGGGATTTCTTTTAAGTTGTTTGGTTGATCTTATCAACATGGTCTACTTATTTGGATTGGGCCATCCATAATAAAAGACCAACCTTGTTTATTATTATCTTGTTATCGTTTTGCTTGTAGCGCCATACACACAAAATAAATAACAATGCATGAATAATAAACATCCACAAAACAAAAAAAACGTGGTATGGATATGGCCCCTAGACTAATGATATTATCAAGCCAATGATAATATCTAATTGCCCTAAAGTGCCGAGCCCATCTCTATGTGCTCCACCATAGCTGCGCGCCTAGGGATGTCTTTTGGCTCCTTTGGTTCTCCGGTCTTCTTCTTCATGTTCTTGGCTATCATCTAAAAACTTCCAATTCTAGCCTAAAATCTAGAATAAATAACTAACAAAAGCCTCACATGTCGAGGAGAAAAAGACGACTCGCAGGCCGTAAAACTTAATTAATTATTACATTAATTTGATCAGCTCGCAGGCCGTAAACCAAACCACAAAACAATGAACATTCACAATCCTAGGCCATATCCATCCACCATGCAATAAAGCACATAATACAGTTAAAACCAATTTTTAACGCGCTTGTTTTAATTTTAATGAAATTGGGTAACTAGGGTTTTACAACGGTCCAAAGGGCCCAAGCCAACAAGTGGCCCGAACCCTAGGACCGCCGCACGCCTAGAGGCCCGCGGCCTTGCTTGGCGCGCAAGGGAGGGGCGGGCGGCTAGGGTTTCGGCCCTAGTCCCCTTCCTCCTTCCTTGTTGCCCAAGCAAGGTTGTTTCCTTATGGAATTATTTCCATAACTTTGTTTCCATAATTGAAAACCCCTTTTCAATCATGTGCCCATGAACCCTAATTTTTCAAGAACCCAATTATTCACATCCTATGTGATTAAACTCACCAATTCTAACATCCAATGTTAAATTGGGTCTTGTTTGATTGAATCAAATTAAATATTGCATCTACTATGCCAATTTTTCAGTTTTCTCGTAGTAAACAATAATACGGTGTATGAACTGAAATCGTAAACACATAATATCATGTTATGCTCTACGACCTGTGGCTCTGATACCACTGTTGGGTTTTGACGTAGGTAACGCAGCGGAATAATAAAATTAATCCTACTCAAAGCCCACCAAGGATCACAGGAAGAGATATCATAACATGATTAAGGTCATAGAAGATGTGTACCTTTTGATTTGTGAGATCACACGAAGAATGATGTCCTCGTCTCTACGGTTGATCCACGTCTAGAGGTGAGATCAAGATTCTTCCTTCTCCACAAGTGCTAGCTTGAAACCGGAGGAAGAGGGATGAAGATCAAAGCAACAAAGGCACAAGGGAGGGGCGGCCTCCTCGTTGCCGTCGGGTAGAGGGGCGGACGGGGGCTAGGGTTTCGGCCCTAGCTCTTTGTGTAACACCCCCAAATGGCCCAAGCCGGAGACCCGGGGATGTCACTCCGTACCCGAGAGGATCCCGGATACAAGGAGATTTTATAACATGGTTCGCAAGCACAAACATCCACAATAATAAATTAAATCCAATTAAAAACAATGTATTATCATAAACCTTCGGCCTAGCCACAAATCGGCAAAAACAACTAAAGCGTTTAAACTACTAAAGAGTTCAAGTTCAAATGAAATACTACTACTAATAATGTTCCATGTGATGCGCGTCCCCTTCTATGCCCGATAACCTTCTTCTAAACCTGTGGTGCGGAATGAAAAAGAAACACCACAGTACAAAATCAGCATTGAAATACTGGTAAGCAAACATCCAAACATGTAAAACGATGATGGATAGTTATAAAACAAAGACTCATTTGGAAGTAAGAGTTTTTCGCAAACACAGCGGTAATAAAGTTGACTCTTGTATTAAACATAAGAGTTCCCAATTCCATAATATTTCCAAACCAATTTCCATAATATATTTCCAAACCAATTTCCATAATTATTAGGAAAAATCCAAATCCAGTGTTAACCTCATTCTGTTAACAAAACCAAACAAATCCATTATTACTTTGTTGTGACGGGGAAAAACCAAATAACCACAGCGTGCATGACCTTAAGTGTCGACACCCCCCTAAGACTACGCCGGTCAGAGGAGTGAGTACATGTTACTATCCGGGGACTTGCAACCGGATTAAAAAGAGACGGGACCGCAGCCAACACCGCCCAAAGAGAATAATAAAGTCCCGCACAACATCTTCCACTTTACGTTATAGTTCATTCATTATCATGGTGACGTTTTCATCAAAAACATTTAACAAGTAGAAATCACATATTCCAAGTCATGTATCATGTAAACACATTTTGAGACGTAACAAATCAAATATTCGTTTGACAGGAAAGAGATAAGAACACTAGGCTTGGCACATTTACTTACCTCAAAGCAAATTCCAACAATAGCAATCAATCAACGTACTCTATGTATTCGTCGTCGACGAACTCGTTACCTACACATAACAATACGCTAATCAAACCAATATTCTAGCAATATACTTGCTATACTAATTACATGCATATGAAAGTCCATGGTTTAGGGTTCTAACACTTCCCCAACATCTCATTAAAATCATGCTCCAAAATAAGCTTTGGGCTTTGCTTCAAAATCCCCTAACCTAAAGCATACATAATCCATCATAACTCCACCAAATATATTACTCCAGTTTCCCAAACAGATCATGGTCTAAAAACAGTTCCATTGGATTCAAAACGTTCGAAATAATAAGTTTAGCCTCAAACGGATCTTAATTTCGATTCCTGAATCAAAAGTTACACTAGTTTCAAGTTTCAAACTTCATTCAAAATATCCATACGGGAATTGTCAATCTTCATGAAACTTTTTCCCCAAGCATCTAGTTCATCCTATAATCATACTAAACCTAATATAACATGATTCCCACATTCAAATCAGATTGTTATCCACCTATTATGATCATTCAAACTCCCAAATCATTCAATCAAACTTCTCTTTCAAACTAGGGTTTCTTCCCAACATCCAAGAACATGATAAACCCTAAAACTTGATAATCAATCTTACGAATCCATGAACAATGATCCTAACCATAACAAACTGAAATTTAACAATTACATGCAACCTACATGAATCATGAACAAGTGATCACAAGATCAAGAGATCAACAAGAGAAAAGAGAAGAAGAAACAAAACAACCCAAACCCGCTCAAACCCGCCGCCCATGGAGGCGGACGGAGAGAGAGACGGACGGGGTAGAGAAAAAGAAAGATAGAAAGAAAAAGAGAAAAGAGAGAGTGAGAGAGTTACCTCGCCGGAAAAGAGAGAGAGAGCGGCGGCGGCGGTGGGGCTGCCGTCGAGTAGAGCGACGAGAGAGAGTGAGAGAGGGACGGGTGAGAGTGAGGGATGTGAGGGAGAGATTAGGAAAAATAGGGAGAGTGAGGGTTTTTATGAGAGTTAGAATTAAAATTAACTTCATAAGTAGGAAACCCTCTTGGATTAGGAAACTTTTACGTAGGAAGAAATTTAGGTCAAAAGACACTTATTTCCCCTTAGTTTTGCCAAAAGACAAACACCTCCCCCAAACTCAAGTAAAAGACACTAAAACCTTTGATTAAAGTCACAAAGTTCCCCCAAAACTCTCAAACCATTATAATAAACTTTCTATAATTACATTGACTCCCCAATACTTATAATAATATCACAAAATACCCGTAGTCACAAAACGGGGTATTTCATCCTTCCCTCCTTAAAGAGAACTTCGTCCTCGAAGTTTAAACAAAAACCTCCCTCCTAAATGAGAAACTGTCCTTGAAGTTTAAACTAAACTTTTAACCACAATAAGGTATACACCTCCCCTCAATAGTACGGCTACTAAATGCAACCTAAGGTCATAAATGATATGCAATATACTATAAGTAGTACTGTATTAAAATCGAAGGATTACATCCTCTCCCCCTTAGAGGAGTGACGTCCTCGTAACTCAAGGTACCTCTTCAAACAAGTGAGGGTACTTCTTCCTCATATCATCTTCCGCTTCCAAAGTTGCCTCTTCAGTGAGGTGGTTTGTCCATAAGACTTTTACAATCTTGACACTCTTGTTACGGGTGTTCCTTGTCTTGGTGTCTAAAATCTTGACAGGCTGTTCTTCATAACTCAAAGACGGGTCCAGTTCTACTGGTTCGGGATCTAATACGTGAGATGCATCAGGCATATACTTCTTCAGCTGCGATACGTGAAATACGTTGTGCACACGACCTAAATTCGATGGTAAATCCAATCGATAAGCCACTTCTCCAATCTTTTCTATAACATCATATGGTCCAATGAATTTCGGGCTCAACTTCCCTTTCTGATTGAACCTCATGACTCCCTTAGTCGGCGAAACTTTAAGAAATGCTTTTTCTCCAACTTGAAATTCCAACGGTCTTCTTTTCTGATCCGCGTAAGATTTCTGTCTATCCTGCGCTGCCTTCATTCGCTGCTGTATAAGTCTCACTTGATCTGTCATCTCTTCAATAAGTTGTGGACCAATTACTATCGTCTCACTTATGTCGTTCCAACACAACGGTGTTCTACACTTCCTTCCATACAACGCCTCATGTGGTGCCATTCCAATACTGGCATGATAGCTGTTATTGTAGGAGAATTCTATCAAAGGTAATCTATCAACCCACGAACCTTGAAAATCCATAACACACGATCTTAGCATATCTTCCAACGTTTGAATTTCATTGGCCTGTTGCTGAGAGAACAATCCAAACGTTCTTCGATGTCGGTAAAGCAGTCACGAAATCTATTGAAATAGAATCCCACTTCCAAACTGGGACATCTAATGGTTGTACTACGCCTCCCATTCTCTTATGTTCAAACTTCACCTTTTGACAAGTTAGACATTTTGCCACAAATTCTGCCACTTCTTTCTTCATGTTAGGCCACCAAAACATCTTCTTCATGTCCTTATAAAGTTTGTCACCTCCTGGATGTACTGAGTAGGGTGTGTTGTGCGCTTCTCGCATCAACTTCTCCTTAGTTTCCGTACACTTATGTGGTACACACCATCTTCCCTTGTAACGAATACTTCCGTCTTCATGGATCTTGAAATCTTTTGTTTGTCCTTCTGCAATCTTCTTCTTTATCCTTTCCAGCTTCACATCTCCTGGCTGGTTACTCCTTATTTCTTCCAAGATATCTGGCACAACTGTCATATTCCCAAGGATACTCTTTACTCCTCCTTGTTCTACAACTTCAATTCCAAGTTTTCGGAACTCTCGGCATAGCCGATCTGGCAAAACTAGCATAGTATCCAAAGTATGGCTCGATTTCCGGCTTAACGCATCAGCTACTACGTTTGCCTTCCCTTCATGGTATTGGATACGCAAATCATAATCCTTTATGACTTCTAACCAACGTCTTTGCCTGTTATTTAGCTCTTTCTGCGTGAAGATGTACTTTAAACTGCTATGATCCGTATACAATCTACACACAGATCCGTACAAGTGATGTCTCCATATCTTCAACGCAAAAACTATTGCTGCAAGCTCTAAGTCATGCGTAGCATAGTTCTCTTCATGAGTTATCAGTTGTCTTGAAGCATAGGCAATAACTCTTCTTTCTTGCATAAGCACGCATCCTAAACCCTTCTTCGATGCATCACTGTAAACATCAAATTCGCCAGAATCATTGGGTAAAGCTAAGACAGGTGCGGTCGTTAACTTTTCCTTCAATGTCTGGAATGCTTCTTCACAATCTTCGCTCCACTTATACCTTACCGTCTTCTTGGTTAGCGTAGTAAGCGGTCTAGCGATCTTCGAGAAATCTTTCACGAAACGCCTGTAATATCCTGCTAATCCGAGAAAACTTCTAACTTCGGACACATTCTTCGGAGTAGGCCAATCTTTCACTGCTGAAATCTTTCCTGGATCCACGGATATTCCTTCCTTGGAAATTATGTGACCCAAAAATGGAACATGTTTTAGCCAAAATTCACACTTCGAGAGTTTAGCATATAACTTCTCATGTCTCAAAGTTTCTAACACTTCTTTGAGATGTTCTTCGTGTTCTTCCTCGCTCTTCGAATAAACACGGATGTCATCAATAAAGACGACCACGAAACGATCTAGAAACGTTCTCATAACACGATTCATTAGATCCATAAATACTGCTGGTGCATTGGTTAGACCAAAAGGCATAACGGTAAACTCGTAGTGTCCGTACCTCGTTCTAAAGGCTGTCTTCGGTATGTCCTTCTCGGCTACTCGAAGCTGGTGATAACCTGATCTCAAGTCTATCTTTGAGAAAACACTCTCCCCTTGTAACTGATCAAACAAGTCGTCAATTCGGGGTAAAGGGTACTTGTTCTTGATTGTTGCGCTATTCAACTCCCTATAGTCAATGCACAACCTCAAGCTTCCGTCTTTCTTCTTCACAAACAACACCGGTGCACCCCACGGGGAAACACTCGGCCTTATATACCCCTTTTGAAGTAACTCTTGCAACTGATCCTTTAGTTCTTTCAACTCTACTGGCGCCATTCTGTACGGTGCCTTTGAAATTGGAGCTGTTCCAGGTGCTAAATCCATAGTGAATTCAATCTCCCTTCTAGGTGGCGTTCCTGGAATTTCGTCCGGGAACACATCGGGAAAATCTCTAACTATTGGTATTTCTTCTAGCACATTCTCCTTCTTAGATATGTCTTGAATATAACACAAATAAGCACTACTCCCCTTCTTCACTTGGTTGACTATGGTCAAGGCTGACACTAGTCGGATACATGGTTCCTTCGTGATACCACGGTAAGAAACTCTTTCTCCTTTTGGACCTTTAAGCCTTATCTTCTGATCGTGGCAGTCTATGACTGCTCGATATTTACCCAGCCAATCCATTCCCAATATAACATCTATTCCTCCAAGATCAAACTGTATCAGGTTCGCTGGTAGGGTACTAGCCGAAATCTTAACTTCTACTCCTTCAAAAATGGCGTCACATATCGTTACATGACCGGTTGGGGTAGCTACGGGGATGGATATTCTAGACGGCTTATTGAGACTCAATTTTTCCACAAACGATGATGAAATAAACGAATACGAAGCGCCGGAATCAAATAGAGTAAAAGCTGGTTGATCGTGAACAAGAAATGTACCAGTGACTACTCCGTTTGCTGCTTCCGCTTCAGTCCTGCTCATGACAGCGATCCTTGCAATATTCCCATTCTGTGCGGTAGTTCCTGCCGTACCAGTCCCATTGTTGTTGGCGTTAGCTGGAGCGTTGTTGTTCCTATTCCCGTTCTGAACTCCATTGTTCCTTCCATTGCCTTGGTAGTTCCCTTGTTGTCTACCATAACTGTTGCCTCCATTATTGTTGTTGTAGTTCCCATAGTTCCGGTTTCCGCCCTGATTGTTGTTGTTGAACTGTCGGTTCCCTTGGTAATTGCCTCCTTGGTTCCCTAGTTGGTTTCCATTTAGTTTCACTCGACACTCAAACGAACGATGACCCTTCTTGCCACAGTGGTAGCAAGTGACAAGGTTTCCTTGACAGTCCTTTCCTGGATGATTCTGCTGACACTTCTTGCAGTTATAACGGCGAAATTTCTCATCTCCATCATTCTGCTTGTTACCACGATACTGTCCTTGGTTACTTCCTCCGTGGTTAGGCTTAAACCTTTTGTCCTGACTACCTTGGTTAGTCCTACCCTGATTGTTTCCATAGCCCGCGGCGTTCTCAACCTTGCGTTTCCCACGCTTCTCATCTTGTGCCTCTTGAATACGCCAAACGGCTGCAGTTCTATCGTAAGCTTCCTGTAGAGTATCGTACGTCCTGCACATCAAGTCTTTCTGCAGATGAAGTTCGAGACCAGACATGAACTTCCTGACTTTAGTCGCTTCATCAGGCATCAACTGACCTGCGAATCGGGATAATTCCATGAATTTCTTGAAGTACTCGGTCACGGAACCGTTTCCTTGTGTCAGATTCACGAAGTCTAAGTACTTTTGATCCTGGACATGGTCCGGATAAAAGCGAGTGCGAAGTGCGGTTTGAAGAGCTTCCCAATTGAAATTGGGTTGCGCCAAAAAGTTCTGACGCGTACTCCTCCACCATGTATTAGCTTCGTTCTTCAAGTAAAATGCCGCGCAAACCACCTTGCGGTCTTCGGGGCACTCAACTAGCTCAAGGATCTTATCCATCTCATCGATCCAATTTTCGAGCTCAACAGGGTCCTCATTGCCTGTAAAGTTTCCTGGCTTCATGTCTGCCACTTTCTTTGCAGAATTAGTTGCATTCTGTTCTCCATTGTTCATATCCTGAGCCATCTAAGCTAATTGGGCAAAGAATTGGTCCATGTCGTTGTTGTTGCTGTTGGTTGCCATAGGGACTTGACTATTCCTACTGGTGTGGTATTGATGTGGTCTATCAGTCATAATCCCTACACTATAGCCTATTGTATTACTTATAAAGTACCAAGAAGTACAAACAATCACGCATATACGGCATGTAGTGCACAATTCAACAAGTAATGTCACACATTGATCATCATTTAACTCAATTACTCATGTATTTCCACATAGACTGATCACGTCTAAACTTTTCATCTACTTCCAAAATTGTAAAAAGGATCAATCGATCAAGCAAAAATTGCGAATTTTGGTGTGCAACACCCTCTCTGAGTCTAATTTCATAATCAAGAAGAATGGACTCAATATCAATTGTGGAACTCAAGATACACAGGAATTACTACAGCTGCTGTCACAGCCCACCAGAACAGAAACGTTGACTTTGAAAAGCCTTAAACTGACTTTAAAATTCTCAAAATGAGCTAGGCTTTCTCCCTAGAGTTAGCCAAACGTGTCTTATAGTTGCTACAAAAATTTGAGGTCAAAACAAGATCTGGAAGATAGGTAACAATCGAAAATTCTACAGCTAGTCACTTTGCAATTCTGCTACTGAACCGTCAACTTTGGAAATTCGTAGCTAATTCTCCAGAACTCATATGGGGTTGAAATTTTTATGGCAGATACCTGAGTATGTCTACTTCCTGAGAAAAATTCAGGGAAAAATAACTCCAAAATTAAATACGTCTGCTACAACAAAAACTCACTGCTGCGCTGATTCAACAGCACCGAAAATCAAAGCTTTCGCGTTCTAACTCCATGAACACTTTCTAAGCCCATAATCAATGATAACAAGCATAACACAACCTTAATTCATCAAATCATACTCCAAAATTCAGAAAGCTAAATTTATAAAACTCCCCAAATCGGGTCTTCAAAACATGAGCATTATTCATCCCAAAGCAAAACGCTAAGAATTTAACTCTAGCCCAAAAGTGACTATTCAAGAATCGTTCTAAAACTTCAAATGTTGCTTGGCTATGGAGCCTTATTCAAACTAATAAATAAAACTTAAAGCATCTAGTCTAAGAAATCTAAAGAACTCTAACAAGCTTAATCGTCGTCCTCATCGCTTTCGTCCATCTCTTCTTCTTCATTGGAATCATACTCGTGCTCTTCATCTTCACTCGGGTCTTCTTCACTTTCTTCATATTCCATGGGATCTTCTTCAATCTCGGGGTATTCATCGACATCTTCCATTGGATCTTCTTCAACTTCTTCATCGTCACTAGAGTCTATAATAATCACCTCTTTTTCATCACTAGAGCTTATGTAGATCACGTCTTCTTCATCACTGGACTCGATCTCAATAACTGTATAACTTTGCCACTTAAGATAATTCTCCATCAATAGCTTGCATATGAAATCTGCACTTACCGTCCATTCACCTTGGCAAAGATAATCCCTATCATTCAAACGATTCATCCTGCCCATGATGTTGCTATACTTCGTAATAATTTCTCCAAACATGGGTTTCATAGGTAATGCCTTCACCATACAGTAAGCCTGAAAAGCTGGATTTCTATATCGAGGAAAATCTAAGGCTTGGAATCTATCTTCACAATATTGAACCACACAGTCACGAAAATCAAAAAAATCTTCACCTTCGACCCAACGTGTCACAACAGGATGCTTCTCTTATGGCAACACACGCTTCCTTGCTGTATGCTTAGTTCTAGCCATCTACAAGAGGAAACATCTTAATAAATCTCTAATTTAAAGGCATAGACTGTAATCCAAATAACTATTCTTCGCAATAAATAACCATTCCCAAGACTCCAAATTGATGGTTACAAGACTCTTGAAGAAATCTCCCAACGAAGTCTCTTAAAGTAGGCTTAACTTAGAATCTAATTGGAATACTCCAAAATCCGAATGGGTGGATGGGGCACTTGCTTTCTATCCTATTTTCTAAACACTTACACATAACAATCCTATCCATACTACCCAAATTCCCACGGCTTGTCAAATTTTAAGTTATTTCTCCTATATTCATTTTAGTTGCCCCAACAAGTTTCAAATTACTTTTTAGAATGCCGGCTCTGATACCACCTGTAACACCCCCAAATGGCCCAAGCCGGAGACCCGGGGATGTCACTCCGTACCCGAGAGGAGCCCGGATACAAGGAGATTTTATAACATGGTTCGCAAGCACAAACATCCACAATAATAAATTAAATCCAATTAAAAACAATGTATTATCATAAACCTTCGTCCTAGCCACAAACCGGCAAAAAAAACTAAAGCGTTTAAACTACTAAAGAGTTCAAGTTCAAATGAAATACTACTACTAATAATGTTCCATGTGATGCGCGTCCCCTTCTATGCCCGATAACCTTCTTCTAAACCTGTGGTGCGGAATGAAAAAGAAACACCACAGTACAAAATCAGCATTGAAATACTGGTAAGCAAACATCCAAACATGTAAAACGATGATGGATAGTTATAAAACAAAGACTCATTTGGAAGTAAGAGTTTTTCGCAAACACAGCGGTAATAAAGTTGACTCTTGTATTAAACATAAGAGTTCCCAATTCCATAATATTTCCAAACCAATTTCCATAATATATTTCCAAACTAATTTCCATAATTATTAGGAAAAATCCAAATCCAGTGTTAACCTCATTCTGTTAACAAAACCAAACAAATCCATTATTACTTTGTTGTGACGGGGAAAAACCAAATAACCACAGCGTGCATGACCTTAAGTGTCGACACCCCCCTAAGACTACGCCGGTCAGAGGAGTGAGTACATGTTACTATCCGGGGACTTGCAACCGGATTAAAAAGAGACGGGACCGCAGCCAACACCGCCCAAAGAGAATAATAAAGTCCCGCACAACAACTTCCACTTTACGTTATAGTTCATTCATTATCATGGTGACGTTTTCATCAAAAACATTTAACAAGTAGAAATCACATATTCCAAGTCATGTATCATGTAAACACATTTTGAGACGTAACAAATCAAATATTCGTTTGACACGAAAGAGATAAGCACACTAGGCTTGGCACATTTACTTACCTCAAAGCAAATTCCAACAATAGCAATCAATCAACGTACTCTATGTATTCGTCGTAGACGAACTCGTTACCTACACATAACAATATGCTAATCAAACCAATATTCTAGCAATATACTTGCTATACTAATTACATGCATATGATAGTCCATGGTTTAGGGTTCTAACACTTCCCCAACATCTCATTAAAATCATGCTCCAAAATAAGCTTTGGGCTTTGCTTCAAAATCCCCTAACCTAAAGCATACATAATCCATCATACTCCACCAAATCTATTACTCCAGTTTCCCAAACAGATCATGGTCTAAAAAAAAGTTTCATTGGATTAAAAACGTTCGAAATAATAAGTTTAGCCTCAAACGGATCTTAATTTTGATTCCTGAATCAAAAGTTACACTAGTTTCAAGTTTCCAACTTCATTCAAAATATCCATACGGGAATTGTCAATCTTCATGAAACTTTTCCCCCAAGCATCTAGTTCATCCTATAATCATACTAAACCTAATATAACATGATTCCCACATTCAAATCAGATTGTTATCCACCTATTATGATCATTCAAACTCCCAAATCATTCAATCAAACTTCTCTTTCAAACTAGGGTTTCTTCCCAACATCCAAGAACATGATAAACCCTAAAACTTGATAATCAATCTTACGAATCCATGAAAAATGATCCTAACCATAACAAACTGAAATTTAAAGATTACATGCAACCTACATGAATCATGAACAAGTGATCACAAGATCAAGAGATCAACAAGAGAAAAGAGAAGAAGAAACAAAACAACCCAAACCCGCTCAAACCCGCCGCCCATGGAGGCGGACGGAGAGAGAGACGGACGGGGTAGAGAAAAATAAAGAGAGAAAGAAAAAGAGAAAAGAGAGAGAGAGAGAGAGAGAGAGAGAGAGTTACCTCGCCGGAAAAGAGAGAGAGAGCGGCGGCGGCGGTGGGGCTGCCGTCGAGTAGAGGGACGAGAGTGAGTGAGAGAGGGACGGGTGAGAGTGAGGATGTGAGGGAGAGATTAGGAAAAATAGGGAGAGTGAGGGTTTTTATGAGAGTTAGAATTAAAATTAACTTCATAAGTAGGAAACCCTCTTGGATTAGGAAACTTTTACGTAGGAAGAAATTTAGGTCAAAAGACACTTATTTCCCCTTAGTTTTGCCAAAAGACAAACACCTCCCCCAAACTCAAGTACAAGACACTAAAACCTTTGATTAAAGTCACAAAGTTCCCCCCAAACTCTCAAAGCATTATAATCAACTTTCTATAATTACATTGACTCCCCAATACTTATAATAATATCACAAAATACCCGTAGTCACAAAACGGGGTATTTCACTTTGTCTTGCTCTCTCTTTTGCTCTCTCCCACTCTTTTGTTATGTCTAATAATAACTCATGTGGGAAGGAAGCTAGAGCCTCTTATATATATACTCGAACAACTCCTTGTTGTTTCCATATTAGAGTTTCTTGTTCTAGTAGGATTAGAACTATTCCCTTCCTTGCAAATTAGTCCTACTAAGTTTGCAAGGTGTTGCACAATGATCCTTCTATTAATTAATCCATATTAATTAATCCAAAATCTAGCTCTACTCTATTTGACGTGTGACCCCATAGGTTTCTATATAGTTGGTAGTAACTATTACTAACATGGAGCGGTGTCTAGCAACACATCCATGCCACCCAACCAATAGAAATAGTCAGTGATCCCGACAAACCTTTTGTGCCCAATATGTCATATTGCATTATCCCTTTGTCTCCATATCCGGATTGGACACGAGACATAAATAGTCACACTCGTATATCCAATCCATAGTTCCTCGATCCTAGGAATATGCTTATACTTGCAGATAACATTAATATCTCTATATTAATTTATCTGAGTCTGGCTAGACATTCAATAAGCCTCATCCCTCGAGTGGCCGTGGATATTTACCCCCATTATGTGGGAGGGACAAATCCTATCTACATCACTACGATCTCTAAGCTTGCTTCCTATCACGCCCGATAGCCACCTTTATGATTACCCAGTTACGGTGTAACGTTTGATAACATCAAATTGCAATATTTCACAACTAGAGTATGTAGTGACTTCAAGTCCAAGGATTGCAACAATATTAGCACTACGAAAAGCGATTGTGACTTCATATAATCTAATGTATCCTTTTCGTCGTGGGTCAATCCAGTATGCCATTACTCCTAATGCATACCCATGTGTTAGACTTGATATCTCCATATCAATCTACCCACATACTAGTCTATATTTGATTGTCCTATTAATCAATATAATGGAGTAGGGATATTTAAGATAAATAACACAATTTATCCAAGGACTTCATTATATTAAATATCGCCATAAATAATAAATGAATATTCTAGCCAAAACATTGTTCATACTAAATCTACGATTGCCTCTAGGGCATCTATTCCAACAGAACATTAATGGAACCCTAACCCTAACCCTAATTTTATTAATGAACCCTAACCCTAATTTTATTAATTTATACTACAACAATTACTATCACCACAAACAAATAAAAATATATATATATATATATATATATATACCGGCCGGTTCATACCCGGAACCGAACCGAAACCGAACCGAAACCGAACCGGTGAACCAACCGGTTCCGGTTCACGGTTCCGGTTCGGTTCCAGTTGAACAAATTTCCCCGGTTCCGGTTCAACCGAACCGAAACATAATGGCTAACCGTGTAACCGAACCGAAACCGACCGGTTTTGGCTACAACCGGTTTGGTTCGGGTTCGGTTGAACCGAAATCGCACCTCTAGCAATAGCTGTAGAAAACAAAATACTACCATCAGCCAATAAATATGTGAAGTTAAAGGATCTATTGTGTATGTATAATTTCATTTATGATATTATCGTACTTAACATACACATAAATTAATAAGTAATAGATGAAATCTGAAAAAATCTCTGAATTTTATCAAAATAATATTATCATATAGGATAGATAAAAATTTAGCGAAGTAAATCATGTTTTTTTAGGAAAATTAAATCATGTTTTTGTGGGTAGATATTTACTATATAAAAATTTATATTTATAGAGCTAGCTAACAGTTTTTCAGCATAGATGAACTGGTCTCCTCTTCCGTGTGACATTTCGATCAATGCGTCGTTAAGATTCTATAAAAAGTTTCTGCATTCGTGCATAACATTGTTTTCATTGCTTCTTGTCTACTGGTTAGATCTGAATTGTACAACGAGTCTATTAATAATTTGTGTTCTTGAGTCAGTTTCTAAATAATATAGATCATCAATATTAGTGCGTATTACATTCCTTTTTTATGAAATAACTCATAAACCTTACACATGGAATTCTATATCGTCGATATTCATTTTCTCCATTTCTTTTAAACTTCTAACTATATCATATTTTCTGTATTTTGTTTCACAACGTAGATTCGGGCTGATTCTTCTTTTTCTTTGACAATATTGATTTTTCGTTGCTACAATGACATGAGCAATATGTCATATATTTACTGATTTTTTAGATACATATGGGAAATGATGGGTTCATTATTAGTTCAAACTACAGGGTTGTATCTTAAAAATCCTATGCCTAAAAAAACCAATGAGTCACACACTAAACATTGCGGTTATATCAAACGTCAAGTGAGTTTTATTTAACTGT
Organism: Linanthus parryae; assembly: GCA_023055425.1. Classification (NCBI taxonomy): domain Eukaryota; kingdom Viridiplantae; phylum Streptophyta; class Magnoliopsida; order Ericales; family Polemoniaceae; genus Linanthus; species Linanthus parryae. The sequence goes on along the minus strand of JALGPY010000004.1, from coordinate 119,991,999 downwards.
AAAGACTTAAGATAATTAAGAGTTCCTTTAGGTTTGATTGACAAGAAATAAATGATAAATTTATCTTTTTTTCCATTTCAAGGGTAAAAAAACACAAGAACAGAGTTACCATAACAAGTCTCCTGGTATCGATGGTATTAATGCCGGTTTTTTTAAAAGCTTTCTGGCATAGCATCGGTAAAGATGTTAGTGAGTTTGTACCAAATTCCTTCATTAACTGACCGGATATTAACATAACTTTAATATTTCTTATTTCCAAATGTAACAATCTTGAGAGTATTAAGCAGTTTAGACCTATTAGTATGTGTAAATTCGTTTATAAGGGTGTGATCAAGTGTATTGTGGACAAAATCAGACCTATTCTGAACAAAATTGTGGTCCCTTATTACAATTGATTTCTCCCTGGTAGATCTACCAAAGGCAATGTTATCATTAGACAAGAGATTATCCACACTCTGAAGAAAAGGAAGGATAAAATGGGGGATATTAAAATTGACCTTGGAAAAGCTTATGTTAAGCTCTAGGAATTTTATTAATGAGACCTTGACCTTCTTTGGTTTCCATAATAACCTGATCAATCTCATCATGAGTTGTGTGACTAGTGTGAACACGACCATAATTTGAAACAAAGAGACCCTCCCTGAGTTTAAAATCAGTAGAGGCCTCCGTCAAGGAGACCCCTTTCTCCCTATTTGTTTGTGCTTTGCATGGAAAGACTTTCCCATAAAATTCTGGAGTTTGTTGCAAAAACGAAATGGATGGGCCTCAAAGCGTATAGCAATGGCCCCATTGTTTCTCAAATTTTCTATGCTGTCGACTTGATGTTTTTCGGTAAGTGTGATGATGTTACTTATTTATCCATAAAAGCAGTTCTTGGCGTTTTTACTAACATTTCTGGTTTAACTGTTAACTCTAGTAAGTCCAAAGTTTTTTTCTCTCTAAAAATACCACTACACCTATCATAAATTTTGTTAAAAATTTGATTGGTAGTGAGACTACTGATCTAGGTAAGTATCTTGATTTTAACCTGGTTCATGGCAAATTTAACAAGGATAGTGTTGCTGATATTTTGACTAAAATGAATAAGAAGCTGTCTGGCTGGACTAGTAGAATGCTTTCTATGGACGGCAGAGTGACTTTGTGTAAAAGTGTCCTTGTTACCCTCCCTTCCTACACCATGCAACATCATCCCCTCCCCATTAACGTCTATAACAAAATTGATAAGATCTGCGTCATTTGGGGTGATACTATCGATAAAAGAAAGATCCATCTTATTAAGTGCGATACCCTCTACTCTTTAAAAGATAAAGGTAGCTTGGGTATTAATAAAGCCAAACACGAGACTGATGCTCTTATTGCTAAAGTTGGATGGAGTGTCTGCTTTGAGAACAACATCTGGTGTAAGATCTTGGGGAATAAATTTTTTGGTAGCGCTAAGAAAACTAGTTTCTCCTCCCCTATTTGGATAGATATTCCTTGCACTAAGTATTACATCAGAGATAATCTTAAGTGGAGTATCGGTAATGGTTAAAATATGTCAATTTGGAATGATTGGTGGTGTGGGGAGAAAGCTATTGGTCCTCCTCTTGACCAAAGCCTTCTCCACATGAAAGTTGCCGACATTATCTCTGGTGATAATTGTTGGAATTTTGATACAATTGATATGGAGCTTGACGATGATACTAAACACAATATTGCTAGCACTATCATTCCTTCGTTAAGCAATACGGATGACTCCCCTTTCTTGAAAGGATCCATTTATGGAATCTTCACTGTTTCTGCTGCCTATAAAGCCATAAGTGTTGACTGCGATCAAACTAACGGTGTGGGAGGTGGAGATTGGATAAGGCTTTGGAAACTTAGAGTTCCAAACAAACTTATCCACTTCCTTTTGACTATGCTTCATGGCAAGACTCTGACCAATATGAATAGAAAACACAGAGGCATAACTGAGATTGATACTTGTAATATCTGTACCATGAGTGATGAAGATCGAAATAATCTGTTTAGAAATTGCAGTAAAGTGGTTGGTATTTGGATACATTTATGGGGACATAATTGGATTTTATCTAGCATGAACACTCCATTTATTGATTGGATTCTTTCTAACATAAAAAAGAAAGGGCTTGTGGGAGGTGTGTAACATCGTACTCTGTTCGTCTATTCTTTGGAATATCTGGCTTAGAAGGAATAATTTTATTTTTAATAACTCTATAGAGACTGACATGGTTTATATGCAGATGATCAGAAAGCTGTCTCAGCTCACCCAGGGAGCTTTCCTCTCTTTTCCAAAGTTATTATACTTTAATTTATCTCCACAAAGTTCTCATTGGTGCATCCCTTTGCACGTAAATTCAAACTGAATGTGGATTGTTCTGTGAGGATGGACAATGAGATATGTTGGAATAGATGCCCTAGAGGCAATCTGGTTTAGTATGAACTTATATTGGCTAGAATATTCATTGTATTATTGATTGGATATTTAATATAATGAAGTCCTTAGATTTACAAATGTGTTGTTTATCTTAAATATCCCTAATCCATTATAATGATTAAATGGGACAATCATCTATAGACTAGTATAGGTTGGATTGATATGGAGATATCACGATCCAACACATGGGTATGCATTAGGGTTAATGGCATACTGGATTGACCCATCTTCGAGAAGGCTACATACACGTTATGTTGAGTCACAAGCACTTCTCGTGGTGACAACGATATTGTCGTCCTCAGACTTGAAGTCACTAGATTGTCTAGTTGTGGATTATTGTGATTTTGGTAGCTTCAAACGCTACACCGTAACTGGGTAGCCATAAAGGCGTGTACCAGATACAATAAGAAGCAAGCTTAGAGATCGTAGTAGATGTAGATAGAATTCGTCCCTCACACATTACGGGAGCAAATATCCGAGGCCACTCGAGGGATAGTGCTTATGGAATGTCATGCCAGACTCAAATAAACCAATATGTGATATTGATGTTATTTGCACGAATAAGGCTATTCCCAGGATCGAGAAACTATGGATTGGATATACGAGTGTGACTTGTATGTCTCTTGTCTAATCCTGATATGGAGACAAAGGGATGAGACAATTACTTGCACAAGGTATGTCGGATGACTATTCTATTAGTTGGCTAGAATGGATGTCTTGCTAGAGACCGCTCCATATTAGCAAATTGTTGCTACCAACTATATAGAACCTATGGGGTCACACACTACATAGGGTTGAACTAGATTTGGGAATTAATTAATATGATTAATTAATTGGAAGGATTACTTTGCAACACCTTGCAAATTTAGTAGCACTACAAGGAAAATAGCCTTTTGCGATAAAGATTTGTGACGGCTATGGAAAGTCGTTTAAAAAAAAAATATTATTTTGACCAAAAAATGTTTCCATCACAAATGAAATAAATAATATGGATTTTTGCGATGACACATTATTACCCTCACGAAAAGCATAATATTCATCGCAAAATCCATTTTTTATGGAAAGAATATTTGACCAATTTTTAAATCGCACTTGATCAAATTTCAATCTAATAGTTTTGATATTCAAACACGATCTTCTAGTTATTTCACATCCAACTTTCTCCTTTCTCTCTCCAATCTCCATCACAATTGCTCTATCATGCCTCCGTCCATCACCATCCCCATCCCAATCCCAATCCCCATCCCCAACCTTAACATCTCAAAGAGTTCACCAATCAGATGCTGGTGATGGACGAAAAACACCCAAGTGGGAGCTGGTCTCTCAGTCTCTTCAACCTCCACCACCAATCTATCGGACTCGAAACCTGCGAACTCAATCCCTCGACAAAGATCTCACTTCACAATCAGGTAACCTTCGCCTCTCTATCTTCTACTTTTGATTCCTCTTTTTCCTTCTATATAGTTTCTAGGGTTCCTAGTTGATTTCACCATTCGGTTATTTTTCTTTTTATTATTTTATTACACTTCTCCTGTCTCTCTATTCGACAGAGAAGACGATCTTTTGTTGCAACGGAAAATCGTCCAACATCCATAGCCACCGTCAGGATGAAGTTATTCTTTCCGAGTTCCGCCGTCGTGACCCCTATCTTCGCTAGAGAACAAGGGGCTCTTTACTTCTCGGTATTACTCAAACCATCTCTTCTAGGATCGTCTTGTTGTTGTCTTAAAAAGCAGTAAATTTTTGTGAAAATTGTTTATTTTTGGTTGATTTTTGTTGTTCAATTCATGTTTGATGTTTTTTTTACTAGTTAGTATCTCAAAATTGGTATATTTACGTGGATTGCATATCAAAATTTAATCTTACTAGAATTTTGAGGGTGCACGATGGTTCAAATGCTGAGGAACAGTACTTTCTTATGTACTGATTTGAAGCTCTAAATCATTCACTATTAACTGTTGACATTTTGGTCAATCATCTTGAACATTATGTAGTGGTATTCATATACTTTGAGTGTAGATTACATATTCTGCATATGCTTAATCAATTGAACATTATGCAGTGATATCATCAACACTTTGTGTATTGTTTCGCTCTGACCGTGGAGCTTATAGAACATCCATGTTTCTCCCTCAGTCATTGTTATTTTTTCAGCAATGTAATTAAATTAAAGATTTTTTTTATCATGAGTTATTTGAAAACTAATATTGAAATTGATTACAATTTGCATGTTACAGGAAAATCTTGGTGACCATGACTATGGAGAAAATGACGTTATTTGCCGGTAGATATAAGAAGCTGCATTTTTTCATGATTGGACGATGTTCTTATTAAACTAGAAGTTGATGATAGTGTCTTGAAACAGTTAGTTGCGAAACTATTAGTATGTTGTAATGACTCAATTCTTTTACTGTCTGTATGTACTCTGTATTTGAGGTTTTGATGTTCAATGATTTTATAATATTTTCAAAGTTTTATTGTTACTTTTTGTTGATTTGATATTTGTTTTTGAATGATTTGATACGGTAAAATGTATTTACACTGGCTGAGATTTATATGTTTAATCACAAACCAAACTATTTGGGATGACTCGGGCTTCGAAATATGTCTAGAAACAAATATCTTGATTTGTCAATAAAATGGATCCATAAAAAAAAATGATAATTGCGACGTGATAGATTTTTTACAACGGAACATAGCTATCACATTATTGTCTTTTGTGAGGATAAACCATAGTTTGCGACGTGCCACCCCCATTGTTAAATTTACATTTGCGACGACCCATTTTTTTGCGACGGGATATAGCTCTCACTAATATATTTGTTGTGAAGGCTACATACGTTTTTGCGACGGTGAGTCACAAAAAACGTTTTTGCCACCATAGCTTTTGCGATGCCATGCGAGTGAAATATACCGTCGCAAATTATTTTTTGCGAGGGTGATCCGCATTTGCTTTCGTATAGTGCCCTCACAAAAAACAATATTTCTTGTAGTGTAGGACTATATGCAAGGAAGGGACTAATCCGAACTCATGTAGGATTAGGAAGGGCCTTTAGGTAGTTGACAAGGAGTTGTTGTACTATATAAAAGATTCTCCTAGCTTCCTTCCCATACTAATGCTCATAACATAAGTTGAGTGGGAGAGAAACAAAGGAGAGAGAGCAAGACAACTAGAGGCCGACCGCCCCTAGCTGTCCACCCCCTACCCGTCGGCCACAAAGAGAGACCGAGCCCTCTCTTTGATCCTCGTTGCGTGATTTCTTCTTCCTCCGGTCCCAGCTAGCACAAAGGAGAAGGAAGATCTAGACATCAACCATAGGCGTGGATCAACCGTAGAGACGTGACACAATTCACGTTACAAGTCATCACATGAGATCTCTAAGGTGTGTTACTTGTTTCTTCCTTTACCATCGTCATGATTCTCTTCCTGTGATTCTTCGAGGGTCTTGAATGGATAAGTCTTTATATTCCGCTGCGTATCCATGATCAAAACCCTACAAGATAGCAGGCATTGGAGTAGTCTTCTGAAACAGCAACGGAGATTGGAAGCTAGGATTCTTTGGCAGAATCAGAGGCCGCACTAGCTTGAAAGTAAGACTTGGAGCATCTACAGGGGCTCACAGTGGCCTACAACAAAAACCGGATCTACCCGGAGATTAAAAGCAACTATATTGAAGCGGTGAACATTTTCCAAGCCAACATCAATGGTCCGACCTCTATGAGTGAGGTTAATGATGCAAAATTGCTGCTTAGCAGGATTGTGGGATGAATCAAGTGTGTTGGGAGGGATGCGAATGAGGTGGCTGATGCACTTGCCAATATGGGGGTGGAACAAGTGGACCACCTGAAGTTACTTGATAAAGCCTCGGACAATATCAATGGGCTCCTCATCACTGACCGTCTTGGTGTTGGAATGTTTTTCTAAAGTTCTCTTGTTTTTGTTGTGTCTTATGTTTGTTGTGTAAGAATTATTGTCTTTATTTTTCGACGAAGCTAAAAATTATATTATGTCTCGTCTATATATATTCAAATTTCAATACCTAATACTCCATAGGTAGATCGAATTGTGTAGGGACAGTTATCATTTTCGGTCATGTGATTTGTAGAGGAACCCTACATTCCTGATTCACTTGACACACACAAATCCTTTTCCGTCGATACATCCTGCAATTCGTACTTGAATTATGTATGCATTTGCTTGTTCAGTTAATTCAATAGTCTTTTATTACTGCCTTGCGAAATGAAACTATATTTTTTTAATTGTCATGCTATGGATTCTGCAAGAAATTAGGGTTTCCGTATGTTTTTGCAATTCTTGTGGTCGCAATATCGAGTTTTTGATTTACACAATTCAGTTCTTTTTGGAGATTTATCTGTAACTTTTTACTTCCTCGCAGCCCACTTTCTTATACATTTTAGGGATCACGTATAGATTATGATTTGGGTCAGATCGATTCGTTTTTGAATCTTTATACCTGAAATTCACTCGATGCGCTAAAGGATATTTTTGTACTTCATTGTACAAAAATATCCTTTTTATCTCAATTGTTACCATTAGCTTCCTTAAAAAAAAAAAAAAAAAAAAAAAAAAAAAAAAAAAAAAAAAAAAAAAGCTCCTTCCCTCCGAAAAAAAAAAAAAAAAAACTTCGTATGCCTATTGCTATTCTTATTCCTATTCCTATTCCTATTCATAGAAACCTCCTAAATTTCCTTCAACCTCACGGTACCTACCGTCGGTCTCCCTCACGTTTCCTTCTTCTCCTTCAACCCGTACCAAACCCATCACACGCCACCAACCCCTCTGTCTCATAATGTTACATGAAACCCAGAACCACCATCACCAACTCTTCCTCACCTCCAATGAAGACCACCGCACCATCATCATCTTCTCCACCTCATGTGAAGATATCTCCGGAACCCACAGCTCTAGAAGACCCCCCTGAAGGCCCCACTCTCCCAGCTCTCTCTCACTCTCTCTGTCTGTCGTCTCTCTTGCTTGGACGGAGTCCAACGCCAGAAACAACTGCAGCAGAACAGTGCACGGTCACTGCCCGTCGATGCTCGTCGGCTTGGCATTGGCATTGCCGGATTCATCCCGGTCGCTTGTCTCGTCATCCCCGCAGCAGAACCTGTAAGTACTTGTTAGTTTATTTTTTTTTATTTTTCATTTTCCCCTAAAACTCAGATTGTTCCCATGCATTTCATGTATTACTTGCCAATATATATAATTCACTCTTTTACTCAGTTACGAATCTTCGCGATATCCCTCAGGTTGCTTTCTCGTTCTTCTCGTCGAGCTCGTAGAGCAACACTCGTGCCGTAGGTTCTAATATATAATTATTTCGATTTGAGCATGCTCCGCGACCACTCCAAATTTCGTGTTTTCATCAATACCCCCGTAGATAAAGACTACATTTGGGTTCCCTCAAAATTACAACCTCCGTTTTCTTTTTTTTTTTTTTTTTTTTTTTTTTTTTTTTTTTTTTTTGGGTGAAAGTGACATAAATAAGGCGAATGGGAAGATCCAGAGAAACTGATAGGGGGGCTTGGATTTGGTACGGTTCTAATCCGTACAGTGTTGGTGCAGTTGGAATCCAGTGGTCAAGATGAACCCACGTGTAATCGTAGTCTTGACATGCACTCTAGACAAAAACTTCTCTCCACTTCCACGCGCCCAACTTTTTCTCGCTCATTATTTGTTCTGTATTTCTACAGTTCCTTCTCCATTGAGGACTTTTCAATTTTAGACGATTAGATTCATGAGGGCAGGAGTTTGCTCCTAAATTTAGCCCAATCTTTCGTATTTGTTTACCAATTGATGAATCGGTGTTATCCACCGTCGGAAGTTGACACAATTGGGGATCTACGAAGTTCCACTTTAGGATACCGTTCTTCGTCGCCGGCGATCAATGGCGATAATTGAAATAGATAAGAGTGAGAACCATAAACGAAAAGTCTCTTGACACGAATATCGACAAAAAAATTCACTCAACTACTGCTCCTCAACCCAGTCACCATTGAAGCGAAAAACTCACATGCTAATGATTTTCTTCATGGAAGAGACTAAGAAGAAATGTAGTTATCATAAATTTCACTCCTAAATACACGGCGGCTGAGCTTTTATGTAGGTGAAGAACAAGGGAGAGAACAGAGGATGAGAGGAAGGAGCCGACGTGAGAACCGAGGGAGAACACGCTCGTTACGCGCTTGAATGTGCTTTCGGTATAGTTATGGCTCAATTTACTTGCTTCTTTCCTTTGACACGTGACGGCATCTCAACCGACCATCTATTAACCAGACACAACCGCACATTTATCAACCGGAGGAAAGCCGAGCCCCTGATACGGGTTGCGCGCCGTATCATTATAATTTGCTATTTATTAGTTAATCAATAATTGTGTTATTTATTTGTCAATTTATCTATTTAAAGCATTGTAGTCTATTCAATATTATCCAATCTATAAGAATATTGTTCTCCCCCTAATTTTTGTCTCTACTCTCGTCTAATCTCATCTTCTCCTAATTTCTTCATCTAAATCTTCAGTTTATTCTCCTAAATCTCTTCAAAATCTCTATTATCGTTACGATCACGTATCAGAAACGGGGAAAAAATTAGGTAGGGAGGATGTTCATAGAAACAGGTGGGTATCCCAATCAAAAAACAACATGTGGCAATTAAAAATCACACACAAAATCAGATTACAAGTAACGGAAATATAAAATCCGTCCAACAAAGAGTCGGAATTCCGTGAGCTATCAAACAGTGTTCTCTCTCTCCTCAATCAGAATCCATCTTTTCCTCAATCTCCTTCATATATATCTCTATCGGAATTTCAATTCCTATCATCTCCGTTGAGTCTCTTCATTAAAATTCAGTCAGGAACAAGTTTTTTACAATCGCCCTCTCTTGGTTGCAGGTTACATACATCTTCGATTCAGAAAATACTAGGTAGCTCAATTTGCAGGTTATGTACATCTTCGATTAAGAGGAATGTACGATGTAACCCTGCTTTATTTATATTTATCCAACAAATACTATGAAGCGAATCATCCATGAGTTGGCAATCCGTCTTTATATATGCCGTTATAGTTGAATGCCACGCTCCTGCAGTACGGCTACATGTTGGATATGCAAGACTAACACTCCCCTGAAGTCCCAATCTACCATGTTTGCAATGATGCATTGAGCATGGTCTCTTCTGAAATTACATAAGTTACTTTCCGGTTTGACTCATCGTGTGAAGAACTTGTTAGCTTTTACAAGCCAACGAACTCCCCTATGAGTGACTTGTCTGGTTCTCATAACCAGAACGTAATAGACTGACCATGTGGGGAGTAAAAAGACATGAATTTTAACTAGCCCGTATATGATTGCCGCCAGCAGCAAGAAAGTAGTTCCTGCAATATATTTTGGGACCCCATTTGAACCAAGAAGGCCGGGTTGTTCAAATTGGTCTGATATGTTTAAGAAAATACGAGAGCCAACTTCTCTTGTAGTAGTATCTAAAAATGCTGAAAACAAGATATAGCAATAACCTGCAAGTGCACCATTCCAGTATCTACCACTTGTGGCTTCAAAGTTCCAAAGTAAAACTATAAACACTATGACACTCGTTAGAGAATACAAGTGAGAGCATGGGTGGCATAAACTGTGGAGCAACTCACTGGGCACACCAACTTGTTCGATTCAATTTTTACCAACACCAGTTAAACTTGAGAGAAGGTGGATATGGAGGATCTTGGATTCACATTGATTCCATTGTTTAGCATTATAAGAAAATTCACATTAATAAAAACTGAAGCTTTAAAGGTAGAAACAAGACACCATTGCACACAGATACATTAATTATTCGAAATAGGAAGGGTTGAGTCATTCCTATCATCTAAAGTTCTACAGCAGCTTATGCACTATGTGTGCCGTTACCACCTTATTTTAATATCTAAAAACAACAAAATAAGAAGAAAAATATCTCGATTAAAATGTAGCAGCAGACTGTCCCATTCATCAATGACCTCAGCAGTCAATAACTCCGATAGCTAATGACTTCAAAAAATGAGAGTTGAAAGCAATGGCCACAGAAGCTAAAACACTTATCAGTCAATAACTCTGTTAGCCGACGTTTTATAAACTTTTGACTATCCAAATCAGTACTCTTATCGATCTCAATATCACTGTCCCAAGATGAGTCACCATTCCCAATTTCTTCCGAGTCTGAAATATTGATCACATAATACTATTTATGCTATCAGTAGAAATGAAAACAATCTAGAGTTGAGGGTTCAGGGGAAAAAAACGTGTTCCTGATTGAATTTTAGTGAAGAGATTCAACGGAGATGATAGGGATTGAAATTCCGATAGAGATATATACGAAGGAGATTGAGGAAAGATGGATTCTAATTGAGGAGAGAGGGAACTGTTCGATAGCTAACGGAATTCCAACTCTTGGTTGGACGGATTTGATATTTCCGTTAGTTGTAATCTGATTTTGTGTGTGATTTTTAATTGCCACATGTCGTTTTATGGTTGGAATACCCACCTATTTCTAGAAACATCCTCCCTACCTAATTTTTTCCCCAGAAACGGAGGTAGTAAATAATTTCAACTTCTTCCTTGAAGATTCTAAGTAATGTTTATCATCCCAGGAATTAACTTTAGGGTTTAGTTTTGTTCTTACAAAAATGTTGTTACTTGTTTTAATATCCCATTGCTCAACTACATATTAAGTAGTAGTGTACTCTTTTTAAAAACGGTTAGAATGCGCTTTGCGGAAGCAGAATACTACTTGTTAGGAATCAAGAAGAGTGATTAGACGAAGAACAAGAACAAGAACACACAAGATTTTAAGGTGGTTCACTAGCTTTGAGGCTAGCTACATACACGGTCAAACCGAACCAATTTATTGATGAGAATCCAATTAAAGTCAACCACACAATGTTAGTCTCGACTCTAGGTCTTTATGTAGGCCTAGGATAATGACTTGTGCCTAAGGAATCGGTTAAAACATTCCAAAACTAAACAAGGAAACAACGAAACCGCCCCAGCCCCGATGTCTTCCTGCTAGATGACAATTGTCTTTGCACGAAGACTCTTCGCACGGAGACAATTTGTCTTCGGAAGAAGAGAAAGAAAAACTTCATTCTTGATTCCTTTTTTTGCCAATTGCTTTGCCGCTTCTCCAATTCAATGATAGGGTTTTGATCACCAAAAAACATAACAAATATCCACCTTGATCAAAACTCCCCAGCAACCAATCCAATGCTCTTCTTCAATCTAATTATGGATCCTCACGATCAAGAACCCCTTCACCCAATTCACCAAATCATTTCACCGATTGAAATTCGTCCTTTCAACGAACAAACCAATTGTGGTTGCCCCTCCGACAATCAAATTCGAATCTCTCCACGCAAATCGAAACGATCAATCCATCTACCGATAGAATGTATTCCAAAGTTGCTGTATTGGGACACATCCACTATGCGCCACAACAAGCGAATCTTCGTAGAAATTCCCAAGAGTGTTTTCTTTCCTCCCGAATCGGGTTACCAGAGAAACCCGTGAGTTGCCAAGTCCTTTGATTCTCGTCTATTACCGCTGCGTCAATGTGGGCACACGTGGACGTTTGGACTGTAATCTAAATTGGGTCTCTCCACATCAATCCCAATCCGCCTCTACGCCCTTCCGGTTCCACAAAGTGCCCATTTGCATACCCTACCTTCCTTTTTATATTTTCTATTTCACATCTTGTTTGTTTTGTTTCCATAAGGAAAACAATATTGGGAACTTGAGAATTCACAATATCGTGAAGCGAAAGGACCGTGCTGGGGTTCCCAAGCCCCCGCACGTTCTAACTGAGAAGAATCATTGTGCGTGGCGGGGCTGCATCGCAGCCGCCGCCAGTTTCGCGTATAGAGTTTTAGAGGCACTCCTCGCCTTTGTAATACCATCCTATCTCCCTTCGCTATGTTTGTTTGCCGCAATTGAACCTAGGTACCTTCTCTCCATTTCCAACAGCTTGTTTCTTTTGTTCACTTCACTTGCTTGCTTTGATACCGGGCTGAGACCAGGAGCGATTTTCCTCTTGGGGGAGCTCGGCCTTACCACCTCTTTCTGCGTTTTACTTGCTTCACCGCCATCCTCCGTGCTCTTCATCAGGTTCTCTTTCGCTCTGTCTTGACCTTGCTGATCTTTCTCTCTGTTCTTATTCGCCTCATTTTGTGGCCCGGCTTCAACGGCGTTATTCCCCTCCCCATATTGTGGGTTATTATTCATGTGAACCTCCGGTGGGATTCTCGTTTCCGTGGTGCTCGGTTCCTCTGTCCTCGCGTCCTCTAGATTTTTGTTTAGATCGAAACTGGCATGTTCTTCCTCCATTTGCTCCCTTGGGTTTTCCACTCCTCTTTTTCCTCGATCTGGTGCTTTGGCGGTTGCGTAGGTCTCCTTCTTGCCTCTCTTGGGTGGATGGTATAGTAGCCACTATCCGTATCCTATTTCCGCCTCTGTTTCATTCCCTGTACCTGGGTGATCGCAGCCATCACTGTGGTGGTCTAGAAAACCACACCATTTGCACACATTTGGGATCCTTTCGTACTTGAAGTCAAGCCAAACCCGTTCCTTCTTGATATTTACGTAAACCCCCCGTGGTAGAGCTTCAAAAATTACCCGTACTCGCACGTAGTGTTGGAGGCCTTCACTTTCTACCCGTGGGTCTGAGTCAAGAATCTCCCCTACGTTTTGTACTGCTTTTCGTCCACCTTCCTCCAGGGCCAGATGGAGAGGGAGGTTGTGGACCTGGATCCACACATCCATTGTTTCAAACTTGGGGTTCACCGTCTCATCTCCCAAAGTCCACGGTTTAAGCATCAACATGGCACCATCGAACGCCCATGGACCGCCCGAGGCGATTCGGCCCATCAAAGCTTTGTTTGGAAACTTAAAGAGAAAGGTGTTCCTACTTACATTGTAGAAGTTGATCTGTTCTCCTTTATTCCACACCCTCCGAAAGAAAGTCTTCATGGCCCTAGGGTTTAGTTCTTCGCCTGCCAGAAACCGCCCTATAAGGCATCATTCAAAGCTTCGTTCCGCTCTCGTACAAAAGTGATCATCAAAGTCAATCTCCCTAGACTCCTTCTCCGTCAGTCTAAGCCCGTCGAAGGCCGCAGTTGCCTCTTCCATCGTCTAGGTTTTGCTCGCAGATCGCTCTTCTCCTCCAAAAGTTTCGGAGCCTTTAGGGTTCTTGGTATTTACTACTTTAAAATCTGATGCAATAAATATACAGACATAAACACATAATGGCTTAGATTTTGTTAAACATGATGACTATTACCCAACCAATCTTCCAAAAAATGTGCGACATGGAAAAGGCAAAGATTCAATGAAACTTCAAAAAATTATTCATAAAAAATATTAAAATTTATTACATTACTTCTGATTGAAGAACTTGTAATTGATTTGAAAATCAGAGAAAATTGAATCATATAAATAATCTTAAAACTCATTTTAATATATAAAATATAATAAAAGCTAATAACTATTTTTGAAATTAAATAATTTGGAAATAATTTTAACTTGAAATAATAGGTTCTGATTAGGAAATAAATAGTGATTAAATTATCGTCATGTAAATTATAAGTTACTTTACAATTAACAACTTAGAAACTTTACTTCCGTTATTCTCTCTCCCTCTTACTATACCCGCATACGTATAAAAATTATAAATAATATTTCGCAAAGGTTTTTGGAGATTCACGTTCTTGGAAGAAATGCTTAAAATATTTATTCTATGATTCAATTTTGAATGTAAAACAATTCAAATGTATAAAATTGACTGACTGAAAGTTTGAAAATCAAGGAGGGAAAAAATTCGACCAGGAGTGTAAAATAATCTTCCAAAAATTGCAATAAACGAAATTTAATGAATTTTTTTTTTTAAAATACCTGGTAGGTAGGGGGAATAAACCCCTCATTCATTAAACTCGGCTCCCAACCCGCAAACAGTAAATCTGACCCACAAATTACATAAGCCCAAAACAGAAAACTGATCAACCAACTGAAGCCACAGCATAACTTAACCTAGCTCAGCCCACTCAAGTCATGTGGGCCAACTCCTCGACAATAAAATCAAGAGGATACGAAAGAAAAGAGACCCACCGTTTTTGAGCTAACCCGGTTCTTGCCAATTTGTGGGCAACACAGTATTTGCCGACCTTCCTACTTCTCTCACTTCTCCATTGCACCTCTCAATTAATCTCCACAGTTTGATCGTGAAACCATCCCAATTCATTACTCGGGGTCTTCTTAGATTGAAGTCTCAAAGACACTGATATGGAATTAGTCTCCACCTGTTGGTGTGGGGTCCACCACATATAGTGGACTCACCCACACCGAATAAATTCTCATGAGTAATGAAACAAAGAAAAAAAAAGGCCTTTGCTAGCTGGATGTACCAGCTGGGTGAATTCTTCATAAAACCCACGCACATGTGCTTGTTTGAATTATGTGGTGGTTGTGATGTCCACGTGGCTTTTGGTGAGTGGTGAGTTGTTTCTCACAAAGGTTATGTGAGTGGTGAGGGGCTGGTTATCACGGTAAGAGAGAGCAACAGAGGGGTGACCAAGGTGTTTAGGAGAAGAAACAGTAGCTGCTGCTACTGGGTTTGGTTTGAGCGACCAGCAATCTTTCCGGCGAGATCCGACGGTGAAAAGTTGTCCGATTTGGCTCAAACTTCAGGGGTTTGCTCCTGGGTATATCCTTCTCACATCCAACGGTTGGATTTTCGGTTAGCCTCTTCTAAGTTCACTTTCTCGGTTTACCCTAGATACTTTGTCTAGATGCTTATGTGATCCCAAGATTGTGTTTTTCTTGGATGTGTTGATTCTCTAGTAGTACTAGAGTGTGTATCCCATTATTGTTGATTATAGTGGAAGATTTGAGTCGAGAGTGGCTCCGAGGTTTTTCCCGATTTCGGGTTTTCCACGTTAAAAATGGTCTTGTCTCGTTTTTAGCTTATTGTCTTCAATTGCAATTGTGGTGCTCTCCGTTTAGTTGCACGAATTTGGGGAAAGTTTGATTCTTTGGGTTACTTGCTTCCGCGGCTTTGTTGATTTAGTCGTGTTTTGAGCCCGGATTCCCCAACACCACCATCATTGTCGTTGAAGACAGATCCAAGAACCAGTTGATGCACAACTACATCGCATTTGCTTCGTTTCTAGCCTGATCTCTAACCACGCAGCCCGCCAACTAGTACATCAACTGGTACTTATATTCCTCTCTCCCTCTGTTTTTTGTCTCATTGATAAACTACTGCACAGCATCTTCCAATCAATCTATTTGTATTTCCATGTATTTTAGTAGCCCATATTCTTTTCTGAAACTTAGCCCTGACTCTTCAATACCTGTAGAAGAATCACTGTGAAACTTAGCCCGGATTCTTTTGTGAAACTCATGTTGTAAGCAACTTGGTACCCAGATGAAACCCTCTAACGTTCTTCAACTGTGATCCCCCTCGTAATTGTATCTCGGCCAACCTAATCGCAAAGGGGAATTTGAAAATTCATTATGCTTCTTCATCCGAAAACACATGGTTAATGTTGCTACTATCCCACTGACCTGAAGTTGCGAATACTTCGGAAACTTTAGCTTGACCTAAGCACCGGGTAACTAAAAACATTTCTTCTTCCCCTGCGAACCACTTGTGTTTGTAGATGAGGATTGACTCTCTATTTCCAATGGCATGCGTAGCTCCGTGGTAGATAACCTGTTTTTCCAAGAGAAAGCTTCTCCACCGAAAAAGGGTTTTGGGCCAAGCTAGGCAGTCAAAAATTCACTGTCACGTAATACTTGAGTTTTAACACTTACCCACTAGGGAGTGGGGTTTACACATAATCCTCCATCCTTTTTTCGTCAACAAAACATAATTAAATGCTTCGAAACATCTAAAGCCCATACCCCTTCATCTCTATTCTTGCACAATGTTTGCCATCTACACGAATGAACTTTCCTCTTCTACTTTGATCCTCCCCACAAAAATTGAGTATCCGGTCGCTGCATATTGTTACACAAAGTCGCCGGAATCATAAAACAACTCATAACGTAAGTGGGGATAGCCTACTCAACTGCCTTGATTGATATTTATCATTCGACACAACTTAAACCTTTCTCTTTTCAACCATGCAATCTCTTCATAATTTTGTCATTGACGTAAGCGAAAAGAGTCTTCTTCTCTTTCCCAACAGAGGTAGAAAACCCTAGATATTTTGAGTGACCTCACACGGTGTTAATTTGCCAAATACCTGCAGTTTTGTCCCTTCTCTAGTAGGGAACCTCTGGAATGAAACACATCGCATATTTGTCAAATTTTATACATTGCCTACGCTTTTCATAAAGCATGAGATTCTTCCTGATTTTATTAGCTTCCTGAATAGTAGCCTGACCAAAAAACTCGCCAACAAAGAATAAGTGCGAAACCGAAGGGCATCTTTTACCTACTTTCACTCCTTAGCCTTCTCCCCCTCATCAATTTTTTTGGTTGACAGGTGAGTCCTTCCATGCACAAAAAATATGTAGGGCGATATAGGGTAACATTGCCTAATCCCCCTAGAAGGTTTGATGGCTCCACACGACTGCCCGTTAATTACAACTGCAAGTTGGACCGTGGTTACACACTTCATCACTTGTTGCACAAAATCATCATGGAACCCAACTTCGTCATAATAGCCTGAAGAAACACCCACTCAACTCTGTCATGGGCTTTGGACATATCCAACTTCAGCGAAAAGGCTCCCTTCTTGCTTTTTTGAGTGCTTGATGGAGTACATAAGTCTCAGAAGGTACAATAACTTTGTTAGTGATGAGTCTACTCGGACTAAACCACCTTTGAGATGGCTCAGCAATGTCTTTCAACAACCTTTTTAGCATGTTAGCTAGCAGTTTAGACACCACTTTATTTTAGACACCACTTCAGTTAAGACACCCTTGTAGCTGCACTAAGCTCATCAAGGATCTTTAGCTGAATATGTTTTTCTGTTTGCTCAATTTATGTAAATTGTAGCATGTAGCTTAATTTTTTTGCATAAAGTCACAAGCTAATCTTGTAGTTTGCTCTCCATAAACCATGCACTTGTAATGACATTTGCGCAATCTACCTCCCTCAATCATTTCGCAGCAAAGGAAAATAATTTTCTTCACTTTTTTCCTTCCTAGCACTGTAGCCAGCCTCTATTAAAAGCGGACAATGATCAGAATTCACGAACTGTAGGTTTTTTTACCACAACTTGAGGAAATATATATCCCTTCACTGTTTTTAAATTCTTCAACGAGTTCTTATTGAATGTCATATAGAAAACAATGTAAATAAATATACATTATAAAATTATAAGAACACAAGCATGTCACTTGTGAGTGATCGCACTCTGTTTTGAAATTATAGAATATATTTGGCGATTAAAAGACAAATATAGAACTCCGTTCCAAGAATATAAATGTTCTCCGTTCCAATACTTCAAATGTACAAGATTTTTTGTATAAAAAGATACAAAATTTTTCCAATATTAGTCATCCCCACGAAGAATAACTAAGACATAATCAAATATAGAGAAGATCCTCATTCTCGAATATCCCGCGCTGGTAGAAGACAAAATATTGTCATTTGAAGAAAAAAAAAAACTAAACATAGGATATTTGGTCTCTCAAAATGTGTGTGCATAGGTTATAGTTGAACATTTTCCAATGATGGATAAAAGACTCCAATAGCATAATAGAACACCAATATCTAACTATTGAAACATTATCTTAAAATATCCTAGACGAACGAATACCCATTTACGGAGACAAATCATAAGAGTGGCTATAAAATATATAATTTTCTTTAGCAAGATTATTAAATATTTGATAGGGTAATATGAGGCTTAAGGATATAAAAGATGTTCCTTGAGCTGTGTACACTTGGAAGAATAACAAAATGTTAGTCAATGACTACCATATAATAAACTTAATGCCATAATACTAATTATTACATAATACATTAATGTAGAATAATTTACAAAACCTTTTTCAATTTTATTTGAGAATTTACCGAATATGGTGTCAGGAGTTGAATTGAAACTACCATGCTAATTAAGACTTATCTTTCAGCCTCACGTAAGAAGAAGACTAATTTTACTAAATATGATAAGAAAGATCCGTTAGAAGACTACTATAAGAGAAATAGTGATAGAGCCACGTTCAAACTTATCCTCGTTAGATTTTTCCTTAACATTACTCTTCAAGATACATTTTTTAACACTTCAAGATATTTTCTCTTAAAAATGATAAGAAATTGAATTTTCTTAAAAATAATTTAGTTGGAATAAAAATTATTTAGAAAATATATTTTTATCTAGATTATACAAAATGTTTGAGATTATATATGTTACTTACTATTCAATTACAAAATTGATAGTTTCAGCAACGCAGATTTCTAAAACTATAGAATAAAAATAATAATATTAATAAAACACATAATTCCCATAAAAAACTTTATGTATGAGTGAGAGAAATGGTGAACCCAAACGTGAGAGATTTATTATATGAAGATTGAATGATCGACTCGATGATGAAAGTAATACCTTATAACAAATTTCAACAAAATTGAGTTATCCACACGACATATTATATAAAGCATAAGCCTAAATTAAATAAAGAATTCTCACTGAAGATTCATGAGAAATTCACATAGTTTGCTTTTGGATAGCGGATTTGAATTTGAACTTGGATTTGGCTTCAATAAAAAAGATTGTATACTCATAATACATTACTGTACTTAGTTAGAGGAGATCGTTAGTGGAAGACCAATAATATGTATGAAAAATGATTCCAAATAGCTCCAACATGTAAGATTAGAAATGACATGTGTTTAGTAGTCATTTGAAATCGCTTGGGTTGTGAATGATTTGGTGGAGCTAAAATACAAGTTCGATTCAAATTAAAATCTCGAGTATGATTTTCTATTGAATATATATGGCTCGTTCCAAATCCAAAATCATGCTCAGGTCGGAATCAAAACGGAGCAATAAGAATTGAAAAAATCTCATATGCAGCTTCTCATATTTTATGATATCTACAAGGTGATATTATGATTCAACTCATACTCAAACCAGCTCTTACAAGAGTCACGTCGGTTTCAAAACTTGTAACCGTCACGAACCGTAGTTCCCAAAACATATATCAAAAATACTAAAGTACATCCCATATATACATATGCTTGGAGATTTTGCATTCGTAGTACATTCCACCCACTTACTCTCTCCACTAATTAGATTCATTAAGAAGAAGCGTGTATATATAGTCTCAACACTCATGTCATATCTTTGCCTTACTTATGAATATACTTAATCTTGAATATTTGGTATTTTCAAATTGTTATTAACATGTCACTAATAGGGATTTAAATGATAATGAATATGTAAGCTACAAAGTATAGCGGTTAAAACCTTTAAAAGTAAAACTTCCAATTCATAATCATCACAAAAGAAAATTTGGAAATTTAAGTAAAATCTCGAACATGTAATATATCATTCGAACAAAACATTTTCACAAAGTACCACGATAATCACAACAGTTGGAGTGTAATTGATAGATATGTGGTGGTGTAATGGATGTTGGAGGTTTGTCGTGGTTGTAAGGATGGCTATGTTGGTTGTGGTGAAGAAAGATAGTGTGGAATAACAATCACACACTGGATGGATTAAAAATATAAGTATGGGAAAGAATGAAAATGGATGCGGTGGCCTAATGATCATCAGGTACCACCGTTTCATCATATTGAATGGTGCCACAACTGAATAAATTGGATAAATTCAAAACCAAATTTACCTAGCTAAATTCATAATCAACACAAATTCGATATAATTCAATAAATTTGAGGAGGAATTAGTTGGATGAGTTGCGTTGAGCGTGTCATGTCAATTTATGTACAACCCCATTGACCACTTCAGGCACTCAAGAAAGGACATTTAATTCTTCCACAACAGATGTCAGTGTAATTGTGATCTCACAAAATTTAAATAGAAAGGAACACAATATTAAATAGTTTTTATCCAATAAGTGAGATGTTCTTGAGGAACACAAAATTAAATAGTGTAAAAAAGTGTGATAGGTTTTAAATTAATCTATATTAAAGTGGTTGTATTTTTGTTGGTTTCGTTTGAGGTATTTATCGGGAAAATGATCTTATAGTAAGCCTTGGTGCATTATAATGATTTTTGTGAAATTACATCCAATGTGGTTTAATAGCTACTAACGGGTTGGGTTTATGGCTAATGGTACATATACCCTTAGTCACAATTTTAGGGTTTCGTAATGTGATCTCTATATATCTCTCTGTACTTGTTTGTGCTATCTCAGCTATGACTCTCTCTTGACAGGCAGCTGCTCCCTCGTGTTCCACCAATACTCTTGGTCTTCTCCGAAGGATCAATCTCATGCCCTGCAAACTATCTAAATATAAATACACCCTTTGCAGACATTGAATTACCTAAATGTTCGCACTTAATCATTTTTAGGGTTTCTAGATGGTTCTAACTCATGTCGACTGGAGTCAATTGTCGACGTCGGAAGCCTATTTGTTCCAAATCTAGCTTATCCGACTTTGATTCTTCACGATCATGTCGTTCAATACATAAGCAAAACAATACTCACGGATATTTCCTCCCTTTAGATTGTAGCTAAGCATCTCTATCTCGCTCCAGAATTTTTCAATCGAAATCTGATTTACAAGTCTTAGCTAAGCAATCCGACTCCATTCAAGTTTACGTACAAAAGACCAAATGTTTCTTTGAAGGTTAGCTTTTTGTTCTATTGTCATCGAAGATGGAGTATTGGTTATCTGCAGTTTCTATGGTATTTCGAGTCTAATACCTTTAGGTCTTTATCTGTATAAGATCTGAATCAATTTATCTCCATGAGCTCCATGTTCTATTGCGATCTGAAGAA
The DNA here is from genome assembly GCA_023055425.1 of Linanthus parryae. NCBI lineage: Eukaryota > Viridiplantae > Streptophyta > Magnoliopsida > Ericales > Polemoniaceae > Linanthus > Linanthus parryae. The sequence goes on along the minus strand of JALGPY010000004.1, from coordinate 119,970,598 downwards.
CAATTGCTTGAGAAACTAATTAATCTCTCGATCGAGCTTTGCGATTCGCTTCAATGGAGAACCAAAATGGGTTCACATCTTCTAAATGTTAGCATGACCGACTTTCTAGTTATCAATGTGATGACTGATGAAATTTTGGTCAGATGCACTCGTTCTTTTTTTTGTTGTGATTCATGTTGTCATTTGAAGAAAAGAAAAAAACTAAACTTATGAAATTTGGTCTATAAAAGTGTGTCCATAGGTTATGGTAAAAACTTCCAATGATGGATAAAATACTCTCCAATAGCATAAAAGAACAATAATGTCTAAGTATTAGAACATTGTCTAAAAATACCCTTGAGATGAATGTATACCCAAGGGAGACACATAATTAGAGAGACTACAAAATATATGATTTCCTTTAGTGAGAGTATTAAATTTATGATAGGGTGATACGAGGCATAAGCATATAAAAGATGTTCCTTGTGTTGTGTACTCTTGGAAGAATAAAAAAAATTTAGTCAAATTACGACCATATAATAAATTTAATGTAATAATACTAATTATTATATATTATATTAATGAAGAAAATTAGTTACTAAAACTTACTTAATTTTATTTGAGGATTTACTGAATATGACGTGGGGAGTTGAATTTTAATTGTCATGCTAATTAAGACTTCCCTCATACAAGAAGAAGACCAATTTCATAAACTATTATATTAAAGATCTATTAGAAGACGAATGTAGGAGATATTATTATAGAGAAACACGTAAACTTATCCTCATTGAATTTTAGCTAAGCATTGCTCTTCAAGATACATTTTTTTGACTCTTCAAGATAAAGACTCTTAAAAATGATAAGAACATAAATTTTAGTAAGAATAATTTAGTTGGAAAATAAACAGTACTAGTAATAAAATATTTATATATTTTAAATTATACAAAATGTATGAGATTATACAAGCATGCTAGTTTCAACAATTCAAAATCACTTGGGATGCGAATGATTGTTGGAACCGAAATACAAGGTTTGACTCGAATCAAAATCTTGAGGATGATTTTGTATTGAAAAAACTTGTTTCAAATCCAAATTCACGCTCACGTGGGTATTCAAATGGAGCAATAAAGAATTAAAACGATCTCGAATGCAGCTTCTTAAGTTTTATGATATCTACAATGTATATAGTATTCATATACGTAGACATATAAATGAATTATAAGTCTTGTTACAAACAACATTACTCACTACATTAACATGCGATGAAAAGTATAATATGTAGTTAATTAACAATAAGAAACTCTAAATTGAAGTTGATGGCCTGGATATGAGAGATTAATTATGTCAGACATTGTCTTACAACGTAGATCCTCCACACATGAAGGTGCTAACGGCATGAAATGAAGGACAATTTTGACTCTGACTCAAGCCAGCTCTTGCAAGTGTCACGTCGGTTGCAAAACTTGTTAACCGTCACGAACCATAGTTCCCCAAAATATATATCAAAAATACTAAAGTGTAGCCCATATATACATATGATTAGAGATTGTGCACTCATACTATATTCAACACACTTACACTTTCCACTAATTAGATTCACCAACAAGACACATGTATATATAGTCTCGACGCTCATGTCATTTTTTTCCGTTGTTATGAATAAACTTGATGTATGATATTTTTAAATTTTTATTAACATGTCACTAACATTTCTTTAAATGATTTATAGCAATGAATATGTAAGTTACAAACTGTAGTGGTAAAAACTTTATAAGTAAAGTTTCCACGTCATAATAAAAACAAAATAAAGTTGGGTGTTTTCAAGAAATACCCCAACACGTAGTCTATCATTTGAACAAAATTTATCCACAAAGAACCACAAGAAACACAATTTTTCGTCAGACCAAGAACCCTAAAGATATTCAGACTTATGAGGATATTGCTGTTTCAATTTCTAATTCGAGTGAGAATGTGGGTCAGATGACATGTCTAGTTGTTGTTGGTGGTGGTGGTTTGGTCATAATAATGGCAGAGGAGATGTTGTTATTGATCTTGCCTAAAGGGTGAGAATGGGACTTTTCAGTTCATATTCGGCTAGATCTGTGCTTGAGTTGGTTTTATTTTGTCATGGGTTGTGGATTTGTGGATTTGTTAGAATTTTCATGGTTTCTGTATATCATTTGTGATAGAATTCTCTCGTGTTTACTAGTAATGCGAGGGGAATTAATGGATATGTGATAGTGTAATGGATGTTGGAGGGGGTGGTGTGGTTGTAAGGATGGCTATGTTGGTTGTGATGAAGAAAATAGTGCGGAACAATAGTCATACACCATAGGGATTAAACAAATAAAAGATAAATATGTGCAAGAATGAAAATGAATGTAATGAAATAATAATCATCGTGAACCACCGTTTCATCATATTGAAGAGATTGGTACTACAACAGAATGAAATTGGAATTGCAGGTATCAAATTATGACAAAGTCTACAAATGGGTATTTCCAATAAAATTTTACCATTTAATATATAAGTAAAACCTTACCACTTTTTCTTATGATGTGGGTAGTTAGGTGTCGGTTTTGATACTGAATGATCGAGTATTAATTTGAACAAATTGTAAGGTTGTTCAGTGTCAAAATCTATAAAAATAATAAGAAACTAATCGAATGATGATATTATTTTCCATTATCTTTATTTATTTTTATGGAAGTCAAAAGGAAGACTTATATTCAGAGGTATACGTGGATTTTTGGACAATGGCACTAGAAAAGTTATAGAATAAAATACTTAATGTGTACCATAGCATACTTCTTGTGTTATACTTTTTTTTTATTTGTTCAGTTAGAAACCAAAATTACGTAGCTAAATTCAAAAACCAATCAACTATATTGGTTTGGGCTAAAACATAAATCGCAACCATCTCAAATTTGCTAGAATTTATTAGATTTGAGGGAGATTTAGTTTCATGAGTCGGGTTGTCATGTCAATTTATGTACACCCCGATTGACCACTTCACACACTCAAGAAAAGACATTATAAGTCTTTACCATAACAAATATCAGTGTAATTGTGATCTCATAAATTTAAATAGAAAGGAATATGAGGCTGCAAGCCAGAATCACATTCATATCCCCTCATTAATTAGTTTTTATAGAATACACAATATATTAAAATTAAATAATGAAGAAAAAGTGTGATAAGTTTTAAATAATCGGTAGTTGTGTGTTGTATCTCTGTTGGTTTTGTTTGAGGCATTTATCGAGTAAATGATTTTACAACAAGCTTTGGTGCATTGTGAGGACTAATATGAAATTTCGTTAACTATAGTTTAATATCTACTCACGGGTTGGGTTTATATCTAACGGTATATAAACCCTTGTGGCAGTTTTAGGGTTCCATAACATGACATCTCTATCTCTCTCTCTATACTTGTTTGTGGTATATGAGCTATGGCTCTCTCTTAACTGGCGGCTGCTACATCGTCATCCACCCATACTCTTGCTCTTCTCCCAAACATCAACCACCTCATTTCCTACAAACTATCTAAAGCTAAGCCTTTACAAACATTGAATTACCTCTATGTTCGCACTCAATCATTGCTAGGGTTCCTCGACAGTTCTAATTCATGTCGACTGGAGTCAATTGTCGGCATCGGAGGCCAACTTGTTCCAAACCTAGCATATACGAATTTGATTCTTCACGATCATGTCGTTCTTCCCCATTGGAACGCCATTTCCACTTAAGATCCTTTGACGCATGACAACAGCAAAATCAGTTCTCACGGCCCTTGTCTCCCTTCATATTGTTGCAAAGCATCTCTATCGCGCTCCAGAATTCTTCAATCGAAATCTGGTTTGCAAACCTTAGCTAAGCAATCAGGCTTCATTGAACTTTACATACAAAAGACCAAATGGATCTCTGAAGGTTAGTTTTTTTTTTCTGTTGTCATCGACGATGGAGATCTGTTTCTCTGTAGTCTCTATGTTCTCTCAGAGTCTAATTCCTTTAGTTCTTTATATGTATCAGATCTGGACAGATTTTCTCTCTGAGCTCTATGTTCTATTGCGATCTGAAGAACAGTTTCTTGAGAAACTAATTAATCTCTCGATCGAGCTTTGGCATTCACTTCAATGGACAACCTAGTGGTTGCACGTCTTCTAAAGGTTAGCATGACCGATTTCTAGTTATCATAGTGATGACTGATCAAATTTTGGTCTATGCACTCATTCTTGTTCCTGTGGTGGTTCATGTTGTCATAGAGGCAATGATCCTTTCCATTCAAGCCATTCGCATGCCCGGTGTGGTTACTTATTCTTCGTGTGTTGAAAGTTTTGTTAAGTGGGATAGCTTCTGTTATGATTATATTCTACATTAGACTATTATCCTTCTTTGAATTACATTTATCCTTCCAAATTGGTTCCATTATCAACTCTCCACCATTGTACTTGTTTGAGCAAAATCTAAAATTCTTGAGATGGAAAGAGCCACAGTTCATTGTAGCTGTCATCAAACACTTCACTAGTTGTTTGGTCTAATTCATGCTCATCTTTAAGGTTGTTGATCCGCTCTTGATAACATTCCAATCTTTTATTGTATAAGGTTTGAGATGTCAGAAACTGCTTGGTCCTTTGTTAGAGGCTCACTGGACTGAATAGGGGGTCTCTGATGTTCACAGTTCCTCAAAAATTACCATTCTAGAAGGAATTTTATCTATCAAAATGCCATCCAATTGATCATTACCAAGAACTTTATCTAGCAACCATCGTCGAATTAACTGTCACCAAGAACTTCCTTTGGCAAGATATTATAGTCGTGTTCTATTTCTCAAATATTCAATCGCAGATATTATATAGGATATAGATGATATTATTAGTAGCTAGAGCTTGTTGTATAAAAGCTTATTAGTGAAAGAAAAAAAAAAGTTGATTTGGCAATGGTGTCTACATTGGAAGTTTTTATATTAATTTGAGTACAGTCACAGGAGGATATATCTTCGACCACCTGTAGCAAAAACATTTGAAACCATCGATTTTATTAGTTTAAAAGTTCAAAAACATAGAATCCTCAAAAACATTATAGTTGTCTTCATCTTTGTTGTGGCCGTCTCCCTTCTTTCTTTTGGGCAAAAGGTCGTCTCCTGTCTTGACCAGTTTCTTCATAAAATACGATTTCCATACGTTTTTTATTTCATTATCAGTTCTGCCAGGGAAATAAGAGGCAATCTTTGACCACCTATACATTTCATTTCAAATATTCAATTTATTAGTTCAATAAGTTCAAAAAACCAAAAAATAAAGATCAAAAAATGAAACCGAGTTATGAGCATACTTAATTCCCAGTGTCTCGTGCAATTTAATGATCAATTCTTCTTCCTCCAAGGTGAAAGGCTCCCACTTTATGCCCGACTTCTGGTAATTTACCAAAGTGAGCATAAAACTTTTTCCAACGGGGCAAAAATGATGGAAATAGTTTATTAATCAACCAATAATAAGAGGTAAAAGCAGTTTAAATGTCGGTAAAATTTGGCATGTACATGTACAGTACTTTAGTTTTGACACAACAGGGAACTTGAATTTCCTATTATGTAAAAAAGAAAAAAATTAAAATATTTTCAATACTGCACTCAAAATACTTGCCGAGCAAATAAGTGTACGCGGTAAGTATTATAGTTATAATAATTATTTCAAGAGTACAATTGAAATATGCAAACTAAGATTTGTGCCGGACTTTAAGAAAAATGCATATGAAAAAGATATGCAATGCATGAGAGTGAGAGATACCTGATGCTCCAGGGAGTGCAAGCCAGTTTGCATGGCGGCCATGCCAACTGGCCGGCTCCCAAGGAAGCATGTCTCTCTCTCTCTCCATGCATTTCGTAAGATTGTTTTCATGTTCATTTTCTTCAAATTTCTGCATAAATCTCAATTTCCACATTTAGTTGTCCTATTGAAATAACTATTTTAAATCAAATACTTTGTGCATACACGTATTCGCGCTGCAAATTTTCTAAGTGCGATATTGGAAACATTATAATTCTTTTCTTTTTGAGTAATAAATTTAACGTTTGTTTCTGTCAAAACTAAAGTGCAGATACGTGCCGAATTCACCAACATTTAAACTTTTTTTACCTCTTATTTTTTGGTTCACTAAATAACCATTTCCATCAAAACTTTATGGGTTTGGCACATTGTGGAAAGAGTTGTCGGCTCAGGTGGGTAAATTACCTGAAGCCGGATGTGAAGTGCGGGTCTTTCAATTTGGAAGAGGAAGAAAGAACCATGAAATTGCACGAGACACAGGGAAACTAGTAAGCTCATAACTCGTTTCTCTTTTTAATCTTTTATATTTCTATTTTTTGAACTTGTTGAACTAAATCGGTGCTTAAATGAAATGTATGGGTAGTCGAAGACTGCATCTTATTTCCCTTGACAAAACTGATAACAAAATAAAAAACGTGTGGACATTGTATTTCGTGATGAAACTGGTAAAGACATGAGATGACCTTTTGCCCAAAAGGAAGAAGGGAGATAGACACAAGAAAGATGAAACCAACTAGAATGTGTCTGAGGATTCTCTGTTTGCCACAACCATGCGGTCCATTTCCAGAGAAGAAATTGGCCGAATGAAGTGGTTGACAATGACAATTTCGACCCATTTTCTCTAGACATGAGCCAAGACGAATTTTCCTTGGACATGGAGTAATTGGGAGATTGATCCGTTTTCATACCTTGACCGTCCGTTACCAGCAATGGACCCATTCCTTGAAGATCTGTTCCCATTCCTTGACCCGCTTAGAATGGACCAAGCCGGTGTCTGCAGAGAGCTCAATCCTGCTTATACAAGATGTTGGAAGAAATGGTTTTCGACATCTCTGTTTGTACCCGATTTTATCTCGGTTTTAACCCGGCTCATATGAGTTAACAACACCAATTGCACCATCGCGTAGTGCGTAACTTGGTGGTCGTTTCGATAAATCATTCGTCGAAGACCATTGAGAGATGAATGACCAATAAGCCGTTGAAGTTGAGAGTTTATGTTTGGGTTTATGTTCTCAAATGAAATCATCCCACATCATAAGGAAGAGAGGAATTGGAGTGTTTAACTACTCCAACCTTAGCACTAAAGGATACGTCCTTTGGGCGTAGCAATTTATTGCAGGGGAGAGGACCTAGACAAAGGTCGAACCACCACACGCGCGCTGCCTTTGTCTGTACGACTCGGGTTCGGCCTCGTGGCGTGGGCTCGGGCTTTACTCTGGACTATTTATTTTTGGGCCAGAAACCAACTTTTTAACCAACAAATTACAGCTGTTCCGAACGGTTATGTCCCTTCTTGAACGCTTCTGTGCCTATTAAAGGCAGGCTTCCCTTACCAGATTGGCATTCTGAATTCTAAATGCGTAGCACTCGAACTCTCCCTCCAAATATTATCCCTTCTCGTCAGCAAGTCTCGTTCGCCGTGTGTTGCAATCCCGTGCTACTCTGCAACACAGGAAGAATACATCTATCCTCATGACAATTCGCCATAGCAAACCCGAAGGTAGTGAGCGGCGACTATTTTCTTACGAAGATCGTCCATGTACGAGGTTGTTCTTCAACTTCTGGCTGCATTCAACAGATTATTGATCCGGTAAGTTCGTTCTTGATTTCTTTAAATTATTTACTATTTTCTTCTAAAAGAACAATCAGGTCATACTTAATAACACGAGAGAGGTTGGTGATTGCCACAAAGAAACATTGGAATTTTATCAGGAGTGGACTGACGACCTTGAAAATGAACTCTGAGAAGACGGCTACTTTGCACCATTGTTCTCGCTGGCATGCATTCCAATGATTGGACAGTGTTATAGAATAAGTTGTCACAATAGAAAAAATGATAGCCAGAAGTTTGTAGACATTTTTTCATAATCTCTACTGTATAATCTCTTCTGTACTATATAGAAGGTTGAAGGGTTCTTAATCCGAAACACTTCATAACATTTTAAATTACCTAAAACACCCCTTTGGTGCACTGTAAGGACAATTATGAAATTTCGTTTACTATAGCTTAATATCTACTCAGAGGTTGGGTTATATAGATAACGGTATATAAACCCTTGTAACAGTTTTAGGGTTCCATAACATGACATCTCTATCTCTCTCGATACTTGTTTGTGGTATCTGAGCTATGGCTATCTCTTGACTGGCGGCTGCTCCATCGTCGTCCATCCAGACTCTTGCTCTTCTCCCAAACATCAACCACCTCATTTCCTACAAACTATCTAAATCTAAGCCTTTACAAACATTGAATTACCTCTACGTTGGCACTCAATTATTGCTAGGGTTTCTCGACATATCTAATAAATTTCGACTGGAGTCAATTGTTGGCATCGGTGGCCAACTTGTTCTAAATCAAGCAAATATGAATTTGATTCTTCACGGTCATGTCGTTCTTCCCCATTGGAACGCCATTCCCACTTAAGGTCCTTTGACGAATGACATCGGCAAAACCAGTTCTCACAGCCCTTGTCTCCCAGATTGTTGCTAAGCATCTCTATCTCTCTCCATTATTCTTCAATCGTAATCTGGTTCGCAAACCTTAGCTAAGCAATCAGACTCCATTGAACATTACATACAAAAGGCCAAATGGATATGTGAAGGCTAGTTTTTGTTCTGTTGTCATCGACGATGGAGATTTGTTTCTCTTTAGTCTCTATGGTCTCTCGAGTCTAATGCCTTTCGTTCTTTGTCTGTATCAGATCTGAACCGATTTATCTCTCTAAGCTCTATGTTCTATTGCGATTTGAAGAACAGTTGCTTGAGAAACTAATTAATATCTCGAACGAGATTTGGCATTCACTTCAATGGACAATTTAGTGGTTGCACGCCTTCTAAAGGTTAACATGATCGAATTTCTAGTTATCATAGTGTTGACCGATCAAATTCTGGTCTAATTCAAGCAGCCGGTGCGGCTGCTTTAGGCCCCCATGCCGGCATGGGCTCATTTTTTATACAGGTTCTTCACATTGTATTTAGATACATCTAATATTTTAATGTACAGTTACATTAAATTGTACATTATCTCAGCGGTAAATTAAAATTTGGCCACTTGACACAAGAAGTTCGACTCTCCTTGATGATGTATGTGATTTGTTTTTTTTTTGTTTTTTTTTTAATTATAAAAAGTTGTAAGATTATTGAGTATTAATTAAAATGAACACAATATAGTTTCTACATGAATAACATAAGTATTGCGAGTCTAATGTTTTTTCTTCTAAAAAACCATTTTATATGTACTTTTTTCGGAGGCCTCGATTTTATTACCTGCTTTAGGCCCCCCAATTGTCATGCGCCGGCCTTGTCTCCATGCATTTCATAAGATAGTTTTCATGTTAATTTCTTCAAAGTTTGGCATAAATCTCAGTTTTCATATTTAGTTGTACTATTGAAATTACTATTTTAGATCAAATATTTTGCGCACACACTTATTCGTGCTACAGATTTTCTGAGTGCGATATTGGAAAGATTTATAATTCTTTTCTTTTTGAGTAGTAAATTTACTTTTTGTTTTCTGTCAAAACAAAAGCGCAGATGCATGCTGAATTCACCAACATTTAAACTTTTCTTTACCTCTTATTATTGGTTCACTAAATAACGATTTCCATCAAAACTTTATGGGTTTGGCACGTTGTGAAAGAGTTGTCGGCTCGGTTGGGTAAATTACCTGAAGCCGGATGTAAAGCGCGGGTCTTTCAACTTGGAAGAGGAACAAAGGACCATGAAATTGCACGAGACACATGGAAACTAGTAAGCTCATAACTCATTTATTTTTTTAATATTTTATATTTTTATGTTCTGAACTAGTTAAACTAAATCGATGCTTTCAAATGAACTGTATTGGTGTTCGAAGATTGCATCTTATTTCCCTGGCAGAACTGATAACAAATCAAGATTGCATCTTATTTTCCTGGCAGAACTGATAACAAATCAAGAACGCGTGGAAATTGTATATCATGATAAAACTGGTAAAAACATGAGATGACCTTTTTCCTAAAAGGAAGAAGGGAGATAGACACAAGAAAGATGAAGCCAACTAGAATGTGTCCGAGGATTCTCTGTTTGCTCAGGTATCCAAAACCATGCGGTCCATTTCCAGAGAAGGGAACGGGCCGAATGAAGTGATTGACAATGACGATTTCAATCCATTTTTGCTAGACATGAGCCAAGACGATTTTTCCTTGGACATGGAGTAATTGGGAGATTGATCCGTTTCCATTCCTTGACCCGTTACCAGCAATGGACCCGTTCCTTGAAGATCTGTTCCCATTCCTTGACCCGCTTGCAATGGACCAAGCTGGTGTCTGGAGAGAGCTCAATCCTACTTATACAAGATGTTGGAATAAATGGTTTTCGACATGTCCGTTTGTACCCGACTTCAACTCGGCTTTAACCTGGCTGATTTGAGTTAACAACACCAATTGCACCATCGCGTAGTGCGTAACTTGATGGTCGTTTCGATAAATCATTTGTCGAAGACCATTGAGAGATGAATGATCAATAAACCGTTGAAGTTGGGAGTTTATGTTTGGGTTTATGTTCCCAAAAAAAATCATCTCACATCATGAGGAAGAGAGGAAAATTGGTGTGTTTATCTACTCCAACCTTAGCATCAAAGGATATGTCATGTGGGCATAGTAATTTGTTGTAGGAGAGAGGACCCAGACAAAGGTCGAACCAGCACACGGCGCTGCTGTTGTCCGTCCGGCTCGGGTTCGGGGTCGTGGCGTGGGCTCGGGATTTACTCTGGTCTATTTATTTTTGGGCATGAAATTAACTTTTTAATCCACGAATTAATACAGTCCTGAACGGTTATGGCCGTTCTTGAACCCTTCAGTGCATATTAAAGGCGTGCTTCCCTTACCAGATTGGCATTCCAAATTCTGAATGCTTTAGCACTTAAACTCTCCCTCCTTAGATTATCCCTTCTCGTCAGCAAGTTTCGTTCGCCGTATGGTAGGAGCCTGAAAATCAAACCTGTCAGGGCTATATTAAATGATACATATATTATTAAATAAAGTTATTATATATCACATTTTTTGAAAGATTTGACGGAAGGGGCATTTATTATCTTAGGGTCTTAGTGTAAACTAACTTTAATTATAAGAGTGCTAGTGCAGTTTTCAGAAAATCGGGGTGGCAATTTTTAACCTTGCTGATGACCTTCATTCTTCCCCCTCCAGAAATTATTACAGAGTGATTCCATCTTGTAACACATAGAATTCGGGATTCTGAAGCAGTTCATAGTATACACCGAGATAGATTGAATAAATGATTTTATCAAAATTTCTCTATCTGTAACAAAAAGAGAGGACTGTTTCCACCCACGCAGCTTGTTCGCAACTTTCTATGGCAGATTTGCGAAGATGTTCGTCCTATATTTTTCAATGGTCGCGGGCAATTCCAAATGTTTCTCGTGGCTGGGCGTATTGTTTACTCTAAGAAGGTGACTGAGGTCTACCTGCAGGTGTTGAGCAACGTTGGAGAACACAACTGATGATTTGTTGAAATTCACCATTTGACCTGACACCTTCTCGTACTTCAGTATCTGTATAATTTCACTAGAAATAGCTCTAAGAAACAAAATACTACCATCAGCGAAAAAATATGTGAAGTTAAAGGATCTATTGTATACGTATAATTTCATTTATGATACTATCGTAATTAACATACACATAAATTTAATAAATGATAGATGAAATCTGAAAAAATCTCGGAATTTTATCAAAATAATATTATCATATAGGATGGATAAAATTTTTGCAATGATGTAAATCATGTTTTTTTAGGAAAAGTAAATCATGTTTTTGTGGGTAGATATTTACTATATATCTATATTATAAAAGATGACGATTGACTTTAAAATGTCTTTTAGACCATTAGATTGAATTAACCCAAGCCCTTAGATTTCACCCACTTATATTTACACCTCCCGAAAATTTAGAGATAATGGAGAGGATAATGAGTAGTGGTTTATTCAACAATTAACAAAAATCAACCGTCATCTTCCTCACTTCTTTCTCCCACTCTCTCTCTTTCTCTCTCTGTAATCCGGATAAATGGGGAGGATAATGGGTAGTGGTAGTTGGTGGGAAATTTTTAACTTTCTCTCTCTTCCACTACAGTTTGTATATTAACAATATAATTAAATGAATGAGAAATTCTCTCTGTAATCTTAATTTTTTGCTAAATTCAATTTATTGGACGTTAATAAAAACTTTTCGCCAAAACATTTCTCAAAATTATACTATTATTGTCACATATTCGTTCTTAAGGTTTTTTGGGGGTAGTGCCCTCGGACACAGGCAATCCCCTAGTCTATTTATATTTATCGAGCTAGCTCACAGTTTTTCAGCATAGATGAATTGGTCCCCTCTTCTGTGTGACATTTTGACCAATGCATCTTTAAGATTCTATAAAAAGTTTCTGCATTCATGCATAACATTGTTTCCATTGCTTCTTGTCTACTGGTTAGATATGAATTGTACAACGAATCTATTAATACTTTTTGTTCTTGAGAGTCAATTTCTATATAATATAGATCTTTCAATATTAGTGCTTATTACTTTCCCTTTTATGAGATAACTCATAAACCTTACACATGGAATTCTATATCGTCGATATTCCTTATCTCCATTTCTTTCAAACTTCTAACTATATCATATTTTCTGTATTTGTTTCACAACGTAGATTCGTGCTGATTGTTCTTTTTTCTTTGACAATATTGATTTTTCGTTGCTACAATGACATGAGCAATAAGTCATATATTTACTGACTTTTTAGATACATGTTATAATGGGAAATGATGGGTTCATTATTAGTTCAAACTACAAGGTTGTATCTTAAAAATCCTATGCCTAGAAAAACCAAAGAGTCACACACTAAGCATTGCGGTTATATCAAATGTCAAGTGAATTTTATTCAACTGTAAAGACTTAAGATAATTAACAGTTCCTTTAGCTTTGATTGACAGGAAATAAATGATAAATTTTAGTTTATTTTTTTGTTCCATTTCATGGGTAAAAAGAAAAGACAAGAACGGAGTTACCATAACAAGTCTCCTGGTATTGATGGTTTTACCGGTTTTTTAAAAGCTTCTGGCATAGCATCGGTAAAGATGTTAGTGAGTTTGTGCCAAATTTCTTCATTAACTGCTGCAGCCCTCCGGATATTAACATAACTTTAATTTTTGTTATTCCCAAATGTGACAATCCTGAGAGTATTCAGCAGTTTAGACCTATTAGTCTGTATAATAAGGGTGTCACTAAGTGTATTGTGGACAAAATCAGACCTATTCTTAACAAGATTGTGCCCCCTATCAGAGTAGCTTTCTCCCTGGTAGATCTACCAAAGACAATGTTATCATTAGACAAGAGATTATCCACACTCACAAGAAAAGGAAGGATAAACTGAGGGGATGATTATTAAAATTGACCTTGAAAAATCTTATGTTAAGCTTTAGAAAGTTTATTAATGAGACCTTGGCATTCTTTGGTTTCCATAATAACCTGATCAATCTCATCATGAGATGTGTGATTAGTGTGAACACGACCATAATTTGGAACAAAGAGACCCTCCCTGAGTTTAAAACCAGTAGAGGCCTCCGTCAGAGAGATCCCTTTCTCCCGACTTGTTTGTGCTTTGCATGGAAAGACTTTCCCATAAAGTTCTGGAGTTGGCTGCGGAAAAGAAATGGATGGGCCTCAAAGCGTCTAGAAATGGCCCCATTATTTCCCATATTTTCTATGCTGGCGACTTGATGTTTTTCGGTAAGTGTGATAATGTTACTTATTTATCCATAAAAGCAGTTCATGACGATTTTACTAACATCTCTGATTTAACTGTTAACTCTACTAACTCCAAAGTTTTTTTCTCTAAAAATACCACTAAACCTATCAGAAATTTTGTTAAAAAGTTGATTGGTATGCCTGAGACTACTGATCTAGGTAAATATCTTGGTATTAACCTAGTTCACGACATATTTAACAAGAATAGTGGTGCTGATATTTTGACTAAAATGAATAAGAAGCTGTCTGGATGGATTAGTAGTATACTTTCTATGGCCGGAAGAGTGACGTTGTGTAAAAGAGTCCTTGCTACCCTCCCTTCCTACACCATGCAAGTTCATCCCCTCCCCATTAACATCTGTAACAAAATTGTTAAGATCTGCAGAGATTTCATTTGGAGTGATACTATTGATAAAAGAAAGATCCATCTTATTAAGTGGGATACCCTCTGCCTTCATAAAGATAAATGTGGATTGGGTATTAAGAAAGTAAAACACCAAAATGATGATCTTATTTCTAAACTTGGTTGGGTGTCTGCTTAGAGAACAACATTTGGTGTTTTCTCGTATTGATGGTTTTAATGCCGTTTTTTAAAAGCTTCTGGCATAACATCGGTAAAGATGATATTGAGTTTGTGTCAAATTGCTTCATTAAATGCTGTATCCCTCAAGATATTAACATGAATTTAATTTTTCTTATTCCCAAATGTGACAATTCTCAGAGTATTAAGCAGTTTAGACCTATTAGTCTGTGTAATGTCGTTTATAAGGGCATCACTAAGTGTTTTTGGGGAAAAAATATCTCAGGAATAACAGTTTTGGTAGCGCTAAGAAACTAGTTGCTCCTCCCCTATTTGGAGAGGTATTCCTTGCACTGAGCATTACATAAGAGATAATCTTAAGTGGAGTATTGGTAATGGTAAAAATGTGTCAATTTTGAATGATTGGTGGTGTGGGGAGAAAGCTATTGGTCCTCCTCTTGACCAAAGCCTTCTCCACATGAAAGTTGTCGACATTATCTCCAGTGATAATTGTTGTAATTTTTATACCATTGTTATGGAGCTTGACGATGATACTAAACACAATATTTCTAGCACTATCATTCCATCGTTAAGCAATACGGAGGACTACCCTTTCTTGAAAGGATCCCTTTCTGGAACCTTCACTGTTTCTGCTGCCTATAAAGCCATTAGTGTTGGCTGCGATCAAACTTATGGTGTGGGTGGTGGAGATTTGATAAGGCTTTGGAAACTTAGAGTACCGAACAAACTTATCCACTTCCTTTGGACTATGCTTCATGGCAAGACTCTGACCAATATGAATATTGAATACAAAACACAGGCATAACTGAGATTGATACTTGTGATATCTGTACCATGAGTGTGAAGATCATAATTATCTTTTTAGAAACTGCAGTAAAGTGGTTGGTATTTGGATACATTTATGGGGACATAGTTGGAGTTTATCTAACATGAACACTCCATTAACTGATTGGATTCTTTATAACATAAAAAAGAAAGAGCATGTGGGAGGTGTGGAACATCGTACTCTGTTCGTCATTACTCTTTGGAGTATCTGGCGTAGATGGAATAATGTTATTTTTAATAATTCTACGGAGACTTATATGGTTTATATGTAGATGATCAGAAAGCTGTCTGAGCTCACCCATGGAGCTTTCCTTTCTTTTCCAAAGTTATTCTACTTTAAATTATCTCCGAAAAGTTCTCATTGGTGTATCCCTTTGGCAGGTCAATTCAAACTGAATGTGGATGGTTGTGTGAGGATGGACAATGAGCAAGCATACATTGGAGCAGTCTTCCGGAACAGCAATGGAGATTAGAAGTTGGACTTCATTAGCAGAATTAGAGGCTGCACTACCTTGGATAGTGAGATTTGGAGCATCTACAGGGGGCTCACGGTAGCCTACAACAAAAATTGGATCTACCTGGAGATTAAAAGCAACTGTAGCGAAGTGGTGAACATTTTCCAAGGCAACATCAATTTTCCGACCTCTATGAGTACTCAAGTTAATGATGGAAAAGTGATGCTTAGCAGGATTGTGGGATGAATCAAGTATGTTGAGAGGGATGCGAATGAGGTGGCTGATGCACTTGCCAATATGAGGGCGGAACAAGTGGACCACCTGAAGTTACTTGATAAAGCCCTGGACAATATCAATAGGCTTCTCATCGCTGACCGTCTTGGTGTTGGAATGTTTTTCTAAAGTTCTCTTGTTTTTGTTGTCTCTTATGTTTGTTGTGTAAGAATTATTGTCTTTATTTTCCGACGAAGCCAAAAAACATATATATATATTATTTCTCGTTTATACATATTCAAATTTCAATACCTAGTACTCCATAGATAGATCCAATTGTGTAGGAACAATTATCACTTTCGGTCATATGGTTTGTAGAGGAACCCTACATTCTCTGATTCACTTGACACGTGCAATTTCCTTTCCATCGATACATCCTGCAATTTGTACTTGAATTATGTATGCATTTGCTTGTTCAGTTAATTCCATAGTCTTTTATTATTTCTCTCCGAAATGAAACTATATATTTTTAATTGTCATGCTATGGATTCTGCATGAATATTAGGGTTTTCGTAAGTTTTTGCAATTCTTGTGATCGCAATATCGAGTTTTTGATTTACTCGTTTCAGTTTTTTTCCGGAGATTTATCCTTAAATTTTTACTTCCTCGCAGCCCACTTTCTTGTACGTTTTAGGGATCACATATAGATTATGATTTGGGTCAGATCAATTGGTTTTTGAATCTCTATACCTGAAATTCACTCGATGCGCTTTTTGTACTTTTTGTACTTTTTTGTACTTTTTGTACAAAAAAATTTGATATAATTTTATTTTTTTTGTTCTTCTTTTAGACCTTCGAAATAGTTTTCTAGTCTTTCTCAAAAAAAAAAAAAAATATAGTTTTCTAGTTATTCTTAAAAAAAAAAAAGAAATAGTTTTTTGGCTGTGCAAACCAACTAGAATGGTGGCCTTGGTCGTACCCACTCTGAAACCTAGTGGCTATGTTTTTTGTCCCATACTCCCCCTGCTAGTATAGATGTTAGAGTTACGCAGGGTAATACATTGTGGAGCCAAATGCAAATTTCTATATCTCTAGGATCGTAATAGTAATTATCGAAAGTCAATTAAGAGCATGTTTTTTTCTCGTAAGTTCCCCCAAGTTAGGGGTGCAACTTGGACGGGCTGAACCCGACCAACCCCAACCCAACCCGGACTAAAGTCGGGCTTGGTCACATGTTTTCAGTAATTTTGGACGGGCTCGGGCAAAAATTCTCAACCCGAAATGCAATTAGGGTCGGGCTTGGGTACTGATATTAAACAACAGGCCAGCCCGAATTGCCCGAGTTGTATACACATTACCTATAAATGTTATATTTTGAGAGTATTATATAGCATATTTACCAATTTTTTTTAATTAATTAGTGATACTTTTTAATTATGTCTATTTTCTTGACTAATAGATTTTTTTTTCACAAAATATTTAGTATTCTCTTGTATAAGTTGACAATGTTTTAACCCACTCTAACAATGTATAGACATTATTTTTTATCCTTAAATAAAAAATGTGAAGTGTCTACATTCGGAATCTATATTTGTATGTAAGCTATTAACTTGACTTTCAGATGACAGTTTTAATTGAGTTGAATGTGATAATTATATTAATTAATTTAGTTTAATGGGCTAGCCCGAATTCAACCCGAACCCGAATTGGTTTGTTCGAATTTGGGCTTGGACGGGCTAGCAATGGTCCTAACCCAGGCTGGGCTGTGCTTGGGCAACCCTGTCAGAACTCGGGCTTGGGCTTGGACAAGGGTGTCAACCCGCCCAGCCCGCCCGAGTTGCAGTCCTACCCCCAGTTCCCCCATTTCTTGTATCTCCTCTTGTCACTCTTTTTTTAATATCATTACTTTCCCCTTATTCATGCCTAATTATAAATCAACCCAAAAAGAAATCAAAGCTCCCAAAAATCCCTTTTATCTCAATTGTTACCATTAGCTTCCTTTAAAAAAAAATATAACTCCTTCCCTAAAAAAAAATATAAAAATAAAAATGTAACTTCGTATACCTATTGCTATTCTTATTCCTATTCCTATTCCTAATCATAGAAACCTCCTAAATCCCCTTCAACCTCACGGTACCTACCGTCCCTCTCCCTCACGTTTCCTTCTTGTCCTTCAACCCGTACCAAACCCATCAAAAAGCCACCAACCCCTCTGTCTCATAATGTTACATGAAACCCAGAACCACCATCACCAACTCTACCTCACCTCCAATGAAGACCACCGCACCATCATCATCTTCTCCACCACCTGTGAAGATATCTCCGGAAACCCACAGCTCTAGAAGACCCCCCTGAAGCCCCCACTCTCCCAGCTCTCTCTCTCACTCTCTCTGTCTGTCGTCTCTCTTGCTTGGACGGAGTCCAACGCCAGAAACAACTGCAGCAGAACAGCGCACGGTCACTGCCCGTCGATGCTCGTCGGTTTGGCGTTGGTATTGCCGGATTCATCCCCTTCGCTTGTCTCGTCATCCCGGCAGCAGAACCTGTAAGTACTTGTTAGTTTATTTTTTTTTTTTTTTTTTCTTTTCCCCCTAAAACTCAGATTGTTCCCATGCATTTCATGTATTACTTGCCAATATATATAATTAACTCTTTTACTCAGTTACGAATCTTCGCGATATCCCTCAGGTTGCTTTCTCGTTCTTCTCGTCGAGATCGTAAAGCAACACTCGTGCCGTAGGTTCTAATATATAATTAGTTCGATTTGCGCATGCTCCGCGACCACTCCAAGTTTCGTAGTTTCATCAATACCTCCGTAGATAAAGACTACATTTGGGTTCCCTCAAAATTACTACCTCCGCTTTTTCTTTGGTGAAAGTGACATAAATACAGGTAAAAAAAAGTCGAATGGGAAGATCCCAGAGAAACTGATACGGGTTTCCGTATCATTATAATTAGCTATTTATTAGTTAATCAATAATTGTGTTATTTATTTGTCAATTTATCTATTTAAAGCATTGTAGTATGTTCAATATTATCCAATCTATAAGAATATTGTTCTCTCCCTAACTCTTGTCTCTACTCTCGTCTAATCTCATCTTCTCCTAATTTCTTCATCTAAATCTTTAGTTTATTCTCCTAAATCTCTTCAAAATCTCTATTATCGATACGATCACGTATCATAAACGGAGGTAGTAAATAATTTCAACTTCTTCCTTCAAGATTCTAAGTAATGTTTATCATCCCAGGAAATTAACTTTAGGGTTTAGTTTTGTTCTTACAAAAATGTTGTTACTTGTTTTAATTTCTCATTGCTCAACTACATATTAAGTAGTAGTGTACTCTTTTTAAATCGGTTAGAATGCGCTTTGCGGAAGCACAATACTACTTGTTAGGAACCAAGGAGAGTGATTAGACGAAGAACAAGAACACACAAGATTTTAAGGTGGTTCACTAGCTTTGAGGCTAGCTACAACCACGGTCAAACCGAACCAATTTATTGATGAGAATCCAATTATAGTCAACCACACAATGTTAGTCTCGACTCTAGGTCTTTATGTAGGCCTAGGATACTGGCTTGTGCCTAAGGAATCGGTTAAACCATTCCAAAACTAAACAAGGAAACAACGAAACCGCCCCAGCCCCGACGTCTTCCTGCAAGATGACAATTGTCTTTGCACGAAGACTCTTCGCATGGAGACAACTTGTCTTCGCAAGAAGAGAAAGAAAAACTTCATTCTCGATTCCTTTTTTTGCAAATTGCTTTGCCGCTTCTCCAATTCAATGCTAGGTTTTGATCACCAAAAAACATAACAAATATCCACCTTGATCAAAACTCCCCAGCAACCAATCCAATGCTCTTCTTCAATCTAATTATGGATCCTCACGATCAAGAACCCCTTCACCCAATTCACCAAATATTTTCTCCGATTGACATCCGTCCTTTCAACGAACACACCAATTGTGGTTGCACCTCCGACAATCAAATTCGAATCTCTCCACCCAAATCGAAACGATCAATCCATCTACCGATAGAATGTATTCCGAATTTGCAATATTGGAACACATCCACTATGCGCCACAACAAGCGAATCTTTGCGTCTCAATAATCACATAGAATTGTATGTCTCAATCATCACACCACCAATGCACCATGACAACAATGCATACCCCAACGTCACGCCAATGACACTTCGTGACACATGTGCCTATCAAACAAGACATGCCAATTGAGCCACCAATACTTACCGCACCAAGACGCAAAACAAGACACACCCAATAACGTGCCAATCAACCAATGCATGCACAATAACACGCCGCCAATCAATACATGCCAAATAAAATGTAACCAACCCCATCCGGGCCCAATAACGCGCTATCAATTAATCGCCTGCCCACAAGACATCTCAATTGCTCCATGCCACGAGCCAAATACGCCGGTTGATTCGAGCTATCTCCACTTTGACTTGAATCCTCCTAGCAACCAGAACAAGATCACTCCATGTCGATGCTCCAACTCTTACGAGTTCTTGCAACGGATGAGCCCGATTGAGATCCAGACGCCCACTACTCCATGTTGGAAGCCCGATTGCGCCGGAATGCCAATTGCACAAAGAACTCGATCGCTCCTCCAACAAGGAACCGATTGTTCCCCCAACAAGGAACCCAATAGCTCCCACAACAAGGAACTAAATTATTGGTGGTGGGTGTATCACTAACATCATTATCATTAAAACGATTGATCTTCATCCAAAACGAATTCGCCATCACTCCTCACCAGAAACCCTAACCCAACAAACAGGCTCTGATACCACATGTTAGAATGCACTTTGTGGAATCACGATACCACTTGTTAGGAACCAATAAGATTGATTAGACAAAGTATAAGAAGAAGAAGAACACAAGGTTTTAACGTGGTTCGCTAGCTTTTAGGCTAGCTATATCCACGGCCAAGTCGAACCAATTTATTGATGAGAACCCAATTACAATCAACCAAAAAATGTTAGTCTAAACCCTAGGTCTTTATATAGGCATATGATACTGACATGTTCCCAAAGAATCGGTTAAAACATTCCAAAACTGAACAAAGAAACAACAAAATCGCCCCAGCCCCGATGTCTTCCTACAAGAAGACAATTGTCTTCGCACAAAGACTCTTCGCACAAACACAATTTGTCTTCACACGAAGAGAAACACAAAACCCCAATCTTGTTCTTAATTCCTTGATTTTCCAATTGCTTTGCCGCTTCCTTAATTCAATGCTAGGGTTTTGTTCACCTAAAAACATAACAAAAACTTGTACATACAACAAGTATGTAGTTAAACTATGGCATTGTGAAAAAAAAAAAAAACTTCTATTAACAAGTTCGTCCACATTCATTGAAAATTATGTGTCCACCACAGCTCTTGTTTCTGTTAGTTCACTTTCATGTCCCTTGAAGTACTTATTTTAGTTTTTTGGACATTGTCTAGTTTTTATATTCAATTTGAACTTGTTCGAAACACCGTGAAGGACAATAGAATGGACATAGGGTTTATCACATAGTTGTTAGGCTAAAAAAGGCTTAATAACTTAATGCATACCCCCAGTATACCGAAACGGGCACATTGCAACCCCCACTTCTAGAATAAGTTGATTGCATCCCCATTTGCAATAAACATGTCAATTTGAAACTGGTAAAAATGACCATCCAAACACTAACGGATATGGAGGGGCAAATTTGTCTTAAAACATAAAATCAACAAAAAAAATTGAAAAAATGAAAATAAACAAAATAAATATTGAGAAGATGAGAGAGATGGGAACAAGATATGGCTCTCGATTCCTTTAATCCCCATCCTTTTTGCTCTAGATCCCCCCTCTCACTCATCTATCTCTTTTGTCTCTCTCGATTCACCTCTCACCGCTGCCAATGAGGACACCGGATTGAGGAGATGGAGTGGTTGGGTGTCACCGCCTCTGCCTTCGTCGTTCCTCTGTTATCTCTTTACTCTGATCTGATTTTTGGTCTGCTAAAATTGGAATGACGGATTTTGATTTCGAATTTTCTCAATTTTTGGACCGATTTTTTATTTTAGCGGTGTCGACTTGACCTGGAGATGAGGAAGAAGCAGGGGGTTAATTGATAGTGTGACATTTATGGTAGAGAAGAAGGGTATGCAGTGGGTGTTTGCAGGTCTAGCCGGAGACAATAGCGGCGATGGGAGAGGCGGAAGACAATTGTGTTCTGGTCGTAAGTTCTTAGACATTTCATCTTTGTGATTTTCAAAACTCTTGAGTACTGCCACTGGGTTCCATTGGTTTGGATCTGCTGTTGATGTTGTTGATGTTAGACTGTTATGAGTCATCAACAAGCCCATTTGGTGCACATTTGACCATTGATCTTGCAAGTTGCAATTTTGTTGCCAATTCTTGTTTGGATATCCTGTTCTTGCTGCTCATAGTTTGGGTCATTTCTATGTCATCAGCAAGTGTCTTGGTTTCTTCTAATCTCTAGTTGAAACAACCAATTAGTTTGATTACTAGCTGCTCGTCTCCATCTCTGCTATCACATTCACCTCAAATAATTTTATGGTTTTAAGCTGTAGGATTATGATTTAATCGAAATGTTACTGCATTGAAGGATTAAACTCATAAATTAAGAAGACGAGAAATGCATTTGACCAGAATCTGGGAGGTTGCAGCGTCAATATGATGGTGGTTGTGGCTTTGTTCTTATTTTTATCGAATAAACCATCTTACCCAAAAAAAAAGGACTTGTTTGTCAACTAACAGTGCATTCCGTTAAGTAATGGACGAAATTTTTTTACCAGTTTCAAATTGACATATTTTTTGAAAATGGGGGATGCAACCACCTCATTCTAGAACTGGGAGTTGCAATGTGCTAGTTTCGGGATACTGGGGGTATGCTTTAAGTAATTAATCCGCTCAAAAAATATGTTTTGAAGCGATAATCAACCCGGAATTTCAATCGCTAAGTCTAAACAAAAAATTCATAAAAAAGTAGTTACTACACAATCTAGTAGGTCGCTGCAAGTCTGAAAAAGGATTGCTGGAAGCGCATTTTTGATCGCTGAAAGTCATAAAATAATTGATGACGATGGACATACAAAAAAATTGATTAGAGGAGTTCTTTGTCAAATTTTAGATGAATCGAGTTGAGAATTTATGTTGTAGGCGTAATAAGGGTAATTTTTTAGATCGTTGGTAGTATCTAAAAATGAAATAAGTCGGGGGAGTTCAAATAATTGTTTTTTTATACTTCTCAAGAAAAAATGTTTTTAGGAAATTAAATGTTATCGTTTCGATCGTAAACATTAAGACTTCGTAAAATTATAGGGATAATAGATATAATGGTATATAAGATTTATTATGATTCTATTGGGATAAGACATAATTAATGAATTTTTGTCCCTGAGTGTTTGATTAGTTATGAGTATTCGGTAGAATATGAGTTTAAAAATTAACTTATGCTAACTTTTCCCAATATTTCCAAATATGCTAACACGACTAGCTTGCGGCGCCATTGTTTCCTTCATGTCTTACCTGTTTATTTTTGCAACTTCAAGTGATACTTTCATTATTTAGAAACTACTACATGCTTTGAAAAAGAATTATTTTGAACTATTATATGAATTAAAATACGTAAGCAACATAAAGCTTTAAATTGCTGAATCTGGGATTGTGATGGATTACTGTTATTATGGGATTGCCGAAAATGCTGCTCACCTATTAAACTAGTTTCAATTTGCCCCGAGTCGCTCTTAATACTAAATTTTTCTGGGTAAAAGAGCACTTAAGGAGGTTTCAACATCTCACCGACTCCTCATGGAAGTCAAATCATCCCTAGTAAATAGCTCCTAATTCTCAAACTCTCATGCCACAAAGGCGGGCACGAAAACTCTACTTCGAATGATGAAGCGACCAACAACCAAAGCTTTGAACCCCTGGGGACGAGGTGAGAAACGAATAGATCCACCTGTACTCGCAATATAGTATGTTTCAGTAGACCATACATCCCTTTCGAGCTATCTTCTTACCTAGACACTTAGGCATAAATACATGATTAGTGAAACTAATATACGCCACCCACTTAAGGCCATGGTAGCTAAGAATGGATTTGATTTTGGATTTACATCATCATACAAGTTAATATAAATGAATCTTTTTTGGATTTGAAAACTAGCATATTATGGATACATATTTGAAATGAAAACATATTGGATATGGAAGCCTTAATTCGGGCTAAGGAATTTGGGCTAAGGAATTTGACATGAAAACTCATTTTTCTCTTCGTCTTTTCTCTCTAGTGTACTGTGTAGAGTAAAAATGAATCTAGACTGAATTTTCATAGCCTATAAATTGTTTTTATAGCTAGAGATATTCATATTTGCCCTTAAATCCAACATTTTGGATTAGTTAGCATTCTAGTCCACAATTTCTCCTTAGTCCAACTAATGAGCACCTTTTAGAATTTAGTCCAATCAATCATTATTGTTGTTATTCCAACTAATGAGCAACTCATTCTAATTTTCTATTCTTGTGAGTGACTCAGTAGGTTCCTAATTACCTTGGCCTTAATAACAATTATTACAAAAATTTAGAGGCATCTAGCAATACATCAATGCTAACCAAATAATAGAAATGCCAGTAATCTGACTAACCTCTGTGACCAATGTTACCACGTTGTATAATCCCTTTGTCTCATCTATCCAGATTGGACACAAGACATAGAGTGTCACACTTTTATATCCAATCTATAGTTGCTTGATCTGTGAGTAGACTTAGGTAAACAAATAACATCAATATCTCATATTGATTATTCGAGCATGGCCATGCATTTCCCTAAGTCTCACTCATCGAGTAGCCCTGAATATTTACTCCCGTTATGTAGGAGGGAAAAAAATCTATCAACATCAATACCATCTCTCAGCTTGCTCCATATCATCCCCGATTATCGCATTATAGTTACCAAGTTACGGTGTAGCGTTTGACGATATCAGAACATGATAATTCACAACTAGAGTATCTAGTGACATCAATTCGAAGGATCACAACACCATCGTCACTATGAGAAGCGCTTGTGACATTCACATAACTCTCATGTAGCCTTCTCATGGCGGATCATTCAGTACGCCATTAATTCTAATGCGTACCCATGTGTAAGACTTGATATCTCCATATCTATCTACTCAAATGCTAGTCTCAATGCAATACAGTTGTTTTAATTAACTATAGTACTCAACTAGGGATATTGAAGAATATAACATTATATTCTACGAACTTCATTCATGTTAACATATCTCCACATAAATAACACAATGAATAGCAAGTCCATTTCAATGTCACGATAAATTGATTGTCTCTAGGGCATACTCCAACATTCATGTACACCCCAGAGATCACATCACGTACTCAAGAAAAAATTCCAATCTCAACAATAAAATATGTTATAAGAAATGTGATTTTACAAAATTTAAACAGATGGGACGTTAGGGTGCAAGTTAAAATCAAATTCATCTCCCTTGATTTAATAGTTTTGATCGAACAAGTGATTGCTCTCCAGGAATACAAAATAAAATAGTGAAATGACTATGTCATAAGTTTTTAATTAATCTGTATTAGTGTAGCTATATCCTTGTTAGTTATGTCTGAGGCATTTATTAAGAAAATCACCTCCGTTTAAGCTTCCGTGCATTGTAAGGACGGGGGGTGCATGTTCAAACCGAAAAAACCGCAAACTGAATCGAAGCGAGCTAAACCGAACCAAAACAAACCAAACCGAGCACGAACCATAAAAAATAAAAAATTGTACCGGACCGAACCGATTAAACCGCACTAAACCGTTTAAACTGTATTTCATACATATCTGGTATCATAAACATAATATGACTATTATCTCATGTAGAGTATTGAAATTACGTTCATGTTCCCTTAGTTCGAGCTCGAGTTTTGCATAAAAGATTCATAGACAATCAAGCAAATAATTGTAGATTTGATTGATTTGACTTTAGTCTCTAAATTTGAACTATTTTTTACATTTTTTTACTCTTTTTAGGTTAAATCTGACTTTTAAGTAATAATGTGTATTAACATGTAAACCGCCATCTTAAACCGAACGGAAACTCCTAAAACCGAGACTGAGGAAAAATCAAACCGAAATTAAGCCGATTCGTCAAGGTTCGTTTGCTCAAACCGGACTGAACCAAACCGTTTGCACCCCCTAGTAAGGAATATTATAAAACTATGTTAACCATCGTTTATTTATACGCTCACTGGTTAGGTTCATAGTCAAGCGTATATAAAATGTTGTAATAGTTTTAGGGTTTCATAACGTGAATTTTTTTTCTCTCTCTATATTCTTTTTTGCTAACAAAGCTCTGGCTCTCTCTCGAGAAGCGGCTGCACCGTCCTCATCCACTTATTCTCTTCCCCAAATATCAAATTCCTCATTCCCTACAAACTATTTGAATCTAACTACGCCATTCGAAAATTTTGAAAGCCACTCCCACATAGGAGTCTCTTAAACATGTCATCGGCAAAATCACTTTTTTGCGGCTCTTCTCTCCTTTTAGATTATACATATGCATCTCTATCTTGCTCCGGAATTCTACGATCAATGTCTGATTTTCACACCCTAGCTAAGGATTGAGGTTTACATCCAAAAGATCAAACGGATCTAAGAAGGTTAGTTTTTTTTTTTTCTTGTTGTCAATGACGATGGGGATATGCTTCTCTATACTCTCTATAGCCTTGCATGAGTCTAATACCTTTGGATATTTCATCAGTATCAAATTTGAAATGATTTATCTCCCTCAGCTGTATGTCCTACTGTGAACCGTAGAAGAGATGATTGAGTAACATTTTAATCTCATTGATCGAGCTTTGGAATTAGCTCTGATGGACAATCCAAGGGTCGCACCTCTTCCTGACGTCAGCGTTGACACTCTAGTTTTTGTAGCGATGATCGAATGATTGGTCGATGCGGTCGTTTTGCTTCACATGGTGGTTGTCGAGGTGGTTCGTGTGGTTACAGAGGCAGTGGTCATGGATATTCACGAAGTTATGGTGGGTTTTGTGGTCTTGGTACGATAACTCGAGGCACTCAGGTTTGACTAATTCTTTTTAAGTTATAATTTTTTTCTATTGAGTGTCGTATCGGATTTCGTGAGTTCTATTCTACAATACATTGTTACCATAATTTGAATTAAATTTTTCCAGAAAAAATGGCTCATGAGCATCTATCTCCTTTGTGCTTGATTGAGTTAAATATCAAAATCTTGAGATGGCGAGAGCCACGTGTTAAGTGGCTGTCATCAAACATATCACTTGTCGTCGCGTCTAATCCAAGCTCATCCTTAAGATTGTTGATCCATTCTTGATCGCACTCCATTTCTTTGTTACTATCTTCTAATTGTTGTAAAAGGTTTGAGCTCTGAGAAACTGCTTGGTCCTTAGTTAGAGGCTCATTGGACTGGAAAGGGTCTTCGATTTCCATAATTTCACAAAAGTCCATATCATTCTTAAAGGAACTTATCTAGTAAAGTGTTATTGAATTGATCATTACCGAGAACTTCATCTAGCAAAAACCGCGGAACTGACTTTCACCAAGAACTTCCTTCAGCATTAAATTTGGTCGGGTTCTATTAGTAAAATATGCAATCGTAGATATTGGGTGTGTTTGGATGAGTTTAATGCGGAGTAGATTATTAGTAGCAAGAGATGGATGTATAAAAGCTAAATAGAGCAAAATCGAGTATATTGGTAATCAATACTACTACTAAATTATGAATGCAACGTACTAAAGTTTGTTTAATCGACTTTTAAATCAATGATAACTTCATCACCGTTTGTTTGATGGAGTATATCAGGAAATGGCCGTTTGATGGAGTATATCAGGAAATGGCCTCAAAACAAGGACCGTACATTGTAAGGATTGCAATGCAATTATGTGAACAGTTGTGTTAACCATTGTAGGATTTAATAATGTGGCCGTAACATATACTCAAGGAAATGAATTCAGAGATCTCTTCCGAAAAGATCTCATTGTAAGTATGATAGCCTTTATATGTGGCGCAATACTATCGAGTACATAGTACACATAATCCATTTGATGTACAAAATATTATGCAAACAATTTTATATTAAAATTGATGAGAAGACATTAATTAAGGGACTTTATTGCCAAAAGAGTTAATTTCAGAAAAGAGAAGTATTTATATTCTTTTTGTATCCTATTACAAAAACATGCACGTATCCTATAGAGTTCTAACAGTTGTACACGATGTTTTAAGAAAATTTTAAATTGTCCAAGGTTGACTGAGACAAATTAATATATTTATGCTTCTGAAAAATTGATATATATATATTATGAATTTCCATAAATGGGTTGTGTGAGGATAATCATAGCACATGACTCTTATTGGCTAATGAGTGAGTGAATACTCCCTCCATTTAATTAGTCTCCTCTCTTTCTTCACTATATATATGTATATCCACCATTACGCTAGAATTATCATTTACAACATGGGCAGGGCACCTTGCTGTGACAAAACGAAGGTGAAAAGAGGTCCATGGTCTCCAGACGAGGACAGGGTCCTCGTCAGTTATATTACCAATAATGGGGTAACAAACTGGAAGGCTCTCCCTCAGGAAGCCGGTAATATCTCTCTCTCTCTCTCTCTCTCTCTCTCTCTCTCTCTCTCTCTCTCTCTCTCTCTTCATGCATCGCATAAAACCATTTTCCGGTTCAGTTTTGTTGAAAGCTTCATAAATTTTAGTTTCCTTCAAATTCCCGAAAACTAGATTGTTGTCCTGAATTTTATATAACAGTAACGATCTTTCTGATGATTGTCAGTAAGTTTGTCGGTAACCATAGATACGATAGAATTTTACGTCTAATACTTTGCGCGTAGACTTAGTCGCGCCGCAAATTTTATGAGTGGACATTGGAAATACTTTAATTGTTTATTTTTTAATTAGATAATAGGTAATTCAAGTTTCCATTTCTGTCAAAATCAGAGTACACCATAGATACGATAGAATTTTACGTCTAATACTTCACGCGTAGACTTAGTCGCGCCGCAAATTTTATGAGTGGACTTAGTCGCGGGTAGACTTAGTTCCATTTCATTTTTTTTTTTAAGTTTGATAAATTTTAATTTCCAGCTTTCAATTGCATCCTTAAATTCCGGATAACTAGATTGTTGTCCTGAATTTTATAAAACAGTAACGATCTTTCAGATACTTGTCGGCGAAATATGTCAGTAACCATAGATAAGATAGAATTTTGCGTCTACTATTTGAGACCGATATTTTTAGCTGCTCCAAGAGCATGCACATACACTTATTTGCGCCGCGAACTTTATGAGTGCAACATTGGAAATATTTTAATTCTTTAGTTTTTAAACAATAGGATTTAGGTTCCCATTTCTGTGAAAATCAGAGTACATGCATTATTACTTTTGTTACCATGTATTATCAATTGATTAACAAACCATTTAATCATTTTTTTATTTACAGGTTTGGCGAGGTGTGGAAAGAGCTGTCGGCTGAGGTGGGTTAACTACCTGAGGCCGGACGTTAAACGGGGACCTTTCACAATGGAGGAGGAAGAAAGGATTATGAAGTTACACGAGACCCTAGGGAACAAGTAAAGATTATAATTCAGTTTACATTTATTTTTTATTTTTTTTTTTATTTTATCTATTTTTATTAATGACGATTAATTGTACAGGTGGTCGCAGATTGCGTCTTACTTCCCAGGGAGAACAGATAATGAAATAAAGAATGTCTGGAAATCCTACTTTGTGAAGAAGCTGGCGAAGACGGGAGGTAACCTTTTGCCCAAAATAAAAAAGGGAGCGATCCACAACAAAAATGAATCCAACAAGAACATTTCAGGAAATTCTCCGTTTTCTCAGGCATCGTCATCGTTGTCATCCATTTCCATAGAGGGAAAGTCGCCCAATGGTCTGCTTGGTATTGACCCGTTCGACCCATTTTCACTACAAGCTGCAATGGGTAACTTTCAATTCAACATGCAAGCTGCTATTTCCAGAGAGGAAAACTGGCCCAATGGTGTAATTGAAAATGACCTATTTGACCCATTAATATTATTCCAAGATATGGGTAACTGTCAGTATGAAAATGTGCAAGATGATATTTTCTTGGACATGGAGTGGCTAAATAATTTGGACTCGGAAGATCCATTTCCATTACTCGACCCGTTACCGGCAGCAACGGGCCAAGCGGTGTTTGCAGAGAGCTCAATGCCGTTTGTACCAGAAGTTGGTGGTGACGTAAACAAAGAGACATTGGGCTGTGATCAGGAGTGGGTTAACTACCTCGAAAATTTTCCAGAAGACCAGCTGACAAACGAGGTGTTTGATGACGACTACTTTGCACCGTTGTTCTCGCCACCATCTCCAAAATAGTTGCTCTTTATATCGGCAAGCATACCAACAATTAGTCATTGTTTAAGAATAAGTTGTCACAATAGACAAATGATAGCAAGAAGTTAGTAGTCATTTTTCAATAATAATTACGAGTTGTTGGTATATCTCCCAAGTGAAAGTCGCAGTGGGAGGGAAAGGGTCTTTGTCATGGTATGGTTGATTTTGGATGTCAAAGTTAAAGTTTTAAGTTTGTCAATAAAGATTTGCCCATTATCCAATTTTACTATCACTAATTTAATATTATAATATATTTATTTATTTTCGGACAGTGTTTTGAATGGAATGCCAAAATTTGACTTGTTATTTCTCTGATGTAGTATTTATAGTTTTTTTCTAAATGTATTATTTATAGTTGATAAGACATTAATTTTTTCATCAATTTTATATTGGATTTAAAAATTTGTCGTGCATTGCACGGATTAATGCTAGAAAAAGTACATATTGGCTTAGAAAAAAATAAATAAATTGAAACATAAGGAACAAAACATTGTTAAACATGATGATTATTACCAATTAATCTTCCAAAAAATGTGAAAAGGCAAAGATTCAATTAAACTTCTAAAAATAATTTATAAAAAATATTAAAATTTATTACATTACTTCTGATTGAAGAACTTGTAAATGATTTGAAAATCAGAGAAAATTGAATCATATAAATAATATTAAAACCCATTTTAATATATAATTATATAATAAAAGCTAATAACTATTTTTGAAATTAAATAATTTTAACTAGAAAAAATAGGTTATGATTAGGAAATGAATCGTGATTAAATTATCGTCATGTAAATTATAAGTTACTTTACAATAACTTAGAAACTTTACTTCCATAATTCTCTCTCCCTCTTACTATACCCGTATAAATATAAAAATTATAAATAATATTTCGCAAGGGTTTTTGTAGTTTCACCTGCTTGGAAGAAAGGCTACTACATTTTACAATATTATTCTATGATTCAATTTTGAAGGTAAAACAATTCAAATGTATAAACTTAACTGACTGAAAGTTTGAAAATCATGGAGGGAAAAAATTCAACCAGGAGTATAAAATAATCTTCCAAAAATTGCAATAATCGAAATTGAATGAAAACTTTTTTTAAAATACCCGGTAGGTACGGCGCGGGAATAAACCCCGAATCTATTTAACCGGGCTCCCAACCCGCAAACAGTAAATCTGACCCAGAAATTACATAAGCCCAAACAGAAAACTGATCATAACTTAACCTAGCTCAGCCCACTCAAGTCATGTGGGCCAACTCCTCCACAATAAAATCAAGAGCATACGAAAGAAAAGAGACCCACCGTTTTTTAGCTAGCCCAGTTCTTGCCAATTTGTGGGCAACACAGTATTTGCCGACCTACTGCTCTCGCTTCTCCATTGCACCTCTCAATTAATCTCCACTGTTGATCGTGAAACCATCCCAATTCATTACTCGGTGTCTTCTTAGAGCTTGTTTGGTATCCTTTTAAAAACAAGAAAAACAGTGAGGAAAAAAACGTGCTGAAAAAACACGTTTAGAAACAGAATAAAAAAACTGTATGTTATTCGTTTAAAAACAGTGTTTAAAATCAGAAACACATTTGACAACATTACTAAATTTTAATGTTAATTTGCTTGAATATCATTTTTTTTACTTATAATAACGACATATAATTGATTTTTTTTTTTTTTTTTTTTTTTTTGCATCTAATCGTAGTTGAAATGTCTTTAAATACCAATAACAAAAAAAATTCCAAAATAACACCACATTTGCTGTTTTTTTAAACAGCTTTTTTCAGCATGTTTTTGTTTTTAAATAGAAAAAAAAACAGGCATGCCAAATCTGCAAGGTGTCACTTAAACATGTCATCTAGGTTGACTAACAACTTAACATGGCCCATGTAATTCACATATGGCCCCCACGAAGTTCATCCAATGGACCCCAATACCCCCACTTGATATCTCCAAAAAAGGTCTATCCGGAAAGAATTGAGCATTCACGAGGCCTCAGGAATTGGGACTTCATAGTATGGGTCACTACTCTTGGTCTGCAAAAGTCTTGAACTCATCTACCATACATCTCGAAAATCAAACAAACACTCGAATTCGAATCGCGAGGGCTCGATCCACATGTTTTTGGTGGAGTCGGGTAAGATGTCTCATGGAAGTCTAATGTAAACCTTAATTTCAATACGACTTGCCATTCCCAGAAATCCAATAGAAGCATAGGACTCCAAAATATCTTAGATGTGAATAACCAGCCCATAATCCAAACAACGATTTGACGAAAAGACTCCGATCATACGCATCAGTTGACAATATATGTTAGCTACCCCAAACGTGAGACTATACCATACCAAGTTAGATTACACCAAAAACTTGTCTTGATTGTTGTACCAACGTAATAGAGAGCAACCCAAAACCTAAATCAATAACTCAAATGATAACTGCTACAGCATCATAAACTGTTTGTCACGAGGAATAAGTTCTTAAGATCTCCCAAGCCTAACCATCTATACTCTTAGTCAGATTGTGAATAAACTAGTAAATGAACTATATTACGCCTCATACAATAAAGGTGATACAACCCAACAACTATCATAATACCAAGGAAGAACCATTAAGGAGAAAACATCCAGTTCCTCATATGATAGATAAGTAACAAAGCTCTGAACATGTACCTCTAATGTAAACATTAACATGCTAATGACCCAAAATATCGTCTTTCGCCAATCAAATAGTATGAGATATAACAAACAAAACTTAGCCCTTGATCCTCAAACTTCAGTTTCAGATGTGTAATCCCCTTTTTCCTTTACTCTTATAATGTCATATACAGGAGAAAAAGGAGAGAAATAAGATAAATATAACCTTCACAAAATATAGACAAGGTAAGAAGAGACACAAGCACTTGTAAATCAACGTGATCCATCAAAACTATGTAACCATAAGACATGACTAGAATCCAATATTCTTTAATGGACTATTCCAACTAGAATCCAAAAATCCCATTATCCTTACAAATTCAAAGTATGTTCTAAAATGAATTATAATGTTCAAAGAAAATCAAAAGACACGATTCTCCAAAACACTTCCTAGGCGAGGGTGGGCGGGAGGCCGCTATCGTCCATGCTAGCTCTTTAGTCTTCCTCCACAGGCTCCTCCCAAGGCTTGTGAACTAACAACAAAGTACACTTCATGAAGTGCGGCGTTATCATCCACTGACCTTGATGAAAATATTTTTGATTAGAAAGGTACCCCCTTTCCTTATCGAACAAATCATTATATTGTCTCTTAATCGAAATCCAAGGTTGCTCATTAGGTAGAGACTCCACAATGCAATGACTCTGAACTAGTATGTTGCTGAATACCCATCTTCCAACAAAAGTGTAAGCCCAATGCTCACACCTATCCAAGACTTCTCCGATAAATTCCCAAATTGACATCCCCTCCAAGAAAGGCGTCCTTGTGGGGTGGCTCAGCTTAAAATCTTCCGCTGTTGGATTCACTAGGTTGAAGGCCATATCTACAAGAGTCAAAGAATACTCCTATTATACAAAAAATATAAAGATTATTCTGCCACAAGGGTATTCTAGAGCTGACTTCCAATCAATTACACACTTAACAGTTGCCAACTAATAATTTTCCCAAGAATTCCCAAAACTCTGCGACATTTATAAGAGACAACACAATGTTGGAGATTAAACTCTTAAG
Source organism: Linanthus parryae (assembly GCA_023055425.1). Taxonomy (NCBI): domain Eukaryota; kingdom Viridiplantae; phylum Streptophyta; class Magnoliopsida; order Ericales; family Polemoniaceae; genus Linanthus; species Linanthus parryae. The sequence goes on along the minus strand of JALGPY010000004.1, from coordinate 119,936,612 downwards.
TAACGTATTAATATCCCAAACCAGGTTCTTCAATAATGAAACCCTGAAACCCAAATCGAAATCAACATGAATGGTAAAATGCTCAAAATTATATCCCTGCAAACAAGACTCTAAATGAGATGTTTGTAACAAACCGCCGTCAATAAAACAAAATAATATCCCAAGGTATACCAATAATTTATATAACTCTGAGTATTATGTCAATACTTTAGTATTTCCCGCCATATTAAAACTCTCAAACTTTCTCCATAGCAAAATAATATTCCGAAATCTTCAAAGTAGTCAACTCCAAAACAATAGGGTTTCACATAAACACTCATATTTCTCAATAGTCTAAACTATATAAAACTAGCTAAGAAGCACCTAAATCTCACATAGCTGATCCCACCTCTGAAAACTCGATTTTCAGTTCTCTTTTAACTACATTATCTCTAGTGATGTCACCGAAGCCCTCACAACTCCTTTCGGTGCTATTACAAATTTCTCTAACACAAATTTGTCAAAAGATTCTTCTATGTCAATTTCTCTCAAACACATTTCTCTTCTCACCTTCATCTTGAACGTAATATCAGTACACCTTGTTCTTCCTTACTCTAACTTTGTTGCAAAACTGGTAACCGACATAGCACGCGGTACTTCACAATTCCTCGCGATGAGGTCATTTATCCTCTTTGCCCGCTTGTATAACCTTTGCTCCAATTTTATTACCTCGTACAAGAAATTATTTTGGTCCCTCCTTGGTCGGTTCAACATGAAATTCCTACCTTCACTGTTTGACAAGGAAATTCCTTCTAGTGTTGTATGGAGGTGGTCTATTGTCCTACACTATAGCCTATTGTATTATTCATTTAATATCATGAAATACAAGTAAACATGAATACATGGAATGCAACGCGCAATTAGGCATGTAATGTCACATATTGATCATCAATTACTCAAATGAGCATGTAGATCACGTCTCATTTCGTCGTCCCTCTTTAAAAATTGGGAAATTGGTCAATAGGACAAGCAAAAATTATGAATTTTGGTGTAAAACACGCTCTCTGAGTCTACTTTCATACTCAAGAAGAATCAACTCAAACTAAATTGTAGAACTCAAGTTGCATAGAGAATACTACAGCTGCTGTCACAGACCACCAGAACAGAAACTTTGACATTAATTCCTCAAAATGAGTTAGGCTTTCGCCCAGAATTAGCCAAACTTGTCTAATAACTGTCATAAAAATTTGAGAACCAAAAAAGATCTGGAAGATAGGTGAAAATGAAAAAAGCTACAGCTAGTCACTTTGCAATTCTGCTACTGAACCACCAACTTTGAAAATTCGTAACTGATTCTACAGAACTCATATAGAGCTGAAATTTTTATGAGAGATACCTGAGTATGTCTACTTTCTAGGAAAACTTCAGGGAAAAATAACTCCAAAATTAAGTACGTCTGCTACAACAAAAACTCACTGCTGCGCAGATTCAATAACACTAAAGATCAAGATTTTCGCGTTCTAACTCCATGAACACTTTCTAATTACTCAATCAATGATAAAAAAACACATGACAATCTTAATTCATCAAATCATACTCCAAAATCAGAGAACTAAATTTATTAATCTCCCAAATCGGGTCCTCAAAACATTAGCATAACTCCTCATCCTTAAATCAAAACGCTAAGGATTTAACTCTAGCCCAAAAGTGGCTATTCAAAAATTATTCAAGAACCTCAAAATATTGTTTGACATCATAGCCTTATTCAAAACAAAACAAAACTTTAAATTGTATCAATTTCTAGGAAATCAAATAATTATAACATGCTTAATCCTCGTCTTCGTCGCTCTCATTAAATTCCTCATCTTCCTCGGGGTCTTCCTCGATATCCTCACCCTCACTTGGGTCTTCTTCACTTTCATAATAATCCATTGGATCTTCTTCAATCTCGGGGTATTCATCGACATCTTCCATTGGATCCTCTTCGACCTCCTCATCGTCACTAGAGTCTATGATAATCACCTCTTTGGCTTCAATAGCATTCACCTCAATAACCGTGTAACCTTGCCACTTTACATGGACCTCCATTAACAACTTGCATATGAAGTCGGCGTTGACCCTCCATTCACCTTGGTAAAGATACTAACTAGCATTCATTCGTTTGTAGTTGTCCATGATGTTGCTATATTTTGATATTATGTCTCCAAATAAAGGTCCCATGGGAAGTGCCTTCACCATACAATAAGCATGAAACGCAGGATTCCGGTGCCGAGGAAACTGTGATTCCACAAACCTTTGCTCACAAAACTGAACGACGCGATCACGGAACGCTGGAAAATCCTCACCCTCAACCCATGGTGTCACAATCGGGTGCTTCTCGACGGGCAATACACGCTTCCTAGGGGTCGTTTTGGTCATAGCCATCTACAAAAGAAAACAACTTCATAAGTCTCTTACTCCACAAAGTATATAACGTAAATAAAAATTACTACTCTCATGAAATAAACACTTATTTCCAAAACTTAAGTTTTATAACCACGAGACTTTTGAAATCAACTCCCAACAAAACGCCTCAAAAAGGTTGGATGATCAAAGGTTTCTAACCCGAACTCCACTGAAACGCCTCAAAACCCAATCTCTTAGTATCTCGGGTAGGCCAAAGTTCTTAGTTAGGAGTGGGTTGGTGGGCGTACTTGCCTTCTATCCTATTTTTCCTAAGCATTTACACACATAATAGTCCTAGAAATACTACCCAAATTCCCAACGGCTTGTCAAATTTTAATCACTTTGCCTATGTTCATTTTAGTTACCCTAACAGGTTTTGTTTTCCCTTTCGGATTGCCAGCTCTGATACCACCTGTAACATCCCCAAAATGACCAAGCCGGAGGCCCGGGGGTGTCACTCCGTACCCGAGACAAAGCCCGGATACAAGGACATTTAAAAGTGGGTCTCAAGCAAACTAAATTAAAAGTTAAACAATATAACTTTATTACAACTCCAAAGCTGCCTCAAACGTGGGCGCTTAACAAACTAGTGTGTTATAATCTAACAAAAGAGTTCTAATTTTATTGAAATGAAAATTACTAATTTTTTAGGTGATGAACCGCGTCCCCCGCTAAGCCAAATACTCACCACCTGGACCTGTGGTGCAGAAATAGAAAGAAACACCACAGTACAAAAATCAGCATAAAAATACTGGCAAGCAAACACCCAAGCATGTAAAATGATGATGAGGCAGTTATAAAAACAATGACCATTTTTGCGAGTAGAAGTTCAACTTTAAACACAGCGGAAGTTTGAATTTGACACTTGTAAGAAAACATGAGAGTTTACAGTTCGCAAATTCGAGTTCAATACTCAAGTTGGAAAATCCCAAATTTTCATACTCATTCTTTTTCCCATAAATAAACATTAATTCCAAAATATCACAATTTCAATTAGTTGATACGGGGAAGAACCAATCACTTCGCAAGCATCCAAGACCTTAAGTGTCGACACCCCCTTACAGACTTCTTGCGGTCAGAAGGGTGAGTACTAGGAGCGATCCGGGACCTTGCAACCGGATTAAATACAATTAATTGGCCGGGTATAACCCGACCAAGCCCAATAGTAACCATGAGACAATCCCGCACAACTCTTCCACTTTACGTTATCGTGAATTGATAACTTATTATGTTATTTCCAAGAAAAGCAGTTACAAGTAAGATTGGATGTTTAAATGACACATAAACACATAGCACGTAATCCATTTTGAGAAATGTAAAAAGAAATCATTTGACACGAAGGGAGTTAGGCACACTAAGCCTGGCATGTTTACTCACCTCGTTTGCAAGTGATTATGGCGACTCAATCGTAGTACTCAACGTATGCGTCGTCGGTGAAATCGTCGCCTACAAGTTAACAATACTCTAATTAAATTACAATTTCTTAGTAATAAAAATACTAAGCCATATTATATGCACATGACACCCAACGGTTTAGGGTTCTAAAACCAACCCAAACTCCCCCCTTAATTCGTACTTCAAAACCAATCCCAAAACCTTATTCCAAAATCCCATAACCTAAAGTATACATAACCTATCATAACTCCACCAATTTATTACTCTAGTTTCCCAAACAGATCATGGCTCAAAAACACTTCCATTGGATTCAAAACATTCGAAATAATAAGTTTAGCCTCAAACGGATCTTAATTTCGATTCCTGAATAAAATGATATGCTCGTTTCAAATTTCCAATTCCCCTCAAAATACCCATACGGGAAATAACAATTTCCATGAAACTTTTCCCCCAATCAGCTACTTCATCCTACATTCATACTAAACCTAATACAACATGAATACCGACATCAAACAAGTGGTAATTACTAGCTAATCCTATTGTTTCGGCTTGATTTAACCCCTTACATAAACTAGGGTTTATGAATAATCACTTGAACAACGAATAAAGTGATTAGAGATGTTCTACGTGGTGAAGACGGTAATCAAAGTGAGTACAACAAATCTGAAATTAACGAGTAACATTTTACTTACGTGAGATGTGAGAGATTCGAGTGATTGAAGTAATGGAGATGAAGATGTTGGCGACAAATCAAGGGCTGCCGGAAAAATATACATCAACAATCATGGAGGAAGAAGAAGAAGATGAACAAAACGCAGGAAGAGAAGGAGAGAGAGAGAGAGAGAGAGAGAGAGAGAGAGAGAGAGAGAGAGAGAGAGAGAGAGAGAGAGAGAGAGAGAGATGAACATGAGAGAGAGAGGCGGCGGTGGCTGTGATGCCGCTGCTGCTTCTGTTGCCGTGAGGGAGAGAGACGACCAGAGAGGGAGAGGCGTGAGGGTTTTTTGATGTTTGATCGTGAGAGAGGAAGAGAGATAGAGAGGGATTGAGAGAGGATACGATGAGGATGAAGAAAAATCACAACTGACGTGATTTTGGGTGAGAAAAATCTGTGTGGTATTATTTTTGGGTCAAAAATCATATCAGTCAGTGCAGAAAGACACTTATCCACCACTAGTTTAGGTAATAAGACAACTACCTCCCCCAACTTAATTAAAGGCACTAATAACTTCCGATAAAAGACACAAAGATCCCAAATTGCTAGCAAATCTTTACAAATGACTCCCAACATTTAGATTTCACTCCCAACACAAGTAATAATATCACAAATACCCAAAATATCCATAGTCACATGTCAGAAATACCCAAAGTATCCATAGTCGAATATCACAAATACCCAAAATACCCTTAGTCACAAAACGGGGTATTTCATACAGGGGCTCACAGTGGCCTACAACAAAAACTGGATCTACCTGGAGATTAAAAGCAACTGTATTGAAGCGGTGAACATTTTCCAAGCCAACATCAATGGTCCGACCTCTATGAGTCAGGTTAATGATGCAAAATTGCTGCTTAGCAGGATTGTGGGATGAATCAAGTATGTTGGGAGGGATGCGAATGAGGTGGCTGATGCACTTGCCAATATGGGGGCGGAACAAGTGGACCACCTGAAGTTACTTGATAAAGCCTCGGACAATATCAATGGGCTCCTCATCACTGACCGTCTTGGTGTTGGAATGTTTTTCTAAAGTTCTCTTGTTTTTGTTGTGTCTTATGTTTGTTGTGTAAGAATTATTGTCTTTATTTTTCGACGAAGCTAAAAATTATATTATTTCTCGTCTTTATATATTCAAATTTCAATACCTAATACTCCATAGGTAGATCGAATTGTGTAGGGACAGTTATCATTTTCGGTCATATGATTTGTAGAGGAACCCTACATTCCTGATTCACTTGACACACACAAATCCTTTTCCGTCGATACATCCTGCAATTCGTACTTGAATTATGTATGCATTTGCTTCTTCAGTTAATTCAATAGTCTTTTATTACTGCCTTGCGAAATGAAACTATATTTTTTTAATTGTCATGCTATGGATTCTACAAGAAAATTAGGGTTTCCGTATGTTTTTGCAATTCTTGTGGTCGCAATATCGAGTTTTGATTTACACAATTCAATTCTTTTTGGAGATTTATCTGTAACTTTTTATTTCCTCGCAGCCCACTTTCTTATACCTACCGTCCCTCTCCCTCGCGTTTCCTTCTTGTCCTTCAACCCGTACCAAACCCATCAAAAAGCCACCAACCCCTCTGTCTCATAATGTTACATGAAACCGAGAACCACCATCACCAACTCTACCTCACCTCCAATGAAGACCACCGCACCATCATCATCTTTTCCACCTCCTGTGAAGATATCTCCGGAACCCACAGCTCTAGAAGACCCCCCTGAAGCCCCCACTCTCCCAGTTCTCTCTCACTCTCTCTGTCTGTCGTCTCTCTTGCTTGGACGGAGTCCAACGCCAGAAACAACTGCAGCAGAACAGTGCACGGTCACTGCCCGTCGGCTTGGCATTGGCATTGCCGGATTCATCCCCGTCGCTTGTCTCGTCATCCCCGCAGCAGAACCTGTAAGTACTTGTTAGTTTATTTTTTTTTTATTTTTCATTTTCCCCTAAAACTCAGATTGTTCCCATGCATTTCATGTATTACTTGCCAATATATATAATTCACTCTTTTACTCAGTTACGAATCTTCGCGATATCCCTCAGGTTGCTTTCTCGTTCTTCTCGTCGAGCTCGTAGAGCAACACTCGTGCCGTAGGTTCTAATATATAATTATTTCGATTTGAGCATGCTCCGCGACCACTCCAAGTTTCGTGTTTTCATCAATACCCCCGTAGATAAAGACTACATTTGGGTTCCCTCAAAATTACAACCTCCGTTTTTTTTTTTTTTTTTTTTTTTTTTTTTTTTGGGTGAAAGTGACATAAATAAGGCGAATGGGAAGATCCAGAGAAACTGATAGGGGGGCTTGGATTTGGTACGGTTCTAATCCGTACAGTGTTGGTGCAGTTGGAATCCAGTGGTCAAGATGAACCCACGTGTAATCGTAGTCTTGACATGCACTCTAGACAAAAACTTCTCTCCACTTCCACGCGCCCAACTTTTTCTCGCTCATTATTTGTTCTGTATTTCTACAGTTCCTTCTCCATTGAGGACTTTTCAATTTTAGACGATTAGATTCATGAGGGCAGGAGTTTGCTCCTAAATTTAGCCCAATCTTTCGTATTTGTTTACCAATTGATGAATCGGTGTTATCCACCGTCGGAAGTTGACACAATTGGGGATCTACGAAGTTCCACTTTAGGATACCGTTCTTCGTCGCCGGCGATCAATGGCGTCAATTGAAATAGATAAGAGTGAGAACCATAAACGAAAAGTCTCTTGACACGAATATCGACAAAAAAATTCACTCAACTACTGCTCCTCAACCCAGTCACCATTGAAGCGAAAAACTCACATGCTAATGATTTTCTTCATGGAAGAGACTAAGAAGAAATGTAGTTATCATAAATTTCACTCCTAAATACACGGCGGCTGAGCTTTTATGTAGGTGAAGAACAAGGGAGAGAACAGAGGATGAGAGGAAGGAGCCGACGTGAGAACCGAGGGAGAACACGCTCGTTACGCGCTTGAATGTGCTTTCGGTATAGTTATGGCTCAATTTACTTGCTTCTTTCCTTTGACACGTGACGGCATCTCAACCGACCATCTATTAACCAGACACAACCGCACATTTATCAACCGGAGGAAAGCCGAGCCCCTGATACGGGTTGCGCGCCGTATCATTATAATTTGCTATTTATTAGTTAATCAATAATTGTGTTATTTATTTGTCAATTTATCTATTTAAAGCATTGTAGTCTATTCAATATTATCCAATCTATAAGAATATTGTTCTCCCCCTAATTTTTGTCTCTACTCTCGTCTAATCTCATCTTCTCCTAATTTCTTCATCTAAATCTTCAGTTTATTCTCCTAAATCTCTTCAAAATCTCTATTATCGTTACGATCACGTATCAGAAACGGGGAAAAAATTAGGTAGGGAGGATGTTCATAGAAACAGGTGGGTATCCCAATCAAAAAACAACATGTGGCAATTAAAAATCACACACAAAATCAGATTACAAGTAACGGAAATATAAAATCCGTCCAACAAAGAGTCGGAATTCCGTGAGCTATCAAACAGTGTTCTCTCTCTCCTCAATCAGAATCCATCTTTTCCTCAATCTCCTTCATATATATCTCTATCGGAATTTCAATTCCTATCATCTCCGTTGAGTCTCTTCATTAAAATTCAGTCAGGAACAAGTTTTTTACAATCGCCCTCTCTTGGTTGCAGGTTACATACATCTTCGATTCAGAAAATACTAGGTAGCTCAATTTGCAGGTTATGTACATCTTCGATTAAGAGGAATGTACGATGTAACCCTGCTTTATTTATATTTATCCAACAAATACTATGAAGCGAATCATCCATGAGTTGGCAATCCGTCTTTATATATGCCGTTATAGTTGAATGCCACGCTCCTGCAGTACGGCTACATGTTGGATATGCAAGACTAACACTCCCCTGAAGTCCCAATCTACCATGTTTGCAATGATGCATTGAGCATGGTCTCTTCTGAAATTACATAAGTTACTTTCCGGTTTGACTCATCGTGTGAAGAACTTGTTAGCTTTTACAAGCCAACGAACTCCCCTATGAGTGACTTGTCTGGTTCTCATAACCAGAACGTAATAGACTGACCATGTGGGGAGTAAAAAGACATGAATTTTAACTAGCCCGTATATGATTGCCGCCAGCAGCAAGAAAGTAGTTCCTGCAATATATTTTGGGACCCCATTTGAACCAAGAAGGCCGGGTTGTTCAAATTGGTCTGATATGTTTAAGAAAATACGAGAGCCAACTTCTCTTGTAGTAGTATCTAAAAATGCTGAAAACAAGATATAGCAATAACCTGCAAGTGCACCATTCCAGTATCTACCACTTGTGGCTTCAAAGTTCCAAAGTAAAACTATAAACACTATGACACTCGTTAGAGAATACAAGTGAGAGCATGGGTGGCATAAACTGTGGAGCAACTCACTGGGCACACCAACTTGTTCGATTCAATTTTTACCAACACCAGTTAAACTTGAGAGAAGGTGGATATGGAGGATCTTGGATTCACATTGATTCCATTGTTTAGCATTATAAGAAAATTCACATTAATAAAAACTGAAGCTTTAAAGGTAGAAACAAGACACCATTGCACACAGATACATTAATTATTCGAAATAGGAAGGGTTGAGTCATTCCTATCATCTAAAGTTCTACAGCAGCTTATGCACTATGTGTGCCGTTACCACCTTATTTTAATATCTAAAAACAACAAAATAAGAAGAAAAATATCTCGATTAAAATGTAGCAGCAGACTGTCCCATTCATCAATGACCTCAGCAGTCAATAACTCCGATAGCTAATGACTTCAAAAAATGAGAGTTGAAAGCAATGGCCACAGAAGCTAAAACACTTATCAGTCAATAACTCTGTTAGCCGACGTTTTATAAACTTTTGACTATCCAAATCAGTACTCTTATCGATCTCAATATCACTGTCCCAAGATGAGTCACCATTCCCAATTTCTTCCGAGTCTGAAATATTGATCACATAATACTATTTATGCTATCAGTAGAAATGAAAACAATCTAGAGTTGAGGGTTCAGGGGAAAAAAACGTGTTCCTGATTGAATTTTAGTGAAGAGATTCAACGGAGATGATAGGGATTGAAATTCCGATAGAGATATATACGAAGGAGATTGAGGAAAGATGGATTCTAATTGAGGAGAGAGGGAACTGTTCGATAGCTAACGGAATTCCAACTCTTGGTTGGACGGATTTGATATTTCCGTTAGTTGTAATCTGATTTTGTGTGTGATTTTTAATTGCCACATGTCGTTTTATGGTTGGAATACCCACCTATTTCTAGAAACATCCTCCCTACCTAATTTTTTCCCCAGAAACGGAGGTAGTAAATAATTTCAACTTCTTCCTTGAAGATTCTAAGTAATGTTTATCATCCCAGGAATTAACTTTAGGGTTTAGTTTTGTTCTTACAAAAATGTTGTTACTTGTTTTAATATCCCATTGCTCAACTACATATTAAGTAGTAGTGTACTCTTTTTAAAAACGGTTAGAATGCGCTTTGCGGAAGCAGAATACTACTTGTTAGGAATCAAGAAGAGTGATTAGACGAAGAACAAGAACAAGAACACACAAGATTTTAAGGTGGTTCACTAGCTTTGAGGCTAGCTACATACACGGTCAAACCGAACCAATTTATTGATGAGAATCCAATTAAAGTCAACCACACAATGTTAGTCTCGACTCTAGGTCTTTATGTAGGCCTAGGATAATGACTTGTGCCTAAGGAATCGGTTAAAACATTCCAAAACTAAACAAGGAAACAACGAAACCGCCCCAGCCCCGATGTCTTCCTGCTAGATGACAATTGTCTTTGCACGAAGACTCTTCGCACGGAGACAATTTGTCTTCGGAAGAAGAGAAAGAAAAACTTCATTCTTGATTCCTTTTTTTGCCAATTGCTTTGCCGCTTCTCCAATTCAATGATAGGGTTTTGATCACCAAAAAACATAACAAATATCCACCTTGATCAAAACTCCCCAGCAACCAATCCAATGCTCTTCTTCAATCTAATTATGGATCCTCACGATCAAGAACCCCTTCACCCAATTCACCAAATCATTTCACCGATTGAAATTCGTCCTTTCAACGAACAAACCAATTGTGGTTGCCCCTCCGACAATCAAATTCGAATCTCTCCACGCAAATCGAAACGATCAATCCATCTACCGATAGAATGTATTCCAAAGTTGCTGTATTGGGACACATCCACTATGCGCCACAACAAGCGAATCTTCGTAGAAATTCCCAAGAGTGTTTTCTTTCCTCCCGAATCGGGTTACCAGAGAAACCCGTGAGTTGCCAAGTCCTTTGATTCTCGTCTATTACCGCTGCGTCAATGTGGGCACACGTGGACGTTTGGACTGTAATCTAAATTGGGTCTCTCCACATCAATCCCAATCCGCCTCTACGCCCTTCCGGTTCCACAAAGTGCCCATTTGCATACCCTACCTTCCTTTTTATATTTTCTATTTCACATCTTGTTTGTTTTGTTTCCATAAGGAAAACAATATTGGGAACTTGAGAATTCACAATATCGTGAAGCGAAAGGACCGTGCTGGGGTTCCCAAGCCCCCGCACGTTCTAACTGAGAAGAATCATTGTGCGTGGCGGGGCTGCATCGCAGCCGCCGCCAGTTTCGCGTATAGAGTTTTAGAGGCACTCCTCGCCTTTGTAATACCATCCTATCTCCCTTCGCTATGTTTGTTTGCCGCAATTGAACCTAGGTACCTTCTCTCCATTTCCAACAGCTTGTTTCTTTTGTTCACTTCACTTGCTTGCTTTGATACCGGGCTGAGACCAGGAGCGATTTTCCTCTTGGGGGAGCTCGGCCTTACCACCTCTTTCTGCGTTTTACTTGCTTCACCGCCATCCTCCGTGCTCTTCATCAGGTTCTCTTTCGCTCTGTCTTGACCTTGCTGATCTTTCTCTCTGTTCTTATTCGCCTCATTTTGTGGCCCGGCTTCAACAGCGTTATTCCCCTCCCCATATTGTGGGTTATTATTCATGTGAACCTCCGGTGGGATTCTCGTTTCCGTGGTGCTCGGTTCCTCTGTCCTCGCGTCCTCTAGATTTTTGTTTAGATCGAAACTGGCATGTTCTTCCTCCATTTGCTCCCTTGGGTTTTCCACTCCTCTTTTTCCTCGATCTGGTGCTTTGGCGGTTGCGTAGGTCTCCTTCTTGCCTCTCTTGGGTGGATGGTATAGTAGCCACTATCCGTATCCTATTTCCGCCTCTGTTTCATTCCCTGTACCTGGGTGATCGCAGCCATCACTGTGGTGGTCTAGAAAACCACACCATTTGCACACATTTGGGATCCTTTCGTACTTGAAGTCAAGCCAAACCCGTTCCTTCTTGATATTTACGTAAACCCCCCGTGGTAGAGCTTCAAAAATTACCCGTACTCGCACGTAGTGTTGGAGGCCTTCACTTTCTACCCGTGGGTCTGAGTCAAGAATCTCCCCTACGTTTTGTACTGCTTTTCGTCCACCTTCCTCCAGGGCCAGATGGAGAGGGAGGTTGTGGACCTGGATCCACACATCCATTGTTTCAAACTTGGGGTTCACCGTCTCATCTCCCAAAGTCCACGGTTTAAGCATCAACATGGCACCATCGAACGCCCATGGACCGCCCGAGGCGATTCGGCCCATCAAAGCTTTGTTTGGAAACTTAAAGAGAAAGGTGTTCCTACTTACATTGTAGAAGTTGATCTGTTCTCCTTTATTCCACACCCTCCGAAAGAAAGTCTTCATGGCCCTAGGGTTTAGTTCTTCGCCTGCCAGAAACCGCCCTATAAGGCATCATTCAAAGCTTCGTTCCGCTCTCGTACAAAAGTGATCATCAAAGTCAATCTCCCTAGACTCCTTCTCCGTCAGTCTAAGCCCGTCGAAGGCCGCAGTTGCCTCTTCCATCGTCTAGGTTTTGCTCGCAGATCGCTCTTCTCCTCCAAAAGTTTCGGAGCCTTTAGGGTTCTTGGTATTTACTACTTTAAAATCTGATGCAATAAATATACAGACATAAACACATAATGGCTTAGATTTTGTTAAACATGATGACTATTACCCAACCAATCTTCCAAAAAATGTGCGACATGGAAAAGGCAAAGATTCAATGAAACTTCAAAAAATTATTCATAAAAAATATTAAAATTTATTACATTACTTCTGATTGAAGAACTTGTAATTGATTTGAAAATCAGAGAAAATTGAATCATATAAATAATCTTAAAACTCATTTTAATATATAAAATATAATAAAAGCTAATAACTATTTTTGAAATTAAATAATTTGGAAATAATTTTAACTTGAAATAATAGGTTCTGATTAGGAAATAAATAGTGATTAAATTATCGTCATGTAAATTATAAGTTACTTTACAATTAACAACTTAGAAACTTTACTTCCGTTATTCTCTCTCCCTCTTACTATACCCGCATACGTATAAAAATTATAAATAATATTTCGCAAAGGTTTTTGGAGATTCACGTTCTTGGAAGAAATGCTTAAAATATTTATTCTATGATTCAATTTTGAATGTAAAACAATTCAAATGTATAAAATTGACTGACTGAAAGTTTGAAAATCAAGGAGGGAAAAAATTCGACCAGGAGTGTAAAATAATCTTCCAAAAATTGCAATAAACTAAATTTAATGAAATTTTTTTTTAAAATACCTGGTAGGTAGGGGGAATAAACCCCTCATTCATTAAACTCGGCTCCCAACCCGCAAACAGTAAATCTGACCCACAAATTACATAAGCCCAAAACAGAAAACTGATCAACCAACTGAAGCCACAGCATAACTTAACCTAGCTCAGCCCACTCAAGTCATGTGGGCCAACTCCTCGACAATAAAATCAAGAGGATACGAAAGAAAAGAGACCCACCGTTTTTGAGCTAACCCGGTTCTTGCCAATTTGTGGGCAACACAGTATTTGCCGACCTTCCTACTTCTCTCACTTCTCCATTGCACCTCTCAATTAATCTCCACAGTTTGATCGTGAAACCATCCCAATTCATTACTCGGGGTCTTCTTAGATTGAAGTCTCAAAGACACTGATATGGAATTAGTCTCCACCTGTTGGTGTGGGGTCCACCACATATAGTGGACTCACCCACACCGAATAAATTCTCATGAGTAATGAAACAAAGAAAAAAAAGGCCTTTGCTAGCTGGATGTACCAGCTGGGTGAATTCTTCATAAAACCCACGCACATGTGCTTGTTTGAATTATGTGGTGGTTGTGATGTCCACGTGGCTTGTGGTGAGTGGTGAGTTGTTTCTCACAAAGGTTATGTGAGTGGTGAGGGGCTGGTTATCACGGTAAGAGAGAGCAACAGAGGGGTGACCAAGGTGTTTAGGAGAAGAAACAGTAGCTGCTGCTACTGGGTTTGGTTTGAGCGACCAGCAATCTTTCCGGCGAGATCCGACGGTGAAAAGTTGTCCGATTTGGCTCAAACTTCAGGGGTTTGCTCCTGGGTATATCCTTCTCACATCCAACGGTTGGATTTTCGGTTAGCCTCTTCTAAGTTCACTTTCTCGGTTTACCCTAGATACTTTGTCTAGATGCTTATGTGATCCCAAGATTGTGTTTTTCTTGGATGTGTTGATTCTCTAGTAGTACTAGAGTGTGTATCCCATTATTGTTGATTATAGTGGAAGATTTGAGTCGAGAGTGGCTCCGAGGTTTTTCCCGATTTCGGGTTTTCCACGTTAAAAATGGTCTTGTCTCGTTTTTAGCTTATTGTCTTCAATTGCAATTGTGGTGCTCTCCGTTTAGTTGCACGAATTTGGGGAAAGTTTGATTCTTTGGGTTACTTGCTTCCGCGGCTTTGTTGATTTAGTCGTGTTTTGAGCCCGGATTCCCCAACACCACCATCATTGTCGTTGAAGACAGATCCAAGAACCAGTTGATGCACAACTACATCGCATTTGCTTCGTTTCCAGCCTGATCTCTAACCACGCAGCCCGCCAACTAGTACATCAACTGGTACTTATATTCCTCTCTCCCTCTGTTTTTTGTCTCATTGATAAACTACTGCACAGCATCTTCCAATCAATCTATTTGTATTTCCATGTATTTTAGTAGCCCATATTCTTTTCTGAAACTTAGCCCTGACTCTTCAATACCTGTAGAAGAATCACTGTGAAACTTAGCCCGGATTCTTTTGTGAAACTCATGTTGTAAGCAACTTGGTACCCAGATGAAACCCTCTAACGTTCTTCAACTGTGATCCCCCTCGTAATTGTATCTCGGCCAACCTAATCGCAAAGGGGAATTTGAAAATTCATTATGCTTCTTCATCCGAAAACACATGGTTAATGTTGCTACTATCCCACTGACCTGAAGTTGCGAATACTTCGGAAACTTTAGCTTGACCTAAGCACCGGGTAACTAAAAACATTTCTTCTTCCCCTGCGAACCACTTGTGTTTGTAGATGAGGATTGACTCTCTATTTCCAATGGCATGCGTAGCTCCGTGGTAGATAACCTGTTTTTCCAAGAGAAAGCTTCTCCACCGAAAAAGGGTTTTGGGCCAAGCTAGGCAGTCAAAAATTCACTGTCACGTAATACTTGAGTTTTAACACTTACCCACTAGGGAGTGGGGTTTACACATAATCCTCCATCCTTTTTTCGTCAACAAAACATAATTAAATGCTTCGAAACATCTAAAGCCCATACCCCTTCATCTCTATTCTTGCACAATGTTTGCCATCTACACGAATGAACTTTCCTCTTCTACTTTGATCCTCCCCACAAAAATTGAGTATCCGGTCGCTGCATATTGTTACACAAAGTCGCCGGAATCATAAAACAACTCATAACGTAAGTGGGGATAGCCTACTCAACTGCCTTGATTGATATTTATCATTCGACACAACTTAAACCTTTCTCTTTTCAACCATGCAATCTCTTCATAATTTTGTCATTGACGTAAGCGAAAAGAGTCTTCTTCTCTTTCCCAACAGAGGTAGAAAACCCTAGATATTTTGAGTGACCTCACACGGTGTTAATTTGCCAAATACCTGCAGTTTTGTCCCTTCTCTAGTAGGGAACCTCTGGAATGAAACACATCGCATATTTGTCAAATTTTATACATTGCCTACGCTTTTCATAAAGCATGAGATTCTTCCTGATTTTATTAGCTTCCTGAATAGTAGCCTGACCAAAAAACTCGCCAACAAAGAATAAGTGCGAAACCGAAGGGCATCTTTTACCTACTTTCACTCCTTAGCCTTCTCCCCCTCATCAATTTTTTTGGTTGACAGGTGAGTCCTTCCATGCACAAAAAATATGTAGGGCGATATAGGGTAACATTGCCTAATCCCCCTAGAAGGTTTGATGGCTCCACACGACTGCCCGTTAATTACAACTGCAAGTTGGACCGTGGTTACACACTTCATCACTTGTTGCACAAAATCATCATGGAACCCAACTTCGTCATAATAGCCTGAAGAAACACCCACTCAACTCTGTCATGGGCTTTGGACATATCCAACTTCAGCGAAAAGGCTCCCTTCTTGCTTTTTTGAGTGCTTGATGGAGTACATAAGTCTCAGAAGGTACAATAACTTTGTTAGTGATGAGTCTACTCGGACTAAACCACCTTTGAGATGGCTCAGCAATGTCTTTCAACAACCTTTTTAGCATGTTAGCTAGCAGTTTAGACACCACTTTATTTTAGACACCACTTCAGTTAAGACACCCTTGTAGCTGCACTAAGCTCATCAAGGATCTTTAGCTGAATATGTTTTTCTGTTTGCTCAATTTATGTAAATTGTAGCATGTAGCTTAATTTTTTTGCATAAAGTCACAAGCTAATCTTGTAGTTTGCTCTCCATAAACCATGCACTTGTAATGACATTTGCGCAATCTACCTCCCTCAATCATTTCGCAGCAAAGGAAAATAATTTTCTTCACTTTTTTCCTTCCTAGCACTGTAGCCAGCCTCTATTAAAAGCGGACAATGATCAGAATTCACGAACTGTAGGTTTTTTTACCACAACTTGAGGAAATATATATCCCTTCACTGTTTTTAAATTCTTCAACGAGTTCTTATTGAATGTCATATAGAAAACAATGTAAATAAATATACATTATAAAATTAGAAGAACACAAGCATGTCACTTGTGAGTGATCGCACTCTGTTTTGAAATTATAGAATATATTTGGCGATTAAAAGACAAATATAGAACTCCGTTCCAAGAATATAAATGTTCTCCGTTCCAATACTTCAAATGTACAAGATTTTTTGTATAAAAAGATAAAAAATTTTTCCAATATTAGTCATCCCCACGAAGAATAACTAAGACATAATCAAATATAGAGAAGATCCTCATTCTCGAATATCCCGCGCTGGTAGAAGACAAAATATTGTCATTTGAAGAAAAAAAAAAACTAAACATAGGATATTTGGTCTCTCAAAATGTGTGTGCATAGGTTATAGTTGAACATTTTCCAATGATGGATAAAAGACTCCAATAGCATAATAGAACACCAATATCTAACTATTGAAACATTATCTTAAAATATCCTAGACGAACGAATACCCATTTACGGAGACAAATCATAAGAGTGGCTATAAAATATATAATTTTCTTTAGCAAGATTATTAAATATTTGATAGGGTAATATGAGGCTTAAGGATATAAAAGATGTTCCTTGAGCTGTGTACACTTGGAAGAATAACAAAATGTTAGTCAATGACTACCATATAATAAACTTAATGCCATAATACTAATTATTACATAATACATTAATGTAGAATAATTTACAAAACCTTTTTCAATTTTATTTGAGAATTTACCGAATATGGTGTCAGGAGTTGAATTGAAACTACCATGCTAATTAAGACTTATCTTTCAGCCTCACGTAAGAAGAAGACTAATTTTACTAAATATGATAAGAAAGATCCGTTAGAAGACTACTATAAGAGAAATAGTGATAGAGCCACGTTCAAACTTATCCTCGTTAGATTTTTCCTTAACATTACTCTTCAAGATACATTTTTTAACACTTCAAGATATTTTCTCTTAAAAATGATAAGAAATTGAATTTTCTTAAAAATAATTTAGTTGGAATAAAAATTATTTAGAAAATATATTTTTATCTAGATTATACAAAATGTTTGAGATTATATATGTTACTTACTATTCAATTACAAAATTGATAGTTTCAGCAACGCAGATTTCTAAAACTATAGAATAAAAATAATAATATTAATAAAACACATAATTCCCATAAAAAACTTTATGTATGAGTGAGAGAAATGGTGAACCCAAACGTGAGAGATTTATTATATGAAGATTGAATGATCGACTCGATGATGAAAGTAATACCTTATAACAAATTTCAACAAAATTGAGTTATCCACACGACATATTATATAAAGCATAAGCCTAAATTAAATAAAGAATTCTCACTGAAGATTCATGAGAAATTCACATAGTTTGCTTTTGGATAGCGGATTTGAATTTGAACTTGGATTTGGCTTCAATAAAAAAGATTGTATACTCATAATACATTACTGTACTTAGTTAGAGGAGATCGTTAGTGGAAGACCAATAATATGTATGAAAAATGATTCCAAATAGCTCCAACATGTAAGATTAGAAATGACATGTGTTTAGTAGTCATTTGAAATCGCTTGGGTTGTGAATGATTTGGTGGAGCTAAAATACAAGTTCGATTCAAATTAAAATCTCGAGTATGATTTTCTATTGAATATATATGGCTCGTTCCAAATCCAAAATCATGCTCAGGTCGGAATCAAAACGGAGCAATAAGAATTGAAAAAATCTCATATGCAGCTTCTCATATTTTATGATATCTACAAGGTGATATTATGATTCAACTCATACTCAAACCAGCTCTTACAAGAGTCACGTCGGTTTCAAAACTTGTAACCGTCACGAACCGTAGTTCCCAAAACATATATCAAAAATACTAAAGTACATCCCATATATACATATGCTTGGAGATTTTGCATTCGTAGTACATTCCACCCACTTACTCTCTCCACTAATTAGATTCATTAAGAAGAAGCGTGTATATATAGTCTCAACACTCATGTCATATCTTTGCCTTACTTATGAATATACTTAATCTTGAATATTTGGTATTTTCAAATTGTTATTAACATGTCACTAATAGGGATTTAAATGATAATGAATATGTAAGCTACAAAGTATAGCGGTTAAAACCTTTAAAAGTAAAACTTCCAATTCATAATCATCACAAAAGAAAATTTGGAAATTTAAGTAAAATCTCGAACATGTAATATATCATTCGAACAAAACATTTTCACAAAGAACCACGATAATCACAACAGTTGGAGTGTAATTGATAGATATGTGGTGGTGTAATGGATGTTGGAGGTTTGTCGTGGTTGTAAGGATGGCTATGTTGGTTGTGGTGAAGAAAGATAGTGTGGAATAACAATCACACACTGGATGGATTAAAAATATAAGTATGGGAAAGAATGAAAATGGATGCGGTGGCCTAATGATCATCAGGTACCACCGTTTCATCATATTGAATGGTGCCACAACTGAATAAATTGGATAAATTCAAAACCAAATTTACCTAGCTAAATTCATAATCAACACAAATTCGATATAATTCAATAAATTTGAGGAGGAATTAGTTGGATGAGTTGCGTTGAGCGTGTCATGTCAATTTATGTACAACCCCATTGACCACTTCAGGCACTCAAGAAAGGACATTTAATTCTTCCACAACAGATGTCAGTGTAATTGTGATCTCACAAAATTTAAATAGAAAGGAACACAATATTAAATAGTTTTTATCCAATAAGTGAGATGTTCTTGAGGAACACAAAATTAAATAGTGTAAAAAAGTGTGATAGGTTTTAAATTAATCTATATTAAAGTGGTTGTATTTTTGTTGGTTTCGTTTGAGGTATTTATCGGGAAAATGATCTTATAGTAAGCCTTGGTGCATTATAATGATTTTTGTGAAATTACATCCAATGTGGTTTAATAGCTACTAACGGGTTGGGTTTATGGCTAATGGTACATATACCCTTAGTCACAATTTTAGGGTTTCGTAATGTGGTCTCTATATATCTCTCTGTACTTGTTTGTGCTATCTCAGCTATGACTCTCTCTTGACAGGCAGCTGCTCCCTCGTGTTCCACCAATACTCTTGGTCTTCTCCGAAGGATCAACCATCTCATGCCCTGCAAACTATCTAAATATAAATACACCCTTTGCAGACATTGAATTACCTAAATGTTCGCACTTAATCATTTTTAGGGTTTCTAGATGGTTCTAACTCATGTCGACTGGAGTCAATTGTCGACGTCGGAAGCCTATTTGTTCCAAATCTAGCTTATCTGACTTTGATTCTTCACGATCATGTCGTTCAATACATAAGCAAAACAATACTCACGGATATTTCCTCCCTTTAGATTGTAGCTAAGCATCTCTATCTCGCTCCAGAATTTTTCAATCGAAATCTGATTTACAAGTCTTAGCTAAGCAATCCGACTCCATTCAAGTTTACATACAAAAGACCAAATGTTTCTTTGAAGGTTAGCTTTTTGTTCTATTGTCATCGAAGATGGAGTATTGGTTATCTGCAGTTTCTATGGTATTTCGAGTCTAATACCTTTAGGTCTTTATCTGTATAAGATCTGAATCAATTTATCTCCATGAGCTCCATGTTCTATTGCGATCTGAAGAACAATTGCTTGAGAAACTAATTAATCTCTCGATCGAGCTTTGCGATTCGCTTCAATGGAGAACCAAAATGGGTTCACATCTTCTAAATGTTAGCATGACCGACTTTCTAGTTATCAATGTGATGACTGATGAAATTTTGGTCAGATGCACTCGTTCTTTTTTTTTGTTGTGATTCATGTTGTCATTTGAAGAAAAGAAAAAAACTAAACTTATGAAATTTGGTCTATAAAAGTGTGTCCATAGGTTATGGTAAAAACTTCCAATGATGGATAAAATACTCTCCAATAGCATAAAAGAACAATAATGTCTAAGTATTAGAACATTGTCTAAAAATACCCTTGAGATGAATGTATACCCAAGGGAGACACATAATTAGAGAGACTACAAAATATATGATTTCCTTTAGTGAGAGTATTAAATTTATGATAGGGTGATACGAGGCATAAGCATATAAAAGATGTTCCTTGTGTTGTGTACTCTTGGAAGAATAAAAAAAATTTAGTCAAATTACGACCATATAATAAATTTAATGTAATAATACTAATTATTATATATTATATTAATGAAGAAAATTAGTTACTAAAACTTACTTAATTTTATTTGAGGATTTACTGAATATGACGTGGGGAGTTGAATTTTAACTGTCATGCTAATTAAGACTTCCCTCATACAAGAAGAAGACCAATTTCATAAACTATTATATTAAAGATCTATTAGAAGACGAATGTAGGAGATATTATTATAGAGAAACACGTAAACTTATCCTCATTGAATTTTAGCTAAGCATTGCTCTTCAAGATACATTTTTTTGACTCTTCAAGATAAAGACTCTTAAAAATGATAAGAACATAAATTTTAGTAAGAATAATTTAGTTGGAAAATAAACAGTACTAGTAATAAAATATTTATATATTTTAAATTATACAAAATGTATGAGATTATACAAGCATGCTAGTTTCAACAATTCAAAATCACTTGGGATGCGAATGATTGTTGGAACCGAAATACAAGGTTTGACTCGAATCAAAATCTTGAGGATGATTTTGTATTGAAAAAACTTGTTTCAAATCCAAATTCACGCTCACGTGGGTATTCAAATGGAGCAATAAAGAATTAAAACGATCTCGAATGCAGCTTCTTAAGTTTTATGATATCTACAATGTATATAGTATTCATATACGTAGACATATAAATGAATTATAAGTCTTGTTACAAACAACATTACTCACTACATTAACATGCGATGAAAAGTATAATATGTAGTTAATTAACAATAAGAAACTCTAAATTGAAGTTGATGGCCTGGATATGAGAGATTAATTATGTCAGACATTGTCTTACAACGTAGATCCTCCACACATGAAGGTGCTAACGGCATGAAATGAAGGACAATTTTGACTCTGACTCAAGCCAGCTCTTGCAAGTGTCACGTCGGTTGCAAAACTTGTTAACCGTCACGAACCATAGTTCCCCAAAATATATATCAAAAATACTAAAGTGTAGCCCATATATACATATGATTAGAGATTGTGCACTCATACTATATTCAACACACTTACACTTTCCACTAATTAGATTCACCAACAAGACACATGTATATATAGTCTCGACGCTCATGTCATTTTTTTCCGTTGTTATGAATAAACTTGATGTATGATATTTTTAAATTTTTATTAACATGTCACTAACATTTCTTTAAATGATTTATAGCAATGAATATGTAAGTTACAAACTGTAGTGGTAAAAACTTTATAAGTAAAGTTTCCACGTCATAATAAAAACAAAATAAAGTTGGGTGTTTTCAAGAAATACCCCAACACGTAGTCTATCATTTGAACAAAATTTATCCACAAAGAACCACAAGAAACACAATTTTTCGTCAGACCAAGAACCCTAAAGATATTCAGACTTATGAGGATATTGCTGTTTCAATTTTTAATTCGAGTGAGAATGTGGGTCAGATGACATGTCTAGTTGTTGTTGGTGGTGGTGGTTTGGTCATAATAATGGCAGAGGAGATGTTGTTATTGATCTTGCCTAAAGGGTGAGAATGGGACTTTTCAGTTCATATTCGGCTAGATCTGTGCTTGAGTTGGTTTTATTTTGTCATGGGTTGTGGATTTGTGGATTTGTTAGAATTTTCATGGTTTCTGTATATCATTTGTGATAGAATTCTCTCGTGTTTACTAGTAATGCGAGGGGAATTAATGGATATGTGATAGTGTAATGGATGTTGGAGGGGGTGGTGTGGTTGTAAGGATGGCTATGTTGGTTGTGATGAAGAAAATAGTGCGGAACAATAGTCATACACCATAGGGATTAAACAAATAAAAGATAAATATGTGCAAGAATGAAAATGAATGTAATGAAATAATAATCATCGTGAACCACCGTTTCATCATATTGAAGAGATTGGTACTACAACAGAATGAAATTGGAATTGCAGGTATCAAATTATGACAAAGTCTACAAATGGGTATTTCCAATAAAATTTTACCATTTAATATATAAGTAAAACCTTACCACTTTTTCTTATGATGTGGGTAGTTAGGTGTCGGTTTTGATACTGAATGATCGAGTATTAATTTGAACAAATTGTAAGGTTGTTCAGTGTCAAAATCTATAAAAATAATAAGAAACTAATCGAATGATGATATTATTTTCCATTATCTTTATTTATTTTTATGGAAGTCAAAAGGAAGACTTATATTCAGAGGTATACCTGGATTTTTGGACAATGGCACTAGAAAAGTTATAGAATAAAATACTTAATGTGTACCATAGCATACTTCTTGTGTTATACTTTTTTTTGATTTGTTCAGTTAGAAACCAAAATTACGTAGCTAAATTCAAAAACCAATCAACTATATTGGTTTGGGCTAAAACATAAATCGCAACCATCTCAAATTTGCTAGAATTTATTAGATTTGAGGGAGATTTAGTTTCATGAGTCGGGTTGTCATGTCAATTTATGTACACCCCGATTGACCACTTCACACACTCAAGAAAAGACATTATAAGTCTTTACCATAACAAATATCAGTGTAATTGTGATCTCATAAATTTAAATAGAAAGGAATATGAGGCTGCAAGCCAGAATCACATTCATATCCCCTCATTAATTAGTTTTTATAGAATACACAATATATTAAAATTAAATAATGAAGAAAAAGTGTGATAAGTTTTAAATAATCGGTAGTTGTGTGTTGTATCTCTGTTGGTTTTGTTTGAGGCATTTATCGAGTAAATGATTTTACAACAAGCTTTGGTGCATTGTGAGGACTAATATGAAATTTCGTTAACTATAGTTTAATATCTACTCACGGGTTGGGTTTATATCTAACGGTATATAAACCCTTGTGGCAGTTTTAGGGTTCCATAACATGACATCTCTATCTCTCTCTCTATACTTGTTTGTGGTATATGAGCTATGGCTCTCTCTTAACTGGCGGCTGCTACATCGTCATCCACCCATACTCTTGCTCTTCTCCCAAACATCAACCACCTCATTTCCTACAAACTATCTAAAGCTAAGCCTTTACAAACATTGAATTACCTCTATGTTCGCACTCAATCATTGCTAGGGTTCCTCGACAGTTCTAATTCATGTCGACTGGAGTCAATTGTCGGCATCGGAGGCCAACTTGTTCCAAACCTAGCATATACGAATTTGATTCTTCACGATCATGTCGTTCTTCCCCATTGGAACGCCATTTCCACTTAAGATCCTTTGACGCATGACAACAGCAAAATCAGTTCTCACGGCCCTTGTCTCCCTTCATATTGTTGCAAAGCATCTCTATCTCGCTCCAGAATTCTTCAATCGAAATCTGGTTTGCAAACCTTAGCTAAGCAATCAGGCTTCATTGAACTTTACATACAAAAGACCAAATGGATCTCTGAAGGTTAGTTTTTTTTTTCTGTTGTCATCGACGATGGAGATCTGTTTCTCTGTAGTCTCTATGTTCTCTCAGAGTCTAATTCCTTTAGTTCTTTATATGTATCAGATCTGGACAGATTTTCTCTCTGAGCTCTATGTTCTATTGCGATCTGAAGAACAGTTTCTTGAGAAACTAATTAATCTCTCGATCGAGCTTTGGCATTCACTTCAATGGACAACCTAGTGGTTGCACGTCTTCTAAAGGTTAGCATGACCGATTTCTAGTTATCATAGTGATGACTGATCAAATTTTGGTCTATGCACTCATTCTTGTTCCTGTGGTGGTTCATGTTGTCATAGAGGCAATGATCCTTTCCATTCAAGCCATTCGCATGCCCGGTGTGGTTACTTATTCTTCGTGTGTTGAAAGTTTTGTTAAGTGGGATAGCTTCTGTTATGATTATATTCTACATTAGACTATTATCCTTCTTTGAATTACATTTATCCTTCCAAATTGGTTCCATTATCAACTCTCCACCATTGTACTTGTTTGAGCAAAATCTAAAATTCTTGAGATGGAAAGAGCCACAGTTCATTGTAGCTGTCATCAAACACTTCACTAGTTGTTTGGTCTAATTCATGCTCATCTTTAAGGTTGTTGATCCGCTCTTGATAACATTCCAATCTTTTATTGTATAAGGTTTGAGATGTCAGAAACTGCTTGGTCCTTTGTTAGAGGCTCACTGGACTGAATAGGGGGTCTCTGATGTTCACAGTTCCTCAAAAATTACCATTCTAGAAGGAATTTTATCTATCAAAATGCCATCCAATTGATCATTACCAAGAACTTTATCTAGCAACCATCGTCGAATTAACTGTCACCAAGAACTTCCTTTGGCAAGATATTATAGTCGTGTTCTATTTCTCAAATATTCAATCGCAGATATTATATAGGATATAGATGATATTATTAGTAGCTAGAGCTTGTTGTATAAAAGCTTATTAGTGAAAGAAAAAAAAAAGTTGATTTGGCAATGGTGTCTACATTGGAAGTTTTTATATTAATTTGAGTACAGTCACAGGAGGATATATCTTCGACCACCTGTAGCAAAAACATTTGAAACCATCGATTTTATTAGTTTAAAAGTTCAAAAACATAGAATCCTCAAAAACATTATAGTTGTCTTCATCTTTGTTGTGGCCGTCTCCCTTCTTTCTTTTGGGCAAAAGGTCGTCTCCTGTCTTGACCAGTTTCTTCATAAAATACGATTTCCATACGTTTTTTATTTCATTATCAGTTCTGCCAGGGAAATAAGAGGCAATCTTTGACCACCTATACATTTCATTTCAAATATTCAATTTATTAGTTCAATAAGTTCAAAAAACCAAAAAATAAAGATCAAAAAATGAAACCGAGTTATGAGCATACTTAATTCCCAGTGTCTCGTGCAATTTAATGATCAATTCTTCTTCCTCCAAGGTGAAAGGCTCCCACTTTATGCCCGACTTCTGGTAATTTACCAAAGTGAGCATAAAACTTTTTCCAACGGGGCAAAAATGATGGAAATAGTTTATTAATCAACCAATAATAAGAGGTAAAAGCAGTTTAAATGTCGGTAAAATTTGGCATGTACATGTACAGTACTTTAGTTTTGACACAACAGGGAACTTGAATTTCCTATTATGTAAAAAAGAAAAAAATTAAAATATTTTCAATACTGCACTCAAAATACTTGCCGAGCAAATAAGTGTACGCGGTAAGTATTATAGTTATAATAATTATTTCAAGAGTACAATTGAAATATGCAAACTAAGATTTGTGCCGGACTTTAAGAAAAATGCATATGAAAAAGATATGCAATGCATGAGAGTGAGAGATACCTGATGCTCCAGGGAGTGCAAGCCAGTTTGCATGGCGGCCATGCCAACTGGCCGGCTCCCAAGGAAGCATGTCTCTCTCTCTCTCCATGCATTTCGTAAGATTGTTTTCATGTTCATTTTCTTCAAATTTCTGCATAAATCTCAATTTCCACATTTAGTTGTCCTATTGAAATAACTATTTTAAATCAAATACTTTGTGCATACACGTATTCGCGCTGCAAATTTTCTAAGTGCGATATTGGAAACATTATAATTCTTTTCTTTTTGAGTAATAAATTTAACGTTTGTTTCTGTCAAAACTAAAGTGCAGATACGTGCCGAATTCACCAACATTTAAACTTTTTTTACCTCTTATTTTTTGGTTCACTAAATAACCATTTCCATCAAAACTTTATGGGTTTGGCACATTGTGGAAAGAGTTGTCGGCTCAGGTGGGTAAATTACCTGAAGCCGGATGTGAAGTGCGGGTCTTTCAATTTGGAAGAGGAAGAAAGAACCATGAAATTGCACGAGACACAGGGAAACTAGTAAGCTCATAACTCGTTTCTCTTTTTAATCTTTTATATTTCTATTTTTTGAACTTGTTGAACTAAATCGGTGCTTAAATGAAATGTATGGGTAGTCGAAGACTGCATCTTATTTCCCTTGACAAAACTGATAACAAAATAAAAAACGTGTGGACATTGTATTTCGTGATGAAACTGGTAAAGACATGAGATGACCTTTTGCCCAAAAGGAAGAAGGGAGATAGACACAAGAAAGATGAAACCAACTAGAATGTGTCTGAGGATTCTCTGTTTGCCACAACCATGCGGTCCATTTCCAGAGAAGAAATTGGCCGAATGAAGTGGTTGACAATGACAATTTCGACCCATTTTCTCTAGACATGAGCCAAGACGAATTTTCCTTGGACATGGAGTAATTGGGAGATTGATCCGTTTTCATACCTTGACCGTCCGTTACCAGCAATGGACCCATTCCTTGAAGATCTGTTCCCATTCCTTGACCCGCTTAGAATGGACCAAGCCGGTGTCTGCAGAGAGCTCAATCCTGCTTATACAAGATGTTGGAAGAAATGGTTTTCGACATCTCTGTTTGTACCCGATTTTATATCGGTTTTAACCCGGCTCATATGAGTTAACAACACCAATTGCACCATCGCGTAGTGCGTAACTTGGTGGTCGTTTCGATAAATCATTCGTCGAAGACCATTGAGAGATGAATGACCAATAAGCCGTTGAAGTTGAGAGTTTATGTTTGGGTTTATGTTCTCAAATGAAATCATCCCACATCATAAGGAAGAGAGGAATTGGAGTGTTTAACTACTCCAACCTTAGCACTAAAGGATACGTCCTTTGGGCGTAGCAATTTATTGCAGGGGAGAGGACCTAGACAAAGGTCGAACCACCACACGCGCGCTGCCTTTGTCTGTACGACTCGGGTTCGGCCTCGTGGCGTGGGCTCGGGCTTTACTCTGGACTATTTATTTTTGGGCCAGAAACCAACTTTTTAACCAACAAATTACAGCTGTTCCGAACGATTATGTCCCTTCTTGAACGCTTCTGTGCCTATTAAAGGCAGGCTTCCCTTACCAGATTGGCATTCTGAATTCTAAATGCGTAGCACTCGAACTCTCCCTCCAAATATTATCCCTTCTCGTCAGCAAGTCTCGTTCGCCGTGTGTTGCAATCCCGTGCTACTCTGCAACACAGGAAGAATACATCTATCCTCATGACAATTCGCCATAGCAAACCCGAAGGTAGTGAGCGGCGACTATTTTCTTACGAAGATCGTCCATGTACGAGGTTGTTCTTCAACTTCTGGCTGCATTCAACAGATTATTGATCCGGTAAGTTCGTTCTTGATTTCTTTAAATTATTTACTATTTTCTTCTAAAAGAACAATCAGGTCATACTTAATAACACGAGAGAGGTTGGTGATTGCCACAAAGAAACATTGGAATTTTATCAGGAGTGGACTGACGACCTTGAAAATGAACTCTGAGAAGACGGCTACTTTGCACCATTGTTCTCGCTGGCATGCATTCCAATGATTGGACAGTGTTATAGAATAAGTTGTCACAATAGAAAAAATGATAGCCAGAAGTTTGTAGACATTTTTTCATAATCTCTACTGTATAATCTCTTCTGTACTATATAGAAGGTTGAAGGGTTCTTAATCCGAAACACTTCATAACATTTTAAATTACCTAAAACACCCCTTTGGTGCACTGTAAGGACAATTATGAAATTTCGTTTACTATAGCTTAATATCTACTCAGAGGTTGGGTTATATAGATAACGGTATATAAACCCTTGTAACAGTTTTAGGGTTCCATAACATGACATCTCTATCTCTCTCGATACTTGTTTGTGGTATCTGAGCTATGGCTATCTCTTGACTGGCGGCTGCTCCATCGTCGTCCATCCAGACTCTTGCTCTTCTCCCAAACATCAACCACCTCATTTCCTACAAACTATCTAAATCTAAGCCTTTACAAACATTGAATTACCTCTACGTTGGCACTCAATTATTGCTAGGGTTTCTCGACATATCTAATAAATTTCGACTGGAGTCAATTGTTGGCATCGGTGGCCAACTTGTTCTAAATCAAGCAAATATGAATTTGATTCTTCACGGTCATGTCGTTCTTCCCCATTGGAACGCCATTCCCACTTAAGGTCCTTTGACGAATGACATCGGCAAAACCAGTTCTCACAGCCCTTGTCTCCCAGATTGTTGCTAAGCATCTCTATCTCTCTCCATTATTCTTCAATCGTAATCTGGTTCGCAAACCTTAGCTAAGCAATCAGACTCCATTGAACATTACATACAAAAGGCCAAATGGATATGTGAAGGCTAGTTTTTGTTCTGTTGTCATCGACGATGGAGATTTGTTTCTCTTTAGTCTCTATGGTCTCTCGAGTCTAATGCCTTTCGTTCTTTGTCTGTATCAGATCTGAACCGATTTATCTCTCTAAGCTCTATGTTCTATTGCGATTTGAAGAACAGTTGCTTGAGAAACTAATTAATATCTCGAACGAGATTTGGCATTCACTTCAATGGACAATTTAGTGGTTGCACGCCTTCTAAAGGTTAACATGATCGAATTTCTAGTTATCATAGTGTTGACCGATCAAATTCTGGTCTAATTCAAGCAGCCGGTGCGGCTGCTTTAGGCCCCCATGCCGGCATGGGCTCATTTTTTATACAGGTTCTTCACATTGTATTTAGATACATCTAATATTTTAATGTACAGTTACATTAAATTGTACATTATCTCAGCGGTAAATTAAAATTTGGCCACTTGACACAAGAAGTTCGACTCTCCTTGATGATGTATGTGATTTGTTTTTTTTTTGTTTTTTTTTAATTATAAAAAGTTGTAAGATTATTGAGTATTAATTAAAATGAACACAATATAGTTTCTACATGAATAACATAAGTATTGCGAGTCTAATGTTTTTTCTTCTAAAAAACCATTTTATATGTACTTTTTTCGGAGGCCTCGATTTTATTACCTGCTTTAGGCCCCCCAATTGTCATGCGCCGGCCTTGTCTCCATGCATTTCATAAGATAGTTTTCATGTTAATTTCTTCAAAGTTTGGCATAAATCTCAGTTTTCATATTTAGATGTACTATTGTAATTACTATTTTAGATCAAATATTTTGCGCACACACTTATTCGTGCTACAGATTTTCTGAGTGCGATATTGGAAAGATTTATAATTCTTTTCTTTTTGAGTAGTAAATTTACTTTTTGTTTTCTGTCAAAACAAAAGCGCAGATGCATGCTGAATTCACCAACATTTAAACTTTTCTTTACCTCTTATTATTGGTTCACTAAATAACGATTTCCATCAAAACTTTATGGGTTTGGCACGTTGTGAAAGAGTTGTCGGCTCGGTTGGGTAAATTACCTGAAGCCGGATGTAAAGCGCGGGTCTTTCAACTTGGAAGAGGAACAAAGGACCATGAAATTGCACGAGACACATGGAAACTAGTAAGCTCATAACTCATTTATTTTTTTAATATTTTATATTTTTATGTTCTGAACTAGTTAAACTAAATCGATGCTTTCAAATGAACTGTATTGGTGTTCGAAGATTGCATCTTATTTCCCTGGCAGAACTGATAACAAATCAAGATTGCATCTTATTTTCCTGGCAGAACTGATAACAAATCAAGAACGCGTGGAAATTGTATATCATGATAAAACTGGTAAAAACATGAGATGACCTTTTTCCTAAAAGGAAGAAGGGAGATAGACACAAGAAAGATGAAGCCAACTAGAATGTGTCCGAGGATTCTCTGTTTGCTCAGGTATCCAAAACCATGCGGTCCATTTCCAGAGAAGGGAACGGGCCGAATGAAGTGATTGACAATGACGATTTCAATCCATTTTTGCTAGACATGAGCCAAGACGATTTTTCCTTGGACATGGAGTAATTGGGAGATTGATCCGTTTCCATTCCTTGACCCGTTACCAGCAATGGACCCGTTCCTTGAAGATCTGTTCCCATTCCTTGACCCGCTTGCAATGGACCAAGCTGGTGTCTGGAGAGAGCTCAATCCTACTTATACAAGATGTTGGAATAAATGGTTTTCGACATGTCCGTTTGTACCCGACTTCAACTCGGCTTTAACCTGGCTGATTTGAGTTAACAACACCAATTGCACCATCGCGTAGTGCGTAACTTGATGGTCGTTTCGATAAATCATTTGTCGAAGACCATTGAGAGATGAATGATCAATAAACCGTTGAAGTTGGGAGTTTATGTTTGGGTTTATGTTCCCAAAAAAAATCATCTCACATCATGAGGAAGAGAGGAAAATTGGTGTGTTTATCTACTCCAACCTTAGCATCAAAGGATATGTCATGTGGGCATAGTAATTTGTTGTAGGAGAGAGGACCCAGACAAAGGTCGAACCAGCACACGGCGCTGCTGTTGTCCGTCCGGCTCGGGTTCGGGGTCGTGGCGTGGGCTCGGGATTTACTCTGGTCTATTTATTTTTGGGCATGAAATTAACTTTTTAATCCACGAATTAATACAGTCCTGAACGGTTATGGCCGTTCTTGAACCCTTCAGTGCATATTAAAGGCGTGCTTCCCTTACCAGATTGGCATTCCAAATTCTGAATGCTTTAGCACTTAAACTCTCCCTCCTTAGATTATCCCTTCTCGTCAGCAAGTTTCGTTCGCCGTATGGTAGGAGCCTGAAAATCAAACCTGTCAGGGCTATATTAAATGATACATATATTATTAAATAAAGTTATTATATATCACATTTTTTGAAAGATTTGACGGAAGGGGCATTTATTATCTTAGGGTCTTAGTGTAAACTAACTTTAATTATAAGAGTGCTAGTGCAGTTTTCAGAAAATCGGGGTGGCAATTTTTAACCTTGCTGATGACCTTCATTCTTCCCCCTCCAGAAATTATTACAGAGTGATTCCATCTTGTAACACATAGAATTCGGGATTCTGAAGCAGTTCATAGTATACACCGAGATAGATTGAATAAATGATTTTATCAAAATTTCTCTATCTGCAACAAAAAGAGAGGACTGTTTCCACCCACGCAGCTTGTTCGCAACTTTCTATGGCAGATTTGCGAAGATGTTCGTCCTATATTTTTCAATGGTCGCGGGCAATTCCAAATGTTTCTCGTGGCTGGGCGTATTGTTTACTCTAAGAAGGTGACTGAGGTCTACCTGCAGGTGTTGAGCAACGTTGGAGAACACAACTGATGATTTGTTGAAATTCACCATTTGACCTGACACCTTCTCGTACTTCAGTATCTGTATAATTTCACTAGAAATAGCTCTAAGAAACAAAATACTACCATCAGCGAAAAAATATGTGAAGTTAAAGGATCTATTGTATACGTATAATTTCATTTATGATACTATCGTAATTAACATACACATAAATTTAATAAATGATAGATGAAATCTGAAAAAATCTCGGAATTTTATCAAAATAATATTATCATATAGGATGGATAAAATTTTTGCAATGATGTAAATCATGTTTTTTTAGGAAAAGTAAATCATGTTTTTGTGGGTAGATATTTACTATATATCTATATTATAAAAGATGACGATTGACTTTAAAATGTCTTTTAGACCATTAGATTGAATTAACCCAAGCCCTTAGATTTCACCCAATTATATTTACACCTCCCGAAAATTTAGAGATAATGGAGAGGATAATGAGTAGTGGTTTATTCAACAATTAACAAAAATCAACCGTCATCTTCCTCACTTCTTTCTCCCACTCTCTCTCTTTCTCTCTCTGTAATCCGGATAAATGGGGAGGATAATGGGTAGTGGTAGTTGGTGGGAAATTTTTAACTTTCTCTCTCTTCCACTACAGTTTGTATATTAACAATATAATTAAATGAATGAGAAATTCTCTCTGTAATCTTAATTTTTTGCTAAATTCAATTTATTGGACGTTAATAAAAACTTTTCGCCAAAACATTTCTCAAAATTATACTATTATTGTCACATATTCGTTCTTAAGGTTTTTTGGGGGTAGTGCCCTCGGACACAGGCAATCCCCTAGTCTATTTATATTTATCGAGCTAGCTCACAGTTTTTCAGCATAGATGAATTGGTCCCCTCTTCTGTGTGACATTTTGACCAATGCATCTTTAAGATTCTATAAAAAGTTTCTGCATTCATGCATAACATTGTTTCCATTGCTTCTTGTCTAATGGTTAGATATGAATTGTACAACGAATCTATTAATACTTTTTGTTCTTGAGAGTCAATTTCTATATAATATAGATCTTTCAATATTAGTGCTTATTACTTTCCCTTTTATGAGATAACTCATAAACCTTACACATGGAATTCTATATCGTCGATATTCCTTATCTCCATTTCTTTCAAACTTCTAACTATATCATATTTTCTGTATTTGTTTCACAACGTAGATTCGTGCTGATTGTTCTTTTTTCTTTGACAATATTGATTTTTCGTTGCTACAATGACATGAGCAATAAGTCATATATTTACTGACTTTTTAGATACATGTTATAATGGGAAATGATGGGTTCATTATTAGTTCAAACTACAAGGTTGTATCTTAAAAATCCTATGCCTAGAAAAACCAAAGAGTCACACACTAAGCATTGCGGTTATATCAAATGTCAAGTGAATTTTATTCAACTGTAAAGACTTAAGATAATTAACAGTTCCTTTAGCTTTGATTGACAGGAAATAAATGATAAATTTTAGTTTATTTTTTTGTTCCATTTCATGGGTAAAAAGAAAAGACAAGAACGGAGTTACCATAACAAGTCTCCTGGTATTGATGGTTTTACCGGTTTTTTAAAAGCTTCTGGCATAGCATCGGTAAAGATGTTAGTGAGTTTGTGCCAAATTTCTTCATTAACTGCTGCAGCCCTCCGGATATTAACATAACTTTAATTTTTGTTATTCCCAAATGTGACAATCCTGAGAGTATTCAGCAGTTTAGACCTATTAGTCTGTATAATAAGGGTGTCACTAAGTGTATTGTGGACAAAATCAGACCTATTCTTAACAAGATTTTCCCCCCTATCAGAGTAGCTTTCTCCCTGGTAGATCTACCAAAGACAATGTTATCATTAGACAAGAGATTATCCACACTCACAAGAAAAGGAAGGATAAACTGAGGGGATGATTATTAAAATTGACCTTGAAAAATCTTATGTTAAGCTTTAGAAAGTTTATTAATGAGACCTTGGCATTCTTTGGTTTCCATAATAACCTGATCAATCTCATCATGAGATGTGTGATTAGTGTGAACACGACCATAATTTGGAACAAAGAGACCCTCCCTGAGTTTAAAACCAGTAGAGGCCTCCGTCAGAGAGATCCCTTTCTCCCGACTTGTTTGTGCTTTGCATGGAAAGACTTTCCCATAAAGTTCTGGAGTTGGCTGCGGAAAAGAAATGGATGGGCCTCAAAGCGTCTAGCAATGGCCCCATTATTTCCCATATTTTCTATGCTGGCGACTTGATGTTTTTCGGTAAGTGTGATAATGTTACTTATTTATCCATAAAAGCAGTTCATGACGATTTTACTAACATCTCTGATTTAACTGTTAACTCTACTAACTCCAAAGTTTTTTTCTCTAAAAATACCACTAAACCTATCAGAAATTTTGTTAAAAAGTTGATTGGTATGCCTGAGACTACTGATCTAGGTAAATATCTTGGTATTAACCTAGTTCACGACATATTTAACAAGAATAGTGGTGCTGATATTTTGACTAAAATGAATAAGAAGCTGTCTGGATGGATTAGTAGTATACTTTCTATGGCCGGAAGAGTGACGTTGTGTAAAAGAGTCCTTGCTACCCTCCCTTCCTACACCATGCAAGTTCATCCCCTCCCCATTAACATCTGTAACAAAATTGTTAAGATCTGCAGAGATTTCATTTGGAGTGATACTATTGATAAAAGAAAGATCCATCTTATTAAGTGGGATACCCTCTGCCTTCATAAAGATAAATGTGGATTGGGTATTAAGAAAGTAAAACACCAAAATGATGATCTTATTTCTAAACTTGGTTGGGTGTCTGCTTAGAGAACAACATTTGGTGTTTTCTCGTATTGATGGTTTTAATGCCGTTTTTTAAAAGCTTCTGGCATAACATCGGTAAAGATGATATTGAGTTTGTGTCAAATTGCTTCATTAAATGCTGTATCCCTCAAGATATTAACATGAATTTAATTTTTCTTATTCCCAAATGTGACAATTCTCAGAGTATTAAGCAGTTTAGACCTATTAGTCTGTGTAATGTCGTTTATAAGGGCATCACTAAGTGTTTTTGGGGAAAAAATATCTCAGGAATAACAGTTTTGGTAGCGCTAAGAAACTAGTTGCTCCTCCCCTATTTGGAGAGGTATTCCTTGCACTGAGCATTACATAAGAGATAATCTTAAGTGGAGTATTGGTAATGGTAAAAATGTGTCAATTTTGAATGATTGGTGGTGTGGGGAGAAAGCTATTGGTCCTCCTCTTGACCAAAGCCTTCTCCACATGAAAGTTGTCGACATTATCTCCAGTGATAATTGTTGTAATTTTTATACCATTGTTATGGAGCTTGACGATGATACTAAACACAATATTTCTAGCACTATCATTCCATCGTTAAGCAATACGGAGGACTACCCTTTCTTGAAAGGATCCCTTTCTGGAACCTTCACTGTTTCTGCTGCCTATAAAGCCATTAGTGTTGGCTGCGATCAAACTTATGGTGTGGGTGGTGGAGATTTGATAAGGCTTTGGAAACTTAGAGTACCGAACAAACTTATCCACTTCCTTTGGACTATGCTTCATGGCAAGACTCTGACCAATATGAATATTGAATACAAAACACAGGCATAACTGAGATTGATACTTGTGATATCTGTACCATGAGTGTGAAGATCATAATTATCTTTTTAGAAACTGCAGTAAAGTGGTTGGTATTTGGATACATTTATGGGGACATAGTTGGAGTTTATCTAACATGAACACTCCATTAACTGATTGGATTCTTTATAACATAAAAAAGAAAGAGCATGTGGGAGGTGTGGAACATCGTACTCTGTTCGTCATTACTCTTTGGAGTATCTGGCGTAGATGGAATAATGTTATTTTTAATAATTCTACGGAGACTTATATGGTTTATATGTAGATGATCAGAAAGCTGTCTGAGCTCACCCATGGAGCTTTCCTTTCTTTTCCAAAGTTATTCTACTTTAAATTATCTCCAAAAAGTTCTCATTGGTGTATCCCTTTGGCAGGTCAATTCAAACTGAATGTGGATGGTTGTGTGAGGATGGACAATGAGCAAGCATACATTGGAGCAGTCTTCCGGAACAGCAATGGAGATTAGAAGTTGGACTTCATTAGCAGAATTAGAGGCTGCACTACCTTGGATAGTGAGATTTGGAGCATCTACAGGGGGCTCACGGTAGCCTACAACAAAAATTGGATCTACCTGGAGATTAAAAGCAACTGTAGCGAAGTGGTGAACATTTTCCAAGGCAACATCAATTTTCCGACCTCTATGAGTACTCAAGTTAATGATGGAAAAGTGATGCTTAGCAGGATTGTGGGATGAATCAAGTATGTTGAGAGGGATGCGAATGAGGTGGCTGATGCACTTGCCAATATGAGGGCGGAACAAGTGGACCACCTGAAGTTACTTGATAAAGCCCTGGACAATATCAATAGGCTTCTCATCGCTGACCGTCTTGGTGTTGGAATGTTTTTCTAAAGTTCTCTTGTTTTTGTTGTCTCTTATGTTTGTTGTGTAAGAATTATTGTCTTTATTTTCCGACGAAGCCAAAAAATATATATATATATTATTTCTCGTTTATACATATTCAAATTTCAATACCTAGTACTCCATAGATAGATCCAATTGTGTAGGAACAATTATCACTTTCGGTCATATGGTTTGTAGAGGAACCCTACATTCTCTGATTCACTTGACACGTGCAATTTCCTTTCCATCGATACATCCTGCAATTTGTACTTGAATTATGTATGCATTTGCTTGTTCAGTTAATTCCATAGTCTTTTATTATTTCTCTCCGAAATGAAACTATATATTTTTAATTGTCATGCTATGGATTCTGCATGAATATTAGGGTTTTCGTAAGTTTTTGCAATTCTTGTGATCGCAATATCGAGTTTTTGATTTACTCGTTTCAGTTTTTTTCCGGAGATTTATCCTTAAATTTTTACTTCCTCGCAGCCCACTTTCTTGTACGTTTTAGGGATCACATATAGATTATGATTTGGGTCAGATCAATTGGTTTTTGAATCTCTATACCTGAAATTCACTCGATGCGCTTTTTGTACTTTTTGTACTTTTTTGTACTTTTTGTACAAAAAAGTTTGATATAATTTTATTTTTTTTGTTCTTCTTTTAGACCTTCGAAATAGTTTTCTAGTCTTTCTCAAAAAAAAAAAAAAAATATAGTTTTCTAGTTATTCTTAAAAAAAAAAAAAGAAATAGTTTTTTGGCTGTGCAAACCAACTAGAATGGTGGCCTTGGTCGTACCCACTCTGAAACCTAGTGGCTATGTTTTTTGTCCCATACTCCCCCTGCTATGTTTTTTGTCCCATACTCCCCCTGCTAGTATAGATGTTAGAGTTACGCAGGGTAATACATTGTGGAGCCAAATGCAAATTTCTATATCTCTAGGATCGTAATAGTAATTATCGAAAGTCAATTAAGAGCATGTTTTTTTCTCGTAAGTTCCCCCAAGTTAGGGGTGCAACTTGGACGGGCTGAACCCGACCAACCCGAACCCAACCCGGACTAAAGTCGGGCTTGGTCACATGTTTTCAGTAATTTTGGACGGGCTCGGGCAAAAATTCTCAACCCGAAATGCAATTAGGGTCGGGCTTGGGTACTGATATTAAACAACAGGCCAGCCCGAATTGCCCGAGTTGTATACACATTACCTATAAATGTTATATTTTGAGAGTATTATATAGCATATTTATCAATTTTTTTTTTAATTAATTAGTGATACTTTTTAATTATGTCTATTTTCTTGACTAATAGATTTTTTTTTCACAAAATATTTAGTATTCTCTTGTATAAGTTGACAATGTTTTAACCCACTCTAACAATGTATAGACATTATTTTTTATCCTTAAATAAAAAATGTGAAGTGTCTACATTCGGAATCTATATTTGTATGTAAGCTATTAACTTGACTTTCAGATGACAGTTTTAATTGAGTTGAATGTGATAATTATATTAATTAATTTAGTTTAATGGGCTAGCCCGAATTCAACCCGAACCCAAATTGGTTTGTTCGAATTTGGGCTTGGACGGGCTAGCAATGGTCCTAACCCAGGCTGGGCTGTGCTTGGGCAACCCTGTCAGAACTCGGGCTTGGGCTTGGACAAGGGTGTCAACCCGCCCAGCCCGCCCGAGTTGCAGTCCTACCCCCAGTTCCCCCATTTCTTGTATCTCCTCTTGTCACTCTTTTTTTAATATCATTACTTTCCCCTTATTCATGCCTAATTATAAATCAACCCAAAAAGAAATCAAAGCTCCCAAAAATCCCTTTTATCTCAATTGTTACCATTAGCTTCCTTTAAAAAAAAATATAACTCCTTCCCTAAAAAAAAATATAAAAATAAAAATGTAACTTCGTATACCTATTGCTATTCCTATTCCTATTCCTATTCCTAATCATAGAAACCTCCTAAATCCCCTTCAACCTCACGGTACCTACCGTCCCTCTCCCTCACGTTTCCTTCTTGTCCTTCAACCCGTACCAAACCCATCAAAAAGCCACCAACCCCTCTGTCTCATAATGTTACATGAAACCCAGAACCACCATCACCAACTCTACCTCACCTCCAATGAAGACCACCGCACCATCATCATCTTCTCCACCACCTGTGAAGATATCTCCGGAAACCCACAGCTCTAGAAGACCCCCCTGAAGCCCCCACTCTCCCAGCTCTCTCTCTCACTCTCTCTGTCTGTCGTCTCTCTTGCTTGGACGGAGTCCAACGCCAGAAACAACTGCAGCAGAACAGCGCACGGTCACTGCCCGTCGATGCTCGTCGGTTTGGCGTTGGTATTGCCGGATTCATCCCCTTCGCTTGTCTCGTCATCCCCGCAGCAGAACCTGTAAGTACTTGTTAGTTTATTTTTTTTTTATTTTTCTTTTCCCCCTAAAACTCAGATTGTTCCCATGCATTTCATGTATTACTTGCCAATATATATAATTAACTCTTTTACTCAGTTACGAATCTTCGCGATATCCCTCAGGTTGCTTTCTCGTTCTTCTCGTCGAGATCGTAAAGCAACACTCGTGCCGTAGGTTCTAATATATAATTAGTTCGATTTGAGCATGCTCCGCGACCACTCCAAGTTTCGTAGTTTCATCAATACCTCCGTAGATAAAGACTACATTTGGGTTCCCTCAAAATTACTACCTCCGCTTTTTCTTTGGTGAAAGTGACATAAATACAGGTAAAAAAAAGTCGAATGGGAAGATCCCAGAGAAACTGATACGGGTTTCCGTATCATTATAATTAGCTATTTATTAGTTAATCAATAATTGTGTTATTTATTTGTCAATTTATCTATTTAAAGCATTGTAGTATGTTCAATATTATCCAATCTATAAGAATATTGTTCTCTCCCTAACTCTTGTCTCTACTCTCGTCTAATCTCATCTTCTCCTAATTTCTTCATCTAAATCTTTAGTTTATTCTCCTAAATCTCTTCAAAATCTCTATTATCGATACGATCACGTATCATAAACGGAGGTAGTAAATAATTTCAACTTCTTCCTTCAAGATTCTAAGTAATGTTTATCATCCCAGGAAATTAACTTTAGGGTTTAGTTTTGTTCTTACAAAAATGTTGTTACTTGTTTTAATTTCTCATTGCTCAACTACATATTAAGTAGTAGTGTACTCTTTTTAAATCGGTTAGAATGCGCTTTGCGGAAGCACAATACTACTTGTTAGGAACCAAGGAGAGTGATTAGACGAAGAACAAGAACACACAAGATTTTAAGGTGGTTCACTAGCTTTGAGGCTAGCTACAACCACGGTCAAACCGAACCAATTTATTGATGAGAATCCAATTATAGTTAACCACACAATGTTAGTCTCGACTCTAGGTCTTTATGTAGGCCTAGGATACTGGCTTGTGCCTAAGGAATCGGTTAAACCATTCCAAAACTAAACAAGGAAACAACGAAACCGCCCCAGCCCCGACGTCTTCCTGCAAGATGACAATTGTCTTTGCACGAAGACTCTTCGCATGGAGACAACTTGTCTTCGCAAGAAGAGAAAGAAAAACTTCATTCTCGATTCCTTTTTTTGCAAATTGCTTTGCCGCTTCTCCAATTCAATGCTAGGTTTTGATCACCAAAAAACATAACAAATATCCACCTTGATCAAAACTCCCCAGCAACCAATCCAATGCTCTTCTTCAATCTAATTATGGATCCTCACGATCAAGAACCCCTTCACCCAATTCACCAAATATTTTCTCCGATTGACATCCGTCCTTTCAACGAACACACCAATTGTGGTTGCACCTCCGACAATCAAATTCGAATCTCTCCACCCAAATCGAAACGATCAATCCATCTACCGATAGAATGTATTCCGAATTTGCAATATTGGAACACATCCACTATGCGCCACAACAAGCGAATCTTTGCGTCTCAATAATCACATAGAATTGTATGTCTCAATCATCACACCACCAATGCACCATGACAACAATGCATACCCCAACGTCACGCCAATGACACTTCGTGACACATGTGCCTATCAAACAAGACATGCCAATTGAGCCACCAATACTTACCGCACCAAGACGCAAAACAAGACACACCCAATAACGTGCCAATCAACCAATGCATGCACAATAACACGCCGCCAATCAATACATGCCAAATAAAATGTAACCAACCCCATCCGGGCCCAATAACGCGCTATCAATTAATCGCCTGCCCACAAGACATCTCAATTGCTCCATGCCACGAGCCAAATACGCCGGTTGATTCGAGCTATCTCCACTTTGACTTGAATCCTCCTAGCAACCAGAACAAGATCACTCCATGTCGATGCTCCAACTCTTACGAGTTCTTGCAACGGATGAGCCCGATTGAGATCCAGACGCCCACTACTCCATGTTGGAAGCCCGATTGCGCCGGAATGCCAATTGCACAAAGAACTCGATCGCTCCTCCAACAAGGAACCGATTGTTCCCCCAACAAGGAACCCAATAGCTCCCACAACAAGGAACTAAATTGTTGGTGGTGGGTGTATCACTAACATCATCATCATTAAAACGATTGATCTTCATCCAAAACGAATTCGCCATCACTCCTCACCAGAAACCCTAACCCAACAAACAGGCTCTGATACCACATGTTAGAATGCACTTTGTGGAATCACGATACCACTTGTTAGGAACCAATAAGATTGATTAGACAAAGTATAAGAAGAAGAAGAACACAAGGTTTTAACGTGGTTCGCTAGCTTTTAGGCTAGCTATATCCACGGCCAAGTCGAACCAATTTATTGATGAGAACCCAATTACAATCAACCAAAAAATGTTAGTCTAAACCCTAGGTCTTTATATAGGCATATGATACTGACATGTGCCCAAAGAATCGGTTAAAACATTCCAAAACTGAACAAAGAAACAACAAAAACGCCCCAGCCCCGATGTCTTCCTACAAGAAGACAATTGTCTTCGCACAAAGACTCTTCGCACAAACACAATTTGTCTTCACACGAAGAGAAACACAAAACCCCAATCTTGTTCTTAATTCCTTGATTTTCCAATTGCTTTGCCGCTTCCTTAATTCAATGCTAGGGTTTTGTTCACCTAAAAACATAACAAAAACTTGTACATACAACAAGTATGTAGTTAAACTATGGCATTGTGAAAAAAAAAAAAACTTCTATTAACAAGTTCGTCCACATTCATTGAAAATTATGTGTCCACCACAGCTCTTGTTTCTGTTAGTTCACTTTCATGTCCCTTGAAGTACTTATTTTAGTTTTTTGGACATTGTCTAGTTTTTATATTCAATTTGAACTTGTTCGAAACACCGTGAAGGACAATAGAATGGACATAGGGTTTATCACATAGTTGTTAGGCTAAAAAAGGCTTAATAACTTAATGCATACCCCCAGTATACCGAAACGGGCACATTGCAACCCCCACTTCTAGAATAAGTTGATTGCATCCCCATTTGCAATAAACATGTCAATTTGAAACTGGTAAAAATGACCATCCAAACACTAACAAATATGGAGGGGCAAATTTGTCTTAAAACATAAAATCAACAAAAAAAATTGAAAAAATGAAAATAAACAAAATAAATATTGAGAAGATGAGAGAGATGGGAACAAGATATGGCTCTCGATTCCTTTAATCCCCATCCTTTTTGCTCTAGATCCCCCCTCTCACTCATCTATCTCTTTTGTCTCTCTCGATTCACCTCTCACCGCTGCCAATGAGGACACCGGATTGAGGAGATGGAGTGGTTGGGTGTCACCGCCTCTGCCTTCGTCGTTCCTCTGTTATCTCTTTACTGTGATCTGATTTTTGGTCTGCTAAAATTGGAATGACGGATTTTGATTTCGAATTTTCTCAATTTTTGGACCGATTTTTTATTTTAGCGGTGTCGACTTGACCTGGAGATGAGGAAGAAGCAGGGGGTTAATTGATAGTGTGACATTTATGGTAGAGAAGAAGGGTATGCAGTGGGTGTTTGCAGGTCTAGCCGGAGACAATAGCGGCGATGGGAGAGGCGGAAGACAATTGTGTTCTGGTCGTAAGTTCTTAGACATTTCATCTTTGTGATTTTCAAAACTCTTGAGTACTGCCACTGGGTTCCATTGGTTTGGATCTGCTGTTGATGTTGTTGATGTTAGACTGTTATGAGTCATCAACAAGCCCATTTGGTGCACATTTGACCATTGATCTTGCAAGTTGCAATTTTGTTGCCAATTCTTGTTTGGATATCCTGTTCTTGCTGCTCATAGTTTGGGTCATTTCTATGTCATCAGCAAGTGTCTTGGTTTCTTCTAATCTCTAGTTGAAACAACCAATTAGTTTGATTACTAGCTGCTCGTCTCCATCTCTGCTATCACATTCACCTCAAATAATTTTATGGTTTTAAGCTGTAGGATTATGATTTAATCGAAATGTTACTGCATTGAAGGATTAAACTCATAAATTAAGAAGACGAGAAATGCATTTGACCAGAATCTGGGAGGTTGCAGCGTCAATATGATGGTGGTTGTGGCTTTGTTCTTATTTTATCGAATAAACCATCTTACCCAAAAAAAAAGGACTTGTTTGTCAACTAACAGTGCATTCCGTTAAGTAATGGACGAAATTTTTTTACCAGTTTCAAATTGACATATTTTTTGAAAATGGGGGATGCAACCACCTCATTCTAGAACTGGGAGTTTCAATGTGCTAGTTTCGGGATACTGGGGGTATGCTTTAAGTAATTAATCCGCTCAAAAAATATGTTTTGAAGCGATAATCAACCCGGAATTTCAATCGCTAAGTCTAAACAAAAAATTCATAAAAAAGTAGTTACTACACAATCTAGTAGGTCGCTGCAAGTCTGAAAAAGGATTGCAGGAAGCGCATTTTTGATCGCTGAAAGTCATAAAATAATTGATGACGATGGACATACAAAAAAATTGATTAGAGGAGTTCTTTGTCAAATTTTAGATGAATCGAGTTGAGAATTTATGTTGTAGGCGTAATAAGGGTAATTTTTTAGATCGTTGGTAGTATCTAAAAATGAAATAAGTCGGGGGAGTTCAAATAATTGTTTTTTTATACTTCTCAAGAAAAAATGTTTTTAGGAAATTAAATGTTATCGTTTCGATCGTAAACATTAAGACTTCGTAAAATTATAGGGATAATAGATATAATGGTATATAAGATTTATTATGATTCTATTGGGATAAGACATAATTAATGAATTTTTGTCCCTGAGTGTTTGATTAGTTATGAGTATTCGGTAGAATATGAGTTTAAAAATTAACTTATGCTAACTTTTCCCAATATTTCCAAATATGCTAACACGACTAGCTTGCGGCGCCATTGTTTCCTTCATGTCTTACCTGTTTATTTTTGCAACTTCAAGTGATACTTTCATTATTTAGAAACTACTACATGCTTTGAAAAAGAATTATTTTGAACTATTATATGAATTAAAATACGTAAGCAACATAAAGCTTTAAATTGCTACATCTGGGATTGTGATGGATTACTGTTATTATATGGGATTGCCGAAAATGCTGCTCACCTATTAAACTAGTTTCAATTTGCCCCGAGTCGCTCTTAATACTAAATTTTTCTGGGTAAAAGAGCACTTAAGGAGGTTTCAACATCTCACCGACTCCTCATGGAAGTCAAACCATCTCTAGTAAATAGCTCCTAATTATCAAACTCTCATGCCACAAAGGCGGGCACGAAAACTCTACTTCGAATGATGAAGCGACCAACAACCAAAGCTTTGAACCCCTGGGGACGAGGTGAGAAACGAATAGATCCACCTGTACTCGCAATATAGTATGTTTCAGTAGACCATACATCCCTTTCGAGCTATCTTCTTACCTAGACACTTAGGCATAAATACATGATTAGTGAAACTAATATACGCCACCCACTTAAGGCCATGGTAGCTAAGAATGGATTTGATTTTGGATTTACATCATCATACAAGTTAATATAAATGAATCTTTTTTGGATTTGAAAATTAGCATATT
Organism: Linanthus parryae; assembly: GCA_023055425.1. Lineage (NCBI taxonomy): Eukaryota > Viridiplantae > Streptophyta > Magnoliopsida > Ericales > Polemoniaceae > Linanthus > Linanthus parryae. The sequence continues at coordinate 119,892,284 of JALGPY010000004.1, read as the reverse complement.
ATGGATACATATTTGAAATGAAAACATATTGGATATGGAAGCCTTAATTCGGGCTAAGGAATTTGGGCTAAGGAATTTGACATGAAAACTCATTTTTCTCTTCGTCTTTTCTCTCTAGTGTACTGTGTAGAGTAAAAATGAATCTAGACTGAATTTTCATAGCCTATAATTTGTTTTTATAGCTAGAGATATTCATATTTGCCCTTAAATCCAACATTTTGGATTAGTTAGCATTCTAGTCCACAATTTCTCCTTAGTCCAACTAATGAGCACCTTTTAGAATTTAGTCCAATCAATCATTATTGTTGTTATTCCAACTAATGAGCAACTCATTCTAATTTTCTATTCTTGTGAGTGACTCAGTAGGTTCCTAATTACCTTGGCCTTAATAACAATTATTACAAAAATTTAGAGGCATCTAGCAATACATCAATGCTAACCAAATAATAGAAATGCCAGTAATCTGACTAACCTCTGTGACCAATGTTACCACGTTGTATAATCCCTTTGTCTCATCTATCCAGATTGGACACAAGACATAGAGTGTCACACTTTTATATCCAATCTATAGTTGCTTGATCTGTGAGTAGACTTAGGTAAACAAATAACATCAATATCTCATATTGATTATTCGAGCATGGCCATGCATTTCCCTTAGTCTCACTCATCGAGTAGCCCTGAATATTTACTCCCGTTATGTAGGAGGGAAAAAAATCTATCAACATCAATACCATCTCTCAGCTTGCTCCATATCATCCCCGATTATCGCATTATAGTTACCAAGTTACGGTGTAGCGTTTGACGATATCAGAACATGATAATTCACAACTAGAGTATCTAGTGACATCAATTCGAAGGATCACAACACCATCGTCACTATGAGAAGCGCTTGTGACATTCACATAACTCTCATGTAGCCTTCTCATGGCGGATCATTCAGTACGCCATTAATTCTAATGCGTACCCATGTGTAAGACTTGATATCTCCATATCTATCTACTCAAATGCTAGTCTCAATGCAATACAGTTGTTTTAATTAACTATAGTACTCAACTAGGGATATTGAAGAATATAACATTATATTCTACGAACTTCATTCATGTTAACATATCTCCACATAAATAACACAATGAATAGAAAGTCCATTTCAATGTCACGATAAATTGATTGTCTCTAGGGCATACTCCAACATTCATGTACACCCCAGAGATCACATCACGTACTCAAGAAAAAATTCCAATCTCAACAATAAAATATGTTATAAGAAATGTGATTTTACAAAATTTAAACAGATGGGACGTTAGGGTGCAAGTTAAAATCAAATTCATCTCCCTTGATTTAATAGTTTTGATCGAACAAGTGATTGCTCTCCAGGAATACAAAATAAAATAGTGAAATGACTATGTCATAAGTTTTTAATTAATCTGTATTAGTGTAGCTATATCCTTGTTAGTTATGTCTGAGGCATTTATTAAGAAAATCACCTCCGTTTAAGCTTCCGTGCATTGTAAGGACGGGGGGTGCATGTTCAAACCGAAAAAACCGCAAACTGAATCGAAGCGAGCTAAACCGAACCAAAACAAACCAAACCGAGCACGAACCATAAAAAATAAAAAATTGTACCGGACCGAACCGATTAAACCGCACTAAACCGTTTAAACTGTATTTCATACATATCTGGTATCATAAACATAATATGACTATTATCTCATGTAGAGTATTGAAATTACGTTCATGTTCCCTTAGTTGGAGCTCGAGTTTTGCATAAAAGATTCATAGACAATCAAGCAAATAATTGTAGATTTGATTGATTTGACTTTAGTCTCTAAATTTGAACTATTTTTTACATTTTTTTACTCTTTTTAGGTTAAAATCTGACTTTTAAGTAATAATGTGTATTAACATGTAAACCGCCATCTTAAACCGAACGGAAACTCCTAAAACCGAGACTGAGGAAAAATCAAACCGAAATTAAGCCGATTCGTCAAGGTTCGTTTGCTCAAACCGGACTGAACCAAACCGTTTGCACCCCCTAGTAAGGAATATTATAAAACTATGTTAACCATCGTTTATTTATACGCTCACTGGTTAGGTTCATAGTCAAGCGTATATAAAATGTTGTAATAGTTTTAGGGTTTCATAACGTGAATTTTTTTTCTCTCTCTATATTCTTTTTTGCTAACAAAGCTCTGGCTCTCTCTCGAGAAGCGGCTGCACCGTCCTCATCCACTTATTCTCTTCCCCAAATATCAAATTCCTCATTCCCTACAAACTATTTGAATCTAACTACGCCATTCGAAAATTTTGAAAGCCACTCCCACATAGGAGTCTCTTAAACATGTCATCGGCAAAATCACTTTTTTGCGGCTCTTCTCTCCTTTTAGATTATACATATGCATCTCTATCTTGCTCCGGAATTCTACGATCAATGTCTGATTTTCACACCCTAGCTAAGGATTGAGGTTTACATCCAAAAGATCAAACGGATCTAAGAAGGTTAGTTTTTTTTTTTTTTTTCTTGTTGTCAATGACGATGGGGATATGCTTCTCTATACTCTCTATAGCCTTGCATGAGTCTAATACCTTTGGATATTTCATCAGTATCAAATTTGAAATGATTTATCTCCCTCAGCTGTATGTCCTACTGTGAACCGTAGAAGAGATGATTGAGTAACATTTTAATCTCATTGATCGAGCTTTGGAATTAGCTCTGATGGACAATCCAAGGGTCGCACCTCTTCCTGACGTCAGCGTTGACACTCTAGTTTTTGTAGCGATGATCGAATGATTGGTCGATGCGGTCGTTTTGCTTCACATGGTGGTTGTCGAGGTGGTTCGTGTGGTTACAGAGGCAGTGGTCATGGATATTCACGAAGTTATGGTGGGTTTTGTGGTCTTGGTACGATAACTCGAGGCACTCAGGTTTGACTAATTCTTTTTAAGTTATAATTTTTTTCTATTGAGTGTCGTATCGGATTTCGTGAGTTCTATTCTACAATACATTGTTACCATAATTTGAATTAAATTTTTCCAGAAAAAATGGCTCATGAGCATCTATCTCCTTTGTGCTTGATTGAGTTAAATATCAAAATCTTGAGATGGCGAGAGCCACGTGTTAAGTGGCTGTCATCAAACATATCACTTGTCGTCGCGTCTAATCCAAGCTCATCCTTAAGATTGTTGATCCATTCTTGATCGCACTCCATTTCTTTGTTACTATCTTCTAATTGTTGTAAAAGGTTTGAGCTCTGAGAAACTGCTTGGTCCTTAGTTAGAGGCTCATTGGACTGGAAAGGGTCTTCGATTTCCATAATTTCACAAAAGTCCATATCATTCTTAAAGGAACTTATCTAGTAAAGTGTTATTGAATTGATCATTACCGAGAACTTCATCTAGCAAAAATCGCGGAACTGACTTTCACCAAGAACTTCCTTCAGCATTAAATTTGGTCGGGTTCTATTAGTAAAATATGCAATCGTAGATATTGGGTGTGTTTGGATGAGTTTAATGCGGAGTAGATTATTAGTAGCAAGAGATGGATGTATAAAAGCTAAATAGAGCAAAATCGAGTATATTGGTAATCAATACTACTACTAAATTATGAATGCAACGTACTAAAGTTTGTTTAATCGACTTTTAAATCAATGATAACTTCATCACCGTTTGTTTGATGGAGTATATCAGGAAATGGCCGTTTGATGGAGTATATCAGGAAATGGCCTCAAAACAAGGACCGTACATTGTAAGGATTGCAATGCAATTATGTGAACAGTTGTGTTAACCATTGTAGGATTTAATAATGTGGCCGTAACATATACTCAAGGAAATGAATTCAGAGATCTCTTCCGAAAAGATCTCATTGTAAGTATGATAGCCTTTATATGTGGCGCAATACTATCGAGTACATAGTACACATAATCCATTTGATGTACAAAATATTATGCAAACAATTTTATATTAAAATTGATGAGAAGACATTAATTAAGGGACTTTATTGCCAAAAGAGTTAATTTCAGAAAAGAGAAGTATTTATATTCTTTTTGTATCCTATTACAAAAACATGCACGTATCCTATAGAATTCTAACAGTTGTACACGATGTTTTAAGAAAATTTTAAATTGTCCAAGGTTGACTGAGACAAATTAATATATTTATGCTTCTGAAAAATTGATATATATTATGAATTTCCATAAATGGGTTGTGTGAGGATAATCATAGCACATGACTCTTATTGGCTAATGAGTGAGTGAATACTCCCTCCATTTAATTAGTCTCCTCTCTTTCTTCACTATATATATGTATATCCACCATTACGCTAGAATTATCATTTACAACATGGGCAGGGCACCTTGCTGTGACAAAACGAAGGTGAAAAGAGGTCCATGGTCTCCAGACGAGGACAGGGTCCTCGTCAGTTATATTACCAATAATGGGGTAACAAACTGGAAGGCTCTCCCTCAGGAAGCCGGTAATATCTCTCTCTCTCTCTCTCTCTCTCTCTCTCTCTCTTCATGCATCGCATAAAACCATTTTCCGGTTCAGTTTTGTTGAAAGCTTCATAAATTTTAGTTTCCTTCAAATTCCCGAAAACTAGATTGTTGTCCTGAATTTTATATAACAGTAACGATCTTTCTGATGATTGTCAGTAAGTTTGTCGGTAACCATAGATACGATAGAATTTTACGTCTAATACTTTGCGCGTAGACTTAGTCGCGCCGCAAATTTTATGAGTGGACATTGGAAATACTTTAATTGTTTATTTTTTAATTAGATAATAGGTAATTCAAGTTTCCATTTCTGTCAAAATCAGAGTACACCATAGATACGATAGAATTTTACGTCTAATACTTCACGCGTAGACTTAGTCGCGCCGCAAATTTTATGAGTGGACTTAGTCGCGGGTAGACTTAGTTCCATTTCATTTTTTTTTTTGAAGTTTGATAAATTTTAATTTCCAGCTTTCAATTGCATCCTTAAATTCCGGATAACTAGATTGTTGTCCTGAATTTTATAAAACAGTAACGATCTTTCAGATACTTGTCGGCGAAATATGTCAGTAACCATAGATAAGATAGAATTTTGCGTCTACTATTTGAGACCGATATTTTTAGCTGCTCCAAGAGCATGCACATACACTTATTTGCGCCGCGAACTTTATGAGTGCAACATTGGAAATATTTTAATTCTTTAGTTTTTAAACAATAGGATTTAGGTTCCCATTTCTGTGAAAATCAGAGTACATGCATTATTACTTTTGTTACCATGTATTATCAATTGATTAACAAACCATTTAATCATTTTTTTATTTACAGGTTTGGCGAGGTGTGGAAAGAGCTGTCGGCTGAGGTGGGTTAACTACCTGAGGCCGGACGTTAAACGGGGACCTTTCACAATGGAGGAGGAAGAAAGGATTATGAAGTTACACGAGACCCTAGGGAACAAGTAAAGATTATAATTCAGTTTACATTTTTTTTTTTTTTTTTTTTTTATTTTATCTATTTTTATTAATGACGATTAATTGTACAGGTGGTCGCAGATTGCGTCTTACTTCCCAGGGAGAACAGATAATGAAATAAAGAATGTCTGGAAATCCTACTTTGTGAAGAAGCTGGCGAAGACGGGAGGTAACCTTTTGCCCAAAATAAAAAAGGGAGCGATCCACAACAAAAATGAATCCAACAAGAACATTTCAGGAAATTCTCCATTTTCTCAGGCATCGTCATCGTTGTCATCCATTTCCATAGAGGGAAAGTCGCCCAATGGTCTGCTTGGTATTGACCCGTTCGACCCATTTTCACTACAAGCTGCAATGGGTAACTTTCAATTCAACATGCAAGCTGATATTTCCAGAGAGGAAAACTGGCCCAATGGTGTAATTGAAAATGACCTATTTGACCCATTAATATTATTCCAAGATATGGGTAACTGTCAGTATGAAAATGTGCAAGATGATATTTTCTTGGACATGGAGTGGCTAAATAATTTGGACTCGGAAGATCCATTTCCATTACTCGACCCGTTACCGGCAGCAACGGGCCAAGCGGTGTTTGCAGAGAGCTCAATGCCGTTTGTACCAGAAGTTGGTGGTGACGTAAACAAAGAGACATTGGGCTGTGATCAGGAGTGGGTTAACTACCTCGAAAATTTTCCAGAAGACCAGCTGACAAACGAGGTGTTTGATGACGACTACTTTGCACCGTTGTTCTCGCCACCATCTCCAAAATAGTTGCTCTTTATATCGGCAAGCATACCAACAATTAGTCATTGTTTAAGAATAAGTTGTCACAATAGACAAATGATAGCAAGAAGTTAGTAGTCATTTTTCAATAATAATTACGAGTTGTTGGTATATCTCCCAAGTGAAAGTCGCAGTGGGAGGGAAAGGGTCTTTGTCATGGTATGGTTGATTTTGGGTGTCAAAGTTAAAGTTTTAAGTTTGTCAATAAAGATTTGCCCATTATCCAATTTTACTATCACTAATTTAATATTATAATATATTTATTTATTTTCGGACAGTGTTTTGAATGGAATGCCAAAATTTGACTTGTTATTTCTCTGATGTAGTATTTATAGTTTTTTTCTAAATGTATTATTTATAGTTGATAAGACATTAATTTTTTCATCAATTTTATATTGGATTTAAAAATTTGTCGTGCATTGCACGGATTAATGCTAGAAAAAGTACATATTGGCTTAGAAAAAAATAAATAAATTGAAACATAAGGAACAAAACATTGTTAAACATGATGATTATTACCAATTAATCTTCCAAAAAATGTGAAAAGGCAAAGATTCAATTAAACTTCTAAAAATAATTTATAAAAAATATTAAAATTTATTACATTACTTCTGATTGAAGAACTTGTAAATGATTTGAAAATCAGAGAAAATTGAATCATATAAATAATATTAAAACCCATTTTAATATATAATTATATAATAAAAGCTAATAACTATTTTTGAAATTAAATAATTTTAACTAGAAAAAATAGGTTATGATTAGGAAATGAATCGTGATTAAATTATCGTCATGTAAATTATAAGTTACTTTACAATAACTTAGAAACTTTACTTCCATAATTCTCTCTCCCTCTTACTATACCCGTATAAATATAAAAATTATAAATAATATTTCGCAAGGGTTTTTGTAGTTTCACCTGCTTGGAAGAAAGGCTACTACATTTTACAATATTATTCTATGATTCAATTTTGAAGGTAAAACAATTCAAATGTATAAACTTAACTGACTGAAAGTTTGAAAATCATGGAGGGAAAAAATTCAACCAGGAGTATAAAATAATCTTCCAAAAATTGCAATAATCGAAATTGAATGAAAACTTTTTTTAAAATACCCGGTAGGTACGGCGCGGGAATAAACCCCGAATCTATTTAACTGGGCTCCCAACCCGCAAACAGTAAATCTGACCCAGAAATTACATAAGCCCAAACAGAAAACTGATCATAACTTAACCTAGCTCAGCCCACTCAAGTCATGTGGGCCAACTCCTCCACAATAAAATCAAGAGCATACGAAAGAAAAGAGACCCACCGTTTTTTAGCTAGCCCAGTTCTTGCCAATTTGTGGGCAACACAGTATTTGCCGACCTACTGCTCTCGCTTCTCCATTGCACCTCTCAATTAATCTCCACTGTTGATCGTGAAACCATCCCAATTCATTACTCGGTGTCTTCTTAGAGCTTGTTTGGTATCCTTTTAAAAACAAGAAAAACAGTGAGGAAAAAAACGTGCTGAAAAAACACGTTTAGAAACAGAATAAAAAAACTGTATGTTATTCGTTTAAAAACAGTGTTTAAAATCAGAAACACATTTGACAACATTACTAAATTTCAATGTTAATTTGCTTGAATATCATTTTTTTTACTTATAATAAAGACATATAATTGATTTTTTTTTTTTTTTTTTTTTTTTTTTTGCATCTAATCGTAGTTGAAATGTCTTTAAATACCAATAACAAAAAAAAATTCCAAAATAACACCACATTTGCTGTTTTTTTAAACAGCTTTTTTCAGCATGTTTTTGTTTTTAAATAGAAAAAAAAACAGGCATGCCAAATGTGTTTAAAAAAAACTTGATTAAAAGTAGGGATGCCAAACATGCACTTATATTGAAGTCTCAAAGCCACTGATATGGAATTAGTCTCCACCACCATCATTGTCGTTGAAGACAGATCCAAGAACCAGTTGATGCACAACTCCATCGCATTCGCTTCGTTTCCAGCCTGATCTCTAACCACGCAGCACGCCGAAGCAACTCTATGTTGGTCATTCACTGCTACATCAACTCGTACTTATATTCCTCTCTCCCTCTGTTTTTTATCTCACTGATAAATCAATTATTGCACAGCATCTTCCAAGCAATTTCTTTTTATTTTTCCATGTATTTTAGTAGACCAGATTCTTTTGTGAACCTTAGCCCTTGGACTCTTCACTGTTACCTGTAGAAGAATCACTGATATAATCTTGATTACACATGTTGTAAGCCACTTGCACTACAAGGAATTTGAGATTTAGGGACAAATTTTTTTTTTTTTTGAGAAACATTTAGGGACAAAATTTTAGCAACAAACATTGTTCGTTTCTAAAGATTTTACTGAGGGACCAAACTGCAATATTGTTAACATTTTTAGGAGGGAACCTTTGGAGATTTTAACGGAACACGATTTAATTTTGTCCCAAAATGTAAGTATTCGGGAGGAAAACAAAATTTTGTCTCAAGAAAGTTTGACAAAGGACTAATTTGCAATTCATTCAGAGTTTGCTGGTTAAAATGAAAAATTAAACTTTTGACGCTACTAGAGAAAAAAATCTCTTCACAATATTTTAGCTCATTTCAGTATGCAATTGGTACCCTGATGAAACACTATAATGTTCTTCAACTGAACCCCCACGTAATTGCAAAGGGGGAATTTGAAGAATTCATTATGGTTCTTCGTCCGAACACACATGGTTAATCTTGCTACGGTCCCACTGACCTTTCTTCGCTCCCACTGGTAACCACTTATGTTTTGTAGATGAGGGTTGACTCTCCATTGCTAATGGCATGCCTTGCTCCATGGTAGATAACCTGCCTTTCCAAGAGAAAGTCTGTTCACCGAAAAGGGATTTTGGGCCAAGCTAGGCTTTCAAAAATTCACAGTAATACTTGAGTTTTAACACATCGTCCACTAGGGAGTGAGATTTACACAATCCTACATCCTTGTTTCGTCAACAAAACATAATTAAATGCGTCAAAACATCTAAAGTCCACCCTTCAACTTTATTCTGGCACAATGTTTTCCATCTACACCAATGAATTTTCCTCTTCTACATTGATCCTCCCCACCAAAATTGAGTATCTAGTCGCTGCATATTGTTACACAGTCACCGGAATCATAAAACAGCTTATAAAGTCCACCCTTCAACTCCATATTTTGAGTGACCAGACACGGTGTTAATTTGCCAAATACCTGCAGTTTTGTCCCTTCTCTGTTGGGGAACCTTCTGAATGAAACACATCACATATTTGTCAAAATTTATACATTGCCTACGCTTATCATAAAGCATGAGATTCTTCTGGATTTCATTAACTCCTGAATAGTAGCTTGACCAAAAAACTCGCCAGCAATGAATAAATGCGAAACCGAAGGGCATCTTTTACCTGCTTTCACTCCTTTTAGCCTTATCCCCCGCATCAAATTTTCCGGTTGACATGTGAGTCCTTCCGTGCACAAAAAAAAATAGGTAGGGCGATATAGGGTCACATTGCCTAATCCCCCTAGAAGGTTTGATAGCTCCACACGGCTACCCGTTAATTACAACTGGAAGTTGGAAAGCGGTTACACACTTCATCACTTGTTGCACAAAAATACCATGGAATCCAACTTCGTCATAATAGCCTGAAGAAACATCCACTCAAATCTGTCATGGGATTTGGACATATCCAACTTCAGCGAAAAGGCTCCGTTCTTGCTTTATTGAATGCTTGATGGAGTGCATAGTCTCAGACAATACAATAACTTTGTTAGTGATGACTACTCGGAATAAACCCACTTTGAGTGGCTCAACAATGTCATTCAACGCCTTTTTAGCATGTTATCTAGCAGTTTAGACACCACTTTATTTTAGACACCACTTCAGTTTAGACACCCATTTAGCTGCACTAAGCTCATCAAAGATCTTTTGCTGAATATATTTTTTTGTTTGCTCAATTTATGTAAATTGTAGCACGTGGCTTAATTTCTTTTGCATAAAGTAACAAGCTAATCTTGTAGTTTGCTCTCCAGACCATGCACTTGTAATGACATTTGCGCAATCCACCCCCCTCAATCATTTCGCAGCGAAGGAAAACAATTTTCTTCACTTTTTCCTTCCTAGCAGTGTAGCCAGCCTCTATTAAAAGAGGACAATGATAATAATCCACGAAATGTAGGTGCTTTACCACAACTTGAGGAAATATATCCATTCACTGTTTTTAAATTCTTCAATGAATTCTTATTGAATGTCATATAGAAAACAACGTAAATAAATAAACGCATTGTAAAATTATAAGAACACAAGCATGTCACATGCAAGTGATCGTTCTCTGCTTTGAAAGTATAGAACATATCCCTTAAAACTTAATAAGTAGACACATATCAGAGACCAATTATAATATATGGTGACACTCTATATATGATAGGAACCAATTGATATTGCATCTCCATCTTCAGGAATATAAATGTTCTCATTTCCAATACTTCAAATGTACAAGATTTTTTGTATAAAAATATACAAAAATTCTCTAAAATTTAGTCATCCCCACGAAGAAGAACTAAGACATAATCAAATTTAGATAAGATCCTCATTCTCGAATATCCCGTGGTAGTAGAAGACAAAATATTGTTGTAGATACTGCTTTCTGAGCTGACAGATCTTGGCCACGTGGCAGCCATCCAGCACACCATATTGTGCTCCACACACACTGGATCACCAGCCGAGCTCATCCATGTGGGGGCTGCGAGACAGAGCCCTCGCATACCACTGCACGGGACTTGTAGGGACTTAGTGGTTTGGAGGCTAGAGTAAGCCCTGTCGCGTGCGAGCCAAGCCCGCACGCGACCTTTAGTAACTGTTTTGAGAGATTTATGGCACGAGCTCCATAAACCCGGTCAATCCGGTCAAACCCGGTCAACCCCGTAACGGTTCCGGTATTCGCGCACCACGTGCTGTAACGGTCCCTATATACTCGGACGAACGTGCCGTTATGGTTAAGCTAATTAAGCCGCCATCAATGGGCGCATTAACCACACTACAACGGTCACGTTCTCCAGTATATGTAGATCGTCAACCTTTCCATACAAAGGAGAACACACGGCCATACGCGGAAGCTCTGCCAAACCTCTGTCTCTCTCTCAGACATTGCTACTGCCTTACTCTCTCCCTACACACAACCCCACTCTTCCTGTGCGATCCTTGATCCACTACACACGGTGTACACGGAGGTCTCCCCGCCGGAATCTCTTGTGCACATTTTGGTGAACCCGACGTGAACTTACCAGCAAAAGCAACCATGTCTCAGGAGGATGATGTCAGCAACCGATCGCCCTCCACCGAAACTCCCTCGGGAGACGAGACCCGCCGTACTCCAACGACTCCCGGCGAGGCACCGACGTTAGAGTCTTTGGATGCCACTGTCCAAAGTCAGGCGAAAGCTCTCAAGGCTCAATCTGCGCAATTAGAACAAATCTTGGCTGTTCTGGGTACCCTTGCGCCAAACCCTCCATCAGCCGCCGCTATCTCTCAGGGAGGAGGAACCCCTACCGCTCCAGGATTGGGAGTGTCAACCGCACCTCAAAACCCTCATCTGCAGACTCCACCGTGGGCTACGCAGCTGCCTTCGGTTCAGGGATCGACGGCACAAATGCTGCCTCCTGCCGCTCACGCTCCTCAGCCCTCGGCTTTGGTGTCCAACCCAACTCTGCAGTACCCTTTACCTCCCCCAACGACGATCTGGGAAATGCGGGTAGTCAGTATGCTCCCAACCCTCCGGCGGCGTATGTGTCTCCACCGCCTACGGCAACCCCTCCGACAGCTACCGAAGGGAGCATTCCAGAATGCATGACGTCTCTGCAGAAGCGCGTAGACACTATCTTGGCTCATCAGTCATTCGCGGATACCATTATCCCGAAGTTAGACAACGATCCACCCATTCCACTGGAAATCTATCTCATGCCTAACCCGGCGGGGTACAAGGCCCCTAAATGGGATAAGTTCGAGGACGTCAACGGAAACGCTCATGAGCATGTCATGCGTTTCATTGATGTCATGGGTCCATACGGAGCTGATCCCAAACTGCTGATGCGAGAGTTCCCAAAGTCTCTTGGGAACGTAGCATACAAATGGTACCGAACATTGGAGGCCGGATCCGTGAAGACTTGGGACGACATGGTCCAGAAGTTCTATACCAAGTTCTTCCAGATGGAAGAAAAGGTGACGATGATCCATCTCTCGCGGATGTACCAGAAGCGCGAAGAGGACGGAATCACTTTCATCAAGAAATTCAGGGCGAAATCCTTGGAGTGCAAAGATCCGATGCCCGAAAGCCGGCTCGTAGAGATATGCCTGCAGTGCATGCGAGATGAATACAAAGGTATGCTAATCAATTTGCAAACACCTACGTTTTCAAAGCTAATCGAATGCACGAAGAATATCGAACCTATAGTCGAGAGACAGAAAAAGAAGAGCGCTCCAGAGCGACCTGCGAGCGGCACTACTTACAAGATCGGGAGGTTTAGCTACAAGCGGGGACGCGAAGCTGAGGTCAATACAGTTTCGCCCCAGAAACAAGCGAAGGTTGCGAACTTCGATATACCGCCTCTGCCATGTTCGGTAGAGGAAGCAAGTGACCTCTGCAGACAGTGGCGCAAGGACGGCGTCCTGCCACCGCTCGAGAAAACACCCTCCAAGGAGATGGTGAGGGATCCTAAGTGGTGCGAGTACCACGGCAAGGTCATGCATCCCACGGCCGAGTGCAAGAAGCTCAGGTTCGCGTTCGATCAGAAGATGAAGAATGGCGAGCTCATCGTCAGCGATCACCGAAAGGATGTGCGTAACAACCCGCTCCCCGCGCATGCGGAGCAGGGCTCGAAGGGCAAAGAGGTCGCCATGATCTCGATCGTCGACTTGGAAGAAGTCGCAGAGGATGGCCTGCCCATCGTCGCCGAGGTCCATGAAGACGAAGACTATAGCATGGACACAGAGGATGAACGTGCCGACCGCATGAAAGGGTCGCATGGCTTCAACAAATTCTTCGACGAGATGAATTTCTCCGAGAAGTGCCGGACTGATATGACGAAAGCAATTTTGAGGATAGCAGAGGACTACGAGGAGGACCTTGTAGTCTCCAACGGGAAAGTCATCAGGGCATCCCGCTCTACGGAAAAGATTATGACCTTTTCTGCCAGCGACAAGAAGACGGATGCGAGCCACCAGAGACCTCTGTACGTGACCGCCATCATCAATGGCGTCGAGTTCAAACGAGCGTTCGTCGATGGAGGAGCAGCGGTCAACGTCGTTCCGCTCCACACACTGAGGCTAGCAGGGATCTCCAACATAAGGTAGTCAGGCGTCCATCTCCGTTGGTGGGATTCGGAAGCGACTCTAGAATGACAATCGGATGGATCCGCCTGGGCGTTCAGATTGGCAAAATCAAGTGCTCAGCGAAGTTCTATGTCATAGACGCGAACACCATGTACCACATGATTATAGGTCGAGCCTGGATTCATCGCTTCGACGCAGTTCCTTCGACGGCTCACCAGGTTATGAAAGCTATCTGGAACGACAGAATAGTCGAGATACCGGCTTCGACAAACCCGTTCAACTTGGACGAAGCACATCTCAGCGAGGCGGTGTGGTTCACTGAGATGGCAGATGAGCAAACACCCGGGCCGTTCAACCCTACTCCTTTGCCTCTCTGGGAGGACATCAAGGACCAGTCGCCCGCAGGAGTAATGGTGACAAGGGAAGATGCCAAGGAAAAGCCGCCTACACGCGAAGAGGCGCCCCGTATCGCATATCATCGAAAGAACGTGTATACCCTGAAGAGGATCGCAAAGCATGACCCCGAGGGCAAGGAGATAGAGAGCTTCTACGCCAATGGGAAGAAATGCTACCGCATATGAAGGTGCGCGGGGATGTCCTCACACGGGCACGGGGATATCCCTGGGCAAATCAATCAAATCGAGCAAATTGCGCTGACGGAAGAGCCAACACAGGGCACTCCAGACGAGAAACTCAAAGAAGCGCCTGAATGCATGGAAGACAGGCCAAGACCACAAAAGCAAGAGCTAAAGGAAGTGTTCCTCAGCCCGAACGAGGAAAAGAGAAGGCCAGTCTTCCTGAGCGCAGATCTCACAAGCGAAGAAGAACAAGGGCTGCTACAGCTCCTAACTGAATACAAGGATGTGTTCGCATGGGAGTATGATGAGATGCCAGGTCTGGATACAAGCATCACCATGCACCGTTTAGACATCATCCCCGGGTCTAAACCGGTCAAGCAGAGCACGAGAAGCTTCAGGCCGGAGCTTAACGTGAAGATCAAGCATGAGATTGTCAAACTCCTAGATGCCAAGTTCATAGAGCCGAATCATCATCCCACGTGGCTGGCCAACATCGTGCCAGTGGTGAAGAAGAACGGACAGCTCCGCATCTGCGTGGACTTCAGAGATCTCAACCGCTTCTGCCCTAAAGACGATTTCCCACTGCCAAACATCGATTTGCTTATCGATTCAACAGCAGGTCATCGCATGTTCAGTTTCATGGACGGATTCAGCGGATACAACCAAATCAAGATGGATCCCGAAGATGCGCGGAAAACAGCATTCATCACTCCTGTAGGGGTATTCAACTACACGGTGATGCCGTTCGGTCTTAAGAACGCGGGCGCGACCTATCAGCGGGCCATGATGGCTCTATTCCACGACATGATGCACAAAGAGGTGGAATTCTATGTGGATGACCTGGTGGTTAAATCCAAGCACGAAGCAGATCACCTCGCAGATCTGCGAAAGGTGTTCAATAGATGCAGGCGCTTTCAACTGAAGATGAACCCCATGAAATGCGCGTTCGGGGTAACATCAGGGAAATTCTTGGGATGCGTAGTTCATCGCCAAGGGATCGAGCCCGACCCCGCGAAAGTGTCAGCTATCACTGGCATGACGCCGCCCCATAATCAGAGTGCATTAAAGACATTTTTAGGAAAGCTATCCTATCTGCGGAGATTCATCCCAGCAATTGCCGAAATCACATGCTGTTTCAGCACTCTTCTCAAGAAGGACGCCGCGTACAACTGGGCTCCGGAGCACGAAGCCGCATTCGGAAAGCTGAAGTATTTACTCACGTCCTCAAAGATAATGATCGCGCCTCAACTGGGATCACCGCTTCTGCTATACCTAACATCAACAAGGAGATCTATAGGAGCGCTCTTGGCTCAGGAGTATGAAGGCCAGGAGAGGCCTATCTACTACATTTCTCGCATCGTGCAGCCTGCTGAATCAAGGTACACAGACATCGAATGTCATTGCCTTGCCTTATTCTTCGTGATAGAGAAGTTGAAACACTATTTTGCATCACACAAAGTAGTAGTGGTCACCAAGAGCGACCCCATAAGATACTTGCTAACTCACACTACTCCGGGAGGGAGACTGGCGAAATGGTACATGACCATTTCCCAATACGATATCACATGCGTACGACCGCGAGCGATCAAGTCGCAGGCGGTAGCGGATCTGTTGGCAGAGTTCCCCGACAACAGCCATGAACCCGTGATCGAAGAAGAGCTCGAAGGCCCTGAAATCTACGCAATCGACGTGCCCTATTGGACTCTCCACTTCGACGGTTCGTCGACCCGGAAAGGCGGAGGCATTGGGATAGTCTTGACAAAGCCAGATGGGGAAGTCATACAGATGTCCGCAAAGCTCAACTTCGCAGTCACAAACAACGAAGCGGAATACGAGGCTCTCATTGTAGGGCTCCGTGCGGCGAAAGCTTTGGAAGTGAGCAACCTAACAGTCATGGGAGATTCCAAACTGATTGTTAAGCAAGCCTCGGGCGAATATGGTTTGAAGGAGATCAACCTCCTGTCTTACCGCACCTTAGTACAGAAGCTGATGCAGCAATTCTGCGATGTGAAGTACGAGCACAAGCCCCGAGCAGACAACAGGCACGCAGACGCCTTAGCAACCTTGGGTTCTAAGGTCAGCATAGACAAATGCCCCGCAAGGATTTCCATCGAAGTGCGAACATCGTCAGCATTGACAGAAGATGTGTGCGACGACGAACACATGGATGACGCAGACTGGCGAAAATCAATCCTGCAAGCTATTGCGAAGGGCACCAGCAACGAAAGCTGGGCACTCATAAAAGGATACTGCCTCCACGACAACACCCTTTACTACAAGGGTCCTGGGGGAATACTCATGCGATGCGCCTCCGAGCAAGAGGGACATCAGCTGTTAGAAAAGATTCACCAACACGCCTGCGGGGAAAGCGAGGTGTCAATCTACAGAAAGGCTCAGAGATATGGTATTTATTGGCCGGACATGTCAACAGCCGCAGCCCTGATACAAGGGAAGTGCGAAAGTTGCGCACTAATCAAAGACTCTCTACTCATCGCCCTAACCGATGACGACACGGACTGGAGGAAGCCACTATTTGATTTCCTCACCCAGGGCACCGTACCCGGGTCAAGAAAAGAAGCCGAAAAATTGAAAAGGAAAGCGTCTCGATACGTGGTACAGGAAAACATGCTTTGGCGAAGAGGTCACGAGGGAAACTTGCTGCGATGTCTAGACGGTAGAGAAGCACAAGAAGTCATGGACCTTTCTCATCAGGTGGAACACCAAGGAGGTGCGAAATTATGCAGGCAGCTCCTCTCAATCGGGTATTTCTGGCCCACGATGGAGGTCGATTGCCGCACCAAAGTACGACGCTGCCAGGAATGCCAATTCAAAGGGAACCTAGTGCACGCTCCCGCTGTGGATCTACATGCGCTAGGGACGCCATGGCCATTTCACACATGGGCACTGGACTTCATCGGTCCCATTCGACCGACGTCGCACGGGAATCATTTCATTCTCACCGCAACTGAGCTGTTCACCAAGTGGGTGGAAGCAATACCGCTAAAGACGGCAAATGCGCTGGCTGTGATCAATTTCATTCAGGAAAGCATCATATGCAGGTTCGGAATCCCAAACACCATTCTTTCAGATAACGGTACTCCTTTTGTTAATCGCCAGGTAGCTGCGAAATTAGCGGAGTACAATATCAGGCAGAAATGTTCTACCCCTTATTACCCAAAGGGAAACTGACAAGCCGAAGCGACTAACAAAACGCTGTTGAGAATTTTGAGCAAGATGGTCGCAGATGACCACAAGAAGTGGGCCGACTCTCTAAGCATAGCTCTGTGGGCTTACCGAAATTCTCCAAGGACACCCACAGGGGCCTCGCCATTTCTACTATGTTATGGAGCCGAAGCTGTAGTACCTGCGGAGGTTAGAGTCAACTCGGCAAGGCTGGCCTTCCATGCACTCTATGAAAATCAACGCGATCACGACTTAGTCTTGCTGGAGGAAAAGCGAGAACAAGCCAAGAGAACCAACAAGCGATACCAGGAAAGAATCGCTCGCGCCTACAATAAGACGGTCCAGCGAAGAGATTTCGCAGTCGGAGACTTGGTCTTGCGCGCATCTGATCACTGCATGCGAGAAGCGACTCACCCGAAGTTCGCAGCCAACTGGGAAGGACCCTTCGAAGTCACAGAAGTCTTTGACAGTGGCTACTGCAGCATACGAAGGTTGCACGGCACAACCTCTACTCCGAGTTCAGTCAACATGCGCTGGATTAAGAAGTACTATCCCTGACTTCTCTCATTTCATGCGTTTTATTATAACGTTGCTTGATATCTTGTATGGCTACGATTTACACAATCTCCTCCCCCATATGAGAGGATTGTAATCCCATCTCTCCCATATGAGAGCGTTATAATAAAAGAATTCTCCCAAATGAGAAGTTCACATTTCTAGCTGTTTATGTTGCTCTATTCAGTTTGTTATTACTGCTAATCATGGTTTATTCGCCGCAATAGCAATCTGTACAACTGCGATCTTAATTGATCAACTAAGCCTATCCCTCGCGATAGCAGCCTATGCAATCTTAAGTGATCATCTAAGCCTATCTCTTACGATAGCAGCCTATGCGAATGCGATCTTAAGTGATCAACTAAGCCTATCCTTCGCGATAGCAGCCTATGCGATCTTAAGTGATCATCTAAGCCTATCTCTTACGATAGCAGCCTATGCAAATGCGATCTTAAGTGATCATCTAAGCCTATCCCTCGCGATAGCAGCCTATGCGATCTTAAGTGATCATCTGAGCCTATCTCTTACGATAGCAGTCTATGCGAATGCGATCTTAAGTGATCAACTAAGCCTATCCTTCGCGATAGCAGCCTATGCGATCTTAAGTGATCATCTAAGCCTATCTCTTACGATAGCAGCCTATGCAAATGCGATCTTAAGTGATCATCTAAGCCTATCCCTCGCGATAGCAGCCTATGCGATCTTAAGTGATCATCTGAGCCTATCTCTTACGATAGCAGTCTATGCAAATGCGATCTTAAGTGATCATCTAAGACTATCCCTCGCGATAGCAGCCTATGCGATCTTAAGTGATCATCTGAGCCTATCTCTTACGATAGCAGTCTATGCAAATGCGATCTTAAGTGATCATCTAAGCCTATCCCTCGCGATAGCAGCCTATGCGATCTTAAGTGATCATCTAAGCCTATCTCTTACGATAGCAATCTATGCAAATGCGATCTTAACTGATCATGTAAGCCTATCTCTTACGATAGCAGCCTGCCTAAATGCGATCCTAATTGATCTTCTAAAGCCTATCTGTCACGATAGCAACACATACAAATGCGATCTTAATTGATCTTCTAAAACCTATCTGTCACGATAGCAACACATACAAATGCGATCTTAATTGATCTTCTAAAGCCTATCTGCAACGATAGCAACTCGTACAATTTAACGATCTTGATTGATCTACTAAAGACTATCTGCCACGATAGCAACTTGCAACATTGTGAAGATGATCTTAAATGATCCACAACGGCCAGTCATAAGCCCATCTGTCAGGATGGCACTGCTGCGAAAATATGATCTCGAACGATCCAGCGAAGCATCAGCGAATTAATAGCAAGAGACAGGGTTTATATAGACCCTGTACAGACTCTTCGGTTGCCAAAGATGAGTCAGCAGAATTCAAAAAGAGGGTAAGTTCAATCACTTACGCCTTGAAAAGCGGTAACAATCAATTACCCTACTAAAGGCTACGACGATTCAGTTGCGTATCCTAATAAATGACGGATGGTCATGATTCGGATGGACTTCCCAACGAAAGCGTGCTTATCTGCCGAGAAATTAGCGCGAAAATCAAGCAGAGAATCAATTGCTGATGTCATAATTGGATATGCACAGAAATATCCAATGAAATCCCGGAAAAGGGCAAAACGGGAAAATTCTTTGTTGTTGTTAAAAAAAAAAGGGGAGAAACCCTAGCAACATTACATTAATGTTTCAAACATTACATTAATGCTCCAACTATTTTCTTGCTATCACTACAAGAATTTACTGTATTTGTTACGATTTCTTTTGTTTCAAGCATATTTTCGTAACTATATGTTACATTTTAGTTACAATTTTATATCCGCGTAACCAAATATCACATACTGTATTTTTTGTGACTAACGTTTAAATTGGGTAACAAAAAAAATAAGGTGGGAATTGTAATTGAGGTGGGAAAATTTGGCGCCATATTTTCGTAGTTTGTAGCTAGAAAAAGGAGGTAACTAAAACCCATGTTAAGTTTTAGAGATAATTTTTTACAAAACTTGGTAACAAAAAATAGTATTTATTTTATATTCATTAAATTATTTCAATACCACTACCCAGTTTAATAAAAAACCGCCTTCCCTTATCTAAAAGCCTCTCCCACTACCCTAAGAAGTCTGAGTTTGAGTTCGAGTTTGAGTTATCTCTCGGATAATCTTCCAATCAAATCTCCAAACAGCTGTGTAATCTCCGGTGCGTCGTTGAAGCCAGACGGCTTATTCTCCAGCCGGCCTTTCTTCGCCTGGTCATTGTTCCATCCGAACGACCAGCTGTAAGGTCTGCAATCCCCTCCGGCCACTGAGAATACAACCTTCTGCATCCATCGGTTCCGCGATTGAGGGTACGCTCGATCTGGTTGTTGTTCCCTTTTTCAGGATAACAGTTATATCAGTGTCATAGCCATCTAATTCTGTTCAATTTGTTTGGTATTTTTGTGTGTAGGTTGTCCTGGTGATATTTTGGCAATCTGTTGAGGTTGAAATTGAAGTTGAATCAAGGAAATATCAGGTTTGTTCCAAATATCTTCTTTGTAATTGTTCTTTCGATTATAACTTTGTTAGACTTGTTCATTCTTTTCACTTGACTTATGTAATAGCACGTGGTGTTATCCATTGTTGTATGAGATGTTCGTCATTTGTGACGAGGTAAAATTCTGATCCACAGTGAGAACAAACATTTATAGAGACCCTGCAGCAAACTTTGTGTTAGGGTTCTACGATCGAATCACAGGATATACCACGAGGGCTAGGGGACTCTTGGATGTAAGTAAGGTACATAGGATAGAGAATATCAAATGTGGCCAGGTCTAGTAATGTCCTCTATACCAATGAGAATATTCTAAAATCAACTTCATAGGTTACACCTCATGCCTAATTCTGTTGACAATAGCATTTAACTCTTGCTCGCAGCATTTCTCAGACACATATAATGCTCTTGGAGTGGCTTTCTCACATGCTTTCAGCTCGTGGGACACTTGTTGGATTTATTGGATTGGTTTTTGTGTCTGCTTTGTTTTTTGTACCTTTCAGCTCGTGGGACACTTGATGAACATAATTGTTTATACATGTGGTGATATACATATACATACAAATTAGTTTCATTGTAATCAACGGAAAGAAAGAAGATATCAGAGGCATACATATCTCAAAACCCTAGCCATTACATTATGCCATGGGTAGATTCAAACTTCCATAGTTCTGCAGGTTTTAGTTCTCCTAGATTATTTATTATCCCTCTTGGACCCATGCATAGACCAATGCAGATGATGTATTCGAATAGATGCTCTAGTTTCAAATTAAAGACGTGTTTAAGGTTCCTGACTTCTTATAGAAGATAAATGAGGTTCCTCCATTAGAATGCAGTGACAGAGCTAAGTGTGCACTTTAACTGAAGAAACTGAAAACAGGGTAGCCTATCTCAAAATGACTCAAATTTTACAGGTTGGTGTAGTGTAATTTACCTTCAGATCGAAGATAGATAGAAAACATTATCAGATAGGCAACATAAAATGGCACAAGGAAACACATCAGAGGATGAAAGGCTTAGCAGAACTAGAATCGGTTCCACTACTAGTGTCTCCAGCAGAGGAATCTGGCTCAATATCTGGACAGCATTCTCCGCGTCATTGTCCACCAAAACCAAGGTAAAGTGTCCCTTCACAAGGCACGGTGTGTCTTTTATGGTAACGCATTTGGAATTGCCAGAGTACTCGGAGAGGCTATTGAGCACCGTCAAGGATGTAATTCATCTCTTTCTGTGAGGGGCTGTTTGGGGGGGGGAGAGCTTGTGTTGGAACAAGGAAAAAAGGCTAAATTTGATTTGGTAGTATACCTCAATCTGTTTTAGTCAGTTTATATATGTTGTAGATAGCATCACCCTCCCCTGGACTCTTGCTATTTGTTGTGCTATTACAACTTCTTTGAGAAAAATTAAAATAAAAGCTTTTTGAATCTGTCCCAGACTTCTTAAATGACGAACTTGATGTCCCAGGGAGGTTTTATTTTCTTCTCAGCCGCTAGCATCACAATTTGGTTATCACTCTCGATCACTACATTTATGAAGTCTAGATTTGTGATCAATCTACTGGCTTCTCTCAGTCTTAGTGCCAGAAGCATTTTTACTTGATAGATGAAATTTTTTGCAGCCCCGATTTTCTCGAAATTATGAAAAATTTTGTATTGCCATTTCCTTCTCTCAACTATTTACATCGCGCTCTCTGGGCCCAAATGGATTCATAGTCAGATAAGAGAGAGGATAAACAGGATTGTAACTCATGAAAACGGGAAATTGCATCCGGGGAGGGGAATCTAGATTGAATACAGACACACACACCTTTAAAAGTCTGATACATATTTATGTAGCGTGACTCGAATTGGGTCTCTTTCTTTTTATTATTTCTTGAGTTTTTGAGGAGATCATGATATCTGATCCTATAAACACGTGTATAGACTATAGATTCACAGATTAAATAAACAAAGCAAGAATTCATAAACTAGTATGATATTATCACTGCTGATAGGTTGCTTTGCGATGAACTGTTTTATACAGTGTCAGACTCCTGGATTGTTTCGACAAAGTGAGATGAACCTTGTCACAATTACAATTGGCAAAATGGAATTCCAAAAATTGCAATATTGTAGTTTTCACAGGTGGTTTCAGCTAGTTTTGGGTTGTTCACAGGTGGCATGTGATGAAAACAAAGTTAATTTGAAACCTACGGATTGATTCTATCTGCACGTACATTGTTTTATCCTGAATACTAATTGTAAGGTTCTACCTGCATATACATTGTTATAGCCTGAAGACTAATTCTATGGTTAATTCTATGGTTATAGCCTGAAGACTAATTCTATGGTTAATTGTAAGGTTCTACCTGCATATACTAATTGATGAAGTGCCTCTCTTGTCCTCCTTTTAGACATTCACTTAGGCTTATGTATCCACTCTTCACAAGAACTGCCTTCACGTTCCACCGAATCGATGTTGCAAGAGGGGTCCTCCATCATAAACAACTGCAGCACCTCCTCAATATGGGTCTCATTCATGGAGAACTTGTCGATCTCCATGATGTTCAGCTTCAAAGCATGAGGCCCACAAAACCTTTGATCCAATTTCCTTCGTTGTCCATAGCAATGCCTCCATAGTCTGCATCCCGTTTACAGCCTCCTTAAACATTAATTTTCACCCTTCCTGTAGGAGGAGCAAGCCAAAAGCAAATTTAAGAAGTATTATAATTGTTATAGATGATCTGGTGATTAATTTAGTACCATTTTCCATATCTTTGACCAAGTTCATTAGGAATAGGCCTATTAGCTCTGTTTTTATCAAAAAAATAATATATAATCCTGGTGTTGTAACACTATGTGCAAAAAGGAAACCTAAGTTTTTAGGGACCCTGACATTGAATTTGAACATTTGTTAGTAATGACATAGGACAATGCTAACCTTGGAAGACTCCGGGAGGTACATATCTGGCTGCATGTAGGCATGCAAATAGAAATAACAGTTTTATTATGAATCTCTCTCTCTCTATATATATATAACATAATTATATATATAACATAATGAAGGTTTAAATCATATTTGATGAACTTATCACTTTCTAATTTGACATTTCCACAATTATCTTAAAGGTAAATAGTAGCCGTTGTTTTCTACTTCGTATATTTAATATCTCTTTCATTTTTAGGGAATCTTCATTTTTGAAATATTTACTTTTTTGTTACTGAAATAGCTTCAGGACGGTTTCAGATAAATAAAGATATTTATTTTTTTGTTCTTTTCACTTTACCTTTTGATATGGCTTAGTAGACTCTCATCTTTACCAATACAGAAGATCGACTATTAGCAGCAAGAACAAGAAAAATGACATTTTCTTCCCACTCATTATTAACATCTCCAGGCCAAGGAGCTATTCTCCCAAGTGACTCATGCCAGATCTTTTTTGTAACACTTGGAGCATTGGAGCTTTGAAGAACCAAGGACAGAGACCATCAATGTGTCTGATAGGCTCTAGAAAGAAACTACATTATCACATTGTTCGTGCTGGTGAATGTGGATCCATCAAAGAATTATCAGATTGTTCGCGCTGGTTGTTCATGGAATATGAACAATTGGTTATCAATCTATTATCTATAACTACGGTGGTTTATATTTGGTGGACATGACTTCAATTTAGAGAATGCAGCGACATTGTGTATCTTTATGTTTTCAAGGTTGAATTGTTTGTGAAATATCAAAATCTACAAATAGACATGATAATGTAATGTAGATAGGAAACTCCCCTGAACACATAAATGTCTTTACAAGAAAATTCATGTAATATGCTTTCAATGAAACACATTTGAAATTTTGTTACATTAATGACTTCCCACGTTGCAACTATGCAGATATAGGAGTACTTCTCTTTCTTTCTGCCTTCATTTCTTTTTGTTTCGCCATATAGTAAAGTTTCATTGTCTGTGGTTACTTCTTAGTACCTGTGAGAGGTATAGTTAAGATCCAGTATAATAGATTGTTATTGGCTTGACTATATTATGATATTTGCTTTCTGAACCCTCTTATACTATCCATTTTACATTTGCTTTTGATCTTACCTCTCGCGTATACCTATGTATTGCTTTTCTTTTTTTTCAAAACTATCGCATCCTTATTTTCATCGTCTTATTTGTTCAGGTCACGTGTACTAAGATCTCTTCCAAGGTGATAGCTCCAACAAGCTGAGTCGAACTCAAAACCTCCTTCGGTCACTTCCTGATACTTGGCTTAACCCTCTTGAGTTCTTTCCAGGTATTTCTCATCTCTACCTCTAACTATTACCTGATAATTCTTCTACCTATTTTTTGTTTCACCTATTGAACAAATTCTTTCTATATTCATTAGATGAAATATTCAAATCTTTTTTTCCCTTTGAGTCATCCTTTCAGGCTCTACCTCTAATCTATGTCCACATATGGTAATGTAGAAATTATTTTTCACTCCACTTGCTTACATATTCTTCTTTCCACTCTTACATTTTAACTTTTCCATATAACTAACATACAGTACAAATGACAATTAATTAGATTTTATCAAAAGTCTACACAACAATAAAATTGCGAAGGAGGGAATAAATGGTCATATGACATCAACAATTTTTGTAGCACTTGCTTTCAAAGTATCGCCTCCAATCCTTTTAAGGTGAATTTTACCTTACTTCTATCGCCTATTTATTTCCGTGCAATGCACGGACGGTTTGCTAGTAGTATAATTGTTGGAGATGATCTGGTGATTAATTTTAGTACCATTTTCCATATCTTTTACCAGGTTCATTAGGATTAGACCTATCAGCCCTGTTTTCATCAAAAAAAATAATATAGAATCCCTGGTTGTGTAATACTATGTGCAAACAGAATATCAGAGACCAATTAAAAGAAGCTCATAAGAAGGTTAAAGTTTGTAATGTCACAGTCATATATGTTTTTTTCTAACGTCACAGTCCTATATGTTTTTTTTTTCATGTTATCGTGTTTCTTTAATTTTTGTATAGCCCATTTCTGACTTGTCTATATCCTTTATCATTTGGCAATAGGTAACAATGAATAGGAGTTGGATGCAACTTAGTGGTAGTGACAAATTCTCTAAGGAGTATTCCAATGGAGTAGAGAACTTTATTCAGTTTGCAAAGAAAAGTGCTGACATTAGAAATTGGATCCGATGTCCTTGTCGAGTGTGCAACAATGTCGATTTTCGTCCCATTTCTATTGTGGAAGATCACTTATTTGAAAATGGAATCATATCAGATTACACGCTATGGATACATCATGGGGAAACCTCAAATTTGGAAGTTGATGATGGAGACATTGATAATGATGATAATGAAGAATTTTCCTTGTATGCAAATGACGGTATGGCAGATATGATAGAAAATATATATGCTGGATCAATTCTAGGTCATAACACGAGTGAGCGTGAGGTTGGATCGGGCGACCCTATTCCAGAAGGAGAAGAAAAAAGGTTTAGTAGATTGCTGGAAGAAGCTCAACGCGAAGCGTACCCCGGATGTCAGAAGTATTCAAAGCTTTCTTGTCTTGTGAGGTTGTTACACCTTAAAACAATGAATAATTGGACAAACAAATCTTGGAATCAACTAATTCATTTCTTGAAAGACCTTCTCCCACCCGGTGAAACACTGCCCAAGTCGTACAATGAAGCTAAGTCCATGATGCGAGATTTAGGTTTGGGTTACAACAAGATCCATGCATGCAAAAATAATTGTATTTTGTACAGAAAAGAGTACAAAGATCTTGATGCCTGCCCTAAATGTGGAGAATCTAGGTGGGAGAAAAATTCTATAGGCCAACGCAAAAAGGTTCCGCAAAAGATTTTGCGACATTTCCCATTGAAGCCGAGGTTGCAACGATTATTTATGTCTAAGGAGATTGCCGAGGATATGAGGTGGCATAAAGAGAAACGTGTTGAGGAGGATAATATGTGTAGGCACCCGGCCGACTCAGAGGCATGGAAGGAGTTTGACAAGAATTTTAATTTGTTTGCACAAGATCCTCGTAATGTTCGTCTCGGACTTGCAAGTGATGGCTTCAATCCATTTGGTAACATGAGTACTTCTTACAGCATGTGGCCTGTCGTGTTGACTCCATATAATTTGCCACCGTGGAAGTGTATGAAGGAGCCCTTTCTATTTTTGTCCCTTCTCATACCCGGAAAAGAGTCACCAGGAAACAATATTGACGTATACTTGGAACCTTTAATTGAAGAGCTATATGAACTGTGGGAAGAGGGGATTGACACGTACGATGCTTATTCAGGACAAACTTTCAAATTGCATGCTGCTATTTTGTGGACGATTAATGACTTTCCCGCATATGCTATGCTATCAGGTTGGAGCACCAAAGGAAAACTTGCATGTCCTAACTGCAATAAAGAAACTTTCTCTACAACATTAGTACACGGGAGAAAGCAATGCTATAGAGGCCACCGCAGATTCTTGCCTACAGATCACAAATGGAGAAGAAGTCGTAAATTTGATGGAACTGTGGAACGCGAGTCGAGACCGAGAGTACTCACAGGAGATGACGTGTTAAGAAAATTGGAGAAAATACCTCCCCATGAATTTACAAGGAAAAGGAAGCGTGGTGATGATGATCCACGTTTGAATTGGAGAAAAAAGAGCATATTTTTCAATTTGCCTTATTGGAGAACACTAAAAATAAGACATAATATAGATGTCATGCATGTGGAGAAAAACATATGTGAAAGCATTTTGGGTACACTTATGGACGTCAAAGGTAAAACGAAGGATAATGTGAATGCTCGTCTGGATCTAGAGTCTATGGGAATAAGAAATGAGCTTCACGTGCAAGAAGAGGGTGATAGATACACCATGAATCTTGGTTGCTACACTCTGGATGCGGAGGAGAGGAGGCGATTTTGTGAATGGTTAAAAACAGTTAAGTTTCCAGATGGCTATGCGTCCAACATCAGTCGATGTGTAGTTTCTGGTGGATCAAAGATATCTGGAATGAAAAGTCATGATTGTCACGTATTTTTACAAAGGTTGCTCCCTACTGCAATGAGGGGGTACTTGAGAAAGGATGTTTACGGTGCATTAACTGAGCTTAGCACTTTCTTTAAGGAGTTGTGCAGCAGAACTTTGCGGATGGATGTGATAGGGAAGTTAGAGGAACAAATTGTACTAATCTTGTGCAAATTGGAGATGATATATCCGCCTGCATTCTTCGATATAATGATACACTTGGCAGTCCATTTACCGCAAGAGGCCAAGATTGCTGGTCCAGTTCAGTATAGATGGATGTATCCAATTGAAAGGTAAGAATCATCTCGTCATTACTAAAATTGTACTGAAACTGTAAGTACTACTTATTTCAAACATGTGTATGATATCTGCTATTTTGACATAGGTTCTTGCGAACCCTGAAGCGATACGTTCGCAATAAAGCTCGCCCGGAAGGTTCAATTGCAGAGGCGTATATTGATAGTGAGTGCTTAACCTTTTGCTCATTGTATCTTAGTGGTGTGGAGACAAAGTTCAATCGAGATGAAAGAAATGAAGATGGAAGCCAAGGGAATGGTTTGCTGGAAGTTTTTTCTCAAAGGGTGCGACCATTAGGATCAGGAAAACCATTCGTTCTAGACATGGATGATTATGAAAAAGTCAAATGGTTTGTGCTGAACAACAGCCCCGAGTTAGATTCATATATGAAGTAAGTTTACTAAATTTTAGGTAATTTTAAATAACTATGTAGTTATTTTGAATTACATTTAGTTTTTTTCTAATAATATATATTATATATAGGTTACACCTAGAAGAACTTAAAAGTATCAGTGCTCACGATTTACAGCGGAGACACGAAGAGACATTTGCTCAATGGTTTGAAGATCATGTAAGTAATGTGATGTACTACGTTGTTACTGTTAGCAATTAAAAAGTTAAAATTATTATTTTTAACTATCTATTGTTTATTTATGTAGATAACAAAGTTGCATAGTCAAGGTTCTAGTGAAGTTACTGAAGATATTTATTCTCTAGCTTGTGGCCCTGATCAACGAGCTGATAAATACTATGGTTGCAACATCAATGGTATACGGTTTCATACTAAGGATCATGAGAGGAACCGGAAAACTCAAAACAGTGGTGTTCTTACTATTGGCGAGCATGACTCAACCGATATTAATTTCTATGGTTCACTACGGGACATTATTCAATTAGATTACATTGGTGGGCGGCGTGTGTTTTTGTTCAAATGTGATTGGTTTAATGTCGGTGATAGGAGAATGGGAATTCAGACTGACGAATACTTGACTAGTGTGAATGTGTCTCGGACATGGTATGATGGAGACCCTTACATTTTAGCATCTCAAGCGGAGCAAGTATTTTACTTAGATGATATGAAGTTGGGTGGAGACTGGAAAGTGGTACAAAAGATCCAACCACGAGCAGTTTTTGATGTTCCAGAGGTGGAATTGGATCAAGGGCCTCGTCTTGAGGATGATCCAGTTGCTGACGAGGATGCATACCAACAAAACGATCCCTGTAACGAAATTCACGTCCAAGACGAAGTTGGAAACTACAACTCTCTGAATAAAGATGGTTCCGCACCAATCACAGTAGATGCAGATATGATGAGGCCGTTCATGAGAAAACAAATTGATGGTCATGGATTAAATAATCAACAGGCAGTGGAAGACGAAGACGAAGACGAAGACGAAGACGAAGAAATATTTGACAAAGACGATGAAGACGAAGAAATATTTGACAAAGAAGATGCTGACGAAGAAGAAGAAAATGATGAAGACGATGACAGTGACGAAGATTAAGGATACTACGTTTAATGCTTAATTATTTTAAATATACAATACTTGTGTTTACGAACTAGTGCAAATTTTGTGTTTGGATGAACAATACATTTTCTAGTTCTTATCTAAAGTGTTACACGTAATGTTCTTTATTTTCTGTTTATGAACTAGTTCTTACATGTAATGTTCTTTATTTTCTGTTTATGAACTAGTTCTTAACGTGCAAAGTGTTACATGTAATTCTTTATTTTCTTTACGCAGATGGCACCGGGAATGAAAACTCGCAATCGTCGCCAACTAGCAAATATGCTTGTACAACCTAATCCTGTAGTTGCAAGTTCCCAAACCTTGACCCCAGATTCAAGTTCAAATGGGCTAGTCTCAGCTCCAGATTCAGTTTCAAATAGGATCATCTCAGCTCCAAATTCAAGTTCAAATGGGCTAGTCTCAGCTCCAGATTCAAGTTCAAATAGGATCGTCTCAGCTCCAAATTCAAGCTCAAATGGGCTCGTCTCAGCTCCAGATGCAAGTTCAAATGGACTCGTCTCAGCAGACAGTGGTGGTAATATCGGTATGTCATGCGCTTATTTACTTTATAAGTAAATAGATGGGTTAGGATCTTTATGTAAATAGATGGGCATAAATATTAATGCAATCAACTTAAAACATGAATTTTTAACACCATGTATACAATACAAAGCTAAAAGGCATAAACTTCTTATTGATCCCCACTCTCATCCTAAGTTGCACCTGGGTATGCTGGATAAGGACTCATTATCCAGCCCATGTACACTGCTTAATTTCAAAAAACAAACTGTTCCTGTCTTTCTCTCACCCCCACTCTCTCAATCCCCATTTCTCTCTCTAAATCCTCATTGCTTAAATAGTAGTCCCTAATATGTTGTATGTCAGTAGTCAACACAAGTTTTTCTAAAATGGCCAAGTTGTTATTCGAGAAAAATGTTGATTACAACTTTCAGTGAATGACTTCAGGCAAACAATTCTGTCGTTCGATAAAGATGCTCCAATAAGAGAAGATGTAACTCAATACATTCTTCCAGTCAGATTATATTGATACTCGAGCATAGTCCACTGCTATACTGAATTAGCCAAAGCGATTACATTTTTCGTCATTGTAGCAGAAAATAAGTATGTCTTCCTGTCTCGAGGAATAGCAGCCAAAAGATCATCGATAGCTTTCTCAAAATCCTCATTTAGAAGTCTGTCTGCTTCATCCAACACCTGTAAGACAAAAAAAAAAGTCCAGATATGACTCTGTGAATCACACAAGTTGGTCAGAACAGACCAGTAAGCAAGGTTCAGAAAGCAATTTTAAGAAATATCTTTACATGCAGCATGAAAGAATCAAATTTTACATTTCTCTATCAACATCTCTCGAGGAAATTCATTCATAGAGAAGACCCACGTCTCCTTTCCCGTACTTTTTTAGCCCCAGCAGAAACAGCCTAGATGGAATCACCCAAAAAAAACCCATCTCAGGTAAAATTAAGAGAATTTCATCAACTAGATAAGAAAGTTGTTTGATATATTTAGAATATGTTATCGCATAATGATTCCTATTGCTGTTTTATTCGACCAATTTTCTACCTGTATTTTCAACTAATACCAGACATGCTTCAACACAGCTAAATTAACTGCCATTTCTTTGTCCTGTTAGTCCCTGGATTCTTGTTTGAAATGTTTTTCTTTTGTTTGACTGCTAAGGTTTAATCCTAGGTATATGATAGGGGATCATAGGTTAGGGACTCAGATAGTGAAGTATTTGCTAATAAACCAGACAACATCCTGGAATCATATAGACGACTGGTCTAATTTTCGAAGAAACATGACTGGTCTACTTTTCGAAGAAAGATTCCTAAGAACTATTGGATCTTGGTCCTGGTTCATCACTACATAGCCTTCGACCAAGAAAAGGACTTGTAGGATCAGATTGCCAGTTCCCCAGATCCCCTCTAGAGAAGACCCCCAAACCGGCTTGATATCATACTCGTGCTCTAGGTGGAGTTCCCACAAGAAGATTGCCTTAACCAAGTCGTTGCTTAAGATAATCATTAGAAGATCAATGAAAAACATTGCCGCTTGACCGGAAGGATCATTGCTAAAGATAACCTTGAAACAAAAAAGTGTATATCTCTATTTGCTGGTACGAATGAACTTGAGCAGACAAAAAGTAGACAAATCCAGAATTACCAGTACATGTGACCCAGTTCTTTGTACTAATCCCGAAAGCAATTTAAACAAAATGGAAACCAATATCTAAAGTTTCAGTTTGACATGAAGTGTGGAATGTGATTTACTTGTGAGTTCCAACTGTTAAACAAATGCAAAAGTGGAAAGAATTGAAAAACATATCACCACACATAACTGGAAGTCATTCAGTAAGAAAGTAGGAAACATTACAGTACTTTATAAGCCATGCCGTTTGTGATGAAGGTTTCAGGGAAACCATTACTGATTTTATTTATGTCTTCATTTACTAACGCACGTTATGTGAGATTGGTGTGAAAATGTTCGCAGGTGTTGGCGTAGCTAAAAAGGGTCGTGGTGTCTCTCGTAGCTTGTCACTGAAGAAATGTATAAAGAAAAATGGAGGAAACAAGTTACCGGTAACTTATCCGGAAGGAAAACTCAAACCGGTTGGAATGTGGGCCTCTATGTTCACCTCTGAATTGGGTGTTCTCTGCCGGAAAGCAAAATATCTTGAAGCAAAGTCGTGGGGTGCAGTGTCCATTAGTGAGAAAGAGAAGTTGTATGCCGCCATCAAGGTATAATAATTATTAAGATGATCATTTATATTTGAAGAATCTATAATTTGCACGAACAATATTTTTATATAATTGACTCCTCTTGTAGAACTCGTTCGACATCGAATTGAGTCTGAATGTCCTGACTGGTATGGAATCACAATTAGAAATCTTGTACAAGCAGTGGATGCACAGGATGCACAAGCACTACAAGAAGTATCCTTCAATGGAAGTTGCAATTGAGAACCCGTATCGCGGTGTTGCTAAGGAACATTGGGAAAAGCTTTGTCGTCAACATTTTGAAACTGAAGCATTCAAAGTGAGTTTCTACTGTGTAATACTACCTTTGTTCATACTGTCATACATGCAAATGAATTCACTCATGTTAACTGGTTACGTTTTCAGAAGAAAAGCAGGACAAACAAAGCAAATAGGTCGAAGCGTCAAATTCACGGATGTCTTGGTTCAAGATCATATGTTAATCATCGCTATATGACGGTAATTTCTTTCTAAATAACCATGAAATCCATGGACCGTATGTTTTTCTCTTCAATATCCTACAAACTAAAACACTGAATTTATGTTCTGTAGAGAAATAAGGAGACCCAGGAAGAGTCAGGTCCAATTAAGTTCTGGAAGGAAGTTCACTTTGACAAACGCACAAAGAACTGGAAATGCCAACGTGCAAAGGATCTTTATGTATGAAATATTAAATTTTAGTCTACGATTAGTTTGAAGTTACATATACGTATATTGTTTTGACAACAATTTTCTTACAATTATAGGACGAAATGATAGAGCTTCAGCAGATTCCTCTTGAAGAGGAAGGAACACCCCTGACTGAGGATGACATAGTGGAGCGTGTTCTTCGGAAGGAGTCAGGGTATATGCTGGGGGTTGGATACGGAGAAATACAACATGCTTCGTCAACACTAAGGCAACAGTATGCAGCTGAAGTTGGTCATGCAAAATCTAGGGCTGACGAAGCAGAGAGGCTGGCAGAAGCAGCGGAGAGACGAGCCGAGGAGGCAGAGAGGCGTGTGGATCATTTACATACCGAACTTTCAAGTGTCAAAGAAACGGTGGAGCAGTTCCGTTCATTCATAGGTAACATTGGATCTGTAATTCCAGGTATGCGGAGTACCAATACCAGTGCTCTGCTATCTCCGATGAGCACTCTTAATCACGTTCAATCCGAGTCTCCTCGTAGTCCTCGTAGTGCCTGGTAAGAGAATTTTTACTCCTTATATGAGTATAATTGTTGTCATATAATTTGAATCATCATATATTGGAACTGTAGCATGATTGTCTCTTGCACACTGTCCTCATCTAATTTTTGTTAATTTGCAGACACGGTGGCCATTGAAGCAACTTATGGAGCTTATAAAGAGGTACATCATTATTTTCTAGTAGCAGACTCGAATTTATACGTTATAGTTTCATTTATCATCAGTAAATATGAATTGGTATTGCGGGCTTCCACCATGTCCTTTATGCATTTACTGTGCCTCTTGTAGTGATCTATTAGGAAGAACAAGTAGGTTAGACCATGCTGCATTTTCAGTGATAATCCAGGATAAATCAGTGCCGGCCCTAGAGCAAAGCAGTTGGTGCTTGGGCTTTAGGCCCCCAACCAGCCAGGGCCGACAACTACTATAATATCAGGGGTATTGGCTCATACTGATCTATGTGTTGGATTTTATTTATGGCTTGATGCAGGGTGTTCATTGCAATGGAGGTATTCCTCAAGTTTTCTGTTCTCTTCCTTTTTCCCACTGGATTTCAGCCAAAGGCTCAAGCTTTTGGCTCATACTGATCATTATGCCAAGCTTCTGATGCGTTGGTTGTTTGCTGACCATATTTTTACATGAGTTATACCTGTTTTTAGATAGGTTATATATACTGGATATGTGCGGCTTCTGGAATGTTAGTTGTTCTGCTGTTTTTTATATGATTCGTCAAGCTTCTTCGCGCCTGTAGGTCGCCTGGCTAGGTTATACTATCTGGTACTAACTGTTTGCTTTGGTAATGATTCATTTTGTTGTCGTGTTGTTCATTATGTCGGGAAGCGTGACTTTTCATTGTTTCACCATGGTTGACTTCGTTGCATATGGTATTTTATCGTTTCTGCTTAACTGGCTTGTGATATCTCTTTGCACAACCATAGCTTTTTCCTTCTGAAGCACAATCCAAGCTGTAACTTTTATCTTAGTTGCAATAAGTGCATTACTAGACATGCCTGGTTATCCTGAAACAGACATTGTCTTTTTTCTCACGATGTCAAAAGGAGCTAAGTTACTTAAAAGTGAAAGCACAGATGGGCACCTTATGTAAAGGTGGAGTTTCATCATAAGCTTCTCCGACTGGTTGGTGGGCAGTAGCTGCAGTACTGCAACATGCAGAACGCCCCCTGAACCTTTCCCTCTGTAGAACTCACAAATTATCTGCTCTAAGTTGGCTGCTAAGCATGTACAATAGTATGATTAATTTCTTTTATTAAATTTGTGTTGTGTCAAAAAGTTGACATGATCATGGAATGATTTGCTAAGGTAGTGAGGCTCTAAGCTTTTGAACTAGGTCTTTAGGTTGTGAACTTGTCGTTCCAATTTGCTTGGCTTTTCCAGCTAAATCCTAGTATTCCTTATCTCTATTCAGTTAAGATTTTAGATTGTTTACTCGAGACAGCATGCTACAATGTCCTTGAAAATACCTCCATTGCAATGAACACCCTGCATCAAGCCTCTAGTGGGGGTAATACTAGCTACATCTTCAACATTTAGTTGCAAAAAATAGGTCATTGTCTTGATGCATTGTGCTATAAGAGTACACAAGTGATTACAAAAACTAGGCGTTTGAGGGCATCAAGGAGAAAGTCCCAGCCAAGCATGATTTAGATTCTTTTCATACTGGATAGACTGGATTACGCAATAATTTCATTGTCTTGTATACTCCTTGCTGGCATAAAAGCAGACTGAGAATGGGAGATTAAATCATTCAAGAGAAATTTCAATGTGTTAAATCATTCCAGAATGCCAAAACCACCCACATCCAGTAACCCTTTATGTATTCAAATTGTCACAGCAGCAAGGCATTACCAGGAAACAAAAATCTAAGAGGACAAAGTCATTTCCTCTTTGCAGGTTTGGGTATGGCTCTCACCCCGCCCATTGAGAGGAAAAGTCTAAAAAGAAATGTTCATACCAACTTTTCGCGCAATGTGTTCCTGCTTTCTTTCTCATTTTCCATACATCTCAAAGACATAGCAGTTCATTATGGTGTTCAATTGAATAAATGTGAGGATTAGTAATATAGAGAACTATAGTCTTCCTCTGCCTTCAGCTAGTATTAGTGGTAACGGTTGAATTTGTCTTACTGTTTGCAATATTCAGACGTTAGAACTATGATAACTTGAAATTGTTTTGGCTGCTTATGAATCGGTGGATTCTTCCTACCTTCGCTAATCAAAGTCTTTGTTTTTTTTTCCACAGATGGCGTGGATATGGACACCAATCAAGAATGGCGAAGAACAACAACACTTTTTTATTCCATTTGCACATCCGTTAGGAAATAAATTGATACAATGTCTTTTTCATTGCATTTTTCTTAGATTTCCGAACGACATGTAGTGCTAAGTATTAGCACGGCCACATGATAATAATTATGGATGATTCGACTGTGCGGATTGCAGTCAGAATGTATATTTACGATTATTTGATATTTTTAATGCAATTTATTTGCAGATTGTGCGCTATCTGTAGTGGTATTTTTTCAAATTTTATTTATTTCATATTATTATGCTTCGAATAAGTGGTCCTCTTTTGAGGAAAATGTTACGAAATTTCCCTCGAAATAGGGGTTTTTTGTTACGATTTAGGTGACAAAAAAATTGTATCTTGTTATGCGAGTTGCAGTTTTGTTACAAAATTGAGGTTACGAAATGTCACTCATAGTGGTGATTTGTTACCATCTTTGCCTCTCTTTTGTTATAACATATTCGTTGTTGTTTATGATGTAGCGGTTGGTTTGTTGTTACGAATTATCATCTTTTTGTTACAAGTATTCGATCATATAACTACAATTTTGTTACGTATACCAGGATATTTTATGACGGACTACTGTAGTGGAAACTATATAATCTATGACGGAAAGTTCATAACAAAAAAGTATATCGAAATTGTTACCAAACTTTGTTGCAATACATATAATATTCTATTACAGCACCGTCGTAACAAACTGTTGGACATTTAGTTACGAACAACTTCATTGTAACATTAATTTCTAGCCACGGACATAATGCAACGACGGTGTTACGAATTAAATTTCGTAACCCAAACCTCTTGTTACGGGATTTTGTTCATTTGTTACGAGAATTTTCTTAACAAAAACGTTAATTTCTTGTAGTGTATTGTTTTCGAAATTCGAAAAGTCAAAGCAAATTCTTGATTAAGGAGTCTTGGGGCTCGAACTGCTCGCTCAGCTTCTCTACCTGTTCCACTTCTTGCTTCAGTAGCTCGCACCTAGCATTCATCTCATGATACAGCTTCAGAGCTTCATCAACCTTTTGCTTCTGCTGCTCCACCTTCTG
This sequence comes from Linanthus parryae, assembly GCA_023055425.1. Classification (NCBI taxonomy): domain Eukaryota; kingdom Viridiplantae; phylum Streptophyta; class Magnoliopsida; order Ericales; family Polemoniaceae; genus Linanthus; species Linanthus parryae. Next base: position 119,855,686 of record JALGPY010000004.1, on the reverse strand, counting down.
CTTCTCAGCTGCGAGATTCTGGTGGCCGAGTTTCAAAGTTACGGCCGCGCGAATCAGCGTGACTCTGTCCTTGAGAAATTTGAAACCCAGTCTGCCCTGGACTTTGATCAGGAGATTTTGGCACATGCCGCACAGCAATTCAGCACTCTGGACAGAAATAGTCGCAGGTGTAGCCGCAGACAGCTGCTCCAATATCCAAATGGCTTCAGTAAGGAACAGCCTCCTGTCAAAAGGCCCGATCTCCAGAGATCTCACAAACGATCGGGGGTAGGTGAGGCGCATCCGAACCACCCAGTCTACATCTTTTTGCTTCAAACCTGAAGAGGCGTCAAAAATAAGTTATGATGTCAAAACTCGCAAGCGCATAATGCGACGTGCGAACAATAAAGTTCTACTTACCAGTTCCTTCCAGAATCTCATGAAGAGAAGGAATGCGGGCTGCCGGGTTGTTCGAAGATTGCCCTCGCTCCATAGCCCTCCTATCAGCTGCGAGCTCCAATCTCTCGTAGTCGGGAGGAAGAGTGTAGGCCGCACCAGCTGCGACTGCATTCCCAACCTGCGAGCCCCAAATGCTCCACGCAGGAATAGGTGCCTCTGGCTCAGTCATCGCCGGGGGCGAAGGGACAGCCGAAGTCGCTTGGCGAAGGACGCTCTCAGATGCGAGAACATTAGCAGCACTTGTCCTTACTTCCTCAGCACTAGCATGGACATCTTCATCCATCAGCACAGTGTCAGCTCCAGCATCGTCGGATAGCTCGATGATGTCCTCAAGAGGCTCACCCGCGTGTTCAGCAGCTGCGACGGGCTTCTCGGTATGGGAGCTCGGAATTGGAACATAGGACACAGAAGGCTGACTTCTCTGCTCCAGCTCAGGTTCCTCAGCATAACCTGCGACATTAAATGCGATGACATGAGGTAACTTGCGCTATAAGTTATTTTGCTATCTTTGCTAAAGCTAAGAGAAAGCACCTCCACGCGAAGGTGGGATTGAAGTATCCTCATCATACACTAAGGAAGTGGAACCATGCCCTATCAGTGTGTCCTCACTAAGCAAGTCTTTAAGAGAAGCGTGACCTGGGATGCGAATAAACCAGTCATGATTCTGCCTCAAATTGCTAAAGCCTAGTACGTGCGTATCACTCGAATAATTACCTGAGGGTTCTCCGCATTTGCCTACTAACCAACGGCGAATGTCAGCCTTTGACACACCATGCTTTAACGCACCCACAATAACATCTCTATAAGTTACTGCGAGATTGAAGATCTCACCTTTATCGCCACCTGCGATCTCTTCGAAGTCTGCTTGGACTTGCTCCAAGGCCGCTGCATCCTCTCCGGGAACCTCATCTTCCTCCTCCGCATGAGGAGCCACTTCTTCGGGAAGCTCGTCTTCCTCTCCAACTGGACGTACTAAGTCGTCAACATGCTGCTCTTTGAGGCTCCGCTGTTTCACACGCTCGAGCTCCTCTTCCTCTCGCCGCCTTCTTCTTTCAGCAGCCTCCGCGGCTGTCTTTCGGGACTAAGCAAGAACGTCCTCGCTTATGGGCTCATCTGGGATGCCAGAATGGGCATCTCTCTTTTGTCTCTTGGCCACAAGGCCACCAATGGTTTCATCATCATCATCTGCGAATACCCAATTGGTTTAAAGAAAAGAAGTGCAAAGATGTTACGATAACGGGAAAGGAAATGCGACGGAGGTACCTCCTGATTCTTCCTCATGCATCACAACTGTTACTTCTTCTTCATCACTTGCTTGGGGCTCCTGTCTCTCTTCCTCTTCCTCTTGACTGAATGGAACAAAAGTCTCAACTGCGAGATCTTTCCGCACTTTGCTGGGCATGCGACCTTTGCCCTTGTCCTTGATAGAAAGGGACCTCACTGGGGGAGAAGCTGGGGCATTACTAGGGGAAGAAATCGTAATTCCCTTTTGCCTAGGTCTCTTCACTCTTGGCGCCGTAGTCGCTGGAGGAGACGGGTCATCTCCAGAAGGGGACGGAGCCGGAGGATTGTCTATCAGCGAGTCAGCAAAAGCATTCATGACTGCGCGAATCTTCGTTTCGAGCTCAGGCTCCATCCTCCACGCTAGCCGGAAAGACTGCCCTTGTCTTCTGGTGGCAACAATGGCGTTAACCAATGACTTGGAGCGATCACCAGATGCGAATCGCCGCACATGACACTACAACCGTACAGAATAAAGATGTCAGCATAAGGAAATCAAGAAGTTTAATGCACGCAGAGAAATCGCTTACCTCAGCAAATGCCTTGCTATATCTGACGACATGCGTATCGCCCTTCTTAATTGCGGTGACTTGCTCCTTCAGAATGACATCAGGGCACAAATGGTTCTCACGATCCCACAGTGAGTAGCAACCATACTCAGACTCGCTCAGACTGCAAGTGGGGCGAAACGGAAAAGAGTTCCTTTTGATCAAGGGAGATCTACTTGGCTGCGCGGCCGACTCCGTCTCAATCCTCGTTTGCTGGGCAACCCAGTATGCGAGCCAGTTCTGGGAACAACCACCCTCACGGGTTCCCGCAGGCTGCTCAAAAGGAAGATTGTTCATGAAAACCGTCTTGCACTCCTTTGTTAGCAAGCGCTTGTAGCATCCTCTGACAATGGACTGGGGCCAGATTGATGGGGCCACCGCATCAAAACCAAACTGAGGAGAAACTCGAGTGAGGTCAACGTCCACGGTAAGCTTTTCATACCTCGGCGCGAGCTCGCGAATATGCTCTGCAAGGGCAGGAAGGGAACCTCGCAGACACCAGCAAAAGAACTCGCGGTAGCGTTCATGAAAATGAGGTCTCCCTTCAAAGAGAAGCTCTTCTGAAAAGACCATGCCTTTAGAGGGGTACAGCTTTGGAAACCATCGCACATTCTCAATGCGCGTGGCATAGGGCCTGGCAGTAAACTCCTTCCGTTTGTCGCATATCAAACTCCAAACGCACTTGGTGTTCCCTGTTCCGAACCATCTCGCAGCTCTTCCGCTGTTGCGCGCTTCTGTCTCGCCTGGGGGACACCACTTGTCAAGTTGGAGAGCAGTTGGAGCATAAGACGGCCAGCGCTCGAAAACCCACATTGTCAAAAAGGAAATATTGACAAAAGTCAGTACATCGAGGCGGCCACGCGACTCCCTCATAGCCAGAACCAGCTGATCAAGCCTATAGTACAGCGTGCCCAAGACCAAGGGTCCGAGTGCGACTCTCTGGCCAAGAGCGAGCCTCACAGCAAGTGGCAATACATGGTAGAAGACTCCATCATGGGGGTGACCATCAATCAGATACCTCGATAGCCAAGCGCAGAGAAAAGCACAAAGGGTCAAATGATAGCCTTTACCCTCTACGTAATTCTCGGCCTCTGGGTCCTCACCCAGAAGTTTCTTAGTGATGCTGCTGTTCGCATAGTCTCGGAAGAAGTACTGCAACCATTTGTTCCAGGTATTCTTCGCAGACGTATCGACCAACTGCCAGTTCGGAAGAGGCTTTGTAGTGGTCCACCGGGTGGAGATTTTCTTTACCTCTGCTAGGCATTCCTCCATCTGCGTGTATAAAGCAATCTCCGCAGATGTCCTCAAGGGACTCAAAGGGTCCACTTCGCCCATGGGGGAAAGCTCGTACAGCATCTGAACGTCCTCGAGTGTGGGGGCAGCCTCGAACTCAGCAAAATGGAACGTATGAGTCGCAGGCGAGTAACGGGACAGAAGGTCTAGAAGCATGGACTGATCCAGCTTCACGGCAGCACCCTTCATAGCACGGATAGCAAAGTATACGCCGGCTTCATTAAGAGTCACGGCGTGATGGTCCAACACGTGGTCAATCCACTCATCCATATAGTCCAATTTCTGGACGAACGCCTGAGTAGAAATCGCAGTATATGGGAAGTGCCCGTTCTCGATCCCCAATCGAACTACATCCTCGGAACCAACCAACTCGAGCAAGGCTGAGTTAACTGGGCGAGTCAGCGTCAGCAATCGCTCAACTGGAACAGGATCAGGCATCCTCTTCGCCTTTACCCTCGCATGGTAGAAATCTTTACCGCCTAAAAAGGGGGCTTTTCGCCACAAGGCCTGCGGAAGGTCGGGTATCTCTTCATCTTCCTTGACGGGTCTGGTTACTCTTGTCTTGGCCATTCCTGAGGAAGAGCAAGAAAAAGGGGGGAGAAATACCACACTTCAGTTTGAATTTTGAAATTCAAAGATCTATGCAAAGGAAGACGAACAGTTCCGGTATCGATTTCAGAAATTGGGGAGTTGCAAGATCTCGTATTGTTGAAGGATTAAGACAAAGCGGGTTCAAAGATCAAAGCCTCTTCACAAATTTCATGGGTTTACAGATTCAACGCAGTTCAAGGCAAACACTGGTATTTTAAATCAAAATTAAACGAGGCCAACCTTGTTTTCTTGAAGCCTGCTTGGATATGCACAATTGAAGAATACGATTTGCAGTTCTGAACTGGTGATTGATTATCTGGATCTACTCTCGAAGATCTCCGGGTACCATTCACTTTAAGAGAAAGAAGTGATGCTTTGCAATAATGGGGGATACAAGGTACTTATCCAAAACAATGAAGGGTTGCGTCCTTTCGATAGTCGAATCGCAACCGTCACCATCGAATCGCGCAATCACAGGACAAGCTGACGTCACGCCTAAAACCCTAAAGGTCAGACGGCACGACTCTAGGGGTTTTAGGTCATAATGACACGCACGGGGGCTGAACTTACCCGTATTTGAATTGGTGCGTGGCGGCGACGCGTATGTTGGTTTCCGCGCATGGAAGTCTATACGGCTATGAGTCTTCACGCGCAGAAAGGGGGCTAATGTAGATACTGCTTTCTGAGCTGACAGATCTTGGCCACGTGGCAGCCATCCAGCACACCATATTGTGCTCCACACACACTGGATCACCAGCCGAGCTGATCCATGTGGGGGCTGCGAGACAGAGCCCTCGCATACCACTGCACGGGACTTGTAGGGACTTAGTGGTTTGGAGGCTAGAGTAAGCCCTGTCGCGTGCGAGCCAAGCCCGCACGCGACCTTTAGTAACTGTTTTGAGAGATTTATGGCACGAGCTCCATAAACCCGGTCAATCCGGTCAAACCCGGTCAACCCCGTAACGGTTCCGGTATTCGCGCACCACGTGCTGTAACGGTCCCTATATACTCGGACGAACGTGCCGTTATGGCTAAGCTAATTAAGCCGCCATCAATGGGCGCATTAACCACACTACAACGGTCACGTTCTCCAGTATATATAGATCGTCAACCTTTCCATACAAAGGAGAACACACGGCCATACGCGGAAGCTCTGCCAAACCTCTGTCTCTCTCTTAGACATTGCTACTGCCTTACTCTCTCCCTACACACAACCCCACTCTTCCTGTGCGATCCTTGATCCACTACACACGGTGTACACGGAGGTCTCCCCGCCGGAATCTCTTGTGCACAATTGTCATTTGAAGAAAATGAAAAAAACTAAATAAGGATATTTCGGCTCTCAAAGTGTGGGTGCATAGGTTATAGTTGAACATTTTCCGGTGATGGATAAAAGACTCCAATTGCATAATAGAACACCAATGTCTAACTATTAGAACATGGTCTAAAAATATCCTAGATGCACGAATACTAATTTAGGGAGACACACCATAAGAGTGGCTATAAAATATATGATTTTCCTTAGTAAGAGTATTAAATTTCTGATAGGGTAGTATGAGGCTCAAGGATATAAAAGATGTTCCCCGAGTTGTGTACTCTTGAAAGAATAACAAATGTTAGTCAATGACAACCATATAATAAATTTAATACAATAATACTAATTATTACATAATATATTAATACAGAATAAGTTACTAACCTTTTTCAATTTTATTTGAGGATTTACCGAATATGGTGTCAGGAGTTGAATTGTAATTACCATGCTAATTAAGACTTATCTTTTTCAGTCTCTACATTAGAAGAAGACTAATTTTATTAAATATGATAATAAAGATCCGTTCAAACTTATCCTTGTTAGATTTTTTTGCTTAACAGTACTCTTCGAGATACCTTTTTTTAACTCTTCAAGATATTTTCTCTTAAAAATGATAAGAATTTGAATTGTCGTAAGAATAATTTAGTTAGAAAATAAACATTATTTATAAAAATATATTGTTATCCAGATTATATAAAATGTATGAGAGTATATATGTTACGTACTATTCAATTACAAAATGATAGTTTCAGCAACTCAGATTACCAAAACTATAAAATAAAAATATTAATATTAATAAAACACATAGTTCCCATAAATAAAGGTTTATGTATGAGTGAGAGAAATAGTAAACCCAAACGTGAGAGATTTATTATATGAAGATTGAATGATCGACTCGATGATGAAAGTAATACCTTATCACAAATTTCAACAAAAACTGAGTTATCCACACGACATGTTATATAAGCATAAGCCTAAAATAAAATAAAGAATCTCACTAAAGGTTCTTGAGAAATCACATAGGTTGCTTTTGGATAGCTGATTTTAATTTGAACTTGGATTTTGCTTCTATAAAAAAGATTGTATACTCATAATACATTACTGAACATAGTTAGAGGATATAGTTAGTGGAGACCAATAAGCTGTATGAAAAAGAATTCCAAATAGCTCCAACATGTAAGATTAGAAATGACATGTGTTTAGTAGCCATTGGAAATCCCTTAGTTGTGAGTGATTTGCGGGAGCTAAAATACAAGGTTCGACTCAAATCAAAATCTCGAGTATGATTTTCTATTGAAAATGGCTTGATCTAAATCCAAATTCATGCTCAGGTGGGAATCCAAACGGAGCAATAAAGAATTAAAACAACCTCCTATGTCGCCTCTCATAGTTTATGATATCTACAATATAGATTGATATCCATATGAGTAGACATGTAATTGAATTATAAGTCTTGTTACTAATAAATTATTCACAACATTAACATGAGATGAAAAGTAAAATATGTAGTTAGTTAATAAAAAGATACAATAAACAAGAATTGGTGGCCTGAATGTGAGAGATGTATTTTGTAGGACATTGTCTTCAACGTAAATCCTCCACACATGAAGGTGATATTATGATTCAACTCACACTCAGACCAGCTCTTACAAGCGTCACGTCTGTTGCAAAACTTGTAACCGTCACGAACCGTAGTTCCCGACCCATATATCAAAAATACTAAAGTACATCCCATAAATACATATGATTGGGGAAATTGTGCATTCGTAGTTCATTCCACACACTTACTCTCTCCACTAAATAGATTCATTAAGAAGACACGTGTATATATAGTCTCAACACACATGACATATCTTTTCCTTAGTTATGAATATACTAAATCTTGAATATTTGGTATTTTCAAATTGTTCTTAACATGTCACTAATAGGAATTTAAATGATAATGAGCTACAAACTATATCAGTTAAAAGCTTTAAAAGTAATATTTCCAATTCATAATCAACACAAAATAAAATTTTGAAATCTAAGTACAATCTCGAACATGTAATATATCATTTGAACAAAACATGTTTACAAATAACCACGAGAATCACAACAATTAGAGTGGAATTGATGGATATGTGGTGTGTGCAGTGGATGTTCGAGGTGTGGTGTGGTTGTAAGGATGGCTAATGATCATCAGGTACCACCGTTTCATCGTATTGAATGGTGCTACAACGGAAGAAATTGGATAAATTCAAAACCAAATTTATCTAGCTAAATTCAAAACAAACACAAATTCGATAGAATTCAATAATTTGAGGAGGAATTAGTTGGATGAATCGCGTTGAGCGTGTCATGTCAATTTATGTACAACCCCATTGACCACTAAACACACTCAAGAAAAGATTTTTTTAGTCTCTTCCACAATAGATGTCAGTGTAATTGTGATCTCACAAAATTTAAATAGAAAGGAACAAGAGGTTGCAAGCCAGAATCGCATTCATCTCCCCTCATTAATTATTTTCTTTCCAATAAGTGATATGTTCTTGAGGAACACAAAATTAAATAGTGTAAAAAAGTGTGATATGTTTAAAATTGATCTGTATTAAAGTGGTTGTCTATCTGTAGGCTTCGTTTGAGGCCTTTATCGCGAAAATGACCTTATAGTAAGGCTTGGTGCATTATAATAATTATTGTGAAATTACATCCAATGTGGTTTAATACCTACTAACGTGTTGGGTTTATGGCTAATGGTACATATAACCTTAGTCACATTTCTAGGGTTTCATAATGTGATCTCTATCTCTCTCTGTACTAGTTTGTGCTAATTGAGCTATGGATCTCTCTTGACAGACGGCTGCTCCCTTGTGTTCCACCAATACTCTTGGTCTTCTCCGAAGGATCAACCATCTCAGGCCCTGCAAACTATTTAAATCTAAATACGCCCTTTTCAAACATTGAATTACCTCTATGTTCGCACTTAATCATTTCTAGGGTTTCTCGATGGTTCTAATTCATGTCGACTGGAGTCAATTGTCGACGTCGGAGGCCAACTTTTTCCAAATCTAGCTTATCCGACTTTGATTCTTCAGGATCATGCCGTTCTCCCCCTTTTGAACTCCATTCCCACTTAAGATCCTTTGACGCAAGACATCAGCAAAACCAATACTCACAGACCTTGTCTCCCTTTAGATTGTTGCTAAGCATCTCTATCTCGCTCCAGAATTTTTCAATCGAAATCTAGTTTACAAATCTTAGCTAAGAAATCTGACTCCATCTAAGTTGACATACAAAAGACCAAATGGATCTGTGAAGGTTAGCCCTTTGTTTTGTTGTCATCGAATATGGAGATCTGGTTATCTGTAGTCTCTTTGGTCTTTCGAGTCTAATACCTTTAGGTCTTTATCTGTATCAGATCTGAATCGATTTATCTCCCTAAGCTCTATGTTCTATTACGATCTAAAGAACACTTGCTTGAAAAACTAATTAATCTCTCGATCGAGCTTTGCGATTAGCTTCAATGGAGAACCAAATGGGTTCACGTCTTCTAAATATTAGCATGATCGACTTTCTAGTTATCAATGTGATGACCGATCAAATTTTTGTCAGATGCACTCGTTTTTTTAGGGATTCATGTTGTCATTTGAAGAAAAGAAAAAACTAAACATATGCAATTTGGTCTCTCAAAGTGTGTCCATAGGTTATAGTTATAAAAATTCCATTGATGAATAAAATACTCTCCAATACATAATACAACAATAATGTCTTAGTATGAGAACATTATCTAAAAAATACCCTTGAGATGAATGAATACCCATTAAGGGAGACACATAATAAGAGGGACTGCAAAATATATGATTTTCTTTAGTGAGAGTATTAAATTTTGATAGGGTGATATGAGACTTAAGCATGTAAAGGTGTACCCTGTGCTGTGTACTCTTGGAAGAAAAAAAATGTTAGTAAAATGACTACCATATAATAAATTTAATGCAATAATACTAATTATTACATAATATATTAATGAAGAAATTAAGTTGCTAAAACTTACTCAATTTTATTTGAGGATTTACTGAATATGGCGTGAGGAGTTGAATTGTAACTGTCATGCTAATTAAGACTTCTCTTTTCATCTCATATCAGAAGAAGAATAATTTTATAAAATATGATAATAAAGATCTATTAGAAGAGGACTGTAGGAGATATTATTATAGAGCCACATGTGAACTTATCCTCGTTGAATTTTTGCCAAGCATTACTCTTCAAGATACCTTTTCTGACACTTCAAGATAAAGTCTCTTAAAAATGATAAGAATATAAATTTTAATAAGAATAATTTAGTCGGCAAATAAACATTATTCATAATAAAATATATTTATTTTAAATTACACAAAATGTATGAGATTATGCAATCATGAGTTTCAACAATTCGGATTACCCAAAATATAAAAAAATATTATATTAATAAAATAGCAAAATTCCCATAAAATGAAAAAGTTTTGTGTGTTTTTTTAGATTGAATGATTGACGCGATGATGAAAGTAATACCTTCCAACAAATTTCAGTAAAACTGAGTTATCCACATGACATATTATATAAAGCATAATTCTAAATAAAATAAAAAAAAAAAAAAAAAAAACTCGCTAATGTTTCTTGAGAAATTCACATAGGTTGCTTTCGGATAGAGGATTTGAAATTTGAACATGGATTTGTCTTCAAAATATTACACATACTACATTATTGAACTTAGTAGATGGGATCAGTATTGGAAGACTAATATGATGTATGAAAATGGATTCGAAATAGCTTTAACATATAAGATTACAAATGACATGTGTTTAGTAGCCATTTGAAATCACTTGGGCTGTGAATGATTGTTGTAGCTAAAATACAAGGTTTGACTCAAATCAAAATCTTGAGAATGATTTTCTATTGAAAAAACTCGATTTAAATCCAAATTCATGGTCAGGTGGGAATTCAAATCGAGTAATAAAGAATTAAAATGCAGCTTCTCATATTTTATGATATCTACAATGTATATAGTTATTCATCTACGTAGACATATAAATGAATTGTAAGTCTTGTTAGAAACAACATTACTCACTACATTAACATGCGATAAAAAGTGTAATATGTAGTTAATTTATAATAAGACACGCTAAATTAAAGTTGAAGGCATGGATGTGGGAGATTTATTATGTAAGACATTGTCTTACAACGTATATCCTCCACACATGAAGGTGCTAACGGCATGCTGAAGGACAACTTCAACTCAGACTCAAGCCAGCTCTTGCAAGTGCACGTCGGTTGCAAAACTTGTTTACCGTCGGGAACCGTAATTCCCCAAAAAATATATCAAAAATACTAAACTATAGCCCATATATACATATGATTAGAGATTGTGCACTCATACTACATTCAACACACTCACACTCTCCACTAATTAGATTCACCGACAAGACACATATATATATAGTCTCGACACTCATGTCATATATTTTCCGTTGTTATGAATAAACTTTATGTATGGTATTTTCAAATTGTTATTAAAATGTCACAAACAGTTCTTTAAATGATTTATAGCAATGAATATGTAAGTTACAAACTATAGTGGTAAAACTTTATAAGTGAAATTTCCAATTCATACTAACAACAAAATAATGTTTGGTGTTTTCAATAAATAACCCCAACACATTGTCTATCATTTGGACAAAATTTATCCACAAAGAACCACAAGATACACAATTTTTCGTTGGACCAAGAACCCTAAAGATATTCAGACCCATGAGGATATTGTTGTTTCTATTTCTAATCCGAGTGAGAAGATGGGGGTTAGATGACAGGTCTAGTAGGTGGTGGTGGTGGTTTGGTAGTAACAACGGCAGATGAGATGTTGTTATTGTTCCTGCCTAAAGGATGCGAATGGGACTTTTCAGTTCATATTCGGCTAGATCTGCGCTTGAGTTGGTTTCATTTGGTCATGGGTTGTGGATTTGTCAGAATTTTTATGGTTTCTGTATATCATTTGTGATAGACTTCTCTCAGGTGTAGGTGTTTACTAGTGATGCGAGTGGAATTAATAGATATGTGATAGTGCAATGAATGTTGGAGGTGGTAGTGTGGTTGTAAGGATGGCTATGTTGGTTGTGATGAAGAAGATAGTGCGGAACAATAGTCATACACCATAAGGATTAAATAAATAAAAGATAAGTATGTGCAAGAATGAAAATGAATGTAACGAAATAATGATCTTCGTGTACCACCGTTTCATCATATTGAAGAGATTGATGCTACAGCGGATGAAACTAAAATTGCGGGTATCAAATTATGACAAAGTCTACAAAAGGGTATTTCCAATAAATTTCACCATTTACTGTATAAGTAAAAAATTACCATTTTTTTATGTCGTGGGTATTTAGGTGTCAGCTTTGATACTGAATGTGATTGTGTCTTAATTTGATCAAATTATAAGGTTGTTCAGTGTCAAAATTTATAAAAATAATATCAAAACTAATAAAATGATAATGTTATGTTCCATTATCTTTATTAATTTTTATGGAAGTCAAAAGGAAGACTTATATTCAGAGGTATACGTGGATTTTTGGACAATGACACTAGAAAAGTTATTGAATAAAATACTTCATGTGTACCATAGTATACTTCTTGTGTTATACATTATTTTTTGATATGTTCAGTTATAAAACAAAATTACCTTCATAATTTAAAAAGCAATCCATTATATTGGTTTGGGCTAAAATATAAATCGCAACCAACTCAAATTAGTTAGAATTTAATAGAATTGAGAGAGACTTAGTTTCATGTCGGGTGGAACATGTCATGTCAATTTATGTACACCTGATTGACCACTTCACTCACTCAAGAAAAGATCTTTTAAGTCTTTTAAGTCTTTTCTAGAACATATGTCAATGTAATTGTGATCTCATAAATTTAAATAGAAAGTAATATGAGCCTGCAAGTCAGAATCATATTCATATCCCCTCATCAGTTAGTTTTTATATAATAAGCGATATATTCTTGAGGAACAAAAAATTAAATAATAAAAAAATGGTGTGATGAGTTTTAAATAATCGGTAGTAGTGTGGTTGTGTCTCTGTTGGTTTTGTTTCAGGCATTTATCGAGAAAATGACTTTACAACAAGCTTTGGTGCATTGTGAGGTCTAATTTGAAATTTTGTTAACTATAGTTTAATATCTACTCGCGGGTTGGGTTTATAGCTAACGGTATATAAACCCTTGTGGATGTTTTAGGGTTCCATAACATGACATCTCTATCTCTCTCGATACTTGTTTGTGGTATCTGAGCTATGGCTCTCTCTTGGCTGGCGGCTGCTCCGTCGTCGTCCACCCATCTCTTGCTCTTCTCCCAAACATCAACCACCTCATTTCCTACAAACTATCTAAATCTAAGCATTTACAAACATTCAATTACCTATATGTTCGCACTCAATCATCGCTAGGGTTCCTCGACAGTTCTAATTCGTCGACTGGATTAAATCTAGCATATACAAATTTGATTCTTCACGATCATGTCGTTCTTCCCCATTGGAAATCCATTCCCACTTAAGATCCTTTTGACGCATGAAAACGGCAAAACCAGTTCTCACGGCCCTTGTCTCCCTTCAGATTGTTGCTAAGCATCTCTATCTCGCTCTCGAATTCTTCAATCAAAATCCTGTTTGCAAACCGTTGCTAAGCAATCAGACTCCAATATTGAACTTTACATACAAAAGACCAAATGGATCTGTGAAGGTTAGTTTTTGTTCTGTTGTCATCGATGATGGAGATCTGTTTCTTTGTAGTCTCTATAGTCTCTTGAGTCTAATGCCTTCCGTTTTTATCTGTATCAGACCTGGACCGATCTCCGAGCTCTATGTTCTATTTCGATATGAAGAACAGTTGCTTGAGAAACTAATTAATCTCTCGATCGAACTTTGGCATTCACTTCAATGGACAACCTAGTGGTTGCACGTCTTCTAAAGGTTAGCATGACCGACTTTCTAGTTATCATAGTGATGACTGATCGAATTTTGGTCGATGCACTCGTTCTTGTTCCTGTGGTGGTTCATGAGGCAATGGTCCTTGTCATTCAGGCAATTCCCATGCCCCAGGGCACTCAGGTGTGGTTACTTTTTCTTCTTTTTTTGAAAGTTTTTGTTAAGTGGGATATCTTCTATTGTGATTATATTCTACATTAGACTATTATCCTTGTTTGAATTACATTTATCCTTCCAAATTGGTTCATGATCAAATCTCCGCCATTGTACTTGTTTGAGCAAAATCTAAATCTCTTGAGATAGAAAGAGCCACAGTTCATTGTAGCTGTCATCAAACACTTCACTAGTTGTCTGGTCTAATTCAAGCTCATCTTCAAGGTTGTTGATCCGCTCTTGATAACATTCCAATCTTTTCTTGTATAAGGTTTGACATGTCAGAAACTGCTTAATCCTTATTTATAGTCGTGTTCTATTTGTCAAATATTCAATCCTAGATATTATATAGGATATAGATGATATTATTAGAAGCTAGAGCTTGCTGTATAAAAGCTTAATATATAGGGAAAGAAAAAAAGTTGACATGGCAATGGTGTCTACATATGGGAAGTTTTTATATTAATTTGAGTACAGTCACAGGACAGGAAACGGAGGATAAATCTTCGACCACCTGTAGAAAACATTTGAAAGCATCGATTTTATTAGTTTAATAAGTTCAAAAACATTCTAGTTTTCTTCATCTTTGTTGTGGCCGTCTCCCTTCTTTCTTTTAGGCAAAAGGTTGTCTCCTGTTTTGACCAGTTTCTTCATGAAATATGATTCCATGCGTTTTTTTTATTTCGTTATCAGTTCTGCCCGGGAAATAAGAAGCAATCTTCGACCACCTATACAATTCCTTTGAATACTTCACTTTATTAGTTCAATAAGTTCAAAAAACCAAAAAACAAAGATCGAAAAATGAAACGAGTTATGGGCATACTTATTTCCCAGTGTCTCATGCAATTTAATGATCAATTCTTCCTTCTCCAAGGTGAAAGGCCCCCACTATATGCCCAGCTTCTGGTAATTTACCAACCTGAGCATACAACTTTTTCCAACGGGGCAAACCTATAAAAATGTTGGAAAGGGTTAATTAATCAACCAATAATAAGAGATAAGAGCAGTTTAAATGTCGGTAAAATATGGCATGTACATTTACAGTACTTTAGTTTTGACACAACAGGGAACTTGAATGTCCTATTATGTAAAAAAAGAAAAAAATTAAAATATTTCCAATGCTACACTCAGAATACTTGCCGAGCAAATTAGTGTAGGCGGTAAGTATTAGATGTATCATAATTATTTCAAGGGTACAATTGAAATATGCAAACTAAGATTTATGCCAAACTTTCAGAAAATGAACATGAAATAGATATTATGCAATGCATGAGAGAGAGAGAGAGAGAGAGTACCTGATGCTCGAGGGAGTGCAAGCCAGTTTGCATGGTGGCCATGCCAAGTGGCCGGCTTCCAAGGAAGCACGTCTCTCTCTCTCCATGCATTTCATAATATCATTTTCATGTT
This sequence comes from Linanthus parryae, assembly GCA_023055425.1. Lineage (NCBI taxonomy): Eukaryota > Viridiplantae > Streptophyta > Magnoliopsida > Ericales > Polemoniaceae > Linanthus > Linanthus parryae. The sequence continues at coordinate 119,840,666 of JALGPY010000004.1, read as the reverse complement.
CATTTCCTTCAAAGTTCTGCGTAAATATCAGTTTTCACATTTAGATGTACTATTAAAATAACTTATTTTAGATCAAATACTCAGCGCATAAACTTAATCGCACTGCAAATTTTCTAAGTACGATATTGGAAAATGTTTTAGATCAAATACGTGCTGAATTCACCAACATTTAAACTTTTATTACCTCTTATTTTTTGGTTCACTAAATAACCATTCCCATCAAAACTTTATGCGTTTGGCACGTTGTGGAAAGAGTTTTCAGCTCAGGTAGGTAAATACCTGAAGCCGGATGTAATGCGCGGGTCTTTCAACTTGGAAGAGAAAGAAAGGACCATGAAATTGCACGAGACACAGGGAAACTAGTAAGCTCATAACTCGGTTCTTTTTTAATCTTTTATATTTTTTGTATTTTTTTAACTTGTTGAACTAAATCGGTGCTTAAAAGAACTGTATGGGTGGTCGAAGACTGCATCTTATTTCCCTGTCAAAACTGATAACAAAATAAAAAATGTGTGGACATCGTATTTCATGATGAAACTGGTAAAGACATGAGATGACCTTTTTCCCAAAAGAAAGAAGGGAGAGAGCCACAAGAAAGATGAAGCCAACTAGAATGTGTCTGAGGATTCTCTGTTTTCCCAGGCATCCACAACCATGCCGTCCATTTCCAGAGAAGGAAACGGGCCGCATGAAGTGATTAACAATGACAATTCGACCGATCTTCGCTAGACATGAGCCAAGATGATTTTTCCTTGGACATTGAGTAATTGGGAGATTGATCCATTTCCATTCCTTTCCCCTTTACCAGCAATGGACCCGTTCCTTGAAGATCTGTTAACATTCCTTGACCCGCTTCCAATGGACTAAGCTAGCTCAATCCTGCTTATACAAGATGTTGGAAGAAATGGTTTTTGACATGTCGCTTTGTACCCGACTTTGAGTTCGGCTTTAACCCGGCTCATTTGAGAGTAACAACACCAATTGCACCATCAGGTAGTGGGTAACTTGGTGGTCGTTTCGATAACTCATTCGTGAGACGATGTGATGAGTTTGTATGATAGACAATATGTACTTTATGAAATACCTTATTCGGTTTTGAATTTGATGATTAATTTTTGTTCCCATTTTGACATTGACATATTTTTAGCAAATGAGATATGCAATCAGCTAGTTCTAGAACGAGCATCTATCAGCATACAGAGATAGCATTTATTAGATTAATTTCTGATATTTTTTAAAAGTTTTGGTATGAGATTTAATTTCTTTCGTGATATGTGATCCTGAACTAGCATCTCTCAGTTTACAGAGAAACTACGGCTACGGGTTTCGGACTTGGTGTTTTTTGTCTATCACTCAAGTATCATTTTCACATTATTTTCAACTAAAATTTCAAATAGTACATGTTTAGTGTTTTTTCTCTTAAGTTTAACAACTTCTTATACAGAAAGACAAGGGAGAATCATGCTTTCATTACTCATTAGTGAATTTTATAATACCTTTTACCACATATCTGCGGAGGGATCCAGTGATCACAACTATTGATCAACTGCGTTACGAATGATCTCCTTAGAGTTGATGAGATTCTTATTTTGTATTTTCCTATCTTGAGCATAAAAAAATGTTGCTATTGTTTTGTTCCAAATGCTCGTGCTACTTCTCGTACACATTGTATTTTTAGTGTGTTTCTTCGTCCCAGTAAATTCTTTGTCATTAAAATTATCTTAAAGACTGTGAAATCAGAGTTTGAAAATAGACGGAATCTAATATATTATAAAAAAAAAAGTTATTTGTTGTTGTTTTGTTTAGCTTATCAAGCATACTTCTTCCTAAATACTCCACACTTTTTTCATTTATGTATTGTTGTTGTATTGGTGCTATTGCAAAATAATTTTTAATTAAATTCTTCAGCCAAATATTACTTAGGCATGTTGGTATTTTATATATGGAATTTGTCTCAGGTATTCGCCTTAATATACACACAATATTTTTTAATAAGTACGTTTCATTTATCTGCATTTTCTCTTCCATTTTATTTTTAAAAATAATAATAATAGTAATAATAATAATAATAATAATAGTAACAATAATTACTTAATGCATACCTCCAGTTTGACCTCCAGTTCGCTGAAATTATCACTTTGTAACCCCCAGTTCTGAAACTAGCTGATTGCATCCCCCATTTGCAGAAAATACGTCAATGTCAAACTGGGAATGAAATTTCATCGCAAAATTAACATACTCTCAGGGCATTATTTCACACAATGTGATGAGTTTGTACCGTAAACAATGTGTACTTTATGAAAATACCTTATTCGGTTTTGAGTTTGATGATTAATTTTTGTTCTCAGTTTGACATTGACATTTTTTTCAAATGAGAGATGCACTCAGCTAATTCTTGAACGAGTATCTCTCAATTTACAGAGATAGCATTTAGTAGATTAATTTCTGATATTGTTTTAAGGTTTTGGTAGGAGACTTTATTTCTTTCATGATATGTGATCCTAAACGAGCATCTCTCAGTTTACAGAGAAACTACTGCTACGGGTTTCGGATTTGGTTTTTTTTTTTTTTTTGTCTATCACTAAGTATCATTTTCATATTTTTTTCAACTAAAATTTCAGATAGTACATGTTGTTTAGTGTTTTTTCTCTTATTTTTTTTTTTGAGAAATAAACTTTTTATTAGAAAACTAGCCCACTCGAAGCATTACATCACATCTGTCATTGCTACTTGACCAGTATTTGTTGCTTCCACTTTCCAATGAGAGACCATTTGTGCTAATCGATGCGCCTCTGCAATGAATTCTCCTGAGCACCATTTCAGCTCTATCTTATGGAACCGTCTCATCTTCTCACGAACTCGGTTGATGATCTCCCTCACAATCGTACGATCTGGCGGGTCGTGTTGAGGGGCCTCTAGAACTTGATTAATCAATACTTCTGCAACTCCATAAGCTTCAAGTTTAGAGATCTGGTGTTGTAATGCAAGATCAATCCCCTTCTCAAGTGCCATAGCTTCTATCTCCTTTGCTCGATTCCCCCATGCAAGATTGAAAGCAGATGCAATCTGTACTCCACCGTGATGACGAATCACTGCTTCGGCGCCGGCTTTCCGATGGATATAAGACCAGGCCCCGTCGAAATGGAGAGTAGCGCTGTCCTTCTAGGAACTGATCTCCTTTTCGAATGGGAGTTTATTTCGATCTGAGTGGCCGAACAGCTCTCTACCTGTATTAGCCTCATTTAGGTGACTTATCAATTTGACGATGAGTTCGCTAATATCACTATCTTTGTCTGTGAATATCTTTTTGTTTCTGTTCATCCAAATAACCCAAATTCCTACACAAATCTGGGTTTTTTCATCAAATGATAGCATATAGAACAGATCTGAGAACCAGTGCTTCCCTGGTTTAATTATCTTCAGTTTCGCCTTTGTTGAGTCACTTAGTGTTTGATTCCAGAATGGGGCAATTTTACTGCAGTCAAATAAAGCATGCTTTGAATCTTCAAATTCTTCCCAAAAAGGGCAATTGGCTTCTGTCTGGACACCTATTTTGATTAAATTTCCCCAGGTTGGGATAGATTTGGGTGAACTCGCCAAGCAAAAAACATCATCTTTCTTTGAATCTTTAGTCTCCACATTTGTTTAGTCCAGTTGGGCCTTCTAGAGGAGCTGTTGATGTGATTATTCATACACTTTCCACTGTATTGCAATTTGTATCCAGAGCTTACCGAATAAATGCCATCTTCCTCGTAGTACCATGCCCATAGATTTGGGGAAGCTACCGTTGAAATTGAAATTCTTGCAATGTCTTCTACATCCACTGGAAATAGTGTTTGTTTAAGCTTTTCCAAATTCCATGTTCTTGTCTCTGGATCTATGTATTGGCTGACTAATTAATCTGCGATGTCCTGTGTTCGAGAAATAACTCTGAAGTTTGGTGGTCTGTCAAGCCAAGGATCTGAAAATAGATTAGTTGTAGCACCATCTCCCAAGGTCTTTCGTAGGCCTTTCTTGAGCAGCTTCAAACCTGCACATAAAGATCTCCAAGAAAAAGAAGGTTGTGCACCCAGTTTTGATTCTAAGAAATGTTCTTGAGGAAAATATTTGCTTTTGAGCACTCTAGCCAGTAGACTTTCTGGGTTGTTGAGGACTCTCCAACATTGTTTTGCAAGTAGGGCAACATTAAAATCTTGTAAGTCTTTGAAGCATATACCCCCATCCTCTTTGCTCTCTTTCATCTTGTCCCAAGCCAACCAATTGATGCCGCTTTTATCTCCATTGCTCAATTTTTGACTGGTACCAAATGGGAGGAGGAAGCAGGACATAGCATAATTTGGAACGGCTTGCACAAATGCTTTGAATAGAACTTCTTTCCCAGCCAAAGATAAGTACTTTTATTTCAACCCCTTTAGCTTTTTGTTTACTCTATCAAGAATATAGAAAAAGGTTGTCTTCTTATCTTTGCCAATCGTGGTTGGCAGGCCTAGATAGCGCTCGTGTTGATCTACAGTTGGGACACCGCAAAGATTACTGATTTCTTGCTTAGTTTCTGCCGTAGTATTTGCCGAGTACAAAGCTGCCAATTTTGTTAGATTAATTTTCTGTCCTGAGGCGATTTCATAGTCTGTAATAATTTGTAGCAATCTTGTAATATCTTCATTCCTGGCTCTAGTAAAGAAGATGCTATCATCCGCAAAGAATAGATGGGACACTACCGGACCACTTCTCGAAGCTTTGACCCCTGATAGAGCTCTGTTTGACACTGCTGCTGACAACCCACGGGAAAGAGCTTCGCTACAGAATAGAAATAGATAGGGTGATAGGGGGAATCCCTGCCGAAGACCCCTTTCAGGTATGATATTCCCAACTAAATTTCAATTGAGATTAAAAGCGTACCTGACTGAAACTAAACATCGTTGAACAATGTTAATAGTCTTAGGGCCAAACCCTAACTTGTTCATCATCTCTTCAAGGAACTTCCATTCCACTCTATCGTAGGCCTTTGACATGTCAACCTTCAAAGCCACATACCCTTTTCGTCCTTTAACCCTTGTTCTCATTGTATGCATTACCTCAAATGTTGTGAGTATGTTATCTGTGATTTGTCGGCCAGGGACGAATGCTTTTTTGAGTTTCACCAATAACTGCATTTAGAAACGGCTTGATTCTATTTGCGATGTTTTGGCTATTATCTTGTAGACCTCAGTACACAAGCTAATTGGTCTATACTCTCATGGTGATTGGGGAAGTTTGACTTTTAGGATCAGAGTAATAATTGTTTCATTAATACTGTCGAGATTTGCCCCTTCATTCAAAAATTGTAGACAAACCCGTGTAACATCTTCACCTACGATACTCCAATATTTTTGGAAAAATAACGCAGGAAAACCATCTTTACCAAGAGCTTTTAAATGGTGCATTCCTTTGAGAGCCACTAGCAATTCATCTGATGTAAAAGGTTGGTCCATAACTAAAAGATCTGAGTTAGGAATTACCTTGGGAACCCATCGGGTTATTGTCTCGATCTGTTCGGTGGTAGGATTTTGGGACTTGAACACAGTTCCAAAGTGATCCTGTAACAATTGTGCCATCTCTTCCGGTTGATTGATCCATAGCCCATTCTCGTTTCGAAAACCATTGACGGTGTTCCTGGATCTTCTGGCCGAAGCTTTCTTGTGAAAAAAACTAGTATTTCGATCCCCGTTCTTTAGCCGCATTGCTCGTATCCTTTGTCTCCATAACACTTCCTCTTGGTGTAAAACTTTATTTAGTTCTTGAATTTCTCGGTGTTCCCTGCCTGCTTCTGCTGTTTGTGGGTATTGCCATAAATTATGGAGACGAGCTTTGAGTTCACGAGTCTTCTTTCGCATATTACCGAATTCTTTCTTTTCCCAAATTTTTAAGGAGGCTGCAACTCCCCTCAACTTATGATTAAAGGAACCATACTGCCTCCAATACTCTTCAATCTGCTTCTCACAATCTGGATGATCCATCCAGACGGCTTCAAACTGAAACCCTTTTTGTCTATAAACTCTCGGGGCATTCGCAACAATTGTTAATTGCACCCCCTCATGGTCTGAATTTGTTAGGACTCTATGCGTCACATAAAAGCCACTGAACTTATCCTTCCATTCATTATTTGCCAAAGCTCTATCAAGTCTTTCTCTTATTATGCTTCCATCAAAGTGACGGTTGGACCAAGTAAAAGGCACTCCTGAAAAACCCAAGTCACGCAGATCGAAAATATCAATTGCCTGAATGAACTGTTCTATTTGAGAAAACCTTACTTCCCGACCCCCTTCCTTTTCGGAAACAGCAAGTATAGAATTGAAATCCCCTATGACACACCAAGGTCGCGTAGGGATAGGTTGACATCTAGTCAATAATTTCCACGAGTTGTGTCTTTGAGTGGCGTCTGGATCACCATAAAACCCCGTAAGGAGCCAATCTTTCTCGCCCCTCTCATTGCATACCCACCCTGAAATATGATACCGCAAACTTTTTACTATCTTAACATTAACATGGTGCGACCACATGAGCGATAATTTTCCACTTAGTCCCAAACTACTGACGTGGAATCCGTTTTGGACGTTTAGCTTTTGTTGAATGCGCTCAATTCTTCTAACGTCAAGACGAGTTTCAATTAGAAAAACAAAATCGGGAGATTGACTCTTCACCTCATCGCGAAGAGTTAGGAACGTGTTTGGATTCTCGAGTCCGCGCACGTTCCAACTAAGGAGATTCATTGCAATTGGCAGTGCTGCATCGCAACCACTGCCGTAGTTTGTTTTTGGGTGCTATCATCGTCCTCCCCATTTTCTGCCATGTCACTATCTCCCGGTGCTCCCGGTAAAATATTCATATCCAATTTCCGGCCTTTCTTGTGGCCCTCTGCTTCGAAGCTCTTTGCTGTAATCGGACTAAACACCGTATCGGACTTCATCCTTTTACCCCACTGGTGTCTTCCACTGATTTAGGGGTTTTACTTCTTGCTTGATCCTTTAAATTTCCGGATTTTGGAATGGCGCATCAAAGGTAGCTATTTAAATTAGAAAATTTGTTTATGAACTTGGTGTTCTAGCATTGTGGATCCAGTAGAGTTGTACTGTGACAACACTGGAGCGATCGTGCAATCAAAGGAGCCCCAGTCACACCAGAAATCCAAACACGTGCTCAGGAAGTTCCATCTTATTGTAGATATTATCGATAGAGGAGATGTTCGAATATGCATCAGATTGGCTCTAGTGCAAGTGGGAGAGTTTGGAATAGATGCCCTAGAGGCAATCTAGTTTAGTATGAACTTATTTTGGCTAGAATATTCATTATATTATTTATTTAATATTTAATATAATGAAGTCCTTAGATTTACAAATGTGTTGTTTATCTTAAATATCCCTAGTCCATTATAATGATTAAATGGGACAATCATCAATAGACTAGTATGGAGTTGAATTGATATGGAGATATCACGAACCAGCACATGGGTATGCATTAGGGGTAATGGCATACTAGATTGACCCATCTTCGAGAAGGCTACATACATGTTATGTTTAGTCACAAGCGCTTCTCGTGGTGACAACGGTATTGTCATCCTCAGACTTGAAGTCACTAGATTGTCTAGTTGTGGATTATTGTGATTTTGGTAGCTTCAAACGCTACACCGTAACTGGGTAGCCATAAAGGCGTGTATCGGATAAAATAAGAAGCAAGCTTAGAAATTGTAGTAGACGTAGATAGAATTTGTCCCTCCCACATAACGGGAGAAAATATTCGAGGCCACTCGAGGGATAGTGCTTATGGAATGTCAGGCCAGACTCAAATAAATCAATATGGGATATTGATGTTATTTGCACGAATAAGGCTATTCCCAGGATTGAGAAACTATGGATTGGATATACGAGTGTGACTTGTATGTCTCGTGTCTAATCCGGATATGGAGACAAAGGGATGAGACAATTACTTGCACAAGGTATGTCGGATGACTATTCTATTAGTTGGCTAGAATGGATGTCTTGCTAGAGACCGCTTCATATTAGCAAATTGTTGCTATCAACTAGATTGAACCTACGGGGGCACACGCTACATAGGGTTGAACTAGATTTGGGAATTAATTAATATGATTAAGTAATTGGAAGGATCACTTTGCAACATCTTGCAAACTTAGTATGACTAATATGCAAGGAAGAGACTAATCCGAACTCATGTAGGATTAGGAAGGGCCTTTAGGTAGTTGACAAGGAGTTGTTGTACTATATAAAGGCTTCTCCTAGCTTCCTTCCCACACTAATGCTCATAACATAAGTTGAGTGGGAGAGAAACAAAAGAGAGAGAGAAAGACAACTAGAGGCCGACCGCCCCTAGCTGTCCACCCCCTACCCGTCTGCCACAAAGAGAGACCGAGCCCTCTCTTTGATCCTCGTTGCGTGATTTCTTCTTCCTCTTCCTCCGATCCAAGCTACCACAAAGGAGAAGGAAGATCTAGACATCAACCCTAGGCGTAGATCAACCGTAGAGACGTGACACAATTCACGTTACAAATCATCATAGGAGATCTCTGAGGTGTGTTACTTGTTTCTTCCTTTACCATCATTATGATTCTATTCCGGTGATTCTTGGAGGGTCTTGAATGGATAAGTCTTTATATTCCGCTGCGTATCCATGATCAAAACCCTACAACATAGCAGGCATTGGAGTAGTCTTCCGAAACAGCAATGGAGATTGGAAGCTAGGCTTCATTGGCAGAATCAGAGGCTGCACTAGCTTGAAAGTGAGATTTGGAGCATCTACAGGGGCTCACAATGGCCTACAACAAAAACTGGATCTACCTGGAGATTAAAAGAAACTGTATTGAAGCGGTGGACATTTTCCAAGCCAACATCAATGGTCCGACCTCTATGAGTCAGGTTAATGATGCAAAATTGCTGCTTAGGAGGATTGTGGGATGAATAAGTATGTTGGGAGGGATGTGAATGAGGTGGCTGATGCACTTGCCAATATGGGGGCGGAACAAGTGGACCACCTGAAGTTACTTGATAAAGCCCCGGAAAATATCAATGGGCTCCTCATCACTGACCGTCTTGGTGTTGGAATGTTTTTCTAAAGCTCTCTTGTTTTTGTTGTGTCTTATGTTTGTTGTGTAAGAATTATTGTCTTTATTTTTCGACGAAGCTAAAAATTATATTATTTCTCGTCTATATATATTCAAATTTCAAGACCTAATACTCCATAGATAGATCGAATTGTGTAGGGATAGTTATCATTTTCGGTCATATGGTTTGTAGAGGAACCCTACATTCCTGATTCACTTGACACACGCAATTTATTTTCCGTCGATACATTCTGCAATTTGTACTTGAATTATGTATGCATTTGTTTGTTCAGTTAATTCAATAGTCTTTATTATTGCTCTGCGAAAATGAAACTATATTTTTTTAATTGTCATGCTATGGATTCTGCAAGAAAATTAGGGTTTCCGTAAGTTTTTGCAATTCTTGTGGTCGCAATATCGAGTTTTTGATTTACACATTTCAGTTCTTTTTGGAGATTTATCTGTAACTTTTTACTTCCTCGCAGCCCACTTTCTTATACATTTTAGGGATCACGTATAGATTATGATTTGGGTCAGATCAATTCGTTTTTGAATCTTTATACCTGAAATTCACTCGATGCGCTAGAGGATATTTTTGTACTTCTTTTGTACTTTTTGTACAAAAAAGTTTGATATAATTTCATATATTTTTGTTCTTTTAGACCTCCGAAATAGTTTTCTAGCTGTGCAAACCAAAGAGAATGATGGCCTTGGTCGTACCAACTCTGAAACCTAGTGGATATGTTTTTTGTCCCATACTCCCCCTGCTCGTATACATCTAATGATGTTAAGAGTTACGCAGGGTAATACATTGTGGAGCCAAATGCAAATTTCTATATCTCTAGGATCGTAATAGTAATTATCGAAAGTCAATTAAGAGCATGTTTTTTTCTCGTAAGTTCCCCCCAGTTCCCCCATTTCTTGTAACTCCCCTTGTCACTCTTTTTTAATATCATTACTTTCCCCTTATTCATGCCTAATTATACATCAACCTAAAAAGAAAACAAAGCTCCCAAAAATCCCTCTTATCTCAACTGTTACCATTAGCTTCCCTTAAAAAAAAATACAACCTCTATTTCTTCTCTTTCAACTTCGGTTGAATTTTACTTTAACTGGGTCACTTTGACTCGCTAGTTTGAATAGCAAAACGATATTATTTTTTTAGCAATTGTCTCGTAGTATTGTAGAGTAAAGTGTATTACAAAAGATCATGCAAAGATTACCAAATTTATACATCTTTTTGCTAATCAAATCATCGGGTGAAAGTGACTTAGTGATCATAGTGTCAAAAAGTGAACTAAGCTGAAAGAGAAGAAACAAAGGTAGTAACTTCGTATGCCAATTGCTATTCTTATTCCTATTCCTATTCCTATTCCTAATCATAGAAACCTCCTAAATTCCCTTCAACCTCACAGTACCTACCGTCCCCCTCCCTCACGTTTCCTTCTTCTCCTTCAACCCGTACCAAACCCATCAAAAAGCCACCAACCCCTCTGTCTCATAATGTTACACGAAACCCAGAACCCCCACCACCAACTCTACCTCACCTCCAATAAAGACCACCGCACCATCATCATCTTCTCCATCTCCACCTCCTGTGAAGATATCTCCGGAAACCCACAGCTCCAGAAGACCCCCCTGAAGCCCCCACTCTCCCAGCTCTCTCTCACTCTGTCTGTCGTCTCTCTTGCTTGGACGGAGTCCAACGCCAGAAACAACTGCAGCAGAACATTGCACGGCCACTGCCCGTCGATGCTCGTCGGCTTGGCGTTGGCGTTGCCAGATTCATCCCCGTCGCGTCTCGTCATCCCCGTTCTTCCGGTTCTTCTATTGGGCAATCTGTAAGTAAGTACTTGTTATTTTAAATTTATTTTATTCTTTTTTTTTTTCTTTTTCCCCTAAAAGTCAGATTGTTCCCATGCATTTCATGTATTACTTGCCAATATATATAATTCACTCTTTTACTCAGTTACGAATCTTCTATTTCGCGATATCCCTCAGGTAGCTTTTCCGTTCTTCTCGTCGAGCTCGTAAAGCAACTTTCATGCCGTAGGTTCTAATACAATTTTTTCGATTTGAGCATGCTCGACGACCCCTCCAAAGTTTCATATTTTTATCAATACCTCCGTGGATGAAGACTACATTGGGGTTCCCTCAAAATTACTACCTCCTTTTTTCTTGGTGAAAGTGACACAATTACAGGTAAAAGAAAAGTCGGATGGGAAGATCCCAGAGAAACGGATGTAGTAAATAATTTCAACTTCTTCCTTCAAGATTCTAAGTAATGTTTATCCCAGGAAATCAGTTTTAGGGTTTAGTTTTGTTCTTACAAAAATGTTGTTACTTTTTTTAATTTCTCATTGCTCAACTACATATTAAGTAGTAGTGTACTCTATTTAAAAATTGTTAGAATACGCTTTGAGGGAGCACGATACCGCTTGTTAGGAACCAAGAAGAGTGATTAGATGAAGAACAAGAAGAAGAACAACACAAGATATTAAGGGGGTTCACTAGCTTTGAGACTAGCTACATCCACGGACAAACCGAACCAATTTATTGATGAGAATGCAATTACAATCCACCACACAATGTTAGTCTCGACCCTAGGTCTTTATGTAGGCCTAGGATACTGACTTGTGCCCAAAGAATCGGTCAAAACATTCCAAAACTGAACAAGGAAACAACGAAACCGCCCCAGGCCGATGTCTTCCTGCAAGAAGACAATTGTCTTCGCACGAAGACTCTTCGCACGAAGAAAATTCATCTCACAAGAAAAGAAAATAAAACCCCAATTTTGACTTCGTTTTTGATTCCTTACTTTGCCAATTGATTTGCCGCTTCTCCAATTCAATTCTAGGGTTTTGATCACCCAAAAACGTAACAAATCTCCACCTTGATCAAAACTCTCCAGCAACCAATCCAGTGCTCTTCATCAATCCAATTATGGATGCGCCTCATGATCAAGAATGCCTTTACCCAATTCACCAAATTGTTTCTCTGATTGCCATCTGTCCTTACAACGAACACGCCAATTGTGGTTGCACCTCCGACAATCGAATTCGAAGCGCTCCACCCAAATCGAAACGATCAACCAATCTACGTATAGAATGTATTTTCGAATTTGCGGTATTAGAACACATCCACTATGCGCCACTACAAGCGCATCTTTGAGTCTCAACAAATTCATAGACTTGTGTGTCTCAATCAACACACCACCAATACACCATGACAACAATGCATACCCCAACGTCACGGCAATGACACTTCGTGACAAAAGGGCCTATCAAACAAGTCATTCCAATTGCGCCACCAATACTTACCGCACCAAGACGCAAACCAAGACACACCCAATAACGTGCCAATCAACCAATGCGTGCACAATAACACGCCGCCAACAAATACATGCCCAATAACATGTAACCAACCCCATCCGCGCTCAATAACGCACTATCAACCAATCGCGTGCCAACAAGACATGCCAACTGCTCCATTCCACGAGCCAAATCAGCTGGTTGATTCGAGATGTCTCCACTTTGACTTGAATCCTTCTAGCAACAAGAACAAGATCGCTCTATGCCGATGCTCCAACCCTTACGAGTTCTTGAAACGGATGAGCCCAATTGACATCCACACGCCTAATGCTCCATGTTGGAAGCCCGATTGCGCCGAAATGCGAATTTCACAAAGAACCTGATTGCTCCCCCAACAAGGAACCCGATTGTTCCCCCAAAAAGAAACCAGATATCTCCCACAACAAGTAACTCAATAGTTTATCCAATATGGAACTCGGTGGTGGGTGTATCAACAACATCCTCATCATCAAAACGACTGATCTTCATCCAAAACAGATTTACCATCACTCCTCACCAAAAACCCTAACCCATTAACCAGGCTCTGTACCACTTGTTAGAATGCTCTTTGCGTAAGAACGATACCACTTATTAGGAACCAAGACGAGTGATTAGACAAAGAACAAGAAGAAGAACAACACAAGATTTTAACGTGGTTCACTAACTTTGTGGCTAGCTACATCAGGGCCAAACCGAACAATTTTATTGATGAGAACCCAATTACAATCAACCACACAATGTTAGTCTCAACCCTAGGTCTTTATATAGGCATAGTATATTGACTTGTGCCCAAAGAATCGGTCAAAACATTCCAAAACTGAACAAGGAAACAACAAAATCGCCACAACATCCCATGTCTTCCTACAAGAAGACAATTGTCTTCGCACGAAGACTCTTTGCACGAAGACAATTTATCTTCGCACAAAGAGAAACACAAAACCCCAATTTTGACTTCGTTCTTAATTCCTTGCTTTGTCAATTGCTTTGCCGCTTTTCCGATTCAATGCTAGGGTTTTGATCACCCAAAAACATAACAAAAACTTGTACATACGACAAGTACTTAGTTAAACTATAGAAATGTGAAACAAAAAAAAAATATATTGACAAGTTGGTCCACATTCAGTGAAAATCATGTGTCCACCACTGCTCTTGTTTGTGTTAGCTCACTTTCATGTCCCTTGAAGTACATATTTTAGTTTTTTGGACATTGTCTAGTTTTTATATTCAACTTGGACTTGTCCGAAACACCGTGATAGACAATAGGATGGTTAGAGGGTTTATCATATAGTTGTTAGGCTGAAAAAAATCTGTTTGAAACGATAATCAACCCGGAATTTCAATCGCTAAGTCTAAACAAAAAGTTCATAAAACAAGTAGTTACTACACAATCTAGTGGGTCGCTGCAAGTATGAAAAAGGATTGCTGGAAGAACATTTTTGATCGTTCAAAGTCACAAAATAGTTGATGACGATGGACATACTTAAAAATTGACTAGAGGAGTTCTGTGTCAAATTTTAGATGAATCGAGTTGAGAATTTATGTTGTAGGCGTAATAAGGGTAATTTTTTAGATCGTTGGTAGTATCTAAAAATAAAATAAGTGAGGGGAGTTCAAATAATTGTTTTTTATACTTCTCAAGAAAAAATGTTTTTAAGAAATTTAATGTTATCATTTTGATCGTAAACATTGAGACTTCATAAAATTATAGGGATGATAGATATAATGGGATATGAGGTAGAATATGATTGTACTGGGATAAGACATAATAAATGACGTTTTGTCCCGAGTGTTTGATTAGTTATGAGTATTCGGTAGAATATGTTTTTTTAAAAATTAACTTATGCTAGATTTTCCAAATATTTCCAAATATCAAGTTAAATATTACTATGTGTGTATGTCTGTGTGTGTATATGTGTGTATGTGTATTAAGTGTCATGTGGTGACAAACATTAGGGAACTATCTGATTTAAAATAGCATACCTAACGTGAAGGTTTTTATAACTAACATAGTTAGGATCATACTTAGTTTGAAACTAGTTTAAATAACTAGACACTTTAGTATTCTTTTAACAAAATATGTTATTATATGAGTCTATTACAAAATTATCATAGTTAAAATTAAAAGAGTGCATACCTTATACATAATGTCAAAAAGATTTGAAATAAATCATTAAAATTATAGCAACATATGACTTAAAGAACCCATTATATGTTCTACAGTACTAAAAAATTGTACTCGTACTTTAACAAAAGATCGTATAATGCTCGTAAGTACTGTATCAGATTTTTTTTCTGTACCGTATGTTACTATATGCTCACAACAACCTTGTATACATGGTATTATTGTCTTTTCCGAACGCCCACATTATCCTCCCTCTTCCCTCACCCGGGAAAAAAATATGCGAGGGATAAAGAAAGAAACTTTTGTACCTGCTCCCTGTTTTGCATACAACTATATGATACAAAGCAGGAGGTGGAATATTATACCTACCCTCCCCTTCCCTTACCCAAACGAGAAAAAAATAATTAGTCTTTCAAACTTACTAAAGTTATTTATAAATTAAGATTTCTAAAATTGTATATCTTATTTACATATTTAAAATAAGAGTTTAACGAGTGTTCATAAATAATAAGAAATACGTTTTGTAAATTTATTCAATGTAGTGAATATTAGGTAGAAATGGTTATTTTCTGTACTAATAACTAATAATTTCTTTTTTCGGATTTGAAATTAATTGTTGTAGTATAACCATGTATTAAATACTATTCCTTTTTAAAAATATAACAAATGTTGTAAGATTGCTATTATCCTTTGTCTAGTTAATTAAGAGAAGTCAGTTTTTCTTGAAATTGAACAGGACAACACCCTAGTCAGTCGACCTGAATTTAGAGAATGCATATCACGCATAGCATAATTTTCTTTTCTACTGTTAGTTAAGCATGGAGCTACTTAAAACTTATTAATTTGTATGCAAAAAATTGCTAGACGAGGGATACGTATAAGTTTAAGAGTTTATTTTCTCCACTATCCAAGGTATGCTAACACGACTAGCTTGCCGGGCCATTGTTTCATTTGTGTCTTACCTGTTTGTTTTTGCAACTTCATGTGATACTTTCATTATTTAGAAACTATTACATGCTTGGAAAAGAATTATTTGAAACTATCATACGAATTAAAATACATAAGCAACATAAAGTTTTAAATTGTTGTATGGGGGATTGTGATGGATTACTGTTATTAAATAGGATTGCCGAAAATGCTTCTCACCTATTCAACTAGTTTCAATTTTGCCCCGAGTCGCTCTTAATACTAACTTTTCTGGGTAAAAGAGCACTTAAGGTGTTTTCAACATCTCACCGACGCCTCATGGAAGTCAAACCATCCCTAGTAAATAGCTCCTTATTCCCAAACTCTCATGCCACAAAGGAGGGCACAAAAACTCTACTTCGAATGATAAAGCGACCAACAACCAAAACTTCAAACCCTTGGGGACGAGGTGAGAAACGAATAGATCCACTTGTACTCGCAATAGTGTATGTTTCATTAAACCAGACGTCCCTTTCGAGCTATCTTATTCCTAGACACTTAGGCATATATGCATGATTAGTGAAACTAATATACGCCACCCACTTAAGGTCAAGGTAGCTAAGAATGGAATTGATTTTGGATTTACATCCTTGTACAAGTGAATACATTTGGATATGAAAATTACCTTATCACGGATACATATTTGACATGAAAATATATTGGATATGGAAGTCTTAATTCTGGCTAAGGAATATGACATGAAAACTCATTTTTCACTTCCTCTTTTCTCTCTAGTGTACTGTGTAGAATAAAAATGAATCTATAATGAATTTTCATAGCCTATAAATCATTTTTTATTGCTATAGATATTCACATTTGTCCTTAAATCCAACAGTTTGGATTAGTTAGCATTCTAGTCCACAATTGCTCTTTAGTCCAACTAAAGAGCACCGTTAAACTTTAGTCCAATCAATTCATTGTTGCTCTTTAGTCCAACTAATGAGCAACTAATTCCAGTTTGATCTAATCTTGTGAGTGACTCTTTAGTTTCTGAATTACCTTGGTGTTAATAACAATTATTACAAACATTGAGAGGCATCTAGCAATACATCAATGCTACCCAAATAATAAGAATGGCAATGATCTGACTAACCTCTGTGACCAATGTTACCGCGTTGTATAGTCCCTTTGTCTCATCGATCCAGATTGGACACAAGACATGGAGTGTCACACTTTTTTATCCAATCTATAGTTGCTCGATCTGTGAGTAGACTTAGATAAACAAATAACATCAATATCTCATATTGATTATTTAAGCATGGCCATGCATTTCCCTAAGTCTCACTCTCGAGTGGCCCTGAATATTTACTTCTGTTATGTAGGAGGGACAAATCATATCTACATCAATACCATCTCTCAGCTTGCTTCATATCATGTCCGGTTATTGCATTATAGTTACCAAGTTACGGTGTAACATTTCACGATATCAAAACTTGATAATTCACAACCAGAGTATCTAGTGACTTCAAGTCAAAGGATCACACCACCATCTTCACTATGAGAAGTGCTTGTGACATTCACATAAATGTCATGTAGCCTTCTCATGGCGGGTCATCGAGTACGCCATTACTTCTAATGCGTACCCATGTGTAAGACTTGATATCTCCATATCTATCTACTCAAATGCTAGTCTCGATGCAACACAGTCTTCCTAATTAACTATAATACTCAACTAGAGATATTTAAGAATATAAAATTTATATTCTAAGGACTTCATTCATGTTAACATATATCCATATAAATAACACAATAAGTAGCAACTCCATTAAAATATCACGATAAATTGATTGCCTCTAGGGCATACTCCAACATTCATATACACCCCATATATCACATCACGTACTCAAGAAAAAAAATTCCAATATCTACAATAAAAGATGTAATTGGAATTGTTATTTTACAAATTTTAAACAGACGGGACGTTAGGGTGCAAGTTAAAATCAAATCCATCTCCCTTGATTAACTAGTTTGATCGAACAAGTGATTGCTCTCCAGGAATACAAAATTAAATAGTGAAATGACTATGTCATAAGTTTTTAGTTAATATGTATTAGTGTAGCTATATCTTTGTTAGTTATGTTTGAGGCTTATTAAGAAAATCACATTAGTTTAAGCTTCCGTGCATTGTAAGGACTGGGGTGCAAGTTCAAACTGGAGAAACCGCAAACCGAATTGAAGCGAGCTAAACCGAACCAAAACAAACCAAACTGAGCACGAACCGTAAAAAATACAAACCGAACTGGACCGAACCGGTTAAACGCACTAAATCGTTTAAACCGTATTGCATACATATCTTGTAAACATAATATTACTATTCTCTCATGTAGAATATTAAAATTACGTTCATATTCCTTTAGTTTGAGCTCCAGTTTTGCATAAAAGATTCATAAAAATTCAAGCAAAAAATTGTAGATTTGATTGATTTTACTTTAGTCTCTACATTTGAACTGTTTTTATATTATTTTTACCCATTTTAGGTTAAAATTTTGACAGTTAAGTAATAATGTGTATTAATATGTAAACCGTCACTTTAAAATGAACTGAACCTCCTAAAACCAAGACTGAGGCGAAATCAAACCGAAATTAAACTGATTTTTCAAGGTTCGTTTGCTCAAACCGGATCGAACCAAACCGTTTTGACCCCTAGTAAGGACTATTATAAAACTATGTTAACCATTGTTTATTTATAACCACTCACAGGTTAGGTTCATAGTCAAGCGTATATAAAACGTTGTAATAGTTTTAGGGTTTCATAACGTGAATTTCTCTCTCTCTCTCTCTGTATATTACTTTTTGGTATCAGAGCTCTGGCTCTCTCTCGAGAAGCGGCTGCACCGTCGTCATCCACTTATTCTCTTGCACTTCTCCCAAATATCAAATTCCTCATTTCCTACAAACTATTTGAATCTAACGACGCCATTCGAAAACTTTGAATCACCTCTATGTTTGTACTTAATCGTTGCTAGGGTTAATCTACCGTTCCCGTTCATGTCGTCCGAGTAAATTCCTGACATTTGAGACAACTTGTTTCAAATTTAGCTCATTCGACTTGGATTTTTCGGATATCTCGTTCTCCTTCTTTTGAAAGCCACTCCCACATAATATTCTCTTATAAATTTCATCGGCAAAATTACTTTTTTGTGGCTCTTCTCTCCTTTTAGATTATACATGTGCATCTCTATCTTGCTCCGGAATTCTACGATCAATGTTTTATTTTCACACCCTAGCTAAGGATTGAGGTTTACATCCAAAAGATCAAACAGATCTAAGAGGGTTAGTTTTTGTTGTTTTTGTTGTTTTTCTTTTTTTTTTTGTCAATAACGATGGGGATATGCTTCTCTAACTCTCTATAGCCTTGCCTGAGTCTAATACCTTTCGATATTTCATGAGTATCAAATCTGAACTGATTTATCTACCTCATCTGTATGTCATACTGTGATCCGTAGAAGAGATGATTGAGAAACATTTTAATCTCATGATCAAGCTTTGGAATTAGGTTTGATGGATAATCCAATGGTCGCACCTCTTCCACCAGGCGTCATCGTTGACATTCTAGTTTTTGTAGCGATGATAGATTGATTGGTCGATGCGGTCGTTTTGCCTCACATGGTGGTTATCGAGGTGGTTAGTGTGGTTACCGAGGCAGTGGTCATGGATATTCAAGAAGTTATGGCGGGTTTTTGGTTCTTGTTACGATAAATCGAGGCACTCAGGTTTGACTAATTCTTTTCAGGTTATAGTTTTTTTCTATTAAGTGTTGTATCGGATTTCGTGAGTTCTATTATACATTACATTGTTATCATAATTTGAATTAAAATTTTCCAGAAAAAATGGCTCATGAGCATCTATCTCCTTTGTGCTTGATTGAGTTAAATATCAAATGGCGAGAGCCACGTGTTAAGTAGCTGTCATCAAACATATCACTTGTCGTCGCGTCTAATCCAAGCTCATCCTTTAGGTCAATCCATTCTTGATCGCACTCCATTTCTTTGTTAGTATCTCCTAATTGTTATATAAGGTTTGAGCTCTCAGAAACTGATTGTTCCTTAGTTAGAGGCTCATTGTACTAGAAAGAGTCTTCGATTTCCATAATTTTCACGAAAGTCCATATCATTCTGAAAGGAACTTATCTAGTAAAATGTTATTGAACTGATCGAGAACTTCATCTAGCAAAAATCGCGGAACTGACTTTCACCAAGAACTTCCTTCGGCATTAAATTTGGTCGTGTTCTATTAATAAAATATGCAATCGTAGATATTGGGTTTGTTTGGATGAGCTTAATACGGAGTAGATTACTAGTAGCAAGAGATGGATGTATAAAAGCTAAATAGAGAAAAAAAATGATATGACACTACTGTTTCCATATGAAACAGTGAGTAACTAATTTGAGTAAATTCACGGATCAGAAAAATCGAGTATATTGGTAATTCATACTACTAAGTTATGAGTGCAACGTACTAAAGTTTGTTTAATTGACTTTTAAACCAATGATAACTTTATCACCATTTGTTTGATGGAGTATATCAGGAAATGGCCTCACAACAAGGACCGTACATTGTAAGGATTGCAATGCAATTATGTGAACCGTTGTGTTAACCATTGTAGGATTTAATAATGTGGCCGTAACATATACTAAAGAAAATGAATTCAGAGATTTCTTCCGAAAAGATCTCATTGTAATTGTGATAGCCTTTATATGTGGCGCAATACTATCGAGTACATAGTACACATAATCCATTTGATGTACAAAATATTATGCAAACAATTTTATATTAAAATTGATGAGAAGACATTAATTAAAAGACTTTATTGCCAAAAGAGTTAATTTCAGAAAAGAGAAGTATTTATATTCTTTTTGTATCCTATTACAAAAACATGCACGTATCCTATAGAGTTCTAACAGTTGTACACGATGTTTTAAGAAAATTTTAAATTGTCCAAGGTTGACTGAGACAAATTAATATATTTATGCTTCTGAAAAATTGATATATATATATTATGAATTTCCATAAATGGGTTGTGTGAGGATAATCATAGCACATGACTCTTATTGGCTAATGAGTGAGTGAATACTCCCTCCATTTAATTAGTCTCCTCTCTTTCTTCACTATATATATGTATATCCACCATTACGCTAGAATTATCATTTACAACATGGGCAGGGCACCTTGCTGTGACAAAACGAAGGTGAAAAGAGGTCCATGGTCTCCAGACGAGGACAGGGTCCTCGTCAGTTATATTACCAATAATGGGGTAACAAACTGGAAGGCTCTCCCTCAGGAAGCCGGTAATATCTCTCTCTCTCTCTCTCTCTCTCTCTCTCTCTCTCTCTCTCTCTCTCTCTCTCTCTCTCTTCGTGCATCGCATAAAACCATTTCGGGTTCAGTTTTGTTGAAAGATTCATAAATTTTAGTTTCCTTCAAATTCCCGAATACTAGATTGTTGTCCTGAATTTTACAAAACGGTAACGATCTTTCTATTGTCAGTAAGTTTGTCGGTAACCATAGATACGATAGAATTTTACGTCTAATACTTTGCGCATAGACTTAGTCGCGCCGCAAATTTTATGAGTGGACATTGGAAATACTTTAATTGTTTATTTTTTAGATAATAGGTAATTTAAGTTTCCATTTCTGTCAAATTCAGAGTACACCATAGATACGATAGAATTTTACGTCTAATACTTCACGCGTAGACTTAGTCGCGCCGCAAATTTTATGAGTGGACTTAGTCGCGCGTAGACTTAGTTCCCATTTCAGTTTTTTTTGAAGTTTGATAAATTTTAATTTCCAGCTTTCAATTGCATCCTTAAATTCCCGATAACTAGATTGTTGTCCTGAATTTTATAAAACAGTAACGATCTTTCAGATACTTGTCGGCAAAATATGTCAGTAACCATAGATAAGATAGAATTTTGCGTCTACTATTTGAGACCGATATTTTTAGCTGCTCCAAGAGCATGCACATACACTTATTTGCGCCGCAAACTTTATGAGTGCAACATTGGAAATATTTTAATTCTTTAGTTTTTAAACAATAGGATTTAGGTTCCCATTTCTGTGAAAATCCGAGTACATGCATTATTACTTTTGTTACCATGTATTATCAATTGATTAACAAACCATTTAATCATTTTTTTATTTACAGGTTTGGCGAGGTGTGGAAAGAGCTGTCGGCTGAGGTGGGTTAACTACCTGAGGCCGGACGTTAAACGGGGACCTTTCACAATGGAGGAGGAAGAAAGGATTATGAAGTTACACGAGACCCTAGGGAACAAGTAAATATTATAATTCAGTTTACATTTATCTTTTATTTTTTTATTTTATCTATTTTTATTAATGACGATTAATTGTACAGGTGGTCGCTGATTGCGTCTTACTTCCCAGGGAGAACAGATAATGAAATAAAGAATGTCTGGAAATCCTACTTTGTGAAGAAGCTGGCGAAGACGGGAGGTAACCTTTTGCCCAAAATAAAAAAGGGAGCGATCCACAACAAAAATGAATCCAACAAGAACATTTCAGGAAATTCTCCATTTTCTCAGGCATCGTCATGGTTGTCATCCATTTCCATAGAGGGAAAGTCGCCCAATGGTCTGCTTGGTATTGACCCGTTCGACCCATTCTCACTACAAGCTGCAATGGGTAACTTTCAATTCAACATGCAAGCTGATATTTCCAGAGAGGAAAACTGGCCCAATGGTGTAATTGAAAATGACCTATTTGACCCATTAATATTATTTCAAGATATGGGTAACTGTCAGTATGAAAATGTGCAAGATGATATTTTCTTGGACATGGAGTGGCTAAATAATTTGGACTCCGAAGATCCCTTTCCATTACTCGACCCGTTACCGGCAGCAACGGGCCAAGCGGTGTCTGCAGAGAGCTCAATGCCGTTTGTACCAGAAGTTGGTGGTGACGTAAACAAAGAGACATTGGGCTGTGATCAGGAGTGGGTTAACTACCTCGAAAATTTTCCAGAAGACCAGCTGACAAACAAGGTGTTTGATGACGACTACTTTGCACCGTTGTTCTCGCCACCATCTCCAAAATAGTTGCTCTTTATATCGGCAAGCATACCAACAATTGGTCATTGTTTAAGAATAAGTTGTCACAATAGACAAATGATAGCAAGAAGTTAGTAGTCATTTTTCAATAATAATTACAAGTTGTTGGTATATCTCCCAAGTGAAAGTCGCAGTGGGAGGGAAAGGGTCTTTGTCATGGTATGGTTGATTTTGGATGTCAAAGTTAAAGTTTTAAGTTTTTTTTTTTTTTTTTTTTTTTTTTTTTTTTTTTTTTTTTTTTGAGGGAAGTTAAAGTTTTAAGTTTGTCAATGAAGATTTGCCCATTATCCAATTTTACTATCACTAATTTAATATTTTAATATATTTATTTATTTTTGGACAGTGTTTTGAATGGAATGCCAAAATTTGACTTGTTATTTCTCTGATGTAGTATTTATAGTTTTTTTTTTTTTTTTTAAATGTAGTATTTATAGTTGATAAGACATTAATTGTTTCAGTAACATTAATTTTATATTGGATTTAAAAATTTGTCGTGCATTGCACTGATTAAATGCTAGAAAAAGTACATAATGGCTTAGAAAAAAATAAATAAATTGAAACATAAGGAACAAAAAATTGTTAAACATGATAAATATTACCAATCAATCTTCCAAAAAATGTGAAAAGGCAAAGATTCAATTAAACTTCTAAAAAATAATTCATAAAAAATATTAAAATTTATTAAATTACTTTTGATTGAAGAACTTGTAAATGATTTGAAAATCAGAGAAAATTGAATCATATAAATAATATTAAAACCCATTTTAATATATAATTATATAATAAAAGCTAATAACTATTTTTGAAATTAAGTAATTTTAACTTGAAAAAATAGGTTCTGATTAGGAAATGAATCGTGATTAAATTATCGTCATGTAAATTATAAGTTACTTTACAATAACTTAGAAACTTTACTTCCATAATTCTCTCGCCCTCTTACTATACCCGTATACATATAAAAATTATAAATAATATTTCGCAAGGGTTTTTGTAGTTTCACCTGCTTGGAAGAAAGGCTACTACATTTTACAATATTATTCTATGATTCAATTTTGAAGGTAAAACAATTCAAATTTATAAAATTAACTGACTGAAAGTTGAAAATCATGGAGGGAAAAAATTCAACCAGGAGTATAAAATAATCTTCCAAAAATTGCAATAATCGAAATTGAATGAAAACTTCTTTTAAAATACCCGGTAGGTACGGCGCGGGGAATAAACCCCGCATCTATTAAACCGGACTCCCAACCCGCAAACAGTAAATCTGAACCACAAATTACATAAGCCCAAACAGAAAACTGATCAACCCAACTGAAGCCACAACATAACTTAACTTAGCTCAGCCCACTCAAGTCATGTGGGCCAACTCCTCCACAATAAAATCAAGAGCATACGAAAGAAAAGAGACCCACCGTTTTTGAGCTAACCCAGCTCTTGCCAATTTGTGGGCAACACAGTATTTGCCGACCTACTGCTCTCACATCTCCATTGCACCTCTCAATTAATCTCCACAGTTGATCGTGATACCATCCCAATTCATTACTCGGTGTCTTCTTAGAGCTTATTTGGTATCCTTTTAAAAACAAGAAAAACAGTGTGGAAAAAAACGTGCTGAAAAAACACGTTTAGAAACAG
This sequence comes from Linanthus parryae, assembly GCA_023055425.1. Taxonomy (NCBI): domain Eukaryota; kingdom Viridiplantae; phylum Streptophyta; class Magnoliopsida; order Ericales; family Polemoniaceae; genus Linanthus; species Linanthus parryae. Next base: position 119,816,432 of record JALGPY010000004.1, on the reverse strand, counting down.
AATAAAAAAACTGTTTTTTATTCGTTTAAAAACAGTGTGTAAAATCAGAAACACATTTGACAAGATTACTAAATTTCAATGTTAATTTGCTTGAATATCATTTTTACTTATAATAACGACATATAATTGATTTTTTTTTTGCATCTAATCGTAGTTGAAATGTCTTTAAATACCAATAGCATAAAAAAACTCCAAAATAACACCACATTTTCTGTTTTTTTAAACAACTTTTTTCAGCATGTTTTTATTTTTAAAAATAGAAAAAAAAAACGGGCATGCCAAATGTGTTTAAAAAAACACTCTATTTTTAATCAAACTTAATTAAAAATAGAGATGCCAAATATGCACTTATAGTGAAGTCTCAAAGCCACTGATATGGAATTAGTCTCCACCACCATCATTGTCGTTGAAGACAGATCCAATAACCAGTTGATGCACAACTCCATCGCATTCGCTTCGTTTCCAGCCTGATCTCTAACCACGCAGCACGCCGAAGCAACTCTATGTTGGTCATTCACTGCTACATCAACTCGTACTTATATTCCTCTCTCCCTCTGTTTTTTATGTCACTGATAAATCAATTATTGCACAGCATCTTCCAAGCAATTTCTTTTTATTTTTCCATGTATTTTAGTAGACCAGATTCTTTTGTGAACCTTAGCCCTTGGACTCTTCACTGTTACCTGTAGAAGAATCACTGATATAATCTTGATTACACATGTTGTAAGCCACTTGCACTACAAGGAATTTGAGATTTAGGGACAAAATTTTAGCAACAAACATTGTTCGTTTCTAAAGATTTCACTGAGGGACCAAACTGCAATATTGTTAACATTTTTAGGAGGGAACCTTTGGAGATTTTAACGGAACACGATTTAATTTTGTCCCAAAATGTAAGTATTCGGGAGGAAAACAAAATTTTGTCTCAAGAAAGTTTGACAAAGGACTAATTTGCAATTCATTCAGAGTTTGCTGGTTAAATGAAAAATTAAACTTTTGACGCTACTAGAGAAAAAACTCTTCACAATATTTTAGCTCATTTCAGTATGCAATTGGTACCCTGACGAAACACTATAATGTTCTTCAACTGAACCCCCCACGTAATTGCAAAGGGGGAATTTGAAGAATTCATTATGGTTCTTCGTCCGAACACACATGGTTAATCTTGCTACGGTCCCACTGACCTTTCTTCGCTCCCACTGGTAACCACTTATGTTTTGTAGATGAGGGTTGACTCTCCATTGCTAATGGCATGCCTTGCTCCATGGTAGATAACCTGCCTTTCCAAGAGAAAGTCTGTTCACCGAAAAGGGATTTTGGGCCAAGCTAGGCTTTCAAAAATTCACAGTAATACTTGAGTTTTAACACATCGTCCACTAGGGAGTGAGATTTACACAATCCTACATCCTTGTTTCGTCAACAAAACATAATTAAATGCTTCAAAACATCTAAAGTCCACCCTTCAACTTTATTCTGGCACAACGTTTTCCATCTACACCAATGAATTTTCCTCTTCTACACTGATCCTCCCCACCAAAATTGAGTATCTAGTCGCTGCATATTGTTACACAGTCCCTTCTCTGTTGGGGAACCTTCTGAATGAAACACATCACATATTTGTCAAAATTTATACATTGCCTACACTTGTCATAAAGCATGAGATTCTTCTGGATTTCATTAACTTCCTGAATAGTAGCTTGACCAAAAAACTCGCCAGCAATGAATAAATGCGAAACCGAAGGGCATCTTTTACCTGCTTTCACTCCTTTTAGCCTTCTCCCCCGCATCGAATTTTCCGGTTGACATGTGAGTCCTTCCGTGCACAAAAAAAATAGGTAGGGCGATATAGGGTCACATTGCCTAATCCCCCTAGAAGGTTTGATAGCTCCACACGGCTACCCGTTAATTACAACTGGAAGTTGGACAGCGGTTACACACTTCATCACTTGTTGCACAAAAATACCATGGAATCCAACTTCGTCATAATAGCCTGAAGAAACATCCACTCAAATCTGTCATGGGCTTTGGACATATCAAACTTCAGCGAAAAGGCTTCGTTCTTGCTTTATTGAATGCTTGATGGAGTGCATAGTCTCAGACAATACAATAACTTTGTTAGTGATGACTACTCGGAATAAACCCACTTTGAGTGGCTCAACAATGTCATTCAACGCCTTTTTAGCATGTTATCTAGCAGTTTAGACACCACTTTATTTTAGACACCACTTCAGTTTAGACACCCATTTAGCTGCACTAAGCTCATCAAAGATGTTTTGCTGAATATACTTTTTTGTTTGCTCAATTTATGTAAATTGTAGCACGTAGCTTAATTTCTTTTGCATAAAGTAACAAGCTAATCTTGTAGTTTGCTCTCCAGACCATGCACTTGTAATGACATTTGCGCAATCCACCCCCCTCAATCATTTCGCAGCGAAGGAAAATAATTTTCTTCACTTTTTCCTTCCTAGCAGTGTAGCCAGCCTCTATTAAAAGAGGACAATGATAATAATCCACGAACTGTAGGTGTTTTACCACAACTTGAGGAAATATATCCCTTCACTGTTTTTAAATTCTTCAATGAATTCTTATTGAATGTCATATAGAAAACAACGCAAATAAATAAACGCATTGTAAAATTATAAGAACACAAGCATGTCACATGCTAGTGATCGTTCTCTGCTTTGAAAGTATCGAACATATCTGGCGATAAAAATACAATTTTAGAACCCCTTAAAACTTAATAAGTAGACACATATCAGAGACCAATTAGAATATATGGTGACACTCTATATATGATAGGAACCAATTGATATTGCATCTCCATCTTCAAGAATATAAATGTTCTCCTTTCCAATACTTCAAATGTACAAGATTTTTTGTATAAAAATATACAAAAATTCTCTAAAATTTAGTCATCCCCACGAAGAAGAACTAAGACATAATCAAATTTAGATAAGATCCTCATTCTCGAATATCCCGTGGTAGTAGAAGACAAAATATTGTCATTTGAAGAAAATGAAAAAAACTAAATAAAAATATTTCGGCTCTCATAGTGTGGGTGCATAGGTTATAGTTGAACATTTTCCGATGATGGATAAAAGACTACAATAGCATAATAGAACACCAATGTCTAACTATTAGAACATGGTCTAAAATTATCCTAGATGAACGAATACCCATTTAGGGCGACACACCATAAGAGTGGCTATAAAATATATGATTTTCCTTAGTAAGAGTATTAAATTTCTGATAGGGTAGTATGAGGCTCAAGGATATAAAAGATGTTCCCCGAGTTGTGTACTCTTGAAAGAATAACAAATGTTAGTCAATGACAACCATATAATAAACTTAATACAATAATACTAATTATTACATAGTATATTAATACAGAATAAGTTGCAAACCTTTTTCAATTTTATTTGAGGATTTACCGAATATGGTGCGAGGAGTTGAATTGTAAGTACCATGCTAATTAAGACTTATATTTTTCAGTCTCTACATTAGAAGAAGACTAATTTTATTAAATATGATAATAAAGATCCGTTCAAACTTATCCTCGTTAGATTTTTTTGCTTAACAGTACTCTTCGAGATACCATTTTTTAACTCTTCAAGATATTTTCTCTTAAAAATGACAAGAATTTGAATTTTCGTAAGAATAATTTAGTTAGAAAGTAAACATTATTTATAAAAATATATTGTTATCCAGATTATATAAAATGTATGAGAGTATATATGTTACGTACTATTCAATTACAAAATGATAGTTTCAGCAACTCAGATTACCAAAACTATAAAATAAAAATATTAATATTAATAAAACACATAGTTCCCATAAATAAAGGTTTATGTGTGAGTGAGAGAAATAGTAAACCCAAACGTGAGAGATTTATTATATGAAGATTGAATGATCGACTCGATGATGAAAGTAATACCTTACCACAAATTTCAACAAAAATTGAGTTATCCACACGACATATTATATAAGCATAAGCCTAAAATAAAAAAAAAAAAATCTCACTAAAGGTTCTTGAGAAATTCACATAGGTTGCTTTTGGATAGCTGATTTGAATTTGAACTTGGATTTTGCTTCTATAAAAAAGACTGTATACTCATAATACATTACTGAACATAGTTAGAGGATATAGTTAGTGGAGACCAATAAGCTGTATGAAAAAGGATTCCAAATAGCTCCAACATGTAAGATTAGAAATGACATGTGTTTAGTAGTCATTGGAAATCCCTTAGTTGTGAATGATTTGCGGGAGCTAAAATACAAGGTTCGACTCAAATCAAAATCTCGAGTATGATTTTCTATTGAAAATGGCTTGTTCTAAATCCAAATTCATGCTAAGGTGGGAATCCAAACGGAGCAATAACGAATTAAAACAATCTCCTATGTCGCCTCTCATATTTTATGATATCTACAATATAGATTGATATTCATATGAGTAGACATGTAAATGAACTAAAGTCTTGTTACTAATAAAAATTATTCACAACATTAACATGAGATGAAAAGTAAAATATGTAGTTAGTTAATAAAAAGATACAATAAACAAGAATTGGTGGCCTGAATGTGAGAGATGTATTTTGTAGGACATTGTCTTCAACGTACATCCTCCACACATGAAGGTGATATTATGATTCAACTCACACTCAGACCAGCTCTTACAAGCGTCACGTCTGTTGTAAAACTTGTAACCGTCACGAACCGTAGTTCCCAAACCGTATATCGAAAATACTAAAGTACATCCCATAAATACATATGATTGGGGAAATTGTGCATTCGTAGTTCATTCCACACACTTACTCTCTCCACTAATTAGATTCATTAAGAAGACACGTGTATATATAGTCTCAACACACATGTCATAGAATATACTAAATCTTGAATATTTGGTATTTTCAATTGTTCTTAACACGTCACTAACAGGAATTTAAATGATAATGAGCTACAAACTATATCAGTTAAAAGCTTTAGAAGTAATATTTCCAATTCATAATCATCACAAAATAAAATTTGGAAATCTAAGTACAATCTCGAACATGTAATATATCATTTGAACAAAACATGTTTACAAATAACCACGAGAATCACAACAATTAGAGTGAAATTGATGGATATGTGGTGTGTGCAGTGGATGTTGGAGGTGTGGTGTGGTTGTAAGGATGGCTAATGATCATCAGGTACCACCGTTTCATCGTATTGAATGGTGCTACACTGGAAGAAATTGGATAAATTCAAAACCAAATTTATCTAGCTAAATTCAAAGCCAACACAAATTCGATAGAATTCAATAAATTTGAGGAGGAATTAGTTGGATGAGTCGCGTTCAGCGTGTCATGTCAATTTATGTACAACCCCATTGACCACTAAACACACTCAAGAAAAGATATTTTTAGTCTCTTCCATAATATATGTCAGTGTAATTGTGATCTCACAAAATTTAAATGGAAAGGAACAAGAGGTTGCAAGCCCGAATCGCATTCATCTCCCCTCATTAATTAGTTTCTTTCCAATAAGTGATATGTTCTTGAGGAACACAAAATTAAATAGTGTAAAAAAGTGTGATATGTTTTAAATTGATCTGTATTAAAGTGGTTGTATATCTGTAGGCTTCGTTTGAGGCCTTTATCGGGAAAATGACCTTATAGTAAGGCTTGGTGCATTATAATAATTATTGTGAAATTACATCCAATGTGGTTTAATACCTACTAACGTGTTGGGTTTATGGCTAATGGTACATATACCCTTAGTCACATTTCTAGGGTTTCATAATGTGATCTCTATCTCTCTCTGTACTAGTTTGTGCTATCTGAGCTATGGCTCTCTCTTGACAGACGGCTGCTCCCTTGTGTTCCACCAATACTCTTGGTCTTCTCCGAAGGATCAACCATCTCAGGCCCTGCAAACTATCTAAATCTAAATAAGCCCTTTGCAAACATTGAATTACCTCTATGTTCGCACTTAATCATTTCTAGGGTTTCTCGACGGTTCTAATTCATGCCGACTGGAGTCAATTGTCGACGTCGGACGCAAATTTTTCCAAATCTAGCTTATCCGACTTTGATTCTTCACGATCATGACGTTCTCCCCCTTTTGAACGCCATTCCCACTTAAGATCCTTTGACGCAAGACATCAGCAGAACCAATACTCACGGACCTTGTCTCCCTTTAGATTGTTGCTAAGCATCTCTATCTCGCTCCATAATTTTTTCAATCGAAATCTAATTTACAAATCTTAGCTAAGCAATCTGACTCCATCTAAATTTACATACAAAAGACCAAATGGATCTGTGAAGGTTAGCCCTTTGTTTTGTTGTCATTGAATATGGAGATCTGGTTATCTGTAGTCTCTTTGGTCTTTCGAGTCTAATACCTTTAGGTCTTTATCTGTATCAGATCTGAATCAATTTATCTCCCTAAGCTCTATGTTCTATTACAATCTAAAGAACACTTGCTTGAAAAACTAATTAATCTCTCGATCGAGCTTTGCGATTAGCTTCAATGGAGAACCAAATGGGTTCACGTCTTCTAAATATTAGCATGATCGACTTTCTAGTTATCAATGTGATGACCGATCAATTTTTTGTCAGATGCACTCGTTTTTTTGGGGATTCATGTTGTCATTTGAAGAAAAGAAAAAACTAAACATATGCAATTTGGTCTCTCAAAGTGTGTCCATAGGTTATAGTTATAAAAATTCCATTGATGAATAAAAATACTCTCCAATAGCATAATACAACAATAATGTCTTAGTATGAGAAAATTATCTAAAAAATACCCTTGAGATGAATGAATACCCATTAAGGGAGACACATAATAAGAGGGACTGCAAAATATATGATTTTCTTTAGTGAGAGTATTAAATTTTTGATAGGGTGATATGAGACTTAAGCATGTAAAAGGTGTACCCTGTGCTGTGTACTCTTGGAAGAATAAAAAAATGTTAGTCAAATGACTACCATATAATAAATTTAATGCAATAATACTAATTATTACATAATATATTAATGAAGAAATCAAGTTGCTAAAACTTACTCAACTTTATTTGAGAATTTACTGAATATGGCGTGAGGAGTTGAATTGTAACTGTCATGCTAATTAAGACTTCTCTTTTCGTCTCATATCAGAAGAAGAATAATTTTATAAAATATGATAATAAAGATCTATTAGAAGACGACTGTAGGAGATATTATTATAGAGCCACATGTGAACTTATCCTCGTTGATTTTTTGCCAAGCATTACTCTTCAAGATACCTTTTCTGACACTTCAAGATAAAGTCTCTTAAGAATGATAAGAATATAAATTTTAATAAGAATATTTTAGTTGGCAAATAAACATTATTCATAATAAAATATATTTATTTTCAATTACACAAAATATATGAGATTATACAATCATGAGTTTCAACAATTCGGATTACCGAAAATATAAAAAAAAATATTATATTAATAACATAGCAAAATTCCCATAAAATGAAAAAGTTTTGTGTGTTTTTTTAGATTGAATGATTGACGCGATGATGAAAGTAATACCTTCCAACAAATTTCAGTAAAACTGAGTTATCCACATGACATATTATATAAAGCATAATGCTAAATAAAATTAAAAAAAAAAACTCGCTAAAGTTTCTTGAGAAATTCACATAGGTTGCTTTCAGATAGAGGATTTGAAATTTGAACATGGATTTGTCTTCAAAATATTACACATACTACATTATTGAACTTAGTAGATGGGATCAGTATTGGAAGACTAATATGATGTATGAAAATTGATTCGAAATAGCTTTAACATATAAGATTAGAAATGACATGTGTTTAGTAGCCATTTGAAATCACTTGGGCTGTGAATGATTGTTGTAGCTAAAATACAAGGTTTGGCTCAAATCAAAATCTTGAGAATGATTTTCTATTGAAAAAACTCGATTTAAATCCAAATTCATGGTCAGGTGGGAATTCAAATCGAGCAATAAAGAATTAAAATGCAGCTTCTCATATTTTATGATATCTACAATGTATATAGTTATTCATCTAAGTAGACATATAAATGAATTGTAAGTCTTGTTAGAAACAACATTACTCACTACATTAACATGCGATAAAAAGTGTAATATGTAGATAATTAATAATAAGACACGCTAAATCGAAGTTGAAGGCATGGATGTAGGAGATTTATTATGTAAGACATTGTCTTACAACGTATATCCTCCACACATGAAGGTGCTAACGGCATGCTGAAGGACAATTTCAACTCATACTCAAGCCGGCTCTTGCAAGTGCACGTCGGTTGCAAAACTTGTTAACCGTCCGTCGGGAACCGTAATTCCCCAAAACATATATCAAAAATACTAAAGTATAGCCCATATATACATATGATTACAGATTGTGCACTCATACTACATTCAACACACTTACACTCTCCACTAATTAGATTCACCGACAAGACACATGTATATATAGTCTCGACACTCATGTCATATATTTTCCGTTGTTATGAATAAACTTTATGTATGGTATTTTCAAATTGTTATTAACATGTCACAAACAGTTCTTTAAATGATTTATAGCGATGAATATGTAAGTTACGAACTATAGTGGTAAAAACTTTATAAGTAAAATTTCCAACTCATACTAACAACAAAATAATGTTTGGTGTTTTCAATAAATACCCCCAACACATTGTCTATCATTTGGACAAAATTTATCTACAAAGAACCACAAGAAACACAATTTTTCGTTGGACCAAGAACCCTAAAGATATTCAGACCCATAAGGATATTGTTGTTTCTATTTCTAATTCGAGTGAGAAGATGGGGGTCAGTGTCTAGTTGGTGGTGGTGGTGGTTTGGTAGTAACAACGGCAGATGAGATGTTGTTATTGTTCTTGCCTAAAGGATGCGAATAGGACTTTTAAGTTCATATTCGGCTAGATCTGCGCTTGAGTTGGTTTCATTTGGTCATGGGTTGTGGATTTGTCAGAATTTTTATGGTTTCTGTATATCATTTGTGATAGACTTCTCTAAGGTGTAGGTGTTTACTAGTGATGCGAGTGGAATTAATAGATATGTGATAGTGCAATGGATGTTGGAGGTGGTGGTGTGGTTGTAAGGATGGCTATGTTGGTGGTGATGAAGAAGATAGTGCGGAACAATAGTCATACACCATAAGGATTAAATAAATAAAAGATAAGTATGTGCAAGAATGAAAATGAATGTAATGAAATAATGATCATCGTGTACCACCGTTTCATCATATTGAAGAGATTGATGCTACAGCGGATGAAACTGAAATTGCGGGTATCAAATTATGACAAAGTCTACAAAAGGGTATTTCCAATAAATTTCACCATTTACTGTATAAGTAAAACATTACCATTTTTTTTATGTCGTGGGTATTTAGGTGTCAGCTTTGATACTGAATGTGATCGTGTCTTAATTTGATCAAATTATAAGGTTGTTCCGTGTCAAAATTTATAAAAATAATATCAAAACTAATAAAATGATGATGTTATGTTCCATTATCTTTATTAATTTTTATAGAAGTCAAAAGGAAGACTTATATTCAGAGGTATACGTGGATTTTTGGACAATGACACTAGAAAAGTTATTGAATAAAATACTTCATGTGTACCATAGTATACTTCTTGTGTTATACATTTTTTTTTATATGTTCAGTTATATAAAAAAATTACCTAGCTAATTAAAAAACCAATCCATTATATTGGTTTGGGCTAAAATATAAATCGCAACCAACTCAAATTAGTTGGAATTTAATAGAATTGAGAGAGATTTAGTTTCATGTCGGGTGGAACATGTCATGTCAATTTACGTACACCTGATCGACCACTTCACTCACTCAAGAAAAGATCTTTTAAGTCTTTTCTAGAACAGATGTCAATGTAATTGTGATCTCATAAATTTTAATAGAATGTAATATGAGCCTGCAAGTCAGAATCATATTCATATCCCCTCATCAATTAGTTTTTATATAATAAGCGATATATTCTTGATGAACAAAAAATTAAATAATGAAAAAATGGTGTGATGAGTTTTAAATAATCGGTAGTAGTGTGGTTGTGTCTCTTTTGGTTTTGTTTCAGGCATTTATCGAGAAAATGACTTTACAACAAGCTTTGGTGCATTGTGAGGTCTAATTTGAAATTTTGTTAACTATAGTATAATATCTACTCGCGGGTTGGGTTTATAGCTAACGGTATATCAACCCTTGTGGATGTTTTAGGGTTCCATAACATGACATCTCTATCTCTCTCGATACTTGTATGTGGTATATGAGCTATGGCTCTCTCTTGGCTGGCGGCTGCTCCGCCGTCGTCCACCCATCTCTTGCTCTTCTCCCAAACATCAACCACCTCATTTCCTACAAACTATCTAAATCTAAGCCTTTACGAACATTCAATTACCTATATGTTCGCACTCAATCATCGCTAGGGTTCCTCGACAGTTCTAATTCGTCGACTGGAGTAAATATAGCATATACAAATTTGATTCTTCACGATCATGTCGTTCTTCTCCATTGTAAATCCATTCCCACTTAAGATCCTTTGACGCATGACAACGGCAAAACCAGTTCTCACGGCCCTTGTCTCCCTTCAGATTGTTGCTAAGCATCTCTATCTCGCTCTCGAATTCTTCAATCAAAATCCTGTTTGCAAACCGTTGCTAAGCAATCAGACTCCAATATTGAACTTTACATACAAAAGACCAAATGGATCTGTGAAGGTTAGTTTTTGTTCTGTTGTCATCGATGATGGAGATCTGTTTCTCTGTAGTCTCTATAGTCTCTCGAGTCTAATCCCTTCCGTTTTTATCTGTATCAGACCTGGACCGATTTATCTCTCCGAGCTCTATGTTCTACTTCGATATGAAGAACAGTTGCTTGAGAAACTAATTAATCTCTCGATCGAACTTTGGCATTCACTTCAATGGACAACCTAGTGGTTGCACGTCTTCTAAAGGTTAGCATGACCGACTTTCTAGTTATCATAGTGATGACTGATAGAATTTTGGTCGATGCACTCGTTCTTGTTCCTGTGGTGGTTCATGTTGTTATAGAGGCAATGGTCCTTGTCATTCAGGCAATTCCCATGCCCCAGGGCACTCAGGTGTGGTTACTTTTTCTTTTTTTTTTGAAAGTTTTTGTTAAGTGGGATATCTTCTATTGTGATTATATTCTACATTAGACTATTATCCTTGTTTGAATTACATTTATCCTTTCAAATTGGTTCATGATCAACTCTCCGCCATTGTACTTGTTTGAGCAAAATCTAAAATTCTTGAGATAGAAAAAGACACAGTTCATTGTAGCTGTCATCAAACACTTCACTAGTTGTCTGGTCTAATTCAAGCTCATCTTCAAGGTTGTTGATCCGCTCTTGATAACATTCCAATCTTTTCTTGTATAAGGTTTGACATGTCAGAAACTGCTTAATCCTTTATTATAGTCGTGTTCTATTTGTCAGATATTCAATCCTAGATATTATATAGGATATAGATGATATTATTAGAAGCTAGAGCTTGCTGTATAAAAGCTTAATATATAGGGAAAGAAAGAAAGTTGACATGGCAATGGTGTCTACATATGGGAAGTTTTTATATTAATTTGAGTACAGTCACAGGTCAGGAAACAGGGGATAAATCTTCGACCACCTGTAGAAAACATTTGAAAGCATCGATTTTATTAGTTTAATAAGTTCAAAAACATAGAATCCTCAAAAACATTCTAGTTTTCTTCATATTTGTTGTGGCCGTCTCCCTTCTTTCTTTTAGGCAAAAGGTTGTCTCCTCTTTTGACCAGTTTCTTCATGAAATATGATTCCATGCGTTTTTTTTTTTTATTTCGTTATCAGTTCTGCCCGGGAAATAAGAATCAATCTTCGACCACCTATACAATTCCTTTGAATACTTCACTTTATTAGTTCAATAAGTTCAAAAAACCAAAAAACAAAGATCGAAAAATGAAACGAGTTATGGGCATACTTATTTCCCAGTGTCTCATGCAATTTAATGATCAATTCTTCCTTCTCCAAGGTGAAAGGCTCCACTTTATGCCCAGCTTCTGGTAATTTACCAACCTGAGCATACAACTTTTTCCAACGGGGCAAACCTATAAAAATGTTGGAAAGGGTTAATTAATCAACCAATAATAAGAGATAAGAGCAGTTTAAATGTAGGTAAAATTTGGCATGTACATTTACAGTACTTTAGTTTTGACAAAACAGGGAACTTGAATTTCCTATTATGTAAAAAAAGAAAAAAATTAAAATATTTCCAATGCTACACTCAGAATACTTGCCAAGCAAATTAGTGTAGGCGGTAAGTATTAGACGTATCATAATTATTTCAAGGGTACAATTGAAATATGCAAACTAAGATTTATGCCAAACTTTCAGAAAATGAACATGAAATAGATATTATGCAATGCATGAGAGAGAGAGAGTGAGTAACTGATGCTCGAGGGAGTGCAAGCCAGTTTGCATGGTGGCCATGCCAAGTGGCCGGCTTCCAAGGAAGCACACTCTCTCTCCATGCATTTCATAATATCATTTTCATGTTCATTTCCTTCAAAGTTCTGCATAAATATCAGTTTTCACATTTAGATGTACTATTGAAATAACTTATTTTAGATCAAATACTCTGCGCATAAACTTAATCGCACTGCAAATTTTCTAAGTGCGATATTGGAAAATGTTAAAATTATTTTCTTTTTTAGTAGTAAATTTAACTTTTGTTTTCTGTCAAAACTAAAGTTCAGATACGTGCTGAATTCACCAACATTTAAACTTTTATTACCTCTTATTTTTTGGTTCACTAAATAACCATTCCCATCAAAACTTTATGGGTTTGGCACGTTGTGGAAAGAGTTTTCAGCTCAGGTAGGTAAATACCTGAAGCCGGATGTAATGCGCGGGTCTTTCAACTTGGAAGAGAAAGAAAGGACCATGAAATTGCACGGAGACACAGGGAAACTAGTAAGCTCATAACTCGTTTCTTTTTTAATCTTTTATATTTTTTATATTTTTTAACTTGTTGAACTAAATCGGTGCTTAAAAGAACTGTATGGGTGGTCGAAGACTGCATCTTATTTCCCTGTCAAAACTGATAACAAAATAAAAAACGTGTGGACATCGTATTTAATGATGAAACTGGTAAAGACATGAGATGACCTTTTGCCCAAAAGAAAGAAGGGAGAGAGCCACAAGAAAGATTAAGCCAACTAGAATGTGTCTGAGGGTTCTCTGTTTTCCCAGGCATCCACAACCATGCCGTCCATTTCCAGAGAAGGAAACGGCCGCATGAAGTGATTGACAATGACAATTCGACCCATTTTCGCTAGACATGAGACAAGATGATTTTTCCTTGGACATGGAGTAATTGGGAGATTGATCCGTTTCCATTCCTTTGCCCTTTACCAGCAAGGGACCCGTTCCTTGAAGATCTGTTAACATTCCTTGACCCGCTTCCAATGGACCAAGCTAGCTCAATCCTGCTTATACAAGATGTTGGAAGAAATGGTTTTTGACATGTCGCTTTGTAACCGACTTTGAGTTCGGCTTTAACCCGGCTCATTTGAGAGTAACAACACCAATTGCACCATCAGGTAGTGGGTAAATTGGTGGTCGTTTCGATAACTCATTCGTGAGACGATGTGATGAGTTTGTATGATAGACAATATGTACTTTATGAAATACCTTATTCGGTTTTGAATTTGATGATTAATTTTTGTTCCCATTTTGACATTGACATATTTTTTGCAAATGAGATATGCAATCAGCTAGTTCTAGAACGAGCATCTATCAGCATACAGAGATAGCATTTATTAGATTAATTTCTCATATTTTTTAAAAGTTTTGGTATGAGATTTAATTTCTTTCGTGATATGTGATCCTGAACTAGCATCTCTCAGTTTACAGAGAAACTACTGCTACGGGTTTCGGACTTGGTGTTTTTTGTCTATCACTCAAGTATCATTTTCACATTATTTTCAACTAAAATTTCTAATAGTACATGTTTAGTGTTTTTTCTCTTAAGTTTAACAACTTCTTATACAGAAAGACAAGGGAGAATCATGCTTTCATTACTCATTAGTGAATTTTATAATACCTTTTACCACATATCTGCGGAGGGATCCAGTGATCACAACTATTGATCAACTGCGTTACGAATGATCTCCTTAGAGTAGATGAGATTCTTATTATTTTGTATTTTCCTATCTTGAGCATAAAAAAATGTTGCTATTGTTTTGTTCCAAATGCTCGTGGTACTTCTCGTACACATTGTAGTTTTATTGTGTTTCTTCGTCCCAGTAAATTCTTTGTCATTACAATTATCTTAAAGACTGTGAAATCAGAGTTTGAAAATAGACGGACTTTAATATATAATAAAAAAAGTTATTTGTTGTTGTATTGTTTAGCTTATCAAGCATACTTCTTCCTAAATACTCCACACTTTTTTCATTTATGTATGGTTGTTGTATTGGTGCTATTGCAAAATAATTTTTAATTAAATTCTTCAGCCAAATATTACTTAGGCATGTTGGTATTTTATATATGGAATTTGTCTCAGGTATTCGCCTTAATATACACACAATATTTTTTAATAAGTACGTTTCATTTATCTGCATTTTCTCTTCCATTTTATTTTTAAAAGTAATAATAATAGTAATAATAATAATAATAGTAACAATAATTACTTAATGCATACCTCCAGTTTGACCTCCAGTTCGCCGAAATTATCACTTTGTAACCCCCAGTTCTGAAACTAGCTGATTGCATCCCCCATTTGCAGAAAATACGTCAATGTCAAACTGGGAATGAAATTTCATCGCAAAATTAACATACTCTCAGGGCATTATTTCACACAATGTGATGAGTTTGTACCATAGACAATGTTTACTTTATGAAAATACCTTATTCGGTTTTGAGTTTGATGATTAATTTTTGTTCTCAGTTTGACAATGACATTTTTTTCAAATGAGAGATGCACTCAGCTGATTCTTGAACGAGTATCTCTCAATTTACAGAGATAGCATTTATTAGATTAATTTCTGATATTGTTTTAAGGTTTTGGTAGGATACTTTATTTCTTTCATGATATGTGATCCTAAACAGCATCTCTCAGTTTACAGAGAAACTACTGCTACGGGATTCAGATTTGGTTTTTTTTTTTTTTTTTTTTTTTTTTTTTTTTTGTCTATCACTAAAGTATCATTTTCATATTTTTTTCAACTAAAATTTCAAATAGTACATGTTGTTTAGTGTTTTTTCTCTATTTTGTTTTTTGAGAAATAAACTTTTTATTAGAAAACTAGCCCACTCGAAGCATTACATCACATCTGTCATTGCTACTTGACCAGCATTTGTTGCTTCCACTTTCCAATGAGAGAGCCATTTGTGCTAATCGATGCGCCTCTGCAATGAATTCTCCTGAGCACCATTTCAGCTCTATCTTATGGAACCGTCTCATCTTCTCACGAACTCGGTTGATGATCTCCCTCAAAATCGTACGATCTGGCGGGTCGTGTTGAGGGGCCTCTAGAACTTGATTAATCAATACTTCTGCATGTCCATAAGCTTCAAGTTTAGAGATCTGGTGTTGTAATCCAAGATCAATCCCCTTCTCAAGTGCCATAGCTTCTATCTCCTTTGCTCGATTCCCCCATGCAAGATTGAAAGCAGATGCAATCTGTACTCCACCGTGCTGACGAATCACTGCTTCGACGCCGGCTTTCCGATGGATATAAGACCAGGCCCCGTCGAAATGGAGAGTAGCGCTGTCCTTCTGGGAACTGATCTCCTTTTCGAATGGGAGTTGATTTCGATCTGAGTGGCCGAACAGCTCTCTACCTATATTAGCATCATTTAGGTGAATTTTCAATTTGACGATGAGTTCGCTAATATCAATATCTTTTTCTGTGAATATCTTTTTGTTTCTGTTCATCCAAATAACCCAAATTCCCACACAAATCTGGGTTTTTTCATCAAATGATAGCATATAGAACAGATCTGAGAACCAGTGCTTCCCTGGTTTAATTATCTTCAGTTTCGCCTTTGTTGAGTCACTTAGTGTTTGATTCCAGAATGGGGCGATTTTACTGCAGGGAAATAAAGCATGCTTTGAATCTTCAAATTCTTCGCAAAAAGGGCAATTGGCTTCTGTCTGGATACCTATTTTGATTAAATTTCCCTTGGTTGGGATTAGATTTGTGTGAACTCGCCAAGCAAAAAACATCATCTTTCTTTTAAACTTTAGTCTCCACAATTGTTTGGTCCAGTCGGGCCTTCTAGAGGAGCTGTTGATGTGATTATTCATACACTTTCCACTGTATTGCAATTTGTATCTAGAGCTTACCGAATAAATGCCATCTTCCTCGTAGTACCATGCCCATAGATTTGGGGAAGCTACCGTTGAAATTGGAATTCTGGCAATGTCTTCTACATCCACTGGAAATAGTGTTTGTTTAAGCTTTTCCAAATTCCATGTTCTTGTCTCTGGATCTATGTATTGGCTGACTAATTAATCTGCGATGTCCTGTGTTCGAGAAATAACTCTGAAGTTTGGTGGTCTGTCAAGCCAAGGATCTGAAAATAGATTAATTGTAGCACCATCTCCCAAGGTCTTTCGTAGGCCTTTTTTGAGCAGCTTCAAACCTGCACATAAAGATCTCCAAGCAAAAGAAGGTTGTGCACCCAGTTTTGATTCTAAGAAATCTTCTTGAGGAAAATATTTGCTTTTGAGCACTCTAGCCAGTAGACTTTCTGGGTTGTTGAGGACTCTCCAACATTGTTTTGCAAGTAGGGCAACATTAAAATCTTGTAAGTCTTTGAAGCCTATACCCCCATCCTCTTTGCTCTCTTTCATCTTGTCCCAAGCCAACCAATTGCTGCCGCTTTTATCTCGATTGCTCAATTTTTTTACTGGTACCAACTAGGAGGAGGAAGCAAGACATAGCATAATTTGGAACGGCTTGCACAACTGCTTTGAGTAGAACTTCTTTCCCAGCCACAGATAAGTACTTTTATTTCCACCCCTTTACCTTTTTGTTTACTCTATCAAGAATATAGAAAAAGGTTGTCTTCTGATCTTTGCCAATCGTGGTTGGCAGGCCTAGATAGCGCTCGTGTTGATCTACAGTTGGGACACCGCAAAGATTGCTGATTTCTTGCTTAGTTTCTGCCGTAGTATTTGCCGAGTACAAAGCTGCCAATTTTGCTAGATTAATTTTCTGTCCTGAGGCGATTTCATAGTCTGTAATAATTTATAGCAATCTTGTAATATCTTCATTCCTGGCTCTAGTAAAGAAGATGCTATCATCCGCAAAGAATAGATGGGACACTACCGGACCACTTCTCGAAGCTTTGACCCCTGATAGAGCTATGTTTGACACTGCTGCTGACAACGCACGGGAAAGAACTTCGCTACAGAATAGAAATAGATAGGGTGATAGGGGGCATCCCTGCCGAAGACCCCTTTCAGGTATGATATTCCCAACTAAATTTCAATTGAGATTAAAAGCGTACCTGACTGAAACTAAACATCATTGAACAATGTTAATAGTCTTAGGGCCGAACCCTAACTTGTTCATCACCTCTTCAAGGAACTTCCATTCCACTCTATCGTAGGCCTTTGACATGTCAACCTTCAAAGCCACATACCCTTTTCGTCCTTTAACCCTTGTTCTCATTGTATGCATTACCTCAAATGCTATGAGTATGTTATCTGTGATTTGTCGGCCAGGGACGAATGCTTTTTGAGTTTCACCAATAACTGCATTTAGAAACGGCTTGATTCTATTTGCGATGTTTTGGCTATTATCTTGTAGACCGCAGTACACAAGCTAATTGGTCTATACTCTGATGGTGATTGGGGAAGTTTGACTTTTGGGATCAGAGTAATAATTGTTTCATTAATACTGTCGAGATTTGCCCCTTCATTAAAAAATTGTAGACAAACCCTTGTAACATCTTCACCTACGATACTCCAGTATTTTAGGAAAAATAACGCAGGAATACCATCTTTACCAAGAGATTTTAAAGGATGCATTCCTTTGAGAGCCACTAGCAATTCATCTGCTGTAAAAGGTTGGTCCATAACTAAAAGATCTGAGTTAGGAATTACCTTGGGAACCCATCGGGTTATTGTCTCGATCTGTTCAGTGGTAGGAGTTTGGGACTTGAACACAGTTCCAAAGTGATCCTGTAACAATTGTGCCATCTCTTCCGGTTGATTGATCCATAGCCCATTCTCGTTCCGAAAACCATTGACGGTGTTCCTGGATCTTCTGGCCGAAGCTTTCTGGTGAAAAAAACTAGTATTTCGATCCCTGTTCTTTAGCCACATTGCTCGGATCCTTTGTCTCCATAACACTTCCTCTTGGTGTAAAACTTTATTTAGTTCTTGAATTTATCGGTGTTCCCTGCCTGTTTCTGCTGTTTGTGGGTATTGCCATAAATTATGGAGACGAGCTTTGAGTTCACGAGTCTTCTTTCGCATATTACCGAATTCTTGCTTTTCCAAAATTTTTAAGGAGGCTGCAACTCCCCTCAACTTATGATTAAAGGACCCATACTGCCCCCAATACTCTTCAATCTGCTTCTCACAATCTGGATGATCCATCCAGACGGCTTCAAACTGAAACCCTTTTTGTCTATAAACTCTCGGGGCATTTGCAACAATTGTTAATTACACCCCCACATGGTCTGAATTTGTTAGGACTCTATGCGTCACATAAGAGCCACCGAACTTATCCTTCCATTCATTATTCGCCAAAGCTCTATCAAGTCTTTCTCTTATTATGCTTCCATCAAAGTGATGGTTGGACCAAGTAAAAGGCACTCCTGAAAAACCCAAGTCACGCAGATTGCAAATATCAATTGCCTGAATGAACTGTTCTATTTGAGAAAACCTTACTTCCCCACCCCCTTCCTTTTCGGAAATATCAAGTATAGAATTGAAATCCCCTATGACACACCAAGGTCGCGTAGGGATAGGTTGACATCTAGTCAATAATTTCCACGAGTTGTTTCTTTGAGTGGCGTCTGGATCACCATAAAACCCCGTAAGGACCCAATCTTTCTCGCCCTTCTCATTGCATACCCACCCTGAAATATGATACCGCGAACTTTTTACTATCTTAACATTAACATGGTGCGACCACATAAGCGATAATCCTCCACTTAGTCCCAC
The DNA here is from genome assembly GCA_023055425.1 of Linanthus parryae. NCBI lineage: Eukaryota > Viridiplantae > Streptophyta > Magnoliopsida > Ericales > Polemoniaceae > Linanthus > Linanthus parryae. The sequence goes on along the minus strand of JALGPY010000004.1, from coordinate 119,797,223 downwards.
ACTACTGACGTGGAATCCGTTTTGGAAGTTTAGCTTTTGTTGAATGCGCTCCATTCTTCTAACGTCAAGACGAGTTTCAATTAGAAAAACAAAATCGGGAGATTGACTCTTCACCTCATCGCGAAGAGTTAGGAACGTGTTTGGATTCCCGAGTCCGCGCACGTTCCAACTAAGGAGATTCATTGCGATTGGCAGTGCTGCATCGCAGCTACTGCCGTAGTTTGTTTTTGGGTGCTATCATCGTCCTCCCCATTTTCTGCCATGTCACTATCTCCCGGAGCTCCCGGTAAAATATTCATATCCAATTTCCGGCCTTTCTTGTGGCCCTCTGCTTCGAAGTTCTTTGCTGTAATCGGACTAAACACCGTATCGGACGTCTTCCTTTTACCCCACTGGTGTCTTCCACTGATTTAGGGGTTTTACTTCTTGCTTGATCCTTTAAGTTTCCGGATTTTGGTCTGGCCGCTTGATTCAGTTCCTTTATCGATCTCTTATGGACTGAGTTACTTCATTACCTCCCCCTTTCACGACTATTATTGCTTGTCTGTTTTCTGCAACTTTCTCCACACTTTGAGTTCTGGGTAAGATGCTTACTCCCCCATACTTCTGGATCTCTCTATCTAGCTCAAACGGGTCCGATGGGTCATGAGTTAGGTTAAGCGAGGGAGGTGAGGTAACTTTTTACGAAATAGCCAAGTCCAGGTTTTCAGTATCTTCATCCAACTTACTTGATTTCTCTGCACCAGTGGCTTCCGGGTCTGTTCCCTGAATCTCATCATCTGCTATATCCATCTGTCTTGGTGCTTCGGTCCCATTGGTCTGTGCTTTCTTCCTCTTCTTGGGGTGGCACAGCAACCAATCTTCATAGCCGGGAACGGTTTCCTCTTGTACGTCCTTTGGGAAAATTTCGCATCTCTCCCCTTCATGCGTAACATGACCACACCATTGACACAAAGCAGGAAGCCATTCAAACTTAAAATCAAGCCAAATTAGTTTTTCTTTTCCTTGGATGTGCAGTCCCCGAGGTAGTGGTTCATTCACCGGAAATCTTCCTCTAACTCGGATGTAATTAATCCCTTCATCGCTTTCAATCTTCGGATACGTCATAATTATTTCACCCACCAAATCAATTACTCGTTTCTCAGTTTCAGGTTTCATCACATGTAGCGGGATATTACTAATTTGAACCCACAAGTCAATGAATTTTAGGTCGACCCCTTGAGTTGGATCCCCTAAACTCCAGGACTTTAGTAGTAGGATCCTTCCATTGAAGACCCAAGGACCTCCTGACGCTACCCGTTTTAAGCATGCTAGATCCGGGAACACAAACAAGAAAGTATTAAAATCAAATTCTATGATCATGCTTTCATTAGTGAAATTTCTACTTTTACCACATATCTGCGAAGGGATCCAGTGATCACAAATATTGATCTACTGCATTACGAACGATCTCCTTAAAGTTGATGAGATTCTTATTATTTTGTATTTTCTATCTTGAGCATAAAATACCACATATCCTTAAGGTATTTTGTTACCTCACCAAAGTGCCACATCACTTAATTATGGACCCCACGACTGTCACCTTTCTCTGGTAAAACTCTTTCTCTCTCTCGATCGCTCTCCTATCTCTCCGTCTCATCTCCATCTTCGTCATTCTCGCAGCAACTCAGACCCACTCCAAAACAAACTCAGAAATCCACAGCAACTCCAGTCTTCTCCGGTTGCTTGAAATTGGATCTATGGCTTTTGTTCTCTTTTTTATTAAACCATCAATTCATCTATCAAACATTTTTCTTCTTTCACTCTTCCGGTTGCTTGACATTGGATCCATTGGATCTATGGGTTTTGTTCTCTGGTACCTTGGATGTTTTTTGGTTAAGGGTAATTGGTGGTTTAGGGATTGGGTTGATGTTTGTGAGACTCATGTATGTATATGCGTGTGGAGGCGAAGAGGGTATTGCCTGAATCAATGGTCGTCTCGGGTTGAGTTTTGCGTCTATCTTCATCGGAATCACGTGCTTTGGTGTATGGTGCTCAGAGGTGGGAGTTGATTGCGTTCTGGTGAGGGTTGAGTCAGGGATGTGCTTCTGCGCAGAAGAAAACAGAACGATAAAAGAGAGATAGGTAGAGAAAGAAAGAGAGAGTTTATTGATTTGTTGGTGGGGCCATAAGGGAATGATGTGGCAATTTCGTGTGGTAACCGGGAGATAAAGTGGTGCTTAGGGTTGAAAGATTGGTTGATGATAAAATTTCCTATACCTATATGCATAAATTTTAGTAATGATTTCTCAAAAAAAAAAAAAAAAAAAAAAAAAAAAAAAAAAACAAAACAAAACAAAAAACAAACAAAAAAAAACAAAAACAAAAACCAACATTAGGAATCATTTCAGCATTCATGGATGGAATTTCACTAAATTAACCTTATTTAAAAACATGCCATTTGAGTTGTTCCAACCTAAACACTCAAGAGAACCCTGAAGACCTAACTAATCTTCAATCCAACTAAAGAGATTTGAGGAAACAAAAATCCATGTAGAGAATTATTTACAATGACATGGAATATAAAAATTAATCTTGATAATTTGTTGAAACACACCTACCACATATCAGTTGCAACCGGTAAATATTCAAATAAACTTACACGGTCAGATTGCATCTTCCGGAAGAACTTGCAGCGAACTTCAAGGTCTATCTTATACACATATAACCCACTTATCTTAAATTTTTTATTTTGCTTTCACGCATGGTTGATGCTAATGTTATGTAATAAAAAGTCAATTACCATATCACCGTTCATGGCATGGGTGACAACACGAGCATATCCATCAAGCATATATAGCAACGTCGAGTGAAAGATGATATTGGTTTATCACTCCCTGCTTTCTTGAAGGTGGGTCATTTTTAGTGGCCGAGCAATAGAGCACATTAGTGAACGGTTATGTAACTTTGGAAATGACAGGGACACTTCTATGCCTATTATAAACTTGTCTTTTACTTGATTTGTTTTTTAGGTATTAGACTCCGATAATTTATGGGTAATGCATGTTTACTATTAGGGTTCAGTTCGAAACCCAAAGAGTCTACTACGTACTTTGAGAAGTGATTTTGTGGACTCGTTAGTTTAACCTATTCCCTCTAAATCCTTACACATTGAATCAAACACACTTCTTGAATAGAAAATTCGAAAGTTCAGATTTATATTTAAATTCTCAATGCAATAGATTATTAGAATAGTGACATATTCATGAAAATAAAGTTGGCAAGATTTGATTGCTATTGCATCCAATGTGTTTGCCACATGAAGAAATAACATGACACGTGTCATTCAATCTAGTGCTTCTCACATCCAACATGGCACAAGGAGAGGGTCATTCCCTTATTTTTATATACTAGTTAGAAGCACGTGCGTTACACGTGATATTTATCTTTATACTTTCCAGGGACGTTTAGTATTCATATTTACCATGATTTGTAACACACAAAAAATGACCAATGAGTTATGCTGCTACAATCTTGCAAAACTAAGATGAAGAAATCTATATTTGATTGACCCTACTTGGATAAGCTTAATTAAGATTAGGAGACGGTAAATTATTGCAATAAATGGTTAAGGTAAAATGATAGTGTACTGTATTAATCTCAACCAGCTATTTCAACAACCCAAAATCTCAAAATCTTAACTAAACTCAATATAGCGCCATTAAATGTCATCTCAAATTCTCAACACATATTGAGATACTAATTAGTAAAGAAGACGACTGGATCATGTAGTAAGCTATCATTGAGTCGATGCAAAAGTTAGAAGGACAAGCAAACATAAAAATCACATTAATCGGAATTTATTACTCAATGCTACATTACAGTTACATTTTACACTTGTATCTGGCGCAATAGTGAACATAGTTCCAACATGACACAACTCTATTGGATCAAAATCCATTATTTGACATGACATTGTAAAATCATTCTACTAATTAAAGACCCTCCAATAATTTTAATAATCTTAGCATATGGATGGAGGTGGTCAGTGCAATATTAATTCACGTATTAAGGAGATACTAAGGTTGGACTTCACTATTAGGAACAAGCAATGTGGAGTAATAATTAATTTAAAATCCTCCCCCGCTGTAAACACCATGGGAAATGTAATTACAAACATGGATAATAAATAAACATTTTCACTTGATTCCATATTCTAACCTCGGGAAATATTGGTTCATCTATAAGTTAACCGGGTGTTTTTTGAAAGTTACAAAATGAACACAAGAAATAGTAGAAAAAAACACCCCTAGGTACTTGCTCAAAGAATGATTGAGCAAGAATGAACCTTTTTCATTTCAGTGTCATCAAAATGCAAAGGGATAATTCAGTCACAATTTTTTTAGAATGTTCAAGCCCTTCATATATAGAAGATCTTCATAGCAAAAGACTTACAAATGGCTTAACTCTGCTACCAGCAGAACATATCTCACATACATTAGTATGTCAGTTAAAGGGCATCTCTCTCATAAAAAATAGGTGAATATATGAACAACGTGTTCATACGGCTACTAAATGTAGTTTTATCCTCCTCCAAATGTCTATTGTTTATGAAAATAATTATGTTCTCTTGAATATAGTCTATACTGGAGAAATATGGACATTTCTTTTTTGAGTTTCCCTTGCATAAAATTTGGAAGCGAGTGTCTTTCATGTTTTGGCCACAACCACTTATTATCTCAATTTTCAGGAATTATTTCTTTAAAGAGAGCCGCTATGTTTCACAATTTTTATTCGCCATTTAATTTCACCGCCAATGTGTCAAGATATGAATGTTGGTAGCAATTTATTTTAAGATACTTCTATAATAAATCATAAATCATAAACATCCACATAGGCGATGGAACTAAAGGGTGAAGAAAAAATGGTGACGTTTAGCATTTCCTTTCTTTAAATTATTGCTATTAGGAAAAATGCAAGATTACTAATCAATCTGCAAAGAAGAGCATTGATCATGTCGATGCGTTGGAGAAGTATATATATATATATATATATATTACATATTAGGACAAAACAAATCTATTCGAAAAAATCATAAAAGTTAGTAGGATCTTTGATCATGCACGCAGTATTTTCTATATGAAAGCAGTTGGTATTAAACTCGAACACCAAATTCTTTACTTCAGTTATACAAAAATTGTGTGGTGAACAGTACTCTTCATCAATTATATTATTAATATTAATATTCTTGACATAAACATTTGAACCCTAAACAAAAGGGAAATTTTTATTTATGAAAAGAAAGGGCATATGCCGATTTTCAGTAAAATTATTTCAATAAAAAAGGAGAAGGGTACCTGGTATTGTTGGATGCAGTCCTCACATTTCTCCTCAAATTGATAAGCCAAAATCTGCAAGCATCCTTCTCACTATAATAGTATCATTGATCTCAAAATATAACATTTTGGAGAAGAGTCGTGCTACAGGGACAAAAAAACAGACAAAATTGAACAGAAAGTGATGTAAAACCAGCCACATAAGTAACAGCTTAAACTTTCACCATTCTTTTTTTTTGTCAATATTCTTCATCATCACATTGTACCCACGTCATTTCTGTTTAATTTTTTGTTAGAGTTTCTGTTCAAATATACTTTTTTTTCGAGAATAACGGATTGCAATCAATAACGAAAAAATTTACAAAATAATTATGATCACAAAATTGAGTCATTTTATTTATAACTCTTATACATTTAAAATTCACCATAGAGAAGTGCATGTACAACAGCACAAAAATAACTAAAAATGATGTCCCTTCTTATGCAGAAAAAATTAAGATCAAAGAAAAACTTCCCATCACAAAATTCAAAAATTTCATTCATTAGATTTTTTCTAAAAACAAAACCATATTTTTGAAGACATTAAGTCTGTGCAAATTGTTGATAAAGGCACGTAAGTATGTTTGACAAATATTCGAGCTCTACATTTGTATTCATACACAGACAAAGCACATATGTTATCAATGGAGAAAGATATTTCACATCCATAATATAGTTTATGGGTGGGTTTGGTATGGTTTGTTCTCAGCTTTTAATCCACATTGGACTTCTAATTTGTTTGTACTTTTTTCAGGTGTCTTTTGTCCCAGCTTTTGAATTTTACATTGTCTTTTTTATAGCTTTTAATTCACCTTGGAATTTAATTTTACAAACATTTTTCAAGTATTTAGTATGGACTTTTTCTGTGTCAGTTTTTGAATTTTTGTTTTTTAGTGTAAAACTTGATTTTAAAAATTTTAGGTTTCATCAATTTTCACTGGACCTTTTTTCTTCTTAAATAAAAACAGTGACTAATCAACTCATTTTTTTCTATCTAAATACTACCACAACTAATTGACATACCATGATTTTATAAATGTAGAAAGGGCAACAACACTATCAAATCGCGATCTTTTTAACAACATCAAATTCTTCATGAAACACTTGCACTTTTTCTTCAACTTTTTGTTCCAAACATTTTTCATGGAAACTAAAATTGTGACTTAAAAGTTCAAAAAATATACTAAACTCATCTTATAAGTAATATAGGGAGAAAAGTTAAAACCCAAACAATTTTATGACTGACTTGAGAAAGAATAAGTATGCTTTCAAAAATACATTCTCCATTCAATTTATGGGCATCAAAACCACATTACAACCATATAACCTGTGTCACTTACCCGTGCAGAGAGTAATTCTTAAGATCAATAGAAAATATGGTTTCCCTTGAATCAACCATTATATTCACAATTCAATAACAAAATAAGGTCTTTAAATTGTAGTGATTCAGATAAATCACTCATGATTGGACGATGAGAAGCGAGAATCTACTATAGTAACAGGAAGTAAGTATCAGTTCAAGTAGTAATCATCTAGAGACCAGGATGTGAAAAGAAATCAGTACAATTAAACTGGAATACTATTGTAGTAATTGTTGAAACTCGCAATAAAAGAAGAAATCAAAGAATAAAAGAAAACCCAAGTGAACAATTGAACACTGTCTAGTACACTCTGCACTTTTTTCATCACTTCAATTCAATTGATTCAGAAGCAATAATATGGGAAGATACATACAATGAATACATTTATTTTCTTGGGAGAACGTGACAGTGGGGTTGCGTAACTCCTCGCTGCGAGCGGACGGGCAAGGCCCTATACCCAAGAATGACTTGACAATTGTCAGTGCAACAACTAAGCTTTTGGTATATATATACCACTCCGTCCCAACTCTTTCTTTCCATTTGACTTTTTTCTCGTATTTGAGCCACTTTGACCGGGTGATTTGGATAGCAAAATAATACGGTTTTTTGATAATTTTTTCACCATATTATAGAGAAACTTTCACTCTACAACACCATGAAAAAATTATCAAAAAATTACATCGGTTTGCTATTCAAATCACCGGGTCAAAGTGACCCAGTGAATAGTGACAAAAGTCAAATTGAGAAGAAAGAGCTGGGACAGAGTGATATGAAGCAATTACCAATACTCAACTGTCAGAAGATAAAATGATTAAATGTCAATCCATAGCAATTGAAAGCATAGTGTATAAACAATTTTTTTTGCTCAAAATCATGATAAATTTCAAGCAATATTTAAGTTATGTTACCCAAAAACAGTAGAACCTACTCAAGTAAGAGATATAGAGCATGAACAGGCCTTTACCATTCCGTTCATTGAGACAGTTGTTTCATGTCTTTTAGAATGTTCAATTGAAAAACTGACTTGTGTCACATGACATGGGGGAGTGCAAAGCCAAGATACAAACAAACAAACAAATTGTCCAGAGACTCCTGGATGGTTGGAAAGAGTGGAACAGTAATCCAAATTCAAAATAATGTGTGAATCATATATAGTTATTAATAAAAATACCAACTTCTTGAGTACAAAAAAAATACCAACTACTTGAGAAAAAAATTAAATTAGCTGTGTAGTAAGTTTTTCTTGTAAGTGAAGATAATCTAGTTCTAACGAACTTCCGAATGCCCAATGGGATGATGTTACCGATGATGTTACCTTTAGTTTTGGGACTGTGCAAACCTAATATTAAAGCAGCATTAACGGAACTGTCTATGAAATTGGCTCTCTTGGCAAAAGGGGTGATCTACAGAACCATCAACATAAGTAAAGAGAGCCAGACCACTGAGTAAAAGAGATACAGAAAAACCAAGAGGGAGAGACCGTGATCAGAGAGAAAAGAGAAGAGAGATACCTCAGTTTCTAATGATGGCAAATGACAGTGCTGCTTGCAAGGTCGAGGGTTCGTTCTTCACACTCTGAGAGATCTCCGATTTTGAAAAGAGTAGTGTCCGTTGGATGAAGAGTAGCTAGGGAGACCAAGCAACACACGTTTCTTTCAATGGACCATTGGATGAAGAGTAGCTAGGGTGACCAAGCAAGAAACGTTTCTTTCAATGGAGGAACCGCGAGTGAATTATTCGACATTTAATAGAGGTATATTTTTGTAATAAAAACATCTTAGAGATATAATTTTATAATAAATCATCTTAGGAGTCACTTTTCTATTTTTCGCTCTTTTAATATAGTAAAGATATAAAGATAAGGATACAAGATATCCCTTCTTTAAGAATCTAAAAGAAAACAGAGAGGTTTATGTAAATATAGGAAGTTTGCTGCAGAGCTTACCCTAATAGATGTAATTACATGGCTCATGGCATGTCTACTATCAGGTGCTTAAGTTCTGGACCGATGCATTTAACTTTTTGATTCTTTATTTTAAGAGCATCTCCAAGGAATAAGAAAATGATAAATCCAAATGCATCACCAAAATAACATAACCAATTCAAAAAAGATAAAGGACACTTTAAGCCCCTCACATTTGACACAAAGACACTTTCAGCACTTCCAATTATCATATTAAGAGATCTAGTTCCCGGCACCAGTGGGCCAATTTAAGACGGAAAATAACTTAATGAAAGAGGTAACATTAAAAAAATAAAAATAAAAATAACATTCCATGTTACTTTCCTCACATGCAAAACACATGCTCCAAACTAGTTTATATTAAAGTTGGACATAATAAAATGTTGAAGTGTGGGTAGCAGTACTACTACTCTACCAGATGAGTACGTACTTTTCTTTAACATAAAGTTCAATGAGAACATACTACTTTTTGCAACAAGTAAAGAACAAAAGCTAATGAGAGGGGTAGTACGTGATATGTATTAGGGCTAGTTTGGTAACGTTGTGACGGTTTAGTAAGCTGCTGCACTATGAGAAAGTTGTTATGGGAATCTACACAAAAAGTGTTTGGTAAACTCCGTATAAAGTCTGTTGTGGATAAGTATTTTTGACATTCTGTGTTTGGTAATTTGTGCTTTAGACATTTTGTTAATGTCAAAACGACCATTTCAGACATGATAAAATAAATAGTGCTATTACAATTTGATAACAATGTCAAAAGATAAATTAATCAAAAAGCAGGTCGTAGAAAGCAGCCCTCTCCTGCTTTTCAAAAGCTGCTGTGGGAAAACAGTTGCTTTTAGAAAACAGAAAAATAAAACTTTACCAAATATAAAAATATTGCTTTTGGATTCGAAAAACAACGTTCTAGAAAGCAAACGCAATACCAAACAAGCTCTTAGTTTCTATTCTAGTTCTACCTACATAGGTGAAAAATGTTTTTTGTGCATTTCTTATTGAGATAAAATATTAGTAATGATTTAGGTTGGGCTTGCAATATTCACATTTCTTAAAAGCTCCCCCACTTAGTTAAAGCTGTAAATGTGCAGGCGATGCCGGGATTGTCTTCCACTCAGTTTCCACTGTTGAAGACAACCTTTTATGGATGGCAAGGGCAAGTTTGTCATCAAAGAACCAAGAACAAACGAGTTGAAGCTTTGCTGCCCGACCAGACATGTCGCGGCCTAATAAGCCTTTTCTCTATTGTTTTGGTGTACTCCGGGTACCAGTCTTAATTCTGTTTGATTGCAGATGGAGTTTGTGTAAATCGTAAATGGAACTATAATATCTAATCTAAATAAAGTAGGAAAAGTTTAACTTAATAAACTGTTTCTGCACAAAAAAAATCTGCTTAATCCGTTAGGATTCCGGTACGCGAGAAAGCAAGGGAGAGCACTAACAACAAGAGTAAAATCAAGAACACCAGAATTACGTGATTCATTAGTTTTGAGACTAGCTACGTCCACGGCTAAATCAAACTAATTTAATGGCGAGAAGCCAAAAACAATAACAATCACACTATGATACCGTAAAGGTATGGGGGGTTAACGATTTTGTGAAAATCGTCAAAAACTAACCACGTAGCTGAGCCTACGGCACTTTTTTCTAACAAACTACGGTTTGATCAAACAAAGAAATTCTTTCTCAATTCATCTGATAAAAATAAAACAAATACTACAACTTCTTTAAATAGTAAAACTGAACCTAAACCCTAGACTCTTACAAAGTCCGGCTAACTACTTAAACGCAATAAAATAAATAAATACCCAACTAAATAAATAATTTATAATAATAAGTCATCCGGATCACACGGTTGACCCATATCAACTCCCCCGCGGTTGAAAATCGCCTTGTCTTGCGGTTAGCGGCGATTGACCGACGACTGTAAGTGTCACGCGTCCTTGAAATTGGCGGGTGAGGAGGCTAAAAGCGAGCGTCTTCGTACGATAATGGGTCCTCATCGTAGTAACTGTTGTAGCGTGTTTGGCGAACTGGTGGCCAAAAAAATCTGGATTGGGATGACATTTAGACTTGGAATCAACTACTGAATAATACCCAGTTGAGTAATCTGGCCCACAATTTAGATAATGTGTTGTTGGTGGATTGCACCTCAAATTAGACTCAGAATAATGGAGACCATATTGAGAAGGAGGCCAACGATGGTAAGGAGGCTCAGAGTTCAGCCCAAAAGTATTCCCACTTGAGTAAGCCATCCCATTGTGAACCCTAGCTGAGGAATGTTTCGGGGTTGGGTGTATGCCCGGGTCAGGCGACTGTTGATAGCCATGGAGGTCGTAACTGCAGGGGACTGGTGGAGGTGGCTTTGGGGATAGCGTGGAAACTGGACGAAGGTCACCCGTCGCGTTTGGGGGTTCAAGAGGGAGAGCGATCGGGCTTGTTCCCTGCAACTTCGGCGGATCGGGATCTTGGTGCTCGGTCTGCTCGGTCACCTGAAATTGCGGTGACTTTGCGGTAGCGAACTGGTCCCCTGCTTCTTCGTCTTGCGGGGCTTCAGATTTGGCCTTCACAAAAGTTGTGGTTTGGAGTGGTGATTGGTCGGTAACAAGAGTGTTGGTTTAGGTGTTGGAGGTTGATTTGGCTATGGAGGGAGCTAGGTTGGATCGGTGGTTGATTTGTGGGGTCTATTGTGATTGTGTTTGGTGATGAACTTGATTGAATATGATGATGTCCAGTGTGTTGGACGTTGGTGGTATCCGGCGGTGACGGTGGGTTTGGCTACGCAACTTGCTGTGACGGATCTGCCGGAGACGGCGGCGGCAGCCTTACTTCTAGGGCGACAAACCGGGCTTTGAACGCGTCGAATTTGTTCTCATGAACGCCGATTCGGGTTTCTAGGCGTTCGATTGCAGCAAGCAATCGTTCGCCAAAATTTCCAGAAAATCTTCCTTTGTTCGTCATCGTTTCACCAGCTGATTGGTGAAAAACAATGAAAGCACCAATTTGATATTGTAAAGGTATCGGGGATTAACGATTTTGTGAAAATCTTCAAAAACTAACCACGTAGCTTAGGCTACGACACTTTTCCTAATAAACTAGGGTTTGATCAAACGAAGAAATTCTTCTCAATTCATCAGATAAAAATAAAACAAAGACTACAACTTCTTTAAATAGTAAAACTAAACTTAAACCCTAGACTCTTACGGGCTAACCAAGAAAGCCCGACTAACTACTTAAATGCAATAAAATAAATAAATACCCAACTAAATAATAATAATAATAATAATAATAATAATAATAATAATAATAATAATAATAATAATAATAATAATAATAATAATAATAATCATCATCATCACACGGTCGACCCGTACCACACTACTCAAAGTCATGACTCTAGCATCTATTTATACTAGTACAAGACTTGGAGCCAATGTAATGTCCAAAATAATTCAAGACAAACAAGGAATGAATTCGTCCAAAATTGGTTCCAAAAGATTAGAAACAATTTGTTGCCAAAAAAGTACATTGTGTAATGAGGAATAGACTTATATATCCGTTATTAAAGTTTCTTCTTTTCTTAACAAGCTGTTTTCACTATTTCATATTTTTGTACATGTTTTTCTATCATCTACTTTTAATTAATTTATGTCTTAAATACTTAAACACAAAATTAATGGACTCAGTGTGCTTTATTATTTTAACAGAATATGACATTATTCTCTCAGTTCACTACCCCTGCCAAGAGTTCCATGACCACGGACAGGGATAATTAAAAAGTTCGATGGAGAAAGTTATGGTGAGTGCAAGGGTTAAATTTATAGGGTATTGAACTGTTCGTACAATAATACACATGTTACAACAAGGGTCAAAAGTTCATTTTAATAAAGATACGAGGATCTTTCTTGTAGTCGGTAAGTCTGCTAATGAAGACAACAAGTTAACTATTTTTTGTACCTTGTAGAAAACCGAGATTTGACACAGTTAAGTTAGTTCTTGAGCACCATCTTTCTCACTAGTGTGGCTCTTATTCTCTTTGTTATTATCTGAAAGTTTCCCAAAAGTATCCCACCATCATATTTCCAACCCGGGATATGAGGAGGTCACTATCCAGGTCGACGCCACCGGTAAAGCAGGAACTATTTTCTCAACCGTCGTCTTGATCACAAATTCTATCCCGCAAAAATCAGGACACACGTCTTTTCATGCATCTTCTGCAATTCAAGCGGAGTCCGGGGGCATTCTATAAGCAATGAGGTTGCTTGCTTCTTCAGGACACACCAATATCAAAATCCTTACTGACTCGAGAAAGATCATTCGGGTCCTCCAAAATCAAAAAGGATATATACCAAATTTCATGGGAAGTTACCGACATCCGGCGAAAGCCGGCTTTGATTATTAATTTTCTTACCATTTCGTAGGACATCGTAATGTGTGTTTAGCACATGATATGGCCAAAAAGGATTTTGGATCTTGTAACGGTACTCATAATTAATATATAATATCTATTTCTCAAAAAAAATTGTCAATTACAGGTCTGTATAGGTTTAACATCACAAAAACTTCTGAATTCGGAAAGCAGAGGTGAAAATTAATTACTTCATTAGTGTCATAAAGAAATTAAATTTTGCATATTGTTGTTTGTTATACCGGTGATTCGGCCTGCTCATTTTCTTCTGCAGCCTTCGCTCTCACTGATTCTTGATATGAAATCTAGTATGCTGGTAGAATTCCTAATTGGCCTTGAGAAAAATTTAAAAATTGAATAGTTTATATTTCTTAATTAGCACAAGTGAGACCATAGTACTCTGGATCACCTGCATTTAGAGGATTTCTTCTGATTATTCTTTTATATTAATTAGAGTTAATCTTAGGAGTTTATTCTAGTTTTTATTTTTTTGCTTCGGTCTGATTTTTTCATTCAAATCACAACAATGCGTAATCTAATTATATTACGATCAATATAAAATTCATAAACTCTCTCTAGTAGTGGCAGAAATCAATGTGTAGATTGTAATATCATGTGACACATGGACATATTGTGGGTTACATGTTTAGTACATAGTATACCTTGCAGGTTTCTACTAGCATCTTCGAGGCTTAAGCATTTTTATCCGGTGGTACGGATAAAGAAGCTGTTTAGATAGTAATTTGCTCGGGTTGTTACAATTGGTATCAGAGCGAACCCTGGTTGCGTAAGGTCTCTGTGGTTGGAGCACTTGCTAATAAGGGGATACTTGACTTGGTAAAATCGAAGAGGACGTCGAGAATATAAGGCGAGGTATTGTAATTTTCTTTTCTGCATCAAAATATTGTGTGTTACATGTTTAGTATATAGTAAACCTTGCGTGTATCAACTAGCACCTTTAAGGCTTAAGCACTTTTCATCTGGTGGTACATATAAAGAAGTTGATGGGATAGTAATCTACTTGGGTTGTTACAGATGCTAAGCATTATTCTCTTTGTCTTGATTTTGTTTTGAATTTGTTTGCCTTATTTGCTGTAAATAAACAGGATCTGTCATGTTGAACCCTGAGAAAGACAGGAGCTTGGACGAACCTAGTTCTCCGAAGTCATTAATTCTAATATTGTGTATGGAGTGTGTTATTCTAGTGTTTGGCGGAGTGTTATGCACTTGTTCTTCATGACAGATTGGACACAAGAGCCAGTCTTTTGATGATGAAAAATGTGAAGCAGCTTGTTTTGGGATAGTTTTCCTCGTAAATTAAAAAAACGTAATGGAACTAAAATTTTCCTTAGTATGATGGGAACCTCTATTCCTTTCTGTTTATAGAATCATCTTAAGGTGAATCTTTTATATAATATAGTCCTAAAATTTCTTCATCCTGAAGTTGAAACAAAATATAACATGTCTAACTTCTTGTATGTATCAAGTATAGATACTGTTCAACTTTGTAAAACAAAAGAGTATGTTCATGATGAAATGAAAACTCATATGAAATGTTGTCATGGTGAACGGAAAATGCTAGGTTTACATCATAAGTCGGATGAGTGTTTGTTAGTCTTTGTCATACGTATTAATGTTGATGATATGATGAGTTTTTGCTCAGTAGAATGTCCCATTCGTGTAATAATTACTGGTACTAAATTCGATGGGCTTTATGTTTATTAGGATTGTGTGATAATTAACTCATTTGATGTTCCAGCTGTTCTCAAATATATGGGAATAAGCGATCTTGTCAAATAAACTTCTTCTCTCGGTTTCTCCAAAGACATACCAATATTCCAGTGGTACACACTTCATTTTTCATTTCATATTCAACCTCTAGAAGGAACCGAATTGAAATAGTGTTTCTAATATTATTTTCCATCTTCTTGTTTGTTTTCTCAAAGATTTCATGGTCGGGACGTTATCCGGTGGGAAAAGGTTGAGGAGTGTGTTGCCTCTGGGAGCTTTATTTCCCATTAGGCTTGGTGCAGAGTCGGGAGTACTCCTTACTCGATCGGATTTTAGTACTTTTCTTCACCATAGTTATGTTACTCAACTAGCAAACGATTTAAGTGGTTATTGTTTAGTTGTTTACATCAGTTACTTGTAATGAGAGAAGGCAGATGTCTATCGCTTTAGTCTCCGTTTTATTTTATTTTTTTCTTTTTTGGTCAGAAGTTTGATAGGAAAATTGCGGCCATCTTTTCTCAATTAATTGAAGTAAATGCATGCTTATGGAAACCGTCTGCTTTGAGCTGCTACCTATTTTTAGTAATCTAATGTCATGTTGGGATTTCATATAAAATGCGAACATGAATATCTGCGTCATAATAAGTTACATTTGTCTGATCGAATAATTTGTCGGGATAAAACAGATTTAACTGTTTGATCACAACATAGCAGCATATGCTTTTAGTGTACAGAAACTTGTAACTTAGTCACTTGGTGAGTGAGAAGTAAGACATCATTATATTCCGGAATGATGCACATCTAATTGATCAGTGTTGATTTGATATCTAAGATTGTAAATATTTACCCGCATGTAACCCAATTAAAAAAAGTTAACACTAATGCAAGTTTATGAATGCGCGGAGGCTGTTGGATAAAATAAGACAACAATTATGTTAAAATGAGAATCAAATTTGGCATCACCAAATATCAAATGGCTGGCTCCAAATTAGATATGAAATCACGGCGTCAAGGTAGATAAAATATGGCTGAAATTGGACTTGTTTCTTTTCCTACATTTAAAAAAAGGCCTGTAAATATACTGTGTAACCCCTCAGAGTATAAATCATGAAGTAGGAAGGTTAAATCTAAGTAGCACTACAGAACTCTTCATCAAGTTCGAGCTCATTTGGAACAAGCTATAGTCTCAACCTCCAAGGGTTCATGAATGGAGGGAGAGGCTTTTTGGAGTTCCACAACTATGTTAGGGTTAGTGCTAAGGTTGTATCAGTTTCATTTCATTTTTTTGGGAGATGTTTTATTTCCGTTTCTACCTCAGAACTTTACATGCTTGTAGTAATAGAAGTATGTGCATTTAGACTTTCTTCATATCCTCATTCGAGCATTAAAGATATTTATGATTATCCCATTAAAAAATGATTATAACTTCTTTTTTTCATTAAAATTTACTATCATTAATTACAACTTTACTAATATGGAAAATGAATTAAATTATTTCCATTAATTACCTTATTAACTCCGTCTCGAGTTAGTACATATAGACATCCTTCTTCCACCATGATTCGGCCACGCTTGTGTTGTTGGTTGTCTTCCATCCCAGGTATTCTCTCATCTTTGCTTACCATATTGCTTTGCTTTCTGATTTGGAAAATTTACCGTTGGCATCTTCTATTGATTCATTTTTTATTTTCTTCTCATAACTTAACTCCAAAATTCGATCATCCAGATCCATACAACAACTTATTCGAATTTAGAGATTTCTAAGCTCAATGATGGCTTTTTAGTGTTAATGCTCCTTTTTACGTGTTTATCACGCTTTTGAGTTGCTTAGTTTACCATGTTGCTTGGCTTTCTGATTTGGAAAATTTACCATTGGCAACTGCTATGATTTATTTTTATTTAGTTTTAATAACTTAACTCAAAAATTTGATCATCCTCGAATTTAGAGTTTTGTAAGCTCTATGATGGATTGTTAGTGTTGATGCTCCTTTTTACGTGTTTATCACGTTTTTGAGTTGCTTAGTTTACCATATTGTTTGGCTTTCTGATTTGAAAAATTTACCTTTGGCATCAGCCATAAATTCATTTTTATTTACTTTTCATAACTTAGCTCTAAAATTTGATCATCCAGATTCATTTTTATGAAATTTTTTTGACAAAAAAAGAGGAAGAGATCCATACAACAGCTTTATGGAGCTTATAGTTTTTAAGCTCTATGATGGGTTTTTAGTGTTGATGCTCATTTTTTTTTCATGTTTACCACGCTTCTAAGTTGCTTAGTTTACCATATTCCTTTCCTTTTTTATTTGGAAAATTTACGGTTGGCATCTGATATGGATTCATTTTTATTTAGCTTTCATAACTTAGCGCTGAAATTTGATCATTTAAATCCATACAACAGCTTATTCAAATTTTTAGTTCTATGATTGGGTTTGGGTTTAGATGTTCTTCTACTTTCCATGTAAACCATATATATATGTTATCTCGTTTAACTTTCTGATATGAACTATTTGCATGTAGAGACTATTCTATCTGTCAGAATTTACCATAGCAACTCTTACTTTAAATTTCTGGAGATCCAAAGTGGTAGGTATTAGTGTTGGGGTGCTCGTCCTTTTGCGTGTTTATCACACTTAGTTTGTTTTTCTTTTTTTTTTTTTTTTTTTTTTTGCTTTTTTGTTTTTGTTTTTTTTTTTTTTTTTTTTTTTTGTATTTTCATTTCAGATGTGAATGTTTAGCTTGTCGATCTCTCACGCGTGCCCTTTGAATTATCTTTTCAAAATTAGGTATGAAATGAAATGTGATAATATAGATCCATACCAACTGTGTCTTATACTTCTACAAGTTTTTGAAGCTCTATGATCTGATTTTAGTGTTGATGCTTCTCTTTTTCGTATTTATCACGCTTTTAAATTTTTTATTTTTATCATACTTTGCTTTCTGATTTGATTTTTTTTTTTTTTTTTTACCGTGTGAATCACCTATGGATCTATTTTTAAATATTTTCTTAACTTTGCTCTGAAGTTTAATCATATAATACAATGACTTGTTCGAATTTAGAGTTTTGAATCTCTATGATGGGGTCTGGGTTTTGATGTTCTTCTATTTTGATATCTCTTTCGTATTCTGATATGAACATTTTTCATGTAGATCTCTATAATGGATGCTCTAGCAACTCCTGTCAGCCAGGAGGTCATCTACTTGTATCACTCAATTGATCGAAGGCTGTACGCGATTCTCGCTCTGGAATTGTGCGTAGACCCAGTGAAGGCCTTGCATATAATGGCCTTCTGGATCTCTCTGGAGCGAATCGGCTTCCGCAACACAGTGGGTAGAATTCTCTCGCTTTCTCCTCCAGTGATAACCCAACTTGCAAAAGAGGCGATATCATGCCTGAATTACATAGAAAACAGTCGTTTTCTGTTGCTTTCCGGCTTAAGCGTCTCTGAAACCCAACGCTTCATCAGTGAGAAACTATCCCTTAAGTTCCTTTCTGAGAAGATGCCTGAGATTGCCCATCACTTGGCTCAAGTCATGAACCTGGTGTGTGATATAGCGCTGAAGGACATTATGAGGGAAGCCCAGGAAAGAAATGCTGCCTGGTTGAGAGCGGAGTGGGACATGACGATCTCGTCATTGCCTGATCCGGCTTTTCTCATTGGTGGAGATGAGCGACGACTTCCTCGTAAGGTGAATCCAGATGACAGGACGCTATTCGTCACATTTTCTCGCGGATACCCGGTTGTGGAGAAGGAGATGCTCGACTTCTTAGTTGGGTATTATGGCGATTGCATCGAGTCTCTCCACATGCAGGAAGTGGAGTTTGGTGAGCAGGTGTTGTATGCTCGGGTGGTCTTCCGCACAGTGTCTACACTCGAGCACATTCTGTCGGGGATGGAGAAGGTCAAATTCGTCGTTAACGGGAAACATGTTTGGGCGCGCAAGTTCGTGCCCAAGAAGGGCAAGGCCTCTAGGAAGTGAGGGGTGCAAGCATGTCTAAAGTACGTTGTCGGGCTCGTTAGCCGTTCTCTATGGTCAAAGGTAGTAGGATTTGCCTATATGGGTTATTAGTATGAATGTTATTTCCATTTCCTAGTATTTATGATTTGAACTCTAGTTGATGTAAACTCTAACGGAATTATCCGAATCAATTTCTAAGTTTTTATGTCGTGTCATAAATTCTATTTTCATCATTCCTTCTTCAGTTCCGATAGTTTTAGTATGTAGCAGCCAGAATGGGCAAAAATGCAATTGATGACTGGTGGCATATCTCAGCAATGTTACATACGATGATTAGTGTGATTAACTTGAGGTGATCATTGAGCTTTTATTATGCTCATGCCAAACTTTTTCAGTTACATGTGGTTTCACAATATTAAAAATATTAATTATCTTGTATAAATTAAATGTAAGAGTTTAATAGGAAAGTACATTTAATATTGAGGACAAATTCTTTATTTCAAATTGTTCGTATAATGAAGCCACATGTCTACTGAAATTGTACACAAATTATTAAGTAGTACTTCATTATGTTATATAGAAAGACGCATGAAAGGGAAAACGGGAAAACGTTTGCCACATGTACAGAACCCTATTATTAGGTGGGACTGTCATAAATAAGGACGAAAGCTATTAAAAATTTACTATTAAGTCTAAAAAGAAAACACTATTATTAATGCACTTAGGGAAAACTACTTAATATGAAGGAAAAATGTCCTTAAGTATATTTAAGGAAATGTTAGATAAACGTCTCCTAAAAAATGTTAGATAAACATGATTTAGTGAATTCAACTATTTTTTGAGATGTAATGGATCATTAAATGTTATTGGGTTACTTGACCCAATGTATCATGAACCTTTACATTTTTAGTCAATTCCAGCTATTATAATAAAGTGAAACCCTCAGAAAATTTGAGTGACTTTTGCACAAATAAATTTGCCACCTCGTCACGCATGTGAGATAATTGTCCCTCCTTAAGACCAGCTAACAACGTCTCACTGCTCCACGTAAATCACATTTTCCGAAGGATCTCTCTCTCTCTCTTCCTATCGCCTCTCCTCTGAATCAATTGAAGAGCTTCTGAGGAAACACGCTCCACTATCACCCTGCGTAGCCCAATTCTAGAATCAATTGAAGGCCTTCTATGATTGCTACCAATTGTGTTTGAAGAACAAATAAGAAATGTGTAATTGGCATTACTTTTACTGCCACAAATTCGCTAGACGATCCTCAATAATTGGGTCTATTTCCAATATTTTTCTCCTTTTCGATCGCGCTCCATCACAGTTTAACGTGTACGTGTGAGTTGGTAGGGGGTCCAAGCTCGTTTTCGCTCGTAATATATGTAGGTGGAACATTTCCCTCTTCAACCTATGTCGCAATTTGACCTACCGGTCGCGCACCATGTGGGCTCTAGGCCCAATTTCGATTATGTGACAGGATCTGCAGCGCAACATCCTTGGTCTTGGTACCATGTTAGGACCCTTAACTCTTTTCGTTTCTCTCAAGTTAACATTTGACATGTATTTTACTATCTTATCCTAGTTTGGGTGAAGTTCCAAACTTACCCTCTATCTTCCTCAAACACTACCACCACTCATTCACCTACACTACCACCACCAGAAACGATAACAAACAATAACCCACATTCGTCTCATACTCTCATTCAACCTCCATCTTCACCACTTCCACCTCCAATTAATCCATCGAAACCTGCCCTAATCTCAATTCCAATGTTACCATTGCAGACCAAAACCTGAACTCACAACACCCACTTCGCATCACAGAGGCGGTTCACTTTTTATTTGGTATTAAATGGGTTTGGGGTTTTGATTTGATGTTCCATTGTTCTGATTCAGTTATGGAATATAGTCAGACATAGGGGTGTTCATAAACCGACCGCACAGGCAAA
This sequence comes from Linanthus parryae, assembly GCA_023055425.1. Taxonomy (NCBI): domain Eukaryota; kingdom Viridiplantae; phylum Streptophyta; class Magnoliopsida; order Ericales; family Polemoniaceae; genus Linanthus; species Linanthus parryae. Next base: position 119,776,497 of record JALGPY010000004.1, on the reverse strand, counting down.
ATCAGACCGCACCAAACCGTAGCGTACCTAAACCGATGGTTCAACAATTTTTTTTTCTTAAAAAACGGTTTTATTATTTTTGAAAACCGAACCGGGCACCGACCGAACAGTGACCGAACTGACAAAACCGAAAAAACCGCACCGCACGGAGAAAAGATTTTAATAAAAATTTTAGTACTTTGCTTACTACCTCCCATGTTGTGACTCACTCTTCAAAGTTTGAGTTTAACACTTGAAGTTGTACAACCACACCATAGTCTTAATTTACTAAACAAAAAGTTATTTTGCTTCATGCTCAGGTAAAAGAGAAGTAGGGAGCCAACTTTTTTTTTTAAAATGTTTAGTTTATCTTAGTTTTTTCTAGATGTATTCGGTAAGTAACAAAGATATAGGTAAACCATTCTTTTTATTATAGCTATTTTACGTTGTATGGAAGTTAGAAATTAGTACATAATATAATGGATCCAAACCGAATGGTTTAACCAGACCGAACCGTAATTTTCGGTGTGGTTTTTAATTTTGAAGTTTCAAACCGAAGGTATTTCGATTTCGAAAATATTGAAACCGAGCATTTCTTTTTTAAGTATCTCATATCCTCTAAAACCGACCAAACCGGACCGTGATCACCTCTAGACAGGAAACTGGAGGAGGAGGTGGAGGAAAGTAACTAACACAAGACCCAAAATGCACTCAACCATTTTGTGTTCACTACTAGAATCAGTGGTTATTACGGCCGGTATATTTCGCCACAAATGGTACCAAAATCGCCACAAAAGGTATTTGTGGCGGATTTTGTGGCGGCTTTTTTCCGCCTCCTCAGCTTCGCTCGTAAAAAGCTTGTGGCGGATGTCACCCGCCGCAAAAAGTTTTTGCAGCGGTCGTAGTAGCGGCTTGTTACCCCCGCAAATAGAAAATCTGGCGCAATTCTTTTGTCTGTTGTGTCGCACCTTGACCGCCACAACAAGTTTTTGCCGCCACAAATTAACATGTTTGGCGCTAAAATTTGTACCTGTTGCCACCACTCATACTGCCAAAAATAGAAATACTAACTGCCACATTAACTTTTTTGCGCCAATTTTTGTCAGTGATTTTTTTTGGCTTTTTTTCCAGCACAATTCTCATGTGATGCAGGAGCAGACGATCCAGATGAAGCTGAACTATCAGATGCGACTAATTTGGCGCTTCTCTACCATGAGATGGAAGATAAGCGCAAGGGACGGAAGAAATTGCAGCTTTTGGTGTCGCCGCACTATTTGGGCCATAACTTTGGCTACAGGTATCAGAATGACGCGAGCCACCCCAATTCGGAAAGCTCTCGACGAGACGCAAAGTGTCCCGATTGAGCTACGCTAGCTCCATCGGGGTCCATCTTCATCCTCAAATTCCACTATTTGACCTATCAAACGGACGTTTTTAGTTTTTACTATTTTTGGTAACATTTCCGTTTCTTATTAGGACCTCAGCTTGACACCGTATTGGGTCAAACTTTCACGTACGTGTTTCTTTCAATAAGGCCAAACTGTTGGGCCAATTTCGGGATTTGCCATTTTTAGCATATTTTATGATTTCTGCTATATATGCCCGGCTTGTGGGCAGAATTGGGCAGTTTTTGATCAATAGATATTTTCTTCGAACCCTAGAGTCTCTCTACTGGTTTATGCCTTTGTGTTCGTTGTTCTGCTGCGTTTGATCCCTCGCCTTGATTCAATTTGGCGTCAGGTTGGTATCAGAGCCTGGTTCAACTTGGGAGGAAGATCATCATCGACGATGCCTCGTGGACGTGCTCGTGGCCGTGGGCAGCATGTTGCTGAAGATGCCCCCCAGAGAGAACGAAACCTCGAAGACGTGATGAGGATAGAAGATCTGCAGCGACAGAACCAGGTTCAGCAGCAGCGAATCGAAGAGCTGACACGGCGCCTGGCGGCGCAAGATCTGGATGATCAGGAAGACTCAGACGACGACTCAGAGACGTAACTCGAAAACCCGTACCATCCCGAACCACGAGTTCGGGGGTACCGTGGTCGTGACGATCATCGCAGCGGTTTAGGCTTCAAGGTCGAGATCCCTAGTTATTCCGGTACCCTTCAGGCCGATAGATTCATCGATTGGCTGAACGAGGTGGATCGGATCTTTGAGTACAAGGAAGTTTCTGAACGTGAGAAGGTGAAGTTGGTCGCAATCAAGCTCAAGGGCAGAGCTTCAGCATGGTGGGAGCGCAGTTGCAACGTTCTCGTGAGAAGCAGGGAAAACCGAAGATTGCTGAATGGGAAAAGATGAAGAAAAAGATGAAGGCTCACTTCCTTCCCTTCGGCTACACCCAAACCCTATATCAGCGTCTCCACACGCTGAGGCAGGGTGTTAAATCAGTGGAAGATTACACTGAGGAGTTCTACCAGTTGATCGCCCGCAACGACCTATCCGAAACAGAAGAGCAGCTAGTAGCACGGTACTTGTCAGGTTTGCGACAATCACTGCAGGATGTTCTATGCCTGCAGACTTTCTGGACGGTCTCAGAAGTTTACCAAAGGGCTCTTACTGTGGAGAAGCAACAGAGCAGAAAACCTGCATTGAGGGCCGATCAGACCAATCGATCGACTCGATCTCAGGATCCCGACCAGCCACCCAGTCAGCACATGGTGCATCGAGTAGCGGCTTCAAGTGCTACAAGTGTGGCGAGCCAGGACACAGGGCGACAGAGTGCAAGAAGCCGTTATTGCAAAATCCGAAGAGTTTATTCATCGAAGAGGGTACTACGGACGAGGTCGAAGAAGCGGAGTACCAGGGAGACCCCGTATATGATGACTACGGAGATGAAGATGTGCTTTACAGGGATGGTCATGAGAATCTGGTCGTCCGTAAAAACTTTCTAACTCCCAAGGGTGAGTCGGAGGATGATTGGTTGAGGACGAATATCTTTCACACTACCTGCACAATTGGGAAGAAGGTTTGCAAGATGATCGTAGACGGCGACAGTTGCGACAACATAGTCTCTGAAGAAGCTGTCAAGAAATTGCAGCTGAAGACGGAGCAGCATCCTGCGCCTTACAAGCTGTCATGGTTGATCCGAGGTTCCGAGGTAACAGTTGATAAAATATGTCTTGTTTCTTTTTCAATTGGTAATAAGTATCATGATAGTCATTGGTGTGACGTGGTAAAGTTGGATGCATGCCATGTTTTGTTGGGTCGTCCGTGGCAGTATGATAGTCGTGTGTTCCATGATGGGTACAAAAATACCCATTCGTTTGTGATGAAGGGGAAGAAAATCGTACTAGCTCCACGACGGGAGGGTTCCACTCCGGCTCCAACCGCGCCGGCTAACCTTCTTTCTCGATCCCAGTTCTTGGGGGAGATTCAGCGGGAAAAGTTGTTTATGCGTTGATCCCTTCTAATAATAGTGCCAGTAATGAGGAATCTGAATTACCCCCTGAGGTGAAGCAGGTTTTGGATGAGTTCTCCTACTTGATGCCAGAGGACCTCCCTCCTGGTTTGCCACCAATGAGAGGTATCCAGCATCAGATAGACCTAGTTCCAGGTTCTAGTCTGCTAAACACACCAGCCTATCGTCTCAGTCCAAAGGAAGCAAAAGAGTTACAGAGGCAGGTAGTTGAATTACTTGAGAGGGGTTACATCAGAGAAAGTATGAGTCCTTGCGCAGTGCCCGCTCTGCTAGTTCCAAAGAAAGATGGTTCTTGGCACATGTGTGTAGACAGCAGAGCCATTAATCGGATCACTGTAAAGTACAGGTTTCCTATTCCGCGGCTTGATGATATGCTAGATCAATTGTCCGGCTCTCAGGTCTTCTCAAAAATTGACCTCAAGAGTGGATACCATCAGATTCGGATCAAGCAGGGAGACGAGTGGAAGACCGCGTTCAAGACACAGCATGGGTTGTACGAGTGGATGGTGACACGCTCCAACTGCAAGTGCACAGTTGTCGGTGTAGTGATAATATTCCGGAAATCCGGGTTGTCGAACCCAAGAGACTTCGTGTAAATTAATTACTAAATTTGTTCTTCGTGTGGGCAAAGCGCAGTTGAGTTGTTGTTTCTAATTCTACTAATAATTAAAATCACGAGTATCTCAAATAATTCAATGAATTATTTCAAAATTAATAAGCACAATTTTTATTTGGTTGTTTCTCAAAATTGGTCAAAATCAGGATATCTCTACGGATCACTAGGTATTTCACACTACGCTGGATTTATGTTCTACTAACACGATGAGTTTTTGTTCTAGTTAAACGAGCAATTTTATATTGAAGATGTCTCAACCAATAACTATGCTTAAACTCTCATAACTGATTCCTCTAGCCTACTCAAGTTTAAACATGCATTACGATATTGATTCTACTCTTTGTTCTTAGCTAACTAGCAAGATTCCTCAACCCTAGATACGGCTAGTGTGTATTTCAAGTTTCCGGGCAACGAACGTAGATTCCTCTATCAATCACAACCTAACACAATCCTATTAATACGTCTACTAATAGAAAAGATAGATGAAAGATGTAAAATACACATAACTAGATAAAACATCATCAATTAAGCTTGAAAGCATGCAAGCAAATCCATAAATCACAATATGTAGTGATCAAACCCTAGTTTCCTACGAGATATCCCGAAATAAGTGTTTAGCTACGCAAAAACATGTTCAATATACAAAGTTTCATGATCAAGTAACAAAAACTAGAGAAGAAACGAAGATTTAGAAGCCAAACGGATGAAATCCAAGCTTCAAAGTGCTCCCAAGCTCCAAAGTGCATCGTTCGTAATGTCCAATACCTCAAAATCGACCTAGACAGGTCTAAAATACGTTCCTAAGTGGCTGGGACTAATTAGAGTTAATTACAAAAAGTTCCCGACAATTTTCAAAAAGTTGTGTTGCGCACCAGGTCGTACGACCTCCATTCCAGGTCCTGTGACCTCTGGAAATGGCAAGAGGAGGTCGTATGACCTCTGAATGAGGTCTTGCAAGACCTGTGTCCTTGTTGCCTGCATGCTGTCTTCTGACCCGCAGGTCCTGCGACCTGAGATTGAGGTCCTGCGACCTCTGGCCAACTATCCACCAGGTCCTGTGACCTCTGAGTGAGGTCCTGCAGGACCTGCTTCCAACTACATAGCTCTCTGTCCTTATTTTCCCAGGACGTGTAACCTCTAAGTGAGGTCGTATGACCTCCCATGAACTTGGCAAAAATCGGCACTTCGTCCCCCTTGTAGCGCATGCCTTCGAATCACTTTCCGAGCATCGACCCATCACTTGATCCTCCATTTTGAGCTCTCCACATGCTCAATGCCTGTAACATCTTCTCATGTGCCTCTCTAGCATTCGAATCATTGTCTCTTGCTTTCCTTCCCAATTCTCGAGCTCGCCTTAGTTTCCGAAGTTCGTTTCCTCTATCCACTTGCTCCCCGCGTGCTCCGTTCCTGAAAAATACAATACGAACACCCCGCGAAGATCAATTCTGACAAAATAGGATAAAAAAACATGTAACATAATGTAGAAAACGCCCGGACTTCACATTCATATCTCATGAACTCATTATCAACAATTAAAGCATGATTTACTCGAAAAGATGCTAAATTCTTCATGATGAGCATACAAAATTAATGTAGCAAAATAAGCAATAAAATAACTCCAAAAACGGAGTTATCAACTACCCCCACACTACATTTTGCTCGTCTCGAGCAAATATCCAAGCCAAATCTCAATCTCTCAACTCAAACTCACCGCATTCGATCCCCATCCAACTTGCATACATTCCCTATTATCGTTGCATACATTCCCTACGCCACTTGCATACGATTATCACAATGCACTCATACAAACATTGCATACGAAACCAAGGAGAAGATCAAACCACCAATCCCCTTTTACTAGCCGACACGACTCGATTATACACAATGCAACTACATGCAAATGCAATATATACAATGCAAGTATTTAAATAACGATTATCTTTTTTTATCTTTCTTTTGCGAGATTGGGCAATCTCCATTAGCTTAAACCGGTTCACACAAAGCGAGAAATCTAGATACAAGGAATGAGTTGAAATCAAATTCGACAACAAGAATCTCCCTAGCTAGTATAGAGAACCTAGCTTTACTAAGTACAAGAACGCAATACCTTTTCATGTGTGCCACAAAATAAGAGGCTACGCTAGGCTAAGCCACGTTCACGGTCCGAGCTCCTAATCCGCTAACGGGTTTAGAATGATGAGGCTTTAGGGACAAATAGGATAATAATCAAGCACGAGTCCTAAAGAGTCACATTCTCACAATTACCACATCTCACACACCCTCACAACAATGATAGAAGCCAAGCCCGAAACTCACCATCTCCGGCCCTCGATCCCCTCACACCCCGGTACAATTACGATCTCCGCGGCTATTGTCATGAATGATGCATAAAACAAAATTTCCCGTTCATGAACTAGTTTCTTCTCCACTCGATCTTCCAAAAAGCTTCCAATTCTTCCTTTATTCAACTCTCCTTTTTTTTTCTCTCTTTCTTTTCTTTTTTTTTTTTTTATTTTGATTTTTTTTCCTCTCAAATTTCTGCACAATTTCTACAATGTATATCTCGAGTGGTCTTCCAAATGTCAAGCCAAAATAATATGATAAGGGGAGAAAATAACCAAGTCAATGCATATGTATCACAAATAAATTCCTCTCCCCCTAAAGCGATGAAATCCACGGTGTAACAAACTAAGCCGCTAACACAATAAAGCACGTGTGGGGATGGAGTCGTCGCAAGCACAATCTCGATGTCCGAAGTAAAAAGTCGACACCCCCACACTCGAATGTAATCCTGTCCCCTCTCAAGTAGCCAATCGAATATATGTCTCGTGCCTAATCCAACCAAACCTCCTACACCAAGATGAGTAAGATCCGGTACCTAGCACGATCCACCTATTAAATTCCCCCAACCCAAGTTTTGTGTGTATTAGATGTTACACACTCACGGCTCTCCTCACTTGTGTCCATGTTGTAATGCCATGGAACACCGCCACACCGAAGTGCGCAAGCCTACTCTCACTCACCCTCGCATTCTCCTCGAAAATCACAAATGACGCGCATGCCATTTGTAAGACTCACACAAGTATATCATGAAGTAATCCCTCATCGAACCCCCTCAACTACAACCCCTCGTGACGCACTAAAGCCGTGATTCAAAACGATTTGTGATGAAGGCCAAGAATCGTCACCCTAGGTCAAGAGGTTATCAAATAAACCAAGGTTCAGATCGGGTTTTCTAGTGGTCCTACAAGGTGAGTTCTATAAGCAATGAGTGCTCTAATACACAACCTCGCACAGCTGTTTCGTGTGCCACTACGAGGCGGGTTGGCGACTACCTAAGACGTACACATGAAAGTTCTGCTTGTTTAGCTCACACCTAGCTCAACTCTTGTAAGAAAACTAGGCACACACTTTAGATTTGAAAAATTAAGTCCGTGTGTAACATAGGCACGCATTCCCGTAAAGAAAGTTTCTCTATACTTACTAAGAGAAACTCACACCGTCACTCTCGATCGCAATTCATGCCCTATGCCTAAAAACCTCACACTTCTCGATTTTGCCGAATTTTCAGCTTCTTTTAATTGCCCTTTCTCAAATTTTTAATTTTTGTTTTTTTTTGTTTTTTTTTTATATATCTATACTACATGCACGGTCTACTCGACCAACGACTCGAAATGGTGGGATGTCTCAATAATATAAACGTGCAAACATAATCATGAATAATAAAAAGAAAAATAAGGACATAACTAAAAAGCTGACTACATGTGACAGGTGAATGCAAGACTCGACTCGACACTGGCTAGTAAAAAGTAAAACTCACCCCCACACTAGAATGCTTCGTTGTCCTCAACGAATTTAGAGATTTGGTATAGGACTCAGCAATCAATGCGGAAGGCCAGTAGATGAGATGGAGCTATGACATACTTATATAAAATAAACACAAAATTTAGCAAGAGAAAAAGATACTCACAACCACCTCAAGGGTGGGGACGAAATCACGCCAAGCAGTCCCCAAGCACTTTAGTGGTGCCACCATGTTCCTATACAGTCAATGTGTACTCGCACACCGGGGTCGACTGCCCTCCTCTACTAAAATCCATGTCTGAAGAATCCCCAACTCGCATGCACGAGTCCCTGTTAATTTCATGTGTGCCATGGCACACCGGGGTAGATTCTCCCCTAATCTGCTCAAATATGTCACTTGGAAACAAATGTTAGTCCCTCTCTCTCTCATCTCTCCAAAATAAATAAACAAAAAACACGCAACTGTATTAAAAACTAACTCCCTAAATTAACGCAATAAATAGGTTGGGTTGCCTCCCAACAAGCGCCGTGTAATTTAAGGTCGACGACCCGAACCAGTTACCTCAAAGAATGTTAAGGAGGTCTAGCACGACGTGCCTCCTCCTTTAATTTCTTGTCCTTGATCTTTTGCACCACATCATGTGCACTCACCACATTTGGCTTCTTTTTGATTCGGGTGGATCGGGCTGCAACACTGTCGGTAACCCAAGAGTAGAATCCACACGATCTTCTCTAAACTTGATCATGGCCAATTTATTCTTCCCCTTGCTCGGAACAAATGCCTTGAACACGAGTGATGAGTCCAGAGCCTTGATAGTCAATTCCTCAGTCTCTAGATCCACATTTGCGCGCATTGTATTCAACAACGGTCTTCCAAAGATGAGTGGAACATCGCGATCCTCCTTGATATCCACTATCACAAAGTCAGCTGGAAATACAAATGCACCCACTTTGACGAGCAAGTTCTCAATCACCCAATTTGCCGTAACTATAGAATTGTCTGCCAATTGCAGACCCATCTTCACAGGGGTCGGTGCACCAATGCCCAATCTCTGAAACAGAGACAATGGCATGAGATTAATACTCGCGCCCAAATCACAGAGACCATGTGTATGATATCCACCCCCAAGAGTGCAGCCTAAAATGACACTGCCTGGATCTCTCATCTTGGGAATGTCTCTTTATATGACAGTGCTACACGTCTCTGTTAGCTTAACCGTGGCATAGGGCTCTATGCTCTTCTTCCCCCATAGAATTTCCTTCAAGAACTTCTTGTACCTGGGAATCTGAGCAAGTGCTTCTACAAGAGGAATGTTGATATGAAATTGTTTGAATATATCCATAAATCTCCCAACGTGTTCCTCATCATTCCTCTTTATCGCCGCCGGATATGGAATTCGTGGCTCATAAGCAGCCGGATCGGGAGTTCTCTTGGACTCTTCTTTCTTCTCAACCGTGTCCTTTGATTGGGGACTCACGGCCTTGGGAAACTCTTCACGCAATTCCTTCTCTGTAGCTTTTGTAGCTTCGGCTCTCGCATGGCTAGGATATGGAGGATCTTGAGTAGTCACACCACTGCGAGTAGTAATAGCTTTGAGCTGCTCAGTAGGAAGAATGGTATTGGAAGGAAGCATACCTGGCGGAAATTTAGCATTCTGATTGGCAATCTGCCCAAACTGAGTCTCGTGGCTCTTTATTGTTGCTTTCATTGAGACAATCGTTCTCTCCATCCCGTATTGATTAGCTAGTAACTTTCTCAATAAAGCATTTGTCTCTTGTTCCTCTTGCCGCGGAGCTTGCAGCTGCGGTTCTTGTCTCTGAGCCTGGTATGGAGGATTTGGCTGTTGACCCGGTGCATATAACCCACTGTTTGGATTGGCATAGCTAAAGTTGGGGTGATTACGGTTGTTGGGATGATAAGTATTCGGCCACTGCTGCTGTCTTGGTGGACCCAAGTAGTTCACATCTTCAATTGCAACGCCATATCCCTGATTCTCATCTGCCATCATCTCCCCCACAGACTTTACTCGTGCTGATGGATTCATACTGCTGAAAGCCGAAGTCATGACTGCCATTTGCTGCTCAAATTTCTGCTCCACCATTGCTTCAATCTTGTTTACCAGTGCCCCATCAGATTTTGAATTTCTACAAGTCTCGGACCTCGTAGACTCACGTTTTGCCACATTGTCCAGCAGATCCCGACATCTCTGTATTCCTAAACCCATGAAGTTTCCTTGAGCCATCATGTCCAGCTCATTTGCTGTCTCCCTGTCTAAGCCATTATAGAAATAGTGTAACAGTTTGTACCATGGCTCCCCATGAGTAGGACATTTGCGAAGAAGCTGGTTGAATTTCCTCCATGTGTCTCCCAAAGAATCATCTTCTTGCTGAGTGAACTTTGTGATGTCAGCCATTCTCTGTGCAACCTTGGATGGTGGAAGATATTTCCTGAGAAACTCCTGGCAACATTCTGCCCATGTAGTGATACAACCTGCTGGAAGCTCCATAAGCCACATCTTTGCTTTTCCCGATAAGGAGAAAGGAAAAAGCATGAGCTTTACTGTCTCGAGTGAAACTCTCTGATCATATATAGTGGAGGTAATTTGCTCGAAATTGAGCAAGTGCTCGTGTGGATCATCACCTGCAGCTCCAGTAAACAGACACTCATCTCGTACCATGTTGATCAACGGTTGTCGAATCTCGAAATGGGCTGCATTAATCTGAGGCCTGACAATGGTGGGCTGATATCCCTCCGGTGTAGTCCTGAAGTAGTCCACCAAAGGACGCTCATCCTCCTCAGCATTGTTGACTTGCTCTACCACATTCCGACCGTTGTTGTTCTGATTATTACCCCCATTATTCCCATTGCCACCGTTATTTTCGCCAACTACTTCCGCACCAGGAAGTTGTTGTGGATTCGGGAGGTTCATGCGATCAATCATTGCCTGCATCTCAGCCATTTGAGCCCTGAGCTGCTCAGTCTCCCTTGCTCGACTTGCTGCATCTTCCACAGCTGCAGCTCTAGCTGCTTCTGCATTTTCGAGGCCTTTGCGGAACCTCTCAAACTCAGCTCTAGTTTGCTCGTCCATCTGAACCGAATTTGCTTTCCTCTTGTCTCTACTCTGTGCTCGCAATAAGGATTCCGGGTCTTCAAGTGTTGGATGCAAAGGCTCGTTTCTAGAACGTGACATGAACAAAGTGAATCAGACCTGAAAACACGAATCACACACAGAAAACAGGTGAGTAACAGATATAAACTGAAATAGTAAATCCCTAAAGAGAAAAATAATATCTTATTTATCTGAAGTCCCCGATAACGGCGCCAAAAACTTGACACGCTCCAACTGCAAGTGCATAGTTGTCGGTGTAGTGATAATATTCCGAAAATCCGGGTTGTCGAACCCAAGAGACTTCGTGTAAATTAACTACTAAATTTGTTCTTCGTGTGGGCAAAGCGCAGTTGAGTTGTTGTTTCTAATTCTACTAATAATAAAAATAACGAGTATCTCAAATAATTCAATGAATTATTTCAAGATTAGTAAGCACGATTTTTATTTGGATTTTCCTCAAAATTGGTCAAAATCAGGATATCACTAGGTATTTCACACTACGCTGGATTTATGTTCTACTAACACGATGAGTTTTTGTTCTAGTTAAACGAGCAATTTTATATTTAAGATGTCTCAACCAATAACTATGCTTAAACACTCATAACTGATTCCTCTAGCCTACTCAAGTTTAAACACGCATTACGATATTGATTCTACTCTTTGTTCTTAGCTAACTAGCAAGATTCCTCAACCCTAGATACGGCTAGTGTGTATTTCAAGTTTCCGGGCAACGAACGTAGATTCCTCTATCAATCACAACCTAACACAATCCTATTAGTAAGTCTACTAATAGAAAAGATAGATGAAAGATGTAAAATACACATAACTCGATAAAACTTCATCAATTAAGCTTGAAAGCATGCAAGCAAATCCATAAATCACAATATGTAGTGATCAAACCCTAGTTTCCTATGAGATATCCCGAAATAAGCGTTTAGCTACGCATAAACATGTTCAATATACAAAGTTTCATGATCAAATAACAAAAACTAGAGAAGAAACGAAGATTTAGAAGCCAAACGGATGAAATCCAAGCTCCAAAGTGCTCCCAAGCTCCAAAGTGCGTCGTTCGTAATGTCCAATACCTCAAAAACGACATAGCCAGGTCTAAAATACGTTCCTAAGCGGCTGGGACTAATTAGAGTTAATTACAAAAAGTTCCCGACAATTTTCAAAAAGTTGTGCTGCGCACCAGGACGTACGACCTCCATTCCAGGTCCTGTGACCTCTGGAAATGGCAAGAGGAGGTCGTATGACCTCTGAATGAGGTCTTGCAAGACCTGTGTCCTTGTTGCCTGCATGCTGTCTTCTGACCCGCAGGTCCTGCGACCTGAGAATGAGGTCCTGCGACCTCTGCCCAACTATCCACCAGGTCCTGTGACCTCTGAGTGAGGTCCTGCAGGACCTGCTTCCAACTACATAGCTCTCTGTCCTTATTTTCCCTGGTCGTGTGACCTCTGAGGGAGGTCGTATGACCTCCCATGAACTTGGCAAAAATCGGCACTTCGTCCCCCTTGTAGCGCATGCCTTCGAATCACTTTCCGAGCATCGACCCATCACTTCATCCTCCATTTTGGCTCTCCACATGCTCAATGCCCGTAACATCTTCTCATGTGCCTCTCTAGCATTCGAATCATTGTCTCATGCTTTCCTTCCCAATTCTCGAGCTCGCCTTAGTTTCCGAAGTTCGTTTCCTCTATCCACTTGCTCCCCGCGTGCTCCGTTCCTGAAAAACACAATACGAACACCCCGTGAAGATCAAATGTGACAAAATATGATAACAAAACATGTAACATAATGTAGAAAACGCCCGGACTTCACATTCATATCTCATGAACTCATTATCAACAATTAAAGCATGATTTACTCGAAAAGATGCTAAATTCTTCATGATGAGCATACAAAATGTGGCAAAATAAGCAATAAAATAACTCCGAAAACGGATTTATCAGATGGTGATGCCATTCGCTCTCTCCAACGCACCTATCACCTTCATGCGGTTTATGCATCAGGTTTTGAGGCCTTTCATGGGGAAGTTTGTTGTCGTTTATTTCGATGACATTATTATTTACAGTCCCACATGGGCTGTTCACTTTGATCATTTGCGATCTGTCTTTGAAGCATTGAAGGCGGAGAGTTTGTTCATTAACAGGAAGAAGTGTTGCTTTTTCACTACTTCTGTGCAATTTCTGGGTTTCATTGTGTCTACTGATGGTGTGCATGCAGATCCTTCGAAGATTGAGGCAATTGTGGACTGGCCCAGGCCTAAGACACTGCACGATGTGCGCAGTTTCTATGGGTTGGTTTCTTTCTATCGCAGGTTCATCAGAAATTTCAGCACTTTGGTGGCCCCCATCACTGAGTGTCTGAAAGGGCGTGATTTCAAGTGGACGGATGAAGCAGAGGCCAGTTTCAACCAGGTCAAGAAGATGATGACACAGACACCAGTTCAGGCATTACCTGATTTTGACAAGATGTTCGAGGTTAACTATGATGCCTCAGGTTTGGGCATTGGTTGTGTAAAGAGTCAGTCAGGGCGTCCGATTGCGTTCTTTATTGAGAAGCTATCCGGGGCCAGAAAGAATTACTCGACTTATGATTTGGAGTTCTTCGCATTGTGCAGACGTTGAAGCACTGGCGTCATTACCTAGTGCAGAAGGTGTTCGTTTTGTTTACAGATTATGAGGCTTTGAAGTACATCAATGGGCAGCACAAGTTGAGTCGGTGGCATGCCAAGTGGGTGGCCTATTTGCAGGAATTCACTTTTTCATTGAGGCACCAGGCAGGAAGTTTGAACCGGGTAGCCGATGCTTTGAGTAGACGTAATTTGCTTCTCACCTCCATGAGCAACCAGGTTCCTGGATTTGAAGCATTTGCAGATATGTATGAGGCAGACCCTTTGGGAAGATCGTTGCTGAGGTAATTTTTGGTCAACGCCATGATTTTTTTTTGCATAATGGTTATCTGTTTCGGGGACGGCGTTTGTGCGTTCCAGATTGTTCTTTGCGGCACCAGATTATCAGGGAGCTTCACCAGGAAGGGCACTTTGGCCGAGACAAGACGCTTGTTCTTGTATCTGCTGATTTTTATTGGCCAAAATTGAGTGCTGACGTGGCGCACTATGTGGACCGTTGCTATGTGTGTCAGCGATCGAAAGGAGTTCTCACGAATGCAGGTCCTTACACTCCTTTACCTGTCCCTGAGGCGCCATGGTTTGATGTCAGTATGGATTTTGTTCTCGGCTTACCCCGCACCCAAAGAGCGGCAGATTCTGTCCTTGTTGTTGTTGACAGGTTTTCCAAAATGGCATATTTTGTACCATGTAGGAAGACAATGGATGCAGTGCGGATAGCCCACCTCTACTTTAGAGAACTTGTGAAGCTGCATGGAGTACCACGGTCCAACACCTCGGATCGTGACACGAAGTTCATGAGTCAATTCTGGAAGAGCCTCTGGGAGAAGTTGGGCACTTAGTTGAACTTCAGCAGTGCGTATCACCCGCAGACCGACGGGAAGACCGAGGTGGTGAATCGCAGTTTAGGGAATCTTCTCAGGTGTTTGGCAGGTTCCAAGCCCAAGCAGTGGGATTTGGCGCTTGCTCAGGCGGAGTTTGCGTATAACAGGTCATTGAACAGAACTACGGGAATGAGTCCTTTCCAGATTGTTTATGGTCAGAACCCGACAGGGGTGCTGGATTTGGCTCCAATTCCACGCGTGTGACGCGTTCATCCTAAGACTGAGGAGATGGCAGATCACTTGAGGGGTATTCATGACCAGATGAAGAACAAGATTGAAGAGAACAACAGAAAATACAAGGCTCGAGTGGACAAGCATCGTCGCCAGGTAATATTTGATGTTGGTGATTTTGTATGGGCTGTATTGACTCGTGATCGTTTCCCTGTTGGCGAGTACAATAAGCTCCAGGATCGGAAGATAGGGCCTTGTGAGATCGTGCAGAAGTTCAATGATAATGCTTACAGGTTGAGGGTTCCCAGTCACCTGAAGACCTCGGACGTGTTCAATGTGAAGCATCTCACTCCTTGCTTTGTGGATTCTGAAGACATTGCTGTGAACGCGAGGACGAGTTCTTTCCAACCCGGGGAGACTGATGCAGGAGCAGACGATCGAGATGAAGCTGAACTATCAGATGCGACTAATTTGGCGCTTCTCTACCATGAGATGGAAGATAAGCGCAAGGGACGGAAGAAATTGCAGCTTTTGGTGTCGCCGCACTGTTTGGGCCATAAATTTGGCTACGGGTATCAGAATGACGCGAGCCACCCCAATTCGGAAAGCTCTCGACGAGACGCACAGTGTCCCGATAGAGCTACGCTAGCTCCATCGGGTTCCATCTTCATCCTCAAATTCCACTGTTTGACCAATCAAACGGACGTTTTTAGTTATTTTTTACTATTTTTGGTAACACTTCCGTTTCTTATTAGGACCTGAGTTTGACACCGTTTTGGGTCAAACTTTCACGTACGTTTTTCTTTCAATAAGGCCAAACTGTTCGGCCAATTTCGGGATTTTGCCATTTTTAGCATATTTTATGATTTCAGCTATATATGCCCGGCTTGTGGGCAGAATTGGGCAGTTTTTGACCAATAGATATTTTCTTCGAACCCTAGAGTCTCTCTACTGGTTTATGCCTTTCTGTTCGTTGTTCTGCTGCGTTTCATCCCTCGCCTTGATTCAATTCGGCGTCATCATGCCACCATGTGTGAATCAAAACTGACTGTTTATGTGTGCTCCAAATTTTTGGTTAGCACAATTCGCAACTAATTAAACCTTACAAATATTATAAAAAACACTAAATTTAGATATCCAAAACACTTAATTGAGACATCATATAGATTCACAAATACCACGTCTAGTAAATATTCATCAACCAAAAACTAAAACCAAAAGTTCAAAGTTGAAAGAAACTCTTTCAAGGACAAAAACTGAAAGGAAGTTGAAATTACACGAGAACAAAAAAAAAGTGCTCTGACGACTTCACTATCATTTACCCATCAATCGCCTCAATCTGCATAGTATAATATAAAAATTCACATTTAGCATTTTCATATATAAGTGAACATATCAAACATATAAGCACATGCATAATATATATTGAATATGTATTCTTACGTCGTTTCAACGACGTCTCCCAGAGTTTTATTGCCCCCAGAACGAATCACTATAAGTGTTTCAGGCTTGTAAGCCCTCGTAACACGTACTTCGCATAAGTCGTCTCCTAAAAGCACTCCGAAAACCTTTTTTACTGGTTTCTTCGAGATAAAAATGGCATCTCCAACCACTTCTTTTGGCAATGTTCCTAAAAGTAGTTGCACCTAAGTATCAATTTCAACCTGAAAATATTGCATATCCAATCGGTTTACTAATAAGAAATCTCAAATACAAAATTTGATTCAATTAGTGTTTGAGATTTCCATAACCTAATAAGAACTCTCAAACAAATTCAAAACATAGGGGAATAATTTCTTAGGGGAATAAGTTTTTTCAGTTAAGTTCTTTCAGTTAGAAGATCACTAACAACAATATCCATCAAACAATATATTGTCAAAATCTTAAGGAAGGAGTTTCAACAGAAAAAAAAAAAAAAAAACAATGATTCCCCAAAATCTGAGATGAAGCCCAATAGCAAAATGAAAAAGCATAGTTTGGGACTCCACTTGTCATAGTTTTCTGCTAGATGGATTAATGTCTACTCCTATTTGTTGACTCCCCTTAAGCTATTTGTTGAAAACCTTTCTAACACGTGGTGGGACAAAATTTGGACAGCATTTCACCTAAATATAAAACAGACTACGTGTTCATAGCAATCTCCAATCCCCCATATACGCACTGCCACCGCCACAATTACTACCATCAAAGCAACAGCCACAGTTACTACCATCAAACCAACTAGCTATTTAGAAAAGTTGAGTACTACTAATACCAGTGCAACAATTGATAAGTTGGGTATAAAGCCTAAAATATTTGTACCACCGGTGCAATTTTGCCTATACTCAATATAAATCATTACCTGGACTAATAAAGTCAGCTAACTAATTAGAAAATGGGGTAATAGTATCACTCTACTTATTGGATTCTTTTATACCAGACTACACAAAACAAGCATAAGAACGCAATAGAAGAAGCTGGCAACAAATGAGGTTGCCTCTTTTCGAAACATGTGATCTCATTAAGCCACCGTCTAGCTCCACAATAACAAAACTTTCTACTATGTGACAACCATCAAGATACAGGGTCCTTGTTGCAATAAGGACAAGCAAACCTTCCTTTAGTGCTCCATCCTGATAAGTTAGCTTAAGAAGGAAAGTCGCTTATAGTCCATAAGAGAGCTACATGCATACGAAACATTTCCTTGCTTGTCGCATCATAAGTCATTGAACCATGTACCCACAACTCTTTTAATTCTTCAATTTATAGGTTGTAGGTAAACATCAAGATTATTTCCCTGAGCGCTTGGTCCATCAATAAGCAAGCATAAGATAAAATTGTGGTTGTTTCATACCAAACCAAGGGGAAGAGTTGTAATTTAATAGCACAATCGGCATTGTGCTATGAGCATAACATAATGACCTGAATGGATTTTGAAACCATCAGCTGCTAATCCAAGCCTGACATTGCGACTCTCGGATCCAAAACTAGGATAGCGCTCGTAAAGATTTTTCCAAGCTTCAGAGTCAGCTGGATGTCGCACTTTACCATCTTTAGTTCGTCCATCTGAATGCCACCTCATATTTGATGCCGTTTTCGTAAACATGAATAGTCTCTTCAATCTTGGTTTTAGAGGAAAGTATCGTACTTGTTTAGCAGGAATTGTCTTAGCACCAGTGTCTGTCAAGCCACTTTTGGTCTTTTTATATCTAGATTCATCGCAAAAGTCACATTTTTCTTTCAACTTGTCATCTTTGCAGTATAACATACAATCACTGGGACATGCATCAATCTTCTCATATCCAAAACCAAGTGATGAATTCAACTTCTTGGCGACGTTGTAACTTTTGGGTAAACCTTCACACATGGGAAATGCACGATGGATCAAGGCAAGAAACTTGTCTATCAAGGTGTCACTCCATCCACTTAATGTTTTAATATACAACTGAACAATAATTCAAGGAGAGTGAATGTCTTGCATCCTGGATATAATTCGCGATGCGCTTCCTCTAAAAATTTCCAATATTTCTTAGTTTCTTCATTAGGGTCAATCCTTGTTTCTTCAGGTAAATCATCGTCAAGAGTAGCATTATCTTGCATTTGATCTGCAAAGCATAATTTACTATTTCAACCATATTATTTACATTAACCGCGTCACTACCCCCGTATGTAGTATCTGCTCCATCTGAAGAAGACAATCGCTCTCCGTGGGTGGACCAATGTGTGTAATCGGTATTGAACCCGTGAATAGTTAAGTGAGTATAAACCTCACTTCTCGCAAAGAACTTGCGGTTGGCTCACTTGGTACATGGAAAATATATATTTTCATCAGGACTCTTATTGGCATAAGAAAATTGAATAAAGCTTGCAATCCCTTGCTTATACTCTATACTTAACCGATCATTCAAATAAAGCCAACTCTTATCCATCCGTAATCCAATAATTTATCACATGGACAATCAAAGAGGATGTGGGGGCATGATGGAGCAGTTGAGTGTTACATGTATAATTTGATTTTGGCAATATTGTTATTAGTTCAAAGTATTTAAGACTATCCACTACAAAAAAATCGGTTTATTGCGACAGGTAAAATCGTCGTTAAAACACGAAATATCGTCGTTAGAATGAAAAGAAGACGAGAAAAGTTCGTCCAAAAGCGTCAGAATAGCTCCGTCGCTACTTCGACGGGGCGACAACTTTTCACTGTGGTCGGTAAAAGTTTTTTACCGACCACATCTGTCGACTGGATAGTTTCGTCGTTCATGTTTTGTCGACGACATACCGACCATAATTTTATGTGGTCAAAACTTTTGCCGACGAATAATTCGACCAAACTTTTGTGTTCGTTGAATTTGTGCCGACAAGTATTCTCGTCGTCTTTGGTATCTGCTCGACTGCTATTTTCGTCGTTATTTATTATCTAATTTCGTAAATTTTGTGCTGTTTGCCCATTTTTTTCGTGAAAAGACGACCATAGTACTTTCTTTATTTCTTAAAATGACAATTTAACTCGTCGTATATAGCTATTTTGCTCACTAATTGTTCGTCGAGAAGTGTCGTCTATAAAATAATATTTTTATGAATAAATTTTAAATTCTTGAAAAGAAATGAAATTTCTATTAATATCAACTGAACCTAGTGTACCAAAAATTTGTACATTTACATCAACTACAACATAAAATCCTAACAAACTATATATCATCCTAACCAAAACTATAAACTTAGCATAATCTACACTTGCTAGGTACGTAATTGTGAGTAGGGAAGCTCCGATGTGAACGTGTATCGTGCATAGGAGGTGGAGGCGACCTTGAGTTCTTGCAAGTGACAAGGTAATGCTATCGTCGTGTTTGGAGTATGATTCACAAAACCTGAAGACATTCACAAACACCATATAAATTTTCTGACAAGTATGAACAAGAATTATGTTATGCAGTACAAGGTGTACGCTAAACTAAACTCAGCTAGCTAGCTGTTCACCCGATATACAAAATTCACATTCTTAAATCTGATTCACACAGATAACAACGGACAACTGCCGTAAGAAGGCGCAACAGTGAAATTGTCAAATGCAATTTTCAGCTCTCAGGGAGCCCTCATCTCAATTCAACTATACCGATAAACTTCCATAACTTATGAGCGCATACAATGTACATATAATATTGTGCGTGCATTGTGAATTGTATGCATGGTCTTCACCAGGAAGGAGTCTCAACCCACACCACGCAGGGGTCTCGAGGGAGCAATATGCAGCATACAGCAGTGGAAGTGTCAAATATATATAGTGAGTGTTTCAGTGCGTGTTCCATGCATATCTTCCACCTGGTAGGAGCCTCCACCCACACCACGCAGGGGTCTCGTTTACGATTTTCAAATGCGAGGAACACTCACATGATGTAAAGTATTGCAGAGTAATTTACCTCTATTGGCGACGCAACTTGTCCTTCAACGAAATACTCTGCAAATATTTTGGAGATTTTTGGCCTTGTATTTTTTGGACATCACATAAGGCGCTAATATACTACTAGTATCAATGTTCTATATTATTCAAACTCTACCTGTAATAGGTGAGTGGAAAAAAGTTAGTATTTGTAATGTTGCCACCCCTATTTATAACCTATGAGGTGGCTCATGAGACTATACCTACTGCACTAATCTCTAAACCAGCAATGATGTCTCCGCAACCACATCTTTAAACCCAGCAATGATTAATCTGAAACAAAAAATTTAAACCAGCATTTATTAATCCATTAACCCCCCCACCTCTCCATCTTCTCCTAACCCCCAGGTTCCCACTGTGTATAAAACCAGAGCATACAGCCTTACATCCATGCAGATAATTGAAGTTTAGATTCTGGGCCAGCATGTGGATGTCAAGAGTCAGTTATGTGCTCGCCCCCTTGCGGAAGCGCTGTGATGCATGGAATGGTTACGCAGAAGCTTCTGGAGGGGGCTAGAACACAACGGATTCTACTGTCCATTTCACTACACCTATCATCCACCTATATAGAGTTTTGATTGTGGGAAAGAACGTCAATGTCAACAATCTCCACGAGGTTAATTTCGTTATATTCTGGTTGTCTTGATGTAGCATTGTGATGCATGGAATGATCACAAAGATGTTGCTTCAGGTAGTCAGAATATAATGATGCCAACCTCTGTTTATCATAGCACCACTGCTCATCGATCTTAGATGAGTGCTAAATCGATGGCAATCTCTGTTTCTCATTGCAAAAAAACTCGTCTGAGAACTTCTCATCTGATCAAATGAGTGGTTGTGCTATGGGAAACAGGGGGTCGTCAAGCTACCACTGCGCGGCCAGATAATCATCACAGATAAAGCTGCTGGATTTTAGTCCTATTACTTCAAATGTTTTTCTTCTATTCACTCTAAGTTTTCTCACAGGCAACAACTTATGCATCCACACAGTAGTTACTCGAAAGCTATGTTTGTTAAAACTATTTTCAGAACATTGCCACCCCTAATCAATGAGGTTCATCATTAACCTATACCTACGGACTTGCACTACTCTTTAAACGAGCAGTAATTTTAATATGAAATCACATCTTCAAACTAGCATTTATTAAACTCCATTAATCCCCCCAACCCCTCACCTTTCAATATTTAAACTCTCAATCTTATCCTAACCCCCCATCTTCCCAACTGTGTATAAAACCTGAGTCTACAGCCTTGTAGATTTCACTACACCTTTCATCTTCCTATATAGAGTTTTGCTTGTCTGAAAGCATGTCAATGTCAACGATCTCCACAAGGTTGATTTCGTTATGTTCAGGTTGTCTTGATGCAGCATTGTGATGCATGGAATGATAACAAAGTTGTTGCATTAAGTAGTCAGAACATAATGATGCCAACCCCTGTTTATCATAGCCCAACTCATGATCGATGGCAATTCCGTTCGGTAGCATTTTGATGCCGGAACAATCATAAAGAAGCAGCCGGAGGTGTCAACTAGCCTTTTTATGATTGTTTCTAGCATAACAATGAGATATTCAGAATCTCGTCTACCACCACCTGGGCACGGAGAATCATCACAGATAAAGCTGGCATGGCGGTCTAAAATTTATTGGGTTGCTGCGTGTATGGTTCATCTACCATATTATGCCCCAACTCAATATGTTGTTGTATTCGATGGTTGATGAACCATACTATGCAGTAACCCCATAGGTTTTGGACTTCTAACCCAGCTTTCTTGTGATGCATTGAATAACCACGAAGAAGATGATGGATTTCAGTGTTATTACTTCACATGTTTTTCTTTGTACTAGCTATTAATTTTGTCACATGTCACAACTAATGCATCCAGACAGTAGTTACTCTGAAAGATATGTTAGGCGATCATAAAACAAGGTTTCCCTCTAAAAGGGAATTTCAACATCAAGAATAGACTGGAGAATCATCAACATCAAGAAATATCGGTTTTAAGACAAGGTTGCGCGATCATAAGACAAGGTAGTTACTCTAAAAGCTATGTTACTCTAAAAGCTAAGTTTCCGATCATAAGACAAGGTTTCCCTCAAAATGGGAATATCAACATCAAGAGGAGAGTGGACTTAAAGGAAATGAAAGGGGGCCCCAAAATATGTTTACCTCAGGCAAAAAGTCCAAACAGTGCCCACTCATCCATACTATCGATTAATGTTCTGTAACCTGGAAATGTTACCTGCAACAGGTGATAGGAAATACAGTTTAGTTTTTTTTATTCATGTTACGTTGTTGTGAAAATTATTGATCAACAAGATAATAGAAACAAAGTTTACCTCTAATGAAATTCCAAGCAGTGCACAACCATTATCGAAAATGAACGTGGGAGTGAAAATGAAGTAATTTGGACAAGGGCATTGGTAAGGCACGTGAATTCAATGGTAAATTCATGGATCGTTGCTAGTAGTGACAAATTGGGGATCACTAGAGCGCAAAAAGTTAGCATCCAGTAGATTATAATAATCATGCAGAGGCCCAGTTCAGTACTACATGGAAACAAACAGCGAGCATGAAGGACATCATAATAAACTAATCAGCCACAAATCATCATGACCATTCACAAAAAATTGTGCAGTAACTGTTCGAATTCCCTAAATTGCCTCATTGAACAACATTAATGTACAAGGCAATCAATTAGACAATTACTTGCATGTTTAATGAGGAGGAAAAAAAAGAGAAACTGACAGCTGATTAATTCTATTTAATCTCATACATCCATTCCAAAAGAGTCACAGCAAATTCACTTCTCCAAGGTCTCCATCAAAGTTTAGTCCCCAAAATCCCATTACCATGAAACCAATTCGTAAACGCCTGCGTGAAGAGGAGGAGGTCACCAGTCGTTTCACAGGGCTATCAGGGTCTAATAAGAATGCTCCAATTTTCATCTCTGATTCGTCGGATGAAGATTCAAGGAGCGAGGACTCCCCTTCAGTGAGGTTGTATAAGAAGAGGCAAACTGCAATGGAGGAAAGCCGGCGCAAAATACAAGAGACTGAATGGAGAATCCAGTTAATTGAGCAGATGAAGATTGAAAATTATAGGTTGGTTGTGCCTCTCTAATTCTATGAAAAAACCAGTGAATCCGTTTTCCCAATCAAAAAGAGATACAGGGGGGCTACCGGGATAAAGCTTTCACACAAGCAAGAACCAGGCAAGGCCCCGACAGATGAATAACTCAAAGAGGACAATGCGGACTAGACTTTTATTTTCTGTAATTTTCCTTCTTATCTTTCTCTTATTCATAGTAATATATTATTTTCTATATATGTATGGCCGGTTGTCTTTAATGGATAGTTTTCTTTAATTTGCAATTACATGACTTATTAGCGAAATAAATTCCTTTGGTAATTCATCTGTTCATTGTCTACCTTCTGCGGGTAGCTGCGAAGGACACTTTGACCCGGTTTGAATGCACCAAAGTGTTGTTAATATTTTGCAAAAATATTATCGGCGGGTCAAAATGACCTTCGCAAATCCACCCAGAATAGAGAGGTTGAAAGGATAAAATAACAACTATCACACTCAATTTTTTAGGAAAACTAATATATGCGACATTACAAAGGTGTGTTTTGCCAATCAAGAAGAGATACGTAGAACAGAGACAGACCCGAAAATTGAATGAACAGAGGGATATACGGAGAGAGGCTCATATCTGTACTCATGAAAACCAGATAAGAGATCGAAGGTCACTGGCTGCAAAAAGGAATTTGGCTCGCCATGCATACCATGACACTCTATCGGCTACAGAGAGTGAATTCGGTAGATCAAAATCATCACGACCTCTTCAGTGACCGTGAAGAGGCTCCGATCTGTACTCATTCAGACCAAATAAGAGAATATCGTAGCAGGCTGCAAACAAAAAATTTCCTCGCCATGCATAATACTCTCTAGAAGCTTCAACGAGTGAATTCGATAGATACATATCATCACGGCGTCACAGTGAGCGCTAATAATGAGCAATAAATGCTCAAAGCAGTACTCTGTAAAGAAGTTAGGTGATGATCACAGCACGCTTCAAATAATGCAACCCTTATCTGGCAGGTTATGAAACGGGTGTCAAAATAATTACCATATGCATCATTCCTAACTTTCGAAGCAGTTGATTCATTAAGCCATATATATCATACTTCAACTGTATTGAAATAAAATCCATTTGAAATTCCTCCGTTCATCCTCTATCATGTACAGGGTCTCGTGAAGGCCACTTCGACCCGTTTTGCAGACACACAGCTCTGCAACGTATTAGCCAGCATTATGAGCGGGTCGAAGAGCCTTCAAATGCCCGTATTAGCCAACATTATGGGGGAAATAACTAATCGAAGTAAATGGCGTAAAGTGAATAAGGAACACCTCAAATTAAACATGTTGCACAGATATCATTGGCACCCCTAATCAATGAGGTGGTTCATGAACCCATGCCTAGTAAGGTGCAGTAATCTTGAAACCATGCAGCACATATTTCTCTGAAACGACATCTTTAAACCAGTTTTTATTATCACTAACCACCATCATCTCCATCTTATTACTCTCCATCTTCTCCTACCCCACAACCTCCAAACTGTGTATAAAACCAAAGCCTGGTTTCAAGATTCTCATAGGCCACAGAATAAAGTAAACGCTATAGACTAGTTGCCACATAAGACAAGTTTTCCCTCCAAAAGGGAATTTCAACATAAAGAAGAGACTGACTGGACTTAAAGAAAATAAAGGGGGGAAAAGAATATGCTTTATGCAGGTTCTCACAAAAGGACCAAAAATTTGAACCTTGAGAACATCAGTCTTTGGCAGATGACTATACAGCTCATGTACACAATGTGCACAAGTTGTGTTTTTTTTTTGGCAAACAAATAAACACACACACACACACACAAAACATGCATAAGTTGTGTTAAGGGCACCTTTAGTTTTTTTTATGTTGACAAAAAATATGCAAATTAGCCATCGAAATGTAGTTAGGTATTAATTTAATTAAAATATTACTTAATTAAAAAATTCAATATAATTAAATAAAAAATGAGATCAGGAGACAGTAATTTATGAAAACAAGCAATAATATGCAGTTATTATTGCGTCCAAAAAAACCCATAGTAGTTAATTTTGGAGCAGCAGTTATTTCAGGATTAAACATTGAAAACATGCAGTAATTAACCTCCACTAACTACACCACCTCTCCATCTTCTAACTCTCCATCTTCTTGTAACCCCCACCTCCTCCATTATCTTCCTGCAGTCTGAACGTGTATAAAACAAAAGCTTACAGACTTTTACCATTGATCGAAACTTTTATCGCAGATAAAGTTTATATTCTGCCAAGCTTGTCAATGTCAGGGGACAACACATTACCTCTAGTCAATCTGGAGGATGCTCCAGGTAAAAGGTGGCCATGTTGGTCCTTTAAAGAGAGAAGATAGCAATATGTGATCACCAATACCTGGTGCATTCCTCTCCCACTCATACCATCTCCTACAGCAAACATGTTGGGTTTTGAAGTAGGTAACGCAGCGGAATAACAAAATTTAATTCTACTTCAATGCCCACCACGGATCGTCAGGAAGAGACATCATAACATGATAAGAGACATAGTATTGTGTACCTTTGAATTTGTGAGATCACACGAAGAATGATGTCCTCGTCTCTACGGTTGATCCACGTCTAGAGGTGAGATCCAGATTCTTCCTTCAAACAAGTGCTAGCTTGAACCGGGAGGAAGAGGGAAGAAGATCAAAGCAACAAAGGCACAAAGGGCCAAGAGGGGATCGGCCCATCTTCTTGGCGCCGACGGGAAGGGCGGACGGGGCTAGGGTTTCGGCCCTAGATCTTGTCTTGCTCTCTCTCTTGTTCTCTTCCACTCTCTTTGTTATGTCTAATAACAATTTTCATCAAGTGGGAAGGAAGCTAGAGCCTCCTTTATATACTCCAACAACTCCTTGTTGTTTCCATAAAGGAGTTTCCTAATTCTACATGAACTAGAATTATTCCCTTCCTTGCAAATTAGTCCTACTAAGTTTGCAAAGTGTTGCACAATGATCCTTCTATTAATTAATCAATATTAATTAATCCCAAATCTAGCTCTACTCTATTTGACGTGTGACCCCATAGGTTTCTACTTAGTTGGTAGTAACTCTTACTAACATGGAGCGGTGTCTAGCAACACATCCATGCCACCCAACTAATAGAAATAGTCAGTGATCCCGACAAACCTCTTGTGCCCAATATCTTATATTGCACTTATCCCTTTGTCTCCATATTCGGATTGGACACGAGACATAAATAGTCACACTCGTATATCCAATCCATAGTTCCTCGATCCTGGGAATATGCTTATGCAAGCAGATAACATCAATATCTCCATATTGATTTATCTGAGTCTGGCCAGACATTCAATAAGCCTCATCCCTCGAGTGGCCGTGGATATTTACCCCCATTATGTGGGAGGGACAAATCCTATCTACATCACTACGATCTCTAAGCCTGCTTCCTATCATGCCCGATAGCTATCTTTATGATTACCCAGTTACGGTGTAACGTTTGATAACATCAAAGCACAATATTCCACAACTAGAGTATCTAGTGACTTCAAGTCTAAGGATTGCAATATTATTAGCACTACGAGAAGAGATTGTGACTTCAACATAATCTAATGTATCCTTCTCGTCGTGGGTCATCCAGTATGCCATTACTCCTAATGCATACCCATGTGTTGGATCGTGATATCTCCATATCAATCCAACCCCATACTAGTCTATAGATGATTGTCCCATTAATGATTATAATTGACTAGGGATATTTAAGAATATAACACCTTATATTCTAAGGACTTCATTCATGTTAGCATATCTCCATATCGATAACATAATGAATCGTAAATCCATATATTTGTCACAATTAATTGATTGCTTCTAGGGCACAATTCCAACAGTCTCCCACTTGCACTAGAGTCAATCTCCTGCATCATATGCCTATTGATCTAGCCCGGCCCTCCACGCTTACACTGCGTAGGGGCGAGACATATGCTGGCACCTTGCAAATATTCACATCTTCTCCATCAACAATTTGATTGAGATTGAATATTCTGAATAAATGCATCTTATGCATTAATTTACTCAGTCCTCTATGTTAGAATCAGTGACTGAATCTTGCCTGGAACCTTTCCAGCTCACAGTCGCTCCCACTAAGGCAAAACTCAAAACTTGACTTATAATCTGAAATCTTCTTTGTCAGATTTGAAGTTCGCATCACTGTAACCCCTTACAGCAAACTCTTCATATTATATATTTATCAATAATTCATCCTTAGTGCTTCTCAAGTACTAAAGGATAATCTTTATATTTTATCCAGTGACTCTCACTTGGATATGACTAGTATCTTTGTGTCATGCTTTATGACACGTCTGGCCTAGTACATCTCATGGCGTATCTCGTGAATCTAATTCATACGGTCCATTCCCAATCTAATTGGTAAGACAATTAGCCTTCCAAAGACTAATTCCATGTGACATGGGTAAGAATAAATATTCTTTTCATGTTGAACCATTTCAACACCTTTGTCAATTTGTGTACTATGACCTAAGCTATACAACCATCTTGATCTAGCTCAATAGATTTTCACAAGTTGCTTCACTTAAGTCTACCATTAGAAAGTCAACTCCCTAGTCAATCTACGTAAGACTGCCAAGTAGGGGCAACATTCCCAATGATTAAGTATGTCTCCACATATAGGACCAGAAAAATAACTGTGCTCCCACTAACCTTCTTGTAGACACAAGTATCATCTTCAATATTTGATGGAACCAAACTCCTTTGATTGCATCATTAATTTGAAGAGTCCAACTCCTAGAAGCTTGATTCAATCTATAAACAGATTGCTACAAGCAGGATACGAATGGATTTAAGCATCACAACTGGGAAAGATTTCGTCGTAGTCTATACAATGAATTCACATGAAATCCTTACCCAACCAATTGTCCCTTAAAGGTAATCATATTACCATCCATGTTGGTTTCCTCATAACCCACTTGCACCTTTCAGGTGGTTCCACCAAAGTTCATACTTTGTTGGTATACATGGATTCCATTTTGTATCCCATGGCTTCTAGCCATTTCTGAGAGTATGGCCCACATGTGGCCATCTCATAGGTTGTAGGCTCATCTTGATGAGCAATATATCAGGGGTTATGAGAAATCCTTATTTCTCTAGTCCCTTGACATATCCTACCTGTCCTACGAGGTTCTTGTGTTATCTGAGTAGGTTGCTCCACAACACCTTGTGATCCTGCTCATGTTCCATCAAACGGATCAATGTTCTATTGAGGTTCTTGAAATTTTCAAGTTCTACTGTCCTCCCACTGTCTCTTTTAGAGACAATCTCTACCTAGAAACACTGTGGTTCGAGAAACAAACGGTTTGTTCTCGATTAGGTTGTAGAAATAATATCCTTTTCAGGATATCCCACAAAACATTTATCCGACTTGGGTCCAAGTTTATTTGTAAACTCTTTTACATAAACCTCATAACCCCAAATATTTATGAATGACATACTAGGACACTTCCTAGTCCATATCTCATATGGTGCTTTTCATAATCCGTTTTTGATGGAACAAGGTTAAGGGCGGAATTTGCTGTAATTAGAACATAGCCCCTAAAAGTAAACTGGAAGTTATGTTTGACTCATCATGGTCCGAACCGTGTCCTACAAGGTTCGAACTCTCCTTTTAGACACGCCAAACCCATGTGGCGTGCTAGGTGGAGCGAGTTTTGGATCATATCCAATACTCCCATAGATTCTTGTCAAACTCTTGGCTCAAGTATTTTATTCTATGATCCAATCGTAGAGTCTAAATACTTTTGCCAAGTTGGTTCTCTACTTCATTCCTGAATACTTTCAACAATTCAAAGGATTCTGATTTGTTTCTTCATAAGATACACAAATCCATATTTCTCTGATCCTATCAGTAAATATGATGAAGTACTAAAACCATCTTTAGTATTTGTGCTTAGCGGCCTTCATACATCAATATGTATGATTCCCAAAAGATCATATCTTTGCCTAATAAGTCTTACATGTCTCATATGATTCAATAATCAAATGATTCCCAGAAATCCATCCTAATGGAGTTCTAGATATGTATCTCTTATTTATGGGGCCTTACCGATATTGCTAAAGATAAGTGAAGTTCATATCATTATATGCAAACCTCTAGGTATTAATGTTATAGATGAAATTATCATGATCATGGATATAGAATCCACTTAGACAAAATTGCATTACAATAATGCATACCATAATAAATGGAACAACATTTGTCCTTTTATTATGATAAGGAGCTTTCTTGTCCAAACAAGAAACTATGATAATGGTCCTACTCATAGCAGGGACCTTATCCCTTTTGTCTAATTCATGAACAATTTCTGAAAGGTAGAAATAATTCCCTACGGCTTTTCAGCAACCCTTTGCTTCATAGCCCCACGTGTAGGATTATTTCTTCCTTATCCAATTGTCTTCGTCTCTTGAGATCCTCCACATTTCTATAAATGTGAGATCCTCGTCTAGTATCATATACTCTTGATGATGAGATAGACACATTGAATTTTATAATAAAATACCCAAGTCGGAATTCATAATTCCTTTATTATTTACTTCCAGGTACTTTAGGCATTTTCTCTTCCTCCATGCCACCTTTGGGATCTTTAAGGCAACTTGGTTTTAGCAACAAGCTTGCTTTATACCCATGAGTTCCACGCAAAAACCCTTTTTGCATTTACGCATGCTGTTAACCATTAACATGTTTTTCCTTTATCCCTTTATGAGTGCTTTGTATAGCGATTCTCAATCATATTGAGTAAATCACTTTTGAACAAACACTGTAATTGCATCCAATGCAATTCTTGGTCCATTTGGGAGAATAACTATATATTCTTTATCTATCTTATAGATAACTCCCAGTGTCTAAGCTTTCAATCCTATTGAGATAGTTTAGGTTGCACTTCACCTCTTGCTTAAGCAGTCACACATTACTAACTTGTGTCTTCGCGTCATATCTTGATGAACTAAGTCGCCTTGCTTTGGCAAGCCCGAACTTATTCCATCTTGACCATGACGAGTGCTAAGCTAGAGAGTGCAAAGTGGAGCAACACCTCAAACCTTTCATGACAAGCTCGTATGATCATATCACATGCCTCCAAATTTATCATCTTGCTTCCAAAGCTCAGAGTCCATGGGAGCTTGACATGAGACAAGTTACATCCAAAGAACCATTCTTTGATGTTCTTCCATAAGGCTTTAGTGTGTTTTGGTAGTTGGTGGGAAGAGAAATTTATGCTCTACAATGTACAACATATTTCCTTTATTTGAGAACAATTCTCAATTTTATACCAATCTAGAAAATAGATTCCAGACATCTTGTCCATCTCATGGACATAAAGTCGCGTTTGTTTGTTTAATGCGATGGGTATTCAACACTTATAGGATTATGCAAAGCATTGTGACGTATAACTATATTCAACAAGGATTTAAATTATTAAATATAGCTCCCACTATTTTTCTCGGATTAATAGCCCTCACCATTAATGCGGAAAATATTTTATATATTTTCTAGTGGGTCCAAGATCCCTTTTTCACTTCTTCTTGAGCTTGCTTTGGCAAGTCACCCAAGAGTTAGTTATTTAGGTAGGAACCATTCCAATTGCATCCCATGCAACTCTTGGTCCAATTAGGTGAATAAATCTCTATTCTTTATCCTTTAGATAACACCTAATTGTCACGTCTCTAAGCTCATCAATCCTATTGACTCTTGCCTAGTTGCGTCCAACCTCTTGTTTTCAACATACACGCATTACTAGCTTGCGTCGTCCGCAACACACCATGGAAAATTAAAATCGCCTTGCTTTGGCAAGCCCGAATTTTAATAGGCCATGATCATGAAGGGTGTTTTGGCAAGAGAAGGCAAAACGCTAGATTTATTTGAGGGATTTCTTTTAAGTTGTTTGGTTGATCTGATCAACATGGTCTACTTATTTGGATTGGGCCATCCATAGTAAAAGACCAACCTTGTTTATTATTATCTTGTTAACGTTTTGCTTAGTATCGCCATACACACAAAAATAAATAACAAGACATAAATAATAAACATCCACAAAAGAAAATAACGTGGCATGGATATGGCCCCTAGACTAAGATATTACCAAGCCAATGATAATATCTATATGCCCTAAAGTGACAAGCTCATCTACATGTGCTCCACCATAGCTGCGCGCCTAGGGATGTCTTTTGGCTCCTTTGGTTCTCCAGTCTTCTTCTCCATGTTCTTGGCTATCAACTAAATATTTCTAATTCTAGCCTAACATCTAGAATAAATAAATAACAAAAGGCCTCACATGTCGAGGAGAAAAGAGACGACTCGCATGCCGTAAAACCTAATTAATTATTACATTAATTTGATCAGCTCGCAGGCCGTAAACCAAACCACAAAGCAATAAACATCCACAATCCTAGGCCATATCCATCCACCATGCAACAAAGCACATAATACAGTTAAAACCAATTTTTAACGCGCTTGTTCAATTTTAGTTGTTTTGGACATACTAGGGTTAAAACGGTCCAAGAGATTTATCAAAGAATGGCCGAAATCAACCAAGGAACCGCCACACTAGGCCCGGGCCGGCCGGCCCCTAGCCCACACGGCTAGGCCGTGTGCTAGGGTGTGCCGGCCCCCCTTTTGTGCCGTGTGTTACTTGGGCGGCAAGGAGAGAGAGGGGCGGTCCCTACATGGGCCACACCTCCTCATGGAATTGTTTCCATAAACAATTCATGGAATTGTTTCCATAAACAATTCATGGAATTATTTCCATAAACAATATATGGAATTGTTTCCATAAACAATTCCTTCCTTGTTGGGTTGTTTCCAAAACACCCTGATGGTATTGTTTCCAAAATAATTCTTTCCTTGGTTCCCAAGTCTAGGTGTTTCCATAAACAACTTCTTACTTGTTGCCCAAGTTTAGTTGTTTCCAAAACAACTTCTTCCTTGTTGCCCAAGTTTAATTATTTCCATACTTGGAAAACCCCTTTTCCAAGCATGTGCCCAAACCCTAGATCTAGATCCAAAATCCACACATCTCATGTGATCAAACTCACTAATTTACACATCCAATGCTAAATTAGATATTGTTTATTGCATCTATTATGCCAACTTTTCAGTTTTCGCGTAATAAACAATAATACGGTGAATGAACTGAAATCGTAAACACATAAGATCATGTTATGTTCTACGACCTCTGGCTCTGATACCACTGTTGGGTTTTGAAGTAGGTAACGCAGCGGAATAACAAAATTTAATTCTACTTCAATGCCCACCACGGATCGTCAGGAAGAGACATCATAACATGATAAGAGACATAGTATTGTGTACCTTTGAATTTGTGAGATCACACGAAGAATGATGTCCTCGTCTTTACGATTGATCCACGTCTAGAGGTGAGATCCAGATTCTTCCTTCAAACAAGTGCTAGCTTGAACCCGGAGGAAGAGGGAAGAAGATCAAAGCAACAAAGGCACAAAGGGCCAAGAGGGGATCGGCCCCTCTTCTTGGCGCCGACGGGAAGGGCGGACGGGGCTAGGGTTTCGGCCCTAGATCTTGTCTTGCTCTCTCTCTTGTTCTCTCCCACTCTCTTTGTTATGTCTAATAACAATTTTCATCAAGTGGGAAGGAAGCTAGAGCCTCCTTTATATACTCCAACAACTCCTTGTTGTTTCCATAAAGGAGTTTCCTAATTCTACATGAACTAGAATTATTCCCTTCCTTGCAAATTAGTCCTACTAAGTTTTCAAGGTGTTGCACAATGATCCTTCTATTAATTAATCAATATTAATTAATCCCAAATCTAGCTCTACTCTATTTGACGTGTGACCCCATAGGTTTCTACTTAGTTGGTAGTAACTCTTACTAACATGGAGCGGTGTCTAGCAACACATCCATGCCACCCAACTAATAGAAATAGTCAGTGATCCCGACAAACCTCTTGTGCCCAATATCTTATATTGCACTTATCCCTTCGTCTCCATATTCGGATTGGACACGAGACATAAATAGTCACACTCGTATATCCAATCCATAATTCCTCGATCCTGGGAATATGCTTATGCAAGCAGATAACATCAATATCTCCATATTGATTTATCTGAGTCTGGCCAGACATTCAATAAGCCTCATCCCTCGAGTGGCCGTGGATATTTACCCCCATTATGTGGGAGGGACAAATCCTATCTACATCACTACGATCTCTAACCCTGCTTCCTATCATGCCCGATAGCTATCTTTATGATTACCCAGTTACGTTGTAACGTTTGATAACATCAAAGCACAATATTCCACAACTAGAGTATCTAGTGACTTCAAGTTTAAGGATTGCAATATTATTAGCACTACGAGAAGAGATTGTGACTTCAACATAATCTAATGTATCCTTCTCGTCGTGGGTCATCCAGTATGCCATTACTCCTAATGCATACCCATGTGTTGGATCGTGATATCTCCATATCAATCCAACCCCATACTAGTCTATAGATGATTGTCCCATTAATGATTATAATTGACTAGGGATATTTAAGAATATAACACCTCATATTCTAAGGACTTCATTCATGTTAGCATATCTCCATATCGATAACATAATGAATCGTAAATCCATATATTTGTCACAATTAATTGATTGCCTCTAGGGCACAATTCCAACAAAACATAGCCACCATCTTGACTCACCTCAAGGCCCCAACAGCATGGATCGTGGACCAAGGGAGCCTCAACAGCCTACTTGAACAGTTCAGTTGGACATCTGTTCAAATCAATCAGATGATCGATGAGGAGGAAGCAAGGGTAGCAGGCGACGTTTTTCCAGCCAACCAGGTTGTGATCGCAGATGACAGCTTGAGCTCGAACCTCTGGTACATCGTCCAGTTTCCATCCGACATTGGAGAAGAAAAGCATGTAATGATGGAGGACTACAAGGCAACCTGGATAATTGAGTATTCGGGAAACATTCGGAGAAACACAGGAGAATACCTTCATACGATCCTACAGAAGGGGGGCTTCTTGGCGGAAGGCGGAAATTTAATGGATGTGGTAGAGGAGGAGGAGATCAGAGCAAAGGTGGAAGACCAAAGAAGAAGTGCACCAGGGGGCGTGCTGGACGGAGTGAGGGTGTACAACTTTCCCATGAGGTTTCTTTTCTGGAATTGTAAGGATGCTGGCAGTGGTGCTTTTAGAAGCAACTTTATGGATCTGGTTGGCAGGCACAAGCCAAACATTGTTTGTGTAACTGAAATCAGAATGTCTGGGGACAGGGCCAGATGCATTTTCACCTCTCTTGGATTTGAGAGATGCTTTGTGGCTGATCCATATGGATTTGGTGGCGGCTTTTGGATTCTGTGTGACCCAAATGAGGTGCAGGTGGATGTCATTGTTGTGTCTCAGCGAGAGATCCATGCCTCAGTCCAGATTTGATATGATCACCAAATCTGGTAGTTCTATAATTTTTTCAATCACATGCCTTAGCACATATATATGTACATTAATATTTATGTTTTCGACATGTGAAACTCCTAATCACTAGTTATGAATGCATGTGTTCTTCCATGATTGCAGGCTGCTCGGAACTAACGGAGCCACAGGTGAAGCTGGAGAATGGGCACAGCTCTGCCGACAAAGCTCCTCTTCCATCGCTCGTCTGCCGTTGCTTCCATTTTATGTGTTAAATCTCTTTAATAAACATGGTTTTTATTTAATGTTGAACAAGGGTTTTTGAACCTCCCTCCCATGGTTTGAGGAGGGGGTTGTGCTTTGAGGTTGTAAGGGGTGATTTTTTCCCCATGTATTAATTTATGGTTTTATTTGAATTTTTTTATTTATGCTAGCTGTAATTTATTCCTAAAATATTCTTAGTCTTCTATATATATGCTATTATTTATTCTTCATGTATTAACTATTTTTCCAAAAAATGGACTTTATCAATGTTCAGTTTTAACTAATTGTATAACTAATAATCTGCAATAGCAATTTAAAATTCTTATATATAAAAATAAGTAATTATTCTAGTTTCCTATCATTGAATAATACTCCTTTAGAGATTAAATTGATAATAGATTCCAATTATAAATTACGTGTTAATTATGTGTTTTCGATAAAAACAGTTGCTCATTCCTGTCTTAGCACCTAGTTTTAAACTAGGATTTGGCCAAATGCATTTAGCACACAAATACTTGAAAGCCCCAAAATTAGAAGTTTGACAACATCACCATGAAGAACAAGCACTCAGCCCAACACAGAAGTATAAATTAAACAGCTTTTTTCAGACCAACCCTAGCTGAAGAGTAAGTCCCTCAACTATAGAAATAACGATATCCCTAATCCAACTGCATACCAAACCCCCAAATACACCAGTCCGAACAAATGCATTCGCATACAGAATTGCAGATCTATAGCACGAATCAACCTGATAAACAACGAATTAAGAAAAGAACACAACAACAGCTAATAATGTACGAGAGTTTGAGAGAAGTTAGTCCAAACCGACCGTCCCTGAGGCTAAGCCAACATCAACTCCGTGGGTTCTTGAATCAATACTCCGATGACCTTCAGGCGCAACAGTTGTCGCCGTTCCGAAGACATTCAGTGGTTCCATCGGCCGGGGAACTGAGTGAGTGGTCGCGGGAAGAGCTTCTGAGAGCTCTTGGCTAGTGGATAAGGGTTGAGGAATGAGTGAAGAGCAACGGGTCTATATGGAACTTTCCATAACTGAATCCCTTACAAATTATTTTGATTCAATGTATTTTCCTCCCCTATATTTGAATGTAGTTGTATTACCCTCCCCTACAAATATTTTCGTAAATTATACTTTCCTCCCAAAGTTTCATTGTAATGCAAGTTCCCTCCCCTGTAAATGTATTTTCTTCATAACAGTTATTTCCCGGAGTTTCAAACTAATTTCACTTTGCTTTAGAAACTGACACGAACATTTTTTATTTGGTGAACAACCGACACAAACATTGTTCGTGAAATATACAGGTTATAAGACAATCGAAATGTCGGTTCTAAATTAAGGTAAGAATCGATAATATGCTCTCATGGCCTACCGCATAATAGATCATGCGTTGACTGTGGAGTTGACTACTGCTCACCTTTAACTGTAAAGTTGACCTTTTCTTTTACGTTAACTTTCTTTGTGCGAACCTACTAATCTGACAAAGTGGGTAGACCAAAAGGTTTAATGTTCACAACATAGTTGACTTAGTATAACCTCAAAAACCAAGTACATAGGGTTTAGGGTTAAGGGTAGACCATCATGCATTGACTGTGGAGTTGACTTATGAGCTCAATCACCTTTGACTGTACAGTAGACCATTTCCTTTACGGTGACTTTCTTCGTGCGAACTTATCCATCTGACAAAGTGGAGACCAAAACGTTGTCTGTTCACTACATAGTTGACTTAGTATAACCTCGAAAGTCAATTTTAGGATTTAGGGTTTAGGGTACACTGACTGTGGAGTTGACTTATGAGATCGATCATCTAATTTGACTGTACAGTTGACCTTTTCCTTTACGTAGACTTTCTTCGTGCGAACTTACTAATCTTTCAAAGTGGAGACCAAAAAGTTATCTGTTCACTACATAGTTGACGTAGTATAACCTCAAAAAGTCAAGTATATATGATCATTCATTGACAATGTAGTTGACTTGTGAGCTCGATCACCTAACTTGACTGTACAATTGACCTTTTCCTTTACGTTGACTTTCTTCGTGCAAACTTACTAATCTGACAAAGTGGAGACCAAAAAGTTATCTGTTCACTACATAGTTGACGTAGTATAACCCCAAAAAGTCAAGTATATGATCATTCATTGACAATGGAGTTGACTTACGAGCTCACATTTTACTGTAGTTGACATTTTCAATAATCGTTGACTTTATTCGTCCAAAACAATATATATATACATATACATATATATATATATATATATATTTGACTAAGTGGAAACCGAAATTAAAGGTGACCAATCACTTGCTTCGTAGTTGACCAAACCTTCTAGACCAACTTTCACATTAGAGGTGACTTTTCGGTTTATGTTTAACCATAATTTATATAAGCGATAATTCACAAAAAAAGGCCGGCTCTATAGTAAGCAGCCGATCAGCCAGGGCCCGATTTTTATTAGATTTTTTTTAAAGAGAACTCTATAGTTATCTCAACTAATTGCATATTTTTATGCAATTTCATCAATAATTGTATATTGGTGTGTGGAAGTTTATATTTTTTACACAAAGTTGACCAAGTTAGGATCTTCTTGATGACATATGTGAACAATTAAGTTTTTACCTAATTATAAAAAAAGTTGTACGGTCCTTGGACATGATTATTAGTTAATATATAACACACAATTAAGTAGTAGTTACACATAGCTAGCATTGTTCAAATATCTGTCACAGAAAATGTTTCGGGAATACTTAAAGGCAAAGATTCAATATTACATATATAACAGCAAAAAAAGAAAAAGCTACAACAAAGATAGCAACATCTAGATTCTTCTGGTTCCTTTGCCTTTGCCCCCCACACATGTTGTTCTCTGATCGACAGATTCACCTATTCCTTCGAAGATTTCCACAGGCACTTCAACAATTCTGTTACCTTCAAGTAGATTGACTTTCCTTTCGCGTTCAGGTGCAGGCTTCATGAATTCATGCGATGCAGTCAGTTTCGGTGGGTCATCCTTTTCATCCTCTGAATCAGAGACGACCACTGGAGCATTCAAATACAGTGGAGGCCGTCGTGTGAGAGCACTGGTCACCTCCTCCTCTTTAAAGGTTGGGGATTTTGCTATCGTTACTGACGCACATGATATAATAGAGTGAATTACATATATGCATATCCATATCATCATGGTTTCTTACAGTGACCAAGCACTAGCCAAGCAGCGCGCATAATGAACATCATAAAAAACAATAATATGCTCACATCAGTACTGCACAAGAAAAACTTGACCACTCCGGGTAAATCACAGAAAGGAGCTCAGATCAGTACTCATTAAAACCAGCAGATAAGAGATCGATGATCACAGGGTGCAAAATGATTTTGCCTTAAGCCATGCATATCACACTCGATCGGCTACAACGAGTGAATTCAATAGATCCATATCATCATCGACTCTTCCATGAGAATGAAGAGGCTCAGATCTGTACTCATGAAAACCAGATAAGATATCGATGATCACAGGCTGCAAAAGGATTTTGCCTTGCCGCACATATCAAACTCTATCGGCTACAAAGAGTGAATTCGAACGATCCATATCATCACGGCCTCTTATAGTCAGCAAGTAGTGAGCATGAAGAACATCATAATATCACGAAGAGGTCCAAATCAGTACTCATGACAACCAATATCTTCAATTAACATCCACTAATATCTTGAAAGCAACAATTATTTATGAGACAATGCACCTCATTCAAATTAGAATCATGAAAGATGGAGCACCTACAAATCCAGCTCAAGATTGATCTGTTTAAGATATATATTATATTTCATATATTCATTCATGAGATTATTCATAACTTCCCAAGCGGTTGAAGCATTAACCCATATCATAGACTTGAAGTGAACCCAACACCATTCGTTGCTAATTCTAACCTTTCTTTCTCTACAGTCTACGAGTACTTGTGAAGGACATTTCAACCCGATTTGGAGGCACACAAATTAATGATTGCATCATTTTGCCAACATTAATTATCAGCTGTTCAAAATACCCTTCACAAGTACACCTAGCAACAAGGTCAAGACTTTTATGTACTGTAATTTATCTCATATAATTTCTCTTATTTTTATTAATTGATAATTTCCTTTTTCAATAAACTGACTTATTAATGAACTAGAATTCATTAATTGGATTCATCCGTTCATCCGCTACCGAATGCCGGCACTTGTGAAGGCCACTTTGACCCGGGTTTCATGCAAAAATGTTTTCATTAAATTGCCAACATTATCAGCGGGTCAAAATGACCTTCACAAGTGCCATCAGAATAGAGAGGTTGAACGGAGGAAATAGATAATAACAAATAACAAACATGGAATGAACGGAGGGAAATACGGAAATGGGCTCAGATCTGTACTCGTGAAAATCAGATGACACATCCATGATCACAGGCTGCAAAAGGATTTTGCCTCGCCATGCATATCATGACACTGTATCGGCTACATAGGGAATTTGAACGATCCATATCATAACGGCCTCTTTAGTGAGCATGAAGAGGATCGGATCAATACTCATTAACAAATAAGAGATGACAACAGCAGGCTGCAAAAATAAATTTGCCTTTCCTTGCATATTACACTCTAACAGCTTCAATGAGTGAATTCGGTAGATCCATATCATCATGGCAACTTACACAACTAAATGTTTGGACACATCAGATTATGAACTTGAAGCAATGACATAGGGTGCTTAAAAACTTCATACCGTATACATAAATTGGGAGACATGCACATTTTCAGCTCATCGGTTTCATCCACATCACATTCAACTAGCCAAATTGTATATACATTAAAACACACATTCCTATCTGTATGTTGCCGCATAGATATAGCATTCAGCCCATGAATACACACTATCCAATCAGTTAACAGCAACCACTTGGTTATGTGAGAAACATTATATATATACCACATT
Source organism: Linanthus parryae (assembly GCA_023055425.1). Classification (NCBI taxonomy): domain Eukaryota; kingdom Viridiplantae; phylum Streptophyta; class Magnoliopsida; order Ericales; family Polemoniaceae; genus Linanthus; species Linanthus parryae. The sequence continues at coordinate 119,736,695 of JALGPY010000004.1, read as the reverse complement.
CTACACTCAGCTAGCATATCCGAACACATGATTTACCCATAGTTAAAATGTTTGCAGATATCACAATAAAATTAATGCACATAAAATTTATAAGCATGAAAGATGGAGCCCAGCTTACAAATAAAGATATCACAGTAAAATTGCTCATTTAAAGTCATAGAAATAAAAAAGCTTGTTAGATCTGAGCTCAAGCCACCATACAGACCCAAATTGAAAAGCGCATTTATAACCAATAGAAACTGAGAAGCCAAATTGAGATAGAGAAACAGAGAGCGACGGACCAGTGTTGAGGACAGATGTTTGTGAAGGGTGAGGCATGAAATTTCTCTTCCTGCGCCAAAGCTCCATTCTCAGATTTGAACCAGCTGGTGCCCGATTGAGTCAATGGGAATAAAGAACGATCGATTCGGGAAAGGAGAAAGACAGTGGTGGCGAGAGGACCGCGGTTGTGCGGAGATAGAGAGAGAGCTAGAGAGAGAGAGAGAGAGAGAGAGAGAGAGAGAGAGCCGTCGGTGGTGTCGAGTGGAGGATGATGAGTTATCTAGGGTTCTTGATATGTGAATTCGATGTGGAGGCCGAAAGAGGGAGTAATGGCGGGGAGTTGTTAGTTGGCCAACAGATAGAGGGTGAAATAATTTTTTGGTATGATTTGATTTTGACACCAACACTTGGGGAGATTTCAATTCCCTCCACTAAATTTAGCGAAAATTTCATTTCCCGCCCAAAAGTTTGGTCAAATTTCTGTTTAGATCCATTCCCGACAAAACTGCAAGTCGTTAACTATTTTTTATTTTGGATGACTAGTCGTTTCCCCATGACGAAAACACAGCTGGTCTTTAAAAATATAAAAAACGACAAGGCAGACGACTAACTGATAAAAAAGACTGTTTGTACTGCTTTTAAAGGCCATAATCCTGGTAGTCGAAAGGAAACTGGTCGCTGATAGCAAAATCTGTTGTAGTGATCATTTTGTGTTCAGTGAAAAATAAAGCGAAAAGAAAACAGCTCATACATCTTCATTTTATTTTTATTTGTTTTGAAATGTAGACAGCTTTATTTGTTTGGCTAACATATAATTGAATGTAAAGAAGTACAATCTCAACAAAAGATCATGAAGTGTCAGGTTTTGATAAGTTTTTCCCTCTCATCATTCAATCTTTCCTCTAATGACTCATCATGAACAAAGAAATTTAAGTGCAGAGGCTCTGATTCCTATGTTTTCTATGGTTTCCAGTTTTTGATAAGTTTTCCCCTCTGGTCATTCAATAACGTTGGACTCTGGAGTGTTCTAGTTTAGTTGTTCTATTGCATCTACCCTCTTCGTCCACTTTCATTTTTGTGCTGGTGTGGAATTATTATGCTTCACTCTTGTGAAAAGAAATTATATTGATAGACATTTGACATTATTCTTATGATTCTGCAAGGATGGCCAAGGAAAGTGATGATACGTCAAGGAAGAATGCAAGAAACCATTTTAAGAAGCGTTTTGAGGTAATTCAGTTCACCACTAGGAGTATACTTACTGTTGGATTTATTTTGTCTTTGACGTGGTAGTCAAAAATGAAGTTGGCCTCCTATTACTCAATAATTTAAGCATTCGGATGAGATAGGTATCGGCCAATTAATATCATGCTGGTTGGAGATGGTAGGAACAAGATGAAACACAACTCCTTTCTTCTTAGGAGAAAATTTTATTTATCATGTTAAGAAATGCTGTTAAGCAAGCCTAATCATGCATCATGACAGAAGCTTGTGGAGAAGCAATCATGTATCCCTCTCTAATAGCATAGGCTCTCTCCATTTCATAATGATCTAAGTTGTTATGTTTTCTGCATATCCATTTCAAATGCTGCTGACTACCCGAAGAAAATTATTCGTCTAAGTTCACAGGTTAGAGTTTGTAGCCCTTAAAGTATTTATTAGTATCTTTACTCACCCTTGTCTATGAAATTATCTTTACTGGAGAATTTGGGAGTCCTAAAGATATCAAAGAGTCCGTCTTATCTCAAGAGTTCTTAAAAGAAGTATGTAGTAAGTACCAGGCATACCATTATCTTCACTTACTCTTTTCATGCGAGAGGGCGACAGTCTGCGGTCCTCTAAACCTAATTCTTTGACAATTTTCATCAATCCCTTCAGTCTCCCTCTCTCTCTCTATGACGCTTATCTTTGTCTGATTCAACCTAAACCCATTTGAAATTCAAAAAACTTCCTTCCACTCTTGGACCATTCCTCTAATTGCTACGATGCTCTCAAGGCAAAATCGGATCTTACTCTCATCAGGTGTCGATTGGATCTCAATCTCACCAGTGAAGATCCCTATTTGCTCTCTTTCTCTCTGAATATGATGTTCATATGTTCTATCAAGCAAGTAATCTCTTTTTATCTCAAGGGATGTTCCTTAAAATATATATGGATTTTTGGGATCTAAGTTATAATACTCTCTCTAGGATATGTTCTTTTTCGGGTAGCATTGCATCCCTGTGTAGTCCTTAGCAAAGGAACGGAAAAGATGTAATAGTCTGGATTATGGTTCTAACTAAACCAAACATAATAATAATAATAATTCTCAAACATGAATCAAGTGTGCAGGACATGATATATGAATAATGGGAAAAATAATGAAAATGTAATTGTGCATAAAGTATAGGGACTGCCAGAGCCACTTTAGCCGAGAGTTACTCAGGTTTGTTATGGTTGGTTATAGTTAGTTTCTCATGTGTAAAGGGTGAAATTTGGGTGTTATATAATCACCTAAAGTGTGTTCTTTGGGTGTTATATAATCACCCCTGTGATGTATTCATCTTAAGTTAATAGATCTTTCTTCTACTCTTAAAATTGTTCAGTGTACAAAAGCAAGAAGTAGAAAGTTGCAGAATCGTGTCTATTCTGATAACAATGTCTCATAATGAAACTATCTGATAGTAGTAATCAGTTACTATCCATCATGACTAAAAGGAGAGATAATAGGTGAATCTCATTAAGATGTGAATCTCATTAAGATGTGAATCATGCTCTCATGGGTCCTTAAGTTCTTAAATTCTCCTAGCTGATTTCTTGTTCATAAGTTCTAAGTAAGACCACATTAAAATGTACAGAACTAAGCCTTTACAAGATTCTGGTTGACCTCCACCCCGGAATTGTTACCAACCATAGCTCTCACTACCATGAAGCTCACTTGCCATATCATACTTGATTCAGATAGCAACCAATTTCATACTTGGAAATTCAATTTTCAAGGTAGTTTCTACATAAGTCAGACAACTACAGTCGTATCTTCATAACTAAAGACTATCTTCTCCACAGGCAAAATCAAGAGCATGATAACAAATTCAGGAAAATATACAGCCCGATTTCACATCGAGAAGTTTCTATTCAGAAAGAAAAAATCAATTAAAAAGAAAATTCAAAACATTAAACATATACATCAATCAAGACAAGTAGAGATGTAGTTCAAAAGAACACAAAATTAACAAAAAACACACTTGTTCGATTTTTTCCAATCTGGACACAATCCAGTCCGCTCCACCATTGCGGTAAACTGATACACAAACGATAGAGTACAAAGAGAAAAGGTAAATCAATTCAACAACAAACCAAAGTCTTGAAGATATACATAGGGAAAACACAGAAGATGTTCGACCACAGCCCAGAGGAATCTAGCACGCACCTCTTGATTTCTGCCGCAAACGAGACAGTCCAGTTCGTTGAAGCACTCCAGAACTGGATGCAGGATCGATTGAGGAGTACGAAGAGAATAACCACAGCACAGAGGAATCCCTAATCTCCTTGATCTTCTGAATTGATCTTCTACACGACTTAATAGGGCTTGCACCATATTAGGATCTGATCAACAGAAGTGCGATCTGAAAAGATCCTGTTTAACTCCTACACCACTCCACTAAAATAAAGACGCGGGTTTATTTAGTGTTTTTCATTAAATTCCCGCTTAATATCCTTTTGTGTCTATTAAAGCGCCGGCTCTTGTTTTAGCAAAAAAAAAAAACATAGTTTTTTGTGGCTTTTTTCACACCCACCACCAAAAAAATCAGCCATAAAAACCCTAATTTCTAAGTAGTGGTGTCATTTCCAAATATGATTTTGAGCATCAAGCCCATCATTGTTTCAATATTGGATTTTAGTTGGAGTGTGGCGGTTTGGCGATTCGGGTTGAGGGGTCGTGATGGGATGGAGTTGATGCTGGTAGTGTGGGATTGTTTAGGTGGGTATAGTGATTAACATATTTTATGGTTGTTTCTCGTGGGTTTAGATGATGGTGGTGGTAGACGAGTGTTGGGCAACACAAAGAGACATATGGGGGGGGGGGGGGGAGGATTGCAACTAGGTATTTTTTCTTCAATATTAGGAGTAGAGTTGAAGGGTTTGTGAGTTACATGAGGGAAAATTATAATTATTCATAATACGGGAGTGTTGACTGTCATTATACCTAACGGCTAAACATAAGGATGCAAAGTTTTTTTACCATCGTAAGATAGATAATATTAGATAACACTAAATTTAATTTGGTCAACTAACTATAAAGTTTGTTTAAATATTAGAAAGTAACATACATCTCTCTCTCTAAACTCTGCCAAAAGTACCCCCAACCCTAGCTGCCTCCCACCCCCCACCCACCCACCGGCGGCGACTTTGGAATGAAGGAGTAGCCGCCGGGAAACCTCCACTGCCCACCCCCGCCTACTTGTTGACCCTTTCTATCCTCCGCCTCTTCTACCCGAACCCTCTCCCGCCGCCGGCTTCGCTTGGGAGCTTTGCTCCGACCGACGTCTTCAACCCTTCTTGTGCATTCGCCGAGATTCCCGTAGCCGAAGTCAAGACTCTTTGGCTTGCTTTTACCTCTCACCTGTGGTTTGAGGGTTCTCCACGGAATTCCCACTAACCTGGCACCTCCCCGCTTAGCTAGCCGCCGCCAGCAGTCACGCCACCCACAGTTTAGTCCGATGCTGGCCCTCGTGCCCAAGCTCACCGTTCCAAATCTGCTCGCCACGCCACCAGCCAACGCTGCTCCAGCCGCTCCACCAGCGCCGTCGCCCCTCCATCCGCCTTTCCCCTCCCCTCCCCTCCCCTCATCATCCCTCCCCAGTTTTTTCCGGTGGTCTTGTTGCTGCGCCCCTCAAAGGTCGTCGTTGATCTCCCCCTCCCCTAGGTCGTTGCACCGTTTTGGGGAGACCACGACCTCCATTTAATCGGAGTAGCACAAGTCCTCCTACCCCTTGGTAAGGGACGTTGAGATGGATGTCTTTATCTGTCGCCACTGTCCCTGCCACCGTCCGTGGTTCTGCTCCGCCGCATGCCGCCTGTTCAAGATCTAGGGTTTTTCTTTTCTTTTTGGGATTGAGTCTCTCTTTGGGCCTTCAAGGACCTGTTTCTTTGGGCTTTTTGTCTTTGGGTTGTGTTGGGTTGGGCTGTTAGTTAGTCTTTGGCATAAGAGGCTCTTGATATACGTTGGGCCTGATTTGTTGCTTTGGGCTTGTTTTGTGGGTTCCTTGAGTCTAACCCACTAGGATTCATGGTTGTTTTTTAGGCTTATATTCGTTTATGCAGGTTATTTTCAGTTGTTTTCGAGGGATATGCCCTCTTCCTTTGTATTCAGACTTCTCTTTTTAATGGCATCATTTCGTTGCTTGTGAAAAAAAAGTTAGTTTAAAGCAAAAATATATACATTAACCAGTATCTAAGAAAAAAATTCTCATGTGGGCAACCAAAAACATTCTCACCATTTACCGACGACTTTTATCACCCTTAAAAAAAATCACCAGGCCCCAATGGACTGCCCTTTCTCTCATATTTGCGCACCATGATACCGCCCACGCCCTACGCCACATGGAGGGGGAGCGAGAGTGGGAACAAGAGTGCCTGGAGTGCCAAAGCAATAAATTTTAAAAATGATGTATTTGAGAGCATCGAGAGAGCACTGTGTACACACTATATATTCAATAGAATTTTAGATATAAACATATTATATTTTAAATTTATATGTAATCTATAGTTAATGACAATAATCACAAAGTTTATATATGAGACTGGATCCTCGCATAATGAAGAATGTAATGGTAGTTCAACTTGATTGAGTCCTAGCAACGAGAACTTGATATATAGTGAGGCAGCATGGTACCTCGGTATGTGGTTGATTATGTCCTTTTAGCTGAAATTTTTGTCTGACTTAGTTTGAAGTAGGTTTGGTAATTAAGAGCCCGTTTGGTAATGCTTCTGTGTTTTAGAACACTGCTTTTCGAATCTAAAATTAATTTTAATGTGTTTGGTAAATTTATTTTTTCCTGCTTTCTGGAAAGCAGTTACTTCCCCACAGCTGCTTTTGAAAAGCAGGGGAGGGATTGATTTTCAGGACCTGCTTTTGTATAACTGTATTATTTGACATTCTTATACATTAATAAATATAAATTATTATTTATTGTAGTAACACAATTAATTATTTCATGTCAAATATATTCATTTCGACAGCAATAACAATTCTAAAACACAAATTACCAAACAAAAAATGTCAAAAAAGCTTTCTCGCAACTGCTTAAATACGGAATTTACCAAACACTTTTCGGGTAGATTTACACAACAGCTTTCTTACAGTACTTTCTACACATCAGCTTTCTAAAACGCGAAAGTATTACCAAACTAGAAAGTACGGAGCGTTGGCAAAATCATAAGCAGCCCACTACCCGCTACACGAAACCGTCTAAGCCCAACATCGTCCCCAAAATTTCACCATTGATACTTAACCATATGAAATCACCCCTTCGCTCTTAATCCAGCCCCATTCACCATCAACCCCATGGTCGAAAAACCTCCTTTTCTACGAACGATTCGTTTTCACTCTGCAGGCGGTTCTGGCGTTGGTGATTCAACGGTGCTGCTGGCGGTGATTCTTCAGGATAAAAAATGGTTGGTTAATCGTCTACCACCACGATGAAATCAGCTTCCTTGATTTGGGATTACTGTTTTGGTTTAAAGAAAACCCTATCTTTCTCTCGATAAAGTCGTGGGGTTAATTTCGCAGCTCTGTGACTATTGAACCGTAACTTTCTCTCCAATGAAGGATCACACACCCACGATGCTGCTTGTTCAACACCACGAAGATGCTGATGAACGATTCTTCGTAAAAATAAAAAGGTTGGTTGATTCTTTACTTACTACAATGAATTACTTGATTTGGCTTTGTTGGGTAATATGAGTTTTGATGATTATAGAGGAGTCCATTGTTAGTGTGTGGAACATCACCAACAAAACAAAGCCAATTCGGTGATAATGAGGTAAGAAAAAAACATATATTTCCTGATGGAAAGGATTTGGATTGGTTTACATGAGTTTCTATGCTTTTTATTGGTGAAGAAAACACGTTCATTAGAAAATTTTCAGTTGGAGCGATGCACTTTAAGAGTACTCTTGTGTAGTTAACTTTTAAAGAACTCAAACCGTTCATAAGATTACTTTCTGTATTAGTGATTCAGCACATGTCCAATAGGAAAATAAATTGATTTAACTCTTCCTTGTATCAATTATGTGAAATAATTGAATGCTGTAAAAACTTTACTGGTCTTTGAGTTGCATCATAAGTTCATCCAAGCTGTGAGGAAATAAGATAACGTTCTCAAGTTTGGTAGATAGATAAAACAGATGTTTCCCTTTAATGTCAATTATTTTAAATAACAGATTTCGACAAAACCTAAAAGTTTCGGGAGTTTCCAATCCTACTGGAAGTTTAGTTTTTAATTCAATACAGGTTCACCATATAGCAGCATCTTCTTTTATTGTAACGATGATTGTGAAACTTTTGTGATAGGATCCTGGTATGTGGTAACCACAATTTTCCGGCTACATTAACGGCCAGAGTTCTATAAAGCCTTTGTTAGACATACTTTTATGTATGTGGCTGAGTGTTGGGGATAAGATGAATTACATCCAAAAAGTGAGTGATTTTTGTAATTTTAGGTGGTTAGTCAACTTGTAAGATTTAAGTGAGCCAATGAAATCCAACACTATCTTTACCATGGTTATTGTGGCCAGGACTAACTTTGGGACGCATTCCCATTATCGTGCATGGTCCCACTGAAATGGCTAAAGGTTCTATTTACTACTACCATCAGTCATTTGAGTTTGTCTGCAATATGAATGTGCTGTCTTATATTGTTTGTGAAATTCAGGCACCTATATATTTAGGGGATATCTGCTAAGGAAGTCTGTCTTTTTGAGAACGATGCTTTATTTTTTCTTGAACATAGTACGCTCAATAGAGAAAGTCCCTACTTTTAAATAAAAAGATTACCTACCTATAAGAAAATAGGCATTTTTATGCTGGATTGAAGAATATAGTTAAGATTACTAATCACAGTGTTCTTAAACACTTTTTCTCCAATTTGATGTGGGTGCTGAGACAATTTCATTTTATGCATTTTTTTTTTTTATATTTTCATATCAGTTTGTACCTCTTATTTTAATTTTCTTATAGTTTTTCTTGATGGAGTTGCCTAACATAGTTTAAATGGGTTATTTAAGTTTAAATGCAATTTTTTTTCCAACTATGAACTTACAAGGCCGGAAAAAGAAACGGTATCACCTGAACAAAGATGAAATAATCATACCCGGATTTTGATTTTAAGTTTCTTATCCCCTCTCCCAATTGGCTTTGGTGATATTAAACTTCTAAAGCGGACACATAGGTCGAATGGTTATATCTCTTGGTGCTTAATTTTTTGTCGACCTGAAGCATGCAGTCTTCTGGCTTTGAGAGAAGACAGCATTCGGTTAACTTCCCAGTCCTAAAGTGTGCTCACATGTACAATGATTTGACCTGGGGAAAATTTGCTTTTCTACACCGTGAGAAGCTAAGTATTAAATAGGTCGAATCATGTAGTAAAGAAGTTCTTGGGACCAGTTTATTGAACATTTTTTGTAATTTTTGGAGGTTACTAAGATTGTTAATAAGTAGGTTGTGCAATGGCATATTTAAGAAATTTGGTGTGATATATAGAACTTATGATTGATCTGTAGGCTTATTTTGAAATTAGGGGACCTAATTTAAAACGTTAATTTGTGACGTACGAGAAAATACTTAATAATAGGTAGGTCGTGCAATGGTACATTAAGAATGCACGGAGGAAGAATAAGGAGTCGAAGAAGAAGTTGTGGCAGCATTTTGGGTGAAAGAACAGCGAAACGACTTTTCCGGTTGCTCGTGTTAGAAATCAAAAAGAAACAGTAATTTCAACATCTCTTTCTATAAATTTCAGTTTAGGATTTTTGAAATTAGATCGGAATAGATTTTCTTCCCTTTGTCAATCATTCTAGATATGAATTTAAGACGGAGGGAAAGAAATCTATTCCGATCTCATTTCAAAAACTTCAAAACTGAAATTTATATAAAGAAATGTCGAACTTAATATTTCTCTTTGATTTCTAACAAGAGCAACCGAAAGTCGTGTCACTTTTCTTTCACTCAAAATCCCGCCGCCGCTCCTCCTCCTCCTCCTCCTCCCCTTCTTCCTCTGTGCAATATATATATATATATACATATGTATATATATATATATATATATTCCATTGCACGACCTACCTGTCATTAAGCATTTTCTCGTACGGTACAAATTCACTTAAATTATGTCCCCTAATTTTAAAAGAAGCCTAAAGATCAGTCATAAATTCCGTATATCACCCAATATTTTAAATATACCATTGCACAACCTACCGATTAACAATCTTAGTAACCTCTAATAAATACACAACCATTGCCTGCACCTCTGACTCTACTTCCACAGCTTCGCTTCCTCAACTGCCGTACCGTGCATCTTAGGTTCCAAGTAAATGCGAGCACTTCCTTGAAGTGGTGCATTTCTGTGACATGGTGATTGGTACATGCAAGCATGCTCATACTTCTTTTTCTCCAAAAAAAATATCCTACTTCGTGGTAACTATCCAATTCTATGGATGAGATGAAGCTGACAGTAAGTGTATTTTACAGTTGTTTGTATCAATTAAAGTTAAACTTGAATCCGAATTACTTACCGTGTCTAAGAATGTTTTCCATCTCCTTGGCTGTTCTCCTGAAGTTTCAGTGGGTGGTGATATACTTAGGTAAGATGACCTGATTTTTGAGGTAGCTGGAGTGGAGGATTGTTTCCGCTGATCATGGCGCGGAGTAGTGCAGTTTGTTACTCAGGTTCGTTACTTATCTTAATCGTGTCTTTACGCTCTATGATAACTATCCCGGTACAAACAGTTTAAAACATTGTCAGTCACAAAATGAGCCTTGCATCTTTAATGGTAAAAAATCGGATGTCCATCTATTGCTCCTTATTTCTACATCAGTTAAATTTAGTAATTCGAGATGCCACTACAATCCATTTATCCAGGGGTCTGCATTAGTTAAACTCAGCTGAGAGAGAATGGAAAACTTAGGCATCGAGTTTGATATATGAAATGCATATGGCTCTCTTTTGTCACTTGTGTGAGGTAATTAAATGTCGGCTAAATTTCCAACTCGTACAATTATTCCAATTACAAACAACTAGAATACATAGCACACACGATGTGTGTGCAAACAAAGTATCCCAAAAAATCAAACAACCAGAGTTAGATAATGAAGGCTATACCTTGATGCTAATAACAATCAGGGGATGAAGCATTACCGACAAACAGGTGGATGAATCGGTACTGTAATGCTAATACCAACCAGTGGATGAATCAGATACGCGAAGACGAATGATGCAGTACTTCGTTTCAGGGTTAATATCAATATAATTCTTCCTGTAGCCCTAATGGAGCTTTTCCAAAATGATGATAGTAATGTTAAATGTTAGGAGATAGTCGGTGGAAGCTAATGTCTTAGTGGGTTTATAACTTACATGGGCAGTTTTAGGGAGTATAGGAGTCTTGTATATTTTTGAAATAGTATCTTTGATTTCTTTAATGAGAGGGGCATATGTCCAGGGAAAAAAGGTTTCATCAAAATCCGTATTCCCTTTCTAAACTAGTGTTAGACTTTGACGGATTCTATTCATGAAATCCATTAAGCTCCCCAGAAAATATTGGAGACGAAACCTGATATTTCAGCATGATAGTATATTCCAGAATCCAGATTTTATTTTGTTGAGTCCGCATTTAATTATTTCACGTTATTGACGACAAATGGCGACATTTATTATCCCCCCAAACTTACCCATTTTCCCATGTCACAGACGAAACAATGTGGCAACTTAGAGTTGGTATTTTTTTACCGGATTTTAGTTAGTTTACTTGAGTGACGAAGGAGAGATATACTCATTTCACACATCAAACATTGGGCCCGGATTTTCCATTCTCTCACAGCTGAGATTATCTAATGTGGCATCTTAAAATACCGCGTTTAAATGATGAAGCAACTTGGAAATGGATAGACTTTTGAATTTCTACAATTTAATGATGCAACGCACCTCATATTGTAAATTTGTAATAGACAACGTTTTAAACTGTTTGCTAGAAGTAATGAAAGCAGAGTTATCATAGAGCTTCGAGACACGATAGAAGAGGAGTAGTGTACCATAGTAACGAATTGATTTCCGTTTCTTAGACAACTCATGCAAAATATTTCTATTTCCTCACAGCTTAAATGATCATTCGGTATTTAGCGTATTACCACTATAATATAACATCTCAACTAGTAAACTACAATGCTGAAATTGTTTGTTAGGGTTATACCACAGGGTAGTTATCATATATCATACTATGCATGCAACTATGATCAAGAGGAGTAATTTGACCCGAGTAACAAATTGCTCCACTCCGTTTAATGCTCAGCTGCATGCTTGCAGAGAAGATAGTTGTCTCAAATCACTCCAATGATTTGGCATCTTCTGTAAATTTCTGTTCAGGCCATGTTGGTTGGTCGAATTAAATGTTTTTTCCCTAAAGACTTGAAGTAAAGGAGTTGTTGAAAGAGATTATGCTAAAAGCAATAGCCTCAGAACTAGTTTCATGACAGAACATATCAAGCTGATATTGCACAAGAAGGAAGTCAGGGCGTGCCCAGAATGTAGTAGGAATCGAACATGTAGCCAAGGGATATAAGGGGTCTGTAATACTAGCTGACCAGTCGAAAGTGTAGGTAGATAAAGTGAGGCAGCATCTAGATCTTGCTACCGTGATAGGAAGATACCCTACACTTCGTGAGGAGCAACATTCCGTAAAACTTTGTTGGACTTTGCTTATTTCTTCCACCCATGTAGTTTTGAGGAAATATCTAAACGGTAGTTTGGATAGGTTCCTGAAACTGTTACATTTGTTAGATTGGGAATCTTCGGATGACCTACCTATCGGGAGTAGTCCAAGGAGCAGAAATGCACAATTATATTTTTATAAATAGTCTTTTTATGGTGTCCAGCAGTTATCCGTCATTTGAAACCTGAGGTTCACTACCTTCTTGGTAGACTAGATGGAACCTCCGTAATTTTGTTCTAGGCTATCTACTTTTTATTGTCAAATTCTTTGGAAGTACTAGTGATTATTCTGCTTCTTTGATTCGTGACTGGGCTGATATGGCTGTTTATTAATTACAAGTGACTTTTAGCATCTTTTAATTTGTAATAAAAAATTGATTTGTTATAGTTTTAGGTGGTTAGTCGACTTCTAAGATTTAACTGAGCCACAAAGTTCAATATTATCAATTTTTTGTAGTGAATATTAATGTAGTCGATTTCTGTCGTTATTTATATTTTTTTCAATATTATCCCTACCATGGTGAATGGCGGATTCCCATGATCGTGTTAATTACATGATCCCACTGACATGGGTTACGGTTTTCTTTACTATCATCAGTCATTTGAGTTTGAAACTACTATACTGATGGGTTGTCTCGCTCTCATATAGCAACTGAAAAAGTACCTCTTTTTCGAGAAAGGTGTTCCTTTCTATAACACAGTACATTTGATTAAGGAAGTCCATACCTTTTAACAAAAAGTTTATCTACCTATAAATAAATAGACATTTTTATTTTGGATTGAATAATATAGTTAAATTTTTTAATCATAGTGATCTCAAATAGTATTGCTCCAATTGAATTTGGGTGCTGAGATAATTTCTATAGTAGGCATTTTTTTTTCCTTTCATATCAATTTGTGCTGCATCTTTGAATTTACGTTAGTAATTTTTGATGGAGTTGGCTACCATAGTTTGTTTTTTTTTCATTTTATTTAAATGGGTTATTTCAGCTGAATGGTGAAAAAAAAAATTTAACTATGAACACATAAGAGCAGAGAAAGAATCTTTAATGCTGACATGTGAACTCGTTAGCTATAATAGTGTCAACAATCAGAATGCATCGATGGAAATAATCATGTCCGTACTTCGATTTTACATTTTTTCCCCTTTTCTTAACTTGGTTCTGTGATATTTAAGTATTGAACCTGTAGACAAGTGTGGAGCTTAATTTATCAGCAGCTTTCTGAAGAATGTTGTCTTAGCTTTTAGACAAGAAAACATCCTTTCAATTTTACGTTTCTTTCTCCTTCTCCCAACTTGGTTCTGTGATATTGAACCTGTAGAGGAGTGTGGAGCTTTTTGGCAGTTTTGTTTTTTATCAGCATTTCTCCGAAGAATGCCGTCTTCTTATCATTTAGAGAAGACATCATTTTTTCAACTTCCCTGTCCTGAAGTGTGCTCAACATGTATACTGATTGCAATTGTTTTATACAATAGAACCACCACATGGTCACACAAAGAAAATGTTGAAGAAACAAAGTGGGAGCCCCTCTAGTCTTTTCCCGAATGTGTGATGTGCCAATTATTGGATAGTTGAACCTTCGTCTGTAGAAGTTCTTGAGTTCAGCAAATTCTAACAGTTGTTCACTTAGGATTACAATTACATATTTGATGGTCATTATCATAAAGGAAACAGTTCTTGCCGAAGTTTACAACCCCATTTTGCGCAGAAAATAAACCCATGCCACTTCCCACTGCCTTCGCTTCCGCAATTTTGCTTCCTCAACTGCCCTAGCCTGTACGTCATTGACTCCATGTAAGTGAAAGTGCTTCCTTCAGATGGAACATAACTGTGTCACGCTGATGGATGCATGCGAGCTTGGACACTACTTTTTCTAGAACAGTTGAATGCTACTCTGTGGTAGCTATCCAAGTCTATGGATAAGATGAAGGTGTAAGTGTGTGCTACACCTGGTTTATAGGAATAGAAGTTTAACTTGAATCAAAGTTACTTACGGTTTCTAGGGATGCTTTCCATTTCCTTGGTTGTTCTCTTGAAGTTTCAGTGGTTGAGGACATACTAAGTTGGGATAACCTGACTTTTAACGTTTGCGGATAGCTGGTTAAAGATAGATGAATGTTTGGGCTGATCAGCAGAGTTCAATTTGTTACTCAGGTGTGTAACTTCTCTTCATCGCGTCTCTATGCTCTATGATAATTATCCTGTTGTTTACATCAATTAAAGATTTTTAGCCGTGGTCAATTGCAATTTGAGAGTCGTTGTATCTTTAAATGGTAAAAATTATATTGTCTGTCCATTGCTCCACACTAGCGAAATCCAGCAATTTTAGAGGCCACCAAAATCCAACTGTCCAGGTTGCTACATTTGTTAATCTTGGCTTTGGGAGAATAACACATTTCGGCCTCAAGTTTGATAGACGGAATGAATGTGTCTCTCTTTGGACAGTGTCACTCTTTTCAATAATGTGAAGTTATAAAAATTCAAATGCCGACTAAACAAAAGAACACATGGCATATATGATCATATGGAAACATTCGATTTATCTCCAAGAAATGCGGTGAAGTTGAATGAGTTACGTGAGTTGGGTTAAAAACATAAATAGTTACAGATTGATTGTGAAAAACAAACACATTACCTGCTATTAAGGTTTTGAAACTTCTGAACCTTTTCTCAGAGGAAGTCAAGTCAGTCCCACCCTTTCTCCAGTCAATTTAAAAAATCACTTGTCTATGGAACTTATGAAACTTCTATCATAGGAAGTTTGTCAATACACAGTTCATTTATGAGAATTCCAAGTTTCCATTTATTTAATGGCAAGTGAAACGGATATAACAAATCGAAAATTTGCAGAAATTTAGCCAGGATGAAAGTGTTTAGACTTTAGAGACTTATAGGTGAAACGAGCGAGCTATCACTTTAAGAAGGAATTCATGTGGGGGTTGATGTTTGGAAATTACGGAACCAAATTTAACTATGTTGAAGCTGTAGTTTGCTTCCTATGCTAAATTCTAACCCTACAAAATTTCACGAATTGAATGCTAGTAGTGGTTTCTGGTTTCCTCAATGCTACCTCTCAGGTCGTATTCTCATCGAACATAAACTATTTCAGAGACCACTTGAACCTTCCGATTACCGGTTAGTAGTATATCTAAATATATATATATATATAATGTTTTTCGCACCAAAATAGTTAACCCAAAATCTCCCATGACTTTCTATACGTAATCAATTGTATATCAAACCCCTAAACCCTTTCCTCCCTGAGAAACCAAGCATCGTCATCAATTTCTGGTTGTTGTTCCCCGGTGCGGTGGTTAAGGTAGTGGAAGCAGTGTCTCAGTGGTGGCGTGGCATGTGGCCACGGCGGCTCTGAGTTACTCTCCCCCTCTTGGGAGAAATAGACAGCTTGATGTTGACATATATTTCTTTTACATCATTATCTCTGCTCTACTGAAGGGTAAAATATAGTATGAAATTTAATAGTAAAAACATGTTAAGATTGTTTTAGCTTTCAGATGTTAGGTGAAGATTTAAAATAATCTTGATCCCAGAGGCGATTCTTTAACATAGAGCTCTTAACGTTTCCGTTTCTGCTACTAATTCAAATGTGAAAGAGTGATGTTGGGACTCATGTATCTTTTTCTTTTGTGTTGCACCACGCGGTGTCTATCAGTGAAGGAGCAGAGAACTCAAGTGAGTTTTGCCTCTCCCTAAAAGCCTCTTACTATGCGTGCACCCAGGATTTAAAATAACTTGTCCCTATCATCAAAAAATAGCATCAGCATAATGGCATTTGAGCAAATGTTTGTCAGTAGATTTTTTTCTTAATTATCCCACTTTTGAAGATATAGGAACTGCTTAAAACTTATTTTTGATAACGTAGTGCAGTGTGATCATTCTGAATATTTTCAGGGAAAAAGATATTTCAATTTAAGTGTCCATCTAGAGGACCATTCAGAAGGTTCACGACTCTCCCATTGAAGTAATCCCTTATGGTGCAACTGGGAATTGATTGTTGTTCTTTGTTGTTTGTTGTTGGTATCTTAAAAATGATTCACCAAATTACTTCAATGCTCTTCGTCTTCTTGTTAAAAGTCATGTTGGGCTTCAGGAGCAGTTATGCTTCTTTGACAATCGCATCTTTTTGTTCCCCACGTAGAAAATTTACTGGATTTTGTAATTTGTATATTTTTTTAATCCCTTTCAATGTTAAAGCATTTGCATTCACATCAGTAACATCTAAATTTAATCACTTTGAGAGCTTTAACACTTTGGTCTGTTCGCAGGGAAGGTCTTGAAAGAACTATTTTATTTATTGTTTTTCATGTATTGTTTGTTGTTAGTTGCATAAATATGTTTACCAAATTACTTCAATGTTTTTGCGTCTTCTTGTAAAAAGTCACTTTGGACTTTAGGGAGCAGTTGTTCTACTTTGACTATCAATTTTATTCCCTCCCCACATAAACCGTAGCTGGATTTTGTTATTTCGTAATTTTCTATCCATTTCCCTGTTGAAGTTTGTATTCACATCAGTTACCTTCCCTCCATTGTAATGAGGGATCAAAATGGGGTCATGGGGGTGGGTGAAAAACTGAAAACACGCAGAACTTTGACATTCGGAACATAAATTCCCATTATTTTATATGACCCGGATATGTAGTTCCCATTCACAGGCAACCACAATTAACTTATACAACATAGATTCATCAGCCAGCAAATGAAATTATTACATAGGTCACATACTATGGAGCATCTGCTGGCTAGGCCTGAGGAACTTCTGGTAGTGGCAACAACCCTTTGTCCGCAGTCGGAGCCTTCTTGTTCTTGGGCACAAACTTGCGCATCCAAGCATCTTTCTTGTTAATTGTGAATTTAACCTTCTCATTTCCTGAAAGGATTGCTTCTTTAGTGGAAGGTGAATGGAACACGATCCGAGCATAGAATGACTGTTCACCAGGCTTCACCTTTTGCATGTAGATTGTTTCAATACAATCCCCGTAACTCCTTGTTAAGAAGTCTCGCAATTCTTCCTCTGTAACATTGTACCCATGAGAAAAAGTGACAAACAAGGTCCTCTCGTCCGGGTGCACCGGAGTAGGTAGCTTGTTTTCACCAATAAGAAAAGCAGGGTCAGGCAAGGATGCAATCATCCTATTGGTATCAGCCGAGTGCCTGGCCGCATTTCTTTCTTCGGCTTCCTGCATTATATCCACTAGTGTCAAATAACATACTTCGTATGTAACCTCTGTGAGGCACCTTATGACACTGGAACGGTTCTTATAGAGGAATTGGAGACTGATCTCTTTATTGATTAGGAGTTTTGTTAGTGGGAGATCATTTACTTTAGGTGAAAAAAGAAATGGTCTAGCATGTGTAAGGTAATTGAGGCATGTTGTTGCCTCGTCTGCAATTTGCCGGATCAAAACACTAGAGAGAGAGTGAATTGTCTTCAGGGTGTTTTTGAAGCCAAGTTTTTCGAGACATAGCCAAAAGGCCATGATCCTCAAGGCATCCCAAGGATTGAGACAAAGCTGCATAGCGAGGATAGTGTACAGCTTTCTTCCGAGTGTACTGAAGAGCACGACCTCCTTGCGAGCATCCATGAGAGACCTACATGTAAAACGATAAAACAGCACTACAGATTTCAGGACACCATAAAGGAAAAGAATTCAAAAACCTTCAAGTAGATCTAGATGATCTCCGGACACCAAAACGTACCTAAAAAGGGAGAAGAGAAATGGTTTGCCTACTCTTAGGATGGATATCTCGTATAAGGTTTGATGCATATCCGTCACAACCATTCCAATTTATAGTGCAGTGAGGAAGAATATGAACAAACCAAGTTTATGAACATTTAAGTTTTAGTTGAGCAGTGGTGGTTGTAGAAGTAACGAGGATTAGTCTGTTATGGTTAAATAGACGGAACATGCCTATCAATGAGGTTTTGACCTTTGCATTTATCTTTAACATGTGTATTACTCAATGTTTTTGTTTTCTGTTACAATTCCCATACTTTGAATAACATCTGATGTTTTAAGAGTCATGGTGCTTTAGATGAGATATCTCTGCAATTCAAAACTATTACTTTTCAAGTCTGTGGTTTGGTGAACTAGCATCTGTGGTCATGCAAATTCTTCAACTTTTCAGCGTACAGTATTCTTTGGTGTTCTTTAGTAGTGCTATGCATTCATATTGATCTTCTTGGTTTTTTTTCTTGAAGTTGCTCTGGTTGGAGACGTACTCAGGTAGGCTGACCTGAGTCTCAAGAACAGCTGGTTTGTTCATATCCTTGGTTTGTTAAGAGGCACGGGCGGGGGAACTGGGCGCAGGTGCCGCAAATTTCAAAAATTAAGTGTGTGGCTACTTTATTTATGTTTTTATTCTATATTATTTTTGATACCATTATACTAATATAAAAAACAGCAATAATAGTAATCCAAATTACAATCAAACTGAAATCCATTCACAGATTCACAGGTATATAGTTACTGTATATTATATTTTTGTGTCATAGTTCGTAGCTGCTTGAAAGATTAAATCTTGCTCAAAATATAATTTACCTCTGGTGCAGTTAAGAATTAAATGAGCAATTACTTGGTTTGTTTATATAGAAATCCTCGCTGCACTATAGGTTAGAGTGGTTCTGATGCATAAGGATCAATCCTTGTACAGGTTGTCCTTAGAGTAGTCTCACTGTTTATCCCTTCTATTTTTAGGTAAACTTTGGTTGCCACGTGACATGTTTGGGAACGATGTGAAATTGTCCTCATGTGGACCTCTGTATTGATTAGTGATATATACACAACTAATCCTAAAATAATTACAGAGAAGACCCTATAATTTGGCTATGCTACAGTTAAGCTACGCTATTACACCCGCAGTCGGGGCGGGAGAATGCTGAACGTTCAGACTGGAGCGTAACTTTTCAAATAACTGACGAGGCAGCCCTTCTCTGTAGTTATTTTAGCATAGACGGTTTTGATATACTATCGATTATGTGTAGAAAATCAGGCAAGATTTTGGGACAACTATTTGGAGGCAAAGAATATTTTTCGGGAGAATGAGATATTTTTCTGAAGTATCCTCATCTCTAATACTTTTTTGAAAATGCCATGTGCTTGTCCTGCTTATTTTAGAGAAACATTCTCCGTCTTCATTTAACATCCTCAGAATCTGAAGCACAGAATTGAAAAGTGAAATCAAGGCTACATTAATTGAGGGAAATGGATTTGAGAAGCTTCACAACTTTGATTGGATAATTAGAAAATTAATCAAAAGGATAAGGCTATCCCGTGAACAATGTACTTCGAATTTTCATATTGAACTTCTGAAGGAATCGAATTTGCTTCCTGGCTCTAATATTATTTTCCATCTTCTGAAGGAATCAAAAGAATAATGACCGGCTGGGCATGCTGGTTGGAAGTGTAGGATTCTATTGCCTCTATGAGCTCTATTTTCGCGCGCGGGCACGGTGCGGACTGGGGCAACTCGTAACTCAGGCTCTTTCACTTATCTTTACCGGTGTTGTATGATTTCAATGATAATTTCTCGTCGCGTATAAGAACTACCAAACATTTTAAGGCTTTGTTGATTAGTAGTTGCTGTGTTTACATCTTTAACCTTTAAGTGGTGAGAAGTCAGATGCCCTTTTGTTATTGTCCGCTGTGAAGAAATCACGAGTCTCCTCCAAAAGTTCAATAAATATATTAATTTAGCTCCTCCTTTCTCAATTGTGTGGTGTGATTGCAATCTGATGGAAACCTATTGCTTAAGTTGTGGCATGTCTTAATCTTAGCTGTGAGGAAATAAGGAAATATGTGCCACTTTGACATCTTAAGTTAATGCCCCTCTTATGTCAATTATGTTATCATTTTGATTTTTTTTAGGCTTGTAATCCAATAGCTTTTGCGCTCCAAAGTCCCGCTGCCCTGGTCAGATGCTCCATAATATGTGTTGTTTCCATTTGCAGGCTGGTGAATCTATGTTGTAGAAGTTAATTGTGGTTGACTGCGTATGAGACTATAGATCTAAGTTATATATAAAATAAGTTCTTTTCACTATGAATTCAATTTGTGTCCCTCCCTTTTTTGTCCTCATTACTTAAAAAAAAATGTTTCGACTGTAGATTTACAAAATGACAAAATCCATGTTTTTTTTATTAGGATAGAAAAAGAAAGATGTGATGGTCAAAGTTGAACAATTGCTCTTGGAAGTCCAATGTGACTTTTAACAAGAAGACGCAAGAATATTGTAGTAATTTGGTAAGACTTTTTTTACCAACTAACAACAAACCGGACACAAACAACTATTAACAAGAAGGCGCAAACATTGAAGTAATTTGGAAAACCTATTTAAGCAACCAACAATGAACCAACCATGAACAAACAATCTGTACATGAAGTAGGTTCTTCAAGACCTTCTCTGTAGACTAGACAAAGTGTCGTGCTCTTAAAGTGATTATATGTAGATGTTACTGATGCAACTGAGCAACTCCTAGATATTTCACAAATAGGAAAGAAACGCATCAGATGGGAACGATCCGCTGTTTCTGACAAGTTGTTGATTTTTACTCCACTTTCTTAGTTGCGCCATAAGGGAGTTCCTTGAGAAAGATCTTCTGGCAACACTTAAATTCACTACTCCCTGTATCTTCAAGAGCGAGGCATTTGAAAAGGAAAAATTTAATGCCAAAGACATTCCCAAATTGTTGTCATGAGGATGCTACCCTTGGTTATTTTAAAATATGCGGCTCTCCGACTGATAGAAATCGAATTGCATAATGATAATAAATAAGATACATAAATTCTAAAAGCATCTCCAGTGCCCCGATTAAATAACTGTTATAATTAGAATTAACATACATAGTAAAAAATCACTAGGCTTCCTTCTCAAATCTCGTTTTAGTAAATCTATTCTAATGAAAATAAAGACGTAACATTGGCGATGTTCTGATAGTACTTGATATTGGACGATTTCCAAGTCTAGTAGAACTTTCACATTTGAAATAGCAGAGAGAGAAACGTTCAAGAGTTTGAACAGCCTCACGTTTTAAGTGTATTATAAACTCTTCCCCTAACATCTGAAAAACTACAGAATCTCCCTGTAACGACATGTTCTACTAAAAACTTGTAATGTCTTGCAGCGAGAAACCCAGAGTCGCCATGGCTACAACCCACGCCACCACTGCCTCTGTTGCTATATATGCGGCCTCCAGAGAGCAGCAGCTAAAGGATGATGGCGACGAGCAAAATTTAGTACGAGGTTGTTGATTTGTGCTTCTAGGTTTTAGGGTTTTCTTATACAAATCGATAATGTGTAGAAGATTATGGGGTAACTATTACTACTTGTTGTGTGTGTGTGTGTGGGGGGGGGGGGCACAAAGCATTTTTGGAGGGACTGATTTAATTTACTTATAGGTAATCTGAATATTCAAGTTGAGTCTGAGACAGTGTATGTGAGTAGCGAATTTGAACTTAGAGGTTCCATAGAGAAAACCTGAAGGAACTACTGACACTCATTTTTTGAAATATCCGGTGTAGGATGGAGGTAGAGATATTCAGGAATTAAGAAACTTGAAATTTGAGGTTTTTATAGTTTTACTGCAAAAAATAGTCCTTGCAGAAGTACTGTATGTGTCAATTGCTGGAAACGTGCCTACCAATGAGGTTTCGGGTTTTTTTTTTTTTCAAAAGCTGCATTACACGTTATTTTTTCGCATTCTTTCTTTTTTTTTCTCATGCCCACAATTGTCCTTGTTTGGGCATTGCTTTATTGGTTTGTACTATAACCTGGTTTTGAAATGGTTGGCTGTGATGAAGAGAGAAAAGGTTTCTTCTCTTTCTTCATCACAGCCGTCTCAAAAACCTTATCATAAATTATTCCCAAAAAACTACTATTTAAACATGGTCATAATTTGATACCCTAAGTAACATGTGATATTTAAGGGGTACAATGCTTTGGATGGGATATATCTGTTATGCAATACCTTGCCCTCAGTTTGTTGAATGTGGTTTGGTGAACTTGCATATGTAAGCATTCAGATTTAGCTGTTCACGATTGTTTATTGATCCAAGAGGACAGGTGATGCGAGTGAAACTTGAGTATGTGTTTAGGTGAACTAGAATATTCCTTTTTTCATGAAGTTGCTCTGCTTTGAGACACTCAGGTGGGGCAACTTGAGTTTCAAGGACAACTTGTCGAAAGTTGAGCTTTGCATGCCTCAGGGAGCCGGGTGCTGAGTAACATGTGATATTTAAGGGTAATTTGATCATAAATTACTATCCAAACATGGTAATAATTTTATACCCTAAGTAACATGTGATATTTAAGGGCTATAATGCTTTGGATGGGATATATCTGTTATGCAATACCTTTCCGTCAGTTTGTTGAATGTGGTTTGGTAAATTTGCCTATGTAAGCGTTCAGATTTAGCTGTTCGCGATTGTTTATTGATCCAAGAGGACATGTGATGCTAGTGAAACTTGAGTATGTGTTTAGGTGAACTAGCATATTCTTGTTCTCTTGAGTTGTTCTGCTTTCAGCCACTCTGCTGGGGCGACCTGAGTTTCGAGGAAAGCTTGTTGAAAGTTGAGCTTTGCATGCCTCTGGGAGCTGGGTGCTGAGCATGAAGTAGAGTGGATAAATTTCCTAAACAGGTTAATTACTTCTTGATCATAGTGGCAGGTTGTGCATGAAAGCTGCCCTGTCTTATACTATCAACAAACAATTAAAGCACTGTCGGTTACTAGTTGAGATGCTTACAATTGTTATAAGCTTAATGTCCACTTATCATTCACATCTGCAAGGAATTAAGTATATTTTGCGCGAGCAGGATGAGAAAATGAATGTAGTGCTGCGAGTTGCTACATTGTTTTTATTTACACTTAAGGAAAAAAGAAGAGTTTCACAAGTTAAAATTTGTAGGGAAGCCTGAATGGACTTCACTAGTTATGGGTATTCATTAATGTTTTATCAAATAGGAATATTATGTTTTTTATAAGTTCTATTGTCTGATTCGAATAATTTTGTCGGATATATAATAGGTTTAACCTATTCGTTCCGGACATAGCTGCAGTTGCTTTTATTGTGTTGATTCTAGGTCAGCGCCAAACTCTTTTAGTAGCTGGAAGGAGTACACAATATGTAAGACGTGATCACGACAAAAAATATCCTACTACGTAAAAGTATGTAAAGGTGATTTAACAAGGTTCTATAAAATGGAAAAGTATGGGTAATTGGACGCTATTTGTATAAAATTAGACATCAGTTAGGTAAAAAAACGTCATTGATCTTAGAAATTTATACGTCTCCTAATTAGAGAAGAAGTAACAACAGTTGCAAGAAAGAACCAACCCCTCTGAAACAACCATGTGCTTATTATAGATGGCACTTTTCATACCTCGTCGTCATTTAACATCTTTACACATAATTGAAAGGTTACATCTAGATAGTGACAAGTTTGGATCATGCTTTGGGCAGTTGATTGCTTAAGAAACTGCATGAATTTAAATTTTAGGAGTTGATCCTGTCGAATTTAAAAAACAAGTCATTTGTGGATAGTTACAGCACAATACCAAGGTTGTGGTCACTCTTTGGCATATCTGGATTAGAAGTAACAATTGGGTGTTTGATAATGTGCTTGATTTACGGAGTGTTATAGTGAAAAAATCAAATAAGCATTCTCACTCATTCAGGGAGCATTCTCTAACACTTCTAATCCTGTAAACCTTAATCGTGCTAATTTCAAATGTCATTGGTGCTGTCGTGATGTAGGGGTCATAACGCTCAATGTGGATGGTTGTGCTCACCTGGTCAATAACAAAGCTGGTATTGGAGAGGCGTTTAGAGATGAAATGGGGTTCATTGGAAGACTGTCTCATGCACTATTCTTGAGTGTGAAATCTGGGGTATCTACAGATGTCTTACAATTGCCTATAACAAGAATTGGTTTAATATATATGTTGAGAGTGACTGCATGTAGGCTTTTAACATTTTTAATGGCACCAAGACATGACCAATTTCTATGACTGCCTCGATCAATGATGGCAGGTCTCTCATGATCAGAATTGTTGCTACTGTTAGCTATGTGATTAGAGATGCCAATGAGGTGGCCAATGCCCTTGAAAACTTGGGAGCTGAGAAGATTGATAGAAGGAAGATCCTCATGGATGCTCCTCATGCTGTCAAAGGATTGATGATTGCAGAAAAACTTGGGATTGGAATGTTTATATAGGATTGTTGCTTCTGTTTATTTTCCGATGTATCAAAAAAAGTTACATCTAGATAGAGTTTCTTTGTAAATTTCATTAGATTTCATAGAGAACAAGGGTTCATCAATGGACGGATATGGACTTCGAAAATCTTCACAACTTTGATTGGCTCACTGGGCATGGTGCGAAGTAGGCAACTCATAACTCAGGTTACATTATTCTCTTCATCGTAGTTGTATCAGTTGCTGAAAATAATTTAAGGTGAAAATGATTACTAGTTGGCCATGGTGCGAAGTAGGCAACTCGTAACTCAGGTTGCATTATTCTCTTCACCTTAGTTGTATCATTTGTTGCAAATAATCTAAGGTGAAGATGATTACTAGTTGCTATGCTTACATATGTAAACTGTAAGTGGTGAGAAGTCTAGTTTGATGTACCTCAAATGACGGTTCTGTTTTCAAAGGTTCAATAAAAAGATTTATGTTGCCCCCTCCTGCTTTGTTGCATAAGTTCATCTCAGCTATCTCAGCTGCGAGGGAATAGTACAATTTCCACAACTTCGAATTATCTTATAGTTTGTCGGGTTTTCATAAATAAGCGTAATTATTAAATTTGTCCGATTCGAAGCATCTGTCAGAAATCAGACGTACTAGTTAAATGAAGTTTCTGCTTTACTCGTACTGAAACTTATAAATTCTTTCCTGTGTAGTATACATCGTTTTCTATTGTACTAGTTGGAAGAAATGGATTAACTGACGACAAAAATCATATTTACGGTTGTTGTACGGAACTTTAGACTTTTGTCTTCTGATGGTGTAAGCGCTGAGCTGTTCACTAGGATTGAAACTATGTTATGTATACAAATTTTACACATGTCAAACGGTTTGGATTAGGAGGATGTTGGATAGTAATGGAAATAAATTAGTTTAAGATTGAGCATCATATGACAGTGCCTAAACCAAACATTTGGGTCTTAATGAGCCAAGAAATAGTGAAAGTGGCTATCAAGATAAATTTTGCTAAAATATTATTTGCTTCTTATCATAAGCTTGATAAAAGTAATTCAACAATATACTTTTTGTAACAAGTCAGAATATAGAAACAACGGGAAGGATAGATCTGGACATAATTTCTAAATAATTTTCATCAAGTTTGAGCTTGTTTAGAACAAGTTATTTAATAATTATATTCACCGTTGCCATTATACTGGGATGAAGAATTCAGATGCTTGGAAACTATTAGGTAAGACAAGCGATCCATTACTATTTAATAATTATATTCACCGTTGACATTTTACTGGGATGAAGAATTCAGATGCTTGGAGACTATTAGGTACGACAAGCGATCCATTACTTTTAGAAAGAAATAATGTGGGGACTGATGTTTGTATTTCATGGTCCCAAATGAGCAAAGAAGTAAGAAAACATCTATGATGATTTGGAAAAGAAAGATTAAACCATATAGTTTGCTTCTTGTGCTAAACTTAGGTTAAACCCTTTTACCTTAGCCCGGTCTAGTGATAATGACAATACTAGATGTTGTCTTTTAATTTGTATTTTGACGAGAACAAATTATTTTTGGACTAACTTAAGAATGGAGCGACCAGTTTAGTTTTGAACATTTTAAGCCTTGCATATTATACGTGTGCATGTTGAAAAGGTTCATTTTCGCATTTGTTTTTGAGATAATCTCATAAAAGGGTATAGTTGTGCTGGGACTATCCCCCCATATAAATATAAACCAACGTCTATTCTCTTCTTTGTTTTTTTTTTAATTAACAGACTCCTTCTGCAGCTAGGACTTCACTGGATATCCTAGCTGTAGTCCTATAAATAGATATCCTAGCTGCAGATAAGCATCAAAGTTTGTACGATATGTCCTTCCTTAGAGTAGGTCCATTACTTTGAAAAGAAACAATGGAGGAAAGCTAACTGTCGTGAACCCAAATGCTTCATCAGGGAAAGGGATATAAAATAAAATAAATAACAAAATCTGTTACATTTTACTATGTGAGAAGAAATGAAGATATAATGGTCAAAGTAGAAAAATCGCTCCCGAAAGTCTTAAGTGATTTTCACAAGAAGAAGAAAAAGACCAGTTTAGTTTTGAACATTTTAAGCCTTGCATGTTATACATGTGCATGTTGAAAAGGTTCATTTTCGCATTTGTTTTTGAGATAATATCATAAAAGGGTATATTTGTGCTGGGACTATCCCCCCATATAAATATAAACCAACGTCTATTCTCTTCTTTTTAAGGGGTTTTTTTTTTTTTTTTTTTTAATTAACGGACTCCTTCTGCAGCTAGGACTTCACTAGATATCCTAGCTGTAGTCCTATAAATAGATATCCTAGCTGCAGATAAGCATCAAAGCTTGTACGAGATGTCCTTCCTTAGAGTAGGTCCATTACTTTGAAAAGAAACAATGGAGGAAAGCTAACTGACGTGAACCCAAATGCTTCATCAGGGAAAGGGATATAAAATAAAATAAATAAAAAAATCTGTTACATTTTACTATGTGAGAAGAAATGAAGATATAATGGTCAAAGTAGAAAAATCGCTCCCGAAAGTCTTAAGTGATTTTCACAAGAAGAAGCAAAAGAGTTGAGGTATTTTGGCGAAACTTATTTAACCAAACAACCAACTGCAAACAAGGCACGAATTAACAAGAAGACGCATAATATTGAAGTTAGACGAGCATTAAATTGGTTTGCTATAAATGAGTTTGGTTGGGCGATAATCTCGATGCAGTATAAAATAAGGTTGCTCTGATGTAGAAGCATCAAACCTTGTTCGAGATACCTTAACTGAGAGTAGGCGTGTTGTTTCTATTCTCGCTCCTTAGGTACATTTTGGTGTGGCTGCATTGGATGTTCCTTGAATAATTTTTATAAACTTGTGAATTTGATCATCAAGATCTGCATGGAAATTTTTTGATTTTTATCTCTATGATGTTCTATAATCTATGTTGCTGATTTAATGTTTACATGTATGTCTCTCACTAGTTGAGATGCTTACATCTGTGAATGGTAAGATATTAAAATGTCTTCTGGCCAACAATCTCAACTGCGAGAATAATGGGGGTGTTCTGGCACAAGTTGCCCTCTTTTCTAGTCAACAATATATTCCTTTGAATCATTACATAGGTTGGTCTCAGCCTTATAGATGTAAGAAAATTTGGCCGGATAAAAGGAATTTTGCACTCTTATGACGATTATGTGAAGTAATGCAACGCTGACAAATCATTTTGTCGTGCTAGTAGGATTTCAGGTTTGTTTCTGATGGCTTGTCGGGAAAATTTAAATGGGTTTCATAAATAACGGATCTTCACGTATATTCTACCCGTACTAAGTTTCCGATGGCTTGACGGAAAAATAGGTTAAGAATGACAATTCTTACTCATGGTAACAAACTTGTACTAATTAGCGAGCAAACATTGACGGCAAGAAAGATTTTAATGTGCTCCTTGTGCTAAACTGTACACACTGGCTTCATTTTGCATTTTTATAATCTAAAGCACATAGAGAAAGGTCAAATTTAGATAGCAATATATAGTATGCATCGTTCATTCATTTACACATCCCAGAGAAGAAGCCATTGTTGCTAGTCGTGGGGGTTGATGAATGGAGGGAAACATATTTTTGAAAACTCAACAACAGGAATTGGGTAATTGCTAGTCAAGTCATGAAAAGGATAAGGTTGTGCATTTCGTGTCGCAATATCCCCTGTACTCATCAGAAATGAGTTTTAATTATTAATGGATTCAATGCTAATTAATTTCACCTTTTGTGTTTTCATATGTTTTCTTAAGATGGATTTGATGCCAATTAATTACACGTCTCACTCAGTAGGAAATGCCTTAAATGATTTCTCAAAAAGAAAAGAAACACTTATATGAGCATTGACTCAAATTTTAACAAATCCACCCTACAAATGTACACTGGTATTGTGTATGACTTATCCTTCCTGAGATTAATCACTTGACCTATCTTCTTCCGCTACTTATCTTCTTCCTCTGTAAGTAAATTTGAATTTCATGGTTATGTTTGATCTGTTCAGTGCAATGAATGGTTTCAGAGAACATTCATTTAATATATTCTTTTAATAAATTTTCTAAACCTAAATATGACATGTGATCCATACCAACTGATGTTTGTACTTTAAATTATTCGAAGTCTCGTGATTGGTTTTTAGAGTACATTTGCTCCTTTGAATGTATTTTATCTCCTCTTATAATTTCGGATTTTGCTCATTTTGTGTGTAGGTCTGAATCATGAATGCTTTAGCTATACCTGTCAACCAGGAGGAGATCAACCGCTTTCACTCCTCTGATCGGAGGTTATATGCCATTCTTGCTCTGGAATTGTGCTGGGATCCTCTGAATGCCATAAGTATCATGACCTTCTGGATTACTCTGGAGCGACTTGGCTTTAGACACACGGTGGATAACATTATTTCGCTTTCAACTGAAGTGATCCACCAATTTGCCCAGGAGGCAATCGCGTGTCTCAACTTCATCGACGCCTTCCCGTTTCAGTCCTCTTCCGTTGTTGATATCCCACTAACTCAAAGCATAATCAGCAAACGATTATGCCTTAAATTCTTTGTTGAGAAACGGGCTTTATTTTTCCATCACCGGACTGAGGTCACTAACCAAGTGTGTCATAGGGCGCTGATGGATATTGTGAGGGAAGCCCAAGATAGAAATGATGCTTGGATTGTTGGGTTTTTTAGTTGATTCAAAATCCTAGCATGGGATGGTCAAAGGAGGCTAATAGTTTTGGAAGTAATTACATTACTTTGGCAGCAAGGAATCTCTTTAATTCCTTGTAGGGGTCTACTTTGACTAATATATTTGGTAGTGTCCTTATTGGGTAAGGAAACAATTTAGGATGAATTTTTTTCTAGTTTGTCTCGGATTAGTTTTGGACATTACTTGGGCTCCAAGTCTTGTACTAGTATATAAGTAGATGCTAGGGTCATGACTTGGTGTGTGCTTGTAATTGGTTTGGGTTCTCATCAATAAATTGGTTGGTTTGGCCGTGGATGTAGCTAGTCTCAAAACTAGTGAACCACGTAAATTTTTGTGTTCTTGATCCTACTCTTGTTTTTCCTTGTTTTCTCTTGCCTCTCACGTATTGGAATCCTAACATGGATAAGAGCTGAGAGGGATATGATTTTTTCGTCATTGTCTGGTCCTGTTCATGCGGTCCACCCATATAATAGGACCATCTTTGTCGCGTTCTCTCGTGGACATCCGGTCTCAGAGCAAGAGACGAGAAACTTCTTTGTTGAGGGTCATGGAGAATGCATTGGGTCTCTGTGCATGCACGAAGTGAAGCCTCGTCAATGGTTGATGTATGCCCGAATTGTCTTCTACGTCCAGTCCACTATCGATAAAATTCTGGCGGGGGAGGAGAAGGCCAAGCTCGTTATAAATGGGAAACGTGTTTGGGTGCGCAAGTTTGTGACAGAAGAACAGCCAACTGTCAAGGGATGAGTTGTGCCAAAATGTGCTACTATACTTGTTAGCACTTACCGTAATATTAGTCATGATCGAAGTATTAAAGTTGTTAGCATCACTAAAGCTATGAATTGTGTCCTAAAGTATGTTTTAATGGAACTATGAAAATAAATGTCGATATAATATTTTTATGAATTGTGTCCCGAGTCTTATTTTCATCGCATCTAATAGCATGCTAGAAGGGAGAAAAATGTATCCAATTTATAAGATGATGTTCTCTGGTGCAAGTACTATAGAGCATTTCCAACCATCCTCAATTTCTCAATATTTGGTGAATCTTTTGAAAGTTTTAGCCACTAATCTCAAATCTCCATTTAAGCCTCCAAGCATGTTTGCAAAAACTCTTTTGACCAAAATGTCCAAGGCTGCGATAGGTGCCAAAGAACCGGTAATGTGTCAAAAAGATATGACATGCCTCTAACCATTAGCAGGTTGTAGAATCGTTTGATGTTTGGGGTATAGATTTCAGGAGAACATTTCCATCATCTCTTGAAAATCTGTACATTATGGTCGACTCTGCCACTAAGTGGGCGGAAGCCTTTGCTAGCTTAAAGAATAATACAATGACTGTTGAACGATTCTTGAAGCGAAACATCTTCCCTCGGTTTTGTAACCCTAGAGCAATGCCAACTGATAAGGGCATACACTTCTTCAACCAAGTTTTTGCAAAAGTATTAAAGGAAATGGATGTCTATCCATAAGGTATCACTACCTTATTACCACTCCCACACCAATGGGCAAGAAGAAATATCCAATGGAGAGATCAAGAGTATTCTAGACAAAATATTGAATGCTGAACGAAAAGATTGGGACCTTCGTCTGGATCATGCTTTATGGACTTATGGGACAACATTTAGAACAACACTAGGAATATTACGATATAAGCAAGTTTTTTGGGAAAAGCATGTCACCTTCCATTTCCAAAAAACATGTCACCTTCCATTTGAGCTTGAACCAAAAGTGTATTGGGCGATCAAGCAGCTCAACATGGATCCAAAACTAAAATGATCTAGTCAGCCCCTTGCCAATGTATACCTTATGGTGTGTCAAATTTTTATTACTAACAATTAGTCAAATTAAACTTTCATTTGTGTTCTTCAATATGAGAGGTCCAAGTCTCATATAATATAAGTTTTGTATCATTTATCAAATATATATTACACAAAGGTCCAATCTATAATCTGTTATTATCTCAAAATATTTTAAAAATGCAATTTATAAACATGCTCTCATGACACTCTCATATAAATTTACCGTGTTCCCCCCTTCCCCCCAAATGACGACTTAGATTATACCACAAATGTAATAGAGCACCTCAAATTATATCCTGCCTGAGTCAATTTTGAAGGTAAAATGAAAGGGGGATAAGGTAATATAATTTTGTCCCCAAAATTTATCCCACACCCAATCACGGGATAAAGTTCAACAGCATAATTTTATCACCGTTCGCTAATTTATCCCTTACCAGAACGTGCCATAAAGAGGTCTAATACGGAAAGATTGACGTTCTTGGGATGTGTTACACCAGCTTTCTCACTTATTATTTTCAGGACTATTTCCTTGGGATGTATTACACGGGCTTTTCGATTTTTCTTTTCTTTTCTTTTTCTTTTTCTTTTTCTTTTCTTTTTCTTCTTTGCAAATAAGCTTGATTTCATTTTTATTGGGCTGGGTCATTAGCCCATAAGGCATACAAGCTTACCACGTAAACATTGGCCCAAAACTAAAATAATTACAATCCAGGCCCATCTTAGCAAGCTGATGGGCGAGGGCATTTTCAACTTTACGACACCAACAAACCCCAGCATATATAAGAGAGCTGAGAGTACTGAGAACCTCATTCAGGAGAAAGTATTCTTTGGGGCTAGCCCCACTACTGTGGCATGCCTGTGTGGTGGGGCGCGCCATTCAGCTTTTGACAAATATGCATCAGTCATATGGAACCCACCAAATTTTGCTTGTTTGTCAAAAATTGAATGGTGCGCCCCACCGCGCAGGCATGCCACAGTGGTGGGGTTAGCCCCAATGAATACTTTCTCCTCATTCAGGGTTCTTTCTCCTCCTGAGTTTCCAAACGGCGCTTCTCTTCTGCCGGCTTTTTAGAAAAGTGTTTGTGAGCCAGATTCAATCAATAGCGAAGTGAATCCTCGATTACAAGCCGTCTGAATCGCCATTTTCATGGCATAAGCTTCAGTTACTGTTGAGTATGTTGTAAACAGAATAGGGAAGGTCATTCCCAACATGAAATCTTCAGTGCTGTTTCTGATGATAGCGTCACCACCAGATCTCCTCTTATCGATATCTATAGAAGCATCAACGCTCATTTTTAGCACGACGGCCGGAAGGGATGACTATTTCGCCGGAGAATAAGCACCTTGAGGTCCTGCATGTACCAATCCCAAATCAAGATTTGTAGATTCTCTAAATTCTGAATGTGTCGACAAAGTCAGATTCAAAACACAATCTGGTTTTTGCTTTTCCTTTTTGAAAATCCACCTATTTCGTTCTAGCCATATGTTCTAGCAAATGTAACAGAAAAAATCTCTTTTTTCAGTATTGAGATGGAAGAAGATTTGGCGAAACGAACTGCAAATGACAAGTTGTTGAGAGGAATTTGGGAATCCATTGTTTCAGATGGAAAAGGACTCGGAGACCATAGACAATCAAAGAACAAATGGCTAGCATCTTCATTCTCACATTCACATAAACAACACAGTTGAGGTAAATAAACACCTTTCTTTAAAAGTTTGTTTCATGTAGTCAAAAAATTATTATATAATTTCCAGATAAACTATTTGACTTTTTTTTTGAATTTTCATTTTCCAAAGTAATTTTCAGCAACTATCTGTGTTGTTTTGGGATGTAGAAGTCCGATTTTGAAAATTGTCTGGGCAAATAACAGATAAAGCCACATAGTAGGCAGACTTTAAACAATTTAATATGTCTGTAGTTTGGGACCAAATAAAATTTTCTTGGTCAAAAGGGGAGCTAAGGAGAATTTGAATGATAGCTATGGCTTCCTCTGAAAAATTTTCAAAAATCAGATTTTGATTCCATGAAAAATCAGGTTGAATAAGATTTGAAACATACGACTAACTTGGGAGTGTAGGATAACTATACAGTTTACGACCCAAGCCTAGAGGTAACCATCTAGGGTGATAAATAAGGTTATTACTCCCATTACCAATACCCTATCGAACACCTTTGAACGTGATGTTTTTGGCTTTGATCAAACCTTTCCTCATATTAGAAGAATATGAATGTGACTCTACTGAAATAATATCAAAATATTGAAAATACTTTCCTTTTAGGACTCTAGCAAGAAGGCTATTTGGTTATGAAGTACACGCCATACTTGTTTACCTAACAGCGCAAAATTAAAAGCATGCATATGGAAAAAAACCCATACTACCAACATATTCTGAACTACATAAATAATCCCAGGCTTTTTAATGAATTTTGTTTTTTTCTAAATCATTACCCCACAAAAAACGAGCAAAAAGTTGTTGAATTTCTTTCTTGAAAGTGATAGGAAGTAAATTGACCGACATGATATAGGTAGGAATATAGTGAACAACATATTTGATAAGAATTTCTTTTTTCCGTCGGAGAAAGTAACTTTTCTTCATAACCGAAAAGTTTATTCCAGATTTTAGTTTTAATAGAATTGAACATAACTTTCTCTTGCGTCCAATAGGAGTAGGTAGGCCAAGATACTTATCATGAGAATCAGCAATTGGGATTTGAAGGATTTGAGTGATAAGATTTTTATTTTCAGTGGGTACACGGGGACCAAAAATAATTTTTAAATTATTGTTATTAATCAACTGTCCCAAAGTCGTCCAATACTGAATAAGAATTGAACGGATAGAAATAGCATATTTAATTGAAACCTTTAAGAAAAATATACTATCATCCGCAAAAAGAATGTAGGTAACACTAGGAGGGCCCATACCCTCTTTAACACCTTGAAGATAATTATTATTAGTGGCATGATTGATCCAAGCGGATAAATCTTCAGAGCAAATAACAAAAAGATACGGACTAAGATGATCGCCTTGACGGATACCTCTACTAGGTTGGAAACTCGAAGTTTGTTGATCATCAACTAAGATAGAAAAGGAAGTTGAGGTCACCGAAGACATAATCCTATTAGTAAAGGTAATAGGAAAGCCCAACATAATTGAAATTTTCACAAGGTAAGTCCATTCAATCCTATCATAAGCCCTTGCCATATTTAATTTAAAAAAAGGGCCCATCTTTACTTTTTTGTTTATTATTGTATGGAGAGTATCAAGAGCTATAATAGAATTGTCCGAAATTTGACGACCCTTAACAAAGGCCGATTGAGAAGGGTGAATGATGTCCGGAAAAATGAGTTTAATACGATTAGCAGTCGTTTTAGAAACTAATTTGTAGGATGCATTACAAAGGCTTATTAGACGAAAATCGGAAACCAAATTGGGATTTTTGATTTTCGGGATTCAAGCAGTAAAAGACTCATTAAGTTTTGAAATATTACCACCATTACTAAGAAAATCAAGACACATAGAAATAATATATTTACCATCCGTAGGCCAGTAGGTATGATAAAACAAAGCAGGTAGACCATCCGGACCCGAAGCCTTAAGAGAACCAATAGAATTTAAGGAATTTAAAATTTCAATTTCTGTAAAATACTCATTAAGCAGTGCTGCCATGTTAGGAGAAATTTTAGTAGTAACACAGTCTAAAGTTTGATAAGAACAAGTACGCATGGCAGCGAAAATTTCTTTGACATAGTTGGTTAAAAAATCTTTAATATCATCTATCTCCTTGAAACAGTTATCCCTCAAATCCGTAATGGAGGAGATAGTATTTTTACATTTTCTTTCAGTGGTAACTTTATGGAAGAATTTTGTCTTGCAATCACCTTGTCTAAGCCATTTAATTATGGGTCATTGTTTCTAATGGATTTCTTCATCAGAAATAATTTTTTGAAGCTTAGTTGAAATTTCTTTTTTTTTGCAAGATAACATCACTACACAAACCACAAGTTGGACAATCTACAAAGCAGAAGTTTTTTTTTTCTTTTGATTTGTTGATATGGTTTAATTTTCTCCATCTACGGAGGTGGTCGGTGGTGTAATTAATTATTTGAGCAAAGTCATGTAAGTAGATTTTGGATTAGAATTAGGCCATACCTCGTCGATCAAATCTGTGCATTCTGGGTTTCTGGTCCATTCCGCTGCGAAAGGGAAGTGTCGTGCATTCTGGTGATGTGTTCGGTTAGAAGTCCCAGTGATGAGTAGTGGAAGATGATCAGATCCAACCACTTTCAAGACCTCCACAGAATTAGTTGGGAAAATCCGTTCCCACAACAGATTTGCAAAAGCCCTTTTCAAGCGTTCTTGGACCGAGAACGGATATGCTCGACCATTCCACGAGGTAAAGAACTCTCCCTATAACCCAGATCGTACTAACTGCAGTCTGATAACGTCTTGTAGAATTGATGAATTTGCGCCCAATTACTGTAGTTCCACCCCTTTTTATCAGAATTAGACAGATTCTCATTGAAATTGTCGAAAAATAACTAGGCTGAGCTGTCTGCTGGTTTTAGACGCCTTAACAAGTACCAAGAAAAACAACCATTTCCAATAACAGGGTCGCCACAAAACCCTGTATAGTAGTATCCTCGTACTACTGCTTCCTGTGGACGCACAAAAAAGTGAATGTGAAAACGATACTTTGATAAAACTTGCACATTCACGTCATTAGACCAAAGTAAGGAAAGACCACCCCCTAAACCAATTCGGGGACATGACAAGCATTATTATACCCAAGATTAACACGGAGAGATTCAGCATCTGGAATAAGCAATATGGTTTCCATAGAAAAAATAAGATAAGGGTGCTTATCCCTAACAAGGGAGTGTAGGTTTTGGAATATAGAGGCACTCCTAGTCCTCTAACATTCCAACATATAATTTTCATGGTTAGTGGCAGGACTGGAGAGTGCCAGCCTCTACCAGAGGGCAGGGGAGGGGAGAGAGAGAGAATTGTCTCGATCTCCCTTGTGTTTCTTTGGTCCACCCTCCGAATCCGCATCTAAACTCCGTTTCCCACACAGAGCTGCCGAGTCAATTGGCTCATTCGTTCCGCTACCCTTTGACAGTGGCACCAGATATGTGTCCGTATATTCATCATCGCCATCGTTCGTTCACGAATCCACCCCGGATTGATTTAGGAGTTCCCGATCGGACTCCTTTTCCATTTGTCTTAACATGAACAGTCCATCATCGTAATCCGGATCAATTTCTCATCACTTTCTTCAGCACTTTCCCCGTTATACTCCGTGTTCGCTTCAGGATTGGGGGGGGGGGGTCTGCGCGTGGACTATTACATGATGTCGGTATAGAAATCGGACCAAAAACAGATGCAGGATCAAAATTATATCCCAAAACGTAATCCAACACAGCTGTGGATGTCATCCAGGTCCCGTAATTATGTGGAACTTCGTCAATTTGGATATTTTTAGAAGACAACTCATCACATTCACGCATTCATGAACCATACGACCACATAAACTACAAAGACTTGGAAGTTTTTCATACTTCAACAAAATCCAATCCGTACGATCCACCAGAAGGTTGACTGAACAGGCTCTGAGCCAGGGTTCTGCAACAGGTACAAGTACTTTCACACAGACCCACTTTCCTACTAGTATGCCACGAGATGGAACGACCACTTCGGGATAATGACCTATAATCGATCCAATAACTTTACTAGCTTTTTCGTTGTAAAAATCCAGAGATAAGTTCTAGATTTGTACCCAAAGATACGCTTCATTTTAACGACTTGCCCGCATATTCTTCCGAGAGAGCCTTTTCTCCATTGCAATCATTTCTCCCCTATAGAACCATGGTTGTGTCACCAGGATAGTCTGCACTTGATCTTCTCTTTCAAAAACAAACTCGTAAATTTGATTTCTCAAAGGTATAACAAGAAAACCGACCGGGACATCCTATGCTTTAGACATGACATTCATGGGATTACCCAGATTGACATTCTTGGAAGAGATAATCTTACCAAAAATACTCATTCGACATTCCGCTTGTCCGTCAACAAGAGTTTCAGCGGGCAAAGTGACACCCTGCTTTTCCCTAGCCGTGAGGTTCATTGTCGCAAGCATTTTAGTGATATCAGTAGAGAAGCGCGAAATTTTGGATTGTTTGGGAGGCATATTAATGGTTAATTGGTAGTGATTTGGTAAAGGAACAAAGTAGGAATGGAAATGTAAGCCCAAAATGGCTAAGATCAGAGTGCATGAAGCACACAAAATGACAAATAACTACAGTTAACCGTCAATAACAGCAAGTAACCGTGCAAATTGGTAAATTGAAATCAAGAACACAAGTAATTACAAGAAGTTATCTCCTTTGGAAGGAGATAACCGACAACGCCAATCTATTCTATAAAACAACATGGTTTAACTAATTTATGGCTTTTCAGCCTTTAGATTAAATAAATCAGCCCAGCCCTTAGATCTCACCTACCACCCACATAACTACCCACGACTTAACTACCCACTTTTTTTTTGTTGATAAAGTTAACTACCCACTTAACTACCCACTAATCTCACCTACCACCCACAAAACTACCCACCACTAACTACCCACTACTTGAAAATTTCCCTCTCTCTCAGATTATTTTACGTAATTATCAAAAGTGTATAAGAATATGACTTGATGGATATCATATAAAATTACCCGGGACGCCATTTTCATCTTCTCCGCCAGCAAAATCGATTATGAAACGTGTTTTTTGGATAGTCCTCTCGAGCACGGGAAATTCCCTGGTTAAGAAAAGAGAATTGATGATTGATGACGTGAATGAGAGGGGGCAGAGCAGAAAGGAGTGTTTTTACCTCGACGTTTTAGAATAGGATTGATTTCTTTAAAAAAATAGAATATAATTGAATTATAAAATATAACTAAACAAATAAATTATATACAAAATTTTACATACAAAAGAAAAAAAAATATTACTTTCAGCTTCATCGATTCGTTTTTCACTCTCCAAACCGCCAGACGGTGGTGGTGGTTCTGGTTCAATGACGACAGTGGCGATGATTGATTCTTCGGGATAAAAAAAGTAGGTCGATCTTTTACGACTATGATGAATTCAAATTCCTTGATTTGGTATCGTGGGGCTAATTTTGCAGCTTTCTGACTATTGAACCCACCACAGCGTAATTGTTCTCTCTCTCTCTCAAATGAAGGTTAATCACCCACCCACGCTAATGCTGGTGCTCTGGCTGTTGCCGGTGCTGGTTCAACACCACAAAATTATCGATGCTGATGATGATGCCGATGAATGATTTTTTGGGACAAATTAGGAAGGTTGGTTGTCTCTTTACAAACTATAAAGACTTAGTACTTGATTTGGCTTAAGTATTCATTTTGATGATTATAGAGGAGTCCATAGTTAACGTGTGGAATATCACCAACATAGAGGAGTTAGTACTATTGTTAAAGGCTTAATTGATGATTGCATATCCCCAGTATGTCATAATTAGCTGATTGCATGCCTCACTTCTAACTTTGGCTGATTGCATCCCCCATTTGCAAAAGCACTAGCTTATTGCAAGTGGATCCTTGAGATGCCACAAGGATTCACTTGTCTAGTTTGCTATGTTAGTTAGTCTCAGCTGTGAGAGAATGTGAATTTTTTTGCTCAAGTTTGATAGATTAAATGAATATATCTCTCTTTCGCAACTCCAACTTGCCACATAATCTCAGCTATATGCGAAAATGGGATAGTTTGGGGGACGAATGAGTGTGGCCCTCGCTAGTCAATAATGTGAAGTAATTAAAATTTAAATGCGGTCCATACAAAAGAATATGTGGAATATATTATCATACTGAAATATCCGATTTGTCTCCAATAAATGCCGTGAAGTTGAATGGATTTCATGAGTCAGATATATTTGGAATATGTTCGATTTGTTAAATTTAATGATTTTTTTGGAATAAAAACAGGCATACTAACAGATTGATTGGTGACAACAAAACACATTGCCTGCTATGGTGGTTCAGAAACTTCTGCACCTTAGGAATTCAGGTCAGTGCTGCTCTTTCTCTAGTCAATTCATGTAGAAAAACCCCACTTGCCAATGGAATATATGAAACTTCCATCATAGGAAGTTTGTCAATATCAGTTCATTTACAAGGATTCGAAGTTTCCAATTATAAAAGGCCAAGCGCAATGGATTTAACAAATCCAAAATGTGCAGAGGATGAAAGTGTTTTGGTGCTTGGAGACTATTAGACATTAGTAAACTATCTCATTCTATGAAATGGTTTTTGCCCGAAGTAGTTAACCCAAAACCTCCCATGATTTTCTACGGATAATCAATTGTATACCAAAGTCCAAAATTAGAAACACATATTGAACAAACTCGTGATAAATATTAACCCACCTATCCTACGAAAGCGCGTTAGCGGTAATGCAGCTGGCTAGTAGGGTTGCCAAGATAGGTGCACCACTAGCTGCTGAACAGTTGATAGAAAGGAAATTATTTATTTTTTGTCGGATCGAAAAGGAGTTCGTTCACCTTTATCCCTTGAGAGCCACGCATCATCATCTTCTACTTGATGTCTGGAGGTGGTGGCTATAGTAGCGTAAGTGGTTGTTTGTAGCTTTTCAGATGTTAGATTTAAACATGCTCCTTATAGTTAGATTATGGTAAACATGCTCCTTATAGTTGAGCTTAAATATAAACATGCTCCTTATAGTTAGATTATTGTAGCTTTTCAGATGTTAGATGAAGATTTCTCATATTCTTAAACCTAGAGGCCATTTTTAACATAGAGCTATGGACGTTTCCATCTCCGACACGAATTCAAAGTTGAAAGAGTTCTGTTAAGACTTATGTATCTTTTCTTTAGTGTCAAAGAGTAGAGGTACCTCAAGTGAGTTTTGGCTCTCTCTAAAAAGCCTCTTGCCATATATGTGCACCGGGGTTTTTAAATTATCGTGGACCTATCATCAAAAATTAGTATCCGTGTAGTGGCATTGGGCATGTTTGGCCATATATATTTTTTCTCTTAAATATCTCAATATTGAAGATATAGGAACTGGATCACTACTAAAATCTAATAAAAAATCTCTCTCTAAAATGAGCTCTGAAAAATTTCCCCAGAGTGTTGAACCACCTCCACCACCGTTACCGTTTCCTCCACCACCGCCTCCTCCTTCGCCTTTTGGTGCGAACGCGAAGTCTTGTCCGCTTGGCCTTCATCGGAATCAGTCGAATTTCAAATGGATATTTGTTGCGAGCTCCAATCTCTCGGATGAAGATGAATCCATTTTTGGATCTCGGAATTTCAGAGAGGCTCTCATCAATTCTTCTTCAAATATTTACATGGAGGATGAACAGTTTGATTCAGATATCTCGATGGATAGTTCCGGCTTTCAGTCGGAGATTGCGGAGGATGGGCGTCTGTGTATCCAAATTGGAGGTCCTCTTCTCCGGAAGTTGCATCGGCCATGGAGCCGAGCATTGATTGTCAAGGTGCTTGGTCGTGCACCTAACTTTTTCGCTCTTCAGCATAGTTTAGAGGTGCAGAGGGTTTTGAGATCACAGATCTGGAGAATGGTTGTTTCTGTGTTCGATTTTATTTGAAGGAGGACTATGAACGAGTGTTGCTTGAAGGTCCTTGGAAGTTCCACGGTAACTATGTGATTGTTCAGACCCGAACGCCTCATTTTGATCCGTTTGAGGCGTCACTTTGGACGACGCCGGTGTAGATTCGTCTCCGGGGAGCACCTGTGGAGTATTTTGATGAGGATGTGCTGATGGAGATTGGAAATCAATTTCGTAAGGGTCTCAGAGTTGATCGTACAACACTAGCAGTTTCGCGAGGTAAATTTGCTAGGGTTTGTGTTGAATTGAATTTGAGTCATAGCTTAATTCCTGTTGTTTGGATCAACGGGAGGAAATTGTTGGTGGAGTATGAAGGATTGCATCAGATATGTTTTGATTGTGGTATCTATTTTCATCGTCGTGATGCTTGTCCTCAACGTGCTGGGAAAGGGAGTGGTGTGTTGGATCCGGCGCGGGATAACACGGCTTTTGGTGAGAATTCGGCTGATCCGCCGGCGGACGTTACGCCGGTGAAGACGCCTGAGTGAAGTTTGGGAATTGGATGATCACGTCGTATCACAAGAAGGAGACAGACAACAGTCGTACACGTGGCAAGGGTAAAGATAAGCTTCATGATACTCCAAATACAGAGGATCAGGGTGGAGTTAGCCGTCGGTTTGGTTTTGGCTCGAGATTTGGGGCTTTGTTATTGGATTATGGTGACCAGGTGGAAACTCCACGTCACAGAGAATCCTTTGCCTCTGTATCAGGACTGAGGTCACCTCCTCCACGACAGCGTTTTGGGTCCAATGAGAATGGACCACATTTTAAAGGACCTAACAACGTTCCTAATTCTCAGAAGGGTGCGAAAAACCCTAATCCGAGTCATGTCTCTCATCCCCGAAGAGCGCCGTTTGACTCATTTGATCTGAATCAATTTCCTTCTCTAAGTAAATTTCAGGCCGGTGCTCGCTCTATCATGGGAGAAAGGCTTCTGAGAAGGGTGATACTTCAATCAGACGAAGTCATGGTACCATTAAGTCTCGATTGGTTAGACTTGGTGGTGGTGATAGATGAGCCTTGGATCGGTCTCATAGATTTTCTAATTCAACCTTCGTATTCCATGGTGGAACCGAGAAAGGTACTGGAGATGGAGCTTCGGGTTCCATTAAAAATGCGCTTGGTGATTCAAGCGCATTTTAAGTGTATTGGGCGATCAAGCAGCTCAACATGGATCCAAAACTAAAATGATCTAGTCAGCCCCTTGCCAATGTATACCTTATGGTGTGTCAAATTTTTATTACTAACAATTAGTCAAATTAAACTTTCATTTGTGTTCTTCAATATGAGAGGTCCAAGTCTCATATAATATAAGTTTTGTATCATTTATCAAATATATATTACACAAAGGTCCAATCTATAATCTGTTATTATCTCAAAGTATTTTAAAAATGCAATTTATAAACATGCTCTCATGACACTCTCATATAAATTTACCGTGTTCCCCCCTTCCCCCCAAATGACGACTTAGATTATACCACAAATGTAATAGAGCACCTCAAATTATATCCTGCCTGAGTCAATTTTGAAGGTAAAATGAAAGGGGGATAAGGTAATATAATTTTGTCCCCAAATTTATCCCACACCCAATCACGGGATAAAGTTCAACAACATAATTTTATCACCGTTCGCTAATTTATCCCTTACCAGAACGTGCCATAAAGAGGTCTAATACGGAAAGATTGACGTTCTTGGGATGTGTTACACCAGCTTTCTCACTTATTATTTTCAGGACTATTTCCTTGGGATGTATTACACGGGCTTTTCGATTTTTCTTTTCTTTTCTTTTTCTTTTTCTTTTCTTTTTCTTCTTTGCAAATAAGCTTGATTTCATTTTTATTGGGCTGGGTCATTAGCCCATAAGGCATACAAGCTTACCACGTAAACATTGGCCCAAAACTAAAATAATTACAATCCAGGCCCATCTTAGCAAGCTGATGGGCGAGGGCATTTTCAACTTTACGACACCAACAAACCCCAGCATATATAAGAGAGCTGAGAGTACTGAGAACCTCATTCAGGAGAAAGTATTCTTTGGGGCTAGCCCCACCACTGTGGCATGCCTGTGTTGTGGGGCGCGCCATTCAGCTTTTGACAAATATGCATCAGTCATATGGAACCCACCCAATTTTGCTTGTTTGTCAAAAATTGAATGGTGCGCCCCACCGCGCAGGCATGCCACAGTGGTGGGGTTAGCCCCAATGAATACTTTCTCCTCATTCAGGGTTCTTTCTCCTCCTGAGTTTCCAAACGGCGCTTCTCTTCTGCCGGCTTTTTAGAAAAGTGTTTGTGAGCCAGATTCAATCAATAGCGAAGTGAATCCTCGATTACAAGCCGTCTGAATCGCCATTTTCATGGCATAAGCTTCAGTTACTGTTGAGTATGTTGTAAACAGAATAGGGAAGGTCATTCCCAACATGAAATCTTCAGTGCTGTTTCTGATGATAGCGTCACCACCAGATCTCCTCTTATCGATATCTATAGAAGCATCAACGCTCATTTTTAGCACGACGGCCGGAAGGGATGACTATTTCGCCGGAGAATAAGCACCTTGAGGTCCTGCATGTACCAATCCCAAATCAAGATTTGTAGATTCTCTAAATTCTGAATGTGTCGACAAAGTCAGATTCAAAACACAATCTGGTTTTTGCTTTTCCTTTTTGAAAATCCACCTATTTCGTTCTAGCCATATGTTCTAGCAAATGTAACAGAAAAAATCTCTTTTTTCAGTATTGAGATCGAAGAAGATTTGGCGAAACGAACTGCAAATGACAAGTTGTTGAGAGGAATTTGGGAATCCATTGTTTCAGATGGAAAAAGACTCGGAGACCATAGACAATCAAAGAACAAATGGCTAGCATCTTCATTCTCACATTCACATAAACAACACAGTTGAGGTAAATAAACACCTTTCTTTAAAAGTTTGTTTCATGTAGTCAAAAAATTATTATATAATTTCCAGATAAACTATTTGACTTTTTTTTTGAATTTTCATTTTCCAAAGTAATTTTCAGCAACTATCTGTGTTGTTTTGGGATGTAGAAGTCCGATTTTGAAAATTTTCTGGGCAAATAACTGATAAAGCCACATAGTAGGCAGACTTTACACAATTTAATATGTCTGTAGTTTGGGACCAAATAAAATTTTCTTGG
Organism: Linanthus parryae; assembly: GCA_023055425.1. Taxonomy (NCBI): domain Eukaryota; kingdom Viridiplantae; phylum Streptophyta; class Magnoliopsida; order Ericales; family Polemoniaceae; genus Linanthus; species Linanthus parryae. The sequence goes on along the minus strand of JALGPY010000004.1, from coordinate 119,692,898 downwards.
TCAAAAGGGGAGCTAAGGAGAATTTGAATGATAGCTATGGCTTCCTCTGAAAAATTTTCAAAAATCAGATTTTGATTCCATGAAAAATCAGGTTGAATAAGATTTGAAACATACGACTAACTTGGGAGTGTAGGATAACTATACAGTTTACGACCCAAGCCTAGAGGTAACCATCTAGGGTGATAAATAAGGTTATTACTCCCATTACCAATACCCTATCGAACTCCTTTGAACGTGATGTTTTTGGCTTTGATCAAACCTTTCCTCATATTAGAAGAATATGAATGTGACTCTACTGAAATAATATCAAAATATTAAAAATACTTTCCTTTTAGGACTCTAGCAAGAAGGCTATTTGGTTATGAAGTACACGCCATACTTGTTTACCTAACAGCGCAAAATTAAAAGCATACATATGGAAAAAAACCCATACTACCAACATATTCTGAACTACATAAATAATCCCAGGCTTTTTAATGAATTTTGTTTTTTTCTAAATCATTACCCCACAAAAAACGAGCAAAAAGTTGTTGAATTTCTTTCTTGAAAGTGATAGGAAGTAAATTGACCGACATGATATAGGTAGGAATATAGTGAACAACATATTTGATAAGAATTTCTTTTTTCCGTCGGAGAAAGTAACTTTTCTTCATAACCGAAAAGTTTATTCCAGATTTTAGTTTTAATATAATTGAACATAACTTTCTCTTGCGTCCAATAGGAGTAGGTAGGCCAAGATACTTATCATGAGAATCAGCAATTGGGATTTGAAGGATTTGAGTGATAAGATTTTTATTTTCAGTGGGTACACGGGGATCAAAAATATTTTTTAAATTATTGTTATTAATCAACTGTCCCAAAGTCGTCCAATACTGAATAAGAATTGAACAGATAGAAATAGCATATTTAATTGAAACCTTTAAGAAAAATATACTATCATCCGCAAAAAGAATGTAGGTAACACTAGGAGGGCCCATACCCTCTTTAACACCTTGAAGATAATTATTATTAGTGGCATGATTGATCGAAGCAGATAAATCTTCAGAGCAAATAACAAAAAGATACGGACTAAGATGATCGCCTTGACGGATACCTCTACTAGGTTGGAAACTCGAAGTTTGTTGATCATCAACTAAGATAGAAAAGGAAGTTGAGGTCACAGAAGACATAATCCTATTAGTAAAGGTAATAGGAAAGCCCAACATAATTGAAATTTTCACAAGGTAAGTCCATTCAATCCTATCATAAGCCCTTGCCATATTTAATTTAAAAAAAGGCCCATCTTTACTTTTTTGTTTATTATTGTATGGAGAGTATCAAGAGCTATAATAGAATTGTCCGAAATTTGACGACCCTTAACAAAGGCCGATTGAGACGGGTGAATGATGTCTGGAAAAATGAGTTTAATACGATTAGCAGTCGTTTTAGAAACTAATTTGTAGGACACATTACAAAGGCTTATTAGACGAAAATCGGAAACCAAATTGGGATTTTTGATTTTCGGGATTCAAGCAGTAAAAGTCTCATTAAGTTTTGAAATATTACCACCATTACTAAGAAAATCAAGACACATAGAAATAATATATTTACCATCCGTAGGCCAGTAGGTATGATAAAACAAAGCAGGTAGACCATCCGGACCCGAAGCCTTAAGAGAACCAATAGAATTTAAGGAATTTAAAATTTCTATTTCTGTAAAATACTCATTAAGCAGTGCTGCCATGTTAGGAGAAATTTTAGTAGTAACACAGTCTAAAGTTTGATAAGAACAAGTACGCATGGCAGCGAAAATTTCTTTGACATAGTTGGTTAAAAAATCTTTAATATCATCTATCTCCTTGAAACAGTTATCCCTCAAATCCGTAATGGAGGAGATAGTATTTTTACATTTTCTTTCAGTGGTAACTTTATGGAAGAATTTTGTCTTGCAATCACCTTGTCTAAGCCATTTAATTATGGGTCATTGTTTCTAATGGATTTCTTCATCAGAAATAATTTTTTGAAGCTTAGTTGAAATTTCTTTTTTTTTGCAAGATAACATCACTACACAAACCACAAGTTGGACAATCTACAAAGCAGAAGTTTTTTTTTCTTTTGATTTGTTGATATGGTTTAATTTTCTCCATCTACGGAGGTGGTCGGTGGTGTAATTAATTATTTGAGCAAAGTCATGTAAGTAGATTTTGGATTAGAATTAGGCCATACCTCGTCGATCAAATCTGTGCATTCTGGGTTTCTGGTCCATTCCGCTGCGAAAGGGAAGTGTCGTGCATTCTGGTGATGTGTTCGGTTAGAAGTCCCAGTGATGAGTAGTGGAAGATGATCAGATCCAACCACTTTCAAGACCTCCACAGAATTAGTTGGGAAAATCCGTTCCCACAACAGATTTGCAAAAGCCCTTTTCAAGCGTTCTTGGACCGAGAACGGATATGCTCGACCATTCCACGAGGTAAAGAACTCTCCCTATAACCCAGATCGTACTAACTGCAGTCTGATAACGTCTTGTAGAATTGATGAATTTGCGCCCAATTACTGTAGTTCCACCCCTTTTTATCAGAATTAGACAGATTCTCATTGAAATTGTCGACAAATAACTAGGCTGAGCTGTCTGCTGGTTTTAGACGCCTTAACAAGTATCAAGAAAAACAACCATTTCCAATAACAGGGTCGCCACGAAACCCTGTATAGTAGTATCCTCGTACTACTGCTTCCTGTGGACGCACAAAAAAGTGAATGTGAAAACGATACTTTGATAAAACTTGCACATTCACGTCATTAGACCAAAGTAAGGAAAGACCACCCCCTAAACCAATTCGGGGACATGACAAGCATTATGATACCCAAGTTTAACACGGAGAGATTCAGCATCTGGAATAAGCAATATGGTTTCCATAGAAAAAATAAGATAAGGGTGCTTATCCCTAACAAGGGAGTGTAGGTTTTGGAATATAGAGGCACTCCTAGTCCTCTAACATTCCAACATATAATTTTCATGGTTAGTGGCAGGACTGGAGAGCGCCAGCCTCTACCAGAGGGCAGGGGAGGGGAGAGAGAGAGAATTGTCTCGATCTCCCTTGTGTTTCTTTGGTCCACCCTCCGAATCCGCATCTAAACTCCGTTTCCCACACAGAGCTGCCGAGTCAATTGGATCATTCGTTCCGCTAACCTTTGACAGTGGCACCAGATATGTGTCCGTATATTCATCATCGCCATCGTTCGTTCACGAATCCACCCCGGATTGATTTAGGAGTTCCCGATCGGACTCCTTTTCCATTTGTCTTAACATGAACAGTCCATCATCGTAATCCGGATCAATTTCTCATCACTTTCTTCAGCACTTTCCCCGATATACTCCGTGTTCGCTTCAGGATTGGGGGGGGGGGGTCTGCGCGTGGACTATTACATGATGTCGGTATAGAAATTGGACCAAAAACAGATGCAGGATCAAAATTATATCCCAAAACGTAATCCAACACAGCTGTGGATGTCATCCAGGTCCCGTAATTATGTGGAACTTCGTCAATTTGGATATTTTTAGAAGACAACTCATCACATTCACGCGTTCATGAACCATACGACCACATAAACTAAAAAGACTTGGAAGTTTTTCATACTTCAACAAAATCCAATCCGTACGATCCACCAGAAGGTTGACTGATTAGGCTCTGAGCCAGGGTTCTGCAACAGGTACAAGTACTTTCACACAGACCCACTTTCCTACTAGTATGCCACGAGATGGAACGACCACTTCGGGATAATGACCTATAATCGATCCAATAACTTTACCAGCTTTTTCGTTGTAAAAATCCGGAGATAAGTTCTAGATTTGTACCCAAAGATACGCTTCATTTTAACGACTTGCCCGCATATTCTTCCGAGAGAGCCTTTTCTCCATTGCAATCATTTCTCCCCTATAGAACCATGGTTGTGTCACCAGGATAGTCTGCACTTGATCTTCTCTTTCAAAAACAAACTCGTAAATTTGATTTCTCAAAGGTATAACAAGAAAACCGACCGGGTCATCCTATGCTTTAGACATGACATTCATGGGATTACCCAGATTGACATTCTTGGAAGAGATAATCTTACCAAAAATACTCATTCGACATTCCGCTTGTCCGTCAACAAGAGTTTCAGCGGGCAAAGTGACACCCTGCTTTTCCCTAGCCGTGAGGTTCATTGTCGCAAGCATTTTAGTGATATCAGTAGAGAAGCGCGAAATTTTGGATTGTTTGGGAGGCATATTAATGGTTAATTGGTAGTGATTTGGTAAAGGAACAAAGTAGGAATGGAAATGTAAGCCCAAAATGGCTAAGATCAGAGTGCATGAAGCACACAAAATGACAAATAACTACAGTTAACCGTCAATAACAGCAAGTAACCGTGCAAATTGGTAAATTGAAATCAAGAACACAAGTAATTACAAGAAGTTATCTCCTTTGGAAGGAGATAACCGACAACGCCAATCTATTCTATAAAACAACATGGTTTAACTAATTTATGGCTTTTCAGCCTTTAGATTAAATAAATCAGCCCAGCCCTTAGATCTCACCTACCACCCACATAACTACCCACGACTTAACTACCCACTTTTTTTTTGTTGATAAAGTTAACTACCCACTTAACTACCCACTAATCTCACCTACCACCCACAAAACTACCCACCACTAACTACCCACTACTTGAAAATTTCCCTCTCTCTCAGATTATTTTACGTAATTATAAAAAGTGTATAAGAATATGACTTGATGGATATCATATAAAATTACCCGGGACGCCATTTTCATCTTCTCCGCCAGCAAAATCGATTATGAAACGTGTTTTTTGGATAGTCCTCTCGAGCACGGGAAATTCCCTGGTTAAGAAAAGAGAATTGATGATTGATGACGTGAATGAGAGGGGGCAGAGCAGAAAGGAGTGTTTTTACCTCGACGTTTTAGAATAGGATTGATTTCTTTAAAAAAATAGAATATAATTGAATTATAAAATATAACTAAACAAATAAATTATATACAAAATTTTACATACAAAAGAAAAAAAAAATATTACTTTCAGCTTCATCGATTCGTTTTTCACTCTCCAAACCGCCAGACGGTGGTGGTGGTTCTGGTTCAATGACGACAGTGGCGATGATTGATTCTTCGGGATAAAAAAAGTAGGTCGATCTTTTACGACTATGATGAATTCAAATTCCTTGATTTGGTATCGTGGGGCTAATTTTGCAGCTTTCTGACTATTGAACCCACCACAGCGTAATTGTTCTCTCTCTCTCTCAAATGAAGGTTAATCACCCACCCACGCTAATGCTGGTGCTCTGGCTGTTGCCGGTGCTGGTTCAACACCACAAAATTATCGATGCTGATGATGATGCCGATGAATGATTTTTTGGGACAAATTAGGAAGGTTGGTTGTCTCTTTACAAACTATAAAGACTTAGTACTTGATTTGGCTTGAGTATTCATTTTGATGATTATAGAGGAGTCCATAGTTAACGTGTGGAATATCACCAACATAGAGGAGTTAGTACTATTGTTAAAGGCTTAATTGATGATTGCATATCCCCAGTATGTCATAATTAGCTGATTGCATGCCTCACTTCTAACTTTGGCTGATTGCATCCCCCATTTGCAAAAGCACTAGCTTATTGCAAGTGGATCCTTGAGATGCCACAAGGATTCACTTGTCTAGGTTGCTATGTTAGTTAGTCTCAGCTGTGAGAGAATGTGAATTATTTTGCTCAAGTTTGATAGATTAAATGAATATATCTCTCTTTCGCAACTCCAACTTGCCACATAATCTCAGCTATATGCGAAAATGGGATAGTTTGGGGGACGAATGAGTGTGGCCCTCGCTAGTCAATAATGTGAAGTAATTAAAATTTAAATGCGGTCAATACAAAAGAATATGTGGAATATATTATCATACTGAAATATCCGATTTGTCTCCAATAAATGCCGTGAAGTTGAATGAATTTCATGAGTCAGATATATTTGGAATATGTTCGATTTGTTAAATTTAATGATTTTTTTGGAATAAAAACAGGCATACTAACAGATTGATTGGTGACAACAAAACACATTGCCTGCTATGGTGGTTCAGAAACTTCTGCACCTTAGGAATTCAGGTCAGTGCTGCTCTTTCTCTAGTCAATTCATGTAGAAAAACCCCACTTGCCAATGGAATATATGAAACTTCCATCATAGGAAGTTTGTCAATATCAGTTCATTTACAAGGATTCGAAGTTTCCATTATAAAAGGCCAAGCGCAATGGATTTAACAAATCCAAAATGTGCAGAGGATGAAAGTGTTTTGGTGCTTGGAGACTATTAGACATTAGTAAACTATCTCATTCTATGAAATGGTTTTTGCCCGAAGTAGTTAACCCAAAACCTCCCATGATTTTCTACGGATAATCGATTGTATACCAAAGTCCAAAATTAGAAACACATATTGAACAAACTCGTGATAAATATTAACCCACCTATCCTACGAAAGCGCGTTAGCGGTAATGCAGCTGGCTAGTAGGGTTGCCAAGATAGGTGCACCACTAGCTGCTGAACAGTTGATAGAAAGGAAATTATTTATTTTTTGTCGGATCGAAAAGGAGTTCGTTCACCTTTATCCCTGAGAGCCACGCATCATCATCTTCTACTTGATGTCTGGAGGTGGTGGCTATAGTAGCGTAAGTGGTTGTTTGTAGCTTTTCAGATGTTAGATTTAAACATGCTCCTTATAGTTAGATTATGGTAAAAATGCTCCTTATAGTTGAGCTTAAATATAAACATGCTCCTTATAGTTATATTATTGTAGCTTTTCAGATGTTAGATGAAGATTTCTCATATACTTAAACCTAGAGGCCATTTTTAACATAGAGCTATGGACGTTTCCATCTCCGACACGAATTCAAAGTTGAAAGAGTTCAGTTAAGACTTATGTATCTTTTCTTTAGTGTCAAAGAGTAGAGGTACCTCAAGTGAGTTTTGGCTCTCTCTTAAAAGCCTCTTGCCATATATGTGCACCGGGGTTTTTAAATTATCGTGGACCTATCATCAAAAATTAGTATCCGTGTAGTGAAATTGGGCATGTTTGGCCATATATATTTTTTCTCTTAAATATCTCAATATTGAAGATATAGGAACTGGATCACTACTAAAATCTAATAAAAAATCTCTCTCTAAAATGAGCTCTGAAAAATTTCCCCAGAGTGTTGAACCACCTCCACCACCGTTACCGTTTCCTCCACCACCGCCTCCTCCTTCGCCTTTTGGTGCGAACGCGAAGTCTTGTCCGCTTGGCCTTCATCGGAATCAGTCGAATTTCAAATGGATATTTGTTGCGAGCTCCAATCTCTCGGATGAAGATGAATCCATTTTTGGATCTCGGAATTTCAGAGAGGCTCTCATCAATTCTTCTTCAAATATTTACATGGAGGATGAACAGTTTGATTCAGATATCTCGATGGATAGTTCCGGCTTTCAGTCGGAGATTGCGGAGGATGGGCGTCTGTGTATCCAAATTGGAGGTCCTCTTCTCCGGAAGTTGCATCGGCCATGGAGCCGAGCATTGATTGTCAAGGTGCTTGGTCGTGCACCTAACTTTTTCGCTCTTCAGCATAGTTTAGAGGTGCAGAGGGTTTTGAGATCACAGATCTGGAGAATGGTTGTTTCTGTGTTCGATTTTATTTGAAGGAGGACTATGAACGAGTGTTGCTTGAAGGTCCTTGGAAGTTCCACGGTAACTATGTGATTGTTCAGACCCGAACGCCTCATTTTGATCCGTTTGAGGCGTCACTTTGGACGACGCCGGTGTAGATTCGTCTCCGGGGAGCACCGGTGGAGTATTTTGATGAGGATGTGCTGATGGAGATTGGAAAACAATTTCGTAAGGGTCTCAGAGTTGATCGTACAACACTAGCAGTTTCGCGAGGTAAATTTGCTAGGGTTTGTGTTGAATTGAATTTGAATCATAGCTTAATTCCTGTTGTTTGGATCAACGGGAGGAAATTGTTGGTGGAGTATGAAGGATTGCATCAGATATGTTTTGATTGTGGTATCTATTTTCATCGTCGTGATGCTTGTCCTCAACGTGCTGGGAAAGGGAGTGGTGTGTTGGATCCGGCGCGGGATAACACGGCTTTTGGTGAGAATTCGGCTGATCCGCCGGCGGACGTTACGCCGGTGAAGACGCCTGAGTGAAGTTTGGGAATTGGATGATCACGTCGTATCACAAGAAGGAGACAGACAACAGTCGTACACGTGGCAAAGGTAAAGATAAGCTTCATGATACTCCAAATACAGAGGATCAGGGTGGAGTTAGCCGTCGGTTTGGTTTTGGCTCGAGATTTGGGGCTTTGTTATTGGATTATGGTGACCAGGTGGAAACTCCACGTCACAGAGAATCCTTTGCCTCTGTATCAGGACTGAGGTCACCTCCTCCACGACAGCGTTTTGGGTCCAATGAGAATGGACCACATTTTAAAGGACCTAACAACGTTCCTAATTCTCAGAAGGGTGCGAAAAACCCTAATCCGAGTCATGTCTCTCATCCCCGAAGAGCGCCGTTTGACTCATTTGATCTGAATCAATTTCCTTCTCTAAGTAAATTTCAGGCCGGTGCTCGCTCTATCATGGGAGAAAGGCTTCTGAGAAGGGTGATACTTCAATCAGACGAAGTCATGGTACCATTAAGTCTCGATTGGTTAGACTTGGTGGTGGTGATAGATGAGCCTTGGATCGGTCTCATAGATTTTCTAATTCAACCTTCGTATTCCATGGTGGAACCGAGAAAGGTACTGGAGATGGAGCTTCGGGTTCCATTAAAAATGCGCTTGGTGATTCAAGCTTTGCAGGAGGCATAATTCAGGAGGGGGTTTCCTCCATTTCATTACTGAACCGGCTAGCCGGTTTGTCACTTCATCCTAATTCAATGAAGATAGTCATCTAGAATTGTCGTGGAGTGGGCAATTCAGATATGATGATGTCTATTCTTGATCTCTGTTCTACCTCTTCTGCGGATGTGTTAGCTCTCGTTGAGCCTAGGGTTTCTAGTTCTCATTTGAATAGGATTTGTCGGCGTTCTAGATTAGATCAGGTCCACTTTGTGGACGCTCAGGGTTTCAGTAGTGGTATTTGGTTATTCTGGGACAATCAATATGTAGAGGTTGACATTGTCTCTGTTACTGCCCTGTCTATTTCTCTCATGTTTCCTATCACCTTCGTAGCCACCTATTTCAACCAATGCTCTCATGTTTATCACGAACAGAGAGAAAAAATGATGACTGATTAATGGGTTCTTGAGTTTTAGATTTCATGTTTGGAGGAATTGGAAATAACCCCTCGAACTCTCATAATAGTACAATTTTTTGCTCCCTTTTATTTCATAACTCTTCACTTGAGCCCAACCCAATTTCCTTATTATGTTTATTGGGTCTTCAGTTTCTGAAGTTATTGAAGACACCAAATGTCCATACGACCTCAATATGTTGTTGAACTATAGGGTTATGGTTATTAATTAGATGGATATGTCCCTAAACATCTCGATTATGACCAATATGTCGTTAAACTGTCTCAGCTAGACCCCATACCTTGTTAAACTATTATACTCTGCCCGATACGTCCTTTAACTGGCCTATTCCACATGAGGATACATGAAATCGACATCGCATCCCAACAATTGCACGTTCTGCATCAAATTCTTGGAACGATCTCAGCAGCCAAACCGCCTAATCATGCACTGCCACAAGAACATGAATGACATCAAGACACTTGAGTAATTTAATCATATTTACTATGAAAGTTAAGAGCAGTCTACCGGATGAAAATTACTGCAAGGAGCTACAGTTAATTTAGAAACATTGTTTAAATGCGACAATCTGTAAAGCCAACCTCGGTGACACTCTCATGATTGCGAACGCGAAGGTTGAGTAAGCAGAAGGAGGGAGATTACCTCAAATTAAGTCGCGTCAACACCCAACCTGCGATATAAATCAAGTTTTATCCATACAGGCCAAAGAGCTTGCGCCCTGATATCAAAACCCAAATGTTTGCAGACCAACATTGAGTTTTATTTAACATTGATCGAGTCATATGCCATGACATGATCTGCATAGTCGGATATCGCTGGCAACTGGCCTCGCGCATACCAAAAGACAAACGCTTTCATATATGACCTTTCTCGCAGGTCATCATTGCAAATTTGTCTGTCAGAAGTTGGATACAAAAAGGGGCTAATGTAGATACCCTTTATCAGTTGGCCATGTGGTGCGTCGGAGAAGGGACACATGTACTTAATTTGTGCTTCGTGAAGCACTGTCTCAACCCCTCTGGCTACGCATTTGTGAAGGATTGTTAGACATGGTCCTTCGCATATGTGTGTTTCATGCTACGGGACTTGGGAGTGCGAGTGGCTTGGATGCTAGAGTAGCCATTATCGCATGTAAGGCGCGAGCCTCACCAGCGACCCTAGTATGTTATCCAAAGATCTGCGACCATTACCATTCATCTCCGTAGATCTGGAGACCACGCCTTGTATATGTCCGGGCCACGAGCCGTTCGAATAGGACATTGTCGGCACGTTGGTTTCATCACCATCATTGATGCTTACCTCCGTCCATCCTATTGGGCCTGTATATATAGGGGATCTATCCCAATACTTAGCTAAGTTAGAATCTCCAATGGTGATATACAATTGTAATGCAAATGATACTTAAAGTGGTGTTTTGTATTTTGCACAAGGAGTCTTACCCCTGCAGTGTCATGTAAAAGTTATGCATTATATATATATATATATATATATATATATATATATATATATATATATATATATATATATATATATATTAATCTTCACTCAAACCACGTGTAACTAATGAATTGTGAATGACATAGAAAGAGAAATTGTAGGACATATATTATCATGTTGAAAATGTAGGAGAAACTGTGGAGAAAAAAGAGAAAACATGCCTAAAAAGTTTTGCAGAACCAATTGTCCTCGCAAGGAGTCGAGATCCTCTGTATCCTTTGTGTGTATCCTTCCATGTTTCCATACTATGATTGGTATATTTCATATTATTTTTTATTCAATTTGATAGAATTTTTAAACAATTAAGTTGAATTAAAAAAATATAAAATATACTAATCATACGAATGATACATAGAAGGATACACACAAAGGATACAAAGGATCCGGACTCCCTCGCAAGGTTTAGCGAGACCTTTTCATATTTTGCATTTTGCCTCCCTGTACTCATGTTCAGTTGGATTCAATTTTTAAAAAAAATTCCTTTATGTTTTGAATAAAATTTTAATTTGCATGACTAGATGCCCTTAGAACATCCAAGCCCGATGCAGTTATTGTCTCCTCTCTGAATAGCATATGTTTTCCTATTCTTACCCCAAAATTTCTCTCACTCTCAGACCCTTAACAGATTAACTGAAATTGTTGTTTTGTTTCTCTGCTTGCACGAAAACCAGCTTGAGTGTCTCTTATCCCCCTTGTCTGCAATTGTTTTCGAATTAACCATCTCTATCAATTTTTATGAGCTTGGCATGATGTGGAAAGAGTTTTCGGCTGTGGTGGGTAAATCACGTGAAGCGGAATGTAGAACATGGGTCTTTCAACTTGCGAAAAATGATCCTGAAATTGCACGAGACACTGGGAGACCACCTCAATAAACCACCCTGAGTTTGTTTTGATTGAAAAAAATGGACTTCCGCGTTTTTAATTTTGTGTTAGATTGTTTTAGAAAAATTGTAGCACTTGCCATGATTTGCTTTATAAAGGACAATATTTTACTTTCTTCAAGGGTATCTCTAATAGATCATGCAAAATATAAATAATTTTTTAAAACGTTGAGCTCCAGTTCTTCATGTAAACAGTTTTGCATTTTACCAAACATGCTTCATCCTCAATATATTTAGAGCATCTCCAGCAGGTAATGAGTTGATTTTTTATGAATAATATAAAGGACTTGAGTAATGTAATGCAATGTAACATGCATCTCACATACGAATAGATGTCCTGCATTTGCCTCATCAAATTTGGAGATCAAACTTGCCCGACCATTTTTTTTTTCATTTCCTAGGTATGTTACCATTTTTAGGTTTGTTGAGATGATGGTGAATTATTTGAAATATATCACAATTTTAATTAATTACTTTCATGTTTTCTTAAGAAAAACTAAACTATAACTGATATGCATATATTTTTTTAGAAAATATGCATATCTTTTAGAAAACACTTGAGTTTTTTTTCGTTATTTTTTTTGTAATAAGGAATTTATTTTATTAATAGGAGGCATTGCCATATGACCAATAGTTGTACAAGTTGATAGGGCAAGATAGCCCAAAATGCAGTTACATCACAATTTAGACCCATTTTCGCTAAAGAATGGGCTAAGCCATTTTGGCCCTTTTTACACCAAGAAACCCTATGATAAAAAAGCACCCGAAGCTTCACGTGACCATTAGATAGACGAGCCTTCTCAGAGAACGCCTCTGTCGGTGGTTCTCTCACTAGAAATGCAGCTAGGTTTTGTTATCCGTTTCAATGATCAAGCTTCTGTATCCCCTTGTTATAGCTTATGTAATAGCAACTAGCATTGCAAAAGCCTCCACCAGAAACGAATCCTTCATAAAGGAGATCGGAAAAAGCCATCGCCATCACGAAATCTCCCTCCGAGTTTCCAAACCTCCGCCGCCAGATCTGTTTAGATCGGTGGAGATAAAGGCATCCACGTTCAATTTGAGAGACTCCGGGAGGGGTGGTTTCCATTGACCCAAGCTCTCCCCTACGCCACCTGCATGCAACATATCCCGACCAACATAAGTAATGTCTTGAAACTCTGTATTTTCGGAAATAGTTTGGATAGATAAATCATGGATGTTTATTAATTCGAAACTCTTCGATTTCTCTCTAACAAAATATTTCATAAACAGGTAGCAAAGGACCTGTTGATTTTTTATGTCCGAAGTTGAAAATGTTGTTTCAATTCAAGAGGAAACGACATAGGAAACACAGGAACATACAGATCTACAAGAGGAGTAGCAAATATTTTGTGGATCCAAACACAGTTAAGGAAGAAATGGGCTACAGATTCTTCACCATTAGAGCAGAAACATGAGTTAGTAGGTAAGGAAATACTTTTTTTTTTTTTTTTTGCAGAGATTGTCTTTAGTTGCAGTACATAGATTATACAAACGCCAAACAAAGATTTTTATTTTGCTTGGAATGTTAAGATTCCACAACTTTTTCTAGAATAAGTCTCGGTTATTGCTAGATGTGGAAGGATCAAGAGTAAGTTAGCTACAGTCATATAATAAGTTGTTCTCACCGAGTAATCACCATTTACAGTTTGTGACCATACAATGTTATCTTGATTGTGAGGTGAAATCAAAAAGGTTTGGATGATAGCATCAACTTCATCCTCCGAAAAATTCGATTTGATTAAATCTTTATTCCAAGTGAAATTTTGATTAATAAGAACATAAACTTTTGAGCCCATGAATAGGGTGGGAAAATTAAAAGGTTTTCTATCAAGGCCAATTGGAATCCACATATTTTGGTCAATGAAAGTATTTTGACCCTTACTGATAACTTAACGGACACCTTTAAAACCATTTTTCTTTTTTTTTTTTTTGCATTTACAATACTTTTTCAAACATTGGAGGGCCTATTGGTTGACTCTGCCGTTATAATGGCAGATTTTTTGAAATACTTACCTTTAAGAATTTTGGAAAGAAGTGAATTTTGGTTAGTATAAATTTTCGAAGCTTGTTTTCCAAGTAAAGCAATATTAAAAGAATACATGTGACAAAAACCCAAACCACCAATGCTCTTCGGATTGCACAAGTGGTCCCACTTTTTCCAAATTATTTTATTTTTGTCTAAATCATTACTCCACCAAAATTTAACAAAAACTTGTTGAAGTTCTCGCAAAAAGTAGTTGGTAGGAGAAAAATAGACATAACATAAGTAGGGATAGCTTGAATTACATATCTAGTAAGATTTTTTTTACCACTCGAAGTTTAAAAAAAATTGTTTTCAACCACTAACCTTGTTCCAAATTTTTGTTTTTAAATTTTAGAAAATCATTTTTTTTACTTTTACCAATAAGAGTTGATGATAAAAATATATGTTATGGATATGCAATATACAAAACTGTGAATTTATATATAATTTGCATTATTTTTTCGTAACAATGCTAGATGCTCTAACTATAGAGTATGAGGTGTTTAAGAAAAAACTATAGAGTATGAGGAAAAAATTTATGTATATCTCTCTCTTCTCATATGCATCTCACATTTGTTTATTTTAACTCTTTATAACTATGAAATGAAAACATAAATCATATTATTGGAATAAATTGTATATGTGCATGTCATGAAAAATATAACATATGTAAAATTTAGCTTTTTGTCACTTCCTACTGTTGGCTCTAATGCTAAATTCAAGACTACATCCAAGATACTTTTAAACTTAGCTTAATTACTTAACACATACTCCTAGTATATCGAAGCTAACACATTGCAATCCCCAATATTGTAATAAATTGTACTTGTTGAAACTGAAAAAAAAAATACATCCCAACAACATTCATATTATGAGGGTAAATGTAGTAATACTTACCCTCATAAATTGTACTTGTTGAAACTGAAAAAAAAAAATACATCCCAACAACATTCATATTATGAGGGTAAATGTAGTAATACTTAAAAAGATAAGAAATAATTATAAAAAAGAAAAAAAAGATGAAAGAGAGGGATGTTGAAGAAGATAAGAAGAAGAACACGTTTTTCTCTTCCGCCTTTGTTCAGCCCTCGCTGTCCTCTATCTATCTCCTCAATCCCATCTCTCTATCTATGCGTGAATACCAAACCACGTTTATCTCTCCCGCCTCTCTAGTCTTTGAGTCCTCATGGTGGTGACGACAACAATGGCGAAAAATTCGCTTGTTCCCCTGCAAGTGGCGTTCGATCCTGAAAAAACGCCCCTGAAATCACTCTGGAACGAAATTAAATCTTGTAGGGGGTCACAGTAGAAAAAATTCTCCTCCCCAGAAATGCAGTTTGTTTTGGGGGATTGATTTATCAAATTGACAGGTGTTGATATTGGTGTCCTCTGTTCTGATTATGCTGGATCGGTGGCCTTAGGAGGGGGGTCGATCTGGTTGCAGCTCTTTGTGAGGATGAAGAAGAGAGCAGAGAGAGAGGAAGAAGGTGGAGGAGGGTAGGTTAGTCTGTATCTATGACGGCTGGTGATTAAGGGGTTGTTGTTGGGGCTCCTGTTTATGGGTTACGTTAGTGGTTGGTGGCTGGGGGTCGAGAGAGAGAGAGAGGCGGTGATGATGGGTTGTGGGCAAGGGCTTGACTGATAGGGGATGGAAGTCTGGGTTTGATTGGGGGCTGTGGTTGTGGGTGGAGGCCGTGCTAATCGGAGCCGAAGGAGGTGGCGGCGAAATTCGCCGGAATCTGGGCTAGCGAGGCGGCGATAGGGATGTTGCAGAGGTGTTCATACATTCTTTGTGTGGACTGTTTTACCCTAAAAAAGATGGACTTAGTTGTCAACTATGGGAGTACTCCATTAAATATTCGACGGATTATTTTTTTCAGTTTCAACAAGTAGGATTTATTGCAAATGGGGGTTGCAATATGACTAATTCAAAACTGGAGAATGCAATGCATTAGTTTTGATATAGTGGAGGTACTAGCTTTTAACCCGCGCGATGCACGGCGAAATTTCAATTCCAAAAAAAAAATTAATGTTACTTAAACAATTGAGGTCTTTTATGCATTTCAAATACTACATTCAAAAACAATAACTAAAAGTACTGAATATCATTTTTACACCTATTTATTCCATATTTTTGTTAAGATTAATACTTTTTATTTCATAAATAAATAGATTATACTATTTTTTGACTATCATTTTACTTTTGGACTTGAACCCAACATTAAGTTGAAGTAAAATTTTGAT
The DNA here is from genome assembly GCA_023055425.1 of Linanthus parryae. Lineage (NCBI taxonomy): Eukaryota > Viridiplantae > Streptophyta > Magnoliopsida > Ericales > Polemoniaceae > Linanthus > Linanthus parryae. Next base: position 119,676,926 of record JALGPY010000004.1, on the reverse strand, counting down.
TACTGTTTGAATTTTATCACAACAAATTTGAAATTTCAGATTCCAATTTAGAAATGTCGTTCATATTTTGCATTTTATTTTATTCTATCTATCTCTTTTTTAGGAAAGTTTCTAATCTTGAATTTGAAGTCAACATTATTATTCTAAAAATAAATGTTTACCTTAAGATCATTACCAATACGAATTTGTCAATCAAAATCAAGTTGAGGCCTCTGATTCCAATTTATAATAATATGTTCCTACTTTTTTTTATGAGGAAAATATGCTTCTACTTTGAAGCCACTGGCTTCAACTTATAATATTACGTTTCTACTTTTTTCTAGGAAAATATGTTGAAGTATAATTTTGATTACTTTCGAATTTTATCACTATAAATTTGAAGTTACTAATTCCAATTTAGAAATGTCTTTCCTGTTTTGAATTTTATTTTATTCTATCTATCTATTTTTTAGGAAAGTTTATAGTTTTGGATTTGAGGTCAATATTATTATTCTAAATATATTTTTTTACCTTCAGATCATTACCAATGCGAATTTTTCAGTCAAAATCAAGTTGAGACAACTGATTTCAATTTATAATAATAGGTTCCTATTTTTTTATTATTCTTTTTAGGAAAATATGCCTCTACTTTTAAGCCACTGACCACTGATTTCAACTTATCATATTACGTTTTTACATTTTTTTAAGGAAAATATGTTTTATAATTTAAAGACACGGATTTCATGCTTCAAAACTGAATTGTAGCCTAATAATTTTTTGTTTCATACATTTCGATTATAATTTACATTTTCATAATTTTTTTTCTCTTCCACTGAATTCAATTTTCACTCGCCACTACATTTCATTAAATCTAAGCTTTCATCTTAAAATGGGTATGAACAAAAACAATAACTACAAATAAATAATAGAAAATGTAACAACTAAGTGGCCTACAATTTTTTTTAGATATTATCTATTGAAAAGATACATCCTGTTGTGTTGAATTGTGTCCCTCCAAACAGAAGATTCCGCAATGAACATCTTCACCTACACCACCAAAAGAAACGATGTAAGCAACAACTAAACAACCCAGGAGGAAGGACAATAACATAACAAACACCAATTGATTTTCCTAGTATTACATATCCGGGGATGGCGAGTGACTCTTTCACGCAAGTGTATGGCTTTGGCGGCGGCCATGAGAACTTCACATAGTCAAATCATCAATTTTGTCATGAATAATGCACATAGACAAAGCATACGAATGTAGATTCTGAAGGAAAAACTCACCGGACACGCGGGCTTGTCTTTGCTCATCTATTTTCTCTAGCGCGTCAACCGAGCTAACTTACATTGTTCTCTCCGCTCCTAATTTTTCGTCCATGTCTGGGAGATGAGAGAATGTAGTTGAGAAGAGAATTAATGGAGAAAATGTAAACATCAAACACGTATTGAAAGGAAGAATCATACTTTCAAAACAAACACGACTTTTTTATTCCGAACATGACCAAAGATAATTTCATGCACACTGTATGAATGGAAGAGTTATACCTCCATTATATGGGTGAGATTCCTAGTCATTTTGGACTATTTTAGAGACGAAAAGGTGTGAAATTCACCATCAAAATAAAAGATCCAAATTGGTACCATTTTGGTAATTAACGTCACTATATATGCCATGTAATGGAGGTCATTTTATATGGCATGATTCTGCCCTTCAAATTCACGTGTACTTTGACATTTCACCGTCCATTTTGGAGATGAAAATGTATGGAATTGACTAATAATGTTATTAATAAAATTATGATTTCCCTCGGCATAATTTTTTTGGTGGAAGTTTCCTTATTGGCTAATAATTTTCCCCAACTAACATCAATAACTTTCATTTCCAATAAATATTAAACGGGCTCATTTAAATTTACATGTCGGCGCCAAATTCAAACTTTTTAGATGTGATGTAAATTAGAAGGCGCCAAAATTTTCATTTTCAGTTCAAACTCAGAAGATGTTATTTAAATTCAAAATTTCAAGCAATCTTTTTTACATTAATTATAATTTCCACGTGGCATTTTTTCATTCAAAGCTTGAGAAATAGTATATATAGATGCGTTAAGTAATTAAGAATTTAAACTTTACTTATACATATAATTCTATAAGAATGGGTTATGCAACATGACAAGTGTTTTTCTTTTTATAGTCCAAACTGCCAACATTCATCTTGTTCATCAGGTCTCTTGCGGTCATCAATTCATAATTCAACATTTTGGGGGGAACAATCAACTAAGTAGGCCGATTTCAAAGGGTTCTAGAAAAAATTCTCATTCACAAGCCTGCTTTCAGGCAAGATTTTTATTGTATGTGCTGCAAAGTAAAACATGGTAGGTGTCACAGGGTCGGGTTTTAATCTCTAAAAATGGCTTGGCGCGGCAACCAAATTCTCGACTAGGTTCAGCCTTCTCGAACGCACCAACGAGGTTAGTAGTTGAGCAGATGATTGAACAAATGCACAAGTGTTTACAGGAACCGTCCCAACTTTTATTTCTAATAAAAGACTCTCTCTCAAGCTCTAAAGCTCTCAAATGGAGTACAATTCGTCCTCCTCTCAACCTGCTGCAAAACAAGTGCAGGAAGTGCTTATAAACAAGTGGCGGTTACCTCAGTAACTGCCCAGATCATGGGCAAACCCATGACCACATTCTGCCCACTATCTAGCCCATAACATGCACCAAAACATGTGCTAAATCACATCTGAAACATAGTTACGAATTTTGTACATTACATGGCCTAGACAACTCTTTTAACATGCTATATCTCTATATAACATGTTGCACCAGCACAGGACAACAAGAAGCCAGCAAACCAACAAGCTCTGGTGCACCAACAGCGACTCAAGCTCAATAGAATTGCAAGTAAACCAGCCACACAACGACGATCTACAAGCAGCACTTGTCGTTCTCAATTCCGTTTCCTACAGCCCATAAAATAAACTCGTTGTACCGATAACAAGAAACCAAAGCCAAGCGACGTACGGACCAAGTTGTTGCTCAATCTCGTAGCACACGAAGCCAAGGTGCTCACTCGATGCACTGTTATCGTCTAAGGGACTCAACGGTGTGACAAACATCCTGCCCCTCTGGAACTTGACGTCCTCGTTGAGGCCTATTTGGAGTCGTTCGTCTTGCCTTCCCCTTCTTCAACAATCTCTGCCCATGTAGGCCTCTTCTCGGCGGATCAAAAGCCACCTTAGCCGTATTAAGTCTTTCCTCTACAATTTCTTGATTCTCTGCCACAATCAAGGCATTCAGCTTCTCTTTTCTTGGACAATCACGATCACGATGTGGACCATCACACGCAAAACAGCCTTGCTTCTTGGCTACAATAGCCGTTGCATCAGCTTGTTTCTTCTTCTCTTGCCCAGTGTCACCCGTCTTGTCAGTCTCAAACTCAGCTCCATTCTTCCTCTTCCCCTTCTTAGCCTTAGACGAAGAAGAAGAGGTAGAATCCGCCTCCTTTTTACGGTAATCAACAAAGGCATCGGCAGCGGCATACGCGGCGTGAAGATCTTTCACATTCCGCCTACTCAATTCACCTTGTGCCCACGGTTGTAAACCCGCCATGAAATTATATAGCCGGTCCGTCTCACTCATGTCCGACACATCAAGCATTAGAGAACTGAATTCCATTACATACTCCTGTACCGACACCGTCACCGAGTGCTTGAGACGTTGCAGTTCCTCTCGATCCAACCACGACACATTACCTGGAAAGAATTGCTCCTTCAATTCAGTCCTCAATTTCTCCCATGTATCGACCTTGGACCGTCCTGCACTCACCTCATCCGAAGAAGGAGTACTCCACCACAACTTTGCATCCCCAACGAGAAACATAGTCGTTAGCGTGACTTTGTCCTCGTCTTGAACACGAGCAGCGGAGAAGTAATGCTCCATGTCAAACAGAAAGTTTTCCAACTCTTTGGAACTTCGTGTACCGCTAAACGGTTGCGGTTCTGGAACCCTCACTTTCCGTTGATCCTCAATGCTACCACCACCAGCCGCTCTCGTGGCCATGGCCATCCGAATGAATGTCAACTCTTCCTCAACCGTCTCGCAGCGAGTTAACGAAGCAGCCAACTCTTTCTCTACCGTTTCAAAGCGAGTTTGGGAAGCCGCCAACTCTTTCTCCAAATTCTTGCAACGGTTTTGAGTTGCAGGCAACTCTCTCCGCACGTCTTGATGTCGAGCCATCGCACCATTCACCTCTGCCTCAAGAGAATTGAATTGGTCCTCAATACCAACTTCCGCAGCCGCCATTCTCCGAGTTAAAGGGTCAATGGGATTATCGTCAACATACGCCAACCATTGCCTCCAACCGCGACAATCGTTCCTGAAACTCTGCATTTCTCCCAGCCATTGCAGTGAGTAAATCACCCACTACAAATCAGAAATGAAGAAGAAGAAATTTGCAGCACAACGCCGCACCAAACAACTCTGACCGGGCAGCGAGCAATTTACTGCACAGCCACCAAAACTCAGGCAGCGAGCACACCATGCAGGCCACGTTCTCCACCTTCGAAGGGACGAAAGTGCAGCGACAATGCACCAAACCCGCGCTCTGATACCAGTTGTCATAGGGTCAGATTTTAATCTCTAAAAATGGCTCTGCACGGCAACCAGATTCTCGACTTGGTTCCGCCTTCTCGAAGCACCTACGGGGTTAGTAGTTGAGCAGATGATTGAACGAATGCACAAGTTTTTACGGGAACCGTCCCAACTTTTATTTCTCAAATAAAAGACTCTCTCTCAAGCTCTAAAGCTCACTAATGGAGTACAATTCGTCCTCCTCTCAACCTGCTGCAAAACAAGTGCATGAAGTGCCTATAAACAAGTGGATGTTACCTCAGTAACTACCCAGATCATGGACAAACCAATGACCATCATTCTGTCCACTATCTAGCCCATTACATGCACTAAAACATGTGCTAAATCACCTCTGAAACATAGGTACGAATTTTGTACATTACATGGCCTACACAACTCATTTAAAATGCTACAACTCTATATAACACGTTGCACCAGCACGGGACAGCAAGCAGCCAGCAAACCAGCAAGCTCTGGTGCACCAGCAACGACTCAAGCTCAATAGAATTGGAAGTAAACCAGCCACACGACGACCGTCTACAAGCAGCTCTTCTTGTTCTCAATTCCGTTTCCAACAGCCCATAAAAGAATCTCGTTGTACCGACTACAAGAAACCAAACCAAGCGACGAATGGACCATGTTGTTGCTCAATCTCGTAGCATACCGAGCCAACGTGCTCACTCGATGCACCGTTCTCGTCTAAGGGACTCAATGGTGTGACAGTAGGGATATCTGATATTGGCCGGGAAGAGAGAGCTAGGAGGCTGTAAAAGGGAAATTTTGAAAACAAACAGTAATGGTAGTTATAGTGATTTTAGTCCAATACTTGAAAAAATACCAAAATTGCCCTGACTTACTCCTAGAGATAACAGTGACTAACGTCATGCACTAGTAGTATAACAAAATGAAAAGTTAGGTACTCCCATGCAACCATTGAACTTGCGTACTAAAGTGTAACAAAACCCATGGGTACTACCGGAAAAGGGTTTGTTATTTCACAGGTTTCATGTTTGAATTTGCGTGTTTGGAATCATTGATGATGTTCTCATTATGAGGGCGTTGTTGTTCTTTGCTCTCTCTCAATATCGTTTCTAGGATTTCTCTAGTGTTCAAACGAGGTATTTTGCTTACTGCCTTCAACTTCCACAATGCACAAGCAAACAGCAAGCTTGCTGATTTTGACTGTTTGTTTCTACAAAAAGTATCTTAATTTAATTTCTGCCAAAGGAAGTTCTTGGTGACAAATAGTTTAAGGTTGGGATGCATGGAAGACCGCTCCGATAATAAGGGTTTTCCTTTTTTTTCGATGTGGGGCCCTGAGAGAAAAATCTTATAAGAATGAGTGAAGTTCTGACCGGAGCCATAATTTTGTTCCGCATTTCTCTTCTTGCCCCTGCGTCCGTGTATGCTATCTTCCAGCTCAGCACATCAGTTGTTGTTTTCCGATTACCAGCTGACGAAAAAAGTGACGGGAATAATAACAAACACTGTACATATCATTTTAGGCTCTACTTTTCTTGGGCTGAATCACTGGATGAAGCCCAGAAGACAATTGAAGCCCATCCTTCCCTCAGTCTTAGTCATCTAGGGTTTCTCGGAGAGGACATAAAGAGAAGTTGCTTTACTACCGTTGAGTCTTGTTCCGTACATTCCAACAGTTGGATTTTCTTGTATATATTTTTCTCTTCTTCCTAGATTAGGGTTACAGTTCATTTTCGTCTGTATAGTTTTATCAAATCCGCAAATATATGAATACATTAATTTCATTTAATTTCTTTCAGGGAAGACCCCCTAAAATGGAGGATCGCTCTTCCGTTTCAACCCCACCAAGGTTTTCTCTTCTCTCTTCTCCATAACAATCTGAAAAAACCTAAAAATACTATTGTTGCTGTTGTCATTTTTTTACCTACTCGATGTTTAATTGAGCCGTGTTTGGATTCGTTGATGAGATACGGAGGTAGAGCTTTGTAGAGGCAAATGGGTCAAATCTCTACCTCCGTATCTCATCAACGAATCCAAACATGGAACAATTAAACATCGAGTCGGTAAAACAACGGCAGCAACAAGAACTTCTTTTGGCAAGAAATTATGTCGTTTTCTATTTATCAAATTTTCAATCATATATCTCTACTACTATAAAAAAAAAGCTGGAGAGCTTAACACTTTGGAGTGTTTTCCCTGTTTCTTACACTTTTGAGTTTGCCTAGAATACTCCAATCATATTCATTACCAATCAATAATTTCACTAATTACATATGTTTTTCTCTCTTTAGTTGTTCCCTGAGTTTTTTTTGTGCAAGAGTACCCTTCCAATAATTTCACTAATTACTCTAAATTAAAGTTCTTAACTTATGAAAACATGCTATAAAAACATATGTACCACTAAATTTTAAGACTATATAAATGGTGTCCAGCTTCAGCAGTTACAAATGGTCTTCACTAATTTCATTTTATTGTGTTGGTTCTCTTCCTGTTTCTCCTCTCCATTTCTTCTTTCTTGTCCAGTAGCTTATTTGAGTTCTTCTCCAATATGTTTGCAATTTTAATTTCAACGTTACGTCGAAGTCAAATTCGTGACTATGTCAAGATTCTAACATTTCGTACATTTGCTCAAGGTAAGGAAACGCATAGAAAAGAATCATGCAATATTTGACCTTCAACTCAAATTTTAGTGTTGGTGAATAAGTTCGATTTTGCCTTATCTCTGGGTTCTTGTCCAATTTTGATTACAGTTCATTTGAGTAAGGTGTCTTTTTGGATTTTGATTCATTTGTTAGTAATTACTTCATGTTCGTTCATCCACTGCGGAAAGTAGTTCTTTTTTTTTGAGAAAATATTAAATTCAACCCACTGGGATAAGGCCCAAAATATCTGCATCAATTACATCTGATATCCAAGGCGGATCATTATAAGCCCAAGAAAAATGAAAGCCCTCTTGAACAACTCGCTGGGCTACTAAATTAGCTGCATCGTTACAGCTGTGAGGCGCGTATCAAGCCACGTACTCGGTGGAGTCTTCGAGAAGACGCAGGCAACGGTTGAGAATTCAAGAGCATAATGAATTGTCTTCCACTACGGTTTCATTAATCACATTTGAGAATTTGGATCTCTCACCTTCTCTCTCTCTTAGACGGTTCTAGAGAGAGAGGAGGGTTTTTGAGTCACTCTCAAAGATTACCGGCGAGATCTCCATTTCTTCTGCCAGTTTGACTCCTTCAAATATCGCCGAGGCTTCTGCCTCTCTCAGAGCCATGCTGAACGGTAACCTGGTTCCTCTCCCGGAGATGAGGAGGCCATTTTCGTCTCGGAGGACCACTCCGGCACTGGCAAGCAGCCTCTCCTGATTCCAGCTAGCGTTTGAATTGATCTTGAGCCAATTTGGAAGCAGCTTAGACCAGATTTTCGCCGGAGATGGAGGAATTCTTCCGGCAGAATCTCCCCTGTAGCATGCGTGTGCAGATCTATAAAAGCTAAGTTTCCCGAAACTTCTTCTTTTAACCGATCTACCTCATTTCTTGTGTTATTATTGATTATTTGGTACCTGTTGTGCCAGATTGAAAAGTTCCCCAAACAAAATTTTATTTTGTCTTCTTTTTGCAGCTCAATGAAAGTGGTCCGGAATCACTTTGAGAAAAGCACGGCGTCCTCGTCACAAATTGGAAGTTGAAGAAGGCTGTTCCACAAATCCTTTGAAATTTGGCATCTCCGAAACAAGTGTTTCTCGGTCTCTTCCTCTACCCTGCAGATCGGACAAGCCACAGGTATGTCTACCCCTCTTCTTTTCAGATTCGACCAAGTAGGGAGGTCCTTATGCATTCCTCGCAAGAGAGAAAAGAGAAATGCTTTTTGGTAGTGTTGCTTCCAAAAACTGTTCCACCATGGCTTGCAATTATCGGAAGAGCTTTCGATCTTGTCTGAAAATTTCCTTTCCAGCCTTTTGTACCCAAATTTAATAGAGTAAATCCTGTTTTCTTCCTAGTGCCAGAGAAGATGGTCCGGTTCTGGAGATGAGAGATTCTAATGCACATGACTTTAGTCACCTCCACTGGTTGAAGATGAAGCCATAGGGCTGAGATATTCCAGGTATGCACATCTTCCCCAATAAGATCTACTTTCAAATTGGGGTTGCGGGTTATTGGGGGAATCACTTTAAAGCTCACCGGTCTTAACAACCATCTGTCTTTGTAAACTTTCAAATTTTCCCCATTACCAACATTCCATCTAGAGCCTTCCTTTTTCACCTTCTTGCAAAGATGCTCCTCCAAGCAAAATAATAGTTTGATCTTATTAGATTTTATTAGCATAACCGTTCTCATAGATATTCTTCCATTATTATTTTTTTTCTCTCAATCGACGATCATATATATGATTTTATTAGATTTTACTAGCCAGCATGTATCCGAAAGTTCACACTATTATAATGGTATTGTATAAAGGAGTTTTCATCTTCTTATTTTTTGAGTTTGAAATCATGTCCATCTTACATTTGTTATATTTTTATTCTCTATTCTCTTATTGAACAATAGTGTCCTCAAGCTTTACTCTAGCTCAAAATCTTAAATTTGCTTGTTTATGTATTTGGATTTTTCTTGCCCGTTTGCGCTTTCACAAGAAGTTTCCACGACTTTTTATTAGAAATATTACTTTCTTTTGTAAATCATCACTAAAAAGAATGAAACCACTACATTTTTATTTCTTGAAGTAATTATATGTTGGACCTGTTGGGAGGAGTAATGCATCAACAATGGAAAATAACTTTTGGAATACCCCCACTCTGCGTGGATGGTGAAAGAGTTAGCTTTTCTTTCGTAATTGGACTATTTGTGAGATCAACGGAGTATATAAGATAGAGTGAATATGTTTTTTACGGAGAATATATTTTATAATAAAATGCATGTGTAGATGGCGTGAAAAAAGTCTTGAAGGTTTTGTGATTAAGTTGCGGGATTAATCACCATTCATGTTCATACATCATACAAGTTCAGTTACCAAAAAAACAGTATTTGGTAAAATTATACCATAATTAAGAATACAAATAGTGAATTTTAAAGTAAAAAAAATGCATAGTGATAGCTCCATGTAATGATATAGGTTCAGAAACACTGACGGATGCCCGTTTGACCCGGGGTGGGCCTATGGCCACCCTGAATTTTTTTCTCTACTATAATTTTTCAGTTTTTGTCAAAAAAATCACATGTGCCCCTCCTAAAAATTGAACAAAATACCCACAATATCTGTTGAAATAACTTAAGTACCCTTAAGCTAAAACAAATATTTATGATTTAGGCCCAAAATTCACACTATAACAATTTAGGCCCAAGGCTCTCACTATATGTAGATTTAAGCCCATAATTTTGTGTTCATTCTTTTTTACTCCATAAATATAAATTGTCACCGCCTCATGAAGAATCCTGCGTCCGTCCCTGACTCCTGTTCAGATACATGACAACAATTATATTAAAATGTTGTGTGCAAATATAACAACACTGGATCAAGAAACAGATTGGTTGACTTTAGCTATTTCACTGTAATTTAAATTTATCTAAGTTTTTTTGTTGTAAAATCAATAGGACTTTTAAGTCATCTCTTCAACTTTATTGCAAATTTTATTTTAACTTGCCATCGTCTAGGTAACACAATGGTAGGCGCGCTAAAGAATCTTATATAAAATCACCAGACACATATTTTCTTGATATTGTGGCTATACCGTGATTGATAATCTATTATGAAATGTGATTTTTATGCATTGGGGAAAAAGTTAAAGGTTAGCTGAATATTATTCTTAAAAATGCAGATGATTCAGTAAAGAAATAAATCAACTTGGAATAGAAGTCTCCAAACACAAATGTTCGGCCACATAAAAATTAATGCTTATGAGTTCAGTGATCGAAGAAGAGATTTTATTGGCGTGTTATATAATTTAGGAACCGTGTAAACATTTGTTATTGCTTTTTAGAAACAATTCTGCTAAACTCTCATTAATGTTTCAAATAGTATAAGAAAAATGAATCATAGAGGTATTGTGTACTTATTGAATGAATTTTAACATTATCAAGAAAAATATTCTAAAGAAAAGTGAGAAGGGTGATGACTGCCACCAGATTGAGAGAGCCGAAACCCTAACTTGACTTTTCTTCCGTCTTCACCGTCCTTCTTTTACGTTTTTGGTTTCCTTTATTTTTTTTAATTAATTATTATTTTGTTCTTCTGTTATGTTTTAACGTTTTCTATTTTGTCTTTTCCTCTCCTTTTTAGTGTTTTTAGTAGTCTTTTTAAAATATTGTATTTCTATTTTTATGGACGAAAATACCACTAACGAAGTTAATTTTTTGATAGACTTTTTTGCCCAATTGTAAATTGCAAGCAATTAACAACTGAAGGTGGCATTGATTATGTGAATTTTGAAACTGGAGGTTGTAAGTGGATTGTTACCCATAATGGAGGTGGGTAATAAGTAACTCAAGGAGAGGTAACTCAAATCGGAGAGCATCAAACCTTGTAAAAGATATCCTGCCTAAGAGTAGAAGTACTATTTTTCTTCCCTCTTTTTGGGCATGTTTGGGTGGTTGGAGATCATATAAATGTACTTTATAGTGTTGAATGTTCTTTTCTCTATAGCCTTCGAAATCTGTAGTAATGTTTTAATGTTGTACATGTAGGTTCTCATGGATGCTTGCAAGGAAGTAGTCTTTTTCACTACACTTGGAAGGAAGCAATACTCTATCCTAGCTATGTAACTTTGCCTTCATTCATGGTAGGCTGTGAACATCATGGCCTTCTGACAATGCCTTGAAATACCTGGCTTCCGAAACACCCTGAAGACAATCCGCTCACTTGCTAATGGAAAGATTCAGACAGTTGCTGACGAGGTAATAACATGCTTGTTGCCTCGTCAGCAACTGTACGGATCATAACATTAGAGAGTGAGCGGATTGTCTTCAGCGTGTTCTTAAAGCCAAGTATTTCAAGAAATAGCCAGAAGGCCATGATCTTCAAAGCCTCTTACGGATTGAGGCAGAGCTGCGTAGCTAGGATAGCGTATAGCTTTCTTCCAAGTGTACTAAAGAGAACTATTGCCTTCCGAGTTTCCATGAGAACCTACATGTACAACATTAAAACAACACTACATATTTCTGAACAACATAGAGGAAAATAAATTAACATTTTCAAATACTTTTTTATTATCTCGAGCTACCAACATGCCTAGACGAAAAATAGTAAGCCCGCTCTTAGGAAGGATATATCCTACAAGGTTTGATGCTTGTACATCAAACTTCCCCATTATATACTGCAGCGAGGAAGATATGAACAAACCATGTTCATGAACATTTAGGTCTCAGTTGTACAGTGGTTGTAAAAGTAAGTAGAAGAACTGAACTTCTACTTACTTCTACGACCATTGTATAGCTGAGACCTAAATGTTCATTAACATGGTTTGTTCATGTTATTGGGCATGTTTGACTCGAGGTGGGTAATAAGTAATTCAAGGAGGTAACTCAAATCGGAGAGCATCAAACCTTGTACAAGATATCCTTCCTCAGAGTAGAAGTACTATTTTTCTTCTCTCTTTTTGGGCATGTTTGGGTGGTTGGAGATCATATACATGTACTTTATAGTGTTGAATGTTCTTTTCTCTATAGCCTTCGATATTTGTAGTACTGTTTTAATGTCGTACATGTAGATTCTCATGGATGCTCGCAAGGAAGTAGTGCTCTTCACTACACTTGGAAGGAAGCAATACTCTATCCTAGCTATGCAACTTTGCCTCCATTCGGGGTAGGCTGTGAACATCATGGTCTTCTGGCAATGTCTTGAAATACCTGGCTTCTGAAACACCCTGAAGACAATCCGCTCACTTGCTAATGTAACGATTCAGTCAGTTGCTGACGAGGTAATATCATGCTTGTACGGATCATAACATTAGAGACCGAGCGGATTGTCTTCAGCATGTTCTTAAAGCCAAGTATTTCAAGAAATAGCTAGAAGGCCATGATCTTCAAAGCCTCCCACGGATTGAGGCAGAGCTGCGTAGCTAGGATAGCGTATATCTTTCTTCCAAGTGTACTAAAGAGAACAAACGCCTTTCGAGTTTCCATGAGAACCTACATGTACAACATTTAAACAACACTAAAAATTTCAGAACACCATAGAGGAAAATAAATTAACATTTTCGAATAATTTTTTATGATCTCGAGCTACCAACATGCCAAGAAGAAAAATAGTAAGCCCGCTCTTAGGAAGGATATATCGTACAAGGTTTGATGCTTGTACATCAAAACCTCCCCAATCTATATATATATAAAAGCAAGGGAGATGGCTTCTTTTTGTGCCACATAGGATTCAAAGAAGTATTCATTGTATGCCATTTGTCATGTTTTTCTTCCATGTGGCATTTACATGGCATATATGTGACAATAAATCTTTGCCAACTCATATTTTTGTGACATGTAATGCCTTGAGAATCCAAATTTAACTTTTAAATGCATTGAAAATTATAAAATTGACCTAACTTTTAATTTCTCCATGTAACTTTATGATTCAATGAATATGAGTTAATGTGTTTTTCCCATTTCGAAGAGAAAAAACAATAAGCTGTGTAAAAAACATTATAGGTAATGAATGAGATTTTGATTTCTGACTTGATTATCCTTTCATATGTGAGTGTAGCATATATTAATGACGGCATCGAAAGTCTACTTTTCGGTAAATTGAAAAAGTGATTTTTTCTTTCTTCTTCATTTTGTTTACATTCATTGTATGCCATTTGTCATGTTTTTCTTCCATGTGGCATTTACATGGCATATATGTGCCAATATATCTTTGCCAACTCATATTTTCTGACATGTAATGCCTTGAGAATCCAAATTTAACTTTTAAATGCATTGGAAATTATAAAATTGACCTAACTTTTAATTTCTCCATGTAATTTTTTGATTCAATGAATATGAGTTAATGTGTTTTTCCCATTTCGAAGAGAAAAAACAATAAGCCGTGTAAAAAAAAAACATTATAACTAATGAATGAGATTTTGATTTCTGACTTGATTATCCTTTCATATGTGAGTGTAGCATATATTAATGACGGCATCGAAAGTCTACTTTTCGGTAATTTGAAAAAGGGATTTTTTCTTTCTTCTTCCTTTTGTTTAAAAATAGGTCTTACTTTACGCTTATTTTTTTGTAATATTTCTAAAATAAAGAGTTATCATGTGCAATCTTTCATTATGTAAATAAGTACAAGTCATGTATGCGTGAGTGAATTTATGTTTGTCATTTGAGAATTATGCTCCCAGTTGTCAGCATTGCTCATAAAAATCTTCCTTATTGGAATTTTGATTGTCATGTTACTATCCCAAAGTAAGTACTTTAGTTACGGAATTGGCATTGGAGAATCATTTAATTATAACACAACTTTTAACTCATCTTTTAGTGGAAAGCAAAGATGTGTGGTATGTGTGTGATACAATGCATTCTATTTAAGTTTGAGTTCATTTTTCAGCTCCCAAAATTGAGATACAATGAATCTTACTTTATATATACTCAAAATTTTCTGTGAAACATAGTGTCCTTATCTATGTCTATAGTTGGGAGAGCTGACACGAACTCTCTTCATGAAAAACTACTATTACAACCCATAATCAGCATGTTTTACTTCTTCCATCCTTCTTTGATAATATGCCTCCTGCAGCAATAGACCTATTTTTCACTCTTTTTGCTTTCTATTTCTGACTGAATATTTTCTGTACTCCAGTTCTTGGTGTATCTTCAGCTAATACAAAGGGAGCACTATCATGAAAAATTATAAGTTGGTAAATCTCATGTTACCAGGTACTATTTCTACCCATTCCTATCATTCTCGCCACTTCCTTCTGTACATGTATTTTGTATATATCATACACCTTCACTCTATAATTGCTACTGTTTTCTTTTTGGTCATAGAACTACATATGCTTGATTCTCAAGTTTATCTACATTTGATTTTTTTCGAATGATAAGTAAATCTTTTCATCTTCTACTTTGGCTGAGGATTATTTTAACCGATTCTTTCATCTTTCGTGCTTTACTGGAGCATTTTAAAACGACACCAAAAACTTAAGAACATGGTGCTTTTTTTTGAGGTAAAATTAACATGATTTTTTTGTGCAAGCAAATTGTTCTTGAAACTGAAATAATACTTCAATTTCCTATCTATGATCTACAAGCATTTTTTTAGATCAGAAGAGCCATAGTCACCTAAACGATATCAATGTAAAGTGGACCAAGAAGGATTTTGCCTACATCAGACTTTGAACTTTTCATTCAACTTTAGCCTTTAAATGTCCTTTAAGACTTTGATCTTTGCTTGAAATAGAAATTTAGATTGGCTAATAATTCCAAGGTGGATATCATCAACAGTTCATTGTATTGACAGTGGTTGGATGTTTGGCCTTACTTATTTCCTGTGCAACCCAAATCGGGTTGATGAGATATAGAATGAAATTTAATAAACTTAAATAGAGTCACATATGATTTTTTGATATTAAATGTAAAAGAATAAAATTAAGAGTAAAATGAAAAACCTCGCAAAAGA
This sequence comes from Linanthus parryae, assembly GCA_023055425.1. Lineage (NCBI taxonomy): Eukaryota > Viridiplantae > Streptophyta > Magnoliopsida > Ericales > Polemoniaceae > Linanthus > Linanthus parryae. Next base: position 119,661,741 of record JALGPY010000004.1, on the reverse strand, counting down.
ACAACTGGCTGAGGTTTCTACCATAGAAGCACTCAATGCAAGAGACGTTTCAGTCAAAGTCGGTAACATGTAATTTGTTTACCTTGGCATTACCATGAATTTCCAAGATTAAAAGAAAAAAAAACAAAATAACAAAAGATTTACAAGCTAAGAAAAACCACCGAAGACCAAAGGTGTAAATTAGATGGACTTGAAGGAAAAAATAAAACACCAAAGTTTTGCGGAATCTACCAACTAGAGCACTCAGAATTATGATTCTTAGTGGCCTTAATATAAATAGTATGGCAGCTTCATATACCACAAATTAACATGTTTTCATCTTTAATCAAAATTGGGATACGAGGGACAATTTACCGATTGACGCCCATCCATCAATTCTTTCTATGTAACTTTCAAAAGGATTTTCATTCCTTTATCAATGTTATATATTATATCTTTTATTGCAATCACCTAATAATATTTTTCATACAAAGTTTAAAATTTGACTATATATCCTAACTGCTTAATCAATTCATCATTCCTACCATTCTCTATTAGACCCACAATTGTGGGAGTCTATTCATCAATTCTACCGTGCTCTATTAGACCTCTATGTTTGTGCTTAGCTGATCCACACACATATATTATGTCTTGACTATTCATTCAACAGTTATCATGAATTACCATATAAGACATAAGAAATCAAAATAATTTGTTAAATTGTAATGTGTACCAAAAGAGAAGGAAATAGATACGTCAATGAATGTATCTCTCTACTAATAGTAACGTAATTCAAATACAAGTTCTCAGTTAGGAAGACTTGATATCATTTCTTCGTTCATAAATATATTTCTTCTTGATAAGCGAGTTACATACCCCTTCACATTACAAACATAAATGAGTTCAAAGAACACTACTAATAAATTTTAAACTAACTATACATATACATATAACGGGTCTCGAATGTTACACCCCTTATGCAAGTCCTCGCATTGTCCGTATTACCTGAGTTTCTATGAATCTTTAACGATTGCAATTGACACGATGATATCTTTCCTCCAATATGCATTACACATTTTGTGATGCGGAACTTAGTCATACTTCATTGATCCATTCTCTGAATTACCAATGTTTTTCAACTTCTTATCGTCACAAAATATAATTATATTGCTTTAATCCCGCGCCTTGGCGCGGGATAACGACTCGGAAGATATGAACAAACCATGTTAATGAACATTTAGGTCTCAACTGTACAGTGGTTGTAGAAGTAGAAGAAGAAGTTCTTTATAGTTAATGACTATCAATGAGGTTGTGGCCTCTGCATCAGTCGTTACTGAGGATCATGTTATATTTCAAGAGCCGTGGTGCTTTAGATGTGATATCTTTGCAATTCAGCACTATATTTCAGTTTGATGTGTGTGGTTTAAGGAACTGGCACAAGCCAGCATGCAAATGCATTATCTTTTCAACATGATGTATTCAGTTGTGTTCTGTAGTAGTGCTATGCAGTCAGATTCTTCACAATTATTGTTTCGAAAATTGCTTTCATCTTCTTCTTTTTTTGTTTGTTAAAGTTGCTCTGGTTTGAGACATGCTCAGGGCAACCTGAGTCTCAAGGATAGCTGGTCGTAAGTTGGCAGCTGTGCATGAAACGGAGTGGAGCGATTCTTTACTCACGTTAAATTACTTCTCTTGATCATAGTTGCATGTTGTCAATGCTAACTCCCCTGTAAAATACTACTGAGAAGCAATTAAAGCCTAATCGTTCAATAGAGATGTTTACATCTGCTAGTGCTAACAAGTTATGTTAGAATTATTATAATTATTATCAATTATAATACTTACTTTATTTTTATGGTATGTCCAGATTCCTAGGGTTGCTGGCTTATGAAGCTATGTTAGGTTTCTTATCTTCCAAGTTTTTGTTGCCTAAAGAAAGGCTCATTGTACTCGTCGTTTTTTATTGAGTTGTATTTTACTTCTCCCTAAATTTAATATGGTATCAGAGCCGGCTCGATTATGCTCTATCAGTCTCTATTTCACAAGTTACGAGTGAGGGGCCATGTCGAGACTCTTCGTTTTCCCCACATTGAGACTCTGTTAGCTTGGCATGCGCCTAATAAGATTCTTGTGGTACTCCTCTCACCGCCAATTGGTTTTGAGGTGAAACCCATGATTCTTAACATAGTATAAGGATTACCATGGTAGGATTACCATGGTATAAGGATTCTTAACTTGGATCTTGGTGACATCGTTAATTACTTCTGCTGCTCTAGCGGGCGGCGCCCCTGTTAGTCGCTTGCCGGGACTTGTTTCTAGCTTATCTGTTTCTCGTTGGATTCGTCAATCGTTCTGGTTTATTTTGGACTATAAAGTCCCTACCTTTGAGACGATAGGCATCGTTCCCTTACCTAGTCCGGTTACATCCCTGCCTGTGATTCATATTCCCAAACCGATTCTACCCTTCGCAAGCCATCACCGCTTGTCTCTGTCGAGTTTCCTGGCGACTTGCCCTCCACCATCGCCCTCCATCATCACTAATAAATTTGTCTCCATCCCTTTGTTCGCCGGAAATTAACGACTCATGGTGTCTTCCCACTTTTTCTTTGGCCGCCTAAATTGTTTTATTGATCACTGCCGACGATCTTGTCTATTACCCATCTTTGTTGGCAGCCTAAATGGCCGCTGCAAATTTTTCATATCGCCTTCGTAGTAACCTTTTTCATCCAATTCTCTCATGTTTATCACGAACAGAGAGAAAGAAGGATGACTAATGAATGGGTTCTTGAGTATGTCTGGTAGAATTGGAAATAACCCCTCAAACTCTTATAATGTTTCGATTGGGGGCTGTGGTTCTTAACTTATGAAAACTTGCTATAAAAACATATGTACCACTAAATTTTAAAAAGAAATTGTTAGATTGTGGTGATTCAAACCTAGCATAGAAAATTAACTTGGTCCAAGACGGCTTGGAATTGTTTCCTTGTTCGTCTTGGAATTGTTTCCTTGTTCGTCTTGGAACTGTTTTCTAGTTCGTTTTGGCAACGTTTGGACGTTGCTTTGGGCATAATTCACTAGTTTAGGCCTATATATGGGTGTAGGACTCTTCTATTGACATGTGTGGTGTGTCTTGGATTGTAATTGGCTCTCTCATCAATAAAATTGATTCGTTTGGTCCGTGGATGTAGCTAGCCTAAAAACTAGTGCACCACGTTATATCGTTGTGTTGTTCTTCATCTTGTTCTTCGTCTAATCACTCTTCTTGGTCCCCGACAACTGGCATCGTGCTTCCGCGTGCGTACTCTAACATAAATAAATGGAATCCAGCTTCAGCAGTTACAAATGGTCTTTACTAATTTCATCTTATTATGTTGGTTCTCTTCTTGTCTCTCCTCTCCATTTCTTCTATCTTGTTCAGTAACTTATTTGAGTTCTTCTCCAATATGTTTGCAATTTTAATTTCAGCGTTACTTCAAAGTCAAATTCGTGGCTATGTCAAGATTCTAACATTTTGTACATTTGCTCAAGGTAAGGAAACGCATAAAAAAGAATCATGCAATATTTGACTTTCAACTCAAATTTTAGTGTTCTTGAATAAATTCGATTTTGCCTTATCTCTGGGTTCTTGTCCAATTTTGATTACAGTTCATTAGAGTAAGGTGTCTTTTTGGATTTTGATTCATTTGTTAGTAATTACTTCATGTTCGTTCATCCACTGCGGAAAGTAATTCTTTTTTTTTTTTTGAGAAAAATTAAATTCAACCCCCTGGGCTAAGGCCCAAAATATCTGCATCAATTATATCTGATATTCAATGCGGATCATTATAAGCCCAAGAAAAATGAAAGCCCTTTTGAACAACTCGCTGGGCTACGAAATGAGCTGCATCGTTACAGCTGTGAAGCGCGTATCAAGCCACGTACTCGGTGGAGTCTTCGAGAAGACGCAGTCAACGGTTGAGAATTCGAGAGCATAATGACTTGTCTTCCACTACGGTTTCATTAATCACATTTGAGAATTTGGATCTCTCTCCGTCTCTCTCTCTTAGACGGTTCTAGAGAGAGATGAGGGTTTTCGAGTCACTCTGAAACATTACTGGCGAGATCTCCATTTCTTCTGCCAGTTTGACTCCTTCAAATATCGCCAACTGCTTCTGCCTCTCTCGGAGCCATGCCGAACGGAAACCTGGTTCCTCTACCGGCGATGAGGAGGCCAATTTCTTCTCGGAGGACCACTCCGGCACTGGCAAGCTGCCTCTCCTGATTCTAGCTAGCGTCTGAATTGATCTTGAGCCGATGTGGAGGCGGCTTAGACCAGAGTTTCACCGGAGATGGAGGAATCTGGGCCGGCAGAATCTCCCCTGAAGCATGCATGTGCGGATCTATAAAAGCTAAGTTCCTCAATACTTATTCTTTTAACCGATCTACCTCCTTTCTTGTGTTATTATGGATTATTTGGTTCCTGTTATGCCAGATTGAAAAGTTCCCCAAAAAAATTTGATTTTGTCTTCTTTTTGCAGCTGAATGAAAGTGGTCGGGAACAACTCTGAGAAAGGCACGACGTCCTCGTCTCAAATTGGAAGTTGAAGAAGGCTGTTCCACAAATCCTTTGAAATTTGGCATCTCCGAAACAAGTGCTTCTCGGTCTCTTTCTCTACCCCGCAGATCGGACAAGCCACAGGTATGTCTACCCCTCTTCTTTTCAGATTTGACCAAGTAGGGAGGTCCTTATGCATTCCTCTCCAGAGAGGATAGAGAAATCTTTTTGGTAGTTGTTGATTCCAAAAACTGTTCCACCATGGCTTGCCATTATCGGAAGAGCTTTCGATCTTGTCTGAAAATTTCCTTTCCAGCCTTCCGTACCCAGATCTAATAGAATAAATCATGTTTTCTTCGTAGTGCCAGATTAGATGGTCCGGTTCTGGAGATGAGGTATTCTACTGCACATGACTTTAGTCACATCCACTGGTTGAAGATGAAACCATAGGGCTGAGATATTCTAGGTATGCCCATCTTCGTCAATAAGATCAGATACTTTCAAATTAGGGTTGCGGGTTATTGGGGGAATCACTTTAAAGCTTACCGGTCGATCTGTCTTTGTAAACTTTCAAATTTTCCCCATCATCTAGAGCCTTCCTTTATCACCTTCTTACTTGCAACGATGCTCCTCCAAGCAAAAGAACAGTTTGATCTTATTAGATTTTATTAGCATACCCGTACACATTGATCTTCTTCCATTATTACTTTTTCTCTCTCAATCGAACGATCATATATATGGTTTTATTAGATTTTACTAGCAGCTTGTATCCGAAAGTTCACACTATTATAATGGTATTGCATAAAAAGAGTTTTCATCTTCTTAATTTTTGAGTTTTCATCTTACATTTGTTATATTTTTATTCTCTATTTTCTTATTGAACAATAGTTTACTCAAGCTTTACTCTAGCTCACAATCTTAAATTTTCTTGTTTATGTATTTGGATTTTTCTTTCCCGTTTGCGCTTTCACAAGAATTTTCCACGACTTTTTTTTTTTTTTTTTTTAAGAAATGTTACTTTCTTTTGTATATCTTCACTAAAAAGAATGAAACCATTAATTTTTATTTCTTGAAGTAATTATATGTTGGACCTTTTGGGAGGAGTAATGCACCAACAATGGAAAACAACTTTTGGAATACCCCCACTCTGCGTGGATGGTGAAAGAGTTTAGCTTTTCTTTCGTAATTGGACTATTTGTTGATATCAAGGGCGTATATAAGATAGAGTGAATATGTTTTTACCGAGGTTATATTTTATAATAAAATGCATATGTGTAGATGGCGTGAAAAAAAGTCTTGAATGTTTTGTGATTAAGTTGCGAGATTAATATCACCATTCATGTTCATACAGCATACAAGTTCAGTTACCAAAAAAACAGTATTTGGTGTAAATTATACCATAATTAAGAATACAAATAGTGAATTTTTAAAGTAAAATAAATACATAGTGATAGCTCCATGTAATGATATAGGTTCAGAAACACTTACGGATGCCCATTTGACCCGGGGTGGGCCTATGGCCACCCTGACTTTTTTCTCTACTATAATTTTTCAGTTTTTGTCAAAAAAATCACATGTGCCCCTCCTAAAAATTGCACAAAATACCCACAATATCTGTTGAAACAACTTAAGTACCCTTAAGCTAAAACAAATATTTATGATTTAGGCCCATAATTCACACTATAACAATTTAGGCCCAAGGCTCTCACTATATGTAGATTTAAGCCCATAATTTCTTTTTTACTCCGTAAATATAAATTGTCACCGCCTCATGAAGAATCCTGCGTCCGTCCCTGACTCCTGTTCAGAAACATGACAACAATCAAATGAAAATGTTGTGTGCAAATATAAAAACACTGGATCAAGAAACAGATTGGTTGACTTTAGCTATTTCACTGTAATTTAAATTGATCTAAGTTTTTTTGTTGTAAAATCAATAGGACTATTAGGTCATCTCTTCAACTTTATTGCAAAATTTATTTTAACTTGCCATCGTCTAGGTAACACAATGGTTGGCGCGCTAAAGAATCTTATATAAAATCACCAGACACGTATTTTCTTGATATTGTGGCTAAACTGTGATAGATAATAAATCATGTAATGTTATTTTTATGCATTTGGGAAAAACTTAAAGGTTAGTTGAATATTTTTCTTAAAAATGCAGATGATTCAGTAAAGAAATAAATCAACTTGGAATAGGAGTCTCCAAACAAAAATATTCGGCCACATAAAAATTAATGCTTATGAGTTCAGTGATCGAAGAAGAGATTTTATTGGCGTGTTATATATTTTAGGAACTGTGTACACATTTGTTATTCCTTTTTAGAAACAAGTCTGCTAAATTCTCATCAATGTTTCAAATAGTTTAAGAAAAATGAAAAGTGAGAAGGGTGATGGCTACCACCAGATTGAGAGAGCCAAAACCCTAACTTGACTTTTCTTCCCTCTTCACCGTCATTCTTTTACGTTTTTGGTTTCCTTTATTTAGTTTTATTTTAATTAATTTTTATTTGGCTTAATTACTTAATGGGTACCCCCAGTATACCGAAACTAACACATTGCATCTTCCACTTCTACAATGGGCTTATTGCATCCTCCATTTGCAATAAATCATACTTGTTAAAACTGGTAAATTTATTCCGTCCTACAACCACCATATGTGGAGGGTAAATATGTTATGCTTTATCTTCTGTTATGTTTTAACGTTTTCTATTTTGTCTTTTCCTCTCTTTTTTAGTGTTTTTACTAGTCTTTTAAAATATTTTATTTCAATTTTTATGGAAGAAAATACCACTAACGGAGTTAATTTTTTGATAGACTTTTTTTCCCAATTGTAGATTGCAAGCAATTAACAACTGGAGGTGGCATTTAGTATGTGAATTTTGAAACTAGAGGTGGTAAGTGAATTATGACCCATACTGGAGGTGGGTAATAAGTAATACAAGGAGAGGTAACTCAAATCGGAGAGCATCAAACCTTGTACAAGATATCCTTCCTAAGAGTAGAAGTACTATTTTTCTTCTCTCTTTTGGGCATGTTTGGGTGGTTGGAGATCATATAAATGTACTTTATAGTGTTGAATGTTCTTTTCTCTATAGCCTTCGAAATCTATCGTAGTGTTTTAATGCTGTACATATAGGTTCTCATGGATGCTCGCAAGGAAGTAGTTCTCTTCACTACACTTGGAAGGAAGCAATACTCTATCCTAGATATGCAACTTTGCCTCCATTCATGGTAGGCTGTGAACATCATGGCCTTCTGACAATGTCTTGAAATACCTAGTTTCAGAAACACCCTGAAGACAATCCGCTCACTTGCAAATGTAAAGATTCAAACAGTTCCTGACGAGGTAATAACATGCTTGTTGCCTCGTCAGCAACTGTACGGATCATAACATTAGAGAGTGAGCGGATTGTCTTCAGCGTGTTCTTAAAGCCAAGTATTTCAAGAAATAGCCAGAAGGCCATGATCTTCAAAGCCTCCCACAGATTGAGGCAGAGTTGCGTAGCTAGGATAGCGTATAGCTTTCTTCCAAGCGTACTAAAGAGAACTATTTCCTTCCGAGTTTCCATGAAAACCTACATGTACAAAATTAAAACAACACTACAGATTTCAGAACACCATAGAGGAAAATAAGTTAACATTTTCAAATACTTTTTTATGATCTCGAGCTACCAACATGCCTAGAAGAAAAATAGTAAGCCCGCTCTTAGGAAGGATATATCGTACAAGGTTTGATGCTTGTACATCAAAACCTCCCCAATATATACTGCAGCGAGGAAGATATGAACAAACCATGTTAATGAACATTTAGGTCTCAGCTGTATAGTGGTTGTAGAAGTAAGTAGAAGAAATGAACTTCTACTTACTTCTACAACTATTGTATAGCTGAGACCTAAATGTTCATTAACATGGTTTGTTCATGTTATTGGGCATGTTTGGCTGGAGGTGGGTAATAAGTAATTCAAGGAGAGGTAACTCAAATCGGAGAGCATCAATCCTTGTACAAGATATCCTTCCTAAGAGTAGAAGTACTATTTTTCTTCTATCTTTTTGGGCATGTTTGGGTGGTTGGAGATCATATACATGTACTTTATAGTGTTGAATGTTCTTTTCTCTATAGCCTTCGAAATCTGTAGTACTGTTTTAATGTTTTACATGTAGGTTCTCATGAATGCTCGCAAGGAAGTAGTGCTCTTCACTACACTTGGAAGGAAGCAATAGTCTATCCTAGCTATGCAACTTTGCCTCCATTCATGGTAGGCTGTGAACATCATGGCCTTCTGACAATGTCTTGAAATACCTGGTTTCAGAAACAACCTGAAGACAATCCGCTCACTTGCAAATGTAAAGATTCAAACAGTTCCTGACGAGGTAATAACATGCTTGTTGCCTCGTCAGCAACTGTACGGATCATAACATTAGAGAGTGAGCGGATTGTCTTCAGCGTGTTCTTAAAGCCAAGTATTTCAAGAAATAGCCAGAAGGCCATGATCTTCAAAGCCTCCCACAGATTGAGGCAGAGTTGCGTAGCTAGGATAGCGTATAGCTTTCTTCCAAGCGTACTAAAGAGAACTATTTCCTTCCGAGTTTCCATGAAAACCTACATGTACAAAATTAAAACAACACTACAGATTTCAGAACACCATAGAGGAAAATAAGTTAACATTTTCAAATACTTTTTTATGATCTCGAGCTACCAACATGCCTAGAAGAAAAATAGTAAGCCCGCTCTTAGGAAGGATATATCGTACAAGGTTTGATGCTTGTACATCAAAACCTCCCCAATATATTCTGCAGCGAGGAAGATATGAACAAACCATGTTAATGAACATTTAGGTCTCAGCTGTATAGTGGTTGTAGAAGTAAGTAGAAGAAATGAACTTCTACTTACTTCTACAACTATTGTATAGCTGAGACCTAAATGTTCATTAACATGGTTTGTTCATGTTATTGGGCATGTTTGGCTGGAGGTGGGTAATAAGTAATTCAAGGAGAGGTAACTCAAATCGGAGAGCATCAAACCTTGTACAAGATATCCTTCCTAAGAGTAGAAGTACTATTTTTCTTCTATCTTTTTGGGCATGTTTGGGTGGTTGGAGATCATATACATGTACTTTATAGTGTTGAATGTTCTTTTCTCTATAGCCTTCGAAATCTGTAGTACTGTTTTAATGTTTTACATGTAGGTTCTCATGAATGCTCGCAAGGAAGTAGTGCTCTTCACTACACTTGGAAGGAAGCAATAGTCTATCCTAGCTATGCAACTTTGCCTCCATTCATGGTAGGCTGTGAACATCATGGCCTTCTGACAATGTCTTGAAATACCTGGTTTCAGAAACAACCTGAAGACAATCCGCTCACTTGCAAATGTAAAGATTCAGACAGTTGCTGACGAGGTAATAACATGCTTGTTGCCTCGTCAGCAACTGTACGGATCATAACATTAGAGAGTGAGCGGATTGTCTTCAGCGTGTTCTTAAAGCCAAGTATTTCTAGAAATAGCCAGAAGGCCATGATCTTCAAAGCCTCACAGATTGAGGCACAGCTGCGTAGCTAGGATAGCGTATAACTTTCTTCCAAGCGTACTAAAGAGAACTATTTCCTTCCGAGTTTCCATGAAAACCTACATGTACAAAATTAAAACAACACTATAGATCTCAGAACACCATAGAGGAAAATAAATTAACATTTTCAAATACTTTTTTATGATCTCGAGCTACCAACATGCCTAGAAGAAAAATAGTAAGCACGCTCTTAGGAAGGATATATCGTACAAGGTTTGATGCTTGTACATCAAAACCTCTCCAATATATTCTGCAGCGAGGAAGATATGAACAAACCATGTTAATGAACATTTAGGTCTCAGCTGTATAGTGGTTGTAGAAGTATGTAGAAGAAATGAACTTCTACTTACATCTACAACTATTGTATAGCTGAGACCTAAATGTTCATTAACATGGTTTGTTCATGTTATTGGGCATGTTTGGCTGGAGGTGGGTAATCAGTAATTCAAGGAGAGGTAACTCAAATCGGAGAGCATCAAACCTTGTACAAGATATCCTTCCTAAGAGTAGAAGTACTATTTTTCTTCTCTCTTTTTGGGCATGTTTGGGTGGTTGGAGATCATATACATGTACTTTATAGTGTTGAATGTTCTTTTCTCTATAGCCTTCGAAATCTGTAGTACTGTTTTAATGTTGTACATGTAGGTTCTCATGAATGCTCGCAAGGAAGTAGTGCTCTTCACTACACTTGGAAGGAAGTAATAGTCTATCCTAGCTATGCAACTTTTCCTCCATTCGTGGTAGGCTGTGAACATCATGGCCTTCTAACAATGGTTTGAAATACCTGGCTTCTGAAACATACTGAAGACAATCGGCTCACCTGCTAATGTAAAGATTCAGACAGTTGCTGACGAGGTAATAACATGGTTGTTGCCTCGATAGCAACTGTACGGATCATAACATTAGAGAGTGAGCGGATTGTCTTCGGCGTGTTCTTAAAGCCAAGTATTTCAGGAAATAGCCAGAAGGCCATGATCTTCAAAGCCTCCCACGGATTGAGGCAGAGCTGCGTAGCTAGGATAGCAATTAGCTTTCTTCCAAGTGTACTAAAGACAACTAACGCCTTCTGAGTTTCCATGAGAACCTACATGTACAACATTAAAACAACACTACAGATTTCAGAACACCATAGAGGAAAATAAATTAACATTTTCAAATACTTTTTTACGATCTCGAGCTACCAACATGCCTAGAGGAAAAATAGTAAGCCCGCTCTTAGGAAGGATATATCTTACAAGGTTTGATGCTTATACATCAAAAACTCCCCAATATATTGCAGCAAGGAAGATATGAACAAACCATGTTAATGAACATTTAGGTCTAAGCTGTACAGTGGTTTTAGAAGTAAGCAGAAGAACTGAAATTCTACTTACTTCTACAACCATTGTATAGCTGAGACCTAAATGTCCATTAACATGGTTTGTTCATGTTATTGGGCATGTTTGGCTGGAGGTGGGTAATAAGTAATTCAAGGAGAGGTAACTCAAATGGGAGAGCATCAAACCTTGTACAAGATATCCTTCCTAAGAGTAGAAGTACTATTTTTCTTCTGTCTTTTTGAGCATGTTTGGGTGGTTGGAGATCATATACATGTTCTTTATAGTGTTGAATGTTCTTTTCTCTATAGCCTTCGAAATCTGTAGTACTGTTTTAATGTTATACATGTAGGTTCTCATGGATGCTCGCAAGGATGTAGTGCTCTTCACTACACTTGGAAGGAATCAATACTCTATCCTAGATATGAAACTTTACCTCCATTCGTGGTAGGCTGTGAACATCATGGCCTTCTGACAATGTCTTGAAATACCTGGCTTCTGAAACACCCGGAAGACAATCCGCTCACTTTGTAATGTTAAGATTCAGACAGTTGTTGACGAGGTAATAACATGTTGCCTCGTCAGCAACTGTACGGATCATAACATTAGAGAGTGAGCGGATTGTCTTCAGCGTGTTCTTAAAGCCAAGCCTTTCAAGAAATAGCCAGAAGGCCATGATCTTCAAATCCTCCCCCGGATTGAGGAAGAGCTGCGTAGCTAGGATAGCGTATAGCTTTCTTCCAAATGTACTAAAAAGAACAAACGCCTTCCGAGTTTCCATGAGAACCTACATGTACAACATTAAAACAACACTACGGATTTAAGAACACCATAGAGAAAATAAATTAACATTTTCCAATACTTTTTTATGATCCCGAGCTACCAACATTCCTAAAAGAAAAATAGTAAGCCCGCTCTTAGGAAGGATATATCGTACAAGGTTTGATGCTTGTACATCAAAACCTCCCCAATATATTCTGCAGCGAGGAAGATATGAACAAACCATGTTAATGAACATTTAGGTCTCAGCTGTATAGTGGTTGTAGAAGTAAGTAGAAGAAATGAACTTCTACTTACTTCTACAACTATTGTATAGCTGAGACCTAAATGTTCATTAACATGGTTTGTTCATGTTATTGGGCATGTTTGGCTGGAGGTGGGTAATAAGTAATTCAAGTAGAGGTAACTCAAATCGGAGAGCATCAAACCCTGTACAAGATATCCTTCCTAAGAGTAGAAGTACTATTTTTCTTCTCTCTTTTTGGGCATAATTGGGTGGTTGGAGATCATATACATGTACTTTATAGTGTTGAATGTTCTTTTCTCTATAGCCTTCGAAATCTGTAGTACTGTTTTAATGTTGTACATGTAGGTTCTCATGAATGCTCGCAAGGAAGCAGTGCTCTTCACTACACTTGGAAGGAAGCAATAGTCTATCCTAGCTATGCAACTTTTCCTCCATTCGTGGTAGGCTGTGAACATCATGGCCTTATGACAATGTCTTGAAATACCTGGATTCTGAAACACACTGAAGACAATCGGCTCACCTGCTAATGTAAAGATTCAGACAGTTGCTGACGAGGTAATAACATGGTTTTTTCCTCGATAGCAACTGTACGGATCATAACATTAGAGAGTGAGCGGATTGTCTTCGGCGTGTTCTTAAAGCCAAGTATTTCAGGAAATAGCCAGAAGGCCATGATCTTCAAAGCCTCCCACGGATTGAGGCAGAGCTGCGTAGCTAGAATAGCAGTTAGCTTTCTTCCAAGTGTACTAAAGACAACTAACGCCTTCCGAGTTTCCATGAGAACCTACATGTACAACATTAAAACAACACTACAGATTTCAGAACACCATAGAGGAAAATAAATTAACATTTTCAAATACTTTTTTACGATCTCGAGCTACCAACATGCCTTGAGTGAAAATAGTAAGCCCGCTCTTAGGAAGGATATATCGTACAAGGTTTGATGCTTATACATCAAAACCTCCCCAATATATACTGCAGCAAGGAAGATATGAACAAACCATGTTAATGAACATTTAGGTCTCAGCTGTACAGTGGTTTTAGAAGTAAGCAGAAGAACTGAAATTCTACTTACTTCTACAACCATTGTACAGCTGAGACCTAAATGTCCATTAACATGGTTTGTTCATGTTATTGGGCATGTTTGGCTGGAGGTGGGTATAAGTAATTCAAGGAGAGGTAACTCAAATCGGAGAGCATCAAACCTTGTACAAGATATCCTTCCTAAGAGTAGTTCTCTCTTTTTGGGCATGTTTGGGTGGTTGGGGATCATATACATGTACTTTATAGTGTTGAATGTTCTTTTCTCTATAGCCTTCGAAATCTGTAGTACTGTTTTAATGTTATACATGTAGGTTCTCATGGATGCTCGCAAGGATGTAGTGCTCTTCACTACACTTGGAAGGAAGCAATACTCTATCCTAGATATGAAACTTTACCTCCATTCGTGGTAGGCTGTGAACATCATGGCCTTCTGACAATGTCTTGAAATACCTGGCTTCTGAAACACCCGGAAGACAATCCGCTCACTTTGTAATGTTAAGATTCAGACAGTTGTTGACGAGGTAATAACATGTTGCCTCGTCAGCAACTGTACGGATCATAACATTAGAGAGTGAGCGGATTGTCTTCAGCGTGTTCTTAAAGCCAAGCCTTTCAAGAAATAGCCAGAAGGCCATGATCTTCAAAGCCTCCCCCGGATTGAGGAAGAGCTGCGTAGCTAGGATAGCGTATAGCTTTCTTCCAAATGTACTAAAGAGAACAAACGCCTTCCGAGTTTCCATGAGAACCTACATGTACAACATTAAAACAACACTACGGATTTAAGAACACCATAGAGAAAATAAATTAACATTTTCAAATACTTTTTTATGATCCCGAGCTACCAACATTCCTAAAAGAAAAATAGTAAGCCCGCTCTTAGGAAGGATATATCGTACAAGGTTTGATGCTTGTACATCAAAACCTCCCCAATATATTCTGCAGCGAGGAAGATATGAACAAACCATGTTAATGAACATTTAGGTCTCATCTGTATAGTGGTTGTAGAAGTAAGTAGAAGAAATGAACTTCTACTTACTTCTACAACTATTGTATAGCTGAGACCTAAATGTTCATTAACATGGTTTGTTCATGTTATTGGGCATGTTTGGCTGGAGGTGGGTAATAAGTAATTCAAGGAGAGGTAACTCAAATCGGAGAGCATCAAACCTTGTACAAGATATCCTTCCTAAGAGTAGAAGTACTATTTTTCTTCTCTCTTTTTGGGCATAATTGGGTGGTTGGAGATCATATACATGTACTTTATAGTGTTGAATGTTCTTTTCTCTATAGCCTTCGAAATCTGTAGTACTGTTTTAATGTTGTACATGTAGGTTCTCATGAATGCTCGCAAGGAAGTAGTGCTCTTCACTACACTTGGAAGGAAGCAATAGTCTATCCTAGCTATGCAACTTTTCCTCCATTCGTGGTAGGCTGTGAACATCATGGCCTTCTGACAATGTCTTGAAATACCTGGCTTCTGAAACACACTGAAGACAATCGGCTCACCTGCTAATGTAAAGATTCAGACAGTTGCTGACGAGGTAATAACATGGTTTTTTCCTCGATAGCAACTGTACGGATCATAACATTAGAGAGTGAGCGGATTGTCTTCGGCGTGTTCTTAAAGCCAAGTATTTCAGGAAATAGCCAGAAGGCCATGATCTTCAAAGCCTCCCACGGATTGAGGCAGAGCTGCGTAGCTAGAATAGCAGTTAGCTTTCTTCCAAGTGTACTAAAGACAACTAACGCCTTCCGAGTTTCCATGAGAACCTACATGTACAACATTAAAACAACACTACAGATTTCAGAACACCATAGAGGAAAATAAATTAACATTTTCAAATACTTTTTTACGATCTCGAGCTACCAACATGCCTAGAGTGAAAATAGTAAGCCCGCTCTTAGGAAGGATATATCGTACAAGGTTTGATGCTTATACATCAAAACCTCCCCAATATATACTGCAGCAAGGAAGATATGAACAAACCATGTTAATGAACATTTAGGTCTCAGCTGTACAGTGGTTTTAGAAGTAAGCAGAAGAACTGAAATTCTACTTACTTCTACAACCATTGTACAGCTGAGACCTAAATGTCCATTAACATGGTTTGTTCATGTTATTGGGCATGTTTGGCTGGAGGTGGGTAATAAGTAATTCAAGGAGAGGTAACTCAAATCGGAGAGCATCAAACCTTGTACAAGATATCCTTCCTAAGAGTAGTTCTCTCTTTTTGGGCATGTTTGGGTGGTTGGGGATCATATACATGTACTTTATAGTGTTGAATGTTCTTTTCTCTATAGCCTTCGAAATCTATCGTAGTGTTTTAATGCTGTACATGTAGGTTCTCATGGATGCTCGCAAGGAAGTAGTTCTCTTCACTACACTTGGAAGGAAGCAATACTCTATCCTAGCTATGCAACTTTGCCTCCATTCATGGTAGGCTATGAACATCATGGCCTTCTGACAATGTCTTGAAATACCTGGTTTCAGAAACACCCTGAAGACAATCCGCTCACTTGCAAATGTAAAGATTCAAACAGTTCCTGACGAGGTAATAACATGCTTGTTGCCTCGTCAGCAACTGTACGGATCATAACATTAGAGAGTGAGCGGATTGTCTTCAGCGTGTTCTTAAAGCCAAGTATTTCAAGAAATAGCCAGAAGGCCATGATCTTCAAAGCCTCCCACAGATTGAGACAGAGTTGCGTAGCTAGGATAGCGTATAGCTTTCTTCCAAGCGTACTAAAGAGAACTATTTCCTTCCGAGTTTCCATGAAAACCTACATGTACAAAATTAAAACAACACTACAGATTTCAGAACACCATAGAGGAAAATAAATTAACATTTTCAAATACTTTTTTATGATCTCGAGCTACCAACATGCCTAGAAGAAAAATAGTAAGCCCGCTCTGAGGAAGGATATATCGTACAAGGTTTGATGCTTGTACATCAAAACCTCCCCAATATATTCTGCAGCGAGGAAGATATGAAAAAACCATGTTAATGAACATTTAGGTCTCAGCTGTATAGTGGTTGTAGAAGTATGTAGAAGAAATGAACTTCTACTTACTTCTACAACTATTGTATAGCTGAGACCTAAATGTTCATTAACATGGTTTGTTCATGTTATTGGGCATGTTTGGCTGGAGGTGGGTAATAAGTAATTCAAGGAGAGTTAACTCAAATCGGAGAGCATCGAACCTTGTACAAGATATCCTTCCTAATAGTAGAAGTACTATTTTTCTTCTCTCCTTTTGGGCATGTTTGGGTGGTTGGAGATCATATACATGTACTTTATAGTGTTGAATGTTCTTTTCTCTATAGCCTTCGAAATCTGTAGTACTGTTTTAATGTTGTACATGTAGGTTCTCATGAATGCTCGCAAGGAAGTAATGCTCTTCACTAAACTTGGAAGGAAGCAATAGTCTATCCTAGCTATGCAACTTTTCCTCCATTCCTGGTAGGCTGTGAACATCATGGCCTTCTAACAATGTCTTGAAATACCTGGCTTCTGAAACACACTGAAGACAATCGGCTCACCTGCTAATGTAAAGATTCAGACAGTTGCTGACGAGGTAATAACATGGTTGTTGCCTCGATAGCAACTGTACGGATCATAACATTAGAGAGTGAGCGGATTGTCTTGGGCGTGTTCTTAAAGCCAAGTATTTCAGGAAATAGCCAGAAGGCCATGATCTTCAAAGCCTCCCACAGATTGAGGCAGAGCTGCGTAGCTAGGATAGCAGTTAGCTTTCTTCCAAGTGTACTCAAGACAACTAACGCCTTCCGAGTTTCCATGAGAACCTACATGTACAACATTAAAACAACACTACACATTTCAGATCACCATAGAGGAAAATAAATTAACATTTTCAAATACTTTTTTACGATCTCGAGCTACCAACATGCCTAGAGGAAAAATAGTAAGCCCGCTCTTAGGAAGGATATATCTTACAAGGTTTGATGCTTATACATCAAAACCTCCCCAATATATACTGCAACAAGGAAGATATGAACAAACCATGTTAATGAACATTTAGGTCTCAGCTGTACAGTGGTTTTAGAAGTAAGCAGAAGAACTGAAATTCTACTTACTTCTACAACCATTGTATAGCTGAGACCTAAATGTCCATTAACATGGTTTGTTCATGTTATTGGGCATGTTTGGCTGGAGGTGGGTAATAAGTAATTCAAGTAGAGGTAACTCAAATCGGAGAGCATCAAACCTTGTACAAGATATCCTTCCTAAGAGTAGAAGTACTATTTTTCTTCTGTCTTTTTGGGCATGTTTGGGTGGTTGGAGATCATATACATGTTCTTTATAGTGTTGAATGTTCTTTTCTCTATAGCCTTCGAAATCTGTAGTACTGTTTTAATGTTATACATGTAGGTTCTCATGGATGCTCGCAAGGATGTAGTGCTCTTCACTACACTTGGAAGGAAGCAATACTCTATCCTAGATATGAAACTTTACCTCCATTCGTGGTAGACTGTGAACATCATGGCCTTCTGACAATGTCTTGAAATACCTGGCTTCTGAAACACCCGGAAGACAATCCGCTCACTTTGTAATGTTAAGATTCAGACAGTTGTTGACGAGGTAATAACATGTTGCCTCGTCAGCAACTGTACGGATCATAACATTAGAGAGTGAGCGGATTGTCTTCAGCGTGTTCTTAAAGCCAAGCCTTTCAAGAAATAGCCAGGAGGCCATGATCTTCAAAGCCTCCCCCGGATTGAGTAAGAGCTGCGTAGCTAGGATAGCGTATAGCTTTCTTCAAAATGTACTAAAGAGAACAAATGCCTTCTGAGTTTCCATGAGAACCTACATGTACAACATTAAAACAACACTACAGATTTAAGAACACCATAGAGGAAAATAAATTAACATTTTCAAATACTTTTTTATGATCCCGAGCTACCAACATTCCCTAAAAGAAAAAATAGTAAGCCCGCTCTTAGGAAGGATATATCGTACAAGGTTTGATGCTTGTACATCAAAACCTCCCTAATATATTCTGCACCGAGGAAGATATGAACAAACCATGTTAATGAACATTTAGGTCTCAGCTGTATAGTGGTTGTAGAAGTAAGTAGAAGAAATTAACTTCTACTTACTTCTACAACTATTGTATAGCTGAGACCTAAATGTTCATTAACATGGTTTGTTCATGTTATTGGGCATGTTTGGCTGGAGGTGGGTAATAAGTAATTCAAGGAGAGGTAACTCAAATCGGAGAGCATCAAACCTTGTACAAGATATCCTTCCTAAGAGTAGAAGTACTATTTTTCTTCTCTCTTTTTGGGAATGTTTGGGTGGTTGGAGATCATATACATGTACTTTATAGTGTTGAATGTTCTTTTCTCTATAGCCTTCGAAATCTGTAGTACTGTTTTAATGTTGTACATGTAGGTTCTCATGAATGCTCGCAAGGAAGTAGTGCTCTTCACTACACTTGGAAGGAAGCAATAGTCTATCCTAGCTATGCAACTTTTCCTCCATTCGTGGTAGGCTGTGAACATCATGGCCTTCTGACAATGTCTTGAAATACCTGGCTTCTGAAACACACTGAAGACAATCGGCAAGCCTGCTAATGTAAAGATTCAGACAGTTGCTGACGAGGTAATAACATGGTTTTTGCCTCGATAGCAACTGTACGGATTATAACATTAGAGAGTGAGCGGATTGTCTTCGGCGTGTTCTTAAAGCCAAGTATTTCAGGAAATAGCAAGAAAGCCATGATCTTCAAAGCCTCCCACGGATTGAGGCAGAGCTGCGTAGCTAGAATAGCAGTTAGCTTTCTTCCAAGTGTACTAAAGACAACTAACGCCTTCCGAGTTTCCATGAGAACCTACATGTACAACATTTAAACAACACTACAGATTTCAGAACACCATAGAGGAAAATAAATTAACATTTTCAAATACTTTTTTACGATCTCGAGCTACCAACATGCCTAGAGTGAAAATAGTAAGCCCGCTCTTAGGAAGGATATATCGTACAAGGTTTGATGCTTATACATCAAAACCTCCCCAATATATACTGCAGCAAGGAAGATATGAACAAACCATGTTAATGAACATTTAGGTCTCAGCTGTACAGTGGTTTTAGAAGTAAGCAGAAGAACTGAAATTCTACTTACTTCTACAACCATTGTATAGCTGAGACCTAAATGTCCATTAACATGGTTTGTTCATGTTATTGGGCATGTTTGGCTGGAGGTGGGTAATAAGTAATTCAAGGAGAGGTAACTCAAATCGGAGAGCATCAAACCTTGTACAAGATATCCTTCCTAAGAGTAGTTCTCTCTTTTTGGGCATGTTTGGGTGGTTGGAGATCATATACATGTACTTTATAGTGTTGAATGTTCTTTTCTCTATAGCCTTCGAAATCTGTAGTACTGTTTTAATGTTGTACATGTAGGTTCTCATGAATGCTCGCAAGGAAGTAGTGCTCTTCACTACACTTGGAAGGAAGCAATAGTCTATCCTAGCTATGCAACTTTTCCTCCATTCGTGGTAGGCTGTGAACATCATGGCCTTCTGACAATGTCTTGAAATACCTGGCTTCTGAAACACACTGAAGACAATTGGCTCACCTGCTAATGTAAAGATTCAGACAGTTGCTGACGAGGTAATAACATGGTTTTTGCCTCGATAGCAACTGTACGGATCATAACATTAGAGAGTGAGCGGATTGTCTTCGGCGTGTTCTTAAAGCCAAGTATTTCAGGAAATAGCCAGAAAGCCATGATCTTCAAAGCCTCCCACAGATTGAGGCAGAGCTGCGTAGCTAGGATAGCAGTTAGCTTTCTTCCAAGTGTACTAAAGACAACTAACGCCTTCCGAGTTTCCATGAGAACCTACATGTACAACATTAAAACAACACTACAGATTTCAGAACACCATAGAGGAAAATAAATTAACATTTTCAAATACTTTTTTACAATCTCGAGCTACCAACATGCCTAGAGGAAAAATAGTAAGCCCGCTCTTAGGAAGGATATATCGTACAAGGTTTGATGCTTATACATCAAAACCTCCCCAATATATACTACAGCAAGGAAGATATGAACAAACCATGTTAATGAACATTTAGGTCTCAGCTGTACAGTGGTTTTAGAAGTAAGCAGAAGAACTGAAATTCTACTTACTTCTACAACCATTGTATAGCTGAGACCTAAATGTCCATTAACATGGTTTGTTCATGTTATTGGGCATGTTTGGCTGGAGGTGGGTAATAAGAAATTCAAGGAGAGGTAACTCAAATCGGAGAGCATCAAACCTTGTACAAGATATCCTTCCTAAGAGTAGAAGTACTATTTTTCTTCTGTCTTTTTGGGCATGTTTGGGTGGTTGGAGATCATATACATGTTCTTTATAGTGTTGAATGTTCTTTTCTCTATAGCCTTCGAAATCTGTAGTACTGTTTTAATGTTATACATGTAGGTTCTCATGGATGCTCGCAAGGATGTAGTGCTCTTCACTACACTTGGAAGGAAGCAATACTCTATCCTAGATATGAAACTTTACCTCCATTCGTGGTAGGCTATGAACATCATGGCCTTCTGACAATGTCTTGAAATACCTGGCTTCTGAAACACCCGGAAGACAATCCGCTCACTTTGTAATGTTAAGATTCAGACAGTTGTTGACGAGGTAATAACATGTTGCCTCGTCAGCAACTGTACGGATCATAACATTAGAGAGTGAGCGGATTGTCTTCAGCGTGTTCTTAAAGCCAAGCCTTTCAAGAAATAGCCAGAAGGCCATGATCTTCAAAGCCTCCCCCAGATTGAGGCAGAGCTGCGTAGCTAGGATAGCGTATAGCTTTCTTCCAAATGTACTAAAGAGAACAAACACCTTCCGAGTTTCCATGAGAACCTACATGTACAACATTAAAACAACACTACAGATTTAAGAACACCATAGAGGAAAATAAATTAACATTTTCAAATACCATTTTATGATCCCGAGCTACCAACATTCCTAAAAGAAAAATAGTAAGCCCGCTCTTAGGAAGGATATATCGTACAAGGTTTGATGCTTATACATCAAAACCTCCCCAATATATAGTGCAGCGAGGAAGATATGAACAAACCATGTTAATGAACATTTAGTTCTCAGCTGTACAGTGGTTGTAGAAGTAGTTGAAGAAGTTCTTTATGGTTAATGTCTATCAATGAGGTTGTGGCCTCCGCATCAGTCGTTACTGAGGAGCATGTTATACTTCAAGAGACGTGGTTTTTTAGATGTGATATCTTTGCAATTCAGCACTATTTTTCAGTTTGATGTGTGTGGTTTAAAGAACTGGAACAAGTCAGCATGCAAATGCATTATCTTTTCAACATGATGTATTCAGTTGTGTTCTGTAGTAGTGCTATGCAGTCAGATTCTCCACAATTATTGTTTCGAAATTTGCTTTCATGTTCTTCTTTTTTTGTTTGTTAACGTTGCTCTGGTTTGAGACATGCTCTGGGTGACCTGAGTCTCAAGGATAGCTGGAGATCATAAAAAAGTATTTGAAAATTTTGATTTATTTTCCTCTACGGTATTCTGAAATATGTAGTGTTGTTTTATAGTTGTACATGTAGGTTGACCTCATGGATGCTCGCAAGGAGTTAGTTCTCTTTAGTACACTTGGAAGAAAGGTATACGCTATCCTAGCTACGCAGATCTACCTCAATCCGTGGGAGGCTTTGAAGATCACGGCCTTCTGGCTATGTCTTGAAATACTTGGCTTTAAGAACACGCGGAAGACAATCCGCTCACTCTCTAATGTTATGATCTGGACAGTTGCTGACGAGGCAATAATATGCCTCAGTTACCTTACCGCTGGCAGACCATTACCTTCTTCACAAGAAGTAAAGGATCTCCCACTAACAAAACTGCTAATCAGCGCAGAGATAGTTTCAACTTGATAAAAACCGTTCCACTGTGCTAATGTGTCAAATAATATACTTCATATGTAACCTCACCGAGGAAAATTAGCACACTGGAACGGTTCTTATCATGGAAGGTGAAACTGATCTCTTCGCTGATTAGGAGTTTTGTTAGTGGGAGATCATTTACTTCTGGTGAAGAAGGTAATGGTCTGCCAGCGGTAAGGTAACTTAGGCATGTTATTGCCTCATCAGCAACTATCCGGATCATAACATTAGAGAGTGAGGGATTGTCTTCAGCGTGTTCTTAAAGCCAAGTATTTGAAGACATAGGCAGAAGACCATGATCTTACAAGCCTCCCACGGATTGAGGCAGAGCTGCGTAGCAAGGATAGCATATAGCTTTCTTCCAAGTGTACTAAAGAGAACTACCGCCTTGCGAGTATCCACGAGAAACTACATGTACAACATTAAAAAAACGTTACAAATTTCAGAACGCCATAGAGGAAAATAAATAAAATTTTCAATTACTTTTTTATGATCTCCAGCTACCAACATGCATAGAAGAAAAATAGTAAGCCCGCTCTTAGGAAGGATATCTCGTACAAGGTTTGATGCTTGTACATCAAAACCTCCCCAATAGATACTGCAGCGAGGATATGAACAAACCATGTTAATGAACATTTAGGTCTGAGCTGTACAGTGGTTGTTGAAGTAAGTAGAAGTTCAGTTCTTTATGGCTCATGCCTATCAATGAGGTTGTGGCCTCTGCATCAGTCTTTACTGAGGACCATGTTATATTTCAAGAGCATTGGTGCTTTAAATGTGATATCTTTGCAATTCAGCACTTTTTTTTATTTTGATGTGTGTGGTTTGGAGAACAAGCACTAGTCAGCATGCAAATGCATTATCTTTTCAACATGATGTATTCAGTTGTGTTCTGTAGTAGTGGTTGACAACCTTGTTCAAGCCCAAGCCCGAGTTCTGTCGGGGTTGCCCAAGCCAGCTCGGCCCGGGTTAGGAGCATCGTCAGCCGTCCAAGCCCAATTTCGAAAAACCAGTTCGGGTTCGGATTGAATTCGGGCTAGTCCATTAAACTAAATAAATTAACATAATTATTACATTCAACTCAATTAAAATTGTGTTGAGGAGGCCATTTTCGTCTCGGACGACCACTCCGGCACTGGCAAACTGCCTCTCTTGATTTTAGCTAGCGTCCGAATTGATCTTGAGCCAATTTGGAGGCGGCTTCGACCAGAGTTTCGCCGGAGATGGAGGAATCTCAGAATCTCCCCTGAAGCATGCTTGTGCAGATCTATAAAAGCTAAGTTCCCCGACACTTCTTCTTTTATCCGATCTACCTCCTTTCTTGTGTTATTATGGATTATTTGGTTGCTGTTGTGCCAGATTGAAAAGTTCCCCAAACAAATTTGATTATGTCTTCTTTTTGCAGCTGGATGAAAGTGATCAGGAACCACTCTGAGAAAGACACGGCGTCCTTGTCACAAATTGGAAGTTGAAGAAGGCTGTTCCACAAATCCTTTGAATTTTGGCATCTGCGAAGCAAGTGTGTCTCGGTCTCTTCCTCTACCCCGCAGATCGGACAAGCCACAGGTATGTCTACCCCTCTTCTTTTCAGATTCGACCAAGTAGGGAGGTTCTTATCATTCCTCTCCAGAGAGGATAGAGAAATATTTTTGGTAGTTGTTGCTTCCAAAAACTGTTCCACCATGACTTGCCATAACCGGAAGAGCTTTTTGTTCTTGTCTGTAAATTTCTTTTTAAGCCTTTTTACCCAGATCTAACAGAGTAAATCCTGTTTTCTTCGTGGTTCCAGAGAAGATGGTCCGGTTCTGGAGATGGGAGATTCTAATGCACATGATTTTAGTCACATCCACTGGTTGAAGATGAAGCCAGAGGGCTGTATTCCAGCTATGCACATCTTCATCAATAAGATCAGATACTTTCAAATTAGGGTTGTGGTTGATTGGGGAAATCACTTTAAAGCTTACCGGTCTTAACAACCATTTGTCGTTGTAAACTTTCAAATTTTCCCCATTACCCACATTCCATCTAGAGCCTTCCTTTATCACCTTCTTACTTGCGACGATGCTCCTCCAAGCAAAAGAACAGTTTGATTTTATTAGATTTTATTAGCATAAGCGTTCACATTGATCTTCTTCCATTATTACTTTTTTTTCTCTCAATCGACGACCATATATTTTATTTTACTAGATTTTATTAGCAGCATGTATCCAAAAAGATCACACTATTATAATGGTATTGCTCGTAAAAAGAGTTTTCATCTTCTTATTTTTTGAGCTTGAAATCATGTCCATCTTACATTTGTTATATTTTTATTCTCTATTCTCTTATTGAACATTAGTGTACTCAAGATTTACTCTAGCTCACAATCTTAAATTTGCTTGTCTATGTATTTGGATTTTTCTTGCCCGTTTGTGCTTTCACAAGAATTTTCCACGACTTTTTTTTTTTTTTTAGAAATGTTACTTTCTTTTGTATATCTTCACTAAAAAGGATGAAACCATTAATCTTTTTTTTTATTTCTTGAAGTTATTATATGTTGGACCTGATGGGAGGAGTAATGCACCAACAATGGAAAATAACTTTTGGAATACCCCCACTCTGCGTGGATGGTGAAGAGTTTAGCTTTTCTTTCGGAATTGGACTATTTGTTGGGATCAAGGGCGTATATAAGATAGAGTGAATATGTTTTTACGGAGAATATATTTTATAATATATTTTATAATATATGTGTAGATGGCGTGAAAAAAGTCTTGAAGGTTTTGTGATTAAGTTGCGAGATTAATATCATCATTCATGTTCATACAGCATACAAGTTCAGTTACCATAAAACAATATTTGGTGTAAATTATACCATAATTAAGACAAATAGATGATTTTTCAAAAAGTAAAAAAAAAAAAAATACATGGTGGAAGCTCCATGTAATGATATGCGGATGCCCATTTGACCCGCAGTGGGCCTATGGCCACCCTGAATTTTTTTTCTCTACTATAATTTTTCAGTTTTTATAAAGAAAAAAAAAAAATCACATGTGCCCCTCCTGAAAATTGCACAAAATACCTACAATATCTGTTGAAAAAACTTAAGTACCCATAAGCGAAAAACAAATATTTATGATCTAGGCCCAAAATTCACACTATATAACAATTTAGGCCCAAAACTGGCACTGTATGTAGATTTAAGCCCATAATTTCGTGTCAATTTTACTCCGTAAATATAAATCGTCACCGCCTCATGAAGAATCCTGCGTCCGTCCCTGACTCCCTGTTCAGAAACAAGACAAAAATTAGATGAAAATGTTATGTGCAAATATAAAAACATTGGATCAAGAAACAATTTGGTTGACTTTAGCTATTTCACTGAGATTTAAATTGATATAACTTTTTTTGTTGTAAAACCAATAGGACTTTTAAGTCATCTCTTCAATTTTATTGAAAATTTTATTTTAATTTGCCATCGTCTAGGTAACACAATGGTTGGCGCGATAAAGAATCTTATATACAATCACCAGACACATATTTTCTTGATATTGTGGCTGTACCATGATTGATAATGTATTATGTAATGTGATTTTTATGCATTGGAAAAAGTTAAAGGTTAGGTGAATATATTTCTTAAAAATGCAGATGATTCAGTGAAGAAATAAATCAACTTGGAATTGGAGTCTCCAAACAAAAATGTTCCGCCACATAAAAATTAATGCTTATGAGTTCAGTGATCGAAGAAGAGATAGTATTGGCGTGTTATATGTTTTAGGAACTGTGTACACATTTGTTATTGCTTTCTAGAAACAAGTCTGCTTAATTCTCATCAATGTTTCAAATAGTATAATAAAAATGAATCATAGAGTTTGTGTACTTATTGAATGAATTTTAACATTATCAAGAAAAATATTTTAAAGAAAAGTAAGAAGGGTGATGGCTGCCACCAGATTGAGAGAGCCAAACCCTAATTGACTTTTCTTCCATCTTCAACGTCCTTCTTTTACGTTTTTGGTTTTATTTATTTTGTTTTATTTTTATTAATTTTTATTTTGTTCTTCTGTTATGTTTTAACGTTTTCTACTTTGTTTTTTACTCAGCTTTTTAGTGTTTTTAGTAGTCTTTTTAAAATGTTGTATTTCTATTTTTATGGACGAAAATACCAGTGACGGAGTTAAATTTTTACCGGATTTTTTTGCCCAGTTGTAGACTGCAAGCAATTAAGAACTCGAGGTGGCATTGATTATGTGAATTTTAAAACTGGAGGTGGTAAGTGAATTATTACCCATACTGGAGGTTGGTAATAAGTAATTGAAGGAGAGGTAACTCAAATCGGAGATCATCAAACCTTCTACAAGATATCCTTCCTAAGAGTAGGCGTACTATTTTTCTTCTCTCTGTTTAGACATGTTTGGGTGGTTGGAGATCATATACATGTACTTTATAATGTTGAATGCTCTTTTCTCTATAGCCTTCGAAATCTGTTGTACTGTTTTAATGTTGTACATGTAGGTTCTCATAGATGCTCGCAAGGAAGTAGTGCTCTTCACTACACTTGGAAGGAAGCCATACTCTATCCTAGCTATTCAACTTTTCCTCCATTCGTGGCAGGCTGTGAACATCACGGCCTTCTGACAATGTCTTGAAATACTTGGCTTCAGAAACACCCTTAAGACAATCCGCTCACTCGCTAATGTAAAGATTCAGGCAGCTGCTGACGAGGTAATAACATGCTTGTTGCCTCGTCAGCAACTGTACAGATCATAACATTAGAGAGTGAGCGGATTGTCTTCAGCGTGCTCTTAAAGCCAAGTATTTCAAGACATAGCCAGAAGGCCATGATCTTCAAAGCCTCCCACGGATTGAGGCAGAGCTGCATAGGTAGGATAGCGTATAGCTTTCTTCCAAGTGTACTAAAGAGAACTAACGCCTTCCGAGCTTCCATGAGAACCTACATGTACAACATTAAAACAGCACTACAGATTTCTGAACACCATGGAGGAAAATAAATTAACATTTTCAAATACTTTTTTATGATCTCCATCTACCAACATGCCTAGAAGAAAAATAGTAAGCCCGCTCTTAGGAAGGATATCTCGTACAAGGTTTGATGCTTGTAATCAAAACCTCCCCAATATATACTGCAGCGAGGCAGATATGAACAAACCATATTAATGAACATTTAGGTCTCAGCTGTACAGTGGTTGTGGAAGTAGTAGAAGTTCTTTATGGTTAATGCCTATCAATGGAGAAATTTTTGTTTGCTGTTAGAGCAAATGATGTGGATTTGCTCTAAAACACATGAAACGTCTGGAAGAAAGAGAATGAGTGGCAGACAAAAGAAAGTGGATTCCTACATGTTCCTGATGTGTCCTGTGATGTAGCACCATGTCATATTTTCTCTTGGAGCAAGCAATAATTACTCATTCATTTGTGTTCCTTAGTAGGGCTATGCAGTCAGATTCTCCCCAATTATTGTTTCGAAAATTGCCTTCATCTTCTTCTTTTTTTGTTTGTTAAAGTTGCTCTGGTTTGAGACATGCTCAGGGTGACCTGAGTCTCAAGGATAGCTGGTCGAAAGTTGGCAGCTGAGCATGAAGTGGAGTGGAGCGATTCTTTACTCACGTTAAATTACTTATCTTGATCATAGTTGCATGTTGTCTATGCTAACTCTCCTATAAAATACTACTGAGAAGCAATTAAAGCATAATCGGGTCACTAGAGATGTTTACATCTGTTAGTGCTAATAAGTTATGCTAGAGTTATTATGATTACTATCAATTATAATACTTACGATTTATTTGTATGGTATGTCCAGATTCGTACGGTTGCTCAAGGTAAGGAAACACATAGAAAAGAATCATGCAATATTTGAGTTTCGACTCAAATTTTAGTGTTCGCGAATAAGTTCGATTTTGCCCTATCTCTGGGTTCTTGTCCAATTTTGATTACAATTCATTTGAGTAAGGTGTTTTTTAGGATTTTGATTCATTTGTTAGTAATTACTTCGTGTTCATTCATCCACTGCGGAAAGTAATTCTATTTTTTTAGGAAAAGATTTAATTCAACCCACTGGGCTAAGGCCCAAAATATCTGCATCAATTACATCTGATATCAAAGGAGGATCATTATAAGCCCAAGAAAAAGAAAATCCCTTTTGAACAACTCATTGGGCTACTAAATGAGCTGCATCGTTACAGCTGTGAGGCGCGTATCGAGCCACGTACTCGGTGGACTCTTCGAGAAGACGCAGGCAACGGTTGAGAAACCGAGAGCATAATGAATTATCTTCCCCTACTATTTCATTGATCACTTTTGAGAATTTGGATCTCTCTCCTTCTCTCTCTTAGACTGTTCGAGAGAGAGAAAACTACCTCTCCTAATTTTAGCTAGCGTCCGAATTCATCTTGAGCCAATTTGGAGAAGTCTTAGACCAGAGATTCGCTGGAGATGGAGGAATCTCAGAATCTCCCCTGAAGCATGCTTGTGCAGATCTATAAAAGCTAAGTTCCCCGACACTTATTCTTTTATCCGATCTACCTCCTTTCTTGTGTTATCATGGATTATTTGGTTGCTGTTGTGCCAGATTGAAAAGTTCCCCAAACAAATTTGATTATGTCTTCTTTTTGCAGCTGGATGAAAGTGATCAGGAACCACTCTGAGAAAGGCACGGCGTCTTTGTCACAAATTGGAAGTTGAAGAAGGCTGTTCCACAAATCCTTTGAAATTTGGCATCTGCGAAGCAAGTGTGTCTCGGTCTCTTCCTCTACCCCGCTGATCGGACAAGCCACAGGTATGTCTACCCCTCTTCTTTTCAGATTCGACCAAGTAGGGAGGTCCTTATCATTCCTCTCTAGAGAGGAAAGAGAAATCTTTTTGGTAGTTGTTGCTTCCAAAAACTGTTCCACCATGACTTGCCATAACCGGAAGAGCTTTCGTTCTTGTCTGAAAATTTCTTTTTCAGCCTTTTTTTACCCAGATCTAACAGTGTAAATCCTGTTTTCTTCGTGGTTCCAGAGAAGATGGTCCGGTTCTGGAGATGGGAGATTCTAATGCACATGACTTTAGTCAAATTAGGGTTGTAGTTGATTGGGAAAATCACTTTAAAGCTTACCGGTCTTAACAACCATTTGTCGTTGTAAACTTTCAAATTTTCCCCATTACCCGCATTCCATCTAGAGCCTTCCTTTATCACCTTCTTACTTGCAACGATGCTCCTCCAAGCAAAAGAACAATTTGATTTTATTAGATTTTATTAGCATAAGCGTTCACATTTATCTTCTTCCATTATTACTTTTTTCTCTCAATCGACGACCATATATTTTATTTTATTAGATTTTATTAGCAGCATGTATCCAAAAAGATCACACTATTATAATGGTATTGCTCGTAAAAAGAGTTTTCATCTTCTTATTTTTTGAGCTTGAAATCATGTCCATCTTCCATTTGTTATATTTTTATTCTCTATTCTTTTATTGAACATTAGTGTACTCAAGATTTACTCTAGCTCACAATCTTAAATTTTCTTGTTTATGTATTTGGATTTTTCTTTCCCGTTTCTGCTTTCACAAGAATTTTCCACGACTTTTTTTTTTAGAAATGTTATTTTCTTTTGTATATCTTCACTAAAAAGGATGAAACCATTAATTTTTTTTTATTTCTTGAAGTTATTATATGTTGGACCTGATGGGAGGAGTAATGCACCAACAATGAAAAATAAGTTTTGGAATACCCCCACTCTGCGTGGATGGTAAAGAGTTTAGCTTTTCTTTCGGAATTGGACTATTTGTTGAGATCAAGGGCGTATATAAGATAGAGTGAATATGTTTTTACGGAGAATATATTTTATAATAAAATGCATATGTGTAGATGGCGTGAAAAAAGTCTTGAAGGTTTTGTGATTAAGTTGCGAGATTAATATCATCATTCATGTTCGTACAGCATACAAGTTCAGTTACCAAAAAACAATATTTGGTGTAAATTATATCATAATTAAGACAAATAGTGGATTTTTTAAGAAGTAAAAAAAAAAATACATAGTCGTAGCTCCATGTAATGATATGCGGATGCCCATCACATGTGCCCCTCCTTAAAATTGCACAAAATACCTACAATATCTGTTGAAACAACTTAAGTACCCATAAGCGAAAAACAAATATTTATGATCTAGGCCCAAAATTCACACTATATAACAATTTAGGCCCAAAACTGGCACTGTATGTAGATTTAAGCCCATAATTTCGTGTCAATTTTACTCCGTAAATATAAATTGTCACCGCCTCATGAAGAATCATGCGTCCTTCCCTGACTCCCTGTTCAGAAACATGACAAAAATCAGATGAAAATGTTATGTGCAAATATAAAAACATTGGATTAAGAAACAAATTGGTAGACTGTAGCTATTTCACTGAGATTTAAATTGATATAACTTTTTTTGTTGTAAAACCAATAGGACTTTTAAGTCATCTCTTCAATTTTATTGCAAATTTTATTTTAATTTGCCATCGTCTAGGTAACACAATGGTTGGCGCGATAAAAAATCTTATATACAATCACCAGACACATATTTTCTTGATATTGTGGCTGTACCATGATTGACAATGTATTAAGTAATGTGATTTTTATGCATTGGAAAAAGTTAAAGGTTAGGTGAATATATTTCTCAAAAATGCAGATGATTCAGTGAAGAAATAAATCAACTTGGAATTGGAGTCTCCAAACACAAATGTTCCGCCACATAAAAATTAATGCTTATGAGTTCAGTGATCGAAGAAGAGATAGTATTGGCGTGTTATATGTTTTCGGAACTGTGTACACATTTGTTATTGCTTTCTAGAAACAAGTCTGCTTAATTCTCATCAATGTTTCAAATAGTATAATAAAAATGAATCATAGAGTTTGTGTACTTATTGAATGAATTTTAACATTAACAAGAAAAGTATTTTAAAGAAAAGTGAGAAGGGAGTTGGCTGCAACCAGATTGAGAGAGCCGAAACCCAAACTTGACTTTTCTTCCATCTTCACCATCCTTCTTTTACGTTTTTGGTTTTATTTATTTTGTTTTATTTTTATTAATTTTTATTTTGTTCTTCTGCTATGTTTTAACGTTTTCTACTTTGTTTTTTCCTCTCCTTTTTAGTGTTTTTAGTAGTCTTTTTAAAATGTTGTATTTCTATTTTTATGGACGAAAATACCAGTGACGGAGTTAATTTTTTGACGGACTTTTTTGCCCAGTTGTAGACTGCAAGCAAATAAGAACTTGAGGTGGCATTGATTATGTGAATTTTAAAACTGGAGGTGGTAAGTGAATTATTACCTATACTGGAGGTGGGTAATAAGTAATTGAAGGAGAGGTAACTCAAATCGGAGATCATCAAACCTTGTACAAGATATCCTTCCTCAGAGTAGGCGTACTATTTTTCTTCTCTCTGTTAATGCATGTTTGGGTGGTTGGAGATCATATACATGTACTTTATAATGTTGAATTTTCTTTTCTCTATAGCCTTCGAAATCTGTTGTACTGTTTTAATGTTGTACATGTAGGTTCTCATAGATCCTCGCAAGGGAGTAGTGCTCTTCACTACACTTGGAAGGAAGCCATACTCTATCCTAGCTATGCAACTTTTCCTCCATATGTGGCAGGCTGTGAACATCACGGCCTTCTGACAATGTCTTGAAATACTTGGCTTCAGAAACACCGTGAAGACAATCCGCTCACTCGCTAATGTAAAGATTCAGGCAGCTGCTGACGAGGTAATAACATGCTTGTTGCCTCGTCAGCAACTGTACGGATCATAATATTAGAGAGTGAGCGGATTGTCTTCAGCGTGCTCTTAAAGCCAAGTATTTCAAGACATAGCAAGAAGGCCATGATCTTCAAAGCCTCCCACGGATTGAGGCAGAGCTGCGTAGCTAGGATAGCGTATAGCTTCTTCCAAGTGTACTAAAGAGAACTAACGCCTTCCGAGCTTCCATGAGAACCTACATGTACAACATTAAAACAACACTATAGATTTCTGAACACCATGGAGGAAAATAAATTAACATTTTCAAATACTTTTTTAATGATCTCCATCTACCGACATGCCTAGAAGAAAAATAGTAAGCCCGCTCTTAGGAAGGATATCTCGTACAAGGTTTGATGCTTGTAATCAAAACCTCCCCAATATATACTGCAGCGAGGCAGATATGAACAAACCATATTAATGAACATTTAGGTCTCAGCTGTACAGTGGTTGTAGAAGTAGTAGAAGTTCTTTATGGTTAATGCCTATCAATGGAGAAATTTGTTTGCTCTTAGAGCAAATGATGTGGATTTGCTCTAAAACATATGACACGTCAGGAAGAAAGAGAATGAGTGGCAGAAAAAAGAAAGTGGATTCCTACATGTTCCTGATGTGTCCTGTGATGTAGCACCATGTCATATTTTCTCTTTGAGCAAGCAATAATTACTCATTCATTTGTGTTCCTTAGTAGGGCTATGCAGTCAGATTCTCCCCAATTATTGTTTCGAAAATTGCCTTCATCTTCTTCCTTTTTTGTTTGTTAAAGTTGCTCTGGTTTGAGACATGCTCAGGGTGACCTGAGTCTCAAGGATAGCTGGTCGAAAGTTGGCAGCTGAGCATGAAGTGGAGTGGAGCGATTCTTTACTCACTTTAAATTACTTCTCTTGATCATAGTTGCGTGTTGTCTATGCTAACTCCCCTATAAAATACTACTGAGAAGCAATTAAAGCATAATCGGTTCACTAGAGATGTTTACATCTGTTAGTGCTAATAAGTTATGCTAGAGTTATTATGATTATTATCAATTATAATACTTATGATTTATTTGTATGGTATGTCCAGATTCGTAGGGTTGCTCAAGGTAAGGAAACACATAGAAAAGAATCATGCAATATTTGAGTTTCGACTCAAATTTTAGTGTTCGCGAATAAGTTCGATTTTTCCCTATCTCTGGGTTCTTGTCCAATTTTGATTACATTTCATTTGAGTAAGGTGTTTTTTTGGCTTTTGATTCATTTGTTAGTAATTACTTCATGTTCGTTCATCCACTGCGGAAAGTAATTCTATTTTTTTAGGAAAAGATTAAATTCAACCCACTGGGCTAAGGCCCAAAATATCTGCATCAATTACATCTGATATCCAAGGAGGATCATTATAAGCCCAAGAAAAAGAAAAGCCCTTTTGAACAACTTATTGGGCTACTAAATAAGCTGCATCGTTACAGCTGTGAGGCGCGTATCGATTCACGTACTCGGTGGAGTCTTCGAGAAGACGCAGGCAACGGTTGAGAAATCGAGAGCATAATGAATTATCTTCCACTACTATTTCATTGATCACATTTGAGAATTTGGATCTCTCTCCTTTTCGCTCTCTTAGACGGTTCGAGAGAGAGAAAACTACCTCTCCTAATTTTAGCTAGCGTCCGAATTGATCTTGAGCCAATTTGGAGGCGTCTTAGACCAGAGTTCCGCTGGAGATGGAGGAATCTCATAATCTCCCCTGAAGCATGCTTGTGCAGATCTATAAAAGCTAAGTTCCCCGACACTTCTTCTTTTATCCGATCTACCTCCTTTCTTGTGTTATTATGGATTATTTGGTTGCTGTTGTGCCAGATTGAAAAGTTCCCCAAACAAATTTGATTATGTCTTCTTTTTGCAGCTGGATGAAAGTGATCAGGAACCACTCTGAGAAAGGCACGGCGTCCTTGTCACAAATTGGAAGTTGAAGAAGGCTGTTCCACAAATCCTTTGAAATTTGGCATCTGCGAAGCAAGTGTGTCTCGGTCTCTTCTTCTACCCCGCTGATCGGACAAGCCACAGGTATGTCTACACCTCTTCTTTTCAGATTCGACCAAGTAGGGAGGTCCTTATCATTCCTCTCCAGAGAGGATAGAGAAATCTTTTTGGTAGTTGTTGCTTCCAAAAACTGTTCCACCATGACTTGCCATAACCAGAAGAGCTTTCGTTCTTGTCTGAAAATTTCTTTTTCAGCCTTTTTTACCCAGATCTAACAGAGTAAATCCTGTTTTCTTCGTGGTTCCAGAGAAGATGGTCCGGTTCTGGAGATGGGAGATTCTAATGCACATGACTTTAGTCACATCCACTGGTTGAAGATGAAGCCAGAGGGCTGTATTCCAGGTATGCACATCTTCATCAATAAGATCAGATACTTTCAAATTAGGGTTGTGGTTGATTGGTAAAATCACTTTAAAGCTTACCGGTCTTAACAACCATTTGTCGTTGTAAACTTTCAAATTTTCCCCATTACCCGCATTCCATCTAGAGCCTTCCTTTATCACCTTTTTACTTGCAACGATGCTCCTCCAAGCAAAAGAACAGTTTGATTTTATTAGATTTTATTAGCATAAGCGTTCACATTGATCTTCTTCCATTATTACTTTTTTCTCTCAATCGACGACCATATATTTTATTTTATTAGATTTTATTAGCAGCATGTATCCAAAAAGATCACACTATTATAATGGTATTGCTCGTAAAAAGAGTTTTCATCTTCTTATTTTTTGAGCTTGAAATCATGTCCATCTTACATTTGTTATATTTTTATTCTCTATTCTTTTATTGAACATTAGTGTACTCAAGATTTACTCTAGCTCACAATCTTAAATTTTCTTGTTTATGTATTTGGATTTTTCTTCCCCGTTTGTGCTTTCACAAGAATTTTCCACGATTTTTTTTTTAGAAATGTTACTTTCTTTTGTATATCTTCACTAAAAAGGATGAAACCATTAATTTTTTTTTTTTTTTATTTCTTGAAGTTATTAGATGTTGGACCTGATGGGAGGAGTAATGCACCAACAATGGAAAATAACTTTTGGAATACCCCCACTCTGCGTGGATAGTGAAGAGTTTAGCTTTTCTTTCGGAATTGGACTATTTGTTGAGATCAAGGGCGTATATAAGATAGAGTGGATATGTTTTTACGGAGAATATATTTTATAATAAAATGCATATGTGTAGATGGCGTGAAAAAAGTCTTGAAGGTTTTGTGATTAAGTTGCAAGATTAATATCATCATTCATATTCATACAGCATACAAGTTCAGTTACCAAAAAACAATGTTTGGTGTAAATTATACCATAATTAAGACAAATAGTGGATTTTTTAAGAAGTAAAAAAAAAATACATAGTGGTAACTCCATGTAATGATATGCGGATGCCCATCACATGTGCCCCTCCTGAAAATTGCACAAAATGCCTACAATATCTGTTGAAACAACGTAAGAACCCATAAGCAAAAAACAAATATTTACGATCTAGGCCCAAAATTAACACTATATAACAATTTAGGCCCAAAACTGGCACTGTATTTAGATTTAAGCCCATAATTTTGTGTCAATTTTACTCCGTAAATATAAATTGTCACCGCCTCATGAAGAATCCTGCGTCCGTCCCTGACTCCCTGTTCAGAAACATGACAAAAATCAGATGAAAATGTTATGTGCAAATATAAAAACATTGGATCAAGAAACAAATTGGTTGACTTTAGCTATTTCACTGAGATTTAAATTGATATAACTTTTTTTGTTGTAAAACCAATAGGACTTTTAAGTCATCTCTTCAATTTTATTGCAAATTTTATTTTAATTTGCCATCGTCTAGGTAACACAATGGTTGGCGCGATAAAGAATCTTATATACAATCACCAGACACATATTTTCTTGATATTGTGGCTGTACCATGATTGATAATGTATTATGTAATGTGATTTTTATGCATTGGAAAAAGTTAAAGGTTAGGTGAATATATTTCTTAAAAATGCAGATGATTCAGTGAAGAAATAAATCAACTTGGAATTGTAGTCTCCAAACACAAATGTTCCGCCACATAAATATTAATGCTTATGAGTTCAGTGATCGAAGAAGAGATAGTATTGGCGTGTTATATAGTTTAGGAACTGTGTACACATTTGTTATTGCTTTCTAGAAACAAGTCTGCTTAATTCTCATCAATGTTTCATATAGTATAATAAAAATGAATCATAGAGTTTGCGTACTTATTGAATGAATTTTAACATTATCAAGAAAATATTTTAAAGAAAAGTGAGAAGGGTGATGGCTGCAACCAGATTGAGAGAGCCGAAACCCTAACTTGACTTTTCTTCCATCTTCACCGTCCTTTTACGTTTTTGGTTTTATTTATTTAGTTTTATTTTTATTAATTTTTATTTTGTTCTTCTGCTATGTTTTAACGTTTTCTACTTTGTTTTTTCCTCTCCTTTTTAGTGTTTTTAATAGTCTTTTTAAAATGTTGTATTTCTATTTTTATGGACGAAAATACCAGTGACAGAGTTAATTTTTTGACGGACTTTTTTGCCCAGTTGTAGACTGCAAGCAATTAAGAGCTGGAGGTGGCATTGATTATGTGAATTTTAAAACTGAAGGTGGTAAGTGAATTATTACCCACTGGAGGTGGGTAATAAGTAATTGAAGGAGAGGTAACTCAAATCGGAGGTCATCAAACCTTGTACAAGATATCCTTCCTCAGAGTAGGCGTACTATTTTTCTTCTCTCTGTTTAGGCATGTTTGGGTGGTTGAAGATCATATACATGTACTTTATAATGTTGAATGATCTTTTCTCTATCGCCTTCGAAATCTGTTGTATTGTTTTAATGTTGTACATGTAGGTTCTCATAGATGCTCGCAAGGAAGTAGTGCTCTTCACTACACTTGGAAGGAAGCCATACTCTATCCTAGCTATGCAAATTTTCCTCCATTCGTGGTAGGCTGTGAACATCACGGCCTTCTGACAATGTCTTGAAATACTT
The DNA here is from genome assembly GCA_023055425.1 of Linanthus parryae. Lineage (NCBI taxonomy): Eukaryota > Viridiplantae > Streptophyta > Magnoliopsida > Ericales > Polemoniaceae > Linanthus > Linanthus parryae. The sequence goes on along the minus strand of JALGPY010000004.1, from coordinate 119,624,573 downwards.
GGCTTCAGAAGCACCCTGAAGACAATCCGCTCACTCGCTAATGTAAAGATTCAGGCAGCTGCTGACGAGGTAATAAGTTGCCTCGTCAGCAACTGTACGGATCATAACATTAGAGAGTGAGCGGATTGTCTTCAGCGTGCTCTTAAAGCCAAGTATTTCAAGACATAGCCTGAAGGCCATGATCTTCAAAGCCTCCCTCGGATTGAGGCAGAGCTGCGTAGCTAGGATAGCGTATAGCTTTCTTCCAAGTGTACTAAAGAGAACTAACGCCTTCCGAGCTTCCATGAGAACCTACATGTACAACATTAAAACAACACTATAGATTTCTGAACACCATGGAGGAAAATAAATTAACATTTTCAAATACTTTTTTATGATCTCCATCTACCAACATGCCTAGAAGAAAAATAGTAAGCCCGCTCTTAGGAAGGATATGTCGTACAAGGTTTGATGCTTGTAATCAAAACCTCCCCAATACATACTGCAGCGAGGCAGATATGAACAAACCATATTAATGAACATTTAGGTCTGAGCTGTACAGTGGTTGTAGAAGTAGTAGAAGTTCTTTATGGTTAATGCCTATCAATGGAGAAATTTTTGTTTGCTCTTAGAGCAAATGATGTGGATTTGCTCTAAAACATATGACACGTCAGGAAGAAAGAGAATGAGTGGCAGAAAAAAGAAAGTGGATTCCTACATGTTCCTGATGTGTCCTGTGATGTAGCACCATGTCATATTTTCTCTTGGAGCAAGCAATAATTACTCATTCATTTGTGTTCCTTAGTAGGGCTATGCAGTCAGATTCTCCCCAATTATTGTTTCGAAAATTGCCTTCATCTTCTTCTTTTTTTGTTTGTTAAAGTTGCTCTCGTTTGAGACATGCTCAGGGTGACCTGAGTCTCAAGGATAGCTGGTCGAAAGTTGGGAGCTGAGCATGAAGTGGAGTGGAGCGATTCTATACTCACTTTCATTTACTTCTCTTGATCATAGTTGCATGTTGTCTATGCTAACTCCCCTATAAAATACTACTGAGAAGCAATTAAAGCATAATCGGTTCACTAGAGATGTTTACATCTGTTAGTGCTTATAAGTTATGCTAGAGTTATTATGATTATTATCAATTATAATACTTATGATTTATTTGTATGGTATGTCCAGATTCGTAGGGTTGCTCAAGGTAAGGAAACACATAGAAAAGAATCATGCAATATTTGAGTTTCGACTCAAATTTTAGTGTTCGCGAATAAGTTCGATCTTGCCCTATCTCTGGGTTCTTGTCCAATTTTGATTACAGTTCATTTGAGTAAGGTGTTTTTTTGGCTTTTGATTCATTTGTTAGTAATTACTTCATGTTCGTTCATCCACTGCGGAAAGTAATTCTATTTTTTTAGGAAAAGATTAAATTCAACCCACTGGGCTAAGGCCCAAAATATCTGCATCAATTACATCTGATATCCAAGGAGGATCATTATAAGCCCAAGGAAAAGAAAAGCCCTTTTGAACAACTCATTGGGCTACTAAATGAGCTGCATCGTTACAGCTGTGAGGCGCGTATCGATTCACGTACTCGGTGCAGTCTTCGAGAAGACGCAGGCAACGGTTGAGAAATCGAGAGCATAATGAATTATCTTCCACTACTATTTCATTGATCACATTTGAGAATTTGTATCTCTCTCCTTCTCTCTCTTTGACGGTTCGAGAGAGAGAAAACTACCTCTCCTAATTTTAGCTAGCGTCCGAATTGATCTTGAGCCAATTTGGAGGCGTCTTAGACCAGAGTTTCGCTCGAGATGGAGGAATCTCAGAATCTCCCCTGAAGCATGCTTGTGCAGATCTAAAAAAGCTAAGTTCCCCGACACTTCTTCTTTTATCCGATCTACCTCCTTTCTTGTGTTATTATGGATTATTTGGTTGCTGTTGTGCCAGATTGAAAAGTTCCCCAAACAAATTTGATTATGTCTTCTTTTTGCAGCTGGATGAAAGTGATCAGGAACCACTCTGAGAAAGGCACGGCGTCCTTGTCACAAATTGGAAGTTGAAGAAGGCTGTTCCACAAATCCTTTGAAATTTGGCATCTGCGAAGCAAGTGTGTCTCGGTCTCTTCCTCTACCCCGCTGATCGGACAAGCCACAGGTATGTCTACACCTCTTCTTTTCAGATTCGACCAAGTAGGGAGGTCCTTATCATTCCTCTCCAGAGAGGATAGAGAAATCTTTTTGGTAGTTGTTGCTTCCAAAAACTGTTCCACCATGACTTGCCATAACCGGAAGAGCTTTCGTTCTTGTCTGAAAATTTCTTTTTCAGCCTTTTTTACCCAGATCTAACAGAGTAAATCCTGTTTTCTTCGTGGTTATAGAGAAGATGGTCCGGTTCTGGAGATGGGAGATTCTAATGCACATGACTTTAGTCACATCCACTGGTTGAAGATGAAGCCAGAGGGCTGTATTCCAGGTATGCACATCTTCATCAATAAGATCAGATACTTTCAAATTAGGGTTGTGGTTGATTGGGGAAATCACTTTAAATCTTACCGGTCTTAACAACCATTTGTCGTTGTAAACATTCAAATTTTCCCCATTACCCACATTCCATCTAGAGCCTTCCTTTATCACCTTCTTACTTGCAACGATGCTCCTCCAAGCAAAATAACAGTTTGATTTTATTAGATTTTATTAGCATAAGCGTTCACATTGATCTTCTTCCATTATTACTTTTTTCTCTCAATTGATTAGCAGCATGTATCCAAAAAGATCACACTATTATAATGGTATTGCTCGTAAAAAGAGTTTTCATCTTCTTATTTTTTGAGTTTGAAATCATGTCCATCTTACATTTGTTATATTTTTATTCTCTATTCTTTTATTGAACATTAGTGTACTCAAGATTTACTCTAGCTCACTATCTTAAATTTTCTTGTTTATGTATTTGGATTTTTCTTCCCCGTTTGTGCTTTCACTAGAATTTTTCACGACTTTTTTTTTAGAAATGTTACTTTCTTTTGTATATCTTCACTAAAAAGGAAGAAACCATTATATTTTTTTTATTTCTTGAAGTTATTATATGTTGGACCTGATGGGAGGAGTAATGCACCAACAATGAAAAATAAGTTTTGGAATACCCCCACTCTGCGTGGATGGTGAAGAGTTTAGCTTTTCTTTCGGAATTGGACTATTTGTTGAGATCAAGGGCGTATATAAGATAGAGTGAATATGTTTTTACGGAGAATATATTTTATAATAAAATGCATATGTGTAGATGGCGTGAAAAAAGTCTTGAAGGTTCTGTGATTAAGTTGCGAGATTAATATCATCATTCATGTTCATACAGCATACAAGTTCAGTTACCAAAAAACAATATTTGGTGTAAGTTATACCATAATTAAGACAAATAGTGGATTTTTTAAGAAGTAAAAAAAAAATACATAGTGGTAACTCCATGTAATGATATGCGGATGCCCATCACATGTGCCCCTCCTGAAAATTGCACAAAATGCCTACAATATCTGTTGAAACAATGTAAGTACCCATAAGCGAAAAACAAATATTTACGATCTAGGCCCAAAATTCACACTATATAACAATTTAGGCCCAAAACTAGCACTGTTTGTAGATTTAAGCCCATAATTTCGTGTCAATTTTACTCCGTAAATATAAATTGTCACCGCCTCATGAAGAATCCTGCGTCCGTCCCTGACTCCCTGTTCAGAAAAATGACAAAAATCAGATGAAAATGTTATGTGCAAATATAAAGACATTGGATCAAGAAACAAATTGGTTGACTTTAGCTATTTCACTGAGATTTAAATTGATATAACTTTTTTTGTTGTAAAACCAATAGGACTTTTAAGTCATCTCTTCAATTTTATTGCAAATTTTATTTTAATTTGCCATCGCCTAGGTAACACAATGGTTGGCGCGATAAAGAATCTTATATACAATCACCAGACACATATTTTCTTGATATTGTGGCTGTACCATGATTGATAATGTATTATGTAATGTGATTTTTATGCATTGGAAAAAGTTAAAGGTTAGGTGAATATATTTCTTAAAAATGCAGATGATTCAGTGAAGAAATAAATCAACTTGGAATTGTAGTCTCCAAACACAAATGTTCCGCCACATAAATATGAATGCTTATGAGCTCAGTGATCGAAGAAGAGATAGTATTGGCGTGTTATATATTTTAGGAACTGTGTACACATTTGTTATTGCTTTCTAGAAACAAGTCTGCTTAATTCTCATCAATGTTTCAAATAGTATAATAAAAATGAATCATAGAGTTTGCGTACTTATTGAATGAATTTTAACATTATCAAGAAAATATTTTAAAGAAAAGTGAGAAGGGTGATGGCTGCAACCAGATTGAGAGAGCCGAAACCCTAACTTGACTTTTCTTCCATCTTCACCGTCCTTTTACGTTTTTGGTTTTATTTATTTTGTTTTATTTTTATTAATTTTTATTTTGTTCTTCTGCTATGTTTTAACGTTTTCTACATTGTTTTTTCCTCTCCTTTTTAGTGTTTTTAGTAGTCTTTTTAAAATGTTGTATTTCTATTTTTATGGACGAAAATACCAGTGACAGAGTTAATTTTTTGACGGACTTTTTTGCCCAGTTGTAGACTGCAAGCAATTAAGAACTGGAGGTGGCATTGATTATGTGAATTTTAAAACTGGAGGTGGTAACTGAATTATTACCGATACTGGAGGTGGGTAATAAGTAATCGAAGGAGAGGTAACTCAAATCGGAGATCATCAAACCTTGTACAAGATATCCTTCCTCAGAGTAGGCGTACTATTTTTCTTCTCTCTGTTTAGGCATGTTTGGGTGGTTGAAGATCATATACATGTACTTTATAATGTTGAATGATCTTTTCTCTATAGCCTTCGAAATCTGTTGTACTGTTTTAATGTTTTACATGTGGGTTCTCATAGATGCTCGCAAGGAAGTAGTGCTCTTCACTACACTTGGAAGGAAGCCATACTCTATCCTAGCTATGCAAATTTTCCTCCATTCGTGGTAGGCTGTGAACATCACGGCCTTCTGACAATGTCTTGAAATACTTGGCTTCAGAAGCACCCTGAAGACAATCCGCTCACTCGCTAATGTAAAGATTCAGGCAGCTGCTGACGAGGTAATAACATGCTTGTTGCCTCGTCAGCAACTGTACGGATCATAACATTAGAGAGTGAGCGGATTTTCTTCAGCGTGCTCTTAAAGCCAAGTATTTCAAGACATAGCCAGAAGGCCATGATCTTCAAAGCCTCCCACGGATTGAGGCAGAGCTGCGTAGCTAGGATAGCGTATAGCTTTCTTCCAAGTGTACTAAAGAGAACTAACGCCTTCCGAGCTTCCATGAGAACCTACATGTACAACATTAAAACAACACTATAGATTTCTGAACACCAGGGAGGAAAATAAATTAATAGTTTCAAATACTTTTTTATGATCTCCATCTACCAACATGCCTAGAAGAAAAATAGTAAGCCCGCTCTTAGGAAGGATATCTCGTACAAGGTTTGATGCTTGTAATCAAAACCTCCCCAATATATACTGCAGCGAGGCAGATATGAACAAACCATATTAATGAGCATTTAGGTCTCAGCTGTACAGTGGTTGTAGAAGTAGTAGAAGTTCTTTATAGTTAATGCCTATCAATGGAGAAATTTTTGTTTGCTCTTAGAGAAAATGATGTGGATTTGCTCTAAAACATATGACACGTCAGGAAGAAAGAGAATGAGTGGCAGAAAAAAGAAAGTGGATTCCTACATGTTCCTGATGTGTCCTGTGATGTAGCACCATGTCATATTTTCTCTTGGAGCAAGCAATAATTACTCATTCATTTGTGTTCCTTAGTAGGGCTATGCAGTCAGATTCTCCCCAATTATTGTTTCGAAAATTGCCTTCATCTTATTCTTTTTTTGTTTGTTAAAGTTGCTCTCGTTTGAGACATGCTTAGGGTGACCTGAGTCTCAAGGATAGCTGGTCGAAAGTTGGGAGCTGAGCATGAAGTGGAGTGGAGCGATTCTATACTCACTTTAAATTACTTCTCTTGATCATAGTTGCATGTTGTCTATGCTAACTCCCCTATAAAATACTACTGAGAAGCAATTAAAGCATAATCGGTTCACTAGAGATGTTTACATCTGTTAGTGTTTATAAGTTATGCTAGAGTTATTATGATTATTATCAATTATAATACTTATGATTTATTTGTATGGTATGTCCAGATTCGTAGGGTTGCTCAAGGTAAGGAAACACAGAGAAAAGAATCATGCAATATTTGAGTTTCGACTCAAATTTTAGTGTTCGCGAATAAGTTCGATCTTGCCCTATCTCTGGGTTCTTGTTTAATTTTGATTACAGTTCATTTGAGTAAGGTGTTTTTTTGGCTTTTGATTCATTTGTTAGTAATTACTTCATGTTCGTTCATCCACTGCGGAAAGTAATTCTATTTTTTTAGGAAAAGATTAAATTCAACCCACTGGGCTAAGGCCCAAAATATCTGCATCAATTACATCTGATATCCAAGGAGGATCATTATAAGCCCAAGGAAAAGAAAAGCCCTTTTGAACAACTCATTGGGCTACTAAATGAGCTGCATCGTTACAGCTGTGAGGCGCGTATCGATTCACGTACTCGGTGCAGTCTTCGAGAAGACGCAGGCAACGGTTGAGAAATCGAGAGCATAATGAATTATCTTCCACTACTATTTCATTGATCACATTTGAGAATTTGTATCTCTCTCCTTCTCTCTCTTTGACGGTTCGAGAGAGAGAAAACTACCTCTCCTAATTTTAGCTAGCGTCCGAATTGATCTTGAGCCAATTTGGAGGCGTCTTAGACCAGAGTTTCGCTCGAGATGGAGGAATCTCAGAATCTCCCCTGAAGCATGCTTGTGCAGATCTAAAAAAGCTAAGTTCCCCGACACTTCTTCTTTTATCCGATCTACCTCCTTTCTTGTGTTATTATGGATTATTTGGTTGCTGTTGTGCCAGATTGAAAAGTTCCCCAAACAAATTTGATTATGTCTTCTTTTTGCAGCTGGATGAAAGTGATCAGGAACCACTCTGAGAAAGGCACGGCGTCCTTGTCACAAATTGTTAGTTGAAGAAGGCTGTTCCACAAATCCTTTGAAATTTGGCATCTGCGAAGCAAGTGTGTCTCGGTCTCTTCCTCTACCCCGCTGATCGGACAAGCCACAGGTATGTCTACACCTCTTCTTTTCAGATTCGACCAAGTAGGGAGGTCCTTATCATTCCTCTCCAGAGAGGATAGAGAAATCTTTTTGGTAGTTGTTGCTTCCAAAAACTGTTCCACCATGACTTGCCATAACCGGAAGAGCTTTTGTTCTTGTCTGAAAATTTCTTTTTCAGCCTTTTTTACCCAGATCTAACAGAGTAAATCCTGTTTTCTTCGTGGTTATAGAGAAGATGGTCCGGTTCTGGAGATGGGAGATTCTAATGCACATGACTTTAGTCACATCCACTGGTTGAAGATGAAGCCAGAGGGCTGTATTCCAGGTATGCACATCTTCATCAATAAGATCAGATACTTTCAAATTAGGGTTGTGGTTGATTGGGGAAATCACTTTAAATCTTACCGGTCTTAACAACCATTTGTCGTTGTAAACATTCAAATTTTCCCCATTACCCACATTCCATCTAGAGCCTTCCTTTATCACCTTCTTACTTGCAACGATGCTCCTCCAAGCAAAATAACAGTTTGATTTTATTAGATTTTATTAGCATAAGCGTTCACATTGATCTTCTTCCATTATTACTTTTTTCTCTCAATTGATTAGCAGCATGTATCCAAAAAGATCACACTATTATAATGGTATTGCTCGTAAAAAGAGTTTTCATCTTCTTATTTTTTGAGTTTGAAATCATGTCCATCTTACATTTGTTATATTTTTATTCTCTATTCTTTTATTGAACATTAGTGTACTCAAGATTTACTCTAGCTCACTATCTTAAATTTTCTTGTTTATGTATTTGGATTTTTCTTCCCCGTTTGTGCTTTCACTAGAATTTTTCACGACTTTTTTTTTAGAAATGTTACTTTCTTTTGTATATCTTCACTAAAAAGGAAGAAACCATTATATTTTTTTTATTTCTTGAAGTTATTATATGTTGGACCTGATGGGAGGAGTAATGCACCAACAATGAAAAATAAGTTTTGGAATACCCCCACTCTGCGTGGATGGTGAAGAGTTTAGCTTTTCTTTCGGAATTGGACTATTTGTTGAGATCAAGGGCGTATATAAGATAGAGTGAATATGTTTTTACGGAGAATATATTTTATAATAAAATGCATATGTGTAGATGGCGTGAAAAAAGTCTTGCAGGTTTTGTGATTAAGTTGCGAGATTAATATCATCATTCATGTTCATACAGCATACAAGTTCAGTTACCCAAAAACAATATTTGGTGTAAATTATACCATAATTAAGACAAATAGTGGATTTTTTAAGAAGTAAAAAAAAAAATACATAGTGGTAACTCCATGTAATGATATGCGGATGCCCATCACATGGGCCCCTCCTGAAAATTGCACAAAATGCCTACAATATCTGTTGAAACAACGTAAGTACCCATAAGCGAAAAACAAATATTTACGATCTAGGCCCAAAATTCACACTATATAACAATTTAGGCCCAAAACTAGCACTGTTTGTAGATTTAAGCCCATAATTTCGTGTCAATTTTACTCCGTAAATATAAATTGTCACCGCCTCATGAAGAATCCTGCGTCCGTCCCTGACTCCCTGTTCAGAAAAATGACAAAAATCAGATGAAAATGTTATGTGCAAATATAAAAACATTGGATCAAGAAACAAATTGGTTGACTTTAGCTATTTCACTGAGATTTAAATTGATATAACTTTTTTTGTTGTAAAACCAATAGGACTTTTAAGTCATCTCTTCAATTTTATTGCAAATTTTATTTTAATTTGCCATCGTCTAGGTAACACAATGGTTGGCGCGATAAAGAATCTTATATACAATCACCAGACACATATTTTCTTGATATTGTGGCTGTACCATGATTGATAATGTATTATGTAATGTGATTTTTATGCATTGGAAAAAGTTAAAGGTTAGGTGAATATATTTCTTAAAAATGCAGATGATTCAGTGAAGAAATAAATCAACTTGGAATTGTAGTCTCCAAACACAAATGTTCCGCCACATAAATATTAATGCTTATGAGTTCAGTGATCGAAGAAGAGATAGTATTGGCTTGTTATATATTTTAGGAACTGTGTACACATTTGTTATTGCTTTCTAGAAACAAGTCTGCTTAATTCTCATCAATGTTTCAAATAGTATAATAAAAATGAATCATAGAGTTTGCGTACTTATTGAATGAATTTTAACATTATCAAGAAAATATTTTAAAGAAAAGTGAGAAGGGTGATGGCTGCAACCAGATTGAGAGAGCCGAAACCCTAACTTGACTTTTCTTCCATCTTCACCGTCCTTTTACGTTTTTGGTTTTATTTATTTTGTTTTATTTTTATTAATTTTTATTTTGTTCTTCTGCTATGTTTTAACGTTTTCTACTTTGTTTTTTCCTCTCCTTTTTAGTGTTTTTAGTAGTCTTTTTAAAATGTTGTATTTCTATTTTTATGGACGAAAATACCAGTGACAGAGTTAATTTTTTGACGGACTTTTTTGCCCAGTTGTAGACTGCAAGCAATTAAGAACTGGAGGTGGCATTGATTATGTGAATTTTAAAACTGGAGGTGGTAACTGAATTATTACCGATACTGGAGGTGGGTAATAAGTAATTGAAGGAGAGGTAACTCAAATCGGAGATCATCAAACCTTGTACAAGATATCCTTCCTCAGAGTAGGCGTACTATTTTTCTTCTCTCTGTTTAGGCATGTTTGGGTGGTTGAAGATCATATACATGTACTTTATAATGTTGAATGATCTTTTCTCTATAGCCTTCGAAATCTGTTGTACTGTTTTAATGTTGTACATGTGGGTTCTCATAGATGCTCGCAAGGAAGTAGTGCTCTTCACTACACTTGGAAGGAAGTCATACTCTATCCTAGCTATGCAAATTTTCCTCCATTCGTGGTAGGCTGTGAACATCACGGCCTTCTGACAATGTCTTTAAATACTTGGCTTCAGAAGCACCCTGAAGACAATCCGCTCACTCGCTAATGTAAAGATTCAGGCAGCTGCTGACGAGGTAATAACATGCTTGTTGCCTCGTCAGCAACTGTACGGATCATAACATTAGAGAGTGAGCGGATTGTCTTCAGCGTGCTCTTAAAGCCAAGTATTTCAAGACATAGCCAGAAGGCCATGATCTTCAAAGCCTCCCACGGATTGAGGCAGAGCTGCGTAGCTAGGATAGCGTATAGCTTTCTTCCAAGTGTACTAAAGAGAACTAACGCCTTCCGAGCTTCCATGAGAACCTACATGTACAACATTAAAACAACACTACAGATTTCTGAACACCATGGAGGAAAATAAATTAACAGTTTCAAATACTTTTTTATGATCTCCATCTACCAACATGCCTAGAAGAAAAATAGTAAGCCCGCTCTTAGGAAGGATATCTCGTACAAGGTTTGATGCTTGTAATCAAAACCTCCCCAATATATACTGCAGGGAGGCAGATATGAACAAACCATATTAATGAACATTTAGGTCTCAGCTGTACAGTGGTTGTAGAAGTAGTAGAAGTTCTTTATGGTTAATGCCTATCAATGGAGAAATTTTTGTTTGCTCTTAGAGCAAATGATGTGGATTTGCTCTAAAACATATGACACGTCAGGAAGAAAGAGAATGAGTGGCAGAAAAAAGAAAGTGGATTCCTACATGTTCCTGATGTGTCCTGTGATGTAGCACCATGTCATATTTTCTCTTGGAGCAAGCAATAATTACTCATTCATTTGTGTTCCTTAGTAGGGCTATGCAGTCAGATTCTCCCCAATTATTGTTTCGAAAATTGCCTTCATCTTCTTCTTTTTTTGTTTGTTAAAGTTGCTCTGGTTTGAGACATGCTCAGGGTGACCTGAGTCTCAAGGATAGCTGGTCGAAAGTTGGCAGCTGAGCATGAAGTGGAGTGGAGCGATTCTTTACTCACTTTAAATTACTTCTCTTGACCATAGTTGCATGTTGTCTATGCTAACTCCCCTATAAAATACTACTGAGAAGCAATTAAAGCATAATCGGTTCACTAGAGATGTTTACATCTGTTAGTGCTAATAAGTTATGCTAGAGTTATTATGATTATTATCAATTATAATACTTATGATTTATTTGTATGGTATGTCCAGATTCGTAGGGTTGCTCAAGGTAAGGAAACACATAGAAAAGAATCATGCAATATTTGAGTTTCGACTCAAATTTTAGTGTTCGCGAATAAGTTCGATTTTGCCCTATCTCTGGGTTTCTTGTCCAATTTTGATTACAGTTCATTTGAGTAAGGTTTTTTTTTGGCTTTTGATTCATTTGTTAGTAATTACTTCATGTTCGTTCATCCACTGCGGAAAGTAATTCTATTTTTTTAGGAAAAGATTAAATTCCACTTACTGGGCTAAGGCCCAAATATCTGCATCTATTACATCTGATATCCAAGGAGGATCATTATAAGCCCAAGAAAAAGAAAAGCCCTTTTGAACAACTCATTGGGCTACTAAATGAGCTGCATCGTTACAGCTGTGAGGCGCGTATCGATTCACGTACTCGGTGGAGTCTTCGAGAAGACGCAGGCAACGGTTGAGAAATCGAGAGCATAATGAATTATCTTCCACTACTATTTCATTGATCACATTTGAGAATTTGGATCTCTCTCCTTCTCTCTCTTAGACGGTTCGAGAGAGAGAAAACTACCTCTCCTAATTTTAGCTAGCGTCCGAATTGATCTTTTGCCAATTTGGAGGCGTCTTAGACCAGAGTTTCGCTGGAGATGGAGGAATCTCAGAATCTCCCCTGAAGCATGCTTGTGCAGATCTATAAAAGCTAAGTTCCCCGACACTTCTTCTTTTATCCGATCTACCTCCTTTCTTGTGTTATTATGGATTATTTGGTTGCTGTTGTGCCAGATTGAAAAGTTCCCCGAAAAAATTTGATTATGTCTTCTTTTTGCAGCTGGATGAAAGTGATCAGGAACCACTCTGAGAAAGGCACGGCGTCCTTGTCACAAAGTGGAAGTTGAAGAAGGCTGTTCCACAAATCCTTTGAAATTTGGCATCTGCGAAGCAAGTGTGTCTCGGTCTCTTCTTCTACCCCGCTGATCGGACAAGCCACAGGTATGTCTACGCCTCTTCTTTTCAGATTCGACCAAGTAGGGAGGTCCTTATCATTCCTCTCCAGAGAGGATAGAGAAATCTTTTTGGTAGTTGTTGCTTCCAAAAACTGTTCCACCATGACTTGCCATAACCGGAAGAGCTTTCGTTCTTGTCTGAAAATTTCTTTTTCAGCCTTTTTTACCCAGATCTAACAGAGTAAATCCTGTTTTCTTCGTGGTTCTAGAGAAGATGGTCCGGTTCTGGAGATGGGAGATTCTAATGCACATGACTTTAGTCACATCCATTGGTTGAAGATGAAGCCAGAGGGCTGTATTCCAGGTATGCACATCTTCATCAATAAGATCAGATACTTTCAAATTAGGGTTGTGGTTGATTGGGGAAATCACTTTAAATCTTACCGGTCTTAACAACCATTTGTCGTTGTAAACATTCAAATTTTCCCCATTACCCACATTCCATCTAGAGCCTTCCTTTATCACCTTCGTACTTGCAACGATGCTCCTCCAAGCAAAATAACAGTTTGATTTTATTAGATTTTATTAGCATAAGCGTTCACATTGATCTTCTTCCATTATTACTTTTTTCTCTCAATTGACGACCATATATTTTATTTTATTAGATTTTATTAGCAGCATGTATCCAAAAAGATCACACTATTATAATGGTATTGCTCGTAAAAAGAGTTTTCATCTTCTTATTTTCTGAGCTTGAAATCATGTCCATCTTACATTTGTTATATTCTTTTTCTCTATTCTTTTATTGAACATTAGTGTACTCAAGATTTACTCTAGCTCACAATCTTAAATTTTCTTGTTTATGTATTTGGATTTTTCTTCCCAGTTTGTGCTTTCACAAGAATTTTTCACGATTTTTTATTTTAGAAATGTTACTTTCTTTTGTATATCTTCACTAAAAAGGATGAAATCATTATATTTTTTTTTATTTCTTGAAGTTATTATATGTTTGACCTGATGGGAGGAGTAATGCACCAACAATGGAAAATAACTTTTGGAATACCCCCACTTTGCGTGGATGGTGAAGAGTTTAGCTTTTCTTTCAGAATTGGACTATTTGTTGTAATCAAGGGCGTATATAAGATAGAGTGAATATGTTTTTACGGAGAATATATTTTATAATAAAATGCATATGTGTAGATGGCGTGAAAAAAGTCTTGAAGGTTTTGTGATTAAGTTGCGAGATTAATATCATCATTCATGTTCATACAGCATACAAGTTCAGTTACCAAAAAAAAATATTTGGTGTAAATTATACCATAATTAAGACAAATAGTGCATTTTTAAGAAGTAAAAAAAAAAATACATAGTGGTAACTCCATGTAATGATATGCAGATGCCCATCACATGTGCCCCTCCTGAAAATTGCACAAAATGCCTACAATATCTGTTGAAACAACGTAAGTACCCATAAGCGAAAAACAAATATTTACGATCTAGGCCCAAAATTCACACTATATAACAATTTAGGCCCAAAACTGGCACTGTATTTAGATTTAAGCCCATAATTTCGTGTCAATTTTACTCCGTAAATATAAATTGTCACCGCCTCATGAAGAATCCTGCGTCCGTCCCTGACTCCCTGTTCAGAAACATGACAAAAATCAGATGAAAATGTTATGTGCAAATATAAAAACATTGGATCAAGAAACAAATTGGTTGACTTTAGCTATTTCACTGAGATTTAAATTGATATAACTTTTTTTGTTGTAAAACCAATAGGACTTTTAAGTCATCTCTTCAATTTTATTGCAAATTTTATTTTAATTTGCCATCGTCTAGGTAACACAATGGTTGGCGCGATAAAGAATCTTATATACAAACACCAGACACATATTTTCTTGATATTGTGGCTGTACCATGATTGATAATGTATTATGTAATGTGATTTTTATGCATTGGAAAAAGTTAAAGGTTAGGTGAATATATTTCTTAAAAATGCAGATGATTCAGTGAAGAAATAAATCAACTTGGAATTGGAGTCTCCAAACACAAATGTTCCGCAACATAAAATTTAATGCTTATGAGTTCAGTGATCGAAGAAGAGATAGTATTGGCTTGTTATATATTTTAGGAACTGTGTACACATTTGTTATTGCTTTCTAGAAACAAGTCTGCTTAATTCTCATCAATGTTTCAAATAGTATAATAAAAATGAATCATAGAGTTTGTGTACTTATTGAATGAATTTTAACATTATCAAGAAAAATATTTTTAAGAAAAGTGAGAAGGGTGATGGCTGCCACCAGATTGAGAGAGTCGAAACCCTAACACTACCAGAAAAATGGGCTTTTGCCACGGGCAATTAATGTGGCTAATACTTCAATTCCCGTGGCCAAAAGTTTTAGCCACGGGAGATGCCACGGTAATCGATCGTGGTGTAAAAGGGCGTGGTTTTTCTCTTTAGCCACGGGTAACAGCCGTGGCTAATTTTTTGCCACGGTAGTTCCCGTGGCTAATTAGCCTCCCCCAATCAACCACACTTTTCAATGGCCGTGGCTAGTATTTCTTTGTGCCATGGTAGACACCCGTGGCAAATCGATTTTTTTTACGCCAAATTTGATTGCCACTAACATTTCCCGTGTCTAATTGATACTTTTAGCCATCAAATTTAATTATTTAGCTACGTCACTCCCCCATGGCTAAGACATGTAACAACTTCTCTATGAGAATTAATGCTGGCACAAAATCAAATTCTGAAAATTTAAAAACTGAAAATGGTACTAGATATACACGCAATTGATTGATGCAATTAACCAAAATCTTAATTATATAAAATTAGGACGTTCATTCACAAAATATCAAATTTGCATCAAATGTTCAAAGTCGCATCATTACACAACATCCCTATAAAACTATAACATAAAAAAGTCTTGCTTGTATTTGAAATCGAAGTTCTCAAAACATCGACATCATATTGACGAAATCCCACGACATTTGCTTGCTCTCTAAACAAAGCCTCAAGTGCGGCATCATCAAACCCAATCAAGTTCCTGTTGAACAAAGGCAATCATAAATAAGAGATACACGTTAAAATTCACTCTTGCTCAAACAGTGTTAAAGATGAATGGCAATTTTCATACAAAAAACAACTAACAAATTAAAGCTCACTCTTGCTCAAACAGTATTAAAGATGAATGGCAATTTTCATAAAAAAACAACTAACAAATCATTAGTTTATCTCTAAAACAGGAGAACGATTACCTCTGGAAGTAATAAACAGGAATATAAAAACGGAACCCAAGGTACATAAATTCTTAGAACCTGAGAGGCATAAACCAATGTTTTCAATCTGCAAACATGATGGTTCAAAGTGCTTTTTGAATGTTCCAAAAGACATTCAATTCTAAGATTATATTTGGGTGGGATGAGGTCTCTACTATAGGATCCAAGTGGACCAGACCAATTGATAGCTTGGATGGGTGCTGCATAAGGACCAGATAAACAACAAATTAAATTTTAGCCTTAACTGGATCACAGGGTACATTCCTTGGAACTATGTGTTTTATAAGATTAAACAAGTTGTTCTTGAGTAAAATACAAGCTTGACAGAACCCAAACCAAGAAAAAACACTCACAAAGACTGTAAATGTTTCTGTCACCGTACCACCTTCATCTTCTTCTTGCTCCACCTTGGCAGCAATCTACGATTAACAGATTGTAATTAGTACACACAAATAGATGTCAAAGTTAAAGCATACATAGGTTTGAATCTTACAAAACTTAGAAACATATTAATGCCTCTAAATCTTCAAAAATATGGGAATATAATCTTTTTATTTTTACTACTCAATGGCTATGAGAGCATGACTAATTATATCATGGAGATGCCCTGTTGCAATCACCTCTGCATCATTTTCCAATTCACGAAAAACATTCAAATGGATTTGCTAACCTCATTGACTATATGCGGACAAGTGAAGGACAAGTGAAATTTGTCAATGCAAACCCCATGGAAGAGGAAGATTTAATTTGTTCTTGCTCATATCTATGTATTTACTATCGTTGATGCTCCTTGTATGCGCTTGGGCACAAACAGTTAAAAGTTGCTTATTCCCTGTACAAACTGAACATGGCTGCAAGCTTTAAGTAGAAGTCGGGCCTGAATAACAGTTGCGGTTAAACAACAAGAGGAAGGACATTGTGGAGACATTAGCAAATACCAAAGAACTAAGCATTCATAAGTTTGCTTTTTTATTCCAAACTTTATTCCAGACGTTAACAAAATGGCACAATTCCAGTTTCTAGCATTATTGTATTCCAGGCATAAACATTCTTGTAAATAAGGTAGCATATGTGTTTCAAAATCAAAGGATTGTTGAGTATAGAGCATTACCGATGAAGAAACAATTTGAAAGATCTATTCCTCCAACTTTTCTGAAGTCTTACTTGGAAATTACAATTAATTACTCTTTATGTTCAATTATTTTTTACTCAACCCAGGGCATCTACACATTACTCTGGTATGTTCATACCTTCCTCACAGGGAAATTTCAATAAATGTTATTGTGCATGTCCATGTCCATGACCTGATTGTGATTTTCATCTTGAAAGAAGATATTAAATCCATTTGAGCCACAATTTTCATTGAATATGTTGTCTGAGTCGGTAGTACTCTGATGTTACTTCAGGACGGTTTAAATTACAATAGATAACTAATTCAATGTCAAATACCAACACTTTAACAATTTCAAGATCTTAAACCATGTGTAAATCAGTTAGAACATAATTCGGATCCATAAAAGAGAATACGTAAACATAGATATCATTAAAAGAAAAAAACAAAGGCCATGCATATAGTTGTTAGTGTTAAGAACAGAAGAACCACAAATGAATACCAATTATGTTTCGACATCTTACCAATGACTTCAGTTATATATTGCACTCATTTCAAATTGAATATATGGACAAACCATATTCTTCAGATATTTATGTTTTGATCAAGATCAGGAAAATATTAAAATACTTGGTCATGTCAGATATTTATGTTTCTTGTTCATGTTATGTTGGTCCTAGCTCCTTTATGGAGAGGTAATGTGTGTTTCCCCTCCTCTTTTCCCTCATCAGCCCTTTCACCACTACCAGAGTCACCCTATGCTTGGCAAGTAAATTAATGATCACACAACACACTAAACAACAATTACCTTAAACACAAATCAAAAAACACCGAAGTGCATATAATTTGAGACCATACTGTCAATCATGAATGTAAATTAGATAACGTCCACAGACATGAACAAACTCAAGATTTCTTCTATGGTTCTATATAAAATTCTGATGACAACATCGAAGATCCTTCATGATTAGTTCAAAAATAGATCTATAAGATAGTGTTGCATACCACTGCTTTAGGAGAAGAACCCTTGCTGCAGGTGCATAGAGCTACCCATAGTCTTCTATGTAAAATAAGAATAAAAATACATCTATGTGGACTTTTTTTTGAACAGTCATAGCATTTCAAAAAGCCCACAGGCAATACCAGCATGCTAGCATAACTGGGATAAACCAAAGACTGAATAATTATTACCCCACACAACTAGCTTCTTAAGCTAACAATGTAACCACAACTATGTGGAATTGAGAAAGAAAAACTGGGAATCACAGTGGAAAATTTAGGAGTTGGGACAAAACAATCAAATTTGAGGTGCTGCATGACAATCTTGAAGTTTAAAAAACTGCTCACATTATAATATTTTTTAAAAGAAGACATAATTATAATAAATTAAATGAGAAATTACACTAAATCTTGTACCATAGAAAAGTAAAATAAAAAAGGGCCTAAATGTTTACTTTGCTTGCAAAGTTATAAGTTTGTCACATTTACTTTTGTATTGGCCATCATTTATTCGACCATATCCATAATAGTTGGTGTGAGAAGTCAAAACTCCAAGGACAGAGCAATATATAGTTCAGCTGATGGCTAAAGAGGGGAAGAATTTGTTAAAACCACTTTGAGCCCATAGACTACTGAACGAGATGCAAATATCTTCTTATATTTGCCAATTGTGGGGAATTTCATTGTTGAGTTCCTCTACCTCTAGGTAGTCTCTTAAGAATTACAATCTTAAAGTTTCATGGTTTATGTAGCCAAAGGGAATCTGCACTATTGAAATTGAAAAAGTCGCACAGAGAGAGGCATTTCGTCAAACAGTTGAAATGCTTCAATTAAATTGAGACGAGCAATATTTTGTAATTTTGCGAGTGAAATACTGGTTGATGCTTTTTAGACCAAAACTGATGCAACATTTACCATGGAAGCACTCTTTAAAGCCACAATTATACAAGCCCCTTGCCTTTACCTGATTGCTATTTTGATTTCATCATCTAGTGAAGCCAGGCTGAGATTGAACACGAGCCTGATTGCAATTACCTCTGCATATGCTAAACCAGGTATATAGATCACACACCTAAGAGAAAAAAGGGACAGAAACAACTAAAGATCAACAATTTCCCAAGGGTAAGACGAGTCAGGAAGGGAGGGTTTGAGCGGAGCCATACCTAGAGGAGAATACTGGAAGCTATTTCATCATTGCCAGCAGCAGCGGCGGCGATGGAACGGCGATGACAGAAAGATGATGGCGATGGCGATGGCGATGGCGATGGCGATGGCGATGGCGATGGCGATGACGATGACGATGACGATAACGGAACAGCAATGGAACGACGATACCTGGATCGGTCGAAGTTTTTTTTCACCCACTTCATTGGCTGGATAGTATCGATGAGAACAATGGGTTGGAGGAGAGAGGGACGGAGGCTCTGGGGAATTGAAGGGTTGAAATTAATGGCAAGGTAGAACCGCCTAGACTGTGGGCTTCGTTGGTTAGAAATTTTGTTTATGGGAGGGTATTTTGGTAAGTAAGGCCAATAACCACGGCTAATAACCGTGGAAAATTCGATTATGAGTTCATATTACCACGCAAATACAAGTTACCGTGGGTAACTAACAATATTGCCACGGGATTTTTCTAATAACCGTGGTAGTGGTAAAACTAATTAACCACAGCTAGTTACCGTGGTTAATAGTATTATTTGCCACATTAGTTACCCGTGGCAAAATTTAGCGTGGCCAAAACCCATTTTTCTAGTAGTGTAACTTGACTTTTCTTCCATCTTCACCATCCTTTTACGTTTTTGGTTTTATTTATTTTTTTTTATTTTTATTAATTTTTTTTTGTTCTTCTGCTATGTTTTAACGTTTTCTACTTTGTTTTTTCCTCTCCTTTTTAGTGTTTTTAGTAGTCTTTTTAAAATGTTGTATTTCTATTTTTTGGACGAAAATACCAGTGATAGAGTTAATTTTTTGACGGACTTTTTTGCCCAGTTGTAGACTGCAAGCAATTAAGAACTGGAGGTGGCATTGATTATGTGAATTTTAAAACTGGAGGTGGTAAGTGAATTATTACCCATACTGGAGGTGGGTAATAAGTAATTGAAGGAGAGGTAACTCAAATCAGAGATCATCAAACCTTGTACAAGATATCCTTCCTCAGAGTAGGCGTACTATTTTTCTTCTCTCTGTTTAGGCATGATTGGGTGGTTGGAGATCATATACATGTACTTTATAATGTTCAATGTTCTTTTCTCTATAGCCTTCGAAATCTGTTGTACTGTTTTAATGTTGTACATGTTGGTTCTCATAGATGCTCGCAAGGAAGTAGTGCTCTTCACTACACTTGGAAGGAAGCCATACTCTATCCTAGCTATGCAACTTTTCCTCCATTTGTGGTAGGCTGTGAACATCACGGCCTTCTGACAATGTCTTGAAATACTTGGCTTCAGAAGCACCCTGAAGACAATCCGCTCACTCGCTAATGTAAAGATTCAGGCAGCTGCTGACGAGGTAATAACATGCTTGTTGCCTCGTCAGCAATTGTACGGATCATAACATTAGAGAGTGAGCAGCGGATTGTCTTCACCGTGCTCTTAAAGCCAAGTATTTCAAGACATAGCCAGAAGGCCATGATCTTCAAAGCCTCCACGGATAGAGGCAGAGATGCGTAGCTAGGATAGCGTATAGCTTTCTTCCAAGTGTACTAAAGAGAACTAACGCCTTCCGAGCTTCTATGAGAACCTACATGTACAACATTAAAAGAACACTAAAGATTTCTGAACACCATGGAGGAAAATAAATTAACATTTTCAAATACTTTTTTATGATCTCCAGCTACCCAACATGCCTAGAAGAAAAATAGTAAGCCCGCTCTTAGGAAGAATATCTCGTACAAGGTTTGATGCTTGTAATCAAAACCTCCCCAATATATACTGCAGCGAGGCAGATATGAACAAACCATCTTAATGAACATTTAGGTCACAGCTGTACAGTGGTTGTAGAAGTAGTAGAAGTTCTTTATGGTTAATGCCTATCAATGGAGAAATTTTTGTTTGCTCTTAGAGAAAATGATGTGGATTTGCTCTAAAACACATGACACGTCAGGAAGAAAGAGAATGAATGGCAGACAAAAGAAAGTGGATTCCTACATGTTTTTGATGTGTCCTATGATGTAGCACCATGTCATATTTTCTCTTGGAGCAAGCAATAATTACTCATTCATTTGTGTTCCTTAGTAGGGCTATGCAGTCAGATTCCCCCCAATTATTGTTTCGAAAATTGCCTTCATCTTCTTTTTTTTTTTTGTTTGTTAAAGTTGCTCTGGTTTGAGACATGCTCAGGGTGACCTGAGTCTCAAGGATAGCTGGTCGAAAGTTGGCAGCTGAGCATGAAGTGGAGTGGAGCGATTCTTTACTCACGTTAAATTACTTCTCTTGATCATAGTTGCATGTTGTCTCTGCTAACTCCCCTATAAAATACTACTGAGAAGCAATTAAAGCATAATCGGTTCACTAGAGATGTTTACATCTGTAAGTGCTAATAAGTTATGCTAGAGTTATTATGATTATTATCAATTATAATACTTATGATTTATTTGTATGGTATGTCCAGATTCGTACGGTTTCTCAAGGTAAGGAAACACATAGAAAAGAATCATGGAATATTTGAGTTTCGACTCAAATTTTAGTGTTCGCGAATAAGTTCGATTTTGCCCTATCTCTGGGTTCTTGTCCAATTTTGATTAAGGTGTTTTGAGTAAGGTGTTTTTTTGAGTAAGGTGTTTTTTTGGCTTTTGATTCATTTGTTAGTAATTACTTCATGTTCGTTCATCCACTGCGGAAAGTAATTCTATTTTTTCAGGAAAAGATTAAATTCAACCCACTGGGCTAAGGCCCAAAATATCTGCATCAATTACATCTGATATCCAAGGAGGATCATTATAAGCCCAAGGAAAAGAAAAGCCCTTTTGAACAACTCATTGGGCTACTAAATGAGCTGCATCGTTACAGCTGTGAGGCGCGTATCGATTCACGTACTCGGTGCAGTCTTCGAGAAGACGCAGGCAACGGTTGAGAAATCGAGAACATAATGAATTATCTTCCACTACTATTTCATTGATCACATTTGAGAATTTGTATCTCTCTCCTTCTCTCTCTTTGACGGTTCGAGAGAGAGAAAACTACCTCTCCTAATTTTAGCTAGCGTCCGAATTGATCTTGAGCCAATTTGGAGGCGTCTTAGACCAGAGTTTCGCTCGAGATGGAGGAATCTCAGAATCTCCCCTGAAGCATGCTTGTGCAGATCTAAAAAAGCTAAGTTCCCCGACACTTCTTCTTTTATCCGATCTACCTCCTTTCTTGTGTTATTATGGATTATTTGGTTGCTGTTGTGCCAGATTGAAAAGTTCCCCAAACAAATTTGATTATGTCTTCTTTTTGCAGCTGGATGAAAGTGATCAGGAACCACTCTGAGAAAGGCACGGCGTCCTTGTCACAAATTGGAAGTTGAAGAAGGCTGTTCCACAAATCCTTTGAAATTTGGCATCTGCGAAGCAAGTGTGTCTCGGTCTCTTCCTCTACCCCGCTGATCGGACAAGCCACAGGTATGTCTACACCTCTTCTTTTCAGATTCGACCAAGTAGGGAGGTCCTTATCATTCCTCTCCAGAGAGGATAGAGAAATCTTTTTGGTAGTTGTTGCTTCCAAAAACTGTTCCACCATGACTTGCCATAACCGGAAGAGCTTTCGTTCTTGTCTGAAAATTTCTTTTTCAGCCTTTTTTACCCAGATCTAACAGAGTAAATCCTGTTTTCTTCGTGGTTATAGAGAAGATGGTCCGGTTCTGGAGATGGGAGATTCTAATGCACATGACTTTAGTCACATCCACTGGTTGAAGATGAAGCCAGAGGGCTGTATTCCAGGTATGCACATCTTCATCAATAAGATCAGATACTTTCAAATTAGGGTTGTGGTTGATTGGGGAAATCACTTTAAATCTTACCGGTCTTAACAACCATTTGTCGTTGTAAACATTCAAATTTTCCCCATTACCCACATTCCATCTAGAGCCTTCCTTTATCACCTTCTTACTTGCAACGATGCTCCTCCAAGCAAAATAACAGTTTGATTTTATTAGATTTTATTAGCATAAGCGTTCACATTGATCTTCTTCCATTATTACTTTTTTCTCTCAATTGATTAGCAGCATGTATCCAAAAAGATCACACTATTATAATGGTATTGCTCGTAAAAAGAGTTTTCATCTTCTTATTTTTTGAGTTTGAAATCATGTCCATCTTACATTTGTTATATTTTTATTCTCTATTCTTTTATTGAACATTAGTGTACTCAAGATTTACTCTAGCTCACTATCTTAAATTTTCTTGTTTATGTATTTGGATTTTTCTTCCCCGTTTGTGCTTTCACTAGAATTTTTCACGACTTTTTTTTTAGAAATGTTACTTTCTTTTGTATATCTTCACTAAAAAGGAAGAAACCATTATATTTTTTTTATTTCTTGAAGTTATTATATGTTGGACCTGATGGGAGGAGTAATGCACCAACAATGAAAAATAAGTTTTGGAATACCCCCACTCTGCGTGGATGGTGAAGAGTTTAGCTTTTCTTTCGGAATTGGACTATTTGTTGAGATCAAGGGCGTATATAAGATAGAGTGAATATGTTTTTACGGAGAATATATTTTATAATAAAATGCATATGTGTAGATGGCGTGAAAAAAGTCTTGCAGGTTTTGTGATTAAGTTGCGAGATTAATATCATCATTCATGTTCATACAGCATACAAGTTCAGTTACCCGAAAACAATATTTGGTGTAAATTATACCATAATTAAGACAAATAGTGCATTTTTAAGAAGTAAAAAAAAAAATACATAGTGGTAACTCCATGTAATGATATGCGGATGCCCATCACATGTGCCCCTCCTGAAAATTGCACAAAATGCCTACAATATCTGTTGAAACAACGTAAGTACCCATAAGCGAAAAACAAATATTTACGATCTAGGCCCAAAATTCACACTATATAACAATTTAGGCCCAAAACTGGCACTGTATTTAGATTTAAGCCCATAATTTCGTGTCAATTTTACTCCGTAAATATAAATTGTCACCGCCTCATGAAGAATCCTGCATCCGTCCCTGACTCCCTGTTCAGAAACATGACAAAAATCAGATGAAAATGTTATGTGCAAATATAAAAACATTGGATCAAGAAACAAATTGGTTGACTTTAGCTATTTCACTGAGATTTAAATTGATATAACTTTTTTTGTTGTAAAACCAATAGGACTTTTAAGTCATCTCTTCAATTTTATTGCAAATTTTATTTTAATTTGCCATCGTCTAGGTAACACAATGGTTGGCGCGATAAAGAATCTTATATACAAACACCAGACACATATTTTCTTGATATTGTGGCTGTACCATGATTGATAATGTATTATGTAATGTGATTTTTATGCATTGGAAAAAGTTAAAGGTTAGGTGAATATATTTCTTAAAAATGCAGATGATTCAGTGAAGAAATAAATCAACTTGGAATTGGAGTCTCCAAACACAAATGTTCCGCAACATAAAATTTAATGCTTATGAGTTCAGTGATCGAAGAAGAGATAGTATTGGCTTGTTATATATTTTAGGAACTGTGTACACATTTGTTATTGCTTTCTAGAAACAAGTCTGCTTAATTCTCATCAATGTTTCAAATAGTATAATAAAAATGAATCATAGAGTTTGTGTACTTATTGAATGAATTTTAACATTATCAAGAAAAATATTTTTAAGAAAAGTGAGAAGGGTGATGGCTGCCACCAGATTGAGAGAGTCGAAACCCTAACACTACCAGAAAAATGGGCTTTTGCCACGGGCAATTAATGTGGCTAATACTTCAATTCCCGTGGCCAAAAGTTTTAGCCACGGGAGATGCCACGGTAATCGATCGTGGTGTAAAAGGGCGTGGTTTTTCTCTTTAGCCACGGGTAACAGCCGTGGCTAATTTTTTGCCACGGTAGTTCCCGTGGCTAATTAGCCTCCCCCAATCAACCACACTTTTCAATGGCCGTGGCTAGTATTTCTTTGTGCCATGGTAGACACCCGTGGCAAATCGATTTTTTTTACGCCAAATTTGATTGCCACTAACATTTCCCGTGTCTAATTGATACTTTTAGCCACCAAATTTAATTATTTAGCTACGTCACTCCCCCATGGCTAAGACATGTAACAACTTCTCTATGAGAATTAATGCTGGCACAAAATCAAATTCTGAAAATTTAAAAACTGAAAATGGTACTAGATATACACGCAATTGATTGATGCAATTAACCAAAATCTTAATTATATAAAATTAGGACGTTCATTCACAAAATATCAAATTTGCATCAAATGTTCAAAGTCGCATCATTACACAACATCCCTATAAAACTATAACATAAAAAAGTCTTGCTTGTATTTGAAATCGAAGTTCTCAAAACATCGACATCATATTGACGAAATCCCACGACATTTGCTTGCTCTCTAAACAAAGCCTCAAGTGCGGCATCATCAAACCCAATCAAGTTCCTGTTGAACAAAGGCAATCATAAATAAGAGATACACGTTAAAATTCACTCTTGCTCAAACAGTGTTAAGATGAATGGCAATTTTCATACAAAAAACAACTAACAAATTAAAGCTCACTCTTGCTCAAACAGTATTAAAGATGAATGGCAATTTTCATAAAAAAACAACTAACAAATCATTAGTTTATCTCTAAAACAGGAGAACGATTACCTCTGGAAGTAATAAACAGGAATATAAAAACGGAGCCCAAGGTACATAAATTCTTAGAACCTGAGAGGCATAAACCAATGTTTTCAATCTGCAAACATGATGGTTCAAAGTGCTTTTTGAATGTTCCAAAAGACATTCAATTCTAAG
Organism: Linanthus parryae; assembly: GCA_023055425.1. Classification (NCBI taxonomy): domain Eukaryota; kingdom Viridiplantae; phylum Streptophyta; class Magnoliopsida; order Ericales; family Polemoniaceae; genus Linanthus; species Linanthus parryae. Next base: position 119,599,014 of record JALGPY010000004.1, on the reverse strand, counting down.
ATTATATTTGGGTGGGATGAGGTCTCTACTATAGGATCCAAGTGGACCAGACCAATTGATAGCTTGGATGGGTGCTGCATAAGGACCAGATAAACAACAAATTAAATTTTAGCCTTAACTGGATCACAGGGTACATTCCTTGGAACTATGTGTTTTATAAGATTAAACAAGTTGTTCTTGAGTAAAATACAAGCTTGACAGAACCCAAACCAAGAAAAAACACTCACAAAGACTGTAAATGTTTCTGTCACCGTACCACCTTCATCTTCTTCTTGCTCCACCTTGGCAGCAATCTACGATTAACAGATTGTAATTAGTACACACAAATAGATGTCAAAGTTAAAGCATACATAGGTTTGAATCTTACAAAACTTAGAAACATATTAATGCCTCTGAATCTTCAAAAATATGGGAATATAATCTTTTTATTTTTACTACTCAATGGCTACGAGAGCATGACTAATTATATCATGGAGATGCCCTGTTGCAATCACCTCTGCATCATTTTCCAATTCACGAAAAACATTCAAATGGATTTGCTAACCTCATTGACTATATGCGGACAAGTGAAGGACAAGTGAAATTTGTCAATGCAAACCCCATGGAAGAGGAAGATTTAATTTGTTCTTGCTCATATCTATGTATTTACAATCGTTGATGCTCCTTGTATGCGCTTGGGCACAAACAATTAAAAGTTGCTTATTCCCTGTACAAACTGAACATGGCTGCAAGCTTTAAGTAGAAGTCGGGCCTGAATAACAGTTGCGGTTAAACAACAAGAGGAAGGACATTGTGGAGACATTAGCAAATACCAAAGAACTAAGCATTCATAAGTTTGCTTTTTTATTCCAAACTTTATTCCAGACGTTAACAAAATGGCACAATTCCAGTTTCTAGCATTATTGTATTCCAGGCATAAACATTCTTGTAAATAAGGTAGCAGATGTGTTTCAAAATCAAAGGATTGTTGAGTATAGAGCATTACCGATGAAGAAACAATTTGAAAGATCTATTCCTCCAACTTTTCTGAAGTCTTACTTGGAAATTACAATTAATTACTCTGTATGTTCAATTATTTTTTACTCAACCCAGGGCATCTACACATTACTCTGGTATGTTCATACCTTCCTCACAGGGAAATTTCAATAAATGTTATTGTGCATGTCCATGTCCATGACCTGATTGTGATTTTCATCTTGAAAGAAGATATTAAATCCATTTGAGCCACAATTTTCATTGAATATGTTGTCTGAGTCGGTAGTACTCTGATGTTACTTCAGGACGGTTTAAATTACAATAGATAACTAATTCAATGTCAAATACCAACACTTTAACAATTTCAAGATCTTAAACCATGTGTAAATCAGTTAGAACATAACTCGGATCCATAAAAGAGAATACGTAAACATAGATATCATTAAAAGAAAAAAACAAAGGCCATGCATATAGTTGTTAGTGTTAAGAACAGAAGAACCACAAATGAATACCAATTATGTTTCGACATCTTACCAATGACTTCAGTTATATATTGCACTCATTTCAAATTGAATATATGGACAAACCATATTCTTCAGATATTTATGTTTTGATCAAGATCAGGAAAATATTAAAATACTTGGTCATGTCAGATATTTATGTTTCTTGTTCATGTTATGTTGGTCCTAGCTCCTTTATGGAGAGGTAATGTGTGTTTCCCCTCCTCTTTTCCCTCATCAGCCCTTTCACCACTACCAGAGTCACCCTATGCTTGGCAAGTAAATTAATGATCACACAACACACTAAACAACAATTACCTTAAACACAAATCAAAAAACACCGAAGTGCATATAATTTGAGACCATACTGTCAATCATGAATGTAAATTAGATAACGTCCACAGACATGAACAAACTCAAGATTTCTTCTATGGTTCTATATAAAATTCTGATGACAACATCGAAGATCCTTCATGATTAGTTCAAAAATAGATCTATAAGATAGTGTTGCATACCACTGCTTTAGGAGAAGAACCCTTGCTGCAGGTGCATAGAGCTACCCATAGTCTTCTATGTAAAATAAGAATAAAAATACATCTATGTGGACTTTTTTTTGAACAGTCATAGCATTTCAAAAAGCCCACAGGCAATACCAGCATGCTAGCATAACTGGGATAAACCAAAGACTGAATAATTATTACCCCACACCACTAGCTTCTTAAGCTAACAATGTAACCACAACTATGTGGAATTGAGAAAGAAAAACTGGGAATCACAGTGGAAAATTTAGGAGTTGGGACAAAACAATCAAATTTGAGGTGCTGCATGACAATCTTGAAGTTTAAAAAACTGCTCACATTATAATATTTTTTAAAAGAAGACATAATTATAATAAATTAAATGAGAAATTACACTAAATCTTGTACCATAGAAAAGTAAAATAAAAAAGGGCCTAAATGTTTACTTTGCTTGCAAAGTTATAAGTTTGTCACATTTACTTTTGTATTGGCCATCATATATTCGACCATATCCATAATAGTTGGTGTGAGAAGTCAAAACTCCAAGGACAGAGCAATATATAGTTCAGCTGATGGCTAAAGAGGGGAAGAATTTGTTAAAACCACTTTGAGCCCATAGACTACTGAACGAGATGCAAATATCTTCTTATATTTGCCAATTGTGGGGAATTTCATTGTTGAGTTCCTCTACCTCTAGGTAGTCTCTTAAGAATTACAATCTTAAAGTTTCATGGTTTATGTAGCCAAAGGGAATCTGCACTATTGAAATTGAAAAAGTCGCACAGAGAGAGGCATTTCGTCAAACAGTTGAAATGCTTCAATTAAATTGAGACAAGCAATATTTTGTAATTTTGCGAGTGAAATACTGGTTGATGCTTTTTAGACCAAAACTGATGCAACATTTACCATGGAAGCACTCTTTAAAGCCACAATTATACAAGCCCCTTGCCTTTACCTGATTGCTATTTTGATTTCATCATCTAGTGAAGCCAGGCTGAGATTGAACACGAGCCTGATTGCAATTACCTCTGCATATGCTAAACCAGGTATATAGATCACACACCTAAGAGAAAATAGGGACAGAAACAACTAAAGATCAACAAATTTCCCAAGGGTAAGACGAGTCAGGAAGGGAGGGTTTGAGCGGAGCCATACCTAGAGGAGGCGAAGGCAGAATACTGGAAGCTATTTCATCATTGCCAGCAGCAGCGGCGGCGATGGAACGGCGATGACAGAAAGATGATGGCGATGGCGATGGCGATGGCGATGGCGATGGCGATGACGATGACGATGACGATAACGGAACAGCAATGGAACGACGATACCTGGATCGGTCGAAGTTTTTTTTCACCCACTTCATTGGCTGGATAGTATCGATGAGAACAATGGGTTGGAGGAGAGAGGGACGGAGGCTCTGGGGAATTGAAGGGTTGAAATTAATGGCAAGGTAGAACCGCCTAGACTGTGGGCTTCGTGGGTTAGAAATTTTGTTTATGGGAGGGTATTTTGGTAAGTAAGGCCAATAACCACGGCTAATAACCGTGGAAAATTCGATTATGAGTTCATATTACCACGCAAATACAAGTTACCGTGGGTAACTAACAATATTGCCACGGGATTTTTCTAATAACCGTGGTAGTGGTAAAACTAATTAACCACAGCTAGTTACCGTGGTTAATAGTATTATTTGCCACATTAGTTACCCGTGGCAAAATTTAGCGTGGCCAAAACCCATTTTTCTAGTAGTGTAACTTGACTTTTCTTCCATCTTCACCATCCTTTTACGTTTTTGGTTTTATTTATTTTGTTTTATTTTTATTAATTTTTTTTTGTTCTTCTGCTATGTTTTAACGTTTTCTACTTTGTTTTTTCCTCTCCTTTTTAGTGTTTTTAGTAGTCTTTTTAAAATGTTGTATTTCTATTTTTTGGACGAAAATACCAGTGATAGAGTTAATTTTTTGACGGACTTTTTTGCCCAGTTGTAGACTGCAAGCAATTAAGAACTGGAGGTGGCATTGATTATGTGAATTTTAAAACTGGAGGTGGTAAGTGAATTATTACCCATACTGGAGGTGGGTAATAAGTAATTGAAGGAGAGGTAACTCAAATCAGAGATCATCAAACCTTGTACAAGATATCCTTCCTCAGAGTAGGCGTACTATTTTTCTTCTCTCTGTTTAGGCATGTTTGGGTGGTTGGAGATCATATACATGTACTTTATAATGTTCAATGTTCTTTTCTCTATAGCCTTCGAAATCTGTTGTACTGTTTTAATGTTGTACATGTTGGTTCTCATAGATGCTCGCAAGGAAGTAGTGCTCTTCACTACACTTGGAAGGAAGCCATACTCTATCCTAGCTATGCAACTTTTCCTCCATTCGTGGTAGGCTGTGAACATCACGGCCTTCTGACAATGTCTTGAAATACTTGGCTTCAGAAGCACCCTGAAGACAATCCGCTCACTCGCTAATGTAAAGATTCAGGCAGCTGCTGACGAGGTAATAACATGCTTGTTGCCTCGTCAGCAATTGTACGGATCATAACATTAGAGAGTGAGCAGCGGATTGTCTTCACCGTGCTCTTAAAGCCAAGTATTTCAAGACATAGCCAGAAGGCCATGATCTTCAAAGCCTCCCACGGATAGAGGCAGAGATGCGTAGCTAGGATAGCGTATAGCTTTCTTCCAAGTGTACTAAAGAGAACTAACGCCTTCCGAGCTTCTATGAGAACCTACATGTACAACATTAAAAGAACACTAAAGATTTCTGAACACCATGGAGGAAAATAAATTAACATTTTCAAATACTTTTTTATGATCTCCAGCTACCCAACATGCCTAGAAGAAAAATAGTAAGCCCGCTCTTAGGAAGGATATCTCGTACAAGGTTTGATGCTTGTAATCAAAACCTCCCCAATATATACTGCAGCGAGGCAGATATGAACAAACCATCTTAATGAACATTTAGGTCACAGCTGTACAGTGGTTGTAGAAGTAGTAGAAGTTCTTTATGGTTAATGCCTATCAATGGAGAAATTTTTGTTTGCTCTAAGAGCAAATGATGTGGATTTGCTCTAAAACACATGACACGTCAGGAAGAAAGAGAATGAATGGCAGACAAAAGAAAGTGGATTCCTACATGTTTTTGATGTGTCCTATGATGTAGCACCATGTCATATTTTCTCTTGGAGCAAGCAATAATTACTCATTCATTTGTGTTCCTTAGTAGGGCTATGCAGTCAGATTCTCCCCAATTATTGTTTCGAAAATTGCCTTCATCTTCTTTTTTTTTGTTTGTTAAAGTTGCTCTGGTTTGAGACATGCTCAGGGTGACCTGAGTCTCAAGGATAGCTGGTCGAAAGTTGGCAGCTGAGCATGAAGTGGAGTGGAGCGATTCTTTACTCACGTTAAATTACTTCTCTTGATCATAGTTGCATGTTGTCTCTGCTAACTCCCCTATAAAATACTACTGAGAAGCAATTAAAGCATAATCGGTTCACTAGAGATGTTTACATCTGTAAGTGCTAATAAGTTATGCTAGAGTTATTATGATTATTATCAATTATAATACTTATGATTTATTTGTATGGTATGTCCAGATTCGTACGGTTTCTCAAGGTAAGGAAACACATAGAAAAGAATCATGGAATATTTGAGTTTCGACTCAAATTTTAGTGTTCGCGAATAAGTTCGATTTTGCCCTATCTCTGGGTTCTTGTCCAATTTTGATTATAGTTCATTTGAGTAAGGTGTTTTTTTGGCTTTTGTTAGTAATTACTTCATGTTCGTTCATCCACTGCGGAAAGTAATTCTATTTTTTTTAGGAAAAGATTAAATTCAACCCACTGGGCTAAGGCCCAAAATATATGCATCAATTACATCTGATATCGAAGGAGGATCATTATAAGCCCAAGAAAAAGAAAAGCCCTCTTAAACAACTCATTGGGCTACTAAATGAGCTGATTCGTTACAGCTGTGAGGACCTTATCGAGCCACGTACTCGGTGGAGTCTTCGAGAAGACGCAGGCAACGGTTCATAACTCGAGAGCATAATGAATTATCTTCCACTACTATTTCATTGATCACATTTGAGAATTTGGATCTCTCTCCTTCTCTCTCTCTTAGACAGTTCAAGAGAGAGATGAGGATTTTCGAGTCACTCTCAAAGATTATCAGCGAGATCTCCATTTCTACTGCCAGTTTGACTCCTTCAAATATCGCCAAGGCTTCTGCCTCTCCCGGAGCCATGGCGAACGGTAACTTGGTTCCTCTACCGGTGATGAGGAGGCCATTTTCGTCGCGGACGACCACTCCGCCACTGGAAAACTGCCTCTCCTAATTTTAGCTAGCGTCCGAATTGATCTTGAGCCAATTTGGAGGCGTCTTAGACCAGAGTTTCGCTCGAGATGGAGGAATCTCAGAATCTCCCCTGAAGCATGCTTGTGCAGATCTAAAAAAGCTAAGTTCCCCGACACTTCTTCTTTTATCCGATCTACCTCCTTTCTTGTGTTATTATGGATTATTTGGTTGCTGTTGTGCCAGATTGAAAAGTTCCCCAAACAAATTTGATTATGTCTTCTTTTTGCAGCTGGATGAAAGTGATCAGGAACCACTCTGAGAAAGGCACGGCGTCCTTGTCACAAATTGGAAGTTGAAGAAGGCTGTTCCACAAATCCTTTGAAATTTGGCATCTGCGAAGCAAGTGTGTCTCGGTCTCTTCCTCTACCCCGCTGATCGGACAAGCCACAGGTATGTCTACACCTCTTCTTTTCAGATTCGACCAAGTAGGGAGGTCCTTATCATTTCTCTCCAGAGAGGATAGAGAAATCTTTTTGGTAGTTGTTGCTTCCAAAAACTGTTCCACCATGACTTGCCATAACCGGAAGAGCTTTCGTTCTTGTCTGAAAATTTCTTTTTCAGCCTTTTTTACCCAGATCTAACAGAGTAAATCCTGTTTTCTTCGTGGTTATAGAGAAGATGGTCCGGTTCTGGAGATGGGAGATTCTAATGCACATGACTTTAGTCACATCCACTGGTTGAAGATGAAGCCAGAGGGCTGTATTCCAGGTATGCACATCTTCATCAATAAGATCAGATACTTTCAAATTAGGGTTGTGGTTGATTGGGGAAATCACTTTAAATCTTACCGGTCTTAACAACCATTTGTCGTTGTAAACATTCAAATTTTCCCCATTACCCACATTCCATCTAGAGCCTTCCTTTATCACCTTCTTACTTGCAACGATGCTCCTCCAAGCAAAATAACAGTTTGATTTTATTAGATTTTATTAGCATAAGCGTTCACATTGATCTTCTTCCATTATTACTTTTTTCTCTCAATTGATTAGCAGCATGTATCCAAAAAGGTCACACTATTATAATGGTATTGCTCGTAAAAAGAGTTTTCATCTTCTTATTTTTTGAGTTTGAAATCATGTCCATCTTACATTTGTTATATTTTTATTCTCTATTCTTTTATTGAACATTAGTGTACTCAAGATTTACTCTAGCTCACTATCTTAAATTTTCTTGTTTATGTATTTGGATTTTTCTTCCCCGTTTGTGCTTTCACTAGAATTTTTCACGACTTTTTTTTTAGAAATGTTACTTTCTTTTGTATATCTTCACTAAAAAGGAAGAAACCATTATATTTTTTTTATTTCTTGAAGTTATTATATGTTGGACCTGATGGGAGGAGTAATGCACCAACAATGAAAAATAAGTTTTGGAATACCCCCACTCTGCGTGGATGGTGAAGAGTTTAGCTTTTCTTTCGGAATTGGACTATTTGTTGAGATCAAGGGCGTATATAAGATAGAGTGAATATGTTTTTACGGAGAATATATTTTATAATAAAATGCATATGTGTAGATGGCGTGAAAAAAGTCTTGAAGGTTTTGTGATTAAGTTGCGAGATTAATATCATCATTCATGTTCATACAGCATACAAGTTCAGTTACCAAAAAACAATATTTGGTGTAAGTTATACCATAATTAAGACAAATAGTGGATTTTTTAAGAAGTAAAAAAAAAATACATAGTGGTAACTCCATGTAATGATATGCGGATGCCCATCACATGTGCCCCTCCTGAAAATTGCACAAAATGCCTACAATATCTGTTGAAACAACGTAAGTACCCATAAGCGAAAAACAAATATTTACGATCTAGGCCCAAAATTCACACTATATAACAATTTAGGCCCAAAACTAGCACTGTTTGTAGATTTAAGCCCATAATTTCGTGTCAATTTTACTCCGTAAATATAAATTGTCACCGCCTCATGAAGAATCCTGCGTCCGTCCCTGACTCCCTGTTCAGAAAAATGACAAAAATCAGATGAAAATGTTATGTGCAAATATAAAGACATTGGATCAAGAAACAAATTGGTTGACTTTAGCTATTTCACTGAGATTTAAATTGATATAACTTTTTTTGTTGTAAAACCAATAGGACTTTTAAGTCATCTCTTCAATTTTATTGCAAATTTTATTTTAATTTGCCATCGTCTAGGTAACACAATGGTTGGCGCGATAAAGAATCTTATATACAATCACCAGACACATATTTTCTTGATATTGTGGCTGTACCATGATTGATAATGTATTATGTAATGTGATTTTTATGCATTGGAAAAAGTTAAAGGTTAGGTGAATATATTTCTTAAAAATGCAGATGATTCAGTGAAGAAATAAATCAACTTGGAATTGTAGTCTCCAAACACAAATGTTCCGCCACATAAATATTAATGCTTATGAGTTCAGTGATCGAAGAAGAGATAGTATTGGCGTGTTATATATTTTAGGAACTGTGTACACATTTGTTATTGCTTTCTAGAAACAAGTCTGCTTAATTCTCATCAATGTTTCAAATAGTATAATAAAAATGAATCATAGAGTTTGCGTACTTATTGAATGAATTTTAACATTATCAAGAAAATATTTTAAAGAAAAGTGAGAAGGGTGATGGCTGCAACCAGATTGAGAGAGCCGAAACCCTAACTTGACTTTTCTTCCATCTTCACCGTCCTTTTACATTTTCGGTTTTATTTATTTTGTTTTATCTTTATTAATTTTTATTTTGTTCTTCTGCTATGTTTTAACGTTTTCTACATTGTTTTTTCCTCTCCTTTTTAGTGTTTTTAGTAGTCTTTTTAAAATGTTGTATTTCTATTTTTATGGACGAAAATACCAGTGACAGAGTTAATTTTTTGACGGACTTTTTTGCCCAGTTGTAGACTGCAAGCAATTAAGAACTGGAGGTGGCATTGATTATGTGAATTTTAAAACTGGAGGTGGTAACTGAATTATTACCGATACTGGAGGTGGGTAATAAGTAATTGAAGGAGAGATAACTCAAATCGGAGATCATCAAACCTTGTACAAGATATCCTTCCTCAGAGTAGGCGTACTATTTTTCTTCTCTCTGTTTAGGCATGTTTGGGTGGTTGAAGATCATATACATGTACTTTATAATGTTGAATGATCTTTTCTCTATAGCCTTCGAAATCTGTTGTACTGTTTTAATGTTGTACATGTGGGTTCTCATAGATGCTCGCAAGGAAGTAGTGCTCTTCACTACACTTGGAAGGAAGCCATACTCTATCCTAGCTATGCAAATTTTCCTCCATTCGTGGTAGGCTGTGAACATCACGGCCTTCTGACAATGTCTTGAAATACTTGGCTTCAGAAGCACCCTGAAGACAATCCGCTCACTCGCTAATGTAAAGATTCAGGCAGCTGCTGACGAGGTAATAACATGCTTGTTGCCTCGTCAGCAACTGTACGGATCATAACATTAGAGAGTGAGCGGATTGTCTTCAGCGTGCTCTTAAAGCCAAGTATTTCAAGACATAGCCAGAAGGCCATGATCTTCAAAGCCTCCCACGGATTGAGGCAGAGCTGCGTAGCTAGGATAGCGTATAGCTTTCTTCCAAGTGTACTAAAGAGAACTAACGCCTTCCGAGCTTCCATGAGAACCTACATGTACAACATTAAAACAACACTATAGATTTCTGAACACCAGGGAGGAAAATAAATTAATAGTTTCAAATACTTTTTTATGATCTCCATCTACCAACATGCCTAGAAGAAAAATAGTAAGCCCGCTCTTAGGAAGGATATCTCGTACAAGGTTTGATGCTTGTAATCAAAACCTCCCCAATATATACTGCAGCGAGGCAGATATGAACAAACCATATTAATGAGCATTTAGGTCTCAGCTGTACAGTGGTTGTAGAAGTAGTAGAAGTTCTTTATGGTTAATGCCTATCAATGGAGAAATTTTTGTTTGCTCTTAGAGAAAATGATGTGGATTTGCTCTAAAACATATGACACGTCAGGAAGAAAGAGAATGAGTGGCAGAAAAAAGAAAGTGGATTCCTACATGTTCCTGATGTGTCCTGTGATGTAGCACCATGTCATATTTTCTCTTGGAGCAAGCAATAATTACTCATTCATTTGTGTTCCTTAGTAGGGCTATGCAGTCAGATTCTCCCCAATTATTGTTTCGAAAATTGCCTTCATCTTCTTCTTTTTTTGTTTGTTAAAGTTGCTCTGGTTTGAGACATGCTCAGGGTGACCTGAGTCTCAAGGATAGCTGGTCGAAAGTTGGGAGCTGAGCATGAAGTGGAGTGGAGCGATTCTATACTCACTTTAAATTACTTCTCTTGATCATAGTTGCATGTTGTCTATGCTAACTCCCCTATAAAATACTACTGAGAAGCAATTAAAGCATAATCGGTTCACTAGAGATGTTTACATCTGTTAGTGCTTATAAGTTATGCTAGAGTTATTATGATTATTATCAATTATAATACTTATGATTTATTTGTATGGTATGTCCAGATTCGTAGGGTTGCTCAAGGTAAGGAAACACATAGAAAAGAATCATGCAATATTTGAGTTTCGACTCAAATTTTAGTGTTCGCGAATAAGTTCGATCTTGCCCTATCTCTGGGTTCTTGTTTAATTTTGATTACAGTTCATTTGAGTAAGGTGTTTTTTTGGCTTTTGATTCATTTGTTAGTAATTACTTCATGTTCGTTCATCCACTGCGGAAAGTAATTCTATTTTTTTAGGAAAAGATTAAATTCAACCCACTGGGCTAAGGCCCAAAATATCTGCATCAATTACATCTGATATCCAAGGAGGATCATTATAAGCCCAAGGAAAAGAAAAGCCCTTTTGAACAACTCATTGGGCTACTAAATGAGCTGCATCGTTACAGCTGTGAGGCGCGTATCGATTCACGTACTCGGTGCAGTCTTCGAGAAGACGCAGGCAACGGTTGAGAAATCGAGAGCATAATGAATTATCTTCCACTACTATTTCATTGATCACATTTGAGAATTTGTATCTCTCTCCTTCTCTCTCTTTGACGGTTCGAGAGAGAGAAAACTACCTCTCCTAATTTTAGCTAGCGTCCGAATTGATCTTGAGCCAATTTGGAGGCGTCTTAGACCAGAGTTTCGCTCGAGATGGAGGAATCTCAGAATCTCCCCTGAAGCATGCTTGTGCAGATCTAAAAAAGCTAAGTTCCCCGACACTTATTCTTTTATCCGATCTACCTCCTTTCTTGTGTTATTATGGATTATTTGGTTGCTGTTGTGCCAGATTGAAAAGTTCCCCAAACAAATTTGATTATGTCTTCTTTTTGCAGCTGGATGAAAGTGATCAGGAACCACTCTGAGAAAGGCACGGCGTCCTTGTCACAAATTGGAAGTTGAAGAAGGCTGTTCCACAAATCCTTTGAAATTTGGCATCTGCGAAGCAAGTGTGTCTCGGTCTCTTCCTCTACCCCGCTGATCGGACAAGCCACAGGTATGTCTACACCTCTTCTTTTCAGATTCGACCAAGTAGGGAGGTCCTTATCATTCCTCTCCAGAGAGGATAGAGAAATCTTTTTGGTAGTTGTTGCTTCCAAAAACTGTTCCACCATGACTTGCCATAACCGGAAGAGCTTTCGTTCTTGTCTGAAAATTTCTTTTTCAGCCTTTTTTACCCAGATCTAACAGAGTAAATCCTGTTTTCTTCGTGGTTATAGAGAAGATGGTCCGGTTCTGGAGATGGGAGATTCTAATGCACATGACTTTAGTCACATCCACTGGTTGAAGATGAAGCCAGAGGGCTGTATTCCAGGTATGCACATCTTCATCAATAAGATCAGATACTTTCAAATTAGGGTTGTGGTTGATTGGGGAAATCACTTTAAATCTTACCGGTCTTAACAACCATTTGTCGTTGTAAACATTCAAATTTTCCCCATTACCCACATTCCATCTAGAGCCTTCCTTTATCACCTTCTTACTTGCAACGATGCTCCTCCAAGCAAAATAACAGTTTGATTTTATTAGATTTTATTAGCATAAGCGTTCACATTGATCTTCTTCCATTATTACTTTTTTCTCTCAATTGATTAGCAGCATGTATCCAAAAAGATCACACTATTATAATGGTATTGCTCGTAAAAAGAGTTTTCATCTTCTTATTTTTTGAGTTTGAAATCATGTCCATCTTACATTTGTTATATTTTTATTCTCTATTCTTTTATTGAACATTAGTGTACTCAAGATTTACTCTAGCTCACTATCTTAAATTTTCTTGTTTATGTATTTGGATTTTTCTTCCCCGTTTGTGCTTTCACTAGAATTTTTCACGACTTTTTTTTTAGAAATGTTACTTTCTTTTGTATATCTTCACTAAAAAGGAAGAAACCATTATATTTTTTTTATTTCTTGAAGTTATTATATGTTGGACCTGATGGGAGGAGTAATGCACCAACAATGAAAAATAAGTTTTGGAATACCCCCACTCTGCGTGGATGGTGAAGAGTTTAGCTTTTCTTTCGGAATTGGACTATTTGTTGAGATCAAGGGCGTATATAAGATAGAGTGAATATGTTTTTACGGAGAATATATTTTATAATAAAATGCATATGTGTAGATGGCGTGAAAAAAGTCTTGCAGGTTTTGTGATTAAGTTGCGAGATTAATATCATCATTCATGTTCATACAGCATACAAGTTCAGTTACCAAAAAACAATATTTGGTGTAAATTATACCATAATTAAGACAAATAGTGGATTTTTTAAGAAGTAAAAAAAAAATACATAGTGGTAACTCCATGTAATGATATGCGGATGCCCATCACATGGGCCCCTCCTGAAAATTGCACAAAATGCCTACAATATCTGTTGAAACAACGTAAGTACCCATAAGCGAAAATCAAATATTTACGATCTAGGCCCAAAATTCACACTATATAACAATTTAGGCCCAAAACTAGCACTGTTTGTAGATTTAAGCCCATAATTTCGTGTCAATTTTACTCCGTAAATATAAATTGTCACCGCCTCATGAAGAATCCTGCGTCCGTCCCTGACTCCCTGTTCAGAAAAATGACAAAAATCAGATGAAAATGTTATGTGCAAATATAAAAACATTGGATCAAGAAACAAATTGGTTGACTTTAGCTATTTCACTGAGATTTAAATTGATATAACTTTTTTTGTTGTAAAACCAATAGGACTTTTAAGTCATCTCTTCAATTTTATTGCAAATTTTATTTTAATTTGCCATCGTCTAGGTAACACAATGGTTGGCGCGATAAAGAATCTTATATACAATCACCAGACACATATTTTCTTGATATTGTGGCTGTACCATGATTGATAATGTATTATGTAATGTGATTTTTATGCATTGGAAAAAGTTAAAGGTTAGGTGAATATATTTCTTAAAAATGCAGATGATTCAGTGAAGAAATAAATCAACTTGGAATTGTAGTCTCCAAACACAAATGTTCCGCCACATAAATATTAATGCTTATGAGTTCAGTGATCGAAGAAGAGATAGTATTGGCGTGTTATATATTTTAGGAACTGTGTACACATTTGTTATTGCTTTCTAGAAACAAGTCTGCTTAATTCTCATCAATGTTTCAAATAGTATAATAAAAATGAATCATAGAGTTTGCGTACTTATTGAATGAATTTTAACATTATCAAGAAAATATTTTAAAGAAAAGTGAGAAGGGTGATGGCTGCAACCAGATTGAGAGAGCCGAAACCCTAACTTGACTTTTCTTCCATCTTCACCGTCCTTTTACGTTTTTGGTTTTATTTATTTTGTTTTATTTTTATTAATTTTTATTTTGTTCTTCTGCTATGTTTTAACGTTTTCTACTTTGTTTTTTCCTTTCCTTTTTAGTGTTTTTAGTAGTCTTTTTAAAATGTTGTATTTCTATTTTTATGGACGAAAATACCAGTGACAGAGTTAATTTTTTGACGGACTTTTTTGCCCAGTTGTAGACTGCAAGCAATTAAGAACTGGAGGTGGCATTGATTATGTGAATTTTAAAACTGGAGGTGGTAACTGAATTATTACCGATACTGGAGGTGGGTAATAAGTAATTGAAGGAGAGGTAACTCAAATCGGAGATCATCAAACCTTGTACAAGATATCCTTCCTCAGAGTAGGCGTACTATTTTTCTTCTCTCTGTTTAGGCATGTTTGGGTGGTTGAAGATCATATACATGTACTTTATAATGTTGAATGATCTTTTCTCTATAGCCTTCGAAATCTGTTGTACTGTTTTAATGTTGTACATGTGGGTTCTCATAGATGCTCGCAAGGAAGTAGTGCTCTTCACTACACTTGGAAGGAAGTCATACTCTATCCTAGCTATGCAAATTTTCCTCCATTCGTGGTAGGCTGTGAACATCACGGCCTTCTGACAATGTCTTTAAATACTTGGCTTCAGAAGCACCCTGAAGACAATCCGCTCACTCGCTAATGTAAAGATTCAGGCAGCTGCTGACGAGGTAATAACATGCTTGTTGCCTCGTCAGCAACTGTACGGATCATAACATTAGAGAGTGAGCGGATTGTCTTCAGCGTGCTCTTAAAGCCAAGTATTTCAAGACATAGCCAGAAGGCCATGATCTTCAAAGCCTCCCACGGATTGAGGCAGAGCTGCGTAGCTAGGATAGCGTATAGCTTTCTTCCAAGTGTACTAAAGAGAACTAACGCCTTCCGAGCTTCCATGAGAACCTACATGTACAACATTAAAACAACACTACAGATTTCTGAACACCATGGAGGAAAATAAATTAACAGTTTCAAATACTTTTTTATGATCTCCATCTACCAACATGCCTAGAAGAAAAATAGTAAGCCCGCTCTTAGGAAGGATATCTCGTACAAGGTTTGATGCTTGTAATCAAAACCTCCCCAATATATACTGCAGGGAGGCAGATATGAACAAACCATATTAATGAACATTTAGGTCTCAGCTGTACAGTGGTTGTAGAAGTAGTAGAAGTTCTTTATGGTTAATGCCTATCAATGGAGAAATTTTTGTTTGCTCTTAGAGCAAATGATGTGGATTTGCTCTAAAACATATGACACGTCAGGAAGAAAGAGAATGAGTGGCAGAAAAAAGAAAGTGGATTCCTACATGTTCCTGATGTGTCCTGTGATATAGCACCATGTCATATTTTCTCTTGGAGCAAGCAATAATTACTCATTCATTTGTGTTCCTTAGTAGGGCTATGCAGTCAGATTCTCCCCAATTATTGTTTCGAAAATTGCCTTCATCTTCTTCTTTTTTTGTTTGTTAAAGTTGCTCTGGTTTGAGACATGCTCAGGGTGACCTGAGTCTCAAGGATAGCTGGTCGAAAGTTGGCAGCTGAGCATGAAGTGGAGTGGAGCGATTCTTTACTCACTTTAAATTACTTCTCTTGACCATAGTTGCATGTTGTCTATGCTAACTCCCCTATAAAATACTACTGAGAAGCAATTAAAGCATAATCGGTTCACTAGAGATGTTTACATCTGTTAGTGCTAATAAGTTATGCTAGAGTTATTATGATTATTATCAATTATAATACTTATGATTTATTTGTATGGTATGTCCAGATTCGTAGGGTTGCTCAAGGTAAGGAAACACATAGAAAAGAATCATGCAATATTTGAGTTTCGACTCAAATTTTAGTGTTCGCGAATAAGTTCGATTTTGCCCTATCTCTGGGTTTCTTGTCCAATTTTGATTACAGTTCATTTGAGTAAGGTTTTTTTTTGGCTTTTGATTCATTTGTTAGTAATTACTTCATGTTCGTTCATCCACTGCGGAAAGTAATTCTATTTTTTTAGGAAAAGATTAAATTCCACTTACTGGGCTAAGGCCCAAATATCTGCATCTATTACATCTGATATCCAAGGAGGATCATTATAAGCCCAAGAAAAAGAAAAGCCCTTTTGAACAACTCATTGGGCTACTAAATGAGCTGCATCGTTACAGCTGTGAGGCGCGTATCGATTCACGTACTCGGTGGAGTCTTCGAGAAGACGCAGGCAACGGTTGAGAAATCGAGAGCATAATGAATTATCTTCCACTACTATTTCATTGATCACATTTGAGAATTTGGATCTCTCTCCTTCTCTCTCTTAGACGGTTCGAGAGAGAGAAAACTACCTCTCCTAATTTTAGCTAGCGTCCGAATTGATCTTTTGCCAATTTGGAGGCGTCTTAGACCAGAGTTTCGCTGGAGATGGAGGAATCTCAGAATCTCCCCTGAAGCATGCTTGTGCAGATCTATAAAAGCTAAGTTCCCCGACACTTCTTCTTTTATCCGATCTACCTCCTTTCTTGTGTTATTATGGATTATTTGGTTGCTGTTGTGCCAGATTGAAAAGTTCCCCAAAAAAATTTGATTATGTCTTCTTTTTGCAGCTGGATGAAAGTGATCAGGAACCACTCTGAGAAAGGCACGGCGTCCTTGTCACAAATTGGAAGTTGAAGAAGGCTGTTCCACAAATCCTTTGAAATTTGGCATCTGCGAAGCAAGTGTGTCTCGGTCTCTTCTTCTACCACGCTGATCGGACAAGCCACAGGTATGTCTACGCCTCTTCTTTTCAGATTCGACCAAGTAGGGAGGTCCTTATCATTCCTCTCCAGAGAGGATAGAGAAATCTTTTTGGTAGTTGTTGCTTCCAAAAACTGTTCCACCATGACTTGCCATAACCGGAAGAGCTTTCGTTCTTGTCTGAAAATTTCTTTTTCAGCCTTTTTTACCCAGATCTAACAGAGTAAATCCTGTTTTCTTCGTGGTTCTAGAGAAGATGGTCCGGTTCTGGAGATGGGAGATTCTAATGCACATGACTTTAGTCACATCCATTGGTTGAAGATGAAGCCAGAGGGCTGTATTCCAGGTATGCACATCTTCATCAATAAGATCAGATACTTTCAAATTAGGGTTGTGGTTGATTGGGGAAATCACTTTAAATCTTACCGGTCTTAACAACCATTTGTCGTTGTAAACATTCAAATTTTCCCCATTACCCACATTCCATCTAGAGCCTTCCTTTATCACCTTCGTACTTGCAACGATGCTCCTCCAAGCAAAATAACAGTTTGATTTTATTAGATTTTATTAGCATAAGCGTTCACATTGATCTTCTTCCATTATTACTTTTTTCTCTCAATTGACGACCATATATTTTATTTTATTAGATTTTATTAGCAGCATGTATCCAAAAAGATCACACTATTATAATGGTATTGCTCGTAAAAAGAGTTTTCATCTTCTTATTTTCTGAGCTTGAAATCATGTCCATCTTACATTTGTTATATTCTTTTTCTCTATTCTTTTATTGAACATTAGTGTACTCAAGATTTACTCTAGCTCACAATCTTAAATTTTCTTGTTTATGTATTTGGATTTTTCTTCCCAGTTTGTGCTTTCACAAGAATTTTTCACGATTTTTTATTTTAGAAATGTTACTTTCTTTTGTATATCTTCACTAAAAAGGATGAAATCATTATATTTTTTTTTATTTCTTGAAGTTATTATATGTTTGACCTGATGGGAGGAGTAATGCACCAACAATGGAAAATAACTTTTGGAATACCCCCACTTTGCGTGGATGGTGAAGAGTTTAGCTTTTCTTTCAGAATTGGACTATTTGTTGTAATCAAGGGCGTATATAAGATAGAGTGAATATGTTTTTACGGAGAATATATTTTATAATAAAATGCATATGTGTAGATGGCGTGAAAAAAGTCTTGAAGGTTTTGTGATTAAGTTGCGAGATTAATATCATCATTCATGTTCATACAGCATACAAGTTCAGTTACCAAAAAAAAATATTTGGTGTAAATTATACCATAATTAAGACAAATAGTGCATTTTTAAGAAGTAAAAAAAAAAATACATAGTGGTAACTCCATGTAATGATATGCAGATGCCCATCACATGTGCCCCTCCTGAAAATTGCACAAAATGCCTACAATATCTGTTGAAACAACGTAAGTACCCATAAGCGAAAAACAAATATTTACGATCTAGGCCCAAAATTCACACTATATAACAATTTAGGCCCAAAACTGGCACTGTATTTAGATTTAAGCCCATAATTTCGTGTCAATTTTACTCCGTAAATATAAATTGTCACCGCCTCATGAAGAATCCTGCGTCCGTCCCTGACTCCCTGTTCAGAAACATGACAAAAATCAGATGAAAATGTTATGTGCAAATATAAAAACATTGGATCAAGAAACAAATTGGTTGACTTTAGCTATTTCACTGAGATTTAAATTGATATAACTTTTTTTGTTGTAAAACCAATAGGACTTTTAAGTCATCTCTTCAATTTTATTGCAAATTTTATTTTAATTTGCCATCGTCTAGGTAACACAATGGTTGGCGCGATAAAGAATCTTATATACAAACACCAGACACATATTTTCTTGATATTGTGGCTGTACCATGATTGATAATGTATTATGTAATGTGATTTTTATGCATTGGAAAAAGTTAAAGGTTAGGTGAATATATTTCTTAAAAATGCAGATGATTCAGTGAAGAAATAAATCAACTTGGAATTGGAGTCTCCAAACACAAATGTTCCGCAACATAAAATTTAATGCTTATGAGTTCAGTGATCGAAGAAGAGATAGTATTGGCTTGTTATATATTTTAGGAACTGTGTACACATTTGTTATTGCTTTCTAGAAACAAGTCTGCTTAATTCTCATCAATGTTTCAAATAGTATAATAAAAATGAATCATAGAGTTTGTGTACTTATTGAATGAATTTTAACATTATCAAGAAAAATATTTTTAAGAAAAGTGAGAAGGGTGATGGCTGCCACCAGATTGAGAGAGTCGAAACCCTAACACTACCAGAAAAATGGGCTTTTGCCACGGGCAATTAATGTGGCTAATACTTCAATTCCCGTGGCCAAAAGTTTTAGCCACGGGAGATGCCACGGTAATCGATCGTGGTGTAAAAGGGCGTGGTTTTTCTCTTTAGCCACGGGTAACAGCCGTGGCTAATTTTTTGCCACGGTAGTTCCCGTGGCTAATTAGCCTCCCCCAATCAACCACACTTTTCAATGGCCGTGGCTAGTATTTCTTTGTGCCATGGTAGACACCCGTGGCAAATCGATTTTTTTTACGCCAAATTTGATTGCCACTAACATTTCCCGTGTCTAATTGATACTTTTAGCCACCAAATTTAATTATTTAGCTACGTCACTCCCCCATGGCTAAGACATGTAACAACTTCTCTATGAGAATTAATGCTGGCACAAAATCAAATTCTGAAAATTTAAAAACTGAAAATGGTACTAGATATACACGCAATTGATTGATGCAATTAACCAAAATCTTAATTATATAAAATTAGGACGTTCATTCACAAAATATCAAATTTGCATCAAATGTTCAAAGTCGCATCATTACACAACATCCCTATAAAACTATAACATAAAAAAGTCTTGCTTGTATTTGAAATCGAAGTTCTCAAAACATCGACATCATATTGACGAAATCCCACGACATTTGCTTGCTCTCTAAACAAAGCCTCAAGTGCGGCATCATCAAACCCAATCAAGTTCCTGTTGAACAAAGGCAATCATAAATAAGAGATACACGTTAAAATTCACTCTTGCTCAAACAGTGTTAAAGATGAATGGCAATTTTCATACAAAAAACAACTAACAAATTAAAGCTCACTCTTGCTCAAACAGTATTAAAGATGAATGGCAATTTTCATAAAAAAACAACTAACAAATCATTAGTTTATCTCTAAAACAGGAGAACGATTACCTCTGGAAGTAATAAACAGGAATATAAAAACGGAACCCAAGGTACATAAATTCTTAGAACCTGAGAGGCATAAACCAATGTTTTCAATCTGCAAACATGATGGTTCAAAGTGCTTTTTGAATGTTCCAAAAGACATTCAATTCTAAGATTATATTTGGGTGGGATGAGGTCTCTACTATAGGATCCAAGTGGACCAGACCAATTGATAGCTTGGATGGGTGCTGCATAAGGACCAGATAAACAACAAATTAAATTTTAGCCTTAACTGGATCACAGGGTACATTCCTTGGAACTATGTGTTTTATAAGATTAAACAAGTTGTTCTTGAGTAAAATACAAGCTTGACAGAACCCAAACCAAGAAAAAACACTCACAAAGACTGTAAATGTTTCTGTCACCGTACCACCTTCATCTTCTTCTTGCTCCACCTTGGCAGCAATCTACGATTAACAGATTGTAATTAGTACACACAAATAGATGTCAAAGTTAAAGCATACATAGGTTTGAATCTTACAAAACTTAGAAACATATTAATGCCTCTGAATCTTCAAAAATATGGGAATATAATCTTTTTATTTTTACTACTCAATGGCTATGAGAGCATGACTAATTATATCATGGAGATGCCCTGTTGCAATCACCTCTGCATCATTTTCCAATTCACGAAAAACATTCAAATGGATTTGCTAACCTCATTGACTATATGCGGACAAGTGAAGGACAAGTGAAATTTGTCAATGCAAACCCCATGGAAGAGGAAGATTTAATTTGTTCTTGCTCATATCTATGTATTTACAATCGTTGATGCTCCTTGTATGCGCTTGGGCACAAACAATTAAAAGTTGCTTATTCCCTGTACAAACTGAACATGGCTGCAAGCTTTAAGTAGAAGTCGGGCCTGAATAACAGTTGCGGTTAAACAACAAGAGGAAGGACATTGTGGAGACATTAGCAAATACCAAAGAACTAAGCATTCATAAGTTTGCTTTTTTATTCCAAACTTTATTCCAGACGTTAACAAAATGGCACAATTCCAGCTTCTAGCATTATTGTATTCCAGGCATAAACATTCTTGTAAATAAGGTAGCATATGTGTTTCAAAATCAAAGGATTGTTGAGTATAGAGCATTACCGATGAAGAAACAATTTGAAAGATCTATTCCTCCAACTTTTCTGAAGTCTTACTTGGAAATTACAATTAATTACTCTTTATGTTCAATTATTTTTTACTCAACCCAGGGCATCTACACATTACTCTGGTATGTTCATACCTTCCTCACAGGGAAATTTCAATAAATGTTATTGTGCATGTCCATGTCCATGACCTGATTGTGATTTTCATCTTGAAAGAAGATATTAAATCCATTTGAGCCACAATTTTCATTGAATATGTTGTCTGAGTCGGTAGTACTCTGATGTTACTTCAGGACGGTTTAAATTACAATAGATAACTAATTCAATGTCAAATACCAACACTTTAACAATTTCAAGATCTTAAACCATGTGTAAATCAGTTAGAACATAATTCGGATCCATAAAAGAGAATACGTAAACATAGATATCATTAAAAGAAAAAAACAAAGGCCATGCATATAGTTGTTAGTGTTAAGAACAGAAGAACCACAAATGAATACCAATTATGTTTCGACATCTTACCAATGACTTCAGTTATATATTGCACTCATTTCAAATTGAATATATGGACAAACCATATTCTTCAGATATTTATGTTTTGATCAAGATCAGGAAAATATTAAAATACTTGGTCATGTCAGATATTTATGTTTCTTGTTCATGTTATGTTGGTCCTAGCTCCTTTATGGAGAGGTAATGTGTGTTTCCCCTCCTCTTTTCCCTCATCAGCCCTTTCACCACTACCAGAGTCACCCTATGCTTGGCAAGTAAATTAATGATCACACAACACACTAAACAACAATTACCTTAAACACAAATCAAAAAACACCGAAGTGCATATAATTTGAGACCATACTGTCAATCATGAATGTAAATAAGATAACGTCCACAGACATGAACAAACTCAAGATTTCTTCTATGGTTCTATATAAAATTCTGATGACAACATCGAAGATCCTTCATGATTAGTTCAAAAATAGATCTATAAGATAGTGTTGCATACCACTGCTTTAGGAGAAGAACCCTTGCTGCAGGTGCATAGAGCTACCCATAGTCTTCTATGTAAAATAAGAATAAAAATACATCTATGTGGACTTTTTTTTGAACAGTCATAGCATTTCAAAAAGCCCACAGGCAATACCAGCATGCTAGCATAACTGGGATAAACCAAAGACTGAATAATTATTACCCCACACCACTAGCTTCTTAAGCTAACAATGTAACCACAACTATGTGGAATTGAGAAAGAAAAACTGGGAATCACAGTGGAAAATTTAGGAGTTGGGACAAAACAATCAAATTTGAGGTGCTGCATGACAATCTTGAAGTTTAAAAAACTGCTCACATTATAATATTTTTTAAAAGAAGACATAATTATAATAAATTAAATGAGAAATTACACTAAATCTTGTACCATAGAAAAGTAAAATAAAAAAGGGCCTAAATGTTTACTTTGCTTGCAAAGTTATAAGTTTGTCACATTTACTTTTGTATTGGCCATCATTTATTCGACCATATCCATAATAGTTGGTGTGAGAAGTCAAAACTCCAAGGACAGAGCAATATATAGTTCAGCTGATGGCTAAAGAGGGGAAGAATTTGTTAAAACCACTTTGAGCCCATAGACTACTGAACGAGATGCAAATATCTTCTTATATTTGCCAATTGTGGGGAATTTCATTGTTGAGTTCCTCTACCTCTAGGTAGTCTCTTAAGAATTACAATCTTAAAGTTTCATGGTTTATGTAGCCAAAGGGAATCTGCACTATTGAAATTGAAAAAGTCGCACAGAGAGAGGCATTTCGTCAAACAGTTGAAATGCTTCAATTAAATTGAGACGAGCAATATTTTGTAATTTTGCGAGTGAAATACTGGTTGATGCTTTTTAGACCAAAACTGATGCAACATTTACCATGGAAGCACTCTTTAAAGCCACAATTATACAAGCCCCTTGCCTTTACCTGATTGCTATTTTGATTTCATCATCTAGTGAAGCCAGGCTGAGATTGAACACGAGCCTGATTGCAATTACCTCTGCATATGCTAAACCAGGTATATAGATCACACACCTAAGAGAAAAAAGGGACAGAAACAACTAAAGATCAACAATTTCCCAAGGGTAAGACGAGTCAGGAAGGGAGGGTTTGAGCGGAGCCATACCTAGAGGAGAATACTGGAAGCTATTTCATCATTGCCAGCAGCAGCGGCGGCGATGGAACGGCGATGACAGAAAGATGATGGCGATGGCGATGGCGATGGCGATGGCGATGGCGATGGCGATGGCGATGGCGATGACGATGACGATGACGATAACGGAACAGCAATGGAACGACGATACCTGGATCGGTCGAAGTTTTTTTTCACCCACTTCATTGGCTGGATAGTATCGATGAGAACAATGGGTTGGAGGAGAGAGGGACGGAGGCTCTGGGGAATTGAAGGGTTGAAATTAATGGCAAGGTAGAACCGCCTAGACTGTGGGCTTCGTGGGTTAGAAATTTTGTTTATGGGAGGGTATTTTGGTAAGTATGGCCGATAACCACGGCTAATAACCGTGGAAAATTCGATTATGAGTTCATATTACCACGCAAATACAAGTTACCGTGGGTAACTAACAATATTGCCACGGGATTTTTCTAATAACTGTGGTAGTGGTAAAACTAATTAACCACAGCTAGTTACCGTGGTTAATAGTATTATTTGCCACATTAGTTACCCGTGGCAAAATTTAGCGTGGCCAAAACCCATTTTTCTAGTAGTGTAACTTGACTTTTCTTCCATCTTCACCATCCTTTTACGTTTTTGGTTTTATTTATTTTGTTTTATTTTTATTAATTTTTTTTTGTTCTTCTGCTATGTTTTAACGTTTTCTACTTTGTTTTTTCCTCTCCTTTTTAGTGTTTTTAGTAGTCTTTTTAAAATGTTGTATTTCTATTTTTTGGACGAAAATACCAGTGATAGAGTTAATTTTTTGACGGACTTTTTTGCCCAGTTGTAGACTGCAAGCAATTAAGAACTGGAGGTGGCATTGATTATGTGAATTTTAAAACTGGAGGTGGTAAGTGAATTATTACCCATACTGGAGGTGGGTAATAAGTAATTGAAGGAGAGGTAACTCAAATCAGAGATCATCAAACCTTGTACAAGATATCCTTCCTCAGAGTAGGCGTACTATTTTTCTTCTCTCTGTTTAGGCATGTTTGGGTGGTTGGAGATCATATACATGTACTTTATAATGTTCAATGTTCTTTTCTCTATAGCCTTCGAAATCTGTTGTACTGTTTTAATGTTGTACATGTTGGTTCTCATAGATACTCGCAAGGAAGTAGTGCTCTTCACTACACTTGGAAGGAAGCCATACTCTATCCTAGCTATGCAACTTTTCCTCCATTCGTGGTAGGCTGTGAACATCACGGCCTTCTGACAATGTCTTGAAATACTTGGCTTCAGAAGCACCCTGAAGACAATCCGCTCACTCGCTAATGTAAAGATTCAGGCAGCTGCTGACGAGGTAATAACATGCTTGTTGCCTCGTCAGCAATTGTACGGATCATAACATTAGAGAGTGAGCAGCGGATTGTCTTCACCGTGCTCTTAAAGCCAAGTATTTCAAGACATAGCCAGAAGGCCATGATCTTCAAAGCCTCCCACGGATAGAGGCAGAGATGCGTAGCTAGGATAGCGTATAGCTTTCTTCCAAGTGTACTAAAGAGAACTAACGCCTTCCGAGCTTCTATGAGAACCTACATGTACAACATTAAAAGAACACTAAAGATTTCTGAACACCATGGAGGAAAATAAATTAACATTTTCAAATACTTTTTTATGATCTCCAGCTACCCAACATGCCTAGAAGAAAAATAGTAAGCCCGCTCTTAGGAAGAATATCTCGTACAAGGTTTGATGCTTGTAATCAAAACCTCCCCAATATATACTGCAGCGAGGCAGATATGAACAAACCATCTTAATGAACATTTAGGTCACAGCTGTACAGTGGTTGTAGAAGTAGTAGAAGTTCTTTATGGTTAATGCCTATCAATGGAGAAATTTTTGTTTGCTCTTAGAGCAAATGATGTGGATTTGCTCTAAAACACATGACACGTCAGGAAGAAAGAGAATGAATGGCAGACAAAAGAAAGTGGATTCCTACATGTTTTTGATGTGTCCTATGATGTAGCACCATGTCATATTTTCTCTTGGAGCAAGCAATAATTACTCATTCATTTGTGTTCCTTAGTAGGGCTATGCAGTCAGATTCTCCCCAATTATTGTTTCGAAAATTGCCTTCATCTTCTTTTTTTTTTGTTTGTTAAAGTTGCTCTGGTTTGAGACATGCTCAGGGTGACCTGAGTCTCAAGGATAGCTGGTCGAAAGTTGGCAGCTGAGCATGAAGTGGAGTAACGCGATTCTTTACTCACGTTAAATTACTTCTCTTGATCATAGTTGCATGTTGTCTCTGCTAACTCCCCTATAAAATACTACTGAGAAGCAATTAAAGCATAATCGGTTCACTAGAGATGTTTACATCTGTAAGTGCTAATAAGTTATGCTAGAGTTATTATGATTATTATCAATTATAATACTTATGATTTATTTGTATGGTATGTCCAGATTCGTACGGTTTCTCAAGGTAAGGAAATACATAGAAAAGAATCATGGAATATTTGAGTTTCGACTCAAATTTTAGTGTTCGCGAATAAGTTCGATTTTGCCCTATCTCTGGGTTCTTGTCCAATTTTGATTAAGGTGTTTTGAGTAAGGTGTTTTTTTGAGTAAGGTGTTTTTTTGGCTTTTGATTCATTTGTTAGTAATTACTTCATGTTCGTTCATCCACTGCGGAAAGTAATTCTATTTTTTCAGGAAAAGATTAAATTCAACCCACTGGGCTAAGGCCTAAAATATCTGCATCAATTACATCTGATATCCAAGGAGGATCATTATAAGCCCAAGGAAAAGAAAAGCCCTTTTGAACAACTCATTGGGCTACTAAATGAGCTGCATCGTTACAGCTGTGAGGCGCGTATCGATTCACGTACTCGGTGCAGTCTTCGAGAAGACGCAGGCAACGGTTGAGAAATCGAGAACATAATGAATTATCTTCCACTACTATTTCATTGATCACATTTGAGAATTTGTATCTCTCTCCTTCTCTCTCTTTGACGGTTCGAGAGAGAGAAAACTACCTCTCCTAATTTTAGCTAGCGTCCGAATTGATCTTGAGCCAATTTGGAGGCGTCTTAGACCAGAGTTTCGCTCGAGATGGAGGAATCTCAGAATCTCCCCTGAAGCATGCTTGTGCAGATCTAAAAAAGCTAAGTTCCCCGACACTTCTTCTTTTATCCGATCTACCTCCTTTCTTGTGTTATTATGGATTATTTGGTTGCTGTTGTGCCAGATTGAAAAGTTCCCCAAACAAATTTGATTATGTCTTCTTTTTGCAGCTGGATGAAAGTGATCAGGAACCACTCTGAGAAAGGCACGGCGTCCTTGTCACAAATTGGAAGTTGAAGAAGGCTGTTCCACAAATCCTTTGAAATTTGGCATCTGCGAAGCAAGTGTGTCTCGGTCTCTTCCTCTACCCCGCTGATCGGACAAGCCACAGGTATGTCTACACCTCTTCTTTTCAGATTCGACCAAGTAGGGAGGTCCTTATCATTCCTCTCCAGAGAGGATAGAGAAATCTTTTTGGTAGTTGTTGCTTCCAAAAACTGTTCCACCATGACTTGCCATAACCGGAAGAGCTTTCGTTCTTGTCTGAAAATTTCTTTTTCAGCCTTTTTTACCCAGATCTAACAGAGTAAATCCTGTTTTCTTCGTGGTTATAGAGAAGATGGTCCGGTTCTGGAGATGGGAGATTCTAATGCACATGACTTTAGTCACATCCACTGGTTGAAGATGAAGCCAGAGGGCTGTATTCCAGGTATGCACATCTTCATCAATAAGATCAGATACTTTCAAATTAGGGTTGTGGTTGATTGGGGAAATCACGTTAAATCTTACCGGTCTTAACAACCATTTGTCGTTGTAAACATTCAAATTTTCCCCATTACCCACATTCCATCTAGAGCCTTCCTTTATCACCTTCTTACTTGCAACGATGCTCCTCCAAGCAAAATAACAGTTTGATTTTATTAGATTTTATTAGCATAAGCGTTCACATTGATCTTCTTCCATTATTACTTTTTTCTCTCAATTGATTAGCAGCATGTATCCAAAAAGATCACACTATTATAATGGTATTGCTCGTAAAAAGAGTTTTCATCTTCTTATTTTTTGAGTTTGAAATCATGTCCATCTTACATTTGTTATATTTTTATTCTCTATTCTTTTATTGAACATTAGTGTACTCAAGATTTACTCTAGCTCACTATCTTAAATTTTCTTGTTTATGTATTTGGATTTTTCTTCCCCGTTTGTGCTTTCACTAGAATTTTTCACGACTTTTTTTTTAGAAATGTTACTCTCTTTTGTATATCTTCACTAAAAAGGAAGAAACCATTATATTTTTTTTATTTCTTGAAGTTATTATATGTTGGACCTGATGGGAGGAGTAATGCACCAACAATGAAAAATAAGTTTTGGAATACCCCCACTCTGCGTGGATGGTGAAGAGTTTAGCTTTTCTTTCGGAATTGGACTATTTGTTGAGATCAAGGGCGTATATAAGATAGAGTGAATATGTTTTTACGGAGAATATATTTTATAATAAAATGCATATGTGTAGATGGCGTGAAAAAAGTCTTGAAGGTTTTGTGATTAAGTTGCGAGATTAATATCATCATTCATGTTCATACAGCATACAAGTTCAGTTACCAAAAAACAATATTTGGTGTAACTTATACCATAATTAAGACAAATAGTGGATTTTTTAAGAAGTAAAAAAAAAATACATAGTGGTAACTCCATGTAATGATATGCGGATGCCCATCACATGGGCCCCTCCTGAAAATTGCACAAAATGCCTACAATATCTGTTGAAACAACGTAAGTACCCATAAGCGAAAAACAAATATTTACGATCTAGGCCCAAAATTCACACTATATAACAATTTAGGCCCAAAACTAGCACTGTTTGTAGATTTAAGCCCATAATTTCGTGTCAATTTTACTCCGTAAATATAAATTGTCACCGCCTCATGAAGAATCCTGCGTCCGTCCCTGACTCCCTGTTCAGAAAAATGACAAAAATCAGATGAAAATGTTATGTGCAAATATAAAGACATTGGATCAAGAAACAAATTGGTTGACTTTAGCTATTTCACTGAGATTTAAATTGATATAACTTTTTTTGTTGTAAAAACAATAGGACTTTTAAGTCATCTCTTCAATTTTATTGCAAATTTTATTTTAATTTGCCATCGTCTAGGTAACACAATGGTTGGCGCGATAAAGAATCTTATATACAATCACCAGACACATATTTTCTTGATATTGTGGCTGTACCATGATTGATAATGTATTATGTAATGTGATTTTTATGCATTGGAAAAAGTTAAAGGTTAGGTGAATATATTTCTTAAAAATGCAGATGATTCAGTGAAGAAATAAATCAACTTGGAATTGTAGTCTCCAAACACAAATGTTCCGCCACATAAATATTAATGCTTATGAGTTCAGTGATCGAAGAAGAGATAGTATTGGCGTGTTATATATTTTAGGAACTGTGTACACATTTGTTATTGCTTTCTAGAAACAAGTCTGCTTAATTCTCATCAATGTTTCAAATAGTATAATAAAAATGAATCATAGAGTTTGCGTACTTATTGAATGAATTTTAACATTATCAAGAAAATATTTTAAAGAAAAGTGAGAAGGGTGATGGCTGCAACCAGATTGAGAGAGCCGAAACCCTAACTTGACTTTTCTTCCATCTTCACCGTCCTTTTACGTTTTTGGTTTTATTTATTTTGTTTTATTTTTATTAATTTTTATTTTGTTCTTCTGCTATGTTTTAACGTTTTCTACATTGTTTTTTCCTCTCCTTTTTAGTGTTTTTAGTAGTCTTTTTAAAATGTTGTATTTCTATTTTTATGGACGAAAATACCAGTGACAGAGTTAATTTTTTGACGGACTTTTTTGCCCAGTTGTAGACTGCAAGCAATTAAGAACTGGAGGTGGCATTGATTATGTGAATTTTAAAACTGGAGGTGGTAACTGAATTATTACCGATACTGGAGGTGGGTAATAAGTAATTGAAGGAGAGATAACTCAAATCGGAGATCATCAAACCTTGTACAAGATATCCTTCCTCAGAGTAGGCGTACTATTTTTCTTCTCTCTGTTTAGGCATGTTTGGGTGGTTGAAGATCATATACATGTACTTTATAATGTTGAATGATCTTTTCTCTATAGCCTTCGAAATCTGTTGTACTGTTTTAATGTTGTACATGTGGGTTCTCATAGATGCTCGCAAGGAAGTAGTGCTCTTCACTACACTTGGAAGGAAGCCATACTCTATCCTAGCTATGCAAATTTTCCTCCATTCGTGGTAGGCTGTGAACATCACGGCCTTCTGACAATGTCTTGAAATACTTGGCTTCAGAAGCACCCTGAAGACAATCCGCTCACTCGCTAATGTAAAGATTCAGGCAGCTGCTGACGAGGTAATAACATGCTTGTTGCCTCGTCAGCAACTGTACGGATCATAACATTAGAGAGTGAGCGGATTGTCTTCAGCGTGCTCTTAAAGCCAAGTATTTCAAGACATAGCCAGAAGGCCATGATCTTCAAAGCCTCCCACGGATTGAGGCAGAGCTGCGTAGCTAGGATAGCGTATAGCTTTCTTCCAAGTGTACTAAAGAGAACTAACGCCTTCCGAGCTTCCATGAGAACCTACATGTACAACATTAAAACAACACTATAGATTTCTGAACACCAGGGAGGAAAATAAATTAATAGTTTCAAATACTTTTTTATGATCTCCATCTACCAACATGCCTAGAAGAAAAATAGTAAGCCCGCTCTTAGGAAGGATATCTCGTACAAGGTTTGATGCTTGTAATCAAAACCTCCCCAATATATACTGCAGCGAGGCAGATATGAACAAACCATATTAATGAGCATTTAGGTCTCAGCTGTACAGTGGTTGTAGAAGTAGTAGAAGTTCTTTATGGTTAATGCCTATCAATGGAGAAATTTTTGTTTGCTCTTAGAGAAAATGATGTGGATTTGCTCTAAAACATATGACACGTCAGGAAGAAAGAGAATGAGTGGCAGAAAAAAGAAAGTGGATTCCTACATGTTCCTGATGTGTCCTGTGATGTAGCACCATGTCATATTTTCTCTTGGAGCAAGCAATAATTACTCATTCATTTGTGTTCCTTAGTAGGGCTATGCAGTCAGATTCTCCCCAATTATTGTTTCGAAAATTGCCTTCATCTTCTTCTTTTTTTGTTTGTTAAAGTTGCTCTCGTTTGAGACATGCTCAGGGTGACCTGAGTCTCAAGGATAGCTGGTCGAAAGTTGGGAGCTGAGCATGAAGTGGAGTGGAGCGATTCTATACTCACTTTAAATTACTTCTCTTGATCATAGTTGCATGTTGTCTATGCTAACTCCCCTATAAAATACTACTGAGAAGCAATTAAAGCATAATCGGTTCACTAGAGATGTTTACATCTGTTAGTGCTTATAAGTTATGCTAGAGTTATTATGATTATTATCAAATATAATACTTATGATTTATTTGTATGGTATGTCCAGATTCGTAGGGTTGCTCAAGGTAAGGAAACACATAGAAAAGAATCATGCAATATTTGAGTTTCGACTCAAATTTTAGTGTTCGCGAATAAGTTCGATCTTGCCCTATCTCTGGGTTCTTGTTTAATTTTGATTACAGTTCATTTGAGTAAGGTGTTTTTTTGGCTTTTGATTCATTTGTTAGTAATTACTTCATGTTCGTTCATCCACTGCGGAAAGTAATTCTATTTTTTTAGGAAAAGATTAAATTCAACCCACTGGGCTAAGGCCCAAAATATCTGCATCAATTACATCTGATATCCAAGGAGGATCATTATAAGCCCAAGGAAAAGAAAAGCCCTTTTGAACAACTCATTGGGCTACTAAATGAGCTGCATCGTTACAGCTGTGAGGCGCGTATCGATTCACGTACTCGGTGCAGTCTTCGAGAAGACGCAGGCAACGGTTGAGAAATCGAGAGCATAATGAATTATCTTCCACTACTATTTCATTGATCACATTTGAGAATTTGTATCTCTCTTATTCTCTCTCTTTGACGGTTCGAGAGAGAGAAAACTACCTCTCCTAATTTTAGCTAGCGTCCGAATTGATCTTGAGCCAATTTGGAGGCGTCTTAGACCAGAGTTTCGCTCGAGATGGAGGAATCTCAGAATCTCCCCTGAAGCATGCTTGTGCAGATCTAAAAAAGCTAAGTTCCCCGACACTTCTTCTTTTATCCGATCTACCTCCTTTCTTGTGTTATTATGGATTATTTGGTTGCTGTTGTGCCAGATTGAAAAGTTCCCCAAACAAATTTGATTATGTCTTCTTTTTGCAGCTGGATGAAAGTGATCAGGAACCACTCTGAGAAAGGCACGGCGTCCTTGTCACAAATTGGAAGTTGAAGAAGGCTGTTCCACAAATCCTTTGAAATTTGGCATCTGCGAAGCAAGTGTGTCTCGGTCTCTTCCTCTACCCCGCTGATCGGACAAGCCACAGGTATGTCTACACCTCTTCTTTTCAGATTCGACCAAGTAGGGAGGTCCTTATCATTCCTCTCCAGAGAGGATTGAGAAATCTTTTTGGTAGTTGTTGCTTCCAAAAACTGTTCCACCATGACTTGCCATAACCGGAAGAGCTTTCGTTCTTGTCTGAAAATTTCTTTTTCAGCCTTTTTTACCCAGATCTAACAGAGTAAATCCTGTTTTCTTCGTGGTTATAGAGAAGATGGTCCGGTTCTGGAGATGGGAGATTCTAATGCACATGACTTTAGTCACATCCACTGGTTGAAGATGAAGCCAGAGGGCTGTATTCCAGGTATGCACATCTTCATCAATAAGATCAGATACTTTCAAATTAGGGTTGTGGTTGATTGGGGAAATCACTTTAAATCTTACCGGTCTTAACAACCATTTGTCGTTGTAAACATTCAAATTTTCCCCATTACCCACATTCCATCTAGAGCCTTCCTTTATCACCTTCTTACTTGCAACGATGCTCCTCCAAGCAAAATAACAGTTTGATTTTATTAGATTTTATTAGCATAAGCGTTCACATTGATCTTCTTCCATTATTACTTTTTTCTCTCAATTGATTAGCAGCATGTATCCAAAAAGATCACACTATTATAATGGTATTGCTCGTAAAAAGAGTTTTCATCTTCTTATTTTTTGAGTTTGAAATCATGTCCATCTTACATTTGTTATATTTTTATTCTCTATTCTTTTATTG
Organism: Linanthus parryae; assembly: GCA_023055425.1. Taxonomy (NCBI): domain Eukaryota; kingdom Viridiplantae; phylum Streptophyta; class Magnoliopsida; order Ericales; family Polemoniaceae; genus Linanthus; species Linanthus parryae. Next base: position 119,566,372 of record JALGPY010000004.1, on the reverse strand, counting down.
AACATTAGTGTACTCAAGATTTACTCTAGCTCACTATCTTAAATTTTCTTGTTTATGTATTTGGATTTTTCTTCCCCGTTTGTGCTTTCACTAGAATTTTTCACGACTTTTTTTTTAGAAATGTTACTTTCTTTTGTATATCTTCACTAAAAAGGAAGAAACCATTATATTTTTTTTATTTCTTGAAGTTATTATATGTTGGACCTGATGGGAGGAGTAATGCACCAACAATGAAAAATAAGTTTTGGAATACCCCCACTCTGCGTGGATGGTGAAGAGTTTAGCTTTTCTTTCGGAATTGGACTATTTGTTGAGATCAAGGGCGTATATAAGATAGAGTGAATATGTTTTTACGGAGAATATATTTTATAATAAAATGCATATGTGTAGATGGCGTGAAAAAAGTCTTGCAGGTTTTGTGATTAAGTTGCGAGATTAATATCATCATTCATGTTCATACAGCATACAAGTTCAGTTACCAAAAAACAATATTTGGTGTAAATTATACCATAATTAAGACAAATAGTGGATTTTTTAAGAAGTAAAAAAAAAAATACATAGTGGTAACTCCATGTAATGATATGCGGATGCCCATCACATGGGCCCCTCCTGAAAATTGCACAAAATGCCTACAATATCTGTTGAAACAACGTAAGTACCCATAAGCGAAAAACAAATATTTACGATCTAGGCCCAAAATTCACACTATATAACAATTTAGGCCCAAAACTAGCACTGTTTGTAGATTTAAGCCCATAATTTCGTGTCAATTTTACTCCGTAAATATAAATTGTCACCGCCTCATGAAGAATCCTGCGTCCGTCCCTGACTCCCTGTTCAGAAAAATGACAAAAATCAGATGAAAATGTTATGTGCAAATATAAAAACATTGGATCAAGAAACAAATTGGTTGACTTTAGCTATTTCACTGAGATTTAAATTGATATAACTTTTTTTGTTGTAAAACCAATAGGACTTTTAAGTCATCTCTTCAATTTTATTGCAAATTTTATTTTAATTTGCCATCGTCTAGGTAACACAATGGTTGGCGCGATAAAGAATCTTATATACAATCACCAGACACATATTTTCTTGATATTGTGGCTGTACCATGATTGATAATGTATTATGTAATGTGATTTTTATGCATTGGAAAAAGTTAAAGGTTAGGTGAATATATTTCTTAAAAATGCAGATGATTCAGTGAAGAAATAAATCAACTTGGAATTGTAGTCTCCAAACACAAATGTTCCGCCACATAAATATTAATGCTTATGAGTTCAGTGATCGAAGAAGAGATAGTATTGGCGTGTTATATATTTTAGGAACTGTGTACACATTTGTTATTGCTTTCTAGAAACAAGTCTGCTTAATTCTCATCAATGTTTCAAATAGTATAATAAAAATGAATCATAGAGTTTGCGTACTTATTGAATGAATTTTAACATTATCAAGAAAATATTTTAAAGAAAAGTGAGAAGGGTGATGGCTGCAACCAGATTGAGAGAGCCGAAACCCTAACTTGACTTTTCTTCCATCTTCACCGTCCTTTTACGTTTTTGGTTTTATTTATTTTGTTTTATTTTTATTAATTTTTATTTTGTTCTTCTGCTATGTTTTAACGTTTTCTACTTTGTTTTTTCCTCTCCTTTTTAGTGTTTTTAGTAGTCTTTTTAAAATGTTGTATTTCTATTTTTATGGACGAAAATACCAGTGACAGAGTTAATTTTTTGACGGACTTTTTTGCCCAGTTGTAGACTGCAAGCAATTAAGAACTGGAGGTGGCATTGATTATGTGAATTTTAAAACTGGAGGTGGTAACTGAATTATTACCGATACTGGAGGTGGGTAATAAGTAATTGAAGGAGAGGTAACTCAAATCGGAGATCATCAAACCTTGTACAAGATATCCTTCCTCAGAGTAGGCGTACTATTTTTCTTCTCTCTGTTTAGGCATGTTTGGGTGGTTGAAGATCATATACATGTACTTTATAATGTTGAATGATCTTTTCTCTATAGCCTTCGAAATCTGTTGTACTGTTTTAATGTTGTACATGTGGGTTCTCATAGATGCTCGCAAGGAAGTAGTGCTCTTCACTACACCTGGAAGGAAGTCATACTCTATCCTAGCTATGCAAATTTTCCTCCATTCGTGGTAGGCTGTGAACATCACGGCCTTCTGACAATGTCTTTAAATACTTGGCTTCAGAAGCACCCTGAAGACAATCCGCTCACTCGCTAATGTAAAGATTCAGGCAGCTGCTTACGAGGTAATAACATGCTTGTTGCCTCGTCAGCAACTGTACGGATCATAACATTAGAGAGTGAGCGGATTGTCTTCAGCGTGCTCTTAAAGCCAAGTATTTCAAGACATAGCCAGAAGGCCATGATCTTCAAAGCCTCCCACGGATTGAGGCAGAGCTGCGTAGCTAGGATAGCGTATAGCTTTCTTCCAAGTGTACTAAAGAGAACTAACGCCTTCCGAGCTTCCATGAGAACCTACATGTACAACATTAAAACAACACTACAGATTTCTGAACACCATGGAGGAAAATAAATTAACAGTTTCAAATACTTTTTTATGATCTCCATCTACCAACATGCCTAGAAGAAAAATAGTAAGCCCGCTCTTAGGAAGGATATCTCGTACAAGGTTTGATGCTTGTAATCAAAACCTCCCCAATATATACTGCAGCGAGGCAGATATAAACAAACCATATTAATGAACATTTAGGTCTCAGCTGTACAGTGGTTGTAGAAGTAGTAGAAGTTCTTTATGGTTAATGCCTATCAATGGAGAAATTTTTGTTTGCTCTTAGAGCAAATGATGTGGATTTGCTCTAAAACATATGACACGTCAGGAAGAAAGAGAATGAGTGGCAGAAAAAAGAAAGTGGATTCCTACATGTTCCTGATGTGTCCTGTGATGTAGCACCATGTCATATTTTCTCTTGGAGCAAGCAATAATTACTCATTCATTTGTGTTCCTTAGTAGGGCTATGCAGTCAGATTCTCCCCAATTATTGTTTCGAAAATTGCCTTCATCTTCTTCTTTTTTTGTTTGTTAAAGTTGCTCTGGTTTGAGACATGCTCAGGGTGACCTGAGTCTCAAGGATAGCTGGTCGAAAGTTGGCAGCTGAGCATGAAGTGGAGTGGAGCGATTCTTTACTCACTTTAAATTACTTCTCTTGACCATAGTTGCATGTTGTCTATGCTAACTCCCCTATAAAATACTACTGAGAAGCAATTAAAGCATAATCGGTTCACTAGAGATGTTTACATCTGTTAGTGCTAATAAGTTATGCTAGAGTTATTATGATTATTATCAATTATAATACTTATGATTTATTTGTATGGTATGTCCAGATTCGTAGGGTTGCTCAAGGTAAGGAAACACATAGAAAAGAATCATGCAATATTTGAGTTTCGACTCAAATTTTAGTGTTCGCGAATAAGTTCGATTTTGCCCTATCTCTGGGTTTCTTGTCCAATTTTGATTACAGTTCATTTGAGTAAGGTGTTTTTTTGGCTTTTGATTCATTTGTTAGTAATTACTTCATGTTCGTTCATCCACTGCGGAAAGTAATTCTATTTTTTTAGGAAAAGATTAAATTCCACTTACTGGGCTAAGGCCCAAATATCTGCATCTATTACATCTGATATCCAAGGAGGATCATTATAAGCCCAAGAAAAAGAAAAGCCCTTTTGAACAACTCATTGGGCTACTAAATGAGCTGCATCGTTACAGCTGTGAGGCGCGTATCGATTCACGTACTCGGTGGAGTCTTCGAGAAGACGCAGGCAACGGTTGAGAAATCGAGAGCATAATGAATTATCTTCCACTACTATTTCATTGATCACATTTGAGAATTTGGATCTCTCTCCTTCTCTCTCTTAGACGGTTCGAGAGAGAGAAAACTACCTCTCCTAATTTTAGCTAGCGTCCGAATTGATCTTTTGCCAATTTGGAGGCGTCTTAGACCAGAGTTTCGCTGGAGATGGAGGAATCTCAGAATCTCCCCTGAAGCATGCTTGTGCAGATCTATAAAAGCTAAGTTCCCCGACACTTCTTCTTTTATCCGATCTACCTCCTTTCTTGTGTTATTATGGATTATTTGGTTGCTGTTGTGCCAGATTGAAAAGTTCCCCAAAAAAATTTGATTATGTCTTCTTTTTGCAGCTGGATGAAAGTGATCAGGAACCACTCTGAGAAAGGCACGGCGTCCTTGTCACAAATTGGAAGTTGAAGAAGGCTGTTCCACAAATCCTTTGAAATTTGGCATCTGCGAAGCAAGTGTGTCTCGGTCTCTTCTTCTACCCCGCTGATCGGACAAGCCACAGGTATGTCTACGCCTCTTCTTTTCAGATTCGACCAAGTAGGGAGGTCCTTATCATTCCTCTCCAGAGAGGATAGAGAAATCTTTTTGGTAGTTGTTGCTTCCAAAAACTGTTCCACCATGACTTGCCATAACCGGAAGAGCTTTCGTTCTTGTCTGAAAATTTCTTTTTCAGCCTTTTTTACCCAGATCTAACAGAGTAAATCCTGTTTTCTTCGTGGTTCTAGAGAAGATGGTCCGGTTCTGGAGATGGGAGATTCTAATGCACATGACTTTAGTCACATCCATTGGTTGAAGATGAAGCCAGAGGGCTGTATTCCAGGTATGCACATCTTCATCAATAAGATCAGATACTTTCAAATTAGGGTTGTGGTTGATTGGGGAAATCACTTTAAATCTTACCGGTCTTAACAACCATTTGTCGTTGTAAACATTCAAATTTTCCCCATTACCCACATTCCATCTAGAGCCTTCCTTTATCACCTTCTTACTTGCAACGATGCTCCTCCAAGCAAAATAACAGTTTGATTTTATTAGATTTTATTAGCATAAGCGTTCACATTGATCTTCTTCCATTATTACTTTTTTCTCTCAATTGACGACCATATATTTTATTTTATTAGATTCTATTAGCAGCATGTATCCAAAAAGATCACACTATTATAATGGTATTGCTCGTAAAAAGAGTTTTCATCTTCTTATTTTCTGAACTTGAAATCATGTCCATCTTACATTTGTTATATTCTTATTCTCTATTCTTTTATTGAACATTAGTGTACTCAAGATTTACTCTAGCTCACAATCTTAAATTTTCTTGTTTATGTATTTGGATTTTTCTTCCCAGTTTGTGCTTTCACAAGAATTTTTCACGACTTTTTATTTTAGAAATGTTACTTTCTTTTGTATATCTTCACTAAAAAGGATGAAATCATTATATTTTTTTTTATTTCTTGAAGTTATTATATGTTTGACCTGATGGGAGGAGTAATGCACCAACAATGGAAAATAACTTTTGGAATACCCCCACTCTGCGTGGATGGTGAAGAGTTTAGCTTTTCTTTCAGAATTGGACTATTTGTTGTAATCAAGGGCGTATATAAGATAGAGTGAATATGTTTTTACGGAGAATATATTTTATAATAAAATGCATATGTGTAGATGGCGTGAAAAAAGTCTTGAAGGTTTTGTGATTAAGTTGCGAGATTAATATCATCATTCATGTTCATACAGCGTACAAGTTCAGTTACCAAAAAAAAATATTTGGTGTAAATTATACCATAATTAAGACAAATAGTGCATTTTTAAGAAGTAAAAAAAAATACATAGTGGTAACTCCATGTAATGATATGCGGATGCCCATCACATGTGCCCCTCCTGAAAATTGCACAAAATGCTACAATATCTGTTGAAACAACGTAAGTACCCATAAGCGAAAAACAAATATTTACGATCTAGGCCCAAAATTCACACTATATAACAATTTAGGCCCAAAACTGGCACTGTATTTAGATTTAAGCCCATAATTTCGTGTCAATTTTACTCCGTAAATATAAATTGTCACCGCCTCATGAAGAATCCTGCGTCCGTCCCTGACTCCCTGTTCAGAAACATGACAAAAATCAGATGAAAATGTTATGTGCAAATATAAAAACATTGGATCAAGAAACAAATTGGTTGACTTTAGCTATTTCACTGAGATTTAAATTGATATAACTTTTTTTGTTGTAAAACCAATAGGACTTTTAAGTCATCTCTTCAATTTTATTGCAAATTTTATTTTAATTTGCCATCGTCTAGGTAACACAATGGTTGGCGCGATAAAGAATCTTATATACAAACACCAGACACATATTTTCTTGATATTGTGGCTGTACCATGATTGATAATGTATTATGTAATGTGATTTTTATGCATTGGAAAAAGTTAAAGGTTAGGTGAATATATTTCTTAAAAATGCAGATGATTCAGTGAAGAAATAAATCAACTTGGAATTGGAGTCTCCAAACACAAATGTTCCGCAACATAAAATTTAATGCTTATGAGTTCAGTGATCGAAGAAGAGATAGTATTGGCTTGTTATATATTTTAGGAACTGTGTACACATTTGTTATTGCTTTCTAGAAACAAGTCTGCTTAATTCTCATCAATGTTTCAAATAGTATAATAAAAATGAATCATAGAGTTTGTGTACTTATTGAATGAATTTTAACATTATCAAGAAAAATATTTTTAAGAAAAGTGAGAAGGGTGATGGCTGCCACCAGATTGAGAGAGTCGAAACCCTAACACTACCAGAAAAATGGGCTTTTGCCACGGGCAATTAATGTGGCTAATACTTCAATTCCCGTGGCCAAAAGTTTTAGCCACGGGAGATGCCACGGTAATCGATCGTGGTGTAAAAGGGCGTGGTTTTTCTCTTTAGCCACGGGTAACAGCCGTGGCTAATTTTTTGCCACGGTAGTTCCCGTGGCTAATTAGCCTCCCCCAATCAACCACACTTTTCAATGGCCGTGGCTAGTATTTCTTTGTGCCATGGTAGACACCCGTGGCAAATCGATTTTTTTTACGCCAAATTTGATTGCCACTAACATTTCCCGTGTCTAATTGATACTTTTAGCCACCAAGTTTAATTATTTAGCTACGTCACTCCCCCATGGCTAAGACATGTAACAACTTCTCTATGAGAATTAATGCTGGCACAAAATCAAATTCTGAAAATTTAAAAACTGAAAATGGTACTAGATATACACGCAATTGATTGATGCAATTAACCAAAATCTTAATTATATAAAATTAGGACGTTCATTCACAAAATATCAAATTTGCATCAAATGTTCAAAGTCGCATCATTACACAACATCCCTATAAAACTATAACATAAAAAAGTCTTGCTTGTATTTGAAATCGAAGTTCTCAAAACATCGACATCATATTGACGAAATCCCACGACATTTGCTTGCTCTCTAAACAAAGCCTCAAGTGCGGCATCATCAAACCCAATCAAGTTCCTGTTGAACAAAGGCAATCATAAATAAGAGATACACGTTAAAATTCACTCTTGCTCAAACAGTGTTAAGATGAATGGCAATTTTCATACAAAAAACAACTAACAAATTAAAGCTCACTCTTGCTCAAACAGTATTAAAGATGAATGGCAATTTTCATAAAAAAACAACTAACAAATCATTAGTTTATCTCTAAAACAGGAGAACGATTACCTCTGGAAGTAATAAACAGGAATATAAAAACGGAACCCAAGGTACATAAATTCTTAGAACCTGAGAGGCATAAACCAATGTTTTCAATCTGCAAACATGATGGTTCAAAGTGCTTTTTGAATGTTCCAAAAGACATTCAATTCTAAGATTATATTTGGGTGGGATGAGGTCTCTACTATAGGATCCAAGTGGACCAGACCAATTGATAGCTTGGATGGGTGCTGCATAAGGACCAGATAAACAACAAATTAAATTTTAGCCTTAACTGGATCACAGGGTACATTCCTTGGAACTATGTGTTTTATAAGATTAAACAAGTTGTTCTTGAGTAAAATACAAGCTTGACAGAACCCAAACCAAGAAAAAACACTCACAAAGACTGTAAATGTTTCTTTCACCGTACCACCTTCATCTTCTTCTTGCTCCACCTTGGCAGCAATCTACGATTAACAGATTGTAATTAGTACACACAAATAGATGTCAAAGTTAAAGCATACATAGGTTTGAATCTTACAAAACTTAGAAACATATTAATGCCTCTGAATCTTCAAAAATATGGGAATATAATCTTTTTATTTTTACTACTCAATGGCTATGAGAGCATGACTAATTATATCATGGAGATGCCCTGTTGCAATCACCTCTGCATCATTTTCCAATTCACGAAAAACATTCAAATGGATTTGCTAACCTCATTGACTATATGCGGACAAGTGAAGGACAAGTGAAATTTGTCAATGCAAACCCCATGGAAGAGGAAGATTTAATTTGTTCTTGCTCATATCTATGTATTTACAATCGTTGATGCTCCTTGTATGCGCTTGGGCACAAACAATTAAAAGTTGCTTATTCCCTGTACAAACTGAACATGGCTGCAAGCTTTAAGTAGAAGTCGGGGCTGAATAACAGTTGCGGTTAAACAACAAGAGGAAGGACATTGTGGAGACATTAGCAAATACCAAAGAACTAAGCATTCATAAGTTTGCTTTTTTATTCCAAACTTTATTCCAGACGTTAACAAAATGGCACAATTCCAGTTTCTAGCATTATTGTATTCCAGGCATAAACATTCTTGTAAATAAGGTAGCAGATGTGTTTCAAAATCAAAGGATTGTTGAGTATAGAGCATTACCGATGAAGAAACAATTTGAAAGATCTATTCCGCCAACTTTTCTGAAGTCTTACTTGGAAATTACAATTAATTACTCTGTATGTTCAATTATTTTTTACTCAACCCAGGGCATCTACACATTACTCTGGTATGTTCATACCTTCCTCACAGGGAAATTTCAATAAATGTTATTGTGCATGTCCATGTCCATGACCTGATTGTGATTTTCATCTTGAAAGAAGATATTAAATCCATTTGAGCCACAATTTTCATTGAATATGTTGTCTGAGTCGGTAGTACTCTGATGTTACTTCAGGACGGTTTAAATTACAATAGATAACTAATTCAATGTCAAATACCAACACTTTAACAATTTCAAGATCTTAAACCATGTGTAAATCAGTTAGAACATAACTCGGATCCATAAAAGAGAATACGTAAACATAGATATCATTAAAAGAAAAAAACAAAGGCCATGCATATAGTTGTTAGTGTTAAGAACAGAAGAACCACAAATGAATACCAATTATGTTTCGACATCTTACCAATGACTTCAGTTATATATTGCACTCATTTCAAATTGAATATATGGACAAACCATATTCTTCAGATATTTATGTTTTGATCAAGATCAGGAAAATATTAAAATACTTGGTCATGTCAGATATTTATGTTTCTTGTTCATGTTATGTTGGTCCTAGCTCCTTTATGGAGAGGTAATGTGTGTTTCCCGTCCTCTTTTCCCTCATCAGCCCTTTCACCACTACCAGAGTCACCCTATGCTTGGCAAGTAAATTAATGATCACACAACACACTAAACAACAATTACCTTAAACACAAATCAAAAAACACCGAAGTGCATATAATTTGAGACCATACTGTCAATCATGAATGTAAATTAGATAACGTCCACAGACATGAACAAACTCAAGATTTCTTCTATGGTTCTATATAAAATTCTGATGACAACATCGAAGATCCTTCATGATTAGTTCAAAAATAGATCTATAAGATAGTGTTGCATACCACTGCTTTAGGAGAAGAACCCTTGCTGCAGGTGCATAGAGCTACCCATAGTCTTCTATGTAAAATAAGAATAAAAATACATCTATGTGGACTTTTTTTTGAACAGTCATAGCATTTCAAAAAGCCCACAGGCAATACCAGCATGCTAGCATAACTGGGATAAACCAAAGACTGAATAATTATTACCCCACACCACTAGCTTCTTAAGCTAACAATGTAACCACAACTATGTGGAATTGAGAAAGAAAAACTGGGAATCACAGTGGAAAATTTAGGAGTTGGGACAAAACAATCAAATTTGAGGTGCTGCATGACAATCTTGAAGTTTAAAAAACTGCTCACATTATAATATTTTTTAAAAGAAGACATAATTATAATAAATTAAATGAGAAATTACACTAAATCTTGTACCATAGAAAAGTAAAATAAAAAAGGGCCTAAATGTTTACTTTGCTTGCAAAGTTATAAGTTTGTCACATTTACTTTTGTATTGGCCATCATATATTCGACCATATCCATAATAGTTGGTGTGAGAAGTCAAAACTCCAAGGACAGAGCAATATATAGTTCAGCTGATGGCTAAAGAGGGGAAGAATTTGTTAAAACCACTTTGAGCCCATAGACTACTGAACGAGATGCAAATATCTTCTTATATTTGCCAATTGTGGGGAATTTCATTGTTGAGTTCCTCTACCTCTAGGTAGTCTCTTAAGAATTACAATCTTAAAGTTTCATGGTTTATGTAGCCAAAGGGAATCTGCACTATTGAAATTGAAAAAGTCGCACAGAGAGAGGCATTTCGTCAAACAGTTGAAATGCTTCAATTAAATTGAGACAAGCAATATTTTGTAATTTTGCGAGTGAAATACTGGTTGATGCTTTTTAGACCAAAACTGATGCAACATTTACCATGGAAGCACTCTTTAAAGCCACAATTATACAAGCCCCTTGCCTTTACCTGATTACTATTTTGATTTCATCATCTAGTGAAGCCAGGCTGAGATTGAACACGAGCCTGATTGCAATTACCTCTGCATATGCTAAACCAGGTATATAGATCACACACCTAAGAGAAAAAAGGGACAGAAACAACTAAAGATCAACAAATTTCCCAAGGGTAAGACGAGTCAGGAAGGGAGGGTTTGAGCGGAGCCATACCTAGAGGAGGCGAAGGCAGAATACTGGAAGCTATTTCATCATTGCCAGCAGCAGCGGCGGCGATGGAACGGCGATGACAGAAAGATGATGGCGATGGCGATGGCGATGGCGATGGCGATGGCGATGACGATGACGATGACGATAACGGAACAGCAATGGAACGACGATACCTGGATCGGTCGAAGTTTTTTTTCACCCACTTCATTGGCTGGATAGTATCGATGAGAACAATGGGTTGGAGGAGAGAGGGACGGAGGCTCTGGGGAATTGAAGGGTTGAAATTAATGGCAAGGTAGAACCGCCTAGACTGTGGGCTTCGTGGGTTAGAAATTTTGTTTATGGGAGGGTATTTTGGTAAGTAAGGCCAATAACCACGGCTAATAACCGTGGAAAATTTGATTATGAGTTCATATTACCACGCAAATACAAGTTACCGTGGGTAACTAACAATATTGCCACGGGATTTTTCTAATAACCGTGGTAGTGGTAAAACTAATTAACCACAGCTAGTTACCGTGGTTAATAGTATTATTTGCCACATTAGTTACCCGTGGCAAAATTTAGCGTGGCCAAAACCCATTTTTCTAGTAGTGTAACTTGACTTTTCTTCCATCTTCACCATCCTTTTACGTTTTTGGTTTTATTTATTTTGTTTTATTTTTATTAATTTTTTTTTGTTCTTCTGCTATGTTTTAACGTTTTCTACTTTGTTTTTTCCTCTCCTTTTTAGTGTTTTTAGTAGTCTTTTTAAAATGTTGTATTTCTATTTTTTGGACGAAAATACCAGTGATAGAGTTAATTTTTTGACGGACTTTTTTGCCCAGTTGTAGACTGCAAGCAATTAAGAACTGGAGGTGGCATTGATTATGTGAATTTTAAAACTGGAGGTGGTAAGTGAATTATTACCCATACTGGAGGTGGGTAATAAGTAATTGAAGGAGAGGTAACTCAAATCAGAGATCATCAAACCTTGTACAAGATACCCTTCCTCAGAGTAGGCGTACTATTTTTCTTCTCTCTGTTTAGGCATGTTTGGGTGGTTGGAGATCATATACATGTACTTTATAATGTTCAATGTTCTTTTCTCTATAGCCTTCGAAATCTGTTGTACTGTTTTAATGTTGTACATGTTGGTTCTCATAGATGCTCGCAAGGAAGTAGTGCTCTTCACTACACTTGGAAGGAAGCCATACTCTATCCTAGCTATGCAACTTTTCCTCCATTCGTGGTAGGCTGTGAACATCACGGCCTTCTGACAATGTCTTGAAATACTTGGCTTCAGAAGCACCCTGAAGACAATCCGCTCACTCGCTAATGTAAAGATTCAGGCAGCTGCTGACGAGGTAATAACATGCTTGTTGCCTCGTCAGCAATTGTACGGATCATAACATTAGAGAGTGAGCAGCGGATTGTCTTCACCGTGCTCTTAAAGCCAAGTATTTCAAGACATAGCCAGAAGGCCATGATCTTCAAAGCCTCCCACGGATAGAGGCAGAGATGCGTAGCTAGGATAGCGTATAGCTTTCTTCCAAGTGTACTAAAGAGAACTAACGCCTTCCGAGCTTCTATGAGAACCTACATGTACAACATTAAAAGAACACTAAAGATTTCTGAACACCATGGAGGAAAATAAATTAACATTTTCAAATACTTTTTTATGATCTCCAGCTACCCAACATGCCTAGAAGAAAAATAGTAAGCCCGCTCTTAGGAAGGATATCTCGTACAAGGTTTGATGCTTGTAATCAAAACCTCCCCAATATATACTGCAGCGAGGCAGATATGAACAAACCATCTTAATGAACATTTAGGTCACAGCTGTACAGTGGTTGTAGAAGTAGTAGAAGTTCTTTATGGTTAATGCCTATCAATGGAGAAATTTTTGTTTGCTCTTAGAGCAAATGATGTGGATTTTCTCTAAAACACATGACACGTCAGGAAGAAAGAGAATGAATGGCAGATAAAAGAAAGTGGATTCCTACATGTTTTTGATGTGTCCTATGATGTAGCACCATGTCATATTTTCTCTTGGAGCAAGCAATAATTACTCATTCATTTGTGTTCCTTAGTAGGGCTATGCAGTCAGATTCTCCCCAATTATTGTTTCGAAAATTGCCTTCATCTTCTTTTTTTTTGTTTGTTAAAGTTGCTCTGGTTTGAGACATGCTCAGGGTGACCTGAGTCTCAAGGATAGCTGGTCGAAAGTTGGCAGCTGAGCATGAAGTGGAGTGGAGCGATTCTTTACTCACGTTAAATTACTTCTCTTGATCATAGTTGCATGTTGTCTCTACTAACTCCCCTATAAAATACTACTGAGAAGCAATTAAAGCATAATCGGTTCACTAGAGATGTTTACATCTGTAAGTGCTAATAAGTTATGCTAGAGTTATTATGATTATTATCAATTATAATACTTATGATTTATTTGTATGGTATGTCCAGATTCGTACGGTTTCTCAAGGTAAGGAAACACATAGAAAAGAATCATGGAATATTTGAGTTTCGACTCAAATTTTAGTGTTCGCGAATAAGTTCGATTTTGCCCTATCTCTGGGTTCTTGTCCAATTTTGATTAAGGTGTTTTGAGTAAGGTGTTTTTTTGAGTAAGGTGTTTTTTTGGCTTTTGATTCATTTGTTAGTAATTACTTCATGTTCGTTCATCCACTGCGGAAAGTAATTCTATTTTTTCAGGAAAAGATTAAATTCAACCCACTGGGCTAAGGCCCAAAATATCTGCATCAATTACATCTGATATCCAAGGAGGATCATTATAAGCCCAAGGAAAAGAAAAGCCCTTTTGAACAACTCATTGGGCTACTAAATGAGCTGCATCGTTACAGCTGTGAGGCGCGTATCGATTCACGTACTCGGTGCAGTCTTCGAGAAGACGCAGGCAACGGTTGAGAAATCGAGAACATAATGAATTATCTTCCACTACTATTTCATTGATCACATTTGAGAATTTGTATCTCTCTCCTTCTCTCTCTTTGACGGTTCGAGAGAGAGAAAACTACCTCTCCTAATTTTAGCTAGCGTCCGAATTGATCTTGAGCCAATTTGGAGGCGTCTTAGACCAGAGTTTCGCTCGAGATGGAGGAATCTCAGAATCTCCCCTGAAGCATGCTTGTGCAGATCTAAAAAAGCTAAGTTCCCCGACACTTCTTCTTTTATCCGATCTACCTCCTTTCTTGTGTTATTATGGATTATTTGGTTGCTGTTGTGCCAGATTGAAAAGTTCCCCAAACAAATTTGATTATGTCTTCTTTTTGCAGCTGGATGAAAGTGATCAGGAACCACTCTGAGAAAGGCACGGCGTCCTTGTCACAAATTGGAAGTTGAAGAAGGCTGTTCCACAAATCCTTTGAAATTTGGCATCTGCGAAGCAAGTGTGTCTCGGTCTCTTCCTCTACCCCACTGATCGGACAAGCCACAGGTATGTCTACACCTCTTCTTTTCAGATTCGACCAAGTAGGGAGGTCCTTATCATTCCTCTCCAGAGAGGATAGAGAAATCTTTTTGGTAGTTGTTGCTTCCAAAAACTGTTCCACCATGACTTGCCATAACCGGAAGAGCTTTCGTTCTTGTCTGAAAATTTCTTTTTCAGCCTTTTTTACCCAGATCTAACAGAGTAAATCCTGTTTTCTTCGTGGTTATAGAGAAGATGGTCCGGTTCTGGAGATGGGAGATTCTAATGCACATGACTTTAGTCACATCCACTGGTTGAAGATGAAGCCAGAGGGCTGTATTCCAGGTATGCACATCTTCATCAATAAGATCAGATACTTTCAAATTAGGGTTGTGGTTGATTGGGGAAATCACTTTAAATCTTACCGGTCTTAACAACCATTTGTCGTTGTAAACATTCAAATTTTCCCCATTACCCACATTCCATCTAGAGCCTTCCTTTATCACCTTCTTACTTGCAACGATGCTCCTCCAAGCAAAATAACAGTTTGATTTTATTAGATTTTATTAGCATAAGCGTTCACATTGATCTTCTTCCATTATTACTTTTTTCTCTCAATTGATTAGCAGCATGTATCCAAAAAGGTCACACTATTATAATGGTATTGCTCGTAAAAAGAGTTTTCATCTTCTTATTTTTTGAGTTTGAAATCATGTCCATCTTACATTTGTTATATTTTTATTCTCTATTCTTTTATTGAACATTAGTGTACTCAAGATTTACTCTAGCTCACTATCTTAAATTTTCTTGTTTATGTATTTGGATTTTTCTTCCCCGTTTGTGCTTTCACTAGAATTTTTCACGACTTTTTTTTTAGAAATGTTACTTTCTTTTGTATATCTTCACTAAAAAGGAAGAAACCATTATATTTTTTTTATTTCTTGAAGTTATTATATGTTGGACCTGATGGGAGGAGTAATGCACCAACAATGAAAAATAAGTTTTGGAATACCCCCACTCTGCGTGGATGGTGAAGAGTTTAGCTTTTCTTTCGGAATTGGACTATTTGTTGAGATCAAGGGCGTATATAAGATAGAGTGAATATGTTTTTACGGAGAATATATTTTATAATAAAATGCATATGTGTAGATGGCGTGAAAAAAGTCTTGCAGGTTTTGTGATTAAGTTGCGAGATTAATATCATCATTCATGTTCATACAGCATACAAGTTCAGTTACAGCTGAACTAAATGAGCTGATTCGTTACAGCTGTGAGGCGCTTATCGAGCCACGTACTCGGTGGAGTCTTCGAGAAGACGCAGGCAACGGTTCATAACTCGAGAGCATAATGAATTATCTTCCACTACTATTTCATTGATCACATTTGAGAATTTGGATCTCTCTCCTTCTCTCTCTCTTAGACAGTTCAAGAGAGAGATGAGGATTTTCGAGTCACTCTCAAAGATTATCAGCGAGATCTCCATTTCTACTGCCAGTTTGACTCCTTCAAATATCGCCAAGGCTTCTGCCTCTCCCGGAGCCATGGCGAACGGTAACCTGGTTCCTCTACCGGTGATGAGGAGGCCATTTTCGTCGCGGACGACCACTCCGCCACTGGAAAACTGCCTCTCCTAATTTTATCTAGCGTCCGAATTGATCTTGAGCCAATTTTGAGGCGGCTTAGACCAGAGTTTCACCGGAGATGGAGGAATCTCAGAATATCCCCTAAGCATGCTTGTGCATATCTATAAAAGCTAATCCCCGACACTTCTTCTTTTAACCGATCTACCTCCTTTTCTTGTGTTATTATGGATTATTTGGTTGCTGTTGTGCCAGATTGAAAAGTTCCCCAAAAAAATTTGATTATGTCTTCTTTTTTGCAGCTGAATGAAAGTGATCAGGAACCACTCTGAGAAAGGCACGGCATCCTTGTCACAAATTGGAACTTGAAGAAGGCTGTTCCACAAATCCTTTGTAATTTGACATCTGCGAAGCAAGTGTGTCACGGTCTCTTCCTCTACCCCGCAGATTGGACAAGCCACAGGTATGTCTACCCCTCTTCTCTTCAGATTCGACCAAGTAGGGAGGTCCTTATCATTCCTCTCCGGAGAGGATAGAGAAATCTTTTTTGTAGTTGTTGCTTCCAAAAACTGTTCTACCATGACTTGCCATAACAGAAAGAGCTTTCGATCTTGCTTGAAAATTTCTTTTTCAGCCTTTTTTACCCAGATCTAATAGAGTAAATCCTGTTTTCTTCGTGGTTCCAGAGAAGATGGTCCGACTCTTGAGATGGGAGATTCTAATGCACATGACTTTAGTCACATCCACTGGTTGAAGATAAGCCAGAGGGCTGAGATATTACAGGTATGCACATCTTCATCATTAAGATCAGATACTTTCAAATTAGGGTTGTGGTTGATTGGGGAAATCACTTTAAAGCTTACCGGTATTAACAACCATTTGTCGTTGTAAACTTTCAAATTTCCCCATTACCCACATTCCATCTAGAGCCTTCCTTTATCACCTTCTTACTTCCAACGATGCTCCTCCAAGCAAAAGAACAGTTTGATTTTATTTGATTTTATTAGCAATTTAGCATAAGCGTTCACATTGATCTTCTTCCATTATTACTTTTTTTCTCTCAATCGACGATCATATATTTGATTTTATTAGATTTTATTAGCAGCATGTATCCAAAAAGATCACACTATTATAATGGTATTGCTCGTAAAAAGAGTTTTCATCTTTTTATTTTTTGAGCTTGAAATCATGTCCATCTTACATTTGTTATAGTTTTATTCTCTATTCTTTTATTGAACATTAGGGTACTCAAGATTTACTCTAGCTCACAATCTTAAATTTGCTTGTTTATGTATTTGGATTTTTCTTGCCCGTTTGTGCTTTCACAAGAATTTTCCACGACTTTTTTTTTAGAAATATTACTTTCTTTTGTATATCTTCACTAAAAAGGATGAAACCATTAAATTTTTTATTTCTTGAAGTTATTATATGTTAGACCTGATGGGAGGAGTAATGCACCAACAATGGAAAATAACTTTTGGAATACCCCCACTCTGCTTTTGGAAAATAGCTTTTCTTTCGGAATTGGACTATTTGTTGAGATCAAGAGCGTATATAAGATAGAGTGAATATGTTTTTACCGAGAATATATTTTATCATAAAATGCATATGTGTAGATGGCGTGAAAAAAGTCTTGAAGGTTTTGTGATTAAGTTGCGAGATTAGTATCATCATTCATGTTCATACAGCATACAAGTTCAGTTACCAAAAAAACAATATTTGGTGTAAATTATACCATAATTAAGACAAATAGTGGATTTTTTAAAGTAAAAAAAAAATACATAGTGGTAGCTCCATGTAATGATATGCGGATGCCCATTTGACCCAGGGTGGGCCTATGGCCACCCTGAATTTTTTATCTCTACTATAATTTTCAGTTTTTGTCAAAAAAAAAAAAAAAAAAAAAAAAAATTATAGTGCCCCTCCTGAAAATTGCACAAAATACCTACAATATCTGTTGAAACAACTTAAGTACCCTTAAGTTAAAAACAAATATTTATGATTTAGGCCCAAAATTCACACTATATAACAATTTAGGCCCAAAACTCTCACTATATGTAGATGTAAGCCCATAATTTCGTGTTGATTCTTTTTTACTCCGTAAATATAAATTGTCACCGCCTCATGAAGAATCCTGCGTCCGTCCTTGTTCAGAAACATGACAACAATCAGATGAAAATGTTGTGTGCAAATATAAAAACAATGGATCAAGAAACAGATTGGTTGACTTTAGCTATTTCACTGAAATTTAAATTTATCTAACCCTTTTTTTTATCGTAAAGTCAATAGAACTTTTAAGTCATCTCTTCAATTTTATTGCAAATTTTATTTTAATTTGCCATCGTCTAGGTAACACAATGGTTGGCGCGATAAAGAATCTTATATAAAATATGCAGACACATATTTTCTTGATATTGTGGCTGTACTATGATTGATAATGTATTATGTAATGTGATTTTTATGCATTTGGGAAAAAGTTAAAGGTTAGTTGAATATTTTTCTTAAAAATGCAGATGATTCAGTAAAGAAATAAAATCAACATGGAATTGGAGTCTCCAAACACAAATGTTCGGCCACATAAAAATTGATGCTTATGAGTTCAGTGATCGGAGGAGAAATGTTATTGACGTGTTATATATTTTAAGACTTGTGTACACATTTGTTATTGCTTTTTAGGAACAAGTGTGCTAAATTCTCATCAATGTTTCAAATAATATAAGAAAAATGAATCATAGAGATATTGTGTACCTATTGAATGAATTTTAACATTATCAATTTTGACACATTAGCACAGTGGAACGGTTTTTATCAAGTAAGTTGAAATTATCTCTGCGCTGATTAGCAGTTTTGTTAGTGGGAGATCCTTTACTTCTTGTGAAGAAGGTAATGGTCTCCCTGATACATGGAATCGACATCGCATCCCAACAATTGCACCTTCTACATCAAATTCTTGGAACGGTCTCTGCAGCCAAACTGCCTAATCACGCACTGTGGCAAGAACATGAATGACATCAAGGCACTTGAGTAATTTAATCATATTCACTATGAAAGCTAAGAGCACTCTACCTGATGAAAATCCTTTGAGTACTGTGACATATCTTTGTCTCCTCTCAGGATCGCAGCAGTCTTATATTCCTCAATTAAAGCAGGTCACAAATGATTAACTCTGACCATGAATGGAGTAATGACCATATTCAGAATGTGCAGCAGTGTTTCCCTTTGGATAGAAAGGAAATGCGATCTGTCTCAGCGTTGGAGAATTATTGCGAGGAGCTACAATTAATTTTGAAATGTGGTTTAAATGCGACCTCAAGTAGTAAAGCCAACTCGATGACACTCTCATGACTTGCGAACGCGAAGGTTGAGTAAGCAGAAGGAGGGAGATTACCTCAATTTTGTCGCTTCAACAGCCAACCTGCGATAACAATCAAATTTTATCCCTGAAGGCCAAAGAGTTTGCGCCCTAATATCAAAACCCTAACTGTCTTCAGAACAACATTGGGTTTTAATTAATAGTAATTGAGTCATATGCCATCACTTGATCCGCATAGTCGTATATCGCTGGCACACCGCCTCCCGCACACCAACAGACAAACTCTTTCATATATGACCTTTCTCGCAGGTCGTCATTGCGAATTTTTCTATCAGTAGTTGGATACAAAATCTCAGAATGTAAAAACCCGTCTAACGGAGCCGAGTATGGCCTGAACTCAAAGTTTGACTCGAAATCGCAGATCAGATTGAAGAATCCTCTTGGTGCGCTTGTTTTAATTAACCACCTCTAGGAGTGTGGGCGAGAATATTGTGGTCTCCCGGAGTGGGCACAATTCAAGCCTTGGCTTTCTTTGGCACTGGAGCATAAGAAAACCATGTCTCGAAGGCCCACATGGACATGAGGCCAACATTCGCATACGATAAGACATCATAGAGCTCTCTAGACTGGTCGCATGATATCACAACTTGGTCTAGGAAATAGTACAATGAGCCCAAGAAAAGGAGCCTAGAGCTACATTCTGCCCCAGAGAAATGGGAACAGCTAGAGCAAGTACATGGATGTGCGCCCCATCAACAAGGTGTCCATCAATTAGATGTTTAGATATCCAAATACACAGAAACGCAACAATTTTGTATTTGAAGCCCGGACCTTTTCTCCAAATGCGAGCATTTGGATTGGCCTTCCTGACCGCTGCTACGAGATCTTTTGGGGCGTAATCCCAGAAAAAGTGAAGTATCTACCTCATCCATGTGTTTTTCCCGTGCGCAGACATTGACTGAAAATCCTCTCAGGAACTGTGCTAAGCCACATAGTGCTTGCCTTCTTCATTTGTGCAACAAAAAATATTATGTATTTGTACAACTTGAGCTCTTCAGAAGTGCTCTTTATCGCCCATCAAGGGAAGATTCAGCAACGCGTGGGTATCATCTAGGGTAAGACTAGACTCGAAGGAGGGGAAATGGAAGGAATACGTCTTCTTGGAATGCTTTGACATCATGGTCGTGAAAATATCGTAGTCCAACATGACGTTTTATCCCTTTGTCACGCGGTTAAACTCACACTTTTGTGAGGACTTCCTCGTAGTTTGTTAAAATATATTCAGTTCAATCTTCCATATGCTGCAATTCGCCTCCAACAAGTTGAAAGTCCATTTCGCATGATTGTAGCCTACTTCAATGGTGGTTCTATGGATTTGGTACATAGGAACAACATATCAATCGTCTCTTTCAGGAGCCTCAAATATCACGCAAACTAGATTGTCGCTAGCTGGTTTCTGAAGCTACTGACATTTAATCATAGCATGGAAATAGTCGCAGCCATTTAAGAATGGTGATTTTCTCTACAACTTCCTCGGGAGTTCTGCAGTGGCCTGTCGTTGAGTGGCCTTACTCCTAGATCTGACATCCTAGTTCAAACAATCGAGGATTTGGAAGAAAAGTGAGAAAGGAAAGTTATCAATCTCACAGTTATGTATGCAAACAAAAGGCTAGAGATTGCTTGAACTTACAGATTCGACGCTCGTTGTGAGGAGATCCCACGGAAAATCTAAAAATCACAACCGCGGAGCCCTTCAATGAATGATTAACCTACTGCTTCATAAATTTGCTAGATGCAAGGAAGAGAGAACTCACGAATTGCACGAGACATACAAGTGATAGAGTGGAGCAAAAGTGACTCTTCAGTAGTTGATCAATCATTGACGTCACTCTCGTTAATCAATGAGTCACAACTAGTCAGGAAACGCTTTGGTAACCGGCAAGGTTGTGAACCGACCACGTAACTTGGATTTTTTCAGATGCACTAGTAAACGTGTCTAAACTTGTAGTTAATGATGGCTATGAAAGTTAGGTTCATATCTTGACCACATTTTGAATGACTGCGTGCAGCAAATATCCCGCCTCGAATCTCGCAAATTATTGGGGGCTAGAGTTTTTGCTCTCGAAGATCGCATTTCGATTTCCATACGCAAAAGGGGGCTAATGTAGATACCTTTTGTTTGTGTCACCATCAGCAGGCCACAAGGTATGTCTAAAAAGGGACACATATACTTACTTTGTGCTTCATAAAGCACCGTAGCACCCCCTCTGGCTACTCATTTGAGGATAATTTTTAGACATGGTCCTTCGCATATGATTTCCTCATGCAACAAGACTTGGGGGTGCGAGTGGCTTGGAGGCTAGAGTAGGCATTATCGCATGTAAGGCGCGAGCCTCACATGCGACCCTTGTATGTTATCCAGAGATATGCGTCCATGGCCATTCGTCTCCTTAGATTTGCGGACCACGACTTCTATATGTGCGGGCCACGAGCTGTTCGAATAGGCGGACGTTGTCGCCATATATGATTCCATCACCATCATAAATGCTTACCCACGTCCATCATATTGGGCATGTATATATATGGGATCTATCCTATTACTTAGATAAGTTAGAGGAACTCTAATAGTGATATACATTGTAATGCAAATGGTACGTAAAGTGTTTTGCATTTTGCACAAGGAGTCTTACTCCAGCAGTGTCATGTAAAAATTATGAGAAATATAATATTTTTTATTAAATCTTCACTCATAACATGTGCAACTAATGAATTGTGGATGAGAAAGAAAGAGATATTGTAGGACATATTTATCATCATGCAAAAAATGTAGGGGAAAAGATGGAGAAAATATACAAAACATGCCTAAAAAAATTTGTATAATCAATCGTCCTCGCGAGGTTTAGCGAGAATTTTGCTTATTTTTCATTTTGTATCCCAGTATGCATGTTCTTTCGGAGTCAAGTTTTTACAAAATCATTTATATTTTGCATAAAATGCTAATTTGCATGATCTATTGGAAATTCCCATAGAACATCCAAGCCCTAAGCAGTTATTATCTCATCTCTGGATAACATATTGTTGCCATATTCTTACCCCAAACTTAATGTCACTCTCAGACCTTAAACATATTAACTAGAATCCTTTGTTTTGTTTCTCTTCTTGCGGGAACACGAGCTGAGTGCCTCATATCCCCCTTGTCTACAATTGATTTTCTAATTAACTATCTCTATCCATTTTTATGAGTTGGGCAGGATGTGGAAAGATTTTTCGGCTGTGGTGGGTAAATCACGTGAAGCCGGATGTAAAACACATGTCTTTCAAATTGCAATAATGATCATGAAATTGCACGACACTGGGAGACCGCCCCGATAAACCACCCTGAATTGGTTTTGAAGGAAAAAATTAAACTTCCATGTTTCTTAATTGTGTTAGATTATTTTAGGAAAATGGTAGTACTTACCATGATCTGCTATAGAAAGGACAATCTTTTACATCAATCAAGGGTATCTCAAAGAGGTCATGCAAAATGCATTATCAACAAAATAAAAATAATGTATAAATCGTTGAGCTCCAATAGTTCATGTAAATGGTTGTGCATTTTACCAAACATCCTTCATCCTCACTATATACAAGAGCATCTCCTGCAGGTAATGCAACTTGCTTTATTATGTAAAATATAAAGGACGTGAGTAAAATTGTAATGCAATCGAACATGCATCCCTCATGAAAAATAGATTTTTTGCATTTGGCTCATCAAATTTGGTGATCAAACTTACTCGGCCATATCATCAACGAATCATGATGTGTGTGTGGACCATTGGTGGGGCCACTCGAAGGGGCTCGGCCCATAGGGTGTAAATGGGTCTTCAAGAAGAAGTCCGACATGGATGGAAATGTAGTTGCCTACTAGGGCTGATTGGTGGCAAAATGATTCAGACATATTCGTGGAATTGACTATGATAAAGCCTTTTCCGCAGTCGCGATGACCAAATCTATTAATTTATTACTTGCTAATGCAGCTTATCACGACTATGATATTTGGTAGATGGATGTCAAAACAGCTTTTCTGTATGGAAATCTACTTGAGGATGTGTACATGACACAGCTAGAGGGTTCTAAATAAAGTCTGTAAGTTTCAGCGATCCATTTATCGATTAAAGCTAGCTTCTAGGAGTTGGAATCTACGTTTTGATGATGCGTTCAAGGAGTTTGGCTTCATCAAGAATGAAGATGAACATTGTGCATACAACAAGGCTAGTGGGAGTTCTATTGTGTTTTTGGTGTTGTATATGGATGACATACTACTCGTAGGCAAGCGTTGAGTATTGCAAGCATATAGCAGTCCAATCTGGGTGAGATTCACTGGATTGTCGTCAAGAATATCCTTAAGTACTTGAGAAGAACTAAGGATGCATTCTTGATATATGGAGGGGAGGAAGAACTAAGTGTAATAGGATAAACTGACGCGAGCTTCTAAACCGACAAAGATGATTACAGGTCCCAGTCGGGTTATGTGTTTTGTCTAAATGAAGGAATTGTGAGCTGGAAGAGTTACAAGCAAGTGACAGTTGCTGATTTTACAATTGAAGCTGAGTACATAGTTGCGTCAAGCGCAGCAAAGGAAACTATTTGGATTAAGAAGTTCATCACTGAGCTTGGTGTGGTTACTAGAATAGTGGATCCCATTGCGTTGTATAGTGACAACACTGGGGCGATCGCACAAGCCAAGGAACGAGGGTCACACCAGAAATCCAAGCACGTACTTAGGAGATTCCATCACTCGAGAGACCATCGATACAGGAGATGTGAAGATATGCAAGATTCCAACACACAATAATCTTTCAGATCCACTTATAAAGCTGCTTGTTAAGTGAAAGCATGAAGGGAACACTAGATCTATAGGCATACGAGATGCACCCGATTAGCTCTATTTCAAGTAGGAGACTGTTGTAGTAGATGCCCTAGGGGCAATCTTATTTTAGTAAAAACAACTTTTTGGCTAGAACATTGATTTCTATTTACGGATATACTTAATATAATGAAGTCCTTATATTACAATTGTAGTTTATCTTAAATATCCCTAATCGAGTACATTGATTGATAGAACGATCACTATGCATGGAGACTAGTATGTTGGTACATTGATATGGAGATATCAAGTCTAAGACATCGGTATGCATTATGAGTAATGGCATACTGGGCTGACCCACCACGAGAAGGCTACATTAGATATGTCAATGTCATAAGTGCTTCTCGTAGTGGAAATGGTGTTGTAGTCCTTAGACTTGAAGTCACTAGATACTCTAGTTGTGAAATATCATGTTCTGATCTCGTCAAACGCTACACCGTAACTGGGTAGCAATAAAGGCGGTAATCAGACATGATAGGAAGCAAGCTGAGAAATAGTAGTGATGTAGAGATGATTTGTCCCTCCCACATAATGGGAGAAAAATCCACAGCCACTCGATGGGTAGTTCTAATGGAATGTCTGGCCAGATTCAGATAAATCAATATGAGATATTGATGTTATCTGTACAAATAAGCTTATTCCCAAGATCGAGAAAAATGGATTGGATATACGAGTGTGACAATTATGTCTCGTGTCCAATTCCGATATAGAGACAAATTAAAGGGACATACACAACACTGTAACATTGTACACATGGTTTGTCAGATCACTGACTATTTATATTAGTTAGATGGCATAGATGTGTTGCTAGACACCGCTGTATGTTTATAATTGTTACTAACAACATAATTGGAACCTGCAGGGTCACACACCGAAAGGATTAAACTGGAAAGGATGTTAATTAGTTGGACTAACTGACAATTAAAATGATAAATGATAAATGATAAATGATCAAATTATCAAATTAGACAACTTAGTTGTCTAATTTGCAAGGTGGACTAATCCGTGTATGGACATGAGTAGTATTTGGGCAAGTTTGTAGGTAATAAGGAGTTATTAACTATAAAAAGGAAACCCTAACTTATTATTTCTAATGAGTTGTCATTAAGAGAAATAAGAGTGCAAGGAGAGAGACCCCCTAAGGAGCCCCCCCCTCACCCGTCAGCCTCCCTACCGCCGGCCTCCAAAGGTGGTTCGGCCACCATAGGCTCCGGTTTGCGTGATCCTTTAGCTTCCCTCTTCAACGTAGCTATCACAAGATGTGAAGGGTGATTCAAGTTGGCAATCCTAGGTGTGGATACGGTAGAGACGAGGACGCTATTCCTCACTGTGATCATACAAGGTAAACAATCATCTTCCTTTAGCACATTATGATGGCTTAACATGCAATTCATGGAGGGATTTGACCAGAAAATTATTATTATTTTTCCGCTGTGTATCCTGCATCAAAACCCTACAGTTCTACCCAATCACCCTCCAACATCGATCAAACCCAACTAACGGCATACACGTTCAGGTCGAGGACAAAGTGAGAGAACGACAGCGAGACCAGATTCAGAGAGTCGAAACCCTAACTTGACTTTGCTTCCGTCTTCTCCGTCCTTCTTCTTTTACGTTTTTTGTTTTCTTTCTTTAGTTTTTATTTTTGTTAATTTTTATTTTGTTCTTCTAATATGTTTTAACTTTTTCAATTTTGTTTTTTTCCTCTCCTTTTTAGTTTTTTTGGTTGTCTTATTTTAAAATATTAATTTTCTATTTTTATGGACGAAAATACCCTTGACGGAGTTAATTTTTTGACTGAGTTAATGTTTTAACGGAATTTTTTTGCCCAGTTGTAGGTTGCTAACAATTAACAACTAGAGGTGGTTTTGAATATGTGAATTTTGAGTTCGGATTTGGTAAGTGAATTATACCCATAATGGAGGTGGGTGCTAGATCACCCAAAACTCCTAGGAGGGGCTTCGCTTCTGCTCCCAATCCTCGCTCCGGAGCTTTCCTCTCGAATTCGCATATAATCCTAGCTCCCAACATTCTAGAGTGCGCTTTTATCAACGCTCTGTACTCTCTTAAAAATTTGCCTTGATACTTAGTTAACAAACCTACTTCAAACTAAGTCAGACAAAATTTTCAACTAAAATGACATAACCAACCCCTTACTGCAGTACCCCGCTGTCGGACAGTACATAATGTTTTCATTGCTAGCAGTCTAGCACTATGTCAAGTTAACTTTCGTTACATTTTCAATATGGGAGGTTCTAGTATCATATATAAGCTTCCCCCTAAAAAAAAGTATCATATATAAGCTTTGTAACGATTGTCACAAAATCTAGGTTACACATAAATTTAAACTAACACATTTGTATCTAAATTTATACTAAAAATATAATTTATACACGCACTCTCATGACGCTCTTAAATACAGCATTTTTAGAATTTTTCGCTTTGGCGCTCCCGCTCCCGCTCTAGGTGACTTAGGGTGGGTGATAAGTAATTGACCCATTTAAGACTAGTTTGGGAATGATGTGGCGATGCTAGAAGGTGCTGTGTGAAAAACACAATTGAAAAGTTGCTGTGAATTTTAGATAAAATGTTGTTTGGTAAATATTTCGTAAAGCTGCTGTGAAATATTGATATAGTAATTTTGTGTTTGGTAAAATCAATTGTGAACTTGCTATGTGAGGATAAAATGACGAAAATATATGACACGTGTCATTTTCGTACAGATATCTATTGATATTTAAAAATTATAAGTGTAAATTTTTGGATGTTCGGCACACGGGGAAGGGGGGGTGGAAGTGTCTATTTATAACAAGAGGGGGTGAAAGTGTCCTTCAATGAAACTAGAGGGGGTAAAAGTGTCTTTTACCGAAAAATTAAATACAAAAAGATTGCTTTCGGCTTCATCCCCTGAAGCAGATATATGTCTTATGTTAATCACTGCGGCTTCATCTCCAGACACCCAGACGGTGGTGGTGGTGGTACTTGTGGTTGATTCTTCCGGATTAAAAAAAGGGTGGTCGATCTTCTACGACTACGACGAATTCAGTTTCCTTGATTTGGTATAACTATTTTGGGGGTAAAAAACCCTAATTTCTTATGAACAAGCCTAATTGTTCTCTCTCTCTCTCTCAAATGAAGGCTCACACTATCACACACCCACGCTGATGTTGCTGTTGCCGGTGCTGGTTCAACACCACGAAATTGTTGATGATGATGATTACGGCGCTGAAGAATGATTCTTTGGGACAAATTAGGAAGGTTGGTTGATTCTTTACAAAATATGAAGAGTTAGTACTTGATTTGGCTTAAGTATTCGTTTTGATGATTATAGAGGAGTCCATAGTTAATGTCTGTGGAATATCCCCAACAGAGACAATTTGGAGGTTTTGAGCTAAAAAGGACAAGATTTTTCCTGAGGGACAATTTAATATCCAGTAAATAGGAAGGAATCAAATTTGCTTACAGTTTCTAAGTTTTCATTCGAGAAGAAAGCACAAATGGTCTCACGATTATAGAGGAGTCCATAGTTAATGTGTGGAATATCACCAACATAGTGGAATCATCAACTGTAGAAGATCTTGTTCATTATTTTAAAGTAAACAATTTTTGCTGAAGTTTTCAATTTCCAACCTTGTGTGAACTATTTTGTTATCCCATTGTGCGAAGAGAATAAACCCACAACGTAGCCGGAACATCTTAGGCTCCAAGTTAATATGAGCTCTTCCTTCAGATGGTACGTTGTGGTAACTATCCAAGTTCATGGTATGAGATGAAACTGATTTTAAGTGTACGTTACGGTTGTTTAATAGTAATACAAGAACTCAGAATCAAATTTACTTACCGTTTCTAAGAATGTTTTCCATCTTCTTGGTAGGAGACATACTGAGGTGGGATAGCTGAATTTTGACTTTTGAGGATAGCAGCTAGATCATGGAGCGGAGTAGTGCAATTTTTTTGCTCAGGTTCGTTGCAATTAACATGTGCGTTAATTGCAACTTGACATTCCTTACATCCTTAAATGGTAACAGTTCCAACGTCCATCAATTGCTCCAAGTCTCTATAATAGCTAAATCCAGTAATTTTGAGATGCCACCAGGATCCACTTGTCCAGGTTGCTATGTTAGTTGGTCTCAGCTGTGGGAGAATGTGAAATTTTGTGCTCAAGTTTGATAGATTAAATGAATATGTCTCTCTTTCGCAACTCCGACTTGCCACATAATCTCAGCTATATGCGAAAATGGGAAGTTTGAGGGACGAATGAGTGTGGCCCTCGCTTGTCAATAATGTGAAGTAATTAAATTTAAAATGCGTTCTATACGAAGGAACATGTGGAATATATTATCATACTGAAACATCCGATTTGTCTCCAATAAATGCCGTGAAGTTGAATGGATTTCATGAGTCAGATATATTTCGAATATGTTCGATTTGTTAAATATAATTATTTTCTCAGAATAAAAACAGACATATTAACAGATTGATTGGCGACAAAAAAACAATTTACCTGCTATGGAGGTTCAGAAAGTTCTCCACCTTCTCTCATAGGAATTCGGGTCAGTGCCGCTCTTTCTCTAGTCAATTCATGTAAAAAAAACCTCACTTCCAAATGAATATATACCAAAATCTCCCATGATTTTCTACATATAATCGATTGTATACCAAAATCCTAAAAATAGAAACACAATTTGAATAGACTCGTGATAAATATTAACCAACCTATCCTACGAAAGCGCGTTAGCGGTAATGCAGCTGGCTAGTAGGGTTGCCGAGATAGGTGCACCGCTAGCTGCTGAACCAGTTGATAGAAAGGAAATCCTTTTTTTGCCGGATATAATAGGAGTTCGTTTACCTTTATCCCTGAGAACCAGGCGTCATCATCTTCTAGTTGTTGGTGTCTGGAGGTGGTAGCTATGGTAGCGGAAGCAGTGTCTCAGTGGTGCCGTCGGTTGTGGCCGTGAGGCACTGAGTTTCTCGTCCCTTTGCGAGAAATACACAGCTTGCTATATTTTTTTTGAAAAATCAATATATTTTCTCTCCTGAAGGGTAAAATAATAGTTTGAGCTTAAATAAAAACATGCTCCTAATAGTTAGTTTTTTGTAGCTTTTCAGAAGTTAGAGGAAGATTTCTCATATTCTTAAACCTAGAGGCCATTTTTTAACATAGAGTTATGAACGTTTCCATCTCCGCTACGAATTCAAATTTGAATGACTTCTGTTAGGACTTATGTATCTTTTCTTTAGTGTCAAGGAGCAGAGGTAACTCAAGTGAGTTTTGGCTCTCCCTTAAAAGCCTCTTCCCATATATGTGCGCCAGGGTTTTTAAAAGATCGTGGACCTATCATCAAAGAATAGCATCGCTGTAGTGGCATTTGGGCATGTTTAGCCATATATATTTTTTTCTTTTAAATATCTCAATATTGAAGATATAGGAACTGCATAAAACTTATTTTTTAATAACATAGTTTAATATGACCATTATAGGGAACTATCATCAAAGAATTCAAATTTGAATGACTTCTGTTAGGACTTCTGTATCTTTTCTTTAGTGTCAAGGAGCAGAGGTAACTCAAGTGAGTTTTGACTCTCCCTTAAAAGCCTCTTACCATATATGTACGCCAGGGTTTTTAAAATATCGTGGACCTATCATCAAAGAATAGCATCGGTGTAGTGGCATTTGGGCATGTTTAGCCATATATATATATATATATTTTAAATATCTCAATATTGAAGATATAGGAACTGCAAAAAACTTATTTTTTAATAACATAGTTTAATATGACCATTATAGGGATTTGTTTTTCAATTTTAGTGTCCTAGAGGACCTTTCATAGGGTTCACGACTCTCCCATTGAAGTACACCCTTATGGTGCAACTGGGAATTGATTGTTGTTCGTGCGTTGCTCGTGTGTTGTTCGTTGCTTGTAAATGATTTTCCCTTGTACTTCAGTGCTCTTCGTCTTCTTGTTAAAAGTCATTGTGAGCATTCAGGAGCAGTTATTATAGGACACAGTTGTAATTAGCTAGAATTACTATTTACATTACTAGTCCCTAAGCTGGTTTATTTAACTAGTGTGTAATAATCTAATGTTTCAATATACGATCGTTCTGTTTCTACATGGTATCAGAGCGGGTTACGAACCCTAGCTCCTGAATTTTTTTCCTGTTCCCGAGGATCGACCATAGTCGTTCCCTCTTCATCGACGGTAACAAAATCTTCACCGCACCTGATAGAATGGTCGCTCCTCTCTGCGTCAAGCTCTAATTTTGCTTCCCTAACAGTTCAGTTGTCACTCAAGTCAAAGGCGCCGTTTGTCTCGATGTGCTACAGTCCACTATTGCAGAGAAATTGGTCAATTGTTTATTATTTTTCGTCGGCTACAATTCACCATAGCAGAGGAACATATAGTCTCCTCTAAAGGGTTCACTTTTGATTGGTTTTGTTTTGTTTTGTCCACCTCTTCTGGTTATAATGGGCCCAAAACAACACTAGTTTTAATGCGGCAGAGTACTTGCACGTGGGGTACTGGGAATCAATTTCTCAATATTTAATTGATTAATAGTGCCATACCAGTTGGAGTTGGATCAATTTTGACAAGAGAGGCTGCAGTGGTCTCTTTGTGCCGCGCTTTGTCATTGATTAGTTGTTCCAACATCGCCCAAGTCGCATAGTTGCGTCGTCAGTTGCGCTGTCAGGTTCAGATTCGTCCCTTGTCTTTCTTTTCTCTCCCATGGCGTCCAATAATACCGTTCCGGCATCGGCTTACCCTACATTCGGTCCTCTTCATAAGGGCCGCAGTGGTGGTCGTGACCACAACACTCGACCGTATCATCAGCCCCCTCACCAGGCACATCAGTATCAGCAGCCCCAGTTTTCGCCACAGTGGCCCTCTCCTACATACACCTCGGGTTGGCAGCCTCAGTCCCCGCACGTCAATCCGAGGCAACCTCGTGCATTTCAGGGTTTCTGTCAGGGTTGCGGTGAGCAAGGTCACAGGATTCATCAGTGTTCACGGTTTGGTTGGATGCTTCAGCAGTATCATGACTCTGGGACTCCTTGCCCGACAGGATATCACTCAGGCTCTGTAGTCCAGCCTATTCTGCGTCCAGCACTCCATGGACTCCGCGTGCACATGTGGCTATCACACACTCACGAGTGCAACCCACACCTTCTTGGCTGCTCGACAGCGGTGCCACTCATCACATTACGGCTGACGTGGCCAATCTCTCGCTGCATCAACCCTACACGCGTGGAGGTGATGTCATGATCGGTGATGGCACGAGTCTGCCTATCACTCACACTAGTTCGCTATCTTTATCTTATCCCACTCACACATTTAAACTTGATCATGTCTTATGTGTTCCAGCCATTAGGAAAAATCTTATTTCTGTCTCTCAGCTTTGCTCTTCTAATAATCTTATAGTTGAGTTCTCATCTATTGGTTTTGTCTTGAAGGATCGAACCACGGGGGCGCCTATTCTTACCGGTCCTCTTAAAGATGGAGTCTATGAGTGGCCATCTTCAACTCCATCGCTGGCCCTCATCACCGAGTCTCGTCCGTCCTTTCACTCTTGGCATCGTCGTCTTGGCCACCCGGCTGGGCCTGTCTGCCGGCAAGTAGTCTCAAAATTTTCCCTTCCGTTTAGTAGCAGCAAAGTGTCTGAGTCGTGTAGTGCATGTCAATGCACCAAGAGTCACAAACTCCCCTTTCATAACTCAAGCATAAAATCTTCCCAACCCCTTGAGGTCATTTTCTCTGATGGTTGGACCTCACCAGTTACATCACACGATGGTTTTAAGTACTATGTTGTTTTCGTTGACCATTTTTCTAAATATTTTTGGCTCTACACAATGCAACTAAAATCCCAATTGCATGATATCTTCGTCCGCTTTCATGCCTTAGTGGAGAAATTTTTCTCTCTTCAACTCAAAACCCTTTATTCAGACAATGGGGGAGAATACATTGGTCTTCGGGGGTATCTGGGGCTTCATTGTATTTCCCACCTTACTTCTCCACCCCATACCCCAGAACACAATGGGTATTCGGAACATCGTCATCGACACATCGTCGAGACTGGATTAGCCTTACTTCATCACGCCTCTGTCCCTCTTCAGTACTGGCCTTATGCGTTCACCACTGCGGTCTATCTCATTAACCGCCATCCCACGCGAAACCTCAATTTTCGCTCACCCTTTAAGGTCATCTTTAACCTGTACCCTAACTACTCCAAACTTCGAGTTTTTGGTTGCTTATGTTATCCTTACCTCCGTCCTTACACTTCGCATAAGCTGGAAGATCGATCTACCCCATGCATATTTGTTGGGTATTCTCTCACTCAGAGTGCCTACATGTGTCTTGATGTCACCTCTCATCGTCTGTATGTCTCTCGTCATGTGAAGTTTGACGAGTCGTCTTTTCCCTTTGCCTCTTCACCTTCTGGGCCTTCCCAACAATCTGATGATTCCATCTCCTTGTGGTTCTCTCCTAGCACTTACATCCTAACATTACCATCACCTGTCACCCTACCTTCCCCATCCCAACCCCTTCCACCACCACCACCACCCATTGACATCTCTGCTCCTCATCGATACTCAGGACACCACTATGTGCGTTGTTCCAATGTCCCGACTGAATCGCATCCTGTAGCCGAGCCTCCTCCCATCCCACAACCTGCTCCTCAGCCTGCTGCTCCTCCGCCTGTCGCCTCGCATCCTATGGTCACAAGGTCACGCGATGGCACTCTTAAGGCCAACCCTAGATATACCTTACATGCTAATCTTCCCACCACTGATAAAGATAGCGAACCCACTTCAGTCACTGAGGCTCTTCGGCACCCACAGTGGAGAGCCGCTATGGCAGCAGAGTTAGATGCCCTGGTTCAGAATAATACTTGGGATCTCGTTTTACCTGTTCGTACTACTAATGTGGTTGGCTGCAGGAGGGTTTTTCGCATTAAGCGAAAGCCCGATGGTTATATCGACCACTACAAGGCACGTCTGGTTGCCAAAGGATTTCATCAGCGGCCTGGTATTGACTATCATGACACTTTCAGTCCAGTGGTCAAGCCTTCTACTATTCGTCTGGTCCTCTGTATTGCCATCTCTCAACGATGGCCCATCAAGCAGTTGGATGTTAACAATGCTTTTCTTCAAGGTTCTCTCCATGAGCAGGTCTACATGCAGCAACCCCCTGGTTTTATGGATCAGGATCGTTCCCATTATGTCTGTCGCCTCAACAAGGCGCTCTATGACCTCAAACAGGCCCCTAGAGCATGGTATGCCGAACTCCGCTCGTTTCTACTTCAGCAGGGATTTTGTTAACTCTCGTGCTGACACATCATTGTTTATTTATCGTCACTCGGGCATCATCATGTATTTGCTCGTGTATGTGGATGATATTGTTATTACTGGATCCGATGCCCCATTTGTTCAGCAGTGCATCCTGGATCTCTCTCGCAGGTTTTCCCTTAAAGATCTTGGTGATTTGTCTTACTTTCTTGGAGTTGAGGTTTTACAACATCCGGAGGGTTTGCTCCTGTCACAGCAGAAGTACATCCTTGACCTTCTTCACCGCCTTGGCATGTCTTCGGCCAACCCGGTTCAGATGCCTATGGATACTTCTGCTCCTCTTACGATTAACAGTGGTACAGCTCTGTCAGATGCAAAGGAATATTGGATGGCTGTTGGAAGTCTTCAGCATCTTTCTCTCACTCATCCTGATATCTCCTTTGCGGTTAATCGCCTTTCTTAGTTCATGCACATGCCTACTACAGCTCATTGGACTGCAGTCAAACGTCTGCTACGGTACCTCCATGGGACAGGTGATCATGGTTTGGTGCTTCGTCGTGGTCCTCATACACTCTATGCGTTCTCTGATGCTGACTGGGCAGGAGACATGGATGATTATACCTCCACCTCCGGTTACTTGGTGTATCTTGCTGGCTCTCCCATCTCATGGAGCTCCAAGAAACAACGCACGGTTGCTCGATCATCTACTGAGGCTGAGTATCGGGTTGTTGCTAGTGCGTCAGCTGAGATTCCTTGGCTTTGCTCTCTTCTTGCTGAGCTTGGTGGTCCTTTTCCCTCTGCACCAGTCATTTACTGTGATAACATGGGCACCAACTATTTATGTTCAAATCCGGTGTTTCACTCTCGAATGAAGCACGTTGCCCTTGATTTTCATTTTGTTCGTGAATAAATTCTTGCTGGCATTCTACGTGTGTCTCATGTTTCGTCCGCCGACTAACTAGCTGATTGTCTCAAGAAACCCCTCTCGAGAGGGCCTTTTCTTCTTTTGCGGTCCAAGCTTGGAGTCTCTCCTAGATCCTCCATCTTGCGGGGGCGTATAGGACACAATTGTAATTAGCTAGAATTACTATTTAAATTACTAGTCCCTAAGCTGGTTTATTTAACTACTGTGTAATACTCTAATGTTTTAATATACGATAGTTCTGTTTCTACAGTTATTCTTCTTTGACAATCACATCTTTTTGTTCGCCACTTAGAAAGTTTATGGATTTTGTCATTTTGTAATTTTATATCCATTTCCCTATTGAAACATTTGCGTTCACATCAGTTACCTTTACACTTCTTCACATGAAGAGCATAATCTGGATACACAGTTCCATTCACAGTCATCCACAATTTAACCATACAACACAGATTCATCACCCTACAATTGGAAATATAACATAAACACATATAATAGCGCATCTGTTGACTAGGCCAGCGGAACATTTGGCAGTGGCAACAATCCTTTCTCCGCAGTTGGAGCCTTCTTGTTGGGGACAAACTTCCGCATCCAAGCTTGTTTCTTGTTGATAGTGAACTTAACCTTCTCCTTCCCCGAAAGGATGGCTTCACTATTGGAAGGTGAATGGAACACAATCCGAGAATAGTACGGTTGTTCACCAGGCTTCACTTTCTGCATGTAGATGGTTTCAATACAATCCCCGAAAGACCTTGTTAAGAAGTCTAGCAACTCTTCCTCTGCAACCCTGTGCCCATTAGAAAATGTGACAAACAAGGTCCTCTCGTCAGGGTCCACCGGAGGAGCAGGTAGCTCTTTTCCACCAATAAGAATTGCGGGGTGAGGCAAGGATGAAATCGTCCTATCTGTGTCATCTGAGTGCCTGGCTGCATTTCTTTATCTGCTTCTTGCATTATATCGATTAGTGTCAAATAACAGACTTCATATGTAACCTCAGCGAGGCACATTAGCACACTGGAACGGTTCTTATCAATGAAGTGGAAACTGATCTCTTCACTGATTAGGAGTTTTGTTAGCCGGAGATCATTTACTTCTGGTGAAGAAAGTAATGGTCTGCCAGCGGTAAGGTATCTTAGGCATGTTATTGCCTCGTCAGTGATTGTTGGGATCATAAAGTTAGGGAGCGTGCGGATTGTCTTCAGGCTGTTCTTAAAGCCAAGTATCTCAAGACATAGCCAGAAGGCCATGATCTTCAAAGCCTCCCACGGATTGAGGCAAAGCTGGGTAGCAAAGATTGCGTATAGCTTTCTTCCTAGTGTACTAAAGAGCACTACCTCCTTTCAAGCATCCATGAGAACCTACATGTACAACATTAAAACAGCACTACATAAATCAGAACCCCATAGAGGGGAAAAAATAAATATTTTCCATTACATTTATAGGATCTCCAACTACAAAAACATGCCTGAAAAGGAAAAAGAAAATACTACGCCTGCTCTTAGGAAGGATATCTTGTAGAAGGTTTGATGCTCATACCTCAGAACCTCTTCATTATATACTGCAGTGAGGAAGGATATGAACAAATCCACTTAATGAACATTTAAGTCTCAGTTGTACCATGGTTGTAGAAGTAACTAGAAGAAGTTCTTTTTGGTTAACTAGATGGAAATATGCCGAGGTTGTGCCCTTTGCATTAAACTTTTACATGTGCATTACAAATATTTCCAGATTTCTACTAGTCTTTCAATACTTTGAGCACCATGTGATATTTCAAAGATCCATGGTGCTTTAGATGTTATATCTCTGCAATTCAGAACTATTTTTCAGTTTGATGTGTGTGGTTTGGAGAACTAGCATATGTGAGCATGGATAAAGTATTCCGTGGTGTTCGGTAGTACTGCTTTAGATTATTATTGTTTCAAAATGAACATTAACATTAATATTGTAACTTGTAAGTGATTATTTCGTAACATAGCAGTA
Organism: Linanthus parryae; assembly: GCA_023055425.1. Classification (NCBI taxonomy): domain Eukaryota; kingdom Viridiplantae; phylum Streptophyta; class Magnoliopsida; order Ericales; family Polemoniaceae; genus Linanthus; species Linanthus parryae. The sequence goes on along the minus strand of JALGPY010000004.1, from coordinate 119,530,126 downwards.
GTTTCTTCTATCTTCGGGGTGCAAGGTGAGCGTCAAATTCTTTCACGTCAAAAGTGTCATCAGACATTATGTCACTGGGCTATTTACTAGGATTCCAAGTTTCCAACTACTTAACGGTAAGTATAACTGATTTAACAAAATTCACATTAGGAGAAAGGTATGGGTGCCCAGATGGTGATTCATACAATAAGACAGCAGTCACGTTTAAAATGAACATTATCATTGATGTTATCAATTTTGTATTGAAATAATGAAAGTTGCTAGAAAGATTAAATCGTGCTGAAAATAAATTTACTTCCTGTGCAGTTAAGACTTAATTGAGAGATAACTTAGTTTGTTCATATAGAAATCCACGCTGCACAATAAAATAGAGTGGTTCTGATGTTTAAGAATCAATCCTTGTACGAGATGTCCTTCCTAAAGTAGTCTCACTGTCTCTCTTCTCCCTTCAATGGGAAATGTTTGTTCATTCTCATTCTATACTGCTTTGAAATCTGATTGTCTAAATAATTAACAGATCTAATAAGATAAACATCATCATCGAGTTTATCTATTTCTCTACGGCGTTATGTAATCTGTATTGCTGGTTACACATTTTAAACGTAGGGCTCTCATGGATGCTCTATTTGTATTGCTGACTTAACAGCGTGTTGTACTTAAGACATTAATTATATTCCTCCCTTAAGTAAAGAGAAGATGTTTGCTATCGAACTGTCAATTTATCACATAGAGTCGAGAAGCCTAAGCACCATCCGCAACCGAAGCCATCACTGGCGCTGTCAACTCCTCGAGGGATAAACAACTCCATTATCTTCAAGAATCATTCAAACTAGAAGATCATGATGAGGACTGATATTCAAAGAGAAAAAGCACACCATTATCTTATTACTTTTTATTCGATTTGTGTTTTCTAGATTTAGGGTTTTGATATACAATCGATTATGTGTAGAAAAATCATTGAGGATTTTGGGACAGCTATTTGAAGGCCAAAAGTATTTTTCAGAAGAATGAGATATATTGCTGAAGTATCTCAATCTCTCGTACCTTTCTGAAAATGCATTGCGCTTCTTGTGCTTATTTTAGATAAACATTCTCAGTCTTCATGTTACATCCTCTGAATCTAAAAGCACATAATCAGAAAGTTAAATCAAGGTTACATATGGATTTTGAAAAACTTCACAAATTTCATTGGATAATTAGCCAATTAATCGAAAGGATAAGGCCATCCAGCAATATCATGTACTTCAAATTTTCATATTTAACTTCTGAAGGATTTGAATTTGCTTCCTGATCCTAATATTACTTTTTATCTTCGTGGTTGTTTTCTCGAAGATTCCATGGTCAGGGACATGCTCAGGTGGTATGACCGGCAGAGCATGCTGGTTGGAAGTAGAGGATTGTATTGCCTCGAGGAGTTGTATTTCCCATGGGCGGGGCACGGTGCGCAGCGAGGCATTTCGTAATGCAGGTTTTCTTACTTCTCTTTACCGTAGTTGATTACTTGTTGCTGTGTATACATCTTTAACCTTACCCGGTGAGAAATCAGATGTCCGTTTGTTACTGTCCTCAGTGAAGATGTGATAAGTCTTCTCCAAAAGTTCGATAAAACCTTAGATTGGCTCCTATTTTCTAAATTATGTGTTGTGATTGAAATCTGATGGAAACCTACTGCTTAAAGTTGCAGTATACATTAATCTTAGCTGCGTGGAAACAAAAAAATGTGTGCCACTTTGAAAGATAAAGTGAATGCCCCTCTTTTAATTATGTTAATTAATTAAATGCAGGCAAAATTTAATGGTTGGGAGATTGATATCACTTATTTTTTAGGTTTGTATTCCAAAAACAGTTGCGCCAAAGGGCCTCGCTGTCCTGGTCAGGAGATGCTCCATATATAATATGTGTTATTTCCATTTCTGGCTGGTTAATCTATGTAGAAGTTAATTGTGGTCGACTGCGAACAGAATAGGTTTATTAAAAGTGAATTGAATTTGAGTCATTCCCTTTTTTATCCCCATTACTTCAAAAAACAAATGTTTCAACGAAGGCAGAAATTACTAAATGGCAAAACCCAGGTACTTTTTACGAGGGAAGAAAAAGAAAAGATGTGATGCTCAAAGTTGAACAATTGCTCATGAATGTCCATTGTGACTTTTAACAAGAAAACGCAATAACATTTAAGTAATTTGTTAATATTTTCTTAACCAACAACAACAAACCAGATTCTTTTAATCAACCAACAACAGTTAACAACAAGGAGCGAAAACATTTAAGTTATTTGGTAAATCTCTTTAAGCAACAAACAGTAAACCAACCACGAACAATCAAAACATGAAGTAGGTTTTTAGAGGCCTTCTTTGCAGACTACCCAAAGTGTTGTGCTCTTAAGGTGAGAACATGTAGATGCTACTGATACAAACAATCAACTCTTAGATAGTTCATAAATATGGAAGAAACACATCAGATCAGAACTATGAACTGTTTCTGACATGTTGTTGAAATTTACTGCACTATCTTAGTTGCGCCATAAAGGAGTAATTCTATGGGAGAGCCCCGAACCTTAAAAAAGACCCTCTAGCAAGACAGTTAAATTCATTAGTTCCTGCATCTTCAATAGTGAGATATTTGGGAAAAGGAAAAACTACCTAAATTGTTATTAAGATGATGCTACTCTTTTTTATGATAGTAGGACCTCATTATTTTTAAATCTGTGACTGTCAGACTGATGGATGTCGAATGGCACAATACAAATGAAAAAGATGCATAAATTCTAAAAGCATTTCCAGAGCACTGATTAAATAACGGTTATAAATAGAAATAAGATACAGGTTATAAAAAGCATCCCACGCCTTCTTCAACACTTATTTTAGTGAATATATTCTAATCGAAATAAAGAGGTACTACGATTTTCATTACATTTTACATGAATTTAACAACTCGTAGCGTGGGGGATATTCTGATAGTACTTGATTTTGGACATTTCCGAAGTCTAGAAGAACTCTCGCATTTGAAATAGCAGAGAGGGAAACGTTAATAGTTCTAGATTGTAGAACGGCAAGGAGGTTTAAGTTTATTATAAACTCTTCTCCTAAGGTCTGATAAACTACAAAATCTCCCTGTATCGGGGTGTTCAACTAAAAGGTGTCCCTTTCTCGCAGAAAGGGCGGGCGAGAAACCCACAGTCGCCCTGCTGAAAACCTACGCGACCACTGCCTCTGTTGCTGTAGACGTGGCCTCGATAGAGAAACAACTAGAAGATGATGACGCGAAGAAATGTTGAAGTGCAATGTTCTCGATTTGTGCTACTAGGTTTCAGAGTTTTCATATACAAATCGATAATGTGTAGATTGTGGAAAATCATGGGACATTAGTGAATTAGAACTTAGTGGTAGCGTTGAGAAGACGTAAAGCAGCCACTGGCATTCAATTTGTGAAATGTTGGGTGGTTAGGATGGGGGTAGAGTTATTCAGGAATTACAAACTTGACGAGGTTTTTATAGTTTTACTGCAAAAAGTAGACCTTGCAGAAGTTCTTTCTGGCTAATGTATCAATGAGGTTTTGACCTTTCGTATTGTTTTCCAAAAGCTGCATTACTTTGTATTGTATTAGCTTTCTTTATTTTTCCTGGTATTCTCTCTGGCTAATGGCTAATTGTTATTAAGATGATTGTTGATGAATTAAAATTGCATATTTTAGTATGTTAACGAACTCTTCTTAACTTGCTAATATGTGTAATTTATCTATTTTATCTCTCTTTCTAGACTTATACTTGTTTTCGTAGTTTCGGTTGTTTTCTCTCATTTTGTAGGCAAAGAAGTGATTTAGAACGCAAGGGGCTAGTTATGAAAGCTTGAATGAGGAATTTGAAGGCTTAATTTGAAGAAGGCAAGTGATAAAGAGGCTAAAGTTGAAGACAAAGCAAGAATTTGCAAGTTAAAGAGAGGTTTCAAGGGTTTAAATGAAGAGGACAAGGGAAGATAGAGGCCAAAAATGAAGATTTAGAAGCCAAGAGGCCACATTACAAGGCCAAAGTTGCATCTATGGGGTTGTTTGAGAAGAAACTAACGGAATCGGGGTCAAAATGCAAGGTTCTAAAGTTTCTAAGGACTTGAAAGATGACTTTTTAACGGAAGTGGGGCTTAAGTGCAAGTTTTGAAACGTTTTAATGGCTTATTTGAAGGATACTTAACGGATTAGGGGTCAGATTGCCATTTTCAGAAGCTTTTAAGTAAGGAACGGGCCTTTTAAAGCATTCCAGCAAGCTAGGGGGGAGCCGGGTGCAATTTCCCGAAACCAGCTCACCCCCCAGCTCTCTCTCACGGTCTCTCTCTCTCTCCCCGCGTTAGAACACAAACCCAGCAGCAGCCATGGAAGAAGCTTCGCCGAAGCTTCTTTCGGCCCAAAGCCTAACCAAAACTCCACCAAATCTCACAAAATTAGTCCCAATCTTCTCCTTGTCCAACCCTCTTCCAAACCCACTGCTCAATTTGGCCCAAACCGAAGTGAAGAGAAAAGCCCCAAATGACCTAGGGTTCGTGAAGCTTCTGCAAATCAACGATTGAGGATGAAAGGGTTCGATTGGAGGGCTGTGATGATTACTTGGTGGCTACTCAACTCATTCTCATCGTCTATATAAACTCAAAATTGAAGAAATCGGATTCCTTCTTCTCAGACCCGTGGGCAAAAACAGTGCTCTGTTTTGGGTGTTCTTCATTCTCCTCTCTCTCTCTCCGATTTCACCCGTTTCTGGGCTTCTTCTTGCGATTCTGAGCTCAATATTGAGCAAGGTCAGGTCCAAGGAGAAGAGAAAGAGGAAGAGAGGGAGAGAGGAAATCAAAATAGGGTTGTTCTTGAGCACTGTAGTACTCTGTTTTGCTGTTTGGCTCTGTTTTCGTCTGGTGATTGCAGCAGCAGCAGCTGCAGAGATAGTAGCAGCAGCTAGCAGCATCATTTGAGCTGCTTAGTTGATTTCTCTTCCTTTTCTTGTAGTTTGATTCAAGTTAGTTTGATTTAGTTCTTCAAGTTATAGATTAATCTTGTGTATTGGGTTGATTTTGCGATTACTTGTGTACTCTTGAGTATTGAGCTTGAAATATATGGATATCTATTTGAGTATGTTGGTGAAATCTCTTCTTCAACTCAATAACATGAGTAGCTAGTTCTTTTGTTGGGTTACTTGATGAAGTTGGATAGCTTGTTGTGAAGTTTTCAATTGTTTTCTTAATTTGTCACAAGTTTGGATGTCGAGTTATTGAATTCGTGTGTCGAAAGACAAATCCGAATTGTGGCTTGATCTTGTATGTGGACTCACTTAGATGAGTACATATCCTTAATGCTTGACATAACTCGATTTTGGGTTTCGCTCTTGAATTCATGAGCTTGACATTCATCTTTGCTTTAGAATCCATGCTTCTTCAATTGATACAAGTTTTGGGTGTTGAGCTTCATTTACAAGTTCTCTAGCGAAATCAATTAACTCAACTTCACTCTCTTGAATCGTAGTATAGTAGTCGTTTCCTTTGTTTCGTACTTGAATTCTCAAACTTGCTCCATCACTAGTGGTGGATTTGATAGCTTGGCAAGCTCTAAAGCCATTGAGAGAAGTTGCTTTTATCGTTTAGTTAGTCGTTTTCTAGTTTTGCAAGTCATTGTCTAAACCTCCTCTCGTTGTGGATTCGACCCCGTTCTTACTCGGGTACTACTTAGAACGATATTCCTATACTTGGGAATTATCGCGAACAAGTTTTTGGCGCCGTTGCCGGGGAGAGGCTAGGATTTAGATTTGATTTGTTTTCTTAGTTAGTTTGTTAGTAGTTTGTTCTTGACATTTTCTCTAGTTGCTTGTGGTTAGTTAAGCTTGTGAGATTCAAGAGGGCTTGTGAAATTCATCAAGTACCTTTAATCCACTTGCTTGAAGAAAAAAAAATGTCTCATCAATGTGTTAATTTTGGTGAGAGGCGGCATAACATTCCTTCATATCCTTACTATCATGCATTCACTAGACATGAAAATCATTCTAAGGAATCAATGCGTTCCAAACGTGAACGTGCTATTAAAAATGGTGATTATTTTCCTAAGAATGATTATTCTTGGCATGATAGTAGGACACTAGATTACACATCTCATGCTTCTTGTGCACAATCACCTCCCTCAAATGCTTACATGTTTTTGAACTCTCATGATTCTTACACTTATCAATATAATGATATGATGTGTGAATCAAGAGAAGTTAATCATTTTGAGAGGGAATCACTTGTGAATGAGGAACTAGAGAGGCCTATAACTAGTTCTCTTGAGGAAACAATGCAAAAATATTTTCAAGGCACAAAAGAACTAGTAGAAGCATTTTCTCACTTGGCCGATAAAGTGGAATCGTTATATTCAAAATCTCAAGATGATGAGTCTCTTGCATATAGTACTCACTTTCCACAAGACACGCCATCATATGTGTCTCAAGTTCCTATTCACACACATCACGAGCTTGCCCAAGATCAAATTTTGGATGATGTGTTTGATGATGGAGTTGTTGCCACTAGGATAGGTGATTGTATTCATTTCTCATTTGCACAATCTAAAGAAGCATGTGATAGTGATATTGGTAGTGAGGTTGATATTTTTGATGATGACTCTTCAACCCATGACATGAGTGAAGCCATTTTGGATGACTCACATTGTGACACTTGTGAGGAGGAGTCGCAAAATGAAAATCACTCATGTGATGAGTTAGAAGTCAAATTTGATGCTACCACTAGTGAAGGAAATGTAGACTCGTCTTGTGCTCTAGAAGAGCCTAGTACTTACCGGAATTCCTATGATCTTGATTGTGACGAAATTGAAGTTTTATTGGGAGGTACTCCGGTTAGTATTGACATGTCTAATGAAGATCCGGGGAGCTATGCTCGTATTTGTGACGAAATTGAATTTTGCTTAAATGCTCCCTTGGATTCTATCATTATGGAAGATGAGCCTAAGGGTTTGGATGAGGCTTCAAGCTCTCAAATTATTTTAACTTCCACTTGTGAAGCCCCATCCCCAAATCGATATGGCTTAACTAAAAGTGATGAGATTGAGGATTCACAAGTTGCCGCCATCTCTCAAGTTTTGATTCCAAGTAAAAATTTGGCAACTTGTGAAGACCCTATCTATAATTCAATTGATTTGAGGATTTCAAACCCTTTTCTTAAGATGATGCATGATATAACTACTTCCTCTAACTTTATTGTTAGATTTTGCTTGCATCTCTTATTCATCTTTTGTGTCTTGCCCCTACTTCTCCTTTCTATTCTAATTGATGAATCAAACTTTTTAAGGGAGAAGTACTTTTCTAAGAATGAAGTAGGGGCATGGCATGGAAAGAAATTTCCAAGATTGGGGGTGGGATAGCATCATTTTCTTTGTTCCACCTCCCTAGTTGTAAATAAATAAATTAGTTTATCTCTATTTCTTGCATTTTTTTTCTTTTACCATTTTGTAGGTTGCTCTTGGAGGACGACTTGTGCTTGGTGGCCAAGAAAGCTAAAATGAGGTCTATCTATCCCTTGTCTCTTATATGAACTTGTATGCTCTTCCATTGTTCTCACACATTGAGGACAATGTGACATTTTAGTTGGGGGGTGGGGAGTAGATTTTATTTCTTGCTTAAATGGTTACTAGCATGCTTTTTCTTCATTAGTGATTTACATGAAAAATACAAAAAAATGAAAAAATGAAAATCCAAAAAATTTGAAAAATTGAAAAAAAAAATATGTGAATCTTTCATGAGAAGCATCACTCTTTCCCCGTGTCAAACCATAGATATTTTTATTCTTCTTTCTTTGATAGTTTTATTTTCACCTTTCATCTTGAGTCTAGATTTTATTTTCTTATTTGATAGCTTTATATAGTCTTAGGAAGTTATAGTTGAGTCACTTATTTCAAAAAAAAAAATAATAATAATAAAGTAAAAAAAAAAACAAAAAAAAAATGAAATATTGAAAAATGAAAAAAAAAATGAGAAAAAGTGAAAAGGGGGAATTTTAGGAAAGCTATATGTTTTCAAATAATGAAATTTCTTAGTCCATGTTCTTTTTATTTTTATTTTAGAAAGGAATTCTTTGCTTATACTCAATACATCTACACCAATATCCCACATTCCGCGACATCATGCGTTCTCACAAAGCGACACACTAAATTTACGTTTCATGTTTAAGTCCTTCAAGCTAAGTTAATCACATAAACTTTGACGTGTCACTACTTTTGAAAAAGGGTGTATTCTCTAAAGCTATTTGAACTTCACAAAAAGATTTTACTCTATTCGTTTTTGCGGTGGAAACTTGTAGCCCATTGGAGTGGTGGTTACCAATGACACCCTATGCGATGTCTAAGAAATAGAGGGGTGTCCGGGGATAATGTTACGTCACCACCTAGATAGCTCCCTTGGTTTAGCTTAAAAAGCCCACTCGCGTGTATATTCCTCTATTTTGTTGTGGGTCTTGGAGATCCTTGGATTTGAGGTTAAAAATAAAATGTTAATGCTATAAATCTCATGAAAAAAAAGGAGAAGAAAAAAAAAACATGATAAATCACACCATCTACCAAAAATCTACAAAAGGATCATACAAGCCCACAACCACATCTCCCCTTCTTTGAAAAAATTTTGTTCAAAGCTTTGGAAGTCCATCCTACATGGGTGCTTTTGAATAAGTATGAGAATGTCTAGTTTCTTGTGATCCTTATTTTTGAAGGCATACTTTCTTGCAAATTGGACTTAATTGAACAAGTTTTGTGGTTCGCATGAGTCACCTTCTACCAAACACCGCCCACATTTGTATGAGTATATGCTTAGACGTCCTTAGGCTTCTTTCTCAATCTTCTTGGACTTTGAGAATTTATTTGAGGAGACGTTTATGTATTCTTCTTTTTCCCCACCAAAAAAATTAAAATTAGCTAGTAACTCTTAGTATTTTGTTTCTTTGAGTTCTCACTTAGGATAGATAATGTGTGTGTACGTTTTTGTAAATATTTGAGTCTAGTTTAGAATCGAGTCAAGCCTTGTCTAGTTGAGTGTGTGCCTCTCATGATTGGTTCTTTAAAAAAAAAAAATTAAAAATTAAAATTAAATATCGCTCTCTTTGCTCGAGGACGAGCAAAAGGCTAGTTGGGGGGTGTGTTGATGAATTAAAATTGCATATTTTAGTATGTTAACGAACTCTTCTTAACTTGCTAATATGTGTAATTTATCTATTTTATCTCTCTTTCTAGACTTATGCTTGTTTTCGTAGTTTCGGTTGTTTTCTCTCATTTTGTAGGCAAAGAAGTGATTTAGAACGCAAGGGGCTAGTTATGAAAGCTTGAATGAGGAATTTGAAGGCTTAATTTGAAGAAGGCAAGTGATAAAGAGGCTAAAGTTGAAGACAAAGCAAGAATTTGCAAGTTAAAGAGAGGTTTCAAGGGTTTAAATGAAGAGGACAAGGGAAGATAGAGGCCAAAAATGAAGATTTAGAAGCCAAGAGGCCACATTACAAGGCCAAAGTTGCATCTATGGGGTTGTTTGGGAAGAAACTAACGGAATCGGGGTCAAAATGCAAGGTTCTAAAGTTTCTAAGGACTTGAAAGATGACTTTTTAACGGAAGTGGGGCTTAAGTGCAAGTTTTGAAACGTTTTAATGGCTTATTTGAAGGATACTTAACGGATTAGGGGTCAGATTGCCATTTTCAGAAGCTTTTAAGTAAGGAACGGGCCTTTTAAAGCATTCCAGCAAGCTAGGGGGGAGCCGGGTGCAATTTCCCGAAACCAGCTCACCCCCCAGCTCTCTCTCACGGTCTCTCTCTCTCCCCGCGTTAGAACACAAACCCAGCAGCAGCCATGGAAGAAGCTTCGCCGAAGCTTCTTTCGGCCCAAAGCCTAACCAAAACTCCACCAAATCTCACAAAATTAGTCCCAATCTTCTCCTTGTCCAACCCTCTTCCAAACCCACTGCTCAATTTGGCCCAAACCGAAGTGAAGAGAAAAGCCCCAAATGACCTAGGGTTCGTGAAGCTTCTGCAAATCAACGATTGAGGATGAAAGGGTTCGATTGGAGGGCTGTGATGATTCCTTGGAGGCTACTCAACTCATTCTCATCGTCTATATAAACTCAGAATTGAAGAAATCGGATTCCTTCTTCTCAGACCCGTGGGCAAAAACAGTGCTCTGTTTTGGGTGTTCTTCATTCTCCTCTCTCTCTCTCCGATTTCACCCGTTTCTGGGCTTCTTCTTGCGATTCTGAGCTCAATATTGAGCAAGTTCAGGTCCAAGGAGAAGAGAAAGAGGAAGAGAGGGAGAGAGGAAATCAAAATAGGGTTGTTCTTGAGCACTGTAGTACTCTGTTTTGCTGTTTGGCTCTGTTTTCGTCTGGTGATTGCAGCAGCAGCAGCTGCATAAATAGTAGCAGCAGCTAGCAGCATCATTTGAGCTGCTTAGTTGATTTCTCTTCCTTTTCTTGTAGTTTGATTCAAGTTAGTTTGATTTAGTTCTTCAAGTTATAGATTAATCTTGTGTATTGGGTTGATTTTGCGATTAACTTGTGTACTCTTGAGTATTGAGCTTGAAATATATGGATATCTATTTGAGTATGTTGGTGAAATCTCTTCTTCAACTCAATAACATGAGTAGCTAGTTCTTTTGTTGGGTTACTTGATGAAGTTGGATAGCTTGTTGTGAAGTTTTCAATTGTTTTCTTAATTTGTCACAAGTTTGGATGTCGAGTTATTGAATTCGTGTGTCGAAAGACAAATCCGAATTGTGGCTTGATCTTGTATGTGGACTCACTTAGATGAGTACATATCCTTGATGCTTGACATAACTCGATTTTGGGTTTCGCTCTTGAATTCATGAGCTAGACATTCATCTTTGCTTTAGAATCCATGCTTCTTCAATTGATACAAGTTTTGGGTGTTGAACTTCATTTACAAGTTCTCTAGCGAAATCAATTAACCCAACTTCACTCTCTTGAATCGTAGTATAGTAGTCGTTTCCTTTGTTTCGTACTTGAATTCTCAAACTTGCTCCATCACTAGTGGTGGATTTGATAGCTTGGCAAGCTCTAAAGCCATTGAGAGAAGTTGCTTTTATCGTTTAGTTAGTCGTTTTCTAGTTTTGCAAGTCATTGTCTAAACCTCCTCTCCTTGTGGATTCGACCCCGTTCTTACTCTGGTACTACTTAGAACGATATTCCTATACTTGAGAATTATCGCGAACAATGATGCTACTCTTTTTTATGATAGTAGGACCTCATTATTTTTAAATCTGTGACTGTCAGACTGATGGATGTCGAATGGCACAATACAAATGAAAAAGATGCATAAATTCTAAAAGCATTTCCAGAGCACTGATTAAATAACGGTTATAAATAGAAATAAGATACAGGTTATAAAAAGCATCCCACACCTTCTTCAACACTTATTTTAGTGAATATATTCTAATCGAAATAAAGAGGTACTACGATTTTCATTACATTTTACATGAATTTAACAACTCGTAGCGTGGGGGATATTCTGATAGTACTTGATTTTGGACATTTCCGAAGTCTAGAAGAACTCTCGCATTTGAAATAGCAGAGAGGGAAACGTTAATAGTTCTAGATTGTAGAACGGCAAGGAGGTTTAAGTTTATTATAAACTCTTCTCCTAAGGTCTGATAAACTACAAAATCTCCCTGTATCGGGGTGTTCAACTAAAAGGTGTCCCTTTCTCGCAGAAAGGGCGGGCGAGAAACCCACAGTCGCCCTGCTGAAAACCTACGCGACCACTGCCTCTGTTGCTGTAGACGTGGCCTCGATAGAGAAACAACTAGAAGATGATGACGCGAAGAAATGTTGAAGTGCAAGGTTCTCGATTTGTGCTACTAGGTTTCAGAGTTTTCATATACAAATCGATAATGTGTAGATTGTGGAAAATCATGGGACATTAGTGAATTAGAACTTAGTGGTAGCGTTGAGAAGACGTAAAGCAGCCACTGGCATTCAATTTGTGAAATGCTGGGTGATTAGGATGGGGGTAGAGTTATTCAGGAATTACAAACTTGACGAGGTTTTTATAATTTTATTGCAAAAAGTAGACCTTGCAGAAGGTCTTTCTGGCTAATGTATCAATGAGGTTTTGACCTTTCGTATTGTTTTCCAAAAGCTGCATTACTCTGTATTGTATTAGCTTTCTTTATTTTTCCTGGTATTCTCTCACACATTGTCCTTGTTTGGGCATTGGTTTATTGGTTTAATTTATAATCTGGTTTTGAAATAGGTGGGTGTGATGAAGAGAGAAAAGGGAAGATTTTCTCTCTCTCTTCATCACAGCTACACATCTCAAAAACCTGATCACAAATCATACCAATAAACTACTATCCAAACATGGTCAAGTTGGATACCCTAAGTAACATGTAATATTTAAGGGCTACAGTGCTTTGGATGCAGTATATCTGTTATGCAAATCCTTGCCTCAGTTTTATGACTGTGATCTGGTGAACTTGCATATGTGAACGTTCAGATTTATCTATTCACGATGGTTTATTGATCCAAGAGGACTGAGATGCGAGTGATACATTATCCTTCATTGATTTCCTGTAGGCCTATGTGGTTTGGTGAATTAGCATTTTCCAAGTGGACTGAGATGCAACCTGAGATTCGAGGACAACTGGTTGATAGCTTTGCATTGTATGAATCTGGGTGCCGAGCATGAAGCAGAGTGACGCAATTCGTTAAACAGGTTAAATTACTTCTCTTGATCATATTTGCCTGTTGTGTACGATAGCTACCTAAACAATAAAAAAACAATTAAAGCATTGTCGTTTACGATGCTTTCATTTGTAAGTGGTAATATGCAAATATGTCCATTTATCATTCTCAGCTGGGAGGAAATAAGGATATTATGCGCAAGTAGGATGAGTAAATGAATGTACTGCCGCGAGTTGCTACATTGGTTTATTTCAATTTAAGTAAATAAGATGAGTATCACAAGTTAAACATATAAAATTATGTGGCTCTCTCATCAATTCTGTGAAGTAATTCAATGCGGACATGGCAGAGAAGCTTCTCGATAATTGTTCGTTATCAAATTCCCAGTCTAAAGTCGGTTGATCTGTAGGGAAGTCTGAATGGCATTCAAAAGTAATGGGAATTCATTAATATTTAATCAAATAGGAATATTATCTTTGCTATTAGTTCTATCGTCAGATTTGAATAATTACTCGGAGATTTAACAGATTGAACCTAATTGTTCTGGACATAGCTGCAGTTGCTTTGGTTGTATGCATTCTGGGTCAGGGCCGAACTCTTTTAGTATTTGGATGTAGTACATAAAATGTAAGACATGATCACGATAAAAACGTAATTTTCTTTTGTAGTACGGAATTATTATTACTCTTATCATCAGACGTTGTGTTAGTGTCGAGGTATTTTAATGAATTCCCACTATGTAACAGTAAGTAAAACTGACTTAACAAGGTTCTATATGATGGAGAAGTATGGGTGATTAGAAGCTTAAGGGTAAATCTAAAACACATAATCAAAAGGGTAAATTTAGATAGCATTTATTTTTCAGTTTCTTTAGATTTCATAGATAACTAGGGCTCATCAATGGACGGATATGGACTTTGAAAATCTTCACAACTTTGATTGGGAAATATTCTTTAACAAATTAATAAGAAGGATAAAAAGGGTGGTCCAATCAGGTGAGCTACGAACATCAAGAAGGTCATCCAGTTTTCAGATTTTGGCTCCCTTTTCTAATATTACTTTCCATGTTCAGGAACATGCTCAGGTGGAATAACTAGACTTTTGAAGATAACTGGTTGAAAGTTGACGAATGGATTGCCCCTGGTATTTCCCAGCTGGGCATGGTGCGAAGCAGGGCAACTCGTAACTCAGGTTATATTACTTCTCTTCACCATCATTTAGTAATTTATTGCAAAGAATCTACGGTGTAGATGATTAGTAGTTGCTATGCTAACATCTGTAACCTGTATGTGGTGATTTCACCTGAATGTGGTGAGAAATCACTAGTCAGATGTCCCTCGACCCCCAGTTATTCTTAGCTGTACAGAATTGAAATTTTTCCAGAGGTTCGATAAAAAAAATTAATGCCCCCACTTTTTTTATTATGTGGTGCGATCAATATGATGATAACCCACTTTTTCGAGTTGTGGCCTAAGTTCATCTTAGCTATCTTAGCAGTGAGGAAATACAAAAATTTCTGCTTGTCGGAATTTCATAGTTTGTCGGGATTTCATAAGTAAACATAATAACTATATTTTTCGGACTCGAACAATTTGTCGGACTCGGAATAATTTTTCAGAGATCAAACGCAATAACTATAGTAGCATCTGCATTAATTTACGGAAGCTAAATATTTTTTTCCGGCGTAGTAATTGTCGTTTTCTGTTGCGCTAGTTGGAAGTAATCGATCAATTGACGACAGAAATGTTCTGTGTTGTACGGAACTTCAGACTTTCTTCTTCTGATTGTGTCAATGCTGAGTTGTTTACTAGGATTGCAACTATGTATTGTATACCAATTTAATGAAGTTTAAACAAGTGAAACGGTATGGATGTGTGCAGGCTGTTGGATAACATTTGAAAGAACTTTGGTTAAAACTGAGCATTGTCTTTGACATTACCGGAAACCAAACATTTGGGTCATAATTAACTAAGAAGTTATGAAGGTGGCAATCAAGAAAAACATTGCTGAAATATTAACTTTGGTTAAAACTGAGCATCGTCTTTGACATTACCGGAAACCGAACATTTGGGTCATAATTAGCTGAGAAATTATGAAGGTGGCAATCAAGAAAAACAGTGCTGAAATATTATCTGCTTATCATAAATTTGACGAAAAAAATCAAAAATATACTATGTAACGTGTCAGAATGTAGGAACCAATAGGAAGGATAGATGTGGATATCATTTCTATATAATTCTCATCAAGTTTTAGTTCATTGAGAAAAAGCTATTTAATAAATATAAACACCGTAGAATTTTACTAGGATGAAAGAATTCAGATGCTTGGAGACTATTGGGTAAGACAAGCGATTCATAAGAAAGAATTCATGTGGGGGTTGATGCTTGTAAATCGTTGTCTCCAGTTAGAAAAGAAGTAAGAAAATGTATGATGATGAGGTGAAAAAGAAAGATTAAACCATGCCGGAAGTGTGGTTTGCTTCTTAGTTCTTATGTAAAACTTTAGACTAAAGCTCCTTTACCATACACTCTTTCTAGTGATAGTGACAATCCTAGATGTTTTCTTTTCACTTGGATTTTGATGAGAACAAATTGTTTTTGGAACTAAGAATGTAGTGTCTAGTTTAATTTTGACCATTTTCAGCCTTGCATGTTGTATGTGCTGGAGGCTAAACTTGATTTAGCCTAAATATATTTGAAGTCCAAAATAATCATACTAGTTAGATTAATTGTCAAACATTATTGTATTTATTAGTGGAGGCTAGTAGAATTATTAGCCTAATTAGTTAGTAATGTGGTAGAAGAATCTAGAGAAATGATGAAATGTGTATTACTAGAATTGTCCTACAAAATATATATAGGATGTTTCTAGTGGAGTGATCTCTAGATGATGAAATCTAGAATCCTCCTAGTCTCCCTATAAATAGGGACTTGTACTTTACCATTGTGTAAGTGTCCAAGTAAGTCTTCTAGTAAGCCTTATATCAAGTGTCTAAGTGAGTCTTCTATTAAGTCTCTAAAGAGTCCTAGCAAGTGTCCTATGAAGTCTTCTATTAAGACTTCTATGTAATGTACTAGAGTGTATCTAGTTGTTGTCCTCCACCAATTTGTATCAAGAAAAATCAATAGAAGTTCCTCTTCACTTGTGTTTCCATACTCTCTCTAACATTACCATCACTTCCCTCTTCCACCAAACTAACCCACCAAACACTTAGCCTACTAACTTCTTCCTCCATCCAACAAAGTGGTATCAGAGCCAGGTCGATAGCAAGATGGCGAATGTTTATGTCCAATGTCCTCGCCTCACCAAGGAGAACTATTTCACATGGGCGTTGCGCATGAAGGCTATTCTAGGCGCACATGGAGCATGGGATGTTGTGGAGAATGGCTACGAAGAGCTTGAAGGAGACTTGAGTCCAACTCAAAAAGAGAAATTAGAAGAGGTACGTAAGAAAGATAAAAAAGCTCTTGCCCTCATCCATTCTTCCTTAGATGACAACATGCTTGAGAAGATATTTTTTGCAACCACCTCCAAGAGAGCTTGGGAGATTCTTCAAAACTCTCAAATGGGTGGTGAGAGATTCAAGAAGTTGCAACTGCAAATCCTTAGAGGTGAGTTTGAATCTCTCCACATGAATAATTCGGAAACAATTTCGGATTATTTTTCTCGGGTTTTGAAAATTTCTAATAAAATGAAGAGATATGGGGATGAAATTTTAAGTGACAAATATATCGTTGAGAAAATATTACGCTCTTTGTCTTGTGATTTTGAGCATGTTGTCGTAGCCATTGAAGAATGTAGAGATGTTAGCAAGTTGTCCATTGATGAACTTATGGGCTCGCTACAAGCTCATGAGGAAAGAATGAAGAGGAGGAAAGAAGAGTCCATGGTGCTACAAAGCAACCTAAGTTGGAGAAGAAACTATATCAATGAAGAATGGCGAGGAGGAAGTGGATATGGAGAAAATCAAGGAGGAAGAGACGCAAAAAGAGGTTACAATCCATCTTATCAAGAGGAAATGGGCCAATGTTCCCACTCACAAAAGGAAGGAGGAAGTCCAAGAAACAAAAGAAAAAGGTATGGCAAATATCATTTGCAATGTTACAAGTGTTATAATTTTGGAGATTACGCTTCCGAGTGTCGTAGTAGCTCTAACCATGTAGGGAAAGATCATATGTTGTTGATGGCTCACCAAGAGCATGTTGTTGAAGTTGAGGAGATTACAAAATCTCCAAGTAAATCACGGAAGAATCTTGACCCCATTGTGTCAAGTAAAGATAAGATCTTTCCCACCAACAAGGATGAGCTTGAGGAGCATGAATACCAAGGAGGCATTAACATAGAAGAGATTCAAGATTTCATCGAGAAGGAAGAGGACGTGGCACATGAAGATCAAGAAAATTGGGACCACAAAGACATAAAAGAAGATGCAACATCCAATAATCAAGATGAAGATGGCTATCGAAACGAAGGAGGACACTTAGTGGAGGAGGTCCAAGAAGAAAGTCGCCAAGAGGTAAAGCCTACGCAATCCAAATATCTTGTTATTGAAGTAAATAAAGAGAGGGTAGACAATCGTTGCCTGCATCATGAAGAATTGAGAAGACACTCTTTGCTATTTGGATTGGAGAATTCTATATTTGACACCGGATGGGTGAATACGGAGAATTTTTTTAATGCGGGTGAAGAAGTTCCGATGAAGGAGATTAAGTCTCAAATCATGAAGACAAGAGACCTTGACAAATTCATGGCATTGCTCAAGAATGTCAAGAAGTGTAAGATTACAAAGAAGAAGAGGTTCAAGATTCTCACTTCCACCGAGATGGCAATGAAGGCCATTGCAATTGAAGGAGTTGGAGCTCACAAGAAAATTTAATTTTCCCCTCAAAGCTAAAATTCTAAATCAAGTTTAAGAGGGGGTGTTGGAGGCTAAACTTGATTTAGCCTAAATATATTTGAAGTCCAAAATAATCATACTAGTTAGATTAATTGTCAAACATTATTGTATTTATTAGTGGAGGCTAGTAGAATTATTAGCCTAATTAGTTAGTAATGTGGTAGAAGAATCTAGAGAAATGATGAAATGTGTATTACTAGAATTGTCCTACAAAATATATATAGGATGTTTCTAGTGGAGTGATCTCTAGATGATGAAATCTAGAATCCTCCTAGTCTCCCTATAAATAGGGACTTGTACTTTACCATTGTGTAAGTGTCCAAGTAAGTCTTCTAGTAAGCCTTATATCAAGTGTCTAAGTGAGTCTTCTATTAAGTCTCTAAAGAGTCCTAGCAAGTGTCCTATGAAGTCTTCTATTAAGACTTCTATGTAATGTACTAGAGTGTATCTAGTTGTTGTCCTCCACCAATTTTTATCAAGCAAAATCAATGGAAGTTCCTCTTCACTTGTGTTTCCATACTCTCTCTAACATTACCATCACTTCCCTCTTCCACCAAACTAACCCACCAAACACTTAGCCTACTAACTTCTTCCTCCATCCAACAGTATGTGTGTGTCTGTGTGACGTAAAGGTTAATTTGATAATTTCTGCATTTGTTTTTCAGATAATCTCATAATTGGTCTGGTTTTGCTGGGATTATCCCCATATAAACATAAATCAACATCTCTCTTGTCTCTTCTTTATAAGGGGATTTTTAAAAAAAATTAAAGCACTCATTGCAGCTAAGACTTCGATAGACATCGTAGCTGCAGTCATATAAAGCTTGTACGAGATAACCATCCTCAAAGTAGGCGCACTATTCCCTTCTCCCTTTTCAGTCATTTTGTTTCCTCATTACTTCGAAAAGCAACAATGGAGGAAAGCTAGCTACAGTGAGTGCAAATCCTTCAACAGGGAAAGGGATAGAGAATTATAAAATGACAAAAACAGTAAGGTTTTATGAAAGAAGAAAAAAAAGTGACATGATGGTCAAAGTAGAACGCTCCTGGAGGTCTAAAATGACTTTCACAAGAAGAAGCCAAAGAGTTAAAGTAATTTGGTATTACCTTTTTTACCAAACAACCAACAACAAACAAGACTTGAATAACAATTAACAATAAGACGCAGAACATTGAAGTAATTTAGATGAGCATTAACTCGGTTTGCTTTCTCATTAATGGTTTTGGTTGGGCGATAACCCTCGATGCAGTATAAAATAAGGTTGTTTTGATATGGAAGCATCAAACCTTGTACGAGATACCTTTACTAAGAGTAGTCGAGCTGTTTCTATTCTCGCTCTTTAGGTACATTTTAGTGTGGCTGCAGGGGATGTTCCTTGATTATGGTTCTATATAAACTTGTGAATTTGATCATCTAGAATCTAGATCCAGGTGGAAATTGTTTGATTTATTTATCCATGATGTTCTGTAATCTGTGTTGCTAATTTAATGTTTACATGTAGGTCTCTCATGGCTATTACATCACTTCTCGTCGCCCATGAATTTGAAAGAAGGTTGTACATGATACTTGCAATGCATCTTTGCTTTGATCCTCGGGAGGCCTTGAGGATATTGGCCTTTTGGTTATATCTGGAGCGTCTTGGCTTCAGAAACCCCGTAAAGGCAATTCTGTTGCTCCCCTGTATTCAGACCAGGCTAATTGCAGATGAGGCAATAACATGCCTCAACTACCTCAGCGCTCGTCCCTTTCCCTCTCCACCCCAAGTGAGTGATCTCCCACTCACAAAGTGCATAATCAGCGAAGTAATCAGTCTGCAGTTCCTGGGGGAGTACAGGTCCCATGTTATTACAGGCATTAGAGAGGTCACGCACACAGTGTGTAATCCTGCACTAATGGATATTGTGCAGGAAGCTGAAAAAATAAATGCTGCCAGGTGCTCAGCGGAGACGGATAGGATGATTGCATCCTTGCCGGACCCCGCTTCTCTTATCGGTGGAGATGGGTTTCTCACTCTTCCTTCGGCGGACCCTGATGACAGGGCCTTGTTTGTCACTTTTTCTCGGGCCTACCCGGTTGCCGAAATAGAGTTGTGCGACTTCTTCACCCAGTACTATGGGGTATCTGTTGAATCTCTCTATATGGAAGTAGTGAAGCCTGGTAAACAATCGATGTATGCTCGCGTTGTGTTCCGTTCACCTGATATTATTGAAGACATCCTCTCAGGGAAGGAGAAGGTTAAGTTTGTGATCAACAAAAAGCATGCTTGGATGCGCAAATTCGTGCCCAAGGGAAAGTGTGCCCCAACTGTCGCGCCCAAACTCCTCTCTGGCATAGTCAGGCGATGATCCTGAGTATTTGTGTTTTTTCCATTTGCAGCAGATGAAATATGTGATGTAAAAGCTCTTTATAGTTGTCTGTAAATGGAACTCCAAATAAAATTAAAATAAGACTCTGAGTTTTATAATATTTCTGTGCGTTAAACAATGAATTCCGTTTTCAGTCACTTACATATCATTTATTACTTCCAAGAGCAACAATGGGGTCAAATGTTAATGATGTGAACACAATTTTATCAACAGGGACATGGATAGAGAGGAGAAATAAGCAATCTGGATGCTTTTTCTTTGATTAACAAAAAAGATGTCATAGTCAAGGTGGATCAACTGCTGGTAAATTTAACAACTGAGCTTTAACCACAAGATGCCAGAATAATAAAGTTCCTCGAATCCAGGCAAGCCATGTATCTTCCCGTTCCTCTAACTGCTCCGTACATTTACTGTTCTTTTCTGTTGTTCTATATCGTTGTTGGACTCTGTAATCTTAAAGCTCTTATGCGTATGACCCTTGACTTGGGCTAGGTGATTCATTGGAGACCCTTGACTTGGGCTAGCGAACTGCACTTCTATTGTTTCGTTGCATCCTTCTTATTTCAGCGAATGGGCTTTAAGTCTAAACAATATTTTCTCATTATTTGGTGGTCTTGTTCAATTTTCAGAACTACACTTTAGTTGTCTGATCCAAATATTTCTCCATGAAGTACGACTGTTTTATCATACTTCAGCCTTCAATCTGTACTGCTCAGGACTCTGACTAGTCTTACTCATTGTTCCGTGTGCTCTCCCAGTGATAAGATAAATCACTTAGATTGCAATGACTTCTCCATGTCTGAAATGTCTGAAATATTCCTAGTTTCCATTTACTTATCCCCCCCCCCTTCATTCTCCCACATTTTTGCAATTTCATTAAATCCCCTGATTCCATCAAGGACAAGGATTCTCGCATACCTTCTGCAATTTTCTTCAGTTCTTCCCTGATTTTATGTCACTCCTGCACTCTAGGATATCCATATTTCCTATTTCATCAATTTTTAAAGAGGAAAGGTTGGTTAATTACTATTATTTTTACTGTAAGTTTGTGGACTTGGGTTTTTAGGTTTATGGTAATACAATTGATCTAATATAGAGAATAATGTAGACAGCAGAATTGGGATTACTTTAACGGGCCAAAAGCATTTGAGATGTTGAGATGTTTTATATATGGGTTCCAGAAAGAATTCACATTAAGGGACCATTCAGTGGCATTAAGTTTCTGAAATTCTGTATACTGAGGAACTCAGAGAGCTTGAAAGGCTAGGTTTTTGTACTTAATATAATGTCAGGAAGATGATGGTATTCAGAAGAATCATCTCATCAAGGGAGGCTATTGTAGTAAGACAAGTTCTTTATGGCTAGCTAGGTGTATACTGATTTTGGTATTATTCAATACCCTGAGTTACACATGTGATGTTTTATTTCTACGGAAATGTTGGTTATCTCTGTCGTATATTTGTCTATTTGTGCAAGAGTAAAGTGAGAGGGGTGTAGTCGAGTAATGCAGCATTTGGTGGAATCAAACTGATTTCATGCCTCTAATGTTGCTTTTCAGGTCTGATGATCGAGCATTCTGTTACCTCTAGAAGTGGCAGCTGAGCATGAAGCTGAGTCAAGCAAATCGTTACTCAGGTTGTATTACTGATCCTGGTCATAGTAGTATGTCTTTTATGATAACAGAAATCTACTGCTTTAAGTCATTACATAGAATGGTCTCAGCTGAAAGAAGTAAGAAAAATTTTCTCCTGTCCTGTTCAACAGATAAAAAGGAATGTGGCAGTCTTAGTCTGTTAGCGGAATATCCGTTGACGATCAAAAAAATTGTCTGGATGAAGTAATTGAACGCCGACAAAACATAAATGCTTCTACGGTTTATTATCATGATAGTAAAATTTTTGTTTGTTTCCGATGGTTTGTCGGAAAGTTTAAATGGTTTTCATAAATAATGGAACTTCATTTTATCGTACAAGAAGATTCTACTCGTACTAAGATTTATTTGTCCAACAATTTGTCGGAGAATAAACACTTGAAACTGATTGGTTAACGACAAAGTATCAGATGCTTTTATTGTCTGGAATCTGGACGGTGGGTCAGCGCCAAACTTTTTTACTAGTTGATAATAGTACATTTTTAACAAAGCAGTTTGCTTTATACGTACCAAACTTCTATTACTTTCATCTCCAGATATTGTGCCATTTAGCAGCTGTTTTTTAACTAATTAATGGTCAGTAAAACTGATTTAACAAAATAAACTTTGGATGAGCATGGATGCCTGGACGCTATTTGATGTGATATAGCAGAATTTTAGTTTAAGAATAAACACCCTCACTGATGTGTAGAAACTACAATCTGGTACCGATATGGCTCCTAATTAGTGAGCAAAAATTGATTGCAAGACAAATTGTAAGGAGCTCCTTGAGCTAAGATTTACATATTGGCTTCATTTTGGACTCTTATAACCTAAATCACATAGCAGAAGGTCAAATTCAGATAGCAATGCTATGCATAGTTCATTCATTTACGCATCACATAGAACAACCTATGGTTGAAGGGATCAAGAATAGAGGGAAATATGTTTTGAAAATCTTAATGTGGTTTGGGTAATTATGTTTGGTAAGGTAATGAAAATAATAGGCTAAATTGCACCGGAGGTACCCATATTTTGAAAAAACAGGCAAGTGGGTACCCGAATTTCAAAATCGAACACCACGGGTCCCAATTTTTGGATTTTCGAGCAAGTGGGTATCCAACGCTAACTGCCGTTACACTGAGTGGAAGGAATTAACACGTGTCATCCTACTCACCTAACGAGGGGTATTTGTGCACTTTGTGACACCCGTAACTTTACAAACCCGACCTGAACCGACCGTTTAACCCTCCCAACCTGGTAACAATACAATCACCACCTGAGTTTCTGGAATCTTCCCTTTCTTTATGTTCATCATCACCTTCATCACCATCTTCTTTCTTTTCTTCTTTCTTCAAGCACAACCACCACTACCACCACCAAAACGCCACCAATATACCTCCAACCTGATGTTGGTGGAGCATCCTCACCACCCGTGGAACTTTTCCCCTCGATCAATTAAAGGAAATTGTTGGGTATCAAGAGAGAAACCCGAGCATGAAGGTGATGAACCCCAGCTCTTATTTCATCAAATTCTCTTCAACCTTTGTAATTTGTCTCTTCTAACCGGTTGATTAGTGTTCCTCGTGCAAAGGCAAACCCAATGGACCCAAGTAAGATTGCTGACTCGGCGGATTTGCATACAGCCATCGGAATCCGATGCTCATAGCCGGAAACTGCTTGAAGTAATTTTCGAGTTCGGTGAAATCGAGTTTTGGGACTGTTTATCATCTCTTCTAGCTTCCTTTGAGGTTTATGATTGACTTAGTGTAATACCTCGTTTTAATAACAAGGGAAAATTTGATAGTTTTCATAAGGCTTGGGGGTTCATTTGATTTTATAAAAACTAAGGGGTTGTAATTGTCTTTTATAGAAGTTAAAGCGCGTAAATATTGTTTTCATATACATGTACGTATACAATATATTATCTCCAATTCGTATTATATCTAACCCGACAAGTATGATAGTATAACCCAGTAGTATATACAGTATATTTATACCTTATCCTATTTTATCTACAACCCGACCCGATAACCCAGTATAATGATATGTATAATACACAATACCCGTATTTTGATCCATCCCGACCTGAAACCCAGTGGGAAATTTCATTTTCCCTCCTTTCTCTTCTTACCCGACCCATCTCCATCCTCCTCATCTTTCCCTCTACCTTCTCAATTTCATCTATTTAAACTACCTTTTTTTCCATTTCACAAAGACCATCAGATAGTTTTTTTCTTCTTCTTATACTTCCATCTTCTTCTTTCTCATCACCAACAACACAACAGCCACAATTACCAACGCCACCTCCACCTCCATAGCTCTCTTTTCTCTCCCAAACTCTCTGCTCCCTCTACTGAATCAAAGCAGCAGCGGCAACAACAACAACAACAACAACAACAACAACAACAACAAAAGCCACTTCCACCATCACCACCACCGCCGTCGTGACTCCATTAACGCCGGCGAAAATTTGAGCCCGAGCAAAACGGCGATACCCACCCCTAAAGCTCGCTCCCATTCGTCTCCAGGAGGTCCAAAGAGGTTAGAAACAAGCTCAGTCGGAGCCAAGGAAGTCAGAATCATCGCAGGTGAACACCACCGCGAACCCACTTACAAGAGACCCGACCCGAGCTCCTCAACAATTTTTCTTAATTTTTTCGCATGGGTAAGCTCTAAACCCACCCTTAGTTCATTTATGATCATCAAAACCAAGTCTTGATAGTTAAATTTCATGGTCGGGTCAAGTTACATCTGCAGAAGATGGCACAAATGAAATGTCTAATAACTTGTGGGGGTTGTTCATGCATGATATGTAACTGGGGGGGAGCTAGGTGTATTTTACACAAGGGCATTAGTGCATCATTTTCGTTTTAGGTATATAGCATATGCTACTTGTATTTTCTGAAAACATATGGGAGATAGATGTCTTTTACATTCAGTTAAATCGACTGAAAAATATGAAAATTCAGTTTTTGTTTCCGATTTTTTAACTAATGCTTTATTACTAATTATAATAACTTATTTACTTATATAAGTCGCTTATATATTTCTATTTAAATATGAACGTATAAATTACATACAGTTTGATGATTAAGTAAAATGGTATTATTTACTAAATCACCTAGCCAACCGATAAGAATAAATAATTACTAATAAAATAATAAGTAGTACGATATTTATAGGTCTATTGATTAGGAGGTATATACGTGTAGGAGACGAGTTAGTAGACGGGATCTATCCATGAGAAATATTTTGAGCTATTTGTAGTTTCGACTTATAAGTTAATATGCCTAGCGTTGTGTGCATTTTCTTCTTTCGTGTATCACGTGCGTTATTTAAGAAATACTGCCATACATGATTCATTTTGAATCATTTACTTGCTTTTAAAAAAATTATACTTTGTAAGTATTACATGAAAAATGATAATCCAATACAAGAATCCAAAAGACCCCGCTAGAAGAACATTTTCTAGTGAGAAACGAGAAAATACCGATCAACCACGACTACCATGTCAAGCCTCAATTACCTCGTTTATGGGCCACAGTTATCAAAAGTACAGTACCGCTCATATGTTGGTCAAACAAAAACGTATCTCATAATCAAATACCGAATATCATGAAAAATTGCCACACCAACTTTACTTGGAGCTCCTTACTCAATATTATATATTGGAAGATTCTATGAAGTAAAAGACGTAATGACGTAAAAGGGAAGCTTTTGTGCGGGGGTTTGTACCATATCCCTGTTAGGATACGTTTCAAACAGATTGTGATTGGTTATTGTTATGTGGTTATGAGGCGTTGTGATGTGAACCTCATTGGGATAATGTTTTGGTTTTGATTATGCACATTATGAGGAAGTTGTTGTGGATCGGATATGGTCATTCCCCGTATCAACTAATTAATAAAATAATTTCCTGGACTCAATATCCTAATTATGAGAAAATGGAATGTTATCCTTTTGAGATATAAAAAGAGGAGTTGTGGAAACATTGCGAAGTACTTCTTTTCCGATTCCCCAAGATGGTCCATATAATTTGATTTGAAATATGAAAGTTATGCAATTGAAATTGTTATAGAATTTGACAAAGCAAACAGCACAAATGTTATTCCCACAAATTTTTGATATTTATGAGCGAACTCTTTATTCCTGACTCATGCCTCATAATCTCTTTATTTTTTATGGGTGTTAGCTAACTCAGCCGTTTGCTAATAATTTTCTTCAAAACTCTGTCGACTTTTGCCATTTTAAAACCGCATGTCATAACTCAAGGTGGGAGACGTTCACAACGCCGCTGGCTGGGGATTAAGTTGTTTAGTACTTCACCTAACGTTTTTCATTTTGTATATTAATGTACTTGTACCTTTCAGACAATGTCACTAGTTTATCCTGAATATATAATAAGTTATATTTCGATTATCGATGGTTGTACTAACTGTGAACCCGCGATCCTGCACTGTTCCCGATGGAGTTTATCACCTCGGACGGAGACATCTCTCCAAACATGCGGGCCTTGTGATTTGGGGGGGGGGTGTTGTACTTAGAGTGCAATAGCATATTGTAACTGTGAAGAATAGGGCATTACCGGGCTGCTTTGTTGCCGGAATCCTCCATGGCCAATGAGTTCTTCGAAGCTTTGGCCGGAAAGTTGTAATCTACTCGTTCCTTCACCGTTTTCATTTCCAGCTGCGTCCACGTGATCCTATTAGCGTCGTGAGTACATAAGAGGTATTAAAACATGCCCAAATTATAGTATCTTGATGTTTGGTTTGTGTATTCATTGTATTGCTACCGGGTTGGGGAGGGTAGGTTTTGTGAGGGTACGGGTGTCACAATTACACAAATACCCCCGGTTAGGTTACTAGGACACGTGTTAATTCCGTCCACTTAGTGTATTGGCAGTTAGCGTTAGGTACCTACTTGCTCGAAAATCCAAAATTTCGGACCCGTGGTGCTCGATCTGAAATTTGAGTACTCACTTGTCTTTTTCAAAATATGGGTACCTCCGGTGCAATTTAGCCAATATTATAAGGTTGTTTCAATGCCTATTTAACATTTTTGAGAGAAATTACATCATATAAACGGGCTTCGAACCCGCGACTTCTTGCAGGAGCTTTAAATATTCTACCACTCAGCTAGCACATATTTGCAACATAAATTAGCATTCATTAAGTAAATTCTCTTCTTTTTTAGAAAAAAAAATATTTTAATACTAATTGTTCTTCATTAAGTAATCTTTTTTCATTGAGTAAATTCTCCTTTTGGTTCTTCATATATTTTCTTAAAATCGATTTAATACTGATCTTTCTCAAAAAAAAAGTCATAAAAAACTTATTTTACTCTTTTTTTCGAAAACTTGTTTTAGATAACTATTTATTATTTTATAAGACTAAAAAAAAAACATAGTTTTTTTCTAACTTCATTTTTTTATCTTTTTATTCCTTAAAATTATTTTCAAAGATAAAATAAATTTAAGTAAAACAACATTTTGGATTCTCTCTCTCTCTCTTTCTTTTATTTCCACTAAAAATGTAACTAAGTTTTTTTTAGAAAACTTGCACAAATAAATAATATTTTTATATTTTTCTAAGAAAAAGATTTAAAGTCCTTAATTTTAGGTAAAGAAAACGGGTCTTGGTAGTATTTCCTATGCAGTGGCATAAAAATGTAGACCTCATAAGATTTCTGCTAGTCTAACCGGTTTCCTAAATTCTTCATCCATTTTTTAGGAATTACATCATATCCTACGTTTAGCGGGGTTCGAACCGGCATATCATGCAGGGGTTTCAAATGCTCTACCAGTGAGCTAGCACCCATTAGCTTCATTCACTTATTTTGTTTTTCTTCTTCTTCACTTTTCGTCATTTATCTACGAATGTCACTATGGACGTGTCGTAACCTTCGGATGTTCGACGGTTTGGTGCACGATGCGAATCACGTCTCCGGAATGATCACTTCTCAACTGATGACGAATGCAGTACTGGGGTCGCCTCGAGCTAGAGGTGGTACGATAGAACAGGCTTCCTCGGTGAATCGGTCGAGTAGCAGTGAGGGGATGGAGATCTAGAAGCCTTCGGTGGATGATTTCACGAAGCTGGACACAGATGGCGCATGTAAGGACGATGATGGGGGGAGGGGTGGGGCTTTCAGCGCTGTGCTGCGTGATTCAAATGGGAGCTAGGTTTCTGATATGGCAGGACCGCTTTGGATGGTGGGTACGTGCAGTTGGCAGAGGCAGTAGCTATAGGGGAAGGATTTGCTTCAGTCCAACGTATGGGTCTTCGAAAGCAGAAAGTTGAAGCCGACTTTCAAAAATTTTTCAATGATCTCGTGCTTCAGTCACCTGTTGAGGATCGTACTTGTTATGGGATTGTGATGGAAGAATGCAAAAAGATACTTAGCTCTTTTCAACAAGTGAAGGAAGATTGCAAAAAGATACTTAGCTCTTTTCAACAGTTGAAAGGTTCACTGGTGCTCTAGAATGGCAAATATGATGGCGCATAGATGTGCAAAGGTAGGAAGGTTCTTAGTAAAAGCTAAAGTATGGATGAATTGCGTCCCTCCAAAACCACCATCCTTCTTGTACCTAACCTTAGCATCCAACTTCTCTCTGAAAAAATAAATAAAAAGTTTTTAAAAAAAAAGAAAGAAAAACTTAGCATCCTACCCTTGAAAAAGAAGTATGGCATCCTACAAAACCCTAGCCTCTCCCTTGTTCTCTCACAACACTTAGAAACCCCACCCATTCGACACTCTTTCTGTTTATCTCTCCTTCACGAAACAGAACCCACCTTGATGTTTTCCATCTCCAGCGAAGACCCTGAAGCCCCACACTCTCTCTCCGTCAGTCGATCTCCCACTCTCGTCCCTCTTGTTGCAGTGATCGGTCAGACCCTGGAAAAAGACCAGACCCGTAATAAGCGGCGCCACCCTGTCAGACCCACGGGGTTTCTCCGACCGGAAACAGAAGGAGCAGGTGGATTACCTTCTCACTTAAGCAAACTTCACAAATCTGTGGGTATGGATCCAAATCATTGGATTACCTACTCACTTAATCCATGAAGATATTGGAGAGGTGATAGCATCATCATTTGGTGAAGTGGACTATGTTATAACCCATTTAGATGGAGAGGAGAAGGACAGATGCATCCGAGCGAAGGTATGTATCAAGACGTATAGGCCCCTTCGGTGAAGAGCTTTTGTCAAAACTAAGGATGGAGAACAATGCGGGGTCAATCTCAGATTTGAGAGGATTCCTCGGGTCTGATAATGGTGTGGTATTGTTGATCATACGACCACGAAAAGCCCAAAACGAACTGAGATGATAGAGAAAAACCAAAACCCATAGTTTGGCCCATGGGTGCTCGGTAAACGGTCATAAAAGAGGAAGAACACCAATCAAACTACCATCGATGGAAAGCGGCAAGCAGTGGAAGGGAAGAGGCGTAATTTCAAAGCGGAAAAGTCGGGGCCTGGAGTAAATCCCGGGAAATTTCTTTCAATATTTGGGGAGAAGTTAAAGGGTCAGAGATGGAAATCCAAATCAGGACCAAATCAAGGGGATAAGGGTCAAATGATTGCGATTAATCAAGAATATTTTCCTAAACAATCTCTATCGAAATTCAATCTCTCGGGATTGGATACGAGCAAAGAGATTAGGCTGGGGCCAAATCAAAAACTTACCAATCCCTTTACAAGTATCGAAACCAATATCCCAGCGCATATCCGATTCGGGGCTAAGCCAAGCCCGAATAGGAAAAATCGTGTCAATATCAAGGAGAGGGCCAGAAATAAAGCAAATGAGAAGAAGAACACAGAAGAAGACCCGAGCTCAATGAAAAGAAAAAACACAAGCCACTCTCTCATGATAGTGACGGAAGATGGGCTAACTGTGTTAGGGGGTAAGAGAAGCTGCAACAACAACAAAGATCAAGGAGAGGCAGAGAACCAAAGTAACCTGACAGCAGACGCTACAAACCCGACCATGGAAAATACAGTGATGGTGGAGGAGAACGATATGGAGGAGAACGATATGGCATTGGGAAATACAATCGAACCAGAGGTGGAGTCTGCTAAGCAGCTCTGCCTAGAGCAATGAGTTCCCTAAGCTGGAACGTGCGGGGTTAGGCAACCCCAGCCACATCACATCCCTTTGCGATATGGTGAAGGACTGCCGTCCAAATCTCGTTTTCTTGGTGGAAACGGAATGGCTCGATTATGAGATGGATATTATTTGAAGAAACGTGGGGTATGAAAATGGAGAGTATGTCAACTGCAACGGAAGAAGTGGTGGACTTTCTCTTGGGACGATAAATTAGAGGTAGAAATAATATATCGTTCCTTCTATGTTATTCATTGCTCTTTTCATTGGTGAAATGACAATATCTCCTGGATTTTTACGGGATTTTATGGTGATCCCGAAAAAATGAACCGAAACATTCATGGAATGTTCTTAGGCGCCTAAAACCATATGGGGATGCCCCTTGGTGTGTTATGGGAGACTCCAGTGAAGTGATATCACAAACCGAGAAGGAATGTGGTAGAGATGTTACCACCAGCCAAGTTACACCATTGGAGACAACACTCCAGGAGTGCAACTTGAAGGACCTTGGTTTTATGGGAAACTCAAATACTTGGAACAATAATCAAGATGATGATGCTAACATCCGAGAAATACTTGACCGCGTAGTGGCCAATCTCAAATGGAGGACAATCTATGGGAATGCTAGGGTAAATCATCTTATTTGCTCATCATCGGACCATAATCCGATTAACTTCGTTTTGATAAATCTAGTCAAAACCAGGTGAATCTGGGACCACGCAGATTTTTCTTTGAGGCAGCTTATGTAACACCCCTTGGTTCCCAGACTTTCCGTTCCGGACCGGAGAGCCCGGGTGGGTGCTACTTAATATGAAACAGTGGAAATCAAGAACAAACACTGCCATAGATATATATAACATACGATAATAAGTTTCACACATCGTCTTAAAATATTATTACACAAAGTGATGAGTCTAAGAGTTTGATTTACTAGACATGCTGATAAAACTAGGTGAGTCCGCGTTTTCCCCGTTCTAAGCCAAGCCTTCTCCATCTAGACCTGCGGTGGGAATTAAAACAGGAACCGCAGTTTCTAAAGTCAGCAATGAAATACTGAATGAGTAACACCCAAGCACGTAAATCGGGAACGAGGTATTTTAACTCAAGTAACAAAATAAATGGACGAAGAGTAAATATTTCACAAGTATTTAACTTCAAATGGAAATGCAGCGGAAGTAAAAGACAGTGTAATAGTAAGACATTTCCGAGTTCTCGTAAGTTTTCAGAAAATCTCCAATAGTCACAATTAAATCCATATCCAATATCCAAACCATTTAATCTCAATATTTCCATTTCCATTAATATCCAATATCCAAACCATAAAATCCATTAGTTGATACGGGGAAGAATAATCCATCACAAGCATCCAAGACCTTAATTGCTGGCACCCCCCTAAGACTTCTTGCGGCCAAAGAGGTGAGTACATGGAGCGACTCGGCAGGTTGCGACCGGGTTAAAGTACACAGGCCGAGTGGACAAAGCCAACACGACAATAATAATCACAGGCCGAGTGGACGAAGCCAACACGACAATAATAATCACAGGCCGAGTGGCAAAAGCCAACACGACAATAATAATAAGTTTTCCCCGCACAACTCTTTCCACTTTACGTTATTACGCGTTATTATTTTCACGTGTCAATTTCAAAGAAAATACCTCAACACAATCCAAATTTCAAGTAAAGCATGTATGTCATAAAACACATTTTGAGACAAATTATAAAATCATATTTCGACACGAAAGAAGCTGGGCGCGCTAGACTTGGCATGTTTAGTCACCTTGATAATACGGCTAATATCACGTCGGCTTTCACACGTAGACGTAACCTTCGTCTATAAACTCGTCACCTACAGTTATAATTTCAAAATCAATCACAAGTCCAAGTATGATTTGTGAAATGCTAAATTCCTAACAAGTCTCATTTTTTTCAGAACTCCATTAATTTATAGTATACAATATTTATATAATAAACCGACGACGTAAACCACAACTATACACATATTTATTTATTTATTATTTATTTATTTTCCTCATAGAAAATCACTACTTATATAAATACTAGCTCTTTCAATTTATTAAGTAGGAAATCACATATTAAATTTATACACTTTCATAATTAGAAAATATTAATTTATTATACAACACATTTATTTGTAAGTGACTACAAAGATTTAATTCCAATTAATTTAATTATAGCTAATTATTTATTGGAAAATATACATTCTATAAGAATTAGATTCACCAAAAATATTTATTCTAAGAAAAAAAGTTTTTAGTCATACATAATTATAGCTTCATTTTTGAGAAACAATTTCTAATATCTACAAATAATAATCAAGTTTTTATCTATTTATAAATAAAGGATTTTTCTTAAAAGTTATTTTCCTATTTAACTAACTTATTTTGTGTTAGCAATATTAAGCAAATAACATATTTTACTCAAAACACTAGTTTATAAGCATTTAGAAAATATTTATTTAACAACATATATTTTTATTTGGCTTATTTTCCAAGAAAATCAACAATATTGTATGTTAAATAACTCCCACATAGTTTCAAATAGCCAATTTTTATTTTAAATAATTAAAATATTATTTAGAAATGTTAGGAAATAATTTTAGTCTAAAAAATAGCATTTTAAATTTTATGATTCATATGCAGTTTAGGTATTTAACAACTAGATCCCCCAAGTTTTGATAAAAGACACATAATAGCCTTTCCACCAACACTAGCATTTTATATGTGGTAGATTCTACCCTTCAAGTTTCTGAAACTACACTTTAACCCCTGTTTCAAGAACACCTAACACCCAATCGATCCAAGTTCGGATTTAGCCATTAAAATTGCAGTTTGATTATCAAAAACGAATCAGAGGAGGATTTAGAAGTTACCCACACCAAAAATCACGAAAAACGATTGAGAATTGGGTCCGATTGAGGTTGCCGTCGAGGTGGGTCGGCGATGATGAACGATTCCGGCGATTGAGGCGTTCTTGGCTTCGATTGGCAGCGGTTAAAGCTTCATCGGACCTCTGGGAGTTGATTAGGATCGATTCGAGGGATTGGGTATCGTCGGATAGCTCGGGTCGATCTTCTCGCCGGCGTTAATGGAGGTCGCCGGAGTTGTGGTGGCTCTGGGCGGTTTCTGCAGTGGTTCACTGCTGTGGTGGCTTCCCTTTGGCTCGAAACAGAGAGGGGAGGGAAGAGAGAGTCGAAATAGAGGGAGAGCAGAGAGGTGCAGGTGGTGGTGGCGGTCGTTCTTGGCGTCGGGGACCTCGCCGGAGACGGCAGCGGCCCTGTGCCGCTGCTGCTTCTGCTGGGTTTTCGCTGGCTAATCCAGAGAGGAGAGAGAGAGACAGAGGGAGAGATCAGGGGTGGTGAGGGGGAGATTGATGTGGCTGGTGGTGGTGGCGTCACCGACGGGGAGGCAGCAGCTTTGCCGCTGCTGCTGCTTCCTCTGTTTTCGTCAGGCATAACAGGGGAGAGGGAGAGAGAGACAGAGAGAGGAAGAGAGGTGGAGGAGGATGTGGTGGTGGCAGTGATGGCGTTGCCGGTGATGGAGGTGGTGGTGTTGTTGGTGGTGGTGACCGGTGAGAAGAGAGGGAGGGGCTGCTGGGTTTTTGAAGGAGGGGTTGAAGAAGAAGACAAAACTCTTGTTATTTGGGAAATTCACCAGTGGATTGAGTGAACTGGTGGAGAAAGCTTCTTCTCTATTTTTTTTATTTAATTTATTTATTCAGTTTTTATTTTGAGTTTATTAATTAATTCACTTTTATTTATTCACCCTCTAGGTATATAATTCTCTTCAAACTACAACTACCACCCCCCCTACATCAACTAGTATATCTTTTCTTTAAACTACAAATACCTCCCCAATTCGCATTTAAACTTCACGATTTGCTAGTATCTCACCCGTATAAAAACGCGGTATTACAGCCTAGCTTCAAGATGATGATTGCAAAACTGAAGTTGAACGTTTGTTGAAAAATGGGCCAAACAGTGTTACTGAAAAGCTTACGGACTGTGCAGAAAAAACTAAAAGTCTGGAGCAATGAAAAATTCGGTAATGTTAAAAGGAATATTCGTGATCAAGTCAATAGAGGACAGTCGGAATAATAGAGGGAAATATGTGTTTACTTTTATCGCTGAAAATCAAGTCAATAGATGGAAGATGTGTTTACTCGTTTGGAAGATATGGAACAGTCGGAATAATCAGATTTTCACAAAGAAGAGTCCAAATATTAATTCAATCACCTCAGAAGTTATTCAACGGCTTGGAGAACTTACAGAAATGGTGCATGTCAGATCGGAAGATAGGTCGGCTCAGATCTGTCCAAAACCCACAAAGGTGGCAAGACGGTTGCCGCCGGCGGGCTGGTTCGCCATCAATACCGATGCTGCGTGGAATCAGATCCAGAAGAAAAGCAGCGATCGGAGTTGTGGTCAGAAATGAGAAGGGCATCTTCATCGTCGGCCGCTCCAAATCCATCGCCTTTGCTATTTCTGCGAAAGCAGCAAAAGCTAAAGCTATCACAGAGGGCGCGAAGCTCGTCATGGAAATGGATCTGGAGCGTATTCAGCTAGACACATATTTTTTCTCTCTAGCTAGAGAGATGAAGAACAGAGAAATGAGGAAAGAGCCAGAAGACAACATAGAAGTGGAGAAGCTTCTCGATGAATGTTGACTATATCTGCAGGCAACAAACCGTCATAGAACACTTCACGTTCTGAGAGAGGCGAACAGACCGGCCCACACTTTTAACACTAAGGCTATGGGCTTTATAAATGAGATGACCTGGTGGAAGACCCAACCGCCTGATTGGGCTTATGAAGTTTTTTATGATGATATTTTGGGCCAACTGGCTACAATTTCGTAATTAATCCAATTGGAGTTTCTATAAAAAAAAATTATTGTTTTGTTTTTTTTCTCTCATTTCTAGTTTTTTAGTAGTCTATTTCTAAAATATTAAATTTCTGTTTTTATGGACGAAAATACACTTGAGCCCAGTTGTAGATTGCAAACAATTAACAACTAGACATTGATTATGTGAATTTTGAAAATGGAGGTGGTAAGTGAATTATTACCCATACTGGGGGTGAGTAATAAGTAATTGATCCTTTCGTGTATACATACTTTGGACGGTGAGATTTGTCACCTTGTTATAGGTTAAAGGCCTGGGCAGAAGATCAGATGAGTTTGCAACATTTTCATTTTTTTAGCATAAAAGAGAAAATCACATTAAAGAGAATAGATCATACACAAGGAGCCAACTTAAACTAGCCAAACGAACCTAAGAAGACAACCTAAGCATAGACAGCTTAACAAACAACCATAGACAGCTTAACGAACAACCTAGAATCCACAGCCATAAAGAGGCTAAACAAAACAGAGAGAAACTAAAACGAAGTTGTGGCCATGCCATCACAGAGAGAAACTAAAAGGAAGTTGTGGCCATGCCATCATTTAGGATGAAGGTTACACAACAAAGTATCATGCGAATTCTGAAGGTCCAGCAGCTTCATTCTCCAAAAGGGGGGAAGCTTCTTCCAGTTTGCATCATCCTTGGACCTGAGAATCTGAAGAGTAGAAATAACAACTCGATTAGGGATGTGGACATTAAAATGATGATAACTTTTGTGGCACATAGCTCTTAAAGCAACATTTTCATTAGGCCATGAATTCTTGACAAATTCACATGAACTTGTTATCATATAATAGAATGTATGTAATTGATTCTTAAAAAAAGAATAGAGTGAAATCGAATTATAAAAAATAACTAAACAAATGAATTACATGCAAAAATTTAAGGGTAAAGGACACTTTCATCCCCTCTAATTTCATTGAAGGACACTTTCACCCCCTTCAGTTTTGAAAAGGACACTTTCACCCCTTTAGTGTGCCAAAATTTAAGTAATTTACACTCTCTGACTCTCTGACTGAGACGTTCTTAGGGCTAGTTTGGTAATGCTGTGGCGGTTTAGAAAGCTGCTGTGTAGGAAGTACTGTGAGAAAGCTGCTGTGAGAATCTGCACAAAAAGTGTTTGGTAAACTCCGTATATAACCTGATGTGGAAAAGCACTTTTGATATTTTTTTGTTGGGTAAAAGACAAAAACCACCCCTTGAGTATGGGGTATATACAAAAAAACCCCTCGTGTTCGGGGATATACAAAGACCACCCCTGTGAGAGTTAGTTGTTGATGACACACTAACGGAAGGGTAAAAAGACATAATTACCCTCACATTGGGAAAAAATGCCGCATTATAAATAGCTTTTTCTCCTTCTCTTCCTCACTAACCCTAGACGCCTCCCTTCCTTCCCAACTCTCTCTTTCTCTCTTTCCTTCACGTCCCTCTGCTAGCTCCACGACCTCCATCTCCTTCCCACCTCTCTCTCTCTCTCTCTCTCTCTCTCTCTCTCTCTATCTCTCTCTCTCTCTCTCTCTCTCTCCCTCCCTCCCTCCCTCCCCGTCCCCTTGCCGAACGGCGGTGACCAATTCAAACCAACGAACCAAAAAATTGACCGGATCCATTTTTGGATCTGTTCAGATGAATCTCCCGATCGGTTCCGTAATTGTCGGAGACGCCTTCCCCGTCGTCGACGCAGAGGACCGGAGCGGCGATGTCCTTGTCGGAGTTGGCCCTGAGGTGGGGGGGGAGCATTTGGAGCTGAGGTAAGTGGCGTTGGTCCCATGGTTTCTGGGTCCGGCGCCGTCGATGGTCGAAGAACACTGGTTGTCTCTTGTCGGAGGTTCAAACCCACCATCAGCTCTGTTCTCTCTCTCTAGATCCGGTGACCTTCACAGATAGTGGGTCGACCATTTCGATTCCGCCCCTGTCTCTGTATCATCGTCGATTTGGGGACACTTTCCCGTCTCTGTGCATCGTCGGCGTCTTCGAAGAATTCAGTCCCTAAATTGAATTCTGGTTTCATCAGGTGGGACAAGACGAGAAAGGGGCGAGAGAGGAGGGGTTTTCGGTTCCGATTTGAAAGCCGATGAATCTTACATTTGGGTGTTCAAGAAGATTTTTTTTCTTTCTTATTTTTTTTTGGTTTTTTGGTCTGTAAATCTGTACTTCCTTCATTATTTCTTCTTCTCCTTCTGCTATGTGTTTCTTTGTGGTGGTGGTGGTGGTGGTGGTGTTTCTGGTAGTGTTGGTTGCGTGGTGGTGGTGGTTTTGGTGTAATGGTTGTTGTGGTTTTGGTTTTGGTGGTGGTTTTGGTGTAATGGTTGTTAGTTTAAGTAGTGAATGGAGGAAGTTTGGGCTTTTGTGATGGTGGTGTTCCAGGTGGGGATCGATGGTGGCGGTGGCGGAGGTTGTTTTGTTGTGGTTGTGTTGATGGTCACTGTGAGTTGTGAGCAGTGGTGAATGGAATGGTGGACATGAGTTTGTTTTGAATTGGAGAAATATGGGTGTTTGTGTTGGTGGTCGGTGTTGGTGGTGAATCGATGGTGGTGGAGGTGGAGGTGATGGTCAAGAACACCAAGAACATGACCAAAATAAAATAAAAAATACAGGTAGGGGCAAAATGGTCATAAAAAGGACAAGTTGCACCCCCATACTTACTGATTGTAACAGAAGGGTGTTTTTCGTCTAACGTCCATCCACTGAATGGGGTGGTTTTTGTCTCGACAGGGGTGGTCTTTGTATATCCCCGAACACGAGGGGTTTTTTTGTATATACCCCATACTCAAGGGGTGGTTTTTGTCTTTTACCCTTTTTTGTTTGGTAATTAGTGTTTTACACTTGTTGTAAATGTCGAAACGACCATTTCAGACATTATATAATAAATATAACTTAAACAATAATATTTATTAATGGATAATGATGTCAAATAATAAATTAATTAAAAATGCAGGTCTAGAAAGCAACCCCTCCCCTGCTTTTCAAAAGCTGCTGTGGGGAAGCGATTATTTTCTAGAAAGTAGGAAAATAAAAATTTCCCAAACACATAAATACTGCTTTTGGATTTGTAAAGCAACGTTCTAGAAAGAAAAAGCATTACCAAACGGACTCTTAGTCTGGGAGCGGGGTTTGTCATTGGAAATAAATTTAGAGAACAATTCGACTCTCAGATCATACAAAAAGTCTAATATATCATGGAGTAGTGTCTACAATTTTCATAATATGTTTGACAATTATGTCCCAAATATTGCTTTTACTGACGGTTTCTAATCCCATGCAAACAATGTAACAATATGAGGTGTAAATTTTTCGAAGTTCATCACACTAGAGGGGTGAAAATCTATTTTTTGAAACTATATGGGGTAAAAGTGTCCTTCATTGAAACTAGAAAGGTTTATTTTGTCTTTTACCCAACTTAAATACAAAAAAATTACTTTCGGCTATGAAGCCGATTTATGCCGTATGTTAATCACTACCGGCTCTCTTCAGATTCTCAGGTCCAAGGAGGATGCAAACTGGAATAAGCAGACGGTGGTGGTGGTGGTGGTTTTTTTTTTTTTGTCCTTGATTTGGTATGACTATTTTTGGGGGTAAAAAACCCTAATTTCTTATCAACAAGTCGCAGTGCTAATTTTGCAGCCTAATTGTTCTCTCTCTCTCTCTCTCTCTCTCTCTCTCTCTCAAATGAAGGCTCACACTATCACACACCCACGCTGATGCTGCTGATGTTTCTGTTGCCGGTGCTGGTTCAACACCACGAAATTGTCGATGATGATGATGATGATTATGCCGATGAATGATTCTCTGGGAAAAATTAGGAAGGTTGGTTGATTCTTTACAAACTATAAAGAGTTAGTACTTGATTTGGCTTAAGTATTCCATAGTTAATGTGTGGAAGATCATCAACTGTAGAAGGTCTTGGGCCTAGTTTCACTTAGGATTGCAAGTGTGCATACTGATGTTCATTATTTTAAAGTAAACAATTCTTGCTGAAGTTTTCAATTTCCAAGTTTGTGTGAACTATTTTGTTATCCTATTGTGCGAAGAGAATAAACCCACGCCGTAGCCGGAACATCTTAAGCTCCGAGTTAATATGGGCGCTTCCTTCAGATGGTACGTTGTGGTAACTATCCAAGTTCATGGATGAGATGAAACTGATTTTTAAGTGTATGGTACAGTTGTTTAGTAGTAATAGAAGTTTAACTCGAATCAAATTTCTTACCGTTTCTAAGAATGTTTTCCATCTACTTGGTTGTTCTCTTGAAGTTTCTGTGGTTGGAGACATACTAAGGTGGGATAGCTGGCTGATCGTGGAGCGGAGTAGTCCAGTTTTTTTTGCTCAGGTTTGTTGCTTCTCCTCATAATGTCCCTATGTTAATATTGTGTAGTTAACATGTGCCAAAGAGTCATAAACGCTGTTAATTGCAACTTGACATTCCTTACATTTTTAAATGGTAAAGGTTCCACCGTACATCGTTTGCTCCAAGTCTCCATTTGTTTGCTCCAAGTACTTGTCCAGGTTGCTATGTTAGTTAGTCTCAGCTGTGAGAGAATGTGAAATTTTGTCCTCAAGTTTGATTGATTAGATGAATATGTCTCTCTTTCGCAACTCCGACTTGCCACATTAGTTAATCTCAGCTATATGCAAAAATGGGAAGTTTGAGGGCGAATGAGTGTGGTCCTCAGCTTGTCAATAATGTGAAGTAATCTATATCTATATATATATAAAAGCAGACAAGTGCTCCGGTTGAACCTCGAATTGCCATGTGTAATGTAACTTTAATTGTGGTTATGCCATGTCAATTCCTAAGTGGAAGATGAATCCTATGAAATCCAATAAAATTGGAACATGTCATATTGTATCCTAGGTGGAACATGCAATATTGTAATATCAGTTACATATCATAAAGAGAGTGTAATGGTCCAAATGGTGTATTAATTTCTTGGTTAATGGATGTAATTGCTGATTTATACTCCAATAAATTCCAACAGTTTTTTCCTAACTCACGGAAGAATATAGATGTGAAAGTAAGGAATCTTTATTCTTCAAAAAAAAGGTAAGGAATTTTCGCTAATGAGAATCCAAATC
The DNA here is from genome assembly GCA_023055425.1 of Linanthus parryae. Lineage (NCBI taxonomy): Eukaryota > Viridiplantae > Streptophyta > Magnoliopsida > Ericales > Polemoniaceae > Linanthus > Linanthus parryae. Next base: position 119,490,446 of record JALGPY010000004.1, on the reverse strand, counting down.
TTCTTTCTGGTGTTCAGTGCAAGTTCTATGAAAGCCTATTGCATAAATGGAAATTCAAATTAGTTTATATCCTCATCGTACAAAGGTGAATTCATATTTTTGTATATGCATCCCTATTTTGTGTTTTTGTTACATAATCTTCTTTTCTCATTGTAGTTTTTTAGTTGTTTTTTTATATGCTACAGAGTTTTACAACTATCTATGGTTGCGAAAACTGGATCTCCTCTTTTAAATTTTTTGAGAGATTTAAGCCATATTATTCCAGTGTTAGTCATAGGCTTTGTTATGATGTATTTTACTCGAGTAAAATGTTGATGGTCATATGACATTATGATTATTTTGTTTCTTACTATACCTGACTATAATAACAATTATCAGGACCAGACACATGGTTTAGATTTTTAAGTACAAACAAATATGCATCATTTGCATCATTGTGTAGTTTGCCAAATTTTAGAGATCTCACTCTTGTCTCCCTCTCATCTATTTACTTATTTTAGTTAGACATTGGGGTAATAATAAATCAATATGTAACCTCCTCAATTTGCATGAAATTTGCATTTCACTCATGAAATTTGTAAATTTTTAAAGTTATACTAATAAAGTTAGAATCATGGATATAAAGAAAGTAAACTAAACAAATAAAAAGCTTTTTTAATTGATTGATTCTACCCAGTTTCTAAATTTGAAAAAGCTGAAAATAGTATATAAGTGTAATTTCATTTGTAAGCAAAAGAAGATGATTCCAAAGTTTCTCCAACCTTTGAAGTTTCCTTCTTTTTCTTGATCCTAGATGAATTCATGTTTGGAGGCATACCCGGAATGTTTTTCAGATTTTTGACTTTTCCCCGAGTTATAGATGTCTGACTTTCTTTTCCTTATCATGAAATTATTAACATACTACAAGACCACAATACCACATAACATTTTTCTTCAATCCTTCAAAGTTTCGGTGGATGAACAACAAACATCCACCAATCAGCATGATAAATGTAATAGGATATCTTACACGATGGTTTCACCAGTTAGTATCTTTTTTTAGACAGTTTCACCTGTTTGTATTAGAATTTGCTTTTGTAGAATTCTATCGCGTGGCCAATAATACACAAGCAACTTTTTCTTATTGTGGTTGCTAAGTAAGACTCTGGGTTTTCACGGGCCAAATGAAATTACGACACCTAATTCTTCAATATATTTTATTTGAACAATAAAATCACAGCTGATTTTGTATTTTAACACAACATACTGTAGATACAAAAGCCATAATTAGTAGGAAAATATCAGGTTACTTCTCAAAAAAAAAAAAAGGATTGGGTTTGATCAAATGAAGCAGATTAACATTTCTTATTCCTATCCTGCCCCACGGTATCGTGAATTTAGATCGAGTCTTCCTGATCCGTGGGCGCTCATACATCAGTGCAGATTCAAGGAATGTTAGTGCACACCTAGCTGGAATACTAAAAAACGCATTTCTTTCAAAAGACAACTCTCGGTATTCATTATTTTCTTAATTGTATTGCTATGTCAATTTAACTTGTGACTACAATATGAGATAAGAATCATAGTTTATTTTAACTAAATCTATATCTATGTATATATAAGCAGAGAACTGCTCTGGTTAAATATCAATTCGTCATTTTCATTAAATATTTCTCCTTAATTTGACCTTTGTCATGCCCACTGGCACTTGGCCAATAATTACTCGCCAAATGACATTTTACTAATACACATAACCTTCCATAGTGGCACTTTCATTTATCCATTAAAGTGTAATTATTATCTTAAGTTACTTTTTATTAATACATAAAATTCACATTTCTGAATACAATATTTTATTAGGAAAATAAGCTACAATGTAACCTCCATGTATTTAAAGCACATTTATATTCTAAAAAATCACAATTTATCACGATAGCATTGAGTGAGAGACAACTAAAACATCTTAAAATTAAGATTATATTTTTCATTTTTTTTTCATTTTCTTCCATAAACAAAAGTAAGATTATGTTTTTCATTTTTTCCAATTTCTTCCATAAACATGCATTTTTATTGCATATATATTACATAAAATTTATTAAATTGTAATATATGACCGACGATCTATCATTTATTTCACTGCTTGCAATTTTCTATTCTCGCTAAAATAAGTCTAAATTTTACATGTATTACAATTGTAAAAAAATATTTCAAGTTTATTACATTGTAATGTGTGACGATCACTTTATGATCTTTTCGTCTCATTTTTCCCGCCAAATAATAACTAACCATGACCCATATGATCGGAAAAAAATCACGTGTCATATTTGTCGTCATACCATTAAATTGGAATATCATTGAAATCGACAGCACGTCATGTATTTTTCCTTCACATGAGAGGGTATGTATTTAGAATTCGTTTTTGACAGAGTTACCTCTCAAGTTATTCAAACTAATTAACACTAATTCTCTTTAAAATTTCTATAATATTATCATTTAGGAGCTTTATATCTATTACTTACACAATTGCAAAATAGACCTTCATTGTCATTGATTATTCCTTTGGTCTACTTAACATTTAGGATAATTCTAATATGCCTACACCATAAATAGTTAAAAAATAATTCATCGCTAAAGCACAAGAAAATAGCACCATGAATGGTGTAGAGAACCATGTTGCATGCTCACGTGGTGCTCTTGGAGCAGATAAAAATTTCTCAATAAAAATACATGCAAACGGAATAAGCTTAAATTTATGTCTACGTAAAAGCAGGAAATCAACGCCTATAAAAGCGGATCTTTTAAAAAATTAAGACAACGCAAATATATTGGCCTCGAGGTATGTCTATGCAAAGTCTCTCCCACCATACTTTATAAATTTCAATGGGTTGGCTTATATTAGTTTTCAAGAGAGATATAAATGTCTAATTTCCAGTGACTACTGTTCTGCGTGAAGAGTACAATGTTGTGTTTTATAAATCTTGCTTCATCTTTTGTGGTTTTTTATTATTGTGCTTTCTTTACATAATAATCAATTATCTTTTTCTTTTCCGCTGCATGTAGAACCAACAACAAACAGTCTGAGCAACTTAGAAGTTCTAAACAGAATTTTCGACTCATGACGAGTTATTGAATTTTTCAATGTCAACGTGAATTTTTTATCTTATGAAGCTAATTAATTATGCATTCAATTAACTAATATGCTCTTAGAAAGATTACAATTTTCAAATCATTTTGAATCTTTACTTAGTTGGAAGTGTATGTGATGAATCGATGTCACTTCAATAGTTTCCTTTATTTGACAAGAGTTACTAGGCATATGTGTTTGCATAAGAGGCAATAGATAGACTAATTTTACATTCATCTTTCGTAGTTCGTACTAACCCTTTTACAATGAACGTTACAAAATGAGCGGTTTGAGATGTTCTACATCTCATCCAATACCAACTCAGTAAAGATTAGCACATAATTATAAATTTTATCTTTGTCAGGAAGAGTATGAAGATGTTTCGCTACAATTTATAAGGTTTGGTATAGACAACTGATTTCTTATCCTATTGCCTACCAATAAACGGTGATGTTATGTCAATAAAACAACATAGAATTGGGCAAGGAAAATATGATCTTTGTAACTGTAGATTGAACTCAAAATATAAGCAATCATCACGCAAACTACAATTTGTGTTGACAAATTCATTGAAGGAATATCTTCTTACTGGTACTAATAAAAAATATGTATAGCATAAAAATATAAATCCCGCGCTTTAGCGCGGGGTAACGCCTAGTTAAATTTTAAATGCGTTCTATACAAAAGAACGCGTGTAATATATTATCGTACTGAAACATCCGATTTGTCTCCAATAAATGCCGTGAAGTTGAATGGATTTCATGAGTCGGATATATTTGGAATATGTTCAATTTGTCAAATATAAGGATTCAGATTGCTTGGCGACAACAAAACACATTGCCTGCTATGGAGGTTCAGAAACTTCTGCACCTTTATAAATACAGGTCAGTGCCGCTCTTTCTCTAGTCAATTCATGTAGAAAAACCTCACTTGCCAATGGAATATATGAAACTTCTATCATGGGAAGTTTGTCAATATCCAGTTCATTTGTGAGGATTCAAAGTTGCCAATTATATAAGGGGAAGTGAAATGGAAATAACAAATCCAAAATATGCAGAATTTTTGTTAGGATGAAAGTGTTTTGTTGCTTGGAGACTAGTTAGACATTAGTAAACTATCTCATTCTATGAAATGTTTTTTGCCCAAAGTAGTTAACCCAAATTCTCCCATGATTTTCTACAGATAATCGATTGTATACCAAAATCCTAAAAATAGAAACACAATTTGAAAAGACTCATGATAAATATTAACCAACCTATCCTACGAAAGCGCGTTAGCGGTAATGCAACTAGCTAGTAGGGTTGCCGAGATGGGTGCATCGGTAGCTGCTGAACCAGTTGAGAGAAAGGAAATCATTTTTTTGTCGGATAGAATAGGAGTTCGTTTACCTTTATCACTGAGAACTAGGCGTCATCATCTTCTAGTTATTGGTGTCTGGAGGTGGTGGCTATGGTAGTGGAAGCAGTGTTTCAGTGGTTGCGTCGGTTGTGGCCGTGTGGCAATGAGTTTCTCGTCCCTTTGCGAGAAAAACACAGCTTGCTATGCATGTACTTTTTTTTTGAAAAATCAATATATTTTCTTTCCTGAAGGGTAAAATAATTGTTTGAGCTTAAATAAAAACATGCTCCTTATAATTAGATTTTTGTAGCTTTTCAGATGTTAGATGAAGATTTCTCATATACTTAGGGCCAGTTTGGGAATGTTGTGGAAGTGCTAGAAAGCAGCTGTGTGAAAACGTTGTGAAAAATCTGCTGTAAGCTCTTGATAAAATGATGTTTGGTAAATATTACGCAAAAGCTGCTATGAAATATTGATATAGCAATTTTGTTTTTGGTAAAGTTAACTGTGAACTTCCTGTGGGAGAGTAAAATGACAAAAAAATGTTAGACACATGTCATTTTGGTAAAGATAACTATTATTATTTTTAAAAATTGTAAGGTTAAAATCGGTTGTAGATAAATTAATCAAAAGCACTTTCTGGAAAAGCATCTCCTCCCTTTCTTCCTGAAAACTGTTGTGAGACAGCAGAAACTGTCCGAGAAAATAGAAATTTTATTTTTACCAAACACATCAAAACTGCTTCTGCTGTCGGAAAGCACCTGTGCTGGCAGCAGAAGCATTCTCAAAGTGGCCCTTAAACCTAGATGCCATTTTCTTACACAGAGCTATGAACGTTTCCATCTCCGCTGAGAATTCAAATTTGAAAGTGTTCTGTTAGGACTTATGTGTCTTTTATTTAGTTTCAAGGAGCAGAGGTAACTCAAGTGAGTTTTGGCTCTCCCTTAAATGCCTCCCACCATATAAGTGCGCCAGGGTTTTAAAAATATTGTGGACCTACCATCAAAGAATACGATCGGTGTAGTGGCATTTGGCCATGTTTGGCCATATATTTTCTCTCTCTTAAATATCTCAATATTGAAGATATAGGAACTGCATAAAACTTATTTTTAATAACATAGTTTTATATGACCATTCTATGGATTTTGTTTTTTCAATTTCAGTGTCCTTCTAGAGGACCTTTCAAAAGGTTCACGACTCTCCCATTGAAGTACACCCTTATGGTGCAACTGGGAATTGATTGTTGTTCGTGAGTTGCTCGTGTGGTGTTCGTTGTTGGTTGCTTGTAAATGATTTCCCCATATACTTCAATGTTCTTCGTCTTCTTGTTAAAAGTCATGGTGGGCTTTTAGGAGCAGTAATTCTTCTTTGACAATCACATCTTTTTGTTCGCCACTTAGAAAGTTTATGGATTTTGTAATTTTGTAATTTTATATCCCTTTCCCTATTGAAACATTTGCGTTCACATCAGTTACCTTTACATTTCTTCACATGAAGATCATAACCTTGATACACAGTTCGATTCACATTCAACCACATTTTTAACTAAACAACATAGATTCATCACCCTGCAATTGGAAATATAACATAGTCACATATAATAGGGCATCTGCTGACTAGGCCAGCGGAACATTTGGTAGTGGCAACAACCCTTTCTCCGCAGTTGGAGCCTTCTTGTTGGGGACGAACTTGCGCATCCAAGCATCTTTCTTGTTGATAGTGAACTTGACCTTCTCCTTTCCCGAAAGGATGGCTTCACTATTGGAAGGTGAATGGAACACGATCCGAGCATAGTACGATTGTTCACCAGGCTTCACTTTCTTCATGTAGATGGTTTCAATACAATCCCCGAAAGACCTTGTTAAGAAGTCTCGCAACTCTTCCTCTGCAACCATGTGCCCATTAGAAAATGTGACAAACAAGGTCCTCTCTTCGGGGTCCACCGTAGGAGCAGGTAGCTCTTTTCCACCAATAAGAATTACGGGGTCAGGCAAGGATGAAATCATCCTATCTGTGTCATCTGAGTGCCTGGGTGCATTTCTTTTATCTGCTTCCTGCATTATATCCGTTAGTGTCAAATAGCAGACTTCATATGTAACCTCAGCGAGGCACATTAGCACACTGGAACGGTTGTTATCAATGAAGTGGAAACTGATCTCTTCGCTGATTAGGAGTTTTGTTAGCCGGAGATCATTTACTTCTGGTGAAGAAAGTAATGGTCTGCCAGCGGTAAGGTATCTGAGGCATGTTATTGCCTCGTCTGCGATTGTTCGGATCATAACATTGGGGAGCGAACGGATTGTCTACAGGGTGTTCTTAAAGCCAAGTATCTCAAGACATAGCCAGAAGGCCATGATCTTCATAGCCTCCCACGGATTGAGGCAAAGCTGGGTAGCAAGGATTGCGTATAGCTTTCTTCCTAGTGTACTAAAGAGCACTACCTCCTTGCGAGCATCCATGAGAACCTACATGTACAACATTAAAACAGCACTAAAGAATTCAGAACACCATAGAGGGAAAAAATTGACATTTTCAAATACATTAATAGGATCTCCAACTACAAAAACATGCCTGAAAAGGAAGAAGAAAATAGTACGCCTGCTCTTAGGAAGGATATCTTGTACAAGGTTTGATGCTCATACATCAGAACCTCTTCATTATATACTACAGTAAGGAAGGATATGAACAAATCAAGTTAATGAACATTTAAGTCTCAGCTCTACAGTGGTTGTAGAAGTAATTACAAGAAGTTTTCTTTGGTTAACTAGATGGAAATATGCCGAGGTTGTGCCCTTTGCATTAAAGTTTTACATGTGCATTACAAATATTTCCAGATTTCTACTACCCTTTCAATACTTTGAGCACCATGTGATATTTTTAAGATCCATGGTGCTTTAGATTTTACATCTCTGCAATTCAGAACTATTTTTCAGTTTGATGTGTGTGGTTTGGACAACTAGCATATGTCAGCATGCATATAGTATGCGGTGGTGTTCTGTCGTACTGCTTTAGAGTATTATTATTTCAAAAATTGCGTTTTATCTTCCTGGTTGTTCTCATGAAATTGCTTTGGTTGGAGACTTACTGAGGGGGGGGGGAGCGATTCGTAGTTTCATGCTGTGTATGACAACTCCCCTGTCGAATACTACTGTCTACTAACAAGCAATTAAAGCACAATCGTTTACTAGTTGACACTTGAGATGTTTACATTTGTTAGTGCTAATAAGCTAAATGTCCATTGGTCATATGTGTAGATGGAACTATTTTTGCACAAGCTGGATTAGAAAATTAATGTTGCCTTCTTTTCTCATTTAAGGAAATAAGAAGCTTGTGGAGTATAGCATGGCTCTCTTATATAATTTGTGTAAAGTAATTGAATGCCTACAATGCATAAAAGCTTCTGGAGTATAAGATGTTGTGAAATTCCAGGTGTGTAATTGAATGGTTAATCAGGGTTACATAGACTTTCATACGTAGTGGAATTTCATTATATGATTTTATTATCTAAGAATACTCTGTTGTAATAAGTCATTATTTCGCAACATAGCAGCAGTTACTCCTATCTTTGGGGGGCAGGGTGAGCGTCAAATTCTTTCACGTTAAAAGTGTCATCAACATTATGTCACTGAGCTATTTACTAGGATTCCAAGTTTCCAACTACTTAGTGGTAAGCATAACTGATTTAACAAAATTCACATGTGCTCAGATGGTGATGCATAAAGTAAGACAGCAGTCAGGTTTACAATGAACATCATCATTGATGTTATCAATTTTGTAATGAAATAATGAAAGTTGCTAGAAAGATTAAATCGTGCTGAAAATAGATTTACTTCCTGTGCAGTTAAGACTTAAATGAGAGATAACTTAGTTTATTCATATAGAAATCCACGCTGCACTATAAATAGAGTGGTTCTGATGTTTAAGAATCAATCCTTGTACGAGATGTCCTTCCTAAATTAGTCTCGCTGTCTCTCTTCTCCCTTCAATGGGAAATGTTTGTTCATTCTCTTTCTATACTGCTTTGAAATCTGATCTTCTAAATAATTAACAGATCTTATAAGATAAACATCATCATTCATTTTTCTTATTTATCTACGGCGTTATGTAATCTGTATTGCTGACTTAACAGCGTGTCGTATTAAAGACATTAATTATATTCTTCCCTTAAGTAAAGAGAAGATGTTTGCTATTGAACTGTCAATTTATCACAGAGTCGAGAAGCCCAAGCACCATCCGCAACCGATGCCATCATTGGCTCTGCCAAAGCAGCGAGGGATGAACAACTCCATTATCTTCAAGAATCATTCAAACTAGAAGATCATGAGGACTGATATTCGACGAGAAAAAGCACACCATTGTCTTATTACTTGTTATTCGATTTGTGTTTTCTTGGTTTAGGGTTTTGATATGCAATCGATTATGTGTAGAAAAATCATGGAAGATTTTGGGACAGCTATTTGGAGGCCAAAAGTATTTTTCAGGAGAATGAGATATCTTGCTGAAGTATCTCAATCTCTCGTACATTTATGAAAATGCATTGCGCTTCTTGTGCTTATTTTAGATAAAAATTCTCAGTCTTCATGTTACATCCTCGAAAGAAAGTCAAATCATGGTTAGATAAATTGAGGGGAATGGATTTTGAAAAAACTTCACAACTTTGATTGGATAATTAGCCAATTAATAAGGCCATCCAGCAATATCACGTACTTCAAATTTTCATATTTTACTTCTGAAGGATTAGAATTGGCTTCCTGATGCTAATATTACTTTCTATCTTCTTGATTGTTTTCTCGAAGATTCCAAGGTCAGGGACATGCTCAGGTGGCAGAGCATGCTGGTTGGAAGCAGAGGATTGTATTGTCTCTAGGAGTTGTATTTCCCATGGGCGGGGCACGGTGCGCAGCGGGGCACTTTGTAACACATGTTTTATTACTTCTCTTTACCGTAGTTGTATGATTTTTATGATAATTTCTTGTTGTGTATAAGAACTACCAAACAATTTAAGACGTAGTTGATTACTTGTTGCTGTGTATACATCTCTAACTTTTACACGGTGAGAAATCAGATGTCCGTTAGTTATTGTCCGCTGTCAAGATGTGATAAGTCTTCTCTAAAAGTTCGATAAAACATTAGATTGGCTCCTCTTTTCTAAATTATGTGTTGTGATTGAAATCTGAGGGAAACCAACTGCTTAAAATTGCAGTATACGTTAATCTCAGCGGCGAGGAAATAAAAAAAATGTGTGCCACTTTGACAGATAAAGTGAATGCCCCTCTTTCAATTATGTTAATTAATTAAATGCAGTAAAGGAAGCCTATAGGAAAGGGTGGACTCTTTCATTATTTACCGGCTAAGGAACTGAATCCTACTCGGCGACAAAACTAAATGGTTGTGACCTTGATATCATTTAGAATTTTTAAGTTTGTATTCCAATAACAGTTGCGCCAAAAGGCCCGCTGTCCTTGTCAGGAGACGTTCCATGTATGTGTTATTTCCGTATGCAGACTGGTTAATCTATATTGTAGAAGTTAATTGTGGGCGACTGCGAATAGAATATATCTAAGTTATATGTAAAATAAGGTTTTTGAAAAATGAATTCAATTGAGTCATTTCCTTTTTATCCCCATTACTTTCAAAACAAATGTTTCAACTAAGGCTGAAATTACTAAATGGCAAAACCCAAGTACTTTTTACGAGGGAAGAGAAAGAAAGATGTGATGGTCAAAGAAGAACAATTGCTCATGAAAATCCTTTATGACTTTTAACAAGAAGACGCAATATCATTTAAGTAATTTGGTAAGATTTTTTAACCAACAACAATAAAGCATATTCATTTAACCAACCAACAACAGTTATCAAGAAGGCAAGAACATTGAAGTTATTTGGTAAACCATTTTAAGCAACAAACAGTAAAACAACAATCAAGACATGAAGTAGGTTCTTGAAGGTCTTCGTTGCAGACTACCCAAAGTGTTGTGCTCTCAGGTTTTTTAGTGATTACATGTAGATGCTACTGATGCAAGCGAGCAACTCCTAGATAGTTCATAAATATGGTAGAAACATATCAGATCAGAATGATCCATTGTTTCTGACAAGTTGTTGAAATGTTCTGCACTATCTTAGTTGTGCCATAAGGGAGTAGTTCTATGGGAGAGCCCTGAACCTTAAAAAATATCCTCTAGCAAGACAGTTAAATTCATTAGTTCCTGCATCTTCAACAGTGAGATATTTAGGAAAAGGAAAACTACCTAAATTGTTATCAAGATGATGCTACTCCTTATTATGATAGTAGGACCTCATCATTTTTAAATCTGTGACTGTCAGACTGATGGATATCGAATGGCACAATACAAATGAAAACGATGCATAAATTCTAAAAGCATTTCCAGTGCACCGATTAATTTACGGTTATAGTTAGAAATAAGATACACATTATAAAAAGCATCCCGCACCTTCTTCAACTCTTATTTTGGTGAATCTATTCTAATTGAAATAAAGAGTTACTACGATTTTCATTACATTTTACATGAATTTTACAACTCGTAAAGTTGGGGATGTGCTGATAGTACTTGATTTTGTACATTTTCGAAGTCTAGAAAAACTCTCGTCTTGGAAATAGCAGAGAGGGAAACGTTAATAGTTCTAGATTGTAGAACGGCAAGGAGGTTTAAGTTTATTATAAACTCTTCTCCTAAGGTCTGATAAACTACAAATCTCTGTGTATCGGAGTGCTCAACTAAAAGGTTTCCTTTTCTCGCAGAAAGGGCGGGCGAGAAACCCACAGTCGCCCTGCTGAAAACCAACGCCACCACTGCCTCTGTTGCTGTAGACGTGGGCTCGATAGATCAACAACTAGAAGATGACGACGACGAGAAATGTTGTAGTGCAAGGTTCTCGATTTGTTCTACTAGGTTTCGGAGTTTTCGTATACAAATCGATAATGTGCAGATTGTGGTAAATCATGGGACATTTTATGTGAGAAGCGAATTAGAACTTAGAGGTAGCCTTGAGAAGACGTAAAGCAACCACTGGCATTCAATTTGTGAAATGTTGGATGGTTAGGATGGAGGTAGAGTTATTCAGGAATTACAACTTGACGAGGTTTTCTTTCTGTCTAACGTATCAATGAGGTTTTGACCTTTCCTATTGTTTTCCAAAAGCTGCATTACTCTTTATTGTATTAGCATTCTTTATTTTTCCTGGTTTTCTCTTACACATTTTCCTTGTTTGGGCAATGGTTTATTGTTTTAATTTATAACCTGGTTTTGAAATAGGTGACTGTGATGAAGAGAGAAAAAACCTGATCACAAATCGTACCAATAAACTACAATCCAAACATGGTCAAGTTGGATACCCTAAGTAACATGTAATATTTAAGGGCTACAATGCTTTGGATGCAATATAACTGTTATGCAAACCCTTGCCTCACTTTTATTACTGTGATCTGGTGAACTTGCATATGTTTACATTCAGATTTATCTATTCACGATGGTTTATTGATCCAAGAGGACTGAGATGCGAGTGATACATTATCCTTCGATGATTTCCTGTAGGCCTATGTGGTTTGGTGAATTAGCATTTTCCAAGAGGACTGAGAAGGACAACTGGTTGATAGTTTAGCATTGTATGCATCTGGGTGCCGAGCATGAAGCAGAGTGGCGCAATTCGTTAAACAGGTTAAATTACTTCTCTTGATCATATTTTCCTGTTGTGTACGATAGCTACCTAAACAATAAAAAAAACAATTAAAGCATTGTCGTTTACGATGCTTTCATTTGTAAGTGGTAATATGCAAATACGTCCATTAATCATTCTCAGCTGGGAGGAAATAAGGATATTATGCGCAAGTAGGATGAGTAAATGAATGTACTGCCGCGAGTTGCTACATTTGTTTATTTTAATTTAAGGAAATAAGATGAGTATCACAAGTTAAACATATAAAATTGATGTGGCTCTCTCATCAATTCTGTGAAGTAATTCAATGCGGACATGGCAGAGAAGCTTCTCGAAAATTGTTCGTTAACAAATTCCCGGTCTAAAGTCCGTTGATCTGTATGGAAGTCTGAATAACATTCTAAAAGTAATGGGAATTCATTAATGTTTAATTAAATAGGAATATTATCTTTGCTATTAGTTCTATCGTCAGATTTCAATAATTAATCTGAGATTTAACAGATTGAACCTAATTGTTCTTGACATAGCAGCAGTTGCTTTTGTTGTATGAATTCTGGGTCAGGGCTGAAGTCTTTTAGTATTTGGATGTAGTACTTAGAATTTAAGACATGATCACGATAAAAACGTAATTTTCTTTTGCAGTACGGAATTATTATTACTCTTATCATCAGACGTTGTGTTAGCGTCGAGGTATTTTAATGAATTCCCACTACGTAACAGTAAGTAAAATTGACTTAACAAGGTTCTATATGATGGAAAAGTATGGGTGATTAGAAGCTTAAGTGTAAATCTAAAACACATAATCTAAAGTGTAAATTTAGATAGCATTTCTTTTTCATTTTCTTTAGAGTTCATAGATAACTAGGGCTCATCAATGGACGGATATGGACTTTGAAAATCTTCACAACTTTGATTGGGAAATAATCTTTAACAAATTAATAAGAAGGATAAAAAGGGTGGTCCAATCAGGTGAGCTACGAGCATCAAGAAGGTCATCCAGTTTTCAGATTTAACATCTGAAGCGACCAAATTGGCTTCCTTTTCTAATATTACTTTCCATGTTCAGGAACATGCTCAGGTGGAATGACTAGACTTTTGAAGATAACTGGTTGAAAGTTGACGAATGGTTTGCCCCTGGTATTTCCCAGCTAGGCATGGTGCGAAGCAGGGCAACTCGTAACTCAGGTTATATTACTTCTCTTCACCATTATTTATTAATTTATTGCAAAGAATCTACCGTGTAGATGATTAGTAGTTTCTATGCTAACATCTGTAACCTGTATGTGGTGATTTCACCTGTATGTGGTGAGAAATCACTAGTCAGATGTCCTTAGCTGTATAGAATTGATATTTTTCCAGAGGTTCGATAAAAAAATTAATGCCCCCACTTTTTTTATCATGTGGTGCGATCAATATGATGATAACCCATTGTTTCGATTTGTGGCCTAAGTTCATCTTAGCTATCTTAGCAGTGAGGAAATACAAAAATTTCTGCTTGTCGGAATTTCATAGTTTGTCGGGAATTCATAAGTAAACATTATAACTCTATTTGTCTGACTCGAACAATTTGTCGGACTCAGAATAATTTTTCAGAGATCAAACGCAATAATTATAGCAGCATCTGCATTAATTTTACGGAAGCTAAATATTTTTTTCCGGCGTAGTTATTGTCGTTTTCTGTTGCACTAGCTGGAATAATCGATCAATTGACGACAAAAATGTAATTTATGTGTGTTGTACAGAACTTTAGACTTTCTTCTTCTGATTGTGTAAATGCCGAGTTGTTTACTAGGATTGCAACTATGTATTGTATACCAATTTAATGAAGTTTAAACAAGTGAAACGGTATGGATGCGTGCAGGCTGTTGGATAACATTTGAAGAACTTTGGTTAAAACTGAGGATCGTCTTTGACATTACCGGAAACCAAACATTTGGGTCATAATTAGCTATGAAACTATGAAGGTGGCAATCAAGAAAAACATTGCTGAAATATTAACTTGGTTAAAACTGAGCATTGTCTTACATTACCGGAAACCAAACATTTGGGTCATAATTAGCTAAGAACTTATGAAGGGGGCAATCAAGAAAAACATTGCTGAAATATTATCTGCTTATCATAAATTTGTCGAAAAATATCAAAAATATACTATGTAACGTGTCATAATGTAGGAACCAATAGGAAGAATAGATGTGGATATCATTTCTATATAATTCTCATCAAGTTTGAGTTTGTTGAGAAAAAGCTATTTAATAATTATGAACACCGTGAAAGTTTTAGTAGGATGAAAGAATTCAGATGCTTGGAGACTATTGGGTTAGACAAGCGATTCATAAGAAAGAATTCATGTGGGGGTTGATGTTTATAAATTGTTATCTCCAATTACAAAAAAAGTAAGAAAATGTATGATGATGAGGTGAAAAAGAAAGATTAAACCATGCCGAAAGTGTGGTTTGCTTCTTAGTTCTTATGCAAAACTTTAGACTAAAGCTCCTTTACCATACACTCTTTCTAGTGATAGTGACAATCCTAGATGTTTTCTTTTCACTTGGATTTTGATGAGAACAAATTGTTTTTGGAACTAAGAATGGAGTGTCTAGTTTAATTTTGACCATTTTCAGCCTTGCATGTTGTATGTGTGTGTCTTTGTGACGTAAAGGTTAATTTGATAATATCTGCATTTGTTTTTCAGATAATCTCATAATTGGTCTGGTTTTACTGGGATTATCCACATATAAACATAAATCAACATCTCTATTATCTCTTCTTTATAAGGGGATTAAAAAAAATTAAAGCACTCATTGCAGCTAAGACTTCAATAGACATCCTAGCTTCAGTCATATAAAGCTTGTACGAGAGAACCATCCTCATAGTAGGCGCACTATTCCCTTCTCCCTTTTCATTCATTTTGTTTCCTCATTACTTCGAAAAGCAACAATGGAGGAAAGCTAGCTACAGTGAGTGCAAATCCTTCAACAGGGAAAGGGATAGAGAATTATAAAATGACAAAAAACAGTAAGGTTTTATGTAAGAAGAAAAAAAATGACATGATGGTCAAAGTTGAACGCTCCTGGAGGTCTGAAATGAATTTCACAAGAAGAAGTAAAAGAGTTGAAGTAATTTGGTAATACTTTTTTAACCAAACAACCAACAACAAACAAGACTTGAATAACAATTAACAAGAGGACGCAGAACATTGATGTGAATTAGATGAGCATTAACTCGGTTTGCTTTCTCATTAATGGTTTTGGTTGGGCGATAACCCTCGATGCAGTATAAAATAAGGTTGTTTTGATATAGAAGCATCAAACCTTGTACGAGATACCTTTACTAAGAGTAGTCGAGCTGTTTCTATTCTCGCTCTTTAGGTACATTTTAGTGTGGCTGCAGGGGATGTTCCTTGATTATCTTTCTATATAAACTTGTGAATTCGATCATCTAGAATCTATATCTACGTGGAAATTGTTTGATTTATTTATCCATGATGTTCTGTAATCTATGTTGCTGATTTAATGTTTACATGTAGGTCTCTCATGGCTATTACATCTGTTCTCGTCACCCATGAATTTGAAAGAAGGTTGTACATGATACTTGCAATGCATCTTTGCTTTGATCCTCGGGAGGCCTTGAGGATATTGGCCTTTTGGTTATATCTGGAGCGTCTTGGCTTCAGAAACCCCGTAAAGGCAATTCTGTTGCTCCCCAGTATTCAGACCAGGCTAATTGCAGATGAGGCAATAAAATGCCTCAACTACCTCAGCGCTCGTCCCTTTCTCTCTTCACCCCAAGTGAGTGATCTCCCACTCACAAAGTGCATAATCAGCGAAGTAATCAGTCTGCAGTTCCTGGGGGAATACAGGTCCGATGTTATTACAGGCATCAGAGAGGTCACGCACACAGTGTGTAATCCTGCACTAATGGATATTGTGCAGGAAGCTGAAAAAATAAATGCGGCCAGGTGCTCAGCGGAGATGGATAGGATGATTGCATCCTTGCCGGACCCCGCTTCTCTTATTGGTGGAGATGGGTTTCTCACTCTTCCTTCGGCGGACCCTGATGACAGGGCCTTGTTTGTCACGTTTTCTCGTGGCTACCCGGTTGCAGAAAAAGAGTTGTGCGACTTCTTCACCCAGTACTATGGGGTCTCTGCTGAATCTGTCTATATGGAAGTAGTGAAGCCTGGTAAACAATCAATGTATGCTCGTGTCGTGTTCCGTTCACCTGTTATTATTGAAGACATCCTCTCAGGGAAGGAGAAGGTTAAGTTTGTGATCAACAAAAAGCATGCTTGGATGCGCAGATTTGTGCCCAAGGACAAGTGTGCCCGAACTGTCATGCCGAACTCCTCTCTGGCGTTGTCAGCTGATGATCCTGACTATTGGTGTTTTTCCATTTGCAGCAGATGAAATATGTGATGTAAAATCTCTTTATAGTTGTCTGTAAATGGAACTCTACAAATGAAATTAAATAAGACTCTTAAGTTTTATGATATGTTTGTGTGTTAAACAATGAATTCGGTTTTCAGCCACTTACATATCATTTATTACTTCCAAGAGCAACAATGGGGTCAAATGTTAATGATGGGAACACAATTGTATCTGCAGGGACATGGAGAGAGGAAGAAATAGGAAATCTGCGAAGATTTTCCTTTGATAAACAAAAAAGATGTAATAGTCAAAGTGGATCAACTGCTGTTAAATGCACAAATCACCTTTAACCACAAGATGCCAGAATAATAAAGTTCCTTGACTCCAGGTAAGCCATGTGTCGTCTCGTTCCTTTAACTGCTCCTTACATTTACTGCTCTTTTTTATTGTTCTATATCTTTGTTTGACTCCCGTAATCTTGAAGCTCATATCTCAAATGCATATGACCCTTGACTTGGGCTAGGTGATTCACTGGAGACCCTTGACTTGGGCTACCGATGCAGCGTGGACTGAACATGGGGTGGTCTCTGGTCTCGGCTGCGTAATTAGGAGTGAAAATTGCGGGTTTATTGCAGGATGGCACCATCGCAGACTGAGGCTGAGGTCTTCGCTAGTTAAACTTGCAGCAGCAGTGGAAGGACTTCGGCTTGCTCAAGAACTGAAGTTAGCCGATGTCATCAAACTGGACTCCCAGGTGGCTGTGAAGCTTTTGAGTGATGATAAACTCTGCAGATCGAAGGTTATTGCTGCTATTTCTGAAATGAATGGAATTTTGGAAGACTGTCGAAGACTCACTGCCAATTTTTGTAATATTTCATTCTCGTTTGTCAGGAGAGAAGGCAATCAGTTGGCTCACAGTTTCGCTCAAAGGGGTTATATCAACTATGATGTGTAATGGAAATTATATTTCTCTTAAAAAAATGAAAAATCCTGACACAACAAGGATTGCCACAACTGCCCTATTTGTTCCACTAGCCTTTTCAATGAAAGATTAAGCACTTTGCATCGCATGCTTACATGCATGTGCTGTATCTTATGTGATGGAACTAGATTGTGTTCTTTGCAGAAATACCCGTTTTCGGGCATTGCAATTTTGGTAATTTATATTTTCTTTGGGGGCTAACAAGCAAATTTTATTACTTAGGGTGATATACATCAGAATGTAGATCTCCGATAGTCAAACCGTTTTCCTAAATTCTTCCTCACCCTATTTTAATTTTCTTCATGTTCACTTTCCGTCAATTTTCCTGAAAATGTCACTAGGTTTTATTTCTTTTCATAAGCAACATTATATTCTCCAAAATCTAAATTTGCACCTAATTATATTTCTACCCCAGAAAGAAAGTATAACTCACGAAAGAGAAGGTTAAGAAATTCAAGAAGAATGTTACTGCCACTTGTTCACACTACAACTCCGAGGACGAGTCGGCGAGTCACCGGTTCATGGAATGTTCGCATTCAACGGAGGTTTGGAAACTCACTTTTGGGGCAAACTTCATGGAAAAGAGAGTTGGCAACATTCAAGAGTGGATGTAATCCTTCGATTTTTAATTACGCCATTTTATTACATCCACATAGAATATTGCTCATCGTGCATGACCTTAGGTTTGCATTTAGTGTTTATACCCTAGAGTGGAGACTCATACCTTAGTGGTTGTTGATAAGTTGGTTTAAGATTCGAGGACGAAGCTCTCTTTAAGGGGGGGGGGATGAAATACCCCGTTTTGTGGATACGGATATTTATGTTGGGTATTAATTTTTATTGGTTGGGAGAATTGATATTCTAGCTTCAAATCTACCTGATCGACTAATATGGCACTAGTTGAATTCAGACAACTACACGGTCAAGAGTGGCTACAAATTGCTTTCGTAACAAAGAGACAGAGCAGATCCAAGGCCATAAGGTAAAACCTCTGTTCCCCAGTCTCACTGGTGGGTAAAATTTTGGAATACAAAAATTCCAAAGAAATTTTTGTATCGACCTGGAGAGCCATTAATAATGGTCTTCCAGTAAGGAAAAACCTTATCAGAAGAGGGTTCGAAATCGACGCTAATTGTGCTTTTTGCCAAAAAAGAAAGAAATCGAATCACATCTCTTCATCGAGTGTGAGCTCCCTCGGAGATGCTGCAAACACCTTTTTCGAGAAAGTTTTGCCAATAACATCACAAGCCCATTCCAAGGTTGGTTTCTGGCGACTTTTATCGTCGAAAATCAAGTCAATAGATGGAAGATGTGTTTACTCGTTTGGAAGATTTGGAACAGTCGGAATAATCAGATTTGCGAAAAGAAGAGTCCAAATGTTAATTCAATCACCTCAGAAGTTATTCAACGGCTTGGATAACTTACGGAGATGGTGCATGTCAGATCGGAAGATAGGCCGGCTCAGATCTCTCCAAAACCCACAACGGCGGCAAGACGGTTGCCGTCGGCGGGCTGGTTCTCCATCAATACGGATGTTGCGGGGAATCTGATCCAGAAGAAAGCAGCGATTGGAGTTGTGGTCAGAGATGAGAAGGGCATCTTCATCGTCGGCCGCTCCAAATCCATTCCCTTTTGCTATTTCAGCGAAAGGTGCAGAAGCTAAAGCTATCACACAGGGTGCGAAGCTCGTCATGGAAATGGATCTGGAGCGTATTCAGCTAGAGACAGATTTTCTCTCTCTATCTAGAGAGATGAAGAACAGAGAAATGGGGAAAGAACCAGAAGACAACACAGAAGTGGAGAAGCTTCTCGATGAATGTGGACAATATATGCAGGCAACAAACCGTCATAGAACGGTTCACTTTCTGAGAGAGGCGAACAGACCGGCCCACACTTTTAACACTAAGGCTCTGGGCTTTATAAATGAGATGACCTGGTGGAAGACCCCTCGCCTGATTGGGCTTATCAAGTTTTTTATGATGATATTTTGGGCCAACTGGCCACAATTTCGTAATTAATCCAATTGGAGTTTCTATCCAAAAAAAACTTTACTATTTTGTTTTTTTTCTCTCATTTTTAGTTTTTTAGTAGTCTATTTCTAAAATATTAAATTTCTGTTTTTATGGATAAAAATACACTTGACGGAGTTAAATTTTTGATTGACTTTTTTGCCCAGTTGTAGATTGCAAACAATTAACAACTAGACATTGATTATGTGAATTTTGAAAATGGAGGTGGTAAGTGAATTATTTCCCATACAAGAGGTGAGTAATAAGTAACTGATCCTTTCGTGTATACATACTTTGGACGGTGAGATTTGTCACCTTGTTATAGGTTAAAGGCCTGGGCAGAAGATCAGATGAGTTTGCAACATTTTCATTTTTTTAGCATAAAAGAGAAAATCACATTAAAGATAATAGATCATTGTAAAGACCTATTATTATTATTATTATTATTATTATTATTATTATTATTATTATTATTATTATTATTATTATTATTATTATTATTATTATTATTATTATTATTATTATTATTATTATTATTATTATTATTGGTTGATGTGTTCATGTAGTATTTGATAAATTGTTTGATTTTAAGGGTGGATATATGCATGATCAGATGTGTTTAATGATTATTAATGTGTTAATATGTATTATCTATAGTTAGAACATTCATTTTTTTTTTTCAGGGGGTATGTGTTTGTAGATATTCTAAAGTAAGGGGGAGTGTTGTAATACCCCAAAATTTTGGGGGTATTTTATTAGAAAGTAGATAAATAGCTTGGGCTATAATTTTGAGTTATAAAACTAGTCTTCTTTATTATTATTATTATTATTATTATTATTATTATTATTATTATTATTATTATTATTATTATTATTATTATTATTATTATTATTCTTTTTATTATTATTATTATTATTATTATTATTATTATTATTATTATTATTATTATTATTATTATAACAATAGTAGTATAAAACTTTTTATGCTTAAACTATTGTTTTTAATAATTGAATATAATAGTTGGTGGGTGCTATTTTGATATATAATTGTAACATTTATCTTCTTTTATTACATGAAATAGTTTTATGTACATATAGGTATATCAAAAAATTATAAAATTAGGAAACCAATTGTTTTGTGTTTTTTTTTTTTTTAGTTACTACATTGTTAGTACTTAAGTATTGGAAAGTTGAGTATAATAGTTATTAGAATTATAACGAGTCGTATAACGTTTTTAATGTGACCAAACGGAACGTTTTATTTTAATTTACGTAACTAGCCACCGCGTAACACGGTACACCCGCCACACCAAACACAACCCCCTCTCATCTTCTCCAGGAGAGTTTCTCTCCATTGCTCTCCGCCTCCGACTTCGACACAACCACTAACACCGCCTCAAAAACCACCAACATCGAGGACTTATACTTTCTCGCCAAGAAAAAACAATTTCGCCCGAATGGTGGTCCGATTCGAAATCGAAAAGACGTTTTGGGTCTCCTACTTCTCGTTGAATTCTCCCCGACGAAGACTATAAAAACCCCCTGTCAATCACAGAAAACTCACACCAAAAGCTCCCTCCCTCGCCCTCAATCTCTCTCGCTCTGACCCTCTCTCTCACTCGCTGCCCTGTTTCGCCGGAAACCCAACAGCTTGGTCCGACCGAACCCAAGTCCGACGAAGCCAAACCAGTTCCGGCCGTTTCCGACGCCGCCTCCGCCATTCTTTCCGGCGTTTCTCCCTTTCCGACGAGCGTCCAGCAGCGGCAGTGTCTCCATCGTCGCCTCCGCCATTCTTGTTTCATACGTTCGGTAATCACCGGACCTTTTGTTTTAAGTTTGATTTCCGAATTGTTGTTCCAGTCACTTGTTGTTCTTGAAAGTCAGTGGGTTTTGTGATTTTGATTTGTAAGAGTTGAGCAGTGGGTTGGGTGATTTTGAAGTTCTGGGTTTTGGGAAGAAGATGAAGAAGTTCTATATTATGTATGAAAGGGGTGCAAAAAGTGTCATTTATCAAAAGTGAGGGGTATTGGTTGCAGTTCAGAAAAAAATGTTTCTTTAGTTAAACCTATATGTTATGGATGAACCTATTATGTTATACTTTATATAACTTTTAATAAAAATAAGTTTTCTAAATCTATTTGATTTAGTCTTTTTGTTCTAAAAAAAAGGTTATGTTATCTTATAAGTTCATATAAATAGTTATAGCTAAATTATGTTTTATGACATTAAACTTTAGGTTTTCTAAACCATATTGTAAAGGAAAAAAATCGTATTTTTATTTTAGCCATTTTTTTTGGGGATTTAAATAAGGGCGGATTACAAACATTTGCCTATAGGATTTGTATGCACTGTTGTCGTATAGTGGAATGTTAATTAGGAATAATCGATATTGTAGATTCTGAGTTCGTAGACGAAGAATTTGTGGACAATCCGTATTATTAGGACTTCGTTTTCTTGCGCGTGACATGCTCTATTCATTCAAGGTAAGTTCACGCGTGCAACACCTTTAACTTTCCAAATGTGGTTTTCGCGTGCGTTATTTCGTAAACTGTCAACTACTATATCTTTCAATACTCAAAATATCTTACTGATGGATTAAATGTGAAACATGATTTGGAGAATGTGTTTTACTCAACCTTTTGAATCAAATACTGCTTTTGTGAAATTGTGAAAGAATAATGAACGATAAATGAATTGGGGCGATGTACAGAGGATGTGCGTGGAGGCTACGGCCGGGGACACACGTGAGTGATTCCCCTCGGGTGCTAATCCAAACGAGATTAAATACCCGGCCCCCGTGATTTATATATACTGCTATGATACGATCGCGGGGTTATATAAAGGCGTGAAAGCTATTGAGTACTACTTATGCCTGTGTAGGTCACTACAGTATAGGAGTGTCGACACTAAAGGTCTCATAGTTGTTTAGGGCGAATTGGGATGGATTGTGATATCCCAAAAGGTACCCTATTTATTATTATTGCATCGTGACCTCTCTGTGGGCATTCGTTACCCGCTGGGCTATAACATGCCTCAGCTAAACAAATGATTAATGTGCTGAATCAGCTATTATTTACAATTCATCTAGGTTATTTAATATCTACTGTTTATATTTCCTGTTAGCCAAAACTCTTGTTTTACATGTTGTAGTTTGAACTTACTCAGTTTTTACTGATAAACGTTTTCTGCGGTCGGCTGTTGCTATTTTAAAACCCGCAGGTCGAGAATAAGGTGGGGGAACGCGCACACGTGAGCTGAAGGCTAGGATTTGCTGATAGTAGAATTTCACATTTAGTTTGTCATTCATTTTGAATTTGAACAATGTCAATTTTATTCTTTCTAGGAGGTTTTCTCCGGTTTTATTTAAATAAATGCGCTCTTGGATTATCGTTTGGTTGTGCTAGCAAGGAACCGGGGTTCCGGGGGTGTTTCAAGTGTGGTGTCTTTTTAGAAACTATATAACAAGTAGGCTTAAATTAACAACACGTTAGAAACAAGAATGAAAAAAAAAGGAACGCATGAGCGTTCAGAAACCCTCCAACCTCCATTGTTGCTTCTTCGTTCTTCTTCCGACGCATCACCATAAGGAGTTTTCGACGATCTTTTCCAGCTATCAAGGAAGTATTGCTCTACGCGTCAAGAGCTTCGAAACAGTACCAAAATCTCCATCTCTCGGTGAAGTCGAAAAAATCACACGTTTCACGCTAGGTAGGGAAATTGACTAATTTGGGCATTGCGATTTGTATACTTGTGATATCCTTACATATGTTTAATGTGATTTTGTGATTTGAATGTGTGAAGTTTATGTCATTCGATTGCTTAGTGTCATCGTGTTTGTGCTATGTGAATTTGATTATATACGATTGCGTGAAATTTGCCGAAGTGATGGGTTTGTTATATGTTGGTGTAATTGGAAATTGATGGGCTGTTTTGATTAGAGTTGATGCATTGGAGGGTGTGAGAACCCGTTTGAGTCATGGTGTGTGTGTCTTGGGGAGAGTGTGTCCGTTGAGCAAGTGGGGCTTGGTGCCCATCGGTGAAATACCCTAAACCCGCGCGGGAGGTGCCTGACTGTCCTTCGAGTTAGTAACCCGTAAAGCTGTGTCGTGTGTTTGGGTTGCCAGTTCCCTCGGTTTGATACCGTAAACGGCCGTGTTTGGAGTTGCCTGTTCCCTCGGTTTCAGTCCGTAAACGGCCGTGTGTTTGGGTTGCCTGGTCCCTCGGGTTCAGTCCGTAAACGGCCGTGCGTCTGGTACACATCCCCTAGTTGTTCATGGTTTTGTATTTGGTCGAGCATATGTTATAATTAGTGTTTGATTTATACATCGTATTCATCGCTTTACATATGTTATGTATGTCGCTCTTATACTTGTGGTTATGTCTGTTTTAGTTTATTTTCCTACTGGGCCGTGGTTGCTCACCCTACTACTTTTCAGGTGAGAATGCGGCACAATGAGGATATGGAAGCTTTGAGTTGATTATTGCATTAGAGTTTTTTATATTAGACGGTTTTTGGAGCTAGCTCATCTTGTTATGTGATCTTGGTTGTTTTTTTTAATAATGTGAGATGTGTAGACGCGTATGCATACTTGCACGTTTTGGAGGGCCGTTGGCCTAGTTATGGGATTTGATGTCTTTCATGTTGGTTCATGTCAACATTCTCCAATCTATTTCATGGTAATATGATGTTGTTATCTTCCTTTCGGTACACTTCTCATGTCAATTGAATGGTGTTGGAATAAAATTGTAGTTGTTTCACTTAAACTGGACAGATTATACATGCTGGTATAATTTTGCTCTTTAAAGGATATCCGTCCAACGGATCGAAGTGATTCAAGAAGATTTATAAACTAGACACATATGACTTCTTTACAGCTAATTTTGGTAGCTAGTTAACGGTTAGATTGCCCAGAAACATTTTTTTTAATTTGGTCATTCTGTTCTGAATTTTTGTTTGCTCCAGCAGTCATCTCACGAAAAAACTTATACATAAATATCGGTAACTCCGAATAAAAAACTGTTTTAGATGGATATATTAGACATTTTGGGAACCTCTCTGCAAAATTTCTTTATATTTGGGCTTATAGTTTATGAGTAATTAAATTTTTAAAGTTCGGGTTATAGTTCTGAATTTTCGGCCGACCAGCCGCACGTTTGGGCTTGTATCTCCCGAACCCCTATACGCTTTTCAAAACTGTTTACATGATATAATTAGACATATCTAGGAAGCCTCCGACCAAGTTTCATAATTTTTCACCGTGCCGTTTAAGAGATATCAAATTTCTAAGCCGAGATGTTGAGATTGTCCGTTTTCAGCGTATTGTTTGTGAATATGGTTACGTTTTCGGGTCTTGGGGATCCGGGCCGTGACAACTTGGTATCAGAGCCTTAGGTTCGAATACTTCGGGTCTGTGGGAACTTTATTTTGTGTGATATATGATTTCTATTGTGCTTAAGGGGCTAGTGTGATATGTGTAAGTGTCTTTGGTTGATGTATGTGTTAAGTGCTTGATTCATGTGGTATGTAAGCGTTGATTTTTTTATGTACACTATTTATGTTGGGTGCTTGATAAGCTTTTCTTCACTTTTGTAGCATAATGCCTCCTCGTAAGACTAAGAATAAGGGAAGTCAACCTAATGCGTCGACTAATGCTCCGTCGCAATTTGAAGATAGGGATGCATTGCTGAAGGGTATAGCTGAGGCTATCCAACATATAGCGGGTACCGTACAAAGCCCGCAGGTAGCTCAAAAAGCAGCCCCGACTTCTCCGCAAAGTGATCAAGCTCGCACTCAGGCAGCCCTAAAGACTTTTTGTCGCTTTAATCCACCGTTCTTTAAAGGTGAAACGGACGCGATAGTTGCTGAAAATTGGTTTAACAAGATTGCAAAAATCTTGGACCATATCAAGATCAAAGACGCTGATTTGAGAATTTGTTGTGCCACATTCAAGTTTGAGGATGATGCTGATCGCTAGTGGAAACTGATTCAGAATACTAAAGACATTGAAGCTATGACGTGGGATGAATTTGAGAAGTTGTTCTTTGATAAATATTTTCCTGAAGTCTTTAAAGATGCAAAGCGAGAGGAATTTCTTAAGTTGCTTCAGCTTAACATGACAGTACTTGAGTATGAGGCCAAATTTATGTCCTTGCCGCGGTTTGCTCCCGAGCTGATTAACACATAGGCTTCAAAGGCTAAGAGATTCCAGAGTGGGCTGAAGTATGGTATGTAGGGTTTTGATTCATGGATCGCACAACGGAAGCATAATCAAACAAAAACCATGCAAAACCCTCCAAGGATCACAAGTCTAGAGACATAACGATAGTAAAGGTTAGAAATCATAAACACACATTTGGGTTCTCCTTGATGACTTCAAACGCGAATAATGTCACGTTCTCTATAGTTGATCCACGCCTAGAGTTGATCCTAGATCTCCCAAACTCCTTGGTGCTAGCCCGGAATAGTAAGAGGAAGAAGAAATCACGCAAAACGAGACCCAAAAGAGGGTCTCGGCCTCTTTTGGCCGACGGGGACGAGGGCGGCGGCAAGGGGCGGCGTCGGGCCCTCCTTGTTGCTTGCTCTCTCTCCTTTGTTCTCTCCCACTCTAGTTATGTTCACTAATGAGCATAAGTTATGGGAAGGAAGGAAGGAAGGTCCTTTATATAGTCCAACAACTCCTTGTTAACTACCTAAAGGACTTATTCTAGTCCAACTAGAATTCAATTTAGTCCCTTCTTTGCAAATTAGTCCCTACTAAGTTTGCAAGGGTTTGCAAAGTGATCCTTCTAATTAATTAATTCAATTATTTAATTCCCAAAATCTAGTTCAACTCTATATAGCGTGTGACCCCATAGGTTCTATCTAGTTGGTAGCAACTATTTGCTAATATGGAGCGGTCTCTAGCAAAACATCCATTCTAGCCAACTAATAGAATAGTCATCTTGACAACCTTTGTACAAGTAATTGTCTCATCCCTTTGTCTCCTTATCCGGATTGGACACGAGACATACAAGTCACACTCGTATATCCAATCCATAGTTTCTCGATCCATGGGAATAGCCTTATTCGTGCAAATAACATCAATATCCCATATTGATTTATTTTAGTCTGGCCAGACATTCTATAAGCACTATCCCTCGAGTGGCCTAGGATATTTGCTCCCGTTATGTGGGAGGGACAAATCCTCTCTACGTCCACTACGATCTCTAAGCTTGCTTCTCATTGTATCCAGTACACGCCTTTATAACTACCCAGTTACGGTGTAGCGTTTAACGCTACCAAGATCACAATGATCCACAACTAGAATATCTAGTGACTTCAAGTCTAAGGATGACAATACCATTGCACCGCGAGAAGCGCTTGTGACTCAACATAACATGTATGTAGCCTTCTCGGAGATGGGTCAATCCAGTGCAACATTCCCTAATGCACACCTATTTGTTGGATCGTGATATCTCCATATCAATCCAACCCCATACTAGTCTATAGATGATTGTCCCATTTAATCGTTATACTTTACTAGGGATATTTAAGATAAACAACAAAATTGTAAATCTAAGCACTTCATTATATTAAATATTCAATAAATAATAAATGAATTTTCTAGCCATATACAAATTCATACTAAACTAGATTGCCTCTAGGGCATCTATTCCAACAGTCTCCCACTTGCACTAGAGCCAATCTGGCGCATCTCGTATGCCCATACTCCTAGTGTGCCCATCATGCTTCCACTGCGTGAGAGGCTTCGTAAGCGGGTCTGACAGATTATCATCTGTAGGAATCTTGCATATCCGAACGTCTCCTCTATCGATAATATCTCGAATCAGATGAAACTTCCTGAGCACGTGCTTGGACTTCTGGTGCGATCTGGGTTCCTTTGATTGCGCGATCGCCCCAGTGTTGTCACAGAACAACTCCACTGGATCCGCAATGCTAGGGACCACACCAAGTTCAGAAACAAACTTTCTGATCCAAACAGCCTCCTTTGCTGCGCCATTTGCAGCAATGTACTCAGCCTCTGTTGTAGAATCAGCTACCGTCTCTTGGTTGGAACTCTTCCAGCTCACCGCTGCTCCATTCAGGCAAAACACATATCCCGATTGTGATCTAAAGTCATCTTTGTCAGTTTGGAAGCTTGCATCAGTGTAACCCCTTACACGCAACTCTTCCTCATCGCCAAACATCAAGAAAGCATCCTTAGTTCTTCTCAAGTACTTTAGGATGTTCTTGACAGCAATCCAGTGACTCTCACCCGGATTGGATTGGTATCTGCTTGTCATACTCAAGGCATATGACACATCTGGTCTAGTACATAACATGGCGTACATGATAGATCCTATGGCCGAGGCATAGGGAATCCTACTCATGCGTTCCTTCTCAATCTCATTGGAAGGACAACCACTCTTCGAAAGAGTGATTCCATGTGACATGGGCAAGAATCCCTTCTTGGAATCTTGCATGTTGAACCGCGTCAACACCTTGTCAATATATGTACCTTGACTTAGGCCTAGAAATCTCTTAGATCTATCTCTATAGATATTTATACCGAGTATATAGGCTGCTTCCCCTAAGTCCTTCATTGAGAAACACTTTCCTAGCCAATCTTTCACAGATTGCAGCATGGGAATGTTGTTTCCAATGAGTAGTATGTCATCCACATACAAGACCAGAAAAGCTACAGAGCTCCCACTAACCTTCTTGTAGACACAAGACTCATATTCGTTTCTGATGAAGCCAAACTCTTTGACCACTTCATCAAAACGTCGATTCCAACTCCTAGAAGCTTGCTTCAATCCATAAATGGATCGTAGCTTACAGACTTTGTTGGCTTGCTTTGGATCCTCAAAACCCTCCGGCTGTATCATATACGCGTCCTCGAGGAGATTCCCATAAAGGAATGCTGTTTTGACATCCATCTGCCAAATCTCATAGTCGTAGTATGCTGCAATTGCAAGTAGGATTCGGATGGATTTGGTCATAGCGACTGATGAAAAGGTTTCATCATGTCAATACCATGAATCTGTCTGAATCCTTTAGCCACCAATCGGCCCTTATAGGTAATCACATTACCATCCATGTCGATCTTCTTCTTGAAGACCCACTTGCACCCTATGGGCCGCGCCCCATCGGGTGGTTCCACCAAAGTCCATACTTTGTTGGTATACATGGATTCCATCTCGGATCTCATGGCTTCCAGCCACTTATGAGAGTCTGGGCCACTCATGGCCTCCTCATAGGTAGTAGGCTCATCATCTATTAGCATGGTGTCACCGGAATCAGTTACGAGAAGTCCATACCTCTCGGGTTCCTGGCGCACTCTACTAGATCTACGAAGCTCTTGTGTTACCTGAACAGGTGGCTCCACAACTGCTTGTGGTTCCTGTTCATGTTCCATGATTGGTTCAGTGATTTGTGGTTCTTGAACCTCTTCAAGTTCTACATTCCTCCCACTTGCTTCTTTAGATACAAATTCTCTTTCTAGAAACACGCCGGTCCGAGCAACAAACACTTTGTTCTCGGTTGGATTATAGAAGTAGTATCCCTTAGTTTCCTTAGGGTACCCCACAAATTTACACTTATCCGATTTAGGCCCTAGCTTGTCTGATTGTACACGTTTTACATAGACATCGCAGCCCCAAATCCTCATGAACGACAGTGTGGGACGCCTCCCACTCCACATCTCATATGGTGTCTTCATGACTGATTTAGGTGGAACACGGTTAATGGTGAAAGCTGCACTTAATAGAGCGTAGCCCCAAAATGACAATGGAAGATCGGTTTGACACATCATAGATCGAACCATATCCAATAGGGTTCGATTCCTCCTCTCGGACACGCCATTCCATTGTGGCGTTCCGGGTGGAGTGAGTTGGGACACGATCCCACACTCTCTAAAATAGTCGTCAAACTCTTGGCTCAAGTATTCTCCTCCACGATCCGATCGTAGAGCCTTGATACTTTTACCAAGTTGCTTTTCTACTTCATTCTTGAATTCTTTGAACACTTTAAAGGATTCGGATTTTGCCCTCATAAGGTACACAAATCCATATCTACTGTAATCATCAGTAAATGTAATGAAGTAGACATAACCACCCCTGGCAGGCGTGGCAAATGGCCCACACACATCGGTATATATAAGCGCTAATTGCTCACTAGTCCTCTCGCCTTTCTTATTGAAAGGGGACTTTGACATTTTTCCCAATAAACAAGCCTCACATGTCTCATATGATTCAAAATCAAATGAGTCTAGTAATCCATCCTTATGGAGTCTAGATACACGTTTCTCATTTATGTGGCCTAAACGACAGTGCCATAAATAAGCAGGATTTAAATCATTTATTTTAATCCGCTTGGTATTAATGTTGTAGACATGATTGCTTAGATCAAGGACATAAAGTCCATTAAATAATTGCGCACTAAAATAGTGAATATTATTCAAATAAAAGGAACAACAATTGTTCTTTATTGAAATAATAAAACCATCCTTGTCCAAACAAGAAATAGAAATAATGTTTCAGCTCATAGCAGGCACAAAATAGAAAATATTTAATTCTAAAACTAATCCTGAAGGCAGAGATAGCTGGCACACGCCTATGGCCAACGCAGCAACCTTTGCTCCATTCCCAACGCGCAGATCTACCTCTCCTTTAGCCAATCTTTTACTTCTCTTTAGATCCTGCATATTTCGACAAATATGAGATCCACATCCAGTATCTAATACCCATGATGTAGAGACAGTTAAATTGACATCTACAACAAAAATACCTGGTGGTGGTGGAATCACTATTCCTAGCCTCTTGTCCTCCAGATATTTTGGGCAGTTCCTCCTCCAGTGTCCAGGCTGACTGCAGTAGTGACACTCACCTTTAGTCACGGCCTTGGCAATGCCACCAACAGGTTTAAGGGCAGGTTCCTTGGACTTGGCAACTGACTTGCCTTTGCCCTTGGAGGAAGAAGCAAACCTTTTGCCTTTTCCTTTCTGTACCATCATAATGGCCTTGCACTTACCCTTGTTGATGCTCTGTTCATCCGTCCTCAACATGTTGAGCAAATCTGGCAGTGGTTTAACGATCTCGTTCATGTTATAGTTCATGATGAACTGTCCATAACTCTCGGGCAATGATTGGAACACGAGATCGGTTGCCAACTCTTGGCCGACCGGGAACCCCAGTCGGGTGAGATTCTCCAAGTACCCGATCATTCGGAGTACATGGGGTCCCACCGGGTTCCCTTCTTCCAGATGACATTTAAACAGTGCCTTTGACACCTCATACCTTTCTACCCTCGCCTGCTCTTGGAAGAGCTGCTTTAAATGTTCGATCATATCGACAACATTCATGTTTTCGTGTTGCTTCTGAAGCTCAGAAGTCATGGTGCAAAGCATTAGGCAGGCCGCATCATTAGCGTCATCAACACGTTTTTGATACGCCTTGAAGGCAGCAGGTGTTTGGTTCTCTGGACCTTCTGGAACATGCTCCTCTATTGCGTACAGTTTCTTCTCTTGCTTGAGAACAATTCTCAAGTTTCTGTACCAATCATGAAAGTTGGTTCCAGAGAGCTTGTCCTTCTCAAGGACAGATCGTAGGGAATGTTGTGAACTCGATGAGTTGTTTGCCATTTGGAATTCTACAAACAGGAAAATACGCAAGTTTTAGTATTTGTGAATTTTTGACTATATTTAATAATGGCTAGTTTATTAAATATAGCTCCCACTATTTTTCTATGGATTAATAACCCTCAAGATATTAATGCGGAAAATATCCTTATATTTTCTAGTGGGCCAAGATTCATCTTTCATCTCCTTATGAGCTTGCTTTGGCAAGTCACCAATAATTTGACTACTTTAGGTAGGAACAATTCCAATTACATCTCTTATGCAACTCTTGGTTCAATCGGGCAAATAACTCCTTATTTATCCATCCACATGGATAATCCTAATTGATTGCCTCTGGGTTTCTTAATCAAATTAATAGCCTAGTTGTGTTCAACCTCTTATCTAAACAATTGCACATTGTTACGTGCCATCGCATTCCATCATTATGAACCAAGTCGCCATGCTTTGGCACGCACGAGCTTGATAAATAATGATGATAATGAGTGTTTAAATAACGAGAAGGCAAAAACACAATATTTGAATTTTTAGGGATTTTAAATTCAATTCTTTAATTGTTTTGTTGATCAATATCAACTAATCTATCTATTTGAGTTTGGGCACAACTCCAAATAATAGATCCGGGTTGTCTAATTATCTTATTATCCTAATTGCATGCATCATCCATACACCAACCACACAATAATAAGACAATAAATAGACAACCACAAAACAGAAATTAAACGTGATGTGGATATGGCCTTTTCTAGACTAAGATAATTCCAAGCCAATGGAATTATCTATGAACCCTAAAGCAAACACATCTCCATTCGTCTTGATCTTTTGGTCCATCCTCCATAGTCTTGTGGAATGCTCCATGCTCCATGCTCCATCTTTTGTGGCTTCTTTGGCTTTGGGCTTCTTTTCTCCAATCTTGGCTAACAATCTACTTTATCTAGCACTAGCTAATATCTATACTAAATAAAATAAATCTCACAAGTTGAGAAAAAAATGGCACGCAGGCCATAAAACCCTAATTAATTATTACAATTAATTGATCAGCTCGCAGGCCGTAAAACCAAACCACAAAATTAAACATCCACATCAAACCACATCCTAAGGCCATATCCAATCACCATGCGATTTGCACATAAACAGTTAAAATCCAATTTTAATGCGCTTGGTCAATTTTAATTGATTTTAGGATTTCTAGGGTTAAAACGGTCCATGGGCCCAACAATCAAATTGCCCGGCCCAACAAAGTGAACCACAAGGCCCTAGGTCCGGCCCGGCCCAAAACCCGCAAGCTGGGCCCGCGGGTTAGGGCCGCCCGGCCCCTAGGGCGGCCAAGCTTGGGCGGCAAGCAAGGGGGGGAGGTCCCTAGGGGGGCCGAACCTCCTTATGGGAGTTGTTTCCAAAACAACTCCCTTGCTTGGTGCCCAAGTTTGGTTGTTTTCTTGTTTTGGGAGAACTCCT
This sequence comes from Linanthus parryae, assembly GCA_023055425.1. Classification (NCBI taxonomy): domain Eukaryota; kingdom Viridiplantae; phylum Streptophyta; class Magnoliopsida; order Ericales; family Polemoniaceae; genus Linanthus; species Linanthus parryae. The sequence continues at coordinate 119,457,903 of JALGPY010000004.1, read as the reverse complement.
TCTTCCCCAAGGATGCCCAAACCCTAGATCTAAGATCCTACAATTTCTCAAACTCACCAATTCATGCATCCAATGAAAAAATTGGATCTTGTTATGATTAATTATTGACAAATTGCATCCCATGCTTGATTTGTCTTGTTTTACGCGATAAACAATCAAATTAAGGTGTAAAACAACTAAAACGTAACACATAAACCACGTTTATGTTCTACGACCTGTGGCTCTGATACCACTGTAGGGTTTTAATTCATGGATCGCACAACGGAAGCATAATCAAACAAAAACCATGCAAAACCCTCCAAGGATCACAAGTCTAGAGACATAACGATAGTAAAGGTTAGAAATCATAAACACACCTTTGGGTTCTCCTTGATGACTTCAAACGCGAATAATGTAACGTTCTCTATAGTTGATCCACGCCTAGAGTTGATCCTAGATCTCCCAAACTCCTTGGTGCTAGCCCGGAATAGGAAGAGGAAGAAGAAATCACGCAAAACGAAACCCAAAAGAGGGTCTCGGCCTCTTTTGGCCGACGGGGACGAGGGCGGCGGCAAGGGGCGGCGTCGGGCCCTCCTTGTTGCTTGCTCTCTCTCCTTTGTTCTCTCCCACTCTAGTTATGTTCACTAATGAGCATAAGTTATGGGAAGGAAGGAAGGAAGGTCCTTTATATAGTCCAACAACTCCTTGTTAACTACCTAAAGGACTTATTCTAGTCCAACTAGAATTCAATTTAGTCCCTTCCTTGCAAATTAGTCCCTACTAAGTTTGCAAGGGTTTGCAAAGTGATCCTTCTGATTAATTAATCCAATTAATTAATTCCCAAAATCTAGTTCAACTCTATATAGCGTGTAACCCCATAGGTTCTATCTAGTTAGTAGCAACTATTTGCTAATATGGAGCGGTCTCTAGCAAAACATCCATTCTAGCCAACTAATAGAATAGTCATCTTGACAACCTTTGTACTAGTAATTGTCTCATCCCTTTGTCTCCTTATCCGGATTGGACACGAGACATACAAGTCACACTCGTATATCCAATCCATAGTTTCTCGATCCATGGGAATAGCCTTATTCGTGCAAATAACATCAATATCCCATATTTATTTATTTGAGTCTGGCCAGACATTCTATAAGCACTATCCCTCGAGTGGCCTAGGATATTTGCTCCCGTTATGTGGGAGGGACAAATCCTCTCTACGTCCACTACGATCTCTAAGCTTGCTTCTCATTGTATCTAGTACACGCCTTTATAACTACCCAGTTACGGTGTAGCGTTTAACGCTACCAAGATCACAATGATCCAAAACTAGAATATCTAGTGACTTCAAGTCTAAGGATGACAATACCATTGCACCGCGAGAAGCTCTTGTGACTCAACATAACATGTATGTAGCCTTCTCGGAGATGGGTCAATCCAGTGCAACATTCCCTAATGCACACCTATTTGTTGGATCGTGATATCTCCATATCAATCCAACCCCATACTAGTCTATAGATGATTGTCCCATTTAATCATTATACTTGACTAGGGATATTTAAGATAAACAACAAAATTGTAAATCTAAGCACTTCATTATATTAAATATCCAATAAATAATAAATGAATTTTCTAGCCATATACAAATTCATACTAAACTAGATTGCCTCTAGGGAATCTATTCCAACATGGTATTCGCTCAAAACTAATTTCTCTCAAGCTACAAGTGTACTCTGATGTGGTAGAGAGAGCATTGATGGTTGAGGGGGATATTGGAGAGTCTAAGAAGGGCATGGAACAGAAGAATCAAGCTGGTGGTTCATCTTCTATGGGAGATAGTCGTTTCAGAAAGAGGCAGAGGGATCCAGTTGCAGAGTCTCATGGACACTATCATATTCGTCCAGCACCATCACCTATGCTTTATAGCCAGACTTCTCAGAGTGGGTTGACATGTTATCACTGCCACCATCCGGGTCACCGTATTGCAGTGTGCCCCCAGAAGAGAGAAATAAGAGTAAGGACTCAGTTATTTGTTATCAGTGTAGGCAGCCCGGGCATACCCAGCGGTTTTGTCCTCAGAGGAGCGCTCAGGGTGGATCAGGTACATATCAGGCTTCACGTCAGGCGTCATCTACCTCGATTGCACCATCCGGTCCGAGTTTCAGGCCACCACAGCAGGCACCACGTGTTAGTCAGGGACCCACATCTTCCCAGTCTGCTCAGCATGTGAGACCGCGTGGAGAAGGTCAACAGGGACAGAGGCCTCAGGGGCGTGTGTATGCTATTAGCCAGCCTGAAATAGACGACGCGCCACAAGGAACATCTGTGGTTAGAGGTACATTTCTTGTGTATAATTCATGGGCTACAGTGTTATTTGATACTGGTGCATCGCATTCCTTTATCTCTTCGTCTTTTGCATATGCTTTGGGGTTGGATATTGATGTGTTAGATTCTCCCTTATGCGTTGACACTCCAGATGGAGGTGGGGTGACCTTGAGGAGGGTTTGTCGGTTTTGTGAGATTGATGTTGGAGAACGACAACTTGTATTTGACTTGATCGTCCTAGACATGACAAGCTTCGATGTTATCTTAGGTATGGATTGGTTGACGACTTTCCATGCCATTATCGATTGTCATAAGAGGAGAGTAACACTGCAAACCCTAAAGGGGGATCACTTTCACTTTAGTAGTGATCATGGTAATGATTTCTTACCTCCGTTGTACAAGTTGATTAGTTGTGGAAGCTCCAGTCATTATTCTCTCTCAGCCTTTCACGAGGGTGTCACAGTACGTGGGGAATTACGGCCAGTAGTTAATGAGTTTGCTGATGTGTTTCCAGAAGACTTGCTGGAGTTGCCACCTCGAAGAGAGGTTGACTTTTCAATTGATCTAATCCCAGGTACTGCACCAATTTCAATGACACCCTATCGACTTGCCCCAGCCGAGTTGAAGGAGTTGAAAGTGCAAATTCAGGATTTGTTAGACAAGGGGTTCATTAGACCTAGTACTTCACCATGGGGAGCCTCAACCTTGTTTGCTCAAAAGAAGGATGGAAGTTTGCGCTTGTGTATTGAATACAGAAAATTGAACCAGGTTACTGTGAAGAACAAGTACCCCTTACCTAAAATTGATGACTTATTTGATCAGCTCAGGGGTTCTTGTTTCTTTTCAAAAATTGACTTAAGATCTGGCTACCATCATTTGAGGGTTAAGGATGAAGATATTTCTAAGACCGCGTTTAGGACGCGTTATGGTCACTATGAGTTTGTTGTGATGCCTTTTGGGCTTACTAATGCCCCTGCTGCATTTATGGACTTAATGAATCGTATCTTTCACCCTTATCTGGATCAATTTGTGGTTGTTTTTCCTGATGATATTTTGACATACTCACCATCAAAAGAGGCTCATGAGGAGCATTTAAGGATCACACTACAAGTTCTTCGAGAGCATAAACTTTTTGCTAAGTATGAGAAGTGTGAGTTCTGGCTTTCTGAGGTGAAATTTCTTGGCCATGTGGTTTCTGAGAGTGGATTATCAATTGATCCATCAAAGATAGAAGCCGTTATGAGCTGGGAACGACCGATGAATGTTTTTGAGATACGAAGCTTCTTGGGCTGGCTACTATCGACGTTTTGTTTAGGATTTTTCACGTCTCGCAGCACCAATGACCCGATTAACTCGTAAAGGAGTTAAGTTCTCTTGGAATGACGCGTGTGAAGTATCTTTCCAAGAACTTAAGAGGAGATTGACTACAACCCCAGTCTTAGTGGTGCCAGAAAGGGGTCTTTGTTACACTGTTTATTGTGATGCTTCTCGAGATGGGTTAGGTTGTGTATTAATGCAACAAGGGAAGGTTGTAGCCTATGGTTCTCTCCAGCTAAAGATAAATGAACAAAATTATCCCACTCATGATTCGGAGCTTGCAGCCGTTGTCTTTGCCTTGAAGAGCTGGAGACACTATTTATATGGTGAGCGATTTGAGGTTTTCTCTGACCATAAGAGTTTGAAGTATTTGTTTTCACAAAAGGACCTGAATATGCGCCAGAGGAGATGGGTGGAATATTTGCAAATTACGACTTTGAGCTTCAGTATCACCCAGGGAAGGCTAATGTGGTTGCCGATGCCCTAAGTATGAAGTCTTTTGTCACCATAGCTAGTATAGCTATCCATGAATGGAAAATGCTCGAGGACATTGGCCTCTTTGACTTGTGTCTTGGGGAAGTGGATGGGCAGCCTACGTTGTTCAACATGGTTGTGGTGAGTACACTTACAGAAAGAATCATCGAGGCTCAACAAAGTGATAAAGAGATACAACATATTCGTATTTTCTTGTCTAGTGGTGAGGTGATACAAGTTTGGGTTAGGCACTCTGATCATGGCCTGAGATTTTGCGGTAAGTTGTTTGTTCCTTTAACTCTCCGTGAAGATGTATTACGTGAGTTCCACCATTCTAAAGGTACGAAGATGTATCAAGATTTGCGTCGTCAGTTTTGGTGGAAGGGGATGAAGAAAGATGTGGCCCTTTTTGTTGCTAAGTGTTTTACATGTCAGCAGGTTAAGGCCGAGCATCAGAGGCCAGCGGGATTGTTGCAACCACTACCTGTTGCAGAGTGGAAGTGGGAACATGTGATGATGGACTTTGTGTCAGGTCTCCCAAGGTCATCAGCAGTTTGGGATGCCATTTGGGTGGTTGTGGATCGTCTCACCAAGTCAGCCCATTTTCTTCCTATTCGAATGACAGATTCAGTGGATTCTCTTAGCAAACTCTATGTACGTGAGATTGTCAAACTGCATGGTGTTCCAGTTTCAATTGTTTCTGACAGAGATCCACGGTTTACTTCACGATTTTGGAAGAGCTTTCAGTCGGCCCTTGGGACGAATGCGTTGTTTAGTACTGCATTTCACCCTCAGACAGACGGACAATCTGAGCGTACAATACAAATTTTGGAAGATATGCTTCGAGCTTGTGTATTGGATTTTCGAGGCTCGTGGGAGGATCACTTGCCACTTGCAGAGTTTGCCTACAATAACAGCTATCAGGCAAGTATCGGTATGGCACCTTTTGAGGCACTTTATGGCATGCCTTGTACATCACCCATTTGTTGGGCCGAGGTAGGAGATGCGGCTATGTTAGGGCCTGAGTTGGTTCAAGAAACTACTCGCAAAATTTCCACAATCCGACAACGCCTAGTGACAGCCCCAACTCGCCAGAAGAGTTATGCAGACAAAAGGAGGCGGCCTTTAGCTTTTGAGGTTGGAGATCATGTATTTCTTAAGGTTTTGCCAAGGAAAGGGTTGTTGAGGTTTGGTCGAAGTGGAAAATTAGCCCCACGATTCGTTGGGCCATTTGAGATTTTAGACAAAATCGGCGAGGTCGCTTATCGTCTTGCATTGCCACCACGGTTAGATGGGGTTCATAATGTGTTCCATGTTTCTATGTTGCGAAGTATGAGCCAGACCCCACACATATCCTTAATTGGACTGATTTGGATGTCGCTGAGGATGTGTCATATGAGGAGAGACCCGTACGAGTCCTGGATTCGAGGGAGAAAGTGTTGCGTGGCAAGTCAATTTCTTTGGTAAAGGTCTTGGGAAATCACCATGGACTTGAGGAGGCCACTTGGGAGCGTGAAGAGGACATTCGTTCCAAATACCCAGATTTATTCGTTCAAGGTATGTCTTAAATTTCGAGGACGAAATTTTCTTTTAAGGGTGGTAGGTTGTAAAGACCTATAATAATAATAATAATAATAATAATATAATAATAATAATAATAATTATTATTATTATTATTATTATTATTATTATTATTATTATTATTATTATTATTTCTTTGTTGGTTGATGTGTTCATGTAGTATTTGGTAAATTGTTTGATTTAAAGGGTGGATACATGTATGATCAGATGTGTTAATGATTATTAATGTGTTAATATGTATTATCTATAGTTAGAACATTCATTTTTTTGTTCTGGGGGTATGTGTTTGTAGATATTCTAAAGTAAGGGGGAGTGTGGTGTCTTTTTAGAAACTATATAACAAGTAGGCTTAAATTAACAACACGTAAGAAACAAGAATGAAAAAAAAGGAACGCAGGAGCGTTCAGAAACCCTCCCACCTCCATTGTTGCTTCTTCGTTCTTCTTCCGACGCATCGCCATAAGGAGTTTTCAACAATCTTTTCCAGCTATCAAGGAAGTATTGCGCTACGCGTCAAGAGCTTCGAAACAGTACCAAAATCTCCATCTCTCGGTGAAGTCGAAAAAATCACGCGTTTCACGCTAGGTAGGGAAATTGACTAATTTGGGCATTGCGATTTGTATACTTGTGAAATCCTTACATATGTTTAATGTGATTTTGTGATTTGAATGTGTGAAGTTTATGTCATTCGATTGCTAAGTGTCATCGTGTTTGTGCTATGTTAATTTGATTATATACGATTGCGTGAAATTTGCCGAAGTGATGGGTTTGTTATATGTTGGTGTAATTGGAAATTGATGGGCTGTTTTGATTAGAGTTGATGCATTGGAGGGTGTGAGAACCCGTTTGAGTCATGGTGTGTGTGTCTTGGGGAGAGTGTGTCCGTTGAGCAAGTTGGGCTTGGTGCCCATCGGGGAAAGACCGTAAACCCGCGCGGGAGGTGCCTGACTGTCCTTCGGGTTAGTAACCCGTAAAGCTGTGCCGTGTGTTTGGGTTGCCTGTTCCCTCGGTTTGACACCGTAAACGGCCGTGTTTGGCGTTGCCTGGTCCCTCGGTTTCAGTTCGTAAACGGCCGTGTGTTTGGGTTGCCTGGTCCCTCAGGTTCCGTCCGTAAACGGCCGTGCGTCTCGTACACATCCCCTAGTTGTTCATGGTTTTGTATTTGGTCGAGCATATGTTATCATTAGTGTTTGATTTATACATCGTATTCATCGCTTTACATATGTTATGTATGTCGCTCTTATACTTGTGGTAATGTATGTTTTAGTTTATTTTCCTACTGGGCCGTGGTTGCTTACCCTACTATTTTTCAGGTGAGAATGCGGCACAATGAGGACATGGAAGCTTTGAGTTGATTATTGCATTAGAGATTTTTTTTGTTAGACGGTTTTTGGAGCTAGCTCATCTTGTTATGTGATCTTGGTTGTTTTTTTCAATAATGTGAGATGTGTAGACGCGTATGCATACTTGCACGTTTTGGAGGGCCGTTGGCCTAGTTATGGGATTTGATGTCTTTCATGTTGGTTCATGTCAACATTCTCCAATCTATTTCTTGGTAATATGATATTGTTATCTTCCTTTCGGTACAGTTCTCATGTCAATTGAATAGTGTTGGAATACAATTGTAGTTGTTTCCCTTAAACTGGACAGATTATACATGCTGGTACAATTTTGCTCTTTAAAGGAGATCCGTCCAACGGATTGAAGTGATTGAAGAAGATTTGTAAGCTAGACACATATGACTTCTTTACAGCTAAATTTGGTAGCTAGTTAACGGTTAGATTGCCCAGAAACATTTTTTTAAGTTGGTCATTCTGTTCTGAATTTTTTTTTGCTCAAGCAGTCATCTCACGAAAAAAATTATAATTAAATATCGGTAACTCCGAATCAAAAACTGGTTTAGATGAATATATTAGACATGTTGGGAACCTCTCTGCAAAATTTCATGTTATTTGGGCTTATGGTTTATGAGTAATTAAATTTTTAAAATTCGGGTTATAGTTCTGAATTTTCGGCCAACCAGCCACACGTTTGGGATTGTATCTCCCGAATCCCTAGACGCTTTTCAAAACTGTTTTAGATGGTATAATTAGACATATCTAGGATGCCTCCGACCAAGGTTCATAATTTTTCACCGTGCCGTTTAAGAGATATCAAATTTCTAAGCCGAGATGTTGAAATTGTCCGTTTTCAGCGTATTGTTTGTGAATATGGTTACGTTTTCGGGTCTTGGGGATCCGGGCCGTGACAATCATACACAATGAGCCAACTTAAACTAGCCTAACGAATCTAAGAAGACAACCTACGCATAGACAGCTTAACGAACAACCTAGAATCCACAGCCATAAAGAGGCTAAACAAAACAGAGAGAAACTAAAAGGAAGTTGTGGCCATGCCATCACGGAGAGAAACTAAAAGGAAGTTGTGGCCATGCCATCATTTAGGATCAAGGTTACACAGCAAAGTATCATGCGAATTCTGAAGGTCCAGCAGCTTCATTCTCCAAAAGGGGGGAAGCTTCTTCCAGTTTGCATCATCCTTGGACCTGAGAATCTGAAGAGTAGAAATAACAACTCGATTAGGGATGTGGACATTAAAATGATGATAACCTTTGTGGCACATAGCTCTTAAAGCAACATTTTCATTAGTCCATGAATTCTTGACAAATTCACATGAAATTGTTATCATATAATAGAATGTATGTAATTGATTCTTAAAAAAAGAATAGAGTGAAATCGAATTATAAAAAATAACTAAACAAATGAATTACATGCAAAAATTTAAGGGTAAAGGACACTTTCATCCCCTCTAATTTCATTGAAGGACACTTTCACCCCCTTCAGTTTTGAAAAGGACACTTTCACCCCTTTAGTGTGCCAAAATTTAAGTAATTTACACTACTGAGACGTTCTTAGGGCTAGTTTGGTAATGCTGTGGCGGTTTAGAAAGCTACTGTGTAGGCAGTACTGTGAGAAAGCTGCTGTGAGAATCTGCACAAAAAGTGTTTGGTAAACTCCGTATATAACCTGCTGTGGAAAAGCACTTTTGGTATTTTTTTTGTTTGGTAATTAGTGCTTTAGACTTGTTGTAAATGTCGAAACGACCATTTCAAACATGATATAATAATAAAACTTAAACAATAATATTTATTAATGGATAATGATGTCAAATAATAAATTAATCAAAAAAGCAGGTCTAGAAAGCAACCCCTCCCCTGCTTTTCAAAAGCTGCTGTGGGGAAGCGATTACTTTCTAGAAAGTAGGAAAATAAAAATTTCCCAAACACATAAATACTGCTTTTGGATTTGAAAAGCAACATTGTAGAAAGCAAAAGCATTACCAAACGGACTCTTAGTCTTTGAGCGGTTTGTCATTGGAAATAAATTTAGAGAACAATTCGACTCTCAGATCATACAAAAAGTCTAATATACCATGGAGTAGTGTCTACAATTTTCATAATATGTTGACAATTATGTCCCAAATATTGCTTTTGCTGACTGTTTCCAATCCCATGCAAACAATGTAACAAAATGAGGTGTAAATTTTTGGAAGTTCATCACACTAGAGGGGTGAAAATCTATTTTTTGAAACTATATGGGTAAAAGTGTCCTTCATTGAAACTAGAAGGGTTTATTTTGTCTTTTACCCAACTTAAATACAAAAAAATTACTTTCGGCTATGAAGCCGATTTATGCCGAATGTTAATCACTACCGGCTCTCTCATTGTCGATTCGTTTTCACTCTCCAGACGCCCAGGCGGTGGTGGTGGTAGTGGTTGATTCTTCAGATTCTCAGGTCCAAGGAGGATGCAAACTGGAATAAGCAGATGGTGGTGGTGGTGGTGGTGGTGGTGGTGGTTTTCTTTTGTCCTTGATTTGGTATGACTATTTTTGGGGGTAAAAAACCCTAATTTCTTATCAACAAGTCGCAGTGCTAATTTTGCAGCCTAATTGTTCTCTCTCTCTCTCTCTCAAATGAAGGCTCACACTATCACACACCCACGCTGATGCTGCTGATGTTTCTGTTGCCGGTGCTGGTTCAACACCACGAAATTGTCGATGATGATGATGATTAAGCCGATGAATGATTCTCTGGGACAAATTAGGAAGGTTGGTTGATTCTTTACAAACTATAAAGAGTTAGTACTTGATTTGGCTTTAAGTATTCCATAGTTAATGTGTGGAAGATCATCAACTGTAGAAGGTCTTTGGCCCAGTTTCACATAGGATTGCAAGTGTGCATACTGATGTTCATTATTTTAAAGTAAACAATTCTTGCTGAAGTTTTCAATTTCCAAGTTTGTGTGAACTATTTTGTTATCCTATTGTGCGAAGAGAATAAACCCACGCTGTAGCCGGAACATCTTAAGCTCCGAGTTAATATGAGCCCTGCCTTCAGATGGTACGTTGTGGTAACTATTCAAGTTCATGGATGAGACGAAACTGATTTTTAAGTGTATGGTACAGTTGTTTAGTAGTAATATAAGTTTAACTCGAATCAAATTTACTTACCGTTTCTAAGAATGTTTACCATCTACTTGGTTGTTCTCTTGAAGTTTCCGTGGTTGGAGACATACTAAGGTGGGATAGCTGGCTGATCGTGGAGCGGAGTAGTCCAGTTTTTTTTGCTCAGGTTTGTTGCTTCTCCTCATAATGTCCCAATGTTAATATTGTGTAGTTAACATGTGCCAAAGAGTCATAAACGCTGTTAATTGCAACATGACATTCCTTACATTTTTAAATGGTAAAGGTTCCACCGTACATCGTTTGCTCCAAGTCTCCATTGTTTGCTCAAGGTACTTGTCCAGGTTGCTATGTTAGTTAGTCTCAGCTGTGAGAGAATGTGAAATTTTGTCCTCAAGTTTGATTGATTAGATGAATATGTCTCTCTTTCGCAACTCCGACTTGCCACATTAGTTAATCTCAGCTACATGCAAAAATGGGAAGTTTGAGGGCGAATGAGTGTGGTCCTCAGCTTGTCAATAATGTGAAGTAATTGAATTTTAAATGCGTTCTATACAAAAGAACGTATATTATCGTACTAAAACATCCGATTTGTCTCCAATAAATGCCGTGAAGTTGAATGGATTTCATGAGTCGGATATATTTGGAATATGTTCAATTTGTCAAATATAAGGATTCAGATTGCTTGGCGACAACAAAACACATTGCCTGCTATGGAGGTTCAGAAACTTCTGCACCTTTATAAATACAGGTCAGTGCCGCTCTTTCTCTAGTCAATTCATGTAGAAAAACCTCACTTGCCAATGGAATATATGAAACTTCTATCATAGGAAGTTTGTCAATATCCAGTTCATTTGCGAGGATTCAAAGTTGCCAATTATATAAGGGGAAGTGAAATGGAAATAACAAATCCAAAATATGCAGAATTTTTGTTAGGATGAAAGTGTTTTGTTGCTTGGAGACTAGTTAGACATCAGTAAACTATCTCATTCTTTGAAATGTTTTTTGCCCAAAGTAGTTAACCCAAATTCTCCCATGATTTACTACAGATAATCGATTGTATACCAAAATCCTAAAAATAGAAACACAATTTGAAAAGACTCGTGATAAATATTAACCAACCTATCCTACGAAAGTGCGTTAGCGGTAATGCAACTGGCTAGTAGGGTTGCCGAGATGGGTGCATCGGTAGCTGCTGAACCAGTTGAGAGAAAGGAAATCATTTTTTTGTCGGATAGAATAGGAGTTCGTTTACCTTTATCACTGAGAACTAGGCGTCATCATCTTCTAGTTATTGGTGTCTGGAGGTGGTGGCTATGGTAGTGGAAGCAGTCTCTCAACTCTTCCTCTGCAACCCTGTGCCCATTAGAAAATGTGACAAATAAGGTCCTCTCGTTGGGGTCCACCGGAGGCGCAGGTAGCTCTTTTCCACCAATAAGAATTACGGGGTCAGGCAAGGATGAAATCATCCTATCTGTGTCATCTGAGTGCCTGGCTGCATTTCTTTTATCTGCTTCCTGCATTATATCCATTAGAGTCAAATAACAGACTTCATATGAAACCTCAGCGAGGCACATTAGCACACTGGAACGGTTCTTATCAATGAAGTGGAAACTGATCTCTTCGCTGATTAGGAGTTTTGTTAGCCGGAGATCATTTACTTCTGGTGAAGAAAGTAATGGTCTGCCAGCGGTAAGGTATCTGAGGCATGTAATTGCCTCGTCAGCGATTGTTCGGATCATAACATTAGGGAGCGAGCGGATTGTCTTCAGGGTGTTCTTAAAGCCAAGTATCTCAAGACATAGCCAGAACGCCATAATCTTCAAAGCCTCCCACGGATTGAGGCAAAGCTGGGTAGCAAGGATTGCGTATAGCTTTCTTCCTAGTGTACTAAAGAGCACTACCTCCTTGCGAGCATCCATGATAACCTACATGTAGAACATTAAAACAGCACTACATAATTCAGAACACCATAGAGAGAGAAAAATTAACATTTTAAAATACATTTATAGGATCTCCAACTACAAAAACATGCCTGAAAAGGAAGAAGAAAATAGTAAGCCTGCTCGTAGGAAGGATATATTGTATAAGGTTTGATGCTCATACCTCAGAACCTCTTCATTATATACTACAGTGAGGAAGTATATGAACAAATCAAGTTAATGAACATTCAAGTCTCAGCTGTACAGTGGTTGTAGAAGTAACTAGAAGAAGTTCTTTTTGGTTAACTAGATGGAAATATGCCGAGGTTGTGCCCTTTGCATTAAAGTTTTACATGTGCATTACAAATATTTGCAGATTTCTACTACCATTCAATACTTTGAGCACCATGTGATATTTTTAAGATCCATGGTGCTTTAGATTTTATATCTCAGAAATTCGAACTATTTTTCAGTTTGATGTGTGTGGTTTGGACAACTAGCATATGTCAGCATGCATAAAGTATTCGGTGGTGTTCTGTAGTACTGCTTTAGAGTATTATTGTTTCAAAAATTGCTTTTATCTTCCTGGTTTTTTTCATGAAGTTGCTATGGTTAGAGACTTATTGAAGGGGGGAGAGGGGGGAGCGATTCGTAGTTTCATGCTGTGTATGAAAACTCCCCTGTCGAATACTACTGTCTACTAACAAGTAATTAAAGCACAATCGTTTACTAGTTGAGACTTGTTAGTGCTAATAAGCTAAATGTCCATTGGTCATATGTGTAGATGGAACTATTTTTGCACAAGCTGGATTACAAAATTAACGTTGCCTTCTTTTCTCAATTAAGAAATAAGAAGCTTATGGAGTATAGCATGTAGTAAAATTATGTGGCTCTCTTATATCAATTGTGTGAAGTAATTGAATGCCTACAATGCATAAAAGCTTCTGGAGTATAATATGTTGGGAAATTCCAGGTGTGTAATTGAATGGTTAATCAGAGTTACATAGACTTTCATACGTAGTGGAATTTCATTATATGATTTTATCATCTAAGATTACTCTGTTTGTAATAAGTCATTATTTCGTAACATAGCAGCAGTTTCTTCTATCTTTGGGGCCCAGGGTGAGCGTCAAATTCTTTCACGTTAAAAGTGTCATCAGACATTATGTTACTTAGCTATTTACTAGGATTCCAAGTTTCCAACTACTTAGTGGAAAGTATAACTGATTTAACAAAATTCACATTAGTAGAAAGGTATGGGTGCTCAGATGGTGATGCATAAAATAAGACAGCAGTCAGGTTTAAAATGAACATCATCATTGATGTTATCAATTTTGTAATGAAATAATGAAAGTTGCTAGAAAGATTAAATCGTGCTGAAAATGGATTTACTTCCGGTGCAGTTAAGACTTAAATGAGAGATAACTTAGTTTATTCATATAGAAATCCACGCTGCACTATAAATATAGTGGTTTTGATGTTTAAGAATCAATCCTTGTACGAGATGTCCTTCCCAAAGTAGTCTCGCTGTCTCTCTTCTCCCTTCAATGGGAATTGTTTGTTCATTCTCTTTCTATACTGCTTTGCAATCTGATCTTCTATATAATTAACAGATCTTATAAGATAAACATCATCATTGATTTTTATTATTTCATTCCGGCGTTATATAATTTGTATTGCTGACTTAATAGCTTGTTGTACTAAAGACATTAATTATATTCTTCCCTTAAGTAAAGAGAAGATGTTTGCTATCGAACTGTCAATTTATCACATAGAGTCGAGAAGCACAAGCACCATCCGCAACCGAAGCCATCACTGGCGCTGCCAACGCCTCGAGGGATAAACAACTCCATTATCTTCAAGAATCATTCAAACTAGAAGATCGTGATGAGGAATGATATTCGACGAGAAAAAGCACACCATTATCTTATTACTTGTTATTCGATTTGTGTTTTCTAGGTTTAGGGTTTTGACATACTACCAATTATGTGTAGAAAAATCATGGAAGAGTTTGGGACAGCTATTTGGAGTCCAAAAGTATTTTTCAGGAGTAGTTGATTACTTGTTGCTGTGTATACATCTCTAACCTTTACACGGTGAGAAATCAGATGTCCGTTAGTTATTGTCCGCTGTCAAGATGTGATAAGTCTTCTCCAAAAGTTCGATAAAACATTAGATTGGCTCCTCTTTTCTAAAATATATATGTGTTATGATTGAAATCTGAGGGAAACCTACTGCTTAAAATTTCAGTATACGTTAATCTTAGCGGGGAGGAAATAAAAAAATGTGTGCCACTCTGACAGATAAAGTGAATGCCCCTCTTTCAATTATGTTAATTAATTAAATGCAGTAAAGGAAGCCTATAGGAAAGGGTGGACTCTTTCATTATTTCCTGGCTAAGGAACTGACTCCTACTCGGCGACAAAACAAAATGCTTGTGACCTTGATATCATTTAGAATTTTTAAGTTTGTATTCCAATAGCAGTTGCGCCAAAAGGCCCGCCGTCCTTGTCAGGAGACCTTCCATGGTATGTGTTATTTCCATATGTGGGCTGGTTAATCTATATTGTAGAAGTTAATTGTGGTCAACTGCGAATAGAATATATCTAAGTTATATGTAAAACAAGGTTTTTTAAAAATGAATTCAATTTGAGTAATTTCCTTTTTATCCCCATTACTTTCAAAACAAATGTTTCAACTAAGGCTGAAATTACTAAATGGCAAAACCCAAGTACTTTTTACGAGGGAAGAAAAAGAAAGATGTGATGGTCAAAGAAGAACAATTGCTCATGAAAATCCTTTATGACTTTTAACAAGAAGACCCAATATCATTTAAGTAATTTGGTAAGATTTTTTAACCAACAACAACAAACCAGATTCATTTAACCAACCAACAACAGTTATCAAGAAGGCAAGAACATTGAAGTTATTTGGTAAACCATTTTATGCAACAAACAGTAAAATAACAATCAAGATATGAAGTAGGTTCTACAAGGTCTTCGCTGCAGACTACGCAAAGTGTTGTGCTCTCAGGTTTTTTAGTGATTACATGTAGATGCTACTGATGCAAGCGAGCAACTCCCAGATTGTTCATAAATATGGAAGAAACACATCAGATTAGAACGATCCACTGTTTCTGACAAGTTGTTGAAATGTTCTGCACTATCTTAGTTGTGCCATAAGGGAGTAGTTCTATGGGAGAGCCCTGAACCTTAAAAAAGATCCTCTAGCAAGACAGTTAAATTCATTAGTTCCTGAATCTTCAACAGTGAGATATTTGGGAAAAGGAAAAACTACCTAAATTGTTATCGAGATGATGCTACTCCTTTTTATGATAGTAGGACCTCATTATTTTTAAATCTGTGACTGTCAGACTGATGGATATCGAATGGCACAATACAAATGAAAAAGATGCATAAATTCTAAAAGCATTTCAAGTGCACTGATCAAATAACGGTTATAGTTAGAAATAAGATACACATTATAAAAAGCATCCCACACCTTCTTCAACTCTTATTTTAGTGAATCTATTCTTATTGAAATAAAGAGTTACTACGATTTTCATTACATTTTACATGAATTTTACAACTCGTAAAGTTGGGGATGTGCTTATAGTACTTGATTTTGGGGATTTTCGAAGTCTAGAAAAACTCTCGCCTTTGAAATAGCAGAGAGTGAAACGTTAATAGTTCTAGATTGTAGAACGGCAAGGAGGTTTAAGTTTATTATAAACTCTTCTCCTAAGGTCTGACAAACTACAAAATCTCTCTGTATCGGGGTGCTCATTTAAAAGGTGTCCCTTTCTCGCAGAAAGGGCGGGCGAGAAACCCACAGTCGCCCTGCTGAAAACCAACGCCACCACTGCCTCTGTTACTGTAGACGTGGGCTCGATAGATTGACAACTAGAAGATGACGACGACGAGAAATGTTTTAGTGCAAGGTTCTCGATTTGTGCTACTAGGTTTCGGAGTTTTCATATACAAATCGATAATGTGTAGAATGTGGAAAATCACGGGACATTTTATGTGAGAAGCGAATTAGAACTTAGAGGTAGCCTTAAGAAGACGTAAAGCAACCACTGGCATTCAATTTGTGAAATGTTTGATGGTTAGGATGGAGGTAGAGTTATTCACGAATTACAAACTTGACGAGGTTTTTATAGTTTTACTGCAAAAAAAATAGACCTTGCGGAAGTTCTTTCTGTCTAACGTATCAATGAGGTTTTGACCTTATTGTTTTCCAAAAGCAGCATTACTCTTTATTGTATCAGCATTCTTTATTTCTCCTGGTTTTCTCTTACACATTGTCCTTGTTTGGCCATTGGTTTATTGTTTTAATTTATAACCTGGTTTTGAAATAGGTGACTGTGATGAAGAGAGAAAAGGGAAGATTCTCTCTCTCTCTCTCTCTCTCTCTCTCTCTCTCTCTCTCTCTCTCTTCATCACAGCTACACATCTCAAAAACCTGAGCACAAATTTTACCAATAAACTACTATCCAAACAGGGTCATTGTTGGATATCCTAAGTAACATGTCATATTTAAGGGGTACAATGCTTTGGATGCAATATATCTGTTATGCAAATCCTTGCCTCAGTTTTATTACTGTGGTCTGGTGAACTTGCATATGTGAACATTCAGATTTATCTATTCACGATGGTTTATTGATCCAAGAGGACTGAGATGCGAGTGATACATTATCCTTCTATGATTTCCAGTAGGTCTATGTGGTTTGGTGAATTAGCATTATCCAAGAGGACTGAGATGCGACCTGATATTCGAAGACAACTGGTTGATAGTTTAGCATTGTATGCATCAGGGTGCCGAGCATGAAGCAGAGTGGCGCAATTCGTTAAACAGGTTAATTTACTTCTCTTGATCATAGTTGCCTGTTGTGTACGATAGCTCCCTAAACTATCAAAAAACAATTAAAGCATTGTCGTTTACGATGCTCTCATTTGTAAGTGGTAATATGCAGACATGTCCATTTATCATTCTCAGCTGGTAGGAAATAAGGATATTATGCGCAAGTAGGATGAGTAAATGAATGTACGGCTGCGAGTTGCGACATCGGTTTATTTCAACTTAATGAAGTAAGATGAGTATCACAAGTTAAACATATAAAATTGATGTGGCTCTCTCATATCAATTCTGTGAAGTAATTCAATCAGACATGGCAGAGAAGCTTCTCGAAAGTTGTTCGTTATCAAATTCCCGGTCTAAAGTTTATTCATCTGTAGGGAAGTCTGAATGGCCTTCAAAAGTAATGGGAGAATTCATTAATGTTTAATCAAATAGGAATATTATGCTTGCTACAAGTTCTGTCGTCAGATTTGAATAATTTTTCGGAGATTTAAGAGATTGAACCTAATTGTTCTGGACATAGCTGCAGTTGCTTTTGTTGTATGGATTCTGGGTCAGGGAGGAACTCTTTTAGTATTTGGATGTATTACATAAAATGTAAGACACGATCACGATAAAATTATGATTTTCTTTTGTAGTACGGAATTATTATTACTCTTATCATCAGACGTTGTGTTAGTGTCGAGGTATTTTAATGAATTCCCACTATGTATCAGTAAGTAAAACTGACTTAACAAGGTTCTATATGATGGAAAAGTATGGGTGATTAGAAGCTCAAGGGTAAATCTAAAACACATAATCAAAAGGGTAAATTTAGATAGCATTTCTTTCTTTAGATTTCATAGATAACTAGGGCTAATCAATGGACTGATATGGACTTGGAAAATCTTACAGCTTTGATTGGGAAATAATCATTAACAAACTAATAACAAGGATAAAAAGGGTGGTCCAATCAGGTGAGCTACGAGCATCAAGAAGGTCATCCAGTTTTCAGATTTAACATCTGAAGCAACCAAATTGGCTTCCTTTGCTAATATTTCCATGTTCAGGAACATGCTCAGGTGGAATGACTAGACTTCTGAAGATAACTGGTCGAAAGTTGACGAATGGATTGCCCCTGGTATTTCCCAGCTGGGCATGGTGCGAAGCAGGGCAACTCGTAACTCGGGTTATATTGCTTCTCTTCACCATAATTTATTAATTTATTGCAAAGAATCTACGGTGTAGATGATTAGTAGTTGCTATGCTAACATCTGTAACCTGTATGTGGTGATTTCACCTGTATGTGGTGAGAAATCACTAGTCAGATGTGTCGGTTGACCCTTAGTTATTCTTAGCTGTACAGAATTGATTTTTTTCCGGAGGTTCGATAAAAAAAATTAATGCCCCCACTTTTTTTTGGGCAAAATTGCACCACAGATGCCCAAACTTTGGACAAAGTGTGGATTTAATACCCGAATTTGAATATGCACCGGTGGTACTCGAATTTTGATATGTTGCAACTTCAGTACTCATACCGATCGAATTGACTATTGTGTTCTTGTTTCTCTATTCTTATTGTTTCATAAGTATGTATATAACGAATTTAATCCATTTTTTTTTACTACGCCCACAACAACCAGCATCCCAGTATCTTGAATTTATTACAACCACCATCACCAACACCCCCAAAATTTATTTTACTACAACAACCACCATTGCCACCCACTACTCACCATCACCGCCCCCACTTTCCACCACCACCCCTACGGCGCTACCAACAACCACCACTATCTACAAAAATTAAGTCATCACAACCACCACTCACAATCAACACCATCCCATAAAGAATTATGTTAACAAATATAATAATTAATTAAGTTTTCGCCTACAAAATTACCAAAACACTACTCCAAATAATTTATTAAATAAAAAAATAAAAATCGAAAGACATGTTCCGATCTGGAAAATAAGGGAAGAATGAGAAGCAAATAGTAACATGTCAGGGGAAGATGAGAGGAGGATGAATGGGACTCGCCATCTTCTTTTGCGGTTACTTCATTTCTTCTCTTATCTCTCACGACACAAGGTTAATCCTGCCGCCACCACCTATTTTCAGCATACCCAAATTTTTCCTATGCCTTATTTTTTATTTCGACCTCCTATGGGTTTTTTAAACCCATGTTTGAATTTAATTTTAGAAAATCTAGTCATGATTTTGATTTCGATTAGGGATTCCTACTATGATCCAATTTGAGTTGTGCGTCATTGTGGTTCATTGTAGTCGTGCAATGGCGGAAGTTGGATGGTGATGGAGGCAAGGGTTTCAGGTTGTGGGTGGTGTGGTTGTAGGTGGAAGTGGTGGAGGTTGAGGCAGTTGGTTGGAGGGGTGGTAGCAAGTGGTCTTTGATGTCGTGGCAGCGGGCGGTGGCATGGTGGAGGTTGTGGCACTGGTGGTGGATGGTAGAGGTGGTGGCAGTAGGCGGTGGTGGTGGTGGCTGTTGGTGGCTGTGGTTGTGGGTGGCGGTGGTTGTGGTAGTAGAAATAGTGGTGGTTGAGATAGGTGGTGTTGTAGGAAAGTTACAAAATTTAGGCCAAAACATAAAATAATGATACATATGGACATTAAAAATTACAAAAATGAGGGTATAATGGTAAATTCGAAGTAAATGGGTTGCAACAATTCAAAATTCGAGTACCACCGGTGCACGGTTTGAAAAATCGGGTATTAAGTCCACGGTTTGTCCAAAGTTTGGGTACCTTTCGTGCAATTTTGCTTTTTTTTATGTGATGCGATCAATATGATGATAACCCACTGTTCCGATTTGTGACCTAAGTTCATCTTAGCTGTTTTAGCAGTGAGGAAATACAAAAATTTCTGCTTGTCGGGACTTCATAGTTTGTCGGGATTTCATAAATAAACATAATAACTATATTTTTCCGACTCAAACAATTTGTCGGACTCAGAACAATTTGTCAGAGATCATCTGCATTAATTTTACGAAAGCTAATTTTTTTTTCCGGCGTAGTAATTGTCGTTTATGTTGCACTAGTTGGAAGTAATCGATCAATTGATGAAAAAATGTAATTTATGTGTGTTCTACGGAACTTTAGACTTTCTTCTTCTGATTGTGTCAATGTTGAGTTGTTTAGTAGGATTGCAACTATGTAATGTGTACCAATTTAACGAAGTTTAAACAAGTGAAATGGTATGGATGTGTGCAGGCTGTTGGATAACATTTGAAAGAAATTTGGTTAAAACTGAGCATCGTCTTTGACATTACCGGAAACGAAACATTTGGGTCATAATTAGTTAAGAATTATGAAGGTGGCAATCAAGAAAAACATTCCTGAAATATTAACTTTGGTTAAAACTGAGCATCGTCTTTGACATTACCGAAAACTGAGCAATGTCAAAGACGATGCTCGGTTTAACCAAAGTTAATATTTCAGTAATGTTTTTCTTGATTGCCACCTTCATAATTTCTTAGCTAATTATGACCCAAATGTTTGGTTTCCGGTAATATTAAAGAGGATGCTCAGTTTTAACCAAATTTCTTTCAAATGTTATCCAACAGCCTGTACGCATCCATAACGTTTCACTTGTTTAAAATTCGTTAAATTGGTATATAATACATAGTTGCAATCCTAGTAAACAACTCAGCATTGACAAAATCAGAAGAAGAAAGTCTAAAGTTCCGTAGAACACATAAAAAACATTTTTGTCATCAATTGATTGATTACTTCCAACTAGTGCAACAGAAACGACAATTACTACGCAGGAAAAAAATATTTAGCTTTCGTAAAATTAATGCAGATGATCTCAGACAATTGTTCTGAGTCCGAAAAATTGTTCCAGTCGGACATATAGTTATTATGTTCATTTATGAAATCTCGACAAAATATGAAATCCCGACAAGCAGAAATTTTTGTATTTCCTCACTGCTAATACAGCTAAGATGAACTTAGTCCACAAATCGGAACAGTGGGTTATCATCATATTGATCGCACCACATTAAAAAAAGGCAAAATTGCACGAAGTTACCCAAATTTTGGACAAACCGTGGACTTAATACCCGACTTTTCAAATCGTGCACCGGTGGTACTCGAATTTTGAATTGTTGCAAATTTAGTACCCATTTACTTCGAAGTAACCATTATACCCTCATTTTTGTAATTTTTAATGCCCATATGTATCACTATACTATGTTTCGGCCTAATTTTTTTAAATTTCCTACATCGACCACCACCACTACCTATCTCAACCACCACAATTTCTACTACCACAACCACCGCCACCCACAGCCACCACCACCTTTACCATCCACCACCAGTGCCACAATCTCCACCATGCCACCTCTCGCTGCCACGACATCAACAACCACGTGCTACCACCCCTCCAACCAACTGCCTCAACCTCCACCACTTCCACCTACAACCCACACCACCCACAACCTGAAACCCTTGCCTCCTTCACCATCCAACCTTCGCCGTTGCACGACTACAATGAACCACAATGACGCACAAATCTAAATTGAATCATAGTAGGAATCCCTAATGGAAACCAAAATCATGACTAGATATTCTAAAATTAAATTCAAACATGAGTTAAAAGAACCCATAGGAAGTCGAACAAAAAAAGGCAGAGGAAAAATTTGGGTATGCTGAAAATACGTGGTGGCGGCAGGGTTAACCCAGTGTAGCGAGAGATAAGAGAAGAAATGAAGTAACCGCAAAAGAAGATGGCGAGTCCCATTCATCCTCCTCTCATCTTCCCCTGACATGTTACTCTTTGCTTCTCATTCTTCTCTTATTTTCCGGATCGGAACATGTCTTTCGATTTTTATTTTTTTATTTAATTAATTATTTGGAGTAGTGTTTTGGTAATTTTGTAGGCGAAAGTTCAATTAATTATTACATTTGTTAACATAATTCTTTTTGGGATGGTGTTGATTGTGAGTGGTGGTTGTGATGATTTAATTTTTTTTAGATAGTGGTGGTTGTTGGTAGCGCCGTAGAGGTGGTGATGGGTGGTGGTGGAAAGTGGGGGCGGTGATGGTGAAAGAAGTAAGAAAACTTCCGCATGTTCAACTGAAAAAAAAAACGACACTCTCAGCGGAATAGCCGCTGACGATTGAATATTTGTTTGAATGAAGTCATTGAACACCGACAAAACATAAATGCTTTTGCTGTTTATTATCGTTCCAGTATAATTTTAGGTTTGTTTCCGGTGGTTTGTCGGAATGTTTAAATGCTTTTCATAAATGATAAACTTCGTGAATTATCATATAAGAAGATTCTACTCGTACTAAGATTTAATTGCCCAACAATTTGTCGGAGAATAAACAGTTACAACTGATTGGTTTACGACATAGTAGCCGTTGCTTTTATTGTCTCGAACTGGATGGTGGGTCAGCGCCAAACTATTTTAGTAGTTGGTAATAGTACATTTTTAACAAAGCAGTTTGCTTTGTACGTACGGAACTTCTATTACTTTTATCTGCAGAGATTGTGCCATTTTGGACCTGTTTTTCAACTACTTGATGTTCAGTAAAACTGATTTAACAAAGTAAATTTTGGAGGAGTATGGATGCTTGGATGCTATTTGATGGGATATGACAGAATTTAGTTTAAGAACAAGCATCGTCCCTGATGTTAACAAAGTGGTACTGATATGGCTCCTAATTAGTGAGCAAAAATTGATGAAAAGAAAGATTGTAAGGTGCTCCTTGTGCTAAGATTTACATATTGGCTTCATTTTGGACTCTGATAACCTAAAGCACATAGCAGAAAGGTCAAATTTAGATAGGAATGCTATGTCTAGTTCGTTCATTTACACATCCTAGAGAACAAGCTATTCTAGGTGGTTGAGGGGATCAAGAATAGAGGGAAATGTATTTTGAAAACCTTAATGTCGTTTGGGTAATTTTGTTTAGTAAGATAATGAAAAGGATAAGGTTGTTCCAACGCTATCTGCATTTGGTGTCGATATATCTCCACTCATTAAAAATGAGTTAATAGTTATCTGTATAAATTATCATTCATTCAGTCATTCGAGCATTGACTCAAAGTTTAACAAATCTACCCTGGTCTTGTGTAATGAGGTATCCATTCTCATACACAACTGCGGAAGGAAACCTTTAAGCAGGTTAAATTACTTATCTTGATCATAGTTGTATGTTTGTAGGATTGCTTCCCTGTCGTATACTATCAACAAACAGTTACACATTATCATTTACTAGTTTAAATGCTTACATTTGTAATATGTGTAATTGCAGAAAAGGTTGATGCAGCTTTTGATTGAATCTTCTAAATTCAATACCAATTTTTGATGACAAGGACCAATTGCAGAAAAGGTTGATGCAGCTTTTGATTGAGAAGAGGCACTGCTTTCAGGAATCCATCTAGCCTTGTCAGGAGAGGAGGAGGGATCAAAAAGGCTTCCCAAAAGAGCTTTAGGGTCTATGGGGAGGGAAAAAGAAAGGGGAAAAAGAATGAGGCACTGCTTTCAGGAATCCATCTAGACTTGTCAGGAGAGGAGGAGGGATCAAAAAGGGTTCCCAACAGAGCTTTAGGGTCTATGGGGAGGGAAAAAGAAAGCGGAAGGAAACCATTAGACCAGGAGGTGCAAACATCTCTAATTGATAATCTGCTAGTACTTCATTAGTATTACATGTCATGATCACATGTGCATTTTATAGATGTGTCTTTCAGTAGAGACTCAGTATTTCGTTTAAGCTTCGAGGATAAAGCTTTGTTTGGTTTGTTTTGGGGGGTGGGGGGGGGGGAGGGGGGAGGGTGATGAAATACATTGCTTCCAGAGTAGGGGTATGTTTGTACTTTTAGCATAATATTGGGGGGTGATTATCTTGTACTCAAATTCTGGGGTCGTGGTACAATTCCCTTAAATTTAAATCCTATCATCTAGTACTTCAGTCGCACACGACCACAACCCCCCCCCCCCCCCCAACCACCACCACACCCCAACAACTATCCTATCATCTCTAACAATTTACTCTGAATAACTTATATAAATAATGAAAAGTACCACATAGAATATGTCACCTCTCATATTCAGAACCTGATAACATAACAAATATCGTAGACAACGTGCAAAAACCGGAAAGACTTGACACTGATACCAAGGAATTAATTTTCTATTTAATGGCACAATGAAGATTTGTGAAACTTGACTGAAAGCATCCTAGATACATATGCTCGCTCTTAAATAGTTTATGAAGTGGGTAGAGATAACTAAGTTATAAGCTTAAATCTGCAGTTGGCTAGTAGGAAGTTCATTATGTTGGAAAATCCTGACACAACAAGGATTGCCACAACTGACCTATTTGTTTAGCATTTTCATTGCAAGATTAAGCACCGTGCATCGCATGCATACATGCATGTGCTGTATTTTATGTGATGAAAGTAGATTGTATTCTTTGTGGGAATACTCGTTTTCGGGCATTGAAATGGAAGTAGATTGTATTCTTTGTATTATTTGCGACGGAGGTTTAGAAACTCACCTTTTGTCCAAACTTCATGGAAAAGAGAGTTGGCAACATTCAAGAGTGGATCCCTTCGATAATTACGGAGTTGAAACAACAGGAGAGGGGGATGTTTTGTGTATCTATATGGTTGATTTGAAGCAATCAAAATCAACACATTTTTCAAGGAAAAAATAATACGCCCAAAGAGATCATAGCGCAAGTTATGGGCTACATGAACGAGCTAGATGGGGTTAGCGCCAAGAACGATTCACAGCCAAATAGCGATGCTCCAGTGCTCATTAGCGCTAATCCAGTCAGCTCCTAGATTCCCCCGGCGCCAGATTGGATAAAATGTAACTCTTGCGGCACATGAATGGCGGGCACGCGTACAGCTGTGGTGTTGGGTCCAAGCCCATTGTTATTAATCCATGTTGTGAGGCGGTGAAGTGTACACCAGATATGGTGACTTAAAGGCCAAGCATCAAGCTTGATAATGTTACTGTTGTGACAAACCACCTCACGAACGAAGAACGAATAAAAGAAGAACACGAGTATTTTACGTGGTTCGCTAGCAAAATATTTGCTAACTACCTCCACGGCGGAAAAGCACTCTTTATTCACTTAAGAGGAAAAATTACAATATCTAATAATGTGACTACTAGGTTCTTTATATAGTGCTAGGAAATCCCTAAAGTTTCCAAATCCGATTTGGAAACAAACTTGTTTCCTAACTAATCCTCCAGCGCCATTGACTTCCAATGTTTCCTAATCAAAGTTGGAAACAAAGAGTTTGGCCGCCTTTGACCAATTCAAGGCACCAACTCAACAGTTACCTTTTTGATGGATACCACCGCCACCACTATAGCCTATATATAAAGGCAGTGGGTGTGCTTTGAGAATACATACACATAGATATTGTGAGACACATGAACAGATAGTTCTCACAATTATTCCCTCATATTTTGTTTCCTTGCGTCATTAAGGATTTTCGAAAGACTTTACTGTGTGTTCCGCGCAAGAAGTGAAAAGATACGTCGCAGTTGTTAACGCGAGACGAAGTGGAAGATCAGCGCGACGTGATCTTTTGCGACAACGACGACGACCTTTCCAGAAATTAATTACGGGTAACTCGTTAGCAATTAGTTTGCTTTGTTTCCGCCTAGCGGCGAGATTTAGTTTTACTTGTTTATTAATTTCTAGTTTCTTTATCCACGTTTTAGTGGAGGTTTTGTCTACCCATTGTAATTGTTATAGTGGAAGTTTAGTGGATCGTTTTGCCCCTCTTGATTAGAGGGTTTTTCCTAAGTTTAATTCTTGTGTCTTACATCTTTTACTTTCCTCACTTGTTCGTGTTGGCGTAGTTTGCGCGTTCTAGTCCGTCTGTTCAGTCCCGTGACCCAACAAAAGTGGTATCAGAGCCTGGTTCAATGGGGGAGTCAACGGGCTCCATAATCAATTTAATAGCTACAAGTTACTTGATATGGAAGCCTAGGATGCAAGACTTGCTTTATTGCAGGGATCTCATGGACCCAATTATTGCAAAAGGGGTCAAGCCAGCCGAAGTTAAAGATGATGAGTGGATCAAGATGAATACGAAGACGATTGGTCATATTCGCCAGTGGATTGACAATTCGGTGTTCCAATATGTTGCTTAAGAGACGGATGCCTACCAGTTATGGATAAAGTTGGAGGGCATGTATGAGAGGAAGACTGCCAGAAACAAAGCGTTGCTGATGAGATCGCTCGTAAACTTGAAGTACAGAGACGTTCAACAAGTTGTTGAGCACTTGAGTGAGTTTCAGAGTCTCATAAACCAATTGGCTACCGTCTAGTTCAATTGGGATGATGAGACACAGGCCTTGTTGCTGCTTAGCTCCCTACCAACCTCATGGGAGACGTTGGTCGTGTCATTGAGAAATTATTCCCCTAATGGAAAGTTGTCCATGAGTATGGTCAAGAACGCGATGTTCAAAGAGGAGGCAAGGAGTAAGGAGATGGGCTCTGGCACCGCGCATGCTCTTTTCACGGAGAATAAAGACAAGAACAACGATCGAGGGAGAAGCCAAACAAGGAACAAGAACAGAGGTTGCAACAAGTCCAGGAATGGAGGTTCTCAGCCAAGATCAAGGGTCAAGTGCTATAATTGTGGAAGGCAGGGTCACATGGCTAGATCGTGCTGGTTCCCGAAGAATGATCAGAACCAAGGCGACAATAGAAAGAACCAAAAGAATGATAAGAGTGAGGATGATGATAGAACTGCCACAGTCTCACAGGTTGTGGTACTCTCCTGGGAGAAGAAGAATGCCTTCACGTTGCAGCGAATCAGGAAACTGAGTGGGTTGTTGATACAGCCGCTTCATACCATGCAACTTCGAGACGAGATTTCTTCACTACATACAAAGATGGAGACTTTGGCACTGTGAAGATGGGTAATACGAGTACATCGAAGATCGCAGGAATTGGAGATATTTGCATCTAAAAAAATGTTGGGTGCAAGATGGTGTTGAAAGATGTACGCCATATTCCTGATTTGCGACTGAACCTACTCTCTGGTACTGCTCTAGATCGCCAAGGATATGATAACTAATTTGGTAGTGGTAAGTGGAAGCTGACCAAGGGATCAATGGTCGTGGCTAGAGTAGAAGCTTGCTGCACACTCTACAAGAATCATGTGAAGATACTTGGCGATAGCCTGAATGCAGTTGATGATGCATCATCACCAAACTTATGGCACAAGAGGCTTGCTCACATGAGTGAGAAAGGGTTGAAGATTTGAGCAAGGAAGTCTCTAATTCCTTTTTCCAAAGGTACACCACTAAATCCTTGTGATTATTGCTTCTTTGGAAAACATCACAGGATTACGTTTAGTTCCTCTACTAAAATGAAGTCGAAGATACTGGAGTTAGTGCACTCTGATGTGTGTTCCCATAGAGGTGGAGTCTGTTGGTGGTCGCAGATATTTTGTGACCTTTATTGACGATGCTTCACGTAAGGTGTGGGTGTATTTCCTGAAGACTAAGGATGAAGTATTTGAACACTTCAAGAAGTTCCATGCCATGGTTGAAAGAGAGACAAACAATCCTTTGAAGCGTCTATGAACAGACAATGGTGGTGAATATACTTCAAAGGAGCTCGAAGCATATTGTGATGCCCACGGTATTCGGCATGAGATGACAATTCCAGGAACCCCACAACACAATGGCGTTGCCAAGAGGATGAACCGGACTATTGTTGAGAGAGTCTGATGTATGCTCAAAATGGCAAAGCTGCCAAAGTCATTCTGGGGTAAAGCAGTTCGTACCGCTTGTTATGTGATTAACAGGTCTCCATCTTCTCCTTTGGGTTTTGATATTCCAGATAAGGTATGGCACGGTAGAGACGTTTCCTACTCTCATCTGAAGGTGTTTGGCTGCAAGGCGTTCGCGCATATACCCAAGAAGAAACGACTTTTAGCTTGATGACAAAGTCAATCCATGTGTTTTTGTGGGCTATGGAGATGCGGAGTTTGGCTATAGGTTATGGGATCTAGTGAATAAGAAGCTAATAAGAAGAAGGGATGTGATTTCTGTGAGAACCAGACTATTGAAGATATCGAGATGTCTTCAAAGTCGAAGAAATTTGTTGCTCCCGATCTCAGTCCAGATACCTCCCCTAGTGCTACTTGTGGAGAAGAGATTCCTGGAGATGTTCCAGAGATGGAAGATGACGATGATGATGATGATTTCGATGAAGAGGGTGTTGAGCAGGGGGAGCAGCCCCCTCCACCAGAGAACGAAGGACCTCAGCTGAGAAGGTCAACTAGGAATCTTAAACCATCAATCAAGTACCCATCTTCTGAGTATATTTTAGTTAGTGATGAGGGGGAGCCAGAAAGTTTCTAGGAGGCGCGAACTCATAAAGATAAATCCAGTTGGATGAAGGCTATGCAAGAATTGACGATTTCCTTACAGAAGAAGGATACATATGAGTTAGTAAAGCTACCGAAGGGATGAAATGCACTGAATAACAAGTGGGTGTTCAAGCTCAAGAAGGGTAATGATGGGAAGCCAGTGAAGTACAAGGCGAGACTGGTGGTCAAAGGATTCGGCCAAAAGAAAGGTATTGACTTTGATGAGATCTTTTCGCCAGTTGTTAAGATGACCTCAATTCGTTTTCCTTAGGGCTAGTAGCTAGTATGGACCTGGAGCTTGAAAAACTTGATGTGATGACTACCTTTCTCCATGGTGATTTGGAGGAAGAGATCTACATGGAGAAGACTGAAGGATTTGAAGTGAAAGGGAAGGAGAACAAGGTTTGCTAATTGAAGAAGAGTCTATATGGCCTTAAGCAAGCGCCAAGACAATGGTACAATAAGTTCGACTCATTCATGGTGAGTCATGGGTACAAGAGAACACAGGCAGACCAATGTGTTTACATTAGAAGATTCCCCGATGGTAACTTCATCATGTTATTGTTGTATGTCGATGACATGTTGATTATCGGTAAGAGTTCAGAGATGATTGAAAAGCTGAAGAAGGAGTTATTCAAGTCTTTCGACATGAAGGACTTAGGTTCTGCTCAATAGATATTGGGCATGAAGATTGTTCGTGACAGGAAAGCAGAGAAGCTTTGGTTGTCGCAAGAGAAGTACGTTGAACGCGTGGTCGATAAGTTCAACATGAAATGTGCTAAGCCTACTAGCACTCCACTTGCCAGTCACTTCAAGTTGAGTAAGAGATCGTGTCCCACTAGCGATGCAGCTAGAGATGATATGGCAGCTATTCCCTACTCCTCTGCAGTAGGAAGTTTGATGTATGCTATGGTATGCACCCGGCTAGACATCGCTCATGCCGTTAGAGTAGTGAGTAGGTTTCTCTCTAACCCTGGGAGAGAACATTGGGAAGAAGTCAAATGAATTCTAAGGTATTTGAAGGGGACTTCCAATTTTTGCTTGTGTTTTGGTGGTTCCAAACCAGTCTTGGAAGGATTTACAGATGCCGATATGGCAGGTGATCTCGATAGTGGAAAGAGCACTTCAGGATACTTGTTTACTTTTGCAGGGGGAGCTGTTTCATGGCAGTACAGACTGCAAAAATGTGTTGCTCTATCAACTACCGAGGCTGAGTACATTGCTGCAGCGGAAGTCGGCAAAGAGATGTTATGGTTGAAGCGATTTCTCCAAGAGATGGGGTTAAATCAAGACATGTACGTGGTTTTATTGTGATAGTCAAAGCACTTTGGACTTGAGCAAGAATTCCATGTACCATTCTCGCACAAAGCACATTGATTTTCGCTATCATTGGATACACGAAGTGATATGGAGGCAGTTGATGCAACTCTAGAAAATTCACACTGATCAAAATCCGTCCGACATGCTGACGATGGTGGTGACCAGACACAAATTCGAGTTCTGCAGAAGCAGGGCTAGGATGGACTCCGAGTGAGGAGTCGCAGTAGAATTCCCTCCTCCAGTTGGGTTTGAAGGGGGAGATTTGTTGGGTCCAAGCTCATTGTTATTAATCCATGTTGTGAGGCGGTGAAGTGTACACCGCATATGGTGACTTAAAGGCCAAGCATCAAGCTTGGTAATGTTACCTTTTAGATGGATACCACCGCCACCACTATAGCCTATATATAAAGGCAGTGGGTGTGTTTTGAGAATACATACACATAGATATTGTGAGACACATGAACGGATAGTGATCACAATTATTCCCTCATATTTTGTTCCCTTGCGTCATTAAGGAGTTCCAAAAGACTCTACTGTGTGTTCCGCTCAAGAAGTGAAAAGATACCTCGCGGTTGTTAACGCGAGACGAAGAGGAAGATCAGGGCGACGTTATCGTTCGCGACAACGACGACGACGTTTTCAGAAATTAATTTCGAGTAACTCGTTAGCAATTAGTTTGCTTTGTTTCCGCCTAGCGGCGAGGTTTAGTGGACGATTTGTCTACCCATTGTAATTGTTATAGTGGAAGTTTAGTAGGTCGTTTTGTCCCTCTCGATTAGAGGGTTTTTTCCCACGTGTAATTCTTGTGTCCCACATCTTTTACTTTCCGCACTTGTTCGTGTTGGCGTAGTTAGCGCGTTCTAGTCCGTCTGATTCAGCCTCGTGACCCAACATGTGGCAGGGCTGGTTTTCCAAGACTGAAGGAGAGTTGCCAGTCCGGGTTAGCTACGCCACCGCCCACGGCTTCTTCGGCTAGTGAAGCCGAGGCTTTGGGAATCCTCGAAGCCATCAAAATGGCGGTTCGCCAGGGGTACTCGAATGTAATTTTTGAGTCTGATGCCTTGAAAATCTTTTAGAAATTATCTGAAATACCCCCTCATTTAGAAACAGGTATTTTTAACAAATATTAAGTTTTAGTTTATTAAAACGGGTATTTTATAATCATATTAGGTGTTAAAATAATGTTAGTTTAAGTTTTGGGTATTAGTTTAATTATTTAAAAGTTACTTTTTATTGTTTTAAGCTTTAGGGGGCTTTAGTGTCTTTTTCGTAATTTAAATAGTGCAGTTAATATAATTCTGGTGGGTAAAAAGTGTCTTTTAACCAACTAAGGGGGTGAAAGTGTCTTTAACCCATAAATATCATCTTCTTCCTCTCCTGGTAGTAACAGGAGATGTGTTCTTCTCCTTCTTCGACCCAAACATCCACCAACACCAAATTCTACTCCAAATCTTCCAATTTCCGTCCCAATACACTCCCTATTCGACATAGATCGATTCTTTAGCACCAAGAAACCAATTTTGCCCAAAATAGTGAACCAGTTCGGAATCAAAAATCAACCCGGAGGAATCCTTCTCTTCGCCGGATTCTTCGAATTGAAGCCTATAAATAGCTTGTGAAATCAGAAACGAAACCCACACCAAAACCCACCACAAAGATCTCTCTCTCT
Source organism: Linanthus parryae (assembly GCA_023055425.1). Taxonomy (NCBI): domain Eukaryota; kingdom Viridiplantae; phylum Streptophyta; class Magnoliopsida; order Ericales; family Polemoniaceae; genus Linanthus; species Linanthus parryae. The sequence continues at coordinate 119,426,641 of JALGPY010000004.1, read as the reverse complement.
CGCTCTTACTCTCTCTCAATCTCGCTGCTCTGTTTCGCGCCGAGCAAACCCAGCCGGAGCCGAGTCCGACGAGCGAACCCAGGTCTGGCCGAGCCTCCGCCGCCGCCGTTCACCCCGTCGCCGGTCGCCGCCTCCGTCACCGGCGTCGCCACCACCGTCGCCACCACCCATCGTCACCATCTTCGTCGTCCTCGTCACTGTTCGGGTAACAAAACCCGTATGTTTTCTTCTCTCTTTTCAACACCAGTTTGTTTCTTTTTTTTAAGCATTAAGTTAACTGTTGAATACATATCAATAATATATGGGTAGAAAACGCAAGTTGGGTAGTGGCTCAGTGGTTAAAGCTAACTGTTAGTGTTGGGTTGGTCTGGGGTTCGAGTCTCATATCTACTAACTATTTTTTTTACTACTCTACACTCAAAATTTGAAAGAGAGGTTTGGAGGGTTTGAAAGCCTTATTAAAACACTTGTGAATTATTTATTTAGTAAGTTTATTTTCTTGTTTAAGAGTTAATATTTCGAAGAAAATAATATTATTGGGTTATGTTTTATAGTAATAAAAGAGGAATTTAGATTAGATAATATTATAAGCTATGTTTATGTTAGTAAACAATAGTTCTATAAATCACGTTTTAACAATAGAATTATTATTATTAAAGTTTGGGGAAATAATAAGGGGGATTACACTTGCATTGCATATAGGACTTGTTTGTATTTGTGTGTTAGCGATAATTGATTAGAATATTATCGAATTGTAGGAAACGAATTCTCCGACGAAGGATACGTCGAATACTACGATTGATTTACTGTGATTGCTATTTGTTGAGGTAAGTAAACATGCCAGGCCTAGCGCCCATTCCTCTTTTCGTGTCAAACGTTTTCATTCCTATTTGTCTCAAAATGATTTTATGCAAAATACGTGTTGCTTGAATACTTGTTTCGAATTGAAATGTTCTCTGAATATCACTTAAATCTAATAATCGATGATAACGTAAAGTGGAAGAGTTGTACGGGGATGATTGTTGTTGTATGGTTACTATTGGCATTGGGCGTGTTGACTTCGGTCTCTCGTTCAATTTAATTTATTTAATCTGGTTGCAAGTCCCCAGATAGCTCCTTGTACTCACTCTTCTGGCCGCAAGAAGTCTGTAAGGAGGTGTCGACACTTAAGGTCTTGGATGCTTGCGAAGTGGTTGGTTGATTTTTCCCCGTATCAACAAGTTAATAACATGGTTTTTTTTTTTTTGAATTTTGGATGGGAAAAATATGAATTTGGAATCCCCTAATACGAAGATTGGAATTGAAATATCTCTTTATTTCTCATAAGTGTCAAAGCTTTTGTTACCACTTGATTTTATTTAAACTTCTACAAAATACTTCATGATTTGTAAATTTCTTCATAATCGTTTTACATGCTTGGGTGTTACTTACTCAGTATTTCCGCTGACTTTTGGAACTGTGGTGTTCTCTTTTTGTTTTCTGCACCACAGGTTAGATGGGAGCTTAGCCCGAGGGGAAAACGCGACTCACGCTAGTATTATCATTTAAATTTAGTTTTATCTGAACATTTGTTAGTAGGTGGATTTTATTAGATTTGGAATAATGCCCATATTTGTGGCAAGACAAGTTTTAAGTTTTAATTAAATATTTTTATGGATTTGGTTTGGAATTTCTGTTGTAAAACCTCCTTGTATTCGGGTTTAACCCCGGGTACGGAGTAACACCCCTGGGTTTCCGGCTTAGCCAATTTGGGGGTGTTACAGGTGGTATCAGAGCCCGGCAATCCAAAAGTAAAAATTTTATAAAAAGAAATTTTTAAAAAGGACATAGGAAAAAGAATTAAAATTTGAATAAGCCGGGGTTGTGGGATAGTTTAGTATTTAGAATTTTGCTTGATTTATTTTTTGTGCTATATGCTTAGAACCCTATATTTAAGATTTATTGCTTAGTTCTTTTAGAATGCTTAAGATTTTAAAAATATATGCTTGGTATAGAACAATGCTGAGACTCTTTCTCTTTCTTACTTCTTTCAGATGGCTGCTCAATCTGAATCCGTTTCATCTAGTATTGGAGCCTCACCCTATCACCTAAAGTTCCTGGAAGGACGGGAAAGCATCGATAGCTATTGCACACGTGTCAGGGATCGGTGCTACCAATGGAGACTTTCTGGCCAAGGACGCCTGGATTTCCGAGACCCATTGGTGATATGCGACGTCATACTAGAAGGACTGCCGAACACCTTCCCATGGAAAGATGTGAAGGAGGAGTACTCCGATTTAGTCATTTCAAAGGAAGGATGTTTGTTCCCTAACCATGACGAGTACATGCTCAAGGGCGATTACATGGTCACACCGGAGTTCTTACGATACAAGCTCAAGGCATGGGAAATGGACACTCACGTAACCAAACAAGATAAAAAGGAAGGCCCGAAGTACAAGCCCGAAGAAGATCCAATAGAAGGAGATCCAGAAGAAGATCCGATAGAAGAAGATCCAATTGAAGAAGAAGAACCTGTTCCAACTCCAACTCCACATACAGGATTTAGACCGCCCATACCTACTCCTGGCAATCTTACTGAAGCCGACCATCCACGTAGCGTGATCTGCCATCCAGGTTTAGAAACTCTCAAGGAGTATTGCACCTACATACAGAATTTGTGCATCGCTTGGAGCAAAAGGCGTCAAGGATCTTTCAGGGACCCGTTGACCATGTGTCACTACATGCTCAATGGATTACCAAGGATGACACCTTGGAAGGGGATAAAAGACGAGTTCAGCGACCTATTAACCGATAATGTTTGGGGAAAAGAAGTGCCTAATTGCTCAAAGTACGTACATCATGAGTATGGAGAATACCAATTAGACCCACCCACTCTTTTGGAACGCTTAGAGAATATAGCCACTATGGAGGCGGAGACTACGCATGAAGCAGGACAAATCCTAAGGAAGCTTGAGAGGATGGAGAAGGAAGAGATAGCTATGAAGGTGCGAAAAGCATGGGGAAAGATCGAGAAGGACGAAGATATGGATCCACCCGAATCACCACAATACACTCCTCATACTCCTACCCCACCATCATCACCAAAAACATTAGAATATCTTTGCCGCAAGTAGGAACGTCTAGGATTTATGTTAGTTTTATTTTAAGACATTATTCCTTTAAGTTAGTTTGATTTGGTAGGATGATTTGATTCTAGGATGATATTTGTGTTTCAAGAATTCGTTTTGGGATTTGAATAAATTGCATTTTTATTTAATTGGAGTATGAATTCAAATTTTGTTGCATTGTGTTGCGACGTTCAAATCTGCGCAGCAGTTAATATTCGTTGTAGCAGACGTGTTTAAACTTAGAGTTATTTTCTCCTGAATTTTTCCCAGAAAATAGACATGCTCAGGAACATGCCATAAAAATTTCAGACCCAAATGAGTTTTGGAGACTTAGATACGAATTTTCAAAGTACGTGGTTCAGTACCAGAATTTCACAGTGACCGTCTGTGGTATATTTGATTTCTACCTATCTTCCGTATCTTGGATGAACCTCAAATTTTTATGGTGATTAGTAGACACATAAGGCTAAATCTGGGTGAAACCCCCATTTTAAGGAAGTTAAGGTCGGTATATGGCTTGGAGAATTTGAAATTTCTATTCTGGTGATATGGGACAGCAGCTATGCCATTCCTTGTGTAATTTGAATTATATGAATTATTTTGAGTTGAATCTTCTTGGATATTAAAGTAGACTCAGAAAGGATGCTTCACACCAAAAATTATAATTTTTGCTTGCCCGATAGATTACTTTTATAATTTTCTAAGAGATACGAGAAATAAAATGTGATTAGCCTATGTGCAAATACATGTGTAACTGTTTGTTTGATAATCAATGTGTGACATTACATGCCTAAATGCTATTTACGTGTCATGTATTTTATCTCTACATGTACCTTAGGTTATTGTATGAATGATACAATAGGTTATAGTGTAGGATTATGGCTGATAGACCACTACGATACTATACCAGGAGAATCCGTCAAGAGCAAATGGCCGCCCAAAACAACAACAACAACAACAACAACATGGAGCAATTCTTTGCCCAATTCACTCAGATGGCTCAGAATATGAACAATGGAGATCATAATGCAGCCAACTGGGCAAAGAAGGTGTCTGACATGAAGCCTGGAAGTTTCACAGGCAATGAGGATCCAGTGGAACTTGAAGATTGGATCGATGAGATGGACAAAATCCTTGAACTGGTTGAGTGCCCTGACAACCGCAAGGTAGTTTGCGCAGCGTTCTACCTGAAGAACGAGGCAAACATATGGTGGAGGAACTCACGTCAAGCTTTCTTGGCTCAACCCAACTTCAATTGGGAAGCTCTTCAGGCTGCTCTTCGCACTCGCTTCTATCCATCTCATATCCAGGATCAGAAATACATAGAGTTTGTGAACCTGAAGCAGGGAAGTGATTCCGTGACGGAGTACTTCAAGAAGTTTATGGAGTTATCCCGATTCTCAGGACACCTAATGCCTGATGAGGCAACTAAGGTTAGGAAGTTCATGGCAGGACTGCAACTCCATCTGCAAAAGGACTTAATGTGCAGAACCTATGATACTCTTCAAGAGGTGTATGATAGAGCTGCATCTGTTTGGCGTATCCAGGAGATGCAAGATGAGAATCGCGGAAAGCGCAAGATTGAGAATGCTGGAGGAAATGGTAGCAACCAGAGTCGAAACAACAATGGTGGACAGGACAAGAAGTTCAAGATGAACCATGGAGGATCTAACCAAGGCCAGTACCTTGGCAACTGACGCGGATTACTAACGCGTATTACGCAAGTGCACGGTCAAGTAGTAAGTGGAGTGTTTTACGACTCCGAGTATCGAACCCAAGGGAAATAGACGACTACTAGCTAATTAAGAATCAATTAGAAGATACCTAAGTAACCGGTAAAAATTGGTTTGAGTTTGAATGTTTGTCGCCCACAAACAAGCGACTAAATAAAATGAATGTAGAGACAATATTTCTGTATTTTTCAATTAAGAGAACATAATCAAAGTATGGAGAAAACTAGGCGATCTATCAATCACCTAGGGTCTTTAGACAGTTCCGGAATTTGTATTGAATCACGTTACGCACTAACTGATTATGCCGGGTAATAGCACTTACAATCTTCTGTCGATCTCATGTAATTTTACGTAACAGTTTACTTTGGGTCCTGTCGGTCCACCTCCATCTACCATTACGTTCCAGATGGCTAGTCAACTTCGTTCACCGGGTCCTGTCGGTCCACCGATTCACTCACCTAACTAGTTCAACCGAATCTACCCACACATGACTACTCCTATTCATCTCACCTATCGGTCTCAATGATTCGGGAATAAAAACATGATCTTATTCGTAACCGGGTTAAGTCTCTGTCGAGCACCCACCTAGTTCACTAACAACTCCGGTTCGCGACTCCCTTGTTGCTAAGAATTAAGCCTAGATCATGTTTTCTAATCAATTAGTTTGTAACATTAAGCTATGAATTCAACTAGTTCATCATCTTCATCTAACATGGTCATTCCATTCATCACTAAAACGTGTCAATAGCCTTAGCTTACGGATTCACAATACAAGATGAAGAATAATAAACGCTAATTGGATCAAACGCATGAATCAATCAACAAAATCCGGAAAATAAGTCTAAGTCATAACCCTAGGCTCTCCATAGAGCCTAGCAAAGAAATTAGCTACTCATCGTTATGCTAAAATCACAAGTATTCTCCATAGAATGATAAAGAGAGGGTAAGAGAAGAATCAAACGATGAAATCGCCAAAGCTTTGGCGAATCCGTGCAATCCCCAAGCTCCTAGGTGCTCTCCAATGGCTCCCGTACGTGAATATATTGTTCTTAGGTCGTCTCTGCCCGTATTTTATCAGCTGGGCACGCTTCTTAATGTTATTTTGCCGAAATTGCACTTCAGCCCCTCTACTTTGTAATTCCCGGACAGAATTATTTGCTGATTTTGCGCGGGCTGTATCTCCCTCATACGGACTCGTCTTTGGGCCTACCATATACCGTTGGAAAGCTACGGATGTCTACTTTCCAATGCCGCAAGCCTTGCTTCAAAATTCTTTGTAGATTTTCCTGGGCATCGAAAAGAGTGCAGGCTGGTCCTGTGTGACTTTTCCAACTTTTCTTCGTTTGTGCGTCTTCTTTTCTCCTCTTCATCTAGCTCCATTCCGAGCATATCCAAGCATCCATAAGCTCCATTGCACCTATTTTACCTGAGATACACAACACTAAACAACCCGTGCAATTATCATAGCAAATATGAGAGAAAACATGCACAAATAAGCTAGAAACACAACTTTTCACTCTTAGGCTTATACATCATCAAATTCACATGTTTGTGCAAATATAACATATTAATCATGTGAAATAAGACTAATACAAGTACTAAGAAAGTATATTAATAACTCCTAAAAGAGAGTTATCAAATACCCCCACACTTACCTTTTGCTCGTCCCGAGTAAAACCACTATTTACTAGCCGACTCAAGACGCAAACGACACAAGACTCGATAATGCAACAATATGATGCAAATGCAAACTACGACTCGATCCTACACAAACACATATATACAAAACACACTTTTTATCTTTTTGGTTGAGATCGGGCAATCTCTATTGGCTTAAATCGATTATCATGAAGTGATGAGAATCCTAAGAACAAAGCATGAGTTGAAACTAAATTCGACAACGAGACTCTCCCTTAGTTAGTATAGAAAGCCTAACTTTACTAAGTACAAGAGTACGCTACCTCTTCGCGTGTGCCACGAAATAAGAGACTACGGTAAGCAAAGCCACATCCAAGGTCCGAGCTCCTAATCTGCTAATGGTTTTCACATGATGAGGCTTAGGGACATATAGATAATCTCGTCGAAATCAAGTCCTAAGCGTCACATTCTCACATCAAATCCCACATCTCACACACCCTCACCACGATGATAGGAACCAAAACCCAAAGCTCACCACCTCCGGCCCTCAATTCCCTCAAACCCCGGTACACTAGTGATCTCCGTGGCCATCGTCGTTCGTCGTGCATGAAACATGAACCGTCGTCGTCAAAGTAGCTCCACCACTCGTTTCAATTCAATTCCAACTCAACTTTATTTCATCTCTCCTTTTTCTTTTTTTCTCTCATTTTTTTTCTTTTTTCTTTTTTATTTTCTTTTTTCAATTCTCTCAAAATACCATCACAATGCAACAATAATATCCGAGTGGTCTTCAACTAACAATCACATATGCTAGGAGAATGAAACACGTAAATCGATGAATGAATATCACATAAAAATATCATCTCCTCCTAACTCAATCAAAGTTCATGTCAAGTCCAAGCCGCAAAATCAATGAAATACATGTGTGGGAGTGGAGTCGTCGCAAGCTCACTCTCAATGTCCGAAGTCAAAAGTCGACACCCCCACACTCGAATGTCACCATATCCCCTCTCAAGTAGTCCCGAAGATGAATGTACCTCGTGCCTAATCCAACCGATCCTCCTACACCAAAGTAATCAAAACTGGTGCCTAGCACGATCCACCAATTAAGTTCTCCCAACCCAATTTCGTGCGTATTAGATTCACGCACTCACGGCTCTCCACAACTGTGTCCATGATGTAGTGGCATGGAACACCGCCACACCGAAATGCGCAAGCCTACTCACTCACCCTCGCATCCCCTCGTAGATAATCAATGAAGTGCAAGCGAGATGTAGAACTCAACGAATTGTATAATCACTCCCTCATCGAACCCCCTCAACTACACAACCCCCTCATGACGCACTAAAGTGGTGATTCTAATCAATTTGTGATGAAGGCCAAGAATCGTCACCCTAGGTCCGAAGGCTAGCAAGAATCCAAGGTTCAAATTGGGGCGTCTAATGGTCCTACAAGGTGAGTTCTAAAAGCAGTGAGTGCTCTAATACACGTCCTCGCATAGCTGTTTCGTGTGCCATTACGAGGCAGGTTGGCGACTACCTAAGACGTACACATGGATGGTCGGCTTGTTTAGCTCACACCTAGCTCAGCTCTTGTAAGAAAATAGGCACACACTTTGGCTTTGAAAATCACGTAAGTGTTAGAAATAGGTAGGCACTCCCGTAAAGAAAGCCTCTCTATACCTACTAGGGGGGACTCACGTCATCACTCTCGGTCGCAAATCATGCTCTACGCCTAAAATCCTCACACTTCGCGATTTATCAAATTTTAGCCTCTTTCGATTGCCCTTTTCTCAAAATTTTCTCGTTTTTTTTTTTTAATTTTAATTTTTGATTTTTTTCTCATGTAATTCTTACACTACATGCAAGCCGACACGAACGAAACTACACAAAACAGTCGATAGGGTAGGTAGACTCAAATAAGAAAACGTGCAAAATTAAACACAAACACAAACAAGTATATACACGACTAACAAATCACAATACGATATACTATCACAATATCACGACACGGACCACATAAACATACACAAAACGACACGAACAACTATATGCAGACATGGCGATGCAAACACTGACTGGCTAGTCAAGACTAAAACTCCCCCCACACTTGAGCGCTTCGTTGTCCTCAACGAATTTAGAGATTAACCAAGAAGACTCAGCATTCAAATGCGAGGGGCGGTGGTTCTACTCGGAGTCAAAGTCACGGCACAAGAAGGTAGCTACAACCAATTTGAGATAATTCAAGCTACGTGCACGTGAACGAGTTGTGTGTACCGAAATTAAGCAAGTACTCAAGTAATTCCCTAGAATTCTAAAAATAAAATCCTAGAGCAAGTACGATGTGCCTAAAACGGTAAGTAAAGAGAGAGAAGAATACTCACAACCGACACAAGGTCAGGGACGAAATCCGATAGGTGCTGACTGAGATAGCGAGAACAATCCCCAAGCAAACATTGCACGGAACAATGCAAGCTCCCTTGCGGTCGAGTGTGTGGAACACACCGGGGTCGATTGATCCTGTTGCTGCTGACGAAAAGAGAACGAAGAATCCCCGAACTCGTTATGTGAGTTCCCTTGCGGTCGAGTGCGCCGTAGCGCACCGGGGTCGATGTCTTCGTCAAAGTCTTTATTGTCCCCACAAGCCAAACTTTTATCTTGAAATGACAGCCCGCGATTGACATGTTTTGGATCTAGGAAATCGCCACTGCCAATCAGTCCAAGTCACAAACTCCTCATGTTAAAGCAAAGAGCGAAGAAGAAATTGTCGTAACACAATTGGCATAGTATTTCCTTTAAGTGTCTTGACAATTGGCACAATAGCTCCATTAGTAGCCTTCCCCTTAAACCTCAAATCACCACTGCCAGCTATACCAACCTCTAAATCATTCCCCTTAATCCACCTCAACACCTTCACAAACCTAGCAGTCCTAACACCCAACACCATAACCAATTCCTAAAACAACCCACTGCCATGAAACACAACAAATTATTAACCACCATTTACACAAAATAACCAATGCCCATCACCATGGCCAAACCCAATTCACTTCCCTACTTCACTGCCTTCTCCTCTCAAACCTCTTTGTTATTTCACTTTGCCCCAGCCACAAAATCAGCGAACTGAGGATTGTTTCCTTCTCTATTCTGGTCTTCTCTGCGACCTGCTGTGAGTTTCTTTGTCTGTTTCTGATTGTTGCTGGGTTCTTGATCGGGTTTTGGTCTCGCCATGGACGAATGAGAAGGGGGAATCACAGAGAGATAGAGGTCTGGGTTTGGGTTTTCAATTCGAAGCAGAGACAGAGAGAGAGATTGAGGGCTGGTGATTTCGGTGTGGTGGCTGTGGGTCTCTGGTAGGACGGTGCGAGAGAGAGAGAAAACGATTGGGGACGGAGCGGTGATGTCTAGGTTCAGTGACTGGTGAAAGGAGGTGGAGAAGCGGTGGTTCTCTCGATCGGACAGAGAGTGGGTTGTTGGTCGCGGTGGTGATTGCTGCTGGTCGATTGAGATTCGGGGGTTTACTGGGTTCCATTGGAGAAGAGGGTGGGGATGCGGTTTCGCCGGATTGAGAGAGAATCCGCCGTAGTTGAGAGGCGGCCTGAAAACCACCGCGACACCGCCGGAACCGTGATGGCGCTGTGCTCGCGAGAATAACCCTCCAAACGGCCGGAGATTTCACTGAGTTTTTGCAGTTTTGGCCAGAATCGAGAGTAAGAGGAAAGCTCTGTGAATTTGACGTCGAATGAAGGGGAAGAACAGCCTTCCTTTGTTTTTTTTTTTCTTCAAGTTTATTCAGAATATCAAACATACCCCCTCTTAAAGACTGAATTGCGCAAAATACCCTTACTGGTCGTACGACCACTTGTCCTGGTCGTGCGACCAGCAAAAGCCCCCTTTTTTCAATCTTTCACATTTTGGCTAAGTAAAAAGTGGTCCTACGACCAGTTGGCTGATCATACGACCAGTCTGGAGCTGGAACTGCATTTTTTTTTTTTTTTTTTTTGGACTCCTTGACCTCCCGAACTTCGATTCATGTGCCGTTTTCACCGTTAATTCCCGTAATTCGCGTAGAACTCATTCGCGAGTTCTCGAAACTCACGGAAATTCTCCATTCATGCTATTATGCGACTCTTGACTCGAAATCCACCAACTTTTTCGTTTTCACATTCCTCTTTTGCGTTCGGACTCCGATGCGCGCATTCGCATCTATCACCGGAAAACTCTTGCCATACTTGTTTTGCTCACATAAGTATCACTACTCAAGTTCGAGTGCTTTCTCATCTTTGATTCCTTTTTAATTTTTTTTCAAGTGGTTTTCTCGGTTTCTATGCATTCTCGTCGGCGCGCATCAAGAAGGGGAGTCCGGACCGCGTCTCCAACCTTGTAACCTGCAGAGACTCATTTCAAACATAAGATCCTCACTCTCTCACCTCTCAGATAACAATTCAGTATGAAAAACGCACACAACAGTATTTAAAAACTTACTCTCTACACTAAAGCATGAAAATACGTTGGGTTGCCTCCCAACAAGCGCTTGTAATTTACGGTCGACGGCCCGACCCAGTTACCTCTGCCACCTCACGAGGGTGGTCTGGCACATTGTGCCACTTCCAGCTTAGCTTTCTTTTGTTGAATTTGAAGCACTGCTTCATGTGCGTGCACCGCTGATGGCTTATTTCTTACCCAGTAGTCAGGTGGATCCCCTTGCGACAACTCTGGGATTTGACGCTTCACTTGTACAGCAAATGGCACACCTGGTTGATACTCCCATGAACACTGGGGTGACGGTTTGAAGACCCGAAAAGTCTCCATGTCATCATGTACCCTCATAATCAGTTCTCCATTCTCTACGTCAATGAGAGTACGACCAGTTGCCAGGAATGGCCTACCCAGAATTAGCGGAACATCACCTACTGGCATATCCAATATAACAAAATCAGCCGGAATGATCAGACTTCCGACCCTCACTGGCACATCTTTAACCATCCCACATGCTTTCTTGGATGACTTGTCTGCAAATTGGAGTGTTATCCAGGTTTTCGGGGGCTCCCCCACACCTAACTTTTTGAATACCGACAACAACATCAAATTCACGCTCGCTCCCAGATCACAGAGAGCTCTTCCAGTGTAGGAATCACCCAATGTAGCCTCAATGACAAAGCTACCTGGATCCTTCTTTTTCTTAGGTAATCCATGCAAAACACATGAACTAACCTGTTCATTTAAGTTTACTCTCTGAAATTCATCCACCCCTTTCTTTCCAAGAACTGCATCTTTAATAAATCGAGCATACTTAGGCATCTTTTGAAGTGCCTCAATCAATGGGATATTGATATGCAGTTAAGAGAAGACATTCAAAAAGCGCTTGTATTCCTCAGAATCATCCTTCTTCTTCTTAGTACGTAATGGGTATGGAAGTTCTGAAGACGAAGGAGAAGATGAAAGTGGTACCTGAGTATGCTCCTCCTCGTCTGGTGGAGTCATGCCCTTTGATTGGGGGATCATGACAGGTGTCTTCTCAGAATCGAAGACTTCATGTTCCTTCGCCTTTGAGGCTTCCGCTCTGGCATGACTCGGATATGGAGGATCTGTAAGTGCAATACCACTTCGAGTGGTGATGGCTTGAGCCTGTACCTCTGATGTGTCAACAATGCTACCCATTGCCCTTTGTTCAAGTTGTTCCTTTAGATCTTTTATTTCTGCTTGAGCAACTTGAAGTGCAATTGCTACAGAGCTGACCTGTGTGGACATGTCAGTCATGTGCTGAGCCATCGTCTTTATTATCCCAGTCATATCGGTCAGCTCTAATGGTGGTACTGGCTGTTGCTGATGCATCTCTGAAACATTTGCTTCATGCACTACCTCTACCGCATTCACCTGAACAGTGTTATAAGCCATCTTTTCATCTCTTACCAGTTCCATGTGCCTGTACTGATAATCCATGCTCTCTTCTTGCTGAACCAAGCATCTCATCAATGCATATGCCCCTTCATGATCACAGTTAAATAAGAAGTTTCCCCCAGCTTCTATATCCATCTTGTCTCTATTGGGCTGTCCAAGTGAATCATAGAAGACCTGGATTAACTGTCGCTTGTCAATACCATGGTTGGGACATCTACGTAGCAAATGATTGAAGCGATGCCATGCTTTGACAAGTGATTCATCCTGCTTTTGCCTGAACGTCCAGATCTCATTCTGAAGCTGAATCACACGTGAGATAGGATAATACTTACTCATGAACAGTGTGACACACTCTTCCCACGATTTGATTGAACAGGATGGCATAGAGTCCAGCCAATCCATAGCAGCTCCCTTGAGACAATGAGGAAAGAGCATCAGTTTGAGCGCTTCAGATGTGACCCCACTATATCGAATTAGCCCACAGTGGCTCTGAAATCTCCCAATGAATGCATGTGGGTCTTCCTCGTCTGTCCCAGCAAAAGTGCACTGATCCTGAACAAATTGAATTGTGCGCAGCTTGAGACAGAAGGTTTCTGCCTGAATTGGTGGCACCACAATTGCTGGCTCCCTTCCTTTAAGATCCGCCTCAAATGCCTGGATTATTGCTTTCCCTGATCGATTATATGGCATTGAGGTCGGGCGCGGTATAGATGTTGGTGCCAATGCTTTCTCTACAGCTTCAGCCACCAAAGCTTGTAGCTGCTCTGTGGTGAGGCTAATCTGCCCTTGGCCTTCCGCCATCGCTACCTGAGAAAACAACACTAGCACACCCGTGAGGTAAACAGATAGTAACAAAAATAAATTAAAAGAAGTATCCTAAATTAATTTTTAACTAAACTAATAAACCGTTCAATTCCCCGGCAACGGCGCCCAAAACTTGACGCGGATTACTAACGCGTATTACGCAAGTGCGCGGTCAAGTAGTAAGTGGAGTGTTTTACGACTCCGAGTATCGAACCCAAGGGAAATAGACGACTACTAGCTAATTAAGAATCAATTAGAAGATACCTAAGTAACCGGTAAAAATTGGTTTGAGTTTGAATGTTTGTCGCCCACAAACAAGCGACTAAATAAAATGAATGTAGAGACAATATTTCTGTATTTTTCAATTAAGAGAACTTAATCAAAGTATGGAGAAAACTAGGCGATCTATGAATCACCTAGGGTCTTTAGACAGTTCCGGAATTTGTATTGAATCACGTTACGCACTAACTGATTATGCCGGGTAATAGCACTTACAATCTTCTGTCGATCTCATGTAATTTTACGTAACAGTTTACTTTGGGTCCTGTCGGTCCACCTCCATCTACCATTACGTTCTAGATGGCTAGTCCACTTCGTTCACCGGGTCCTGTCGGTCCACCGATTCACTCACCTAACTAGTTCAACCGAATCTACCCACACATGACTACTCCTATTCATCTAACCTATCGGTCTCAATGATTCGGGAATAAAAACATGATCTTATTCGTAATCGGGTTAAGTCTCTGTCGAGCACCCACCTAGTTCACTAACAACTCCGGTTCCCGACTCCCTTGTTGCTAAGAATTAAGCCTAGATCATGTTTTCTAATCAATTAGTTTGTAACATTAAGCTATGAATTCAACTAGTTCATCATCTTCATCTAACATGGCCATTCCATTCATCACTAAAACGTGTCAATAGCCTTAGCTTACGGATTCACAATACAAGATGAAGAATAATAAACGCTAATTGGATCAAACGCATGAATCAATCAACAAAATCCGGAAAATAAGTCTAATTCATAACCCTAGGCTCTCCATAGAGCCTAGCAAAGAAATTAGCTACTCATCGTTATGCTAAAATCACAAGTATTCTCCATAGAATGATAAAGAGAGGGTAAGAGAAGAATCAAACGATGAAATCGCCAAAGCTTTGGCGAATCCGTGCAATCCCCAAGCTCCTAGGTGCTCTCCAATGGCTCCCGTACGTGAATATATTGTTCTTAGGTCGTCTCTGCCCGTATTTTACCAGCTGGGCACGCTTCTTAATGTTATTTTGCCGAAATTGCACTTCAGCCCCTCTACTTTGTAAATCCCGGACAGAATTATTTGCTGATTTTGCGCGGGCTGTATCTCCCTCATACGGACTCGTCTTCGGGCCTACCATATACCATTGGAAAGCTACGGATGTCTACTTTCCAATGCCGCAAGCCATGCTTCAAAATTCTTTGTAGATTTTCCTGGGCATCGAAAAGAGTGCAGGCTGGTCCTGTGTGACTTTTCCAACTTTTCTTCGTTTGTGCGTCTCCTTTTCTCCTCTTCATCTAGCTCCATTCCGAGCATATCCAAGCATCTCATAAGCTCCATTGCACCTATTTTACCTGAGATACACAACACTAAACAACCCGTGCAATTATCATAGCAAATATGAGAGAAAACATGCACAAATAAGCTAGAAACACAATTTTTCACTCTTAGGCTTATACATCATCAAATTCACATGTTTGTGCAAATATAACATATTAATCATGTGAAATAAGACTAATACAAGTACTAAGAAAGTATATTAATAACTCCTAAAAGAGAGTTATCAGCAACAAGCAGAACAATGGGGATGAGCCACCTCGTCGTTTTATCTGCAAAAAGTGCCAACAGAACCACCCAGGAACGGACTGCCAAGGGAACGTAATCACTTGCCATAACTGTGGCAAGAGGGGACATCGTGCTTTCGAGTGCCGTACAAGAACAAATGGGAACCAACAAGGAAATCAGGGAGGGAACTATCAAGGGAACCGACAGTTCAATGGCAACAACAGGAACGGAAACCAACAGTTTGGCAACAGGAACTATGGGAATCGCAACAATTATAATGGGAACAACAACTATGGAGGACAGCAGAGGAACTACCAAGGAAATGGAGGTAATGGAGGTCAGAACAGGAATGCCAGCAATACCCCAGCTAATGCCAACAACAACAATGGAGCTGGTACAGCGGCAACCGCAGCGCAGAATGGGAATGTTGCATGGATTGCTGTGATGAGCAGGTCCGAGGCAGAAGCAGTAGGCGGAGTAGTCACTGGTACATTTCTTGTTCATGATCAACCAGCATTTACTCTATTTGATTCTGGAGCATCATATTCGTTTATTGCATCATCATTTGTGGATAAATTGAGTCTCAATAAGCCGTCTAGAATATCCATCCCTGTAGCTACCCCAACCGAACACGTAACAGTGTGTGACACCATTTTCGAAGGGGTAGAAGTTAAGATTTCGGCTAGCACCTTGCCAGCCAACCTCATACAATTTAACCTTGGAGGGATAGATGTTATCTTGGGAATGGATTGGATGAGCAAATATCGAGCAGTCATAGACTGTCACGATCAGAAAATCAGACTTAAGGGTCCAAAGGGAGAAAAAGTTTCTTACCATGGAATCACTAGGGAACCAAATATCCGACTAGTGTCAGCTTTGACCATATTCAACCAAGTGAAGAAGGGGAATAAGGCTTATTTGTGTTATGTCCAAGACGTGTCTAAGAAGGAGAATGTGCTAGAAGAAATACCGATAGTTAAGGAATTTCCAGATGTATTCCCAGATGAGATTCCAGGAATGCCACCTAGAAGGGAGGTTGAGTTCACTTTGGACTTAGCACCTGGAACAGCTCCAATTTCGAAAGCGCCGTACCGTATGGCACCGGCGGAATTGAAGGAACTAAAGGATCAGTTGCAAGAACTCCTCGAGAAAGGGTACATAAGACCAAGTTGTATCGCCTTGGGGAGCCCCAGTGTTATTTGTGAAGAAGAAGGATGGAAGTTTGAGGTTGTGCATTGACTATAGAGAGTTGAACAGCGCAACGATCAAGAACAAATACCCTTTACCCCGAATCGACGACTTGTTCGATCAGTTGCAAGGGGCGAGTGTTTTCTCAAAGATAGACTTGAGATCAGGGTATCACCAGCTTCGGGTAACCGAGAAGGACATCCCGAAGACAGCCTTTAGAACAAGGTATGGTCATTACGAGTTTACAGTTATGCCTTTTGGTCTAACTAACGCTCCTGCAGTATTTATGGATCTAATGAATCGTGTCATGAGAACGTTTCTAGATCGTTTTGTAGTCGTCTTTATTGATGACATCCTCGTTTACTCAAAGAGCGAGGAAGACCATCAAGAACACCTCAGGGAAGTATTAGAGACCTTGAGACATGAGAAGTTGTATGCTAAGCTCTCGAAGTGTGAGTTTTGGCTAAATCATGTACCATTTCTGGGTCACATAATCTCGAAGGAAGGGATATCAGTAGATCCGGGAAAGATTTCTGCAGTTAAGGATTGGCCTACTCCGAAGAATGTGTCAGAAATAATAAGTTTTCTGGGATTAGCAGGTTATTACCGACGTTTTGTGAAGGACTTCTCAAAGATCGCTAGACCGCTGACTACGCTAACCAAGAAGGCGGTAAAGTATCAGTGGAGCGAAGATTGTGAAGAATCATTCCAGACATTGAAGGAAAAGTTGACTACAGCACTTGTGTTAGCTTTACCTAACGATTTTGGTGAATTTGATGTTTATAGTGACGCATCGAAGAAAGGACTAGGATGTGTGCTTATGCAAGAAAGAAGAGTTATTGCCTATGCCTCAAGACAACTGAAAGTTCATGAAGAGAACTACGCTACGCATGATTTAGAGCTTGCAGCAATAGTATTTTCTTTGAAGATATGGAGACATCATCTATATGGTGCAGTTTGTAGATTGTATACGGACCATAGTAGTCTCAAGTACATATTCACGCAGAAAGAGCTAAACAATAGGCAAAGACGTTGGTTGGAGATCATAAAGGATTATGACTTGCGTATCCAGTATCACGAAGGGAAAGCAAATGTGGTAGCTGATGCGTTAAGCCGAAAATCGAGCCATACTTTAGACGCTATGCTAGTTTTGCCAGACTGGCTATGCAATGAGTTTCGAAAGCTCGAGATTGAAGTGGTAGAACAAGGGGATGTAAAGAATATTCTTGGGAATATGACAGTTGTGCCCGATGTTTTAGAAGAAATAAGGAGTAACCAGTCAGGAGATGTGAAGCTGGAAAGGATAAGAAGAAGATTGAAGAAGGGCAAACAACGGATTTCAAGATCCATGAAGATGGAAGTATCCGTTACAAAGGAAGATGGTGTGTACCACATAAGTGTGCAGAAACCAAGGAGAAGTTGATGCGTGAAGCGC
This sequence comes from Linanthus parryae, assembly GCA_023055425.1. Classification (NCBI taxonomy): domain Eukaryota; kingdom Viridiplantae; phylum Streptophyta; class Magnoliopsida; order Ericales; family Polemoniaceae; genus Linanthus; species Linanthus parryae. The sequence continues at coordinate 119,409,025 of JALGPY010000004.1, read as the reverse complement.
ACAACAAACCCTATTTAGTACATCCAGGAGGAGACAAACTTTATAAGGATATGAAGAAGACATTTTGGTGGCCTAACATGAAGAAGGAAGTAGCAGAGTTTGTAGCAAGATGTTTAACCTGTCAGAAGGTGAAGTTCGAGCATAAGAGAATGGGAGGCTTAGTTCAACCATTGGATGTTCCACTTTGGAAATGGGATTCAATTTCGATGGATTTTGTGACTGCCTTACCAACATCAAAGAATGGATTGAATCAGATATGGGTCGTGGTTGACAGATTGACCAAGACAGCAAGGTTCATTCCAATGAAGGATACATGGAATATGGAGCAAAGGGCTGATGCGTATATGAAGAACATTGTGAGATACCATGGAGTCCCGAGCTCTATAGTTTCCGACAGGGATCCCAACTTTCTCTCTCACTTCTGGAAAGCACTCCAGGAGGCATTGGGAACCCCGCTGAAATTCAGTACAACATTCCACCCTGCAACGGATGGACAAACTGAGAGAACCATTCAGACATTGGAGGATATGTTAAGGTCATGTGTTATGGACTTTCAAGGTTCATGGGTTGACAGATTACCTCTGATAGAGTTTTCCTACAACAACAGTTATCACGCCAGCATTGGCATGGCACCACATGAAGCGTTGTATGGAAGAAAGTGTCGAACACCGTTGTGTTGGAGCGACATAAGCGAGACAATAGTGATTGGTCCACAGTTAATCGAAGAAATGACAGATCAGGTTAGGCTTATCCAGCAGCGAATAAAAGCAGCTCAGGATAGACAAAAGTCCTACGCTGATCAGAAAAGGAGACCACTGGAGTTTCAAATTGGAGAAAAGGCTTTCCTTAAAGTTTCTCCAACTAAGGGAGTAATGAGATTCAATCAGAAAGGGAAGTTGAGCCCGAAATTCATTGGACCGTACGAAGTCATAGAGAAGATTGGAGAAGTTGCCTATCGATTGGATCTACCGTCAAATTTGGGTCGTGTTCATAATGTATTCCACGTATCTCAACTGAAGAAGTACGTGCCTGACCAGTCTCATGTATTAGATCCGGAACCGGTAGAATTAGATCCTTCGTTGAGTTATGAAGAACATCCTGTCAAGATTCTAGACACAAAGACAAGGGAAACCCGCAACAAGAGTGTCAAGCTAGTAAAGGTTTTGTGGACGAATCACCTCACGGAAGAGGCAACATGGGAAGCGGAGGATGACATGAAGAAGAAGTATCCCCACCTTTTTGGCGAGGTATTTTGAGTTCCGAGGACGTCACTCCTCTAAGGGGGAGAGGATGTAATCCTTTGATTTTTAGATACGTTATTTGAAGTTACCCTTATAGCATATTGCATATCGTGCATGACATTAGTTTTGCATTTAGCAGTCATTAGTAGTTATACCCTAGAGTGGCGACGCATACCTTAATGTTGTTTAGAATTTGGTTTAAACTTCGAGGACGAAGTTTTCTTTAAGGGGGGAAGGATGAAATACCCCGTTATTTAGAAACGGGTAATGTTGTTTAGAATTTGGTTTAAACTTCGACGAAGTTTTCTTTAAGGGGGGAAGGATGAAATACCCCGTCATTTAGAAACGGGTATTTTTAACAAATATTAAGTTTTAGTTTATTAAAACGGGTATTTTATAATCATATTAGGTGTTAAAATAATGTTAGTTTAAGTTTTGGGTATTAGTTTAATTATTTAAAAGTTACTTTTTATTGTTTTAAGCTTTAGGGGGCTTTAGTGTCTTTTTCGTAATTTAAATAGTGCAGTTAATATAATTCTGGTGGGTAAAAAGTGTCTTTTAACCAACTAAGGGGGGGTGAAAGTTTCTTTAACCCATAAATATCATCTTCTTCCTCTCCTGGTAGTAACAGGAGATGTGTTCTTCTCCTTCTTCGACCCAAACATCCACCAACACCAAATTCTACTCCAAATCTTCCAATTTCCGTCCCAATACACTCCCTATTCGACATAGATCGATTCTTTAGCACCAAGAAACCAATTTTGCCCAAAATAGTGAACCAGTTCGGAATCAAAAATAAACCCGGAGGAATCCTTCTCTTCGCCGGATTCTTCGAATTGAAGCCTATAAATAGCTTGTGAAATCAGAAACGAAACCCACACCAAAACCCACCACAAAGATCTCTCTCTCTCTCGCTCTTACTCTCTCTCAATCTCGCTGCTCTGTTTCGCGCCGAGCAAACCCAGCCGGAGCCGAGTCCGACGAGCGAACCCAGGTCCGGCCGAGCCTCCGCCGCCGCCGTTCACCCCGTCGCCGGTCGCCGCCTCCGTCACCGGCGTCGCCACCACCGTCGCCACCACCCATCGTCACCATCTTCGTCGTCCTCGTAACTGTTCGGGTAACAAAACCCGTATGTTTTCTTCTCTCTTTTCAACACCAGTTTGTTTCTTTTTTTTAAGCATTAAGTTAACTGTTGAATACATATCAATAATATATGGGTAGAAAACACAATTTGGGTAGTGGCTCAGTGGTTAAAGCTAACTGTTAGTGTTGGGTTGGTCTGGGGTTCGAGTCTCATATCTAGCAACTATTTTTTTTACTACTCTACACTCAAAATTTGAAAGAGAGGTTTGGAGGGTTTGAAAGCCTTATTAAAACACTTGTGAATTATTTATTTAGGAAGTTTATTTTCTTGTTTAAGAGTTAATATTTCGAAGAAAATAATATTATTGGGTTATGTTTTATAGTAATAAAAGAGGAATTTAGATTAGATAATATTATAAGCTATGTTTATGTTAGTAAACAATAGTTCTATAAATCACGTTTTAACAATAGAATTATTACTATTAAAGTTTGGGGAAATAATAAGGGGGGTTACACTTGCATTGCATATAGGACTTGTTTGTATTTGTGTGTTAGCGATAATTGATTAGAATATTATCGAATTGTAGGAAACGAATTCTCCGACGAAGGATACGTCGAATACTACGATTGATTTACTGTGATTGCTATTTGTTGAGGTAAGTAAACATGCCAGGCCTAGCGCCCATTCCTCTTTTCGTGGCAAACGTTTTCATTCCTATTTGTCTCAAAATGATTTTATGCAAAATACGTGTTGCTTGAATACTTGTTTCGAATTGAAATGTTCTCTGAAAATATCACTTAAATCTAATAATCGATGATAACGTAAAGTGGAAGAGTTGTACGGGGATGATTGTTGTTGTATGGTTACTATTGGCATTGGGCGTGTTGACTTCGGTCTCTCGTTCAATTTAATTTATTTAATCCGGTTGCAAGTCCCCGGATAGCTCCTTGTACTCACTCTTCTGGCCGCAAGAAGTCTGTAAGGGGGTGTCGACACTTAAGGTCTTGGATACTTGCGAAGTGGTTGGTTGATTTTTCCCCGTATCAACAAGTTAATAACATGGATTTTTTTTTTTGAATTTTGGATGGGAAAAATATGAATTTGGAATCCCCTAATACGAAGATTGGAATTGAAATATCTCTTTATTTCTCATAAGTGTCAAAGCTTTTGTTACCACTTGATTTTATTTAAACTTCTACAAAATACTTCATGATTTGTAAATTTCTTCATAATCGTTTTACATGCTTGGGTGTTACTTACTCAGTATTTCCGCTGACTTTTGGAACTGTGGTGTTCTCTTTTTGTTTTCTGCACCACAGGTTAGATGGGAGCTTAGCCCGAGGGGAAAACGCGACTCACGCTAGTATTATCATTTAAATTTAGTTTTATCTGAACATTTGTTAGTAGGTGGATTTTATTAGATTTGGAATAATGCCCATATTTGTGGCAAGACAAGTTTTAAGTTTTAATTAAATATTTTTATGGATTTGGTTTGGAATTTCTGTTGTAAAACCTCCTTGTATTCGGGTTTAACCCCGGGTACGGAGTGACACCCCTGGGTTTCCGGCTTAGCCAATTTGGGGGTGTTACATTATCAGCGGCCATATTTCAGCATACTGGGCGAGCAAACAACAATGTTGCAAACGAGTTTGCAAAATACGGACTCCGCTACTCGTCTATGTGTATTAGGCCAAATATCGAGCCCAATGGGCCATCTCTTTGCTTATTAGCGATGTAATATGAGTTACCACGTGATTTTCTTCTATAAAAGTATTCTTTCCTTTAAATAATAATAATAATAATAATAATAATAATAATAATAATAATAATAATAAACTAGAACTCCTATAGAACCAACATTCTTCTTGTTCCTAACCCTGGCCTCCTTCAAAACCCTAGCCTCCTTCAAAGCCCTAGCCACTCCCTTGTTCTCTCAGAACCATTGAAAACCCAGCCATACGGCACTCTTTCTGTTGCTCTCTTCTTCACGAAACAGATCCCCCGGCACACATCCACCTTGATGTTTTCCTTCTTCGGCGAAGACCCTGAAGCCCCAGTCCGAACTCCCACCCTCGTCCCATTTGCGGCGCTGCTCGGTCAGATCCAGGGAAATGACCACCGTGGGTTTCTCCACCATCCAGCGCCCTCTGCCGACCAAACACCTGACAGCCTTATGTCCCGTCCTGGGTTCGGCGTAGGCCGTTGGTACCACCACTGTTGAAGAACAGTGCACCTGACTGTTGCGCCATCTTCTCAGTATCTTCTTCCCCATTGGGAACCTGTAAGTTCACACGTGTTAATCAAATGATTTGTTTTCCCTCTTAATCAGATTATTTCCCATGATCTCAGTGTATCACATATCTTGATAATTCAATTGTCCATCGTTTAGGTTGTCACATTCATGTTTTAGATTCTACTATCACTATTCTGACTTGAGCTTGCTCTTAACTTTTTGTTGGGTTAAAGCTTGCTCCTAACTTTCGTTAGTTCACTCGTACGATAGCATGAATCAGTTAGTTTAGTTATCTTCTAGCTTCTTATAATTTTTATATAGTTTTGTGTTGTTTCGACTTGTTAAGGACCCTATTTAAAGCGGTTAGGGGGATGTCGACTTGATAACCTTTCTGGTGTATGGTCGGTCAAATACTTAATTTGGTTTCAATTTTATCCGACTCGCTCCTAGCACTCATCTTTTTGGGCAAGTCTACAAAGGTGGTTGTCGACCCTTAAGGTATAGGTGCTAGAATTGAATTTGGTTATGGTTTGTACTCTGCTACAACTAAATTAAAAGATAAAATTTTCATATCTTGGCAACTGGATTATTATGGAAACAATTCTTATGGAATATTGATTACCGAATAATTCAAAGCATTTGATACTAAACATTGTGTCATCGACTGCGAACTCTTTCTTCTCTTAATTTAGATCAAACTATAAGGGCTATGTTGCACTTGCACGGACACTCCAAATATAGCCCCACATGTGTTTCGGAGACTGAGAGACGCATCCCTAAAAAATAGGCGGAGACGCCAAGGAAATGCAGGGGCCACACATCTCTAAATTCTGAGACGTCGAAGTAGACGTCTGGAGTTTCATTTAAGTTCTCGGGTGTCATCTTTTGAAATTTGAAAAGTAGAGGGGTGGTTGTGAAGTTATAGTCTTATATTCTGAAAACACCTAAACCTAAACCTCCTTATTTTCTTCTTCATCTTCTTCTTCTTCTCTTTCTGCTGCTGCTACTGCTGTTGTTCTAATTATAGTATATGTTCTTATCATGTGTTCTTGCGTGCTTTAAATGGTCCTGCTACTTCTCTTTCTACTTTTGTTATAGTTGTTGAATGAATCTTGTTCCTCTAGTTGATTTGAGATCTTTCTTGTGTTATAGTGTTATTTTCATTTATACATTTACACACGCACAATATTATATATATATATATCTATATATGCTTTTCCTGATTTGTTGAAAATTGGTATTTCAGCGTCCCCATCGTCTGCTGTATTTGTTTCCGACTTTCTGTGTAACGTAAGATGCATGCCTTATATTTGCAACATAGCCAGCCGCCATTAATTTCTTCATGACTTTGTCCAACTTTATTTGAATTTCTGCAATTCGAGTTGGACTCGGTTCGCAACTCGATACTCATGAAAACTAGACCATTTAGTCATTCATCCCAACTACTCATTTAATTTGATCTTAACATGCTTTTAAAATTTTAGAACTTAACATCATTTTTAGAAACATAACATGGTTCGACCCAACTACCTAAAACTCCACCTTGCATCCATTATCTTCTTGTTTATCATAAAGCTTGTCTGCAAATATATTTTACTATATTGATGTATGTTGATGTTTAGGGGGCTTTGAAAGAAACTTATCAGTCGAGAATGCTCTTACAAGACAACCAAAGCTTAAAGAATGGAGCAGAAGAGCTTAAGCTAAAGCTGCATGTGATCATAACTCATAAGTGTTGTTTCTTATGTCTTCTTGTCCCATTTTTACGTGTTTTGTGCAATACTAGCGCCCTGAACTCAGTAAATGGCAAAAGAAATGGAACATTAGCTTTGACACATCAGTTGCAAATTGAGCTGGAAGCTAAACATTAACTGAAGACAACATTGAAGAGTTGACCGATAATTGCTGGTTGAAACCTAAATGAGAGTTGAACCAAGCTTTCAGAGCTTAAAGGAAAACTGCAGGAAAGAGAATTTGAATTTGAACGTTTTAAAGAAATGAATATGACGCTTATCCACAAAGAACTCCAAAGCAATGATGAGTTCGTGAAAGCCCGCAAACAATTATTATTGTTTTGCGAAAAACATTGCGGCAAAACAACAATAATTGTTTCCGGGCTTCCACTAACTCATCATTGCTTTGGCACTCTTAGCGGATAAGTGTGTGATTCAGTTCTTCAAAATTTTCAATTCAAATTATCTTTCCTGCAGTTGGTCCTTTAAGCTCTGAATGCTTGGTTCAGGTATCATTTAGGTTTCCACCAGCAATTTTCCCTTTCAACTCTTCAATTGTTGTCTCCAGTTTATGTTTAGCTTCCAGCTCAATTTACAATTGATCTGCCAAAGCAGATGTTCCGTTTGTTTTGCCATTTACCGAGTTCAAAACGCCAGTATTGTACAAAACACATAAAAAATGGGACCAGAAGATGATCACCTACAATTTTAGCTTAAGCTCTTCTACTCTAGTCTTTAAGCTTTGTTGCCTTGTAAGATCATTCTTGACTGATCAGCTTCTTTTATAGCCTCCTTAACAACACGTATAACACATCAATATAACAAAATTGTCTTGAGACAAATTTTACCATAAACAAGAAGATAACAATACTTGACCTGCACTTTACCTTGAAGATCATTACTTTTTGTTTCCAGTTGTAGTTTAGCTCGTACTTGCCTTTCAAACTAATAACATTTCTAGTGACTCCTCTTTCTCTCTCTGCAAATTCGGTTGAACCACTAGTTAACAGCTGCGTAAATGAAGCATTTTTTATGTCAAAAAAATTACTGCTCAAATATGGTTCGAACCTTGTGCTCTGTAATGAATTGTAGGAGATCATTGTCATCGGAGCCTATTTGATTCCTGAAAATCATTTTACTTGGATTTTTCTCTTCTACCTTGCCCTAAAGAAAAATTTAAGGCCATGGCAAGAAAAAACAGTCGTAATGGTGATACTTTCACTTGGACGATTACGTTAGTTTTTATTGATCAAAAAAGATAGCAGGATGTAACTCAACACTAGATAAACATATGAAAATTTGGGTCATCTTTCCCCCAATATGTTCATTTAATGCGGAATTTACTATATTTTCCTGAATATCCTCAAGATATGACAATCTAAAAAATAAAGTTTTTTCCTTTTTCTTTTCCCATGCCTTACAATCGAAGATTTTGCGTCAAGAATATGATAACAAGTTCAAGAGTTCCCGTTAAGACGTGAATTTCTGCGTTGAAATCATAAGGGATAGGGAAAAATTGAAAATTAATCATAACGGCACGAGGATGAAATAGAAGACTGGAGTGCAATTGTCATTCATGATCAGCACCCATAGCGTAAGAATTCGTTCGATTGCAGTTTTCAATTTTTTGATGAAAATTCGTTCACAACACCTACTCAAGACGGAACAAAATAGTACTGGAAAAAATATGTAGAAATGATGAGAGAAATCCGAAGAGGAGATATTTACTGAAAACTGAAGAGTAGCCGTGAAGACCACAACAAAAGGCGAAATTGTGATCTTCACTTTTTCTATCTACTGCCTTGAATCCTGGGCTACCCATAGGATGGAAATCTGGAGGGTCACGTCAGAATTCACAAAACCCAGCCCACCTGATATAGTACCTAGCAGTATGGCAGCCCACATTATGACCCTATCTACAAGCTATACGCTGACCCCACCCTGTCAATTTCGACCTATTCAGCCCGCACCCATACCCAGCCCTATCAAGACCTGCTTTTTTGCTCTAACTATGAAGTGAAGAAACAAAAAATAAATCCCCAAACCGCCAGTATGGCAGCCCACATTATGACCCTATCTACAAGCTATACGCTGACCCCACCCTGTCAATTTCGACCTATTCAGCCCGCACCCATACCCAGCCCTATCAAGACCTGCTTTTTTGCTCTAACTATGAAGTGAAGAAACAAAAAATAAATCCCCAAACCGCCTCCCTTAAACCCCCCACTCTCAATTGAAAAACAAACTAGTCTTTTTCTAAAGATACCAATCCTCCCCCATAACAGCTATAAAACAGTTACTATTTTATTATTATTATTTGGGGGGGGGTATTTGGTTTAAGGTTGTACAAATTAAAGGAAAATTCCAATTTCTATAAATGCTACTATCCACCCTCATTCAGCAAATACAAACCATCTAAAAAAATACATGTACGTGCGGAAAAACATTGCAAATGATCACACACACACACACCCAACCCCATTCTCCCTCAACCCGTTGGTTTTTGAAACCATATGAAAACACACACACAAACATATACACAATTTTCTGTGGGCGTGTCGCGCCCGCACCCAGGGGCTGAGCTAGGTATTTAAAACTATCAAGTCACTATGCTACAAAACTAGATTCACAAATGTGAATCAAAATATTATTTCTTTTATGTTTTGAGTACAAAAGCTATTAGATGTCAAGTATAAAACAATGCTCTACTCTACATATGCAAAGTCATACAGCACACTAAATATGATATATTTTCTTACAACTACAAAAGGCCTTGTACCAAAGAAGGCTAGTCAAAAAAGTAAGAAAAGAACATTAATTTTGAATGTCGTAATGTGTTCCCTCTCAAGAGATATGAGAGTCTATAGAGCTTTTCCCTCCCACTCCTTCCCCCCTCCCTCCCTTCTAGCTCTTGGTTTTGCAGGTATTTCAGCTAATGGGAGCCTCTCCCATGTTAGTGTTTATGAACCACCCTAAAACAACCCCCTACCTCTCTCTCACAATCTCTTCTTAACCAAGACCACCATTGCCGAGAAATTCACCTCAGAAACCCAGTTCAACTTTGGATTAGCTCAACTGATGAGGACGCCCCTTGGATGACCATGCACATGATGACAGAGACTCTATCTACACCCCCTCTCGAAGGGGGATAAGTTGAGAGCTAGAGAAACACTCAGATTATACCCTCTTCATTAAACCAGTTGGGAAAATTTTCATTCAAGATTGCTTGTTCTCCAAAATCAACGACTGGTGAAAGCCCAACGGAAGGATACTTATGACTGACAAGACAGCAAAGCTTAAAGAATGGTGATGTTCAGGTGGCTATGAAAGAAACTTATCAGTCGAGAATGCTCTTACAAGACAGCCAAAGCTTAAAGAATGGAGCAGAAGATCTTAAGCGGAAATTGCATGTGATCATAAGTGTTGATTTTTATGTCTTCTTGTGCCATTTTTACGTGTTTTGTGCAATACTAGAGCTCTTAACTCGGTAAATTGCGAAAGAAATGGAACATTGGCTTTGACACATCAGTTGCAAGTTGAGCTGGAAGCTAAACATTAATTGAAGACAACAATTGAAGAGTTGACCGGAAGTTGCTGGTTGAAACCTAAATGAGAGTTGAACCAAGCTTTAAGAGCTTAAAGGAAAACTGCAGGAAAGAGAATCTGAATTTGAAAGTTTTACAGAAATGAATATCACGTTTATCCTCAAAGAGCTCCAAAGCAATGATGAGTCGTGGAAGCACGGAAACAATTATTGTCGTTTTGGAAAAACATTGCCACAAAACAACAATAATTGTTTGTGGGCTTCCACTAACTCATCATTGCTTCGGCACTCTTAGTGGATAAATGTGTGATTCACTTCTTCAAAATTTTTAATTCAAATTATCTTTCCTGCAGTTGGTCCTTTAAGCTCTGATTGCTTGGTTCAGCTATCATGTAGGTTTCCACCAGCAATTTCCCTTTCAACTCTTCAATTATTGTCTCCAGTTTATGTTTAGCTTCCAGCTCAATTTGCAACTGATCTGCCAAAGCCGATGTTCCGTTTGTTTTGCCATTTACCGAGTTCAGAACACCAGTATTGTATAAAACACATAAAAAATGGGACCAGAAGAATTGAAAGCAACACTTACTATGATCATCTGCAATTTTAGCTTAAGCTCTTCAACTGTAGTCTTTAAGCTTTGCTGCCTTGTAAGAGCATTCTTGACTGATAAGCTTCTTTTATAGCCTCCTTAACATCACGTATAACACATCAATATAACAAATTAGTCTTGAGATAGATTTTACGATAAACAAGAACATAACAATACTTGACCTGCACTTTACCTTGAAGATCACCAATTTTTGTTTCCAGTTGCAGTTTAGCTCGTACTTGCCTTTTCAAGCTCGCATAACATTTCTAGTAGCCCCTCTTTCTCTCTCTGCAAATTTGGTTGAACCACTACTTAACAACTGCGTAAATGAAGCTTTTAAGATGTCAAAAAATTACAGGTCAAGTATGGTTCGAGCCTTCTGCTCTATAATGATTTGTAGGAGATCATAGTCATCGAAGCCTATTCAATCTTGAAAGTCATTTCACTTGGATTTTTCTCTTCTACCTTGTGCTAGAGAAAAAAGTAAGGCCATAACAAGAAAATCATTAGTAATGGTGCTACTTTCACTTGGACGATTGCATTTGTTTGTATTGATATAAAAAGATAGCAGGATGTAACTAAATACTGATTAACATACAAAATTTTGGGTCATCTTTCCCCAAGTTGTTCAATTAATCTGGAATTCACTATATTTTTCCGAATATCCTCAAGATATGATTTTTTTTTAATAAAGTTTTTTCTTTTCCCATGTCGTACAATTGATGATTATGCGTGAAGAACGATAAGAAAGGTCAAGAGTTACCGATATGACATGTAAATATCTGTGTTGAAATCTCATGGGATAGGGACAAATAGAAAATATCTGCGTTGAAATCACATGGGATAGGGAAAAAATAGAAAATTAATCATAACCCCAAGAGGATGAAATACAATACTGGAACACAACTATAATTCATGATCAGCACTTTTCCAAGTTTTTGGTGAAAATTCCATCCACAACACCTACTCAAGACGTAACAAAGTATTACTCGAAGAAATATATAGAATTGAGGAGAGAAATTAGAAGAACAAGAGATTTACTAAAAACTGAAGAGTAGCAGTGAAGACCACAACAAAAGGTGAAATTATGATATTCACTGTTTCTACGGATTCCTGGGCTACCCATAGGGAAGGAAATCAGGATGGTCACGTGAGAATTCACAAATCTCGGCCCATCCAATATAGTACCTAGTACATTATGATCCGCTCTACAAAGCTAGCTGACCCCACCAGGTCAAATCTGTCCTATTCAGCCCGCATGCATACCTGACCAGTCTAGGGATACAAATGAATTATAAATGAACATACACGCATAATTGTCTGCACGCCTGTTGCACCCTTAACCCCGGGGGCGCGAGGTGGAGCTCGGATTGAAAACTATCAGGTTACTATGCTAAAAACCCACAATCACAAATGTGAGTCAAAATTTTATTTCTTTTTTGTTTTTAGTAAAAAATATATTAGATGTCAAGTATAAAACAATTATCTACAAAAGGCCTTGTATAATACATACTATTAATAATACGTTAGTAAAATTTCGACTTAAAAAACACGATTTGATTAATTCGAGTTTTCTATACTTACGTGTATAGTTCGTATACTAGTTATTCATTCGTAATAAAAAAATAAAGGTTCATTTCTTAGTATTTTTGCATATATAATGAGTTCTTTGCGTCACACATTGCCATCTTTTCATATTTTTATCAAATATTTAAAAATAATTTGTAAAACATGTACTCAATTGTTTATCATTTATGATATTTATGCTATTTACTCATGACTAATTACTTGTGTAAAATAATATCATACAATTCAAACTACTGCTGTAAAAAAAAGTTACTACGTATTCCCTAATCTTAAACATGTATTATTTTAAAACTTAATAATATAACACATAAGACTCAAGATGCATGTACACACACATATATTTAATTATAGTTATTTTAACTTAATATTTTTGAAGTTTTATAATAATATTTGTAAATATTTATAACAAAAAATATTTAAAATAGATAAATAGTAAGAAAATATTTTAATAGTAAATAATTACTAAAAGTTACACTATTTAGGATGATAATTTATTCACTACAATATTATTTTCAAGAAGTTTTATTCGGAAGTATTGTACGTTAAAACGTGAAATACGAGTATTAAATTTTTTTGCTCAAAAATTCGAGTATTTTTCATTAGGTCAAGCAATAGTACGAAATACGGAAGTATTTTTCATTTATACGTACGGCCGGGTATTAAACAGAAAAATTTTGAGTATTTACTAACTATGATTAGCGGTACGCTACTTTTTATTTCGTTAAACTGATAGTACTTGTCGTTGACTTCCGTCTATAATTTATATTGAAAATGCGTAAAGTACAATTTTACCTTTTATTTTCTCACTCATTCTTGTTTCAGTCATGGATAATATAAAGCCATAAGTTTATTCAAAACTAAAAAGTTTACCCTTTCGTATGAAATACAATTCACCTCTCTCCTTGTACATTCCACCACCTGTTATCACCTGGGTTTTCTTCTTTCAAATGTCCAACAAAATTCGGCTCTAAATGGGTCTAGTGATTAGGATTTTCATGACACAATCTTGATATACTGGATTGTGAAAACCTACGAACCGGCTAAATCGCGGTCATCAATTCAGAATTCAACTTTTTAGAGAACAATCAACTGACTAGGCCGTTTTCAAAGGGTTCTAGAAAAAAAGTTCTCGTTCACAAGTCTACATTAGGCGAGATTTTATTGAATGGGTTGCAAAGTAAAACATGGTAGAGATATTTGATATTGGGCCGGGAAGAGAGAGCCAGGAGGCTGTAAATGGGAGATTTTGGAAACAAGCGGTAAGATCAAACAGTAATGATAGTTTCAGTGATTTTAGCCCAATACTTAAAAAATACCAAAATTGCCCTGACTTACTCCTAGTGATAACAGTGATACTAGAACAACAAAATAAAAAGTTAGGTACTCCCAGAACTTTGTGTACTGAAGTGTAAGAAACCCCGTGGGTACTACTAGTCTGTTCCCTCTCTTTCTCTCCAAACTGACTTTTATTACTATTCATCGGGTCACTTTGATCCGATAATTTAGATAGCAATATGATACAATTTTTTGATAATATTTTCATGGTGTTGTAAAGTAAAAGTTGCTCTATTATACGGTGAAAAAATTATCAAAATGTTACATCGTTTTGAGTTCCAAATTTCCTGATCAAAGTAACTCAGATACGAGTCAAAAAGTCATAATCAATATAAAGAGAGGGAACAGGGGTGGTACAGAAGGAGGGCGTTGTCGTTCTTTTCTCACTCTCAATTTTGTTTTTAGGATTTCTCTAGTGTTCAAACGCGGTATTTTGATTGCTGCCTTTAACTTCAATAATGCACAAGAAAACAGCAAGCTTGCTGATTTTGACTGTTCGCTTCTACAAGTATCTTAATTTCTTTGCCAAAGGAAGTTCTTGGTGACAAATAGTGTAGGGTTGACTCATAGAAGACCGCCCTGATAATAAGGGTTTTTTTTCTTTTTTTTGACGTAGGACCCTGAGAGAAAAAGCTTATAAGTATTAGTGAAGTTCTGACCGGAGCCGTAATTTTGTTCCGCCTCTCTCTTCTCTGCCCTTGCGTGCCTGCGTGCTATCTTCCAGCTCATCTCATCAGTTGTTGTTTCAGGCCACCAACTGACCAAAAAAGTGATGGGAAGACCCCCTAAATATGGAGGAGTGCTCTTCCATTTCAACCCCACCGAGTTTCTCTCTTCTCTCTCCTCTGTGACCATCGTAAAAAACCCATAACTTCTGAAAAAAGATTACGTGTGAGAAATACCTATGTGTTTTTTTAAAAGTCACGAGTTTTTTTCGATGGTTACAGAGGAGAGAGAAGAGACAAACTCGGTGGGGGTAAAAATGGAAGAGCGATCCTCCACTTTTAGGAGGTCTTCCCATCACTATTTTTTTCAGCTATTGGTCGGGTAACAACAACTGGTCAGCTGAGCTAAAAGATAGCACGAACGCACGCAGGGGAAGAGAAGAGAAATGCATAACAAAATTGCGGCTCCGGTCAGAACTTCACTGATTCTTATAAGCCTTTTCTTTCGGGGTCCAACGTCAAAACAAAAGGAAAAAAACCCTTATTATCCGGCGGCCTTCCATGCGTCCCAACCCTAAACTATTTGTCACCAAGAACTTCCTTCGACAAGAAATTATGCCTGTCTTCTGATTTTCAAATTTTAAATCCTATTTATTCCAAAGAATATGGAGGATATTAATAGTAGCTGGAGTTGTCTGTATAAAAGGTTACTAGAACGAGCGGAAAGTTCTTCCATATTCAGTTACCTCCAAAACACTTCAAAAACACACTTTACAGGAAATCAAAAGTCTAACTAACCTAAGAACCTACTTGCCAAGCTGTACATGAATTTACACCCACACCTCCACTATATTCCATATTTGCTATATTACCCCCATTGTGTCTTTTTATCAAAACTAAAACTATATTATGCAGTATACTGTATACCTACTGGTATTATGCAGTATTTTAACACCCCCCTCAATTGAAACTTGCCAAATATGCAAATCCAATCTTTTGCAGCAAAAAAAAAAAAAAAAAGGATAGTTGAGGATGGAGGCTTGGTCAGAGCGTCTACTAAATGATGCTTGGAGGTCACATGGATCAATCTAACTTTTCCTTCTAGGACTTGATCTCTCACGAAATAAAAATTTATCTATATATGTTTTGTTCTCTCATGAAATATTGGGTTCTCAGATATTTGTATTGCAGACTTGCTGTCACAATAAGTCATAGGGCGGCTTTTCAAAGAAATTTGTAAATCTTTCAAAGATATGCCAACCATTGTAATTCACAAGCTGTAGAGGCCAAGCACCTGCTTCTGCATAACTACTAGAAACCACATCTTGTTTCTTTGACCTCTAGCCAATAAGAGCATCTCATAAATACAATGAAATCCTATAAGTAAATCTTCTCATATCTACACACCCAGCCCAGTGAGAATATGAGAAAGCTTTAAGAGTAACATCCTTATTAGAGGGAAAAAAATGCCTTGCCCTTGATTGTGTTTGAAATAGCTGAGAACTCACTAAGCTCCAATGAAGGTATCTTTAGGAGCCGAAACATATTGACTGAGCTTATTAACCAAATAGCTGAGATCAGGTCTATAATTGTAGAAGTACAACAATCTACTAATTAGTCTTTCGTATGCGGTATATCATTCCCGTGCAATTCTGCTCCCTGTACCTTTGTTACTTCCACTGCTGAATCCACGGGGGTGTTGATTGGTATGAATCCAACAAACTAGTATCTGTCAAAATATCTAGGGACAATATTATTTGACATAAAGTGATTCCTTAATCAGTCCTAGACTAAAGTAAATAGTTGTGCAAAAGGCGGTTTCCGCAAGTGCCAGTAAGGATAAAAGGCACTTATACTAGCGTCGCTAACATACGTGCGGTGGTTTACCAAAAATGTCATTTTAATTTAGGGTGGTTCAAATGAAGGGTCGTTTTACTTACGGTTGTTCCAACAAGCGCCTAATCAAAACCTTTACATGTGAAAGTGTCCTTCAATGACACTGGAGGGAGTAAAAGTGTATTTTACCAACACTTAGATAAATAAAGGTTACTTTTTAGGATGTATCTCTTGAAGCCGATGTATGTCTTATGTGAATCACTTCGTCTTCATCTCCAGACGCCCAGACGGTGGTGGTGGTGGTGGTGGTTGTGGTTTTAGGATAAAAAAAAAAGGTTGGCCGATCTTCTACGACTGCGATGAATTCTGTTTCCTTGATTTGGTATAGCTATTTTGGGGGGTAAAAAACCCTAATTTCTTATGAACAAGTGGCAGTGCTAATTTTGCAACTATGTGACTATTGAATCCACCACAGCCTAATTGTTCTCTCTCTCTCTCTCAAATGAAGGCTCACACTATCACACACCCACGCTGATGTTGCTGTTTCCGGTGCAGGTTCAACACCACGAAATTGTTGATGATGATTCGTTGGGACATATTAGGAAGGTTGGTTGATTCCTTACAAACTATAAAGAGTTAGTACATGATTTGGCTCAAGTATTCGTTGTGATGATTATTTGTCTAAAATATCACCTACATAGAGGAGTTAGTACTAGGTTTAGTGATATCCTAATTATTAAATAGGTCGAATCATCATTTGTAGAAGATCTTGGGCCCAGTTTCACTTAGGATTGCAAGTGGGCATATCTGATGTTCATTATTTTAAAGTACACAATTCTTGCTGAAGTTTTTTTTTTTTTTTAATTTTCGAGCTTGTGTGAACTATTTTATTATCCCAATGTGCACATATAATGGACCCATGCGGTAGCCGGAACATCTTAGGCTCCAAGTTAATATGAGCGCTTCCTTCGGATGGTACGTTGCGGATGAGATGAAACTGACTTTTAAGTGTACGTTACAGTTGTTTAATAGTAATACAGGTTTAAATCGAATCAAATTTACTTACCGTTTCTAAGAAAGTTTTCTATCTTCTTAGTTGTTCTCTTGATGTTTCAGTGGTTGGATAATGCAAAGAAAATTTCGAGGGAATATCCGACAGCTTCAGAATAAAAGTTTCGGTCAAAACGCAGAATCAGGGGCAGAATTGAAGGATGTCAGATTCGGGCAACATTATACATTACATTGAGTGGAAACAATGTTCTACAAAATAACCCGTGATAAATCACGGGCACTGCCCTGATTTGGTCAAATTCGGTCATTTAAAGGTCGAAATTGCAAGTTTTATATTTTCAGTCATTTTTTTTCATTAATTGCGATGTTAATTTTAACCCAATTTAGGTGGATATTTTTGCTGAGTTTTTTATTAGTTTAGAATTATTATTAGCATTAATTTTAGGATTTTTACCATTTTGATAATTAGACTTTTTATCTATTTATATCCGGCTTGTGGTTAAATTTCTGGTCAGACTTTGATTATTGAAATTATTCAGAACTCTAGAGAGCTGCGTGCCCTAGTTCTTTGCCTTTTCATTTGTTGATTCCGATGTGATCCCTCGCTTGGTTGTTTAACCCGGCGTAGTTCGGTATCAGAGCAAGTTCGACTTGGGAGGAAGATCATCATCGACAATGGTGACGTCCTGGAGGCTGCGGGCAGGTTCCGGCTGAGGAAGCCCCCCAACGGGAACGTAACGTCCAAGATGTTATGATGATACAAGACTTGCAAAGAAAAATTGCAGACCTAACCCATAGCCTTGCGGTGCGGTATTTGCAGCGGCGAGTTGCAAATTTAACTCGACACTTAGCGGCACAGGAATTCAAGGTGTGCAAGGCCTTTGATCGAGACTCGCAACCCGCGTTCGAAATCCGCTACGACGGTGATTCCGGTGGTCGGAACGAGCGTTATGGAGGAGCGAGTTTGAAGACTTATGTTCCTGATTCTTCGGGTATGTGACGAATCGAGCATATTTTCCGTGATGCAGTTTTTTATGAGCGAATTTCAAATTCATGTGAACGTGAGGTGGATTGGACAAAACCTCCTGTTTACGATGACTATGGAGACGTAGACGACGAATTTACTGTTGAGGTACGAGCACTATTCTGATATTTCGAATCCCTATGGGGTAAATTTGGATTCTTCTCAATTAATTTGTTTATCAAATATGGTTATTGAAGATTAAGATGAGGATACTGATGAAGACGAGGAGGTGAAACATGATTTAAACAATTTAATGTTTTTCCAATTAAGCTCCCATCTCTTTATTGTGATCCGTTTATGATCGAGTCATTCACTCAAGATCCTAAATTGAACTCGAGGCAAGTTCTTTTGAACAAGGGGTGACTGATGCAGGAAGAATTTCGAAGGAATATCCGACAGCTTCAGAAAAACAGTTTCGGTCAAAACACAGAATCAGGGGAAGAATTGAAAGATGTCGGAATTGAAAACGACGTTCTAAAAAGAACCCGTGATATAACACGGCCAACGCCCTGATTTGGTCAAATTCGGTCATTTAAAGGTCGAAATCGCCAGTTTTATATTTTCAGTCATTTCTTTCATTAAGTAGGATGTTAATTTTAACCCAATTTCGATGGATCTTTTTTCTTAGTTTTTTATTATGTTATAATTATTATTATCATTAATTTTAGGGTTTTTACCATATTTTGATAATTAGACTTTTTAGCTATTTATACCCGACTTGTGGTTAATTTCTGGTCAGAATTTGATTATTGAAATTATTCAGAACTCTAGAGAGTTCCGTGCCCTAATTCTTTGTCTTTTCATTTGTTAATTTCGATGTGATCCCTCGCTTGATTGTTTAACCCGGCGTCATTGGAGACATACTGAGGTGGGATTGCTGAATTTTGACTTTTGAGGATAGCTGGTTGAGGATAGAGGATTGTCTCGGCTGATCATGGAGCGAAGTAGTGCAATTTTTTTTTCTCAGGTTTGTTGCTTCTCTGCATAAGGTCTCTATGATAATATCCTGTCATTAACATGTGCCAAAGAGTTATAAAAGTTGTTAATTGCAACCTGACATTCCTTAAATCTTTAAATAGTAAAAGTTCCAACGTCCATCCATTGCTCCAAGTCTCTATAATAGCTAAATTGTAGTTTGAGATGACACCAGTATCTACTTGTTCAAGTTGCTATGTTAGTTAGTCTCGGCTGTGAGAGAATGTGAAATTTTGTGCTCAAGTTTGATTGACTAAATGAATATGTCTCTCTTTCGCAACTCCGACTTGCCACATCAGCTATATGCGAAAATGGGAAGTTTGAGGGACGAATGAGTGTGTCCCTCGCCTTTCAATAATGTGAGGTAACTAAATTTTAAATGCGTTCTATACAAAAGAACGTGTGGAATATATTATCGTATTGAAACATCCGATCTGTCTCCAAAAAATGCCGTGAAGTTGAATGGATTTCATGTGTCGGATATATTTGGAATATGTTCGATTTGTCAAATATAATGATTTTTTCAGAATAAAAACAGGCATACTAACAGATTTCTTGGCGACAACAAAACACGTTGCCTGCTATGGAGGTTAAGAAACTTTTGCACCTTTAGGAATTCAGGTCAGTGCCGCTCTTTCTCTAGTCAATTCATGTAGAAAAACCTCACTTGCCAATGGAATATATGATACTTCTATCATAGGAAGTTTGTCAATATCTAGTTCATTTTCAAGGATTCAAAGTTTCCAATTATATAAGGGGAAGTGAAATGGAAATAACAAATCCAAAATATGCAGAATTTTTGTTAGGATGAAAGTGTATTGTTGCTTGGAAACTAGTTAGACATTAGTAAACTATCTCATTCTATGAAATGTTTTTTGCCCAAAGTAGATAACCCAAAATCTCCCATGATTTTCTACAGATAATCGATTGTATACCAAAATGCTAAAAATAGAAACACAATTTGAACAAAATTGTGATAAATATTAACCAACCTATCCTGCGAAAGCACGTTAGCGGTAATGCACCTGGCTAGTAGGGTTGCCAAGATAGGTGCACCGGTAGCTGCTGAACCAGTTGATAGAAAGGAAATCATTTTTTTGTCGTATAGAATAGGAGTTCGTTTACCTTTATCCCTGAGAACCAGGCGTCATCATCTTCTAGTTATTGGTGTCGGGAGGTGGTGGCTACGGTAGTGGAAGCAGTGTCTCGGTTGTGGCGTCGGTTGTGGCCGTGTGGCACTGATTTTCTCGTCCCTTTGCGAGAAATACACAGTTTGCTATCCATGTACTTTTTTTTTTTTTTTGAAAAATCAATATATTTTCTTTCCTGAAGGGTAAAATAATTGTTTGAGCTTAAATAAAAACATGGTCCTTATAGTTAGATTTCCGTAGCTTTTCTGATGTTAGATGAAGATTTCTCATATACTTAAACCTATAGTCCAATTTTTAACATAGAGCTATGAACGTTTCCATCTCCGCTACGAATTCAAACTTGAAAGAGTTCTGTTAGGACTTATGTATCTTTTCTTTAGTGTCAAGGAGCAGAGGTAAGTCAAGTGAGTTTTGGCTCTCCCTTAAAAGCCTCTCACCATATATGTGCGCCAGGGTTCTTAAAATATCGTGGACCTATCATCAAAGAATAGCATCGGTGTAGTGGCATTTGGGCATGTTTGGCCATATATTTTTTTTTCTCTTAAATATCTCAATATTGAAGATATAGGAACTGCATAAAACTTATTTTTAATAACATAGTTTAATATGACCATTCTAGGGATTTTTTTTTTTTCGAATTTTAGTGTCCTTCTAGAGGACCTTTCATAAGGTTCACGACTCTCCCATTGAAACCCTTATGGTGAAACTGGGAATTGATTGTTGTTCCGGTGTTGCTCATGTGGTGTTCGTTGTTGGTTGCTTGTAAATGATTTTCCCATATACTTCAATGCTCTTCGTCTTCTTGTTAAAAGTCATTGTGGGCTTTCAGGAGCAGTGATTCTTCTTTGACAATCACATCTTTTTGTTCGCCACTCAGAAAGTTCATGGATTTTGTCATTTTGTAATTTTATATCCCTTTCCCTATTGAAACATTTGCGTTCACATCAGTTACCTTTACATTTCTTCACATGAAGAGCATAACCTGGATACACAGTTCCATTCACATTCAACCACATTTTAACTATACAACATAGATTCATCACCCTGAAATTGGATATATAACATAGTCAAATATAATAGGGCATCTGCTGACTAGGCCAGCGGAACATTTGGTAGTGGCAACAACCCTTTCTCCGCAGTTGGAGCCTTCTTGTTGGGGACGAACTTGCGCATCCAAGCATCTTTCTTGTTGATAGTGAACTTGACCTTCTCCTTCCCCGAAAGGATGGCTTCACTATTGGAAGGTGAATGGAACACGATCCGAGCATAGTACGATTGTTCACCAGGCTTCACTTTCTGCATGTAGATGGTTTCAATACAATCCCCGAAAGACCTTGTTAAGAAGTCTCGCAACTCTTCCTCTGCAACCCTGTGCCCATTAGAAAATGTGACAAACAAGGTCCTCTCGTCGGGGTCCACCGGAGGAGCAGGTAGCTCTTTTCCACCAGTAAGAATTATGGGGTCAGGCAAGGATGAAATCATCCTATCTGTGTCATTTGAGTGCCTGGCTGCATTTCTTTTATCTGCTTCCTGCATTATATCCATTAGTGTCAAATAACAGACTTCATATGTAACCTCAGCGAGGCACATTAGCACACTGGAACGGTTCTTATCAATGAAGTGGAAACTGATCTCTTCGCTGATTAGGAGTTTTGTTAGCCGGAGATCATTTACTTCTTGTGAAGAAAGTAATGGTCTGCCAGTGGTAAGGTATCTGAGGCATGTTATTGCCTCGTCAGCGATTGTTCGGATCATAACATTAGGGAGCGAGCGGATTGTCTTGAGGGTGTTCTTAAAGCCAACTATCTCAAGACATAGCCAGAAGGCCATGATCTTCAAAGCCTCCCACGGATTGAGGCAAAGCTGGATAGCAAGGATTGTGTATAGCTTTCTTCCTAGTGTACTAAAGAGCACTACCTCCTTGCGAGCATCCATGAGAACCTACATGTACAACATTAAACAGCACTACAGAATTCAGAACACCATAGAGAGAAAAAAATTAACATTTTCAAATACATTTATAGGATCTCCAGCTACAAAAACATGCCTGAAAAGGAAGAAGAAAATAGTACGCCTGCTCTTAGGAA
This sequence comes from Linanthus parryae, assembly GCA_023055425.1. Taxonomy (NCBI): domain Eukaryota; kingdom Viridiplantae; phylum Streptophyta; class Magnoliopsida; order Ericales; family Polemoniaceae; genus Linanthus; species Linanthus parryae. The sequence goes on along the minus strand of JALGPY010000004.1, from coordinate 119,386,930 downwards.
GGATATCTTGTACAAGGTTTGATACTCATACCTCGGAACCTCTTCATTATATACTGCAGTGAGGAAGGATATGAACAAATCAACTTAATGAACATTTAAGTCTCAGGGATATAGTGGTTGTGGAAGTAACTAGAAGAAGTTCTTTTTGGTTAATGATACAGGAATAAAGTCGCGATATCGTTACCAACCGAAGTATACCGATCGCTACCGTGAAAACATGAAGTGGCTTAATAGAAATAAGTCGTCATATTATTATTAATTATTTATTTGTTTAGTTGTTTATTTATTTATTTGTTTTATTGCGTTTAATTAGTTAGTTGGGCTTTTGGCCCGTAAGAGTCTAGAGTTAGGTTTGTTTTGCTATTTAAACAAGTTGTAGTTCTTCAGTTATTTTTATCGAATGAATTGATTAATGAATGAAATCTTTGTTCGATCATCAGTAGTTGTTAGAATAGCGCCGTAGGCTATAAGCTACGTGGTCAGTTTTGTCGATTTTCACAAAATCGTCAACCCCCGTTACCTTTTTGGTAACAAATTGGTGCTTTCATTGTTTCTGGCGGAAAAGATTTTTTCTGCGCCGTTCCCCACAACCCCATCACAGCCGCCAAACCCTTTGTTCATGTTTCTCGTCTTTTTCCACTAAACACCACCCTGCAACGTCCAAACCCACAGCCACCTCTTAACCTCACCAAAATACAAGCCCTCACCATTTGTTTTGTTTCTCACCCGTGTGCATCACAACAACCCAGTAACTATTCAGCACCCACAAAACAGAGCATCACTTGGAGAGTTTACACTTCAATTGGTGTAGTCGGCATGACGAACAACGACGACGTTTCCCCAACCATGGGTGACCGGTTACTGGCGGCAATCGCGGATCTGAAAACCACAGTCCAAGAATTACAAGCTTCGATTCAGACAGTTGATACAAGGTTTGACTCCGTCAATACAAGACTTCATACATTGGAGCACGACCAAGCAGATTCTAAATCCGCCACAGCCGCCATCGATGCACGCCTAGCGGCTTTGGAGACCGGACATGCCAAGCTGCAGGATTCAATCACCGAAGTGCGGAGTGTGCAGGAGCAGGAGGACGCCTTGGCCATCGTCGAATCACGGCTTGTGGCCGTCGAGACTGGCCAGATTCGCCTTCAAGCCACTGTTGCAACTTTGAAGGCTCAGAACCCTTCCCATGGCGCGGACCTGCCAAGCTCGTCAGCCATGGCTTCTCCGGCCGACCACCACAGTCACCGGACGGTGACTCAAGCCCCGTCCCACCTACAGCCGATGTGGCCGTCGATCCCACCGAAGGCACCACCAGACCCTTACGTCGGTGCTTATCGCCGCCCACACAATCGATCTACTTTTCACGATGACCAGGCGGACGTCAATCAGTTCGACAACCTTCATGGGTTACTCCGCCTAAACCGGCGAGGCCGCCCACCCGACGAGGAAGACCCGAAGCCTTCTTCAGCTAGGGTTCACGATGGGTTGGTTTACTCCAGTGAAACTTATTTTGGGCCAGGTTATCAAAGTGAGTCCAATTCCACATTCAAACATTCAACTCCTCATTCAACAAGTGGTCCAAACCCAGACTACTATGACTATTATGGATTTAATTATGTTGTTGAGCCCAATTCGACCACTCTAGATGATCCAGACTTTGGGACATGTTACACAAGTGGGTCTTATTCAGCAGTTCAGTCCACTTATCCGACCCGCCTTGAGGACAAGGCGTTTTTCAACCGGAGGGAAGTTGATACAGGAATAAAGTCGCGATATCGTTACCAACCGAAGTATACCGATCGCTACCGTGAAAACATGAAGTGGCTTAATAGAAATAAGTCGTCATATTATTATTAATTATTTATTTGTTTAGTTGTTTATTATTTATTTGTTTTATTGCGTTTAATTAGTTAGTTGGGCTTTTGGCCCGTAAGAGTCTAGGGTTAGGTTTGTTTTGCTATTTAAACAAGTTGTAGTTCTTCAGTTATTTTTATCGAATGAATTGATTAATGAATGAAATCTTTGTTCGATCATCAGTAGTTGTTAGAATAGCGCCGTAGGCTATAAGCTACGTGGTCAGTTTTTTCGATTTTCACAAAATCGTCAACGCCCGTTACCTTTTTGGTAACAGTTAACTAGATGGAAATATGCCGAGGTTGTGCCCTTTGCATTAAAGTTTTACATGTGCATTACAAATATTTCCAGATTTCTACTACCCTTTCAATACTTTGAGCACCATATGATATTTTTACGATCCATGGTGCTTTAGATGTTATATCTCTGCAATTCAGAACTATTTTCAGTTTGATGTGTGTGGTTTGGACAACTAGCATATGTCAGCATGCATAAAGTATTCGGTGGTGTTCCGTAGTACTGCTTTAGAGTATTATTGTTTCTAAAATTGCTTTCATCTTCCTGGTTGTGCTCATGATGTTGCTATGGTTTGAGACTTATTGTTGGGGGGGGGGGGGGGGGTGGAGCGATTCGTAGTTTCATGTTGTGTATGAAACTCCCATGTCGAATACTACTGTCTACTAACAAGCAATTAAAGCACAATCGTTTACTAGTTGAGACTTGAGATGTTTACATCTGTTAGTGCTAAATAAGCTAAATGTCCATTGGTCATATGAGTAGATGGAACTATTTTTTCACAAGCTGGATTAGAAAATTAATGTTGCCTTCTTTCTCAATTAGGAAACTAGGCGATACCCCGCGCTAAAGCGCGAGGCTTTGTACCATATCCTGATATACAATTTAGACATTATAAACACCTATTAACTAAATTTCGACTAATACAAATGATGCATAAAATGAACTTTATTTCAAATCAAATGAAAATTTATAGAGTGCTAAATTTTTATGTTTGGTACATCTCCATTATAATGTCACGAAGCCGACATTTTTCCTTTGGAATGGGAAATTGGTCCAGATGTTTTACATTTTTCTTCTTTTATTTGAAGATATAAAATTTTAATTCTTCTAAAAATGTATAGACCTTAGTGAATGTTGTAGTAATCTTATATGAAATAATAAGAAAAGTTTGTACACATTCAAATTTGAATAGAATTCTTCTAATGCAAATGGCTTATTTTAATGCATGGTTTGTTCATCCTTTTTTTTCAAACAAATTTGCATGATAAACATATTAGTTCAAGAAGATTCTAATAATATTTTTATATAATCAGCAGAATGGCTTCTAAAGTTTGTATGCCTATATTATTTTAATTTATTGAACTTATTATAATATTATCATACACTCTTTACATCATTATAAAATATATTTAATATTCACATCATAAGATCTTAAGAGAATTTTCTAACATAAAATTAAGTAGGATAAAAATTGAGAAAATTATGATGGATTAATAAGTGAGGCAAATTTCTCAGAAAAAAAGAATGTGATGTCATTTACATACATGTAGATGCATAAATGCATGCAACATATGTTTTTGTGACGTCAATTCTTACAATTTTATTTTCATAAACATTTAACGTAAATACGACGTCATAATTTATTTTGTAAATATTCAACTATATAATATACATCAACCAAACATTCACTGAAGAATAATAATTTTAAATAATACTAAAATTTACTACTAAAGTTCGTGTACCTATAGTTTTTTTTTATGTTAATTATGCTATTATCATATACATTTTGTACTAATATTTAAAACATATTAATACTCAAGTCATAAAAACAATTTACATTATTACATAAAATGAAAATATCATTTTTCTATTCGGAGAGATGTGTTATATCAGAAAAATCATAAACGTTGTTCTACTTTTAAATGATTTATGAATTTATTATGCTATTATCATATGTATTTTGCACTAATATGTAAAATATATTTATATTCAAGTCATCAAATCAAATATAATTATTCAATGCTAATTTACTATTATAATATTGAAATGAGTATTGATTGCTCATGAGTTACAAACTAAAATAGTAACCTTCATATTATAATGACAAAGCAATAAGTAATTACATGTCAATTTTTCATTGGATTGATTATGAGAAAATAGACACATAGGTTTACACATGTCATGCTAATAATGCTTAAATAATGACAAATTGCGAAACGTGGTTTCACCTCGGGACTTTTTCTGCTTTTATATTATATATAAGATAAGAAGCTTGTGGAGTATAGCATGTAGTAAAATTATGTGGCCCTCTTATATCAATTTGTTAAGTAATTGAATGCCTGCAATGCATAAAAGCTTCTGGAGTATAATATGTTGAGAAATTCCAGGTGTGTAATTGAATGGTTAATCAGAGTTACATTGACTTTCATACGTAGTGGAATTTCATTATATGATTTTATCATCTAAGAATACTCTGTTTGTAATAAGTCATCATTTCGTAACATAGAAGCAGTTCCTTCTATCTTTGGGGCGCAGGGTGAGCGTCAAATTCTTTCACTTTAAAGGTGTCATCAGACATTATGTCACTGAGCTATTTACTAGGATTCCAAGTTTCCAACTACTTAGTGGTAAGTATAACTGATTTAACAAAATTCACATTAGTAGAAAGGTATGGGTGTTCAGATGGTGATGCATACAATAAGACAGCAGTCAGGTTTAAAATGAACATCATCATTGATGTTATCAATTTTGTAATGAAATAATGAAAGTTGCTAGAAAGATTAAGTCGTGCTGAAAATAAATTTACTTCCTGTGCAGTTAAGACTTAAATGAGAGATAAATTAGTTTATTCATATAGATTTCCACGCTGCAGTATAAATAGAGTGGTTCTGATGTTTAAGAATCAATCCTTGTACGAGATGTCCTTCCTAAAGTAGTCTCGCTGTCTCTCTTCTCTCTTCAATGGGAAATGTTTGTTCATTCTCTTTCTATACTGCTTTGAAATCTTATCTTCTAAATAATTAATAGATCTAATAAGATAAACATCATCGTTGATTTTTCTTATTTCTCTACGGCGTTATGTAATCTGTCTTGCTGACTTAACAGCGTAAAGAAATTAATTATATTCTTCCCCTAAGTAAAGAGGAGATGTTTGCTATCGAACTGTCAATTTATCACATAAAGTCGAGAAGCCCAAGCACCATCCGCAACCGAAGCCATCACAGGCGCTGCCAACGCCTCAAGGGATAAACAACTCCATTATCTTCAAGAATCATTCAAACTAGAAGATCATGATGAGGACTGATATTCGACGAGAAAAAGCACACCATTATCTTGTTACTTGTTATTCGATTTATATTTTCTACGTTTAGGGTTTTGATATACAATCGATTATGCGTATAAAAATCATGGAAGATTTTAGGACAGCTATTTGGAGGCCAAAAGTATTTTTCAGGAGAATGATATATCTTGCTGAAGTATCTCAATCTCTCGTACCTTTCTGAAAATGCATTGCGCTTCTTGTGCTTATTTTAGATAAAAACTCTCAGTCTTCATGTTACATCCTCTGAAGAAAGTCAAATCAAGGTTAGATAAATTAAGGGGAATGGATTTTGAAAAACTTCACAACTTTGACTGGATAATTAGCCAATTAATGAGGCCATCCAGCAATATCATGTACTTCAAATTTTCATATTTTACTTCTGAAGGATTAGAATTGGCTTCCTGATCTTAATATTACTTTCTATCTTCTTGATTGTTTTCTCGAAGATTCCATCTCCTGGTTGGAAGTAGAGGATTGTATTCCCTCTAAGAGTTGTATTTCCCATGGGCGGGGCACGGTGCGCAGCGGGGCATTTTGTAACACAGGTTTTATTACTTCTCTTTACCATAGTTGTATGATTTTTATGATAATTTTTTGTTGTGTATAAGAACTACCAAACAATTTAAGGCGTAGTTGGTTACTTTTTGCTGTGTATACATCTCTAACCTGTACACGGTGAGAAATCAGATGTCCGTCAGTTATTGTCCGCTGTCAAGATGGGATAAGTCTTCTCTAAAAGTTCGATAAAACATTAGATTGGCTCCTCTTTTCTAAATTATGTGTTGTGATTGAAATCTGAGGGAAACGTACTGCTTAAAATAGCAGTACACATTAATCTTAGCGGCTGGGAAATAAAAAAATGTGTGCCACTCTGACAGATAAAGTGAATGCCCCTCTTTCAATTTTGTTAATTAATTAAATGCAGAAAAAACTAAATGGTTGTGACCTTGATATCATTTATAATTTTTAAGTTTGTATTCCAATAGCAGTTGCGCCAAAAGGCCCGCCGTCCTTGTCAGGAGACATTCCATGAAATGTGTTATTTCCATATGCAGGTTGGTTAATCTATATTGTAGAAGTTAATTGTGGTCAACTGCGAATAGAATATATCTAAGTTATATGTAAAATAAGGTTTTTTAAAAAATGAATTCAATTTGAGTCATTTCCTTTTTATCCCCATTACTTTCAAAACAAATGTTTCAACTAAGGCTGAAATTACTAAATGGCAAAACCCAAGTACTATTTACGAGGGAAGAAAAAGAAAGATGTGATGGTCGAAGAAGAACAATTGCTCATGAAAATCCTTTATGACTTTTAACAAGAAGACGAAATAACATTTAAGTAATTTGGTAAGATTTTTTTAACCAACAACAACAAACCAGATTCATTAAACCAACCAACAACAGTTATCAAGAAGGCAAGAACATTGAAGGTATTTGGTAAACCATTTTAAGCAACAAAAAGTAAAACAACAATCTAGACATGAAGTAGGTTCTTCAAGGTGTTCGTTGCAGACTACCCAAAGTGTTGTGCTCTCAGGTTTTTTAGTGTTTACATGTAGATATTACTGATGTAAGCGAGCAACTCCTAGATTGTTCATAAATATGGAAGAAACACATCAGATCAGAACGATCCACTGTTTCTGACAAGTTGTTGAAATGTACTGCACTATCTTAGTTGTGCCATAAGGGAGTAGTTCAATGGGAGAGCCCTGAACCTTAAAAAATAGGGAAAAACTTGCATCTTCAACAGTGAGATATTTGGGGAAAGGAAAAACTACCTAAATTTTTATCAAGATTATGCTACTCTTTTTTATGATAGTAGGACCTTATTATTCTTAATTCTGTGACTGTCAGACTGATGGATATCGAATGGCACAGTACAAATGAAAAAGATGCATAAATTCTAAAAGCATTTCCAGTACACCGATTAAATAACGGTTATAGTTAGAAATAAGATTCACATTATAAAAAGCATCCCACACCTTCTTCAACTCTTATTTTAGTGAATCTATTCTAATTGAAATACAGAGTTACTGCGATTTTCATTACATTTTACATGAATTTTACAACTCGTAAAGTTGGGGATGTGCTGATAGTACTTGATTTCGGACATTTTCAAAGTCTAAAAAAACTCTCGTCTTTGAAATAGCAGAGAGGGAAACGTTAATAGTTCTAGATTGTAGAACGACGAGGAGGTTTAAGTTTATTACAAACTCTTCTCCTAACGTCTGATAAACTACAAAATCTCCCTGTATCGGGGTGTTCAACTAAAAGGTGTCCCTTTCTCGCAGAAAGGGCAGGCGAGAAACCCACAGTTGCCCTGCTGAAAACCAACGCCACCACTGCCTTTGTTGCTGTAGACGTGGGCTTGATAGAGAAACAACTAGAAGATGACGACGATGACAAATGGTTTAGTGCAAGGTTCTCGATTTGTGCTACTAGGTTTTGGAGTTTTCATATACAAATCGATAATGTGTAGATTGTGGAAAATCATGGGACATTTTATGTGAGAAGCGAATTAGAACTTAGAGGTAGCCTTGAGAAGATGTAAAGCAACCACTGGCATTCAATTTGTAAAATGTTGGATGGTTAGGATGGAGGTAGAGTTATTTAGGAATTACAAACTTGACGAGGTTTTTATAGTTTTACTGCAAAAAATAGACCTTGCAGAAGTTCTTTCTGTCTAACGTATCAATGAGGTTTTGACCTTTCCTATTGTTTTCCAAAAGCTGCATTACTCTTTATTGTATTAGCATTGTTTATTCTTTATTGTTTTAATTTATAACCTGATTTTGAAATAGGTGACTGTGATCAGGAAAGAAAAGGGAAGATTTTCTCTCTCTCTCTCTCTCTCTCTCTCTCTCTCCATCACAGCTACACATCTCAAAACCCTGAGCACAAATTTTACCAATAAACTACTATCCAAACAGGGTCATAGTTGGATACCCTAAGTAACATGTCATATTTAAGGGGTACAATACTTTGGATGCAATATATCTGTTATGCAAATCCTTGCCTCAGTTTTATGACTGTGGTCTGGTGAAGTTGCATATGTGAACATTCAGATTTATCTATTCATAATGGTTTATTGATCCAAGAGGACTGAGATGCGAGTAATACATTATCCTTCGATGATTTCCAGTAGGTCTATGTGGTTTGGTGAATTAGCATTATCCACGAGGACTGAGATGCGACCTGAGATTCGAGGACAACTGGTTGATAGTTTAGCATTGTATGCATCAGGGTGCCGAGCATGAAGCAGAGTGGCGCAATTAGTTAAACAGGATAAGTTACTTCTCTTGATCATAGTTGCCTGTTGTGTACGATAGCTTCCTAAACTATCAAAAAACAGTTAAAGCATTTTCTTTTACGATGCTCTCATTTGTAAGTGGTAATATGCAGATATGTCCATTTATCATTCTCAGCTGGGAGGAAATAAGGATATATGCGCAAGTAGGATGAGTAAATGAATGTACTGCTGCGAGTTGCGACATTGGTTTATTTCAACTTAAGGAAATAAGATGAGTATCACAAGTTAAACATGTAAAATTGATGTGGCTCTCTCATATCAATTCTGTGAAGTAATTCAATCGGACATGGCAGACAAACTTCTCGAAAGTTGTTCGTTATCAAATTGCCGGTCAAAAGTTTATTTATCTGTAGGGAAGTCTGAATGGCCTTAAAAAGTAATGGGAATTCATTAATGTTTAATCAAATAGGAATATTATGTTTGCTATAAGTTCTATCGTCAGATTTGAATAATTTTTCGGAGATTTAAGAGATTGAACCTAATTGTTCAGTCGAGTTTGCAAAATACGGACTCCGCTACTCGTCTATGTGTATTAGGCCAAATATCGAGCCCAATGGGCCATCTCTTTGCTTATTAGCGATGTAATATGAGTTACCACGTGATTTTCTTCTATAAAAGTATTCTTTCCTTTAAATAATAATAATAATAATAATAATAATAATAATAATAATAATAATAATAATAATAATAATAATAAACTAGAACTCCTATAGAACCAACATTCTTCTTGTTCCTAACCCTGGCCTCCTTCAAAACCCTAGCCTCCTTCAAAGCCCTAGCCACTCCCTTGTTCTCTCAGAACCATTGAAAACCCAGCCATACGGCACTCTTTCTGTTGCTCTCTTCTTCACGAAACAGATCCCCCGGCACACATCCACCTTGATGTTTTCCTTCTTCGGCGAAGACCCTGAAGCCCCAGTCCGAACTCCCACCCTCGTCCCATTTGCGGCGCTGCTCGGTCAGATCCAGGGAAATGACCACCGTGGGTTTCTCCACCCTCCAGCGCCCTCTGCCGACCAAACACCTGACAGCCTTATGTCCCGTCCTGGGTTCGGCGTAGGCCGTTGGTACCACCACTGTTGAAGAACAGTGCACCTGACTGTTGCGCCATCTTCTCAGTATCTTCTTCCCCATTGGGAACCTGTAAGTTCACACGTGTTAATCAAATGATTTTTTTCCCTCTTAATCAGATTATTTCCCATGATCTCAGTGTATCACATATCTTGATAATTCAATTGTCCATCGTTTAGGTTGTCACATTCATGTTTTAGATTCTAGTATCACTATTCTGACTTGAGCTTGCTCTTAACTTTTTGTTGGGTTAAAGCTTGCTCCTAACTTTCGTTAGTTCACTCGTACGATAGCATGAATCAGTTAGTTTAGTTATCTTCTAGCTTCTTATAATTTTTATATAGTTTTGTGTTGTTTCGACTTGTTAAGGACCCTATTTAAAGCGGTTAGGGGGATGTCGTCGGTCAAATACTTAATTTGGTTTCAATTTTATCCGACTCGCTCCTAGCACTCATCTTTTTGGGCAAGTCTACAAAGGTGGTTGTCGACCCTTAAGGTATAGGTGCTAGAATTGAATTTGGTTATGGTTTGTACTCTGCTACAACTAAATTAAAAGATAAAATTTTCATATCTTGGCAACTGGATTATTATGGAAACAATTCTTATGGAATATTGATTACCGAATAATTCAAAGCATTTGATACTAAACATTGTGTCATCGACTGCGAACTCTTTCTTCTCTTAATTTAGATCAAACTATAGGGGCTATGTTGCACTTGCACGGACACTCCAAATATAGCCCCACATGTGTTTCGGAGACTGAGAGACGCATCCCTAAAAAATAGGCGGAGACGCCAAGGAAATGCAGGGGCCACACATCTCTAAATTCTGAGACGTCGAAGTAGACGTCTGGAGTTTCATTTAAGTTCTCGGGTGTCATCTTTTGAAATTTGAAAAGTAGAGGGGTGGTTGTGAAGTTATAGTCTTATATTCTGAAAACACCTAAACCTAAACCTCCTTATTTTCTTCTTCATCTTCTTCTTCTTCTCTTTCTGCTGCTGCTACTGCTGTTGTTCTAATTATAGTATATGTTCTTATCATGTGTTCTTGCGTGCTTTAAATGGTCCTGCTACTTCTCTTTCTACTTTTGTTATAGTTGTTGAATGAATCTTGTTCCTCTAGTTGATTTGAGATCTTTCTTGTGTTATAGTGTTATTTTCATTTATACATTTACACACGCACAATATTATATATATATATATATATATATATATATATATATATATATATATATATATATATATATATATATATATATCTATATATGCTTTTCCTGATTTGTTGAAAATTGGTATTTGAGCGTCCCCATCGTCTGCTGTATTTGTTTCCGACTTTCTGTGTAACGTAAGATGCATGCCTTATATTTGCAACATAGCCAGCCGCCATTAATTTCTTCATGACTTTGTCCAACTTTATTTGAATTTCTGCAATTCGAGTTGGACTCGGTTCGCAACTCGATACTCATGAAAACTAGACCATTTAGTCATTCATCCCAACTACTCATTTAATTTGATCTTAACATGCTTTTAAAATTTTAGAACTTAACATCATTTTTAGAAACATATCATGGTTCGACCCAACTACCTAAAACTCCACCTTGCATCCATTATCTTCTTGTTTATCATAAAGCTTGTCTGCAAATATATTTTACTATATTGATGTATGTTGATGTTTAGGGGGCTTTGAAAGAAACTTATCAGTCGAGAATGCTCTTACAAGACAACCAAAGCTTAAAGAATGGAGCAGAAGAGCTTAAGCTAAAGCTGCATGTGATCATAACTCATAAGTGTTGTTTCTTATGTCTTCTTGTCCCATTTTTACGTGTTTTGTGCAATACTAGCGCCCTGAACTCAGTAAATGGCAAAAGAAATGGAACATTAGCTTTGACACATCAGTTGCAAATTGAGCTGGAAGCTAAACATTAACTGAAGACAACATTGAAGAGTTGACCGATAATTGCTGGTTGAAACCTAAATGAGAGTTGAACCAAGCTTTCAGAGCTTAAAGGAAAACTGCAGGAAAGAGAATTTGAATTTGAACGTTTTAAAGAAATGAATATGACGCTTATCCACAAAGAACTCCAAAGCAATGATGAGTTCGTGAAAGCCCGCAAACAATTATTATGGTTTTGCGAAAAACATTGCGGCAAAACAACAATAATTGTTTCCGGGCTTCCACTAACTCATCATTGCTTTGGCACTCTTAGCGGATAAGTGTGTGATTCAGTTCTTCAAAATTTTCAATTCAAATTATCTTTCCTGCAGTTGGTCCTTTAAGCTCTGAATGCTTGGTTCAGGTATCATTTAGGTTTCCACCAGCAATTTTCCCTTTCAACTCTTCAATTGTTGTCTCCAGTTTATGTTTAGCTTCCAGCTCAATTTACAATTGATCTGCCAAAGCAGATGTTCCGTTTGTTTTGCCATTTACCGAGTTCAAAACGCCAGTATTATACAAAACACATAAAAAATGGGACCAGAAGATGATCACCTACAATTTTAGCTTAAGCTCTTCTACTCTAGTCTTTAAGCTTTGTTGCCTTGTAAGATCATTCTTGACTGATCAGCTTCTTTTATAGCCTCCTTAACAACACGTATAACACATCAATATAACAAAATTGTCTTGAGACAAATTTTACCATAAACAAGAAGATAACAATACTTGACCTGCACTTTACCTTGAAGATCATTACTTTTTGTTTCCAGTTGTAGTTTAGCTCGTACTTGCCTTTCAAACTAATAACATTTCTAGTGACTCCTCTTTCTCTCTCTGCAAATTCGGTTGAACCACTAGTTAACAACTGCGTAAATGAAGCATTTTTTATGTCAAAAAAATTACTGCTCAAATATGGTTCGAACCTTGTGCTCTGTAATGAATTGTAGGAGATCATTGTCATCGGAGCCTATTTGATTCCTGAAAATCATTTTACTTGGATTTTTCTCTTCTACCTTGCCCTAAAGAAAAATTTAAGGCCATGGCAAGAAAAAACAGTCGTAATGGTGATACTTTCACTTGGACGATTACGTTAGTTTTTATTGATCAAAAAAGATAGCAGGATGTAACTCAACACTAGATAAACATATGAAAATTTGGGTCATCTTTCCCCCAATATGTTCATTTAATGCGGAATTTACTATATTTTCCTGAATATCCTCAAGATATGACAATCTAAAAAATAAAGTTTTTTCCTTTTTCTTTTCCCATGCCTTACAATCGAAGATTTTGCGTCAAGAATATGATAACAAGTTCAAGAGTTCCCGTTAAGACGTGAATTTCTGCGTTGAAATCATAAGGGATAGGGAAAAATTGAAAATTAATCATAACGGCACGAGGATGAAATAGAAGACTGGAGTGCAATTGTCATTCATGATCAGCACCCATAGCGTAAGAATTCGTTCGATTGCAGTTTTCAACTTTTTGATGAAAATTCGTTCACAACACCTACTCAAGACGGAACAAAATAGTACTGGAAAAAATATGTAGAAATGATGAGAGAAATCCGAAGAGGAGATATTTACTGAAAACTGAAGAGTAGCCGTGAAGACCACAACAAAAGGCGAAATTGTGATCTTCACTTTTTCTATCTACTGCCTTGAATCCTGGGCTACCCATAGGATGGAAATCTGGAGGGTCACGTCAGAATTCACAAAACCCAGCCCACCTGATATAGTACCTAGCAGTATGGCAGCCCACATTATGACCCTATCTACAAGCTATACGCTGACCCCACCCTGTCAATTTCGACCTATTCAGCCCGCACCCATACCCAGCCCTATCAAGACCTGCTTTTTTGCTCTAACTATGAAGTGAAGAAACAAAAAATAAATCCCCAAACCGCCAGTATGGCAGCCCACATTATGACCCTATCTACAAGCTATACGCTGACCCCACCCTGTCAATTTCGACCTATTCAGCCCGCACCCATACCCAGCCCTATCAAGACCTGCTTTTTTGCTCTAACTATGAAGTGAAGAAACAAAAAATAAATCCCCAAACCGCCTCCCTTAAACCCCCCACTCTCAATTGAAAAACAAACTAGTCTTTTTCTAAAGATACCAATCCTCCCCCATAACAGCTATAAAACAGTTACTATTTTATTATTATTATTTGGGGGGGGGGGGGTATTTGGTTTAAGGTTGTACAAATTAAAGGAAAATTCCAATTTCTATAAATGCTACTATCCACCCTCATTCAGCAAATACAAACCATCTAAAAAAATACATGTACGTGCGGAAAAACATTGCAAATGATCACACACACACACCCAACCCCATTCTCCCTCAACCCGTTGGTTTTTGAAACCATATGAAAACACACACACAAACATATACACAATTTTCTGTGGGCGTGTCGCGCCCGCACCCAGGGGCTGAGCTAGGTATTTAAAACTATCAAGTCACTATGCTACAAAACTAGATTCACAAATGTGAATCAAAATATTATTTCTTTTATGTTTTGAGTACAAAAGCTATTAGATGTCAAGTATAAAACAATGCTCTACTCTACATATGCAAAGTCATACAGCACACTAAATATGATATATTTTCTTACAACTACAAAAGGCCTTGTACCAAAGAAGGCTAGTCAAAAAAGTAAGAAAAGAACATTAATTTTGAATGTCGTAATGTGTTCCCTCTCAAGAGAGATGAGAGTCTATAGAGCTTTTCCCTCCCACTCCTTCCCCCCTCCCTCCCTTCTAGCTCTTGGTTTTGCAGGTATTTCAGCTAATGGGAGCCTCTCCCATGTTAGTGTTTATGAACCACCCTAAAACAACCCCCTACCTCTCTCTCACAATCTCTTCTTAACCAAGACCACCATTGCCGAGAAATTCACCTCAGAAACCCAGTTCAACTTTGGATTAGCTCAACTGATGAGGACGCCCCTTGGATGACCATGCACATGATGACAGAGACTCTATCTACACCCCCTCTCGAAGGGGGATAAGTTGAGAGCTAGAGAAACACTCAGATTATACCCTCTTCATTAAACCAGTTGGGAAAATTTTCATTCAAGATTGCTTGTTCTCCAAAATCAACGACTGGTGAAAGCCCAACGGAAGGATACTTATGACTGACAAGACAGCAAAGCTTAAAGAATGGTGATGTTCAGGTGGCTATGAAAGAAACTTATCAGTCGAGAATGCTCTTACAAGACAGCCAAAGCTTAAAGAATGGAGCAGAAGATCTTAAGCGGAAATTGCATGTGATCATAAGTGTTGATTTTTATGTCTTCTTGTGCCATTTTTACGTGTTTTGTGCAATACTAGAGCTCTTAACTCGGTAAATTGCGAAAGAAATGGAACATTGGCTTTGACACATCAGTTGCAAGTTGAGCTGGAAGCTAAACATTAATTGAAGACAACAATTGAAGAGTTGACCGGAAGTTGCTGGTTGAAACCTAAATGAGAGTTGAACCAAGCTTTAAGAGCTTAAAGGAAAACTGCAGGAAAGAGAATCTGAATTTGAAAGTTTTACAGAAATGAATATCACGTTTATCCTCAAAGAGCTCCAAAGCAATGATGAGTCGTGGAAGCACGGAAACAATTATTGTCGTTTTGGAAAAACATTGCCACAAAACAACAATAATTGTTTGTGGGCTTCCACTAACTCATCATTGCTTCGGCACTCTTAGTGGATAAATGTGTGATTCACTTCTTCAAAATTTTTAATTCAAATTATCTTTCCTGCAGTTGGTCCTTTAAGCTCTGATTGCTTGGTTCAGCTATCATGTAGGTTTCCACCAGCAATTTCCCTTTCAACTCTTCAATTATTGTCTCCAGTTTATGTTTAGCTTCCAGCTCAATTTGCAACTGATCTGCCAAAGCCGATGTTCCGTTTGTTTTGCCATTTACCGAGTTCAGAACACCAGTATTGTATAAAACACATAAAAAATGGGACCAGAAGAATTGAAAGCAACACTTACTATGATCATCTGCAATTTTAGCTTAAGCTCTTCAACTGTAGTCTTTAAGCTTTGCTGCCTTGTAAGAGCATTCTTGACTGATAAGCTTCTTTTATAGCCTCCTTAACATCACGTATAACACATCAATATAACAAATTAGTCTTGAGATAGATTTTACGATAAACAAGAAGATAACAATACTTGACCTGCACTTTACCTTGAAGATCACCAATTTTTGTTTCCAGTTGCAGTTTAGCTCGTACTTGCCTTTTCAAGCTCGCATAACATTTCTAGTAGCCCCTCTTTCTCTCTCTGCAAATTTGGTTGAACCACTACTTAACAACTGCGTAAATGAAGCTTTTAAGATGTCAAAAAATTACAGGTCAAGTATGGTTCGAGCCTTCTGCTCTATAATGATTTGTAGGAGATCATAGTCATCGGAGCCTATTCAATCTTGAAAGTCATTTCACTTGGATTTTTCTCTTCTACCTTGTGCTAGAGAAAAAAGTAAGGCCATAACAAGAAAATCATTAGTAATGGTGCTACTTTCACTTGGACGATTGCATTTGTTTGTATTGATATAAAAAGATAGCAGGATGTAACTAAATACTGATTAACATACAAAATTTTGGGTCATCTTTCCCCAAGTTGTTCAATTAATCTGGAATTCACTATATTTTTCCGAATATCCTCAAGATATGATTTTTTTTTAAATAAAGTTTTTTCTTTTCCCATGTCGTACAATTGATGATTATGCGTGAAGAACGATAAGAAAGTTCAAGAGTTACCGATATGACATGTAAATATCTGTGTTGAAATCTCATGGGATAGGGACAAATAGAAAATATCTGCGTTGAAATCACATGGGATAGGGAAAAAATAGAAAATTAATCATAACCCCAAGAGGATGAAATACAATACTGGAACACAACTATAATTCATGATCAACACTTTTCCAAGTTTTTGGTGAAAATTCCATCCACAACACCTACTCAAGACGTAACAAAGTATTACTCGAAGAAATATATAGAATTGAGGAGAGAAATTAGAAGAACAAGAGATTTACTAAAAACTGAAGAGTAGCAGTGAAGACCACAACAAAAGGTGAAATTATGATATTCACTGTTTCTACGGATTCCTGGGCTACCCATAGGGATGGAAATCAGGATGGTCACGTGAGAATTCACAAATCTCGGCCCATCCAATATAGTACCTAGTACATTATGATCCGCTCTACAAAGCTAGCTGACCCCACCAGGTCAAATCTGTCCTATTCAGCCCGCATGCATACCTGACCAGTCTAGGGATACAAATGAATTATAAATGAACATACACGCATAATTGTCTGCACGCCTGTTGCACCCTTAACCCCGGGGGCGCGAGGTGGAGCTCGGATTGAAAACTATCAGGTTACTATGCTAAAAACCCACAATCACAAATGTGAGTCAAAATTTTATTTCTTTTTTGTTTTTAGTAAAAAATATATTAGATGTCAAGTATAAAACAATTCTCTACAAAAGGCCTTGTATAATACATACTATTAATAATACGTTAGTAAAATTTCGACTTAAAAAACACGATTTGATTAATTCGAGTTTTCTATACTTACGTGTATAGTTCGTATACTAGTTATTCATTCGTAATAAAAAAATAAAGGTTCATTTCTTAGTATTTTTGCATATATAATGAGTTCTTTGCGTCACACATTGCAATCTTTTCATATTTTATCAAATATTTAAAAATAATTTGTAAAACATGTACTCAATTGTTTATCATTTATGATATTTATGCTATTTACTCATGACTAATTACTTGTGTAAAATAATATCATACAATTCAAACTACTGCTGTAAAAAAAAGTTACTACGTATTCCCTAATCTTAAACATGTATTATTTTAAAACTTAATAATATAACACATAAGACTCAAGATGCATGTACACACACATATATTTAATTATAGTTATTTTAACTTAATATTTTTGAAGTTTTATAATAATATTTGTAAATATTTATAACAAAAAATATTTAAAATAGATAAATAGTAAGAAAATATTTTAATAGTAAATAATTACTAAAAGTTACACTATTTAGGATGATAATTTATTCACTACAATATTATTTTCAAGAAGTTTTATTCGGAAGTATTGTACGTTAAAACGTGAAATACGAGTATTAAATTTTTTTGCTCAAAAATTCGAGTATTTTTCATTAGGTCAAGCAATAGTACGAAATACGGAAGTATTTTTCATTTATACGTACGGCCGGGTATTAAACAGAAAAATTTTGAGTATTTACTAACTATGATTAGCGGTACGCTACTTTTTATTTCGTTAAACTGATAGTACTTGTCGTTGACTTCCGTCTATAATTTATATTGAAAATGCGTAAAGTACAATTTTACCTTTTATTTTCTCACTCATTCTTGTTTCAGTCATGGATAATATAAAGCCATAAGTTTATTCAAAACTAAAAAGTTTACCCTTTAGTATGAAATACAATTCACCTCTCTCCTTGTACATTCCACCACCTGTTATCACCTGGGTTTTCTTCTTTCAAATGTCCAACAAAATTCGGCTCTAAATGGGTCTAGTGATTAGGATTTTCATGACACAATCTTGATATACTGGATTGTGAAAACCTACGAACCGGCTAAATCGCGGTCATCAATTCAGAATTCAACTTTTTAGAGAACAATCAACTGACTAGGCCGTTTTCAAAGGGTTCTAGAAAAAAAGTTCTCGTTCACAAGTCTACATTAGGCGAGATTTTATTGAATGGGTTGCAAAGTAAAACATGGTAGAGATATTTGATATTGGGCCGGGAAGAGAGAGCCAGGAGGCTGTAAATGGGAGATTTTGGAAACAAGCGGTAAGATCAAACAGTAATGATAGTTTCAGTGATTTTAGCCCAATACTTAAAAAATACCAAAATTGCCCTGACTTACTCCTAGTGATAACAGTGATACTAGAACAACAAAATAAAAAGTTAGGTACTCCCAGAACTTTGTGTACTGAAGTGTAAGAAACCCCGTGGGTACTACTAGTCTGTTCCCTCTCTTTCTCTCCAAACTGACTTTTATTACTATTCATCGGGTCACTTTGATCCGATAATTTAGATAGCAATATGATACAATTTTTTGATAATATTTTCATGGTGTTGTAAAGTAAAAGTTGCTCTATTATACGGTGAAAAAATTATCAAAATGTTACATCGTTTTGAGTTCCAAATTTCCTGATCAAAGTAACTCAGATACGAGTCAAAAAGTCATAATAGATATAAAGAGAGGGAACAGGGGTGGTACAGAAGGAGGGCGTTGTCGTTCTTTTCTCACTCTCAATTTTGTTTTTAGGATTTCTCTAGTGTTCAAACGCGGTATTTTGATTGCTGCCTTTAACTTCAATAATGCACAAGAAAACAGCAAGCTTGCTGATTTTGACTGTTCGCTTCTACAAGTATCTTAATTTCTTTGCCAAAGGAAGTTCTTGGTGACAAATAGTGTAGGGTTGACTCATAGAAGACCGCCCTGATAATAAGGGTTTTTTTTCTTTTTTTTGACGTAGGACCCTGAGAGAAAAAGCTTATAAGTATTAGTGAAGTTCTGACCGGAGCCGTAATTTTGTTCCGCCTCTCTCTTCTCTGCCCTTGCGTGCCTGCGTGCTATCTTCCAGCTCATCTCATCAGTTGTTGTTTCAGGCCACCAACTGACCAAAAAAGTGATGGGAAGACCCCCTAAATATGGAGGAGTGCTCTTCCATTTCAACCCCACCGAGTTTCTCTCTTCTCTCTCCTCTGTGACCATCGTAAAAAACTCATAACTTTTCAAAATAGATTACGTGTGAGAAATACCTATGTGTTTTTTTAAAAGTCACGAGTTTTTTTCGATGGTTACAGAGGAGAGAGAAGAGACAAACTCGGTGGGGGTTAAAATGGAAGAGCGATCCTCCACTTTTAGGAGGTCTTCCCATCACTATTTTTTTCAGCTAGTGGTCGGGTAACAACAACTGGTCAGCTGAGCTAAAAGATAGCACGAACGCACGCAGGGGAAGAGAAGAGAAATGCATAACAAAATTGCGGCTCCGGTCAGAACTTCACTGATTCTTATAAGCCTTTTCTTTCGGGGTCCAACGTCAAAACAAAAGGAAAAAAACCCTTATTATCCGGCGGCCTTCCATGCGTCCCAACCCTAAACTATTTGTCACCAAGAACTTCCTTCGACAAGAAATTATGCCTGTCTTCTGATTTTCAAATTTTAAATCCTATTTATTCCAAAGAATATGGAGGATATTAATAGTAGCTGGAGTTGTCTGTATAAAAGGTTACTAGAACGAGCGGAAAGTTCTTCCATATTCAATTACCTCCAAAACACTTCAAAAACACACTTTACAGGAAATCAAAAGTCTAACTAACCTAAGAACCTACTTGCCAAGCTGTACATGAATTTACACCCACACCTCCACTATATTCCATATTTGCTATATTACCCCCATTGTGTCTTTTTATCAAAACTAAAACTATATTATGCAGTATACTGTATACCTACTGGTATTATGCAGTATTTTAACACCCCCCCTCAATTGAAACTTGCCAAATATGCAAATCCAATCTTTTGCAGCAAAAAAAAAAAAAAGGATAGTTGAGGATGGAGGCTTGGTCAGAGCGTCTACTAAATGATGCTTGGAGGTCACATGGATCAATCTAACTTTTCCTTCTAGGACTTGATCTCTCACGAAATAAAAATTTATCTATATATGTTTTGTTCTCTCATGAAATATTGGGTTCTCAGATATTTGTATTGCAGACTTGCTGTCACAATAAGTCATAGGGCGGCTTTTCAAAGAAATTTGTAAATCTTTCAAAGATATGCCAACCATTGTAATTCACAAGCTGTAGAGGCCAAGCACCTGCTTCTGCATAACTACTAGAAACCACATCTTGTTTCTTTGACCTCTAGCCAATAAGAGCATCTCATAAATACAATGAAATCCTATAAGTAAATCTTCTCATATCTACACACCCAGCCCAGTGAGAATATGAGAAAGCTTTAAGAGTAACATCCTTATTAGAGGGAAAAAAGGCCTTGCCCTTGATTGTGTTTGAAATAGCTGAGAACTCACTAAGCTCCAATGAAGGTATCTTTAGGAGCCGAAACATATTGACTGAGCTTATTAACCAAATAGCTGAGATCAGGTCTATAATTGTAGAAGTACAACAATCTACTAATTAGTCTTTCGTATGCGGTATATCATTCCCGTGCAATTCTGCTCCCTGTACCTTTGTTACTTCCACTGCTGAATCCACGGGGGTGTTGATTGGTATGAATCCAACAAACTAGTATCTGTCAAAATATCTAGGGACAATATTATTTGACATAAAGTGATTCCTTAATCAGTCCTAGACTAAAGTAAATAGTTGTGCAAAAGGCGGTTTCCGCAAGTGCCAGTAAGGATAAAAGGCACTTATACTAGCGTCGCTAACATACGTGCGGTGGTTTACCAAAAATGTCATTTTAATTTAGGGTGGTTCAAATGAAGGGTCGTTTTACTTACGGTTGTTCCAACAAGCGCCTAATCAAAACCTTTACATGTGAAAGTGTCCTTCAATGACACCGGAGGGAGTAAAAGTGTATTTTACCAACACTTAGATAAATAAAGGTTACTTTTTAGGATGTATCTCTTGAAGCCGATGTATGTCTTATGTGAATCACTTCGTCTTCATCTCCAGACGCCCAGACGGTGGTGGTGGTGGTGGTGGTTGTGGTTTTAGGATAAAAAGAAAAAGGTTGGCCGATCTTCTACGACTGCGATGAATTCTGTTTCCTTGATTTGGTATAGCTATTTTGGGGGTAAAAAACCCTAATTTCTTATGAACAAGTGGCAGTGCTAATTTTGCAACTATGTGACTATTGAATCCACCACAGCCTAATTGTTCTCTCTCTCTCTCTCTCTCAAATGAAGGCTCACACTATCACACACCCACGCTGATGTTGCTGTTTCCGGTGCTGGTTCAACACCACGAAATTGTTGATGATGATTCGTTGGGACATATTAGGAAGGTTGGTTGATTCCTTACAAACTATAAAGAGTTAGTACATGATTTAGCTCAAGTATTCGTTGTGATGATTATTTGTCTAAAATATCGCCTACATAGAGGAGTTAGTACTAGGTTTAGTGATATCCTAATTATTAAATAGGTCGAATCATCATTTGTAGAAGATCTTGGGCCCAGTTTCACTTAGGATTGCAAGTGAGCATATCTGATGTTCATTATTTTAAAGTACACAATTCTTGCTGAAGTTTTTTTTTTTAATTTCCGAGCTTGTGTGAACTATTTTATTATCCCATTGTGCACATATAATGGACCCATGCGGTAGCCGGAACATCTTAGGCTCCAAGTTAATATGAGCGCTTCCTTCGGATGGTACGTTGCGGATGAGATGAAACTGACTTTTAAGTGTACGTTACAGTTGTTTAATAGTAATACAGGTTTAAATCGAATCAAATTTACTTACCGTTTATAAGAAAGTTTTCTATCTTCTTGGTTGTTCTCTTGATGTTTCAGTGGTTGGATAATGCAAAGAAAATTTCGAGGGAATATCCGACAGCTTCAGAATAAAAGTTTCGGTCAAAACGCAGAATCAGGGGCAGAATTGAAGGATGTCAGATTCGGGCAACATTATACATTACATTGAGTGGAAACAATGTTCTACAAAATAACCCGTGATAAATCACGGGCACTGCCCTGATTTGGTCAAATTCGGTCATTTAAAGGTCGAAATTGCAAGTTTTATATTTTCAGTCATTTTTTTTCATTAATTGCGATGTTAATTTTAACCCAATTTAGGTGGATATTTTTGCTGAGTTTTTTATTAGTTTAGAATTATTATTAGCATTAATTTTAGGATTTTTACCATTTTGATAATTAGACTTTTTAGCTATTTTTATCCGGCTTGTGGTTAAATTTCTGGTCAGACTTTGATTATTGAAATTATTCAGAACTCTAGAGAGCTGCGTGCCCTATTTCTTTGCCTTTTCATTTGTTGATTCCGATGTGATCCCTCGCTTGGTTGTTTAACCCGGCGTAGTTTGGTATCAGAGCAAGTTCGACTTGGGAGGAAGATCATCATCGACAATGGTGACGTCCTGGAGGCTGCGGGCAGGTTCCGGCTGAGGAAGCCCCCCAACGGGAACGTAACGTCCAAGATGTTATGATGATACAAGACTTGCAAAGAAAAATTGCAGACCTAACCCATAGCCTTGCGGTGCGGTATTTGCAGCGGCGAGTTGCAAATTTAACTCGACACTTAGCGGCACAGGAATTCAAGGTGTGCAAGGCCTTTGATCGAGACTCGCAACCCGCGTTCGAAATCCGCTACGACGGTGATTCCGGTGGTCGGAACGAGCGTTATGGAGGAGCGAGTTTGAAGACTTATGTTCCTGATTCTTCGGGTATGTGACGAATCGAGCATATTTTCCGTGATGCAGTTTTTTATGAGCGAATTTCAAATTCATGTGAACGTGAGGTGGATTGGACAAAACCTCCTGTTTACGATGACTATGGAGACGTAGACGACGAATTTACTGTTGAGGTACGAGCACTATTCTGATATTTCGAATCCCTATGGGGTAAATTTGGATTCTTCTCAATTAATTTGTTTATCAAATATGGTTATTGAAGATTAAGATGAGGATACTGATGAAGACGAGGAGGTGAAACATGATTTAAACAATTTAATGTTTTTCCAATTAAGCTCCCATCTCTTTATTGTGATCCGTTTATGATCGAGTCATTCACTCAAGATCCTAAATTGAACTCGAGGCAAGTTCTTTTGAACAAGGGGTGACTGATGCAGGAAGAATTTCGAAGGAATATCCGACAGCTTCAGAAAAACAGTTTCGGTCAAAACACAGAATCAGGGGAAGAATTGAAAGATGTCGGAATTGAAAACGACGTTCTAAAAAGAACCCGTGATATAACACGGCCAACGCCCTGATTTGGTCAAATTCGGTCATTTAAAGGTCGAAATCGCCAGTTTTATATTTTCAGTCATTTCTTTCATTAAGTAGGATGTTAATTTTAACCCAATTTCGATGGATCTTTTTTCTTAGTTTTTTATTATGTTATAATTATTATTAGCATTAATTTTAGGGTTTTTACCATATTTTGATAATTAGACTTTTTAGCTATTTATACCCGACTTGTGGTTAATTTCTGGTCAGAATTTGATTATTGAAATTATTCAGAACTCTAGAGAGCTCCGTGCCCTAATTCTTTGTCTTTTCATTTGTTAATTTCGATGTGATCCCTCGCTTGATTGTTTAACCCGGCGTCATTGGAGACATACTGAGGTGGGATTGCTGAATTTTGACTTTTGAGGATAGCTGGTTGAGGATAGAGGATTGTCTCGGCTGATCATGGAGCGAAGTAGTGCAATTTTTTTTTCTCAGGTTTGTTGCTTCTCTGCATAAGGTCTCTATGATAATATCCTGTCATTAACATGTGCCAAAGAGTTATAAAAGTTGTTAATTGCAACCTGACATTCCTTAAATCTTTAAATAGTAAAAGTTCCAACGTCCATCCATTGCTCCAAGTCTCTATAATAGCTAAATTGTAGTTTGAGATGACACCAGTATCTACTTGTTCAAGTTGCTATGTTAGTTAGGTGAAATTTTGTGCTCAAGTTTGATTGATTAAATGAATATGTCTCTCTTTCGCAACTCCGACTTGCCACATCAGCTATATGCGAAAATGGGAAGTTTGAGGGACGAATGAGTGTGTCCCTCGCCTTTCAATAATGTGAGGTAACTAAATTTTAAATGCGTTCTATACAAAAGAACGTGTGGAATATATTATCGTATTGAAACATCCGATCTGTCTCCAAAAAATGCCGTGAAGTTGAATGGATTTCATGTGTCGGATATATTTGGAATATGTTCGATTTGTCAAATATAATGATTTTTTCAGAATAAAAACAGGCATACTAACAGATTTCTTGGCGACAACAAAACACGTTGCCTGCTATGGAGGTTAAGAAACTTTTGCACCTTTAGGAATTCAGGTCAGTGCCGCTCTTTCTCTAGTCAATTCATGTAGAAAAACCTCACTTGCCAATGGAATATATGATACTTCTATCATAGGAAGTTTGTCAATATCTAGTTCATTTTCAAGGATTCAAAGTTTCCAATTATATAAGGGGAAGTGAAATGGAAATAACAAATCCAAAATATGCAGAATTTTTGTTAGGATGAAAGTGTTTTGTTGCTTGGAAACTAGTTAGACATTAGTAAACTATCTCATTCTATGAAATGTTTTTTGCCCAAAGTAGATAACCCAAAATCTCCCATGATTTTCTACAGATAATCGATTGTATACCAAAATGCTAAAAATAGAAACACAATTTGAACAAAATTGTGATAAATATTAACCAACCTATCCTGCGAAAGCACGTTAGCGGTAATGCACCTGGCTAGTAGGGTTGCCAAGATAGGTGCACCGGTAGCTGCTGAATCAGTTGATAGAAAGGAAATCATTTTTTTGTCGTATAGAATAGGAGTTCGTTTACCTTTATCCCTGAGAACCAGGTGTCATCATCTTCTAGTTATTGGTGTCGGGAGGTGGTGGCTACGGTAGTGGAAGCAGTGTCTCGGTTGTGGCGTCGGTTGTGGCCGTGTGGCACTGATTTTCTCGTCCCTTTGCGAGAAATACACAGTTTGCTATCCATGTACTTTTTTTTTTTTTGAAAAATCAATATATTTTCTTTCCTGAAGGGTAAAATAATTGTTTGAGCTTAAATAAAAACATGGTCCTTATAGTTAGATTTCCGTAGCTTTTCTGATGTTAGATGAAGATTTCTCATATACTTAAACCTATAGTCCAATTTTTAACATAGAGCTATGAACGTTTCCATCTCCGCTACGAATTCAAACTTGAAAGAGTTCTGTTAGGACTTATGTATCTTTTCTTTAGTGTCAAGGAGCAGAGGTAAGTCAAGTGAGTTTTGGCTCTCCCTTAAAAGCCTCTCACCATATATGTGCGCCAGGGTTCTTAAAATATCGTGGACCTATCATCAAAGAATAGCATCGGTGTAGTGGCATTTGGGCATGTTTGGCCATATATTTTTTTTTCTCTTAAATATCTCAATATTGAAGATATAGGAACTGCATAAAACTTATTTTTAATAACATAGTTTAATATGACCATTCTAGGGATTTTTTTTTTTTTCGAATTTTAGTGTCCTTCTAGAGGACCTTTCATAAGGTTCACGACTCTCCCATTGAAACCCTTATGGTGAAACTGGGAATTGATTGTTGTT
The DNA here is from genome assembly GCA_023055425.1 of Linanthus parryae. Lineage (NCBI taxonomy): Eukaryota > Viridiplantae > Streptophyta > Magnoliopsida > Ericales > Polemoniaceae > Linanthus > Linanthus parryae. The sequence goes on along the minus strand of JALGPY010000004.1, from coordinate 119,361,138 downwards.
CCGGTGTTGCTCATGTGGTGTTCGTTGTTGGTTGCTTGTAAATGATTTTCCCATATACTTCAATGCTCTTCGTCTTCTTGTTAAAAGTCATTGTGGGCTTTCAGGAGCAGTGATTCTTCTTTGACAATCACATCTTTTTGTTCGCCACTTAGAAAGTTCATGGATTTTGTCATTTTGTAATTTTATATCCCTTTCCCTATTGAAACATTTGCGTTCACATCAGTTACCTTTACATTTCTTCACATGAAGAGCATAACCTGGATACACAGTTCCATTCACATTCAACCACATTTTAACTATACAACATAGATTCATCACCCTGAAATTGGAAATATAACATAGTCAAATATAATAGGGCATCTGCTGACTAGGCCAGCGGAACATTTGGTAGTGGCAACAACCCTTTCTCCGCAGTTGGAGCCTTCTTGTTGGGGACGAACTTGCGCATCCAAGCATCTTTCTTGTTGATAGTGAACTTGACCTTCTCCTTCCCCGAAAGGATGGCTTCACTATTGGAAGGTGAATGGAACACGATCCGAGCATAGTACGATTGTTCACCAGGCTTCACTTTCTGCATGTAGATGGTTTCAATACAATCCCCGAAAGACCTTGTTAAGAAGTCTCGCAACTCTTCCTCTGCAACCCTGTGCCCATTAGAAAATGTGACAAACAAGGTCCTCTCGTCGGGGTCCACCGGAGGAGCAGGTAGCTCTTTTCCACCAGTAAGAATTATGGGGTCAGGCAAGGATGAAATCATCCTATCTGTGTCATTTGAGTGCCTGGCTGCATTTCTTTTATCTGCTTCCTGCATTATATCCATTAGTGTCAAATAACAGACTTCATATGTAACCTCAGCGAGGCACATTAGCACACTGGAACGGTTCTTATCAATGAAGTGGAAACTGATCTCTTCGCTGATTAGGAGTTTTGTTAGCCGGAGATCATTTACTTCTTGTGAAGAAAGTAATGGTCTGCCAGTGGTAAGGTATCTGAGGCATGTTATTGCCTCGTCAGCGATTGTTCGGATCATAACATTAGGGAGCGAGCGGATTGTCTTGAGGGTGTTCTTAAAGCCAAGTATCTCAAGACATAGCCAGAAGGCCATGATCTTCAAAGCCTCCCACGGATTGAGGCAAAGCTGGATAGCAAGGATTGTGTATAGCTTTCTTCCTAGTGTACTAAAGAGCACTACCTCCTTGCGAGCATCCATGAGAACCTACATGTACAACATTAAACAGCACTACAGAATTCAGAACACCATAGAGAGAAAAAAATTAACATTTTCAAATACATTTATAGGATCTCCAGCTACAAAAACATGCCTGAAAAGGAAGAAGAAAATAGTACGCCTGCTCTTAGGAAGGATATCTTGTACAAGGTTTGATACTCATACCTCGGAACCTCTTCATTATATACTGCAGTGAGGAAGGATATGAACAAATCAGCTTAATGAACATTTAAGTCTCAGGGATATAGTGGTTGTGGAAGTAACTAGAAGAAGTTCTTTTTGGTTAATGATACAGGAATAAAGTCGCGATATCGTTACCAACCGAAGTATACCGATCGCTACCGTGAAAACATGAAGTGGCTTAATAGAAATAAGTCGTCATATTATTATTAATTATTTATTTGTTTAGTTGTTTATTTATTTATTTGTTTTATTGCGTTTAATTAGTTAGTTGGGCTTTTGGCCCGTAAGAGTCTAGAGTTAGGTTTGTTTTGCTATTTAAACAAGTTGTAGTTCTTCAGTTATTTTTATCGAATGAATTGATTAATGAATGAAATCTTTGTTCGATCATCAGTAGTTGTTAGAATAGCGCCGTAGGCTATAAGCTACGTGGTCAGTTTTGTCGATTTTCATAAAATCGTCAACCCCCGTTACCTTTTTGGTAACAAATTGGTGCTTTCATTGTTTCTGGCGGAAAAGATTTTTTCTGCGCCGTTCCCCACAACCCCATCACAGCCGCCAAACCCTTTGTTCATGTTTCTCGTCTTTTTCCACTAAACACCACCCTGCAACGTACAAACCCACAGCCACCTCTTAACCTCACCAAAATACAAGCCCTCACCATTTGTTTTGTTTCTCACCCGTGTGCATCACAACAACCCAGTAACTATTCAGCACCCACAAAACAGAGCATCACTTGGAGAGTTTACACTTCAATTGGTGTAGTCGGCATGACGAACAACGACGACGTTTCCCCAACCATGGGTGACCGGTTACTGGCGGCAATCGCGGATCTGAAAACCACAGTCCAAGAATTACAAGCTTCGATTCAGACAGTTGATACAAGGTTTGACTCCGTCAATACAAGACTTCATACATTGGAGCACGACCAAGCAGATTCTAAATCCGCCACAGCCGCCATCGATGCACGCCTAGCGGCTTTGGAGACCGGACATGCCAAGCTGCAGGATTCAATCACCGAAGTGCGGAGTGTGCAGGAGCAGGAGGACGCCTTGGCCATCGTCGAATCACGGCTTGTGGCCGTCGAGACTGGCCAGATTCGCCTTCAAGCCACTGTTGCAACTTTGAAGGCTCAGAACCCTTCCCATGGCGCGGACCTGCCAAGCTCGTCAGCCATGGCTTCTCCGGCCGACCACCACAGTCACCGGACGGTGACTCAAGCCCCGTCCCACCTACAGCCGATGTGGCCGTCGATCCCACCGAAGCCACTACCAGACCCTTACGCCGGTGCTTATCGCCGCCCACACAATCGATCTACTTTTCACGATGACCAGGCGGACGTCAATCAGTTCGACAACCTTCATGGGTTACTCCGCCTAAACCGGCGAGGCCGCCCACCCGACGAGGAAGACCCGAAGCCTTCTTCAGCTAGGGTTCACGATGGGTTGGTTTACTCCAGTGAAACTTATTTTGGGCCAGGTTATCAAAGTGAGTCCAATTCCACATTCAAACATTCAACTCCTCATTCAACAAGTGGTCCAAACCCAGACTACTATGACTATTATGGATTTAATTATGTTGTTGAGCCCAATTCGACCACTCTAGATGATCCAGACTTTGGGACATGTTACACAAGTGGGTCTTATTCAGCAGTTCAGTCCACTTATCCGACCCGCCTTGAGGACAAGGCGTTTTTCAACCGGAGGGAAGTTGATACAGGAATAAAGTCGCGATATCGTTACCAACCGAAGTATACCGATCGCTACCGTGAAAACATGAAGTGGCTTAATAGAAATAAGTCGTCATATTATTATTAATTATTTATTTGTTTAGTTGTTTATTATTTATTTGTTTTATTGCGTTTAATTAGTTAGTTGGGCTTTTGGCCCGTAAGAGTCTAGGGTTAGGTTTGTTTTGCTATTTAAACAAGTTGTAGTTCTTCAGTTATTTTTATCGAATGAATTGATTAATGAATGAAATCTTTGTTCGATCATCAGTAGTTGTTAGAATAGCGCCGTAGGCTATAAGCTACGTGGTCAGTTTTTTCGATTTTCACAAAATCGTCAACGCCCGTTACCTTTTTGGTAACAGTTAACTAGATGGAAATATGCCGAGGTTGTGCCCTTTGCATTAAAGTTTTACATGTGCATTACAAATATTTCCAGATTTCTACTACCCTTTCAATACTTTGAGCACCATATGATATTTTTACGATCCATGGTGCTTTAGATGTTATATCTCTGCAATTCAGAACTATTTTCAGTTTGATGTGTGTGGTTTGGACAACTAGCATATGTCAGCATGCATAAAGTATTCGGTGGTGTTCCGTAGTACTGCTTTAGAGTATTATTGTTTCTAAAATTGCTTTCATCTTCCTGGTTGTGCTCATGATGTTGCTATGGTTTGAGACTTATTGTTGGGGGGGGGGGGGGGGGTGGAGCGATTCGTAGTTTCATGTTGTGTATGAAACTCCCATGTCGAATACTACTGTCTACTAACAAGCAATTAAAGCACAATCGTTTACTAGTTGAGACTTGAGATGTTTACATCTGTTAGTGCTAAATAAGCTAAATGTCCATTGGTCATATGAGTAGATGGAACTATTTTTTCACAAGCTGGATTAGAAAATTAATGTTGCCTTCTTTCTCAATTAGGAAACTAGGCGATACCCCGCGCTAAAGCGCGAGGCTTTGTACCATATCCTGATATACAATTTAGACATTATAAACACCTATTAACTAAATTTCGACTAATACAAATGATGCATAAAATGAACTTTATTTCAAATCAAATGAAAATTTATAGAGTGCTAAATTTTTATGTTTGGTACATCTCCATTATAATGTCACGAAGCCGACATTTTTCCTTTGGAATGGGAAATTGGTCCAGATGTTTTACATTTTTCTTCTTTTATTTGAAGATATAAAATTTTAATTCTTCTAAAAATGTATAGACCTTAGTGAATGTTGTAGTAATCTTATATGAAATAATAAGAAAAGTTTGTACACATTCAAATTTGAATAGAATTCTTCTAATGCAAATGGCTTATTTTAATGCATGGTTTGTTCATCCTTTTTTTTCAAACAAATTTGCATGATAAACATATTAGTTCAAGAAGATTCTAATAATATTTTTATATAATCAGCAGAATGGCTTCTAAAGTTTGTATGCCTATATTATTTTAATTTATTGAACTTATTATAATATTATCATACACTCTTTACATCATTATAAAATATATTTAATATTCACATCATAAGATCTTAAGAGAATTTTCTAACATAAAATTAAGTAGGATAAAAATTGAGAAAATTATGATGGATTAATAAGTGAGGCAAATTTCTCAGAAAAAAAGAATGTGATGTCATTTACATACATGTAGATGCATAAATGCATGCAACATATGTTTTTGTGACGTCAATTCTTACAATTTTATTTTCATAAACATTTAACGTAAATACGACGTCATAATTTATTTTGTAAATATTCAACTATATAATATACATCAACCAAACATTCACTGAAGAATAATAATTTTAAATAATACTAAAATTTACTACTAAAGTTCGTGTACCTATAGTTTTTTTTTATGTTAATTATTATATTATCATATACATTTTGTACTAATATTTAAAACATATTAATACTCAAGTCATAAAAACAATTTACATTATTACATAAAATGAAAATATCATTTTTCTATTCGGAGAGATGTGTTATATCAGAAAAATCATAAACGTGGTTCTACTTTTAAATGATTTATGAATTTATTATGCTATTATCATATGTATTTTGCACTAATATGTAAAATATATTTATATTCAAGTCATCAAATCAAATATAATTATTCAATGCTAATTTACTATTATAATATTGAAATGAGTATTGATTGCTCATGAGTTACAAACTAAAATAGTAACCTTCATATTATAATGACAAAGCAATAAGTAATTACATGTCAATTTTCATTAGATTGATTATGAGAAAATAGACACATAGGTTTACACATGTCATGCTAATAATGCTTAAATAATGACAAATTGCGAAACGTGGTTTCACCTCGGGACTTTTCTGCTTTTATATTATATATAAGATAAGAAGCTTGTGGAGTATAGCATGTAGTAAAATTATGTGGCCCTCTTATATCAATTTGTTAAGTAATTGAATGCCTGCAATGCATAAAAGCTTCTGGAGTATAATATGTTGAGAAATTCCAGGTGTGTAATTGAATGGTTAATCAGAGTTACATTGACTTTCATACGTAGTGGAATTTCATTATATGATTTTATCATCTAAGAATACTCTGTTTGTAATAAGTCATCATTTCGTAACATAGAAGCAGTTCCTTCTATCTTTGGGGCGCAGGGTGAGCGTCAAATTCTTTCACTTTAAAGGTGTCATCAGACATTATGTCACTGAGCTATTTACTAGGATTCCAAGTTTCCAACTACTTAGTGGTAAGTATAACTGATTTAACAAAATTCACATTAGTAGAAAGGTATGGGTGTTCAGATGGTGATGCATACAATAAGACAGCAGTCAGGTTTAAAATGAACATCATCATTGATGTTATCAATTTTGTAATGAAATAATGAAAGTTGCTAGAAAGATTAAGTCGTGCTGAAAATAAATTTACTTCCTGTGCAGTTAAGACTTAAATGAGAGATAAATTAGTTTATTCATATAGATTTCCACGCTGCAGTATAAATAGAGTGGTTCTGATGTTTAAGAATCAATCCTTGTGCGAGATGTCCTTCCTAAAGTAGTCTCGCTGTCTCTCTTCTCTCTTCAATGGGAAATGTTTGTTCATTCTCTTTCTATACTGCTTTGAAATCTGATCTTCTAAATAATTAATAGATCTAATAAGATAAACATCATCGTTGATTTTTCTTATTTCTCTACGGCGTTATGTAATCTGTCTTGCTGACTTAACAGCGTGTTGTACTAAAGAAATTAATTATATTCTTCCCCTAAGTAAAGAGGAGATGTTTGCTATCGAACTGTCAATTTATCACATACAGTCGAGAAGCCCAAGCACCATCCGCAACCGAAGCCATCACAGGCGCTGCCAACGCCTCAAGGGATAAACAACTCCATTATCTTCAAGAATCATTCAAACTAGAAGATCATGATGAGGACTGATATTCGACGAGAAAAAGCACACCATTATCTTGTTACTTGTTATTCGATTTATATTTTCTACGTTTAGGGTTTTGATATACAATCGATTATGCGTATAAAAATCATGGAAGATTTTAGGACAGCTATTTGGAGGCCAAAAGTATTTTTCAGGAGAATGATATATCTTGCTGAAGTATCTCAATCTCTCGTACCTTTCTGAAAATGCATTGCGCTTCTTGTGCTTATTTTAGATAAAAACTCTCAGTCTTCATGTTACATCCTCTGAAGAAAGTCAAATCAAGGTTAGATAAATTAAGGGGAATGGATTTTGAAAAACTTCACAACTTTGAGTGGATAATTAGCCAATTAATGAGGCCATCCAGCAATATCATGTACTTCAAATTTTCATATTTTACTTCTGAAGGATTAGAATTGGCTTCCTGATCTTAATATTACTTTCTATCTTCTTGATTGTTTTCTCGAAGATTCCATCTCCTGGTTGGAAGTAGAGGATTGTATTCCCTCTAAGAGTTGTATTTCCCATGGGCGGGGCACGGTGCGCAGCGGGGCATTTTGTAACACAGGTTTTATTACTTCTCTTTACCATAGTTGTATGATTTTTATGATAATTTTTTGTTGTGTATAAGAACTACCAAACAATTTAAGGCGTAGTTGGTTACTTTTTGCTGTGTATACATCTCTAACCTGTACACGGTGAGAAATCAGATGTCCGTCAGTTATTGTCCGCTGTCAAGATGGGATAAGTCTTCTCTAAAAGTTCGATAAAACATTAGATTGGCTCCTCTTTTCTAAATTATGTGTTGTGATTGAAATATGAGGGAAACGTACTGCTTAAAATAGCAGTACACATTAATCTTAGCGGCTGGGAAATAAAAAAATGTGTGCCACTCTGACAGATAAAGTGAATGCCCCTCTTTCAATTTTGTTAATTAATTAAATGCAGAAAAAACACAATGGTTGTGACCTTGATATCATTTATAATTTTTAAGTTTGTATTCCAATAGCAGTTGCGCCAAAAGGCCCGCCGTCCTTGTCAGGAGACATTCCATGAAATGTGTTATTTCCATATGCAGGTTGGTTAATCTATATTGTAGAAGTTAATTGTGGTCAACTGCGAATAGAATATATCTAAGTTATATGTAAAATAAGGTTTTTTAAAAAATGAATTCAATTTGAGTCATTTCCTTTTTATCCCCATTACTTTCAAAACAAATGTTTCAACTAAGGCTGAAATTACTAAATGGCAAAACCCAAGTACTATTTACGAGGGAAGAAAAAGAAAGATGTGATGGTCGAAGAAGAACAATTGCTCATGAAAATCCTTTATGACTTTTAACAAGAAGACGAAATAACATTTAAGTAATTTGGTAAGATTTTTTTAACCAACTACAACAAACCAGATTCATTTAACCAACCAACAACAGTTATCAAGAAGGCAAGGACATTGAAGGTATTTGGTAAACCATTTTAAGCAACAAAAAGTAAAACAACAATCTAGACATGAAGTAGGTTCTTCAAGGTGTTCGTTGCAGACTACCCAAAGTGTTGTGCTCTCAGGTTTTTTAGTGTTTACATGTAGATATTACTGATGTAAGCGAGCAACTCCTAGATTGTTCATAAATATGGAAGAAACACATCAGATCAGAACGATCCACTGTTTCTGACAAGTTGTTGAAATGTACTGCACTATCTTAGTTGTGCCATAAGGGAGTAGTTCAATGGGAGAGCCCTGAACCTTAAAAAATAGGGAAAAACTTGCATCTTCAACAGTGAGATATTTGGGGAAAGGAAAAACTACCTAAATTTTTATCAAGATTATGCTACTCTTTTTTATGATAGTAGGACCTTATTATTCTTAATTCTGTGACTGTCAGACTGATGGATATCGAATGGCACAGTACAAATGAAAAAGATGCATAAATTCTAAAAGCATTTCCAGTACACCGATTAAATAACGGTTATAGTTAGAAATAAGATTCACATTATAAAAAGCATCCCACACCTTCTTCAACTCTTATTTTAGTGAATCTATTCTAATTGAAATACAGAGTTACTGCGATTTTCATTACATTTTACATGAATTTTACAACTCGTAAAGTTGGGGATGTGCTGATAGTACTTGATTTCGGACATTTTCAAAGTCTAAAAAAACTCTCGTCTTTGAAATAGCAGAGAGGGAAACGTTAATAGTTCTAGATTGTAGAACGACCAGGAGGTTTAAGTTTATTACAAACTCTTCTCCTAACGTCTGATAAACTACAAAATCTCCCTGTATCGGGGTGTTCAACTAAAAGGTGTCCCTTTCTCGCAGAAAGGGCAGGCGAGAAACCCACAGTTGCCCTGCTGAAAACCAACGCCACCACTGCCTTTGTTGCTGTAGACGTGGGCTTGATAGAGAAACAACTAGAAGATGACGACGATGACAAATGTTTTAGTGCAAGGTTCTCGATTTGTGCTACTAGGTTTCGGAGTTTTCATATACAAATCGATAATGTGTAGATTGTGGAAAATCATGGGACATTTTATGTGAGAAGCGAATTAGAACTTAGAGGTAGCCTTGAGAAGATGTAAAGCAACCACTGGCATTCAATTTGTAAAATGTTGGATGGTTAGGATGGAGGTAGAGTTATTTAGGAATTACAAACTTGACGAGGTTTTTATAGTTTTACTGCAAAAAATAGACCTTGCAGAAGTTCTTTCTGTCTAACGTATCAATGAGGTTTTGACCTTTCCTATTGTTTTCCAAAAGCTGCATTACTCTTTATTGTATTAGCATTGTTTATTCTTTATTGTTTTAATTTATAACCTGATTTTGAAATAGGTGACTGTGATCAGGAAAGAAAAGGGAAGATTTTCTCTCTCTCTCTCTCTCTCTCTCTCTCTCTCTCTCCATCACAGCTACACATCTCAAAACCCTGAGCACAAATTTTACCAATAAACTACTATCCAAACAGGGTCATAGTTGGATACCCTAAGTAACATGTCATATTTAAGGGGTACAATACTTTGGATGCAATATATCTGTTATGCAAATCCTTGCCTCAGTTTTATGACTGTGGTCTGGTGAAGTTGCATATGTGAACATTCAGATTTATCTATTCATAATGGTTTATTGATCCAAGAGGACTGAGATGCGAGTAATACATTATCCTTCGATGATTTCCAGTAGGTCTATGTGGTTTGGTGAATTAGCATTATCCACGAGGACTGAGATGCGACCTGAGATTCGAGGAAAACTGGTTGATAGTTTAGCATTGTATGCATCAGGGTGCCGAGCATGAAGCAGAGTGGCGCAATTAGTTAAACAGGATAAGTTACTTCTCTTGATCATAGTTGCCTGTTGTGTACGATAGCTTCCTAAACTATCAAAAAACAGTTAAAGCATTTTCTTTTACGATGCTCTCATTTGTAAGTGGTAATATGCAGATATGTCCATTTATCATTCTCAGCTGGGAGGAAATAAGGATATATGCGCAAGTAGGATGAGTAAATGAATGTACTGCTGCGAGTTGCGACATTGGTTTATTTCAACTTAAGGAAATAAGATGAGTATCACAAGTTAAACATGTAAAATTGATGTGGCTCTCTCATATCAATTCTGTGAAGTAATTCAATCGGACATGGCAGACAAACTTCTCGAAAGTTGTTCGTTATCAAATTGCCGGTCAAAAGTTTATTTATCTGTAGGGAAGTCTGAATGGCCTTAAAAAGTAATGGGAATTCATTAATGTTTAATCAAATAGGAATATTATGTTTGCTATAAGTTCTATCGTCAGATTTGAATAATTTTTCGGAGATTTAAGAGATTGAACCTAATTGTTCAGTCGAGAATGCTCTTACAAGACAGCCAAAGCTTAAAGAATGGAGCAGAAGATCTTAAGCGAAAATTGCATGTGATCATAAGTGTTGATTTTTATGTCTTCTTGTGCCATTTTTACGTGTTTTGTGCAATACTAGAGCTCTAAACTCGGTAAATTGCGAAAGAAATGGAACATTGGCTTTGACACATCAGTTGCAAGTTGAGCTGGAAGCTAAACATTAATTGAAGACAACAATTGAAGAGTTGACCGGAAGTTGCTGGCTGAAACCTAAATGAGAGTTGAACCAAGCTTTCAGAGCTTAAAGGAAAACTGCAGGAAAGAGAATCTGAATTTGAAAGTTTTACAGAAATGAATATCACGTTTATCCTCAAAGAGCTCCAAAGCAATGATGAGTCATGGAAGCACGGAAACAATTATTGTCGTTTTGGAAAAACATTGCAACAAAACAACAATAATTGTTTCTGGGCTTCCACTAACTCATCATTGCTTCGGCACTCTTAGTGGATAAATGTGTGATTCAGTTCTTCAAAATCTTCAATTCAAATTATCTTTCCTGCAGTTGGTCCTTTAAGCTCTGATTGCTTGGTTCAGCTATCATGTAGGTTTCCACCAGCAATTTCCCTTTCAACTCTTCAATTATTGTCTCCAGTTTATGTTTAGCTTCAAGCTCAATTTGCAACTGATCTGCCAAAGCCGATGTTCCGTTTGTTTTGCCATTTACCGAGTTCAGAACACCAGTATTGTATAAAACACATAAAAAATGGGACCAGAAGAATTGAAAGCAACACTTACTATGATCATCTGCAATTTTAGCTTAAGCTCTTCAACTGTAGTCTTTAAGCTTTGCTGCCTTGTAAGAGCATTCTTGACTGATAAGCTTCTTTTATAGCCTCCTTAGCATCACGTATAACACATCAATATAACAAATTAGTCTTGAGATAGATTTTACGATAAACAAGAAGATAACAATACTTGACCTGCACTTTACCTTGAAGATCACCAATTTTTGTTTCCAGTTGCAGTTTAGCTCGTACTTGCCTTTTCAAGCTCGCATAACATTTCTAGTAGCCCCTCTTTCTCTCTCTGCAAATTTGGTTGAACCACTACTTAACAACTGCGTAAATGAAGCTTTTAAGATGTCAAAAAATTACAGGTCAAGTATGGTTCGAGCCTTCTGCTCTATAATGATTTGTAGGAGATCATAGTCATCGGAGCCTATTCAATCTTGAAAGTCATTTCACTTGGATTTTTCTCTTCTACCTTGTGCTAGAGAAAAAAGTAAGGCCATAACAAGAAAATCATTAGTAATGGTGCTACTTTCACTTGGACGATTGCATTTGTTTGTATTGATATAAAAAGATAGCAGGATGTAACTAAATACTGATTAACATACAAAATTTTGGGTCATCTTTCCCCAAGTTGTTCAATTAATCTGGAATTCACTATATTTTCCCGAATATCCTCAAGATATGATTTTTTTTTAAATAATGTTTTTTCTTTTCCCATGTCGTACAATTGATGATTATGCGTGAAGAACGATAAGAAAGTTCAAGAGTTACCGATATGACATGTAAATATCTGTGTTGAAATCTCATGGGATAGGGACAAATAGAAAATATCTGCGTTGAAATCACATGGGATAGGGAAAAAATAGAAAATTAATCATAACCCCAAGAGGATGAAATACAATACTGGAACACAACTATAATTCATGATCAGCACTTTTCCAAGTTTTTGGTGAAAATTCCATCCACAACACCTACTCAAGACGTAACAAAGTATTACTCGAAGAAATATATAGAATTGAGGAGAGAAATTAGAAGAACAAGAGATTTACTAAAAACTGAAGAGTAGCAGTGAAGACCACAACAAAAGGTGAAATTATGATATTCACTGTTTCTACGGATTCCTGGGCTACCCATAGGGAAGGAAATCAGGATGGTCACGTGAGAATTCACAAATCTCGGCCCATCCAATATAGTACCTAGTACATTATGATCCGCTCTACAAAGCTAGCTGACCCCACCAGGTCAAATCTGTCCTATTCAGCCCGCATGCATACCTGACCAGTCTAGGGATACAAATGAATTATAAATGAACATACACGCATAATTGTCTGCACGCCTGTTGCACCCTTAACCCCGGGGGCGGAGGTGGAGCTCGGATTGAAAACTATCAGGTTACTATGCTAAAAACCCACAATCACAAATGTGAGTCAAAATTTTATTTCTTTTTTGTTTTTAGTAAAAAATATATTAGATGTCAAGTATAAAACAATTCTCTACAAAAGGCCTTGTATAATACATACTATTAATAATACGTTAGTAAAATTTCGACTTAAAAAACGCGATTTGATTAATTCGAGTTTTCTATACGTACGTGTATAGTTCGTATACTAGTTATTCATTCGTAATAAAAAAATAAAGGTTCATTTCTTAGTATTTTTGCATATATAATGAGTTCTTTGTGTCACACATTGCCATCTTTTCATATTTTTATCAAATATTTAAAAATAATTTGTAAAACATGTACTCAGTTGTTTATCATTTATGATATTTACGCTATTTACTCATGACTAATTACTTGTGTAAAATAATATCATACAATTCAAACTACTGCTGTAAAAAAAAGTTACTACGTATTCCCTAATCTTAAACATGTATTATTTTAAAACTTAATAATATAACACATAAGACTCAAGATGCATGTACACACACATATATTTAATTATAGTTATTTTAACTTAATATTTTTGAAGTTTTATTATAATATTTGTAAATATTTATAACAAAAAATATTTAAAATAGATAAATAGTAAGAAAATATTTTAATAGTAAATAATTACTAAAAGTTACACTATTTAGGATGATAATTTATTCACTACAATATTATTTTCAAGAAGTTTTATTCGGAAGTATTGTACGTTAAAACGTGAAATACGAGTATTAAATTTTTTTGCTCAAAAATTCGAGTATTTTTCATTAGGTCAAGCAATAGTACGAAATACGGAAGTATTTTTCATTTATACGTACGGCCGGGTATTAAACAGAAAAATTTTGAGTATTTACTAACTATGATTAGCGGTACGCTACTTTTTATTTCGTTAAACTGATAGTACTTGTCGTTGACTTCCGTCTATAATTTATATTGAAAATGCGTAAAGTACAATTTTACCTTTTATTTTCTCACTCATTCTTGTTTCAGTCATGGATAATATAAAGCCATAAGTTTATTCAAAACTAAAAAGTTTACCCTTTAGTATGAAATACAATTCACCTCTCTCCTTGTACATTCCACCACCTGTTATCACCTGGGTTTTCTTATTTCAAATGTCCAACAAAATTCGGCTCTAAATGGGTCTAGTGATTAGGATTTTCATGACACAATCTTGATATACTGGATTGTGAAAACCTACGAACCGGCTAAATCGCGGTCATCAATTCAGAATTCAACTTTTTAGAGAACAATCAACTGACTAGGCCGTTTTCAAAGGGTTCTAGAAAAAAAGTTCTCGTTCACAAGTCTACATTAGGCGAGATTTTATTGAATGGGTTGCAAAGTAAAACATGGTAGAGATATTTGATATTGGGCCGGGAAGAGAGAGCCAGGAGGCTGTAAATGGGAGATTTTGGAAACAAGCGGTAAGATCAAACAGTAATGATAGTTTCAGTGATTTTAGCCCAATACTTAAAAAATACCAAAATTGCCCTGACTTACTCCTAGTGATAACAGTGATACTAGAACAACAAAATAAAAAGTTAGGTACTCCCAGAACTTTGTGTACTGAAGTGTAAGAAACCCCGTGGGTACTACTAGTCTGTTCCCTCTCTTTCTCTCCAAACTGACTTTTATTACTATTCATCGGGTCACTTTGATCCGATAATTTAGATAGCAATATGATACAATTTTTTGATAATATTTTCATGGTGTTGTAAAGTAAAAGTTGCTCTATTATACGGTGAAAAAATTATCAAAATGTTACATCGTTTTGAGTTCCAAATTTCCTGATCAAAGTAACTCAGATACGAGTCAAAAAGTCATAATAGATATAAAGAGAGGGAACAGGGGTGGTACAGAAGGAGGGCGTTGTCGTTCTTTTCTCACTCTCAATTTTGTTTTTAGGATTTCTCTAGTGTTCAAACGCGGTATTTTGATTGCTGCCTTTAACTTCAATAATGCACAAGAAAACAGCAAGCTTGCTGATTTTGACTGTTCGCTTCTACAAGTATCTTAATTTCTTTGCCAAAGGAAGTTCTTGGTGACAAATAGTGTAGGGTTGACTCATAGAAGACCGCCCTGATAATAAGGGTTTTTTTTCTTTTTTTTGACGTAGGACCCTGAGAGAAAAAGCTTATAAGTATTAGTGAAGTTCTGACCGGAGCCGTAATTTTGTTCCGCCTCTCTCTTCTCTGCCCTTGCGTGCCTGCGTGCTATCTTCCAGCTCATCTCATCAGTTGTTGTTTCAGGCCACCAACTGACCAAAAAAGTGATGGGAAGACCCCCTAAATATGGAGGAGTGCTCTTCCATTTCAACCCCACCGAGTTTCTCTCTTCTCTCTCCTCTGTGACCATCGTAAAAAACCCATAACTTCTGAAAAAAGATTACGTGTGAGAAATACCTATGTGTTTTTTTAAAAGTCACGAGTTTTTTTCGATGGTTACAGAGGAGAGAGAAGAGACAAACTCGGTGGGGGTAAAAATGGAAGAGCGATCCTCCACTTTTAGGAGGTCTTCCCATCACTATTTTTTTCAGCTATTGGTCGGGTAACAACAACTGGTCAGCTGAGCTAAAAGATAGCACGAACGCACGCAGGGGAAGAGAAGAGAAATGCATAACAAAATTGCGGCTCCGGTCAGAACTTCACTGATTCTTATAAGCCTTTTCTTTCGGGGTCCAACGTCAAAACAAAAGGAAAAAAACCCTTATTATCCGGCGGCCTTCCATGCGTCCCAACCCTAAACTATTTGTCACCAAGAACTTCCTTCGACAAGAAATTATGCCTGTCTTCTGATTTTCAAATTTTAAATCCTATTTATTCCAAAGAATATGGAGGATATTAATAGTAGCTGGAGTTGTCTGTATAAAAGGTTACTAGAACGAGCGGAAAGTTCTTCCATATTCAGTTACCTCCAAAACACTTCAAAAACACACTTTACAGGAAATCAAAAGTCTAACTAACCTAAGAACCTACTTGCCAAGCTGTACATGAATTTACACCCACACCTCCACTATATTCCATATTTGCTATATTACCCCCATTGTATCTTTTTATCAAAACTAAAACTATATTATGCAGTATACTGTATACCTACTGGTATTATGCAGTATTTTAACACCCCCCTCAATTGAAACTTGCCAAATATGCAAATCCAATCTTTTGCAGCAAAAAAAAAAAAAAAGGATAGTTGAGGATGGAGGCTTGGTCAGAGCGTCTACTAAATGATGCTTGGAGGTCACATGGATCAATCTAACTTTTCCTTCTAGGACTTGATCTCTCACGAAATAAAAATTTATCTATATATGTTTTGTTCTCTCATGAAATATTGGGTTCTCAGATATTTGTATTGCAGACTTGCTGTCACAATAAGTCATAGGGCGGCTTTTCAAAGAAATTTGTAAATCTTTCAAAGATATGCCAACCATTGTAATTCACAAGCTGTAGAGGCCAAGCACCTGCTTCTGCATAACTACTAGAAACCACATCTTGTTTCTTTGACCTCTAGCCAATAAGAGCATCTCATAAATACAATGAAATCCTATAAGTAAATCTTCTCATATCTACACACCCAGCCCAGTGAGAATATGAGAAAGCTTTAAGAGTAACATCCTTATTAGAGGGAAAAAAAGGCCTTGCCCTTGATTGTGTTTGAAATAGCTGAGAACTCACTAAGCTCCAATGAAGGTATCTTTAGGAGCCGAAACATATTGACTGAGCTTATTAACCAAATAACTGAGATCAGGTCTATAATTGTAGAAGTACAACAATCTACTAATTAGTCTTTCGTATGCGGTATATCATTCCCGTGCAATTCTGCTCCCTGTACCTTTGTTACTTCCACTGCTGAATCCACGGGGGTGTTGATTGGTATGAATCCAACAAACTAGTATCTGTCAAAATATCTAGGGACAATATTATTTGACATAAAGTGATTCCTTAATCAGTCCTAGACTAAAGTAAATAGTTGTGCAAAAGGCGGTTTCCGCAAGTGCCAGTAAGGATAAAAGGCACTTATACTAGCGTCGCTAACATACGTGCGGTGGTTTACCAAAAATGTCATTTTAATTTAGGGTGGTTCAAATGAAGGGTCGTTTTACTTACGGTTGTTCCAACAAGCGCCTAATCAAAACCTTTACATGTGAAAGTGTCCTTCAATGACACCGGAGGGAGTAAAAGTGTATTTTACCAACACTTAGATAAATAAAGGTTACTTTTTAGGATGTATCTCTTGAAGCCGATGTATGTCTTATGTGAATCACTTCGTCTTCATCTCCAGACGCCCAGACGGTGGTGGTGGTGGTGGTGGTTGTGGTTTTAGGATAAAAAAAAAAGGTTGGCCGATCTTCTACGACTGCGATGAATTCTGTTTCCTTGATTTGGTATAGCTATTTTGGGGGGTAAAAAACCCTAATTTCTTATGAACAAGTGGCAGTGCTAATTTTGCAACTATGTGACTATTGAATCCACCACAGCCTAATTGTTCTCTCTCTCTCTCAAATGAAGGCTCACACTATCACACACCCACGCTGATGTTGCTGTTTCCGGTGCAGGTTCAACACCACGAAATTGTTGATGATGATTCGTTGGGACATATTAGGAAGGTTGGTTGATTCCTTACAAACTATAAAGAGTTAGTACATGATTTGGCTCAAGTATTCGTTGTGATGATTATTTGTCTAAAATATCACCTACATAGAGGAGTTAGTACTAGGTTTAGTGATATCCTAATTATTAAATAGGTCGAATCATCATTTGTAGAAGATCTTGGGCCCAGTTTCACTTAGGATTGCAAGTGGGCATATCTGATGTTCATTATTTTAAAGTACACAATTCTTGCTGAAGTTTTTTTTTTTTTAATTTTCGAGCTTGTGTGAACTATTTTATTATCCCAATGTGCACATATAATGGACCCATGCGGTAGCCGGAACATCTTAGGCTCCAAGTTAATATGAGCGCTTCCTTCGGATGGTACGTTGCGGATGAGATGAAACTGACTTTAAGTGTACGTTACAGTTGTGTAATAGTAATACAGGTTTAAATCGAATCAAATTTACTTACCGTTTCTAAGAAAGTTTTCTATCTTCTTGGTTGTTCTCTTGATGTTTCAGTGGTTGGATAATGCAAAGAAAATTTCGAGGGAATATCCGACAGCTTCAGAATAAAAGTTTCGGTCAAAACGCAAAATCAGGGGCAGAATTGAAGGATGTCAGATTCGGGCAACATTATACATTACATTGAGTGGAAACAATGTTCTACAAAATAACCCGTGATAAATCACGGGCACTGCCCTGATTTGGTCAAATTCGGTCATTTAAAGGTCGAAATTGCAAGTTTTATATTTTCAGTCATTTTTTTTCATTAATTGCGATGTTAATTTTAACCCAATTTAGGTGGATATTTTTGCTGAGTTTTTTATTAGTTTAGAATTATTATTAGCATTAATTTTAGGATTTTTACCATTTTGATAATTAGACTTTTTATCTATTTATATCCGGCTTGTGGTTAAATTTCTGGTCAGACTTTGATTATTGAAATTATTCAGAACTCTAGAGAGCTGCGTGCCCTAGTTCTTTGCCTTTTCATTTGTTGATTCCGATGTGATCCCTCGCTTGGTTGTTTAACCCGGCGTCAGTTTGGTATCAGAGCAAGTTCGACTTGGGAGGAAGATCATCATCGACAATGGTGACGTCCTGGAGGCTGCGGGCAGGTTCCGGCTGAGGAAGCCCCCCAACGGGAACGTAACGTCCAAGATGTTATGATGATACAAGACTTGCAAAGAAAAATTGCAGACCTAACCCATAGCCTTGCGGTGCGGTATTTGCAGCGGCGAGTTGCAAATTTAACTCGACACTTAGCGGCACAGGAATTCAAGGTGTGCAAGGCCTTTGATCGAGACTCGCAACCCGCGTTCGAAATCCGCTACGACGGTGATTCCGGTGGTCGGAACGAGCGTTATGGAGGAGCGAGTTTGAAGACTTATGTTCCTGATTCTTCGGGTATGTGACGAATCGAGCATATTTTCCGTGATGCAGTTTTTTATGAGCGAATTTCAAATTCATGTGAACGTGAGGTGGATTGGACAAAACCTCCTGTTTACGATGACTATGGAGACGTAGACGACGAATTTACTGTTGAGGTACGAGCACTATTCTGATATTTCGAATCCCTATGGGGTAAATTTGGATTCTTCTCAATTAATTTGTTTATCAAATATGGTTATTGAAGATTAAGATGAGGATACTGATGAAGACGAGGAGGTGAAACATGATTTAAACAATTTAATGTTTTTCCAATTAAGCTCCCATCTCTTTATTGTGATCCGTTTATGATCGAGTCATTCACTCAAGATCCTAAATTGAACTCGAGGCAAGTTCTTTTGAACAAGGGGTGACTGATGCAGGAAGAATTTCGAAGGAATATCCGACAGCTTCAGAAAAACAGTTTCGGTCAAAACACAGAATCAGGGGAAGAATTGAAAGATGTCGGAATTGAAAACGACGTTCTAAAAAGAACCCGTGATATAACACGGCCAACGCCCTGATTTGGTCAAATTCGGTCATTTAAAGGTCGAAATCGCCAGTTTTATATTTTCAGTCATTTCTTTCATTAAGTAGGATGTTAATTTTAACCCAATTTCGATGGATCTTTTTTCTTAGTTTTTTATTATGTTATAATTATTATTAGCATTAATTTTAGGGTTTTTACCATATTTTGATAATTAGACTTTTTAGCTATTTATACCCGACTTGTGGTTAATTTCTGGTCAGAATTTGATTATTGAAATTATTCAGAACTCTAGAGAGTTCCGTGCCCTAATTCTTTGTCTTTTCATTTGTTAATTTCGATGTGATCCCTCGCTTGATTGTTTAACCCGGCGTCATTGGAGACATACTGAGGTGGGATTGCTGAATTTTGACTTTTGAGGATAGCTGGTTGAGGATAGAGGATTGTCTCGGCTGATCATGGAGCGAAGTAGTGCAATTTTTTTTTCTCAGGTTTGTTGCTTCTCTGCATAAGGTCTCTATGATAATATCCTGTCATTAACATGTGCCAAAGAGTTATAAAAGTTGTTAATTGCAACCTGACATTCCTTAAATCTTTAAATAGTAAAAGTTCCAACGTCCATCCATTGCTCCAAGTCTCTATAATAGCTAAATTGTAGTTTGAGATGACACCAGTATCTACTTGTTCAAGTTGCTATGTTAGTTAGTCTCGGCTGTGAGAGAATGTGAAATTTTGTGCTCAAGTTTGATTGACTAAATGAATATGTCTCTCTTTCGCAACTCCGACTTGCCACATCAGCTATATGCGAAAATGGGAAGTTTGAGGGACGAATGAGTGTGTCCCTCGCCTTTCAATAATGTGAGGTAACTAAATTTTAAATGCGTTCTATACAAAAGAACGTGTGGAATATATTATCGTATTGAAACATCCGATCTGTCTCCAAAAAATGCCGTGAAGTTGAATGGATTTCATGTGTCGGATATATTTGGAATATGTTCGATTTGTCAAATATAATGATTTTTTCAGAATAAAAACAGGCATACTAACAGATTTCTTGGCGACAACAAAACACGTTGCCTGCTATGGAGGTTAAGAAACTTTTGCACCTTTAGGAATTCAGGTCAGTGCCGCTCTTTCTCTAGTCAATTCATGTAGAAAAACCTCACTTGCCAATGGAATATATGATACTTCTATCATAGGAAGTTTGTCAATATCTAGTTCATTTTCAAGGATTCAAAGTTTCCAATTATATAAGGGGAAGTGAAATGGAAATAACAAATCCAAAATATGCAGAATTTTTGTTAGGATGAAAGTGTATTGTTGCTTGGAAACTAGTTAGACATTAGTAAACTATCTCATTCTATGAAATGTTTTTTGCCCAAAGTAGATAACCCAAAATCTCCCATGATTTTCTACAGATAATCGATTGTATACCAAAATGCTAAAAATAGAAACACAATTTGAACAAAATTGTGATAAATATTAACCAACCTATCCTGCGAAAGCACGTTAGCGGTAATGCACCTGGCTAGTAGGGTTGCCAAGATAGGTGCACCGGTAGCTGCTGAACCAGTTGATAGAAAGGAAATCATTTTTTTGTCGTATAGAATAGGAGTTCGTTTACCTTTATCCCTGAGAACCAAACGTCATCATCTTCTAGTTATTCGTGTCGGGAGGTGGTGGCTACGGTAGTGGAAGCAGTGTCTCGGTTGTGGCGTCGGTTGTGGCCGTGTGGCACTGATTTTCTCGTCCCTTTGCGAGAAATACACAGTTTGCTATCCATGTACTTTTTTTTTTTTTTGAAAAATCAATATATTTTCTTTCCTGAAGGGTAAAATAATTGTTTGAGCTTAAATAAAAACATGGTCCTTATAGTTAGATTTCCGTAGCTTTTCTGATGTTAGATGAAGATTTCTCATATACTTAAACCTATAGTCCAATTTTTAACATAGAGCTATGAACGTTTCCATCTCCGCTACGAATTCAAACTTGAAAGAGTTCTGTTAGGACTTATGTATCTTTTCTTTAGTGTCAAGGAGCAGAGGTAAGTCAAGTGAGTTTTGGCTCTCCCTTAAAAGCCTCTCACCATATATGTGCGCCAGGGTTCTTAAAATATCGTGGACCTATCATCAAAGAATAGCATCGGTGTAGTGGCATTTGGGCATGTTTGGCCATATATTTTTTTTTCTCTTAAATATCTCAATATTGAAGATATAGGAACTGCATAAAACTTATTTTTAATAACATAGTTTAATATGACCATTCTAGGGATTTTTTTTTTTCGAATTTTAGTGTCCTTCTAGAGGACCTTTCATAAGGTTCACGACTCTCCCATTGAAACCCTTATGGTGAAACTGGGAATTGATTGTTGTTCCGGTGTTGCTCATGTGGTGTTCGTTGTTGGTTGCTTGTAAATGATTTTCCCATATACTTCAATGCTCTTCGTCTTCTTGTTAAAAGTCATTGTGGGCTTTCAGGAGCAGTGATTCTTCTTTGACAATCACATCTTTTTGTTCGCCACTCAGAAAGTTCATGGATTTTGTCATTTTGTAATTTTATATCCCTTTCCCTATTGAAACATTTGCGTTCACATCAGTTACCTTTACATTTCTTCACATGAAGAGCATAACCTGGATACACAGTTCCATTCACATTCAACCACATTTTAACTATACAACATAGATTCATCACCCTGAAATTGGAAATATAACATAGTCAAATATAATAGGGCATCTGCTGACTAGGCCAGCGGAACATTTGGTAGTGGCAACAACCCTTTCTCCGCAGTTGGAGCCTTCTTGTTGGGGACGAACTTGCGCATCCAAGCATCTTTCTTGTTGATAGTGAACTTGACCTTCTCCTTCCCCGAAAGGATGGCTTCACTATTGGAAGGTGAATGGAACACGATCCGAGCATAGTACGATTGTTCACCAGGCTTCACTTTCTGCATGTAGATGGTTTCAATACAATCCCCGAAAGACCTTGTTAAGAAGTCTCGCAACTCTTCCTCTGCAACCCTGTGCCCATTAGAAAATGTGACAAACAAGGTCCTCTCGTCGGGGTCCACCGGAGGAGCAGGTAGCTCTTTTCCACCAGTAAGAATTATGGGGTCAGGCAAGGATGAAATCATCCTATCTGTGTCATTTGAGTGCCTGGCTGCATTTCTTTTATCTGCTTCCTGCATTATATCCATTAGTGTCAAATAACAGACTTCATATGTAACCTCAGCGAGGCACATTAGCACACTGGAACGGTTCTTATCAATGAAGTGGAAACTGATCTCTTCGCTGATTAGGAGTTTTGTTAGCCGGAGATCATTTACTTCTTGTGAAGAAAGTAATGGTCTGCCAGTGGTAAGGTATCTGAGGCATGTTATTGCCTCGTCAGCGATTGTTCGGATCATAACATTAGGGAGCGAGCGGATTGTCTTGAGGGTGTTCTTAAAGCCAAGTATCTCAAGACATAGCCAGAAGGCCATGATCTTCAAAGCCTCCCACGGATTGAGGCAAAGCTGGATAGCAAGGATTGTGTATAGCTTTCTTCCTAGTGTACTAAAGAGCACTACCTCCTTGCGAGCATCCATGAGAACCTACATGTACAACATTAAACAGCACTACAGAATTCAGAACACCATAGAGGGAAAAAAATTAACATTTTCAAATACATTTATAGGATCTCCAGCTACAAAAACATGCCTGAAAAGGAAGAAGAAAATAGTACGCCTGCTCTTAGGAAGGATATCTTGTACAAGGTTTGATACTCATACCTCGGAACCTCTTCATTATATACTGCAGTGAGGAAGGATATGAACAAATCAACTTAATGAACATTTAAGTCTCAGGGATATAGTGGTTGTGGAAGTAACTAGAAGAAGTTCTTTTTGGTTAATGATACAGGAATAAAGTCGCGATATCGTTACCAACCGAAGTATACCGATCGCTACCGTGAAAACATGAAGTGGCTTAATAGAAATAAGTCGTCATATTATTATTAATTACTAGGGTATTGCCCGTGCCCGAGGGCACTATCCGTAACTTAGATAATGTTTGATTTTAGAGTTTTTTTTTAAATAAAATTTAGAGGTGTTTGAATATATGCAACTACTACATATAAAATAATTTAATTATATTCAACTACTACTTCACATATGATGTAGCATATTCAAACACCTCGAAATTCAAACACTATCTAATTTAGGGATAGTGCACTCGGCCACGACTGAATAATAATAATAAAAAAAAAAAGTCATAAAAGGCACTAAACGTGTCTGTTCCACTCTATTATACAAAGTGACCCCTCATTCTATTGAGCAAAAATAAAGCATCTAACTGAATATAAACAAATAGGCCATCCCGGCCTCGGTACAAAATGAGGTATTGAATCCAATCCTCTCGATCACCAAACAGTGGCAGTGATAGAGCATCGTCTACAAAGAAGTGTGCATCAAATTTAGAACCTTCCAATAAAAGTTAGAGCAAACAAAAGCCTCGACTAAGCTAAAGACCAATTCTACATTGTAGAATTGCATCAATTTTCATAGGATGAGGTGAAAAACTTGAGTTCCTGAATAAATGCCAACCGTCATGAAATCCTTTAATCCTGCAACAAAACGTACCGCCATTAGCTGCAACAAAAAGTACTGTGATTAGCCGTTGCTTCAAGCACCGAAGGCCTCATATTATTAAACAATAGATAGTGTACCCATGATGAGAAAGTCAAGCGATTTCAACAGTGTTATGTGATTCAATTTGATTGTAACATCAGTGTATCTTCTTACCCAATTAAAATCTATAGTAATGCATACCAAAATCTGAAATGATTTAAATATTTCCTTCTCAATGCCACAAATCTAAACAGTGGTATACCAAAAGGGGATTGAAACCAATCCAGATACATGGATGGGTGAGAAAAACCCAGATGAGCAAAAGTGGAAAAGTTTCACCACTGAACTAATCAGAAAGAACACGCCACCAAAATAAGACATTAGATATTGACAGCCAAAATGAAGAATGGGCAACTAAACTACAACCAATACCACTTGTGAAACCAAAACTCACCACCACTTACCCATTTATTGTCTTCCAACTCCCCCTCCTTAAAACCACCTAGTCTAGAACCAAGAACAACAAAATAGCAACAAAATAGCCAACATGTTCTGCTCAAACAGATGCCAAAGAAATGTGAGTCAATCACTATCAATAGACAGATAGATTGTTACATAAATCGACATAAATTGCGTATAACTAAAGTTAGTATTTTCACATATAACACATAGAATCAAATGATAAAGTAGAGACATATACCAGTTCGTTTCATTTAAACCTTCATCCAATTCCCTGACATGTTACTAATAAAACGAAACAACGTAAGAAATAAATCAATTGATGATTCCCCGAAAGGTCAAAAACTCGGTTACATATGCGAAAAGGTATAGCTTTACTGAAATCAAAGAAAATTAGAAGAAGGAGATGATGGTAGACAAACCTGAGTCGTTGCTCAAGTTAGAAAAACTCTATCAATTTCCCTATCAATTTATTCTTCAGACTTATCTATTAGAAAAACCCTATCACCCCCCTTCAGTGTTCTAACAAAGCTAAAAATCCTTAAAGTCGTTAATTTAGAACATAAGAAATGATGTTCACCGCTGAAACTTGATATTGCAACTCATCAAGTCATGTGGTGTGCAGTGTGCACAATTTCTGCCACTACCTAATAGCAGCATGAACAATCAAAACTCCATGAACATACTGATGATAGACATTTCTTTCACCATCCATTCAAACATCCATGAACGGGATTAATTGATAGACATCTCTCATATTTAACAGTTACCTCATTGAATAACAGTTTACTTTCTTCGCCTTCTTGCGTCTCCCTATGCCTGCAAAGAGCAAAAACAAATATGAATTTCAAATACACGTTACTACCGAGTCCACATCAAAGCTGCAATTTAAAAACAATATGAACATAAAGACTCATACACTATCTGATGCAATAAAAAAAAAGACATAGAATCGAAAGAGAAAATGTGCATATAGGTACGCAAAAGATTAAACATACCTAACAATTATAAATTTTCTCCAATTGTTGATGCTTCCGTTATTCTGTGAAGAAAATGTCCACCCTACCAAGAAATCAACTAAATCCCCAATCAGGATGATATTTAGAAAATCCCTAATTCATATGTGGACCTTCAACCCTTAAGAGTAGTGCCCTCGGTCACGATCAAAGCATTATTTCGTTAAGAGTAGTTCAGAATTACATACCTTTCTCGGCGACGACAGATTCCTTCGATTTCTGCTTCGGCTCGCTGGAGATGCTCCTCACGGACTGGGAAATCGATAAACCTGTATGCGAACAAATCGGAAACGGTGAAGTCGTTAGTCTCTCTGTGACGACGGAGCTTATCGTTCGCCATTGATATTAAAACAGTGAAATTCAAATCCAGCAAAGGAATCGAATAGCAATCGAGCCAGCAAAGCAATGAGCAAGGGCGAAAAAACAACATACCGCTGCGATTCAGACGGCGACGGCGATTCGGCGACCCACCTCTTAACCGAAACTGAATCTCACCGTTAGTGGGAGTGGGAAGGAGAGAGACGAATTGAGAGAGAGGGAAGTAGGTGGAGAGTTCAGTTTCAGATCGTGTGTTTTTATTCGGTCGTGTGTTTATTTATTTTTATTTTGAAAATTCACTTATTTAGGTTGGTGAGATCTAGGGTTGGGGTTGATTCAATCTAACGGCTGAAAAAAAGTCAACCGTTCTAATTTATAGAATAGATTTATTTGTTTAGTTGTTTATTTATTTATTTGTTTTATTGCGTTTAATTAGTTAGTTGGGCTTTTGGCCCGTAAGAGTCTAGGGTTAGGTTTGTTTTGCTATTTAAACAAGTTGTAGTTCTTCAGTTATTTTTATCGAATGAATTGATTAATGAATGAAATCTTTGTTCGATCATCAGTAGTTGTTAGAATAGCGCCGTAGGCTATAAGCTACGTGGTCAGTTTTGTCGATTTTCACAAAATCGTCAACCCCCGTTACCTTTTTGGTAACAAATTGGTGCTTTCATTGTTTCTGGCGGAAAAGATTTTTTCTGCGCCGTTCCCCACAACCCCATCACAGCCGCCAAACCCTTTGTTCATGTTTCTCGTCTTTTTCCACTAAACACCACCCTGCAACGTACAAACCCACAGCCACCTCTTAACCTCACCAAAATACAAGCCCTCACCACTTGTTTTGTTTCTCACCCGTGTGCATCACAACAACCCAGTAACTATTCAGAACCCACAAAACAGAGCATCACTTGGAGAGTTTACACTTCAATTGGTGTAGTCGGCATGACGAACAACGACGACGTTTCCCCAACCATGGGAGACCGGTTACTGGCGGCAATCGCGGGTCTGAAAACCACAGTCCAAGAATTGCAAGCTTCGATTCAGACAGTTGATACAAGGTTTGACTCCGTCAATACAAGACTGCATACATTGGAGCACGACCAAGCAGATTCTAAATCCGCCACAGCCGCCATCGATGCACGCCTAGCGGCTTTGGAGACCGGACATGCCAAGCTGCAGGATTCAATCACCGAAGTGCGGAGTGTGCAGGAGCAGGTGGACGCCTTGGCCATCGTCGAATCACGGCTTGTGGCCGTCGAGACTGGCCAGATTCGCCTTCAAGCCACTGTTGCAACTTTGAAGGCTCAGAACCCTTCCCATGGCGCGGACCTGCCAAGCTCGTCAGCCATGGCTTCTCCAGCCGACCACCACAGTCACCGGACGGTGACTCAAGCCCCGTCCCACCTACAGCCGATGTGGCCGTCGATCCCACCGAAGCCACCACCAGACCCTTACGCCGGTGCTTATCGCCGCCCACACAATCGATCTACTTTTCACGATGACCAGGCGGACGTCAATCAGTTCGACAACCTTCATGGGTTACTCCGCCTAAACCGGCGAGGCCGCCCACCCGACGAGGAAGACCCGAAGCCTTCTTCAGCTAGGGTTCACGATGGGTTGGTTTACTCCAGTGAAACTTATTTTGGGCCAGGTTATCAAAGTGAGTCCAATTCCACATTCAAACATTCAACTCCTCATTCAACAAGTGGTCCAAACCCAGACTACTATGACTATTATGGACTTAATTATGTTGTTGAGCCCAATTCACCCACTCTAGATGATCCAGACTTTGGGACATGTTACACAAGTGGGTCTTATTCAGCAGTTCAGTCCACTTATCCGACCCGCCTTGAGGACAAGGCGTTTTTCAACCGGAGGGGAGTTGATACGGGAATAAAGTCGCGATATCGTTACCAACCGAAGTATACCGATCGCTACTGTGAAAACATGAAGTGGCTTAATAGAAATAAGTCGTCATATTATTATTAATTATTTATTTGTTTAGTTGTTTATTATTTATTTGTTTTATTGCGTTTAATTAGTTAGTTGGGCTTTTGGCCCGTAAGAGTCTAGGGTTAGGTTTGTTTTGCTATTTAAACAAGTTGTAGTTCTTCAGTTATTTTTATCGAATGAATTGATTAATGAATGAAATCTTTGTTCGATCATCAGTAGTTGTTAGAATAGCGCCGTAGGCTATAAGCTACGTGGTCAGTTTTTTCGATTTTCACAAAATCGTCAACGCCCGTTACCTTTTTGGTAACAGTTAACTAGATGGAAATATGCCGAGGTTGTGCCCTTTGCATTAAAGTTTTACATGTGCATTACAAATATTTCCAGATTTCTACTACCCTTTCAATACTTTGAGCACCATATGATATTTTTACGATCCATGGTGCTTTAGATGTTATATCTCTGCAATTCAGAACTATTTTCAGTTTGATGTGTGTGGTTTGGACAACTAGCATATGTCAGCATGCATAAAGTATTCGGTGGTGTTCCGTAGTACTGCTTTAGAGTATTATTGTTTCTAAAATTGCTTTCATCTTCCTGGTTGTGCTCATGATGTTGCTATGGTTTGAGACTTATTGTTGGGGGGGGGGGGGGGTGGAGCGATTCGTAGTTTCATGCTGTGTATGAAACTCCCATGTCGAATACTACTGTCTACTAACAAGCAATCAAAGCACAATCGTTTACTAGTTGAGACTTGAGATGTTTACATCTGTTAGTGCTAAATAAGCTAAATGTCCATTGGTCATATGAGTAGATGGAACTATTTTTTCACAAGCTGGATTAGAAAATTAATGTTGCCTTCTTTCTCAATTAGGAAACTAGGCGATACCCCGCGCTAAAGCGCGAGGCTTTGTACCATATCCTGATATACAATTTAGACATTATAAACACCTATTAACTAAATTTCGACTAATACAAATGATGCATAAAATGAACTTTATTTCAAATCAAATGAAAATTTATAGAGTGCTAAATTTTTATGTTTGGTACATCTCCATTATAATGTCACGAAGCCGACATTCTTCCTTTGGAATGGGAAATTGGTCCAGATGTTTTACATTTTTCTTCTTTTATTTGAAGATATAAAATTTTAATTCTTCTAAAAATGTATAGACCTTAGTGAATGTTGTAGTAACCTTATATGAAATAATAAGAAAAGTTTGTACACATTCAAATTTGAATAGAATTCTTCTAATGCAAATGGCTTATTTTAATGCATGGTTTGTTCATCCTTTTTTTTTCAAACAAATTTGCATGATAAACATATTAGTTCAAGAAGATTCTAATAATATTTTTATATAATCAGCAGAATGGCTTCTAAAGTTTGTGTGCCTATATTATTTTAATTTATTTAACTTATTATAATATTATCATACACTCTTTACATCATTATAAAATATATTTAATATTCACATCATAAGATCTTAAGAGAATTTTCTAACATAAAATTAAGTAGGATAAAAATTGAGAAAATTATGATGGATTAATAAGTGAGGCAAATTTCTCAGAAAAAAAGAATGTGATGTCATTTACATACATGTAGATGCATAAATGCATGCAACATATGTTTTTGTGACGTCAATTCTTACAATTTTATTTTCATAAATATTTAACGTAAATACGACGTCATAATTTATTTTGTAAATATTCAACTATATAATATACATCAACCAAACATTCACTGAAGAATAATAATTTTAAATAATACTAAAATTTACTACTAAAGTTCGTGTACCTATAGTTTTTTTTTATGTTAATTATGCTATTATCATATACATTTTGTACTAATATTTAAAACATATTAATACTCAAGTCATAAAAACAATTTACATTATTACATAAAATGAAAATATCATTTTTCTATTCGGAGAGATGTGTTATATCAGAAAAATCATAAACGTGGTTCTACTTTTAAATGATTTATGAATTTATTATGCTATTATCATATGTATTTTGCACTAATATGTAAAATATATTTATATTCAAGTCATCAAATCAAATATAATTATTCAATGCTAATTTACTATTATAATATTGAAATGAGTATTGATTGCTCATGAGTTACAAACTAAAATAGTAACCTTCATATTATAATGACAAAGCAATAAGTAATTACATGTCAATTTTTCATTGGATTGATTATGAGAAAATAGACACATAGGTTTACACATGTCATGCTAATAATGCTTAAATAATGACAAATTGCGAAACGTGGTTTCACCTCGGGACTTTTCTGCTTTTATATTATATATAAGATAAGAAGCTTGTGGAGTATAGCATGTAGTAAAATTATGTGGCCCTCTTATATCAATTTGTTAAGTAATTGAATGCCTGCAATGCATAAAAGCTTCTGGAGTATAATATGTTGAGAAATTCCAGGTGTGTAATTGAATGGTTAATCAGAGTTACATTGACTTTCATACGTAGTGGAATTTCATTATATGATTTTATCATCTAAGAATACTCTGTTTGTAATAAGTCATCATTTCGTAACATAGAAGCAGTTCCTTCTATCTTTGGGGCGCAGGGTGAGCGTCAAATTCTTTCACTTTAAAGGTGTCATCAGACATTATGTCACTGAGCTATTTACTAGGATTCCAAGTTTCCAACTACTTAGTGGTAAGTATAACTGATTTAACAAAATTCACATTAGTAGAAAGGTATGGGTGTTCAGATGGTGATGCATACAATAAGACAGCAGTCAGGTTTAAAATGAACATCATCATTGATGTTATCAATTTTGTAATGAAATAATGAAAGTTGCTAGAAAGATTAAGTCGTGCTGAAAATAAATTTACTTCCTGTGCAGTTAAGACTTAAATGAGAGATAAATTAGTTTATTCATATAGATTTCCACGCTGCAGTATAAATAGAGTGGTTCTGATGTTTAAGAATCAATCCTTGTACGAGATGTCCTTCCTAAAGTAGTCTCGCTGTCTCTCTTCTCTCTTCAATGGGAAATGTTTGTTCATTCTCTTTCTATACTGCTTTGAAATCTGATCTTCTAAATAATTAATAGATCTAATAAGATAAACATCATCGTTGATTTTTCTTATTTCTCTACGGCGTTATGTAATCTGTCTTGCTGACTTAACAGCGTGTTGTACTAAAGAAATTAATTATATTCTTCCCCTAAGTAAAGAGGAGATGTTTGCTATCGAACTGTCAATTTATCACATACAGTCGAGAAGCCCAAGCACCATCCGCAACCGAAGCCATCACAGGCGCTGCCAACGCCTCAAGCGATAAACAACTCCATTATCTTCAAGAATCATTCAAACTAGAAGATCATGATGAGGACTGATATTCGACGAGAAAAAGCACACCATTATCTTGTTACTTGTTATTCGATTTATATTTTCTACGTTTAGGGTTTTGATATACAATCGATTATGCGTATAAAAATCATGGAAGATTTTAGGACAGCTATTTGGAGGCCAAAAGTATTTTTCAGGAGAATGATATATCTTGCTGAAGTATCTCAATCTCTCGTACCTTTCTGAAAATGCATTGCGCTTCTTGTGCTTATTTTAGATAAAAACTCTCAGTCTTCATGTTACATCCTCTGAAGAAAGTCAAATCAAGGTTAGATAAATTAAGGGGAATGGATTTTGAAAAACTTCACAACTTTGACTGGATAATTAGCCAATTAATGAGGCCATCCAGCAATATCATGTACTTCAAATTTTCATATTTTACTTCTGAAGGATTAGAATTGGCTTCCTGATCTTAATATTACTTTCTATCTTCTTGATTGTTTTCTCGAAGATTCCATCTCCTGGTTGGAAGTAGAGGATTGTATTCCCTCTAAGAGTTGTATTTCCCATGGGCGGGGCACGGTGCGCAGCGGGGCATTTTGTAACACAGGTTTTATTACTTCTCTTTACCATAGTTGTATGATTTTTATGATAATTTTTTGTTGTGTATAAGAACTACCAAACAATTTAAGGCGTAGTTGGTTACTTTTTGCTGTGTATACATCTCTAACCTGTACACGGTGAGAAATCAGATGTCCGTCAGTTATTGTCCGCTGTCAAGATGGGATAAGTCTTCTCTAAAAGTTCGATAAAACATTAGATTGGCTCCTCTTTTCTAAATTATGTGTTGTGATTGAAATCTGAGGGAAACGTACTGCTTAAAATAGCAGTACACATTAATCTTAGCGGCTGGGAAATAAAAAAATGTGTGCCACTCTGACAGATAAAGTGAATGCCCCTCTTTCAATTTTGTTAATTAGTTAAATGCAGAAAAAACTAAATGGTTGTGACCTTGATATCATTTATAATTTTTAAGTTTGTATTCCAATAGCAGTTGCGCCAAAAGGCCCGCCGTCCTTGTCAGGAGACATTCCATGAAATGTGTTATTTCCATATGCAGGTTGGTTAATCTATATTGTAGAAGTTAATTGTGGTCAACTGCGAATAGAATATATCTAAGTTATATGTAAAATAAGGTTTTTTAAAAAATGAATTCAATTTGAGTCATTTCCTTTTTATCCCCATTACTTTCAAAACAAATGTTTCAACTAAGGCTGAAATTACTAAATGGCAAAACCCAAGTACTATTTACGAGGGAAGAAAAAGAAAGATGTGATGGTCGAAGAAGAACAATTGCTCATGAAAATCCTTTATGACTTTTAACAAGAAGACGAAATAACATTTAAGTAATTTGGTAAGATTTTTTTAACCAACAACAACAAACCAGATTCATTTAACCAACCAACAACAGTTATCAAGAAGGCAAGAACATTGAAGGTATTTGGTAAACCATTTTAAGCAACAAAAAGTAAAACAACAATCTAGACATGAAGTAGGTTCTTCAAGGTGTTCGTTGCAGACTACCCAAAGTGTTGTGCTCTCAGGTTTTTTAGTGTTTACATGTAGATATTACTGATGTAAGCGAGCAACTCCTAGATTGTTCATAAATATGGAAGAAACACATCAGATCAGAACGATCCACTGTTTCTGACAAGTTGTTGAAATGTACTGCATTATCTTAGTTGTGCCATAAGGGAGTAGTTCAATGGGAGAGCCCTGAACCTTAAAAAATAGGGAAAAACTTGCATCTTCAACAGTGAGATATTTGGGGAAAGGAAAAACTACCTAAATTTTTATCAAGATTATGCTACTCTTTTTTATGATAGTAGGACCTTATTATTCTTAATTCTGTGACTGTCAGACTGATGGATACCGAATGGCACAGTACAAATGAAAAAGATGCATAAATTCTAAAAGCATTTCCAGTACACCGATTAAATAACGGTTATAGTTAGAAATAAGATTCACATTATAAAAAGCATCCCACACCTTCTTCAACTCTTATTTTAGTGAATCTATTCTAATTGAAATACAGAGTTACTGCGATTTTCATTACATTTTACATGAATTTTACAACTCGTAAAGTTGGGGATGTGCTGATAGTACTTGATTTCGGACATTTTCAAAGTCTAAAAAAACTCTCGTCTTTGAAATAGCAGAGAGGGAAACGTTAATAGTTCTAGATTGTAGAACGACCAGGAGGTTTAAGTTTATTACAAACTCTTCTCCTAACGTCTGATAAACTACAAAATCTCCCTGTATCGGGGTGTTCAACTAAAAGGTGTCCCTTTCTCGCAGAAAGGGCAGGCGAGAAACCCACAGTTGCCCTGCTGAAAACCAACGCCACCACTGCCTTTGTTGCTGTAGACGTGGGCTTGATAGAGAAACAACTAGAAGATGACGATGATGACAAATGTTTTAGTGCAAGGTTCTCGATTTGTGCTACTAGGTTTCGGAGTTTTCATATACAAATCGATAATGTGTAGATTGTGGAAAATCATGGGACATTTTATGTGAGAAGCGAATTAGAACTTAGAGGTAGCCTTGAGAAGATGTAAAGCAACCACTGGCATTCAATTTGTAAAATGTTGGATGGTTAGGATGGAGGTAGAGTTATTTAGGAATTACAAACTTGACGAGGTTTTTATAGTTTTACTGCAAAAAATAGACCTTGCAGAAGTTCTTTCTGTCTAACGTATCAATGAGGTTTTGACCTTTCCTATTGTTTTCCAAAAGTTGCATTACTCTTTATTGTATTAGCATTGTTTATTCTTTATTGTTTTAATTTATAACCTGATTTTGAAATAGGTGACTGTGATCAGGAAAGAAAAGGGAAGATTTTCTCTCTCTCTCTCTCTCTCTCTCTCTCTCTCTCTCTCCATCACAGCTACACATCTCAAAACCCTGAGCACAAATTTTACCAATAAACTACTATCCAAACAGGGTCATAGTTGGATACCCTAAGTAACATGTCATATTTAAGGGGTACAATGCTTTGGATGCAATATATCTGTTATGCAAATCCTTGCCTCAGTTTTATGACTGTGGTCTGGTGAAGTTGCATATGTGAACATTCAGATTTATCTATTCATAATGGTTTATTGATCCAAGAGGACTGAGAAGCGAGTAATACATTATCCTTCGATGATTTCCAGTAGGTCTATGTGGTTTGGTGAATTAGCATTATCCACGAGGACTGAGATGCGACCTGAGATTCGAGGACAACTGGTTGATAGTTTAGCATTGTATGCATCAGGGTGCCGAGCATGAAGCAGAGTGGCGCAATTAGTTAAACAGGATAAGTTACTTCTCTTGATCATAGTTTCCTGTTGTGTACGATAGCTTCCTAAACTATCAAAAAACAGTTAAAGCATTTTCGTTTACGATGCTCTCATTTGTAAGTGGTAATAGCAGATATGTCCATTTATCATTCTCAGCTGGGAGGAAATAAGGATATATGCGCAAGTAGGATGAGTAAATGAATGTACTGCTGCGAGTTGCGACATTGGTTTATTTCAACTTAAGGAAATAAGATGAGTATCACAAGTTAAACATGTAAAATTGATGTGGCTCTCTCATATCAATTCTGTGAAGTAATTCAATCGGACATGGCAGACAAACTTCTCGAAAGTTGTTCGTTATCAAATTGCCGGTCAAAAGTTTATTTATTTGTAGGGAAGTCTGAATGGCCTTAAAAAGTAATGGGAATTCATTAATGTTTAATCAAATAGGAATATTATGTTTGCTATAAGCTCTATCGTCAGATTTGAATAATTTTTCGGAGATTTAAGAGATTGAACCTAATTGTTCAGTCGAGAATGCTCTTACAAGACAGCCAAAGCTTAAAGAATGGAGCAGAAGATCTTAAGCGAAAATTGCATGTGATCATAAGTGTTGATTTTTATGTCTTCTTGTGCCATTTTTACGTGTTTTGTGCAATACTAGAGCTCTTAACTCGGTAAATTGCGAAAGAAATGGAACATTGGCTTTGACACATCAGTTGCAAGTTGAGCTGGAAGCTAAACATTAATTGAAGACAACAATTGAAGAGTTGACCGGAAGTTGCTGGCTGAAACCTAAATGAGAGTTGAACCAAGCTTTCAGAGCTTAAAGGAAAACTGCAGGAAAGAGAATCTGAATTTGAAAGTTTTACAGAAATGAATATCACGTTTATCCTCAAAGAGCTCCAAAGCAATGATGAGTCGTGGAAGCACGGAAACAATTATTGTCGTTTTGGAAAAACATTGCCACAAAACAACAATAATTGTTTCTGGGCTTCCACTAACTCATCATTGCTTCGGCACTCTTAGTGGATAAATGTGTGATTCAGTTCTTCAAAATCTTCAATTCAAATTATCTTTCCTGCAGTTGGTCCTTTAAGCTCTGATTGCTTGGTTCAGCTATCATGTAGGTTTCCACCAGCAATTTCCCTTTCAACTCTTCAATTATTGTCTCCAGTTTATGTTTAGCTTCCAGAACAATTTGCAACTGATCTGCCAAAGCCGATGTTCCGTTTGTTTTGCCATTTACCGAGTTCAGAACACCAGTATTGTATAAAACACATAAAAAATGGGACCAGAAGAATTGAAAGCAACACTTACTATGATCATCTGCAATTTTAGCTTAAGCTCGTCAACTGTAGTCTTTAAGCTTTGATGCCTTGTAAGAGCATTCTTGACTGATAAGCTTCTTTTATAGCCTCCTTAACATCACGTATAACACATCAATATAACAAATTAGTCTTGAGTTAGATTTTACGATAAACGAGAAGATAACAATACTTGACCTGCACTTTACCTTGAAGATCACCAATTTTTGTTTCCAGTTGCAGTTTAGCTCGTACTTGCCTTTTCAAGCTCGCATAACATTTCTAGTAGCCCCTCTTTCTCTCTCTGCAAATTTGGTTGAACCACTACTTAACAACTGCGTAAATGAAGCTTTTAAGATGTCAAAAAATTACAGGTCAATTATGGTTCGAGCCTTCTGCTCTATAATGATTTGTAGGAGATCATAGTCATCGGAGCCTATTCAATTCCTGAAAGTCATTTCACTTGGATTTTTCTCCTCTACCTTGTGCTAGTAAAAAAGGTAAGGCCATAAAAAGAAAATCATTAGTAATGGTTCTACTTTCACTTGGACGATTGCATTTGTTTGTATTGATATAAAAAGATAGCAGGATGTAACTAAATACTGATTAACATACAAAATTTTGGGTCATCTTTCCCCAAGTTGTTCAGTTAATCTGGAATTCACTATATTTTCCCGAATATCCTCAAGATATGATTTTTTTTTAAATAAAGTTTTTTCTTTTCCGATGTCGTACAATTGATGATTATGCGTGAAGAACGATAAGAAAGTTCAAGAGTTACCGATATGACATGTAAATATCTGTGTTGAAATCTCATGGGATAGGGACAAATAGAAAATATCTTCGTTGAAATCACATGGGATAGGGAAAAAATAGAAAATTAATCATAACCCCAAGAGGATGAAATACAATACTGGAACACAACTATAATTCATGATCAGCACTTTTCCAAGTTTTTGGTGAAAATTCCATCCACAACACCTACTCAAGACGTAACAAAGTATTACTCGAAGAAATATATAGAATTGAGGAGAGAAATTAGAAGAACAAGAGATTTACTAAAAACTGAAGAGTAGCAGTGAAGACCACAATAAAAGGTGAAATTATGATATTCACTGTTTCTACGGATTCCTAGGCTACCCATAGGGAAGGAAATCAGGATGGTCACGTGAGAATTCACAAATCTCGGCCCATCCAATATAGTACCTAGTACATTATGATCCGCTCTACAAAGCTAGCTGACCCCACCAGGTCAAATTTGTCCTATTCAGCCCGCATGCATACCTGACCAGTCTAGGGATACAGATAAATTATAAATTAACATACACGCATAATTGTCTGCACGCCTGTTGCACCCTTACCCCCGGGGGCGCGAGGTGGAGCTTGGATTGAAAACTATCAGGTTACTATGCTAAAAACCCACAATCACAAATGTGAGTCAAAATTTTATTTCTTTTTTGTTTTTAGTAAAAAATATATTAGATGTCAAGTATAAAACAATTCTCTACAAAAGGCCTTGTATAATACATACTATTAAAAATACGTTAGTAAAAGTTCGACTTAAAAAACGCGATTTGATTAATTCGAGTTTTCTATACGTACGTGTATAGTTCGTATACTAGTTATTCATTCGTAATAAAAAAATAAAGGTGCACTTCTTAGTATTTTTGCATATATAATGAGTTCTTTGTGTCACACATTGCCATCTTTTCATATTTTTATCAAATATTTAAAAATAATTTGTAAAACATGTACTCAATTGTTTATCATTTATGATATTTACGCTATTTACTCATGACTAATTACTTGTGTAAAATAATATCATACAATTCAAACTACTGCTGTAAAAAAAAGTTACTACGTATTCCCTAATCTTAAACATGTTTTATTTTAAAACTTAATAATATAACACATAAGACTCAAGATGCATGTACACACACACATATATTTAATTATAGCAATTTAAACTTAATATTTTGAAGTTTTATAATAATATTTGTAAACATTTATAACAAAAAATATTTAAAATAGATAAATAGTAAGAAAATATTTTAATAGTAAATAATTACTAAAAGTTACACTATTTAGGATGATAATTTATTCACTACAATATTATTTTCAAGAAGTTTTATTCGGAAGTATTGTACGTTAAAACGTGAAATACGAGTATTAAATTTTTTTGCTCAAAAATTCGAGTATTTTTCATTAGGTCAAGCAATAGTACGAAATACGGAAGTATTTTTCATTTATACGTACGGACGGGTATTAAACAGAAAATTTTTGAGTATTTACTAACTATGATTAGCGGTACGCTACTTTTTATTTCGTTAAACTGATAGTACTTGTCGTTGACTTCCGTCTATAATTTATATTGAAAATGCGTAAAGTACAATTTTGCCTATTATTTTCTCGCTCATTCTTGTTTCAGTCATCGATAAGATAAAGCCATAAGTTTATTCAAAACTAAAAAGTTTACCCTTTAGTATGAAATACAATTCACCTCTCTCCTTGTACATTCCACCACCTGTTATCACCTGGGTTTTCTTCTTTCAAATGTCCAAAAAAATTCCGCTCTAAATGGGTCTAGTGATTAGGATTTTCATGACACAATCTTGATATACTGGATTGTGAAAACCTACGAACCGGCTAAATCGCGGTCATCAATTCAGAATTCAACTTTTTAGAGAACAATCAACTGACTAGGCCGTAGTTCAATTTCCATGCTCTGTTGTACCACCGGCGACGAGTCAGTCGATTTCTTCCGGCGAAATCACCACCGCGATAAAATCGACGAAGAGTAAGGTAATCATGTTTTCTTCTGATTTTATACTCTGTTTACGGTATGATTTAGGTTATGTTTGCTAAGGTACTACTGGAGATCATCTGTTGTTGTTGTGGTGGTGGTGGTGAAAACAAACTAAAAGGTCGCAACCTATTGAATTAATCAGCAATACATGGAATTAGAATGATAGAAGCCCCACACTCTAACTGCGACTCGAATAATGCTTCTTGCGATGGATCTTTTTGGAGATTCCTAATTAACCAAGCAATGCCAGTGAGTCTCCCAAATTGTTAGTAGCACAATTGGAGGAAACCGAAATGTGAAGCAAGTTAACATCGGAGGTAGTAGCTAGCTAGCTTATTTGTTGCAGTTTGTGACTTTGCGTAGAACATTTATCATCCTCACAGAAGTCGAGTAAGAAAAACTCGTCCTAGTTGTCAAAGAAAGAAAGCAATTAAATATGAAACATACTAGAAGTAGGTGTGCACTAAATTTCCAATCAAGCTAGGTTTTGCTGAAAGTGAGCTATACTCGCAAGTTGCAACAAGCAAAGAAGTAGGTCTACATTAGGCGAGATTTTATTGAATGGGTTGCAAAGTAAAACATGGTAGAGATATTTGATATTGGGCCGGGAAGAGAGAGCCAGGAGGCTGTAAATGGGAGATTTTGGAAACAAGCGGTAAGATCAAACAGTAATGATAGTTTCAGTGATTTTAGCCCAATACTTAAAAAATACCAAAATTGCCCTGACTTACTCCTAGTGATAACAGTGATACTAGAACAACAAAATGAAAAGTTAGGTACTCCCAGAACTTTGTGTTCTGAAGTGTAAGAAACCCCGTGGGTACTACTAGTCTATTCCCTCTCTTTCTCTCCAAACTGACTTTTATTACTATTCATCGGGTCACTTTGATCCGATGATTTAGATAGCAATATGATACAATTTTTTGATAATATTTTCATGGTGTTGTAAAGTAAAAGTTGCTCTATTCTCACTCTCAATTTTGTTTTTAGGATTTCTCTAGTGTTCAAACGCGGTATTTTGATTGCTGCCTTTAACTTCAATAATGCACAAGAAAACAGCAAGCTTGCTGATTTTGACTGTTCGCTTCTACAAGTATCTTAATTTCTTTGCCAAAGGAAGTTCTTGGTGACAAATAGTGTAGGGTTGACTCATAGAAGACCGCCCTGATAATAAGGGTTTTTTCTTTTTTTTGACGTAGGACCCTGAGAGAAAAAGCTTATAAGTATTAGTGAAGTTCTGACCGGAGCCGTTATTTTGTTCCGCCTCTCTCTTCTCTGCCCTTGCGTGCCTGCGTGCTATCTTCCAGCTCATCTCATCAGTTGTTGTTTCAGGCCACCAACTGACCAAAAAAGTGATGGGAAGACCCCCTAAATATGGAGGAGTGCTCTTCCATTTCAACCCCACCGAGTTTCTCTCTTCTCTCTCCTCTGTGACAATCGTAAAAAACCCATAACTTTTGAAAAAAGATTACGTGTGAGAAATACCTATGTGTTTTTTTAAAAGTCACGAGTTTTTTTCGATGGTTACAGAGGAGAGAGAAGAGACAAACTCGGTGGGGGTTAAAATGGAAGAGCGATCCTCCACTTTTAGGAGGTCTTCCCATCACTATTTTTTTCAGCTAGTGGTCGGGTAACAACAACTGGTCAGCTGAGCTAAAAGATAGCACGAACGCACGCAGGGGAAGAGAAGAGAAATGCATAACAAAATTGCGGCTCCGGTCAGAACTTCACTGATTCTTATAAGCCTTTTCTTTCGGGGTCCAACGTCAAAACAAAAGGAAAAAACCCTTATTATCGGGGCGGCCTTCCATGCGTCCCAACCCTAAACTATTTGTCACCAAGAACTTCCTTCGACAAGAAATTATGCCTGTCTTCTGATTTTCAAATTTTAAATCCTATTTATTACAAAGAATATGGAGGATATTAATAGTAGCTGGAGTTGTCTGTATAAAAGGTTACTAGAACGAGCCGAAAGTTCTTCCATATTCAATTACCTCCAAAACACTTCAAAAACACACTTTACATGAAATCAAAAGTCTAACTAACCTAAGAACCTACTTGCCAAGCTGTACATGAATTTACACCCACACCTCCACTATATTCCATATTTGCTATATTACCCCCATTGTGTCTTTTTATCAAAACTAAAACTATATTATGCAGTATACTGTATACCTACTGGTATTATGCAGTATTTTAACACCCCCCTCAATTGAAACTTGCCAAATATGCAAATCCAATCTTTTGCAGCAAAAAAAAAAGGATAGTTGAGGATGGAGGCTTGGTCAGAGCGTCTACTAAATGATGCTTGGAGGTCACATGGATCAATTTAACTTTTCCTTCTAGGACTTGATCTCTCACGAAATAAAAATTTATCTATATATGTTTTGTTCTCTCATGAAATATTGGGTTCTCAGATATTTGTATTGCAGACTTGCTGTCACAATAAGTCATAGGGCGGCTTTTCAAAGAAATTTGTAAATCTTTCAAAGATATGCCAACCATTGTAATTCACAAGCTGTAGAGGCCAAGCACCTGCTTCTGCATAACTACTAGAAACCACATCTTGTTTCTTTGACCTCTAGCCAATAAGAGCATCTCATAAATACAATGAAATCCTATAAGTAAATCTTCTCATATCTACACACCCAGCCCAGTGAGAATATGAGAAAGCTTTAAGAGTAACATCCTTATTAGAGGGAAAAAAGGCCTTGCCCTTGATTGTGTTTGAAATATCTGAGAACTCACTAAGCTCCAATGAAGGTATCTTTAGGAGCTGAAACATATTGACTGAGCTTATTAACCAAATAGCTGAGATCAGGTCTATAATTGTAGAAGTACAACAATCTACTAATTAGTCTTTCGTATGCGGTATATCATTCCCGTGCAATTCTGCTCCCTGTACCTTTGTTACTTCCACTGCTGAATCCACGGGGGTGTTGATTGGTATGAATCCAACAAACTAGTATCTGGCAAAATATCTAGGGACAATATTATTTGACTAAAGTGATTCCTTAATCAGTCCTAGACTAAAGTAAATAGTTGTGCAAAAGGCGGTTTCCGCAAATGCCAGTAAGGATAAAAGGCACTTATACTAGCGTCGCTAACATACGTGCGGTGGTTTACCAAAAATGTCATTTTAATTTAGGGTGGTTCAAATGAAGGGTCGTTTTACTTACGGTTGTTCCAACAAGCGCCTAATCAAAACCTTTACATGTGAAAGTGTCCTTCAATGACACCGGAGGGA
Source organism: Linanthus parryae (assembly GCA_023055425.1). NCBI lineage: Eukaryota > Viridiplantae > Streptophyta > Magnoliopsida > Ericales > Polemoniaceae > Linanthus > Linanthus parryae. The sequence continues at coordinate 119,319,683 of JALGPY010000004.1, read as the reverse complement.
GTAAAAGTGTATTTTACCAACACTTAAATAAATAAAGGTTACTTTTTAGGATGTATCTCTTGAAGCCGATGTATGTCTTATGTGAATCACTTCGTCTTCATCTCCAGACGCCCAGACGGTGGTGGTGGGGGTGGTGGTTGTGGTTGATTCTTCAGGATAAAAAAAAAAGGTTGGCCGATCTTCTACGACTACGATGAATTCTGTTTCCTTGATTTGGTATAGCTATTTTGGGGGTAAAAAACCCTAATTTCTTATGAACAAGTGGCAGTGCTAATTTTGCAGCTATGTGACTATTGAATCCACCACAGCCTAATTGTTCTCTCTCTCTCTCTCAAATGAAGGCTCACACTATCACACACCCACGCTAATGTTGCTCTTTCCGGTGCTGGTTCAACACCACGAAATTGTTGATGATGATTCGTTGGGACATATTAGGAAGGTTGGTTGATTCCTTACAAACTATAAAGAGTTAGTACATGATTTGGCTCAAGTATTCGTTGTGATGATTATTTGTCTAAAATATCACCTACATAGAGGAGTTAGTACTAGGTTTAGTGATATCCTAATTATTAAATAGGTCGAATCATCATTTGTAGAAGATCTTGGGCCCAGTTTCACTTAGGATTGCAAGTGAGCATATCTGATGTTCATGATTTTAAAGTACACAATTCTTGCTGAAGTTTTTTTTTTTAATTTCCGAGCTTGTGTGAACTATTTTGTTATCCCATTGTGCACATATAATGGACCCATGCGGTAGCCGGAACATCTTAGGCTCCAAGTTAATATGAGTGCTTCCTTCGGATGGTACGTTGCGGATGAGATGAAACTGACTTTTAAGTGGACGTTAGAGTTGTTTAATAGTAATACAGGTTTAAATCGAATCAAATTTACTTACCGTTTCTAAGAAAGTTTTCTATCTTCTTGGTTGTTCTCTTGATGTTTCAGTGGTTGTATAATGCAAAGAAAATTTCGAGGGAATATCCGACAGCTTCAGAATAAAAGTTTCGGTCAAAACGCAGAATCAGGGGCAGAATTGAAGGATGTCAGATTCGGGCAACATTATACATTACATTGAGTGGAAACAATGTTCTAAAAATAACCCGTGATAAATCACGGGCACTGCCCTGATTTGGTCAAATTCGGTCATTTAAAGGTCGAAATTGCAAGTTTTATATTTTCAGTCATTTTTTTTCATTAATTGCGATGTAAATTTAACCCAACTTAGGTGGATATTTTTGCTGAGTTTTTTATTAGTTTAGAATTATTATTAGCATTAATTTTAGGATTTTTACCATATTTTGATAATTAGACTTTTTAGCTATTTATATCCGGCTTGTGGTTAAATTTCTGGTCAGACTTTGATTATTGAAATTATTCAGAACTCTAGAGAGCTGCGTGCCCTAGTTCTTTGCCTTTTCATTTGTTGATTCCGATGTGATCCCTCGCTTGGTTGTTTAACCCGGCGTCAGTTTGGTATCAGAGCAAGTTCGACTTGGGAGGAAGATCATCATCGACAATGGTGACGTCCTGGAGGCTGCGGGCAGGTTCCGGCTGAGGAAGCCCCCCAACGGGAACGTAACGTCCAAGATGTTATGATGATACAAGACTTGCAAAGAAAAATTGCAGACCTAACCCATAGCCTTGCGGTGCGGTATTTGCAGCGGCGAGTTGCAAATTTAACTCGACACTTAGCGGCACAAGAATTCAAGGTGTGCAAGGCCTTTGATCGAGACTCGCAACCCGCGTTCGAAATCCGCTACGACGGTGATTCCGGTGGTCGGAACGAGCGTTATGGAGGAGCGAGTTTGAAGACTTATGTTCCTGATTCTTCGGGTATGTGACGAATCGAGCATATTTTCCGTGATGCAGTTTTTTATGAGCGAATTTCAAATTCATGTGAACGTGAGCTGGATTGGACAAAACCTCCTGTTTACGATGACTATGGAGACGTAGACGACGAATTTACTGTTGAGGTATGAGCACTATTCTGATATTTCGAATCCCTATGGGGTAAATTTGGATTCTTCTCAATTAATTTGTTTATCAAATATGGTTATTGAAGATTAAGATGAGGATACTGATGAAGACGAGGAGGTGAAACATGATTTAAACAATTTAATGTTTTTCCAATTAAGCTCCCATCTCTTTATTGTGATCCGTTTATGATCGAGTCATTCACTCAAGATCCTAAATTGAACTCGAGGACAAGTTCTTTTGAACAAGGGGTGACTGATGCAGGAAGAATTTCGAAGGAATATCCGACAGCTTCAGAAAAACAATTTCGGTCAAAACGCAGAATCAGGGGCAGAATTGAAAGATGTCGGATTCAGGCAAAAAAATACATTATTTTGACTAAAACGACGTTCTAAAAAGAACCCGTGATATAACACGGGCACCGCCCTGATTTGGTCAAATTCGGTCATTTAAAGGTCGAAATCGCCAGTTTTATATTTTCAGTCATTTCTTTCATTAAGTAGGATGTTAATTTTAACCCAATTTCGATGGATCTTTTTTCTTAGTTTTTTATTATGTTATAATTATTATTAGCATTAATTTTAGGGTTTTTACCATATTTTGATAATTAGACTTTTTAGCTATATATACCCGACTTGTGGTTAATTTCTGGTCAGAATTTGATTATTGAAATTATTCAGAACTCTAGAGAGCTTCGTGCCCTAATTCTTTGCCTTGTCATTTGTTAATTTCGATGTGATCCCTCGCTTGATTGTTTAACCCGGTGTCATTGGAGACATACTGAGGTGGGATAGCTGAATTTTGACTTTTGAGGATAGCTGGTTGAGGATAGAGGATTGTCTCGGCTGATCATGGAGCGAAGTAGTGCAATTTTTTTTTCTCAGGTTTGTTGCTTCTCTGCATAAGGTCTCTATGATAATATCCTGTCATTAACATGTGCCAAAGAGTTATAAAAGTTGTTAATTGCAACCTGACATTCCTTAAATCTTTAAATAGTAAAAGTTCCAACGTCCATCCATTGCTCCAAGTCTCTATAATAGCTAAATTGTAGTTTGAGATGACACCAGTATCTACTTGTTCAAGTTGCTATGTTAGTTAGTCTCGGCTGTGAGAGAATGTGAAATTTTGTGCTCAAGTTTGATTGATTAAATGAATATGTCTCTTTTTCGCAACTCCGACTTGCCACATCAGCTATATGCGAAAATGGGAAGTTTGAGGGACGAATGAGTGTGTCCCTCGCCTTTCAATAATGTGAGGTAACTAAATTTTAAATGCGTTCTATACAAAAGAACGTGTGGAATATAATATCGTATTGAAACATACGATCTGTCTCCAATAAATTCCGTGAAGTTGAATGGATTTCATGTGTCGGATATATTTGGAATATGTTCGATTTGTCAAATATAATGATTTTTTCATAATAAAAACAGGCATACTAACAGATTTCTTGGCGACAACAAAACACGTTGCCTGCTATGGAGGTTAAGAAACTTTTGCACCTTTAGGAATTCAGGTCAGTGCCGCTCTTTCTCTAGTCAATTCATGTAGAAAAACCTCACTTGCCAATGGAATATATGATACTTCTATCATAGGAAGTTTGTCAATATCCAGTTCATTTTCAAGGATTCAAAGTTTCCAATTATATAAGGGGAAGTGAAATGGAAATAACAAATCCAAAATATGCAGATTTTTTGTTAGGATGAAAGTGTTTTGTTGCTTGGAAACTAGTTAGACATTAGTAAACTATCTCATTCTATGAAATGTTTTTTGCCCAAAGTAGATAACCCAAAATACCAATTTTGAACAAAATTGTGATAAATATTAACCAACCTATCCTGCGAAAGCACGTTAGCGGTAATGCACCTGGCTAGTAGGGTTGCCAAGATAGGTGCACCGGTAGCTGCTGAACCAGTTGATAGAAAGGAAATCATTTTTTTGTCGTATAGAATATGAGTTCGTTTACCTTTATCCCTGAGAACCAGGCGTCATCATCTTCTAGTTATTGGTGTCGGGAGGTGGTGGCTACGGTAGTGGAAGCAGTGTCTCGGTTGTGGCGTCGGTTGTGGCCGTGTGGCACTGATTTTCTCGTCCCTTTGCGAGAAATACACAGTTTGCTATCCATGTATCTTTTTTTTTGAAAAATCAATATATTTTCTTTCCTGAAGGGTAAATAATTGTTTGAGCTTAAATAAAAACATGGTCCTTATAGTTAGATTTCCGTAGCTTTTCTGATGTTAGATGAAGATTTCTCATATACTCAAACCTATAGCCCAATTTTTAACATAGAGCTATGAACGTTTCCATCTCCGCTATGAATTCAAACTTGAAAGAGTTCTGTTAGGACTTATGTATCTTTTCTTTAGTGTCAAGGAGCAGAGGTAAGTCAAGTGAGTTTTGGCTCTCCCTTAAAAGCCTCTCACCATATATGTGCGCCAGGGTTCTTAAAATATCGTGGACCTATCATCAAAGAATAGCATCGGTGTAGTGGCATTTGGGCATGTATGGCCATATATTTTTTTTTCTCTTAAATATCTCAATATTGAAGATATAGGAACTGCATAAAACTTATTTTTAATAACATAGTTTCATATGACCATTCTAGGGATTTTTTTTTTCGAATTTTAGTGTCCTTCTAGAGGACCTTTCATAAGGTTCACGACTCTCCCATTGAAACCCTTATGGTGAAACTGGGAATTGATTGTTGTTCCGGTGTTGCTCATGTGGTGTTCGTTGTTGGTTGCTTGTAAATGATTTTCCCATATACTTCAATGCTCTTCGTCTTCTTGTTAAAAGTCATTGTGGGCTTTCAGGAGCAGTGATTCTTCTTTGACAATCACATCTTTTTGTTCGCCACTTAGAAAGTTCATGGATTTTGTCATTTTGTAATTTTATATCCCTTTCCCTATTGAAACATTTGCGTTCACATCAGTTACCTTTACATTTCTTCACATGAAGAGCATAACCTGGATACACAGTTCCATTCACATTCAACCACATTTTAACTATACAACATAGATTCATCACCCTGAAATTGGAAATATAACATAGTCAAATATAATAGGGCATCTGCTGACTAGGCCAGCGGAACATTTGGTAGTGGCAACAACCCTTTCTCCGCAGTTGGAGCCTTCTTGTTGGGGACGAACTTGCGCATCCAAGCATCTTTCTTGTTGATAGTGAACTTGACCTTCTCCTTCCCCGAAAGGATGGCTTCACTATTGGAAGGTGAATGGAACACGATCCGAGCATAGTACGATTGTTCACCAGGCTTCACTTTCTGCATGTAGATGGTTTCAATACAATCCCCGAAAGACCTTGTTAAGAAGTCTCGCAACTCTTCCTCTGCAACCCTGTGCCCATTAGAAAATGTGACAAACAAGGTCCTCTCGTCGGGTTCCACCGGAGGAGCAGGTAGCTCTTTTCCACCAGTAAGAATTATGGGGTCAGGCAAGGATGAAATCATCCTATCTGTGTCATTTGAGTGCCTGGCTGCATTTCTTTTATCTGCTTCCTGCTTTATATCCATTAGTGTCAAATAACAGACTTCATATGTAACCTCAGCGAGGCACATTAGCACACTGGAACGGTTCTTATCAATGAAGTGGAAACTGATCTCTTCGCTGATTAGGAGTTTTGTTAGCCGGAGATCATTTACTTCTTGTGAAGAAAGTAATGGTCTGCCAGTGGTAAGGTATCTGAGGCATGTTATTGCCTCGTCAGCGATTGTTCGGATCATAACATTAGGGAGCGAGCAGATTGTCTTGAGGGTGTTCTTAAAGCCAAGTATCTCAAGACATAGCCAGAAGGCCATGATCTTCAAAGCCTCCCACGGATTGAGGCAAAGCTGGATAGCAAGGATTGTGTATAGCTTTCTTCCTAGTGTACTAAAGAGCACTACCTCCTTGCGAGCATCCATGAGAACCTACATGTACAACATTAAACAGCACTACAGAATTCAGAACACCATAGAGAGAAAAAAATTAACATTTTCAAATACATTTATAGGATCTCCAGCTACAAAAACATGCCTGAAAAGGAAGAAGAAAATAGTACGCCTGCTCTTAGGAAGGATATCTTGTACAAGGTTTGATACTCATACCTCGGAACCTCTTCATTATATACTGCAGTGTGGAAGGATATGAACAAATCAACTTAATGAACATTTAAGTCTCAGGGATATAGTGGTTGTGGAAGTAACTAGAAGAAGTTCTTTTTGGTTAATGATACAGGAATAAAGTCGCGATATCGTTACCAACCGAAGTATACCGATCGCTACCGTGAAAACATGAAGTGGCTTAATAGAAATAAGTCGTCATATTATTATTAATTATTTATTTGTTTAGTTGTTTATTTATTTATTTGTTTTATTGCGTTAAATTAGTTAGTTGGGCTTTTGGCCCGTAAGAGTCTAGGGTTAGGTTTGTTTTGCTATTTAAACAAGTTGTAATTCTTCAGTTATTTTTTTCGAATGAATTTATTAATGAATGAAATCTTTGTTCGATCATCAGTAGTTGTTAGAATAGCGCCGTAGGCTATAAGCTACGTGGTTAGTTTTGTCGATTTTCACAAAATCGTCAACCCCCGTTACCTTTTTGGTAACAAATTGGTGCTTTCATTGTTTCCGGCGGAAAAGATTTTTTCTGCGCCGTTCCCCACAACCCCATCACAGCCGCCAAAGCCTTTGTTCATGTTTCTCGTCTTTTTCCACTAAACACCACCCTGCAACGTACAAACCCACAGCCACCTCTTAACCTCACCAAAATACAAGCCCTCACCATTTGTTTTGTTTCTCACCCGTGTGCATCACAACAACCCAGTAACTATTCAGCACCCACAAAACAGAGCATCACTTGGAGAGTTTACACTTCAATTGGTGTAGTCGGCATGACGAACAACGACGACGTTTCCCCAACCATGGGAGACCGGTTACTGGCGGCAATCGCGGATCTGAAAACCACAGTCCAAGAATTGCAAGCTTCGATTCAGACAGTTGATACAAGGTTTGACTCCGTCAATACAAGACTGCATACATTGGAGCACGACCAAGCAGATTCTAAATCCGCCACAGCCGCCATCGATGCACGCCTAGCGGCTTTGGAGACCGGACATGCCAAGCTGCAGGATTCAATCACCGAAGTGCGGAGTGAGCAGGAGCAGGAGGACGCCTTGGCCATCGTCGAATCACGGCTTGTGGCCGTCGAGACTGGCCAGATTCGCCTTCAAGCCACTGTTGCAACTTTGAAGGCTCAGAACCCTTCCCATGGCGCGGACCTGCCAAGCTCGTCAGCCATGGCTTCTCCGGCCTACCACCAGAGTCACCGGACGGTGACTCAAGCCCCGTCCCACCTACAGCCGATGTGGCCGTCGATCCCACCGAAGCCACCACCAGACCCTTACGCCGGTGCTTATCGCCGCCCACACAATCGATCTGCTTTTCACGATGACCAGGCGGACGTCAATCAGATCGACAACCTTCATGGGTTACTCCGCCTAAACCGGTGAGGCCGCCCACCCGATGAGGAAGACCCGAAGCCTTCTTCAGCTTGGGTTCACGATGGGTTGGTTTACTCCAGTGAAACTTATTTTGGGCCATGTTATCAAAGTGAGTCCAATTCCACATTCAAACATTCAACTCCTCATTCAACAAGTGGTCCAAACCCATACTACTATGACTATTATGGACTTAATTATGTTGTTGAGCCCAATTCACCCACTCTAGATGATCCAGACGTTGGGCCATGCTACACAAGTGGGTCTTATTCAGCAGTTCAGTCCACTTATCCGACCCGCCTTGAGGACAATGCGTTATTCAACCGGAGGGGAGTTGATACGGGAATAAAGTCGCGATATCGTTACCAACCGAAGTATACCGATCGCTACCGTGAAAACATGAAGTGGCTTAATAGAAATAAGTCGTCATATTATTATTAATTATTTATTTGTTTAGTTGTTTATTTTTTTATTTGTTTTATTGCGTTTAATTAGTTAGTTGGGCTTTTGGCCTGTAAGAGTCTAGGGTTAGGTTTGTTTTGCTATTTAAACAAGGTGTAGTTCTTCAGTTATTTTTATCGAATGAATTGATTAATGAATGAAATCTTTGTTCGATCATCAGTAGTTGTTAGAATAGCGCCGTAGGCTATAAGCTACGTGGTCAGTTTTGTCAATTTTCACAAAATCGTCAACCCCCGTTACCTTTTTGGTAGCAGTTAACTAGATGGAAATATGCCGAGGTTGTGCCCTTTGCATTAAAGTTTTACATGTGCATTACAAATATTTCCAGATTTCTACTACCCTTTCAATACTTTGAGCACCATATGATATTTTTACGATCCATGGTGCTTTAGATGTTATATCTCTGCAATTCAGAACTATTTTCAGTTTGATGTGTGTGGTTTGGACAACTAGCATATGTCAGCATGCATAAATTATTCGGTGGTGTTCCGTAGTACTGCTTTAGAGTATTATTGTTTCTAAAATTGCTTTCATCTTCCTGGTTGTGCTCATGATGTTGCTATGGTTGGAGACTTATTGTTGGGGGGGGGGGGGGGGGGGGGTGGAGCGATTCGTAGTTTCATGCCCATGTCGAATACTACTGTCTACTAACAAGCAATTAAAGCACAATCGTTTACTAGATGAGACTTTGAGATGTTTACATCTGTTAGTGCTAAATAAGCTAAATGTCCATTGGTCATATGAGTAGATGGAACTATTTTTTCACAAGCTGGATTAGAAAATTAATGTTGCCTTCTTTCTCAATTAAGGAAACTAGGCGATACCCCGCGCTAAAGCGCGAGGCTTTGTACCATATCCTGATATACAATTTAGACATTATAAACACCTATTAACTAAATTTCGACTAATACAAATGATGCATAAAATGAACTTTATTTCAAATCAAATGAAAATTTATAGAGTGCTAAATTTTTATGTTTGGTACATCTCCATTATAATGTCACGAAGCCGACATTCTTCCTTTGGAATGGGAAATTGGTCCAGATGTTTTACATTTTTCTTCTTTTATTTGAAGATATAAAATTTTAATTCTTCTAAAAATGTATAGACCTTAGTGAATGTTGTAGTAATCTTATATGAAATAATAAGAAAAATTTGTACACATTCAAATTTGTATAGAATTCTTCTAATGCAAATGGCTTATTTTAATGCATGGTTTGTTCATCCTTTTTTTTTCAAACAAATTTGCATGATAAACATATTAGTTCAAGAATATTCTAATAATATTTTTATATAATCAGCAGAATGGCTTCTAAAGTTTGTGTGCCTATATTATTTTAATTTATTGAACTTATTATAATATTATCATACACTCTTTACATCATTATAAAATATATTTAATATTCACATCATAAGATCTTAAGAGAATTTTCTAACATAAAATTAAGTAGGATAAAAATTGAGAAAATTATGATGGATTAATAAGTGAGGCAAATTTCTCAGAAAAAAAGAATGTGATGTCATTTACATACATGTAGATGCATAAATGCATGCAACATATGTTTTTGTGACGTCAATTCTTACAATTTTATTTTCATAAACATTTAACGTAAATACGACGTCATAATTTATTTTGTAAATATTCAACTATATAATATACATCAACCAAACATTCACTGAAGAATAATAATTTTAAAGAATACTAAAATTTACTACTAAAGTTCGTGTACCTATAGTTTTTTTTTATGTTAATTATGCTATTATCATATACATTTTGTACTAATATTTAAAACATATTAATACTCAAGTCATAAAAACAATTTACATTATTACATAAAATGAAAATATCATTTTTCTATTCGGAGAGATGTGTTATATCAGAAAAATCATAAACGTGGTTCTACTTTTAAATGATTTATGAATTTATTATGCTATTATCATATGTATTTTGCACTAATATGTAAAATATGTTTATATTCAAGTCATCAAATCAAATATAATTATTCAATGCTAATTTACTATTATAATATTGAAATGAGTATTGATTGCTCATGAGTTACAAACTAAAATAGTAACCTTCATATTATAATGACAAAGCAATAAGTAATTACATGTCAATTTTTCATTGGATTGATTATGAGAAAATAGACACATAGGTTTACACGTGTCATGCTAATAATGCTTAAATAATGACAAATTGCGAAACGTGGTTTCACCTCGGGACTTTTCTGCTTTTATATTATATATATAAGATAAGAAGCTTGTGGAGTATAGCATGTAGTAAAATTATGTGGCCCTCTTATATCAATTTGTTAAGTAATTGAATGCCTGCAATGCATAAAAGCTTCTGGAGTATAATATGTTGTGAAATTCCCGGTGTGTAATTGAATGGTTAATCAGAGTTACATTGACTTTCATACGTAGTGGAATTTCATTATATGATTTTATCATCTAAGAATACTCTGTTTGTAATAAGTCATCATTTCGTAACATAGAAGCAGTTCCTTCTATCTTTGGGGCGCAGGGTGAGCGTCAAATTCTTTCACTTTAAAGGTGTCATCAGACATTATGTCACTGAGCTATTTACTAGGATTCCAAGTTTCCAACTACTTAGTGGTAAGTATAACTGATTTAACAAAATTCACATTAGTAGAAAGGTATGGGTGTTCAGATGGTGATGCATACAATAAGACATCAGTCAGGTTTAAAATGAACATCATCATTGATGTTATCAATTTTGTAATGAAATAATGAAAGTTGCTAGAAAGATTAAGTCATGCTGAAAATAAATTTACTTCCTGTGCAGTTAAGACTTAAATGAGAGATAACTTAGTTTATTCATATAGATTTCCACGCTGCAGTACAAAAAGAGTGGTTCTGATGTTTAAGAATCAATCCTTGTACGAGATGTCCTTCCTAAAGTAGTCTCGCTGTCTCTCTTCTCTCTTCAATGGGAAATGTTTGTTCATTCTCTTTCTATACTGCTTTGAAATCTGATCTTCTAAATAATTAATAGATCTAATAAGATAAACATCATCGTTGATTTTTCTTATTTCTCTACGGCGTTATGTAATCTGTCTTGCTTACTTAACAGCGTGTTGTACTAAAGAAATTAATTATATTCTTCCCCTAAGTAAAGAGGAGATGTTTGCTATCGAACTGTCAATTTATCACATAGAGTCGAGAAGCCCAAGCACCATCCGCAACCGAAGCCATCACAGGCGCTGCCAACGCCTCAAGGGATAAACAACTCCATTATCTTCAAGAATTATTCAAACTGGAAGATCATGATGAGGACTGATATTCGACGAGAAAAAGCACACCATTATCTTGTTACTTGTTATTCGATTTGTATTTTCTACGTTTAGGGTTTTGATATACAATCGATTATGCGTATAAAAATCATGGAAGATTTTAGGACAGCTATTTGGAGGCCTAAAGTATTTTTCAGGAGAATGATATATCTTGCTGAAGTATCTCAATCTCTCGTACCTTTCTGAAAATGCATTGCGCTTCTTGTGCTTATTTTAGATAAAAACTCTCAGTCTTCATGTTACATCCTCTGAAGAAAGTCAAATCAAGGTTAGATAAATTAAGGGGAATGGATTTTGAAAAACTTCACAACTTTGACTGGATAATTAGCCAATTAATGAGGCCATCCAGCAATATCATGTACTTCAAATTTTCATATTTTACTTCTGAAGGATTAGAATTGGCTTCCTGATCTTAATATTACTTTCTATCTTCTTGATTGTTTTCTCGAAGATTTCATCTCCTGGTTGGAAGTAGAGGATTGTATTCCCTCTAAGAGTTGTATTTCCCATGGGCGGGGCACGGTGCGCAGCGGGGCATTTTGTAACACAGGTTTTATAACTTCTCTTTACCATAGTTGTATGATTTTTATGATAATTTTTTGTTGTGTATAAGAACTACCAAACAATTTAAGGCGTAGTTGGTTACTTTTTCTGTGTATACATCTCTAACCTGTACACGGGGAGAAATCAGATGTCCGTCAGTTATTGTCCGCTGTCAATATGCGATAAGTCTTCTCTAAAAGTTCGATAAAACATTAGATTGGCTCCTCTTTTCTAAATTATGTGTTGTGATTGAAATCTGAGGGAAACGTACTGCTTAAAATAGCAGTACACATTAATCTTAGCGGCTGGGAAATAAAAAAATGTGTGCCACTCTGACAGATAAAGTGAATGCCCCTCTTTCAATTTTGTTAATTAATTAAATGCAGAAAAAACTAAATGGTTGTGACCTTGATATCATTTATAATTTTTAAGTTTGTATTCCAATAGCAGTTGCGCCAAACGGCCCGCCGTCCTTGTCAGGAGACGTTCCATGAAATGTGTTATTTCCATATGCAGGTTGGTTAATCTATATTGTAGAAGTTAATTGTGGTCAACAGCGAATAGAATATATCTAAGTTATATGTAAAATAAGGTTTTTTAAAAAATGAATTCAATTTGAGTCATTTCCTTTTTATCCCCATTACTTTCAAAACAAATGTTTCAACTAAGGCTGAAATTACTAAATGGCAAAACCCAAGTACTATTTACGAGGGAAGAAAAAGAAAGATGTGATGGTCGAAGAAGAACAATTGCTTATGAAAATCCTTTATGACTTTTAACAAGAAGACGAAATAACAATTAAGTAATTTGGTAAGATTTTTTTAACCAACAACAACAAACCAGATTCATTTAACCAACCAACAACAGTTATCGAGAAGGCAAGAACATTGAAGGTATTTGGTAAACCATTTTAAGCAACAAAAAGTAAAACAACAATCTAGACATGAAGTAGGTTCTTCAAGGTGTTCGTTGCAGACTACCCAAAGTGTTGTGCTCTCAGGTTTTTTAGTGTTTACATGTAGGTATTACTGATGTAAGCGAGCAACTCCTAGATTGTTCATAAATATGGAAGAAACACATCAGATCAGAACGATCCACTGTTTCTGACAAGTTGTTGAAATGTACTGCACTATCTTAGTTGTGCCATAAGGGAGTAGTTCAATGGGAGAGCCCTGAACCTTAAAAAATAGGGAAAAACTTGCATCTTCAACAGTGAGATATTTGGGGAAAGTAAAAACTACCTAAATTTTTATCAAGATTATGCTACTCTTTTTTATGATAGTAGGACCTTATTATTCTTAATTCTGTGACTGTCAGACTGATGGATATCGAATGGCACAGTACAAATGAAAAAGATGCATAAATTCTAAAAGCATTTCCAGTACACCGATTAAATTAAGGTTATAGTTAGAAATAAGATTCACATTATAAAAAGCATCCCACACCTTCTTCAACTCTTATTTTAGTGAATCTATTCTAATTGAAATACAGAGTTACTGCGATTTTCATTACATTTTACATGAATTTTACAACTCGTAAAGTTGGGGATGTGCTGATAGTACTTGATTTCGGACATTTTCAAAGTCTAAAAAACTCTCGTCTTTGAAATAGCAGAGAGGGAAACGTTAATAGTTCTAGATTGTAGAACGACCAGGAGGTTTAAGTTTATTACAAACTCTTCTCCTAACGTCTGATAAACTACAAAATGTCCCTGTATCGGGGTGTTCAACTAAAAGGTGTCCCTTTCTCGCAGAAAGGGCAGGCGAGAAACCCACAGTTGCCCTGCTGAAAACCAACGCCACCACTGCCTTTGTTGCTGTAGACGTGGGCTTGATAGAGAAACAACTAGAAGATGGTGACGATGAGAAATGTTTTAGTGCAAGGTTCTCGATTTTTGCTACTAGGTTTCGGAGTTTTCATATACAAATCGATAATGTGTAGATTGTGGAAAATCATGGGACATTTTATGTGAGAAGCGAATTAGAACTTAGAGGTAGCCTTGAGAAGATGTAAAGCAACCACTGGCATTCAATTTGTAAAATGTTGGATGGTTAGGATTGAGGTAGAGTTATTTAGGAATTACAAACTTGACGAGGTTTTTATAGTTTTACTGCAAAAAATAGACCTTGCAGAAGTTCTTTCTGTCTAACGTATCAATGAGGTTTTGACCTTTCCTATTGTTTTCCAAAAGCTGCATTACTCTTTATTGTATTAGCATTGTTTATTCTTTATTGTTTTAATTTATAACCTGATTTTGAAATAGGTGACTGTGATCAGGAAAGAAAAGGGAAGATTTTCTCTCTCTCTCTCTCTCTCTCTCTCTCTCTCTCTCTCTCTCTCTCTCTCTCTCTCTCTCTCCATCACAGCTACACATCTCAAAACCCTTAGCACAAATTTTACCAATAAACTACTATCCAAACAGGGTCATAGTTGGATACCCTAAGTAACATGTCATATTTAAGGGGTACAATGCTTTGGATGCAATATATCTGTTATGCAAATCCTTGCCTCAGTTTTATGACTGTGGTCTGGTGAACTTGCATATGTGAACATTCAGATTTATCTATTCATAATGGTTTATTGATCCAAGAGGACTGAGATGCGAGTAATACATTATCCTTCGATGATTTCCAGAAGGTCTATGTGGTTTGGTGAATTAGAATTATCCACGAGGACTGAGATGCGACCTGAGATTCGAGGACAACTGGTTGATAGTTTAGCATTGTATGCATCAGGGTGCCGAGCATGAAGCAGAGTGGCGCAATTAGTTAAACAGGATAAGTTACTTCTCTTGATCATAGTTGCCTGTTGTGTACGATAGCTTCCTAAACTATCAAAAAACAGTTAAAGCATTTTCGTTTACGATGCTCTCATTTGTAAGTGGTAATATGCAGATATGTCCATTTATCATTCTCAGCTGGGAGGAAATAAGGATATATGCGCAAGTAGGATGAGTAAATGAATGTACTGGTGCGAGTTGCGACATTGGTTTATTTCAACTTAAGGAAATAAGATGAGTATCACAAGTTAAACATGTAAAATTGATGTGGCTCTCTCATATCAATTCTGTGAAGTAATTCAATCGGACATGGCAGACAAACTTCTCGAAAGTTGTTCGTTATCAAATTGCCGGTCTAAAGTTTATTTATCTGTAGGGAAGTCTGAATGGCCTTAAAAAGTAATGGGAATTCATTAATGTTTAATCAAATAGGAATATTATGTTTGCTATAAGTTCTATCGTCAGATTTGAATAATTTTTCGGAGATTCAAGAGATTGAACCTAATTGTTCAGTCGAGAATGCTCTTACAAGACAGCCAAAGCTTAAAGAATGGAGCAGAAGATCTTAAGCGAAAATTGCATGTGATCATAAGTGTTGATTTTTATGTCTTCTTGTGCCATTTTACGTGTTTTGTGCAATACTAGAGCTCTTAACTCGGTAAATTGCGAAAGAAATGGAACATTGGCTTTGACACATCAGTTGCAAGTTGAGCTGGAAGCTAAACATTAATTGAAGACAACAATTGAAGAGTTGACCGGAAGTTGCTGGTTGAAACCTAAATGAGAGTTGAACCAAGCTTTCAGAGCTTAAAGGAAAACTGCAGGAAAGAGAATCTGAATTTGAAAGTTTTACAGAAATGAATATCACGTTTATCCTCAAAGAGCTCCAAAGCAATGATGAGTCATGGAAGCACGGAAACAATTATTGTCGTTTTGGAAAAACATTGCCACAAAACAACAATAATTGTTTCTGGGCTTCCACTAACTCATCATTGCTTCGGCACTCTTAGTGGATAAATGTGTGATTCAGTTCTTCAAAATTTTCAATTCAAATTATCTTTCCTGCAGTTGGTCCTTTAAGCTCTGATTGCTTGGTTCAGCTATCATGTAGGTTTCCACCAGCAATTTCCCTTCCAACTATTCAATTATTGTCTCCAGTTTATGTTTAGCTTCCAGCTCAATTTGCAACTGATCTGCCAAAGCCGATGTTCCGTTTGTTTTGGCCTTTACCGAGTTCAGAACACCAGTATTGTATAAAACACATAAAAAATGGGACCAGAAGAATTGAAAGCAACACTTACTATGATCATCTGCAATTTTAGCTTAAGCTCTTCAACTGTAGTCTTTAAGCTTTGCTGCCTTGTAAGAGCATTCTTGACTGATAAGCTTCTTTTATAGCCTCCTTAACATCACGTATAACACATCAATATAACAAATTAATCTGAGATAGATTTTACGATAAACAAGAAGATAACAATACTTGACCTGCACTTTACCTTGAAGATCACCAATTTTTGTTTCCAGTTGCAGTTTAGCTCGTACTTGCCTTTTCAAGCTCGCATAACATTTCTAGTAGCCCCTCTTTCTCTCTCTGCAAATTTGGTTGAACCACTACTTAACAACTGCGTAAATGAAGCTTTTAAGATGTCAAAAAATTACAGGTCAAGTATGGTTCGAGCCTTCTGCTCTATAATGATTTGTAGGAGATCATAGTCATCGGAGCCTATTCAATTCCTGAAAGTCATTTCACTTGGATTTTTCTCCTCTACCTTGTGCTAGAGAAAAAAGTAAGGCCATAACAAGAAAATCATTAGTAATGGTGCTACTTTCACTTGGACGATTGCATTTGTTTGTATTGATATAAAAAGATAGCAGGATGTAACTAAATACTGATTAACATACAAAATT
The DNA here is from genome assembly GCA_023055425.1 of Linanthus parryae. Taxonomy (NCBI): domain Eukaryota; kingdom Viridiplantae; phylum Streptophyta; class Magnoliopsida; order Ericales; family Polemoniaceae; genus Linanthus; species Linanthus parryae. The sequence goes on along the minus strand of JALGPY010000004.1, from coordinate 119,303,213 downwards.
TTGGGTCATCTTTCCCCAAGTTGTTCAGTTAATCTGGAATTCACTATATTTTCCCGAATATCCTCAAGATATGATTTTTTTTTTAAATAAAGTTTTTTCTTTTCCGATGTCGTACAATTGATGATTATGCGTGAAGAACGATAAGAAAGTTCAAGAGTTACCGATATGACATGTAAATATCTGTGTTGAAATCTCATGGGATAGGGACAAATAGAAAATATCTTCGTTGAAATCACATGGGATAGGGAAAAAATAGAAAATTAATCATAACCCCAAGAGGATGAAATACAATACTGGAACACAACAATAATTCATGATCAGCACTTTTCCAAGTTTTTGGTGAAAATTCCATCCACAACTCCTACTCAAGACGTAACAAAGTATTACTCCAAGAAATATATAGAATTGAGGAGAGAAATTAGAAGAACAAGAGATTTACTAAAAACTGAAGAGTAGCAGTGAAGACCACAACAAAAGGTGAAATTATGATATTCACTGTTTCTACGGATTCCTGGGCTACCCATAGGGAAGGAAATCAGGATGGTCACGTGAGAATTCACAAATCTCGGCCCATCCAATATAGTACCTAGTACATTATGATCCGCTCTACAAAGCTAGCTGACCCCACCAGGTCAAATCTGTCCTATTCAGCCCGCATGCATACCTGACCAGTCTAGGGATACAGATAAATTATAAATTAACATACACGCATAATTGTCTGCACGCCTGTTGCACCCTTACCCCCGGGGGCGCAAGGTGGAGCTCGGATTGAAAACTATCAGGTTACTATGCTAAAAACCCACAATCACAAATGTGAGTCAAAATTTTATTTCTTTTTTGTTTTTAGTAAAAAATATATTAGATGTCAAGTATAAAACAATTCTCTACAAAAGGCCTTGTATAATACATACTATTAAAAATACGTTAGTAAAAGTTCGACTTAAAAAACGCGATTTGATTAATTCGAGTTTTCTATACGTACGTGTATAGTTCGTATACTAGTTATTCATTCGTAATAAAAAAATAAAGGTGCATTTCTTAGTATTTTTGCATATATAATGAGTTCTTTGTGTCACACATTGCCATCTTTTCATATTTTTATCAAATATTTAAAAATAATTTGTAAAACATGTACTCAATTGTTTATCATTTATGATATTTACGCTATTTACTCATGACTAATTACTTGTGTAAAATAATATCATACAATTCAAACTACTGCTGTAAAAAAAAAGTTACTACGTATTCCCTAATCTTAAACATGTTTTATTTTAAAACTTAATAATATAACACATAAGACTCAAGATGCATGTACACACACACATATATTTAATTATAGCAATTAAACTTAATATTTTGAAGTTTTATAATAATATTTGTAAACATTTATAACAAAAAATATTTAAAATAGATAAATAGTAAGAAAATATTTTAATAGTAAATAATTACTAAAAGTTACACTATTTAGGATGATAATTTATTCACTACAATATTATTTTCAAGAAGTTGTATTCGGAAGTATTGTACGTTAAAACGTGAAATACGAGTATTAAATTTTTTTGCTCAAAAATTCGAGTATTTTTCATTAGGTCAAGCAATAGTACGAAATACGGAAGTATTTTTCATTTATACGTACGGACGGGTATTAAACAGAAAATTTTTGAGTATTTACTAACTATGATTAGCGGTACGCTACTTTTTATTTCGTTAAACTGATAGTACTTGTCGTTGACTTCCGTCTATAATTTATATTGAAAATGCATAAAGTACAATTTTACCTATTATTTTCTCACTCATTCTTGTTTCAGTCATGGATAAGATTAAGCCATAAGTTTATTCAAAACTAAAAAGTTTACCCTTTAGTATGAAATACAATTCACCTCTCTCCTTGTACATTCCACCACCTGTTATGACCTGGGTTTTCTTCTTTCAAATGTCCAAAAAAATTCGGCTCTAAGTGGGTCTAGTGATTAGGATTTTCATGACACAATCTTGATATACTGGATTGTGAAAACCTACGAACCGGCTAAATCGCGGTCATCAATTCAGAATTCAACTTTTTAGAGAACAATCAACTGACTAGGCCGTTTTCAAAGGGTTCTAGAAAAAAAGTTCTCGTTCACAAGTCTACATGAGGCGAGATTTTATTGAATGGGTTGCAAAGTAAAACATGGTAGAGATATTTGATATTGGGCCGGGAAGAGAGAGCCAGGAGGCTGTAAATGGGAGATTTTGGAAACAAGCGGTAAGATCAAACAGTAATGATAGTTTCAGTGATTTTAGCCCAATACTTAAAAAATACCAAAATTGCCCTGACTTACTCCTAGTGATAACAGTGATACTAGAACAACAAAATGAAAAGTTAGGTACTCCCAGAACTTTGTGTACTGAAGTGTAAGAAACCCCGTGGGTACTACTAGTCTGTTCCCTCTCTTTCTCTCCAAACAGACTTTTATTACTATTCATTGGGTCACTTTGATCCGATGATTTAGATAGCAATATGATACAATTTTTTGATAATATTTTCATGGTGTTGTAAAATAAAGTTGCTCTATTATACGGTGAAAAAATTATCAAAATGTTACATCGTTTTGAGATCCAAATTTCCTGATCAAAGTAACTCAGATACGAGTCAAAAAGTCATAATAGAGAGAAAGAGAGGGAACAGGGGTGGTACAGAAGGGGGCGTTGTCGTTCTTTTCTCACTCTCAATTTTGTTTTTAGGATTTCTCTAGTGTTCAAACGCGGTATTTTGATTGCTGCCTTTAACTTCAATAATGCACAAGAAAACAGCAATCTTGCTGATTTTGACTGTTTGCTTCTACAAGTATCTTAATTTCTTTGCCAAAGGAAGTTCTTGGTGACAAATAGTGTAGGATTGACTCATAGAAGACCGCCCTGATAATAAGGGTTTTTTCTTTTTTTTGACGTAGGACCCTGAGAGAAAAAGCTTATAAGTATTAGTGAAGTTCTGACCGGAGCCGTTATTTTGTTCCGCCTCTCTCTTCTCTGCCCTTGCGTGCCTGCGTGCTATCTTCCAGCTCATCTCATCAGTTGTTGTTTCAGGCCACCAACTGACCAAAAAAGTGATGGGAAGACCCCCTAAATATGGAGGAGTGCTCTTCCATTTCAACCCCACCGAGTTTCTCTCTTCTCTCTCCTCTGTGACAATCGTAAAAAACCCATAACTTTTGAAAAAAGATTACGTGTGAGAAATACCTATGTGTTTTTTTAAAAGTCACGAGTTTTTTTCGATGGTTACAGAGGAGAGAGAAGAGACAAACTCGGTGGGGGTTAAAGTGGAAGAGCGATCCTCCACTTTTAGGAGGTCTTCCCATCACTATTTTTTTCAGCTAGTGGTCGGGTAACAACAACTGGTCAGCTGAGCTAAAAGATAGCACGAACGCACGCAGGGGAAGAGAAGAGAAATGCATAACAAAATTGCGGCTCCGGTCAGAACTTCACTGATTCTTATAAGCCTTTTCTTTCGGGGTCCAACGTCAAAACAAAAGGAAAAAACCCTTATTATCGGGGCGGCCTTCCATGCGTCCCAACCCTAAACTATTTGTCACCAAGAACTTCCTTCGACAAGAAATTATGCCTGTCTTCTGATTTTCAAATTTTAAATCCTATTTATTACAAAGAATATGGAGGATATTAATAGTAGCTGGAGTTGTCTGTATAAAAGGTTACTAGAACGAGCGGAAAGTTCTTCCATATTCAATTACCTCCAAAACACTTCAAAAACACACTTTACAGGAAATCAAAAGTCTAACTAACCTAAGAACCTACTTGCCAAGCTGTACATGAATTTACACCCACACCTCCACTATATTCCATATTTGCTATATTACCCCCATTGTTTCTTTTTATCAAAACTAAAACTATATTATGCAGTATACTGTATACCTACTGGTATTATGCAGTATTTTAACACCCCCCTCAATTGAAACTTGCCAAATATGCAAATCCAATCTTTTGCAGCAAAAAAAAAAAAGGATAGTTGAGGATGGAGGCTTGGTCAGAGCGTCTACTAAATGATGCTTGGAGGTCACATGGATCAATCTAACTTTTCCTTCTAGGACTTGATCTCTCACGAAATAAAAATTTATCTATATATGTTTTGTTCTCTCATGAAATATTGGGTTCTCAGATATTTGTATTGCAGACTTGCTGTCACAATAAGTCATAGGGCGGCTTTTCAAAGAAATTTGTAAATCTTTCAAAGATATGCCAACCATTGTAATTCACAAGCTGTAGAGGCCAAGCACCTGCTTCTGCATAACTACTAGAAACCACATCGTGTTTCTTTGACCTCTAGCCAATAAGAGCATCTCATAAATACAATGAAATCCTAGAAGTAAATCTTCTCATATCTACACACCCAGCCCAGTGAGAATATGAGAAAGCTTTAAGAGTAACATCCTTATTAGAGGGAAAAAAGGCCTTGCCCTTGATTTTGTTTGAAATATCTGAGAACTCACTAAGCTCCAATGAAGGTATCTTTAGGAGCTGAAACATATTGACTGAGCTTATTAACCAAATAGCTGAGATCAGGTCTACAATTGTAGAAGTACAACAATCTACCAATTAGTCTTTTGTATGCGGTATATCATTCCCGTGCAGTTCTGCTCCCTGTAACTTTGTTACTTCCACTGCTGAATCCACGGGGGTGTTGATTGGTATGAATCCAACAAACTAGTATCTGTCAAAATATCTAGGGACAATATTATTTGACATAAAGTGATTCCTTAATCAGTCCTAGACTAAAGTAAATAATTGTGCAAAAGGCGGTTTCCGCAAGTGCCAGTAAGGATAAAAGGCACTTATACTAGCGTCGCTAACATACGTGCGGTGGTTTACCAAAAATGTCATTTTAATTTAGGGTGGTTCAAATGAAGGGTCGTTTTACTTACGGTTGTTCCAACAAGCGCCTAATCAATACCTTTACATGTGAAAGTGTCCTTCAATGACACCGGAGGGAGTAAAAGTGTACTTTACCCACACTTAAATAAATAAAGGTTACTTTTTAGGATGTATCTCTTGAAGCCGATGTATGTCTTATGTGAATCACTTCGTCTTCATCTCCAGACGCCCAGACGGTGGTGGTGGTGGTTGTGGTTGATTCTTCAGGATAAAAAAAAAGATTGGCCGATCTTCTACGACTACGATGAATTCTGTTTCCTTGATTTGGTATAGCTATTTTGGGGGTAAAAAACCCTAAGTTCATATGAACAAGTGGCAGTGCTAACTTTGCAGCTATGTGACTATTGAATCCACCACAGCCTAATTGTTCTCTCTCTCTCTCAAATGAAGGCTCACACTATCACACACCCACGCTGATGTTGCTGTTTCCGGTGCTGGTTCAACACCACGAAATTGTTGATGATGATTCGTTGGGACATATTAGGAAGGTTGGTTGATTCCTTACAAACTATAAAGAGTTAGTACATGATTTGGCTCAAGTATTCGTTGTGATGATTATTTTTCTAAAATATCACCTACATAGAGGAGTTAGTACTAGGTTTAGTGATATCCTAATTATTAAATAGGTCGAATCATCATTTGTAGAAGATCTTGGGCCCAGTTTCACTTAGGATTGCAAGTGAGCATATCTGATGTTCATTATTTTAAAGTACACAATTCTTGCTGAAGTTTTTTTTTAATTTCCGAGCTTGTGTGAACTATTTTGTTATCCCATTGTGCACATATAATGGACCCATGCGGTAGCCGGAACATCTTAGGCTCCAAGTTAATATGAGCGCTTCCTTCGGATGGTACGTTGTGGATGAGATGAAACTGACTTTTAAGTGTACGTTACAGTTGTTTAATAGTAATACAGGTTTAAATCGAATCAAATTTACTTACCGTTTCTAAGAAAGTTTTCTATCTTCTTGGTTGTTCTCTTGATGTTTCAGTGGTTGGATAATGCAAAGAAAATTTCGAGGGAATATCCGACAGCTTCAGAATAAAAGTTTCGGTCAAAACGCAGAATCAGGGGCAGAATTGAAGGATGTTAGATTCGGGCAAAATTATACATTACATTGAGTGGAAACAATGTTCTAAAAATAACCTGTGATAAATCACGGGCACTGCCCTGATTTGGTCAAATTCGGTCATTTAAAGGTCGAAATTGCAAGTTTTATATTTTCAGTCATTTTTTTTCATTAATTGCGATGTTAATTTTAACCCAATTTAGGTGGATATTTTTGCTGAGTTTTTTATTAGTTTAGAATTATTATTAGCATTAATTTTAGGATTTTTACCATATTTTGATAATTAGACTTTTAAGCTATTTATATCCGGCTTGTGGTTAAATTTCTGGTCAGACTTTGATTATTGAAATTATTTAGAACTCTAGAGAGCTGCGTGCCCTAATTCTTTGTCTTTTCATTTGTTGATTCCGATGTGATCCTTCGCTTGGTTGTTTAACCCGGCGTCAGTTTGGTATCAGAGCAAGTTCGACTTGGGAGGAAGATCATCATCGACAATGGTGACGTCCTGGAGGCTGCGGGCAGGTTCCGGATGAGGAAGCCCCCCAACGGGAACGTAACGTCCAAGATGTTATGATGATACAAGACTTGCAAAGAAAAATTGCAGACCTAACCCATAGCCTTGCGGTGCGGTATTTTCAGCGGCGAGTTGCAAATTTAACTCGACACTTAGCGGTACAGGAATTCAAGGTGTGCAAGGCCTTTGATCGAGACTCGCAACCCGCGTTCGAAATCCGCTACGACGGTGATTCCGGTGGTCGGAACGAGCGTTATGGAGGAGCGAGTTTGAAGACTTATGTTCCTGATTCTTCGGGTATGTGACGAATCGAGCATATTTTCCGTGATGCAGTTTTTTATGAGCGAATTTCAAATTCATGTGAACGTGAGGTGGATTGGACAAAACCTCCTGTTTACGATGACTATGGAGACGTAGATGACGAATTTACTGTTGAGGTACGAGCACTATTCTGATATTTCGAATCCCTATGGGGTAAATTTGGATTCTTCTCAATTAATTTGTTTATCAAATATGGTTATTGAAGATTAAGATGAGGATACTGATGAAGACGAGGCGGTGAAACATGATTTAAACAATTTAATGTTTTTCCAATTAAGCTCCCATCTCTTTATTGTGATCCGTTTATGATCGAGTCATTCACTCAAGATCCTAAATTGAACTCAAGGACAAGTTCTTTTGAACAAGGGGTGACTGATGCAGGAAGAATTTCGAAGGAATATCCGACAGCTTCAGAAAAACAGTTTCGGTCAAAACGCAGAATCGGGGGCGGAATTGAAAGATGTCGGATTCGGGCAAAAAAATACATTATTTTGACTGAAAACGACGTTCTAAAAAGAATCCGTGATACAACACGGGCACCGCCCTGATTTTGTCAAATTCGGTCATTTAAAGGTCGAAATCGCCAGTTTTATATTTTCAGTCATTTCTTTCATTAAGTAGGATCTTAATTTTTACCCAATTTCGATGGATCTTTTTTCTGAGTTTTTATTATGTTATAATTATTATTAGCATTAATTTTAGGATTTTTACCATATTTTGATAATTAGACTTTTTAGCTATTTATACCCGACTTGTGGTTAATTTCTGATCAGAATTTGATTATTGAAATTATTCAGAACTCTAGAGAGCTTCGTGCCCTAATTCTTTGCCTTTTCATTTGTTGATTTCGATGTGATCCCTCTCTTGATTGTTTAACCCGGCGTCATTGGAGACATACTGAGGTGGGATAGCTGAATTTTGACTTTTGAGGATAGCTGGTTGACGATAGAGGATTGTCTCGGCTGATCATGGAGCGAAGTAGTGCAATTTTTTTTTCTCAGGTTTGTTGCTTCTCTGCATAAGGTCTCTATGATAATATCCTGTCATTAACATGTGCCAAAGAGTTATAAAAGTTGTTAATTGCAACCTGACATTCCTTAAATCTTTAAATAGTAAAAGTTCCAACGTCCATCCATTGCTCCAAGTCTCTATAATAGCTAAATTGTAGTTTGAGATGACACCAGTATCTACTTGTCCAAGTTGCTATGTTAGTTAGTCTCGGCTGTGAGAGAATGTGAAATTTTGTGCTCAAGTTTGATTGATTAAATGAATATGTCTCTCTTTCGACTTGCCACATCAGCTATATGCGAAAATGGGAAGTTTGAGGGACGAATGAGTGTGTCCCTCGCCTTTCAATAATGTGAGGTAACTAAAATTTAAATGCGTTCTATACAAAAGAACGTGTGGAATATATTATCGTATTGAAACATCCGATCTGTCTCCAATAAATTCCGTGAAGTTGAATGGATTTCATGTGTCGGATATATTTGGAATATGTTCGATTTGTCAAATATAATGATTTTTTCAGAATAAAAACAGGCATACTAACAGATTTCATAGCGACAACAAAACACGTTGCCTGCTATGGAGGTTAAGAAACTTTTGCACCTTTAGGAATTCAGGTCAGTGCCCCTCTTTCTCTAGTCAATTCATGTAGAAAAAGCTCACTTGCCAATGGAATATATGATACTTCTATCATAGGAAGTTTGTCAATATCCAGTTCATTTTCGAGGATTCAAAGTTTCCAATTATATAAGGGGAAGTGAAATGGAAATAACGAATCCAAAATATGCAGAATTTTTGTTAGGATGAAAGTGGTTTGTTGCTTGGAAACTAGTTAGACATTAGTAAACTATCTCATTCTATGAAATGTTTTTTGCCCAAAGTAGATAACCCAAAATCTCCCATGATTTTCTACAGATAATCGATTGTATACCAAAATGCTAAAAATAGAAACACAATTTGAACAAAATCGTGATAAATATTAACCAACCTATCCTGCGAAAGCACGTTAGCGGTAATGCACCTGGCTAGTAGGGTTGCCAAGATAGGTGCACCGGTAGCTGCTGAACCAGTTGATAGAAAGGAAATCATTTTTTTGTCGTATAGAATAGGAGTTCGTTTACCTTTATCCCTGAGAACCAGGCGTCATCATCATCTAGTTATTGGTGTCGGGAGGTGGTGGCTACGGTAGTGGAAGCAGTGTCTCGGTGGTGGCGTCGGTTGTGGCCGTGTGGCACTGATTTTCTCGTCCCTTTGCGAGAAATACACAGTTTGCTATCCATGTACTTTTTTTTTTTTGAAAAATCAATATATTTTCTTTCCTGAAGGGTAAAATAATTGTTTGAGCTTAAATAAAAACATGGTCCTTATAGTTAGATTTCCGTAGCTTTTCTGATGTTAGATGAAGATTTCTCATATACTTAAACCTATAGTCCAATTTTTAACATAGAGCTATGAACGTTTCCATCTCCGCTACGAATTCAAACTTGAAAGAGTTCTGTTAGGACTTATGTATCTTTTCTTTAGTGTCAAGGAGCAGAGGTAAGTCAAGTGAGTTTTGGCTCTCCCTTAAAAGCCTCTCACCATATATGTGCGCCAGGGTTCTTAAAATATCGTGGACCTATCATCAAAGAATAGCATCGGTGTAGTGGCATTTGGGCATGTTTGGCCATATATTTTTTTTTCTCTTAAATATCTCAATATTGAAGATATAGGAACTGCATAAAACTTATTTTTAATAACATAGTTTAATATGACCATTCTAGGGATTTTTTTTTTCGAATTTTAGTGTCCTTCTAGAGGACCTTTCATAAGGTTCACGACTCTCCCATTGAAACCCTTATGGTGAAACTGGGAATTGATTGTTGTTCCGGTGTTGCTCATGTGGTGTTCGTTGTTGGTTGCTTGTAAATGATTTTCCCATATACTTCAATGCTCTTCGTCTTCTTGTTAAAAGTCATTGTGGGCTTTCAGGAGCAGTGATTCTTCTTTGACAATCACATCTTTTTGTTCGCCACTTAGAAAGTTCATGGATTTTGTCATTTTGTAATTTTATATCCCTTTCCCTATTGAAACATTTGCGTTCACATCAGTTACCTTTACATTTCTTCACATGAAGAGCATAACCTGGATACACAGTTCCATTCACATTCAACCACATTTTAACTATACAACATAGATTCATCACCCTGAAATTGGAAATATAACATAGTCAAATATAATAGGGCATCTGCTGACTAGGCCAGCGGAACATTTGGTAAGGGCAACAACCCTTTCTCCGTAGTTGGAGCCTTCTTGTTGGGGACGAACTTGCGTATCCAAGCATCTTTTTTGTTGATAGTGAACTTGACCTTCTCCTTCCCCGAAAGGATGGCTTCACTATTGGAAGGTGAATGGAACACGATCCGAGCATAGTACGATTGTTCACCAGGCTTCACTTTCTGCATGTAGATGGTTTCAATACAATCCCCGAAAGACCTTGTTAAGAAGTCTCGCAACTCTTCCTCTGCAACCCTGTGCCCATTAGAAAATGTGACAAACAAGGTCCTCTCGTCGGGGTCCACCGGAGGAGCAGGTAGCTCTTTTCCACCAGTAAGAATTATGGGGTCAGGCAAGGATGAAATCATCCTATCTGTGTCATTTGAGTGCCTGGCTGCATTTCTTTTATCTACTTCCTGCATTATATCCATTAGTGTCAAATAACAGACTTCATATGTAACCTCAGCGAGGCACATTAGCACACTGGAACGGTTCTTATCAATGAAGTGGAAACTGATCTCTTCGCTGATTAGGAGTTTTGTTAGCCGGAGATCATTTACTTCTTGTGAAGAAAGTAATGGTCTGCCAGTGGTAAGGTATCTGAGGCATGTTATTGCCTCGTCAGCGATTGTTCGGATCATAACATTAGGGAGCGAGCGGATTGTCTTCAGGGTGTTCTTAAAGCCAAGTATCTCAAGACATAGCCAGAAGGCCATGATCTTCAAAGCCTCCCACGGATTGAGGCAAAGCTGGATAGCAAGGATTGTGTATAGCTTTCTTCCTAGTGTACTAAAGAGCACTACCTCCTTGCGAGCATCCATGAGAACCTACATGTACAACATTAAACAGCACTGCAGAATTCAGAACACCATAGAGAGAAAAAAATTAACATTTTCAAATACATTTATAGGATCTCCAGCTACAAAAACATGCCTGAAAAGGAAGAAGAAAATAGTACACCTGCTCTTAGGAAGGATATCTTGTACAAGGTTTGATACTCATACCTCGGAACCCCTTCATGTTATACTGCAGTGAGGAAGGATATGAACAAATCAACTTAATGAACATTTAAGTCTCAGGGATATAGTGGTTGTAGAAGTAACTAGAAGAAGTTCTTTTTGGTTAACTAGATGGAAATATGCCGAGGTTGTTCCCTTTGCATTAAAGTTTTACATGTGCATTACAAATATTTCCAGATTTCTACTACCCTTTCAATACTTTGAGCACCATATGATATTTTTACGATCCATGGTGCTTTAGATGTTATATCTCTGCAATTCAGAACTATTTTCAGTTTGATGTGTGTGGTTTGGACAACTAGCATATGTCAGCATGCATAAAGTATTCGGTGGTGTTCCGTAGTACTGCTTTAGAGTATTATTGTTTCTAAAATTGCTTTCATCTTCCTGGTTGTGCTCATGATGTTGCTATGGTTGGAGACTTTTTGTTGGGGGGGGGGGGGGGTGGAGCGATTCGTAGTTTCATGCTGTGTATGAAACTCCCATGTCGAATACTACTGTCTACTAACAAGCAACTAAAGCACAATCGTTTACTAGTTGAGACTTGAGATGTTTACATCTGTTAGTGCTAAATAAGCTAAATGTCCATTGGTCATATGAGTAGATGGAACTATTTTTGCACAAGCTGGATTAGAAAATTAATGTTGCCTTCTTTCTCAATTAAGGAAATAAGAAGCTTGTGGAGTATAGCATGTAGTAAAATTATGTGGCCCTCTTATATCAATTTGTTAAGTAATTGAATGCCTGCAATGCATAAAAGCTTCTGGGGTATAATATGTTGTGAAATTCCAGGTGTGTAATTGAATGGTTAATCAGAGTTACATTGACTTTCATACGTAGTGGAATTTCATTATATGATTTTATCATCTAAGAATACTCTGTTTGTAATAAGTCATCATTTCGTAACATAGAAGCAGTTCCTTCTATCTTTGGGGCGCAGGGAGAGCGTCAAATTCTTTCACTTTAAAGGTGTCATCAGACATTATGTCACTGAGCTATTTACTAGGATTCCAAGTTTCCAACTACTTAGTGGTAAGTATAACTGATTTAACAAAATTCACATTAGTAAAAAGGTATGGGTGTTCAGATGGTGATGCATACAATAAGACAGCAGTCAGGTTTAAAATGAACATCATCATTGATGTTATCAATTTTGTAATGAAATAATGAAAGTTGCTAGAAAGATTAAGTCGTGCTGAAAATAAATTTACTTCCTGTGCAGTTAAGACTTGAATGAGAGATAACTTAGTTTATTCATATAGATTTCCACGCTGCAGTATAAATAGAGTGGTTCTGATGTTTAAGAATCAATCCTTGTACGAGATGTCCTTCCTAAAGTAGTCTCGCTGTCTCTCTTCTCTCTTCAATGGGAAATGTTTGTTCATTCTCTTTCTATACTGCTTTGAAATCTGATCTTCTAAATAATTAATAGATCTAATAAGATAAACATCATCGTTGATTTTTCTTATTTCTCTACGGCGTTATGTAATCTGTATTGCTGACTTAACAACGTGTTGTACTAAAGAAATTAATTATATTCTTCCCCTAAGTAAAGAGGAGATGTTTGCTATCGAACTGTCAATTTATCACATAGAGTCGAGAAGCCCAAGCACCATCCGCAACCGAAGCCATCACACGCGCTGCCAACGCCTCAAGGATAAACAACTCCATTATCTTCAAGAATCATTCAAACTAGAAGATCATGATGAGGACTGATATTCGACGAGAAAAAGCACACCATTATCTTGTTACTTGTTATTCGATTTGTATTTTCTACGTTTAGGGTTTTGATACACAATCGATTATGCATATAAAAATCATGGAAGATTTTAGGACAGCTATTTGGAGGCCAAAAGTATTTTTCAGGAGAATGATATATCTTGCTGAAGTATCTCAATCTCTCGTACCTTTCTGAAAATGCATTGCGCTTCTTGTGCTTATTTTAGATAAAAACTCTCAGTCTTCATGTTACATCCTCTGAAGAAAGTCAAATCAAAGTTAGATAAATTAAGGGGAATGGATTTTGACAAACTTCACAACTTTGACTGGATAATTAGCCAATTAATGAGGCCATCCAGCAATATCATGTACTTCAAATTTTCATATTTTACTTCTGAAGGATTAGAATTGGCTTCCTGATCTTAATATTACTTTCTATCTTCTTGATTGTTTTCTCGAAGATTCCATCTCCTGGTTGGAAGTAGAGAATTGTATTCCCTCTAAGAGTTGTATTTCCCATGGGCGGGGCACGGTGCGCAGCGGGGCATTTTGTAACACAGGTTTTATTACTTCTCTTTACCATAGTTGTATGATATTTATGATAATTTTTTGTTGTGTATAAGAACTACCAAACAATTTAAGGCGTAGTTGGTTACTTTTTGCTGTGTATACATCTCTAACCTGTACACGATGAGAAATCAGATGTCCGTCAGTTATTGTCCGCTGTCAAGATGGGATAAGTCTTCTCTAAAAGTTCGATAAAACATTAGATTGGCTCCTCTTTTCTAAATTATGTGTTGTGATTGAAATCTGAGGGAAACGTACTGCTTAAAATAGCAGTACACATTAATCTTAGCGGCGGGGAAATAAAAAATTGTGTGCCACTCTGACAGATAAAGTGAATGCCCCTCTTTCAATTTTGTTAATTAATTAAATGCCGAAAAAACTAAATGGTTGTGACCTTGATATCATTTATAATTTTTAAGTTTGTATTCCAATAGCAGTTGCGCCAAAAGGCCCGCCGTCCTTGTCAGGAGACGTTCCATGAAATGTGTTATTTCCATATGCAGGTTGGTTAATCTATATTGTAGAAGTTAATTGTGGTCAACTGCGAATAGAATATATCTAAGTTATATTGCTGAAGTTTTTTTTTAATTTCCGAGCTTGTGTGAACTATTTTGTTATCCCATTGTGCACATATAATGGACCCATGCGGTAGCCGGAACATCTTAGGCTCCAAGTTAATATGAGCGCTTCCTTCGGATGGTACGTTGTGGATGAGATGAAACTGACTTTTAAGTGTACGTTACAGTTGTTTAATAGTAATACAGGTTTAAATCGAATCAAATTTACTTACCGTTTCTAAGAAAGTTTTCTATCTTCTTGGTTGTTCTCTTGATGTTTCAGTGGTTGGATAATGCAAAGAAAATTTCGAGGGAATATCCGACAGCTTCAGAATAAAAGTTTCGGTCAAAACGCAGAATCAGGGGCAGAATTGAAGGATGTTAGATTCGGGCAAAATTATACATTACATTGAGTGGAAACAATGTTCTAAAAATAACCTGTGATAAATCACGGGCACTGCCCTGATTTGGTCAAATTCGGTCATTTAAAGGTCGAAATTGCAAGTTTTATATTTTCAGTCATTTTTTTTCATTAATTGCGATGTTAATTTTAACCCAATTTAGGTGGATATTTTTGCTGAGTTTTTTATTAGTTTAGAATTATTATTAGCATTAATTTTAGGATTTTTACCATATTTTGATAATTAGACTTTTAAGCTATTTATATCCGGCTTGTGGTTAAATTTCTGGTCAGACTTTGATTATTGAAATTATTTAGAACTCTAGAGAGCTGCGTGCCCTAATTCTTTGTCTTTTCATTTGTTGATTCCGATGTGATCCTTCGCTTGGTTGTTTAACCCGGCGTCAGTTTGGTATCAGAGCAAGTTCGACTTGGGAGGAAGATCATCATCGACAATGGTGACGTCCTGGAGGCTGCGGGCAGGTTCCGGATGAGGAAGCCCCCCAACGGGAACGTAACGTCCAAGATGTTATGATGATACAAGACTTGCAAAGAAAAATTGCAGACCTAACCCATAGCCTTGCGGTGCGGTATTTTCAGCGGCGAGTTGCAAATTTAACTCGACACTTAGCGGTACAGGAATTCAAGGTGTGCAAGGCCTTTGATCGAGACTCGCAACCCGCGTTCGAAATCCGCTACGACGGTGATTCCGGTGGTCGGAACGAGCGTTATGGAGGAGCGAGTTTGAAGACTTATGTTCCTGATTCTTCGGGTATGTGACGAATCGAGCATATTTTCCGTGATGCAGTTTTTTATGAGCGAATTTCAAATTCATGTGAACGTGAGGTGGATTGGACAAAACCTCCTGTTTACGATGACTATGGAGACGTAGATGACGAATTTACTGTTGAGGTACGAGCACTATTCTGATATTTCGAATCCCTATGGGGTAAATTTGGATTCTTCTCAATTAATTTGTTTATCAAATATGGTTATTGAAGATTAAGATGAGGATACTGATGAAGACGAGGCGGTGAAACATGATTTAAACAATTTAATGTTTTTCCAATTAAGCTCCCATCTCTTTATTGTGATCCGTTTATGATCGAGTCATTCACTCAAGATCCTAAATTGAACTCAAGGACAAGTTCTTTTGAACAAGGGGTGACTGATGCAGGAAGAATTTCGAAGGAATATCCGACAGCTTCAGAAAAACAGTTTCGGTCAAAACGCAGAATCGGGGGCGGAATTGAAAGATGTCGGATTCGGGCAAAAAAATACATTATTTTGACTGAAAACGACGTTCTAAAAAGAATCCGTGATACAACACGGGCACCGCCCTGATTTTGTCAAATTCGGTCATTTAAAGGTCGAAATCGCCAGTTTTATATTTTCAGTCATTTCTTTCATTAAGTAGGATCTTAATTTTTACCCAATTTCGATGGATCTTTTTTCTGAGTTTTTATTATGTTATAATTATTATTAGCATTAATTTTAGGATTTTTACCATATTTTGATAATTAGACTTTTTAGCTATTTATACCCGACTTGTGGTTAATTTCTGATCAGAATTTGATTATTGAAATTATTCAGAACTCTAGAGAGCTTCGTGCCCTAATTCTTTGCCTTTTCATTTGTTGATTTCGATGTGATCCCTCTCTTGATTGTTTAACCCGGCGTCATTGGAGACATACTGAGGTGGGATAGCTGAATTTTGACTTTTGAGGATAGCTGGTTGACGATAGAGGATTGTCTCGGCTGATCATGGAGCGAAGTAGTGCAATTTTTTTTTCTCAGGTTTGTTGCTTCTCTGCATAAGGTCTCTATGATAATATCCTGTCATTAACATGTGCCAAAGAGTTATAAAAGTTGTTAATTGCAACCTGACATTCCTTAAATCTTTAAATAGTAAAAGTTCCAACGTCCATCCATTGCTCCAAGTCTCTATAATAGCTAAATTGTAGTTTGAGATGACACCAGTATCTACTTGTCCAAGTTGCTATGTTAGTTAGTCTCGGCTGTGAGAGAATGTGAAATTTTGTGCTCAAGTTTGATTGATTAAATGAATATGTCTCTCTTTCGACTTGCCACATCAGCTATATGCGAAAATGGGAAGTTTGAGGGACGAATGAGTGTGTCCCTCGCCTTTCAATAATGTGAGGTAACTAAAATTTAAATGCGTTCTATACAAAAGAACGTGTGGAATATATTATCGTATTGAAACATCCGATCTGTCTCCAATAAATTCCGTGAAGTTGAATGGATTTCATGTGTCGGATATATTTGGAATATGTTCGATTTGTCAAATATAATGATTTTTTCAGAATAAAAACAGGCATACTAACAGATTTCATAGCGACAACAAAACACGTTGCCTGCTATGGAGGTTAAGAAACTTTTGCACCTTTAGGAATTCAGGTCAGTGCCCCTCTTTCTCTAGTCAATTCATGTAGAAAAAGCTCACTTGCCAATGGAATATATGATACTTCTATCATAGGAAGTTTGTCAATATCCAGTTCATTTTCGAGGATTCAAAGTTTCCAATTATATAAGGGGAAGTGAAATGGAAATAACGAATCCAAAATATGCAGAATTTTTGTTAGGATGAAAGTGGTTTGTTGCTTGGAAACTAGTTAGACATTAGTAAACTATCTCATTCTATGAAATGTTTTTTGCCCAAAGTAGATAACCCAAAATCTCCCATGATTTTCTACAGATAATCGATTGTATACCAAAATGCTAAAAATAGAAACACAATTTGAACAAAATCGTGATAAATATTAACCAACCTATCCTGCGAAAGCACGTTAGCGGTAATGCACCTGGCTAGTAGGGTTGCCAAGATAGGTGCACCGGTAGCTGCTGAACCAGTTGATAGAAAGGAAATCATTTTTTTGTCGTATAGAATAGGAGTTCGTTTACCTTTATCCCTGAGAACCAGGCGTCATCATCATCTAGTTATTGGTGTCGGGAGGTGGTGGCTACGGTAGTGGAAGCAGTGTCTCGGTGGTGGCGTCGGTTGTGGCCGTGTGGCACTGATTTTCTCGTCCCTTTGCGAGAAATACACAGTTTGCTATCCATGTACTTTTTTTTTTTTGAAAAATCAATATATTTTCTTTCCTGAAGGGTAAAATAATTGTTTGAGCTTAAATAAAAACATGGTCCTTATAGTTAGATTTCCGTAGCTTTTCTGATGTTAGATGAAGATTTCTCATATACTTAAACCTATAGTCCAATTTTTAACATAGAGCTATGAACGTTTCCATCTCCGCTACGAATTCAAACTTGAAAGAGTTCTGTTAGGACTTATGTATCTTTTCTTTAGTGTCAAGGAGCAGAGGTAAGTCAAGTGAGTTTTGGCTCTCCCTTAAAAGCCTCTCACCATATATGTGCGCCAGGGTTCTTAAAATATCGTGGACCTATCATCAAAGAATAGCATCGGTGTAGTGGCATTTGGGCATGTTTGGCCATATATTTTTTTTTCTCTTAAATATCTCAATATTGAAGATATAGGAACTGCATAAAACTTATTTTTAATAACATAGTTTAATATGACCATTCTAGGGATTTTTTTTTTCGAATTTTAGTGTCCTTCTAGAGGACCTTTCATAAGGTTCACGACTCTCCCATTGAAACCCTTATGGTGAAACTGGGAATTGATTGTTGTTCCGGTGTTGCTCATGTGGTGTTCGTTGTTGGTTGCTTGTAAATGATTTTCCCATATACTTCAATGCTCTTCGTCTTCTTGTTAAAAGTCATTGTGGGCTTTCAGGAGCAGTGATTCTTCTTTGACAATCACATCTTTTTGTTCGCCACTTAGAAAGTTCATGGATTTTGTCATTTTGTAATTTTATATCCCTTTCCCTATTGAAACATTTGCGTTCACATCAGTTACCTTTACATTTCTTCACATGAAGAGCATAACCTGGATACACAGTTCCATTCACATTCAACCACATTTTAACTATACAACATAGATTCATCACCCTGAAATTGGAAATATAACATAGTCAAATATAATAGGGCATCTGCTGACTAGGCCAGCGGAACATTTGGTAAGGGCAACAACCCTTTCTCCGTAGTTGGAGCCTTCTTGTTGGGGACGAACTTGCGTATCCAAGCATCTTTTTTGTTGATAGTGAACTTGACCTTCTCCTTCCCCGAAAGGATGGCTTCACTATTGGAAGGTGAATGGAACACGATCCGAGCATAGTACGATTGTTCACCAGGCTTCACTTTCTGCATGTAGATGGTTTCAATACAATCCCCGAAAGACCTTGTTAAGAAGTCTCGCAACTCTTCCTCTGCAACCCTGTGCCCATTAGAAAATGTGACAAACAAGGTCCTCTCGTCGGGGTCCACCGGAGGAGCAGGTAGCTCTTTTCCACCAGTAAGAATTATGGGGTCAGGCAAGGATGAAATCATCCTATCTGTGTCATTTGAGTGCCTGGCTGCATTTCTTTTATCTACTTCCTGCATTATATCCATTAGTGTCAAATAACAGACTTCATATGTAACCTCAGCGAGGCACATTAGCACACTGGAACGGTTCTTATCAATGAAGTGGAAACTGATCTCTTCGCTGATTAGGAGTTTTGTTAGCCGGAGATCATTTACTTCTTGTGAAGAAAGTAATGGTCTGCCAGTGGTAAGGTATCTGAGGCATGTTATTGCCTCGTCAGCGATTGTTCGGATCATAACATTAGGGAGCGAGCGGATTGTCTTCAGGGTGTTCTTAAAGCCAAGTATCTCAAGACATAGCCAGAAGGCCATGATCTTCAAAGCCTCCCACGGATTGAGGCAAAGCTGGATAGCAAGGATTGTGTATAGCTTTCTTCCTAGTGTACTAAAGAGCACTACCTCCTTGCGAGCATCCATGAGAACCTACATGTACAACATTAAACAGCACTGCAGAATTCAGAACACCATAGAGAGAAAAAAATTAACATTTTCAAATACATTTATAGGATCTCCAGCTACAAAAACATGCCTGAAAAGGAAGAAGAAAATAGTACACCTGCTCTTAGGAAGGATATCTTGTACAAGGTTTGATACTCATACCTCGGAACCCCTTCATGTTATACTGCAGTGAGGAAGGATATGAACAAATCAACTTAATGAACATTTAAGTCTCAGGGATATAGTGGTTGTAGAAGTAACTAGAAGAAGTTCTTTTTGGTTAACTAGATGGAAATATGCCGAGGTTGTTCCCTTTGCATTAAAGTTTTACATGTGCATTACAAATATTTCCAGATTTCTACTACCCTTTCAATACTTTGAGCACCATATGATATTTTTACGATCCATGGTGCTTTAGATGTTATATCTCTGCAATTCAGAACTATTTTCAGTTTGATGTGTGTGGTTTGGACAACTAGCATATGTCAGCATGCATAAAGTATTCGGTGGTGTTCCGTAGTACTGCTTTAGAGTATTATTGTTTCTAAAATTGCTTTCATCTTCCTGGTTGTGCTCATGATGTTGCTATGGTTGGAGACTTTTTGTTGGGGGGGGGGGGGGGTGGAGCGATTCGTAGTTTCATGCTGTGTATGAAACTCCCATGTCGAATACTACTGTCTACTAACAAGCAACTAAAGCACAATCGTTTACTAGTTGAGACTTGAGATGTTTACATCTGTTAGTGCTAAATAAGCTAAATGTCCATTGGTCATATGAGTAGATGGAACTATTTTTGCACAAGCTGGATTAGAAAATTAATGTTGCCTTCTTTCTCAATTAAGGAAATAAGAAGCTTGTGGAGTATAGCATGTAGTAAAATTATGTGGCCCTCTTATATCAATTTGTTAAGTAATTGAATGCCTGCAATGCATAAAAGCTTCTGGGGTATAATATGTTGTGAAATTCCAGGTGTGTAATTGAATGGTTAATCAGAGTTACATTGACTTTCATACGTAGTGGAATTTCATTATATGATTTTATCATCTAAGAATACTCTGTTTGTAATAAGTCATCATTTCGTAACATAGAAGCAGTTCCTTCTATCTTTGGGGCGCAGGGAGAGCGTCAAATTCTTTCACTTTAAAGGTGTCATCAGACATTATGTCACTGAGCTATTTACTAGGATTCCAAGTTTCCAACTACTTAGTGGTAAGTATAACTGATTTAACAAAATTCACATTAGTAAAAAGGTATGGGTGTTCAGATGGTGATGCATACAATAAGACAGCAGTCAGGTTTAAAATGAACATCATCATTGATGTTATCAATTTTGTAATGAAATAATGAAAGTTGCTAGAAAGATTAAGTCGTGCTGAAAATAAATTTACTTCCTGTGCAGTTAAGACTTGAATGAGAGATAACTTAGTTTATTCATATAGATTTCCACGCTGCAGTATAAATAGAGTGGTTCTGATGTTTAAGAATCAATCCTTGTACGAGATGTCCTTCCTAAAGTAGTCTCGCTGTCTCTCTTCTCTCTTCAATGGGAAATGTTTGTTCATTCTCTTTCTATACTGCTTTGAAATCTGATCTTCTAAATAATTAATAGATCTAATAAGATAAACATCATCGTTGATTTTTCTTATTTCTCTACGGCGTTATGTAATCTGTATTGCTGACTTAACAACGTGTTGTACTAAAGAAATTAATTATATTCTTCCCCTAAGTAAAGAGGAGATGTTTGCTATCGAACTGTCAATTTATCACATAGAGTCGAGAAGCCCAAGCACCATCCGCAACCGAAGCCATCACACGCGCTGCCAACGCCTCAAGGATAAACAACTCCATTATCTTCAAGAATCATTCAAACTAGAAGATCATGATGAGGACTGATATTCGACGAGAAAAAGCACACCATTATCTTGTTACTTGTTATTCGATTTGTATTTTCTACGTTTAGGGTTTTGATACACAATCGATTATGCATATAAAAATCATGGAAGATTTTAGGACAGCTATTTGGAGGCCAAAAGTATTTTTCAGGAGAATGATATATCTTGCTGAAGTATCTCAATCTCTCGTACCTTTCTGAAAATGCATTGCGCTTCTTGTGCTTATTTTAGATAAAAACTCTCAGTCTTCATGTTACATCCTCTGAAGAAAGTCAAATCAAAGTTAGATAAATTAAGGGGAATGGATTTTGACAAACTTCACAACTTTGACTGGATAATTAGCCAATTAATGAGGCCATCCAGCAATATCATGTACTTCAAATTTTCATATTTTACTTCTGAAGGATTAGAATTGGCTTCCTGATCTTAATATTACTTTCTATCTTCTTGATTGTTTTCTCGAAGATTCCATCTCCTGGTTGGAAGTAGAGAATTGTATTCCCTCTAAGAGTTGTATTTCCCATGGGCGGGGCACGGTGCGCAGCGGGGCATTTTGTAACACAGGTTTTATTACTTCTCTTTACCATAGTTGTATGATATTTATGATAATTTTTTGTTGTGTATAAGAACTACCAAACAATTTAAGGCGTAGTTGGTTACTTTTTGCTGTGTATACATCTCTAACCTGTACACGATGAGAAATCAGATGTCCGTCAGTTATTGTCCGCTGTCAAGATGGGATAAGTCTTCTCTAAAAGTTCGATAAAACATTAGATTGGCTCCTCTTTTCTAAATTATGTGTTGTGATTGAAATCTGAGGGAAACGTACTGCTTAAAATAGCAGTACACATTAATCTTAGCGGCGGGGAAATAAAAAATTGTGTGCCACTCTGACAGATAAAGTGAATGCCCCTCTTTCAATTTTGTTAATTAATTAAATGCCGAAAAAACTAAATGGTTGTGACCTTGATATCATTTATAATTTTTAAGTTTGTATTCCAATAGCAGTTGCGCCAAAAGGCCCGCCGTCCTTGTCAGGAGACGTTCCATGAAATGTGTTATTTCCATATGCAGGTTGGTTAATCTATATTGTAGAAGTTAATTGTGGTCAACTGCGAATAGAATATATCTAAGTTATATGTAAAATAAGGTTTTTTAAAAAATGAATTCAATTTGAGTCATTTCCTTTTTATCCCCACTAGGCGATACCCCGCGCTAAAGCGCGGGGCTTTGTACTATATCCTGATTTAAGATTTAGACGTTAAAAAAGAACCTAGTAATTAAACTTCGACTAATTCAAATGATGCATAAAATAATTTCTCTAATTTTTATCCTGCTTAATTTTATATTAAAAACTTCTCTTAAAGTTGCTAGATCTTATAATGTGGATGTTACATTTATTTTATAATGATGTAAAGCATGTATGATAATATTAATATAAGTTCAATAAATATAAATAGTATAGGTATATAAACTTTAGAAGTCATTATGCTTATTATATAAAAATATCATTACAATCTTCTTGAACTAATATGTTTATCATGCAATTTTGTTTGAATAAAATGATGAACAAATTCTACATTAAAATAAGGCATTTGCATTAGAAGAATTCTATACAAATTTGAATGTGTACAAACTTTTCTTATTATTTCAAATAAGATTACTACAACATTCACTAATGTCTACACTTTTTTAGAAGAATTAAAATTTTGTATCCTCAAATAAAAGAAGAAAACTGTAAAACATCTGACCCAATTTCCCATTCCAAAGGAAGAATGTCGGCTTCGAGATATAATAATGGAGATGTACCAAACATGAAAATTTAGAGCTCATGATGGACTAATTAGTGAGGCAAATTTCTTAAAAACACACGTGATGTCATTTGCATACATGTAGATGCACAAATACATGCAACATATGTTTTGTGAAGTCAATTCTTATAATTTTATTTGCATTAACGTTTAATGTAAATACGGTGTCATAATTTATTTTGTATAGATTCAACTATATAATATACATCAACCAAACATTCACAAAAGAAAAATCATTTTAAATACTAATAAAATTTACTACAAAAGCTCATGTACCTATAATCTTTTTTACGTTAATTATGCTATAATCATATACATTTTGTACTAATATTTGAAACGTATTAATACTCAAGTCATAAAAACAATTTATATTATTACACATAATGAAAATATAATTTTTCTATTCCGACAGATGTGTTATATCAGAAAAATCATAAATGTGGTTTCTACTTTTTAAATGATTTATGAATTTATTATGCTATTATCATATGTATTTTGCACAAATACGTAAAATAAATTTATATTCATGTCATAAAATCAAACATGATTATTCAATGCTAATTTATCATTAATAATATTAAAATGAGTATTGATTGCTCATGAGTTACAAAATGAAATAGTAACCTTCAAATTATAATGACAAATCTATAAATAAGTACATGGCGATTTCTCATTGGTTGATTATGAGAAAATAGACATGTAGGATTACACATGTCATATTGTGAATGCTTAAATAATGACAAATGTCGAAACGTGGTTTCACCTCGGGACTTTTCTGCTTTTATATTATATATAAGATTACTTTCAAAACAAATGTTTCAACTAAGGCTGAAATTACTAAATGGCAAAACCCAAGTACTATTTACGAGGGAAGAAAAAGAAAGATGTGATGGTCGAAGAAGAACAATTGCTCATGAAAATCCTTTATGACTTTTAACAAGAAGACGAAATAACATTTAAGTAATTTGGTAAGATTTTTTTAACCAACAACAACAAACCAGATTCATTTAACCAACCAACAATAGTTATCAAGAAGGCAAGAACATTGAAGGTATTTGGTAAACCATTTTAAGCAAAAAAAAGTAAAACAACAATCTAGACATGAAGTAGGTTCTTCAAGGTGTTCGTTGCAGACTACCCAAAGTGTTGTGCTCTCAGGTTTTTTAGTGTTTACATGTAGATATTACTGATTATTAGAGATCATGGACTGAAATGAACTCTCAACCAAACTGATGACATGAAACTCCGGTGCTTCAGTGGCCGTTGGATCTCTTTGCTGCTTTGTTCAGTAGCCGTCCGATGCTTCTAGCCGTTTGATTCAAATGGTTAAGTGGAACGGTGTCGTTCCTCTATCCAACAGACAGCTCAAGCACAGTCAGCATACTCGAGGCTCCTGATTGGTCCAATCCTGTCACCGTTGCTTACGTGTTTTGTTGAGTCAGCTAGGTTGTTACAAACTTTCGTTTATTGCATTTAGGCCCGAACTATATAAGCATTTGCAATGCTTCTTTGTAACTTGATTTTTGCTTTTATGCAATTTCCATTTCTTCTGCAACTATCTTCTCTCTCTCTCTCTCCGCCATCTTCTTCAAGCTCTTCTTGTACTCTGATATGGTATCAGAGCCAGGTTCATTGGCTCAATCTATTCTCACATAAGTGTAGATCAGCTCTTGGAGGTCATTTTGAGTATAAAGTTGACCTAGTTCTGGAGGTTGATGAAGACCCCCAATTTAGCTGGTAGTGATCGCTCCGGCAACAGTTCTGGTGGTGTCTATGGTAATGACTTCTCAAACTCTCCTTATTTCATTGCTAGTTCTGAGAATCCTGGAGCTATTTTAGTCTCTCAACTTCTTAATGGAGAGAATTATTACTCCTGGGAAAAGTCTATGAAGGTGGCTTTACAAGCTAAGAACAAGCTTAATTTTATTGATGGAAGTCTCTCTCAACCTGAAGTTACTTCTGAATTGTTTCTCCTGTGGAGGAGGTGTGATAGTATGTGACACGATTTCTTACGCGTTACCGCAAGTGCACGGTTCAAGTAATATAGGGTAATATTTCAACCCCGAGTTATCGATCCCACGAGGACAGATAGTAGGTTTATTGTTAATTAGAGATTAAATCTAAAGAGTGTAACAGAAATAATAGTAAGAAAGTTGTTGATTTAAGAATTCGTCACCCCCAATCAAGTGACTGTATTAAACTAACTAAAAAAGCAATATTTTTGGATTTTTATAATTAAACAAGGTTTGATTAAATAGGGAGAAGGACTAGGCGATCTATGGATCACCTAGGCAGCAGACAATTCCGGATATTGCTTTGAAACATGTAATATTGAATATGCTCTTGATCACGTCTAACTACTCACAATCTCCTGTCGGTCTCATGTAAGCCTATGCTAGATTCAATAGTCGTCATCTGTCGATCCATAAACTATATCCCCTAACAAGCACTAAGTTTAATCCTACGTTTTGATCCACACCCTAACACTTCGCCTTTCGGTCCATCATGAAACGGGGTTGCTAGCAATCCTAGATTCATAAGCTAATCAATCTTCACCTGTCAGTCCATCGATATTTCACCAAGTAGTTATCCTAGTTCATGACGCTAGTTTAACATAAGATAATGCGCAAGATCACTAGAAGAGCAAACTCATTATTACTTTAAGCTAGGAACGATTGAGTTATTATCATCATCTACAATGGTCATTCCTATCATCCCTAAGCGTGTCATTAGCTTTAGATCAAGGATACACAATATAAGAAGAAAGATAATCAACATTAACCAATCCAAATGCATGAATCAATAAGCAACAATCCGGAAAATTTTTCTAACAAAACCCTAGGCTCTCCATAGAGCCTTGCAAAGTAAACTACTCAAATATACTGAAAATAAAAGCTAACAAGTTCATAGTATTGAGAAACGGTAGAAAAGATAGGAGGGATAGTCAAACTCGTGACGAAATTCGAGTTCCGGCGACTCCGGCGTTGTTCTCCATGATCCTCTTCTCTCCTAGCCTTCCTCCCTCGTTCCTAGCAGCGTCCCTCTCTGTTTTTAGGTCTGAGCCTCGTGATTTATTGTCTGGGCACGAATTTCTAAGTGATTTGGCCGAAATTTGCACTTAAGCCCCTCTACTTTGTAATTCTCGGCCATAATTATTTTCTGATCTTGCGCGGGCTGTATCTCCCTCATACGGACTCGTCTTCGGGCCTATCATATATCGTTGGAAAGCTACGGATGTCTACTTTCCAATGCCGCAGACCTTGCTCCAAAATTGTTTGTAGATTTTCCTGAGCATAGAAAAGAGTGCAGGCTGGTCCTGTGCGACTTTTCCAACTTTGCTTCATTTTTGCGTCTTCTTTTCTCCTCTTCATCCAACTCCATTCCAAGCATATCCAAGCATATCATAAGCTCCATTGCACCTCTTTTACCTGAGATACACAACACTAAACAAACCGTGCATTTATCATAGCAAATATGAGAGAAAACATGCACAAACAAGCTAGAAACACAACTTTTCACTCTTAGGCTTAGAAATAGTCAAATTCACATATTTGTGCAAATATAACATATAAATCATGTGAAATAAGCCTAATACAAGTAATATAGAAGTATATTAATAACTCCTAAAAGAGAGTTATCAAATACCCCCACACTTACCTTTTGCTCGTCCCGAGTAAAACCACTATTTACTAGCCGACTCAAGACGGAAACGACACAAGACTCGACAATGCAACAATATGATGCAAATGCAAACTACGACTCGATCCTAAACAAATACACTTTTTATATTTTTGGTTGAGATCGGGCAATCTCCATTGGCTTTAATCGATTATCATGAAGTGATGAGAATCCTAGGAACAAAGCATGAGTTGAAACTAAATTCGACAACGAGACTCTCCCCTAGTTAGTATAGAAAGCCTAACTTTACTAAGTACAAGAGTACGCTACCTCTTCGCGTGTGCCACGAAATAAGAGACTACGCTAGGCAAAACCACATCCAAGGTCCGAGCTCCTAATCCGCTAACGGTTTTCACATGATGAGGCTTAGGGACATGTAGATAATCTCGTCGAAATCAAGTCCTAAGCGTCACATTCTGACATCAAATCCCACATCTCACACACCCTCACCACGATGATAGAAACCGAAACCCGAAGCTCACCACCTCCGGCCCTAAATTCCCTTAAACCCCGGTACACTAGTGATCTCCGTGGCCATCGTCGTTTGTCGTGCATGAAACGTGAACCGTCGTCGTCAAAGTAGCTCCACCACTCGTTTAAATTCAATTCCAACTCAACTTTATTTCATCTCCTTTTTCTTTTTCTCTCATTTTTTTTCATTATTTTTTTTCTTTCTTTTTTTTTTCTTTTTTTTTTCTTTCACAATTCTCTCAAAATACCATCAAAATGCAACAATAATATCCGAGTGGTCTTCAAATAACAATCAAATATGCTAGGAGAAGGAAACACGTAATCGATGAATGAATATCACATAAAAATATCATCTCCTCCTAACTCAATCAAAGTCCATGTCAAGTCCAAGCCGCAAAATCAATGAAATACATGTGTGGGAGTGGAGTCGTCGCAAGCTCACTCTCAATGTCCGCAGTCAAAAGTAGACACCCCCACACTCGAATGTAACCATATCCCCTCTCAAGTAGTTCCGAAGATGAATGTATCTCGTGCCTAATCCAACCGATCCTCCTACACCAAAGTAATCGAAATCGGTACCTAGCACGATCCACCAATTAAGTTCTCCCAACCCAATTCCGTGAGTATTAGATTCACGCACTCACGGCTCTCCACAACTGTGTCCATGATTTAATGGCATGTAACACCGCCACACCGAAGTGCGCAAGCCTACTCACTCACCCTCGCATCCCCTCTAAGATAATCAATGAAGTGCAAGCGAGATGTAGAACTCAACGAATTGTATAATCACTCCCTCATCGAACCCCCTCAACTACACAACCCCCTCGTGACGCACTAAAGTGGTGATTCTAATCAATTTGTGATGGAGGCCAAGAATCGTCACCCTAGGTCAGAAGGCTAGCAAAGAATCCAATGTTCAAATTGGGGTGTCTAATGGTCCTACAAGGTGATTTCTAAAAGCAGTGAGTGCTCTAATACACGTCCTCGCACAGCTGTTTCGTGTGCCACTATGAGGCGGGTTGGCGACTACCTAAGACGTACACATGGATGTTCGGCTTATTTAGCTCACACCTAGCTCAGCTCTTGTAAGAAAATAGGCACACACTTTGGCTTTGAAAATCACGTAAGTGTTAAAAATAGGTAGGCACTCCCGTAAATAAAGTCTCTCTATACCTACTAGGGGGGACTCACGTCGTCACTCTCGGTCGCAAATCATGCTCTACGCCTAAGATCCTCACACTTCGCAATTTATCAAACTTTAGCCTCTTTCGATTGCCCTTTTCTCAAAATTTTCCTTCTTTTTCTAATTTTTTTGGATTTTTCAATTTTTTGATTTTTTTTTTCATATAGTTCCTACACTACATGCAAGCCGACACGAACGAAACTACACAGAACATTCGATAGGGTAGGTAGACTCAAATAAGAAAACGTGCAATATTAAACACAAACACAAACAAGTACATACACGACTAACAAATCACAATACGATATACTATCACAACATCACGACACGGACCACATAAATAGACACAATACGACACGAACAAACTATATGCAGACATGGCGATGCAGACACTGACTGGCTAGCAAATAGCTAAAAATCCCCCCACACTTGAGTGCTTCGTTGTCCTCAACGAATTTATAGATCAACCAAGAAGACTCGGCATTCAACTGCGAGGGGCGGTGATACTACTCGGAGTCAAAGTCATGGCACAAGAAGGTAGCTACAATAAATTTAGAGATAATTCAAGCTACGTGCACGTGACAAGTTGTGTGTACCAAATTAAGCAAGTACTCAAGTATTCCCTAAGATTCTAACAGCTAATCCAAGCGGCGACTACGCACCATGACCAAGTTGTCAAAAAAAAATCCTAGAGCAAGTACGATGTGCCTAAACGGTAAGTAAAAAGATAGAAGAGAGACTCACAACCGACACAAGGTCGGGGACGAAATCCGAGAGATGCTGACTGAGATATCACGAACAATCCCCAAGCAAACATTGTGCGCACCAATGCTAACTCCCTTGCGGTCGAGTGTGTAAAACACACTGGGGTCGACTGATTCGTTTCCGCTGACGAAAAGAGAAACGAACAATCCCCGAGCTCGTGATGTGAGCTCCCAGAACGGTCGAGTGCGCAAGTAGCACACTGGGGTAGATTGCTTCGTCAAACTTCTCATCTTCTCGAACTTGATCACATCGTATCATCAACACATTATCAAATTAAGATTCATCATAGCTCTCCCTGGTAGACACAATTTGGAACTTCAGGCTTACACAGTTCGATTTCCAGCAGTTTTCCACTCCATTTTTGTATCAGTTTTTCATTTTTTCAAAGACAGTTTATTCTTCCTCCATCACGACTGCCAATGCCCCATATGCAGGCCCACCAACACAACTTTCACTTCTCAAAAACACCCCCTGCTGGGACTCTTAAAGCACTTCACCTTTTTTTTTTCGTTTCTTCTTTGTGGCCTGTAATTCGTTACCGGATAGGGACGGAGGTCTGGTTCTGGATAAATCGCCGTAGGAGAGAAAGGGGACGGTGGTTGGGAGGTCACGTGGGTTGAGCCTCAGACCGGGATCCATGGCGAAGAATCGCCTGGTTCAATGGTGGAGGCGGTGATGGTTAGGGGAAACGGGGTCTGGGTTGCGTTGGTTGAGAGGGTGGAGAAGAAGGCGGCGATGGGTTGCTGGGGTGTAGGGAGGTGATTGGAGGCAGAGGGCTTGATTGGGTTTGTGGTGTCTGGGTTCTGTTCGACGGGGAACAGAGGATGGGATGGTGGTGGTTGGGTCAGAGGCCACTGGTGGCTGTGGCTGGGATTGTGTCGGAGAAGGAGGAGGAAGCCGAATAGGAGATGGTGGATGAACAAGGTATTGGCGGTTGGCGAAGGAGGGTTGGGTTTGCGATGGAGGAAGCTGCGGCTGTATCTGGGTGTGGGTTTCGGTGATGGTGAATTGTCAGAGGTTTGGAGGACGAAGCAATTGGTGAGTCGATGGAGGCTACTGGGGGATTGGGGATTTGTTTCCGTCGGCAATTTAGGCGGGGGTTCTGCGGTTTCTTGGTCGGGAACAATGGTGGATGGCAGTACAGGAGGCGGCTGGAGGTTTCTGTGGTGGTGGCGGTGATTGAAGATTGAAGCGAGGAGAGGGGAAGCTGGAATTGTTGGCTGTGGAGGTTCCTGATGCAAGAAGGTTATGGAGGATGAGATCGATGAGGGTCGGGGAGGTGCCGAGTGTTGCAGTGCACAAGGGGAGTACCCAGATGTTCTCTTTGTTCTTGATATTTTCATTCGCCTCCCCCAATGCTAGAAGCAGCACACATAACAACTTCATAAACATTGCAAAACTACACACATAACCCCTGCTGATTAATAAAAATAGCTTTTCTCGCCACTTTTTCTTCTTCCACCACTTTTGTTCTTTCTTCCTCCTCTCAAGACAGCTAGAACAAGCTCTCACAATGATGGCAAAACTCAATAGTGATGATCTCGGCTTGCAAAAGCATAAGCTCTCCACAAATTTTTTCTTCTTCTTCCAATTCTTAATAATCGACTTCACAATGATCTCAAAAATAACCTCAAGTAACTCATGTGTCGGGAAGAGATTGATGTCCTCTCCGATCGTCTTCTCAATTTGTGACATCTTCATTGAAGTTTCAAGAGACAACACATAAACTGTGATTGATTGAATTTCTTCGTCTCCTTGGTTTGAAGCACCCGAATCATCAAAAAATTCAATCTCGGGATCTTTTTCATCTTCAATAATCTCGAACCCGAGATGATCTATCGAATTTTCGATTGGAGACTCAAGCTCGTCAGAATTGATTCCATGAATGAGACTTTCAATCTCATCAAAACCCGCATCATGCTTCTTCCTCATATTCGACTCAAGCCATGAATCGATATTCGGGCATATTGGGATATATAATGGCTCATCATCCTCTTCTTTGAGCGTTGGGTAGGTTGGAACATCTTCAACATTAGAATAGAGACTAAGTTGTGCGTCCACAAGTGTCGTTTCCATTCCCAATTGTGTTGCTCGTTGCTTCCATTCTTTAACATTTGGAATCATCTCCTCAAACATCCAACCAAGGAAGAACACTAAGTTAGTTGGAGGAGTTGGGTCATTAGGATAAGAGATATAGTGTTGTATCTCCATGCCTACCCTCTTTCTAGTGCCATCCACATGGCCCTCTTTCACAATTTGCCAACCCGCAAGGTTGCATACTTCGATTATGCTCGCAAAACGATGATCTTTCTCATCCCCCATGCTTATAGGTAACCTGCACACCAAAGATCTCAAGAAATACCGTGAGGTGATAAGAATAGATAATAAAAAAAAAAAAAAAAAAAAAAAAAAAAAAAAAAAACTCTCTAAACTAATTTCTAATTAGCAAATAAACCGCTGTCCCCGGCAACGGCGCAAAAACTTGACACGATTTCTTACGCGTTACCGCAAGTGCACGGTTCAAGTAATATAGGGTAATATTTCAACCCCGAGTTATCGATCCCACGAGGACAGATAGTAGGTTTATTGTTAATTAGAGATTAAATCTAAAGAGTGTAACAGAAATAACAGTAAGAAAGTTGTTGATTTGAGAATTCGTCACCCCCAATCAAGTGACTGTATTAAACTAACAAAAAAAGCAATATTTTTAGATTTTTATAATTAAACAATGTTTGATTAAGTAGGGAGAAGGACTAGGCGATCTATGGATCACCTAGGGAAGCAGACAATTCCGGATATTGCTTTGAAACATGTAATATTGAATATGCTCTTGATCACGTCTAACTACTCACAATCTCCTGTCGGTCTCATGTAAGCCTATGCTAGATTCAATAGTCGTCATCTGTCGATCCATAAACTATATCCCCTAACAAGCACTAAGTTTAATCCTACGTTTTGATCCACACCCTAATACTTCGCCTTTCGGTCCATCATGATACGGGGTTGCTAGCAATCCTAGATTCATAAGCTAATCAATCTTCACCTGTCAGTCCATCGATATTTCACCAAGTAGTTATCCTAGTTCATGACGCTAGTTTAACATAAGATAATGCGCAAGATCACTAGAAGAGAAAACTCATTATTACTTTAAGCTAGGAACGATTGAGTTATTATCATCATCTACAATGGTCATTCCTATCATCCCTAAGCGTGTCATTAGCTTTAGATCAAGGATACACAATATAAGAAGAAAGATAATCAACATTAACCAATCCAAATGCATGAATCAATAAGCAACAATCCGGAAAATTTTTCTAACAAAACCCTAGGCTCTCCATAGAGCCTAGCAAAGTAAACTACTCAAATATACTGAAAATAAAAGCTAACAAGTTCATAGTATTGAGAAACGGTAGAAAAGATAGGAGGGATAGTCAAACTCGTGACGAAATTCGCGTTCCGGCGACTCCGGCGTTGTTCTCCATGATCCTCTTCTCTCCTAGCCTTCCTCCCTCGTTCCTAGCAGCGTCCCTCTCTGTTTTTAGGTCTGAGCCTCGTGATTTATTGTCTGGGCACGAATTTCTAAGTGATTTGGCCGAAATTTGCACTTAAGCCCCTCTACTTTGTAATTCTCGGCCATAATTATTTGCTGATCTTGCGCGGGCTGTATCTCCCTCATACGGACTCTTCTTCGGGCCTATCATATATCGTTGGAAAGCTACGGATGTCTACTTTCCAATGCCGCAGACCTTGCTCCAAAATTCTTTGTAGATTTTCCTGAGCATAGAAAAGAGTGCAGGCTGGTCCTGTGCGACTTTTCCAACTTTGCTTCATTTTTGCGTCTTCTTTTCTCCTCTTCGTCCAACTCCATTCCAAGAATATCCAAGCATCTCACAAGCTCCATTGCACCTCTTTTACCTGAGATACACAACACTAAACAACCCGTGCATTTATCATAGCAAATATGAGAGAAAACATGCACAAACAAGCTAGAAACACAACTTTTCACTCTTAGGCTTAGAAATAGTCAAATTCACATATTTGTGCAAATATAACATATAAATCATGTGAAATAAGCCTAATACAAGTAATATAGAAGTATATTAATAACTCCTAAAAGAGAGTTATCAGTATGGTTATTTCTTGGCTTCTCAATTCTGTGTCTAAGGAGATTTCTTGTAGTTTGGTTGGTACTTCAACTGCTAGAGATATATGGATAGATTTACAAGAGAGATTTTCTCAAGGGAACCATCCTAGGGTTTTTCAGCTTGCTGAGATGATAGCTGGTCTCAAACAAGGTGATAATACTATTACAATGTATTATACCAAGTTGAGAAATATGTGGGATGAATTAGCCAATTATAAACCTCTACCTGCTTGTACTTGTGGTGCTTTTGCTTTGATGAGACAGAGAAGAGAAGAGGAATATATAATGCAGTTTCTGATGGGTTTAAATGAGCAATACAAAGCAGTAAGAGAGCAGATTCTTCTTGTTGAACCTCTTCCTACTTTGAATCAAGTTTATTCTAAGGTGGTGCAGCATGAAAGGCAATTAGCTATTTCTGTGACTAAGGTTGGTATTCTGCCAACTCCTAGTGTTGCAATGTACACAAATTCATCATCTCATTCATCTGTGCCTTATGCTAATTCACCAACACCTAGATATTCCTCTACTCCCAACTACAAAAAGGTGTGTCACCATTGTGGGGAATCAGGTCATGTCAAAGCCAAATGTTATAAGTTACATGGCTACCCTCCACATTACAAACCTAAACCTAAAGTCAATAATGTTGTTGCTGAAAGCACACCAAATTCTACACTTACATTGTCACCAGCTCAATGCCAGCAGATTGTGTCACTTCTCAGTACACAGCTGCAATCTCAGTCTATGAATTCACCTACTTCTCCAACAGAGGTTAATTCTGTTACACCATATGATTCTATATCTCACATTATGGGTTTAGATTCACCTCTTCAGCAACACACCAACAAAACACCACCTTCTTCTGGTTCTACAAGCTCAAATCATCTTCACTTTATGGCTGGCATTTCCAGCTCTCTCTCTTTTCACATTTCAAAATTGTCTCCTGATCTAGCAGCACACTCTTGGATCATTGATACGGGTGCTACTGATCATATGTGCTGTAATTCTTCTCTCTTCTTTGAGATGTATCCCACTTCACATACCACTGTTCATCTTCCTAATGGAAAGTCAGTCAGTGTTTCTCATATTGGCTCTATAGTCTTGAATGACAATCTTACACTTCACAATGTTCTTTATGTGCCTACTTTTAAATTCAATCTCATTTCATTCAGCAAGCTCACACATTCTACTTCTTGTGTTTTTCTTTGTGAGCTGGATCATTGCATTTTTTATGCCAAATCTGATAATGCTGTTCTAGCTAAAGGTCACAAAGTTGATGGTCTCTATCTTTTAGACTCTGATTCTTTTGTTTCTAATACAATTCTTTCTACAAATCCTATCTCTAAAACTGCACTTTGGCATATGAGATTAGGACATCCCTCATTTAGAAAGCTTCAATTTCTAAACAATAACATTTCTTCTTCTCTAGAGACCACAAATGTTACTTGTACTGTTTGTCCACTTGCTAAACACAAGAAACTTCCTTTTCCAAATCTCAATCATATTGTCTCAGAACCTTTCACTTTAGTACATTGTGACACTTGGGGTCCTTATAGAGTACCTACTCATTCTGGTCACATATATTTCTTGACATTGGTTGATGATTCCACAAGGCATACATGGCTTTTTCTTATGAAAAATAAATCAGATGCAGCTGGCATTATAGTGGATTTCTGCACATATGTTGAGACACAATTTTCTGCAACTGTGAAGAAACTTAGAAGTGATAATGCACCTGAGCTGCATCTAGCTGTTTTCTTTGCCAAGAAAGGTATTATTCATGAGCTCAGTTGTGTTGAAACACCTGAACAGAACTCAGTGGTGGAGAGGAAGCATCAACATTTACTTAATGTAGCAAGGGCTCTTAAGTTTCAATCAGGAGTACCTCCAAGGTTTTGGGGTGAATGTGTTATGACTGCTACTTATCTCATCAATAGAACACCCAGTGTGAGGCTGCATAACAAATCTCCATATCAGTTATTATTCAAGAATGTACCAGATTATGCGTTTTTGAAAGTATTTGGCTGTCTTGCTTTTGCCACTACATTGCATCAAGGTAGGACAAAATTTGATCCCAGAGCTATCAAATGTGTCTTCATGGTTTATGTTTTTGGCACAAAAGGGTACAACTAGATGTGAACAATGCCTTCTTACATGGTGATCTCATAGAGGAGGTATATATGCAGCTTCCTCCTGGGTATGAGCTTCCTTCTACTTCAGCTTCTCTGGTTAATCCTGTTTGTAAGCTGCAAAAGGCTCTTTATGGACTTAAACAGGCTTCTAGGCAATGGTTCTCCAAGTTTAGTTCTACTTTGCTTCACATGGGTTTCTCTCAATGCAAGACTGATTATACATTATTCATAAAATGTCTTCCTGGCAGATTTATTGCTATTTTAGTCTATGTTGATGACATTTTGCTGGTTGGCTCTCATAATGATGATATTCAGCTGCTCACTACTACTCTGCATTTGCAATTTCATCTCAAGAATCTTGGTTCTCTTCACTATTTTCTGGGATTTGAATTTCATGTCTCCTCAGAAGGTCTATTCATGAATCAGCAGAGGTTTGCTTTGGACATTTTACAATTCAGTTCTTATCTTAACTGTAAGCCAGCTTCTACCCCTTTAGTTGCCAACACTCATTTAAGCAAAAATGATGGAGATCCTCTTGATGCTGCACAGACAACTACTTACAGAACTCTTATTGGCAAGCTCCTTTTTCTATGTCACTCTAGACCTGATTTGTGCTATTCTGTTCACAAGCTTAGCCAATTTGTTTCTGCTCCAACAATTTCTCATCTCACTGCTCTCCATCATGTGCTGAGATATTTGAAGGGTACCGTAAGCTATGGCCTACTTTTTTCTCTCACATTGTCTTTGCAGCTCACTGCCTACAGTGATTCAGATTGGGGAGGTTGCCCTGACAGCAGAAGATCCACTTCTGGTTATCTAGTCTATTTGGGTCATTCTCTTATTTCTTGGAAGTCTAAGAAGCAACAAGTGGTTTCCAGAAGCTCTGCTGAGGCTGAATATAGAAGTCTAGCTCACACTTCTTGTGAACTGCAATGGCTTCTCTTCCTTCTTTCAGAGTTACAGCTCTCTCTTGCTGCTCCTCCTCTCATTCTTTGTGATAGTAGTTCTGCGATTGCTATTGCTCAGAATCCGGTATTTCATGACAAGACCAAGCACATTGATCTGGATTGCCACTTAGTGAGAGATCTTGTCAATAATGGCACACTTCAGCTCAGGCATGTGGCTTCTTCTTCTCAGCTCGCTGATTTGCTTACCAAGCCTCTCCCAGGTCCTCTTTTCTCATCATTGGTTTCCAAGTTGGGCATGCGATCTCTCCGATGCTCAACTTGAGGGGGGCTATTAGAGATCATGGACTGAAATAAACTCTCAACCAAACTGATGACATGAAACTCCGGTGCTTCAGTGGCCGTTGGATCTCTTTGCTGCTTCGTTCAGTAGCCGTCCGATGCTTCTAGCCGTTTGATTCAAATGGTTAAGTGGAATGGTGTCGTTCCTCTATCCAAAAGACAGCTCAAGCACAGTCAGCATACTCGAGGCTCCTGATTGGTCCAATCCTGTCACCGTTGCTTACGTGTTTTGTTGAGTCAGCTAGGTTGTTACAAACTTTCGTTTATTGCATTTAGGCCCGAACTATATAAGCATTTGCAATGCTTCTTTGTAACTTGATTTTTGCTTTTATGCAATTTCCATTTCTTCTGCAACTATCTTCTCTCTCTCTCTCTCCGCCATCTTCTTCAAGCTCTTCTTGTACTCTGATACTGATGTAAGCGAGCAACTCCTAGATTGTTCATAAATATGGAAGAAACCCATCAGATCAGAACGATCCACTGTTTCTGACAAGTTGTTGAAATGTACTGCACTATCTTAGTTGTGCCATAAGGGAGTAGTTCTATGGGAGAGCCCTGAACATTAAAAAATAGGGAAAACTTGCATCTTCAACAGTGAGATATTTGGGGAAAGGAAAAACTACCTAAATTTTTATCAAGATGATGCTACTCTTTTTTATGATAGTAGGACCTTATTATTCTTAATTCTGTGACTGTCAGACTGATGGATATCGAATGGCACAGTACAAACGAAAAAGATGCATAAATTCTAAAAGCATTTCCAGTACACCGATTAAGTAACGGTTATAGTTAGAAATAAGATTCACATTATAAAAAGCATCCCACACCTTCTTCAACTCTTATTTTAGTGAATCTATTCTAATTGAAATACAGAGTTACTGCGATTTTCATTACATTTTACATGAATTTTACAACTCGTAAAGTTGGGGATGTGCTGATAGTACTTGATTTCGGACATTTTCAAAGTCTAAAAAAACTCTCGTCTTTGAAATAGCAGAGAGGGAAACGTTAATAGTTCTAGATTGTAGAACGACCAGGAGGTTTAAGTTTATTACAAACTCTTCTCCTAACGTCTGATAAACTACAAAATCTCCCTGTATCGGGGTGTTCAACTAAAAGGTGTCCCTTTCTCGCAGAAAGGGCAGGCAAGAAACCCACAGTTGCCCTGCTGAAAACCAACGCCACCACTGCCTTTGTTGCTGTAGACGTGGGCTTGATAGAGAAACAACTAGAAGATGACGACGATGAGAAATGTTTTAGTGCAAGGTTCTCGATTTGTGCTACTAGGTTTCGGAGTTTTCATATACAAATCGATAATGTGTAGATTGTGGAAAATCATGGGACATTTTATGTGAGAAGCGA
Source organism: Linanthus parryae (assembly GCA_023055425.1). Classification (NCBI taxonomy): domain Eukaryota; kingdom Viridiplantae; phylum Streptophyta; class Magnoliopsida; order Ericales; family Polemoniaceae; genus Linanthus; species Linanthus parryae. The sequence continues at coordinate 119,265,278 of JALGPY010000004.1, read as the reverse complement.
ATTAGAACTTAGAGGTAGCCTTGAGAAGATGTAAAGCAACCACTGGCATTCAATTTGTAAAATGTTGGATGGTTAGGATGGAGGTAGAGTTATTTAGGAATTACAAACTTGACGAGGTTTTTATAGTTTTACTGCAAAAAATAGACCTTGCAGAAGTTCTTTCTGTCTAACGTATCAATGAGGTTTTGACCTTTCCTATTGTTTTCCACAAGCTGCATTACTCTTTATTGTATTAGCATTGTTTATTCTTTATTGTTTTAATTTATAACCTGATTTTGAAATAGGTGACTGTGATCAGGAAAGAAAAGGGAAGATTTCTCTCTCTCTCTCTCTCTCTCTCTCTCTCTCTCTCTCTCTCTCTCTCTCTCTCTCTCTCTCTCTCTCTCTCTCTCTCTCTCTCTCTCTCTCTCTCTCTCTCCATCACAGCTACACATCTCAAAACCCTGAGCACAAATTTTACCAATAAACTACTATCCAAACAGGGTCATAGTTGGATACCCTAAGTAACATGTCATATTTAAGGGGTACAATGCTTTGGATGCAATATATATGTTATGCAAATCCTTGCCTCAGTTTTATGACTGTGGTCTGGTGAAGTTGCATATGTGAACATTCAGATTTATCTATTCATAATGGTTTATTGATCCAAGAGGACTGAGATGCGAGTAATACATTATCCTTCGATGATTTCCAGTAGGTCTATGTGGTTTGGTGAATTAGCATTATCCACGAGGACTGAGATGCGACCTGAGATTCGAGGACAACTGGTTGATAGTTTAGCATTGTATGCATCAGGGTGCCGAGCATGAAGCAGAGTGGCGCAATTAGTTAAACAGGATAAGTTACTTCTCTTGATCATAGTTGCCTGTTGTGTACGATAGCTTCCTAAACTATCAAAAAACAGTTAAAGCATTTTCGTTTACGATGCTCTCATTTGTAAGTGGTAATATGCAGATATGTCCATTTACCATTCTCAGCTGGGAGGAAATAAGGATATATGCGCAAGCAGGATGAGTAAATGAATGTACTGCTGCGAGTTGCGACATTGGTTTATTTCAACTTAAGGAAATAAGATGAGTATCACAAGTTAAACATATAAAATTGATGTGGCTCTCTCATATCAATTCTGTGAAGTAATTCAATCGGACATGGCAGACAAACTTCTCGAAAGTTGTTCGTTATCAAATTGCCGGTCTAAAGTTTATTTATCTGTAGGGAAGTCTGAATGGCCTTAAAAAGTAATGGGAATTCATTAATGTTTAATCAAATAGGAATATTATGTTTGCTTTAAGTTCTATCGTCAGATTTGAATAATTTTTCGGAGATTTAAGAGATTGAACCTAATTGTTCTGGACATCGCTGCAGTTGCTTTTGTTGTATGGTTCTGGGTCAGGGCGAAACTCTTTTAGTATTTGGATGTAGTACATAAAATGTAAGACACAATCACGATAAAAATATGATTTTCTTTTGTAGTACGGAATTATTATTACTCTTATCATCAGACGTTGTGTTAGTGTCGAGGTATTTTAATGAATTCCCACTATGTAACAGTAAGTAAAACTGACTTAACAAGGTTCTATATGATGGAAAAGTATGGGTGATTAGAAGCTTAAGGGTAAATCTAAAACACAGAATCGAAAGGGTAAATTTAGATAGCATTTCTCTTTCATTTTCTTTAGATTTCATAGATTACTAAGGCTCATCAATGGACGGATATGGACTTTGAAAATCTTCGCAACTTTGATTGGGAAATAATCCTTAAGAAATTAATAAGAAGGATAAAAAAGGGTGGTCCAATCAGCTGAGTTACGAGCATCAAGAAGGTCATCCAGTTTTCAGATTTAACATCTGAAGCAACCAAATTGGCTTCCTTTTCTAATATTTCCATGTTCAGGAACATGCTCAGGTGGAATGACTAGACTTTTTAAGATAACTGGTCAAAAGTTGACAAATGGATTGCCCCTGGTATTTTCCAGCTGGGCATGGTGCGAAGCAGGGCAACTCGTAACTCAGGTTATATTACTTCTCTTCACCATTATTTATTAATTTATTGCAAAGAATCTATGGTTTAGATGATTAGTAGTTGCTATGCTAACATCTGTAACCTGTATGTGGTGATTTCACCTGTATGTGGTGAGAAATCACTAGTCAGATGTCCCTCGACCCACAGTTATTCTTAGCTGTACATAATTGAAATTTTTCCAGAGGTTCGATAAAAAAATTAATGCCCCCACTTTTTTTTATTATGTGCTGCGATCAATATGATGATAACCCACTGTTTCGGTTTGTGGCCAAAGTTCATCTTAGCTATCTTAGCAGTGAGGAAATACAAAAACTTCTGCTTGTCGGGATTTCATAGTTTGCCAGGATATCATAAATAAACATAATAACTATATTTGTCGGACTCGAACAATTTGTCGGACTCAGAATAATTTGTCAGAGATCAAACACAATAATTATAGCAGCATCTGCATTAAATTTACGGAAGCTAAATATTTTTTTCCGGCGTAGTAATCGTCGTTTTCTGTTGCACTAGTTTGAACTAATCAATCAATTGACGACAAAAATGTTATTTATGTGAGTTGTACGGAATTGTAGGCTTTTCTTCTTCTGATTGTGTCAATGCTGAGTTTTTTACTAGGATTGCAACTATGTATTGTATACCAATTTAATGAAGTTTAAACAAGTGAAACGGTATGGATGCGGGCAGGCTGTTGGATAACATTTGAAATAACTTTGGTTAAAACTGAGCATCGTCTTTGACATTACCGGAAACCAAACATTTGGGTCATAATTAGCTAAGAAATTATGAAGGTGGCAATCAAGAAAAACATTGCTGAAATATTAACTTTGGTTAAAACTGAGCATCGTCATTGACATTACCGGAAACCAAACATTTGGGTCATAATTAGCTAAGAAGTTTGAAGGTGGCAATCAAGAGAAACATGGCTGAAATATTATCTGCTTATCACATTTAATGAAAAATATCAAAAATATACTATGTAATGTGTCATAATGTAGAAACCAATAGGAAGGATATATGTGGATATCATTTCTATATAATTCTCATCAAGTTTGAGTTCGTTGAGAAAAAGCTATTTAATAATTATAAACACCGTAAGTTTTACTAGGATGAAAGAATTCAGATGCTTGGAGACTATTGGGCTATGTTGCACGGACACTCCATCAGGGGTGCCGTTCCCGTTTCGGACTCTCAGAAACGTGTCGGAAACTCGGACACACCTGAACGATGTTTCGGAAACTCCACCTAGTGTTTCCGAATAAAACTGATAAGAATGTGGCCCGAAATGCCTGGTTCCATTAGGGGAGACGTAGAGAAAGAGAGTTGGACAAAGTTGTTAATCGATTTACCAAAACACATTTGATTATTCTCTCTTCTCTTCCTCTTTGTTTTCTTTGTCAAATAGATTGTGCGACTAGGGTTGGTGAAGACAGTTTCAAGATGAAAACATGAGACAGTTCACCTCCACCTCTTGTATTTTTTAAAAATTTTGAAAAAACATCCTGATAATTTGTATGTTATGTGTTGCTATCTTTTGGATGCTAAGCTTCATTCGACTCTTGCATTGGGTATAGTTTTAAATTTGTCAATTACTTTAAGTTTTGAATACATACATACATACATACATACATACATACATACATACATACATACATACATACATATGTATGTATGTATGCGGCATATATATACATGTATATGGATGTATATATGTGGCGTGTCCGCGTCTCCTGATTTCTTAAAATTTGACGTTTCGGCGTCTCCATCTCCTGCCATACCCGTCTCCGTCTCGGTTTCCATGCAACATAGCTATTGGGTAAGACAAGGGATTCATAAGAAAGAATTCATGTGGGGTTGATGTTTGTAAATTATTGTCTCCAATTAGAAAAGAAGTACCAAAATGTATGTTGATGAGGTGAAAAAGAAAGATTAAACCATGCCGAAAGTGTCGCTTGCTTCTTAGTTCTTATGAAAAACTTTAGACTAAAGCTCCTTTACCATACGCTCTTTCTAGTGATAGTGACAATCCTAGATGTTTTCTTTTCACCTGGATTTTGATGGGAACAAATTGTTTTTGGAACTAAGAATGGAGTGTCTAGTTTAATTTTGACCATTTTCAGCCTTGCATGTTGTACGTGTGTGACTGTGTGACGTAAAGGTTAATTTGATAATTTTTGCATTTGTTTTTCAGATAATCTCATAATTGGTCTGATTTTACCGGGATTATCCCCATATAAACATAAATCAACATCTATCTTGTCTCTTCTTTATAAGGGGATTTTTAAAAAAAATTAAAGCACTCATTGCAACTAAGACTTCGATAGACATCCTAACTGCAGTCCTATAAAGCTTGTACGAGATAACCATCCTCAAAGTAGGCGCGCTATTCCCTTCTCCCATTTCAGTCATTTTGTTTCCTCATTACTTCGAAAAGAAACAATGGATGAAAGCTAGCTACAGTGAGTGCAAATCCTTCAACAGGGTATGGGATAGAGAATTATAAAATGACAAAAAAAAAAGTAAGGTTTTATGTAAGAAGAAAAACAATGACATGATGGTCAAAGTAGAACGCTCCTGGAAGTCGGAAATGACTTTCACAAGAAGAAGCAAAAGAGTTGAAGTAATTTGGTAAAACTTTTTTAACCAAACAACCAACAACAAACTAGACTTGAATAACAATTAACAAGAAGACGCAGAACATTGAAGTAATTTAGATGAGCATTAACTCGGTTTACTGTCTCATTAATGACTTTGGTTGGGCGATAACCCTCGATGCAGTATAAAATAAGGTTGTTTTGATATAGAAGCATCAAACGTTTTACGAGATACCTTTACTAAGAGTAGTCGAGCTGTTTCTATTCTCGCTCTTTAGGTACATTTTAGTGTGGTTCAGGGGATGTTCCTTGATTATCTTTCTATATAAACTTGTGAATTTGATCATCTAGAATCTAGATCTACTTGGAAATTGTTTGATTTATTTATCCATGATGTTCTGTAATTTGTGTTGCTGATTTAATGTTTACATGTAGGTCTCTCATGGCTATTACATCTCTTCTCGTCGCCCATAAATTTGAAAGAAGGTTGTACATGATACTTGCAATGCATCTTTGCTTTGATCCTCGGGAGGCCTTGAGGATATTGGCATTTTGGTTATATCCGAAGCGTCTTGGCTTCAGAAACCCCGTAAAGGCAATTCTGTTACTCCCCAGTATTCAGATCAGGCTAATTGCAGATGAGGCAATAACGTGCCTCAACTACCTCAGCGCTCCTCCCTTTCTCCCTTCACCCCAAGTGAGTGATCTCCCACTCACAAAGTGCATAATCAGCGAAGTAATCAGTCTGCAGTTCCTTGGGGAGTACAGGTCCAATTTTATTACAGGCATCAGAGAGGTCACACACAAAGTGTGTAATCTTGCACTAATGGATATTGTGCAGGAAGCTGAAAAAAGAAATGCTGCCAGGTGCTCAGCGGAGACTGATAGGATGATTGCGTCACTGCCCGACCCCGCTTCTCTTATTTGTTGAGATGGGTTTCTCACTCTTCCTTCAGTGGACCCCGATGACAGGGCCTTGTTTGTCACGTTTTCTCATGGCTACCAGGTTGCAGAAAAAGAGTTGTGGGACTTCTTCACCCAGTACTATGGGGTCTCTGCTGAATCTGTCTATATGGAAGTAGTGAAGCCTGGTAAACAATCGATGTATGCTCGTGTCGTGTTCCGTATCCTCTCAGGGAAGGAGAAGGTTAAGTTTGTGATCAACAAAAAGCATGCTTGGATGCGGAAATTTGTGCCCAAGGACAAGTGTGCCCGAACTGTCGTGCCGAACTCCTCTCTGGCGTAGTCAGCTGATGATCCTAACTACTAGTATTTTTCCATTTGCAGCAGATGAAATATGTGATGTAAAAGCTCTTTATAGTTGTCTGTAAATGGAACTCTACAAATGAAATTATTTGTGGTTTCCAGTTACTTATTCCCCCATCATTCCATAAAGGACAAGTATTCTCTCATACCATCTGCAATTTTCTTAAGTTCTTCTTAGAGTTTGTCACTCCTGCACTCTAGGATGTCCATCTTCCATGTTTCATCAACTTCTTTTTTGGAGAGAAAAGGTTGGTTAATTACTATTATTTGTACTTAAGTTGGTTGATTTGGGTTATTAGGTTTATGGTAATACAATCGATTTAATATAGAGAATAGTGTAGACAACACAATGTGGACTACTTTAAGGGGCTAAAAGCATATGAGAGGTTGAGATGTTTCAAGCTAATATCCCACATAACCAATTGGGCTTCTCAGCAGGGCCGTCCCTAGCTTCTCTGGGGCCTTAGGCGACTTTCGCTTTTACGGCCCTTCTAATTAAGTGGTAAATTAATTTAAATTTGAATCAAAGTTTAAAATAGCATATATAATTTGATCACTTTTTTCTCAACAAAAAATGATCACTATTTTTTATTTAACATAATTAATATTTAAAAATAGAAGTAAATTGTGAGTGTCAAACTAATAAGTCAATTTTTTGTCGTAACTTGTCAAAGCATTTGTCCCTTAATTCCGGTGTCATCGGTGATCAAAATCTATAAGATATGCTATAGTACTCTGTATGTGCTTCTATATTTATCGGATATTTTACATTTATTACAATATTTATAAATTAGAAACTGATGTATTGTGATCAATGTACGAAAAAATAGAGAGTATATTTTTTTAGGAAAAATCATGTGATAAACACCCAAAAAATCAAGTTACATCAGCTTGGGATAGATAATTTAGAACAAAATTTAGTAAACTGCCACTAATGCAGTATCCATAATTGAATAATTTTAAGAACAAATGATCAGTTTAATAAAATACCCCATATGTTTGGCAAATGGTGAGGCCCTCCCCTAATGGGGGCCCTAGGCAAGGCATTAGTTTGCCTTAGGGTAGAGACGGGACTGCTTCTCAGCAAGTCCAGCCCTCCTACAAATAAACAAGCCCAAAGGATGCTGAAGCCCAAAGGCATCAAGCATGTTGTTGATGAAGCCCAAAGGCTCCAAGCCCAGCTGATTAGCCTTTGCTGATCAGGGTTTAGATGGCTCAAAGAGCCGTTTGTTTCCTACCGTTAGATCTAGTATAGTACAATCCAACGGTGCTATTGATCCTTGTATATATTGTACCTCTGCAGTCTCTTAGGGTTACATGTAACGATTCATTTTTGCTCAATACAATTTCTCTTTCTTCCTTCATCGTTTCTTCTCTGCATTTCCATGGAGATTCATCAATAATCTTTCATGGTATCAACATGTCGTTAATTCCGACATCTCCGGCTTCACCGCCGCTTTACCTTTTGGCCAATATACACAATGTTGTTCCTTTTAAGCTTGAAAGCTCCAATTTCGTCTTATGGCGACACCAGATCCAATCTCTATATCGTACACACAGTCTTTTCGGCTACCTTGATGGTTCTACGCCTTGTCCGCCATCTCACATCTCTTTCGAGGGTGGTCCGGTTGCTAATCCGGCTTTCTCTGCCAGGATCTTACAAGACCAGACGGTGCTCACTGTTTTAAATGTGACTCTCTCTACAGAGGCACTCACTCTTGTTATTGTTTGTTCAACCTCTGGGGAAGCATGGCAAACCCTACAACGCCGCTATGCCTTTCTCACCAGATCTAATATTCTCCAACTCAAATCCGACCTCCAAACCACCAAAAAGGGCTCAGATTCGATTGATACCTACATGCAAAAACTCACAACTATTCGCAACACATTAGCTATCTCCTCTGTTATCATCGAAGATGAAGACATGTTGCTATACGCCCTCAACGGCCTTCCTCTCGAATACAACTCTTTCCGTTCATCTCTCCGAAACCGCTCCCACGCTATTTCCTTCGAGGAGCTCCATGTCTTGTTGAAAGTTGAAGAGCAGATGTTCGCCTCTCAGGCCTTGCTATCGGATCGCAATCCTTCTACCTTCTACGGTGGTCAGGCCGGCCGCGGTGGGCGTAACCCTAACGGCGCCCGTGGTGGTCGAGGTAGTCAACGGGGTGGTGGCTGTTTTGACTACTCTCGGGGCGGCCGTACCCATTCGGGTTCTGGTTACTCAACTGGTTCCCCTTCTGGTTCAGGTCATTGGTACGGATCGGGTCAAAGCTCCTCTTTGGGTTAAGGATCCGGTTCTAGTCCGGGTCCCGGGTTCGGATCTGGTCAAGGTGGTTCGGGTCGAAGTTCGTACGGCAACAAATGCCGTGGTGGTTCGGGTCGAGGAGGTGGTTCGGTTGCAGTCACTTGTAAAATATGTGGTCTCGATTACCACTCAGCTTTAGACTGCTATCATCGAATGGACTATGCCTATCAGGGTCGCCACCCTCCAAAAAAATTATCTGCTATGGCTGCATCTTCTTCGTTTCACCAAGCTCCTTCTACAGAGATTTGGTTAACCGACACAGGCGTAACTAATCACATGACCTCAGAGCTAACCAATCTCTCTCTCTCTCTCTGAGCCATACTCTGGGACTGAACAAGTCAATGTAGGTATAATGGTTCTTCACTGCCTATACAGCACTCTGGTATTACCTTTCTCACAACTACTAATTGCTCTTTTGAATTATCAGATACATTACATGTTCCAAACTTATCTGTCAATTAGCTTTCTGTTAACAAACTTTGCAATGAACACAATGTAAGGTTTATTTTTGACAAAGAATCATTTTATATTCAGAACACTGCTTCGGGAAAAACTCTTTTTCAGGGTATCAGTATAAATGATCTTTAGCCTATGTCCTCCATGTCTTTTCAGACTGTTCCTCAAGCCTACCTTGGTCAGAAAGTTCAATCTAGATTATGGCATTCATGTCTTGGAAATCCTTCTAATTCTGTTTTGTCTAAATGTGTGTCCTCTCCTAAAAATGTTCAATCTACTGGTAGTATATGTGAATCCTGTCTAGCAAGAAATTGACAAAATGGGGGATAACGAGCAATTTTTATAACTTGCATGTGCTGTATAAGCACCGTGCATCGCATTCATACATGCATGTGCTATATTTTATGTGATGGAAGTAGATTGTATTCTTTGTGGCAATACCTGTTTTCGGGCATTAAAATGGGGGCTAACGAGCAATTTTTATAACTTAGGGTGAAATACATCAGATTGTTGATCTCCGAAGATTTCCGCTAGTCAAACCGTTTTCCTAAGTTCCTCCTCCACCTATTTTTTTTTCCTTTCTTGTTCACTTTTCGTCATTTTTTCTCCAAAGTCTAAATGTGCACCTAATTATATTTCCACCCTAAAAGAAATCTAAAACTTGCGAAAGAGAAGCTTATGAAATTCAAGAAGGATGTTACCGCCACTTGTTCACTCTGCAACTCCAAAGAGGAGTCGACGACTTACCTGTTCATGGAATGTTCGCATTCGATGGAGGTTTAGAAACTCACCTTTGGTCCAAACTTCATGGAAATGAGAGTTGGCAACATTCAAGAGTGGATCCCTTCGATAATTACGGGGTTGAACCAACAGGAGAGGGGGATGTTTTGTGTATCTATATGGTTGATTTGAAGCAATCGAAATCAACATATTTTTCAAGGAAAAAATAACATGCTCAAAGAGATCGCAGCGCAATTTATGAGCTTCATCGACAAGCTAGATGGGGTTAGCGCCAAGAACGATTCACAGCCAACCAGCGTTGCTCCAGTGCTCATCAGCGCTGCTCCATCCAGCTCCAGGATTCCCCCGGCGCCAAATTGGATAAAAGTTAACTCTGACGGCACATGGGTGGCGGACACACGTACAGCTGTGGCAGGGCTGGTGTTCCAAGACTGCAAGGGGAGTTTCCAGGCCGGGTTAGCTACGCCACCGCCCACGGCTTCTTCGGCTAGTGAAGCCGAGGCTTTGGGAATCCTCGAAGCCATCAAAATGGTGGTTCGCCAGGGGTACTCGAATGTAAATTTTGAGTCTGATGCCTTGAAAATCTCCAAGAAATTATCAGCAGCCATAATTCAGCATAGTGGCCGAGCAAACAACAATGTTGCAAACGAGTTTGCAAGATACGGACTCCGCTGCTTGTCTATGTGTATTGGGCCAAATATCGAGCCCAATGGGCCAACTCTTTGCTTATTAGCGATGTAATATGAGTTACCAAGTGATTTTCTTCTATAAAAGTATTATTTCCTTTAAAAAAAGGAAAAAAAAATGACTAGAACTCCTATAAAACCAACATCCTTCTTGTACCTAACAACCCTGGCCTCCTTCAAAACCCTAGCCTCTCCCTTGTTCTCTCACGTCCCATTTGATGCGCTGCTCGGTCGGACCCGGAAAAGGACCAGCAGCCGCAATAAGCGGCGCCGCCCCGTCAGACGCGCGACCACCGTGGACTCGACGTTCCTGTGCACAGTCCCGACCAAAAACCCGACTGCCTTATGTCCCGTCCTGGACTCGGCGTAGGCCGTTGGTACCAGCGAAGAACAGTGCACGTCCCTGCCTGTTGCGCCATCTTCTCAGTCTCTTCTTCCCTATCGGGAACCTGTAAGTTCACATTATTTGTTTTCCCTCTAAATCAGATGATTTTCCATGCTCTTAGTCTATCCCATATCTTGATAATTCAATTGTCCATCGTTTAGGTTATCACATTCATGTCCGACTTGAGCTTGCTCTTAACTTTCGTTAGTTCACTCGTATGATAACATGAATCAGTTAGTTTAGTTATCTTATACTCTTATAATTTTTGTATGGTTTTGTATTGTTTCGACTTATTAAGGACCCTAGTGAAAGCGGTTAGGGGGATGTCATATTATTTTAGAATTCCAAATAATCGTCAAATGGTTTCAATTTTATCCGAGTCGATCCTAGTACTCATCTTTCTGGGCAAGTCTCCAAAGGGGGTTGTCGATCCTTAAGGTATAGGTAGCTAGAATTGAATTTGGTTATGGTTTTGTACCCGGCTAGAACTAAATTAAAAGAGAAAATTTTCATATCTTGGCAACTGGATTATTATGGAAACAACTCTTATGGAAGATTGATTACCGAAGAAATTCAAAGCAACTAATATTAAACATTGTGTCATCGACTGCGAAATCTTTCTCCTCTTAATTTAGATCAAATGATCCGGGCTATGTTGCACTTTCACGGACACTCCAAATATAGCCCCATGTGTTTCGGAGACTGAGAGACGCATCCGCGCGTCTTGTAAATGCCCGTTGGTTATGCTCGCAAAACTGTTAAAAATAGGCGGAGACGCCAAGGAAATGCAGGGGCCACACATCTCTAAATTCTGAGACGTCGAAGGGAGTTTCATTTAAGTTCTCGGGTGTCATCTTTTGACATTTGAAAGTAGAGGGGTGGTTGTAAAGTTATATAGTCTTATATTCTGAAAACACCTAAACCTAAACCTCCTTATTTTCTTTTTCTTCTTCTTCTCTTTCTGCTGCTGCTACTGCTACTGTTGTTGTTCTGTTTATAGTACATGTTCTTATCATGTGTTCTTGCGTGCTTTAAATGCTCCTGCTACTTCTCTTTCTATTTTTGCTATAGTTGCTGAATGAATCTTGTTGTTCACCTTGCATCCATTATCTTCTTGTTTATCATAAAGCTTGTCTGCAAATATATTTTACTATATTGATGTATGTTGATGTTCTGGGGGCTATGAAACAAACTTGTCATTCGAGAATGCTCTTACAAGACAGCCAAAGCTTAAAGAATGGAGCAGAATGTGATCATAAGTGTTGTTTTTTATGTCTTCTTGTGTCATTTTTACGTGTTTTGTGCAATACTAGCGCTCTGAACTCGGTAAATGGAAAAAGAAATGGAACATTGGCTTTGACACATCAGTTGCATATTGAGCTGGAAGCTAAACATTATCTGAAGACAACAATTGAAGAGTTGACCGGAAATTGCTGGTTGAAACCTAAATAAGAGTTGAAACAAGCTTTCAGAGCTTAAAGGAAAACTGCAGGAAAGAGAATCTGAATTTGAAAGTTTTAAAGAAATGAATATCGCTCTTATCCACAAAGAGCTCCAAAGCAATGATGAGTTCGTGGAAGCCCGCAAACAATTATTGTTGTTTTGCGAAAAACATTGCCGCAAAACAACAATAATTGTTTCCGGGCTTCCACTAACTCATCATTGCTTTGGCGCTCTTAGCGGATAAGTGTGTGATTCAGTTCTTCAGAATTTTCAATTCAAATTATCTTTCCTGCAGTTGGTCCTTTAAGCTCTGAATGCTTGGTTCAATTCAAAAACCGGGACCAGGAGAATTTAAAGCAACACTTATTATGATCACCTGCAATTTTAGCTTAAGCTCTTAAACTTTAGTCTCTAAGCTTTTTTGCCTTGTAAGAGCATTCTTGACTAATAAGCTTCTTTTATAGCCTCCTTAACATCACGTATAACTGATCAATATAACAAAATAGTCTTGAGACAGATTTTACGATAAACAAGAAGATAACAATACTTGAACTGCACTTTACCTTGCAGATCATTAATTTTTGTTTCCAGTTGCAGTTTAGCTCGTACTTGCCTTTCAAACTCGCATAACATTTCTAGTGACTCCTCTTTCTCTCTCTGTAAATTCGGTTGAACCACTAGTTAACAACTGCGTAAATAAATCTTTTAAGATGTCAAAAACATTACTGCTCAAATATGGTTCGAACCTTCTGTTCTGTAATGAATTGTAGGAGATCATTGTCAGGGGAGCCTATTTGATTCCTGAAAGTCATTTCACTTGGATTTTTCTCTACCTTGCCCCAAAGAGAAAAAATAAGGCCATGACAAGAAAAAACTTTAGTAATGGTGGTACGATTATGTTAGTTTTTATTGATCAAAAAAGATAGCAGGACGTAACTAAATACTAGATAAACATATGAAAATTTGGGTCATCTTTCCCCGAACTGTTCATTTAATGCGGAATTTACTATATTTCCCTGAATATCCTCAAGATGTGACGATTTAAAGAATAAAGTTTTTTCTTTTTTCTTTTCCCATGCCTTACTTTTGAAGATTTTGCGTCAAGAATGATAACAAGTTCAAGAGTTCCCGATAAGACGTGAATATCTGCCTTGAAATCATGAGGGATAGGGAATAATAGAAAATTAATCGTAACGGCACGTGGATGAAATAGAAGAATGGAGTGCAACTATCATTCATGATCAGCACCCATAGGGTAAGAATTCGTTCGATTGCGGTTTTCAACTTTTTGATGAAAATTCCGTTCACAACACCTTCTCAAGACGGAACAAAATAGTACTGGAAAAAAATTTTAGTAATGAGGAGAGAAATCAGAAGAGGAGAGATTTACTGAAAACTGAAGAGTAGCAGTGAAGACCGCAACCAAAGGCGAAATTGTGATCTTCACTTTTTCTATCTACTGCTTGGAATCCTGGGCTATCCATAGGATGGAAATCTGGAGGGTCACGTCAGAATTCACAAAACCCAGCCCACCTGATATATTACCTAGCAGTATGGCAGCCCACATTATGACCCGCTCTACAAGCTATACGCTGACCCCACCCCGTCAAATTCGGCCTATTCAGCCCGCACAGATACCCAGCCCTATCAAGACCCATTTTTTGCTTGAACTATGAAGTGAAACAAACAAAAAAGAAATCCCCAAACCGCCTCCCTTAAATCCCCCCACCCTCAATTAAAAAACAAACTAGTTTTTTTTTTTTTAAGATACCAATCCTCCTCCATAACAGCTATAAAACGGCTACTATTTTATTATACTTTGGGGGCGGAGGATTTGGTTTAAGGTTGTACTAATTAAAGGAAAATTCTATTTTTTATAAATGCTACTATCCACCCTCATTAAGCAAATACAAATCATTAAAAAAAATACATGTACGTGGGGGAAAACATTGCAAATGATCACACACACACACACCCAACCCCATTCTCCCTCAACCCGTTGGTTTTTGAACCCATATGAAAACACACACACAAACATATACACAATTTTCTGTGGGCGTCTCGCACCCGCGCCCAGGGGCTGAGCTAGGTATTTAAAACTATCGAGTCACTATGCTACAAAATCAGATTCCCAAATGTGAATCAAAAAATTATTTCTTTTTTTGTTTTGAGTACTAAAGATATTAGATAGATGTCAAGTATAAAACAATGCTCTACTCTACATATGTAAAGTCTTACAGCACATTAAATACTATATATTTTCTTACAACTACAAAAGGCCTTGCAGTACATACCAAACAAGGCTAGTCAAAAAAGTAAGAAAAGAACATTAATTTTGAATGGCCGAATGTGTTCCCTTTCAAGAGAGATGAGAGTCTATAGAGCTTTTCCCTTCCCCTCCTCCCTCCCTCCCTTCTAGATCTTGGTTTTGCGGGTATTGATCTTCAAGAGGATCCCCCCCCCCTCCCAGACTAACCTACGTCTTCATCCCTCCCCACCCATTTCAGCTAATGGGAGCCTCTCCCATGTTAGTTTTTCTGAACCACCCTAAAACAACCCCCTACCTCTCTCTCACAATCTCTTCTTACCCCAGCCCACCATTGCCGAGAAATTCACCTCCGAAACCCAGTTCAGCTTTGGATAAGCTCAACTGATGAGGATGCCCCTTGGATTACCATGCACTTGATGATAGTGACTCGATCTACACCCCCTCTCGAAGGAGGATAAGTTGAGAGCTAGAGAAACACTCAAAGTCTACCCTCTTTATTAAACCAGTTGGGAAAATTTTCATCCAAGATTGCTCGTTCTCCAGAATCAATGACTTGTGGAAGCCCAAAGGAAGGATACTTGGCAGTGATCTGGGGGCCAATTTGCGCTAATAAAATTTGATCAGCCTCAGGACTAGGAGAATGCTTTCTAGGAGGACCCTGGTTTAATGGCTCTCACTTCTTCAATGTGCAAAGATGGAAACCAGGTTATGAAGCAGCTGCAGCATCCATTGATACCTTGTGTTAGGTTACCTTCCTTTCCCCTTCAATTGTTTGACACTGGTTTACTAAGAAAGAACGGAAATGCTATTGGAAGAAGTGTTTTTTTTTTTTTTTTATGAACTGGAGTACATTAAAACAGCCTAAGGAGGCTCAAACATGGGGAAGGAACAGCCCCTTACATCCTCAAACAAAGCCCCCTCGCAGCAGCAACAGTGGTGTGTGGTACTGGGTTCGCTAATTGAATGGAGTTTTAGTTGGGAACAGTGGTGGCTGGTATTAGAATCCATGGAGGGTGGTTTTGGCGATGGTCAATTGGGTGCTGAATGGTTCTTGTTAACTCCTCTTCGGTCCTTGTTAACTCCTCTCCGGTCCACATGAGTTATTCTAGGAAGAGTGCAATCTCCATTGTTCTACCATCCTTCCTTGGGGAGACTTTATGTGGTATGATTGTTTTCCATGTTTGATCTTGGAGTGGGGAGAAAGGGGAGGCACCAGTTTTTTGTTATGACTGACTGCTCCACCTTCTTGATGAAGGTCCAACCTGGTGTAATTGGTTGCGGTGGGGCTTGGTTGATTGAGCCATGTGATGAGCTGTTGGACCTTGACATGTTTTACAAGGATTTTGACTTTGTCAGGAGAAGACTTGTTATAAGGAACAAAGATTTTGCTTTTGGGTTAACATGGTTTTGACTTTGCTTGTTGGAGTTTTTTTTTTTTTTTTTTTTTTTTTGGGGGGGGGGGTGGCCTTTGAGAGTGGTTAAAAGAGTATTCGTGGTTGCAGTTACATGAGAGGGAGAAAGGTAGAAATTGGAGAGGTGGGGGGTTTCAGGGATAAAACAATTTGTAACTGATCTGCAGTAATGGGGGTAGTGGGGTAATGCTCCAGTACTTATTTAAACTGTTAGAGGTAGTAACTAATTGATGTTCCACATTCTCATCAAAGCTAACAAAATTAATTTCGTTCGCCTCAGTCCCAAGGAAAGTGATTTGATTCTCCTCTGTCACTGTTAGCACTAAAGATTGTGCAGGAGTCATCATCTGGTTGCTGCACAAAGTTGTCCACAGGCTTTGCAACAGAGATGTTAGCCAGCTGATCCAAAATCGTCTTATCCTTTGATCATCCTATCATTTGACATAAGTTTCTTTCTCTATTTCTAATTACCTGTCACTCTACCTGTACTTCCCCTAGGGTTGGGGGACGGAGGTTTTGGGTTGTCGAGAGAGCTTTGGGGAAGTGGTTTATGATCTCCAGACTCTTATGTCTCTCGAAAGTGTACACATGCGGCCCTTGCCGATTAATGTTCTTTTCTATCTTTTTGACTAGCCTTGTTTTGTATCTAATATACAAGGCCTTTTGTAGTTATACAAAAAATGTAATATTAAGCGTACTCTCTAACTTTACATATGTAGAGTAGAGCATTCTTTTATATTTGACATATAATATTTTTGTACAAAAAAATATATATTTATGTAATATTTTGATTCACATTTGTGATTCTGTTTTCGCAGCATTGTACCCCTGATAGTTTTCAATTCCTAGCTCCGCCCCCGGTGCGGATGCGGTAGGCGTGCAAAAAAAATTATGCCTGTAAAGTAATCTATAATCTCTATGTATGTGCTTGTGTGTGTTCATATTAGTTGTGAGTGGAGATGTCAACATGGTGTGCGGGTTCGAAAACCAGCGTGTTGAGGGTGAATGGGATTGGATTGGGTGTGTATTTATTGCAATGTTTTATTCAACGTACATGTATTTTAAGCAATATGTATTTGTTGAATGAGGGTGGGTTGTAGTATTATAGAAAATTGGAGCGATGGTTGATCTTTTTATTTTCCTTTAATTTGTACAACTTTGGACCAAATTACCGCCCAAAAAAAGACGTTGTTATGGCCTCATGGGGGAGGATTGGTATTTTTATTAGAGTTGTATTGCAGAAAGATTCTTAGAGTAGTTTGTTAATTTGTTTCACTTCATAGTTTAAGCTATAAGCCGGTCTTGATAGAGCTGGATATGCGTGATGGCTGAATAGGCCGAATTTGATCTCTTGCGGGTCAGTGTGTTGACATACTGCTAGTTACTATATCTGGTCGGACAGGGTTTTGTGAATTCAGACGTGATCCGTCCCGATTTCCACCCCTATGGGTAGCCCAAGAGTCCAGGCACTAGATATAAAAAGTGAAGATCTCAATTTGCCTTTTGTTGTAGTCTTCACTGCTACACTTCAGTTTTCAGTAAACCTCTCCTCTCCTCATTTCTATATATTTCTTCCGGAACTATTTTGTTCTGTCATGAATCGGTGTTGTGAATGGAATTTTCCAACACAAAATTGAAAATTATAATCGGTCCAATATATACCCTAAAGGTTCTGATCATCAATTACAAGTGCATTAAAGTATTCTATTTCATTTTGGTACCGTTATGATTCATTTCTTTTTTTCCATCTCCCTTATGATTTCAACGCATTCATTTACGTGTCTTATCGGGGACTCTTGAACTTGTTATCCTTTTGAGGCATAATCTTCAATTGTAAGGCAAGAGAAAAAGAAAAGAACAGACTATGTTCTCTAAAATGTCATATCTTGAGGTTATTCAGACCAATATAGCGATTTCCGCATTAAATGTCCAATTTGAGAAAATTAGAATCAAATTTTAGTATGGTTAATCTAGTATTTAGTTACATCCTGATATATGTTTTGAAAAATAAAAAAGGGTATCACCATTACAAATATTTCTCCTCATCGTGGCCTCATTTTTGTAGGGCAAAGTAGAAGAGAAAAATTCAAATGAAATGACATGGAGGAATCAAATGGGCTGCGATGACAATGATCTCCTACAATTCATTACACAGCTGAAGGTTCGCCTACTTGGCCCAGTAATTTTTTTGACTTATTAAGAGCTTCATTTTCGCGTTTGTCAACTAGTTCTTCATCCGAATGTGCAAAGAGAGAAAGTGGAGTTATTAGAAACTCTGTTATCAATATCGCACGATACGCGATACGTATCACACGATGCGTCATGAAATAGAAGCTGAACGATACGCATCGTATTTGGTATCGCAAATCAGTATGTATCGTCCTGTATCGTGCGATACGTATCGTATCGCCGTATCGTCCAATATTTTTCGTCCAGAAACTGGTCCGGGTCGGGTCTAAAGTTGTCGGACCCGGATGTAAAAAGTACAAAATTGAGGGGGTTTTTTGTTAAATCTCAACGTTTTCTTTCTTTAAACCTAGCCGCCAGCCTCGTTTGTCCTTTATGCTTCATTATTTGTACAGTACTACATGTGCCAAGCAGTTTCCGTCAAAACCAGAGGCCAGATCTGGTTGAAAAAGCGAAACTTTTCACTGTTTTATTCAAGAAACAAGATTCGGTGGTGTGAGTCACTAGTCAATACTTGTCCTTTGTCCAGGTATCACACTTCACATGAACTGTTTAGTACTATTTTTGTTTCACACAACTGTTTATAGTACTATTTTTTCACTATTCTTCTTTCGGTTTCTTGTGGAAGTTTAGTGGTACCACTCCGTCCCACCTGGTGAAAGTTTGAGACTTGTTGATGGAGATGCAAAACCTGCAATGGGGTACATTTATGAAGCCATGGATAGGGCCAAGGAAGAAATTGCAAAAAAATTTGACAATGTGAAAACTAGATATGAGCGCGTGTCGGATATTGTTGATAATAGGTGGAACTTGCAGTTTCATAGGCCAATCCATGCAGCTGAATACTTCCTAAACCGCTGGTAATTTTTACAATCTCTTTGTCTTGTCCGTAGAATTGAACTTGGTCGGTGTTAATTAATTTAGTTTTACCAGTACTAATAATAATAATATGCTTTATCATTTTAGGTTTCAATACGATCCAACTTTTCATGCTGATATGGAAGTGAAAAGTGGTCTGTACAAGAAAATCGAAAGGATGTACCCTGAGTTGGATATTAGGAGGAAAGTGGATGCACAACTTGAGAAATTTAAGAATGCAGAGGGAATGTTTGGAATTTCAATGGCTATTGTAACAAGAGAGACAAAGCAGCCTGGTAAGATTTGTGAAATAAACTTCCATTGAAATCATTTCTTCAATTTTAGTACAGTAAAATTAGTAAAATAGATATTTATTGTCTATTTTTATGAAGCTTTATGGTGGGAAAGCTATGGAGAAGAGTGTCCGGAGCTCCAAAAGCTAGCTATAAGAGTCTTGAGCCTAACTTGCAGTGCCACTGGGTGTGAGAGAAATTGGAGTACATTTGATCACGTGCACTCAAAAAAAAAATCAGTTGGAACAAGGAAGAATCAATGCTCTCGTATTTGTCAAGTACAATATACAACTTCAATTGAGGCAACAAAAGAGAATAGAGAAAGGAGACAATTATGACCCGATATGCTTGTCCGAGATGGAATCCGATGATGAGTGGATAACCGAAAAGGAAGACCCATGTCTACCTTTTGAAGATCATAAATGGATGGATGTGCAGGATTGTTTTCAAGAGAATGAAGGAATCAGTGAAAGTAAGAGGAAGAGAGGTACATGTCAAACTTTTATAGATCACTAGACCACTTCTTTTCAGATTTATTAATTATTTAGTTAATATTCCAATCTTAATTTCTTCACTACTCTTCTAAATAAAATATAAGACCAAGAATTCTAAACAAAGAGTATCGTGCCACTCGTGCCAAGAAGGGGAAGAAAAAAGTCCAAGAAGACGAGGAAGATGAATTTGAGCTCATCGATGAGGAGGACGAGGAAGAAGAGTTCAATGAGGCTGTCATGGTTGATGATGATAGTGATGAAGAGAGTGATGGTGACCTCGATTTAGGAGATGACAACAATGAAGAATGAAGAATTAAGTTTGGGCTATTTGCTTACTGCATTTTGGAGATTACGAGATTCAAAAACTCACAATCGTTTTTACTTATATCTATTTAAGACTCAAGAGTTTCTTGCTTTTTTTTGGGAGGACTATCTTGTGATAGGTGTTTTATTGAAACTGCGCCTATAGGCAATTTTATTTTTGCAGGTCAGATTACTTGATCATCTAACAAATGCATCATTACAGGTGCACACTCTTGGATCATTGATACAGGTGCTACTGATCATATGTGCTGTAATTCTTCTCTCTTCTTTGAGATGCATCCCACTTCACATACCACTGTTCATCTTCCTAATGGAAAGTCAGTCAGTGTTTCTCATATTGGCTCTATAGTCTTGAATGACAATCTTACACTTCACAATGTTCTTTATGTGCCTACTTTTAAATTCAATCTCATTTCAGTCAGCAAGCTCACACATTCTACTTCTTGTGTTTTTCTTTGTGAGCTGGATCATTGCATTTTTTATGCCAAATCTGATAATGCTGTTCTAGCTAAAGGTCACAAAGTTGATGGTCTCTATCTTTTAGACTCTGATTCTTTTGTTTCTAATACAATTCTTTCTACAAATCCTATCTCTAAAACTGCACTTTGGCATATGAGATTAGGACATCCCTCATTTAGAAAGCTTCAATTTCTAAACAATAACATTTCTTCTTCTCTAGAGACCACAAATGTTACTTGTACTGTTTGTCCACTTGCTAAACACAAGAAACTTCCTTTTCCAAATCTCAATCATATTGTCTCAGAACCTTTCACTTTAGTACATTGTGACACTTGGGGTCCTTATAGAGTACCTACTCATTCTGGTCACAGATATTTCTTGACATTGGTTGATGATTCCACAAGGCATACATGGCTTTTTCTTATGAAAAATAAATCAGATGCAGCTGGCATTATAGTGGATTTCTGCACATATGTTGAGACACAATTTTCTGCAACTGTGAAGAAACTTAGAAGTGATAATGCACCTGAGCTGCATCTAGCTGTTTTCTTTGCCAAGAAAGGTATTATTCATGAGCTCAGTTGTGTTGAAACACCTGAACAGAACTCAGTGGTGGAGAGGAAGCATCAACATTTACTTAATGTAGCAAGGGCTCTTAAGTTTCAATCAGGAGTACCTCCAAGGTTTTGGGGTGAATGTGTTATGACTGCTACTTATCTCATCAATAGAACACCCAGTGTGAGGCTGCATAACAAATCTCCATATCAGTTTTTATTCAAGAAGGTACCAGATTACGCGTTTTTGAAAGTATTTGGCTGTCTTGCTTTTGCCACTACATTGCATCAAGGTAGGACAAAATTTGATCCCAGAGCTATCAAATGTGTCTTCATGTTTTATGTTTTTGGCACAAAAGGGTACAACTAGATGTGAACAATGCCTTCTTACATGGTGATCTCATAGAGGAGGTATATATGCAGCTTCCTCCTGGGTATGAGCTTCCTTCTACTTCAGCTTCTCTGGTTAATCCTGTTTGTAAGCTGCAAAAGGCTCTTTATGGACTTAAACAGGCTTCTAGGCAATGGTTCTCCAAGTTTAGTTCTACTTTGCTTCACATGGGTTTCTCTCAATGCAAGACTGATTATACATTATTCATAAAATGTCTTCCTGGCAGATTTATTGCTATTTTAGTCTATGTTGATGACATTTTGCTGGTTGGCTCTCATAATAATGATATTCAGCTGCTCACTTCTACTCTGCATCAGCAATTTCATCTCAAGAATCTTGGTTCTCTTCACTATTTTCTGGGATTTGAATTTCGTGTCTCCTCATGAGGTCTATTCATGAATCAGCAGAGGTTTGCTTTGGACATTTTACAATTCAGTTCTTATCTTAACTGTAAGCCAGCTTCTACCCCTTTAGTTGCCAACACTCATTTAAGCAAAAATGATGGAGATCCTCTTGATGCTGCACAGACAACTACTTACAGAACTCTTATTGGCAAGCTCCTTTTTCTATGTCACTCTAGACCTGATTTGTGCTATTCTGTTCACAAGCTTAGCCAATTTGTTTCTGCTCCAACAATTTCTCATCTCACTGCTCTCCATCATGTGCTGAGATATTTGAAGGGTACAGTAAGCTATGGCCTACTTTTTTCTCCCACATTGTCTTTGCAGCTCACTGCCTACAGTGATTCAGATTGGGGAGGTTGCCCTGATAGCAGAAGATCCACTTCTGGTTATCTAGTCTATTTGGGTCATTCTCTTATTTCTTGGAAGTCTAAGAAGCAACAAGTGGTTTCCAGAAGCTCTGCTGAGGCTGAATATAGAAGTCTAGCTCACACTTCTTGTGAACTGCAATGGCTTCTCTTCCTTCTTTCAGAGTTACAGCTCTCTCTTGCTGCTCCTCCTCTCATTCTTTGTGATAGTAGTTCTGCGATTGCTATTGCTCAGAATCCGGTATTTCATGACAAGACCAAGCACATTGATCTGGATTGCCACTTAGTGAGAGATCTTGTCAATAATGGCACACTTCAGCTCAGGCATGTGGCTTCTTCTTCTCAGCTGGCTGATTTGCTTACCAAGCCTCTCCCAGGTCCTCTTTTCTCATCATTGGTTTCCAAGTTGGGCATGCGATCTCTCCGATGCTCAACTTGAGGGGGGCTATTAGAGATCATGGACTGAAATAAACTCTCAACCAAACTGATGACATGAAACTCCGGTGCTTCAGTGGCCGTTGGATCTCTTTGCTGCTTCGTTCAGTAGCCGTCCGATGCTTCTAGCCGTTTGATTCAAATGGTTAAGTGGAACGGTGTCGTTCCTCTATCCAACAGACAGCTCAAGCACAGTCAGCATACTCGAGGCTCCTGATTGGTCCAATCCTGTCACCGTTGCTTACGTGTTTTGTTGAGTCAGCTAGGTTGTTACAAACTTTCGTTTATTGCATTTAGGCCCGAACTATATAAGCATTTGCAATGCTTCTTTGTAACTTGATTTTTGCTTTTATGCAATTTCCATTTCTTCTGCAACTATCTTCTCTCTCTCTCTCTCCGCCATCTTCTTCAAGCTCTTCTTGTACTCTGATACTGATGTAAGCGAGCAACTCCTAGATTGTTCATAAATATGGAAGAAACACATCAGATCAGAACGATCCACTGTTTCTGACAAGTTGTTGAAATGTACTGCACTATCTTAGTTGTGCCATAAGGGAGTAGTTCTATGGGAGAGCCCTGAACATTAAAAAATAGGGAAAACTTGCATCTTCAACAGTGAGATATTTGGGGAAAGGAAAAACTACCTAAATTTTTATCAAGATTATGCTACTCTTTTTTATGATAGTAGGACCTTATTATTCTTAATTCTGTGACTGTCAGACTGATGGATATCGAATGGCACAGTACAAACGAAAAAGATGCATAAATTCTAAAAGCATTTCCAGTACACCGATTAAGTAACGGTTATAGTTAGAAATAAGATTCACATTATAAAAAGCATCCCACACCTTCTTCAACTCTTATTTTAGTGAATCTATTCTAATTGAAATACAGAGTTACTGCGATTTTCATTACATTTTACATGAATTTTACAACTCGTAAAGTTGGGGATGTGCTGATAGTACTTGATTTCGGACATTTTCAAAGTCTAAAAAAACTCTCGTCTTTGAAATAGCAGAGAGGGAAACGTTAATAGTTCTAGATTGTAGAACGACCAGGAGGTTTAAGTTTATTACAAACTCTTCTCCTAACGTCTGATAAACTACAAAATCTCCCTGTATCGGGGTGTTCAACTAAAAGGTGTCCCTTTCTCGCAGAAAGGGCAGGCGAGAAACCCACAGTTGCCCTGCTGAAAACCAACGCCACCACTGCCTTTGTTGCTGTAGACGTGGGCTTGATAGAGAAACAACTAGAAGATGACGACGATGACAAATGTTTTAGTGCAAGGTTCTCGATTTGTGCTACTAGGTTTCGGAGTTTTCATATACAAATCGATAATGTGTAGATTGTGGAAAATCATGGGACATTTTATGTGAGAAGCGAATTAGAACTTAGAGGTAGCCTTGAGGAGATGTAAAGCAACCACTGGCATTCAATTTGTAAAATGTTGGATGGTTAGGATGGAGGTAGAGTTATTTAGGAATTACAAACTTGACGAGGTTTTTATAGTTTTACTGCAAAAAATAGACCTTGCAGAAGTTCTTTCTGTCCAACGTATCAATGAGGTTTTGACCTTTCCTATTGTTTTCCAAAAGCTGCATTACTCTTTATTGTATTAGCATTGTTTATTCTTTATTGTTTTAATTTATAACCTGATTTTGAAATAGGTGACTGTGATCAGGAAAGAAAAGGGAAGATTTTCTCTCTCTCTCTCTCTCTCTCTCTCTCTCTCTCTCTCTCTCTCTCTCCATCACAGCTACACATCTCAAAACCCTGAGCACAAGTTTTACCAATAAACTACTATCCAAACAGGGTCATAGTTGGATACCCTAAGTAACATGTCATATTTAAGGGGTACAATGCTTTGGATGCAATATATCTGTTATGCAAATCCTTGCCTCAGTTTTATGACTGTGGTCTGGTGAAGTTGCATATGTGAACATTCAGATTTATCTATTCATAATGGTTTATTGATCCAAGAGGACTGAGATGCGAGTAATACATTATCCTTCGATGATTTCCAGTAGGTCTATGTGGTTTGGTGAATTAGCATTATCCACGAGGACTGAGATGCGACCTGAGATTCGAGGACAACTGGTTGATAGTTTAGCATTGTATGCATCAGGGTGCCGAGCATGAAGCAGAGTGGCGCAATTAGTTAAACAGGATAAGTTACTTCTCTTGATCATAGTTGCCTGTTGTGTACGATAGCTTCCTAAACTATCAAAAAACAGTTAAAGCATTTTCGTTTACGATGCTCTCATTTGTAAGTGGTAATATGCAGATATGTCCATTTACCATTCTCAGCTGGGAGGAAATAAGGATATATGCGCAAGCAGGATGAGTAAATGAATGTACTGCTGCGAGTTGCGACATTGGTTTATTTCAACTTAAGGAAATAAGATGAGTATCACAAGTTAAACATATAAAATTGATGTGGCTCTCTCATATCAATTCTGTGAAGTAATCCAATCGGACATGGCAGACAAACTTCTCGAAAGTTGTTCGTTATCAAATTGCCGGTCTAAAGTTTATTTATCTGTAGGGAAGTCTGAATGGCCTTAAAAAGTAATGGGAATTCATTAATGTTTAATCAAATAGGAATATTATGTTTGCTTTAAGTTCTATCGTCAGATTTGAATAATTTTTCGGAGATTTAAGAGATTGAACCTAATTGTTCTGGACATCGCTGCAGTTGCTTTTGTTGTATGGTTCTGGGTCAGGGCGAAACTCTTTTAGTATTTGGATGTAGTACATAAAATGTAAGACACAATCACGATAAAAATATGATTTTCTTTTGTAGTACGGAATTATTATTACTCTTATCATCAGACGTTGTGTTAGTGTCGAGGTATTTTAATGAATTCCCACTATGTAACAGTAAGTAAAACTGACTTAACAAGGTTCTATATGATGGAAAAGTATGGGTGATTAGAAGCTTAAGGGTAAATCTAAAACACAGAATCGAAAGGGTAAATTTAGATAGCATTTCTCTTTCATTTTCTTTAGATTTCATAGATTACTAAGGCTCATCAATGGACGGATATGGACTTTGAAAATCTTCACAACTTTGATTGGGAAATAATCCTTAAGAAATTAATAAGAAGGATAAAAAGGGTGGTCCAATCAGCTGAGTTACGAGCATCAAGAAGGTCATCCAGTTTTCAGATTTAACATCTGAAGCAACCAAATTGGCTTCCTTATCTAATATTTCCATGTTCAGGAACATGCTCAGGTGGAATGACTAGACTTTTTAAGATAACTGGTCAAAAGTTGACAAATGGATTGCCCCTGGTATTTTCCAGCTGGGCATGGTGCGAAGCAGGGCAACTCGTAACTCAGGTTATATTACTTCTCTTCACCATTATTTATTAATTTATTGCAAAGAATCTATGGTTTAGATGATTAGTAGTTGCTATGCTAACATCTGTAACCTGTATGTGGTGAGAAATCACTAGTCAGATGTCCCTCGACCCACAGTTATTCTTAGCTGTACATAATTGAAATTTTTCCAGAGGTTCGATAAAAAAATTAATGCCCCCACTTTTTTTTATTATGTGCTGCGATCAATATGATGATAACCCACTGTTTCGATTTGTGGCCTAAGTTCATCTTAGCTATCTTAGCAGTGAGGAAATACAAAAACTTCTGCTTGTCGGGATTTCATAGTTTGCCAGGATATCATAAATAAACATAATAACTATATTTGTCGGACTCGAACAATTTGTCGGACTCAGAATAATTTGTCAGAGATCAAACACAATAATTATAGCAGCATCTGCATTAAATTTACGGAAGCTAAATATTTTTTTCCGGCGTAGTAATCGTCGTTTTCTGTTGCACTAGTTGGAACTAATCAATCAATTGACGACAAAAATGTTATTTATGTGAGTTGTACGGAATTGTAGACTTTCTTCTTCTGATTGTGTCAATGCTGAGTTGTTTACTAGGATTGCAACTATGTATTGTATACCAATTTAATGAAGTTTAAACAAGTGAAACGGTATGGATGCGGGCAGGCTGTTGGATAACATTTGAAATAACTTTGGTTAAAACTGAGCATCGTCTTTGACATTACCGGAAACCAAACATTTGGGTCATAATTAGCTAAGAAATTATGAAGGTGGCAATCAAGAAAAACATTGCTGAAATATTAACTTTGGTTAAAACTGAGCATCGTCATTGACATTACCGGAAACCAAACATTTGGGTCATAATTAGCTAAGAAGTTTGAAGGTGGCAATCAAGAGAAACATGGCTGAAATATTATCTGCTTATCATAAATTTAAAGAAAAATATCAAAATATACTATGTAATGTGTCATAATGTAGAAACCAATAGGAAGGATATATGTGGATATCATTTCTATATAATTCTCATCAAGTTTGAGTTCGTTGAGAAAAAGCTATTTAATAATTATAAACACCGTAAGTTTTACTAGGATGAAAGAATTCAGATGCTTGGAGACTATTGGGCTATGTTGCACGGACACTCCATCAGGGGTGCCGTTCCCGTTTCGGACTCTCAGCAACGTGTCGGAAACTCGGACACACCTGAACGATGTTTCGGAAACTCCACCTAGTGTTTCCGAATAAAACTGATAAGAATGTGGCCCGAAATGCCTGGTTCCATTAGGGGAGACGTAGAGAAAGAGAGTTGGACAAATTTGTTAATCGATTTACCAAAACACATTTGATTATTCTCTCTTCTCTTCCTCTTTGTTTTCTTTGTCAAATAGATTGTGCGGCTAGGGTTAGTGAAGACAGTTTCAAGATGAAAACATGAGACAGTTCACCTCCACCTCGTGTATTTTTTAAAAATTTTGAAAAAACATGCCGATAATTTGTATGTTATGTGTTGCTATCTTTTGGATGCTAAGCTTCATTCGACTCTTGCATTGGGTATAGTTTTAAATTTGTCAATTACTTTAAGTTTTGAATACATACATACATACATACATACATACATACATACATACATACATACATACATACATACATACATACATACATATGTATGTATGCGGCATATATATACATGTATATGGATGTATATATGTGGCGTGTCCGCGTCTCCTGATTTCTTAAAATTTGACGTTTCGGCGTCTCCATCTCCTGCCATACCCGTCTCCGTCTCGGTTTCCATGCAACATAGCTATTGGGTAAGACAAGGGATTCATAAGAAAGAATTCATGTGGGGGTTGATGTTTGTAAATTGTTGTCTCCAATTAGAAAAGAAGTACGAAAATGTATGTTGATAAGGTGAAAAAGAAAGATTAAACCATGCCGAAAGTGTCGCTTGCTTCTTAGTTCTTATGCAAAACTTTAGACTAAAGCTCCTTTACCATACGCTCTTTCTAGTGATAGTGACAATCCTAGATGTTTTCTTTTCACCTGGATTTTGATGGGAACAAATTGTTTTTGGAACTAAGAATGGAGTGTCTAGTTTAATTTTGACCATTTTCAGCCTTGCATGTTGTACGTGTGTGACTGTGTGACGTAAAGGTTAATTTGATAATTTTTGCATTTGTTTCAGATAATCTCATAATTGGTCTGATTTTACCGGGATTATCCCCATATAAACATAAATCAACATCTATCTTGTCTCTTCTTTATAAGGGGATTTTTAAAAAAAATTAAAGCACTCATTGCAACTAAGACTTCGATAGACATCCTAACTGCAGTCCTATAAAGCTTGTACGAGATAACCATCCTCAAAGTAGGCGCGCTATTCCCTTCTCCCATTTCAGTCATTTTGTTTCCTCATTACTTCGAAAAGAAACAATGGATGAAAGCTAGCTACAGTGAGTGCAAATCCTTCAACAGGGTATGGGATAGAGAATTATAAAATGACAAAAAAAAAGTAAGGTTTTATGTAAGAAGAAAAATAATGACAAGATGGTCAAAGTAGACCGCTCCTGGAAGTCGGAAATGACTTTCACAAGAAGAAGCAAAAGAGTTGAAGTAATTTGGTAAAACTTTTTTAACCAAACAACCAACAACAAACTAGACTTGAATAACAATTAACAAGAAGACGCAGAACATTGAAGTAATTTAGATGAGCATTAACTCGGTTTACTATCTCATTAATGACTTTGGTTGGGCGATAACCCTCGATGCAGTATAAAATAAGGTTGTTTTGATATAGAAGCATCAAACGTTTTACGAGATACCTTTACTAAGAGTAGTCGAGCTGTTTCTATTCTCGCTCTTTAGGTACATTTTAGTGTGGTTCAGGGGATGTTCCTTGATTATCTTTCTATATAAACTTGTGAATTTGATCATCTAGAATCTAGATCTACTTGGAAATTGTTTGATTTATTTATCCATGATGTTCTGTAATTTGTGTTGCTGATTTAATGTTTACATGTAGGTCTCTCATGGCTATTACATCTCTTCTCGTCGCCCATAAATTTGAAAGAAGGTTGTACATGATACTTGCAATGCATCTTTGCTTTGATCCTCGGGAGGCCTTGAGGATATTGGCATTTTGGTTATATCTGAAGCGTCTTGGCTTCAGAAACCCCGTAAAGGCAATTCTGTTACTCCCCAGTATTCAGATCAGGCTAATTGCAGATGAGGCAATAACGTGCCTCAACTACCTCAGCGCTCCTCCCTTTCTCCCTTCACCCCAAGTGAGTGATCTCCCACTCACAAAGTGCATAATCAGCGAAGTAATCAGTCTGCAGTTCCTTGGGGAGTACAGGTCCAATTTTATTACAGGCATCAGAGAGGTCACACACAAAGTGTGTAATCTTGCACTAATGGATATTGTGCAGGAAGCTGAAAAAAGAAATGCTGCCAGGTGCTCAGCGGAGACTGATAGGATGATTGCGTCACTGCCCGACCCCGCTTCTCTTATTTGTTGAGATGGGTTTCTCACTCTTCCTTCAGTGGACCCCGATGACAGGGCCTTGTTTGTCACGTTTTCTCATGGCTACCAGGTTGCAGAAAAAGAGTTGTGGGACTTCTTCACCCAGTACTATGGGGTCTCTGCTGAATCTGTCTATATGGAAGTAGTGAAGCCTGGTAAACAATCGATGTATGCTCGTGTCGTGTTCCGTATCCTCTCAGGGAAGGAGAAGGTTAAGTTTGTGATCAACAAAAAGCATGCTTGGATGCGGAAATTTGTGCCCAAGGACAAGTGTGCCCGAACTGTCGTGCCGAACTCCTCTCTGGCGTAGTCAGCTGATGATCCTAACTACTAGTATTTTTCCATTTGCAGCAGATGAAATATGTGATGTAAAAGCTCTTTATAGTTGTCTGTAAATGGAACTCTACAAATGAAATTATTTGTGGTTTCCAGTTACTTATTCCCCCATCATTCCATAAAGGACAAGTATTCTCTCATACCATCTGCAATTTTCTTAAGTTCTTCCTAGAGTTTGTCACTCCTGCACTCTAGGATGTCCATCTTCCATGTTTCATCAACTTTTTTTTTGGAGAGAAAAGGTTGGTTAATTACTATTATTTGTACTTAAGTTGGTTGATTTGGGTTATTAGGTTTATGGTAATACAATCGATTTAATATAGAAAATAGTGTAGACAACACAATGTGGACTACTTTAAGGGGCTAAAAGCATATGAGAGGTTGAGATGTTTCAAGCTAATATCCCACATAACCAATTGGGCTTCTCAGCAAGTCCAGCCCTTCTACAAATAAACAAGCCCAAAGGATGCTGAAGCCCAAAGGCATCAAGCATGTTGTTGATGAAGCCCAAAGGCTCCAAGCCCAGCTGATTAGCCTTTGCTGATCAGGGTTTAGATGGCTCAAAGAGCCGTTTGTTTCCTACCGTTAGATCTAGTATAGTACAATCCAACGGTGCTATTGATCCTTGTATATATTGTACCTCTGCAGTCTCTTAGGGTTACATGTAACGATTCATTTTTGCTCAATACAATTTCTCTTTCTTCCTTCATCGTTTCTTCTCTGCATTTCCATGGAGATTCATCAATAATCTTTCATGGTATCAACATGTCGTTAATTCCGACATCTCCGGCTTCACCGCCGCTTTACCTTTTGGCCAATATACACAATGTTGTTCCTTTTAAGCTTCAAAGCTCCAATTTCGTCTTATGGCGACACCAGATCCAATCTCTATATCGTACACACAGTCTTTTCGGCTACCTTGATGGTTCTACGCCTTGTCCGCCATCTCACATCTCTTTCGAGGGTGGTCCGGTTGCTAATCCGGCTTTCTCTGCCAGGATCTTACAAGACCATACGGTGCTCACTGTTTTAAATGTGACTCTCTCTACAGAGGCACTCACTCTTGTTATTGTTTGTTCAACCTCTGGGGAAGCATGGCAAACCCTACAACGCCGCTATGCCTTTCTCACCAGATCTAATATTCTCCAACTCAAATCCGACCTCCAAACCACCAAAAAGGGCTCAGATTCGATTGATACCTACATGCAAAAACTCACAACTATTCGCAACACATTAGCTATCTCCTCTGTTATCATCGAAGATGAAGACATGTTGCTATACGCCCTCAACGGCCTTCCTCTCGAATACAACTCTTTCCGTTCATCTCTCCGAAACCGCTCCCACGCTATTTCCTTCGAGGAGCTCCATGTCTTGTTGAAAGTTGAAGAGCAGATGTTCGCCTCTCAGGCCTTGCTATCGGATCGCAATCCTTCTACCTTCTACGGTGGTCAGGCCGGCCGTGGTGGGCGTAACCCTAACGGCGCCCGTGGTGGTCGAGGTAGTCAACGGGGTGGTGGCTGTTTTGACTACTCTCGGGGCGGCCGTACCCATTCGGGTTCTGGTTACTCAACTGGTTCCCCTTCTGGTTCAGGTCATTGGTACGGATCGGGTCAAAGCTCCTCTTTGGGTTAAGGATCCGGGTCTAGTCCGGGTCCCGGGTTCGGATCTGGTCAAGGTGGTTCGGGTCGAAGTTCGTACGGCAACAAATGCCGTGGTGGTTCGGGTCGAGAAGGTGGTTCGGCTGCAGTCACTTGTAAAATATGTGGTCTCGATTACCAATCAGCTTTAGACTGCTATCATCGAATGGACTATGCCTATCAGGGTCGCCACCCTCCAAAAAAATTATCTGCTATGGCTGCATCTTCTTCGTTTCACCAAGCTCCTTCTACAGAGATTTGGTTAACTGACACAGGCGTAACTAATCACATGACCTCAGAGCTAACCAATCTATCTCTCTCTCTGAGCCATACTCTGGGACTGAACAAGTCAATGTAGGTATAATGGTTCTTCACTGCCTATACAGCACTCTGGTACTACCTTTCTCACAACTACTAATTGCTCTTTTGAATTATCAGATACATTACATGTTCCAAACTTATCTGTCAATTAGCTTTCTGTTAACAAACTTTGCAATGAACACAATGTAAGGTTTATTTTTGACAAAGAATCATTTTATATTCAGGACACTGCTTCGGGAAAAACTCTTTTTCAGGGTATCAGTATAAATGATCTTTAGCCTATGTCCTCCATGTCTTTTCAGACTGTTCCTCAAGCCTACCTTGGTCAGAAAGTTCAATCTAGATTATGGCATTCATGTCTTGGAAATCCATCTAATTCTGTTTTGTCTAAATGTGTGTCCTCTCCTAAAATTGTTCAATCTACTGGTAGTATATGTGAATCCTGTCTAGCAAGAAATTGACAAAATGGGGGATAACGAGCAATTTTTATAACTTGCATGTGCTGTATAAGCACCGTGCATCGCATTCATACATGCATGTGCTGTATTTTATGTGATGGAAGTAGATTGTATTCTTTGTGGCAATACCTGTTTCGGGCATTAAAATGGGGGCTAACGAGCAATTTTTATAACTTAGGGTGAAATACATCAGATTGTTGATCTCCGAAGATTTCCGCTAGTCAAACCGTTTTCCTAAGTTCCTCCTCCACCTATTTTTTTTCCTTTCTTGTTCACTTTTCGTCATTTTTTCTCCAAAATCTAAATGTGCACCTAATTATATTTCCACCCCAAAAGAAATCTAAAACTTGCGAAAGAGAAGCTTATGAAATTCAAGAAGGATGTTACCGCCACTTGTTCACTCTGCAACTCCAAAGAGGAGTCGACGACTTACCTGTTCATGGAATGTTCGCATTCGATGGAGGTTTAGAAACTCACCTTTGGTCCAAACTTCATGGAAATGAGAGTTGGCAACATTCAAGAGTGGATCCCTTCGATAATTACGGGGTTGAACCAACAGGAGAGGGGGATGTTTTGTGTATTTGATTTGAAGCAATCGAAATCAACATATTTTTCAAGGAAAAAATAATATGCTCAAAGAGATCGCAGCGCAATTTATGAGCTTCATCAACAAGCTAGATGGGGTTAGCGCCAAGAACGATTCACAGCCAACCAGCGTTGCTCCAGTGCTCATCAGCGCTGCTCCATCCAGCTCCTGGATTCCCCCGGCGCCAAATTGGATAAAATGTAACTCTGACGGCACATGGGTGGCGGACACACGTACAGCTGTGGCAGGGCTGGTGTTCCAAGACTGCAAGGGGAGTTTCCAGGCCGGGTAAGCTACGCCACCGCCCACGGCTTCTTCGGCTAGTGAAGCCGAGGCTTTGGGAATCCTCGAAGCCATCAAAATGGTGGTTCGCCAGGGGTACTCGAATGTAAATTTTGAGTCTGATGCCTTGAAAATCTCCAAGAAATTATCAGCAACCATATTTCAGCATACTGGCCGAGCAAACAACAATGTTGCAAACGAGTTTGCAAAATACGGACTCCGCTGCTCGTCTATGTGTATTGGGCCAAATATCGAGCCCAATGGGCCAACTCATGGCTTATTAGCGATGTAATATGAGTTACCACGTGATTTTCTTCTATAAAAGTATTCTTTCCTTTAAAAAAAAAAGAAAAAATATGACTAGAACTCCTATAAAACCAACATCCTTCTTGTACCTAACAACCCTGGCCTCCTTCAAAACCCTAGGCTCCTTCAAAACCCTAGCCTCTCCCTTGTTCTCTCACGTCCCATTTGATGCGCTGCTCGGTCGGACCCCGGAAAAGGACCAGCAGCCGCAATAAGCGGCGCCGCCCCGTCAGACCCACGACCACCGTGGGTTTCTCCACCCTCTGCCGACGTTGCTGTGCACAGTCCCCACCAAAAACCCGACAGCCTTATGTCCCGTCCTGGACTCGGCGTAGGCCGTTGGTACCAGCGAAGAACAGTGCACGTCCCTGCCTGTTGCGCCATCTTCTCAGTCTCTTCTTCCCTATCGGGAACCTGTAAGTTCACATTATTTGTTTTCCCTCTAAATCAGATGATTTCCCATGCTCTTAGTCTATCCCGTATCTTGATAATTCAATTGTCCATCGTTTAGGTTATCACATTCATGTCCGACTTGAGCTTGCTCTTAACTTTCGTTAGTTCACTCGTATGATAAGATGAATCAGTTAGTTTAGTTATCTTATAGCTCTTATAATTTTTGCATGGTTTTGTATTGTTTCGACTTATTAAGGACTTTAGTTAAAGCGGTTAGGGGGATGTCACATTATTTTATAATTCCAAATAATCGTCAAATGGTTTCAATTTTATCCGAGTCGATCCTAGTACTCATCTTTTTGGGCAAGTCTCCAAAGGGGGTTGTCGACCCTTAAGGTATAGGTAGCTAGAATTGAATTTGGTTATGGTTTTGTACCCGGCTAGAGCTAAATTAAAAGAGAAAATTTTCATATCTTGGCAACTGGATTATTATGGAAACAACTCTTATGGAAGATTGATTACCGAAGAAATTCAAAGCAACTGATACTAAACATTGTGTCATCGACTGTGAACTCTTTCTCCTCTTAATTTAGATCAAACGATCCGGGCTATGTTGCACTTGCACGGACACTCCAAATATAGCCCCATATGTGTTTCGGAGACTGAGAGACGCATCCGCGCGTCTCGTAAATGCCCGTTGGTTATGCTCGCAAGACTGTAAAAAGTAGGCGGAGACGCCAAGGAAATGCAGGGGCCACACATCTCTAAATTCTGAGACGTCGAAGGAGACGTCTGGAGTTTCATTTAAGTTCTCGGGTGTCATCTTTTGACATTTGAAAGTAGAGGGTGGTTGTAAAGTTATATAGTCTTATATTCTGAAAACACCTAAACCTAAACCTCCTTATTTTGTTTTTCTTCTTCTTCTCTTTCTGCTGCTGCTACTGCTACTGCTGTTGTTCTGTTTATAGTACATGTTCTTATCATGTGTTCTTGCGTGCTTTAAATGCTCCTGCTACTTCTCTTTCTATTTTTGTTATAGTTGCTGAATGAATCTTGTTGTTCACCTAGCATCCATTATCTTCTTGTTTATCAAAAAGCTTGTCTGCAAATATATTTTACTATATTGATGTATGTTGATGTTCTGGGGGCTATGAAAGAAACTTTTCATTCGAGAATGCTCTTACAAGACAGCCAAAGCATAAAGAATGGAGCAGAAGAGCTTAAGCTAAAGTTGCATGTGATCATAAGTGTTGTTTTTCATGTCTTCTTGTGTCATTTTTACGTGTTTTGTGCAATATTAGCGCTCTGAACTCGGTAAATGGAAAAAGAAATGGAACATTGGCTTTGACACATCAGTTGCAAATTGAGCTGGAAGCTAAACATTAACTGAAGACAACAATTCAAGAGTTGACCAGAAATTGCTGGTTGAAACCTAAATGAGAGTTGAACCAAGTTTTCAGAGCTTAAAGGAAAACTGCAGGAAAGAGAATCTGAATTTGAAAGTTTTAAAGAAATGAATGTCGCTCTTATCCACAAAGAGCTCCAAATCAATGATGAGTTCGTGTAAGCCCGCAAAAAATTATTGTTGTTTTGCGAAAAACATTGCCGCAAAACAACAATAATTGTTTCCGGGCTTCCACTAACTCATCATTGCTTTGGCGCTCTTAGCGGATAAGTGTGAGATTCAGTTCTTCATAATTTTCAATTCAAATTATCTTTCCTGCAGTTGGTCCTTTAAGCTCTGGATGCTTGGTTCAGCTATCATGTAGGTTTCCACTAGCAATTTCCCTTTCAACTCTTCAATTGTTGTCTCAAGTTTATGTTTAGCTTCCAGCTCAATTTGCAACTGATCTGTCAAAGCCGATGTTCCGCTTGTGTTGCCATCTACCGAGTTCAGAACGCCAATATTTTACGAAACACATAAAAAACGGGACCAGGAGAATTTAAAGCAACACTTATTATGATCAACTGCAATTTTAGCTTAAGCTCTTAAACTTTAGTCTTGAAGCTTTGCTGCCTTGTAAGAGCATTCTTGACTGATAAGCTTCTTTTATAGCCTCCTTAACATCACGTATAACTCATCAATATAACAAAATAGTCTTGAGACAGATTTTACGATAAACAAGAAGATAACAATACTTGAACTGCACTTAACCTTGCAGATCATTAATTTTTGTTTCCAGTTGCAGTTTAGCTCGTACTTGCCTTTCAAACTTGCATAACATTTCTAGTGACTCCTCTTTCTCTCTCTGTAAATTCGGTTGAACCACTAGTTAACAACTGCGTAAATGTAGCTTTTAAGATGTCAAAAACATTACCGCTCAAATATGGTTCGAACCTTCTGTTCTGTAATGAATTGTAGGAGATCATTGTCATGGGAGCCTATTTGATTCCTGAAAGTCATTTCACTTGGATTTTTCTCTACCTTGCCCCAAAGGGAAAAAATAAGGCCATGACAAGAAAAAAATTTAGTATTGGTGGTACTTTCACTTGGACGATTACGTTAGTTCTTATTGATCAAAAAAGATAGCAGGATGTAACTAAATACTAGATAAACATATGAAAATTTGGGTCATCTTTCCCCGAACTGTTCATTTAATGAGGAATTTACTATATTTCCCTGAATATCCTCAAGATATGACGATTTAAAGAATAAAGTTTTTTCTTTTTTCTTTTCCCATGCCTTACAATTGAAGATTTTGCGTCAAGAATGATAAAAAGTGTAAGAGTTCCCGATAAGACGTGAATATTTGCCTTGAAATCATAAGGGATAGGGAATAATAGAAAATTAATCGTAACGGCACGTGGATGAAATAGAAGAATGGAGTGCAACTATCATTCTTGATCAGCACCCATAGGGTAAGAATTCGTTCGATTGCAGTTTTCAACTTTTTGATGAAAATTCCGTTCACAACACCTACTCAAGACGGAACAAAATAGTACTGGAAAATATATTTAGAAATGAGGAGAGAAATCAGAGAGGAGAGATTTACTGAAAACTGAACGGTAGCAGTGAAGACCACAACAAAAGGCGAAATTGTGATCTTTACTTTTTCTATCTACTGTCTGGAATCCTGGGCTACCCATAGGATGGAAATCTGGAGGGTTACGTCAGAATTCACAAAACCCAGCCCACCTGATATAGTACCTAGCAGCAAAGTTTTAAAAACCGGACCGGCCATCGAACCGGTGAGGCACCGGTTCATGGTCGGACCGGTCGAACCGGTGGTCGGACCGGTTCAATCGCACGTTTATTTAATAATACATATTTATTAATTTGTATACAAAAATGATAAACATAATGAAAATAGCCAAAACTATACTTGAATGTTTTAGTTTTGAAGCTTATTTAGTGTTGTAATATTTTTTTTTTTTTGAAGTAAGTGTTGTAATATTTATATAGTAACAACTATTCTTTTTTTTTTTTGAAATGGTAGTAGTAGCTATGCTTAGAAAAACCAAAAAAACACACAAATACCTAAATTATAGTCAAACAACAATATATTTTGATGAAATATAAGTAACACACAATTACATTCACAAATAATATAAAATAAACATTTGATGAAATCTCAAATTTATTTCATAATATGACATTACTAGAATTTTAAAAACAATATGGCAACTTAATGTAATTAAGACTAAAGATTTAGTTGATATATTATCATTTTCAACTTTAAAACAAAGTGGCTAATGTCCTAGTGGTTAAACCAGTACTGGTTTGAGCACTAGGTGGTGGGTTCGATTCCCAGCAAGAGTATTTATTTTTCAAAATAAGTCAGCCCAGTGGTCGAACCGGTCAAACCGGTTCACCGGTTCAAGCAAGAACCGGCCGGTTTTGACCGGTTCTTGACCGGTTCGTGCATGAGCGGTCTGATGAGCTAACCGGACCGGTCCAGGTCCGGTACACCGGTCCAACCGGTCGAACCGGCCGGTCCGGTCCGGTTTTTAAAACTATGGCAGTATGGCAGCCCACATTATGACCCGCTCTACAAGCTATACGCTGACCCCGTCAAATTCGGCCTATTCAGCCTGCACGCATACCCAGCCCTATCAAGACCTGCTTTGTTGCTTGAACTATGAAGTGAAACAAACAAAAGAGAAATCCCCAAACCGCCTCCCTT
The DNA here is from genome assembly GCA_023055425.1 of Linanthus parryae. NCBI lineage: Eukaryota > Viridiplantae > Streptophyta > Magnoliopsida > Ericales > Polemoniaceae > Linanthus > Linanthus parryae. The sequence continues at coordinate 119,227,618 of JALGPY010000004.1, read as the reverse complement.
AAACCCCCCGCCCTCAATTAAAAAACAAACTAGTCTTTTTTTAAAGATACCAATCCTCCCCCATAACAGATATAAAACGGCTACTTTTTATTATTATAATTTTGGGGGGGGGGGGGTTGGTTTAAGGTAGGGGTGTAAACGGTTCGGTTTGGTGCGGTTTTTGCTAAAACCATAAATTGAACTGAATACATCGGTTTATTAATTTTGTATCCAAACCAAACCATTTGAATGGACGAACCGAACCAAACCAGATCCTAAAATATCGGTGTGGTTTGGTTCGGTGCGGTCGGTATGCGTAAAAATTATCGAATGGATATTACAACACTACTTTGTCAAGTTTAAGTGAAAAAAAAAATAGACTTCAAAAATATGCACACACACAAAAATATGAAAACACACACACCCAGCCCCATTCTCCCTCAACCCGTTGGTTTTTGAACCCATATGACACACACAAACATATACACAATTTTCTGTGGGCGTGTCGCACCCGCACCCAGGGGCTGAGCTAGGTATTTAAAACTATCAAGTCACTATGCTACAAAACCAGATTCACAAATGTGAAACAAATATTATTTCTTTTTTTGTTTTGAGTACAAAAGATATTAGATGTCAAGTATAAAACAATGCTCTACTCTACGTATGTGAAGTCATACTAAATATTATATATTTTCTTACAACTACAAAAGGCCTTGTAGTACATACCAGACAAGGCTAGTAAAAAAAGTAAGAAAAGAACATTAATTTTGAATGGCCGAATGTGTTCCCTTTCAAGAGAGATGAGAGTCTACAGAGATTTTCCCTCCCCCTCCTTCCCCCCTCCCTTCTAGCTCTTAGTTTTGCAGGTATTGATCTTCAAGAGGATCCCCCCAGACTAACCTATGTCTTCATCCCTCCCCACCCATTTCAGCTAATGGGAGCCTGATAGCAGAAGCTATCGATAGAGAAGCAGTTCGAGAAGCTTCGGTCTCCAATTCATCAATTCTAGAAGCTGAGATCTCCAAAACTAGGATTTATACTAAATAAACTTAATTCTCATTCTTTGATAAATAAAAAACAGAAGCAAAACAACCTATAAATACTACTAGACAATCCTGGACTTAGAAACGTTTCCTTATCCGACTCATACTAGGACTCCAACTATCCTAAAATTACCTAAAAACCCCAAAATAATAAATAAACTTCCTAAACACTTAATAATTAAAATAATGACGAAAACTAACTAATTATGTAGCATAATCCTTGAGATAACTTGGTTGACGATGAATCCGGTCAGAACGTCGCACCGTAGTCGTGTCCAGGCCCGTATCAACCTCCCCCCCGTTGACATTCACTGTGTCCTCACGGTGAAGTTGTTGGGCAATCGCCTCTTCTTCAAAGTCCAGAAGCATCAGCTTGGCCACACACTTGTGTCCCGCAAAATATTTCTGATCGCAGTTGAAACACAACCCTTTAGCTCGCTTGTCCTGCTGCTCGGAATAGCTTAGTTTCCGTATGGTTTGACCGGAAGAGGATGCTGCAACGGTGAGACTTGTTGGGGTCTGTGGCATGGCTGGGTGGCTGGGCGTCGCCTCTTGCTGGTAACGTTCGACGGCTAAAACCGTCTCAGATAATGATGCCTCCAACTCACGCGCTAGTGCAAACGCCTGAGTGAGAAAACGTGGCTTACGAAGCTCCAGATTGCGGTTGAGCGGAGCATTGAGACCACTTGTAAACATGGATATGAGTTGTTGCTCCGAAACCGACCCAACATGATTCAATAATTTCTCAAACTCTGTCTGATAGGCTAATACCGTGGTCTGCTGTTTCAATTTGCTCAGCGCGCCAAAATAATCACGGTAATAGTCCTGGTCAAACCTTACCTTGACTACCTCCAGAAACGATAACCAAGAAGGAAGCAGAAAATTATTTTTCTTGTACCTGAACCAATCCGCTGCTTCACCGGTTAGAAGAACCCCTACCAGATTGAGTCTGTCGTCTGGTGGAACGCGGTAGTAGTCAAAGTACTGCTGGACTTTGAAAGTCCATGTATGTGGGTCGGAACCCGAAAAGTTAGGTGGGTCAACACGCAGCTTTGGACCTCGATCTTTGAATTGATTCGGTGGTCTGGGTGCATTGTAAATTGCAGGGCCTGGTGTGTGATAATCATATGCTGTCGGCCCAAACCGGTTTGTATCGTGGTCACGGTTTGCTTGCCCACCCGGATCGTGATACGGCCCGTAACTGACTGGTGGCGGATCCGAATATGGGTCAAGTACCCCTGGCCTCGGGTGGTTGTCGCCGGAACCCGCAACTACAGGCTTCCCCTGAGGTTGCCAACGGTTGGCGGACTGGTAGCCAGCGGTTGAGGCGTTGCTATGGTACTGCACGGCGGCGGAAGATCTGTTGTCCCCTGTCCGTCGCAGCCCGAGTCGCAGCGCCGTGTGCGGTGTAGCGGACAGTCCTGGAGGCGCCGTTGTCAGGCCGAGATGGGGGGCACTGGCGGCGCTCCCATCTGCTGGTTCTGCATCTGCGTTCCGGGCGGCACCGACTGGATCGTCGACAGCACTGGAGGCGGCGGTGGAAGCTGGACGTCAGTGTGCGGCTGCAGGCGCACTTCAATTGCCGAGATTCGTGTTTCCACAGAGTGTTCTACTGCTGTAACCCTAGTTTCCCGGGAGTTGAACTGGGTCGGCTGAGGTAGTGCAGTTTGCTGTTTCTGGAGGGCCGCGAGAGCTGCTTGTGTGGTGGCCTGGTCGGCTTCCAAAAAAGCAAGTCGGTGGTCGACTGCTGCTAGGGGAGGCAGCGGCAGATCTGCTTGTGAGGGCGGCTGCTGGGATCGAGCCTCCAGGGCTGCAACACGATTATCCAGATTAGACAACCGTGCATCCATGTTGGCCAGAGTGGTCTGGATATCTTTGAGTGCGGCAAACAACTGCGTGTCACGATCGTCAGATTTGTCTCCTGTGTTCGTCATTGATGAAAGCACCAGTTGATAGCAGAAGCTATCGATAGAGAAGCAGCTCGAGAAGCTTCGGTCTCCAATTCAGCAATTCTAGAAGCTGAGATCTCCAAAACTAGGATTTCTACTAAATAAACTTAATTCTCATTCTTTGATAAATCAAAAACAGAAGCAAAACAACCTATAAATACTACTAGACAATCCTGGACTTAGAAACGTTTCCTTATCCGACTCATACTAGGACTCCAACTATCCTAAAATTACCTAAAAACCCCAAAATAATAAATAAACTTCCTAAACACTTAATAATTAAAATAATGACGAAAATTGACTAATTATGTAGCATAATCCTTGAGATAACTTGGTTGACGATGAATCCGGTCAGAACGTCGCACCGTAGTCGTGTCCTGGCCCGTATCAGAGCCTCTTCCATGTTAGTGTTTCTGAACAACCCTAAAACAACCCCCTACCTCTCTCTCACAATCTCTTCTTACCCCTGCCCACCATTGCCGAGAATTTCACCTCAGAAACCCAGTTCATCTTTGGATAAGCTCAACTGATGAGGACGCCCCTTGGATGACCATGCACTTGATGACAGTGACTCGATCTACACCCCCTCTCGAAGGAGGATAAATTGAGAGCTAGAGAAACACTCAGAGTCTACCCTCTTTATTAAACCAGTTGGGAAAAATTTCATTCAAGATTGCTTGTTCTCCAGAATCAACGACTTGTGGAAGCCCAAAGGAAGGATACTTGGCAGTGATCTGGCGGCCAATTTGCGCTAATAAAATTTGATCAGCCTCAGGACTGGGAGAATGCTTTCTAGGAGGACCCTGGTTTAATGGCTCTCACTTCTTCAATGTGCAAAGATGGAAACCAGGTTTTGAAGCAGCTGCAGCATCCATCGATGCCTTGTGCTAGGTTACCTTCCCTTCCCCTTGAATTGTTTGACACTGGTTTAATTAGAAAGAACGGAAATGCTATTGGAAGAAGTATTGTGATTTTTTTTCTTGTTTTTTTTGTATTTTTTTTTTTTTTATGAACTGGACTAGATTAAAACAGCCTAAGGAGGCTCAAACATGGGGAAGGAACAGCCCCTTACGGTGGTGTGTGGTACTGGGTTCGCTAATTTAATGGAGTTTTAGTTGGGAACAGTTGTGGATGGTATTAGAATCCATGGAGGGTGGTTTTGGCAATGGTCAATTGGGTTGAGGCAGTGGTTGTTGGCCTTGGCCTTGGAACTCCTCCAATTTTGCATCCTCCTGCTGAATGGTTCTTGTTAACTCCTCTTCTGTCCTTGTTAACTCCTCTCCAGTCCAAATGAGTTATTTTAGGAGAGTGCAATCCCCATTGTTCTACCATCCTTCCTTGTGGGAGACTTTAGGTGTGTTATGATTGTTTTCCATGTTTGATCTTGGAGTGGGGAGAAAGGGGAGGCACCGATTTTTTTTTATGACTGACTGCTCCACCTTGATGAAGGTCCAAGCTGGTGTAATTACTTGCGGTGGGGCTTGGTTGATTGAGCCATGTGATGAGCTGTTGGACCTTGACATGTTTTACTTCTCCTCTATGTCACTGTTAGCACTAAAGATTGTGCAGGAGTCATCATCTGGTTGCTGCACAAAGTTGTCCACAGGCTTTGCAACAGAGATGTTATCCAGCTGATCCAAAATCGTCTTATCCTTTGATCATCCTATCCTTTGACATAAGTTTCTTTCTCTATCTCTAATTACCTGTCACTCTACCTGTACTTCCCCTAGGGTGGGTGCCGGAGGTTTTGGGTTGCCGAGAGAGTTTTGGGGAAGTGGTTTAAGATCTCCAGACTCTTATGTCTCTCGAAAGTGTACACATGCGGCCCTTGCCGATTAATGTTCTTTTCTATCTTTTTGACTAGCCTTGTTTTGTATCTAATATACAAGGCCTTTCGTAGTTGTACAAAAAATGTAATATTAAGCGTACTCTCTGACTTTACATATGTAGAGTAGAGCATTCTTTTATATTTGACATATAATTTTTTTGTACAAAAAAAATATATTTATTTAATATTTTGATTCACATTTGTGATTCTGTTTTCGCAGCATTGTGCCCCTGATAGTTTTCGATTCCTAGCTCCGCCCCTGGTGCCGATGCGTGCGGATGCGGTAGGCGTGCAAAAAATGTATGCCTGTGTGTGTTCATGTTAGTTGTGAGTGGAGATGTCAACCTGGTGTGCGGGTTCGAAAACCAGCGTGTTGAGGGTGATTGGGTTGGGTGTGTATTTATTGCAATGTTTTATTCAACGTACATGTATTTGTTCTTTTAAGCAATATGTATTTGTTGAATGAGGGTGGGTTGTAGTATTTATAGAAAAGTGGAGCGCATGGTTGATCTTATTTTTTCCCTTTAATTTGTACAACTTTGGACCTAATTACCGCCAAAATAAGCCGTTTTATGGTTGTTATGGCCTCATGGGGGGAGGATTGGTATTTTTATTAGATTTGTATTGCAGAAAGATTCTTAGTTAGAGAAGTTTGTTTCACTTCATAGTTTAAGCTATAAGAAGGTCTTGATAGAGCTGGATATGTGTGATGGCTGAATAGGCCGAATTTGATCTCGTGCGGGTCAGTGTGTTGACATACTGCTAGTTACTGTATCGGGTCGGACCAGGTTTTGTGAATTCAGATTGACCCGTCCCGATTTCCACCCCTATGGGTAGCCCAAGAGTCCAGGCACTAGATATAAAAAGTGAAGATCTCAATTTGCCTTTTGTTGTAGTCTTCACTGCTACACTTCAGTTTTCAGTAAACCTCTCCTCTCCACTTTCTATATATTTCTTCCAGTACTATTTTGTTCCGTCATGAATTAGTATTGTGAATGGAATTTTCCATCACAAAATCGAAAATTATAATCGGTCCAATATGTACCCTAAAGGTTCTGATCATCAATTACAATTGCATTAAAGTATTCTATTTCATTTTGGTACAGTTATGATTAATTTCTTTTTTTCCATCTCTCTTATGATTTCAACGCATTCATTTACGTGTCTTATCAGGGACTCTTGAACTTGTTATCCTTTTGAGACAATCTTCATTTGTAAGGCATGAGAAAAAGAAAAGAACAGACTATGTTCTCTAAAATGTCATATCTTGAGGCTATTCAGACCAATATGGCGATTTCCGCGTTAAATGTACAATTTGAGAAAATCAGAATCAAATTTTAGTATGGTTAATCTAGTATTTAGTTACATCCTGATATATGTTTTGAAAAATAAAAAAGAATGTAATTTTCCAAGTGAAAGTATCACCATTACAAATATTTCTCCTCACCGTGGCCTTATTTTTGTAGGGCAAAGTAGAAGAGAAAAATTCAAATGAAATTACTTGGAGGAATCAAATGGGCTACGATGACAATGATCTCCTACAACGCATTACACAGTTGAAGGTTCGCGCCCTACTTGGCCCAGTAATTTTTTCTGACTTATTAAGAGCTTCATTATCGCGTTTGTCAACTAGTGCTTCATCCGAATGTGCAAAGAGAGAAAGTGGAGTCACTAGAAAGGTTATGCGAGTTTGAAATGGAAGTACAAGCTAAACTGCAACTAGAAACAAAAATTAATGATCTTCAAGGGGGAGTACAGAGGAGGTATTATTTTCTTCTTGTTTATCGTAAAGCTTGTCTGCAAATATATTTTACTATATTGATATATGTAGGTGATGTTCAGGGGGCTATGAAAGAAACTTATCGGTAGGGATGGCAATGCGGTTCGATCCGATCCGAAATCCGAGTGATTCGATCTGAATAGATCAAGTCCGAATCTGATCCATTTTAAAATGGATCGGATATGGATATTAAAAAACAAAATCCGATTCGTATCCGAATTCGATCCGAATATATTAGGATATCCGACCCGAAATGATCCGAACACACATAGTTTTATGAAAATATCCATAGAGTTATAAAAAATATATTTTTTACCTACATATATATATATGAACACATTACACAAATCACGACACATTGTGTTTTCAGGGCTGAAGAAAATTTTCCACTATGGTTATGGACAATTTTAGTATTGTTTTAATTTTAATTGAATTTGTCGACAATTTTAGGCATTATTGGTGCCTTAAACCTTTGAATGACTTGCTTATATATCTTGGTAAGTTTCCGTTTGTCACATTGGTAAAACATTTTTAATATATTTTTACTTTTTTAGGCAGATTTTTTTGTGTTTGGTGACTCTTTTTCCGTATTTTTCTGAATTTGTTGTGTATTTTTTATGAGAAGTAAGAAAATGCTCAGGATTCGAATCTAGATCCAAATCAGATCCATTTCTGGATATTTGAATTGGCAGATCGAATACGGATATTGCAAATTAAATCTGGTCCGAATTTGATCCGAATCCGTTTAGGATCCTGTCAGATTTGGATCGAATATCGATCCACCTATTTTAATTGGATTTGGATATGGATATAGGTGGATCCGATCCGAATCCGGTCTATTGTCATCCCTACTTATCGGTCGAGAGTGCTCTTACAAGACAGCCAAAGCTTAAAGAATGGAGCAGAAGAGCTTAACTAAAGTTGCATGTGATCATAAGTGTTGTTTTTTTATGTCTTCTTGTGCCATTTTTACGTGTTTGGTGCAATACTAGCGCTCTGAACTCAGTAAATGGCAAAAGAAATGGAACATTGGCTTTGACACATTAGTTGCAAATTGAGCTGGAAGCTAAACATTAATTGAAGACAACAATTGAAGAGTTGACCGAAAATTGCTGGTTGAAACCTAAATGAGAGTTGAACCAAGCTTTCAGAGCTTAAAGGAAAATTACAGGAAAGAGAATTTGAATATCACGCTTATCCACAAAGAGCTCCGAAGCAATGATGAGTTAGTGGAAGCCTGAAAAAACAATTTCAGGCTTCCATTAACTCATCATTGCTTCGGCACTCTTAGTGGATAAGTGTGTGGTTCAGTTCTTTCAATTCAAATTATCTTTCCTGCAGTTGCTCCTTCAAGCTTTGAATGCTTGGTTCAGCTATCATGTAGTTTTCCACCAGCAATTTCCCTTTCAACTCTTCAATTGTTGTCTCCAGTTTATGTTTAGCTTCCAGCTCAATTTGCAACTGATCTGCCAAAGCCGATGTTTCGTTAATTTTGTCATTTACCGAGTTCATAACGCCAGTATTGTACAAAAAAAAAAAAAAATGGGACCAGAAGAATTTAAAGCAACACTTATTATGATCACCTGCAATTTTAGCTTCAGCTCTTCAACTCCAGTCTTTAAGCTTTGCTGCCTTGTAAGAGCATTCTTGACTGATAAGCTTCTTTTATAGCCTCCTTAACATCACGTATAACACATCAATATAAAAAATTGTCTTTAGACAGATTTTACGATAAACAAGAAGATAACAATACTTGAGTAGCACTTTACCTTGAAGATCATCAATTTTTGTTTCCAGTTGCAGTTTAGCTCGTACTTGCCTTTCAAATTCGCATAACATTTCTAGTGACTCCTCTTTCTCTCTCTGCAAATTTGGTTGAACCACTAGTTAACAACTGCGTAAATAAAGCTTTTAAGATGTCTAAAAAGTTACTGGTGAAGTATGGTTCGAGCCTTCTGCTCCGTAATGAATTGTAGGAGATCATAGTCATCGGAGCCTATTTGATTCCTGAAAGTCATTTCACTTGGATTTTTCTCTACTACCTTGTGCTAGAGAAAAAAATGAGGCCATAACAAGAAAATCATTAGTAATGGTGGTACTTTCACTTGGACGATTGCATTTGTTTTTATTGATAAGGCCATAAAAAATTTGGGTCATCTTTCCCTAAATTGTTCATTTAATCCGGAATTCACTATATTTGCCCGAATATTCTCAAGATATTTTAAACAATAAAGTTATTTTCTTTTCTCATGCCTTACGATTGATGATTATGCTTCAAGAATGATAAGAGATTCAAGAGCTCCCGAAATGACATGTTAATATCTGTGTTGAAATCAAATGGGATAAGGACAAAATAGAAAATATCTGTGTTGGGATTACATGGGATAGGTACAAAATAGAAAATTAATCTTACCGCAAGAGGATGAAATACAAGACTGGAATGCAACTATAATTCATGATCAGCGCCTTCTCAATTTTTTGATGACAATTCCATCCACAACACCTACTCAAGATGGAACAAAGTATTACTGGAAGAAATATATAGAATTGAGGAGAGAGAAATTAGAAGAAACAAGAGATTTACTGAAGAGTAGCAGTGAAGACCACACCAAAAGGCGAAATTATGATCTTCACTGTTTCTATGGAATCCTGGGCTACCAAATTATGACCCGCTCTACAAATCTCGGCCCATCCAATAGCAGTATGGCAGCCCACATTATGACCCGCTCTACAATGCTAGCTGACCCCACCAGGTCAAATTTGTCCTATTCAGCCCGCACGCATACCCACCCCTATGAAGACTGCTTGAACTATGAAGTGAAACAGACTACTCTAACTAAATATATTTTGGTAATACAAGCCCCCCTCCCCAACCAGCACGACACCTGACCTGCTCTTAGCTTAAACTATGATGTAAAACAAACTACTCTAACAATACAAACTCCCCCCCCCCCCCCACCCCCCCCCCCCCCCCCCCCCACCCCTCGAAAAACAAAGCTCCCAACCTGCACCTACACCTGACCAGTCTAGGGATACAGATAAATCATAAATTAACGTACATGCATAATTTTCTGCATGCCTGTTGCACCCGTACCCCGGGGGCGGGGCGGAGCTACGAATTGAAAACTATCAGGTTACTATGCTACAAACCCACAATCACAAATGTGAGTCAAAATTCTATTTCTTTTTTGTTTTTAGTAAAAAAATATATTAGATGTCAAGTATAACACAATACTCTACAAAAGGCCTTGTATATCACATACAAAACAAGGCTAGTCAAAAAATAAAAAATTGACGTTAATTGGGAATGGCCAAATGTGTTCCCTTTCGAGAGAGATCGGAGTCTAAAGAGCCCCCCCCCCAGACTGTCTTCATCCCTCCCCACCCATTTTTTCAGGGAGAGCCTCTCTCATGTTAGTCTTTCTGAACTGCCCTCAAACAAACCCCTACCTCTCTCTCACAATCTCTTCTTACCCCAGCCGACCCGTGCTAAGATAATTACCTCAGAAACCGAGTGCAGCTTTTGATAAGCTCAACTGATGAGGAAACCTCCTTGGATGACCCTTCAGTTGAAGACAGTAACTCAATCTACACTCCCTCTCGAAGTCCGATAAGTTAAGAGCTAGATAAATACTCGAGTCTACCCTCATTATTAAACCAGTTGGGAGAAGTTTCATTCAAGGTTGCTAGTTCTCCAGAATCAAAGACTTGTGGAAGCCCAAAGGAGGGATCCTTGACAGTGATCTGGGGATCAATTTGTGCTCTTAATATTCGATCAATCTCAGGACTGGGAGAATGCTTACTTAGGACGACCCTGGTTCAGTGATCTCACTTCTTCAGTGTGCAAAGATGGAAACCAGGTTTTGGTGCATCTGCAGCCTCCATCTCCATCCTAATGTCTTGGATTAGGTTGCCTTCCCTTCCCCTTGAATTGTTTGACACTGATGTAATGAGAAAGAATGGGTAATAAGAAAGAATGGAAATGCTATTGGAAGAGTGATCAAGATGGAACTCTCACAGAAAAAGGGTTTAGGCCTGAATTTGCAAGACTCTGCATTCTATGCAGATCCTCCGTATGCCCATTAGTACTTGCAAAAAAAAATGATAAAATGTGTAGGTACTTCATTTGGGGAGATACCTTGGACATGAAAAAAATCACCTTGTTAACTGGGATACTCTTTGCCTCCTAAAGAGAGGGGGAAAATCATGAAACCTTACTCTCCTCTCTAAACTCGGCTGGAATATTACTTTTGATGATAAAAGTCCATGGTGTAAAGATCACGAGGAAAAAAATACATGAAACATGGTAATTTCAATCAGGCTTCTGCTTTGGTGGGTGCTCTGTCATCTGGAGGGGCATTATTAAGACTAATTTTTTTTTTGCCAATAATGCTTTTTGGAAAATTGGCAATAGCAGAAAGGTGTCATTTCCGAATGATTGATGGTGTGGCAAGGTTTCCATTAACCAAATCATCAATGTTTCTAGTGATATTGTTAAGGTGTCGGAGTTCATTGATAATGGTTCTTGGAATTTGGATCAATGTGGCTATCCTTTATCCACTCATTTTTTGGACAGTCTTAATGCTGCCGTTTTGCCTACCTTGTTTGAGGAGGACAACCCCTATTAGATTGACTCCCAGAAGGGGTCCTTCACTGCTGACATGACCATTGAGTCCAATGAACCAAATGAGCAGTCTTTGAACCCTTGTGGCAGCTCTTAGATTGCTATTTGAAAAAAGAAAGTCCCTAACAAGATAAATCATTTCATTTTGGCTCATCAATCTTGAAAGATTGATGACCAATGAGTTGAGGAAGCATAGAGGGATGATTGACTCTGATTTAGGCAATATGTGCAATTCTGGCTGTGGAAATCGTAATCATATCTTCAGACACTGTTCCAAGGTCATTACTTGGAAGGCTATTATGGGGAATGCTTGGTTCCAAAAGCATAACCATATGAACCTTCAATTGTGGATCAAGAGCAATATCAAGTTGAATAAAACCCAAGAGAGCTTTTCATGGTATTTTGTTTGAAGCTTCTCTTTGGGGAATTTGGCTCAGAAGAAGTAATTTCATCTTTAACAATGATCTTCCGAGTCTATTTAGAAATATGTGCAGAGGATCCAGAAATATGTGAAGCTCATCCAGGGGGCTTTCTCTAAACCTTTCTCTTTATTTGATTATCAACTTCTCTATCCATGCTCCAAATGGTGCCTTCCTTGTGCAGATAACATCAAGCTAAATGTGGATGGTTGCAAGAGGCTGGACACTCTAAAAGCTGGCATAGGTGGTGTTTTCAGAAGCAGTAATGGCACCTGGTTGCTGGGATACATGGAGAAAGCTGGCACCTGTTCAAGTCTTGAAGTTGAACTTCGGAGCATTTATAGAGGCATTACAGTCGGCTTTCAAAATAATTGGAGAAATTTGGAAATTGAACGTGACCGCTGGGAAGCTGTTAAAATCTTCAATGGTGATCAATAAAGCCCTGCTTCTATGGCTTCACAAGTTAGTGATGGCATTTACTTGATGAGTAGAATTAAAGGCAAGATCAAATTTAGCACAAGAGATGCCAATGAGGTGGCCAAAAATCTTGCTAACCTGGGGGTAGAACAAGATGAAGATTTGAAGATGCTTTTCGAGGCTCCTGATGCTGTGAGTCTGGTCACTGCTGACAGACTTTTAATAGGGGATGTTTATGTAGTAGATTTTTTCATTATTTTTTTTGTTCGTTTTAATTTCCGTAGCTAAAAAAGTAAAAGATATTCTCTGTTGTCCATAACTTTTGACATGTATAAAAAAATTGTGATATTTCCTGTCTTACAGCTTTTCAAATCGATTGTTTTTTATGTATCGGAATGGTGCTCTGGTCGTACGATATGCGTACGACCTGTTGCCGTGGTCGTACGATATGGTGCTCCGGTCGTATGATCAGGTAGCTTGGTCGTACGCCCATGTTGGGCTTGGGTGGCTTCGGGTTGTTTCCGAGTCTATGTCTATATATGGTGTCTAGGTCGCTGCTAGCTTGGTGTTAGGTATTACCTCATCAATAAATTGGGTTCTTTCATTCTTTGACCGTGGATGTAGCTAGTATTCAAGCTAGCGAACCACGTTAATTCGGTGTGCGTTCTTTTTCATTATTCACATCGTTCTTGCTCGATACACAGGTTATAACACTTCTCTTCTATGGCTCGGTTGGTCATAAACCCCTCACAATTAGCAAATAATGTGTATTTAAAAGATCATTTCACTACAGAAAATATCATTTGATTCCATTGTACGGAACTTTTGAAACTTCTACCGTTTCGTCACTGTCCATCTATTGTCCTGGGATTCCAACTATTTACCAGTAAGTAAAGTGATCTAACAAATTTTTCACTAATAAACGTTTGGATACTCCGGTACAATGGACAGTGCCTCTGATATTACTAAATTTCCAGCAAGATGGCTCCAAATAAGCAAATAAATAGTAAGATTATTTGAAGTAATTAGCGATTGAACTTTGAACGCTGATTGATTACTGTCTACAACTAAAAACGCGAAGAAGGTTTTCACTAACAATTGGTTACTGTCCATTTACCTCCACCAATAAATTTTTTCGAGTTGGATATTTGACTTGATCTTTAAACAACCTTCATTAAAGAATATATAGAATAATACTATCTAGGTTAGACCTTTCTAACATCGTTAAAAATATGATGCTCAATTTTGATATAACAGCTCATATGATGACATCATTTAGCAATCTTGCAATAAAGCTCTGAATATAAAGGTCTAATCCAGATAGTATATTATGTATTCTTCTTTAATGAAGATTACATAGAAATTGAGCTATTGATTCAACTAGCAAGAGTTCATTGATGGAGGTAAATTGACAGCAATCAATTACTAGTAAAAATCACCTTCGTGCATTTGCTTTAGAGAATACTCCATCCGTCTCATAATAACTGTCCACTTTTCTATTTTGGATTGACTCAAAATAAGTGTTCACTTTCCATTTAAATGTTTGAAATTGTGTGATTTGGCAACATTATTCTCTAAATTTCAATTAAAGTTCCATTGAAAATAAAGAAATAATGAATATTTATGTCAATACCACCATAAATTTAAATTTGAGTACAAATAATGCATGTCACCTTAATAAGACAGTTATTTTGGGACATATGAAGTATAATTAATTCAAATCATCTTGTCAAAACAGCATTCAATTGTCATTAACTCTGTAGATAAGGTTTTAATGCCATTTAGTTCGAGTCAGTCCATGAACTCATCTTTGAGTCAATATAAATTACCACCTCCTGGTTGTTTATGATACCATATACCATTTCCTGAGAGTATTCAACCTGCTGCCTTTCTTACCATATACCATTTCCTGAGAGTATTCAACCTGCTGCCTTTCTTTTTAGGTAGGTGCATTTGGTTTCAATTCCATGATTATATTTTAACCCTGAAATCTAATCGATTGTGCAAATTTTTAAAATATTTAATTTCCATCTTGATCTGATTAAAAACATTTGCTTGTAGGTCTGCCATGGATGATCAACTTGCTAATATCAACCCGGAGGTGATTGCGGTCTTCCACGAGATAGATCGAAAGATGTATTCATTTCTGGCTTTGGAGCTTATGTTTGACCCCTTGCAGGCCATGAATATCATGGCCTTTTGGTTATGCCTTGAGCGATTAGGCTTCAGAAACACTGTCAGCAAGTTTCTCTCCTTAGCGCCCACCCTGGTTTACGAACTTGCAATGGAGGCAATAATTTGCCTGAACTACCTCACCACCAGCCTATCTCCTTCGTCCTCTCAAGTTAACATCCCACTCACTGAACGCGTAGTAGGAGAAGGACTATGTATTTCGCTGCTTGTTGCAAACCAGTCTGATTTTTGCCGACACTTTGAAGTGGTCAAAAAGCAGGTGTGTGATCTCGCACTGAAGGATATCATGGAGGAAGCCCAAGCAAGAAATGCTGCAAGGTTGAAAGCGGAGATGGAGATGGAGATGATTATTTCGTCCTTCTCTGCTTCTACTTCTCTAATCGGGGGTGATGTTCATCCTGACGACAGGACCTTGTTTGTCACATTCTCACGTGGCTACCCAGTTCCAGAGAAAGATTTGCACAATTTTTTCACTGGACATTTCGGGCAGTGCGTTGAAGTTATCTACATGCAGCCAGTGAAGTCTGATGAGCAATCGATCTACGCTCGTGTCGTTTTTTATTCGCCTGACACTATTGAACGCATCCTCTTGGGCGAGGAGAAGGCCAAGTTTACCATCAATGGGAAGCATGCTTGGGCGCGAAAGTTCAGTCGCAAGAGCAAGTAGGTACAGAAGAGTTGATGTCATGGCCTGTATTGGTACTATATATCGTAATAATAATGTTGTATTTCTGCTTTTAGGGAGGTGAATCTAGGATGTAGCAATAGCAAGTAGTCGGTGGTTGTAGTGAAATGTGATCCGGAACTATCTTTATGAAATAAAAGGGGCTAGTTTTGTGAAATGTGCGTCCCTTGCTATGACCTCTATTTTTGTCGTTCTTTAAATGAGAGAAGGTGAATTTTTTTACCCGGGTATGAATGTATAATCACATTTAACTCAATGGTGAAAAAAGATAACTTTTTAAGCGTTGAAGAGGTGATGAAACATCGATCGATAATTAATTTGAGTAGATTTTACCTGATTAGACGTCTTAAACAATTTAAAATTTGAGCCCTTCCATACCAGGTGTTTTTGCAATCTATTGTATCAAATCTTTCACGTCATAAAATAGCGTTTATAACTACAGAGCAATTTTTAACGCTACAAGTTTTTAACCTCATGTAAGTACAACGTTAATTGCAAAAAACACATATGGCATGGAAATAAAAGCTGTTTGCCAAACCATTGAGCAATGGCCATTAATTACATGCAATGTCCCTAAATCTAACAGAAATTATGTTTGGCGTTACAAAAATTCTTAAAATTATCACTCGTTCATCAACTCTTCAAATACTTAAAACGTTATCATTTTTTTTTCGTTCTTCCTATCGAGTTAAATGTAATGATGCGTTCATACGCGGGTACAGTTTTTTCACCTTTTCTCCTGGAAGCAATGAACGGAGAAAATATAATTCGTAAAAACGAACTCACATTACACAAAACTGCCCCCTCTTATTCCATGAACATAGTTTTCAATACAACCACCGACTAGTTGCGGCTACTAGATCATCGACTCACCTTCCTAAAAGCAGAAATATGATATTATTATAACTCTAATACCAGTAGAGACCATGACAGGGACTCTTCCGGGTGCAGCAGCAACACTTATTCCTCGGTTAGGACCACTTGCTCTTGCAAACGAACATGCGCGTCCAAGCATGCTCCCATTGATAATAAACTTGGCCTTCTCCTAGTTCAAGAAAATGTGTTCAACAGTGGCAGGCGAATAGAAGACGACCAGAGCATAGATCGACTTCTCATCAGACTCCTTCATTTGATGCATGTAGATAGATTCGGTGCACTCGAAACGTCATTGAAAAATTCATGTATGTTGAGTTGGTGCCTTGAATTGGTCAAAGGTGGTCAAACTCTTTGTTTCTAACTTTGATTATGAAACATTGGAAGTCAAAGGCGGTGGAGGATTAGTTAGGAAACAAGTTGTTTCCAAATCGAATTTGAAAACTTTAGGGATTTTCCTAGCACTATATAAAGAACCTAGTAGTCACATTATTAGGTATGCAAAAACATCATTGTAATTGTTCCTCTTGTGAATAAAGGGTATCAGAGCTCGGGTTTGGCGGTGTTTCAAGATCAAGATCAAGGCGGAGCAAAGTTAGGGTTTCACAACTTGCTGAAATCAAAGATCTAGGTGGAGCACGCGACTAGGGTTGATGATCCACCAAGAACGATGTCCGGATCGATGTTGAAGATCGACAGGTTCACAGGAGGGAACATCTTCAGTCTGTGGAAGATAAAGATGGAGGCTTTGCTCAAATCGCAAGGCTTGTGGGTACCTTTGACTGCGGACAAGGGAGGCATGAATGTTGCATCAGCGGAGTTCAAGGCAATGGAGGAGAAGGCACATTCAAACATTATGTTGTTCTTATCGGATGACGTGATCATCGAGGTCGCAGATCAGAAGGAAGCAGCGAAGCTCTGGCTCAAGTTGGAGAGTCTCTACATGACGAAGAGTCTCACTAGCAAGTTGATGTTAAAGCAAAGGCTCTTCACTTTGTTGATGCTCGAAGGTACGGCTCTCAAAGACCATCTTGATCAATTGAACACAATTTTCCTTGATTTGTGTAATATTGACGAGAAGGTGGGTGATGAGGATGTCGCACTATTGTTGTTGATCTCGTTACCTCCATCGTATGAGAACTTCGTGCAGTCATTCATTGTGAACAAAGATGACTTATCTCTAGAGGAGGTCAGATCGGCACTCCATGCTAGAGAGTTGCGCCATAAGGGTGCAGGCACAGGTACAGAGGACCATGCTTCCGGACTGATGGCGGCGGGAGTAAGCAAGAAGGGTAAGAAGAACAAGAAAAAGCAGTTTTCTAGTTCTAACACTACAACAAATGTAGCCTTTCTTGACTACAAAAAATGTCGATAGAATGCCTAAACTTGTCGGTAGAAACTTTGTGGGTCCGTGGTCACTACAACTCCGTCGTTAGAGAGAAAGTTGACAAGCGGTCTGTTTTTCAGCAGAAAAAAAAATTGCGACATGATATTCTGTCGCTAGCTTCTATCTACCAACGAACATTGTTTGTCACATTTAAAACTAGCGACATATAAATCTGCATGCTTATGTCAATGGGTGACAACCAAAATTGTCACTAGGACAAAAGTTTCTCGCTATTTCCACCTGCATTGTGACATACTTGCTTGTCACCTTTATCACCACATATTAAAAAAAAAAAAAAAAAAAAAATAGGAAATCCAACAAAATTCCCACCAATTGGAACATAAATTTTAAACAATCCCCAAGCTTTATAATCAACAAGCCATAAGTTGGCGTTTTACATCTATATTATAAATTAGGACGGTTGACTTTAAAATATCTTTTAGACCGTTAGATTGAATTAACCCCACCCCTTCGATCTCACCTATCACCCTCTTAACTACCCACTAATTAACTACCATTTAACTACCCACTCTTTTTATCATAATTATAAAAAGAGGCTTTCGTTGTCTCTGATTATTTCACACAATTATTTATGTTGTCAAAATTTTCTGCCCATGTTTGTAGATGAAAATACTCATTTTATGTATGACATTACAATAGGCCGTGAAACGTGTTTTTGGGGTAGTGCCCTCGGGCACGGGCAATCCCCTAGTAAAAGATAAAATAGAATACTATCACCAGTTTTTCACATCAACATCTTCTTCCAGGCTCTAGTTCATATACTGTCCTAGTAACTAATTCATATATGGTCCAGGTTCAAAAACTAAAGAGTCATACATGCTAACAAAAAAGAGCGGCAGATGCTGCGTTTTCACCGCAAATGGTTACTTCCTTGGCCTGAGTTGTAGTACCAAGTGGCCCAAAAAATAGTGTACTCCATTCACCAAATCCCTACAAAACATTTCAGTCATAAATTTAGGCAAGAAACCTTATAAAACATTCAATTGACATCTACACATGAGAGTACCAGGTAAATTAAACATCTATTCTAATTTGTTTTTCTGGTATCAGCGCCTCGGAACTCCATGTCTATGGATCATATACTTCAATTTGTGTTGGCTCTTCTCAAATTTATGTCACATTGTTTCCTTTTAATGAAGTTGGTAGATATGAACATAATTCGGTAAATGAAACCATCCTTAAATGATTTAAATGATTTGGTGTTGTTGTTCATGCACTGTAAATTAAACAACACTTTATGTCATCTTCTTCAAACTCGTCTTTATTAACCCACTATTGGAAGACTGCTAATTTTCTCATGTTTGGTCATCATTGAGTGACCCAGTCCCACTCAACATTCAAATTGGAACAAACCAATTTCAGTTTTCTTACGATACTGAACACGGACAATTTGAGAAAATAGCTAAAATTGAAGAAATAACTAATGGTACTTATAGTCTATAATCAACTCGTATTTCTTCTAAGGACATGTATATAGAGTAGATTCATGTACCCCTAGGACAGTGTTCTTGATAATTATATGTTACCCTAATTATCCTTTCAACAACAAAAATGCATAAAGATATATGCCATAAACTATATAGAACCGGGAGAAATGGCAAATATTATATTTAATGTATTCTACTGGCAACTTATGTTGCCACATTATTTACCCTATTATACCAACCAAAATTCTTTGGTATAAAAGGATAATCTTAGGGTGTGGTCCAACTTGTTCTCAACATGCTCTCAGATATAAAGTCTCCCATACTAAATTGAGTATTTTATACTTTTGTTTCTTTATTCTATGTTTCGAAGGACAATGGACTAGTATTACAAACTAACGAAACAATATGAGATGAGTGTCACCATACGTGAAGTTAATCTTAAGGTAAAAATGAAATTAAGTTCATCTTCCTGCCTACGTGCATGCCCAAGAACTTAATGATGGGGGTATTTCCTCACAATAGCAACACCTTGGTGATTGTACGGCAACACTGGGGTTATGTACAAAAACTACTCTAAACATCCCCTAAAGAGCCCTAACAATTGCAATGTATAAATTTGAAGAAAGGCTTGAGTAGAGAGAGCCAAAAAAACAAACCACCTGTTTGATAGATACGGACCACGTTTGGATATACCGAGTTCCTCTTACTGGTGTCCAACTTCAGCACTGGGGTGTGTGAAGTTAAAGAACCCAAACATTGTTCAAAGAGAGAACATTAGAGGGGATGTGTGAAGAAGTGAAACAAGTGTGGGAATTTGAATTTTGAATCTTAGAAGCTACCTCTGCCACAATGATCTCATTATAATAGCCACATGCTATTAATTGCAATATGATGCTAATGTGTCATCACAGCCTATTCAGTGCACGGAGAAACTTGTTCCGTTTCAGGCGTCCAATGTCTACATCATTTTTGAGTTGTCTATAATTTTTACCAGAAAAAATGACTTATCAAAATACACTCTTTACTTCTTAGCTACTGGGGTATAAAATCACACAACTACCCTGAAGATTGACAACCATGGGTTCAGTTCATAAGAGTTGAAATATGTACATTGCCATTTCCACTTAACTTTGCTTTGTTCCTCAGAGAGAAAACGCAACTGTGAGCACCTCGTAAAATATCTTAAAACCGGACTACTAAATAATTATTTACACAAAGCAAATATCCAGCTGAAAGTATATCCGAGACAATTACTAAGTAGTAGGGGTTAAACAAAAACTAAGAGACACATTGAACTTTAAACCTCTAAAAAATGCAGAATGAGTTTAATAGTAGTTAAAAGCAGCAGCAGAAACATGACATAGAACACAAAATCTATAAAAGATATCAATTGTGTTTGGATTCAAAATAGGAATAATTATCCAATATGAGTAGTCTAATTCAGTGAGGTGTACCCTTGATTTTAAACATAGAGGGTTACAAACGATTGTTGCAGGAATTCTAAGTTTACTTGAAGAAATAGAAAAGAATTCATAATTGTGTCAAGGAAAGATTTCAAGTAAACGAAAAATCTCACTAAAGTTATAGCACTTATAAAGGTAATAACATTTACTCTCCCTCCCTCTATATGGTTAACCAAACTACCAAAAAAGCAAACAAAAATTCACAAATAATAAGCCTTGAAAACCTCCACAAACACACACACAAAAAATAAAAATAAATAAATAAAAAACTATAACAAACTACTCCCTCCCATGAAATTGGAATAGTCTACCCAAAGTGGTAACCAAAAGGAACACCCTAACTTCACCCCCATCAACTCTAAAGTATAACTCACTTGATATAAGAAAATGGGGGTTTATCCCATCAACTTTCGAAGGTTCATTTCCCTCCATATGACATACATGAGCACTAGAGGAGCCAATCACTAAGTTCTGATGGTGTATGCCCTCATGAACAACTAAATCAAGAAATGTTTATAAAGATAGAACTGTTAATGAGCCTCCTGCGATTGACAATATCAACACCCGATGCAGGTTAAGGGAATCAATTAAAACTGTTATTCCGAGACAATACCAACTCAGTAACTAGTTAATCGTCTAGTATGTTCAAAATATAAAGCAAACCCAACGATAGAACCAACCATAAATTTGGTTATAAGCTAGAAAATAAGCAATTAAATAAGCTATTTTACCTCAACTATGTTTGAAAGAGCAGAGTTTGATTTCCCAAACAACCAATGACAACGCTATCAATAATGGTTCAGATGTTATTACTCAAGAATGAAAGCATACATCCTTGAGGTAATCTTTTCTAAATCAGTGAGTAATTCAACATCATCTACAGCAAAACAAATAAATTAGCGATCAACTATATAAGAGACGAATAAAACCGAAACCCTAATAATCGCTACTAGGGAGAAAAATTGATGCTTTTTACCCGAGAGATTGTGAACGGAGGACCTACAGCCCTTGTATTGTCTATACGTTAGTTCACCATTAGGAATCCCCTGGGTGTCGGTCTAGGTACCAACTCCCACAACCGCTGCTCAAAGTGGAAACCCTAACTCATATAACAAACGCCGCCGACCCCAATCATCAAGTCTTGACCTATGCCCTTGGTGTGGAAGAGTGAATCCAGTATGCTAACGAAGAAGATAGTCAAGAATGACGATGGTTGTTATTGGCCAGTGAAGAGAGAGTAGATGTAAGAGAAGGTGAGAGAGACCAGGTCTCAAAAGTATAATCCATGATCTGCCTTACTCATCTCTCATTAAATCTCATTTGTTCAATTTCTACTAATCTAATGGTTGAAAATGGAACAACACCACAAAGGGGAATAGTGCCAATTTGGTTGAAAATGGAACAACACCACAAAGGGGAATAGTGCCAATTTTTGTTTCCCTCCTTGCCAAAATTGCAAATTTTGTTTCCCTCTTTGCCTGAAAGAGTTCAATTTGTTTCCCTCTATCAATTTTAGTTCCCTCTCTTCGGAAATTTGGTAGTTCTGGAAAAAAAAATGTGTTTTTAAAATTGACAATTTTGCATGTCACTAGAGTATAGTAATTGTCACCTTACTTTATAGTCCATGGTGGAAAATATTAGCGCCTAAAATGCTCGACTATTTTTTCATCTAAAATACATAATTAGTAACGATGTTGACAATCAACAACACATATATCGACAAACATAAATATGGTAGATATATCGTGTAACTAGCTACACAGAATTGCTTGTCGATAAAAATATTGTCAAGAAAGGCCATATTTGTTGTAGTGTAAGTTGCCCAAGGATGTCTGTGCTTGGTGCAAGTAAAAGGGGCATTGGAAGAGTGATTGCCCGAAACGAGGACAACAGGGGCAGAACGGTTCCACAGTCGTAGCAGAACAAGGTAACTCGTTCGAGGATGATTACGTACTAATGGCGGATGTTGTCACGCACTCTCAGGATGCGTGGGTCCTTGATTCCGGAGTTTCCTATCATATTTGCTCTAACAAGGAGCTATTCTCGACGTACAACCAAACGGATGGAGGGTCTATCTACATGACAAACGGAGCCATCTGTAAGGTGATTGGGAGCGGCTCAGTTAGATTGAAGACGAATGAAGGGAAGTTATGTACTTTAGAGCAAGTCAGGCATGTACCACTTATTAAAAAGAATTTGATCTCCTTGAGTCTACTTGACAACAAGGGATACAATTTCAAAGGTGAAGGTGGAGATCTACAAGTCTGCAATAGTTATAAGGTGATTCTCAGGGGAGTCAAGAATGGGACTTTGTACATGTTGCAAGGTTCGACGATCACAGGTTCTGCTGGAGTTGTCTCAGCCGAGATTAAGCAAGCTAATCTAACTAAGCTGTGGCACATGAGGCTCGATCATATGAGTGAACGTGGAATGCAGGAACTTCACAAGAAGGGATATCTCACCGGGCATGCGCCCAAGAGCCTAGGGTTTTGTGAACACTGCGTGTATGGGAAGCTACAGCGTAGCAAGTTCCCTAAGGCGGTTCATAGAACGAAAGGTACTCTTGATTATATCCATTCGGATTGCTGGGTCCATCTCGATTCGAGGCGTTTGGCGAGTATAGGTATTTTCTGAGCATCATAGACGATTACTTCAGTATGACTTGGATATTCGTGATGAAGAACAAGAGTGAAGCCTTCGCAAGATTCAAGAAGTCGAAGACGCTAGTAGAGAATCAGGGGGGAAAGAAGGTGAAGAGGCTGCGCACGGACAACGGCTTAGATTTTTGTTCATCAGAGTTTGATGGATTCTGCAAGGATCAGGGAATGACACGCCATCGCACCGTTCGGCACACACCGCAGCAGAACGGTGTAGCCGAGAGAATGAATCAGACACTTTTAGCGAAAGCAAGGTGCATGCTTTCGAATGCAGGTCTTTCTAGAGGTTTCTGGGGAGAGACAGTTTCCATGGCATGCTATCTCATAAATCGGAGCCCGCACACAGGTATAGGATGCAAGATTCCTATGGAAGTCTGGTCTGGTAGAGCAGTGGATTACTCAGATTTGAGAGCTTTTTGTTGTGTTTCCTATTATCACGTTGATGATGGCAAACTAGATCCAAGAGCTAAGAAGGGAGTATTCATGGGTTTCGGAACAGGTGTAAAGGGATACAAGATATGGGAAAACAACAAGATTATACTTAGCGGAAGTGTAGTCTTTGATGAGACTCATATGTTGTAGAACTCTGTGGAGGTGGAGCTTGGAGGTTCAAAGAAGAAGGTGGAGTGAGAGTCGGATCCTACTGATCCTAAGGATTCTGAAATCCCTACACCGCCGCGAGAAGCAGAAGAGGAAGAAGCAGAAGAGTCTGATAGTGAGGATGCGTCTACACCAGAGGAACTGGTTCGTCAAAGTATTGCTGAAGGAAGACCAAGGAGAGTCATAAAGCCTCCGACGAGATACAAAGATGATGGTATGGTGGGATATGCACTACAGGTAGCGGAAGAGGTAGAGGACGAGCCATCCTCCTACAAGGCCGCTATATCTAGTTATGAGTCAGCACAATGGATTGTCGCGATGGGAGAAGAGATGGAGTCTTTTAGCAACAAATCGACTTGGGAGCTTGTTAAAATTCCAGCGGGAAGGAAGATAGTCAGTTGCAAGTGGGTCTTCGGAAGAAAGGAAGGAACTACATCTGGAGAGGGCATCAAGTATAAGGCAAGGCTAGTTGCAAGAGGGTTTAGTCAGAAAGAGGGAGTTGACTACAACGAGATCTTCTCACCGGTAGTCAGACATACTTCTATTCGGGTGCTACTAGCAACGGTGGCACACCACGACCTAGATCTTGAGCAATTGGATGTTAAAACAGCTTTTCTACATGGAGAGTTGGAGGAGGAAATATACATGAGCCAACCGGAAGGGTTCCAAGTTCCCGGAAGAGAGAACCACATGTGCAAGCTGAAGAGATCTTTCTATGAACTTAAGCAGTCACCAAGGCAATGGTACAAGAGGTTTGACAACTTCATGTTGAAGATTGGTTACCACAAGTGCGAGTATGATTGTTGTGTGTATCACAAAGAGTTTCATGGTGGATCACGCATTTACCTAGTTCTATATGTGGGTGATATTCTGATTGCAACTCGGAATATCAAGTACATTAGAGAACTGAAGCAGTCCCTTAGCGCGGAATTCGAGATGAAGGATCTGGGAGCTGCTCGGAAGATATTAGGAGTTGAGATCTATAGAGACAGGAAGAAGAAGAAGCTTTTCCTGTCACAGCAGGGATATATCAAGAAGATCTTGAGCAGATTTGGGATGTTATCAACTAAAGCTATAGATACTCCTATGGCAACTAACAGCAAGCTAGGAAAGTACACCGTTCAGACCGAGGAGGAGAAGGAGTACATGCCAAGATTCCATATGCTAGCGCAGTTGGAAGTCTCATGTATGCTATGGTCTGCACTCGACCGGACATAGCATTCGTTGTTAGTGTGGTTAGTCGTTTTATGGCTCATCCGTGTAGGGACCATTGGCTGGCGGTGAAGTGCATATTCAGGTACCTTAAGGGTACGTCAGACATTGGCCTATGTCATGGGGCTAGTGAAAAACATCTTGGTAGCTAGTTTCTCGGTTGCGGACTATGCAGGGGATATTGATAGTAGAAGATCAATGACAGACTATGTATTTGCTCTGGGAGCATCTGTTGTGAGTTGGAAGGCGACGCTACAGCCGGCGGTGACTTTGTCCACCACGGAGGCGGAGTACATGGCTCTAACGCAAGCAGCGAAGGAGGCAATTTGGCATAAGGGAATGGTCAATGATCTAGGGCTACATCAAGATCAGGCGATATTCTACTGTGACAGCTTGAGTGCGATTTGCTTGACTAAGGACCAGATTCATCATGAAAGGACCAAGCATATCGACATCAGGTACCATTTTCTGAGAAACGAGAGCAGGATCAAGGTGAAGAAGGTGGGGACAGCTGACAACCCTGCGGATATGTTCACAAAGCCAGTTCCGGAGAGCAAGTTCCAGCATTATCTGGAATTTCTCAACATCTTGAGTCAGTGAGGCCCTTCGGGGCATGTCGGACCCGATGGGGGTCCAGTGAGTCTCTGTGACGAGAGACACGGGGGTCCAGTGAGTCTCTGTTGACGAGACAATTCAAGTCAAGGTGGAATTTGTTGAGTTGGTGCCTTGAATTGGTCAAAGGAGGTCAAACTCTTTGTTTCCAACTTTGATTAGGAAAAATTGGAAGTCAAAGGCGGTGGAGGATTAGTTAGGAAACAGTTTTGTTTCCAAATCGGATTTGGAAACTTTAGGGATTTTCCTAGCACTATATAAAGAACCTAGTAGTCACATTATTAGGTATGCAAAAACATTCTTGTATTCTTGTTCCTCTTAAGTGAATAAAGGGTATTTTTTCCGCCGTGGAGGTAGCTAGCCAATATTTTGCTAGTGAACCACGTAAAATCCCGTGTTCTTCTTTATTCATTCATTGTTCGTGAGGTGGTTTGTCATAACAATGTACACCTTTCTCTGAAACGGGGGGTAGCCCGATAGCACCTTTTAGGAGATATCTATTAACTCCATTTTACCACATTATCATGAGAGATTTGAGCCCAAAGTTACAGAACAAAGGTCGTTTTATCACTTGTTGCTTTTCATGTGCTATATTGTTAGACCGGGCGTTTTCTATGCATGTTTCATTTTTATTTGTCAAATATAATCTCTTGGTATGTTTGTTCATGTTGTTTTGGCAGGAACGGATGCTAATCGATTGATAGGAGGCATGGAACGAACTTTGGAAACAACGGGAGCTCAAGTGGAGTCAAGAGAAGCCGAATTGGAGGAGCTTGGATGACCAGTCTGCCCTATTTTGATCCTATCTGGAGTTCTACAAATAATTTTGGATTAATACCGGTTCCAAATGAAATTAGACTCCGATAGCTTTCCAACGATAGGTCACGGAGCTAAATCCAAGTTCGGAAGAAAATGATATGGCCTATTGAAGTCAGGAGCAGATTTCATGGGGCTATTGTGCAATTACTGAAGACTTCTGCGGGTTATGAAGGAAGGACGACCTAGGGACGGAAATAATAATCATTCACGCCTATTGAGAGCCACGATCAAGGAGGAGAGCAAGGAGACTCCATTGCGAGCAACCTCAAGCAAGGGGAAGAGCCCGTATCGCGCCAATCTTCACGATTTCTAGCGTTTGATCTCTTCTTCCCTCTTTTAATCACTTGTATGGAGAAACTTTCTTGTGTTTCTACGATTGTTAGTAGTAGCTAGACGTTTTGCTAGGCTTCTCTAGAGAGCCTAGGGTTTATGTAGACAATATGTTTTCCGGATTTTAGACTTTTCTCATGCTTTTGGATTTTGATCTATTGGATGAAGTTTGATTTCATGAAGTTGTTAACGAGTGTAGTCTATTGACACAACTATGTTAGGAATTGATATTCATGAACTTAGGGTTTATTCATAGATTGTAATCTTGCTTAAAGTTGATATTTGTTCTAGTTATTGTTCATATACTATGCTTAATCCTTGGCAAGAATGGAGTAATTAACCGGCTTTGTTAATTAGCTAGCGAGTGCGTGAGAGCGACTTAGACCTAGTTGTGATGAGGTATGAACAACAATCCTTAATCGCGGATACTGAGAAGAGAAGTGTGTAGGATTGGCCTTCGTGGGTAGATTCGATAGGAGATAGTGAGGTGTTCCTGTGGTGGTGGTCTGAGAGGACATCATTACGTGCATTGTCGTTAGCCTACTAGAACGGACCGGTAGATGTAGGTGGACCGACAGGACACTAAGTAAACCGTGACGTAGAACGACATGAGACCGAGAGGAGATTGTCAGTACTATTACCCGGCTTAACTAGAGTAGGATTAACGTGTTACATAGCTGATCCGGAAATCGTCTACAGCCCTAGGTGATCTAGAGAATGCCTAGTTTCTCCATATTTGATTAATAAATTAAAAAACCCAAAAATATTAGTTTAGTTGTTATTTTATTTCAGTCACCTGTTTGAGGGTGACAAATGTTTAAATCACAATTTCTTCCTCCTTGTACTGTATTCTATGCTAATAACTAATTAAATAATATCAAGCTTGTCCTCGTGGGATCGATAACTCGGGGTTGAAATACCACCCCCTATATTACTTGACTGTGCACTTGTGCATGCACGTAAGAAATCGTGTCATAGCCACAGGACCAATTGACTAACAAAGCATTGTCGTCGGATGCACTACTGGTGGATAAGGACGAGGTAGCTAATATCACCACCAATGAGAGAAGTGGAAGCATGGTTGACGAAATAATCATCTCCATCTCCATATCCGCTTTTAATATCAACGAGAAGTGGAAGCTCAAGGTCAAAGGCCTCCCCATCTCCACCGTCGGATGAGATAGATCTTGATCGTAGATGTAAACGAGATACTTTTATATATAGAGGGTAAGGCACTTGGCCAAGCCACTCAGTCTTGTATTCACTCGAGTGATAGTGCAAAACAAGCATTCTCTCATACTCTCTTCTCATTGTTCTTGTGTTCTTCGTATGCTTTAAGGTTCGAAGGCTCACTTCCAAGATCAAGGGGGAGGATCGACGATGTGCCACAGGGGAGCTAGTGACTCGTGGAAACACTTGGCCAAAGCAGGTTGGATCAAGATCGAATAAATAACGTATGATGGTGAAGAGTTGAATATCAAAGAGGAAGGGTTGAACAACATCGCCATGGGGAGAGGAGAAGAAGAAGAAGAGTAACACGAAGACATTACTGATAGGTTTCAAAGAAGGGTTGTTAGGTGACTGAAAATTGGGGCAGAGTTCTTCCGAATATTGAAGGAGATGGGGTGATCACTGTTGTGATGGAATTCAACTTCGAGAATGATGAAACAAACAAAGAACGACTAGAGAAGACAAGATTTGACGTGGTTTGGTAACAAAATCGTTAACTACGTACGTTCATGGGAGAAGCATCCTTTATTTTCAAGGAGAAAAACGTTTACAATGGATCTATGCATCGTTCTAAAACAATGCTAGCTTAAATAGCTAAATATACCAAGATGAGTTATTTCCACAACGAAAATATGCAGCGAGCCCGAACCCAACTCGTGCGAGCTCGTCTAGAGATCGTGAAAGGTGGAGATTTATTGGATTATGCCTTGAATGAGTATTCATCCAGAACTCTGCAGTAGCTTTTAAGAAAACTCATTCAAGGCATAATCCAATTAATCTCCACCTTGACTTGAATCTTCTGGACAATCACAACGCGTTATCCACTTGAAATAAAAGCTTGATTTCCTCTACACCCGGATGTATATAACCAAAGAGAATCAATGACCCCGAAGGGTCCCGGTAGCCCCAAAGGGATCTAGTGAATCGTGATGTTGAGCAATTCCAAACAATGTTGGAATTCGCTCTCCGGAACTGGCTCTGTGAACATATCAGCACGATTATCAAATGTTCCAAACTTCTGCACCTTGATCCTCTTCTTGTTTCTCAGAACGTGATATCTAACGTGAATATGCTTCGTCCTCTCGTGAAGCACTTGATCTCTAGATAGGCATATTGCACTTAGACTGTCACTGAACACTATAGTTTGATCTTGAAGCAAGCCTAGATCATTGACCAACCCTTTAAGCCAAATTCCCCCCTTTGCTGCTTCTATTAGAGTCATGTACTCTGCTTCCTTGGTTGAAAAAGTCATTGTCGACTGCAAAGTTGCCTTCTAACTCACAACAGAACCTCCCAGAGTCAAAACATAGCCGGTCATTTATCTCCTACTATCCACATCTCCAGCATAGTCCGAGTTCGAGAAACCCGTGACCAATATATTCTGATCATCCCCATAAAGGAGACCTATATCCAAATTGCCATTGAGGTATATGAAAATCTGTTTTACCGCTTGCCAATGCTCCTTCTGCGGTTGAACCATGAAACGGCTAACTACACTAACAGCAAATGCTAGGTTCGGTCAAGTACATACCATAGCATACATCAGGCCTACACTTAAGATCATGTTCCTCATTTGATAGGTATCAATGAGCAAATCGAGTAGTGGTTGGAAGGTCATGTTCCATCTTCACCATCAAGAAGATGAACTATTTATTGCATGATTATGAGAAAACATCAATAGGAAATGAATCTCATGTATATAGACTCATATTAGACCTATTTCATCATAGAATAGGTTCAAATAATTGTTAGTGAACAAGGATTGCAGGAACATGAAGAACAACAACAAATTATACATGCAATCACATAAATAACCATGCAAGCACATAAATCAAAAGGGTTTAGTGAATTAGAACCTCCCTTTCGATATGAGATTCAACACAGAAGAGAAGAAAGAACCACTCAACCGGTAGAACTCGAATCGTTCCTCATCAGATCGATATTGAATTGGATCTCCGATGGAAAATGCATCAGATTCATCACATGCATTCGGTGACGAACAACTTGAGCAACCCATCCAAGTCCTTTCCCACGAACATGGAAGAGTCAGAGATTAATAGATCTATTAATCATACAGAAATAATCGAAGACACCAACTGGTGTAGTGGGTTTCAAATTCAAAACACATAAACTCGATCTAGATTCACCAAATCGATCTATGGTTTCTCCTTGTTGAGGAGGACCAGATCGATAGAGGGCTACTACAAGAGAATCTCAGAGAAGGCGATCTGAGAGAGTGGCGACGAGAGCGATTGAAGACAGACAAACAGAGAG
Organism: Linanthus parryae; assembly: GCA_023055425.1. Taxonomy (NCBI): domain Eukaryota; kingdom Viridiplantae; phylum Streptophyta; class Magnoliopsida; order Ericales; family Polemoniaceae; genus Linanthus; species Linanthus parryae. The sequence goes on along the minus strand of JALGPY010000004.1, from coordinate 119,197,796 downwards.
AGAGAGAGAGAGAGAGAGGGGGGAAGGTTTGGTTTTGGTGAGAACACGAAGAGGGGTAAAGGGTAGGTGGCAATTAGGGTTTGGGTAATTGATTGGAAGGTTTGGGAATCAAGTGAGAAAAGAAATGATAAGAAAATTAATTATGTGAGAAAATAAATGATGAGAAACGATTATGTTTTCTCACATGCTTGTTTGGATTACTTCATTGAGAAATGATAAGAAATTATTACATTTGACGTCTCTCATGTTTGGTGTAACCTATTAATGGAAAGGAAATGAAAATATTTTAAAAGTTTTTACCAAAATATTCTTCCTTAACGTTGAGATAAGGTAATATTTTATTTTTTGATGGATAATTTGGTCACTGCTAAAATATTAGTATTTCATTTCTCACCAAATCTTATCACTTTTGGTGAGACAGAAAATTTGGATTATGTGAGATTTCTCTTCTCATGTTATCTCACGAATTCTCACGGATTCTTATCTAAAATTTATCCAAGCGCGAATGAGAAATCATTTTCTCACAAACTCTTTTCTTTTCCCACCAAATCTTGTAATCCAAACATAGTGTAGGTGTTTACTTAAAAGTTAGGTTATGTTTGGTAGATTAGGATTTTAAAACTAGTTTAGATTAATTAAATGATTAACAATAGAATAATTGTGGGAGAAAGTTGAATGGGTATTATTGTAAGTTGTAGAAGGAAGGAAAGGTTTGATCAGTTACTTGGTTTCAGATCTTACTAATCAAGTTTTCTCATTGAATACTCAGTTAATTAGAAGGAATTTTACAGAGGATGAGCCTGATACTATTTTACAATTACCACAAATACTATTAGATGAACTCATCCAGGATAGATTTATAGATGGCTATATACAATTAAGATAGGATAATTGGTTCGCCTTTTTTAAAACAACATTATTTGGAAATGTCAAATTACAACCAATAATGATGTATTCAAAAATCAACCTAAACAACACTATTTTATGCAGGGAAGCATCCGAGAATTTATTATAATGGGGAATAAAATAAAAAATTCATACAAAATATAAATAGAATTTAATTTTATAAAGTTAATGGGGGTTATAGTGTAATTTTTATAGGACTAAACTGAAAATATTAACAAAATTAGAATAATTTAAATTATTGAAAGTTGAGCGGGGGCGATAGCCCTCACTACCCATAGTGTGAAAGACTCTTTTAAGGATTCAAACAAAATCAAACATAAATCAAAGATAACCCCAGGAAGGGGGAAGAAGACGAACAGTTCTTCACTGAGAAATAATTGCCAGAAAATGGCATATGAAATGAATGAGGCTAAGCTAACCCTCATTAGGCGTTATAGGTGGTATTTGTACTCTCGTCTTAGTGGATTATTAGATGAAATTACTAATATATAATTAGGGTGACCTCCACAGGAGGCTGTAACATAATTCAGTATAGTCCAGGGAAATTATAGGAAGACCCCACACTTCTTCACTAGCATCAGATTAGCCCACAACAATCCATCAATCTCCATAACAGCACCCTAGTTTCTTCATAATTACAAGAAGGCACCTTTTTCTCTGGTTTTCTTGCATATGCATCCTTTTACAATTCTTCATCGGCGAATACCCTCCTTCAAACCGATTGCGGTTGTTGCATCATAAGTTTGATTTGATGTTCTGGAAAGCTGCAATTCCCAAGCCTTAAGTGAACACATATCCTAGTTGATATGCACTAGAAACATGTTGAACCAGTAAATATTTTCTATGTACTTTTTCTCTAATAAAGTGATAATCAAACTCTGTGTGTTTTGTTTTTCTATGCAAGATAGGATTTGCAGTCGTGGATATTGTAGAAGAATTGCCACAGTAAATAAAGGGGTGCATAAAAATGTTTGTCTTTGAAGAGATATTGAAACCATGTAAGTTCTGCAGCAGTATTGGCAAGAGCTCTCAGCTTTTGTTGAGAATCTAAACACACTAGGATGTTTATTTGACCCCCCCCCCCCCCAACGAATTAGGTTAGAATGCAGAAAAAATGACAAATCTAGCTGTACTTCTCCTATCTTATGGGTTACTAGCCTAGTTAGAGTCAAAGTAAGCATGTCGATCAAGAGTTTCATAAAAAATCCATGATTTTTAGTGCCTTGAAGATACCTCACAACCCTTTTGACATCAAGTTGATGTTGATCTATGGGCGCATGCATAAATAGACACAAATTGTTCACATAATAGGCAATGTCAGACCTAGTAAATGTGTAATGGGGTTGTTTGGATTTAACGGATTTGGGGTTAGGTTGAACTGTAACCTGTTGTAGTTTGAATTTAATAGTTGGATTTTAGGTTTAGTGGGTGGGGTAGAATTTTTTCGGTGACTGGTTTAGTTGGAGCCGGTCACCGATTGTTTTTTTATTATTTTTTATCGCTAAAACTACAATTTTCGTCACCACATCATCCACACACCCGGTCACCGGCCTACTTACCTGGTCACCGGTTAAAATTACCCGGCCACCGGTAATCACGTCCGGTGACCGGGTCTTTGTCATGGTTGGGGTTAGGTTGGGTTCAACCTAACCCCGAAATCCAAACAGTCCCAATGCACCAAGAGTTTTCCTTTAAGGTGTAGGATTTACTAAAAGTTCGCCATCGTTGATGTGCAGTTTTACCCCAGATGCATTTGGGGTAGGACAAGATTTGCTTGCATCTTGTGTTTATGCAGCAAGTCAGACACATATTTTAGTTGATGTATAAAAATTCCTTTAGAACTTTTAATAGTTTCTAAGCCCAGAAAAATGTTAATGGGCCTAGATTTATCATTTCAAACTCAGTATATTTTAAAACAAGAACTTTGATGTAATCACTGTCATTTTTTTTTTTTTGAGGAAAATCACTGTCATTTTTAGTTAAGATAATATCATCAACATATTGAAGTAAGATTGTGATTTTGTGCGGAGAGGTGTATTTGATAAACAAGGAAGTATCATTAGAAGATGGGTTAAAACCACCACTATAAAGTAAATATGAAGTAAATCTATTAAACCAAGCTCTTGGAGCGTGTTTTAATTCAGAAATGAATTTGTGCAGTTTGCAAACAAAAATTAGAATAATAGGATGCACAAAACCTTAAGGTTGTTGCATATAAACATCTTCTTCTAGAAGGTCATGCAAAAAAAATATTAACATCTTATTGTTGAAGAAGCTACTTAAAAGATGCAGATAATGCTAAAATAGTTCTAACATTTTCATGTTTGACAAACTGGACTAAAAATCTAATCAAAGTCAATTCATAGGGTTTGGTGAAACTCATTGGCAACAAATATAGCTTTGTATCTAGATCTAAGTCACCTAGAGCGGGAGCGAAGCGAGAGCGCGAATTGGAGCGGGAGCGGAAAAACGTCTAATTTCAGAAGGATTGCATTTGAGAGCGTCACGAGAGCCTCTATATATAATATTTAATTACTATAATTTTATGAAGAAAACTAATATTTACATATGATAATGTGATTTTACACATGAGAATATTTTTTATTAAAGGGGTTGTCAGTATTCATCTGTCAAATAGGTTGTTTCAATAAGGAAGAATAACGTTTAAATGATTGAATTATCAAACTGACACATAATAAGTTGAGATTAATTATCAAGTATAGTCCAAACTAATGGTAAATTGGCTTTAAAAAGTAATTCGCCTACGAAAACGAGCTCTCTATTTTCTGGAGCGCCTTTAGAGCGAGGTTTGGTCTCGAAAGCGCCAGAGCGAGGTTTGGGAGCGGGAGCGATGCCCCTTCGAGAGGTTTTAGGTGACTAAAATCTAGATACAGATCCATTAGGATTGTTTTTTGTTATATAGAACCATTTACTCCCAATAATATTAGCATTGTGGGGTTTTGGAACAAGGGTCCATGTTTTTTTTTTGTTTTATGAGACTTTGATACTCTTCAGTCATAGCATTTTGCCACTGAGAGTATTTCTTAGCCTCTTAGAAACAAGTAGGTTCAACAATTAGAGAAGTTTTGGAGTTACTAGTATCAGCTGTGAAACCAACATATTTTTTTTGAAGATGCAACACTTGCTCCTTGTCTACATTTGGTGTCCTTCCGATGGAGGTGGCTCTGTTGGGGGTGACAGGTGCCCTGACACTATTCGGATCAATAGTGCCAGATGGCTGCATCTCAGGTCCCCTGTTAGGTGTGTGAGTGGCACTCCCAGGTGGCTGCATCTCAGGTGCCATGCCGGTGGTTTAGTCATCATCATTTCCAGGTGGCTGCATCTCTGTAGTTACATAGTCCTCCAGAACTGAGGACATCTCATCTGTAGGTGTAGTTATGTTCTCATCATTTGAACCAGTATTAATTGTAGAACTGTTATGTTCAGTATTTTCTGAAAGGAATATGGGAATGTTGTTAGTAGACATGGAGTAGAAGATGAAGATGAAGATGTAGATGTAGACACAGATTGAGTAGCATATGGAAACTAGTGTTCATCAAAAACCACATCTCTACTGACATAAGTTTTGCCAAGAGATTTTTCATAATAGATATATCTCTTATATTTCAAATCATACCCAATAAAGACACATTGGGATGTTTAGCATCAAGCTTGGATTTGGTGTAATGTCTCAAGCAAAGATAACAAGCACAGCATAACACTTTAAATAAGTAGTTGGCAATGGTATGATAAAGTAATTATCATGGAGATCTTATTTTAGTATTCTTACTATGAATACAGTTAATAAGATAAACGGCAGCATCACAAGCATGATACCAGAATATATTTGGCAAAGAAGCATGTTCAAGAAGTGTTATTGCAGTTTCAAAATGTGCATGTTGTTTCTTTGATTAACCAGGCCACAATTTTGCAAAAAGTATAAGCAATGTATTCATTCATCACCCCCCATTTGTTCTAAACATTTTAATTGGTTTATCAATTTGATTTTCAATTTTAAAAGTAGAAAAAAATAACAGAATTATCATACTTTGTTGTGTAAAGGAAACAGCCAAGTATACCTAGAATAATCATCTACAAATAGAGCATATAATCTATAACCATGTAACTATTTGACAGAAGCAAGACCCCAGACATCAATATGCACTATGCACTAACTGTAGAGGATCAGATGAAGCAGTAGTAGATGCCTTATCAGGTAACTTATGCATTTTTCCTTTAAATCAATGTTGACACATAAGGTAATGTCAGATAAGGTAATGTCCGTACACAGATAAGAACAAGATGAAAGATAGTTTTAATAATGTTTTCATATGGATTCCCTAGCCTGCATGGCATAGAGGAGATTTGCCGAGAAAAGAATGCTTTGACTAATGTTGACCAATAGAGATAGAAGATAAGGGAAGAGACTGAGAAGGGTAAAACCCATTATGACTCAACCTTTTCTGTCTTTGTCCATATTAATTATTTCAGCATTCAAACTACATATAGTCCATATAAAATTCTTCACTCTTTCTGTCCATATCATGCTTTGGGGCTTCTTTTCCTGTTGCCTTCGGTGTGTACTATGTTCTATGGATATTGCATGAGTAACATATCTTCTTTAGATTCAATGTGGTGGCGAGGTTTTCTTCCACCACCTGCATTTTCTAGGATTATCTTCTCTAATCTTAATGCATTAATTTCAATTTAGGTGCTTCTAGATGAACTCATCTAGCATTGGTTTCATGTAGTTTAATCCTTCGTATGTTCGAAATTGATTTCCTATCCGAACCACGAGAAGTTACAATCCATTACATTTCAAGATTCCTCCTTCACTCTAATAATGTCAGATGCGCACTCATCGAGCGTTATTGTAGGCATTTAAAGATTGTGGACGATGAAGAGATGGTTAATGCGGCTTCACTTTATCTCCAAGACAACGCCTTGCTTTGGTGGAAAAGCAAGGACGATGAGATGAAGCTCGGCTTGACTACCCTTGATACATGGAAAGATTTTGTGAAGGAGATCAAGGCTCAATTCTATCCGGAGTTTGCTGAGGATCAAGCAAGGGAAAAACTACAGTGGTTAAAGTATACGAGAGTCTCAAGGAGTACGTCAACAACTATACTAACTTGATGCTTGAGATTTTCGACATGTGCGAGAAGGATCAAACAAACGCTTATGGATCTAGCCAGAAGCAGAATGGCCACATGACAGCCAGTTCATCTGGTACTAGGAAGAAAATTTGGAAAAATCTAGAAAACATAGTTGCCAAAATTGAGCGATTCGCAAATCGAGTTGTACGATCCGGCTCCATTCATAGCCCATCGACTCTGGATCGTGAATCCCGAATTGAATCACTGAACCAGGGCGATGCTGAATTGTAGTTGTTTGGAGGCAGTCTGGGTTAGATAAGCAGGTAAAGACAGAAAATGATATGGGTCAAGACAGAAAATGAAGGCCCAATACTATAGAAAACCCTAATCTACCCGGTCTCGTTTCTTTAAAAGAATTCTTCAAACAAAGTCTTCTTTCACAACTCTAGAAGGATTCTGGGGCGGCATTGATCTGGATGTTTTTTGAGTCTTTGGGATGGAGCGTGAACCGTACTCACCATGTTAACATAGAATGGATGTATTTGGATGCTATTTATACTCACCCCATTTGCATGGAACTTATGTAGTTAATGATACTTATGATTTTATGCTATTTTGTACTCACTAGTTTGGGTAGAACTTACTCTCACTTGGATGCTATCTATGATTTAATAAATTGCATATTTATCACCTTAAATTATTATATATTGCTTCAAAATAGAGGGTTGGTGATTGGAAATCCAAATGGGAAAATTTATTAGTAAAAAAAATGTTAGACTGCATCGTCAAGATTCACGAGGTTTTCCACTTTAGGAGCAGACTACGACAATGGGCACGGAGCGAGCTCGAGAGGTGTGGCGTGCAAAATATCAGCAAAGCAATCTCTGTGGTCAAGTCCCTTATCGATTATAACAAATACAACGGAAAACATAAGGAACTATGGAGTAGCCCATCCAAGAGTAGGGGACACACGGATCGAGATGAAGGATGATGGAGTAGCCTGACGAAGAGTGGGGGAGTACGGGAACGACATAAGGGAAAGTTTGAACGTGGAAGAACTTCAAAGAAGGATCATACACGGGAGGAAAAGTCAATAGACCGGTCCGAGGAGAGAGGTAAGAAACCTTGTTTCTTATGCAATAAAGATGGTCATATAGCGTATAATTGCCCAAGTAGGGGGAAGCTTACGCCAGTTCTAGACGACTATGAACCGGAGGAGGATGCGAAGATGGGTACGCTCAAGCTACTCATTGTCGTCCAAGTTGTAGCTTCTACTCTCAAGAGGAGACTAGTGGGCGTCGAGGACTAATATTTGTGGAAGCAAGGGTGAACGTTGTGGTCACCCAAGCCTTGGTGGACACGGGAGCCACACACAACTTCTTATCTGTGGAGGAGACTGAGAGACTCAAGCTCAAAGTCTCAAAGGAAAGTGGGAACAACAAACCCGCCAAATTCGATTCTAAGCAGATCGTAGGCCTTGCACGCATAGTTAGTAAAATACGGGACGGAAATAAAACGTGGTACGGTACGTACATGTATTATAAGATTTTATGTTAAAAATACTTTAGTAAAATTAGGCATAAAAGTACGCTATTTGATTAATTCGAGTTTTCTATATGTACATGTATAATTCGTAAACTAGTTAATTCATTCGGAATTAGAAATACGGGTGCATTTCTTAATATTTTAACATACATAATGATTTATTTGTGTCCAACATAGCCATATTTTCATATTTTTATCGAATATTTGAAAATAATTTTCAAAGAATGTAATCATTTGTTTATCGTTTATGATAATTACTCTATTTATTCATAACTAATTACTTATGTAAAATAATATCAAACTATTTATGTTGGAAACTTATGTAAAAAAAAGAACTTACTACGCATTCCCTAATCTTACGATGATTACTTTATGAATTAATAACATAATACATAAGACTCAAGTCACTCAAGATGCATGTACATACACACATACATACACACATACATATAGCTATTTAAACTTAATATTTTAAACTTATTATAATAAATACTTGTAAATCTTTATAACAACAAATATTTAAAATAGAGAAATAGTAAGAAAATATTTAATAGTAACTAATTATTACAAGTTATAACATCTTTATAACAATGATTTGTTCCCTGCAATATTGTATGCAAGAAGTTTTATTCGGAAGTATTGTACGTTAAAACGTTAAATACGAGTATTAAACTTGTTTGCTCAAAAATTTGAGTATTTTTCATTAGGTCCAGCAATAGTACGAAATACGGAAGTATTTTCATTTATACGTACGGACGGGTATTAAACGGAAAAAATCGGAGTATTTACTAACTAGGGGTGGAGTTGAAGCTTGATAATAGAAGGGATCCGTGGATCTTATGGCCGTACCATTGGACGACTATAAATTAGTACTTGGTGTCGAATTCATGAATAAGGTGAAGGTGTTTCCGATGGTTCCGTTCGACATATTTTCATTATTGGGGAGGGACCTCTTGTCTCGTGCCGATGAAGCGAGCGAATGACGGGGGCAAAGTACTTTCCACCATGGATTGTTTCAACAGAAGAGAAACAAGTCGTGGTTAATCAAGTAGAGTGCCCACACAAGATCGTGAAGGCCATGGACGAATCCAAGGTTATCAAACCAAAGGAGTTGCCTAAATATCTACCACCATGGATGGTGGAAGACCATAAGGTGAAGAAGGCAAGTGCAATGACCGATGAATTGGACTGCAAGGCCGAGTTAGTGGACATAAAGAAGGATCATGACAAAGAGAATAAACGGGACATGAAATGGCGAGACAACGTGCAATAACAAGAAGCGGGCAATGTTAAGGTTGTCTTCAACAAAGAGGTTGAGGACATTCTTGACAAGGGGATCATGTGCAAATCGGGACGTCAAATTAAAAGGAGTACTTGGTGTTGTGGAAGGGACTACCGGAGACCGAAGCAACGTGGGTAGCGGAGGATTCTAGTGGCGTTACAAAGACTTGATCAACCGCTACCACACGGAAACGAGGAAGTTGCCAGATTGAGTGGGGGGAGAATGTCACGGCCTGCATTGTTTTTTAGCTAGGCCCAATATTATAGCCCTTGACACTATCTTGACCCACATTAATTATCTTAGCCCATATTCTTTTCCTAGCACTTATGAAATTCTCTAAAAATTTTCGATAGAAATATCTACTTGTAAGGAGGTATGAACATTCTAGGCTCTTAATCTCCCCCGTAAGATCATATATTATGTAGATCCTTCCATGGAGAAGGGACTTGTATAGAAGGGGAGGAGCTCATTTGCTCCAAATTATCCAAGCATTGTAAGTATTCTCCAAGCAATACAAATCTCTCTTTCTCCAAGATCTCACCGTGGTCTTTCGGCTTTTCTAGGCTTACTTAAGTGGTTCAAGTGCCGCACGGGAGTTTGAAGAATTTAACACGTGACATTAGCCATCCCATGAGAGCACGGGCAGCCACGAATCTGTTTTGAGCCCTCATATGAATCCCTTCTATGGCCTGCAATGCATGGAGTAGCTAAACAAATGAAATTGTTCAAGCGATTATGAGGGCATTAGATAGTGATTACTCATCTTTACTTTTACCTGAGTTACGTGGTTGCTTGTGGGGGACTATGTACTCAACCGTTGCCGCTGAAAACAGATTTATGAGTCCGGCTTCTGCAGTGAGTTTGCTTAGCCATCCCCGAAGAGCACGAGAAGCCACAAAGTTGTTTTCGGCGCTCATCTAAACCCCCTCTATGGCCTGCATTAGGATAAGAAAAACAAAATCCAATTTGGTTCACTAACAAATCGGTGTTTGGGCAGAGCCAGACTGCCGTGCAGGGACGGTGGCCGTCGAGAACCTCGAACTGCACAAAGAAACCATTTCCGCTGGCAGAGATGGTGGTCGTACCTCCGAGTCGTGATAGTTTCTCCAGCGCGCTTTCAATGGCGTGGGATGACTCAAGGGCAAATCCCATTTGATTGCCAGTCTTCTTCATGGTGGCGGAGGGGTGAGGTTTTCGGTGGTGATTCATCGTTGGTGGTTCTTACTTCACTGTTCGAGATTTACAATTGGCAGAGTTTTGTTGCAACTTGCAAGTCGGTGAACTAAAATAGCCAACTTAAATAGAATAATAACAGTAACAAGCCGGTTTGCCACGTCAGATGCAGTTAGATTTTGATGACGTAAGCTAGCTATTCAGTTAGAATGAATATTATTGTTGTAAGCCACTACTACTATTCAGTTAGAACAAATATTGTTGTGATTATATTTAACAAAACCGTTACAAGTCTTGAATGGGTGGTTCTTCCTACACTCCTAAAAGATGATTCTTGTTTTAGGTGATATTGGCTTTGTTACAAGTCGTTGAACTCAAAAAATCACTTATAAATTGAATAGAATAAGATTACCGAGTGCGTTCGCCACGTCATATGTCGTTAGCTTTTGATGACGTCAGTTGCTTTATAGTTAGAATGGTACCACTCCCAAATGTATCTTTGTGAGTACTAGGGGATTGCCATTCCCCGAGGGCACTGTACAAAAAACACGTTTCATAATCGTTTTTGCTGAGGGGGCAAGATGAAAATGGCGTCTCCGGTAATTTTATATGATATCCATCAAGTCATGTTCTTACACACTTTTGATAATTGCGTAAATTAATCTGAGAGAGATGGTAAACTTTCAAGTAGTGGGTAGTTAACTGGGTAGTTAAGTGGGTGGTAGGTGAGATCTAAGGGATGGGGCTGATTTATTTAATATAAATGCTGAAAAGCCATAAGTTAGTTAAACCATGTTGTTTTATAGAATAGATATAAAGGCTGAAAAGTTATAAGTTAGTTAAACCATGTTGTTTTATAGAATAGAGAAGATTAACAAAACCGTTATCACAAGTTCTTCCCAATACCGGGATGTGATTTGGTGCGGTTATCGTACCATAGTATGCCACGTGGCGTAAACTGAAAACAGGCGCGCTCACGCGCTCTCGTTCTCTCTCCCTCTCTCTGAAACCTAAAAAAAGAAGTTATAGACCCAAAACCATATAATCTGAATCTCCAACAGCCGCCATGGCCGATTAAGCCAAGAAGTCTTCCTCTCATTCCCGCCATCTCTCTCAGTCGCTTAATTGACTCTTCTCTCTCTCTCTCTCTCTCTCTCTCTCTCTCTCTATCCAGAAGTAGTTCTTCAACCTCTGATTTCACCAATTTCAATTTATGAAGAACTCGATCATGGCAGGAGGAAGATGGGTTTCGTTGTTTCTGCTAGTCTCTGTACTCGTTAGTCTACTGTTCCACAACCGACCTCTCCAACCAGGCCATCTCGCCACTCCACAGCCTTGGAGATTAATGGTCTCTTCTCGTTCGATATGCAACCACCGATTCCATTACGATTTCTAGAGAGACAAGTGCCTCAAAGCCGACCAGATTGTGAAATCGGCCATGGAAATGATTCAGACAAGCGACATGAACGCCTCTGCTCATGTCATGCGCCTTCAATTTCACGATTGTTTCATTCAGGTAACGTATTCTTCAAGGGTTTCTGTGATTTCGGCAATGGGTTTTAAACCCTAGGTTTGTAGTCTCTTCCTCTCTCGCTTTGTGGTTGAATTTTGGTCTATTGAATTACTATTCGGGAATGGGTTTCTATGATTTCGAAGAAATGTTGGTTAACAGAGATTACTCAAATTGGGTTCTAGGGTACGTTCAAGCTCCTTAATGTCGTCCAAGCCAAAAGCTTGTACTCCCAAGGGGATACTAGTGGGTGCCGAGGCCTAATGTATGTGGAAGCAAGGGTGAATGGTGTGGTCATCCAAGCCTTGGTGGACACGAGAGCCACACACAACTACATATCCGTAGAGGAGGCAGAGAGACTCAAGCTCAAAGTCTCAAAGGAAAGTAGGAACATCAAATCCATCAACTCTGATGCTAAGCCGATGGTAGGTGTTGCACGAGGGGTGGAGTTGAAGCTTGATAATGAAAGGGATTCGTGCATCTTATGGTCGTACCATTGGACGAATCTGAACTAGTACTTGGTGCCGACTTCATGGAAAAGGAGAAGGTGTTTCCAATTATTCTGTTTGACATACTTTTCATTATTGGGGAGGGATCTCCTTGTCTCGTTCCGATGAAGAGAGGGAAGGACGGGGAAAAAGTCCTCTCCACCATGGAATTGGATATCGTTGTTTCAACAAAAGAGAAACAATTTGTGGGTAATCAAGTAGAGAGTCCACACAAGGTCGTGAAGGCCATGGGCGACTCCAAGGTTGTCAAGCCAAAGGAGTTTCCCAAATATCTACCACCATGGATGGTGGAAGACCATGAGGTGAAGAAAGCAAATGCAATGACCGATGCATTGGACCGCAAGGACGAGTTGGTAGCTATGAAGAAGGATCGGGACAAAGAGAAGAGACGAGACTGTAGGGTTTTGATTCATGGATGCGCAACGGAAACACAAACAATCATAAAACCATGCAAAACCCTCCAAGGATCACAAGTCAAGAGACATAACGATGGTAAAGGAAGAAATCAATAACACACCTTACGGTTCTCCTTTGATGACTTCAAACGCGAATTGTGTCACGTTCTCTATAGTTGATCCACGCCTAGAGTTGATTACTATATCTTCCAATCCTTGGTGCTAGCCCGAAAAGAGGAAGAGGAATAAGAATCACGCAAAACGAGACCGAAACAAGGAGGTTCGGCCTCCTTGTGGGCGACGGGGACGGGCGACGGCGAGGGAGGGGCGGAGGCTCCTCTCTTGCTTGCTTGTTCTCTCCTTTTTGTTCTCTCCCACTCAAGTTATGATCAATAAGGTCATAAGTGTGGGAAGGAAGGAAGGAGTGTTCTTTATATAGTCCAACAAATCCTTGCCAACTACCTAAAGGACCTATTCTAGTCCTACTAGAATTCGGTTTAGTCCCTTCCCTTGCAAATTAGTCCCTACTAAGTTTGCAAGGTATTGCAAAGTGATCCTTCTAATTAATTAATCAAATTAATTAATTCCCAAATCTAGTTCAACTGTATATGGCGTGTGACCCCATAGGTTCTATCTAGTTGGTAGCAACTATTTGCTAATATGGAGCGGTTTCTAGCAAAACATCCATTCTAGCCAACTAATAGAATAGTCATCTTGACAAACCTTGTACAAGGAATTGTCTCATCCCTTTGTATCTATATCCGGATTGGACACGATACATACAAGTCACACTCGTATATCCAATCCACAGTTTCTCGATCCATGGGAATAGACTTATTCGTGCAAATAACATCAATATCCCATATTGATTTATTTGAGTCTGGCCAAAAATTCTATAAGCACTATCCCTCGAGTGGCCTAGGATATTTGCTACCGTTATGTGGGAGGGACAAATTCTATCTACGTCCACTACGATCTCTAATCTTGCTTCTTATTGTATCCGGTACACGCCTTTATAACTACCCAGTTACGGTGTAGCGTTTAACGCTACCAAAATCATAATAATCCACAACTATAATATCTAGCGACTTCAAGTCTAAGGATGACAATACCATTGCACCACGAGAAGCGCTTGTGACTCAACATAACGTGTATGTAGCCTTCTCGGAGATGGGTCAATCCAGTGCGTCATTACCCTTAATGCACACCTATGTGTTGGATCATGATATCTCTATATCAATCCAACCCCATACTAGTCTATAGATGATTGTCCTATTAATCATTATACTGGACTAGGGATAATTAAGATAAACAACACAATTGTAAATCTAAGGACTTCATTATATTAAATATCCAATAAATAATAAATGAATAGCCACAAATAAATTCATACTAAAATAGATTGCCTCTAGGGCATCTATTCCAACAGTCTCCCACTTGCACTAGAGCCAATCTGGCGCATCTCTTATGCTCATAATCCTAGTGTGCCCTTCATGCTTCCACTGCGCAAGCGGCTTTGTAAGCGGGTCTGACAGATTCTCATCTGTAGGAATCTTGCATATCCGAACGTCTCCTCTATCGATAATATCTCGAGTCAGATGAAACTTCCTGAGCACGTGCTTGGATTTCTGGTGCGACCTGGGCTCCTTTGATTGCGCGATCGCCCCAGTGTTGTCACAGTACAACTCAACTGTATCCGCAATGCTAGGAACCACACCAAGTTCGGAAACAAACTTTCTGATCCAAACAGCTTCCTTTGCTGCGCCATTTGCAGCAATGTACTCAGCCTCTGTTGTAGAATCAGCCACCGTCTCTTGCTTGGAACTCTTCCAGCTCACCGCTGCTCCATTCAGGCAAAACACATATCCCAATTGTGATCTAAAGTCATCTATGTCAGTTTGGAAGCTTGCATCAGTGTAACCCCTTACAGGCACCTCTTCCTCACCGCCAAATATCAAGAAAGCATCCTTAGTTCTTCTAAAGTACTTTAGGATGTTCTTGACTGCAATCCAGTGACTCTCACCTGGACTGGATTGGTATCTGCTTGTCATACTCAAGGCATATGACACATCTGGTCTGGTACATAACATGTCGTACATGATAGATCCTATGGCCGAGGCATAGGGAATTCTACTCATGCGTTCCTTCTCAATCTCATTGGAAGGACAACCACTCTTCGAAAGAGTGATTCCATGTGACATGCGCAAGAATACCTTCTTGGAATCTTGCATGTTTAACCGTTCCAACACCTCATCAATATATGTACTTTGACTTAGGCCTAGCAGTCTCTTAGATCTATCTCTATAGATCTTTATACCGAGTATATAGGCTGCTTTCCCTAAGTATTGTATTGAGAAAAACTTCCCTAGCCAATCTTTAACAGATTGAAGCATGGGAACATCGTTTCCAATGAGTAGTATGTCATCCACATACAAGACCAAAAAAGCTACAGAGCTCCCACTAACCTTCTTGTAGACACAAGACGCATCTTTGTTTCTGATGAAGCCAAACTCTTTAACTACTTCATCAAAACATCGATTCCAACTCCTAGAAGCTTGCTTCAATTTATAAATGGATCGTTGCAGATTACAGACTTTGTTGGCTTGCTTTGGATCTTCAAAACCCTCCGGCTGTATCATATACACGTCCTCGAGGAGATTCCCATAAAGGAATGTTGTTTTGACATCCATCTGCCAAATCTCAAAGTCATGGTATGCTGCAATCGCAAGTAGGATTCAGATGGATTTGGTCATAGCGACTGGTGAAAAGGTTTCATCATAGTCAATACCATGAATCTGTCTGAATCCTTTGACAACCAATCGGCCCTTATAGGTAATCACATTACCATCCATGTCGATCTTCTACTTGAAGACCCACTTGCACCCTATGGGCCGCGCCCCTTCGGGTGGTTCCACCAAAGTCCATACTTTGTTGGTATACATGGATTCCATCTCGGATCTCATGGCTTCTAGCCACTTCTGAGATTCTGGGCCCTTCATGGCCTCTTCATAGGTAGTAGGCTCATCATCTATGAGCATCGTGTCACCGGAATCGGTCACGAGAAGTCCATACCTCTCGGGTTCCTGGCGCACTCAACTAGATCTACGAAGCTCTTGTGTTACCTGAACAGGTTGCTCCACAACTGTTTGTGGTTCCTGTTCATGTTCCATAATTGGTTCAGTGATTTGTGGTTCTTGAATTTCTTCAAGTTCTACAGTCCTCACACTTGCTTCTTTAGAGACAAACTCTCTTTCTAGAAACACGCCGGTCCGAGCAACAAACACTTTGTTCTCGGTTGGATTGTAGAAGTAGTAACCCTTAGTTTCCTTAGGGTACCCACAAACATACACTTATCCGATTTTGGCCCTAGCTTGTCTGATTGTAAACATTTTACATAGACATCGCAGCCCAAAATCCTCATGAACGACAGTGTGGGACGCCTCCCACTCCACATCTCATGTGGTGTTTTCATGACTGATTTAGATGGAACACGGTTAATGGTGAAAGCTGCACTTAATAGAGCGTGGCCCCAAAAACGATAATGGAAGATCGGTTTGACACATCATAGATCGATCCATATCCAATAGGGTTCGATTCCTCCTCTCAGACACGTCATTCCATTGTGGCGTTCCGGGTGGAGTGAGTTGAGATACGATCCCACACTCTCTACGATAGTCGTCAAACTCTTGGCTCAAGTATTCTCCTCCACGATCTGATCGTAGAGCCTTGGTACTTTTGCCAAGTTGCTTCTCTACTTCATTCTTGAATTCTTTGAACACTTCAAAGGATTCGGATTTGGCCCTCATAAGGTACACAAATTCATATCTATTGTAATCATCAGTAAATGTAATTAAGTAGACGTAACCACTCCTGGAAGGTGTGGCAAATGGCCCACACTCATCAGTATGTATGAGCGCCAATTGCTCACTAGTCCTCTCACATTTATTATTGAAAGGGTACTTTGTCATTTTTTTCCAACAAACAAGCCTCACATGTCTCAGATGATTCAAAATCAAAATGAGTCTAGTAGTCCATCCTTATGGAGTCTAGATACACGTTTCTCGTTTATGTGGCCTAAACGACAGTGCCATAAATAAGCAGGATTTAAATCATTTATTTTAATCCGCTTGGTATTAATGTTGTAGACAGGATTGCTTAGATCAAGGACATACAGTCCATTAAATAATTGCGCACTAAAATAGTGAATATTATTCAAATAAAAGGAACAACAATTTTTCTTTATTGAAATAATAAAACCTTCTTTGTCCAAACAAGAAATAGAAATAAAGTTTCTGCTCATAGCAGGCACAAAATAGCAATTATTTAATTCTAAAACTAATCCTGAATGCAGAGATAGCTCGCACACGCCTACGGCCAACGCAGCAACTTTTGCTCCATTCCCAACGCACATATCTATCTCCCTTTTAGCCAATCTTCTACTTCTCTTTAGATCCCGCACATTTCGACAGATGTGAGATTCACATCCAGTAACTAATACCCATGATGTAGAGACAATTAAATTGACATCTACAACAAAAATATGTGGTGGTGGTGGTGGAATCACTATTCCAAGCCTCTTGCCCTCCAGATATTTTGGGCAGTTCCTCCTCCAGTGTCCAGGCTGACTGCAGTAGTGGCACTCACCTTTAGTCACACCTTTGGCAATGCCACCAACAGGCTTAAGGGCAGGTTCCTTGGACTTGGCAACTGACTTGCCTTTGCCCTTGGAGGAAAAGGAAAATCTTTTGCCCTTTCCTTTCTGCACCATCATAATGGCCTTGCCCTTACCCTTGTTGATGCTCTGTTCAGCTGTCCTCAACATATTGAGCAAATCTGGCAGTGGTTTCACGATCTCGTTCATGTTATAGTTCATGATGAACTGTCCATAACTCTCAGGCAACGATTGCAACACGAGATCGGTTGCCTACTCTTGGCCGACCGGGAACCCCAGTCGGGCGAGATTCTCCAAGTACCCGATCATTCGGAGTACATGGGGTCCCACTGGGTTCCATTCTGCTAGATGACACTTTGAACAGTGCCTTACAGACCTCATACCTCTCAACCCTTGCCTGCTCTTGGAAGAGCTGCTTCAGATGCTCGATCATATCGACAGCATTCATGTTTTCGTATTGCTTCCGAAGCTCAGAAGTAATGGTGCATAGCATAAGGCAGGCCGCATCATTAGCGTCATCAACACGCTTTTGATACGCCTTCAGGACTGCCGGTGTTTTGTTCTCTGGACCTGCTGGAATATGCTCCTCTATTGAGTACATTTTCTTTTCTTGCTTGAGAACGATTCTCAAGTTTCAGTACCAATCAAGGAAGTTGGTTCCGGAGAGCTTGTCCTTCTCAAGGACAGATCGTAGGGAATGTTGTGAACTCGATGAGTTGTTTGCCATTTGGAATTCTACAAAAAAGAAAATACGCAAGTTTTAGTATTTGTGAATTTTTGACTATATTCAATAATTGCTAGTTTATCAAATATATCTCCCACTATTTTTCTACGGATTAATAACCCTCAAGATATTAATGCGGAAAATATCCTTATATTTTCTAGTGGGCCAAGATCCATGTTTCATCTCCTTATGAGCTTGCTTTGGCAAGTCATCAATAATTTGACTACTTTAGGTAGGAACAATTCCAATTGCATCCCTTATGCAACTCTTGGTTCAATTGGGCAAATAACTCCTTATTTATCCATCCATATGGATAATCCCAATTGATTGCCTCTAGGTTTCTTAATCATAGTAATAGCCTAGTTGTGTTCAACCTCTTATTTAAACAATTGCACATTACTAGCTTGTGCCATCACATTCCATCATTATGAACCAAGTCGCCATGCTTTGGCACGCACGAACTTGATAAATCATGATGATAATGAGTGTTTAAATAACGAGAAGGCAAGAACACAATATTTGAATTTTGAGGGATTTTTAAATTCAATTTTAATTGTTTTGTTGATCAATATCAACTAATCTATCTATTTGAGTTTGGGCACAACTCCAAATAATAGAACTGGGTTGTCTAATTATCTTATTATCCTAATTCGTGCATCATCCATACACCAACCACAAAATAATAAGACAATAAAATAAACAACCACAAAGTAGAAATAAAACGTGATGTGGATATGGCCTTTTCTAGACTAAGATAATTCCAAGCCAATGGAATTATCTATGAACCCTAAAAGCAAACACATCTCCATGCGTCTTGATCTTTTGGTCCATCCTTCATAGTCATGTGGAATGCTCCATGCTCCATGCTCCATCTTTTGTGGCTCCTTTTGGCTTTGGGCTTCTTTTCTTCAATCTTGGCTAACAATCTACTCTATCTAGCACTAGCTAACACCTATACTAAATAAAATAAATCTCACAAGTTGAGAAAAAAATGGCTCGCAGGCCATAAAACCCTAATTAATTATTACAATTAATTGATCAGCTCGCAGGCCGTACACCAAACCACAAAAATTAAACATCCACATCAAACCACATCCTAAGGCCATATCCAATCACCATGCGAATTGCACATAAACAGTTAAAATCCAATTTTAACGCGCTTGGTCAGTTTTAATTAATTTTAGCATATTCTAGGGTTAAACGGTCCATGGGGCCCAACAATCTAATTGCCCGGGCCCAAAAAGAGAACCGAAAAGGCCTGGGGTCGGCCGGCCCCTAGCCCACGCGGCTAGGCCGCGGGCTAGGGCTGCCCCGGCCCCTAGGCCGACCCTTGCTTGGGCGGCAAGCAAGGAGGAGCGGTCCCCTAGGGGGGCGAACCTCCTTTGGGAGTTGTTTCCAAAACAACTCCCTTGCTTCGAGTTTGGTTGTTTCCTTGTATGGAAAGAACTCCTTCTTCCCCAAGGATGCCCAAACCCTAGATCTAAGATCCTAAAATTTCTCAAACTCACTAATTCATGCATCCAATGCAAAAACTAGATCTTGTTATGAAATATTATTGACAAATTACATCATATGCTTGATTTGTCTTGTTTTACGCGATAAACAACAATTTTAAGGTGTAAAACTATCAAAATGTAACACATAAACCACGTTTATGCTCTACGACCTATGGCTCTGATACCACTGTAGGGTTTTGATTCATGGATGCGCAACGGAAACACAAAGAATCATAAAACCATGCAAAACCCTCCAAGGATCACAAGTCAAGAGACATAACGATGGTAAAGGAAGAAATCAATAACACACATTAGGGTTCTCCTTTGATGACTTCAAACGCGAATTGTGTGACGTTCTCTATAGTTGATCCATGCCTAGAGTTGATTACTAGATCTTCCAATCCTTGGTGCTAGCCCGGAAAGAGGAGGAGGAATAAGAATCACGCAAAACGAGACTGAAACAAAGAGGTTCGGCCTCCTTGTGGCCGACGGGGAGGGGCGGCGGCGAGGGAGGGGCGGCGGCTCCTCTCTTGCTTTCTTGCTCTCTCCTTTTTGTTCTCTCCCACTCAAGTTATGATCAATAAGGTCATCAGTGTGGGAAGGAAGGAAGGAGTGTCCTTTATATAGTCCAACAAATCCTTGCCAACTACCTAAAGGACCTATTCTAGTCCTACTAGAATTCGGTTTAGTCCCTTCCCTTGCAAATTAGTCCCTACTAAGTTTGCAAGGTATTGCAAAGTGATCCTTCTAATTAATTAATCCAATTAATTAATTCCCAAATCTAGTTCAACTCTATATAGCGTGTGACCCCATAGGTTCTATCTAGTTGGTAGCAACTATTTGCTAACATGGAGCGGTTTCTAGCAAAACATCCATTCTAGCCAACTAATAGAATAATCATCTTGACAAACCTTGTACAAGTAATTGTCTCATCCCTTTGTCTCTATATCCGGATTGGACACGAGACATACAAGTCACACTCGTATATCCAATCCACAGTTTCTCGATCCATGGGAATAGCCTTATTCGTGCAAATAACATCAATATCCCATATTGATTTATTTGAGTCTGGCCAGACATTCTATAAGCACTATCCCTCGAGTGGCCTAGGATATTTGCTCCCGTTATGTGGGAGGGAAAAATTCTATTTGCGTCCACTCTGATCTCTAATCTTGCTTCTTATTGTATCCGGTACACGCCTTTATAACTACCCAGTTACGGTGTAGCGTTTAACGCTACCAAAATCACAATAATCCACAACTAGAATATCTAGCGACTTCAAGTCTAAGGATGACAATACCAATGCACCACGAGAAGCGCTTGTGACTCAACATAACGTGTATGTAGCCTTCTCGAAGATGGGTCAATCCAGTGCGTCATTACCCTTAATGCACACCTATGTGTTGGATCATGATATCTCTTTATCAATCCAACCCCATACTAGTCTATAGATGATTGTCCTATTAATCATTATACTGGACTAGGGATATTTAAGATAAACAACACAATTGTAAATCTAAGGACTTCATTATATTAAATATTCAATAAATAATAATGAATTTTCTAGCCACAAATAAATTCATACTAAACTAGATTGCCTCTAGGGCATCTATTCCAACAGAGACATGAAACGGCGAGACAACGTGCAAACACAAGAACCGATCAAGTCAAGCCCGTCTTCCAAAAATAGGTTGAAGACATTCTTGTCGAGGGGATCGTACGTAAGATCGGGAAACCAAAGTACAAGGAGTACTTGGTGTTGTGGAAGGGACTACCGGAGACCAAGGCAACGTAAGTAGCGGAGGATTCTCTGTGGCGTTGCAAAGACTTGATCAACCGCTACCACACGGCAACGAGGATGTTTCCAGATTGAGTGGGTGAGAATGTCATGGGATGCATTTTTTTTGTAGCTAAATGGCCCAATATTATGGCCGATGACACAATCTTGACTCACATTAATTATCTTAGCCCATATTCTTTTCCTATAACTTATGGAATTCTCTAGAACTCCTCCCCTAGTTGCAGGAAGAAAGATCTGCACAAGTTTAAATGGGAGCTGTGTAGAATCTTCCATAAAAATATCTACTTGTAAGGAGGTAAGAACATTCTAGACTCTTAATATCCACCGTATGATCATATATTATGTCGATCCTTCCATGAAGGTTGGACTTGTATAGAAGGGGAGGAGCTCATTGCTCCAAACTATCCAAGCATTGTAAGCATTCTCCAAGCGATACAAATCCCTCTTTATCCAAGCTCTCATCGTGTTCTTTTGGTTGTTCCATGCTAAATAAATTAAACATATCATGCATGTGATGATCATCGAAATAGCTATTAATTATTCAAGTTTTGCTTAAACTCCGTTATGTGATTTATTGTTATCTGCCTGCTCAAACCTTGGAATTCACCATCTGAAACTAGCACGGTAAAAGTATGTTCGGTCATCTCTAGGTTTATTGTTTGGAATAACATGACAGTTTAATGAGAACACACACCCCCCAAGAACAAGAAGACCAAGAAGAAGAAGAAGATGCCTACTCTCATTAACTCTATATTGTCCTATAGCCAGGAGAAGTTCAGCAAAAATCTCAGTCCCATAAGTCAACTTGACGCCGTTGGCCACAGAGAAAGCTGCTTCCAACTTCGTGGAGTCGACTTTGAAGGTCTAGGTGGATTCTCCGGAGTACTTTAGGGTCTCGGGCAGAGCCAAACCGCCGTGCAGGGGCGGTGGCCGCCGGGAACGTCAAACTGCGTGAAGAAACCATCCCGGTGGCGGAGATGGTGGCTGTACCTCCCAGATCGGATAGCATCTCCAAGGCGTTTGCAAATGCGGCGGATGAATCAAGAGTAAATCGGAGTTCACTTGTAATCTTGTTCATGGTGTAGGAGTAGTGATTCTTCCTACGGTGGTGCTTCTTCTTACGGTGGTGCTAAAAGATGATTATCGTTTCGGTGAAGTATCTCAGAGAGTTCTGTTGCGGTGGACCCAAGAAAGGACTTATAAATAGAATATAATAAGTGTAGTAGCGAGCCGCGTCAGATGCGGTTAGGACGTAAGGTTATTTCAGTTAGAATGGTATCTTTGTGATTACTGTGGTATTAACATAAACCATTATGAGTTCTTCCCATTACCGTCGATTCGGTTCGGTTGTCGTACCGTAGTATGGCATGTGGCGTAAATTGAAAACAGACGCGCTCACGCTCTCTCCCTCTCTGTTTCAACATGTTCTCTCTCTGAAACCTGAAAAAGAAGAAGTTAGAGAAACCCAAAACCAGAGAATCCGAATCTCCAACAACCTCAATGGTCATTTAAGCTAAGAAGTCTCCCTCTCTTCCCGCCATCTCTCGAGAGAGATCCAGAAGCAGTTCTTCAACCTCCGGTTTCATCAAATTCAAGAACGACGACCCACTCACTTAGTTATAACAGATGATTCTTGATTACCAATTAACTAAACCGTTATTACGAGTTCTTCCCAGTTTAACGGGATGTGATTCGGTGCGGGTATCATACCATTGTATGCCACGTGGCGTAAATTTGAGAAAAGACGCGCTCACGCGCTCTCTCCCTCTCTGTTTCAACATGTTCTCTCTCTGAAACCTGAAAAGAAAAGAAGTTAGAGTGACCCAAAACCAGAGAATCCGAATTTCACACAACCTCCATGGCCGATTAAGCCAAGAAGTCGTCCCTCTCTTTCCCGCCTTATCTCTCAGTCTCTCAATTGACTCCTCTCTCTCTCTATCCAGAGAAGCAGTTCCTCAACCTGTCATGAAAAGGAGCAGATATTTAGCCGTTTGAAATTGGGAAAAATAACTGTTCATTTGGTCAAGTTCAACTTGTTCAGCAGCCGTAGATCAAAAGAGAGAGAGATGTGATATGAGCCTTCCAATTTATTTACCGTTGCTAGCCTAAGTTTTAGTGGAACGCTGTCGTTCCGTTTAAGAACGGTCAGCGTTCTCTAATTGGTCCACCTCAGCTACTCAGCGTCACCAAGAGCCAACTCAGCTGCTGATGTGGATTGGCCGTTACTTAGTTTCTTTTATTACATTGTTGCCCAATAGTTTTATTATTTACAATTGTACCCGGTTATTTAAAGAGTTAGGGTTCTTCCTGCTCTTCATTATTATGAATATTAAGAACAAAATCAATCTATCTCTAAGAATTCTTCTCCGATCTCACTATTCTCTCAAAATCATCTCAAATTCTTACTCTCCTCTTACAAATCTAGGGCAGTAATCAAGCGATTCCTGACAATTGGTATCAAAGCCCTCTTTCTTCGCCTTCCAAATTCAGGAAATGGGACCCATAAAACCCCCTTCTGTAATCCTAGATCCAATTAACACCGTTCGAGAACACCTACACGCCGTCGACGACGCCATCGACGAACTCAGAAGTAGCCAAGACCTAATCCATGGCCGACTGATCCAGTTGAGTGAAATTGGGGAACTAAAAGAGGATGTCAAAAGCTGATGAACTGCTATAATTTGTTGGCAAATGAAAAGGACAGAACTCGGGGTGATTCCATTTGGTGCGTCCCAGGAACAATCGACCATTACGAACTCCAACAAGGGGAAGGGAGTACAAGGAAGCACCAGCCAAGCCCCAAATTCTCCAATCAGACTTAGACCACCATTGCAGGACTTGGAAGAAGGTATAAACCCTAATTCTCCCAGAATGCATCACTATAGTAATTTGCCCATACCAAAGATAGAATTTCCGAAATTTGATGGGGATGAACCCTTGGGATGGTTGCTAAAAGCTAATAGATATTTTCAGCTGCATCAGCTAAATGATCTACAGAAACTCATACTAGCTTCACTTAATTTCAATGGTGATGCTGAGAATTGGTTAGAATGGAGTAAAAGAGTTAGATGGTGTCACCTGGGATTTGTTCAGTACCAAAGTGTGTGATGAATTTTTACAATGACAATATTTTGGGTGAATCCCAAATAATTAGTCAAGTGGGGACAGTACAAGAATACATGAAGAAGTTTGATACCATGAGACCCAGGGTGAGAGCCCTATACTCTTGGGCTGATGATCAATATTTTCTCAAGAGTTTTGTGGGTGGACTCAAACTAGAAATCAAGAGTGATGTGAGTCTCTTGGGTCCTAAAAGCTTTTCTGAAGCCAAGGCCATGGCTAGAATGCAAGAAGTAAGTTACAATGTGGGAAAGAAGGAAGTGTTGAATGATGTGCAGCAACTCATGAAGAATTGGACCAAACCAAACTATGGCTACACCAAACCCAAAACCAGCAACCACTCTTGGGACAACAAACCAAAAGTGAGTTCCACATCCACCACTACCACCCCATACTCCAACTACAAGAAACTCACACCAGCAGATATGCAAGAGAAAAGAGCAAACAAGCAATGTTATTTTTGTGAAGAGCAATACACCCCTGGCCATAAATGCAAAATTCCCAATTATTCTTGGTGACTGGAGAAGAAGAAGAAGAAGAAGAAGAAGAAGAAGAAGAAGAAGAAGAAGAAGAAGAAGAAGAAGAAGAAGAAGAAGAAGAAGAAGAAGAAGAAGAAGAAGAAGAAGAAGAAGAAGAAGAAGAAGAAGAAGAAGAAGAAGAAGAAGAAGAAGAAGAAGAAGAAGAAGAATTGGAATCAACACAAACCTACAGTGAAGGTAACTCCAAAGAGGCAGCAGCAGAACTCTCTCTACATGCCATTACAGGCAATGTGGGACATCAAACACTCAGAATTCCTGGATTCATTGGTAAACATAGAGTTAGTGTCCTGATTGACTCAGGAAGCACCCACAACTTCATTGACAAAACCACTGCAGCCACACTACATAGTTCTTACACACATACTTCACCTCTCAAGGTGGTGGTGGCTAATGGAAATCAAATGGACAGCACCCAACTTTGCAGAAACATAGAAATCAAACTACAACAACAAAAGGTAGTGGCAGACATGCATGTGATTCCTCTAGGGGATGTGATGTAGTACTTGGGGTACAATGGCTACAAGAAGTCATTCCAGTTTGCATGGATTTCAAGGACAGAACCATCACCATATCACAAGGAGACAAGAGTGTGAAGTTAACTACAACAGAGGAGGACTGCACCTACAAGGCAGCCAATTTTCACTCCTTACAAGCTTATTGTGAACAACAAGAAGGGGTCATCATGGGACAGTTATACAGTATCCAAGAAGTCAACAACCCTCAAGCCCTAGCCAGTGAAGTCAGGTCAATCATTGACCACTACCCCAGTGTATTTGATGAACCCAAAACCCTACCACCCAAAAGAACTCAAGACCACCATATTCCTCTCAAACCAAACTCCACACCTGTATGCCTTAGACCCTACAGATACCCCCACATTCAAAAAAATGAAATTGAGAGATTGGTCAAAGAGATGCTAGAGAATGGTGTCATACAACACAGCACCAGTTCATTTGCTTCTCCTGTGCTGCTAATCAAAAAGAATGATGGATCTTGGAGATTCTGTGTAGATTACGGGGGCTTGAATGACTTGACCATCAAGAACAAGTTCCCAATTCTTGTGATTGATGAGTTGTTGGAAGAATTACATGGGGCTCATTACTTCTCCAAGTTGGATCTAAGATCAGGTTATCACCAAATAAGAATGGCAGAGGAAGACATGTACAAAACAGCTTTCAGAACTCATGAAGGGCTGTATGAGTTTAAGGTGATGCCTTTTGGCCTAACCAATACCCCAGCCACCTTCCAGGCCCTGATGAACCAGGTGTTTCAACCCCATTTAAGAAAGTTCTTATTAGTTTTCTTTGATGATATTCTCATCTATAGCAAAACCAAGAAAGAACACATGGAGCACCTCCATACTACTTTGAAATTGTTTCTCAAACATGAGTTATATGCAAAACTTTCCAAATCTACCTTCTTACAAACCACAGTGGAGTACCTTGGACACTTGATTAGTGGATAAGGGGTTAGAGCTAACTCTAGAAAAATACAAGTCATGGAAGAGTGGCCAACTCCTAATACACTCAAGGGTCTTAGGGGGTTCCTAGGCCTCACAGGGTATTATAGGAGGTTTGTACAAGGGTATCGAGTGATAGCCAGACCCCTCACACAACTCCTCAAGAAGGGAGCATTTAATTGGAGTGAAGAAGCACAGAGGTCATTTGAAGCTCTTAAGGCAGCAATGTGCAAGACACCAGTCTTGGCCCTACCAGACTTCACCAAATGCTTCATAGTGGAAACAGATGCTAGCCACAAAGGCTTGGGTGCAGTACTGATGCAGGAAGGAAGACCCATTGCCTATTTCAGCAAATCACTAGCTGACAAACACTTGGGGCTCTCCACATATGAGAAGGAGTTATTGGCACTGGAACAAGCAGTGAAGAAATGGAGGTCTTACCTAGAAGTCAACAAGTTCCAAATCAGAACAGACCACTATAGCCTAAAGTTTCTATTATGACAGAAGGTGAGTACATTGGTACAACAGAAATGGTTGAGCAAGATGCTAGGATTGGATTTTGAAATCATTTTCAAACCTGGAAAATGCAATACAGTAGCTGATGCACTCTCAAGACGAGAACCCAGACATGAGGAGAGAAGTGATAATGATGAGGCAATATGTGCAGCTGTCACCACCATCACACCTCACTGGGTAGAAGAGATTATAAAGAGCTATGAAGATGATAATTGGGCTCAGAACATGTTAGCACAGCTCTCCATTGAACCTGATTTAATAGGAGATCTTCAAGTCAAAGATGGAATGCTTAAGAAGGGTGGTATTATATATATAGGCAATCAAGGAAACTTGAGACAGAACCTAATCAAAGAAGTGCATAATAGTGGAGTAGGTGGCCATTCTGGCATTCAAGGGACCTATAAGAGGCTAGCTGCTGTTTTCTTTTGGGAGGGGATGCATAAAGCTGTCAAGGAATGGGTGCAACTCTGTGAAGTGTGCCAAAGAATGAAGGTAGAGCATGTGGCTTACCCTGGCCTACTCCAACCCCTTCCTATACCTGCAACACCTTGGACTCACATAAGCTTGGATTTTGTAGAGGGTCTTCCAAGGTCAGAAGGCAAGACCACCATCATGGTGGTGGTGGATAGATATTCCAAATATGGCCACTTCATACCCTTAACTCATCCCTATACAGCTACTGAATTAACTCAGCTATTCTTGGAAAATATTCACAAACTCCATGGTCTTCCAGACACCATTGTGAGTGACAAAGATACCATCTTTCTCAGTCTCTTCTGTAATGCATTATTAAAGGCTCTTGGCACCAAACTGCACTTCACTAGTGCTTACCACCCCAAAACTGATGGACAGACAGAAAGACTCAATCAATGTTTGGAGAACTATCTTAGATGCATGACTTCAGACAGACCACATAGATGGGCAAAATGGCTACCCTTGGCTGAGTACTGGTACAATATGTCCCCATTTGAGGTATTGTATGGTCATGCCCCAAAAATGCTTTCTTTTCATCAATTGAATGCAAGTGGGTGGAAGATTTTCTGGTCTCAGAAAATCCCCAAAAGGGTCCTTTACCCAATTTGGAGGGCGTTGAAAAAAATCCTCCCAGTTCGATCAAACTTGGTACATAGAGGTATCAAAGCAAATGATATTTGTGCGATTTGTAAGAAGGAGAAGGAAACAGAAACTCATCTTTTTCGGGAAGGACTTTGCCAGACAGATCTCGGGCCCTTTCCAAGACTGGTTTACCCAGACTTTCTCCAATCTCGACAAAGAAAATCGAGTGAAGATGTGTATTTTAATCAACAAGCTGTGGTGGAACCAAAATAATGTTGTTTTTAAAGATAAGAAGGAGACTGCTCATTTCATTGCAGATCGAGTGAGAAGCTACCTTACTGATCTAGATCTACACATGCAAGCACCGTTTAAGAAAGCGACGGCTCAGATCGGTTCATCTCCGACGGATATCCCTCGGAAACCGCCGGAGGACTGGCTAATCCTCAACACAGACGCTGCTTGGAACCCAGTTTCAGGTACGGCAGCGACTGGTGCGATTATCAGAAATGCAACCGGTATCTTCATCGCCGGTAAAGCAAAACAAATCCCTTCCCTCATCTCCCCTAAAGCAGCTGAAGCCGAAGCAGTGCTAGAAGGCCTCAAACTGGCTTTAGAGCTTAATCATCAGAAGATTTGGATGGAAACGGACTCAATCGCCATAGCTAATGCTATGAGAGAAGAAGATGGTAGAGAGAGAAGACCGGAGAACGTTACAGAAGCTGGTAGAAGCATTGAAGAAGCTATCCACTTATTAGGGCAAGTGTAAGGACGCGTGTCCCATGTATCGAGACGGTGGAATGCTCCAGCTGACCGACTGGCTAAATATGGGCTTCAGCTTGGATTAAATAATGAAGAGTGTTGGATTGGAAGCCCACCTGTTTGGGCCACTGATGTAATACTATTTGATGTAATGGGCCATTTTACTCAAGCTAATATATATATCCAATGGATTTTCCTAAAAAAAAAATGCAAGTGGCAATGCTGAGATTGACAGTTTCTTGGAGGAAAGGAAGAAGGTCATGGTTCTCATCAAGGACAACTTAGCAAAAGCTCAAGAGAGGATGCAGCACTATGCAAACAAAAATAGATCAGACAGACAGTTTCAAGAAGGTGACATGGTGTTTCTTAAGCTGCAACCCTATAGACAATCCAGTGTTCAAGTGAGGAGGAACTTAAAACTCTCAGCCAAGTTTTATGGTCCCTTCAAAATACTCCAGAAAATTGGACAGGTGGCCTACAAGTTGCAATTACCTCCATCAGCTAAAATACACCCAGTATTCCATGTTTCACAACTCAAACTAGCCAAGGGACAGGCCTTAACTGGCTCAGTTACTGTGCCTCAAGTTGGTCCAGAAGGTCAGTTGTTGATGGAACCTATGACTATTTTAGAAAGGAAATTGGTCAAGAAAGGGAATGCTCCAGTTGTCATGGTTTTGGTGCAATGGACAGACACAGCTCCCACAGAGGCTACATGGGAGGAATACCACAATTTGAAGGCACAGTACCCAAATTTTGATTCATGAGGACATGAATCATTTGAGGGGAATGTATTGTCATGAAAGGGAGCAGAGATTTAGCCGTTTGAAATTGGGAAAAATACCTGTTACTGTTCATTTTGTCAAGTTCAACTTGTTTCAGCAGCCGTAGATCAAAAGAGAGAGATGTAATCTGAGCCTTCCAATTTATTTACCGTTGCTAGCCTAAGTTTTAGTGGAACGCTGTAGTTCCGTTTAAGAACGGTCAGCGTTCTCTAATTGGTCCACCTCAGCTACTGAGCGTCACCAAGAGCCAACTCAGCTGCGGATGTGGATTGGCCGTTACTTAGTTTCTTTTATCACATTGTTGCCCAATAGTTTTATTATTTACAATTGTACCTAGTTATTTAAAGAGTTAGGGTTCTCCTGCTCTTCATTATTATGAATACTAGCAAATGTGGCACACGCAATGCGTCTGCAACCAAACGATATTCAAATTAAAAGGTTGAAGTTAATTAGTAATGGGATAGTTTATTTGAGCACTCAAATTTCCAACTATTTCCGAAGGTGCTCATAAAAATTAATACTTCCCATCAAGATAATATTGTTATATATAACCCAAAGCTCAAACCAAATAGTTACTTTTCACTGGTAATTTTGATTACAAATTCACAGCTATGCTTTCCTTGCTCTAATAACCCTTGTGTTCTCGTTACTCACGTTTCTTCATTTTTAGTTTACCCAACCATGAAGAGAATACTTGGAACCAAAATTGAAAGGACTAAAGCCACGTTGAACTCTAGTTATGTTGAACTTGTAGTGAAACTTACATTTTGAACTGGGATAAAGAAATTGCTATAAATATCGCAAGTAAAAAAATTCAAATGTCCAATCTGTCAAAGGAAATTCATTTTCTATCTCTACAAAGTGAAAGGGAAGGGAAAAAAGGAAAATCTATATCAGAAAAATGTGGAGTTATACTGGTAGTTACCTCATTCTCGTCCAAACTATCATATCAGTCCATCATACTGACTTCAGATACATTGTATTGGCTCTGTCATAACTTTCTATGTTCTAAAGCTTATGATGGACATTAGAAGACTTGAGGGGAAGAGAGAGTTTGAATTGAAGAAAAAAAAAAGAACAAAATTTGCTATTGCATAATAGAAGAGAAGAATTTTTCTCAAAAAAAAATAAGAAAAGAATTAAACCAATATCACTTGGACTTCATCACCACCGGTGCTCATTGCTCTTTCCTCCAGATTTGCAACCCGCCAACGTAAGGATCAAAAGGAGGAATTAATTCCAATGAGAGATGGATTCTCACATTAAAAGGCTTGGAAATTGATATATAGTAGGAGAATTCAGAGGTTATGGGTTTGAGGGGTACGTGGAGTTGTGGAGTTAAGGGATGTGGGTTGAGTTTGATAATGGTTTTAGGTTGTGGGGGTTTGAGGGTGTACGTGAGGAGTTGTGGGTTAAATTTGATCCCAATTTAAAGGTGTCTGATTTGATAGATGAAGAATCACATACCTGGAATATTTCAGCCATCCGGACACACATGCAACCAGTTGATGTTGAAGAAATCCTCCGTATTGCTCTTCCTCCAAGCCCCGAACCCGACTGCCTGATGTGGTACTACGAGGAAAACGGAATTTATTCGGTTAGATCCGGATACAAAATGATGGAAAGAAGAGATCTGAATTTGACAACTAGTGCCTCAGAAGATAATCCCTGGTGGAAGAAATTTTGGCAACAAAATATCCCCAAAAGATATCTTTTTCCAATCTGGAGAAGTATGCACAGGGGCCTTCCAACAAGAACAAATCTGAGGAGAAGAGGGATAGAAGTACCTTCGAAATGTCCGATCTGTAGCATAGAAGACGAATCAGAGATTCATCTATTCAGCAGATGTAAACTAGCGAAGGAGTTGTGGGAAGGTCTTATCCAGATCCCAAACGGAATCAGTCCGGCGGCCCCCTTTTCGATATGGTTTCCGGCGATTTTTGATCACCTGAACAAGGAAGACAGATTAAAATTTTGTTTGGGAATTTCATCAATTTGGTACAACAGAAACCAAATAATACATCACAAGCAAAGGAAAACGGGGAATCAGCTAAGAGATGATGTGTTATCTCACTTAGCTTTTATCAATTCACACATGCAGGTAAGCAAGGGCTCAGATCCGGCTCAGATTCACCCTCCTCCGGCGAAGACTTGGTCAAAGCCGCCTCCAGGTTGGCTCAAGTTCAACTCAGATGCAAGTTGGAATCAAGAGACACAGCAGGCAACCGCCGGAGTGGTCATTAGAGACGAGAATGGTCTCCTCATCGCCGGAAAGGGAGTTCACATCCCTTTTGTTGCAACGCCAAAAGAAGCAGAAGCTCTGGCGATTTGGGAGGGCGTAAAAATGGCGAAAGAAATGGATCTCTCTCCGATCATCTTCGAGAGTGATTCAAAGACCCTAGTTGATCGCTGGACGAAGATGAGAAATGAAGAGAGAGAAAGCTCAACCATTTTCAGAGAAGAAGTTGAAACGGAAGTGGAAGACAACTCCCAAAGCAAAAGAATTCTCCTGCGCTGCTCGAGGCTTCTAGGAGACTCCACCGTCTTCACGGTGAATTACACTCCACGAGGCACCAACTCAGCCGCACACGTGGTAGCTCAACGGGCCGCCCACCTCGGCTATTCTTTTAGTTGGATTTATGATGATCCGTTTTGGATCAAAACTGTAATAGACTTGGACATTTTGGGCCTCGGCCCGTAATAAAAACCCATAATCTTTTGCTCAAAAAAAAAAAAAAAGGAGTTGTGGGTTGGTTAAAGCCATTACCGTAATGACATATTTAATCTTAAAATAACTGACACTAATTGTCTATTATGTTGGATATATTTGAAAAACTCAAAATGTGACAGGGCTCCACTTTTTAATTTCACCAAACTCCGCGTTGGCTTTTTATATTAGTATAGATTAAGAACAAAATCAATCACTCTAAGAGCATCTCCAATGCATTAGGTAAATTGATATTCTTAGGCAAAATTTAAAGAAGTTGAACAAAATTAGAAGTCCAATGGATTAGGCATCTTATTATGCAAAACACAGAATAGGCATCATTATCGCCAAACTTGACGAAGTTCATTCCCTAGCCATCTTTGTTTTTTCCCTACTTTATAGGTTTTTGGGACACTTGTCCACTTTTTGGGGTGTGACTATTTATTTAAACCATGTCTCCTATAATTTCTCCACCACTTGTCCTAAATCTTTCTTTTAATTTTCATCTTGTACGTGAACAAAATCTTTAACTATTAGCATTCAATTTAAATTGCCTAATTTATACCTAGTAGCATTGGAGCCTAGTGCAAAAATAAAAATGCAAAATCGTATTCTTAGGCATAATATGCCTATTTTTTACCTAATTGCATTGGAGATGCTCTAAGAATTCTTCTCCGATCTCACTATTCTCTCAAATTCATCTCAAATTCTTACTCTCCTCTTGCAAATCTAGGCAGGAATCAATCCCTGACACAACCTTCCTGTTTCATCAATCAATTTCAAGAACGACGACCCACTTATGAAGAACTTGGTCATGGCAGGAGGAAGATGGGTTTCGCTGTTCCTGCTAGTCTCCGTTCTCGTCAGTCTACTGTTCCACAACCCACCTCTCCAACCACACCATCTCTCTCCCACTCCACAGCCTCGGAGATTAATCGGCTCTTCTCGTTCGAATCGCAACCACCGACTCCATTACGATTTCTACAGAGACGAGTGCCTCGAAGCCGACCAGATTGTGAAATCGGCCATGGAAATGATTCAGAGGAGCGACAAGAACGCCTCCGCTCATGTCCTGCGCCTTCAATTTCACGATTGTTTCATTCAGGTAACGTCTTCTTGAAAGGGTTTCTGTGATTGCGGCAATGGGTTCCAAACCCTAGTTGTGGTTGAATTTGGGTCTGTTGCATTACTAATCTGAAGTGGGTTTCTGTGATTATGGAGAAATTAGATATTGGTTAATAGAGATTACTCAAATTGGGTTTTAGGGTTTGAATGTGGGTGCTGGTTGAATAATTGGGTTCTTGTTTACTAATCTGGAATGGGTTTCTGTGACTTTGAAGAAATCAGATGTCGCTCAACAGAGATTACTCAAATTAGATGAAATTGGAATGGGTTTCTGTGATTTTGATGAAATTAGATGCTGCTTAACAGTGATTACTCAAATTGGGTTTTAGGGTTTAAATGAGGGTGCTGATTGAATAATTGGGTTCTTGTTTTACTAATCTGGAATGGGTTTCTGTGATTTTGAAGAAATTAGATGTTGGTTAACAGATATTACTCAAATTGGGTTCTAGGGTTTCAATGTGGGTGATGATTGAATAATTGGGTTCTTGTTTACTAATCTGGAATGGGTTTCTGTGATTTTGAAGAAATTAGATGTTGCTTAACAGAGATCACTCAAATTGGGTTTTAGGGTTTGAATGTGGGTGCTGATTGAATAAATAGGGTTCTTGTTTATCTGCATGATATATTCAATTCAGTCATTTCGATTAGGAAACATTAGGTTCTTGATGCAGCGGGGTCTCACTGGTCTCGTTGAACCTTTTCTGTCTTTGTCCATATGAATTTCTCAGCATTCAAACTACATAGTCCATAGTAACCGGAATGGGGACAATGTCAGCTCTATCACCAAATGAATGTTCAGTTGAGATTCTTCATACTTTCTGGCTATCATGCTTAGGGCTTCTTTTTCTGCTGCCTTCAGTGCGTACTGTGTTCAATTGATATTGCATAAGTAGCATATATTCTTTAGATACAATGTGGTGGTGAGGCTACCTGCTTTTGTTAGGGTTATCTTCTCTAATATTAATGCATTAATTTCAATCTAGGTGTAGTAGCGCTGCTTCTAGATGAACTCATCTTGCATTGGTTTCATGTAGTTCCAAATTGGTTTTCTTTTCGAACCACATGAAGTTACATCCACCTATCAAAAACTTCGTGATTCATCTTTCACTCTATTAATGTCAGATCCGTACTCATAGGCCAGAACGGGCATTAACACTACCAAGTTTCATCTTGGCTTTGTCATTTCTTTAGCGTAATCAGGATCATATGGCAGTGACTTCTGGCTTTTGTGCCTTCTACATAAAATGACTTGTGTGCTGTGCGTCGACTTTTGCTTTTACTATATCTGCTTATAATTTTGATGTTTTTGCAGGGTTGTGATGCATCAATACTTCTTGATGACAGCAATGGTAATGCAAGTCGACAGTCAGAGAAAGATATTAAGCCAAACCAGTCACTCAAGGGCTTCGATTACATCGACGTCATCAAAGAAGAGCTTGAAGCAGCTTGTCCGGGGATAGTTTCTTGCTCGGACACTCTTGTTCTTGCTACTAGATACGCCGTTGTCTTGGTACGCACAACCAACTCCTGCTTCTTTATTGTTTCCCTAATTTGTATCTCTAGGATTTCTTCAACTAGAGGCCTTACTTTATGTCTTAGCCTTTTTGGAAAAAATGCATGTGACCGAAACATTTTTCTCTGTACACCCGTAATTCTATTATCATGTAGTAGACGTCAGCAGCCTTTCTCTCCGACCCTCTGAAATACATTACCGCTGATCTGTAGAGTAGTATAAATTCCTGTAATAGCCCTGCCGAATTTGGTCTACGCCGATCACCGGCAAAGTTGTTAAAACCCATCAAATTCAGCGGGACTAAATGAAGACATTGGTAAAAATCTAGCTGAAATGAGAGAAACAAGGAAAAATCTAAGTTTCATTATCCATCCCTTTTACTCTCTTCCCCCAGTTCTTATGTAGAAGCAGAGATGATACAAGAAACCTAGAGAAAAGACAATCATATCCTTCCAATTTCCACATTACATCCGGTCCGCAACTAATTTGGCAATTACCCCAATGCCCACCTAATGCTCAGGAATTACTTTTAAGATCCTTGAGGATCATGACAATTCCATTCAATTGATTTGATGTGTATGTTTTCTGATCTTTCTTCGTTCTTCTTTCTGTTTCACCGCGTACGATGCAGTCTGGTGGGCCATTTTATCCAGTCCTCACAGGCAGGAGGGATAGCCTAAGTTCATATCCTGAAAAGGCAACAGCTGAGCTACCTAGCCCATTTCAGAATATATCAGAGACGATCAGACAATTTTCAGAAAGAGGATTCAGCATTAGGGACACTGTTTCTCTTCTTGGTATTCACCGATACCCTTTTCTTTATTCAATTCACTTTTTTCAATGATTTTATACGTAACTGAGGAGATTTAATTAATTTTTCATTTTATTTTTATTTATTTTATTGATTTTTTCTTTAGGTGGGCACAACATCGGAAAGGTTCACTGCCAGTTCATTGCACCTCACCTACTCGACCTAGCGACAACAGGAGGCGCCGACCCCACCATACCATCTGATTTTGTCCGTGAGATTAGTCAGAATTGCATAATCAGGACCCTACCGGCTAGCCTCTATTCTTCATCCTCAATTTGGGCTAGAGGAGCTAGCAGTCCAATGGTTGCAGTGGATAAAAGTAATTCCAGCAGTTTAGTAGGCACTTCAATCAATGGAAATGCCTCTGTTTCTCTTGGATCAGCATTTGGGAGCCATTACTATGAGGCATTGCTGAGGGGTAGAGGCGTCCTTTTTTCTGATCAGCAGTTGATGGCTGATAACAAGACTGCAGCATTGGTGAAGTTTTACGAGTCCAACAGAAGAAGGTTTCTTGTTGATTTTGGTAGGGCTATGATCAAGATGTCTAGGCTCGGCGTTCTTACTGGTTCTCAGGGACAGGTTAGGGTAAATTGCTCGAGGGTGCTTGGGAACTTCCAGTAATCAGAGAACATGTTGCATCTAGCGACCTTTGCTGTTACTCTTCTTATCCGTTGTTGTAGATTGTTGAACACATCACACATTCATACCATAGCAAGTGTATAGGAGCCTGCTGGCTTTTATTCTTTTTGTTCATTGAAAGAGTCAAGAGGGTTAGAACTTAGATCTGCTATGTACAAAGTACAAACTACTGGGTTCCTTTTAGTATGAGAAGAAGTCCTTTTTTCGGACAGAAACTTTAAAGATGACGGGTGTTTAAATGACAAAGTCTGAGAAATATGTAAGAGCTAGTTTGAGATTATCGTAAATTGGTTAGGTGTTGGCCTTGTTTGGATGTGAGAGCAGTTAAGATGAAATTGTGGTAAAAAAGTTTTAAAAAAAAGTTGATATTCTGAACAGTCAAAAAATAAAACTGAAGGCATATCACAAAAATATGATTCTGGAAATGGCAATAGTGTTCCAAAAATTGAATTGACAACAAGGTATTCAGAACAGCACCGTTATTAAAAGAACCAATGATCCCATAATCTCACTTAAATCTAACTCATCCAAACAGCACCGTTATTCCAGTTGAATGATCCATCCCCCTAATCACTAACAATGGTTGTCTAAGAGAGGGTTCACTTTTTTCTTAGATGAACGATAAGTACCTCATTAAAATGATAAATAGTTAGTACAAAGATGAGAAGAACCTCGTTAAAACGACAAGACTACAAAGATGCGCCAACATCCAAAAGCTATACTAGCGCTAACTAACCAGCAATAGGCCTACCTGGCAACTAGTATGCACAGACCAAAAGGAGGGGCTGAAGCCCGCCCAGCCCACCCCAACATAGCCTGAAAACTAGCACCCCAAACACACCCTATGTATTCAAACCAAAGAGGTGAGCACTTTAAGAAAAGTCGCTGACGTGTGAATCTGTAACTTCAGAACGAGTGAGGTTTTTTGTACCACTCTGTCCCAGCTCTTTCTTCCCAATTTGACTTTTGTCACTATTCACTGAGTCACTTTGACCCGGTGATTTGAATAGCAAACCGATGTAATTTTTTGATAATTTTTTGAAGGCATTGTAGAGTAAAAGGTGCTCTGTAATATGGTGAAAAAATTATCAAAAAATCGTATCATTTTGCTATCCAAATCACCCGGTCAAAGTGACCCAGATACGAGTCAAAAAAGTCAGAGCTGGGACGGAGTGGTATATCACAAAAAAGGAAAGTTCCAATGCTGCCTGTCGAATATATTTGGTGCACCTTCGTGAGAGGAGTCTTCAATCCTGTGCAGTTGAGAAATGGCTGTGTGACAATCTGTATATCAGACATTAGTGAAACGCAGACTAGCGCAAGAAGAATTGCTAAGTAAATTGCTAGAAGCTCTGTTTGAAGCGGGGGAGCTGGCCTAGCAGTGACTGGACCTCCTCCTGAAGATGATGGGCTATTTGAGCTGAAAAATGGCAAATCCCAATGCCTCCCTGCCCAAGAGAGGCTCTCCAAGCACCGCCATCAACCTTAACTATGCACGGAGCAACCTCATCCGCTACCTGACTTGTCTGTCTAGCAAGAGCTACTGTCAGGCCAGGGTTCTACAAATAGCCCAAGTTCGTGAACAAAATGATTGATTTGCCTCGCAAAGGAACGACCTTATCAAAATGATTTGGCACTTTTAAGATTCATTCTCTAAGCCATAGGTGAAACCTCTGGGAAAAATGCAGGAGCAATGCCCAGGTTTGGCATTTCCAAAGAAAAAGCTTCAACTTCTCGGGAATTGCCAGACTCAATTAAGCAGCAAGTTTCATGAAACCAAAATGGCCCTGCCTTTTATCATGGTTTCCACCCTCGTTTCATTCTCAACAATTCTCAAGGTTTTCCTGACAAAATTCATAAGCATCTTCTTCCGAGATTCATTTCGCGTTAATCAAATTTGAACCCAAGCATCTTCTTCCAAGATTCGTTTCGCGTTAATCAAATTTGAACCCAATTTGACAGTAACAGCTCCTACAAGGGAGTAACAAGTACTTCATGAATTGGCAAGGACGACTCCTAATACCCATTCAGAACCTCAAAGAAACATTATCATCATACCCATTCAAGGATGGTAATGAAGAAATTCTATGAGTGAAACCACTGCCATAGGTAAATCAATCATATCAATGATCTGCATGACCAACCCTAGCAAACTGTCCTCAAGATGGTACTAAAGAGCCCAACGAAAGGTTTTTCGTTATACAAACCCAAGTTTATTAGAGGACAATCCTTGTTCAAACCATTGCCAAGAGAACCACCAGTTGCCTGATATAACAGCTTAACGCTCCTCAGCTCTCATCCTGCAAGGAGAAACACAAGTCAGTCATTTCCCTATGAAGCACTGTCAAAGGGAAGGTGAAAGGAACTGGTGAATAGTATCCTTCAAAAATCTCTTTAGCACCAAGACTCCATGCATAATTGTGGATAACCGATACTCAAAGTGGAAAAAAAAAAGAAAAAAAAAAGAAAAGAACGAGCACACCATAGTTCCTCCACTTCTACAAGTATCCTTCAATCGTACAGTCCAGAATCAGCAGTTCACTGACCATACTATGAAATCCAGGAGAAAGCCAACGGTTAACAGATACTGTGAATTCTTAAGCTGGGTTGGATATACATGGAAGCTTTAAGTAAAGTATACGCATTGCCATCAATCACTGATTCTGAAGACATGGTCCTCTTAAATGATAATATAAATACTAAAAACCTGACCGAATTCATTTGCAAATTGCAACAATCACTCAACTATGGCAACAGATGCATAATTGTATATAAGAAGTATGTGTTCTTAGACTGTAACAACTAGCAATTGGACCACAATGAACACTACATAGGTACTTGATTCCGATAACAAACTCAGAAGCAAGACAAAACTACTCACCAGCAGGTATATACTCCTTTGGAATAACTTGAACAGCAGCTGGAACATCACCTCCTCTTGTATGTATCTACCAATAATGATTTATTCAAAACTCAACCTCAACAATATTATTATATGGAGTTTCAACGTCAATAATTATAAATAATATATATAACTTTAGGCTCTAGACCTCACGAACCAGGCTTAACCATATTCAGGCTCGGCGCGTTTAACATAAGGATCCGACATATAGGCTCTAGATTGGCTCTTTGAGCACACGAGTAGAGCTTTGACTGAGCTGACACATTGAAATTTGACACTGTTAAATTACATACAGGAGACCTACTTGGAAACCGAGCGCAGAATGGTGCAGGTTGCTTTGGCTTCCCATTGCAATTTCATTTCTAAGAAATTGTTCCAAGGATGTTCTCCATTTTCATAGATATTTCCTCAAACCATTGGTCACTGAGGGAAACAAATCGAAAAACATAATAAGCAATTACAAAAGAAGCGAGAGTGTCATCGGTATAGTGAGGCATCGACGAAAAATCAAATCCTGAATCAGTTCATTCCAGTCTGTTCTCCTGAAAAGATAGTAAGAATCCAGCATTGAGTCATCCTCAGCTGAGAAGACTAAACTACTAATGACCAGCAGTTATCATGCTCTGCAAGTCCTTGATTCATAGATAAGCCTTCTAAAGTAACTAGATAACTGCTCTGCCGGAAGATGCACTTTTGTTGAATTTTGACAGAAAGAGCGATATATCCGAATGTAAAACCTAACAATGTAATTAATCAGATGATTGAAAAATCATAGCATTAAGGATCATTCCAGCTTTCTGAGTTAAGTGATAAACTGAACAAGAAACATAAGCTAGCAACTAAAGGGAATATAAAGAAACAAATTGTTGAAGGAATTTGTATTGCAATCACAAAGTTGAAGAATCCAAGGAAAAATAAAAATTTCGCCGTTAAAACGATACTCATCAAGATATTCTTACAACCATTTTGTTCTTCTTGCCAGCAGACAACAGGAGAATCTTCCCATCCACAACATCACCATCCTCAACCTTCTTGCTCTCACTCTCCACTCTGCTGTTATTCAAATAAAGCCCCCCTTGCTTCAACAGCCTCCTAGCAGCCGATTTCGTCTCAAGCAAACCAGTCGAAACCGAAAGATCAACAACCGAAAGATTCAACACCTCATCATAACGCAAACAACAAGACGGCACATCTCCTGCAATGCCTTCAATCGTCTGCCAATCCAATCTCGTATCAGCGCCAGGCTTCAACGCCTCAGTAGCCTTCAGCGCCTCCTCCAAACCCTCCTCCCCGTGCACAAATCGCGTCACTTCCTCCGCTAGCCTTCTCTGTACCGTGTTCGGGACATAACCCGGTTCCCGCATTCCCTTCTCAATCTCAGCTATCTCCTCTATGCTCAAAAACGTTAGCGTCTTGAGGAACTTGATAACATCAGTGTCAGGGACAGAGAAGAAATGCTGATAAAACTTGTAAGGCGACAACAGTGTTGGTGACAGCCAGAGAGCCCCATCTTCAGATTTCCCAAACTTTGTCCCATCACTCTTCAATAAGAGAGGGAATGTTAACCCAAAAGCTGCATTTACCTTCCCTGATTGTTCAGAATGCAGAATCTTGCGAATGAGGTCAGTCCCAGCAGTGATATTACCCCATTGGTCACTCCCACCGATCTGAACACTAACACGCATTTTATCAAACAGGTGGAGGAAGTCATACCCTTGAAGCAACTGGTAAGTGAATTCAGTATAACTCATTCCTTGCTCAGATTCCAATCTCTTCTTCACACTCTCCTTCGCAATCATCGACCCCACCCTCGCGTATCGACCCACGTCTTTCAGAAAATCCAGCAATTTCACGTCCTTCCACCAATCGTAATTGTTCAGAATCTGCAAAGAATCAGATTCGGTGAGGATTTTTCGAAGGGTGTGTTGGATTGCGGCGGTGTTTTTGGTTAGGGTTTGTGGGTCGAGTTCGGGTCGTTCGAGGGTTTTGCCAGAGGGGTCGCCGACGCGGGCGGTGGCGCCGCCGACGAGGGCGACGGCGGAGTGGCCGCAGCGGAGGAACCAGGAGAGGACGACGATGGCGAGGAGGTTGCCGAGGTGGAGGCTCTCGGCGGTGGGGTCGAAGCCGCAGTAGACTTTAAGAGGAGGGTGGTTCGGGTCGGAGCAGATTGAGCGGAGGTTTTCGTTTGTGATGGATTCGAGGAGGCCTCTCTGTTCCAGTATGTCGACCACGTTTGGTCGACGGCGGTTCGGTGTGTCCGGTTCGAGGAGTGTTTGGGTTGGCGGCGAGGAGTTTAATGGAGAGGATGAGTAGGATCGGGGAAGACAGAGAGGGACAAAAGAGAGGGTTCGTGGTCGGAGGATTGAGGTGGTGGTGAAATTGACGGCGGTGGACGGCGAGAGGAGTCTCCGACTGCCAATGGACAAGGTCCTTGCAGCAGCAGCAGCAGCCATTGATTCAGAGTAAGAGATCGGGTTTTTCGTCTAATCGATAACAGTAGTTTTTAACTTCTTATGTATCCGGGTTGTACCCGGGTCTCTCAGCTGGGTTGTCCGTTAAGTTAGCCCATCAGCATAGAATCAACTCCAAAGTTCAAAGACAAATCCTACCCCATTAATAGAACTGAGTTTTTAATGGGGTAGGAGTTTTCAGCCCATTTTGAAAAGGTGATTTGAGTAAATAGGACTGAGTTTTTAGGCCCATTTTGATAAGGAGATTTGAGTAATATCGATTTCTAGAAGAAAAAAAAAATTACTTGCTCCATTTCGCCACACTATTC
Organism: Linanthus parryae; assembly: GCA_023055425.1. Lineage (NCBI taxonomy): Eukaryota > Viridiplantae > Streptophyta > Magnoliopsida > Ericales > Polemoniaceae > Linanthus > Linanthus parryae. The sequence continues at coordinate 119,155,980 of JALGPY010000004.1, read as the reverse complement.
AACAGGTCACTTTGGTGATTTAGATAGCAAGCAGATGTACTCCTTTGGTAATCTTTTCATAGTGTTGTGGAGGAAACTTTATCTTATAATCGACACGTCGAGATTACTAATAGTTTCATCGTTTTATTATCTGAATCATCGGATCAAAGTAACTCTCCTACGAATGAGTCAAGTCGAGAACCGCGAAAGGGGAGGAAGTATTTCTTTGCGCTCTCTTCAAAAAAACTTCATGTACTTTTGTGCATCCCATCAATCAATAGGAACTCGCCGTGGACAAGTTTCACATTCTTCATCTTGTTTCCTCAATTGGTACTTGTTTTACTTTAAGTTTTTTGTTTTTGTTTTTTTTTTTAGTAAAACTTTAGGTACTTCTAGTTTCTACCTTCTAAAATTAGTATTCGTTCGTCAAATGACAGTCAACTACCTCCTGAGAGCAACTCTCTCTCTCGCTAAGTTACAATTAACTACCGATTATAATCGACTTCCGCTTAAGAGTGCTTCTCTACAAATCCATGATTAATTGATTGGAAATGGGCGCCGCTTGGTTTTGATCCCGCGAATTAAACATTGAAAAAGGGTTATATGCTCGTGAACTCTAAAGTTGTCCGGCTAAATATATACGGGGAGGCCATCCCCAGTTCTGGACTGTCCCGTCCTGCAGGTGAAGGTTCACGCATAGTTCACGTATCCAGCAGTCTCCCGAAGAAAATGAAGATGAACCCTCTTTTTTGTTTAGAGGAGAATCTCCAACCGATCAGCAAATCCCAGGAAACCAACGTAATAATGAAAAAGATGGAACATATACGGAAGGAAAGCATTATCAACTCATCATCTTAACATGCATTAAGAAAAAAGATCAAATCAAAGATTGAGAGCTATGCATGTACACCCTCCTCCATTTACATCATATATGTATTATTACTATGTCAAACCCTGTTCTATCTTCTCTTCTTTCCTCTTTTCTTTCTTTCGGTTGCCAAAAAAACAAAGAAACCATTTTTCTACAACTAGCTACACAGGCCCAACTGGACCGGGCCGCCAGGGCTCGAACCTGCCAAACTGTTCTAACTTACCAAACTTGCAACATGAGATCAAAAGGCCTAACTAACAACATACACCGCCACCGCCCCTAAAGCTGTATTGTTGCCTTCCTTCTAACAGTCAAATCAAGCATCAGGACCAAGGGCTAGTTCTCCTTCACTTCCAACACCAGTTCTTCACAGAGGATACAAGTCGTCAGCATACAATTCTCAGGCTCTACAATCCTCAGCTCTCATGCTGCAAGGAGAAACACAATTTGTCACTTCTCTGTGAATTGTTGAGATTAAGCCCTTGATATTTAAGTAAAGGCAAGGCAAAGATATACGACAGAAGAAAATACACACTCAAAAGTACAAAAGGGTATCAATTCCATGATGATGAGTGGTTGTAGACACCAGAAACCCCTTTACAACTTCCAAGCCTGTAGTTTACCCTACACTTCTACATGTATATCAAGGTATCAAGAGGGCCGGCCCACGCTTAAAACCGGCACGGCCCACACCAATACGACCCAAACCGGCCGCGCCCCCTAACCCCCGTTTTGGCCCCCAACCCAGTGCAGTTTGACGCGCTGACCCAGCCCAGCACCACCAGAAAAACGGTGCCGTTTATGAATACAATATTAATAATATATATTAATAATATATTATTAATAATATATATTGGCCAGGCCCCCTCAACCCCTAACCCCACAGCCTGTTTGTCACCAACACCGCCATCGTTCCCTTCCCTTTCCAAATTGTAACTCTGTCGAATTTTTATTTTTCAGCTTTTTTTGTAGGTGTTGGTCAGTTAGTATTGATGGGTTATGTTAAGATGGTTTTTATTGGGTCCTTGGACAAAAAGCAAGAAGCCCATCTATGTGACGGGCTTAAAATGGGAGGGTCCACTAATACCTATTTTATAAATAGGCAGGACCCAACCTGTTTATAAATTGGGTAAGTGGGTTAACCCAATGGGTAAAAGCCCATTTTGCCAGGTCTACCCACAGGTTTAGGGCCTGGGACAGGTGGGGTTCAAGTTTCCCAACCCCTCAACCCGGCCCGTCTCCCCATCAACCTTGCCCCAACACAGCCGGCTCCCTCACCGGCCCCCTCCAACCCGGCCCAGCCCGCACCGTTGACAACTTGGCCCATGGCCATAAATCACTGCCTCAGCACACATGGTCCTCCATAAACGGTAAACAAAATTGGAAATGGATACTAGAAAACATATTTCAATTGTAACCATCAATCAATTACTATGTCAAAATGGAGCTAACCATTTGTAAATATCTGAGATAAAATTCAGAAGCAAAACAAAACTCTACTCACCAGCAGGTTTGTGCTCCTTCTGAATAACCTGGACGGCGGCAGGAACAGCATGATAAGAGAACCCTGGAGGGGCAAACAGCGGTGCTGCAACTCCTGTTCCCTGGGATGTTAATCCACCAGCTTTCACATTGCTTCCGGTACTAGAAACAACTCCTTTCACAACAGAAGGGCTTGTGGTAGAGCCTTCAGGATACGCAGACTGATGTTGTTCAGGCCTCCATCTTTGCATATAGTAAGAACTAGCAGCCGCAGCAGCTGAACCCGACATATTTGACTGAAAAGAAGGGTTTTGCAAACAAGCATTGGAGAACATAAGCTGGGCTTGCTGCATTTGTTGCTTCTGTAACAGTGCCTGTTGCTGCATCTGAGGCATCACACTAGTACTTGAAGGGAAAGCTTGAGGGTGGTTTCCCAGTATTGACTGGGTGTTTCTATTACCAACCGGAGATGCATTCCGGCTCTGCTGAGAAGCAAAGGTTGAGGGTTGCCCACATCTATTACCATATGAATTTGAGGAAGTTGCCTTCGGGCTTCCACCACCGTCTTTTGTGAAGGAATTTGAGGGAGACCCAACCACCATTGGAGAACTTTGTGTCGCAGATGATTTCTGGTTGGCCAAGAAAGATATCTGGGTGTGATTTTGGTGTTGGGCTCTAACCTGAGGTTGTGAATGGCTTTTAGCTGAAGCTAACGAAGATACCATATCTGCAGAATTTTTCCACAGAGCTGCAACGCTGCTACTCTGAACGCCAGGAAATTTGGCAATTCCAGGAGAAGATGACGCAAAATAATCATTTTGAGTACTTCCACTACTGGTCGCTAGTGACTTGTGCCGTGCTGCTAACAAATGCTGCTGCTGTTGTTCTTGTTGTTGCTGTTGCTGTTGCTGTTGCTGTTGATACTGTTGTTGATGTTGCTGCAGCTTCTGGAGCTGCTGCTGCTGTTGATGTTGCTGCAATATCTGTTGCTGAAATTGCAATTGAGCTTGGAGCTGAGAATTAGCATTATTTATTGTACCCATACCATTCATAGCCGAACGGGAGAAAGCAATTGAGTGTGCAGCATTTGTCGAAGACTTGCCAAGTGAGGAGGTCTTATTTCCATCCAAATTAGATGAACTGTTGTTACCTTCACTTTTACCTTCTTCAGAGAGTCTACTATTTCTCTTCTGCTGAGCCGCTTGGGCAGAAGCTGCGGCGAGCATAATCTGGTGATGGTAACCATTTCTCGTCGCTTCCGGAAGATTCTGCAGACCAGACATAGACGAAGTATCAGCCCCATTCATGGTGGCAAATGACATGGTGAAAGGCTGCTTCGTGCCCTGTTGAGGTGGTTGTTGGGTTTTCTTTTCAGCACCATGACTGACCCCATTCGAAGGAGAAGGTGCAGCCAGAGCAAAGTTGGCCGCGAAATTCTGAGAAAATGTTGGGAACCGCGAAGCATGGCTCTCAGCAGTTGATGGGGTATCTTCACCACCAGCCTCTTGAAGTGAGGCTGGCATAAGATGACTCCTCTGTTGCTGGTGTTGCTGTTTTTGCTGCTGCTTCTGCAGTGTTGCTGAAGCACTTGAATTGCTGGTATTTTGATTGGCTTGCTGATGTTGCTGCTGAATCTGCATTGGGTGGATCAGTTGAGAGGGATAGAAATAAGGTATAGGTTGAGCATGCGCAACTCCTCCAAAGGCTGGTGGTGCTCCTGAGGCCGAAATAGGAAAAGGATAGGGGTTGTTCTGTAATATAGCCAAATACGGATGACCATTGTTTGAAGGCATATTTTGGTAGTTGAAGCTCACTGGAGGGGAGGCTGTTGCTGAACCACTGGCAGGAATAGGATTGGACATATTGGTAGACCCCGCGGGTAGCTTTGCAGATCCAGATTGTGCTGAAGCAGCGGCTGCTACAACCGGTTGTTGGTTCATTGGGAAGACAAAAGCAGGTACCGGCTGAGAAAAATACATTTGCATCTTTAGTTGGTATTAGTAATCAACAAAACTCAAAAAAATACAAAAAAAAAAAAGAAAAAAAGGTACCATGACACTATTAGGTGAAACTCCAGCAGGCAAAGCTTGCTGAAACACTATTTGTTGCTTCCGCTGTTGATCAGTATTGAGTGATTGGCAACCTTTTTCTCTCCCATTATCACTAGGGAGAACCAGTACACCCTGGTTTCTGTCTGGGACACTGTTCAGGCTTCTTTGCGACTCCCCTGGTGGCAAAACATTAACATTACAAGCATTGCCACTGAAAATTGGTGCAGCTGCACCAGGCCAGAAAGGGTTCATCTTCATGAATTGCTGCTGACAGTGAATGGTCTGTGCAATGTGGTAATGTGTTGCACACCTTTTAGAACGGGATCGAGAGAATAGTGGCTGCAGAATTAAACAAAAATAGAAGAGCACAGTTAGACATCCCACAGGAGCCAGAGAATTTAAATTTAAGACCAATATAGGTGTATGCATGTGTCTAGTGTCATAGGAAACCCCAACATATAACCTAGCAACAACATGAAGTGCTCCAAAGCATTAGGTGCTGTCAATCATTTAACATAACTGTGATATTTATATGGAAAGCATGATAATATATGAAGTCTAAATCCATCCAGTCAATAGAAATGGACCATAAACCTGCACAAAATGTTGATTTATTTTATTCCACCAGAAAAAGAAAAAAAAAAATCCGAAGTAGAGACCATCTCTGTATAGAAGACCAGCACAAACAAACACCTTCATCAAATTCAATAATGGACCAGAATCTGAGTACTCAAAACCTTTCGGCCTAAGGTGATTCTACTGAAATTGCCTTAACACGCAGCGCTAGGAGCATGCCAGGGCTCCACATACCTAACAGGTAACCAACCAACTCCTGACCTCAGGGCAATCAGAAAATGGCAACTGAAAGTTACCTTATATTGCTGAAGTGATAGCTAATGACACACCTATCAAATACTGGTGTCAGTTTAAGTAGCTGATTATGGCAATTGGGTGAGCACACAATATTCTGCTCTATGACGGATGATGCCATTAACATGATGATGATGATATTCTACCAACAAAGAAAGTTGGATCTGCCAACAGAATTGCACGAACATCATACAGGAAATGATACCTTGACGTGCAATTTCTAGTTACAGGGACTCCATGTTTTTCGATAGGCAAAGCAAGTCGAAAGTAGATGAACCTCCAGACGGAGCCACAAAAAACCAAAAGCCATAGCCAAAAAAAGTTGACAAGTCGAGGACACATGACTTAGATAAACATAAACTTAGTTACTTGGGCAAAGATATCTGATTGGAATCAAACAACTGGGCAGGAAACACTCCTATAGCCAACCTCAAATACTTGAGAGGGCTCCTTGCCTGAACTATAAATATGTGATCAGAAACAGTACCTGCTTAATGACTAGCTAACCTCACCTATTAATTTTTTCATATACTTAGTAAAACACACACAGGGTCACAATGGAGCCGTCAAGCAAGCCTATTGTTCCAACTGGCTCTCAATGGAGCCGTCACCACCAGCAACTACACAGAGTCCAGGCTAGACATACCTTCTTCATTCCATTTGATATTTACAACCCTGACTTGTACTCCAAGATCCGTGTACTGAACTCCCAAAACAAAATACTGCTCATATCATCTCAACAAATCAGAAGTACAAAGTTGGCATATGCACTTCTCCTATTTTAAGTCCATTCTCAACCTTCTTTCCTTCAATAACCACTTTGCTTTGTATCCTTTTATTCCACAGAACTCCATAAGTAGGACTCCCCAAAATCACTAAATCTTTGCTGGACCACGAAAATACTAGCCTAAATTCTTTTCAGATTGATCTACTTAAATTGCTAATTCAAACATTTAATACCACCAGAATTGGAATGTCCTTGAAAATCTTCTTCTTCCAGCAATAACAAGTGAATTTTGTGAAGGATGTCATAAATCCGCCATATTACTAAAGCCTTTATCATCCTAAGTTCATAACAAGTTCAAAGAGCATCAAACTGATTACCAGGATAAGCATACCTGTACCAGAGGAGAAACTGCATTAACACCAATCGGAGCAGCCCCTTGTAAGGGCGCGACATATCTGCACATAGAAACAATTAATTAGCCATTAAACTAGTACTATAAGTCTTACGCTGCTTTAAGTAACCGAACAAGGTAACAAAGTAGAACAATGAAATTCACCATACCCAATTGGAGGACAGCCATTTGGCCAGCCAGCCAATGACAATGGCAAAGGCATAGAGCTGCATTGAACTGAGAAAGAACTAAATCAGCAAAGCAAAAAACCACCAAGCGAGAAGAGACATAAAAGGAGACTAAGATGAAAATTACCAGTATTCGCAGCAACTGAATGCTCTTCTCTGTCACATTTTGCTGATGGATTTTGCGACTGCAATTTTGTGCTATCTTCATTTCCACTTACAGGCACTACTTCTCTTTCAGGCTTCCCCAAATCAAGCTGCAGACTTGTGTCAACATCCTTCGGTAGAACCTCTTTATCTTGTTCCACAACATCACCCACCACTTTAGCCTTTTTCTTATCCCGGTGAACCTCCACCGCCTCGTCTCCGCCACCATCTTCCACATTGTAGTCCTCTCTTTCCGGCGACTGCGGCGGCGGTGCCTGAAACAATTCATCAAATTATGTGATCAGCAATTAACAGATAATGTGATCAACAGACGAATTTTTTCTTGACCTCACCATTAAATCTATCTCGAATCTTTCCTCTTGATGACTCCCCATGCCGGAGATGCAAGTCTTCCTAAACAAAAGAAAACAATAAAACTTCATCAAATTCTTTGGATTTATCAGAAGATTTGTCAATAATTGAGAGGAAGAAAGAAGATATTGAGATATTGAATTCTCACGGTGAGGTCGCTTTCACGTCATCACAATCTACAGCCACAATTGATTGGTTCGTTGGACCCACATCTCTAATATCTCTGCTATCTTCTTCACTCACGGGTTTGAACTCCGTCACGACACTGCCGGAATCCACCATCTCCGGCTCCGGCAACCGCCGACCACCGGCGAAATCTTCATTAGTCCTCGATTGCTTCTCCTCCAACCCATGCTCTGTGTTGATCTTCGAGTCGGTTATTGAAGAAATTGAGCTCTGAGCAACGCCGGGACTACCCAGATCTTCAGACACTTGCCTTGGCCTCTTCCTCTTCGGTGCTTAAGAAATCAAAACCCAGAAAAACCCTTAATTAGAAATCAAAACCCAGAAAAACCCATAATTAGAAATCGAAACCCAGAAAAACCCACAAATGATTTTTCACAGAAGAGATCAGAAACGAGAAATTTAGAACTCTGAAATCAAATTACATACCAATGGCGGAGAGATGAACAGAAGAGGGGTTACGATTTTCCGGCGATGTGGAGTCCGATATCGAAGATGGAACCACAGACGCCTGTGATTGCGTCTTCAGGCCGTACAAAACTTCGGCAATTTCTATCTCCAGGTCCTCCTCCGGCTTCGTCGACGACGTCGTTTTCGCCGTCGATTTGGGTGGTCGTTGCTTGGTACCACCATTGAGCTTCTACATCAAAACGAAGCAAGTGTTGTTACTCAATTGAACACACCCACATCCAAAAACGCTAATAGAGAATTGGGTAATTGGGAATTACATTGACCGTCTTCTTCCGAATTGACGCAGAGGAAGAAGTGGGCGACACCGGTGACGGCACGGCGGGTCTCACCGGAGACGGCGACGCCGATGAATGGCCTCCTACTCCGTTACCGGAAACCCAATTTTCATGGGTCCTCTTCGTTGAGGCTGAAACCAAACAGAGATTAATCAGAGGAATTAATTGTTTAGAAATCAACAATTTCGAAAAATGCACAATCGTACCGGAACGAGCTTTTCTCGGGACAGAGAATTGAATCACTTCATTTGCTGGCTTCCAAGTCGTCGTTGCAGGTCTCGAATCTTCATAGAAACTCTCACGGACCTGGTGGTGGCGAGAAACGGCGGTGAACACAGAACCGCCGTCGTCGTCGTCGTCGCCGGAGCTCTCCTCCGAACTGTCGTCTCTCTTCCTCCTCCGACTTGACCGGTCCTTCTTCACTCCTCGATCCCGAAACCTCGCCGGCGGTTCGGTATACTCCGCCGGTCTATCTTCATCTGCAAAACCCACAAACCCAATCGTCAAAAAAACAAAACCCACAAATTAAAATTTGATTTCAAAATCAATTCATCTGAGAAATTCAATCAATCAAACCTGTATTCCTGTGTCTTCTTCTGTTTGCAGAGGCTGCCATAACCGACCTCCTGTCTCTGTTCCTATCCATCTCTTCTCCGGCGCATAACTCGCCGGAATTAATCTCCGGCTCACCGGAATACGCAGATCTGATCACCACCTCTACAGCTAGAAAACACCCACTGAAAGAACGATGGTCTCTCTCTCTCTGTCTCTCTCACTCTATCTCTCTCGTCTTCTTCACCTTCTTCAGCTCTCTCTCTCTCTCTCTCTCTAGGACTGGAAGTGTTGTTTCTCTCTCTATCTTCGTCTGAATATCTGCTCTGCTCCTTCTCTCTCTCTCCTATCTCTTTTTGATATTTCACAGTCGGCGAGAACAGCTCCATACCACGGTGGACGGTCCAGATTCATTTCATTTGACCAAACCCCAATCCTGGCGCTCCATTCAAAGACACATCGGACGGTGGAGGAGCGTTCAATCCATCATGGCAGGATGTGGGCCGTCAGATGGATGGCTCTTTTTGAATCATTACGTGTTCGAGTTGACACGTGTTGGGTTTTTTCTTTTTTCTTTTTTTACTTAGTCCACAAGGTTTCATGGTCACTTGCTACCGGTTTGTCAAAAAGGTATTTAAGGAAATAGTATAGAATAATAAATAGTTATTTAATGAAATGTAATAAAGTAATGATAATAGTAAAAGAGTGGGTGCCCACTGACTGCGACTTTTATTTTGTTCTCGCGTCAAAAGGAAAGTGGAAAGAGAGCTTTGCTTTTCTTGGATAAACTGCACCAATAGTCCTCGTTGTTTGGCGTTTGTGACATTGTGGTGCACACTGCACAGTGCATAAATTTTTTTAAGGGTAAAAGACAAAAACCACCCTCCATTTATGAAAAAAATACATTTTGCCCCCTGATTTATGGGGAAAATACTTTTTGCACCCCTGAGGGTGGACAGATACCACCCTTCTGTTACAATCCGTTAGTGGAGGGGTGCAAATTGACTTTTTGTGACTATTTTACCCTTATAAATTGTAGACAAATAACACAATTTTTTTTGTCTATTATTGAATTCATCATGTTCTTTGATGTTCTTGGTGTTCTTGAGCACCACCACCACTAGAGCACCACCACCTTCTTCACCACCACCACTACCACTTCGCCACCACCATCGCCAACAACAACAACAAAATTACCCACTCTTCTTTCACAGCCGATCCTTAGCTAATTTTTTTGCCTTATCCATCATCGCCGCTTATCTCCATCAATCCACAGCCACCAGCCATCACTGCCTCTAATATCAAGCCTCCATGCTTTGGCCACTGGCATCTAACTCCCCCACCAAAAGAAATCAGAAACAGAAGCCCCAACGACCCCTGAATCACCACCAGTACCAAATTCGGCCAAAAATCTTATGTTCAAAACAAACTCACAAGACCCAAACCCTCAAACCCTCATTGAAAGTGAACCGATATTCAAACATCTCAAATAGAAACGACTTCCAACTTCCAAATTGGCCATTCTGCATCGAGAAGAACAACAAAAAGAGAAAGAAGATGACTTGTTCCTGTATAACGGAAAAATGGAAGGATTGTGCAATTATGTTGTTCGCTGCCGGAGTTTGGGTTTCACGGCGTCCTCTGACAGCGCCTAAGTTGTCACCAAGTTCTCCAACGATTGAGCCCCCAAGGAAACTCAACCCTCCATAATCGACCTCCCCCAGTAATTGGAATCGAACCCAATAATACCGATGCTCCCCCATAATCGTCCTCAATCGCCGATGCTTTCGTATCTCTCATCCTTCGCCGCCACAGGTTTTGATCCATGGCTTGGGCAAAAGCAGAAAGATTAATACCGAAACGCAGTAGAGAAGTGACATGAGAAGAAAGTCCCAGATCTGGAAGATAAGCTAGGCTTATGTTCGATTGATGCAGAGAAGTTGCAACTCTATGTACCTGAGGGGATTCACTCGCTGTCTCACCATCGCTACCTCTGTCTCACCACCGTAGCCTCCCTCCTCTGTCTCATCACCTGCACCATCACCACAGCTACGCATCACCCATCACCTGTTCTTCGATTTAGACGCTAGAGGAGGAAGAGGAGAAAGAGACACGCTGTTAAGGAGAGGTTTTGGGTTCTGGTTTGAGTGAAATCTCAGTTGATTCGAGAAATCTCAGTCGGATCCATGGATGGGGTTGCTGCTGCTGTTGTGAAGTGAGGAAGAGGAGGGAGGCGGTGGAGAGAGTAGGCAGGGGAGAGAGAGAAATAGATGTTAGGGTTAGGGAAAAATGAGAAGGATTAGAGCATAAAGAGTTAAATACCTGTGTAATTTTTATTCAATGTGAGGGTAAATATGTCATATATTCCATTCCGTTAGCTCCATCCACTGATAGGGGTGCAAAAAGTATTTTCACCATAAATCAGGAGGCAAAATGTATTTTCCCCATATATGAAGGGTGGTTTTTGTCTTTTACCCTTTTTTTAAATGGTGCAAGTCTCGTACCAGATTAAAGCTCTAATAAGATTAAAATTTGTTAAGAGTTTGGATAAATTGCATCCGTAGTGCACGTAGTTTGAATATTGTGTGGATTCGGTACCCATAGTTTCAATTCCAGCATCTATAGTACTCATACTTTGAAATTGTTGCAATCAAGTACCCCGACTCTAAAGGCCATCTAAATTTTGTGATGTTTTGTGCGGGCAGACGTTTTTACCGTCTCAAGTCATATGTAAAATTTGCATATGATTTAGGTTGTTGATCTGGATTCGAACAACTATGGGCAGTGTTGAGATGCAGGGCATGCTTAATTTCTTCTTGTTATCTTTCATCTGTAGTGAGCAAAGCTCGGCATGAAAGAAGATAAATGGTAAGAATGTGATATTTTTATAAAAAACAAATTTGATGGGAACTAAACTGAAATCAAAACCCTGGTTATTGGATCCAAACTTAACCTTAAATTAAAGGGAAATGCTAAATGTCGCCATTTTTCCTTCACCCTTTAAGTTCACCCCTTATGTGGATGTTTTTGATTGGTGATGTGATTATAGAAATATCTTAAAATAAATAGTTACTACAATCATATCTTCACACGTAGGAGGTGAACTTGAAAGGTGAAGAAAAAAGGGTGAAGCATAGCATCCCTCTAAATTAAAACCCCAAATAAAAATCCTAAATTAATCTAAATTGACAGCCACATGAGAGCTTCCAGACAACTCCGTTCAACCGAACCCGATTTCCCTGAAGAGAACAAACGATTTCAGCCTCGTAGATCTTCCTTGCCAAACCCCTAAACCAGTGATTAGGAAAATGGCCCATAGGTGATTAAACAAAGAACACAATGAATCGAAACATTTTCACAAAGAACACAAACCCACCTCGTAAAACCCCTAATGTGGCCCATAATTACAGCAAGTTTCTCCAATCATATCCAAATTGGAGAAAGCCATAAACCAAGAACTCCTCATCCTAAGCCACATCGAGAGAGAGAGAAATAGAGATAGAGGAGGTTGAATGGGCTAAGTCCAAAGAGAGGTAGAGAGCGATAACGGAGAGAGAGGATAAGAATAAGAGATCACCTGTAATCAGATTTGTGACAATGGCTCTTCTCTTGGTCGGGTTGTCGTCGCCTCTTCTCTCAGCGTCAGGCGGCGGCAAGGGCCGTGGCGACCTCCGTTCTTGAACCGCCTGGTGAATTTGAATTAGGGAACTACCCCCATTCACTGGTTCGTCCAACCTCCTCCCCTTCACTTGATTGTCACAGACGTAGAAGTGGTGTTTGACGAAATAGGTTGGCGTTTTGGCTCGTCTCATTACTAGGCTATGGGACTTGGCTCGTCTGATAAATTGTCCCTGACCATTTGACTCGTCCCGGACGATTTGGATCGTCCCCGAGACGCTTTTTTTCGTCAGAGGCTGATTTGACTCGTCTGGTACATGTTAATTCGCCTAGGTTTGATAAATTACATTTTTTACGCTAATACAGTCACAAACGTGATATTGAGAGAGTTGGTTAGTGGGAGCATTAATGCAATCTGTTGAGGGCTTGAGGGGTTGTGGGTTCGAGTCTAAGCATGCACAAAATTTGTTTTAAGCAACCATTTAAATTGGGGGGTAGATTGCAAAGACCATCTCGGTTAGAGGCAGAATGCAAATCCCATTTGAGGGAAGGGAACCCAATTACCTCGTTTATCCCAATTGTCTTCTTTGTGCTTTTAATCATTTTAATTTAATGTTCAGGAACTCAGGGGCCTTTTGCCCACTTTCCCAATAACATGTTGGTAAGATTCAATTAATTATTTCTTAATAATTCAAATTAAAGGGTAAATTACAATTATGCAAATTTTATTGATGGGATGAGAGGGTAAAAAGGTCGTTCTACAAAAAAGTCGTCACCAAATTTGGATGGCCATTGACGTTGGGTACTTGATTGAAACAATTTGAAAATATGAGTACTACACATGCTGCAATTGGAACTATGGATACCAAATTCACACGAAATACAAACTATGGGTACCACGGATGCAATTTTTCCTAAGAAGTATAATTCTGTTAGGCACCGTAGTGGTACCTTTTTTCTTTGAGATGAGATAATTGTGTTGTCCGGTCAGCTTGCGCTCAACTCAACTTAATTCATTCGGACACCTCCAAGCCAACTTACTAAAACATGTTTCATGTTTTTTTTTATTTTAGAATCAGGATATTATTCAGGGTCCGTTTGGTAAAACGGATTATTTTGATTTATGGGTTAAAAATTAAATGAATTGTTGAAAGTATTTGTATCCAATAATTTAATAACCAGATTTAATTTTTTTTTTTTGCCACTTTATTTTGGTGAATAAACCAACTTTTGATAGTTTTTCTTTTGTCTCGGAGGTCATTAAAAGTATCTTTGATCATTTTCTTTATACATTTGTCATGATTTTTTTTAATCATCTTGTTTGTTTCATAAAATTCAAATCTCAATTGTTTCATTTTATCTTCTATGTGTCACGTTTTGAACCATATTTTGGCACTCTTTCTCTGTAACACCCTCCCTACCCTCCAGTACTAAAAATCTACAATAAGATCCCTAGACTCACGGGAGTGCTATGCGCTAAGGCACATAATTTCCTCAGGAAGGAGTTAAATACTAACAGTTTTGTTTCAAGGCAGGGTTAAATAAACTATTAACTTGCAAGAGAAAGCTTACAATTATACTTTTAAGTATGATAGACATGTGATACTGTCAGCTATCTGTTTGACTCTACTTTCCAATTCTCTGTGTGTTGTCCTGTAAAGTTATGAAAACGGATAGCCAATAGAGTTTTTCATAAATTGTTTAAATAGTTCTATAAGTTCATAAGAAACGTACACAATATAGAGTTCTGAAAATTTTATCATATCACTTACAAGCCTCCAGTCACTATCCTTGTACGATAGCATATATCACACAGATCGATTTAATTGTTACATATAGCTTAGGGATTCAACATATTATGCATAATTATCAACCATACCAGCCTTATACAGATGATTCTAAATCCCACCACCCAGAGGGTAGTGAGGACCAGATTCACTTTCAACAAGGAAGGCTTAACCAGTCCACTAAGACAAACTAGACCTTAAATGTACACACCCCTACTATAACATCAGTCGTGAGGGTAGTACTAGTTGTGCCTACATGTCCGAAGAAAATTATATGATATCAATGCAAGTAGTCACGGTCCAGGCATCCGAAGACAATATTAATCATCCATGTGTCTGAAGACGTCCGAAGATAATTATATCGCAACTCATAATCATAATTTCAATGTAAGTATTAATAGGTCAGAGAAATACAATAATAGCACATGCATACTCATGCTTACATGATATCGAGCCTAGTTGCCCGATTAGCGGAGCTGATTCCATAATCCAACAAATTACTACACAATTCAAGTATATGTACCATTAACACATGTTTTCGATACATGTTAACTGCCCAACCACATTTTTTGTTTTACCCCTGAAACACAGTCTCTTCAATACATTCCATGACTGTGCATGAACACTCCAATCATTCTCAGTAAAGTCTATAGATATGCAAACATGACCCCTACCCCCTCCTGATTTACTCAGTATTTAAAATCATCAACTTTTACTTAATTACACACATGTCTATGTAATTTAATAAAATTACATAACAGCCCCTACAGTTGACTCTTGGTCAATTTCAACCTAGATAAGTACAGACTGACTCCAGATATCATGAAAATAATACAAAGGCATGAGTTAATGCCCAGAATTATGATTTGAAAGTACAATTCAAGTCATTGCACAATTACTTGTTTGCCCCTCCTTAATAGTTCAGTCAAAATAGAATTTCTAGAAAGTCAAACTTGGTCAAACTTGACAATTACACTTAGAATGCTATTCTGACCAACTTTCCTTACAAGGGCATTTTGGTCAATTATTTCATCTGACCAATCAAATCAACCATAATCAATCATCAGTGTCAAGCATAATTGTCAGATCCGTTCTGTTTCAGAACGGGCGGATCGCTCTGTTTTCGAAGCAAAGTGGAACGGAGTTTGTGCAGATCCGTACAAGTGAAAATTCTGGTCAGTTCCCCTTTGTTTCTCGTTGATCCAGTGTTTCTCGGCAAATTCTATCCCGTTCTGATCCGTTTCGAAACGGTACATATTGATAGTGTATTTTCTAATATTGTAAAAGTGTGTAATTCATGATATTCGAACGCCTAACTACCAGCAGGGCAGTGACATGTATATGGACAAAACCTTTATTGTGATATACTTAAAATAAGTCAAATGCATTAATTGATTTGGTTCAATTTTTTTATATCTTGACATTTTAAACTTAAATATTACTAAGTACAAACGCAACCACTCACTGTGTTAAAATTTTAATGATGTAATTATTATAATTTTTTGTGAAAACAATTCTTATAAATTTCACGAGTATAATTGTGTGTGTATCGTTTTACCAAGTTTGTAATTTAATTTTTTTTTTGACAAGTTTAACATCACGTGTTAACTAGATTAAATAGTATAATCATGATGTAATTTGTACTAACCGAATCAAGATTGAAATGTCAACCAACATTGTAATATTTTGGAAACTTTTAAATTTCAGTGTTGTTACGGGACATCACTAATGTTTTGTATACTATGTGTGTATATATACGGATCGTCGTTTTGTTTGAATTTCAGATTGGTCCGATCCACAAAGGCAAAACGGAACGGCAACGGGAACGGAATTTACAACTATTGTGCCATGTAAAAAGTTTATGAACCCAATCAATCATTTAGCCCACTCTCTTTATATTTTGGGTTGATTCTGCTTCGACATATCTGTTTGGATTGATTGCTCGTGATTTTGAACACCCTAATTGTACTAGTGATATCAAGTTGAAGGTACCACTATGATTCTTCTCTTTTCCATCATCCTGACTTTTACCAAATATTCTCTGTGTCACTCTGGCCCGGTAATTTAGGTAGCAAAATGATGCAATTTTTTGATAAGTTGATTTGGTGTTGTAGAGTAAAAGTTGCTCTAATACATGGTGAAAAAAATAACAAACATGCATCATTTTGCGATCCAAATCACCCTATCAAAATGACTCAGATATGAGTCAAAATCAGAATGATGGGAAGGTGAAGACGGAGAGTGGTAACGCTTTACATGGGGAGGCACCAGTTACCGGAGACACTGTTTCAGATCAAGAGCGTCGATGGAAATGATCAAATGAATAGCTTCATTAGACAAACGAATGCCCATATTGCTCACGTGTTGATGGAAAAACATGAAAAGGCAACATCATGCCCACAATCGGCCACCACTCAAGTCGAGCACATCTTCTTCTTCTTTCAATTGTTAACTTTGGGAAAATTTTGCTTTTATTGTTTAATGAATTCCACTAATTGACCTCACAGTTTACAAAATATCTCATTCAGACCCGTCTATCTAGTTTCAAAATGGCCACAACCTCGCACCCCTACATAGCACTCGGATAATGGAACCCTAGAGAAGTTCAACACATCGCAAGTAATTCGGCTATTTTCTCATGGACGGTAGAGACAAACTTAAACATGGGAGAAGATATTCTGTACTACGGGGGTACGGATGATGTGATACCACATGACACTCTAATTGATTGATTGTGTGATTATTTCCATACATTGATATAATGAACATGATAGAATTAATATGATCAACCAATTAAAGTGTTCCGTTGTACCACATCACCCATACCCCGTGATACTGGATATCTTCTCCAAATAGGGAGACTCAAACATAGAGATAAATAGAATTTCGCGTGGTAACTTTTGCTCTGGAAATTTCGGGGCGCAATTAGGGTGAACTAGGGTTTCGCGCTACGGCAAGGCTTATGACTGCAGAACTTTGGTCTTTCCGGCGACCTTCCAAGCAACTCTACAGGGTTCAGTGCTGAGAGTGTAGACAAGGCTCTGTTTTTTCGATTGAATACAGGGACTTCAGTTGGGAGGAAGGCGACAATGGAGGAGAGTGATCGGATAATTAGTCAGTTTGGCAAGCTATCGATTGAAGAAGGACATGTTGAGGAATATGATGAAGAGTATTGTCTTGACGCGATTCAGAGTTGCGGCGCTTGTCTCCTAGGTACTTTTCTTCATCCGATTACCTTTAACACTTGGTCCATGAAGGTGTTGTTCAAAAATATCTGGCCAGAAGGTGAAGGTATGAAGATCCATGAACCGTCCCCTAATAAATTTGTGTTTGAGTTTCCTTCGAACGAATCAATGGAGAAAGTACTCCAGGGAGGACCCTGGCTTTTTGATGAAAACCTATTGCTTCTTCAACCTTGGGTAGTCAATGGAGCCGTTGATCTTGCGAAGCTGGGAAGGTTGGATGTATGGGTGCAGGTTGGCAACCTCCCCTTTTATCTTCAAACAGACGATGAGCTTCGAAATTTAGTAAAGTTCCTGGGACCGGTGGTTAAAACCGAGTCAAGGGTTTTGACTGGCGAATCAGGGGATTACATGCGAGCAAGGGTGAAGATTGGCATTAATATGCCATTAATGTGGGGGAGATTCATAAAATTGTTTGGTAATAAGCGATGGTTGAGTTTTACCTACGAACGACTCCCAGGGGCTTGTGAATGGTGTGGAAGGGTGTGTCACTATAGCACTGACTGTAACATGGTGGATGAGCAGACCAAATCACAATGAAAGCGTGGTTTTGGCGAATGGATGTTCTTCAAACCCCAGGCGAGGAGAAAGCTTTTCGACGATGATAACAAAAAACCTTTGGATGATCAATCTGGTCTCGATCATAAAGAGGCTTCAGAGGACAAAATGAAGGATGATGGGCTTCCCAGTGAGGACAAGTCAAATGCGAGGTCCGAATGGGTGTTTGACGGCGAAGAGAAGCTGCCGGAGAACGCCATGGAAATCGACCAGAGTGCGGCCAAGCAAAAACTATCGGGAATGTTCTCTTTCACTAATCCTCTGGCGAACACGTCGGAAGAGCAGAATGGGTCTGTACAGAGCAGACTTACGGCAGTAGAGAAGGCTAAAAATGTTGTCAGTGATGAAGTCTACTCATCTCAGGGAGCCAAACGGAGAGGAAGCGACGCAAATCTCTCCCCCAACCCTACTGCAAAGATAAGGGACTGGGAAGGAGATCGTGGCACCGCGATTAGTAGAGGTGGATGTGGTAGAGGGAGAGGAAGAGGTAGAGGACGTAATGCGAATGAAAAAGGAGGTAGCTTAGACAAGGGCAGCAACCAGAAGTCGCCAATTTCCAAGCCGGTGATACAAGCAGGTCACCGAGCTCGTACTGCTAATACTGCCGGAAAGAAACCAGGTGGGTCTACGGGTTTGGTTACAAAAGGCGTTAAGGTGGGAGGAAAAAACAATTAGTGGAGGCAGTGAGTTTGAGGTCTCATCTACAGTTTAAAAGCTAAATTCCGGTACCCCAATGTTAGATTCTTCGGCAAAGCGGCATGATACTGCACCAGTGTTGGGAGACAATAACAGTTTACAGCTCTTGATGCAACAGGTTTCTGATAGTCAGATTCCGCCACAGGATGGGGGCGCCTTAAATATGTTGGAATTGTGCCCTAGAGGCAATCAATTAATTGTGACAAATATATGGATTTACGATTCATTATGTTATCAATATGGAGATATGCTAACATGAATGAAGTCCTTAGAATATAAGGTGTTATATTCTTAAATATCCCTAGTCAATTATAATGATTAATGGGACAATCATCTATAGACTAGTATGGGGTTGGATTGATATGGAGATATCACGATCCAACGCATGGGTATGCATTAGGAGTAATGGCATACTGGATTGACCCACGACGAAAAGGATACATTAGATTATGTGAAGTCACAATCGCTTTTCGTAGTGCTAATATTATTGCAATCCTTGGACTTGAAGTCACTAGATACTCTAGTTGTGAAATATTGCGCTTTGATGTTATCAAACGTTACACCGTAACTGGGTAATCATAAAGGTGGCTATCAGGCGTGATAGGAAGCAAGCTTAGAGATCGTAGTGATGTAGATAGGATTTGTCCCTCCCACATAATGGGGGTAAATATCCACGGCCACTCGAGGGATGAGGCTTATTGAATGTCTGGCCATACTCAGATAAATCAATATGGAGATATTGATGTTATCTGCTTGCATAAGCATATTCCCAGGATCGAGGAACTATGGATTGGATATACGCGTGTGACTATTTATGTCTCGTGTCCAATCCGGATATGGAGACAAAGGGATAATTCAATATGATATATTGGGCACAAAGGTTTGTCGGGATCACTGACTATTTCTATTAGTTGGGTGGCATGGATGTGTTGCTAGACACCGCTCCATGTTAGTAATAGTTACTACCAACTATATAGAAACCTATGGGGTCACACGTCAAATAGAGTAGAGCTAGATTTGGGATTAATTAATATGGATTAATTAGTAGAAGGATCATTGTGCAACACTTTGCAAACTTAGTAGGACTAATTTGCAAGGAAGGGAATAGTTCTAGTCCTACTAGAACAAGAAAACTCTTTTATGGAAACAACAAGGAGTTGTTGGAGTATATAAAGGAGGCTCTAGCTTCCTTCCCACTAGATGAGTTATTATTAGTCATAACACAAAAGTGGGAGAGAGAAAAAGAGAGAGCAAGACAAAGAGCTAGGGCCGAAACCCTAGCCCCCGTCCGCCCCTCTACCCGACGGCAAAGAGGAGGCCGCCCCCTCCCTTGTGCCTTGTTGCTTTGTTGCTTTGATCTTCATCCCTCTTCCTCCAAGGTTCAAGCTAGCACTTGATTGAAGGAAGAATCTAGATCTCACCTCTAGACGTGGATCAACCGTAGAGATGAGGACATCATTCTTCGTGTGATCTCACAAATCAAAAGGTACACATCTTCTATGTCCTTAATCATGTTATGATGTCTCTTCCTGTGATCCTTGGTGGGCTTTGAGTAGGATTAATTTTGTTATTCCGCTGCGTTACCTACGTCAAAACCCAACAGTGGTATCAGAGCCACAGGTCGTAGAGCATAACATGATATTATGTGTTTACGATTTCAGTTCATACACCGTATTATTGTTTATTACGCGAAAACTGAAAAATTGGCATAGTAGATGCAATATTGAATTTGATTCAAACAAACAAGACCCAATTTAACAGGGGATGTTAGAATTGGTGAGTTTAATCACATAGGATGTGAATAATTGGGTTCTTGAAAAATTAGGGTTCATGGGCACATGCTTGGAAAAGGGGTTTTCCAAGTATGGAAATAATTAAACTTGGGCAACAAGGAAAAAGTTGTTTTGGAAACAACTAAACTTGGGAAACAAGTAAGAAGTTGTATATGGAAACAACTAAACTTGGGAACCAAGGAAAGAATTATTTTGGAAACAATACCATAAGGGTGTTTTGGAAACAACCCAACAAGGAAGGAATTGTTTATGGAAACAATTCCATATATTGTTTATGGAAATAATTCCATGAATTGTTTATGGAAACAATTCCATGAGGAGGTGTGGCCCATGTAGGGACCGCCCCTCTCTCTCCTTGCCGCCCAAGTAACACACGGCACAAGAGGGGCCGGCACACCCTAGCACACGGCCTGGCCGTGTGGGCTAGGGGTCGGCCGGCCCGGGGCCTAGTGTGGCGGTTCCTTGGTTGATTTCGGCCATTCTTTGGTAAATCCTTTGGACCGTTGTGAAACCCTAGTTACCCAATTTCATTAAAATTAAACAAGCGCGTTAAAAATTGGTTTTAACTATATTATGTGCTTTATTGCATGGTGGATGGATATGGCCTAGGATTGTGGATGTTTATTGTTTTATGGTTTGGTTTACGGCCTGCGAGCTGATCAAATTAATGTAATAATTAATTAAGTTTTACGGCCTGCGAGTCGTTCTTTTTCTCCTCGACATGTGAGGCTTTTGTTATTTATTTATTCTAGATGTTAGGCTAGAATTAGAAGTATTTAGATGATAGCCAAGAACATGGAGAAGAAGACCGGAGAACCAAAGGAACCAAAAGACATCCCTAGGCGCGCAGCTATGGTGGAGCACATGGAGATGAGCTCGGCACTTTAGGGCAATTAGATATTATCATTGGCTTGATAATATCATTAGTCTAGGGGCCATATCCATGCCACGTTATTTTCTTTTGTGGATGTTTATTATTTATGTCTTGTTATTTATTTTTGTGTGTATGGCGATACTAGCAAAACGTTAACAAGATAATAATAAACAAGGTTGGTCTTTTATTATGGATGGCCCAATCCAAATAAGTAGACCATGTTGATAAGATCAACCAAACAAAAAGAAATCCCTCAAATAAATATTGCGTTTTGCCTTCTCTTGCCAAAAACACCCTTCATGATCATGGCCTATTAAAATTCGGGCTTGCCAAAGCAAGGCGATTTTAATTTTCCATGGTGTGTTGCGGACGACGCAAGCTAGTAATGCGTGTATGTTGAAAGCAAGAGGTTGGACGCAACTAGGCAAGAGTCAATTGGATTGATGAGCTTAGAGGCATGACAATTAGGTGTTATCTAAAGGATAAAGAATAAAAGGAATTTATTCGCCTAATTGGACCAAGAGTTGCATGGGATGCAATTGGAATGGTTCCTACCTGAATAACCAATTCTTGGGTGACTTGCCAAAGCAAGCTCAAGAAGAAGTGAAAAAGGGATCTTGGACCCACTAAAAAATATATAAAATATTTTCCGCATTAATGGTGAGGGCTATTAATCCGAGAAAAATAGTGGGAGCTATATTTAATAATTTAAATCCTTGTTGAATATAGTTATACGTCACAATGCTTTGCAAAATCCTATAAGTGTTGAATACCCATCGCATTAAACAAACAAACGCGACTTTATGTCCATGAGATGGACAAGATGTCTGGAATCTATTTTCTAGATTGGTATAAAATAGAGAATTGTTCTCAAGTAAAGGAAATATGTTGTACATTGTAGAGCATAAATTTCTCTTCCAAAACACACTAAAGCCTTATGGAAGGAACATCAAAGAATGGTTCTTTGGATGTAACTTGTCTCATGTCAAGCTCCCATGGACTCTGAGCTTTGGAAGCAAGATGAGAAATTTGGAGGCATATGATATGATCATACGAGCTTGTCATGAAAGGCTTGAGGAGTTGCTCCACTTTGCAATCTCTTGCTTAGCACCCGTCATGGTCAAGATGGAATAAGTTCGGATTTGCCAAAGCAAGGCGACTTAGTTCATCGAGATATGACGCGACGACACAAGTCAGTAATGTGTGGCTGCTGAAGCAAGAGGTGAAGTGCAAACTAAACTAACTCAATAGGATTGAAAGCTTAGATATTGGGAGTTATCTATAAGATAGATAAATAATATATAGTTATTCTCCCAAGTGGACCAAGAATTGCATTGGATGCAATTACAGTTTTGTTTTAAAGTTGATTTACTCAATATG
The DNA here is from genome assembly GCA_023055425.1 of Linanthus parryae. Classification (NCBI taxonomy): domain Eukaryota; kingdom Viridiplantae; phylum Streptophyta; class Magnoliopsida; order Ericales; family Polemoniaceae; genus Linanthus; species Linanthus parryae. The sequence goes on along the minus strand of JALGPY010000004.1, from coordinate 119,133,476 downwards.
ATTGAAAAATCACTAAACAAAACACTCATAATGGGCATGGGCAAAAACTGTTAATAGTTAACAGCATGGGTAAGGGAAAATGGTTTGCGCCGAACCCATGAGTATAAAGCAAGCCTGTTGCTAAAACCAAGTTGCCTCGAAGTCCCATAGGTGGTGTAGAGGAAGAGAGACTACCCAAAGTACATGGAAGTAAATAATAAAGGAATTATGAATTCCGACCTGGGTATTTTGTTATAAAATTCAATGTGTCTATCTCATCATCAAGAGTACATGATACTAGATGAGGATCTCACATTTATAGAAATGTGGAGGATCTCAAGAGACGAAGACAAATTGAATAAGGAAGAAATAATCCTACACGTGGGGCTATGAAGCAAAGGGTTGCTGAAAAGTCGTAGGGAATTATTTCTACCTTTCAGAAATTGTTCATGAATTAGACAAAAGGTATAATGTCCCTACTATGAGTAGGACCATTATCATAGTTTCTTGTTTGGACAAGAAAGCTCCTTATCATAATAAAAGGACAAATGTTGTTCCATTTATTATGGTATGCATTATTGTAATGCAATTTTGTCTAAGTGGATTCTATATCCATGATCATGATAATTTCATCTATAACATTAATACCTAGAGGTTTGCATATAATGATATGAACTTCACTTATCTTTAGCATTATCGTTTAGGCCCATAAATAAGAGATACATATCTAGAACTCCATTAGGATGGATTTCTGGGACTCATTTGATTATTGAATCATATGAGACATGTAAGACTTATTAGGCAAGGATATGATCTTTTGGGAATCATACATATTGATGTATGAAGGCCGCTAAGCACAAATACTAAAGATGATTTTAGTACTTCATCATATTTACTGATAGGATCAGAGAAATATGGATTTGTGTATCTTATGAAGAAACAAATCAGAATCCTTTGAATTGTTCAAAGTATTCAGGAATGAAGTAGAGAACCAACTTGGCAAAAGTATTTAGACTCTATGATTGGATCATAGAAGAAAATACTTGAGCCAAGAGTTTGACAAGAATCTATGGGAGTATTGGATATGATCCAAAACTCGCTCCACCTAGCACGCCACATGGGTTTTGGCGTGTCTAAAAGGAGAGTTCGAACCTCGTAGGACACGGTTCGGACCATGATGAGTCAAACAGAACTTCCATTTTACTTTTAGGGGCTATGTTCTAATTACAGCAAATTTCGCCCTTAACCTTATTCCATCAAAAACGGATTATGAAAAACACCATATGAGATATGGACTAAGAAGTGTCCTAGTATGTCATTCATAAATATTTGGGGTTATGATGTTTATGTAAAAGAGTTTACAAATAAACTTGGACCCAAGTCGGATAAATGTTTTGTGGGATATCCTGAAAAGGATATTATTTCTACAACCTAATCGGGAACAAACTGTTTGTTTCTCGAACCACAGTGTTTCTAGGTAGAGATTGTCTCTAAAAGAAACAGTGGGAGGACAGTAGAACTTGAAAAGTTCAAGAACCACAATAGAACATTGATCCGTTTGATGGAACATGAGCAGGATCACAAGGTGTTGTGGAGCAACCTACTCAGATAACACAAGAACCTCGTAGGACAGGTAGGATATGTCAAGGGACTAGAGAAATAAGGATTTCTCATAACCCGTGATATATTGCTCATCGAGATGAGCCTACAACCTATGAGAAGGCCACGTGTGGGCCATACTCTCAGAAATGGCTAGGAGCCATAGGATACGATATGGAATCCATGTATACCAACAAAGTATGGACTTTGGTGGAACCACCTGAATGGGTAGGACCCATAGGGTGCAAGTAGGTTATGAGGAAACCAACTTGGATGATAATATGATTACTTTTAAGGGACAACTGGTTTGAAAGGGTTTCATGAGAATTCATAGTATAGACTATGACGAAATCTTTCCCCAGTTGTGATGCTTAAATCCATTCGCATATTGCTTGTAGCAATCTTTTTATAGATTGAGTCAAGATTCTTGGAGATTGGATTCTTCGAATTTATGATACAATCAAAGGAGTTTGGTTCCATCAAAAAAAAATTGAAGATGATACTTGTGTCTACAAGAAGGCTAGTGGGAGCATAGTTAAATTTCTGGTCTTGTATGTAGGGACATACTAATCATTGGGAACAATGTCTCTACTCTGCAATCTATTAAAGATTGGCTAGAGAAATTGATTTCCAATAATTGACTTAGGCGAGACAATCTATAAAATCTATGGAGATAGATTAAAGTAATTGTTCAGCCTGAGTCATGGTACATATATTGACAAGGTGTTGAAATGGTTCAACGTGAAAAGAATATTGATTCTTACCCATGTCACATGGAATTAGTCTTTGGAAGGCTAATTGTCTTACCAATTAGATTGGGATTGGACCGTATGAATTAGATTCACGAGATACGCCATGAGATGTACTAGGCCAGATGTGTCATAAAGCATGACACAAAGATACCAATCAAATCCAAGTGAGGTGTCACTTGATAATTATCAAGATTATCCTTAAGTACTTGAGAAGGAATAAAGGATGAACTCTTGATTAATGGAGGATGGGAAAAGGTTTACTGTAAGGGGTTACAGTGATGAGAACTTCCATCTGACAAAGAAGATTTCAGATTATAGTCGAGTTTTATTTTTTATGCTAGAGGGAGTGACTGTGAGCTGGAAAGGTTCCAGGAAAGATTCAGTCACTGATTCTAACATAGAGGACTGAGTAAATTAATGCATAAGATGCATTTATTCAGAATATTCAATCTCAATCAAATTGTTGATGGAGGAGATGTGAATATTTGCAAGGTGTCAGCATATGTCTCGCCCCTACGCAGTGTAAGCGTGGAGGAACGCGCTAGATCAATAGGCATATGATGCAGGAGATTGACTCTAGTGCAAGTGGGAGACTGTTGGAATTGTGCCCTAGAGGCAATCAAAATTGTGACAAATATATGGATTTACGATTCATTATGTTATCAATATGGAGATATGCTAACATGAATGAAGTCCTTAGAATATAAGGTGTTATATTCTTAAATATCCCTAGTCAATTATAATGATTAATGGGACAATCATCTATAGACTAGTATGGGGTTGGATTGATATGGAGATATCACGATCCAACGCATGGGTATGCATTAGGAGTAATGGCATACTGGATTGACCCACGACGAAAAGGATACATTAGATTATGTGAAGTCACAATCGCTTTTCGTAGTGCTAATATTATTGCAATCCTTGGACTTGAAGTCACTAGATACTCTAGTTGTGAAATATTGCGCTTTGATGTTATCAAACGTTACACCGTAACTGGGTAATCATAAAGGTGGCTATCGGGCGTGATAGGAAGCAAGCTTAGAGATCGTAGTGATGTAGATAGGATTTGTCCCTCCCACATAATGGGGGTAAATATCCACGGCCACTCGAGGGATGAGGCTTATTGAATGTCTGGCCAGACTCAGATAAATCAATATGGAGATATTGATGTTATCTGCTTGCATAAGCATATTCCCAGGATCGAGGAACTATGGATTGGATATACGAGTGTGACTATTTATGTCTGGTGTCCAATCCGGATATGGAGACAAAGGGATAATGCAATATGATATATTGGGCACAAAGGTTTGTCGGGATCACTGACTATTTCTATTAGTTGGGTGGCATGGATGTGTTGGTAGACACCGCTTCATGTTAGTAATAGTTACTACCAACTATATAGAAACCTATGGGGTCACACGTCAAATAGAGTAGAGCTAGATTTGGGATTAATTAATATGGATTAATTAGTAGAAGGATCATTGTGCAACACCTTGCAAACTTAGTAGGACTAATTTGCAAGGAAGGGAATAGTTCTAGTCCTACTAGAACAAGAAAACTCTTTTATGGAAACAACAAGGAGTTGTTGGAGTATATAAAGGAGGCTCTAGCTTCCTTCCCACTAGATGAGTTATTATTAGTCATAACACAAAAGTGGGAGAGAGCAAAAGAGAGAGCAAGACAAAGAGCTAGGGCCGAAACCCTAGCCCCCGTCCGCCCCTCTACCCGACGGCAAAGAGGAGGCCGCCCCCTCCCTTGTGCCTTGTTGCTTTGTTGCTTTGATCTTCATCCCTCTTCCTCCAAGGTTCAAGCTAGCACTTGATTGAAGGAAGAATCTAGATCTCACCTCTAGACGTGGATCAACCGTAGAGACGAGGACATCATTCTTCGTGTGATCTCACAAATCAAAAGGTACACATCTTCTATGTCCTTAATCATGTTATGATGTCTCTTCCTGTGATCCTTGGTGGGCTTTGAGTAGGATTAATTTTGTTATTCCGCTGCGTTACCTACGTCAAAACCCAACAAAATAACCCAAAAACAGGATTGGTTGAGGCTGGCCAGGAACAATGAATCTCTTAAGCTGGAACGTACGGGGGCTTGGCAACCCTCGTAGCGTTGCTTCTCTTCGCGACCTTGTGGGGAGAATAAAGCCAAACATCGTCTTCTTGATGGAGACAAAATTGTATGCAAGAGAGGTGGAATGGGTTAAGAGAATATTGTGTTCATTTAATGGCATCTACCGCGACTGTGATGGAAGTAGAGGTGGTAGAAGAGGTGGTCTTGAACTTTTGTGGGATGATTGGGTCAGTTTTAGCTTAATAAATTGGTCGGATCATCACATGCATGGGGAGATCTCATTTGATAATGAATCTAAGAAGGGTGTTCTCACGGGTTTCTATGGAGACCCTGACAGGAATGACAGACATAATTCTTGGAGGGTGTTAGATAGTCTTCATCCGAGAAACCGACCTTGGTGTGTGGTGGGTGATTTCAACGCTTTCTCGTATATTTCAGAGAAGGAAGGAGGAAGAGAGGTCTCCTTTAGCCAAATAGAGGGTTTTTTTAGTGTTATTCACCGATTACAGTTGAGGGACATGGGTTACTCGGGTTCTCCTTTTACTTGGAGAATTAATCAGGGTGACGAACACGCTATTCGGGAAAGACTTAATCGGTGTCTAGTAACGGATGGCTGGATTGACTTATGCCGCTGGGCCAGGGATCACCATTTGATAGCGAAAGTTTCTGATCATGTTCCGATAGAAGCTTACTGGAATTTGAGCAACTCAGTTAGGAAGAAAGTCAGGAGAATATTTCACTTTGAAGCTACGTGGTTGCATCACGAGGGATGCAAGGACAATATTTCTGATGTTTGGCTGAATTCAGGGAGCCAAATAGAGGGTCGATTGAGCTCAGTGGCTACGGCTCTCAAGAGATGGGAAAGTTCTACATGCGATAGGTTGAAGGTTCGACTTCCCCAACTCAGGAATCGATTGCAGATGCTTTCGGACGGTCCACAGAATTCGCAAGCTCTTTCTGAGATACGCGTTATCCGAAACGACATCCTTCGACTGCTTTTGAGAGAGGAAGAGATGTGGAGGCAACGCTCAAGAGAAATTTGGATGGGGAAAGGAGATCAAAACACGAGACTCTTTCATCACAAGGCCTCCATTCGTAGAGCTCGCAATCACATTATGGGTTTGGAGGATAGTTCAGGAGGATGGCACTAGGACTCTACTCAGGTTTTTTCGATTCTTCAGGACTACTTCAGAGGTATTTTCAGCTCCAATGCTCCGACCAGACAACATATGGAACCGATGATGGCGGGAGTGGGGGAGCTAGTATCACTGTATCATCAGGCTCTAATGGATCAACCTTTACAGCTGAGGATATTCGTCAAACAGTCTGTCAGTTAGCTCCGCTCAAGGCCCCAGGTCCGAATGGCTTTCCGGCACTATTTTTTCAGAAAAACTGGCAGATCGTTGGAGCAGAAGTGGAAGCTACCTGCTTGGAAATCCTTAATGATGGTGCAGATATTCACAGGTTTAATCATACTTTACTTGGTTTAATTCCTAAAGTAAAACAAGTAAGAAGTCATGTTGATTTACGACCGATCAGTTTGTGTAACACTATCTATAAGATAGTTACTAAAACTATGACTAATCGTCTAAAGTTGATCCTGAGCTATCTGATTTCAGAAAATCAGAGTGCTTTTGTCCCAGGCAGACTGATTTCTAACAATATAATAACCGCTTTTGAACTATTACACTCCATGAAGAGCAGAAAGAAGGGAAGAGTTGGTTATTTGGCTCTAAAAGCCGATATGAGTAAGACCTACGACAGAGTAGAATGGGACCTTTTACGGGCTGTAATGGAAAGAATGGGCTTTGGAAACAGATGGACAGAGCTTGTCATGAAGTGTGTCTCGTCTGCAACTTATAGTCTGCTGGTTAATGGGGAAACGCATGGTTTTATTGTTTCCGAGAGGGGGCTTCGTCAGGGCTGCCCCCTATCCCCATATTTATTTTTGCTTGTTAGTGAAACTCTCTCATGAAGTTTTTTTGTTGCCGTGCAGGACGGTCGCATTTCTGGACTGTCTGCTTCTAGGGGAGGACCCATTGTCTCCCATCTTTTCTTTGCAGACGACAGCTTATTATTCGCCAAAGCTACGCTAGGGGAGATAGAAGGCCTCTGAACTATTCTACGAGATTATGAGATTGCGTCGGGTCAAGTTCTCAATCTGCAGAAATCTTCTGTAGTCTTCTCAGATAATGTGAACCCACAAGATAGACAGAGCTTCAGTCAACTTTTAGGGGTTCAACTGGTAGACAATCACGACAGCTACTTGGGATTACCCACAACAGTGGGTAGGAGAAAGACAATGACCTTCTCTTATCTCCCGGAGAGAGTCCTGAAAAAGCTGAAGGGGTGGAAAGGGAAAGAATTATCTGCTGCAGGCAAGGAAGTGAAGCTAAAATTTGTGATCCAGGCTATCCCCAACTATACGATGGGATGTTTCTTACTGCCAAAGAAGACGTGTCAAGATTTGGAGAGATTGATCAAAGAATTTTGGCGGGGGGGGGGGGGGGGGGGGTGATAATAACAGAAAAATTCATTGGGTGGCTTGGGACAAGATGAAGAAATCTAAAGAAGATGGAGGAATTGGCTTTCGCGATCTACAAGATTTTAATATAGCACTTCTCGCTAAACACACTCGGAAGACTTATGCGAGATCCAAATAGCTTGATGGGGCGAGTTTTAAAACACAAGTACTTTCGGGCTTCGTCTATTCTTGATGTGGAAATTAAATCAACATCTCAGGTCTCCTACGACTTTATAAGTATAATTGCTGGCCGTGATCTAGTTCAATTGGGGCTTTTTTGGAAAATCAGGAATGGTGCTCAAGTGCGAGCTTTCAAAGACAAGTGGCTGCCAAGATTTAGTTCTTACTACCCAATCCTAGTCACTACACCGGGCTTTGAAGATGTCAGAGTGGATCAATGTAGATTCACACACTTGGAACAAAGACTTGATAAATCAGTTCTTTCTTCCAATCGTTAGAGAGTTGATTTTGTCAATTTCAGTTCAGGTTGACTTGCCAGATGAATTCTCCTGGTTACACTCGGACGATGGCAACTATTCGGTGGCAACGGGGTACAAGGCGCAGGTAATACGATCGACTGGTAATCCGTCTTCATCAGTGTGTAATATTGTTGGCTTTTAAAGTTAAGGAAGCAGAGGCAGCCGAAGAAGGTTATTTTTCCGGTGTGGAGACTGTGGAATGAATCGCTCCCAGTGGCTACAAAATTAGTACAAAGAGGTGTCCTATCCCAAGCACCTGTCAGCTATGTGAAGGGGGGAACGAGGATGAAGATCACTGTATGATGTTTTGCGTTTTCTCAAGACGAGTCTGGACTGAAGCAGTGGGAAACGATTTTAGAATTCCCCTCCCCGGCCGGGTAAATGACTGGATTTTTGATTTCTTTAATAATCAATCGGTTGAACTCTGCGAGAAATTCATTGGTGTGGTATGGGCTATTTGGCGGAATAGGAATGAAAAAGGTTCAATGGCAGTGGTGAAACCCCCCCTCGGGTAGCTAGGTTTGCTTTGGATTACTTGAGATGGTTTAAAGAAGCTTCCCTCTGTGGTCTAGTTGGAGACGGGGAAGCCCCTGTAGCAGCAGAAATGGAGGGATGGAAAGCACCTCCTGATGGACTCATCAAAATTAACACAGATGCGTCTTGGATAGAGGATGGAATAGCTACGGGTATAGGTATGTGCGTAAGAAACAATCAGGGAGAGTTCATTGCGGGAAGATTTAGAAGATTTTTGAGGCAAAGATCTCCTTTAGTTGCAAAAGTGGTGGTCATTGAGAAAGGATTGAAATTGGCCGAGGAACTCCATTTTACTCATATTGTAATTGAATCTGATTGCTGGAATGCAGTTAAGCTTCTCAAGGAAGGTGGGCCAGGTAAAATCAAAGCAGCCAGTTCACTTGCGGATTTGAAGTCTGCCCTGGAAGGATGTTTAAGAAGGGCTGACAATTTTTCCGAAACAGATTTTGTCTTTACAGCCCGTGAAAACAACAGCTTAGCGCATTCTTTTGCAAAAAAAGGCGTAGTTGAGGATCATATGTCATTTTATTCCACCATCCCGAGTTGGGCAAACGATGTATTTCAAATTGATCGCTTGGGCATGACTGCCCACAATTAATATAATTCTCTTTTCCTAAAAAAAAATAGAGACAAATATAGTTCACACATGTAATTGTGTATTTATTTTTTTAATAAATCGTGGTGTCCGAGTCAGCTTGCGCTCCTCGAATAAATTTATAGAGCACACAAATTATTAGTTGTCGTTGAGTTTGAATGTGAGATCTCAAGGGGAGCAGATCTCTCACTCTTCTACACATCTCCAGCAGCCACACAAATCCTCCAACCTCCCTCCAATCTGGTCTATCTCTCTCGCCTCCTTCCTCACCCTCCCGTCTTTTCTTCTCTTCCCCCCTCCTTCCCTCCTCTGCTCCTCTTTCTTCCTCCATCCCAATGCTGTCGCCATCATCTGAAGCACAGACCCAATCGTCGTCGCCACGAAGCGCCGCCATCGCCACGAAGCACCACCGTCGCCTTCACCACCGGCGACAAACCCAGATCCACCACACCACCACCCTCTCCTTCACCACCAGCGACAAACCCAGATCCACCGCCCTCTCCTTCACCACCAGCGACAAACCCATCAAATGCCGAAGCGCAGATGCGAAGCAAGAACCAATATCCAAAAATTATCTTGATTTTTTAATTCTAAAAAAAGCCAGTTAAAAATATATTTATTTTTTGAATTTCTGTTTTTTCTAATTCTGAAAATATCAATTAAAAATTAATTTTAACATAAATAATAAAAATAAAAAACATAACTTGCTACGGTTTTTTTTAACCGTGGTTTAAATTAACCGCGGTTTGGAACTTCTGTAAAACTTTGGCAACACCGTTCGAAGTGACGGTTTGCGAACCGCAGTAAAAACCGCTATTTATTTCTCAAATGACGGTTTTGGTGCATTAAACAGCGGTTTGAAACCGTTCTTTTTACTGGTTTTTCTAGTAGTGGCAGTCAATACCAATATATATGAAGGTCAAACAATCCATGCATGCCAACCCTGCCGCGCACAGGAACGGGGCACGGGCGTGAGCCAATGATATACTTCCCAACCCAATCCGCTAACAATGCGTCAGCGCACACCACCATCGTGAGCTAGCATCCACGAACGAACAACGACACCTTCTCAATAGACATGTTCTCGGTGCTCCTTCTTCGCACAACCTGCGGTGTCCACCACCTGCCTAATTAACAAGTATATTTTTCGACCTTCACCCTATGCCTCCTCGCATTAGTACATGAGTCACATGCATGCTTGTTGATGGTTCTGAAAAGCTCCCCTCATCACTTGAGCTGTCATGACCCGGCATGTTGAACTGTACTCATTGTGTCCAACTCGTAACTAACTTGCACCCAAAGCTTTGCCACCTTTAGCTTGCCGATCCGGAAGCGAAATCAGTTGTGACCGCAGCTTCCCTGATCATTCCATGGGGACACCACTCCGGAGGACAGCCTGTCGCCTCGTTTAACCGGATGAAAGCCTGCTCTGGTACCACTTGTAACACCCAGTCGTCTGACACCTCGAGAAACCCGTAAGCACGCCTCATGAGCGTCACGAGTTAGCCGTCCCCCGACTTGAACCAGCAAGGTTGCCATATGCCATCACGACATTTTGGCTAAGGATACAAGCATATAAAAATACACTTCCATGGTCAGTATCAATCAAATATTAATGTCACACAATCCACACATGTCAACCCAGTTGTGCACATGGACGGGGCAAGAACGATGAAACCGCGAGATACTTCCCAACCCAACCCGCTAACGTTCTCGTAACTGACCCAAATTGAATCACGCCAACGCACACCACCACTGAGAGCTACCAAACGAACGAATATCGACACCATCTCAATGGACAGGTTCTTGGTGCTCCCTCTTTGCACAATCTGGGGTGTCCACCACCTGCCTCATCAACAAGCCTCTGTGTCAACCTTCGCCATGGACCTTCCCCACTAAGCCAAACCCTGGAGGTATGTATTTGTGTAATGAATCAACTATTATCGTCGTCAATTATTTAAGAGATTTGCGACAAGTAATTTGTGATTTGAAAGTGTTCATGCGTTCAATTCTATAATGTGCTATTATTACAGAGAGGGTAACCTTTTGCACGGCTCTGTCGACAAGTACATGACGTAGAGCCTCTTTACGTAATATGAGGTGAATAAGCTGGCTGAAATTACAATCTTAAAACTTTTGACAGGCGCTGAAATTTGGAATTAAAATTTAAGTGCATTTGGCAAACTTATTGCTTTTACTACTAAGTTTACGAAAAATTTATTAAATATGATACGTTTACGATGCTATGTATTTACACAAATTATTATTTCATGCATAAAAGAGATAGTGAGTATGATATTTCAGAAAGAAGATAAAAAAACACTAAAAATTAGAGATTATATAAACTGCAAATTATTACCCAACTTAACTTAAACCTGACTAAAAAATTTTACAAAACAAATGAGAATAACTATTTTAGCATATTTTAATCTCAAGTGAGATTTTAGTATTCAACCGAACATGCACTTATATCTCTTGAATCGAAAAAATAAGTCAACAATTTATCAACTATGATTTGTTTGAAAAAGTTCATGAAACATGTACTAATTGGTAGGGAATTTTTGTAACCCTTAACAAGTGGCGATCAACCCCAATTGCTACAAAATTGTAAGGGCATCTCCAACCATGAGGGGGAGGGGGGGGGGGAACCATATAAATATACAGACCATGTCCAACCATGAGGGGTAAGGGGGGGGTGGGGAGAGGGGGGAAATGGTATCAATATACGGACCATGTCCAACCATGGGGGGAAAGGGGGGAGGGGGGGGGGGGAGAGAGGGGGGAAATGATATAAATATAGGTACCATGTCCAACCATGGGGGGAAAGGGGGAGGGGGAAGGTGGGGGAGAATTTCTGTATGGGTGGGGGATGGTTAGAGTGCATTCCAACCCCCCCCCCCCCATCCCTAATCCATTATTGTTAATTAATTCAATTGTGAGATATGTCAATTACACTTAATATTTTTGATTATTAAAATATGTGTTTTTAATTATGACTAATATATTTTAATTATTATATCTATTATAAAAAATAAAAAATATTTGTTCGACAAATGAACAAAAAAATTATGAAAAAATATCGTTATTTTACTTCGTTGTCAATTTGATATATCATAGTATTGTTTTTTATAATTAGAAATTATATTTATTAAATATTTTAGAAACACGGTGAAAAAGATGTCAAATCTATTGAATCTCAACTAGAATAAGAAAAAGACGAATGAAATACAACTTGAATATTATTATTTTTTATCGTTTTTGTGAATGTATATTTATATTGATATTTTTTCAGATTTATTTTTATCACTATAGATAATTTATTTTTAAATCATTACATATATATTAAAAATAAACTTAATTAGGCATGGGGTGGGGGAGGGGAATAGTTGTAGATGAGTAATAGCACTAGTAGTTTGGGGGAGGGGGAGGGGGAACTTGGTGGGCCCGTGGGGGAGGGGGAGGCAGGGGAGGGGGAAACGCGACCTTGTTGGAAATGGCGTAACATCTCACCCTCACTTGAAAAAAAAAGTGCTTCCTCCTTCCCAAAATTAATAAGTAACTTCTCGATGGTACTTATTTTGAGTAAATGCGTGCGAACTTAGTGATAGAGTGTTTGAAACTCCCGCATGAAGCATTGGGGTTCTGAGTTCGAATCCAACTATATGATGTAATTAAAAAAAATAAATAAACATTTGTTCAGATAAAAAATTCTGAAAAACACATATTTTGAAAATTTATCCAGACAAAAAGAACTCTCGAATAGGAACAGAGAATATAGTTTTCAACTTTGGAAAGGAAAACCACCAACTACTCTTTCTAACACGACCGTTCAAAGGAAAACCATGCCTACTGAAGTTATTATAGCACCCTACAGGAAGTCAGCAATAGGGTCACCTGGGTTCATAAAAGAGAGATTTAAAAAAATCCAAACTACATAAAAATATACTAGTATGGTCCAAACGTGTGCAAGAGTTACCTATAATGGAAATTCAACCAACTGAGCTAACTATAATGGAAATTCGAAACGATCGCCATGCAATAAAATTAGCTTCGTTTGAATAAGCTAAGATTAATGGATAGGGATGTGAGATGATGAAATTGTCCTCTCCGGACTTCTCTATCGATTAGTAATATATACAAAACTAATACAATCATATTTACACCTTAGTCCTTAAACTAAGTATGATATCGCTATTACACTTCCGCAGTCGGAGCGGGAGGATGATGAACGTTCAGACTGGAGCGGAACCTTTCAAATAACTGGCGAGACAGACCTTTGGTGAAGATATCCGCATACTGAAAGTCAGCGGCTATGTGAAGCATCCGAAGTTGGCCGAGCCGCACTTTTTCCCGGACAAAGTGAAGATCAATCTCAGTATATTTCATGCGTTGATGCTGAACCGGATTACCCGATAAGTATATTGCACTCACATTGTCACAATAGCAGAGTGAGACCTTCGGAGGACGAACCTTGAGCTCAAGAAGAAGATTGCGAAGCCAACAGAGCTCAGCAACAGCGTTGCCACGCCACGGTACTCGGTCTCGGCGCTAGAACGAGAGACAGTAGCTTGTCGTTTGGACGACCAGCTGAGAAGGTTGTCCCCAAAGAAAGTGCAAAAGCCGGAGGTGGAGCGACGTGTGTCTGGGCAGACTGTCCAATCCGCATCAGTGTACGCCGTGAGACCCGTGGAGGTAGTAGCAGAGATGTGAAACCCGAGATCAAGAGTGCCACTCACATGGCGACGAACGCGTTTCAACGCGCGAAAATGATGCTCTCAAGGATCATGTGTGAAGAGTCAGATCTGCTGAACGGCATATGAGATGTCAGGATGGGTGAATGTGAGGTACTGAAGAGCACTAGCTAAACTGCGGTAGAGAGTGCGATTATCAACCGGAGGTCCGGAACCCGCAGTGAGTTTAGAGCCAGTCTCAACCGGAGTGCTATCCGGCTTACAACCGACCATCGATGGACGCTGTAGAATCTCAGAGGCATACTGACGCTGAGAGAGAACCATACTAGATTCAGTGCGAGTTACAGCAATGCCCAGAAAATGATGTAGAGGTCCAAGGTCACTTATAGCAAACTCAGTCGAAAGCTGAGCAATAATCCTCTGCACAACTGTAGGATAAGACCCTGTAATGACGATATCGTCGACGCAGAGGAGGAGGTAGACAATATCTGATCCCTGATTGTAGACAAACAGAGACTCATCACATGGACAACTGGAGAACCCCACTGAGCCCGTGAGAAAGGTAGCAAAACGCTGAAACCACACGCGTGGTGCCTGTTTCAGCCCATAGAGGGACTTGCGAAGACGACAAATATGATCCGGATGGCGAAGATCCCGATAGCCCGGTGGCTGATGCATATACACTACCTCATCCAGATCAACGTGCAAGAAAGCATTCTTGACATCCAACTGGCGAATAGGCCGAGCATGAGAGATGGCAAGAGTGAGAACAGTACGGATGGTGTCCGGTTTGACAACATCACTAAAAGTCTCATCACAATCAACACCCACTACTGAGATTTGCCATTCTCCACCAAGCGGGCTTTGTACCGCTGAAGAGCACCATTAGCCCGAAACTTGTGACGGAATAACCAAATGGCCTGGAGAATGTTTGCCCCAGACGGGTGAGGAATCAACTCCCAAGTCTGATTCGTGATCATAGACTCAAACTCATCATCCATTGCAGCTTTCCAGTGTGGGCCTAAAAGGGCAGACACATGAGATTTGGGAAAGGGAGACACAGAAGAGGGAGATTGAGTATGAAGGGTGAGATGGGAGATGGGTTTATGGATATCGTGCTGGGCTCGGGTTCTCATCTGAGGGGAGAGAGGTGGAGCCGGTGGGTTAGGAGAGTCTGGTCCGGGAGACAGCGGGGAGACCGTGATAGGTTGGGAGGCAGGAGGCTTAGGAGGAGCCTGAGGTGGAGGAGGTTGCGGTGGAGGAGGGGCAGGAGGAGGAGGTTCGGCGGGGTGGCGAGTGTAGTGAAGAGGGAATGGTGGGGTTAGCCGAGAGGGAGCAGAAGGGTTGTGAGTATGACCGGACAGATCTATAGGTGGAAGACCATCGTCGGGGTAAGAGACAGTATGCCCGGGAAGTGACACGGAACCCGGTGTGGCAAATGGGAAGACACGCTCATCAAACGTGATATGACGAGAGATGTGAATGCGACTAATAGAGATGTCGAGACACCGATAACCACGATAGTTCGAAGGGTAACCAAGAAACACACATCAAGTGGACCGAGAAACAAGCTTGTGGGGAGACGAAACAGTCAGATTAGGGTAACATAGACACCCAAAGGAACGAGGATGATCGTAAGTGGGAAGACGATGATAGAGTTGGGCGACGGGGACAGGAGTCGCGTGCGATCTTGGCGCAACCGGACGTGCAAGAGAAGAAGCTGGCGGCGATTAGAAGCGCGACTGTGCGAGTCAGCGAGCGGCGCTTGTGCAGTTGACGTCGCAAAGTGCGACGGAGAGAGATAGAGAAGGAACGTAAGGCGAACGGAGCAGGCCGCATGGGCGGCGACGGAGGCGGCAGTGCACAGTGGGAAGGTGTCCGGTGGTGGCTTAGGCGTCTAGGGTTTGCTCTGATACCATGTAAGATGATGAAATTGTCCTCCCCGAACTTCTCTATCGATTAGTAATATATACAAAACTAATACAATCATATTTACACCTTATTCCTAAACTAAGTATGCTATCGTTATTAAGGGCGGTTAGGGTGGTAGCTCAAGTGGTAGAGCATTGGAAACCCCTGCATGAGGTTCCGAGTTTAAATTCAGTTGACAAAAAAAAAACAATTTCTAAACAAATAGATTAATAGATAGGTATAGTAAGAATAATTTGCTCCTAATAAAAAAGAATAATTTGGGGTGATTTTTCACTGACATAAAGCCGGATTCAGGTGGAATAAAACGGGATCCGAGTTCAATTAAAGAAAAAAAATACAAGTGGAATTACGTGACTAATACACGAGACTTTTCGTCCATCAATGAGACTACCGCACAATCATACATGTCTTCCCCGACCCCTCACTCATGAGAAATGTTTTAGTGCTCTGCTCCAATCAAAGTACTCTACTTATACAAACTGTCAGTAGTTGACACAAACTCATTTGTTGTAGAGCACTATATGGTGTTCTTTTGGAACACTAAAGAATTTCTCTCATATCTCTTCACTTTCTCTGTATCCCGAGAAATTTCTCAATTTGAATTTTATTTACTTGTAATCATGTCAATTTGACCTGAATATTTAAATAATATAATGATATAAATTTTTTTAATAATTTTTTTATGGTGTTGTAAAGTAAAGTCATGAAAAGATCACCAAATTTTTGCATCGTTTCGTTAATCAAATCACTTGAACCTGAATAGTGAAAGAAATCAAATGGAAAGTTCTTTTGACGAAACAGAGGTAATAATATTTATAGAACCGCCGCACGGCTCTAATAAGGAAAAAATTGTATACGTTGGTATGGGCCTACAATCTACATACTTTGTGTAATTGGTATGGGCCTACAATCTACATACTTTGTGTAATTTAATGTCGTGTTTGGCTAACGCTGACACTGACCCCGCAATGAATATCACTTCGTTTAGATTAGATTAGAGAACTTTGTAGACCACTAACCCATAAACAATCGGGAAAAAATGACGTGTAAGTTGATTTGGTGGACAAGAATTAATCAAATTTATTAAAATATTCTAGCTAAAAATTAAAATATTCAGGGGAAAAGTACAAAAAATGAGAAAAAAAAATCACAAAAGTAGGACAAGCGGTGCCAGTGACATCTTATTTTTATTATACCAACCTATTTAATTCAATTTAGTTAAATTTTTGACCACCCATTATTTATTCTCTCAACTATTTTTTTTTCTAAAAAAAACTACTTTTGGTAGTATTTATATTGAACTTACACAATTTGACTATATTAATTAAATTCCCTAAAAGAACTATATTCATTAATTAAACAAGGCAGAAACTAACAAGGATCTCTAGTGATGTTATCAATGTGTGTTTGAACATTGGAACCCCCAAACAATTAATTAATCACTAGTGTTTAAATAAATAAGTGCTTAACTTTACTGTCACTTGGAGAACATATTTAATCATAGAGTACTCCATTAAAAAAAGACAGACAAGTAATTAATCACTCTTTCATGATGAATACTACTATATTTTAGTAAAATGGTTGTGGGAATATCATATCGTGTTAGTGGAGCAGGACAAATCTTTATTTGGTACTGGAAGGACAAGGGCAGACGATAATAAAATATTTTTCAAGTTATTAAATCACAAGATCCAAGTTTATGTAGTAGAGTATATGCTTGTATTAGTCACATCTTTTGACTTTAATGTACATCATTTTCCATCCATATAATGGAGAAAGTGTGGAGAGGGAAACACAATCTTACAGGTTACTCAAAAACAAAAAAGGGCTCATCCTTGTGCCATCACTAGTACTTTAGCTTTCCTTATTCATATAGATTAGGTGGGGACATTGCACAACTTACTAAAGGCAAAATTGCATCCGTGGTACCCATAGTTTTAACTAGGAGTGAAATCAGTATTCATTACAGTACCAATTCTTTGTTTTTGTTGCAATCAAGTACCCTCCATTACTTTTCATTAAATACATTGGACGGAATCGAAAAAATGGTTTTAGATTATTGTGGATTTTTTAAGTTTTTCTAGAAATTTTGTTTAAATCGGTGTATTTGAAGACAGTCTTTAACCCCTACCTATATATAAAAAGTGCATGTCATGTTTACACCTCAGCACCACTTCGGTTTTTCTCACAGCTAGTTGAATGGTGCGTTTCCAAATGGACAGGCGGGCGAGTTGTTATGACAAACAACCTCACGAACGATGAACGAGCAAAGAAGAACCTGAGGATCTTACGTGGTTCCCTAGCGACATATTCTCTAACTACGTCCACGGTGAAAAAAACCATTTATTTCACAAGAGGAACAATTACAATGATGTTTGCATACCT
Organism: Linanthus parryae; assembly: GCA_023055425.1. Classification (NCBI taxonomy): domain Eukaryota; kingdom Viridiplantae; phylum Streptophyta; class Magnoliopsida; order Ericales; family Polemoniaceae; genus Linanthus; species Linanthus parryae. The sequence goes on along the minus strand of JALGPY010000004.1, from coordinate 119,115,924 downwards.
GATAATGTGACTACTAGGTTCCTTATATAGTCCAAGAAAAATCCTTAAAGTTTCCAAATCCGATTTGGAAACAAACTTGTTTCCTAACTAACCATCCACCGCCTTTGACTTCCAATATTTTCCTGATCAAAGTTGGAAACAAAAGAGTTTGGCCGCCTTTGACCAATTCAAGACACCAACTCAACAAATCTCCACCTTGACTTGAATTGTCTCGTCAACAACAACTGTTCATCTTCTCGTAAATAAAGCTACGTCTACTCCGCACCCAATGTCTCTCGTCACAGAGACTCACTGGACCCCCACCGGGTCCGACATGCCCCTAAGGGCCTCACTGGATCTCTAGTTGCTTGTTCGCCTGTTGATACCGTATTGCATCATATCACATCATATACTCTTATAAATTGACATCTCCGGTTCTCGGATTGGGATCGACACCAGCCGTAACTGAAAGCACGGGCTGTTCGTGACCTATTGATATCGGTATGTTCATCATCAGCATCGTCATCGTTGTATTCATCTCACTCTTCCTCCACAATTATGTTACGCACAATTATGCACGTTATCATAATGTTGTGTAGGTAGACACAGTCCCATCCTCTACCTGATTATTTGACAATTGCAAATCTAGCTTGTAGAATACCAGATGCTCGTTCAACATCTTTGCGGTACGATTCTTGCATTCTAAAATAGAGTTGTTCTTGAGGAGCTCTTGGATTGTTGATAGATTGGACAAATGTGGCAAAATTGGGATAAATCCCATCAACAAGGTAGTATGGCGTATGGTGATCCCCACCATTGACTTCATAGAGAATGATTGGAACTTGTCCTTGTGTGAACCTGTCAAATAAATGTGAACATCCGAGTATAGGAATATCGTTACGTGAACCAGGCATACCGAAAAATACATGTCAAATTCAAGTGTCGTGACTAGTAACTGCCACTAGTATAATTGTTGTCTTACTTGATGCTGGTGTACACCGTATGAACACTCGTCGGGCTGTACAAGCTTGCTGGTCACGCTGGAAGAGACAAATAAGAGACCAGTGTAAGAATTGGAAGGAATGTCTGGAAAGAACACGCACTTTCGGAGCGACATGAACAAATTTGTTAGACGAAGTAGTAGTTAGTTTCCCTTTATACGAATGTTATGTATACAACTATAAGTATTAATAATTTCCTGTAAGCTGCTTGGAATAATTTTCTGTAAACAGTATAATTTGGTGCAACAATTTTGCGAGAAGGACAATGTAGTACCACCGGCAAATTTTTTTTTTTTGAGGAATAAATATTGAATTAAAATCAAGGAAATTTAGGGTACAAGAATGCCATTATCTGTGTTTAATAACTCCCTCACCCACTCCGGTCTACTTCCCATACCACCTCAGTACTCGTGTCCGGTGCCAGCTGTGCCACGTGGTCGGCCACGCGGTTAACTTCCCGAGGGACAGCTTTGACTTCCTTCGCCCGAAGCAACTCCTTCACCATTTCCATTACATCTCCAGCGTTCGAGTAATCTTCCCAGTCTCCTCCATTGATTGCTCGGTCAAGCCGCTTCGTTACCACCGTTGAGTCTCCTTCCAAGATGAGTCGATCCAAACCTCTCGAAGCAGCGATTCGTAAGCCCAATCTAGCATCTCTTAGCTCCGCTTCCAATGGAGTTTCACATCTGCTGAGATCTTGGGCACCAGCTATCACAAATTTCCCAAGCTCGTCTCTAATGATGAATCCGACCTTCGATCTGTGTGTGATGGGGTTGAAAGCTCCGTCGTAGTTGATTTTGACCCATCCTTGCGGTGGTTTGACCCAGGTAGCTGCCTTTTCCGGTTTAGGTATGTTCCTCCGATCTGTCGCAAATGCCTCTTCAATTTCTTCATATCTATCTATGACTTCTTCTGGTATCTTCTTTAGATCAGAGACTTCGCCTTGAAAAACTCGTTTGTTTCTGCAGATCCAAATCTCCCAGAGAGTTAGACAGAAAAGCATTTGATGCTTTGTGGTATGGGGAGTGAATTGTTCTTGAATCCACTCCTTCGTCTTCAGGTTCTCCATATGTTTGGTGAATTCAACTCCGAAGAGGCTTTCCCAGATTGGTCTCGTGATTTTGCAGCGTTGAAAGAGGTGTCGACTTGAATCTTCCTGCTTCTGGCAAAGGGGACAAGGTCCCGTTTTCGTAATCCGACGCCTTGCCAAGTTCCGGCTTGTTGCTAAGCTGTCGAGGTTTGCACGCCACACAAAGTGTTTTATTTTCGAGGGGAGTCGAAGTGACCAGACCCCTTCAATTGGATCTTTCCCCCTCTCGGATGATTCAGTAAGTGCCAAGCCTTCTTTTTCTTTTGCTTTCCTGTATCCAGATTTCACCCTGTAAATGCCGTCATTTTCAAAGTGCCAATCAGTCTGTCCTTTCTTCTTATTTCTGGTAGTTGGATATCCATCACATCTGCTGCATCCCACGGTTTTAGCACTTGGTTAATTTTGCTCACATTCCAGCTCTTTGTTTCCGGTATAATCAGTTCTTTGACATACATGTTTGCTGTTTCAGGGGTCTTTGTTATCAAGGAGAACCCATCTTCCCGGGGTATCCATCTTTCATGGACTTTTACAGTTGAGCCATCACCGTCCTTCCATCTCAGGCCGTAGTTCAGAAGCTTCCTACCCTCGAGGATACTGCGCCAGGCGTATGACGGGCTATGACCTAGCTCAGCTTCTAGAAAGGATTTATTGTCGAAGTATTTTGCTCTTAGCACCCTGGACAAGATTGACTCCGGTCTTTGAATGATTCGCCAACTTTGTTTGGCAAGCATGGCCCTGTTGAATATCTTGAGATCACGAAAAGCTAAGCCTCCCTCTCTTTTATGTTTCTGCATTTGGTTCCACGCAACCCACGCTATTCCTCTTTCCTGATTCGTCTTACTCCACCAGAACTGCCTAATGATCGCCTCCATTCTGTCGCAGATACCGTCCGGAAGCTTAAAGCATAACATGGCGTACGTTGGAATAGCCTCGGCAATTGTTCTGATCAATATCTCTTTTCCTCCTGGGGTAAGTGTACGTTCCTTCCATCCTTTCAAAACTGTGCTTAATCTTTCGAGTAGTTTGTTGAAAGACACTGGTTTATTCCTCCCCATCGTGATAGGGAGTCCGAGGTAGCTATCGTACTTGGAGACCTCCACCATACCACAAGACTCAAGGATTTGTTTCTTCGTAGCAGCCGTGACTTTCGCCGAGAACACTATCGCTGATTTCTCAACGTTAATTTTCTGTCCCGAAGCTTTGCTGTAAATATGTATAATCTGTAGTAGCGTAGCTAGGTCCTCCAATTTAGCCTGTACAAAAAACAAACTATCGTCAGCAAAAAAGAGGTGGGAGACCTCCGGTCCCCCTCGCGAGGCTGTGACTGCTGCTAACTCCCCCCTTCTAACTGCAGCGGACACAGATCTCGATAGTACTTCACTGCAAATTAGGAAAAGGTACGGGGACAAAGGGCACCCCTGCCTCAACCCTCTCTCAGGGATAACGTTCCCTGTGATGGCACCGTTTCTAATAAAACTGAACTGGACCGAATCTAAACAATTAGAGACCTGACCAACGAACTTTGGTCCAAAGCCAAGCCGAAGGAGAGTTTCTCTAACAAACCTCCATTCAACGCGATCGTAGGCTTTACTCATGTCCACCTTTAATGCCAAATACCCTTTCTTCCCCTTCTTACGCGTTTTGAGTGAATGGATCATCTCAAAAGCTGTGAGAATGTTGTCCGAGATTAGGCGGCCTGGCACGAAGGCGCTTTGATTCTCGCTAATAATGTTAGGGAGGACTCTTTTTAACCGATTGGCCATTGCTTTAGCAACAATTTTATAGATAGTAGTACAGAGACTAATGGGCCGAAAATCACCTGGCTTACGCGGCTGTTTCACCTTTGGAATCATGGCTAGTAGGGTTTGGTTGTGGTCGGCTAGACTTCTGCCATGATTTAGTATTCCCAAGCAAGTAGCGGTGACACTGTCGCCAACTATGTGCCAGTATCTTTGAAAGAAACCAGCGTTAAACCCGTCTATACCTGGTGCCTTGTCCGGTGCCATCATAAATAGTGCATCTTTAACTTCTGCTGCCGTATACCCAACCTCCATGGATTTCCGTTCCTCATAAGTAATACTCTGTTGGACGTCTTCCAGGGCTGCCTGGATGTCGGCATCATTGGCCTGGTTCGTACGGAATATGCTCAAAAAGTGGTCCTCGAGGATTTTAGTTACCTCCTCTTCGTTCGTGATCCATCTCCCCTCAGCATCCTCAAAACCTTCAATAGTGTTTTTAGCTCTCCGAATTGTAGCTTGTTTGTGAAAAAACCTGGTATTTCGGTCTCCGTACTTGAGCCACTCAACCCTTGACCTTTGCCTCCACATAATTTCCTCGTTGACTAGGAGGGAGTTATACCTTTGCTCGACCTGTTTCTTTCTCCTCCATCTGTCTTTGGATACTGGTAATTTCCATAAACTTTCCAGCTCTTTCCTGCATTCCAACTTCTGTTTTTTGACTGACCCAAACACTGTTTTATCCCAAATCTTGCATCCCCTCCCCAAGACGCTCAAACGATTCTGTAACTCTACCCCCCGTGTATTTTCCCAACTTTCCTTAATAAAGTTGTCAAACTCCTCGTGTTTCTGCCACATTTGTTCGAACTGAAATCGCCTCCCACTGCTGACTTGTGTGCCCCTACCCCACTGGAGGCATAACGGCCTGTGATACGAGTTCGGCCAGGTCAGATTCGTAACCCGTGCCCCTCTATGTTCATCTCGCCATCTCACTGTTGCCACTACACGGTCCAATCTTTCTCGTATGTTCCCCTCGTCCCTGTTATTATCCCACATAAACGCTCCCCCTTGGAAGCCCAAATCATGAAGTTCGAGTTCGTTCAGCACTCCTTTGAAGTCAGCGACCTGGCTGTAAGTAACCTCTTTGCCCCCCTCCTTCTCTTCCCCTGACATAATGGCGTTGAAATCGCCCATTACCACCCAAGCTTCGTTTGGACTAATTCTCAGCCGGCGTAGGAGTTCCCAAGAGAACTTTCTGTCCTCCTTGACCGGGCTGCCGTAGAAACCTGTGAAGTGCCACGACTTGCCTCCTTCTTCTACAACTATGGCATCGATGTGGTGAATCGTGGACTGCCTCACCGTAACACTTAGTGAGTCTTTCCACATTAACCCTAGCCCTCCTTTTGTTCCGTTCGGATCCACGAAGAAACCCTTTGCATACCCAGTCTTTTTGCATACTTTCATCATTGTTTTCCGGTTCACTTTGGTTTCCATCAAGAAAACCATATCGGGCCCTTGCTGCTTCACTAAGTCATGAAGCGATAGGACCGTGCAGGGGTTCCCAAGCCCCCGCACGTTCCAGCTAAGGACATTCATTGTGCCTGGCGGGGCTGCTGGGCAGCCGCCGCCAATTTTGCGTTTAGAGATTTAGAGGCTCTCACCGCCTTGTTGTCTGATTGAATCGCCTTCTCCTCAACACCTTTCCCCGCCCTTATTGCACCGAGGTATCGCCGCTCCATCTCCAATTGTTTGTTTCTCTTTGCATTCTCTTGAACTTGGACCGTGTTTGGGCTCATGTCTGGGGCAGTCTTCCTTTTTGGGGATGCAGGCCGGACTTCCACCGGATCCTGAGTTTCCTTCCCCGTGTTTGTAGAACGGGTTCTTTGCTCCATCTCCTTCGGCTGCGTTGGCCCCGTGGCCATCTCTTGGACTCCGTTAGGCTTCCCTGACTGCACGTCCTCCTCTGTGTTCGCTTCTGTTCCCGCCCGAGTACCCTCTGGGTTCTTTTCCACCGTCACTTGATGTGCAGTTTGGTTCGCCACTCCTTTCTCATTTATGGGATCCTCGACCATCGTTTCCTCCAGGTTCTGATTAAGATCGAAGACACCCGCACTATTTCCCGTGCTGTTCCCTTTCTGCACCGGTTCCTTCCTGTTCACGTCTGTTTCCCTCCCTTTAGTAGTTTTAGTTGTGTTGCTTCGACCCTTCTTTGGTGGTTGGAATAGCATCCAGTCACCATAACCCGCCTCCTCCTCCGGATCAATTGAACTCAACTGTTTGCATATGTTGCTGTGATGGTCTAGATACCCACACCATTTGCAGACTGACGGGATCCTTTCATACTTGAAATCCAACCAAGTTCTCTCCTTCTTGATGTTCACATATACTCCCCTAGGCAGAGCTTCGAATAATGGCATGCGAACCCGAACCCTCACGAAATTTTCCAGCCCCTCGCTATCAACCCTAGGATCCGACTCCAGAATTTCACCCACATTCTTCACTGCTTTCCTCCCAGCATCCTCAGTGGTTAGGTGAATGGGAAGGCGGTGAACCTGGACCCACACATCCATAGTTTCAAACCTAGGGTTTTCCGTTTCATCCCCCAACACCCACGGTTTTAACATCAAGATTGCACCTTCAAAAGACCACGGTCCACCCGAGGAAATACGATCCCTCAGGTTTTTGTTTGGGAATTTCAACAAGAAAGTATTCCTACTCGCATAGTAGAAATCTATTTGATCACCTTTTGTCCATATTCGACGAAAGAAAGCTTTGACTGATCTAGGGTTTACCTCAATACCCGTGAGAAGCTTGGCGATCAAACACCATTCGAACCCCTGCTCCGCCCTACTGCAGAACTCGTCTTCAAACTCGATCTCGGTAGTCTCTTTCGGCGTTAGCCGGAGAGTCTCGAACACGGCCGTCGCTTCGTCCATCGTCTAGGGTTTCTGTCTCCACAATATGCGGAGAGACTCCACCGGCAAATTTTGGATAGTATAGCTTGGAAACTATTTTAGATAGTATAACTTGGCCCCCTACTATTCCCTCTCAAAATTTACCAGCTGACAATGTAGTACCACCACATTTGTTTGGAGCGACCAATTCCAAGCCTAAAGGAAGAGATAAAAAAAGGGGAAGGCGATTGCAAGCTCTCACAACGACGCATTAGCCCAGCAAGTGAGAGCTCTGGTTGGGTCGGACCAACAAATTGCAGCTGACACATGGTCCAGACACACAATTTTACTCAAGATGAAAGAGGAAGATAACAAAGCTAGGCGAGCAGACAAAGTGCAATAAATAATATCTATGGATTGCTCAGGACTTAGCCCTAATACACAAACATATTGGTCTCATACGAGGGTAAACGTCCTTGCAAGCTTGATGCCTTGCAAACTATTTGGAGATGAAGATGAATCGTCATTCAATGGTTCAATCAACCTTGGTGATTATTGAATGTCACCATTTTCAAGTGTTGCATTCCATTGCTTCAGCTAGTTGAGTATTTTAATTGAACTTCTTAGTTAATGTTTTTTTTCCTTACGAATAGCACAATGATGTTTGTATTTCTTTTAGTTGAACGTTTGCTTTGATTGTTATATTTTATTTTACTTCAGTTGTATTTTCACCTCTTATTGGAATGTAACATTTTTTTTCTTTTTACTTTTTATGTTTTCTTTAGATGTTTGCGAATTAATTTCAAAATTTTATTTCCCCTAAAAAAAATTAACACCGTATTGAATATAGTATTTATAAGATAAAATTAATTAATAAGACTTTAAATTTAATATTATAGTTAATATAAATATCAAATAGTAAACTTACAATAAAATAATATAAGAGGGAATAAATAGTGTTTTGACTATTGTAGATAATAGGGTAGGATTGTAAACATTAGGAGTATTATTAGTTTGTTAGAGGTGGGACAAGAGGGGGAGGATTCACCCAACATTGTGGATGGTCTCCACCCCACTCTCTTTCTCTCCAGAAAGTTACATTCACCCACCTATATACCACTCTGATTCTTCTCTTCCCGTACAATTGACTTTTTTGACCCGTTTGCCGGTCATTTTGACCGGGTGATTTAGATTGCAAAACGATACGATATTTTGATAATTCTTTTCACTATATTATAGAACAACTTTTACTCTACAATACCATGAAAAAATTATCAAAAAATTGTACCATTTAGCTATCCAAATCACCGGGTCAAAGTGACACAGTGAATAGTGGTAAAAGTCATAATGGGGAAGAGAAGAATCAGAGTGCCATCACCCTCGCACCAATCCTCTGTTTTCTTTCTATTTTCAATCATTTGTTTCATAAATGGCTGTTTCTCGGTTCAAAGGCTTCGAAAAGCGCCCAGAGCTCCAATTCACCGGCGACGATCCCGCCGGAATCGGACTCCGGGCACTGGAATTCCCCTCCTTGGAGGAAGTTCTCAATGAAGTCCAGTGCACTGTGGTATCAGCAGTTGGGAACCACTTCTTTGACTCTTATGTCCTCTCTGAGTCAAACCATTTTGTCTATCCTACCAAGATCATCATAAAAACATGGGGGACTACCCAGCTCTTGATATTCCCCAGAGGTAGCTTTATATTCCCCAAACCACAACCGTACCCTCACACAGCTTCAAAGAAGCGGTCATGTATCTGGAAAAGAACATGTATCTGGAAAAGAACATCCCCACCAATGGGACAGCATGTGTGATGCCTTCCAAGATGCCATCTCACTCATGGCATGTGTTTGTTGCATGTGATGACGTGTTGTACATGGACGACGACACGTCATCATCCATGTACACTGTGGAGGCCTGCATGACTGAGCTTGATCAGGTCTCAGCCGGAAAGTTTATCCGGCGGCCAACTATCTAAAATTACATGGAAATCAATATCCATCTATTAAGGATAGCATTCCTAGGTAGAAAGAACTGCCACATAACTAGATGAGAATGAAAGAGACCAAATCCTTCATACTTCAAAATGCTTTCTCTAAGGCCAGTGCACACTTTCATATAAATCCCCACAATGATGAAATTATATCGCTCAAATTACAGCAACCATGAACTACTGCTTTCAAATTACAGCAATACCAGGATTACTTTGAGGCTTTTAGCCCTCCTCTATAGTGATAAATCCCTCAGAGCTTAGAAAGGGTAGAAACATTTGAACTTCAAGATTCCCGCACCATTCTTTGTGAAACATGGTTCGACAAAACTACTCGGGACAGGCATATCAAGATCAAGAGATCAAATTGGGAGTTGAGACAACAAGCAACTCAAAGATAGCCAAGTATGAAATACTCTTTTTCCGATCATATAAAGCAAAATACCACTCAACATCTCCTGCACCTTGGTTTTAGAGCTACACTGCTATTTTGGAGTCATATGGACACACCATTAGTAGTTAATTATGGTCTTTGATTATGAATTCTAACATATTTACAGGTAACTTGTGCGTCAACCTACAGCAAGCATACCACCACCCAAAAAAAAATATATATATTTGGGCGTTTAAAAGCTTCTGAATGTATCTAGTAGACTAGTACAGTAATTTGTCTGTTTATTACAGTTCAACAGTTATCTTGCACACTGTATCCGAACAGAAGCAAGAGAAAAAGCATCAGGAACAGGATACGGGAACCAAAATCCATTTAGTTGCTTGTACTTTTAAAATCATTTGTAGAGACCGAAAAATTCTCCATGATCCCAATCTGAGTCAAGTTTCTGAAATCTTCGTGGACTTTTGGGTGACTTATTTTACCTCTTTAACATGGTACACTCAAGGTTGTGAAAAGGTCCTCCTCCTACTAATACTAATACTACTAATAATAATAGTAATAATATTATTATTGTTATAATAACAATAATAATAACAATAATAATAATAATAATAATAATAGTAATAATAATAAGCTGTTCTGAAAATCAGAATGTAGACAACTAACTCACTCTCAAATTCTGCCACTGCATGCACAGCATTCCTTCTTGATTTACCCTTGATTCTGTGTTGTTGCATCGCCAAACAAGACACGGCATAAGCTGAATGAACACAGCAAAATCATAGAACAACTAGAAACACAAGATCAGATTGAAATGCCCTGCTACACCAGTGTACCATAACATTAAATTGGCCGACCAGGCAAGTGTTTCCTGCATTTTTACCTTAAACCCTTCCATAGAAGAAGAGGCAAATCAAGTTGAATACCTAAGGTTTGGAGACCCGATTTATATTTCGAAATTTTCCTCCAAAACCCTGCTTCCCGGGAACATGCTCTCCGTCAATCAAACTCCAACAACAAGTAATAGAATTATATCAAACATTTAACAAGTCAAACCTCTTTCCAGATCATCTCAGTAAACATCCAAGTGATAAGTGGTAATCAACCACAACCTATGTATGCCCACAGTCTGCCTGGTAATAAGTTCTTGTGTGCGGAACCTCATTTTTGTGTCTCCATAAACAAAAAGATCATACTGATAGTAGCAAAAACATGTAACACATATTCTCTTGTAAACCTTCTGTCCTGCATTATCCTATCATCTCCTTTCCGTATTCTCAAGATAAAAGGTACATATCATACTGAATTGCTCGACACAAAGGGGAGTCCCCTCTCCCATTTTCGTATTGCTTATCCATAAGAACCCCGTATTGTAAACTCCTAGAAGTCTCTATCATATTCAAATATTACTGTTACATCTTAAACAAAATCTTTAATTTCATGTCCAAAGAGAAACAAACAGACGTGGATTCAAGATATTGCCTAGCATGAAAAATCAGTCATTCAAGTATTTCTTGTTCCTTTCACCTATTCTATTTCTTTCTCAATCAACTCCAAAAGAAAACTCAAGTAGTCCCCCTACACGCCACTCTTTTCGGCCTTGTCCCAAGCTTTCAAGCTTCATTTCTCTTCCAATTTACTACTATAAGATAGTCACTCGGAATGATATGAAGTGATATAATCATAATGATTACAATCTCCCAAAACATACATCCTTCTTAGACTCTAAAATGCATCGATCAAAGTTGCTAGAAACATAAAGGAGCCCTGTCTAGAAGAACACTCTGTGAACATATCTCCAGTAATGTTCAATAACCTTGGCAACTACGTTTAACCTTATACCACATATACTGAACCTAAAAACTACCATATGTCAGCCCAGAATATACCCGGGGTCAATCAAGGACAAACTACATCTTTTATAGGCAAAAAGAATATAATTAAAATAATCATTTTTCTGGTAAACGAAAATACTAAGAGAAACTTTGACACCTTTCGCCAGCCCTAAAGTTCCCGCATCCCAGGGAATCTGCCACAATTGGGTAAGGAACTAATTGATAAATCAAGTTCTAGTGAGCCCCAAGCACAACATATATTTGTACATCAATTAAGATGGACAATAAATTCACTATATAAAGGAACCAAGTATCTTCTCATTCACATTGATGCTTTCACCCTTTTCCATGTTTACCATCTTCATTAAAATATTTAGTTCTTTACAGTAAAATCATCTCCAAGTCAATGCATGTTGAACAGCATCACCTCATTTATAATCATCCCAACTTCTTTGCCCTACCGTTCAGAACGTCACTACAACATCAACTATTAAATTCATTTAATCAACAAAGCACCTAACTGAATTAGGTACTATACTCCATTGTCAATCGTACTTTCTCTTGAAAGCTCAAATGCTTCAACCCAGTGTTGAAGGTGTTACCAACATGTCTATCAATTACTGAATTCTCCTTAAAGATGCGGAGTACTAACGGCTAGACTGTAAGACCACATGCACCTTAATTGAATATATAGGATAGGTTGGAGGGTAAAACTCTCAAACATTAGTGAGAGGGGCTTTAGCCTTCATCTAAAGATCGAGAGGTGAAGCCATTCGACCAAAGTGAGGTAGGTTTACCTTTGAGTAATTACGATAGTTCGAGACCAATCCTTGGACCTAACTCACTCCCTGTCGGTCCAAGGCATAAGGCCCCTCCGTACCACCTTAGTCGATGGATAGATAGATTTGAATCTTGTGGATCAATCCCGAAAGACCACTTTTTTTCGTCTAAGGATGCCTAATTATCCAGAAGCTCTCGCACAAGAGTGAGTCAGGCGATATCAAGACAGTGACCTAGGAGGCAAACTTAACTCCTAGAGCCAATCCTACAGACCATATCAAGATAGTGCTATAGGATGCAAACTCAGCTCCTAGAGCCAATCCCCACACCAATCTGAAGCATATACCTAATTCTGATTTCTTTAACCAGTGCTGTAGAGGTGGTATACATTTCTTTAACTAGTGCTCCAGAGTTGGCATACTTTTTATTTTAGTTTTACTGGTGTTACTGAGTTGGTATTACTTCCCCCCAAGAACTCTCTTATTGGTATATGGATTTTTGTGGTATACCCCAATCGCTGGAACCCTCGAGCAAGAGCACAGTATACGAAGCACTGGAGCACAAGCTCGAATTAATGAATACCAAGCATTGGAGCAAGAGCAGCGGATAACAGAGGATAACAAAGCGCGGATAACAAAGGATTCAGTGCGCTTACTCTCATTATCCCAGAAGCTCTTCCACAGCAGCAATTTGGCAATATCAAGACAGTGCCTTGGGAGGCAAACTCAACTCCTAGAGCCAATTCCACAGGCGATATCAAGACAGTGCCCTAGGAGGCAAACTCAAGTCCTAAGGCCAATCCCACAATGTCATGAAGCATATACCTAACTCTGAATTTTTTAACCAGTGCTCTTGAATTTGTAAACTTATCTTTAACTAGTGCTCCTGAGTTGGTCTACTTTTTATTTTAACTTTACGATGCTCCTGAGTTGGTGTACCTTCATTACCTTATTCTCCACTTCAAACCCAGAACATACAAATTCACACAAGTCTTAAATATGAGCTCCAAAACACTAAGGGAAAGAGATCAACGTACATAGTCCCAAAAGTTTACCTTAAGTTACAATCATATTATTCATCCATAATACTTTTACCCTTTCTTGGGCCTAATCTCTTAGGTCTAGCAAACCTACATCAATTCTCCCTTCTTGTAGAAATGATAACCAGAAACTTACTGTCACTAGTAAAACTCTTCATCTTTTTCGGCCTCTTCTCCTTCTACAGAATTTATTTCTTTTTCTTTCCATTGTAGTAACCAGGAAAACATCTCATAGAATATTATTTTATCTACAGTAGCAAATCCCAGCATTGCATCATTGCTACTCCCGCATGTCAATAGAAGGAAGACCTTCTGTTCATTTCTATAACTAGCTATATAGCAATGTTATGATTATACTAGCTATGTAGTAGCCATAAAACTAGCTATATAGATGCAAGATTTTACTATATAAATGACATTAAAAGGCATCTAAGTATGTTTTCTTAATGTTGCCCTCGTTGTCAACTTTGCCTTAAATGTTTCTTCGGTACTTTCCACACATCTTCAGAACAAAAATTCCAATATGTTTCCTACTCTCTAGTGTCAGTAAAACACAATCTCTCGTTCTTTCTCCACCACTTCTTTACAGCCAAAACCTCTAATTAATCAAACTTTTTTTGCTTATCTCTTTATCTTGAAAACCAGAAGACCTAGTTTCATACAACAAGGTATTTCAAAACTCTAAATCACAACTAACGGAACTAGGTATTTCAAAAGCCTTCCAGATCATCTAAAGCATTTTCAAATAGATGCAACAGTTCAAAATAACTGGAAAACTCATTCAAATCCATAATCACTACTACTGCCTTATACTCAACTTGGGGTAATTCATTCCCCAATCTTACCAGTTTCTTACCAGATCTTACAAGTTTCTTCAGAATATGTAAGACTGCTCGGTGTCCACAAAAATAAAATCCCTCTTCATTTCACATTTCGTTTCTCAACGTTTTCCTCTACTTATGCTAGCCTTTTTATCTCTACCTACAAACCATAACATCTCAGTTCACACAACTATAATATTTGATACCTGGGTTCACACAAGTATAATATTCGAAACCCACCAGTCATTTAAATGTATAATTTTCTACTGACGTCCTTAATAGCTTACTCACAATATGTTGAATTGCTCATTGTCCATGAAAAACACAATCCCTCTTCGTTTCACCTTTCGTTATCAAAATTTTCCTCGACTTCTTCTAACTTTTTTACCTCCTCCGACAAAAGATAACATTTGGATTCACACAACTACAAAATTTTAACCCAACCAGACATTTAAATTGTAATTTTCTACTGATGTCCCGCTCAACTTTTCTAAATCCAGTTGTCCACACCTTCCCATGCATTTCCAAAATACGACTCTCATACAGTGTCCACAAAGTACTATCGCGTTTCCAAACACGAACTTTTCTTTTATCACGTTATCCATTTATACCTCGGAACATCTTTTCTCCATTTCTTAAAACATGAAACAACTAAGTTTCAAGATCTCCATTGTCCTTACTCCAAAACACAACTAGACTAAGTTACGTTCATGGAAGTGCACGTCCCAACCACTACCAATTGGTATACTTACCAGACCAAAATTCAAACAACAATAGGAGATAAAGACTCAAGGACACCACAAGGGACCTAGGAATTTACCTAGAATGTTCAAAAAAAGTTAAACCTTACGGAGATAAAAGCTGACTATGTCATTCTACCCCAGCTCAAATGCCCTTGTCTACCAAAAATGAGGAAGGAAATGGTAAACTCACATACTTCATGGTGTCATGGGGCCCGCCCGCGCTTGAAATCGGTCCGGGCCGGACTAAAATGAGCTAGGCCCAGGCCCCGACCTCCCCCTCCAACACTTGAACCGGCCCGGCCCCCAAGCCGGGGCGGTTCCACTTAGCCCCCCTCCCCGCCCCCCCGCCCCCCCTTAAAACGGTACCATATAGTATTTTTTATTAATTTATATATATTTATACAAAAAATATATTATTTAATATATTAATGATAAATGTTATGCGGTCCACCCGGCCCCCTCAACCCCCAGCCCCCATGGGTTTTTGGCCCGGGACCGGGGGTTCAAGACCCGGCCCGGCCCCCTCTAACACCGGGCCCTTAACCTGGCCCCCCCCCCTCCCAACCAGCCCCTGCTAAAACCCGGCCGGGTCCCTGACACATACTCTTCCATTGCCTCTCCTAACCAATATTTTATATAGTTTTATTTCCATTATAACATTCAAAACTAAATCACTAGTATTTCCAAGAATATTTACTAACTCCACACTTCCAAATCCCAACATGTCATCAATTTTACGTCAGAATCTGAATGTTCCATAAGTTTATCTTTGGGAAAAAAGGTTAATGGATGCAAAATTTTGAAATAAATTCAAAACCACAATAGGTATTAAAATATATGTCTATCAACTACCCTCCTCCGTAAACGAGCTTAATCCATTTCTCCTTATCTTCCAAACAACAAAAAAAAAAGTCTTCAAACATGTCAGAAACCCAAATGTCCAGAAAATGTAGTTCCTCTATCCTTCTTCCATCTAAATATTTTCAAAAACCCGTGACTTGCAGATTCACACCACTCAGTATTCTGAAATCCGAAACACGACTAAATGAAACTAAGTCCAAATGAAACTAGGTAATAATATATATATATATTTGTACACTGCCATCCTCCTAAAACCTTGCTTAATTCTATATAATGCTTCTTCCGTAGCCATGCATCTTCAAAACATGTTTGAAATGCTAAAAGGACCCTCCTGTTTTGAAAATGGTAACCGAACTAGCAAACACCAACCAGTACAACTTTCCACGTTCGTTGTCAGCTTCCTCACCTATTGCATATTCGACTTCTTTTTATTTTAGCATCCAAAACAGTATTACAGAGCATATTGCGTAGTCCATAAACCAAATTGTAACGGACCAAACGTACATCATTTCTACTCTAAAATCTCAAATAAAAAAATAAATATACACACACACACACAAACACACTCATTTGTTATGGGTTTAAGGTTTAGGGTTCAGAAGGCATTTAAGTTTATAATGCTCAGTCCATTAGATTGACCATGCAATTCTTCTACCTTCCGGATTCCCAAACGTGTCCAGAACATGTCCACTCCCTAATTTCTGGGGGAAATGCACTTGTTCTTTCTTCATTTACGGTTTTTCTCTAAAGCTTCTCTAGTTCAGCAAACTTTTTTGTTCCCTTTAGTCATTGAAAACAAAAAAATCTAGATGCACACAGTTCTATAATCACTCCAACAACTACTCACAGAAAATAGGTTCACAGAGGTACAAGTTTTCAACACTACGCTTATACCAGATTGGTCTTGTTCCTTTACTCCAGAATAGTTTATGCAAAGTTCCCCCTGGCACTCCAATTCAGAAGACCATTTTTCTTTGGATGTAAACTCATCTCGTCCCATTTCAGTTTACTCTCCTTTTCCATATGCCATTTTTCATTTAATTCCAGTCCAGAAAACAGTACCAAGCACATTAATTCTTCATCCTAAAACAGAATCATATGTACTTCAGATTCTCAAAAGAAGGAAATCAGACACCTCCACTTCTGTATCCAAATTAGTACCTCTGATGAGATCTACCAAAAACTATCAGAATTTGCATCCTCAACCATTCTGAAAACCACTCTACCTTCTTATCATTGACCCAACCAACCCTGTGAAATTAAGTACAGAAAACATGGTACATTAACCCGAGAGTTTTCCACACAAATTAGTTCCTATGATACAAGATCCACCAATGAAATATCAGAATCTGCATCCTGAACTTTTCTCTCCAGTCTCAGCCTACTTTCCGCTTAATCCAGAGCAGCACTAGAAAGCAAATTACTTAATCCCTACTCATTTTAATCTCCTTTTCATATGCCATGTTTTCATCTAAATCTAATATCCAGAAAACACTACCAAGCACATTAACCGTCCATCCATACCAAGTTATCCAAAAAAAAAAACCCTCATATTTACTGCAGATTCTCAAAAGAAGGGAATTAGAAACTTTCAGCTATGCACCCAAATCAGTTCCTCTGATGCAATATCTACCAACAAAAAATCAGTATCTGCATCCTCAAGTTGTCCCAACACATGTCAGAGCTTTCCCATGAATATTCAAATGAAGAACACAATCTTCAAAGCTCGTTGAACTCCCAAATGCTAATGATACCAATGCCTCTTCCTTTCTCCACCTTTCTTTTCTTATCAATATCCTCTGCTAATAACTGTTAAGCCTTTTCTCCAGGTGCCCTCTTGGCCACCATCAATACAACTTTCTACTCCAATTCATAGTACCCTTCTCTTCTACATTAAGGAGACTAAGAATGGTGACCCCCACTTGTTAAATCCGCCTCTTACCTATTAAGTTTCCTCAATATTTGACTTATTTTTCTCCGCAATTGTAAGGAAATAGACCCAAGAAGCTAAAAGAGAACGAGTCTTTTTTGTTAGGAGGAGGTTCTGTCCGGAGAATAAAAAAGTTCAAAATCAGAGAAGGTAAATGAAAGCATTTAAAAAAACCTTTTTGAAATTTCACCAATCAAAAAAGGTTAAATTCACAATACGTTCCCACATGTATTATAAAAAAATTGGTCCCTAGAACATGCTAAACAGCCTTACGTCCACAAAATACACTCATTCCATTCTCATCCTCCTTTGGGGTTACCTTTATCCTTATTCTTGCTCTCTAATCCATCATCAAAACCGTGGCATCTGAGTTCACAAATCTCTATATTGGAACTCCAACAATAACTCGTGAAAACTAGGTTCATCACAAATTCAAGTTCCCAGCACCTAATTGTGCCATACTGGACACGATAAGAATGAACACCACAATATATGGACACGATAATTTACACAAAATAATTACAGAACGGACATTGGCAATAATTGTACTCTTTTCTCTAGATAAAACTTCACGCCTAACGCCATAACATCCATTCTTTGAATTTCATGGACCCACATATCAGAAAAATAGAAATGAAGAAGATAACTCTCCCAAGTAAAAACATTTCGTCTTCCTGTTCCAGTCTACTGTCCTTGTGCATTTTCTTTTTTAAGAAGTCATTCTAGTATCCACAACAGCACCTAGAAGCAAATTACTAAATCCATACTAAAAAATCCCAACGTAGCATCATCTCCACTCGAACACACTAATAATTACCGACCAACGTACCATCATCTCTACTCCAGAGCATGAAGCAAGCAAGAAAATTACATTTTTCTACAACAATCACAACTTTGCCTTACTGGCTTCTCAGTAGCTTCCCAGATAGCTTAAACATTTATAGTTCCTTTATTAGCATGGCCGACACCTTACAGTCTCCTTACGTTTTTTATCAATTGCTTATTACCCGGTCCTATGATTTCCTTCTCTCTCTATTTCTTAAACACAAGAACATCTAGGTTCACCCCACTTGAAAATTTCAATTGCCAAAGACAGCTAAACTAAACTAGGTTCACATAACTCAAAGTTCTAAATGCCACTATTGTGCCAAAAACATGTCCTTGTTACTGGCCCAACTTTCAATATGAAATTAAGTATATACAACACAAAACATTGACCAGGGTACTTAATTGTCAACAAAAGTATGGCCATTAATGATGTTTAGTCATTCCACCTGGTGATTTCATAGGATTACCGCTATCAGCATTCAGTCTACCTTCCTTAACCAATTCAAAGGGTGTTTCTTATACAGTGACAACCGGATTTTCAAACATGCGCCAACACACCATGCTCTTCCTTTTCCATCATTCTCTCCTACTCCATACATTGTTCCTTTTCCATTCTAGGACCCCAAAACAACGTCTTCAAGCATAGCACTCAGTCCGTGCTACCCAAACCCAACAAAAAATGTAACCTTATCAGAAATCTCGACCGAAGGAACAACATCATGACTTCATTTACAAAACTAGAACCGTGGGTGCAAAACTAAACAATAAATAGTAAAATCATAGCTAAACCTTCCTATAACCCAAAGTGCATCTTCAAATAACAACAATCAATTATTTTCCACAAATTGCAATATTATTCGTTCTCTCTGATTCTCCGAAACCATGACATCTAGGTTCACATATCTCTAAATCTGAACTCCAAAAATAACTTGTTAAAACTAGGTTCACCACAACTTCAAGTTCTCAACACTTAATTGTACCATACAGGTGGTAATCTTCATGCAAAACACGCTAAAACAAAAAGAAGCGACAACACGATATATGAGCAAAATAATTTACATAAACATTTTACAGCACGGACATTGACAATAATTGTACCCTTTCCTCGAGATAACATTTCACGCTTAAACTGCCGTAACATTCATTCTCTCTTGAATTTCATTGACCCACTTCTCAGAAAAATAGCCAGGAAGAAGATAACTCTCCCTAGTAAAAACGTTCCTCTTCCTGTTCCAGCCTACTGTCCTTGGTGCATATCTTTCCAAAGAAGTCACTCTAATATCCAGAGCAGCACTTTGAAGCAATTTGCTTATCCACACTACCAAATCCCAGTGTAGCATCATCTATACCCATTCACACTACCGATTACAAAAGCCCAATGTACCAACATCTCTACTCCAGAATCTTAAAAGTACGAAGAATATGCTTTTTTAACAACTTTGCCTTACTGGCTTCTCTGCACCTTTCCAGATAACCTTAACACTAATATTTATTTTATAAACAAGGTCGACACCTTATTAAACACAAAATACACTCTACCTCCTTTTTTCAGTTATTGCTTATTACCTGGTCCTCTACTTCTTCTAAAAATGATTTCCTTCTCACTATTTCATAAAGATATGAACACCAGGGTTCACCCAACTCGAAAACCACCTTCCAGTGATAACTAAACTAAACTAGGCTAACGTAACTCCAAGTTCCTAATGCCATTATTGTGCATTTGTGCCAAAAATTACTCACCTAACGAACAATATGAAATTAAATATCGACAAAACGATACATTGAGCCGAGAGTATTTCTTAAAACGCCTTCAATAGTAAAGCCATCAATGATGTTTACCCATTCCACCGGTGATTACGTCAACCTTCCTTATCCAATTCAAAGGACCATTCTTCTTATACAGTGACAAACTGACTTTCAAACATATGTCAACAAACCGTCCCCTTCCTTTCTCATCTTTCTCTCCTACTCCATACATTATTTCTTTTACCGTTCTAGGACCCATAAACAACATCTTCAGGCATAACACTCGGTCTGTGCTACCCAAAACGAACAAAGAATGTAACCTTAACAGACATCTCAACCTAAGGAAAAACAACGTGACTTCATTTTCAAAACTAGCACTGTGGGTGCAAAACTTAACAATTAGAAGTAAAATCACAGTAGGAGGTATAGAGGGTTTTAAATACATGTTTTACAAGAACCCCACTCCTCAACTTCACTTATCCATTTATCTATACCTTCCCATATCCCAAAAATGCATCTTCAAAATACCAACAACCCAGTATTTTTCACAAATCGCAATCCCTCTTCCTTTCCCCACCATTCTTTTTGTCACCTTATCCAGAACTGTGAGAGAAAACTAGCCAAACCAGGTTCCCACAATCGCGAAATTTCCTATAGCCACCATTACCAAATTGGTCTTATTACCCAACCAACAAACCAACAGCAGAATTAGGAATCATCAACAACACTAAATGTAACCTCAAATTTGGGGCTTCAGAAATAGGAGTAATATAGGCCATTGTTCCATACGACCATTCCACTTGGCTGAGGAAAAATGAATACATAGATTACGAGCAGAAAATATAAGATTCTCCTGTATCAATACCGATGAATGTGACTGGTAATGGCACAGCTAGCAGCCGACTGCTCTTCCTACTGCCAATAGGGTTGATGACAGAATAAACTACTTGGGCTTCGTTTGGTCGAGATATACTGGGATATGAGGTAGGATATGATGGTACTGGAGATAAGTGAGTTTGAGAGTGTTTTAAACTTTTTTGCACTCCCACTCTATCCCAACACATTCCTTATATGGCTTATACCACCCCGGCAAATTTGAGAGTGTGGGGATAAGACTGTATAACATATACTTGTTGCTTATACTGCACCCAACCACGGGATAAATGACTAAATTTATAAAGTTATCCTTATCACACTCCTTATACCTTACAAAACAAGGCCTTAGTCGATGTCCCCTTTCTCGTTCTTGGTTGGTCTATTGCGAAGAACACAACTACGAAACCTAGAGAAGATAAGGGACATGATGGTTGTCAGTTCTTGAGAGATACCCCAATGATCAAACACATAAAGGAAATCCTTTCATAATGATATTAAGATACCTATGCATACGTTCTTGGTCATTCAAAGGCATTTTTTTCTCAATTTCCAGGATTTCGGCTAATTCCATACCAAGAAAAGAACGAGCCCAATGCATCCTATCACCTATTTTGTAAGCAGACTCCTACACTTCTGGGCAAGTAATACCAACTAAAAGGAGAGCTGGAAACACGGGCTGAACTAGCATGCATTTTTTCTTACTAGGCTGCAACCTCATGCAAGGAAATAACCCTTGAAATAGTTATTGCGCCCTTTAAAAATATACAGTACTTGAGATAGCAAAGAAAAGATGGTTATAACTGGGACATCGTGCCTTTCTAGTCCTTGAAAAAATATCCATTCTAGTATCCATCTATTAAGGATAGCACTCCCAGGTAGAAAGAACTACCACATGACTAGATGATAATGAAAAAGACCAAAAGGTCTCCCTGGGACTTGGCTTGCCCAAGTCCTTCATACCTTAAATTGCTTTCTCCAGAGCACACTTTGAGGCTCTGAGCCCTCCTCTATTGGGATAAATCCATCAGGGCTTAAAAAAAGGGGTAGGAACTGAAACATTAGAACTCCAAGACCCTCACACCATTCTTTGTGCAACATGGTTCGACAAACTACCCAGGACAGGGATAACAAGGTAAAGACACGAACTTGGGACAGCATTCAACTTAAAGATAGCCAAGTATGAAACATTTCCTATCATATAAAGCAAACTATTATGCAACAACAGCTCCTGCATGCTGATTTTAGAGCTATACTGCTATTTTGGTGTCACGCGGTTACACAGTCAGTAGTTAATTAAGGTCTTGGATCATAATTCTAAACGATTACAACATTGCTTGTATTCATATTTGACGCACATTTCTAAATGATTTACAAGTATTACTTGTGCTGTGAACCTACAGCAAGCATACCGTTACAGCAATACTTTAAACTCCTAGAAGTCTCTATCATATCCGAATATTTCCGTCAAAACTTCTACAAAAACTCTAATTTCCCGTCCAAACAAACCAACAACTATATAAGAACTCATGTCCCAAGAGACGTGATTCAAGCCTAGCATGAGAAATCAACTATTCAAGCATTTCTTGGTCCTTTCGCCTATTCTATTTCTGTCTCAATCACTACAAAGAAGACTCATCAAGTCACCCTACACGCCACTCCTTTCAGCCTCGTCCCGAATTCATTTCTCTTTCAATTTACTATTAATGTTTCACTCGGAACGATGTGAAGGGATATAATCATCACGAATTACAATCTGCCAAAACATACATACTTTCTTAGATTCTAAGATGCATCTATCAAGTTGCGAGAAGAATCATGCAACCTTGCCTAAAAGAACACTCTGGGCACATATCTCCAGTGATGTTCAATAACCTTTACAATTTCGTTTAACCTTATACCACATACTAAACTTAAAAACTATCATAAGTCAGTCTTTCTAGAGGCAAAAAGAACAGCATTAAAATACTCATTTCCCGGTGGAAAAAAAAAATACAAAAGAAAAACTTTGACACCTTTCACCAGCTCTAAAGTTCCAGCCTCCCAGAGAATCCACCGCAATTGGATAAGGAACTCATCGATAAATCAAGATCTAGTGAGTTCCAGACACAACATACATACATACATCGAATAAGAATCATTCACAATGATGCTTCCACCCTTTTCCATGATTACCGTCATCATTAATATCTTTACAATGAAATTATCTCCAAGTCAATGCATGTTGAACAACCTAATCCCATTTAAAAACTCATTCCAACTTCTCTGCACCACCTTTAAGAACCTCATTACATTATCAACTACTAAATTCATTTAATCTACATATAACCTCCGTGAATTAGGTACCATACTCCAATGTCATTCGTACTTCCTCTTGAAAGCTCAAATGCTTCAACCCAGTGTTGAAGATGTTACCAACATGTCTATCAATTACTGAATTCTCCTTGAAGTAGCGGAGTACCAACACCTAGACTGTAAGACTTCATGAACCTTAAACGTAGCTTTGCAGTGACAACCTTGATTGAATGTATAGGATATGTAGGAGGGTAAAACTCTCGAACATTAGTGAGGGGGGCTTTAACCTTAATCTAAAGATACAGAGGTGAAGCCATTCGACCAAAAGGAGATAGGTTGAAGACATTAGACCAAAGGGAGGTAAGTTTACCTTTGAGTAATTACAATAGTTCGAGCCCAATCCTTGGACCTAACTCTCTCCCTATCGGTCCAAGGTACAAGGCCCCTCCGTACCACCTTAATCGATCGATAGATCGATTTGAACCTTGTAGACCAATCCTGAAAGACCACTTTTTCATCTAAAGGATGCCTAATTATGCCAGAAACTCGCACAAGAGTGAGTCAGCTTATATCAAGACGGTGCCCTAGGAGCTAAACTCAGCTCCTAGAGCCAATCCCACACCGTTATGAAGCATATACCAAACTCTAAATTTTTAAACCAGTGCTATTGAGTTGGTATGCTTTTGTTTAACTAGTGATTCCCACAATTTCCTTTATTAACTTATATTCTCCACTTCTTCTAACCCACAACTTACAAATTCACACAACTATTAAATATGAGCTACAAAACATTAAGAGGTAAAAAGATCTACGTACACGGTCCCAAAAGTGTACCTTAAAAACAATCATTATTCAGCTATAATACTTTTAGCCCTTCTTGTGGGTACTTGATTAGGTCTACCAAACTTACTTTAATTTCCCTTTCTCGTAGAGATGATAATTTAAGAAGCTTTCTCCCGCTAGTAAAACTCTTCATCTTTTTTGGCCTCTTCTTCTACATAATTTACTTATTTTTCTTTCCATTCTAGTAACCAGGAAAACATCTCATAGATAATTATTTTATCTACAGTAGCAAACCCCAGAACATTGAATCATTTCTACTCCCGCATATCAAGAGAAGGAAGACCTTCTGTTCATTTCTATAACCTATGTAGCAACGCCATAACTATTGTAGCTATGTAGTAACCATGAAACTAGCTATATAGATGCACGATTTTACGATCAAAAATTATAAAGAGACATTAAAAGGCATCTAAATATGTTTTCTTACTGTTGTCAACGTTGTCAATTTTGCCTTAACTGTTTCTTCGGTCCTTTCCACGCATCTTCAAAAACAAAATTCCAATACGTTTCCTACTTCCTGGTGTCAGTAAAACACAATCTTTATTCTTTTCCCACCATTTCTTTACAGCCAAAACCGCTAATTAATCCAATTTTTTTTCTTCTCTCTTTATCTTAAAAACCAGAATACCTAATTTCATGGAACTAGGTATTTCAAAACTCTAAAATACAACTAACAAGAACTAGTTTCATATAAGTGCAAGTTTCCAATACGACAATTATTCCAATTTGATCTTGTTATGCACCCATCTACAGTTGTACACTAGGAAAAGAAGAATCAAGTAGCACGATATATGGACCCAAGAACCTCAGAAATGTTCACAAAAGGAGAGCTATCAATGATGTATTTATTCTTTCCCCTTGCCAATTTTGTGAACATATCAGCTTAACATTCATTCCTCTAAAATTTCCAATTTAAAGGGTCCTCGTCATCTGAATTTGAGAGTGATGACCGCTATGTCAGCGAAACTCATCCAATTCCTTTTTTTTGTCTTCCTCTCATCCAGGGACGGACCTAAGTGGAAGTCAGCACTCAGCAGGGGCCATGGCCCCCCTATAGTTGAAAAAATAACCAAATTACCCTCAAAACTTTTGGATAATTACCAAATTATATGACAGCCTCCCCTACATTCAATAAAATACAGTGGACTTAAATGTATATTTTTGTATTTAACATGGCCCCCCTAAAGAATTTTTTTTGGGTCCGTCCATAATTTACATGATCCTCTCTCAGTTATAGTATGAGAAAGAACGTTAACAAGCGTGTATTTCCTTGCCACTACTGAATCCCAGTACCACATCGTCCCTACTCCAGAATCTCAAGAGAAGAGAAAAGCCTTCCAGTTCAACTAAAACATTTGTCAAATAGACGCAACAATTCAAAATAACTGGAGAAAAAGGCATTCAAATCCATAATCACTACCACTTCCTTATACTTAACTTGGGGTAATTCATTTCCCCAATCTTACCAGTTCCTTCTGAATATGTAAAACTGCTGCGTGTCCACAAATAGATACCTCTTTATTTCAAATTTCGTTTCTCAACGTTTTCCTCCACTTCTTCTAACATTTTACCTCTACCTATAAACCATAACATCTGGGTTCACACAACTATAATATTTGGAACCTACCAATCATTTAAATGAATAATTTTCTACTGACGTCCTTAACAGCTTATTCTCAGTATGTTGAATTGCTCAGTGTCCATGAAAAACACAATGCCTCTTCGTTTCACCTTCCGCTATAAAATTTTCCTCGACTTCTTCGAACCTTTTTACCTCTTCCGAAAACAATATCTGGGTCCACACAACTATAAATTTTAACCCAGCCAGACATTTACAAAAATCTACTGATGTCCTGCTTAACTTTTCTATATCCAGTTGTCCACACCTTTCCATGCATTTCCAAAATATGACCGTCATCCATTGTCCACGAAGTACTATCGCGTTTCCAAACACGACCTTTTCTTTTATCACGTTATCCACTAATGTCTCAGAACATCTTCTCTCTATTTCTTAAAACATGAAACATCTAACTTCAAGATCTCCACTGTCCTTACTCCAAAACACAACTAAATTAAGTTCCAATACCACTACCAGTTGGTATCGTTACCTATCAAAACAACAATAGGAGATAAAGACTCAAGGACACCACATGGGACTGAGGATTTTACCTACAATGTCCAACAAAAGATAAACCTTACGGAGATAAAAGCTGATTGTATCATTCTACCCCAGCTCAAATGCCCTTGTCTACCAAAAATGAAGAAGGAAGTGGTAAACTCCCCCTATTAGAACACATATTCTTCCAATGCCTCTCCTAACCAATACTTTATATAATTTTATTTCCATTATAACATTCAGAACTAAATCACTAATAGTTCCAAGAATATTACTTATTCCACACTTCCAAATCCCAACATGTCATCAGTTTTATGTCAGAATTTGTATATTATATAAGTTTACCTTTGGAAAAAAGGTTAATGGATGCAAAATTTTGAATAAAAAATCAAACCCATATTCAAATATATGGCTATCAACTACCCTCCTCCTTAAACGTTCTTAATCCATTTCTCCTTATCTTGCAAACAACAACAAAAAAAGTCTTCAAACGTGTCAGAAACCCAAATGTCGACAAAACGTAGTCCCTCCTTTCCTCAAAGTCTGTTTTATTATGCTATCCCCTATTTCCCTGTCCTTCTTCCATCTAACTATTTCTAAAAACCCGGGACTTGTAGATTCGCGCAACTCGGTACTCTGAAATCCGCAACAACTAAATGAAATCATATTCAAATGACTTCATTTTTCCAACACCACAATAGAAGCAAATTGATTTTATTATGCAAACTTGGTAAATCCATTAAACTAGCTCAGCCAAATGAAAGGAAACTAGGTAATAAGATATATCTTTGTATGCTACCATCCTACTAAAACCTTGCTTAATTCTATATAATGCTTCTCCCGTTGCCAAAACAGGTGTGAAATGCTAAAAGCACAAAAGATATAAACTCATTTCTCCTTCTTTCGTGTCATTACACATCCTCTACTTTTCCTTCTATCTTTTCTTAATATATCCAGGACTTCCGGGTTCTTCACAATCATTTCAATTCTAAAACAGACTATGGAACCATCTTATATCTCACCAAAACCACTAGGAGAAAACTACTAATACAAAAGTACAAGTAGTCTAAGATAATACCCTTAGGGTAAAAAACACTCCCCCCCCCTCAAGTTTGATGAAAATACACTTTCACCCTTTCCTGTTTGGAAAATGAAGGGGTGAACGGTGAAGTGTCTTTTACATTTAACTTATTTAGCAAAGTGTATAACCGCTGATTATTTCTTTAGCATTTCCTACATGAAAGATTTTAGGCTTTTCCAATCCAAAGTGCATTCTTCTTCCTGCTCCGGTTAAAAGGACTCTCCTGTTTTGAAAATGATAACCGAACTAGCAAACACCAACCAGTAAACCTTTCCACATTCTTTGTCAGCTTCCTCACCTATTGCATATTCGACTTTTCTTTTTTTATTTTAGCATCCATACGAACAAATTGTAACGGACCAAACGTGTATTTTACGTATATTTTTACGTATATTTTTTCAAACTTTGGGGCCCCAAAATCATTTCTCGCCTTAGGCCCCCAAGTGTCGTGGGCCGGCTCTCTCTCTCTCTCTCTCTCTTTCTCTCTCTCTCTATATATATATATATATAGAGAGAGAGAGAAAGAGAGAGAGAGAGAGAGAGAGCCGGCCCACGACACTTGGGGGCCTAAGGCGAGAAATGATTTTGGGGCCCCAAAGTTTGAAAAAATATACGTAAAATAGTATGTTAAATTAAACATTTGTAGACTTCTAATAGTTATGTGTAAATTATGATATTCATGTTAGCTATAATTAATGTTCTTCAAACTTAAAATTTTCCGATAAAAACAAAAAAAAACAAAATTCTCACATTCGTCACCAATGAGATTCGAACTTGAATCAAACTTGTGGCAAAAGCAATGGTCACCGCTAAACTGACATACTCTTCATTTAAAGTTTACATCGAAATATATAATTAACTGAACTATAGCTATATTAAAAAAAATTACAGTTAGTACACGGGGGCCCTGCCGGCCCGGGGGCCTAAGGCGGCCGCCTCGACTGCCTAGCTATAGGGCCGGCCCTGTATAATTATATAAGGTATAGCAGTTATGTACTTTTTGTGGGTTCAGAAGACGTTTAAATTTATAATGCTCAGTCCATCACATTGCCCATCCGATTCTTCTACCTTCCCGGTTCCCAAACACGTGTCCAGAGCGTGTCCACATAGTAATTTCTGAGGAAATATGCACTTTTGCTTTCTTCATCTACAGTTTTTCTCGAAAGCTTCTGTAGTTCAGCAAACTTTTTCATTCCCTTTAGTCCTCGAAAACCAAAATAGGTAGATACACACAGTTCTATAATCACTCCAACAACTACTAACTGAAAATAAGTTCACACAGGTACAAGTTTCCAACACTACGGTTATACCAGATTTGTCTTGTTCCTTTTAGTCCAGAATAGTTTATGCACAGTTCCCCCTGGCACTCCAATTCAGAAGAAAGATAAATACCTAGTAAACTCATTCTAAGCCTATTTCGGTTTGCTATCCTTTTCCATATGCCATGTTTGCATTTAATTCCAGTATCCAGAAAATAGTACCAAGCACATTAATTCTTCATCCCAAAACATAATCATATGTACTCCATCAGAAATCTCCAGTTCTATACCCAAATTAGCACCTCTGATGAGATCTACCAAAAAATATCAGAATCTGCGCCCTCAACCATTCTGAAAACTAACTCTACATTCTTATAATTCACCCAACCAACCGTGTGAAATTAAGTACAGACAACATAGTACATTAACCCGATAGTTTTCCTTAAAACGCCTACAATAGTATATCCATCAATGATGTTTACCCATTCCACCTGGTGGTTTCGTAGGACTACCGCTATCAGCATTCAGTCTACCTTACCCAATTCAAAATGCGCTTTCTTATACAGTGACAGCCGGATTTTCACACATGCGCCAATAAACCGCCCTCTTCCTTTCTCATCTTACTCTCCAACTCCATACATTATTTCTTTTCCATTCTAGGACCCATAAACAATATCTTCAAGCAAAAGCGCTCGTCTGTGCTACCCAACCCTAACAAAGAATATAACCTTAATAGAAATCTCAACCTAAGGAAAAATACAATGACTGTATTTTCAAAGCTAACACTGTGGGTGCAAAACTTAACAATTAAAGTAAAATCACAGTAGGTACAGAGGGTTTTAAATACAAGTTTTACAAGTACACTACTCCTCAACTTCACTTATCCATTTCTCTATACCTTCCCACATCCCAAAAATACATCTTCAAAATACCAACAACCCAGTATGTTCCACAAATCGCAGTCCCTCTTCCTTTCTCCACCTTTCTTTTTGTCACCTTATCCAGAACTCTGAGAGAAAACTAGCCAAACCAGGTTCCCACAATTGCAGATTTCCTACAGCAACCATTACCAAATTGGTCTATTACCCAACAAATCACAGCAGAACTAGGAATCATCAACAACACTAAACAAGGAGCCATAAATGTAACCTCAAATTTGGGGCTTCAGAAATAGGAGTAATATAGGCCATCGTTCCATATGACCATTCTAATTGGGTAAGGAAAAACAAATACATGACATTTGGAAAAATATTTTGGTAGTCAATATATAGGGGATTTTGGAATTAGAATGACATAGGTCATTGCTCTATAAATTTTGGAATTAGAATGACATAGGTCATTGCTCCATGGACTTATATTAATCGGATAAGATATATTGGAATATGTTCTTGTTTGTTTTCTGTTCGAAAAAATTGGGCCAATGCGGAATGAGATATTGTGTAGATCGTCATTCCATGGAATTGGCCATGGAAAATTTACTTTGGGAAGGGAGGGTAAGTTTTTTGGTAGTAGTTGGCGGGGTTCAAAAATCAGGCCTTGTGGAGACGAAAATGATATAGGTCATCACTTTTGTGGGATTTTTAAGTGGGTAATTGATTCTGCAAATGCTTGATGCATATCATTGTGGTGGTCATTTAGGCCTAAAATATTTGGAAATGATATTGGTCATCATTCCGTACTATTGTTCTAATTAACTAAGGAAAACAAAATTCATGAAGTTTGGGGAATATCTTGCGGTGCTTATTTGGATTAAAAAAATAGAGCATCTAGAAAGGAATCAGAAACTTTCAGTTTTACACTCAAATTAGTTCCTCTGATACAAGATCCACCAATAAAAAATCACAGTCTGCATCCTCAACTTTTCTTCGCTCCAGTCTCAGACTACTGTCCCTGTGCATATTCCTCTTTTAAGAAGTCATTCTAGTAATTCAGAATAGCACTTGAAAGCAAATTACTTAATCCGCAGTACTAAACCCCGACATATTCATTTTACTCTCCTTTTCCATATGCCATGTTTTCATCTGATTTTAGTATCCAGAAAACACTACCAAGCACATTAATAGTCTATCCATACAAACAAATCCCAAAAAAAATCATATTAACTGCATATTCTAAAAAGAAGGGAATCATAAACTTTCACCTTTGCACCCAAATCAATTCCTCTGATGCAATATCTACCAATAAAAAAATCAGAATCTGCATCCTCCACTCTTCCTAACACATGTCAGAGCTTTCCCGTGAATCTTCAAATGAAGAATGCAATCTTCAAAGCTCATTGAACTCCAAAATGCTAATAAAACCAATACCTCTTCCTTTCTCCACGTTTCTTTTCTTATCAAAATCCTCCACTAATAAATTTTAAGCCTTTTATCCAGTTGACCTCTTGGCCAATATCACTAAAACTCTACTCCAATTCAAAGTACCCTCTTCTACATTAAGGAGACAGAGAAATGTGACTCCCACTAGTTGAATCCGTCTCTTCCCTTTTAAGCTTTCTCAATATTTGACTTGTTTTTCTAAAGAAATAGACCCAAGAAGCTGAAAGAGAACGAGTCTTTTTAGTTAGAAGGAGGTTCTGTCCGGAGAATAAAAAAGTTCAAAATAAGAGTAGGTAAAAGAAAGCTTTTAAAAAAACCTTTTCAAAAGTTCACCAATCAAAAAAAGGTTAACTCCCTGTACGTTCCAACACGGATTAAAAAAAATTGGTCCCAAAAACATGTCAAACAGCCTAACGTCCACAAAATACACTCCTTCCATTCCCATCCTCTTTTGGGGTTACCTATATCCTTTACTTCTTTTGTTCTTATTCTTGCTCCCGAATCCATCAAAACCATGATATCTGGGTTCACAAATCTCTATATTTGAACTCCAACAATAACCCGTGAAAACTAGGTTCATCACAAATTCAGGTTCCCAACACCTAATTGTGCAATACTGGTGTTATTCTTCATGAAACACACTCTAAAACAAAAACAATGAACACCTATGGACATGATAATTTATACAAAATAATTACAGAACGAACTATGGCAATAATTGTACCCTTTCCTTAAAATTTAATGCTTAATTGCCATAACATTCATTCTTTGAATTTCATGGGCCCACATCTCAGAATTATAGAAATGACGAAAATAACTCTCCTAAGTAAAAACATTTCCTCTCCCTGTTCAGCCTACTTTCCTTGTGCATTTTCTTTTTAAAGAAGTCATTCAAGTATCCACAACAGCACCTAGAAGCAAATTACTAAATCCATACTAAAAAATCCCAACGTACCATCATCTCCACTCGTATACACTAATAATTACCAACATTCAATGTACCCTCATCTCTAATCCAGAGCATGAAGCAAGCAAGTACATGTTTCAACAACAGTCACAACTTTGCCTTACTGGCTTCTCTGTACCTTCCCAGATAACTTTAACATTAATAGTTCTTTTATTAGCATGGCCATACAACTTATTATAATCAAGATACAGTCTCCATACATTGATTATCAATTGCTTATTACCTGGTCCTCTTTACTTCTTCTTGGAATGATTTCCTTCTCTCTCTATTTCTTAAAGACAAGAACCCCACTCGAAAATTGGAACTGCCAGAGATCGGTAAACTAAACTAGGTTCACATAACTCCAAGTTTCAAATGCCACTATTATGCCAAGAACATACGTCCTTGCTACTCACCCAACTTTCAATATGAAATTAAGTATCGGCAACACAAAAAATTGACCCGAGTACTTAAATAACAAGAGTATGGCCATCAATGATGTTTGGCCATTCCAGCTGGTGATATCATAGGATTACCACTATCACCATTCAGTCTACCTTAGCCAATTCAAAGGGCGTTTCTTGTACAGTGACAACTGGATTTCAAACATGCGCCAACACAACATCCTCTTCATTTTTCATCTTTCTCTCCTACTCCATATATTCTTTCTTTTCCATTATAGGATCCAAAAACAACATCTCCAAGCATAGGATTACCACTATCACCATTTAGTCTACCTTAGCCAATTCAAAGGGCGTTTCTTGTACAGTGACAACTGGATTTCAAACATGCGCCAACAGAACATCCTCTTCATTTTTCATCTTTCTCTCCTACTCCATATATTCTTTCTTTTCCATTATAGGATCCAAAAACAACATCTCCAAGCATAGCACTCAGTCCGTGCTACCCAAACCGAACAAAGAATGTAACCTTATCAGAAATCTCGACCAAAGGAAAAACACCATGACTTCATTTACAAAATTAGCACTGTGGGTTCAAAATTTAATAATAAATAGTAAAATCACAGTTACACCTTCCCATATCCCAAAAATGTATCTTCAAAATAACAACAATCCAGTATTTTCCACAAATTACAATTCCTCAACATTTTCGTCCTTATCCGTTCTCTCTGATTCTCCGAAACCATGACATCTAGGTTCACATATCTCTAAATCTTTACTCCAAAAACAACTTGTGAAAACTAGGTTCACCGCAACTTCAAGTTCCCAACAACTAATTGTACCATACAGGTGTAAATCATCATGAAAAGCGTGCCAAAACAAAAAGAAGCGACAACACAATATATGAGCATAATAATTTACATAAAAATATTACAGCACGGACATTGACAATAAGTGTACCCTTTCCTCTCGATAATAATTCACGCTTAAACCTCCGTAACATTCATTCTCTCTCGAATTTCATTGACCCACTTAGAGGAAAATTGCTTCATCCACACTAGCAATGAAGAAGATAACTCCCCCTAGTAAAAATGTTTCCTCTTCCATTTCCGCCTACTGTCCTTTGTGCTTATTCTTTTTAAAGAAGCCACTCTAATATCCAGAGCAGCACTTAGAGGCAAATTGCTTCATCTACACTATCAAATCCCAGCGTAGCATCATCTTTACTCATTCATACTACCAATTACAAAAGTCCAATGTACCATCATCTCTACACCAGATTCTCAGAAGTACGAAGAAATAAATATACCTTTTTCTACTATAACTTTGCCTTACTGGCTTTTATGTACCTTCCCAGAAAACCTTAACAATAATATTTTTTTAAAGCATGGCCGACACCTTATTAAACATAAAATACACTCTACCTCCCCTTTTCAACTATTAATTATTACCTGGTCCTCTACTTCTTAAAAAGACTTCCTTCTCTCTATTTCATAAAGACAAGAAAATCAAGGTATACCCCACTCGAAAACCAACTGCCCGTGATAGCTAACCTAAACTAGGTTAACTTAACTCCAATTTTCTAATGCCACTATTGTGCCAAAACAGATGTTCTTATTACTAACCCAACCAATATGAAATTAAAAACCGACAACATGACACATTGACCCGAGAGTTTTTCTTAAAATGCCTTCAATAGTATAGCCATCAATGATGTTTACGCATTGCACCCAGTGATTTCATAGGACTATTGCTATCAACATTCAGTCAACCTTCCTTATCCAATTCAAAGGCCCTTTCTTATACAGTGACAACCGGATTTTCAAACATGCACCACGAAACCGACCTCTTCCTATCTCATCTTTCTCTCCTACTCCATACATTTTTTCTTTTCCGTTCTAGGACCCATACACATCATCTTCAAAGCACTCAGCCTGTGCTAAACCTTATCAGAAATCTCAACCTAAGGGAAACACCAGGACTTCATTTTCAAAAATAGCACTGTGGATGCAAAACCCAACAATTAAAAGTAAAATCGCAGCAGGTATAGAGGGTTTTAAATACATGTTTTACACGCAACCTACTCCTCAACTTCACTCCATTTATACATCCCTTCCCATATCCCAAAAATGCATCTTCAAAATACCAACAACCCAGTTTTTCCGCAAATCGCTATCCCTCTTCCTTTCTCCACCTTTCCATTTGTCACCTTATCCAGAACTCTACGACAAAACTCACCAAACCAGTTTCTCCCAATCAAAAATTTTCTTACAGCCACACAATACCAAGTTGGTCTTATTACCCGACCAACAAACCTACAGAAGAAGTGGGAATCATCAGCAATACTAAACAAGGAGCCATGGTAATCGGGCAAGGAAAATGAATACATGACATTCGTGTAAATATGTTGGTAGTTGATATATGGGGTCGGGGATTCTGGAATTAGAATGACATAGAAAATCGCTCCATGGACTTAAATTAATCGGGTAAGATATATTGGAGTATCTTCTTGTTTGTTTTTTCGGTTTGAAAATATTGGGCCAATCCAGAATGAGAGAGATTAAGTAGATCGTATTCTAGTTGCTATGGAAAATTTAACTTTATCAAGGTAGGGTAAGCATTTATCTGGTGGTTATTGGGGTTCGAAAATTCAGATTTTTTGGAAATGAAAATAAAATAGATCATCATTTTTGCGGGATTCTTTTAAGTGGGTAAGGTAAATTGATTCAGTAAATGTATGATGAATATGATTGTGGCGTTCATTTAGAACTGAAAATTTTGAGCCATCTATAATTGGAAATGATATTGGTCGTCATTCTGTACGATTGTTCTAATTAGCTAATGAAAATTTAATTCATGAAGTTTAAGGAATATCTTGGTGGTGTTTATTTGGACCAAAAAAATATTGGGCATCTATAAGGGAATGAGAAACTTCCAATTTAGCACCCAACTTAGTTCCTCTGATGCAAGATCTACCAGTAAAAAATCAGAATCTGCATCCTCAACCTTTCTCTCCTCTCTCAGCCTACTGTCTTGTGTACATTTCCTTTTTCAGAAGTCATTCTGGTATCCAGAGTAGCACTTGATAGCAAATTACTTAATCCGCACTACCAAATCCCGACATGTTCATTTGACTCTCCTTTTCTATATGCCATGTTTTCATCTAATTCTAGTATCCAGAAACACTACCACGCACACTAATTCTCCATCCATGCAAACAAATCCCTATAAAAACATCATATTTACCGCAGATACTCAAATTAAGGGAATCAGAAACTTTCAGTTTTGCAACCAAATTAGTTCCTCTGATGAAAGATCTACCAATAAAAAATCAGAATCTTCATCCACAACTTTTCATAACACATGTCATTGCCTTTCCATGAATCTTCAAATGAAGAATGCAGTCTTCAAAACTTGTTGAACTCCCAATGCTAATGAAACCATTAAACGACATCTATTGATAGTACAGTTCCCTGATCACTTAGGCCTACCTATGTTAATGTACAGTTCCCCGTAGCATTCCCATTTCAGTTACTCTCTTTTCCATATGCCATATTTTCATCTAATTCTAGTATCCAGACAACAGTACCAAGCCCATTCCTTCTTCATCCATACAATCATATCCCAATAAAAGCATCAAATTTACTCCTGATTCTCAGAAGATGGAAATCCTGAACCTTCCGTATCGCACCCATAATAGCCCCTCTGATGCAAGATCTACCAGTGAAAATCAGAATTTGTATCCACATTATAAATAAATCCATTCTCCCTCCCTTTTTCACCTATTTCTTATTACCCTGTCCACTACTGCTTTAAACGATTTTCGTATCTCTATAATTCTAGACAAGAACATCTAGGTTGACCCCCACTCAAAAATTAACTGTCAGTGATAGCTAAACTAAACTAGATTCACATAACTCCAAGTTCCTAATACCACTATTGTGCCAAAAACTGATGTTCTTATTACTCACCCAACCAACACTAAGAAATTAAGTGTTGACAATGACAACACGATACAATGACCCAACTCCCAAGAGTTCTCCTTAAAATGTCTAAAAAAGTATGGCCATCATCATGTATCATCTTGCATTCCACGTTCCTTGTCCATTTTCAAGGGCCTTTCTAATACAGTGACAACCAGATTTTCAAACACGCTCAACAAACCGTCCTCTTCCTTTCTCATCTTGCCCTCCTACCAAAACCCAAGAAATAATGTAATCTTAGAAAACCGAAAACAGTGATTCACAAAGTTCAACAATTACTCCGAGCCAACAACTAACTCGAAACAGTTTCCAACACCAAGGATATACCAGACTACTCACTCTCATTAATCATCCAACAAACGCTATAAGAAAAAGAATACCCACTGTAAAACACAACCTTGGGATTGTTCTAGGGTTACGTGTGTTTTTCATAAGTCTGAAAATTTTGGGCCTCCAAAAGTCGAAATGATATGTCATCATTCGATAGGATTGTTCAAATTGGCTAAATAAATTGACTTCATAAAGTTCGTTAAAATAATTTGGAGATGAAAATTTGGAGCTTTGAAAAAAGCAAGTTCACACAACACCACGGTTACGCCATTAATCATCCAACAAACACTAGGAGGAAACGAATATCACCAGCTACTCATAGTACAGTCCCCCCCCCCCCCCGATCACTTAGGCCTAACTGTCTGAACGTACAGTTGCCCCTGGCACTCCAGTTAAGAAAACCTTTTTTATGAAAGATGGCAACCGAGCAAAACTCCTCTTCCCATTTAAGTTTACTATCCTTTTCCATATGCCATGTTTTCATCTAATTCTAATATCCAGAAAACAGAATCAAGCACATTCATTCTTCAACCATACAAACATATCCCAAAAAGACATCAAATCTACTCCAGGTTCTCAGAAAAAGGAAATTACATAATCCACAATACCAAATCTAACTGGAGCATTATCTCTACTCCTTCACACTACCAATTACAACAGTACAATATCATCTCTTGAAGTACAAAGAAATAAATATACCTTTTTATACTTCAATCAAAACTTAACCTTACTGACTTCTGTACCTTCCCAAAATAACTTTAACATGACATTTTCTTCCAAGTAAAACACTTCCTCTACTCCAGCTTACTGTCCTTGGGCATATATTTTTCAAAAGAAGTCATTCCAGTATACAGAACAGCACTTCGAAGTAAATTACATAATCCACAGTAACAAATCCAGGCTTAGCGTTATCTCCACTCCGTCACATTACGAATTACCAAAGTACAATGTACCATCATCAATACTCCAGAATCTCCTAAGTAAGAAATAAACATACCACTTTCTAATAAAATCACAATTTTGCCTTGCTTATTTCTACCTTCCTAGATAACTATACGAGTAATTATTCTTTCAAAGACATGGCTGAAACCTTGTTACACTCAAAATACAGAATCCCTCTTTCAGCAATTGCTTATTACCCGGTCATCTACTTCTTCTTAAAACTACTTCATTCTCTCTCTATTTCTAGGTACACCCCACTCGAAATTTTCGATTGCCAGTGATAGCTAAGCTAAACTAGGTCCACATGACTCCAAATTCAAAATACAACTAGTGTGCACAAAAACATGTTCTTATTACTCACTCAACCAATACTATGAAATCAAGTATCGACAACACAATACATTGGCCCAAGAGTTTTCCTACCTCAGTATGTCAAAAGTATGGCCACCACTGATGTCTAACCATTCCACCTAGTGATTTCGTAGGATTACTGCAGTCAGCATTCAGTCTACCTTTTCCTCATCCAGCATTTCAAACATGCGCTAACAAACTGTCTTACTTTCTCATCTTTCTCTCCTGCTACATAAATTGTTTCTTTTCCATTATAAGACCCATACACAACATCTTCAAGCATAGTACTCAGTCTCTGCTACCAAATCCCAACAAAGAATGTCATCTTATCCGAAATCACAACCGAAGGAAAATTACCTTGACCTCGTTTTCTAAATTAGAACTGTAGGTGCAAAACTTAACAATAAAAAGTAAAATCATAGTTGGTAAAGAGACTTTTAAGTTAATTTTTTACAAGTACCCTCTTCCTCAACTTCGTTTATCCCAAAAATACATCTTCCAAATACCAATGTCCCAGTATTATCCACAAATGGCCCCTCTTCCTTTCTTCACCTATCTTTTTGTCACCTTATACAGAACTCATAACAGAAACAAGCCAAACCAGGTTTAGGGGATCACAAATTTCCTACAGCCACACTAAACCAAATTGGTATTATTACCACACCAACCAATAGTGGGAGTAGGAATTATCATTTATACTAAACAAGGACCATCATTCCACGGGACCATTCTAATTGAGTAGGGAAAAATGAATACATTGACATTAGGGTAAGTTTGTAGGTAGTTTATGTATGGGGTAACTTGGGGCCCTCGGAATCAGAATGAGATAAGTCATCTCTCCATGACTTATTTTGATTGGGTAATGCATACTGGAATATGTTTGTGGTTGCTTTTTCTGATCCACAAAATTGGCCAATTGGAAACAATGTAGATCTTCATTCCAAGGAATTGTTCTGATTGGCCGAGGAAAATCGACTTCATGAATGTAGGGTAAGTACTTTTCTGGTAGTTATTTGGGTTAAAAAATTTAGGATTTTTGGAATTGAAAATGATATTGGTCATCATTTTCATTGGATTAATTTTGAGTAGGTAATATAAACTAATACGTGAAACACAGGGAAATGTTGGCGCTGATCAATCCTTGTGATGATTCTAAATGGATAAGAAAAAATAATAATGCAGGTAAATAACGGTGATGGTTATTCAAGATCAAAAGTTTTAGAGTTTTTGGGATTTAAAATGATATAAGCCACCATTAATTCAAACCACAACCAACGGAAAATATGTTCACAGCTACAAGTTTCAAAGACCAATCTTATACAAGATTGGTTGCATTAATCATCCAACAAACACTAGGAGAATAAAAAATACCACTATAGAAGGATCCCTATGATTTAATTTCAATTACCCACAAGAACAAGTATAGCACTAAAAAAAATTAGTAGGCTTTTCTCCCTTGATATTATGCACAGTTCCCCCTGGCATTACTGGTAAAACTCCTCTTCTTATTTCAGTTTACATTCCTTTTCCATATGCCATGTTTTCATTTAATTCAAGCATCCAGAAAACAGTACCAATCACATTAACACCCCATCCATAGAAACAAGTCCCAAAATAGCATCATATTTACTCCAGATTACCTTCAGTTTTGTACCAGTTCCACGGATGCAAGATCTAGCACATATCAGAACCTTCCAATGAATCTTCAAGAAGAACAGTCGTCAAAGCTCGTCAAAATCCCAAATGCTAATGAAACAAATACCTCTTCCTTTCCCCACGTTTCTTTTCTTCACCTTGTCCTCTACTAATAGCCTTTTCGGCAGGTGACCTCTTCGCCAACATCATTATCACTTTCTACTCCCATTCAAAGTTCCCTCCTCTTCTAAATTAAAAGAGAACTAAACGACGTGACTCCCACTAATAAAATCATGTCTTATGTTTAGGCTTTCTCAATATTTTATTAATTTTCCCCCGGGGTGCAAAGAAATAGACCCTTGAAGCTAAAATAAACAGTCTTTTTCATTAGAAGGAGATTCTGTCCGGGGAATAAAAAAGTTCAAAATCGGTGTAGGTAAAAGAGAACATTTAAATATACCTTTCATACACTTTCACCAAACAAAAAAAATACAATTTCTATACGTTCCCAAATACATTCAGATATAAGTCCCCAAAAATATGTTAAACAACCTAACATACACAAAATACACTCCCGCCTTCATTCCCATGATATTTTGTGGTTATCCCCTGCAATCCTTATTCTTTCTCTAATTCTTCGAAACCATGACATTTAGGTTAACACATTTCTCTATTAAACTCCAGAATATAACTTCTGAAAACTTGGTTCACCAGAAGTTCAAGTTCCCAGCGCTGAATGAAACCACGCTAGTGTTATTCCTCATTTAACAAACTCTAAAACAATAAAAATCAACACCGCCATATATACAATAGCTTGCCAAAAACTGTTACAGCACCGACATTGATAGTTACTGTCAGACAAATATCTCACGCTTAACGCCATGACATTCATTCTCACTCGAACAAATAGCAAGGGAGAAGATAACTCTTGCTGGTAAAAACACGTCCTCTTCCTGTTCCAGCCTACTGTCATTGTACATATTCTTTCAAATAAGTCATTTTAGTATCCAGAACAGCACTTTGAAGCAAATTACATAATCCGCACTACCAAATCCAACTGGAGCATTATCTCTACTCCTTCACACTACCAATTATCTAAATCCAATGTTTTTCTGGCCTATCTGTACCTTCCCAGAAAAGTATATCAGTAACTATTCTTTCAAAGCATGGCCCAAACCTTATTATAAACAAATACAGACATCTTCAAAATACCAATGCCCTGGTATTGTTTACAAATTGCAACCAGTCTTCGTTTCTTTACCTTCTTTTCGTCACCTTATCCAGCCAAAGGGGTCGCAAATTTCCTACCGACACACTATACCAAATTTCCAACAGCCACATCTTCATAATAACAATGCCTCGGTATTATCCACAAATCACAACCCCTCTTCCTTTTCTCCACCTTTCTTTTTGTCCCCTATCTGAAACTCATAAATAAAACTAACCAAACAAGGTTCATTAACACTAAACAAGGACCATCATTCCATGGGAGCACCCTAATTGAGAAAGGAAAAATGAATACATGACAGTTGGGTAAAAAAGGACAGATGATGTATGGTGTCAAAAATTTTGGGCTTTTGGAATTAGAATGAGATAGGTCATCACTCCATTGACTTATTTTTATTGGGTAATGTATACTGGAATATGTTCGTGGTGGGTTTTTTGTTCCACAAAATTGACCTATTGGGAACGATTTAGATCTTCATTCCAAGGAATTGTTCTAGTTGGCTAAGGACATCAACTTCATGAATGTGGGGTTAGTATGTTGTTGGCAATTATTTGGGTCCGAAGGCTTTTTGGATGTGAAAATGATATTGGCCATTATTGGATGTGAAAATGATATTGGCCATGGGAATATTTTGAGTGGGTAAGATAAATTGACTCGTAAATGTTTGGTGCATATTTTTTGGGGTGGCCATTGAGGAATTTACTTTTGAGCCTTCTAGAATTGGAAATGTTATCGGTCATCATTCCAGCTGTTCTGATTAGCCAAAGAAAATTAAAGTCATCAAGTTAGGGGAATATCATGGGTGCATGTGTCTGTTGAGGTCATTTGGCGCCTAAAGGAATTTCGAATGATGTAAGCCATCACTTCATGGCATTATTCGGATACGAAATTCCTTCTAAGTCAGTGACAGTTTTTCTTTGGCTGACAACCTAAAGCAACCCTTATCCTTCACCAATGCTTGGGACCATGGAAATATTTGAGTTCGAAAATTTAGGGCTTGGAAAAGGAAATGATATAGATCATCACTTCCACAAGATTAAATTGAGTTAAAGAAATTTGTTGCGAGTGTTGAGTACATACGATTGTTGTGGTCATTTGGTCCTAAAAAATTGAACCTTGTAAAAGTGGAAATGATATAGGTTTCATTTCATGGGAT
This sequence comes from Linanthus parryae, assembly GCA_023055425.1. NCBI lineage: Eukaryota > Viridiplantae > Streptophyta > Magnoliopsida > Ericales > Polemoniaceae > Linanthus > Linanthus parryae. The sequence continues at coordinate 119,074,501 of JALGPY010000004.1, read as the reverse complement.
TGTTCTAATTGGCTAAGAAAATAGAATAGGCAAAGGCGTCAGTGGTCATTTTTACGTCCAATTATTTTGGGTCTCTTAAATTGGAAATAAAATAGGTCATTACTTCCATGGGGTTATGTTGATTAAAGGGTAAATATTAGGTGCATCGGTTTATAAGGGTTCTTCAAACGGGATGATTTATAAGGTGCATCGGGGCATTTGAGAATGGAGATAATTTAAGTCATTACTCCACGGGATGATTTTTATTCGGTAAGCAGAACACTGAATACTTAAAGGTTTGGTAAATATGTTGGTGACGGTTGTTTTAGTTACAGAAATTCAGGGAATATGGAATTGTAGATAACATAAGCCAATTTGATTATTTTAATTGCATAAGGTATATTGGTTACCTGACTGTCGGGTGCATATGTTTGTGGTGGTCATTAGAGAGCCAAAAAGTCCAGATTCACACAGTTCTATATTTACACCCAGACACAACAACTGAAAGCAGGTTCACACAGCTACAAGTTTCCAACAGTTATACCAGGTTGGTCACATTAACTATCCAACAAACACTAGGAGTAAGGAAGATACAACTATAGAAGATTTTGTTTGTAAAATTTATAACCCCCACCCCCCCCCCAACCCCCCAATCACTTAGGCCTACCTGTCTTAATGAACACAGTCCCCCCTGAACTCCAATTCAGAAACCATTCTTTTGAAAGACGGCAACCTAACGAAACTCTTCCTCTTCCTGTTTCAGTTTACTCTCCTTTTCCATATACTATGTTTTCATCTAGTTCTAGTATCCAAAAACAGTACCAAGCGCATTCATTCTTCATCCATACAAACATATCCCAAAAAAAGCATCAATTTACTCCAGATTCTCAGAAAAGGAAATAAGAAACCTTCCATATTGCACCAAAATTAGTTCCTCGGATGCAAGATCTACCTATAGGAAATCAGGATTCGCAACTTCAACTTTTCCCAACACATGTCAGAACCTTCCCACAAATCTATAAATGAAGAACACAGTCTTCAAAGCTCGTTGAACTCCCAAAGGCTAATGAAACCTATACCTCTTCCGTTCTCCATCCTTCCCACAAATCTACTAATAACTTTGAAGACTTTTCTTCAGATGACCTCTTGGCCAACATCATTCCAACTTTCTACTCCAATTCAAAATACCCTCCTCTTCTACATTAAAGGAGAACTAAAGAAGTTGACTACCACTAGTAAAATTTGTTACTTCCCTTTTAAGCTTTCTCGATGTTTCCCTTGTTTTTCTCCTGAAATGCTAAAAATAAAACCCTAGAAGCTAAAATGAACGAGTCTTTTCCGCTAGAAGGAGATTCTGCCCAGGGAATACAAAGAAAGTTCAAAATCACCGTAGGTAGAAGAGACCATTAAAAATATACCTTTCCGACAATTTCACCAATCAAATAAGGTTACAATCCCTTTACGTTATCATCCTATTTTGCATAAATTCGGAAAAAGTATGTACCCCAAAACATGTTAAACAACCTAATTTGCACAAAATACACTCTTTCACTTTCATCCTCTTTTTGGTCAAAAAAAATTGTCATCCTCTTTTGTGGTTACATTTATCCTGTTCCAGCCTACTGTCCTTGGGCACATTCTTTCCAAAGAAGCCATACTAGTATCCAGAACAGCACTTAGAAGCAAAATACCGTCATCACTACTCCAGAAACTCCAAAGTACTAGTATGAAGATATAAATATACCTTTTCTACTACAATCACATCTTTGCCTTACTGGCTTATCTATAACTTCCCAGATAACTGTAACAGAAATAATTCTTTCAAAGCATGGTGGAACCCTTATTATACACAAAATACTCTCCCCCTCCAAGTTCAGATACTGCTTATTACCTGGTCCCCTGCATCTTCAAAACGAACTTCCTTCTCTCTATTTCTTGTTCACAAAAACATCTAGATTCACCATATTCAAAAATTTCAACTGCTAGTGATAGCTAAACTAAACAAGATTCACATAACTCCAAAATTCCAAATACAACTATTGTGCCAAAAAAAATATGTTCTTATTACTCACTCTTCCACTTTCATCCTCTTTTTGGTCAAAAAAAAATTGTCATCCTCTTTTGTGGTTACATTTATCCTGTTCCAGCCTACTGTCCTTGGGCACATTCTTTCCAAAGAATCCATACTAGTATCCAGAACAGCACTTAGAAGCAAAATACCGTCATCACTACTCCAGAAACTCCAAAGTACTAGTATGAAGATATAAATATACCTTTTCTACTACAATCACATCTTTGCCTTACTGGCTTATCTATAACTTCCCAGATAACTGTAACAGAAATAATTCTTTCAAAGCATGGTGGAACCCTTATTATACACAAAATACTCTCCCCCTCCAAGTTCAGATACTGCTTATTACCTGGTCCCCTGCATCTTCAAAACGAACTTCCTTCTCTCTATTTCTTGTTCACAAAAACATCTAGATTCACCATATTCAAAAATTTCAACTGCTAGTGATAGCTAAACTAAACAAGATTCACATAACTCCAAAATTCCAAATACAACTATTGTGCCAAAAAAAATATGTTCTTATTACTCACACAGCAAATACTATGAAATTAAGCATCGAAAACACGATGCATTCACCCAAGAGATTTCCATAACATGTCTACAAAAGTATGTCCATCAGTGATGCTTAGCCATTCCACTTTCTGGTTTTGTAGGATTACAGCTATCAACATTCAGTCTACCTTCCTTGTCCAATTCAAATTTCTTATAACAGTGACTACCGGAGTTTCAAACATGCACTGACGAACAGTCATCTTACTTTCTCATCTTTCTCTCCCACTCCAATGTTATTTCTTTTCCATTCTAGGACCCATAAATAACATCTTCAAGCATTGTACCCAGTCTGTGCTAGCAAACCTTACAAAGAGTATCAGATTATCCGGTATCTCCACAAAACTACCACTGTGGGTGCAAAACTTAATAATTAGAAGTAAAATCACAGCAGGTACAGAGGTTTTTTAATGTATGTTATACAAGTACCCTCCTCTTAAACTTCGCTTATCCATTTCTCTATACCTTCCCGTATCCCAAAAATACAACTTCAAAAAATCCCGAATTTTCAAAAAATCGCAATCCCTCTTCCTTCCTCCACCGTTCTTTTTTTGTCAACTTATCCAGAACTCTACCGAAACAAAGCCAAACAAGGTTCCCATAGTCGCAAACATCCTACAGCCACACTACCAAATCGGTAGTATTACCGAACCAACCAACAGTAGGAGTAGGAATCATCAACAACACTAAACAAGGACCCAAAATATTATCCTCAAATTTGGGGCTTCAAAGGTGATATAGGTCAGCATCCCATAGAACCATTCTAATTGAGCAAGGACAGATGAATACATGACATTTAGGCAAACATCTTCAAGCATAGTACTAAGGTCTGTGCTACCAAATCCCAACAAAGAATGTTATCTTATCGATCTCAACGGAAGGAAAATGACCAAGACTGATAAGTACCTTCCTCCTCAACTTCGCTTATCTATTTCTCTATACCTTCCCGTATCCCAGAAAATACATCTTCAAAATACCAGAAACCCGGATTTTTAAAAAAATCGCAATCCCTATTCCTTTCTCCACCTTTTTGTCACCTTATCAAGACCTCTAAAAGAAAACTAGCCAAACCAAGTTCTCAAAATCACAAATTTCCTACAGCCACACTATACCAAAATGGTCTTATTACCCAACAGACCAACAGTGGCAGTAGGAATCATCAACAACACTAAACAAAGACCCAATAATGTATCTTCAAATTTGGTGTTTTGGTAAACCAGTTGATGATGGTTGTTTCGGTTGCACAAATTCACGGAATATGGAATTGGAAATAATATATATTGTAATTTAATCGGGTACGGTAAAATTTGTTACCTAAATGTCGGGTGCCTATGTTTGTGGTGTCATTACAAAACCAAATCGTCTAGATTCACACAACTACAAGTTTCAAACACCACTGTTAGACCAGATTGGTCTCATTAATCATCCAACAAACAGTAGGAAAAAAAAATACCACCATAGAAGGACCCCTAGGATTTAATTTCAAATATCAACATGAATAAGTACAGCAATTCAAAGTTGGCATTTCTCCCCCGATCTCTTAGGCCTTCCAGTCATAATGTACAGTTCCCCCTGGCACTCAAATTCAGAAGACTATTCTTTGAAAGATGTCAGACTGATAAAACTCCTCTTCCTTTTCCATATGTCATGTTTTCATCTAATTCTAGTATCCAGAAAACAGTTCAAGCACATTCACGGTCCTGTTTTTTAAAATTGTAGTTAGGTTCATTACGTTGTATTTAGGTAAATTAAATATTTTAAAGTACAATAATTTTACACTCTACATCAGTTTGGTGGTCGTCAAAGTTATTGCCACAAACTTGACACAAGTTCAACTCTCCTTAATCCCATCCATAGAAAAAAATCCCAAAATAGCATCATATTTACTCCAGATTCTCAAAAGAATAAGAGACCTTCAGTTTTGCACCCAAATCAGTTCCACGGATGCAAGATGAACCAATAAAAATCAGAATCCGCGTCCTCAACGTTTCTAGCACATAACAGAACCTTCCCATGAATCTTCTTCAAATGAAGAAGATTCATCAAAGCTCACCAAAATCCCAAATGCTAATGAAACCAATACCTCTTCCTTTCTCGACTTTTCGTTTCTTCACCTTATCCTCTACTTAACTTTTCAGCCTTTTCTACAGGTGACCTCTTCGCCAAACATCATTCACGCTTTCTACTCCGATTCAAAGTTCCCTCCTCTTCTACATTAAAAGCGAACTAAAGAAGGTGAGTCCCACTAGTAAAATATGTGTCTTCTGTTTTAGGCTTTCTCAATATTTCACTAATTTTCTCCTGAAGTGCTAAGAAATACACCCAAGAAGCTAAAATAACCAGTCTTTTTCATTAGAAGGAGATTCTCTCCGCGGAATAAAAAAGTTCAAAATCAGAGTAGGTAAAACAGAGCATTTAAATATACTTTCAGACACCACTTTCACCAAACAACAAAAATTACAATCCCTATACGTACCCACATACATTCAAAGTTAAGTCCCCAAAATATGTTAAACATCCTAACATACACAAAATACACTCTAATTCTTCGAAACCATGACATTTATGTTAAACATCCTTCACTCCCATCCTATTTTGTGGTTATCCAATCCTTATTCCTTCTCTCTAATTCTTCAAAACCATGACATTGAGGTACACATATCTCTATATTTGAACTCCATAATGTAACTTCTGAAAACTTGGTTCGCCACAAGTTCAAGTTCCCGGCGCAGAATGTAACCATACTAGTGTTAATCCTCATGTAGCACACTCTATAACAAACAAAATCAAAAACACAATACATGGACACAATAACTTGCCTAAAATGTTACAGAACAGACATTGACAGTATTTGTCAGACAAATATTTCAAGCTTAACGCCACAACATTCATTCCTCTCTCGAATTTCTTGGACCCACTCCTCGGACAAATAGCAAGGGAAAAAATAACTCTCCCTTGCTTTTCCTCTACCTGTTCCAGCCTACTATCATTGTGCATATTCCTTCGAAAAAAATCATATTTTAGTATCCTGGACAGCACTACGAAGCAAATTACATACTGTGGTCTCTACTCCTTCACGCTACCAATTACCCCAGTCCAATGTACCATCGTCATCACTCCAGAAACTCCAAAGTACGAAGAAATAAATATACCTTTTTCTGACTTATATGTACCTTCCCAGAAAGCAACAACAGTTTTCAAAAGCAAGGCCCAAACCTTGTTATACACAAAATGCATCTCCCTCCTATGTCCAGCTATTGCATATAACCTGTTCGTTTATTTCTTCTTAAAATGACTTCCTTCTCCCTCTATTTCTTAAAGACAAGTATGTCATTGCTAGCTAAACTAGGCTCAAATAACACCAAGTTCCAAATACAACTACTGTGGAAAAAAAGTATTATTATTACTCACCCAACCAATACTATGAAATTCGTATCGACAACACAATACATTAACCCAAGAGTTTTCCTTCCTTGATATATCTGCGAAAGTATGGGCATCAGTGGACAGCACTACGAAGCAAATTACATACAGTAGTGTCTACTCCTTCACACTAACAATTACCCCTGTCCAATGTACAATCGTCATCACTCCAGAAACTCCAAAATACGAAGAAATAAATATACCTTTTTCTAACTTATCTGTACCTTCCCAGAAAGCAATAACAGTAACAATTCTTTCAAAAGCAAGGCCAAAACCTTATTATACACAAAATGCATCTCCCTCCCTATTCCAGCTATCGCATATAACCTGGTCGTCTATTTCTTCTTGAAATGACTTCCTTCTCCCTCTATTTCTTAAAGACAAGAACGTCATTGCTAGCTAAATTAGGCTCAAATAACACCAAGGTCCAAATACAACTACTGTGAAAAAAAAAAGTATTCTTATTACTCACCCAACTAATGCTATGAGATTTTTATCGACAACGTCATTGCTAGCTGAACTAGGATCAAATAACACCAAGGTCCAAATACAACTACTGTGCAAAAAAAAGTGTTCTTATTACTCACCTAACCAATGCTATGAGATTTGTATCGACAACACGATACATTGACCCAAAAGTTTTCCTTTCTTAATATGTCTGGAAAGTATGGACATCTGTGGATATGTTTGGATGAGCTCAATTCAGCTGAAATTATATTAGCTTATTGGAATGAGTGGTTGAGGTGAGGAGAGAGCAGCCTCTCTCCTCACCTCGACCACTCACTCCAAACAAACCCAGTGATGTTTAGCCATTCCACATGGTGATTCGCGGGATTACCCCTATCGGCACTCAGACTACCTTCCGTGTCCAGTTCTTATACAGTGACTACAGGATCTTGCAACATGTGCGAATGAAGTGTCCTCTTCCTTTCTCATCTTTCTCTCCTACTCCAATTTTAATCCTTTTCCACTCTAGGACCCCATATATAGCATCTTCAAGCTACTACTTAGTATGTGTTACCAAATCCCAACCAAGAATGTTATCTTATCCGAAGTCTCAACCGAAGAAAAAAAAACATGCCTTCATTTGAATGTATGATATATCTTCGTATCCATTTCTCTATACATTCCCGTATCCCCAAATACAATTCAAAAATACCAATAACCCATTATTTTCCACAACTTTCAATCCCCTCTTCCGTTCTCCAACTTTCTTTTTTGTCAACTTATCAAAAACTCTAAAAAAACCAGCCAAACAAGGTTCCCATAATCGTAAATTTCCTAGAGCCACACTATACCAAATTGATTTATTACCCAACAGAACCAATAGTATGAGTAGAATTCATCAACAACACAAAACAAAGGCCCAAAAAATTATCTTAAAATTTGATGTTTTGGTAAACATATTGGTGTGGTTGTTTCGGTAACATATTCCGTGAATACGGAACTGGAAATAATATAAGCCAATTTAATAATTTTAAATAGATAAGGTAACTTGATTACTTCAATGCCGGGTGCTTATGTTTGTGGTGGTCATCATAAAACCAAAACATCTGGATTCACAAAGTTCTACAATTACTCCAAGCCGACAATTAATTTGAAACAGGTTCACACAGCTACAAGTTTCCAACACCACGGTTATACCAGATTTGTCTATTTAATCATCCAACAAACAATAGGAGAAAAAGAATACCCACACTACCAAATACTACAGACCAATATACCATCATCACTACTCCAGAATCTCCAAAAGATGATAAAATAAACATAGTTTTTCTACTACCATCACAACTTTGCCTTGCTTATCTGCACAGTCCCAAATTACAATTTCAAAACGATGGATGAAACCTTGTATACGCAAAATACACTCTCCCTCCCTTCTTAAAACCCCTTTCTTCTCTCTATATCCTAAAGACAAGAACATCTAGGAACAGCGCACTCGAAATTTTCAAATAGCTAAACTAAACTAGCTTCACATAGCTCCATATACAACTATTGTGCAAATAAAGTATGTTCTTATTACTCACCAACTAGTACTATGATATTATCAACAACACAATTCATCAACAACACTATATGTGGACCCCAAGAGTTTCTCTTCCTCAATATTACTACAAAAGTGTAGCCATCAATGATGTCTATCCATTCCACCTGGTGATTCCGTAGGATTACCGCTATCAGCATTCAGTCTATCTTTTCCTGATCCAACTCAAATGGCCTTTCTTATACAGTGACTACCGCATTTTCAAACATGCACTAACGAACCGCCCTTTTCCTTTCTCATCTTTCTCTCCTACCAAATCCCAACATCTTTTCCATTATAAGACCCATACACAACATCTTAAAACATAGTACTAAGTCTCTCCTACCAAATCCCAGCAAAGAATGTCATCCGAAATCTCAGCCGAAGGAAAAAGACCTCGACTTCATGTTCAGAACTAGAACTGCTAGAGCAAAACTTTACATAAAAGGTAAAATCACATCAGATACGGACACTTTTAAGTGTATGCATTACAAGTACCATAGTCCTCAACTTCGCTTATCCCTTTCTCTATACTTCCAGTACCCCAAAAATACATCTTCAAAATAACTATGCCCTGGTGTTATCCACAAATCGCAACCCCTCTTCATTTCTCCACCTTTTTTTGTCACGTTATCCAGCTTTCAATCTTATTACTCAACCAAAAGAAGTAGTAGGAATCATCATTTACACAAAACAAGGACCATCATTCCATGGGATCATTCTTATTGAGTCGGGAAAATGAATACTTGACATTTGGGCAAGTATGTGTTCAGTTGATATATGGGGTCAAAATGTGGGTGCTTTAGGAATTAGAATGAGATAGGTCATTACTCTATGAACTTATTTTATCTGGGAATTGCATACTAGAATATGTTAGTGGTGTTTTCTTCAGCTCCACAATATTGGTCCATTGGGAAGAATGTAGATCTTCATTCCAAGGAATTGTTCTAGTTGGCCAAGGAAAATAGACTTCATGAATGTAGGGCAATTATTTTCCGGTAGTTATTTAAGTTCGAAAATTTAGGCTTTTTGGAATTCAAAACGACATTGGTCATCATTTTCATGGAATATTTTGAGTGGGCAAGACATATAGAGTCCGTAAATGTTTGGTGCATATTTTTGTGGTGGTCATTTAGGTCTGAAAATTTTGAGCCTTCTAGAATTGGAAATGATGATGGGCATCTTTCCAGCGGATTTTTCTAATTAGTAAGGAAAATTGAATTCATGGAGTTTGGGCAATATCCTGGGTGCATGTGTTTGATGAGGTGAGTTGGCGCATAAAGGTATTTGGGAAGATATGTCATCATCAATGGCATTACTCGAATTCGAAATTCTTTTTTAGACAGTAACAAAATTTTACGTTGGTTGACAACGTAAAGAAACCCCATCCTTCACCCAGGCTTGGGACCAGGGCAATAGTTGAGTTTAAAATTTTAGGGCTTTTGGAATAGGATATGATATAGGTCATCAATTCCACGAGAAAGTGAAGTGCATACGTTTGTGGTGGTCAATTTGGCCTGAAAAATTGAGCATTGTAAAAATGGAAATGGATATAGGTTTCATTCCATGCGATTGTTCTAATTGTCTAAGAAAAATTGAATTCGTGAAAACCAGGTAAGTGTTGGCTTGGCTGGTGTATATTTGGGTTCAAAAGTGTTGGCCTTCAGGAATTATTAGTAATGAAATAGGCCATCATTTCCTCGAAATTACTTCAATTGAAAATGTACACTTCTTTCGTGAATGTTGGGTGTATGTGTTTTGGGTGGCCGTTTGGGTTCGAATTTTTTTGGCCAGCTACAGTTGATTGCAGATAGTAAGATCAATCTTTGTGATGATTCTAATTCGGTAAAAAATTGAATATGTGAAACTTAGGTAAATGATGGTGCCGAATATTTAGGATCAAAATTTAGAGCTCTTGGGATTGAAAATGATATAAGTCATCATTTCCATAGGATGCTTTAATTAGTAAGGTGAGGTTGACGAGTGAGTGAAGTTTGGGTGCGTATTTTTGTAAAAAGAAGTCAGAAAATTTTTGGCCTCCAAAAATCGGAAATGATAAAGTTCATCATTCCATAGGAATGTTCTAATTGGCTAAGGAAAATCGAGTTCATAAAATTCGTTAAAATGATTTGGAGATGAAACTTTGGAGCTCCGAAAAAATTTGGTGCTTCTGGAATTGAAAATGATATTGGTCATCATTCTCATGAGATTACTTTAATTGGGGAAGGTGTCTCGGTTTCATGAATGCTTGATGCATATGTATGTGGTGATCATTAGGGTTCGGAATGGATTCCAGATTCAGGAATGGAGACGATACAGGTCATCAACATTTTATGTTATGATTCTAATTTGGTAAGAAAAGTGAATAAATGAAGCTTAGCCACATGTGTTGGTGTTCAATATTAGGTTCAAAATTTTGATCTTCTTGAATCGGAAATGACATAGGTCATCATTCCATGGGATTATTTTGGTTAGAAGGTAAATTGGTTTAGTAAAATGTTCGGTGCATATGTTTCTGGTAGTCATTTGAACCCACAAAAATTGAGACTTGTAAAACAGGCGATGATCTTGCTATTGAATATCTTGCGGATGTATTTGGTTTCAAAAAGCTTTGGGCTTCGGGAATGGGTAATGAAAGAGGTCTTCATTTCAACGAGATTACATTAATTTAGAAGGTAAATTCTTTCGTAAATGTTGGGTTCATATGTTTGGGGTGACCCTTGGGTTTGAAAAAATTTGACCTGCTATAGCTCATTGCAGATTATAAGATCAATCCTTGTGATGATTCTAGTTGGGTACGAAAAAATGAATACACAAAACATAGGTAAATGTTGGTGGTAATTATTTAGGATAAAAAACTTGGAGCTTTTGAGCTTGGAAATGATATAAGTCATCATTTACATAGGATTACTTTATATAGTAGGGTGAGGTTGTCATGCATGTTTGTAATAAGTCCGAAATTTTTGGGCCTTCGGGAATTGGAAATGATATATGTCATCATTCCATGGAATTGTAGTAATTGGCCAAGGAAAATCGACTTCATAAAATTTGGTTAGAAAATTTGAAGATGGTTCTTGGATTTCGAAAAATTTGGAGCTAATGGAATTGAAAATGATATAGGTCATCATTCTCATGAGATCACTTTAATTGGGGAAGGTACGTCGGTTTCATGAATGTTAGATGCACATGTATGTGGTGATCATTAGGGTTCGGTAGATTCCAGAATCTGGAATGGAAATGATACAAGATATCATCATTTTATGTGATGATTCTAATGAAGTACAACAACTGAACAAATGAAGCTTCGGAAAATATGTAGGTGGTCGTTATTCAGGTTCAACAATTTTAGGCTTCTTGAATTGGAAATGATATAGGTCATCATTTTCATTTGCTTATTTGAATAGAATATAACTTGGTTTGGCGAAATGTTAGGTGCATAAGTTTGTGGTGGTCAGTTGGGAACCAAAATTGAGTTCCAATTGGCTAAGAAAAATTGAATTCCTAAATTCAGGTTAATGTCTTGCTGGTGTTTATTAGGGTTCAAAAAGCTTTGGCCTCCAGGAATCTATAATGAAATGGGCCATCATTTCCACGAGATTGCTTTAATTGAGAAGGTAAACTTCTTCCACGAATGTGGGGTGCATATGTTTGGGGTGGCCGTTTTGGTTTGAGACTTTTTGGCCTAATAGTTCATTGCAGATTATAAGATCAATCCTTGTGATGATTCTAATTGGGTAAGGAAATTGAATATGTGAAACGTAGGTAAATGTTGGTGGAGATTGTTTAGGATCGAAAAATTTAGAGCTTTGGGATTGGAAATGAGTCTGAAAATTTAGAGCTTTAGAATTTAGTAGGGTGAGGTTGGCTAAGTGAATGCTGGGTGCATGTGACTGTAATAAGTCTGAAAATTTTGAGTCCTCGGAAATTGGAAGTGATATAGGTTATCATTCAATAGGATGTTCTGATTGGATAAGGAAAATTGACTTCATGAAGTTCAGTTAAAAAATTTAGACATAATTATTGGAGTTTGGAAAGTATAGAACTTCTGAAATTGAAAATGATATAGGTCATCATTCTCATGAGATTACTTTAATTCGAGAAGGTAAATTGATTTCATGAATGCCGGATGCATATGTATACTAGTGATCACTAAAGTTTGGAAGATTCCAGATTCAGAAATGGAGATGGTATTGGTCATCATCAGTTTATATGATGATTCAAATAGAAAAATGGAATAAATGAAGCTTATGCAAATGTGTTTAGTGGTCATTGTTTAGGTTCAAATATTTTGGGCTTCTTGAATTGGAAATGAAATAGGTCATCACTTCCATGGGGTTATTTTGATTAGAAGTTAAATGTTTGATGCATCGGTTTGTAAGGGTTCTTCAAACTTGGGGCTTCTGAAAATGGAGATAATCACTGCTCCACCGGATGACTTTAATTCGGTAAGCAGAACACTGAATACATGAAGGTTTGGTAAATATCTTGGTGATGGTGGTTTCGGTTACACAAATTCAGAGAATATGGAATTGTAAAAAACATAAGCCAATTGCATTATTTTAATTGGGCAATGTATATTGGTTACCTGAATGTCGTGTGCATATGTTTGTGGTGGTCATAATAAAACCAAAACGTCTAGATTCCCAGTAGTACAATTACTCCAAGCCACGACTAATTGAAAGCAGGTTCACACAGGTACAAATTTCTAACACCACGGTTACACCAGATTGGTGTCATTAATCGTCCAACAAACACTGGGAGAAAAAGAACACCAGCTATTGATAGCACACCCCTGATCACTTGGGCCTAAAGCACAGTTCCCCTGGCACCTCCAATTCAGAAGACCTTAATTTAATAAAATGGCAACCTAGCAAAACTCCCCTTCCCATTTCATTTACTCTCCTTTTCCATATGCCACACTTTCATCTCTAGTATCCAAAAACAACCACATTCATTATTCATCCACACAAAGATATCCCAAAAAAGCATCAAATTGACTCCAAGTTCTCAGAAAAGGAAATCAGAAACCTTCCGTATCGCACCCAAATTAGTCCCTCTGATGCAAGATCTGCCACTAAAATATCAGAATCCGCAACCTCAACTTTTCCGAACACATGTCAGAACATTCCCACAAATCTATAAATAAAGAACAGTCTTCAAAGCTCATTAAACTCTGCAAAGGCTAGTGAAACCAATACCACTTCCGTTCTCCTCTTTTCTCCAACTTATCCTCTACTAATAACTTTAAAGACTTTTCTCCAGTTGTGACCTCTTGGCCAACATCATTCCAACTTTCTACTCCAATTCAAACTACCCTCCTCTTCTACATTAAAGGGGAACTAGAGAAGGTGACTCCAACTAGTAAAATCCGTAACTTCCCTTTTGGCTTTCTCGATGTTTCCCTTATTTTTCTCCTGAAATGCTAGACCCCAGAAGCTATTATAAAAGAACGAATGTTTTTTGTTAGAATGACGTTCTGTCCGGGATATAAAAAAGTTTAAAATCGGAGTAGGTAAAAGAAAGCCTTTAAATATACCTTTCCGAAAATGTAACCAATCAAAAGAAGGTTACAATAGCTATCTGTTCCCACATAGATTCGAAAAAAATGAGTCCCCAAAACAAGTTGAAAAACCTCAACTTACATAAAATACCCTCTCTCTTCCATCATTATCCTCTTTTGCAGATACCTTCATCCTCCAGAAAAACACATCCTCTTCCAGTTCCAACCTACCGTCCTTGCGCATATTCTTTTCAAAGAAATCATACTAGCATTGAGAACAGCACTTAGAAGCAAATTAAATTACTTAATCCACACTACCAAATCCCAACATTGCATCATCTCAACTCCTTCACACTACCAGTTACCAAAGTACAGTGTACCATCATCTCTACTCTAGAATCTCCTATATATAAAGAAATAAATATAGCTTTTTCTACTTCAATCGCAACTTTACCTTACTGGCTTCTCTGTAACTTCCCAGATAACTTCAAAAGGTTGTTTTCTTTTAAAGGCATGGCCGACGTCTTATTATATAGAAAATACACTATCCCTCCCTTTTTCAGTTATTGCTTATTACATGTTCCTCTGATTCTTAGAACCATTTCCTTCTCTATGTTTCTAAATAGACAATAACATCTAGGTTAACCTATTCAAAAATTTCAATTGCCAGTGATAGCTAAACTTGACTAGGTTCACATAACTACTAGTTCCAAAAACCACAATTGTCGAAATTTCAACTGCCAGTGATTGCTAAACTTAACTGAGTTTACCCTTCTTCCCCGTATTCCACGATTTTCTTTCATACTAGCATCGTTAAAACATTTTCAAGCATTTTATTTTTTCATAGATACAAAGAAACCCCCAACATATATCATCATCTCTACTCCAGATTGTCAAACTAACGAAAGAAAGAAACTTCCATTCTGCACCTGATGCAAGATCTAATAAAATTATAAATCATGACGTTAATCCTCCTCAAATTTTCTAGCACGTTTGCAGCACCTTCTCATAAATCTTCAAAACAAAAAAAAAAACAAAAAAAGACAGCTCCTAGGACTACCTACTGCCCATGAAGCATAATCTCTCTTGCTTCCTCAAAAATTCCTTTCTATGCCTATCCTCTAGTTCTTTTAACTCCTAAAAGAGCTAACTGAAACTAGGTTCACATAAGAGCAAGCTTCGTTACCACTATAATACCATATAGGTTCATTAGTCACCCAACCAACAGAAGTACAAAAAAGAATTGACAGCATTGTGTGCGGATCTAATAATTTCCCTTAGAAGGGTCCACAAAAGTTAAGGTCATCAAAATATCTTTAGCCTACATCCTGATAATCTCTTAGGCTATCATTAACGCGCGCTTCATCCTACTTCAGTTCCAAGAATTTCATCTTTGAAAGACGATAATGGTTTGCAAAAACATACCGAGTAAATCTGTCATCTCTTACTTTCAGCTATGGCTCTTACACCATATCTGCTATCAACCTACACCCAGTTACCCACAAAACCAGAACCCAACATTGAATGCTATCTAGTCCAAAAATTCATAAGAAGACCACGATTTCATTCTCAAAACTACAAATGCAGGTGAAAGACTCGACAATAAAGAGTCGAAATCATGAGTTGCAGTTAGTCTTATATTTTTCCAGAACCCACAACTTCTCCTTATCCATCTTTGCATATTTTTCACATATTCTAAAAGAAAAAACATCTAATCATGCTTTAACCTCATCACAACTCCAAAACAGAACTAAATTAGTCTTATATTTTCTATAACCCACAATTTTTCCTTATCCATCTTTGCATATTTTTCCCATATTCTAAAAAAAATATATATAATCATGCTTTAACCTCATCACAACTCCAAAACAGAACTAAATTAGTCTTATATTTTCTATAACCCACAATTTTTCCTTATCCATCTTTGCATATTTTTCCCATATTCTAAAAAAAATATATATAATCATGCTTTAACCTCATCACAACTCCAAAACAGAACTAAATTAGTCTTAAATTTTTCTAGAACCCACAATTTTTCCTTATCCATCTTTGCATATTTTTCCCATATTCTTAAAAAAACATCTAATCATGCTTTACCCTCATCGCAACTCCAAAACAGAACTTTCCTAAAAAAACTCCAAACAGAACTAAGGAGCAGAACTAAGCAAAATAGAACACACAAAAGTAGAATTTCATACTGACTTTGGAAGATTAACAAAGTCAGTATGAATTCATCCATCTTTGCATATTATTCCATATTCTAACAATAAAAACATCTAATCATGCTTTAACCTCATCACAACTCCAAGACAGAACTAAGGAACAGAACTAAGCAAAATAGAACACACAAAAGTAGAATTCATCATACTGACTTTGAAAATTAACAAAAACGGTACCTTGATTTGGATCCAGAATCAAATCAACGCACAGAACAGAATCGTCTTCTCTTCAGAGAGCCCTAGCAGCATCGATTTGGATCCCCAAGAAACGGCAAATCTTCAGACACTGAAGCCAATCAACGCGAATCAACCCAACGCGGAAAGATAACAAAAACGGTACCTTGATTTGGATCCACAATTGAATCAACGCACAGAACAGAATCGTCTTCTCTTCAGAGAACCCTAGCAGCATCGATTTGGATCCCCAAGCAACTCAGCGCACGGCAAATCTTCAACCCAACGCGGAATGATCTTCTCTTCTCCAGTGAAGGCAAGTAGCGGAGATTCCTCCAGTGGGCGTCGTGGAGAACTAATAGATGCTCCTCCACGCCACCGGAACTAGGGTTCACTGAAGAGAAGAAGAACCGATTCGTTCGTCCTCGGATGCCT
The DNA here is from genome assembly GCA_023055425.1 of Linanthus parryae. Lineage (NCBI taxonomy): Eukaryota > Viridiplantae > Streptophyta > Magnoliopsida > Ericales > Polemoniaceae > Linanthus > Linanthus parryae. Next base: position 119,058,128 of record JALGPY010000004.1, on the reverse strand, counting down.
CCGAGTCTCAGAACCAATAGTATTAGGGTTTCGCATCATCGGAAAGAGAGAGAGGGAAAGAGAAAATATTAGGGTTTCGCATCATCAAAAACAGAGAAAGGGAGAGAGAGGGAAAGAGGGATAGATCTGGCTTCAACAAGAGCAGATGGATATTTATAGCGGGCAACGGCTAGCGTAGGGTTTCCGCACAACCAAAATCACCGACACGGTAATTGGGCTGGCTTCTCTTTTACGCCAGATAGCTCGTTGTTGTCTTATTTCACTTGTTTCTAATTTTCGCCATTACTTTCCTAAAAAAAATCACCATTACTACGTTAATATAAACAGATTATTGTCTCGCGTTTAAAAAAATAAAAATTAAATAAAAAAGAGACGGTCTTGTAGCTTTTAATATTGGGTTAATGGCATTTTATCTCCTTGTAGTTAGGAGTTTGTGCGAAAAATTCAATTAGATTTTAAATGTTGCAAATCACCCGCCTACAGCTGCATTTTTGTGCAGTAAGGAGGTAAATTTTTGTTATGTTATCTCAATAGATCTAAATACACTTCTATATATAGTCTAATCATCCATTTTCTCTTCTCAAACTCTCACTATGTATATCCTATCAACCAACTCAACTCTTCATCTTTCTCAAACTCAAGAACAGGCACTGATGGAACAACTGGACTCTTCCTTTTTTTATTTTTAAAAAAAAGGAACTAGACATTTTTTTAAAGGAAGTGGACATTTAAACTGCATAACATGCAACAACCTACTCGTTTTATTACTCTTTGAAAGCATTAGGCATTGTGCATGGCATGCATACACTTACGTGTCATATTACGTGCTGCATTTTGATATTTTACTTGAGCAATTTGGTGTGAAAAATATATCCGAATCTTGGTGAAGGTTAATTTTGGGACATAATTTTAAGATTCGCATACGAAGCTTTGTCTTAAGGGAGGAAGAGTGGAATACTCGCGAAATTATGTGGGTATTTATTAATTTTTATAAATAATGGTGTCTTTATTTTTATTTTATTTTTAGAAACTAAAACTATATGCTTTTTAACTCGTCCGTTTATCTTGCGTGTACCACATACACTTTTATTTTTCTAATTACTGCACCCACTTTACATGTACTCCAGTATGACATGATAACTCCCTCCCCCCTCACTCGGGACATACTGACACACACGAACACTCCTCCCCTCATCCCCTTACCTCCATGTTCTGCGCAACAAAACCAGAGGCTCTCTCCCTCTCTGCGGAACAAACCCAGCAACTGAAAACCCACTCCTCCCTCGAATTGACCGGATTCACCCACGTGTCCCTCGATTTCTAACGGGTATAAACCAATGTCAGCTTCCCTCTCTCTCAATTACCTCACCTGCAAATCAAGGACACGAACTCCCCTGTTTCCCCCTCAATTGCCGAGCGAAACAGAGCCCCGACCAGAAAATCACCGCCACCAGCATCTACGCCGGCAAACTTCACCGCCCACACCATCACGCCCCTTTCCCCCACCTCTGACCTCTGCTCCATTCGAGTAAATTGGTGTTTAAACCGGCTACGAATTTGGTCTTTACAATATACCCGGCATTGACTAAAAATCACTTATTGACCTCGTTTGAGGTTAACAAGTGTAATTAATTAAAAATAATAACAGTTTTATAAAATTAATCATTTTATTAGAAAAAAAAATCAGATCTTTGTCCTTATCTTTTTGAGAAATCTGTCTCTCTCATCTACAACTTCTCTTTTTTCTTCATCTGCTTCCATGGCTTCTTTCTTTCCTTCTCTGCAATTGCTTCGTCGTCTTCATCGGTTTCCATGGTCGCTACGGCCTCCGGCAAATCTATTTCCCTCTCTCCACTTGCATCGTAATAACTTTCTCCTCCAATTTCATGGTAAAACTCTTTGTTAAAACCTTTGATTCAAAAATTGTGGACTGATACTAGTTAGATCTAGGAGTGAGACGAGTTAACTCAATCTGGATGAAATTGAGACGACTGAGACAAATCAAATCGTCCAAGACGAAGCAAGTTGTGGCGAACCAACTCATCCCAGACGAACTGGGTCGTCACAGACGAACTAGGTCGTCGCAGACGATTTGGTTCGTCTCTGACGATTTGGTTCGTCTGGCTTTGTCTATTTTTAAAAACAAACAGATAGTATATTAAATATTTACATTGCTATAGACACAGTAGCCTTAGAGCATCTCCAACCCATTGCTTTTTCCCCCTCCCCTCACCTCCCCCTCCCCCTCCCCCTCCCCCCACGGGCCCACCATTTTCCCCCTCCCCTTCCCCTTCCGCCAAAATACTAATCGTCTCCAACCCATTTCTTTCCCCCCACCCAAAAAATTATTTTATAATATATATTTAATGATTTAAAAATGAATTATTAATACTAAACAAAGTAAATGCAAAATTGTTACCAATAATAATAACAATGATAATAATAGTAATAATAATTAAAATAATATTAACAAACAAAACTTTTAATCGAAAAAATAACGATTACAAGTACGAAAAAGTCGTTATTACAAGAAATAAAATTAAAAACTAATACAAAAATGCAACGAGTAGAGTGATAAAACACACAAATTGAAATAAACCAACCTAACAACAATTACATAAAATAGTTCTTTCGTTAGTTGAAATGATTGAATTCTTGTTCAGACACATTGGCCGAACTATATGATGCGTCGTTGCCAAATATGCTCAGTAGATGCCAATCAACAACTACGTGATGACTTAGTTGAACATGTTTAGAATGCAAAAGGGAAAAATTATGATTGACGTCATTTGCTTTGTATCTAAATGCTATATTTGTATCGTTATCATTGAATAAATTTGACGTTTTTAACCGTATTTTTTAATTATTTAAATTATAACTGTTAACAGTATAAAAAGTAAGTTTTAAATTTCAAAAAAAAAAAAGATAACGCTGACTTTTCGTAAATATACTTTCCAACAATCGTGAATACATTATTAATTTTAAAAAATAGTACAAAATAAAATTTATTAATCATAATAATAAAATACGTAATATAATAACAAAATATTAGTACGTGTAATTAAAATTATCAAATATTCAATTATTTAATCATTCCATGTAGGGGGAGGGGGAGGGGATGTCCATGGGGAAATCCCCCCTAACCATCCCTCACCCAAGGCAAAATTTATCTCCATAGCACCCCCTCCCCTTCCCCCTCCCCCCATGGGGTTGGACATGAATCTTATTTTTATACAATTTCCCCCTTCCCCCTCCCCCTCCCCTCATGGAGTTGGAGATGCCCTTAGTGGTGGAGTTGGTTACTTGGTTGCTTATCACATAAGAGGTTGTGAGTTCAATTCTTACTAGAAGTAGTTTTTTTTCTAACTTTTTTATTATTGATAAATATTTTGTATTTTTCTCTCACCACCTTCAAACAAAATATGTTAAAGTACATGTACCAATTGAAGAGACAAACAAAAGATGTTAAGTATATCTACCAATCGAAGAAAAATGTAACAATCTTTTTTTCTTTAATAGAAAATTGTCTATATCTACAATTTTAATTAATAAAAAAATATACATATGTGATGTTGTTGATGTTTGTTGGGTTTTGACGTAGGTAACGCAGCGGAATAACAAAAATTTAATCTTACTCAAAGCCCACCAAGGATCACAGGAAGAGACATCATAACATGATTAAGGTCATAGAAGATGTGTACCTTTGATTTGTGAGATCAAACGAAGAATGATGTCCTCGTCTCTACGGTTGATCCACGTCTAGAGGTGAGATCTAGATTCTTCCTTCAAACAAGTGCTAGCTTGAACCCGGAGGAAGAGGGATGAAGATCAAAGCAACAAAGCAACAAAGCACAAAGGGGGGCTCGGCCACCCTTTTGCCGTCGGGTAGAGGGGGCGGACGGGGGCTAGGGTTTCGGGCCTAGCTCTTTGTCTTGCTCTCTCTTTTGCTCTCTCCCACTCCTTTGTGTTATGTCTAAAACAACTCATGTGGGAAGGAAGCTAGAGCCTCTTATATATATACTCCAACAACTCCTTGTTGTTTCCATATTAGAGTTTTCTTGTTCTAGTAGGACTAGAACTATTCCCTTCCTTGCAAATTAGTCCTACTAAGTTTGCAAGGTGTTGCACAATGATCCTTCTATTAATTAATCTATATTAATTAATCCCAAATCTAGCTCTACTTATTTGACGTGTGACCCCATAGGTTTCTATATAGTTGGTAGTAACTATTACTAACATGGAGCGGTGTCTAGCAACACATCCATGCCATCCAACCAATAGAAATAGTCAGTGATCCCGACAAACCTTTGTGCCCAATATATCATATTGCATTATCCCTTTGTCTCCATATCCGGATTGGACACGAGACATAAATAGTCACACTCGTATATCCAATCCATAGTTCCTCGATCCTGGGAATATGCTTATGCTTGCAGATAACATTAATATCTCTATATTAATTTATCTGAGTCTGGCCAGACATTCAATAAGCCTCATCCCTCGAGTGGTCGTGGATATTTAGTGGGAGGGACAAATCCTGTCTACATCACTACGATCTCTAAGCTTGCTTCCTATCACGCCCGATAGCCACCTTTATGATTACCCAGTTACGGTGTAACGTTTGATAACATCAAAGCGCAATATTTCACAACTAGAGTATCTAGTGACTTCAAGTCCAAGGACTACAATAATATTAGCACTACGAAAAGCGATTGTGACTTCACATAATCTAATGTATCCTTTTCGTCGTGGTTCAATCCAGTATGCCATTACTCCTAATGCATACCCATGTGTTAGACTTGATACCTCCATATCAATCTACCCACATACTAGTCTATATTTGGTTGTCCTATTAATCAATATAACGGACTAGGGATATTTAAGATAAATAACACAATTTATCTAAGGACTTCATTATATTAAATATCGCCATAAATAATAAATGAATATTCTAGCCAAAACATTGTTCATACTAAATCTACGATTGCCTCTAGGGCATCTATTCCAACAATGTTCTCATTTAAGTAAATTTACAATACATATTTATTAAAATATACATTATGTATATTGTGTGTGTGTGTACACACACTATACATATATATATATATTAAAAAATGCGGTAAATTCGGAACGGATTGTCATTCCATCCGAATCCCAAATCGTTCTGTCCCACAAGAGAAAAACGCTACGGCGCCCGGAACGGAATTACAATTATGTCTTCCCTTACCATAATTAGTATTACCTACTTCATGACAAAGTATTTCGTTTGATTTTATTAGTGAATATTGATAGTTCGGTCGAGTAGTGAGTCACAAATGATAGTCTATTTTGCCTAATTAGTTGTTCGATTGAGTTTATTGGTGAAGAACGATAGTTCGATTTGATAAATTACTAGTTCGATTGGGTTTATTAGTGAAGATCGATGGTTTGATTGAGTGGTGAATCACAATTGATAGTCCTACTTGATCACAAAGTATTTCGGTTGAGTTTATTAGTGAAGATTGATAGTCCGGTTGAATAGTGAGTCACAATTGATAGTCTATTTTGCCTAAGTGGTTGTTCGATTGAGTTTATTAGTGAAGAACGACAGTTCGATTTGATCAATTACTAGTTCGATAAAGTTTATAAGTGAAGATTGATGGTTCGATTGAGTGGTGAATCATATGATTGTCCTACTTGATGACAAAGTATTTCGATTGAGTTTATTAGTGAAGATTGATAGTCCGGTCGAGTAGTGAGTCACAATTGATAGTTTATTTTGCCTAATTAGTTGTTCGATTGAGTTTATTAGTGAAGAACGATAGTTCGATTTGATCAATTACTAGTTCGATTGAGTTTATTAGTGAAGATCGATGGTATGATTCAGTGGTGAATCACAATTGATAGTCCTACTTGATCACAAAGTATTTCGGTTGAGTTTATTAGTGAAGATTGATAGTCCGGTTGAATAGTGAGTCACAATTGATAGTCTATTTTGCCTAAGTGGTTGTTCGATTGAGTTTATTAGTGAAGAACGATAGTTCGATTTGATCAATTACTAGTTCGATTAAGTTTATAAGTGAAGATTGATGGTTCGATTGAGTGGTGAATCATAATTGATTGTCCTACTTGATGACAAAGTATTTCGATTGAGTTTATTAGTGAAGATTGATAGACCGGTCGAGTAGTGAGTCACAATTGATAGTTTATTTTGCCTAATTAGTTGTTCGATTGAGTTTATTAGTGAAGAACGATAGTTCGATTTGATCAATTATTAGTTCGATTGAGTTTATTAGTGAAGATCGATGGTATGATTCAGTGGTGAATCACAATTGATAGTCCTACTTGATCACAAAATATTTCGATTGAGTTCATTAGTGAAGATTGATAGTCCGGTTGAGTAGTGAGTCACAATTGATAGTCTGTTTTCCCTAATTGGTTGTTCGATTGAGTTTATTAGTGAAGAATGTTCGATTGGATCAATTACTAGTTCGACTGAGTTTATTAGTGAAGATCGATGGTTAGATTGAGTGGTGAATCACAATTGATAGTCCTACTTGATCACAAAGTATTTCGGTTGAGTTTATTAGTGAAGATTGATAGTCCGGTTGAGTAGTGAGTCACAATTGATAGTCTATTTTGCCTAATTGGTTGTTCGATTAAGTTTATTAGTGAAGAACGATAGTTCGATTTTATCAATTACTAGTTCGATTGAGTTTATAAGTTAAGATCGATGGTTCGATTGAGTGGTGAATCATAATTGATTGTCCTACATGATGACAAAGTATTTCGATTGAGTTTATTAGTGAAGATTGATAGTCCGGTCGAGTAGTGACTCACAATTGATAGTTTATTTTGCTTAATTGGTTGTTCGATTGAGTTTATTAGTGAAGAACGATAGTTCGATTTGATCAATTACTAGTTCGATTGAGCTTATTAGTGAAGATCAATGGTATGATTGAGTGGTGAAACACAATTCATAGTCCTACTTGATCACAAAGTATTTCGATTGAGTTCATTAGTTAAGATTGATAGTCCGTTTGAGTAGTGAGTCACAATTGATAGTTTATTTTGCCTAATTGGTTGTTCGATTGAGTTTATTAGTGAAGAACGATAGTTCGATTTGATCAATTACTAGTTCGACTGAGTTTATTAGTGAATGTCGATAGTTAGATTGAGTGGTGAATCACAATTGATAGTCCTACTTGATCACAAAGTATTTCGATTGAGTTTATTAGTGAAGATTGATAGTCCGGTTGAGTAGTTAGTCACAATTGATAGTCTATTTTGCCTAATTAGTTGTTTGATTGAGTTTATTAGTGAAGAACGATAGTTTGATTTGATCAATACTAGTTCGATTGAGTTTATTAGTGAAGATCGATGGTTTGATTGAGTGGTGAATCACAATTGATAGTCCTACTTGATCACAAAGTATTTCGATTGAGTTTATTAGTGAAGATTGATAGTCGGTTGAGTAGTGAGTCACAATTGATAGTCTATTTTGCCTAATTGGTTGTTCGATTAAGTTTATTAGTGAAGAACGATAGTTCGATAGTTCGATTTGATCAATTACTAGTTGGATTGAGTTTATTAGTGAAGATCGATGGTTTGATTGAGTGGTGAATTACAATTGATTGTCCTACTTGATGACAAAGTATTTCGATTGAGTTTATTAGTGAAGATTGATAGTCCGGTTGAGTAGTGAGTCACAATTGATAGTCTATTTTGCCTAACTGGTTGTATGATTGAGTTTATTAGTGAAGAACGGTAGTTCGATTTGATCAATTACTAGTTCGATTGAGTTTATTAGTGAAGATCGATGGTTTGATTGAGTGTTGAATCACAATTATAGTCCTACTTGATCACAAAGTATTTCGATTGAGGTTTAAGGTTTACACCTAACATTATTGAATAACATATTTGAATGATTTTAGGGTTTACACTTACGGTTTAGGGTTTAGCGTTTTGAGTTTCATGATTTTAGGGTTTAGGGTTTAGGATGCCAGAAGAGTAATTATTTAAAAGAAATTGTGTAAAGAATAAAAATGATAAACCCAGACGACCCTAATTGACAAACCAGACGACCCTGTTTGAACAACCCAGACGACCCTGTTTGACCAACCCAGACGACCCTAATTGACAAACCCAAACGACCCTAATTGATAAACCCAGACGACCCTGTTTGACCAACCCAGACGACCCTAACTGACAAACCCAGACGACCCTAATTGACAAACCCAGACGAATGAGATCGTCTGTTTTTAATTTGCATGTGAGGAGGGTAGCCTTGTAATTTAACAATTTTTTTCTTTAACACTTGGGACCACTTGCCTGTTAAGAAATTTGTTAGCAATCAATTACATAGCCGGGTAGATTAGAAAGACCAAGTTCAGCCAAAGGTATAAAGCAAAGACATGTTCAGGGAAAGGCATATACCAAAAATCCCCCCCGATTGACGCCAAGCAAAAGAGCACAAACCGGTGATTTGGATAACAAAACGATCTAATATTTTGACAATTGTTTTATGGTCTTGTAGAATAAAAGTTATTCTATAATACGATGAAAAAATTATCAAAAAATTGTATTGTTTTGCGATCCAAATCACAAGGCCAAAGTGACCCAGAAATGAGTCAAAAAGTCAAAGCATAGAGAAAGAGAAGAAACGGAGGAAGTATAGTTATATTATATTTTATATACATATGTATACAATAGGTAGTTATATATTTATTTCCTATGTAATACAAATTGTTGCTTAATTGTACGAATGCCCTTATTATATGTTAAATGACATTTTGAGTATTGTAAAGTAATACTAATTTGAGTAGGTTTAGTGCTAACTAATAAAATTTATTGTTTGTTAATTGATGTTGTTAGGGCATCTCCAATAGATCATGCAAAAGAACATTTTATGCAAAATATAAAGGATAACGTAAAAAATGTACTCCAACAGAACATGCATACTGGGAGGCAATGACGAGGATACTTGGTTCTGCAAAATATTTTAGACATGTTTCCTATTTTTTCTCCTTCTTTTTCTCCTACATTTTCTACGTGTTTTGAGTGAAAAAATAAATATAAAATTAAATTTTGCATAACTTTTACATAACACTGCTGGAATAAAACACCTAATGCAAAATGCCAAACACACTTTTTATGTATTATTTGCATTACAATTGCATATCACTCTTGGAGATGCCTTTAGTTTTTACAAATATATATTAATTAAATTTTGGGACTTTTATTCTTATAAGATAATATTGTTTTTATGATTATTAAAATGGGAGGTTTCCTTTCAAGTAGGGATGGCAACGGGTCGGATCTGGATCGGATCAGGCTAGATCCGATCCAGATCCGACTAGGAGAAATGGGATCCAGATCCGATCCAGATCCGTTCGGATCATCACCGGATTCAGATCAGATCGGATCGGGTTTCATCCAGCTGATCCAAATCCGACCCGTAGATCCATATAATACGTGGTCGGATCGGATTCAGATAAGATCCGGCTTGGGTTTACAATAAAAATACAAAAATAACATAAGAAATAAACAGTATTTCATACGCTAAGGCATGTTCGCAAGTTATGAAGCCTAAAACACAACATAAATAGCTTTATAGAGTGGAATTACTAATGTATTCTTCTTGGAAGTGAAAGTGGGTGGTAATATGAATATATTTGTGAAGCACACATATACATCGGATCGGATCGGGTCGGAACCCGGTGGATCTGCCCTTAGATCCAAATCCAGATCCAAATCCGATCGGATCTGGCTTTCCAGATCCAAATCCGATCCATCTTCAATTGGATCGGATTCGGATCCGATCCATTCGGCCCGGATCGCTCGGATCACAGATCGAATCGGACCATATTTCCATCCCTACTTTCAAGTTAAACATAGATTTATTATTAATTTTGTGAAATCAATTTCTCTAAGTAAATACTTGTTGTAATTATTATAAGTTAATTTGAAACTTATAATATTTCTAATATAATTTGTGGTCATGTTCAAAGTTGTGCATTAGTATTGTGACATATGTCATCGTGACTTGCATATCACGCAGGACTTGCATAGTTGGGTGAATTGGTATTTGTATTAATTAGGCTTCTTATATATTTTTAGATTGCGAGTTCGTTGATCAGGGTTACTACGACTACTGATGATTTCATTGTCTGCTTCTTTCTTGGAATTTCGTGATTAGGAGGTAAGCTTGAATGCTCAATCTTTGCCTCAAAATGTGTTTCCTTAAATGCTTTTAACTGTTTTACATGTTACACTCTCAATGACTTTACTAATCCAAAGTGAAATGAACACTCTGTTTGATAACTGAGTTTTGGAAATATCAGGATTACATATTGAACGTAAAACGATTAACCACGTAAAGTGAAAGAACAATGTTCGGAGGTTAATGAACCCATGATGGTTCCTGAATATATTATTGCCCATGATGGCTTGTTTTCGCCCTATGTCCCATTGGCTAGAATTAAGGCATCTAGTACTCACCCTTTAGACTGATGATCTCAAGGGGGTGTTGCGACACTTAAGGTCTAGTTGGCTGAGGTGAGGCACGGCGGGCGCGGATTACGGGTGACGTTCCACAACGCTAGGCAGGGCGGGTTTAACAGACTCCCAGGAATGCCTTTTATATATTATTGGATTGTATTGGATTACTTCGGCACCTCCGATGCATTAAGAATTATTGGTTTTGAAATAATGAGGATCTTCATAACTATTAACGGGAAATGTTTTCCTAAAGATGGATTGATAAAATCATTTGACAATTTATTTATTTACTTTCTTAAATAAATGTTGTTTATAAAATTGTGCCCCCACTTTATTTACATATTGAGGTTGTTGTTTGTTCAGTTTTCACTGACTTTAAAACCATGGTTCTGTTGTTTCTGTTTTCGAAAACCACCACAGGTTAGAGCTGGATGGGATTGGGACGCGCAGGCTTCTGTTTTTTATGTGAATTCAATAAGCTAGTTTATGTTTACTTTAGATAAGACCTAGAAAGAGATTCAAGTTTGAAGCCTGGTGGACTAAGAACCAACAGGTTCCTCAGCTAATCTCTTTCATTTGGTCCCTCCAAATCAATGGCTCTCCTTTGTTTAGGCTACAGCAACTCCTAAAGATTGTTGTTAGGTCAGTCAACTATTGGGCTAAGCATAATGGCTCTTTGACTAACTTGATCTCGCAAGCAAGACAGGAAGTCTTGCATTATCAAAGCCTCTTACCTAATTCTCAGGCTATGACCCACTTCTTTGAATCTAAGAGGAAGCTTGAGCATTTGTTGTTGTACAACGAAATGTACTGGGATCAAAGGGCTCACTGTAACTGGCTAAGCTATGGGGATAGGAATACCAGGTTCTTCCATACCAGCACCAAAATCAGGCGTGGTAGGAACCATATCTGGGCGGTTGATACTGGTCAAGGACAAACCCTTACCAATGAAGGGGATATTAGGGCTGCCTTTTTAGACTACTTTAAGAAGATCTTCCATCATGAAGACCAGAGAAGTCATAGCTCTAACTTCCCCATTCTTAGTCATATCGACTCCACCCTTCTGCCTGAACATATTGATTTCCTCCAGAAGCCTTTTAAGGCTGAAGAGGTTCGTAGGGCAGTTTTTGGTATGAGTCCCCTTAAGGCCCCTGGCCCTGATGGCATCCCTCCTATTTTCTTTCAGAAGTTTTGGCCAATTATTTCTAATTCCACTATCAAAGCTGTTTTATCGTTTCTTAACTCCGGTTTCATGTTAAGAGAAACCAACCGTACCATGATTGTCCTTATCCCAAAAGGTGACAACCCCACAACTTTGAAAGACTATAGACCTATTAGTCTCACAAATGTTATATACAGAATTATTTCTAAAGTTTTGGCTAATAGACTTAAAGTTATTCTTCCCCATATTATTCGATGGAATCAATCTGGCTTCATTTCTGGTAGATCCATGCAGGACAACACTGGAATTGCAGCTGACATCCTACATTTTATTAACTCTCAAAAAGGAGTTAATGGGGAGGCTTACGGTTGTCTCAAAGTTGATATGACCAAAGCTTTTGATAGGGTCAGGTGGGATTTCCTAGAAGCTACACTTAATAAGTTTAAGTTTCCCCAATCTTTCATCACTTTGGTAATGGGATGTGTTACCACTTTCTTCCTTAGCTATCAGTGTCAATGGTTCCATTTCAGAGTTCTTCTCTCCTTCTTGTGGTCTTAGACAGGGTGATCCCCTTTCTCCCTTTCTCTTTGTCCTCACTGTTGAAGCTCTGTCTTGGGCTTTGGTTAAGGGTGAGGAGGAGGGGATCATTAGTGGCATCCAGCACTCTAGGAATGGTCCCTCCGTCACCCATTTGCAGTTTGCAGATGACTCCATCTTCTTCTTCAGAGTTAATATCAGCAGTGGCCAAGGCCTTAGACAAATCTTTGATGATTACTGCTCCCAATCTGGACAAGAGATTAATCTATCCAAATCCACTTTGACCTTTAGTTCAAATTGTTCCTTTCATCAGAAAATGATCCTAGCCAGTCACCTGAGAATTAAAATCCAGAATCATCATGGAAAAGACCTTAGGTTACCTCTTAATATGGGCCTCTCAGCAGATGAAATCACAAGTCAAACCATTGACAAGATAGAGACTCAGTGTGCTGGGTGGGTGGGGAGTTGTCTTAATAGAGCTGCTAGGACCACTCTGGTTCAATCTACCCTTACCAGTATGCTAATTTACCCTTTTTCCAGTCTCCAATTCCCCCAGTCCTGTATTAGGAGGATAGTTCAAATCCTCTCTTCCTTTATTTGGAGGAAAGAGCAGGACAAGAGACCTATTTATTGGATCTCCTGGAGACAAATGTGCAGACCTAAGCATTTGAGGAGGCTTAACCTCAAGTCCCCTTCTCTTCTCAATCAGGCTCTTTTGGCTAAACAGGCTTGGAAGATTGCTACTGCAAAAATCTAGCCTGTTATCTGCCTATTTCTCCCCTAGGTACTGCAAAAGGAAAAGCTTTTTAGATAGGAAATCTGACAGGCACCCCTCTCTTATTTGGAAAAGTTTTTCCTCAGTTAAACACATTGTTTCTAGGGGGATCACTTGGAATGTGGGATCTGGAAATGACATCTTTGCTTACCAGGATAAGTGGATCCCTGATACTCCAGTGCTAGTAAATGTGGTAGATGATGTTTCCAGAACCACAAAGGTAAAAGACCGGATTAAAATTGATAGAAATGGTAGGAGGGCCTGGAATATGGAAAAAATTAGGCATCTTCCTTTATGGGTGCAAAGGCAAATCACTTCCATCCCTCTTTCTGTGTATGATCAGGAGGATGAGTGTGTTTGAGATGGCTCTCCCACTGGTAATCTCACCACTGCCTCTGCATATAGGTGACTAATTTATGAAGACCTAAGAAACTGCTTCATGCAGCCAAGGGAGCAGGGTTGGAAAGGTATTATCCAAGATTTCCCCTGGAAACAGTTTTGGCATCTTCGATTGCCACAAAAAGTCTTGTTTTTCCTATGGCAAGCCATTATTGGTAAACTCCCTACTAGACTTCTGTTTCAAAAGGTGTTTAACAGCAGTACCAATCTTTGTAGTCTCTGTATAAGTCAAATTGAGTCTACTGATCATCTATTCCTTGACTGTAAATTTGCCAAAATCCTTTGGCCCCTCTCCCCTATTCAGTTTTCTACCCACAGTTCTTTTGCCAGCCTTATTAGCTCTACCCTAACTCAAACCCCAGTCTGTGATATCCCTTGGAAGCTTAGTTGGATTGGTGCAGTCTCTTGGACCATTTGGCTCAACAGGAACTCTTCTGTTTTTGGGAAAAATGATGACAACCCTGATGGGGACATTCATTCTCCCATCTACAATTGCAAGGTCCTGGTTAACCATTTCGTGGAAGCTTGGAATCTCAGAGGCTCACACCCTTATCCCCAGAGGAAAACTTCTACTGATCTTGATAATATTCAGCTTACCAACAGGGAATGTACTCACAAAGATACCCATATTCTTATCTAGTCTAGGAAAAAAGGAAAGCAAAAATACATATTAAGTGTGGCCATGCAAGGAAGCTTATTTCTTCATTCTCACAAGAGGGCAGTCAAGGTTTCTGTCCCAACAGACATCTTGAACCTGCTCATGGACTTGCTGAGGATCATTATATCCAGGAATTTGGTTCATTGTTCTCTGTTAATTGACAACATGTGTATTTTTCAGTTGATCCAGCAGCTGGGCAGAAAAGTATGATGAATGTGCAGGGGTGGTCGCTCAGGTGGAAGAGAATGATGCAGGATCTGGATTGCCTTAGCAAATCCTTTCATTGTCTAGCAGTTGGTCTTCTTTCATGTGAAAACTTGTATCATGATGTAATGAATATTTTCAGTAGTTAGGCCTTGTTTTGGACAATTAGTGGTTAGGCCTTGTTTCGCTTTGTTGGAGAACTTGGTTTGTATTTCTGCTTGTTTATGCTTATGCTATTCTCCCTTTTGTTGCAAAAAAAAAAAAAAAAAAAAAAACGTAGTTGGGTTTAACTTCATGAACTATTTTGGCTTTTGCCATTTTGAACGTTGTAATTTTCTTTATGTAATTCGATTATGACTTGTTTTGGTTTCAATCATTTGCTATTATCCTCCTTACGGCCAAGAGTTTCCTTGGTTGCGGAGTTAAACAACTGACTTTCCTAGTGGGGAAATTCAGGGGTGTTACATAACACATCTCTTGGAGGTGGGATTTTAGGGTTCGAAGGAGGGCTTTGAGGAAGAAGAATCTACGGGGTAGTCGTCCTCCACCGGCGTCGGCGTCCTCCTCAAACGGCGTAGGCATAGGTGAAGGTAGCGGCGTCCTTCTCAGTCGGTGTACGAACGACGACGTCCTCAAATGACGCAGCAGCACGACTGGCGGCGGCGGCAGTGTCATCATCTTCCTTCTCCTCCTCATCCTTCTTCTTCTTATTCCAAATCTACTTTCTCTCTCTTACCTTCTCTTTTTCATTTTTTTTTTCATTTCTTTATGGATATATTTTTAAGGTGAGGGTATAATGGATAGTAAAATTAACCTTTTGAAGGATTCCTTTAAAGTTAACGAAACCGCACAAAAACCAAACCAGGGGGTGGTTTGCAACATTTGAAACCCTAAGAGGGTTTTTCGCACAAACCCCAAAGAAAAGGAGGGTAAATGCAATTAACCCTTTAATATTTTGCAGTGAGCTGAAAAATATGCTTCTGATGACGAGCTTCTATGTAATTAGTAGAGTTCCATAGAGACTGGAGTACGGTCTCCGAAGCCCAGGATCAGACTACGGGCATCATTTGATCCTGAGTTGCCAATCAGGCTACAGGCATCACGTGATCCCGAGTTGCTGTTTCTTAGCTTGGTTTTTGAACGTATGTTGGTCCCTTCTTCACATTGTTTGTGTTTTTATAGTAGGTTGTTGTATTTGTTATGTCTTCTCGATGCACTTGTTGCTCCTTGGTTAGTAGTAAAGTTCTTTGTTTGTGACAAAATAAAACACCATCGATGAAAAAGGAGGAGAGAGCATCTACGTAGACAATAAACCACACAAGCACGAGTGTGTCAGCTCCCATACACCCTCAATTTCCGAAACATCAAAAGACTAAATCGCAGAGTCAATTATAGGGTTCTTGTAAAACAATTCAGTAGATTGCGTGATAGATAAGACTAAAAGACAAAATCTATTCTAATTACAAGAACTGTGTGCAGATAAAGTAGACGTTGCAACAACCCCCTTATCCGGCTCGGACAAGACCGGGAGGGCGATGCTAAAAGTAACGGCGGAAATCAAAAGCATAACATCCCACTTATTTATTACATAATATTAAACATCCAAAAGTCATTAGATATTACATAAGTCTTTCCAAACTACTACATAAGGTGAGCTAGCCAACTACATCACTACTCGTGCTGATAACCGTCTACGTGAGTCCCGTACCCTGCTATGCCATAGTCCTCAGCTCCTAAGCCTGCGGTGGGAAGGAAAACAGGAACCGCAGTTTCAAAGTCAGTACAAAAGACTGAGTAAGCGACACCCAAGCATGTAAAACAGATGAAGAATGAATATCTTTTTCTTTTGCAATAACTCAGAACAGGAAATGAATAACAGGAATAAAATAACTTATTCTGAAACAAATGCTCAACTGAAACTTCTCTTCTTTACTAAACTTCTTTCTTTTATAATATCCAAAACTCAGGAAAACTGCATTATTAATCTGTGTTGATACGGGGAAGATCTACTATACTATCACTAGCAGCCATGACCTTAAGTGCCGGCACCCCCCTAAGACTCCTCGCGGCCAGAGAGGTGAGTACATGGAGCGACCCGGCAGGTTGCGACCGGGTTAAAATAAGCGGGTCGAGAGGACGAAGCCAACACGACCAATCTAGATAAATGAAATCACAACGATCCCCGCACAACTCTTTCCACTTTAATTAATTATGCATTAATATTATTCGTGTGACAGAAATAAACAGAGCAACTTCTGAAAATATAAGAATGTCACAATTTAACATGAAAATAAACAATAAATATTTTGAGACAAGTATAAAAGCTAAAACGAGACACGAAAGGAACTAGGCTCGCAAGACTTGGCATGTTCACTTACCTTTCTTTCCGTAGCAAAAGCACGTCCTAGCAGTGGCTCGGGCCTATAATAACGTCACCTACAAATCGTGTCTTCTACGTCAACAAATATCCAAATAAAATGCTATAAATCCTAAAAGAGTATTTATTTCAACTTAAACCCTATTATTTATATTTCTTATCATTTTATTATCCACTTATAATTTCTTAGAAATAAAACAACTCATCTATTTTTAAACAACTATTATTATTAAAATTATGAGCTATAAAAATTATACTTAAGAATTAATTATAATGACAAAGTGAGTCTCGACTATTATATTTTTAAGAAAAACTATACACGATACTATAATATTTAGAAAAGTCTAATTTTACAAGTTTAATAACTAACGTTATAGATTTTGCAATTTAAACAATATTTAATCAAAACTTTTACAAAAACGTTTCTATTTTAGTCTTAAACAATTAGTTTACTATTTCTTTAGCCGAATAAATTTTCCGAGACAAAAGCTACTATTTTTAGGTATTATCTTTAAACCCCAAAATCATTATTATTATTATTATTTTTGGCTAAAAGTGTAATTTAATTATATAAAATCTAATTTGTAATAAAATTCAACAAATACTCTAAATTATAATAAAACAGTCATATTAAAATACTCTAGTTACCCTATAGTTTCTGAAAACTTCAAACAGTCCCCCCTAGAACAAGTTAAAACATTTCTGAAAATTACACTTTGACCCCTTTTTCAAGAACAACTCATTTTAATTCTCCAAACCCTAAATCTAGCTATCAATTTCTGGTTTTGATTGTGTATAATGAATAAGCAGAGTGTTTAGCACATACCTAGGCCAAAAATGGCCGGAAACCGTTGAGATACGCGTCGGGTCGAGGTCTCGAATCGGAGTCGCCGGACTTCGAAGCTCCCCCGCCGGAAATAATGGCTTCTTGGCTGGTTCTGGGTCTTATTCTGACTTAGTCGAGACTCTAGGAGTCTACTGGAAGCAGTGGGAGAGAGTGGCGGTGCTGGTGGTGATTTCCCGAGCTGGTCGCCGGAAACAATGGTGGCGGCGGCGGCAGTGGTGGCTTCCGCTACTGCTGCTGCTACTTTCTGGTTTCTCCGACCCTTCCCGAGCTCTCAACCAAGTAAGAGAGGCTGAGAGAGAGAGAGAGACGAAGAGGAGAGAGAGGGTGGTGGTGAAGTGGGTCTTCTCGGTGGTTGACCCGACGGGAACCACGACGGTGGTGGCTCTGTTTCTCCCTGCTAGCAGCTGCTGCAGTGGCCTTCTAACAGAGAGGAGGTGAGAGTGAGAGAAACAGAGGGTGGAGGTGGAGTGATGGTGAGCTTGGTGGTCCTTGCTGCCGGAAACAATGGCGGCAGTGGTGGATGGGGGTGGCTGCCTCTCTTCCTCCGCTGCTGCTGCTGTTCTCTGGTGGCAGGTAGGTGGAGGGAGAGAGTGAGAGATGAATGTGGTGATGGTGGTGGGTTTTGCCGAGACTTGTAACAACGGTGGTGGTGATGATGATGACGGTAGTGAAGGTGGTGGTGGTGGCTACTGGTGGCTGTGAGGAGTAGGGCTGCTGGTGAAGGCTTTATATAGCCTAGGTGACTTGGTGGGCAAGGAGTAGAGGGCGGTGGTGAAGCCCGAAGGTGTTGGGGCGGTGAGGGTTTGGAGGCGGCTTGGGTTTCTTTGCCGTGAAGAAGAGTTTTGGGTGAAAATGAGAGAGAGGGAGGAGTTGTAGGGTGTGGTTGAGGTACTAGGTCTAATAGTAATTCGGTGTGACAATCACACCTAGTCTCGCGGTGGTCGGGTACGCGTCTAAAATTAAAACTTTAGCTAAATTTATTAAACGTTATCGTATTTATTCACGATTGTGATTCTAGTAACTATTTTAAAATTTTCTTGCAAATAAATCTCTAAAATATATTTAAACATTATTTTGTCACTAAATTATTATTACGCTATTATAATGACTATTTTACCCCTGCTAATTAAACGGGGTATTACATTCTTCCCCCCTTAAACAGAGCTTCGTCCTCGAAGCTAAAATCAAGCAACTACTCACGATACTCTGATGATCTAGCAAGCAACTCTCTAACAGAATTAATATCACACGACTGACAAGTAATTTCACGTAACACTATTAGTAAGTAGCCAATTAAAACATACGTAATGCAACATGTAACACCAAATAAGGTCGTGGTCACGTCTATCTTAATTAAATGGTCTTAGTCTCATTCGGTTTCTAAGTCTCAAGGTTAAACGTATCTCAAAGGTATTCAAACGTATCTCAAAGGTGCTTAAGACGTGAAAATATCAAACTAAGACATAATGGCATTAAACAGAGGGTTGCGTCCTCTCCCCCTTAGAGAGTGACGTCCCCGGAACTCCCACGTACCTCATTAAACAAGTGCGGGTACTTCTTTCTCATTTCTTCTTCAGCTTCCCAAGTTGCTTCTTCCGTTTGGTGGTTGGTCCAAAGGACTTTGACTAGTTTGACGCTTTTGGTTCTCGTATCCCTTGTCTTTGTATCCAGTATCTTGACAGGTTGTTCCTCGTAGTTCAGCGACGGATCGAAATCCACTGGTTCTGGATCCAACACATGAGACGGATCTGGTACGTACTTCTTTAGCTGGGAGACGTGAAAAACATTGTGTACTTTCCCCAAATTTGATGGTAGGTCCAGTCGGTAAGCAACTTCCCCTATTTTCTCAATAACATCGTATGGGCCAATAAATTTAGGACTTAACTTCCCTTTCAGGTTGAACCTGGTTACTCCTTTAGTAGGTGAGACTCGCAGAAACGCCTTTTCTCCTACTTGGAACTCTAGAGGCCTTCTCTTCTGATCCGCGTATGACTTTTGTCTGTCTTGAGCTGCTTTCATTCTTTGCTGGATAAGCCGTACTTGATTTGTCATGTCTTCAATCATCTGCGGGCCAATGACCACCGTCTCGCTGATGTCACTCCAACACAGTGGTGACCGACACTTCCTTCCATACAAGGCTTCGTACGGTGCCATCCCGATGCTGGCATGGTAACTATTATTGTAAGAAAACTCTATTAACGGCAGTTTATCGACCCATGACCCTTGGAAATCCATAACACAGGCTCTTAACATATCCTCCAGCGTCTGAATAGTTCTCTCCGTCTGACCGTCTGTGGCTGGGTGGAAAGCAGTACTGAACTTCAGCTGAGTTCCCAGTGCGTCTTGGAGCGCCTTCCAAAAGTGAGAAAGAAAGTTAGGGTCTCTGTCCGAGATTATCGAACTCGGAACCCCATGATACCTCACGATGTTTCTAATGTATGCATCTGCCCTTTGCTCCATGTTCCACGTGTCTTTCATTGGAATAAATCTCGCCGTCTTTGTTAATCGGTCTACGACTACCCATATCTGGTTGAGTCCATTCTTCGACGTAGGCAAAGTTGTGACGAAATCCATAGATACCGAGTCCCATTTCCAGACTGGAACATCTAACGGTTGGAGTAGACCTCCCATTCTCTTGTGCTCGAATTTCACTTTCTGGCATGTTAGGCATCTGGCCACGAACTCGGCTACCTCCTTCTTCATATTGGGCCACCAGAACGTCTTCTTCAGATCCTTGTAAAGCTTATCGCCTCCAGGATGGACAGAGTATGGAGTGTTGTGTGCCTCCTGCATCAACTTCTTCTTAATCTCCGAACACTTTTGTGGCACGCACCATCTTCCTTTGTAACGGATGCTCCTATCTTCGTGAATCTGGAATTCCTTGGCCTTTCCTGCTGCAATCTTCTTCTTGATCCTTTCAAGCTTCACATCCCCTGCTTGGTTGTTTCGTATTTCTTCGAAGAAGTCTGGTACCGTTGTCAGGCTTCCGAGTAGTTTCTGTACTGTTCCTTGCTCTACCACTTCGATGTTAAGCTTCTGGAACTCGTGACATAACCAGTTCGACAGGATTACCATAGCGTTCACTCCATGGCTCGACTTGCGGCTTAGTGCGTCAGCGACTACATTAGCTTTCCCTTCGTGGTACTGGATGCGTAGATCGTAATCCTTGATAATTTCCAGCCATCTTCGTTGCCTGTTGTTCAGTTCCTTCTGTGTGAAAATATACTTCAGGCTACGGTAATCTGTGTAGAGCTTGCAAACTGCCCCGTAGAGATGATGCCTCCATATCTTTAACGCGAACACTACCGCTGCTAGTTCCAGGTCATGTGTGGCATAATTCTCCTCGTGTGGTTTCAGCTGTCTAGACGCGTAAGCAATCACCCTTCGGTCTTGCATCAATACACAGCCAAGCCCTTTCTTCGACGCATCGCTATATACTTCGAATTCTCCAGAGTCATTTGGCAAAGCTAGTACTGGTGCCGTAGTCAGCTTCTCCTTCAAAGTCTGGAATGCCTCTTCACAGCTGTCATCCCAGTGATACTTTACCGCCTTCTTTGTTAACGTCGTCAATGGTCTGGCAATCTTTGAGAAATCCTTCACGAAACGCCTGTAATAGCCAGCTAAACCAAGGAAGCTTCTAATTTCGGACACATTCTTCGGCGTAGGCCAATCTTTAACCGCTGAGATCTTCGCTGGGTCGACTGATATCCCTTCCTTGGAGATGATGTGGCCTAGAAACGGCACACGATCCAACCAGAAATCACACTTGGAAAGCTTGGCGTACAGCTGCTCTTGCCTTAAGGTCTGCAATACTGTCCGGAGATGTTTTTCGTGATCCCCTTCGTTCTTCGAGTACACCAGAATGTCATCGATGAAAACAACCACGAATTGGTCCAGAAATGGCTTCATTACGCGATTCATTAAGTCCATGAAAACCGCGGGTGCATTAGTCAAACCGAACGGCATAACTGTGAACTCGTAGTGCCCGTATCTGGTGCTAAAGGCCGTCTTTGGAATATCTTTCTCGGCCACGCGGAGTTGATGATAACCAGACCTCAGATCTATCTTGGAGAAAACACTGGCTCCTTGCAGCTGGTCGAACAAATCGTCAATCCGAGGTAGCGGATACTTGTTCTTGATAGTGGCACTGTTCAGCTCCCGGTAGTCAATGCATAATCGCAAGCTTCCGTCCTTCTTCCTGACAAACAGCACTGGTGCTCCCCAGGGTGACACACTAGGTCGTATGTACCCCTTCTGTAGAAGTTCTTGTATCTGTTCCTTCAGCTCCTTCAATTCCACAGGTGCCATCCGATACGGCGCCTTGGAAATGGGTGCAGTTCCAGGTACCAGGTCTAAAGTAAACTCCACTTCTCGATGAGGTGGCATTCCGGGAATCTCATCGGGAAACACATCAGGAAATTCCCTCACAACTGGTATCTCATCCAGCACATTCTCCTTCTTGGTTATGTCTTGGACATAACACACATAGGCAGAGTTCCCCTTCTTCATTTGGTTGATTATTGCCAGAGCTGACACTAGCCTAATCCGAGGCTCAGTAGGAATTCCCCGGTAGGTGATCTTTTCTCCTTTAGGTCCCCTAAATCGAACCTTCTGGTCATAGCAGTTGATAACTGCCCGATACTTCCCCAACCAATCCATTCCTAGGATCACATCTATGCCTCCTAGATTAAATCTTATTAAGTTGGCAGGTAAGACACTGTTTAGGATTTTTAGTTCCACTCCTTCATATACAGTGTCACAAAGCGTTATTTGGCCATCTGGGGTTGCTACTGGGATAGATATACTAGATGACTTATGCAAACCCAGCTTGTCAACAAATGCAGACGAAATAAAAGAAAATGATGCGCCAGAATCAAATAGTACGAAAGCAGGGTGCTCATAAACAGAAAATGTACCCGTAACAACTCCGTGTGCAGCCTCTGCTTCAGTCTTGGTCATCACAGCAATTCTTCCCACGTTTGCATTCTGATTTCCTGCTCCTCCTGCTCCTGCTCCATTGTTGTTGTTTCCATATCCAGCACTACCATTTCCGATCCTGGGTTGACCTCCGTTCTGGCCTGCATTGCCTGGGTTGTAGTTCTGCTGCCTGCCATATCCATTGCCCCCATTGTTCTGGTTGCGATTCCCATTCTGTTGGTTTCCAAACTGCTGGTTGCGGGCAAAATTATTCCCATTCTGCTGGCGGTTCCCTTGATAGTTGTTCAGCTGTGGCCTCCCAAAATTACCGCCTTGGATTATTTGTTGGTTCCCAGCTGGTTGTGATCGGCATTCATAGGACCGATGCCCCCTCTTACCACAGTTGTTACAAGTGACAACATTCCCTGCACAATCTTCCCCTGGGTGGTTCCGTGGGCACCATTTGCAAAAGTATCGCCGAACTTTCTGATTCCCAGTGTTTTGCTGGCTGCCACGATTCTGCCCTTGGTTACCTCCTCCATTGTTAGGCCTGAATTTCTGAATTCCCCTGGAAAAGTTGTTGCTTCCTCCGACTTCTTCCATCTTACGCTTCTTGCGTTTCTCTTCCTGGGTGACACGAACCCGCCAAATGTCTGCAGCTCTGTCGTAGGCTTCATGGAGTGTGGAGTAAGTCCTGCTCAGGAGAGATTCTTGCAGCCTCTCGTGTAATCCACCGATGAATCGGGAAACCTTGGAATCTTCGTCTGGCACCATGTTCCCCACGAATCGTGTCAATTCTGTGAACTTCCGGAAATATTCTGTCACTGAGTCATTCCCCTGCTGCAGGTTCTGGAATTCCTGTTCCTTGCTCCTCTTCACATGATGAGGGTAGAAACGTGCTCTGAGCGCAGTTTGAAGTGCTTCCCAGTCGAACTTGGGATCAGCCAGGAGTGTTTCTCGTGCATTCCTCCACCAGAGGTTTGCTTCACTCTTCAAGTAAAAGACTGCGCAATTGACTTTCTTATCATCGGGGCATTCTATTGTTTCCAGAATTTTATCCATTTCCACAATCCAGTCTTCTAACTCGACAGGATCTTCTCTCCCAGTGAATTCCATTGGTTTCATCTCAGCTACTTTCTTGGCCCAGTTAGTCCCTGTCTGTCCCCCGTTGTTCATCATTTGGGACATTTGGGTGAAAAATTGCTCCATGGAGATGTTATCAGCCATCTGTCCTGTTCAAACTTTCCTATATAGTGATAACGAAGTGGTCTATTAGTCAAGCCCTACGGTACCCTTGGTTAAGGTCGCGGAAACTTCAGTAATCAAGCCATTAGTTCACATTAAACAAATCCAACATATAATAACATGCATAGCATAGCAATTCTATAATAAGGCACAAAATGCTCAAGTCTGTAATCCTTCCAAGATAACTCAAACTCTGCTTCCTCCTTTTCACTATAATGATCAAAGATAGTCAAAATATCTTATGAAACTCGCAGAACAGGATGTGGGTGGGCGGGAATACTCAAGACCAATCTCCTAAGCTACCCATAACCCGAACGGCTTTCCAATTTTAATTATCTTGCCCTATGTCCATTTTAAGTTGCCCTACAGGTTTTTAATTCCCTTTTTACGGATTGCCTGCTCTGATACCACCTGCAACAACCCCCTTATCCGGCTCGGACAAGACCGGGAGGGCGATGCTAAAAGTAACGGCGGAAATCAAAAGCATAACATCCCACTTATTTATTACATAATATTAAACATCCAAAAGTCATTAGATATTACATAAGTCTTTCCAAACTACTACATAAGGTGAGCTAGCCAACTACATCACTACTCGTGCTGATAACCGTCTACGTGAGTCCCGTACCCTGCTATGCCATAGTCCTCAGCTCCTAAGCCTGCGGTGGGAAGGAAAACAGGAACCGCAGTTTCAAAGTCAGTACAAAAGACTGAGTAAGCGACACCCAAGCATGTAAAACAGATGAAGAATGAATATCTTTTTCTTTTGCAATAACTCAGAACAGGAAATGAATAACAGGAATAAAATAACTTATTCTGAAACAAATGCTCAACTGAAACTTCTCTTCTTTACTAAACTTCTTTCTTTTATAATATCCAAAACTCAGGAAAACTGCATTATTAATCTGTGTTGATACGGGGAAGATCTACTATACTATCACTAGCAGCCATGACCTTAAGTGCCGGCACCCCCCTAAGACTCCTCGCGGCCAGAGAGGTGAGTACATGGAGCGACCCGGCAGGTTGCGACCGGGTTAAAATAAGCGGGTCGAGAGGACGAAGCCAACACGACCAATCTAGATAAATGAAATCACAACGATCCCCGCACAACTCTTTCCACTTTAATTAATTATGCATTAATATTATTCGTGTGACAGAAATAAACAGAGCAACTTCTGAAAATATAAGAATGTCACAATTTAACATGAAAATAAACAATAAATATTTTGAGACAAGTATAAAAGCTAAAACGAGACACGAAAGGAACTAGGCTCGCAAGACTTGGCATGTTCACTTACCTTTCTTTCCGTAGCAAAAGCACGTCCTAGCAGTGGCTCGGGCCTATAATAACGTCACCTACAAATCGTGTCTTCTACGTCAACAAATATCCAAATAAAATGCTATAAATCCTAAAAGAGTATTTATTTCAACTTAAACCCTATTATTTATATTTCTTATCATTTTATTATCCACTTATAATTTCTTAGAAATAAAACAACTCATCTATTTTTAAACAACTATTATTATTAAAATTATGAGCTATAAAAATTATACTTAAGAATTAATTATAATGACAAAGTGAGTCTCGACTATTATATTTTTAAGAAAAACTATACACGATACTATAATATTTAGAAAAGTCTAATTTTACAAGTTTAATAACTAACGTTATAGATTTTGCAATTTAAACAATATTTAATCAAAACTTTTACAAAAACGTTTCTATTTTAGTCTTAAACAATTAGTTTACTATTTCTTTAGCCGAATAAATTTTCCGAGACAAAAGCTACTATTTTTAGGTATTATCTTTAAACCCCAAAATCATTATTATTATTATTATTTTTGGCTAAAAGTGTAATTTAATTATATAAAATCTAATTTGTAATAAAATTCAACAAATACTCTAAATTATAATAAAACAGTCATATTAAAATACTCTAGTTACCCTATAGTTTCTGAAAACTTCAAACAGTCCCCCCTAGAACAAGTTAAAACATTTCTGAAAATTACACTTTGACCCCTTTTTCAAGAACAACTCATTTTAATTCTCCAAACCCTAAATCTAGCTATCAATTTCTGGTTTTGATTGTGTATAATGAATAAGCAGAGTGTTTAGCACATACCTAGGCCAAAAATGGCCGGAAACCGTTGAGATACGCGTCGGGTCGAGGTCTCGAATCGGAGTCGCCGGACTTCGAAGCTCCCCCGCCGGAAATAATGGCTTCTTGGCTGGTTCTGGGTCTTATTCTGACTTAGTCGAGACTCTAGGAGTCTACTGGAAGCAGTGGGAGAGAGTGGCGGTGCTGGTGGTGATTTCCCGAGCTGGTCGCCGGAAACAATGGTGGCGGCGGCGGCAGTGGTGGCTTCCGCTACTGCTGCTGCTACTTTCTGGTTTCTCCGACCCTTCCCGAGCTCTCAACCAAGTAAGAGAGGCTGAGAGAGAGAGAGAGACGAAGAGGAGAGAGAGGGTGGTGGTGAAGTGGGTCTTCTCGGTGGTTGACCCGACGGGAACCACGACGGTGGTGGCTCTGTTTCTCCCTGCTAGCAGCTGCTGCAGTGGCCTTCTAACAGAGAGGAGGTGAGAGTGAGAGAAACAGAGGGTGGAGGTGGAGTGATGGTGAGCTTGGTGGTCCTTGCTGCCGGAAACAATGGCGGCAGTGGTGGATGGGGGTGGCTGCCTCTCTTCCTCCGCTGCTGCTGCTGTTCTCTGGTGGCAGGTAGGTGGAGGGAGAGAGTGAGAGATGAATGTGGTGATGGTGGTGGGTTTTGCCGAGACTTGTAACAACGGTGGTGGTGATGATGATGACGGTAGTGAAGGTGGTGGTGGTGGCTACTGGTGGCTGTGAGGAGTAGGGCTGCTGGTGAAGGCTTTATATAGCCTAGGTGACTTGGTGGGCAAGGAGTAGAGGGCGGTGGTGAAGCCCGAAGGTGTTGGGGCGGTGAGGGTTTGGAGGCGGCTTGGGTTTCTTTGCCGTGAAGAAGAGTTTTGGGTGAAAATGAGAGAGAGGGAGGAGTTGTAGGGTGTGGTTGAGGTACTAGGTCTAATAGTAATTCGGTGTGACAATCACACCTAGTCTCGCGGTGGTCGGGTACGCGTCTAAAATTAAAACTTTAGCTAAATTTATTAAACGTTATCGTATTTATTCACGATTGTGATTCTAGTAACTATTTTAAAATTTTCTTGCAAATAAATCTCTAAAATATATTTAAACATTATTTTGTCACTAAATTATTATTACGCTATTATAATGACTATTTTACCCCTGCTAATTAAACGGGGTATTACAGACGTGGTAGTATAACTTTAAACGTATAACTAATCTAACTGTTAAAATAGTTATACGAAAGTAAAAGATACAGTCACAGGATGTTTACCATGGGGAAACCTTCATTGTGTTCTCCGCCTAAGAAGGACATTTGGGAGTAAAACCTCACCTGCAAGCACAAAAAAGTGTTAAGACACTTTATTGCACGAAACGTCTTATACAAGATATATAATGAGTTGTCCCTCAGGACAGCTACTGACCACACTATATTTTGTCTACGTAGTTTTTGCAATCTCTAGGGTAGCACCCCACGCCTGTGGCAATCCAATCCTCTCTTGAATTTATTCATGATAGCACACTAACATCGGGAGTTCGTCAAGTGAACAACTCAATCTCCATTTAGTTCGTGAGTGAACAACTCTATAAGAAAGATTTAATCTGCACATGTAGAATAGGAGACTCTAGACAACACTGACGAATCCTAGACCTAACAGATACACAAAGTGAAAAAAATAATTGTAGCTCAGCTCTCTCTCTTTCTCTGCAGATACACTGATACCCACAGAGAAATTGCCAAATTTCAAAATGAGCGCTTGTCTGCAGATACACCGATACGGACAGATAAAAGGACACCCTTTGAATCAGAGAAATAGAGAGAGATTCATTAATGTTTGGAGAGATTTACAGAGGTGCACAATGCATTCTTTTATTACATCATCGTACTATCGATGATGTAACACCCTAAAAAATTTATGCGGGTTGAATTGTAATATTTTGGAATTTTGAGTTAGTAACATTTTACTCGGCTGTGATTGAAGTTGCTACTCCGATCCTTCCTTAATCCAGATGGAGTTTTCGTAAAAAAAAAAATTGAAAATGAACAAGATATCAAGTGCTCACAACAACATCTAAGCGTGAAATCAGAGTACATTTACTACTCACCATCAATGGGATGCAGTTTAACTGATCTAGAGGCATGCACTTGTCCTGAAAAAGATTTGAAAATATCAAATCACACAAACGGACGCACAAAAAGGGTTATACAAAACAAGGGAAAGGAATGGTGAATGTTTAGGAACAAACCAGATATATATCCGATGAAACCAGCTCATATCTCTCTTCAACGTGCTCTAACCTTCAGTTGGCTTTGAGGACCTCAGATTCATAACTTAGTTTGATGATCAATAAGAAGAAATAATTGAACCGCATCTCTCTCTTTCTCTCTGCAGATACAGTGATACCTCGGAGAAATTGTCAAAGTTCAAAATAGAGGGCTTCGAGCCTCTTTAATTTCAGGGTAACTTGTTTCAGATAAAAGGACACCCTGTGGAAAAGAGAAATAGAGAGAGATTCACTAGTGTTCGGAGAGAGATACAAAGGTGCACAGTGCGTTCTTTTGTAACATCATCGTACTAATGAAGATGTAACACCTTGAAAATTTTATACGAGTTGAATTGTAATATTTAAAATTTTGAATTAGTAACATTTTACTCGACTTCGATTGAAGTTGCTCTTCCGATCCTTCCTTATTCTAGAGGGAGTTTATTTTTAAAAAGATTAAAAATGAGCAAGATATCAAGTGCTCACAACAACATCTTAACGTGAAATCATAGTACATTTACTACTCACCATCAATCAGAGGCGGTCTGACTGATCTAGAGTCATGCACTTGTCCTTAAAAAGTTTCAAAATATCAAATCACATCAACGGACGCACAAAAGGGGTTGTACAAAACGAGGGTAAGGAAGGGTGAATGTTTAGGAACAAACCAAATATATATCCGATGAAACCAGCTCATATCTCTCTTCAACGTGCTCTAACCCTCAGTTGGCTTTGAGGACCTGAGATCCATAAAATAGTTTGATGGTAAATGAGTAGAAATAATTGAACCTCAACTCTCTATCTCTCTCTCTCTTTCTGCAGATACAGTGATACCCACAAAGTTAAAAATGGGCGTATCAAGGCCTCTTTAATTTCGGGGTAACTCGTGTCAGATAAAAGGACACTCTGTGGAGCGGAGACATAGAGAGAGATTCATTAGTGTTCAGGGAGAGATACAGAGGTCCACAGTGCGTTATTTTGTTACATCATCGTACTATTGATGATGTAACACCCTGAAAATCTTATACGGGTTGAACTGTAATATTTGAAATTTTTAGTTAGTTACATTTACTCGGTTGTGATTGAAGTTGCTCCTCCGATCCTTCCTTAATTCAGAGGGAGTGTTCCAAAAATGATTGAAATTGAACAAGATATCAAGTTCTCACGACAACATTTAAGCCTGAAATCAGAGTACATTTACTACTCACCGTCTATCAGAGGCAGTTTGACTGATCTAGAGTCATGCACTTGTCCTGAAAAAGATTTGAAAATATCAAATCACACCAACGTACGCACAAAAGGGGGTTGTACAAAACAAGGGTAAGGAAAGGTGAATGTTTAGGAACAAACCAGATATATATATCCGATGAAACCAACTCATATCTCTCTACAACGTGCTCTAACCCTCAGTTGGCTTTGAGGACCTGAGATCCATAACTTAGTTGATGGTCAATGAGAAGAAATAATTGAACCTCAACGCTCTCTGCATATACACTGATACCCACGGAGAATTGCCAAAGTTAAAAATGGGGGTTTCAAGGCCTCTTTAATTTTCGGGATAACTTGTTTCAAATAGAAGGACACCCTGTGGAGCAGATAAATAGAGAGAGATTCATTAGTGTTAGGAGAGAGATACAGAGGTCCATAATGCGTTGTTTTGTTACATCATCGTATTATTGATGATGTAACACCCTGAAAATTTTATACGGGTTGAATTATAATATTTGAAACTTTAGTTAGTAACATTTACTCGGCTAGGATTGAAGTTGCTCCTCCGATCCTTCCTTAATTCAGAGGGAGTTTTCCTAAAAAAGATTGAAATTGAACAAGATATCAATTTCTCACAACAACATCTAAGCTTGAAATCAGAGTACATTTACTACTCACCATCAATTAGAGGCAGTTTAACTGATCTAGAGTCATGCACTTGTCCTTAAAAAGTTTAAAAATATCAAAATATACCAACGAACGCACAAAAAGGGGTTGTACAAAACAAGGGTAAGGAATGGTGAATGTTAAGGAACAAACCAGATATATATCTGATGAAACCAACTCGTATCTCTCTTCAACGTGCTCTAACCCTCAGTTGGCTTTGAGGACCTGAGATCCAAAACTTAGTTTGATGGTTAACGAGAAGAAAAAATTTAACATCAACTCTCTCTCTCTCAGCAGATACACTGATACCCACAGAGAAATTGCCAAAGTTCAAAATGGGAAATTCAGGACCTCTTTAATTTCAGGGTAACTTGTTTCAAATAAAAGGACACCCTCTGGAGCAGAGAAATAAAAAGAAATTCATTAATGTTCGGAGACAGATACAGGGGTGCACAATGCGTTCTTTTGTTACATCATCATACTATTGATGATGGTAAACCCTTACAATTTTAAACAGGTTGAACTGTAATATTTTGGAATTTTGAGTTCGTAACATTTTACTCGGATGCGATTGAAGTTGATCCACCAACCTTCCTTAATCCAGAGGGAGTTTTCATAAAAAAAGATTGAAAATGAACAAGATATCAAATGCTCACAACAACATCTAAGCGGTAAATCATAGTACATTTACTACTCACCATCAATCAGGGGCAGTTTGACTGATCTAGAGGCATGCACTTTTTCCTGAAAAAGATTTAAAAATATAAAATCAAACAACCGGACGCACAAAAAGGGCTTGTCCAAAACAAGGGTAAGGAAGGGTGAATATAGGAACAAACCAAATATATATCCGATGAAACCAACTCATATCTCTCTTCAACGTGCTCTAACCCTCAATTGGCTTTGAGGACCTGAGATCCATAACTTAGTTTGATGGTAAACGAGAAGAAATAAGTGAACCTCAACTCTCTCTCTCGGCACATACACTGATACCCACGGAGAAATTGTCAAAGTTCAAAATGGGGAATTCGGGGCCTCTTTAATTTTGGGGTAACTTGTTTCAGATAAAAGGACACCCTCTGGAGCAGAAAAATAGAAAGAAATTCATTAGTGTTCGTAGACAGATACAGGGGTGCACAATGCGTTCTTTTGTTACATCATCGTACTATTGATGATGGTAAACCTTTAAAATTTTATACGGGTTGAATTGTAATGTTTTGGAATTTTGAGTTTGTAACATTTTACGCGGCTGCGATTGAAGTTGCTCCACCAACCTTCCTTAATCCTGAGGGCGTTTTCCTAAAAAAAGATTGAAAATGAACAAGATATCAAATGCTCACAACAACATCTAAGCGGTAAATCAAGTACATTTACTACTCATCATCAATCAGAGACAGTTTGACTGATCTAGAGGCATGCACTTGTCCTGAAAAAGATTTAAAAATATGAAAAATCAAACAATCGGACGCACAAAAAGGGGTTGTCCAAAACAAGGGTAAGGAAGGGTGAATGTTTTAAAACAAATCAGATATATATCCGATGAAACCAACTCATATCTCTTTTCAACGTGCTCTAACCCTCAGTTGGATTTGAGGACCTGAGATCCATAACTTAGTTTGATGGTCAATGAGAAGAAATAATTGAACCTCAGCTCTCTCTCTCAGCAGATACACTGATATCCACGGAGAAATTGCCAAAGTTTAAAATGGGGAATTCGGGACCTCTTTAATTTTGGGGTAACTTGTTTCAAATAAAAGGACACCCTCTGGAGCAGAGATAGATAGAGATTTATTAGTGTTCGCAGAGAGATACAGAGGTGCAAGGTGCGTCCTTTTGTTTCATCATCGTACTAGTGATAATGGTACACCCTGAAAATCTTATACGGGTTGAATTGTAATATGTTGGAATTTTAAGTTAGTAACATTTAACTCGGCTGCGATTGAAGTTGCTCCTCTTTTTCTACCTTAATCTAGAGGTGTTTCCTAGAAAAAGATTGAAAATGAACAACATATCAAGTTTTCACAACAACATTTAAGCGTGAAATGAGAGTACATTTACTACTCACCATCAATTAGAGACAGTTTGACTGATCAAGAGGCATGCACTTGTACAGAAAAAGATTTATAAATATCATACCAACGGACGCACAAAAAGGGGTTTTACAAAACAATGTTAAGGAAGGGTGAGTGTTTATGAACGTGCTCTAACCCTCGGTTGACTCTGAGGACCTGAGATTCATAACTTAGTTTGATGGTCAATGAGAAGGAATAATTGAACCTCAACTCTCTCTCTCTCTCTATAGATACAATGATACCCACGAAGAAATTGCCAAAGATCAAAATGGGGGGTTTCGAGACCTCTTTAATTTTTGGATAATTGTTTAAGATAAAAGGACACCCTCTGGAGCAGAGAAATAGATAGAGATTCATTAGTGTTTGGAGAGAGATACAGACGTGCACAATGTGTTATTTTGTTACATCATTCTACTAATGATAATGTAACACCCTGAAATTTTATACGAATTGAATTGTAATATTTTTGAATTTTGAGTTAGTAACATTTAACTCGGCTGTGATTGATGTTGCTCTTCCGATACTTCCTTAATCCAGGGGAGTTTTTTCTAAAATAAGATTGAAAATGAACAAGATATCAATTCTCACAACAACATCTAAGCGTGAAATCAGACTATATTTACTACTCACCATCAATCAGAGGCAGTTTGATTGATCTAGAGGCATGCACTTGTCCTGAAAAAGATTTAAAAATACAAAATCAAACAACCGGACAAACAAAGAGGGGTTGTCCAAAACAAGGGCAAGGAAGGGTTAGTGTTTAGGAACAAACCTGATATCTCTCTCTTCAACGTTCTCTAACCCTCAGTTGGCTTTTGAGGACCTGAGATCCCTAACTTAGTTTGATGGTCAATGAGAAAAAATAATTGAACCTCAACTCTCTCTCTCTCTCTGAAGATACACTGGTACCTACGGAGAAATTGCCAAAGTTCAAAATGGGGGTTTCAGGGCCTCTTTGATTTCGGGGTAACTTGTTTCAGATTAAAGGACACCCTTTGGAGCAGAGAAATAGATAGAGATTCATTAGTGTTCGGAGAGATATATAGAGGTGCAGGGTGCGTTCTTTTGTAACATCATCGTACTATTAATAACGGTACACCCTGAAAATTTTATACGGGTTGAATTGTAACATTTTGGAATTTTAAGTTAGTAAAATTTAACTCGGCTGCGATTGAAGTTGCTCCCTCGATTCTTCCTTAATCCAAAGAGAGTTTCCTAAAAAATGATTGAAATTGAACAAGATATCAAGTTCTCACAACATCATCTAAGCCTGAAATCATAGTACATTTACTACTCACCATCAATCAGAAGCAGTTTGACTGATCTAGAGGCACGTACTTTTACTGAAAAAGACTTGAAAATATCAAATCATACCAACGGACGCACAACAAGGGGTTGTCCCAAACAAGGATAAGGAAGGGTGAATGTTTAGGCACAAACCCGATATATATCGGATGAAATTAACTCCTATCTCTCTTCAACGTGCTCTAACCTTCAGTTGTCTTTGAGGACCTGAGATCCGTAACTTAGTTTGATGGTCAATAAGAAGAAATAATTGAACCTCAAATCTCTCTCTGAAGATACACTGGTACCCACGGAGAAATTGCCAAAGTTCAAAATGGGGGTTTCAGGGCCTCTTTGATTTCGGGGTAACTTGTTTCAGATTAAAGGACACCCTTTGGAGCAGAGAAATAGATAGAGATTCATTAGTGTTCGGAGAGATATATAGAGGTGCAGGGTGCGTTCTTTTGTAACATCATCGTACTATTAATAACGGTACACCCTGAAAATTTTATACGGGTTGAATTGTAACATTTTAGAATTTTAAGTTAGTAAAATTTAACTCGGCTGCGATTGAAGTTGCTCCCCCGATTCTTCCTTAATCCAAAGAGAGTTTCCTAAAAAATTATTGAAATTGAACAAGATATAAAGTTCTCACAACATCATCTATGCCTGAAATCAGAGTACATTTACTACTCACCATCAATCGGAAGCAGTTTGACTGATCTAGAGGCACGTACTTTTACTGAAAAAGACTTGAAAATATCAAATCATACCAACGGACGCACAACAAGGGGTTGTCCCAAACAAGGATAAGGAAGGGTGAATGTTTAGGCACAAACCCGATATATATCGGATGAAATTAACTCCTATCTCTCTTCAACGTGCTCTAAACTTCAGTTGTCTTTGAGGACCTGAGATCTGTAACTTAGTTTGATGGTCAATAAGAAGAAATAATTGAACCTCAACTCTCTCTCTCTCTCTGAAGATACACTGGTACCCATGGAGAAATTGCCAAAGTTCAAAATGGGGGTTTCGGGGCCTCTTTAATTTCGGGCTAACTTGTTTTAGATAAAAGGACACCCTCTGGAGCATAGAAATAGAGATTTCATTAGTGTTCGGAGAGAGACACAGAGGTGCAGAGTGTGTTCTTTTGTTACATCATCGTACTATTGATGATGTAACACCCTGAAATTTTATACGGGTAATATTTTGGAATTTTGAGTTAGTAACATTTAACTCGGCTGCGATTGAAGTTGCTCTCCGATCCTTCCTTAATCCAGATGGAGTTTTCCTAAAAAAAGATTGAAAATGAATAAGATATCAAGTGATCTCAACAACATGTAAGCGTGAAATCAGAGTACATTTACTACTCACCATCAATCAGAGGCAGTTTGACTGATCTAGAGGCATGCACTTATCTTGAAAAAGATTTGAAAATATCGATTCACTCCAACTGACGCACAAAGAGGGGTTGTCCAAAACAATGGTAAGGAAGGGTGTGCGTTTAAAAATAAATATCCGATGAAACCAATTCCTATCTCTCTTCAACGTTCTCTAACCCTCAGTTGGCTTTCAGGACATGAGATCCATATCTTAGTTTGATGGTCAGTGAGAAGAAATAATTGAACCTCAGCTATCTGTCTCTCTCTCTGCAGATACAGTGATACCCACAGAGAAATTGTCAAAGTTTAAAATGGGGGTTTCGGGGCCTCTTTAATTTCGGGGTAACTTATTTCATGTAAAAGGACACCCTCTGGAGCAGAGAAATAGAGAGAGATGCATTAGCGATAGGAGAGAGATACAGAGGTGCACAATGCGTTCTTTTGTTACATCATCATGTTATTGATGATGTAATACCCTGGAAATTTTATACTTGTTGAATTGTAATATTTTAGAATTTTGAGTTAGTCGTGTGAATTTCCAGGCATGTGTAGCTGGGAATTCCTTGACTGTGAGTTCAGGTTGGGGTCAATTATGCAATTATCAACGGAGAAGTTTTCCAAACATTTGAAACTTTAAGGGGGGGTTTTGCACAAACCTCTAACCAGAGGGGGCTAAAAATACATTTAACCCTTAAATTAAAATCCCCACCATATAAGCTTTTGGGTCAACCTGAAGTTTGGACTGTTGGAGCTCTACGCAGAAGAAAAAAGGAAGGAAAAAACCGCCGCCTCCGTACCACAGTAAAGAAGAAGAAACCGCCTCCAAGACCCCCACCGGAGCTCCACCGGCGGCGAGATACTCAGGTATGTCTTATACCGCTCATCTCCCGTGTTCTATGCTCTCGTTTACTTCTATGTCGGGTTTCTTTTTCATGAACCAAACCTTACACTGAGAGAAAGTAAAATTTAATCACTTAACATTTCTAAAGATTAAAATTGGGGGTTCGAGCTTCAGTTTTCGGCTAATGCTAGCCTAATTTAGGCATTCAATGATATTAATCGTCAATACTAACTAAATGTAATTGTCACTGTTTGTTGGAGTTTTAGCAGTTTCGTAGTGGAAGAATTCAAGCTTCTCTATCTATAGGTCTAATTCATCAAATTTAGGAATCAAAGCTAAATCAAAATTTTGATTTTTGACAATTGGATGGTGGGGGTTATGAATTGGAAGTTTAGGGTTTTAGTCCTGTTTGTGGAGGCTCATTTAAACTGGGCGATAAAGTTCAATTGGTAGTCTGTGAAACTACTTCTTTTCACCCTGAGGATAAATATATGGAGCCCGTTTTGTGAAAGCAATTTGAGTAACTTGATGTTGTGCTCTCTGCTCACTGTTATTTACAGAGCTTGGTTTTCGTAGTTGGCGCGTCAGTAGCTCAAAATGGCAGAAGAGAAAGCAGAAGGGCTGAAAATGGGAGAAGAAGAAAAAGCAGAAGGGCTTAAAATGGAAGAAGAAGAAGAAGAAAAGGAAGAAGTGAAGTCATTCAAAGATCTCGGAGTGTGCGACGAACTGGTTGAGGCAGCCAGTAGCGTCGGTTGGACGAAACCATCTAAGATACAGGCTGAAGCGATTCCTCATGCTCTCGAAGGTTCTGGTTTAGTATAGTTTTACTTTTATGAAAATCTCCTCTATTAAAAAATTGACATAATAATGTTTTGTACTGTTTACCATCGTTTCCAGGGAAGGACTTGATTGGGCTTGCTCAAACAGGGTCTGGTAAAACTGGAGCTTTCGCACTGCCTATTCTTCAGGCTTTCCTGGAAGCTCCTCAAGCATTCTTTGCGTGTGTGTTATCCCCAACAAGGTTTGTTTTGTGCTCAGTATCTATTTGACGAAGTGGCTGTATTGGTGCATCTACTTGACAGGCGTAATAACCTTCTCTTCTGTTTCTTCTTCCATACTGTAGGGAATTGGCTATCCAAATTGCCGAGCAGTTTGAAGCTCTAGGATCTGGCATGGGCGTGAAGAGCTGTGTGGTATGTATTCGGAGAGTTATCTTACTGCACTCGTCCTCAGTGAAACAATATTTATTAAAGTTACTGCATACCATACATTCGTTTTACGCATTGAATTAGTATAGTTCGTAGCACATCTGGAGTTATGCATTGTAGTTTGACAGGCCGAGTTGGTGATATAAAATGTTATTTCCAAAACCCTGCATAAGAGGCTTCAATTGGTCCATTCATACTTGTTTAGTTCATTTTCATAACTGTTAAAGGTGCAAGTCTTTTTAAGTGTTAGACCACAATGTTTGCATTTTGTATAGAATGGTAAGTGTTTTTGAGATTAGATTCTATATAATGGTTGAAGGGTTATGACTAAAATTGCTAATTTACCATCTTTAATGCGGGAACTTTACAATTTCATTGAGAGTGAAGAGCATTTCATGAAAATGAAATATTTATGTTTCAATTGCTATGAATATTGTCATTTTAGTATCTGTTTTATCTATAAACTGCCAAACATTGTAACTGTACTATTTGGTTTGTGAAATTTTCATGTGCAGCTTGTTGGGGGTATTGACCACGTGCAGCAAAGCATTCTCCTTGGGAAGCGCCCACACATAATTGTATGTGGCTTTCACTCTACCACGTTTGTTTATCTTGTCCACATTTGTATCTATTGCCGTGTTTTTGGATGAAAAGATATGCCTATGGGCTTGAAGTTCTGTCTTCTGTTGCTTTAAATTCTTCACAATCCTCTAATTAGAGACTTATTAGGAGTCGGAACAACTTTGTGGTCAGATGGAGAGAATAAGTGAGGCTGTGGTGACCGAAAAATTAAGTTGTTCTAGCAGAAATTTTATTCAGTATTTGAAGCAAAACGGACGCGTCATCATCAAACTTTAAATTATTCTGGACTTTCTCAATGTATCAGTGTAGGAAATGTCCATTTTAATGCTTTGAGCATGCGTGTTTTCCTTGGGTTGAACTCTTTTAAAATGAGGATTAGGTGTAATTTTAATTCAGAAAGTCATACAGTATTTGAGAAAGTAGCCCCCCAATGGGATATTTTCTTACTTATAAAGTTTAAGAACTGAATTTAATTTCAGCAGGCAAATATGAATTTGCTTCTTGCCACAGATAAAGAAATCTTGAATACCTTCCTGGCTCCTTGTAAGGATTCTGAAATCACGTTGATACAGACAGGTCTAATAGGATGGATGATATGTGCCTTGTGTGTGAGAAGTAGAGCTCAAAATACCAGATGACTTCTGGCAGTGAAGTTCCATGATCTGAATAGCAAGGATTGACCACATACTTGCGTGATGAGAGCATTGAAAACGAATACAACTAGGTAGTTTTTTGAAGTTTGAGAGCAAATTAGTGCTCAATATACTTGAATAATCTCATGAACCTAGTAGGGTAGATTTCCAGAGGTAGAAGCTCTGGTGTTAGTGAAAGTTTACACGGCACGGAGGTTATGTTTGCTATCTCTGGCTTGTTCTTATACTCTTGTACAAGTGACTGTGGAAACGTACAATTTCCTCTTGAACGTTGCTACGTTCTTCTTACAGTTCCATTTTTCTAGCCAACTTCATCTGGTTTTGCTAGTCGATTCATCTACTTTCGTGCCTTACAGGTAGCAACCCCTGGTCGACTTTTGGATCATCTATCAAATACTAAAGGGTTTTCTCTCCGCACATTAAAATACTTGGTAAGTCATTTTTGCGCTTTGGTTATAAGCTGGTATCTTTTAGGGAGATCTATTCGTGCTTGGTGAGTCATGCTTTGGTTATTTAGCTTGAAACTCCAAATACAAGCTTCACAGTGAAATTGCTGGTGAACTAAGTTTTGGTGTTCCTTCATGAGTTTATATTTCTCAATTTCCTGGAGATTAGACAAACGATGGAATAAAAAGTTGTGTTAGAAGGGGAATTCAACAACAGTTCTAGATAAAAAATTGGTGATGTAAGTTGTCATCCTTAAGCAGGTGTTAGTAAGTTTGTTCATATAGCTGTTTTTTGGAGACTTCAAACCAGCTTTTGAATTAGTGGAAGACATGATTACGGAGGAAAAACTATGAATACTGCCGCGAAACACCATTGTATGTTTAGGTCTCTCATTGTGCTTCTTTGTTGGAAACATGACGTGGCAGAATTATTTGTTGGAGAAGTTGGTTTCAGTCAACTTCCTATTTTCTTAATTAGAAGTCTATAAGAAGTCACTTTCTTCCCTCTCTCCCCCCCAAACACACTCACAAACACCCACACAGAAGCATGCAATATCATTTAATCTTATTAAAGCATACAGAGTGTTTGCACATACCGAAGAGGACGTTTGTCTCCCAAGACCGTCCACTTATTTTGCTAACATATGAAATATTTTGACTCTTGATTTTTCATCGATGAAAGATTCTCTAATTTGACCCTCACTCAGGATTGTCAGTGGTATCTGAGTGAGGAACTTGATTAGCACCAAATATCACTTATTTACTGCGATCAACCACATATCATGTGACGACTTAGCATGTTTGGGAAAAGATTAAAATCTGCAATGGGCTGAAAATCTGGATTTGACTGTTAGCAGTCCCCTTCTCTTCCCCTATACGGAACTCTCCAGGTCCCTCTTCTTAACGATAAATGTGGCCGGTCTCTCTTACGGTGAATGTGATCTTGTTTGGTTCGACTTGGATCTTCCATATGGATAAGTTAGCGGCAGAAACGGCGATACGGAAACCAAAATTTTGAATTTTTCATGCCGTATGTAGAGATATTTCCTATAATGGCATTCTGAACCTTGATTACTGGTCTGTTCCGACTTCACAAAGTCAGCACTCGATTTCAGTCATATTTTTATTTTTATTCTTTCTGTCATACAGGTGCTCGATGAAGCAGACAGGCTTCTAAATGAGGATTTTGAGAAAGCTATTGATGATCTTTTGGCTGCTATTCCTCGAGACAGGAAGACATACTTATTTTCTGCTACAATGACAAAAAAGGTACCCACTTATGCTTATTCAGTATAGTAGTGGACTAAATTTGAGTATTGATAAGATCTACTGAAAGAGTTTATCAGGTTACGTCTTCTCTTCTTGTGGCATCTTTATCGGACTACAGAATTATGGTTTGCCTGAAGGCACTCGAAGAAAAAATTGCAAAAAAAAAAAAAAAGGGTTAGATAATGACTTTCCATTAAAGAAAAGATACCTTGAGAATATAAAAGTTTCGACTACTGACATACAGGGTACAATTTGAACAATGAGAATTTAGAGAGAGAATGGTGAACCAGAGAATAGAGGAAGAGAATGGGGATGTGAGAGAGAGTCAGTAACAATTAGGGCTGGCAATTCGGGTCAACCCGTCGGGTTATGGGTTGTGTCGACCCGTGACGGGTAGCTAACGGGTTGACCCGATGCCGATCAGACCCTTAATCGCGTTGGAACCCGAACTGGACCTGTTTATTAACCGGGTCACTTGACCCGACCCGGGAACCGTTTGATAAACGAGTCGGGTCGGGTTATCAGATTTCATCCCGACCTGAGTCCTTTTTGCAGAAATCAAAATGGAAAGAAGAGAAATTTGGACAGCCGAGAAGAAACATAAGCAGAAACAGAAGTGGCACAATCAAATTCCATGCCGTAGCAACCACGACAGTTAACCAAATCTTCAAATTGAACATATCCATACTAAATACTTACAATTCCGTTTCGACAATAGGTTTTTTGCATATCTACATCCATAAACTAAATAAAAAACTCAGATCTAATTCTGCTTTGCAACTAACAGACAAAGAGAGGGGCAGACGGATGGCGAGCCGGTCAATTCACTGCGGTGAGACCGCGGTGGCTTCACTACATCAATTGATCGAGTGACGACTGGAAGCTTCGATGGCTTGGCTGACTTTAGAGTTCGTACTTCGTAGGTACCGGTTGGTATGCTCTCTGTGTGTGTATGAGAGAAAGAGAGAGAGGGAGATAGCTCCGAGAAGGAGAACCCGTGTCAGAAGAAAGGGGAGGGTTTCTAGGGTTATCCAGAGCAAGATAAGAGAGAAAGATGTGAAACTTGAGATAAGGTTGTGGTTGTGCTTGTGCGTGGTTGATAACTTGTTAGGTTGAATGAGAGTAAAAATGGGCCCAACCAAAATAAATATTCTATTTTAAGTAATGGGCCTAAACAATCTAACTTAACTGTTTCTATTATTAGTAAAATTTTGGTTATGTTTTTTATTCTTTTACAAATGGGTTACTTCGTGTCATTTTCGGGTTTAGCAGGTTGACCATAAACCGACCCGTTAATTTTCGTGTCAACTTCGGGTCGACCCGTTCTGACCCGTTGCGGGTTCGTGTCGACCCCAACCTTCTAACTTCGGGTCGAGTTCGTGTCGTGTTGCCGTGTCCGGTCCGATATTGCCAGGCCTAGGAACAATTGGTTTCTTGAATTAAATATGGTAGATCCATTGTGATATAGAGTCCATCCAGCATATACGAGTGTAAGTTAGGATACAAAAAGTGGGAACCAATAAGGAGCTTACTCCTTTTGGCTTCTTATTGCGTAGATACACGGTGTTAATAATAAGGTATTAAGCTTGTAAATGTAAGAGACACAAAGCTTCTAAACTGGGTGTTACACGGACAAATTAATTTCAGAGAGTGTTGCTGACATCTTAACTGAACAGTTGTTACGTTGTACAAATTTTCCTTTCTGAATGAGTTTCTTTCTGATTTAAATGCATTTGTACAAGTAACGACAAGAAATGAGGAAGATCTGGAATTTGGCGAGTTACCCCAGTTTTCATGTGATACATTTGATGCGAGGATCTTCCATATGTCAATTTTTAAATTGTCTGTAGGGAGCACCAACAATTTACATGAAGGCCGATATATGTAGGAGCTGATACTTCTGTTTGAGGATGT
Source organism: Linanthus parryae (assembly GCA_023055425.1). Classification (NCBI taxonomy): domain Eukaryota; kingdom Viridiplantae; phylum Streptophyta; class Magnoliopsida; order Ericales; family Polemoniaceae; genus Linanthus; species Linanthus parryae. Next base: position 119,016,635 of record JALGPY010000004.1, on the reverse strand, counting down.
TTGCAGAATGTTATTACCCCATAAATTGGGCTGCATAGGCAAGAAAAACAATTCAAGATCAGAAAATGCTAATGAAATAACTTGCTCTGATCATCGCAGGTGAAGAAGCTTCAGAGGGCTTGCCTCAGGAATCCTGTGAAGGTATATCAATTGATTTATCACTACATTATTCTCCTTCATGCTCCTCTCCTGTCCTCATTCTAATCTGAAATGGTTTATCCTTTTAGATTGAGGCTGCATCCAAGTATTCCACTGTTGATACTCTTAAGCAGCAGTATTGTTTTGTCCCTGCGAAGCACAAGGTATTGAGCTCATTTATAATTATACATACTTCTGAAGTGTGTATGTTGTGGGGTTGTAGAAGATGTGTACTGTTGTTTTGCGCTGCCCTGCTTATTGTTATTACATTTTTCTGAACTAATTGGGCTGTCAGAAGCAAAATTTACTGTAAGTCTAAATATACCCCTTGCATAGATTGTATCTTCAGTTGAGTTCTGATTTCTTTCATATCGTGATTTTCTGCAGGATTGCTATCTTGTGTATATTCTGACCGAGATGTCTGGTTCAACGTCAATGGTTTTTACTCGAACCTGTGATGCAACTCGCCTATTGGCTTTAATGCTCCGAAACCTTGGTTTTAGGGCCATCCCTATCAGTGGTCATATGAACCAGGTATTTATCTTTGTGATGTAGGAGAAGTATATCTTAATTACTTTAGTATATCTGGGCTTCTTTATTCTCATCACTCTTTTTTTTGAAGTAAAATGACCCTCGTTCTTGATATTTTGGCAGGCAAAACGACTTGGTGCATTAACCAAATTTAAGGCTGGAGAATGTAATATCCTTGTTTGTACTGACGTTGCTAGTCGAGGACTTGATATTCCATCTGTGGACGTGGTCATCAATTATGACATCCCCTCAAATTCAAAGGTCCGACTCCCTTTCTATGTGGTTTTCAAAAGCAGATTTCGTTAGTTATAGAAAAAAAGAAGCTTTTGATATGATCATATCACTCGGTGAATATACTTTTCATCTTCTTCAATTTGTAGTACTTGGATTTTGTTTTGCACTGACAGAAAAATCTTGACCATTTGTTCCGTAAGTTCAGTTGCCATAAGATGATTATATTTTGTTTGAAATGAACTACCGGAGCATAGTTGTCAGAATCTTATGATTCGCGATTCGTATCCCACATTTCAATTCAATTCACCCATGAAACGATGCAAATCCCTTAGTGAATAAATAGTCAAAAATTAATTTGAATCCTGATTCACTTTCAACTCAGATAGAGGTCTAATAGAGTTGGAGTCGGTCTACATACTAATATTTTCGACATTTATTTCTGTGTTATATCATATTTCAATGTTAAAAATGACTCACATTCTTCTCAAGTCTTAAGGCTAATAATATCCCATTATTACCCATTCTCTTGGTATGCTATACTACATCCTTTCCCTATACCTTTCTATATCTTCTTTATTTGTATGTTTTGGGTATGTGGACCTCCTAATCACTAGTCACAGATGCAAGTTTCTAAGCACTTGAGTTTGATTCTTCTGAAGATACGAGTATATTGTTCACGTATGTTATAGTTATAACGAAATAATTAATTATATCTGTTAAAAAACATTGCAAGGGGACCTTAAGTTTCACGGTTCGGTTCAATTCATGATTCAACTAGATTGCATTTCATTCGTTATCTGAATCTCTATTTGACAACTATGTACAGGATTACATCCATCGAGTAGGTAGAACAGCTCGGGCGGGTCGGTCAGGTCTTGCAGTATCGATAGTAAATCAATATGAGCTTGAGTGGTATATACAGATAGAGAAGCTTATAGGTATGGAACATGCTAAATTACATTGTGTGTCAGTTAATCCTGACTGGCTTTCCTTGAGACTAACAACTTTACTTCGTTGTCCAGGTAAGAAGCTACCCCAGTTTCCAGGTGAAGAGGAAGAAGTTCTACTTCTCTTGGAGCGTGTCTCGGAAGCCAAGAGAATATCTCAAATGGTAAGACCGTTTGTTAAAAGGTGTAGAGGAAGAAGTTCTAGAATATGACCATTTAGATTTTACACGTTCATTAAAACTTCTTGGGCTTTTCCAATAGGTATTTGATTCCCCTTTTTGGACTCGGGTTCCCCTCATAATTTACATATGATACTGCAAACTTAATATGACTTGGTTGACTTACCCGTGGGAAAAATAAAACTATTGAGTTATAATCAATGGAGGGCTAAAATTTACCTTTCATGAAGAAGAATTTGTAGGCATGGAAATGGTACATGAGTCCTAAATGGAGACTTTGGAGAACATGGGTAGAATGACAGAATACAACTAGATTAGTTCAAATTTAGGTGGGTAAAAGCTCTTGAGTTGAGTTATGCGGTTGCTGATTTGCAACTAGATGAAATTTTACCTAATTTTTGAACCTAACCTTTTCTAGAATTTTCTCATTGGGCATTTGTCCGTTCCATGTAACTTGTTCCTACTTGCCCTGCATCTCTGAGAAAGCCTACCCACATTCGCTGTTGAAATCGTTTTGGTTCCCCTTCGTTCAGTCTATGACCATGTTTGTGGAACAGAGCTGCAGAGGTATCTCTAATTATTAGAATAATTTTTTCAACATGCTGAAAAATATAACTTTAAAAACCGGAGATGTCTCCAGTCCCCAAACATAATCTATGTTCAAAGGCCCAATAGAATCATCACACGGTGACCTCACGTTCGTGGAAGTTCCAAATTCCACGAATGTTATAGATCTAGTTATCAATTCTGTGAGGTTGGTGTGAAGCATTTTTTGTAATCACCCGCAGATGATTAAGTATTAGCCTAAACCTGATTGAGAGGGATGACTGAGAGGGTTTTGGAGAAATATCGTCATGCTCGTTTACTGTAGGTAGACCAAACCTGTTGTCCTGCCTCCAAATTCTTGTATTGACTCTTGATCCTACAGCCTCTGTTTTTCTTCTTCCCTTAAAAGGCATTTAGTACTTCATGTTACTATTATATTTTACTTCAGTTCTTTATTTGTTGATAGTTCGTGAAATTGTCATTCACAGTGCAAACAGCGGGTAGTGAACAAATTAGAGAACACATTATGTTTTCGTCCATTATCCTCCAGTGATATCGTCAGATATCTAAAAATATAAGTGGTTTCAAACAATTTTGGTTATTCCCACACCTGCAGAGGGTGGAAGATAATATAAAAAAGTGTAAAAGACATTTTCCACCCTCCGACTATGGAGAAAAGACATTTTGCCCCCTGATTTATGGAAAAAGACATTTTGCCCACCTATCAGCGGATGGAGGGTGGACAGATACCACCCTTCTGTTACAATCCGTTAGTGGAGGGGTGCAAACTGACTTTCTGTGACCATTTTACCCTTTTTGATTGTTGACAAATACCATTTTTTTGTTCTTGATGTTCTTGAGCACCACCTCCACTACCACCAAATCTCCACCACCAACACCAACACCACCACCACCACCACCACCACCGAATCACAGCCACCACCACCAGCACCAACAAAGACAACAACAACGACGACAACAACAACAACAACAACAACAACAACAACAACAACAACAACAACATACCCATTTCTATGCTAGTGAGAAGGTGTTGATGCTGTTTTGCTAGAGAAAAGACTTGTCATTTGAATCCAGATGAACACAGTTAGTGAACAAGAAATGTCGTTTCTTTTAGCAGCACCAATGGTTAATGTAAACCAAGAAACAAAACCCATGGTTCTAGTAGCTGTTGTTGGAATAGTGCACTCTAGGTGTTTGTTGAAATGCCTCAAAGAGATTGAACACCAACAGAGGTATTAAAGCTCTTTAGCAAAACCTTCCACACAGCTGTGAAGCAAACAAAAAAAGATGTCTTTTTCGGTTTCCATTTCAGATCATCAGTAGCTATCATACAACCACACCTTTCTCTTTCACTTTTTCAGGCGAAAATTGTTGCTAAGAGGAACACGGAACAGCAACAGAGAAGAAAAATTGAATTGATTACTTTTGTTCGTATGAAAAGCTATGAACAGTGTCATTCAATTCGTGGGAAACCCAAATGGAGTAACTCACGTGAGGCTGGTTCAGAGGCAGATCTGCAAACCCAGAAAAAAAAAATCACAGTGCCATATCTCTCCCAATTGAAGCCTCTCTCTCTCTCACATGGCTGAAACAGAGAAAGAACATCATTTAGACGAAAACGTGTGCGTTCTGTGTACGGATGGTGGGAGAGTATCTTTGAGAGGGAGATTCGCTGGAGAAAGTACCGCTGATGACGATGAGGGAGACGATGTGGGCAGTGACAGGATGCGGCAGAGACATCAAAATACAGAACCCAACTTGGTCCGACGGCAGAGGGATGGTGGTGGTGGTGGTGGTCCGACTTGGTCCTGGTGGTCCGACGGGAGAGAGAGACAGGGATGGAGGTGGGTGAGAGATGGGGCTGAGAAGAAGAGAGGCGGAAGAGAGAGAGGGGAAGAGATAAGGTTAGGGTTTGGAAATGGGAAGGAGAAGGAAGAAAATGGAATTTATAGTGGGATAATTTCTCATCAGTTCAGGGGTATTTTTGTCTTTTTATCCCTCCGTTAATTCCACCGTTAGATTTAACTCTGACAGGGGTGCAACATGTCTTTTTCCATAAATCAGGGGGCAAAATGTCTTTTCTCCATAGTCGGACGGTGGAAAATGTCTTTTACCCTATAAAAAATAATATTATCATGGCTTCAGAGTCCTGTCTTAAAAGCAATGCACGGTTTTCTTTTCTTCTGGAATGATGCGCTGAAAGTAGTTGTATCACTTGTATCCATAGTTCTAATTAAACCATTTAGAACTTCCGTTTCCACTACAGGGTTACAACAAGTTCAGTTATCCATGCATGTTCATTTCTTCTAGAATTAGCCATTTTTGGGTTACAACTTTTGGCTGGTCTTATGTTGTTTATCTATCCTTATCATTCGGGGCATTCACCACTATATAGTGTGAGTTGTTTATGACTCTGTGGGTAGCAGCATCAAGTCCATGTCTGATAAGACTGTCAAAAACCAAACTGGAGGAGTTGATGACTTAAAATTTACCCACTTCCATGCTACTTAGCGTACGTTGGACATTGATTAGTTGTTTTTGATCGAAACTTACTATAAATTAAAGATCGTTGGTGCATATTTCCTATGTTGTTTCGTTGATCTGTGAGGTCCTTTCTTTGTTGAGGCTCTTTGTCCTACTGAGAGTGTTGTATATCTATGCTAACCTAGTTTTCTTGAATTCTATGTAGAAAATCAAAGAAGGTGGCGGAAGGAAAAGGAAAGGTGGAGGTGATGATGGTGAAGAGGTGGAGAGATATACAAACGGGAAAGCCTCTAACAAGAAGTCGAATAAAAGACGATAGAGGTGGGCAGATGTTCAATCATGGGTCTTGACTGATACTACTATTATTGTCATTGCTATGGTAATTGATACACCCACAAGTGTATTCGGCATGGACTTTTTCATATTGTGGAGTAAAGAGCGAGTGAGAGAAGATAGTTAGAGCCTCGATATTTTTGGATAATCGAACCTCACTGATGCATGTTGCACCGGTAAGTCATCAACCATTTTCTATAAGACAACGTGATGTTAATAATTCTTTTGAATTAGCGAAGTTAGTCGTGTTGACTTTTTTTTTTTCGATAAAGGTGTTGACTTTTTTAGATTATGAAGTTCTTGCGTTCCATATAGCTCATATTTTGGCATGTATTTGGTCTGTTTCTTCTCTTTCTTCCAGTTTTGACTTTTTTTATCCGTAACCATGTCACTTTGACTCGATAATTTGGATAGCAAAAAGATACAATTTTTCGGTAATTTTTCATGGTGTTGTAGTGTAAAGTTTACTATACAATACTACGAAAATTTACAAAAAAATTGCATTGTATTGCTGATCAAATCATCAGGTTAAAGCGACCTGATGATTAGTGGTAAAATTCAAAAGTGGAAGAAAGTGAAAAAACAGAGGACGTATCAAATGAAAGTGGGGTTGGTGGCAGAGACAAAGTAGTCAAGTAGGATCTTGATATTTTCTATAACCTATAAGAGTACATGCGAACCATAGTGGGGATGCGTCCAGTTTATAAATGATATCGAACACCATGTGTCATGCAGGCGTTGTGCTTTTGGATGATGTAAAATTTTTAGAAAGTTGTGACCAATGCACAAAGTACTTCCTCTGTTTCTTTAGTTTCTTCCGTTTACTGTTCGCACGCGGATTAAGGAAACAGAGGAAAAGTCTAGATTGCCCTTGCCCTTCCACACAAAAGCCACTTATGTCCCTATCTCTCTGTCCTCATCCCTGCCTCACAATCTCTCTGTATCCAACAACATCGAGAACTGTAACATCCTTTGAAGAACATGAAGAACATCATCAACAATGATGGGTCGAAACAAAAACCTGGGTAACATTTCTTGACCAATTTCAACTGAAACATCAACACAACAATTAATTTCATCATTATCTACATCCACTGGTATTCTTAAGAAAAGAACAGGAGGAAACTTTTGAAAACTAAACCACCATCGGCTAGATTCCATCTGATTTCCGCTACCAAGGCGTAGATTTGAAGCAAGAACAAGAAATCAAAAAGACCAACAGCTCTACAGAGGCGAAAATAGAAGAAATCACAGGTCGAATACCGCCGCCTCATCACCGGATTATGTCGGTCTGGTTCACCGGTTTCAACGAGAGGCCTCACCACCACCTCCGCCTTATCACCGCCATTCGTTCGAAGGGCCGCCGTTTCACCACTGAATTCGCCCATTTCTGTCTTCCTCTCTCCCAATCTCTTTCTCGATCTGAAATTGTGTGTGAGAGAGAGAGAGAGAGAAATCTGGGTTAGCTTAGATAGGGAGGCAGAGAGAAGGGAAGGGGGGAGGGGATCGGAGAGAGATAAAGAAGGGGTTACAGAATTTCGAGAGAGAGGGAGAGATGAGCAGATAAGGAAGAGAGAGGGAGTAGATGACAAGGTTTGAGAAAATGTGGGCTGGTTTATTGGTAGGGTTAGAAAAGGGTTTTTTTGTCAATTCAACTTGCAAAGGTTACCAAAAGAGGAAAGTGGAAGAAAGAAAGGAAACGTCCGTTTTAGGCAAGTAGGAAGAAAGAGAAGAAACAGAGGAAGTAACAAGATACAGAAATAATTACATTAAAAAAAAAAAAAGAATGGAGAAACAGAATTAAGTGATCGTGTCATAGCTCTGTTGCTGAAACAAGCGTAACAATGTTGGTTGCCGTTGTGACAAAAACGTGGTCGTCACACTTAAAAGTTTTATTTTATTCAAGTGATACTATGTGTTCGGTTCAGCTCAGCTCGGTTCTTCTGCTAACACTAGAATCAAGATTTCACAGGGTAGCAGACGACGGCGACCACCTTCCTTCAAGGAACCACTGAACAACCACCACCACCACCTCCCTTCAAGAAACCTCCGAAGAACCTTCAATTCACCGCTATAGAGAGAGCATCACAATTCAACCTCCATTGCGAAAGCATTGGGAAAAGTAACCCTTCTAGGAGGCGGAACCACCTTCGCCGGTACTAGGAAGGGTATCATCGCTGAGATCGAAGTCCCCGGCAACACCTTTGAAATATAACATGAATACCTCTATTTTTATTCAGTAAACTTTAATAGTTCCCTTGATAAAACTAGAAAAATGTCCCAACTTTAGCCACAACACTGTACCTCGATACATTATAATTTTTGCCACCGCCCTTTTGCCTGCACTGCCATGTGGGAGTGTCCGAGGAAGAGCAGTATGTGTTATAACCTAAGGGTATTCGAGCAAGAACGACGTAACGAAATCAAGAACGAGACAGATATTTAGTGTGGTTCACTAACAAATTCGCAACAAACCTGCTAGTTACCTCCACGCCAGAATCCGATATTTTATTGACAAGAGAACTCGATTACAATGCACGCCATGGCCACAACGGCCACATGGGCCACCCTGAAACAAAACCCGGCACACATAAGACTCTCAAAGTCACAAAATCTGTCGAACCTTAATGTGTGTATATTTGCAAACTACCAAAGCACCCTTTAAATGCTGTAGATAGTGCATTCCAGACAGATCGATCACCTCCCACGTGGCAGCCATCCAGGAGGCTCAATGGTACTCCACTATCACCCTATCATTGTCTTTATATTCGCACTTATCCATATGGGGGCTGTGATACAAGGTCGCCCTCGATACTAACCGTGCGGGAGTTGTAGGGTTCGAGTGGCTTGGAGGTTAGAGTAAGGCACGACGCGTGCAGACATCGACATTCGCGCGCGACCCTTGTCAATTGTCTGAGAGATATGATGATCACATGTCCTATATATGCGGTTAACCGTTGGGACGTGTCCTACCTATGCGGACAATCGTGTAACGTTCACTATATAAGCGGGTAAGGTGCGTTGTACGAGACGGTTATTTAGCCATCAGTTACGGCCGCATTAACCCCTCGTAACGGCACTCTTATGCCCTATATATAGGAACGTTGGCCTTCCTTGGCAACTCTCGGTTCTTTTGCTAATCATCATACTGTCTCTCTCTCAGACACTTAGCAAAAGCTTACTCTTCCCCTACACCCTTACTCTCAATCTCTCTGCACCTTGTTCTTGTTCTTAGTCTTTACTACATGTGTCTTGGATCTTCTTCACAGGATCCTCTTGCACACAAATATTAATACCATGCATGTGCTAAAGGGATGACTCTGGCACCAAGCTAGAGATCACCGCCTCAAAAGATTGCCAAATTCGATTGCATGTCAACCTTCAACAAATCTCCACATTGACTTGAATCATCTCAGCAACCCAAAATCAGAACCTGATGCTCCTCTTCTAAAACTTGAATCGGATGCGTCTCCCAGAACCAGATCGAGCACGCCTCCCCAAACAGATGTTCCGCAGCTTTATGTGAAACCGAATTGCCAAATCGTTGCTTCAACTACCATGCGTTCCTGCAACGGCTGCGCCAGATGTGGATGCACTTCCAGAAACAGAAAAAAGTGCTCCACCCAGAACCAGACTCGAATACATTCACTGAGAAACAGAACCGAATGTATTCCCGATGCGCCCAATTGCGCAAGACAGATGCACCACGACAAGTGCCAAATGTGATTACTTACCAGACCCGATGCACCTAATCACAAGTGCCCAAACAGATTTTCCGTGCCTGATGCGCCCCGTATGCCTCAGATGCGTCAGATGCTCGCCAGAAACAGATCACCCCAGATGCGAGCTCAATGCGTGTCATGGTAGGGCTGAGCAAAACCCGCCCCAACCTGCGTCCCAGAACCACCCCGCATCAGACCGGTCCGAATACAGCAGAAATCGATGCTACACGATTGATTACGGTTATAGTTTTCTCAACCCGAACAATGTTCGATCGATCATGAATTGAGACTAGGAAAATCCGCTTAAAACCAAACTGGTCCGATTAATGTTCATATGTAAAAATTGCAATTTTCATGATAATGGTTTCTAAATTAAGCATTTTTAGAGTTAACACCATCAATATAGATGATTTACCTCAAACTATTCCTTTTTCATGGGAAATTATGACACTTTTCAAGTTTAAACATTGTACAAATGTATATTACAAAAGAATTAACGAAACCAATATATTTTTTCAAGTTAAATCTCAAGATTTTCCAACCCGTAGAGTCGATAAGTTACGATTGGTTTGGGTATTATAAAACACTGGGTGGGTTTGGGTAGAAAATTCTCCAACCCGAACCTATTGGGCCGGGTAGAAATTTTCTGCAAAACCGGTCCAAATCGGTCCGTGCTCACCCCTAGTACACGCCCCAACAACAGATGCATGCCAGAACAGACCCGTGCGCAATTTGCGCTACAACCAAGATTAGATGCGCGTGCCAAATTAAATCTAACAAGTTCCTGCAACGCATGAGCCAGAACCAGATTCAATTCACACACCAGATGCTCCACGCCGGGAGCAGGGTTGTTCCTAAACGTCAATGGCCAGAACTCCAGATGCGCATTAACTGCCAGATTTGCGCCAGTCTCGAATACGTGCTGGATTTGCCGGATTCCTTGCACGTCTAATCAGATGCGCGCCAAATTGCTCCGACAGGATCCCGGATAGCCCCCTCCACGGGGTTTTAGATGGTGGATATACCTGCTTCTATCTCAGGAACAGATCGATCTTGATTGCCAAAACCAAACATCCTTCTTGGCGGAATCTCTAAACCCGACTCCGGATAGCCTGCTCCACCTGTATCGCGAAACTCTAGTTTTGAGTTCCACCCGGATCTTGGAATCCCGGCTCTGACCAGTTTGTTAAAACTGGTGATCCCCTTGACCGGGCTCTGATACTAGTTTGTTATAACTTGAGGGTATTTGAGAAAGAACGATGTAACGAAATTCAGAACGAAACAAATATTTAACGTGGTTCACTAACGAATTCGCAACGAACCCGCTAGCTACCTCCTCAGCTAGAACCCGATATTTTATTGAGAAGAGAACCCTCTTACAATCCACGCCGTGACCACAACGGCCACCCCAAAACAAAACTCGGCACACACAAGATTCTCAAAGTCACAAACTCTCCTGAACCTTACTTTGTGTATATTTGTAAACCACCAAAACACCCTTTAAATACTAATACCATGCATGTGCTAAAGGGATGATTTTGACACCAAGCCAAAGATCACCGCCCCAAAAGATTGTCAAATTTGATTGCAAGTCCACCTTCAACAATATGAGTATTCCGGAGATGGGCGTTAGGCCTTCAAAGTTGATCAGGGCCGGCCTTAGACCTTTCGGGGCCCAAAGCGATGCAGAAAAATAGGCCTCAACTTCGGGGCCTAATGTGTGGTAACTTGTATACTGGAAGAAAAATTATTATGAATTAGTGTTTGTTTAAGTGGATGGTATTGGAGCTAATGAATTAAGATAACATGCATAATGAGTTAGCTCATACTTTAAAAAAATACATTTTAGTAAAAAAAATCCCAAAAAATCCAACTCAGTAAAAATATTGCCACAAATAAGCTTCCATATAACAGTTGTACAACATTTTTTTATGTTGTAAGAATATAACCACATAAATATAGCCAAAAATTATTGTTTTATTGTTTTATGTTGTCCGCTACTTTTATACAGAGAGATTTGTAACTCATTTGATCTTTCATTTAGGAGTTTTGTTTTTAATTTAAATGGCTTACTGCAAGTTATTGGAAGGTTGGAGAATTAATTAATAGAGTCAATACTATACTAGTTTGCCACGTGAAAATGAGGGGCTATTTTGAGTTTTAGTCTTAATTAAGGGCCCATAATTAATTATGAAAACACAACTTTGCTCCTAGTAATAACTAATCATGGGTTGGGGCCTATTATGGTTGATGGGCCTAAAGCAGCAGCCTCAGCTCCTTTATGGCTGGGCCAGCTCTGAAGTTGACGCAAGGCCTGTTGCAATAGGCCTTAGCAGCGGTCCACGAAAGCTGCATCCTCGTAGTCGCCGAAGCCATTGGATTCCAGTCTGGTACGATTTAATCTGATGCCTTTGCGCATAATTCGACCTGGTTACTCTTTATAAAAATTGCCAACAATTTAATTTCATGCCTTAGTTCTCCCCAATATCTCAATCTCAACTGATTATTTCTTCCATGATACAAAGCTAACTTTTATTCAATAAAAAATGATATGGTAGTCGGTTTAATTTGTTGATCGATCCAATGTACATAGAGCAAAGGAGCGCTTCATCCAACAGCTGACTCACAAGAATTGAGTTTTCTTGAATATTGAACGCATTTTCACCAAAGGGGTTGTCATGAGAAAAGGAAAAAGAATGCAAATTACTCCACTGTAGGATTTATCAATTCACGAAAAAATCATACTGTCATTGCCATAAAATAGATGGAAGAAAATTTCTACCTACGAGAACCAAAGGGGGCGTACTGTTAGTTTCTGTATTGTCTTCTTAGTATTTGTATTGTCTTTCTTTTTTACGCTACTCATGGTATGATCCAGGTCTGCCGTTACACATAATTTTTTATTCTTGATCAAGTTGAGGGTTTTACGTTCTTTATATGCACGCATATATGCCAGTGTATATATTTTTTGCCTCATTGCGACCTGGCATTTCATACCATGTTTAGTTACACCAAAAAAGCTGGATTCCGCATCAAATTGGATTTACTATAACATTTGTAGATGCTTAATGGATTCCACATCGAATTTGGTTTACCATTAACATTTGTAGATGCTGAACCATTACAAGGTTGAGTATGCATGTTCAAAGCTACAGACAATGCCAATGTTAACCTTGCATGATAATCTAGTTTAGGAAACCAACAACGTAGGTTGAATCAGTTAGAACTTGTAAAAATATTCTTCATTTATTGTTCCCGTACATTTTCCACAAGTGTTAACATTTACATGCTATTAATGAAAGAGTTTCCTCAGGTAATCTCTGTTACCTGGACTCTTCATTCTTGTGCCGCACCCATTTTGACACGATATTTTGCCGACAAGGGCATGGAGTCTGTGACGGATCTTGCCTTCTTCGATCGGATACTCCAAGTGTGTTAATCTTTATCCTGCTCGAAGTTATCATGGTTCGTCGTCCAAATCGCAATGGTCATCATCGAAACTCACGGATCCTATAATTAACACCTATTTAACAAAACCCGAGAAACAACATTTACCGAGAAAAACTGAGTTGATATGGGTAGTCGTATCAATAATACTAATTTATTTAGTTATTAGTTAATTAATGATTAGTCATTTAATTATGTTATTTAATAATTAGTTCGGTCCGTAGATTAGGTCCGTAAGAGTCTAGGGTTAGGTTTAGGGTTTGTCATCCTCCTAGTATTATGCAAGCAATGAAATAATCAGTCTCTCTCCCTACTCTGTCTCCCTACTCTCTCTCTCCCTTTATTTTATGATTTTATGATTTTATCAATTTATCGATACGATAAACCGTATCAAGCCGGTTATTTGAAGCTGGTGTTGGCATGATAACAAGAAGTCCTTAGACAATTTAATTATATAAAAAACGATGACGGAAACATAATGACATGTGCATAAGGGTGTAGGTAGATTACATTCTTGCACCATTGTCCACAATCTGAACACTTTTAGCCAAGTCCATGAATCTCCTAGGCAAATCAGATTTTCGGATACACCATGACACCGACACCTGAGTCCAGGTAACATCATCTGCTTTCTAGCAAGTACTACCTCCAGGTGCCCGGGTAACATGCTTTCTAGCAAGTACTACCTCTGTCGCCCTCTTCCTCTCCATTTGATTTTGTAGAGGAATTTTGAGCGACAAATTTAGTTAACGATATGATACGAAAGTGTGTTAATTTTCTCATAACGTGTACTTCTTTCTTAACACTAAAATACTATGAAAAAATTAGTCGACTTTCCTATCAAATCGTCAGCTAACTTAGTCGGTCAAAATAACTCTCCGAAATTAAATTGGGAGGAAGATGTGGGACATAGTGGTAATAAACTAATTTCTCATCGGTCCCAATATCAAAAATTGCACATGGTAATTGAGTGCAAACTCAAAATTAATTTTTTGACCCATGCCACATGGCTTTTGTGTGTAAATCCTAGTAAAACATCAACAAAGTGCTTATCATGAATTTGCTGAGGGTATACTTCACGTTGCACTAATCTGAATGCAGTTATGACAAAGAAATGCTAAAGCAATGTAGAATCCCGTTGCACGCTTGTGCCATGCACCCAATCTATTTTTAGGTAAGAGAAAGTCTTATAAGAACGTCTTCTTGCTACTTCAGTCTTATTTGGAAGTGCCTGGAATGAACTCCTAAACAGTTTCTGAGCTCAAATAATTGTGGAAGCAACTCAGTGAACTTTTGACATATAACCCTTTTGTATTATAGGTTTATTGTGAGCGTTACATGCACTATGGAAATTGACACATAACTCTATTGCAGCATGTGTTTTACTCACATCGCAAACCAATGACTAAATGTCCGTCAGAAAGATGTTGAAATTGATCCTTAGTTAACCAGGAACATCAACGTCTTTGTACATTCATGACTTATTAATTATGGCAAAAATTGAGATTTTACACTGTGGCAATTGAAACACACACCTTGCAATATGACTAACTCCCTCCGGTCCCATAATGTTAGTCCCATTTGAAAAATCCAACTATTAAAATGGACATGTAATCATACAGTATTCCTAAATACCATTACTTTTTAACTGTTTGATTATGTCACATTTACTTGTTTAGGGCAAGTTACACTATTAGAGTGGCCACAATTTTTGAGACAGACCGAAATGAAATAGGGGAATAAATTTATGTGACGGGGAGAGTACGAATTAAGGGGCCAAAAGATTCAGAGAGGATGCACATTATTCACATTTTTAAGATTTTTTCTTGTGATTCATCACATTTTTAAGATTCAAAGATAAAAGTTTACACTATTGATATAAGAAAAGATTCAAAGATAAAGTTCAGATTATTCATATTGTCTGTATTGTGCTTGTACGTATTGGAATTCAAATTGTGCAATTGGGCCTCCTTATGAAAAATATACTTCATATTGTGACTGCCTGCAAAAGTTGCATAAATATTGTGCCTTTTTTTTGGTATTATAAATATTGTGCCTTCGTATTGTGACTGCTTATGAAAATTGCTGCAAGACACAATGTATCACTACGCGATAAAGGCTACTCTCCTATCCACCACATGCACCCCCGTCCCGGCGTCCCCTGTACCAATCCTATATTGTGCCCTCTCCGCAAAACGAACCCACTTGTCCTAATACCCTTCCACAAGGCAGTAGGATGCACTTAGATGTTGTACTCGTCATTCCATTGCATCAAATAATATGTTGTTGGTTTCATAAACTAAATTATCATGCAAGGTTGTCATTGTCTATTGTTAGGAATGATTCAATGAAGCAACGAATTGGCGAAGCATTGAGTAACGAGCAAACACAGAGAAAACTGGCAGAACAGTTCAACGGTCTGAACATTCGATAGTCGTTTGAATAATGTTTCCTTGTTCGTTTTGGTATCTTCTTTGTTTCTTGGGCACTAAGTCAGTATTCTGGGCCTAAATAAGGACCTATGGTCGTGGCTTACTGGTGTGGTGTATCGGGGTGGCAGCCCTGGTCGTTGTGGCCACGGTGTGCATTGTAATCGGGTACTCTCTCAATAAGTTTTCGGTTCTGGCTGCGGATGTAGCTAGCGGATTCGTTAGGGGATCCTTTAGTGAACCACGTTAAATTCGTTTCTCGTTCTTGATTTCGTTTCATCGTTCTTGCTCGAATACCCCAGGTAATAACAAAATGATATCAGAGTTGTGTCCAACAATCCGGGTGGAACCAAGAGCTAGAGTTTCACGTCTTGTTAAAACTCAAAGCTAGAGTTTCGTATTCAGGTGGAGCAAGGTATCCGGAGTTGGGTTTTGAGATTCCGCCAAGGACGATGCCTGGTTCAGCAATCATGATCGATCTGTTTGTGAGGAGAAGTGGTATCCGTTCGTTGACCTCTAAAAGAGGGGGCGTAGTTACACCCACCATCTGAAGCCCCATGGAGGGGGCTATTCAGGCCACTATTGGAGCAATCTCGTGCGCATCTGATTGGGCATGCAAGGGATCTGGAAAATCCGACATGTATTGAGTTCTGGTGTGAATCTGGCGGTTCACACGCATCCAGCGTTCTGCTAATTGGCGGTCAGGCGCAATTCGACTTCTGGCGTGGAGCATATGGGAAGTGAGTTGAATCTGGTTCTGGCTCATGCGTTGCAGGAACTCGTTGGAGTTGGAGCAACGACATAGAACATCTGGCATGTGAGATTTATGGCACGCACATCTGATCCTGGTTCTGGCGCGCATTCTGCACGAGGTTTGGTTATAGCGTGCACCTGTTTTGGAGCGTGTACTATGACACGCACTGAGCTCGCATCTGGCGCGATTTGTTTCTGGCAAGCATCTGGCGCATCTGAGGCATACATGGAGCATCAGGCATGCCAAATCAGTTTGGGCATTTGTGATTAGGTGCATCTGGTCTGTAAGTAATCACATCTTACACTTGTTGTGGTGCATATGTCTGGCGCAATTGGGCGCATCAGTAATACATTCGGTTGTGTCTCTCGGTGAATGTATTCATGTTTGGTTCTAGTTGGAGCATCGTGTTTCTGTTTCCGTAAGTGAATCTACATCGGGCGCATTCGTTGCAGAAACACATGGTAATTGGAGAAATGATTTGACAATTCAGGTTTGGGGTACATGTGTAGAACATCTGTTTGGGGAGGCATGCTCTTTTCTAGTTCTGCGAGACGCATCCGGTTTTGAATTTGAGAGAAGATTGGTTTTGGTTGCTAGGCATTGAATCAATGTGGAGATTTGTTAGGAATAATTCAATGAAGCAACGAATTGGCGAAGCGTTGAAGATTTGTAGCAACGAGCAAACACGGATAAGATTGGCAGAACCGTTTGACAAGTCTGGCGAAATGATTTGACGAGACCGAACAGTTTGAGAGAGTTGGCTGAATATTGTTTCCTTGTTCCTTTTGGTATCTTTTTTGTTTCTTGGGCTCGGTATCCTAAGCCTATATAAAGAATCTAGGGTCGTGGCTTACTGGTGTGGGGTATCGGGGTGGTCGCTGTGGTCGTTGTGGTCATGGTGTGCATTGTAATCGGGTTCTTTCTCAATAAAGTTCAGATTCTTGCCGTGGATGTAGTTTGTGGATTCGTTAGAGGATCCGTTAGTAAACAACATTAAATTTCTCACTCGTTCTTGATTTTGTTTCATCGTTCTTAATCGAATACCTCAGTTTATATAACATCTATAGCTTTGGACATGCATACTCAAATTCAAAACTCAAAACTGAACAACAGTTAAGGGAGGACACACATGTCCATTGCAGCGAGTTGATATTTTGTGTTGGATCAATTACTTATTAGCCACCTCCGGATTCTCTTATTACCACAGTTTATAATTGCTTACAATTTACAACTGGGTAAATTTCATCCAAATTTTTCCATTAGTTAACGGTGATTAAGGGGCAAAGTAGTCCACACAAAAAAAGTATGAACATGAAGAACACAATGGCGCTGGTTCGTCAGAAACAATGGAAGTCGGAGTGGTGGTCGGTTTTGTTTGGTAAAAACAGGGGTGATGGTGGTGTTGTTTGCTTCGGCAAAACACGTAGACGAGGTGTGTGTGTGTGTGTGTGGGGGGGGGGGGGAGTTGTGGGTGAGCTAATTCTGATCGATCGACTTTGTTTGGTGAAAAAAGGGGTGATGGTGGTGTTGTTTAAAGCCACCGAACTTTACTGGTCCGAGCAGAACTAGGTTTTTTCAATTCTTCACGCCGAAGTGATTATCATTTGTTTGCTGGATGTTAACATATATCCTTCAGACTTCTCAAAATTGGGTTTTTCCGATCCATTATATTTTATTTTGATTCTTCTAGATGATGTAGATGACAGTGAGTGATTGATTCCTCTAGGTGAATGAATCAAGTGATTGAATATTGAAAAGTAAAGGAATTTGCAGGTGATGTAATGTTGATTATGGAACGAATTTCTCCAATTTTCATCACCGCCGACCCAAACATGGAGGATTAGGCAATTTTGTTGCCTCATTCAGATAATTGATTTCATTTTCAACTTTAATGGCTTTACTCTGAAAAACTGTCCCTGTATGCTTGAAGAGATTGTGGGTTAATATTTAATAATCTAGCTGATCCATGTAACGCTTTCTTTTTGGTTGTTGATTGCAAAACTGTGTGCTTTTGTCTGTCCCTGTATGCTTGAATTTTATCTCATGTGATGCATCATCTTTTTTTTTTCACTTTCCATTGTGGGTGAGATATTTTGGGATCAGATGAATGATTTTGAGTTTGATTTTGGGTTCTATTGATGAGATTGACACCTACTCTGTGTGAATTTTATTTTTCAATACAAGTATAGAAATACTTTCAAAAGAATTGGTAACTTGAAATTAATTTATTTTTAAAATTTTGTAGGTATGTTCTTGATATTCTTGATGATAAACAATGAACAAACTAATTTATTTTGAAATTTGTAGCTGTGTTCATTGTGTTATTGGTGTTCTTGATGATAAACAATGAAGAATATAGTCTAAAAAATTACATAGGGGCAATATAGTCCGAAATTTGTTTATCTCCCACTTTTCTAACGAAACTTGACAGAAGGGTGCTAAGTGTCCACAGAATATTCCGTTAAATGGATGCTAAGTGTCTTTTTCCAAAAGTCAGGGTGGCGGGGTGAAATTAGTCCTAAACTCAGGGGTGGTCAGTGTCTTTTATCCTAATTAATTCTTTTGAATTAGCAAAAATAGCCATGTTGACTTTTTAACGTATTTAAGATAACAATTTGACTTGCGACACAATGAAATAGTTTCATAACGTTTCGTAGTATTGTAACATGGTTATTAGATTATGATGTTCTTGTGTCTTCTTGCCGGTGAAATTGATGTTTCAAAATTTGTGAAAAGTGGTTTGGATTAGAAAATCTGTTGGGTGTTTGAAGTTCTCTTTTTTACTTGTTAAATGGAGTGATTCTTAGGTATACCTGGAGTCAATGACACGTGGCGTTTCATATCGCTCACATTTTGACATATATAAAATGAAAGTGGGGTTTGTGGCAGAGACAACATAGCCAAGTAGGATTTCGATTTTTTCTATAACTTACAAGAGTAAATGTGAATCCTAATAGAGATGTGTCAGTTAATAAATAGTGTGGAAATTATGTGTCATGTCGGCGTCGTGACCAATGCACAAAGCAACAAGATACGAAAAATAACACGTTTAAAAAAAATACTAAAATAATTACATTAAAAAAAAGGGAGAAAGAGAATTAACTGATCGTTTTAGGTATCCGAAACTAGCTCTTTTGTTGAAACAAGAGTAACAATGTCGGTTACCAATGTGACAAAAACGTGGTCGTTAAACTTAAATGTTCTATTTAAGTGATCCTATGTGTACGCTTCAACTCTGCTTAGTTCAACACTGCGTCTCTTCTGCAAACACAAGAATCAAGATTTCACAGGGTAGCAGACGATGGCGACGACCTTCCTTCAAGGAACCACCGAACAACCACCACCACCAACTCCCTTCAAGAACCCCCTAAAGAACCTTCACTTCACCTTCATGGAGAGAGCACCACACCTCCACCTACATTGCAAAAGCATAGGGAAAAGTAACACTTCTAGGAGGCAGAGCCATCTTCGCCCCTAATCGGAAGCGTATCATCGCTGAGATCTAAGTCCCCGACGACACCTTTGAAATATAACACTAATACCTCTAATTTATCCAGAAAACTTTAATAGTGCCCTTGGTAAAATTAGGAAATTGCTCTAACTATAGTCATAACGTATGATTGTGCCCCACTACGTAACAGTTACATTCGCCCCTACCTGCACTGCTGTGTAGGAGTGTCCGAGGAAGAGCAGTATGAGTATTCAGGAGAAGGGCATTGGGACTTCAAAGTTGCAAGGGTGTTGCAATGGGCCTTGGCGGCGGTGGCCTCATCAGCGTCGTCGCCGAAGCCAAGGGATGTCGTGTGTCCGGCGATGGTACATCTTCTATTATTTATCTCTTTTATATCTCTCTTTTGCCTTCTTCGTCTCTTTTATATATCATTATTATTGTTGTTGTTGTTTCGGGAAAAGATCATAAGTATTCAAACTCTCTTTGGTCTTCATCTTCTTGTTGTATATTGTATATTATTCTTATGTTTTTCTTTCTTTCGTCCTCTATTTTTCTTTTGTGTATTACTGTTGTTGTGGTTGTGATTGTTGTTGTTTCAGGAGGAGATCTTGTGCGAAAAAACATTTATTGATTTGTTTTCAAAATATTTACTAGGGTAAAATTCACTTACACCTCCTCAGTTTTGGTTGATCTTCACTTATACCCCTCCTAGTTTGGAAAACTTCACTTTCACCCCTTATAACTACCAAACATGTTGTCACATACATCCCCTCTATGCATTAATTATGCTAGTTTTTATGGTAACTTCTCAATATCAGTTTTTCGGACAAATTTAGCTTTGCAGAGGCTGCAAAAGTCAATCCAGGCCAGTATATTCTTAACACATGCAAAATATTTGTATTCTATGACAGGTTTCATATGCATTTCTGAACATGGTACAACTATTACAAGTAAAAATCAGGATTAACTTGTGGTAGAGTTTACAAAATTAATGGTGAATTGACCTTTATAGCATTTTCAATGGTAAATCTATCCAAACAATTGAATTTGGAATGTTACGCGACCAAGTAACAGAGTAAATACAAGTAGGGGTGTAAGTGGCAACATTGTTTGGTAGTTATGAGGGGTGTATGTGAATTTTTTCAAACTAGAAGGGGTGTAAGTGAAGATCAACCAAAACTGAGGGGGTTTAAGTGAAAATTTGCCCTATTTACTATGGTTTCATTGACATTGAATAATGCGGGTCGTCATGTTTCTGTAACTGATAATTCGGAGCGATTTGAAGCAATTTTTCATGAGATGATTGCTACTGAATTCACACAGTGAGGTTTTTCAAATCTCTTTCTTCTTTTCCTGTGATTGCAACTGTGTATTCATATTATGCTATTCTATTCTGCAATATAGGTGGTCTAGATATGACCGAGCAGATATATCATGGTCAGATTCAATGAACTAGGATGTGCAATTCTCTTGTGCGCACCCCATAGAGGTAAAAGGAAATTTGACTAACACTATCTAATTTTACAATATAATTGGTTATTTAATTTTTCGCAGCCCATTCAAGTCGGTTTCTTTCAAATGAGGGGCAATTAGTTGGCAGCTACCCTTGATTTCCCGGGATGGTGAAGGAACCTCTACACAGATTCAAGTCTTGTTAACGATTTAATTTGATGCCTCTGCGCATAATTCGACATGGTTACTCTTCATAAAAATTGTCAACGATGTAATTTCATGCCTTAGTTCTCCCCAATATCTCAATCTCAACAGATTATTTCTTCCATGATACAAAGCCAACTTTTATTCAATAAAAATCGATAGTCGGTTTAATTTTTTGATTGATCCAATGTAGGTCTTTTTTATAGAGCAAATGAGCGCTTCACCCAACGAATGAATGCAAAATTGAGTTAGTAATGAATCACACGAATTGACTTTATCTTGTATTTTAAACTTATTTGCAACTATACCTTTCATACACTCAACGTTCAGATCCCATCAAAGACTTCTACCTATGGGAACCAAAAGGGGTGTCATGAGAAAAGGAAAAGATGCAAATTACTACACTATAGGATTTATCAATTTGCGAACAAATCATACTGTCATTGCCGTAGTATAGATGAAAGCGAATTTCTACCTACGGGAACCAAAGGGGGTGTACTTGTTAGTTTCTGTATTGTCTTTCTTTTTTACGCTACTCATGGTACAAGTTGAGGGTTTCACTTTCTTTATATGCACACATATATGTTGGAAAAACAATATTTTGGGTCGACTTCTAACCCGGTTTACGACAAGTCGGGTTAACGGTTTGGGAAACCGAAAGTGGCTATAGAATCCTTGCGACTAGGAGATAATCCTACCACTTTGTTTCGTCCAAAATAGTGTTCGGATGAATGAAAAATTCATGTGTGAAAGTGGGTTGTAGAGATGTTGGAAACACTTGAAGAAAAGTGTCCCACATCTTCATGTAGAGCAACAAAGTGTTGCATAAATATTTCAAGGTTGTACCTTAAGGGCACGCCCTTTGGGTGATACACATTTTGTGTAGGAGGGAGGACCTAGACAAAGGTTAAACCACCACACGCGCGCCGTCGCCGTCCGGCTCGGCTCGGTCTCGGACACGGGCCGGGCCGTGACGTGGTGTGGTGTGGGCTGATTTGTTAGTCAAGCCCATACTTAACTTTTTGGGCCCAAAACCAACTTTGGAATTAATTTTTTCCAGACTTTTACATAACGAATTTTGATATTCAAACTGAACGGAACGAATTTTCAAATTCAAACTGAACGGTTGCAACCAGACAGTTGAACTGTCATAAACGGTTACAACCGCTCTTCCAACACTGCTATAAATAGCAGGCGTCCCCAACAGTTTTTACTCACTTACCAGATTCCAGAAACACAAACACTTACCCAACAAACCCGTAGCCTTTTCCAAAGAGAGTTCCCATACCATTGCGGTTCGTAGGGTGCAGCGAGTGTACTGACAAACTGCACGGTGAGGCGATTATCCTGCGAGGCGTTTGCTCCATAACAAGCAGTACCGTAAGGGGCAAATAAGCCTTAAGGACATCGAGTCTATGCTCGAGATCGTCTCCGACTTAATCAGCGGATTCTCTATACTCTGTAAGTATTTATTTTCTGCATTTGTTTATAGCTTCTTTTCTGTTTTTTTATTCTCTTCTTCTTCCCTTCTTCCGGTCCAGTTTCGATTGTTATCCAACAATATATGCCAGTGTATATCTTTTTTTGCCTCATTGCGACCTGGCATTTCATACCTTGTTTCTGTTAAACCTAAAAAAGTTGGATTCCACATCAAATTGGATTTACCTTAACATTTGTAGATGCTGAATGGATTCCACATCGAGTTGAGTTTACCCTAACATTTGTAGATGCTGAATCATTACAAGGTTGAGTATGCATGTCCAAAGCTATAGACAATGCCAACCTGCATGATAATCTAGTTTAGGAAACCAACATAGTTTGAATCAATCAGTTAATTCTTGTATAAATTCTTCACTTAATGTTCCTGTACATTTTCCACAATCCACAAGTGTTACATTACATGCTATTAATGAATGAGTTTCCTCAGGTAACCTCTGTTACCTGGACTCTTCATTCTTGTGCCGCACCCGTGTTGACACGATATTTTGCGGTTAAGGGTATGGAATGCGTGACGGATCTGGCATTCGTCCATTGGATACTCCAAGTGTGTTAATTTTTATCTTGCTCAAAGTTATCACAGTTCTTCGTGGTCTAAATCGCGATGGCTATCATCTAAACTCACTGACCCAGTAATTAATACCTATTTACAGAACCCGAGAAACAACATTTACAGAGAAAATCCGGTTATTTCAAAAGTGGTGTTGGCATGGTAAAAAGAAGTCCTTAGACAATTTAATTATAGTAAGAAACGATGACAGAATGTATGATTTACATAATGGCCATGTTTGGATTACAAGGTTTTATGGTTTAGAAAACATAACATGCATTGTGTTTGTGTTGTCTTGGTGAACTTTGTGTTCGGTTTCGACTTGTTTTTAATTGAAGTTCTCATTTTCTGACTAAAAAAAACATGCATTGTGTTTGAATACGAGGGATTGAGTTTTGAGGTTTTGCCTTCTCTGTTAGTAGAAAAACGAGTGAAATGTGGATCCTACAAATTTTAGGTTGAGGTTTTGTTTATTTTGGGTTGAGGTTAACCAAACCTCTCTATCCAAAGCAGGCCAATGACATGGGCATAAGAGAGTAGATTACATTCTTGCACCTTTGTCCACAATTTGAACACTTTTATCCAAGTCCATGAATCTCCTAGGCCAATCAGATTTTCGGATACGCCTGACATGACACGGCACCCGGGCCCAGGTAACATAGCATGTAACATCATCTGCTTTCTAGCAAGTCTACCTCTGTCCCCCTCTTCCTCCCCATTTGACTTTCCGGAGGAACTTTGACCGACAAATATAGCTAACAATATGATGCGAAAGTTCATGTGTTACTCATAACAATTTACTTCTTCCTTAACACTACAATACTATGAAAAAATTAGCAAACTTTCGTATTATATCGGCAGTTTAATTAGTCGGTCAAAGTGACCCCAAAATTAAATATACAATTTTTAGTGCTCCAAAAGAGCACCACGTGGTGCTCTACAACCAATGAGCATGTGCCAACTAGTGACAGTCCATATCAGTGGTGCACTGTGATTGAAAGTGGAGCACCACATGGTGATCTTTTGGAACACTAAACAATTTCTCGAAATTAAGCGGGGAGGAAGTAATAGTGATAGCATACTTAGTTTACGGACAAAATTGTAATTATGAGAGTATTCGTTTTGTATATATTGCTAATCAATATAGAAATCCATGAGAGGATAATTTTACCATCGTTCATGGTATCAGAGCTACCCTAGCCGCCGCCACCGCACATCCCCTACCTGTGCACTATCGCCGCCGCCGCCACGCTATTGCTCCGATCTGTCTCTACCTCGCTTTCGCTCATACCGTCGATCTCAACGGCGGTGACCTCCCAACCCAAACCTCTTTCCTACTCTTTTATCTAGTTCGCCGAAGCAAGCACTTAGTCCGACCGAACCCCGCGCTGCCCGCCTCCTGTCCTCCAACCCGCTGCCCACTGCAGCGGTGTCCCACCTGATCGTCGAACCCACCTGGTCTGGTCGCCCCTCCTCTCTGCCTCTGCCGCTGTTCCTTCTCTACTTCGGGTCATCTTCTTCGCTTTGGGTCGGTGAATATACTTGGGCACTGGTCCAATTTTCTAGTGGGTCGTGGGTCAGATTTGTTTAGTGGGTTCAATCTGCTTCGAGTCAGATTTGTTTTGTTCCTTGTTTGCTTCTCTCCATCAGTCACGTGTCTAATTTGTAATGGCCCAATCCACCAAGGAACCGCTTCACCCAGTTTTTCTCGTTACCAATATCGAGAAGAAGGTCAGATTTATTCTCGACATTGAGAAGGTGCAGAATTATCACTGGGTCACATTTTTTCGCCTCCAAACAGATTCGTATGGTGTCACTGATCATCTTGTTTGCTACTGCCGATCAGAAAAAGGAGTTTCTCTGGAAGTCAATTGATGCGGTAATCCTCTCTTTGATCTACTAGACCAACTCCGATGATATTGTTCTTGCCATTCTCACACCAGACCAGTCAGCTCGTGAGGCGTGGGTCAAACTGGAATCCATGTTGTAGGGACAAAAAATTAGCTCGTCTTGCTGAACTCGAGACTGAGTTTGTCTCCCTTCGCCAGGACCATTGCTCATCTCTTGACGACTATTGCAGCCGCCTGAAGACACTTGCTGATCATATGGGTAATGTGGGATCTCCAGTCAGTTCTGCACGAATGATTATTCAGCTCACGAACGGTCTCACTCCAGTTCTCGGTAATGTCACCATGCTCATCCAGTAGACATCTCCTGCACCCACCCATATTGTTGTTGTGTCTATGCTTCGTCTGGAGGCACATCGAATAGCACGAAAGGATACGTATCTCTCTACTTCTCATCAGGCCTTCATGATAGCCCCCACTATTCAGTCAGCTTATCCCCCGACGAGTAGTCAGAACGGGTCCAAGAATGGGTCCAAGAACGGTAACCGTGGCCAGAATGGTAACCGTGGTCGCTCTCAGCAGGCTCCTGCACCCCCCAGCAGCCCTCCCCCCATGGAAGCTGGGTGCGGTGCCCCTCTCCACCACCCTATCCGTACCCCACTGCCTCGGGGTGGGCGCCCCCTCCGTCACGTCCCCCTACTGCAGGCGTCTTGGGTGCTTCACTAGGATAGCGGCCACGGGCCTTTGCTGCCACATCCGGGTCATATCTCAACCTACTGATCTCGACACTGACTTCTCCATCTTGTCTCTGACTGCTCCAGACCCGACATGGTACATGGACTCAGGTGCTTCTGCGCATCTCACATCTCAGACAGGTAACTTGTCATCTATTTATGCTAAATCACCTGGTTCTCATATGATGGTTGGTGATGGCTCCAGTATTCCATTATGTGGGTCCGGAAATCATACCGTCCAAACCAATATTTGTCCCCTTCACTTTAAGCATGTTCTTTTCATTCCCACTATAGTCAATAACCTTGTGTATGTTCGTCAATTTACCACTGATAATCGTCTTTTTATTGAATTTGAACCGTCTGGTTTTTCTGTGAAGGATCTTCACACGAGGAGTCTTTTGCTCAGGAGTAATAGCTCGGGGGACCTCTATCTACTTCCATCTCTTCAGTCTGTCATGTCTGCTCAGTCCTTTGTTGTCCTTCCTGCACCAGTTTGGCACAATCGTCTAGTTCATCCAGGCACTCAAGTCTTAGATTCTCTTAGTTCTCGTCGGTTTATTTCATTTAATAAATCCGAGCAAGCCGGTTTGTACCATGCGTGCCAAGTTGGCAAACAAGTTCGTCTTACTTTTTCATCTTCCACTTCTTGTACTGTGGCTCTGTTTGATATTATTCATAGTTATATTTGGACACCTCCTATTGATAGCAAATCTAATTTCAAGTATTATCTTCTACTGCTTGATGATTACTCCCATTATCTATGATTTTTTCCTTTAAAACTCAAATCGGACGCCTTCACTCACTTCAAACACTTCCACGCGTACGTGCGTACTCAGTTCTCTAGGGTCATCAAGTGTTTTCAGTGTGATCATGGGGGGTGGGGGGGATTCGACAACTCCGCTTTTCATGCGTTTGTCAAGTCCAATGGTATTTTTTTCGGTTTGCTTGTCCACAAACATCCTCTCATAATGGCAAGGCCGAACGTATGATGCGACGTTGTAGGGTTTTGATCATGGATACGCAGCGTAAAAACATAATTTATCCATTCAATACCCTCCAAGGATCACAGGGCAAGAGACATAACGATGGTAAGGGAATAAATCAAGTTACACACCTTAGGGTTTCTCCTGTGATGACTTGTAACGTGAATTTTGTCACGTCTCTACAGTTGATCCACGACTAGAGGTGAGATCTAGATCCTCCAACTCCTTGTGCTAGCTAGGAATAATGGAAGAGGAAGAAGGAATCAATCAACAATGGAGCACAAGGTGGCGGCTCCCTTTCATGGCCGACGGGTAGGGGGCGCGGCCCCAAGGGGGGTTCGGTCCTTGCTTTGGGACTTGCTCTCTCTCCTTGCTTTATTCTCTCCTTACTCATATCATATAGATGTGTGTAGATAAAATAATCTAGGAGTGTTCTTTATATAGTCCAACAACTCCTTTTCCTACTACATAAAGAACCCCTCTCCTAATCCTACTCAAATAAGGATTAGTCCTTTTTGCAAAACTAGTCATAATCATGTCCATACATGTATTAGTTCTCTTTGCAAATTAATCATAATCATGTCTCTACATGAATTAGTCCACCTTGGCAAATCCTAATCATGTCTATACATGGATTAGTCCAACTTGCATATTAGTCCTACTAAGTTAGCAAGTTGTTGCGATTTGATCCTCCTAATTAATTAATCATATTAATTAATTAATTCTCAAGTCTAGTTCTCCCCTATATGGCGTGTGACCCCATAGGTTCTATTTAGTTGGTAGTAACTATTTACTAATATGGAGCGGCCTCTAGCAAGACATCCATTCTAGCCAACAAATAGAATAGTCATCATGACAAACCTTGTGCAAGTAATTGTCTCATCCCTTTGTCCCAATATCCGGATTGGACACGAGACATACAAGTAACACTTGTATATCCAATCCATAGTTTCTCGATCCTGGGAATAGCCTTATTCGTGCAAATAACATCAATATCCTATATTGATTTATTTGAGTCTGGCCAGACATTCTATAAGCACTATCCCTCGAGTGGCCTAGGATATTTGCTCCCGTTATGTGGGAGGGACAAATTTTATCTACGTCCATTACGATCTCTAAGCTTGCTTCTTATTGTATCCGGTACACGCCTTTATAGCTACCCAGTTACGGTGTAGCGTTTGACGCTACCAAAATCACAATGATCCACAACTAGACAATCTAGTGACTTCAAGTCTAAGGATGACAATACCATTACACCACGAGAAGCGCTTGTGACTTAACATAACATGTATGTAGCCTTCTTGGAGATGGGTAAATCCAGTATGCCATTACTCCTAATGCATACCCATGTGTTGGATCATGATATCTCCATACCAATCCAACCCCATACTAGTCTATAGATGATTGTCCTATTCAATCATTATAATCGACTAGGGATATTTAAGAATATAACACTTATATTCTAAGGACTTCATTCATGTTAACATATCTCCATATCGATAACATAATGAATCGTAAATCCACATTTTTTGTCACAATAAATTGATTGCCTCTAGGGCACAATTCCAACAGACGTATCAATGACACATCTCGTACTCTTCTCTCTCAGGCCTCCATGCCTCCTCGCATCTTAGTTGAGTTTCTTCTCACCGACGTCTACCGACATATGATCATCTTCATACCTTTCGGTGTATGTGTTATCCCAACCTGACCGCTGTGTCACCCCACAAGCTTGCTCCTCGGACCACTCGGTGTTTATTTCTTGGCTACCCTCCAGATCATTGGGGATATCAGTGTCTAGATCTTTCCATGGACCATATTCACATCTCGTCATATCACGTTTTATGAACATGTCTTTCCCTTTGCCACCCCGAGTTCTGACTCTCTTCCCGGGCACAGTGTCTCTGACCCTAATGATGTCCTTCCCCCCATTGATCTATCTAGTCACGCCCATAACCCGCCACCTCCCTCTCGGCTGACCCCTCATTTCCATCTCCACTACACACGTTGTCAGGCGCCCCTCCTACTGCCGCCCCGATATCACCTTAGGCTCCGGCCTACCCCCTGTCGGGGTCTCTCTCGCGGTCTCTCCTGAAACACCAGCCCCACCCCGTCTCCTCAAATGAGAACCCAAGCCCAGCATGGTATCTATAAACTAATCTCTCGTCTCAGTTTTCATGCCCAACTCTGTAGGGTTTTGATTCATGGATCGCACAACGGAAGCATAATCAAACATAAAACCATGCAAAACCCTCCAAGGATCACAAGTCAAGAGACATAACGATGGTAAGGGTTAGAAATCATAAACACACCTTTGGGTTCTCCTTGATGACTTCAAACGCGAATTGTGTCACGTTCTCTATAGTTGATCCACGCCTAGAGTTGATCCTAGATCTCCCAACTCCTTTGGTGCTAGCCCGGAAGAGGAAGAGGAAGAAGAAATCACGCAAAACGAGACCCAAAGGAGGGTCTCGGCCTCCTTTTGCCGACGGGGACGGGGCGGCGGCAAGGGGGCGTCGGGCCTCCTTGTTGCTTGCTCTCTCTCCTTTGTTCTCTCCCACTCTTGTTATGTTCACTTAATGAGCATAAGTTATGTGGGGAGGAAGGAAGGAAGGAAGGAAGGTCCTTTATATAGTTCAACAACTCCTTGTTAACTACCTAAAGGACTTATTCTAGTCCTACTAGAATTCAATTTAGTCCCTTCCTTGCAAATTAGTCCCTACTAAGTTTGCAAGGGTTTGCAAAGTGATCATTCTAATTAATTAATCCAATTAATTAATTCACAAATCTAGTTCAACTCTATGTAGCGTGTGACCCCATAGGTTCTATCTAGTTGGTAGCAACTATTTGCTAATATGGAGCGGTCTCTAGCAAAACATCCATTCTAGCCAACTAATAGAATAGTCATCTTGACAACCTTTGTACAAGTAATTGTCTCATCCCTTTGTCTCTATATCCGGATTGGACACGAGACATACAAGTCACACTCGTATATACAATCCATAGTTTCTCGATCCATGTGAATAGCCTTATTCGTGCAAATAACATCAATATCCCATATTAATTTATTTGAGTCTGGCCAGACATTCTATAAGCACTATCCCTCGAGTGGCCTAGGATATTTGCTCCCGTTATGTGGGAGGGACAAATCCTATCTACGTCCACTACGATCTCTAAGCTTGCTTCTTATTGTATCCAGTACACGCCTTTATAACTACCCAATTACGGTGTAGCGTTTAACGCTACCAAGATCACAATAATCCACAACTAGAATATCTAGTGACTTCAAGTCTAAGGATGACAATACCATTGCACCGCGAGAAGCGCTTGTGACTCAACATAACATGTATGTAGCCTTCTCGGAGATGGGTCAATCCAGTGCAACATTCCCTAATGCACACCTATGTGTTGGATCGTGATATCTCCATATCAATCCAACCCCATACTAGTCTATAGATGATTGTCCCATTTAATCATTATACTTGACTAGGGATATTTAAGATAAACAACACAATTGTAAATCTAAGGACTTCATTATATTAAATATCCAATAAATAATAAATGAATTTTTCTAGCCATATACAAATTCATACTAAACTAGATTGCCTCTAGGGCATCTATTCCAACAAACTCCCCCTACCGTGTCTCCAATGCCCGAATCCCTTGTGTCTGCCCTATCAGACCCACACTGGAAAGCTGCGATGGATGATGAGTTTGAGGCTATGATTACGAATTAAACTTGGGAATTGGTACCTCGCCCGTCAGGGGCCAACAATTCTTCGGGCTATATGGTTATTTCGTCACAAGTTTCGGGTCGATGGTACTCTTCAGCGGTAAAAATCTCGCCTCGTGGAAAATGGCAAATCTCAGTTAGTGGGGGTTGATTGTGATGAGACTTTTAGTGTCCTGGTCAAACCGGCCACCATCCGCACTGTTCTCACTCTTGCTGTATCGCGTGCTTGGACCATCCGTCATTTGGATGTCAAGAATGCATTCTTACATGGTGACCTGGATGAGGTAGGGTATATGCATCAGCCACCGAATTATCAGGATCTTCGTCATCCGGATCATGTCTGCCTCCTCCATAGGTCCCTCTATGGGCTGAAGCAGGCTCCTCGCGCGTGGTTTCAGCGCTTTGCTACTTTTCTCACTGGCTCAATCAGATTCTCCAGTTGTCGGTGTGAAGAGTCTCTGTTCGTCTACAGTCAGGGATCAGATATTGTCTACCTACTCCTCTATGTTGACGATATCATCATTACCGGTTACTCGCCTTCAGTTGTACAGCAGCTTATTTCTCAACTCTCCACTGAGTTTGCTATGACCGATCTTGGACCTCTGCATCAATTTTTGGGCATTTCAGTCACTCGGATTGGATCTGGTATGGTTCTCTCTCAGCGTCAGTATGCATATGAGATCCTACAGCGTGCTTCGATGGTAGGTTGTAAGCCCGTTAGCACTTCAGTTGAGACTGGCTCCAAACTCACTGCTGGTTCAGGCCCTCCGGTTGATGATCCCACTCTCTACAGCAGTTTAGCTAATGCTCTTCAGTACCTCACTTTTACACGCCCTGACATCTCCTATGTCGTTCAGCAGTTCTTCCTCTTCATGCACGGTCCTTTAGAGCATCATTTTTGCGCGTTGAAACGCGTGTTTCGCTATGTGAGTGGTACTCTTGATCTCGAGTTCCACATATATGCTACTACCTCTGCAGGTCTCACGACATATACAAATGCGGATTGGGCTGGCTGCCCGGACACGCGTGGCTCGACCTCTGGTTTCTGCACTTTCTTTGGCGATAACCTTCTTAGCTGGTCGTCCAAACGACAAGCTACTGTCTCTCGTTCTAGCGCCGAGGCCGAGTACCGTGGCATGGCCAACGCTGTTGCTGAGCTCTGTTGGCTTCTCAATCTTATTCTTGAGCTTCAGGTTTGTCCTCCGAAGGTCTCACTCTGCTATTGTGACAATGTTAGTGCAGTATACTTATCGGGTAATCCAGTTTAACATCAACGCATGAAACATATTAAGATTGATCTTCACTTTGTCCGGGAAAAAGTTCGTCTCGGCCAACTTCGAGTTATTCACATACCCGCTGATTTTCAGTATGCGGATATCTTCACCAAAGGTCTGCCTCGCCAGTTATTTGAAAGGTTCCACTCCAGTCTGAATGTTCATCAGTCTCCCGCTCCGACTGCGGGGGTGTAATAGTGATAGCATATTTAATTTAAGGACTAAAGTATAATTAAAATTGTCTTTGTTTTGCATATATTGCTAATCAATACAGAGGTACATGAGAGGACAATTTTACCATCGTTCAGGAAGAGGTGGGACATAGTGATATTAAATTAAATTCTCATCACTCCCAGTATCGAAAATTGCACATGGTAATTGAGTTCAAACTCAAAATTTTGGACCCAGGCCACATGGCTTTGAATTTGTGTGTAAATCCGTATCTAGTAAAACATCAATAGTGCTTATCATGTATATTTGCTGAGGGCATACTTCACGTTGCACTCACCTGCTGTACACTTCTGACAAAGAAATGCTAAAGCAATGTAGAATCCGGTTGTACGCTTGCTCCATGCACCAAACTATTTTTAGGTCAGAGAAAGTCTTATAAGAACGCCTCATTGCTACCGCAGTCTTATCTGAAAGTGCCTCCAATGAACTCCTAAACATTTTCAATGAGCTTAAAGAACTGTGGAAGCAACACAGAAGTATTATAAATCTGACCTTTTGACATATAACCCTTTGATAGTATGGGCTCGTTGTCAGCGTGGTACATGGGCTATGGAAATTGACACACAACTCTCTTGTAGTATGGGTTTTACTGACATTGCGCACCAACGACTAAATGCCTATGTTGAAACTGACCCTTAGCTAACCAGGAACATAAACATATTTGTACACTCGCGACTTACTAATTATGGCTAAATATTGACATTTTACACTGTTGCAATTGACACACGCCTTGCAATATGACTGACTAATTAAGGGTAAAAAAAGATTCAAAGACGATTACATTATTCACATTTCTAAGATACAAAGATAAAGGTTAACACTATTTATATTCATTTTAAAAGACGAATCAACGATAAAGTTCACATTATTCATATTGTTTGTCGTGTGCTCTCACGCCTTGGAATTCAAGCTGTGCAACTGTGCCTCCTTATGAAAAATATATTAATATTGTGCTGCTTACAAAATTTGCATAAATATTGTCCGTTGTTATTGTGGCTGCTTAAGAAAATTTCTGAAAGACACAATGTATCAAACAAAACTTGCCCTGTGTGCCTAATCATGAAAATTGTTGCAGGGCACAAATAAACAGTGTCTGCAATTTGAAAACTGCCTATGGGGCACAAGAGCTACCTGCGAAATAAAAATAAGGGGACTTAATGCTCGACTCAAGCGATTTGAAGTATTATCAACTAACTTCTCACAAAAGAAAGCAGAACAAGATTTGATCAAGTACATGGCAAGATATGATAGCGGAACAAGATACGATAGTTCAAAGACGGTCGTTTCCGCTTACTTTCATAGTACTAAAAACGATGTTCAACCAGCTTTAGGCACGTTATCTGGAAAATCCGTTTAGAACTTAAGGAAACGCATAGAATGTGATTCATGACCATCTTCTTATAGAAGAAAGCATATCTCAGTTTTATTCAATATTCAAGAAGTTATGGCCAGCTGAAAAGGTAAAAGACACTTTCACCCCCTCTAGTTTCATTAAAGGACACTTTCACCCCCTATAGCATCAAATATAACACTTTCACCCCTTAATTGTGACGAACTTTAAAAAATTTGCTCCCATATTGTTACACTGTTAGTCAGGATTAGGAACCGACAGTCAAAATAATTTTTGAGACAAATTTTCCCTCATATCATAAAAAGTATAGGCATTATCCAATGATATATTAGTCTTTTTGGATGATATAGGGGTCAAATTGGTCTCTCAAACTATTTTCGATGACAGATCCTACTCCAGACTAAGGGCATCGCAGCCAGACAGTGTAAATTACTTGGAACTTCGTTACACAGAAGGGGTGAAAGTGTCTTTCTCGAAACTAGGGGGGTAAAAGTGTCCTTTAATGAAACTAGAGGGGGTGAAAGTGTCTTTTGCCCCATCTGAAACTGACTAATTCAATCCCAAGTTCAACACTTGGTACGTGTTGCCGACTTGGGGGAGTATAAAACTACTATTACTAGTCTTCTTTTTTAGTAGAAGGAAGAGCTCGTGTTAATTTATTGTTTCGGACAAAAGCAAGTGCAGGAGTCAGATTACTGTGAAAGGAGTTTGGTTCTTTTTTTTTTATCTGCAAATAGATATGACTACAAGGAGGAAGTTATGCAGACGCAACAACAACAAGAGGATGGTCATACCACTCCACATGGATGCAATCGAGGAGATCATAGCGAGGTTGCCTGTCAAAAAAGCCCTCCGGTGTAAGCTTCTTTCCAAATATTACTACAACTTAATACAAACACCCACTTTCATCCACAATCACCTCCTCAAACGCTCCTCCGACCAAAGAAAAATCCTCGTCGTGTCGGAGGATCTTCATCGACAATCACATAGTAGAATGGTCTCTACGCTCGATGACGATGGTGGTTCGGTTTACTTCGTACCACCCACCGCGCTTGGTGATCCTGGTTTAGACTGCACCACGCCTGTGGGTTCCTGCAACGGCTTACTTGTTCTGCAACTAATGCCAGACCAGAGAGACCTCACCTTGTGTAATCCGGCAACTAGGGACTACTTGTCACTTCCCAGACCCAACTTGGTTCACATGCCCGCCGGCCACTTCTATGCCGATGCCCTCGGGTTTTGCTACGATCCCAAATCGGATGATTACAAGCTCATCAAAATTGGGAATAACCACTCTTGGGAAGGTGAACATGGTCCCAGGTTTTATTTGATTGAGATTTGGACCTTGAAAACTAAAACCTGGAAACAAATTGCACCGCCGATGCCCAGTCTTTTTCTGGACAAGGAATACATCATCAGGAAGCCTTATTATGGTTTGTTTGTTGATGGGACTCTGTACTGGCTGGCATACGCCAAGGAAGAAACTGATCGCGATGCACTCATACTCTCGTTCGACCCAACTAACAATTCTTTTGGACAGATTGTGTTGCCAAGAGATGCCATCCTTGCACGGCGCGATAAGTTTGATCTGAATCTTATTGATTTCAATGGCTCCCTTGCTTTGTCTGTCGGATTAATGCCCGCTGGCGAATCTCATAATAGTACTAGATTGTTTGATATATGGGTGCTGACCGCAGTCGCGACGGCTAGTGGTTGGACTAAAATGTTGTCAATTGGACCGTTCCCACTAGACGTGACGACGACTCGAGTTTGTATCAATGGCAAGTTGGTGCTTCAGAGAATAGTGAATTGCATCTCCACGTTTGATGAGAGTTTCGAGTTCATCTTGTATGATCCTCATCATAACAACGTAGTGAAGGAATCTCCAGCCCATGTGTTATCAACTACCACTACAGCATGGAGTTACACTGAGAGTCTAGTTTCAATTCAATAGGTTTCTTTTCAATTGATTGTGCTGATTATGTAGATATCTTGCCATGGCTAGTACAATAAAGAGATAAATATTTACTCTATCTTAACCAGTGGAATATATTTAACGCTAAAACTACCTACTGGCCACCAACTCTTATGTTGATGTTTAATTACACCACGTTGTGTCACTCTTGTGTCAGAGTAACATATGACTGCTTTCTTATGCTAATGTGTTTCCTCTTCCAACAATCAATTAGTCTTTTTCTATTCTCCATCTTCGTCCTGATATTGAAATCAATCTGTTACAACAGAACTTTCGAGGAAGTGGTTGTTAGGAAGTCCATGCAGGCCTGAGTCCATGTTCTGATGAGCACGCGATCTCTGCCTGACTGCCTGCCTGTTAGGAGGTATTAGTGTATTACAGTAGCTGTTCTTTCATCCTCAAACCTCTCTCGTTAGTATGTTTATTCGCACAATCTTTAATATTTCTGTTGGCTTGCTTTGTTACTTGGGTATCACTTCTTCTTAGTTGTAATTTTCTCCGAGCTGAACCTCTTTTTATGCATCTATTAGTCACTCCCTCCCTATGTTCTGCTCTGTATGTTTTCTCATCATTTTTCGGCAGTCTCCAAATCATTGCCATTTAGGAAAAAAGAAAAAGAAATTGCAGTTTTTTTCAGAATCCCAGAAGTTCAAACTCAGTCTCTCTGAGTTTGAACTGAAGTTATCTTCTTCAAAAAGTTCTCTAAAGAATAAACAGATTTTTATGTTCCTTTACAAGTGAACCACTGTCCTAAATATGGAAAGTCCACCGTGACTTACGAACTTGGAGGGAGAGAGGGAGGGATAGTATTTCTGTTTCAACCAAACTGAACATTCAAAATGCTTTGGTTAGTTCTCTGGGTCTCTGTCTAGGTATACATAGGAGGGCAAGATTGCTTCAGTAGCAGCAGGATAAAGTTTGATGGATTGGAGTCTAATCTACAGGTCATTTTTTTTTTCTAGAAAAGTCGGATGGTCGCGGGGTTCTAATGGTTGTGAATGTTGGGGTGTGTATGCTTCTTATAACTCGCTTCTACAAACCTGATTCCTGATAGACTTGTTAGTCACAACTATGGTCAACTGCTACCACAATTCAATATTTCAAGTGGTCTTGAGAGTTCAAATATACTACTTGTAATCCCAGTATATGGTTCTTGTCATCCTTCAGTACTTGCAACATAGAGTGCTTCACTAGTTAACTTTATAGACACTAAATTTGTTCATGGATCAACCAGCAGTTTCTCATATT
Source organism: Linanthus parryae (assembly GCA_023055425.1). Lineage (NCBI taxonomy): Eukaryota > Viridiplantae > Streptophyta > Magnoliopsida > Ericales > Polemoniaceae > Linanthus > Linanthus parryae. The sequence continues at coordinate 118,980,340 of JALGPY010000004.1, read as the reverse complement.
TGGATGTAAGATATAGCGTTCAGGACAAGTCGAATGAGGCAAGCCCAAAAGGCTATATGTGGCTTCTGAGTGGACATTGAAGATATCTTTAATAACGACCCCTCAGTCAGCCATGAGGCAAATCAGATTGCTCACGAACTAGCTAGCTAAAGGGCACTCTTACCATGCCCTTATTTTCCCTTTTAGTGCTTAGTTGGGGGATACTGCAACTTGGAGCTGTTGAATGTGTTGATTTATCTTCGAGAAAATCACATTGTCTGGGATCATAACTGAAGTGTTGAAGGGTTCACATATGTGGTGAAATGGAATAATTTTTTTGCAGGCATATGCTAATCGTCTCCTAGAGGATGTTGCTCATGCAGTGATGGATTTCTATACCAATGTCAGAGCGCAAGGGACTGGAAGAGTCCTCTGAGATAAGCAATCTGCAGCCGATGTGTTTTCAACTGTCACTACAGCGTGGAGTTACACCGAGAGTCTAGTTTCAATTCGATAGGTTTCTTTTCCGATTGATAGTGTAGATATCTTGATTTGGCCTTGCTAATCTGTCATGGCTAGTACAAAGAGATAAATATTTACTCTATCTTAACCAACTAGTGGAATCTATGTTATACTAAAACTACCTACTGGCCACCAACCCTTAGTGAATAGCTGCCATGTTGATGTTGTTATCATTTTTATTGACCCGGTGTAGATACTGCTTTATGACATGGCAGATCTAGGCCACGTGGCAACCATCCAGCACACCATATTGTGCTCCACACACACAGGATCACCAGCCGAGCTGATCCATGTGGGGGCTGCGAGACAGAGCCCTCGCATACCACTGCACGGGACTTGTAGGGACTTGTGGTTTGGAGGCTAGAGTAAGCCCTGTCGCGTGCGAGCCAAGCCCGCGCGCGACCTTTAGTAACTGTTTTGAGAGATTTATGGCACGAGCTCCATAAACCCGGTCAATCCGGTCAAACCCGGTCAACCTCGTAACGGTTCCGGTACTCGCGCACCACGTGCTCTAACGGTTCCTATATACTCGGACGAACGTGCCGTTATGGTTAAGCTAATTAAGCCGCCATTAATGGGCGCATTAACCACACTACAACGGTCATGTTCTCCAGTATATATACATCGTTACCCTTTCCATACAAAGGAGAACAACACTGCCATACGCGGAAGCTCTGCCAAACCTCTGTCTCTCTCTCAGACATTGCTACTGACTTACTCTCTCCCTACACACACCCCTATTCTTCCTGTGCGATCCCTGATCCACTACGCACGGTGTACACGGAGGTCTCCCTGCCGGAATCTCTTGTGCACATTTTGGTGAACCCGACGTGAAACTTACCAGCAAAAGCAACCATGTCTCAGGAGGACGATGTCAGCAACCGATCTCCTTCCACCGAAACTCCCTCGGGAGACGAGGCTCGCCGTACTCCGACGACTCCCGGCGAGGCGCCAACTTTAGAGTCTTTGGACGCCACTGTCCAAAGTCAGGCAAAAGCTCTCAAGTCTCAATCCGCACAGTTAGAACGGATCTTGGCCGTTCTGGGCACTCTTGCGCCAAATCCTCCACCTGCCGCCGCTATCCCTCAGGGAGGAGGAACCCCTACCGCTCCAGGATTGGGAGTGTCAGCCACGCCTCCCAACCCTCATCTGCAAACTCCACCGTCGGCCACGCAGCTGCCTTCGGTCCAAGGGTCAACGGCACAAATGCTACCCCCTGCTGCTCACGCCTCTCAGCCCCCGGCTTTGGCGTCCAACCCAACTCTGCAGTACACTCTGCCTCCACCAGCGACAATCTGGGGAAACACGGGTAGTCAATACACTCCCAATCCTCCGGCGACATATGTGTCGCCACCGCCTACGGCAACCCCTCCGCCAACTACCGAGGGAAGCATTCCAGAATGCATGACGTCTTTGCAGAAGCGCGTGGACTCCATCTTGGCTCATCAGTCGTTCGCGGATACCATCATCCCGAAGCTAGACAACGATCCACCCATCCCACGAGAGATCTATCTCATGCCTAACCCGGCGGGGTACAAGGCTCCCAAATGGGATAAGTTTGAGGACGTCAACGGGAACGCTCATGAGCATGTCATGCGTTTCATCGATGTCATGGGTCCATACGGAGCCGATCCCAAACTGCTGATGCGAGAATTCCCGAATACTCTTGGGAATGTAGCGTACAAATGGTACCGAACATTGGAGGCCGGATCTGTGAAAACTTGGGACGACATGGTCCAGAAATTCTATACCAAGTTCTTCCAGATGGAAGAAAAGGTGACGATGATCCATCTCTCACGGATGTATCAGAAACGCGAGGAAGATGGAATCACTTTCATCAAGAAATTCAGAGCGAAATCCTTGGAGTGCAAGGACCCAATGCTCGAAAGCCGGCTCGTAGAGATATGCCTGCAGTGCATGCGAGACGAATACAAAAGCATGCTGATCAATTTACAAACACCAACGTTTTCAAAGCTCATCGAATGCACGATGAACATCGAGCCCATTGTCGAGAGACAGAGAAAGAAGAGCGCTCCAGAACGACCTGCGAGCGGCACCACATACAAGATCGGCAGATTTGGCTACAAGCGGGGACGCGAAGCTGAGGTCAACACAGTCTCGCCCCAGAAGCAAACAAAGGTTGCAAACTTCGATGCACCACCTCTGCCATGCTCGGTGGAGGAAGCGAGCGATCTCTGCAGACAGTGGCGTAAGGACGGCGTCTTGCCACCGCTCGAGAAAGCACCCTCCAAGGAGATGACGAGGGACCCTAAGTGGTGCGAATACCACGGCAAGGTCATGCACCCCACAGCCGAGTGCAAGAAGCTCAGATTCGCGTTCGATCAGAAGATGAAGAACGGCGAACTCATCGTCAGCGACCACCGGAAGGATGTGCGCAACAACCCGCTGCCTGCCCATACAGATTCGGGCTCAAAGGGCAAAGAGGTCGCCATGATCTCGATAGTGGACTTGGAAGAAGTCGCAGAAGATGGTCTGCCCATCATTGCCGAAGTCCATGAAGATGAAGACTACAGCATGGACACGGAAGATGAGCGTGCCGACCGCATGAAAGGGTCGCACGGCTTCGACAAATTCTTCAACGAGATGAACTTCTCCGAAAAATGTCGAGCGGACATGACAAAAGCAATCTTAAGGGTAGCAGAGGACTACGAGGAGGACCTCGTGGTCTCCAACGGGAAAGTCGTCAGGGCGTCCCGTTTCACAGAAAAGATTATGACCTTTTCTGCCAGCGACAAGAAGACAGATGCGAGCCACCAGAGGCCCCTGTACGTGACCGCCATCATCAACGGCGTCGAATTCAAGCGAGCATTCGTCGATGGAGGAGCAGCGGTCAATGTTGTTCCACTCCACACACTGAAGCTAGCAGGGATCCCCGAGCACAAGGTAGTCAAGCGTCCATCCCCGCTGGTGGGATTCGGAAGCGATTCTAGGATGACGATCGGATGGATCCGCCTGGGCGTTCAGATCGGCAAAATCAAGTGCTCGGCGAAGTTCTATGTCATAGACGCGAACACCACATATCACATGATCATAGGTCGGGCCTGGATTCATCGCTTTGACGCAATCCCTTCGACGGCTCACCAGGTGATGAAAGCTATCTGGAACGACAGGATTGTCGAGATACCGGCCTCAACTAACCCGTTCAACTTGGACGAAGCACATCTCAGCGAGGCGGTGTGGTTCACCGAGATGGCGGACGAGCAAACACCCGGACCATTCAACCCTACTCCCTTACCTCTCTGGGAGGACATCAAGGACCAGTCACCTGCGGGCGTGATGGTGACAAGGGGGGATGCCAAGGAAAAGCCGCCTACACACGAAGAGGCGCCGCGCATCGCATACCATCGGAAGAATGTGTACACTCTGAAGAGGATCGCAAAGCATGACCCCGAGGGTAAGGAGATAGAGAGCTTCTACGCCAACGGGAAGAAATGCTATCGCATATGAAGGTGCGCGGGGACGTCCTCACACGGGCATGGGGATGTCCCTGGGCAAATCTATCAAATCGAGCAAGTTGCGCTGACAGAAGAGCCAACACAGGGCACTTCAGATGAGAAACTCAAAGAAGCGCCCGAATGCATGGAAGATAGGCCAAGACCACAAAAGCAAGAGCTAAAAGAAGTGTTCCTCAGCCCGAACGAGGAAAAGAAAAGGCCAGTCTTCCTGAGTGCGGACCTCACAAGCAAAGAGGAACAAGGACTGCTGCAGCTCCTAACTGAATACAAGGACGTGTTCGCATGGGAATATGATGAGATGCCAGGTCTGGACACGAGCATCACCATGCACCGTTTAGACATCATCCCAGGGTCTAAACCGGTCAAGCAAAGCACCAGAAGCTTCAGGCCAGAGCTCAACGTGAAGATCAAGCAGGAGATTGTTAAACTCCTAGACGCCAAGTTCATAGAGCCAAATCACCATCCCACATGGTTGGCCAACATCGTGCCGGTGGTGAAGAAGAACGGACAGCTCCGCATCTGCGTGGACTTCCGAGATCTTAATCGCTTCTGCCCTAAGGACGATTTCCCACTGCCTAACATCGATTTGCTCATTGATTCAACGGCAGGCCATCGCATGTTCAGTTTCATGGACGGCTTCAGCAGGTATAATCAAATCAAGATGGATCCCGGAGATGCAAGGAAAACTGCATTCATCACTCCCGTGGGGGTATTCAACTACACGGTAATGCCGTTTGGTCTTAAGAACGCAGACGCAACCTATCAGCGGGCCATGATGGCTCTATTCCACGACATGATGCACAAAGAAGTGGAATTCTATGTGGATGACTTGGTAGTCAAATCCAAGCATGAAGCAGATCACCTTGCAGACCTGCGAAAGGTGTTCAACAGATGCAGGAGCTTTCAGCTGAAAATGAACCCCATGAAATGCGCATTCGGCGTGACTTCGGGGAAGTTTTTGGGATGCGTAGTCCATCGCCAAGGGATCGAGCCTGACCCTGCGAAAGTGTCAGCCATCACCAGCATGACGCCACCTCACAATCAAAGTACCTTGAAAACATTCTTGGGAAAATTGTCATATCTGCGGAGATTCATCCCAGCAATCGCCGAAATCACATGCTGCTTCAGCACTTTCTCAAGAAGGACGCCGCGTACAACTGGGCTCCTGATCACGAAGCCGCATTCGAAAAGCTAAAGGAGCTACTCACATCCCCAAAGATAATGATCGCGCCTCAACTGGGATCACCGCTTCTGCTATACCTTACATCGACAAGGAAATCTATAGGAGCACTCTTGGCTCAGGTGTATGAAGGCCAAGAGAGGCCCATCTATTACATCTCTCGCATTGTGCAGCCTGCCGAATCAAGGTACACAGACATCGAACGTCATTGCCTTGCTTTATTCTTCGTAATAGAGAAGTTGAGAAACTATTTTGCATCGCACAAAGTGGTGGTGGTCACCAAAAGCGACCCCATAAGATACCTGCTAACTCACACTACTCCGGGCGGGAGATTGGCGAAATGGTACATGACCATCTCTCAATACGATATCACATGCGTGAAACCAAGAGCGATCAAGTCGCAGGCGGTAGCAGATCTGTTGGCACAGTTTCCCGACAACAGTCACGAACCTGTGATCGAGGAAGAGCTCGAAGGCCCTGAAATCTACGCGATCGACGTGCCCTATTGGACCCTCCACTTCGATGGTTCGTCAACCAGAAAAGGCGGAGGCATTGGGATAGTTTTGACAAAGCCGGACGGGGAAGTCATACAGATGTCCGCAAAACTCAACTTCGCAGTCACGAACAACGAGGCGGAATACGAGGCTCTGATCGCGGGGCTCCGTGCGGCGAAAGCTTTGGAAGTGAGCAACTTAACAGTCATGGGAGATTCCAAACTGATTGTTAAGCAGGCCGCGGGCGAATATGGTTTAAAGGAGATCAACCTCCTGCCATACCGCACCCTAGTGCAAAAGCTGATGCAACAATTCTGCGACGTGAAATACGAGCACAAACCCCGAGCGGACAACAGGCATGCAGACGCCTTAGCAACTCTGGGATCTAAGGTCAGCATAGACAAATGCCCCGCGAGGATTTCCATCGAAGTGCGAACATCGTCAGCATTAACAGAAGATGCGTGCGACGATGAACACATGGATGACGCAGACTGGCGAAAAGCAATCATGCAAGCTATTGCGAAAGGCACCAGCAGCGAAAGCTGGGTACTCACGAAAGGATACTGCATCCACGACAACACCCTTTACTACAAGGGTCCTGGAGGAATACTCATGCGATGTGTCTCCGAGCAAGAGGGACAACAGCTGTTAGAAAAGATTCACCAACACGCTTGCGGAGAAAGCGAGGTGTCAATCTACAGGAAAGCTCAGAGATATGGCATTCATTGGCCAGGCATGTCAACAGCTGCAGCCCTGATACAAGGGAAGTGCGAAAGTTGCGCACTAATCAAAGATTCTCTACTTGTCGCTCTAACCGATGACGACACAGATTGGAGGAAGCCATTGTTTGAGTTCCTCACCCAGGGCACCGTACCTGAATCGAGAAAAGAAGCCGACAAATTGAAGAGGAAAGCCTCTCGATACCTGGTTCAGGAAAACCTGCTTTGGCGAAAAGGTCACGAGGGTAACTTGCTGCGATGCCTAGACGGCAGAGAAGCACAAGAAGTCATGGACCTTTCTCATCAGGTGGAACACCAGGGAGGTGCGAAATTATGCAGGCAACTCCTCTCAATCGGATACTTCTGGCCCACGATGGAAATCGATTGCCGCACCAAGGTGCGACGTTGCCAAGAATGCCAATTCAAAGGGAACCTAGTGCACGCTCCCGCCGTGGATCTACATGCATTAGGGACGCCATGGCCGTTCCACACATGGGCTTTGGACTTCATCGGCCCCATCCGACCAACGTCACATGGGAACAATTTCATTCTCACCGCAACCGAGTTGTTCACCAAATGGGTGGAAGCAATACCACTAAAGACAGCAAACGCGCTGGCTGTGGTTAACTTCATCCAGGAAAACATCGTATGCAGGTTCGGAATCCCAAATACTATTCTTTCAGATAACGGTACTCCTTTTGTTAATCGTCAGGTAGCTACGAAACTCGCGGAGTACAATTTCAGGCAGATATGCTCCACTCCCTATTATCCAAAGGGAAACGGACAAGCCGAAGCGACTAACAAAACGCTGTTGAGAATTCTGAGCAAGATGGTCGCAGATGACCACAAGAAGTGGGCCGACTCCCTTAACATAGCTCTGTGGGCCTACAGAACTTCTCCAAGGACACCTACAGGGGCCTCGCCATTTCTACTATGTTATGGGGCCGAAGCTGTGGTACCTGCGGAGATCAGAGTCAATTCGGCAAGGCTGGCCTTCCATGCACTCTATGAAAATCAACGCGATCATGATTTACTCTTGCTGGAAGAAAAGCGAGAACAAGCCAAAAGGACTAACAAGCGGTACCAAGAGAGAATCGCTCGTGCCTATAACAAGACAGTCCAGCGGCGGGATTTCGCAGTTGGCGACCTGGTCTTACGCGCATCTGACCACTGCATGCGAGAAGCAACTCACCCAAAGTTCGCAGCTCATTGGGAAGGACCCTTCGAAGTCACAGAAGTCTTCGATAGTGGCTATTGCAGCATACGAAGGTTGCACGGCACAACCTCAACTCCAAGCTCAGTCAACATGCGCTGGATCAAGAAGTACTATCCTTGACTTCTCTTATTTCATACGTTTTATGATAACGTTGCTTAATGTCTCATGTGGCTATGATTGACGCAATCTCCTCTCCCATATGAGAGGATTGTAATCCTATCTCTCCCATATGAGAACGTTATAATGATTCTCCCGAATGAGAAGTTCATATTTCTAGCCGTTTATATTGCTCTATTTAATTTGTTATTACTGTTAATAATGATTTATTCGCTGCAATAGCAATTTATACAACTGCGATCTTAACTGATCATCAAAGCCTATCTCTTACGATAGCAGCAAATGCAAACGTGATCTTAATTGATCATCAAAGCCTATCTCTTACGATAGCAGCAAATGCAAACGTGATCTTAATTGATCATCAAAGCCTATCTCTTACGATAGCAGCAAATGCAACCGCGATCTTGATTGATCATCAAAGCCTATCTCTTACGATAGCAGCAAATGCAAACGCGATCTTAACTGATCATCAAAGCCTATCTTTTACGATAGCAGAAACACAACCGCGATCTTAATTGATCACCAAAGCCTATCTCTTACGATAGCAGCAAATGCAACTGCGATCTTAATCGATCATCTAAAGCCCATCTCCTACGATGGCAGCCAATACAAATGTGATCTTAATCGATCATCTAAAGCCTATCTCTTACGATAGCAGCTAAATGCAAATGCGATCTTAAGTGATCATCTAAAGCCCATCCCCTACGATGGCAGCCAATACAAATGCGATCTTAAGTGATCATCTAAAACCCATCTCCTACGATGGCAGCCAATACAAATGTGATCTTAATCGATCATCTAAAGCCTATCTCTTACGATAGCAGCTAAACGCAAATGCGATCTTAAGTGATCATCTAAAACCCATCTCCTACGATGGCAGCCAATACAAATGTGATCTTAATCGATCATCTAAAGCCTATCTCTTACGATAGCAGCTAAACGCGAATGCGATCTTAAGTGATCATCTAAAGCCCATCTCCTATGATGGCAGCCAATACAAATGCGATCTTAATCGATCATCTAAAGCCTATCTTTTACGATAGCAGTCAAACGCAAATGCGATCTTCAGTGATCATCCAAAGCCTATCTCTCGCGATAGCAGTCCACACGAATACGATCTTAAATGATCATCTGAAGCCTATCTCTCACGATAGCAGCCAAACGCTAATACGATCTTAAATGATCGTCCAAAGCCTATCTTTTACGATAGCAGCGAAATACAAAAACGATCTCAATCGATCATCTAAAGCCTATCTCTCGAGATAGCGAGTTACACAAATGCGATCTTATAATGATCTTCTCAAGACTATCTGTTACGATAGCAGTTTATGCGCGAAGTAATTTTGGTTAAACGCCCAAGCCCACCTGTTATGATGGCAACGTAAGCACAGAATCATCTTATTAGATCTTCTAAAGATCTATCTGCTGTGACAGCAGTTTATGCGAGAAACGATCTCAAACAGTTCTCTAATAAAGCCTATCTTCTATGATAGCAATTCGCACCGCTCAATGATCTTAACTGATCTGTGGAAAATTATCTGAAACGATAGCAAAGTTGTGAACGTGATCTCATACGATTTACAACGACCAACTACAAGCCCATCCGTCAAGATGGCACAGCTGCGAAATTACGATCTCGAACGATCTAGCAAAACATCTGCGAATTGACATCGCGCATGTGAAATCTCTACATGGCATTATGCAAGGCAAAACGAGCCGAAACGCATGCGAAATTGTATTTTGTCGCAAAGAACAGATAATACAAAAGCTATTTATCATTATGAGTCAAATGACTTACAATTTATCTATCTAGATGGCAGCTTACAAGCGAAAAGCTCGAATCTAACTACACAACCAACATGGCTTACAATACATTCGAAAAATGGCTGGTAAGCCAGAGATGCGCCAAGGGAACTCTCGACTAAGAAAAGAGAGAATCCACCGGTCCTGACACCGGCAGCACAGTACGCAGATCTGCGGCCAAAGATCTGTAGCAAGTAGGATGCATCTGCGAAGAGATCAGCTCGCCATTCGCTACATCCCTAGCAGCAAAATCTGGGTGAATCTACGTCCAAAGATCTTAGGATCTGACAAGACCCCTGTCTGATCAAGATATGTACCAGAGGAACCACCTGTTCCGGCGTATGCAGTCGTACAAAACAGGGGAAGCCGTCATTCCTCTGGCACCGGGTTCCTTGTCCTGATAGACAAGGGCATTGGCGAGCCTCCTGAGTTCAAGAACGAAGAGGCAAGAAACCCTCCTCCAGGGATGCTGGAGGAGAATCACGCCGTTCATTACGAGACGGTAGCACGGTCACTTCGGCGCTGCACCTCGCCACGAGGCGGCCGGAAACATGACCTGCACACATAATACACGAAGAAATTTCTTCGAACACACATGAGGTATTATCTGCATCCTCTTTATGAGGGTTATAAACAGCAATAAGCCTCATAAAGTGGATCTTGGAAACTATTTCTATAGCACAAAGCGCAAACTCAGGATTCAAAACTTGAAGTTGCCATGACTCAACGAAAAACAAGCGTTGAAGCCAGCAGTCGTAAGGACTCACGGCAAAGCACATGTTTGGGATGAAGAACCCAAATGGCAAAGACGGGGTTTATATAGGCCCTGTGGAGACTCTTCGGTTGCCTAAGATGAGTCAGCAAAATTCAAAAAGAGGGTAAGTTCAATCACTTACGCCTTGAAAAGCGGTAACAATCAATTACCCTACTAAAGGCTACGACGATTCAGTTGCGTATCCTAACAAATGACGGATAGTCATGATTCGGATGGACTTCCCAACGGAAGCGTGCTTATCTACCGAGAAATTAGCGCGAAAATCAAGCAGAAAATCAATTGCTGATGTCATAATTGGATATGCACAGAAATGTCCAATCAAATCCCGAAAAGGGCAAAACGGGCAAACTCATTGTTTGTTGTTAAAAAAAGAGAGGGAGAAACCCTAGCAACATTACATTAATGTTTCAAAACATTACATTAATGTTTCAGCCATTTTCCTGTTTTCTTTTCAAAATTTGAAAAGTCAAAACAAATTCTTGATCAAGGAGTCTTGGGGCTCGAACTGCTCGCTCAGCTTCTCCACTTGTTTCACTTCTTGCTTCAGTTGCTCGCACTTGGCATTCATTTCATGATACAGCTTCAAAGCTTCGTCAACCTTTTGCTTTTGCTGCTCCACCTTCTGCATCTCAGCTGCGAGATTCTGGTGACCGAGATTCAAGGTTACAGCTGCGCGAATCAGTGTAACTCTGTCCTTGAGGAATTTGAAACCAAGTCTGCCTTGGACTTTGAACAGGAGATTTTGGCACATGCCACACAGCAACTCAGCACTCTGGGCCGAAATGGTCGCAGGTGTAGCCGCAGACAGCTGCTCCAATATCCAGATGGCTTCAGTAAGAAACAGCCTCCTGTCAAAAGGTCCGATCTCCAGAGATCTCACAAACGATCGGGGGTATCTGAGACGCATTCGAACCACCCAGTCTACATCGGTTTGCTTCAAACCTGAGACATCAAAAATGGTTATAATGTCAGAACTCGCAAGCAAATAATGCGACGTGCGAACGGTAAATCTTTACTTACCAGTGCCTTCCAGAATTTCATGAAGAGAAGGGATGCGGGCCACTGGGTTGTTCGAAGACTGCCCTCGCTCCATGGCTCTCCTATCAGCTGCGAGCTCCAACCTTTCATAGTCGGGAGGAAGAGTGTAGGCCGCACCAGCTGCGACTGCATTCCCAACCTGCGAGCCCCAAATGCTCCACGCAGGAATAGGTGCTTCTGGCTCAGTCATCGTCGGAGGCACAACCGAAGTCGCTGGGCGGAGGACACTACCAGATGCGAAAACATTGGCATCACTTGTCCTTTCCTCCTCACCACCGGTACGGACACCCTCGTCCATCGGCGCAGCATCAGCTTCGACATCATCGGAGAGTTCAATGACATCCTCCAGCTGCTCACTTACGTGTCCAGCAGCTGCGACGGGCTTCTTGGTATGGGAGCTCGAGATTGGAACATGGGATGCAGAAGGCTGACTTCTCTGCTCCAGCTCAGGTTCCTCAGCATGACCTGCGATACCAAATGCGATAATATGAGGTAACTTGTGTTATAAGTTATTTCGCTGTCTTTACTAAAGCTAAGAATAAGCACCTCCACGCGAAGGTGGGATTGAGGTATCCTCATCGTACACTAGGGACGTGGAACCGTGCCCTATCAGTGTATCCTCACTAAGCAAATCTTTAAGAGAAGCGTGACCTGGGACGCGAGTAAACCAGTCATGATTTTGCCTCAAGTGGCTACAGCCTAGTATGCGCATATCACTCAAAATAATTACCTGAGGGTTCTCCGCATTTGCTTACCAACCAACGGCGAATGTCAGGCTTTGACACACCGTGCTTTAACGCACCCACAATTACATCTCTATAAGTAACTGCGAGATTGAAGATCTCACCTTTATCGCCACCCGCGATCTCTGCGAAGTCCGCTTGGACTTGCTCTAGCTCTGCTGCATCCTCTCCAGGAACCTCATCTTCCTCCTCCACATGAGGAGCCACTTCTTCGGGAAACTCGTCTTCCTCGCCAACTGGACGCACTAAGTCGTCAACATGCTGCTCCTCGAGGCTCCGCTGTTTCACGCGCTCGAGCTCCTCCTCCTCTCGCTGCCTTCTTCTTTCAGCAGCCTCCGCGGCTGTCTTCCGGGACTCAGCAAGAACGTCCTCGCTTATAGGATCATCTGAAACGCCAGAATGGGCATCTCTCTTTTGCCTCTTGGCCACAAGGCCACCGACGGCTTCATCATCATCATCTGCGAATACATATTTGGTTCAAAGAAAAGAACTACAAAGAAATCAAGATAAAGGGCAAGGAGATGTGACGGAAGTACCTCCTGATTCTTCCTCGCACATCACAACTGTTGCTTCTTCTCCATCACTTGCCTGGGGCTCCTGTCTCTCTTCCTCCTCTTGGTTGAATGGAACGAAAGTCTCAACTGCGAGATCTTTTCGCGCTTTGCTGGGCATACGACCCTTGCCTTTGTCCTTGATGGAAAGGGACCTCACTGGGGGAGAAGTTGGAACACTCCTAGGGGAGGAAATCGTAATTCCCTTTTGCCTAGGTCTCTTCACTCTCGGCGCCGCAGTCGCTGGAGGGGACGGGTCATCTCTAGGAGGAGACGGAGCCGGAGGGTTGTCTATCAGCGAGTCAGCAAAAGTGTTCATAACTCCGCGAACTTTTGTTTCGACCTCGGCATCCATCCTCCATGCTAGCCGGTACGACTCCCCCTTCCTTCTGGTGGCAACAATGGTGTCCACCAGCGATTTGGAGCGATCACCAGCTGCGAACCTCCGCACATGACACTGAAACAGCACAGAACAAAAAGCATCAGCGCAAGGAAACCAAAAAGCTTAAAGCACATAAGGAAATTGCTTACCTCAGCAAACGCCTTGCTATATTTGATGACCTGCGCGTCACCCTTCTTGATTGCGTCGACTTGCTCCTTCAGAATGAAATCGGGGCACAAATGATTCTCGCGGTCCCACAACGAGTAGCAACCATACTCAGACTCGCTCAAACTGCAAGTGGGGCGAAACGGGAAAGAGTTTCTCTTGATCAAGGGGGCCCTTCCTGGCTGCGCTGCCGCCTCCGTCTCAATCCTCGTTTGCTGGGCAACCCAGTATGCGATCCAGTTCTGGGAACAACCACCCTTGCGAGTTCCCGCGGGCTGCTCAAAGGGAAGATTGCTCATAAGGACCGTCTTGCACTCCTTTGTCAGCAAACGCTTGTAGCACCCTCTGATAATAGACTGGGGCCAGATCGATGGGGCCACTGCATCAAAACCAAACTGAGGAGAGACCCGAGTAGGGTCAACATCCACTGTAAGTCTTTCATACCGTGGCGCGAGCTCACGAATATGCTCTGCAAGGGCAGGAAGAGAACCTCGCAGACACCAACAGAAGAAGTCACGATAGCGTTCGTGGAAATGCGGCCCCTTTTCAAAGAGAAGGTCTTCTGACAAGACCATACCTTTGGAAGGGTATAGCTTTGGAAACCACCGTACATTCTCAACACGTGTGGCATAGGGCCTGGCAGTAAACTCTTTTCGTTTGTCGCATATCAAACTCCAAGTGCACTTGGTGTTGCTTGCTCCAAACCATCTCGCAGCTCTTCCACTGTTGCGCGCTTCTGTCTCGCCTGGGGGACACCACTTCTCGAGTGGGAGGGGAGTTGGAGCATAAGACGGCCAACGCTCGAAAACCCACATTGTCAAAAAGCTAATATTGACAAAGGTCAGAACATCGAGGCGGCCGCGCGATTCCCTCATCGCCAGAACCAGCTGATCCAGCCTATAATACAACGTACCCAAGACCAAGGGTCCAAGTGCGACTCTCTGGCCAAGAGCGAGCCTCACCGCAAGTGGCAGCACATGGTAGAAGACCCCGTCATGGGGGTGACCATCAATCAGATGCCTCGACAGCCAAGCACAAAGAAAGGCACAAAGGGTCAGATGATAACCCTTGCCCTCTACGTAATTCTCGGCCTTCGGGTTTTCGCTCAAAAGCTTCTTAGTAATGCTGCTGCTCGCATAGTCTCGGAAGAAGTACTGCAACCACTTGTTCCAGGTATTCTTCGCAGATGTATCAACCAGCTGCCAGTTCGGAAGAGGTTTTGTACTGGTCCACCGAGTGGAGATTTTCTTTACCTCTGCTAGGCACTCCTCCATCTGCGCGTACAAGGCCATTTCCGCAGATGTCCTTAAGTGACTCAGGGGGTCCACCTCGCCCATGGGGGAAAGCTCATACAACATTTGAACGTCCTCGAGCGTGGGGGCAGCCTCGAACTCAGCAAAGTGAAACGTGTGAGTCGCAGGCGAATAGCGGGACAGAAGGTCTAGAAGCATGGACTGATCCAACTTCACGGCAGCACCCTTCATAGCACGGACAGCGAAGAAAATGCCGGCTTCATCAAGAGTTTCAGCGTAATTATCCAACACGTGGTCAGTCCACTCATCCATATAGTCCAACTTCTGGACAAACGCCTGAGTAGAAATCGCAGTGTAAGGGAAGTGCCCATTCTCGATTCCCAATCGAACCACATCCTCGGAGCCAACTAACTCGAGCAAGGCTGAGTTAACTGGGCGAGTCAGCGTTAACAACCGCTCAACTGGAACAGGATCAGGCATCCTCTTCGCCTTCACCCTCGCATGGTAAAAATCCTTCCCACCCAGAAAGGGGGCTTTTCGCCACAGAGCCTGCGGAAGCTCCGGCATCTCTTCGTCTTCCTTGACGGGTCTGGTTACTCTTGTCTTGGCCATTCCTGCGAAAGGGCAAGAAAAAGGGGGGAGAAATACCACACCACACTTCAGTTTGAATTTCGGATTCGAGATCTATGCAAACCAAAGCAAACAGTTCCGGTGCCGATTTCAGAAATTGGGGAGTTGATATTGTTGAAAGATTAAAACGAAGCGGGTTCAAAGGTCAAAAGCCTCTTCGCAAATTTCATGGATTTACAGATTCAACGCGATTCAAGGCAAACACTGGTATTTTAAATCAAAAGTAAACGAGGCCAACCTTGTTTCCTTGAAGCTTGCTTGGATATACACAATTGGAGAATACGATTTGCAGTTCTGAACTGGTGATTGATTATCTGGATCTGCTCTCGAAGATCTCCGGGTACCATTCACTTTGAGAGAAAGAAGTGATGCTTTGCAATAATGGGATACAAGGTATTTATCCAGAAGAATGAAGGGTTGCGTCCCTTCAGTAGTCGAATCGCAACCGTCACCGTCGTGTCGCGCAATCACAGGACGGGCTGACGTCACGCCTAAAACCCTAAAGGTCAGACAGCACGACTCTAGGGGTTTTAGGTCATAATGACACGCACGGGGGCTGAACCTACCCGTATTTGAATTGGTGCGTGGCGACGACGCGCATGTTGGTTTCCGCGCATGGAAGCCTATACAGCTATGAGCCTTCACGCGCAGAAAGGGGGCTAATGTAGATACTGCTTTATGACATGGCAGATCTAGGCCACGTGGCAACCATCCAGCACACCATATTGTGCTCCACACACACAGGATCACCAGCCGAGCTGATCCATGTGGGGGCTGCGAGACAGAGCCCTCGCATACCACTGCACGGGACTTGTAGGGACTTGTGGTTTGGAGGCTAGAGTAAGCCCTGTCGCGTGCGAGCCAAGCCCGCGCGCGACCTTTAGTAACTGTTTTGAGAGATTTATGGCACGAGCTCCATAAACCCGGTCAATCCGGTCAAACCCGGTCAACCTCGTAACGGTTCCGGTACTCGCGCACCACGTGCTCTAACGATTCCTATATACTCGGACGAACGTGCCGTTATGGTTAAGCTAATTAAGCCGCCATTAATGGGCGCATTAACCACACTACAACGGTCATGTTCTCCAGTATATATACATCGTTACCCTTTCCATACAAAGGAGAACAACACTGCCATACGCGGAAGCTCTGCCAAACCTCTGTCTCTCTCTCAGACATTGCTACTGACTTACTCTCTCCCTACACACACCCCTATTCTTCCTGTGCGATCCCTGATCCACTACGCACGGTGTACACGGAGGTCTCCCTGCCGGAATCTCTTGTGCACACCCGGACATCTTGTGTATAATCTAAACAGTACCAGAAAATAACAAAACACAGAACGAACTTACTGGTAGTGAGCTTCCGTACGCTTGTATAGTTTGGAAGACAGTTTCGTATAGAATACGAGGCTCCTTAAAGCAGATTCGTCCCCCACACTTCGTGCTTGCCGTGGAGAAATTGGACGTCTACTTCCCAGGATAAAAGCTTCCCCTGTGCGGTGTTGAAAGCACGGTACGACACTCGCACACGACGAACTAAGACTAGGAAAAAGAGAATTTCTGATGGAAGGTAATGAGAGAGATATTTGTGTGTTTTTGAGATGTATCTAAATGAGGAGGATGACAGTCCTTTTATAATTGAGGAAAGACTGTTGGGAACAGTTGTGTCTGTTCACTTTGAACTGATCAGTTGCGACTGTTGGAACAGTTGCAACTGTTAACAGTCCGCTTAAATAAATAACATATTAATATTTAGTTAGTGTTTGACCCGAAAATTTAAAGCCCACTAACTAGCCCAACGCAACACCACACCACGTCACAACATGTATTCAAGCCGACTGTGGTGGTTCGACCTTTGCCCAAGTTTCTTCCTCATCAACGATATGATATACTCTCTCTCAACCCAATGATCAACGACTCATTTTGAGCGCTTAATTTGATCATTCATTACTTCATAGTTTTTGACGAGTGAGTTACCGAAATAATCACCAATGTACCTAATTTACAACTGTGTGTTCGGTGTCATCAACTCTTAAGCGAGTCGGGTCAAAACCAGACTCAAATTAATATTGTCAAAAACCTACTTTTTCCAACAATCCCCCACATGAATGACAAATTAGATTTTAATCTTAAAAGTTGTCCAAATGTGGATGAAATCTCCTAGGCGGTTGTTGATTGCATAAAGAAAGGTGGTCATAGACTTTGAACCTTCCCCTTAGTGGAATACTACAGGATATACTGGCTTGACAGTGAACGAAACGCCTTGAACTGCTTGCCGCGTTGCATACCTAGTCGCCAGTAATCACACAATTAACAACCTGAATGTAGTCCGTTCTCATAGTTGTGTTCATTTCGGCCTTGAAACACTTTCCTGGTTTCATGAGTAGACTTAGAGGAGTATAGCCACGTCATCCTCCTAGAACCGGCCTCGTTCCTACTCACATAGGTGAGACACACAACGAGTATCCTGCATACTCTTCTTAAGGAACCATAAGATGTGGTCTCATTAAAAGCCTTTAGCTTACCCTGTCCCATCACTCGGCATTCGTCCTCGGAATGAGTTTGGAAACTGTATTTCCGGGTGAGTGATTTGTTTATTTGCACTGGTAGTTGGGTTGTCCCTTTTGAACCTAGTTCTTGGGATCTCCAGTCACCTAGGTTGGGTTTGCCGCTACGTGCAACTCTTACGAGATTGGCTTTAATCTCATTCCCCTTGACGAACTTGCAACTAGTTCTCTTGATAAACCTTTAGTCAACGGATCCGCTTTATTTTCTTTGACTTTACATAATCGATCGATATTATTCCTCTTGAGAGAAGTTTCCTAATGGTATTATGTCTCCGACATATATGTCTAGACTTACCATTGTACATGCTACTTGGTGCTCTACCTATTGCCGATTGGCTGTCGCAATGAATGCAGATAGGAGGCACTAGTTTTGGCCATGTTGAAATATCTTCGAGGAAATGACGAAGCCATTCTGCTTCTTCCCCTGCCTTGTCTAACACTATGAATTCTTCTTCCATAGTTGACCTTGCAATGCACGTCTGCTTTGAAGATTTCCAACATATTGCCGCTCCACCGAGAGTGAATACATATCCACTTGTGGACTTAGATTCTCTTGAGTCAGATATCCAGTTGGCATCGCAATATCCTTCTAGGGCAGCTGGATAGTTCGAGTAGTGTTGACCCATGTCTTTGGTATAACGAAGATACCTCAACACTCGAATCAAGACTGTCCAATGGTCCTTTCCAGGGTTACTGGTAAAGCGACTCAATTTCCGGACAGCTTGTGCGATGTCCGGCCTTGTACAATTCATGATGTACATGAGGCGTCCAATTATCTAGGCATATTCCAATTGCCTAACACATTCACCATGATTCTTGGCGAGATGTAAACTCACGTCTACTGGTGTGGTAATCGTTTTATTGTTCCCTTTGTCAAACTTTTCAATCACCTTTTCTTTGTAGTGAGTTTGAGAAAGTGCGTAACCATCTGGAGTCTTTGTAATTTTAATCCATAAAATCACATCCGCCACTCCTAGGTCTTTCATGTCAAACTTCATAGACAATAATTTCTTGGTGTCAAGAATTATTGTCTTGCTGCTCCCCATAATTAGCATGTCGTCGACATACAGACATATTATGACACATTCCTTTCATATTTTCTTATAGTATACGCATTTATCACATTCATTAGTTCGAAAACAATGAATGCTCATGACTTTGTCGAACTTCTCGTGCCATTGCTTGGGGGTCTGTTTTAGTCCATAAAGGGACTTCTTTAGCCGTCAATACTTGTTGTCGCTTCCAGGAACTTTAAACCCTTCCGGTTGTTCCGTATAGATTTCTTCCTCTAATTCTCCGTTCAAGAAAGCCGTTTTAACGTCCATTTGGTGAATTTCAAAATTGAATATTGCAGCAATTGCGATAAGCATTCGAATAGACGTTATTCTGGTCACAGGAGAATATGTGTCCAAAAAATCTAGTCCTTCTTTCTGCCTATACCCTTTCGCGACAAGTCTTGCCTCTGTACATGTCGATCGTACCATCGGGTTTAAGCTTTTTCTTAAAAATCCACTTACAACCTAGGGGCTTTGAGCCTTGTGGAATATCTACTAATTCCCAAGTATTATTTTGTCAGATGGATTCGATCTCGCTATTTATAGCTTCTTTCCAATATGGAGCATCAACACTGGACATGGTCTCTTTATAACTTGTTGGATCATTTTCCGTTAAATATGTTAGGAAATCAGGTCCAAAAGTTGTTGCCGTTTTGGCTCGTTTACTCCACCTTACCTCTTCTTCCTGGTCGTCGCCAATGGCGGTATCATGCGACCGTTTTCCGGACGCTTCTACTTCCTTTATCTTGCAAGGAAATATATCTTCGAAGAAGGAGGCATTGACTGATTCAATAATAGTGTTCTCACGAACATCCGGTATTTCTGATTTGTGGACCAGAAATCGATAAGCACTACTATTAGCTGCATATCCAATGAAGATGCAATCTACTGTTTTCGGTCCTAACTTGACCTTTATCGGTAGTGGGGTTGCTACATGAGCAAGACACCCCCATACCCTCAAATGTTTGTATGAGGGTTTCCGGCCTTTCCACATTTCATATGGGGTCTTTGTAGGGTTTTGATTCATGGATCGCGCAAACGGAAGCATAATCAAACAAACAACCATGCAAAACCCTCCAAGGATCACAAGTCTAGATGCATAACGATAGTAAAGGTAAGAAATCATAAACACACCTTTGGGTTCTCCTTGATGACTTCAAACGCGAATAGTGTCACGTTCTCTATAGTTGATCCACGCCTAGAGTTGATCCTAGATCTCCAATCTCCTTGGTGCTAGCCCGGAATGAGAGGAGGGTGAAGGAATCACGCAAAACGAGGCACAAAAGGGGGCTCGGCCCTCTTGTGGCGTCGGGGACGAGTGGGCGGCGGCAAGGGGGCGGCGTCCCTCTTGTTGCTTGCTCTCTCTCTCCTTTGTTCTCTCCTACTCTTGTTATGTTCTCTTTAGAGCATAAGTTGTGTAGGGAAGGAAGGAAGGAAGGAGGGTCCTTTATATAGTCCAACAACTCCTTGTTAACTACCTAAAGGACTTATTCTAGTCCTACTAGAATTAAATTTAGTCCCTTCCTTGCAAATTAGTCCCTACTAAGTTTGCAAGGTTTTGCAAAGTGATCCTTCTAATTAATTAATCCAATTAATTAATTCCCAAATCTAGTACAACTCTATATAGCGTGTGACCCCATAGGTTCTATCTAGTTGGTAGCAACTCTTTGCTAATATGGAGCGGTTTCTAGCAAAACATCCATTCTAGCCAACTAATAGAATAGTCATCTAGACAACCTTGTAAAAGTAATTGTCTCATCCCTTTGCCTCCATATCCGGATTGGACACGAGACATACAAGTCA
This sequence comes from Linanthus parryae, assembly GCA_023055425.1. Classification (NCBI taxonomy): domain Eukaryota; kingdom Viridiplantae; phylum Streptophyta; class Magnoliopsida; order Ericales; family Polemoniaceae; genus Linanthus; species Linanthus parryae. Next base: position 118,959,870 of record JALGPY010000004.1, on the reverse strand, counting down.
CACTCGTATATCCAATCCCTAGTTTCTCGATCCATGGAATAGCCTTATTCGTGCAAATAACATCAATATCCCATATATTGATTTATTTGAGTCTGGCCAGACATTCTATAAGCACTATCCTTCGAGTGGCCTTGGATATTTGCTCCCGTTATGTGGGAGGGGCAAATCCTCTCTACGTCCACTACGATCTCTAAGCTTGCTTCTCATTGTATCCAGTACACGCCTTTATAACTACCCAGTTACGGTGTAGCGTTTAACGCTACCAAGATCGCAATGATCCACAACTAGAATATCTAGTGACTTCAAGTCTAAGGATGACAATACCATTGTACCCAAGAAGCACTTGTGACTCAACATAACGTGTATGTAGCCTTCTCGGTAATGGGTCAATCCAGTGCAACATTCCGTAATGCACACCTATGTGTTGGATCGTGATATCTCCATATCAATCCAACCCCATACTAGTCTATAGATGATTGTCCCATTTAATCATTATACTTGACTAGGGATATTTAAGATAAACAACACGATTGTAAATCTAAGGACTTCATTATATTAAATATCCAATAAATAATAAATGAATTTCTAGCCAATTACAAATTCATACTAAACTAGATTGCCTCTAGGGCATCTATTCCAACAGTCTCCCACTTGCACTAGAGCCAATCTGGCGCATCTCGTATGCCCATACTCCTAGTGTGCCCTTCATGCTTCCACTGCGTGAGAGGCTTCGTAAGCGGGTCTGACAGATTATCATCTGTAGGAATCTTGCATATCCGAACGTCTCCTCTATCGATAATATATCGAATCAGATGAAACTTCCTGAGCACATGCTTGGACTTCTGGTGCGATCTGGGTTCCTTTGATTGCGCGATCGCCCCAGTGTTGTCACAGAACAACTCCACTGGATCCGCAATGCTAGGGACCACACCAAGTTCAGAAACAAACTTTCTGATCCAAACAGCCTCCTTTGCTGCGCCATTTGCAGCAATGTACTCAGCCTCTGTTGTAGAATCAGCTACCGTCTCTTGCTTGGAACTCTTCCAGCTCACCGCTGCTCCATTCAGGCAAAACACATATCCCGACTGTGATCTAAAGTCATCTCTGTCGGTTTGGAAGCTTGCATCAGTGTAACCCCTTACACGCAACTCTTCCTCAGCCAAACATCAAGAAGGCATCCTTAGTTCTTCTCAAGTACTTTAGGATGTTCTTGACAGCAATCCAGTGACTCTCACCCGGATTGGATTGGTATCTGCTTGTCATACTCAAGGCATATGACACATCTGGTCTAGTACATAACATGGCGTACATGATAGATCCTATGGCCGAGGCATAGGGAATCCTACTCATGCGTTCCTTCTCAATCTCATTGGAAGGACATCCACTCTTTGAAAGAGTGATTCCATGTGACATGGGCAAGAATCCCTTCTTGGAATCTTGCATGTTGAACCGTTTCAACACCTTGTCAATATATGTACTTTGACTTAGGCCTAGCAACCTCTTAGATCTATCTCTATAGATCTTTATACCGAGTATATAGGCTGCTTCCCCTAAGTCCTTCATTGAGAAACACTTTCCTAGCCAATCTTTCACAGATTGCAGCATGGGAATGTCGTTTCCAATGAGTAGTATGTCATCTACATACAAGACCAGAAAAGCTACAGAGCTCCCACTAACCTTCTTGTAGACACAAGACTCATCTTCGTTTCTGATGAAGCCAAACTCTTTGACCACTTCATCAAAACGTCGATTCCAACTCCTAGAAGCTTGCTTCAATCCATAAATGGATCGTTGCAGCTTACAGACTTTGTTGGCTTGCTTTGGATCCTCAAAACCCTCCGGCTGTATCATATACACGTCCTCGAGGAGATTCCCATAATGGAATGCTGTTTTGACATCCATCTGCCAAATCTCATAGTCGTAGTACGCTGCAATCGCAAGTAGGATTCGGATGGATTTGGTCATAGCGACTGGTGAAAAGGTTTCATCATAGTCAATACCATGAATCTGTCTGAATCCTTTAGCCACCAATCGGCCCTTATAGGTAATCACATTACCATCCATGTCGATCTTCTTCTTGAAGACCTACTTGCACCCTATGGGTCGCGCCCCATCAGGTGGTTCCACCAAAGTCCATACTTTGTTGGTTTACATGGATTCCATCTCGGATCTCATGGACTCAAGACACTTCTGTGAGTCTGGGCCATTCATGGCCTCCTCATAGGTAGTAGGCTCATCATCTATGAGCATCGTGTCACCGGAATCAGTTACGAGAAGTCCGTACCTCTCGGGTTCCTGGCGCACTCTACTAGATCTACGGAACTCTTGTGTTACCTGAACAGGTGGCTCCACAACTGCTTGTGATTCCTGTTCATGTTCCATAATCGGTTCTGCGATTTGTGGTTCTTGAACTTCTTCAAGTTCTACATTCCTCCCACTTGCTTCTTTAGAGACAAACTCTCTTTCTAGAAACACGCCGGTCCGAGCAACAAACACTTTGTTCTCGGTTGGATTGTAGAAGTAGTATCCCTTAGTTTCCTTAGGGTACCCCACAAATTTACACTTATCCGATTTAGGCCCTAGCTTGTCTGATTGTAAACGTTTTACATAGACATCGCAGCCCCAAATCCTCATGAATGACAATGTGGGACGCCTCCGACTCCACATCTCATATGGTGTCTTCATGACTGATTTAGATGGAACACGGTTAATGGTGAAAGCTGCACTTAATAGAGCGTAGCCCCAAAATGATAATGGAAGATCGGTTTGACACATCATAGACCGAACCATATCCAATAGGGTTCGATTCCTCCTCTCGGACACGCCATTCCATTGTGGTGTTCCGGGTGGAGTGAGTTGGGACACGATCCCACACTCTCTAAGATAGTCGTCAAACTCTTGGCTTAAGTATTCTCCTCCACGATCCGATCGTAGAGCCTTGATACTTTTGCCAAGTTGCTTCTCTACTTCATTCTTGAATTCTTTGAACACTTCAAAGGATTCGGATTTTGCCCTCATAAGGTACACAAATCCATATCTACTGTAATCATCAGTAAATGTAATGAAGTAGACATAACCACCCCTGGCAGGCGTGGCAAATGGCCCACACACATCGGTATGTATGAGCGCCAATTGCTCACTAGTCCTCTCACCTTTCTTATTGAAAGGGGACTTTGTCATTTTTCCCAATAAACAAGCCTCACATGTCTCATATGATTCAAAATCAAATGAGTCTAGTAATCCATCCTTATGGAGTCTAGATACACGTTTCTCATTTATGTGGCCTAAACGACAATGCCATAAATAAGCAGGATTTAAATCATTTATTTTAATCCGCTTGGTATTAATGTTGTAGACAGGATTGCTTAGATCAAGGACATAAAGTCCATTAAATAATTGCGCACTAAAATAGTGAATATTATTCAAATAAAAGGAACAACAATTGTTCTTTATTGAAATAATAAAACCTTCCTTGTCCAAACAAGAAACAGAAATAATGTTTCTGCTCATAGCAGGCACAAAATAGCAATTATTTAATTCTAAAACTAATCCTGAAGGCAGAGATAGCTCGCACACGCCTATGGCCAACGCAGCAACCTTTGCTCCATTCCCAACGCGCAGATCTACCTCCCCTTTAGCCAATCTTTTACTTCTCTTTAGATCCTGCATATTTCGACAAATATGAGATCCACATCCAGTATCTAATACCCATGATGTAGAGACAGTTAAATTGACATCTACAACAAAAATACCTGGTGGTGGTGGAATCACTATTCCAAGCCTCTTGTCCTCCAGATATTTTGGGCAGTTCCTCCTCCAGTGTCCAGGTTGACTACAGTAGTGACATTCACCCTTAGTCACGACCTTGGCAATGGCACCAATAGGCTTAAGGGCTTGTTCCTTGGACTTTGCAACTGACTTGCCTTTGCCCTTGGAGGAAGATGCAAACTTTTTGCCCTTTCCTTTATGCACCATCATAATGGCCTTGCCCTTACCCTTGTTGATGCTCTGTTCAGCCGTCCTCAACATGTTGAGCAAATCTGGCAGTGGTTTAACTATCTCGTTCATGTTATAGTTCATAATGAACTGTCCATAACTCTCGGGCAACGATTGCAACACGAGATCGGTTGCCAACTCTTGGCCGACCGGGAACCCAAGTCGGGCGAGATTCTCCAAGTACCCGATCATTCGGAGTACATGGGGTCCCACCGGGTTCCCTTCTGCCAGATGACATTTGAACAGTGCCGACCTCATACCTCTCTACCCTCGCCTGCTCTTGGAAGAGCTGCTTTAGATGTTCGATCATATCGACAGCATTCATGTTCTCATGTTGCTTCTGAAGCTCAGAGGTCATGGTGCAAAGCATTAGGCAGGCCGCATCATTAGCGTCATCAACACGCTTTTGATACGCCTTTAAGGCAGCAGGTGTATGATTCTCTGGACCTTCTGGAACATGCTCCTCTATTGCGTACAGCTTCTTCTCTTGCTTGAGAACAATTCTCAAGTTTCTGTACCAATCGAGAAAGTTGGTTCCAGAGAGCTTGTCCTTCTCAATGACAGATCGTAGGGAATGTTGTGAACTCGATGAGTTGTTTGCCATTTGGAATTCTACAAAGGAAAATACGCAAGTTTTAGTATTTGTGAATTTTTTTTGACTATATTTAATAATGGCTAGTTTATTAAATATAGCTCCCACTATTTTACTACGGATTAATAACCCTCAAGATATTAATGCGGAAAATATCCTTATATTTTCTAGTGGGCCAAGATCCATCTTTTTCATCTCCTTATGAGCTTGCTTTGGCAAGTCACCCATAATTCGATTACTTCTTAGGTAGGAACGATTCCAATTGCATCCCATATGCAACTCTTGGTTCCATCGGGCAAATAACTACTTATTTATCCATCCATATGGATAATCCCAATTGATTGCCTCTAGGTTTCTTAATCAAATTAATAGCCTAGTTGTGTTCAACCTCTTATCTAAACAATTGCACATTGTTACGTGCCATCGCATTCCATCATTATGAACCAAGTCGCCATGCTTTGGCACGCACGAACTTGATAAATAATGATGATAATGAGTGTTTAAATAACGAGAAGGCAAGAACACAATATTTAAAATTTGAGGGATTTTTCAATTTTAATTATTTTGTTGATCAATATCAACTAATCTATCTATTTGAGTTTGGGCACAACTCCAAATAATAGATCCGGGTTGTCTAATTATCTTATTACCCTAATTGCATGCATCATCCATACACCAACCACACAAATAATAAGACAATAAATAAACAACCACAAAACAGAAATTAAACGTGATGTGGATATGGCCTTTTCTAGACTAAGATAATTCCAAGCCAATGGAATTATCTATGAACCCTAAACAAACACATCTCCATGCGTCTTGATCTTTTGGTCCATCCTTCATAGTCATGTGGTGTGCTCCGTGCTCCATGCTCCATCTTTTGTGGCTCCTTTGGCTTTGGGCTTCTTTTCTCCAATCTTGGCTAACAATCTACTTTATCTAGTACTAGCTAATATCTATACTAAATAAAATAAATCTCACAAGTTGAGAAAAAAATGGCACGCAGGCCATAAAACCCTAATTAATTATTACAATTAATTGATCAGCTCGCAGGCCGTAAAACCAAACCACAAAATTAAACATCCACATCAAACCACATCCTAAGGCCATATCCAATCACCATGCGATTTGCACATAAACAGTTAAAATCCAATTTTAACGCGCTTGGTCAATTTTAATTGATTTTAGGATTTCTAGGGTTAAAACGGTCCATGGGCCCAACAATCCAATTGCCCGGGCCCAAACAAAGTGAACCATAAAGCCCTAGGGCCGGCCCGGCCCAAAACCCGCAAGCTAGGCCCGCGGGTTAGGGCCGCCCGGCCCCTTAGGGCTCCAAGCTTGGGCGGCAAGCAAGGGGGCGGTCCCCTAGGGGGCCGAACCTCCTTGTGGAGGTTGTTTCCAAAACAACCTCCTTGCTTGGAGCCCAAGTTTGGTTGTTTCCTTGTTTTGGGAGAACTCCTTCTTCCCCAATGATGCCCAAACCCTAGATCTAAGATCCTAAAATTTCTCAAACTCACCAATTCATGCATCCAATGCAATAATTGGGTCTTGTTATGATTAATTCTTTGACAAATTGCATCCAATGCTTGATTTGTCTTGTTTTACGCGATAAACAACAAATTAAGGTGTAAAACAACAAGAATGTAACACATAAACTACGTTTATGCTCTATGACCTGTGGCTCTGATACCACTGTAGGGTTTTGATTCATGGATCGCGCAAACGGAAGCATAATCAAACAAACAACCATGCAAAACCCTCCAAGGATCACAAGTCTAGATGCATAACGATAGTAAAGGTAAGAAATCATAAACACACCTTTGGGTTCTCCTTGATGACTTCAAACGCGAATAGTGTCACGTTCTCTATAGTTGATCCACGCCTAGAGTTGATCCTAGATCTCCAATCTCCTTGGTGCTAGCCCGGAATGAGAGGAGGGTGAAGGAATCACGCAAAACGAGGCACAAAAGGGGGCTCGACCCTCTTGTGGCGTCGGGGACGAGTGGGCGGCGGCAAGGGGGCGGCGTCCCTTTTGTTGCTTGCTCTCTCTCTCCTTTGTTCTCTCCTACTCTTGTTATGTTCTCTTTAGAGCATAAGTTGTGTAGGGAAGGAAGGAAGGAAGGAGGGTCCTTTATATAGTCCAACAACTCCTTGTTAACTACCTAAAGGACTTATTCTAGTCCTACTAGAATTCAATTTAGTCCCTTCCTTGCAAATTAGTCCCTACTAAGTTTGCAAGGTTTTGCAAAGTGATCCTTCTAATTAATTAATCCAATTAATTAATTCCCAAATCTAGTACAACTCTATATAGCGTGTGACCCCATAGGTTCTATCTAGTTGGTAGCAACTCTTTGCTAATATGGAGCGGTTTCTAGCAAAACATCCATTCTAGCCAACTAATAGAATAGTCATCTAGACAACCTTGTACAAGTAATTGTCTCATCCCTTTGCCTCCATATCCGGATTGGACACGAGACATACAAGTCACACTCGTATATCCAATCCCTAGTTTCTCGATCCATGGAATAGCCTTATTCGTGCAAATAACATCAATATCCCATATATTGATTTATTTGAGTCTGGCCAGACATTCTATAAGCACTATCCTTCGAGTGGCCTTGGATATTTGCTCCCGTTATGTGGGAGGGGCAAATCCTCTCTACGTCCACTACGATCTCTAAGCTTGCTTCTCATTGTATCCAGTACACGCCTTTATAACTACCCAGTTACGGTGTAGCGTTTAACGCTACCAAGATCACAATGATCCACAACTATAATATCTAGTGACTTCAAGTCTAAGGATGACAATACCATTGTACCCGAGAAGCACTTGTGACTCAACATAACGTGTATGTAGCCTTCTCGGTAATGGGTCAATCCAGTGCAACATTCCGTAATGCACACCTATGTGTTGGATCGTGATATCTCCATATCAATCCAACCCCATACTAGTCTATGGATGATTGTCCCATTTAATCATTATACTTGACTAGGGATATTTAAGATAAACAACACGATTGTAAATCTAAGGACTTCATTATATTAAATATCAAATAAATAATAAATGAATTTCTAGTCAATTACAAATTCATACTAAACTAGATTGCCTCTAGGGCATCTATTCCAACAGTCTTGTCCAATTTCCTTTTAGGAATTCTGTTTAGAATATAGTGGGCGCTTAATAAACCTTCCCCCCACACGTTTTGTGGTAGCCCTGAACTTAAAAGTAATGCGTTGAGAATTTCTTTTAATGTTCTATTTTTCCTTTCCGCAACCCTATTTTGTTGGGGTGTGTAGGGTGCCGAGGTTTGATGGATGATTCCACTTTGCGAACAAATTTCCGCAAATGGAGAATCATATTCTCCTCCTCGATCGCTTCGAAGCATCTTGATTCTTTTATTCAATTGATTTTCCACCTCGGCCTTGTATTTCTTGAATGCGTCTAACACTTCATCTCGACTATGCAAAACATGACAACATTTTGTGCAGTCGTCGATAAATGTTATAAAATACTTCTTTCCACTTCTTGTCTGCACAAGTTTCAGATCACATATGTCGACGTGAATTAATTCAAGAGGACTCGTTGATTTCGAACGGATATGTTGAAATGGCTTACTTGTCAATTTTTCCTCTACGCATATTTCACACTTGTGATCGGAATTAATCGCGCTTTTGGGAAGATGGTCAAATTTCATTAATTTACGAATTGACTCGTAATTAACATGACCTAATCATGCATGCCATAAACAAGAAGTAGAAGACTCCGACAAATAATTAACTTGCGCTTTCTTATTCATAGTCAGAAACACAGTCATTACATTGAGCTTAAATAGCCCATCTTCGAGATACCCCCTACCTAGATGTTCTCCACCTTTAGTCAGAACAAATTTTTCCGACTCAAATACAAGCTTAAACCCTTTCTTGCTAAGCACTGATCCTGAAACTAGGTTCTTCCTAATATCAGGAACATATAGAACATCATTGAGGGTAAGGGTTTTTCCGGAAGTCATTTTCAGCGTTATTTTCCCTTTCCCATTTATGGCGGAAGTTGCTGAATTCCCCATGTACAACAGTTCTTCATTGTCGGTTGGCTCGAACGATGAGAACATTGCCTTGTTGGAACATATGTGCTTTGTGGCACCGGTGTCGATCCACCACTCCTTGGGATTGCCTCTGGCGAGGTTCACTTCCGAGACTACGACTGCAAAGTCGTTTCCGTCTTCTCCATCCTCGGCCATGTTGGCTTCGGGTTTCTTCCCTTTGGAGGTATTCTTCTTTTTCCGACAATCTTGTATCTTGTGCCCGGTCTTGCCACAATTGTGACATTTACCCGTGAAATTTTTCTTCTCATTCGTAGCCTTCCTCTTCAGATTTTTCTTCGGCTTTTCCTCTACGACGTATGCCTTAGACTGATAGCTTGTTGACGGCTTGTCTTCGGCTAGTCGATTGCCTTCTTCAATCCGAAGTCGAACGATGAGCTCCTCCATCGTCATTTCTTTACGCTTGTGCTTCAAGTAGCGGGAGGCAACTTGTGAATCATCACGGCTACAAGGAATTCCACAGGGAGACTTATTTTCTCCGCTACTACATCATGTATTAAACATTGAAATTCCTGAACTTGTTGCATGATCCCCTTGGAATCTACCATCCTAGATTCCATGAAACTCTCGATTATGAACTTTTTTTTTGGAACCGACATCCTCTATTTTATATTTATTTTCAATGGATTGCCAAAGTTCCTTAGCCATTTTTGCAGCACAATAGACATTATACAATTGGTCGTCTAAACTATTTAAAATATAATTTCTCGCAAGGAAGTCCGAATGATTCCAAGCCTCAACCGCTGCAACTGTTTGTGTATTGGCATCTTCAGGACATGGAGGAGCATCTTCGTTGAGAAAATTTGCAAGACTTAAATTCGTTAAGCATCTTTTGTTGCCAACGCTTGAAGTCCTTGCCCGTAAATTTCCCCGGCTTTTCAACAAGATGAGAAATCACCGCCACAGCGGGGTTGGCGGTAGCGGATGTCAAACTTGACGTTTCAACCGCCTCTTTTCCGGAATTGTCTCCCATTTTTACAAATAGAAATGTTTCCGTTAAATTTCGACAAAATAACAATAGAAGTAAAAGCCTGAATTGAAGTTGCAGTACTATAAATTTTATATCAAATAGTACTAAACAGAAGTAAAAGGATGCTTGCTGAGTTTATAGAAGCAAGTCCAAAGGCTAAACAATTGAAACTGTTAGTAAATGAAATAAATTAAAGACATAAACAATTGTGGAGTCTAACAGTTAATATGTAACAGAATATAATAAACAATCTATATGAAATCAACAAAACAAAAGGACGATTTTGAATTAATGAACTGAACGTTGAGAGATTAACAAACAGGTGGTGTGAATTGAACCAACTACTGACCAACAAAATGGTGACGGTTACTAAGGAAAGTAACGACCGATCAGGACAGTAACAGCAGATATTTAACACAAATAACAAAAGGAATCTACTGAAGAAAACGAAAGCCATTGGACCAAACAGAGACTACATAACCACGTTGTGCAATCAGACTTCTCCAATAATTAATCTCAAAGATGTTCAATTAATTGAAAAAAGACGAAACAGTGAGTTAGAAGTAAAGAAAGTCCAGTTTCATGAAACAGGACTGATGACTTACGAATCAAAAACAAAGTTGGTTTACCGACACAAACTGTTGGGACACTGATTGACTAAACACAAAGAACCGAATCTGCTCTAAGATTGTTATCAGTTTTATTGACCCGGACATCTTGTGTATAATCTAAACAGTACCCGAAAATAACAAAACACAGAACGAACTTACTGGTAGTGAGATTCCGTACGCTTGTATAGTTTGGAAGACAATTTCGTATAGAATACGAGGCTCCTTAAAGCAGATTCGTCCCCCACACTTCGTGCTTGCCGTGGAGAAATTGGACGTCTACTTCCCAGGATAAAAGCTTCCCCTGTGCGGTATTGAAAGCACGGTACGACACTCGCACACGACGAACTAAGACTAGGAAAAATAGAATTTCTGATGGAAGGTAATGAGAGAGATATTTGTGTGTTTTTGAGATGTATCTAAATGAGGAGGATGACAGTCCTTTTATAGTTGAGGAAGTGACTGTTGGGAACAGTTGTGTCTGTTCACTTTGAACTGATCAGTTGCGACTGTTGGAACTGTTGCAACTGTTAACAGTCCGCTTAAATAAATAACATATTAATATTAGTTAGTGTTTGGCCCAAAAATTTAAAGCCCACTAACTAGCCCAACGCAACACCACACCACGTCACAACATGTATCCAAGCCGACTGTGGTGGTTCGACCTTTGCCCAAGTTTCTTCCTCATCAACGATATGATATACTCTCTCTCAACGCAATGATCAACGACTCATTTTGAGTGCTTAATTTGATCATTCATTACTTCATAGTTTTTTACGAGTGAGTTACCGAAATAATCACCAATGTACCTAATTTACAACTGTGAGTTCGGTGTCATCAACTCTTAAGCGAGTCGGGTCAAAACCAGACTCAAATTAATATTGTCAAAAACCTACTTTTTCCAACAGATGTTTAATTACACCATGTTGTGCAAGTGTTTGTACGAATTTACATATTTTCAAAAAACACTAAGAACGTTTCACCAATTGTAATGTCACCAAATAATATAAGTAATTCATCCACAACTTTAAAAACAGTATTTTTAAGGTACACGTTTACATCAGGTTGATTTTTATAATTACAATTATTAGAAACTTTTTCTTAAATGTTCTCTCTCAATTTTATTTTTAACAGAATCTACATGCTTAAATAACATTTCAAAATTAATAATGTTAGACATTATTATTTAGGCTTAATTACTTAATCCATACCCCAGTATACCGAAACTAACACTTTAGAATCCCCACTTCTAGAATAAGATTATTGCATCCCCATTTGCAGTAAAACCTGCTAATTACAATAATTCATTCAAAAAACTGTAATATTGTGAGGGTAATATTGTCAATACAACAGATAAATTCATAGTAATTTTTTAAAAGGTAAAATAAAAAAAAAATGAATAAGAAATAGGATGTTTGTTCTGTCTCCTCCCTCTCTCTCTCAGATCGATTTCAGCACTGGATGCCGGAAACTAGGTCTGGAGACCACCTCATCACGGTGATGACGAAGACGACGACGACAATGGAGAAGAAGTCGATTGCTTCCCCTGCAAGTGGCGTTCAATCCGGAAAATGTCCCCCAATCACTCTTGGAAAAAAGTTAAATCTTTGAGGAGTTCACTGTGCAACTAGACTAAAACTTGATTTGGTGGGTTGATTTATCAGATTGGCAGGTGTTCAATCTTTTTCTATTTGGGTCCTCTGTTTTGATTGTGCTGAATCCATGGGTTTGGGAGGGGAGGTAGATTCTGCTGAATCAATTGGAGTCTCTGTCGGTGGTTGGGTACTCGATGCGAAAGAGAGGGGCGTTGAAGAGGTCTATGAGGTGTTTTGTTTCGCTATGGCTTTTGGGCAGAGAAGGAGCTAGACACATGACTGAAGCAATGGATGTTCGCTATTGGAGGCGGCGATGGTTGGTGGCTGTGGATAGACGGAGAGAGGACCCAGTGATGGGTTGTGGGACTCGAAGGGATTCGATTGGGAGGGATGGGAGCTCTGCATTCGATTAGGGGTTGTGCTCATCGGACCGATGGAGGTGGCGGCATAGTTCGCCGGAATATGGGTTGGTTTGGCGGAATGTTGCGGTGGTCTTCATATACCCATTGGGTGGACTATTTTACCCTAAAAAAATGGGACATAGTTGTCAACTAACTCAGTATTCCGTCAAGTACTGGACGGATTTTTTTTACCAGTTTGGACAAGACTTATTTTTTGCAAATGGGAGCTGTAATAAGCTCATTTTTAAACCGAAGGATGCAATTTATTAGTTTCGATATATTGGGGGTATGCTTTAAGTAAGAGCATCTCCCACAGTTGACATCAAATTTCACACCAAATCCTATATTTGGTGGAGAAAAATGGTTTGGCCTCCCACACTTAACCCTCAAAAACACCATTTCATCATTTTTGGTGGAAAAATAGAGTTTTTGGTCTCCCACAGTTTTCACCAAATTTTACATAAAATAGCAATTTCACCATTTCATCAAATTTAGAGAATAGTATTTTTGGCCTCCCACAACAAATCATCAAATTTATCACCAAATCATGAATTTCATAACTATCAAAATAAAAAAAATATTTTATTACCAAACCAATATTACACGAAATTGCAAAATAATTAAATAACACTTCAAAAAAATCTAAAATTAACCAGTCTAATCTAATTGACCATGATTATCCCATATGTATTACAGAAGTTCTTGAAGTATAACATCAGTGTATTATGTGTTGGAATAGATGCCCTAGAGGCAATCATAGATTTAGTATGAACAATGTTTTGGCTAGAATATTCATTTATTATTTATGGCGATATTTAATATAATGAAGTCCTTAGATAAATTGTGTTATTTATCTTAAATGTCCCTAGTCCATTATATTGATTAATAGGACAATCAAATATAGACTAGTATATGGGTAGATTGATATGGAGATATCAAGTCTAACATATGGGTATGCATTAGGGGTAATGGCATACTGGACTGACCCACGACGAAAAGGATACATTAGATTATGTGAAGTCACAATCGCTTTTCGTAGTGCTAATATTATTGCAATCCTTAGACTTGAAGTCACTAGATACTCTAGTTGTGAAATATTGCGCTTTGATGTTATCAAACGTTACACCGTAACTGGGTAATCATAAAGGTGGCTATCGGGCGTGATAGGAAGCAAGCTTAGAGATCGTAGTGATGTAGATAGGATTTGTCCCTCCCACATAATGGGGGTAAATATCCACGGCCACTCGAGGGATGAGGCTTATTGAATGTCTGGCCAGACTCAGATAAATTAATATAGAGATATTAATGTTATCTACAAGTATAAGCATATTCCCAGGATCGAGGAACTATGGATTGGATATACGAGTGTGACTATTTATGTCTCGTGTCCAATCCGGATATGGAGACAAAGGGATAATGCAATATGACATATTGGGCACAAAGGTTTGTCGGGATCACTGACTATTTCTATTGGTTGGGTTGCATGGATGTGTTGCTAGACACCGCTCCATGTTAGTAATAGTTACTACCAACTATATAGAAACCTATGGGGTCACACGTCAAATAGAGTAGAGCTAGATTTAGGATTAATTAATATGGATTAATTAATAGAAGGATCATTGTGCAACACCTTGCAAACTTAGTAGGACTAATTTGCAAGGAAGGGAATAGTTCTAGTCCTACTAGAACAAGAAAACTCTTTTATGGAAACAACAAGGAGTTGTTGGAGTATATAAAGGAGGCTCTAGCTTCCTTCCCACTACACATGAGTTATTAGTCATAACACACAAAGAGTGGGAGAGAGCAAAAGAGAGAGCAAGACAAGGTGCTAGGGCCGAAACCCTAGCCACCCGTCCGCCCCCTACCCGACGGCAAGAGAGGGCCGCCCCCCTCCCTTGTGTTTGGTGATTTGTTGCTTTGATCTTCATCCCTCTTCCTCCAAGGTTCAAGCTAGCACTTGATTGAAGGAAGAATCTAGATCTCACCTCTAGACGTGGATCAACCGTAGAGACGAGGACATCATTCTTCGTGTGATCTCACAAATCAAAAGGTACACATCTTCTATGTCCTTAATCATGTTATGATGTCTCTTCCTGTGATCCTTGGTGGGCTTTGAGTAGGATTAATTTTTGTTATTCCGCTGCGTTACCTACGTCAAAACCCAACAGTGGTAACAGAGCCACAGGTCGTAGAGCATAACATGATATTATGTGTTTATGATTTCAGTTCATACACCGTATTATTGTTTATTACGCGAAAACTGAAAAATTTGCATAGTAGATGCAATATTGAATTTGATTCAATCAAACAAGACCCAATTTAACATTGGATGTTAGAATTGGTGAGTTTAATCACATAGGATGTGAATAATTGGGTTCTTGAAAAATTAGGGTTCATGGGCACATGATTGAAAAGGGGTTTTCAATTATGGAAATAAAATTATGGAAATAAATCCATATGGAAACAACCTTGCTTGGGCAACAAGGAAGGAGGAAGGGGACTAGGGCCGAAACCCTAGCCGCCCGCCCCTCCCTTGCGCGCCAAGCAAGGCCGCGGCCCCTAGGCGTGCGGCGGTCCTAGGGTTCGGGCCACTTGTTGTCTTGGACCCTTTGGACCGTTATGAAACCCTAGTTACCCAATTTCATTAAAATTAAACAAGCGCGTTAAAAATTGGTTTTAACTGTAATATGTGCTTTATTGCATGGTGGATGGATATGGCCTAGGATTGTGGATGTTTATTGTTTTGTGGTTTGGTTTACGGCCTGCGAGCTGATCAAATTAATGTAATAATTAATTAAGTTTTACGGCCTGCGAGTCGTTCTTTTTCTCCTCGACATGTGAGGCTTTTGTTATTTATTTATTCTAGATGTTAGGCTAGAATTAGAAATATTTAGATGATAGCCAAGAGCATGGAGAAGAAGACTGGAGAACCAAAGGAGCCAAAAGACATCCCTAGACGCGCAGCTATGGTGGAGCACATGGAGATGAGCTCGGCACTTTAGGGCAATTAGATATTATCATTGGCTTGATAATATCATTAGTCTAGAGGCCATATCCATGCCACGGTTTTTTATTTTGTGGATGTTTATTATTCATGCCTTGTTATTTATTTTGTGTGTATGGCGCTACAAGCAAAACAATAACAAGATAATAATAAACAAGGTTGGTCTTTTATTGTGGATGGCCCAATCCAAATAAGTAGACCATGTTGATAAGATCAACCAAACATATTAAAAGAAATCCCTCAATTAAATATTGCGTTTTGCCTTCTCTTGCCAAAACACCCTTCATGATCATGGCCTATTAAAATTCGGGCTTGCCAAAGCAAGGCGATTTTAATTTTCATGATGTGTCGCGGACGACGCAAGCTAGTAATGCGTGTATATTGAAAGCAAGAGGTTGGACGCAACTAGGTAAGAGTCAATTGGATTGATGAGCTTAGAGGCATGACAATTAGGAGTTATCCAATTGGATAAAGAATAAAAGGAATTTATTCACCTAATTGGACCAAGAGTTGCATGGGATGCAATTGGAATGGTTCCTACCTAAATAACCAATTCTTGGGTGACTTGCCAAAGCAAGCTCAAGAAGAAGTGAAAAAGGGATCTTGGACCCACTAGAAAATATAAAGATATTTTCCGCTTTAATAGTGAGGGCTATTAATCCGAGAAAAATAGTGGGAGCTATATTTAATGATCTAGCCATTGTTAAATATAGTTAAATTGTTCAAAATACTAAATTGCATATTTCTCGTTTTGTAGAATACCAAATGGCAAACAACAACGCATCGAGTTCATCCCTACGATCTGTCCTTGAGAAGGATAAGTTGTCTGGAACAAATTTCCTTGACTGGTACAGAAACTTGAGGATTGTCCTCAAGCAAGAAAAGAAGCTGTACGTCTTGGACACTCCAATCCCAGACCCACCACAAGATGAGTCTCTATTAGCGGTAGTAAGGGCACGTCAGAAACATATTGATGATTCTAATGACGTGACTTGCCTCATGCTTTGTACCATGACAAGTGAGCTTCAGAAGCAACACGAGAACATGGAAGCCTATGATATGATCAGACACTTGAAACAATTGTTTCAGGAACAGGCAAGACATGAGCGCTATGAAGTGTCTAAAGCGTTGTTCAAAAGTAGTCTTGCAGAGGGGAATCCAGTAGGCCCTCATGTACTCCGAATGATCGGATACATAGAGAACCTTGAGAGACTGGGGTTCCCACTCGGCCAGGACTTGGCGACTGATCTCGTATTGCAATCGTTGCCTGACAGTTATAATCAGTTCATTATGAACTATAATATGAATGAGATCAACAAGTCTTTGCCAGACCTATTGAACATGCTAAAGACAGCTGAGCAAAGCATCAATAAAGGCAAGGGCAAAGCCATAATGATGGTGCACAAGAAGAAGAGCAAGTCAGTTGCATCTACTTCAAAGGGAAAACGCAAGAAAGTCGCGAAATCCAAGGAAGCCCTAAAGCCTAGTGGAGGCGTGGCTAAAGGTGAGTGTCACTACTGCAGCCAGCCGGGTCACTGGAGGAGGAATTGCCCTAAGTATCTGGAGGATAAGAAGCTTGGAATAGTGATTCCACCACCACCAGGTATTTATGTTATAGACGTCAATCTTTCTATTTCATCATCCTGTGTATTGGATACCGGATGTGGTTCTCACATTTGTCGTAATGTGCAGGATTTGAAAAGAAGTAGAAGATTGCGAAAAGGGGAGATAGACTTGCGCGTCGGGAATGGAGCAAAGGTTGCTGCATTAGCTGTAGGCGTTTATGAGCTATCTTTGCCTTCTGGACTTATTTTAGAATTAGACAATTGCTTTTATGTGCCTGCTATGAGCAGAAACATTATTTCCGTTTCTTGTTTGGACGAGAAAGGTTTTTCTATTTCAATAAAGGAAAAGTGTTGCTCCATTTATTTTGATAGTATGCACTATTGTAGTGCGCATTTGTCTAATGGATTGTATATCCTTGATCTAAATAATCCAATCTATAACATAAATACTAAAAGGATTAAAACTAATGATTTAAATCCTACATATCTATGGCACTGTCGTTTAGGCCATATAAATGAGAAACGCATATCTAGACTCCATAAGGATGGACTTCTAGACTCATTTGATTTGGAATCATATGAGACATGTGAATCTTGTTTATTAGGAAAAATGACAAAGTCCCCTTTCAATAAGAAAGGCGAGCGGACTAGTGAGTTATTGGCACTCATACATACTGATGTATGCGGACCATTCCCCACGCCTTCCAGAGGTGGTTATACCTACTTCATCACATTTACTGATGATTTCAGTAGATATGGATTTGTATACCTTATGAAGGCCAAATCCGAATCCTTTGAATTGTTCAAGGAATTCAAGAGTGAAGTAGAGAAGCAACTTGGCAAGAGTATTAAAGCTCTACGATCGGATCGTGGGGGAGAATACTTAAGCCAAGAGTTTGATGAGTATCTTAGAGAGTGTGGGATAGTATCCCAGCTCACTCCACCCGGAACACCACAATGGAATGGTGTATCTGAGAGGAGGAATCGCACTCTATTAGATATGGTGCGATCTATGATGTCTCAAACAGATCTTCCGATATCCTTTTGGGGACATGCTCTAATGACGGCAGCTTTTACCATTAACCGTGTTCCATCCAAATCAGTCATGAAGACGCCGTATGAGATATGGACTGGGAAGCGTCCCATAGTGTCGTTTATGAAGATTTGGGGCTGCGACGTCTATGTAAAGTGTTTACAAACAGACAAGCTCGGGCCTAAAGCGGATAAGTGTAAGTTTGTGGGATATCCTAAGGAGACTAAAGGATATTACTTCTATAACCCTACCGAGAACAAAGTGTTTGTTGCTCGGACCGGCGTGTTTCTAGAAAGAGAACTGGTCTCTAAAGAAGCAAGTGGGAGGGTTGTAGAACTTGAAGAAATTCATGAACCACAAACCACTGAACCAATAATGGAACATGAACAGGAACCACAAGAAGTTGTGGAAGAGCCTGTTCAGGTAACACAGGAACTCCGTAGATCAGGAAGAGTGCGTCATGAGCCAGAGAGGTATGGACTTCTCGTGACTGAGCCCGATGACGTACCACTCATTGATGATGAGCCTGCAAACTATGGAGAAGCCATGAGTGGCCCAGACTCTAAGAAGTGGCTAGAAGCCATGAGATCCGAAATGGATTCCATGTACACCAACAAAGTATGGACTTTGGTGGAACCACCCGAAGGGGCTCGACCCATAGGGTGCAAGTGGGTCTTCAAGAAGAAGACCGACATGGATGGCAAGGTAGTTGCCTATAAGGGACGATTGGTGGCCAAAGGTTATAGACAGATTCATGGTATTGACTATGATGAGACCTTTTCACCAGTCGCCATGACTAAATCCATTCGAATCTTGCTTGCTATTGCAGCATACTACGACTATGAGATTTGGCAAATGGATGTCAAAACAGCGTTCCTTTATGGGAACCTCCTTGAGGATGTGTACATGACACAACCAGAGGGTTTTAAGGATCCAGAGAATGCCAATAAAGTCTGTAAGCTGCAAAGGTCCATTTATGGACTAAAGCAAGCTTCTAGGAGCTGGAATCGACGTTTTGATGACGCGGTCAAAGAGTTTGGCTTCATCAAGAACGAATATGAGCCTTGTGTTTACAAGAAGGTTAGTGGGAGCTCTATAGTATTTCTGGTCTTGTATGTGGATGACATACTAATCATTGGCAATGATATTCCTACTCTGCAATCTGTTAAAGATTGGCTAGGAAAGTGCTTTGCGATGAAAGACTTAGGAGATGCAGCCTATATACTTGGTATAAAGATCTATAGAGATAGATCTAAAAGGTTGCTTGGCCTAAGTCAGAGTACATATATTGACAAGGTGTTGAAGAGGTTCAACATGCAAGATTCCAAGAAGGGATTCTTGCCCATGTCACATGGAGTCACTCTTTCCAAGAATGACTGTCCCTCCAACAAGATGGAGAAGGACCGCATGAGCAGGATACCCTATGCTTCGGCCATAGGATCCATCATGTACGCCATGCTATGTACTAGACCAGACGTGTCATACGCGTTGAGTATGGTGAGCAGATACCAGTCCAATCCGGGTGGGAGTCACTGGATTGCTGTCAAGAACATCCTAAAGTACTTGAGAAGAACTAAGGATGTATTCTTGATATTTGGAGGAATGGAAGATCTAAGTGTAAAGGGTTACACTGACGCAAGCTTCCAAACCGACAAGGATGATTACAGATCGCAGTCTGGATACGTGTTTTGCCTGAATGGAGGAGCTGTGAGCTGGAAGAGTTCCAAGCAAGGCACAGTTGCTGATTCTACAACAGAAGCTGAGTACATTGCTGCTGCGGAAGCGGCGAAAGAGGCAGTATGGATAAAGAAGTTTATCACTGAGCTCGGTGTGGTCCCTAGCATAGTGGATCCCGTAGAGTTGTACTGTGACAACTCTGGGGCAATCGCACAGGCAAAGGAACCAAGATCGCACCAAAAGTCAAAGCATGTACTTAGGAGATTCCATCTTATTCGTGATATGATCGATCGAGGAGATGTGAAGATATGCAAGATTCCGACAGATGACAACGTGTCAGATCCGCTTACGAAACCTCTTGCGCAGCGAAAGCATGAAGGACACGCCAGATCTATAGGCATACGAGATGCGCCAGATTGGCTCTAGTGCAAGTGGGAGACTGTTGGAATAGATGCCCTAGAGGCAATCATAGATTTAGTATGAACAATGTTTTGGCTAGAATATTCATTTATTATTTATGGCGATATTTAATATAATGAAGTCCTTAGATAAATTGTGTTATTTATCTTAAATGTCCCTAGTCCATTATATTGATTAATAGGACAATCAAATATAGACTAGTATATGGGTAGATTGATATGGAGATATCAAGTCTAACATATGGGTATGCATTAGGGGTAATGGCATACTGGACTGACCCACGACGAAAAGGATACATTATATTATGTGAAGTCACAATCGCTTTTCGTAGTGCTAATATTATTGCAATCCTTAGACTTGAAGTCACTAGATACTCTAGTTGTGAAATATTGCGCTTTGATGTTATCAAACGTTACACCGTAACTGGGTAATCATAAAGGTGGCTATCGGGCGTGATAGGAAGCAAGCTTAGAGATCGTAGTGATGTATATAGGATTTGTCCCTCCCACATAATGGGGGTAAATATCCACGGCCACTCGAGGGATGAGGCTTATTGAATGTCTGGCCAGACTCAGATAAATTAATATGGAGATATTAATGTTATCTGCAAGTATAAGCATATTCCCAGGATCGAGGAACTATGGATTGGATATGCGAGTGTGACTATTTATGTCTCGTGTCCAATCCGGATATGGAGACAAAGGGATAATGCAATATGACATATTGGGCACAAAGGTTTGTCGGGATCACTGACTATTTCTATTGGTTGGGTTGCATGGATGTGTTGCTAGACACCGCTCCATGTTAGTAATAGTTACTACCAACTATATAGAAACCTATGGGGTCACACGTCAAATAGAGTAGAGCTAGATTTGGGATTAATTAATATGGATTAATTAATAGAAGGATCATTGTGCAACACCTTGCAAACTTAGTAGGACTAATTTGCAAGGAAGGGAATAGTTCTAGTCCTACTAGAACAAGAAAACTCTTTTATGGAAACAACAAGGAGTTGTTGGAGTATATAAAGGAGGCTCTAGCTTCCTTCCCACTACACATGAGTTATTAGTCATAACACACAAAGAGTGGAAGAGAGCAAAAGAGAGAGCAAGACAAGGTGCTAGGGCCGAAACCCTAGCCACCCGTCCGCCCCCTACCCGACGGCAAGAGAGGGCCGCCCCCCTCCCTTGTGTTTGGTGATTTGTTGCTTTGATCTTCATCCCTCTTCCTCCAAGGTTCAAGCTAGCACTTGATTGAAGGAAGAATCTAGATCTCACCTCTAGACGTGGATCAACCGTAGAGACGAGGACATCATTCTTCGTGTGATCTCACAAATCAAAAGGTACACATCTTCTATGTCCTTAATCATGTTATGATGTCTCTTCCTGTGATCCTTGGTGGGCTTTGAGTAGGATTAATTTTTGTTATTCTGCTGCGTTACCTACGTCAAAACCCAACATTATGTTCGGCCAAACCTGTTGCAACTACATTAGTTATTTCATTTTATTATCCCGCAGCATGATGCTGAAAATATTATGTAACACGCTATGGCTCAAAAGCATATTATACAAAGTGGAAGAAAAAACGAATGGCGTATATACTGTAAAGACGAAATGCTACACTATTACATTAGAGAATATTATTACCATGAAAGTAATGTGAAAACATGCCCTAACCACTAATAAAAAATTTGGTGTAGATTACACCAAATCCTATTTTTGCCATCAAACTTGATGGTAAAAATAGGATTTGGTGATATAGGATAGGATTTGAGGGTACTGTGGGAGATGCACTTCACCATTTCACAAAAGCTACACCAAATATAAGATTTGGTGATTTGATGTTTTTTTGGTCAACGACTGTGGGAGGCCAACAAAAAAATCACCATTTTTTTGATGATTTTGTGATTTGATGATTTGTTGTGGGAGGCCAAAAACAACAAATTTTACTATCAAATATAGGATTTGGTGAACTGTGGGAGATGCTCTAATTAAGCCTATTATTTATACATTTTAAAACTAATAATGTGAAATCAAAACAGGAAGGGAGGCTTCTAAAAACAGGAAGGAGGAAGTTGTGTACATGGAGGAAGTTGTGGTGGGGCCCACTACTAACAACTAACATCCCCCCATATTTTTAGAAATTCTAACTATAAGTGGGATGAGATCTAAAGGTTGGGGTTGATCTAATATAAAGGATGAAATAAAGTCAACCGCCATATTTATAGAATAGATGATATCCATCAAGTCGGGTTCCTACACAGTTTTGATAAGTACATAAGTTAATCTGAGAGAGGATAAATTTTCAAGTAGTGGGTAGTTAAGTGGGTGGTAGGTGAGATCTAAAGGTTGGGGTTCATTTAATCCAAAGGCTGAAAAGACATTTCAAAATCAAATCATGTTGTTTTATAGAATAGTCAAATCAGCACTACCCAAAAAACCGTTTCATAATCGATTTTGCTGGAGGAGAAGATGAAAATGGCGTCCCGGGTAAATTTACATGATATCCATCAAGTCATGTTCTTACACACTTTTGATAATTACGTAAATTAATCCGAGAGAGAGGGTAAATTTTCAAGTAATAGGTAGTTAAGTGGGTAGTTATGTGGGTGGTAGGTGAGATTTAAGGGCTGGGCTGATTTATTTAATCTAAAGGCTGAAAAATCATAAGTTAGTTAAACCATGCTGTTTTTTAGAATAGATAAAGGTATTGCCCGTGTTCTAAGGGCACTATCCCTAAATTAGATAGTGTTTGAATTTAGAGATGTTATTCAAAATTATATTTATAAATGTGGTGAAATAAAAAAAGTAAAACAACAACAACTTCCGAGTATGGGATGAGCATAATAATGGACGTGGAAATTACTTACAATCTCTCTCCTACTACTATTAGTTAGGGATGTAGCTTTTTTTTAAGAATATATGTGTCAGATAATAAATGGTGTGGAATACCATGTGTCATGTCGGCGTTGTGCTCTTGGAGCAACTAAAAATTTTAAGAAGTTGTGATCAATGCACAAAGCAAAAAGATACAAAAATAATTACCACTCTGTCCCAGGTCATTTGCACCATTTGGACTTTTTTCACCCGTAACTGGGTCACTTTGACCCGGTGATTTGAATCGCTAAACGATACAATTTTTTGATAATTTTTGTATAGTCTTGTAGAATAAGAGTTACTCTACAACACTACGAAAATATTATCTAAAAAATGCAAATTTTTGTTATCCAAATCACCGGGTCAAAGTGACCCAATGAATAGTGGTAAAAGTCCAAATGGTGCAAAAGAGTTGGGACGGAGTGGTACATTAAAAAAAATTCAAGGGAGAGACAGAACTGACTGATCGTTTGAACTTTTAACCATCCGAAACTAGCTCTATTGTTGAAACAAGAGTAACAATGTTGGTTGCCGTTGTGGCAAAAACGTGGTCGTTACACTTAAATCTTCTATTTAAGTGATCCTATATGTTCGGTTAAGCTCTGCTCAGTTCAGCACTGCGTCTTTTCTGCAAACACAAGGTAGCAGACGACGTCGACCACCTTCCTTCAAGGAACCACCGAAAAACCACCACCACCCCCTCCCTTCAAGAACTCCCTGAAGAACCTTCAATTCACCGCCATGGAGTGTGCACCACACCTCCACCTCCATTGCGAAAGCATTGGGTAAGTAACACTTCTAGGAGGCAGAGCCACCTTCGCCGCTAATGGGAAGGGTATCATCGCTGAGATCGAAGTCCCGGACGAGACCTTTGAAATATATTTGTTCATAAAACTTTAATACCCTTGATAAAATTAGATAGGCCCCAACTTTAGTCACAACGTATGATTGTACCCCGTGTATTACGATATCTGCCTCCGCCCCTGTCTGCACCGCCGTGTGGGAGTGTCTAAGGAAGGGCAGTATGAGTATTCAGAAGAAGGGTATTGGGCCTTCAAAGTTGATGCAAGGGTGTTACAATAGGCCTTAGCAGCGGTCGGCGGTGGCCGCATCCGCGTCGTCGCCGAAGCCAACGAATTGCGTGTGTCTGGCGATGGTATCTCTTCTATTATCCCTCTTTTATCGTTTTCTTCTCTTATTATTATTATTATTATTATTATTATTATTATTATTATTATTATTATTATTATTATTATTATTATTATTATTATTATTATGGTGGAAAAGATCTCAAAAAAAAAAATACTTTCGTGATTTAATTTCAAACTCTCTTTCGTCTTTATCTTCTTCGTCTAGTATATTGTAAATTATTCTTTTGTATCTTTCTTTCTCGTCTTCTTTTCTTGCGTGTATTTTTTTTCTGGTCGTCGTTGTTGTTTCGTTAAAAAATCTTTTGTGGAAAAAATATTTATTGATTTTCTTTTCACATCGATAATATTTATTTATTTATTTTATTAGTATTTACTAGAGTTTTACTCAGATTGAATAATGCCGATTACCGTAATTGATGATGAATCTCTCAAACTTTTAATTCGGTGCAAGTGTGTATTCTGATTATGCTATTCTATTCTGCCGTGCAGGTCGGTATCAAATGACCGACCATACCTTCATGGTCAGATTCAATGAACTAGTTGTAGGAGAAGTGGATGAGAGTATGGATTAATAGCTGGATTGGATCTCAAGTCAAGCCCAAACAATATTGATGCATCATACGGGCCTTATTGTGAAGCCCATCTGCAGCTTTGATCTATTCAAGACAAGCCCATATATTTCTCTTGTAAATACCCTTCACATACAAGGGTATATTAGACTTTTGTCTGCTTGCTGTAACCCTAATTCTATTCCTACCGTTGGATCTAAGAACGGTACGAATCCTACCGTTAGATGTAGAGTATAAATGCTGTCTCTTCATTGTATTTGGTTCATAATGTAATAAACTATTTCTCTCTCTACCGTTGTGTTCTTCGTTTTCTCTAGAGAACCCTAGAGGTTCTTTCATGGTATCAGAGCCTCCATGGCTCTAGCCTCTACCACACCGGCGTCACAGCCGCTCTATCTTCTCTCCAATATACACAACTTGTTGCCTTTTAAACTCGACTCCTCCAATTTTGTGCTTTGGAAGCACCAGATTTCTTCGATTTTTCGAAATCATACCCTATATGGCTTTCTTGATGGGCAAACCCTTGTCCACCGCCGATCTTGCCGTCTTCTGATGGAGCACCGGCGGTTAATCCGGCCTATACCGCTTGGCAGCTTCAGGACCAGGCAGTTCTCACCATCATCAACGCTACCCTCTCTCAAGAATCTCTCACCCTTGTTATCGGATCTACTACCTCCTGTGAGGCGTGGCTTGTTCTTGAGCGCCGATATACCTCCCTTACCAGATCTAATATTCTACCTCTAAAGGCTGAGTTTCACTCTCTCAGAAAGGGATCTGACTCCATCGATCTATACATGCAGCGGCTTAAAACGATCCGTGACAAGCTTGTCGTTGCCGGCGTTGTCACTGCTGATGAAGATCTACTCCTCTATTCTATCAATGGCCTCCCACCGGAGTACAACTCTTTCCGCTCTTCCCTACGAATCCACTCGACTCCGATCCCCTTTGAGGAGCTTCATGTGCTCCTCAAGGCCGAAGAACACATGCATGCTCTCCAGACATATGTTTCAGATCTCTCCTCCCCCACCGCGTTCTATGGATCTCGCGGCGGTCGTGGTGGCGGCCGAAACCCTAGTGGCTACCGAGGCGGTGGTAGGAACCCTAATGGTCACCGAGGTGGTGGCGGTGGCCGATCGGATTCCAGAGGAGGTCGTTCGTATTCCGGGTTCGGATCTGGGTCCAACTACTCATATGGATCTGGATCTGGTTCGGGTTTTCGAAACGAATCTGGATATGGATCGGGTCGTGGAGCAGGGAGATCTGGTTTTCGTGGACGATCTGGTTCGGGTCGTGGTGGTCCAAATCCAATCAACTGCTAAATTTGTGGGTTGGACTATCACTCAGCAATCGATTGCTATCATCGAATGGATTATGCATATCAAGGACGATTGCCTCCTGAACAACTCTCTGATATGGCTGCATCCACCTCTCAACAACAATCTCAACCTATTCCCTCTTCTGATCTCTGGTTGACAGACACTGGTGCATCTAGCCACATGACTTCTGATTTTCATAATCTCTCACTTGTTGAACCATACACTGGAAATGACTCTGTTACTGTTGGTAATGGCTCCTCTCTACCTATCAAGCAATCTGGTAATGCCTATATCTCTACATCTAACTGTAAATATTTTTTGATTGATACCTTACATGTTCCTAAATTAGCTGTTAATCTGCTTTCTGTTCACAAATTTTGTTTTGAACACAACACTCGTTTTGTTTTTGATAAAGACTACTTTTATGTTCAGGACAAGTCCACGGGTCAAATACTTTTTCAGGGACCCAGTTAAAATGGATTATACCTCTTCTCATCTGAGTCTGCTTCGTCCAGTCCTCAAGCCTTTTGTAGATAGTGCTTTCTGAGCTGACAGATCTTGGCCACGTGGCAACCATCCAGCACACCATATTGTACTCCACACACACTGGATCACCAGCCGAGCTGATCCATGTGGGGGCTGCGAGACAGAGCCCTCGCATACCACTGCACGGGACTTGTAGGGACTTAGTGGTTTGGAGGCTAGAGTAAGTCCTGTCGCGTGCGAGCCAAGCCCGCACGCGACCTTTAGTAACTGCTTTTGAGAGATTTATGGCACGAGCTCCATAAACCCGGTCAATCCGGTCAAACCCGGTCAACCTCGTAACGGTTCCGGTATTCGCGCACCACGTGCTGTAACGGTCCCTATGTATGAGGACGAACGTGCCGTTGTGGTTAAGCTAATTAAGCCGCCATTAATGGGCGCATTAACCACACTACAACGGTCACGTTCCCTGCCTTATATAGGACGTTAACCTTTCCATACAAAGGAGAACGCACTTGCCATACGCGGAAGCTCTGCCAAACCTCTGTCTCTCTCTCAGACATTATTACTGCCTTACTCTCTCCCTACACACAACCCAACTCTTCCTGTGCTATCTCTGATCCTCTACATACGGTGTACACGGAGGTCTCCCCACCGGAATCTCTTGTGCACACCTTTTTGGGTCAAAGAGTCAAGTCACAATTATGGCACTCAAGACTTGGCCATCCTTCATCTTCTGTTTTATCCAAATGTGTTAAATGTTCTTCTTCTTCTGTTAAGTTATTTAGAAACAACACTGGAACAATGTGTGAATCATGTATTGCTGGTAAAATTTTTGGACTTCCATATAAGTTGTCTGATTCACATGCTTCTACTCCTTTGCATTTACTTCATAGTGATGTTTGGGGGCCTGCTTCAACACTGTCCTTTGATGGTTTTAAATACTATGTTCTATTTATTGATGATCACTCTAGATTTACATGGCTCTTTACCTTAAAATTAAAATCTGAAGTTGCAAATGTCTTTGCTAAGTTTAAACTTTTTTATTGAAAAATTATTAGGATGCTCTATAAAAAATTTACGTTCTGATGGTGGTGGTGAATATACTGCTTTTATATTTCAAAAATTTCTCAGTGATAATGGTATTTTACATCAGAAATCATGCCCTTATACTCCACAACAAAATGGTATTTCAGAACGTAAACATAGACATATAATTGAAACTGTTGTTACCTTACTGCATAATGCTTCTTTGCCAAAAAGATTCTGGTATCATGCTGTTGCAACTGTTGTTTACTTGATAAATAGATTCCCTAGTAAAAACACATCTAATTTATCTCCTTATGAAATTTTATTTAAAAAAAAAACCCGATTATTCAAATTTGAAAGTGTTTGGGTGTTGCTGTTATCCTAGATTAACTGATTACAACTCTTCCAAACTTGATCCTAAAACTAGAAAATGCACCTTCTTAGGATATTTCTCTGGCTACAAAGGGTATTTGTGTTTTGATTCTACCTGCAATAAGTTTTATATCAGTCGTGATGTTATCTTTGATGAATTCTCTTTTCATTTTGCTTCTTCTTGTGCAACTATCCCACACTCACATTCTGATGTCTCTCTTACAGGTACAAGTTTATTCCCAAAACAGTTTCACACTGGTTCCCCCTTAGGTTCTATACAAGAACTACACCAATCTGAGGGTGCAGAGTCTCAGCACACTGCTCGAATGAGCACAGATGGTGCTTCTCCTCCAGGTGATCACATCTCACTATCTTCAACAGATACTGCACATGATACTGCACATGGTGAATGTGACCCTGGGGTGATGTCTCCATCTCTCTCTTCTAGTTCTAGTTTGGCTAAGCCTTCTCACCCAGTGATGATCCCCCCCCAACCCCCCAGCTCCTATTGCCACACATACCATGCAAACTCGCAGCAAGTCTGGTATTTCTAAAAAGAATTTGGTGTATTATTTGTCTCCTACTTGTATTGTTGGATTTTCTGCACCTATCACTCATGACACACACTGTGATCCTCACTCATACACAGAGGCTGTCAAATCTCCTCAGTGGTGTCAAGCAATGACCACTGAATTTGACAGTCTCTTACAGCAAAAAACATGGACTTTAGTTGAAGCTCCAAAAAATGCAAATGTTATTGGAAATAAATGGGTTTTTCGCACAAAATACAACCCGGATGGGTCTATTTCACGTTTTAAAGCTCGTTTGGTTGCAAAGGGGTTTCACCAAACTCCTGGCCTTGACTATGATGAAAATTTTAGTCCAGTGGTTAAACATGCCACTGTTCGCACAATTTTAGCCTTAACTGCTACCTTTTCTTGGCCACTTCAGCAACTAGATGTTAAAAACGTTTTTTACATGGTTTTTTTGCGTGAAACAGTATATGAAGCAACCCGCTGGGTTTACTCACCCACACTTTCCTAATCACGTTTGCTTGCTTTACAAGTCTATATACGGACTCAAACAAGCGCCTCGCGCTTGGTTTGAGCGTTTTACCACATTTCTGCACTCTCTTGGATTCACTGCTTCATATGCCGACAGTTCTCTTTTTATACGCCATCATCATAACAAAATTACTCTTCTGCTCCTTTATGTTGATGACATAATAGCCACTGGAAATGATTTTTGTTACGTTAATACTTTATTGCCACAATTGAATACTGAATTTCAAATGACTAATTTTGGCCCTCTTACATATTTTTTGGCTTACAGATTACTCTTTCTGAAAATGGGCTTTCTATCACTCAACAGAAACATACAACTGATCTTTTAGCAAAATTCAATATGTCCAATTGTAAGCCCAGCCCAACTCCTCTTGTTGGTGGCATTAAGTATCATCTTAATCAAGTCAATCTTTTACCAGATGCATCTATTTATCGTCAATTACTTGGTGGTTTGCAATATCTCACTTTTTCTCGACCTGATATTGCATTTGCAGTCAACCACCTTTGCCAGTTTATGCATGCTCCTACTGATGTACATCTCAGTGGTGCCAAAAGGGTACTTCGGTACCTTCAAGGCACAAAATCACTTGGGCTTCATTATACCAAAGGCCATTTACCATTACATGTTTTTACCGAATCTGATTGGGCTGGTGACCCAACAGACCGTCGAAGCACTACTGGGCTTATAGTTTTTCTTGGCCCAAATCCAGTACACTGGTCCGCCAAGAAACAACCAATTGTTTCTCGCTCCTCCACCGAAACTGAGTACCGGGCCTAAGCCACGGCTGCAGCTGACTTATCTTGGTTTCGTCAATTATTGCATGACTTACATATTCCTTTACCAAATCCTCCTCTTTTATTTACGGATAATATTTATGCTCTTGCTCTTACTCACAATCCTATATTTCATGCTCGCACAAAACATATTGAGATTGACTACCATTATGTGCGAGAACATGCGTTATTAAAACATCTCAGTGTCTCTTTTATTCGTGGTGCAGATCAATTGGCCGATGTTTTTACGAAGTCTTTAGCTGCTGCTCCTTTTCAACTCTCTCGTGATAAACTGCTGGTGAATTCTCCCCATCAGTTTAAGGGGCCGTAATAGCTGGATTGGATCTCAAGTCAAGCCCAAACAATATTGATGCATCATACGAGCCTTATTGTGAAGCTTACCTGCAGCTTTGATCTATTCAAGACAAGCCCGTATATTTCTCTTGTAAATACCCTTCACATACAAGGGTATATTAGATTTTTGTCTGCTTGTTGTAACCCTAATTTGATTCCTACCGTTGGATCTAAGAACGGTACGAATTCTACCGTTAGATATAGAGTATAAATGTTGTCTCTTCATTGTATTCGGTTCATTATGTAATAAACAATTTCTCTCTCTACCGCTGTGTTCTTCGTTTTCTCTAGAGAACCCTAGAGGTTCTTTCATGGATGTGCAATTATCTTGTTAGCAGTAAAAACAAATTTGACTATCACTATCTAATTTTACTGTTATTCAATTTTTTGGAGCCCAAGTCTTTTTCAAATGAGGGGCAACCAGCTTGCAGCTGCCCTTGATGTCTTGGACTGGTGAAGGATCCTCTGGTCCAGTTTGGTTAACGATTTAAATTGATGCATCTTCGATCTGGTTACTCTTTATAAAAATTGTCATCGATTTAATTTCATGCATTGGTTCTCCCCAATATCTCTTTCTCAACCGATTATTTCTTCCACGATACAAAGCCAACTTTTATTCAATAAAATCCATATAGTAGTTGGTTTTAATTTTTTTAATTGATCCAATGTAGACGTTTTTTATAGAGCAAAATAGCGCTTCACTCAAAAATGATTGAAAATGTGTGTTAGTAATGACTCACACGAATTGAGTTTTTCTTGAACATTTAACTTATTTGCAACTTATACCTTTCATACACTCAAAAGATTGGGGTCCAGAGAACCCATAAATAAAGAATTATAAAAAAAAAAGTTATTACGTATGCATATCTGTGGTATGTGAGAACAATCACATTCCAATATTCAGTTTCAAGAATAACTGACGCGGTCGAAAAAACACAGAAGAGGCATTCTTCGTCAATCTCCAGAAAGATAAAGAATTCTAATCATGAAAAATTCATAATCTTATTGATAACAAGTGAAAAGATAAATTTCTCAACGACTTACAACGTTTAAATATCCTAAAATAAATAAAATTAAACATTTTCCAAATTTTGAAATAATTCTAAAACTATTATATTAAGAAAATATACAATTACGAGAAATATCAAATTTACGGAGTTTCATTTTTTAATTTTTTTACTAAATGTTATTAGTTAAACAATATTATCAAAAATAGTAAAACCCGCTAATTTGAAGGTCAAGTTCACCGAATTTGACAAAATTAAGGTTGTGCTAGTGAGAAAATCACGAGTTATGCTCAAAACATCGTCTGCACGCAGAAACATGTGTGGCTCGATCATATATCGGGGGGCCCTCAAGTCTACCCCTGATCTTGCTTATGAACCGGAACTGTTTTCCTAAATTCGACGATTTTTTCATAAATCTTGTCATACATTACTAATTGATAATGTAATCTAATTGCCAAAAAAAAAGGAAGTCAGTGTCAAATTGGGACTTTTTTTCCTGTCCATCACTTAACGGAATAAGCCGTTAGTTGACTTCATGTCCTTTTGTTTGAGGGTATAATTGTCCATTCAGTTTTACATATGAACACAATCATAATCACTACTATGACCCCGTTATCGCTGCACTTATCCAGATTCCAGCGACCCCGGACTCAGGTTCTGGAAAAAAATTCCACAGCAACTACCACCGCCAACTCCTCCACGACAATTACTGCTCCAGCTCCACTCACTGTCATGAATAACAAAAATTCCAACACCAACACCGCCTTCTTGTCTCCGCACTAACAGGAGGCTATTGGCTTCCCAGAGTTTTCCTTGTCAGAACTGCACTTTGTCACTACCACGAACTTCCACTGGCGAATCCTCTGTCACGGCAATGGCAAAGTTATGAGGTTAGGTTCGGGTTTGTGGAGGCAGCAAAATTCTGGGTCTTGGAAGCAGACTTGACTGCCAGAGATTTCGAAAATATAAAATGTAAAAGTAACGATAATGTCAAAACATGATTTAGACCAATATCAACATGATCTTTACAACTTACAATCCACAAATATAAAATACAAAGTCACACAAAAGTTTAGTACTACACCACTTCACCAACAAATCTAACCAAAATCAAAGTACAAAAAAGTTGTCCATAACTCATTATTCACTACTCAGGGTCGGTGAGTTATGTGAGGTTTATGTATGCTCACAATCAAATGTAACTCTTGGGGGGTATTCTTATAAATAGTAGCATGTATTCGGATCGGATTGGATCGGATATCGGACCTATGTGCACTCATATTCCGATTTTTGCTTTCATAATCTATATTCAATCTATTTTATAATCAATTGGTTTAAAACAGATCTGATTCATGCATGATCCGTTTGGGTCGGATCACTCGGGTCTTATATCGGACGTTACTGACCAGGGGCGGAGGCAGCACGTGGCCGCATAAGGCACATGCCCCACCCCTGTTTAAGAAAACTACATTTATATACCCTTGTTTTATGAAATTATACAGCTTCCCTAGCTAAAATAACAAAAAGACCCTACTCCTTCTTAAAACCAAAAAAAAACTTATACAACCGGTATCGTGTACCAGTAGCTTGAGGCTATGAATCTTTACCAATAGCTTGAGGCTATGAATCTTTACCAATAGCTTGAAAAGCTAGGAAAAAACTAAGAATGCGAAATAAAACTGAAATAACTCTGAAAAACAATTCTCATTCCATAATAATAATTGAAGACTACTAAACTAACCCTAGACTCATACGAGCCAAGCCCAGTTCACTAACTAATTAAATAAACTAATTAAATAAAATAAAATAAACAATTAACGACTAATTGAATAAATAAACTACTAATTATCTAATTAACGGTTATAATAATTATTATTATTATAAGGCTTGTTGACCCGGATCGTAGGGTTGTCCAGTATCAAAAGCCCTACTCTATTTGAAATCCTCCCTCCGCCCCTGTGACCGACCCTAAACGAGTTTCTAGTTACCCACCCGACTTGCTAGGGGAGTATAAATTGTGTATTTGATTTGAAGGAAGTGCTCATGTTTAGATATGACTACAAGGAAGTTATGCAGACGCAACAACAACGGGAGGGTGGTACCACTCCCGATGGATGCAATAGAGGAGATCATAGCGAGGTTGCCGGTCAAACAAGCCCTCCGGTGTAAGCTTCTTTCCAAATATTACTACAACTTAATTCAAACACCCAGTTTCATCAACAAACACCTCAATCGCTCCTCCGACCAAAGAAAAATCCTCGTCGTGTCCAAGGATGTTCACGAGATAGCACCTGATAGAATGCTCTCTACGCTCAATGATGACGACGATGGTTCGGTTTTCTTCGTACCACCCACCGCGCTTGGTGTTCCTTGGTATGACTGCACCACACCTGTGGGTTCCTGCAACGGCTTACTTGTTCTGCAAGTAATGCCAGACGAGACACCCCTCACCTTGTGTAATCCGGCAACTAGGGAGTACTTGCCACTTCCCAGACCCAGAGGAGACACACCTCACCTTACAGTGTCCCCCAGCAGCTGCTATGTCGCTGCCCTCGGGTTTTGCTACGATCCCAAATCCGATGA
Source organism: Linanthus parryae (assembly GCA_023055425.1). Classification (NCBI taxonomy): domain Eukaryota; kingdom Viridiplantae; phylum Streptophyta; class Magnoliopsida; order Ericales; family Polemoniaceae; genus Linanthus; species Linanthus parryae. The sequence goes on along the minus strand of JALGPY010000004.1, from coordinate 118,926,331 downwards.
TTACAAGCTCATCAAAGTTGGGAATAACCATGTTCCCTGCAGGTCTTATTTGGTTGAGATTTGGACCATGAAAACTAAAACCTGGAAAAAAACAAGTTGCACCCCTATGCCCACTCTCTTCCTGGACAAGGAATCCCTCATCATGAAGCCTTATTACGGATTGTTTGTTAATGGAACTCTCTATTGGCTGGCATATGCCAAGGATGAAACGGATCGCGATGCACTCGTACTCTCCTTCGACCCAACTAACGATTCTTTTGGACAGATTGTGTTGCCAGGAGATGCCATCCTTGCACGGCGCGATAAGTTTGATCTGAATCTTATTGATTTCAATGGCTCCCTTGCTCTGTCTGTCGGATTAATGCCCTCTGGCGAATCTCATAATAGTACTAGATTGTTTGATATATGGGTGCTGACCACGGCGGCGGCTAGTGAGTATTGGACTAAAGTGTTGTCGATTGGACCGTTCCCACGAGACGTGAGGACGACTCGAGTTTGTATCAACGGCAAATTTGTGCTTCAGAGAATTGTGAATTGCATCTCCAAGTTTGAGGAGAGTTTGGAGTTCATCTTGTATGATCCTCATCTTAACAAAGTAGTAAAGCAATCTGCAGCCGATTTGTTTTCAACTGTCACTACAGCGTGGAGTTACACCGAGAGTCTAGTTTCAATTCGATAGGTTTCTGTTTTAATTGATAGTGCTGAATACGTAGATATCTTGATTTGGCCTTGCTAATCTGCCATGGCTAGTACAATGAAGAGATAAATATTTACTCTATCTTAACTAATTAGTGAATCTATGTTACACTTAAACTACCTACTGGCCACCAACCCTTAGTGAATAGCTGCTATGTTGATGTTTAGTTACACCATGTTGTGTTAGAGTAACATATGACTGTTTTCTTATGCTAATGTGTTTCCTCTTCCAACAATCAGTTAGTCTTTTTCTGTTCTCCATCTTCGTCCTGATATTGAAATCAATCTGTTACAAAAGAACTTTCGAGGAAGTGGTTGTTAGGAAGTCCATGTTCTGAGAAGCATGCAAATCTATGATTCTGCCTGTGGAGGACAACTTAGAAGAAACTTCATGTGACGGGGTATTACAGTAGCTGTTCTTTCATCTTCAACCCTCTCTCGTTAGTATGTTTATTTGTACTATCTTTAATATATCTGTTGGCTTGCTTTGTTACTTGGGTATCGCTTCTTCTTAGTTGTAATTTTCTCCAAGCTGAACCTCTTTTTATGCATCTATTAGTTACTCCCTGTTCTGCTTTGTATGTTTTATCTTCCTTTTTCGGCAGTCTCTAAATGATTGCCATTTAGGAAGAAAGAAAAAGAAATTGCAGATTTTCTCAGAATCCCAAAGGTTAAGTAAATACAATGTGTTCTTATCCCTGTTCAATTATTTCTGAGTTTGAACTGAAGTTATCTTCTTCAAAAAGTTCTCTAAAGAATAAAGAGATTCTTATGTACTTTTACACGTATACCACTGTCCTAAATATGGTTAGTACTCCACCGTGAAATATCACTTGAAGGGAGGGAGGGAGTAGTATTTTCTGTTTCAACCAAACTGAACATTCAAAATGCTTTGGTTAGTTCTCTAGATCTCTGTCTAGGTATACATAAGAGGGCAAGGTTTCACTTTCATGTCCTCCACTTGTTTGTGGGAATCAGTTAGCTCTATGATTTTTATGTGGTTCTTAATAATTTTTCATCTTAGATGCTCTGATCCTTCCCAAAGAAAGCGACATTTCAACAAAGATATGTCAAATATCAGCTAGGATCATTAGGGAACACCCTGCTCCCTAGAAATTGATTCTGACAATCTCGCAATCTTCCCAGCTTTTTAAAACAAATATGAAATAGCCTGATTTGCACATACGAGAAATCAAATTATTTTTCCACTCAACCAAAGTGACCATGTACACTAGTTAATAGTATATGATTAAAACAGATTGCTCGAGTAGCAGCAGAGTAAAGTTTGATGGATTGTCGTCTAATCTACAGGTCCTTTTTCTTTTTTGCTAGAAAAGTCGGACGGTCGCGGAGTTTCAATGGTTGTGAATGTTGGGGTGTGTATACTTATTATAACTCGCTTTTGCGAACCTGGTTCCTGATAGACTTATTAGTCATAACTATGATCAACTGCCACCACAATTCAACAATTCAAGTGGTCTTGAGTTCAAATATAGTACTTGTAATCCCAGATATGGTTCTTGTCATCCTTCAGTACTTGCAACTTAGGATTCTTCACTGGCCCACTTTGTAGACACTAAATTTGTTCATGGATCAACAAGCAATGAGGCTAGACAAATACTATGGTACATGTCTCGGCATGCTCTGATACCCCATCTTAGCTTGCTGAAGTGGAAGGACAAGAATAGAGTGATGGCAATCAACCAAGGCTAATAGCATTTTTTGTGCAAGCCGTGAGGCAGTCAGATTGCCCATGAACTAGTCAGATGGGTTTTTTATGGAGTTGTACAGTCATTGCTCACGAACTAGCCAAGGGGCATTATTTGATGAAGTGATAGTTGTATTAAGTGATAAAACACGCTAATACACACTATAAGCTAAATAATACAGCTTAAGGACTAACACTGCAATTATAAAAACTAACTAACTACAATTATGTCCTATACGCCCCCGCAAGATGGAGGATCGAGGCGATACTCCAAGCTTGGACCGTAGAGAGAGAAAAGGCCCTCGCGACAAGGGCTTCGTGAGACAATCAGCAAGCTGGTCAGCAGACGAAACATGAGATACACGAAGAATGCCAGCGTGAACATGCTCACGTACAAAGTGAAAGTCAAGAGCGACATGCTTCATGCGAGAGTGAAACACTGGATTGGAGCAGACATAGTTGGTGCCCATATTGTCACAGTAAACGAGTGGTGCAGAGGGCAAAGGACCACCAAGCTCAGCCAGAAGAGAGCAAAGCCAACGAATCTCAGCAGAAGCATCAACAACAGCGCGATACTCAGCCTCAGTAGACGATCGAGCAACTATGCGTTGTTTCCTGGAACTCCAGGAAATAGGGGAGCCACCAAGGTACACTCAGTAGCCAGAGGTGGAGGTATAGGAGTCCTTGTCTCCTGCCCAGTCAGCATCAGAGAAGGCATATAGAGTGTGGGGACCTCGACGAAGTACCAGACCAAGATCAACTGTGCCATGGAGATACCACAACACGTGTTTAACTGCATTCCAATGGGTAGTAGTGGGCCTGTGCATAAACTGAGAGAGACGATTGAAAGCAAAGGAGATATCTGGGCGCGTAAGGGAGAGGTACTGAAGACTGCCAACTGCCATCCGATATGTCGTTGCGTCTGAGAGAGGGGAACCACTGTCAACCGTAAGAGTAGCCGAAGTATCCATAGGTGTCTGAACAGGATTAGAAGATGACATGCCAAGACGGTGAAGGAGATCAAGAATATACTTCTGCTGCGACAAAATCAAACCCTGTGGATGCTGTAAAACCCCAATCCCAAGAAAATAAGATAAATCACCGAGATCATTCAACGAAAACCGTCGAGATAAATCAAGGATACACTGCTGAACAGACGATGCATCAGAGCCAGTAATGACTATATCATCCACGTAAACAAGTAGATACAGGATGGTGCCAGAATGCCGGTAGATGAACAAGGACGTGTCAGCACGAGAGTTAACAAAACCCTGATGAATGAGAAATGAACGAAGTTCTGCATACCATGCTCTAGGGGCCTGTTTAAGGCCGTAAATCTCCTTGTTGAGGCGACATACATGCTGGGGACGATCCTGATCTACAAAGCCAGGGGGCTGCTGCATGTAGACCTGCTCGTGGAGAGAACCTTGGAGGAAAGCATTGTTGACATCCAACTGCTTGATGGGCCAGCGCTGAGAGATGGCAATAGAGAGGACTAAGCGGATGGTGGAAGGCTTGACCACTGGACTGAAGGTGTCGTGATAGTCAAAGCCGGGCCGCTGATGAAAACCTTTGGCAACTAGACGTGCCTTGTACCTGTCAACAAAACCATCGGGTTTTCGCTTGATGCGAAACACCCACCTGCAGCCAACCACATTAGTAGAACGAGCTGGTAAAACAAGATCCCATGTGTTATTATGAACCAGAGCATCTAACTCTGCTGCCATCGCAGCTCTCCACTGCGGGTGCCGAAGGGCCTCAGTGACAGAGGTAGGTTCGCTATCTTTATTAGAGGTGGAAAGGGTAGCATTGAACGTGTATCTAGGGTTGCTGCGACGAGTGCCATTGCGACCTAGTGACCATAGGATGCGAGATGGAAGGCTTAGGGGCAGCAGGCTGAGGGATATGAGGAGGTCCGACTGCAGAAGCAGGTTCAACTGGTACACTGGAGCGGCGAACAAAATGCTGGCCAGAGTATCGATGAGGGGCAGATAGGTCAATGGGTGGTGGTGGTGGGGGGAGAGGTGGTTGTGGTGGTGGTGGGGGGAGAGGTGGTTGTGGTGGTGGTGGAGTAGTGACTGGAGCTGGTAGGGTAAGAATACTTGTGGTTGGAGAGAACCACATGGAGAGAGGAACATCATACTGTTGGGACGAACTAGAGGGGGAAGAGATAAACGGAAAAGAGGACTCATCAAATTGAACGTGTCGAGAGACATAAAGACGATGCGAGGTAACATCGAGACAAAGATAGGCACTCTGAGTAAGAGAATACCCAACAAAGACACATGGGATGGATCGATCTTCCAGCTTGTGCGAGGTGTAAGGACGGAGGTAAGGATAACAGAGGCATCCAAAAACGCGAAGTTTGGTGTAATTGGGGTGTTGGTGAAAGATGACTTCAAACGGAGAGCGAAATTTGAGATTTCGCGTAGGAAGGCGGTTGATCAGATAGACTGCAGTGGTGAACGCATAGGGTCAATACTGTAAAGGGATAGATGCGTGATGAAGTAAGGCTAAGCCAGTCTCGACGATGTGATGATGACGGCGTTCTGAATACCCATTGTGTTCAGGGGTATGAGGCGGAGAGGTAAGATGGGAGATACCATGAAGTCCAAGATACCCACGAAGAGAAATGTATTCCCCACCATTGTCTGAATAAAGTATTTTGAGTGGAAGAGAGAAAAATTTCTCCACTATGGCATGAAAGCAAACAAAGATATCATGCAATTGCGATTTTCGTTGCATTGTATAAAGCCAGATGTACTTAGAAAAATGATCAACGAAAATGACGTAGTATTTGAAACCATCATGAGATGTAACACGAGAGGTCCATACATCAGAGAAAACGACCTCAAGGGGTTGTGAAGATTTAATACTGGAATTATGGAAGGGGAGTTTGTGACTCTTTGTGCATTGACATGCACTGCAAGACTTAGAATCTGTGGTGCTACTAAACGGAAGAGATAATTTTGAGACTACTTGCCGGCAGACAGGGCCTGCCGGGTGGCCAAGACGACGATGCCAAGAGTGGAAGGATGGACGAGATTCGGTGACGAGGGCCAGCGGTGGAGTGGAAGCGGGCCACTCATAGACTCCGTCTTTAAGTGGACCGGTCAGAATAGGCGCCCCCGTGGTTCGGTCCTTCAAGAATTAGCCGACGGATGAAAATTCAGCTAAGAGATTGTTAGTAGAGCAAAGCTGAGAGACAGAAATAAGGTTTTTCCTAATAGCCGGAACGCATAAGACATGATCAAGTTTGAAAGTATGAGAGGAAGAGGATAAAGATAGCGAACCAGTGTGAGTGATAGGCAGACTCGTGCCATCACCGATCATGACATCATCTCCACGCGTATAGGGCTGATGCAGCGAGAGATTGGCCAGGTCAGCCGTAATATGATGAGTGGCCCAACTGTCAAGCAGCCAAGATGGTGTAGGTTGCACCCCTGAGTGTGTCGTAGCCACATGTGCACGCGGAGTCGATGGGGTGCTTGGCGCAGAATAGGCTGGACTGGGGGAGCCTAGACGATAACCTGTCAGACATGGAGTCCCGGAGTCATGATACTGCTGAAGCATCCAGCCAAACTGGGAACACTGACGAATCCTGTGACCCTGGTCACCGCATCCCTGACAGAAACCCTGAAACGAACGAGGTTGCCTTGGATTAGCTTGCGAGGACTTAAGCTGCCAACCCGAGGTGTGGGTAGGAGAGGGCCACTGTGGCGAGTACTGGGGCTGCTGGTACTGCTGATTATTTGGATTCGGAACAGTATTTTTGGGAGCCATATAACCAAAGTGACGTAGGGGAAACAACATGGACAGTGTGAGAAATTTCTTTATTGCCAAAGTACTCCCAAAAGCAATTGTTTGGATCTCAAATTCAATAATTCTGAGTTTGATAGAATCTTCACTACTGTAGGGCGTACAGAGGAGATGTGGTTTGGGTACTGCAGTGATGTGGAGCGTACACAAATCACTCTCTTCTTTGACTCCTCTCTCTCAGTTGAATCGCAACGCACCAATGGTAAAGGAACAACAATTGATATTCTTATGACAACAAGGGAGGGATTTGTTACTATGGCAGTGGGCAATTACTATGTGATTGCCGCAGACACCGGCGAATACTCCAAGATCTGGGTACTGTATTACACAGTTGATGTCACCCTACAGTAGAGTCGGCGATAATAGCAGCGTTGTGGCGAGACTGAGTGAAATTGTTTGGCACAACTGGCGAAGCCAAAGCGAAGCAGCGGACATGTGGTGGAATCCAAAAAGATGCGCAGAGTAGTTGTTCCAGTGAAGCGGTGAAACCAAGCGGTATTCGAAGCCAGTGGTTCAGACGATGCAATTGACGCCGAGAATACCTGGTTATCGACGGTGCAGGGAACGACTATGGTCGATCCTCGTTGACGGAAAATTTTCTCAGGAGCTAGGGTTCGTAACCCGCTCTGATACCATGATGAAGTGATAGTTGTATTAAGTGATAAAACACGCTAATACACACTATAAGCTAAATAATACAGCTTAAGGACTAACAGTGCAATTATAAAAACTAACTAACTACAATTATGTCCTATATTATTACCATGCCCTTGTTCTTGGCACAGTAATATGACCTTATTTTCCTTTTAGTGCTTAGTTGGGGGATACTGCAACTTGGATATGTTGAGTGTCTTAATTTATCTCCGAGAAAATCACTCTGTCTGCGATCATAACTGAAGTGTTGAGGGGATTGGTGGTATCCCCAGAGATAAAAATACACTAACGATGGGGGAAATTTCTCATTATCTTGGTTCACATATGTGGTGAAATGCTTTTAGACTTGATCCCGCAATGTTTTGATGTAGGAAGACAAACATAACATTCTAATTTTCTGCTATTTGGGTTGGCATCCATTCTGTAGTTTGGGTGGCGAATTATCTTTCTGGGGTGTGATTGTTTAGGGTTGACTCTGAAAATCAATCAGAGTGGTTAGAAACGCCGAATTTACCTTGAGCTGTATCTCTATTCAATGTTGATATTGAGGGAAAATCTTTTAACAAGCTTAAAAAGAAAACCCCACTTGTTATTGCACTTGATATCCATAGCTGATTCTAACCCTCTTATTTCCTACTATGAGTGACTGGGTGTGAAAGCAAATGACTTAGTAGTCCAGATGCTTTCGTTGTGTCCGTCGTTGATCGTAAGGCTGGGGTTTCTAAATGTTAGCAATTGGTGCGCCCATGTGGGGTGCCCAATGCAATTATCATAACCTTATGGGGTTAGTTGCACTAATGCACAACCTAGAGGGGTTAGTAGCTAAGGCTCAAACCCTAGGGGTTTATGTGCAAACTTAGGAGAAGTTTTGCCTATATAAGGAGGCAGCCTCCTACATATTATAATGCTATTCCAGAGTATAAAGTTACTCTGTCTAGATTCATACTAGTTGTAGAGAACCCTAGTCTCTCTCCAACTTCATCCAAGGAGGTGGAACGTGGTGTGGAAATCAGTGTTCGTCCTCGAGATTCACACTCGATTTGGTGGGAGCAAGATCAAAGAGGAGGCGCGTGAAAGCAAGCAACACAACGATCATCCGCTGCATTAAGGAGCTTAGGAAGACAAGGTAAACACATGAATATTCCGCTTTGATTCATGTTGTAGATCTGAATGTGTTAGATCCTTCCTGCCCTTCATTGGTATCAGAGCCTTAGGCTTGTTTTTCGTGCCTCGATAAGCGTTCCCGAAACTGTATTAAAAATCGCGTTTCTGAAATTTCATAACCAGTAGACGAAACCTATATGGTTAGGTAGGGTTTTTCACGAGGATTCCAGATATATAAATTTTATATTTTTTGGATTTACGGTGAATTAGTTATGAATTTTCAAAGTTTCGGAACTCTATTAATCTGGACTGCTAGATCCAATCAGTAGAACACGTTTTCCAAAAACTTGTTAAAATTGGATTTTGACAACATAATCGGGATCAGGATGAAAAGACGATCACGGCAAAATTAATTTCGTCGCGAACGGAGCACAGGAAGGCGGCGCGTGGGCTTCACGCGCCAACGACGCCGCCCCCACGCGCCGCCACGCGCCTAAGGGCTGGCGGCGGCTGCTGACGTGGCCCTAGGGCTGACGTGGCAGATGACGCGGCGGTGCCACGTCAGCAAGCGGCTGACGTGGCGATGACGTGGTAGCCACGTGTCAGCTGACGTGGCGATGACGTGGCGGGCTGGCGTGGCAGCTGACGTCATCATAGGTGCTGACGTGGCATGCCACATGGCATGCTGACGTGGCACATGGGCCGACGTCGGCGCGTGGCGGAGGCGGACGCGCCCACGCGCGGCGGCGCGTGAGGGCGCGTGCGGCCTCCTCCCGCCGTCATTTTTCGTCCGGTTTTTTTCCTAGGGACTCCAAATTAAATTTCCTATTTTGTGGATATTTTTTCATAATTTTTGGAGCGACGGAAAATTTTAGTAATTTCCAGATTAATTAATTAGTGTTTAGCACACTTCCCGAGGCAGTTTGACGACCTTAAACACACTGTTTTGAGCCCAATTTTTTTCTGGAGACTTAGGTCATTTTCCCCTACGTTTTGCCATAGGTGGTGAGACCCTAAGTGGTAGGGAGCAATTTTCGATCTTTTTAGTTGATTAGATTATTGCTTATTAATTTTCAGTAATTATTGCTTAATTCCGGAAATTTCCAGAAAATTCCAGTATGTTTATTATATTGTTATACATGCTGTTATGGGTTGAATGGATGTGTTTGGTGCATGGATGTGGCATAGGTTTTTTATATTTTGGTTTTGGTATTGGTTTTTGAATATGTAATCAAAATACGGCATGCGAGTCGTGCCTCTCTATACTCTAGTGTCTTTTCTTCTCATCCACACGCCTCTATGAGGTTACTTCTTATTAGAAATAAGATAGTTAGTAGAGATTGAAGATTGAAGCTTCAAGAGAGGTGACCAAACCAAAAGCTATGGCGCAAGGTGCATGGAGCAATTAAACGGTCTAAAGGAGCCTCAAGCTTGGAGTCCTCAAGTAGGCGAGATGGCGTGAGATGGAGTTCAAGACTTGCTCGAGAAGTGCTCTCAATAGTGGGAGTGCACCTTAGGGGCCACATCCATTGCATATTTAATTATGCTTATGCTTGTTTTATGTTATAACTGCGTTTGATTGGATATATATGTTTAACCTCGCATGCTAAAGAACTAAAAAAAAAGAGCTCACATGATGACATGATTAAAATTGATAGGAAATCACAAGTGATGAGATTTGATTCCTAGGATATACGCTAGGTTTTGGTGGAGGCCTTGTGAGGAACTATTAAGTTTTAATCGATGTCACATGTTATTTTGGAGCTAAGTAAATGCTAGTGATTAATTTCCACAATGTCTCTATCAATCGTGTCTAAATCGAAACTGTAAAGGCTAAATGGTGACAACAAACGATATGATGAGTCGTCGTACTATGTAACCATCTGTTGGACATAGGTTGTCAGCCACCTACAAACATGGTCGAACCTGTGATGAATAAAGTTGTCACAGCAGCACATAGACATTATCTTTAGGCTCACCAATAGTGGGAGGAGCAGTCAATACAATGTCATGGAGCATGCTATGAAAAGGTGGGAAAATGACCTCATCAGCATGTTCTAGACCACTTTTAAAATTTGTAGGAAGCCAAAGAGGAATCTTGGATCCATCTTAGCCATTTGCGTACATAAATTGTGAGTAGTGACTCATAATAAATCTTCCTTAACTATGAGTTATGGCTCATGTCATAATTTTGAGCACTCGACTTTAACGTCTGAGATTGATGCCATGTATGACAAGAGAGTTAAGGGTTGTCAGGTACAAGCTATCCGATTTGCGATTTGTTGCAATCTCTGCCACGTTTCATGAAACGTTATATGACACATTTTGTAAGTGTCAAGATGTTTGCATAAGGCCAAACATCACCCTGTTCTAGGATCTAAGCAAAAAGAGTTTGCTAAGAATACTAGTCCAGCATACTTCGGATGCCTAAGCAATATATGATTGCTAAACGCTGTTAGAGAAGTATGATCATACTTAGTGAAGTATGATAGGCAGATATAGTCCCTAGCCCCGTATTAGGACCAAGGCAATAGGTGGGGCAAGGATAAATGAATTTAAGGGGAATGTTGGTATAAGGCCAATATTACCCAAGACTGGCAAACGCAAAAGGGGCAAAGGAGTTTTTCCTAAGACAAGAGAAAAGGCCAGACCTGGCACTGACTTCTCGTCTAAGGATCCGCATGATTATCTTTGAGGGAGTAGCCACCAAAATTTGTTTTGGTCACAATTTTAACTTTGGATATGGTTATATCATGGTGTTTGCGTTCTTAAGATTCTAGCATGAGTAACGCCTCAGAATTCTTGGATGTCAACTTCAGGGTATGACTTAAAGATTCTGATATGTGGCGCGCTAGATTAAGACACACGTTGACAGGAAAGGATGTTCAGGCTAGCTAGGGCAGGCCTGCTTGGATTTTTCCCAAGGTACCCTTACCTGTGTGTGATTCTTGCCGGACATGAAAGGCAAAGCGCAAAATCATCCAGTAGAGCATTAAGGACTACTGAGTCTTTTATACATTATTCATTCTGTTGTTGTGTTCCATTAAATTGTTAAAGCTAAGACATGGTGCTTACTGTTCCATCGCATTCGTAGATTATTGTCCACGTCTCAACTATGTGTGCTTGGGCCACATAAGTCTGAGGCACAAGGGTGCTTCAGACAGGTGTCTACAAAAGGTAGAAAAACCGTCTGGATAAAAGGATATGTCCTTGGCCAGAATGAGACTGGAAGTATCTATCTTAGCAAGAGCTATGTGATGGGAAGAAGTAAGGCAGTTGGCTATTCCCACGCTCCGGCAAAAGGCTGTAAAGAATAAGAGGAATAGGTTACTGTGAGAGATGGTCTGAAGTATGATAGAGCGTGCAAAGTACAAGTTCCCTATTCGGAGGAGACACTTTGCTAAACGACTATCAATATACGCAACCATAAGTCCACCAAGTCTGTAGCCACTACACCCTACGAGATGTGGACCAAAAGGCAACCTGTATGAGGTCACCTTAGGCCATGGGGATCGGCAACTTATGTACTAACTAAATTTCAAGTCAGGAAGAGGTTCGTTGAGAAATAAGTCTCTACGAAACAGATTTTTCACTGGATGACACCCCATCCCTGAATGATCAACAGGAAATAGTTCCTACGGATCTTCAGGACAGTGGGAGTAACTTGCCTAGTGAACAAGCCCATCATAGATTATGACTATGAGGAGGAACCCTCTTTGCGTAGGAACGTTCTTTGGAGCGTACCCCGTCGATGAATTGACATCGAAAGGAAGACCATAAGGGTCACCACGCAAGAGAATGATGAACCTAGGATATTGTCCAAGGATCTTTCATCACCTGACAAGAAAGAATTTGAAGTTAGACCCTAGACGGAAGAAACGTATCTTCATGGAGTAACGTATCTTCTTATGCTATTCGGAGCATCCTAGGGATTGCGTATTCGAAATGCAACAGCCGATTAGTAGTGTAATGCAAATGGATTCACGAGATATATGATTTCTCATAAGGAGATGTGCATAATTAAGGGATATGTTCGTAGAGATGATAATCTCCACGAGCATGGAGGATACCGCTGGAAGATACCCGTTCATTAAATCGATTATGAGGAATTAGTCCCTCAAGGATCCTTTGAACAGTGGGAGTGACTTTCCAAGCTGGGTGCCCCATCCATAAGGGATGAGAGCAAATGATGATCCTCCTATGCAAAGGAATTGCTCATAGGAGCATACCCCATCGATTACTTGAGATCGAAGGGATGATCTTAAGGATCACCTTGCATATACGATAGGATAGAATCCTAGGCCTTATCGTTCCCTAATTATGAAGAATGAATAGTAAGCTTTACAGGATAAATTAGAGTCTATAAAGGGCCAACCGAGTTTAAGGCTAGGTTGGATTTCCAGATGGATGGAAGACTATTGGAGATTAATGGATTTCCAAGGTCAATCAGAGACCCAGACGGAAGCGTGGTAAGGCATATGACTTGCGTAGAAGCGAAAAAGGCTACACTCATTCTGAGAGTAGACATCGACGAATTTGGGTCGATCCGACGAATTTGCGTTGGTTCAACGAGGTATCCTTCCCAAGGCTTTTGGGTGGTAAGGATTACGTTGATTCGCTTGGTAGCATCAATAGTTGTGGATCCATTCTCGATAAACGTGATGACTGAATTTCTCAATGGAGAAATCCTAGAGGTGACTAAGGTCAAATGCACAGAATGTGTGCAAGCTAACTAAGTCCATATGGGATCTTAGCTAGTCCTCTGGACAGTGGTATTTCATCAGGGATCGTTTACTATATGTTTACGATAACAAATGGAAACCGCTGTAGATCACTCTCACTAGTAGAGAGTTAATAATCACGTCACTTGATATCGATGACACACTATTGGCTAGTCGAGCTTAGGGATTGTTCGACTCCCCTAAGGAGTAATTTTACTCCTGCAGCTCAGCGCAAGACTTTACGAGCCTAAGCATGTGCCCTAAAAGACACCATACTAGAATAACCAGATAACCAGAGTGCCTGATGCAGTATGAGTCTTATATGCACTATGGTGTATACTCAGACCTAGCGAACGCTACGCAATCGGAAGAATTGGATTTCAGGATATTCCAATTTAAGACACAAGATTGTAACCATGATACTCTATATGATGGATCACGTGCTATATCTATCAAAGAAGATGCTTCGACTAGTTAGCCATATATGCTAACTAGGGTGGGGACCTAGATGCACTTGGATCCGACTCAGGCTATCGTACATGCTCGATGATAGACTCGCATGGAACAAATGCAATATAAGTGTTGCATGATCGTATTGGACTGCTCCATTGACCATGGAAGCAAAGCACGATTGCCTGTTCTGCCATAGGGCAGAAATGTGTTTAACTGAGAAGGTTTCTTGTAAGCTTATGAGCTATCGACAAACCGATTACCATGAGTAGTACTAGCATATGGCTATTGCACTACGGTAAAGATAAACACATAGTCGAGGGTACTATTTCACAAAAGGCGAAATAACTACCTAGAGAGTAATCCTGGAGTGGATCGACTATGGGCCAGGATGTTGGCTCATCCCATTCCTAAACCACATGAGAATCGTCTTTGTGGATTGCTTTAGAAAATTGGGACTTAGTAGTCGATAACTAGCAATATGATTGATGAGAACACGAGACATTAGTTGACTGGATTTTAATTGGTTTTGTTTTAAGCATCATGTTATTTTGATACATGTATGATATGTTACATTTCCTGTACTAGCATAGAGCATGTCACGCAGACACTAGGTCGGCTCACTCACACGAGCGACCGCCTTCGCAATATCCTGGATATGTCTGGGTGTGGCGGAAGATGAGACAGAATCCAGATAAGCGCTGAAAGCCTGCGATATGATATGAGATGCCTTCTTCATATGAGCATATGGCCTATGATAAGAGCTAGATGTCTATCAGTAGAGCTAGGAGCCTGTCAGACGGATTCAACTGTCGCATTGGAAATAAGTTCCAAGGTGAAGTTGGTTATGGCCAATCGAACATGGTTATTACCCCGAACCATGTATAGTCTGTGTAGAAGAAGCCAGATGCGAGAGCTGATAATTGTTCACAATAGTGTGACATGGCAGCACTCGGGCTGATGGCCATAAGGGCTACCGGATAGACATCTGCATAGTGGTCCTTTTACAAGGATAAGACATGCGCTCTGATCAGAGTCTAAACACTATGGCGCATATTCCCCCTTGAATAACGCGCGCTTATGAGTGACCATGAGGTGATGAGTAGAATTAGTCCCTGGAATTCCTCATCGTGTGAGCCTCGTCGATCATGTAAGGATGATTGACACAGTATGCCCTTTGTACTTACGTCTGTGTCATGAGGAGACGGGTCGGTGGTGCTACTTTGGCGTGACACCTTACGGCTATGGATGATTCGGCCTTCCGGACACTGCTGGGAAAGCAGCTGAGCCGAATCTGAGTGACACATGTATGTAAGGAAAGATTCTCGTTGCATCGCTCTTTATTATCTTCATTGGGCCCACCTGCAAGATCTTATGGGATCATGTAGGATATGAAAATATAAAGGAGATGTGGACTCATTGGAGCATGGCCTTCGGGACAAGGCAGGTGCTCATGATCCACGAGATGACAATCGGAGGAATCTGGGGGATACGAGAGTTACGGAGAGCATTATCACTGTTTTATGGTTTAAGGGTGCCTTCCTGCGCTGGCTATACGAGTTTGGTATGTGGATCTCCCGAGAGGGTGCCTTCCCATGCTGGCTATACGAGTTTGGTGTACGGATCTCCCGAAATGCAGGTACTCTCACCGGCCACACGCCACGGCCACACAATACTCTTTTGTAGATGATAGAAAGTTGGAGATTGATAGAGACTGGATAGATTGTGCAACCCCACTGTGCGAGTGGGAGATGTTAGCAATTGGTGCGCCCATGTGGGGTGCCCAATGCAATTATCATAACCTTATGGGGTTAGTTGCACTAATGCACAACCTAGAGGGGTTAGTAGCTAAGGCTCAAACCCTAGGGGTTTATGTGCAAACTTAGGAGAAGTTTTGCCTATATAAGGAGGCAGCCTCCTACATATTATAATGCTATTCCAGAGAATAAAGTTACTCTGTCTAGATTCATACTAGTTGTAGAGAACCCTAGTCTCTCTCCAACTTCATCCAAGGAGGTGGAACGTGGTGTGGAAATCAGTGTTCGTCCTCGAGATTCACACTCGATTGGTGGGAGCAAGATCAAAGAGGAGGCGCGTGAAAGCAAGCAACAAAATGATCATCCGCTGCATTAAGGAGCTTAGGAAGACAAGGTAAACACATGAATATTCCGCTTTGATTCATGTTGTAGATCTGAATGTGTTAGATCCTTCCTGCCCTTCACTAAAGATTCCAAAATGTACCAAGGTTTTTGCCACACTGTTCTGGAGCTTCTATTTAGGCCTCAAACTCTCTTCCCTGAGAAGATATAATGTGGTCCATTCTCAAACCAAAAGAGTCTGATGCTCACAGGTTTGAGGGATGTATTGGAATAAATTTTTGCAGGCATATGCTAATCGTTTCCTAGAGGATGTTGCTCATTCAGTGATGGATTTCTATACCAATGTCAGAGCGCAAGGGACTGGAAGAGTCCTCGAAGATAAGTTTTTGAATCCCTGATGGTATCTGTCGGTGTTTATTTGATATTATTTTTGCTGTCGATAATCCTTCAGTGCTATGCTGTTGAAGACTCGACGAAAAATGAAGCACTTAAAATCTTACTCGCTCAATATACTTGCAGAGTCTTGAAAAAATATATAAATTGGTAGAGTCTTGAAGTTTGAGTTCAAATGCTCGCTCAATATACTTAAATAATCTCATGAACCCAATATGAGAGATTTATAGAGGTTGAAGCACCGGCGTAAGTGAAGTGTACAGGGCAATGATGTCGTGTTTATTGTCCATGGATTATCTATTTAAACTTTAATTTGATGGTCCATTTTCTTGTTTGGAGATTAGGAAAACCCCTCTTTGGTGTGGAACCCTAATGGCATAAGAAAAGTCAAATGGGCAAAGTCTGGTAGCTAAAAGCTAATGTGTTGGCCTTGTATTGTTGCGAATTCAAAGTAATTGACATAATGAAATTTGGTTAAATAAGTAGTCTTAGGCTCTGGACTTCACATAGAATATAGTACTGGGAAAGATCATGAGATGTACTGTTAGTATTTGGTTTAATATTCAGGATATTATTTTTGTTTTTGTAGCCTGAGATAGTAGCCCAAGTGAGGTGATAACAAATCTTTTTTCCTTCTCTGAGATGTTTTTGTAAGAATCCATGGGGTTCCACCTCAAAACCAATTGGCAATGAGGGGAGTAGCCCAGGATACTTATTAATTATATTTCTTCTTCTTGATTGTCCGATGTGGGACTTCTCAACACGCCCCCTCACGTGTGGCATTCTTTGGCCTACACGTGGATCTTTTTTTTGTCTGCGGGTGGCGGTGAGCACGTGGGTTGTTAGACCATTCACGTGTGTGTGAGCCGAGGCTCTGATACCATGTGAGATAGTAAAATTGTCCTCCCTTGATTTCTTATTTACAACTCAATATATAGACAAACATTGTTCTAATTTAAAGACTAAGTCCGATGTGGGACTTTTATTTATAAAAGTACTATTACTAATTAGTTTTAACCCACTGAAGCTCTAGTTTCTTCTGGGCATCATTTGGCTATGTACCAAACATTATCACTTCTAGAGTCTAATTGTTCAGAAGGACTCAGTCTTTCGAGACATTATGAAGGTTCCAGAAGTCCTAGGCATATATACGCGCATATATTACAATCCTATGTGTCTTTGCTTTTGCTATTTGTTGAGTTCAAAGATAAATTGACTTTGCTTTGCGTTTCCCCAACGAAGAAATTTATTAAAAAAAGAAATCCCTTGCAAGGGTGAATATGTTTCCGGTTTAACTAATGTCTCTGAAAAGTTTGTGCAAATATAGATCATTCTAGGAAAGGAAAAGAAATATAGGTTGTTCTTAAATTTCAGTTAAAAACCAGCCTATCACATAATTCAGTGGCACAAAAATTGCTCCTAAAAAAAGACTCTTGAAATTGTGGGAACTTAACTTATGCTTGGCCAAATAAAATGGTGTTTCTACATGACAGATGAGTATTGAGGTTCATTTATGAATGGCTGTAACTACAAGGGTTGACTTTCTCTTTTCTTGCCATGTTTTTCTGCGATGATGATTTGTAGTGAAATCTTTTTCGTGGTGGATGTGCTCTAGAAAAATGGGTTTCTCCGAAAAATGTGCCCCAACCAGGCTTCCCCTATGACTTGGCCAAATATTTCTTTGCCTGTTTCCTCAGTTTTGGTAAGATTATGGTTCTGACTATAATCTGGTACATATGTAACGAACTCTACTTTTTGTCTGAATATTCAGCCTCCGGTCTACTATATATACAAATGGTCCTGCAGAATGCAATAAGCAGTGGAATACTCTCAACTGACTCAGGTACCTTTCTTCTGTCATAGTTCCTACCTCTCTTCAGGTACCTTTTCTCATTGACTGCTATTCAACATTTTACAAGTATTTGTTAGAGCATCTCCAACCAATCAATGGGGGAAAGGAGAAGGGGAAAAGGATAATGGTCTCCAATCATCCGGGTGCAAGGGGAAGGAGGTGAGGAAGCATTTTGTTAACTAGTTTTTGGTATTTTGAATTATCGGTTGGACATAAGTTAGCCATTGTAATACGAAGAGTGAAAGTGAATACATGCTAAAACATCCATGTGGTATAAACTCACCACCAAGACTTCTCTTCACAAGAATTCTCATCTCTTCCTCTCAAAAAAAATCATCATCTCTTTAAAGAGGAACAAATTCATGTAGAGATTCAACAACAGGATTCAATGATTATTGCATGAACTGAAACATTTTTGCATGCTATTCTTAAGTCCACAACCTACAAAATAGGGTTTTGTAAATTAGTGAATATAATTTACTGAATCTATATTTCAGGCAAACGAGGAGAAAACCGCACACACGCACACAAGAAGATGCCAGTAAACAATACTAAATATGTTGTTGCAGGAGATTTATTTTAAAAGCAATTACTAAAATGAATGAGAATCAATACCCGATACGTCAGGGACCATGGCAGTCTTTACTTTAACACACTTTCAAGTTTGAACACATTTTATGGTGTTCATGCATCAAAGAACAAGTTCATACCCAAAAAAAATTTAAGAGATAGTACATCATAAAAAGTTTGTAGTTCTAAGAATGAAAGGTGGAGTAAAAGTTTTCTCTATGATAAATCAAGAAACCCCAAGAAAT
Organism: Linanthus parryae; assembly: GCA_023055425.1. Lineage (NCBI taxonomy): Eukaryota > Viridiplantae > Streptophyta > Magnoliopsida > Ericales > Polemoniaceae > Linanthus > Linanthus parryae. Next base: position 118,908,020 of record JALGPY010000004.1, on the reverse strand, counting down.
ACCAATAGTCGGTAGAACCAGACTCCATGAGGACCGCAAGCAAGGACAGTGCAGAATAAGATGATTAACCGATCAGCACCTGGTTCGCACACACAGAGCCAGTTAACTAACATGTGACTGTGCCGAACCGAACTGTCAATAGTCATGATCCTGTCACATGAACTGTGAACCAGATTAAAAAATGAGACCCTACTTTCCAGATCAGAGACCGAGGAACCAGGGAAACATGTAAAGAAAAATAGGATCAAACAGAGAAAAACGTGGAATAGGTCAAGTGCCACTCCAGCAGTCCCCTTAAGGTGTCACGAATTAATAAAGGATACTGAAAAAATTCAGTAAGTCCTGCTGCACCTCCTAGTTATTGACATCTCGCCAAAACTGAACATCTCAAACCCCGTTCTCACCACCCTCTCCCCCTTCCCCTCCAGCACTCAAGACACTTACTCACTACACCAGACGGATCCGAGGAAAACATTAAAGAGAAGGAAATTGACGCGATAAAGGCTACTCTCCTAAGTCCTATCCACCATTCCTTCAGAAAATGGACGCGTCCCCTATACCAATCCTATATTGCGCCCTCTCCACAAAACGAACCCACTTGCCCTGATACCCTTCCACAGCCCAGTAGGATCCACTTAGACGTCGTCATCCCATCGCATCAAATAATATGTTGTTGGACGTGCATACTCAAATTCAAAAATCAAAATTGAACAACAGCTAAGGGAAGACACACATGTCCATAGAGGCGATTTCAACCTTGTAATGATTCAGCTATTGTATATAAAATCCCAAATTGATATTATGTGTTTTAATTTGAATTCTTAGCTTTTCCAAAAGAATGTGTTGTTTAAATAGGCTGTAACTTTTCACAAACAGTTTTGTCCTTTAGTAATGTCCTTTCAAGCACCCTTTGATCGCTACAAATACAAGTGGTCATTTGGTGTCAAATACAAGTTTCTAGTTTGATGTCACTCTTTTTGAATCACTAATTTCTTGTCAATGATGGGTTCCAATTTAGGAGAAGACAAGAACTCCAATATTGTTCTTCTCCACCGTAGTAGACATTGTATCGGTGGATAGTGTTTACGTGTAACCCATTTTGCACCATATCATTTGGGAAATTACTATCATAAATATAGGTCATGACCGTCTTAGCCTACAAATTCGATAATTTCTTCTATCTTCCTTTTATATTAATCTCGATACTCCAATTTATAAGTTTTTCAATTCATCTTCTTTCACTAACACAATTCTGAAATTGATATTTTTTTTTATGATTTACCCCACATCAGCACCCACACATGTTAGGGTAAACCCAAATCCATGTGGACTCCTACGTTTTGTAGGTTTAACAGCCAACCTGGTACGAAATGCCAGACCGCAATGAGGCAAAAGAAAAAAAACGCTGGCATATATGTGTGCATATTGAAAAACGCGAAACACTCAACTTGATCAAGAAAAAAAAATATGAGTAACGGCAGATCTGGATATACCATAAGTAGCTCAAGAAGAAAGACAATACGGAAACTAAAATTACACCCCATTTGTTCCCGAAGATAGGAATCTTTGATGGGATTTGAAAGCTGAGTGTATGAAAGGTATAGTTGCAAATAAGTTCAATATCCAATAAAAACACAATTGACGTGAGTCATTACTAACTCACACTTTCCATTCATTTGTTGGGTTAAGCGACTCTTTGATCTATAAAAAGCCTACAATATGGATCAATCAAGATTAAACCAACCATGCGCTATATCGGTTATCATTGGATACAAGTTGTCTTGCATCTTTTTAAGAATGAAAGTTGTCTTTTATTGTGAAAGACATAACAAGTTGAAATTGAGATATTGGTGAGAACTAAGGCATCAAATCAGATTACTATCTATTTTGATAAAGAGTAACCAGACCACCTCATTAGAACTATTTCATTGAACTGGCTGCATCTATTAAATAGCCCAATTATATTGTAAAATTGGAGAGTGATAGTTCTAAAAAAATTACCTCAGTGATGTGCTCTTCAGAGAATTCCCACTGCATCTAAGTTATATATATAGAAGATTTTGAGGCAATAACATTGTTGAAACAACATTTCTTTATGTTGAGCAATCTAGAAAGAAAAGCCTACAGAGAACTTCCGGTTGGATATAATGACTGAGTGAATGAATTCCACCCACTGAATTTAATTTCTACGTAATGCTTCACCATGGGCGTGTCGTCGGACTTAGGCTATGTGAAGCTTTTTTTCTTTTCACTATTTTTTTCTCTTTCTTAATTTCCAGACTATCATTCCCATGCTAACTACTTGTAATAATATTAATCTAGCAATTGTCAGCATTAAGTACATGTAGAAATACCCCATGTTGACATCAAAAGTTAAAATTGTTAACATGATTCTGATCATACAAAACACTTCCAATTAATTAAAGACAATCATTTGAGAACCCTAGAACTGAATCGAGATAGACAAGTGGAAACCCTAGGATTGAAATCTTGGTTGGGATATTTGAATATCCCATCACAAGTATGGGTTTGAAACCTAATCCAACAGTGATGTAGAAGGCAAGTATACCAAAGACAAAATTTGATAAGTTAATGAATAAGGTGAATTTGATGTACCTCTTTTCGGATTTCTTATTGTCTGATTTCGTGGATGACTGATCATCAGAATAAGTGTATATCCCATCACAAGCGTCGTCTCTGTAAGGTCGTGTTGTTTTGTTGTACCAACGGAGTGGGATGTTAGAGCTGGGTTTTATTATAATTTCTACATTGTACAGGGAAAAGTGTTAAAATACTGAAACATTAAAACATACACTCACACTTTTAAAGTAGTATATATAGATTTATCATTCATTTAGATTCGGCAGAGAATCCAAGGTGGAGGAAATGCAAACCTCATACCAGGTGGTGGTTCCGGTGAGTAAGCAAACTGAACCTTCTAAAACTCTAAGCTGAAGATTCCATAGTCCTCCATGACTTCACTATTAAAACAATGATGAATGATGACATGGTATTCGTGAAACAAATGCAGTTGGGACGTAAAGCATCAAACACTCCAATGTTGAAGCACACAGGGGGAATGATTAATGCTTCCTTCCCAAGAACAATGCCTGATTGTCCGCACTCCATATATCCCCTTGCTGCTCAAGACAAAACCCCGGAATTCAGATCCTATAAATTGTAATCATTCCCGAGGTTATTGTTGAGCCATTAGAAGTTAGATATCACAAGACAAGCACTTCTAAGAGAAATAATACTACTATTATCGATACTCGTTGAGGAGTTCACAAATTTAGTACTCCCATTATCAATATCAAACTCGAAAAATGCACAAAACCAATTAGGGTATAATTGATGCGGGGATATAGAAAGAGTACAGTAATAAACTAATAATAATACCAGGTGTAATATAACTAGCGTTTGGTGCTCGAACAAGTTAAGGGGGATTCAATACATCTTTATTGTTTATACCCCTTATATGCCTAAAATTTGATCCCACAATGCAGGTGGTATTGAATACTAAATTTGTCACATCCCCCTCCCGCCGACTCCGATTAGTGATCAATAAAACTTTGCGTTAACGGGAGGAGGACGCGACATGCCGGTGCGGCCTTCACTCGTCGAGAGGCTAAATAAGTAATTTATAAAAGTCGTGATAAAAGTTTCTAAAATAGATAACTTCGCGGAAGCGTAAATAAAAATTACTTGGGGTCGTCTTGACAAAACAAGATGATTTGTAAAGAAAAGAAAGTTGGAACATAAAAATTCAATGTCATTTAGCCATCTCGACTCGTATCGTAACAAAGCATAACTCGGGAATGTTTCTAGGTATCATACAATGGCTCATACAAAGTCTTATACATACATAATACTTGACTTATACATTCTTAAACAAAAAAAACAACATGTATTTCATAGTAACTCCAAGTCGGCTAGCATATACTCGGCATCTAAGCACATAAGCGTCATCAAGCACGTAATCACATATGAACTTAACTCCATGCTACTTCTTGCTTCTTACATGTTATTAAAACCTGAAAAAACATTAAAATTGAAAGAGTGAGCTCAACTAGCTCAGTGAGTTACATCTACGCCCCTCCGTAGGTTTGAAAAACTAAAACAGGCTAACTTTCCCATGGAGCGACATGAACATAAGGCATAGTCATACATACATATACTTGTGAAGCTTGAAAGAGCATGACATTCATAAAGCATAACGTGTTTCGTAAAGAAAGCGTAACGTAAAGCATAAGTTGAGTCATGAGAAATCGTATTGTTCCAAGTAGGAACCTTGCTTTGTCTCACGTGGAGACCTTAACATACTTGAACATGCTTGCTTATTTTCTTATCTTATGGCCGTGTAACCTTCGTGACTTAACATAACGTAGGTACATGTCCATCGCGACGGCTCGTGAGGCGACGCGTTGCCTCGTAGCCTGCCTATACCCGACAGGGGGTTTCACTACGGTAACTGTGGCCTTTCTGAAAGCGTGTTTTATCTTATAAAACGTTTATTTATTTTCTTTATTAGCATCCATGGGGCACAAACATTTCATTTGAGTAGGAAAACATACATACATAATAATAGGGACAACATGAACATACATAAGCTTTTAAGAAACTTGAGGCTCGGTACAAACTTCGGGAGGTAGGGTAACTCACCTTGAGAGCTTAATCCATTTATTTAACATTCCTTAATTCATTCCTTAATCGTATGAGCATCAACTCCATGTCACGTAAATAGCAAAGAAGGCTACAAATCATACATATAAGCACTTAGCACAAAATCATTTCAAACATAGCACATAAGCACTTAGCATGAATTCATTCCAAACATAACACATAATGTTTTAGCATGAAATCATTTCAAACATAGACATGCCTAAATCATTTATCAAAATGATACTAGTCTTATCAATGCAAGATAAACAAACTTCTCACACATCCATATACTTGTATTGTATTAAACATATTATTAGATGCATATGCAATGTAAAATGTAGAACATAAGAGCAATATAACATATAATGAGCTAAAAGGTAACTTGCATAAACTAGCTTTAATAACTTGATAAACTTCTAAATCATGCTTATAAGATAAGAGTAACCATCGCTAGTACAAAATTCATAGGTGACTCAAAATAATTATTTGGGACCTCAAATTTTGACATAACATAGATAAAGAGTTTAAACTTAAAATATAAAAATATCAAAAATTATGAAAACATCTAAGTATTCTTAAACATTAACTTTTAGAGCCGTTAAGGTATAAAACAGAGGCTGAAAAGCGGTCTTGAAAATAAATTCATAAAATATTCATAGTAATTCCAAAAATTATGAAATTTTAACTGGAAGTAAAGAACACCTCTGTGAACAACATATCTAAATTTTGTAACCATTTGAGAAGAATAAGTACATGAAATAATTGAAAAACTTCTCTGGTCTGGGTTGGACAGATTGTAAAAACAGCCCAAGTTTTTGGCCGATTAAAAACTAAATACAAGTCCAATGGCTCTGAAGTTTTTACTATACAAATATCACATACAAATACACAAACTGTAAATTTTTCATATTTTTCTGAAAAGTTTAGGTATTTTTCCCAATTTTGTGAAAATAGACTCAAACATGAACTTTATGGTTTTCTATACTTCAAAAACTTGTTGCATGCAATGACCATTCCATCAAAATCTGAAATTTAACTAAAACAAGGTCTAAATAATACACATATCACTACCCACATCATCTTCTTACATGATTCTAATAACAAACTTGATTTTGATGACATGCATGTATGTTCAAATGTGGGTTTTATGAAATATGCAACATTCAAGTACCAATTTGATGATCTAGCCATGAAAACGATGAAGCATGCTTGGAGATGAGGAAGATAAAGTTTAAAAGTTACAAATCAAAGATCAAATAACACATGCAACTCAAGATCAAGCAATTTCATGTCAAGAACATGCATTATCTACAAATTTAACACATAAAGAAGAGAATAGTGCTTACTTATATGTCTTGAGAGAAATTAGAGATTAATCTTGAGTTCTTGGAGGTTGTAGAAGCTTGGAATCTTGAGGAAGGTGAAAGAAAAGACTCCCACAATGCATAGTATAACCTTAGGCTTGAGTTTTTCATGATATGAAAGGTAGAAAATGGAGTTTTGGGGGTGTTTTGTGAGGGTGAACCCCCAAATCCGGGAATTGTGTTCTTGAGAGAAACTTTGAGTGTGGAAGAGAGTGAGAGAGAGTTTGAGAGGTAAGGAGAGTACTAGAGAGTGACATGATGGAACATGGGGGCATAAAAATCTATACATGTAATGAGAGCTTAATAAAATATTATATTTGACTAGTTTAGTGGAAGAAGGTTTGAGATGAAAACTTAATTGGAAGACATGCTATTTGGGTAAATGATGCAAAATTCAGTAATTGAGAGGTTAATGCATAAAAATATAAAGTTTGGAAAACAATTCAAATTTACATAAAGTTATGGGGCAAACTAGAAGTTTAATATTAACTAACAAGTTGGCACAAACATAACAATCTTGCAAATATTTTCTTTAAAGTCTAGCATAATTAGTAAAATATTAACATTAAAACACATATTTAGAAGATAATAATATCGCTTAACACATAAACATGCAACATAATTATGCGGGTTACTACATTCTACCCACCTTATAAAGAATTCGTCCTCGAATTCGCGTAACGAATTTCTAACATGAATGAAATCATATAAAATCCTAACTAACATGAAATCACTGCACAACTTAGCCTTATAGGTTATCTTACCGTTGAAATCGGGTTGGCAAATACATCAAGCCCTTCACGCTCACGAGAGGGAACAATATGCAGTGTCGTCACACTTTGTACCGCTCCAGCAAGCTCGTAATTGTTCCAGAGGTCCTGTCTTTCACACTTACGAGAGGGAACAATACATCGTGTTGTCACACTTTGTACCGCTCCAGCAAGCTCGTAATTGTGTGAGAAGTCCCCGTTCGACCGTACAGCATTGCGGGAACAACTTATACCATCATAATGATATAGCTGCTCGTCCAACTTGCACGTGTACCGGACGAAACACTTGACATTCGCACATCGGCTGAACTTTTGGCATGCTCAAATTAAATTAATTTAATTAATAACATGCATGTTACATGGAAAGAACTTATCACATAACAAATCATACATGGCATGCATAACCCCACATAATACATCACATAGCTTGTATGCTCGATTATTAAAAATAAAAATAAAAATAAAACATACTTAAGCACATACGTGGACATCACATAACTTTCTATGACAAAAAAACAAACTTTTTCTTTACAACCTTATTTTGGACATGAAAATCACACTTGTCACGTATAAACACTTCAATTAGAACAAACAATAACATAGTTCAAAGCATGTTATACTTTCTAATTTTCATATTTTTCTGTTTTTTTTTAAACATCATACATAATCAAGAAATATAGCACATAATGATTTAGCATGAAATCATTCCAAACATAGACATGCCTAAATCACTTAGCAAAATGATACTAGTCTTATCAATGCAAGATAAACAAACTTCTCACACATCCATATACTTGTATTGTATTAAACATATTATTAGATGCATATGAAATGTAAAATGTAGCACATAAGAGCAATATAACATATAATGAACTAAAAGGTAACTTGCATAAACTAGCTTTAATAACTTGATAAACTTCTAAATCATGCTTCTAAGATAAGAGTAACCATCGCTAGTACAAAATTCATAGGTGACTCAAAATAATTATTTGGGACCTCAAATTTTGACATAAAATAGATAAAGAGTTTACACTTAACATATAAAAATATCAAAAATTATGAAAACTTCTAAGTATTTTTAAACATTAACTTTTAGAGCTGTTTAGGTATAAAACAGAGGCTGAAAAGCGGTCTTGATAATAAATTCATAAAATATTCATAGTAATTCTAAAAATTATGAAATTTTAACTGTATGTAAAGAACACATCTGTGAACAACATATCCAAATTTTGTAACTATTGGAGTAGAATAAGTACATGAAATTATTGAAAAACTTCTCTGGTCTGGGTTGGACAGATTGTAAAAACAGCCCAAGTTTTTGGCCGATTAAAAATTAAATACAAGTCCAATGGCTCTGAAATTTTTACTGTACAAATATCACATACCAATACACAAACTTTAAATTTTTCATATTTTTCTGAAAAGTTTAGGTATTTTTCCCAATTTTGTGAAAATAGACTCAAACATGAACTTTATGGTTTTCTATACTTCAAAAACTTGTTGCATGCAAGGACCATTCCATCAAAATCTGAAATTTAACTAAAACAAGGTCTAAATAATACACATATCACTACCCACATCATCTTCTACATGATTCTAACAACAAACTTGATTTTGATGACATGCATGTATGTTCAAATGTGGGTTTTATGAAATATGCAACATTCAAGTACCAATTTGATGATCTAGCCATGAAAACGATGAAGCATGCTTGGAGATGAGGAAGATCAAGTTTAAAAGTTACAAATCAAAGATCAAATAACACATGCAACTCAAGATCAAGCAATTTCATGTCAAGAACATGCATAATCTACAAATTTAACACATAAAGACGAGAATAGTGCTTACTTATATGTCTTGAGAGAAGTTAGAGATTAATCTTGAGTTGTTGGAGGTTGTAGAAGCTTGGAATCTTGAGGAAGATGAAAGAAAAGACTCCCCCAATGCATAGTATAACCTTAGGCTTGAGTTTTTCATGATATGAGAGGTAGAAAATGGAGTTTTGGGGGTGTTTTGTGAGGGTGAACCCCCAAATCCGAGAATTGTGTTCTTGAGAGAAACTTTGAGTGTGGAAGAGAGTGAGAGAGTGTGTGAGAGGTAAGGAGAGTACTAGAGAGTGACATGATGGAACATGGGGGCATAAAAATCTATACATGTAATGAGAGCTTAATAAAATATTATATTTGACTAGTTTAGTGGAAGAAGGTTTGAGATGAAAACTTAATTGGAAGACATGCTATTTGGGTAAATGATGCAAAATTCAATAATTGAGAGGTTAATGCATAAAAACATAAAGTTTGGAAAACAATTCAAAATTACATAAAGTTATGGGGCAAACTAGAAGTTTAATATTAACTAACAAGTTGGCACAAACATAACATTCTTGCAAATATTTTCTTTAAAGTCTAGCATAATTAGTAAAATATTAACATTAACACACATATTTAGAAGATAATAATATCGCTTAACACATAAACATGCAACATAATTATGCGGGTTACTACAAAAGTCTTAATACTCTATATTATAATAGTGCAGACAAACATGTTATATAATCATATCTATATAGTTACTACTTCCTTCAGGTCAAGTTTGGTTTTCTGGACTAGCCGGACTGGACTGGACTAGGTCGGATAAGATTGGACTGGATTAGTTGTATTATATTTAATATTGTGTTTGGTTATGTATCGTACAAAGTGTTATGAATAGTTGTTGGTGTAATTAATGTTCAATTCCAACTATACTGAATAGTCCAATACTGTTAATACTCTCCTGACGGAGGGTATTAAAATATGGTATTAATCATATTTCTTCACAATTTAGTACCGGTATTAAATTTAATCAAGAACAAACCAAACAAAGTATTTATAATCACAGTATTATAATTAGTCAAATACTAATTAATATCACTAATACTAGAAAACTAAACATGTCATAATATCAATACACCCTATAATACGTAGGGTCTCTTTACCCACAATTTTCAATCACTGCACCAAATGTGCACTTTCCTATTTGAATATCCTCCTTTTAACACAAATTTTTGTATTGTCCCTCATAAAATTAATAAAATGCTCCACCTCTCTTTATAGTTTAGGATTGCGGCCCAACAGTTTCCTATTTCTTCCTCCGCCCCTGGCTGCTATGTCAACTTTCACGTAAAGTTTATACCCAAGTTAGCCTTTCTCAAAATATAATCCATTCATGAGTTGTGTAGTTTAGTCTCTACTAAGAAGACTAGATTGGAGCGCCCCTCCTTCAGCAGGTCGCCAATGGATAGTTTTAAGAATGGTTTCACCTCAAAACTAATTGGCGGTGATGGGAGTAGTCAAAGTATCTTACTAGGCACAAGTGAAACAGACCGAGTCCCGTTATGGGACAAATAACAATTCTCAACAAGCTGCCTCACGCGCAGCGTGTGAAACAAACAGGCATGACCAGGGGCGGAGCCATGTAGGGGCACGCGGGGCACGTGCCCCCCCCAAAATTTTCCGAAAACACTAGATAACCGTTAATTTTTTTTAAAAAGAACTTTTTTGTCTATAAATATATAAAAGTGCGCCCCTGTTATTAAAGTTCTGCCCGGCGTAGTTGGTAAATCACTTGGTTAAAAAACCCTAGTGTCGAGGTTTCGACTCACGCTATGCGCGTTTACAAATTTTTTTCACAAAAAAATCAAAAAAATAAGAAAATTATAACGTACCTAAGGGGAGTCGAACCCAGGTGGCCGAAGTAAATAAGGAAGAGTTTATCAACTGAGCGCTTTACCATCTGAGCTAAGATTCTTATAACGTTATAACCATGCAATGTCGTTTTATATTTAGATAGGAGTACACATTTCAAAAAAAAAAAAAAAAGATAGGAGTACAAATACTTGCAGCGGAATTGTGCCCCCCCCTTGGAAGAAATCCTGGCTCCGCCACTGGGCATGACCTGATTCAGACGGATCAGAAATAAGCTTTGATATCATGTTAAAATCTTGGGGTTCCACCTCAAAACCAATTGGTAATGAGGGGAGTAATTCAAGTACTTTATTAGGCACAAGCGAAACATGCCATGCGAAGAAAATAACATCCGAGAATCAGCTACACATCTACCTTAGCATCTGTGTGGCCTCAAAACAACAACATTTAGTTGAAAGTTTGGTCACTTTGAAAAGATTAAAGGTTAGAAGAGGAAACACCTAAGCGTAGGAAAACTGACATCCATTAGACTGATACAACAATCACAAATTATGATGTAGCTATCTTGGAATTAAAGGGGGCAACATAGCTATACACAGTTAATTAGGGTTGGAGGCCAATGTGTAGTTTTAAGGTAGATCCCACTATTTAGAATATAGTAGATATACGTAATGCTAATTAGTCAGCCATGGCATAATGAGTATGTGAAATGAAGATGTCTAAACAACAATTGATGTCAATGTAATAAAAAGGGGCCAACAGAAATAATCTGTTACCAGAATCCAAATAAAGAGAGAGGATTGTTGAAGAGATCAAATCAGACACTGAAGGAGCAAGCGGATAGCTTCAACTTCATAATTAATTCATGTTTGTGGAACTGGAACTATGCTCTCGATGTAACTCCATGCAGTAGTGTGAATATCAAACAGGTCAACGGTAGATGATTCTTTTATTACTTTGCTGTGATGATGAGGATCAACTCCCTACACATGAAAGCTCGGCGATCGCGACTTACAACTCTGTAAAGCAGGAAAATCCCTTCTTTGGTACACACTGGAGTTGTCCTCACGTCTTCTAGTGGGAATGGTCCAATGGAGAATTTCTTAGTCCAGGAGGAGCTTGTAGTATTATTATTTGAGATTCTTCCAAGGGTAACCCAACAGACAAAGCAAGGGAACCATTGAAATCGATAAGACCCAGGTCATGTTTACCGCTTCTTCGTGCAATGACATCTTCTGGCAACACAATTTGGCCAAAAGTGTCACTACTTGGATCAAATGAGATTATCAATGCATCATAATCACTTTCTTCTTTGGCATATGCTAACCAGTACCAGTACAGGATTCGATTCACCAATAACGCGTAATGAGGACGTGTCATCTTGTATTCCTTCTCCAGGAGGAGACTGGGCATAGGAGGGCTAATCTGCTTCCAGGAATTGGATTTCATGGTCCAAATCTCAATCATATAAAAGCATGAACCATTGTTACCTTCATGAGAATAATTCCAAATTTTGACTAGCTTGTAATCGCCGGATTTTGCGTCGTATCCAAACCCTAGAGCGTCGATGTAGTAGGGTTGGTTTTTCTTCTGTACCAAGTTAGGTTTAGGGATTCTTCTGTATTTCCTAGTGGCTGGATTACAGACGGTGAGGTGTTCATGGTGGGGGATCCGTTGAAGAACGAGTAAACCATTGCAGGAACCTACAAGTGTCGTGGTGCGATATCAGAAACTAGTGATGGGCGGTAGGAAGTGAACATTTTCTGATGTTTCATCCAAGGGAGAGGGAAAGACCAACAACCTATTAAATCCTCCGCCGTTGTTAAGAATCTTCGAGAGTACGATGGTTTTAGTGTGGGATTGATGATGGAGGAGGTGTTTGGTGATGAAACTGGTGTTTTGATTAAGTTGTAGTAAGATTTGGAGAGGAGCATACATCAGAGGACTTGTTTCGCCGGCAGCCTCGCTATGATCTCTTCGATTTCGTCCATCTGGAGCACTACTTGTCTGATATGGTATTCGTATCAATATTTAGGTGTTTATTTATTTATCAATATTTAGGTTATTTAATAATATGGGCTTGACCCGTTATGTCTAGGGTTAGGGTAGGTTAAGGTCAGTTTATCTATTTAAGCAATTGTAGCCCCCATCATTATTCAGTCAATAAAGAATATTTCTCTCCACTCTAGTCTTCCTACTCTGTCTTTTATCTCTCTCTCTCCCTTTACTTTATCGTTTTATTTATCTATCGATACGCTTTGCGTATCATTGGTGCTTTCATTGAGAGCGTCGGTCGGACTTTTTGTTCGCGGCGCTCGCCCCCGGACTCATGGATCTCCCTTACGCTGTTGTCAATCTCAGTCGCAAGGGTGTCTACTTGGTGCTTTTCGATGAAATCGATGAGCTCTCCCGACAATGTGAAGCGATTTATTGTCTCACCATGGCAGATTTGGAAACCCTCCATGCAAGAGGGTATCTCACCAAAGCGGATCTGGAATGCCTCAAATCAATTCGGAAAGAATTCCGATTGATTTCGACTGACGAATTCTACCGCCTCCAACACCTTATCAGAGCCGACGAACTGCTGCCAGTCGAAGACGAGGAGCAGCAGCAGCCGCTGCCTCAACCGCTGCCACCGTCGTATGAAGAACAACAGCAGCAGCAGCAAGAAAAAAACAACCAACCGCCAACAAGTCCACGGCCAACGCAGATTCCGGCAAACCAGCCGCCGGAAAACAACCAACCCGACTCCCACATCCCAGCCGCTGTAACTCCCGAAGTCACGGCCAATCAGCCGGACCCGAAGCTCCTCACACTAGAATCGCCCCTATCACCATCTGAAAACCTCCTCGCCGTCCTCCACACTCCGAACCCACCGCCACAACCAGACGACCAACCTCCACATCCGCCATTACTTCCGGCGAACAACCCTTCATCTCCGTCCGACCCCAAAGCTCTCGCCACAAGCCTTCACCCGTCGAATCAACCACCGGCGCTTCCCCCTCCAGATCCACCGCCTCCGGTCTCTCTTCCGTCGGTAGTATCCTCGCCAAAACCACCCAACCCTCAACCTTCGCCGCCAAACGAATCGGGTCTCCATCCGAAACCGCCTCAAGATCCCTCCCGTCTCCGGCCGACCAAACCCCCGTCTCGCCTTCCAATTCCGGCGCCACAGCAAGACGAATCACCACCGCCCCTCTTCCTACTTGATCCGCCGCCGCTGCTACCAACAACCCGTAAGGGTGTTTCTCAGCAGAGTGAAAATGAGGCTACAAATGGGCCACATTATTTTACATGTGGGCTGAGTAACAAACTTGGGCCCATTTTCACACAGCAACCCACTTCACCAATTGGGTTTAATTTCTTTTTTGGACCTGATTATCTTAGGCCAAAAATATATGGGCATTGTCATGCTGCTTTGGACCACACAGATGTGGGCCAGCCCATTTATATAAATTCAGTCTTTTTATTTGGATTTGGACTCCAAATTGGGTTGCTCAAGTTAGCTCGACGACAATTTGACCCGGGCAAAATTAGTGGTAAGTTGAGACTACGAAGTGGCGTTTTGAAGACCGTTCGACGTCAATTCGATCCGGGCAAGAATAGAAGCTATTTTTCAACGTCCGCCTTGAGGGCAAGGCGATTTTCAAGCATGGGGGAGTTGATACGGTATTCGTATCAATATTTAGGTGTTTATTTATTTATCAGTATTTAGGTTATTTAATAATATGAGCTTGGCCCGTTATGTCTAGGGTTAGGGTAGGTTAAGGTCAGTTTATCTATTTAAGCAATTGTAGCCCCCCATCATTATTCAGTCAATAAAGAATATTTCTCTCCACTCTAGTCTTCTTACTCTGTCTTTTATCTCTCTCTCCCTTTACTTTATCGTTTTATTTATCTATCGATACGCTTTGCGTATCATTCTCCCCTCCTCCTCCTGCGGTGGATCTTCCCAGTAGCCATTCGCAAATCAGAACAAATTCTGCAGTCGTCTTGTGAGTTTTAAGATTTCTTAAGATAGTTAAATAGACAGATCAATAATATCCTCTGACTTCTACTCCATAATGTCAGCTCAGCCATGCACGTGCGAATTTTGCCACTCGGCGCCGACTTGCTACTTGTTGTAGTCAGCTGCAACAATACCAGATACAATTAGACTATCTAAACAGGCCTACACAAGCAGGTTTCTATTAGGCCCAATAACGCAGCCCAAGAAGACTACACCAGGCCCACTCAACTGGCTGAATTGAACACTTTACACACTTTCAGGTCCTTCTCTATTATTAACAAAGTCTGAGGACCAATGTTGCAAATTATTACACAGTTGCCTTCACATCAGCCGTTAGATTTAGCGTAATCAATCCAACGGTCGATGATGCGCCACTCATGTATATAAACCCATTATGCTTCATTCGATATATACAATACACAGAGATGGTTCATCTCCTCCGATCGTTAGGGGTGTAAGAAAAACCGGTCGAACCGGACCAACCGACCGAACCGCCCAAAATATAATGGTTTTGGTCGGTTAAACAATTGTATTGGTATAGATGCGGTTTAAATTTAGCTAAACCGTTAAAAACGGTTCGGTTGGCGGTTTAGTAGGCTGGAAATTCGCGGTCAACCGACCGACCGCACTACACTTAATCTCATTATAACATACTAGAGTATTGCCCGTGCCCGAGGGCACTATCCCTAAATTGGATAGTTTTTTTAAATGAATTTAGAGGTGTTAGCCGCAGTTTTTTTTTTTAATTATATTTACAAATGTGGTGGAAAAAAAACTTCCAAGTATGAGATGAGCATTATGTGGGAATCACTCACAACTTATCTCCTTTTAGTTAGGGATGTAGTTGAAAAAAACATCTTTTATATTAGTTAGGGATGTCCAAAGAGAGTGGGTAGTTAGGGATGTCCAAGGAGAGTGCGTAGTTAGTTAGAAATGTAATAAGTATGTGAGATCTAATGGTAGGGATTGGGTTGATTTAATCTAACGGTTGAAAAATCATAGTTAGTTAAACCATGCTATTTTATACACAAAGATGCAGTTCAAATCAATGAATGAAACCAACAATTTTATATGCACGGTTGGTCAATTCTCTGATCCTGACCAATCGTGATTCTCTGATTCTCTCTCAAATCTCAATCATCCCATCCACGGTTGGTCAATTCCTCGTCTTCGTCGAAACTCGTGGTTCTCTTCTCTGTAAAATACCAGGTTCGAATTAATGATTCTTCATTCCCGGTTCTCGCATATGTTGGCTTTTGGTTCTCTGCGGCTCAATGGAGAAATCAAGGCCTCAAGCTCTACGCTTCTTTTAATCGCTCTTTGGCTTCGTCGACCTATCATTCACAGTAGTGGGGCAGTTATCCTTTCGTTTCTTCAAGATTATCGAGGTAAAATTGTTGGTTTCATTCATTGATTTGAACTGCATCTTTGTGTTTCCCCTCTCTGTTTATACTTTATACTATGGGTTTATTTCTCTCTTGGACTGCAATTTGTTCCTAACGGACAGTGACTCAGAACATAGTGATTCATAGTGTTCTGGTCTCCAAGAATTTTCTAACCCTAGTCATTCATTGATTTATTGTTTTTTTTTTCTTTGTGTGTCCAAGTTACCAATGACTTGTCCTATTTTATGGTTGTAGATGGGTGATGCTGCTGGGAAAAGGAAGGAACCAGAACCAATAGCTGCCATTGGAACTTTTGATAAGGCAAATGCAGAAGGTCTCGAAGCCGGAAGGTGGGGAAATGCAGAAAATCAGGACAAGAACAGGGGAGGAAAAGTGGCTCGTGGTGGTAATCGCCAAAGATCTCTGGTATGGGATCATTTTATTATAATTGAAGACTCTAATCCAGACAATCGTAGAGCTAAGTGTGTGCATTGTGGAATGGATTATGCATAACATCCTAGTAGTGTTTTCATTACCTTATAAAATTGCACGACTGTTTTCATTACCTTATAAGATACTGAAAATACTCCTGATAAATACCACTGAAATTAGTGTATCTCAGTTTCAACATAACTTTTGCCCAGAAAACAATTCCACAACAGATTAGTGTTGTTAACAATAATCTCATATCAGAATATTATTTAGTAATTTACCTCATAGAGTATTGTGTCCATGCTCTGAGTAACATTGTAAATTACAGAATGATTTCCTCAACTATCAATTATTTCATAGAGTATTTACCTCATTTATTTGTGTGCATGTTGCGCTTGCAGTTTTGTTTCTATGAATATTTTACAAGCACCCTACCACATGGAATTTTCAATTCATAATTGAGTTCTTTTTCCAGAATAGAAAATACCCATCCATTTGCTGCTTGAAATACTTCGGTCAATTTCAATTCATAATTGAGTTCTTTTTCCAGAATACTTAGTCGTCGGGTCTGCATTGTGAGCGGCTGAAATTATCCCTCTCAGGGCTTGCATTGTATTCATCATTATATAGCGTATTTACATAAGGAAATTACATTCTAGTCCTACTAATTACAATGTTATGTCTAATACTCCCCCTCAGTCGGAGCCGAAGGAGAACGAACGCACAGGTTGGACCTGAAATGCTCAAATAAATATCGAGGCAAACCCTTTGTGAAGATGTCTGCATACTGATAATAAGCAGGAATATGTAGAACACGGAGGTGCCCGAGGCGCACCTTCTCACGAACAAAATGCAAGTCAATTTCCACATGCTTCGTGCGCTGGTGCTGTACTGGGTTACCGGAGAGGTAAACTGCACTGACGTTATCACAGTAAACCACAGAAGCACGAGGAGGGGAAACCTGAAACTCAAGTAGAAGGTTGCGAATCCAACATAACTCAGAGACAACGTTTGCCACACCACGGTATTCGGCTTCAGCACTAGATCGAGAGATTGTGGCCTGACGCTTAGATGACCAGCTGAGTAAGTTGTCGCCAAGGAAAACGCAGTAACCAGAAGTGGACCGCCGAGTGTCCGGGAAACCAGCCCAATCAACATCAGTATATGCAGTGAGACCATCAGGAGCAGTAGCAGATATGCGAAAATCGTAATCAAGAGTACCGCTAACATACCGTGGGATTCGTTTCAAGGCATGAAAATGTGGTTCCCGTGGATCATGCATGAAGAGACAAATCTGCTGGACTGCATAGGATAGCTCAGGGCGAGTGAAGGTAAGGTACTGTAGAGCACCTGCTAGGCTCCTGTAAAGAGTAGGATTAGAAATAGGAGGGCCAGATTCCCCAGTAAGTTTAGTACCTGTCTCAACAGGTGTAGAAACAGGCTTACACGCGGTCATGGAGGCACGGCGAAGGATGTCACGAGCATACTGGTGTTGAGATAGAAACAAGCCAGAGGAATCCCGAGTAACAGTAATACCCAAAAAATGATGCAAGGGGCCAAGATCGGACATGGCGAACTCACCGGACAACTGTGCGACAATCTGCTGTAAAAGAGCCGAAGAGGAGCCGGTGATGATAATATCGTCCACATAAAGAAGGAGATAGACAGTGTCTGATCCGCGCCGGTAGACAAAAAGTGACTCGTCACAGTAGCAAACAGAAAAACCAACTCTGTCTGTGAGGAATGTAGCAAACCGCTGAAACCAAGCCCGGGGGGGCCTGCTTAAGTCCATAGAGAGACTTCCGAAGACGGCAGACATAATCAGGACGGTGGGGATCACGATACCCAGGGGGCTGATGCATATAGACAGTCTCTTCCAAATCACCATGAAGAAAAGCGTTCTTAACATCAAGTTGTCGAATGGGCCAAGAGCTAGAGACAGCTAGTGTAAGAACTGTGCGAATGGTGGCGGGTTTAACCACTGAGCTAAAAGTCTCCTCACAATCCACACCCACCATTTGGGATTTGCCATTAGCAACTAACCGGGCCTTATAGCGCTGAAGAGTACCGTCAACCCGATACTTATGTCGAAAAAGCCACATAACCCGAAGTATGTTTCCCTTAGCAGGGCGAGCCACCAAGTCCCAAGTGTGGTTCTTAACCATAGCGCCAAACTCATCATCCATAGCAGCCTTCCAGTGTGGGTCCGATACAGCAAACACATGGGATTTAGGTAATGGAGAGATGGATGGAGATGTTTGGGCATGGAGAGTAAGACGCTGAATGGGCTTTGTGATGTCGTGTTTGGATCGAGTGGTCATTTGTGGGGAGTGTGGAGGTGGAGGAGGAGTAGGTGGTTCAGGTACCGCAAGAGGTGGAGCCAAAGGGCTAGAGGGACCCATAGGAGAGGGGGCCGAAGGGCCAGGGGCGGCCATGGGTGATCCTAACGGTACGTGTGTGGGAGGAGAAGAGGGAGTATGACACTGTCGAATAAGAGCAGCGGGAGGAAGGCTCTCGTCAGGGTCTGGAGACCTATGAACGGGAGGGGAGGCTGAGCTGGGGGGTAGAAAATGGAAAGACAGACTCGTCGAAAGTGACATGACGAGATATGTGTACTTGACCGGTGGAGAGGTCAAGGCAGCGATAACCTCTAAAATTCGGAGGGTATCCGAGAAAGACACAACGAGCAGAGCGAGGAGCAAGCTTATGGGGAGCTGTGGCAGAAAGGTTGGGGTAGCACAAACACCCAAACGTGCGAAGATGATCATAGGTGGGTTGACGATGATAGAGAACGACAGTCGGAATGTTGTTCTGAAGTGCAGTGGTGGGAAGAATGTTGTGCAAGTAGACTGCTGTAGAAAGAGACTCAACCAAGAAAGATGGGGGGAGGGAGGCCTGAGCAAGAAGGGTACGAGAGATGTCGTTGACACGACGAATCATGCGTTCGGCCTTACCATTTTGTGGTGAGGTTTGGGGGCACGCGAAACGAAAGACAATACCATTTTGTGTAGCATAGTCATGGAAAGAGCCATTATCGAATTCACCCCCTAGATCACATTGGAAGGTCTTGATTTGTGTATGAAACTGAGTGCGAACAAAATTGTTGAATTGCTTGAATTTGGCAAGAGCCTCAGATTTTAGCTTCAAAGGGTAAATCCAGAGGAAGTGTGAGAAATCATCAAGCAATAAGAGGTAGTATTTGTACTTTCATTTACTAAGAACGGGAGAAGTCCACAAATCACTATGAATAATGTCAAAGGGGGCAGAAGTACAAGATAAAGAAGGGGAAAAAGGTAGTCTTACATGCTTACCTGTCTGACAAGCATGACACAAAGTGGAGTTATGAGCTTTAGTAGAGGAGATATGGCTATGAGTCCGAAGATAGTCTAAGACATGGCTTCCTGGATGTCCAAGATGGTTGTGCCACACAGGGGCCGGGAGAACAACAAGAGATTGTGGTTGGGAAGTGGGGTGAGTGGAGTGAAGGGAGTTAAGAGGATAAAGATCTCCAGTACTATTGCTTCTCAACAACAATTCTCCCGTACGAAGGTCTTTGACGGATAAGCCCTTGGGGTCAAATTCAACGGATACATTATTATCAACGGTGAACTGACGAACAGAAACAAGGTTTTTAATAATGTGAGGGGTGAAAAGAACCTTATTGAGGTGAAGGGGTCGAGTTTGGGTACAGATAGTCTGCTGACCGGAGCCATGAACCGGAATACTCATACCATTGCCAACAAACATATGAGAAATAGGACTATCTGAGGAGACAGAAGAGAGCATACCAGCATGTGATGTAAGATGAGAAGATGCCCCAGAATCCATATACCGAGTGTTTTTCGGTGTCAATGTGAGAGCATGTCGGCGTTGTCCAGAGCTCGGCTCGAGAATACTCTGATTGAGCACAGGAGGCGGTGGAGTGTGTGGTGTAGGACGCCAAACCCATTGGCCCCCCTGATTCGGTGTAGCCCATGTAGTATTTGAAGTCATGGAGTACTCAAAAATGCAGAGAAGGGTCCGAATTTCACAAAACGTAGTCTGTAATCGTATTTAGAACGCCGACAAACCTTAAGAAGCGATCCAATCGGGTCCGAATTTGGCTCAAAACCAATCCAAAATAGCCGTACAACGGTGGAGAGTTAAACGGCTTGGTTGATTGTCCAAGGAGCCGAGATATGAGCCAAGGAGGAAGCCAAAAGGGGTTAATGGGATTCTGAAGACGTGCGATGCCGTGTTGGCGTCAGAAGCCGTTTAGGAGCCGACGCAGGGGAGGCTGGGGCGCGAGCCGAGAAAAGAAAACGGCTAAAATTCAGCCGGGCGGAAGCTGAATGGAGACGGCTTAAAATTAGCCGGACGGAAGCCGTTAGCCGGAGGACGGCTAAAAATGAGCCGGACGGAAGCCGCTAGCCGGAGGGCGGCTAAAAATGAGCCGGACGGAAGCCGCGTGGACCGATCAGCTCGAGGCGAAGTCGTGCGCGTGAAAGCGGCTGAAGGAAGCTATCGGCGCGTCAGGCGTGACGGGCGGCGATGCTGGAGCTTCGGGAGGCGCGTGAGAGCGCGTTTCGACGCCGTTTTCCGTGAAATTTTCAGCGTTGACTCGCAATTGAATTCCGAACGCAGGGATATGGGTGGTGAGATCAAGAAACGACCAGAGGACGATCGATTGTGAGCAGTCCGACGGAAAACAAGAAAGTCAAGAGCAAAGATCGAAACCTTAGAGTCGTATAGATTGAAGGACAGTGCTGATCGGCACTAATGGTTGCCGGATCAGCTTTAGTGGCGTAAGGCCGGAGAGAAGAAGAAGAGGTAGCTAGAACCCTAGCTCTGATACCATGTGAGCTGCTGAAATTATCCCTCTCAGGGCTTGCATTGTATTCATCATTATATAGCGTATTGACAGAAGGAAATTACATTCTAGTCCTACTAATTACAATGTTATGACTAATATGCATTTTTCTTTGGTTGCTGAAGTACTTTCGTCGTCGGGTTGTTGCTGCTGCTAATCATGATGTTGCTGCTGTTGCTCCATTGTTGATGCTGCTGCTCCATTGTTGATGTTGTTGCTGCTGCTGCTGCATTTTGTGTTTAATCTCTTTTCCCAGTTTTTTGACAAGATTTTTCTTGGGCATTTTAATTTTCGGTGTTGAAACTGAGATACAGTTCTGTTCTGTTGAATAATGTCTTCATTTAAGACAAGCATTATGTGGTTTGAATAATTAGCAGCCTAGTTACTAAAATTTGAAGCATTTTATCTAAGTTTATGTTTCTACTTATTGCTCCAAATTACATAGTCATGATGGAATTCAAAACTATTCTAGATGGTTGAAAAATCGACCGAACCAGACCGCACCAAACCGATATACTGCGAATGGTTTGGTTTGTTTTGTTCATGTCATTCGGTTTGGTTTGGTTTGGTGAACCACCAAACCGGTATATTCGGTTTGGGATACGGTACGGACATAAACCGTACCAAACCGGACCGGTTACACCCCTACCGATCGTCTTATCCGATCTTCTTCAACCTCTCTATGTGATATCGTACCAAATCAAACTCTAAAGGCTTTATTTTACAGATACCACATGAAGGTATGAATAGAAGGAGAGAGACGATATCAGTGCTTGCTCTCGGTGGAGGGGAAGGAGAAAGAAGAGTGATAATTTCGTGAAGTGTGTTAAATTTTGGGGATAAAAAGGACAGTGTTTAACGGGGTAAAACTGTCAAAATCTGTCAATAGGTACGGATTAGAGAACGTCCCAACACAAACCTACCTAGTTAATTTTTCGTTTGATTGTGTTTTACCGCATGTGATTAGGGGTTTGTGCAAAAAACCTCCCGGCTTCCAAATGTTGCAATAAGTCTCGCATTAATTTTGTCTATGGGCATCAGAGGATACTTCCGATAAAAACTGTATGAAATAACAAAACTATCCTTATACGTATACCCTCATTTAACCATTTTCTAACCACACTCTCCCTCTACCTCTTCTATATATTTTTCTCTTTACAGGTTTAACCAACCAAACAAAGAGTGAACACAGGAGGGACAAGGAGGACATCGTCACCTCTCTCGTCGCCTGTCGCCATTCTTGTTGTCCTCTCCGTCGTCGTGCCTCTATCGCCGTCGTCGCTGACACTCATGATACCAGATAGAGTTCGATCTAGTGCTTCATCTTATTCAATCATGTTGATGTGATTGCTCGCCAGCCTAGAGTGCCCAAGCTCGATTTGGTTGAGGCAATGAGAAATGGGTTGGGTTTATGTGGTGATTTTTTGACCTAGTTTTGATCTGTAGTATGTAATAATAAACTCTATGTTCTCTTATTCAATTTTTAGATGAAAGTGAGAGCTCCTTGGTAGCACTAAAAGTTTGTGGCAGTCCCTGGTACTCTGTTACAATCTGATTCGCAGGATCCATGAAAACTAGGGTTACTGAAATTGTAATGAAGACAGAAAGCCGAAGGATTGCATATCGCCTGGAATTCATAGAGACGACATGGTGATTTTCAGGAAAAAAAATCAGCGACCATACTGGGAAAGATAGCGCAGATAATGAAGTTTGGACCATAATTGCATGGTTGTGTGTGGTTGAATGCTTATTATGTGCCCGATTCTATCTATGTGTATGATTATTGTGGATGCTTACATGTTATTCATGGAAACCATGGATAAATAATTTAAACTCACATTAAATTGTTCAAATGACTAAGTGGGAAAGAGAGTCTAGTATTGATAGATCATGCAGTCTCCATCATTGATTTGTAAGTGATGTAGTTGGTTTTGTGTGTTAGACTTAGAGCTAACCTTCTTATCGAACATGACCACTATGGTATCACTGGTATAAGTTCCTATTATGATACTTTTAATAATTATTGTTTATATGTCATATCTCCATCTGAGAGGCATGTAATAGAGTAATGGGTTTAGAAGTAAAATGTTGGTATACAATTAGATGTAAGTAATAGTATTCCCCCAATCAGAGCCACTGCTATGGCTTCCAGAGTCAAAGGTACCATGTCTAACTATAGAATGAATGGTAAACGTCCACCCATCATGGCATACTATTTTTATTTGTGTTAGACTACTAGTGGTTTGCATTGTCCTTATATGTTTTATTTACTTGATTCTCATGTTGAAAATGTCGGACTCATTCAGCCCACTATCTATTCTCTTGAACCAAAACAAATTCAGTGGACAAAACTATATTGATCGAAAGAGGAAAAAAATATTGTGTTAACTACATTGGATTACAAATTTGTGCTTCTTGAAGAATGTCCTCTAGAACCTCTAGAACGAGCTTCTGAAGAAGAAGCCAGCCTTATAAGAGGTGGTAGAAAGCTGATCAGATGACTAGATGCTACATGCTGAGCTCCATATATAATGTGTTGCAGCATCAAGATGAGAACATGGTCTCTGCCTATGATAATAAGCATTTAATAACAGGAGCTCTATTTTGAGAACGAGGACAGTAGTGCAATAACACTTATTTAGTTATGTTAACTGTTATTAACTTTTTTTGGGCTAGGTTCAGGTGGAAACAGAAGTCCTAATAAAGTTGGGAGTCTGATTCGTATTTTCTCCTCCAGGTCCCTCCCGTAGCCTATATAAGTTGCCTTAGCCTTCCGATTTTTGTATGCTTCAAATACACACCGAAATCTTGGGATTCGAGAGTGACAGTAATACGTCTGGAGGCCAAGAAGGATTCTGGAAGCAACAAACCCACACTTGCAGCCAGGAGAAATTATGGGAGAAGATCTGGAGTGATTCATGTAGGGTTTTGATTCATGGATCGCGCAAACGGAAGCATAATCAAACAAACAACCATGCAAAACCCTCCAAGGATCACAAGTCTAGATGCATAACGATAGTGAAGGTAAGAAATCATAAACACACCTTTGGGTTCTCCTTGATGACTTCAAACGCGAATAGTGTCACGTTCTCTATAGTTGATCCACGCCTAGAGTTGTTCCTAGATCTCCAATCTCCTTGGTGCTAGCCCGGAATGAAAGGAGGGTGAAGGAATCACGCAAAACGAGGCACAAAAGGGGGCTCGGCCCTCTTGTGGCGTCGGGGACGAGTGGGCGGCGGCAAGGGGGCGGCGTCCCTCTTGTTGCTTGCTCTCTCTCTCCTTTGTTCTCTCCTACTCTTGTTATGTTCTCTTTAGAGCATAAGTTGTTGTAGGGAAGGAAGGAAGGAGGGTCCTTTATATAGTCCAACAACTCCTTGTTAACTACCTAAAGGACTTATTCTAGTCCTACTAGAATTCAATTTAGTCCCTTCCTTGCAAATTAGTCCCTACTAAGTTTGCAAGGGTTTGCAAAGTGATCCTTCTAATTAATTAATCCAATTAATTAATTCCCAAATCTAGTACAACTCTATATAGCGTGTGACCCCATAGGTTCTATCTAGTTGGTAGCAACTATTTGCTAATATGGAGCGGTTTCTAGCAAAACATCCATTCTAGCCAACTAATAGAATAGTCATCTAGACAACCTTATACAAGTAGTTGTCTCATCCCTTTGCCTCCATATCCGGATTGGACACGAGACATACAAGTCACACTCGTATATCCAATCCCTAGTTTCTCGATCCATGGAATAGCCTTATTCGTGCAAATAACATCAATATCCCATATATTGATTTATTTGAGTCTGGCCAGACATTCTATAAGCACTATCCTTCGAGTGGCCTTGGATATTTGCTCCCGTTATGTGGGAGGGGCAAATCCTCTCTACGTCCACTACGATCTCTAAGCTTGCTTCTCATTGTATCCAGTACACGCCTTTATAACTACCCAGTTACGGTGTAGCGTTTAACGCTACCAAGATCACAATGATCCACAACTAGAATATCTAGTGACTTCAAGTCTAAGGATGACAATACCATTGTACCCGAGAAGCACTTGTGACTCAACATAACGTGTATGTAGCCTTCTCGGTAATGGGTCAATCCAGTGCAACATTCCGTAATGCACACCTATGTGTTGGATCGTGATATCTCCATATCAATCCAACCCCATACTAGTCTATAGATGATTGTCCCATTTAATCATTATACTTGACTAGGGATATTTAAGATAAACAACACGATTGTAAATCTAAGGACTTCATTATATTAAATATCCAATAAATAATAAATGAATTTCTAGCCAATTACAAATTCATACTAAACTAGATTGCCTCTAGGGCATCTATTCCAACAGTCTCCCACTTGCACTAGAGCCAATCTGGCGCATCTCGTATGCCCATACTCCTAGTGTGCCCTTCATGCTTCCACTGCGTGAGAGGCTTCGTAAGCGGGTCTGACAGATTATCATCTGTAGGAATCTTGCATATCCGAACGTCTCCTCTATCGATAATATCTCGAATCAGATGAAACTTCCTGAGCACGTGCTTGGATTTCTGGTGCGATCTTGGTTCCTTTGATTGCGCGATCGCCCCAGTGTTGTCACAGAACAACTCCACTAGATCCGCAATGCTAGGGACCACACCAAGTTCAGAAACAAACTTTCTGATCCAAACAGCCTCCTTTGCTGCGCCATTTGCAGCAATGTACTCAGCCTCTGTTGTAGAATCAGCTACCGTCTCTTGCTTGGAACTCTTCCAGCTCACCGCTGCTCCATTCAGGCAAAACACATATCCCGACTGTGATCTGAAGTCATCTCTATCGGTTTGGAAGCTTGCATCAGTGTAACCCCTTACACACAACTCTTCCTCACCGCCAAACATCAAGAAAGCATCCTTAGTTCTTCTCAAGTACTTTAGGATGTTCTTGACGGCAATCCAGTGACTCTCACCTGGATTAGACTGGTATCTGCTTGTCATACTCAAGGCATATGACACATCTGGTCTAGTACATAACATGGCGTACATGATGGATCCTATGGCCGAGGCATAGGGAATCCTACTCATGCGTTCCTTCTCAATCTCATTGGAAGGACATCCACTCTTCGAAAGTGTGATTCCATGTGACATGGGCAAGAATCCCTTCTTGGAATCTTGCATGTTGAACCGTTTCAACACCTTGTCAATATATGTACTTTGACTTAGGCCTAGCAACCTCTTAGATCTATCTCTATGGATCTTTATACCGAGTATATAGGCTGCTTCCCCTAAGTCCTTCATTGAGAAACACTTTCCTAGCCAATCTTTCACATATTGCAGCATGGGAATGTCGTTTCCAATGAGTAGTATGTCATCCACATACAAGACCAGAAAAGCTACAGAGCTCCCACTAACCTTCTTGTAAACACAAGACTCATCTTCGTTTCTGATGAAGCCAAACTCTTTGACCACTTCATCAAAACGTCGATTCCAACTCCTAGAAGCTTGCTTCAATCCATAAATGGATCGTTGCAGCTTACAGACTTTGTTAGCTTGCTTTGGATCCTCAAAACCCTCCGGCTGTATCATATATACGTCCTCGAGGAGATTCCCATAAAGGAATGCTGTTTTGA
Source organism: Linanthus parryae (assembly GCA_023055425.1). Lineage (NCBI taxonomy): Eukaryota > Viridiplantae > Streptophyta > Magnoliopsida > Ericales > Polemoniaceae > Linanthus > Linanthus parryae. The sequence goes on along the minus strand of JALGPY010000004.1, from coordinate 118,881,259 downwards.
CATCCATCTGCCAAATCTCATAGTCGTAGTATGCTGCAATTGCAAGTAGGATTCGGATGGATTTGGTCATTGCGACTGGTGAAAAGGTTTCATCATAGTCAATACCATGAATCTGTCTGAATCCTTTAGCCACCAATCGGCCCTTATAGGTAATCACATTACCATCCATGTCGATCTTCTTCTTGAAGACCCACTTGCACCCTATGGGCCGCGCCCCATCAGGTGGTTCCACCAAAGTCCATACTTTGTTGGTATACATGGATTCCATCTCGGATCTCATGGCTTCAAGCCAGTTCTGCGAGTCTGGGCCATTCATGGCCTCCTCATAGGTAGTAGGCTCATCATCTATGAGCATCGTGTCACCGGAATCAGTTACGAGAAGTCCGTACCTCTCGGGTTCCTGGCGCACTCTACTAGATCTACGAAGCTCTTGTGTTACCTGAACAGGTGGATCCACAACTGCTTGTGATTCCTGTTCATGTTCCATAATCGGTTCAGTGATTTGTGGTTCTTGAACTTCTTCAAGTTCTACATTCCTCCCACTTGCTTCTTTAGAGACAAACTCTCTTTCTAGAAACACGCCGGTCCGAGCAACAAACACTTTGTTCTCGGTTGGATTGTAGAAGTAGTATCCCTTAGTTTCCTTAGGGTACCCTACAAATTTACACTTATCCGATTTAGGCCCTAGCTTGTCTGATTGTAAACGTTTTACATAGACATCGCAGCCCCAAATCCTCATGAACGACAGTGTGGGACGCCTCCCACTCCACATCTCATATGGTGTCTTCATGACTGATTTAGATGGAACACGGTTAATGGTGAAAGCTGCACTTAATAGAGCGTAGCCCCAAAATGACAATGGAAGATCGGTTTGACACATCATAGACCGAACCATATCCAATAGGGTTCGATTCCTCCTCTCGGACACGCCATTCCATTGTGGCGTTCCGGGTGGAGTGAGTTGGGACACGATCCCACACTCTCTAAGATAGTCGTCAAACTCTTGGCTCAAGTATTCTCCTCCACGATCCGATCGTAGAGCCTTGATACTTTTGCCAAGTTGCTTCTCTACTTCATTCTTGAATTCTTTGAACACTTCAAAGGATTCGGATTTTGCCCTCATAAGGTACATAAATCCATATCTACTGTAATCATCAGTAAACGTAATGAAGTAGACATAACCACCCCTGGCTGGCGTGGCAAATGGCCCACACACATCGGTATGTATGAGCGCCAATTGCTCACTAGTCCTCTCACCTTTCTTATTGAAAGGGGACTTTGTCATTTTTCCCAACAAACAAGCCTCACATGTCTCATATGATTCAAAATCAAATGAGTCTAGTAATCCATCTTTATGGAGTCTAGAAACACGTTTCTCATTTATGTGGCCTAAACGACAATGCCATAAATAAGCATGATTTAAATCATTTATTTTAATCCGCTTGGTATTAATGTTGTAGACAGGATTGCTTAGATCAAGGACATAAAGTCCATTAAATAATTGCGCACTAAAATAGTGAATATTATTCAAATAAAAGGAACAACAATTGTTCTTTATTGAAATAATAAAACCTTCCTTGTCCAAACAAGAAATAGAAATAATGTTTCTGCTCATAGCAGGCACAAAATAGCAATTATTTAATTCTAAAACTAATCCTGAAGGCAGAGATAGTTCGCACACGCCTATGGCCAACGCAGCAACCTTTGCTCCATTCCCAACGCGCAGATCTACCTCCCCTTTAGCCAATCTTTTACTTCTCTTTAGATCCTGCATATTTCGACAAATATGAGATCCACATCCAGTATCTAATACCCATGATGTAGAGACAGTTAAATTGACATCTACAACAAAAATACCTGGTGGTGGCGGAATCACTATTCCAAGCCTCTTGTCCTCCAGATATTTTGGGCAGTTCCTCCTCCAGTGTCCAGGTTGACTACAGTAGTGACATTCACCCTTAGTCACGACCTTGGCAATGGCACCAAGCCTTTGCCCTTGGAGGAAGAGGCAAACTTTTTACCCTTTCCTTTATGCACCATCATAATGGCCTTGCCCTTACCCTTGTTGATGCTCTGTTCAGCCGTCCTCAACATGTTGAGCAAATCTGGCAGTGGTTTAACGATCTCGTTCATGTTATAGTTCATAATGAACTGTCCATAACTCTCGGGCAACGATTGCAACACGAGATCGGTTGCCAACTCTTGGCCGACCGGGAACCCAAGCCGGGCGAGATTCTCCAAGTACCCGATCATTCGGAGTACATGGGGTCCCACCGGGTTCCCTTCTGCCAGATGACATTTGAACAGTGCCTTTGAGACCTCATACCTCTCTACCCTCGCCTGCTCTTGGAAGAGCTGCTTTAGATGTTCGATCATATCGACAGCATTCATGTTCTCATGTTGCTTCTGAAGCTCAGAGGTCATGGTGCAAAGCATTAGGCAGGCCGCATCATTAGCGTCATCAACACGCTTTTGATACGCCTTTAAGGCAGCAGGTGTCTGATTCTCTGGACCTTCTGGAACATGCTCCTCTATCGCGTACAGCTTCTTCTCTTGCTTGAGAACAATTCTCAAGTTTCTGTACCAATCGAGAAAGTTGGTTCCAGAGAGCTTGTCCTTCTCAAGGACAGATCGTAGGGAATGTTGTGAACTCGATGAGTTGTTTGCCATTTGGAATTCTACAAAAAGGAAAATACGCAAGTTTTAGTATTTGTGAATTTTTGACTATATTTAATAATGGCTAGTTTATTAAATATAGCTCCCACTATTTTTCTACGGATTAATAACCCTCAAGATATTAATGCGGAAAATATCCTTATATTTTCTAGTGGGCCAAGATCCATCTTTTTCATCTCCTTATGAGCTTGCTTTGGCAAGTCACCCATAATTCGATTACTTCTTAGGTAGGAACAATTCCAATTGCATCCCATATGCAACTCTTGGTTCAATCGGGCAAATAACTCCTTATTTATCCATCCTTATGGATAATCCCAATTGATTGCCTCTAGGTTTCTTAATCAAATTAATAGCCTAGTTGTGTTCAACCTCTTATCTAAACAATTGCACATTGTTACGTGCCATCGCATTCCATCATTATGAACCAAGTCGCCATGCTTTGGCACGCACGAACTTGATAAATAATGATGATAATGAGTGTTTAAATAACGAGAAGGCAAGAACACAATATTAAAATTTGAGGGATTTTCAATTCAATTTTAATTATTTTGTTGATCAATATCAACTAATCTATCTATTTGAGTTTGGGCACAACTTCAAATAATAGATCCGGGTTGTCTAATTATCTTATTATCCTAATTGCATGCATCATCCATACACCAACCACACAAATAATAAGACAATAAATAAACAACCACAAAAACAGAAATTAAACGTGATGTGGATATGGCCTTTTCTAGACTAAGATAATTCCAAGCCAATGGAATTATCTATGAACCCTAAACAAACACATCTCCATGCGTCTTGATCTTTTGGTCCATCCTTCATTGTCATGTGGTGTGCTCCATGCTCCATGCTCCATCTTTTGTGGCTCCTTTTGGCTTTGGGCTTCTTTTCTCCAATCTTGGCTAACAATCTACTTTATCTAGCACTAGCTAATATCTATACTAAATAAAATAAATCTCACAAGTTGAGATAAAAAAAATTGGCACGCAGGCCATAAAACCCTAATTAATTATTACAATTAATTGATCAGCTCGCAGGCCGTAAAACCAAACCACAAAATTAAACATCCACATCAAACCACATCCTAAGGCCATATCCAATCACCATGCGATTTGCACATAAACAGTTAAAATCCAATTTTAACGCGCTTGGTCAATTTTAATTGATTTTAGGATTTCTAGGGTTAAAACGGTCCATGGGCCCAACAATCCAATTGCCCGGGCCCAAACAAAGTGAACCATAAAGCCCTAGGGCCGGCCCGGCCCAAAACCCGCAAGCTAGGCCCGCGGGTTAGGGCCGCCCGGCCCCTTAGGGCGCCAAGCTTGGGCGGCAAGCAAGGGGGCGGTCCCCTAGGGGGCCGAACCTCCTTGTGGAGGTTGTTTCCAAAACAACCTCCTTGCTTGGAGCCCAAGTTTGGTTGTTTCCTTGTTGTGGGAGAACTCCTTCTTCCCCAAGGATGCCCAAACCCTAGATCTAAGATCCTAAAATTTCTCAAACTCACCAATCCATGCATCCAATGCAATAATTGGGTCTTGTTATGATTAATTCTTTGACAAATTGCATCCAATGCTTGATTTGTCTTGTTTTACGCGATAAACAACAAATTAAGGTGTAAAACAACAAGAATGTAACACATAAACTACGTTTATGCTCTATGACCTGTGGCTCTGATACCACTGTAGGGTTTTGATTCATGGATCGCGCAAACGGAAGCATAATCAAACAAACAACCATGCAAAACCCTCCAAGGATCACAAGTCTAGATGCATAACGATAGTGAAGGTAAGAAATCATAAACACACCTTTGGGTTCTCCTTGATGACTTCAAACGCGAATAGTGTCACGTTCTCTATAGTTGATCCACGCCTAGAGTTGTTCCTAGATCTCCAATCTCCTTGGTGCTAGCCCGGAATGAAAGGAGGGTGAAGGAATCACGCAAAACGAGGCACAAAAGGGGGCTCGGCCCTCTTGTGGCGTCGGGGACGAGTGGGCGGCGGCAAGGGGGCGGCGTCCCTCTTGTTGCTTGCTCTCTCTCTCCTTTGTTCTCTCCTACTCTTGTTATGTTCTCTTTAGAGCATAAGTTGTTGTAGGGAAGGAAGGAAGGAGGGTCCTTTATATAGTCCAACAACTCCTTGTTAACTACCTAAAGGACTTATTCTAGTCCTACTAGAATTCAATTTAGTCCATTCCTTGCAAATTAGTCCCTACTAAGTTTGCAAGGGTTTGCAAAGTGATCCTTCTAATTAATTAATCCAATTAATTAATTCCCAAATCTAGTACAACTCTATATAGCGTGTGACCCCATAGGTTCTATCTAGTTGGTAGCAACTATTTGCTAATATGGAGCGGTTTCTAGCAAAACATCCATTCTAGCCAACTAATAGAATAGTCATCTAGACAACCTTATACAAGTAGTTGTCTCATCCCTTTGCCTCCATATCCGGATTGGACACGAGACATACAATTCACACTCGTATATCCAATCCCTAGTTTCTCGATCCATGGAATAGCCTTATTCGTGCAAATAACATCAATATCCCATATATTGATTTATTTGAGTCTGGCCAGACATTCTATAAGCACTATCCTTCGAGTGGCCTTGGATATTTGCTCCCGTTATGTGGGAGGGGCAAATCCTCTCTACGTCCACTACGATCTCTAAGCTTGCTTCTCATTGTATCCAGTACACGCCTTTATAACTACCCAGTTACGGTGTAGCGTTTAACGCTACCAAGATCACAATGATCCACAACTAGAATATCTAGTGACTTCAAGTCTAAGGAGGACAATACCATTGTACCCGAGAAGCACTTGTGACTCAACATAACGTGTATGTAGCCTTCTCGGTAATGGGTCAATCCAGTGCAACATTCCGTAATGCACACCTATGTGTTGGATCGTGATATCTCCATATCAATCCAACCCCATACTAGTCTATAGATGATTGTCCCATTTAATCATTATACTTGACTAGGGATATTTAAGATAAACAACACGATTGTAAATCTAAGGACTTCATTATATTAAATATCCAATAAATAATAAATGAATTTCTAGCCAATTACAAATTCATACTAAACTAGATTGCCTCTAGGGCATCTATTCCAACAATTCAGACCTACATCAACTAGCTAGGAAACTGGGACAAACCCTAATTCATCCTAGAAGGGTTATGGCGTTCTTGTGATAAAAGAACAATTTTTTAATCCGTATAGCAGACATGCAGTCAATCTCGTCTTGAGACTCGCCTCCCTTATCTACAACCCCTGATTGTATGTTCACCAAACTGGTTCCGAAGAGAAAATTTAAACTTTACTTCGAATTGCTCAACATCACGAGCCATTGAGGCCTTCGGGACTATTTGGACCCTTTGGGGTGAGTGGGTCTCTTTGGTTTTGGAGACACCAAGTGCAGAGGTAATATGGCCTTGTTTTCAGGTGGAGAAGCATTAATTTTGGTTTCCGAGAAGATTCAAGTCAAGGTGGAGATTTTTTAAATATTCTTTGAATCAACGCACTCGTACACGTATATGTAGTAACTCGCACGAGTTGAGGCTAAAAAGAGGTGTTTCAAACAAGTTGCAGCGGCTGGAGGTGACCAGGAACTCGCACGAGTTTATAGGTGCTCGCACAAGCACAAACCGACTCGCACGAACAAAGAACAACTCGCACGAGCACAAGGTTGCTCGCTGGGCAGCTTAGGTTTGCTACATGACTCGTTAATTTGTAGTCTTTCGGCGTATTTATGTAGCTATTAGTTCAGAGAAATAACAATGGTCCTTGTACTCGTGTTTATCAAGAAAATAAATTATTATTGCTTCGGCGTGCACGTAGTTAACGATTTTGCCAACAAACCACGTTAAATCTATGTGTTCAACAATAATTTTCATTCGTGAGATGCCCATTCGTAATAACATATTCGACAGACGGATAGGGAGTTCGGGTCTGGGTTGGGCAGAGATTGATCGGTCGTTTTGATTGGGCTTGAACCGAAGTGATGGATGAGAGAGAGCGAGAAATCGGCTTATTGGTGTGGTGTACCGGGGTTGCCGTCGTGGTCGTTGTGGCCGCAGTGTGCATTTTAATCAGGTTCTCTCTCCATAAATTTCATGTTCTGGTCGTGGGTGTAGCTAGGGGATTCGTTAGGGGATCCGTTAATCACGTTAAGTTCGTCTCTCATTCTTGATTTCGTTTCATCGTTCTTGCTCGAATACCCCCAGGTTATAACATCTATATCTTTGGACATGTATGCTCAAACTCAAAAATAAATTGAACAACAGTTAAGGGAAGACACAAATGTCCATTGCCACAATTTCAAGTTCGTAATGATTCAGCTATTGTATATAAAATCCCAAATTGATGTTTTGTGTTTTAATATGAATTGTGAACATTTCCAAAAGGATGTGTTGTTAAAATAGTTGTAACTTTTAACAAATAAATTTGTCTTTTGTTAATGTCTTTTCAAGCACTCTTTGATTGCTGTAAATACAAGTGGTCATTTGGTGTCATACAAAAGTTTTAACTTAGATGTCTTTATTTTCAAATCACTAATTTCGTGTCGAGGATGAGTTCTAATTTAGGAGAAGACGAGAACTGCAATATTGTTCTTCTCCACCGTGGTAGGCATTGTATCGGTTGATAGTGTTTATGTATAACCCATTTTGCACCATATAGTTGGGAAAGTTATTATTCTAAAGATAGGTCCTGGCGGACTTAGCCTACAAATTCGATAATTTATTCTATCTTGCTTTTCTGTTAATCTCTATTCTCCAATTTATAAATTTTACAATTAATCTTCTTTCACTAACACAATTCTGAAACTGATTTCTTTTTTTTTTTTTTTGTGATTTACCCCAACATCAGCACCCACAAATGTTAGGGTAAACCCAAATCCATGTGGAATCCAGTTTTTTTAGTTTAGCAGTCAACCTGGCACGAAATGCCAGGACGCAATGAGGCAAAAGAAAAAACACTCTGACATATATGGGTGCATATAAAAAACGTGAAACACTCAACTTGACCAAGAATAAAAAATTAGGAGTAATGGTAGAAAGGTATAGTTGCAAATAAGTTCAATATTCAAGAAAAACTCAATTCGTGTGAGTCAGTACTAACGCACTTTTCATTCATTTGTTGGGTTAAGCAACTCTTTGATCTATAAAAAGCCTACAATATTGGATCATTCAAAATTAAGGCAATCATGCACTATATCGATTTTCATTGGATAGAAGTTTTCTCGCATATTTTTAAGATTATTAAAAATTTTCTTGTATTGTGAAAGACATAACAAGTTGAAATTGAGATATTGGGGTGAACTAAGGCATCAAATCATATTTCTGTCAATTTTTATATAGAGTAATCAATCCACCTCATTAGAACGACCACCTTGAATTGCATGCAGTTGTTAAAAAGCCAATTATATTGTAAAATTGGAGAGTGATAGTCCAAAAAAAATTAACCTCTCTGATGTGCTCACAAAAGAACTGCCGCTGCGGGAGCGGAAGTCGGTTGAACAAATGTCAAGGCCACTTCCTCGTTCACACAAAATTAATGTTGAGCCAAGGAGGAAGCCAAAAGGGGTTAATGGGCTTCTGAAGCCGTGTGATGCCCTGTTGGCGTCGGAAGCAGTTTAGGAGCCGACGCAGGGGCGGCTGGGGCGCGAGCCGAGAAAAGAAAACGACTAAAATTCAGCCGGGCGGAAGCCGAATGGAGGCGGCTTAAAATTAGCCGGACGGAAGCCGTTAGCCGGAGGACGGCTAAAAATGAGCCGAATGAGCCGGACGGAAGCCTTTAGCCGGAGGGAGGCTAAAAATGAGCCGGACGGAAGCCGCGTGGACCGATCGGCTCGAGGCGAAGCCGTGCGCGTGAAAGCGGCTGAAGGAAGCTGTCCGCGCGTTAGGCGTGACGGGCGGCGATGCTGCAGCTTCGGGAGGCGCGTGAGAGCGCGTTTTGACGCCGTTTTCCGTGAAATTTTCTGCGTTGACTCGCAATTGAATTTCGAACGCAGGGATCTGGGTGGTGAGATTAAGAAACGATCAGAGGACGATCGATTGTGAGCAGTCCGACGGAAAACAAGAAAGTCAAGAGCAAAGATCGAAACCTTAGAGTCCTATAGATTGAAGGACAGTGCTGATCGGCACTAATGGTTGTCGGATCAGCTTTAGTGGCGTAAGGCCAGAGAGAAGAAGAAGAGGTAGCTAGAAACCTAGCTCTGATACCATGTGAGCGGCTGAAATTATCCCTCTCAGGGCTTGCATTGTATTCATCATTATATAGCGTATTGACAGAAGGAAATTAAATTCTACTCCTACTAATTACAATGTTATGACTAATATGCATTTTTCTTTGGCTACTGAAGTACTTTCGTCGTCGGGTTGTTGCTGCTGCTGATCATTATGTTGCTGATGCTGATACTGCTGTTGTTGCTCCATTGTTGATGCTGCTGCTCCATTGTTGATGCTGCTGCTGCTGCTGCATTTTGTGTTTAATCTCTTTTCCCAGTTTTTGACAAGATTTTTCTTGGGCATTTTAATTTTCAGTGTTGAAACTGAGATACAGTTCTGTTCTGTTGAATAATGTCTTCATTCAAGACAAGCATTATGTGGTTTGAATAATTAGCAGCCTAGTTCCTAAAATTTGAAGCATTTTATCTAAGTTTATGTTTCTACTTATTGCTCCAAATTACATGGTCATGATGGAATTCAAAACTATTCTAGATGGTTGAAAAATCGACCGAACCAGACCGCACCAAACCGATATACTGCGGATGGTTTGGTTTGGTTTGTTCATGTCATTCGGTTTGGTTTGGTTTGGTGAACCACCAAACCGGTATATTCGGTTTGGGATACGGTACGGACATAAACCATACCAAACCGGACCGGTTACACCCCTACCGATCGTCTTATCCGATCTTATTCAACCTCTCTATGTGATATCGTACCAAATCAAACTCTAAAGGGTTTATTTTACAGATACCACATGAAGGTATGAATTGAAGGAGAGAGACGATATCAGTGCTTGCTCTCGGTGGAGGGGAAGGAGAAAGAAGAGTGATAATTTCGTGAAGTGTGTTAAATTTTGGGGATAAAAAGGACAGTGTTTAACGGGGTAAAACTGTCAAAATCTGTCAATAGGTACGGATTAGAGAACGTCCCAACACAAACCTACCTAGTTAATTTTTCGTTTGATTGTGTTTTACCGCATGTGATTAGGGGTTTGTGCAAAAAACCTCCCGGCTTCCAAATGTTGCAATAAGTCTCGCATTAATTTTGTCTATGTGCATCAGAGGATACTTCTAATAAAAACTGTATGAAATAACAAAACTATCCTTATACGTGTACCCTCATTTAACCATTTTCTAACCACACTCTCCCTCTACCTCTTCTATATATTTTTCTCTTTACAAGTTTAACTAACCAAACAAAGAGTGAACACAGGAGGGACAAGGAGGACATCGTCACCTCTCCCGTCGCCTGTCGCCATTCTTGTTGTCCTCTCCGTCGTCGTGCCTCTATCGCCGCCGTCGCTGACACTCATGATACCAGATAGAGTTCGATCTAGTGCTTCATCTTATTCAACCATGTTGATGTGATTGCATATCGCCTGGAATTCATAGAGACGACATGGCGATTTTCAGGAAAAAAAAATCAGCGACCATACTGGGAAAGATAGCGCAGATAATGAGGTTTGGACCATAATTGCATGGTTGTGTGTGGTTGAATGCTTATTATGTGCCCGATTCTATCTATGTGTATGATTATTGTGGATGCTTGCATGTTATTGATGGAAACCATGGATAAATAATTTAAACTCACATTAAATTGTTCAAATGACTAAGTGGGAAAGAGGGTCTAGTATTGATAGATCATGCAGTCTCCATCATTGATTTGTAAGTGATGTAGTTGGTTTTGTGTGTTAGACTTAGAGCTAACCTTCTTATCGAACATGACCACTATGGTATCACTGGTATAAGTTCCTATTATGATACTTTTAATAATTATTGTTTATATGTCATATCTCCATCTGAGAGGCATGTAATAGAGTAATGGGTTTAGAAGTAAAATGTTGGTATACACTTAGATGTAAGTAATAGTATTCTCCCAATCAGAGCCACTGCTATGGCTTCCAGAGTCAAAGGTACCATGTCTAACTATAGAATGAATGGTAAACTTCCACCCATCATGGCATACTATTTTTATTTGTGTTAGACCACTAGTGGTTTGCATTGCCCTTATATGTTTTATTTACTAGATTCTCATGTTGAAAATGTCGGACTCATTCAGCCCACTATCTATTCTCTTGAACCAAAACAAATTCAGTGGACCAAACTATATTGATTTAAAGAGGAAAAAAAATATTGTGTTAACTACATTGGATTACAAATTTGTGCTTCTTGAAGAATGTCCTCTAGAACCTCTAGAACGAGCTTCTGAAGAAGCCAGCCTTATAAGAGGTGGTAGAAAGCTGATCAGATGACTAGATGCTACATGCTGAGCTCCATATATAATGTGTGGTAGCATCAACATGAGAACATGGTCTCTGCCTATGATAATAAGCATTTAATAACATGAGCTCTATTTTGAGAACGAGGACAGTAGTGCAATAACACTTATTTAGTTATGTTAACTATTATTAACTTTTGTTGGGCTAGGTTCAGGTGGAAACAGAAGTCCTAATAAAGTTGGGAGTCTGATTCGTATTTTCTCCTCCAGGTTCCTCCCGTAGCCTATATAAGTTGCCTTAGCCTTCAGATTTTTGTATGCTTCAGATACACACCGAAATCTAGGGATTCGAGAGTGACAGTAATACGTCTGGAGGCCAAGAAGGATTCTGGAAGCAACAAACCCACACTTGCAGCCAGGAGAAATTATGGGAGAAGATCTGGAGTGATTCAGACCTACATCAACTAGCTGGGAAACTGGGACAAACCCTAATTCATCCTAAAAGGGTTATGGCGTTCTTGTGATAAAAGAACAATTTTTTAATCCGTATAGCAGACATGCAGTCAATCTCGTCTTGAGACTCGCCTCCCTTCTCTGATAACCCCTGATTGTCTGTTCACCAAACTGGTTCCGAAGAGAAAATTTAAACTTTACTTCGAATTGCTCAACATCACGAGCCATTGAGGCCTTCGGGACTATTTGCACCATTTGGGGTGAGTGGGTCTCTTTGGTTTTGGAGACACCAGGTGCAGAGGTAATATGGCCTTGTTTTCAGGTGGAGAAGCATTAGTTTTGGTTTCAGAGAAGATTCAAGTCAAGGTGGAGATTTTTTTAAATATTCCTTGAATCAACGCACTCGTACACGTATATGTAGTAACTCGCACGAGTTGAGGCTAAAAAAAGGTGTTTCAAACAAGTTGCAGCGGCTGGAGGTGACCATGAACTGGCACGAGTTTATAGGTGCTCGCACAAGCACAAACCGACTCGCACGAACAAAGAACAACTCGCACGAGCACAAGGTTGCTCGCTTGGCAGCTTAGGTTTGCTACATGACTCGTTAATTTGTAATCTTTCAGCGTATTTATGTAGCTATCAGTTTAGAGAAATATTAATGGTCCTTGTACTCGTGTTTATCAAGAAAATAAAGTATTATTGCTTCGGCGTGCACGTAGTTAACGATTCTGCCAACAAACCACGTTAAATCTATGTGTTCAACATTAATTTTCATTCGTGAGGTGCCCATTCGTAATAACATATTCGACAGACGGATAGGGAGTTCGGGTCTGGGTTGGGCAGAGATTGATCGGTCGTTTTGATTGGGTTTGAACCGAAGTGATGGATGAGAGAGAGCGAGAAATCGGCTTATTGGTTTGGTGTATCGGGGTTGCTGTCGTGGTCGTTGTGGCCGCAGTGTGCATTTTAATCGGGTTCTCTCTCCATAAAGTTCAGGTTCTGGTCGTGGGTGTAGCTAGAGGATTCGTTAGGGGATCCGTTAATCACTTTAAGTTCGTCTCTCATTCTTGATTTCGTTTCATCGTTCTTGCTCGAATACTCCCAAGTTATAACATCTATATCTTTGGACATGTATGCTCAAACTCAAAAATAAATTGAACAACAGTTAAGGGAAGACACAAATGTCCATTGCCGCAATTTCAAGTTCGTAATGATTCAGCTATTGTATATAAAATCCCAAATTGATGTTTTGTGTTTTAATTTGAATTGTGAACATATCCAAAAGGATGTGCTGTTAAAATAGCTGTAACTTTTAACAAATAAATTTGTCTTTTGTTAATGTCTTTTCAAGCACTCTTTGATTGCTGTAAATACAAGTGGTCATTTGGTGTCATACAAAAGTTTTAACTAAGATGTCTCTATTTTCAAATCACTAATTTCTTGTCGAGGATGAGTTCTAATTTAGGAGAAGACAACTACTGCAATATTGTTCTTCTCCACCGTGGTAGGCATTGTATCGGTGCATAGTGTTTATGTGTAACCCATTTTGCACAGTTTCTCAAAAAAAAATATAGGTCCTGACGGACTTAGCCTACAAATTCGATAATTTATTCTATCTTCCTTTTCTGTTAATCTCTATTCTCCAATTTCTAAATTTTACAATTAATCTTCTTTCACTAACACAATTCTGAAACTGATTTTTTTTTTTTTTTTTTTTTTGTGATTTACCCCAACATCAGCACCCACAAATGTTAGGGTAAACCCAAATCCATGTGGAATCCAGTTTTTTTAGTTTAGCAGTCAACCTGGCACGAAATGCCAGGACGCAATGAGGCAAAAGAAAAAAAACTCTGACATATATGGGTGCATATAAAAACCGTGAAACACTCAACTTGACCAAGAATAAAAAATTAGGAGTAATGGTAGAAAGGTATAGTTGCAAATACGTTCAATATTCAAGAAAAACTCAATTCGTGTGAGTCAGTACTAACGCACTTTTCATCCATTTGTTGGGTTAAGCAACTCTTTGATCTATAAAAAGCCTACAATATTGGATCATTCAAAATTAAAGCAATCATGCACTATATCGATTTTCATTGGATAGAAGTTTTTTCGCATATTTTTAAGATTATTAAAATTTGTCTTGTATTGTGAAAGACATAACAAGTTGAAATTGAGATATTGGGGTGAACTAAGGCATCAAATCATATTTCTGTCAATTTTTATATAGAGTAATCAATCCACCTCATTAGAACGACCACCTTGAATTGCATGCAGTTGTTAAATAGCCAATTATATTGTAAAATTGGAGAGTGATAGTCCAAAAAAAATTAACCTCTCTGATATGCTCACAAAAGAACTGTCGCTGCGGGAGCGGAAGTCGGGTGAACAAATGTCAAGGCCACTTCCGCGTTCACACAAAATTAATGTTGACACAGGGTGGCATTACAACAGTTGCTCGGCAACTTTAGGAGTAGTAATACGTGATGAACATGGAGTGTTTGTGGCAGCCATTTCTGTAACACCCCCAAATTGACCAAACCGGAAACCCGGGGGTGTCACTCCGTACCCGTGGTATACAAGAAGGTTTAGAGATAGAAAATCCAAACAAAACTTCCATAAACTCCAATTCTCGAGCCTCAAACACATGCATACAATCCAACTACAGTTTAATGATACTAAAAGAATCTCTAAGAAACTAAGTGTGATGTTACTAATCGTCTAAGTGATGATTCGCGTCCCCTGCTAAGCTATGCTCCCGTCATATAAACATGTGGTGCAGAAAACAAAAGAGGAACACCACAGTTTCCAAAGTCAGCGGAAATACTGAGTAAGTAACACCCAAGCATGTAAACAGATCATGAAGTAATTTGAAAACATGTTTGTAGTAGTTTTGCTAAACAAAGTGAAAGTAAAAGATTTGACCCTTTTATAAAAATGAGATGAGAGAAGTTCATTTATATTTTCCAAATCGCATCCATTATTCAAATAATGAGATTCCAAAACTCATGCTATTTCATTTTCCATTAACAAAATACTATCCAAAAACCAATTTGTTAATTTGTTGATACGGGGAAAACCAACCAACCACTTCGCAAGCATCCAAGACCTTAAGTGTCGACACTCCCTTACAGACTTCTTGCGGCCAGAAGAGTGAGTAGAAGGAGCTATCCGGGGACTTGCAACCGGATTAAATAAATTAAATTGGACGAGAGACCGAAGTCAACACGCCCAATGCCAATAGTAACCATACAACAATAATCGTCCCCGTACAACTCTTCCACTTTACGTTCTCATCGATTATTAGATTGCAGTGATATTTTCAGAGAACATTTCAACCATTTGAAACAAGTATTAAGGTAGCACATATTTTGCATAAAAATTATTTTGAGACAAGTAGGAATGAAAAATATTTGACACGAAAAGAGGAATGGGCGCTAGGCCTGGCATTTTTACTTACCTTTAATCTCAAGCAAAGCAAATCACTTCCTAGTAATCCTCCACGTGTCCTTCGTTAACGAAATTTTCGCCTACAAATTTAATAGTATCCTAATCAACACATTGCACAAGAAGTCCTATAGGTAAATGAAATAAATCCCTTACTAACTCCCCCCAACCTTTACTAAGGCGAACAACCTCTTTTATAGAAAAATACACTTTATAGAATTAACGTTTATTATTGTAAAACAAGCTATAGTTATAAAAATATAACTTATAAGATTAACTAATTATTTCCCTTATTATAGGGTAGAGAAGCATATTATTTTTCTCCAAAACAATAATAATTCTAATAGTAGTTCCTCCCAACCAAACAAGCCTTAGTAGAGAAGTTATAAACTAACTAACTTTTATTTAAAAGAAATAACAAATTTATTTATGAAAAATAACTTATTCTAATTTGTTACAACCTTATAAAATAAATAAGAAAAATATATTTTTATCACCCTTATTCTATACTTTTATTTTTTGGGTAAGGATGAGTGTAAAAAAAATGATTTTAAACTTGTATAAAAGAATTGTCTTTTGTAAGATTCAAACCCAAGACCAACTTTATAACTAGCAATCACCTTAACCACTGGGCCACTGCCCACACTTTTTGCTTCTACCCAAACAATAATACTAAGACTTAACAGTTCACTAATATTAATTAATAAAAAAAAAACAGAAAAAGAAAAGGAAGAAGGAACTGACGGGTTGTAAACGATGGTGACGATGGGCTACGGCGAAGACGGATAGAGAGAAGAGGGGACGGCCGGCAACGGCGAAGACGACGCCGGCGCACGACAGGGAGGATGGCGACGACGGCGATGAGGTTCGTCGGGGCTGGCTTGGGCTTCAGGCGGCGCCAGCTCCGGTCGGGTCTGCGGTGCCGGGTCAAACGGGAGAGAGAGAGAATCGGGAGGGAGAGCGAGAGAGAGAGATTATACTGGTGGTGTGAGGTGGTGGGAACCCAAAGAGGGTATTTATAGGTGGAGAGTGCAGAGAAATCCGGCGAACGGTAAGAGTTTCCGGGTTTGAATCGATTTCGAATTGGGTCACGAAATTGGGTGAGATTGGTTTCTTGATGCTAAAACTTCGATCCTTGATGAATTGGAATTGAATTGGAACAGAATTTGGGTTGTTTGGTGGCGAATTCGCGGCTGGTGGTGTTTGGGTCGGAAAGGGAGTCGAGCTCTCCTGTAACAAGCAGGAGATGGAGAAGATGACTCACTGTTTGGAAAAAGACACTTTCACCCCGCTAGTTTTAGGTAAAAGACAATTAATACCCCCTTACAGTTTAAAACACTATATAAGTTATGTAAAGGACATAAAAGCACCAAGGTAGTATATAACATTAAACTTAACTCTTTAAATAATAACAACTAATACCCAAATTTATACTAATGCCATATTGACACCAAATATTATTATAAAATATAATAGTAGCTTATTGACACCCAATACTTATGATAATATTATATTAACACTCAATAATTATAGTAATATCATAAATACTCATTTTCACAAAACGGGGTATTTCATCATTCCCCCCTTAAAGAGAGCTTCGTCCTCGAAGCTTAAACCAACCTCTCAACAACCACTAAGGTATGGGTCTCCACTTCAGGGTATATTAACGCGCAAACCTAAGGCTTCAAAAATGACGTTCTTCAAAACCAAAGGCTTCAAAAACGAGGATTACAATTTCCAAGAGCACTGGGCAATGTCGATGTTGGATTGAATACTAAAAGCCATGCTTTTTGTATTGGATTATTTGAATTTGATATTTATGAGAATGGTTCTGGGCAATGTTTTTGCATTTTGTTATTATTGTGCATAGTTGTCTATTATTCCACATAGTAGAAGATCTGGTGTGTACAGTCTAGCTTACACACAGTCTTATCTTCTGTTCTTGTGGAATGAAAGTTATGAGTTCACAATTTAGATGGAATTAGACAAACCATCGGAACAATTGTAGCACATTGTTTTAGTAGGCCTGTCTTGGCTACAGGAAACGGTATAGCTCATACTATTGTTTCAACTCTATGTGCTAGTATACTTTGTGTATATTGAACATGACCAAGTTGAGACCATTGTCTTTGTACTGACTTAACAAGACATGTTGCGTCTCATGGTTATTATGATTACTTATTCTCTTGATCCTTAGATAGTCAATGTGCACATGTATTTATTAGTTATTGCTTTGACAAGTCAAGTGAGGGAGATTCTTATGGAGTAAATAAGCTCGATGAGTTGGGTTATACTATTAAGTCCATGGTTTAAATTGATATATCGAAGGAATCCATGTCCCGGTTATGGGATTGATGATATCCCCTTGATGAAGCTTATAAGTTTTTATTATGTCAAACCCAACAGGTAGATTACTTGGTAATCTGAACATATCAAATAAGTTAAGTGGTAAGGATCAAAGAATTGGGAAGAGGTCGATTAAATGAATTAGTCGGTAATTAATTTAATCGACGGATATCTGTAATCTTAACATGGGGAGATAATCAGTATTTAATAACATGAGCTCAGAATATTATTTTTGAGAATACGGACATGAGTGCAATAACAGTTATTTAGTGGTACTAACTGTTTTAACTTTATTTGTGCTAGGTTCGGGTGGAACCAGAAGTCCTAATAAATTTAGGAGCCTGATTCGTATTTTCTCCTCCAGGTCCCTCCCGTAGCCTATATAATTTTTCTTAGTCTTTAGAATCCGTATGCTTGAGATAAACACTAAAAACTAGGGTTTCGAGAGTGAGAGCAATAAATCTGGAGGCCAAGAAGGATTCTGGAAGCAGCAAGCCCACACTTGCATCCAGGAGGAACTTCAGGAATATGGGAGAAGATCCGGAGTGATTCAAGACCTACATCAGATAGCTTGGACGCAGGTATGAACCCTAATTCCGCCTAGTAGGGTTTATAGCATTCATGTTGAAACAAACTTGAATCGGTATAGCAGACATGCAATCGAACTGGTCCATGGATTCGTCTCCCTTCAGTCAAACGGTGGAGACTCGAGCTTTTCTCTCAGGGGTAGAACTAGTAATAAGTATGGGCTTATCAAACTTCCTGGTAGATGGTGACTCCAAAATTATGGTTATGGAACTGCAGCACTGCGGCAAAACAAACTTCCCTTCGGACATCACTGAAGTTGAAGACGTAGTCGACGAAATTTTGACCATGTTGAACAATGTTGATAGTTACAACTTCGTTTTTATCAAGCAGGAAGGCAGTGGCACATCAATTAGCGGATTACACGAACAAGATATCAAAAGACGTAGTTTGGTCAGGTTCTCCACCAAATTGGCTTTCTTTCATTTATCACAGCAGATGTAATTGACAGTTCTCCTCATCCTTGAGGCTTTTATAAAAAATCCTAAAAAACAGAATTGCCGCTGCACGTAAGCTATATCTATAAGATTTTGAGATTCTACACCAAATTTTATATAGATAATAGTTCAAATACTCACTTCATTCACAGAATACATTCACTGTTATACCAATTAGACTAAATGGTCTCCTTTAATCCAGATCAAACATGAATATTAGAATTCTCATGTATGAAGGACTATCCTTCCTAAATTACATATTCACCATTCTCCTCGAATTTCCCTTCTGAAACTCTCTCAGGAAGGAAAACATATTGTCTTTGAATAGTTGTCCCAAAAATAGAAGCTCAGTGGGACAATACATTGTTGAAACAACATTTCTTTATGTTGAGCAATCTAGAAAGAAAATCGTAGAGGTGACATCCGCTTGGAAATAATGACTGGGTGAATGACTGCCACCCACTAAATTTAGTTTCTACGTAATGCTTCATCCCGCGGGTGTCACCTTAGGCTATGTGAAGCTTTCCTTTTCACTATTATATATTATTCTTGTGCCACTCATTATATATTATGCCACTCATTATATATCTTGTGCCACTCATTATATATTATTCTTCTCTCTTCTAGAGGTCTGTTGTTCCAGCACCCCCAAAAAAACCATTCAAAACTAAATGGAGAATGTTCTCAATGTATGCCCTTGCCCCTAAACACTTAAGATGCTCAACATTCAACAACACAGAAATAGTAGGGCTGAAGATAACAATATAGGGAAAGGAAATGAGTATACTAACATCTTTGACAATGAATCACAAATAGTATTAAATCTTCTCCCTGAATCACAAATATTCATTTCTCACTACAGTAGATAGCGACATAACAGTCCTGTTCCTCAATTACTTTTGCAACAAAAGAGTTGCTTGTTTCCCTGGAAGTTGGTTCTAACTCGGTTCTACCTCTATATTCCAAAGTAAGGGAACAACGCTGCCAAGAAAGCAAAGTAATATTAAAGGTGTAAATACAGCTAGTAGTGATAACTCCTAGTTGCAGATACCACATAATTTGTCAAATCAATGAAGTTGGGTTAGTAATATTAAAGGAATTGTAAAAATAGATGAATCACAATTCCTATATTAGAATGTGCTTGTTGTGGGATTTCTCCAATTTAGAAGAAATTGATGTACTTTACCGATTTGGCTTGCCACTATTTCCCTCTTAATAAGCATTTTATTCTTTCTTGGTACTCTATTAGTAAATAATGGTTTTGCTTTTGTGAGTTTAGCCCTAAGGCTGCGCTCCTGAAGTTAAGAAAGGCTTTCTCCAATCTATCTATTCGGGTTTTCTCAAAGAGAATCCCTACCCCAATGTATGGAGTGGACAAACTTGTGCAGTTCTCCAACCCTGACAAATTCCAAGAGGGTTTCTTCCTATTCAAAATTCAACCAAACAAGAGACACCTAAACAAGAACAGAATCTACAAAACATGGTCAGTGAGAATTTTCCATCTAATTGTATCATGAAACATACCTGAAGTAGCTTAAATGCTAAGAGATCTGCCCTGGTGGCGGGTACGTAGGTGACTGGCAAAGGTAAAAAGAGATGATATGTGTTAACTCATTCAGGTGCGGGGGATAGATAGTACCAATAACGATGAAAAGAGAAATGTGAAATCAAAATTTTAGGAAACCATCAGATCAGCTAAATGGGCTGTGAAAATAAACAAGGTAAAAAAAGGGCGTGGCAGCGATCCTTTAAGAGAGTTCAATGGTTCGATCTTGATCATGTTGTATGCTTCAATCTCCTTATCTGACATCTCCAACCTTTCAGACATGTGTCCTACACGAAAAGGATCTAAAGTAGGAACAAATTGATCTCGGTCCAACCTTCATGATTACATTCAAGATCAATCCTCTTCGGAGGCAGGACAAAACAGTATAGGCTTTGTGCATTCAGAACACTTTATTAACCCTAGGGAATAATAACACCGTTGACATTTTAAGCAATAGTAAAGGTATCGTCAGATGAACACTTCTACAGTTAGAGATCCGTTTATGTAATTGAACAAAGTAAAGAAACAAATTTCAGAACACGCTATAACAGAAATTGAAGGCATGTGAAAACAACAGTATAATAGGTTACCAAATTCTCACGCACATATCTTATTCAGAACAACTTAAAATAAAATTCAGCAATTAAAAATCAATCAACAAGAATGTCTGTGAAAGTTTATAAACAACGAGCGAGCACGAATATTTACATGTTTATAAGGCCCAAAAATATACCCCCTCCCCCTATTGGTTGGAATTCACTGGAATTTGACAATTGAGATGCACATGTTTGAGTATTAACATGAAGTATTCAAAAGATGAAACCAGCTAATCTAACACAATATTCACACTATATGGTTATCTGAAAACTATTTGTCATGGTAACTTCCTAACATGTCATATCTGCCACATTCGGTTCTGAGTTGTATGATTTGCTTTCTCTCTAATCTTGATCTTCGTCTTCGGTGGATTTGAGGAGAAGCGCTCTCTGAAATAGGGTAAGAGCTATGTTTTCTAACCTCATTATCAACAAACAAAAAGTTCACTTGAGCAATACTTCTTTTTTGGTGAAACGTGAGCAATGCTTAACAATCATATTCAAACCTTCACAATTTCATCCAGAGGAGCGATTTCCACGATTTGAATATTTTATCAGCGTGACATCAACATCTAATCATCTAAGACCCAGTACCAGTACAACCAAACTCACTGGGTGACTAAAGTCGTTAAGATGAACTATTGAATTACGAAGACTCGAGGAGACTATGAGCATGCTGAGAAGTATGACTTTCTCTCTACGGAAAAAGTGGAACTGTCAAATGTTCTCTACTGTAAAATATTTTTGATTCTTAAGTGCCACAACTATGAAATCCCTACTTTCGAAAATCAACTTATCGGAATATGGATCTAGCAACTGTCTGACGCATTAGGTACATGTAGAAATCCCCTATCTTGATATCAAAAATTAAAACTTTTAACATGATCCTGATCATACAAAACACTCGACTTCCGTTCAATTAAAGGCATTCATTTGAGACCCCAAGAATCGAGTCAAGAAGGAAAATTTTAAATCCTAGGATTTCTGAAGACAGAAATGTTTGAATCCAACAGTGATGTAGAAGACAGGAATGCTGAAGATAAAAATTGATAAGTTAATAAATCAGGTGAGTTTGATGTACCTCTTTTACATTTCTAATTGTCTGATTTCGTGGATGACTGGTCGTCAGAGCAAGTGTTTGAGCGAAATCGCCATAAGCATCCAGGTGGTGGTTCCGGTGAGTAAGCAAATTGAACCTTCCAAAACTCTTAGCTGAAGATCCCATAGTCCTCCATGACTTCACTATAAAAAAACAGTGATGAATGATGACATGGTAGTCACAGGTGCAACAAATCCAGTTGGGACGTAGAGGATCAGACACTCCAATGTTGAATCACGCAAGGGAATGATTGCTTCCTTCCCCAAGAACAATGCATGATTGTCCGCACTCCATATATCCCCTCGCTGCTCAAGACAAAACCCCGGAATTTATATCCTATAAATTCTAATCATCCCCAATGTTATTGTTGACACATTAGAAGTTAGGTCAAGATAGGCACTTCTAGGGTAAATAATACTACTATTATCGATAATGGTTGAGGAGTTCACAAATTTATTACTCCTATTATCAAAATCAAACTCGACAAATGTACAAAACCAATAAGGGTATGTTTGATGCAGGGATAAAGAAATGGTACAATAATAATAATAATATCAGCAAAGAGTAATAACTAGCGTTTGGTGCACAGACAAGTTAAGGGGGATTCAATACACATTTGTTGTATATATCCCTTCTATGCCTAGAATTTAATTCCACGATGTAGGTAGTATTGAATACTAAAGTATTAATACTCTACATTATAGTAGTGCAGACAACCAAGTTATATAATCCTATATGCTTCCTATGTTCTCCCTTCTCCTTCCTACTCCAAATCTACACTTGGAATAAAGGAGGAAGGTAAAATACATTTCTTCCCTCGCTTGTGGCCGTTATTACAAAAAGTAATACACCTTTCAAGGTGATGACTCACTTGTGGGCCATTTTTTTAGGGACAAAATTCTTATTTGATTGTGAAAAGATTACTATTTTAGGAAAGTAGAAAAGAGAAGAGAAAACAGACATTTTATAAAATTAGGAAGGAAAAGAGGGAACGAAGGAAGTATATAATAAGTACGCCCTTAATATGGACACACCCTATAATTGTGGGGCCCTCTATTCCCCCAGTTTTCAATCTCTGCACCAAACCTGCACTTTTTGAATATCCCCATTTTAACACAAAATTTTGTAACGGCAGAGCTGATACCATGATTAGCGCAAAATGAAATACATAAAGTAAAGGCTTAATTACTGAGTGCATACCCCCATTTTGCTAAAACTATCACATTGCAACCTCCATTTCTAAAACTAGCTGATTGCACCCTCCATTTGCAATTGACACGTCAATGTGAAACTGGTAAAAAAAACGTGACTTAATGGAATATTTCGTTAGTTGACAACAAAATCCTTTTTAATAAGGGTAAAAATGCCTAACCCTTAAAAATCTGAACCACAACTCACACCACCAGTGCCGCCTGAGCGACCGCCAACGCCGCCACCTTGTCTTAGAAAATATATGGATATAAGTCTTTGTCTTAGTAAAATCCATAGAGAATTAAAGTAAACTTGGTGGCTTGAAAGAGCTTGAAACCAAGTTAGTGTTAATAGTCCCACATTGATACTCACAAGGGATGTAGGTGGTTTTATATGGTATCACACAGAAGAGTAGTGTATAACTACTAAGGTGTGTGGTGGACCATGGTGTTCTTGTGTGCCTCGCGCGCACACACACAAGCGTGCCGCCGTCGCCTCGCCCTCGACTCGGGTCGATGGGCAATTTGGGCGAAATGTCTCGGTGTGAGATTATAAATCAATTTTATTCAATTAAACAGCAGTTTAATTTTTAATTAATGGGTGATTTGGTAATTGAATTAAAACAGTTTTGACCGTATTAATTGGGCATTAATGAGAGATTCATTGCATCAGTTTTTTAGTGTATCAAAAAACCGAATAACGGGTTGATGTAATGAACAGTATCTTAGTGCGAAATTGCTTCCGAATTTCTTTTTTTCTCTCACGCAAAATCCTCTATGCTCGTGGAATTCTCTGGCGAACTGAGGTGTTGATCGCTGTTGATCTTCAGCGTTGCTGTGACAAAGAAGATCGGAGCTGTTTTATCCTGGAAGAATCATCACCGGCATCCCAACACAGTGTAAATGGGGGCGATAATCTCTTCAAGAACAGTTAGGCCTTCTCGCAAGACCTGAAGACTCAGCTGTTATTTTCCTATTTCTGATCAAGCTTGGATTAGAGGTATGAATTCTAATTTACAGTCTTTTTATCAGTTTCTGATATGTGCGCTATCTACCTTCATGCGTTGTTGTCTGTGTTTCAATGGCCATGATTTGTTAAATATTGTATGTCTGTCTAAAATTTACAATTTTAGTGATAATTACCAACACTTTTCCCCAGATTCCGGCGAACAATTCCCTCTTTCAGCCAAACCCTACCCCCATTCAACCATCCATCAGACCAACCACATATCACCTACAAACTCAGACCCATACCCAACATC
The DNA here is from genome assembly GCA_023055425.1 of Linanthus parryae. Classification (NCBI taxonomy): domain Eukaryota; kingdom Viridiplantae; phylum Streptophyta; class Magnoliopsida; order Ericales; family Polemoniaceae; genus Linanthus; species Linanthus parryae. The sequence continues at coordinate 118,857,176 of JALGPY010000004.1, read as the reverse complement.
ACATCAGCTCAAGTCCGATCCAAACCCACCCACCATTTATTTCACAGTCCAAAATTGAACTTAAAACTTCCAAATCCATAAGGTTGGTTTAGTATACCGCCGAAATCCAAGGAGACTTGGGTTTAGGTTAGGTTTCATTCTGCGACTTGGGTTTCCCAGGTTGTCGGATAAAATGGCCACCGACGGTCGGTTACAAGAGAAATAGAAGCAGTGCTGGAGGGGGGTAGATAGGTACGATAGAGTTGAGTGAGAGAGAGAGAGAGAGATGTTTATGTATTCCGTTTGTTTCATAGTAGTATTTGCTTTCCTTGCAGCAGCAATTTGAGAAGCTGAAGGGAATTTTTCACGTGGTTCGATGTGTTTGTCGAGAGGAATAAAAAGTCAAGTGGATCTCTGTACTATGGCGGAACAGAGTTTGCAGTCGGCTGTTTGAGGCCGGAGATCTTCAACTTTTTTATTTTGTTTTTCTACATTCATTTTACTTTTTTTATTTTTAGATATTGACTTATTATTTTAGAATTGACATATTTACCCTTTTAGAAAGGATGGTGTTTGGATGGAAATGTGTACCAGTTTTACATTGACATGTTTATTGCAAATGGAGAATGCAATCAGGGAGTTCTAGAAATGAGAGTTGCAATGTGATTGTTCAAGCAAAATGGAAATATGCATTAAGTAATTAAGCCTAAAGTAAAATCGTGCCCCCTTTATTCCCAAAGGTTGAAATCTTTGATGGGATTTGAACATGAGTGTATGAAATGTATAGTTTCAAATAAGTTCAATATCCAAGAAACTCGATTCGTATGAGTATTTCGTTCATTTGTTCCCTTCATTCATTTGTTCAATAATAATAATACCAGTAAAGAGTAATAACTAGCGTTTGGTGCACGTACAAGTTAAGGGGGGATTCAATACACATTTATTGTATATATCCCTTCTATGCCTAAAATTTGTCTCCACCATGTAGGTAGAATTGAATACTAAAGTATTAACACTCTTATTAAAATAATGCAGACAACCAAGTTATATAATCCTATATACTGTTCTCCCTTCTCCTTCCTACTCCTTCCTATCTACACTTGGAATAAAGGATGGAGGTAAAATACATTTCTTCCCTCGCTTGTGGACGTTATTACAAAAAGTAATACACCTTTAAAGGTGATGACTAACTTGTGGGCCATTTTTTCAGGGACAAAATTCTCATTTGATTGTGAAAAGATTACTATTTTAGGAAAGTAGAAAAGAGAAGAGAAAACAGACTTTTATAAAAGTAGGAAGGAGAAGGGGGAACGATGGAAGTATATAATAAGTACGCCCTTAATATCAATACACCCTATAATTGTGGGGCACTATGTACCCCCAGTTTTCAATCTCTGCACCAAAGCAGCACTTTTTGAATATCCCCCTTTTAACACAAAATTTTATAACGGCAGAGCTGATACCATGATTAGCGCAAAATGAATACATAAAGTAAAGGCTTGATTACTTAGCGCATACCCCCATTTTACTAAAACTATCACATTGCAACCTCCATTTCTAAAACGATTGCACCCCCCATTTGAAATTAACACATCAATGTGAAACTAGTAAAAGAATTTCGTCCGTGATTTAATAGAATATTCCGTTATTGACAACCAAATCCCTTTTAATAAGAGTAAAATGTCTAACCCTAAAAGATATGAACACCACAACTCCCACCACCAGTGCCGCCTGAGCCACCACCAACGCTGCCACCTTGTCCCCAAATTCCGGTAAATAATTCCCTCTTTCAGCCTAACCCTACCCCCCATTCAACCATCCATCAGACCAACCACATATCACCTACAAACTCAGACCCATACCCAACATCACATCAGCTCAAGCCCGATCCAAACCCACCCACCATTTATTTCACTGTACAAAAAAATGAACTTAAAACTTCCAAATCCATAAGGTTGGTTTAGTATACCGCCGGAATCCAAGGAGACTTGGGTTTGGGTTAGGTTTCATTCTGCGACTTGGGTTTCCCAGGTCGCCGGATTAAATGGCCACTGACGGCCAATTACGAGAGACATAGAAGCGGTGCTGGAGGGAGGTAGATAGGTACGACAGAGTTGAGTGAGAGAGAGAGAGAGACATGTTTATGTATTCTATTTGTTACATATTTGCTTTCCTCGCAGCAGCAATTTGAGAAGCTGAAGGGAATTCCTCACGTGGTTTGATGTGTTTGTCGAGAGGAATACAAAGTTAAGTGGATCTCTATACTATGGCGGAACAGAGTTTGCACTCGGCTGTTATAGGCCGGAGATCTTCAACATTTTTCTTTGTTTTTCTTTATTCATTTTACTTTTTTTATTTTTTAGATATTGACTTATTATTTTAGAATTGACATATTTACCCTTTTCGAAAGGGATGGTGCTTAGATGGAAATGTGTACCAGTTTTACATTGACATGTTCATTGCAAATTGAGAATTCAATCAGAGAGTTCTAGAAATGGGAATTGTAATGTGATCGTTTTTGCAAAATGGAAGTATGCATTAAGTAATTAAGCCTAAAGTAAAATTGTGCCGTATTTGTTCCCGAAGGTTGAAATCTTTGATGGGATTTGAACATGAGTGTATGAAATGTATAGTTGCAAATAAGTTCAATGTCAAACTCAATTCATATGAGTATTCATAAATCACACTTTTCATTCATTTGTTGCGTTAAACAATTCATTGATCTATAAAAAACTTACATTGGATCAATCAAAAATTAAACCAACCATGCACTTCATCGGTTTTCATTGAATAAAAGTCGTCTTGCACTTTTTTGGAATAAAAGTTGTCTGGTATTGGAAATATTTAATAAGTTGAAAATGAGATATTGTGGAGAACTAAGATATCAAATTAGATTGTTGTCAATTTTTAACCAGACCACCTTATTAGAACGACCACTTTGAATCGGCTAAGTAATCAGACCACCTCGCACTTACTCTGGATGCTGTAGAGTTGAGGGGCGATGGGCCTTTTAAGTATCGGGAGGTACCCATCCACCCTCCATTGTCGACAATATTTGACGGCCTGGAACCGGGTGTAATGGAGGTGATAACGCCTTCTCCCTAAGGAACACGATTGCAGCGATCGTGGCCACTTATATTTCCATGAGTCCTATGTTGGAAAACTTTGACTTTTGAATATTTTAATCATGTAAATTTAGTTCTTATTCCGAGATTTTAATATTACAATCTGCATTTGTCCAAAATAAGTCATTGGTAAATGAAAATTGTTGTTAAAATTGGATGTACAAATATGTCATTTAATGGACACAACTTAACTTTGGGTGTGATATTAACTGTAGTCTCAAACTATTAATTGTATAACTACTAGGGACTGTTATGGAATTACTAATAACTTTACTAATAACTAACCAAAATTAGTTATGCGTAGTTACTAACTAAAGTTAGTTATTGGTAGTTATTGATAGTTACACCATGAAAGGTTGCACCCCTTTGAAGGGTTACCTACTCAAGCAATGGGACGAGGAGGACAGTGTCATCCTCTCCCATGGGCGGAAAAACACTTGACCCGGGGTGGGCCTATGGCCACTCTGGATTTTTTTTCCTCTACTATAATTTTTATTTATTTTTGTCAAAAAATTTCATATATGCCCACCGTAAAATTACACAAAGTAACTCAGTGTCTTTTGAAACTACTTAAGTGCCCATAAGATAAACACAAATATTTATCATTTAGGCCTAGAATTCTCATTATATTACAATTTAACCCCAAAACTCTCACTATATGTAGATTTAGGCCCAAAATTTTCGTGCCAATTTTTCTTTTTTACTCTGTAAATATAAATTGTTTTCCCCCTGATGAAGAATCCTGCGTCCGCCCCTGCCCTCTCCCGTCGCCCGTTGCCATTCTAAATATGTTCACCAAGCCTATTTCGAAGAGAAAATTTAAACATTGCTTCTAATTGCTCAACATCACGAGCCACTAAGCCATTTTGGGCTACTGGGATCCTTTGGGGTGAGTGAGTCTCTTTGATTAGACACACCGGGTGCAGAACTAATACAGTCTTATTTTAAGATGGAGAAGCATTTGTTTTGGTTGCCGAGAAGGTTCATGTCAATGTGGAGATTTGTTAAAATATGCATTGAATTAACAATTCGTACAAGTATCTGCAGTAAGCCAGTAACTCGCACGAGTTAAGTCAAAAGGAAGTGTTTTAGACAAGTTGCAGTAGCTGGAGGTGACCAGGATCAGAACAAAAGTCACCGTTTGCTATCGCTAGTTCCCTATACCCACAGAGTTATGCTTCATTCGATAAATACAATACACAAAAGCCACTGTTTGCTATCCCTAGTTCCCTCTACCCTTTTCCAAAAAAGAGGGGGAATTACATTCTAGGTTCCCGATGAGGTGGAGGATGAGTCTTCCACTTACAAGGCTGCGATTTCAGAAGGCGAGTCAGCACAACGGATTGTCGCAATGGGTTAAGAGATTGAGTCACTTAGAAAGAATCAAACTTGGGAGCTTGTAAAACTGTCAGAAGGTCGGAAGGTACTTGCAAATGGATTTTTCATAAAGAATGAAGGAATATCCCCCGCAGAGGGAGTCAAGTATAAAGCAAGAGAGGTTGCTAGAGGTTTTAGTTGGAAAGAGGGAGTTGACTACAATGAGGTTTCCTCACATGTGGTTAGGCACACCTCGATCAGAGTACTACTAGCAATAGTAGCACATCAAGGTTTGCACCTTGAGCAACTGGATATGAAAACAGTTTTTCTACATGAAGAGTTGGATGGAGAAATATACACGAGCCAGCCAGATGGATTCCAACTTTCAAGTAAAGAAGACTATGTGTGCAAGTTGAAGAAATCCTTATATGAACTGAAGCAGCCTCCGAGGAAGTGGTATAAGCGCTTTTGATAGCTACTAGTTGCAGCTTGGCATCACAAGTGCCCATATGATTGTTGTGTGTACTATAAGCTACATGGTGGTTCAAAGATCTACCTAGTTTTGTATGTTGATGACATTCTAAGCTCAGAACAAGAAAAATGTTAAGAAGTTAAAGGCGTCTCCCAATGCATAATTCAAGATGGAAGATCTGGGTGCTGCTCGAAAAGAATTGGGAGTTCAAATCTATAGGGACATGAAGAAGAAGAATAAGTCGTGCTTACCACAAGAGGGTTACATCAAGGATATCTTAAGCAGATTTCGGATGTCTTCAGCAAAGCCTATAGATACTCAATGGAATATAAAAGCAAGTTGGTAATGTAAACTATTCAGACTGACGAGGAGAAAGAGTACATATATCGAGTTCCCTATGATAGCGCACTTGGAAGTCCAATGTATGTTGTGGTATGTACTCGACCAGACATAGCATTCGCTGTTAGTGTGGTGAGTCATTTTATGGTTCAACCGAGGAAGGGACAGTGGCAAGTGGTGAAGCAGATTTTCAGGTATCTTAAAGGTACATCAGATATTGGTATCTATTGTAGGGACAGTCAGGATGCTTCGATCACTAGCTTTTCATATTCAGACAATGCGGGAGATGTGGATAGTAAGAGATCGATGAATGGTTAGTGTTCACTCTGAGAGGTTCTGTTGTGAGAGTTGGCGACGTTACGGCCGATAGTGACTTAGTCAAACATGGAGGCGGAGAACGTGGCTTTGATTGAAGCTGAAAATGAAGGACTCTGGCTAAATGGATTGGTCAATGATATAGGCCTACCTCGGGATCACCCGATAGTGTTATGCGACAGTCTGAAAACATTATGCTTAACTAATGATCATGTTCATTACGAGAGGGCAAAACATGTAAATATCATATATCACTTTCTGAGAAATGAAAGAAGGACCAAAATGAAAAAAAGGACCAAAGTACAGAAGTTATGGAGAGTTGAAAACCCTGATGATATGTTCACCAAGCCGTTATGAAGACCAAATTTAAAAATTGCTTCAGATTGCTCAACATCACGAGCCACTAAGCCCTTTGGGGGGCTATTGGGGCCCTTCGTGGTGAGTGAGTCTCTTTGATTAGAGACACCGGGTGTAGAGGTAATATGACCTTATTTTCAGGTGGAAAGCATTGTTTTGGTTGCCGAGAATATTCAATTCAAGGTGGAGATTTGTTGAATCATGCCTTGAATCGACAACTCGTACGAGTATCTATTGTAACTCACACCATTTGAGGCTAGAAAGAGGTGTTTCAGACAAGTTGCAGCAGCTGGAGGTAACCAAGAACTCACACGAGTTTATAGGTGCTCGCACAATCACAAATCAACTCGCACGAGGTCACCAATGCTCGCACGAGCACAAATCAACTCACACGAACAAAGAACAACTCACACGAACAGGGATGTGCTCGCACGGGCACATGGCTCGACATCTTAGGTCTGCTACATGACTCGTTTAACAATCTTTAGGTGTATGTAAGTAGCTATCGGTTCAGAGCAATATCACAGGTCTTTGTACCCGTGTTTATCAATAAAATAAAGTATTATTGCTTCGTCGAACGATTCCGCTACAAAGCACATTAAATCTGTATGTTCAACATTTATTTTCATTCGTGAAGTGCGTATTCGTTACAACATATTAAACGGGCGAAGAGGGAGTTCAGGTCTGGGTTGGACAAAGATTAAGCGGTCGTTTGATTGGGTGGAATGGTTTTTTTTTCCTCAATTTTCTTCTTAGTGATAACGGTGGTTTGAGTATTATCCAAACCACAAGGTAGTGACTGATAAATGCCCATACCTCATGGGTGGTTTATGTCATTTACCCTTTTCTAAACCCTTCTTCCCAAACAAAGTCACCATTTGCTATCCCCTAGCCACTCTCTACCCTGGTATATTCGCAAGACACCAGGCTTGCACCAAACGGGAAGTGCGTAAGCAGCACGCCGCTCACACTAGTATTTAACCCTATCGTGCGCCTTTAATCGCTTATAACCCCTTCGCGATCCTTCTTCATCTTCTCTCATTGTTCACTGACGGCCTTGCTTAGATCCCAACACACACCTGATCTAGTAAGCTCAGATCCTTCTCACTACTCTCTCACTCTATCGATTCAATCAATTTCATCTCTTAATCTCTCGTTTGCAGCAACCGAATCAGATTAATGGCGACCAAGAGGAGCGTCGGTACCCTGAAGGAGGCCGATTTGAAGGGAAAGAAGGTGTTTGTGAGGGTCGATCTCAACGTCCCTTTGGATGACAACTTGAACATCACCGATGATACCAGAGTCCGAGCAGCTGTTCCCACCATCAAGTACTTGCAGGGTCATGGTGCTAAAGTCATCCTCTCCTCCCATCTGGTGAGAAATAGTCCCTTCATTGATCAGATCGCATCGCATTATTACTTGTTGTGGTTGTTCCTATCTGGGTTTGATCAGTCTTGCATGTACTCAGTTGGGTTTTTCTGGGTTTCTCAGATCATGGGTTCAGATTCGTTTCCATCTTATGTTTGTTAGATCGATGGATTTTATGGCACGTTTGGTTTTCCGGACTATCCGGATTGGACTGGACTCGATTAAATGTTCCGGATAGGATTGGATTAGGTGAATTAATAATGTGTTTGGTTTCGTGCAGTATTAATTCATCATTAAGATACAAATAGTCCTATCCAGCTCATACCCGCATATGATGGAGTACTGATTTGGGATTAAACCTCATTTTTTCACTATTTAGTACATGTATTAAAATTAGTGCAGAACAAAACACAGTATCAACTAATACCCCAGTCCCAGGTAATACCGCTAATCCTAGAAAACCAAACTACCCTTGGTGTCGGGATTCAAAATTGGGGGTACAGGGGGCCCTACAGGATTATAGGGTGTATTGTTATTAAGGGAATATTAATTATTTAGGGATGATTATGTAATATGTTTGTTTGCACCGGTATAAATAGGGGTATTAGGACTTTAGTATTCAATCCCACCTACATGGTGGGATAAGATTTTAGGCATATAGGGGTATAGATAATAAGGGGGGATTGAATCCTCTTAGAATTTATCCCTGTACCAAACACCAGTTATTATGGTATTATTATTACTGTACCCCTTCTTTATCCCTGTATCAAACATGCCCATAGGGTAAAAAATCTATGCAGTTTGCTGTGTAGTTTGCTATCTGGGTGTTTTTAATCTTTTGCCATTTTCCAAATAAAATATGGGTCAGGATTAGTGATTTGGTTATTGTCCTGCTAATTTAGGCTATATGTACTCTTTGTATTGGTCTTGATTTGTAGAAAATGTCTTCAGTGATAGGAAAGGGGAACTTAGTTTCATATTTGTTGTTTTGGTTGCAGGGACGCCCAAAGGGTGTCACACCCAAGTTCAGTTTGAAGCCACTAGTACCAAGACTATCTGAACTTCTTGGCACTGAGGTTAGCTTGTCTAATTCTATTGAATGTCTTCACTGTTTATGTCACTAAACTCTATCTGTATCCTTATTATCTAGCTGGTTTCAACAGGTCAAGATGGCAAATGACTGTATTGGAGCAGAAGTTGAGAAACTGGTTGCCGAAATTCCAGAGGGGGGTGTGTTGCTTCTTGAGAATGTGAGGTTTTACAAAGAGGAGGAGAAGAATGATCCCGAATTCGCAAAGAAGCTAGCTTCTCTTGCAGATTTATATGTGAATGATGCTTTTGGAACTGCCCATAGGGCACATGCATCCACTGAGGGAGTGGCCAAGTACTTAAAGCCTTCAGTAGCTGGATTCCTCATGCAGAAGGTTTGTGTTTTACACTTACTGTTTCGTATGCCTTTGATCTATCTACCTTCGATTTGGAAAACTTTACAGCCTAAAGAAATTTTCATACTTTAATATTTATGCGGAAATAGGTCCACCTGATATGTAATGTATGAGCAAGGTTTGCTAGAATTGGATTATGTTTCCAACACAAAGCTCTAGAGACTTATTATTATGTTCTGTTTCCCATCCAAACATGATTTCTTATGTTCCTCCATACTCAATGTTGTGTAGTACTCTTTAGGGTTGATTTCTTCTCAGTGGTCCTTGGGGCATAACTTACAAGTGGGGGATAAGTGCATTAATATATGTCAAGATAATTTTTTGTTATTGCAGTGTGTTTGTTTGATGGGACTCTTTGGCGCTATTTAGATATATGTAAAATGGATACTGACCTTTCACCCACCAGTGTCATAATATTATTTCTTGACTCCTGTGCCAAATGGGATATGCCTTACATGGCTCTATGCACGCCCTTTTTAATTTATCCTGTCAACCCATACATATTATGTAGATATTGCTGTTCTTTTATAGCTCCTAGTGTTGCCAAGGAATTTCTTGCCTGTCTTTATACTTCATTTATCAAAATATCTTAATGACTTCATCTTTGTTTTAGGAACTTGACTATCTCGATGGAGCTGTATCAAACCCCAAGAGACCATTTGCAGCTATTGTTGGTGGCTCTAAGGTATCAAGTAAGATTGGGGTGATCGAGTCATTGTTGGCAAAGGTTGACATCCTGTTGCTTGGTGGAGGAATGATTTTCACCTTTTACAAGGCCCAAGGTCTTAAAGTTGGATCCTCACTGGTGGAGGAAGACAAGCTTGATCTTGCCACATCCCTCATTGAGAAGGCTAAAGCCAAAGGAGTCTCTCTATTGCTTCCGACTGATGTGGTGATTGCTGACAAGTTCGCCCCTGATGCGAATAGCGAGGTTTCACTCTCTCTCTCTCACACAACATAAAATGTGTGCTGTCCTTGGGTCATGTGTGTTCAACGGTTGTTCAGAATACATCCAACTTGAACTGATACTTTTGAGCAGAAACTCAATATGAAGCCTATGTGATTTATTAATGAAAAATTGTGGTTTTATCTGCTTGCTGATCTCCTAAATGGTGCTCATTGTCTTGTAGACTGTCCCGGCATCTGCTATCCCTGATGGTTGGATGGGTTTGGACATTGGACCTGATTCCATCAAGACCTTTAACGAAGCCCTGGACACCACAAAAACAGTCATCTGGAACGGTCCCATGGGTGTGTTCGAGTTCGACAAATTTGCTGCTGGAACAGAGGTACAGTGCTAATTATTCTTTTCAAGATACTGCATTGTTTTTGGAAATCTGCTTGTAGTAGTTACTTTAGGTTCAAACTCAACAGAACAGACACCTGAACAAGAAACGTCCAAACCCCTGCCCTGCTCGTGTATAGTCCCAGTTCCAAACTTTAACTTTTACATTTCCTGGGCAAGAATGATTCTTTGGCGGGTCTTTCAAATTTAAGATAGGATTTCTCTCAAGATAGACACACTCCTACCTCAAAGTGAAGCCAACTCAATGTATGAATGTACACCAACTGAAGATAGGTTTTCTTCCCTAAAATAAAGAGAAGTTTTCTCTCACAATGGGCACACTCCTGCCTCAAGTGAAGCCAACTCAATGTATGAATGTACACCAACTATATGAGTTTTCTTTTCTCAAAAAAAAGAGAAAAGATAGGTTTTCTATCACAATGGACACACTCCTACCTCAAAGTGAAGCCAACTCGATGTGTGAATGTACACCAACTGAAGATAGGTTTTCTTCCCTAAAAAAAGATAGGTTTTCTCTTACAATGGACACACTCCTACCTGAAGCCAACTCAATGTATGAATGTACACCAACATCTTTATAATGATGGGTGGTCAATTGGTCAACTCATAACCCTAACGGAACTGGAAATACGATTGTATCAAACACTTTCCTCCATATATAAATGCAAAATCGTCCATGTGGCAAAGCTATCCATGGTTATTAGCTTTCATAATGCCATACCCGCGTCCGGTTTTGACGATATCCGCTAGCAAATTTTGAGATTTGGCAGGCACTTTGAACGGTATTCATGAATCTGTTACTGCTTTAATAGAGTATTGACTGACAGCTTTTACTTGTTATTTTTCTTTGAAAAAGGCTATTGCCAAGAAGTTGGCAGAACTCAGTGGCAAGGGAGTGACGACAATAATTGGAGGGGGTGACTCAGTTGCAGCAGTGGAGAAGGTTGGTCTTGCGGACAAGATGAGTCACATCTCGACTGGAGGAGGTGCCAGCTTGGAACTGCTCGAGGGGAAGCCACTCCCTGGAGTTCTTGCCCTTGACGATGCTTGAACAACAGCAACTCTGTAACTCTACTGTTTTTGTGAGTTAGTTTTTTCTTCTTGTGGATTGTCATCTATGCTGGGGTTTTAACCAGAGCAGATTCGAATCATAGTAGAACCAATAGTTGAGATGGTAATGTTATAATAGGTGGTCATCAGACTTTTGAATAAAAGAGGGTTCGATTTGGCTGAATTTTTCTGGGAAGTTGGGTTCTTCTGTTGTGAGAGTATACATTGTTTCTGTGATTTCGCTGAATTTTTCTGGGAAAGTCGCTTGATTTTGTGATAAAACCACTGTCGAATTGCCGATTTGTGGCAAAAGCAACACTAATTTTAACCGTACCTTGGACACCAGAATTGCATGGGTAGTTGTTGGGGACATGTTGAAGGATAACTGTTGGGCGTGTACTGTAGGGCTCTGACTTGCGAGAAATTTTTTAGTGCTCCAACAAAGCACCATGTGGTGCGCTACATCTAATGAGTCCCTTAATAAGTGGTAGCCTCCACTAACAGTTTGTATAAATGGAGTACTTTTATTGAACTTAAAGCACAGGGAATGGAGCACTGAATTCTTTTTCTTGACTTGCTGCCATATAGTAGTACTGGTTGGCAAACCATGATAGAAGTACCAAAATATGGTGTTTTTAGAAAGCTTAAGTTTGTTTGGCAAAAAAAAGCACTGAAAATACCAAAATATGGTGCTTTTATCAGCAAATTCAGACTTCAGAACAACCCATCATCGCGGTGTTTATCCAATTCAATAGAACCAAAGCAGCTCAGTTGGAACCCAAACAAATGCCTGTCTATCCCCGAGGGAAGACTTAAGGAGATTACGATCCAAGTTGGCGCCTTTTATACCCATCCACCTAGAACAACCCATCCACCTAGAACAACCCACACGGCCTTTGCTGCCTCCATTGCCCTTCAAGGAAAATCAAGAGGTCTTCTGTAGGCCTTCAGGAGGCTTTGTTCGGAACATCTCTACAACGTTGTCATTCAGACCGATTCAAGAGAATTGATCTTTGACTCTCAAGGGGGAGAAATAACTTTTCAGATTCATGGGGAACCTACTGATATTGACGCAAAGTTTGTTTGTTGATTAATTGTACTATTGTGTTTGTTGGCCGCAAGAATGTCGCGAGATGATCTAGTTAAGATGGCTTTCACTCATCTCGAGTTAAGATGGCTTTCACTGATTGTAATTGTCAGCTTGATTAATTAAAGTATTGTTCTTCCTAAAAAAAAAAAAAAAACCCTCAAGTTTCAAAATTTCTCGTTCATGTGTTCTTTAAAGATCATGTGTTCTAAGGAAACTTCGAGTTAACGTTGAGGTTTTAATGAGTACAACCTTTACACTTCAACCCGATGTTTCTCAACTGATGCTGTGAGTGAAACAAACTCTTCAACTGCTGTTGTGAGTGAAAGTGTGGGTAAAGAGTGAGAAATTATACAGGTTGATGTTTTGTTTTAAAACCAAAAAAGTTAGTTAATTTTAGTTTGTTTTTGTTATAATTTAATGGGTAATAGATAATTTTTGCCCCTCCAAAACGGGTTAAATACAAGTACCCCCTACAATATGTCTTTTAGTGACCATTTTACCCTTGTAAGGACCAAATTACATAAATGCCCATACAACATGTTCTTGACATTCTTGGTGTTCTTGACCACCACCAAATCCCCACCATCACCACTGAATCCCCACCACCAACACCACCACCACCACCACCACCAACAACAACAACAACAAACAAACAAACTAACAAACAAACAAAGAACAAAACTTAACAAGAGGCTTAAATCTATCACTGAAAACAAGCAAAGAAGATTGCACCTACCATGTCTGCAAAACTAATTGCCTCGCCAGGAAAATAATATTTCTCAACACCCGAAATTCAACCGATCAAATTTATCATCACCTAAGAAAGGGGGAAATCAAGAGACACACCAAACACAAAAAGATCAAGTGAGCCTGATCTAGAAAATTAGGAACAAGGAAGAAGAAGGTAAAAAAAAATAGAACCGTAAAGAGCCTGAGATGCCACAACCCGCCGCTGAAAAACCCGAACATAACCTCAAATGAATGGACATCGCCATAAAGGGGTTGCAACCTTCGACCCAACCACTGGCCAGCATCATCGAAGCTCAAAACGACCTGACCCGAACCAAAAAGCACCGATATATGGAGAAAAGTCGGCCAAATAGTGAACACATGACAGAATCTGGGGAAGAACAACTTTTCCACCATTAATCTTCATTCAAAAACTTAGGTCACACCCACTTCATAGATAAAAAAGTAGTGAAGTTTGTTGGAAAAATGGTTTCCGATATGTCGGTTTTACTCAACTTTGAGCTCGGTTTTAACCCGGCTCGCTTGAGAGTTAACAACACAATTGCACCATCGTATAGTGGGTAACTTGGTGATCGTTTTGATAACTCATTCGTCGATAACCATTAAGAGATGAATGTTCAATAAGTTGTCGAATTTAGGGGATTTATGTTTGGGTTTATGTTCCAAAATAAATCATCCCACATCATGAGGAAGAGAGGGATTGAAGTATATAACAGAAAATAAACCAAACCCGGTTTATTAACTCTGTTAAATAACTAACTGTTAATGAACAGTTGCAACCATTGTGAACGGTTGTGTCTGTTCTTTGTCCCTATTCAGTGCCTACAAAAGGCAGTCTCTCCCCACCATTTTGTTATTCGAATCATTCAAACTTCAGCATTCAAACGCTCCACAAATTCTCCATTCTCGTCGGCAAAGTTTCATTCGCCGTGCGTTGCAGTCCCGTGCTAATCTGCGACACATGAAGAACTTCTATCCTGGGGGACAATTTGCCACTGTAGGAACCCGAAGGCACAAACAGTGGGCGGCGAATATTGTCTTACGGAGATCGTCTATGTACGAGGTTGTTCTTCAACATCTTGCTTCTGCATTCAACAAGTTATCGATGTGTAAGTTTGTTCTTTGAATTATTTACTGTTTTCTTTTATTAGAACAAATCGGGTCATCCTTTTAACAACAAAGTTGAACTACCTCATTTTCGACAGATTCTCAAACCCCCACCAAGAGCACCGATCTAGAAAAAGGGTGAGTAATAGAACCCATCATCAGATTAACACAACTGTAAATCAACACACCGCAAAAGAAATTCATGGAACCACAAAAGAACACGTCTCTTTCTCCACAAGCACTGAGTGGGTCACAAACCCACCCACAAAGCCGTACCCACTCAATGAGCATTAAGGTTAGAGCACCGATCTACACGGTAGATCATGAGATCTAGGGATTGTTATTTCTTGTTTGTTGGATTGATGCAGGGTGAAGAGAACGGGATTACGAGAAGGGGTGGCTAGGGTTAGAAGAAGTGAGAAAGAGGAGAGAAGAAAAACTTAAATACATGTGTAATTTGCTTCATTGTTAGGACGGATACATCTTTTTGCCCCTATGTTACTTTTTTTTTAAGGAAAAAGAGAACTCCATTTCATCATCATCAACAAATGTACATAGCAACAGATAAAGAGAAAACATCTAGAGAAAAACGTCATATGACATAGGCTAAACAAACTAAAACAACAAGCAACCCTAACCGTAACAAAAGAAGATCAACAGACAGAACAAAACAGGACCAATTAAAAAACATCTACAAAGAAACATGTTTGAAGGGAAAGCCCTGGGAGAGAAGATCCAGCTCTCCACACCGGAAGATGGGTCGGGCAGGGGACACAGATCCAAAGCAACGATGTCGGCGACAACAACCACATAGACATGGATCTGCTAAATTCGAAAACAACACCTGAATGTAGCAAAACCAAAACAAATTAAAATATCACGGTCAAGAAAACTGAAAAAAAAACGACAAAGGGATTTTAATTCAGAAAAAAGGGGGTAAAGCTGGGTAGAGCCCGGGTCTGGGGGGTCGCCTGTTTTGCGAAGATCAGGCGGGGCTAGAAAACGACGACGGAGCTTTGAGTAAGGAATTTGAACAGCTTCTTCGTTTCCACCAGAGTTGTTAGTTGATCTCTTCACCGCCCTCCAGTACCATCTTTCATCAACCAGAACCACTTGTTTGGTTCTAGGATTGCTGAATCTAAGCACAGGTTTTTGGGCGCACTTAGAAAGGCCAGCCAAAAGGCCAGAAAACACCTCACATGTGTGATCTAATGCTGGATCTGAAAGAAAAGATGAGCGGATCATCAACAAATCGGCCCGACTGTACTTAACCTTGACAGGTTTAGCTTAATGGAGAAGCGGATGAAACATCCCTATCCTCCGAAACTGCTTGCTCTGCGGAGACTCATCAACCCAAAACCTACACATTTTCAAACAAAAACGCGATTTTTTTCTTTATGGGTTCGTAAAGACCTGACCGGAAGAAACTTGCGAGCGGTCGTGGTTGAACCAGGTGATTCAGAGCCCACGCCCTTGTAAAGGCTGTCAACCTTAGCCTCTTCATACAACCTGAGAAACAAGTGGAAAAATGTTGGATCAGAAAGATCTGGACACAAATTTGGGTGTTTGATAGTAGGATTTGTTTGATGGTAGGATTTGTAGATAACAATGGTGAGAAAAAGGGTGCGGCGGCGGTGGTGAGAAAGGGAACCAGCCACCAACACAAGATGAAAAGTTTTACGGTTTTCAAAAGTTGGAGAGAGAATAGAGAGTTTCTCTCTCTAGAGCACCACAACCTGATTAACGGTTGCCCCCATGTTACTATGTCGTTAGTTCCTAACTCTGATATGGGGCATTTGTATTTTCATAATGCGGGGGTATTTGTATTTAACTCATTTTGGAGGGGTGGAATTTGTCTTTTACCCTAATTTCTATTGCACCCCCAAGAGAAATCAGTCAATCACTTAAACAAAAGTCAGCCAGGTTACATGTTAACCCCAATATTTTGTTTGGCTTAAGTTGAAGTTCTGTTGGAGCTCTTCGCAGAAGAAAAAAGCGAGTAAAAAACCGCCGCCACCGGACCACAAACAAAAAAGAAGAAACCGCCGCAAGACCGCCACCGGAGCTCCACCGGCAGCGAGACACTCAGGTACGTCTTATACCGGTCATCTCCCGTGTTCTATGATCTCCTTCACTTCTATGTTGTTTTTCTCTTTCATTAACCAAACCTTACACTGAGAGAGAAACTAAAATCTCCAAACCCTAGAGCCGTTAGGGTTTATCCGTCACTCACTACCAACTCTATTACTGCATTTTTGCAGAATCTCTTCAAGGAGCTTACTGGTGTATGATGGACTCCTTTCTGTTCTCAGGAATTAGTTTCAACAAGAAAAAATTCGCCAACGACTTTGCTATTTTCAAGGTCACTTTCTGTGCTTTTTTCCGAAATTCATGCTATAATGATCACCAAAGGAACTAATAATTATTATTATTATTCGTGCCTTTAGGAGAAGAAATATGTTGATGAATTGAAAGACGATGAAGCGGTTTCGGTTGAGGAGACGGTGGTGTCTGGCAAGAAGAGGAAGAGGAAGTCTGTAGCTTCAGGTATGTATAATTGGCGCTATAGTGCTTTGTGATATAGAAGTTCCAAAAGGACACGGCATTTGCAATGCGCTGATTTTTTTTGTTTTGTGGGGGGGTTTAAGATCCTGTGGCGGGATTCAACGTGTTCAAAAGTTCAAACACAGATGAGAAAAGTAAAGATAATGACCAGACAGAGAATGAAGTCACTGAAGTGAAGAAAGAACATCACAGGCAGATGGAGGTATTAATCCTTTCTCACCTTCTCTCTTTACTAGAAAATTCGGCATAGGCGATGCATATGCCATTGAAATATCATTAGTAGATATGACATATGCGATACGTATGCAACCAAAAAAATATAAGATTCTTACCAGAGACAAATGACGAAGGATTGTAGGTGAAACCAAGTTTAAACCTGAAATCTACTTCTCATAGTGGGGATAGTGTGTGTGTGTGGGGGGGGGGGGGGGGGGGGGGGTAATTCCCTAATGTAATGTTTGAATGCTCATTTTGTCTAACGGTATATTTGGAAATGCAAAAATATAACGGGCTTCAATTTTTGATTTCATGAAACTCGCCGTTGGCTTTCTATATTTAGTATAGATATATCAGAATGTGCCTGTAAACTATTTTCATCTGTGTGATTGGCTTTGTATGAGTCTAGATTAATCTTGAACTAGCTGCCGAAACCCCAATTCTTTATACTTTACCATCGAGCAGATACTATCTAAATCAGATATGTATGTGTTTACTTACTTCGGGATGAAATAATTGTTCACATTTTTACTCTATATGAACCTGACATAATTACTTCATTCTTTCTTATACTGTTTTTGGTTTTAATTTTGTATTCTCATGATCCAGCGGGATGCGCTTTTCAGGAGGAAGCATAATATTCATATTTCTGGGAGTAATGTTGCTTCTCCTCTTCAGAAATTCTCTGATATTAGATCAAGGTACATAATGAACGTGCAGTTTGATATTTGCAGGCATATGTTTTTTGCTTTATTGATGCAAGGTAACAAGTATTATTGTAGAAATGTTATGATAAATGAAGATTAGATAAGAAATGACGTTGATCATAATCCTTTCTCGAAGAATCTAAGAGTTGGAGTTTGGACTCATAAATTTTACAATTCGGAATCTTTGGTCATTACTTAAGATTTAATTTGGGATTTCCATAAATTAGGTTGCTCTGTCCCACTTTAGCCTCTCACATTCTAACACTCGCTCTCTTGTTTCACTGGATTAGTTAAAAAGTTTGGTAATGCATTTTTGTTGAAGGACCAGAGAGCAGAGACTTCTTCACAAACTTCTTGCACAAAATTTTCTGATTTAGAAGACACCGTTTATTACATGACTAGCTTCCTCAAAGCAGTGTTTTTATCTAATAGGAAACTTAATTGCCGCCCAGCTATGCTTCGTACCCACAAGTTTCCTGAGCCTATCAGACAAACAATAACTTCGCTGGAAACACAGAACAGTGTTCTCTTTATATTTGTTTTTTTGCTGTGGATATGTTACCGGAAAAAAGTTATTTAAAATAATAAGGTAAAAGTATTTGGGAACATATATACATAGTGTATTGTGCTGCTATGATTGTAGTAGAATCATACTTTTTAACAACATAAAGATTTGAGACCCACACAATTGACCTTTGACATTTTAAGCTTTTGTTTTCTCACAAGGATCAGCAGGACAATCTTAGCTTTTGAATGGATGATAGTGTATGACTCCAGATCCAGTACTCGGGGAGCACATTGGATGTTAAATGCATGACACTTCATCTGTATAAGAAACTTGGGAGAAGATAGATAGGGATTTCATGTTTTTCTAGGCTACTCACTAATGCTCTTGAGCAGAAGTATCATATCCTTTCCTTCCCAAAACCTCGTATTCCTTTTTCTTTAAAATAAGATTGCCAGTACCCTAGATCCATTTATTTACATTTGCAACTTTTAGGCTTGTATCTAGAGTTAGTTCTGGAATCTTCTCTAAGATTATTTGCAGAGCTATTTTCATTATAAAATTCACCTTTCTCTCTACCTTCTTGATGGTTTCCTCTTCACTTTCCCCAAGTGTCATACATGTTCAGCTTGACTTGGTTTGTGGAAAGAATGTAAGCTGAGTGTGCACTACACTTGAGGAAAGCGAAGAACATTTTGTAGAGTAATTTTTCACTTATTTGGTTTGTTGACCTTTAATAGTTAGCTTTTCATATTTTGGATAGTATGAAGTTGTATTTAGATAAGGGAGATACTCGCAATTGTCTCCAATATACTTAATTTTCTTCTGTTGTTGAAGTATGCCTTTTCCCTCTTCACTTCCCTTTTATTTGATGGGTTTCTACAGTTGTGATCGACTGGGTGATGAATTTGCAACTTTTGTTATCCATTTGCTTTTGTTCAAAAGAAGAATAACATAAAAGAAAAAGAAAAGGAGATTATTGTTGCATACTCTGGTAAAGTTCAGATTTTAAACTTTGTTACTTCCACTGATACTCCCGTATGAAGCGGAAATACATTTCCGCCCTAAATGGCTATGTAAGGCTATTCTGTGCACTCAGCATTCAGCTTCATGCGCCAAGTTAGGTTTAGAATGGTTCTTTCACGAGGTTCACCTTTCTTTGTAAAATAACTGTTAGCTTCTTCCTGCATTATTAGTGTGATCTACACATTTTTCCCTTTAATTCAGAATGAAAGTGAATAAGTATTTTCATTTCACAGATATGGATGCAAAAAGTATTTGTTACGCAATTTTGCAGAACTTGGATACAAAGAGCCAACACCAATTCAAAGGCAGGCTATTCCAGTCCTTTTATCTGTATGGCCTTCCGGTTAATCTAAGTTTGACATATAAGTATTTTTCTTTTCTTTTGTTTTCCTACTCTAACATCTTACATTACATGATTGTGTCAGAAGTCCATATTTTCCCTGGCCTAATACTAATACCGTTTTTTGAAGGGTCGTGAATGCTTTGCTTGTGCTCCAACTGGTTCCGGAAAAACTTTGGCTTTTGTTTGCCCTATGCTTATGAAACTAAAGGTATTTTTTGAAGAAATCATGATTATGGTGAAGGTTGGTGGTTGATATTTTTAATCAATATAATTCCCTTATCAGCATGCTTCAAAGGACGGTGTCCGTGCTGTGATCCTTTGTCCTACCCGAGAGTTAGCTGCTCAGACGGCAAGAGAGTGTAAAAAGATGGCTAAAGGGAGGAAGTTTTACATAAAACTTATGACTAAGCAGCTCGCCAAAAGCGCTGAGTTTTCGAAACTGCCTTGTGACATACTCATTTCAACACCGCTTCGGCTAAAGTTAGCTATTCGCAAAAGAAAGCTTGATTTAAGCAGGTATCATCCTGGGGTTTCTTAAACTGTTTTATGCTATCTGTTTGGAGAGTAGAACTTTATAGAATGTCTACTTTCATGATATTGACGACCGATTTCCTAAAACCGAACAGATCGTGAAGCCGTTCAAAGTTAAAATTAGGGCAATCCTGTAATGTTCTTTGAGTGTATGCAACCTCCTAAACCATTATGCTGCCAAGTGCTGATGCACCAGGATGGAAGCTTTCTATATATTTCTTGCATTGTAAGCATTACATATATTCAAAGACATGGACCAAATTTTGCAGTACCTTGTTGGATTTGCTCAATCTAGTTATGCCGTCATGATTTTGTGTAATCCCGATGGTTTTTTCCAAGTTATCAAACTTGAATATCTGTTGTGTTGCGACTTCATGGTGGCACATACCCCAAAATAATTTTAACTGCAGAAGTTGCATGATTGCATCTTTATCCCTCTTTCACTCAAAGTTTGTGAGTTTTGGCTCATGTTTTCAGCAAACTTCCATCATCTGTTATCGGACTACAGTTTAATTTCATTTTGTATTGGAGGCGTCTACAAAAATGAATGAGTTAACAATTAAATGTGGGAATAAAATACATCATTTTAGGGCACCCAGAAAAAGGTGAAGTGGACTCCTCTTCTTCTTGCTTCAAATTGACCCACGGGTATGCTTTTTAAAATTTGGCCTTCCCCATTGTTTTTTATTCCTCCTAGCTACCAAGCGAAGAAAATACAATGACTAATTTCCTATTTTCATTCCCTCTCTTTTTGTTTTACATTCCTATAAAAGTTCCATGTCCCAAACAGCCTTAGTGAACAAACTAAGCCCGTGATTTAAGTTCACCCCCTGCACCTCCACTGTTTGTACCATACCATCTGAACAAAAGATCAGTATTTCAAACGGTAGAAATCAGTGTGACAAAGTAATATAGAGGTACAGTGTAACAAAGTAATGTAGACGTGAGGAAAGATGTAATATATTTGAATAGTAGAGAATGGTGGCTAGTATTGTGAAATAAAGATAAGAAATGGAGTGGGAGTTGGTTCCCACTATTATGAGTGATTGTGTGGTTGAAAGTGGAATGCAATCAAGTGTGAATGTTAAAAGTCATCCAATAATCCAAAAAGATACAATAGATGGTTTTGGTAACATAGATAGATGTGTCAGACTAATCTAACTGTGTGAAGCATGTTACTTACTTATCATACATCAAGACCACACATTGGTAAATGTTTCTTCATTCTTTTATGTGGTTGTTTGAGTACCATAAGCTCAATTATTCTCTCAGCACGGTGAGTTAGAGGGGTTACTACAATTCACACTGTATAAAAATAAAAACATTTCTTGCAGGGTTGAGTATCTGGTTCTGGATGAAGCAGATAAGCTTTTTGAGCTTGGTTTGGTCCGGCAGGTTGATTCGGTGGTCAAAGCATGCTCCAATCCTTCTGTAATACGTTCGTTGTTCAGTGCTACGCTGCCCGATTCAGTTGAAGAGCTTGCACGAACAATTATGCATGATGCTATTCGTATAATTATTGGCAGAAAGTAAGTGCGAAAGTTAACTCTGTACTGGAGTAGGTGTAACATATGTTTATGTGTAGCTTGTGGTTTACATCCTTTGGTGTTATGGTTGGTTTTCAGAGATGTGTAACGATCCAACATTTTGAATTAGCTTTAAAAAAATTGTTTTCATTTTCTTCATGAAATAACTGCTTGGTAATAATAATTGCAGGAATTCCGCGTCTGAATTGATAAAGCAAAAATTAGTTTTCGTTGGAAGTGAAGAAGGGAAGCTACTTGCTCTTCGCCAAACCTTCTCGGAGGTGTGTTCTCTTATGCTTTTGAACTTAAGTTATGTGCTTGCAGGACCTACTTGAAGATGATCTGCTTTGTAGGCGTACCTCTAAATCCTTTAGTTCTAAGGAAGTTATGTGCTTTCATGCTGAGAATCAGATTAGCTACATAGTCTTTTGTCTTTTATCCTCAGTTTATCTACTATTCATCTGAAATGCTATCTGAAAGATAGTATCACGTGTAGTGAACAACTCTCTCTCCACACACATGCTTGTCAAATGTGTGTGTATGTGCACACACACACACTCACTGACACACACACACACATATATATTCAGTGGGCATGTCATAGAACTTATGACCTCCTTAATAAAGTGACAAGCTATAGAATGAGGAATTTGATAGAATGATTCTGGTGTTCTTAAATCATGGGCCTAGTTTGTTCTCGAAGGCTGTTTTGGACACGGAACTTTAACAGGGAAGTAAAACAAAAAGAGAAGAAAAGAAAATAGGAAATAAGTAGTATTTTCTTCGCTTGGTAGCTAAGGAGAGATGAGACTGCTATTTGACAAGTATCTGAAATGCTATTTGAAAGATAGTATCACCTGTACTGAATACCTCTCTCTCTCTCTCTCCACACACATGCTTGTCAAATGTCCGCGTATGCACGCACACGCACACACACACACACATATATATTCAATAGTTGATCATAGAACTTATGACCTCCTCAATGAAGTGACAAGCTTTAGAATGAGGAATTTGATAGAATAGGTCTGTTGTACTCAAATCATGGTCTTAGTTTGTTCTCAAATGCTGTTTGGGACATGCAACTTTTATAGGAAAGTAAAACAAAAAGAGAAGGAAAGAAAATAGGAAATAGGTCCTTGTATTTTCTTGTCTTGGTAGCTAAGGATAGATGAAAAGAATGTGGAAGGCCAAAATTCAAAAAGCATGCCCGTGGGTCAATTTGAATCAAATTGCATACTTGTTGTTGAGGGGTATGTTTCCATCCCCTCAAATTTGTGAAGTTAATCTAGTCAAACCTATACTAATTTTTTTTTCATATTATATTAAAATATTTTTAATTCACTTAATACCTTAATTTTATATATAGATATTAATCTGATAGTTTTTGCAAATCCTCCCAAACCCCTTCTCTTCCACCTTTTTCCCTCAACCAAAACCCTAACCCCACCAACACCAGCGACTGCAACAACAGAACTTCTATCTCCACCAACCTTGCCATTAATTCAGCTGAAGCAAACTACCTCCACATTACAACCTCCACTGGTGGTCACATAACCACCACATCCGAATCCTCTCTGTTACAACAACGACACGATTGCGGCCCAATCGAGAAAGAACCCAACCCTCCAATCAACATCAAAACCATCATGAACACCACCAACAGAGAACTTCAATTGGCAAACCCATAACCCATACCAACAGAGAATAACCACCTCCGCCCAGACCCCAATCCTCCACAAAACCCAATACGGAAACAACTGCCCCCTAATCAGAACTCAATTCGACTCAACACAAGTGAAACACAACCAGCAACTTTCAATTTCTCCATACCCAAAAAATCGCAACCCGAAACCCACTGTCAAATCGAACCCAATTTCAGCCTCCTAATGAAATGAAAAAACAGTTTCCGCCATCAGACAAATAAAGGGAAGTGTACATGGAGGGTTCCTAAGTGATCAATCTGTGTAGAACAGTATTTTTGGTGGGTGTGATGAGTTGATAGTGGTGGCATTCGTGCTACTGTTCGTTTTGTCTGTTGTGATGGTGCTAGTAGGGGAGAAGAAGAAAGTTAGGCAGTATAAGGGATATAATAGTATGAGATTACTTTTACTTCCTGGGTGATTTGATTCGGTGATGGAAACATACCGCTGTTTCCATTTTACCACTATTCATTGGGTCACTTTGATTCAGTGATTTGATTAATAAAACGATGCAATAATTTGGTAATGTTTTACTCTACAACACCATGAAAAAATTACCAAAAAATTACATCAGTTTGCTATCCCGGGTCAAAGTGACCTGGTTACGGAAGAAAAAGTCAAACGTGGAAAAGGGATTGAGAACAGAGGTAGTAGTATTTTGGCAATTTAAGATAATTGATAGATTTATAAAAACAAATATCAAAATGGTAAAAAGGCACTCACCTAGTCACCTATTCCAGTTCATAGTTTTGTTAGACTTTTCAGGCAACAACTGAGACTTTGTGATTTGATTAGCAAAACGTCACAAGAACTTGTTAAAGTTTTCACAATGTTGTATACTTAACTCTACAACAATATGACCCTAAAAAAAAAAACTCTACAACAATATGAAATGGACACGTTCTTGTATCGCTTTGGCACTCAAATAACCTAATCAAAATTGTTGCCTGAAAAGTCAAACATGACTCTTAAGCAGAGTTACCAGAAATCGCTCAACAGGGTGCGATCTGCGATCTAGATCGCGCGATCCGAATTCGGGATCATCCGCGATCCAGATCTTTGTTTCTGGCGATCCCAACTTTTCACACATAGACCTAGGTATTTTAATATCATTTACTCTCTGACCTATAATTTCATCAACTAATTCACATCGTTACCCCCTACCTTTTCTTATGTATGATGGAATAACCTACAAAATTTTACCCGATAATAAATCAATAGTACTAGGCAACACTAATATGAGTATGTATTTGGCACAACGTTCCCAAAAAGCATTTTTCAAACCAGACAAGCTAATCTTGTTCCAACTAATCGCTCCGAAGAAGCCTAAGCCTACCCCTGGCGAACCGCATTCCTAGCAGACCGCGAATCGCGTTCCCGATCCCGTTCCGCAAACTACTACGTTCCGCGATCCTGGTAGCCTTGCTCTTAAGATGGAAAGGAGGGAGTAACAGAAAGGGAATGGAAAATTGTAAACTTACCCCTCAACCACAAGTATGCATTTTAATCAAAAGTGAACCATAGATATGCAAAAAGTGGTTTCTGGAAGGCGGTTTGTTCCGGTTCGTGGAACGGGAACGCAGAACGCCATACCCTATGGAATTCGGTTTGCTAAGGGTAGGCCATAGGCTTCTCTGGATACCTTTATAGGAGTTTTACCATTTATTTGCATCATGAAGTATAAAGGAGCTCAATATGTGCAATATTTGAAGTTGATCCTGTCGAAATAGATGTTACTTGGCAAATCTAAATTTAATTTCCCCTTCAACATAAATACTTCAGTTTTTAGTTGAAAATAGTGAAAAAAAATTGGATCTCCAGATTAAGCGATCTGTGATCACTGGTGTTCTAAGTTTCGGAACGCGTGAACCAATTCTCAATTCGCGGGGGTACGATTGAATTGTAGTAACACTGATTCAGGGTCAACCACAGGTATGTTTTTTGAAATTTGGCCAAAATAGAATGATCTATATATATATATAGATATAGATATAGATATATACACAGCTATGTTGCTCGGAGACTCCATCAGGGGTGCCGTTCCCGTTTCGGACACTCAGAAACATGTCGGAAACTCGGACACACCTGAACGATGTTTCGGAAACTCCACCTGGTGTTTCCGAATATTACTGATAAGAATGTGGCCCGAAATTCCTGGTTCCATTTGGGGGAGACGTAGAGAAAGAGAGTTGGACAAAGTTGCTAATCGATTTACCAAACCAAATCTGATTATTCTTGCTTCTCTTCTTCTTTGTTTTCTTTGTCAAAGAGATAGTGCGGCTAGGGTTGGTGAAGACAGTTTAAAGATGAAAACATGAGACAGCTCACCTCCACCTCGTGTATTTTTCAAAATTTTGAAAAAACACCCTGATAATTTGTATGTTATGTGTTGCTATCTTTTGGATGCTAAGCTTCATTCGACTCTTGCAATGGATATAGTTTTAAATTTGTCAATTACTTTAAGTTTTGAATTAATACACACACATACATACATATGTATGTATGTATGTATGCGGCGTGTATATACATGTATATAGATGTATATATGCGGCGTGTCCGTGTCTCCTGATTTCTTAAAATTTGGCGTTTCGGCGTCTCTGTCTCCTGCCGTACCCGTCTCCGTCTCCGTTTCCATGCAACATAGATACGCAGTCTACTTAATTTCAAGTTCTCCCACATCTCTTGGTATTAAAACAAGAGTTTTCCAACTATTTAATATTTCCAGCACTAATCCATTACACACAGACCAACCACCCACTTCTCCCAAGCAGACACCGCTGCCACAAATTTTCACTACATGACACTGGTGTGTTAAGTTGGATACTTTGGTTTTAAATTTTTAGTAAACTAAAAAGTAAAAACCAAGGTGTTTGGATACACATTTTTAAAAAAATCAAAACCGGTCGTGGTCGTTGTTAGCAAACCAGGGTCTTGGTTAAGGAAGGAGGTCCTGGCATGTTTACCGACCACTGAGTATTTGCCACGGAGCAAAGTTGTGAAAAAATAGCTAAATCCATGTATTTTGGATTCCAAAACCAGGGTGACCGGTGTAGAACCACGGTCAGGGTTGGTTTGTTTTTTCTTGGATTCCCAAACTCTAAAAACTAGTTTTCTGTTTCTACAAAACCAAGTTACCCAATCACCACCAGTGCTCCCACAACAGAATTGCCGCCATTATGAAAATTGAGGTCCTCCTTCATTTTCTCTAAATCAAGTTGGCAAATTGACAACCACCAGTCCACCATCATATCCAAAACTGCCACAACCTCCGTTGCTGCCGCCACCACTGTCGTTGTTCGAGCCATCCCAACTTCTTAGAAATCAAGCTAAGGAGAAAGGGAGAAACATGTCAATCAGAACTCACAAACGATGATTTGATGACAGTGTCTAATTGATCTAAGTTTTGAGAGGAGCGGTACTTCATCTACACGGTCCTTTCCTCTTTGCAAGTTCCAAACTAGCTCTTATTTCTTATTTTCTTTGTAGTTATTTTCTTTTTCTGATCTAAATTTATATGCTTGTGCAGAGTCTGAACCCGCCAGTACTGGTGTTTGTTCAGGACAAGGAACGTGCAAAAGAGCTTTACAAAGAGTTGGCTTTTGATGATGTGAGAGCTGACGTTATACATGCTGATCTGAATGAAATACAGGTAATTTATGTTTCATTATAGTTCAAATAAATCAGGCCAGCGCTCTGAGTACTTCATTTTCTGATGCAAAGTAAGTAGTTGTTGGTGGACAATTACCCAGAGTTTTCTCATAAGTTCCTGCTAAACTGCAGAGGGAAAATGCTGTTGACAACTTCAGGGCTGGAAAAACGTGGGTGTTGATTGCTACCGATGTCATTGCTCGGGGTATGGATTTCAAAGGCGTCAACTGTGTGATTAACTATGATTTCCCTGGCTCTGCATCATCATACATTCACAGGATTGGTACGATATCGATTCCTTAAGACTGCTTAGCATGTGATTAAATATATTTTACTAGTGCGCTCTGTGATGGAAACACGTCAATGTGGTACAACAGGGGTTCGGTTGTGTGGTAAACCCTAACACTTTGATTGGTTGACCTTTTCAGGTCAATTTTGATTATTGTCCGCCATACTACCATATTTAATTCTGCAAATAATCTCAAATGTGTAGGCAAAATTACCTGGGTGTACCTCGTCTTATGTCCCCGTTGTAATGAATATTTTCTCCCCGTGATGGGGGAATATTTTCTCATTTTAAACGTTTTCACCAAATTATTTCTTCTTGCCACCTCACTGGGGGCTTAATAAACAAATTCAGTTAGGTTTTATAGTTACAAAATGCTAAATATGTGTCCGACACTGTAAAAAAGTGTATTATTTTGTCTGAAACTCGCCGTTCGTTGTCTTATTATTACTGTTAGTTGGGGGGTTTGCTAATTATTTGTGTGCCTTCTTCCAAAATAAATAGGGCGTTCTGGGAGAGCTGGTCGGAGCGGAGAAGCTATAACATTATATACAGAAGCTGATATTCCATATCTGAGGAATATAGCCAACGTGATGGTGTCTTCTGGCTGTGAGGTTCCATCTTGGATATTGGCCTTGCCCAAAAAGAAATGGAAGAAGCACACACCACGCAGAGATTCTATTTTACCCAAACTAAAGGACGACAAGAAGAAACAGTGAGTTGCGACGGCAAGGCTGCTGCTGCTTGGAATGCGTGCATTCTACGAGAGAAGTCTTGTACTATATATAATCTTTCTGAAACATCATCAGTTTTGACAAGTGAGCTTGATTTTAGTTATCTCGTAGGCAAAGTCCTTTTAGGTAGTTTTAGCAGCAACCAAATCTTTTTATGGAGAAATGTGTTTGCTGCCATGTTGTCTAAGTTCTCGTCCTGTTCCGTTGTAGACGGGTTCTGAAAGCCCAGAGCGTAACCTTAATATGTTAAGATACGTGTAGTGAGTGAGATGTTCAAAGATTAACAGTAACTAGTAATCTTAAGCTGGTGTTGGTAATGCTGGTTACTTAGTGGGATTGGAGATTAAAAGTAGTCTTTGTAGTATATAGTGAACTAGTGATGTATTTTTGACATCAATGCCAATATTAATATTTTCTCTGCTGCTGTTAAATTCGGTGAGTTAGTTAATGTATTGCCCAAACAGGCAGCCTGAACAGTACACTAATGCGATTATATTTGTCCCCAGGAGTTGCAACTTGTCATTCGCAACAAGGTTATTTAAATTCCTGGGGACAAATGCACTGGACGCCATCAACTTGCAACCTGGTTTTCTTCTTTCAAAATTTGATATTAGATCTATACAAATGCTGTATGTTTCTTTTTAAATGACGTAAAAACTTACAGTCGCTATTCTTCGGGTGCGCACAGGGTGAACGCCACTCTAGTGCAATAACTTGTAAACAACATAGGTTGTCCTAAAGTTCGAACTCATGCAAATGCGAACCCGACCAACTCGATTACATTTCGAATAGTTGAGTTAAGATTTCTTGTTGTGATTTTAAGATAATTGTATTTCAGAATGATGACATCACTCAATCCAATACGAGTTTATGTTGTTTTATGAAGCCATGAATCAAGTTCGAACACATGTAAATGCAAACCCGACCAACACAAGTTCATGTGAAATGTGTTACTCCCAAAAAAATTGAGAACGACTTATCATCATCCACAATCACTGCTGTACCGTCCCTGTCCCATGCCTTCAATCTACTCCTACAAAGTTTTGTCTATTGACTTCCATGAAGATTTACCCTTTCCAACATTTTGATATCACATTTAAAAATAAAATAAAATAATTTCTTTTGGATGTCATGAAATCAAAATGTAGAGAAACACAGACGCAAAGGAAAATAAATTTTAAATAAAAGAAAAAAGTACAAATATAACGATCACGATGGGACTCGAACCCATAATCTCCCGCTCCGGAGGCGAGCGCCTTATCCATTAGGCCACGCGACCATTTGATGTTCACATTTCTGATTAAGATGAACTTATTAAGGAATTCAGGGCTCCCTCCTCTTGCAATTGTTCATAAAGGTCTCCATCAACCACTAGTTCATAGAGGTCTCCATTAAGCACTGGCATTACACTACTTTTGCAGGGATACGCAGTCCATTGGTGATTACACTACAGTTCTTATGGCACGTGTGATTTTTCGTACTAGCATGATTGAATTAGATTGGACTTAACTAGATATTTCGGCTATGATATGATTTGACTAGCTAAATTATAATTAATAATGTGATTGTTTTTGTTTTTTTTTTTTTAGAATAAAGTTTGAATTATTAGAAGCCGAAAGGCTCTAAATCTTTCGCTATTACATCAATCGCCCAAGAGGGCTTCTGAGTAATCAGACAAACTAAGCTTGATTTGCACGCCATTTGGGCAAAAAGGTGAGCAACCTCATTTCCAGATCTGGAGACATGTTGCACACGGTAATCTTCAAGCTTAGTTATTTGGCTGAAAATTTTGTCCACCAACTCCTTTATTTGGGTGCTGACATCCTCAAAACTTCTTCTCATTTTCCATCCTCGCAAAATGTCAGTAGCTACCAGGCAATCCGATTCGATGATTAAACGAGCACAGTCCGCCCCAAATGCCAAGTCGAGGCCGTCTTTTATCGCTTTAAGCTCCAGCATTAGGACTGAACTGTGTGGTTCAGTTGGTAAGTGTCTTCCTGCAATAAATTCTCCATTGGCATCCCTTAGAACAGATCCCAAACCCGCTGCTGCTGATGTCCTATTCAATGTTGCATCGCTGTTTAGCTTCACCCATCCGTCTGGAGGTCTCAACCAGTGTTTTAGCCGTGACTCTGCTGGTGGTTGCACTAGTTTACTTGCTGCCCAATTCTGCTTGAAGAAACGAAGGTGTTCTTCTACCCTATCCTTCATAGCTTGGATAGTGAAGTCTTCCCCTCTAAAATGTATTGCATTCCTTGTATACCAAGCAAACCAAACTCCGATCACCCACCGTTCTCGTTGTTCTATACTTGCTGTCATGAGGACCGATTCCATCCAATTTTTGGCGTTCTGACCATTTCTTCCGAGCTTCTCATCCCCTAATACCAGGTTCCAGAATTGATCTAGTACAATACAATTTGTGAAGAGGTGATCCTCTGTTTCAAACGCCGACTCACAAAAACAACAATCCCCGGCTATTGACATTCCCCTTCGCCGTAACTTCGCCACCACTGGGAGTGA
This sequence comes from Linanthus parryae, assembly GCA_023055425.1. Taxonomy (NCBI): domain Eukaryota; kingdom Viridiplantae; phylum Streptophyta; class Magnoliopsida; order Ericales; family Polemoniaceae; genus Linanthus; species Linanthus parryae. Next base: position 118,826,846 of record JALGPY010000004.1, on the reverse strand, counting down.
AGTGTTCCACAATCTCGAGGAGGTGTAGAGCACTTTCTTTGGTATTTTTAGAGCCCATAGATTCCGTAGCCATTGTCTATTCATTCCAGCAGAGGATTCGTCATGTTGAGAATTGAGTTCTTTTTGGAGTCTATATCCAGAAGCAACCGAGTAAACTCCGGATTCAGTGTGTAACCAGTATCTAGAATCCCCCTCCCCACTAGCTGGGATCGAAATCTTCATTATTTCCTCCACGTCAAGCTCCCAAAAATGTGTCCGCAACTTCATCTCGTGCCAGCGGCCATTCTCGATAAAATGCGAGACCTTTAGAGTAACCTCATCGGGAGTAGGAGTAATCACTTTGTAACCTTGTGGACGCATGATCCACCTATCACTGAACGGGTTGATAGTTTGGCCGTCTCCCATTTTGCAGAAAGTACCCTTTTGAATAAGATCGCGGCCAATCAAAATCCCCCGAAACCGTATGAAATCGATCATTTGGCCTTTGCTTCCATTATTGAACTTCCCCTGTAATATTTATGCTGCAATACTCGGTTCAGGAGGCCATTTGGGTGGTGAGCTAATCTCCAGGCTTGCTTAGCCAGGAGAGCGACGTTGAAGTTATGCAAATCTCGAAAACCCAAACCCCCTACTTCCTTATCTTCTTTTAAGCGATCCCAGCTAATCCAGTGCATCGCTCTCTTCTCCTTAGTGTCTCCCCACCAAAAGTTCCTTATCAGTTGTTCTATATCGTCACATATGACTTTGGGAAGCAGAAAACAACTCATTGCGTAGTTCGGGATAGCTTGAGCGATTGCTTTGATGAGGATCTCCTTACCCGCAGCTGATAAAGTCTTTTCCTTCCACCCTTTCAACACCGCACTAATTCGTTCGACAATCTTCTGGAACATTGCACTTTTATGCTTGCCGAAGCTAGTGGGCAGACCCAAGTACACGTCGTGGGTGTCTACCACTTTGACTTCACAAAGTCCACCCAAACATTGCTTCTCTAACTCACTTACGTTGCATGAAAAAACCATTGCTGACTTCTCGAAATTCAGCAATTGCCCTGACGCCACTTCATAAGTTTTCAGCATATGTAAAAGGCTAGATAATTCACTTGTCGTCGCTTTAGTAAAGATAAGGCTATCATCAGCAAAAAATATGTGGGACACGGCCGGTCCACCACGTGAAGCTGTGACACCCGAAATTTTACCTTCCTCTACTGCATGAGTTAAATTCCTGGATAAAGTTTCACTAACCAGAAGAAATAAATAAGGAGAGAGCGGGCATCCTTGGCGCAAGCCTCTTTCGGGGACAATGTGGCCCTCCACCTTACCGTTTATGATTACACTATAGGTTGCCGTGGTTACGCAACGCATGACGACTTCAATCCATCTGTAGCTAAAACCCATACGCTCCATTACGGCTCTTAAGAAATCCCATTCGGCTCTGTCATACGCCTTGCTCATATCCAATTTTAAAGCCGCAAAACCCTCCCTCCCTTTCTTCTTCTTCATGGAGTCCAGCAATTCAAAAGCAGTAAGAATATTATCACTAATCAAACGCCCGGGCACAAAGGCGCTTTGATTCTCCGATATTAATTCCGACAAAATAGGCTTTAGCCTATTCGCTAGAACTTTTGTAACCAACTTATAAATAGTTGAACAAAGTGAAATAGGACGAAAATCTGCAACTTTCCGTACATGTTTAATTTTCGGAATCAATGCTATAAGTGTGTGATTGAAATCTGAAATATCTCCCTCTTCATTGAGTACTTTCAAGCAAATCTCGGTCACTTCGGTTCCAATCGTCGGCCAAAATTTCTGATAGAATAGTGGGGGAAAACCGTCAAGGCCTGCCGTAATCTCTTCTGCCGTATACGGGACTTCAAGCCGAGCCCTATTCTCAGAACTGAGTATTTCTTCAATAGGATCCATCAAACTCCCCATGTCTGCGCGCATTGGGTTAGTCGATTTAAAAATATCAGAAAAATAATTCTCGAAATTTTTTGTAACCTCGCCTTCATCTTCTACCCATATCCCAGCTTGATTTTCGATGCCGCTGATGCTATTTCTAGCCCGTCGAATACTCGCTTTCCTATGAAAAAACTTGGTATTATTGTCGCCTTGTTTCAACCACAACAACCGTGACCTTTGCCTCCAAAGTATTTCCTCTTGTTCAAGGAGATTTGCTATCTCCTTTTTACATTCCTTTGTTTCCGCTAGAACTTCATCACTCTGTGGTCCCAAAGACAACTTGGCAATCTGATTTCGAAGCCCCTTCATTCGGTGTTTAATGTTGCCGAAGCTTGTTTTGTCCCACTGCTTCAGTTCTTGTGCTACCTTGGTGAGTTTTTCTCGGACTCCCCCTGTGGTCGAGCTCCAGTTTGTGTTCACAACCTCACTGCAGCTTTCGTTTTGCAACCATACCGATTCAATGTGATTGGTTTTTGTGCAGTGTTAATTCATAATTAAGGTAGACAAATAATAAACTCTATCTAATACCCTTCCTTATGTTGTTAGATGGTTACTAACTTGTGGGATTTAAACATCATTTTTCACTATTTAGTACTGATATTAAAATTAAAGAGCAACCAAATATAATTTTAAATAGTACATGGACTAACAAACTATATATATTTAATCAAATTCCAACTAATACTGCTAATCTTGAAAAACCGACAGCACCCTAAACACATTGGGGTTGCTATAGCTGACAGTAATGGGTATTTGGGCTTAACCAATTGGGATGTGGACGTCTATCTTCTATTAATTGTTTCCGTGGGCCGAGCCGGTCGTAGGGGATGACCCAAGACCGGTGGTCCGTCTTCAGCCGTCCGAGCCGGACCGATACTCCATTGCAAGTTCTATTTTCTCGGGGATATTTAACTCAATTTAACCCCTATTTTAGAATAGAAATGCCAGAATTTTTTGTTTTTGTTTTGATTTTTAAAAAAATATGCTATGTATGAACATAGATATAATAAAAACAATATGATTTATAGAAGAATGATTAAAGAACACAAGGTCATGCTTAATAGCTTTCACAATAATTGCCCCAAGGCAGCAGAGAAGAGAAATAGAAGTTCGATGAAAAGAAGTTCGATTCTTACTGAATACCAGAAAGAATTCAACAATGAAGTAATACTGAGAAAGAAAAAATAGACCAATCCTTTTTTTTGGAGGAAAATGTTAGACCAATCTTTAAGAGGTTACTATGTCAGAGCTAGAAGAAAAACTAAACTGGCATATCTGCACCAAAGCTGCTGCTTACCAGGATAGAAATTGCTAAATGATAAAATTTGATCGCTCGCTAATGCATCTTAACTGGAACTTCAACCTCTCGGTGTAGCATTCCTGTGCATTTGTTAATGCATAAATGAAGCCATGGTTTCCGTTAAGCCTCGTCTCTAACTCGCCTAATAAAGAGAAATGTGCAGGTAATAATAAATATCCTGAAATGTGCATGCAAGCTTTTTAACAATCAATCTCTGCGAACTTCAACGGAAACCAACACGGTAAACACAGAGCAGCGAAGAAACCATGCACGAGCCCATTATCCACCTTGTTTGGTACAAAAGGAGGATCAAAGACCCTAGAGAAGTAGCCTAACACTACCAATACCTTCTACATCTAAATGTAACAGATCATGACAGTACAAAGGAGGCAAAAACAAAAACTTCTCAAAGCTAACACTATCACAGTGCTTAGCCACAGTATTCACTTCTCTCCAACCATGAGTGATCACAGTATTAGAAGCAAGCAAGAGCTCCTGAATTTTGCAGATTTGATGCCAAAGAGGGTGCTTATCATCCGTTTTCTTATAGATGAGCTTCCACGATGCTTTAGCAACCAGAGCTTTATTGAAACTACCCAATTTTCTAAACCCCAAGCCCCCTCTATCTTTACGCACAGACGTCCCCTATAATAAACTTAGGTAGAATAGTAGTCTGCTTATGAATAGCCTGAAGCACTGATTGAATCAAAGTAGTTCACCTGCAAGAGATAGCTGAGAAGCTTTTCCACCCAGTCAATTTCTTCTGCACCTTCTCCGACTATTATTCACCTTTACACACAACTTAACATGACTAAACACAAACTTACCGGCCATTGAACTTCTAAAGAAGCAAAGTTGAGATAAATTAAAGCATAGTAGACATTTTCACACAATGCTAACATAAAGATAGCAGGGAAGAAATGATGTATTCAACTTTCAAGTAGTATATATAACGACACAAGATATCCAGTAAAACGGGTGTGTATATCCTCGAATCTACATAGGTCGAGTAATAAATCAAACCAATACCAGAAGCAACCCCCATCCAGGAACTTTCATCAGCAATGTGTTCCTATCCCCTTGCCTTCTTTGACATTATTGAAGATATTCAACAATTCACGAGCCACATCCTCCGGATGACAATTCACATACGTCTCCAGAAACCGGTCCTCAGTCATCCCCAACGTGGTAACCATCTCGGACCCTTGAATCCGAGGAACAAGACCCATTTCCTCCATCTTCCCGGCCAAGACACCGCGAGGCCTCAACACAAGCTCTAAATCAAGTGTCACCAATCCCGGGTTTTCAACAACCACACTAGCCGGCAACTCAATCTCCCCCATTATAAATCCCAATTGCCTACGGATTTCACCAACGGACAGCGCCATCGCGCACGGGCTCCGTCCCCAGAGCCCCAAAACCTCGGTTTCACTAAACCCAAACCCCCTAAAACAATCCAATTTAGCACTAATTACCTCACTGTGATACATTGCAAACAACCTAACCACACATTTATACAATTTGGAGTCCTTATAAACGCCAGTCCTGCGAATGTATTCGACTTTCTGGTCATTCAAATTGGACGATGAAATCAATGCGGGTTGAGTTAGAAGCATCTCGATGAGTTCGTTTCCAGTGAGACCCAGTTTCTCAAATTGGGAAACTACAGGTTTGATTCTGTTGACGTCGAGTGTGATTAAAAGTGGGGTTTTCTTGAGTGCTAAGGAGAGGTTTTGGTTAGATCCGAATAGGGTTTGGAGATAATTGACGCGAGCAGAGAAGGTGTGGTCGTCGAGGTGGGTTAAGAACTTGGGTCGCAGAGTTACGAGCTTTATTAGATCGGAGCATGTGAATCCGAGACTAGTAAAGAGGGTGAGTTTGGATTGAAGCTTACCGATTTCGTGGGTGGGTAGTTTTGATAGATCGGCTTCGGTGCAGCCCCATTTCCGAAGAGCGTCGAGAGATGGCGAGTCTTGAAGGTCTGGTTTCTGGGTTTCGGTGAAGAATCGGATGAAATTGGATTTTGGGGAGTTTGAAGGGAGAGGATTGGATGGAACCCGAAATTGGGAGAGTATGTTAGACCAAGATTTCATATTGGTGTGAAACGAGAGGGTAGGAAGAGAACCAGAGCGGCATCCATGGAATTTTATAGGACATAAAAACCTCCTTGTTCTTGTTGTCATAATTTCTCTAAAGTATTTTTAAGAGAAAATTTGGCTACTGTTCCTCAAAATAAAAAGGAGAAAGAAAATTTGGCTAGTGTAATGAATAATGATACATGATTTTATTTTTATTTTTTTGAGAATTACATCATTACTCCCCCACTTTCTTTTACTACTATGGGTTCTTTTTTTTTCCTCAAACAATTTACAGTAAAACCTCAATAAATTAATACTAGATAAATTAATAGTCTCGGTAAATAGTTTGTCCAGTCCCAAGTTGGGACCAGTACAAAATTAGACCCCAATGGATAAAATAATAAGATAATAACTTTTTTGAAATCCCAGTGTACATATATTAGTCCCAACGAAACTATAAATTAATAATTACTAAAATATCTCAAATTCTAAAATATCTCAAATTTGCTAGTTTGACCGCTTCTGTTAAGTGATTCGAGGCACAAACTAAAAAGACTTATAATGTATTATTTCTTTCTCAATATATATATTTTTTTATCATTGGATCGCCCGTTTTACACAAATTCTAGATCGGGCTCTACAAATTATATGGCATGGAGTTGAATTTCTCTACGAGTCGTTCACTCCTAGGTAAATGGGAACACAAGACAGGAGAAGCACTTGCTCGGGATGTACTTGAGCCACCGTGTGAGTGCCAACTTGCGGACTCTGATGAGTTTCTAGATGTAGTTGAATTTCGTATGATCGTGATAGGGTAGCAACATTTGAATTCAAACACGTTAGCGAAGGCCTATTACATGAATAGCCACAGGGAATTCCATATGAACATGGACAAACCAAAAAAAATAAAATAAAAATAATAATAAAAAGTGGCTCACACTCGCATAAGGTAGCCAAGAAGATGAAGAAGTTGGTCAACATAAAGAGACTAAACATGGAGTTCCAAGATAGAGACATGATGCTCGCGAAGCATGATCCATAGAAACAGAAGTGCACGCGTGGCCTTTACAAAGGGATAACATTGTAGTACATGGTTCCGTTTCAGAGTGTTTAAGAAGATCATGAGTGATTCTTACCGCGTGGAGTTACTGGTCGGGTTCCATATATGCAATGTGTCCCGTGCAAGTAACTTGAAACCTTACCACGAGGATGAAGAATGTGCGAGACATTCCCAGTCAATACTTTCAATGGTATATGTCAATAATGAATTTGACGAGGATGTTGAAGAGATCATTTTCGAGCGGGAGATGTGAAAGAAAGGGATGCACAAGCACACCGAGTACATGTTTTTTTTATTTGGAAGGGACTAGAAAAGACGGAGGCAACGTCTGAAATGGATGACTCTTTATGGAAGGACAAGGAAATGATCGATCGCTTCCATCAAGCAAGGAGGACATTCCAAATTGAGTGGGGGATAATGAAATGAGATGACATGTTTCATGGCTAAATGTCCCAATTTGCTAGCCCCTGACTAATCCAAGACCACATATTCATTAGTTTTCTAATACTTAGCAGAGTTCTCTATAATTATGTACATAGTGTGTATGTGGAACCTTCTTGTATAAAGGTCTCCGCGTAAGAAAGTAAGAATCTTTCAGGCTATCAATCTTCACCGTTAGATTATAGATCATTAAGAACCCTCCAAAGGGAGAAGCTCGCCTATATATAGAAGCGGTATCAATTTACATCCTCACTTCAAGCAATGTAAATATACCACAAAAAAAAGGTGATGTGTCACTTCCACAATGGATGTGAGAAGTGCAATTCGTTTCATACCACAAAAAGAAATAGAAAGAAAGATTCAATAAGAGAGAAAACAATCAAAACAAGATCGTACCCAACCGTGACCCCACAGTCAACATGTACTTCAAGAGATTTAAAAAAGAGATTATTATAATAAAGGCAATAAATCAAAAATATTTACTATAAAGGCAAGAACGGTAAAATAATTATTGAAAGGCGATCTTGTAGAAAACTATTTACTGAGAAGGCATAAACATGAGATCCATCACCACAACTGACATTTGCACCATTCCTTTTGCAAAGAAAATATGAAAGCACCTTCACCTGCGTAAAATGCTATACTCATAGCATTTTACGCTGGTGAAGCTAGAGAAGAATCTCATATTCGACAGAAGTCTACAACTCTCACTCAGCATTTGAATGTCGTTATTCATAACAATTGGTGGTTTTGCATGATCCAAGATTTCTTACTTAACTATCTTGGTGCTACGGTTGTTGTCATCTTGGTTATGGAGCCTTTCTTTTCTAGTAATTTAAGGCATGATAATTCAACATTAGGGTGGGCGGAGATGCTGAGCAATCATCAAGGATATCATAGTAGTGTTATCTCTTCATAATTACAGGCTCTGGGAACTCTTTGTATTAGCTCAAGACGGCTTAATTGACTTAGGTATTTCTTCGCTCATACGTTTTCCAGGCATCTCAGGTTTAGTATCATCTAAAAAATAATACTCATAAAATCAGTGGTTTGCATCACCGCCATTTCCAGCTCTTGAATTGCAGGACCTGTAAGTCTATTATGAGTAATATAAAATTAAGCTATTTTTCATAGAACTCGTAGTCTAGCCCTCGGGTGTCTCGGGTTCGAGACCCAACATGACAAGAAAATAAACACTTTTTCATAGAAATGATGCCACGAAAGCAGCAAAAACTTATCACCTCTCTCTAGAGTGTCAAAATCTATAAACAAATCCGCTACTTTAACGAGGCCCCGTTTGTCTAACCCCTAATTAATCACTATAAAGCCAAAGTTGTTAACGAACCGAAACAAACAGAGCCTAATTAGACTAGTTCGTCCTCTTCTTCTAGTGTCATACGCCTCTTCAATTAGGAAGACAAAATTTACATTAATACAAATAAATTTTGAAAAGAGAGATTAATTTATGTAATCTCTAGAGTTTGAGACGAGAAAAAATTCATGGAAGTACGCACTTTAAACTATGTTGTCCAAGCTTTAGGCATTGACCTGTGGGAGGAAGAATCATAGGAAGTATGAACAATGGAGTAGCTCACAGTTTACATCCATTTTCATGGACCAATGTGTTGGGTTTTGATGCAGGTTACGCAGAAATTAATCCTGCTCAAATCCCACCAAAGATCACAGGAAGAGCCTACATAACGATAGTGAGGGATTAAAGTATCTACATACCTTTGGGTTCTCCTGTGATGACTTCTCACGTGAAATAGTATTCACGTCTCTATGGATAGTCCACTCCTAGGATTGAATCCAGATCCTTCAAACCTTTGTACTAGCTATGATCCTAGGTTTTGCTCTCTCTCCTTGCTTCTCTCTCCCACTCAATGTGTTATGAGCATTAGTGTGGGAAGGAAGCTAGGAGTGTCCTTTATATAGTCCAACAACTCCTTGTTGACTGCATAAAAGCCCATATCCTAATCATGTCCATACACGAGTTAGTCCAACTTGCAAATTAGTCCTACTAATTTTGCAAGTAGTTGCGTATTGATCCTTCTAATTAATTAATAATATTAATTAATTCCCATGTCCGGTGTAATCCACAGGGAGTGTGACCCCATAGGTTTCTAAGTAGTTGGTAGTAAGAAGTACTAACATGGAGCGGCCTCTAGCAAGACATCCACGCTACCCAACTAATAGAAATAGTCATCCGACAAACCTTGTGCCCAATGTTCATGTATTGTGTCCCTTTGTCTCCATATCCGGATTGGACACGAGACATATTAGTCACACTCGTATATCCAATCCATAGTTCCCCCGATCCTGGGAATGTGCTTATCCATGCAGATAACATCAATATCTCCATATTGATTTATCTGAGTCTGGCCAGACATTCTATAAGCACCATCCCTCGAGCGGCCCATGGATATTTACTCCTATTATGTGGGAGGGACAAATCATGTCCACGTCACTACGATCTCTAAGCTTGCTTCCTATCATGCCCGATAACTACCTTTATGGTTACCCAGTTACGGTGTAACGTTTGATAATATCAAAGTATGATATTTCACAACTAGAGTATCTAGTGACTTCAAGTCTAAGGATTACAATACCATTAGCACTACGATAAGTGATTGTGACTTTGACATAATCTAATGTATCATTCTCGTAGTCGGTCAATCCAGTATGCCATTACTCTTAATGCATACCCATGTGCTGGATCGTGATATCCCTATATCAATCCAACCCCATACTAGTCTATAGTTGATTGTCCTGTTAATCAATATAATCGACTTGGGATATTTAAGAATATAAAATTTATATTCTAAGGACTTCATTCATGTTAATATATCTCCATATCGATAACATAATGAATAGTAATTCCATACATATTTGTCACGATAAATTAATTGTCTCTAGGGCACAATTCCAACAGTCTCCCACTTGCACTAGAGTCAATCTCCTACATCTTATGCCTATTTATCTAGCGCGGCCCTCATGCTTTCACTGCGCGAGGTAAGAGAGACAACTATTGTAACGACCCGGGATCTCGATTCAGGGTTAAAGAGACAATCGATGACAAAGAGTAGAAATAAGATTACGAATATTACATTTTAGTTAATAAATACAACAATCTTAAGAAGATAAGTTTACAAATATAATGTGTTTGAAATAACCTATGTTATCTACTAAGTGATCTAACTTAAACTAAACGTCTTCGTATCGGTGCGCGTTTCATCCCCCACCTTTAGTGATGACCTGCGGTTTTAAAATGGCAAAAGTCGACGCAGTTTTGAAGAAAATAATCAGTAAAAACTGAGTAAATACACACTACGACATGTAAAGCAATGAGAGGCACGCAAGCATAGGTTTAAATAAACCAAGAGATTTGAAACATTAATAAGTAAGAGAGTTTGGAATTTATGAACAATTATAAGTAACCACGTAGCAAGAAATTTTTAACTTTAAAACTTGAATAAACCACGAGTATTATAGGAATTCATAAACCAGTAGAATCTCCAAAGTAAACAAGTTTCTTTGAACTGATAAAAATATTGATTCACGAGTGGATACTGTTTTTCAACTCATTTATTTCGATTAAGGCATATCTAGAGCCACAAACAACATCAATAGAGTAGACAACTTTCTTTCAAGTTCAATTAAACATTAGTTTTAGCTGAGGCATGTCCAGAGCCACCAGAATGATCGATGTAAACAGAGGGATCACGAAATAATCACAAAGAGTTCCTTCTAGGGTCTATCAAACCCTATTTCACCCGAGCGTTAAGGGAGCCCATTCGTCAACCCCGCTCAAAACATTAGCTAAAAGGCCTTAAGTGTCGACACCCCTATACCTAGTTACCCTTACAAGTATAAGTAGCACTCTATAGCTCTGTAAACCCCTTGGCATCAATATCTTGATACATTTTGGCTCATCGGGGGCGGATTTGTGAACATCAAAGTTCTATCCAATAATAAGAAGCATTGCTTCAATGGTCTTAGCCATAAGAAAAGGGAGGATCGCTTGGCGCCTCCCATTAATAACAGTACTCTGTACATCGTCCTAAGTCTATTAGAGGTATTTTATTTCTTCTCTTTCACATAATCAGAATCAGAATATCAACATTTCACAAGTAATTTCCGAGATTTCTTAAAGGAGATGAATAAAATAGTTTAACAACATTCGAGTGGAAAACATGCATTCTCATACTTTTTCATATAAAAAGATTCATTTGAAACATCAAACACATACGCACATTTTGACATGAAAAGGACGTACATATGTACTTACCACTTAGATGAAGCACAATCAAAAGCAAGAAACTAAGCCTAGCACTCCGACGACAACCGCTCTCTCCTACGAGGTCGATGTCTACAATCACACGTATGACGTACTTGTTATAACCAATTTACACATGCATAATACAAATACAAACCAACATGTCACATAGTCCTAAATGTCACTAATGAACATATAATTTTGTTTAACTATCAAAATAAGTCCAACAAAACACATAGAAGTTCAAAAATTCAAGTTTTCTAAAAAATGTGAAACTACAATTCGGGACAAAATTGTAGCTCTGATTTTAGAGCCATATTTACCATATTAAATAATCTCCTAAAATTTTTAAATTAATGTATGATGAAACTAAATGTGTCTAATTTCAGAAACACCAAGAAAATCATGCATAGCTGTTATAAAAGTCAATTTACAAAAATAACAAACACTGCTATGCAGAGACAAGTTTGGCAGAAAGTTTCAACTTTTAAGAACAGTTACTACTACTTTGAGAATAAGAAAAATGCCCATCTTCTCCAGAATGAATACCCTATGTGTCTAATTTAATCACAAGAAAGATGAGATGCCATAGGTTTCTGAAAATAAAGTTTTTAACAAAAATGGCAAGAGTGGTCCAGAAACGGATTTTCAGAAAACATACAACTTATAATGAGCTTATCTCTCAAACCAAAAAGGCTCTGAAGTTGATTTTTTTTTCAAAATGACCCTCTTTGAGTCTTGTTTCAGAATATGTAAGAGTTAAAAATTTCAATGAGACAAAATTTAGAGATAATGTACGTTTTTCACAAACTGGTCAGATTGTAAAAATGTGCAATTTTCACCTAGAGCTCTCAAAACATGATCAAATCAATTATATGACACATGCAATTATGGAGACTTGATTTTCACCCAAATTACATCATTTTAGGCATTAAGTAATACATGTACATGCTCTTGACACAAATGATCAAAATTTTCTTGACATGCAAGTGCAACTACCAAGAAATTCACAATGTACATATGGGTTTCAGTGTGAGTTTCATGAAATAGTCAAAATTTTGGAGTCAATTACATGATCTAACCATGGAAACGAAGAATCAAGCATGGAAATGAAGACTAAGATGAAATTCATAAATCAAAGGTAAACATAGACATGCATGAATGAATTGAAGACTAGAAGAAATGTTACCCCAAGAATAAAGATGATGTGAGGAAAAGAGTGAAATGGGCCTTCAATTTATGGGTAGAATGGTGAAATGACTCCCCTCCATAGTTGTATAAAGCTTGGAATCAAGTTTTTCATGCTTTGGATGCTAGGAAATGAAGTTTTCATGGTGTTTTTGTGAGGTCAACTCCCAAAAAGGGGATGAAATTTGGAGAGAGAGAGAGAGAGAGGAGAGCATGTGTGGATGTTCTTGAAGATAAAAAGATGAAGGAAAAATGAGAATGAAAGAAATTAAGTTGATGGTGGAGGTTGGTGGTGAAGGAACCCACATGGTAATGCCATACATGAGGGTAGGTAGTAGTGATAGTTGGTGTATTATTAGAGAAAAATATGAGATGCTTGTAAAAAAAGATCATCTCTATAATTTAGAAGGGTTGACCAAAGATAGTGGAGGGGGACTTGAAGAGAAGTCATAAGTCTCCCAACAAACTAGTTGGAGATATAAATGTAAAATTGATAAATGAGAGGCTTCTTTGTGAAAACTAAAAGTTGAGGAGTGAAAATATAATTTCCAATTAATAGGTAAAACTAGAAAAGATAACTTTCATAAATTGTAAAATCTCCAAATTATTTGAATTAAAAACTTTGTATAAATCACTTTTAGAAAACTACAAGTACCTCACAAATATACAAAATAAGTTTCATATAACATTTTTCAAGTTTTAAAAACTATAAAATAACCCCAAAATAAAAGTATATATCATCATAGATGTCAAATGACATCCTTATATTTTTAAATAAAGAAAAGTCATTAATAAGTTTGAAATATAAATTTTTCAAAATTTTCAAATATTTTTCTGAAATGACCAAATAACCCCTTAATTAAATACAGGGTATTACAACTACTAATACGTTGCAAATATTCACATCTCCTCTATCAACAATTTGATTGAGATTGAATATTCTGAGTAAGTGCATCTTATGCATTAATATACTCAGTTCCCATGTGATAGAATCGACAACTGCTGAAACCTTTCCAGCTCACAGTCCTTCCCACTAGTGCAAAACACAAAACTCGACTATAGTCTAAAATCTTCTTTGTTAGATTAGAAGGTCTCATCACTGTAACCCCTTACAGTAAAACTCTTCTTATCCTCTATTTACCAAGAATTCATCCTAAGTTACTCTCAAGTAATTTAAGGGTAATCTTGATAATTATCAAGTGACACTTCACCCAGATTTAACTGGTATCAATGTGTCATACCAAACGACACGTCTGGCCTAGTACATAACATGGCGTATCTCGTGAATCTCATTCATACGGTCGCTTTCCCAATCTAATTGGAAAGACAATTAGTTCTTCCAAAAACTAATTCCATGTGACATGGGTAAGAATCCATATTCTTACATGTTGAACTATTTCAACACTTTGTCATATATGTACCACGACTAAGGCTGAACAACTACCCTTGTTCTATCTCCATAGATATTTATAGATTGTATTGCCTAAGTCTATCATTGGAATTCAATTTCTCTAGCCAATCTTTAACAGATTGCAGAGTAGAGACATTATTCTCAATGATTAGTATGTCTCCACATACAAGACCAGAAATATAATTGTGCTCCCACTAACCTTTGTGTAAACAAAAGCTTCATCTTCTTTCTTGATGCAATCAAACCATTTGATTTTATCGTTAATCGAAGATTCCAACTCCGAGAAGCTTGACTCAATCCTTAGACCGATTGCTGCAAGCAAGATGCGAATGGATTTAAGCATCAAAATTGGGGAAAATATTTCGTCATAGTCTATACTATGAACTCACCAGAAACCCTTACTCACCAATCGTCCCTTAAAAAGTAATCATATTACCGTCCATGTTGGTCTCTTCATAACCAACTTGCACCCTATGGGTCCTACCTTTCAGGTGGTTCCACCAAAGTCTATACTTTGTTGGTATTCATGGATTCCATATCGTATCTCATGGCTCCAAGTCATTTCTGAGAGTATGGCCCACTCATGGCCTCTTCATAGGTTGTAGGCCCTTCTCTGTGAGCAATATATCACGGGTTATGAGAAATCTACATTTCCCTAGTCCCTTGACATATCCTACCTGACCCAAAAAGTCCTTATGTTATTTAAGTAGGTTGCTCCACAACACCTTCTGATCCTACTCATGTTCCATCAAAAGGATCAATGTTGTTTTTGTGGTTCTTGAACTCCTTCAAGTTCTACTATCTTGAAACACAGCGGTTCGAGCAACAAACAATTTATTCTCGATTGGATTGTAGAGATAATATCCCTTGTTTCCTCATGATATTCCACATAATATATTTATCCGACTTGGGTTCAAGTTTATCTGTAAACCATTTACATAAACTTCATAACCCAAATTCTTTATGAATGACATACTAGGACACTTTCTAGTCCATATCTCATATGGTGTTTTCATAATTAATTCTATAAACGAGGTTAAGGGCAAAATTTGCCGTAATTAGATCATGACCCCTAGAAGTAAAATGGAAGTTGTGTTTGACACATCATGGATCGATCCGTGTCCAACAAGGTACGATCTCTCTTCTTAGACACACCATTCCATAATGATATTCTAGGTAGAGTGGGTTGGGATCACATCCCATACTCCCTTAGATGCTCAAACTCTTGGCTTAAGTATTCTTCTCCAAGGTCCAATCGTAGAGCTATGATACTTTGGCCAAGCTGGCTCTCTACTTCATTCTTGAATTCCTTGAACTCTTCAAAGGGTTCTGATTCGTTTCTTCATAAGATACACAAATCAATATTTCTCTGATCCCACCAGTAAATATGATGAAGTACTGAAAACCATCTTTAGTATTTTTTTCAAGTGAATTTCATATCATTATATGCAAACCTCTTGGTTTTAATATTATAGATTAAATTATCATGATCGAGGATATACAATCCACTTATACAAAAGTGCATTACAATAATGCATTTCATCAAAATAAATGGAATAACATTTGTGCATTATTTTAATAAAAGATTTTCTTGTCAAAACAAGAAACTATGATAATGTACCTACTCAAAGTAGTGACATAATCGTATTTTTCTAATTCATGGATAATTCCTAAAAGGTTTAAATAATTCCCTACGGCTAATTCAGCAACTCCTTACTTCATTGCCCTACGTGTAGGTTTATTTCTTCCTTATCCAATTGTCTACATCTCTTGAGATCCTCTACATTTCTATAAATGTGAGATCCTCATCTAGTATCATATACTCATGATAATGAGATAGACATATTGACTTCTATAACAAAAATACCTAATTTGGAATTCATAATTCCTTTATTATTGCCTTACAGGTACTTAGGGCAATTTCTCTTCATCCTCACCACCTATGGTAATTTTAAGGCAATGTGGTTTAAGCAACAAGTTTGCTTTATACTCATGGGGTCGGCGCAAACCTTTTGCCTTTACCCATGTTGTTAACCATTAACATGTTCTGCCTTTACCATTTATGAGTGTTTTGTATAGCGATTCTCAATCATATTGAGTAAATCACCTTTGAACAAAACTATCATTGCATCCAATGCAATTCTCGATCCATTTGAGAGAATAACTATTTATTCTTTATCTATCTCATAGATCATTCCCAATCTCTAAGCTTTTAATCCTATTGAAGTAGCTTAGTTGCGCTTCACCTCTTGCTTCAGCAGTCACACATTACTAGCTTGTGTCGTCGCGTCATATCTCAATGAACCAAGTCGCCTTGCTTTGGCAGGCCCGAACTTATTCCATCTTGATCATGACGAGTGCTAAGCAAAAGAGCGCAAAGTGGAGCAACACTTCAAGCCTTTCATGACAAGCTCGCCTTTTGTAAGAGCTTCTTTTAATGTATGATCATATCGTACGCCTCCATATTACTCATCTTGCTTCCAAAGCTCAAAGTTCATGGGATCTGACATGAGACAAGTTACATCCAAAGAACAATTCTTTGATGTTCCTTCCATAAGGCTTTTAGTGTGTCTAGGTAGTCGGTGGGAAGAGAACTTTGTGCTCTACAATGTACAACATTTTTCCTTTACATGAGAACAATTCTCAATTTTATACCAGTTTAAAAATTAGATTCCAGACAGCTTGTCCTTTTGAGGATGTCCTTTTGAGGACATGAAGTCATGTTTTGTTTGTTTAATGTGATGGGTATGCAAAACAAAATGATTTATGCAAAATATTGTGACGTAAGACTATAGTTAACAAGGACTTAAATTGTTAAATATAGCTCCCACTATTTTTCTCGAATTAATAACCCTCATATTAATGCAAAAAATATCATTATATTTTCTAGTGGGCCAAGATCATATTTCACTTCTTTTGAGCTTGCTTTGGCAAGTCACCCAAAATTAGTTATTTATGTAGGAACAATTTCAATCGCATCCCTTGCAACTCTTAGTTCAATTGGGAAAATAACTCCTTATTTATCCATCACATAGTTAATCCCAATTGGTTGCCTCTAGGTTTTTAATCTTATTAAAATCACCTAGTTGCGTCCAACCTCTTACTTCAACAATCACACATTACTTGCTTGTGTCGTCCGCAACACATCATAGTGAATTAAAACCACCTTGCTTTGGCAAGCTCAGATTTGATAGAACCTGATTATGAAGTGTGTTTAAGTAACGATATGGCAAAACGCAATATTTAAATTGAGGGATTTTGTTTTTTCCAATTTTAATTGTTTTGTTGATGCATATCAACTGATCTACTTATTTTGAGTTGGGCAAACTCACAAATAAAAGATCCGGGTTGCTAATTGTGTACAGGAGGAATCCTTTGAGGAAGATTCAACGTACACCAAGAACAGGGAATGAGAAACAAAGGAGAGGTAGGGTTGTGAGTAGGGAGAGAGTAAGACAGTAGTAGATGTATGAGAATGAGATAGAGTTTTGGCAGAGCTTCCGCGTTGTTCAGGTGATTAGTGTTATGTGAGGAGGTGTTAACGATCCTACATATATAGTGGAGAATATGACCGTTGTAGTGGGTTAATGTGCCCATTAATGGCGGCTTAATTACCTTAACCACAACGGCACGTTCGTCCGCATATATAGGGACAGTTACGCATTTCGTCCGTGTATACCGGAACCGTTATGAGGTTGACCGGGTTTATGGAGCTCGTGCCATAAATTTCTCAAAGCAGTTACTAAAGGTCGCATGCGGGCTTGGGTGTCGCTCGCGTGCGACGTAACTTACTCTAGCCTCCAAACCACTAAGTCCCTACAAGCCCCGTGTGGTGGTGTGCGAAGACCCTGTCTCGCAGCCCCCACGTGGATCAGCGCGGGTGGTGATCCAGTGTGTGTGGTGCACAGCTAGGTGTGTTGTATGATTGCCACGTGGCCGTGATCTGTCTGTCTGGAAAGCACTATCTACATTATCCCCCTTTTTGCGCGTGGAGACGGTAATCGAATAGACTTCAATGCGCAAAAACCAGTGCGCGCGCTGCTGCTACGAACCAATTCAAATACACGAGAAATCAGCCCCCGTGCGTGTCATTATGACCTAGGATCCCTAGAGTCGTGCCTTCTTTTCTTCTAGGTTTTTAGGCGTGACATCAGCGTTGGCCTGTGATTGCGCGATTCAGCGGTGACGTTTGCGATTCGACCACTGAAAGGACGTTACTCTTCAATGTTTTTGAATAAATACTCCTCATCCTCCATTGTTGTAAAGTATTGCTTCTCTCTAGAGTGAATGCTTTTTGAAATCCTTCGAGAGCAAATACAGATAATCAACCACCAGTTCTTCCTTGCAAATCGTCTTCTTCAAATCGCTTCATCATCACAAGGTTGGCTTTGCTCAATTTAAATCAATGCTCTTCGTACCTTTCTCTTGAACTGCTTTGAATCTTAAAAACCAGAATCGTTTGAAATACGCCATCGTTTGAAACTATGAAGGAGGTTCCTTTTAAAACCCTAAAAGAATGAAACGATTTAAAACGATAATCTTATGAAATTCTGAACCCAAACTGTTCATCTTCCAAAATTAACAGTCTCAAAACTCAGAAACTTGTAGGATCTGTTCTTGAATTTGAAACTAAAAGTGGATATATTTCTTCCCATTTTTCTTGCTTTACTGTAGAAATGGCCAGGACAAAAGCAGCCAAATTCGTGAAGGAAGCCGAAGAAATCCCTGACCTTCCTAAGACCTTGTGGAAGAAAGCTCCATATCTCGGTGGAGAAGACTTCTATCATGCTAGAACTGAAGTAGGAAATCTACCAGACCCCGCTTCTGAAGATCTGCTATTGCTGAACCCTTTCACCAGTCGAGCCGAGTTGGAGCTAATTGACGCCAAGCATGTGGTGAGATTGGGTCTTGAGAATGGGTTCTTCCCCCATACTGGTATTTTTACCCAGGCCTTCGTGCAGAAGATGGTGATAATGGATGAGTGGATCGACCATGTGTTGACTCATCATGCTGTTTTACTATACCGGGCTGAGATTTAAAACGCCGTTAGGGCTACGAAAGGTGCCGCCGTGAAACTGGATCAAACTATGCTTCTGAATCTCTTTTCTCGATACTCGCCTGCGACTCACACCTTCCATTTTGCTGAGTTTGAGGCAGCCCCCACTTTGGAGGATGTGCAGATGATATATGATCTTTCTCCCATGGTTAAAGTCGATCCCTTGTCTCCTCTGGAGTTTGATGGAGAACTCGCTCTTTACGCGCAGATGGAGGAGTGATTGACTGAGGTGAAGAAAATTTCCACTCGTTGGACACCTGCAGAAGTTCTCCCTACATGGAAATTGGTTGAGACCTCTGCGAAGAACACTTGGGGGAAATGGGTTCAATACTTCTTTCGCGACTATGCGAATAGTAAAATAACCAAGGAAATACTAGAGAAAGATCCCAAGGCAAAGAACTACATCAAAGGGAAAGGGTACCACTTGACCTTGTGTGGATTACCTTAACCACAGCGGCACGTTCGTCCGCATATATAGGTATTGTTACGCACTTCGTCCGTGTATACCAAAACCGTTATGAGGTTGACCGGGTTTATGGAGCTCGTGCCATAAATCTCTCAAAGCAGTTACTAAAGGTCGCGCGCGGGCTTGGGTGTCGCTCGCACGAGACGGAACTTACTCTAGCCTCCAAACCACTAAGTCCCTACAAGTCCCGGGTGGTGGTGTGCGAGGGCCCTGTCTCGCATCCCCCACGTGGATCAACGCGGGTGGTGATCCAGTGTGTGTAAAGCACAGTTAGGTGTGTTGGATGATTGCTACGTGGCTGTGATCTGTCTGTCTGGAAAGCACTATCTACACTAATTATCTTATTATCAATTTTGCATGCATCATCCATACACCAACAATAAAATAATAAGACAATAAAGAAACAACCACAAACAAAATAAACGTGATATGGATATGGCCTCTAAATTAAGATATTTCAAGCCAATGAGAATATCTATGAACCCTAAAATAGCAAGCTCGTCTCCATGTGCCTCCATCTTTTGGTCCATGCTCCATACCTTGTGGAATGCTCCATGTTCCTTAGCCTTGTGAGATGCTACATCTTGTGGTTCCTTTAATTTTTTAGGCTTCTTCTTCTCATTCTTTACTATCATCTATTTTATCTAATACTAGCTAGCATCTATACCAAATAAAAAGATCTCACAAGTTGAGAAAAAGACCGGCTCGCAGGCCGTAAAACCTAATTAACTATTACATTAATTTTATCAGCTCGCAGGCCGTAAAACAAAACACAAAATAAACATCCACAACAAACCACAACCTAAGGCCTTATCCAATCACCATGCAAAAAACACATAAACAGTTAAAATCCAATTTTGACGCGCTTGATCAATTTTAGTTGATTTTGGATGAACTAGGGTTAAATCGGTCCAAGAGGGCCCACCAATACATGGTCACAACCCTAAAAGGACCGCCCCAAGGCCTTGGGCCCGGCCGGCCCCTAGCCCAAGCGGCTAGGCTGTGCGCTAGGGAGGCCCGGCCCCTTGGCCGTGGGTTTCTTGGGCGGCAAGTAGGAGAGGGGCAGGCCCCTAGGGGGGCCCGAACCTCTAATGAGAATTGTTTCCATAAACAACTTCTTCCTTAGTTCCCAAGTTTAGTTGTTTCCATAAACAACTTCCTCCTTGGTTCCCAAGTTCAGTTGTTTCCATAAACAACTTCCTACTTGTTGCCCAAGTTTAGTTGTTTCCAAAACAACTTCTTCCTTGTTGCCCAAGTTTAGTTGTTTCCAAAACAACTTCTTCGTTGTTGCCCAAGTTTAGTTGTTTCCAAGTTTGAAAAACACATTTTTCCAACTTGTGCCCAAACCCTAATTTTCTAGATCCAAAATTTTCACATCCTATGTGATCCAAATTAAATAATTCTTACATCCCATGTCATATTAGATCTTATTTTACTTTAATCATTTTCACAAATTGCATCAATATGCTTGATTTGTTCGTTTTACGCGATAAACAATAATTAAAGTGTAAAACAACAAAAATCGTAACACATAAACTACGTTATGCTCTACGACCCGTGGCTCTGATACCACTGTTGGGTTTTGATGCAGGTTACGCAGCGAAATAATAAAATTAATCCTGCTCAAATCCCACCAAGGATCACAGGAAGAGACTACATAACGGTAGTGAGGGATTAAAGTATCTACATACCTTTGGGTTCTCCTGTGATGACTTCTCACGTGAAATAGTTTTCATGTCTCTATGGATAGTCCACTCCTAGGATTGAATCCGGATCCTTCAAAACTTTGCACTAGCTAGGATTGAAGGAGGAAGAGGAAGAAGATCACAATCATGCAACGAATCACAAGAAGAGGGGTTTCGGCCCTCTTTCTTGGCCGACGGGGTATGGGGCGGACCACGAGGGGTTCGGCCCTCCTAGGTCTTGCTCTCTCTCCTTGCTTCTCTCTCCCACTCAATGTGTTATGAGCATTAGTGTGGAAAGGAATCTAGGAGTGTCCTTTATATAGTCCAACAACTCCTTGTTGACTGCATAAAAGCCCATATCCAAATCATATCCATACACGAAATAGTCCAATTTGCAAATTAGTCCTACTAAGTTTGAAAGTAGCTGCGTATTGATCCTTCTAATTAAATATTCATGTTAATTAATTCACATGTCCGGTATAATCCATAGGGAGTGTGACCCCATATGTTTCTACTTAGTTGGTAGTAAGAAGTACTAACATGGAGCGGCCTCTAGCAAGACATCCACGCTACCAAACTAATAGATATAGTCATCCGACAAACCTTGTGCCCAATGTTCATGTATTGTGTTATCCCTTTGTCTCCATATCCGGATTGGACACGAGACATATTAGTCACACTCGTATATCCATCCATAGTTCCTCGATCCTGGGAATGTGCTTATCCGTGCAGATAACATCAATATCTCCATATTGATTTATCTGAGTCTGGCTAGACATTCTATAAGCACAATCCCTCGAGCGGCCCATAGATATTTACTCCCATTATTTGCGAGGGACAAATCATGTCTACGTCACTACGATCTCTAAGCTTGCTTCCTATCATGCCCGATAACTGCTTTATGGTTACCCAGTTACGGTGTAACGTTTGATAATATCAAAGTATGATATTTCACAACTAGAGTATCTAGTGACTTCAAGTCTAAGGATTACAATACCATTAGCACTATGAGAAGTGATTGTGACTTTGACATAATCTAATGTATCATTCTCGTAGTGTGGGTCAATCCATTATGCCATTACTCTTAATGCATACCCATGTGTTGGATCGTGATATCCCTATATCAATCCAACCCCATACTAGTATATAGTCGATTGTCCTGTTAATCAATATAATCCACTAGGGATACTTAAGAATATAACATCTATATTCTAAGGACTTCATTCATGTTAATATATCTCCATATCGATAACATAATGAATAGTAAGCCCATACATATTTGTCACGATAAATTAATTGTCTCTAGGGCACAATTCCAACACAATGAAGCAAGGTAGTATGTGAATTATTTATAACGTTGCACATGGTTTTGAGAGAGAGAAGGGAATTCTACGCTTTTATGCCTCTTCTTCAATATTTTTTTTGCTGGAATCAAAATGCCGCCGGACAAATATTATCTATGCTTTATTTGAAAACAAGAGAAAAAAGAGAAAATTAAGTGAGAAGATAAGTTTGTTGGGTTTTGACGTAGGTAACGCAGCGGAATAACAAAATTAATCCTACTCAAAGCCCACCAAGGATCACAGGAAGAGACATCATAACATGATTAAGGACATAGAAGATGTGTACCTTTTGATTTGTGAGATCACACGAAGAATGATGTCCTCGTCTCTACGGTTGATCCACGTCTAGAGGTGAGATCTAGATTCTTCCTTCAATCAAGTGCTAGCTTGAACCTTGGAGGAAGAGGGATGAAGATCAAAGCAAAAAATCACCAAAGCACAAGGGAGGGGGCGGCCCTCTCTTGCCGTCGGGTAGGGGGCGGACGGGTGGCTAGGGTTTCGGCCCTAGCACCTTGTCTTGCTCTCTCTTTTGCTCTCTCCCACTCTTTATGTGTTATGACTAATAACTCATCTTGTGGGAAGGAAGCTAGAGCCTCCTTTATATACTCCAACAACTCCTTGTTGTTTCCATAAAAGAGTTTTCTTACTCTAGTAGGACTAGAATTATTCCCTTCCTTGCAAATTAGTCCTACTAAGTTTGCAAGGTGTTGCACAATGATCCTTCTATTAATTAATTCATATTAATTAATCCCAAATCTAGCTCTACTCTATTTGACGTGTGACCCCATAGGTTTGTATATAGTTGGTAGTAACTATTACTAACATGGAGCGGTGTCTAGCAACACATCCATGCAATCCAACCAATAGAAATAGTCAGTGATCCCGACAAACCTTTGTGCCCAATATGTCATATTGCATTATCCCTTTGTCTCCATATCCGGATTGGACACGAGACATAAATAGTCACACTCGTATATCCAATCCATAGTTCCTCGATCCTGGGAATATGCTTATGCTTGCAGATAACATTAATATCTCTATATTAATTTATCTGAGTCTGGCCAGACATTCAATAAGCCTCATCCCTCGAGTGGCCGTGGATATTTGCCCCCATTATGTGGGAGGGACAAATCCTATCTACATCACTACGATCTCTAAGCTTGCTTCCTATTACGCCCGATAGCCACCTTTATGATTACCTAGTTACGGTGTAACGTTTGATAACATCAAAGCGCAATATTTCACAACTAGAGTATCTAGTGACTTCAAGTCCAAGGATTGCAATAATATTAGCACTACGAAAAGCGATTGTGACTTCACATAATCTAAAGTATCCTTTTCGTCGTGGGTCAATCCAGTATGCCATTACTCCTAATGCATACCCATATGTTAGACTTGATATCTCCATATCAATCTACCCATATACTAGTCTATATTTGATTGTCCTATTAATCAATATAATGGACTAGGGATATTTAAGATAAATAACACAATTTATCTAAGGACTTCATTATATTAAATATCGCCATAAATAATAAATGAATATTCTAGCCAAAACATTGTTCATACTAAATCTACGATTGCCTCTAGGGCATCTATTCCAACAAAGTTAGTATCAACAATCTTAGTTTTTAAATAAAAGGGTACCATTGTAATTATCATTGCTTGTTTTGATGGTTTTGCCTTCGCCGTAAATAGTCTTTTCCAATTACCTTTTTTAATAATTAATTAACTTTTTTTGCCTTCAGGGTAAATATTTTATAATTTTCTTCCTTATTTGTAATAATCCCTTTAAAAATCTTCAGCATCAAGGAAATTTATGAAGTCAAGCCCTAAAAATTCATCTTTCTCAGTCATGGCGAATAAATTTTCTTTTAGATTCTGGAAGAAAGGAACAAGGACGAGCATCCTACATTCAACTGCTAACCAACTCTAATGCATTATTGATCCCCTAACCAACTCTAAAGCATTGTCGATCGCCTATATTAGGTCTTCCAGGTTCACAACAAACACCCATTTCCCACGAGGAGAATTGAATTTGTACGAAGAAAAATTAGCATAATGGCATTGGAAGACGACCGAAATCGGCTGACGGCCATATGGAGATATCACATTGATCGTCAGATGGTGTCTGTCAACCATCAAGGTTGCTCTACCATAAAGAAATCTGTGAGAAATCAAGGTTTCGCCGAAGAACTACGTGTCGTCGATGTCCATGCTCATGACTAATAGACCGGGTTATTGGGTGGGATTACTTGGGTGGGTGGGTGGGTGATGAATGAGTTTCTAAGGCAGTGGTGGTGGCGGTAGTGGGACCGGGTTTTGACGGTGGTGAGTGAATGTAAAAGTTTTGAGTTATTGGTACTTCGTAAACTCCTTTTCTCAAACAACTAATTTAAATGGCTAAGCTACGCAGTGCTTAAAACCCCAAAATCTCTTGTAAATTCGAAAGCTTGATGGGATATCTTAGTCTTGTGAGCTTGATTGAAATGTTTTGAACCTGCGATTTAAAACCCAGATTGCATAACTTGGATTTTTATCGATTTTTTGTGTTTTCTTTCTGAGGGAAGTGCATTAATATTAAATTAAAATGTAAATCAATTTCGCTTTTAAGAAATAAAATGTTTGTCAGTGTACTTTCTTTACAGAATTATTAGTTTAATCTTACATACGATTTTAACTAGTATTTTCAGTTTTAGCTACCACTCATTAAAACAAAGAAACTCTAATTCAATAAATGAATACATGTAGAGCTGTCAGAAGCAGCCAGCACATTTGATAGACAGTGCATTCTTTAACATTATTGAAGGTATTCATCAATTCACGAGTGACATCCTCTGGATGACAATTCACATATGCCTCAAAACACTTGTCCTTAGTCATCCCCAATGTTGTAACCATCCCACACCTTTGAATCTGAGCAAAATGACCCATTTCCTCCCTCTTCCATCCAAGAGACCGCGAGGTCTCAACACAAGCTCTAGATCAAGGGTCACCAAGGAGGGGTTTTCAAGAACCACACTAGATGGCAATTCAATCTTCCCCATTATGAAACTCAATTGCTTACCGATTTCAGCAACGGATAGTGCCACAGCGCAAGGGCTGCATCCACTAAACCCAAACCTCATAATACAATCTAATTTGGTATTGATGATGTCGGCGTGGTACATTGCAAACAATCTAACTGCACATTTATACAATTTAGAAGCACTAGAAATGCCAGTCTTACAAACGTATTAAAGTTTGGGTGATGAAATCAATGAGGGTTGATTTAGAAGCATCTGAATTAGTTCACTTCAAGCGACACCCAGTTTCTCAAGTCGGAAAATTATAGGTTTGATTCTGTCGTTGACGTCGAGTGTGATCAGAAGTGGGGTTTTCCTCAGGGCTAACGAGAGGTTTCCTTGGATCTGAATAGGGTTTTGAGATAATTGATGCGAGCAGAGAAGTTGTAATCATCAAGATGGGTAAGGAACTTGGGTTGCAAAATTAGAAGCTTTACGAGATCAGAACATGTGGATCCATGCATTTAATTTGTTGCAATCATGTACCTATGACTGACGTACGGTTCAATTTTTGGATGGAACAAGTTTGAAGGAGAGGCATCTAAAATTTACAATATATAATAGTTAACAAAGCTTCAAAAAATAGCTACAATACCCCTCCCCTATTATTTCTAACCCAGAACCCAAAATTATTTTTCTAATTGTTTTTCTTCAAACCTTTTTTGAAAGGGTAAAAGACAAAAACCACCTTCGGTGTTGGAATATATACAAAAACAACCCTCGTGTTCGGGGATATACAAAAAACCACCTCTGTCAGAGTTAGCATCTAACTACGCACTAACGAATAAGTAAAAAGACATAATTATCCTCATATTGGAGAAAAATGCCAACTATAAATACCTTTTTGTATTCTTTTTCCCAACAATCTAACCCTAGCGCATCGTCATTCCCACCTTTCTCTCTCTCTCTCTCTCTCTCTCTCTCTCTCTCTCTCTCTCTCTTCATCTCCTTCCCCGTGAGAGCAAGAATGTGGAAGCTTCTGCACTCCTTACACTTCACCTCCGTCCACCGCTGGAGCCGTTCCTTTCCCCTTCATTCCTTTCCTCTCACTCGTCCCCCTCTACCAGTCTCTCTTGCTTCTCTCTCGAACCCAAGCGAATGAACGAAAAGTGCCGCCACCACCCGTGCTGCCTCGACCCCCCCTGTCGCTCTCTCTCTTTCTCCTACCTACACAATCGAACCCATATAATCTCTATTCGTGACCCAGATTGAAATACCCTGTTTTGTGACTATGGGTATTTTGTGATATTATTGTATGTGTTGGGGAGTTGATTTAATTGTCGAGAGTTGGTTATAATGGTTACGAGAGTTTGGGGGATCTTTGTGACTTTAATATAAAAGCTTTAGTGTCTTTTACTTGAGTTTGGGGGAGGTAGTTGTCTTTTGGCCAAACTAAGGGGGGGGGAAGTGTCTTTTGACCTAACTTTTCTTCCTACGTAAAGTTTCCTAATTCAGGAGGGTTTCCTTCCCTATAAAGTTGATTGTTTTTCCAACTCTCATAAAACCCTCACTCTCCCTATTTCTCTCTATCTCTCTCACGTCTCTCCCTCTATCACCCGTCCCTCTCTCTCTCGGCTCCCTCTCTCTTCCCCGACGGCAGCAGCAGCAGCCACACCGCCGCCGCCGCCTCTCTCTCCCCGTTAAGGTAATATCTCTCTCTCTCTCTCTCTCTCTCTCTCTCTCTCTCTCTCTCTTCTTTCTCTTTTTCCTTCTCTTTCTCCGTCCGTCTATCTCTCTCTCTCTCCCAGTCCAACCCTCCATGGGCGGCGGGTTTGGGCTAGTTTCGTTTCTTCTTTTCTTTTCTCTTGTTGATCTTTTGTTCTCTTGATCACTTGTTTACGATTCATGTACGTTACAGGTAATCTTCAATTTTCAGATTTATATTGTTAGTTTCATCATTCATGAAGTCGTAGGATTAATCATCAAGTTTTGGTTTAATCATGTTCTTAGTTCATGGGAAAAACCCTAGTTATGGCAGAGACGTTTGATTAAGAGATTTGAGTGATTTGATGATCATAGTATGTGGGTAGTAACCTGATTTGATATGGTTATTCATGTTACATTAGATTTTGTTTGAATATGGGATTAACCAGACGTTTTGGAGATGAGTTGTATGAAAATTGATAATTCCCGTATGGGTATTTTGAGTGAAATTGGAAACTTAAAACTAGCATAACTTTTGATCCAGGAATCGAAATTACTGTTTTGAATCAAATGAGACTGTTTTTGAGCCATGATCTGTTTTGTCAGATGGAGTAATAAAATTGGTGAAGTTATGATAGGTTATGTATACACTAGGTTATAGGATTTTGGAGTAAGATTTTGGGTTTGGTTTTGAAGTATGAATTAAGTGAGATGTTGGGTTGGTTTTAGAAACATAAACCGTGGAGTGTCATATGCATGTAGGTAGTATAGCAATTATATTGCTAGAGTATCATGTTTAATTATGGTATTGTTACGTGTAGGTGACGAGTTCTTCCACGACGAGTACAACGAGTACGTCGACTGATTTGCGATAGTTGAATTTGCTTTGAGGTAAGTAAACATGCCAAGCCTAGTGTGCTTAACTCCTTCGTTTCAAATGAATTCTTGTATTTCTTTACGTCTCAAAATGTGTTTATGTGATGTGACATGTAATAGGTGATTTTTACTTGTTAAATGTTTCGTGAAAATATCACCATGATAATAACAATGAATTAATACGCAAAGTGGAAGAGTTGTGCGGAGACATTTATTATTGGTTACTATTGGCATTGGGCGTGTTGACTTCGGTCTTCCGTTCAATTTATTTTTATTTAATCCGGTTGCAAGTCCCCGGATAGCTCCCTGTACTCACTCCTCTGGCCGCTAGAATCTTTGGGGGGTGTCGACACTTAAGGTCTTGGATGCTCGCGAGATGGTTTAGTTTCCCTCGTCACAACAAATTAATAATGATTGATTTTTGGTTTTGTTAATGGAAAAAAAGAACTAATATGTGATTTTAGATTTCCTAATGATTATGGAATTGGTTTGGAAATATTATGAAATTGAGAACTCACTTGTTTTATTACAAGAGTCAAACTTTATTTCCGTTGTGTTTGAGAAAAACTCATACTTGTAAGTGAGTCGTTGTTTTATAATTATCCCATCATCATTTTACATGTTTGGGTGTTTATTTACCAGTATTTCATGCTGATTTTATACCGTGGTGTTTCTTTTTTATTCCGCACCACAGGTTTAGAGGATGATTATCTGGCGTAGAAGGGGACGCGTATCATCATTTGGATCATTAGTATTTTCATTTTAAATTCGAACTCTTTAGTATTTTAAATAATCTAGTTTACTTATGCCCGGTTTGAGGCGAGAACTACTGGATTGTAATTACGATTAGTTTAATTAGTTTATGATGTTTTTACTTGAGAACCATGTTATAAAATCTCCTTGTATTCGGGTTTAACCTCGGGTACGGAGTGACATCCCCGGGCCTCCAGCTTGGGCCATTTGGGGGTGTTACACAGATCCACATAGATCTGATCTCTCTCCGATTTCGGTTGAGCAGATCCACAATTTTGTCGAAGGCGAAGCCCTAACAGCGGCCTCGGCGGTCGAAATTCGCCGCCCTCATACACTGTTATTCCTACCACCCGTTGGCGACGTCCTCTGCGTTACTTGGTTATGCTGAATCGGAACTACAACAAAAGTAACGACATGTTTCGGGTAGGTGTTTGGGGGTCTATTATGGGTTCAAGATGTGACCTTGTTAATTTACAACAGGTTCTGGGTATGTTATTTTCTTGTTGATTCACAAGACGTCCTCTGTGTTACTTGATTTGTCTTCTCCAGATTCTCGATCTGGAGGTGGGCAGTGGGTAGTTGAGTGGGTTTCAATTGACCGATGGGTCTGCCGTTGGTTTGATGTTTTATGGTTGTTGATTTGTGGCTTGACCGAAGCCTTCAAGGATTTGTGGCTTTGTTTTTGATTTGATTTGTTATGTTCTTCACAAATCTGTTTGTGGTTTTGATTTGTTCGTATGATCTTGATTTGCCCCGTCCATCATGCGAAGAATAAAATCAATAAACTGAACTCAGTTGCTGAAAAATTGTTACTTTCTTGGCGGGGTAATTAATTTTGCTGACATGGTGGGTGCAATTTTCTTCGACTGTTTTAAAGTATAGATCTAAACCTGTTGTTCTTTGTTTTTTTTGTTTGTCGGTTTTTGTGTTGTTGTGTTGGCGGTGGGAATTTAGTGGCGATGGTGTTATTAGTGGGGATTCTGGTGGTGGTGGTGGTGTTGCTGGTGGAGATTTGGTGGTGGCCAAGAACATGGTGTTGCTGGTGGGGATTTGGTGGTGACCAATAATATGGGGGCTGTTTGGATACATTGGTTGGGGGGGTTGGGTTAACCAAACTTGTGTGTCGTTTGGCTAGAGGGGTTTAGTAATCCTGTTTACCCGTCCACCGCCCTGAACCACCCGGACACCGCTACAACTCTCTCTCCTCTCTCTCTCCTCTTCACCTTCACGTGCACACACTTCACCCTCTCTCTCCTCTTCACCAAATTTCTCACCCGGCCCCACTCTCTCCTCTCTCTTTCTTTCCCTCTCTCTTCTTCACGTGCTCCCCTCACCTCTCTCTCTTGTCCTCTCTCTTTTTAGTAGCCGGGCACCGTCCACTTGGGCGGTACCCGGGTAATTCTTATTTTTTTTTTTTTTTTTTTTTTTACTTGTGGGTGAGTAGTGTTTGTAGATGGATGTAAAATTTCTGAAAAAAAAACAAACTCTCAAGCCTCTATTTAAACGCAGCTTCACCCTTTCATTTTTTGTGCTACCATTTTCTTTCTCAAAGACATTTCAGAAGAAAATCTTGTACATCAAGGTTTGGAAATGTTTCTTTCATTTATTTATGTTTATTGTTTAAGACGCGATTTTGCTATGTTGTACAAAATTTTTCATAACATCTTCTACAATACGATTTTGTCAAATTTTCCGTCATATATTTGTTCGTATATTACGAAATTATTTTGCTATTCTAACTAATTTTTCTTCGTAGGCCTGAGTAATGGACAACAATGGTGCGCCTCCTCGACTGTCCAGGAACGCAAGAATGAGGGTGCACGCCTACCGCGATCGTTGGGGCCGGGATGAATGGTGTTTGTTCATCATGCTATTGATCGAGGAGAAACAGCGTATGAACCTTCGGAGAATGTTAGAATCAACTCTGGCTTACAGTCGTGTTAGTGAAACTTGGTTCATAAACACCGACGAGTTCATGACTCGGACCGTTTATGACAACCAGTTCCAGTTGCTCACTCGTGAGTTCAAAAAATGGGTTCGTTCGGTTGCCGCCCCTGAACTGCTTGGCGAAGAAGATAACGGTGCCGATGTCGAGGACAGGCGGGCTGTGATAATTGTGGGCAATGAAGCTCGCCTGTGCGATCTCTTCGATATGCCATATCATGATGGTTTGCCTCATCCCCCGACCCTGAATCGCCATGTCGTCCCGGACGAGACTGTCCCGAACCCTAATGGCGACTAAAATTAGCAGGAAATATGTGGAACAACATAAACTGTAATACGGTCAACCTCGTATCGTGACGCTACTTATTTTTTTTCTTAAAATGTACGGTTGTACTTTAGTTTCATCTGTGATGTTCAATAAATTGACCGAGTTTCTGTGTTAGAAATAAGCGCCTTATTGTGATCAACGATTACTGGTGTGTTATGTACTATATTTTTATTTAAAATTCGTGTCACATATTACGCAACTATTAATAGGGTTTAAAGTCGTAATTATATGTACACATGCGTGAATGTAGATGACGTCACAATCTACTTCACAGTTTACGTAAAATTTAATACAAGTTGTCAGTCAAGTCTATTACATATACGATGCTGCTATTTCATAAAACAGGAAGACCAGAGACTCGCGTGCAGCAATAATCTTATAAGATCAGAGCTTCGCCTCCAGCAAATATTTTGCAGAAGAAGCAATAATTGTTGGAGTGGTGAGTAGTCTACATCATGGTGGTCAAGATGCAGCAACATTTATTTGGACAGAGTTGCAGAGTGGATACAGTAATACAATAATGCACCAAGTTGCAGCGTGAGTAGTGAGTAGTCAATATCTGTCAGTAACATTTATTTATCAGAGATGCAGTTGGCACATTTATTTATCAGAGATGCAGTTGGCGTGCGAATATGTTTTTGTTTTTTTACTTTTAAAAAGCAACATCATGTAACATCACATCAAGCTTTTTAGTTTTGTTTTATTGCTTTTATCATATCTACAATCTACAGACGGCCAAGAGGGGTTTTTGTTTTTTTACTTTTATGTAACATCACATCAAGCTTTTTTACTTTTGTTTTATTGCTTTTATCATATCTGACAATCTACAGACGGCCAACTGGGTTGCTTTTGAAAAAATAATTCATGACTGCTGCGTTTGACAATCTGCAACTTGCAACTCTGCAACTCCTCAATAATTTATCTGCTGCGTTTGAAAAAATAGAGTAGCACCTCCAGTATAAATAGGTTCCAAACACATGACTGTTTTCAATTCACAGTCTCCCTTTCCAAACACATCACACATTCTTCCTACACCCGCAGCAAGTTTGGTTTGTAAGTATGAAACTGATTTTTCTGTGTTACAATTAATATATGTTTAACGATATTATTAGTATAACCTCTATGTTCTAATTAGTTGTCTCTTCTCCAGAATATGTCGTGGAACAACAATCCCGATGACGAAGAGCCGCCACCGCCTGCTTATCCAGCAGGTACTCTCGCTGACCTTCACAAGTTCTTCTGGCCCCCAGGCGCGATACCCCAAAGTAGAGTAGAATGGGACACTGACAAAACTGAATTATTTCTGAACCTTGTTAAGGCTGAAAAATATAAAGGCAACTTTAGGGGTAAAGATTTGAACCAGACAGGTTATAACAACATAATTGCAGAATTTTATGATAAGACTGATTTGTTTTTCACGCATCAACAATTTAAGAATAAGTACGAGAATATGCGGAAATTGTTTAAGGTTTGGGTTAAGATAAACAACACAGAGACTGGTTTGGGGTGGGACCCTCGTCGAAATACTTGGTCGCTGTCTGATCAACGATGGGCTGCACTCATTCAGGTACGGACGTTATATTTTGTTCATTACTTTAATATTTTTGAAACTGTGAACAAATAATGACTTACACACGTGGTATTTTTGGGTTGTTCAGAAAATTCCTCTGGCGAAGAAATTTCAGCAAGGTGGTCTGCCACACCGTGAGCTGCAGTTTCAAATTTTTGGAGATATCACGGAGACTGGTGAACACGCATGGACTCCAGCTGCCGGACCCCCTCCAGGAGGTCGTGGCCGTCGACCAAGCGCTCCTCAAAGAGCGTGGTCGCAACCGACTACTTGGGATCATGGGCAGGGCTCAGGTTATCGAAACCCAACCATGTCGCAGCCTCCGCCAGGTTACGAGAGGGATGACGACACCGGAATTCGGACCCCACTGCACCCAGATTCGCCTCCGCCGGGATTTGAACGAGATGAGGGTGTCGGGTTCAGGACCCCACCTAGGACTCATCGCAATGAAGACGATTTGGATGACACAATGAGCTCACCTAATGCGCCTCCCCCTGGTTGGGAACAAGGGAGGAGCGATAATTCTGGGCCATCAGGTGGCCGGAAGCGTAGGTGCAGGGAATTCTCTAGTGGGACTATGAATTCAGTCATGGAGAACTTGACCGAGGCGTTTCGCGATCAACACGTCACCCACCGTCACCATGAGGTTCTAGTTACACGAGACCGCCAAGGGAGGACTATCGATGAATGCCTGGAGATAGCCTCGACCTTCCGAGGCCTTAACCCTGAGGAGGATGGATACGACGAATGTGTTAACTTCTTCCAGTACCGGGCTAACAGAGAGGCGTTCATGGCGGTGAAGAATCCGGTAGCCCGCGAGAGGTGGCTCAACAAATATATGGGTCGGGCAAGAAATGGATGGGTCCCCCCTTCGTGATGTCGCAATCTGTTATCATGTCACAATTTTTAATTACCGTTGTAATGCTTGTTTAGTTAACGCACTCCACAGTCGGACGTGTTCTTGGTATTAAATATGTACGCCTTATTCAGTTAAAAATGTTATAATATTTCAGATTCAGATGACGAAGATGTGCTAGAACCAATGGTGGAGCCAATACTCGTATCGGCCATAAATGCAACCCCTAACGGTAATGCTGGACAGGTGATGTTAGTTGCAATGCAGATGTTGTTTTCACTCGGACCGGAGCCTTGTCGAACTTCATCATTAACGGGTCACATGTGGGTAAAAGAAGTCTTAGATGGACATTGGAAGAGATCAGTCGAATCGTTCCGGATGCGAGCATCAGTATTCCGTCAACTGTGCGAGTTGTTACAGGGGTCTTACGGATTTAGGCCGTCAAGGCGTATGACAGCCGAGGAATCTATTGCCATATTCTTGTACACCCTCGGACATCGTTCCTCTATTAGAAACGAAGAGGAATGAAGACAGGAGAAGAGAAAAATGTGAAAGAAGAAGGATGTGGGTTACTCAATTTAAAGAATTGTTGGAGAGACTCACCAGCAAAAAATTTGACGTGCACTCCATAAAAAAACAAAAAATATCAGAAATAATTTTGTCTCCTCCTTCACGTGACAATTACAAACCCCACAATCTTTTCTCTCTCACACTCACGGGCAAAAAAAACTATCTCTCTCCTGCTACACCCGTCCACCGCCCCCCACTACCCCCATCCCTCTCTCCTGCCACACCCGTCCACCGCCCCCCCCCCCCCCCCCCCCCACTACCCCCATCCCTCTCTCTCTCTCTCCTGCCACACACGTGACCTCACTCCCTCATTCTCTCACTCTCTCTCTCTCTCCTGCCACACCCGGGCACCGCCCGTTCTCTCTCCCTCTCTCTCTCTCTCTCTCCTGCAACACCCGCTCACTCCCTCATTCTCTCACTCTTTCTCTCTCCCTCTCTCTCTCACTCTCTCTCTCTCTCCTGCCACAGCCGGGCACCGCCCGTGCTCTCTCCCTCTCTCTCTCTCTCTCTCCTGCAACAACCGGGCACCGCCCTGAACCCACCAGTCCACCGGCTCTCTCTTTTCCTCTCTCTCCCACATCTCTTCCCTCTCTCCTCCACGCACCCGGCCACCGCTACAACACCCCCGTCCACCGCCTGCTTCACCGAACCAAAATATAGTTTGGTTTGGTCAGGGGTTCACGGAAACGCCCTATCCAAACAGCCCCATGAAGAAAACCAAGAACATCTACAACATGAAAACAATTAACAAAAAAATACAAATAGGGGCAAAATGGTCATAAAAAAGACATATTGCACCCCATACTAATTGATTGTAACTGAAGGGTGCTTTTCGCCTCACGTCCATCCACTCATAGGGGTGGTTTTTGTCTATCCCCAAATGCGAATTGTTTTTGTATATAACCCGTACTCGAGGGGTGGTTTTTGTCTTTTTCCCTTTTGAAATTGTCATACGGATCGAAAAAAGAAAAGAAAAATTGATGAAAGATGAAGATAAAACATGAAGATGAATTCAAGAACATTGAAGACAACAGTGCAAGTCTCATAAGCACCAGAACTAGGATTACAACCTTCAAAAGCAACACATTCAGTTTCGGTATCAAATCGTATCAAATTCTCTGTAATCAACTGCTCTAACCTTCCATTCTTTTTTTGGGTAATCCTCCAACATTCAGTTTCGATCCCATATATGAAGAAATGACATCCAAAATTCTCAGTCCCCATTACTAGAGATTTTTGTTTTCTCTCTCTCTCTCTCTATATATATATATATATATATATATATTTGAAAGGAAGCAATTATATTAAATATTGGCAAAAAAGCCAAACAACAGCTCATACAAACAAGCCCAACTACATATCAATGCAACTGTGTGCTTGCAAATTAGTATCTCTAGAAATAAAAGAGAAATAGCAAAATTGGAAATATGAAGATAAAAGCTTACAATCATCCACAATGGGAGCAATGAGAACAAAGCAGCTTCCACCCTTAGAATTGATGGCATCAATCACTAACTTGGAATCAAAGAAAATAGCAACTTTGTTTAGCTTCATGGACTGAGCCAGAAGGATTGCTTGCCTGACACCAAGAGCTTCCATAATGATAGGATTGACTAAATTTGGATAGCTTTTCTTCCAATAATAAGAAATACCATTACTTGGGCTGGAGCAAACAATACCAATTCCTCCCACTCCTCTGCAATAACAACGACACCATCAAAGAAAAACCACACGTCAACATTTTCAGGGGGGAAGGATACTTCTCAACTGAAGATTTTTTGACAAAAGTAGTCTTGGCATTGGAGATTGAAAAAAAAAAAACAATTGATAATCACCAACTCCAATAAGATGAAACAATGGCTGAGAAACTAGAGAGCCCAAGGCTGGTTTATCGGCCAGAGCTCCGAAGCCTCCATGGGGTGCTCCTTCGACTTCACCAACCGTTCCATCCTGAACTTGTACTCAATTGCAAAATAGCAACGACTCTAAAACACTAATTACTAAAAACAAATATCAAAGGTGCTTTCCCGCAACAACTTAATTACGGAATTTATCAAGCACTTTTCGCGTGCATATTCCACAACACCTTCCAGTACCCTACTTCCTACACATCAGCTTTCTAAAATGCCACAACATTACCAAACTAGCCATACCCCTTATTTTTTTTCTTAATAGTTACTCCCCCGTCCCAACAGGTTATAGAAAAAGTACTATTCACCGATCACTTTGATCTGATGATTTAGTTAGTAGAACGATGCTATGAAAAAATTATCAAATTCTAGCATCGTTCTAGTAACCAAATCACCGGGTCAAAATGACTAGGAAGAGTCAATTTTGAAGAACCTGCTGGGACGGAGGGAGCACGTGCACCAAAAGTGGGCTCAGTATGGGCTGGGCCGAGACACCTGGTCCACCTCTCGACTACCAAGTCCACAGCCCGCTTACGAAACCCTTTAAACACTGACCCAAAAACAAAGCAAACCCTTTAAACACCTTCGTTTCACTTCGTCCCCGCTTCGCTCTCTCTCTGGTTCGTCTCCTTTGTTTGGGTTTCTGATTACACGCAGTAGCTGCTGAGAGAGAGCATGAGCAGTTGGAAGGGTTTGCTTCTTCGAATCGGAGAGAAGTCCGCTGAGTATGGCGGCCACTCTGATCCCAAAGATCACATTGTTAGTCCACAAATTTTCTCATACTTCGACCGATTTTAAACCCTAGACTCTATCCTTTGCCCAATTTAAATTTGATTTTTTGGTACTAAGAAGTGAAGCGAAAGTTGTTAATCTTCGGTCTCCGTTGCAATTTGCAGGACTCTTGTGCTGGTGCGCTCAGGCGAGAGCTGGAGCACTCCGGAACTGAAATTATGCACGTAAGTTGCCGTTTTGGTTATGTTACTATCAAGTGTTAGTATAAAGTTTATCTTTTTCCTGGAAGGATTTATTGCATTGTTCAGTTTAATATGCGTCATTTTTTTTGGCACTTTGAAAGTCTGTCCCCAGTATAGAAGAGTTTTCTAGGGTTTGATAGGTCAGGAGTCTGTGAGATTAAATCCCATGGTGCACGTCATTGGCTGATGATATATAGTTTTGATATTTGAAACAAAGAAGCAGGCTAAAATGTTGAATGGTAGGATTAGTAGGAAAAGTCAGTGTTATTATATGTAACTCTAGAGAGAGAGAGTTGGAGGGGACAATGGCAACTGGATGTCAAGAGGAGTATATTGGGTCAATTACATAGTGATATGGAGATAGACGGGGATGTCACTCTTATCATAAGAGCATGGCGGATGAAGAGGAGGAATGCATCTAGAGTGCTGCGTTACTGCAGGACCTGACTAGATTGATGATGTAATTTTGTAGACTCTCCGTAAGACGCTTTGATGCATTAGACGGAGCATTGGGTGATTACGAAGAAATGTAATCATATAAGTGAGTGTTGTGGAAATGAAAATGCTATGGTGGGTGAGCGGGTAACTACTTAGGACTACATAATGACACAAGCAGAAGATTTTTTACGTCATAGATGTTGAAGATACGATGAGAGAGAAATGTTTGAGGTCTGTTCATGTGTATCATAGATCCTTCGATGCACCAATTAGGACAAGCGATGTGGTTCGGATCAGTGTGATAGACCAGGGAGAGAGAGACCAAGATGAATTGGGTAGAAATTTTAAGATAAAACTTGATCATATTCAAACTAAGTGAGCAGATGGCTTTGGATAGACGAGAATCGGAGGAATCCGATCCTTGTACAATGTACACTAACACAGCTAAACTGGGAAAGGATCGTTGAGTTGGGTACTATGGGGGATTGGAAGCCACAAGAAGTGACATGTGTGCATTTATGGTCTGTCAGTTGTCATCTATACCTCTACCCGCTGGAAAATTTGAGTGGGTGAAATTCTAGGAAGCATGGACACTCCAAAATACGAGCCATATCCGTGTCGGACACTCGGGCACCCGTACTCCCTCCAAAATACGTGTCGGACACTCCTGCCGGCGTGTCCGGGTATTTTGGAGAATTTTATTGGACTGGATACTTGGGGGGAACACATGGGAGACACGTTAGGGACACTTAAATGAGAGAAGGCAGTCGCACCTTTGTATTCATTAGGCTTTCACACGGGTTGTTTATTGAAACATTTCTACTTTAAATGGGCTAAAAATATAATTAAGCTAGTGTAGATATAATATATATGAATAACTGAGGTCTCAATATATCAAAAGGTTATCCTTTTGAACGAAAAATTCAAGCGTGGTTAAAGCTCTCACATGCGACAACTTCAAGACACAACTCGTCAAATTCGAACCCACGTGAGCTACTCCTCTTTCTCTTCTCACTCTAATACTTAATCTATCCTTTACCCGTGATGTTAAAGTTACAAATATTAATGAAGTTGGAACCAATTTTATGCAATCTGTTATTCGGTTAGTATTATAATAACGTTGTTGTATCCCTGCCGTGTCGTATCCTCATATTTTTAGAAAATGCTGTATCCCGTGTCCGTTCCCGTATCGTATCCGACAGCCGTATCCGTATCTGTGCTGACACACTTAAAGAGTTGCCAGTGTATCACTGGCGTTTCTGCACGACCACTTAGATATCATGATTTGTTAGCTGATTAATCATAACAAGTTTCATAGGGTTATATTGCTTGGCCCCTAACAGTTTTAGAAGCAACGTTTTTGTCATGCTAGAACCTGTATTTTTTTCACATTTTTTTTTTCACATTTCAATTCTTATGAGATCCTGACAATTTTGATGCCAGGTTCTAGATATGTTGTACAAGGTTTTGGTGAAGTAGAGTAATAGAAAGGGTGGAAGCAAATTTAGGAGATAATTTTGCTTGAAGTTTCTTTTTGGTATTATGATAATTTTGTTCGCTTTAATTTTGTCGATCTTAGTATGGATGTTGCCCGTATGCCAAAAACTTAGTTTTTTCGCCGACAAGATAAAATTTATTACTTCTAATACCCCTAGAATCACTGGTGCTGGGGACCAAATAATAAAAAAAGTTTGGGGTTTTTCTTCATAGTTCTCTGGCTTGCTGTTGAATTTACTTGTTCTCTTTACCATGCAGTTCCTCATCGAGTGTGCTGAACAGTTGCCTCACAAGATCCCTCTTTACGCAACAGTAGTAAGTGCATCTATTATCATTCTTCAAAATAAGCTATTATCTCGTCTTGTATATTGACTCTAGTAATCAGTTTACATTCTCCTGCATTTGAATATACACGTACATGTATTCTCCTGCATTTGAATATACACGTACATTTCTGGTATTTAGTATACGCCGTCGAAATTGACAATTTGTAACTTTGGAGCATATCTGGCCACCTGTACAGGTAGCTTACTTGATTTTCGTGAGTCCATAGTGTGGTTAGGTGTAATATCTAAAATTTGTTGGAGTGAAGTCCTAAAAGTGTTTATTAGTGGCTCTATGTGGGTTGAAATACTGGATGAATCCAGATTTTTCAATCCTTACAAGGCCTTTATTCTCACTGAATTTCCCCGGGGCCATAGTAGAACGGTACTTCGGTATAATGTTGGGGCAATACTCTAACCATTTTTCCAAGTAACGTTGTATTGTGGGTTATAGAGTTCTGGGGGTACGACACAGTTTCCCTTTTACTTTTTTTAATAACGCTGTATATTTCTTTTCCTATTGGTTTGCTCTTGATCTATATTTCTGTTCCTGTTCTTAATGTCATTGCTCACTGCTGTGCATATTCATATACTTCTCTGAAGCTTCCTCTTGTCTGTGTAGGTTGGACTACTGAACCTCGAAAATGAGGACTTCTGTAAGAAACTTGTAGACAACACTCAACGTAATTTGCAGGTGAGAGTTCTCAATCCTGAAAGCTTGAAAAACTCTCTTGCTTGTTGATTAGGTGAGCTAGTCAGGATTTTTATTCAGGATATGAATGATGGATAATATATATCTGTGGATAAAGATTAGGAGTGCAATCATTTAACAGCCATGCTCGTTCAAAAAGTATTTATGTTGTTGAAATTGCTGCCCACCGACCTTCTTTTCTTTGCTTGATTGGATAGATATTTGCTAATTGCTGACGCTGTCACTTCGTGCAAATATGTTTTTGGTTTTCCGCATGAAAATAACTCTCATTAGAGGACAAAAATGACCATCTGGTCAAATAATTCATTTGTTAGCCCTTTCTCTCTTGATAATCATTTACCCCTTTTGGTCCTCTCTATCAGTTGGTCTGATGTCTCTCTTTTCTATGTTATCATCACTACTGTTATCAAAAAAAAAATCTTGTAACTTCTTTTTCCTCTATTAAAATCTATGCACGAGAAATCAGCAGTGTGTTAATTACCCGTCTTAACATGAGTTGACACTAGTGTAGGTGTGGGATGTGAATACAATTTCGCACCCATAAGACTGGGTACGGCTACCAGATGGGAGAAAACAAGCAAGGACCAACATTATGGGTTGAGCCACAATGATCACTGGCGAAGTAAAATTCGAATAAAGATTAAATGAATTCTGAAGGGATGAGTGATAGAACTCATGAAACTACAGGACTTTGACTCCCAGCCCCAAAAGTGATAGCCATCCTCAGTAGCCATTCTGTGCATAACCCTTTGCTGACCAATGCAAACATCACAGCAACAGAAACTAGAACTACATGGATTGCCAAGATTGCTGAGCAACCAGAGCAGCCCCTTCTGAATGAAAATCTCTCTTCCTAGCTCTCCCCTCTCTTGCACTCTCTATCAATTGTTTTATTTAGAGAAGGATACCGAGGATTTTTATCTCTCAACTTTATTAGCTTGTCTGAGACAACTACATTGATGGATAACGTCTTATATAAAAACCCGATGTTAAATTTTGTTGCACTCCTCTTGAGATGGCGCTTTTGGTTCCTTTACATTTTTAGTGATTTTTGAGCTACATTATATTACCCAAATGCTATGAATGTAACAAAACTGAACATATATGCAATTCCTGGGCTTATGCCAAATTTTAGTAACATCCTAGCTGAGTCTCCCTATCTGCACTTTTTATAATAAGCAAATGTGGCACTTGAATACGCACCCAATGTAACACGAGCACCATGTCTGGGTAACTTAGTGGAGAACGATATGAAAATACTTTGTTTCACATGCAACTAGAGTATAGTTTTATTTTTCTCCTTGGAATTTATGTTATCCTACTGTCCTATCTTGGGCTTTTGGCTTGTCTGAGCTTCTGGTACATCCATGCCATTTTCATCATGTGGCGGACACTACATTAGGTGAAGTATCTTTATACTATTACAACTTACAGAGTTACCTTTTTATATTTTGTATATATCCAGGATGCTCTTGATTCTGGGAATTGCAACAGGATTCGTATATTACTGCGGTTTATCACTGTTATGGTAAGTTTGTTGCACTTTATATTACTTTGTTCCCCATTAATTAGGTGAGTCAAACACTTACTTTCTTTGCTGTCCAACTAGCATTTTGGATTTGAAGTTGGATATGTACATAGTGTTTCCTATTCTCGTTGTCCTTCGCTTTATCTTCTGTTGGGTGACATTATTGTGTTTTTTCTAGATGTGCAGTAAAATTTTGCAACCAAGTTCCCTGGTGGTCATCTACGAAACACTATTATCGTCCGCAGCAACAACCGTAGACGAAGAGAAAGGAAATCCCTCCTGGCAAGCATGTGCAGACTTTTATATAACTTGTATCTTATCCTGTCTGCCATGGGGAGGAGCTGAGCTTGTTGAGGTACATATCAATATGTTTTATCATTCTTTGAGGCACCTGTTTGTATGGACTTTTGTTGTATCTGTACGATTTTCTGAAGTTTAAGACATGGTTTCTTGAAGAGTAGTCATTTATTTTGGCTTATTTACTTGGGTCATTGCTTAGATCCCTTCTTGTTAAATTGGTCTTGGCTATTTTGTAAAGAATCAAGTCCGGTCAGAACAACAACAATCTAAGTACCACCAAAATGCGTCCAACCAAAGCTGAAAAAAGCAATTGCTATCCCCCATGGACGAACCTCCAAGGGTTCCACCTTTTCTATTAGGAAATTCAGCACATGTCAAAGATATTCTTACATATTTATCTACGAGTCTTTATGAATGAATTGAGCCCATACATATATGGGGCATTCAGGTATCATATGCCTTTTATATGTATATTTAATTAGTATTAGGTTGGTAATACGTCCGTAGAGCTCTTCTTGCCAAGTGGGTACTAGGCTGGTATAGTTCTCTGGACGTTTCTGGATTTGTTAGTCCTATTAATGTCATTCTGTCAGCACGCAATTGGTTGGATGCCCTGTTTGAGTGCTCTAAACCCTTAACCTCTCTAGCAGTGGAGGACTCTTTTAGCACTAAAGCACTTGAAAATATGAAGAATACTAATTAAAAAAATTACAAAATCAGACATAGTAACACAATGGTAGTTAATTTTAAATTTGGATAAGTTCAGAATTTTAAACGGATAATCCATGAATCACACCCTTGCTCCTTGTCTTCAGTATTAGATTATTATTTTGTTCACGTTATCTGGACCTTGGTCCCTCTGATTCGATATGTGCAGTCTTAATAATTGGATCCAGAATAACAATTTAGTGGTAGTCAATTAACTAGAAGATTGCTCTGTTTTCATATGAAACTAGGTTATTTACTGTATTATTATATTTCTATAGCTTCTTTGGACACATTTTTGCTCTTGCTCTTGCCAAGCCTTTGATTGAATTTAAGTAGGAGCTACTCATGGCCATTTATGCAAAGTGAAGTTTGTAACACTATCTTCCGTGATTTGTTTGACGAACAGCAAGTTCCCGAGGAGATGGAGAGAGTCATGGTTGGCATAGAAGCCTATTTAAGAATCAGAAAACGTACCTCTGATGTCGGATTCTCAGTTTTTGAGGACATTGATGACACTGAGAAAATTCTTGAAGAAAAGGTATATTTTTATTTGTTGCCATTATTCTTTACAACTTTGTGTACCGGATGCTGTGATTCTCAGCTCTAATGTTAGCCGAATGATGGTGGGCTAGTGGGCTACTATGGAGATGCTTAAATATAGTTTTGAATGCCAAGTTGTGTTAAGCTGATACGACAGTTCTCTAGTTAGCTTGATCGTACTTGTTATATCTGATGAATGTATGCCTAGAATTATCACCTTTGATTGATTTTCGCGTCATCTATTTTATTTTCAGGACTTCCTTGAAGACTTATGGGGTCGTGTCCAAGAGCTTTCCAATTGTGGGTGGAAACTTGACAGTGGTATATTCTCCATTTCCCTTAGTTCTGTATGGTTGTAATTTGAATGTTGTAAATCAAAATAGCTTCATATCTGAAAGAAGAAAGTAACCTTTGAGAAAAATTGCCTGCAACTGGACCTGTACGACTGGTTATGTGTGTCTGAATTGCAGGGGTTTAGTTTGCTCAATGCAGTGTGCTGCATAAGTTTGTAACTGGTTGCTTTAGTCACGTTTATTTGTAGTTCTTAAAGACCTTGACTTCTTTGTGTTTTTACTGTGGTTGTAGTATTTTACGTATTTTACACATGTGATGCTTCATGTATATTCATTGTATTGGCCATAAGACTTCACTATATTACTGTTTGTTTCACCTAATAATAAACTATGCGCTTCTGGCTTTTAATGTTTTGCTTCTTGTTATAGTTCCCAGGCCTCACCTTTCTTTCGAAGCGCAGCTGGTGGCTGGAAAATCTCATGATTTGGCTCCTGTCAGCTGTCCAGAGCAACCCATTCCGCCTGCAGTACTTTCTGCTATCACTTTTGGCAAACAAAAGCACGAAGCTGAGCTGAAATATCCTCAAAGAATTCGGAGGCTGAACATTTTTCCTGCCAGTAAAGCTGAGGTATTTCTGCATTCTTATTTCTGCATTTATTTGTGCTTTGGGATGTTCTTTGACATCATTTATTATCTGCTATGGGTATTTACATGGGCTATTTGATCTAGATGCTCAATTCATAACCAATTCTTTCCTGCTCACGGGCTGACAGCCTTGACATACAATAGGTCTTTTGTTGGAACATGTTCAAATTTGTGTGATAAGGGTGGTTTTGTACTTGGCTTCTTGTTAGTACAAAAGGGGTCGGGGCTAGTTTTTAATTGTGGCCCTAGAATCATATTCACATTAGTAAGATCTTCATATTCTGATTATGTTACAAACAGGGTCATGATAAATTTGTCGACCCGCCCAAACTGCGTAACGAAACCCATTGTGGTTTTTTACTATGAAAAATGCGACAGATCCTAACCAACCCCAGAAGCCTAGATTTAATTATAGGCATACACATTTTATTTGTGTAATGGTTACATATTTGAATATGGTTAGAATGTGTGCAATACTATGTATTCCGGAGCTGACCTTTCCCCCTAATATACACTTTGTTCTATTGCATTGAAGAAAGCCAGCAGACAGCATGACTAACCTCTTTCTGAGTCGGATTCTGACAACCCGATTTCTTGTTTTTTATGTTACGGATGCAATTTCAGGCAGCAGAATCTGCAACCATGAGTTGTGTACTCTCCATTCTACATCTACCCTGGTTTGCTGATCAACAGACTGTAAATTAGAATGTGTTTTGGTATTTGGGGAGACCTTTCATATTTGTCTATTAAGGATTTTCTTTCTAAAGTTTGGTGTGTTATAGAACTGCTTTGTTTAGTTTTGAACTTTATTTGCAAGTAGCGAATTAAATGGTGAGTGGTTGTTTGGGCATTCTTTAGTGTGATTAGTTATGTTCTTGCTAACTGATGCCCTTGAATGTGCAACCCTCTGTTGTCACTTGTCAGTATCATTCGATACTCGATGCGTATCGACGATACCATAATATACAGTTCATCACTGTTATCAATGGTTGTATCATAAATGAATGTGTATCGAACTGTACTGAGTGATACGCGTCCGATATGTATCGTGTATCGCTGGTTTGGGTTCGCCAACCTGGTTGATAGACAACTTCATATACATGAATTACATGAAGATTTTGTTAGATTGTCCTACTTCTCCAGGTTGCCTCAA
Organism: Linanthus parryae; assembly: GCA_023055425.1. Lineage (NCBI taxonomy): Eukaryota > Viridiplantae > Streptophyta > Magnoliopsida > Ericales > Polemoniaceae > Linanthus > Linanthus parryae. Next base: position 118,781,956 of record JALGPY010000004.1, on the reverse strand, counting down.
CCTCACTATTTTGTAGTTGATCAGTCCTTCAGAAGAAAAAAGACTGAAGAAGATACCAGATAAAAGATGAATTGGTCTATTTACCACACATAAGTTGAATAATTTCGTGTTAGTAGTGGCTGGAGTTCTGTCGTGTTAGCCTTCGGGACCGGGGACTGATTACATCACTAATTCTATTGTTCCAGCTTTTATAATAATAGTAATATTTGTTCTACGTATTATCTTATTACGGGTTGTTAGCTACCTGAGCAACATATGAGACTAAATGTTAGTTACAATCCATATCCGAGTAGAAACTAGTGTCGTAGTCGTTGAGTAGGCAACACACCTTGGCCACCTGTGGATAATATGTTCATAAACTGTCCAAACCGGCCCATGCACACAATCATACAATGGGGCTTCTATTTGTACTTAAAACCCCTTGGCCACCTGTGGATATTGTTCATCTATAGATCTTATTGAGGAAACGTCGCGCCAGAGAGTTGCCTTTTTTGGAAATACTTGCCTGGATCTTCTTTTATGTGCAGCCACCAACATTGCTGAGGGATTGCATTAGGAACTAGTGTCGTAGTCGTTGAGTAGGCAACACACCTATCCGCTATATGTAGGGAATAATCGACTTGGATTTCACTGATATTTAAGGCTCGTCACATTGAGTTTCAAATTCTTTCTTGTTACTCAAAGTCAGAGACCATTCCACACACGAGAACATCCAAACTGCATCACGGCTGAGGTTAATACTTAATACCACATCAACAAGTTTTCTTGTATGAACATCACTATTATGGTTGCGCATGTGAACATCCAAACTGTATCACGACTGAGAGTTAAAACCACACCAACACATTTGTTTGTACAAACATCACTACTATGGTTGTCTAGCTGTAATAAATTAACTTCTCTTGAATAGCTAGTCTACAAATATCTGTTGGAAGTAATGTTCTCTAAAATTTGAAGTTGTAATCTTGTAACTAGATTAATTAAGTATACAAGTGAAGTTATCAGATTTTAAATGGGTAGTCCATTGATACTCAACACATTTAGACCAAATCCATTTATGTCCATTTCATAAATGGACTAAAATGATTTTGTGCCGAATTTGCACAATCATAGACCCAATTTGAAATAACCCCAGACCACCCAGCTTATTAATTTAATTATTGGGTTGTTTCAATTGAAATCTGAATATTAGTTGTCTTTTTAGGTAAATTTAGAGATGTTTTTGGACTTTATAAGTCACTTGACTTGAGAGTCATGGGTAGACAAGGGGTGAAGAAAGTTGCTAACATGAGCTTTTAATCTAGTAGACATTCTCAGCAGGATATGCAACTTTCCCGTTAATTAAATTTGATAAATCCAGTTCTGACTATAGACAATGGTGTTGTCACTGCCACTTGCTTATTTAGCTTGGCTTGTTTGCAAAATAAAAACTCAAAACAGTTGCCTCAAAAATCCTGAAAGCCATCATGCAGTTGCTCCTTGCAATTTTTTTTTGGTTCTGTTCCCTATGGCATGTTTACCCAAGTCTGGTGGAGCATTTTCAAAATGCCAGTTAAGGTATGTTGTCTTTGAGAAATGAGTTCCAAAATATCCACTAAAATTGTATCATCTTGTTATTTATATAGACATCTTGGAATCGCTCTACCGACCTGATTTCCGTATGGTGACATCTTTCTTTTTTAATATGGTACAAGCCTATGACAACTTGTTTTGAGATCCGATATTCCATGCTTATATTCTCATGCAGTGTTAGCTGAGATCATATGTTTGTGGATAAATTTTAAAACGATTTTGTTTATCCACAGTGCCATTCAGTAGTTTGACTCAACACTGTTCAACTCTAAAGTTCTGTCTGCCCTCATTTTTTGTGGATAATACTACTGATGCCTAATATGTTAAGATGTACCTTTAAGCCTTGATTTGTTTGTAACACAACTGGTTTAATAATAATATTTTATTAAAATTTGAATGTGCTTTTAGGTATGGTTATATCGAGTAGAGCAGGCCTAGCCAAACTATATGTTAAGATGTTACATACTTTTACTCGAACTTAAGCTTGGTGGTGACTACCTAGTTTAATGTCTTTGCCTTGATCAATGTTTGCATATGTACCGATTGGTGAGTTGATGATCATCTGAGTTTAATCCTTACACTAGGTTAATTCACTAGGTTATTTTTCTGTTGTTTGCAGGATCTGCAGCCCATAGATCGTTTTGTCGCCGAAGAATATATGCTGGACGTGCTTCTTTATCTCAATGGCTGGTTTGTATTCCTTATTCCCTTTAATCATGTCCACCTATGTCAGTACCTTAGTAAATACTATCCTGCGAAATTGGGTCCATTTTTTATTTTACAATTTTCCAAATTGGTCGTCGAATTGCTTGTACAAGTGCCTCAAGTGAAAAATATTGTACTCGTCTTAAAAAGAGAAAAATAAGGGGATGACATGTATGTAGCATTTCAAACTGCAAATCTGTACAAAATTATTGCCCGCCTCTTGTAAAGGCGGAACTTTTCAGATACATGTAGTATTTGTTTTATGGGACAATGGGTTAAATACTTTTCAATCATACTTATGTTTGAATGAAAATAACTTCCATTTCTATAGGAAATTCAAGTTTTTTTAAGGTTCTCGTTTGTTGACCACGAATGTATGCTATCATTAAAACTTCCGATACTAACTTCTTTTCATAGAAAAACTTGGTCAAAAGATCACCAGTGCCCCTCTCTATGTTTGGGGTAGCAAGCAGAGTGGATGCTGCTGAAGTTTAATTTATAGTGATTTGAACCATGGGGTTGTCTTCTATGATCAAGGTGGATTCATTCACAATATTTTAAAAGACGTGTCACATGGGCCAAAAAGGTAGATTCGTAAAATGTGAAAAAACTGATGGTAAGAGAAAACTTCATGGTATAAAATGATTTATTTTTCCATGTAATAAATACCTTGTCAACATGCTTATGGGAGAAGTAAACTAAGATTGTAGAGTTCAGAAGCAGGAAAAGAATCTGCATATTATGCTGTGCAGCATTTTATATAAGAACCCCCAAGTATTGGAAACTTTTCTGGTAGAAATGATGGCTTTGGAAACTTTATATCCTAGTATCTTCTGACCCAAGCTCAGTTTCCAAGTTAAAAGACCTACAGTTCTTGTGTAAAACCCTGTTCATTTTCGTGGAACAGGAATTTTATGTGCATGCCCAATGCCCCAAGTTGTAGTTGACACTATGTGGCCTTCTACTTCCTAAGCTTTCTAGACTGGCTACGTACACACCATCCATTTTAGCTTCCTTGCCTGCTTTTCTATTATTACTATACGTTGTCAATGTTTTGTTTATCTGGTTTGTTACCTACATTTTTTTTACATTCTGTTTCTCTTGAATGCACTCCATTCTTTATGCTTGTATTATTTTGCCTGTATTTTGTCCTCATTTGATTTTTCTCTTACTTCTCTTGTTTCATGCAAAGCTAGTCGAAAGGAATGTGCTTCCTACCTAGTAGGTCTGCCCGTGCCTTTCCGGTATGAATTTCTCATGGCAGAGACAATATTCTCTCAGGTAGGGTGTTCAACTTTTGCTGCCTTGGTTCTTACTTGAAATTTGTGGATGTGTTGCTGATTTACAGGAAATCCTAGTGATGACTGAATGAAAAGAATTATGCAATTTGAAACAATTTTTTTCGAGTATATGTAAGAGATAACATTGTAAATTTGCAAAGATAACCTTCTTTCAGATTACTGATGTGGAAATTAGAACTCTTTTAGCAACTGAGAGAGATTAGAAACAAGGGATAAACTAGAAAGCTAACACCTAACCATAAAATGGATATAAGTGTATAAACTAGAAAACTTAACCATTATATATATATATATATGTGTGTGTGTGTGTGTGTGTGTGTGTGTGTGTTGCATATAAACCTCTTCTTATATGTATATTCCAGATATTGCCCGTGCCTAAAGGCCGTATCCAAAAAAATTGTGGGTCATAATATACATTGTACATTGATTGAGTTGAATTTGTTTTTATGATGCTGTAAGAGATACTCCACATAAGTTTGTGGTCATAATAATAACTCCATAAAATTGATGGGTCATAGTGTATTCCCATAAAGTTCGCAGGATGTTTCATAGTTTCTATATTTATGTATAGCATTTTTCTGGAGTTTGTGGGTTACAGTATAACTTTCATATAATTCATGGGTCATATCTGATAAAGAAATATAAATAAAAAGTCTCCTTTAAAGTTTAAACTGTGTGGGACCCACTGGAAATCTTCGCTATTGATACAACAACACATGGCCTATTACCAGCTCCTAAGGAAGAAGCTCTTGTTGTATGTACCGCTAATAAAGAATGTACTTAATGGGAAGGGTTAGCGGTAAAGAAAGAGAGCTAGTCCTGCTGTTCAAGTTGTTTGCCTTAGGGCATCTTCGGGCATAGACGATTCCCTTTTCGGTATTTCCCGTGAGGAAAGAGGGTAGGTATCCTCAGGGGGCTTGTACCGCTTAGGGAAGCTTAAAGAAAGAGATTTTATCCCTCTATCTTAGTTTATCACTCCCTCCGTCCCATTTATCACTCCATGAGGGGATTGCCCGTTCCCTTAGGGCATTATCTCAAATAAAATCAAAATATCTCCACATATAAGCAATTAGGGGAGTATTTATTATATGTGTAACCGCCTCTGCAAAACAACCATTTTTGCATAAGATATTTACTAAGGCTTAAATACAATTTGTTATGATGATATTCCACCAATATGATTGCAATCATTGAAAACTTTCCTTAAATATTTCCGCCCAATTTTATTTTCAGATAACTTTCCTCAAATAGTTACAATCCATTGGTTGAGATCAAAAGAATCCTACGAGTGAAAGACAGTTCGAGAGCAACAATTTTATTTTTCATGTCTTCTTTTGACAAAAAGATGCATCCTTTTTTTTCCTGCAGTTGCTGTTGTTGCCCCACCCTCCATTCAAGCCAATATACTACACATTGGTCATTATCGATCTCTGCAAGGTATTGGAGTTGTTTCTTATGATCTGATGTTTGTTTTCCTTGTCAGTTGTGGTCCAACACAACAGTAAAACTAGACAATGTATTTCTGAGATCTAGCAATCTGTCTTGAGTTCTTATTCGTTTTCTCACTACGATGTTCCTTTTTAGGCTCTGCCAGGAGCTTTTCCAGCTGTTGTAGCAGGTGCTGTTCGTGTTCTATTTGATAAAATAGCTGATTTGGATATGGAGTGCCGTACGCGCCTCATCCTCTGGTTTTCTCATCATCTGTAAGTTGTTTTTGCTAGGTTTTGCACCACTCTCTTGCATTACTGGGTGATAATTATGGAAAATTAGCAGCGGTGACAATTTTGCCGTTGTTTATGAGAATTGATGTGAACTGCTTAACACCTTATTCGTCTGCTTTTATTGTCATGGTTAATCTTATAAAAAGCAAAATATGTGTTTACTGCATGAAATAAAGGACCACACAGCATGGACACATTGTGTTACTTGCCAGATTCTAAGACCAGCTGAAGCTATTTATGTAGAAATGTTAATAGTCTCTCTCTGTTGAGTCATACTGTGGAAGCTATTATTGACCTTATTGAACTGCAGCGACTTTGAGTCCTTCGGACACATTATCTAGAGACATATTTTCAACAAATCTTGACCCTCTGAAGTCCTCATGTTTCTGGACAATTTTGTACAAAAACCTCTTGTCATTTTCTGTATTAAGTCTTCGCCAATTGTCAACCCTTTTTGGAATTGATCGTGCTTTGTTATCAATGTGGATTATGAATCATGAAGTCATAAATTTCAGTTTGCACCTATGAAATTGTCTTGTAAGGTTAGTTTCTAATACAATCAGTGATTTTCACTGTTTAAAATTTTGATTGAGTGGCAAGTGCTACTTACTGCAAAAATCCTATTTGATCATGCATTTTGAGACATGCATGAGTAGCTCATTTGCACACGAGACCCTGAACATTATTTCAATCTGGTCCGTTGGAATTATAAATAGAGACCCTCAGAATCCTTATTTGTTCTACAAAGTTCCTTGACATAGAAGTTTTATTTCAAAGTGCTCCTTATAACCCGGACTAGAAAGAAGCATACTTTTCCCTCAAAAAAAAGAAAGAAGTATACTTTCTCTTACAAGAACTTTTGCAATTGAAGCATCATTTATCTATAGATACAATTAAAAAGCAGCCATATGCAATATCCCGGCACCTGTGTCCACATTTTGGATACTTATTCACTGATCGCCGAATCCTAGATTTTGACAAGTAGGGAAATCCGACTCTCGGATACTCACTGCTTATGAAACCCTTACCTGAGTCCGGGCACCTAGTCTCATGAGTTCCACTATTGATCAACTCTGTTGATTTTGTTTGTGGACTTTTGGAATGTTTCAGAGATTCCAGAATTATGGCATCAACTCAAAATTAGGATGGAGTTTGAGATTGCGTTAGTGTGTCAATGCTTTGGGAATTGCCTAACAGTACGTAAATTTAGGATAGTTCGAATTGGTGGTTTGTATGTCTGTTTGTATATGTTGTCGAATGTATGTTTATTCAATCGCATGCTATAACTGTTTGTGTAATTTGGCTTAAAACGGGGTTTGCCTTCTTGTGGATTGTTGTTGTTAATAATTAGCAATTCCCTCTCTTTGTGTGGTTGAAATTGATAGGTTGCCTTTTTCTTTTGTAGATCCAACTTCCAATTTGTTTGGCCATGGGAAGAATGGGCTTTTGTCCTAGACCTTCCAAAATGGGCCCCCCAACGTGTTTTTGTTCAGGAAGTGCTGGAGAGAGAAGTGCGTTTATCATACTGGGACAAAGTCAAACAGGTAAAGAAACCTGCCAAATGAAAATCTCACGGAATATGATTATGAGATTAATTATGCGATTTTTGTTACTTTCTTGACATCATTCTGGTATACTTTAAGAGAGAGTTAGGGAGATTTAAGAGAGTTACTCCTTCATTGTGAAAAAAGATTACCTATTTTTATCCAAGGTTTAATAACTGCTTCTTATTACTCATTGTAACTTTGCCAACAGAGCATTGAAAATGCGCCTGCCTTAGAAGAGCTGCTCCCTCCAAAGGGTGGACCCAACTTCAAATATGGTGTTGAAGGTGATGGAGATAAAACGGAAGCTTCTCTCTCAGGGGAAGTACGTGGCATGGTGAAAGAGAAGCAGATTGCTCGTGATATTATTGCTTGGATGGAACACACTGCAATTCCAGCTCATGGGTTTGATGTTACACTAAGAGTGGTTGTTCAGACCCTTCTTGACATTGGTTCAAAAAGTTTTACCCATTTGATCACTGTCTTGGAGAGGTACGGTCAGGTGATTGCAAGATTATGTCCTGACCAGGATAAGCAAGTGATGTTGATAGACGAGGTGAGCTGTTTCTGGAAGAACAGTGCTCAAATGACAGCTATAGCTGTTGACCGAATGATGGGTTATCGGCTGATATCTAATTTGGCAATTGTGAGATGGGTCTTCACTCCAACAAACATAGAGCATTTCCATACCACTGACCGTCTGTGGGAGGTAATATTCTGTAGATCTTCTGTCAAGTTAAATTCTTTTCATGGAAGATTTGATCCTCTAGTCACACACACACATCATAGATATTTATGTACATACCATGTGCTTTATTAAAAGGAGTTAGGGAAGCCTGATGCAAATTCCTGGAACATATCCTGCTTGCACCTCTAGAAATAATGAGTTTGCCAATGGCATCTTGTGCCTTCTATCTTGGTTGAGTTGTCATTCATGGCACTGTCAAGGAACTCATTTAATGGCTCAGTCACTCAATTTATGGCCAAAAAGATGTTGTAAACCCTAATTGAAGTCTCCAGATCTGGACTATCTTATCTCTCCATCTAGTGATTTTTTATTTTGTTTTTGAGTTTGGCCTATCAATTGTCTTGGATCCTATTATTGGAGATAGAAACTGAGGATTAAATTTGGATTGTTTCGAACTCACAACTTTTGTTGTCCAAGAATCAATATTTTCAAGAACATCAAACTTTATTCTCTTTTAGAGGCTGTCGTAGTTAAATATTTGTCTTAGAAGAATTACTCACTGTTTCTCTTGGTTCACAGATTCTTAGCAATGCTGTTAACAAGACCTACAATCGTATATCTGATCTGAGAAAAGAGATTTCAATCCTCAAGAGAAGTGTTGTGTCAGCTGAGGAAGTTGCTTCTCGAGCTAAGGCAGACCTAGAAGGTGCGGAGTCAAAACTTACACTAGTAAATGGTGAACCCGTTATGGGAGAAAACCCAGGGAGATTGAAGCGTTTGAAAGCTCATGCTGAAAGGACAAAAGAGGAAGAGGTATCAGCTCGCGACTCTTTGGAGGCAAAGGAAGCTCTCCTGGCCCGGGCACTTGATGAAAATGAGGTACCTCCCTCAAGTTTAATTTGATTTTCTTTTGGCAAAGGATAAGCTGTCCAACTGCTTCACAGGTTCATGTTGTTAAGTAGACTGTTGGTTCTTTCATACTTGGATCTTTTGAATTATAGTTGTCAGGATTATGGTTTTGTGATTGCCCTCACAGTTATATATCGTAAGGGCATGTTTGACGCAGGGATAAAGATGGGGTGAAGTATTAAATATTAATTAATAACCGGAGTGGTAATAGTTGATGTTTGGTGCAAGGGTCCTAATTGTATGTGGTATTTGGTACACCCGTTGGGTCTTATGCCTAAAAGTTAATCCTGCCATAGAAGTGGGATTGAATATTTGGGTTCATTACCCTTCTTTATAAGGTGGCAAACAAACAAGTACATAATCCTGCCTATAAATTAACAACTCCTTTCTATCAATACCCCCTATAATGCTGCAAGGCTTTTTGTGCCCCGAGGTCTCAATTCCTGCACCAAACGTGCCCTAAAAGAAGAAACGATTTCTGCTATTCATTGGGTAATTATAATCATATCTATTAATGTTCACTCATATGGAGCGGATTGTGGTGAACTGTACTTTTACCTTTACACCTGAAGTTTTTGTTCTACTTCTCGTGGAGATATATTTCTTGCTCAGTTCTCTCAAGTCATTTTCTTATCTGAACTGTGGAGTTTGACGTCGCAGTTTACCTTCTATTTTGCTTGCCTCACACCTCGATTGGGTTCTTCTGCAAATGATTGTGGTTATTTGTGAACAAAATTCTTGTATCTGAAATGTTACTGTGTGCTCTAGCCACTACGATTATTTGGTATTTGAATTATTTCTGCACTGTGTATCTGTATCCCATATTCAAGCTGTGCATTTCAATTAATTAGTTGTACTTAAAATGCATTCTTGATGTCACTTTTAACTGATCTGGCACTGGCAAGCTCCATGATTTTGTACTTTTGTAGTTTTCAATGATTGACTTTTTGACTTCACTTAGTAGTCTAGTCTGTATATATAGCTTATTGACTATTTAAATGTGATTTACAGGCCCTGTTCCTTTCCCTGTTTAAGAACTTCTCAAATGTTTTGACGGAACGTCTACATGATGCCTTCAAAGATGGAGTGAAGGAAAAGCCTGGTCAGGCTGATGAAATGGCGATTGACCTTGAAGATTCTTCAGCTATGGAATTGGATAAAGAAAATGGAGGAAACAAGAACAGGTGCACATTCTTTACCATTTGCTCTACATGTAAGTTGACATTTTAGTAATGAGTTCCTTCAAATTGAAGTATTCACGGCTTTCTTTGTTTTTGTTGGTTTTGAATTGTTTTAGCAGTCTAAATGGGGAGAAGACCAACAATGGCTACAGTGTAGGAGAGAAAGAGCAGTGGTGTTTGTCGACTCTGGGGCACCTGAAGGCCTTCTCAAGGCAATATGCTTCAGAGGTAAGAGTGGTCAACTATTACTTATCGGCCTTGTTTGGGAAGAGAGGTTTTGTAAACCTCAACCAAAAGTTAACCAAAACCTCAACTCAAAGTTTGTAGGACCCACATTCCACTTATTTTTATACTAACATAAAAAATTATAATCTCAAAATCCAAAACTCTCCTATCCAAACACAGCACATGTTTGGTTTTCTAAACCATAAACGCGTCCTTCCTAAACAAGCCCATCGCAACTCGGCTGCTGGCTTTCAAGTTCTTTTTTGGTCTTATCTTGCCAATCATCTCTAGAGAGTTAGCCATACATCTTACAGGCTTATAATTTAAACTCACCAATTTGCCCTCTAGCAAATTACTGGCAAGTGTAACCAGAGCCTTGCTGGTACTTTCTATGAAAAACCTGGGTGTTAATACAATCCAAAGTATAATTTGCTGCGTGAGTTTGGTTGTTTTAGTGAACGAGATTCAAATTGAGTAGTGTTTGATCTATATATCAATCCAAACTAAAATCAGTATTGAAGTACTTCGTCGGTGATGGTTAACAAACAGTCCAGTTTTCAGTGACACTTCATTTGTTCTCGTCACCTCGGGTCTGTTTGTTGGTTACAGGCTAATACTGAAAATTTGCGTACTTTTATTCTATATTTGACAGGTATGGCTTCACATTGACAAGCTAGACGCAGAGGTACTGTCAGAAAATGTACACCCTCTGTTTCGCAAGGCTGTATACTCGGGAATACGTCGACCATTGGACTTCCCATCCGAAAATATGATGTCTTGATGTGTGAACTGAGAAGAGAAGTAGAATGTACGAGGAATAGAGCTAGGTTTGTTAACCACTTTGTACCAAGGGTGGTTCATTATGTCAATTGATTTTGTGTAGTAACTTGAGAGATCCTCCATGATATTATAAGAGTTGTATTTGACTAGACTCTTTCTGGTGGAAATGAGCAGAGTGAAATTAGCAGTCTCTTCTATCATGTTTGTTCCGCCATATCTTGCATTCCTTTAGTTACGTGTAGATTTTTTTTTTTTTTTTATTTATTTTTTTTTTATTTTTTTTTTTTTTTTTGGGTGTGCCTATGCCTTTATATGCCATGGACGGACCATCTTTGATTTTTCCATGTTTGATTGCGCGGGGCTAATGTAAGTGGTACGCTCCTTAAGACTACTAATGTAACTGTTGAAATCGGAAATATGTTATTGATATATTCTAGACTATGGAAATCAGCATCTGCAACAGAGAGAAAATCCAGCAAATCATGACTTCTGTTATCACCCAAAACAGATTTCAGATGAGAGGAAGATACATCGGCTGAGCTGGGAAAGAGTTTGGAGGTTATTGCAGAGTCCCAGTTCTCTAGTAGTAAGAATTATGAAGGCCGAACATGTTACCCTGATGACAATTTTATGAAAGCTACTAGGTGAACCTATTCGGGTGAAAGTCATAATTAGAACTATATTAATACTTAGTTGATTGGATGCTAGAAAATAATTGAACAAGTTAATAACAATTGTTGATGGTTGAGGAGTTGGATGTTTTGATTGATGATTGAGAGAAATCCGCAATTCACAAAGTTGGAAGATTGAGAGAATTTGAGAGAGTGAAGTGTGAGAAAAATGAAGAGTATTGGAAGTATTTTGAGTGAGGAGTGTAATTAGTGAAAACCGAAAAAAAAATCGGAAAATACCCCCCCAACGGACCGCAAGAGACGGTCACTGACGCCCCCTGACCATGATGCGACATGACATAAGGTCATTTTTTTTGAAAAAGTCGGTTCGAACCGACGGTTCCGATTCGGTTAGTAATCGGTTCCGGCCCAGGTCCCGGTTCCCAAATTCATTAAACCGAACCGTGCCTGTATTATTACGGGTCCGGCTTCGGCTTCGGTCCATCTTCGCGGTTCGGTTCTCGGCTCTTAACCAGTTCGGTTTTAACCGAAACCATCGGTTAAACCGAACCGGTATGGAGCTCTACAAGTTATACCAGTGCACTGACGACAACTGGAGGGACAACGCAGGGAGGGAGGTATTGATCTATAGTTCTCGATGATTTTGAGACTACTCTATATAGGATTCCGAAGAGGTCTCCTTCTCTCTCTTTATATCAAGCGAGAAGCCTGAGACGTGGCATACCCGAATGCCTTAAGAAATGACCATTGGTTGAGTTAGGTTACAGTGACTTACCCCATTCTGGCCCCTGGCTCAGGGCTCAGGCTTTCCCTTGTAGTAGACGTACGAGAAAGAAAGCTCGATATGAAATTGCGTAAAATGGTGGCTCAATCAAATATGTACCTTTTTGTACATTGAGTTGTTTTTTGTTGCCCAGGGGAGAGAGATGTCAAAAAGTAAACAATTTCCTAACCAAAATCTCGCGGGGACACTCACAAACAATCATCTAGATCAGCTGAGAATGTATGAAGAAACCAAAGAATAATGGTGGAATAGGTTTCCGGCTAGCATGGTTTGTTGCCAGCCGTTTTTCGCCTTCACCCTTTAGGGTCTCTTTTGGTTCATGATATGCCTGTTTCTCTCGTTTATGTACTCTGTAGCTCCTTTGTGCTTTCTTTAATGAAGTTCTAGTATATATATAATTATTAAAAAAGAAAAGTCATGTCCACGATAATTCCGCAGCACGCTAGAAATCCCACAGCGTCAAATAAACTTTACAAATTTCATAAACTTTTTAACATGTTCTAAAATCAAAATAAGATGAAGAAAATATACATTCCTTGAAAGCGAGGGTTTGTCACTGGCTCGCTGCTAAGGTTAGAAAGTAAGGGTAAAATAGCTCATGATCAGACAGGATCAAGTCGGGCCGGATGTCCATCAGATCTGATGCGTGATCCAAATTCGAGTGGATCTTGTCCCCAATATTCATTTCCAATTTATTATTGAATTACGATTTTATCAATTTGACTCGGATCGCTCCCTCCCATCTTTTCTTATAAGACTGCATTGCTATCACGCACTAGTCTCCAAATTTGCTAGAAGAAATACTTTCATAAATAGTACTAAATATTTACAGAGGAACCACCACATTACAAACTGTTACAATGAGGCTAATTTAGGTCATACCTAAACCCAACTCGGAGCTGTGAGCTAAACTAACATCTTTTTTCCTCATATGTACATGGAACCTGGGTTCTTGGCAAGAGTGGCGACCCCAGGTCCACCGGGCCACCGAAAATGCTATGATGTCTCCTTCAACCGAACTATCCATGAGTCTACATCTCCATATATCCGGTTATCTGAAAGTTTCAATGACGGAGCTGAAGACTCTTGGAAATTGTAGGCTCTGCATCAGAAGTAGTAGTAACTGATCTTACGAAACCAAATTGCTCAATTGCACATACAGTAACTCCTGACAAATAAAACAAAGAAAAACCCATGTTGTACTAGACCTATAACATAGTATTTTGCAACCGAGTGTTAACACTTTTTGAACAACCGAAAGCAGACAAGTACACCAATTTTTCTAATTGGAACATTTCAAGCTTAAAAATTCAGGGGGATGTAACATTCAATGAACTACACATCATTCAATCATATGAGGTCCATAGTAATTTGCTAAGAAGCTTTGATACGGACAGGGGCGGATTCATAAATTTGGTCTAGCGGGGGCTAGAAAAAGTTTCAAGTTTAATGACAGATATTTCAATAAATTTTGAAGAATTTTAAAGTTAAAATGATGACTTTAATATATTGCTGAGACGAATATGTAACACGAGTGGGGGCTAATAAAATATTATTGACGGAATATAAGGTAAATATTGTATATAGCAAAACTTGAGTAGGGGCTAATATAATTAAATAACCAAAATATTGGGTAAAAATCGTAAATATCAAAATTTGAGTGGGGGTTATACTGCTATAGCCCCCACTTGTCTCTAACTAGGTCCGCCAATGGATACGGACATAGGCGTTGGATACGATAAGGGAAGTCGGGAACGGACTTTTATCTCTTCTTGTCTTTTGAAGCTCCACCAACAGACCCGCCACCTCCTCCTTTAAAATTCAAAGACCTCCATAAACCACAATCACAAGTTCAGAACCATCTATTCAAATGTTACTCCTGCTGTCCATTTCTCTACTCAATCACAGAAAAGACGAACCTAGTTCCATGAACAAATTGTACAACTCCAAATCATTTAAACAAAGACTCACCCAACCAAATCGAACCGATTCCACGTAAACAAAGAAGAGAAAGTGTTCAGGGGGAGAGGAGTGAGACGATGAAGAGAGATAGGGAGTGGAGAGAGAAAATAATTTTAACTGTGTGAGTGTGGGGTCTGTGCCAGTGATCACTCATTTCACAGAGTTAGTTGAGCATGTCATGAAACGGGCTGCAACCAGCGTTACCAGCTGCTTTTTTTTTTTGGTCGTTTTGTAGGTATTTTCGTAAGGTAATTCCGGCCAAACTTGCTGCATCATTGTCCAAACCGGGACAAAAAACACTGGAGCCCATAAAACCTAATTTTTTTTAATCCGCATTAAAGCCTCTTCCATAATTTTATAACTGATTACTTAAAACATAGTATGATTTCATGCATGTGAATGAAGCACAAAGATACAATCATACAACCATAATAAACATTGTGGCCCTGTTTGGATGTCAGGGTTTTGTTAACCTCCACAAAAAGTTAACTAAATTTTAGGACCCACATTCCACTCATTTTTCTACTCACATAAAAGTCAAAACCTCAAAATCAAAACCATCAAATCCAAACATCCACCTGGTTTGGTTAACCAAACACGCCCAACCATTTTATCCAAACAGGGCCTGTATGTAGACATGTAGTCCAAATAATGACATTTTTACCGAAAAAAACACCATTATGCAATCCTCAAGAACTGACCATACAATCAAATGGTGATTTGCAAAAGATGTTAGTACAATTTGAAAATGACCTGAGAGGATGTACTTCATTTATGTAACATTAGTTGCAGAGAAATGTATGAAAGGCATCTATGATTAATTCATGAACTGGGAGTCTTGTTCCTCCAAACTGAGAAATCTAAAAGTTCTATTCAATGGATGACAAAATAAATTTGGCCGATGGTTTCCCACTAAACTCCGGTACATGTCGGAACCAAAAGATTGATCATTCACCACCGTTCATTCTATCCCCTCAACCTCCATATATACTCTCCGATCCCCCACTCGTCATTCACTCTCAACTTGTCCTCACCTCTCTTGCTCTCCCACTCTCCTCGATGGGCTCTTGTTTAGAGATCATTCCCATATCACACACTACTATTCTACACTTGATACAAGTCCCTCTCTCTCTCCCTCTCTCTGAATATTTTTTTGGGAGTTTTAGGGTAAGTTGAAAGGAGAAGAAGAAGAAGAAGAAGAAGAAGAAGAAGAAGAAGAAGAAGAAGAGGAGTGCAATACACTTGATGGGACACTTGATATCCATGGCCCTCCTCCAATTCGTCAAAGAAGTGGACAATGGACTGCTGAAACTATCACCTCTGTATGTATACACCCCCACCCAAACACTTCTCTTTATTTTATTTTTTTGTTTTTTGTATTGTTTGGTTGAAAATATGTCTGTTTACTTATTATTTTTTGGTTTGTGACTACGAGTTTAGAATTTTGTAGCTGGTGACTATGAGATCTTTAGAATAATCAATTGTAAAAATGGAATCTATCTAGTAGAAGTAACATCTTAAATGTTTTTATAAAAAATTTAACTAGGCACTTACTTATAGGAGTAAGTTCTTTTTTTGCCACGTACAGAGAACAATTTCTAATACCGGGTTGAGTTTCAGATAATTTGCAAAAATCAAAAATACTCTAACAGTGGACTAGCACCAATTTTCAAAAAATAAATTCTATAAAATGTTTACATCTATTTTGCCATCTGTATCTTCAGTGTCATTCAACGCGTAGTAATCAATAGCATTTTGGGTATTGTTTTGTCTTCTCTCTTGGAATTGATTTCCATGGGAAAAACGAAGGATTTATCTAATATTAATTTTGTGTTGAAACAAACAGTTAATTAAGGTTTTGGCCACACTGGCCTTCTTTGGCGTGGGACTGAACTTGGTCCTGTTTCTGACGAGAGTTCTTCAACAAGACAATGCTGCAGCTGCTAACAACGTTAGCAAGTGAACTGGAACCATCTACATCTTCTCTCTCGTTGGGGCATTCCTCAGAGATTCGTATTTGGGAAGATACAAAACCTGTGCTATTTTCCAAGTCATCTTTGTCATAGTAAGTCGCAGCCGTTAACTAACTACTACTACTATGTTTGAGGAATCCTAGGGTCTAATACGCAATTTCTCCACTCCTCCTCAGGGGTTTAGTGTCGCTGTCTCTGGTGTCGCATATTTTCTTGCTCCAACCTAAAGACTGTGGTGATCAGACGAGAAAATGTGCATCAGAGTAAAGCTGGGGAATATGACTATTCTATTTCTCCATATACATGATTGCGCTTGGGAATGGTGGTTATCAACCAAATATTGCTACATTTGGGGCTGATCAGTTTGACAAAGAAGATATCTTAAGGAGGGAATCTCAAAGGTTGCATTTTTCCAGCTCGAATGGAACTGCAGCTTTCGCCCACACCTAGGAGAGAACTTAGATGTGGCGAAAGCGGACAGTTTCATGAGCGGAGCTAGAAATGTACTTCACACGGACGGGTTTCAGTAAGTGAAAATGATTAAACTTTTTCAGCTACATAGACCCTGTTTGGTATCAGCTGAAAATCTCTGAAAATAATTTGGGTGAAAAATTCAGCTGAACTGAAAATTACAATTTGTTTGGTGTGAGCTGAAATTATGATCACTAACTTATCCATTTAACAAAATTTTATAGAGGTCTACAGTCAAGTAATTGAATACGCCTAATTATAATTGAACTCTGATCATGATAATTAATTTTCTAATTAAGGTTTTAGAAAATTTTAGCTGCATAATCCCTAATTTTGGAGATTCTACAACTGCACAATGATTATTTTAATATGCAGATTATTAGCTTAAAATTTGTAGTTATAATAAATGAAATTGTTGAAACCGGCGATACCAAACAGACACATAGTATAGAAACTCAAAGAGCAATGATCTACATAACCTAATTGTTGACTGGTCTTTTGCAGATTCCTCGACAGAGCACCATTCATAACCTCAAGGGATCTGGACAACCAGATGAGTGGCATGCACAACTCGTGGCGCCTCTGCCCCATTTCCCGAGTAGGAGGGGTGAAATTAATATTGAGACTACTGCCAATCTGGCTATGCACCATATTGTACACTGTCTTCACACAGATAGATTCGCTCTTTGTGGAGCAAGGTGCGGCGATGAACTGCACAGTCTCAAACTTCAGAGTCCCTCCTGCAAGTATGTCTAGCTTCGACATAATAAGTGTTGCAACCGGAGAGTACTTGACCCTTTTGTGAGCCGGTTAAAGAAGAAAGATTCTAGAGGGCTCACAGAGCTTCCAAGGATGGGAGTTGGGCTCATTATTGCAGTAATGGCCATGGTTGCTGCTGGGATAGTTGAGTGCTACATGCTCAAGTATGCTCAAGTATGCTCAGGTCCTGAGCATACTTGAGCATGTAGCACTCAACTATCCCAGCAGCAACCATGGCCATTACTGCAATAATGAGCCCAACTCCCATCCTTTACAGCTCTGTGACTCTACAATCTTTCTTCTTTAACCGGCTCACAAAAGGTTTACTCTCTGGTAAAGGAAGATGCCCATTGACTGAAGTTTGAGACTGTGCAGTTCATTTTTGCGCCTTGTTCCACAAAGAGCGAGCCATCTGTGTGAAGACCACATAGTACAATATGGTGCATAGCCAGATTGTCAGTAGTCTCAATATGCATTTCACCTCTCCGACTTGGGAAATGGGGCAGAGGCACCACGAGTTGTGCATGCCACCCTTTTGAACAAGGGCCATGTAGATAGGGTTTTCTTCCTTCTAGCAGCACTTACAACTATGGATGTGGTCGTCTACATTGCATGTGCTAGGTGGTACGAGGGCATCAAGCTTGAAAGCAAATATGAAGAGGATTTCGAGGAGTCTCCCTGATGCTAAGTGTGGTTCCAGAACACATGAATAAGAGCATAAATGGTCTTATCGCTTGTGAAGTCTAAGTTTCATCAGAGTTGGGAGTTGTTTCAAATTCAAGTAACTGTTTTCTTTTTACCTCTGTAGTCTGTCTGTACTTGGAAGGTGAAAATGGTAAACAAGAAATCATCCTGGTAATTGAAAGAGAACTAGCAATAGTCAGGTACCATTATTCTCCAGTTTTAACGCCTAGTTGAATTTCATATGTTCAGAAGTGATCTGATGAGATAGTTTTGGTATTCATTTTGTGTTCACAATATATTTGGTGCACAACATGGACTCTTCATTTGCTCTCAAACTTCACATAGTTTCATTTACACAGAGAAATACTAAAACTGTACATAAGATCATAAACTCATAAACCAAATCACATAATAAGAGAATTTGATGCATGCCTTTGTTTAATCACATTTTGTTTTCTTCAAGCTTTACAGATCATGAAACTCCCAGTTTTCGTCGACCTCTTCATCTTTAACCACAATAAGATGATGGCCATCTGTTAACACGATAAACAGTTGCAACTAATTTGAAACAAGGCTAGAATTGTTGAAAATATCATGTTTCGAGAAAAGATATGAGAATGCCCTCTTTTGTTTTGGAGAAAAGGTATGGTTAGAGCTGTCAAATGGCCCGGAGGACCACCAAACGGGCCCGGCCTGTTTGACGGGTGAACCAGCCCTGCCCACCAAAAGCCCTGGACCGGCCTAGGACCGCCTAATATATTAAAATTTATTTATATAAATTTACATATATAAATATAAATACAATATATATACATATTTACTTAAATCATATATATATATATTTAAAAATAATAATAAACCACAGGTTAGGACCGGCTCACCCATATGGTCCGGTTCTGTGGGCCGAGCCGGTTCTAGGATTCCGACTCCCATGCCTGGACCGGCCCGCCTGAGTATAGGACTGGCACACGACCAGTCCCGGACCAGCAGTCCTCCTTCAGCCGGTCCGGACCCGCGCCTGACAGTTTGACAGCTCTATGTCTGCTGAGTGTTTGGTCGCTAAATGTTAGCTGATGTTCCGAATGGAACTGGTAATGTCGATATGGGTGCATTTGACATTCACAGTGACGTATCCGTACTCTGTAGTGGTGGCCACCGATTAGTTACGTATCTGCTAATACACAAGTTACAGGCTGTTTTTTTTTAAATCATGGTCATACTACAAAATCTGATTGTTGAAATGTCTGTGGGGTCCTCGATGACAATACGAATAGCTGTGGTGGCAGGGAAACAAGAAACTTAATATTTGGATATACTATAGTTTACAGGAGGAGTGGGTTACAAGAATTTTTTTTGGATGATTGGTATGGTTATTGATTAGAACTGTCAAATGGCCCGGAGGACAACCAAACCGGGCCGGCCCGTATGTGGTGGCAGGGATAAATTTTGTCAAATGGATCAAATTAGTGATCTATAATTTCAGCTCATACCAAACAGACTGTGATTCTCAGTTAAGTTGAAATTTCTTTTCAGATTATTTTCATCTAATTAGTGAGGTTTTCAGCTAGTACCAAACAGGCTCTAAGAATGCAAGGAAGCTCTGGCATGCAATCTCCTTACAGTTTTGTTCTTGCAGTAAGTGTTTTTACTATATGAGTGTGAGAAAACAAAAGTTTTTAAAAATGAAGACCAAAGTTTTCAACAACACCTGCAGGAAGCCAGTTCTTCTTGTCCTTCAGTAGCAGTTTTATTTTGGTGTTTATGATGTTATTATCTTTGATCGTGAAAGCTAGAAAATGTAAGCTCTAGTGGTTAGGTTTGTGTGATTTCTGTAATTATGTCTCTGACCTTAATGTTTTGTTGCTAATGACCCCTCTTTTACGTTCTTGCCCTATGCAATTTGATGAGTCTTATTATAATAATCTTAAATATCTCATTTCTCATATTATACCAATCACCAGGACAGACCACTAATTTCTTGCTGGGAAGGAGCACTCATATGGGAAGTTTGGAAACATAGGAATAACATCACTTTCAATAAAACTGCACCCAATAGTTTCCTTCTCTAAAACCCTACTGCCCCTCTCTTCCTTCCAATCCTGAGTACTGCTATCGAATTTTAATGACTCCTGGAACTGTAGAGCAACGCTTGCTTCTTCAGTAAAACATGAGATCATTCCATAGCTCTTTTCCTTGTGGGGGCAGGATTGTAGTATGGCAAAGATAAACATTGATCATTTCATTCTACAATAAGACCAAGAAGGGCAGAATTCTTGGATGGAAAGCTCAGGCGAATGATATGTAGAATTTTGATACCAGAATGACCCACCAACTTGAAATTTAATCAAGGAATTCTAGTGGCTATACTTGAAGCTTTGGACTGGGCGATATTTCTCTCTTTCGAGCATTTTGCTTCATGTCGCTAATAAATCTCTCTCTCTCTCTCTCTGTCTCTCTCTCTCAGAATTCTTCAAACTCTCAACAACAGATGGAGACTCTAATGGAGGAGCTAAATCTGTTTATGGACAAATTTAGCTATTGTCAAGTTCACTTCAGTGTTTGAGTTCGATGTATTTAGTAGTTTCAGTTTGTGTTTCCACGTATTTAAGTATTTTGGTGTGTACTTTGGTCTGGTCTTCAGGAGGTGTTATGGATGGTTGGGGTATGCCAAACCTGTAGGATTGTAGGAGTTATCACTCCATGTGGATATTTTGGTTAATGGAGTTCTCACTTTGCCACCAAAAAAATACATTTATTTTCCTTTCCTAATTACACTCAAGAACTTCATTTTTGTAAAATCCTAAATTATCATGCTCTACCACAGAGCTAGAACCCATTTGCAAGATATATTTTCTTATGTTGGCTATATTTCCATACTGGTCATGTCAAATCTTCTGGTAAATGTAGCTCTAGAAAGAGGAAGCAGCCAAAGTTCAACATATACGACTATATATATGAAGTACAGTGTGTTTCGTGGCAATTGATAGCTTACATAAATAATAGTATGTAATACTATGTTAAGTCTCAATTAACAGATGCCATAACTAGAACCTGTCTACAGTAACTCCAATGATTACTGCACTAAACATTGCGTCTTACGCACTCAAATATGCCAATACAGATCTACAGCCGTCAAACTAAAAGTGGCCGCAGTGAAAATACCTCCGTAAAATACTTTGCAACCAGTAACTCTCAAGTCAGTGCCCTACTGCAATACTTCACAAGCAGTAAAACTATTTGCTTCATTAAGCTATGGTAGAAGTGAGTTAAGGAAAATCAAGCAGTAGGTAGACTACTAAGAGAGCAGCTGGAGTTATTTCGTCTCTTAACTGACCATAACTTTATTGGCATAATGTGTATAATTGTAGGATGTGCTGTATACAGCTACAAGGCCATCCATACAAGTACATCACTGAATACAATTCTCCCAATGAGGAGTATAGTAAAACTTACAGTAGTAGCCATTATAGCCGCGCCAATTAGAACTAGTCTACAGATTGCTCTTCGGAACGCCAACGAGTACGGCTCTTGATCTCTTCTCCACCGTGCGAGATAACTCCTTTACTGCTTCCTTTGGTAGATGGCGAGGACGACTCAGCCAAAGTCCTCCATCAACAGGCATGGTGGTGCCATTGATATATTTACCTGAAAGAGTCGTGCAGAGAATCAGATGTGTTGGCGGAAGAGATAAAGATGTTATCATTATCGGGACAAAACAATTCACCAGAGTAAAATGGCACAAACATGAAAAAAAAGATGGAGTGGGATAAACTAAGATCACATTCCAATTATGTGAATCTCACTTCAAGAGAAGGATAGACTCATTGTTGGATAACTGTCTTCTCGAATATTCTACTTTGATTAGTCAGGATTCAGCAAACAACAATAATATCCCTATGATGATGGATACTATTAAATAGATTGAATTGACATGAAAGTGTGGCAAAGGAGACATCATAAACGAACTTCGTATGCAAGGAAGAATAGAAAGTTTCTCCGATGAATGATTAGGAGATTCATTTGTAATCAGTACAAAGGAAACACTACAAGGTGTGACTGGGTCCAAAAAGAAAATTGTTAAGTATTTGTCTATTAGAGATAAAGGAAGAGCAAGGAGATAGGGGTAGAGCAATTTTCGGCAAGACTTTAGAAGATTTAAACTTAATTCAGGATAGATAATTGGAAAAAACTATACGAGTATACACAAACTTGTACATGTGCACTGAAAAACAATGTCGGAAAGTAATTGCTGGGTTGACTTAAAATCAGGTGTCATCTGAACCAAACGATCCGTATAACGGTATAAGCATACTCAAATACAGGAAGACAATATAGGATCTATTCTTTTTCCTTCATGCAAGTAAACAAATTTCTTGAAATGTTCATTTCTATTTTGTTACTCACAAGCATCCGCCCATGTTTTACTTGCATCCTAAATCTTTTACCATCGACATAGACCAAATCTCTATCTAATGTGAAGGGTATAAGGTCAAAAATTAGATCTCTGCAGGTATAAAGTATAAACAATCCAATGGAACCAATCATTTATTCTTGAGGATGGTATATCCATGAGTAGCAACTACTATCCAATGGGATTTATATTAGTGAAAAAATGCTTCCATAGTAGTAGTATTCTAGAGCAAGAGTGGTAGAAAAGTGAGTCCCCTAAAGTAGGCCCGTGACTAGTAGGGTTACTTGGTCTGCCATTGGTATTGGTTGAAATGGTTAGCTAGAAAGATGATATAAAATGCAATGGATGAAATAAAAGGCCGTAGGGTGGATTTAAGTAGCTTAACATGGATTAGAATGAAGATAAGTGGCCACTGAATGATCACACAATGGCCCCACACCGGAAGTTGTGACGTGAATTTGTAACATCTGAGAAAACATGAATATAGAGCGCGTAAGATAACCTTACCTGCATCTGATACAAGGTAGACAGCTGCCATCGCAATGTCCCATTTCTCCCCAAGTTTGTACAAGGGCATGTAATCTCTAGCTTTGCTATTTATCTCATCAGGAGCAAGTTTACTCATTCCAGTAGTATCCCCTATCGGGCCAGGCGCAATTCCATTGACTCTGATATCATAATCAGTTCCCCACTCGAGTGCCAAATTTCTGGTTATGGCATCGACTGCAGCCTGGGGGTAAATAAGAAGCAACATAAATATCCAGTCCTTTTCAGTTTATCCTTATAAATGATTAACAGTGCCCGTCAAATACTAATGGTGATTTTCACCACGTGAGTCTTCACATATTTATCTTCAACAAAAATATATCCTTTATGTACTTCCATTGCTTGAATTGCATGTGGAAGGTGACAAATTGGTATTGCATTTGTGATAATATGTAGCGCCCCTTTTTTTTCTCCTAGGCGTGTAAGAATGTTAACCCACATCACAAATATGGTGTAGGTTGGTAAATGGATAAAGTTTCAGCACGGAAATGTGTGCCACCTCTAAAATGTAAGTATTCAGAATAATGAGAAGATTGTATGTATAAAACTTCTCATATTAAGTTAATATATGAGAATTAACTTAATTACATACATTAACAAACACACGGACCTGCAGCATACATAAGCCACTAGTTACATACATTTTTGTTATAAGTTCTCCCATAAACGACATATTTCTGAGTTTTAGTTCCTCTAATTTGAAAATCTAAACACTCTTGGCTTCATCTGTAACTTGGGTTTTGCAATGAAACATGATAACTATAGAAGAAACTGGATTGGAATAATATATTTCTTTGTTTTTTCTCTTCCTGAGGACAATGAAAAATATATGATGTAAACATACTCCAGCCATCCCAAATTGAGTGTCCTGCTATTTTTTTCCAAGCATTTTGAGGAGGAGAATTGACTGGCGAAACAATACACGAACACGTTACAATGTTGTAGAGTAATCCTAATTCTAAAACAGAAATCCCTCCATTGCTCCCATTTTGTTTTCAATTTTTTTTTTTCTTGTTTCCCACCTTTATTTTCAATTTCCTACTGCTGTTCTTCCATGAAAAGGGTTAAAGTAATAAATGCAAACTATAAATGAAACCTTTTTTTTGTTGCCTTGCCATATTCATTTTCTGGAACGGTAGTTTACTGGAGTATTTCAGAAGTGCCACTCTAAACCGCAACTGAAAGGGTGTGCAAATTGCGGAAAATGGAGAACACTCTGTCATCTATATAACTATATTCATAATGTGGCAATAGTGCTACAAACCTTGGCTGCTGAGACGTGTATTTGATACCAGGCTGCAGTGTAATGCAATGTTGCACTGATATTCAGTATAGTTCCACCACCAGTTGTATGCCCTGGTCCTCCTTTCTTCAGGTATTCAAGTGCTTCATGACACATTGTGAATGTACCGACAGAATCGATATCCATAACTGCAGAGAGTTATTAGAATTAAGACAGTAATTAACGTAGTTTAAAAGCCTCATTTATAAAATGAAAAGACATGTATGGTAATTCTTAAAATATAGTTCCTCTTTTGAAGAAAAGTAGAAAATTGGGAAATATATTGCAGATGATACTTTCTTTCCTTGCAGGAGGGACGAGGATTGTACTAAGAATGAGCATTGATGGCATACCATGTTTGTGGATATATTGCAGATGTTGATAATTTACTTTCTCTATCCCTATTATCAATCTTTTGCATACGAGAATCAATAAAGATACTATCAAAAGATAGCAGTCTGGATAACAAAACAGCCCAACATCCCGGACAGACAAATTTCAATAGGGAATGTCATCACTAAAGATTTTCATTTATCTGAATCGTCGAAAGCTTTACCTTGAGTTTTTAGTACGGACACACACACCTAGGTTACCAGACCCGGGAGCCCCGTCTGAGGTCGGATGTGTATCCGAGAATCGGATTTGTCTACTTACCAAAATTCACGATTCGAAGACAGCTAAAAAATCCAAAATTTGGACATGGGCACAGACTGCGGAGATATGGGGCAATTAAGATGATTTTATTTCATAATATGCATGTTAACTAACCCTAAACACAAATGACTATTCTGGCTGCAATAAAAGACTGTTTGTGATTCATCAATCCATGAGAAGAAAAAGGTCAGTGATGGCCCTGACAACAACTTTGAACCAGGATAAGACAATGAAAAGAAGGAGAAGAAGGAAATGAGGAAGATGAAACTGAAGCACTAATTTGCTATATGCACATGGTTTACGACCTGAGAGTGTCGGATGGGATGGAAGCCAAATGTAACACAGATGTCCAACATGAGTGACGCACCATGATTGAAGAGTCCGGTTAACTTAGACACACGCATTGCGCACACACACAAGAGAAAAAATAAAACTGATAATAAATAACTAAATTAGTTAACAATAACTCTGGAAGGTAATTTTATTATTTCCTATAAAAAAAACTGTGTTAAACTTAAACCCTGTCAGTGAGAATCAACTCCTCTTTTAGACAATTGTATGGTATTCTACTTGTTTCTTCACATAATCATGTTGTCCTTCCAAGTTAAAGAAAGTAAAACGTGTACTGTACAGTCTTGGGTCTGCCTCTAGTCCTTCCAGTTCTCACCCTTGACCCAGAATGTTTTCCTTGCAATTTTTTTTCCAACTTTTACTTATGTTCCGTTTGTGTTTGATTATTTCGAGCTGTTGCACCAACCCTCTCAGGCTGTCACTTTACTAGCCTCAGTTTCCGGTACACTGTGGGTAACTTGGTTAAAAAAAACAAACACCCTGGTCTTCAATGGCATTAGAGAAACAAACCCATGTCAAATAAGATCATGCATAGATCTCCAGTTGAAACATCACCTGTTCGGAACCCATTAGGGGATAAGTCCTCAGCTGACGCTAGGAAGTTGCCTGCTGCAGCATTAACAAGAATATCAATCTTGCCAAAATGTTTAACAGTCGACTCTATAACCCGTTTAGCATCTTCCTTTTTTCGAACATCCCCCTCAAAACCAGCAGCCTGAGAAATATCAGCAATAAGGTTTATGTATCATGACTAAAAAGTCTTGGTAAAAAACATACTATTGCATAGCAGCATAGGGCATATAACTGGAATGTGAATCAAAAAGGTGTCTTCAACCTTACTAAACCAGATCAAAGCTCAGTCAGTCAGTTGTGATCACCACAAGTCCAAAAGAAAGAGTACATTGACTCCAGTTAAATATGCAGAAAATGTCACAGAGAAACCAGCTTCTCTAATAAATAACGAGACTAATATGTGATAAGAATCTTCAAGCAGAAAAGAGAGAAATAATTGAAATCTAATTTGAGAATGAGAGATAGTAAGGGCCACTTTGGTAATGTTTCTGCTGCCACCACAGCTCCTTTTTTACCACAGAAGCAATTTTTAGTGCGTTTGGTAAAAAAAAAAAAATTACTTTGCGGACAGTTTCTGCGGTCTCATAGCAGTTTTCAGGAAGAGGGGAAGATGTTTTCTCAGAGCCTGCTTTTGACCAACTTATTAACAACCGAATTCAATCTCACAATTTTCAAAAATTCAACATTTATCTTTGCGGAAATTGATTCACAGCAGGTTCACAGTTGATTTACCAAACACAAAATTGCTACATCAATATTTGACCATAACTTTCACGTAATATTTACCAAACAACATTTGATCTAAGGCTCCGTTTGGTTGGTGGTAAAACATTTGTCTCTAAAATGTTTTCCCTTGTTTTGGTGTTTTGGTGCTGTTTGGAGGTAAAATGTTTTCCTGTAAAATGTTTTCCCTCAAATGATGTAAAATGATTTACACATTTCAAATCTGTAAGCCATTTTCCGGAGAGTGAAGGAGCACAAGTTGCACAACAACAACTCATGCTAACAGCTCCATCACCAATAACCACCACCACGGCACATCACCGCACCCATCACTGCCACTGACTTCACGGCCCACTGTTTCGGCAAGTGTCAACCAAACATGAGAAAATAATTGCAGATAAAACTTTTTCACACAAAATATTCTACGCGTAAAACATTTTCCGTTGTAAAACATTTTACTGCGAACCAAACAGAGCCTAAAATTCACAGCAACTTTTCTACATCGATTCTCACAACAGCAACTTTCTAGCACCACCACAGCATTCCCAAAACAAACCGGTGTTTGGCCCTAAGCACATAATTTCAAATCAACCATTCAAACTTTCTTGAAACGAGGTTCAGTTTTCTAAACCCTAATCAATTTCAACTCCGGCCATCGATTGAACTCATAAATCGCACAGATTGCTACAGGATAGAAGAACTTCAATTATGATTGTGGTGATGAGGGGAAGATACCGGAATAGAGAGGGATCGGAGAGCGGAGACGGCGGAATCGAGGACTTGCTTGCGGCGACCCATGACGGCGACGGAGGCACCGTGTTGGCCGAATTGCTTGGCGATCTCGAACCCTATTCCAGAACCTCCTCCGGTCAAGAGGGCTACTTTCCCCTTCAGTATATCACCCTTGAACGGCGACGACGTCATTCTCTGTCTGTTGAAGAAGGGAAATTCGCCGATCACAATTAACCACCGGCAGAGTGTTAGGAAAACAAGTGCTGGTTGCTCTTGAAAAGCGTGTTCGTCTATGGACAACAATCTACTGCAATCATTGCTGTAGAGACACTTTCATTAGTAGTGTAAAGGGAAAAGACACTTTCACCCCCCTCGGGTTTGATATCTAGACACTTTTACTTGAGAAAGTTTTGTTTGCTCTAAGAGCAAAAACATGTAGTGCTCTAATCAATGCACATGATGCGTCAAGAACATGTAGGAATCCACTTTCTTTTGTCTGCCACTCATCTCTTTCTTCCTGACGTGTCATGTGCTGTATTGATTAGAGCACCACGTCATATTTGCTTTTAGAGCAAGCAATAATTACTCATTTTGCTCCATCTAGTTTGCGAAAGAGAAGTTTCATCCAGTTCCACACTCTATGAGAGCAAATTTATCCCAACAAAAGCTATTAGTGCATACTCCCACTAGGCTAACCTCGTCACAAATCTCATAAATTCCACACGGTCAAGTAATTAACTCCAGTATTCATATATAATTATTATAAAGTTTGTATCATTAAACGGGGTATTTGAGAAAGTGTCTATTACCCGTGACAAATTAGAAATAATAATACATAATTTATTTAGGTAATCTGAAAAAATAAAAACACATTATCAGTCTATTGGTATAAACAAGCATATTCGAATGTATGCATAATGTAGTTTAGCCGATACTATTTTATTTTAATCATTACCTATGTGATACACGCAGTATCGTACCAGTAGCTTGAGAGAGGCTACGAATCTCTACCAGCAGTTCGTGACGCTACGAAAAACTACGAATACAAAAAATAACCAAATAAACTCAATAAAATACTTCTTATTCCATATCAATAACTGAGGACATCAACTGTTTAAATAGAAAACTAACCCTAACCCTAGACCTAACGGGCTAAGCCCAGTCAACTAAATAATTAAATAAACATTTAATTAAATAAATAAACTACTTAACGACACAAAATAAATAATTAACAACTAATACTAAATAATCATTAAAGATAGAGCCTGTTTGGTTCCAGCTTAAAATCTCAATAATCTGATGAAAATAATCTGGGGTGAATAAGCTGGCTGAAATTATAATCTGAAAAGTGTTTGGCATGCCCTGAAAATCTGGAATTAAAATTTAATTGCGTTTGGCAACACCTTTAGCTTTTACTATTAAATTTACAATAAGTGTCTTTATTTGAACTTATGATACGTCTAAAATGTTACACGTTTGCACAAATTAACAATTCATGCATTAACGAGATGATAGAGTATTGTATTTCTGACGTTAAACCTAAAAAATCTCCAAAATCGGAGATTATATAATCTGCAGATTATTAACCAACTTAAATTAAAATCTGACTCAAAAAAATCTACGAAACAAACGAGATTAAATTTTTTGGCAGATTTTAATCTCAAATGAGATTTTAATCTTGAACCAAACATGCACATAATTATACGGTGACTCGTTAGATACGGCTGATCCGTATCACTATGCCTATTAAAGGAGAAATTTTTATTTGCTCTAAGAGCAAATACATGTGGTGCTCTAATCAATACAACACATGACACGTCAGGAAGAAAGAGAATGAGTGACAAACAAAAAAAAGTGGATTCCTACGTCTTTATGACGTGTCATGTGATGTATCATATTTGCTCTTGGACAAGCAAAATTACTCCTATTAAAGGTGGTTGGATTAAGTTATAAGCAATTTGTGTCTCTCAATAAAGTCATTAATCTGTGAGAACTTCTCTTTGCACGACCCAACTCGAAATTGCGAAATCAGTATATATCAAATAAAAAATTGAAGGGTAAAAGACAAAAACTACCCTCGTTAGATGGGTTATATACAAAAACAACTCTATTATTCGGGGATATATAAAAACCATCCCCAAAGAAGGCGAGCCAAGTATTAAACCCCATACAAACCAACTCGAACGAGCTGATGTTCACAAAGAAGCTCTCATGCTTTACACCCGCGAAAATCGCTTAGAAAGGTTGTGTTGTGCCAAAAGACTCAATCTCGAAACCTGTTAGTTTGTCGGGAAGGGTGCTGAAGTGGTTAATTACTATCATAATTGTGTTTGCCACAAGCATTTTAGGTTGGTTTAGTTATGTGAGTTATAGGCTTATAGCTATAAGTATTATTTTTAATGTACAATGGTTAAAGTGTCTGTTTAGAATATTTTTTTGAAGCATTCTCTAAGATAAAAAATTTGAAGTCCTCTAAAAAGAAGATAAAATATGGAAGCAAATTGGTCAATATCCTTGCCCGACAGTTGCAAAAGAAGGCAACCAAAAGAATAGTTGCATTGTGTGTCTCCCTCCATACAATACAAAATTGTTACAGAATATGAATATCTGTTTTGGTTAGGTACTTGATTATAACAATTTGAAACTATACAAACTAAATCCGCATTAAAGAGAAATTATATGTACCACAGATACAATTTTGCCTAAACTAAACCAATGTCCTACTACTATAAATTTAGTTAACCCTAGCCTAACTTTTTGTTGCCATCGGTCATTGTACTACTCTCTCTAATGGATACCAAAGTTGGAGTACACAAATTCCCTTACATTCCAGAAGAGCTTGTCCGTCGCATTCTCGCAAATTTACCGACCAAGTCTCTTCCTCGATTCAGGAGCGTTTGTAAACAATGGTCTCGTTGGATCTCCGAAGTCAAAAGCCCGAAAAAACTTATGGTGTTATCGTCATCAACGGTTTGGCCGCGAAAATACTGTTTTGGAACAATCGACCAAAAGGCTGCTAATCTAGAAGTCATCGACATGCCGCCATGGGCCAAACCTAGAACTATCGAGCTCTTGGGTTCTTGCAATGGGTTGTTGCTTGTCGGGATCAATGACGTCGATTTATACTTATGGAACCCAAGCATTCGTCATTACAGCCACATATGTACTTATGGTCCGTACAATGACTGCCATATTCTTGCTATTTCGGGACTTTGCTTTGACTCAAATAGCAACCAGTACAAGGTTGTCCTGGCGTGGGGAAACAATGAAGTTGAGGTGGCTAGTTTGAAAAATAAATCTTGGACGTCCATTCAAGGAGGATTTCCTTACGATCTTGAGTTTAGCCTACCAGGTCCGGCGATGAACAATCGCCTCCATTGGGTTGTTTCCCCACCACCCGATATATATCTTACTTCTTCTGCATATAATTTTATTATTTATTTTGACCCAAAAACCGATAAATTTTCAAACTTTCCAATGCCGGAGGGAAATAGTGATATACGTGGTTTGGGGGTCATAGATGAATGTCTATGTATGGTTCGCAGCGAAGGGTATGCTCCAAGTAAAGGTGCAGTTGAGGTATTGAGAATGAAGGAATATGGCGTGAAAGAATCCTGGACACTTTGCTTTAGAATTGAAGAAATTGGATACGCCCGTGAGTTGGTGCCTTGTTTCTATGGTGAAGGAAATAGAGAAATCGTAATGAATTACTATGGTTCTTCTTCCATTAGTGTGTACAAGACCGATGATGCATCGTTCACGAATGATATTTTACTACCTGCAGGGATGAAATCTTGCCATGCAATTGCGTATGAAGAAACTTTTGTCATGCCACCGTAATATATCGAGATTTCTCTGCGTCACAAAGGCAGTGAATTCTTTATTATGCGTATTTTTCTCATGATTCTGTGTTGGTTTTTCATAATATATGCTTGATGAATTTTTAGGTATTTTCAGTCAGTCAACAATGAAACAACCTATTTCAAATTCTTCTCTATGTGTTCTCAACAGATGTTTTTTTGTAGTCGTAGGTGATGCACATTGTTGGATTATTACTAGGTTTTATGTATTATGTTTTTTGGTGCCCGTTCATGAAATTTAAGGGGAAGGAATTTGCGAGAAATTATATTTTGATTTCTTGCCCCATTCTAGTCGGTTGGTATGTTTCCTTCTACGAAAGATCGTTGCATTTGATTGTATGATCATAATTCACACATGGATTAACACTGCACCATACTATTGAGTAATAGTACTTTTACATTTTGTCTAAATGATACTTCCTCCGTAACGTCTCTTTCTCTACATTTTGTCTTTTCTCACTATTCATTGGGTCACTTAGACCCAGTGATTTGGATAGCAAAACTATCTATTTTTTTAATAATTTTTTCATGGTGTTGCAGAGTAAAAGTTATTCTATCACACAGTGAAGAAATTATCAAAAAATTCTATTGTTTTGAGATCCAAATCACCCGGTCAAAGTGACCCATATTCGAATCAAAAAATCAAAACGTATTAAAAGAGATGTTACAGAGGAAGTACTTATCTTATATAATTTGAGAGATACGTGCCAAAATTCTAATAATAATATGAGAGATACGTGCCTAAAATTGTAATAACATTGTATGATGTAGAATTACTTAGGAAACGACATATGATATAGAAGTATTCGTTTTAGAAAATCGCAATCCGGGTCATCTATATTTTCGTCAAAAGACGTTAAGAAGAGCACTAACAGACACTCTAAAACGTGTTTGTATTTTCACTTGGCACACTTAACGATAAAAATGGGCAAATGACAGTTTTGTCTCCTCCAAGTTTGACACAAAGGCACTTTTGTTGGGGTTCTTTTTGTTGATTCAAACAATAGTTTTCGAGCAAGTCTAAGGAGGAGGAGCCGACACACTTGACGGACTAATGAATGACTATGGTTCTTTTTGGCGACGACGACAACGGTCGATCGGTTCCAGAGGTCGCCGGTGAATCTCGTTCAGGTCACGATGGGCTTTGAAGGAGGGTGGGAGGAGGAGGCGGAGGGAGGGAGGTTGTGAGCGAGAGAGACGAGTAAAGAGGCTAGGGTTAGAAATGACCATATGAGGGAGAGGTGGGGAGGGTGAAAGTGAGGAAGAAATCTATAGTGTGGTATTTGTTGCCAAAATGAGGGTAAAAATGTCTTCTTACCTCTCTGTTAGTTTGCAGTTAGTGACAGGGGTGGTTTTTGTATATCCCCGAACACGAGGGGTTTTTTGTATACCCCATACTCGAGGGGTGGTTTTTGTCGTTTACCCTTGAAGAAATTGGATACGCCCGTGAGTTGGTGCCTTGTTTCTATGGTGAAGGAAATACGGAAATCGTAATAAATGACTATGGTTCATCCATTAGCGTGTACAAGACTGATGAGGCTTCGTTTACGAATGATATTCTACTACCTGTATAGATGGAATCTCTCCAAGCAATTGCGTATGAAAAAACATTTGTCATACCGCCGTGATATGTAAAAATTTATTTGTGTCACAAATTCTTTATTATGCGTTTTTTTTTGTTGATTATCGGTGTTATTTTTCCATAATATATGCTTGATGAATTGTTGTCCAGGAATGAAACAACCTGTTTCAGATTCTTTTCTCCGTGTTCTGAACAAATGTTCTTTGCAGCTGTAGGTGATGCTCACTGTTATTATTATGTTTTATGTGTTATGTTTTTTTTAGTGCCTCTTTATGAACTTAAAGTGGAAGGAATTCACAAGAAATTAAATTTTGTTTTCTTTCATCCATTCCAGTCTGAGGGCATGTTCCCTTCTACGAAAAGATAGTTGCATTCGTGTTCTACTTAGTGAATGACCGTTAATTGTAAGATCATAATTCACACACTGAATAATATTGAACCAGTCTGTTAAGTGAATGACCGTTAATTGTAAGATCATGTGCCTGGAATTGTAATGACATTGTTTGATGAAAACTTAGTCATTGCTAATGACATCTGATATAGAAAACTTAACACACAGTCATCTCTAACGTACTATTCCTTTGAGAGAATCGCAATTTTCTCCAAGTCTCTAAAGTTTCGTCAAAACATATGTTAAGGAGCACTAGCAGCCACTCTAAAACGTGACGGTATTGATTCCTTGGCACACTTGGCGATAAAAACGAGCAAAAGACAGTTTCGTTCCCTCCAAGTTTGACACAAATAAACTTTTGGCGTCTCCGTTTGCAAAAGGACACTTTCACCTTTTCCAAATTTCATGATACTTGCGCACATGTGTGATTCCACAACTACTATCAGTGAGGACTTCCAACAAATAACTAATCACAATTAGGGAGTGTAGGTGCGATAAAAGGCACTTTCACCCCCTCTAAAGTTTGACACAAAGACGCTTTCACTCCTTCTAGTTTATCAAATAACACTTTCATTTCTTCAGTGTGTCAAATTTTAGGACATTTGTACTCTATGATTATGTCTTTCGATACTTCCGATGGACACAATTTATCAACAAAATTACTATTACGGACGGACCTCACGCCAGACTAAGGGCATTATAATTAAGGAGTGTAGATGTCATCGTATTTGGCACACTTAAGGGGTGAAAGTGTCATTTTTTGAAATAGAAGGGGTGAAAGTTTTTTTACTTCAAACTTGAGGGGTCAAAGTATCTTTAGGTGACTTGAAAAATTGTACACTGAATGAGCAAAGTGCCATTTTCTAAACTATAATTAAATTGATGAAAATGTTTTTTAGCCATAGCAAAAGAAAAGACAAATGAGTGCTAACTTGGTAGAACGTTTGAAGCCCCTGCATGAGGTTCCGGGTTAAAACTGCTTGTCGTAAAAGAACACTCTAAAAAAAGCAAAAGAAAAGAATAAAAAATAGCCAAAGAAAAGAATAAAAATTAAAAAATATATATAATTTATTTAGATGACCCGCATACATTGTTAAAATATTGGTATTAAGCGAGCATGGTCAAATTTATGCATAATGAAATCTAACTGCTATTTTATATTTTAATCTTTTACATATGCTTACTTAAGGTGATCAGATCAAGTAGTAAGCTCCAAATTGAGTTGCATGGAGGAAAAGTTTTCACCTACGTCAAATTCTGCTCCGAAAGTTCGGGGGCTCGAAGATGGCAAAAGAGAGGCGATTACAGTAGCAAGAGTAGTGTTTAGATGATGCAAGCGGCAAATTCGACGCAAAGGACGGTGGTGTCGTTCCCGGAGGAAGATGAGGCAGTTAGGTATGACGATTAATATTTTTTTGAGGCGATTCAAAACCTTGGGCGATGTTTGATCAGCTCATTCCTCTTGCCTATCAACTTTAATGTCTGGCCGATGTAGCTATTGATCAATTAGATTTAGGCTGGAGGAGAAGAAATCAAAATAAGC
The DNA here is from genome assembly GCA_023055425.1 of Linanthus parryae. Taxonomy (NCBI): domain Eukaryota; kingdom Viridiplantae; phylum Streptophyta; class Magnoliopsida; order Ericales; family Polemoniaceae; genus Linanthus; species Linanthus parryae. The sequence goes on along the minus strand of JALGPY010000004.1, from coordinate 118,747,417 downwards.
GAAACTTTACCTAACATGTTTATTCTGAAATTCCGTCGAAATCTTTGAAGGATAAGGTATTACTTGGTGGTCCACGGATCTTCGCGGCAACTGTCTTCGAATTCGTAGACGTGTGGGTTCAAGTTTGCAATCTCCCATACTTTCTCAAGAAGGAGGAGGACTTACGCAAAGTTGTCCACTAGTTAGGTGTGTTAGCAATTGGTGCGCCCATGTGGGGTGCCCAATGCAATTATCGTAACCTTATGGGGTTAGTTTCACTAATGCACAAACCTAGAGGGGCTAGTAGCTATGGCTCAAATCCTAGGGGTTTATGTGTAAACCTAGGAGAAGTTTTGCCTATATAAAGAGGTAGCCTCCTACATATTATATTGCTATTCCACACAGTAAAGTTACTCTGTGTAGATTCACTCTCAAGTTGTAGAGAACCCTATTCTCTCTCCAACTACATCCAAAGAGGTGGTACGTGGGGTGGATCATAGTGTTCGTCCTCGAGATTCATACTAGATTGGTGGGAGCAAGATCAAGACGAAGGCACGTGAAAGCAAGCAACATGCGATCATCCGCTGCGCTAGGAGCTAGGAAGACAAGGTAAACACATGAATCTTCCGCTATAGTTCATGTTGTAGATCTGTATGTGATAGATCATTTCTGCCCTTCATTGGTATCAAAGCCATAGGCTTGTTTTTCGTGCCTCGTTATGCGAACCTGAATCTGATTAGAAAATTGAGTTTCTAAAAGTTCATAATATGTAGACGAAACCTATATGGTTAGGTAGGGTTTTTCACGAGGATTCCAAAAATATAAATTTTATAATTTTTGGATATACGATGAATTATTTATGAATATTTTCATATTCGGAACTGTATTAATCTGGACTGTTAGATCCAATCTGTATAACACGTTTTTCAAAAACTTGTTAAAATTGATTTTTAAACACATAATCGGGATCAGGACGAAAAGACGATCCCGAAAATATAAATTTCATCATGAACAGAGCACGGGAAGGCGGCGCGTGGGCTTTAGGCGCCACCGACGCCGCCTCCACGTGCGGCTACGCATCGTACACGCCAAAGGGTCGTCGGCAGACTGATGACGTGGGTAGGATGACGTGGCAGATGACGTGGCGATGACGTGGCAGTCCACATGTCGGGTGACGTGGCAACTGGCGTGGCGGGAGTGACGTGGCAACTGGCGTCAACATATATGCTGACGTGGCACATGGCCGACGTCGGCGCGTGTCGGAGGCGGACGCGCCCACGCGCGGAGGCGTGAGGGAGCGTGCGGCCTCCTCCCGCCGTCATTTTTCGTCCGGTTTTTTCCTAGGTACTCCAAATTGAATTTCCTATTTTTAGGATATTTATCCAAATTTTTTGGAGCAAAGAAAAAATTTAGTAATTTCCAGATTAATTAATTAATGTTTAGCACACTTCTCGAGGCAGTTTGACGACCTTAATCACACTTTTTGAGCCCAAATTTTTTCTGGAGACTTAGGTCATTTTTCCCTACCTTCTAACATAGGTGGTGAGACCCTAAGTGGTAGGGAGTAATTTTCGATGTTTTTAGTTGATTAGATTATTGCTTATTAATTTCCAGTAATCATAGTTTAATTCTGGAAATTTTCTGAAAATTTTAGTATGTTTATTTTATCATTATACATGTTTTCGTGGGTTGAATGGATGTGTTTGGTGCATGGATGTGGCATAGATGTTTTATATTTGGTTTTGGTTTTGAATATGTAATCAAAATACGGCCTGCGTGTCGTGCCTCTCTATATACTCTAGTGTCTTCTCTTCTCATCCAATCGCCTCTATGAGGTTACTTCTTATTAGAAATAAGATAGTTAGTAGAGATTGAAGATAGAAGCTTCAAGAGAGGTGGCCAAACCAAAAGCTATGGCGCAAGGTGCATGGAGCAAGTAGATGGTCTAAGGAGCCTCAAGCTCGGAGTCCTCGAGTTAGGCGAGATGGCATGAGACGAAGTTCAAGACTTGCTCAAGAAGTACTCTCAATAGTGGGAGTGCACCTTAGGGGCCACATCCATTGCATATTTATTTTTTCTTATGCTTGTTTTATGTTATTAACTGTGTGTGGTTGGATATATTTGTGTAACCTCGCATGCTAAAGAACTAAAACAAAAGAGCTCACATGAGGACATGATTAAAATTGATAGGAAATCACAAGTGATGAGATTTGATTCCTAGGATATACGCTAGGTTTTGGTGGAGTCCTTGTGAGGAACTATTAAGTTTTAATCGATTTCACATGTTATTTAGGAGCTAAACAAAAGCTAGTAACTAATATCCACTATGTCTCATATTTTCAGTAATGTCAAAATCATCTAGTCTCATTGCCGATTCTGCTAAAGCTGTAAAGCTTAATGGGGACAAATATGATATGTGGAGTCGCCGTGCTATGTACTATGTGGTAGACATATATTTGTCCGAACATCTCCAGACAGAGAGGACAGAACCTGCCATGGGTGATGGCGAAACCCTGGAGCAGCATGAGCGCCACCTAGCTGCCTTTCATAAGTGGGAGGCGGCCGATAAGAAGGCATGCTATAATCTTATATGTATGATGGAAGAACCCCTCATCAAGGAGTTTGAGAGTTGCGTCACCGCAAAGGATATGTGGGAATTGCTAAATAGCAAATATGGATCCACTTCCATCACCAAGCTGCGAGTCTTGAGAATGAGGTTCGACTCATATCGCATGAAGCCTGAGCACACAATGACTCAGCATATGAGGGCTATGGCCTTCATGATTAGAGAGCTGATTCCAGCCGATTGTAACTTATCTGATGAGGAGTAAGTACAAGCGGTACTGCGTTCTCTACCACGCTCATGGGATCACATGAAGCAAAACATGACCCATAATGCGGATGTCAAGACGCTTGAAGATGTCAAGCGTCACCGCTGTTGGAATCTGAGCGAATTGAGGTCGCCAAGCCCAATGGTGAGGTGCTAGTGGCAGAGACTCCGAATTCCAAAGTGGACAAGCCACGCAGGAATTGGAGCAAAGAAAATAAGAAGGACAAGGGTAAAGGGAAACCCGTTGGGGGCCCAAAACCCAAGATCAAGAAGGGCGCTGTGGGGAAGAAGAGCCGAAAAGTTAGAAATCTGGCAAGGGTATTGTGCTTCAACTGCAAGAAGAAGGGTCACTTTTCTCGCGATTGCACCGAGCCAAATGTATGCCATAATCGGAACTTTGACTGTTATGATATAAGTCAAGTTTTTACTTCTAATTCCCCTAATGAGTAGGTTTTGGACTCAGGTGCAAGCGAACACCTAGCATGTGACTACGACGCGTGCGTGGATTATATATAGGCGGGCTCAAGCAGCAGTAGAAGAATGTGCATGAAGATAAAGTATGGAAAGGAGCTTGTTCTTCATGACGTTTTATACGCTCCGGGAGCGCACAAGAACTTGATTTCCGTTTCTAGGCCTTTTAGGATTTGGATTTAAAACTTGTTTTTAGGGTGTTTTTGCCAAACTTTTTTCTGGCGACTCATGTTTTGGTACTGGTTACATTTCTCGTGGTTTATTTTATTTAGACATTGTTGGTTCTAGCATTGATGATGTTTATGATTCACGTTCATTCATTACATCTTCTAGTGATGACGATGCCACTAAATGGCATGCTAGATTGGGACATATAGGACAGGACAGGATGAACAGGCTGGCCAAGGCAGGCCTACTTGGAGACATGTCCAAGATATCATTACCTTTATGTGAGTCTTGTCTTGCAGGAAAACCTAAACGCAAACCATTCGGTAAAGTAGTAAGGGCAACTGAGCCTTTACAACTTATTCATTCTGATGTTTGCAGTCCATTACATGTTAGAGCTGGACATGGTGCTCGCTATTTCATCACATTCATAGACGATCACACTCGTTTGGTTATGTGTATTTGATGGCACATAAATCTGAAGCGCTAGGGTGCTTCAGAAAGTTCCTACAAGAGGTAGAGAACCAACTGGACAAAAGAGTTAAGGCTCTTAGGACAGACCGAGGACGTGAGTATCTATCTGAGCAATTCAAGGAGCTCTGTGAGACTAAAGGAATAGTGAGGCAGTTGACTATTCCCTTCACACCGCAACAAAATGGTGTAGCGGAAAGAAGGAATAGAACACTGTTAAAGATGGTTCGTAGTATGATGGCAAATGCGAATCTGCCAATCTCCTATTGGGGAGATGCATTGATGACTGCCACATACATATTGAACCGTGTGCCCACCAAGTCTGTAGCCACAAACCCTTACGAGATGTGGACCAAAAGGCAACCCGAATTGGGTCACCTTAGGCCATGGGGGTCCGCCGCCTATGTACGTAACTTTCTGATTTTTATGGGAAATTGGGTGCTAGAGGAAAGAAGTGTATCTTCATACGTTACTCAGAGCACTCAAAGGGTTATGTATTCATAGCGTAAAATTTGGACGGTAGTCTAACAGAGATGGAATCGCGAGATGTTGAATTTCTCGAAAGAGATTTTCCTAGTCAGGGAGAAGCAAGTGGAGATGGTATTCTCTACGAAGAAGAGGAACCAATGGATGACACTCAGTTCTCCACAGACCTACAGGGAACAGTCCCTATGGATATTCAGAACAGTGGGAGTGACTTGCCCAGTGAGCAGCCCATCATATATGATCATGATGCTGAAGAAGAACCCTCCTTGCGTAGGAGCGCTCGTGGAAGCGTACCCCGTCGACGATTTGACATCGAAGGGGAGGCCATGATGGTCACCACGCAAGAAGATGATGAACCTAGGACGTTGTCCGAGGCTCTCTCATCACCTGAAAAGAAAGAATATAACAATAATAATGCACTCGTTAACTCTCGTATTCCCCAGATTCCTCCTATTGTCATCTCGTGGATCATGAGCACCTGCCTTGTCCCAAAGGCCATGCTCCAATGAATCCACATCTCCTTTATATTTTCATATCCTACATGATCCCATAAGATCTTGCATGTGGGCCCAATGAAGATAATAAAGAGCGATGCAATGAGAATCTTTCCTTACATACATGTGTCACTCAGATTCGGCTCAGCTGCTTTCCCAGCAGTGTCCGGAAGGCCGAATCATCCATATCCATAGCTGTAAGGTGTCACGACAAAGTAGCACCGCCGACCCGTCTCCTCATGACATAGACGTAAGTACAAATGGTATACAGTGTCAATCACCATTATATGATCGACGAGGCTCACACGAGGAATCCCAGGGACTAATTCTACTCATCACCTCATTGTCACTCATAAGCGCGCGTTATTCAAGGGGAATATGCGCCATAGTTCTTAGACTCTGATCAGATCGCATGTCTTATCCTACAAGGACCACTATGCAGATGTTAATTCGGTAGCCCTTATGGCCACCAGCCCGAGTACTGCGATGTCACACTATTGTGAACGGTAATCAGTTCTCGCATCTGGCTTTCTCTACGCAGACTGTACATGATTCGGGGTACTAACCATGTTCGATTGGCCATAACCAGTCTCACCTTGGAACTTATTTCTAATGCGGCAATTGAGTCCGTCTAACAGGCTACCAGCTCTACTGATAGACATCTAGCTCTTATCATAGGCCATATGCTCGTATGATAGGCATCTCATATCATATCGTAGGCTTTCAGCGCTTATCGGGATTCTGTCTCATCTTCCGCCACACCCAGACATATTCAGGATACTGCGAAGGCGGTCGCTCGTGTGAGTGAGCCGACCTAGTGTCTGCGTGACATGCTCTAAGCTAGTACAGGAAATGTAACATATCATACATGTATCAAACAACATGCAACATAGATAACAAATCCATTCCTAATATCCGATCAATCAATGTCTCAAAACGTCTAATCAGTCTGACACCTAGTTCCATTTGCCTAACCCTATATTCCTAGTTTGACCAACAAAAGTGGCCTTAAGAAGAGGCTTGGTCATTGGATCAGCTAAATCTGATTCGTAGGAATATGCTCTAGAGTAACATCTCCTTTAGCTACTACTTCCCTGATGAAGTGGTACTTTATCTCAATATGCTTGGCCTTGTTGTGGTATTTCGGATCCTTAGCACAAGCTATGACCGACATACTATCACAACGAAGCGTTACTGGTCTTGGTTCGTCAACCGCTCCTAAGCTGACCAGAAATCTCTTCAGCCAAACACTCTTCTGCGCTGCCGCGCAGCAGGAAACGTATTCAGCTTCCATGGGTGATAAGGCAGTGGAAGTCTGCTTGCTAATGTGCCATGCGATGACTCCTCCACCCAGATGAAGACGTATCCTGAGGTTGATTTATGTGCGTCTAGGTCCCCACCCCAGTCAGCATCACTATAGCCAATGAGCCTTAGCTCAGAGCCTCGATAGCTTAGCACGTAATCCTTTGTACCCTTGAGATTTCGGAGAATACTCTTAACAGCCTTCCAGTGTCCAACACCGGGATCAGACTGATATCTGCTAACTAAACCGACAACATGACATATGTTGGGCCTTGTACACATCATTGCGTACATTAAACTTTCGATAGCATTTTCATAGGGTACTCTGCCCATCTGGTCTCTCTCGTGTTGGGTCTTGGGACACATTTCTAGGCTGAGTTTCTCGCCATGTGCAATGGGAGTCTCGAATAGTTTGGAGTCCCACATCTGGAACCGTTCAAGTATCTTCTTGATGTATGTCTCTTGAGACAAGCCAAGAAGCCTCTTAGAACGGTTTATTAGGATCTTAGTCCCAAGGATGTAACTCGCCTCTCCAATATCCTTCATCGAAAAACGAGAGGATAACCACCCTTTGGTAGTTCCGAGCATTCCCTTATCATTGTTGGCTATTAGTATGTCATCTACATATAATGACAGTATCATTAACTTCTTTCCGGAACGTTTGACATACACACAGTGTTCCTCATCAACCATTGTGAAGCCATGTGCCACAATGTCTTGATGAAACTTCAAATACCACTGTCTTGAGGACTGATTAAGCCCATATATGGACTTAATCAGTTTGCACACTTCGTGCTCTTGACCTTTCTTCTCAAAACCTTCTGGTTGAGCCATGTAAATCTCCTCATCCAGTTCTCCATTGAGAAATGCAGTCTTAATATCCATCTGATGTAGTTCCAAGTTCATGCTAGCCACTATTGCAAGTATGAGGCGAAAGGAGGCTATTCTCACAACTGGTGAGAATGTCTCATCGTAATCCACACCCTGTTTTTGGGTGTAGCCTTTCGCCACTTTCCAGGCCTTATGCCTCTCAACGCTTCCGTCTGCCTTCCTTTTGACCCTGAAAACCCATGTGTCTCCAATGTCCCTACGTCCAGGAGGAAAGTCAACTAAATTCCAAACATGATTGGTTTTCATTGACTCTAGTTCTTCTTTTAAAGGAATGTTCCATCTTTTAAGGGTGCCTTCCTGCACTGGCTATACGAGTTTGGTGTGTGGATTTCCCAAGGGGGTGCCTTCCCATGCTGGCTATACGAGTTTGGTGTGCGGATCTCCCGAAATACAGGTACTCTCACCGGTCACACGCCACGACCACAACAATACTCTTTTGTAGATGATAAATAGTTGGAGATTGATAGACAATGGATGAATTGTGCAACCCCACTGTGCGAGTGGGAGATGTTAGCAATTGGTGCGCCCATGTGGGTGCCCAATGCAATTATCGTAACCTTATGGGGTTAGTTGCACTAATGCACAAACCTAAAGGGGCTAGTAGCTATGGCTCAAACCCTAGGGGTTTATGTGTAAACCTATGAGAAGTTTTGCCTATATAAAGAGGTAGCCTCCTACATATTATATTGCTATTCCACACAGTAAAGTTACTCTGTCTAGATTCACTCTCAAGTTGTAGAGAACCCTAGTCTCTCTCCAACTACATCCAAAGAGGTGGTACGTGGGGTGGATCATGGTGTTCGTCCTCGAGATTCACACTAGATTGGTGGGAGCAAGATCAAGACGAAGGCACGTGAAAGCAAGCAACCTACGATCATCTGTTGTGCTAGGAGCTAAGGAAGACAAGGTAAACACATGAATCTTCCGCTATAATTCATGTTGTAGATCTGTATGTGATAGATCCTTCCTGCCCTTCAAGGTGAGATCCTATAAGTTGACAAGCGTATTCTCACGGGGGAAGGGGGCGACTACATGCAAGCTAGAACACATATAGGGATCAATAAACCTCTGCGCAGATGGCTTTACATCACAGTTCTAAGGAAGGGTTTGGCTTGATCACAAGTACAAACATATTCATAGCATGTGTGCTTGTTGTGGGAATATTGGGCATCATAGTTTGACTTGCACGACAAAAACGAGGGAGGAGAATAATGTGGAGGTACCTGGATTTGGGGATTGGTTGATCTATTGACCAACTCCTAGAAGAAGTGTTGAAGCGAAGGAAAAGGCACCCCCACCCGAGGACAACCAGAGGAACGAGGACGATGACCCTGATAAACTGAAGAAAGATGGGGATGGTTAGTATGCAGGCTTGGATTGGGGTTTCGCGAAGAAGATAGCGTATCTGATAAATCGATGGATATCGATATCGGTGAATCGACTAATAAGTCCAATGTAATGACAATGTTTGAAAATCTGTTGGGGAATGACAATGTTGACAGTCACATGCATGTAACTGCGAATGATAGAAACAAGAGCATTGTACGTGGTTAGTAGTTCTTCTTCGGTGTTTGGAACGAAAAGGCTAGCGATTGTTGCCAATGTTAGCCACAACCCAAGAGAAAAACATGCGGATCCACATAGTACATGGAGAGGTGGCCCTGGTGCTGGTCGTGGCTGGGGGTGGGCGAGGTCGTGGGAACCCAGGTGATGGCAATGTTGCATTGTCGTCGGGACAACGGTCAAGATTGGGGATCATTCAACTAAATCGACAAGCATGGGGCAAGTTGTTGCACTAAGGGTTAATAAGGTGGCGGGGATTACATCACAGGTTTCTGCATGTACATGGATTCCGACACAGAACGGGGGAGTTTTAAAGAACCCAACTTTGATAACTCTCCGACTGCGGTGCAGCCGAACCAAGCGCAATGAGTCTCTTTAGCTGGAACCTGCGGGGGCTTGGGAACTCTCGTAGTGTTATATATCTTCCACCTATTGTGAGGAGGCGAAAGCCCAACATAGTCATCTTGATGGATACTAAATTATATGCAAAGGAGACGGATATTGTGAAGAATAAGCTTGGGTTTCGTAATGGAACCTACAAATATTGGGTTGGAAGACGAAGTGGATTGGCTTTGCTGTGGGATGATGAAGCGAGCCTGCTTCAGATCATTATATAACGGAAGCTAATGCTGTTAGTCCATTTTGACCCAAGTGTCGCAAGTTTACAAACAGCAGAGACGATGAGTGGTAAAACAAATACTGCATGTAGCTAAGTGTCAGCGAGCGAAACTGCGAGAGTTTTTTGTCAAAAGTTCTAAATAAAATATGGTATTTTATCAGTTTTGTAATGATAAAGATGACACTTCACCCCCTCAAGTTTGACATAGAGACACTTTACTCCTTCTAGTCTGCGAAAGAGCAATTGCACCCCTCCAGTGAACTAAATATCATCATGACAATTACACCCCTATTGTGTGATTTCAGTTCCACACTCTAGGAGGGCAAATTTATCCCAACAAAAGCTATTAGTGAGGACTCCCACCAGGCTAACGTCGTCACAAATCCCATAAAATCCAAGTAATTATAACCAATATTCATATTTAATTAATAATTATTAAAAATTATGTATCATTAAAACGGGATATTTTAGAAAGTGTCTTTTACCCGTGACAAATTAAAAAAATAATACATAATTTTTTAGGTGATCCAAAAAAATAAAAAAACAATATCAGTCAATTGGTGTAAACAAGCATATCCAAATTTATGCATAATGTAGTTCAGCATATACTTTTTCTATTTTTATCATTATTATATGTACTTATTAAAGTTGGTCTATTTCAAAAAAGAAAAGTTGGTCAGTTTAAGTGGTAAGCAGTTTGTGTCTCCCGATAAAGTCATCAATCTGTGAGAGCTTCTCACTGCATGACCCAACTCGAAATTGTGAAATCAATAGATCAAACAAAAAATGAAAGGAACGCGAGCCAAGTATTACACCATACAAACTCAACTCCAACGAGCTGATGTTCACAGTTCGCAAAGAAGCTCTCATGCTTGACACTAGGGATTGCAACGGGTCGGATCCGGATCGGATCAGGCTCTTCCCGATCCAGATCCGACCAAGAGAAATGAGATCCAGATCCGATCCAGATCCGTTCGGATCATCACCGAATTCGGATCAGATCGGTTCGGGTTTTCATTCAGCTGATCCAAATCCGATTCGTAGATCCATATAGTACGTAGTCGGATCGGATTCGGGTTGGATCTGGCTCGAGTTTGCAATAAAATAAAAAATATAACATAAAAAACAAACACTGTTTCATACGCTAAGGCATGTTCGTAAGTTATGAAGCCTAAAAAACAAATGAAATAGCTTTGCAGGTCGGATTTACTATAGTATTCTTCTTGTAAGTGTAAGTGGAGAGGTAATAGAGGTATATTTGTGAAGCACACATATACGTTGGATCGGATCGGGTCGGAACCCGGTGGATCTGCCCTCAGATCGATCCAAATCTAGATCCAAATCCGTTCAAGTCTGGCTTTCTGGATCCAAATCCGATCCATTTTTAATTTGATCGGATTCGGGTCTGATCCATTCGGCTCTGATCGCTCGGATCTCAAATCGGATCGGACCATATTGCCATCCCTACTTGACACTCGCGTAAATCGTTTAGAAAGATTGTGTTGTGCCAAAAGACTCAAATCTCGACACCTCTTGAGATATCTAAGTTGGTCGGGAAGGATGTTGAAGGGGTTAATTGCTATCATAATTGTGTTTGCAACAAGCATTTTAGGTTGGTTTAGTTATGTCTGTTATATATGAGTTTTTTTAAATGTACTAGTTAGAGTGTCTGTTTAGAATATATTTTTGAAGCATTTTCCAAGACAAAAATTGGAAGCAACGAAAATTGTTCGATATCATTGCCTGACAATTACAAAAGAAGACAACCAAAAGAATAGTTGGATTGTGTCCCCATACAAAAAAACTGCTACAGGAAATCGATGTCTCCGTTTTGGTTGGATACTTGTTCAGTGGCGGAGCCAGGAAACTAATCAGACTAGAGCACCATGTTATCAAATGGAATTACAGAGACACTAAGGCACAATTCAAAATTTACCTAGGACAATTGTACGATTCTGACAAGGGTATTTGTGAATAACTTTAAACAAAATATGGGTAAGATAGACGCTGGAATTAAAATTATACGTACTCAATCTGCGAGAAAGAGAAATTATGAGTACCACAAATACAATTTTGCCTAAAGTAAACCAATGCCCCACTACAAACCCTAAATTTAATTAACCCTAACCTAAGTTTTTTGTTGCCATCGGTGATTGTACTACTCTCTCTAATGGATACCAACGTTGGAGTACACAAATTCCCATACATTCCAGAGGAGATTGTCCGGCGCATTCTCGCAAATTTACCGACTATGTCTCGTGCTCGATTCAGGAGTGTTTGCGAACAATGGTCTCGTTGGATCTCCCAAGTAGTCAAAGGCCCGAAAAAACTTATGGTGCTGTCATCATCACGGAACAAATTTTATTTTGGAACGATCGACCAAAAAGCGGCTAATCTAGAAGTCATCGACGCGCCGCTGCCGCGAGCCAAACCTGGAATTGAAACTGTCGAGCTCTTGGGTTCTTGCAATGGGTTGTTGCTTGTCGGGATCAATGACGTCGATTTATACTTATGGAACCCTACAATTCGTCATTACAGCCACATATGTACTCGTGGTCCGCACAATGACTGCAATATTCTTGCTATTTCGGGACTTTGCTTCGACTCAAATAGCAACCAGTACAAGGTTGTACTAGCTTGGAAAAACATATATCCACACAGGCCTGTCCGGGAAGTTGAGGTGGCTAGTTTGAAAAATAGATCTTGGACGTGCATTCCAGGATTTCCGTACGACCTTGATGAGTTCAGCTTTGACCAACCAGGTACGTGGATCAACAATCGCCTCCATTGGGTTGTTTCCTCGCCACCCGATGAACGTCTAACTTTTTCCGCATATATTATCGTTTATTTTGACCCGAAAACTAATAAATTTGAAAAAATTCCAATGCCGGAGGGAAATAGTGATATACGTGGTTTGGGGGTCATAGATGAATGTCTATGTATGGTTCGCAGTGGAGGGTATAATCCAAGTGAAGGTGCAGTTGAGGTATTGAGAATGAAGGAATATGGCGTGAAAGAATCTTGGACACTTTGCTTTAGAATTGAAGAAATAGGATTACCCCGTGAGTTGGTGCCTTGTTTCTATGGTGAAGGAACTAGGGAAATCGTAATGAATGACTATGGTTCTTCTTCCATTAGTGTGTACAAGACCGATGAAGCGTCGTTTACGAATGATATTTTACTACCTGCAGGGATGAAATCTCGCCAAGCAATTGCCTATGAAGAAACTTTTGTCATGCCACCGTGATATATCAAGATTTTATGTGTCATAATACAGAGAATTCTTTATTATGCGTATTAATCTGATGATTCTATGTTGTTTTTCATAATATGTGCCTGATGAATTGTAATGTATTTCGTCCATCAACAATGAAACAACCTATTTCAGATTCTTCTCTCCGTAATCGCAACAAATGTTTTTTGTGATTGTAGGTGATGCACATTGTTGGCTCATTACTAGGTTTTTTGTGGTATGTTTTTTGGTGCCCGTTCATAAAATTTAAGGGGAAGGAATTTGCGAGAAATTATATTTTGATTTCTTTCCCCATTCTAGTCTGTTGGTATGTTTCCTTCTACGAAAAATCGTTGCATTCTTGTTCTATCCTCCGTTGATTGTATGATCATAATTCACACATGGATTAATACTGCACCATACTGTTGAGTGATAGTTGTTGGAAAGATGTCGGTGTATTAAGAAGAATCTGAAAACAGAAAGATTAACAGAAGTAATTAAAATACAGAAACAATAAACACTTACAGATGGTTAACTTGCCGAACGCTGAAGCAAGATAGAAGACAGTCTCGTTGTTCATGAAACGATCTCCGTGAAGTAATATTTGCCCCCCACAGTTGGTTGTGCTTCGTTTTATTTATCTACAGACACGGGCAAATTTACTCCCCAGGATGAAAGTCTTCACATACTGCAGACGAAAGCACAATCTGCAGTACCGGCGAACCGAACTTTGTTTTGAGAGAAACTGGTTGTGAGTGAGTGAGAGAGAGAATTGTTTGCTGGAGTTCGGATGGAAAAACTGAGAGAGAAAGGTTCCTTTTATAGGCAGGGAGAGGAGCAGTTACACAACCGTTTGTGACTGTTCAAATTTGAACAGTAACGGTTGTAACTGTTGAAGACAGTTAATAACTGTTTCGGGTTGGACTGTTAACATTGATTATTAACGGGCTGGACTGTTAATATTAATTATTAACGGGCTGGATTAAAAAAATTGTTTTCTGGCCCAAAAAGATACACGTCACGGCCCGAACCCGAGCCGGCCGGCCGGCGGCGCGCGCGGTGGTTCGACCATTGTCTAGGTCCTCTCTCCTACACAAAATGTGTATCACCCAAAGGGCGTGCCCTTAGTACTCAACCTTTGAGTAGATGAACTACTCTTCTCTTCCTCATTTCCAAGATGTGGGTGCATTTAAAATTGAGCAATTGAAGTGGCCAACTTCAACGCCTAATTTCTCATTCACCCGTTAATGGTTTTCGACGTTTGGGATCTTGAATCGATCCCCTTGTTACCTAGTTTAATAATATGTTAACGTTGATTTAAGTTCTTAGTTATAACTTGACCGAAATTGGGTAACAAAAGCATGGTTCGAAAACCATTTTACAACAATAGTACTTTTACATTTTGTCTAAATGATATTTCTCTTATATAATATGAGAGATACGTGCCTAAAATTGTAATAACATTGTATGATGTAGAATTACTTAGGAAACGACATGTGATATTGAAGTATTTGTTTAAGAAAATCGCAATTTTCTCCAGGTCATCTATATTTTCGTCAAAAGATGTTAAGAATAGCACTAACAGCTACTCTAAAACGTGTCTGTATTTTCACTTGGCACACTTGGCGATAAAAATGGGCAAATGACAGTTTTGTCTCCTCTAAGTTTAACACAAAGACACTTTTGTTGGGGTTCTTTTTGCTGATTCAAACAATAGTTTTCAAGCAAGTCTAAGGAGGAGGAGCCGACACACTTGAAGGACTAACCAAGGCTAGTATGGCTGGCACATGTGCATGTGTGAGTAATGGTTGAACTTGAAGTATGGTTGGGTGTAGTGTGTTAGGGATGCTTGGTAGCAGTAGGGATTTGCTTAGTGTTTGGTCAAAGGAATGGTAAAAGGCTAGACAATTTGCAGTGGTTTAGTCGACCATTACTTCCTTCCGCAATAAATTGTTTCCAATTGTTTTGGAAACTGATTTTGGAATGTTGATTTTTTATTTTGGCTCTAAGTCGTTGTACTAGTATATATAGATGTTTGGGTCGCGACTTTGAGTTGTGTACTTGTAATTGGTTTGACTTGTCATTAATAAATCAGGTTTGGTTTGGCCGTTGACGTAGCTAGTATCAAAACTAGTGAGTCATGTAATTCTTGTGTTCTTGATCTTATTAGTGTTCTTACTTTTTCTTGTTTTCTCACGTACTGAAATCCTAACAACTTTCGCCGCTTCCAGTTTACAAAAAGACGCTTTCACCTTTTTAGTGAGCCAAATTTCATGATACTTACACACTATAGGTTGTGTGATTCCACAATCTGCGAGGGAATTTTTTTCCAACAACTACTATAAGCGAGGGCTCCCATATTCCAACAACTAACGAGTCACAATTATGGAGTGTAGGTGGGATAAAATGAACTTCGCCCCTGCAGGTTTGACACAAAGACGCTTCCACTCCCTCTAGTTCAATAAATGGCACTTTCATTTCTTCGGTGTTTCAAATTGCAGGACATTTACACTCTCTGATATGTCATTTTATACTTCATGTGGGCATAATTTATCTCCAAAATTACTATCAGCGATGACCTCACACCAGACTAAGGGCGTTATATTTAAGGGTGTAGATGTCATTGAGTTTGACACATTTAAGGGGTGAAAGAGTCATTTTCTTAAAATAAAAAAGAGTGAAAGTTTATTTGCATCAAACTTGGGGGGACAATTTCCTCAAAAATAAACTTGAGGGGTCAAAGTATCTTTTACCCGTACAGGTGTCTTGAAATTTTGTACATTGAGGCTCGACTTTGTTTGTCTAATGCGAAGCCCCGGAACCGATTGGGAAACCAAAAAACAGGTTAAAAGACATTTTCCACACTCCGATTATGGAGAAAAGACATTTCACCCCTGATTTATGGATAAAAACATTTTGCACCCCTGTCAGTGGATGGGGGGTGGACATATACTACGCATCTGTTACAATCCGTTAGTGGAGGAGTGCAAACTGACTTTTTGTGACCATTTTACCCTTATTGATTGTGGACAAATACCATCTTTTTTTTTGTTTATTATAGTGCTCTTGGTGTTCTTGTTCTTCATGTTTTTGTGTCGTTGAGCACCACCTTCACTAACACCACCAACACCAACACCACTGACACCACCACCACAACAAAGAAACCCATGCCAAATCAACCCCAAGCCCATCCATTCGCCATTGACGACACTCTTAGCAACCCACCTGAATTTCAGCTAATTGCACCCACGGTACACCATCACTGCTTCACCACAGTTGCAATTTGCAGGCACCTACCCCAATACAAACTTGTAAATACAACCTACTAATACCCCGTTCAACTATTCACCTCCTTCACCATCAACTATTCACCTCCATAACCAACCTGCATCAGACCAAAACTGCGACATAAACTCAAAACCACCACAACCTAATCAGACCAAAATCAACCCCGAGTGACCTCCATGAAAACTGGCCAATCCCAGTCCTCTTAACCACCGTACCACTTCCAAAGTACAAATTTTAAACCCCGATCAAAACCACGAACCACCGGCCACAAACCATACCCAATATCGAAGAAGAAACAGAGAAGAAGAAGGAAGAAAATCAAAGCAAGAACTGGAGTAGTCCCCGAGAGAGAGAGGGTGAAAGAGAGAGGCGTCACCCAGTCCAATCGGATCTGGAAAGACCTGTTCGGAATCAAGAGCATATGTCGTTTCATCCGATTGAGAGCCTCGATCTGGGTTTCGATGTAGAAGGGAGACAAAGAAGGGGAAGATGGTGTTCTCAGATTCAGAGGGTATATGAGGAGAGAGATTCTAGGGTTAAAAACGGGGGATGAGGAGAAGAAAATGTTTATATAGTAGAGTTATTATTTTCAGTGTGAAGGTAAATATGTCATTTAGCCCATTCCGTTAGCTCCATTCACTCTCCATCTACTGATAGGGGTGCAAAATGTATTTATCCATAAATTAGGGGGCGAAATGTCTTTTCTCCATAGTCTTTTTTTCTCCATAGTCAGATGGTGGAAATTGTCTTTTACCCTTTACTAAAAAATGTAAAAAGTTGCTTACTTTGCTATTACTAATTTTAATAAAAGGATTTAGTTTAGTTTTAGTTTTAGAAAAAAAAGACTGCTTATTTTGCTCCTATTTTATCTTAGATTTTAGGAGTAAAAAGTAAAAAAGTTAAAGTTAGAAATAACATATTTTTTCTCCTGTTTTAGTCTTAAAAAATGTAAAAAAAAATCTCTAAAAAAAGTTCTACGAAAAATGATCTAAATATAACCTTTTTTATGACCTAAAAAAGGTTAAAAATAACCTAAATGTAGGCAAAGAAAACAGGGCCTGAATCAGCAAAGTGTCATATTCTAAACTATATTTAGATTGATGAAAATGATGTTTAGTGATGGCAAAAGAAAAAGGCAAATGAGTGCTAGCTCAGTGGTAGAGCGTTTGAAGCCCGCACATGAGGTTTGGGAAAGCTAAAATTATGGAATCTCTGGCGGAGATGAGAAATGCTAGTCAGGACCCGATGTCTTCATTCAACTCATTCAGTTTCGGGTGTGTGTGTTTGTTTGGAAAATGTACTAGCACGCTTAGTTTTTTTAAGAGGGGGATAGATGAAGAAGATACGTCTCATTTTACTTTTGCGCCTAATTGGACTTGTAGACACGCAAAATTTGCGACCAGTTAAATTGTGCCACGTGTCTATAATCACCTATTTAAATGGTGGGATCAAATAGCACTCGCTGCAAAATTGTTACCCTTAAGTCAAATAATTAATAGGGGGCTAAAGTGTAAGTAAGACAAAACTTATTTACAAGCAAGGACTGCTTATGGCGACGCCACGTCACTACATGACACGGTTACGAGTCAGCAAGCTCGGCCAATAGTGTTGCGCCACTTGTCGAATTGATGCAGAAAATAAATAAATAAAATAATTATATTTATTTTCTACCTTGGCCAACAAGTCGACTCATGCCTATATAAAGGGGCCATCCCTAGGCATAAAAACACACAATTCCATCTTGCAAGAAGGAGAGAGCTCTGGAGATCAAGCTGCTGAAGCCCCGACGAGTTCATCCATCATCAAGATCATCATCAAGCCTCTTCGAAGTTCTTCATCCAAGTTCTTCGAAGATCATCATCAAGTTCTTCAAGCCTGTTGAAGATCTTCATCCGCGTTCTTCAAGACACTCGAAGATCTTCAAGCCGTTCTTCGTGTTCTTCAAGGCGTTCATCCGATTCTTCATCAACATCGAGGATATTCATCCGTCCGATCCGAGATCAAGCCTCTAAAGCCCTCGTTCGGAGTTTGTGTTCTTCGAGACCTTCATCGCGTTCTTCGTCAAAATCGAAGGCCGCTCATCCGTTCGATCCGAGATCAAGCTGCGAAGCCCTCGTTCGACGTTTCAGGAGAAGAATCAGGGGATTTAATTTCTGTTTAGAAATTCATTATCAGAGATTGTAATCCACTTCATCAAATCATCAATAAAATATTTATTTGACACCGAATTTCTCGCTTTTGTTTCCATTTGCATAAATTTGTGTGTACAAATTTTGGCACGCCCAGTGGGACTTCTCTGCCCCTCATCTCTTCTCCTCAAGTACAAGTGTTCGTGATGTCTCCTACGAAGGAAAACGAACTTCCATCACTCAAAGTTGGTGACACCAAGTCTTCAACTTCAGAAAGAAACTCTGGAATCCATGTCGCTCGTCCAGTAACTCGTAGTATGTCTAAGGATGTGTCAACTGCTGGGCAAGGAAGATGGTGCTGCCTTGAGGAAGTCACAATCACATGTGCCCACCCCTCAGGAGTCTTCAGGTTGCAACAAGTCTTGGGAGGAAGGTTGCGAAAGCAACTCTAAGTCCGGCACTAAGGGTAGTCAACATAATCCAACATGTGATCATGATGATGATGTCAGCATGCACGTCATGACTACTAGTGCGGTCCCTCTTGAAGAGCAAGTAGCGAACCTCACCAAGGGCCTTGAAGAATTAAAGAAAATTGTTGAATTTCGTGACATTCAACTCGCAAAGCTGATTGCAAAACTCGACACCCAGGAAGAAGCAAGTAAAGTGTTTGAACATGCTCCCAAGGTCGCACCAGAAGCTAGAACGACGAATAGTGGACAAGAAGCACGACCAAGTGTGCAATTGTCAGCCAATGGCACCATTCCTCTCGATCAACTACAAGAGATCATCATGAACACCATGAATGGGAGGCATGGAGTACCGTTAACTTCATCTAAGTCCCACACCAAGCCTTACACGGAGAGAATCGAGAAGTTAAGCATGCCGGATGGTTACAATCCACCTAAGTTCCAACAATTCTCAGGCAAAGGAAATCCTAGGCAGCATGTTGCCCACTTCGTCGAGACATGTAACAACGCTGGAACCGATGGAGACCTTCTCGTGAAGCAATTTGTGAGGACTCTTAAAGATGACGCCTTTGAGTGGTATGGTCAGCTTGATCCGATGTCCATTGATAGCTGGGGGCAGATGGAGCAGGAGTTTCTCAACCGTTTCTATAGCACAAGGCGAATTGTCAGCATGGTCGAGTTAACTAACACTCACCAAAATAAAGGCGAGAAAGCAATTGACTTCATAAATCGTTGGAGGAACCTCAGCCTTAACTGCAAGGATAGACTCTCGGAAGACTCAGCTATTGAGATGTGCATCCAAGGAATGAATTGGGGTCTCCGATACATACTTCAAGGAATAAGGCCAACTTCCTTCGAAGAACTTGCCACTCGCGCTCATGACATGGAACTCAGCATCGCGTCAAGTGGAAGCCAAGGACCACCTCCTTTTGAAGCATGGAAAGATGGAGGCAAACAAGATTATCATAAAGACGGGAAGTTCACGCTTAAGGCTGCCAATCAAGAGTCCATGGTTGTCACCACCACGCCAATAAAGCTATCGGATATGGGAAAGAAGAATTATATGGTCAATTCTAATGCAGAAAAGACATCATCACGACCTACACTCAAAGAATTGCAATCAAAGGTGTATCCGTTTGCCGATTATGAAGTTCATTCAATGCTCGAACAATTGGTGGAACAAAAGATCCTTGAGCCTTTGGAGTCAAAACGACCTGAAGAAGCTGACAAGGTAAACGATCCCAAGTACTGCAAGTACCATCGTATCCTTGGTCATCCTACCACGAAGTGCTTCATACTCAAGGATAAGATCATGAAACTTGTCAAGGAAGGGAAGGTCTTGTTAGAAGAAGAAATTGGATCTGCTACAACAAATGTCACCTCCATCACGGTTGAACCCTTCGAATGGCGAGTAGCAAAGAACTCATGCCAAATGCTGTTAGGGGAATCACCTATCGGCGCCAAGAATGAAGGAAAGCAGCAAATGCATACGCAAAGAACCTATTCTCAAAATGGGGACAATCGTTGCGTAAAGACAAAGTTAAAAAAATGCAAGGACGAAGGAAGGATGCAAGTTACTCAAAAGAAGAGGTGGGTCCAACGTCAAAGTAAGCCAACACTTTATAATGATCATCGTACAAGTTCATGTAATGACTCAAAGATGCGTGAGGTGGAGAAGATATGGAAAATGAAGAAACCCCAGCCAATACAGCTCTCTCCAGACAAGCCTGCTATTTCCTTAAAGCGTGAACAAACTCAAGATGAAGGGTTCCTCCAAGGCATGAAGCTGAAGAAGGATTCTCCAAGTGAAGTTAAAGCGGCCCCATCACAGAAAATAAAGAACTCAAGTGTGAAGACACTAGTTCTTTCTTTAGTTCAATGGCCACGAAAGATTCACAACAAAATAAAGATAAAGCAAAGTGATGTGAAGCACATGGACTTCAATGCTCCAAGACCAAAAAATTGATACAAGAACGCTCCTGGAAAAGAGCCTAAACTTTCTCCGTCTTCTCATATGAAGATTGGTCAACGCTCCTGGATAAGAGCCTAAACTTTCTCGATCTCCGCATATGAAGGTTGTCTACTGCTCCTGGAAAAGAGCCTAAACTTTCTCCGTCTTCTCATATGAAGATTGTTCAAAGCTCCTGGATAAGAGCCTAAACTTTCTCGATCTTCGCATGAGAGGATTGTCTACCGCTCCCTTAGCACGAGCATAAACTGCTTTACTGCTCCTTTAGTACGAGCATAAACTGCTTCACAGCTCTAGCACGAGCATAAACCGCACCACCGCTCCTTTATTACGAGCATAAACTGCTTTACAGCTCCTAAGGAATGAGCATAAACCGCTTCGCTACTCCTTGCACACAAGAGTATAAACTGTGAACGCACCCCAATTGAACTACGTTCGACTTGATCCTCAAAAGGGTACGTATGCAGCTTGAGAGTAACCCCTCAAGTGCAGTCGTAACCATCAAACACAACCCCGCACCCCAGAGTAAGTGAATTCTTGGGATGTTACCTAGGAAATCCGACATCATTAAGGATATTGCTTACAAGTCTCGGAGGCGCGTTTAAGATATTTTCAAGGTGCTGGTCAAGGAATTACCCGACTGTCACCATAGGGGTTCTCACCATTATTATCCAGGATATTATCCAGGATTTCACCTATGATACTACCTATGGATTGCATGAGGCTTATTTAAGCTACATAGGATTTCCTACTCCGTAAAAGGTATTATCCGCGTATTCCATATACATATTCAGAATATTTCCAAGATGCTAGTCAAAGTGCTACCGCGGATGCCGCCCAAACAATTTCAAGATATTACTTGGGATAATATCCCCCAGGATGTTATCCAGGATATTTTTCCAGGGTGTTATCCAGATATTCTCCGGGATATTCTCTAGGATATTATCTTCCAGGATGTTATTCAGAATATTACCCACAAAAATTCAAGATGTATATTAAGGATATTATCCTGAAAACATCAAGAAATTCAGAAATTTTACTTATAATATTAACCTTGGAGTTTGAATACGTCTTTCGGGAGGCTGCTTGGTGTTCACGGTGTTATTTTGCATATCAATAAAGAGAGTCAAGGTGTTTTTCAGGACTATTACGCAATGTATCACCCAAGACGACGCAGGATAATACCCAGGAGGCTATCCTGCTAGGATGTACCAGGATATTATCCAGGATACTTATCAAGATATTTGCTAAAATAAAAGTTTCTCAGGGTATTTTGTACGGTGTTACTCATGTCGTGATGAGATCCACCATCGAAGGATTCGAGCCTAACACGGTGGTGTATATTGTGGTTCTGGGTGGCTTGTGCAAAGGTGGAAGGTTTGTTGCCGCACAGGGACTTTTCTCCAACATCTTTGTCAAAAGACTGAAACTTGACCTCCAAACATTCAGTATCACGAGCTTTGTAATGAAAGCTTAGTTGATAATGCAGATGAGATGCCAAGTCAAGTCAAAGAAAATGGGTGTTATCCACGTAGTTATTCCATAGTTGCTAAAGCATATTGTGGAATAATAATTCCAGGTCACCTGATATGTCCACGATGTTTCTTGGGATGTAATTCAGGATTCTCATCCGCGATATCACCCACAAGTTCCCAACAACTTTCAGGACTTCACTTAGAATTCCTGTGACGTTGAGATGTTGCCCGCGAATTTTGAAAGTCTTCACAGGAAATTTCCTCAGCTCAGGATGCTATTCTGGATGTTCTTGTAATAATGTCGCTGGAATTCAGGGTGATTCAATGTGTCGCGCACACACACTAAAAATAATAATAATAAAATAATAATAATAATAATAAAAAAAAATCAGAATGTTGTTCAAGAAAATACTCCTCTTTTGTTCCAAAGGTATCATTGCTTCGACTAAACAGGGATGATGACCGTTCCTGATGAAGGTAACATGTGAAAATTACATCCGGGATTATCACCATTCTCATAAGCAAAATTGCACCAGCCACATGCTCATAGAGACACAGTAGCAAATTAAGGTCAATTGGCCCTGGGAATGGAATGCATTGTGATCATGTTTGCAAAAGCATAATACATCCTGTCACATGGGTCCAGGGCAACACAGAAATAATTCATTTCGCCAAGGAAACTTCCCATGACTTCGACACGTTGTTACAAGAGCATGAAGTTAGCAGAGATCTAGCGCGGGAATATTCCTCCAGGATATCTCTCAGGATATTTCTCCAGGATTTTCACCAGGATTTTACCTGGGATATTTATCAGGATAATATCCAGTATCTAGGATATTATCTACAATGTTTCGCACGCGATGTAGTTTCGGGTGTCCCTCTTGACATTAAAAAAAGTTGCAACAGTACTAGAAAGATTGAAGGAGTGTCCAGCGGTGATCCAAAAGGTATATATATATATATATATATATATATATATACATTAAAAAAATCAGAATGGTTTTTTTTTCCCCAATGTATCCCTGCTTCAAGTGACCCGGAATGGTGACCTTGCCCTATGGAGATGACATCTGAGAATGAAACCATAATTACCACCATCTTCATAAAAACACAGTAGCAACTTTGGGGAAATTGGCTCCAGGATTGAGAAGTATTATGGTCATATTTGCACAAGTTTTTGTCCTAAATTCCATCCTGTTGTGTATGGTTTCAAGGCCCCATGGGTGCAATTCAATGCTTTTAAGAGGTGTCCCATGACCTGGTGCATCTTTACAAAGACACAAAAGTGATGGAAATTGAGCTTATAACTGTGAGGAATTTCAAGCATCCACGCAAAGTATGTGCACTTATGCAAAGAAGACATCAAATTCAAATCAAACTGTGCCACCAGGATTTAATTTTCAGCAAAATATCAAGGATATCACCCATGATAGTAGCCTGAATATTGTCCGAGATGCCACCCACTATATGCAGGATACTTCTCAGGATGTAATTCCAGATTATCGTCGATATGTCTTCTTCATAATGCCACGTGAATTCGGAATTGACATTCACGGCGTCAAAAAATAAAGGGATTAAAAAAAAATTTGAAAAAATTTCAGGATATCGGTCAGGATGATATCCTGGATACTTTCCAGAATGTCACCTTGACACACCTAGGATACTTCTCGGGGTGCAACTCCCGATTATCAACCATATGTGTTCTTGATAATGTCACGTGAATTCAGAATTGACGTTCACGACAAAAAAAATATGAATAAAGAAAATCAAGAATTTCAGGATATTTTCCAGGATGATATTCTGAATAATTTTCCACAACGCTACCTGGATGATACATTTAAGGTACTTCTCAGGATGCAACATCCAAAATAGCCCAGCCGCTGCGGTACTGGAATAATGGCGCACCAAGGAAAAGTTGCACGGGTTCGTTCGCCCCTGCAACGATTAGTACAAACGACGAGAAAATCACGAGGTCGGCTACATGATTGCGACTTTCTTGTGAATACAACATAACACTCATGGACCTTTATTCTTTAACGGCGGTGTAAAAGGCGTCATGGTGGCTCATTGCTTGAATAGACATCATGGCAGCTGGCGCAGCCCCTATTCGGCCCCAACAACACAAGGAAGGCGTCAGTGACGAATCCGGATAAGTGTTGAGAGCCTCCAAGGCGGCTGGCGCAGTGCTGACTCGGTCCGCCACAACATGAGGACGGCGCCAGCGACGAATCCGGATAAGTATTGGCCTCCATGGCGGCTGGCGCAGTACTGACTCGGTCCGCCACGACACGAGGACGGCGCCAGCGACGAATTCGGATAAGTATTGGCCTCCATGGCGGCTGGCGCAGTACTGAATCGGTCCGCCACGACACGAGGACGGCGCCAGCGACGAATTCGGATAAGTATTGGCCTCCATGGCGGCTGGCGCAGTACTGACTCGGTCCGCCACGACACGAGGACGGCGCCAGCAACGAATTCGGTTAAGTATTGGCCTCCATGGCGGCTGGCGCAGTACTGACTCGGTCCGCCACGACACGAGGACGGCGCCAGCAATGAATCCGGATAAGTGTTGGCCTCCAAGGCGGCTGGCGCAGTACTGACTCGGTCCGCCACGACACGAGGACGGCGCCAGCGACGAATCCGGATAAGTATTGGCCTCCATGGCAGCTGGCGCAATACTGACTCGGTCTGCCACGACACGGTGACGGCGCCAGCAACGAATCCGGATAAGTGTTGACCTCCATGGTGGCTGGCGCAGTACTGACTCGGTCTGCCACGACACGAGGACAGCGCCAGCGACGAGTCCGGATAAGTGTTGGCCTCCATGGCGGCTGGCGCAGTACTGACTCGGTTCGCCATGACACGAGGACGACGCCAGCGACGTCCATAAGTTATGAGAGAGGTGGCTATGACATGGCTAAAGAAACAAAAGAAGCCACAAGCCCACAATGCAGCAGTATAGGAAACGACAAGGCGGAAACCGATCAATAACATCAAGACAGACAATAAAGTAGGCTGCGACTATCAAGTCCAGACCTTCTTCTCATCTTCTCAGATCATATTAACGAAAAAGATTTAAAATCCGAGTCGATTGCCAAGTTCCATAGCTGGAACTGCTTCTCGCTGGGGCAACGATGGCAATAGTGGCGGTAGTAGCAGCAGTAGGCGGCGATAGTACTGTTTACTTAAAAGCTGCTGATTGATTGAACAACATCGAAAGTCGGCCAAAACAAGCACATTGGCGGCTTAATGATACGATCAGCATCGCCCTGCAAGGAGAAACAAAAGGAATCATCAGAAAATAATAGAGAATAGGCTTTGTGTTGAATGTGTTTTGATATACACACATGCATCATAAGTAAAATAGAGAACGAAAAATGTGAAGAAAAAAAAACTCTATAGAGAACAAGATGCGTTCTTGAACCCTTCCTAGCCAACTCTTTTATAGATTAGTGTAGGCTAGAACATTCTAGAAGGCGCTCATAAAAAAAGGGAAAGAAAATATTTTGATGGATTGTGAAGGCACTCATAAAGAAAAAAAAGAAAGAAAATATTTTTATGAATTGTGAAAATATTTCGAAAAAGGCAGTGATCTTCTCACCGCCACATACATGGCAATGAAGGTTTCTATCATATGTGTTTGTCACATCACATGAGCATATTCTGAGTGGGTTTAGAGAAGGAAAAAAATGTATGGGGTTGTACTATGAAAAGAGAAAACGGAAGGAAATAAATTCAAGAGAAGAAAAGGAAACATGTTTCTAAATTGTGGAGATTTCACCGCCTGGACAAGGTTGGCGCAATAACATGTGTTTTTGGTGCTTCTACCTAGTCACTGAGCCACTACTCTTTTTATTGGCTTTTCGAAACAATTGACTGTGGGTTACACTAAAATAATGGCTAAAAACGTCCATGTTGGACTCGCTATTATCCGCCCATATTTGTTAAAGGGGAAGGTTGCGGCACTTCAGTTGCATCAATTACGTATGGTTTAGCGTTGTAACTCCATAAAGAAGAAGCTCGTAAAGCTAAGTCCCGGAAGCAAAGTCAACGACAACAAACCAACATTTTATCGAGACTCGTCTGCCAACAATCTTGAAAGCCGGCAAACAAGTCTCGAGGGGGCATTTGTAGACACGCAAAATTTGCGACCAGTTAAATTGTGCCACGTGTCTATAATCACCTATTTAAATGGTGGGATCAAATAGCACTCGCTGCAAAATTGTTACCCTTAAGTCAAA
The DNA here is from genome assembly GCA_023055425.1 of Linanthus parryae. NCBI lineage: Eukaryota > Viridiplantae > Streptophyta > Magnoliopsida > Ericales > Polemoniaceae > Linanthus > Linanthus parryae. The sequence continues at coordinate 118,721,345 of JALGPY010000004.1, read as the reverse complement.
TAATTAATAGGGGGCTAAAGTGTAAGTAAGACAAAACTTATTTACAAGCAAGGACTGCTTATGGCGACGCCACGTCACTACATGACACGGTTACGAGTCAGCAAGCTCGGCCAATAGTGTTGCGCCACTTGTCGAATTGATGCAGAAAATAAATAAATAAAATAATTATATTTATTTTCTACCTTGGCCAACAAGTCGACTCATGCCTATATAAAGGGGCCATCCCTAGGCATAAAAACACACAATTCCATCTTGCAAGAAGGAGAGAGCTCTGGAGATCAAGCTGCTGAAGCCCCGACGAGTTCATCCATCATCAAGATCATCATCAAGCCTCTTCGAAGTTCTTCATCCAAGTTCTTCGAAGATCATCATCAAGTTCTTCAAGCCTGTTGAAGATCTTCATCCGCGTTCTTCAAGACACTCGAAGATCTTCAAGCCGTTCTTCGTGTTCTTCAAGGCGTTCATCCGATTCTTCATCAACATCGAGGATATTCATCCGTCCGATCCGAGATCAAGCCTCTAAAGCCCTCGTTCGGAGTTTGTGTTCTTCGAGACCTTCATCGCGTTCTTCGTCAAAATCGAAGGCCGCTCATCCGTTCGATCCGAGATCAAGCTGCGAAGCCCTCGTTCGACGTTTCAGGAGAAGAATTAGGGAATTTAATTTCTGTTTAGAAATTCATTATCAGAGATTGTAATCCACTTCATCAAATCATCAATAAAATATTTATTTGACACCGAATTTCTCGCTTTTGTTTCCATTTGCATAAATTTGTGTGTACAGGACTATTGATAACAGATTTGATAAGCATGACCACCAGTGTTAAAACAAACAGATTTTCCTAGAAAAATCAATTGACAAGCGACTTGTGTCTCTCAATAAAATTATCACATCTCTTTGCAGGGTTCCACTCGAAACTGCAAAACCAATACATCAAACAAAAAGGAAGGGAGGCGAGGCAAGAATTTCACCCATTCAATTTCAACTAGAACTAGTTGATGATTAGCAAGAAGCTCTGCAATTTTTTCTAGACTTCTTTATGATGAAACCAAATAAGGACCTTTCGGAAAAAATTTAAATGTAAGGGATTATTTCATGGGTGGGTTTGGTATGATTTATTTCCAGCTTTTAATCCACTTGGAACTTTTAATATGTTTTGAACTTTTGTAAAAGGCTTGGTATATCTTTTTTTGTATTAATTTTTGAATTTTGGCTTTTTGCTTTGTAGTGTAAAACTCAATTCTGAAAAAAGTTTGGTTTCATTTGGTTTTTTGACTTTTTTCTTCTTAAACAATATAAATGATCAATTTGCCCCCAACTTTTTTTTGTATTAACATACTCGGCATCTAGTTAGATCTACCATAATTTTATTATTAATATAAAAAATACAAAGTTGTAACTTTCACTAACAAACAAAAGTGCAGCATCGCTAACTTTTTAACAGCATAAGCTTTTTTACCAAACACATGCATCTTTTTTAATTAATTTCCCGATCACGAATTTTTTTCACAACAACTTAAAAGTTGCTTTAAAAGTTCAAAAAGTCATACCTAAACCCACCCCATATTTTCATTAAGATGGGCCGATACAACGGTCGAACATAAAATTTTGGGAAATTTTCACTTTCACCTTCTTAGTTTTGGTTGATCTTCACTGACACCCCTTCTAGTTTGGAAAATTTCACTTATGACCACCAAACCTTGTTTTCACTTGCACTCCTACATGTATTTACTCTGTTAATGATAGCGTAACTTTCCAAATTCAGCTTTGGATAAAATTTACCCTTGCAAATGCTATAAAAGTCAAATCCATTCTTAATTTGTAATCTTTATCTCGAATTAATCCTAAATTTTACTTGTAGTAGTTGCGCCATATTCAAAAATGCATATGAAATTTGTGATAAAATACAAGTATTGTTCATGTGTTAAGAATATACATTGGGCTGGAATGACCTTTGCAACCTCTGCAAAGGTAATTTTGTCCGAAAACTAATTTTGAGAAGTTACCATAAGAACTAGCATGGTGAATGCATAGAGGGGTGTAAGTGACAACATGCTTGGTATTCGCAAGGGGTATAAGTGATGTTTTTCAAACCAGGAGGGGTGTAAGTGAAGATCGACCAAAATTGAGGGGGGTGTAAGTGAGTTTTACCCTAAAATGTTCACAAGTTCATAAGCCGGAGTAGGGTTTTGCAGCTAAACACAGAAAACCCCTGCCTCCGGCTCACCGGAAAGAAAGAAGAAAACCACCATCCTCCAACCCCATCAACCTCTGCAACACAACTCTCTCTCTCTCTCTCATGGACGACGATAACCAAAATTTCTCTGTGTTACAATGCATAGAATTCTTTATTATGCGTATTTTTGTGATGATTATGTGTTGTTTTTCCACAATATATGCTTGATCAATTGTAAGGTATTTTCGTCCACACAATGAAACGACCTATTTCAGATTCTTCTCTCCGTGTTCTCAACGGATTTTTTTTATAGTCGTAGGTGATGCACATTGTTAGATTATTACTAGGTTTTATGTGTTAAGTTTTTTGGTGCCCCTTCATGAAATTCAAGGGGAAGGAATTTACGAAAAATTATATTTTGATTTCTTACCCCCATTCTAGTCGGTTGGTATGTTTCCTTCTACGAAAGATAGTTGCATTCGTGTTCTACCAACCTTTGATTGTATGATCATAATTCACACATGGATTAATACTGCACCAGACTATTGAGTAATACTTTTTAAATTTTGTCTAAATGATATTTCTCTTATATAATATGAGAAATATGTGTCTGAAATTGTAATAACATTGTTTGATGTAGAATTAACTAGGAACTAAGTATTCGTTTGAGAAAATCGCAATTTTGTCCAAGTCATCTATATTTTCGTCAAAAGACGTTAAGGAGAGCGAGAAGTTTTTATTTGCTCCAAGAGCACCACGTCAGCATGACATGTGGTGCTCTGCACTATTCAATAACTGACACATATCCTCACTAGAGTTAACCACTATCCATATAGGTTATGAAAAAAAAAAACTTACATGGCTATTTTCTCTCTCCCACTCACCCCACTTCTAGTATAAATGTCAACATGTGAATGGAATAGAGCACCACGTGTGATTTGCTCTATGAGCACTTAAGAATTGCTCAGAGGAGAGCACTAGCAGTCGTGTCAGAATTTTCCCTTGGCACACTTGGCGATAAAATGGGCAAATGACAGTTTCGTCCCCTCCAAGTTTGACACAAAGACACTTTTGTTGGGGCTCTTTTTGTTTATTCAAACAATAGTTTTCGAGCAAATCTTGGAGGAGCAGACACACTTGACGGACTAACCAATGCTAGTATGGCTGGCGCATGTGCATGTGTGATGTATATGAAATGGTTGAACTTGAAGTCTTGTTGGGTGTAGTGTGTTAGGGAGGCTTGGTTGCAGTAGGAATTTGCTTAGTGTTTGGTCAAAGGAATGCTCAAAGGCGGCTAGACAATTTGCAGTGGTTTAGTCGACCATTATTTCCTTCGGCAATAAGTTGTTTCCGATTGTTTTGGAAACTGATTTTGGACAGTTGATTTTTTATTTTGGCTCCAAGTCGTTGTACTAGTATATATAGATGTTATGGTCGTGACTATGAGTAGTGTGCTTGTAATTTATTTGGCTTCTCATCAATAAATCGGTTTTGGTTTGGCCGTGGACGCAGTTAGTCTCAAAACTAATGAACCATGTAATTCTTGTGTCCTTGATCTTATTATTGTTCTTGTTGTCTCTTGTGTTTTCACGTATTGGAATCCTAACAACTTTCGCTTTCAGTTTACAAAAGAACACTTTCACCTTTCTAGTGAACCAAATTTCATGATACTTGCACACTATAGGTTGTGTGATACCACAATCTACGATGGAAAATATGTCCAACAACTACTATAAGCGAGGGCTCCCATATTCCAACAACCAACGAGTGACAATTAGGGAGTGTAGGTGGTGTAAAATGCACTTCGCACCTGCAGCTTTGACACAAAGACGCTTTTAGTCCCCCTAGTTTATTAAGGGTTAGTTTAGGAATGCTATGGCGGTGCTAGAAAGTTGTTGTGTGAAAACACTATGGAAAAGCTGCTGTGAATTCTTGATAAAATATTGTTTGGTAAATATTACGTAAAATCTGCTGTGAAATATTAATATAGTAATTTTGTGTTTGCTAACATCAACCGTGAAGTTGCTGTGAGAGGGTAAAATGACAAAAATATATGATACTGTCATTTCCGTAAAGATAACTATTGATATTTTAAAAATTTGTAAGGTTAAAATTGGTTGTAGATAAATTAATCAAAAGCACTTTCTGGAAAAGCATCTCACCCCTGCTTCCTGAAAACTGTTGTGAGGCAGCAGAAATTGTTCGGAAAAGTAGAAATTTTATTTTTATCAAACACACTAAAACTGCTTCTGCTGTCGGAAAGCAGTTGTGCTCGTAGCAGAAGCATTCCCAAACTCACCGTAAATGACACTTCCATTACTCCAGTGTTCCAAATTTCATGACGTTTACACTCTATGATTATGTCCTTTGATACTTCCAGTAGACACAATTTATCGCCAAAGTTACTATCAGCGATGGACCTCACACCAGACTAAGGGTGTTATAATTAAGGAGTGTAGATGTCATTGAATTTGACACAACTAAGGGGTAAAAGAGCCATTTTTGAAATAAAAAAGGGTGAAATTTTATTTACATCAAACTTGATGGGTCAAAGTATCTTTCACCCACATAGGTGTCTCGTAATTTTGTACACTGAATGAGCAATGTGCCACATTTTACCCGTACATACGGAGATGAGAGAGATGATGAATGCTAGTCAGGACCTGTTGTCTTCACTAATCACTACACTCAGTCAACTTCAGTAATATGTGTCTGTTTGAAAAATGTACTGGCACACATTTTTCTTAAGAGAGGAATAGATAAAGAAGACGTGTCTTATTTTACTTTTGCACCTCATTGGACTATTGGTAACACATTTGATGAGCATGACCACCCAGTATCAATACAAATAAATTTTTCAACAAAAATCAAGTGGTAAGCAATTTGTTTCTCTCAAATAAGTTATCACATCTCTTTGCACGATTCAACTCGAAACAACAAAACCAATACATCAAACAAAAACCAAAGAAAGGCGAGGCAAGAATTACACCTATACCCAATTCAAGCTCAACTCGAACTAATTGATGTTTAGCAACAAGCTATCCATTATTTTCTAGACTTGTTTATGATGAAACCAAATAAGGGACCTTTCTGAAAAGATTCAAATGTAAGGGGGTATACTTTCATATTTTCATTAAAAATCTCTATAGGGTTTTGCAGCTAAACCCAGAAAAAAACACCATTCTTCAACCCCATCAACCTCTGCAACACAACTCTCTCCCTCTCTCCAATCATGGACGACGATAACCAAATCGACGCAAACTTCCCCTTATTCTCCCGAAAACCCCCCACCAAACCCCCCTCCAAACCCCCCACCACAAAACCCACCACCACCGGCGAACCCACCACCAACCAATTCGAGAAAGAAACAAACCCAGACCCAAACCCAAACCACCAATCCTTCTCCGACCTGGGCCTCTCCGACTGGACAGTCCAAACCTGCAAAGAGCTGGGCATGAAAACCCCCACGCCGGTCCAGCACCACTGCATCCCCCGAATCCTCGCCGGCCAGGACGTGTTGGGCCTCGCCCAGACCGGGAGCGGCAAAACGGCGGCGTTTGCTCTGCCGATACTCCACCGTTTGGCGGAGAACCCGTTTGGGGTGTTCGCGCTCGTGATTACGCCGACCCGTGAATTGGCGTTTCAGCTGGAGGAGCAGTTTCGGGCTCTCGGGTCGGGTCTGTGTTTGAGGTCGGTGGTGGTGGTCGGTGGGATGGATATGGTGAATCAGTCTCAGAGGCTGATGAAGAGGCCTCATGTGGTGATTGCTACTCCTGGGAGGATTAAGGTGCTCATTGAGGAGAGTCCGGATATTGCGGCGGTGTTTTCGAAAACTAAGGTAATTGAACAGACTTTGTTGTTCATTAGTTGAGTTTATCGTACTTTGTTATGATCTGGGCAGAGCTTATAGAACAATGAAAACGATTAAACAAGAACACAAGAGCAGACACTATGTAACGTGGTTCACTAGCGATGAGCTAGCTACCTCCACGACCCGGAAACCCCCTTTTATTGGAGAGAAACACCACGAATAAAACCCACAAAATGTAGAGCACGGGCTATAGCCTTTATATATAGGCCTACTATACAGCTTGTGCCCGAAGAAATACCAAAACTGAGCTAACGAACAAGGAAGCATCTAATTGGCCGCCTCGAGCAGTGTCTTCGCACGAAGAGAATATCTCTTCGCACGAAGGCCCCGTACTTTTCGCACGAAGAGTCTGCTACTGCAGGTTACTTCATTCGTCTCGTGCTCCTCCGTTTGGTCCGTTTCTTGCCCCGCTTCGTCGCCAACTCCTCGCCAAGCCCAAGTACATTCAAGGCACCTTGGTTCCTTAACATACTTGTTTCTGGAGAATTTGATGGATTTGAACTGTGGAATAATGCCACATGTGTAGTGAATGGAAAGGTGGTTGGGTTGATATGATCGCATAAACAATTGCATTGTAAAGAGACTTCTTTTGAATGTAGGGGAACTTACTACTCTTCACCCTAGTCATCCTCTGAAACAGCTTATTTTTTAGTTTAGTTTGCGTTCAATTGGAACTTTATATTGGCCTTTGTCTCGCACTAGTAAAACCTCGGTGCATTTCCTAAAACTCGTATCAAGATCATTCACACTATGTTTTAAGGTGAAATCATCTCAAATCATAGGTTCTTCTGTTGGACTGTAGAGTTACTTAACATGTCGAGAGCGCTTTAGAATATGAAGGGCCTTTAGCTACTAGGATGTCACAAACTCACAATTCACCTCTGATCTTATAGTGATTGGTTTGGACGCATTTAGGAATCTAGGGACACGTGCATAAAAAGAAGGTTCTTTTTTGTTCAACTTTGCTATGTAGTGCTGTTGCAAAGACAACCAACTGAAATAGTCGGCAATTTCTCAAGTGTGATAAACGTGGAGAGTGAGGGCCACTATTTGACGTATTTAGGAATCTAGGGACACATGCATAAAGAAGACGCTTCTTTTTTGGTTGAACTTTGCTATATAGTTCTGTTGCAAAGACAACCAACTCAAAAATCGGCAATTTCTCATGTGATGAACTTGGAGAGTGAAGGCCACTAAAAATCTAAATTGCTAACCCACTCGCATCCGTACGCCGTTAGCCCCTAATATAACAAACCTTTTATTGTTTCATGGCAATATGAAACTCTTTTGTAGGCCATTAGCCGTTGAACCATTCACATCAGAGAAGGATATCTGAACTCCTTTTGTACATTTGGCAATATGTAAAGAATCTCTAGATAGGATACAGACACGAGAAGGATATTATAACTCATTTGTATGTTTGGCAATATAAAACGAATCTCTATGTATTATAGAGACATGTAAAATGTCCAAAGTACAATATAGATACATTGAGCTCCATAGACTTATTTGGTGATTTCGAGACAGACACACGTTCCCAATGGTAGTGTCTCATTGAACAGTAAGTCTTTGAATGGTGTTGGGTTTATCCCTCATAACTATGCATATGAACTAGCATACAATTTTATTCAATCATCTGATTTCCACTGAAGGTTTCCTGTCGAGTTTTCTGAATCCTGTGTATCGTGTCCTGGGGTTTCATGCTAGCCAAAAGATATATTTACTTGAAAAATGCTAACATTCATATTTTTCAACGTTTGTTCTAGTTCCTAGTTTTGGATGAAGCAGACAGAGTTCTGGATGTTGGTTTTGAAGAGGAGTTACGAGTAGTGTTTCAGTGTCTCCCCAAAGATCGACAAACATTATTGTTCTCTGCGACAATGACGAGTGACTTACAAACACTACTTGAACTTTCTGCGAACAAGGCTTACTTCTATGAGGCGTATGAAGGCCTCAAGACAGTTGAGTCTCTAACTCAACAGTATATCTTTATGCCTAAACAAGTGAAGGATGTTTACCTACTGCACATACTGACCAAATTGGAAGACAAGGGTATTCGATCTGCCATAATTTTTGTCTCAACCTGCAGGTATAGTCTTGTCATTTCTAGCTCGTTTGAATAGTGTTTGTTATGTTTGTCCAGATACATCTGCCCTCAATTTGTCATGGGCTTGGATCGGAAGGCTCAGAAGGGTTTGATTGGGCTGCGCTAATACTATTTTGTAATCTAACAGCTTATTAATAATCCAAGGACTCTAGCCCAATCCATAAATAATTCAAAAAGTTGATGCATTGATACATTATAATATACCGTTGAATTTAATATATGATTATTTAAAATTAGACCTCAAGTTACTTGAATTTTAGTTATTAAATAATAAAAACAATTTTGCAATCAAGCAATTTGAAATTCGACATGAAAACAATTACCTCATAGCCCACTATTTTCTCTTCAGTTGTAAGTACTGCAACAGAAGCTTTGGGACTATGGAATTATTTTAACAGGTTGTTCATACATCATACCTAATTCTGCTAAGTCTAGACACTAAACTAAATATAACTGTAGGAGTAAATCCAGGGCGTTAACATGAAGTTCAAGTCTTGCACTCTTGCCTTGAATACGGTCTAACTTTTCCACCTAAACATATTTGTTTCGTAAAATTTCAACTCAAGCATATTGTACATATAATCTCAAGCCCAAACCCTCCAAATATTAGGGCCTGACTTGGCAGGCTTTTGGACCTTGCCTTAGTGTCGGTCATCACGCTTAGACATTGCAAATAAGAAGAGTATGTTGAGATATAGTTTGTGCAGTATTTCGGATTTCTCTGGTGATGCTCAGATCTGTGGGTTGCAGTTGCACTTTGTCTGGACGGTGTTGTGTGTGCAAAGGTTAAAAAAGGAAGGATATTTGGAGAATTGTTCCTACTTGCATTTTGTGGTTTGCTGTGGAGGGAATGAATTCACTGTAACTTGGGATATTTTAAAGGCTATGTGAATGATAATCATATAAACTGAAGTTACCAAGTTTCTGAGATGGGGGCAGAGATGGAGATGAGGCTGGCATTTTTTTACATGCATTTATTTAAGCTGAATCCAGAGATGACGGGTTTTTGGACTACTTTATGTGGCCACTGTCACATTTTTTGTGTCGACTTTAAAACCCCATTTACGAAAACTTATGAAATTTTATCAGTCCTACAACTAACTAATTGGTTTTATGATGTTTGAACAGGACCTGTCACCTTTTAAGTTTACTCCTCGAAGAACTTGACGTCGAAGCTGCAGCGTTGCATTCATTTAAATCCCAGGCTCTGAGGCTTTCAGCACTTCAACGCTTCAAATCCGGACAGGTTCCTATATTACTTGCAACTGATGTTGCCAGTCGTGGTTTGGATATTCCAACAGTTGATCTTGTTGTTAATTATGATATACCGAGGTTATTATTCCAACTCTCTCTCTCTCTCTCTCTCTCTCTCTCTCTCTCTCTCTTCGCTGTGCTGAAGTGTGGTTTGCTTAAACGACTGCAGGTATCCAAAGGATTATGTTCACCGTGTTGGACGTACAGCAAGAGCAGGCAGAGGAGGGTTATCTGTGAGCTTTGTTACCGAGGTACAAGTCTAACACTGTTGATTTAATTGGTTGCAGCAAATCTGTTTCTGCTTTTGATCTCACCTGTCACAACTGCATAGAACTCTCGTTCTCTCTCTAAAATTGTGTACATCCATGTGAATATGTGTACATCCATGTCAGTGATAGAATTGTGGTTTAAGTTTTCTCATCGCTGCTTTGACTTTTGCAGAATGATGTAGACCTCATTCATGAAGTAGAAGCTGTAATTGGAAAACAGCTGGAGAAGTTTGAATATGAAGAGAAGGAGGTGCTTGATGATATTACTAAGGTGAGAACACTTGAAGGGGCTTGATTATTTTCTTAAATAATGGTCTCTTACTAGTTGCTATCTATTTCCTTTTTATATGGCTCAGGGTTCATGTTAACTTACTGTGCATTTCCCGTCTATATTATTATTGCACTTATCTGGTGTCGGGATAACCATCACCTTGGTGGTGTGGTGCTTGTTGGTAGTCAGACTCAGTTTGGTGAGATATGTTTTGAAGACGAATTCTTCACTAGTCACAAAACCTGCGTAGTAGGTGAGTCTATCGAGTGCCTACTGAGATCAGTTTCAAAGCATCTTCTTTCAGCTATGGATTTGGCTTGATGTTGAGGCTGTTGAACTTGAAGCTGTGGCTTATGGGTTTTTATCATCCTGCCAATCCAGATATATCAGAGCAGGTGATGCTTTGTGAGAGGAATAGCCTGCTTTTGTAGTATATAGGAGATCGCAGCACTCCATGTGCTATGATTTCACGCCTTGAGGACTTGAGCGAGCTCTCTGCAAGGTGTTCTCTTGAGAGGCCTGCTTGAGTCTTGGACATGAGATGAAGTTAGACTATTGAATTACTTACTCCTCTGGAATCAGCTGTATAGCTGCAGACCAAGATTGTAGTCTCAAAGCCGTAGGAAACGGTATACCACTAAATCTAATAATCTCCTTATTTGGTTCAAAATCTAAGGTAATGATGTCTTTGCCTGCCCGCGGTGTTGGACTAGTGTCACCTACGTCTTTATAGTCCAAGATAGGCACCGATTCTACTGCACCTGTATATGATCAAAGTTATTCCATCACGTCGAATACAAAGAAAAAAAAAGGAGAGAAGGAAAAGGAAATTGAAACATAGATTCGGACGTGGAAATGAAGAATGGGAAGAAGGTGCCAGGCAGCTACCAAACAACCCAAACACCGCCTCACTGATGTTCATCTTAGATATCCTTCCATGCATCCTCTGTTGTATATCTTCACCATCAGCGTCACTGTCGAGTCTAGTTTACCATCCCATGTAAACTCCTCCAAAAATATAGGCGTCACTGCCAAGTCTAGGTCACCATCCCATGTAAACTCCTACTTATATCGTCGTTGGATTGATGTTGTCTTCACCTTCATTGTGTTGAGGGTATGTGAATTGGAGCAAGATTTGCATCTGAAAGGGTAGTGAAAACTAAACTTACGGAGCAAATGGATTTGCTTGGTGTTATGGCCTCATGGGACAGACTGAAGAGTGAGGGAGGAGAGCAAAATGTTGAGACTGAAACAAGGCTGTTTGGCTGTGTTGGTGGAGGTGATGGTGTTCTTGTTCATCGTTTCATATTCTCTGCTATATTCTTGTATTAAGGTTGTTTCTCAATATAGCGAGGACTTTTGAAGTCTTTTCGGACCAAAACGAGGTGTAGTGCCACTGACCCTGTCCACCAAGAGGTACTGAAGCAGAGGTGCTCACGTCATGTGTTCAGAGTTCAGTGTGGGAGAAACAAAGCTAGAAAAGCTGGTTTTGTGTTTGATACTTTGATATTCATCTAAACATCAGTTTGATCATCAATATTTGTGTGGCTGTCTAGTTCGCTGTTCATGTATCAATTAAATACATGTTATTGTGATTTTTCTCCTGTAGCTATGTAATCTAAGAAATCAATCTTGCATTGTAAATGTCTGCATAGGTACGCACTCGTCTGAAGAAAATAGAAATATCTGCTTGAATTCAAGAATGTGTTTTTCTTGGTCAGCAATAACCTCATCGACCTTTTCCCATGTAATAGTAAGGGGCGGATGTACACTAGGGCAAGGGGTGGCAATTGCCACCCCTGACTTTCCAAAAACTCCACTGACACCCCTCATATTTTTGATACGTGACATTAATACCCTTATAGATTCAGTACTAAAATGCCCCGGCTGAAATTTTAATTGGCCACTATTACCCTATCAAAACCTATATAAAAATAATAATAATATTAAGGTAAGCGGTGTTTAATTGTGCCCCGGCTGATTCGATTTTCTGGCTCCGCCATTGATGGTAACTCTCCATGAAATTTTCAGGTTTTCAAGGCCAGACGTGTGGCAACAATGAAGATGGTGGATGATGGTTTTGAAGAGAAGGCGAAAGCCCGGAAACAACAGAAAATGAAGATGTTGTCGGAGAAAGGTTTGCTAAAAAAGAGAAGGAAGAGAAAGCGAGGAGGTGCTGCTGCTGCTGCTGCTGCTACTGAATAGTGGACAGAACACTCTCTCAAGTGACGCAAGAGGGAGTCCCAGTTAAATTTTTATCTACACCTTCGTAGGAAATACCCATACGTGTTGTCATATGCGATTCCTTGTTGATGATCCATGCTAATTTTGGCCTTCCAATGTTGATGCAGTCACAGCTTTCGACTTTTCTCCATATATTTATTCAAAATGTGCCTCCAGTAGTTTTGTACATCAGCAAATTGATTGCGGGGTTGTATCTATAATATTGTTCAAGGTTAAATGCAATAAGCAATTTTGTCCCAAGACCTACAGGATATTTGCTGGTGGTTTCATGTACTAGTCTCTTTGCTTACACAAGTGTCGAGTCTGCTCCAAAGGCAGCTATTTCTCTATAAGAAGTGTCTCCCTTCTGTAAAAGAGAATGCCTCTGAGGTATTGATAGCCAAGAAGTGTCTCACAGTTCTGTATTGATTCACCACCATTGCCAACCTGCCTAGAGAAAATGGTTCTGCAGAATTGTCTTCCTTCATGCTCAAGCTTGTGTCTGGGCTTCTTTAAACATCCTTTATGTGCTCCTAACTGGCATGGGTTCCTTCTGGGAAACATCTCCAAAGCTCAACAAACACAAAATCACATCACTCCCAGCCCACCCCAAGCCTTAACAAAACAGAACCACATGACCTATCTAGGTGTAGTTAAGTTGTCCGGACATGCATTTTTAAGTTCAAGCATGGGATTAACCTTCTTAGATGCAAGCATGCCCAATATTTGCAGGCTATTGCACCAGAACAGAGGGTTTACCAGTGCACACCTCAAGAGATGTTAAGTTCAAACAACGGGTATTACCTTCTCAGATGCAAGCTTGTCATCTCGAATTTTCTCAAACTGGTTTGATTTACTCGTATAGTGTGATTTGCAGGCTACTGCACAAGAACAAGAGTTTTACCTAGTGTGAGTCCCACGTCACAAGAAAAACTAAAAGATACATACATCTGCAAGACGCAGGCTTTCCATGATAACTAGATAAACTAAGCAATTACCATACATTTCACAGTTTCCATACATTCCCAGTTTATTACTCTCATTACAACAGCCCAGGAAAAACAGTCAACACTGCTATCAACTCTCAGTTTGTTCCTCTTGGTTCTGCTGCTGCGGCGGCGGCTGCATCATCTGCACCTGCATCTGGGGCCATGGCACGAACGCCACACCAGGCCGAGGAAGCTCCATAGGGTGAGAGTAGTAATCACCCGCCAGCGGCACACCCAACATAGGAATAGTAGCCTTGGTAACTCCAAGTCCCTCTTCTTTCAACTCGTCTCTAGGAATAATATCGACCAAGAAGTCAAACACATCAGTCCTAGAAATAGCAGCAGCAATATCACTCTTCTGAAGGGTCCTCCTCTTGTTCTCTTCAGTGTTGATCCAAGACCACAGAGTCAACTCCAGGATCAAGATCTCGCACGCCTTTGCAAAGATCACCGGCGCTTCCGACAATATCATCCTCACGTCTTCGTCGGCCTTCATTATCTTCTTGATGCGCGCGAGCGGGAGGGTATGGTTTTTGAAGTCGGCGGCGCGCTCAATATCTTCAACTTGTTTGGCCCAGAATCCTTGAAGTTGCTGCTGTTGCTGCTCCTGTTGCTGCCGCTGCTGGTTGTGGAGGTGGTGAAGGTGGTGGTGGTGTGCCTGTTGATAGGCAAGCTGGTGCTGAGTTACAGGCACAGCAGGAGCACCTGAAGCAATTGTCCCTCCACCCATTGGCTGCTGGTGTTGCTGGTCGTTATCCTGAGACTGACTCATGTCTGATTACAGATATATATCTCTTCTGCGCTTTCGGTGCTATCTCTACCTCAAAACTGCTGCAAAAAAGAATGGAACATAAGCTCAATTTCATGCTATTGGGTTTAAAAAATGTTAATCCATGTAGAAAAGATGCTGTTTCAGGTGATCTTGGTAGATGCATTCAACCAATTGTTTTGAAAAATCCAATTTGGTGCATTTCCAAGGTATCTGTCTGATCAAAGCATGTCACTCGGACAACATAAGCAGTAGCAACATTCGTTCTCCTATGATTACATCAAGAAAATCCTCCCTACATTGTACTTCTACCAGCTTACCATCTCCATTGGCGGATATGCTGAGACTCCCAAAAGGCAACACAAGCAAAAACAACGCTACAATTAGTCCTAGAACGCTGACTTCTCCCTGGTTATCATCAATGAAAGAAAACCCTAGGCATTTTGGTTGATATTTCAAAAGTTGAGCCTATAAGAGGATCTAGGTTAAACCAACTTCAGAGTTTTAAATGTACAAACACATCACTCTGAAAGAAGCATTGCCAATGCATCATCCACACAATCAAAGAGAACAATTTTAAGTAATCTTGAAACCAAACCCTTAACTTTTCAAGTAACTGACTAAAATCTAATCGGAGAAATAACAATCTTAAGCATAGAACAATAACAGCTAAATACAAATCATGCCTTCGGAAACGGAATCCAGTTAAAGCTCTGCTGCTCTATAAAATGTGAACATCACTAGCTAACTACGGAAACTGTTTATCAACAAATCACATACATACATTACACGCATAATCGCCCCGTAACGGTGTAGAATTCATGGAACTACAAAACCCTAAAGGAAAATTGAAATGATCTCAGATTACCATACAAACCCTGGATATCAAGAACTGATTCATTCACTCACATTCCCATAGGGAAGTAATGTTAGTTAAATGAATCAGTTCTCAATCTCGGCGATTCATTCATCCTCTCCATCTGCTGCCCGGCCATTCTTTCATCGGAATGCTATATAATACTGTTGGAGAGTATATAGCATATTTATCAAGAATATATTATTTTTTCTATTAATTATTAGTGACATATTTATTCTGTTTATGTTCTTAATTAATATTTTTTATTCACAAAGTACTCTCTAGTATAAAGGATATTTTTATTCACTCTTAACAGTATGTAGTTATTTTTTAGCCTTAAATAAATAAAACTGAAGTACCGACATATGGTATCTATTTTTATATTTAAGTTATTAACTTAAAGTTAAGGGGATAATATTAATTGAGTTGAATGTGATAATTATATTAATTTGTTTAGTTTGATGGGCTACTCCGAATTCAACCCGAACTCGAATTGGTTTGTTCGAATTTGGGCTTGGACGGGCTATCGATGCTCCTAACCCGGGCTGGGTTGGGGTAGGGCAACTCCGACAGAATTCGGGCTTGGGCTTAGAAAAGGGTATCAACCCGCCGAGCCCGCCGAGTTGCAGTCCTACATGCAAAATTTCCGAAGCACCCATTGTTAAACTAAGAGGTGGGCTGGAATGAACTTGGGTTGATTACGCAGAAAGGCCCAAAAGAAGGCCCCGAGTTGGGACCAACAAACCTGAGCCAACCTTGTTTCGAAATGAGAACAAAATAAGAAAAATACTCGGAGCTCTTCTTCCTCGTAAACCCCCTTCTGAACCCTAAATCGGCGTAATCGACGACTTTCATTCATCGTCTCCATCGGCTGCCCGGCGATTCTTCATCGGAATGGATAAGGATTAGCGGAGGAAGCTCGGGAGGCTACATCCGGATAGAGATTATCTCAATATCAGCCGAAACAATCAACGGTAGGTCTTCATTGCATTGGCTCTTGTTTCTCCCGATTTTGTGGGTATTAGTTTTTGAGGTTTTCTGAGTTGCTATATGTTTTTATACAGGTCTGGCCTACTTCGATTTGGAAGCGGTTTGTCGGTTTTTCCGGATGATGACCTGACGAGACGAGGTCGTAACTTTTTTTACCTCATCGTCTCTTACATGGATGATCAGACCCTCTCCAAGATGAGAACCCTCTCCAGGTGGCACTCCGATATAATCCCTAGGTTTTCTTTACTTCGTGCCTCCATCTCTATAACTCTCCCCAATTATATCTCTACCGACCTTTGTTTCCGCAGTAGTGTTCCTGTTACTCTCACTCTGAATGAAATTGGGGTATTTTTGGTCACAAACACTGTTTTTTTGGATACTGAACCCAAAATCATGAAATTGACCAAGTCCTCAAGTGATGAACTACTTAACCTTGCAAAAATTCTTTCTTACCACAATGGTTTGCCTGTCCAGCCTGATGCATTTAACTGCGGCCCAAATTATGTACTTGGTCTGAACGAGTTCGCTGTTCGCAAGCTATCTTCGTGTCTCACTGTCAAGTCCACATTCTCTCCCCCGTTTCACAGGGTTGTCCGTTTCGAATCAAACCTGGGGGAGTGCCTGGTAATTGAAATTAGGGGCAATCTCTATGCCGCCAACCACCAACATCCGACACACCACCATCTGACCTGGCACCATCTGCACGGGCATCTACCCCTCTCTGCCACCCTAGCCTCCACAGAATTAAACTTCACCTCCCTTTAATCCTTAAGGACAGGGTGTACTTCTTGGAGTCTGCCACCAAGGATGGGGCGGTTACTGTATGGTCCATTGACCAAGACCTCCCGCTCTCCACTGTCACAGTCATCGCGCCTTTGCGATCACCGTGGTAGTGGGGATCGGGATAGGAAGAGAGATGGGCCAAGAGGAGATGCTCAACGCCGGGTGTAGGGATCGGGATAGGCGCGCCGACTGTGACGGTGGAGAGCGAGGGGTCTTGGTCAATGGACCATACAGTAACCGCCCCATCCTTGGCGGCAGACTCCAAGAAGTACACCCTGTCCTTAAAGGAACAGAGAGAGGTGAAGTTTAACTCTGTGGAGGCTAGGGTGGCAGAGAGGGGTAGATGCCCGTGCAGATGGTGCCAGGTCAGATGGTGGTGTGTCGGATGTTGGTGGTTGGCGGCATAGAGATTGCCCCTAATTTCAATTACCAGGCACTCCCCCAGGTTTGATTCGAAACGGACAACCCTGTGAAACGGGGTACAGAATGTGGACTTGACAGTGAGACACGAAGATAGCTTGCGAACAGCGAACTCGTTCAGACCAAGTACATAATTTGGGCCGCAGTTAAATGCATCAGGCTGGACAGGCAAACCATTGTGGTAAGAAAGAATTTTTGCAAGGTTAAGTAGTTCATCACTTGAGGACTTGGTCAATTTCATGATTTTGGGTTCAGTATCCAAAACAACAGTGTTTGTGACCAAAAATACCCCAACTTCATTCAGAGTGAGTAACAGGAACACCACTGCGGACACAAAAATTTGTAGAGATATAATTGGGAAGAGTTATAGAGATGGAGGCACGAAGTAAAGAAACCCTAAGGATTAAATCGGAGTACCACCTGGAAAGGGTTCTCATCTTGGAGAGGGTCTGATCATCCATGTAAGAGACGATGAGGTAAAAAAAGTCACGGCCTCGTCTCGTCAGGTCATCATCCGGAAAAACCGACAAATCGCTTCCAAATCGAAGTAGGCCAGGCATGTACAAAAACATATAGCAACTCAGAAAAAACCTCAAAACCTAACACCCACGAAATCGGGAGAAACAAGAGCCAATGCAATGAAGACCTACCGTTGATTGTTTCTGCTGATATTGAGATAATCTCTATCCGGATGTAGCCTCCCGAACTTCCTCCGCTGATCCTTATCCATTCCGATGAAGAATCGCCGGGCAGCCAATGGAGACGATGAATGAAAGCCGTCGATTCCGCCGATTTAGGGTTCAGAAGGGGGTTTACGAGGAAGAAGAGCTCCGAGTATTTTTCTTATTTTTTTCTCAATTCGAAAAAAGGCTGGCTCAGGTTTGTTGGTCCCAACTCGTGGACCTTCTTTTGGGCTTTTCTGCGTAATCAGTCCAAGTTCATTCCAGCCCACCTCTTAGTTTAACAATGGGTGCTTCGGAAATTTTGCATGTAGGACTGCAACTCGGCGGGCTGGGCGGGTTGATACCCTTTTCCAAGCCCAAGCTCGAATTATGTCAGAGTTGCCCTACCCCAGCCCAGCCCGGGTTAGGAGGAACATTGCCAGCCCATCCAAGCCCAAATTCGAACAAAACAATTCGAGTTCAGGTTGAATTCGGAGTAGCCCATCAAACTAAACAAAATAATATAATTATCACATTCAACTCAATTAATATTATCCCCTTAGGCCTCGTTTGGGTAAGGTACAAGGAGGGGGGATAAGGATAAAACTGTACCTCCTGCTCCTCATCATGTGTTTGGATGTAGGATAAGGAACAGGTACAAAACAACTTTTCTAATCCCTTAGGTACAATTCTATTTTTTTTCCTACAACCTTGTACCACCTAGGGGGTGGTATAAGGTAGGATAAGGGGTGAGGGTATAAGGAGGGTGTTCTGAAATGACAAAATTGCCCCTATATATACATATTATATATATATACGTATATGTATATGTATATTTATGTATATACATATATGTATATATATATATTTATGTATAATATATATGTATATGTATATTTATGTATATACATATATGTATATGCATATTTATGTAGAATATATATATATATATATATGTATGTATATTTATATGTATATTTATTTGTATATGTATTTATACATAATATATATGTATATATACACATACAAAAAATATATATGCACGTATATATATATATATAAGATATATGTATACATAAATATGTAAAATACATATATGTATGTATTTATGTGTGTATTTGTGTGTGTGTGTGTATATATATATATATATAAATATATATATATATGTATGTGTATGTGTATACGCACACATATACATACATACACACACACGTGTATATATGTAAATAAGTAAATAAAATCATGGCAATTTGGATTTCAAGACGCATCAACACCTATGATGTGAAGCAAGGAATAATAGACTTACGTCACGATATCTTGAGCTAAGATTTATAAATATCTCTACTCTAATATTGTCCCAATTAACATGTCAAAATGTGTATAACATTATTTGTTGTCTACATTCTACAATAGAAGACAAAAATAATTTTAAAAAGTCGATTTTAATTAAGCATGACAATGTGGTCATTTACACACATATCCTGCAGCTTATACTATCTCATATCCTGCCCTAACCAATCACTCAGCACCAGTACAATTTTATCCTGTCTTATCCCAGTACAATCATATCCTACCTCTTATACCAGTACAACTCGTATCCCCATCATTTTTGTACCTTACCCAAACGAGGCCTTAAAGTTAAGTTAATAACTTAAATATAAAAAAGATACCATATGTCGATACTTCAGTTTTATTTATTTATTTAAGGCTAAAAAATAATAACTACATACTGTTAGAGTGAATAAAAAAAATATCCTTTATACAATAGAATACTAAATATTTTGTGAAAAAAATATTAATTAATAACATAAACAGAATAAAAATATCACTAATAATCAATAGAAAAATAATATATTCTTGATAAATACTACCTCTGTTTCTTTAGAAACAGCTGAGAGAAAGTTGATTAAAACATGTGCCTTTGACATTTTTACCCCTACTCTATCCAATTTTTACAACCTCTCTCCCATTCCTCTCTCATTAGAGTCACCCACAACCACCAACGACAGCAACAATAACAACATAACTTCCAGATCAAAAACACCAACATCATACCACTCTGTACCAGCTGAAATGCATCATTGCCCTGTAACTGGGTCACTTTGACCCGGTAATTTGAATCGCAAAATGATATAATTTTTCGATAATTTTTTTACTGTATTGTAGAATAAGAGTTACTCTACAACACTTCGAAAAAATTATCTAAAAATTACAAAGTTTTGCTATCCAAATTACCAGGTCAAGGTGATCCGGTGAATAGTGGCAAAAGTCGAAATTGTGCAAAAGAGATGGGACGGAGTGGTACAACATCAACAATTTCTGGATCACAATTTTCGGATCTAAACAATTCCTAACTAGTTTCTGGCCCAACTTTTTAGAAGACCCATAAATTTGTAGAACAAAAAGTAAGAACATATAGATCTAACGTTACAGTGTCGTATTAGTAGAAGATGATGAAGATGAAGACTTCCACCGCCATCGCAACCGCAACCGCCACTTCTGACGCCATTGCTACTGCAACTGCCCTATTTGGTCGCCACTTTACCAATGCCTAAAGAAACAGAGAGAGAAGATGAAGGAACCCCAGATCTAAATCATACAAACAAACTAGAGAGAGAGTGAGACAGAGAGGGCTGAGAAGATCGGAGAGAGAGAGCAAGAGAGAACGAACCACCAGAAAAAGCTCTTGTCAAACCCATAGATCGAAGGAAAACACAGATCGAAGGAAATAGAAAGAATCGTTTACAGGTCACTGGCTTGGTGTGTGCGGCGGCGGGTCTCTAGCCCCTTCTTCTTCCACTTTCTCTCTCTATCCATCTCTCTGTATATTGTGTAGCAAATGGCGAATGGGGTATTGGTGGGGTTATTAGTTGGGAGGGTAGTTATGTCAAAAACAGATTAAAAATTCAAAAATAAAAAGAGAATAAACTTCTCGTTTAGAAAAGTAAGCAGAAAGAGAAAAAACAGAGATAATATGCTATGAGTGAGTTTGGTATGGCTTATTTGCAACTTAACTTAACTTATAAGTTTATGTCAAAAAAAAAATTACGGCAAAAAATATGAACAAAAAAGTTGGGGGTGTTTGGTGAAAAAAATGTTTAAGTCCAAAAGTTCAAAAACAGCTTCCAAAACCCAACTTTTTTTAGACTCAAATTTAACACTATGGACTTATAAGTTGGACTCCATCTTTTCAGCTTATAAGTTCATACCAAACACCACTTATAAGTTGGCTTCAACTTATAATCCAAAACTGAGGGTGAGTTTGGTATAACTTATTTGCAACTTAAGTTGTCTCATAAGTTTATGTCAAAAAAGTTCATGACAAAAAAATGAAGAAAAAAAGATATATGTGTTTGGTGTAAAAGTTGTTAAGTCCAAAAGTTCAAGAAAAGATTCAAAACTCAACTTTTTCTTAAGTTCATTTTTACAATATGAACTTTTAAGTCAAAATCCAAAAGTTCAGCTTATAAGTCGCATACCAAACACTGATTTTAAGTTGTCTTCAACTTATAATCCAGAATTGACTTATAAGCTGCTTATAAGTCATACCAACCCCCCCCCCCCTATATAATATATAGCATTCCGATGAAGAATCGCCGGGCAGCAGATGGAGACGATGAATGAATTCGGCGAGATTGAGAAAACGGTTTCATTAACTAACATTACTTATCAAATGGTGTTATGACAAACCACCTCACGAACGAAGAACGAATATAGAAGAACACGAGTGTTTTACGTGGTTCGCTAGCAAAATATTTGCTAACTACCTCCACGGTGGAAAAGCACTCTTTATTCACTTAAGAGAAACAATTACAACTTGTATTGCATACCTGGTAGTGTGGCTAATAGGTTGCTTATATAGTGCTCTAAAGAAACCCACGGACATAGCCGCCCCAATTTGTTTCCAATCAACTTTGGAAACCATTACCTTTGACTACAATTCAAAACCACCGACCCACTTTGATTTGGAAACATGTGGCTGCCTTTGCCCAAAACTTGCCGCCTTTGACTTTCTCCAAGTCAAGGCATTTAATTCAACAAATCTCCACCTTGCCTTGAATTCTCTCGTCAACAGCAGCTGCTCACCTTCTCATAAATAAAGCTACGTCTTCTCCGCACCCGATTGTCTCTTGTCACGGAGACTCACTGGACCCCCACCCGGTCCGACATGCCCCGAAGGACCTCACTGGCTCAAGATGTTGAGCAATTAAAGACAATGCTGGAACTTGCTCTCAGGAACTGGCTTTGTGAACATATCCGCGGGGTTGTCAGCTGTCCCCACCTTCTTCACCTTGATCCTGCTCTCGTTTCTCAGAAAATGATACCTGACGTCGATATGCTTGGTCCTTTCATGATGAACCTGGTCCTTAGTCAAGCAAATCGCACTCAAGCTATCACAGTAGACTATCGCCTGATCTTGAAGTAGCCCTAGATCATTGACCATTCCCTTAAGCCAAATTGCCTCCTTTGATGCTTCCGTTAGAGCCATATATTGTGCCTCCGTGGTGGACAAAGTCATTGTCGGCTATAGCGTAGCCTTCCAAATCACAACAGATGCTCCCAGAGCAAACACATAGCCTGTCATTGATCTTCTACTGTCAATATCCCCTGCATAGTCCGCATCCGAGAAACCAGCTACCAAGATGTCTTCACTAGCCCCATAGCATAGGCCAATGTTTGACGTACCCTTAAGGTACCTCAATATGCGCTTCACCGCCTGCCAATGGTCCCTACCCGGATGAGACATAAAACGACTAACCACACTAGCAGCAAATGCTATGTCCGGTTGAGTGCAGACCATAGCATACACGAGACTTCCAACTGTGCTAGCATATGGAACCTTGGACATGTACTCCTTCTCCTCCTCGGTCTGAACGGTGTACATTCCGAGCTTGCTATTAGTTGTCATAGGAGTATCTATAGCTTTAGCTGATAACATCCCAAATCTTGCCAAGACCTTCTTGATGTGTCCCTGCTGTGACAAGAAAAGCTTCTTCTTCTTTCTGTCTCTATAGATCTCAACTCCTAATATCTTCCGAGCAGCTCCCAGATACTTCATCTCAAATTCAGCACTGAGAGACCTCTTCAGTTCTCTAATGTCCTTGATATTATGAGTTGCGATCAAAATATCATCCACATATAGAACTAGGTAGATACGTGATCCACTTCGCAACAACTTGTGATACATGCATCAATCATACTCACACTTGTGGTAACCAATCTTCAACATGAAGTTGTCAAAGCTCTTGTACCATTGCCTTGGCGACTTCTTAAGTCCATAGAGAGATCTTTTTATCTTGCACACATATTCTTCTTTTCCAGGAACTTGAAAACCCTCAGGTTGGCTCATGTATATTTCCTCTTCCAACTCTCCGTGCAGGAAAGCTGTCTTGACATCCAATTGCTCAAGCTCTAGGTCGTGGTGTGCCACTAAAGCTAGTAACACCCGGATAGAAGTATGCCTGACCACCGGTGAGAAGATCTCGTTGTAGTCAACTTCCTCTTTCTGACTGATCCCTCTTGCAACTAGCCTTGCCTTATACTTGATGCCCTCTCCATCTGTAGTTCCGTCCTTTCTTCTGAAGACCCACTTGCAACTGACTATCTTCCTTCCCGCTCGCAATTTAACAAGCTCCCAAGTAGATTTCTTGCTAAGAGACTCCATCTCTTCTCACATTGCGGCAATCCATTGTGCTGACTCAGAACTAGATATAGCGGCCTTGTAGGAGGATGGCTCGTCCTCTACCTCTTCCGCTACCTGTAATGCATATCCCGCCATATCATCATCTCTGTATCTCCCCGGAGGCTTTATGACTCTCCTTGGTCTTCCTTCAGCAATATGTTGATGAACTGGTTCCTCTGGTGTATACGCATCCTCACTTTCAGACTCTTCTGCTTCTTCCTGTTCTGCTTCTGGCGGCGGTGTAGGGATTTCGGAATCCTTAGGATCAGGAGGATCCGACTCTCCCTCCACCTTCTTCTTTGCACCTCCAAGCTCCACTTCCACGGAGTTCTTCAACATATGAGTCTCATCAAAGACTACACTTATGATAAGTATAATCTTGTTGTCTGCCCATATCTTGTATCCCTTCACACATGTTCCGAAACCCATGAATACTCATTTCTTAGCTCTTGGTTCTAGTTTTCCATCATCAACGTGATAATAGGCAACACAACCAAAAATTCTCAAATCCGAGTAATCTACAGCATTACCGGACCAGACTTCCATAGGAATCTTGCATCATATACATGTGTGCGGGCTCCAATTTATGAGATAGCATGCCATGAAAACTGCCTCTCCCCAGAAACCTCTAGAAAGACCTGCATTCGAAAACATGCACCTTGCTTTTGCTAAAAGTGTCTGATTCATTCTCTCGGCTACACCGTTCTGATGCGGTGTGTGCCGAACGGTTCGATGGCGTGCTATTCCCTGATCCTTGCAGAATCCATCAAACTCTGATGAACAGAACTCTAAGCCGTTGTCCGTGCGCAGCCTCTTCACCTTCTTTCCCACCTGATTCTCTACTAGTGTCTTCCACTCCTTGAATCTTGCGAAGGCTTCACTCTTGTGCTTCATCACGAATATCCAAGTCATCCTGGAGTAGTAGTCTATGATGCTTAGAAAATACCTGTACCCGCCAATCGGCTCAACTCGAGATGGACCCCAGCAATCCGAATGGATATAATCAAGAGTACCTTTTGTTCTATGAACCGCCTTAGGGAACTTGCTACGCTGTAGCTTCCCATACACGCAGTGCTCACAAAACCCTAGGCTCTTGGACGCATGCCCGATGAGATAGCCTTTCTTGTGAAGTTCCTGCATACCACGTTCACTCATATGACCGAGCCTCATATGCCACAGCTTGGTTAGATCAGCTTCCTTAATCTCGGCTGAGACAACCCCAGCAGAACCTGTGATCGTCGAACCTTGCAACATGTACAAAGTCCCATTCTTGACTCCCCTGAGAATCACCTTAGAACCCTTGCAGACTTTTACATCTCCACCTTCACCTTTGAAACTGTATCCCTTGCTGTCGAGTAGACTCAAGGATATCAGATTCTTCTTAATATGTGGTACATGCCTGACTTTCTCTAAAGTACGTAACTTCCCTTCATTCGTATTCAATCTAACTGAGCCGCTCCCAATCACCTTATAGACGGCTCCGTTTTCCATGTAGACAGACCCTCCATCCGTTTGGTTGTAGGTCGAGAATAGCTCCATGTTAGAGCAAATATGATAGGAAGCTCCGGAATCAAGGACCCACGCATCCTGAGAGTGCGTGACAACATCCGCCATTAGAACGTAATCATCCTCAGACGAGTTACCTTGTTCTGCTACGGCTGCAGATCCATTCTGCCTCTGTTGACCTCGTTTCTGGCAATCTCTCTTCCAGTGCCCCTTTTCCTTGCAAAAGGCACATACATCCTTGGGTAACTTAGAACCTGAGAACTGCTTCTTCTTGTTCTTCTTACCCTTCTTGCTTCCCCTCGTTGCCATGATTCTGGAAGTATGTTCCTCTATACATGTGCCTGCACCCTTATGGCGCAGTTCCCGAGAATGGAGCGCTGATCTCACCTCCTCTAGGGATAAGTCGTCCTTGTTCACAATGAACGACTGCACGAAGTGTTGGAATTGTGCCCTAGAGGCAATCAATTTACTGTGACAAATATGTGGATTTACGATTCATTATGTCATCGATATGGAGATATGTTAATATGAATGAAGTCTTTAGAATATAAGTGTTTTTTTATTAATATATCCCTAGTCGATTATAATGATTAATAGGACAATCATCTATAGACTAGCATGGGGTTGGATTGATATGGAGATATCATGATCCAACACATGGGTATGCATTAAGAGTAATGGCATACTTGATTGACCCATCTCCGAGAAGGCTACACACATGTTACGTAAAGTCACAAGCGCTTCTCGCGGTGCAACGGTGTTGTCATCCTTAGACTTGAAGTCACTAGATTGTCTAGTTGTGGATTATTGTGATTTTGGTAGCGTCAAACGCTACACCGTAACTGGGTAGCTATAAAGGCGTGTACTGGATACAATAAGAAGCAAGCTTAGAGATCGTAGTGTACATAGATAGAATTTGTCCCTCCCACATAACGGGAGCAGATATCCTTGGCCACTCGAGGGATAGTGCTTATAAAATGTCTGGCCAGACTCAAATAAATCAATATGGGATATTGATGTTATTTGCACGAATAAGGCTATTCCCAGGATCGAGAAACTATGGATTGGATATACGAGTGTGACTTGTATGTCTCGTGTCCAATCCGGATATTGGGACAAAATGATGAGACAATTACTTGCACAAGGTTTGTCATGATGACTATCTATTTGTTGGCTAGAATGGATGTCTTGCTAGAGGCCGCTCCATATTAGTAAGTAGTTACTACCAACTAAATAGAACATATGGGGTCACACGCCATATAGGGGTGAACTAGACTTGGGAAATAATTAATTAATATGATTAATTAATTAGAAGGATCAAATCTCAACAACTTGCTAACTTAGTAGGATGTAGATAGTGCTTTTCTAGACAGGCAGATCTTAGCCACGTGGCGACCATCCAGCACACCTAGCTGTGCTCCACACACACTGGATCACCAGCCGCGCTGATCCACGTGGAGGCTGCGAGACAGGGCCCTCGCATACCACCACACGGGACTTGTAGGGACTTAGTGGTTTGAAGGCTAGAGTAAGTCCTGTCGCGCGCGAGCGACAACCAAGCCCGCGGGCGACCCCTAGTAACTACTTTGAGAGATTTATGGCACGAGCTCATAACGGTTTCGGTATACGCGGGTAACGTGCCGTAACGGTCCCTATATACGCGGACGAACGCCCCCAGTACACACAACTAACATAACCTAACTCTAACCCCCCCAGTACTCCCTCATGTTCTTCACCTCTCAAACAGCCGCCGGAGAGAGAGAGAGTGAGACGTAGGAAGAAGAGAAAGAGAGGGAGGGAGAGCTCCCCATCTTCGGACAAGAGAAAGAGAGGGTGAGGGATCTGATAAATCGAAGGGTTGCGGCTTCGAGGAGAAACTAATCGGAGAGACGGAGGAAGAGGAAAAAGCAATGGTGGTTTCGAACAGAGGATGCTTCGATGGCGGTGAGGCGGCCAACGGCTGAGCACGTCGTCTTCTTCTCTCTCTCCGTTCATAGCAGATCCGCTCTTTCTTCTTCTTCTTCTTATTCTTCTTTTCTTTCTTCCTCTTGTGCAACTTCATATTCTCTTTTTTTGTCACTTCTGTAAATTCAAGATTTGATCTGGTGTTATTGTTGATGTTAATTGGTGTTGCTGAAAATTACTGAAGATTGTTGAATTTTGAAATTATTGGTGGATTAGTGAAACGAGGGTTTCGCCGGAGAAGAAACGATGGCTACGGATTCAGGCATGAGAGCTCCAGCACCGTTGCTACGTCCTGAAGAAGAAGCTGTGGAGAAGTTCAGTGTCGAGCGATGCAGGAAAGCAAAAGAAAAACTTGGCCCGTGCTTGATAGGGGCCTTCATGTTCCCGATCGGCTTCAACACCTGGTCTATGAAGGAGCTGTTCCGCAAGATCTCGAAAGGGGGAAAGAGATCTCGATCAGCGAGGTCAATGAAAACAGATTCATTATTGAATTCCCAAACATAGAAGCTAGGGATGGCGTCCTCAACGGAGGGCCATGGATGTTCGATGAAAACTTGCTATTGCTTAAACCCTGGAATGGGTTGTCTAATGTCGAGAACGTAAATTTTGATGATATTAATACCTGGGTTCAAATAAAGAATTTGCCGGTGCAGCTGCGTGAGGAAGAAGACATCCGTTTCGCAGCAAAGAGGATTGGCATAGTCAAAGAAGTTGATGAAGCAGTTAGAACTAGTGAAGGGGGAGACTATGTTCGTGCAAGAGTAGTCCTGAAGATTAACAATACTCGGCTTAGGGGTGGCTATTTTGAAAATGACGGGGAAAAATTATGGCTTGATTATCGCTACGAACGGATCCCTACCGTATGCGAACGGTGTGGGTGTTTTTCGCATACCTCGCAAGCATGCAAGGCTGTTTCAGAGGAACATAAACACAATGGCGTTGTAGGTTATGGATCGTGGCTAATTTTTAGGCCACCCCCCGAAGAAGGCAGAACACATCGCAAGACAAAGAAGAGAAACAGAATGTTAGCAAGCCAACAGAGTCAAATCCTGATGACCAAGGTGTGACAGAGGAAAACAATCACAAGCAAAGGGACGATATTTTTCCAGGGAGTAATAAGGGAACAATACCACAACATACGGCAACCTCATCCATTGCTAGTGATGACTATGAAGAAGATATGGACCTGGAAGGCGAGGAAGAAGACGTTGAAGTCACAGTTTTTACGAACCCACTGGGAGTTACGGAGAACACTGATCTGATGGGGGCAGGCTATCAAGACAAGGGCAAAGGGATTGCTGCTTTAAGCAAAAGTGCTACTACCAGCACAAAACGCAAAGCCAGTGACACATCACTTAGCCCCAATCTGAAGGGTAAGATAGATGGAGGTGGAAACTTTGAAAGAGGTGGTCATACGGGAAACATAGTACGAGGTAGGGGTAGGGGAAGAGGAAAAGTAAGTCTGGCAAGTTATGAGATGGAGGACAGCTTCACGGATGAGGGTGCCGAAAAGATCCCTACTTATTCAATGGCGGAGGGTGCAGTGCACCCCCGCCAAGCATAATGCTTCTTCTATGTTGGAACGTGCGGGGTCTCGGGAACCCGAGCACGTTCCTGTCGCTTTGCGACCTTGTGAGGCGATACAAACCCGGCTTGATTTTTTTTATTGAAACAAAATCAAGCAGCGATGAGATGGAGGTCATTCGTAACAAGTTAGGGTATGCAAACTGTGTTGATTTTCCCAGTAGAGGTAGAAGTGGCGGTCTGGCTCTCTTGTGGAATGATGGCACGCAAGTAGTAGTTAATTGTAGCTATTTTCGTTTTATTGATGCTAGTATAAATGATGAAGCTAGATCTTTTACGTGGAGGTTCACGGGCTTCTACGGTGATCCAAATAAAGAAGACAGATCTCTTTCGTGGGATTTACTAAGGAGAATTGCCCCACAACCAGCTTGTCCATGGTGTGTGGCCGGAGATTTCAATTCGGTTGCAACTTTTTCGGAGAAGGAGGGGGGTGTGGGTGTCAGTTATAGTCAACTTTAGCAGTTTCGATATGTTCTTCATGATTTGGATCTCATCGATTTAGGGTTTTCTGGAAACCCGTTTACAGGGAGCAATAATAAAATAGATGACAATAATATCATAGAGCGACTTGATAGGGAGGTCGCAAATACGCGGTGGATGGATAATTTTCAAGGTGCTAGTGTTCAACATCTGTGTGATCCAAATTCAGATCATTCTCCTATTTTGCTAGAATGGGACCAAACTATCTTTCGAGGTAAGAAGCATTTTAAATTTGAGAAGATGTGGAGTACCCATGCTGAGTTTAAAGATTTTGTTAAATATAATTGGTCGGCGATGCCCAACGTGAACATGAAGCAGAAACTTGACTTTTTGGCGAGAGACTGCTGTGCATGGGACAAACAAACTTTCTGCAATGTAAAAAACACACTGGCCAAATTGCGGGACCGTATGGAACAACTCCAGTCACGGTACCAGAGTTCGGACACGATGAGGGAGCTCGAACATATCAAAAGTTAATTCAACAAGCTTTTGAGAACTGAAGAAATCATGTGGTCACAACGAGCAAGGTCACACTGGCTCAAATACGGTGACCAAAACACGAGTTTTTTCCATCAAAAAGCAACCATTAGAAGGGCCAGAAACAACTTCCATGGTATTGAATATGTAAACGGTGAATGGATTACCAGATTCTGATCAGATCGCAAAGGTACTTGAGAATCACTTTGGTTCTTTATTTACCTCGTCTAACCCTAGTTATCAGGATATAGAAGCGATGTTGGCCCCTATGTAGAGTCGAGTCAGTCTTGAAGATAGAGAATGGATGGACACGCCGTATACGGTAGAGGAAATCATGGAAGCCCTTTTTCAAATGGCTCCTGACAAAGCTTCAAGCCCGGACAGTTTTAAAGCAGGGTTCTATCATAAATATTGGGGTATTGTTGGAGACGAAGTTACAAAGACGGTTCTCGGTATCCTTAATGATGGAGTTGACATTGGAGATTTTAATGCCACATTGATAGCCTTGATTCCTAAAAAGAATCAACCTAGAAAGGCCAGTGAATATCGCCCTATTAGTTTGTGTTCTGTTACCTATAAATTTGTGGCGAAATCTATTGCAAACAGGTTGAAGAAGTTGCTATCGGACCTTATTGATGAGAATCAAAGTGCCTTTGTACCAGGGAGACTGATAACCGATAACGTCCTTACAGCTTTTGAGGTCATTCATTCACTAAAAACCAGGAAAAAAGGGAAGAAAGGTTATATGGCTCTAAATATTGATATGAGTAAAGCATACGATAGAGTTGAGTGGAAGTTTCTCGATGAAGCTCTTAACCATATCGGTTTTGGCCCTCGGTTCACTGATCAAATTCGGCGGTGCATCTCTTCAGTACACTACTCTTTTATTCGGAATGGATCCTCGGTGGGTAGTGTTATTCCTGAACGAGGACTCAGACAAGGGTGTCCCCTTTCCCCTTATCTGTTCCTTATCTGTAGTGAATTTTTATCTCGTGCTGTGTCACAGGCTGTCTCGGAGGATCGGCTGGAGGGAGTGAGGGCTTCAAGGGGAGGACCAGTGGTCACCCACTTGTTTTTTGCTGACGATTCGTTGTTTTTTACAGGTGCAAATATGGAGAACCTTAATCTCTTGCTGAAAATTCTAGATGATTATGGTAGAGCTTCCGGACAACAAATAAATTTGGAAAAATCTGCATTAGTCTTTTCATCGGGTGTGGAAGAAACAACAAGAGCAGAACTTCTTTACCCACTTGTTTTTTGCTGACGATTCGTTGTTTTTTACAGGTGCAAATATGGAGAACCTTAATCTCTTGCTGAAAATTCTAGATGATTATGGTAGAGCTTCCGGACAACAAATAAATTTGGAAAAATCTGCATTAGTCTTTTCATCGGGTGTGGAAGAAACAGCAAGAGCAGAACTTCTTTTAGCTACTGGAGTGCAGGAAGTTGAGAGATATGACAAATACCTTGGGCTTCCCACGACAATGGGTGGCAGCAAATCAATTACATTCAGTACTTTAGTCGAAAAATTCGGAGGCAGACTGAAGGGTTGGAATGAGAAATCGTTGTCACCGGCGGGTAAGAAAGTACTTGTTAAAGCACTGCTCAAGCACTCCCAACTTATGCTATGAGCTGCTTTCGGTTACCTAACGGAATTTGCGACATAATGGAAGCCATGATTCGTCAATTCTGGTGGTCAAAGAGGGATAAAGATAGAGGCATTAATTGGGTTTCGTGGGATCAAATGCAGCAACCAAGGAACAGGGGAGGACTTGGCTTCAAAAAACTCAGAGAATTTAATCAAGCTATTTTGGAAAAATAGGCATGGAGGATTGTCAATGCCCCAGGTACGGTTTTGGCTCGAGTTCTTAAATCTAAATACTATCCTCATGACAGTTTTTTGAGTGTTGATTCAGGAAGCAACTCTTCTTTTGCGTGGCGTAGTATTGTGCATGGTAGAGAACTCCTCAAAAGAGGATTGCGCTGGAGCATTGGGGATGGCCATTTAGCGGGTCTCACAGACCCATTTATTCCTCAACATGGGGATTTCAAGTTAATCACCCCAACGTTATTGCAGGCCCTTTGCTTGGTCATTTTATAAAAGCTGATCCTACATGGGACACTACGGGTTTGAAACAATTTGTTTGGGATGTGGATGTCAACGCCATTGAGGCTATTCCAATCCCAACAGTTACAAGATCGGATCGCATTGTATGGCACTTCGAAGAAAAATAAATTTACACGGTGAAGTCTGGGTATGAGGTAGCCACGAATCATTTAAATGACGGGTTGTTCACGTCTGCTAGTGATCCCTGAAGTTCGTTTTTTGAGAAGTTGTGGAGGTTAAAAGTACCCAAGAAAATACTCCATTTTATATGGAGGTTTTTTTTTATGGGAAACTCCCCACTCGGTCAAATTTAGTAAAAAGGGGAATGGGATTACCAAATTGTTGTGGTCTTTGTGGTGCCTTTGATGAATCTGAAAGTCATCTTTTTGCAGAATGCAAATGGACAAAAAGGCTGTGGAATCTCATGAGTTTTAAAACGAAGCTTCCTGTTATTCGTTTGGGTCTGAAATTCTGGTTAGCAAATATTTTGGACTGTGCGAATGAAGAAGAAGAGAAGAAGATCTGCATATTATTCTGGGAATCTGGCGATTAAGGAATGATCATGTTTTTAACGGCCAAGCGAGAAATGACCATCAATTCTGCACGGAAGTTGAGTTTCGTTTTAAAGAGCTGGAGCATACACTGACTTGTTCTCAAGAGCTTGAGGCTAATTTTCAAGCTACCAGTAACAGTGGCAATACTCGGGCCCCAATCAACAATGTCGGAGCTAGGGTTCTTTTTTACGGGGGCTATGATGTGCATACAAGGAAAGCTACAGGAGGGGTCCTAATTCTCAACAGCTTGGGTGATTTTGTTGCGGCCCGGTCGGTAGTAGGAGGGATGGTAGATGGACCGAGAGAGGCGGAAGCTCGTGCGCTACTAGTTGGAATTCTCTTCGCCTCAAGTTTGGGTCTGAAGAACATCTCCATAGAAGGAGATGCAAAAACAATTATTGATGACCTTCTGATTTTCCGAAGTGGCAAAAGGATTGAAGATTGGTCAAGTGTTCACGATTCCTTACTCGACATTCTTCGTCATTTAGACTCTTTCGACAACAGTTTCTTCAAATGGAATCCTCGATGTAAAAATGGCGTAGCTCACTCTTTAGCTAATAGAGCTCGTGGAGCTCTTTGCTCTATGCAGTGGTTTTCATCGCCCCCCGAGTGGCTAGCTATTCCAGTAGATGAAGATGTATGATTGGGTCTTCGTTTTTTAATGAATTTTTATCCTAAAAAAAAACATATTCTCTTATGTTCTTGTTCTTCTTAATTTGTTCTTGTTGAAATTGTGGTGTTTTTTCTTCTTGTTAATTTTTGTTAGTGTTTCAGATATGTTCTTAGTGTTTTTGTTCTCTGCACAGAGGAGAGAGTGAGAGAAAGTGACGGAAAGAGTAAATTAATGAATCAACAAGGGCAATATAGTCAATAGGCCACCTTTCTTAATCACCGTGCCCATAAAATTTTTGAAGTATCTAGTGAAACGGAGGGAGTACAACACTGCAGTGTCATCACAACTAGGAGAAATTATTCTGAGCCTTGTTCCCACGAACTATTATACTACTTACAAAAGCAGTTTTTTAGAAGACAAAAGCAAAATTCGCAAGTCATTGATAATAACTGAAAATATTTCAAAAAAATCCACAATAAATTTCTTAAAAGGGGTTCCTCATTGTGCCATTCTTCATGTACACTAGGAAGTAATTCTTGAGCGATACTCTTAGCTTTTAGTGCGCCCATGTGGGGTGCCCAAATGCAATTATTATAATCTTGTGGGGTTAGTTGCAGCAATGCTCAAATTTTATGGGGTTAATAGCAAAGGCACAAACTCTAAGGGGTTATGTGCAAACTAGGTATAAGTCTGTCTATATAAATAGACAACCTCCTACATTATTACATGCTTAATGCACTACTGTGTAGAGATCATGTGCTATTCAAAATACAGTTCTAGAAACCCTAGCTTCTCTCTCAACTAGCCTCCATTGGTGGATCTTGGTGTGAACAACAGCTTTCGGCCTCCATTGGTGGATCTTGGTGTGAACAACAGCTTCCGTCCCAGAGATTCGAGCCAGACTGTGAGAGCAAGGCCGGTGCATGAAAGCAAGCAACCTACGATCATCCGTTGCGCTAGGAGCTAAGGAAGAAAATGTAAACACATGAAAGATACATACATTTGCAAGACACAGGCTTTTCATGATAACTAGATAAACTAAGCAGTTACCATACATTTCACAGTTTCCATACATTCCCAGTTTATTACTCTCATTACAACAGCCCAGGAAAAACCCTCAACACTGCTATCAACTCTCAGTTTGTTCCTCTTGGTTCTGCTGCTGCGGCGGCGGTTGCATCATCTGCACCTGCATCTGGGGCCATGGCACGAACGCCACACCAGGCCGAGGAAGCTCCATAGGGTGAGAGTAGTAATCACCCGCCGGCGGCACACCCAACATAGGAATAGTAGCCTTGGTAACTCCAAGCCCCTCTTCTTTCAACTCGTCTCTAGGAATAATATCGACCAAGAAGTCAAACACATCAGTCCTAGAAATAGCAGCAGCAATATCACTCTTCTGAAGGGTCCTCCTCTTGTTCTCTTCAGTGTTGATCCAAGACCTCAGAGTCAACTCCAGGATCAAGATCTCGCACGCCTTTGCGAATATGACCGGCGCTTCCGACGATATCATCCTCACGTCTTCGTCGGCCTTCATTATCTTCTTGATGCGAGCGAGCGGAAGCGTGTGGTTCTTGAAGTCGGTGGCGCGCTCGATTTCTTCGACTTGCTTGGTCCAGAATCCTTGAAGTTGCTGCTGTTGCTGCTCCTGCTGCTGCCGTTGCTGGTGGTGGAGGTGGTGGAGGTGCTGGTGGTGTGCCTGTTGATAGGCAAGCTGGTGCTGAGTTACAGGTACAGCAGGAGCACCTGAAGCAATTGTCCCTCCACCCATTGGCTGCTGGTGTTGCTGGTCGCTATCCTGAGACTGACTCATGTCTGATTACAGATCTATCTCTTCTGCGCTTTCGGTGCTATCTCTACCTCAAAACCGCTGCAAAAAAGAATGGAACATAAGCTCATTTTCATGGTGCAAATTCGTGCTATTGGGTTTTAAACAATGTTAATCCATGTAGAAAAGATGCTATTTCAGGTGATCTTGGTAGATGCATTCAACCAGTTGTTTTAAAAAATCCGATTTGGTGCATTTCCAAGGGATCTGTCTGATCAAAGCATATCACTCAGACAACATAAGCAGTATCAACATTCGTTTTCTTATGATTACATCAAGAAAATCCTCCTTACATTATACTTCTACCAGGTTACCACCTCCATTAGCGGAGATGCTGAGACTTCCAAAAGGCAACACAAGCAAAAAACAACACTACAACTAGTCCAAGACCGCTGACTTCTCCCTGGTTATCATCAATGAAAGAAAACCATAGGCATTTTGGTTGATATTTCAAAAGTTGAGCCTATAAGAGGATCTAGGTTAAACCAACTTCAGAGTTTTAACTGATGTACAAACACGTCACTCTGAAAGAATCATTGCCACTGTATACATCATCCACACAATCAAAGAGAACAATTTCAAGTAATCTTGAAACCAAACCCTTTGGTTTTAACTTTTCAAGTAAGTGACTAAAATCTAATCGGAGAAACACAATCTTAGGGCCTGTTTGGTACCAGCTGAAAATCTCAATAATCAACTAAAAATAATCTGAAAAGAAAATCCAACTGGACTGAGAATCACAATCTGTTTGGTATGAGCTGAAATTATAGATCACTAACTTGATCCATTTGACAAAATTTAAAGAGCTCTAAAGTCAAGCAATTGAATACACCTATTTATAAATGAACTATGATTATGCTAATGTAATAAAAATATCAAAATTATTTTTTTTGAGATTTTCAGCTACATAATCCCCAATTTTGGAGATTCTACAATTGCACAGAGATTGTTTTAATCTGCGGATTATCAGATTAAAATTTGCATGCATAACAAACAAGATTGTTGAAAGAGGCCGATTTTAGGCGATACCAAACATGCACTTAATCCTTAAGCATAGAACAATAACAGCTAAATGCAAATCATGCTTTCGGAAACAAAATCCAATTAAAGCTCTGCTGCTCTATAAAATGTGAACATCACTAGCTAACTACGGAAACTGTATCGACAAATCACATACATACATTAAAACGCATAATCGCCCTGTAACGGTGTAGAATTCATGAAACTACAAAACCCTTACAGGAAAACTGAAATGATCTCAGATTACCATACAAACCCTATATATCAAGAACTGATTCATTAACTAACATTACTTATCAAATGGTAAAATTAAGGCAATTAATCAAGGCAAGAGAAACCCAGAACAGCACATGCAAGAGTCAATTAGTAGAAAGTATACATCTTTAAGCTAATTCAGAAGATACCCATGAAGAAGGCAACAGGTAAAAGTTCTTGTTTCCTGCAAAAAGAAAGTTAGCATCTTTCTTCCTAAGATCCCACCATTAAAAACACAAAATGTAGAACTTTGAGAGAAACAAGTAGAGAGAGGGTTGAAGAATCAATTACCCAGTGCTTGGATGTGAATCAGTATCACCGTCTTCTTGGCTGAATCGAGCTTGGTGGTGTGGGTTTGGGGGGATCAAAACCCTAACTGAGAGAAGAGGGAGTGAGAAAGGAAAGTGAAGACTGGAATGGGAATAGACTGACGTGGGTTACAGTTGGACTATTAATGTGTTTTTTGGGTTTACTCCCAAACAGAGGACAGATGTACAGTACAACACTGCAGTGTCATCACAATTAGGAGAACTATTCTATGCCTTGTTCCCACGAACTATTATACTACTTATGTTTCTTCTCTTTCACCTTACTTCACTTTATGACACTATTTACTGGGTTACTTTGACCCGGTGATTTGGTTAACAAAATAGTACACGAATTTAGTAATTTTTGCATGATCTTGTAGAGTAAACTTAACTCTACAATACTGTTAAAAAATTGTAAAAAAATTACATCGTTTTGCTATTCAAATCACCGAGTCAATGTGACCCAACTACGGATAAAAAAGTCAGTCAAAGGTGAAAGAGAAGAAACAGAGATAGTACTAATTACAAATGCAGATTTTTTTTTTAGACAAAAGCAAAATTCGCAAGTCATTGATAATAGTTTAAAATATTTCAATAAAAATTCATTATGAATTTCTTTAAAGGGGTTCCTCATGGTGCCATTCCTCGTGTACACTAGATAGTAATTCTTGAGTGATACTATTAGTGCGACGTGAGTCAGAACGCACTAAGTAACTCTCTGAATATCTTATCTGTTCGACTGAGTCATAACGCGCTGAATAACTCTCAGAAGATCTTATTTGTTCATGTTTAGCTAGCTGCATGTGAGCACTACAGTTATGGCGTCGTGAGTCATAACGTATTGAGTAACTCTCGAAATATATTATCTGTTCGACGAATCACAACGCACTGAGTAACTCTTGAAACAT
Organism: Linanthus parryae; assembly: GCA_023055425.1. Taxonomy (NCBI): domain Eukaryota; kingdom Viridiplantae; phylum Streptophyta; class Magnoliopsida; order Ericales; family Polemoniaceae; genus Linanthus; species Linanthus parryae. Next base: position 118,684,419 of record JALGPY010000004.1, on the reverse strand, counting down.
CTTATATGTTCGACATACAACTAGGGATGGCAATGCGGTCGGCTCCGATCCGAGATCCGGGATGATCCGACCCTAATGGAGCTGTCCGAATCCGATCCATTTGCCTTTGGATCGGATTTGGATCACAAGTATACGATCCGTTCGGATTTCGGATCGGATTCGGATCATATCTGTAAATATCCGATGATCCGATCCGACCCGATCTGATATATACATAAAATATCCGATAATCCGACCCGATCCGATTGGAACTACATATAATATATGTATAATTATATAATACAATTATGATTATATAATATAATCATATATTATATATATAATTATATAATAATATATAATTCGATCCGATCCGATTCGTGATCCGTTCTTGTGATCCGTGATCCGTTTTCCTTATGGATCGGATTCGGACTTTTTAGGTGATCTCTTATATGATCCGATCCGAATTCGATCTGTACCCGAACGGATTCGGATCAGGAGGAATCATTTTCGGATCGGATCGGATTATTGACAGATCCGATCCAAATCCGATCCGTTGCCATCCCTACATACAACTCGAGTAATCCATGTATAGCCAGCTAGCGAGCGCTACTGTTAGGGCGTTGTGAGTCATATTGCACTAAGTAACTCTCGAAAGATATTATCTATTTGACATATAGCTCGGGTATTCGACATTATCTGCGACGTCTGCATCCCTCTTTATTGTACAACACTGCATTGTCATCACAATTACGAGAAATTGTTTTGTGCCCTATTCTCGCAAATTATTATACTACTTTAAAAAAAAAAGCAAAATAATTATTTTTTTTAGAAGACAAAAGCAAAACTCTCAAAGTCATTGACAATTATTTAAAATTTCCTAGAAAAGGTCACAATGAATTCATTAATGGACCACCAAATCTAGGGAAACACTAAGAACACGGTTGAGGCACATAGGGGTTCCTTATGGTGTCATACTCCGCGTACACTGGATATTAGTAACGCACTGAGTAATAATACATATGTCTAGCCAAACTGGTGAGCGCTATTGTCACTGCGCCGTGAGTCATAACACACTGTGTAACTCTCAAAAGATCGCATATGTTCGATATACAGCTCGAGTAAATTACCTTGTAAGAAACATATATAAAGAATTTTAGATTTAGTGAAGGAGAGATGAGCTTAAGAGCAATAGTTTTGACGTACTATTCAAAATTAGTCTGATAGAGGAGAATCTTTTTTGTGAAGCCTCTTCTCTTTTTGCATATACTCCCTCCGTTTCGCCAGGTTCTTCAAAAAATTATACGGGTATTAAATAGGCTTAGCGATTTGGTTAACAAAACAAAGAAAGAATTTGATAATTTTTTGTGTTATTGTAGAGCAAAGTTTATTCTACGACACCATGAAAAGATTATCAAATTCTTTCATCGTTTTGCTAACTAAATCGCTAGGCCCATTTAATACCCATATAAATTTTTGAAGAATCTGGCGAAACGGAGGGTGTATGATTTATAGGTGCCAAAAGCAGTCTTCTTCCCCATTTCAAACACTATGATGGAGGTCTACACGTCTCCTTTAATATATGATGTTTTATTACAAGTTGCAAACGTCATAAAAACTAATAATCTCCATACGCATCCTACGCTAACACAATAAAATAATTATTGTCCTATTTGGGGTAAGTCAATGGAATGGAAAATGAAACCCATATTTTCTGTTTTTGGGTATGTCAACTAAATCTGGGGTTGTTCATTGGTGTAATCAATGTCTTAGCTTGTGGAGAAGTGATTAGTGAGTGGTTGACAACTTTAGAACTTTTTGCACTTGGAAGAAGAGGAAGAAGAAGTATTCCACAAGAGAAGGTGCTATAATAAGAAGCCACCCCCAATTATGTCTCATTGTTTGTTGGCCGACCCCCAAAGTTGGTTTTCTACTTGATGCCAAATGCATATTGACACACCAAAATAGAAAGACTCTAGCTATTCTTCAATGAAAAAGAAAGACTCCAGCTAGCTAAGGTCCCACATCTTTGGTTGAGGAGTTGAGCCACAATTTCTTCCTCTTCTTTCAATTATCTCAAAATTGTGTAATTGAAGTTGAATTGCAACAAGTTTTTCCCTCTTTTTAAAGCCGGCATTTCAGGTAAATCTCCACCAACTATCCAATCAACTACTTTGATTGTGGGTCAAGAAACAATATTAGCTCATTTGTAATGTCGGCACACTGCCAGTGCTCTCAATGTAACGAAGTCGTTTATATAATTAGTCCTATACATATCACTAGACTTCAGCATTGCAGTGTCCCATAATGATTAAAAAAGAACAAAAAAATAGTTGTTGCTAGTGCAAGGTTCATGACCTCAGTGCACCAATCTGTTCAGACAGACTAATTAATCTTACGATACGAAAATTAGTTAATATTTGATAATGTTGTACTAACTTGTAACTTTTCTTTTAACATTACAATATTATGAAAGAAATTGTAAATTTTCGTATCATATCGCTCGCTATTAATGGTAAAAAGTGATCTCCTTAAGGTTAGTTAGAAATTTTCTGATATGACGGACCAAGTAATAGGTAATGCACAGTATGTAGTACTACTAATTTACTTAAAAGTCTTTTGGGGGAAGTGATTGTGACTTCTTAAGTTAATCTATTGCTAATCTTCATGTGACAACGTGACCTTGTAATTTATGATAATAAGAGTAGTTTTTTTTTTTCAAAAAAAAAGGAAGCTATTGCTAATCATATTACTACCGTCACCATTGATGGTGAAGTGGTTGAAATTTTGTTTCCAGCCAAAAGAAGCTGCAATTATTTAATTTCACCATAGAAAATGTCCACCCTCACCTTCACCTAAATACAAATCACATGCATTTATAAGAAACCACCCCATACACAACATATTATCAAACACCATTTCTCTACCAAAATCTCTCTCTCTCTCTCTCTCTCTCTCATATTAAGCCATGAATGGTGCCTGGATCTCCTTACCTGAAACCCAAGACTTGGCCATTAGAAAGTTTTGTCCCGCACGTGTCAACCAAGAACACCACCTTGTAGAAAAAGAACAACAAGTAGAAGATCATCAAATCATAGACCCATCATGGTCGTTCGATTACAACCCCGAACCCAACACCGTCGATTTGGAAGAATTTGTCGAGAGCTTTCTCAATGATGACTACCAGGAGAGTCTGACACCGTCTGATAACCCCGGAAGAAGCTTAGCAACGGCGGATGGTGAAACGATGGAATATTCTGAAGGTACGGTGTCCGCAGGGGATGATAACCAGGGGCTTCACTTGGTTCACTTGCTGTTGGCTTGCGCCGAAGCCGTTGGCTGCAGAGACACTCAGCTAGCCGACTCAATGCTGAGCCAGATTTGGCCTTGGACGAATCCGTGGGGCGATTCGCTACAACGCGTAGTACATTGCTTCGCTGCGGCTTTGGAATCTAGGCTGTTGCTTCTCCGTAACAATATCAATCCAACGGTGGATCTCGCTCAGGTGAGTAAGGAGGAGAAATCGGAAGCTTTTAAGTTGTTACACCAAACAACTCCTTACACTGCTTTTGGATTCATGGCTGCAAATGAAGCTATAAGTCAAGCCGCAGAAGGGAAGGACTTCTTGCATATAGTTGACATTGGAATGAAACACACTCTCCAATGGCCTTCTCTAATCCGGGCCTTAGCATTTCAGCCCAATGGGCCTCCGAAACGGTTACGCATCACGGGTCTGGCCGTTGATAACCAGATTCATCGATCCGACCTACAAAGTCTTATCGACGAATCTCAAGTATTGGGTATTTCATTGGAAGTCAATTTGATACACGAGGAGGCGTCACTGTCGCAATTGACTAAACAAAGACTTGATATAAGAGACAACGAGACTTTATTCGTGAACAGTGTAATGCATTTGCACACGTATGTCAAGGAGAGCAGAGGCACACTGAAAGCAATCCTCCAAGCAATAAAGAGATTGGGCCCGAAGATATTCACCATAGTTGAACAAGACGCGAACCATAATGGGCCGTTCTTTCTAGGCCGGTTCCTTGAGTCCCTTCATTACTACTCAGCCATTTTCGATTCTCTAGAAGTTATGTTACCGAGAGATAGCTTGCAGAGGATGAAAATAGAGAAATTTCACTTGGCGGAGGAAATTAAGAATATTGTAGCCAGCGAGGGATCCGATAGAGTCGAAAGGCACGAAAGAGCGGACCAGTGGCGAAGGCAACTGATTCGGGCCGGGTTTCAGGCAATTGGGCTGAAGAGCCTGATGGGCCAAGCCAGGATGATGCTATCTGTTTACGGGTGTGAAGGATATAGCCTCGAATGTGAAAAGGGTTGCCTTCTTCTAGGGTGGAAGGGGAGGCCCATCATGCTAGCATCTGCCTGGGAATTATGTGCATAGTAGTGTCTCCTATCAACCCAGACTGCTAGTAAGACATTATAAATATTGTTTAAGTTTTTTGTTTTTTGTTATTTAGGGTATAAAGTATTTAGTGCATTTTTTTACAGTCCCAATTGTAAGTGGCCATGTTTCTCAATCTTAAAATATATCATGAGTGGTCATGAATCGGTTTATTCAAATAAGTAGATTTTGCAGGTTATAGAAGGGTACGGTTTATTCAAATAAGTAGATTTTGCAGTTATAGAAGGGTATTTTATGATGGTTGTTTATGGTTAATTAACTATTTTGTAAATGAATTCATTTTATCCATTTGATAATTGGAATTAGAGCCCTAAATGAACCAAGCTGTTTGTGAGCAGTTAGGTGTTCGACTGGCCGAAAGTTCGTTCGTGTCGATTCAACGAAATAAACGAACAAACTTAAATGCAAAATTTTGTTCGATTAACAAATGAACAAATACAAGATTTGGCTTGTTTGTTCGATATGCTCGTTAACATTTTTTGTGCATAAACTTTACAAGTAAGTTAATATTAAAATATCAATATTCAAAATCTATAAGTAAATATACTTCAAGATTATAGTTTTATCATATTATGTGATGGTTTATGGTATATTATAAATAAATTGTTGAGAAAATAATTTTCTTGAAACATAAAAAACCTAAAAGTTGCTCGCAATTTCATTAGTTTCTCCTAAATCATCTGGTCGGTTTCCATCTCGTATTCTGCCAAAATGTGTTCGGCTCAACTTCGCATTTGTTCAATTTTAAACAAGTCAAACCCAAACAAAGTATATTCAGTTTGGCTCAATTCATTTCAGTTCGTTTACGGCACTAACTAGAGTCCCGCAATGTTGCAACTGTATAATTATTTCAAGCTGTGAAATGATTTATTTGGTTGTTTGAGACCCTTTTAGTCGGCATTATTTTTCCAGAAGAGTTATTTTTCTCCTCGTCTTTTTTTCCTATTTGATCCATCATAGAGATATGGAATTACAACCGGTATTAGAGGAGGGAATGAGTTTAGAACTCGAAATCCTGCACTCATGGGCAAAGTTAATGAAAACATATTGAAAAGGCTTAGTTACTTAATGCATAACCCCGCTGAGGGATGGCAATCGGGCCGGGTCGGGCCAGAATTCAATTGATCCGGCCCGACCCTCTATTGTGCTCATATGCGTTTCAGCCCGCAAACAAACCCGATGTGCAGAGTACTACAGGCTGACCCGCACCCGAACAAAACATGCCCAATTCAGCCCACATGCATACCCGGCCCGCTTTTAGCTTAAACCTTAAACAATTAAGCAAAACAAACAGCTTGCCATACAATTTAAATTATCCATATCGAAGCAAATAAATGCACATCCAAATAATATAAAATTGCCATGCCTTGTCTAGTTTCTCTAAATAATACAAAGTGCTGTTATCGGACGACTTCTTAGCGGTGACAACATTCTTGCCAGTATAATTAGCTTGATAACTAGCCAAACCATATCAGCCAAACCATAATCGCTACAACTAGATAATTTTTTCGTGAGATCAAAATAATAGAAAGAGGAACTCAAAAGCATCTTCCCGGTACTAAGCCCGATAACTGCAGTAGCTGCCATCATATCGCTTCTTCCAATTGCTATAATACCATCACAAGAGCCTAACACACTTGCTGTAGAACCAAACCATGTCACAATCTTCAATCTGCTGTGAATAAATCTGGTTGCATCAACTTTCTACTCTCTGTATGTATCTGATAACTCTCTATGAGAGTTATATTTCTTGCATATTTTATATTGTTTTGCGTGATTCTCGGGTTGAAATATAAGTTTTACACTATGAATGTTGAGAACACGTAGAAAGTTGAGTTTTTAGCACTTTATTGTTAATCCGGGCGTTTCGATGCATATTTCGATGTTATTTGTCAAATGTAATCGCTTGGTATGGTTGTTCATGTTGTCTTGACAGGAACGGATGCTAAACGATGGCTAGGAGGCATGAAACGAACTCCGGAAGCAAAGCAGACTCAAGAGGAAGCAAGAGAAGCAAAGTCGGAGGAGTAAAAGTGACCAATCTCCACTATTTTGATTGTATCTTGAGTTATACAATACATTTTGGAGTGAGATCAGTGATAAATGAAAGTAGACTCAAAGATCTTTCCAACGATATGTCACAGAGCTAAAACGGAGATCGTACGAGAAAGTTAAGGTCCGTCAAAGAGGATGCAAATCTGAGAAAATTCCCAGGGGTGTTCGTGCGAACACAACTCTTGTTCGCACGAACAAAATGCCTTTGAAAATTTTTAAGATGGCAAAAAGGGTGAAAAAGAGGTTGTTAAATTGTACGAACAAGAAAGTTGTTCGTGTGAACAGAGAGTAAAAGTTTGTTCGCACGAACAGAAAGTTGTTCGCACGAACAAGGAACAAAACGCTGTTCTCACGAACAGTAGTTTGTTCGCATGAACAAGGAACAAAACGCTGTTCGCACGAATAGTCGTTAGTTAGCACGAACAGAGAGGGCCAGCGCGGATTTTTGGGGCTGTCTTGCTATTTTTTGAAAGTTTGAAGACTCCAGACCTATTTTAACATAGATGAACGTCCTTGAGGGAGTATTCACGCATCTTAGACATGAAAAACACAGCTTGGAGCAAGGGGACGAAGAGAACACAAAAGCCACCATTGGAGAGCTAGGTTTTTTATTTCTTCTTCTTCTCTTCTCAATCATTGTATGGAGAAACTTGTAATTCTTGTTTGGTTGATTTCAATTAGCTAAACTCCATTGCTAGGCTTCTCTAGAAAGCCTATGGTTATGTAAACGAATGATTTTCCGAGTTTAGACTTTGTCTCATGCTCTTATGCTTTGATCTATTGAATGAATATTTAGTTTCTTGAACTTGTTAGTGAGTCTCGCCTATTGCACGGCGTGATCATGATTTAATCTTCATGAAAACTAGGGTTTGTTCATAGTTCATCGTATTGCTTAATGTTAATATATATTTTAGTTTCATGTTCTTGTTCTATGCCTTAGCCTTAGTGTGAAAGGATTGATCAACCGGACACGCTAGCTAATTAGATTAGTGCACGGCAGTGACTTAACCTAATTGTGATGAGAACTTGAACACAATCCCGAATCACCGAGACCGAAAAGGAGAAGTGTTAGGATTGGCCTTAGTGTGGGTAGATTCGGTAGGATTATTCAGTTGTTTCGTGAAACGGTGGACCGACAGGACCCGTTATCGTACCAGTAGATGACATGCTAGAACGGACTGTAGACAACATGAGACCGAGAGGAGATTGTAGTCAACCGAGACGTAAAATGACTTGAGACCGAGAGGATATTGTCATAGCCTATTACCCGGCTAAACTAGAATAGGATTAACGTGTTACATAGTTGAACCGGAATTCGTCTACAGCCCTAGGTGATCTAGAGATTGCCTAGTTTCTCCATATCTATTTATTAAATATAAAAATCTAAAAATATTAGCTTAGTTGTTATTTTAATTCTTAAATCAATCAAATATTTCCTCATGCACCGTACTCTAAATTAAATAACTAATTAAATAATCTCAAGCATGTCCTCGTGGGATCGATAACTCGGGGTTGAAATACCACCCCTATATTACTTGACCGTTCACTTGCGCATACGCGTTAAGAAATTGCATCAGTATCGAATAACCGCTCTCAATTCATCATCATGCTGTTAAAAGACCAAAGCAGAAAGAGAAAAAAAAAAGTTTAGTTCTTACGAGGAAACAACAAAGGCCGAAGCAATAATCGGGTGAAAAACCAGTATAGTATTCGAGCTTAACAATGATAACCCATATATACACATACAGTGAGGCTCACATATCAACGAAGAGCCAACAATATACAATGGCGACTATAAAACAATCTAAGATGGGAAATGAAGAGGGTGTTTCTCATATATACCCATACAGTTGTGACATATGAAACCAGTACTTACATAGGGAGATGAATTGTAACAGCAAGTGCATTTTCACTAAACAGAAAAAAAATGAAACATTACCGGATTACTTAAATTTGCAAAATAACAATTCATCACAGACAGACCAACAATTCAAGAATCAGCCAAATACAACGTTAGCACTTGTCATTAAAGTGATGGTACTAGCTGCAAAAAAAACATTCCTAAACTTGGACATATCTCTGCAGGCAACCAAACCTAGCACCAGTGAGGGAAAACACCCATATTTCTACAATTAGAAGCAACAAATTATGCTCACTAAGCACTAAAAATTAGAAGCAACATATTATACTCAGTTATGCTCACTAATCTTTACACATGTCACCAATTTTCTACAATTAGAAGCAACAGATCCAGCTTCATTAGTTCCCAAGAACATGGATAGCTCAAGTGTGAGGCTGTATGATCATCAAAAGCAAAGATACATTAAGCGGTCTCTAGCATTCGTTGATGTATAGCATTGTAAATAGTCTTCTTAAGCTTTACAGAAACATAACAAAAAAATATGTAACTGAATTCTTGTGGCATCTGGGCTTAATTGAATTTAACCTATCATCAGATGAGTTTACAATTTACCAGAACACAAGTGGTATGACTAGATTAACAACTTGGTATTCTTTATTGAACATAATACACACACATGATCAACTCAGGTGAATCAACTTATTATTAGCCTCCATAGTTCAAGATTCATATTAAAGGCCCAAAAATCAAGACCCTTTTTTGCAAACTCAGTTGAATTACTGCAAACTCTGAGAGAGAACCCATGAACAACAAACAAAACCCTTTTTGTGAATTGAACACCTGACACAGGATTACATACAGGACAAGGAAGGAAACAGAGTGGTGGAAATAGATCATACCACTATCTGAGAGAGAACCCATAAGCGATTGAAGGTGAACCCAGAAGTGATATTCTACAGAAACGATTAGACACACGATTGGAGGTGAACTCAGAAGTGATCTTCTACAGAAATGATTAGAAACGCGATTGAAGGTGAACCCAAAAGTGATCTTCTTTAGAAAGGAGTTGAATCGACTTCTGTGTTTGTGAGAGAGAAGATCTTCAGCGGCGATGGATCGAGGCTGTTCTTCGGTAGCGATTAGTTGAATCTCGCTCGCGAGGGAGAAGGTTAGTTGAATCTCGACGGCGATGGATCGAGGCAGAGAGAAAATTTTCTGCGGTAGCAGTGAAGTGAAGAAGACGAAGAGAAGACGAACCACTACCAGTAGGTATTGTGCGGGTTTCTTAGAGAAATCCCTACCCTAACCCGAATGGGCCCAGTGCACACACTACTTAAATGAAGCCTGGTTCATAATCGCTTGCGGGCCAGCCCACACACTACTTAAATGGTGTGTGAATAGTGCGTGGGCCAGGATGTGGTGCGGGCTGGCCCGTCTTTTATAGCCCGAATGACCATCCCTAGCCGAAACTAACACATTGCAACCCCCACTTCTAGAATAGGCTTACTGAATCCCCCAGTTGCAATAAACCCTACTTACTGAAACTGGTAAAAAAGTTCCATCCAATATTTAACGGAATGCTCCATTAATTGAAAAACAAGTACATTTATTGAGGGCAAAACGGTCAACTCGTTAAAAAATGAACACCATTGCAAAATCCACCATAGCCGCCGTAACCAGCCCAGATTCCGGCCACTAAGCCGCCGCCTGCCGCTGCCTCCATGGATCCTGATAAACACAACCCACTTAAACACAACCTTCCTCTGTCTTCTACTTTCCTTGAACCAATTCAACACCAAATACCGACTCTAATCAACCCATACAACCAAGCTTGATTATCATCAGGCTGTGAATTTCAGCCTATACATCGTCATATAAGCCACCAGAAACATAACTATCCAATCCCCGACCAGACATCCCCGTTGATGTCACCTTCTCCATCCTCCAAGTCAATCACTCAGACCTGTGAAACCCCAAATTGAGGCACACACAAACACAAACCTCCAATTAAGCACTCAGAGAGACAAAATCAAGAACAAGAGGTCGAATTCGAACAAGAGGTCAACTGCAAAAATTCGTCGACAATTGAGAGAGAGAAAAATAATCTATCATGATTCTCAGAGGAAGGACTGAAGTGCAAAGCATCACAAACTGTGGTTGTATAATGTGGACTGAAGTGCAAAGTCTTATAAACTGTGGTCGTGTAATATGGAGTAGCAGTAGTCGTAGGATTTGGGTGGTAATTTAATCTCCACCGTTGATTTGTTTTAAACGTTGGATTCAAAACTTAGGTCGAACGATGTCGTTCTGCTTAATTTGGCCAGCACAACTGCCTCGTCAGCTTCTTCCTCTTCGCTGATTGGTCCATTCAATTCACTGGAGGCTGACGTGGTAGACCGTTGCATAGTGTAGATAATTGCACTCGCCTACCCCTTGCTATATATGCTGGGGTTGTAAGTGAAACGTTATGATTTTTATGAAATTTCATCTGCCTCCTCTCATCTTCTGTTCTCTCTGAGCCCTAGCTCACTTTCTCTGCAAATTGGAGAAATATTCTCCGATTGCTCTGTGTTTTCTTCGTAATTCCGTCCGGCGAAGGTGTTGTGAGGTCAGGGACCTCACAAGTTGGTATCAGAGCCAGGTTTCGAAGGCCAGAAGCTCAGAAAATGCCTAATACTAGAGGTCAAAACTCGGCAAACACGGACATGGAAGGGAAGGTTTCGGTGCTAGAAGAATGTCTTAACAACGTCGAAGGTATGATTGATGATGTGCGAGTTCAATTTGTTAAGCTAGATGAAGGTATGAACACTCAACTTCATAAATTGAGTCTAGATCTGAAGCATGACCTAGCTGATGGTTTGAACTCCATGGAAAAGAAATTTCATGATCAATTTCGGAAAATTATGAACTGTTATAATCTGGTAGCTAATGAAATAGACAAGGAGAAGATGGCTAGCTATTCTGAGGTAACTAATGAGGAGCATAGAGCTTCTGTGTCAAGAGGAAAGATACCTGAAGGGAGTGGTAATTACACTAGAGAAAATCAAACAGACGAAACTAATGTTTGTGTCAAAAACTTTTCTGGAGGTCACATTCCTTTACCAAAGATTGAATTCCCTAAGTTTAATGGCACAGATCCTGTTGGCTGGTTACAGAAAGCTGATAGATACTTTCAGATCTATATGATTAATGATAGCCAGAAATTGGTAATGGCATCATTGCATTTTGAAGGAGAAGCTGATTCCTGGTTTAGATCAGAATTTGACTGTTTGGAAAATATTGCTTGGACACTTTTTAGTGAAATGTTATGTGTGGAGTTTGCTGAACCAGGACATGAGAACATTTTGGGGGTATTCAATAAACTATTGCAGCACACAACTGTGACTGAGTATCAAGCTAAATTTGAAGCTCTTAGACCTAGAATTAAGGCCTTGCAGCCATGGGCTGATGAAATGTATTTTGTGAGGAGCTTTCTAAGTGGATTAAGAGAGGACATACAGAAAGCTGTGCAGCTACAATTTTTAAAAACATTATCACAAGCCAAGGCTATTGCTAGGTTACAAGAAGGACATGTGGATTCCTTGGAGAAACATATAAACAGAAAAGGAACCACCAAAACACCTAATTTCCAGAATCATTGGGATAAGCACAAGTCCAGCAGCAACACTCACTCTAAGGAAGACAACTCCACCAAGCAGGCATCCACCATTTTCAAAAGACTTAGTACAGCTGAGATGAAGGAGAAAAGAGACAAAAAGTTGTGCTTCTATTGTGATGAGAGTTACAGTCCAGGGCACAAATGCACTAAGAAATCTCTGTATTTACTTATTGTAAATGAAGATGGGGAAGAGGAGATTGTAGAAGAGGAAAATGAGGTAATTTCTGAAACAGTTAGTACTTTGCTAGAACTCAGGGAAGAAGAGGCACCCTTGGGCATTTCTCTGCATCCCATGTCTGGCTGTTCCATTCCATAAACCATCAGGCTTAGTGATCACATAAATGGAAAAGAGGTCCCCATTTTGATTGACACTGGGAGTACACATAATTTCATGGATAAGAACACTGCAAGAAGGGTGGGATGTGTGAGCCAATCAACTAAAGAACTACAAGTTTCAGTTGCAGATGGTAGCAGGATTAGCAGTACTGCAGTATGCAAGGGAGTGTCACTCAAACTCCAGAACTGTGTGGTGACAACTGATTAGAGGTTACTGCCACTAGGTGGTTGTGATGTGGTGTTGGGGGCACAATGGCTGAAACAAGTAAGCCCTATTTCTTTAGATTTCAACAAGAGAACTTTTGGATTTCAGTGGAATGGCAAGGAAATGGTATTACCAGCTCATAACATTGAAGCCATTGTGCAAGAGGCTCACTTACAAGTGTTACAGGAATACTACTGCAACAACAAACCATGTATTGCAGCTCAGCTCTACTCCATTGGAATAGTGAGTAAAAGTTCAGAAATACCCCTGGCATTACAATCTCTGCTACAACAATACCAGGACTTATTTGCAGAACCTACTCAATTACCACCACCTAGAACTCAAGATCACCAGATCCCACTTACAGAAGGAGCAAAACCTATATGCTTGAGACCAGACAGATATCCATTTTTACAGAATAATGAGATTGAAAATATGGTGAAGGAGATGTTGCAAAATGGTATCATTCAACCCAGTACTAGCCCTTTTGCAGCTCCTGTGTTGTTAGTCAAAAAGAAGGATGGAACTTGGAGGTTTTATGTTGATTACAGAGGCCTTAATGACATAACGATCAAGAATAAATTTCCCATTCCTGTTATTGATGAGTTGATGGATGAATTGAAAGGTGCGGCTGTGTTCTCCAAGCTGGATCTCAGGTCTGGTTATCATCAAGTAAGAATGGCAGAGCATGATGTGTATAAGACTACTTTTAGGACTCATGAGGGACTTTATGAATTTAGAGTAATGCCTTTTGGGTTGACAAATGCTCCAGCTACATTTCAGTGTTTAATGAATGACATCTTCAGAGAGCAGTTGAGGAAGATAGTTCTTGTGTTTTTTGATGACATTTTGGTCTACAGCAAGAACATGGATGATCACAAACAACATCTGGAGTTAGTATTTTCCATTATGAGGAGGAATCAGCTCTTTGCTAAATTGAGTAAATGCTCTTTTGGATTGGCAGAAGTGGAGTATTTAGGACATGTCATCAACAAAGAGGGGGTGCAAACTGACCCTAAGAAACTTTGTGCAATGGAGGAGTGGCCAGTACCAAATAACATCAAGGAACTTACAGGGTTCTGGGATTGGCAGGCTATTACAGGAGGTTTGTAAGGGGTTATGGCACTTTGGCAAGACCTTTGACTCAGCTGTTGAAGAAGGGTAACTTCACTGGACCAATGAAGCCACAACAGCCTTCACCACCTTAAAACAAGCTATGGTAAGCTCTCCTGTATTGGCATTGCCTAACTTTAATGAGACATTCATCATTGAAGCAGATGCCTGCTATGATGGAATAGGGGCAGTGCTGATGCAACAAAATAGACCATTGGCATATTTCAGCAAGGCTTTGTCTACTAGACACCTTGGATTATCTACTTATGAAAAGGAACTCCTAGCCCTAGTACATGCCATTTCTAAGTGGAGATCATACTTAGAGGGGGGAAAGTTCATTATAAGGACTGATCATCACAGTCTTAAGTACATACTTGAGCAGAAGCTTACAACTGTTATTCAACAGAAGTGGATCTCCAAATTATTAGGGTTGCATTATGAAATTCAGTACAAAAAAGGGGCAAGAGAATAAGGTGGCAGATGCCTTATCTAGAAGGAACACCAGTAATTTGCTAAATTAAGCTCAATGTCTTGCTATTTCTTCTGTTACTCCTAAGTGGCTACAAGAAGTGAAGGATAGCTATGTGGAAGATGAATTTGCAAAAGAAAAGTTGGCTTCTCTATTTGTGGATCCTCTTACCATTGCAGATTTCAAGCTGCAAGATGGGGTGCTGAAGTACAAAGGGATGATATGTAACACCCCTAATTTTCGAGAGAATTCTTAGTGCAATATCAAGACTCTGGGGGCGAATTTGTAAATATTTTGTTACGGCTTTAAAGTTGGAACTTCGGAGTGTTTGCAATATTTGGGAGTCGTTAGAATGATTTTGGAGCACTAGCGATGGTCGGGATGGTTGTGCAATTCGCTGAAATTAAGTAGAAGCTCTAATTCTAGTTGTACCCAAAAGTCTAGAAAACTACACTTTCACCCCCCTATGCATGATAGCCATTTGTCATTTTCTCTTGTGAGAGCTTACCACCTACCCCCATGAGGTGGTAGCTTCACACCAACATTAACTCATCTCAAATCAGCTGAGTTATCTCTCCTCTCACCATCTTTTTTTTTCCTTTTCTTCTTCTTCATGAACCACCACCAAGACCACCTCTACACCACCACCTCCCACGGTGGAACCACCAAAACCACCACATACCTTCACCTCAAGCCAACCTGCTGCTGCTGGGAGGTCGTGACAACATAGGAACGAAAACCCCCAAATCAATTTTGGCGTTCGTCAAGCAGTGGCTTCGGAAATTCGAGGGTAAGGTCGAAGAACCCTAACCCTTAATCTGTCAAATTCGTCTTCTCCGTTGATATTCAGTTGTAATAAGACCCATATTCGTGATCTCCATCTCCAGGCGAGCTCAACGACACCAAGAAAAGGCTGTAACTCGCCGGATTCGCGACGGGTCGCCGGATTCTGCAGAACCCGTCATCGGCAAAGCGCGAACCGGCGATTTCTTCGTCGTTCTCCTTCATTCGGGGTCGTTCCTTCCCTCCCTGCGACTTCCCTGTGACCCGTGGACCTCGCATCACCCTCTAATCAACCCAGAAATCGACGGGGTGCCGGAAACCAAGTTGTCGGCCGCCGGCATCCGCCATGGCCGCCGGAAGCTGCAGAGCTCGGTATGGCCTTCACCCTTGCTCGTTTTGATCGTTTTTAAGCATCATAATGCTCCTAGAGATGTTGTGAACATGTTTTAATGATCCAAAACTGCCCAGATTTCGATTGAATCACGTTTTGATTCTCTGTTCTTGAGTTTTCCGGCGAGTTTTTGCGCCATGTTTGTGCCTCTGTATTTCCCTTGTTCTTGACTGCTTTGTCTTGATTCTTGGCTTGTTAGAAAGCCTATATATAGCTCTGCACTCGTATGTTGATTACTTTGGCCAAAACAGCCTCTAAGTGTGTCAAATTTGTAACCAAAGTCTGGTGGATTTCGTTGTTCTTGAAGTTGTTGCTCTCAACCTGCAAAATGTGTCGACTTTGAATGTTGATATCTCCCTCGTTGTTGATCCGTTTTAAATGATTCTTAGCTTTCTGGAAAGCCTAGACATAGATCTACAACTTCCGTGTTTTAAGTTTTGTCAAATTTGGTCTCTAAACCCCCTGAATATGTGTTCAAAGTAGGCTGCTTGTTGTTGGTTGTTGCTGTCAAAACACTGAAAATATTCTAAGTGTTGGGTTTTGAGTTGAAGTTGTCATTTTCAAACGACTATAACTCCCTCAATTCTTAATGTAATCTTGTTTTTCCTTCTCCTGTGAGTAGATGATGTATAATACTTCATTTTATCCTCTCTGGGTCATCTTCAATTTCGTAACGGATTTCTCACAAATCAAGCCTAAAGTTGTTGCTTTGAACGCGTGTAAATCTATTAAATTTTCTAAGTGTTGGAATCTAAATTTTCATCCCACTTTGACTAGCGATATCTCTTTGTATACTTGGAGTTTTTAGGATCTCAAATATGTTCTGGAATCCTTGAACTGTCATCTTCAAAACGCTATTTCCAGTTTCTTAAAATTCCTTCTCAATTGATCAGAAATCAGTCGCAAAGTTGACTACTTGAAACGACTTTTCGCTATCTTTGATTTTCGGTTTGACCATTTGAATGACATTTCTAGCCTTAGCGTTCTTCATGAAACTTGCTCGTATTCATATTCTGAGTCTAGATATCAAGTTTGACCAAGTTTGACTGTTCGCAAACCCTAGTTAGACTGAACTGTATAGGAGGGGCAAAATAGTCATCTCACTTAAACTTTGAATTGAGGTTAGTTTAGTAACTTGGAGTTTGTCAGCATGTCTTGTATGCGTTTTTGGAGTACTTGTCTGTAATTCTCGTCTAGGGTTGACCAAGTCAAATGTGGGGGTCTTTTTGCAATTTTACTAAACTTCGGGGGCCTATGTGCAATTAATTAAAACTTTGCATTTGAACAAAGTTAATGTTTTGAGACCAACAACCTGACTTAGAAGGATACTTGGAGCCTTAATAATGAATTATTTGACTCGGGAGTTATCAAATCAATGGTGGGGGTCTTTCTGTAATTTTAGCAAACTTTAGGGGCCTAAGTGTAATTTACTGAAAGTTGTAGATCTCGATGCTAAGTTCATATGGATGAGTTAAGAGTCATTCTTGGATGTTGTTGGGCCAGTATGAGTGTAATATGGGGTCCAGGCACAATCAGGGACTGTACTGGACAGTTTCAAAGTATTAGGGGCATTTTGGTCAAGTTAGCTTGCGTGACCTCCATTTTATTGCATTCTTGCATAAAACCTCATATAGAGGATATATGCTAATAGGTTGTATACTTTACTTGTGTATATCCAGCCGTTATTAAGGATCGTTCGAAGTAGACGTACATTTTCGTGTTGCTGCATCTACTGTGAGACTCGGAGACGAGCGTTGTAGGAGTGCTAGTGTTGCGTTGCGCCTTTCATGGCTCAGAGGTAAGTACATATGTACGGCCTTTTCATATCAAAGTATGCGTAAGTGCTTGATGTTGCAAATGAATATTTGTTATATGAAATAGTATGAGAATGCATGTTTTCCACTCGAAAGTTGTTAAACTATTTTATTCATCTCCTTTGAGAACTCTCCGAAATTACTTGTGAATTGTTGACATCCTGATTCTAGTTATGTGAAAGAGAAGAAATAAAATACCTCTAATAGACTTAGGACGATGTACAGAGTACTGTTATTAATGGGAGGCGTCAAGCGATCCTCCATTTTCGTATGGCTAAGACCATTGAAGCAATGCTTCTTATTGGATAGAACGTCAATGTTCAAAAATCCGCCCCCGATGAGCCAAAACGTATCAAGATATTGAGGCCAAGGGGTTTATAGAGCTATAGAGTGCTACTTATACTTGTAAGGGTCACTACGGTATAGGGGTGTCGACACTTAAGGCCTTTTAGCTAATGTTGTGAGCGGGGTTGACGAATGGGCTCCCTTAACGCTCGGGTGAAATAGGGTTTGATAGACCCTAGAAGGAACCCTTAGTGATTATTTCGTGATCCCTCTGTTTACATCGATCCTGCTGGTGGCTCTTGACACGCCTCAGCTAAATTAATCTGTGGATTGAAGTCAAAATTAAAAATTGGCTGCTTTATTAATGTTGTTTGTGGCATCTTGATATGCCCTAATCGGTTTGAAATAATTTGTAAATCTTGGCTACTCGTGAAGTACTATCGTTATCAGTTCAAATAAACTTGTTTACTCTGGAGATCTCACAGAATACTTATGGTTTCTTAAAGTTATTAAACTGAGAGGTTTTGTTATTCGGTTACTTCCAGTTGTTCCAAAATCCCCAATATGTTACTATTATTGTTTCAAATCTTCTGTTTTGTTTCAACTCATGCTTTCGTGCCACTCGTTGCTTTACATGTCGTAGTATGTATTTACTCAGTTTTTACTAATTATTTCTTCAAAACTGCGTCGGCATTTGCCATTTTAAAACCGCAGGTCATCAATCAAGTTTGGGGAACGGGAACGCGGATCGAGACGAAGAAATTTAGCTTAAGTCAGATCACTTAGTAGATCACACACGATTTGTTTTAGATTGTACTTATTATTGAAATTTTGTTATGTACTTTAACCGAAATGTAAATTTAATAGTTAATAATCTACTTTTGGTTATCGATTGTCGCGTTAACCCTGAACCGAGATCCCGGGTCGTTTCATATGGTATCAGAGCATCGGTTCTCCGGTTAAAGTGACTTTTCGATTTCCATTAGTAGAGGATAAGAAAGATAAAACGTTTCAAAATTTAAAATTGATTAGGATAACCCAATTTGGCAATAAGAAGTAAACAAGCCGTCGGGGAGTTTGGGTACTT
This sequence comes from Linanthus parryae, assembly GCA_023055425.1. Lineage (NCBI taxonomy): Eukaryota > Viridiplantae > Streptophyta > Magnoliopsida > Ericales > Polemoniaceae > Linanthus > Linanthus parryae. The sequence continues at coordinate 118,665,954 of JALGPY010000004.1, read as the reverse complement.
ACGTATTATCTCGACTTGTATCGTATATGTTGATTAAATATTAATGACTATTTGAGATTTTCATGAAAAGTCTACTTGCCTATTTACAGGCGCAATATTTATGTGACATGCCTATTTATATCGAATTGTTCGTCGCAGTTGTGTGATGCGTATCTTTGACTCTTTATTTTTGTAAGTAATTTCTCGACGAGAGAGTAACGACGTTGTGACTTAGAAGACCCCGAGACCATTCTTTCGCACCTACGAGTGACGAACCTTAAAATATTAGTTTGAATTTGGTTTATTTTGAGTTAGTTTGACATGGTTCTTTCCAAAATTAGAAACTTTTGAAAATAAAGTATTTATTACAAAAAAAATGGCTTCTGAAAATTATTGGCGTTTCAAGCTACCAAATGCCAAGTGATATGGACCACTTTGTTTACCAGTCCGCTGGCGTGACTTTTAGTACGACGGTACTATAAGTTGTACCCGCTGTGTAGACTAAGTTGGAACATTTGAAGCACATGCGAGTTGTGTTAGAAAGGCATGTCGTGTGACGACACATAGTGTTCTTTCTCCATCGTATGCGTGGAACACTTTAGGTGATTGGTTTATCTAACCCTATAGAGGTAAGACAACATTTTTAACACGTATGATTCAAGCAAAATGACATATTAGTCTTGATAAAAGTATTTTTCTAAAAGTTTCGAGATTTGTATAAATTCTAGCAAATTTTTGAGTAGTTTCTAAAATTGAGAACTTGTATGTTGTTATTGAACTTTCAAAATCTTGTTTCGAACTTTTACTTGTACTAGTCATATACGATACCCAATTGTGATGCGAGACTAGGCTGGATAGTAATATAGACTTATAATAAACCCCGTCGTGTGGAGAGTGAGAATGAGGAATTTCTTTCCGTTAATCTGTTGCTAGCTGATCATCTAAGGAAGCCATCTTTTGGGAGCAGAACATCCGACGAGAGCGCTTTATGTACTTGTCTGACTAAGTCAAATAGACCGAGTCACTGTGCTACATTTTTTGTATGTGGGTAAGTATAGTAGGAGATCTTCGGGGACGAAGATTCTTTTAAGGTGGGTAGACTGTAACACCCCTAATTTTCGAGAGAATTCTTAGTGCAATATCAATACTCTGGGGGCGAATTTGTAAATATTTTGTTACGGCTTTAAATTTGGAACTTCGGAGTGTTTGCAATATTTGGGAGTCGTTAGAATGATTTTGGAGCACTAGCGATGGTCGGGATGGTTGTGCAATTCACTGAAATTAAGTAGAAGCTCTAATTCTAGTTGTACCCAAAAGTCTAGAAAACTACACTTTCACCCCCCTATGCATGATAGCCATTTGTCATTTTCTCTTGTGAGAGCTTACCACCTACCCCCATGAGGTGGTAGCTTCACACCAACATTAACTCATCTCAAATCAGCTGAGTTATCTCTCCTCTCACCATCTTTTTTTTTCCTTTTCTTCTTCTTCATGAACCACCACCAAGACCACCTCTACACCACCACCTCCCACGGTGGAACCACCAAAACCACCACATACCTTCACCTCAAGCCAACCTGCTGCTGCTGGGAGGTCGTGACAACATAAGAACGAAAACCCCCAAATCAATTTTGGCGTTCGTCAAGCAGTGGCTTCGGAAATTCGAGGGTAAGGTCGAAGAACCCTAACCCTTAATCTGTCAAATTCGTCTTCCCCGTTGATATTCAGTTGTAATAAGACCCATATTCGTGATCTCCATCTCCAGGCGAGCTCAACGACACCAAGAAAAGGCTGTAACTCGCCGGATTCGCGACGGGTCGCCGGATTCTGCAGAACCCGTCGTCGGCAAAGCGCGAACCGGCGATTTCTTCGTCGTTCTCCTTCATTCGGGGTCGTTCCTTCCCTCCCTGCGACTTCCCTGTGACCCGTGGACCTCGCATCACCCTCTAATCAACCCAGAAATCGACGGGGTGCCGGAAACCAAGTTGTCGGCCGCCGGCATCCGCCATGGCCGCCGGAAGCTGCAGAGCTCGGTATGGCCTTCACCCTTGCTCGTTTTGATCGTTTTTAAGCATCATAATGCTCCTAGAGATGTTGTGAACATGTTTTAATGATCCAAAACTGCCCTGATTTCGATTGAATCACGTTTTGATTCTCTGTTCTTGAGTTTTCCGGCGAGTTTTTGCGCCATGTTTGTGCCTCTGTATTTCCCTTGTTCTTGACTGCTTTGTCTTGATTTTTGGCTTGTTAGAAAGCCTATATATAGCTCTGCACTCGTATGTTGATTACTTTGGCCAAAACAGCCTCTAAGTGTGTCAAATTTGTAACCAAAGTCTGGTGGATTTCGTTGTTCTTGAAGTTGTTGCTCTCAACCTGCAAAATGTGTCGACTTTGAATGTTGATATCTCCCTCGTTGTTGATCCGTTTTAAATGATTCTTAGCTTTCTGGAAAGCCTAGACATAGATCTACAACTTCCGTGTTTTAAGTTTTGTCAAATTTGGTCTCTAAACCCCCTGAATATGTGTTCAAAGTAGGCTGCTTGTTGTTGGTTGTTGCTGTCAAAACACTGAAAATATTCTAAGTGTTGGGTTTTGAGTTGAAGTTGTCATTTTCAAACGACTATAACTCCCTCAATTCTTAATGTAATCTTGTTTTTCCTTCTCCTGTGAGTAGATGATGTATAATACTTCATTTTATCCTCTCTGGGTCATCTTCAATTTCGTAACGGATTTCTCACAAATCAAGCCTAAAGTTGTTACTTTGAACGCGTGTAAATCTATTAAATTTTCTAAGTGTTGGAATCTAAATTTTCATCCCACTTTGACTAGCGATATCTCTTTGTATACTTGGAGTTTTTAGGATCTCAAATATGTTCTGGAATCCTTGAACTGTCATCTTCAAAACGCTATTTCCAGTTTCTTAAAATTCCTTCTCAATTGATCAGAAATCAGTCGCAAAGTTGACTACTTGAAACGACTTTTCGCTATCTTTGATTTTCGGTTTGACCATTTGAATGACATTTCTAGCCTTAGCGTTCTTCATGAAACTTGCTCGTATTCATATTCTGAGTCTAGATATCAAGTTTGACCAAGTTTGACTGTTCGCAAACCCTAGTTTGACTGAACTGTATAGGAGGGGCAAAATAGTCATCTCACTTAAACTTTGAATTGAGGTTAGTTTAGTAACTTGGAGTTTGTCAGCATGTCTTGTATGCGTTTTTGGAGTACTTGTCTGTAATTCTCGTCTAGGGTTGACCAAGTCAAATGTGGGGGTCTTTTTGCAATTTTACTAAACTTCGGGGGCCTATGTGCAATTAATTAAAACTTTGCATTTGAACAAAGTTAATGTTTTGAGACCAACAACCTGACTTAGAAGGATACTTGGAGCCTTAAGAATGAATTATTTGACTCGGGAGTTATCAAATCAATGGTGGGGGTCTTTCTGTAATTTTAGCAAACTTTAGGGGCCTAAGTGTAATTTACTGAAAGTTGTAGATCTCGATGCTAAGTTCATATGGATGAGTTAAGAGTCATTCTTGGATGTTGTTGGGCCAGTATGAGTGTAATATGGGGTCCAGGCACAATCAGGGACTGTACTGGACAGTTTCAAAGTATTAGGGGCATTTTGGTCAAGTTAGCTTGCGTGACCTCCATTTTATTGCATTCTTGCATAAAACCTCATATAGAGGATATATGCTAATAGGTTGTATACTTTACTTGTGTATATCCAGCCGTTATTAAGGATCGTTCGAAGTAGACGTACATTTTCGTGTTGCTGCATCTACTGTGAGACTCGGAGACGAGCGTTGTAGGAGTGCTAGTGTTGCGTTGCGCCTTTCATGGCTCAGAGGTAAGTACATATGTACGGCCTTTTCATATCAAAGTATGCGTAAGTGCTTGATGTTTCAAATGAATATTTGTTATATGAAATAGTATGAGAATGCATGTTTTCCACTCGAAAGTTGTTAAACTATTTTATTCATCTCCTTTGAGAACTCTCCGAAATTACTTGTGAATTGTTGACATCCTGATTCTAGTTATGTGAAAGAGAAGAAATAAAATACCTCTAATAGACTTAGGACGATGTACAGAGTACTGTTATTAATGGGAGGCGTCAAGCGATCCTCCATTTTCGTATGGCTAAGACCATTGAAGCAATGCTTCTTATTATTGGATAGAACGTCAATGTTCAAAAATCCGCCCCCGATGAGCCAAAAAGTATCAAGATATTGAAGCCAAGGGGTTTATAGAGCTATAGAGTGCTACTTATACTTGTAAGGGTCACTACGGTATAGGGGTGTCGACACTTAAGGCCTTTTAGCTAATGTTGTGAGCGGGGTTGACGAATGGGCTCCCTTAACGCTCGGGTGAAATAGGGTTTGATAGACCCTAGAAGGAACCCTTAGTGATTATTTCGTGATCCCTCTGTTTACATCGATCCTGCTGGTGGCTCTTGACACGCCTCAGCTAAATTAATCTGTGGATTGAAGTCAAAATTAAAAATTGGCTGCTTTATTAATGTTGTTTGTGGCATCTTGATATGCCCTAATCGGTTTGAAATAATTTGTAAATCTTGGCTACTCGTGAATTACTATCGTTATCAGTTCAAATAAACTTGTTTACTCTGGAGATCTCACAGAATACTTATGGTTTCTTAAAGTTATTAAACTGAGAGGTTTTGTTATTCGGTTACTTCCAGTTGTTCCAAAATCCCCAATATGTTACTATTATTGTTTCAAATCTTCTGTTTTGTTTCAACTCATGCTTTCGTGCCACTCGTTGCTTTACATGTCGTAGTATGTATTTACTCAGTTTTTACTGATTATTTCTTCAAAACTGCGTCGGCATTTGCCATTTTAAAACCGCAGGTCATCAATCAAGTTTGGGGAACGGGAACGCGGATCGAGACGAAGAAATTTAGCTTAAGTCAGATCACTTAGTAGATCACACACGATTTGTTTTAGATTGTACTTATTATTGAAATTTTGTTATGTACTTTGACCGAAATGTAAATTTAATAGTTAATAATCTACTTTTGGTTATCGATTGTCGCGTTAACCCTGAACCGAGATCCCGGGTCGTTTCATGATATATGTGGGAAGTCATACTACATTGAGAGAACAAATTATTCAGGAGCTACACAACACTGTAGTAGGTGGACATTCTGGCAGGGCCAGGACTTAAGAAGCAGGTTAAAACTTGGGTGCAAAAGTGGGACTTTTGTCAAAGAATGAAGGCTGAACATCTTCCCTACCCTAGATTGCTTCAATCATTGCCTATTCCTGACAAACCCTGGTCACACATAGCCATGGACTTTGTGGAGGGATTGCCTAAATTTGATAACAAAACAACTATTTTGGTGGTTATTGACAGGTTGTCTAAATATGGTCATTTCATTGCCTTGAGTCATCCATATGCAGCTGAAGATGTGGCTGACTCCTTTTTCCAGAATGTGTGCAAGTTGCATGGATCGCCCTCTTCAATTTTCAGTGATAGAGATCCCATTTTTCTGAGCCAATTCTGGAATACCTTATTCAAGCTTATGGGAACTCAACTCAGATATACTACAGCCTACCATCCACAGACTGATGGACAGAGTGAAAGGCTAAACCAATGCTTGGAGGTGTATCTCAGGTGCTTGACTGGTGATAGACCCAAAAAGTGGGCTGACAGCTTGAAAATGTATTAGTCTGGGACATCTTTTTACCATTGGTTTTAACCCTGTGAGAGTTGAGTTTGGCCATTTTCAGCTTATTTTCCACCTGATACGAGGCAGAGATTTATAGATCATGATTGCAAAATTTGAGTAATTTTATGCATACTTTTGTTTGTTGGATATGATCGCGGGTGCGTGTTATGATGTGCAGGTAACAGGTGCCGAAAAATGCATGAGATTAACTTGGATGGGAGGCAGCGTGTCAGGAAAGCTGAGCAGGAAAAGAGGAAAAAATGCTAAGTGGTGCGTTCAAACGCAGGAGCTGCGTTCAAACGCACAAGACTGGAGCAGCAGGAAAAATGGCAGAAAAATGGTTAAGTCCTGCGTTCAAACGCAGGCAGGCTGCGTTCAAACGCAGGAGTCAGAGACCAAAAGTGCAGAAAAGCTAAGTCCTGCGTTCAAACGCAGGCGTTGTGCGTTCATACGCAGGACTCAACACTCAAGAGAAGAATCGGCCAAGGGGTGCGTTCAAACGCAGAGGAGCTGCGTTCAAACGCATGGGTTCAGGAGCCAGAAGAGGAAAAACGGCTAAGGCCTGCGTTCAAACGCAGAAGGGTGTGCGTTCATACGCACTGCGTTTGAACGCAGGAAGTGTGCGTTTGAACGCACAGACGGGTTCCAGAAGCTTCCAGGACGGGTCTTTTCAAGGGTAAAACAGGAATTTCGTGCATCAGTTTTGGAGACTGTGGCAGTATAAAAGGAGGTGTCCCAGCACTGTTTTGGGGTTACGAACACATACACACTCACAGCTATCATCAGCAGCCAGTTTTCACAGCAGCCAGGAGTTGGAGCAGAGCAGGATTGGAGCAGTTTTCCAGTATCTTCAGAAAAATAACTAGTTTGATCTTTTCTCTTTTTATGAAACATTGTTGTTTTTAAATAATGCAAGCTAGCTAGACCTTTTGCCTAGGTTCTCGGTGAACCTAGGGTTTATGAATTCAGCAGACTTGGTTGTCTTGATTTTCAGATGCATGGCTAGCTAAGTCTTAATACAGGATGGTTTGTTTATTATTCTGTCTTTGATTTTATTTACATACATGAATTGCTTGATCACCCAGGAGTGTTACAGACAGGATCTGGTGCGCGAGAGTGACCAGTGAACGTTAGGAAGAAAAGACAGGATTTAGTACTCTGCCTTGATGGACCGAGAGGTGAAAAGAATCAGGGGACTAGCCCAGAAGCATTAGACCAACTGTTAGACGTTTAGGGGGAGACCGAGAGGAGAACCTGTAACCCTAGCAGACTTAGAACGAACCTGCAGATTTAGGTGGACCGAGAGGACCCGAAAATCTGCAGTCGAGTGATAGGTGCATGAGACCGAGAGGAGATTGTACTATTGGTATGCTGGCATAAACAAAACCACTGTGTGTTTCTGAAATCGAATATACTATGAAAGCTGGAAAGTAACCCTAGGGGATCCTGGAACCTAGATTTTCAGAATTATCGACTTTTACAACTACAACAACTTCTGCAAAATATTTAACAGAAAAATAAAATAAGCTTTCACTGTTTTTATTTATTACAATTTAGTAGAGTCAAATCCCAAACCTTCCTCCTTTTTACAACTTTGTGCCTAGTTCTAATTCTACTTAACAAAACTTAAACTGTTCTCGTGGGTTCGACAACCAGAGTCACAATTACATACTCTATACTACTTGATCGTACACTTGCGAAAAAGCAGATAGGTTTACGCTGTCAAGTTTTTGGCGCCGTTGCCGGGGAACGGTTACAGTTTTTGTTAAAGAGACATTAGAATAAGTCTCAGAGTTTTTCTTTTATTTTTACAGTTACTTTCTTTCGACTTACTGCTCTTGAAATCTGATTTTCAGGCTATTCTAGTTTATGCCCAGATTGCCCCGCAAACTGGTATCACCACTCGAAGATCCCGAAAAACTTTTCAGAGGGCAAATTCGCAGACACCGAGCCGCGATGTCTGAGCACGGAGAAGACACCACAACCGAAACAGGAACACCCACAGGACAGCCGCAACGTACTCCAGCACAGATGGCTCTTTACATTGAAGAGCTGATAGCAGCAGGTTTTGCTGCCAGGAACAATCAGAGGACTTATAACAGGTCCGGAAGGGCACTGGTCGAAAACTTTGAAGTCCCAACCGGAGGACATCAACCAGCTATTGTAGTGCCTCCCATTACAGCATAGCACTTCGACCTGAAATCATCCACCATTCAGACCGCCCAGACCCATTGTCCTTTTAATGGGAAAGCAGATGAAGATCCAAACGACTTCCTTGGAAAATTTGAGGATTACTGCAACAAGATTAAATATAGAGGAGTCGAAGCGGATACGCTAAAGCTGATTTTATTCCCATACTGTTTGTTCGGAACAGCAAAGGATTGGCTGGAGGCAAGACCACCGAGGTCTATCACTACCTGGGAAGGGTGTGTTGCTGATTTCTTGGCAAAATTCTACCCTGCATCCCGCGTTATCAAGCTGCAGAGTGAGATCTTATCTTTCAAACAGCAGATGGGGGAGACAGTGGTAGATGCATGGGACAGGCTAATGAGACTTGTGAAAAAATGCCCCAATCACGGCTTCGGGGACGCAAAGATTCTGCAGGTGTTCTACCATGCACTTGACAGGGAGAATGCAGACAGGATTGATAGGGAAGCTGGGGGTAACTTTTTATACCATGTGGATAAAGATGGAGCATACGAACTGATGAAGCAATTAGCCAAACAGGACACTCGCCTGTTTGATGACCGCAGGCTCGCAGCAGCAGCAGAACCAGTGGTTGATGACAGGATTGACAATCTCACGAAAGTGGTACAGGACTTAGTCAAGAAGGTGTATACAGAAAAGAAACCCGTGGCATCAGTAGACGAACCTGACTTTGACGCAGCAATTCTGGAGCTTCAGACCGAAGATGCCAACTATGTTCAGCAGCAGTGGGATCCTAGTCGCTACAGACCAGGCACACGTGACCATCGAGGGTTTCGCTACGGAAACCCCAATCCAGCAGTGTATGCACCAGGATTCCAGCACAGGCCACAGGCACAACAGACAGCTCCAGCTCAGCCTGCACAAGCAGCACCACAACTAAACCTGTCTCAGCAACATTTTGAGTCCTATATGGAGAAATTCAATAAGCAGTTGGAAACTAGATTCGCACAGATGGATTCATTAACTGCTGATGTAAGCCATATGAAGATCGCTATCCGCAACTTGGAAGTACAGAATGGACAGCTTGCACAGAACCAGGCAGAACGCGCCCCAGGGAATTTACCATCTAACACAGTGAACAATCCACGCGCTCAAATCAATGCTATCACAACTCGGAGTGGAATTGCACTGCAGGATCCACCGTATCCCAGTCATGCACGCGCAGAAAAGTCCAAGATTATTGAGCAGGAAGTGATTGACCGGGAAGACAGTTCAACCGTTAACCCTCAGAAAAGGGGTTCGGTCGAGCAGGAAGCAGAGCAGACGAATGAGGGTACTCAAGAAACAGTGCCAATTTCCAAGGAGGTTCCTTACCCTCTGAAGACACGCAAGAGAGATGACAGCAAAGACTACGCCAGATTTCTGGAGGTATTCAAGCAATTACAGATAAATATACCTTTTGCTGAAGCACTTGCCAAAATGCCTACTTATGCGAAATTTCTCAAAGACATCTTGTACGGTAGAAGGCGAATGAGTGACTTCGAAACAGTGAATCTGACGGCAGAAGCGAGCAGTTGTGTAAAAAATGGTCTACCACTGAAAAAGAAAGACCCTGGCAGCTTTGTTATTCCAGTAACCCTGGGCAGTGCATACACAGGAAAAGCCTTATGCGACTTGGGTGCCAGCATCAACTTGATGCCACTGACCATCTTCAAAAGTCTGGGAGTCGGAGAGCCACGCCCAACAAGAATTATGCTTCAAATGGCTGACAGATCCGTAAAACCTGCCTATGGAGTAATTGAAGATATCCTGGTAAAAGTGGGAGAGCTTATTTTTCCAGCAGATTTTGTGATACTGGATATGGAGGCAGGAGAGGTTCCGCTGATCCTGGGCAGACCTTTCCTGGCGACTGGTGAAGCCATTATTAACTGCAAAAGTGGAGAGCTGTCCATGCAAATCAATGAAGAAAAAGTAAAATTTAATGTTTTCAAATCTCTCCAGCTTCCCGACCACTATGGGCATGAAAACTGTTTTGCAGTAGAGGTAATTGATGACCTGGAAAGCAATGAGATAGAAGATTTATGGGAGGAATTTGAAGACATATTTCCAGATGAAACAGAAGAGCAACAGGATGAGCAGATCATGGGAACAGAAAGCTGGGTCAGGCTATACAGGGATGAAGGAGGCGAGCAGAAAATGACACTGGTCCCGTCACTCCAGGAACCACCAGCCCTGGAATTAAAACAGTTGCCAGAATACCTCAGGTACGCTTTTATTGGTGAAAATAATACCCTGCCGGTAATTGTTTCTTCTCTTTTATCTCAGGAACAGGAACAAAAGCTACTGGATGTACTCCGAGAGCATAAAGAAGCCATCGGATGGACAATTGCAGACCTGAAGGGAATCAGTCCCAATTATTGCATGCACAAAATAAGAATCGAAGACGGAAAGAAGCCAGTCATCCAGCCTCAAAGAAGATTGAACCCAATTATGAAAGATGTGGTACGTAAGGAGGTCATGAAGTGGCTAGAAGCAGGAATTATATACCCCATATCAGACAGCACCTGGGTGAGTCCTGTCTAGTGTGTACCGAAGAAAGGGGGTATTACAGTAGTGCAGAATGCTGATCAGGAACAGATCGCCCAGCCAACTGTCACTGGCTGGCGAATCTGTATGGACTATCGGAAGCTGAACGATGCCACACTGAAAGACCACTTCCCGCTGCCATTCATGGACCAAATGTTGGACAGACTAGCACACCATGCTTATTACTGCTTTCTGGACGGATACTCGGGCTACAACCAGATCTACATAAATCCAGAAGACCAAGAAAAGACGACGTTCACTTGCCCGTATGGAACGTTCGCCTTTAGACGAATGCCATTTGGACTGTGCAATGCTCCAGCAACATTCCAGAGGTGTATGATGGCTATTTTCTCTGATATGATAGAGAAAAATTTGGAAGTTTTCATGGACGATTTTTCGTTATTCGGGGACAGCTTTGAAGATTGCTTATACCATCTGGCCAGAGTTCTGATTCGCTGCAGGAAAACAAATCTGGTACTCAACTGGGAAAAATGCCACTTCATGGTTACTGAAGGAATAGTGCTGGGACACAGGATTTCCAGTAAAGGGCTGGAAGTAGACAGAGCAAAAATAGAGGTGATCAAGCAGCTGCCGTATCCAACCACAGTGAAGGCAATCAAGAGCTTTTTGGGCCACGCAGGATTTTACAGAAGGTTTATTAAAGATTTCTCAAAAATTACAAAGCCGCTATGTAATTTGTTAGGAAAAGAGGTGCCCTTCGTATTTGATGAAGCCTGCAAAGAAGCTTTTGATGTGCTTAAAGAGAGGCTGACGACTGCACCCATTATCACAACACCGGACTGGACCCTCCCGTTCGAGCTGATGTGCGATGCCAGCGATTACGCTGTGGGCGCGGTACTGGGACAGAGGAAGGACAAGGTGTGCAGCGTCATCTACTATGCCAGCAGGGTCCTGAATGAGGCGCAGATTAATTATGGGACTACAGAGAAGGAGTTGCTGGCAGTTGTTTTTGCCCTGGATAAATTCAGATCGTACCTGGTAGGCTCTAAAGTCATTATTTTTACAGATCACAGTGCACTGAAATACTTGCTGGAAAAGAAGGATGCAAAGCCAAGGCTGCTGCGATGGATTCTGCTGATGCAGGAAGTTGACGTCGAAATCAGGGATAAAAAGGGAGTTGAAAATGTAGTAGCTGATCATCTATCTCGTCTGGAAAAACCTACAGAAGAAGTGGTGCCAATTCAAGAAAATTTTCCATATGAACATATTATGAAGATCAAGACCAATAGACGGCCCTGGTACTACGCCATAGCCAATTATTTGGTCAATGGAGCACTCCCTGAAGATATCACCCCTTGGCAGAAAAAGAAATTTATTTCAGATTGCAGACAATATTTCTGGGACGATCCTTATCTGTTCAAGCAAGGGGCAGATAACATTCTCCGTCGATGCATTCCATGTCATGAAATTTTGGAGGTAATTCAGCACTGCCACTCAGCACAATGTGGAGGACACTTCAGCGGACCGAGAACAGCTCACAAGGTGCTGCAGTCAGGATTTTTCTGGCCAACAGTTTTTAAGAACTGCCATGATTATGCGCAGAGTTGTGATCGTTGCCAACGGACAGGAAATATCTCCCAGCGGAATGAAATGCCCATGACACTTTGGCAGGAAGTCGAGCCTTTCGACGTGTGGGGTATTGATTTTATGGGTCCTTTTCCTTCGTCTCTGGGAAACCTCTACATCTTATTGGCAGTAGATTACGTGTCAAAATGGGTGGAAGCAATAGCCTGTCAGAAGAGCGATGCGTCAGTCGTGGAAAGGTTCCTCAAACGAAACATCTTTACCAGATTTGGAACACCGAGGGCCATGGTCAGTGATGAAGGTTCTCATTTTATCAATAAAGTCTTTGCCAAGGTTCTAAAGCAGTATGGGGTGTCTATCCATAAGGTATCACTGCCTTATCACCCTCAGGCAAACGGGCAAGCAGAGGTGTCCAACAGGGAGATAAAGAGCATACTGGAAAAAACTGTGAATCCTGGACGCAAGGACTGGTCGTTAAAGCTGGATGATGCACTTTGGGCGTACAGAACTGCTTACAAAACCCCACTGGGAATGTCCCCGTACCAGCTGGTGTTTGGAAAAGCATGTCACTTGCCAGTAGAATTGGAACACAAAGCTTACTGGGCTATCAAACAGCTGAATATGGATCACAGTTTATCAGGAAATAAACGAAAGATGGCACTACTCGAACAGGAAGAATTCCGTAAAACTGCATATGAGAGTGCCAAAATTTATAAAGAGAAAACAAAGAAGTGGCATGACAACCGCATTCTACCAAAGAAGATAGAAATCGGGCAGAAGGTTCTCCTCTACAATTCAAGGATGAAATTCTATCCAGGGAAGCTGCGCTCAAGATGGTCTGGACCATTTATTGTGAAGGACATTACATCATGGGGAGTGGTGGAGCTGGAGAACCCGAGGGACAATACAGTTTTCAAGGTGAATGGGAACAGAGTCAAGCCATACAGGGATCCTCAGGAAATCATGGAGGTAGAGGCACTCTACCTCGACATTCCGTGATTACAGCAGAGGTAACAAAGTCGGGCTGTCGACTGTAAATCACAAGCGCTGGTTGGGAGGCAACCCAACATAGATTAGTTGTTTTTATATAATTTTTACAATGTTCATAATTCGAGAGAAAAGTGAGAAAGAGGGATTTAATGTTGAACTCAGTGTTTCAGGAAGCAGAGGCGTGCGTTCAAACGCAGAAGACATGCGTTCAAACGCAGCCCCACCAAAGGAGAGAAAAGCACTGGAAACGGTTAACACTTCTGCGTTCAAACGCAGAAGACCTGCGTTCAAACGCAGATCACAAAGAAAAATTTTCAGCCACCAAGTGGTGCGTTTAAACGCAACTCATGTGCGTTCAAACGCAAGATGACAAAGAAGAGGTGAAAAAATCTAAAGGCGTGCGTTTAAACGCAGATCCTGCGTTCAAACGCAGACCCAATCAGCAGAGAATTTCTAGAGAGACAAAGGCATGCGTTCAAACGCAACTCATGTGCGTTCAAACGCAGAGCATCCGAGATGCAGAAGATAAGCGTTGCGTTCAAACGCAACTCATGTGCGTTCAAACGCAACTCATCAGCCACAGAAAATTCAAAGAACGTTCAAGCACTGCGTTCAAACGCACACCGTGCGTTCAAACGCAGATCATCAGATCTTCAGATTTTCCAGAAAAATTAAGCAGTGCGTTCAAACGCAGGAGCTGCGTTCAAACGCACATTTGAGCGGGATCAAAAATTTCGGAAAATTATGAAAAATTTTGAAATTTTGGGGCCATTCTGCAATTTCTGAAAGTTTGCCTATATATACTGTACGGATGACAGTGACTCATTGTCACACAAGTCTTCCAGTTTTCAACTCTCTCTCTAGAAAATTCTCTCTGCCCTAGCAGCCGCCAGAGCAGTCTGCCGCCAGCAGCCTCCGACGACCACCGCAGGACCGCCAGAAGGTCAGGAACAGTGTGGGGGTGATCCAACTCAGCCGATCCAAACACCAACAGATCCACTTCAGAGAGATATTTCCAGATCTGCACCCGTAAGATTCACTCCGGGTACCCAGGTTCTGTCTTTTCATTCTCTTTGAGTATTTTCAATTTTTACTGTTTGCATCTTGAAATGGAGGTGGATCAACCTTACATGAGGCCGGATAGGGCAATTGCACCTTTGAATATCATAGACTGCCGATTACTTCGACCTAACCATTTCTGCGACCATCGGTTTGTTAACATGGAGGCTCACCGTTTCTTTCTGCAAGACAAAAAGATTCGGTATGACATACCCGCTGAGAGGACCTTTCCCCGTGATAGGGTAGCCATGGGGGATGAACTGTTCGAATTTACTGGGCAGGATCATTTTGGGGATTTGTTTACTGGGTTTACCAATCTGCAGGTCAGTTCTGTGCTGGCTAAGGAGATTTACAGCAATCTCCAGCAGTGCATGAACAGTGAAGACCAGTCAATTGACTGGATTTACTGCAGAAAGAGATGGATTCGAATCACCCCAGAGAGTATCCGAGAGAGTCTGGGTCTGGAGTTAGTGCTGGATGACTGTCAGTTCCAGGAACTGAGACGTCATCCATCTGAGCAGTTGAGTGAGCAGATCCTGACCACCCTGTGTGCTGGTGTACCCGGCGCTGCTTGGTACCACCCTGAGAGGAGTCCCTCCTACCGGAAACTGCCATCGACCTACCTGATTCGAGAGGCGAAATGGTGGACAGAGTGGGTGAACAACAGAATTGTGGGTATAAAACACTTTACCCACATTGATTATAATATTGCCCTGCTTGTGTACTGTTTGATGGCCCGTGAGCCTGTAAGCCTCCCGGAGATTATTTGTGAGTTTTTCCGGGAACGGAGGGAGACTCATAGCAAGAAGGGTTTGGGTCTTCTGGGGATGTTAACAAAAATGGCGCAGGATTATCTTGTGGTCATTCCTGGCGAGCTGAGAGATATTCGACCTGTTCAAGTACGCAAGTACAAGAACATGAGATGTGCGCTGCATGAGGCCGTTCACGGGCCTCCTGAATATGTCCAAGTGGACGATGATGATGATGTTGTTCCACCTCAGGGTGGGGGTGGTGGCATGCCACCACCGCCTCCTCCCGGTGATGGGGGTTTTCCAGCCTTACCAGGACCCTTCCCACTGCCCCGTTCTGCCAGTTCCAGCGAACACAGGCAGGCCGACCCTGACTTGGGGCAGTCCAGCAGAGGGGCCAGGCGCAGCTCTTTTGGGCGCCTGGAAAGGACTGAGCATGAGGAATGGGTCAGAAAGAAAATTAAGGCCCAAGAAAAAGTACAAAACTACCTGGTAAGGACTGTCAAGAAAATGGCCAGGGGTCTTGGCAAATTGTTCAAGACCCAGAAGCATATCTACCACGCTCACACAGCCGCCATGAGAGCTCATGAGTCGGCACTTGCTGAAATTCAGAGTAACATGCGTGGTAAGCGGTTTAATTTTCCAGACCGCTATTCTAGTGATAATTGTCCAAGCTGGACAATGGAGGATAGCCGGCCATATGATAGCTTCTCTGGCCATGACCCCACACCGAGCCCGGAACATGCAGACAGTGTAGGTGACCCCGGCAGACCCGGTACCCAGTACCCACCCAGGAGAGAGCATGCAGACCCAGGGGCCAGCAGTGCCCATCCCGGTGCCAGCCACGCTGGTACCGCTGCCGCAGCACGCCATGCTGCGAGGAAACGCGCCAGAGGGCGAACCCCTTCACCATCTCCCGAGCCGACTGACCAGTCTACTCTGGAGAACACAGATTCGAGTTACCGACCAGATCAGTAGAGTCGCGAGGACGCGCCACCTCTAGTGTGGGGGTGGGGAATCGTGTCCTCCTGCATAGCCATGTCAGCATATTTTTGTCAATTTTATTTTTCATTTTATTTTCATTTTTTGAGTCAGCACGTTTTTTATGTTGAGTCGACCCACCAACCTTTCTGACCTTGCATGATGATAAAAAAAAATAAAAAAAAAATATAATAAAAAAAAATAGGGAAAATTAATAAATATTTTTTCTGAGAAAGGGCAACTTAGGACCTAGAAACTGAAGAGAGTCCAATGAAAGAGTTTATGAGAGTAGGAAGCACCGTAGCAGGGATACTTCAATTTTTAGTATTTTGTGCACAATTTTCACGACAGGCTATCCCGGGTATTCAGGAATGTGGAAAGGAGATAACAGGCATACTTTTGACTTCTCTAGTGTGCTAGGCAGATTTGGTCTTTAGATAGTTGAATATTCTGTTTCCCGTGGAAACTGGTGGACTCTTGGAATCTGGGGTGGACCTTCGTGTAGAGTCGGTTTTATGTGGTACAAATCTGTAGCCTAAGCGAAGTTAGAGAATGTACACCACCATCCCTTAAGGTGGTTCCAAGAGAAAATCCTAAAAAGCCCACACTCTTAACGCTCTACTGCACAGTTGTAAAAAACAGAGGGGATTAAAAAAATAATAATAATAATATAAAAAAAAATAAATAAATAATAGTTTGTGCTTAAAGGAGAAACAACATAATGTGCTTCCATTCACATGGAAAATTTGGATTCAATCCAATTTAGAGCTTAAGAGGGAAATTAAAGTCAAGCCGTATTACACAGGAGTTGTGTCTCCCAGCAATGGGACAATTTGCAAATCAAACGCAATAACGGCTAAGAGGGTATGAAAACCTCAAATGACTTGGCGAAGAAAAATTATCTGTTGACTATAGATGCCTGGACCCTCAAAGTCAAAAGACGTGCTTTATCTTGGTTGGTTTGGTGGATGTTTGGGGATACCTTAGTGAATTTGTGCATAGGATCAGTTTATATCATTTCTTGCTACGTGTTGTGGAATTTCGAAATGAGCTTGTGAGGATTTGATGATTTCAGTTTATGACAGAGAGATTGCCCAATTTCAGAAAATTTATTTATAAAAAAAAAAAAAAAAAAAAAAAATTAGTTGTGTCTTGAGTCAGTTTGTGTATTCTGTATCTGAGTCAGTAGTCTATTGAGTGTTTTGGTCTGTGTCTTGAATCTGTGAAAGAAGGGAAGTATGCAATTAAAGTATGCAAAAATGGGTCTGCAAGGCAGTATGCAAGGGTCTGCTCGGGACGAGCAGAGATAAGTGTGGGGGTATTTTGACAGCTTGAAAATGTATTAGTCTGGGACATCTTTTTACCATTGGTTTTAACCCTGTGAGAGTTGAGTTTGGCCATTTTCAGCTTATTTTCCACCTGATACGAGGCAGAGATTTATAGATCATGATTGCAAAATTTGAGTAATTTTATGCATACTTTTGTTTGTTGGATATGATCGCGGGTGCGTGTTATGATGTGCAGGTAACAGGTGCCGAAAAATGCATGAGATTAACTTGGATGGGAGGCAGCGTGTCAGGAAAGCTGAGCAGGAAAAGAGGAAAAAATGCTAAGTGGTGCGTTCAAACGCAGGAGCTGCGTTCAAACGCACAAGACTGGAGCAGCAGGAAAAATGGCAGAAAAAT
Organism: Linanthus parryae; assembly: GCA_023055425.1. Taxonomy (NCBI): domain Eukaryota; kingdom Viridiplantae; phylum Streptophyta; class Magnoliopsida; order Ericales; family Polemoniaceae; genus Linanthus; species Linanthus parryae. The sequence goes on along the minus strand of JALGPY010000004.1, from coordinate 118,648,543 downwards.
GGTTAAGTCCTGCGTTCAAACGCAGGCAGGCTGCGTTCAAACGCAGGAGTCAGAGACCAAAAGTGCAGAAAAGCTAAGTCCTGCGTTCAAACGCAGGCGTTGTGCGTTCATACGCAGGACTCAACACTCAAGAGAAGAATCGGCCAAGGGGTGCGTTCAAACGCAGAGGAGCTGCGTTCAAACGCATGGGTTCAGGAGCCAGAAGAGGAAAAACGGCTAAGGCCTGCGTTCAAACGCAGAAGGGTGTGCGTTCATACGCACTGCGTTTGAACGCAGGAAGTGTGCGTTTGAACGCACAGACGGGTTCCAGAAGCTTCCAGGACGGGTCTTTTCAAGGGTAAAACAGGAATTTCGTGCATCAGTTTTGGAGACTGTGGCAGTATAAAAGGAGGTGTCCCAGCACTGTTTTGGGGTTACGAACACATACACACTCACAGCTATCATCATCAGCAGCCAGTTTTCACAGCAGCCAGGAGTTGGAGCAGAGCAGGATTGGAGCAGTTTTCCAGTATCTTCAGAAAAATAACTAGTTTGATCTTTTCTCTTTTTATGAAACATTGTTGTTTTTAAATAATGCAAGCTAGCTAGACCTTTTGCCTAGGTTCTCGGTGAACCTAGGGTTTATGAATTCAGCAGACTTGGTTGTCTTGATTTTCAGATGCATGGCTAGCTAAGTCTTAATACAGGATGGTTTGTTTATTATTCTGTCTTTGATTTTATTTACATACATGAATGGCTTGATCACCCAGGAGTGTTACAGACAGGATCTGGTGCGCGAGAGTGACCAGTGAACGTTAGGAAGAAAAGACAGGATTTAGTACTCTGCCTTGATGGACCGAGAGGTGAAAAGAATCAGGGGACTAGCCCAGAAGCATTAGACCAACTGTTAGACGTTTAGGGGGAGACCGAGAGGAGAACCTGTAACCCTAGCAGACTTATAACGAACCTGCAGATTTAGGTGGACCGAGAGGACCCGAAAATCTGCAGTCGAGTGATAGGTGCATGAGACCGAGAGGAGATTGTACTATTGGTATGCTGGCATAAACAAAACCACTGTGTGTTTCTGAAATCGAATATACTATGAAAGCTGGAAAGTAACCCTAGGGGATCCTGGAACCTAGATTTTCAGAATTATCGACTTTTACAACTACAACAACTTCTGCAAAATATTTAACAGAAAAATAAAATAAGCTTTCACTGTTTTTATTTATTACAATTTAGTAGAGTCAAATCCCAAACCTTCCTCCTTTTTACAACTTTGTGCCTAGTTCTAATTCTACTTAACAAAACTTAAACTGTTCTCGTGGGTTCGACAACCAGAGTCACAATTACATACTCTATACTACTTGATCGTACACTTGCGAAAAAGCAGATAGGTTTACGCTGTCATGGGCTAAGTGGCTAAGTCTAGCAGAGTGGTGGTATAATACTAATTTCCACACAACTCTGCAGTTTTCTCCCTTTGAAGCTTTGTATGGCTATAAGCCTCGACACTATAACTTTCATCAGCTGAATAAGACTGGAGTGGAAGCTGTGGAATCTTTTGTTCGAGACAGGGCTAAACTCCTACAACTACTGAAGGACAATCTCTCTAAGGCCCAGGACAGGATCGTGCATTATGCAAATAAGCATAGGACAGAAAGGTTTTTTCAGATGGGAGATTGGGTATTCTTGAAGCTTCAACCATACAGGCAGAACTCAGTACAAGTAAGAACTAACTACAAGTTATCTGCTAGATTCTATGGACCTTTCCAAATTCTGCAGGCAATTGGCAAGGTGGATTATAGATTGAAACTTCCTGAATAATCTAAGGTTCACCCAGTCTTTCATGTGTCACAATTGAAAAAAGCCATTGGAAATTACTCTGCTTCACCCACCCTGCCGGCAGTAGGACCTGATGGTCAGTTTCTGGTAGAGCCAGCTGCTATTTTGGACAGAAGGTTGGCTAAACAAGGTTCAATCTCTACTGTCAAGGTTCTGGTTCAATGGGTTAATGTATCACCTTCTGAGGCTACATAGGAGGATTACTAAGAATTGAAGAAGCAGTTTCCTCATTTTCAAGCTTAAGGTCAAGCTGCATTTCAAGGGGAAGGGTACTTGTCATGATTCTCAGAGGAAGGAGTGAAGTGCAAAGCATCACAAACTGTGGTTGTATAATGTGGACTGAAGTGCAAAGTCTTATAAACTGTGGTCGTGTAATATGGAGTAGCAGTAGCCGTAGGATTTGGGTGGTGATTTAATCTCCACCGTTGATTTGTTTTAAACATTGGATTCAAAACTTAAGCCGAACGATGTCGTTCTGCTTAAGTTGGCCAGCACAGCTGCCTCGTCAGCTTCTTCCTCCTCGCTGATTTGTCCATTCAATTCACTGGAGGCTGACGTGGTAGACCATTGCATAGTTTAGATACTTGCACTCGCCTACCCCTTGCTATATATGCTGGGGTTGTAAGTGAAACGTTATGATTTTTATGAAATTTCATTTGCCTCCTCTCATCTTCTTTCTCTGTGAGCCCTAGCTCACTTTCTCTGCAAATAAAAGAAATCTTCTCCGATTGCTCTGTGTTTTCTTTGTAATTCCGTACGGCGAAGGTGTTGTGAGTTTAGGGACCTCACATAATCACCATGGAGGGTTCTCTGAATTCGTCGAATTGAGGTCTGTTAGCATTTGGTGCGCCCATGTGGGGTGCCCAATGCAATTATCCTAAACTTATGGGTTTAGTAGAGACAAGCTCAAACCTTATGGGGTTAGTAGCAAGGACATCAACCCTAGGGGGTAACGTTGCAATTATGTATAAGTCTGTCTATATAAGGAGACAGTCTCCTACACATATTGTATGAGAGTCATAATAATATACACACTACTGTAGAGATCATGTGCTGATCATAATACAGTAAACCCTAGACTCTCCCTCTAACTAGCCTCCATTGGTGGAACTTGGGGTGGATTAGAGCTTTCGTCCCAGTGATTCGAGCCAAACTGTGGGAGCAAGAAGGGCACGTGAAAGCAAGCATCCTACGATCATCCGCTGTGCATAGGAGCTAAGGAAGACAAGGTAAACACATGAATCTTCCGCTAGAATTCGTGTTGTAGATCTGTATGTGATAGATCATGTTCGTCCTTCATTGGTATCAGAGCCTTAGGCTTGTTTTTCGTGCCTCGTTATGCGTTCCCGAATCAGTTAGAAAAATCGAGTTTCTGAAATTTCACAATCTGTTAGTGAAATCTATATGGTTAGATAGGGTTTTTCACGAGGATTCCAGAAATATAAATTTTGTAATTTTTGGACGAACAGATAATTAGTTATGAATATTTTAAGATTCGGAACTGTGTAAATCTGGACTGTTAGATCAGAGCAGTAAATTTTTTTTTCAAAACATGTTAAAATTGAGTTTTGTACACATAATCGGGATCAGGGTGAAAATACGATTCCAACGATATAAGGATCGCCGGAAACGGAGGCCGGGAAGGCGGCGCGTGGGCTTCACGCGCCCCCAACGCCGCCTCCACGCGCGGCCACGCGCCAATGGACGGCGGGTGACATGCTGACGTGGCGGGGCCACGACAGTGCTAGGCTGGCGTGGCGATGACGTGGCATCCACGCGGGTTGATGACGTGGCATGTGACGTGGAAGGATGACGTGGCAGCTAACGCCAGCACACGGCTGGCGTGGCATTCCACGTGGCATGCTGACGTGGCACTCGACCGACGTCGGCGCGTGTTGGCGCGTGAGCCCTCCTCCGGCCACTACTATATGCTTGGAATTAAATTTCCTATTTTCTGGGAATATTTCATAATTTTTGGAAAAACGGAAAATTTATTATTTTCCAGATTAATTAATTAGTGTTTAGCACACTTCCCGAGGCAGTTAGACGTCCTTAAACACACTGTTTTGAGCCCAGATTTTTTTCTGGAGACTTAGGAAATTTTTCCCTACCTTATGATATAGGAGGTGAGATACTAGGTAGTTGGGAGCAATTTTCGATCTTATTAGTTGATTGTGTTATTGCTTATTAATTTCCAGGTTTTATTCTTTAATTCTGGAAATTTCCAGAAAATTACAGTATGTTTATTTCATTATTATACATGCTGTTGTGGGTTGAATGGATGTGTTTGATGCATGGATGTGGCTTAGATGGTTTTTATATTTGGTTTTGGTTTTGGTTTTGAATATGTAATCAATTAAAATACGGCCTGCGTGTCGTGCCTCTCTACATACTCTATTGTCTTCTCTTCTCATCTAAATCGCCTATTAGAGGTTACTTCTTATTAGAAATAAGATAGTTAGTGAAGATTGAAGAATAGAAGTTTCAAGAGAGGTGGTCAAACCAAAAGCTATGGCGCGAGGTGCATGGAGCAAAGAGACGAACAAGGAAGCTTCAAGGAGCACTCGAGATAGGCGAGATCCATGAGGCGAGAAGTTCAAGACTTGCTCAAGACGTACTCTCAATAGTGGGAGTGCACCTTAGGGGCCACATCCATTGCATATTTATTTACGCTTGTGCTTGTTTTATGTTATAACTGCGTGTGATTGGATATAACTGTATAACCTCGCATGCTAAGGAACTAAAACAAAAGAGCTCACATGATTATACATGATTGAAACTAATAGGGAATCATAAGTGACGATATTTGATTCCTAGAATTGCTACTAGGTTTTGGTGGAATCCTTATGATGAACTGTGAAATTTTAATCTATGTATCATGTTATTTCGGAGCTAAGTAAATGCTAGTATTAATTTCCTATGCAACGTCTCAAGATCAATCGTGTCTAAATCGAAACTGTAAAGGCTAAAATGATGACAACAATGACATGATAAGCCGTCATACTATGTAACCATCCGTTGGACATAGGCTGTCGAAATACCTACAAGTATGGTCGAACCTGTGATGAATAGTTGTCACAGCAGCACATGAACATTATCTTTAGGCTAACCAATAGTGGGAGGCAGTCAAGATAATGTCATAGAGCATGCTATTCCAATGTGGGGAAATGACCTCATCAGCAAGTTCAAGACCACTTTGAGATTCAAAGATTGTAGGAATGAGCCAAATAAGAATCTTGGATCCACCTTAGCCATTTGCCTCATTAAAAGTTGTGAGTAATGACTCATAAATCCCACCATAAACTATCAAACTCAAATCATAAAAAAATGGCACTCGACTATAGTATCTGAGATTAGTACTCAACTATAGCCTCTGAGATTCATGCCGTTTATGATGAGATGTTTAAGTTATCCTATTAGCAATTTGTTGCTATCTCTGCCACGTTTCATGAATGTGCCATGAAAACGTTATATGACACACTTTGAGAGTGTCAAGATGTTTGGATAAGACCAAACATCGCTCCGTTCTAGGATCTAAGCAACCAAGTGTTTGCTAATAATACTAGTTCAACATACTTTTGAAGTCTAAGCAATATATGAGTGCTAAAAGACTGTGAATGAAGTATGATAGGCAGATGTAGTCCCTAGCCCGGTATTAGGACCGTGGAACAGGTGGGGCAAGGATAAGGGAATGTGGGCGAAATATTGGTACATGACCAATAGCCCAAGACAGGCAAAACGCAAAGGAGGAATAGGATGTTTTCCTAAGACTAGAAGGCCAGACATGGCACTAACTTCTCGTCTAAGGATCCATAAGATTATCTTTGAGGGAATAGCCACCAAAATTTGTTTTGGTTACAGTTTTACTTTGGAATTGGTCATGTTATGAATGGTTATGCACTCTTGATTTCTAGCATGAATAGCGCCTCAGGATCTTTGGATATCAACTCTAGGGTTGTGCCTTAAGATTCTGATATGTGGCGCGCTAGATTGTGACACACTACATCAGGAAAGGATGTTCAGGCTAGCTAAGGTAGGCCTGCTTGGAATATGTCCAAGGTACCCTTACATGTGTGTGATTCTTGCCTTACACGAAAGGCGAAAGGAAAACCATCCAGTAAAGCAGTAAGGATTATTGAGTCTTTACATATTATTCATTTTGTTATTGTGTTCCATTAAAAGTTAAAGCTAAGACATGGTGCTTACTGTTCCATCACATTCGTAGATTATTGGACGCATCTAAACTATGTGCGCTTGGGCCACATAAGTCTGAGGCACAAGGGTGCTTCAGAAAGGTATCTACAAAAGGTAGAAAACCGTCTGGACAAAAGGACATGTCCTTAGCCAGAATGAGACTGCGAGTGTCTATCTTAGCAAGAGCTATGTGATGGAGAGTAGTTAGGCAGTTGGCTATTCCCATGCCCCGCAGCAGAATGTTGTGGCGGATAGGAGGAATAGGATACAGCCTGAAGATGGCTTGATGTATGATAGCACGTTCAAAGTACATGTTCCCTATCTTGAGGAGACGCTTTGTTAAACGGCTGTCAAAGTACTCAACCAAATAATCACCAAGTCTGTAGCCACTACGCCCTACGAGATGTGGACCAAAAGGCAACCTATATGAGGTCACCTTAGGCCATGAGGATCGACAGCTTATGAGCTAGCTAAAATTTCCTATTCAGGGAGAAGCTCGTGGAGATGGCATTCTCTATGAGGAAGAGGAACCACTAGATGACACTCAATTCACCACTACTCAAGAGGAATATGTTCCTATGGACCTTGAGAACAGTGGGAGTGCCTTACCTAGTGAGCCGCCTATCGTATATGACGATAATGCTGAAGAAGAATCCTCTTTGCGTAGGAGCGCTCGTTGGAGCGTACCCCGTCGACGATTCGACATCGAAGGGGAAGACATGATAGTCACCACGCAAAATGATGATGAACCTAGGATATTGTCCCAGGATATTTCATCACCTGACAAGAAGGAATTTAGACCCTAGATAGAAGAAATGTATCTTCATGGAGTAACATATCTTCCCATAATATTAGGAGTACTCTAGGGGGTTGCGTATTCGAAACGCAACAGCCAATTAGTAGTGTAACGCAAATGGATTCACAAGATGCATGACTTCTCTAAGGAGATGCCCATAATTAAGGGATGTTCGTAGAGATGATGATCTCCGCGAGCATGGAGGAACCGCTAGAATATACCCTGTTCCTTATTCCATTATGGGGAATTTGTCCCTCAAGGATCCTTTGGACAGTGGGAGTGACTTTTTAAGCGAAGTGCCCATCCATAGGGGTGAGAGCAAATTATGATCCTCCAGTGCAAAGGAATTGCTCATAGGAGCATATCCCATTGACTGTTTGAGATCGAAGGGATGATCTTAAGGATCACCTTGCATAATCGATAGGATAGAATACTATGCCTTATTGTTCCCTAATTATGAAGAATGAAAAGTGATCTTTACAGGAAAAGTTAGAGTCTGTAAAGGACCAACCAAGTTTAAGGCTAGGTTGACTTTTCCGACTGGATGTTAGACTATTGGAAATGAGTGGATTTCCAAGGTCAGTCAGAGTGACACAGACGGAAGCATAGTAAGGCATATGACTTGCAGAGATATCGGTAATAGTTGTGATGATGGAAATAAGGCTCCATTCTCGATAAACGTAACGACTGAATTTCTCAATGGAGAAATCAGAGAGGTGATCTGTATGACTCGACCACAGGGTTTCGAGATGTATGATCAGATGCACAAATAGGTGCAAGCTAATTAAGTCCATGTATGGTCTTAACTAGTCCTCTAACTCAGCAGTATTTTATCAATGGATGAAAAACTGTTGCATATCACTCTCAGTAGTAGAGAGTAGATGATCATGTCACTTATTATCGATGACACACTATTTTCCAGGAGAGTCTAAGGACTATTTCACATCCACTATAGGGTGGTTAGCCTTTCAATTTGTGACGAAGGATATTAGTAGGGCGAGATGCATTGTCGTTCGTTCAAGAGGACTTCTTATATTGACGCATAAGGCGGACTACAAGAAGATACTCTGAACGATTCCATATTATGGACCCAATGCCTTGTGATACTCCTATAGCTCGCTGCAGGACTTTACGAGCCTGAATATGTTCCCTAGAAGACACCATACAAGATTGACCAAATGACCAAAGTGCCTGATGCAGTGTGAGTCTGCTATATACTATGGTATATACTGAGACCCCACAAACCTCATGTAATCGAAAGAGTGGATTTCAGGAAATCTAACTGAAGACACTAGACTGCAACCAAAAGGATACTCTGTACGAAGGATCACGTGCTATGACTATCGGAGATGACACTTCGACTAGCCAGCTATGCATGCTGACTAGGGTGGGGACCTAGATGAAAGTGGATCCGCCTCAGGCTATAGTCAATGCTAGATGACATCGCATGGGACTGCAGCATAAGTGTTGCACAATCGTATTAGACCGCTCCATCGATCATGGAAGCGAAGCACGATTGCCTGTTCTGTCACCGGACAGAAATATGTTTGGATAAGAAGGTTTCTGATAAGCTTATGAGCTGTCAACCAACCTGTAGTGCTAGCGTACGGTTGCAGTATTTTGATAAGGTCAAACATATAGAAAAGGGTACTGTTTCACAAAAGGTGAGATAACTACCTACAGAGTAACCTTGGAGTAGATCGACTACGGGACAAAATATAGGTTCCTCCCATTCCTAAAACCACATAAGAATCGTCTATGTGGATTGCTTTAGAAAATTTGGACTCGGTAGTCGATCACTGGCAATATGATTGATAAGCATGTGAGACATTGATAATTGGATTTTAATTGGATTTGTTCATGCTACATGTTGTTTCCATACGTGTATGATACGTTTACATATCCTGTATTAGCATAGGACATGTCGCGTGGACACTAGGTTGTCTCCCTCACACGAGCAACCGCCTTTACGATATCTTGGATAGTCCAGGTGAGTAGAAGATGAGACAGAATCCCGATAAGTGCTAGAAGCCTATGATATGATGACTCTTGTCATATGAGGCGCATGGCCTATGACAAGAGCTGGACATCTATCAATAGTGCAAGACCCTGTCAGACGGATTCATTTGTCGCATTGGAATAAGTTCCAAGGTGAGATTGGTTTATGGCCATTCGAGCATGGTTATTACCCCGAACCATGTATAGTCTGCGTAGAGAAATCCAGATGAGAGAACTGATTTCGATTGCATATGTGCAACACTCAATACTCGGGTTAATAGTCATATGGACTATTGGACTTACATCTGTATAGTGGTCCCTATGGGATAGGACATGTGCTCTAATTAGAGTCCAAACACTATGGCGCACATCTTATGAGATAACGCGTGCTGATGAGTGACATGAGGTGGCGAGTAGAACTAGTCCCTGAGATTCCTCGCCGTGTGAGCCTCGTCGATCATATAAGAATGATTGACACTGTATACCCGTAGTACTTTTATCCATGTCGCGGAGAGACGGTTCGGTGGTGCTACTTTAGCGTGACACCTCACGGCTATGAATGATTCGGCCTACCAGGACATTGCTAGGAAAGAAGCTGACTCCGAATCAAATCGACAATGGATGGAAAGGAAGATTCTAATTGCATCGCTCTTTATCACTTTCATTGGGACCACCTACAAGATCTTATGGGATCGTGCAGGATATGAATGTAATAAAGAAGATATAGACTCATTGATGCACGACCTTCGGGACAAGATAGGTGCTCATGGTCTATGAGATGACAATTGACAGAATCTGGGGGATACGAGAGATATATATGTACGTATTGCATTATTACTTGAGGTTGAGTGCGCCTGCTGCTAGCTCGTCTCGTATGAGTTTAGAGTATGGAACTCCCGAAATGCAGGTTCTCTCACAGTCACACACCAAGGCCACATAACACTTTGGCAGATGATAATAGTTGGAGATTGAGGGAGACTAGACCTACTGTATGTGTGCAACCCCACTGTGCAAGTGGGAGATGTTAGCATTTGGTGCGCCCATGTGGGGTGCCCAATGCAATTATCCTAAACTTATGGGTTTAGGAGAGACAAGCTCAAACCTTATGGGGTTAGTAGCAAGGACATCAACCCTAGGGGGTAACGTTGCAATTAGGTATAAGTCTGTCTATATAAGGAGACAGCCTCCTACACATATTATATGAGAGTCATAATAATATACACACTACTGTAGAGATCATGTGCTGATCATAACACAGTAAACCCTAGACTCTCTCTCTAACTAGCCTCCATTGGTGGAACTTGGTGTGGATTAGAGCTTTCGTCCCAGTGATTCGAGCCAGACTGTGGGAGCAAGAAGGGCACGTGAAAGCAAGCATCCTACGATCATCCGCTGTGTATAGGAGCTAAGGAAGACAAGGTAAACACATGAATCTTCCGCTATAATTCATGTTGTAGATCTGTATGTGATAGATCATGTTCGTCCTTCAAGGTCGAATTGCGATTTCGGATATGGGTTTTCCGGGATGGGTGACGGCGGTGGTCATGACTCCGTAATAGGGCACAGCGCTGGTGGAAAACGTGGATCTACATCGGAGCACATCGGAGTAAGAGAGGAAGATAGGGATTACATGGAGATATGAAGAACAGAATTAAATCGAGAGATATACCATACCAACTTTGGTCTGCTACCTTCTCCTTCACCTCCTCCACTTCCCTCCTGCGTATTCTTCCTCTTCATCTTCTTCAACCTTTTATCTTCTTAATTATGTTTTTTTTTTCTAAAATAAATGTACTATCTTTGTATTGCCAAATATACCCTCAGTGTATGGATGATGTTTAGATGGATACTTTTACCAGTTTCAATAAGTATGATTTATTGCAACTGGGGGATGCAATTAGCCTATTCTAGAAGTGGGGGTTGCAATGTGTTAGTTTCTCTATACAGGAGGTATGCATTAAGTAAGTAAGCCTATAGAAAAACTCAGTTCCGGTTAGAATCTGTCTCGATGACGGAAAAGAGAGGTGGTAGAACTTACTCAAAAATGTATATATGGAAAAATACTTGCAAAACCCAAAATCTCTCTCTCTCGTGTATAATTTGTTCCCTTGCGGATCTGTTGAAGATCAAAGAAAATCGGTTGAACATCAAAGGTAGCCTCTCTCTCTTTTTCTTCTTCTTCTTCATCTTCTTATTATTCATCTGATCTTCTTTGTACTAGATTTTTTTTTCTCATACTACAACCATGGTCGTCTCTTTTCCCTTGATGGGATAAAACAATACTATATGAGGGCTACGCCGAGCGATAGACTCCACGTACTGATCATTTAACTTGGCTTGATGTTTGCTTCAATCAAATTATTAGTTTATGTGCGTGTGTGTGTGTTTTAATCGATTAGATTGTGCAAACATATACCAAAAAGAGAACAAATAAGAAAAGAATGAAGAACAATAAGATTAAATGTTTGCAAAAACATCTCAGCATTTAAATCAGCCTCTTCATACGAGACATCTCTTCGAAGTTAACCAATTTATAACAATTATATAAATCAGCCTCTACATATGAATTAGGGGTGTTGGGGGGGGGGCGGTTTGGGCGGGTAAAACCTAAATTTATCCCCAACCCAACCACATCAGGTCAAAAAAATTGATACCCAAACCTTCCCAAGTAATCGCTAAACTCAAACCTAACCCACTATTTCGGGTCAGTTCGATTCAGCTCGGTTTTGGCGGGTATTTATCAAGAAAATATAGAACATTCAACACACGATGAATGAACATTGATTAAAAAGTCCTAGTCGCTTAGATAATATTCAAAATAATTTCTACTAGAATAATACATTTCTTCCAAGCTGTCTAATATTAATGTTCATGTGACATTTTGGGAGTATCCGACGACTTGAGAAAATGAAATAGTTACATGTTTAAGGGTTATTTGCATATTATATGTCAATATGATGAAATGCTTATAAATGATTTTTTTGTGCACGAAGATATCACTAGTGCGATCAAAGATTATTAAGTTATATTATATTATTATATAATTGATCATTATGATAAATATGTTGGATTAGAATTCTATAGTTACAAGTATAAAAAAAAGAAGAAGATATTATTTTGGGCGGGGCGGTTTGGGGCTAAGCAGCCAAATTATTTTAATACCCATAACCAATCGATAATGGGCGGGTTGAAATTTTTTAACCTACAATCAATTGTTCAACCCAATCCTCTTTATATATTGGGTAGGTTCGGCTTGGACCGGCCGATTCGGGCGGGTCGCTCAGGGTTTTGAACACCCCTAATATGAATTAAGGAAGTAACATCTACTCAAAAACTAAATTTCAGGTTGGGGTCAAACAGTATTCAGCCTCCAATTAGTGCTTTGGCCTTCGCCTTTGTGCTGTATATGGTCCTGCGTAGGCCTATCAATGGGCCGGGTTTCAAAACTACCCGACCCTGACCCAATAAGGACCCGACCCGTAACTTGTAGACCCACATCCAACCCTGCATACTCAGGCCCATATAGTCACTGACCCTAACCCGACCCTGACCCGATGGGTCAGGCACCAGACCCGACCCGATCCTAAATACCTTACACAATTAGATAACAAAGCAACTAATAGACAACAAAGCAACTAATAATATATCTGCGTCTACTAAAATAATCAAATGTCTGCTTATACTAAAATAATCAAACATTAGCACTTAAAACAGATTCGAAACACTAATTTGAACTGGAAATCGTACACAGTTGTTTCCTCCATTTGTTTCAGAATTTGATGATTGTTGTTTTAGTCCGAAATAGATAATTGAGAGATCAGACCCAATTGCTTAATGCATACACTTATAGTAAATCTAAATTCACATGTTAATCCAAGCTAGCAACTATAGAGGCCTGGAAAGGCTTCATTGTGTGAGCAATATCTCCCAAAAAAAAAGACTAATTGTAAGTAGTTGAGGTTATGTTCTCATCTTCATACCCAAAATTCAAAGGAAGTCAAATCTCATTCTGCTTCAGTTTTTCAGGTAAAATCTAATAACCGGAGTCGCTAATTTTCAATTGAAAACCCCCATTGTTTGGATTACACAGTCAAATTGCACGAAACAACAATGCATGGAACAATTTTAAACCAACTTCAGAGTTTTAAATGTACAAACACATCACTCTGAAAGAAGCATTGCCAATGCATCATCCACACAATCAAAGAGAACAATTTTAAGTAATCTTGAAACCAAACCCTTAACTTTTCAAGTAACTGACTAAAATCTAATCGGAGAAACAACAATCTTAAGCATAGAACAATAACAGCTAAATGCAAATCATGCCTTCGGAAACAGAATCCAGTTAAAGCTCTGCTGCTCTATAAATGTGAACATCACTAGCTAACTACGGAAGCTGTTTATTGACAAATCACATACATTTATTACACACATAATCGCCCCGTAACGGTGTAGAATTCATGGAACTACAAAACCCTAAAGGAAAATTGAAATGATATCAGATTACCATACAAACCCCGGATATCAAGAACTGATTCACTCAATCACATTCCCTGAGGGAAGTAATGTTAGTTAAATGAATCAGTTCTCGATCTCGGCGATTCATTCATCGTCTCCATCTGCTGCCCAGCCATTCTTTCATCGGAATGCTATATAATAATGTTGGAGAGTATTATATAGCATATTTATCAAGAATATATTATTTTTCCATTAATTATTAGTTGTATATTTATTCTGTTTATGTTCTTAATTAATTTTTTTTCACAAAATATTTAGTATTCTCTTGTATGAAGGATATTTTTTTTAATCACTCTTAACAGTATGTAGTTGTTATTTTTTAGCCTTCATAAATAAATAAAACTGAAGTACCGACATATGGTATCTATTTTTATATTTAAGTTATTAACTTAACTTACAGGGGATAATATTAATTGAGTTGAATGTGATAATTATATTAATTTTTCTAGTTTGATGGGCTACTCCGAATTCAACCCTAACTCGAATTTGTTTGTTCGAATTTGGGCTTGGACGGGCTGGCGATGCTCCTAAACCAGGCTGGGCTTGGGCAACTTCGATAGAATTCGGGCTTGGAAAAGGGTATCAACCCGCCCAGCCCGCCGAGTTGCAATCCTACATGCAAAATTCTCGAAGCACCCATTGTTAAACTAAGAGGTGGGCTGGAATGAACTTGGGTTGATTACGCTGAAAGGCCCACGAGTTGGGACCAACAAACCTGAGCCAGCCTTTTTTCGAATTGAGAAGAAAAAAAAGAAATATACTCGGGGTTCTTCTTCCTCGTAAACCCCCTTCTGAACCCTGAATCGGCGGAATCGACGACTTTGATTCATCGTCTCCATTTGCTGGCCGGCGATTCTTCATCGGAATGGATAAGGATCAGCGGAGGAAGCTCGGGAGGCTACATCCGGATAGAGATTATCTTAATATCAGCCGAAATCAACGGTAGGTCTTCATTGCATTGGCTCTTGTTTCTCCCGATTTCGTGGGTGTTAGTTTTTGAGGTTTTCTGAGTTGCTATATGTTTTTGTACGGGCCTGGCCTACTTCGATTTGGAAGCAATTTGTCAGTTTTTCCGGATGATGACCTGACGAGACGAGGCCGTGATTTTTTTTTTCTCGTCGTCTCTTACATGGATGATCAGACCCTCTCCAAGATGAGAACCTTTTCCAGGTGGTACTCCGATTTAATCCCTAGGGTTTCTTTACTTCGTGCCTCCATCTCAATCCCATTATTGTGTTCTCAAATACAACTCGTAGAGAGCTCACAACAATGCATGGACATTCATTCCCGTTTGTTTATTTTGGTTCAATGAAATAAACAAACAAACTCAAATACAAAATTAGAGAGCATAATTAGGATCCTGGGAACATTTGTGACAGTAGAGTTCATGAAAATTTGACCCATGATGATAGCATTAGATTAACCATGGATAGTCGTAGCAATGAACTTTGGTACGTAGTTAAGGGGATTAAACCCTCCAGAGCTCCCGGAAGTGATGGCTACCAAGTTGTCTTCTTGGTCTAGGAGCACGCTAACGCAATAATAACCGAAAGGGTATGGAGAAACATAACTTATATTGCTTTGGAGAGAGCTTACAACTCTTAGATGGTTTGGAGCAAATGAGCCCCTCTCCTTATATATAAGTTCCCACCCATTAAAGGATCTAGAGATCATCAAATCTAACAACAATGATTGAAGACCTGGAGCCTTCTTCCACTATCTAGCCTAAGATATTTACAACTGATAATTCTAGAGCTTCATACACACTTATGCATCCTTACATTGTGATAAGCTTCTAGAAAAAAGGTGCAATAAAGTGGTCTAAGTGGGCTCCGACACATCATAGGCCCAAAGCAGCCTAACTTCAAGTGGGTTTAAGTGTCATGTGTTTGTCCATAGACATTAGCGAAGAAAAAAATCAAGTAATTTATGCGGCACATGACACTTGGTTTAGATAGTAAAATTATCACCATGATCATGTATTGTGCCTCCACCACTTCCTTGTCTGTTATATGGAATGGGAAAATATTGAGTGACTCTAAGCGTGATAGAGGCCTTATACTCTAAGGTTTAGTGAATTTAAGCCTAATAGAGGCCTTAGACAAGGGGACCCATGCATATGGAAATAACTCGTGACAACGTTATTTGTATTTACCGTGAACCTAGAACAAAGTAGATAATGCTTCCACGGCTGCAAGCAACAGACCACGACCGTCATCTCCTTCTCTTGGACCGTGTACCGCCTATCCGCGCTATTGAGCTTGGGAGTCTCAAACGCTATGGGATGTATGTCCTGCATCAACACCCCTCTTATAGCAAAGTCTGACGCATTCGTGTGCACCCTGAATGACACTTAAATCCGGCAGCTAGAGGATCCGCTCTTCCGTCACCGCTTTATTCAACTCCGCGAATGCCTCCTCACACAGAGGAGACCACTACCACATAATTCCTTCTTGAGAAGGTCCGACAATGGTGCTGCCTTTTCCTAATAGCCCTTGATGAAACAACAATAATAATTGACCAACCCCAAGAAAGACTATAGCTCTGTCACCTTCATAGGGCTTCCCACCCCGATATAGCCCATCATGGTAGCTACTTCTTGTACAAAGTCGGGAGTTAACAAGAAAGTCGTTCTCCACCCGATTCTACCCCTAAGAAGAGACGATTAGACGGTGACCCTGAGAATGTGCACGAGGGTGTGTAGGAGAATGCGTATGAAATGGAGTTTGACGAGGGATAGGGAAATGAATGCCCCGTCTTTGAATTATCCCGTTCTCCGACTCTACATAAGTTGAGTCGTGTGATGCCTCCAATTCCTAAGGCTCGAGGAGACAGGGTAAGAAGATATATGAGGTGAAGAAGGCAAGTGACGTAAATGACGACAACTTATGTAGTTTTCGTTTTGTATGTCACAGTGCTCATTATGACAACATGAGAAACAATCCCTTGAAATACAAAACCAACACCAAGAAAGCATTACCCCTCGATGAGATAAGGAATACCTTGACTTTGAGGGAATGAGAGCAATGATAAAAGAGAAATCTAGTTTAGCACTTGCCCGTGAAATTATAATGAATGCTCGACATGTTGAGTGTGAGTGTGGGACTGCAGATGTCAAGGATGATAAGGTATTTCATGCTAGAAGACATTATTTTGTCTTAACACCAAGAAAATAGTCGAGGCCTTCAAGTAGCCACCCTTTACCAGTCCTTGTAAGCTTAGAGATACTCTAGATAAACCAACATTGTCGAGGAGGTATGTGAGTTATGTTTCCAGGGTGTACCTGGGTTTAAGTGGATGAGAGCCCCGAATGTTAAGAAATGGAAAATCGATAAACAGTTTCTCCTTCCTGAAGCAAGGTGGCTCGTCGAGTCGTTGGAGTGTTGGGTGAAGGGGATCTCTTCCAATAGTTACATTGATCTTGATGTTTGCATGATGGCCTATTGTATATACAAGGGCTGGAGGATGGAAATCCCTAGGAGCGTTTACTTTAGAGAGAGAATGGTCAAATGCAGCAAAAGAGGCTGTAAGTTTTCCTGAAGCCCGGCACACTGAAAGGGTCCTTTTTCCGAACTAGAAGGGGTGAAAGTGTCGTTCAAACAAACTAACGAGATGAAATTTTATTTTACCTCAAAGAAGAAGAAAAGGCAAAAGGGCAAAAAGGGGTGGGGCCCAGAAAAGAGAAAGGGCCTGTGAAAACCGAACTAGAGTTTGGCCCAAATTTCAGTGACGTGTCTAACAAGGGCTATGCCAGCCCAAATCTGTACAAGTCGACAAATCCACCTACCTACTCTCTCACATGATTCGGCCAGCTTCTCTAGAGAGAGAGACATCGAAATCAACAAACTACAGAGAGGAAGAGCAACAGAGGGAACAACACTTCTTCAGGATCTCCGCTTATTTTCTCGCATTTTAAAATAATAAAAAAGCTCGAGAAACTTTGGCTTTGCCCTCCCTCTTCCTTCAAGAGCCACCTTCTTCTTCCTCCTCTAGGGTTTTGACCATCTTTATTTATACACACCTTCTGTGACGTTCCTCTGCTATTTTTTAGAGGGAGAAGGAAGAAGAAGAAGAGCTCATGTCAATGGCGTCCTCTTCTTTCCTCAGATCTACCTCCTCCGTTATCGATGCCTCTCGCCTCGACGCCTCCTCTCCGTCCTCCATGCTCCGCCCCTCTCACCAGGTACTTCCTTCTTCTCCGATCGATTCAACAGATTTTCCTCATCGGAAATTGTATTAGCTTCATCACCGTTTAGTCAACGAAAATTGAACGAGAGAGTGTTCTCTTATGTTTTTGTTTTTGTCATAATTGCTTCTGTGTTGAGCAATTGAGTTGGTTGTGGCGTTCACACCTTGCGATCTATTGTTTTCACTGGAAATGTCATTTATCTCGTTTTTGCTACTTTATTGGACTCAGGTGGCGTCTGTCGGTTTCAATCGCGGTTTGAATTCAGGCAGTGTTGTTCCTAGCAAGTCGTTTTCATCGCGGTATGATAAATTTATGATACCTTTTGATGTCAGCGTGTGCGATTTCATTGTGTGTGGTTATTGGTATTGAAGCTGTATATTTTTGTACAGGAAATGTACTGCGAGGAGCATGAAGCCGATCAAAGCTACTGCTACTGAACTACCTCCAACTGTTCAGAGTAAGAACAGAAATCGTAATTTGTATTTCAATTTCACACTTCTACTGTAAAAAAAAGAGTGTTCCGTGTGCTTACATGTTTACTTTTTTTCTTTTCAGGATCAGGAAGCAGCGGGAAGACCAAGGTTGGAATCAATGGTACGTTTTCGGTCATTTACGGAATAGTTTTTGTTGTTACTACGCAAATTATTCATAAGTTATGTTACACTAGCACATTATGTAATGTATGTCATTTGATGTTTGTAGCTCGATCAGATTATAACAGCTCTTAAGTTATTAAGTTGTTTCAATGAGATTAAGAAGTAACTAAGTAGGTATTTGTTTTGCTGCTTGGAAGGACTGTCCTAGTGAAAACTACTATAGTGTATGTATCCCTGGTTCATCAATTTAGAACAATTTGTCAAGAGTTTAAGAAGTAACTAAGTAGGTCTTTGGTTTGCTGCTTGGAAAGGCTGTCCTAGTGAAAACAACTATAGTGAATGTATCCCCGGCTCATCAGTTTAGAACAATTTGTCAAGAGATTAAGGTACTTATCACGCAGTAGCATTTTGCTGATTATTCTTTTCCTTATAGAAATTGCAACCACATCTTTTTCCATAATCGAGACTTCAAGAAGTAAAATACAGGAGTCACGAAAAAACAGAGCTGATTGTCAATTCACTTTATGTTTTACGTATGTTTTTTTGTTTTCTTTCCCAACTTCTCTAATAATAATTCTCATACCAAAACATAGCAAAATATAAAAGAATAATAATAGTATACTCTGTAGGTGCAGCATCCCTGATTTTAGTTGTTTCAGATGATCGTTGCGTTTTAAATTTTATTAGTAATTTCAAATAACTGCCTTAGTTACCATATCCAACATAGTCCTTTTCAGTTGATAGGTTCCATAATTTAACAGCTACTTTCTCTGCTGGCATGCTTGCTGTTTTATGGGGTTTATCTGAAAAAGAAACTTCAACTGAAATTGCAATTTGGAGGCCCATAAATTT
The DNA here is from genome assembly GCA_023055425.1 of Linanthus parryae. Lineage (NCBI taxonomy): Eukaryota > Viridiplantae > Streptophyta > Magnoliopsida > Ericales > Polemoniaceae > Linanthus > Linanthus parryae. Next base: position 118,629,576 of record JALGPY010000004.1, on the reverse strand, counting down.
AATAAAACAAACGGACAAGCAATATCTGAAGTTGGAATCTCCAGTTATCTCTTCACTTCTTTTTTATTTTACCACACATAGTTCTTGCTAGATCTTGTCTGTTGCTTTTCGGTGTACTGACATGCTCAATATGTTGCAGGATTCGGACGTATTGGGAGATTGGTATTGAGGATAGCCACCACTCGGGATGACATTGATGTTGTTGCAGTCAATGACCCCTTTATAGATGCTAAGTACATGGTATGAATATCAGTTAGCTACTCTTGTTGTCCAGTACCTCTCTGGCCATCTCAATTGCTCATTTGGACTCTGCATATCTCAAAAGTTAAATTTTAAATAACCCAAATCACACTCTCGGAATCGATCCCCAAATCACCGGTTCTAAAACAAAATAATTGGAACTTGTAATTAATTCAAACCTTAAACAAAATTTGAAGTTTGAGCCCTCGAAAGGCAGTTGAGTGAGAGATGGGAAGAGAAGTGAAATGAAATCGCTTGTTCTACTTCAACATCCAGCAAGTCAACACCACCATCACATCTCCACCAGCGCTTCCATCACCACGAGCTAAACTCATTTCACTCCAACCAATTTCGATCCCACAGTAGAGAAGCCGTATTTTTGCTGGAGCTTCCATGGCTTCAGTCTGGAGACTCTGGAGTTAGGGTTCTATGTCATCAAATCCAGCATAAAACAAACACCTAGTCCGAGTATGATACATTGAAGGAGGTGCCTTACTCTTCGGCGCCTAGGAAGGGTCAATCTTTTTTGGTTTGGTTTGGTTTGGTTTTGCTGTTGTTGGTGGGGGTAGCTGCAGTCGTCAATTTGATTGTTGTTGGTGATAATGGTGGTTGCGTCCATGGTTTTTGGATTTGACAAAGCACTTGCAGGGCAGGCAGAGAGAGAGAAGTGGCGATGCTTGGATACAATTTTTCATGGTGCTGTTGTTGGCGTAGCGATGCTTGGTTCCCAATTTTTTATGGTGCTGTTGTTGTGGTACTGGTGGCGGTGGTGTTGGGGCAGGTCTAGTTGGGTCAAGAGAGGGAAGAAGACTAAGAAGATAGAGAGAGATGATAGAATGTTTTTGATCTTAAATAGTGAGTTGTGAATTAAAATAACTCATGAAGGTTAAATAGTAATTTACATACTTTTGTTAGGACGAAAATCATTAGTAGGGTATGTATTCTGATTTGTCATGCTACGGTGGTACACATTGTTGAGCCAAAACATAGGGGTATACGTGTGATTTACCCGTGTAATATCCATGTCTTTCATCTTCAACCAAGTGAAACTTCTCAAAACCGACCTGTCTGCACAAAACACAACTTATGCAAATGGGCATAGTTTTAGATGCTCAGTCCTTCATGAAGGATTAAACGTCAGTTAATTATGTGATATATTCCACCTTGAACTGCTATGCACTGGCCACCGAGTGTGGAACTGCTGATTAGGACATTGAACCTTCCGGTAATGATGGTTGTCACTCCCCATGCCACATTGGATTGATATGGATTCGGAATCTTACTATTTAAGGAATTATATGGTCGTCAATATTTACTTGGTTAATAATTGAACTGTTACAAACAATTGACTGAAGTTTCACAAACAATTACGTGTCTGAAGTTAAAGAACTTTCATTCCTTTTCAGAAATATTTCACATTGGCTCAAATAATAACATCTATCTGTTCCCTCCATGTACGAATTCCAGCTGTGTGGTAAACCATGAAAACTGTATTTTTGACAGAAATCTGCTGAGAGAATAGATTCAATACAAATGAAATATCCTTTAGTGTTGGTCTGAGGTGCATACAGAGATTTACTTTTGTAGTCTTAAGAGTTGTTGAGAACTTGTAGGGGCAGTCAATCTGGAGTCTTCTGAATTACTGTGCGATTAATCTCTGATTCAAACTGCCGATGGACTTGCTAGTAATCTACTTGTACGTCATCCTGGGGTTTGTTTAGGGTAGAGTGGCCTCCCTTGTTTTGCTGGATGCCAGTCTCAAGTTACTTTGGAGATATCATGGCATTTCTTGATGCAACATATGTCCATGCTTTGTTTAGGTTAGATTTTGGTTTAAAAATCTGACTGGATATGTAGCTACGAGTTATTAGTTTTCAGTCCTTGTCCAGCTAATAATTTTCCCTGAAAGCACGATAACAGTTTAAAATGTTTCACGGGGATGCAATTTGTTACTAAAGCAAAGTTCTCAAGGAATTGATTGTATTTATGTTGAGTTGTAAATCATGTCAGCTTTATCAACAATTTGAATCTTACATGGTTTCCCGCCACAATTATCTTGTCATCTGAATTTTCAACTCTCATATGTAAGCTGGTTAGACTGTTTTCTGTTTGGGGCAATCATCATTACCTACAGTCCTGGATAGTTAGTGGTTTTAGTGGACTATATGTTTCCTTTCAGGCTTACATGTTCAAGTATGATTCTACGCATGGAGTTTTCAAGGGAACGATTAATGTCTTGGATGACACCACTTTGGAAATCAACGGGAAGCAGGTTAAAATTTCAAACAAAAGGTACCACATTGAGACTATCATCCTCTGAAAATAAAAATACAACTGTTTTCTGCAAATGCTTTCAAATAACCAGCTTTTGCTCCTAGTTTGCTAACATACATTTGTCGACGTGCAGAGACCCTGCAGAAATTCCTTGGGGTGAGTTTGGGGCTGACTACGTAGTCGAATCTTCTGGAGTTTTTACAACAGTTGACAAGGCTTCGGCACACATAAAGGTTAGTCTTCGCAGCTTGCTAGTGCGGGTGCATTTTGTTATCCTGTTGCGTCTTTATAAGAATTACTACTGTCATTGTGTTTGCATCTATGCACCTATGTACCTCTCATGTGACGTTGCTCCATTGTGTAGGGTGGTGCCAAGAAAGTTGTGATATCTGCTCCGTCACCAGATGCTCCCATGTTTGTCGTCGGGGTAAATGAGACAAAATACAAGCCAAACATGGATGTTGTCTCTAATGCCAGTTGCACAACAAATTGTCTTGCTCCTCTTGCCAAGGTTTGTTTGCACAATACTTTCAAAATGCTTCTCTGAACAGTCATAACACTCTTTTAGCTCTGTTAGAACTTTCCTTTGTACTGTTTAGTCTATTAAGTAATCACGACCCTTTATTTTATGCTTTTTTTTGCATGCATTTTCAGGTGGTTCACGAGGAGTTTGGAATTATCGAGGGTTTAATGACTACAGTGCATGCCACTACAGGTCTCTCTCTCTCTCTCTCAAACATTCACAGACACTGTCACACCACTCAGACAGTGTTTTCTTACTGTGCTAATGTATCTGCTGGCAAGTTGCTCATCAAACTTTATGTACCTTCTCAGCAACACAAAAGACAGTTGATGGTCCCTCAATGAAGGATTGGCGTGGTGGCCGAGGAGCTGGACAAAACATCATCCCTAGTTCAACTGGTGCTGCAAAGGTATGATGAGCTTTCAGTTCACAATGAAGAGTCTCCTTGCACCACTCCAGTACTTAATATTCTTGTTTCGGGCATTGCAGGCTGTTGGAAAAGTCCTTCCAGAACTTAACGGAAAGCTCACAGGCATGGCATTCCGTGTCCCAACTCCTAATGTTTCTGTCGTGGATTTAACTTGTCGGATTGAGAAGAGTGCTTCCTACGATGACGTCAAAGCTGCCATAAAGTATGCTCACTTTTCTCTTCTTTTAACTCAGTTTACATGTTAAATGTTCTGTCATCCCTCCTATCTTGTGATAATTTTTTTGTACAACATAAACTTGAGCATGTACTATGTGATGTAGACTTGTTGCTGATATACCATGAAAACAGAAAATAGTAAAACGGAAGTGAATCTCAGCTTTACTTTGTCCTTGCATTTAGGTATGCGTCGGAAGGTCCACTGAATGGCATTCTTGGATACACAGATGAGGATGTTGTCTCCAATGACTTTGTTGCCGACTCAAGGTATTTCTATCTCTCTGACTAAACCAAACGTGTAAAATCTCTGTTGATGTTCTGTTAAAATTCTAATCCAAAAGATAGCAACCTACCAGCAAATGTAGAGTTCACCTTTTCTCCAGTCCCTGGGACATTGGCTATTATTATCACATTGGCTATTGGAGTAACATTTCCTGTAGCTCTCTTTCCATTTTCACGCCCTTAACTTGATTTAACAGACTCGTTACAATAATCAATAAAGGGATGGGCCCTGAAATGCCTAATGTAGGGCTAGATTTATGCACGTGTTTTGACATTTTTATCTTGAATTTGTTGTTGTTCACGTCAGGTCAAGTATATTTGACGCGAATGCCGGAATGGGTCTTGGGACATCTTTCATGAAGCTTGTGTCGTGGTATGACAACGAGTGGGGTTACAGGTATTACTTTCATCTCAGAAATATGCTAAAAATTACAACCCTTCTTCAGCCCCCCGAGGTGAATTGATATTGAACTGAGTTATTTGGCATTTGTTGCAGCAACCGGGTTCTGGATCTCATAGAGCACATGGCATTGGTCGCTGCTGCCAACTAAGAAATCCATTAAGGGATTTCTGGATTCCATTTCTAGAACATTATTATATCAGTTTGAGTTACTTGGCAACCTTGCTAGTGTAATATTTTTGGCTTGATTGTGAGAGTTTTGGCACCTTGCTTTGGACCTCATAAGAATAAGCAGTGTGCGCCTCTCATTTATACCAATAATTAGTTTTAGCTGTAAACTGTCTTCATACTTCTGCGAGTCGAACTCAGTTCCTCAAAACCTTATTGAACTTATGAGCTTTTTGCTCCTTTTTCCGCTGTGTTTTGATCACAGCACAGAATGTGATGCTTAGAGTATGATGATGTAAAATGGGTTCTTATGATACCGTGAGTGCAGTAGGTTTTTATGGTTACTTTTAATGGAATGTATTCTTATTGAATTTGCTTGCGGTTGTGTATGCTGGACACGAAAATGGTATGGTGCCGATAGGCATAGGCAACTACTATTATGAATATAGTTCTTGGCTTTTATCGGATCTTTCTTTTCATTTCACACAAACTGCTGCGGGCGCTGGATTGTTTTTTGGTACTAGAAATTGTTTTGTGAGGTTGATGTTTGTGTTCTGACTGTATTTTTTAGTTTAGTGGTTAGGTGAAGCATGTTCCCCAGGGGGGTAGAAATTGTGTAGGTAACTTCCTAACTTAGGTACAGTAAAACCTCTATAAATTAATAATTCGATAAAATTAATAATTTGTCCAGTCCCAGTTTGGGACCAGTACAAAATTGGACCCCAATCGATAAAATAATAAGATAATAATTTTTTTAAATCCAATATACATTTGGTTCCAACGAAACTATAAATTAATAATTACTAAAATATTCAAAATTATAAAATTTTACAGTAAAAATTAAATCTATAGTCACTTGGTTTTTTTTTTAACTTCAAATCTATATTGAGTTCATCTGTAAATCTCATTGTAGTTAAGAGTTGAGGCATTGTGGGGCATTGTCGTCTTGTATTGCAACAAAAAGTTGTCCACTGGAATATAGTTTTGTAATTTATTTTCATCTCTAATTATTAATATACATTGTAACGAGTACATTTGACTTGAAAATTTAAAGACAATAAGTAATTTTTTTTAAATTAATAAATTATTAATTTATCGATATAATAATATCTCGCTAAATTAATAAAATATCCCGGTCCCAACATTATTAATTTATAATTTTACTGTAGGTATGTTGTTATAGAGCAATGTACCAGACAAAAGTTTGGCAACAATAAATACTCAAGTTTGGCAATAATAATTATTCATAAGCTGTTGATACTTTTGGAATGCTGGAATGAACTGCTGCAAGTTTATTTTTGACAAAAAAGGGTTGACTTTCAAGCGTCCGAAATCAGAGAATCAAGGTTCTATCAATCTTTTTGCATTGTTCGCCTTGCTCTTTATTTTTATCTTAAGGCTATGGAGGTTGTCCCACAAAAATCACGGAAATATTTTTGAAAATTCGTTGTTGGCTCTTTCAAGACATCCTTCTTCTCATGGCGTCGTTAGAGGTTGTTTCACAACAATCTCCAAATCAGTGATGATGGTTCGTCGCTGGAACTCGCAAGACATTCGACAGTCTTGCGCAACTCTTTTAGCTGCTTTCTTGTCCCCTTTTATTCAGCATTGTTCTTTTCTCTTTCCGAGTTATGAAATAAGGTTGAGTTTCAGTTGGGGATTTCCTAGCAGGTTTGCGTCCGCCTCTCATCATGTTCTTCGCTGTAAGGGATCCCGAATGATTCACTTATTATTTGACTTTTGGTTGTCTCAACCAATTACTGGATCTTCCAGTAATTACGCTAGGACTCCCACCTCTAACGAAGCAGTGACTTGCTTCTACGCTTTATGCCAACTTCTACAAATCATGGTGCTAATCTCACCCGACATGTTTGAACGTTATTTCTTTTTACCGGCAACGAAAGATATCATTATATAAAGAACAATTACAAAGAGAAAGGGGCACACCCCCTTAAATGAAAACAACCGATAAACCTGCAAACAAGCCAAATGCCTCACCAAACAACTAGAAACCAAGTGGGCAATGCCCTATGACACCCACAAAACAAACCCCAAAATAAAAAAATAAGCCCATTGACATCAAGACCCTCCTATACCCACCAAACGAGAAAGCCCAAAGAAGCGGCCCAAAAGACCTAGCCCAAAACGCATAAAAAATAACACAAGCCAACGAAAAAGCCCAAGACCTGCAAATAAACCTATACTCATGGAGGACACAAGCAGCTACCTTGCTCGGCGATGGAGGCGGTGAGGATGGCGGATGGCAGTGGCGGAGGCCCTTTTCCTCGATGAGACCAACCGCAAGGGGGAAGGGGAAACGAAGGTTGCATCATTCAAAGGGGGCTGTTCTGCTCCCCAAACTGGCGAGACCAAGCCGGGGGGGGGGGGAGGGGGAGGGGGAACATAAACTAGAGCCTTTGAAAGATGCCGCAGTGAGACCCACGGTGACATGTGGAGGGGAAGAGGAGGGTTTGGAGGAGCAAGAAAGAAGGAAGACAGCGGCGGCTGGGCCGCCAAGAGGAGCAGCGACGGTGGGAGAAGGAGCAGGAGCTGAAGATCTGGACCCGTGATAGGAAAAACGGCCGTCCGAAGTGGGTTGGCAGTCCGAAGTGAAATGACCAACATAATCCCCTAGTCCCGCAGAGGAAAGGGAAAAGCAATCAAAGAGGAGATCTCGACTTCGATTCCGGAATTCCGACGGCGCACCTGAGTTTATGAGAAACTGGTGGGGGCTAAGCCTTGGAGAGATCCGGCAGGGAACATGAGCCTAGTGGAGGCGACAATGCAGTAAGTGTAATGGTGGGGTGGCGACGTCCGCATCAGAAGAGAAGGGGAAGAGGTGAGGCCTGGCGACAACTCCATGGAGGAGCCGCCGCTAGGGAAGGGGCTGTTAAGGTTTTTCTAGAGAGGAGAAAAGGTTAGAGAGAGAAAGAGAATACCTTTGACATGTTTGAGCGTCTTAAAACCTCTTCTCGGTTAATTTATTATCCGAGTTTCCTCCCTTTCTCTTCCTTTCCAGCCTTTCACCCTTTTGTTTTGGGTTTTCCAGACATCTTGGATTTGTCTTGCTGTGCTGGTTTCCCTCTTGTAATTTCCTCTATAACTGTGAGACCCCGTATTATAAATAAATAAATAAATAAATAAATAAATAAATAAATAAAAATGTTGTTTATTTAGTTGAATGTGTAAATTGTTGTTTAGGGATCAAGAGAGACTTTTGTCCGAGTCAAATGGTTGATTTGTAAAAATATTGGGACGTGTTTTTTTTTATGTGCTTGGTTGTGAAACATGTGTGACACTACAACATGAAAGTATTTTGCGGTATTTTTTCTGTAATTTGAGTGACTTATGGGGTATCATGTGTTATATATTTTATTAACTATGTGATATGTTTACTATTAGCATGTGGTGGCTTATTTCTGATTCTGGTTCTATATTTATACTGCCAACAAGCCATGCTTCGGCTTAGTCATCACTTTGTATCACTTTTGTTGTATGGATAAGAGTTTATGAAAGAAATTAAAGACATTATTTTCCCAAGTTGATATAAACTAGTAGGTGGAAAATTGGTAAAAGGTTGGAAGGCTTTATACATCAAGTATTTCTTTTTCTATTTCCTTCTAAAAGCTTTAGCAAAGAAGGTTGTCATTGATATTCAACTAGTCACCTAAAGAGTATGGGTTACTTGCGGCTATGGTGTTTATAGTTGTTTCTATTACAAACAAATTCAACAAGCAGTGCATGCTAAGGTGGTTAAGCGGGTCTTCTTCAATTCTTCAAATTCTGGCTTCGATTTCTAACTAAGGTGGGGGAACTCTAATTTCTAAGTTTCCTACAGTTACAGTGTATTTCTGTGTATAGTGGCGGTGTGATTTTTACAGCTTTATAGCTATCTGATAATTGTTTGGGTGACTGATAAATCACGCTGTTTGTGTATTTGGTGTCGCATGCTGATGTGTAATAACTGGCTGTTGTGTTAAGTAAATTTTAGATTTCTACGCCAGTGGTTAGGCGGTACCTGCTGGGCTATTTTGGCTCACCCCTCTGTTTTACAGGTTGAGCCGGAGCGCGACTGGATCGCGAAGTAATTGCTAAAAAGTGAATTGTTTAGCTAAAATATATATTTTTAGCTATTTTTATCTGTTTGTTGTAAATTGCTATTTTGGGTCAGATATTTATAAAAACTGTCATTTTTGACGAGTTCGTGTAACTTTATAAATAATTCAGTCACGTACCAGTTTATCTGAAATTTGACTAAAAATGTTATCTGGTGGACTGTGTGTCCTGGTGGTTGAGTTTTTGGCTGTCTGAAAGTGTCAGACTGGTTGATATTGATCCGCGCGTTTATCGTTAATCGATAAGTTTTATTAATAAAAGTGTGACGGGTCGTCACAATAATTCTCTTATTATTGCCTCCTGCAAGTCGGTGCTCATTGGCTAGTCACGTTTTCTCTGTATTTTTCTTGTTATTTTTCCTTTATTATTTGAAATTTGGTCCGAACTTGTAACAGCCAAACTCGCCATTGCATCTGTTTGGTTTTATATTGATTATATAAAATGATGTTTCTAAAAAAAGAAAATTATAAAAATGTGGGTTTGTTTAGATGATTAGTAATTATGTTTTTAGTTTTCCCGAGTACATCTCATTCATGAAAGTTTTTTTTTTTTTTAAAAAAAGATAAAAAGGTATCAATTTCCCAAACAACTTCAATGATAATAGAAGTCCGCTTAAGCATGTTTCGCGTTCGAAACTTTTAAGCACTGGCGGACACTATGGAAACGTTGGTTTTTTAAAATAATGACAAATTTAGAGGTCCGAATGTAATCTTGTTATTTTAAGCATGTGCGGGCATGGCATCTCCAATGGTCAATGCAAAATCTATCGTTATACAAAATATAATGAATATGATGAAAAATTGACTTCCAATAGACAATGCATAAGCTCATGTTTTTTGCAGATATGCATCCTCATTTTCATTAATAGCTAACAAGAAAGTAGGCATGCAAAATTTGTGCCTATATCTCTTCTCTCATGCATCCTCAATATTTATATTTTAACTTCTTATAACTACAAAATGTATAAATTGCGTTTTACCGCTAGAACAAAACTACAAAAACATGTCATGTAAAATTTTGAACATGCAAAAAAAAACTACTACTATTGGAGATGCCAACAAGAAGGCGAGAAATGGTGACACATGGGGTTTTAACTTGCTCCCAAACAAGGCCGTCTCTGCATTTGGTGGCCTAAGGCGGATATTAAATTTGAGACTCTCAAATATTTTTTAGACATGTTTTTTTCTAAAGAACTACAAGTCTTTTATGAAATTGCAAAAAATATTGTGATAGTAGTTATCATAATTCTTACTGTGGGTGTAAACTTAATATACAAAATTAAAATATTTTTTCTTACAAATTTCATTTTTTTTTACAACAATTTCAAGCTTTCACCCTCAAAACTAGCAAACTTTGCATGTATCTCCATATCAACCCATGCTCAACCAGAATTACAGTCAACAAATTGAAAGCGCTCATGGGAAGTCATGGTGGTGACGGCCAATATGTGGCGGCGATGTACCGCACTCATAGCCTCGCGTCACATAAATTGGGGTCGACTACCCCGACAAGTTCTTCCCTTCAGTATTGGGGTACCTGTCTACGAGTAGGTAATATATGCAAGCAGAACAGTGTACCGAAAAAGCGACACTAACAAGAGTCGGGCACATTTAACCCATAAATTTTTAAATCTGCATAGGAATTGATGATATTTTAAAGATCTTGTATAGAAGCATCTTGTTTAGTGTATGTGCAATGTACGTGCTACATTTGTGCTCGCTCTCACACTTCATATTTTTTATTTTCTTTATTTTTACGATTCTTTTTTTTTCATTTCATAAAATTTTATATTTTATTCTAAACCATCGAAGCGAATGACAAACCATTAATAAAATGTGATGTATGCTCAATCAGTTGAGGAAGAAGGAAATTGCCAATTTCATCATTCCAATTTAGATTTTTTTTTTTCTCAAACCCGTTCTCTAGATCATGTTCTCCCTGATCAGTTCTCTTTGATTCCAACTCGTTAAAATCTTCTAAATCCACAGGAGTGTCGTCCCGATTTGAAACATTTAGGGATTTCGAGCTACCCGATTCCGCAATCAAATTTGTTGTCATTTTGCCGAATATGTTAGAACTTATACAGAGGTAGAAGAGCTTGTACCCGACGATGTGGAGCATTGTCAGGATGTCCACAGCTTGCGGGTTACTGCCAGTCATGGTGGTGACTGCCAATATATGGCGGTCATGTACCGCACCCATAGCCTTGCGTCAAAGAAATTGGGGTCGACTACCCCTGGCAAGTTCTTCCCTTCAGTATCAGGGTACCTGTCAACGAGTAGGCAATATATGCAAGCAGAACAGTGTACCGAAAACAGCGGCACTAACAAGAGTCGGGCACATCTAACCCAGAAATTGCCAAATCTACAGAGGAACTGATGGTATTGCAAAGATCTTGTGTGGTGCATGTTCAATGCACGTGCTACATTTGTGCTGGCTCACACACTTCTTATTTTTTATTTTCTTTATTTGTACGATTTTTATTTGTTCCATCTCATAAAATCTTAAGTTTTATTCCAAACTATCGAAGTGGATATCTCATGACAAACCATTCATAAATTGTGATGTATGTTTGACGTATTTCATAATATATATATATATATCTATATAATAAATCAGCTAGGTGTTTCCCTCCAAAAAATAGTCAACGGGAAAATCCTAGCCATTCAATATTAAGAAATGTCTCAAGACATTTTGATCAGTTGATTTTCTATTATGTTTTATAATACTTGAAAATCTTTTTATTATCTAACTAACTATTCCGAAATCCTATCTTATCTTGGATCTTTTTCTTTTTTGAAATGTGCACTGGATCTAAAAAAAATCATGTATTTATCTCATTAATTATTTGATGTAGTTTTTGTTAATTATCTATTAACATAAAAATATATATATATATAAATTCATTATCTAAATTTATTTCAAGAAATAAAATATAAATCAAATAATATATTTTATAACTGTCTTACGGACACGGGTAAGTCAAGTTTCATATATTATAAGTGCCCTACGGGCACGGGTCATTTGCTAGTATAATAATAAATCAGCTAGGTGTTTCCCTCCAAAACTTAGTAAACGGAAACATCCTAGCCACTCAATCTTAAAAAATGTCTCAAGACATTTCAATCCGTTGATCTTCAATTCTTTTTTATTAGAGACATTAATAAAAAGATAAGTTAGTTAAAACGTATAAATGGTAAGATATTGTTATATCTTAAAATCTCTCTTTCATCTAACTAATTATTTCAAAATAATGTTTTATCTTGGATAAATTTTTGAAATGTATCTTAGATCTAAAAGAACCGGGTTATGATCTTCACTGGTCCAAGGACCACACCTAGAAAAGTACCGTACACTTCAAACAAAAAAAATCTAAAAAGACATGTCTTTATCTAATTAATTATTAATTGTCTATTAATATAAACAACATAATTTTATATAAATTTCTCAAAAAAAATAATTTTATATAAAATTATTATCAAAATTTATCTGAAGAAATTAAATATAAATCAAATAATATATATTTTATAATTTCCTTACGGCCACGAGTGAGTCAAGAGATATATTATAAGTACCTCACGGGCACGGGTCATTTGTTATATATATATATATATATATATATATATATATATATATATATATATATATATATATATATATATGAGAAGTGTATACGAACCCAAATAGCAAAAGGTACAATCAATTTCGTCGCAGTGTTGTTGATCAATATTTCATTAAGAAACATATTAGATTAAGCTCCGATTTCTGACTATCATTTAAGAGAGTTGTTGGAACCAAACCCAAATTTCCTGAGCTTGTGAACGGTGTGATTCAAATCGATACACGAAGGGAATTTCTTTCTAATGGGATCATCAAGGCCCTGCTTTGTTAGATCATAAAAAAAAGTTCTATTTAGTTTCTTTTTCGTTGAATCTTTTTTAGATAACTTCTTTACTTCTTTCTAAGACTAAAAAAAGGAGAAAAAATGTGTTATTTTTAACTTCAACTTTTGTTATTTTTACTCCTAAAATCTCCATTTTATGAGATAGAATAGGAGGGTAAGCAACCTTTTTTGCTAGAACTAAAACTAAAACCTTTTAAAAAAAATAGTAGGGTAAAAGACACTTACCACCCCTGGGTTTAGGGAAAAATCCACTGACCACCCCTGGGTTTTGGATAAAGACACTCCGCACCCCTGTAACTGACAGACGCTAACAGTTGTGTGGAAAATACAATCCTGTCCTTAACTTTGCAACACAATTACATGTATATATTATAGTCTCAATTCTTCACCCACCCCCTCATTCTAACCCTAATCCCTCTCTCTCACTCTTCCCCTCTTTCTCTTTCTCTGGAACAAAATCACCGCCGCCACCTTCCCCTCTTTCTCTCCAGTACAAATCTCACCCGCCTCCTCACATCACCAAAATCCCCGCCGCCTTTCTCTCTTCTCATCTTCTTTGATGCCATCCAGCTCCGCCACAAGTCCGGGATGCGGCGGGGCTTTTGGTGATATGAGGAGGCGGGTGTGATTTCGTTGCTATGTTTCTTCGTGGTGATGAATTACGAAGAAACCAGAGGGTTTGGGGGTACTCTGTGTTTGAATCGGCCGACGGTTGTGGCTTTGTCCTGGTTGTCGAGCAAACCCAGACAGAGCACGGTGTTTGAACTGGCTATGAAGCCGCCGGTCTTTCTCTCTCAATTTCAAGTCGGGAAAGGCAGATGTTGAGAAATCGATGGTCAAGGCGGCGGTCTGAACAAAGGGCGATGTTGAGGGATCGACAAATCCGACTCCGAACCAGGTAGTTGGTCGGTTCTTCTTCTTATTCTTCTTATTCCTCATCTCTTTGTGGATCGGTTATTTTTGTTGTCATCACTCCAGATCGTCCTTGCTGAAACCGGTCATAGAACCTGCGGCGCCGGTGACCGTGACGGTGGCCGTGGCGGGGGCGATTGGGGGTTTCAACAATTCCCTCTTATTCTTCTTCTTCTTCCTCTTATCTGCTCCTGTAATGATTCTTCCTATTTTCTTCTAATTATTTTGTTGTAGTTGATGTTGCTGTTGCTGTTCGGTTGAATTTGTTCCAGAAATTTTGGTGCAAGAATTTGTTTAGATCTGTTTTTGTGAATGATGTTCTTAAAGATATTGTTATGGATGTTCTTGAAGCTGAGGCAACTTGATTGATACGCTGAATGAGTTCTATTTCTTTTTTCTTTTTTTTGTTAAGTAAATGAGTTCTATTTCATTCGTAAAGACCTTTCATTCATTATTCATTTCGGAAACTAGCATGTCTGATCAGATGGGTAAGCTTTTTTTGTTGGATTTCATCTTTCTGCATTCATCGTTTCAGTACCCTTCTTTTATGTGATTGTAATGCGCGCTGGGTTCAAGATAAAATGAAATCATGGATGGTTTCAAGTGTTTTTGGTGTTCTTGAACCAAGAACACTAAGAACAACATCATAAACACTAAGAACACTAAGAACAACAAAAAAATGACACAGGGGCAATATGGTCCAAAAAAAATGAATCAGCCACTTTTCTAACAGAACATAACAGAAGGGTGCTAAGTGTCCACAGTATATTCCGTTAAATGGGTGCGGAGTGTCTTTATCCAAAACTCAGGGGTGATCTGTGGATTTTTCCCTAAACCCAGGGGTGGTCAACTTTTTTTACCTTTTTTTAGAAAAAAGTAAAAAATCACCTGAATTAGATAAATAAAGCAGGGCCTAAATGAGATAATGCGCCAGATAGAATTCAGAGAGGTGTTTGGCATCTGACCCCGCCTTAATCTTACTAACAAGTGAGCCAAAACCATTACAAGCACTGATCATTGTATTTGCCCTTAGGTGGCAGGTTTGTTAATTTGAGAATATGTGGGTCTATCCTCGGCAGGATTGAATAACTTTCTAATTTTCTTTTTAAAATACTTCTTGTATCTTCAAATGATTTCTTCAAGTGAGCGAAAGCATTTTGTCATTTTAGCTTGTCCCAAAATTTTGTTCCTTCTAGAAAATATAACCACATTTTGCCATTATTTTTCTGGTCTCATACTTCACTAATTAATTAATTTATTCTTTTTATATTTACCACATGTACTACCATCAATATTAGTACTTGAGGGTAATTTTGATAGTCCAGTTAGCATAGAACTCTCTAACCCGCAATACCAAGATGTGATGAAATGTAATAGGAATTAAAATGTTGGGACGGAGCGAGTACACTTTTAAGATGATAGGTGGATGTGAAGGACTTCCTAACAACAATTGTGCACTTTGTGTGCTTATATTGTGTGTTTTTAGTGCACAATTTATACCTCGACCTTCTAATACGGAAAGTAAGTTCTATTTTTTGAAAATAAGGAAAATAAGTTGATTCAGAAAAAACAGAAAACCTACATCTTTTCACTTTGTGTAATGGACCTTTCTTTTTTCCTTTTGATAAAATGTAACGAAACCGTTTAAAATCGAAAGAGTTCATATCCAACCAACTATTTATTTCTCAATCTAATTCTCCGCCAGGACTGGGTACAAACACCAGCAAGACACACAAAATGCAAAGTAAGTCGGAGTTCCTCCAATTCTCTATTCTGCTCTCATATCTGATGCCAATTCGTGATTCTGAGATGTGATTAGTATTGGACTATTCTGTATAATTGGAATTGAACATTAATTACACCATCAACTATTTATAATACTTTGTACGGTACATAACCAAACACATTATTAAATAGAATACAACTAATCCAGTCCAATCTTATCCGACGTAGTCCAGTACAGTCCAGTCCAGCTAGTCCGGAAAACCAAACGTGACCTAAACAAATTATTAGTTGGTATTTCTGGTAGTAACCGTTTACCAGTTGAAACTTAGAGTTTAGTTTATGATATTAGTTTCATTGGCGGCGTACACTAGTATATGTTCCGTAGTTGCGTTCTGCAGTTTCCCTCCTCATTAGACTCTTTTTTCTTGTCAAGAAAGCTCTCTAGTTATAGACCTTGATTGTTCTTGTTTGCAAGATATGAACATTAGTCGCAAATACAACAGTCTAAGGCCTCGCTTTCTTTACCTAAATTAAGGTGACTTTTTACATTTTTTTAGAAAAAAATATAAAGGTTGTTTACTTTGTGCCTAATAAGTTTTCTAAAAAGTTTTAGTTACCTTTTTAGTAGAGAAGATTGTTTACTTAATTTCTATTTTATCTCCTAAAAAATAATTTTAAGGAGTAAGAAGATAAAAAAGTTGAAGTTAGAAAAACCTAACTTTCCTTAGTCTTATAATAAGGTAAAAAAGTTATCAAACATAAATTTTAACAAAAATGCCCTAATTAAAACTTTTTTTATGACTTAAAAAAAGATAAAAAATCACCTAAAATTAGACAAAGAAAGCAGAGCCTAATCTTGTTGGCTTAAACTTTAGCAGAAACCAATCTCACGTCCTATGCATTATAGTAGATTGAGCTTCATGACATAGTGGACTTGTTGCAACCAAACCATCTAATTTCATGATCCCAAACGAACTTGAACATCTAAGAGGATGTAGATCAACAAGAACACCCAGTAGCCATATATCAACATTTCCACCCAATAACAACCCAGTAACAGCCATAATGATGAGACTGTCAAATTGTTGTCAATAATTCTTTTTCACCACTCATTGTTCAGTTTGGCTAGAGAAGAAAACACAGAAGAATTTGTAATCCAATCACAAATACAATGTTGAAACAAACTCCACAGCTACTACTACACCAAGCTTCTCTCGGCTCTTCTAGCACTCACATCAACGGATCGTCGTGTTCCATTCGTTGGACTGACCTTTTCGAATGATTCCATTCTCCTCCAAGTATTCAACAAATTCATCAATCAGATATGGCCACGCCCCTTCTGCATCATAGTTCGATAGTGTTGGGTCCACCGTCTGTAAGAACACATTTGAGTAAAATCCTCGTATCAGTGCAATATCCCCATCTGATCGATAAATGCAGATAAGGGTTCAACTAAAGCAACCAACTAATCAACTAAAGTTGAAAATAAAAGACTACTACAATAAGAGACCAATTATCGACCACTTTGACACAGTAGAGAAAATTGGCAAAGCGTGAGGGTACTATTGCGATCTTCTAGTCTTGTACTATAAACTTCTGAAGCAGATTCCAATTGAGGCTTCTTCAGCTAAAATCCTCGTCTAGTAGTGATTTTTTTTAGTTTGTATTGGTTGATAGCAAGATAAATGAGATTAAGATAGGACTGTTGGTGTTCAACACGTCATAAGTGCAATTAGTGCTGACTTCATATGCAATTATAGATCAGTATTAGGTTTAATATCTCATGACTTACCCTTGCGAATTCCAGCAGTTGAGACCAGGTGTCCCTAGAGATCGCTTTATTGTGCTTGGCCTGAATCGAGTCGCAACAAAACAGCTAATCAGATAAATGCAGAGAACTCGTCATCTAAAGCCAGAAAATAGGTATCATGGAATCTCTAAGTGAAAATAAGCACTGCATGCTTTTACTTGAACATCAAGACATATTGCCATTCAGAATCAATGAAGAATTGGTTAAAAAAATTATTGCGAGTGAAGAATTGGACCAAACTCATTGCGAGTCTCACACATCATCATAGATTTATCTATTACCATGGCTTCATTGCATGAGGTACAAAAAAAATTATTACCCTCTATTCTCAAGTTCTAGAATCACAGAGGTGTTTGCATTACCTGCAAGAACTGGCACCAGTGCTCAACCAATGGCCACTGTTTTTCTGCAAAAAGCAGCTGCCACATACCAATTGCAGTATCCAACGCCAAAGACTTTTGACCCTGCAATTGACAAGAACTATGAGAAACCACAGGTTATAGAACACCTCGCAGTACTAGTATGTACCAGATGATATCTAACACCAGAATATAATGCACACATTCGAAGTACACAAGAAAAATCATTGTTCACAACTAGCAGTTTTCACATGCCTTAACCTACCAAGAAAACAATGAGATCTTTAATGTTTTAAATCAATGGTTAGTATTCACATGAAGAAAAAAAGAGCTGCCACTTGTCATCTCCTCCCTGACCTACTCTTATATGTTTCAAGATTCCAATATCTTCAGAAGTTTGCATTGAGGTTAGATTTAAGGATGGATGCCACTATTGCATTGATTAGTCATGTTTGCTTAAGCTCCCTCAGAGCCACAATATTGGCAGTAAGAACTAAAACCACATACTTCAATTAGTGATCTTCAAAACACTCCACCCCGTCTGAGGTCAAAAAATTTAACAAAATTTGACAACTGCATGTCTACCGCAGGATGCATAGCTTTGCTATATTCTAGTAATTGCACTCGCCGAATGAACAGAAAGACCTCCATGTAGCCCTTCTCCACCCGAAGTTTGTTACCCACATAAAAGCAATGTTCCTTGTGGCCTCATTCGGGTAATAAGAGATATATTGGGATATGAGGTAGGATATTATTGTACTGGGATAAAGGCAGAATAAGTGATTTATGGTTGAGTGCTTGGTTAGAGCCGGATAAGATACAACCACAGGGATAGGATGCAAAAATATCGAACGACCGAAGGGGGGCCTCTATGGTTGCACCTCACGTCTATGATTTATCCTACTATTTGGGGGTAATTTTGTCTTTTCCCAATACCCAGTGTATCCTCATCTTTGATTCTTAGCTACCACCGCCCTGGGTGGTAGGGGTGGTACAAGCTTGTAGGCAAAATATAGTGAAGGGGATAAGATAAAAGGGTCTTATACCTGCTCCTTATACTGCGCCAAACACGGGATAAGGAGCAGGAGGTATACACTTATCCCTATTCCCTCCCTTCATCCCTTACCCAAGCAAGGCCTATACACCCAGACTGAGAATAATCGTCAAGAAACAAAACAAAAAAACCAAGAACTTGGACAAGGCCTGATTTTCCGCCACCGTCCGTCCGTCAACGGAGATTAAACCAAGTAAGAATGAATATTTATTTTATTTACCGAGTAAAAAAAGTAAGCACATAGTAAATAAGTGTATGTTCCACTTTCCAAAAGTCCTATTCAAAGGATATACTTTATAGAAGTTTCGATTAACATTTCTAAAACATCTTCTCCATTAACCAGATAGCAAGAAATGAACAGTTTAACTATAACGAGACTGGACAAAATGACAAACCCTTCACAATCTATTTCTCTTTACATGCATTGCGTAGCTTCATTTACACAATTCGTACGATGAAGAAACATGGTACTACTAGCAAACCCAATACAAATATTGTACAGAGAATAAGCAGAATGTTTTGGAGCAACGTCAATGTTTTGTTATTTCAGAATCAGACAAACTGTGATAAATGTTGGTGGGAGGAGGGGGCATTGCAATGATGGTGTTGAAATTTCCCGAAATGTATGTGATTTGTAGAGCTGTTGGTCATGGTGCCTCAAGAGAATGGAGTTGTTGGTGGTGATGCTGTATTCTGGATATGGTGGTGGCACTGCTACGAGATGATTTTTATTTAATGATTTTTTTACAGACTGCTACAAGACTTATTGGAACTCTTCCACCACTATCTTCTCTTCATTGCCTTTATGTATGTACAGTTTAAACTTTAAATTGGATAATACTTGTTAGAACACCGATGAAAGTACATGACAGGAATATACTGACAAAAATTTAAGTATACAATTCTAGACAAACTGGAATCAGCCAATACCACAAGCGGGCTTAACGTACCAAGCGTTTTTAAACATCTTTCTCTTATCCTTACGAAGTTCCCATAGTCTAATTGCTTTGCTCAAATCCAGAAAATCAAAATAGAAGTAAATGCAAGACACACATATTCATGCTCAATTACCTTCTCTTTAGCCCAGCCAAAAGCGAAGTTATAGATCTCACGAAACTTTTCTGGACAAAAAGAACAAAATTTATTTAGCTAGCCCTACCAGAATATTAAACAAGGCAGTAAAACAATCGGAACTTTTCTGGACAAAAAGAAACAAAATCTATTTAGCTGCCTACCAGAATATTAAACAAGTCAGCAAAACAATCTTCTCAATAAGTACTGAGTTTTTCATCAATATATGCAAGTAATATCAAATTAACTTCTTGATGAGAAATGTGGTGATAGAACATGAAAGACACAAATACTCAAGAGTGTCTGCTAAAATATGTGCAGCTGACAAGAGAACTTGAAGGTCAAATGCACATACGCTCATCTTTAAGCTCAGAACGCATCGATTGTATCCTGTCGCGTAGTTTCTCCAGCGAATCTATCCTGGTACCAAATTAGAGAAACGAGCATCAGAATAGTTTTATCATGACCATATAGTGTGGTTGAGAGCAAACAAAATACTTGAGGTAAACTAGTTTACCCAAGAGCTTGTAAACCACCGACAAATTCCTGCTTAGAAAATTCACACATTGTGGCAGCCTTCATATGCCAAGAAAGAACTAGCTAAAGAAAAGAGAAAACAACTCTGAGTTAGCTAATAAATATTAGAGTTCAAGCATATCTACGACACTACCATTACATCAAGCACCATACATAAAAGAAAACCACTGGCTTGTAATTCAAAATACAGATCAATTCAAATGTCTTCTATCTGTTTCTTATTTACCCTTACACATGAATCCTAGTCCAGAAGGAGAAAGCCTGGCCCTCGTAATATAAAATTATCAAATATTACATGAAAAAAGTGAAACTTAGATTATTGTAAATGTTCTCTACTAAAACATGTGTATATAAAACAAGAGCAACAGTGACAGACAATACCTTAACATGTTTGGTGCAGGGATAAAGAGGAGAAACAGTAATTATAATCACGTAAAGCGGTAATAAGTGCTGTTTCGTGTTCTCTAAAAAAAGTGCTTTCTGGTGAAGAGAAAATTGAAGGGGAGATTCAGTACCCCCTTATTACTACTTGTCTTACGCCTAAAACTAATGAGTTCTCTCATGGAGATGGGATTGGATGGGGTACAGTATAATACCCTTGCCGATACACCCTTCTATACCATGGAATCCTCTATACCCCCCAAATTTTGAATCCCTGTACCAAATGCACACTAAGTGGTATCAGGACTTCTTCAGAAGTAGAGAAAGGAAGAAAATAGTCAGGGCAATAATAGATCACTGGTCGCTACAGTTAAACACTCAAGCCCGTGAGTGATATTGGATCTTACAAAGTCGTTCAAACTCAAATTTCAAAAGAAATGTCATAATAGAGCGACTATAGCACATCCGAGTTACAAATGAAAATTCTCCTCTTAATTACACTATATTCCTTTCAGTTAGAGATAAGTTGCAACTGAACTCCAGTACCCTAAACTCGTTCCTTCATAGCCAATAGCTTTAAAGCAAATCAATTAGATAATTCAACCTTCCAATGCTTCAGTTGAAATGTAGACAAACGCCACTCAAGGGGGAATTTCAAGTATTATCCCAAAGAATAAGAATGGCCAAGACGTGTGAGAAGTGAGATGATTTATGTATGGAGAGGAAACCCAAAAACAGGCTTCATTCAACATCGCACCTACAAAGCTATTCCCTGGGCAGGTTGAAAATATCATGAAAATACGCTGATAGCCAGAGGTAGTACAAGTTACAAGTGAAATGCAATGACACTGATGTGTTTCTATTGCACGTGTGCCTTCAATTTCTTTCTCTCCTATTTCATAATGCATCATTGTTACACACAATACAACAACATAAGTTAACATTCAGAAAATTTGTTTTCAAGTATAGAACAACCTAACATCCGATCGTTGTTTTGGAGCGGGACAGCTATACAGTGATAAACAGGGCCATCATTATGGTTAGTAACTAAATTTGGACAAAAAATTTAATTCAATTTGAGTTTGATAGACAATACTTGATTATTTTCTATGTGAATATTTAGCATGGCACGAGAAACTAGAATATCCATGTAGAGAGAGGGAGAGAGTGCCCGACTTGATTAGATAAACATCACGTCAACGAGAACAAAATGTTTTGACACTTTTTATGGCTAGTGAGGTTAATAGTAAGCTCCAGGAGGAGTATAAATGATATAGTAATATACTAGTCCAACGAAACAATGTTTCAATTTCATAGGGGCAATCTGGCATTTAACAGTCTCTCTGCTGCAGTCTTCATTATTCTCAACAGTAAACCCATGCCCTCTTATATTTCAACCCTTGAGGCAGAGGCCCATAGTCAGATTTACAGCACTCTTTATGACATCGAATCAGTAACTAGTCAATTGGGTAAATATGATACCAAGTTCATCAAATGACCATTGATGAATCAGCAGATCACAGTCATTGTCATTTCTGGTATCGAAACCTCCTATTAAGTTTTCTATATAGTATAGACCAAATTAATAGAAGTAACTTGACATCAGCACACGTCAAACACATTCATGTAAGGACTTTTATCTCAGACTCAGCTTCTACCTTGCTTGGATCATCATATATGTCCTTCCGAATTGTTATTAGGTGGTTCTGCATGTGCGTTTTCTTTACTTCGTATCTTCCCATGAAACGTAGAGATTACTCTCCTCGGGACTGAAGTACATAATCTTGGAGACTCCACCTAGCCTCTGAAGTATTCTCTGGGCAGTCTATTTATTCGGATAAATCCTTTCTTATCTGTTACTCAAGGTAGTCGCCACATTTGTAAGCCCTGATTCGTCTTTCATTTAATATCTTAAATGGGTCTAACCCCCAATTGAATGTTCATAGGTAGCGTGGCCCAGTGCCAGCCAGTGTCTGTTGCATATCTCACTATTCCCTTACTGAATGAATACTCCAAAACGCCATACCAGAATAATATCCACCTGTAGCCCTGCTTTGGATGTTCTACTGGATTACCTAGATTTCCAAATTCACGGACAGTGAGACAGGAAAAAACAACCACAGAAACCAAACTAAACTCTTCCCTCCATACTCTTTTTATTTCATTCCCACCTTAACCTTAATTAAAACATTAATTAACCACCTAAGTTAATCATTAATACGCATTCCTCTATAACAAAACCAAACACTTACTATTCATTCTTAACCACCGTCAACCAAAAGAAGCAAGAACCTCATACGAAGGTTACACAACCATAACTCCCCGACAACAAAGACCGAGGGATGAGTTCAATTGAACATGCCCAGCTTCATATTTTCAAGTTCATTACAAAACGGAAACCCAATTCTACCGTTAAAAAAATAAACAAATAAACAAAAATCTAGAAACTTCAATCTGCATGCCATTAAAACCTCAGCCACCTTTACCAAGTCAAATTGATTATAGTTCACAGAAAAGATCATGGCATGCTCAAATCTCACCCCAAAAAACACTGTTGCTACTCGACCATCAAATCGGACATTAATCCAAAAGCCGTCCATATACTTAAGCGAATAAAAAGAAGTGTACCACTTATCCGCTCAATTCTCCTCCAGCTCCAGGAAATCTTCTCTCACCATGTCTCTCTAGTCTCTACTGTCTCTCACTCTAAAAACACAAATAGGATGCTGGAAATTTTGTTGATGGATGAATATGAATGTGAGTAAGAAAGAACCTATGGAGCTGCCGTTAAAGCTTTCCCACTAATTAATAAATTAGATTCTATTATATGCCTGCCAGCTCATTAATATTTTATAGAAGCTGAAGTTCTGCAATCCTTTCTCCCTTCATGTTGAACTTTCAATGAACCCAGGAATTTTATTAATGTTTAGAACGATCTTTGCCCTTTTCCTAAATTTCAACTTATATGATCAATTTCCCAAGCTGGATGGTTCAGCAGAAAGATAATAAATCTTGTATGGTGAAGAGGATAAGCATTTACTGGTAAGGTTTTCAGAGTATTCAGCCAACACTAATGCAAATTTACCCAGTATTTACGAATAGACTCTTTGATTATGGAACCAAAGATGATCGAAAATCAAGCAGAGTCGTAATGTATAATTCAGATTAAGTAGCAGAAAGTCGTGTCAGTTTCCCTTGAACTAAGTGTGTGCAAAAAGATTTTAAGAAGCCTTTGTCCACAGCAGAATGGAAACACGGTTGTGAACTTAAACCCTTTATCGAAAAGTTTGATCTTATATGTAATTCAACTACAACAGATTAGGAATTCACTTTTGGACTTCAACGACCAAAAGGCAAAGACATTTTAGAAAGGTATAATAACATAAACACCAAGTGCTACCGTCGGATTGGACCAGGTAACAATTAAGGCTTGGCAATTCAAGGAATAAGGAGATCACTCTGTTTGATAAGTAAAACCTTGGACAAGGTTAGATTTAAATCAGAAGAACATGTAAGCTATTATCACATGGTGTTACATTAACACAAACTATGAGCTATAAGAAATTAGAGGTATCACTAGTATGACACTCCTTAGAGGATTGTGCAAATTGATACTGATCACAGATGAAAGGAGCAGTATGTCACCAAAATTAACCAGATCTATGAGAAGAGGAAAGCCCACAAGGGCTTTAGAGTACTTGAAGACATCCACGTACCATAACAATATCCTGGGGATCCACCTGTCAAGAAACAAAGATTCATATGTCAACAAAAAAATTCAAAGCTTGACAAAAAATACAATGAGATTTGAATAAACTAACAAATTATGAGGTCATAACTTTAGCTATGGACATCTGATGCTTTAACATCCTTCTCACATATATTAAAATGAGTATTCTGATTCACATTCCCTCTTAAGGAAATTTATAGGGAAGAGTAAAGTACCTGAAGGTCAGTGCAAAGGAGTGTGATACCATCGGCCATAATCATGTCAATGTAGGGATCTGCAGCACGTGAACGAGCAACTAAGATATTGAAGCATTCCCCAAAACGGGGATACAGTAAACAAAACAAATGACATAATTGTGGTGATAAGAAGCTAAAATGGCCACTCAGAAGCAAATACTAAAGACCTTGAATGCAAGCACTCTTTTAAAACCTAGTGAAATGTGTGGGGTGCACGCCACAATATGTTTGATACATGTTTGACAAGGTACGTCCAAGAGGGGAAGAGCTGAGGGAAGTAAAATCATAACAAAATTGTAGAGAATATTGAAACCCTGATAGCACAAACATTTCAAAACTAGTTACATTTTATTATGCAAATACAGAGCACACGAATTTATCTAGATTGTTCAGAGCTTGGTATTGAATCCTGAATTATCAAATTGGTTATTAATTTTCCAGCATTAGGTATAATGTATCATTTAAGGTGGAAGTACTAAAGAATCCATTTAAGTTACAATACAGTTCATAAATGATAACTAGCCGATTTAGGCAAAGCCGTGAAAGAGGACGAACATCCCAGACACATACAAACAATATAGGATCACTTCTTCGGTTCAGAGATCCACATACTTCTGGATTACATAACATAAACGCTTATTCTTTATGTGGTTCAACGAAATATTCAAAACCCCTGTATGTACTATTACATTGTGATTAAAACACCAAGTGTAGGCATTCATGCATTGCGACTAAATACTCTGATTGCTTCAAATCCTCTTCTTCTCTCGTCTCTACCCTCTCTATGCACATCTACATGCTCACAAACACTTCTAAATGTATTGTCTACGATGCCGTCATGTTTGCTCGGCCATGATCTAACTCCCACTCAAATCACTCATACGCCCATCCCACCACTACCGTAACAGATCTCACCCACTGCAGGATGGCGGACTAGGACCGGGGAGGTATGTCATTAAGTCCATGGGTGCCTGGAGTGAGTTGTTGGTGTGAATAACAAAGCTGAATTCTAAATGTGATGACAAACAAAAGGATCACAATGTGACCTTTGTAGTGGTTTGGCAGCAAAGGATGGCAGTCGTGCATTTAGTATAACTCTCTGGTTCTTATGGTAGTGTGGATGGTAATTGCTGCAGTGATGCTTGCACAAGGATGTTGCAACAGTGAGCAAATGCTTGGGCGACACCAGGGAGTTCGGATATGATTTCAATCTGATATTTTCATCTACAGAGCCTACACGAAATGCATCATTCCCAAATGGCCAAACTAGCCAGTAAGAGAAGTGCATAAATTCCATGCATGTTAATCTTTTATTTTCTTAAATACAGAGCAGGGTTGACCCATCTTTACCACTTACTTACCTGTGTAAACTATGCCCATCTATAGCTGGTCTAAATCAGATCAAGGCAGTGGAGGCAGTAAGGAACTAAAAATGAGCACAGTTTCTTTATGGAGTAAAATTTTGCATTCTTGTACATTTGGTAATTTAAGAAAACATGTATTGGCAGCAAAAGGTATTAACTTGGCAGGAACCACACAAAATAAGATCATTTTCGCTACTTACACACGTGTTCGAGTTTTGTTGGCAGAAATTAGGGAAAAATAGAAAGAAGTACAAGAAGAAAGTGAGGGTCCTCCACCGCCCTGACAAACTCACCCAAGTGCCTCTACCACCATGCAGACGGTGAAAAAAGAATTCGAAGCATAGGGGATCATCGAACACTCACGAGGAAACCTCGAGGTTTGTATGAAAATGGATGAAATGCAACAGTAATACTTGCCTTTATATCTGTTGTAAAGTTCCTCAAGACGCCGAGTATCAGCATATGATTTGACCTGGGGTTGGCTATAAAATGCATCAAATGCCGCTTCAAGATGCCAATCACAGGCTTTCAAGGTTTGAATAGCGTTTTTTTCACTGTCAGGAAAACGGGAAAGAAACAGCATCTCATTAGCTCAACTATTAACTAGTGAAAACATAAACAGACACAAGAGGGAGCATGATATATCACCAATACTGATAACTACCCGGCAACACATGATAAAGAAATCGTATGCAAGGGAACCTTGTCCCTCGAAATATACAGTTTGAAGTAATTGCTTCAAAAAAGAAAGGTAGAGAATACATATTACATACAAAGGAAGCTAACTGAAAAGAAGGGTCAGACAGAAGGATTCCTTGACATACACAATTGATGGAATGGAACATCTAACTGAAAAGAAGGGTGTCCAATCATAGACATATGGTAGTTTGAAACTCGCAACACATTAAGATGTAAGAGGCAAAAAATGCAGAAACCACCTGCACTAATCAAACAATTCTCTGAATACACCATCAGAGAAGAAGATCACGTGCAAACCACAAAACTCAAACAGCTGAGTCGGAGAGCATGATCTAAAACAATAAATGTCTTAACCTCTAATGTAGCACTGAGCACCACATCTTGTGACCATCATTCTCCTAATACACCAAAAATATGACTTATGCCTGTGTTACCACAATTCTCTCATAGCATCACGAATTGGAAATTAGTTCATGTTCTCTACAGAACATAGTATTTGGAGATACAAAGAATCTTGCCAATCTGTATTGGGGTTTAAGATAGAACAATAAAGAAAAGGGGGCGGATAATGTGTTTCAATCATGACAAACAAATATCTCTCCAGCCCATGTCACAGTTACGGACCTAGCACATTCAAGATGCATGATCTAAGCATCTGCAAGTAAAATCCAGCTCTTAAATACTGGGAAAGGAGCTTTACTTCATATTGACCAGAAGTGGAATGACTCGCTAGAGTACCAACAAAACTTTGCCCAACAAAAGTATAACAGTACCTAGTGGTTCATTTTCATCTCGAAAAAGTCTCAGCAACAGCGCATTAGAAAAATAGAGATTACCTGGCTCCAGTTATAGTCATAAACTGCTGACATTTGTCCCGATTTCCCCTTCCTAGCTTGTTCTGCCATAAGAGGAGCGTCAATGAAAACCCAGGAAAAATGTTGTGAAATACAGACAGAGCAGAGATACTAAAGCAGTTCTCAAAGGCATAAGCTTGAAATAAAACAGAAAAATGAAATCACTACTAGAGATAGGGCAGCAACTTAAAAGCTGATTGAACCAACAATACGTGTGACAGTCCTAGATCTCCAAGACATGGGAGTCATGATCATTATGTGGGTCTAGGTCCAAAGAACTAGCTTTGTAAGAGGTTGATCATTCATTTCCATGAGTCATCTTATTGCTATCTGTCTATTTTGTGCTCTAGTCATCTGATTGAGTCTATTCTGTGCTTTACGTATGGAACTTCCAATAAAGATCAATATCTTCTGAAACAGACTAAGATCTTGATATTTAAGAGCCTGCTTCAATTATAGAAAATGTAAATGTTAATGGTGAATGATATATCTACTCGGACAAACACACGATCTATGGGTTTAGCGTCTTGCACGGTATGCAACTGAAGTTTAGAAAACACATGTTAATTGTTTCACTGTATCATTCTGTATCATTTGCAACTAAAGCCTTGTACAGAAAAGATATCATCAACAGATTCAAATTCAGACACGGTGAACGTAATACGCACATTAATGGTTATAGAGATCCAGGTGCATTGTGTTTTCTGTTAGTTGCTCTTTTGGAAAGGGAGAGAGTGCCAACATGTCCCAATTTACCGTACAGTGTAAATACTCATGTTAAAATATGAGCCGAATTGTTATAGTAATATTTTGTGTTTGCAGCCTTGCACGAATCAGTAGGAATAAGAATCAAGTTATTTGGTCCTCGGTCATCTCAAATCATAAGATACAGTCTCATTTATGTAGTATATGCACCGAACCCAAACACCGCAGTCAATTCACATAGAATATGAAAGCTTACAAGTTAATAGAGCTATAACAGCATTCATGATTCATCTGGCGTTCTTGAGTGTGATTGTATTAGCTAAGATTGCCTAAAATGAACAAGCAAGAGTCTAGAGCCAGAGTGAGAAAGTAGCAAATAAAAATAACAATTCCTTTTCTCTGCTAAAACTTCAGCTTCTTGACAGTGTAACAATACTTTCCACACTCGATGATTAGGTTATCAGTTTCAGATTGTCAGTGCAATCCATCAGTTCACTCAATGTTCACGATTGTAAAATTCACGTTTCGATGATTAGGTTATCAGAGTCTCAGATTGTCAGTGCAATCCATCAGTTCACTCAACGTTCACGATTGTAAAATTCGCGTTTCGAAATGTCAATTACACCTACTATTCCAGATAATAGAAAGTCTAGTTGAAACAAGTACAGAAGCCTAGGACTACCAGATTTCAAGCTTTCAGCAAACAGCCTAAATGACCTAAGTCGGAGCAAAAACAGGAACTTTCTCGTTAAAAGCAATAATCCACGAGCAAGTGAGAATCGTGAGCAGCATACAAAAACAAGCACGGACTTCAGTCAAGCGGAGGAACAAGAAACAAAGCCGATTTGCAGTCGACAGAAACGTAAAAGGCGATTATCGACATAAAAATGGCATAGAAGAGCTGTGAAACTCGGAGCATAACAGTAGGTTAAAGAATCGGAAGGCGAGAACTCACCATTTTCTGAAATCGATGGCGAAATTCAGCAACTTGTTCTTCTTCTGAGATGGAAAGGGGGATTTCTAGAGAGAGAGGAACTAGGGTTGCGTAGAGAGACAGTGATTACTACTCTTCTCTCTAGCCCTCTCTTGAAGAAGATATAAAATGACGCACAAAAAAATGTGAAGTGGTCTTACATGGAAATATCCTTCTTCATAAATTAAAAATTTTACTCTCTTCTGCTCTCTCGCTTCATCACCGTGTTCAAGCACGAGCGATCGGAGCTATAAAAGTGCTTGATGTGAGTCTCTCTAAGTTTTTTCATCTTTGCATTTAAGCCCCCTAAACTAGGAGTTAGTGTTCCAAAAGAGCACTACGTGGTGCTTTACAGTCAATGAGTGTGTGTCAATCACTCACCATGAATATAATTGTTGTACTTTAATTAGTTGTAGAGCAGCATGTGGTGCTCTTTTGGAGCACTAAGAGTTCGTTTGGCAATACTTTTCCTTTCTAGAATGCTGCTTTTCGAATTCAAAAACAGTATTTTTGTGTTTGGTAAAGTTTTGTTTTTCTGCTTTCTAGAAAGCAATTGCTTTTCCATAGCAGCTTTTGTAAAGCAAGGGAGGGGTTTGCTTTCTACGACCTGCTTTTTGATTAATTTATCGTCTGACATCATTATCCATTAAAAAATATTAATAATATTTATTATAATAATAAAATTTATTATATCATGTCTGAAATGGTAGTTTTGACATTAACAAAAAAGTCTAAAGCACTAATTACCACACACGTAATGTCGAAAATGCTTTTCCAAAACATATTTTCTCCGGAGTTTACCAAACACTTCTTGAGTAAATTCTCACAGCAATTTATTCACAGTGCTTTCTACAAAGTAGATTTCTGAACCGCCACAGCATTACCAAACTAGCCCTAAGTAATTGCTCCTAAACTAGACTAGTAATACACACTTGCCATTTTCTCTCACCTATGGAAATTACTCTTAATTAAAATCATGTACTAGTTTTTACCCCGTGTGCAACCATCTCACACGTAGGCGCTGGAAATTACACTTAATTTTTCTCGTACTAGCTTTTACCCCGCGCGGGATTGCTTTGATCTAGGAGCCATGATTGTGTCAATTGATCGTGTCGCTGATGTTTGTGCAGTATTGTTTTTTGAATTGCGTTTGTTTATCGCAACTGCAGTGTTCTTCGATTGCTGTAGTATCGATATATTTGATAGCGTAGCTATATTTGATCGATTGAGAACATATCATGATCAAGACGTTGTTGGAATAGATGCCCTAGAGGCAATCGTAGATTTAGTATGAACATTGTTTTGGCTAGAATATTCATTTATTATATATTGTGATATTTAATATAATGAAGTCCTTAGATAAAAATGTTGTTTATCTTAAATATCCCTAGTCCACTATATTGATTAATAGGACGATCAAATATAGACTAGTATGTGGGTAGATTGATATGGAGATATCAAGTCTAACACATGGGTATGCATTAGGAGTAATGGGATGGTGGATTGACCCACAACGAAAATGATACATTAGATTATGTCAAGTCACAGTTGCTTTTCGTAGTGCTAGTATAATTTCAATCCTTACTTGAAGTCACTAGATATTCTGGTTGTGGAATATTGCGCTTTGATGTTATCAAACGTTACACCGTAACTGGGTAATCATAAAGATAGCTATCGGACGTGATATGAAGCAAGCTTAGAGATCGTAGTGATGTAGATAGGATTTGTCCCTCCCACATAATGGGGGAAAATATCCACGACCACTAGAGGGATGAGGCTTATTGAATGTCTGGCCAGACTCAGATAAATCAATATAGAGATACTATGGATTGGATATACGAGTGTGACGATGTACGTCTCGTGTCCAATCCGGATATGGAGACAAAGGGATGGTGCAATATGACATATTGGGCACGAGAGGTTTGTCGGGATCACTGACTATTTCTATTGGTTGGGTGGCATGGATGTGTTGCTAGACACCGCTCCATGTTAGTAAGAGTTACTACCAACTATATAGAAACATATGGGGTCACACGTCAAATAGAGTAGAGCTAGATTTGGGATTAATTAATATTGATTAATTAATAGAAGGATCACTGTGCAACACCTTGCAAACTTAGTAGGACTAATTTGCAAGGAAGGGAATAATTCTAGTTCATCTAGAATTAGGAAACTCTTTTATGAAAACAACAAGGAGTTGTTGGAGTATATAAAGGAGGCTTTAGCTTCCTTTCCACATAATTGTTATTAGACATAACAAAGAAAGTGGGAGAGAGCAAAAGAGAGAATCAGACAAAGCTAGGGCCGAAACCTTAGCCCGTCCGCCCCTTCCCGTCAGCTCAAAGAGAAGGCCGAACCTCCTCTTGTTCCTTTGTTGCTTTGATCTTCTTCCCTCTTCCTCCGGGTTCAAGCTAGCACTTGTTTGAAGGAAGAATCTAGATCTCACCTCTGGATGTGGATCAACCGTAGAGACGAGGACATCATTCTTCGTGTGATCTCACAAATCAAAACGTACACGATACTATGTCTCTTATCATGTTATGATGTCTCCTCCTGACGATCCGTGGTGGGCATTGAAGTAGGAATTAAATTTTTTGTTATTCCGCTGCGTTACCTACTTCAAAATCCAACAGATGTTGAGATGTAAATTTTTGTATTATTTGAAACATTAATAAATGTGTATGGAAAGGCAGTTGCATGTTGATATTGGAATTGAATGGTCTCAATGAAGCATACAAGTGGTGGCTTTAGCATTCCGAGTACTTTAGTGGAATATCACTTTGAATGGACTTCAAAAGAATACAAAAATCAATTTTTTGGTGAAATTGTCGATTTGGGAACACCTTGCATTCAAAATTTGGTTACTTATAAGTTCCGTCTCTCACCTCAAAAGCATGAACCAGAAGTTTCATTCATATGAATAACATAAGGAGATTATCATCAAGAAACCTCTAATTGTTGGGCACAAAGACACATGTTCGTAGTCTTTCTTTCTCCCTCTGTTGTGTTTTGAAGCAATTATACAAAATGAAATCTATAAGCATGTTGGAACCCCATTGTATAATCGCAAACCATTACCAACACTAATATCATTAGCAGAGCACTACGGTAAAGTGAAAAATCAAGTACAAAAACTTACGACATAATCAACTAGTCTGTGAAACGTGAGAGAGCGGACTAGTATTTAAATTAAAATTGTCACGCGCTTATCCACGTCGTCAGGTCATGTCAACCGACAATTACTCTCAACCATCAAATCGAAATATAGGGGACACGTGTACCCTAGGGCCTTCCATATGATCCCTATCATAATTACTACCTCAGTAAAAGCTATACCAATAACCCCTCTTTCCAGATTCCTCATAGCTATGGGGCTACGAGACGCATATAGTCGCATTGAGTGTCCCATGATTTGACTAGGGGGCTGCAAGGTCGCCCAGCCCTTGCGTGGCTTAGACCATGCACAAGGGGGCTAGTTATAGAAAATCAATAATGAAGCACTTGGAGGGACCATGAGACAGTGTCCCTCGCATCCCATCACCTCGCATGGGAGCCATTGGGTCCAGTGGTTTGGAGTCTGGAATAAGGGTCGTCGCATATGGGATTTGACCCAGATGCTACGCGTATGTGACGTGGAGATGACTTGTTTCACTGTCTTCTTTATACTCGTCTGACGTCATCTGTGACGGTCTCCAGAAAATTAGGGTACGCCGCCTTAATGTGGTGTGGGCCTTCCGTACGGACACATGTCTCCCCATTGGCTTGCCCTACTCAGGGGCGGATCCAAAATCTTGTATGGGGGCTAGAATTTATAGAGTTAACACTTTAACATAACATAAGAAGCTAATTGGTAAGGGGCTATTGTGCAATTCAATGGGGGTAAAGTTTGTATTAAACAAAAATGTAGGGTAAAATAATATTTTGTAGAAGTTGAACAATTCTACATGTGCATCCGCCCCTGGCCCTACTATGACTTGTACGAATAAGACAATACCTTATGCAATTCATTCACACGATTTAGTCGGTACTGAATTGATGACAACAAATAGTCTCTCTCATCTATAGCAAGTATCATCTTATTTCCACCTTTCCTCTAGCTCTCTCTGTCCCTTCATATAATGAGCACTTGTTAGTTTGTTAACTATAAATTACATGCAATCCGAGCACACGTGACTAAGCCCCATCTATGTACTTATCATATTCTTCCATAAACATTAAGAGGGTTCACCGGAGCAGATATGCAAAACAAGTAGAGACTAGAGCCATTTGGAAGGGGATTAACTTGCCTCGGAACTGATATGCTTCTCGGTTATCATCGAGAGTGTTGCCAAAATGCTCTGCATCTGGTACGAAGAAGCAGGTCAAGATTACTCTCTGAATGGGGTGTACGTGGAAAAGGCAAGAGCGTTTTTTCGTCTCTTTCAAGAAACTGAACTGGATGGCGGCCTGTGCTTTAGCAAAATATGGGTCATCCATTTTGGGCTCCGAATCAGCGGTTGAAATGGACCAATTTGGGTCCAAAAGCTATTGTAACTCTTATAATGCAACTCCAACCCATGCTAGTTAATAAAATATCTCTCTTTTCCATTAAAAAGCCCAAACGGAGGATTACGATGAATTCTCCCTGTGCATTTAGTAGTGCACTAAATAGATTTGGTTTTGTGAAGAACATAAAGATCTCCTGGATTTCAAGAGAGGCCAATTAGATGTGCTGATTATTTTACCCTCCCGATGTTTTGTCTGTTGTAATTGCCAGAGATGGTGACTTGTTTTGAGGTTTTTTCTATACACTCTCCGTCTTACCAGACTGGTGAATAAGTTAATCGGGTATTATTTAGGCATAGCGATTTGGTTAGTCAAACAAGTCAAGAGAACGGGACCTAAACAAAGTTCAAAACAAAGTGAAAGGGCATAGTAGGACTTTTAAGTAAACAAGGTACCTAGGGCTTTCTTGGCCCATTCGATTCTCTTTAAATACAGAAACTCTCTCCCTTTCATCTCATTCATTCATCAACCGACGACCTCCCAATCTGGAGCCACCAACAGCCTTCCTTCATGGTGTTTTTTTCGTTATCTTTCTTCGTGGTTCTCATCTAATCCTCGTTCTCCTTTGTTCTCGTTGCTCTGATTTGTAATTACAGTGAGGAATTGGGGCCGGTGATGCCTTAGATTACATTGTCCGTACCATCTGAGCATTGTTCTGTAAAAAAGAACCGATGCTTTGATTTACTCTAATCACTCTCTGAGGCCTCTCCTTCTCGATCTGGTCTTGATTCGTCTGGTTCTATTCTATTTGTTTTTTTTTTCAGAAATCAGTCTTTTTGCCTAGGGTTTTCTTCTTAAATTGATAGAGAATAGGCAACATTTTAGAGTCGCTGATGCGCTATACTGAATGGTGTAAACAGTGCTGAACGTTGCCGATAGCAGTTTCTGGAGATTAATTTTCCGGCACCGGCCATTTCACTTGGCATGTGCACAACGGATCTGACGTCCCTACATTTATCTATTTTTTAAAATTTGAAATTGATATGAATGATGAAGAATGAGAGTGTTGATGATGATAATCTGTTAAGGCTTGTTTCTCAAAACATTCGCAGTGGCCGCCTAAATCTTTCGCCTTTCGCCGGGCTTGAGAGATGATGCTGCTTCTATCCTTCCTTGGATGTCTGAAACCACCTTCATCTAATTTAGAAGAAAATTGTTTGTTTTTTATTTAGAAGAAAGCCAATTTGCAGAGCAAGGGCGTTTGATAAAGTGACGAAACTCTTGCATTGAAGGTTGGCGATAGCATACTTCATTGGCGATTCTCCGTGCCTATCAAATCTATTAGTTTTGAATACGGCCTCGAACAAGTCGCCACATTTTATCAACTATGAGAATGTGAATTTTGGATCAATACCAAAAGATTTTAGATAATGGAAAAAAATTAAGGTTAATGTGTTTGATTTTACTTATCTTATTGTGTTTGATTAACGAAGGACTAATTCATCAGGTAATTTGATAATCTGTGAATTAAAAAAAATCTGTGCAATTATAAAATCTCTGAAATTGGGGATTATGTAGCTGAAAATTTCTAAGATATTTCATATTTATATTTTGTTTACATTAGCATGATCACCATCTATAATTAGGTGTATTCTCTTTCAACTTAAATTCTCTTTAAATTTCAACAAGTATGTACCTAGGTTTTTTTCCAACAATAAGTATGTAGTTTAGACCAAACATATTGTGATTTTCAGTTAAATTGTTTTTTTTTTCAGATTTTTTGGTTGATTATTGAATTTTTTTGCTTGTAGCAAACTCATGTAGTCTTGTAGGGAAAGCTAAGCTAGGGTGGTAGATATCCTGAACAAACTTGAAAGCATACATGGAGTCTATTTCAATGCTGCTAATGATGTAGAAGGACCAAACCTCTAACAACACCCCAAGCTCATACTTAAGAAGTAATGTGTACCCAATCCATAGTAACACAACATCCATTAGCCACTTTCATCTCTAATAGATCCTCGAACAAGCAGTGCCATCATCTTCCTCTTTTTGCTCCTATCAGAATTAGGAATTACTCCCCTGTCCCACACGTTACTTCAAAAAAATTTGAAGTTGCTTTATTAAAAACGTGTGGGAAGTACAATTCTACCCCCTCAATATTTCAATAATTCCACCACTTTATCTTCTCTCTTTACTTGGACTTTGGATTAACACATACAGATCTATCGACACACAACCAAACACAAAATATTACCAGCAACAAGCAACTATGAAAAATCAACAATCAACAAAAATCAACAAGATTCCAGATCGTCGAATTGCTCATTAATGTTTACAGAACAACAAAAATCAACAAAATAAAAGTAAAACAAAGGAGTAGATCCACAGAATAAAAGTAAATTTGAGAATAAGAAGACCAAGAGGAAGAAAGAACAGAAGGAGAAGAAGAAGAAAGAACAGAGCCCCGGTAACCTCCGTGGCCGCCTCCTCATCCAGGGTCTGGCTTCACCGGCTCCATCCGTATGGAGAATAGAAGAACAACCCGATCTGTAGGTAGGGAAAAGAAAGAGGGAGAGAGAATCAGCATAAGAGAAGGGAAGAGAGAGGGCGGGGGAGAGAGAGAGTCTAACCGTCGACGAGGCTGACGACGTAGAAGTCCTGCGAGCCCGACCCGAGTGTGAATTCGGCGAGAGAACCACCGCCGCCGCTGCAGAAATCGGTCGGCTCTCACCATCGGCGCTCCAGAGAAGAGAGATGGAGATGGAGGCGACGCTCCAGAAAAGAGAGATGGAGATGGATGTACCAATTTCTTCCGTCCGTCACTCTCACCATCTTTGGTGCTGATGTGAAGAACAGAGGGAGATGGAGATAGAGTTGTGGATGAGAGGAGGCTTCTAGAGATGGGTAGATATTTTGATAGGTTAGGGTTATGAATTGTGGGTTGGGCTGTGTGGGTTGGGTTGATTTCATTTAATTAGGCAGTTCATTACAATTGGGCCTAATTAATTTGATTATTTTGATAATTCAGATTAATTAGGCCTAATATAAGAAGAGATTGTGTTTTTATATTAGGGGTAAGATGGTATTTTAAGCGTAGAGAAGTTTCCATTTTAGGAAAGATTGAAGAAACGTGTGGGACGTCCCAAAAAGGAAAATTTGAAGAAACGGGTGGGACGGAGGGAGTAAGTTTGAGGGTGCATGAAATAGGAAGAATCTAAGTAGTGATAGTGTTACCGCTAGTTCTCCCAATCTCCTCTATTGGCAGAAAAGCTTATATGAATTCATGGGCACATGAACATGGATGGATCGAGGAATTTGGGTCCTTTAATGAAAGTTTAAATCAAATTTGAATTTTGTAAAGTTGTGTGTGGTTATATCGTAATTTTTATGGGGCAGAACTGCCAAAATTAAAAACAATATGAGTGAAATTTAGAATTAAATTGTTTGTTTTGGGTGAATCTGTTATTTTTGTAAGAAAGCCAATTTGCAGAGCAAGGGCGTTTGATGAAGTGACGAAACCCTTGCATTGAAGGTTGGCGATAACATACTTCATTGGCGATTCTCCGTGCCTATCAAATCTTTTTAGTTTTGAATACGGCCTCGAACAAGTCGTCACATTTTCTCAACAATGAGAATGTGAATTTTGGATCAATACCAAAAGATTTTATATTGAGTTGAGAAATTCTGGATCAATCCCAAAAGGTTTTAGATAATGAGAAAAAAATTAAGGGTAATTAACATTACCATTTTGAGACTCAGGCAATACAAGAAATTGAAGTGTACTTATAATATTGTGTTTGATTAATGAATGACTGATTCATAAGTATTTGTGTTCATATATTTGTTCATAATTACAAATAGAAAATTACAAATACTTATGGAAATTACAAATACTCAACTTGAGGGGGAAGTCTAGAATCACAAAAAGTGACACTTTGTAGTTGCATCCTTTGGAGAAAGTCGCCAAATTTTTTTAACAATAACAATGTGAATTTTGGATCAATCACAAAAGGTTTTGGATTAAAATTCTGTATCAATTCCAAAAGGTTTTAGATAATGAAAATAAATTAAGGATAATGGCAATGCAAGTAATTGATGTGTACTTATCATAATGTGTTTGGTTATACTTAAAAAAATAAAATAATGTGTTTGGTTAATTAATGATTTATTTCATATAATGGGTTTGATTACATTCACTGAGCAACAGGGTCTGCTCTAGGTTTTGAGGTGCCCTAAGTGAACATCAAATATGAAGAGCTCGGTACGTATCACTCAGTATAATCTTCAGAAACTCTTTAAAAAGCAAGTGCTATTTTGGACAAGATTGTATCAAACTCTTTAAAAAGCAAGTGCTATTTTGGATAAGATTGTATCTTTGAATCAGTCTGGATTTGTGAAGGGCAGAATTATAGCTGACAACATCATGATTGCTCAAGAACTGATGCACCATTTGAAGAAGAAGAAGGGGGGTCAGGGGGAAATGACCATTAAATTGGATATGTTGAAGACTTTTGACAGAATGAGTTGGACTTATCTTAAAGGCATTCTCTTTAAACTTGGGTTCTGCTGAAAATTTGTAAATAAATTGGATTATGACCTGTGTTAAAAGTGCCTCTTACAGATTGATCATCAACAATGAACTTTCAGATTTTTTCTCCCCTTCTAGGGGTCTGAGGCAGGGGGATCCTCTGTCCCCATTGCTCTTTGTTATTTGTGCAGAAGGACTCACATCTCTCATTAAGCATTTTGAAATTGAAGGCTGGCTTTCAGGAGTTAAAATTGCAAGAAGGAGTCCATGCATTAGCCATTTGCTTTTTGCAGATGACTCCATCCTCTTGCAAAGCTACAATGCAAGATGCATCAGCTATCAATGTCATTTTGAGCACCTATGAGTTGGCTTCTGGACAATCAGTCAATAGAGAGAAGTCTCAAATCTTTTTTAGTCCAAACACAAGTTGTCTTCTCAAGGGCTTCATACAATTTTATTTGAAGATTTCTAAAGATTTTAAGGAGGGCTCCTATCTAGGACTTCCCTCTTTAATGAGAAAGTATTCATTGGGGCTATCCCCACCACTGTGGCATGCCTGCGTGGTGGGGCGCGCCATTCACCGTCTGACAAGCATGCAAAATTTGGTGGGTTCCATCTTACTAATGCATATTTGTCAGAAGGTGAACGGCGCGCCCCACCACGCAGACATGCCACAGTGGTGGGGCAAGCCCCAATGAATACTTTCTCCTCTTTAATTGGGAGGTCAAAATCACAAGCTCTGAATTTTCTGAAGGAGAAGTTTAAAGAGAAGCTCTCTAATTGGAATTCAAATCTGCTCAGCCCAGCTGGTAAAGAAGTTTACTTAAAGTCTGTTTTATCTTCTCTTCATACTTTTGCAATGTCTAGCTTCTTGCTGCCCAAAAAATTGTGCCATGAGCTTTCTCAGATAATGGCAAATTTCTGGTGGGGTGCAAACAGTGAAGGCAACAGAAAGTTGCATTGGAAAAGTTGGGAGCATTTGTGCAAAGCTAGAGAGCTAGGAGGGCTTGATTTTATAAATCTTTACAATTTCAACTTGGCACTTATTTCAAAGCAGTCCTGGAAGCTTTTGCAGAATTCTAATTCTCTCTTTGTGGCTGTTTTCAGAGGAAAATATTTTCCTAACTCTTCTTTATGGAATGCCTCCCCTCCTAGTGGCTGCTCTTGGGTTTGGAGAGGCCTTCTGGAAGGTCTCAAGATTCTCAAAATGGGTGTTAGATGGAGAGTTGGAAATGGGGAATCTATTAGAATCTGGGATGATCCCTGGATTCCTAGAGATTCTTGTTTTTTTGTCACTTCCTCTAAGCCAATCAACTGCATCATTGTTAATGTTAGTGAGCTTATGTGGATTGACCAGAGGAGATGGAATACTGACTTAATTTTTGGGATTTTCTCTGAGGAGGAAGCTGATTTAATCTTGTCTTTGCCAGTTGGTAGCTTTAGATGCAGAGATAAGCTTATCTGGGCATTCACAAAAAATGGAGATCACAAAGTTAGCTATGTCTACAGGTTGTTGGAGGGGGGTTTTCCTACCTTCACACCTTCTTCTAGTGCAAGCTCCTACTGGAAAGCTTTGTGGAA
The DNA here is from genome assembly GCA_023055425.1 of Linanthus parryae. Classification (NCBI taxonomy): domain Eukaryota; kingdom Viridiplantae; phylum Streptophyta; class Magnoliopsida; order Ericales; family Polemoniaceae; genus Linanthus; species Linanthus parryae. The sequence continues at coordinate 118,590,016 of JALGPY010000004.1, read as the reverse complement.
AGTGAACACCCAACCCAAAATCAAACATTTCTTCTGGAAATGTCTTTCTGGAGCTGTCTCCACTGCCACTGCTCTCAAACTCAAAGGAGTGATTCATGATGATGTTTGCAGAAGAAGTTGAGAGTTTAATGCATTTACTTAAGGATTTTAAGGAAACAAAACTCATTTGGCTCAGCTCCCCCTTCAGATCATGCATCACTAATTTGGAAGCTTCCAATTGTCTGGAATGGTGGAGTTCTGTTGTTGATCTTGCTGATGAGTCCAAGGATAAGAGCTGGTTTCTGGCTTTGTTTCTAAACATATGTTGGTGGATATGGAAGTCTCGGAATGACTGGTGCTTCAATAACATTAGATGGAATGCAATTCATGTTAGTTCCTTGGCTTTGAGCTCTCTTGATAGTTATCTGGTTAGTCGTGGTCAAGCTTTGAAAGATACTATTTGCAATGCCCATGATATTCAGGAGCCTCCTAATCTCTCTGCCAATTTCAATATTTTTGTGGATGCTGCTGTTGACACAAAAAAGAAATTGGGGGGAGTTGCAGCTGTTTGTTTGAATGAAGGAGGAGCTTATGTTGATAGTTGTTTTGAGTGCTTTCATGGAGTTCTGAATCCCTCAACTCTTGAAGCTTCAGCTATTAGATCAGCTCTCATATGGTGCAAAAGTAAGCATTGGAATGACATCAATATTTTTTCTGATTGTGAGGATGTGATCAGGCAAATTAGGTCTTCCTCTTATGCTTCAAATACTGCAACAATTCTGGAGGACTGCATTTTTATTTGTAAGGAGTTTTCTTCTTGTAATTTTCACTTTATCTCCCGTAACTTTAATTCTCGGGCTCACAATTTAGCCAGGAATTCTGTGAAGGCTGGTTGTGTAGCCTCCTCTTTGTATTTGTAATCTTCTTTGGATAAGTAATGGAAGCTTTCTTTTTCGGAGTAAAAAAAAAAAAACATTGTCCAACCCATGAACATTCACAATATTGTGTAAAATAATTGCAACAAAATAATTCCTATCAGACCATGTGTACTCACCATCTACAATAATTTCTTGTCATTTCCTTTGGAGTCACATATCAAAATGGAACCAGTGAAGGAATGTTAAAATCAATTCGCATTTCACCACGAAAATTTGGAAACAAAAAATTGAATCAATAAATTCATCAAAATTGAAATAAATCATTTCTATAAAAGTGAAATGGAACAAACTCACTGTAAATTTTTAGTTCTTACATCCTGTGAAGTAGTAATGCTTCCTTCGAAACCATGAAGAGGCTTCATGAAAATCATGATGGAGTAGAGGATAACTCATCCAGTCGCGGAATAGAAATCTTGGTGAACTTGGGGAATCGACAAACTTTGATAAAATAGAGAGTGATATGTTGTTAGCAGTTTCGTCTTGACGATTGATGGAAAAATGTGACTTTGTGAGTTCTCATAGAATTATTTAATATAAAAATCATTGCACGTCGTGATGAAATTATGAAGGATATAAATTTCTTAGAAAGATGATTAGTTTTTTTTTTTTAAAACAACTATAGAATTTCATTAAAACGGGTGGCAAAAGCCAGTACAAAGGAGAGTAATTACATACAAATTTCATCACTCTCAGAAAGAAGTAAAGCATCTTTGGCACCAAAATGTGCATCAAAGTTATGCTTCCTGTTAATAAAAGAGATAATATAAATCTCAAAATAGCTTACAAGCTTCAAACAGTCTTGCACAATGGCATCAATCTCAATAGGCCAAGAAGAAAGTGAATTGAGAGCATCCATGAGAATTTTGCAATCTGAATAGATTTTGATCCTTCTAACATTTTTACCAATAGCAATAAGAAGAGTTTGCCTGACAGCCAAAGCTTCCAAAATCCCCAGATTAGACTGATTAAAAACTGGAAGCTTAAATCTTCCCAAACAAGAACCGATAACCGACTTAAAAACAATGCCAATACCACCTTTCAATCTCAATTTATCTACTGCTGCATCTGTGAAGATGGCTGCATCAACAAGAATTTCTGAAGAATTTGTATCAGAAGGAGGATCAAGATTAGTCAGATTATATGTACCCTCGTTAACATCCAGAAACTCATAGAACTTTGTTGTAGCTAAGGATGCAACTTGAGGAGGTGACCAACTAACATTGTTAAACATTTTGTCATTTCTTACCCTCCAAATTTCCCAACAATGTTGCACAAATAAATCCAGAATAATATGCTTCTTCTCTTCATTTTGGGTCAATTCCACAATTAAAGACCACCAAGAAGTAAAGGAAGTGCCATCACAATGGTGTCCGACAATTGGAATAGGGCTGAGCTTCCAAACTAACTGTGCAAAGCAACAATCGCTGAGGAGATGCAAATCTGTTTCAACACAATCTCCACATAAAAAACAAATATTATCACCTCTCCAGCCTCTCCTCTTCAGATTATCCGTGACCTCTAAATTTCCCCTGAGAGATTTCCATATGAAGAACTTTATCTTAGGCCTTACAACCAACTTTCATATTTTACTCCAGAAAAAGTTGACACTGGTCTGACATTCAGGATTAGGGATAAGACCTTGATTGGCAAGCTTCAAGTTGCACAAAAAATTATACGCAGACTTAACTGAAAATACACCATCAGAAGAGTGACACCAAATTACTTTATCAAAGCAATGCCCTCCAACTGGAATTTGAGCAATTGATTTTGTCTCTTTTGGATTAAAAAAAATATTAATAAGCTCATACCTCCAACACCTTAGGTCATGATCAATGAGATCAGCCACCCAAACTAAATTAGATTGCATAATTTTAGAGGAAGCAAACCTTGAACAGATCAGAGAAAGGAATCCATGGATCATCCTAGATTTTAATATTCTTTCCGTTACCTACGTTCCACCTCCAACCTTTCTCAAGAACTTTTCTTCCTTCGATCAATCATCTCCAAGCCCAAGAGCTATTAGATGGAATCTTGGCCTCCAAAAAGTTTGTGTTATGGAAGTACTTAGCTTTAAATATCCTGAAAATAGCGAATTTCCACCACCAATAAGCTTCCAAGCTTGCTTAACAATCATGGAAAGATTGAAGCATTGAAAATCTCTAAATCCAAGACCCCCATTCTTTGGCATAAGGACATCCAAGACTTCCAATGAATCTTATTAGATTCACTAAAAGTTCCATTCCACCAGAATTTTGCCAGAATTCCAGAAATTTCACTACATAGACTCTTTGGTGGGAGGAAACAAGACATGGTAAAAGTGGAGAGAGCATTGAGAGTGGACTTTGTAAGAACTCCTCGACCTGCTGGACTGAGAAAACCTTCCTTCCAACCAGAAAACTTGCTCGCTATTCTCTCTTTAATGAACTTGAAGGTCTGACTTTTGGATCTTCCAATGAATGCAGGTAACCCCAAATAGTTTTTTTTTTGGGTAATCTGTCCCAAATAGTTTTTATCCTTAAAGGATTTGTCAATGACCAAAAAATTGTTGTATAAAGTTCACCAATAAAGAGCTAGTATTTAGGCTGAAAAAAATTTGAGATTTTTTCTATTAATCGCCTGACCAGATGCAGTCTCATAAAGCTTTAGCACATGATTGATTGCACTGCAATCTGTAACTGAAGCTTTGCAAAAAATAATAGAGTCGTCTGCAAATAAGATATGGCTCACAAGAATACAATTCCTATAGATTTTGACTCCAGAAATCCATCTATTCCTCTCAAAAGTTTTCAAGGTTGCTGACAACCCCTCTGCTCAAAAGAGCAAAGAGAAAGGGAGAGAGTGGATCTCCTTGTCCAATGCCCCTTGAGGGAGAGATTATGGAACCCAACTCTCCGTTAACACTTATTCTGAAGGAGACAATACTGATGCAAGTCATGATCCAGTGTATCCATTTCCTACAAAAGCCCATTTTCCTCATAACTTTCTCTAAGTAGCTCCACCCCACTCTGTCAAAAGCCTTAAGCATGTCACGCTTAAGAGCCATCCAGCCACAAGATCCATATCTTTTACCCTTAATGTAGTGCAAAAGTTCTTGAGCTACTAAAATATTATCTGAGATTAACCTTCCTTTTATAAAGGCAGTTCGATTCTCTGCTATCAGCATGTCCATTACTTTGCCCAGTCTCCTTGCCAACAACTTTGAGAGAATTTTATAGAGAGTAGAACAAAGACTTATAGGCCTGAAGTCTTTAACTGTGAGAGGAGTATTGACTTTAGGAATAAGAAAGATATGGGTGATGTTAATGCGTTGGAGAAGTTTCCCAGAAGATAAGAAGCCATGAATAGTCTGACATATATCACCTCCAACAATGCCCCAAAAGTCATGAAAGAACCTTGGAGAGAACCCATCAAAACCTGGAGATTTATCAGGGCTAAGAGAGAAGCAACCTTCTCTTACCTCATCATCAGTAGTTGCGCTTGTAAGAAACATATTCATCTCCCTGGACACTCTCTTCTGAATGTTAGAAATAATAGGCTCAAAGTCACCCGAAGCTGAATCTGAAAACAAGTCAGAGAAAAAAGAGTCAAACTCCTTGCTAATGCCTTCTTGACTTTGGATCCACTCACCATAGGAATTCAAAATACCCTAAGTAGTGTTAGTGCTTCTCCTATGCTTGACAGAAGCATGGAAGAATGAGGTATTTTTATCACCCGCACTCATATTTTCTCTGGATCTTGCTTTCCAATAATTCTCTTCTTCTAACCAAAGTGAATCAAGCTCCAACTCAAGGCTTTTCAGAATTTCAGTATCAGTGTCAATCCCCTTTTGCCTCCAGAATTTCACTTCTTCCTCCTTTCTTTTCACACGATTAAAATTGCTTCTATTTCTTTTCTTACTCCAATTAGTGATGGAGAGATTTTAGGAGAAAATTTCGGAAAACGATAACTATCAATAATTCAACATTCTATCACAATATGGGATTGCAAAATCGTACGACAAAATGAATGATCAATATCAAAGTTTACATATTTACATCCATTAAATGTATTGAAATTACAAATATATAACAAAAATATGCCTTTATATTCGAAATTCTGGTGCCCTCCCAGATCTTGGGGCTCTAAGCAAACACTTTAACAGCCTAGCTGTAGAGCCGGTCCTGCTGAGCAAGATGTCACTTTGTAGTTGCATCCCTGAGAATCAGTTTGATCACCTCACTTGTAGTCTTGTAGGGAAAGCTAGGGTGGTAGATTTCCTAAAACAATTTGATCGCATTATTGGAGTCTATTTCAATGCAGAGGTTCTTTTGCTGCTATTGATGGATAAGGACCAAACCTCTATGAACACCCCAAGTTCGGATTCAAAAAGGTATTATACTCAATCCATAGTAACCCGACACCCGTTAGCCACCTTCATCTCTAATAGTTCATCATAGCAAGCAATGGCATTATATTCCTCATTTTTGCTCCTATCAGAATAAAGTTAGAGGGTACATGAAATAGGCGGAACCTTAGTGACAGTGTTACCTCTGGTACTCCCAATCTCCTCTATTGGCCGAAAAGCTTTTATGATTTCATTGGCACATGAACATGAACGGATTTAGGAATTCTTCGCAGTGGGGTTTATATTAAAAATTTAAAACAAATTTGAATTTTGTAACGTTGAGTGGGGGTTATAATGTAATTTTTCTAAGGCCGAACTTTAAAAAAGTAACAAAAATATGGATGAAATTTCAATTTCAACAAAAAATAACAAAAATATTGGTGAAATTTTAATTTTCAAATCTTGAGTCGGGGGTGGTCACCATGTACATCTGCCTGCCCTTGCACATGAGTGAGTGTTCTCATCTCAATGTACTTTTTTGGTTGGAGTAAAAACTATTTTGACATTTCATACGACCAACAACAATTTGTTTTGGCCATAACGCGAGAATTGCATTGGAATGAAAAGTAAGGGACACAACCAAGGTCACATCATGTCCAAGAGATAACCAAAGTACAAACCATCATGAAACAACAACCAAACGGAGGGCCAAGACAAATAAAGAAACTTACAACGAAGAAACTAGATACTGTTGGAGATTAATACTAAAATTATCAATCTTAGACCGACATAAAAATTTAACAAATTATGGATACATAAACATAGGAAACAAATCATTAAGATAAAATAGTACATATCATAAACTGATAAAAAAACGAGAAATTAGAAGCCATACCTCTAATCCAAGCTTTAACAGAAAAAGATGTAAACAACTGAGTCGTCAGGTCTTGCTAGAAGGCCTGGCTGTTCTTGAAGATTTAATCGCCCCTACTTACACTGTGTTGGGATGCCGTCGATGATTCTTCCAGGATAAAACAGCTCCGATCTTCTTCGTCACAACAATGTAGGGGATCAACGACGATTAGCACCTCAGTTCGCCAAAAACACCACAAGCATATCGTATTTGGGAGAGAGAGAGAGAGAGAGAGAGAGTGAAGCCAATTTTCGCAGAAGATCAAATCACCAGAATCGTTTTCCCATTCAAAACTCTTATGGAAAAACGGATGCCATTATCTCCCTAATTAATGCCCATTAATACGGTAAAAAAAATCACCCCATTAATTAAAAAGTGAACTGGTGTGTGATGGAACAAAACTGACTTATAATCTAACGCCAGGTCGCCTCGCGTACGCGATACGCCGAGACATTTCGCCCAAATCGCCCTTCGACCCGGTTCGACCCGAGGTGTGGCGAGGGCGGCGGCGCACGTGTGTGTGCGCGCGATGCACACAAGAACACCCATGGTCTACCACACACCATAGTAGTTATACACTACTCTTGTGTGTGATACCATATAAATCCACCTACCTCCCTTGTGAGTAACAATGTGGGATTAATTTCCCTTCTTGGTTTCAAGCTCTTTCAATCTACCAAGTGACTTCACTTTCTCTATGGATTATACTAAGAAAAGTCTATTTTTTAACAGATTCAACCCCACAACTATTAAATTCTTACATTAGAGTGGGCTAAGAGGAGGTTCTAATCCTCTACCAACATCCTTGCCTTGGGTGCCAATTCTTTGCCTTCTGAAATTATTGAAAGAAACCCTTGTTAGAAATAGAGACATTAATATACGTTAACTATGTGTAGATAGCCAAAGGCAAGGCTTCAAATATTCCTCTTAGGATCGCATGAAAAAAATGCGGCTTGGTGATTTGATTGTTGCTGTAAACTTCGATCCCATTTATAACGGTCAAACTATTTCTTTGAGCAGCTGTAGTTCCTTTCCACAAATAGAGATATGAAGAAGAAACGACCTGCCTAATTGGATTATTAGTTGCTAGAAGAGAATTTCAATTCATCAAAAAGATGATTTGATTAGTAAAACGAAACAAGAATTTGATAATATTTGCATGGTGTTATAGACTTAATTTTACTATACAACACCATGAAAAATTGTCAAAAAGTAACATCGTTTACTATCCAAATCAGGAGATTTTTTTAAGTGCTCCAATAGAGCACCACATAGTGCTCTACAACCAATGAATGTGTGACAACTACTGACAGTATTTATAAGTGGTGCACTTTGATTGGAAGTAGAGCACCACATGATGCTCTAACAGGGAACTAAAAAAATTCTCCCGAATCGCCGAGTCAAAGGACCAAATTTGTAGTGCTCCAAAAGAGCACCACGTGGTGATCTACACCCAATGAGTGGTACACACTTAAACAAACTGTGATCAAGTTATAGGTTGAAAAGTCAAACACAGACTAAGGAACTAAAGAAAAAAAACGAATGTAAGTACTATCTGTATTGAAGCTCTGGGGTACGGGCGCTCTGGGGAAGTATTTGACTTGATCGATCTCAAAAGCCGGTCGACCGGAATTTATTAGCCCAAAAGGCTGGTCGCAAATGAGGGTGGATTCTCTCCACTCGCCAGCCTCAGAAGGCTGTGGTGCACTTCTGTCAAATTGTTGGGGTGCACTTCTGCCAAATTAACTTTTTTGAGGTACACTTATGCCATTTAATGAAGGAGAAAGTTGAAAAAACACATTAGGGAGGGGGGGGGGGGGTGGTGGGTGGGTTAGTAGTAGTGAACGAAAAATCTATGGGTGCACTTGCACCCATGTGCCTCCGCCTCTATCGAGAATCCATTCAATCCTTTCTCTGGGTTTTGATTGTGGGTAAAATATGGGTTGGGTTGAGTTGTCGTTGGCGGACGGTAGCGTCAAGAGAAGCGGTCTCCTTCTCTGTCTTCGATTTGAAGACCTGAATTTTGGGCAGTTAAAAGATTTTGATTTACAAAGAGAGCAAGTGTTTGGATATGGTTTGTTAAGATTTGATCGAATATGGGGCATACGGGATTTGGGTTCATCGCCCAGAAGAACGGCGACGACGATGGCGGTTGCTCGGGGAAGAGAGAAGGAGAAGAAGAAGATGGAGAGGGAGGGAGGCGGCTGTGTTTTGTCTTTGTTCACAGAGGGGAAGAGAGACGGATTAAGATTTTTTTAGAATTTGTTTTGTCGTCAACCAGGTTTGAACCCGGGACCTCTTCCAACGTTCTACCACTTGAGCTACCACCCCACCTACGACATATTATGATTAGAAATGAAGGAGATAGGGATATTAGGGTAATATATAGGCGATGATTATATAACGTTTCAGGGGTAAAATAGTCTTTTCGCACTTACAGTTAGTCAACGGTCAGCACTATCCACATAAAATGTGCAAAATGTCTTTGTTCAAATATCAAGATAGCGAAGTGTGTTTTTTTTTTAATTGATAGGGTAGGAAACTGTCTTTTACCCTAAAGAATATCATTTTACACAAAGATTGTGCTTGAAATATATATATATATATTAAATATATTTTGGTGATAGACGATTGAAGACCGAAATCTCCACTATTTATAAATGGAGAATTGTAATTATTTGTTATTTTATGATTCGAGAATAATTTGATTAGATCGGTTGGAGGGTAAAATTTCATCTCATCATCAGAATTAGAGGTTTATCGGTTAAAGATCTCTCCATTTCTTACCATAAAAAAATGAAGAAGGGAGGAAAAAATAGAGGTCTCTCAAGGTGTGGCCGGCCTGAGGGTGGGTTGTGCACGAGGGCAGGGCGGGCCGGATCTGGATCGGATCCGGAATGCGCGAAACTTTGCATGCGCCGGGTTTGATGGGGGGCGGGTCGTGCACGTGTCGAGGGTGGAGGGGCTATTTTTGTGCGGGTCGTGCACAACTCGGGAGCGGGCTAAACCGGGCCGGGTTGTCTTCGGAAGGAACATGACCCGGGTGTGCACGTGCTGGATTCCATATTGAGCGGGCTGGGTGCGGGTCAGAGGTGGAGGGGCCGTGCTTGGGCACGGTCCGGGCCGGGCCATTTGGCACACGGGTCGACCCAGCCTGCAACCTTGAGAGGTATCAATTGGAGATGCTCCAAGTATAAGAGGATAGTAGAAGTAGATGCCACTATGCACCATGACAAAACTCAAACCCCATTTCCCTTCCTTTATGAACCAGAAATATTGAAAATGCAATCATGTACACTCTTAACACCACTCATTTCCCATGGAAAATCACTTGCACATTTTCCCCAATTCCTCACTCTCTCATGAATCGCTAAGCTCAAACCTGTGAGAACCCATTTCAGACATGGCTTTTCTTCTGCCCAATCTCTCCCCTCCCAATCCCCTCCATCAATCAGCTCTGGTTCTTCACCAGACCTCTTTCTCTTCCCATTATCTTCATCTTCCTTCAACCACAAGACCTGTATTCACTCCATTTTCACTCCTCCCCAAGCTCGATTCCTCTTCTCCCCTCCGAGTTGCGCAGCTCCAGACACCCTTCACGGCGCAGGAGAATCAGAAGCAGCAGAAGGACGACTTCTACGTCAACCTCGGCGTTGCTGTGCGGACCCTTCGCGAAGACATGCCGTTGCTCTTCACCAAAGACCTCAATTACGACATTTACAGGTTCGAATCTGATTCATATCGAAATTCGTTTCTGGGTTTTGTATTTGAGTTCAATTCGGTTGTGGGTTTTGTTGGGTTTTCGATTTGGGTTTTCTGAATCCCCGATTCCAAATTTGAGTTCATTTTGTTAGGGTTTTTGAAATTACGACATTTACAGGCTCAAATCTCTATTAGTTTCTGGGTTTTGTATTTGAGTTCAATTCGGTAGTGGGTTTTGTTGGGTTTTCGATTTGGGGTTTCTGAATCCCCGATTCCAAATTTGAGTTCATTTTGTTAGGGTTTTTGAATTTACGACATTTACAGGTTCATATCTCTATTAGTTTCTGGGTTTTGTATTTGAGTTCAATTCGGTAATGGGTTTTGTTGGGTTTTCGAATTGGTGTTTCTGAATCCCCTATTCCAATTTTGAGTTCATTTTGTTAGGGTTTTTGAAATTGGGGTTTTTTTGATTATTGGCAGGGATGATATCACGTTCAGAGACCCAATGAACACATTCACTGGGATTGAGAATTACAAGTTGATCTTCTGGGCATTGAGGTTTCATGGTCGAATTCTGTTTAGAGAGATTGGTCTTGAGATTCTCAGGATATGGCAACCTTCTGATAATGTGATACTCATAAGATGGGACTTGAAGGGTGTTCCTAGGGTTCCATGGGAAGCAAAGGGTCAATTCCAGGGCACTTCTCGATACAAACTCGACCGAAATGGGAAAATTTACGAGCACAAGGTTGATAATTTGGCATTCAATTTCCCACAAACAATGAAGCCTGCAGTCTCGGTGTTGGACCTGGTTGCTGCATCGTGTCCGGCTAGTCCAAACCCTACATTCTTTGCTGGTTTGGATCAACTTTATTCGTCCTCTTGGGTGGAGTATTATCGGGCCGTAAGGGAAACTCTGGATAGTGAAACACAATTGGCTTCTTCTCATAATCAACTAGTCACTTGTTCATAGAGCAAACTCATGTATACTTCTATATACACAACATGAATTTTCTATGTAGTAATGTAATCATATATATTCATATCGTATAGTTCATCAATGGCAAGTTATAATTTTGGTTGGAGGATACTTGCATTCTTCTGTATTATTTGTCCATAGGCAGGAATGTTGAAGAATCCGGGTGCTTTCAGTCAGCTAATGGCACTATGGTAACCATTTATTGCTTGTACAGGATGTTTCTTTTACAGTAGGTGTATAATGAAATGCTTTTTTGCATTATACATTTGTTCGATGATGTCTAGGTCGTATTTTTTTGGACATGAGATGCAATACTAGTGTGTCTTAGTTTCATAACTTTCAGCTCTTGTTGATAGCCACCCGAGAATTTCAAATGAAAATGGGGATTTTCAGCAATTGTTGGTAGTTCTATCTTAGTGAACGTACCTTAGCTCATAAAGTATAGGCGAGTCGATAAAGTCTCGTTTTGAATTCCTAGTAGTAGTGTAGATTATCAAGATGTTCTTTCCATTGCATCAGAAGGGAAAGTGTTCCCTTTTCAGAACTCTGTTTGGTTATCTGCAGGTTGCTTATGATTATTGCATATAAACTGGACCTCTGGAAACAGAATAGGCCTTCCATGTTTCTGTCATGCTGATGTTAATCTGCTCTAATTATTGAGTAATCTCGTAGAGGAATTGTACACGACTGATGTTACATGTGACCTTACTATTCTATTCGGCTTTAAAGATTTTATGATGTCTTCAAAGCCCAAAAGAGTTTGTACCTGGCTGGGTACTGGACTACTGGGTTCGGTACTCTTTATCTTCATAGCTGATCAAATTTTTTGATGTGTGAACCCGCAACTCCTATCCTTTGGGTGCGTACTGAGTAAACTTTTGCATTTGTTCAACAGTTTGCAAACCACACTATAGAAGTAAACCAGTATGAGAAATATTGACAGACTCGCAGTTGAGGAGGCCAATAGACAGCCCATGAGTTGCCCCAAGGCTTGAACTCAAAAGCTGTAGGCAAATGCTCAACTAACTTCTAACTTCTTCGCTATGGCTGTTGGATGGGTTTACTCCTGACTGCCCATGTAGATTTTGAAGATCCACCCAAGTGGCTCGCAATCTCTGAGCCCAATTTGTGCTTGAAGGTCCTGTTACTTCATACCACTTACTGTCAGTTCTTGAGTCTCTTCACCACCACCTTGAAGTTTTTCCAACTTAATATGGCTACAGATTCACCAAGACCTTGTTCCCTCAAACTGCATTCTAAAGTGGCACACAAACTGGTTTGAAGTAGAATCCCTGCCCAATTCTCTGAGAATCCCTGCGCAATTCTATAAGAAGGTACTCAGTGCCTCTTTGGTTCTATAAATTCTGAGGTAGAATCCTTGCCTAAAAAGTGGCATACACAAACTGGTTTGAAGAAGCGAAAACCTCAATGACTTTAGAGGTCACGAGGTCAGTTCAGAATACTAGAAAGTAAGAGCTAATAACGTTGCTCGCATCTTTTCGGGTTCACATACCTTTTCACCTACAAAATGCACTGCAAGGAGAGTTTCTCAAAGAAGAAAAGCCACCGATTTCAGATGTTGGCATACTCGCCCCAGTTGTTTTCGCTCAGGGTTACTGGAAATCTTGAGCTTCAAGATAATACATAGATAAAGCAGCAACTTCTTCGAACAACAATCTTATAAGCACACTACAGATTGCTCGGAAGATATGAACCAAGATAAAAAATAGTTGACAAAACAGAAGAGCAATGTGAAAATGCCTTCATCAAGTGTTACAGCAGTAATTATGCTTACAAAAACACACCCTGAAGCAAACTCATACAACCAAATATCATCATCAGTTCACGAATACAATACAGAATGTTTGAATCTCTCTACAAAGAAAGGGGAAAACAAGAATTTACAGATTCATCAGTGTTCAGATGGTAGACAGTAGCCCGGTCACAAACTAGAAAAAAAAAGGCCGTTCATGCCCATGGACTTCCATCCCCGCCGTTCAAACACAATAACAAGGTCAAACTGCAGTGGCTGAGTTGGACCAACTACAGGGAATGCCCTACAATACTCAAGTCAGAGGAGGAAGCCTATTCAGAGGAGAAGCTATAACAGCAACCTCACTTTGATTAGGCTTTGAATATTTGTCATACGAGACCTTTAAAGCTGCTGTTTTGGCAGCTTTGTGGAATTTCAAGATCGTCTCTGCACAGTCCCTGTAGCAACCATGGAACAAATCAGAATCGTTAGTTTTGCTGCTAAAATAAACTTCGTGGAGATTATAGACCGGGTGGACAACTGGCCATACCTGATTTGACCTTCATCATAGAGTGTGTGATTCTGTAGCAGTGGGCTCCACGCTGGCGTCCTTCGTAAGGTGCACCTTGCCACATAGACAGCTGATGCACACAGCAATGAGGGCTTGAACTTCAATGCTTCGTATTCAACCAAACACAGCTCGATAAGGTAAAATGCTAGATGTTCAAGCTGCAGTTTTTGTTAGACAAGAGCATCAGTAACCATAAAAACTTCACACTGGAAAGATGTGTTAATGTACGACCAGCAACATTTTTCATCTAATGCACTGCTTCTAGAAAAAATGTTCACCCAATAGTAACATAATACAACATCAAGGATGAAAATTCCAGGGATACACTGACTACTGATTGTATAATAATAAGGACCAGAAGTAAGATTTAGCAGTGCTAACATCATCACTGTCTTAACATGAAAGTTTTACTACCTCCTTGTCTGAATGAATGTAAAGTATCAATTTCAGGAGTACACTTGACAGATAGTGAGGACATACCTTTTTATCGGCCTGAGCAGCTTTGAGGAACCTCAACATGAACACGTAGGGGGTAGGAGCATTCAGACGAAATTTCAATTTCTTCAAAATAGCCTTCTCCTAAAGAAATAAAATAAAATAAAATAAAGGTAAATGAGCCATCACTGAGCCCAAAAAAGAAAATGGGGGAAAAGAAAGAACCCCCTACATCGATATTCCAGTAAAAAACTAATGAGAGATGATGGGAGGGGGACAGTGACAACATTGTATATAGGCTGGGTTTGTTGGAAGTGAAATTTCAGAACACGGTTTTCATCTAAGAGACAATTTGTTAGTGATATGACGTTTAAATAGCACATGAGAAGTTTCGAGTTGTTAGGCCATGGCATAACTCTGGCCGGCGTGGGCAGACTCTGTTAAAAGGTACCACAAAATAACTTCAAACAATAACACATGAAAGATTATGGAAGGGCACTGTGATAAGGTTGTCTGTAGGCTAGTACGGGTATTGAGATTCCTAAAATGTTTATATAGCATTCGAGTGGGTCCGGGTCATTAGGGCATGACGTAAACTGGTTGGCCTGCCTAAGCAGAGTGGGGGCTTTGTTAGGAACTACAGCAAAACACCGCTATGCTAATGGCAGAGGAGAACGTAACGATAACAATTCAACTTCAGTCTCAGGAATTATACTAGATCTTTTAAAGCTGGATCATGAAGCTGGGGATCATTTAGAAGAGGATAAAGCCAACTAGCTAGGGAGTACCGGTAAATTTTGATTTCCAAATACTTGAGAAGGACTGCAGAATAGGGTAAAGGATAAAGCAAGTTCACAACCATGACGAAGTAGATCTATAGAAACAGAAAAGTGTTTGATCATTTGTATTAAAGAAGTTAAAAAGAATTAGCCGCAGTATATCGTACAAACATGCAAATCACCACCGTGCTTTCTGAATATAGAAGAATAAGACCTAAGCATTTCTGTCATCTTACTGTATTAATCACTTCCTGTGTTTCTAAAATTACGTTTGGATGGATCATGCAATGGTTATTTCTAGTCAGTCATGAATATCATTCTGAAAGTGACATTACACCAGTTGAAATCAAATAAAAAAACATACATCCATGAACGCTACCAATAACATAAAGGAGAAATAGTGACATTGCCAAAAGTGGAATAAAGTGACATTACACCAGGTGCATACCATTTTAAGCACCTGGTCTCTTGTATATGTTTCTGCTGAGATGCTAATTAAGTCTAGAACCTGCAGTTGATGGGAAAATATAGAAAAATATGAGTAAAAGAAAATTAAGTAATGATTCAACGCAAGAAAGTGTGTACCTACCCTTGGATGCCAGAAGTCTTCATATTTTGATGCCAGTAAAAGTGCAGTAAGACCGACCAATTGCATTTCCTTTCGTTTGATGGCAACTAAGGATAGATATTGGTCTAAAAGTGTGACGGTGAGGTATAATGTTTCTTGCATTAAATCAAATTTCAAGTGGACCTGTAGGAAGGGTAAGAGGGAGCAATTTTAGAAGAAGAAACCAGAAGGGCAAACCAAGCAAGTCAGTATAATAAGAAATGTATTAGAGAACAGCTGTGGAGTACTTCAATGAGCCAGTTGATCAATATTCCCCTCATCTGCGGTGTAACCTCTGTCTGAATTTCCATGTAGTTAAAGAGCGATTGATTTTGTGCCTGTTTGATGCCGTTATTAGGGTTAGTACAAAGCATATACCCAAAGAAACCAATCCCATAGCATACATGTATACCTATAGAAGAGCAAAATGGAGTGTAACTGTCATAAACGATGGAGCTTTCAGCATTCTTTCAAAATAAAACAGAATCTTCTACTGAACTTCTGCAGTAGTTTTAATGTTTGTGCAACTAATCAAGTATATCTCCATTGATTTTCATAGCTAACCTTTTGTTTTAAATTGTCCTAAATAAATTGTTACCAAACAGCATGTCTTGTTTATTTTTCAGTTTATTGTTACACGCCCCTGTTGGTAATTGATGTATTAGATAGTAAAATTGTTATTGTCCTAATCTTCAGACAATTTGATAGCTTTGCAGAGCCAAAATGCTTGCATACGAATCCCGATGTTCAACAATACTAAGCATAACTGCGTAAGGAGCCATCTTCTGCTTTATGAAGATATTTAACTTTTTTTTTGATGGAATATGAAGATATTTAGCTAAAGATGCATGATGACATCCCAGAAATATCAGATGTTATATCGAGGACAAAAATTGACAAGATATGAAAACTTATTTTGCATTAACTAACAGAGACACAGACTTTGTGGGGAAAAATGATACTATGAGAAAATGAGAGTTAAACAGTACCTCAGCTGACCAATAGTACTGATAGATCTCATCAACATATTCAACAACTTCAAGGGGGTTGCCTTTATCATAGATACTAGGAAAGTTATGTAGCTTTAGAACTCCACCTTGTTCTTCTAGTAGCTGCAAAAGATATGAGAGTTTTTTAGGCTATGTAAAAGAAACTCCAAAATGGGGGAGAAGGGAAGACAAAAGACCTTTACCTTTGATCTTGCTATGAGTGAAGACGTAAAAGACTTCCTGCGAGATGTTCTCCTGGCAATGCTATCGGATATATTAGTACCAACATTGCTGTTCTGACCAGATGGAACCTCACTTCGGTCACTTCCGCGTGGAGCTATTGAGACACTATCTTCAGATGTACGTGAGATGACGTCATCTTTTCTTTTGCATGCCGCAGCAGTCATATTAGTTGATTTATTTACAACAGATGTGCGCTTGCATTTTAGCACCATTTTACTAGACACTTGATTTGCAGTTTCTGCAACTGGCTGGAACATCAGATGAAACAAATAAAAATATCACTTTAACTGTACGAAAGACAACACATAGAAGTTTATCAACCTGTGTTGGAAGCAAAGAATGTATATGAATTCACAGCATTCACTGAGGCTATCAAACATCAGCAGAACAAATGAGAGGCATAAAGACAAAAAACAGGTAGACCAGGCATGTTAAAGCAGATTGCAGTAGCTGCTCAACTGCATAGAAGTACACCTCAGTAGAGAATCAAGAACAACTGAGCTGATATGATGGAAGAGTTCAAATCACTACATCAAGAAGCTGCTGGAGCATGCATATTCTATTTAAGTCAAACAAGTAATTATTTAAACAAACATAGCATCATCTTCGTGACAGGCAGCCTTTACTCCATTTACTGAGTAGCAGACGCTTCCCATTAATGCAAGGAAGAAAGTGACTGCCTTGTGCTTTGACAGAGTTTACCCAGTCATTCTTCCCTAGCAAGAGATTTCTATAATATCCTCAACTTAAACTTTAAACCTAAACGAGGCAATCTAGCTCGAGGTATTACTATTGCACTCCCAACCACAACAGTGCCGTTGGCCCTGTTTGAGGTATCGAATTATTGGATTAAGTTTAAATCCAATAATCTAACTTCTAGGGTTTGTATTCTTTGAACTATTTTGATTGTATGAAATCGCCAATGGGTTCCCATAAAAGGGGATCGGTTACCTGTATTGATTTCTACTTAATATAAAAAGACTTGAAATAAGGATACGCGTCGTCCTTGTTGACAAGTCCCACATCGGGCATTCAAGAAGAAGAAAAGGAATTAATTAGTACCATGGCTATGCACCTCATTGCCAATTGGTTTTGAGGTAAAACCCCATGACATGGTATACCCACGGCTCACACACGTGAATGGTCTACTAACTCACGTGCTCACCACTACCCGCAGAAAAAAAAGATCCACGAGTAGGCCAAAAGATGCCACACATGAGAGGGCGTGTACTGAAGTTCCACATCGGGCATTCAAGAAGAAGAAAAATAACTAATGCGTGTCATCAGCTACTCCCCTCATTGCCAATTGGTTTTGAGGTGGAACCCCTCGGACTCTCATGGATTCTTACATGGTATAGGTATCATAGCCACGGCTCATACACGTGAATGGTCTAACAACTCACGGCTCATTGCCAATTGGTTTTGAGGTGGAACCCCATAAATTCTTACATGGTATCATAGCCACGACTCAGATACGTGAATGGTCTAACAACTCATGTGCTCACCACTACGTGCAGTCATGGTGGCAATACGAGCCGACCCGCGTGCCAAATTAGCACGACCCGCACTTAACACGTCCCGAGCGCCCGCTCCACCCTCCGACACGGCACGCACCGCTCAAAGGCGTGCAAAACCCGTGGCAAGGCCGGGTCACTTTCCTCCCGTGCACGACACGGCCCGGCCCCGGGCCGTGCACAACCCGCACAAAATGGAAGAGGCACGGCACAACCCGTGCACGATTCGCCCCCATCATGGCACGGCACGTTCTATTTCTTGCGGAGCTTCGACCCGGGGCCGGCAAGGCCCACCCTACTCTGTGCACGGCCCGCCCCCAGCCCGCCTTGCCTCGGCACGGCCTAAACCCGGCACTGCCCGGCCCGGCACCGGCCCAGTCGCACCTTGACGTGCAGAAAGAAAGATCCACGTATAGCCAAAGGATGCCACATGTGAGGTGGCGTGTTGAGAAGTCCCACATTGGGCATTCAAGAAGAATAAAGAGGATTTAATAAGTGTCCTGGGCAACTCTTTTTACATGGTATAAGACCAAGTCCTGGGGTACTCCCCTTGATGCTGCTCAAGTACAACACTTTAATGACCTCCTGTCCACTTGATCCTTTCTGAAGGATCTTGATACTCTTTGTTATTTTCTTGGGGTTGAGGTTCTTGCTCATCCAGATGGCCTACTTCTCTCACAACAGAACTATATTCATGATTCGTTGCATCAGACTAGCATGACTGCCGCAAATTCTGCTCTACCCCTGGATTCGGTTGTGGCTCTCCCTGCACAGCGACTCTGCACTGCTAGATGCGAGTGAGTATCGTATGGCCGTTGGCAGCCTTCAGTATCTCTCTCTCTCTCGACTGGATATTGCGTTTGCTCTCACAAGTTGTCCCAATTTATGCATCGATCGACATCCACTCACTAGAGCGATGTAAAGCGTTTGTTGTGGTACCTCAGAGGCTCAGAGGAACTTCTGATCTGGGTATTGTTATTCAGGTGGTTCATTTTCTCTTTATGCCTTCTATGACGCTGACTGGGCCGGCAATAAGGATGATTATTTCTTCACCTCTACATATGCCGTCTACCTTAGAGGCTCTCATGTGTCTTGGAGCTCTAAGAAACAGCGCACAGTGACCCGTTCCTCCACCGAGGTCGAGTATCGCATTGTTGCTGTTGCATCCGGATAGCTCCATTGGATTTCTTCTCTCCTCTGAGCTTGGGGTCACCTCCGGTGTCTGTGCCGACTATTTATTGTGCTAACATTGGCGGCACATATTTGTGCTCCAATCCGATCTTTCATTCTTGCATGAACCATCTTCGCCTGGATTTTCACTTTGTTCGTGAACAAGTCCAGACTGGTCATCTTTGGGTTTCTCATGTCTCCTCCGCTGATCAACTGGCTCATTGTCTTACTAAGGTGCTCACTTGCACTACCCTAGCTACCTTGAAGAACAAGAATGGTGTCTCCTCTAGATCCTCCATCAGGATGGAACCCCATGGATTCTTACACTCCTCTTGTTGGCTTTATTGGACAATGTGTTTTCTTCTATGTTTTTTAGAACAGATAGGGTTTCCATCATTTGGGTTGGGTCCCCATACATGGCAAGAGCAGGTACCCAATCCCCTTCATGAGTATCCAGTTCTCATCATAAACTAAGACTAATCAATCCCAAACACTTTTAGATTAGTTAGGATTAAATATAATTCAAACAAATATTCACAACTCCATGGAGCCTTTAACAATTTTTAACCCAATAGAGATAGAAACAACAAAGAAAATGGCAATAAGTATGGCTCACTGGAAGAGTGCAAATATTCCAGAGATGGCACAAATGAAAACATGTCGATAGAAGTATATAATGTGAAGAGCCTAGCAAATTTAAGTTTTACACATCTTTGATAGGGGCAACAATTGCAAATTGATGTCGGATCATTCCGCGGATGTAACTGCTTACAGTTTCCCATCAATAATTAGCTTAAAGCACAGCAACCTAAATCACAATCCATGGAACATGCCTAAGAATCTAGATCTCAACCCGTCCTCACCGATTCATTCACTTATTACCATGAAATGACAAGAAGCAATAACAAATAAGCCACCATCAATAATGGAGATTTTGCAGGCACAAACCCGTACAACGAGTGATCAAATGAGCATACTTGTTTACTTCGTACACCTATTCAATAACAAAAGTTCAAAAATATATGTTTTCTTTTGGCATAGTGATGTATAAACCAAAAAATATCCACAAATTCACTTATTTTTCTTAGTTAAATTGAGAGTAATAAAGTCAGACAATATAAACAAGTTATGCTAAAGAAAAAATACACATACACGCCACCCTCCAAGATATCATAGATGGCATTTGATACCTTAACATATCTTCTTGAAAAGGAGTGGGCGTCCACCTGAGGTTGATTCTTTGAAGCCCTAGAAAAAAAATTATATAACAAACCATTAATTCATAGCTTTGTTTAAAGTCTTTCATAAACTATTGTTTGGCAGTGTCAGACATCAAAACCAGAACTAAAGCATAATGATCATCACATAATGTAAAACCAGGCTAAACGTTCGCCAGAAAATACATTAAAAATTCAAAACTTGTAATCCATATTTGTTCTATGACGCAAGTCAACTAGCATAATTAATCTTCTCTCACCATACACTTTCTAATACTCCTTATGTCGTTCAGGTGCAAACAACAATATCACTGAGAGAGAGAGAGAGCATTCCGAACACTGTGCTGATTCATATGTAACGTTAACTGATAGCTATAAGGTTTCCTTCCCCCTCAGGTTAATCTGGTTCCAGTCTTAACCATAATATAATATATATATATATATTGGGTAAATTATTAACCATAAAATCTAGGTGGTTAATAGTAGTACTATGGTTTCCTTCCCCACTCAGGTATATCTGGTTCCAGTTGCCTGGGTGAACAAAGATTTGGTCCAGGGGACTCAAGGAAGACACTGAGCCTCCGAATAGGGGTACCTGATATGTCACGCTGCACAAATAGTTTATAGTAAGGGTTTGAGGTATGATTCATGCGAACTTGAGAAGTTGCTATCGATTGGTCTCAATTATTTTCACCAACTTGTATTAATGAACATATTTACTGCATAGTAACCCACTCTGGTTGTTATAGAAATACTTGTATACCTGCGTAGAAAAGCATGGGTGCGTACAGGAGGGAAACCTACAATACTCTCCTCCAAAAGTGAGGATGTTATTTTCGCTTCCAGACGAAACTACTTCATCATTCACTAAAGTACCAATGACGTACTAAACACGTGCAATATTTTTCTACTCAGTTGATTGATCAAATTTGGATCAATTTGGGATAATAATACTATGGCACTAAGCTAGAAATTACACCTAAACAAAGTCGTCCTTTGTCCTATGTGGTGGATTCATAAACTAAATATGCACAATACATCTACTCAGCTAAAAGTGTGAACCTAACATTAGCTCTTATCATGACGAAGTAGAGACTAGAGATTCATGACCAAGTCAAAAAAAGATTTGATAAATGAAAATAGCCTTTGCCAGTAATGACTTCATTTTATGAAGGCAAAATAAGTAATAAAACCAGTGACAGTTCACTAAGCTACAAGAAGCATAAGAGCTATATACGCCATACATCGTATCATAGCAGCCAGTGCCTTTCTTCAATAGGGGATCCTCTTCTTTTACTTTATGTGCCTATGAGAAAGTGTGGTGATAAAATTGTGCATATAAGTTGAAAGGTCCAGGGAACAGGCTAGCGCTGGTGGTTAACATCATAACTGTAACTTTATTACGTCCAATACCCAAAAGCAAATTTGATAACTAGTGAGCAAAATTAATCAATATGAGCAGCTATTTCACCAAGTGGATCAGCAAAAACAATCCTGAAGTTAACTTTGAGAACTTTCAAATGCTGGTACTTTGGAAGGCAAGTTTTGCTCACATTGCTATGAATCCATCACTAACTCGATTCTTCCAAAGATGACTCCTGGAATTGCTTGGTTGGGATATCACCTTCCGCACAACTTTTGGCTTCACTGAAGGTAACAGAAGCAGACAATTAAAAAAATGAGTACGGATTTTGAGCAAAGCCGGGCCCAAAAGTACAAACTTAAAATCTTGCACCACTCACCATGAAAGCCGCTACTTCCACTACCCTTTCCAACCGTTTCAGCAGAACCCTAAATGCAATATGTTGAAGTTGTTAAGAAAGAAAGGATTTGTAGAGAAACAAGTATGTCAATGACAGTTTGTAACAAGAGTAGAAGCATAGGCAGAACAACCTTTTCACCACTTGCATCACTTTGGCTAGTCCGTTTAGGAACAGGTAAAGACTTCCTTCAGATAGAACCAAATAACAGCTCAAATTAAAATCTCATTTACTATAAAACATACACAACAAGAAATATCTATGAAGTCCAAATGCAACAAACCTTGTAGGTGGCAGAGGGTTCCTTGCATGTAACCTAATGTAAAAAAGAAAATGTAATCAAAGTTTTATCGGCAACATAAGAACCAGGTACAGAAAAACTGAACCGAGATCCACAGACCCATTTTTGGCGTTTACAGACCCAAAGCTCTGGCTCTTCTTCCTTACATCATCAACATACAATTTCAAAGCTTTATTATCTGCCATTGTTGAAGATGAAAGTATCATAAACCAGCTTCTCTATTTAAAGAATAAGGAATGAAACTACAGATTCTTACCTTTCTTCAATGTATGAGAACCAACATCAGCTTGTCTATTGTTCTCCACCACCTTTCCCTATTTCACAAAATACCAGTCAGACACCTCCTTCTTGCAAGTAATGTTATCTGTTTACAGCAATATTGCCAATTCATTGACTCCAGACATCATCAATAAGTCTGCTCATAGTCAATAGTTTATTGTAGACAATACATAGGGATAATCGCATCTATTCCCATATATTCTTCAAACTACTTGAAAAGGATCCTCATTCAGGTTAAATTTCTTAACAGATCTAATGCTAAATAACAGGGTCATTGAAAGTAAACCTACATGCAATTTGTGACACTAACCCCCCCCCCCCCCCCCCCCCCCCACCCCCAACACATACACGCTATTGATTTACCACTACAACCCCCACACTATGCCAATCAGTGACAAATATCCCCAACCCTCACCAATTTAAACCGATTTGGAGACCATGGGAGTTCAATTGCTGAGGATTGTAGTGAGTTCATTTGATGTGGATTGGGGCTATTTGTCACTTATTGGCATAGCGTGGGGGGTTGTAGTGGTAAATCAATAGTGTGGGAGTTTAGTGTCACAAACGGCATATCGATTTACTGTCAATACCCTTAAATAATATTTGTATTCATATGATTCATCTCTGTAAATATAGTCTTTGGGAGAAGGAAAGGGTACAAAAGACGCAACACCTTGAGGCCTTCATATGAGTTTACCTCTAATTCCAGGCATTCCCTGCTCACTTCTTGATAAAGACAAACAAACATATATTGCTTGTATCAAAATGATATCAAGAGTTACTAGGAAAATATAACTTAAATTGATAATGTGAGCGAACAATTATTATAGACCAGTAGGCCTGTAAAACCCGGCAACTGACATGTTTGCTTTGAGTGATCCATCCCCACATTTGCAGAAATGACTGGTGGCATGTATAGCAAACATGGCCCCATTCAAGATTTTAAAAACTTCATTCACCTCTAGGCAATACAAGGTTTGGGCACCTAACATGGCCATCCAAACTCTGAACACTTAATGGTCAGCATCACACAAACCAGTCAGCAAAACAAATGCATATAAGCCAGAGCCAAATCCCATCTCTGATTGAGTTAATTTTGTATTTAATAACTCAAATGCAATCTTAATGCACAACTTGTTCAACATAAACTTCAATCTTTACACGTTTCGGCTAAGTTGCTAGTATGAACTATGAAGTATAAACTTGCATAGTTCACTGAAAAACACCCTACAGAATTAAAGTGTACTAGGGTGGGAAAACATAATTAGACTTTATATTATATCGAAGCGGCCTAAGTCATACAAAGATTTTAGCATTTTCAAATACCGTGATAACATGGTACCTTAAAGTGATGATATAGTTCGACTGCATCTGAAATTTATTGGTACACAGTTTTTCATATGCTAAGCTTTTTTTTTTTTCATTTTGTTCAAGAAACTGAAGCTTAAAATATTCTAAATATAATTTATGATTCCATGAAATAAGATTTCAATACATGATTTGAGCCTAGAATTTTCACATCAAGGCTCTAAAAGACTCGGATGCAAAAATCAGAAACACGATTCAGAATCACTAAACCTCGGGTAACCTCTACAGCTTATGATGTTTCAAACCAAATACTTACCAATTACCATGTTATAAAACTTCATGGCCTTTTAAAGGCCCCTTCCATGATTTTTTTGGTTATCTTTATGGCTTTTTGAGATTCTTATATCCGAAAGAGTTAAAGACAAACTCAAGCTAGAGAGCATATTCACAAGTGATTTTTCACTTGGCTACAAGGAGATTCAATGTTAACTTACTGCTTCAAGCAATAACCCACTGATCACAAATCATAAGCCATCATAAAACATATTATGTTCAAGACTTGAAAAACAGACTAAAAAACGAGTAAGCAAACGGTTTTGGGAGGATTTTCCTGGGTATACCTTGACACAGCTACTTGATGAACTTCTATTCCTTGTGCTCGAATCCTTGTATGCACTATACAGTGCCATGAAACATGAAGTGAAGTCAGTAGGCCATCTAATTCTCTAACACTAGGTAAGCAGCTTGTTACAATAAAAATAGCATGAAACTCGTGTGGTGATTTTGAAACAAAATGGCATAAGTTCACCCCAGTCTCATTAGTAAAATTTTGTTCAATCATAAGCACATTTTAGGTGTGCAACTGTGCATGCATGTGCAAGTGAAAATATATAAATAGGTTTAGTTTCATTATATTCTCATTAGAAAGAATCTTTAATTCCAAGAGCACCCCATAACATTCCCTAATTGTTCATCCACGCCCTTAAAAACTGGTTGGTTCCCACCAACACGCCATCATGCAGGGAATGCCACACAGTAATCTTGGACCATTGAATACTCATGTATGCATATAACGGAGCCCAAATGTGAGCTAATAATATCTCTATCAACAAGGAAAACACAAGAGAGAAAGGTAAAAATTGTGAGAATCACATACATTGGTTTTGAGCCATCATGTACTTTAGTTCTCGAGAGGTTGCCCCGAAGATTACTAACATCAGCTAAAGCTTTCCTTCCATTTGTTCCCACTGAAAAAAGACAAGGAACTATTAAACAAATGAAAGACAACATATATTCTGCAAAATTATGACAACTTCTTATTCTGGCCAAGGCCTTACTGGATATATCACGGCCACCTTTACTTTTCTCCAGTGCTCTGGGGTCTCTCTGCTTAAAGGTAGAACAAACAGAAGCACAAGAACTATTAACCTTTATTAGTTCTACAGAAGATAATATGAATCCTGGTAACCTCAGCAATATAGTTTACCTTATTCAGAGAAATTCCTTTACAGAGAGAAGTTGATTTCCTTCAACACATCAAAAAGCTCATTAGTCCAAGAATCAAGACTAGAACAACAACGTACTCCAACAGCACGACACAGAACCTGATAAATGAAGGATAAATAGCAAAAATGTTTCTGAACTAGTACATATCCCGTGCCCGAGGGCACGACCACAAAAAAGGTATGATAATTATATAAGTTGGATGCCTGAGATCGTCTTATTATGCAATTTTTGGTTATTATGATATGGTGGGGATAAGCTATTGCATATGTCACATTTTGGGGATGGCTTATACCCTATGACAGCTTATCATGAAGATGGGGATAAGCTATTCCACATGTCACATTTTGGGGGATAGCTTATTCCCCATAGCAGCTTATTATGTAGATTTGCTGGGAGTGAAGGGTTAAGTAATCTAAACTACCTCAGAGGGTTAACAGGAGCCATTGCTGATGTTGAGGAAGCCGCCTCAGAGTTACAATTTGGGGCTCGTACGGAAACCCTAGCCAACAATACAGAATAAAAAAGGTGAAACCCTAGAATGAAATTGGCCCTAGAAATACCAGATCTACAGAGACAATGATGAGGAAATGAACTCACCTTCCTTGGGAATTCACAAGACTGCGACTGTGAACTTTGTCTTCTTCGTTCTCGGCATAAACCTTGAAATTCTTTAAGCCTGCGAAAAAGATTGAACAGATGAGAGAGTGTAGAAGATCGATTCTTGAAGAGATTCGAAGGGAGTGAGTGCCTTACCGCTCTTACGGGTACCACCGTCGTCGATTCGAGCCAAGAGCGTGCTCGATTTGCCCTAAATCGAAGGAACTGTTCAGGATTGATGAAGGTAAATAGAACTCAGACGCGGAGTAATTAGGGTTCTTTAGGGCGTACCTTAACAGCAACCATTGTAGTTTCGATTGTCTGAGCTGTGTTGGACGAAGAAGACGATCGGAGAGGTAGAGAGAGAGAGAAGGGGAAAGGCACCGTTGCTACGCCTAATTGGTTTCTACCGCTTCTTTCAAGATTTGAACTCCAAGGCTTTTTTTTTTCTTTTTTCTGTGAAGAAATAAAGTAAATTTGTATTGGTAATTATTTTTTACAAAGACTCTGTTTGGATAACTCGTTTTTGGTTTTTAGGTTTGTTTACCAAGTTGTTTGGATGAGATAGATTATTACAGATTAGGTTACTATGTTACTTGGACAAAGTATTTTACTTGGAATTATTCAAACTTAGAACCATGTTTGTATATTACGGTCTCGGTTACTATTATATGGCTAAAAAAATAAATAATTCAGAATTACGTCAACATGCTTGGAGGTCTAGTTTATAAGAACCGGTCTAAAAGTGAATCATAATCAGACATGTGTTGACAAACATCATCAATTGTTCTTAGAAATCCCAAACCATTATTTTAAATTTCGAAACCCTATTAAATTTTGACACATTATTCGATATTGTGAGATTAGTTGAATTAAAGTATCATACAAATCGATATGCGGAATAGCCGCCTATCGCTAAAAAATACTCTACCAAACAAAAATCATGAATACCAAAAAGTAATTGGCATGAGAAATTCGTGAACATATTTTTCATTTGTTGTTACAAAGCCGATTTGACAGGCTTGACCAAAATTCAACATCATGAAATCTACAACTTTTCAAATTTCAAATATCCAAGCGATTATCCTTTTCATCCAAAATCGTTGTTTCGTTGCACGTACATACGTCGGCGATATGTATATGGTGATTATGCTTTAACTATTTCTGCAGCCCTCTTTCTCTCACATTTTTCTCTCTTTTTAGCATGCCAACTCACCTCCATTATCACTCATTTACACCTAACCCCCATCTCCAGCTCCACTATCCCTCTGCTCATATGACTTATTTTCTTAGATATTGCCCTCGGGCACGGACAATGCACTAGTTCATATTATAATCTATTTCATTTAAACGGGACAACCGTGTACCTAGAAATGAGAGAATTTGTGCAATGCATTCTTTTTACTCACTTTTTTCCCATTAAGAGAACCAGTATTAATGATTAAAAAGATTCGTTACAACTTTCATCTATCAAGATATGTTCAAGACTAGGCTTAATAACATCTAAAATGTTACTAAAATTCCTCTGAGCGTTAGCTAACAATTTCACAAAAGAGTCAACTAAACCATTCGCATATATTGGTACCCATTTGAACTTTACTCTTCTCCAAAGAGAGAGCTTTAGCATCCTTCACTAACTGTCAATTTCTTAACAAGTAGTTGAATCTTTATTTAAAACTCTCCAACCCTATTGGTTATCACCTTCAATAATGATGGGTTTATCTTCCCAACATTTCAAATTGCTACAAGCTAACCTCACCGCTGCAGCTTCAGGGGAACACGATGTTATATTCTTCCAACTTTCCACAATCCAATTGCCACTGTGATCTCTAACAGCAACTCAACCAATAATAGAATTATGGCTGGCATTTTCCCAAGTAGCATCCACATTAATTTTGATGCAGCCAAAATGAGATTTTTCCCCTTTTGGAGTTCTGTTGTGACCTCCTTCTTTCATGCGTTGTACCTCTCCCCACCAACCATGAATTCTCATAATAGCTAAATTGGGGTTAGGGTTTAAGTTTTGAAAGGCCTTCTCATTTCTATACAGTCAAATAACCCACAACACACAAATCAGCTTCTCCGTATGATTCACTTTCCTCTCATTCTACAAAAATCTAACTTCTTAGATTTTGGACTTGGTCTCACAATTCACAATCAGAACCCCAAACCAGAGATTTCATGTCCAACTACATTTAGTGAAAATATGTTCCTCATCTTCAAGAGAACTTTCACATATATAAAAATTTGGAGAGATTTGGCTGAGTCACTTTTGGAGGTTTCTTTTAGATACCAAAGAATTGTCCAACAACCTCCAACAGAAGAACTTTAATTTGGGAGACAACGTGGTCTTCCATAACCAACTCCAAAACTTTTGTTTTGTGAAAAACACTAGTAGAAATGATCTGTAAGTTCTCTTCTAGTTTCTAGAGAGAGAAAGTAGTCTTGTCCAAGTGCAAGTTTCTTTTCTCCGGTCGCCGGAGAATTCATTGTTTTTCATCGTTAGAAGATGAGCTCAGAAGAAGAACAATCGCTGATAAAGCAGATACAACAGATGGAGATCAACTCTGATGAAGATGAGAACTTCAATATCGATCTCAGTGATGATGAAGTTGAAGAAAGGGCAGTTGAATACGCCAACAGTTTAATGGGGAAGGTGATATCGTCGAAACCGGTCAATCTCACCGGTCTTAAAAGGACAATGGCGGAAGTATGGGGGAAACCCCAAAGATTCAATGTGGAGCACGTATCTAGGAGCTTCTACCGATTCTTCTTTGACAAAGCTGAAGATATGGAAAGAGTATGGAAAGGGCGGCCGTGGTTTTTTAAGAACAATCTCATCGTGCTATATAAATGGACGCCGGAATTTGTTTGCTCCGATGAAGCTTTCAGGAGAACGCCTTTCTGGGTACAAGTTTGGGGCTTGCCAAACATCTACATGACAGAGAAGGTGTTAAAGAAGATAGGAGGAAGATTTGGAGAGCTTTACGAAACCAAAGTTATGGGAAGGGCTACTCATTCGGGAAGGATTGTCAGGCAAAAAATCCTTCTGGATATCACGAAACCTATCACGAGGGAAGCAAATTTGAAGCTAAAAGGGGAGAGCCTCACTAAAGTAGAGTTCAAGTATGAACGGCTTCCCTATTTGTGTGAAAAATGTGGGATCATTGATCATTCTGATGAAAGGTGCAAGAGTGATGGCCAACGTTTTGATAGCAAGAATCTCAGAGCTAAGCACTCGTCGGAGTTATGGGTGACGGAGATAACAGAGGAAAAAAGTGGTGCTGAGCAAGTTTCTGAGAAAAGAGTGCAAGCAAACCCTCTTGTCTCTTCCTCTCTCCCAGTTCAGATCAAGAAGATTTGGTCGGAAAAGCTGGAAAAAGTTAACTCCGGCAAGAAGGGAGATGAACAGTCGCCGGAGTCAGAGAAACTGAAGAGTCGCGAGGAAGGTTCGGCGAACGAGGGAGATGGTCCGGTTAACGATGAAAGTGCTATGTTGGATCATTCCAAGAACAATTGTGGGCTCATTGAAAAGGAGCTAGAAAAGGAAGTTTTAGCCGGCTGCAACAAGTTACGAGAAATGGTGGTGTTTGATGAAGATGTGGAATTTCGGCGGGTAATTCAAATTCACTTGGGTCGCCTGACCCGGTTCGTTCTCCTGACCCAACTCCTGATGTGGCTCCAGTTAATTTGGGCCTTAGCTCTTCTGGGCCCCTGACTAATTCAGGAAGGATTGATGTTTCTTCCTCTAAAAGCCCATTGTGTAGCCCAATAAATGTGGATGGAAGCCCAGTTATTGTGAAGGACAGTACGGTCTTTTCTCCTTCTCAAATAGAGA
The DNA here is from genome assembly GCA_023055425.1 of Linanthus parryae. Lineage (NCBI taxonomy): Eukaryota > Viridiplantae > Streptophyta > Magnoliopsida > Ericales > Polemoniaceae > Linanthus > Linanthus parryae. The sequence goes on along the minus strand of JALGPY010000004.1, from coordinate 118,560,314 downwards.
CTGATCAAAAGAACGTTCTTGCTCAAAGTTCTATCAAAACCCTAAATGAAGAGAAAGAGGGTGAAACTGAGAGGGTTCGATCGGGGAAAAAATGGAAGAGATTGGCAAGAAAGCACGACCAGACTACGAATTTTGCAGAGGGCACGGAGAGGAGAATTCTCAAAAGAAGGGAAGAAGACTGGATGGAAATAGAAGAAGATTTGATGTCTGGAAATCTGGGAGGTAAGAAATCGAAGAATGATGTTTCTGTTTCTGATTTTTCTGACGATTGGGTGGAGGAAACCAGCCCTAACTGGTCCCAAACCACCCAATGAAGCTAATGGCGTGGAACTGTCAAGGGGCGGGGAGATCCCTGACAGTTCATCAATTCAAAAATTTCTCCTACTTACATAATCCATCCGTCTGCTTTCTTAGTGAAACAAAGAAAAAAGCTTCCTTTATGCAACGGAAGTATTGCAGTAAAAAATTTCGTTTCTCTTTTTGGGTTGATTCGTGTGGAAGATATGGGGGGCTGGGAGTGTTGTGGGCTAGTGATATTCAGTTAAAGCTTATCAAGTATTGCCCCTTTTTCATCCATGTGGAGATCAATCTTCAAAATCGGCCTTCTTGGCAGATTATATTTGTTTATTTGTGTTGTGATGACATGGTCAGAGCTTCACAGTTATCTACGCTTACTATTTACATCAAAGGTTGCTCTGACAGTTTAATTATATGGGGAGATTTTAATGATTTAACAGACCCTTCAGAGAAAAGAGGAGGTAAGATCAGATCTCATATCTCTTGCAAGCCCTTGTCAAATTTTTTCCAACTCAACAATATGGTGGATCTGGGTTTTCAAGGTTACCCATTCACGTGGTGGAATAGGAGAAGAGGAAGAGATTTTATTGAAGAAAGAATTGATAGATGTGTAGCTGCCCCGGTTTGGCTGTCAGACTGGAGTAGCTCTAAAGTTCAACATATCCACATTGCAGGATCAGATCATTGTTCTCTCCTCCTTGATACCTCCCCTACTCCTGCAGCCAAGAGAACTCAATTTTTCAGATTTGATAGCAGATGGCTGAAGTCTAAAGAGGTAGAAGAAGTTATTAAAGACAGCTGGGCAAAGAGAGTTAGTGGAAATGCTATGTTCACAGTCAAAGAGAGGTTGAAGTGTTGTAGGCAAAATCTCAGAAGTGGAGTTCAGTTAATGACAGGGGTCTCTTAAAAGCCATCAGGGTCTATGAAGATAACATCAACAGGATCAGAGAAGAGGGTCCAGATGCCAACATGGATGATCTTGCTGCTCTTGAGTCAAGTCTTGAAACTATGTTGATTGAAGAAGAGTTGCTGTGGAAGGAAAAATCCAGAATCTCCTGGCTCCAATCTGGGGACAGGAATTCAAAATTTTTTCATTCAGTAGTGAAGCAAAGAAGAATGCAGAACATGATTTGTGGAATTACTGATGATATGGGCCATTGGTGTAGTGAGATGGAGGACATCAAAAATTGTTTTGTTTCCTTTTATAAGGATCTTTTCAGAGAAGAGGGTGCTAGGATTTTGGACCCTGTTCTTGCTGTGGTTGAGAAGAAAGTTGACAATGGTATGAATAGAGTTTTGACTCAGGAAATCACAGATGAAGAAATTTGGGTGGCCTGTTTTGATTTAAATACAGACAAAGCTCCTGGCTTTGATGGATTCACTGCTTCTTTTTTCCAGAACTATTGGCATATTGCTGGGGCTGATGTGTGTAAGGCAGTGAGAAACTTCTTCAGATCTGGAAAGATGCTAAAGTGCATTAATTTAACTCACATTGTCCTAATTCCTAAGGTCAAGAACCCTACCCAAGTGAAGGACTTCCGACCTATAAGCTTGTGCTCTATTCTCTACAAAATTCTCTCTAAATGCCTTGCTAACAGATTGAGCCAAATTCTTGACAGAATTGTCTCCCCTAATCAATCAGCATTTGTCAGAGAAAGGCTAATTGTGGACAATGTGCTGCTAGCTCAGGAGATAATGCATCACATTAAGGGAAAGAGGAAGGGTGATGGTGAGATGGCAATCAAATTGGATATGCTTAAGGCTTTTGACAGAGTTAGTAGGAGTTATCTAGAAGACATTATGAGAAAGCTGGGATTCTGCAAAAAATGGATTAGCTGGATAATGGCATGTGTTACCACTGTCAGCTTCAAGTTGATTGTTAATGGAGAATTATCAGAAGTCTTCACTCCTTCTAGAGGTATTCGTCAGGGGGATCCACTTTCCCCTCTTCTTTTTGTTATTTGTGCAGAAGGGTTTACCTCTTTGCTCAAGCATTTTGAGATGAATGGCTGGATTAATGGTATTAAAATTGCAAGGTTGAGCCCCCCAATTAGTCATCTGCTTTTTGCAGATGATTCTATCCTCTTTTGTAAGGCTTCTCTCCCAAACTGATGTGCCATTAATGCTGTACTTAACATGTACAGCAATGCTTCAGGTCAAGCAATTAACATGAGCAAATCTCAGTTGTTCTTCAGCCCTAGTACAAGTGGACTGCTTAATAGTTTTATTCCATACTATATGGGTATTGATAAAGACTTCAAGGAAGGTGTGTATTTGGGACTCCCAGCTGTCATTGGAAGATCAAAGACAGGAGTTTTGAAGTGGTTGAAAGATAAGATTGAAGAAAGAGCTAAATCTTGGAATGCTCATCATCTTAGTCCAACTGGCAAGTATGTGTTAATAAATTCAATTTTATCAGCCTTGCCCACATATACCTTCTCTTCATTTCTTGTCCCAAAACAAACTTGCAAAGAAATCACACAAATCTTTGCTAAATTCTGGTGGGGGGAAAATACAGAAGGGATAAATAAAATTCATTGGCAAAATTGGGGGCAACTTTGCAAAAAGAAGATGTTTGGGGGTCTGGAGTTCAGAAATCTTTATAATTTCAATTTGGCCCTTATATCAAAGCAAGCATGGAGGATTCATTCTGGTAAAAGCCCTCTTTGGAAGCTGTTCTCAGAGGCAAATACTATCCAATGAGCACTTTTTGGGATGCTGCTCCTAGAAATGGTAGCTCCTGGACTTGGAAAGGTCTCAATGAGGGGTTAAGTGTGCTAAAAAAAGGCTGCAGATGGAGAATTGGTGGTGGTGCCTCAGTTCACATTTGGGAAGATCCTTGGTTGCCTAGAAAGAGTAATTATTTTGTTGATTCTCAGAAGCACCCCCTCTGCAATCTATCTTATGTGTGGGAACTCATTGATCATAACTCAAGAAGGTGGAATACTGATTTGGTGAAGGGAATGTTCTCTGAAGAAGAAGCTGCCCTTATTCTCTCCTTACCTATAAGTCACATTAATGCTCAAGACAAGCTTATCTGGGACTACACAAATAATGGGGAAGTTAAAGTTAATTCAGTTTATAGATTTATTGAAGATGAAGAAGAGGCTGTAATGGCTTCTAGCAGTAGAATTGAAAACTGGAAGAGAATTTGGAGCATCTCAGTTCAACCAAAGATGAAACACTTTTTCTGGAAAGTGCTTGTTGGAGCTCTCCCTGTTAAAGCAGCTTTGGCAAAAAAGAACTTAGCTTCTGATATCATTTGCAGCTTGTGTGGTGAAGCTTCAGAAGATATTATGCACCTTTTCTGGAAATGCACTTTTGCAAAGGAAGTCTGGAAATTATCATCATTGAGGCTTTCTTGTCTTGTGAATGAGGATCTGAATATTCAAGACTGGTTGGAAAAAATAATTATGTTGGCAGATTCCTCAGCTGATCCTGATTGGTTTTTGGGGTTATTTCTGAATACTTGCTGGTTTTTATGGAAATGCAGAAATGATTGGTTATTCAACAGTCTTAAATGGCTACCAATTCATGTTGTCTAGAAAGCAGGTGGCTCTCATCTTCAATTCTGGTATTGCTTACATAAGGAGAAGAAGGAATCAGTTAAATCCAGCAGCTCCTCTTTTTCCCTCAATCTTAAAATGGATCTTAATATATTTACGGATGCAACAACTTCTGTTTCTGCTAGGAAGGGGAGTATTGCAGCAATTTGTCTTGACAAAAATAATGTCAAAGTGGATGAAAGTATGGAAGTTATTGATGGTGTCTATGATCCAACAGTTTTGGAGGCTTGGGCAATCAGGAATGCTTTGATCTGGGCTAAGAACAAGGGATGGAGATCGATTGAAGTTTTCTCGGATTGTGAAGCTGTGGTGAGAAGTCTGAATTCCCCTAAGAGTTGCTGGAATGTCAAGACTGAGACCTTGTTGAATGATTGCTTATTTTTGAAAGCTTCCTTTGATGTTTGCTGTTTTTCTTTTATTCCCAGAAGTTGGAACAGTTTAGCTCATTGTTTAGCTAAGTGTTCCTTTGCTGGTTAGTCTTTTGGCTTCTCCTGGTTGTAATTCACTCATTTTATGAATATCAAGCTACAATTTTTCCGGGAAAAAAAAAACACTAGTACAAGAGGAAGGCTCATTAGTCACCCCTGGGAGAGAATCTTTATGTAACAGCTTCTTTGCAGCTTTACCGCCAGATTTCACTTCAAACCTACCGCTTATGTCCAAGGCCATCTCAGTCTATCTTCTTGCTCTGTCCAAGGAATAGAAATGTCCAAAATGACCTTTTTCTCTCTTTCATTGGCCATCTCAGTCTATCTTCTTGCTCTGTTGAAGGAATAAAAATGTCCAAAATGACCTTTTTCTCTTTCATTAAACCAATTGTTTAACTGGTGCTGCTTCCAACTCTTTGAAATTGGGTTAATTTCCATTTGGATTTCTCTCTAAGGGTTTTTTGGGTTTTTTGGCTTCTAAATGCTGCACCCAATTATCTTCAAAAACTCTTACTGATCTCCCATTTCCAACTCGCCAAATAGCATCCTTTTTATGAATCTTCTTACCTTCTAGAATTCCTTTCCAAGAACTAGAGCTGCATCTATGTCCCCTCTTTTAGCACCACAAAATCTGCAACCAACCTCTTATACCATGGAGGAGGCTCTCCGACAACAAGCTTATCACGGCTCCAATGCCTGAATCTATTAGTCTTGGGTTCTTTTGGGTATGTTTCTTTTGGGTCATGTGAGGTTATTTTGGTTTAGGCTTGGCTGTGGACTTCAATCGTGCTCTTTAGGGCTAGTCAGTCACATATTGGCTCTCTGGTTATGATGGCTTTAATAATCTTGGGTGTCTGCTCGGGCATTTTGAGGGTTGGACTTGAGAGTTCTCGATTAGTTAGTTGTAGTTGTTACATTGTTTGTGTTCTATTGCCAGGTTCTTGTGGTAGGCAATCGAGATGCTCACTTTCAAGACTCGTCTCAAATGACCAATCCCTTGTCAAAGCACGCACTTGCTGGAGGAGGACTGTGTAAACTTGAAATGTGTCATCACAGATAGGGATTGTGTAACTTGACAACGATTTGATAGGGAAAAGCACGAAAGGAAAAATATTATCAAGTGTTCACAGTAAATTAAGAGGATTACAACATTTCCACATGGATGGAAAAACCGAACAGAAAGCTCACACTAAACTAACAATCATTACAACAATTATTCTAGAATTGGATGTCGAGACACAAATATATTACCAACAGTAAATTTATCAGAGTTTCAATCAAAAGAATACTCCTTTCCTGTGCAATACAGAGTCTCCTGCTTCCTGATTGAAGAACGATTCTTCTTGAAGCAGCATCACAAAGGCGAGTGAAGCATTAACATCGCTGAGTCGCTATGGACCACACAAATTATAGCTTATTCGACCCAGCCCTTCTTATTTTGTGCCACCAGGAATAACATTGGATAACCTACCTACCTAGTCGCGGTATGGCGTGAGATCAATCTTAAAACTTTGCTTCCCCTTGCTGACCCTCTTTGAGACAAGTACATATTTTTGCCCAAGAGGCGGAAAACTGAGTTAGACCATATGATCTTCAAAAAAGCAATGATGAAAAGCATGCGGACAAACAATATAACAAGAAGGAAATTGATGGACCACAATGCTTACCGCAATTCCAACAAGTTCTTCTAATAGTTCCTCGAAATGGCGAAGAGGCTATTAGGAGACATGAGGGAAAGCCTAATTAATTTTCTGATTAACCAGCCTGGATATATGCTGTTTGTAATGGTTCAAACTCTGCTAAGTACACTATACTTCATGCTTACCCATTGTGTTGGACCATCAACAGGAGCACTTAAAGGATCGTCATGCACCTATACACACAAACAAAAAAGCTCTTACCTAACGAGGCTGTAATTACGATAAAACAGAAAAATCACGAGCGCAGGCTTTTCGCAAGTAAGATTCATTAAGATGACATTGTGTAATCTACAACCCAGGATATAGATATAACGTGCAGAAGCAGAGCTGCATAGATAGTCTTGTGTATATAGCAGGTTTGCTTGTACTAAATGTAATCAAATAACCCAATTTGACCGTGGAGTATAGGGCTGTCAAAAACAGCCCAGACCATTAGCCCGCCCGCGCCCGTCAATTTTATATGGGTTGAAACCCGCACGTCTAAATATATGGGTGAGTGTCGCCAAACCCGTTAAACCATATTTAAATGGGCGGGCATGGGCAGGCGAGCGGCCCCTGTGTAACCCGAACTCCTATTTTCATTCATGTTTTTCAGTTTCATTTGTCTGAATTTTTTCCCTTCTTGTTAAAAGCTCTATTAAATGTTTGTTATACCTTATCTATATTCTATATTAAGTATGTAAAAGTAGAAAAGTTCAATTATACCATTACAAAATTAATAAGAAAATATTACAATTGTTATATTACTAAAGGAAACAGAGACGAAATATTTACAAGGTTGAGGGTTCGTCGGAGAAATCGAGGGAGAGAGAGGGAGGGGAGAGGGAGAGTTTGGTGGGACGATTGAGTGGGTTTGTGATTTGCAGGTCTCATCGAAGTGAGGTGGGTTTGAGAGTGTGCTTGAATCAGGGGTGTTGGAGTTTTAGGTCTGAGTTAAGGTACACGTATTGGCCGGAAATAATGGCGTAGGATGCGGCTGCAGAGGTAGTATTGGAGGATGGCGGTTCTGGGTAGCCGGAGAAGAGACGGAGAGTGAGGGGTGATTGGGTGGTCTGGTTCTCGTGGCTGAGGGGTTGAGGGTTAAAGGTGGCTTTCTGCGAGGACCTCAACCGCTTCAATGGCTGGAGGTGGTGGTTTTGCCGGAGAAGATGGAGAGCGGCATTGATGGAAGAGCGGTGATGTAATGGAGGGAGGCGTTGATGAAGATCAAAAGTGTAAAGAGCTAGCTCTCTTTGTTGTTGTTGTTGTTTTTGTTTTTTTGCCAGTGAGCTTTTTTTTTTAAGAGAACAATTGTTAAGAACTTTTGGAAATGTAATGGGAGTGATGTGATAGTGGTTTGGTTTGGTTTGGTTACTAAGTTGTAATTTTAAACGGGCTAAACGGGCGGGTTAGGGTTGGGCCCATATAGCATGCGCCCGTTTATAAACGGGCTCAACCCGCCTGTTTGACAGCTCTAGTGGAGTAAAAAGATATAGCAGAAAGAAATTGAGTTATACTTTTGGCAAAAAAAAAATTGAATATACCTCCATGAAAATTCCATCCACTCCAACAGCAACTGCGGTCCTTGCAATGCAGGGTATGAGTTCACGAAGGCCACCACTGGCAACACCACCACCCTCCAGCTATTCAACAAAAAGAAACTGAATTCATTCATATGAATATCCAAACGTACATGTGCTCAAGTAAGTTTGGTAATCAGATCAGTAATCTACAAAACACTTCACAAACCTTTCTCCCAGCAGGCTGCTGCAGTGAATGGGTGATATCAGCCACCTGCAATGAGAACGAACTTAAATAATCTTCTAGAGTTGATACGTCAGTCTGAAAGCACCATGAAATGATTCCAAGTTTTTTCTTTCAAAACTATGCTATGATATACTCACCACAGGACAGTTGACTTCCCTCATCCACTCCAAATTGCGTGGATCCACGATTAAATCATCTATGAAATACATGGCGTTGCATTAATGACTTTATAAGCACATACTGAATACCATGTTATCGCATATTCTTCAATAAAACTTTAGCTCATACTTAGAAACATTACTGTCTGAGTTTCAAGTTGTGAACACCACTAACAAAGTACAAACTAACCAAGTCTCTACCATCTAATTGAGTCATTAATGGGAAACATAACTTGACAACAGATGAACAAAGGGCCATAAGTCTTCCTCATTATTACTCTCTTATAGTAATTACTCGTGCTTCCTGATATCATTAATTTGTATATTGAAAACAGTCATCTAGGTTGTGTTCATGAATTTGCAACTAGGGATGGCAATGCGGTCCGCTCCGATCCGAGATCCAGAGTGATCCGACCCTAATGGAGCGGTCCGAATCCGATCCATTTGCCTTTGGATCACAAGTATGCGACCCGTTCGGATTTCGGATCGGATTCAGATCATATCTGTAAATATCCGATGATCCGACCCGATCTGATATATACATAAAATATCCGATAATCCGACCCGATCCGATCCGATCCGATCCGAACTACATATATATATGTATAATTATATAATACATTATAATTATATAATATAATCATATATTATATATATAATTATATAATAATATATAATTCGACCCGATCCGATTCGTGATCCGTTCTTGTGATCCGTGATCCGTTTTCCTTATGGATCGGATCCGGACTTTTTGGGTGATCCGTTATATGATCCGATCCGGACCCGAACGGATTCGGATCAGATTCGGATCAGGAGGTATCATTTTCGGATCGGATTATTGACAGATCCGATCCAAATCCGATCCGTTGCCATCCCTATTTGCAACACTATTACCAAAGAGAACTGCTCAAAAGTAAGAGGGGTTTATATGACTTACTGTATCCAAACATGGTCCCTCTCTCACAAACCATAACATTATCATTTCCTGCCAATCTAATCTTTTCAGCAGAATTTGCCATTACCTATAAATGTCGAAAATTGTTAAGTAAACAGATTCCATTTTGGTCAGAATTATCTGGTAGGCAATGATGATGAATAGCTCACTTACAGAAGGAGCACAGAATTGTCCTTTCTTAATATTGATAATTTTTCCAGTCTTGGCAGCTGCGACTAAGAGGTCTGTCTGTAAATGCAAGATGCCGTGACTCGTGAGCAATATAAATTAAGTGAGAGAGCAGACATCTTCTTATCCGAGTCATTGAAATATCTGATAACGCTAACTTTCGAGCTAAAAGTTACCTGCCGGCATAAAAAGGCTGGGATCTGAATAATATCTGCTACTTTGCCGACTGCTTCACACTAAATCAAAGATCAAATGTCAAAGCCAGTTTATGTCAAATTGAAATGAGTGCTACACGGTTAATTCATCAGAACTTGAAATAGTAACCACTATTTAACTAACTGCTACATAATACATATAGAACTTCCCTCTTTAATTTGATCGGTGTAAAATCCTGACACCAACAGCTATACAACTATCACGCAAAGCAAGACAAGAACCAAGGTTCTTTCCTATGTAAAGAGTATTGCAGTCTAGGTAGACATTCCATTTGCTCATCAGATAGCAAACACCATTGAAAAATACTTTGATTTCTTTAATCATGTCAAACTGAACATTTGACTTGTCTATGAATTGAACATCGTAGACATGGTAGTGAAATCCTTATGGGTAGCCACATCATATCTTCTCTGACCAGAAACTAAAAAGTTCCGAGACAGGAGTGCCAAAATAAAGAAATGCGCTGGTGCTGTAATATTTAAGTTATACCTCTGCTAATAGCTTAAGCTTTTAAACGACTTAGTGGAATATAATTCGAAATGGTAACAGCGCATACAGGTGTTGAGCAAAATAATAATCACAATTTTCTTGCACATGTTTTACTGGATAACTCAACCCAACAACTTAACTAACTGTGGTTTCGCAGAGATCTGCAACCTGCTAGGCCATGGAATATAATATAGAAATATATAGTCATTATACTAGTAACCAGACAAGTAAAATAAAGTACCTGGCTGCTCTCGTGCACATCAGTCACTATGGGGAGGCCGTAAGCAACCTTTACCTTCTGAAGGATCTGCAAGAAAAATGACGCAACACGAAGAATTGAGCGTGTTGAATGACACCATGACTAAAAATTATAAAAACCACTTAACCAATTGTGACTTGCTCAAGCATGCAGTACATATCACTTCCCTAAGCTGGTTATCAAGCCAATTTTATTCTTCCTGACAAGTGATAACCATTGGTGTCTGTGCTAGTTACTTGCACCTTGACTAATCCCATGGATGTCTTAATAATTCACATTTCTTCTTTCTCTCGTCTTTACATTTATTTCTTAGAAAATTTTAGGCTAGCCTACCTTTTCCTTCAACAATATTACTTTGTTTTTCTCAAAAAATAAAAATTACTTTGCTAATTATTTTCATGTTCTCAGGGTTCCTCTCATTTCCACAGAAGCTACACGTGTGGCGTTTTTTTTCTCTTTCATTTGGTTTCTTGAATTAAGCTCTATGAGAACTGATTCATATGGTCACTGCCAATACCGAGGCTATTTCGAACAAAGCTATTAATGTTGGGTTGTAAGACCAGAAAACCTATAAGAGAGGGAAAATGAGTAAATGAGAGTGGCAATTGTCTCTGTGACTTGTTTTGCTTAGTGCATACAAGGAGAGACCGATGATTGTAGGGATCAAGTGATTATTCTCAACTTGTTAATTAGGTACCTCGGTATGTTTGTCTCCTTGCAAAAAAGTTTCAAGAGTAAAAGACCTATATTACAGTTGATGCCAATGAATGCTTACTTTGGGTTTTTTTCCTTCGTCGAGTACTTTGCAAGTAGAGGTGAATGACATTGGACAACTTAATAGTATATTACATTCTCTTTGCCTTCAGCAAAAACTAAGTTACTCATTCGTATAAATTATGGCACACAAGTACTTGGACCGGTTCAAGGAAGATGTAGAATCATCAGAGGCATTCTCGCAACTTGATTTGATCAAGCTTACACTCTATTGTCCCAGTCTTACAATTATGGCACACAAGTACTTTGATAGGGAAATTATAAAGAACAATTTTGTTTGTTTGCAATTCCCTCTAGAATCGACCTATGTGCGTGTAAGAGAATTTCAATACACAAAACAACAGTCAATGGAAATTCTAAGAAGCACGGAATACCTCCAACCCTTGAGCAATCCCCGGACCACGAAACGACTTGGAAGAAGTTCGATTCGCTTTATCAAAGCTTGATTTGAAAACCAAAGGCAACCCTAGCCTAGCAACAACAACAAATGAAATACTCCAAAATTAACAACAATTTCACACGTTTACTCTCACAGTAATCAAACCAAGCCAGATCACTAGAGAGAAAAAAATTAAAATAAAAGGACTTACTTGGAAGTGATGGCTTTCAGGTGCTGGGCCATCCGCATAATGTGCTCCTCCGATTCAATCACATTCGGACCAGCCAGTACGAAGAACGGCTCTGCTTGCTGTTCACACAATTGATTTACAGAGAATCGTCACAATCACAACATGAATTAACCTAACGAAACGCATCGAAAGCACGAATAATCCGTACATCTATAGAGAACAGTGTGTCGAAATGTGGAAGCAATAGAGCGAATGATTGAACGAACCTTGAGGTGATTGTAGAGTAATGTTGCTGAATCCATGTCTATGAAGTCGACAAAGCTTCAGATCTGCTGTGAAAGCTTGTTGAATTGGAACGAAGATGAGATGAGAAGACGAGTGGCGTGTCCTGCGAGTGTGTATCTTGAAAGAATTGGCGTCCTACCCGTCTGGTGAATTGGTCTTTGAAAAATACCCGTCTCTCACTTATGTTTGGCGTGTGTAACCCACGCGTGGGTTACACAATTTAATCAACTAAATTAACACTTAATTAGACAAATTTTTAAACAAACCTATACACATCATCGTCCCAGTTGTTTCTCGTCCCAGTTTTTTCTCGTCTCAGTTTTTTCTCGTCTCAGTGTGGCAATATACTGAGACGAGAGTTCTGCTCGTCTTAGTATACTGCCACATTGATACTGAGACGAGCAGGTCAACACCGGGACGAGCAAAAGCTCGTCTTACACAGTAACTGTGTTTTCCAGAAAAAAACTAAGAAAAACTTCGAACAGTCATAATCACAGATTCAGAAAGATGAAATTGTTCAGAAATAAAAGACTTCATTACATTAAAAACTTAAAAAACTTAAAAACATGAACATGATTACATTTTTTTGGGCTTTTTGGGACTGCGAGGCCAGAACTCCGGATCATCTTCATCTTCTTCACTGCTGTCGTCGTCTCTGTTTCTTTTCTTCGGCGACCATGGCGGAGATGGCGGCCAATCCACGGAGTCGTCATCATCTTCCTCGTCTTCATCGTCACTGTACTGAGTAGTTTCAGATCCCCTTTTTGCCCGGAAATAGGACTGTTCACGGTCAGTTTCACTGTCACTCTCTTCCTCTTCATCCTCATCCTCTTCCTCGTCCTCGTCCTCGTCCTCGTCCTCGTCCTCGTCCTCGGACCTTTCAGTGTCCTCCTCCTCCTCCTTTTCCTCGTCCTCGGACACCTCCTCCTCCTTGTCCTCGTCCCACTCCTTTGGTATCTTCTTCTTTGCCATTTCAGAATGTGGTGAGTTTGGGAGAGAAGAGTGGCTTTTGTAGTGCTTCCTGGGTAGATGAAGAGACTGGGTAGATGAAGAGACGGAGAGAGATAATGGTTCATGTGCCGGGGGGGGCTCAAAGGAACCAACTGATTGTTAGGGGTTTCAGTTTGATCCATCACAACCTCGTCAGCAACATCAGCATTAATGTATGGTTGATCCACCAAATCCTTTAACGTGACGTACATGGTTACAATAGTTCCCTTTTCCGTAATATCAAAGATATCTTTGATTTCTATATCTTTAGTGAGGACATTAGGCTCGATCAGGTTAGCATCTGGAAATTGGAAATGATAAGATAAGACAACCTTTTTGGTAGGCGGACAATCTGTATCCATTCTGACCGAAACTTCGTGCTCCAAAGATTCCACGGTAATGCCTTGAATTATCTTGAATACTGCATTCTTCACGGCATGACCTATGTATATGTGTCTACCTTCGGCACGCGTCCATTCACCATTCCAAACAGCACGGAACATCAATTTTCTCACCATTTCTACATGTCAAGAGAGAGAATGATTTTAGGGTTTAGGGTTCGCATAGTAGAAAGAGAGAGAGTGATTTTAGGGTTTAGGGTTCGCATAGTAGAAAGAGAGAGAATGATTTTAGGGTTTAGGGTTTGGATGAAATTAGGGTTTGGTCAAACAAAGAAAAAAGTTTTCTGATGGGTAACAGAATTTCTGTACTTTTTTCAGGAAGGAGAGGGACCACCACCAGCTCAGACAACATATTTATTTTAAAATGTGACGAGAGTATACTCGTCCCTGTATTTACAACTGGGACGAGAGAATGTTCGTTGTGTTTTACAACTGTGACGAGAGTATACTCGTCCCTGTATTTACAACTGGGACGAGAGAATGTTCGTCCCTGTATTTACAACTGGGACGAGAGTATACTCGTCCCTGTATTTACAACTGGGACGAGAGAATGTTCGTCCCTGTATTTACAACTGGGACGAGAGTATACTCGTCCCAGTCTTAGGTGTACAATCTTAGGTTTACTTAAAATGGATGATCTGTGATTTAGGGATTCATGTTTAGTATTATTATGGTTTAGGACTTACAATTAACATCTTTAGTGTCTATAGGAATGATACTTAGTTGGTTATAGTGTTTAGTGTCTACAAATGTAGGATTTTGGGAGGATGTTACTTGGTTTAATGGTGTGTATAAGGTTTAGGCATTACATGATTAAGATATGATGATTGTAGGATGTTGAGTTTATAGTTTACATTACATGATTATATGGTTTAGGACTTACAATTAACATCTTTAGTGTCTATAGGAATGATACTTAGTTGGTTATAGTGTTTAGTGTCTACAAATGTAGGATTTTGGGAGGATGTTACTTGGTTTAATGGTATGTATAAGGTTTAGGCATTACATGATTAAGATATGATGATTGTAGGATTTTGAGTTTATAGTTTAGATTACATGATTATATGGTTTAGGACTTACAATTTTAATATTGAATACCATTTTTCATGATAAGAGAGGATTTCAGGGTTTAGGGTGTAGGGTTTAGGGTTTAGGGTATGCTCGTCTCTGTCGTCCCTGTCTTGTCATCTTTGGGTATCGTACTCGTACGAGTCTATCACACCCCAGTCTGGGACGAGAGATTACTCGTCCCACGAGTCTATCAAATGCCAGACCGGGACGAGTCCTCGTCTGTGATTTGAATGCCAGACGAGAGATTTCTCGTCCCAGTTTGGCAGGTCTTGCTCTTCCCAGTTGTGCATGGGGAAGACTGGTACGAGCATAGTTCACGTCTCAGTCTCAGTCTTATGAGAAGACAGAGACGATGAATATACTCGTCCCAGTCTCTCCACATACAACAACACACATCAAACCAATAATAATGAAGAACAGAGCAGAAATATAACAAACGTAACCTACATTTTAGAGTAATGTGATGAACATATTGGAAGGATGAAAGTAAATAAATGAGAATACCATACATTTCAGAGTACTGTGATCAACATATACTAAGGACAAACATACAGTACAGAGATGAGAGTTTAAGTTTTTACCGTAGCTGAAGAACAAAAGTGAGGAAAGAGAGAGACTTGTACAGACAAATGGGATACTTCTATGGGAGAACTGGAGCCAATGAGAGTGACAAATGAGCCATATTCTTGAGGAGTTTAAGGTATACATTCTTAAAGTTTACAGTTGGAGTAAATTCAACTGTACTTGGTAGGTTGAGGTAGATAGAAACAATTCAATGTTGGAGAGAGAGAGTACGCGTTTTTAGGGTTTGTTTTTAGAGTATTTAACTATTGTGTTTGGAAAGGTTGGTTTAAGGCTTCTGTGGAAACTGATGCTCAAGTGATAGTAAATGCAATCAAAAACAATGTTGCTAGCCGTTGGAATTGGAGGACCAGAGCCTCCCTGTTCAGCCTTGTTAAAAAATTTCTCTAGTGATCAACCCAGTTTTGGTATGTATAAGGGTGGCCTTTTCTATAAAAAAAAAACTATTGTGTTTGGAGACGAGAGAGAGAGAGAGAGATGCAGACGAGAGAGAGAGTTGGAGACGAGATTGGAGACGAGAGAGAGAGAGTTGGAGACGAGATTGGAGACGAGAGAGAGAGAGATGGAGACGAGAGAGAGAGTTGGAGACGAGATTGGAGACGAGAGAGAAGGTTGGAGACGAGAGACAGTTGGAGACGAGAGAGAGAGATGGAGACGAGAGAGAGAGTTGGAGACGAGAGACAGTTGGAGACGAGAGGCAGATGGAGACGAGAGAGAGAGAATGGGGACGAGAGAGACAGATGGCCCCACTACGCTGCTAACAACTAGTGTTTAAAAAGGAGGGTATTTTTCAAAGACCAATTCACCCGAATGCATTTTTCTAAGACCAATTCACAGACTGGTATATTTCCAATTGCCCCGTGTATCTTATTCGTTAAAATTTCGCTGCTGAAGTTTTAATAAACTACACTCACCACCCCTCTGTTTGACATAAAATCTTTCCTATCGCGTCGGCAGAGTGGTAGTTCGCAATTACCACCTTGATTTTTATCTTTCTCCTCATTTTTATTTTTATCTGTGTTCACTAGGAATGATTCGGTGATTTAGATTGCAAAATAATGTAATTTTTGATATTTCTTTTATAGTGTTGTAGAATAAAAGTTGTTCTATAATTGGTAAAAAATTATCAAAAATCGCATCGTTTTGGAAAGTCGAATCACCTAGTCAAAATGGTCAAAATGACCTAGCTACGATTCAAAAAAGTCAAATAGAGATAAAGAGAAGAATCAGAGTGGTACCCCATAAAAATTAGTAAATTCAACTGGGGTACCAACCCATTGATGTAGTACTGGTCGGGTAAAAGACACTTTCACTCCTCAAGTTTGACGTAAAGACAAATTTATACCTTCAAGTTTGGAAAATGACACTTTCACTCATCAATGCACCAAATTCATGGACAATGACCGTCACTAATTGTGACACCGTTAGTCAGGAAATGGAGTTCGTCACTGATAGTGATTTATGGAACACATTTTCCCTCTTAGACTATGAAATGACACAATTAAAGGATGTTAGTGTCTAGAAAAAGAGGTGAAAGTGTCATTTCTCAAATGACACAACTGTGTAATTGATGAAACGAGTGATTGATAATTAATCTTGGCTTTGATTCCAGAAACCAACGGAAGATTCTAGTGCTCAGAGCTTAGTTGATGTAAACATTTAATTTTGATACACGGTTGTATTAAATTAAAGCGTCAACGGGTTACATTAGCATTATCGGACACTCGAAATGTCCATTTAATAACTATGTTTTTAGGTGGAATAATTTTGAAAATAACGTTTAATAATAATAACATGTTTGGCGTAGTGTTTTCAAACTAAAAAATACCCCTTTTATGCTCATAGTTGTTGTACCTACTTACCTGATTGCATAGAAATAAAATCGTCCTTCGAAGCATGTCTAAAAAATACCCGTCAAACACTTACCCTAAACCCAAACCTCTGAGATGATTAGTTAATGAAATCATCCAAAATTAAGATGCATTTACGAGGTGCATGAGGGGTGGTGGCTTTGAGTAGAAAGCAAGCAAAAGAAAGGGCAGAGGAAAATTCCGCTTTATGTTTTCTTTCAATGTCAAGCAAGCATATATGCCTACACACACAGAGACATAGACAGAGACAAGATTGAAATACATGCTACAACTTACGTACGAACCCCATAAAACTATAATACATGTACACATGATCCATTGCAATGTCTGTCTCCTTGCACCTTTAAGATTTCTTCAGTTGCACATTTCTGAGTCTTAACAAAGGCCTTTTGCTAGGTATGAGAACAGAACAGAACAAAGTACTGGGTTCTTGAAAGAATCTAACTTTATAGCCAACCCCCCATCATGCCTTTTGCTTGTTCATTTTACTCATTCTTGGGCTTCTCTCTGAATATATAACCCTCTTTGTGGTTGCTTATAACACATCCTGGTGTTGGAGATTCAACCAAAATTGTTTTCATCAAACTAACCGAAGCTCTCCACCGGATTGAGACTGCGGAAAATGAGGAGAAGTTGCTTGAAACTGCTCGTTTTAGCTCTGCATTTGTGCTTTGCTGCTGTCTTCTTCAGTCACTGTGGTAGGCTTTTGTTTCTGTTTCTGTTTCATTTCCCCCTTATTGGATCAAATGCCTTTCAAAGACAATTCTGGTACTTTTGAATGTCTCAATTGACATGAAAATTTTATTTTTTTTTGGCGCTGAGCAGATGCAAGAAGACCAACAAGACACAGCAAAAGCACACCAATCCTCAAATTCACAACTGACATAGGCACAGAAGTGGATATTGCAGGTTCAGCACCCTATGTTAGCTCACCATTCACTATGCCACCTTATGATTCCCTTGCTCCAGAAAATGCCCCTCCATATTGTGAAACTCCACCATTTACCCCTCAACCCCCTTCTTCAATCTTGCCACTCCCACCCCCAATGGAAGGGGGAGGAGGATACACACCACCAAACCAGCCCCCATCTTCCTCTCCGTTATTCCCGGGCTTAAGTCCGCCTCCGGGCCCATCGGGAATAAACCCAAGCCCGCCCGAATTCAACCCATCCCCATTTCCACCAGAAATCCTCCCAAGCCCAACAGGTGGGACAGGGACTACCCCAAGTCCGCCAGAGTTCAACCCATCCCCATTTCCGCCAGAGATCATCCCTGGCCCTCCTACCTTCCAGCCAAGCCCAGCAGCGCCTGCAATGGGCCCGCCTTATTACGAGCCGAGCCCGCCAAGCGGTACCATATTCCCAACCCCACCGGTGAGCTTCCCTTCTCCTCCTTCCACATTCGTACCGAGCCCGCCGGTGTTTCTGCCGCCGGTGGTGTTTCCGCCGCCTGCTGTGCCGCCCCCTCCGAGAAGGGGGCCGAGTTCGGCCCTGTGGTGTGTCGCTAAGCCCACAGTTCCTGACCCAATTATCCAAGAGGCTATGAACTATGCCTGTGGGTCTGGAGGTGACTGTGAGTCCATTCAGCCCAGTGGGACATGTTTCAAGCCCAACACATTGTTTGCACACGCTTCATTCGCCTTCAATAGTTACTGGCAAAGAACCAAAATCGCCGGTGGCACGTGCGACTTTGGCGGCACAGCAATGCTTGTCACTGTAGATCCAAGTGAGTCTTCTTATGAATTACATAGCCACATATTTTTACTGACATTATTTTGATGTTCATAAGGTTTTAACCTATATGTGTCTACCCAGGTTTCGATGGCTGCCACTTCCTGTATTTATAAGATTATAAACATTGCAGCAAGATCTTTGCTGTATCTCAAACACTTGCATATCTTATATCAGCAATGAGCAAGGTCATAGGAGCACAGAGGTCAAATTTTTATGACAAATTGTTCTGGGCAACTTCAAATTTTGGAATGTTTTATGTACTACTGCATATTCTGGGAGAACTATGATTGATCCTTACTGTATGATGAAAGATTGTTGTATAGAATAGACTGATACAGCGAATGTAACGCGTCAACTGCTAAAAAAATTACTATGCTATTTGTTGCAAAAATACAAAAATACCGAGATCCAAAGTGATCTGTGTGAGATCCAAAGTGATCTGTGGATTGGAACTTGGAACATTACGAATGATGAGCATTGATGCAAGGTAACATCTGGATAAACTGCAAAATATATTCAAGCTCTATTCATGAGATTTTACAAAAATAAAATATAAAATAATAGTAATAACAATGCAACAAAACCCGAATCCTTACAATTACAGCGCTTGAGTCAGACATCGTATTGTTATAACTACGAAGTTTGATTCACATAAGGTTACACCGCTAATAAAATGGCCAAAACACCGAGCCAAGCTTTCACACACTGTCGTGAGCTTTGCTTATCGACCTCCAGGATTGCGGTTCCATGATAAATAAGTTGGGTCTCCAAGTCGCCTGAAATAGAAGAAAATTTCATCAATCACCAATGCAAGGAACAAAAAGCATACAAAAGAATTTTAAAGCTCGCCAATCTTCAATAATCTTGGGTAAACGTGACGACGAAGGTTTAAAAGATAAACTCCAGCATAACCCCCATCCATTTAACAAATTACTGTCAATTGTGGGTAAAAAAGGACTCACCTTGGCTTGACGAGATATACAATGGTGAAAACCATAGCCAGAAAGAAGCAGAAGCCACCAATGGTGAGGTAGGCAATGCCAAGAAAGTCATTCTTCCCTCCTAGCCACGTAGTTGTAGAAAGTACAAGCTTCTTCTTGCCATCAAAGCTATACGTGTTGTAATTGTTTTCCAGTGTCACCACAATGGTCTCATTCGCTTCTAGATCCGTGTCTATCCTTCCATAAAGCTTCCTGAATGTTGGAAGAGCCGCTGTTCTCATCCAAACAATGAGGTCCTCTTGCTCACTCAACTGTCATCCGCAAAGAATAGAAAGAGAAAAAGTCAAGACAAAAATCCTGGATGGACACGACAACAACCATTATTCAAATGGATTTTATTGGCTTGACATCATGTTTCTGCTCTAAAAAGCATGTTATGCCTCCACGAAAATTACAAAAATGTTTTCTCTTTTCTCAAAGTAAAAACTGAACCTACAGCGGAGGAAGTCCCATGGGCCTGAGCCCTTCATAGTGAACAAAAATTCAGCAAAAAAACTTCCACCCGAGAGAGTTCAGTGATCGACTAGCAAGCATAGCCTATTATGTTGTGATTCAGTAGCAAAAACTCTAATCGGTCGTAACTATTTTAATATATGAAAGATAAATTTCTGCCTTGTGATTCTTTTAAATTTTGATTTTGGGTCTCTCCATGACATTAATTATTAGACAGCGGATTATTGTAAATTTGTAACATACATTATTATAGATGAATCACGTGTTCTTAGGACAATGCTAAGACCACTTAAAAGTTAAAACACCACAGATCCAGTTAAGATCTTATCAGCTGGTCAAAGTTGTTATCTAGAACATCTCATTCCTGCAAACAAAAAGGATAATCCCAGGGGCACTTCAAGATAGCCTATCTTATGAACCCCTTTCTCTTCACCAAAAAGCCACACATTGAACCTGATCTCCTTTTGTTCTCTGAACCCCTTTCTCTTCACCAAAAAAGCCACACATTGAACCTGATCTCCTTTTGTTCTCTGAACCCCTTTCTCTTCACCAAAAAAGCCACGCATTGAACCTGATCTCCTTTTGTTCTCTGTAAGATGAGCGAGACCCTCCTCGGGCTAAGCTAGTAAAAGCTCCTTTCAGGTCGGAGAGAATACTACCACAGGTCACAACTCTCCCTTCGGATGAGTGACAGAGCTAGGACATCATTTGGATGAAGCCACTACTCTAGGAAATCAAAAGCCTTCTTTTTACCTTGTTTGGCTACCTTCCTACCCATAGTTTTCGATGGCAGGGGAATCAAAGGTTTTAATAAGGCTTCGAACAAGAAGTTCTAGAGATTTCAACTCCTCTTCTTTCTCATTCTTAGGTAACACTCTCGAATGCTATTTATGTGCCCTTAAAGACCAGTTGAGGACCATCAATTATTAATTCTCTATCAACGTGCATCGTCATCTACATAAACAACATTTATGGCCAGTCTATTGACACCCGTACCATGGTCAGGAAGATTGGCTTTCTACCACCTCTCCTTTTAACCAAAGAGAGGATTAGTTGCTTACTACTTCTATTCAATCCCCTGCCTAGAGAATAGTCGATAGTATGGGGATGCCTCTTTCACTTCAACTGACTAGAGATAGGGGCTTCAATAAGTGTGTGTTCAGTGCTAGGGCCAAGCAATGGGGTAGGAGCTTGTTTTAAGAGTGGAATTGTAATCTCAGAAACTACATGTCCACAAGAAACTATTATAATATAACGTCAGGACGCAAAATCATTCAAAGGAGAAACGGGAGAACATGCAAGAAGGCACAATAGTAGCAATGATCAAAGCGCAATTGGTTTTGCAAGTAGACAAGTTGTAACCCTGGAAATTGTAATTTGATATCATCCTCAAATTAAATGCTTCGTGGTTAGGCTTACCGGTATTGAAGAATTCAGGATTTTGCCCCCCTGAATAGCTCCAGTTTGGAAATTCTTTGGGAAAACATCCTTTCCAAACTTGTGCTCTCTATCGCTCTTCCATGAGATGCCCTTTTTGTTTACAGCAACCTGCTCGCTATTCCGGGAAAAGCTGTAAGTATCATTGAATAAACTCCATGCTATGAGACCACAAGGTACAATCGGTGAACCATTAGCCATGTCTTCTGGTTTACATGTGCTAGTGTCATTCTCGCTACTCGCATCTTTCAATTGCCCGTCACTACGGCTCTTCACGTATCTGAGAAAAGAGAATGTTCCATAAAGCCCAAAACACATATTTTCTCTAAAAGTAAAAAAAAAAAAAAAAAAAAAACCCAACAAGTTATGCTCATCATAAAATGAAGATGCTTCATCTGTTTTGGCCCTCAGCAGTTATTAAATTGCTTATGAAAGACAAATGAATGAGAGGTAAGGGTGTAGACACCTGCGATGATTCTGGTAGAAGTTGTCAAGCTGATAGTACACATAAATAGGCTTCTTCATACGCTTCGGTACCTAATATTCAAGAAGTCCCAAAAGAATGTGATCAACAGGAGCATAAATGAAAAAAGTTGTTTTCCCCAAAGACATAAACTTGAATTTCTTTTGAAACCTACATTTTTAGAGAACAATGATATACAAGGCAAGACAACCCTACTTTTGCTTTTCCAGTCTATTTAAACAAGACACCTTTGTTAGTGTTTGCAACATGATGATGAATCGTATAATAACCTCCGCTCACTAATTTGCAGAGGTAATTCATTCGATCCAATTAAATTTACATTTACTCGTTGTTTTCCATCTAAGGTTAACATAGATAAGGATCTTTTCCAATGTCTTTCCCAAAATCCAGAATTTGAAAGTGGATTTACACAAACTCGTGATTCATACAATCCCCAAATGATTCAATAGTCAACGGTCTAACATAAAACCATGTCATTTGACAACTATTATGATGAGGACCATGAGAGGTGAAAGCATACCGTGAGGGTTCTGCGGCAGGTTTTGTTGCTATCTTTGTCCTGGACAAAACTGACCTTGTCATCCTTTGATTTCTGAGGTCCGCAATGGTTATCGTAACGATCAACAATTTCAACCACCTAGTTTAAAGAATGATCATTGTGAGCAAGAAATAGTGTTTTGATAAACAAGACACAATACAGACAGGAAGAAAATTTCTTAGAGGTCGGTAGATCATAAACATACATCACGGGACGCAAAAAGAGAGACAACTCCGATAGGAATAAAGACAATGCTGACGAGCATAAATGCTGAAATCACCTGCATATAAACGATAACTGATAACTTTAGACAGGACTTTTATAATGCCAAGGAGATAATGACTAAGACATATCTTTGCAGAAAGGTAACTCTACTTTGCAACAATGCCACTACATTTCAGCTTTGGTCACCCATTTTCAAACAGAATCAATTACACCTTCCTCACATTTTCAGCACCTCCACAATCAACTTTCTTTCACACTCACAATAATGGAGGAAAATACCAATGCAATTAACCATGGCTTTTAAGCAGGCATCTCTTATGGTGTTTTATGCAAGGATGACAATGGAACTTACATGAAATTACATGAACATAATGATAAACTGAAGTTACAATTAGGCCACATTTGAAAGTACAAAGTGTCAATTACCCTTGGGATATAGACAAAGACAGTACTCAAGAGTCGCAGCTAATCAAAAGAGAATGAGAAGAGTGCTCACCCATCTTGGTGTAAGAATTGGTTTGCAGGCTGGAAGCTCCTGTTGAGTAAACTTGGAATCTGAAGACGAGACAAGAATCAGAAGTTGTTTTACTACTGCCATACCACATTTTTCTAGGTGAAATTATTACAGTTCCATAATTTGTCAACATAAACATGCCTAGATAAAAGAGGCCCCCTAAATACAGAAAATGAGACATAAGAAAATCTATGGAGACTTGGATGTATGGAACGTAACATGTGCATACATCTGTGAAGTGGCTGAATATTACGTGGTCAATGCTTTTTAATGTCTAAACAAGTTAGAGAAATCAGAGTGAACCTTGTGTCTAATTCCAGTGAATGAACAAGCAGATTGTCCAGGAAGTCAGAAACACCACCATCTAAGACTAAGAGTGCTGAAACCAGGGTTTTCTATTCTGAAGGCCAAAAAAAGTAGCATAGGAAACTAGGGTTTGGATTGTATCACCCTACAAGAAGGATTCAGATTTGTTATAATGGCGGATTGGATCTGAGCCGGGTAATGGCATGTATGGATAAAATAAACCAGCAGATCCTTGCCATGTCCAATCTTCCAATATTGCCCAAATTCACCATGAATGAGATGCAAATGTTTTTAAAGTTGTCAATATTATCATAATAACATTTTTGCATCTATTAACAGTTTCAACAATATATTAATATTCGTAATGGTCATAGAAAATATACATAACAACAATATAAGGAAAAATGGCCTTAATTGTAAAATAGTATGAGCTAAAATCAGATAGGGACTCACAGATCACAAGACTGAGATCCATATCCCTTCTACACTGGATTGCATCGAATCTGATTACCTCTTAGAGGGTCTCAGATATCCTAGTTTATCACATTAAATTTTCATCCCTAAATATAACCCCTCAATCCTATATGTAGGCGTCTTCCTTTCTATTATCTATGCTCTGTTATATTCTGTATGTCATACACCCCAAATATTGGTTAATGTCAGTCACTACTTTCCTTGAATTTAAAATCCCTTATCAAAATTAGATTTGGATATTAATAATCATTCTCAAGGAAGTACCAAATACTACAAGGATAATCCTGCAGCTTTTGCAGAGTTAACTATCACGTATTAAACTTCACAAATACTTAGGCATATAATATCCGAAGTAGAGCGAGTATCATATAGGGTAGATCATATGTCAACCCTATCTTTTGGGCTAGTAAGTATGATGTCATAGGTACATGCGGTCTGAGGAAAAAATATAAAGGAGACTGACCAAAAAAATATGGCACCCAATAATTTGCATACTCATCTGCCATCAACGCATAACTTCTCAGATAGACACACACTTAAAGAGGTATTAAACCAGGTTGTGGTCGCGTATAGCTGTTCCTGAAGCTAAAATCCAATTAGGCATCAGCCTATATGGATATAACAGCAAAAATTTAGAATCTTGGATTGCTTCACAGCTTGACGCCTATACATCCACTCATCCAGCACTGTTTTTACCTTGAAATTGCTTATTATCATAAACCCGTATCTCAAAAAACTATTTGAGACATTCTGAAAGGTTTGACCCATTCAGGTAAGCCTCATATTGATGAATGAAGGTCTTCTAGCAGGCAGATATGGTAGTGAACATGCTATGCGCGTTGCTGATCCAGGGTTCTGGCAATTGAACAGTTTCCTATAAGTAATATCTATTTCTCATAAAAGAACCAGCTCTCTAGACTTGGATCGAAGTTGACCTTTGCACACATGCTAGTTAGTTTCTATTCCCATTCCCTTTCTACCTAGTAGAAAAAAAACAGCCACTCTTCCAACCTTATATCTAACCTAAACACTCATAGTTGCAAAGAAATTAATGGCATCAACAACAAAATTACAAACGGGTTAAATAGGTTTTATCGATTTTGATGCTATTTATTTTACCTTCATTTGCAGCTTGTTCTTCGGAAGTGGGAAGGACAAAGACAGGTATTCACTTATATTCTCTTAAA
This sequence comes from Linanthus parryae, assembly GCA_023055425.1. NCBI lineage: Eukaryota > Viridiplantae > Streptophyta > Magnoliopsida > Ericales > Polemoniaceae > Linanthus > Linanthus parryae. Next base: position 118,535,437 of record JALGPY010000004.1, on the reverse strand, counting down.
GTAAAAGCAAACAACTCCATTCGACAAGCTCTTGGGTCTTATCTAAGGGGTAAATCAACAATTTCTTACCCTAATGAATAAGGTTCTACAACTGACAACACAGATGAAATTCTCCAACTTCTATCCTCAGTCAAACTCCAGATAATCATCCCCTTTCTACCGACTTTAAATAACCTAAGATCAAGCCAATAGACCTGTTTCGCTAGAACCCAAATTTATGTTCTTGAGGATACTGATCACACAAATGTTATTATTCGTGCAATTAAACTAGCCTCCTATAAAAATCATATTACAAACAATTATATAAATACCCAAGACTCTACACAAATCAACCTTAATTAGTAACAATAAAACCCAGAATCAAATATGTGATGAAGTCTGCTTAGAACGATCAAAAGGGCCTCTAAAACACGAGCAATCAGCGAAGAATTACAAGCAACCCAGAAAAATTCACTACAAACAATGATATAAACACCCAAAACTCTACCCAAATCAACCTTAATTAGTAATAATAAAACCCAGAATAAAAAAGGCCATGAAGTCTGCTTAGAACGATCAAAAGGGCCTCTAAAACGAAACAGAAGCACATGAGTCACAGATCCAGCATCAAAAGGGTAAAAGTCAAGAGAAACTGACAAAAACCCAGTTCAAGAACTGCTAATAAATTGAGCAATCAAGTCCCCAAATAACAAACCCACAACACAGATCTTGCAAAACAGAAACCCTCAAACAAGAACACCAAGAAATCAAACAGAGTCAGAGAAGGGAAACAAACATTTGGGTCGCTTAGATCTTCTAGTAGCTGTAGCATCCGCCGATCCAGCAGCTCCAGAGCTCGATGGAGCGTTCGAATTCAACATAGCAGTTTCGCTTGAAACCCAATTGGGTAGGGAGATGAAGTAACCGATTGATCAAGAGAACGATGAGCTTGGTCAAATTATAGAGAGGAGGGTTTGGTGTGGTTTGGTTTGGTTTGGGTTTGACTTGGGAATGTACAACGAGAGAGAGGACTAACCAGAGACGAAGAAAATATTAAATATCGCCGGCTACAAGCACAACACCACCCCCTTTCTTTCTCCTTCTATGTCTTTTCTCTCTAGAAAGACGACTGGTATATTTGGTCAAAGAAGACGAAAGAAAGAACACGCACGGTTCCTTGTTTCGGGAAGGCGTTGTAAGTAATAGAAGATGATCCATATAAAAGTCTCACAGATTGGGCTTAGCAGTTACATTCTCACTATTGTAATGGGCTCATGTTCTTAGCCCACTTAATTTATCATTTCAGTTCTGATGTAAGTCCACTGATGTAAGCCCATTATATTAGGTTTTATCTTCCTACCGTTAGACCATCATCCAACGGTAGGATTAGGTTTTGGCTGTATATATTCCACCGGTTCATTAGGGTTGATGTATCAATGAATATACATTTTTCACTTCTCTCTCTACCGTTTTACATCTCATCGTTTTCTTTTCTCTCAAAACCCTAAAGCTCCTTTCATGGTATCAGACTCCTGAAGGATGCAAGCTCCCACCTCCGACAGCGGTTCTTCACCGGCCCCGTCCCTTTATCTCTTATCCAATATACACAATCTCTTGCCCTTTAAACTTGACGGCACTAATTTCATACTTTGGCGACATCAGATCGCCTCAATCTTCAAAACCCATGGCTTATTTGGCCATCTTGACATATCTTCTTCTTGTCCGTCGGAGTTTCTTATTGGTTTCGATGGTTCTCCCTCGCCTCTTCCGAATCCGGCGTTCACGGCCTGGATTCTTCAAGATCAGGTTGTTCTCACGATCTTGAACGCCACTTTATCTACATAGGCTCTTACTCTTGTTCTTGGTACAACCATGGCCAGATCCGCTTGGGAAGCACTTGAACGGCGCTATGCGTCGTTGACTCGGTCAAATGTTCTACAACTCAAATCGGAGCTTCAAACTCTCAAGAAGGGTTCCGATTCGATCGATATATACATGCGAAAGCTTTCCACTCTTCGGAACAGGCTCGCCGTCTCTTCCGTTATTATCGACGACGAGGATATGCTCCTGTATACGCTCAATGGCCTCCCCGTGGAGTATAACTCCTTCAGATCCTCCGTCCGGATCAAATCCACGCCGATATCCTTTGAAGAGCTCCGCGTGCTTCTACGCGCTGAAGAACAGATGCTACAATCTCACTCCCCGCCCCCAGATCTTCCTTCTCCCAACGCCTTCTTCTCCAACAGAGGTGGTGGCGGCCGTGGTGGTCGTTATCCTTCTGATAACCGTGGTGGTGGACGGTCCGGTCAACGTGGTGGTTCTCGTTTTGACTACAATCGAGGGGGTCGATCTGGTGGGTTGGGCGGTTCGGGCTCTTCTTCCAGATATGGGTCAAACTCCGGATCCGGGTTTGGATATGGTACTGGTTACGGGTCCGGACCTGGTAACGGTTATGGATCGGGTCGAGGAAACAGACATGGTCGACCCGGATCTCAGAGGGGGCGCTATGTCGGGTCGGGTGGCTCAGCTCCGGTGACATCTATATTATAAATTAGGACGGTTGACTTTAAAATGTCTTTTAGACCATTAGATTGAATTAACCCTAGCCATTAGATCTCACCTACCACCCACTTAACTGCCCACTACTCAACTACCCACTCCTTTTATCATAATTATAAAAAAGGACTTCCTTTGTTCTTGATTATTTAATACAATTATTTATGTTGTCTTCATTTTCTGCCCCATGTTTGTAGATGAAAATACTCATTTTATTTATGACATTACAATATGTGAAACGGTGCCCTCGGGCACGGGCAATCCCCTAGTGCCAGATATGTGGCCTTGATTACCACTCGACGCTTGATTGTTGGCACTGTATGGACTACGCCTATCAAGGGCGTCATCCTCCAGAACACCTTGCTGCTCTTGCTGCCACCTCTTCTCTAAATCCACCATCCTCTGATGGCTTACGGACACTGGTGCTTCTAATCATATGGCTGTGGACATATCAAATCTGTCTCTCTCCGAGCCCTATTCTGGTCATGATCATGTCACTGTTGGCAATGGCTATTCGTTTCCAATACATCATTCTGGTACTGCTATGTTAACTACTGCCTCTCAGACGTTTCTTTTACCTAAAACACTTCATGTTCCAAAATTATCTGTTAACTTGATTTATGTTAATCAAATGTGTTCTGATAATAACGTACGATTCATATTTGATAAAAACTCCTTTGTATTCAGGCTATGGATACGGGCCAAATTCTTTATCAGGGTCATAGTAAAAATGGTGTCTACCCCTTGTCCTCCATGTCTGTCAAGACTGGTCCTCAAGCTAATTTGGGTCAACGTGTTAAATCACCTTTGTGGCACTCTCGTTTAGGCCATCCTACTAATACTGTTCTCTCTAAATGTATTCACTGTTTTGATTTATGTGCAACTTCTGGTTCCAACTCTTTGTGTGAATCTTGTATGGCTGGTAAAATGCATAGACTTCCCTATAAACTGTCTACCTCTACTGTTTCTGATCCTCTTCATATGTTGCATAGTGATGTTTGGGGTCCAGCTTCTACATTATCTATTAATGGTTATAAGTACTATGTTTTATTTATTGATGATTTCTCTCGTTTTACCTGGCTTTTTCCTCTTAAACATAAATCTGAAGTTCCTGCTCTGTTTGACAAATTCAAACTGTTCATTGAAAAACTATTGACCTCTTGCATAAAAATTTTACGTACTGATGGTGGAGGTGAATATACCTCATATATATTTCAAAAAATTCTTAGTGATAATGGTATTCTGCATCAAAAATCCTGCCCTTATACACCCCAACAAAATGGGTTTGCCGAAAGAAAACATCGTCATATTGTCGAAACTGCTGTTTCCTTACTCCACAATGCTTCTTTGCCCAAATTTTTTTGGTACCATGCTATTGCTACTGCCACATATTTAATTCATCGTTTACCAAGTTCTAACAATTTGAACAAGTCTCCCTATGAGTTGTTGTTTCATGCTAAACCTGATTATTCTCATTTAAAAGTCTTTGAATGCTCTTGTTTTCCTTATTTGAAACCATATATGTCTTCTAAATTAGATCCTAAAACGAAAAAATGTGTTTTCTTAGGTTATGCAGATGGGTATAAGGGTTACTTATGCTTTGATAAAACTGCAAACAAGTTTTTCATTATCCGCGATGTAGTTTTTTGATGAATTTTCCTTTCCTTATGCACTACCTTGTTGGAATAGATGCCCTAGAGGCAATCTAGTTTAATATGAATTTATTTATGGCTAGAACATTCATTGTATTATTTATTGGATATTTAATATAATGAAGTCCTTAGATTTACAATTGTGTTGTTTATCTTAAATATCCCTAGTCGAGTATAATGATTAATGAGAAAATCATTTATAGACTAGTATGGGGTTGGATTGATATGGAGATATCATGATCCAACACATAGGTGTGCATTAAGGGTAATGGCGCACTGGATTGACCCATCTCCGAGAAGGCTACATACACGTTATGATAAGTCACAAGTGCTTCTCGTGGTGCAATGATATTGTCATCCTTAGACTTGAAGTCGCTATATATTCTAGTTGTGGATTATTGTGATTTTGGTAGCGTTAAACGCTACACCGTAACTGGGTAGTTATAAAGGCGTGTACCGGATACAATAAGAAGCAAGCTTAGAGATCGTAGTGGACGTAGATAGAATTTGTCCCTCCCACATAACGGGAGCAAATATCCTAGGCCACTCGAGGGATAGTGCTTGTAGAATGTCTGGCCAGACTCAAATAAATCAATATGGGATACTTATGTTATTTGCACGAATAAGGCTATTCCCATGGATCGAGAAACTATGGATTGGATATACGAGTGTGACTTGTATGTCTCGTGTCCAATTCGGATATAGAGACAAAGGAATGAGACAATTACTTGTACAAGGTTTGTCAGATGACTATTCTATTAGTTGGCTAGAATGGATGTTTTGCTAGAAACTGCTCCATATTAGCAAATTGTTGCTACCAACTAGATACAACCTATGAGGTCACACGCTATATAGAGTTGAACTAGATTTGGGAATTAATTAATTGGATTAATTAATTAGAAGGATCACTTTGCAACACCTTGCAAACTTAGTAGGACTAATTTGCAAGGAATGGACTAAACCGAATTCTAGTAGGACTAGAATGGGTCCTTTAGGTAGTTGGCAAGGATTTGTTGGACTATATAAAGGATTCTCCTTCCTTCCTTCCTTCCCAGACTTATGACCTTATTGATCATAACTTGAGTGGGAGAGAACCAAAAGGAGAGAGCAAGCAAGCAAGGGGTGGTTATGTTTACTTCATTACATTTACTGATGATTACAGTAGATATGGATTTGTGTACCTCATGAGGGCCAAATCGGAGTCCTTTTGAAGTGTTCAAAGAATTCAAAAATGAAGTAGAGAAGCAACTTGGCAAAAGTATCAAGGCTCTACGATCGGATCGTGGAGGAGAATACTTGAGCCAAGAGTTTGACGACTATCTTAGAGAGTGTGGGATCGTGTCCCAACTCACTCCACCCGGAACGCCACAATGGAATGGCGTGTCTGAGAGTAGGAATCAAACCCTATTGGATATGGTTCGATCTATGATGTGTCAAACCGATCTTCCATTATCGTTTTGGGACCACGCTCTATTAAGTGCAACTTTCACTATTAACCGTGTTCCATCTAAATCAGTCATGAAGACACCACATGAGATGTGGAGTGGGAGGCGTCCCACACTGTCGTTCATGAGGATTTGGGGCTGCGATCTCTATGTAAAACGTTTACAATCAGACAAGCTAGGGCCAAAATCGGATAAGTGTAAGTTTGTGGGGTACCCTAATGAAGCTAAGGGTTACTACTTCTACAATCCAACCGAGAACAAAGTGTTTGTTGCTCGGACCTACGTGTTTCTAGAAAGAGAGTTTGTCTCTAAAGAAGCAAGTGGGAGGACTGTAGAACTTGAAGAGATTCAAGAACCAAAAATCACTCAACCGATTATGGAACATGAACAGGAACCACAAGCAGTTATGGAGCAGCCTGTTCAGGTAACACAAGAGCTTCGTAAATCTAGTAGAGTGCGCCAGGAACCCGAGAGGTATGGACTTCTCGTGACCGATTCCGTTGACACAATGCTCATAGATGATGAGCCTACTACCTATGAAGAGGCTGTGAAAGGCCCAGACTCTCAGAAGTGGCTAGAAGCCATGAGATCCGAGATGGAATCCATGTATACCAACAAAGTATGGACTTTGCTGGACCCACCCGAAGGGGCGCGACCCATAGGATGAAAGTGGGTCTTCAAGAAGAAGATCGACATGGATGGTAATGTGATTACCTATAAGGGGCGATTGGTGGCTAAAGAATTCAAACAGATTCATGGTATTGACTATGATGAAACCTTTTCACCAGTCGCTATGACCAAATCCATCCGAATCCTACTTGCAATTGCAGCATACCATGACTATGAGATTTGACAAATGGATGTCAAAACAGCATTCCTTTATGGGAATCTCCTCGAGGACGTGTATATGATACAGCCGGAGGGTTTTGAGGATCCAAAGCAAACCAACAAAGTCTGTAAGCTGCAACGATCTATTTATGGATTGAAGCAAGCTTCTAGGAGTTGGAATCGACGTTTTGATGAAGTAGTCAAAGATTTTGGCTTCATCAGAAACAAAGATGAGTCTTGTGTCTACAAGAAGGTTAGTGGGAGCTCTGTAGCTTTTCTGGTCTTGTATGTGGATGACATACTACTCATTGGAAGCAACGTTCCCATGCTGCAATATGTTAAATTGGTTAGGAAAGTGTTTCTCAATGAAAGACTTAGGGGAAGCAGCCTATATACTCGGTATAAAGATCTATAGAGATAGATGTAAGAGACTGCTAGGCCTAAGTCATAGTACATATATTGACAAGGTGTTGAAACGGTTCAACATGCAAGATTCCAAGAAGGGATTCTTGCCCATATCACATGGAATCACTCTTTCGAAGAGTGGTTGTCCTTCCAATGAGATTGAGAAGGAACGCGTGAGTAGAATACCCTATGCCTCGGCCATAGGATCTATCATGTACGCCATGTTATGTACTAGACCAGATGTGTCATATGCCTTGAGTATGACAAGCAGATACTAATCCAATCCGGGTGAGAGTCACTGGATTGCAGTCAAGAACATCCTAAAGTACTTGAGAAGAACTAAGGATGCTTTCTTGATATTTGGCGGTGAGGAAGAGTTGCGTGTAAGGGGTTACACTGATGCAAGCTTCCAAACCGACAGAGATGACTTTAGATCACAGACGGGATATGTGTTTTGCCTGAATGGAGCAGCGGTGAGCTGGAAAAGCTCCAAGCAAGAGACGGTGGCTGATTCTACAACAGAGGCTGAGTACATTGCTGCAAATGGGGCAGAAAAGGAAGCTGTTTGGATCAGAAAGTTTTTTTCTGAACTTGGTGTGGTTCCTAGCATTCAGATCCAGTTGAGTTGACTGTGACAACAATGGGGCGATCGCGCAATCAAAGGAGCCCAAATCACACCAGAAATCCAAGCACGTGCTCAGGAAGTTCCATCTGATTTGAGATATTATCGATAGAGGAGACGTTCGGATATGCAAGATTCCTACAGATAAGAATCTGTCAGATCCACTTACAAAGCCGCTTGTGCAGTGGAAGCATGAAGGGCACACTACGAGCATGGGCATACGAGATGCGCCAGATTGGCTCTAGTGCAAGTGGGAGACTGTTGGAATTGATTCCCTAGAGGCAATCTAGTTTAGTATGAATTTATTTATTGCTAGAAAATTCATTGTATTATTTATTGGATATTTAATATAATGAAGTCCTTAGATTTACAATTGTGTTGTTTATCTTAAATTTCCCTAGTCCTGTATAATGATTAATGGGACAATCATCTATAGACTAGTATGGGGTTGGATTGATATGGAGATATCATGATCCAACACATAGGTGTGCATTAAGGGTAATGGCGCACTGGATTGACCCATCTCAGAGAAGGCTACATACACGTTATGATAAGTCACAAGTACTTTTCGTGGTGCAATGGTATTGTCATCCTTAGACTTGAAGTCTCTATATATTCTAGTTGTGGATTATTGTTATTTTGGTAGCGTTAAACGCTACACCGTAACTGGGTAGTTATAAAGGCGTATACCGGATACAATAAGAAGCAAGCTTAGAGATCGTAGTGGACGTAGATAGAATTTTTCCCTCCCACATAACGGGAGCAAATATCCTAGGCCACTCGAGGGATAGTGCTTATAGAATGTCTGGTCAAACTCAAATAAATCAATATGGGATATTGATGTTATTTGCACGAATAAGGCTATTCCCATGGATCGAGAAACTATGGATTGGATATACGAGTGTGACTTGTATGTCTTGTGTACAATCCGGATATAGAGACAAAGGGATGAGACAATTACTTGTACAAGGTTTGTCGGATGACTATTCTATTAGTTGGCTAGAATGGATGTTTTGCTAGAAACTGCTCCATATTAGCAAATTGTTGCTACCAACTAGATAGAAACTATAGGGTCACACGCTATATAGAGTTGAACTAGATTTGGGAATTAATTAATTGGATTAATTAATTAGAAGGATCACTTTGCAACACCTTGCAAACTTAGTATGACTAATTTGCAAGGAATGGACTAAACCGAATTCTAGTAGGACTAGAATGGGTCCTTTAGGTAGTTGGCAATGATTTGTTGGACTATATAAAGGGTGTTCCTTCCTTCCTTCCCAGACTTATGACCTTATTGATCATAACTTGAGTGGGAGAGAACCAAAAGGAGAGAGCAAGCAAGAGAGGCTCGCCCGCCCCCCTTGTCGCCGCCCATCTCGTCGGCCCAAACAAGGAGGCCGAATCCTCCTTGTTTCCTCGCGTTGTGTGATTTCTTCTTCCTCTTCCTCAATTTCGGGCTAGCACAAAGGAGTAGGAAGATCTAGAATTCAACTCTAGCCGTGGAACAACTATAGAGAACGTGACACAATTCGCGTTTGAAGTCATCAAAGGAGAAACCCTAAGGTGTGTTATTGATTTTTTCTCTTACCATCGTTATGTCTCTTGACTTGTGATCCTTGGAGGGTATTGCATGGATTATATTTGTTTTTCCGTTGCGCATCCATGATCAAAACCCTACATACCTGCCTCTTCAGATCCTACTGATTTTAGTCCTACTTCTGTGTTCACAGGCTCCCATTCCAGCACTGATACTACACTTGATCCCATAGTTGTGGATACCGTTCCGTTCCGGTCCGAAACGGCCGGAACGGTCCGGTTTGAAGCCTAACCGGAACGGTAAGGTCGCTGATTCGTACCACAGAGAAATTCGGTCCGATCCGGACAGTTCCGGTCGGATCCGGCCGATCCGGGTTGATCCGGCCGAAATTCGACCGGATCCGGATCTCATTTAAAAAATAATTGGCGTCCCCAGGAATCGAACCCAAACAAACTGCTTGGCATGAAGTTGCCTTTCCGCTGGGCCAAGATCCTTCTTGATTCTTGAAGTGATTTTGTAAATATTTATTATTATTGTAGCCGATACAAATACTTCTAATTAATATTCTTTTCGTTATATTAAGTCAAATTTATTATAGTACTCAAAATTTCTACGTGACACTAAATATAACCACAACTAATGAATATAACTATATAGGTTTTAATGTATTCTTTAATCGAACATAAATTATGTATCATAAATTCTTTGTTTGGAACAACTTTTCTCACATTATTGTGATCTTATAAAATAATTAATATTTTTTATATTACAACAACTTGCATCATAAATTCTTTGTTAGACCTAAAATTACTTATTTTAAATTTCAATCAACATTAAAATATGCTGGAATATTTTGTATTTTGATGTTGATATGAAGCATCACTAGTGTTTCGTATAATACATATATATAGTAAAAAAGTGCGGTAAATCCGGAACGGATCGCCGTTCCGTCCGGATCCGGGACCGTTCCGTTCCCAAGAGCAAAACGGAACGGGGACCGGAACGGTATCCTGAACTATGCTTGATCCTTCATGTGCTGCACCTCCCACACATGTGCACTATGCTGGTCCCACCAGAACAGATACTGCATTTGATCCCACAAGTATTGCACCTCCCATACATGTGCAATCTGCTGGTCCCTCAAGAACAGATATTGCATTTGATCCCACATAGGTAGCACCTCCCATATATGTGCAAAACCCAGGTATATTTGAGGACAATTATATGGATTTGCAGCCACCTGCAACTCAGGACCTTGATGGTTCTAGTGCTGCTGCGCCCCAGCAGTTCCTACCCATCATTCTCCTAGTTCCAGTCTTGGCTTGGCAAATTTGAGTCCCATGATGATTAACTCCCCCCCCCCACCAACCCCTTCACATCCTATGCAGACCCGTAGCAAATCGGGCAATAGTAAGAAGAAACTGCTATACAATACTACTGTTTCCTCTTCTTCTTCTGCTCCATTTCACGCTGGTTTTACTATAACTGCAAACACTATTCACTCTGATCCAACTTCTTTTTCTGAGGCCTCTAAACATTCACAGTGGCGTAAAGCAATGACTGGTGAATTTTTGAGTCTCAAACAGCAAAAGACTTGGTCACTGGTGCCTTTGCCACCACATACAAATGTCATTGGAAATAAATGGGTCTTCAAAACCAAATTTCATCCTAATGGGACTCTTTATCGTTATAAAGCCCGCCTTGTGGCTAAAGGCTTTCACCAAACGCAAGGGCTTGACTACGACAAAACTTTTAGTCCCGTAGTTAAACACGCAACTGTTCGCACTATTTTAGCCTTAGCAGCTACTTACTCTTGGCCGTTGTTACAATTAGACGTTAAAAATGCGTTTTTACACGGCTGTCTTCGCGAAACAGTTTATATGCGTCAGCCTACTGGCTTTGTTGACCCTAATTTTCCAAAACACGTTTTTCTACTACACAAGTCTATATATGGTTTAAAACAGGCCCCTCGGGCCTGGTTTGAACGACTCACGACTTATTTACTTTCTCTTGGTTTTAAATCTACCTATTCGGATCCTTCTCTTTTTATTCGTCACAATAACAATCGTGTGACGCTTTTATTACTATATGTGGATGACATTATCGTTACCGGTAACGACACAGTGTATATTTCTCAATTATTACTCTTTTAAACTAAGAATTTCAGATGACCAACTTAGGACCTTTGACCTATTTTCTGGGTCTTCAAATTTTTCGTAGCAAAATTGGTATCAAAATTACTCAAGAGAAATACACAGATAATCTCTTAGCTAAGTTTAATATGACAACATCTAAGCCTTGCTCAACACCTCTAGCATCAGGTGTTATATATCATCTTACACAAGGCATTCCTTTAGCCGAACCCACTGTCTACCGTCAACTATTAGGTGACTTAAAGTATTTAACATTTACGCGACCTGATAGAGTATTGCGTTCGCTGTCAATCACCTTTGTCAGTTCATGCATCAACCAACTGACACTCATCTTACTGGTGCTAAACGCATCTTAACGGCACAAAATCTCATGGTTTGTTCTACAGTTCTGGTTCTCTACCTATTAACATTTACTTCGATGCCGATTGGGCTGGTAACCCAACGGATCGGAGAAGCACTAATGGGATTTTAGTTTACATCGAGCCTAATCATGTACATTGGGCCTCAAAGATACAGGCCACTGTTGCTCGGTCCTCTACCGAGGCCGAATATCGGGCCCTCGCCACTGCCGCAGCAGAACTATCATGGTTTAAACGTTTATTTTTTGATTTACGTTTCTCTATTTCTACTATTCCAACTCTTTGGACCGTTAGTAAATCCGCTCTTGCTCTAACGGCTAATCCTCTTTTTCACGCACGTACGAAACATACTGAACTTGATTATCACTACGTGCGTGAAAAAGCCCTTAACAAAGAACTTATTGTTTCTTTCGTGACCAGTGTAGGACATCTTGCTGATTTCTTCACGAAAGCTCTCCCGGCGCCTCTTTTTCATACATTGAAGTCTAAAGTAATGGTCGCTCCACCTCCAATACTTTACGAGGGGGTAATAGAAGATGATCCACATAAAAGCCTCACAGATTGGGCTTAGCAGTTACATTCTCACTATTGTAATGGGCTCATGTTTTTAGCCCACTTTATTTATCATTTCAGTTCTGATGTAAGCCCATTATATTAGGTTTTATCTTCCTACCGTTAGATCATCATCCAACGGTAGGATTAGGTTTTGGCTGTATATATTCCACCGGTTCATTAGGGTTGATGTATCAATGAATATACTATTTTCACTTCTCTCTCTACCGTTTTACATCTCATCGTTTTATTCTCTCTCAAAACCCTAAAGCTCCTTTCAGTAAGTTATGGAATTACACTCACCTCCCCATGAAAGGAGAATTTGAACTTTTATCCGACTGTCGACAGAATTCATTGGATATTCTATCTCATCCAAACGTTTTGCATGTATCTTTCCAGTCAAATTTAGGGTTACTTTGACCGATGTCGACAGTCCAAGTCGGCAGCCACGTGGACCAATCAGCAGCCCGCAAGAGGTTACCTCAGCAAGCGTCGTGCGCACCAAATTATGCTGTTTTAGCAAACAGGGGCCTCGGGACACAGTCCGTCGCAGATTGCACCTCGCACGGGAACCAGGGGTTCGTGTGGTTTGAAGGATGGAATAAGGCTCGTCGCAGGTGGTTGTTGTCATGCAACCCTTGTGTGCCATACGGGAGGCTTGGTAAAATCTTATATGTACGGATCTATTAACGGTTACCCCATGATATTCGACGTGATATCCGCAACGACCAACTTAATGCTCATAACGGGGGTCTGATTAACGTCAAAACATCACTATGATCGTTGCCAGTGGATGTTTGTATATAGGAGGCTTACCCTCTTCATACAAATTCTTCGGATTCATAAAAATTAATGTCTCTCCCCCTTAGCGCTCATTGCTTATTTTCATCCCCTATATCCCCTGATCTCTATATGTTCTTATATTCTTGGATCACCATGTATTGTACTAGTTTACATCAACGAGCACACCGTCATCATCCCCATCACACTACACTATTCACGTTGGTGAACCTGACATGAAGCTTCAACAAGCTTTCGGTGAATCAGTCATGTCACATGAAAGAAATGGATGTGATGTAACTAGCTCCCCCAACAACCATGAGGGCTCACTCGCAAATAAAGATAACCCACAATTGACCAACCCACGAAATCCAGCAGTTGTTGACCAAGCGATAGCTGCCGTGCAAGCTTTGGCTGCCACAACTGCCATATTGGCTCAAATGGCTCAAACGATGCAGCTCGTAAGCGATATAGAAACCACCGATAACCAGAGGAATGAGGCTCTTCGTACAGAGGCCTCCACATGCAAAAATGCTTTGCATGCATCAAATTTGCCTCATCCACCAGCGCAGACGAAGGGTGCACTGGGAAACGTTCAAACATCACTAGCTACGGTAGGGAGGATCTTCTCCTCCGCACTTAATACTTCTGGAGTGACCCCTAGCATCACTCCTAGAAATCAAAACATACAAGCACAAGACAATGCCCCGCCTTATGCCTCAACTCTAAACCCGCAGATTTCATTGGGGATATAACAAGACACAGTACGACTCTTGCAATGACATCACCTGCTACGGTTGATTTGGAACAAAAGTTTGAGATTTTTATGGTGATTTGGGGGTAATAGTAGTAACGTTTTGTCGAGCGCAGAACGCAAACCACCGATTCTGATGGATGTCCACCAGATCCCCAACCCCGTAGGATATAAAGCTCTAAGATGCGATAACTTCGATGAAGCGAGTGGAAATGTCGAGAAGCATGTCATGCGATTCATAAACCTGGTGGAGAACCTATGGTGCAGATAATAAATGAGGATGCAAGAATTCCCCAAATCACTTGGGCATGTGGCCTACAAGTGGTACCTCTTGAGCCTCATTCCATTCAAACCTGGGAAGATATTATGAAAAGGTACTACACAGAATTCTTCCAAGTCCAGGAGAAGGTCACTGCCATGAACCTATCTTATATGTATAAGGAAGATGGTGAGAGAGTCACAATCATTAAGAAGATTCGCCTAAAGTCTTTGGAATGCGTAGAAGAGGTTCCAGAACATAGATTGGTAGAAATTTGTCTCCAAGGTATGCTGTTGGAGTACAAAGAACTGCTAATCAACCACAACCTGCCACCTTCTCGAAGCTCATAGATTTCACGTGCAATATTGATCCCATTGTCGAAAAGAATAGGAAGAAGCTCTTTCACCCCGCACCATTGTACAAGATTAGAGGTCATTCCAATTTTAGCTACAAGAAAGCCGCAATTTCGAAGTACATGTGTCATAGTTGCAAAAATACTCATCCCCGCAAAAGTGCTAATACACTGCGAAGCCTGACCAACAACCGCCACTACCATGCTCAACATGGGAGATAGTAAGGCTCTCAAAGAGCTGGAGGAAGGATTGAGTACTCCTAGCATTAGAAAATTCGTCAATCAGCTAGCCCCTTTCTTTTCCTCCTCTGTCTTTTCTTTCTAGAAAGAGGGGGCGAGAACAAATAAAATGACTGGATTATGTCAAAGAAGACGAAAGAACACGCACAGTTCTTGTTTCGGGAAGGCGTTATAAATTATGGAATTATACGCATTTCCCCTTCGAGAATAAACTGTACCATCGATCCTTGTTTGGGACACAAAGTATTGGCCCAACCATGATGAATTATTAGATAGATTTTTTATGATCTAAGTTTAACAATACAATTTTACGCAGATCCCAATCCGGTTTGGTGACGACCCCATGAGGGTTCTAAGAGCATCTTCCACAGTTGATATCAATTTTTACACTAAATCCTATATTTGGTGGAGAAAAATAGTTTGGCCTCCCACCGTTAACCTTCAAAAACACCATTTCACCATTTTTGGTGGAAAATAATACTTTTGGTCTCCCACAGTTTTCACCAATTTTTACATCAGATAGTTATTTTACCATTCCATCAAATTTAGAAAATGGTATTTTTGGCCTCCCACAAAAAATCATCAAATTTATCACCAAATCATGAATTCCATAACTATCACAATTTAAAAAAAAATATATTACCAAAAATAAATTACACGAAATTGCAAAATTATTAAATAACACTTCGAAAAATCCAATGATGAGTAACACTGCAAGGACCAACGAACTTTTAAAAAATCAACAAGTAGACTTTGTTCATCTCCAACACGAAGTGAATCACGTGCAGATTTGTTGTTAAGCATTAGGCAAGAGAAAACGGCTAGGAAAAAAAGGAGCTCGACTTAAAGCAACATACACAAGAATTACAACAAAATGAATAAGATATCATGACTATGAAAAAAGATTTGAGTAATCTTATACCAATAAGCCTAAAATTTTGGACTCGCAAGAAACAAGCACTTTCTGAGGGCGATAACATGTCTAGAGTAGCACGAAACTTAAACTTTGGTGCATCGGCGAGTAGAGGAAGTAATGATGAATCGTATGTCCCATAACCTCCTAGCAATAATGATCAGACGCATGCTCGACCAGAGTCAATTTATCCCAATTTCAGCTACCAAAACGAGGATGTCAACTAGATTGTCACGTAGACATGTCACATTCCATTATTATGTTACTTTGTTATTCATTATGCTTTCTTCATTTTCTTAATTTGAATATGTATTTTATTTCATGCCAATAATGTGATATATTTTTATTTTTCTGAGTTTATTATTAATGCATTGTTCTTGTCGTCATTTTTGTTTATATTTTATTTTTTATCACTAAGATTAATTTTATTAGTCGTCAAAATTAGTTTTTAACACTAATCATTTATAAAATATGGCATAGATTATTTATAAAATATGTCAAAATTATGTTTCTAATTATATAAAAGTAATGTAAAAACATGCCCTAAACACAAATTAAAAATTTGGTATAGATTACACCAACTCATATTTCCGCCATCAAATTTGACGCTAAAAATAGAATTTGGTGATACTGGATAGGATTTGAGGGTACTGTTGGAGATGCACTTCATCAGTTGACAAAAAATACATCAAATATAGGATTTTGGTGATTTGGTATTTTTTTTGGTCAACGACTATGGAAAGACTACAAAAGAAATCACATTTTTGGTGATTTGATGATTTGGTGATTTGTTGTGGGAGGCCTAAACCACCAATTTTTATCATCAAATATAGAATTTGGTGCATTGTGAAAAATGCTCAACAACCAGTTTGCATTTGATTTTTTTTTAAAGATAATAATAATTTAACATTATTCATATCTGACTTTTTTTTTTGAGGGGGAAACTGATAATACTTTATTAAGAAACTGAAGTAACTGTTGGGCTGGTGAGGCCCATTACATCATCAAAAATTGCTTTAGAAGCCCAATGGGGCTCAATACTATACCACTCCTGTTCGGATTAGGTTGTAAGCCCAAATTTTGCATGCAAGTGGGCTACTTGATTTGCTGTACGCCGGATGTATTGGATTGAGAAATGGGTCAATTGCCTCGATAAATTAACTGTTTCCTTTAATATTGCTCCTGCTTCCGAGAAGCTCTCCCAGTTTCCATTCATCAATCTCTTCATCTCCGTCACTACCGACAGAGCATCGGTCTCCATCTCCACCGCTTCGCAGCCGAGCTTCAAGGCAAACCTTATACCTTCACGGATGGCTTGTCCCTCTGCTGTTCTTGGTTTGGTACCGAAAGCCACCGGCTTGGCGAAGCCGGCGATGTACCTCCCGTTTCCATCTCTGATGACTCCACCGACGCCAGCCCTTGTGGCCTTCAAATCCCAGGCTCCGTCGACATTTAGTTTGACGGAATTTGCTTCTGGAGGACGCCAGGTCTGAGACGGCGGGATGATGGCCGGAGCTCTGTTCGATCGTGTCTCCTCGTAAGCTTCCATCTTTCCAATAATAGATCTGGCTCTTCTGCTGTTCTGCTTCTCCCCTTGAAAATGAATTGATTTCTATGAGCCCAAAGCTATGAGATAATCATGCAGATAAGATTTAGATCTTTGGTGCTTCGGTTACTGTTGAACTGGCATTCAATCCAATAGTTAAAATCCGAGTCTTTCAAATGCAGATCTGTACTTGGGAAAGCTAAATTCCACACTTGTTTTGCTATTATACAACGCAAAAACAAATGGATTTCATCTTCAAATGATTTTCTGCATAAAGCACAAATTGGGTCTACACCCACTTTCCGATTGTTTAGATTTACCGTTGTTGGTAGGGCTCGCCTCCATGCTCGCCACACCGGGAAAAGATTTCGTCTTGGGATTTTTAACTTCCACAGAGTATCTAGCCATTTTTTGTCACTTTGTGATGAACTGATATTTAGCCCTTGATCTTGTTGTTGAATATATTTTCTTGCTACTTGGTACCCCGTACTGGTATTGTATTCACCATTATCCGTGCTACACCAGATCAACTTGTCACTTGAAGGCCTCCTTGTAATTGGAATTTTAACAATATCTTGTACATGAACTTGCCAAAACACATGTAGAAGCTTCTGCATATCCCAGATTCCCAGTTCTGTGTCAATAAAGTCTTTTACTAAGCAATTGTTATCTGGGTTTACCGTAATCGGTTTAAACGGATACTCCTTTGGTAACCAGGGGTCTATAAAGGCTCTAACTGTGGCCCCATCTCCTATACGCCATCTGCTGCCTCTGATGATAACCTCTCTGCTTGCTAGTATGCTTCGCCAAGTATACGAACACTGATTTGGGGCTTCTGCTTCCCATATGCTTTTGTGTGCACAGTACTTATTCAACAACACCTGACTAAGCAGAGTTTGAGGACTATTGACAATCCTCCAAAATTGTTTGCCAAGCATAGCAAGATTAAAGGCTTGAATGTCCTTGAAACCCAACCCCCCTTGTCTTCTGTCTTTCTTTAAACTGTCCCAAGCAATCCAGGTAATCCCCTTCTCATCAAACTCTTTTCCCCAAAAGAACTGTCTTCTTATCTTCTCGATCTTCTTGCAGGTTGAAATAGGCAATTTGAAACACCCCATCGTGTATGTGGGCACCGCCTGGGCCACCGCCTTGATGAGAGTTTCTCTTCCGGCGAATGACAGGTTATTCTTCTTCCACCCCTTACATTTTGCTTCAACTTTTTCTGTCACAAAATAGAAATCCAACACTTTATTTTTGCCTATTGTCGTAGGTAACCCCATATATCGATCATGAGACTCCTCCAGATTCACACCGCAGTAGTTGCTAAGATGTTCCTGTCTCTGTTTCTCCACATTCGACGAGAATACAATCGCGCTCTTATCTAAGTTTATTTTTTGCCCCGAGGCTTTTTTCAAAAACCTGTAATAATTGTAAGATAACGTCTATCTCCTCTTCGTTAGCTTTAGAAAACAAAATACTGTCATCGGCAAAAAATAAGTGTGTAAAGGCTGGACCTTGTCTAGACGCCGCCAGACCAGTGAGGAGGCCCTCTCGGTGTGCCGCAGTGAGGCTTCGAGACAAGACGTCTCCACATAGCAAGAACAGATAGGGAGAAAGGGGACATCCTTGACGAAGACCCCTGCCATGTATTACTTATCCACAACATCTACCTTCATAAGCGAAACTGAAACTAGATGTAGTAATGCAATCCATCACTAACTCAATCCACTTAAAACCGAAGCCATATCGTTCCATGCAAGCACGAACAAAATCCCATTCCACACGATCATACGCCTTAGACATATCGATTTTAAGAGCAAAGCTACCCATTTTATCCTTTTTCCTATACTTCATCGTATGCAACAATTCGTATGCTAGGAGGATATTGTCCGTAATCAAACGACCGGGTACAAAAGCGCTTTGATACTTTGTGATAATATCTGGGAGGACCAATTTTAGTCTATTCGCCATAGTTTTTGTCACCACTTTGTAGACCACCGAGCATAAATTGATGGGTCTTAAATCTGAGGGCTTTCTCACCTGATTAACCTTGGGGATTAGAGCTATAATGGTTTTATTGAATTCAGCCATACTCCGCCTTCCATTAAGTACATCTAAGCAGACCTGTTCAACATCTTCTCCTACCGTACCCCAATAAGATTGATAAAAAGTGGCAGAAAAACCATCAAACCCCGGGGCTTTTAACGGTCCCATTTGAGTAAGTGCATCCTTGACTTCTTTAGCCGTATACGGGCTGTCTAGGAGAGATCTGTTACCCCCAAAAACTAAGTATGGCACCTCGTTAAGTAAAGGCTCCATATCTGCTCTTTGTGGTTTAGTTGACGAGAAAAGATCATTAAAATACTTCGTAAGAATATTGATTACCTCTTCCTCGCTAGTACACCAGTTTCTGGAATCGTCTTCTAGGCCTTTGAGAGCATTCCGCGCCTTCCGTATTGTTTCTTTACGGTGGAAAAACGCCGTGTTGCGATCCCCTTTTTCCAGCCACTGGATACGGCTTCTTTGCAACCAAATCTCCTCTTCTTGAAGCATTAGCTTACTAATCTCAGATTTTATACTGGCTATGGAATCGCGATTCCGACGAAAGCCTTCTCCTTCTTCTAAAGCACTAAGCTGTCGCCTGAGATGTGTGAGCTGTCTCGTAATGTTACCAACTTCGGCTTTCTCCCACTCCTTTAACCTGGCTGCCAGGTTTGATAATTTAACCGATAGGGAGATTTCTTTGGGCATTGAGGCCCATTCCCTAGCAATTAACTCTCCGCAACTAGGATACTGCTTCCAAAACGCCTCAAACTGGAAGCGGCGTTTACCCTTCCTCTGTTTCTTCTCCGCCACCCAACGAAGCTGTACCGGGCAATGGTCCGATACTGTTGCAATCAAGTGCTCCACTCTACTTCCTTGGAAAAACACCATCCATTCAACGGTTGCTACTACTCGATCAAGACGTTCATAGATAACCTCCCCATTGCATGGATTACTCTCCCAAGTGAAATCTTTTCCGTGATAACCTAGATCATGAAGATTAAGATCTTGGAGAACTTGACGAAACAAACTCGCTCCTTGCTCATCAAAACTCCTTCCTCCTAACTTCTCCGATGATTTAGTCATGGCGTTGAAATCACCTAGGACACACCAAGGCAAGCTTCTAGAACCCCTGATACGTCGTATCAACTCCCAAGAATGATGTCTTTCTCTCGGATCAGGATTCCCATAGAAACATGTCATCTGCCACCATCTCTGTGACGGCTAGTCTAGCACTTCACAGTCTATATGCCAGAAATATGTCGAAATAACCTTAACCGTTAGGTTATCTCGCCATAAGAGGGCTATACCCCCACTCCGGCCTCTACTATTCACCACCTTACCTTTAAAGTTGCCTAGTCTTCTTGTTATTCCTTCCATCTCCATCGCTGACAGTCTTGTCTCCAACAGAAAAACAAGACCGGGGCTATGGCTCCTCACAAGGTTGTGAAGAGCCGTAACATTTCGAGGGTTTCCCAACCCTCGAATGTTCCAACTAATGAGGCTTATTGTTCTAGGGCGGACCGAACATCGGTCTCCGCCCCTTTATTAAAGTCCGGACTCCCATTCCCTCCTTCTTCTTCTTCACTCGTCCCTGCAGCCCCGAAGTCAAGATGTCGACCTTTCTTGTTCATAAAGGTCTCCAGCGCTGATTTGTTAGGGGGAGGGCTAAAGTAGGTAGTAGACCCCTTTCTCTTTGTCTTGTCTCCATCTGTACTCCCCGGTATCGCCTTATTCAAGCTGGAAACCCTGCTTTTCACTGACCTCCCCGTCTGCTCGATTGCAGTGTCAACAATGGATGCTGCAAAGCCTTTAACGAAATCCAGCTGTGATGCAGTGGTTTCAAGTCCCTCCTGGACTGGCCCTTGATCTACTGCATCGACTTCTTTCCCCCCTGTAGAATCTTCTTCTTCTCCTTCCGCGTCCAGTATTTCCACATCAGTACTCTTTGGGGAGGCTGCTCGATGGTTCTCTTGTGTCTGGGTTTGGCCAGTTTCTTCCTCTCCATCTTGTTTTTTCTGCTTCGGGGTATTCTTCTTGACTAACGGATGATAAAGCAAAAAGTTCCCATAACCATCTTCTAGGCTTGCCTTTTCGCCTGGTGAGTACTCCTCGCAACTTTCACCATCATGAGTAACCCTTCCGCACCATCTACACACGGTCGGAATCCGTTCATAGCGAAAATCAATCCACATCCTCTCTTTACGGATTGTCGCATGGATCCCACGCGGCAAGGCTTCGTTTATTGGGAGTCTAACCCTAACTCGAACGAAGTTACCATCATCCCCTTCGCTGAAAATCCTCTTGTCCACATCTATAACCTCTCCTATTCCGGCTCCAATTTTCCTTGCACCTTCTTCGTTGACATATTGGATAGGGAGACCCAGGATCTGGATCCAAACATCCAGTTTAGTGAACGAAACCTCCTTGGTGGGATCTTCCAAAGCCCACGGCTGAAGAAGTAAGATTTTCCGTTGAAAAATCCATGGCCCTCCTGAGAAAACCCTTTCCATAGAGTTTTTGTCTGGAAATATGAACAGAATGGTGTTGAAATCAACTTCTAGGATGGAAATATTCTCACCTTCAGTCCAAATCCTCCTGAACATCCCTCTCATGACCCCTGCATTGATACGCTCTTCTGAGACAAACATACCAATCAGGCAGAACGCAAACTTCTTGTTTGCTCTATCGCAAAACTCATCCTCAAAGACCACCGTTTGATTCTCCTTCTCCGTATACTCTGCTGGCAATCTTCCTGCCATATTGTTGACGAACAAAGCTGCTCACCGTATAGCCGCCGGCCGGGAATTGGTCGCCTAGGTTTTGAATCGCCTAGGGTTTCACTCCGAAAAGCTTGGAGGACTCTCTAACTGATAAACTGAATACCTCCAGATGGTTATTCATATCTGACTTTTAACCATGCTCTGTGCGATGGTCCACAAAGGTCATTGAACACTCAATCTCATCCAAGCTGGATGAACTTGTTTACTATATCTGTTTTGTCAAAATTTTTACATTTGATTTTAAGGGCCACTTTGACCGACTAATTACAGTTGACTGGTAATGTTTTGACTTGATCACGCTCAACTCCAGCAAATTCCAAAACGTGATCATGTTGCTCATTTTGTGCACTCTCGATCCCTGAAATAAAACAGAGATTTAATCCATTAGTTTCACTAGTATTCACAAAACATATAAAATGCTTATCCTAATAAAAAATTTAACTTTATTTAATAATAATATAAATAAAAATGAAATAAATGAAATACACGGGGCAAGTTGATTTTCTTCCCACTATCATGCACTGAATTACGTAATTTTCATTTTTTTATCAAAAAAATAAAAAAAAATAGTTATTATTTCAAAAGGGCTATTAGGAACCAGGCTTAGTCATAATGAATATGCTCTCATAACATTTGGTAATGAAGAAAAATATATTTTTGAAGTTAATGATTAATAAATATAAAGTTACTGAATTACTATGAATAACATATCCAAATATTTTTCCGGAAAATGTCAGAGCAAGTAGATAGCTGCTCGATCTGACATAATACATCACAAAATTCTTACTTACCTTTAATATTAAACAAATATCACAATTTTTTGTATTTGTCTTAATTTCCCTAAGTGCTCTACTTAAGTGGTATCTTTGGCATACTCAAGTCATCAAAATATGTTTTTTTTTACAATTTGTTGCATTCAATTTAATCATGAGATTAGTAATATAATATGAATGTTAAAGTTAAAGCTCTTCATAAGTCCCTTGGGAGAGGAATTACCACCAAGAAAGAAGGGTAACCTGCATGATAAAATCATATTGTGACAATTCTTCATAGAGTTAATATTGTTGTCGTTTCTTCCGTGTAGTCGTGGATTTGCAAACAAAAATAGCCACACATTAAAGATAAGTTAGTAAATAAAAATCATTTTTAGGTGCTCACCCTACATTCCATTTCATTTATTTTGAATATCATTATCTTTATTATAAACATAATGCTATGTTTTTGAAAAAGAACATAATTAAAAAATAGCATTATCTTTATAAATAATGGAATATAACATAGATATTATTACAAAATAATAGCTGGTGTCATACCTTTTATCTTATGTTGAGAAAACGATAGTTTGTTGAAAACCTGTTTTGGACATAGAATTGATTCATTTTATAATTTTGTTTCATCGGTTATTCCAATAAGACAATTTTGCTGAGAAAATTGACAAATAGGAAATGTTCGCATGAACTTTTCAAGAACATTATTTGCTTCATTTAAAAAAAAGAACATTATTTGCTTATTAGAAAAAGTAACAATAAGTTCGACATGTTCTCTTTATTAACTAACAACTAAAATTTATACATATTTATCATTTACAAATAAGACATGTGCTCTTTACGAATCTAAACGAAAGTGTATGATCAATATACAAAAATGTTATTAATTGAACTTAAAAATAGTAAATGCATGAAAATCCACGCACATAGCGACTTGTACTACTAAGAGAAGAAGCTAACAGTATTTGAAATGTTCCATCAAACATCTCTCCACGCTTTCTCACTACATAGCCCATAATAGCACATTACAACTTCTGTTCCAAGTTGAATCAACCTGACTATGATGCGTCCATTCTTTCTTCAGTACTAAAATAAATTTTAGAAGGCTTGGGCTATTGTTTGGATTGGGCTTCTAATAGCAGCTTTTGCAACAATTAGACTGTATCAATATTCAATGGGCCTAAAAGATATATCCATAAGGCCCAATTCAATTATATAATTGGAAAAAAAAAAAAATTATATAATGACTGCTTGCACTTATACTTCTGTAAGATATTGCTTATTTTTGGGTATTTATTTAGACTGCATCCTTTCTGGGTAGGAAAACTCAGTTGCACTTATTTTTGGGTGTTCAAGAATTATTAGGACTTGGTCCCAATCCATATTTGCCATTTTTGGCAATTTTTATGCCTTCAGGTTTAATTGGAGGTTATTTAGACATTGCGTAATCAAGAAACATATACCATATTTTCATCATGTATCAAGGTTCAGTTACATGTTTCTCAATTTCTGAGAATTTTCACTGTCTGTCTTCCCTGATCGACTTTCATTGCTCCGGTTTCCAAAGCAGGGCCCGAGCTTGAGGGCAAGTGGTTGGAATTGTCACCCATGACTTTTTCAAAGTTGCATAAATACCTATATTATCATGATATTTTTACTATCAGAACACTAATATATAATAAATATATGAATGCCCTGCTAAAGCCAATCTTTTTCACTAATATCCTTTAAATCTACATAAATTCATTTTATTTGGACATCGTCAGTTTTCTAACTCGGCGACTGATCTAAACGACATGTTTGTGACACTTTTCCATTCGCTACATGCAAACACACACACACATGTACGTTGATGGATTTGTATTAATGGTCCCACAAGTTTACAACCAAAGGAGGAGGAATATATTCATTTTACCCAAAGAATAAATTCTCTCAACATGAGGATATAAAGATGCTTGAGATGTAAGCAAACACGTCCACCCCTCCCCTTCAAATCTAAGCCAACTCAAACTTTTTTTCTAATCTTTTATTTATTTATTTCTTTCTGGTTTATACTTGTTTAAACACAACATGAACTAAAGGTTAAACCTTAGCTTTTTTTGCTTTGATTGCTTTGTTTATATGTTATTTAAATCGAAAATAATATAAAAGAATTAAGGAAACAAATACATATTCTAAATTCCAAGGCACTGCAATTGTTTGGCGAATAGCGAATCTCTACCTATTCTGATGGGGAAATGCTTTTCTTGCCAATGAATGGTTATGCGGTGCCTCAAAACTAAGAGGTGAATTTCCCGTTGGCAAGCTCTCATTGGTCGCTACGCTCACCACATAATTGGTAGGGCGGAACCAAGTCTAGTACTCTTTCTGTATATGAAAACGTCTGAAAACGTCTAATTTATTCAGGTCTATTATAAGAATGGAATAAATGATGCATAATTCGTATAAGCTTGAATTTGATCTTAATCTCTGGATAATAACGTGAGCGATTTCATTTGAAGTAGGCAGGTAGCTGATGTGAACTTACAATTTTCCATCCTAAAATTTATGAAACTTTTGCAGTGTCTCACAGGTTAGAAAGCCCTACATAAAATGGAATTTCATAGTAGAAATTGATTCTCAAGACCATATTATTCCAAATGTGGTAATGAAATACCTACTTCAAGTATGTTTTAAAAGGTTGCCTTCTTTATTTTCCACTTACAAGATGCTTCCAAATATTCTGTTGTATGTATATAATTTGGGCCTTGCCTTTTCAAAATTGATTTACAAATTGAATTTGCGACAATATTGTTATACAATGTTTCTCTCTTACTACGAAACAGTGGTGGAGCGAGAAAACCAAAACAGGCGGGACACATTTTGTATATCCTTTTCTATTGTACTTCATATAAGAAGCTGCCATGGCATAATAAGGCATTTGCGTTCTATTAATTTGTTTGCTTTAGTAAAATAATTACTTTTTTCTAAAAGAAATAATACTCAAGGGAAGCACAAATTGAGAAGATCAACCTCAAATTTCTAAGAAAGGGTAGAGTTCTCCAGATGTGGAGAAACTTTGAAAATTGTAATAAATGAATGGTTTTCTTCCGCTAGGGCACATATACACACCTACAAATAGGCAAGAATGTAAAAATTGTCAAAAATTACAAAAAAGTGCAAAAGCCACCAAAATTTGTTTTTAGTAGACAAAGCAATTCGCCAACTGAATTTGCAAAATTCCGACTGGGGTTTCTTATGAAAAGTTATTGCAATCTTTAAACACTTATTTGAAAGTCTAAACGATGCTGAAACGCTGAGAAGTATCAACAATCCCTGCCCGGGCAAAGCCAAGAAAGAGAGCCATATTCATCAAGCGACCTCACATCAAGGAGCAGGCTCGTCCTCTCGTAGCCAACACTAAAATGCGATAGTTCACTGAAGACAAAATTCCTATGTGTCCATGAATCAAATTTCATGGCGGTTGCAATTTAGCTCTGCACTTGAAAAGATCTCTTATGTAGTTCAGTATATATTAACGGATTAATTTACAATGTCGCGGAAAAAATCTATGTAGTCATTTATTTCATTATCATTATTTGCATGACCAGGTAGACATGATTGCTCAAAATTGACAAGAGTAAGTACACAAACTGAAAAAATCCTCTGAAAAATCAAAATCACACACATAAATATTGGAACTCAATTTTGAAATATTGAGGAGAATATTAGTTAGATTAAGGAACACGCAAGCATATATTCGTTTTTTTTTTCTGGTGTGTTTGAGAATGACACATTCTTCATTCCACCATCATTATCATCATCCATTCCCCATGCATGGATGGTCTTTGTGTGCTGAATGTGGCTTTATAATGTTCTCACTCATCCTCTTCTCTTTTTTAGTTACTGCCCTATATATGTGGGGCTCCATTTCAAAGTTTGACCTTCTTTATGTTCCATTGCAAGCTTGTTTGTTTGTTTCTACTCCCCATAATATATAGCTAGGCTATGGCAAAAATCATATCATACTCTTTGATAATGAGCTACCATTGTATGGTCAGCGACTAAGCTGACGTGATGATCAAAATAAAGTTTCTTATGCACTTAATGAAGAGATCAATGCATGCATAGTTTATCATCGTACTCGTACATCTCGGGACAGTTTTTCTGAGAATCATATTATATATATATATATGTATATATATATACCATGTTGGTCAAAAATGAGAGGGAGAGGAGGTTTGCTTGAGGCAAGTGATTCGTTACTTCCACATAGCAACTACCAACAACTGAGTGATAAAAATATATCAATAGCAATGTTTATGTAAATAAAACTTTATCTCAATGATGACACTGCAATTCATATGGAAAAGTAAAACATGCAGTTTGTAGAAGTTTATAGAGGTTAGCGTCTCACGTACACAAACTTCGTTCATCCTATTTCTCTAACCACAAGATATATATAATTATGATATTATGTAGTATGTATGTAGTCTGTATATAAACATATTTTTCCAATTAAATTTATACTTGATTCGCACAAGACATATATAATTAGGATACTGTATAGTCTGTATACAGACATATTTTTCCAGTTTAATATTTAGTTGATTCGATTTTTTTAGTCGTACATGTCACGTCATACGACTGGGGCACCGAGGAGTTACTCCCATCCCTATCAATAGATTCTCTCTATGTGTGTGATGCATACATGTGTAGACACATATAGGCAGTAGAGGACAATCTTCTATTCCACAAAAGTACTATGGAGCTAAGTGATCATCAGAGAAAGTGAAAAAAAGATGAAAGAAAAATAAAGCTTGCTAAGAATTTACCCCATTGAGAGGTCCCCTACCCACCCATCTGCCATATCTGTCCTCCATGAAAAGCTCTATTACAGTGCAGCAGCAGCTCGCACTCTAAGAAGAAGAACAAGACTCACTCTCTTTATGCACTGATGAAGATGATGATGCTGTTCATATATCATCTGACATCATACCTAAAAGAACCAATCATCACCACCCTAAAGTTTTACCTGCTCAATTCGTACATTTTTGTTACTATGTTTTCTTATTCTTTCTCTTTGCCTCTTCTATTTTCCTCTTAGGAACAAGTTTGTTTGTACATTGATAGGAATGAGTGTTTACTCTTAAGCTTAAGTTAAGGATATATCGATACTAAAAGTAGAACACCACGTCAGTTCACTAGCTAGAAAAACCTTTATGTTATAACTGTACGATGTTTGATGTGTGTGAAGACAATACTCTAATGAGTTGATATATATTTGGTTCAGTACTTATGTTTCAGCGGTTACATGCGATTAATATACTGACAGTTTTAACCGATATTTAGAGTTCCAGCATTATGAGAGGACCAACAAATCAAACATTGTGGAATTTTTATATATTTATGTTATATATTTGTTTTAGTATTGTTGTATGTATGCATGTGGAAATCATTTTTATGTGGGTTAAAATCCAATAAAATTGATTTATTAATCAATTCTTGTTTGTTTGAATATGTTTGAGGAGGGGCCTAAACAAGTGTGCATGTGGTCAACATCCGAGTTAATCTCAAGGACCCATACAGTCAAAAGCAATCAAAGCAGTCTCATTCACCAAAGTGGAAAGTGCTTAAGACGGTTTATGACAAATCATCAACACAAGATGTTAGTTATTATCTTAACAAACAAAAAAAGTGTTCTAATGATGATGATGATTGTGTTGCTAACTGATCAATCTTTGGATAAAGTCTTTCCTTAATGTTAGTTGTCTTGTAAATCTTTTATCTCGTCTCCCAAGAATGACATACAACTTTTTTTTTGAACTTGACATACAATTGTCACACTTCATCTTCACTTCATCTTTCCAATTCAAAACTTCCAATTTTCGGCAGTGACTAGGCCGACCTATTTATGGTTATAGCAAAAAATATGCTAGCGTTCCACCTCGAAATCTATTGAATATGAGGGTAGCAACTTATGATCTCATTAGGCATTGATAAAAGGGACAAAAGTTCGATATGAGATAGATAACCATTCTCAATAGTTTGAAATATCAAGTGTGAGATCGCTTATCGGCAATATATTCTTTTTTAATAAGCGTTATGCTCAGTGACAAAATCAGGAATTAAGAACAATCATAGCTACACTTGAGAAGGGGCTCATGCCCGACCCTAACACTTGTGGAGTTAACAGAAGTGTACCACTACTAAATTCAAAAAAAAAAAAAAATTGGAGGGTGCATGTGCCAACCTAGTCCCTGGCGGCTTCGCCTCTAGTTCCAGTTACGTATGTGATGTGTATATATATTAGCTGAGGAAGCTGAAGTATTTTAGCATTTCATGTTCACAATTTGACTTAGATTGTTCAAAGAATAATTACGACCGAAATTGATTTTTTTATAAATGAATGACACAATTGTTTGGTTGGGATTGTGTACGTCCTACGTTGTTGGAGAAACATAATTATTGTGCTCATGAACAATAATTAATCAAAGTAGAAATTAATCAAAGTAGAAAGATGGAGGTAAGGGGATTCTTAATAATTATCAAACAATGATTAAAAACATAAGTTATATCATTTGAGAACCTTTTTGTCGGTATGATATATGGCAAATCAAAGCGCCATTCTTTTAACAATCATACCCTTGCCATATACTAATAGTAGTTACTCCAATTAAGATCTCTCTCCATGAGAGAGAGAGAGAGAGAGAGAGAGAGAGAGAGAGATTTGGTTGGGGAGTTAACTTAGCGGGTAGGGATTAGTAAAAAGGTGCATGGGGGAAGTGGTAGCAGCTTGTTGGTCATCATTGCATGCATGAGGTATCCCATCTTCTTATTTTATCATGAAAGAAAAGAAGAAAAAAAAAGCGTTACGTAGATGACAGCTTAGTTAGTTATAGAACCAAATTTCGGAGTGAACTTTTTAGGTGCTCTGAGAGAAAAATACAGCTCTATCATTTTCATATTTTGATACATTACATAACAGGGAGTGAGGTGGAGAGAGAAAATTGCTATTTACAAAAATGGATTTTTCTATATTCTACGTGAGCAGTTGAAAAATTATTTTGCGCCAATGTGACAGTCAGTGGACGATTTTGAGTCCTATCTTATGTGGTGCTCTTGAAGCAAAAGAAAAATTCTCACAAATTTGTACTCTCCAGTCTACTATTGCTATAAATGTATATTAGTCCATAAGAAATTGTTCTACTCGATCTCAATACACATGCGTACTCTTCCTATCTCAATTTCAAGTTAAATCTATGAAAAAAAGTTGTGAAAAATCATAAGTTTTGTTCTCCTTGATTAAGCCTGTGTTTCGACAAAAAAGTTGACTTACGAATGTATGTAATGACATAAATGAACTTAACTTGTTCGCAGACACACATAAATATAACTTTAAGGTATACTAGTATGTATCTGTTGCACTACTAATATGTATAAATAATGTTATTAGATACATAAATATATCTTTTTCTCTCAGAGCAATGAAAGTTAGTGGTTTTGTAAGAATCATTTGTGCAATTTTATTGGTCATTAGATGCATAAATAATATTAGTGTCTTTGTAAGAATCATTTTCTGTTTTGTAAGAATCAATCCCCTATTATAATTATGTTAGAGTCGCATGAAATCTCTTGAACTCCTCAGTTACATAATTTATCATGTGTAAGTGGTTTAGCAAAGAAATCAAAACTCAATTTGAGGCAATGTGGATTGGATTTGAGTAAATTCAAGACAAAGGACAGAGAGAGTGAGCGAAAGAAGAAGGCATCTTTATGCAAAGAAAGGAAGAGGGCTATATGTGCCTGTTTCACTTTTTATTCCTTTTCATTGTATTTTGAAACTTCTCTATTACTACTACTACTCCTAGTGTAAATATAACAATTAACAACAACTACTACTAGGTCTCTTCTTCTTCTTCTATTAGAGGGAAAAAGAAAAACCTTTCTCTTTCTCTCTCTAACCGCACCATATTCTTCTTCCCTTATTTTGCACCGCATAGAGCATTTGTTCCTGAATCTCCTTCGTATTCCCCGCAGAGAGAGAGAGAGAGAGAGAGAGAGAGAGAGAGAGAGAAAATGTTCCATGCTAAGAAGCCAGCAGCCACCATGAACTCACATGATAGACCTATCTGTGTTCAAGGAGACTCCGGCCTTGTCCTCACCACCGACCCCAAGCCCCGTCTCCGGTGGACCGCCGAGCTTCACGAGCGCTTTGTCGATGCCGTCACACAACTCGGAGGACCAGACAGTAATTTAACTGCCCAATTCTTAATTTCTCTCTTCATTTCATGTGTTGTGATTTGAAATTTGATCTCTAATTGTTGTTTGTGTTTGTAGAGGCAACTCCTAAGACCATCATGAGGGTTATGGGTGTGAAGGGTCTCACTCTTTACCATCTAAAGAGTCACCTTCAGGTTTCAATCTAGTGAAAACCACAATTTTTTGTTATTTATTCTGTTTTCATTTGTTTTTCTAAAGAAAAATTATTTTTTGGTTTGGTAGAAATTTAGGCTTGGCAAGCAACCTCACAAGGATTTCAATGATCACTCACTCAAAGATGGTGAGAGAGGTGATTTTGTGTTACTAGGTTTTTTCGTTTTGTAATTAGTAGTATGGAATTTTTATTGAATTTTGTACTATTTTGATATTAATTATTTTTCATTTTCAGCTCTAGAACTTCAGAGAAATGTTGCATCTTCATCTGGTATCATGGCCCGTAGCATGAATGAGTACGTAGCTCTCTCTCTCTCTCTCTCTCTCTCTCTCTCTCTCTCTCTCTGTTGTGGGAACTAAAGTAACATCGTTTCCCTTGGATGTACCTACATAGGATGCAAATGGAGGTCCAAAGAAGACTGCATGAACAACTGGAGGTAATTATTCCAGCAATTTGGATTTATTCAAAAAGAAAAGCAATACCCCTCTAAAGTTTCCACCAAAATTCAAAAGAAGTTCCAAAAAATTAAAGATTTCCACATTGCAAGAATTTCGGAAATTTTAATATTTTGCATCATAATTTAAGTTGGTAGTAACATCATGTTCTTTGATCTGAATCTGTTTCGCATAATGCGAGTGAAGGACATGTTGAGAAGCGTTGCTTATTCTACATCAAGTTTTATCTGTTCTTAATTCTGTCTATTCTGGATTACTCCTCTCATTTCAACAATTAGTGATTGGTTTTTAAGTGAACCCCAAAATTCTTAATATCTTCTAGCAATAAAATGAAATTTGGAAGGAATGCTCAATTTATATTGATAATTCCTTTTACAATGTTTTGGGGTAGGTGCAGAGACACCTTCAATTGAGGATAGAAGCACAAGGGAAGTACATGCAAAACATACTAGAGAAAGCATGCCAAACGCTAGCTGGTGAAACCATGGCTAACAATTCCGGGATTAGCTATCCCAAGAATAGCGGCGACAACATTGGTTCCGGCTTGAAGGATTACGGAACCATGCCGCTCCATTTCCCCTCAATCCAAGACCTAAACATATACGGAGGAGGTGAGCAGCTCGACCTTCAACTCAACATGGACCACCGTTCGCCGCCGCTAGACCACCACGGATTAGTTATCCCGAATAACACTAATCTCGGGAATAAGAGGTCCAACACTTATAGCAATAGTAGTGATCATAGTGGTAAGAGTCCCTTAATGATGTGGTCTGACGAATTAGGAGCCGCCACATCGTCGTGCCTCGGCTCCGGCGACCAGATAATTCAGATTCTCGACCGAGGCGGCAGCGATCATATGGAGTCGGTTCAAGACATCTTCGAAAGCAAGCCGATCATGTCCGTCGACAAGTTTGATCCGACGGGGAAGATCGAGCGGCCTTCGCCCAGAAGAGGGAGAGCTTCTCCGTTTGCTTAGAGAGTGCCGGATACAGGTGATAATTAATATTTGATATAGAGCTGATCAATTCTATGTTTTTGTGTTGGGGAAATCATGATTTCTAGGGTTTTATACTTTATAAAATTAAATAATTTTCCGTTCAACGGCTATGATGATACAAGAGGGGTGTCACTGCAAATGTTTGGAAGTTATATGGACTAATGTATAATTAACCAAAAAAATTGTACTTACTATATTTGGTTGTTGTTGACTCATTGTCACAACTTGGGTTCTGTCAGCTAATGCATGCATGGGTTTCCTATGTTTGCAACATTGGTGTTTTTGTTTCTTGGAAGAAGTTTTTGTAAATTATTGTTCCAGTCCTTATACCTCTTGTTCATGATCAATTTAGCCTTAGAAAAATCCCAATTTTTCGAGGATATTGCTTGATGTCTTGAAAGAAATGAAATATTGTATCAACATGCATTTGCTAAATCAGCTTCCGGATATTGTTTCGAGAAGAATTTCTGATGTTGTGAGAATAATCGATAGGTCTGACACCACCGACAAACGACTTTATCAGTGTCAAATGAATACCTCTCTTATCGTGTCACAAAATCTCTAATGTGTCACAAAATATAAGACCCGAATATTATCTTCGTTATCTTCAATGGTCCAAAGTGTTTCTACTTTTAATGTGAGAAAACGGGGCATCGCATTTTTTATTTCCATTTACACTCTGTTTGAAATCTGTTCTCTAACTGTAATATATTTTTTCACGTGTATTTGCAACAAGTCAATAGTGAAAATACATTTGGCAAGATGATTACCTTTATATATGAAAGGATCAAGATTAGTTAACTCATGCCCCAATTTCAGTTAAGGAACAATCATTGGAAGCAATGATGGTAATAATTGGAATTACTAGAAGAAAAGGAAAGTGATGATTTTGATAAAGATCCTGACAAGCAAAGAATCCGAGGATTTAGGGGGTTCAAATGGAGGGGAACAGTAGGAAGAGTAAAGAAAGGCCATGATATTTTTTCTAGTTATGGACCTATGTACACATAGAGGTCATGTGGGTATTTTGGCTTTTTATTATTATTCTTATTGTGAGTAAAACAGACAAGAAGTATCTCTACCTTTTGTCTTCTTTACCCTTCCATACTTATTCCCCAACTTCCAAATCAAAGTTTGCACAACAAGGGGCATATATATTTATGTAACCCTACTTTTTCTTTTCCTTTTCCTAAATACAATTATGAACGTGTTAGTTTGTACCTGAAAGATGCTCAAATTGTAATACGACATAGTCACAAAGTTAAACGTTCCTGCAGAATACAGACAGTACAGTTACATATGAATTTTGCGTTTGTACAAAATGGAGACAATATACAAGAATTCCGCGTTGAAGGTGATATCAGCTCAATGACATGAAAAAATATGTCACATTCTTAAAGATGTCACATAATAATGTAGGGAATTTGAATGCAAGGGACCATTTGGGATGAGGAACATTTGCTTTCAGGAGCTGCCAAAATTCTTTAAAGCAAAAAAGTTTTATGGGATATCTCTATCAATCTTCTCTCTAGAATATTGCATGGATGTTATAATAATGAGGAGGACTTGTGTTAGCTAAATACTACCAGTACATTGGATTATTGGATGGCAATTTGTAAGGAAAATCATTCACTCCTCTTAGAGCTGCATGCTGCTATGACACTCACCAGAGCATTAGAATCATAAATGTGTGTGAATTTCATACAAATTTTGTGACCATGTTTTATTCAGCACCACATCACTAATTCTAAGAGCAGTAAAAAATCAGTGTATGGTAAGAGATTGGGTCGTGGGTGGTGCATGAAACTTTATCGGGACGCAGAGATTGAAAGGGGGGTACTTAGAGACGGTGCTGGTTTGTCAAGAAAGTTCTCTCTCCTCTCTCTGGGAGAGAAAGAAAGAAAGATGGCAAAAGATAAAGGAGATAGAGAGAGGGGAGAGACTAGTAGTAGTAGCTACAAACGCACTTCCATGCGTGCAAATATCGAGGAAGCTTCTATCTTTAGTGTGGGAAAAGAAGCCTGCCATGCACCAAAAAGCTTGTGGGTTCCTTGAGGGGGCTTGCTAAATATATATTCTATATGTTTAATGTTAGCATTAGCGTATGATAGTTGCCAATTTGGTGCTTTAGATGAGAATGATGGATCATGAGTAATTATAGTACAATATTAAGATTACGATGATGTGTTACTTTGATTAAAGTTTGAGATTGTGATTTGTTATCTAAGAAGGCACGTTCTTTCATGCATGTAAATGATTTGCATGAGAGAGCAAAACATGAGGAGTCTTTTGTGATTGTTGTGGTTGTACTAGCTGCATTGGATTCTGTCAGCTAAACTTGGCTGTCAATTGTTTTGTTTTCCCAAAAGATTTCTGTACCCAAAGTACATGAGAAGCTTCTTTTGTCCCCTCAGATCCCTCTCTCAACAACTCTCTCTGCAAGCCATACAACTTAGAACATCTCCAATTATTGAGGGAGGGGTAGGGGAGGAAAATTGTAACGATTGAGGGTTTCCAATCGAAAAGTTAGGAGCATAAGGATGGACTGAATACAAATGACGAACAACGATAAATGGAATTGGAAGGAATTGAAATGAAAGGAAAATCAAAGTACAAAAATATAGACCCTAACTACGAATGAAGAAAAAGTAGTCAAAATGAGATAGAAATTGGAAAGGGTTCATATTTGTTCCTCCTTCGTGTCTCCAAACTCAATTTAACTGCAATGCGGATTAGGTTGAAGACAATGGTCGATTGACCAAGTTGCCCTCACTCCAATGAACTATGCCTTTCATGTCCCTGACGCGACGCCGTTTCATTAACATAAACTCTAATTTGAGCCGTTGAAGTGTTTTACACGCATCTAACGGCAACCAGCTACCAAACTTTTCTTGTTTGTATTCTGCCCCTTTCAAGTTTATAAAAATGACACTAAGCCCCATTCATGACAAAAATGGTTGAAAAGGGGGAAGGGGGCCTTAGGACATTCATCATGGGGACGACTAGTACGTCACTAACTTTGAATCGAAAAATTAAATATCTTTAAATATCGGTGGAGAGTGACGGAGACAACCTCCGGTGACAACTATGAAAAATATTAGCGAGAAACGTACGAGCTTTGGGTAACCTTATACATTCAATACTCTTGACTATTTGGTGAAGAATGACTTGTCTTCCTTAGTTTTTCTCTCTAATAATTAGCAAAAACAAAGGGGAAAAGCTACAACTAACTTTATAGTACCAAAATTCTCTTTTTGTGTACTATACAATGTCTAGCTGGTGGCCTAGCTCTTTTATGGGGTTCTACGAATGTAAATATTCTTTCGTGGGTTTCATCCTTCTTCTATACGTCGATGACACCTTGACAGTTGGTCGTGATGCCAACAAGATTGTCAGATTGAAGGAGTTGAGAAAATCCTTTGCTATGTAGGATTTGGAGTATGCGGAGCAAATTCTAGGTATAGGAATTTCGCGAGACCGAAAATTCAAGATACTTTGGTTATCTCAGGAAACCTACAATGAGAAGGTTCCAAAGAGGTTCAATATGGACCAGGCAAAACCAGTTAGTACACATGTTGTTGGTCATTTCAACTTGTGTTCAAAGTCGAGTCCCTCGACATAAGCAGAGAAGGAAGACATGATGTCGGTTCCGTATGGGGAAGTTTGAAGTACGTTATGTTGTGTCCGAGGCTTCTCTCCAATCCTGGTAGAGAGCAATTATATACGGTTGAGTGGATATCCAGGTATTTCATGGGTACTTTTTAGTTGTGTCTTTGTTTTGGAAACAATTATCATACTCTTGTGAGTTTCACGGATGTTGACATGGCTGGGGATATTGGTTTGAGGAAGTCTACATCTGGGTACTTAAACACTTTTACAAGGGGAGCGGTGTCTTGACAGTTCAGGTTGCAGAAATGCGTTGCATTGCCTACTACTGAGACTGAGTTCATTGCAACTACTAAGGGTTGCAAGGATTTTATTTGGATGAAGAAGAATCTCTTACAACAACTTGGCTGTATTGTGAGAGTCAGAGTGTGATCCATCTCAGCAAGAACTCGAGTTTTCACTAATCCAAGCAATCGATGTGAGGTATCTGGATTCATGATATTTTGGATGGGAAGTCAGTTGAACTTGTGAAGATATATATACCGACGACAATGGTGCTGATATGAAATTGGAAGTCCATACCATTTTTTTCATTGTATTCATCCCACTATTGAATTGATTATAGTGGAAGTATTTGAGTAGAGAGGCGGCTCTATAGTTTTATTGATTTGGGTTTTGACGTAAAAATTGGGGCTTGTCTCGTATGTTAATTTTTTTTTATAGGAAATAGATTATATTACGAAGAACCAGAAAAGTCCGAACAAAAAGCATTACAAATCACATCTGAGACCTCTTCTAGCTTACAGTGACCCTTTCTATTTGTGATTCTGGCCCAATTAGCTAACTTATGGGCAACCATATTACATTCTCTCTTAACAAAATTTATAGACCAATTTGTTTTCCTAATAATCTCCTCCAATCTTCTGGCACTGGTCTTCCATTTCCAGTTTGCCTTTTCTGGGTTTTTGCAAGCGAGAACAACCAGGAGAGAATCAATTTCTATCCAAACCTTTTGGAACTTCTGCTGGATGCAAATTTCCATACCCATTTCCACAGCTTGAAATTGAGCTTCCTGTACATCATCTTCCTCCTTAGAATCCACAGTAATTTTTAAGACTTCACCTTGATGATTTCTGATAACTATCCCAATACCACTCATCTTTCCCTTCAAACTTGCATCACAATTAACTTTGCACACATCACGAGGAGGGTGATGCGCTTACTAGCGTGCTATTCGCAAGTATACGAATCAAGTAATATAGAGAGTATTTTCAACTCGGATTATCGATCCCACAGTTACTTTGCAGGTTTTTTAGTTATCAGTTTTAAGTTGCAGAGTGTAAAAAGGAGGAATATTTTGAGATTTTGTTTGCTAACTAAGTACTGAAAGTAAATAACTGAAACATAAATATTTTTGGGAGAATTTTCTGAATAATCTTAAGGTTGTAAAACTAAGGTTTGAGATACTAGGTCCCGGGATCCCCTAGGGTCTCTACAGATTTTTGTTCTTTGTTTGACATGAAAACACACATGAGTCTCGTTATCCGTGCCACGTACCAATTGTGCAGTATCTTTTCTTTTCCTGCGCGTTATCACAATCCTGCAGACTGTCAGATCCCTGTTAAGCTGCCTAAGTCTGCAGTCTCGTTCTAAGTCTGCTAGGGTTTCTAACCTGTCCTGATGGTCCGGGTCAGATTCTCTAATAGTTGGTCTCAACGATTTCAGGCTAGTCCTAACTCCCCTTCGCTAGTCGGCCCATCGGGGTAAGGTGCTAGATTTTGTCTTCTCTTCCTAACCCTAACCAGACGTTTTCATCTACCGGCTCGGGTCTGCAGCAATCTTGGTTAGCTACTTCGATCATGCATAAACAGTAAAATTCAAAGACAGAATAACTGATAAAAACTGCTGAATTAAGATAGTACGATCATGAATTCATAGTCAAATCGTAGAACTAATCTCTGAAATTCATAACGTAAATAACAAAATTTTTGAATGAGAGAGAGGATAAGATCAAACTAGGTCTTCGAATCTGGAATCGCGCTTTCGTGCTCTCCCGGGATGCTCATACTTCTCCTTGGATGTGTTGTGTTGTGTGTTGCCTCTTTTAAAACGAGCATGGACGAGTCTTCATATAGTGCTGGAGACGTTTCTGGAAACTTCCATAATTACAAAACTGCCACTGGACCCGGAACCGCCTCAGAATACGCGCTGTATGCGTATATACTCAGGGGCTGCGTATATACTCAGGCAGCAACATTTTCCGAGTCCTATTTTCTCCCTGTATGCGTATATACGCAGCCCGCAGATAGGGACATGCCGTCTTCATTTTGTCTCTCCTCTTGTGCGTACGAAGCTCCTGTGTGCATGTGAAACCCCCTGGAAAGATTACTGACTGAATTGGGGCGCCAAAATCCCGACTCGACTTCCGAGAACCCGGCCTCGGTGCCAAATGACCAAAATACCCCTGGGTCAGAATTGTCCTAGAAATCGTCACGAACCTGAAATAGCTGCTCACGACTCCGGGAACCGGTAACCGGAATTCCTTACTCTGACGTGGCTTTCCGGGACCCACACTTGACGGGAGTCGATTTTTTCTCCGTTCTTCTGCCCCTGGTTTCACTTCAAAATTCCAAGTCAAGCTCAAGATATTGTCAACCGAGCGCATCCCGATCATTCTCGATTTTAGCATTTTCTGCTTTCTCGGTCGGTTTTCACTGCCTGTTTCTCCTCCAGTCTTGGTCAAATCCTGTCCCGATCATTTTCGACACGTTTCTCGAGGCAAACTCGATTCTGTCTTGGCGCGCAATTTAATGCACTTCCCGAACCTATTCCTGCAAAGACAACATGAACAAACCCGTGATTATATCTCGAAATGCGTGAAATAAGCAGAAATTTACGAAGAGCAAATAAACATCTCATTCCTAAAACCGAGGCTTTCTGAGGGTGAATTCTGGCTAAAATACGGCTTTTCAACACAAAGGCACATCAATTCAGGCTAAAAGATAACTCTTATTTGGGCGTTATCAAATACCAACACACTAAACTTTGCTCGTCCCGAGCAAACTCTAGCTATATACTACCAATGCATACTATCCCGAATCAATCCAGAGCGGTGTAACTGCACTTATTTGAAAACAATATTACTATGATAAAAACAGTGTATATTTTTTGGTGAGACTGGGCAATTTCTTCAACTCAAACTGAACATCATCAAACATTCATATACCCCTAGATTTCAGAAACTGCGGTGATCGGAAGAACTCGCGGCCAGCCTAGGTTAGGAACAAGCACGAACACCACTCACTTCCGCTTTTGCACGCAAACCGAACGTATCCCTAATGCACACCTTCCGTGCTTTTATTCTGGGTGTAATGTAACTCTGCCGACTTTGGGACGGTAGGATAAGTCATTTAGAAGCGATGTCCTAAACGTCACAGCACACTCACACATACCCCAATCTCACACTCCCTCACCAAGATGATAGAAACTGGCCCAAATCACCTAAGATTCTAGACACTCAATTTCCCCAGTCCCGATGTAACTGCCGTTCTCGCGGCCACAACTGTGAACGAATGTGAAACTGCTATAAAAATTGCCGGCCTGGCGTTTTGAAATACAATCAATTAAGCACCCTGAATTTTCTGCCTTTGATACATTTTTTTTTTCTTTTTTTCTCAATCTTTTGTTCTTCTTTTTTTTTCGTTTTCTCTCTCTCTTTTTCTTTTTTTTTAATTTTTTTTTGCGGGGCAACACAATAAAAACCATAATATAAACAAGGCCAACTCTATGATACACCAAAAACATGGGGTGGCAGAAAAAATACTGAAATAAAATCTGAAACGACCACCCCCACACTAATTTCGAACCATGTAGTCAATCTGTAAAATAATCGCGCTTTTCCAACCGATCCTCCTTACTCCAAGGATGTCAAAATCGCACAGCACGTCCTCCAATCAACCCTGTCAACCCAAGTTCCCCATGTCGTGCGGAAAATTTACGCACTACGGCTCTCCTACTGTGCTCACGGTGTAATGTCGTGAGTCACCGCGACACCGAAGTGTGCTGCCGTCACTATCTCACCCTTAACACCCTCAAATATAAAAATATGACGCTCATCCAATGTCAAATATGAAAATTGTGCTCTACCCCATAAAATCCCCTTCAACTCAACTCCCCCGTGCCATGACGCATAGGAAGGGTAAAAATACTAACAATGATGCGAGTATAAAAAAACGACTTCCTAGGTCAAACCGTTACTAAGAAAAAGGCATAATGGATCAACGGGGCTCACTAGTGGACCTAAGGCGCGATACATGACGTGAGGTCCCCTATGGCCTATCACTCCACCAAATGATTTGGTGACCGTGATGGCGGGTTGACGACCACCTGGTGACGGTGGTCTGGCAGCTAGTCGGATACATGGCTCGGGAGACAGCTACTTGCGTATTCTGAAGTGCATTGGCTCTATTAACTCCCCTAGACAGATTCTCACAGCTCTTCCTCACCTAAGTTCGTCCACTTCGGGAATTTTCTATCATTAAGCTCTCTCCAGTTTTAAGCTAAATCCTTCGCCCAGTCTCAATATTTTCAATTTTTTTTAATATTATTTTTTTAAACAAAAAATAATGCAGTTACAACGCCACCACCCCCACACTGGATGGTGCCATGCCCTCATGGTACTAGTCATCAGGCATATAATCTGAATTGGATGAGCTAGCTTGCCTCATCGAATGGGAACAACTGGCAGCATACGCAGAAAAATAAAGCGAGAGACATAAATTGAACCTGTGCACTCGGAGTCAGTTCTTACAGGTGATGACTTTTTCACAGATTTTGGTGGAGAAGGACCGTTGACCGGTCGCCGAAATATTTCTCGACGGAAGTTTTCAACCTTCCGGGCTCTATATGCGTTCTTCAAATGTGCAATCCCCGAGCACCATTTTTTTTGTCAATGTACTCCCATATGGTCGAGTATACTTTCGTACACCGGGGTCGATTGCTCTGTTCTGCAGAAAAACTGTTCCTGAAAAATCCCCAACTCGTCCGAGTCCCTGTGACGGTCGAGTGTGCCTAGAAAACACCAGGGTCGATTCTTCAAGATTTTGAAAATCTGCCTTTTCTGCTCCACTGTCTGCGTATATACGCACACAGCAGCTACTCTGCACTGCTTTTGTCCTTTTCTCTATTCCTCTGTGTCTGCACACGCTCAATTCAATGTTAAAACCCACTCATCTCACCTCTCTCAAAATTCAAAACTTAAACAAAAACAACGAAATTAAACTACTACTATGTTGGGTTGCCTCCCAACCAGCTCTTGTAATTTACGGTTGACGGCCCGACCCAGTTACCTCATGTTTGCTCAAGGGACATCAAAACAGTCTACCTTGACGTCCGCTTCCGGGCCCAAATATGGCTTGGCCCGGGTTCGCTCACCCTCAAAGTTGAACTGTCATGCAGATTATCCAATTCAACCGCATCCCATGAAAGTACCTATTTGATGATAAACGGTCCTGACCACCGAAATATCAATTCTCCCGGGAAAAATTGCCTCCGAGACTCGCAGAGAAGTACTTTATGCCCTACTTGAAACTGCTTTGGCTGTGCTGAAGTTTGATAGCTCGGGAGCGGTTTAAGCTCTCGGGTCGGTGGCTCTTTGAGTGACGGGACCTGGGCCAATTTCTGCCCACTTTTTCCTTCCAGCTGTAAACTGGTCCGGTTTTCAGCTTGCATGGCCTGCTCCTCCTGGAATCTCTCCTCGTTCTCTCTGTCCACTCTGTCAATCTCTGCCCATAGCTCATCCATCTCCTCATTTTCCCAGCCTTCTTCGAATACCTCCACCACGAAGATGTCTTCATGCTCGTAGTAATTCGGCAATTGCAAATTTTCGAAAACATTGAACTTTACCTTGTCTTCATTAATCTGCATGGTCAGTTCTCCGCTCTTGCAGTTTATCATGACTTCTCCAGTGACCAAAAACGGTCTACCCAGAATGAGTGGTACGTCTCCCGCCTCCATGTCTAGAATTACGAAATCTGCCGAAAAAATCAATTCTCCGACTTTCACCAGAATATCTTCAATAACTCCGTAATCGTGCTTCACGGATCTGTCCGGCATCTGCAGCTTGATTCTGGTGAGCCTGAGTTCACCGATTTTCAGAATTTTGAAAATTGATAACGGCATCAGATTGATACTGGCCCCTAGGTCACACAGAGCCTTTCCTGTGTAAGCATTACCTAGGGTCACCGGAATGACGAAACTGCCAGGGTCCTTCCTCTTCCTCGGTAGCCCAGTCTTCACACAGTTTCTCACTTCCGCCGTCAGATTTATCGTCTCGAAATCGCTCATACGTTTTCGTCCGTACAAAATTTCTTTAAGGAACTTGGCATAAGTGGGCATCTTTTCCAACGCCTCCGCAAAGGGTATGTTGATCTGCAGTTGTTTGAACATCTCGAGAAATCTGGCGTACTCCTTGCTATCATCCCTCTTCCGTGTCTTTAAAGGATACGACACCTCCTTGGAGATAGGTACCGTTTCAGCTTCCTTCTCATTATGCACGACATCCTGCTCAACCGTTCCTTCGGCTGGGGGCTTTTCGGCTGAACTGTTATCCTGGCCAAAGACTTCGTGTTCGATTTCTTTCGACTTTTCTGCACGTGCATGGCTAGGGTACTGCAGATCCTGTAGTGCTAGTCCACTCTGAGTGGTGATGGCATTGATCTGAGCACGTGGATTATTTACTGTATTCGAGGGTAAGTTTCCTGGCTTTCTCTCTGTTAGCTGCTGTGCAGATGGACCTGGCTGAACCTGCTGTGTCGGTGCGGCTTGCTGAGCTGGTGGCCTGTGCTGGAATCCCGACGCATAAATTGCGGAATGTGTACAAATCAAGTCTTGAATCTAATCCGTCGATGGCTGTGTCCAAATCTAATCCGTCGACTGCCGCAACAGTCTTCTTTTCCGAGTAGACTTTCTCAACCAAGTCTTGAACGATCATGGCCAGATTATCTATCCGGTCGTCTTCTGCTGGCTCGGCTCGGGCCGCTATCGTGCGATCTTCAAACAGTCGAGTGTCCTGCTTGGCTAACTGCTTCATCAGGTCGTATGCACCATCTTTGTCTACATGATACAGGAAGTTTCCCCCGGCTTCTCTGTCAATCCTGTCAGCACTCTCCCTGTCTAGGGCATGGTAGAATACCTGCAGGATTTTCGCATCTCCAAAACCGTGGTTCGGTCATCTTTTCACCAATCT
Organism: Linanthus parryae; assembly: GCA_023055425.1. Classification (NCBI taxonomy): domain Eukaryota; kingdom Viridiplantae; phylum Streptophyta; class Magnoliopsida; order Ericales; family Polemoniaceae; genus Linanthus; species Linanthus parryae. Next base: position 118,492,189 of record JALGPY010000004.1, on the reverse strand, counting down.
CATCAATCTTTCCCATGCGTCTACCACCGTCTCCCCGTCTTCTGCTTGAATGACAAAATCTCGCTTTGCAACTGAATGACCCGGGAGGCGAGGTAGAATTTGGCCAGAAAATCTGTGACGCATCCTTCCCATGTAGTGATGGATCTGGGTGGTCGGGATTCGAGCCAGTCTTTGGCCACTCCGTATAGACAGTATGGGAAGAGAATTAGCATGAGTGCCTTCGCGTCGACTCCCTTATACCGGACTTTGTTGCAGTAGTCCTAGAATTTCCCGATGAAGTCGTTTGGGTCTTCGTCAGCTTTGCCATGGAGTGGGCAGAGGGTCTGAATAGTCTGGATAGTGGATGGTTTTAGGTCGAAGTGGTCTGCGGTGATCTCGGGCACCACAAAAGCTGGCTCATGTCCTCCCGTCGGGACCTCAAAATTTTCCACCAACGCCTTTCCAGACCTGTTGTACGTCCTCTGGTTGTTCCAGGCAGCGAACCCTGCTGCGATCAGATCCCCCACGTACTGAGCCATCTCGGCTGGAGTACGTGTCTCGGGCAGTTCTGGCGTTCTCTCGGTATTGTCGCCCATCCTGAAAAAATAGAGATCTCAAGAGCAGTGAGATAACAGAAAAATAAATTAAAATAAACAAGAAAGAAAATAAAAACTCTGAAAATTAATTCTGGCTATCAAATAAACCCTAAAAAAAAGTCCCCGGCAACGGCGCCAAAAATGATGCGCTTTCTAGCGTGCTATTCGCAAGTATACGAATCAAGTAATATAGAGAGTATTTTCAACTCGGATTATCGATCCCACAGGGACTTTGCATGTTTTTTAGTAATCAGTTTTAAGTTGCAGAGTGTAAAAAGGAGGAATATTTTGAGAGTTTGTTTGCTAACTAAGTACTGAAAGTAAATAACTAAAACGTAAATCTTTTTGTGAGAGTTTTCTGAATAATCTTAAGGTTGTAAAACTAAGGTTTTGTAGGGTTTTGATTCATGGATGCGCAACGGAAACAATAATTAACCATGCAAAACCCTCCACGGATCACAAGTCAAGAGACATAACGATGGTAAAGGAAGAAATCAATAACACACCTTAGGGTTCTCCTTTGATGACTTCAAACGCGAATTGTGTCACGTCTCTATGGTTGATCCACGCCTAGAGTTGAATACTAGATCTTCCAATCCTTGGTGCTAGCCCGGAAAGAGGAAGAGGAAGAAGAATCATGCAACAATGGAGCAGCAAAGGTGGGCGGCTCCCTTCATGGCCGACGGGTAGGGGGCGGTCCCAAAGGGGGTTCGGCCCTTGCTTGGGACTTGCTCTATCTCCTTGCTTTATTCTCTCCTACTCTATCATATAGATGTGTGTATGTGTAGAGAGAGAAATAAGCTAGGAGTGTTCTTTATATAGTCCAACAACTCCTTGTCATACTACATAAAGAACCCCTCTCCTAATCCTACTCAAGTTCGGATTAGTCCCTTTTGCAAAATAGTCCTTATCATGTCAATACATGGATTAGTTCTATTTTCAAATTAATCCTAATCATGTCGCTACATGAATTAGGCCACCTTGGCAAATCCTAATCATGTCTATACATGGATTAGTCCAACTTGCATATTAGTCCTACTAAGTTAGCAAGTTGTTGCGATTTGATCCTTCTAATTAATTAATCATATTAATTAATTATTTCCCAAGTCTAGTTCACCCCTATATGGCGTGTGACCCCATTGGTTCTATTTAGTTGGTAGTAACAATTTACTAATATGGAGCGGCCTCTAGCAAGACATCCATTCTAGCCAACAAATAGAATAGACATCATGACAAACCTTGTGCAAGTAATTGTCTCTTCCCTTTGTCCAAATATCCGGATTGGACACGAGACATACAAGTCACACTCGTATATCCAATCCATAGTTTCTCGATCCGTGGGAATAGCCTTATTCGTGCAAATAACATCAATATCCCATATTGATTTATTTGAGTCTGGCCAGACATTTTATAAGCACTATCCCTCGAGTGGCCTAGGATATTTGCTCCCGTTATGTGGGAGGGACAAATCCTATCTACGTCCACTACGATCTCTAATCTTGCTTCTTATTGTATCCAGTACACGCCTTTATAGCTACCCAGTTACGGTGTAGCGTTTGACGCTACCAAAATCACAATAATCCACAACTAGACAATCTAGCGACTTCAAGTCTAAGGATGACAATAGCATTGCACCACGAGAAGCGCTTGTGACTTAACATAACGTGTATGTAGCCTTCTCGGAGATGGGTCAATCCAGTATGCCATTACTCCTAACTAGGGGTGAGCATGGACCGGTTTGGACCGGTTTTTCCAACTATTTTTACCCGACCCAATATGTACGGGTTGGAAAATGTTAAACCCAAACCTACCCGATGATTTGTGATACCCAAACCAAACATAACTTATCGACTCGGTCCGGTTCGGACCGGTTAAACGGATTGAAAAAAGCTTAATTTTTTTTTTGAAAAGATATCTTTATTTGGTTAATTATCTTTGCAATATGTGTGTATAAAATTTGAAGTTGAAAACATAAAGTAATTTTCTACAAAAGAGAAATAACGTTAGAAAAATCAGGTATTAAGATGATGTTAGCTAGTAAAACATAATTTATAAACCATGTATCTAAATAAAAATTGTAATTTTTACATCTAATCTGTTAGTCGGACCGGTTCGGTTTTGAACGGATTTTCTACTTCCAAACCCATGATCTATCAAACTTTGATCGGGTTGACGAATCTATACCCATAATCAATCAATTAGCATTGATCGGTGCTAAATTTGGACCAGTTTGGTGCGGGGCGGTTCGGGGAGGCGGGTTGGACCGGGTTTTGCTCACTCCTACTCCTAATGCATACCCATGTGTTGGATCATGATATCTCCATATCAATCCAACCTCATACTAGTCTATAAATGATTGTCCTATTAATCATTATAATTGACTAGGGATATTTAAGAATATAACACTTATATTCTAAGGACTTCATTCATGTTAACATATAGCCATATCGATAACACAATGAATTGTAAATCCACATATTTGTCACAATAAGTTGATTGGCTATAGGGCACAATTCCAACAGGTTTGAGATACTAGGTCCCGAAATCCCCTAGGGTCTCTACAGATTTTTGTTCTTTGTTTGACATGAAAACACACAACAGTCTGGTTATCCGTGCCACGTACCAATTGTGCAGTATATTTTCTTTTCCTGCACGTTATCACAATCCTGCAGACTGTCGAATTCCTGTTAAGCTGCCTAAGTCTGTAGTCTCGTTCTAAGTCTGCTAGGGTTTCTAACCTGTCCTGATGGCCCGGGTCAGATTCTCTAACAGTTGGTCTCAACGATTTCAGGCTAGTCCTAACTCCCCTTTGCTAGTCGGCCCATCGGGGTAAGGTGCTAAATTCTGTCTTCTCTTCCTAACCCTAACTGGACGTTTTCACATACCGGCTCGGGTCTGTAGCAATCCTGGTTAGCTACTCTGATCATGCATAAACAGTAAAATTCAAAGACATAATAACTGATAAAAGCTGCTGAATTAAGATAGTACGATCATGAATTCATAGTCAAAACGTAGAACTAATCTCTGAAAATGAAACCGTAGGTTCACCGAGAACCTAGTTAATAGTTTAGCTACTGAAATTCATAACGTAAATAACACAATTTTTGAATGAGAGAGTGGATAAGATCAAACTAGGTCTTCGAATCTGGAATCGCGCTTTCGTGCTCTCTCGGGATGCTCAGACTTCTCCTTGGATGTGTTGTGTTATGTGTTATCTCTTTTAAAACGAGCCTGGACGAGTCTTTATATAGTGCTGGAGACGTTTCTGGAAACTGCCATAATTACAAAACTGCCACTGGACCCGGAACCGCCTCGGAATACACGCTGTCTGCGTATATACTCAGGGGCTGCGTATATACTCAGGGGCTGCGTATATACTCAGGCAGCAACATTTTCCGAGTCCTATTTTCTCCATGTCTGCGTATATACGCAGCCTGTCTGCGTATATACGCGGAAAGGGACATGCCGTCTTCGTTTTCTCTCTCCTCTTGTGCGTACGAATCTCCTGTGTGCATGTGAAACCCCCTGGAAAGATTGCTGACCGAATTGGGACGCCAAAATCCCGACTCGACTTCCGAGAACCCGGCCCCGGTGCCAAATGACCAAAATACCCCTAGGTCAGAATTGTCCTGAAAATCGTCACGAACCTGAAATAGCTGCTCACGACTCCGTGAACCGGTAACCGGGACTCCTTACTCTGACGTGGCCTTCCGGGACCCACACTTGACGGGAGTCGGTTTTTTCGGCCGGACTCCGTTTCAGCATTATAACCTGTTTTCGGAAAGCCCTTGACGTCTCCGTTCTTCTGCCCCTGGTTTCACTTCAAAATTCCAAGTCAAGCTCAAGATATCGTCAACCGAGCGCATCCCGGTCATTCTCGGTTTTAGCGTTTTCTGCTTTCTCGGTCGTTTTTCACTGCCCGTTTCTCCTCCAGTCTTTCTGTTTTCAATTCCACTCTCCTTGTTACCAGTCTTGGTCAAATCCTGTCCCGAGCATTTTCTGCACGTTTCCCGAGGCAAACCTGGTTTTGTCTTGGCACGCATCCCAATGCACTTCCCGAACCTGTTCCTGTAAAGACAACATGAACAAACCCGTGATCATATCTCGAAATGCGTGAAATAAGCAGAAATTTATGAAGGGCAAATAAACATCTCATTCCTAAAATCGAGGCTTTCTGACTGTGAATTCTGGCTAAAACACGGCTTTCCAACACAAAGGCACATCAATTCAGGCTAAATGATAACCCTTATTTGGGCGTTATCAGAGGGGGTTTCCATTTATTTGCATTGTTGTTGTCATGAAGTCTCTTCATCATCTCCTCTCTTTCCTCAGCTTTGTGAAAGTGTTCATTATAATCTTCAATAAATTTGAGCCTGTTCCTTTCCACATAGTGTATGCTATTCACTTCCCATGGATCTAACCAAGTTTGGTTCTTGTGCCTCCAAAAGCCTTCAAGAAGAAACTGCAGCCAAGATATCCACTTTAAAACCATTTCTGAACTCATTCTTCAAATCTCTAAACAGCAAGATCATCCATTTCTTCAAGCTTAGATGGGTCATCATTTAAGTTCTAATCCCCAACAATAAGAACCAGAAAGCTCTTGGTAAACTGCAGTGAAATAATGAGTGGAGGACATCTTCTTCACGAAGGCTACAAGTTGGGAACAGGACATTACCAGTTCTCAGTCTGCTATTGATGTTGTTCCTGGTGGGTATGGAATTAGAGCACATTCTCCACAAGAACATCTTGAGTCTATTATGAATTTTCGACTCCCAAATACATCTCCACATTTCCTTGATTTCTTCACTTACTCGGATCTTCTCCTCCATAAGTTTCTGATATACAAATTTGGCAGTAATTCCTCCTCTTTGTTATCCATACAGACCCATTGATCTTCAGTTTGACTCATGGGATCACTCCTCCAGCTTCTGTCCTCCCAATTAATTAAATCACACACCAGTTTTGGAGCTCTTTCCAAGTCATCGGGAGGTTTTGGTTTATTGGCTTCCAAGTTAGGCACCCAATGGTCAAGCCAAATGTTGATTTTATCTCCTTTACCAACAGCTTTAATAGCCACTTTTTCAATATTGTCTCTGCACTTTAGCAAGCCTTTCCAGAAATAGGAATCCCCAGTCTTTACTTCAACTTTTTCAAAACTTAGAACTTTATATTATTTCTTCTTCAACAAATTAACCCACAAAGCATCATCATCTTTCCACATTTGCCAAGCTAATTTTGAGACAAGAGCTTTATTATAATTTTCAGCATCTCTAAAGCCTAAACCACCACAGTCTTTTTTTTGGTAGAGAGAGCTCCAACTCTTATAATGAATTTTCCTTTTCCCATCAGTGTCTCCCGACCAAAAATTTGCTGCTTTAGAATCAAACATATTGAGAACATTTTTGGGTAGTATGAAGGTAGACATTAGATATGAAGGGATAGCACTTACAGTGTTCTTGAGGAGAACTGATTTACTAGCAAATGCTAGCATTCTCCATAACTTGACTGAATTGCAACTTTTTTGATCTCTGTTGTATGATTGGAAGTCCCAAATAGATAAAATCCTTTTTCCCTTTTCTAACTTGCAGTTGAGTCTTCACCTTCCTTCTAAGAGATCCATCCACATTAGCACTAAAGAACACTGCAGACTTCACCTTATTCACTTTCCGACCTGATATTTGTTCATAAAGTTGGATACACAGATTAAGGTATTTAGCTTCCTCTTCATTTGCCTTGTCCATCATTAAAAGGTCATCTGCAAACATAAGGTGTGTGATAGACTAGATGAAATGTGTGCTATAAATCTCTACCCTTCAGCGTTTGACAATGTGGGGTTTGCCAATTAAGCTTTGCGAAGAGTTTCGAAGGCTAGAGATTTGAGTTTGCATGAAGAGAACCACGAGTAACATGTTGTGGAATTTGATGATAGTAATGGAAATCTACGTAGATAAAAAGGAAAATAGAAAGATGGTGCTTTCGAACAAAAGATCGAGGAGAAAATCAACATGGGCGAAGAACTCGATTTCAAAGTGAAGAAAGATGATAGGGTAAATTTAAGGAAAGATGGTGTGTACTAATGAAATGTGCGGGTGTAACAGAGAAGATTATGAAGGAAACTCATAACACACCATAATCGGTACATCCAGGAAAAGACAAGTTATACAAGGATTTGAACAGTAATTCTGGTGGAAAGATATGAAGAAGAAAAATAGTTGATTTTGTCAAAAGGAACTTACGGTGTTTGACTTGTCAAAATGTCAGGCTCAAGCACAAGAGACGAGGCGAGATATTGCAATAATTGGAGGTTGGAAATGGGACTCCGTCTCAATAGAATTTGTTACAGCTTTACCTGCTTCAACGAATGGGTTGATCCAGATCTGGATGGTAGTCGATTGACTGGAAAAGACGACCGGATTCAATTATGTGAAGGACACGTGAAACATGGAAAAGATGGAAGACGCATACATCAAGAATGCGAGAGAGAAATAGCTTAAGTTAAACCCAATCGGAAACTGAAAATCGAGGGAGAAATTGCCGGGTTCGAAATGGAATGTCGATGGACAAATTGATTTCATGGGTATTTGGCTTGATTGTCGCGGATTGGGACGGAAATCGGGAGAAGAGAGGTCAAACTCGAGTCTTGCCGTGGGTATTGCCAGAAAACTTGCAGAGAAAAAACTCTCTGCTCAAAAATTGAGTTGGGGAAGAAGGTGTTAGGAGGAATTGTAAGATGTGGCGGGTGCACCACTTAACGCGGTGGTTCGCTACGTAAAAGTTAAATAAAAACTACACTTTTTGACACGTTAAAAACGTTACCTGACCCGTTACACGTCACTAACAATTATACCCACAACTAACTAAAAAAAATCATCTTACAATAAAAAATACTTTTGATAAAAATAAAAAAATAATAATAATAACAACAATAATAATAATAACACTAATAATAATAGTAATAGTGACACTAACAATGATAATAGTAATAGGAAGAAGACTTCTTAATGAAAGAAACAAAATGTCTTTTTGTTAAGACTAATAATATTAGACATAGTAGTAGTTGTAGTAATAGTAGTAGTAGTAGTAACAACAGCAACAACAACAACAACAACAACAACAACAACAACAATAATAATAATAATAATAATAATAATAATAATAATAATAATAATAATAATAATAATAATAATATAATAGTAATAATAATAATAATGTGAAAACAAACTATTTAGTAAAGGAAAATAATTTTATAAATCTCAAATAGTGGCCCAGAAAATTCGTTAAACTCCCAAAAATACCCCCAAAAATTATCGGGGTATTACATCACATCTCCCTTAAAACAAAGCTTCATCCCCGAAGCTTAAAGTAAAACGAATCTTCCCATGCAAGTATAAATCGAATCGACCAAGCATAAACAAATCACCTAATGCAATTATGCAGTTCTAATGTGCACATATAATAAGACAACGCATGTAATTAAATGTAGGGCTGTTAAATCACATCTCCCTTAAAAGGAGTGACGTCCCCGTCACTCGACTCTCAGCTGGTCGAAGAGGTGTGGGTAAGGGATAGATCAAGTTCGACAGGCTTAAAATCGAGGATATGACTCGGGTTAGGAATATAAGCTTTCAGTTGGGACATGAAAGACGTTATGGACTCTGCCTACTACAAACGCTGAAGGGTAGGATGACGTCAGCACATGTGTTAACGTTACCTAATGAAGGATGAGAATTTGAAGTCCATAGTGATGCATTCAAGCATGGGCTAGGATGTGTTTTAATGCAAAGAAAAACTGGCAAGGTGATCGCTTATGCTTCTAGGCAACAAAAGTCTTATGACAAGAATTACCTTGCTCATGATTTGAAGTTGGCAGCCAAAGTGTTTGCACTGAAGATCAGGAGGCATTATTTCAACGGTACAACTTGTAAGATCTTTACAGATGGCAAGAGCCTGAAGTACATATTCACCCAGGAGGAGTTGAATATGTGCCAAAGAAGGTTGCTAGAGTTAGTGAAGGCTACGACATCAAGATCGAATACAACGAAGGAAAAACTAATGTAGTAGCGGATGCATTGAGCTGGAAGACGAATCATACGATAAAAACAATGTGGGGTTTGCCAATTAAGCTTTGCGAAGAGTTTCGAAGGCTAGAGATTTGAGTTTGCATGAAGAGAACCACGAGTAACATGCTGTGGAATTTGACGATAGTAATGGAAATCTACGTAGATAAAAAGGAAAATAGAAAGATGGTGCTTTCGAACAAAAGATCGAGGAGAAAATCAACATGGGCGAAGAACTCGATTTCAAAGTGGAGAAAGATGGTAGGGTAAATTTAAGGAAAGATGGTGTGTACTAATGAAATGTGCGGGTGTAACAGAGAAGATTATGAAGGAAACTCATAACACACCATAATCGGTACATCCAAGAAAAGACAAGTTATACAAGGATTTGAACAGTAATTCTGGTGGAAAGATATGAAGAAGGAAAATAGTTGATTTTGTCAAAAGGAACTTTCGGTGTTTGACTTGTCAAAATGTCAGGCTCAAGCACAAGAGACCAGGCGAGATATTGCAATAATTGGAGGTTGGAAATGGGACTCCGTCTCAATAGAATTTGTTACAGCTTTACCTGCTTCAACGAATGGGTTGATCCAGATCTGGATGGTAGTCGATTGACTGGAAAAGACGACCGGATTCAATTATGTGAAGGACACGTGAAACATGGAAAAGATGGAAGACGCATACATCAAGAATGTGGTAAGACGACACAGAGTACTTAGCTCGAATATTTCAGATAGAGATTCAAACTTCATATCACATTTCAGGAAGGATTTACAAAAGAACATTGGCACCGAGCTAAGTTTGAGCACAACATTCCACCCAGCTACGGATTGAAAGACAAAAAGGACGATTCAGACGGTGGCAGACATGCTAAGAGCTGGAATTTTGGGACTTGGAGGTTCATGGATGGACAAGTTACCACTAATCGAATTTTCTTATAACAAGAGCTACCATGATAGCTTAGGGATGGCATTCTATGAAGCAATGCACGAGAGGAAGTGTAGGACACTACTGTGTTGGCGCGACAAAAGCGTAACGGTTATACTTTGACCAAAATTTGATCGAGGACTCGACAAACCAGATTTGGATGGTTCAGCAAGGGATGAAGGCAGTCAAGAGTCTAATGTGGATTTGAAGGAAAGACCATTTGAGTTCAAAGTTGGCGATAAAGTGTTCCCGAGGGTTCCGCTTACAAAGGGGTTTTGTGTTTAATCAGAAAGGAAAGCTGAGCGCCAAGTTTATCGGACCATACAAATTACTGGATCTTATAGGAGAGGTTCATAAGTCTTCACATCTGAGAGGGTGGTTAGGGTTGACACTAGTTGGAATTTGGGTCCACTGCTTATACCCCTATAGGATAGACGTTCACCTTTCGGGTCCATGGAATCTAACTTTTGGTTGGCACACTCTATGGTTGGTTCGTTTTTGCTAAGCCCGTCCATACTTAAGATAATATCTAGGTTACCAAGATCGAAAAGAATCAGATAAAAAGGTAGTTTGGCCCTTTAGACTTCTAGGTTGACTTCAAGGTATATGGTATTACAAGGTATGAATTCTCCACTAAGCGCAGAGATGAAGATAGATATTTGTGTAGGGGTTGGTAAGTCTATCTTCTTAGCAAGGTAGATGATATGAAGTAAAGAATCTATTCCAGTCCACATAAATGCACCACATAAGTTTTCAACAAGTAAACATTTATTGATCCACCCATCAAATAATCCACATGAAAATTTAAATGATAGAAGAAACAACTCAATCCCAAAAGTAAATATCAAAACAAAAAGTAAGCTAAGCGTTCACTCTCGTGATAAAAACAATGCAATAAACGATGACCCTAAGGGTGGGATGGGCGTGGAACTACTCCTTGTCATCAGTGGTGAACATGAGCTCGATATGAGCAGCGTCAATCTCAATCTCTTCCACCTCATTGTTTTCTCCGTGTTCTATCTCGTCAATCTCATCAATCTCATCGGCATCCCAACCTATGAACTTCTCCTGTGCGTTCTCATCTTGGTTTCAACTGGGTTTAGCTCATCTCCTCGGTCCTCGTCTAAGTCCATTTTTAGAAAGGAGAGAAGAGGTGTCTCGGAAGTGTTCTAGACCGCGTATTACACTCATATCTCAACGAAATTAAACTTAAACAATTTAAAGAAATTATGTAACATGAATAAACTAACTAATTAACAAGTTGCGGTCACATAGCAATTTATCCCTTCAAGAATAATAGGGACTAGCAATTAATCACATAACACACTTAGGAACTTAGAAGGAAAACACGGCTACGCTAACCCACATCCCCGGCTTGGTTAGTTTTAATTCTAGTTTTAGTTATCCTATGTCCATTTTAAATGTTGAAAAGCTTCCAATTATAATTAATCTTTATTAAATGGAAATCGAAAAGTCGCACTAGCGTTGGAACCGTCGGCTCTGATACCATCTATAACAACCCGGATCCTACGGTTCCTGCTAGTTCGACTTAACGATAATCCAAATGATACTTTGTTGAAATAAAAGGAGGAAACCTCCAACAATTTTGTACAGGAATAATAAAACATTGTTTGAATCCAAAAGAAATAACTAATAAAATATGTGTTCTAGTCAATCCTACTCTTTGACTTGTGTGCGCGTTCCACCCCAGCTAGCTTAGTCAAACCAGCGGTTTTAAAATAGCAAAAGCCGACGCAGCAAAATATTTTATCAGTAAAAACTGAGTAAGATTATACCACAACACGTAAAGACAGAGTTTTTGGCTAACACGAGAATATACACAGTAACAATAAGCAGTAACCACATTTTTATTCTTTTATTTGGTTGAGGCATATCCACGAGCCCCAACATGTACGGTGTGGACAGAGAGGTCACGATGGAATAATAATAAAGTAGGGTACTTCTACGGGATATCACAGTCCATCCCGATTCTCCCTAAAGAACTAGTGAGACCTTAAGTGTCGACACCCCTATACAGTCGTGACATAAACATGTATAGGTAGTACTCCTAGTTTTCACAGCAAATAAGAGGGTACAATGCCCTAGGGAAATCACACAATGGTGTTCCCGGCCTTAGCCTTCACGCGCATCCTCTGTACACCGTTCCCAATTCTATTATCGTACACTTATTGTTCATTGTTTCACGAGGGTAATAAATCACAATTTTGAAATAGTGACCACATGCTTCTCAAATCGTTCGAAATAAAACGCTAGAAGAGTTCAAAGTATTGTAAAGCGGAAATTGAATTTACAGTTTGAGATAACGCACACGAAACAGCACATTTTGATATTTAAAGATGTTGTGCATATAACTTACCTGATAATGGAGAAAGTTTGTCACACATAATCAAGCACGAAAATCTAGTGGTAGGGGTCCTCAACGAATTCGTCTCCTACGAGCTCGGAATCTACAATAGTAATTATTCTTAATCAATACTTTGCTAGCACATACCACACATAAAAAGTCATATATGCAATGCAAGTGCAATCCCCATAATCTCCCAAAACTTCAATATATTAACTATAAACATAAGTTTAAAAACTAATATGATATATAGAATAATTTGTTATAAATATAAAAAAAAAAAAGAAAAAAAGAAAATACAAGGAGCTTTAATATTATGGAAAGATTTACGTTATATAAAAAGGTAGCTATTTTAATTTAAAGTATAGGGTATTAAAAGGGTACTTTTATTAAGAGTTAAAGACCCACCTATTTCTTATTGTAAAATTTATATTAATGAAAGCAAGGTTAGAACTCATTTTCTGACGCACAAAATAAGGCTAATTAGTTGATAAGAAAATATAATATAAATATTATACATATGTATAAACAAAGATACCATTTTAACATTTATAAAGATATATGCTAATTTTTAGAAATATTTTTAGTATATTTGATAAGGTATAAGAAAAGTACTGCCTTAATTTTTATTACAAAACAAAACTTAACTAGCATCTATATGAAATAAACATTTTTGTAAAAGACACTAAGCCCCCTTTACATTCATAACCAGATTACAAAAGGACAACTTCACCCCCTCTAGTTTCACGACACACAAATAACTCCCCAAATGCAATTAACCTTTCGATTTTACTCTCTTCTTTACTTTGAACTTACTGTAACATTGCAAACAAACAAACCCACAAAGAATTTGATTCACATGACAATTTGTGATCAATTGGTGACAAAAGGGAAAGAAGGGAATCTCTGTTTACCAATTGAAGGAGTACAAACAGAGGAAGACTCCGGCAAAAATTAAAGCAATCCGACACTATTGTTGGGTTCGCCGGAAAAGAGAGAGAACGGACGGTGGTGGCGATGACGATTCGATCAGAGGAGGACGGCGACGGGCAGAGGGCCGGCGTCGCTGGTGCTGGGTCGGCCCGGTTCGGCGGCGTCGTCGGGCGCTGGGTCGGCCTGGTTCGGCGGCGTCGCCGGCTGGGTTCGCCGGCGGTTCTGGGCTTCGGGCCTGGTTCCGTCGGCGTTGGTTCGTCGGCAACGCAGAGCAGAGAGGCAGAGAGAGTGAGTGACGAGAGAGAGAGAGAGAACAGAGCGTGAGAGAGAGGCTGAGAGAGAGAGGGAGAGAGATGCGAGAGAGAAATAGCTTAAGTTAAACCCAATCGGAAACTGAAAATCGAGGGAGAAATTGCCGGGTTCGAAATGGAATTTCGATGGACAAATTGATTTCATGGGTATTTGGCTTGATTGTCGCGGATTGGGACGGAAATCGGGAGAAGAGAGGTCAAACTCGAGTCTTGCCGTGGGTATTGCCAGAAAACTTGCAGAGAAAAAACTCTCTGCTCAAAAATTGAGTTGGGGAAGAAGGTGTTAGGAGGAATTGTAAGATGTGGCGGGTGCACCACTTAACGCGGTGGTTCGCTACGTAAAAGTTAAATAAAAACTACACTTTTTGACACGTTAAAAACGTTACCTGACCCGTTACACGTCACTAACAATTATACCCACAACTAACTAAAAAAAATTATCTTACAATAAAAAATACTTTTGATAAAAATAAAAAAATAATAATAATAACAATAATAATAATAATAATAATAATAACACTAATAATAATAGTAATAGTGACACTAACAATGATAATAGTAATAGGAAGAAGACTTCTTAATGAAAGAAATAAAATGTCTTTTTGTTAAGACTAATAATATTAGACATAGTAGTAGTTGTAGTAATAGTAGTAGTAGTAGTAGTAACAACAGCAACAACAACAACAACAACAACAACAATAATAATAATAATAATAATAATAATAATAATAATAATAATAATAATAATAATAATAATAATAATAATAATTATGTGAAAACAAACTATTTAGTAAAGGAAAATAATTTTATAAATCTCAAATAGTGGCCCAGAAAATTAGTTAAACTCCCAAAAATACCCCCGAAAATTATCGGGGTATTACATCACATCTCCCTTAAAACAAAGCTTCGTCCCCGAAGCTTAAAGTAAAACGAATCTTCCCATGCAAGTATAAATCGAATCGACCAAGCATAAACAAATCACCTAATGCAATTATGCAGTTCTAATGTGCACATATAATAAGACAACGCATGTAATTAAATGTAGGGCTGTTAAATCACATCTCCCTTAAAAGGAGTGACGTCCCCGTCACTCGACTCTCAGCTGGTCGAAGAGGTGTGGGTAAGGGATAGATCAAGTTCGACATGCTCGAAATCGAGGATATGACTCGGGTTAGGAATATAAGCTTTCAGTTGGGACATGAAAGACGTAATGGACTCTGCCTACTACAAACGCTGAAGGGTAGGATGACGTCAGCACATGTGTTAACGTTACCTAATGAAGGATGAGAATTTGAAGTCCATAGTGATGCATTCAAGCATGGGCTAGGATGTGTTTTAATGCAAAGAAAAACTGGCAAGGTGATCGCTTATGCTTCTAGGCAACAAAAGTCTTATGACAAGAATTACCCTGCTCATGATTTGAAGTTGGCAGCCAAAGTGTTTGCACTGAAGATCAGGAGGCATTATTTCAACGGTACGACTTGTAAGATCTTTACAGATGGCAAGAGCCTGAATTACATATTCACCCAGGAGGAGTTGAATATGTGCCAAAGAAGGTTGCTAGAGTTAGTGAAGGCTACGACATCAAGATCGAATACAACGAAGTAAAAACTAATGTAGTAGCGGATGCATTGAGCTGGAAGACGAATCATACGATAAAAACAATGTGGGGTTTGCCAATTAAGCTTTGCGAAGAGTTTCGAAGGCTAGAGATTTGAGTTTGCATGAAGAGAACCACGAGTAACATGCTGTGGAATTTGACGATAGTAATGGAAATCTACGTAGATAAAAAGGAAAATAGAAAGATGGTGCTTTCGAACAAAAGATCGAGGAGAAAATCAACATGGGCGAAGAACTCGATTTCAAAGTGGAGAAAGATGGTAGGGTAAATTTAAGGAAAGATGGTGTGTACTAATGAAATGTGCGGGTGTAACAGAGAAGATTATGAAGGAAACTCATAACACACCATAATCGGTACATTAGGAAAAGACAAGTTATACAAGGATTTGAACAGTAATTCTGGTGGAAAGATATGAAGAAGGAAAATAGTTGATTTTGTCAAAAGGAACTTTCGGTGTTTGACTTGTCAAAATGTCAGGCTCAAGCACAAGAGACCAGGCGAGATATTGCAATAATTGGAGGTTGGAAATGGGACTCCGTCTCAATAGAATTTGTTACAGCTTTACCTGCTTCAACGAATGGGTTGATCCAGATCTGGATGGTAGTCGATTGACTGGAAAAGACGACCGGATTCAATTATGTGAAGGACACGTGAAACATGGAAAAGATGGAAGACGCATACATCAAGAATGTGGTAAGACGACACAGAGTACTTAGCTCGAATATTTCAGATAGAGATTCAAACTTCATATCACATTTCAGGAAGGATTTACAAAAGAACATTGGCACCGAGCTAAGTTTGAGCACAACATTCCACCCAGCTACGGATTGAAAGACAAAAAGGACGATTCAGACGGTGGCAGACATGCTAAGAGCTGGAATTTTGGGACTTGGAGGTTCATGGATGGACAAGTTACCACTAATCGAATTTTCTTATAACAAGAGCTACCATGATAGCTTAGGGATGGCATTCTATGAAGCAATGCACGAGAGGAAGTGTAGGACACTACTGTGTTGGCGCGACAAAAGCGTAACGGTTATACTTTGACCAAAATTTGATCGAGGACTCGACAAACCAGATTTGGATGGTTCAGCAAGGGATGAAGGCAGTCAAGAGTCTAATGTGGATTTGAAGGAAAGACCATTTGAGTTCAAAGTTGGCGATAAAGTGTTCCCGAGGGTTCCGCTTACAAAGGGGTTTTGTGTTTAATCAGAAAGGAAAGCTGAGCGCCAAGTTTATCGGACCATACAAATTACTGGATCTTATAGGAGAGGTTCATAAGTCTTCACATCTGAGAGGGTGGTTAGGGTTGACACTAGTTGGAATTTGGGTCCACTGCTTATACCCCTATAGGATAGACGTTCACCTTTCGGGTCCATGGAATCTAACTTTTGGTTGGCACACTCTATGGTTGGTTCGTTTTTGCTAAGCCCGTCCATACTTAAGATAATATCTAGGTTACCAAGATCGAAAAGAATCAGATAAAAAGGTAGTTTGGCCCTTTAGACTTCTAGGTTGACTTCAAGGTATATGGTATTACAAGGTATGAATTCTCCACTAAGCGCAGAGATGAAGATAGATATTTGGGTAGGGGTTGGTAAGTCTATCTTCTTAGCAAGGTAGATGATATGAAGTAAAGAATCTATTCCAGTCCACATAAATGCACCACATAAGTTTTCAACAAGTAAACATTTATTGATCCACCCATCAAATAATCCACATGAAAATTTAAATGATAGAAGAAACAACTCAATCCCAAAAGTAAATATCAAAACACAAAGTAAGCTAAGCGTTCACTCTCGTGATAAAATCAATGCAATAAACGATGACCCTAAGGGTGGGATGGGCGTGGAACTACTCCTTGTCATCAGTGGTGACCATGAGCTCGATATGAGCAGCGTCAATCTCAATCTCTTCCACCTCATTGTTTTCTCCGTGTTCTATCTCGTCAATCTCATCAATCTCATCGGCATCCCAACCTATGAACTTCTCCTGTGCGTTCTCATCTTGGTTTCAACTGGGTTTAGCTCATCTCCTCGGTCCTCGTCTAAGTCCATTTTTAGAAAGGAGAGAAGAGGTGTCTCGGAAGTGTTCTAGACCGCGTATTACACTCATATCTCAACGAAATTAAACTTAAACAATTTAAAGAAATTATGTAACATGAATAAACTAACTAATTAACAAGTTGCGGTCACATAGCAATTTATCCCTTCAAGAATAATAGGGACTAGCAATTAATCACATAACACACTTAGGAACTTAGAAGGAAAACACGGCTACGCTAACCCACATCCCCGGCTTGGTTAGTTTTAATTCTAGTTTTAGTTATCCTATGTCCATTTTAAATGTTGAAAAGCTTCCAATTATAATTAATCTTTATTAAATGGAAATCGAAAAGTCGCACTAGCGTTGGAACCGTCGGCTCTGATACCATCTATAACAACCCGGATCCTACGGTTCCTGCTAGTTCGACTTAACGATAATCCAAATGATACTTTGTTGAAATAAAAGGAGGAAACCTCCAACAATTTTGTACAGGAATAATAAAACATTGTTTGAATCCAAAAGAAATAACTAATAAAATATGTGTTCTAGTCAATCCTACTCTTTGACTTGTGTGCGCGTTCCACCCCAGCTAGCTTAGTCAAACCAGCGGTTTTAAAATAGCAAAAGCCGACGCAGCAAAATATTTTATCAGTAAAAACTGAGTAAGATTATACCACAACACGTAAAGACAGAGTTTTTGGCTAACACGAGAATATACACAGTAACAATAAGCAGTAACCACATTTTTATTCTTTTATTTGGTTGAGGCATATCCACGAGCCCCAACATGTACGGTGTGGACAGAGAGGTCACGATGGAATAATAATAAAGTAGGGTACTTCTACGGGATATCACAGTCCATCCCGATTCTCCCTAAAGAACTAGTGAGACCTTAAGTGTCGACACCCCTATACAGTCGTGACATAAACATGTATAGGTAGTACTCCTAGTTTTCACAGCAAATAAGAGGGTACAATGCCCTAGGGAAATCACACAATGGTGTTCCCGGCCTTAGCCTTCACGCGCATCCTCTGTACACCGTTCCCAATTCTATTATCGTACACTTATTGTTCATTGTTTCACGAGGGTAATAAATCACAATTTTGAAATAGTGACCACATGCTTCTCAAATCGTTCGAAATAAAACGCTAGAAGAGTTCAAAGTATTGTAAAGCGGAAATTGAATTTACAGTTTGAGATAACGCACACGAAACAGCACATTTTGATATTTAAAGATGTTGTGCATATAACTTACCTGATAATGGAGAAAGTTTGTCACACATAATCAAGCACGAAAATCTAGTGGTAGGGGTCCTCAACGAATTCGTCTCCTACGAGCTCGGAATCTACAATAGTAATTATTCTTAATCAATACTTTGCTAGCACATACCACACATAAAAAGTCATATATGCAATGCAAGTGCAATCCCCATAATCTCCCAAAACTTCAATATATTAACTATAAACATAAGTTTAAAAACTAATATGATATATAGAATAATTTGTTATAAATATAAAAAAAAAAAAGAAAAAAAGAAAATACAAGGAGCTTTAATATTATGGAAAGATTTACGTTATATAAAAAGGTAGCTATTTTAATTTAAAGTATAGGGTATTAAAAGGGTACTTTTATTAAGAGTTAAAGACCCACCTATTTCTTATTGTAAAATTTATATTAATGAAAGCAAGGTTAGAACTCATTTTCTGACGCACAAAATAAGGCTAATTAGTTGATAAGAAAATATAATATAAATATTATACATATGTATAAACAAAGATACCATTTTAACATTTATAAAGATATATGCTAATTTTTAGAAATATTTTTAGTATATTTGATAAGGTATAAGAAAAGTACTGCCTTAATTTTTATTACAAAACAAAACTTAACTAGCATCTATATGAAATAAACATTTTTGTAAAAGACACTAAGCCCCCTTTACATTCATAACCAGATTACAAAAGGACAACTTCACCCCCTCTAGTTTCACGACACACAAATAACTCCCCAAATGCAATTAACCTTTCGATTTTACTCTCTTCTTTACTTTGAACTTACTGTAACATTGCAAACAAACAAACCCACAAAGAATTTGATTCACATGACAATTTGTGATCAATTGGTGACAAAAGGGAAAGAAGGGAATCTCTGTTTACCAATTGAAGGAGTACAAACAGAGGAAGACTCCGGCAAAAATTAAAGCAATCCGACACTATTGTTGGGTTCGCCGGAAAAGAGAGAGAACGGACGGTGGTGGCGATGACGATTCGATCAGAGGAGGACGGCGACGGGCAGAGGGCCGGCGTCGCTGGTGCTGGGTCGGCCCGGTTCGGCGGCGTCGTCGGGCGCTGGGTCGGCCTGGTTCGGCGGCGTCGCCGGCTGGGTTCGCCGGCGGTTCTGGGCTTCGGGCCTGGTTCCGTCGGCGTTGGTTCGTCGGCAACGCAAAGCAGAGAGGCAGAGAGAGTGAGTGACGAGAGAGAGAGAGAGAACAGAGCGTGAGAGAGAGGCTGAGAGAGAGAGGGAGAGAGATGCGAGAGAGAGATAGCTTAAGTTAAACCCAATCGGAAACTGAAAATCGAGGGAGAAATTGCCGGGTTCGAAATGGAATGTCGATGGACAAATTGATTTCATGGGTATTTGGCTTGATTGTCGCGGATTGGGATGGAAATCGGGAGAAGAGAGGTCAAACTCGAGTCTTGCCGTGGGTATTGCCAGAAAACTTGCAGAGAAAAAACTCTCTGCTCAAAAATTGAGTTGGGGAAGAAGGTGTTAGGAGGAATTGTAAGATGTGGCGGGTGCACCACTTAACGCGGTGGTTCGCTACGTAAAAGTTAAATAAAAACTACACTTTTTGACACGTTAAAAACGTTACCTGACCCGTTACACGTCACTAACAATTATACCCACAACTAACTAAAAAAAATCATCTTACAATAAAAAATACTTTTGATAAAAATAAAAAAAAAATAATAATAACAATAATAATAATAATAACACTAATAATAATAGTAATAGTGACACTAACAATGATAATAGTAATAGGAAGAAGACTTCTTAATGAAAGAAACAAAATGTCTTTTTGTTAAGACTAATAATATTAGACATAGTAGTAGTTGTAGTAATAGTAGTAGTAGTAGTAGTAACAACAGCAACAACAACAACAACAACAACAATAATAATAATAATAATAATAATAATAATAATAATAATAATAATAATAATAATGTGAAAACAAACTATTTAGTAAAGGAAAATAATTTTATAAATCTCAAATAGTGGCCCAGAAAATTCGTTAAACTCCCAAAAATACCCCCGAAAATTATCGGGGTATTACATCACATCTCCGTTAAAACAAAGCTTCGTCCCCGAAGCTTAAAGTAAAACGAATCTTCCCATGCAAGTATAAATCGAATCGACCAAGCATAAACAAATCACCTAATGCAATTATGCAGTTCTAATGTGCACATATAATAAGACAACGCATGTAATTAAACGTAGGGCTGTTAAATCACATCTCCCTTAAAAGGAGTGACGTCCCCGTCACTCGACTCTCAGCTGGTCGAAGAGGTGTGGGTAAGGGATAGATCAAGTTCGACAGGCTCGAAATCGAGGATATGACTCGGGTTAGGAATATAAGCTTTCAGTTGGGACATGAAAGACGTTATGGACTCTGCCTACTACAAACGCTGAAGGGTAGGATGACGTCAGCACATGTGTTAACGTTACCTAATGAAGGATGAGAATTTGAAGTCCATAGTGATGCATTCAAGCATGGGCTAGGATGTGTTTTAATGCAAAGAAAAACTGGCAAGGTGATCGCTTATGCTTCTAGGCAACAAAAGTCTTATGACAAGAATTACCCCGCTCATGATTTGAAGTTGGCAGCCAAAGTGTTTGCACTGAAGATCAGGAGGCATTATTTCAACGGTACGACTTGTAAGATCTTTACAGATGGCAAGAGCCTGAAGTACATATTCACCCAGGAGGAGTTGAATATGTGCCAAAGAAGGTTGCTAGAGTTAGTGAAGGCTACGACATCAAGATCGAATACAACGAAGGAAAAACTAATGTAGTAGCGGATGCATTGAGCTGGAAGACGAATCATACGATAAAAACAATGTGGGGTTTGCCAATTAAGCTTTGCGAAGAGTTTCGAAGGCTAGAGATTTGAGTTTGCATGAAGAGAACCACGAGTAACATGCTGTGGAATTTGACGATAGTAATGGAAATCTACGTAGATAAAAAGGAAAATAGAAAGATGGTGCTTTCGAACAAAATATCGAGGAGAAAATCAACATGGGCGAAGAACTCGATTTCAAAGTGGAGAAAGATGGTAGGGTAAATTTAAGGAAAGATGGTGTGTACTAATGAAATGTGCGGGTGTAACAGAGAAGATTATGAAGGAAACTCATAACACACCATAATCGGTACATCAGGAAAAGACAAGTTATACAAGGATTTGAACAGTAATTCTGGTGGAAAGATATGAAGAAGGAAAATAGTTGATTTTGTCAAAAGGAACTTTCGGTGTTTGACTTGTCAAAATGTCAGGCTCAAGCACAAGAGACCAGGCGAGATATTGCAATAATTGGAGGTTGGAAATGGGACTCCGTCTCAATAGAATTTGTTACAGCTTTACCTGCTTCAACGAATGGGTTGATCCAGATCTGGATGGTAGTCGATTGACTGGAAAAGACGACCGGATTCAATTATGTGAAGGACACGTGAAACATGGAAAAGATGGAAGACGCATACATCAAGAATGTGGTAAGACGACACAGAGTACTTAGCTCGAATATTTCAGATAGAGATTCAAACTTCATATCACATTTCAGGAAGGATTTACAAAAGAACATTGGCACCGAGCTAAGTTTGAGCACAACATTCCACCCAGCTACGGATTGAAAGACAACAAGGACGATTCAGACGGTGGCAGACATGCTAAGAGCTGGAATTTTGGGACTTGGAGGTTCATGGATGGACAAGTTACCACTAATCGAATTTTATTATAACAAGAGCTACCATGATAGCTTAGGGATGGCATTCTATGAAGCAATGCACGAGAGGAAGTGTAGGACACTACTGTGTTGGCGCGACAAAAGCGTAACGGTTATACTTTGACCAAAATTTGATCGAGGACTCGACAAACCAGATTTGGATGGTTCAGCAAGGGATGAAGGCAGTCAAGAGTCTAATGTGGATTTGAAGGAAAGACCATTTGAGTTCAAAGTTGGCGATAAAGTGTTCCCGAGGGTTCCGCTTACAAAGGGGTTTTGTGTTTAATCAGAAAGGAAAGCTGAGCGCCAAGTTTATCGGACCATACAAATTACTGGATCTTATAGGAGAGGTTCATAAGTCTTCACATCTGAGAGGGTGGTTAGGGTTGACACTAGTTGGAATTTGGGTCCACTGCTTATACCCCTATAGGATAGACGTTCACCTTTCGGGTCCATGGAATCTAACTTTTGGTTGGCACACTCTATGGTTGGTTCGTTTTTGCTAAGCCCGTCCATACTTAAGATAATATCTAGGTTACCAAGATCGAAAAGAATCAGATAAAAAGGTAGTTTGGCCCTTTAGACTTCTAGGTTGACTTCAAGGTATATGGTATTACAAGGTATGAATTCTCCACTAAGCGCAGAGATGAAGATAGATATTTGGGTAGGGGTTGGTAAGTCTATCTTCTTAGCAAGGTAGATGATATGAAGTAAAGAATCTATTCCAGTCCACATAAATGCACCACATAAGTTTTCAACAAGTAAACATTTATTGATCCACCCATCAAATAATCCACATGAAAATTTAAATGATAGAAGAAACAACTCAATCCCAAAAGTAAATATCAAAATACAAAGTAAGCTAAGCGTTCACTCTCGTGATAAAAACAATGCAATAAACGATGACCCTAAGGGTGGGATGGGCGTGGAACTACTCCTTGTCATCAGTGGTGACCATGAGCTCGATATGAGCAGCGTCAATCTCAATCTCTTCCACCTCATTGTTTTCTCCGTGTTCTATCTCGTCAATCTCATCAATCTCATCGGCATCCCAACCTATGAACTTCTCATGTGCGTTCTCATCATGGTTTCAACTGGGTTTATCTCATCTCCTCGGTCCTCGTCTAAGTCCATTTTCAGAAAGGAGAGAAGAGGTGTCTCGGAAGTGTTCTAGACCGCGTATACACTCATATCTCAACGAAATTAAACTTAAAAAATTTAAAGAAATTATGTAACATGAATAAACTAACTAATTAACAAGTTGCGGTCACATAGCAATTTATCCCTTCAAGAATAATAGGGATTAGCAATTAATCACATAACACACTTAGGAACTTAGAAGGAAAACACGGCTACGCTAACCCACATCCCCGGCTTGGTTAGTTTTAATTCTAGTTTTAGTTATCCCATGTCCATTTTAAATATTGAAAAGCTTCCAATTATAATTAATCTTTATTAAATGGAAATCGAAAAGTCGCACTAGCGTTGGAACCGTCGGCTCTGATACCATCTATAACAACCCGGATCCTACGGTTCCTGCTAGTTCGACTTAACGATAATCCAAATGATACTTTGTTGAAATAAAAGGAGGAAACCTCCAACAATTTTGTACAGGAATAATAAAACATTGTTTGAATCCAAAAGAAATAACTAATAAAATATGTGTTCTAGTCAATCCTACTCTTTGACTTGTGTGCGCGTTCCACCCCAGCTAGCTTAGTCAAACCTGCGGTTTTAAAATAGCAAAAGCCGACGCAGCAAAATATTTTATCAGTAAAAACTGAGTAAGATTATACCACAACACGTAAAGACAGAGTTTTTGGCTAACACGAGAATATACACAGTAACAATAAGCAGTAACCACATTTTTATTCTTTTATTTGGTTGAGGCATATCCACGAGCCCCAACATGTACGGTGTGGACAGAGAGGTCACGATGGAATAATAATAAAGTAGGGTACTTCTACGGGATATCACAGTCCATCCCGATTCTCCCTAAAGAACTAGTGAGACCTTAAGTGTCGACACCCCTATACAGTCGTGACATAAACATGTATAGGTACGTTTTCACAGCAAATAAGAGGGTACAATGCCCTAGGGAAATCACACAATGGTGTTCCCGGCCTTAGCCTTCACGCGCATCCTCTGTACACCGTTCCCAATTCTATTATCGTACACTTATTGTTCATTGTTTCACGAGGGTAATAAATCACAATTTTGAAATAGTGACCACATGCTTCTCAAATCGTTCGAAATAAAACGCTAGAAGAGTTCAAAGTATTGTAAAGCGGAAATTGAATTTACAGTTTGAGATAACGCACACGAAACAGCACATTTTGATATTTAAAGATGTTGTGCATATAACTTACCTGATAATGGAGAAAGTTTGTCACACATAATCAAGCACGAAAATCTAGTGGTAGGGGTCCTCAACGAATTCGTCTCCTACGAACTCGGAATCTACAATAGTAATTATTCTTAATCAATACTTTGCTAGCACATACTACACATAAAAAGTCATATATGCAATGCAAGTGCAATCCCCATAATCTCCCAAAACTTCAATATATTAACTATAAACATAAGTTTAAAAACTAATATGATATATAGAATAATTTGTTATAAATATAAAAAAAAGAAAAAAAGAAAATACAAGGAGCTTTAATATTTTGGAAAGATTTACGTTATATAAAAAGGTAGCTATTTTAATTTAAAGTATAGGGTATTAAAAGGGTACTTTTATTAAGAGTTAAAGACCCACCTATTTCTTATTATAAAATTTATATTAATGAAAGCAAGGTTAGAACTCATTTTCTGACGCACAAAATAAGGCTAATTAGTTGATAAGAAAATATAATATAAATATTATACATATGTATAAACAAAGATACCATTTTAACATTTATAAAGATATATGCTAATTTTTAGAAATATTTTTAGTATATTTGATAAGGTATAAGAAAAGTACTGCCTTAATTTTTATTACAAAACAAAACTTAACTAGCATCTATATGAAATAAACATTTTTGTAAAAGACACTAAGCCCCCTTTACATTCATAACCAGATTACAAAAGGACAACTTCACCCCCTCTAGTTTCACGACACACAAATAACTCCCCAAATGCAATTAACCTTTCGATTTTACTCTCTTCTTTACTTTGAACTTACTGTAACATTGCAAACAAACAAACCCACAAAGAATTTGATTCACATGACAATTTGTGATCAATTGGTGACAAAAGGGAAAGAAGGGAATCTCTGTTTACCAATTGAAGGAGTACAAACAGAGGAAGACTCCGGCAAAAATTAAAGCAATCCGACACTATTGTTGGGTTCGCCGGAAAAGAGAGAGAACGGACGGTGGTGGCGATGACGATTCGATCAGAGGAGGACGGCGACGGGCAGAGGGCCGGCGTCGCTGGTGCTGGGTCGGCCCGGTTCGGCGGCGTCGTCGGGCGCTGGGTCGGCCTGGTTCGGCGGCGTCGCCGGCTGGGTTCGCCGGCGGTTCTGGGCTTCGGGCCTGGTTCCGTCGGCGTTGGTTCGTCGGCAACGCAGAGCAGAGAGGCAGAGAGAGTGAGTGACGAGAGAGAGAGAGAGAACAGAGCGTGAGAGAGAGGCCGAGAGAGAGAGGGAGAGAGATGCGAGAGAGAAATAGCTTAAGTTAAACCCAATCGGAAACTGAAAATCGAGGGAGAAATTGCCGGGTTCGAAATGGAATGTCGATGGACAAATTGATTTCATGGGTATTTGGCTTGATTGTCGCGGATTGGGACGGAAATCGGGAGAAGAGAGGTCAAACTCGAGTCTTGCCGTGGGTATTGCCAGAAAACTTGCAGAGAAAAAACTCTCTGCTCAAAAATTGAGTTGGGGAAGAAGGTGTTAGGAGGAATTGTAAGATGTGGCGGGTGCACTACTTAACGCGGTGGTTCGCTACGTAAAAGTTAAATAAAAACTACACTTTTTGACACGTTAAAAACGTTACCTGACCCGTTACACGTCACTAACAATTATACCCACAACTAACTAAAAAAAATCATCTTACAAAAAAAAAATACTTTTGATAAAAATAAAAAAATAATAATAATAACAATAATAATAATAATAACACTAATAATAATAGTAATAGTGACACTAACAATGATAATAGTAATAGGAAGAAGACTTCTTAATGAAAGAAACAAAATGTCTTTTTGTTAAGACTAATAATATTAGACATAGTAGTAGTTGTAGTAATAGTAGTAGTAGTAGTAACAACAGCAACAACAACAACAACAACAATAATAATAATAATAATAATAATAATAATAATAATAATAATAATAATAGTAATAATAATAATAATGTGAAAACAAACTATTTAGTAAAGGAAAATAATTTTATAAATCTCAAATAGTGGCCCAGAAAATTCGTTAAACTCCCAAAAATACCCCCAAAAATTATCGGGGTATTACATCACATCTCCCTTAAAACAAAGCTTCGTCCCCGAAGCTTAAAGTAAAACGAATCTTCCCATGCAAGTATAAATCGAATCGACCAAGCATAAACAAATCACCTAATGCAATTATGCAGTTCTAATGTGCACATATAATAAGACAACGCATGTAATTAAATGTAGGGCTGTTAAATCACATCTCCCTTAAAAGGAGTGACGTCCCCGTCACTCGACTCTCAGCTGGTCGAAGAGGTGTGGGTAAGGGATAGATCAAGTTCGACAGGCTCGAAATCGAGGATATGACTCGGGTTAGGAATATAAGCTTTCAGTTGGGACATGAAAGACGTTATGGACTCTGCCTACTACAAACGCTGAAGGGTAGGATGACGTCAGCACATGTGTTAACGTTACCTAATGAAGGATGAGAATTTGAAGTCCATAGTGATGCATTCAAGCATGGGCTAGGATGTGTTTTAATGCAAAGAAAAACTGGCAAGGTGATCGCTTATGCTTCTAGGCAACAAAAGTCTTATGACAAGAATTACCCCGCTCATGATTTGAAGTTGGCAGCCAAAGTGTTTGCACTGAAGATCAGGAGGCATTATTTCAACGGTACGACTTGTAAGATCTTTACAGATGGCAAGAGCCTGAAGTACATATTCACCCAGGAGGAGTTGAATATGTGCCAAAGAAGGTTGCTAGAGTTAGTGAAGGCTACGACATCAAGATCGAATACAACGAAGGAAAAACTAATGTAGTAGCGGATGCATTGAGCTGGAAGACGAATCATACGATAAAAACAATGTGGGGTTTGCCAATTAAGCTTTGCGAAGAGTTTCGAAGGCTAGAGATTTGAGTTTGCATGAAGAGAACCACGAGTAACATGCTGTGGAATTTGACGATAGTAATGGAAATCTACGTAGATAAAAAGGAAAATAGAAAGATGGTGCTTTCGAACAAAAGATCGAGGAGAAAATCAACATGGGCGAAGAACTCGATTTCAAAGTGGAGAAAGATGGTAGGGTAAATTTAAGGAAAGATGGTGTGTACTAATGAAATGTGCGGGTGTAACAGAGAAGATTATGAAGGAAACTCATAACACACCATAATCGGTACATCCAGGAAAAGACAAGTTATACAAGGATTTGAACAGTAATTCTGGTGGAAAGATATGAAGAAGGAAAATAGTTGATTTTGTCAAAAGGAACTTTCGGTGTTTGACTTGTCAAAATGTCAGGCTCAAGCACAAGAGACCAGGCGAGATATTGCAATAATTGGAGGTTGGAAATGGGACTCCGTCTCAATAGAATTTGTTACAGCTTTACCTGCTTCAACGAATGGGTTGATCCAGATCTGGATGGTAGTCGATTGACTGGAAAAGACGACCGGATTCAATTATGTGAAGGACACGTGAAACATGGAAAAGATGGAAGACGCATACATCAAGAATGTGGTAAGACGACACAGAGTACTTAGCTCGAATATTTCAGATAGAGATTCAAACTTCATATCACATTTCAGGAAGGATTTACAAAAGAACATTGGCACCGAGCTAAGTTTGAGCACAACATTCCACCCAGCTACGGATTGAAAGACAAAAAGGACGATTCAGACGGTGGCAGACATGCTAAGAGCTGGAATTTTGGGACTTGGAGGTTCATGGATGGACAAGTTACCACTAATCGAATTTTCTTATAACAAGAGCTACCATGATAGCTTAGGGATGGCATTCTATGAAGCAATGCACGAGAGGAAGTGTAGGACACTACTGTGTTGGCGCGACAAAAGCGTAACGGTTATACTTTGACCAAAATTTGATCGAGGACTCGACAAACCAGATTTGGATGGTTCAGCAAGGGATGAAGGCAGTCAAGAGTCTAATGTGGATTTGAAGGAAAGACCATTTGAGTTCAAAGTTGGCGATAAAGTGTTCCCGAGGGTTCCGCTTACAAAGGGGTTTTGTGTTTAATCAGAAAGGAAAGCTGAGCGCCAAGTTTATCGGACCATACAAATTACTGGATCTTATAGGAGAGGTTCATAAGTCTTCACATCTGAGAGGGTGGTTAGGGTTGACACTAGTTGGAATTTGGGTCCACTGCTTATACCCCTATAGGATAGACGTTCACCTTTCGGGTCCATGGAATCTAACTTTTGGTTGGCACACTCTATGGTTGGTTCGTTTTTGCTAAGCCCGTCCATACTTAAGATAATATCTAGGTTACCAAGATCGAAAAGAATCAGATAAAAAGGTAGTTTGGCCCTTTAGACTTCTAGGTTGACTTCAAGGTATATGGTATTACAAGGTATGAATTCTCCACTAAGCGCAGAGATGAAGATAGATATTTGGGTAGGGGTTGGTAAGTCTATCTTCTTAGCAAGGTAGATGATATGAAGTAAAGAATCTATTCCAGTCCACATAAATGCACCACATAAGTTTTCAACAAGTAAACATTTATTGATCCACCCATCAAATAATCCACATGAAAATTTAAATGATAGAAGAAACAACTCAATCCCAAAAGTAAATATCAAAACACAAAGTAAGCTAAGCGTTCACTCTCGTGATAAAAACAATGCAATAAACGATGACCCTAAGGGTGGGATGGGCGTGGAACTACTCCTTGTCATCAGTGGTGAACATGAGCTCGATATGAGCAGCGTCAATCTCAATCTCTTCCACCTCATTGTTTTCTCCGTGTTCTATCTCGTCAATCTCATCAATCTCATCGGCATCCCAACCTATGAACTTCTCCTGTGCGTTCTCATCTTGGTTTCAACTGGGTTTAGCTCATCTCCTCGGTCCTCGTCTAAGTCCATTTTCAGAAAGGAGAGAAGAGGTGTCTCGGAAGTGTTCTAGACCGCGTATACACTCATATCTCAACGAAATTAAACTTAAACAATTTAAAGAAATTATGTAACATGAATAAACTAACTAATTAACAAGTTGCGGTCACATAGCAATTTATCCCTTCAAAAATAATAGGGATTAGCAATTAATCACATAACACACTTAGGAACTTAGAAGGAAAACACGGCTACGCTAACCCACATCCCCGGCTTGGTTAGTTTTAATTCTAGTTTTAGTTATCCTATGTCCATTTTAAATGTTGAAAAGCTTCCAATTATAATTAATCTTTATTAAATGGAAATCGAAAAGTCGCACTAGCGTTGGAACCGTCGGCTCTGATACCATCTATAACAACCCGGATCCTACGGTTCCTGCTAGTTCGACTTAACGATAATCCAAATGATACTTTGTTGAAATAAAAGGAGGAAACCTCCAACAATTTTGTACAGGAATAATAAAACATTGTTTGAATCCAAAAGAAATAACTAATAAAATGTGTGTTCTAGTCAATCCTACTCTTTGACTTGTGTGCGCGTTCCACCCCAGCTAGCTTAGTCAAACCTGCGGTTTTAAAATAGCAAAAGCCGACGCAGCAAAATATTTTATCAGTAAAAACTGAGTAAGATTATACCACAACACGTAAAGACAGAGTTTTTGGCTAACACGAGAATATACACAGTAACAATAAGCAGTAACCACATTTTTATTCTTTAATTTGGTTGAGGCATATCCACGAGCCCCAACAGGTACGGTGTGGACAGAGAGGTCACGATGGAATAATAATAAAGTAGGGTACTTCTACGGGATATCACAGTCCATCCCGATTCTCCCTAAAGAACTAGTGAGACCTTAAGTGTCGACACCCCTATACAGTCGTGACCTAAACATGTATAGGTAGTACTCCTAGTTTTCACAGCAAATAAGAGGGTACAATGCCCTAGGGAAATCACACAATGGTGTTCCCGGCCTTAGCCTTCACGCGCATCCTCTGTACACCGTTCCCAATTCTATTATCGTACACTTATTGTTCATTGTTTCACGAGGGTAATAAATCACAATTTTGAAATAGTGACCACATGCTTCTCAAATCGTTCGAAATAAAACGCTAGAAGAGTTCAAAGTATTGTAAAGCGGAAATTGAATTTACAGTTTGAGATAACGCACACGAAACAGAACATTTTGATATTTAAAGATGTTGTGCATATAACTTACCTGATAATGGAGAAAGTTTGTCACACATAATCAAGCACGAAAATCTAGTGGTAGGGGTCCTCAACGAATTCGTCTCCTACGAGCTCGGAATCTACAATAGTAATTATTCTTAATCAATACTTTGCTAGCACATACTACACATAAAAAGTCATATATGCAATGCAAGTGCAATCCCCATAATCTCCCAAAACTTCAATATATTAACTATAAACATAAGTTTAAAAACTAATATGATATATAGAATAATTTGTTATAAATATAAAAAAAAGAAAAAAAACAAAATACAAGGAGCTTTAATATTTTGGAAAGATTTACTTTATATAAAAAGGTAGCTATTTTAATTTAAAGTATAGGGTATTAAAAGGGTACTTTTATTAAGAGTTAAAGACGAAAGCAAGGTTAGAACTCATTTTCTGACGCACAAAATAAGGCTAATTAGTTGATAAGAAAATATAATATAAATATTATACATATGTATAAACAAAGATACCATTTTAACATTTATAAAGATATATGCTAATTTTTAGAAATATTTTTAGTATATTTGATAAGGTATAAGAAAAGTACTGCCTTAATTTTTATTACAAAACAAAACTTAACTAGCATCTATATGAAATAAACATTTTTGTAAAAGACACTAAGCCCCCTTTACATTCATAACCAGATTACAAAAGGACAACTTCAACCCCTCTAGTTTCACGACACACAAATAACTCCCCAAATGCAATTAACCTTTCGATTTTACTCTCTTCTTTACTTTGAACTTACTGTAACATTGCAAACAAACAAACCCACAAAGAATTTGATTCACATGACAATTTGTGATCAATTGGTGACAAAAGGGAAAGAAGGGAATCTGTGTTTACCAATTGAAGGAGTACAAACAGAGGAAGACTCCGGCAAAAATTAAAGCAATCCGACACTATTGTTGGGTTCGCCGGAAAAGAGAGAGAACGGACGGTGGTGGCGATGACGATTCGATCAGAGGAGGACGGCGACGGGCAGAGGGCCGGCGTCGCTGGTGCTGGGTCGGCCCGGTTCGGCGGCGTCGTCGGGCGCTGGGTCGGCCTGGTTCGGCGGTGTCGCCGGCTGGGTTCGCCGGCGGTTCTGGGCTTCGGGCCTGGTTCCGTCGGCGTTGGTTCGTCGGCAACGCAGAGCAGAGAGGCAGAGAGACTGAGTGACGAGAGAGAGAGAACAGAGCGTGAGAGAGAGGCTGAGAGAGAGAGGGAGAGAGAGATGCGAGAGAGAAATAGCTTAAGTTAAACCCAATCGGAAACTGAAAATCGAGGGAGAAATTGCCGGGTTCGAAATGGAATGTCGATGGACAAATTGATTTCATGGGTATTTGGCTTGATTGTCGCGGATTGGGACGGAAATCGGGAGAAGAGAGGTCAAACTCGAGTCTTGCCGTGGGTATTGCCAGAAACTTGCAGAGAAAAAACTCTCTGCTCAAAAATTGAGTTGGGGAAGAAGGTGTTAGGAGGAATTGTTAGATGTGGCGGGTGCAGCACTTAACGCGGTGGTTCGCTACGTAAAAGTTAAATAAAAACTACACTTTTTGACACGTTAAAAACGTTACCTGACCCGTTACACGTCACTAACAATTATACCCACAACTAACTAAAAAAAATCATCTTACAAAAAAAAAATACTTTTGATAAAAATAAAAAAATAATAATAATAACAATAATAATAATAATAATAATAACACTAATAATAATAGTAATAGTGACACTAACAATGATAATAGTAATAGGAAGAAGACTTCTTAATGAAAGAAACAAAATGTCTTTTTGTTAAGACTAATAATATTAGACATAGTAGTAGTTGTAGTAATAGTAGTAGTAGTAGTAACAACAGCAACAACAACAACAACAACAACAACAATAATAATAATAATAATAATAATAATAATAATAATAATAATAATAATAATAATAATAATAATAGTAATAATAATAATAATGTGAAAACAAACTATTTAGTAAAGGAAAATAATTTTATAAATCTCAAATAGTGGCCCAGAAAATTCGTTAAACTCCCAAAAATACCCCCGAAAATTATCGGGGTATTACATGAAATGTTGGACCTTATGGGCATGCATATTCTTAGGAATAAGAGCAATGAGAGTGTCATTTACCTCACTTGGCATTTTTACAGTTGCAAAGAAGTGGATAATGATGTCGCAGAAATAATCTCCCACAATATGCCAATAGATTTTGAAGAACAGGACAGAGAAGCCATCAGGCTCAGGAGCTTTTGTGCCACCCATTTGACACAAAACTTCAAAAATCTCCTTCTTCTCAGGGATGTTGCAAAGCTCCACTTTTTCTTCATCAGTAATAGTGTTAGTAAAGAGGTCTTGCACCCAATTGGGTATTTCAGTATCTCCATTCTTAAATAAATTAGCAAAGAAGGACACAAATTGATCTCCAATTTCCTTTCTAGAAGAGTGCCAAACACCCTGGTCATCTAGGATAGCCTCCAATCTGTTGCTTCTCCCCCTGATTGCAGCAAAAGTGTGGAAGAACTTGGTGTTTGAATCCCCCTCCTTTAGCCATTGAATTTTAAAGTTATTATTACAGAAGATTTATTTTCTCAATCTCAGCTCATTCAGCCACACTTTAACTTCTTTTTCATGAACATATTTGTTGGGATCAACTTTGCATTGCAGCTCCAGTAGGTAGCTTTCTGTTTCATGTATTTGTTGATCAATTTGGCCAAAGTTTTTCTTATTCCAGTCAATCAAAGCAGTTCTAGTTTTTCTCAATTGAGCTTTCCACCTGCCTTCATTTCTGTGACCCCTATTCATAGTCCAAGCCTTTTTAACCGCCTCTTTGATTCTCTTGTCCCTAATCCACATAGGTTCAAATATAAATGGTCTTCTAGTCTTTTCCTTGGTGGGGTAGAGGTCCAGGATAAGAGGGATGTGGTCAGATGTGCTAGCAGTCTTGTGATGAATTATAGCATTACTGAAGATTCTCCTCCAATCTGGATCCACATAACATTTTTCAATCCTCTCATTGATACGTCTTGCTTAATCCCAACCATTTCTCCAAGTGAAAGGGGCTCCATGAAATCCAACATCTATCCAACCTCTCTCATTAATTAGATTTAACATTCCACCTTTAGAGCTATGGCCTACTGACTTACCTCCTATCTTCTCACTTTGGTAGCATACCTCATTCAAATCTCCAATAACAGCTGTAGTAATGGGGCACATATTGTTCATTCTCTTGATGGACTTCCACACCTCTTCTCTTCTTCTTTTACAGCAAGGAGCATAAATGTAATAAAGCATCAACATTGTCTTATCCAAGTACTCATGAAACAAAACAGCTATCACATTGTTTGAACTAAAGACCACTTCACATTCTATATTGTCTTTCCAACCAAAGCACAAACCCCGACTTCTACCAATAGGGTTGACAATAATCACAATTTTGAATCCCCAGCCAATTACTTTCTTTTTGTATTTTTCTTCTCTTATCTTTGTTTCAGCAAGACAAAACCAGTCAATTCTTTCTTGCTTTATTAGGGCCTTATGTTGAAGAATTGTAGAGGTATGACCCAACCCCCTACGATTCCACCTTCCACCACATACCTCTCATTTGACAATTGGGGGCGTGATTAGGCTTGCCTCCTCAGCCACAGTTTGTGCATCCTCCTCATGTTCCTCATTTGCCTTCTCCATGAAATCTTCCTTTCTAACCACTTCTATTCTGAATCTTCCAACCTTACCTCTGATGAAGAACTTTCTAGCATCTATAGTTCTTCTGGTTGTGATTATTTCATTTGTGTCAAGATCCAGCACCTCCTCCTCTATTGCCTCTACCATTTCATTTAGAACATAATTCCAGACTTTCAGCAGTTCTTCTTTTGGCCCTTGGGATGTTTGGTATCATCACCTTTGAGAATTCTCGCTTCAGTTGCACTTTGCGTTCCAGATCATGAGCTAGCAGTTTGTTGATAATCATTTGTTGTGTATCCTTTTTGAATTCTTCTACAGTGAGTATCTGCGGGTTCTTGACCAAATTGGTGCTCGCCTCTTTCGTTTGGCCTGACCTCGCCTTTGGATCGTCATCAACAACATCATCCTCCACGTATTTACCCTTCATTTTTTTAACACAAAACTCTGGTACGATGTTGGAACCCTAATTTCATTCCCAATTTTCCTTATATCACTCCCATTATTTTTTGGATCCAGCAGTCTTTCCCATTGTTGGGTAATAATTTGGCCCAAACCCGTTAATGGGTCTCTACTAACGGTGATTGTTTCTGGGTAGTCCATTTGGTGCATATGATGGGTCGTATTCTTATCATGGTCCAGCCCAAAAAAATTAGGGTAAATACCTGTGTCGTTTCCAAGTAACTTTTCCTTCCAATTTTGGCCTTGCACGAGTTCTTTTGCCAGCTCATTATCGTTAATTACAAAGATTTGATTCTTAGCAATTTTAAGCCTCTTCTGTACGGACCAGGTGTCCATAGTACCAGCAAATTTTGGGGATTCGTTAACTGCCAGCTCACCCTTGTACTGACCCGCGTCATATTCCCTCCTACGCGCTTCCCCTGCTTCGTCTCCATCCGTGAGTGCGTGGATCTCACCTGTCTTATTGCTTCTTCTTTCCGACGTCTTCTCCGGAGACGACATATTCTTTTCCATCGAGAGCTGCCCTGCTTGTTCATTACCTTCATGCCATTTCAGGTACGTCCTCCATTGCTCTTTTGCTTTCAGATGATGTCCATACCCTGATTCCATACCTTTCTTCCGAGACACCGATTTGCATTCAAACTTTTCATGGCCTATAACACCGCACCAATGACAGTAATCACCAAGCTTCTCATATTTGAATCTTACCCACACTGCACCTTCTTCTTTCAGATTGATATAGAACTCGTGTTTGAGGGGGTTTCTGATGTCAATCAAGACTCTGAGTCTCATAACAGGGCTGTGATGAAGATTTCCTTGTTGATCTTCATCCACATTAATCAACTTACCCAGTAAACCTCCAATCTTCTTGGCATTGTATTCGTTCATTTTTTCCATCGGTAATCCTCTGATTTGAATGTAGAAGGGGTTTAGTGTGAAATCCAGCTCCTCCGGTCTTTTCCCCTCTTTTTACCTCTGTAAAACCACAAGACTATTCAACGCCATCCAAGGCGTACCTTCCCAAACTCTGTCACAGTCTTCTTTTTCTTCAAAGAAGAAGGAAAAAACATTTTCTCCTCTAGCAGAGACTTTGAATCCACCTCTGATTTTCCATAGTTTCTGGAAAATCCCTTGAATGCTTTGAAGTCTCATCTCTCTTTTTGCGTTTACTTTTCCGATGAGGCATTTCTGGGTTAGGTTTGGATTTGACACGTATCATCATCCAGATCTAAGAAAACTGCTTCATCTATTTTTGGTGGTATCAATACCTCATTGTCCATCCTCGGTGAGTCTATCTGGATCTGAGTGCTTCATAAACAAGTAACCAACATGGTGATAGAACTGAAGAAACGAGAGAAAATAACGGGAGAGGGAGCGAGAAAGAGGAGGGTGAATGGAGAGAAGAGGGTAAACGAGTGAAAAAAGGATGACAAAAGGGAGGAATCAACTATTTCCGATGAACGGACCAGACCTCTCAACGAGTACTGAAAACGCTAGAAGAAGAGGACATAGATAATTTCACTCTCTAAAATCCTCTCATATATTAATTATTGTTTACTTGTTTTGTGTGTTGCTCCATTTAATTGCACATTTGTGAGAAAAGTTTGATTCTTGAGTTATTTTGCTTCTTGATTTTTTAGTGTTTTGAGCCTGATTTCCCAATGATGAAGACAAGAGATAAATTTTTTTTAACCAAAAGATAAGTTAGTTTGAATCATAATCACAAATTTAAAAATTAAATTGAACTTAATCCAGACACTCATCCCTCCAGGTCGGTTTTCAGCCCAAAGATCTCTTACTTCGTTATAGCCCATCCCAATGTTGAATAGCATCAAGCCCACATTCAACTTTGGTAAAACAGGTTTGTTTTAGAACCCAGATTCAAGGGTATACCAAAGTGATCACTTCAACTGGACTGTTTAAGTAGCAAAAGCTTGCAAAAACTTCGCAATCATTTTTATAGTGTTGTACATGGTAGAAAACTCTATAATTTCTATTAAAAGATTAATGAGAATGTACGTAGTATTGTTTTACTAACAAATCATTTAGTCAATGAGGTGTTACAAAGCTAAATGTAACTAATAATTCCAGACACAGAGTATTGTTCAAAGACTTAGCCAGCTAAATTATTTAGTCTCGACATGTCCAATTGTTTAATTTCACTGTAACCCACATTCAAACGAAATATAATTGTAAAGTATTATGTGTTGGCTCCGTCTAAATATTTAAACTAATTGTTTTTGGTCCATATAAATTTTAGAAACTAAGAATAGTTTCTCAAGTTTTTCAAAAATTCAAGTATATACAGTAAAAACTTGATAAATGAATACTCTTGGGATGAAAATAGGTTTATTTGGCGAGATTATTCGTTTATCGAGGTTTTACTGTACTCCTACGCACAATTTTATGAAATTTAAATTTGACATAAATGAAAAACGTTACATGTTTTCACTAGGGATATATTTGACAATTAGGGTCATAACACTTCCTAGGCAAAATTGTATGAAAGGTACAACATTATCCGTGAATTTGGTATCCAAACTTTGAAACCATGCAGTCAAGATTCCAACATCTAAAATCTATGCATTTGTTTGGGTACCTATGACTCACGTCCGTTACATTAGGTTGAGCACTTTCTCCGCATCTACTTCCAAATTAAGTCTCCTCCTCTCCGAGCTCTGCCGCCGTCGCCACAACAGCCTCCTCTAACCACTCCTTGCTTACCGGATTCACCTCCTCCTCTTCCTCCTCGGGCTTTGTAAACTATATATGTACGTCGTGTAATGCCTGTAGAGGCAATGTTACTCAAGGGTGGATGATCACACGAGGATGATTGTAGGTAGGCGACGAGGAGCTGAAACAATGAAATGTCGGCATCCCAATGTATTCAAATGGAATCTGTCTCTTTCATCTTGGAGAGCTTGTGTGAGTATAAAGAAGCGGTAACTCTTGAAATTGTGGAGATTATTTTCCGGGTTCTTAAACCACTTTTGGTCATATTCCATATCTTCATTACCATCACCATATACTGGAGGGAGGCATTGCGGTCCCAAAAACTGCTTGGTCCATTGGTAGCTGCTCAAAGAACTCAAAATGATCTTCCATAACCCAAGTCCTCCAAAAATCTTTTTTTTTTTTTTTTTTAATCAAGTCCTCCAAAAATCGATATAAGGGAAATTCATCTTGCATTACATCGCACAACTGAATCATTACCAAGCACTTCCTCTAGCAAAAAGACATCGACTTCGATGCCTTTTGTGCTATTTGAAGCACTGGGCAACGTTCAATTCGACGAAATGATGCAAGACGATTTTCCCTTGAATATGGACTTTTAGAGAAATTGGGACATTGAAGACCTTTTCAATTCCTTGACCCGCTACCGGTGGACCAAGAAGAAGCTGATCATGGTATCAATGGAATGGAATATGATCAAGAGTGGTTCATGTATCAGTATAGAGACCTTCTCCTGAAAAGGTAGAGTTTGAGCTCATTTTTCAGGTTTTTGAACCAATCTTGATCATATTCCATGTCTTCTTTGCCATCACCTTCATCTTGTATTTGCGGTATTAAGCTCTGAAAACAGCTAGATCCATTGTTAACGGCTCACTGAACTGAAAAAAGAGTATACGATATCCAAAGTTCTCCCAAATTCAACATCACTCTCCAACGAAACTTCATCTAGCAGAATGTCATCGAACTGATCGTTACCAAGCACTTCCCTTGGCGAGTCCCTCTCTCTTGAAATGTACATAAATGCAGAATATTGAGAACACTAAAATTTTCCAGAGAACTCCCCAAAATCCGTGAACACGCAACATGTACGCTCTTTACCCACTCCTGTCTCTCAAATCTCTATAATATTTGAGAGAGATGGGTGACGAACATGGAGAGTGATATGGACTTTTTAGTAATTTATCTTTTGTAATTTTCGTCTTCTCAAGCTCCTGCATTGACGTCGTCCATTTCAAGAGACGGGGACTTGTCAAATGAAGTGCTGGGTAACGGTCAGTACGAAAATATTCTGCTAGATACAATTTCCTGGGAGAGGGATATAAACTTTGGGAGAATTTGGGATATGGAAGACCCTTTTCAGTCCAATGAGTCCTTAACAAAGGACCAAGCAAATTTTAAGAACTCAAACCTTATACAAGTATAAAGAGCTGGTAATCAAGAAATGGAATTTAAAGAGTGGTTCAAGAATCTGGAAGATGGGCTCGGACGAGACCATAACTCTAAGAAGCGGAATGAAGTATTTGATCAGACCTACTTTGAACCGTAACTCTTCCATCTCAAGATTTATTTATTTTTTATTTTTTTAAACATTTTCTACCGTCACAAAATTTTGATATCTGCTTTCCTTACTATAAACTCTGTAGTAGTACTTGTTAAGTTCTGGGAGTGTCGAGAACATTCAGAGCAGCAAGCTCATGGTGTGTAGCACCTATAATTGGTAAACACTTCGACTTTCCGTCTGCCGTATCTGTAAATGAAAAAAACATTTCCATGTGTTGTATTAATGTTGGGCATTATTAAAAATATTCAAAATTTTGAGCGAAAATATTTCAGTAGTCATATTTAACGTTTTTTCAGGACACGTATTTAACGTTAAAAATATATAATTCTTGTGAATTACAATTTTCGCATGAACAAATATAGTGTATAACACGTCACCTAAAATATTATAAACCGTTAGTAATTAGTTATGACTAAATATGTTATTACTATTCCTATTCTACATTTATTAATATAAAAAATGTGAATATTATTACAAAAAATTACAAATGTTAAGTAACTTAATTATTAATTATACATGGAATATATATAAATAAACAATTATATATATATATATATATATATATATATATATATATATATATATATATATACACACGTACATATTGAGTCTTATGTGTCATAGACATTTAGTATAATTAGTTTTTGAAATAATGTATACCCTAGAGGCGCAATAGGTTTTATCAATAACAAACGTTATCGCGTATTTGGTTTTACATAAGTAAATATATTAGTATATCAGTGAGTTAAGAATAATTATAAGCATTTCAAAAAAAAGAATAATTATAAGAATTGATAAATAGATGAGTACACTATTTACAAATTAAATTTTAAAACCATAGACCGAACCGCCAAATCGGATATTTAATGCTTCAAATGTGGGACTGAAAGAACTAATTATATGGGTTACAGCTAAAAAATGTACTCCAATAACCCATCTCTATATTTTAAGCTGAATTTATATTAACGTATTTTTAAGATAAAACATCATAATATCCATATTATGTATCTATTTTTTTTTCTTCCTCAAAAAGAACATCATAATATCCATACATGTATCGTACCACGTTTGATCCTGTATTGTATTTTCTTAACTGTCATAGCACATGTATCAATAAGTTATGACGGTCTGTGGTAATAGGAGGAGAAGTCGGCGTAGCATCCACAGCAGGTTGTTCATGAGGCATTTGGGTTTGATAATTGTTATCCAAATGACCATAACACTCGGATATGGAATGAAAATCGCAATTACAATTTGGACACTTAACATGAACTATCAGAATTGGAAGACAAAATAACCAAACCTGAGTGCCTTGAGGCACGGTAACTAGATCCAGAAAAGCCAACGTAACAGTCTGAATGAGTGCCTCGACCAAAATTGGATCGGTCACCGCACGATAAGTAGAACTTCAAGCACAAACAGTAAATTGTGCATGGAAGCAAGTGCCTTAGCTGGATCTGAGAGCTGAATCTCTTTCTCAAGCATCTGTTCTTCGGATCACAACATGGCTTCGTGAGAGAAATTGGTTCAGATATGATACAGAGGAAACATCAAAATTTATTATACTAAGGCGCGAGGAGATTATAGAGATCTCTACGTAGATGAAAGCAGAACAGACAACCAAACCTTCACATATCCATTCGATCTTATGGATCTAAACATTGATGGCGTCCGATTTCTTAGTTAGGGTTCTTGAACTAGACTTCGACCGAAAAATATCGGGGCGAGATAGGGTTGTATAGCGACGATCTAAAGCGAGCAAAGTACCAGGAGATATGATTTCGCCGATGACATGCACAAGTGACTCTTCGGCGAGAGTAGATCCAATCGAGCAAGAACGACATGATTATAAAAAATCCAAGTTGAATTAACCGATTTGGTAAAAGAACCTCTAGGGTCAGTAATCAAACAC
The DNA here is from genome assembly GCA_023055425.1 of Linanthus parryae. Lineage (NCBI taxonomy): Eukaryota > Viridiplantae > Streptophyta > Magnoliopsida > Ericales > Polemoniaceae > Linanthus > Linanthus parryae. Next base: position 118,451,507 of record JALGPY010000004.1, on the reverse strand, counting down.
ATAGAGAAAAGGAAGACGATAGAGAGAGGCGGAGAGAATTCTAGATATATTTACATTCACATAATCGCAAACCCTAATACACCTTAAGGCTTATATAGCCTAACGGAAGAAAAGTTCTGTTACAATAAACGTCATAAGTAACGGTAATAAACTAGTGGGCTGGGGAGACTAATGGGCTTATAACAAGGCCCGTACAATAATAGGAAGTCCGGGCTTATAACAAGGCCCAATCAATAATAGTGAAGCCCAGTAGACCTTTAGGCCTTTTACCCTCCTCCCCCCCCCCCCTTAAACGAGTGACGGAGACGCCATGAGTTTAGTCTTCACGGCTTCGAATTGAGGAGCTGGCAATGACTTTGTGAACAGACCCGCTAACTGATCTGCACTTGACACAAACGAAACAATAAGTTCTTTATTTATTTCCTTTTCACGCACTTAATGATAGTCAATTTCTATGTGTTTGGTACGTGCGTGAAAAGGGGATTAGCAGTCATAGGTATAGCAGATTTATTGTCAGTAAATAAGAAGGGAGGAGAGGTGATTTTAAGGCGTAAATCGTAAAAAAGAAGTTTAAACCAAGACAAATCTGCTACTGCTATTGCAAGTGCCCGGTATTCGGCCTCGGTGGATGAACGGGCTATGGTGGGTTGTTTCTTGGAGGCCCTATGAACTGGGTTAGGCCCAATAAACACGGCAAGAACGGTGGTGCTACGCCGATCAGATGGGTTACCGGCCCAATCTACATCGGAGTAAACATATAAAGGAATAGGAGATGCATAATAGAACAACCCTTGGCATTTGGTGCCTTGAAGGTAACGTAAAATTCGTTTTGCACCACTAAGATGAACATCCGTAGGTTTGTGCATAAATTGACACAAGTGATTGACCGCAAACGCAACACCCGGTCTAGTAAAAGTAAGGTATTGCAAGCCACCAAGAAGTTGGCGAAAAATAGTAGGTTCATCCAAGGGTGTGCCTTGGTTTACATGAAATTTTACCCCTGCTGCAAAGGGTGTGGGACAAGGCTTGCAATGGCTCATATTGAATTTAGAAAGCAAATCACTAGTGTATTTCTCTTGGGTTATGGATAACCCAGTTTGTGATCTGAAAATTTTTAGGCCAAGAAAATATGTTAATAGGCCGAGAACAGTATTTCAAATTCATGCCCCAACTGAGTAATTAAAGTAGAAATATACATTGTGTCATTCCCGGTGATGATAATATCATCGACATAAAGAAGAAGAATTGTGATTTTGTCATTGTTGTGGCGTATAAACATGGAACAATCAGTATACGCAGCGGTGAAGCCCAAAGAAAGTAAATGTGTACCAAAACGTTCAAACCAGGCCCGTGGGGCCTGCTTTAAACCATATATGGACTTGTGAAGAAGACAAACGTGTTTGAGAACTTGTGGGTCAATAAATTCAGTTGGTTGTTTCATGTAAACAGTTTCACGAAGATGTCTGTGTAAAAAGGCATTTTTAACATCTAATTGGCGCAAAGGCCAAGTGTTAGTGGTGGCAAGAGCTGAAATAGAGTGAACAGTGGCGTGTTTAACCACCGGACTGAAAGTTTCATCGTAATCAATTCCATGAGTTTGGTGAAAACCCTTTGCCGCAAGACGGGCTTATATCGAGAAATAGTACCATTTGGGTTGAATTTTGTTTTAAAAATCCATTTGTCCCCAATAACATTTGTATTTGGTGGTTCAGGATCTAAAGTTAAAGTCTTTTGATTTACGAGACTATTGTATTCATCAATCATGGCGGAGCGCCATTGTGAATATTTGTTTGCCTCTGTAAAAGAACTAGGTTTTGTGAGTGAGGTGTGTGCAGTGTGTAAAGCAGCAAAATCAAAACCAGAGTGTGTAGAAGAAGTAGGAAAAGCTATTTTTTTCTCACTAATACCCGATTTGCTTCGGGTCTGCATTGGGTGACCACCTGGATGTGGTGGGGGGGGGGAGGGGGGAACTCATACTAATGTAATGGTTTCTTCCAATCCTCTACTGGTGGTGGTTGAGGGATCCCCAGAAGGGGGTGTAGCATCTGAAGTAGTATATGTGTGTAGGGAACCAAAACCATCACCAGCAGGGTGCTGAGAACCACCAGAGCCCTCAGAAATATTTGGATTCACACATGGAGAGTTTGAATGTGCAACAGATGGACTGTTGCTAAACTGAGGCACAAGGTATGGACCTGAAACAAAAGAAGGTGAATGTGAGCATGGTGAACAATCAGGTGATATAGCAGCATCATATGGGAATTTCTATTCATCAAATATCACATCACGACTAATATAAAAATGTTTGGAAGCACGATTATAATATTTCCTTTGTACCCATTTGCATATCCGAGAAAAGTGCACAAAGTAGATTAAGGATCAAGTTTAGAAGATATATATATATATATATATACATATATATATATGTATGGTCTTAAGTTTGGAAAACAAGCACAACCAAAGATTTCTAAGTGTGAATAATCTGGTTTTTGATGAAATAAAAGTTCATACGGTGATTTATTTTGAGTATTCTTACTAGGTAATCGATTAATAAGATAGGTGGTTGTTGCCACAGCATGAAACTAAAAAATTTTAGGTAAGGAAGCATTGTCTAGCATAGTTACAACTGTCACAATTATGTGGCTGCGTTTGCGCTCAAAAAACTCATTATGTTGGGGTGTATGAGAACAAGATTTTTGATGTTGTATACCATTTGTAGACAAGAACTGTTGAAAAATAAAAGAGGTATATTCACTTCCCCCATCAGAACGCAATATCTTAATAGAATAACCGAGTAGTTTTTCTATAAAGATCTTAAACTTAACAAAAGCAGCAGAAACTTCTGATGTTAATTTTAAGGGAAAAAGCCAAGTGTAATGAGACATATCATTACTAAACAACACATAGTAACGAAAGCCATGAATCGAAGTAATAGATGCCGGACCCCAAACGTTGCTGTGGAGTTGGTGAAGAGGATCAGTCACAGTCGAAGTAGAAACAGAGTAAGGTAGTCTACGCATTTTACCACATAAGAAAGATTCACACATAATGTCAGCATTTTTAACAGAAGAAGAACAGTTTAAACAAGTAGATATCACTTCTTTAGACAAATGACCCAGACGTTTATGCCAAAGACCAGATGATGCGCAAACTAACATGCTGTTCGCAAGTATACGAATCAAGAAATATCGGGCGTATTTCAACTCGGGTGATCGTTCTCACGAGGACTGTTTTGAGTTTTTCAAGTGACCAGATTTAAGTTACAGTGTATAAAAGGAGGAGTGATTTGAGAGGGCGGTTACTACGTACTGAAAATAAACAACTAAAAACGTAAATATTTTTTTGTGAAGTTTTTCTGAAAATCTTGAAGGTTGTGAAATCTAAGGGTTTGAATACTAGGTCCCAGGATCCCCTAAGGTCTCTACAGATTTTCGTTCTTTGTTTAGTATGAAAACACACAGCAGTTTTAATTATCCGTGCCACGTACCGGTTGTGCAGTAACCTTTCAGATCCTACACACTATCACGATCCTGCAGACTGTCGGATTCATGTTAAGCTGCCTAAGCCTGCAGTCTCGTTCTAAGTCTGCTAGGGTTTCTAACCCGTCCTGATGGCCCGTGTCAGATTCTCTGACAGTTGGTCTCAACGTCTAGCTAGCCCTATCTCCTTTTCTCTGGTCGGTCTATCAGGGTAAGGTACTAAATCCTGTCATTTCTTCCTAACCCTAACCTGACATTTTCACCTACAGGCTCGAATCAGTAGCAAGTCTGGTTCGCGACCTCGATCATGCATAAACGATAACATTCAAAGACAGAATAACTGATAAAAGCTGTTGAATTAAGATAGTACGATCATGAATTCAATACCAAAACATTAAACAATCTCTGAGTACGAAACCCTAAGTTCACCGAGAACCTAGGTAAAAGGTTTAGCTACTACACGACATAATTAAATAACAAAGTTTCTGAAATTAAGAGAGAGAGAGAGTAAAAGCAAACTAGGTCTTCGAATGTGGATTCGTGCTTCCGTGCTCTCCGTGAATGCTCCCAAACTTCTGCCTTGGATGTGTTGTTGTCTTTAAAACGAGCCCTGGAAAAGTCTTTTATATATTGCTGAAGACGTTTCTGGAAACTAACGTATTTACGAAACTGCCACTGGTCCAAATTTGTCTTGGAATACGTGTTGTGTGCGTATATACGCACACCGTGACTTTTCAACTTCCTTGTTTTCTCTCTGTATGCGTATTGTATGCGTATATACACACCTTGCCTGCGTATATACGCACACTGAGAAGACAGTCTTCATTTTCTCTCTCCTCTTGTGCGTATGGAGCTCATGTGTGCGTATATACGCACATCGTGCTCCTGACTGGCCCTCTGTCTTGTACTGTCTTCCTGCAGTTTGACCCGAAACTTGTCAAAATTACCAAAATACCCTTAGGTCAAACCGCTCCAAATTCTGTCCAATCTCGACTCTGGTCCTAGAAAGACTGCTGACTCAATCGAGGCGCCAAAATCCAAACTCGACTTTCGAAAAACCCGGGCCCGGTGCCAAAATGACCAAAATACCCCTGGGTCAGAATTGTCCCGGAAATCGTCACGAACATGAAATGGTTACTCACGACTCCGGACACCGGAAAACGAGACTCCTTACTTGGGCGTGGCCTTTCTGGTACCCACACTTGACGGGATTCAGTTTTCGGCCAGACTTCATTTCAGCATTATGACCTGTTTTCGGAAAGCCCTTGACGTCTTCTTTCTTTTGCCGCTGGTTTCACTTCAAAAGTACAAGTAGAGCTCAGGATATTGTCAACCGAGCGTATCCCGGTTATTCTTGGTTCAGCCATTTTCAGCTTCCTCGGCTCTCGCTCCTGCAATCCTGCTTCATTCCCAACTGCTGCACAAGTCTTGTCCCTGCATAGACAACATGAACAAAAACCCGTGATCTATCTCGAAATGCGCAAAATAAGCAGAAATTTAGGAAGAGCAAATAAACATCTCGTTCCTAAAATCGAGGCTTTCCGAGGGTGAATTCTGGCTAAAACAAGGGTTTCCAACACGATGGCAAGTCAAACCAGGCTAAAAGATAACCCCTATTTGGGCGTTATCACCAGACTGAACTCGTTGACCCAAATAAGCTTGAGGACCAGGCGAAGAACAGATAGAGGAGAGAGGATATAGACCATTTTTACTGGGGCCTTGAAAAAGGGTTTTACCAGTAACATCAATTATAGAAAAAGAGTTTTTATCAAAGATAAACTTCACATTGTTATCGCAGCACATTTTGTGAACAGAAAGTAAAATGACAAAAAGATTTGGTACGTGCAGAGTGTGTGGTAGTGTAAAAGTAGTAGAGGCAGTAGTTAAGTAAGCAGTACCAGAGTGATGTATGGGCAGAGAGTAGCCGTTACCGACTGTAACATGGTCAGAACCAGAATAGGGTTCGGCGAGAGAAAGATTCCGGAGCTCCGCGTCATGTGGTTGGACGCACCAGTGTCTGTAAGCCAGACTTCAGAAGGCAGAGACTGTTGAGAATTAGAGGAAGCAACCATAGCATCCAACTATTCAGGTGAGTTTCGTCCTTGAAAGGGGTAATCCATACGGTGCCAGCAATCTAGAGCGGAGTGAAAGTCATTTCTGCAGATGTGACAAGTGATTGGAGCAGAGCGTCCAGATCCGATCTTCCTCACTGAGAGCCCGAACGACCAGATCAGCCACGTCTGGGTCCGGATCCATACCCGAATCCTTGACCCGAACCATACCCGGATCCATACCTGCCTCCAGATCCATAACCGAGTCCTTGACCATACCCGGATCCAAAAGAGGACGCTGAACCGCCAGACCAACCCCCTCGGGTAGAGACGAAACGACAGCGTGAACCGAACCGGCCACCACCGCGGTCGGAAGTAGGGTTTCGAGAACCACTGCGGCCGCCGCCACAGAAATTAGGGTTTCCGGCGGAATAGAACGCATGAGGAGATGGATCCAAGGAGAGAGATTTGTTGGATCGCATCTGTTCATCGGCTTTGAGAAGCACATGAAGTTCATCAAATGAAATAGGGTTCGAGTGTATGTGGAGAGACGAACGAAAAAGGTTAAATTTTGGGGGAAGCCCATTAAGGGCATAGAGAAGCATGTCCTCATCGTCGATGTGAACCGATGAGACAGCAAGTTGATTTCTAATGGTAGTAAGCTTATGCAAGTTTTTTTTTATGGTTTGAAGAGATGATTTGAGGAAGCAGATCGAGAATTAGCTGAACCAATAACCAATGTAAGAGCCTCTGTGGAGAGAGAGAGGCGTTGAGAATGGTGAGAACAGCTTGATCTTGGAGTACCCACGCCGTGTACGTCGGATTTACAGTGGGTGGAGCACCTCTAGTAGTCAGAAGAAACTCCGGTGCACACGGATTTGAATCGTCGATGAAACCAAAAAGACTGTGTGTGCGGAAAATTGACGAGATCTGGTGGCGCCATAACACAAAATAGGTGTCGTCTAGTTTAAAAGGCAAGAGATTGTGTATATTAGACAGCAAATATAGTGGTGTGGTGGAGGAATTTGTAGTGGTTGAGAGCATTTTGAGACTCTGATACCAATAAAAGAACCTCGTGGGTTCGTAATCAAACACAGAGAGAAAAGGAAGACGATAGAGAGAGACAGAGAGAATTCTAGAAATATTTACATTCACATAATCGCAAACCCTAATACACCTTAAGGCTTATATAACCTAACGGAAGAAAAGATCCGTTACAATAAACGTCTGAAGTAACGGTAATAAACTAGTAGGCTGAAAAGACTAATGGGCTTATAACAAGGCCCGTACAATAATACGAAGTGTGGGCTTATAACAAGGCCCAATCAATAATAGTGAAGCCCAGTAGACCCCTAGGCCTTTTATTTGGAACAAGTTGGCCACCGGTGCAGACGATTGACTTAAAACAAGCAACGACCATGTACGAACCTACAGATATTTTAACATTCCAAATGATGTAATTCGAATCTTATGATTTAAGAGGCATGAGGTGCTTGATATTTAGGAAGAGAGCGAGGGTATGGGTGGGCGACGACAGCACAGTGGTCAGATAAGTAAGAGTCATAGCTTTGATACCACGAATAAGTATAAGTAGAGAGACTTCATATTATGGAATCATTAAACTGTAACAAGGGTTTATATATTTTCTTGTAAACATAACTTGACCATTTATTTATTGGGCTGCACCAAAGGCCCATAGTTGGTGCAACTAAACATTACCCTAGTACACACAATCAAGAGCATATAAGCCCATTTGAGAAAAGCTACGTGGAAGGTTATTTTGTGCAAATACAAAATTGGAAGCAAGTGCAACCACTAAATTGTGCATGGAAGCAAGTGACTTAGCTGAATCTCTTTCTCAAGCATATGTTCGTAGTCTCACAACATGGGCCAGTGCGAGAAGTTGGTTCAGATCTGGTAAAAACGAAAGATTGAAAGGCGTTACACTCGAGTAGGAGGACGAAGCGGATCTCTACGTCGATGTTAACAGAACATACGAACCAGAACTTCGCACATCTGTCTGATATTGTGGCCGCAAACATTGATATCTGAGTCTGATTTCTTAGTTAGGGTTGGCGAATCAGACTTCAACTGAAAATTATCGGGGCAAGATAGGGTAGTATAGCGACAGTCTAAACCGAGCCAAGCACCAAGTAACAAAATTTTGTTAATCCTAATACTTTCACAGTGTTGCGCGATAGGAGGGGACAACTCCACACAATTCTTTTGAGAAGTTAAAGAAAACGTATATCGTTTGTATATAACTAAAGTGATATTAAAAAGTCTAACATGAAACGAGTAGTTTATTAGTAACCTTGTACTTCTATTTAGCAAGATGCAAATGCAATTATGAGTTTCAGGTAGAAAGCTTACTGGTGTTACATATACCCCTCACTTTACACCATAACAATAACTGAAATCATACCAAATCCCTAATTTACCACCTATCATTACAACAAGAAAGAGAGAAATAAAAACAAGATTAAGCTAAAACTAATACAATCTCATATTGAAGTTAGATTACTACTACTACTATTGATCTCCGCTGGAGGGAGGAAGGAATCAACGGAAAGGCCAGGCACGTTGAAAACGACGTCGTCGATCCTCCAGATCTCCTCCATCCTCGTCCGGCTGTGCTCCATCGACGACTCCGAGAACCGGAACACGGTGGCGATGGTCCTCCCCTGGTGCGCGATCATCACTCCGTCGACGTCTCTGTAATCTCCAATGCTGCTCCCGATCGTCGTCTCCCAGTACACCGCCGTCCCTTCCTCGTCGCTCGACGAGGACGAGGAGGAGGCGTTGGATCTAGCGGCGGAGGGATTTTCGGGCGGCGGTGGCGATTGGACGACTCTGGTGAGGTGGGAATCTTCAAGGTAAATGAGGAGGCCGCTCTTCTGGCTGAAATAGCCGTAGAGGACATGACGGATGACTTCAGCGGGGCCGTCGTTTCTCTCCATCACGGCCTCACGGTCGGCGGCGACCTTGAGGACGAAGCAGTCGTCGTCGCCGATCCGTTTCTCGCCGAGACATTGGGCTTTTGCGAACAAGCTTGCTGTGCTTTTAGGGTCTAGTCCCTGTATTTCGCCAGAATATTAGTACCACGTCATGTTATCATGATAGTATCACTTCATGAGAACGGGACTCAATTAAAGAAACGTTCATTACCCATTTAACTGGGTGAAAGACACTTTCTTTCACCCCCTCAAGTTTGATAAAAGGACACTTTCGTGAGTACTTGCACCTTTTAATGTCCAAAATTTCGAAAGTACTACACTCCCGAACTGTGACATCGTTAGTCTGGGAATGGGATTCTCTCATATAGTATTTTTTTGGTTGAAAGTATATGAGAGAATCCCATTCCCATACTAACAATGTCACAGTGAGTGGTTTCTATGCTAAAAATCCAAACACTTAACCACCCACACCACTGTGAGAGGTTTCTATGCTAAATTTGCACTCTTAAACAAGTATCCGGAGGAGTAAGTGTCCACTCCAAAATTGAAAGGGTGGACACTTGAGTAATTAAATGTGCTTCACACGGGAACTCGAATTTCAATCACCTTTGATTAAAATCTGTCATTTTAATTTAAGTTCGTTCGTTATACTGTTTTGTAATTTTGATTAAAAAAGTTTTAAACCAATATTCTGCGAACTATTTAGTCTCCAATTTTACATATTCTCACACATTCTAAAGACTTTAAGCTCGTATCAAATATTTTTAAAATTTTCAACTATTTCAAAAACTAATTTATTTTCTCCAAATTGTTTCACATGACTACTTAAATTTTCAAGTTGTACCAAACGGGCAAACAATCACAAAACCTATAGTAGTAGTAGCACAATGTGAACAACTCAAAATTTGAAAGCATAAAGAATGCATTATTGGAGGACGAAAACGATAAGACCAAAAAGTAAAAGAGAAGCTATCAAAAAAGCACACACACACCATCAGATCGTCAGGGCGTCAATCCCGAAGGATGCTTCTGTGAAGTGATTACGTCACAAAGCTAGCAACGTGGCATTCGTTTTTTTGGGACTTGAGTTTTGTGTTCAAAGATGAGGTTGTCAAGAGTTCGGTCTACCAAAGTAGGGGACACTTCTTTATCTTTTTGTCAGAGACAACCCCCACCTCACCTCATGTTAAAATTTATGGGTTAATTGAATTTTACCCCCTGTAGTTAGGGGTTTGTACAAAAGACTCCCTAGGGTCTCAAATGTAACAAAATACCTCCCTGTGGTTTGGTTTATGTGCGCCAAGGTGGTATTTTTCCGTTAGTGAGGACAAAATGACTTCACTAACCCTTGTATAAATACGATACGCGATTCTTTTTTTCATTTCATTTTCTCATTTATCTCTCTCAATACACACTCTTTCTCTCTCGCAGCATCTTCTCCTTTCTCATTTTTGATCTGCAACTTCTTATCCTTCCTCATCTCCCTCCTCTTTCTTCTTTATCCAAACCCAGAAGCCCAGAGGTCACTCTCCCCTCTACTTGCGCCGCCGATGACGTCGTCCTCTCCGTCTTCGGTCACCGCCGCCGGGTTCGTCGCCGTCCTTCAGCAGCAGCCTCTCCCCCTTTCCCCTCCTCCTTCTCTTCCCCCTGCCTCTCCTCCTCTGCTCCTCCTCCTCTTCCCCTCCACGTCATTCTTCATCAGATCTGAGAATCGTTCTTTTTTAAAAAAAATCCTTCATCATATGTTTCTCAGATCGTTCTTCTTATTATTTTTTTGTTGTGTGTGAATAATGAGGGTTATAATGGGTATAAAAAAAAAGTTAACGGATTCCGTTAAAACTAGCGGAACCGCACATAAACCAAACCACGGGAGGATGTTTTGCAACATTTGAGACCCCAGGGGAGTTTTTCGCAGAAACCCCCAATCACAGGGGAGTAAAATGCAATTAACCCAATTCATTTTTCCACCTCCAAGTTACAAACTCGTACCGTATTTACTTTATGCCCTCTGGAGTTTCCACAAAGTTGCAACGTGAACGTTACACTTTGGCGGTGGTTCCAATGTGAGACGTTCAAAGCGGCGAAGAACAGATCCACATGAAAGTGAGGTTTTATTTGAAACACATTCTTTCTTGTACTTAAGGGACTAAAGTGGAACACAAGGGGAACTTTGGGTATGAAAAATGCTTTCTTTAAAACGTTCTTAAAGACTGGAGGGTAACTGCTGAAAATGACACTTTCACCCCTTTATTGAGTCATACTTCATGACACTTACACCCCTAATGCTAATTGTATCATTCATACTCGAATAAGGCACATTTGTTCCAAAAGTCATTATCAATGAAGAACTCAACCTCCAAACTAACAACATTACAATTGAGGGAAGTATGTGTCCTGAAATTTAGTACAGTCGAGAGTGTGAAAGTGTCATTTACAAAACTGGAAGGGATGAAAGTGTCTTTATCCATTAAAAATTGTCCAGCATGAGTTGAAAAACTTGTAGATGGAGTTTTTTGATTTGTTTTTAATAACTTGTAGATGGAGTTTGTTCTGGTTGAAGAACCATAAAATCCGAATTATAGGCACATTCAAGCTGAATTTTAATATTTGACACTGAAGAAACAAGGAGGAAAATCGCGTCAATAAAAGAGGAAAGTACACTTTTATGCCTTCATCTTTGACTAACATTTCACTCCAGTCCTCCTGCTTTCCCTCTATAACCATAAAATTAAGATTTGTATATCATGTTATCCACTTCCATCTACCTCACCAACCACAAAGAAACATGACCAAATCGATGGCAATATCTCAACTGTTTTCAACGCTAGGTGGAACAACTGAACTCTTTTATTGTTTATTATTGTTTACACTCCTATATTTTAAAAAAGCCAGCCAAATACCCAAATATAACAGTCGCATATTATAAAAACATGATCGAATATACTTTAGGACAAATGACACGGAACATATATGCAGCTTGACACTAAACCTTCAGTGATTCCAATCTCATATAAACATCCTCTTTACCGTTCATTTTGAGACAGTTAGCCTCAAATCATTAATAGATAGTTAGATTAAATTAACGAAATTTACTATAACACAATTCATGAGATGGGTATTACATCCTATCACGTGATGGTTATTGCAGTAAATTACGTTAATTTACTCTAACCCATATAACAATTGAGGTTTATTTGTCTCAAAATAAAAAGTGCATGAAGTTTTCTATGAAACAGAAGTGTTGTAGGCTCAGTGTCACAAGTTTCCAACTGTATAAAAGTTTAGTGTCATTTGTCCTGTACTTAAATGGGTTGCGATAAGCCAATAATATTACAACCATTCGATAATCTAACCTGGATTATTCGACGTAAAGGACGGTGGGGACCTTTGGCGGCGTGGGTCCCGAGCCAAGGTGTATGTCTCCAAACAATCTTCCCATCGCTTCCGGCAATTACCTTGTGGCCCGTGCCCACGACCAGCTCCAACGACCACATCCCCGGTGACATCTGCCACAGCACGAAGCACCCGTTCTCTCCGCTCCTCGATCCCAACGTCTTTACGCCGCCAGACGATCCTTTCGCGTTGGCTGATGAAACTTCGGTCTCGCAACATATCATTTTGACAACCCCCGACGTGTACATATTCTTTACGACCATTCCGCTATCTTGCTGTTGCTTTAGGCAGCCTGCGGCTGCCAAATATTGTTGAATTATATAATGCGCTGTCGACGTCTCCTACAAAACAGAAATCTTAATATTAGCTGCATGCCTTGGACCCGGTCTCACCGGTTAAAATTTTGTTTTGAAAAGTATTTACGACCAGACCGGACCACGGGTAACAACAATAATTGGAATGTACTTTGTACTCAGCGGCTTGTCACGGAATTTAATAAAAATAAGAAGCAATTTGAATAATTGAGAAAAGTACAGGGATCGGGGATAGGAAAATATAGCTAAAGAAGGCAATAAATTTTGAGGTTTGCTTGAAGTGTTACCTTAAATGAAAAATACTATAAAAAGGAAATATTTATCAATTAAATTTGAAGAGGGGACCAAAAGGATTGTACAGGGAGTGTCTGAACGTGACAGGTGAGCGCCTAATTATGGCAATATTGTTTCAAATTTAACATATTTTACCATGAATTTGATTAAGCAGTAGTAGGCCTTACCTCAATTTTTTATGCAATTCTATTTCATTTTTTGGTTTACAACATTACATTAACATGATTTCGCAAATGAGTTCCATAGATTGAGTAATTATTGCTTGATCGCAAAAAGGTATAAGTTTGGTGCTACAATTACACAGCACAGGAAGAAGAAGAAAAAGAAGAAGAAGAATTTCGCTAACTTCACTCATTATTTATATGCCGTGAGTTGTATGAACTAGAAATACAATAACAACAATTGCTCGAATAAGGTCCCGGTTTCGATTCTCATATAAGTTAGTGTATGATTTTATTTAAAATCAAGTTCTTAATTGGATTTTAAGGAAAAGAAATAAAAGTGGATCTTGTAACATTTGGACAACCAAAGTGGAATGAGAGTTTTATTTTCAAATAAAATGAGATGTTTGTTGTTGCAGGGTGTGACAAAAGTGAGAGTTATTATTACGTAGCATACGCGCCTCAGACAATTTTTTTTATGGTTTTGGAACTTGTAAGAGTTCGACAGCGAATAATGCTAACCCGACCAACTCAAGTACATCACCAAAGGTCTATACAATCTTAGTTAAAGAGTAAAGAGGGAGAGAGGACTTACGAAGGGAATGTCTTTAAGAGAATTAAGCCGTTGAACAAACGGAGGAGAGCCACCACTAGAAGCGTCGGAAACCACCGGAATCGGAGCAAGAGGACAACCGAGGACACCAAGCAGTAACCTCAGGTCCTGTCTCTTGGTGGAGGGGATGTTGGTGCCGTAAAACGACATCGTAAAGCCACTACCCCCGCCGTGTCCGGAGGAGGTGGGGGGATTGGTCTTCTGGACACGAAACCATTCGCGAATGAGGTCCCAGGAGGTCTCCTTCTTGGTGGATTCGTCGGGCATTTCCAGATCCGGACCTTCCATTAGCGGCGTCAGTGGCTGTACCGCCCATTGCTGCCTCCGCCTACCTCTCGACCCCATCGCTGCTCAACTCCAATTGCTCTGTTTTTGCCTATGTGACTGTATTTAGCGATCTTTCGATTGAGGGAGAGAGAGAGAGAGAGTTTGGGGGTTTTGAAGAGTGAGGGAGAGAGTGATTTTGTAGGAAGGAGAGGGGGAACTAAAGAGACAGGCTATCTGCCCCAACCGAAGCAGAGGACATGTTTGTGGTCTCCCCCCTTCTAGTCCTAGTCCTACTATTGGAATTTTAAAAACAAACAAACAAACATGTCTCGAAAAAGGGTAAAAGACACTGACCACCCCTGGGTTTAGGAGAAAACCCACCCCGCTACCCTGGGTTTTGGATAAAGACACTGCGCACCTTTTTCTGGATGGAAGCTAACAGTTGACTAACAGCACAAAAGAAAAGACTATTTTACCCCTGAAAAGTGATAAAATTACATACTATTTATTACCCTCATCTCCCATTTTCTTCATTTCTAAACCTAATCTTTCTCTCTCTCACCCTCTTTCTCTCTTCTCTTCTACTTCCCAGATCTGAACCCACACCAACAACAACCAACGCCACCATCACAGCAACCACCACCTCCTTCTTCTCTCTCTCTGTCGATCTGAAACACAATGGTAGAAGGTGGAGGTTGCGGTGGGTTCTTCCCTAGAGACGACCGTCCCAATCGACGCTGATGGGTTCGCCGGAACAAGGGAAACTGACGGAGAGAGAGACGGATGGAGGGAACGAGGCAGAGGCTGGGGTGGGTCTCGTCGGATTCGTCGGACCGACCTGACTGCTGGGTGCTCAAGAGCTCTTGTTCGGCAGTGGCTGGGTCGCCAGAAGGAGGTGTCAGTGGTGGGGTGGTTTCGCCGGAAATGGCGGCGGTGGATAGACGACCCCCTCGGTGGATTGGGTGTTGCGACGAAGATAAGTTTGAATCAACGAAGACACCAATTGATGCTGTTCTCAGCTAATATTTCAGGTGAATTGGAGAATTTTCGCCCAAAAATTTTCAAAATCAAGCTACATACATAGAAGAACGAAATCACAGCAGTCAAATCCCATACAAAGTCCACGAACTACATCGACAAGTAACAGATCTGACCTCAAGCATGATTCAAACTACGATCGGATCAACAAGACTGAACAACTACAGATCAGAGAGATCATAGATCGAATCGATTGGGGAATTAGGGCAGGAGAACTCGCTGAAACCGTCTTCAACGAGGTAGTTGAAGGTGTGGCCATCGCAGTTGAACTTGTTGTTGGTGGCGGGGAGTTTCTGGAGGCACTGGGAAGCGATGCCGGTGAAGTTTCCGGTGAACTCTGTGAACTCGGCGAAAATCACCGTCCCTCTCTCCACGAAACTGTAGATCAGCGACTGTTGCCCCATCTCTCTCAAACCCTAATAACGGACAGAAACAAAGGACTCGACGGAGGAGTACAACGCGATTGCAACGCTTCAGTGAAGAAGTTTGTGAAGACAGTGACGAAACAGTAGGTGGTTCAGAGGAGACTTGATGGATTACCAATTGTTTTGGCAGAGATCTCCTTCATCCCTTGGGGCTCTTTTTTATTATTCTTTTTTAGGAGAGGTAGGACTGAATCAAACGCTGTGGTTTAGTTTCTGGAAGAATGATAAACTGAGTAATTAGAGGTGATTGAAATTGTCAGCTTCATGGCAGTGATATAAGAATCCTTCTTCAGGTTCAATCCTTCCTCCACTTATACTGGATTTGTTGAATAGAGTTCATATTGAAGACTAATGAGGAATTGGTTTAGGTAAGTTAGTGTGAAATTGGTATTAAAAGAACTTTTGACAAACCTTAATATTTCCGGTGGTAGGTGCGGTGGTTTGTAGAGTGAACTTTTTAGCGTCGTGTTCTTCGTGTTCTTGACCAAGAACACTAAGAACATTAACAAAAAAACATGACAGCATAGGGGCAAGTCGGTTGGTTTCTTGGGTTTTTAGTAATTTTGTTCATCCACCAGGATGTTATCCATTTGTTATTGGTGTTGTTATATTTTTGGATTCATACCTGCTATGTTAAATTGGTCTTATTTTCGTTTATGGTGGTGGTGGTCTGGTGGCGTTGATTACGGCTGATGGTGGTGGTGATTGTGGTGTTCTTGATGTTCTTGATTGTGGTGGTGGTCTATGTTAAATTGGTCTTATTTTTGTCTATGTTAAATTGGTCTTTTTTTTTTTAACATGGTGTTCTTGATGTTCTTGGCATGATGTTGTTAGTGTTCTTGTTGATGAACTTTGGTAAAAAAATTCAGAAAATGCATAGGGGTAATATGGTCCGAAAAAATTCGATATACCACTTATCTAACGGAACATGACAGAAGGGTGCAAATTGTCCACGGAATATTCCGTTAAATGGGTGCGCAGTGTCTTTATCCAAAACCCAGGGTAGCGGGGTGGAATTTTCCCTAAACCCAGGGGTGGTCAGTGTCTTTTACCCCTCGAAAAATAATAAAAGAGAGAAGGGTAAAAGAAACTTTAACCCCTATATTATGAGTGAATGACAGTTACAGCCTCTCCTATTTTAAAAAGAACACTTCCACGGTTCCACCCCTTGGTAGTCCCAACATTAGGACTTCATGGTGGCAAGATGGGCCGACCCGCGTGCTAATTTGGCACAGCCCGCCCCGAACTGACATAAAAACGCCCTTAGCGCGGCCTGCTCCACCCTCCGACACGGCACTGAAAGGAATTAATGAAATAACTCAAATATTGAACAGAATAAAACCCATAAAAAGGGAAGAACACAAAGAGAATTTCATTGATAATTTTGGCAGAGCTCCGCTGCCATTTTGCAGAGAAGACGAAAGATAGAAAACCTAGAGCCGCAAAGGCTTAAATAAGACAGAATCCAAACGGTCTTATTTTGGACCGTTGGATGAACAAGAAAAGATCTCAGCCATAGATCATGACCAATAAAATACAATGCAGCCCACAAACTTAGAGAAAATTGTAGTAGAGCCCAGCAAGGTTGAGGATGGTTATAACCAACTCTTATAAATATGAAAACCGACATCTCAAGTCTGAATAAATACCAAATAGCACCATAACATTGAGGAAACTGCATCAACGACTTCAAATCTTCAGCAAGGGCTTTTGACTTCTTTTCCAATCTTGACTTTGACTTCTGCTCCAGCTTTGACCTCTTTGACCTTTGACTTTCTTCTTCTTCAGCTTTGACCTTTGACTGCTAATAGGCACGACCCGCTCAAAGGCAAGCCTAGGCCGTGGCACGCACGGGTAGCCAACCCGCCCCGGCCCTGCCAAACCCCCCCCCCCCCCCCCCGGCCGTGCACAACCCGCACAAACACGGCCCTCCGACACGACATGTGCACGGCCCGCTCCTACGACCTGGCACGTGCTGAATTTCTAGAATTTTCGACCCGGGCACGGCCCGGCCCGCTCCCAGCCCGCCTAGTCTCGGCACTCTCTAAACACGGCCCGCTACCACCATGAGTTAGGACACTTGGGCCATCTCCAGCTGAAACTCATCTCCTCCCCTTCACCTTCACCTCCGAGATCCATTTTCTCCCTACACATCACTACCACCTGTTCTCCAACGATTAAGTTGTATAATTTATATAAAATAGACTTATACCATTTTGTTCTTGTCTTTCTCCTCCTTGGAGAAAGCTCTTGGATTAAGGAGAGACACCCACTCAAGGGTATTTTCCAAACTAATAATCTAGGGTCGGTTCGGCTTTTTGGTGCAAACTGAACGGAACCGTTTACACCCTACTTCCTTTTACCCATAAACCATCTATTGTCATCTATGTCATCTTTCTGCAGATACTCGAAATATGGGTGCAAACAGTTTAGTTTTGTTCGGTTTATCTTTTGCATTGTTTGACGCGGTTCAATTCTCGTTTGATCTCAGTTTTACACGGTTCAGTTCAGTTAATAAACACCATCCATACTACATTTTGAATGACTCAAAACTTTAAACATGCTATTATAGCCTACTGAGCGCACTTCTTTTTTCCATCATAACTGTTTTTCAGTTTCTATAATTGTGTTACTTTTAAATTGTGAATTATGAATTCATATTGTCATCCATTATCACCATTTGAAGCAGCTTTGGGATGGGAATCTGGAAATGTTGGTACCTTGGGGGTATGTTTTAAGTTCAACTTACGTAAGATTCTAACCATCACCAAGATATATTCCAGAAATTACTTCATTTGCTTTGTAAGATGAACAAGTGTGATATTTAAATTTGTTTTGAACTCCAAGTTAGAGTTTTGTAGACTCCACCTCACTCCTTCTAGTGTTGTTTTTGCATGAAATATAATATTAGGTGGTTGAACATGAGTTCTCAATAGATGACACAAGATAAAGAGGATATGGATTCATCACCAAACTATAATCTGTTTCTCATATTTGGGTTATTAGTTTTGTTTGACATGAATTAATAAGAAACATCAGATTGTGCTTATTCTCTCTTTTTAGCTTAATAAACCAAACTTAGAGTTGTTGAGAAGCCAATTCTAAACCCTTTTTAGCCATTTTTTCAACTTTCCAAGTTCCAAGTACTACTTAATCTCTCATTTTATTATCCTCAAGAAAGATCTCTCATATTACTCAAAATAGATTAACAACAATATGATATAATTGCTTATGCTTCATGACTTCATCATTTTTATGGATTATTGAATCCATTACCTATGGTTTCAAAACAAGGATCTATCGGTTTCTTATCAATAACCAACTTGTTTTTCTTTCTTTTCTCGTAAATCAAACCACATAACGACATGAAAAATTATTGGAGTTGAAGATACCATCCGTGTCAAGGAGCTAAGAGATTCGGATGCATATGACTTCAATGTCTATACCCAAGGCATGTTTTTCAAAAATCTCTACAAATAAGTTGTCCCCGCGGTAATAAACTCCTTTCAAGTCAAGCTGTCCAATAAATTTAGTACCACTCCGTCCTATCTCTTTTGCACTATTTGGACTTTTATCGCTATTCACTGGGTCACTTTGACCCAATAATTTGGATAGCAAAATTTTATAATTTGTAGATAATTTTTTCGAAGTGTTGTTGAGTAACTCTTATTCTACAAGACAATAAAAAAATTATCAAAAAATTTTATCATTTTGCGATCCAAATTACCGGGTCTAAGTGACCCAGTTACGGGTGAAAAGTCAAATGGTGCATTTCAGCTGGGACGGAGTGGTATAATTTTTTTACACATTTATATCACAATCTTGTCAAACCAAAATAATAATAATAAACGATGGAAATTTTTCTCCTCAAAAAATATTTTCATAAACAAATCTCAACAACTTATTTCTCTTGTACACTAGGGGTCAAATTGCTATAATGAAAGAACAATAAGGACTAAGTCAGATATTAATTACAATCAAAAAATATATTTTGAACAAACAATTTAAATATTTTACTGCGGACTCGGATAGTTTATTTTTTTGTTTTTTTAACGTCTTTTTATTATATTATTTTATATCCCTTGCTTTATTTTCCATGTACACTTTCATAAGACTCATGTGCTCTAGTCGTTTGATTATTTATAGCATGTATTAGAGTTTTGTTTTGTATTATGTTAATTATAATCTCCCTTTTCGTTGTTTCTTTTATCTGATGCTCTTTATGTTTTATTCCCTCGAGACCCTCCAAATGCGAGATCCAGAACGATTGCGATGTCTCTTTTTCTCTTTCCAGATCTCTCCTGCTAGTACTGTAGATTACTGTACAAGATTACATCGTCTTCATCAAAACGTTACCTAGTGGACCCAACTGAAGTGAAAAAATACTAAATTATACCCGTTTCTAATTTTGTATGTCATGCATTTGCGATGTTATTTCAATAATATAATTTTGGGTAAAAGACAAAAACCACCCCTTGAGTATGGGGTATATACAAAAAAACCCCTCGTGTTCGGGGATATACAAAGACCACCCTTGTCACTAACGGCCGTTGAACAAATACCACCCTTCTGTTAATGTCAGTTAATAGAGGGGTGCAATATGTCTTCTTTTATGACTATTTTACCCCTATTTGTATTATTTTTTCTTTAATGTTCTTGATGTTCTTCACCACCACCACCACAACCACCACAACCACCACCAGGAGCAGCACCCTTCCACTACTCGATTTCAGCACAACCACAACTACCACCGCCAACATCAAAGTACCCAAATCAATCATGACACACCATCAAACCCAACAACGAAAATCAAATACAACACTATTCTGGTGAATAGAACCCAACATCAAAGTACCCAAATCAATCACCACTACCCAATCCCGACCAACACTGCTTTCACAGCAAAACCCATCGAAGAAAAAACCGATAGCAGCACCCTTCCACTGAAATTGATTTTGCAATCAATCTGTCAATTGATTGACATGGATGATACAGAAGACGATGATAGGTACCCTCCAAAACACTACTCCGTAAACAATCGCTCACCTTTCGACTCATCAGCTCGCTCCTAGCATTCCAATCGAAACCTTTCTTACCCAACCAACAACACCCTGGTCTTCACACCCTGGTCTTCTAGTGGTGGGTCTTCGAGGAGACGGCTGGATCAGAGAAGGATGTATCAACATCACCACCAGAGCCGTGAGAGCGTAGACCTGAAATTACCAAACCAATTAACACTCCATTTACAGTAGAAGTAGAAATTGAAGAGAAGAGAGAGGTGTATTGTAGCAAATGCAGGTAATACCTCGCGGGAGATGCCATCGGGTTTTCTCTGGGAGTCTTTGTGGGGTCTCGATTTCTTTTCCTGGGACAACTGGTTCTTGGGCAATCCCAAAATGTCCTTGGCATCCATTCCAATAACTAGGGTTTACTCTGATTTTTTGGTCGAGAATGTTTCGTAGCCGAATTGGCGATCGTAAACACTACTACTACTTGATTGGTAGACAGGGAGCAATTGTTTTGTTTCTTCGACTGGACTGCTAAAGATCGTTGGTTAGGGTTAGGGTTAGGGCGTCGATGAATGATGTAGGGGATTGGAGATTGGAGGAGGGGGAGGTGGGTCCGAAGATGAGGCGTTCTTTGAGTTCTGATCGGGTGAGAGAGATTGGGATGGAGACGGAGATTTCGTCGTGTTCGGGGACGGGGAAGAGTTCCGGTGGGGTTGGTGGGGGTTGTTGTGGTGGTCTTGGGCTGAGATACGGCGGGAGTGGCTCTATATCCATCCTCTTCCGACGGGGAGAGAGGGACGAAGGTGGGTAAGAGGCAGTTGATGGTGGAGGGCTGAGAGAGGGAGAGATCTCTGTCGATGGTGGGAGGCCAGAGAGAGATGTGGGGAAGGTGAAGGAGGCGGCTAGGTTACAGAATGAGAAGAAAGAAGAAAAATAGTATTTATAATGTGGCATTTTTTGCCAAAATGAGGATAAATGTGTCTTCTTACCTTTCCGTTAGTGTGCAGTTAGTGACAAGGGTGGTCTTTGTATATCCCCGAACACGAGGGGTTTTTTTGTATATACCCCATACTCAAGGGGTGGTTTTTGTCTTTTACCCTATAATTTTTTACATATATTTTTATAATAATAGAAAGTTAATATATGCAAATGTCGAATGTATGAGAGGAGAAAGATATACCTCCAAATATATATTATCCCACTTCACTAGCGAAACTAAGAGATAGATTGGGTTTTATTGAGAGAGAAAGTGGCGGTTGAGTCTAAATAGTTGTAACCGTTGGCTGTTCAAAAAGGTTTGAACAGAACGGTTGCAACTGTTCTCTGAATTAACAAAAACAATAATTATGTTATTAAAAATAATTAATTAGTTTCTGCCCCAAAAATGATATAAGCCCTATCTAACTACTCAGCCCAACCCACACACCACGTCACGGCCCAAGCCCGAGACCGAGCCAGCGGCGGCGCGCATGGTGGTTCAGACCATAGCTAGGTCGTCCCTCCTACACAAAATGTGTTCCACCCAAAGGACGTGCCCAAATGTGCAATGTTGAAGTGGATAAGTACACGAATTTCTCCTTGAACCGAGATGCGGTTCTCTTTTGCTCATCAACACAATTAGTTTCATGTGAACTCATTTTGAGAGCTCAATTTGATCATTCAGTTCTTAATGGTCATTGAAGAATGAGTTATCGAAACGACCATCAAGTTGTCCTCTATACGATGATGTAATAGGCATTGTTAACTCTTACTTGAGCTGGATTAAAATCGAGCTCAAAGTCGGATAAAAAAACTTGTTCAAAGACCATTTTCCACAAGCTGGTCGTTTCAAAAGATTGAATAACATCGTATTCAGCGGTTGAACGCAATATAGTAATGATAAAATTAAAAACAAATCAAATTTGAATGATCCTTTAACATACTACTAGACACTAGTAGTAGATAGTGGTTGAGAGGGTAGGCCGGTAGAGTATCTACTTGCTTCTTGCATGCGTAATATTATACCAAATCCAGATGTTGATACTTTAACTCTCCCTCTCTCTATCTTATTCAGTCCTTTAATTCAATCATTATCTACTAATAATACAAATTAGTACCACTACTCTTCATTGGAACTTGTGTTTCTACTTTTCTGGGGGGTTTCAGTCAGGATATTTTCACCAGTAGGAAAATTAAACCTTAAAAACCCTTAGTTAAAGAAGCTGAACATGAAGAAAGCTTTAGACATGTAACCCTACTGCAGCATACATTGCATTTTGGTACAATTTATGCACTATGAGAATTGGTATTAATTTTTAATAACAACACACCAACAAAATTCTGATTTTACTGACATCGCGTATGATCAGTGCTAGCATCTCCAATAGTGGTAGGCATTTTTTTGCATGTTTTAAATTTTGCATGACATGCATTTGTAGTTTTGCTCCAGCAGTATAATGCAATTTATATATTTTGTAGTTATGAGAAGTTAAAATATACATATTAAGGCTGCATGAGAGGAGAGAGATAGACACAAAATTTTGCATGCCTACTTTCTTGCTAGCTATTAATGGAGAGGAGGATGCATGATTTGCAAAATGCACGGGCCTATGCATTACCTATTGGAGGTCAATTTTTCATCATATTCTTTATATTTTGCAATTTGCATAGACTATTGGAGATGCCCTAATAGTTGTCTGCATTTTAGAGAGTGATACCAGATAAATCAACATCGTGTGGAAGTTATCTATCAAAAGCTCTAATCTTCAGAAAGTGAAATTCTTCATCCTGCTCTAACAAAGGAACACGATGTTCCAGGTTTGTGTTAGAACGAGAAAAAGTGAATATGGAAAGTAATTATTTTTCCCAATTCACATGCTAAGAGTACTTTATTTGTGATAAACAGGAGACATATATGCTGTGTGGCATCCAATTTGTGAAATATTTCCAGTGAAATGCTTGCAAACATTTCTTTTATCAAGTTCAGACAAACAATCTTGCCGGAAAAAGAAATGATGTTAACATCAAAGTAATGGGCCGACTTCTTATAAATCTATTTTCCGTGTAAGATGGGAGGAACAAGGTGGAGAGTCGACGTCCATCAAGTGGGACAAGAGATGGGTGGCCTTCCAAAACAAGCCAAGAACTTAAACAAATCAATATGATGCAGCAAACAACAATAAGAAATTTCCCAAAAAATAAGATCATCTGCCAAATGCGGTAGCTGAAATCTGCTTATGAAGCATCAAAAAACAAAAAAGCAGCCCAGTTTTGACATGAATTATTACCAGGCATTAGTACAACATTCTACAAAATACCAAAACTCCCCCTCGGGCGTGAGATATTACTCTTTAGTCTTTATCTATTTAATCCAACTGCAACTGGCAAGAAAAAGTGAAATAACACTAATGCTGTTGCTACGCCACGCTCCATGCGTGAAAATTGCATCTCTTGATGATTGACCATCTAAATGAAAGGTTTGGTCTTTTACAAAGATGAGCGAAAAAGTTTCTTAAGCGTTTTCACCGGTATTGCTTTTCGACCTGCTTCACCAACTTGTCCATGAACTGGTATTTTTTATTGAATCCCCACCCCGGGTTGCTCTGTTCATACAATAAAATTCCAACGAAGTGTTAACAAATCTAAATCATAATAGAAAAGTTAAAAAACAGAAGCAGTAGCAGCAGAAGAATGTAAACATATGGGAAATCCAGTAATAAGTTATGCAGAGCATCTATCCTCAAACAGGCTTATTGGAACGAAGCATTCTGATTTCTGAAAGCCGACAGTATAGCATGGATAATGCCATAGCTATTCTGTTATTCTACAAGTAAAAAGAACATGGACAGAACAAGGACAATGGGTCATGCGTACTAAAGGCCCGGGTTGGAACATGGATAAACTCAGTTGTATGGGTGACGAATAAAAATAACAAATTTGTTAGATTTAAGAACTTCAATCCCATGATCCACAGACACCCCCACTTGGATAATCTAAAGACCTCATTGCCGATATTCTGCAGGATTAGGACATCGGATTTGAAACCCCTAAATTCCCAAGTCAAATAAACCACCCCGAGATGTGTCACTTGCAGGACCTTATTCTGCATTTCATTGATGAAACCACAGGCATCTCAGATTCTTTTGTCACCAAAACAGCTTGTGCCACCACCTCTGCAATCACCATGAACAGAGTAAACATTGCACCTTGCACTCATTGGTGACCGGAAAGGAAATCACTCGGATCCAGTCCACCTTGAACTTCTTGTTTGGCATCAAGACTAGTATTGACACCACAACAAGAGAGCCAGAAAGTTGAATAACAGAAATCTAAGAAAGCCCTACTAAATGCATGGACATCTACTGACATGTGAACCCGAATAGTGAATTACTTACAGGTCATATTTTTCAGTTAAACTCAACTTAAAATAAGAGACCACCTTCCAGGAGCCTTCTGTCAGAACTTGGTCACAATAGAAACAAATTTCTAATTGGGGTGGTGATCAAGTGGAGAAGATAACATGTTGGGTTGCTTATTTGCTTGGGATGAAGCGATGGGACCCAAGATGTGAGTGGAGACTACACTTCAGAGTTAAGAACGTCCAATTTAGCATTGGGGGCTAAACAAAGTTGACGTGTGTGCTCGAGTTTTACAAGCTCTATACCATCGAATGTACATACAATTTTTGGCATGCCAAACCGTCCAGCAATGCAGCTCAGTGCGGACAAATTTGATTGGCTGGTAGAAGGGTAATTGAGGAGGATAGTCACTGGATAGTGAGAAATGGCTTGAAGATAAAAATGATTGAAGATTTGTAATATTATAAGACTTGACCAAAGGGAGATCAGAGTTGTTGAACTTTTTATACATGACAATATGATTAGTGGGGAAGTTACGTATACAGTATAACTATTTCTCAAGGGAAGGGGATGAGATTCTGGGGATTTCAATTCCTGTCACTCCTCAAAAAAATAAAAAATGTAGAGGCAGACTGCTAACAGAGAGTGTTATGTGAAGCCAGGGTATGGAAGCCATCAAAAGCTTTTTGTAAAGGAGAATGCCATTACTAACGATATCCAATCAGCTTCAGCTAGCAATAATCAGAAGGATATTGGGTGGAGATTACGAACTTGATAGTCCTTCCATAACTGAAGCACTTTTGGTGGAAAGTTCCGTGCAAAGCTATTCCACGGACCTCGCTAGCTACAAGGAAGTGTAGCCTATAGGTTGAATTACATGTTTACGAACTAGAAAATGAAACTGTGGAACATCTTCTCCACGGTGGATGAACAAAAAGTCATGTGGTTCGACAAGGAACTACTCAATGGAGAGCAATTGCAGCATACGGAATAATAGAATCAGTGTTTGGCTGGAATCAGAATATTATGGGAGTCATTAAACAGGGTAACTTGTCAAATAATTTTCTGGAACGTATTACTTTTGCTGCATGGAGTATTTGGAATTTAAGGAAAAGGCTTGTTGAGCTGAGTTGGGTATTAGGAATTGAAGGAATCGTATGACAATTGACAGTAAGCGTGTTGATTCATCATCGACTGTGGACAAAGTCACGGCTTGGAGATCTAGCTATCTAAGGGATCAGAAGCAGATGCTTGATGACACCACAAGGGCACTCAAAGGGTAAGGCCGCTGAAGCTGCTAATGAGAAAACATGGTTTCACCAGTTCAAAGACGTATATGATGTAGCAGCAATAACCACTGGAGAAGTATCTCTTGCTTGTGTAGCTAGGGGCTCTAAGGTAGATATCCAAATTGAAGACGACTGGGCCTAAGCTACCTGCAGGATCAGCTAAAATTGCAGAAGCTAGGGCACTGCAAGCCGCATTGCAGCTAGCTTACACTCAGTTTCTCAATTGAACCAGACTGTAAGACAGTAGTGGAAGCTTTCATAATGTAGACAAATGTGGAACTCATTAATCAGAGATATTAAGGTTCTCTCCGAAGGAAACCATTGGGTGTTCCAGTGGGTCCCTAGGAATGCTAATTAAGCAGAATTTTGGCTAAGAAGGACAAAGCAAAAGACCTCTCTCAATTGGAACTGGGTTACCTCAGTCCCATCCAAGCTCCAGAAGATCTTTGATGAGGATGTACGATATGTGGAAAGCTGATTTCCTCTCTTCGTTGGGGACAGCTAAGCTTCTGTTTAGGTTTTATTTTTTTGATGTACTGGGTTCCTTTATTAGATGAAATTTATCTTTTTAACGGAAAACAAAAGAGTATCCAAACATGAAAATCCTTTTAACCGTCATTAAAGCCTCATCTTTCTCAATACCAAGAGTTTTCAAATTCTTCACCCAAACACGCACTAGATGTGCTCTGCTTTCATATATAGTCTTAATACTGTGTCTCCTGCAGATTAGTGTCGTGTACTTGAGGCTTTGCTTGGAACACAGGATTTGTATGAGATAAGCCAAACAGCAAAATTGTCTGAAACATTGATATTTTCAGGATCAAATTCATGTACCATACTCCATATGTCCCCCAAAGATAGTCCACTTTTCTTTGTCTTCTTTTGATGTCCCAAATTGTTTGTCCACTTCCATTTTAAATTCTAAAAGTATAATGAAGTTCCAACATTACCCATTAACATTCAATATACCTAGTCTTGGTGAAATAAAAAAATCAAAAATAATTACGAAAATAGCATGTCAAAATTTGTAGTGAAATGCATTAACTGCACGTCTCCAAAGAAGTTGTAATTCCAATGATGAACTGTCCTCGTGGGACGGAGGGAGTACTAGAAACCATAGTTTTAAAAACCGGACCGGACCGGTCGGTTCGACCGGTTCAACCGGTGAACCGCTGCCTCACCGGTCCGGTCCCGTCATAGGACCGCCCATGCATTCAGACCGGTCAAAACCGCCGGTTTGGTGCTAAACCACTGAACCGGCCGGTTTTTACCGGTTTCACTGGTTTTTGTACAGCATCTGAAGAAACTCAAAAACTCCATCAAAAATCGGAAACCCCCAAATCGGCATCCCTTATAGTCCACAATCGATTGAATCAAGCGACTTGTTACCATCGTCACCAACAAATTGCGAGGAAACAGTGGAAGCATCTTAGTTAGTTGTCTTAAGATCAGAAGCTGAGATAATGAATATGGAGAGAGTGGGTTGGGATCTTACCGTGTGAGAAGAGAGTGGTGCGGGAGAGAATGAGAGGATAAACATATGAGGTTGAAGAGAGAGAATGAGAGGATAGGGAAGGGATAAGAAGAACGTGGTGATAAAAACAAAGAAGCTGAAAAGAACGAAATCTGCGGCTCAAAATTTGCTACGCATTTGGTCAATATTTTTTGGTAAATGTTCACTTGAGAAAACTGGTCAATTTTTTAGTAGTAGTAGACATAACAGTATCCTTTTTCTTTTTGTGAAATAATAGTAGTATCCTTTGAATAGTTACTGTTATGCTTTTTTTTTTCTTTTTTTTTTTTTGAAAAAACCTATTATGCTTTCTTTGATAGTATTTGAAGATATTGATGCAATGTTATAATGGTAGATTGTGTTTAATTTGATAAAAAAGTTATTTATTTTGAAGTTTTATATACTTTTTATACTATATATTATGTGAAAAGATGAATTATATATATATAAAAAAAAAAAAAAAAAAAAAAAAAAAAAAACAAACAAACATGCGACTAAACCGGTTGAACCACAGGTCCGACCGGTTGAACCGCAAACCAGAGCCTCACCGGTTCAATGTCCGGTTTCTAAAACTTTGCTAGAAACAATTGTTAAATCACCATATTAGCTAATTTTATACTATGCTTTTAAGGCAGTCACCAGGGGATTCAAATCAAACTCATAGATAACCTATGTGTCATGTTTGTGAAAAGTAGTACATGAATAGCACATCTCTGAAATATCTATCCTGGGTTGGTAATCCGTGATGAGCTTGTGACAACTGCCTTGCATTTTTGTGCCAAGTTATTTGGAAACAATGCAAGTAGCTAAAGGGTTTATTGGAAAAGCTGGTTTTTTGGAACATTCTTCCGCATCTACTTTCCTGCTTCCAGCACACTTTTGAATTCAAGCTGAGCCTAAAGCAAACATATGCTCAAGTGTACACAATTGTAGAGAGAAGAGCTAAGCTCTATATTGAACATTGCTATATTTTGATGGGATAATATTATTAACCTGAATAGAACACTAAAGCTAACTTTGTGACTGACGACACCTTTTGAGGTACAACAAATCCACTCACCTTTGGACAATATTACAGAACTCGTTCCCAGATTGGTCAATGCCTCTAAATCCTCACCAAGGGTGATATAGTCTCAATTCCCCAGATTGGTACAATGACTCTAAATCCTCCCCAAGGGTCATATAGTCTCAAACTTACAGGAATATGGAGACACTAACTATCCCACAATTATTTTAGGAAAGCTTCACCATCGCATAATTAAATATAGCAAAAAGGTAGTGAAGACATAGTAATGGTGCCAGGACACTCCACCGGAGTTATCAGTGATAAAGAAAGGTTGTTTGATCATCATCATTAGTGTCGTAGCATCTTTAAACCATCATTGTTGAATCGATGGAAAACATAAAACCAAGAAGCTGAGAGCACCAACCTGGAGAGAGAGAAGAGCCCGATCTGTAAACCTCTTGACTGAAGCAGGTGCACTTTCAGGAAGTGTCTGTGCAACCAGTTCCAGTTCCTCTTGTTGTTTCTTGGCAGTTAGTTTACCAGGTCCGCCATAGTAATCAACAATCTCTTTCATGAGCGGAACAGAGTTCATTGCTTCTTTTACAGCTCCCTGGTTAACAAAATAACAACATTATAAACAAAATGGCAAGAGAGAAAAGTAATGATCAAAGAGCTGTTATTTACAGTACGCAATCAAGATAAAGCAACTATCGACAATCAGAATGATGGAAAATATAAAACAATGCATGATACCACAAGGAATCTTCTATGTAGCTTTTATAAGGTTCTAAGAGAGAAACAGAGCTTCCCTGGAAAAGCTTTCTTAATTAAAGAACAGCTCAAAGATATCATCAAGACAAGAAATGACCACATACATTCCTCGTTAGACATACTGGTCAGTTGCAGGATAATACATGGTGTATATAGGTAGTGAATAGTGAGTGATATGTTCGGTAAGGTAGAAGACATCAAAAATACATAGGAAATAGAGGAATCCATGTGACGACTAATGATGCATGAGGTGGGTATGAAGATTTCACAAAGAAGAGAGGGAGAGCCACATACAGCTGGATTCAAGCTCAGCAATACCAGTTTCTACATGAGGATAAACTACATTGACTAATATAGCACCAGAAGAACGAAGACATTCCATATCCCTGACAGGATAAGCATGGCCAGTTAAGTCACTCTACTACACCGTTAAATCTTATTTCTTATGTCAGAAGGTACTATGAACTGGGGAGCATAATTCTAGCTGTAAAGTCCAAAACCTGGAGTCCGCGCGACTGCTAGCTTATGGGCAGGGGTGCACTCATGAGTGCACGGTGCTCGGGACAGTTTGATCTACAAGTATAGGCAGCCATGCTGCCAACTAAGCTTGTAGCTCTGATATATTCAGACAAGAACATCATGGCCTTAAATTAGGTCACTGCTCAGTGCCTCCAGCTTAAACTAGCAGGGGTGCGAGTTTCCAAGTAATGACACGCCATTCCAGGTTGTTGCCATGCTTATACCAATTTAGCATACATATGCCTAGAGATGACAACAACCAACAAAACGAAGCTGGATATTTGTATTTACATAAAATACAAATATCCAAGTGCCTAATGCCTGATGCCTGGTATTATTACTAATCAATGTACACATGTCTATCATACATGACATAGGTATTGCCTACATTCAAGTGCCTTCTCAAATAGCAAAAGATTCTTTAGCACGTTGCATAATCCACAGATTCCATGCTAACAAACGTGTTTATTCTCTATATCATGGAAACATTCCCTCTTTTTTAGTGCAGCGCATCTAACAATGTACTGTGTCCAGCACTTTATAAACGATACGACTCTGACAACTCTTTATGAGTAAATTTACAATACGGCTGGTACAAGTTAAGGCCAGAACATTACTGCTAATGCATGTTCATTGACAATCTGTGTGATGCATTATTGCTAATGCCATCAGTGCATATCGATAAGGAATTCTATCTGAGATAAACGCCACACGAGCAAGGGTGAGTTTTGAGGTGTTGCTACACGCCTTTTCATGAGATTTCGCTGACTTTGAGCATGAGGAAACAGGTATGTGTCCAAATGTTGCCAACTGATATGGCAATTCACAATTGTCCACTAAATACTTCTCTATAGTATCTAGACATAAATAGGTGATATCTATATACAAATGTTTGGAATTTGTATATCTACAATTGGTCAAACACACTAGAAAACTAGATTTCAGCTCATAACTTGATGTTAGGAAAGGGAAAAATCAAAAAATACTGATAAACTCGAAATTCAGTTCTAAAGTCCAACCGACATCCAAGACACGCTGAAACTGAATATCCCACTCCACATTCCCACCACCCTCTCCCTCTTCCCTCTCTCTCACCCACTCCTGACAGACACCTTTACTATTCAGCAGTATGCAAACACTGGATCAATATCTCAAGCAAAAAAAGAGCATTATCAGCGACATTCTACAGTCTTGATAACATGAAGTTACAACATATATCGTTCTCGTTCTGAAGGCAAAATGAGACCAAAAGGAGAAAATTAAACTGAATTCGGCACCTAACTAATTTCACGATTTAAGAAGTTAAGATTTAAGCTGTTTGGTGATGGTTAAGAAGGTCCTGGAGGGTATAGCTTTGAAACAACAAGCAAAACAGAACTCTGATTTCTGAAGCTAATATTAAATGATATATGAAACCTGGGACTCACAAATCGGTATTAGACAATACCAGCCAATAAAATTTGGATTTTGCCCATTTAAGAACTGAGAGAATCCCTGCTTCGCATGTTACCACAACCTTCTCATGGCATAGAAAATGGAAGTTGAGAATACCTTTGTGTTGTCTATTTCCTAGCTCATTGGAGAACAACTTAAACAAGAGTTACTTAAGCATCTGCAGATAGATATTTGACCACAAAACTTGAAAAGAATTTTCCTATACATCTGTTTGACATTATTAGTACCACAAAATAGAGAAGCGACATGGGTGCAATTAAGTACTACTAACAGATAGCACATTTTGGATGCATAAATATATAAGGTCGCAAGCAGATATGATGGTCATGAGGTATAAATATTTATCATATTCAGACACTCTTCTTGAGAACGATATCCAAAAAAAAAAACTGTTTTGCTTGAGCAACAATACAGAAAAATATGGAGTACGCAATGATGATTCAAATAAATAATAAATGTTTATTGCAACTTAAATAGCTGGCTCCAATCTTGCTTCATACATGCAAGTTCCCCCATGTTGAAGTAATGCTATTACAAATGTATCAACCAAAGTGATGAGAGATCTTAAGTGCAAAATGCACACACCACTTTCATAGGATTATTTTATTTTCCATATGTCACGAGATTTTACTCAGGATTAATGCAAACTACAAATAGGCAACTGGTATTCCTCAAAATCATACATATACAAACTTTGAACTCGTCAACTTAGCAGCACTTCGTACAGAGATGTAATATGTAAGTTTATCCATGTCTATGAATGAAAGGATAGGATCAACAAGTCTTTTGGGTCTAAAAGGTATGGACCGATTTTACTTAAGTATTCAAGGCAGGCATTTGTGAAATTGATTTGAAAATAATAGGTCACTGAATCCAACACATATGGAGGCGGTGATTCTAAGCCACTGTTAGAAAACCTGGGACAAAAAGAAAAAGCAACTGGAGTTGAACAGTAAAAAAAGTATGACCCTCTGCCTTTTATGATACCATAGAAACCAAAAGACTTCATGAATAGTTCTCAGGAATTATCTTAGGGGGAATTTCCTATTGCACAGGTTTATGAGAACTCGTAGTGTGAATATATAAGTTACTCTGTAACAGATTAACCTGTATGATACTCCTCCCGTAGAAGGAACCAAAATGTTAAATATCAGTAGAGGTCATCTTGCAAAATGCAAACAGGTGTGCTCCATAACATACATAATTTTATGATTGTGATTCTTTTTTTCCATTTGAACAGGAGATCAAAGTAAAGCATTATCTTCAATAGATAACCTGTTTCCTTCCTTATCTCATGTTGTCTTCCAAGAAGGAGGTATTGGCTAGAAAGCACACTTGCTTCCATACCAGCGGGGTATATATATTCGCAACAGAACGTACTCAAGACATGAACTACAACAGATAAAGAATGTAACAAAAAATGCAGTAGTAACCACAATACATGTTAGCACAATTTAGCCAGAGAAAACAACTCCCAGGGAAGAAAAATGAAGACGTACACTGTATTCTCACAATACATATTATATGAGAATGTCAAATCAAATGAAGTAAGAAATAACATCATGCAACATCATGAGATTACAAGTTCTCTTGAATAAAAGACAATAGCCAAGTAGATGGGCCTATATAAGACGCGAAGTTATCATGAGAGATGGCAAATTTATCTATGATAACTAGTTAATGTAAAAACAGTTTAGTATACCTCCCACTGTTCTTGGCTCTGAAGTCCCTCATAAGCCATAAGGAAGGGCTTGGCCTTCTCAAGTGCATCCTGAAGAGAAATAGTTGGCTTCTCATCGACATCAGGATTTGTACCAAACTCTTCCATCAAGTACTCAGGTTCACACTCTATCTACAGTAAAAAAGGAAAAAAGTGAAAGAAAACAAAAATGTCAAAAACGACTTATTAAAACATCAGATGAATCTGCATCTTATCAAACACTAAAACATCTTACCGCAAGGTTAGTCTGAAGAGCGTCCACGTAGGCATCCTCCAGGGGAGAAGGCAATATTCTGCCACTCATATCCTCAAATGCTTCCACTAATTTATTCATGTTTTCTGCTCCGAGCCTTTCTGCCAGTTTCTCACCATCAGCATTTTGACCCAGAAAAAGCCCTGCACCAATATCACCTTCATCTTTTCCCCTATCTCTATCGTTAACTCTGCGGAACCTGCCCCCGTCTTTGCCCCCACGCTTCAGAGCACGACCCCCACCCCTGCCTCCAGACTCGGCTCTTCTTTCTCCTCTTCTATCCTCTTCACCTTCTCTACCCTTCGACAATATTCCAACAGCTCTTTCTGTAGCCTCTTCGGCAGTCCACTTTGGGGTAGGTCTCCTCGCACTCACATTTTTCTCTCTATCGGGTGTCCGTGCCCTCAGGTGGCGGTTCACGACTCCAGGAGGCTCCCGCGAGATGGGCTGCTGACCAGGCTTGCCCCGTCCAGCACCATGAAAGATTGAAGGAATATCAGCAGGGTGGGCACTAAGATGTTGATAGTCACCAGGGACACCAGTTTGGAATTTAGGTGGTGCTGTTGTATCGGCCATTCCATCATGTTTGGAGAAGAAGATAGGCGTTTTCGCACCTGACTGTTGGTTTCCCTGAGGATGATCAGATTGTGGAGGATGATCAGTTCTTGGAGGTCCTCCGCGCCCAGCCCCAAACTGTGGTGGAACTGGAGCTAGACCACCGCCTCGCCCAGCAGCAGACTGCGGTGGAGGAAAATGTGCTGCTCCACGCCCGGCACTGAACTGCGGCGGAACTGGAGTTCTGCTGCCGCCGCGACCTGAACTGGAGTTTGGAGAAAACGGCGCTCCTCCTCCGCGCCCGACACCGTACTGCGGTTGAACTGGACTTACACCGCCGCCGCGGCCGGTACCTTTCTCAGTATTAAGGACAGGGATGAAAGAGGAAAATGAGGGTAGGGTCGGGGCTGAAGGGAAGGGTTTTCCATGGCCATGACCTAGCTCAGATGGCAAATGAGAATGAGATTCGCCTCTCGTACCATCATCCGTATCGGCTTGCCCACTTTCTGTGGCAGATTGGAAGGGAATGCCGGCGAAGGGGATGCCTCCACCTCCTCCTCTGCCTCTACCTCTACCACCGCCGCCTCCGCCGCCGCCAGCGGAGGTGGAGAAGGTGGATGAGGAGGCAATCAGAGTGTTTATAGCAGCATTTCCAGTGGCTGGATTGGTGACTTTAATCAAACTTCGTCTCATTGCCAACTAAATCTGAATAACCTGGTTGATTTTTAGCAAGAATGAGTGTTGTTGAATCATAAAGTGGGATTTTAGGAGCAATAGTAAGTAGTATTGATTGAATCATGAAAGTTCCAAACCCTAATGAAGCTTCTCACAATCACAATTGATCCTGGGAATCGATTTTCATGAGATTGAATTAAACTTACACAAGTTAAAAAAGGATTGCTAGTTTCTCACAGGATTGAAACATCATTTGGGAGCTGGGAAGTTAGGGTTTCCGTACCTGAGTGTTCGTCGTTCGTAGAGTTTGAACTTGAAGGCGGCGAATACAACGGCTGAGCCCTCGGGTTCTATGGCCTTGTTCCTTTTGCTTCCAACGGCAACGGCGATGGGTAACTTTCGGTCGTCGGCGTTCCTCCTCTGCCTGGAGCCTCGTTCTTTGTCTCTCTGCAAGTCCCGTAACTCGTATTCTGTTGATATCTGGGGTTGATCTAATATAATCAAAAGTTTAGGGGCTAAGAAATAATGGCTTTAGTGAAAGAGTTTCAGGTAGTTTGGGGATAAACTGAACAAAATAAAAAGTATGTACCGTAATTGGTAGAATAAAATTGAGCCCAACTGTTGGACCCATAATCTCCATTTCTCAATTTTGGAGCCCAACTGTTGGACCCATAATCTCCATTTCTCAATTTTTCTCCTCCAAAATTGAGAAATGGGTGAATTGGCTATAAAGCTTGACATGTTGAAGGCGTTTGACAGAGTGAGCTGGACATATCTCCAAGGTATATTGACAAAGCTGGATTTTTGCAAGAAATGGGTGAATTGGATCATGGCATGTGTTGATTCAGTTAGTTTCAGATTGGTCATTAATAGGGAGCTCAGTCACTTCTTCTCTCCCTCTAGGGGATTAAGGCAAGGAGATCCCCTTTCCCCCTGTTATTAAGGCCTCACCTCAGTGTTGCAGCACTTTAAAAGAAATAATTGGTTTTCGGGAATTAGGATTGCTAGACACTGCCATTTTATTAGTCATGTGCTCTTTGCAGATGACTCAATCTTGTTTTGCAAAGCTACAATGTCTGACTGTTCCGCAATTAACACAGTTCTGAATCTTTATGACAGAGCCTCGTGCCAATCAGTTAATAGAGAAGTCTCAATTATTTTTCTCCCCAAGCACCAGTGGTTTGCTTAAAAACTTTATTCAGTACTATATGGGAATTGATAAAGACTTCAAGGAGAGGTCATACCTTGGGTTACCAGCTTTTCTGGGTAGGTCAAAATCAAATACTCTCACATCTTTAAAAGGAAGGATCCTTGGTAAGCTCTCTTCTTGGTCCTCCTCATTTCTTAGCCAAGCGGGTAAAGAAATCTTAATTAAAGTTGTGCTAGCAGCTTTGCCCTCCTATACGATGTCTTGTTTTCTTTTTCCTAAGAAACCCTGCAGTGAGCTATCTCAAATTATAGCTTGTTTCTGGCGGCGTGCAAAAAATATTGAGAAGAAGATAGTTCATTGGAAAGATTTGGGTGGTTTGTGCAAAAGAAAGGAACTTGGAGGTATTGGCTTCAAGAATCTACACATTTTTAATCTTGCATTAATTGCAAAGCAATCTCAGAAGCTACTTTGTGAAGGACACTATTTGTTTAAATCAGTATTCAAAGGCAAATACTTTCCCCACAATTATTTCTGGCACTCTTCTCCTTCTCAGAATTGTTCTTGGATTTGGAGAGGGCTCTGTGAAGGCAGAAATGTACTAAAAAGGAACAAGGTGGAGAGTGTGAAATGGAGATTATGTGAAAATATGGGATGACCCATGGCTGCCAAGAAATGGAGACTTCCATATTTGCTCATCAAAACCGCCCAATTGCAGCATTGAAAAGGTTAGTGAGCTCATTCTTCACGAAAGCAAAAAATGGAATGATGATTTAATCTTTGGTATGTTCTCGGATGAAGATACCAAATCTATTCTGTTGGTAGCATCAACTGTGCTGACATATTGATTTGGAATTATTCTAGTAACGGAAACTTTAAGGTTCGCTCAGCTTATAAGCTTATTGAGTTTGGTGATGAAGTTGACTTCACCTCTAGCAGTCACAGCTCCTCATGGAATAGATTATGGACAGTTAATGTTCAGCCTAAATTGAAGCACTTCTTTTGGATTTCTTTATCAGGAGCTCTAGCAGTAAATGTGGCCTTAAAGAAAAGGAGGATTGTTGATGTTGAAATATTCTGAGTTTGTGGGGAAAATGCAGAAAGTGAATTACATTTGTTAAGATATTGTATGATAGCTCAAAATGTATGGAAACTCTCTCTTCTTAGACTGCACAATCATATTACCAATATGAACATCCAGATAGAGTGGTGGTGCTCTGTAATTGAGCTCACTGATGCTTCTCCAAATCCTCAATGGTATTTAGGCATGTTTCAAAATATTTGTTGGGATATTTGGAAAGCAAGAAATTATTGGGTTTTTAATGAATTAAAATGGCCTCCTGATAAGATTGTCAAGAAAGCCCTCGCTAGTTTGCATGAATTCAGTCGTTACAATTCCAAAGTCTGCTCCAAAGTCACTAAAAAAAGTGGTTGATTTGAGTAATCTTCCTCATTTTTCAGCTAATTTCAATATTTTTATTGATGTTGCGCTTGACATTGGTGGTTTCAAAGGGGGTGTTGCTGCAATCTGTTTAGACAGAAATGGCAACAGTCTTGGCTCTTTCAAATTCTCGGTCCATGGTATTTTGGATCCTACTGTATTGGAAGCTATTGCTATCAGGGAAGTCATGTTGTGGTGCAAGAAGATGAGGTGGAGCTCAATTACAATTCATTCTGATTGTGAAGTTGTGGTAAAGCAGCTTAATTCACTGCCAGAATTTTGGAGCTCAAAGCTTGCTACTATTTTAGATGACTGTTCCATTTTGAGATGTTAGAAAACGATGCGGAAGCGAAGATACCACTTGTTAGGAATCAAGAAGAGTAATAAGACGAAGAACAAGATGAAGAACAACACACAACAATTTAACGTGGTTCAATAGTATTGAGGCTAGCTACATCTGTCACATCCCCCTCCCGCCGACCCCGATTAGCGACGATAAGAATTCGCGTTAACGGGAGGAGGGCGCTACATGCCGGTGCGGCCTCGACTCGTCGAGAGGTTAAAAGAGATATTTTTAAAAGTCATGATCAAAAGATTGTATTTGAAAAAGTTTGCGGAAGCATAAATAACAATTTACTTGGGGTCGTAAAACTTTTATATTAACGGGAGGAGGGCGGGACATGCCGGTGAGGCCTTGACTCGTCGAGAGGCTAAACGGGTAATTTATAAAAGTCGTGATCAAAAGATTGAATTTGATAAACTTTTCGGAAGGGTAATTGACAAATTTACTTGGAGTCGTCTTGATAAATAATTTGACTTTTAAATTAAATGAAAATATTGGCAAGAAAAGAAAGTAATAACTTGAAAAGTTATGTACATTTAGCCATCTCGACTCATAACGTAAGCAGAACTCAGGAATGTCTCTAGGTATCATACAACGGCTCATATAAAGTCTTATATACACACATAATTATACAACCATTACATTCTTAAAATAATTACGAACAAGCATTCCACAAATCTCCAAGTCGGCTAACATATACTCGGCAGCTAGGCACATAAGCGTCATCAAGAACGTAATCACATATGAACTTAACGCCTTGCTACTTCTTGCTTCTCACGTGTTCTTAAAACCAGAAAAAAAGGTAATTGAAAAGGGTGAGCTCAACTAGCTCAGTGAGTTACATCTACCCCCCTCCGTAGGTTTGAAAAACTAAAGAGGCTAACTTTCCCGTGGAGCATCATGAACATAATCCATAGTCATACATACATATACTTGTTAACTTGAAAGATCGTGACATTCATAAAGCATAACTTGTATCATAAATAAAGCATAACGTAAAGCATAACTTGAGTCATGAGAAATTGTATTGTTCCAAGTAGGAACCTTGATTTGTCTCACGTGGAGACGACACCGTACTTGAACTTTCTTGCTTAGTTTCCTATCTTATGGAATGTGTAACCTTCGTGACTTAACATAATGTAGGGACATGTCCATCGCGACGGCTCGTGAGGCGACGCGTTGCCTGCTTATATTGCCCCGGCAAAAGGGCCGTAGCCTGCCTATACCCGACTGGGGGTTTCACTCCGGTAACCGTGGCCTTTTTGAAGGCGTGTTTTATCTTATGAATTATCCTTTATTTTTCTTAGCATCCACGGGACATAATACATGTATTTGAATAGAAAGCATACATACATAGTAGTAGGGACAACATGAACATACATAACTTCGTAAGAAACTTGAGGGTAGGTTCAAACTTCGAGAGGTAGGGTAACTCACCTTGCGAGCTTAATCCATTTACTTTATATTTCTTATTCCAAATTCATTCATCTTTTAGCACACGATCATCAACTCCGTTGTCACGTGAATAGCAAAGAACGCTACAAATCATACATATAATCACTTAGCACAAAATCATTCCAAAAATAGCACATAATCACTGAGCATGAAGTCATTCCAATCATTGCACATAACCACTTAGCATGAAATCATTCCAAGCATAGACATGCCTAAGTCACTTAGCAAAATGATACTAGTCCTATAAATGCTAGATAAACAAACTTCTCACACATCCATGTGCTTGTATAGTCTTAAACATATTATTAGATGCATATGCCATGTAAAATGCAACACATAAGAGCAATATGACATATAATGAACTAAAAGGTAACTTGCATAAACTAGCTTTAATAACTTGATAAACTTCTAAACCATGCTTATAAGAAAAGTGTAACAATCGCTAGTACAAAATTTATAGGTGACTCAAAATAATTATTTGGGACCTCAAATTTTAACATAACATAGATAAAGAGTTAACTGATAACATATAAAAATATAAAAAATTATGAAAAATTTTAAGTATTTTTAAACATTAACTTTCAGAGTTACTTAGGTGTAAAACATATGCTGAAAAGCGGTCTTGGGAATAAATTCATAAAATATTAATAATAATTCCAAAAATTATGAAATTATAAATCGAAGTAAATAACACACCTAAGAACAACATATCCAAGTTTGGTAACCATTGGAATAACACAAGTGCATGAAATGTATGAAAAACCTCACTGGTCTGGGGTTGAGCAGAGTGTTAAAACAAAACTAGTTTTTGGCCGATTCAAAATTCAATGTCTCTGAATTTTTTACTATAGAAACATCACATATAAATACACGCACTGTAATTTTTCCATAATTTTCTGAAATACGTAACTATTTTTCCCGATTTCTTGAAAGTAAGCACAAAACATAAACTTTGTAATTTTCTATACTTCAAAACTTTTGCACGAAAGAATTGCTCTACCAAAATATGAAATCACACCAACACAAGCTCTAAATCACATACATATCACTACTCATAACATATTCTTACATGAATCTAGCAATAAACTTGTTTTTTGATGACATGCATGAATGTTCAAGTGTGGGTTTTATGAAATATGCAACATTCAAGTACCAATATGATGATCTAGCCATGAAAAAGATGAATCATGCTTAGACATGAGGAAGATCAAGTTCAAAAGTTACAAATCAAAGATCAAAACACATGCAACTCAAGATCAAGCAATTTCATGCCAAGAACATGAATTATCTACAAATTGAGCAAACAAAAAAGAAAGAGTGCTTACATATAAGGTTGAGAGGAACTAGAATTGTTCTTGGGTTCTTGGAGGTTGGATAAGCTTGAATTCTTGAAAAAGATGAGGAAAAAGACTCCCCTAATGCATAGTATAACATTGTGCTTGAGTTTCTTCATGAATTGAGAGGTACAAAATGGTGTTTGGGGGGTGTTTTGTGAGGGTCAAAACCAAAAAGCGGGATTTGCATTTGAAGAGAGAGAAGAGAGCATTCTTGAATGTTCTTGATGAGGAAGATGCAAGGGGGAAGAGAATGATGGACATGTGAATAATGGTGGGAGTTGGTGATGTATAAAATGATCACATATCATGCTATCATAGAGATATTAAAATAATGAACTCCACTTGTATGATGAAAGAGAGCTTTAGGATGTAATCTTGTTAGTTGGGTAAATGATGCAAAATCCAATAATAGAGAGGTTGATGCATAAAAACATAAAGTATGGAAACATTACAAAATTTACATAAAGTTTTGGGGCAAACTATGAACTTAATGCTAACTAACAAATTGACACAAATAGCACTCTTAAAACATTTTTTTAAAGTCTAGCATTCATATAACATTTTAACATTAACACACATATTTAGAAAATAATAAAATCACTTAAAAACTAAATGTGCAACATAAATATGAGGGTTACTACAACATCCACGGCCAAAACGAACCAATTTATTGATGAGAGAGCCAATTACAATAAAAGACACACCACACACGTCAATAGAAGAGTCATACACCCATATATAGGTCTATACTATTGACTTGTGCCAAACGCATCCTCCAAACGTTGCCAAAACGAACAAGGAAACAATTCCAAAAACTGCCAAGCCCGAACTAGGTCGCAGGACCTGCTACGGTATGTCGCACGTCCTGCGACCTAGTTCACAAGGGAACGTCGACAAGTCACCAGCGTCCCTTGGGACAAGGCACCACTTGGAAGAAAACACAGTGGCCAAAATATCTATTAAATGCAAGAAGATAGAATAGGAACAAATGATCAAAAATGTTGCTACCACGAGTTGAACAACCGACCTTATCCAACAAAGCTACTACTTATATTAGCATTTAACTTTTGAAATGTCTAATTTCAGAAGAAGAAACAAAATGGAATATCTATACTTAAGCCCCAGCTTCAGAAGTCAAGCTCAATTTGTTTCAAATGCATATCGGCCACAATTTAGTTATATGTCACTGCTTTATCCTAATAGCTGCAAACATCAATTATTTGTCCCTAGGTTTCATTTGTACCTTGTATGGTATGAAATAACCTAAAGCCGTGAGTCTATCGTATATGGTTTAAGTCCACTTTTAGGGAAAACTTTGCCTAAATTTTCTAAATAATTAGGAGTGCCTACAGTTCAATTGTGTCATTATTGTTCAATTGTGCATGTCTGCATGATTCATATGGTTTCAATGCAGTTCAATTCTACATGTTCCTGAGTTCTTATTTCCTTGTGTCGTCGAGTATTTACATCCCTATAAAAAGTGTTCCTATTTGCGATCTTTTGAATGCGGATGAAAGGAGTCAATAAAGATTAGGTTGTTATGAAGCGGATGAAGGACTTCAATTGTAGCCAATTCAGGTCTCTTATTGCATTTTGTAGATTTTGCTTATTTCGTTTCTGCCATTGAAGTTAGACTTCAATAAGTTCCTATAATTATGTGTGTTTTGAATGTATAGTTTGCAAATTAGATTCAAACGTTCGGGATCTATACTTGCATTTGATCAATAATTCCAGACTCGAGATATCCGAGCAGCTATATTTACATTCTCCCGAGGGAATTTTTTCCTACATTTTGAATTTATAATATTGTTGAATTTTGATTATTCAAGGAATTTGTCACTGACTGTATATGTATATTTTTATCTTCTTTTAAATTAAGACATAATCAACAGTTGTAATATGTGAGGATTGTAATATAGATTTTTTTATCTTATTTTAAATTCATACATTAGCAGCCGTTCTAAAATGTGGAGATTTCATTTAAATTTGAAAGCTAATTAACTAGCCACACTAATAAACCGTGGCTCAATACGCTTTTTCCCACGATAAAACGCCGTATTCTCTGCGAACTTTCATGTGCGAATAACCTTATTTCCACGTTTGACGTAAGATTTGGGATCGACGGCGAAGGCTTTGGCCACAATAGTCTTAATGTCGAATGAAAATTTGCCACATAAATTACTTGTAACAAATTATTTTAACACACCCTTTGGAGCCACACGTGTTTTCTGGGCAATCGCCGTAGCCAAATTCTGTAACCAGAGAAATTAAGCTTCTTACACATTTTACACGTGAACATGGCCTAATTGTGCGTGCATGATATTTTCTAGCGTCACCCACGTATTTTTTAATAAGATTTAGATGGAAAGAGAATTTTCACGTGTGATTCATCAAAACTAGTATGAAGAAAATTATGTAACATATTTCACATGAATCTACTACCTGTTGTTATTATTAGCTCTTTTTTGTTATATTTTTGTTCTAGAACTATTTGATTTATCTATTCACCAAAATTTATTACTCTCTTATTCTTTTAAAGATCATTTATTTCTCCTAAATTTAATAACTTTTTTTTCCGATATAGCAATATATAGTCATTAGTTTTTAGCTTCAAATAATAAATTTTGAATATCTTCTTTTACATTTAAGTTATTAATTTAATTTTAATGGTGCAATATAAACTGAACTAGTTATAAGTGATGTATAAATTCATTTATTAAGTTGAATGGCTAGCCAAAATTCAGCCTGAACATGAATTAATTTGTATGAATTTCATCTCGGGCGGGCTCATAATGCTCCTAACTCGGGTTGGGCTAGGCTTTGGCAGCCTTGACATAACTTGGACTTAAGCTCGGATAGGTATGTCAACCCGCCCAGTCCACCCGAGTCGCCGTCATTAGTTTGACCGATTTATTCGATTTTCCTTACCACCCTAGTTAGTTGATTGGTTTAGACCGATTTTGTTAAAAATTCACCTGATCTAATAGGATCGGGTCCAAAAATGTTCAAGCTACGGTGCATGTGAAGGAGGTTGAAGGGGAAGTGCCGGTGCATGTGGTGGTGGCAATTGCGGCATATGGTTAGTCGAAATCTGGGA
Source organism: Linanthus parryae (assembly GCA_023055425.1). Lineage (NCBI taxonomy): Eukaryota > Viridiplantae > Streptophyta > Magnoliopsida > Ericales > Polemoniaceae > Linanthus > Linanthus parryae. The sequence goes on along the minus strand of JALGPY010000004.1, from coordinate 118,408,593 downwards.
TTCACTTGTGGAACATGGCGGTCTTCATCATGTTCATATTTTATTGAGTTGGACAATTTTATCCCTACATTAAAACGGATATATTTGTAAACTAATGTTTACCATATTTGACCAAAATGTCGATTGTTACACATTTTGGTACTGAGAGGGTAGTGAGGTGGTTTTTGAATTGGCAAAGGTATAGTGATAATTTGGATAATTTGGAGGTGGGCAACATGGAATTACGTATATTTAATACGAACATGCTCATATAAAGTAAGTCATAATTTTAAAGGCCATCTTCCACTGTTGATATCAAATTTTACACCAAATTCTATGTTTAATGGAGAAAAATAATTTGGCTTCTCAAAAACACTATTTCACCATTTTTGATGGAAAATAGCATTTTTGGTCTTCTACAGATTTCACAATTTTTTACATCATATAGTTATATCTCACTATTTCATCAAATTTGAAGAATGTCGTTTTTGGCCTCTCACAACTAATCGTCAAATTTATCACCAAATCATGAATTTCATAAAAAAAAAATACTGCAACAATGTTATAAGAAAATACAAAATGATTACATTGCAAAAGATTGTTCATATAATCTTAAAAAACACTTCAAAAATAAAATTATACACAAATTTATTGGAATAAAAAAACTTAAATAACACTTCAAAAAATATAATTATAATTACATTAGTCACCTAAATTATTTTTAACTCTAATTATTTGCAAAATATGACATTATGTTTACAATTTTATAAAAGTAAACTAAAAACATGTCCTAAACACTAATTAAGAATTTAATGTAGATTACACCAAATTTTATTTTTGTCTTCAAATTTGATGGTAAAAATAGAATTTGGTGACATTGGATAGAATTTTATGGTACTTTGAGAGATATGCTTCACCATTTCACAAAAGGTACACCAAATATAGGCTTTAGTGATTTTGTAATTTTTTGGTCAACGACTGCGGGAGCCCAACAAAAAAATCATAATTTTTTTATGATTTGACGATTTGGTGATTTGGTATGGGAGGGCAACAACATCAAATTTTACCATCAAATATAGAATTTCGTGCACTGTGGAAGATGTTCTTATTTAGTTTGTTTGAGTGAACTAGTTTAAGTAAGCGATTTAAGCTATAAAACTCATTTAATCTAGAGTGTTCGGACACGATATATTATTACAGATTCTTGATAGATTTTTTATTAACTTTTTTTACAATCCGGAATTTCCACCCAAATAATCGGGCATCCACTCAAAACATTTCGAAAATCCCCCAAAGTTATACGAAATTCCCCAAAAAAATATATAGGTTTGAAAATTTTTGAGAGGTTTGACTGAATCTCAAATTTTTATACTCTACCTCTCATTTTAATCGCAATAAATATACACATTGTAAACTGCTTAACTCCTGCTTCAATTCTGACGTCGTAGAAAAGGCGAATATCGCCTCACAATGCCCAAGTAAAGCTCTATCTCCAATATAATTAGATAGCATCTCACTACCGGAGTTCTAATACTAATTAATAAATAATTATACTTCCGAAATAAAATAAGAACAAAAAGCCTCAAAATACAGCTTCTAGGTAAGAGGGGATGTAAGGTTAATTCGCGAAGAATTGGGATGTCTATTTATAGGTTGGGGGAGCTGAACACATTTTTAGAGAGTCTGGGGTTTTGGAGAGTTTGGGGGTTACCACCTAGGGGGTGTAGCAGCTATTTCAACAACTGAAGGGGAGCCACGTGCAATTAATGCTTGTGACTTACTACTGCAACACTGGAACTCAATTCTGTGACAGATGAAGTAGGGCTTTTGAAGAGCACGGTAAATAACAAACAGCCCCTAGATGTTTAAGTTGATATATAAATGACAACGTCTTTTTGTTTGGGGTAATTACATTAGATACCCTAATGGCACCCTAAACATGTTATATCAGACTCCTTGACTAACCACCCGTCACTCCGTCAGTCAATGATGCTACTTTGGTATATGTCACTTATTTCACCCTATTAACTCCTTACTCCTTTTGTCCCGCCAAATTACATAATCTTTCCTTATTTGTACATTCTGTTAGAAAATTTTATTTCCTTGTGAACCAAAATAGAAATATTAATAGTTATATTTGGGCTATCAAATAAACGGGTTGCTAAGGTGATCTACTTAATATTTGGACCCGTAGGAACATAAATTGGTGTGGGCTTTGTAATGTGTAGTAGCCCATTACTAAATGATTAGGGCTATGGGAGTCTCATCAATTTAGTATATAAAGACTACCAGGGTTGTGATTCCCAACACATTCGAATACAGTAGTCTCACTCTTCCCATTGAGAGAGATCATTGAAGCTGGTCCGAGTTGTGGTTGGAAGATCGCGGTCCACTCAAGATCATCATAACGTTGAAGACGACTACACTAGCTATGGACCGAGGTTAGTCTCGTATTAAAGTTCTTATGTTCTTGGCTATTCTACATGATAGTTTATGTCTTGTAGGTTATGATTCCGCCTTTAGGTAATCTACATGAAGTTATATTTTGATCTAACAAGTGGTATCAGAGCCACTATCATGCTAGGATTGTTAAGAACGGGTCTTGTTGAGTTAATCCCGAATTAGGGTTTATAGCCTCGTTTTCTGTGCTTATGTCGGATCTGGGAGTTCTTCATATGGTTACAAAGATCTCGAAACAAGCTTCCTAACGATATATTATAATCTTAATTCCGACTTACGGTTTGAAAGATACGGTGTTTTAAACTCTCAGCTTTCGTTTAATGATTTGCCAAATACTGCTGTTGCACCGCCCTGATCCGACGACTCATATTGTTTTGGCTATTACAGGAGTTCTAGATATCCGATTTGGGTGATTCAATAGTCAAAACCTAGGTTTTTGGGTCTTCTGAATCCATCTGTACGGTCAAATTTTACATATTCGAAATATTTTTCTGGGAAAAATGATTAATTTCGTGATTTAGCATGTTTTTTGGACATGTAATCTCATTATTTCCATGTTTCGACTAAAGTAACGATTATCTCATGATACTACTGTACTTATATCATGTTTATGACTTGATTCATGGATAAAATATGCGAGATTATTACTATTGTTAATTTTTGGTGTATTTTTAGTATGTTGCACCATTATAAATCATTAGTGTATATTTGGTATATTACGCAATATGAAATATGGTGTATATTTGGTATATTACACAATATGAAATATTTGGTGTATCTTTGGTATTTTTACACCAGTAAATATCTTTGGTGTATCTTTGGTATTCATACACTATTAAATATCTTTGGTGTATATTTGGTATCTTACACCATAATTGATATTCGGCGTATCTTTGGTATTTTTACACCAGTATATATCTTTGGGGTATCTTTGATATTCTTACATCATTAAGGGTCTTTGGTGTATATTTGGTAACATACACCATATGAAAATTTGATGTATATTTAGTGTTCTTACACCATTAAAGATATTTAGTGCATATTTGATATCTTACACCATTATGAATATTTTGGGTGTAATCTTTTGTATTATACTAAAAGATTAATGTTTCGGGTTTTACGTTTAAAACATTAGTGCAATTTTGGTATTTTACACTTGTAGATAGTGCTTTCTAGACAGACAGATCTTAGGCACGTGGCGATCATCCAGCACACCTAGCTGTGCTCCACACAACTGGATCACCACCCGCGCTGATACGTGTGGGGGCTGCGAGACAGGGCCCTCGCATACCACCACACGGGACTTGTAGGGACTTAGTGGTTTGGAGACTAGAGTAAGTCCTGTCGCGCGCGAGCGACAACCAAGCCCGCGCGCGACCCCTAGTAACTGCTTTGAGAGATTTATGGCACGAGCCCCATAAACCCGGTCAACCTCATAACGGTTCCGGTATACGCGGACGACGTGCGTAACGGTTCCTATATACGCGGACGAACGTGCCGTTGTGGTTAAGCTAATTAAGCCGCCATTAATGGGCGCATTAACCCACTACAACAGTCACATTCTCCGTTATATATAGGATCGTTAACCCTTCCATACAAAGGACGAATCACCTGAGATACGCGGAAGCTCTGCCAAAATCCTTTCTCTCTCTCATACAACGCTATTGCTTTACTCTCTCCCTACACACAACTCTACTCTTCCCGTGTTCTTCACCTCTACTCTTGGTGTATATTGAATCCTCCCTAAAGGATTGTCTCGTACACATTTGGTGAACCCGACGTGAATCTTACCACTGCAAGCAACCATGTCTCACGAAGATGACGTCAGTACCCTCCACGGAGACAACCTCAGGAGAGGAGACCCGTCACACCTCTGCGGCCGCCAGTGGGACTCCGACATTGGAGGCTCTAAACGCCACCATCCAGAATCAGAGAAAGGCCCTTCAGGCTCAATCCGCACAGATGGATCGGACAATGACCATCCTGGGAACCCTTGCTCCGAATCCTACATCGGGCACTGCTGTCTCTCAGGGAGGGGGAACCTCTACCACTCAGGGGACTGGAGTGGTACCGACACCACCTAACCCTAATTCGCAAACCCCACCAGCAATGGTGCAATTACCCTCTGTTCAGGGGCAAACAACCCAAATACCGCCCCTTACCACACATATTCCTCAACCACCAACTGTGGCATCCAACCTCTCTTCACAATACCCCTTGCCTCCTCCGCCGGCATTGCTGGGAAACGTGACTTACACCCCTAGCCCGACCACAGCATATGTGTCCCCGCCGGCTACAACCCTTCCTCCTGCTGCTGGGCAGCGGCGCATAGAGACATTCTTGGCCAATCAACCGTTTGCAGACACCATTATCCCGAAGGTTGATAACGATCCGCCTATCCCACGCGAGATCTATCTCATGCCTAACCCCGTCGGGTATAAGGCTCATAAGTGGGACTAGTTTGAAGATGTCAATGGGAATGCCCACGAGCATGTCATGCGTTTCATCGATGTAATGGGACTATATGGGTCTGATCCCAAGTTGCTGATGCGCGAGTTCCCGAAATCTTTAGGAAATGTGGCCTACAAATGGTATAGAACGTTGGAGTTCGGATCTGTTAAAACTTGGGACGACATGGTTCAGAAGTTCTACACGAAATTCTTCCAGGTGGAAGAGAAGGTTACGATGATTCATCTCTCCCACATGTATCAGAAGCGCGAGGAAGATGGAGTCACCTTCATCAAGAAATTCAGGGCCAAATCCTTGGAGTGCAGAGACGAAGTGCTTGAGGGCAGGCTCGTGGAAATATGCCTCCAAGGCATGTGAGATGAGTACAAAGGTATGCTGATCAACCTACAGACTCATACCTTTTCAAAGTTGATTGAATGCACAAAAAAATAGAGCCTATAGTGGAGAGGCAGAAGAAGAAGCACGCCCCTGAACGACCCTCAGGAGGAACTACTTTTAAGATTGGAAGATTTAGCTGTAATAGGGGGCGCGAAGCTGAGGTCAATACAGTTTCGCCGCACAAGCAGCCCAGGGTTACCAACTCAGACGCGCCGCTCTTGCCATGCTCGATAGAGGAAGTGATCGACTTATGCAAACAGTGGCGTAAGGATGGAATCCTGCCTCCGCTCGAAAGGATGCCCTCTAAGGAGATGATGAGGGACCCGAAGTGGTGCGAGTACCACGGGAAAATTATGCACCCCACAGCTGACTGCAAGAAACTCAGGCACATGGTGAGCCGAAAAATGAAGGACGGCGAGTTGATTGTCAGCGATCAGAGACAAGACGTGCGAAACAATCCGCTGCCAGCTCACGCGGAGCCAGAGCCGAAAGGCAAAGAAATAGCCATGATTGCGATTATGGATCTTGAAGAGATTGCGGAAGATGGCTTGCCTATCATTGCTGAAATTCACAATGATGAGGACTACATCATAGACACGGAGGACGAGTGTGCCGATCGAATGAAGGGGTCGCACGGGTTCAGCAAGTTCTTCGACGAAATGAACTTTTTGGAGAAGTGCCGGAAAGAAATGACAAAGGCGATTCTAAGGGTAGCAGAAGAATTCGAGGAATACATCGTGGTCTCCAATGGAAAAGTTGTTAGGGCGTCTCGCTCTACGGAAGAAGTTATGACTTTCTCAGCAAGTGACAAGAAGACGGAATCGAGTCACCAGAAGCCCTTATACGTAACGACGGTGATTAATGATTTCGAATTCAAGAGAGCATTTGTTGATGGAGGAGCAGCCGTCAACGTGGTCTCGCTCAACACTCTAAAATTGGCGGGAATCCCGGAGCAGAAGATTGTCAGACGTCCATCCCCGGTGGGATTCGGGAGTGATTCCAGAATGACAATATGATGGATTCGTCTGGGCGTCCAGATAGGGAAGATCAAGTGCTCAGCCAAATTCTACGTCATCGATGCGAATACTACGTATCACATGATTATAGGGCGAGCTTGGATTCACCGTTTCGACGCGGTCCCCTCAACAGCTCACCAGGTGATGAAGGCCATCTAGAATGACAGAGTAGTGGAGATACCGGCTTCGGTAAATCCCTTCAATCTAAATGAGGCGCACCTCACTGAAGCAGTGTGTTTTACCGAAATGGCGGACGAGCAAACGTCGGGGCCGTTTAATCCGATTCCTTTGCCTCGATGGGAAGACATCAAGGATCAATCGCCGGCAGGAGTGATGGTGACAAGCGAGGATGCTAAGGAAAAGTTGTCCACACGCGAAGAGGCACCGGAGGTCGCCTACCTAAGGAAGAACGTATACACTCTGGAAAGAGTGGTGAAACATGATCCCACGGGCAAAGAGATAGAAAGTTTCTATTCCAATGGAAAGAAATGCTACCGCATATGAAGGTGCGCGGGGGTACCCCCATTCAAGCATGGGGATATCCCTGGGCAAATAAATCAAATCGAGCATGTCAAACCAACATCAGAGGCTTTAGAGGATAAACTGAAAGAAGCACCTGAATGCATGGAAGATAAGCCAAAGCCCCAGAAGCAGGAGCTGAAGGAAGTGTTCCTGAGCCCAGGCGAAGAAAAGAAGAGGCCCGTCTTTCTGAGTGCCGACCTCACAAGCGCTGAAGAAGCAAGATTGCTGCAGCTGCTGAGTGAATACAAAAATGTGTTCGCCTAGGAATACGATGAAATGCCTGGTTTGGACACCAGCATCACTATGCACAGGTTAGATGTTATCCCAGGATCTAAACCAGTAAAGCAAAGTACGAGAAGTTTCAGGCCAGAGATAAATGTAAAAATCAAGCAAGAAATTGTCAAGCTGTTGACGGCCAAGTTCATCGAGCCGAATCATCATCCCACGTGGTTGGCCAACATTGTGCCTGTGGTAAAGAAGAATGGGCAGCTTCACATTTGTGTAGACTTCAGAGATCTCAACCGCTTCTGCCCCAAGGACGATTTACCGTTACCCAACATCGATCTGCTCATTGATTCTACTGCGAGTCATCGGATGTTCAGCTTCATGGATGGGTTTAGCGGGTACAACCAGATCAAAATGGACCCTGAAGATGCACGGAAAACCGCGTTCATCACGCCGGTGGGAGTCTTTAATTATACGGTGATGCCGTTTGGGCTCAAGAACGCGGGCACGACTTATCAGCGAGCAATGATGGCTCTATTTCACGACATGATGCACCAGGAAGTGGAGTTCTATGTTGACGATTTGGTTGTCAAGTCTAAAGAGGAAGCGGACCACTTGGGGGACCTGCGAAAGGTATTTGAAAGATGCAGGAGTTTCCAGCTAAAGATGAACCCCATGAAATGTGCATTCGGAGTGACTTCGGGGAAGTTCTTGGGATGCGTAATACATCGCCAGGGCATCGAGCCTGACCCCGCGAAGGTATCGGCTATCACAAGCATGACGGCACCACACAATCAAAGTGCTCTGAAGACGTTTTTTGGGAAATTATCTTACCTGCGGAGATTCATCCCAGCAATCGCATAAATAACCTTCTGCTTCAGCGATCTCCTCAAGAAGAATGCTGTGTATAATTGGACAGAGGAACATGAGGCCGCATTCGGGAGGTTAAAGGACCTGCTGACATCGCCAAGGGTAATGATCGCACCGCAGCTTGGATCGCCGCTTTTGTTGTATCTGACGTCGACAAAGAAGTCTATAGGGGCGCTTTTGGCTCAAGAATATGAAGGGCAAGAAAGACCGATTTATTATATTTCTCGCATAGTGCAACCAGCTGAATCGAGGTACACAGATATCGAACGCCATTGTCTTGCCTTATTCTTCGTAATAGTAAAGTTAAAAACACTACTTCGCCTCGCACAAAGTTGTGGTGGTCACAAAAAGCGACCCCATACGGTATCTCTTGACTCACACCTCTCCTGGCGGAAGATTGGTAAAATGGTATATGACCATTTCACAATACGATATCACGTGTGTTCGACCACGAGCAATCCAATCGCAAGCAGTGGCGGATCTTCTGGCACAGTTCCCAGATAACAGCTATGAGCCCATGATCGAGGAGGAATTGGAAGGACCCGAGATCTATGCAGTCGAGTTACCTTACTGGACACTTCATTTTGATGGATCGTCAAGAAGGAAGGGTGGAGGAATTGAATCGTTTTGACTAAACCAGACGGGGAGGTCATCCAAATGTCCGCGAAACTTGATTTCCCGGTAACCAATAATGAAGCAGAGTATGAGGCCCTCATCGCAGGTCTCCGTGCGGCCAGGGCACTGGAAGTAAGCAATCTGACGGTTATGGGGGATTCTAAGTTAATCGTCAAACAAGCTTCAGGGGAGTACGGATTGAAAGAGGTAAATCTGTTACCCTATCGGACTTTGGTGCAGAAGCTGGTACAACAATTCTGCGATGTTAGGTACGAACACACGCCTAGAGCTGATAATCGGCATGCTGTTGATTTAGCAACTCTGGGATCTAAAGTGAGTACAGAAAAATGCCCTGCGAGAATCTCGATCGAAGTCTGAATGTCACCAGCATTGACAGAGGACGCATGCGAGGATGAGTTCATGGATGACGAAGATTGGAGAAAACCGATATTGCATGCAATTGATGAGGGGACGAGCAAAGAGAACTGGGCATCCACTAAGGGATACTGCATACATGATAACGCCCTCTACTACAACGGCCCAGGAGGAATACTCATGCGATGCGTCTCGTAGCAGGAGGGGCAAGCGTTATTAGAAAAGATTCACCAGCACACTTGCGGAGAAAGTGAGGTGTCAATCTATCGAAAAGCCCAAAGATATGGATTCATTGGCCGGACATGTCAACGGCTGCTGCGATAATTCAAGGGAATTGTGAAAGCTGCGCATTGATCAAGGATTCTCTAACAATCACTTTGGTTGATGATGACACGGACTGGAGGAAGCCACTCTTCGATTTTCTCACAGAAGGAATCGAGCCTGAGCAAAGGAAAGAAGCCGAGAAACTGAAAAGAAAGGCGGCTCGATATGTGGTACGGGAAAACATACTTTGGCGAAGGGGCCATGAAGGTAATCTACTCCGATGCCTAGATAGCAAAGAAGCTCAAGAGGTGATGGATCTATCCCACCAAGTAGAGCATCAGGGGGGCGCGAAGCTATGCAGACAGCTCCTCACAGTTGGTTATTTTTGGCCCACAATGGAGGCAGATTGCCGCACCAAATTAAAGAGATGCCATGAATGCAAATTTAAAGGCAACCTCGTACATGCCCCTGCCGTAGACTTACACGCATTGGGGACGCCATGGCCATTTCACACTTGGGCTCTAGATTTTTTTGGCCCCATTCGGCCGGCCTCACATGGGAACCAGTTTATCCTGACTGCGACCGAGTTGTTTACTAAGTGGGTGGAGGCAGTACCGCTCAAGACAGCTAATGCGCTGCCGGTGGTCAATTTCGTTCAAGAAAACATAAAATACAGGTTTGGAATCCCCAATACGATCCTTTAGGATAATGGCACACCCTTTGTAAATCGTCAAGTGGCCGCAAAACTAGCGGAGTACAACATAAGGCAGGTCTGTTCCACTCCTTATTATCCGAAAGGGAATGGTCAAGCAGAAGCGACCAATAAGACACTGCTAAAAATCCTGAGCAAGATGGTCGCAGATCACAAGAAATGGGCCGATTCTTTGAACATAGAATTATGGGCATATCAAACTTCGCCGAGGACTCCCACAGGAGTCTCCCCGTTCCTTCTATGCTATGGAGCTGAAGCTGTTGTACCGGCGGAGGTAAAAGTCAACTCTGCGAGTTTGGCCTTTCATGCATTATATGACAATCAACGTGACCACGACTTGATCTTATTGGAGGAAAAGCGAGAGCAAGCTAAGTGGGCCAACAAGAGGTACAAGGAGAGGATCGCTCGTGCATACAACAAAACAGTCCAACATCGAGATTTTGCGGTCGGGGACTTGGTCCTGCGCGCTTCAGATCATTGCATGCGGGAGGCAGCACATCCAAAGTTAAAGAAGTCTTTGACAGTGGTTACTGCACAATACAGAGGCTTCATGGGACTGCCACAACCCCAAGCCCGATCAATATGCGCTGGATTAAAAAGTATTATCCTTAACCTCTCTCTCTCCTTACATACATTGGATTCAAATGTCTATTGAACTGTATGTCTACTACTCTGATAGATTCATGCGTTGTTTCCTCCCATATGGGGAACTTGTAATCTTATCCCTCCCATATGAGGGACTTGTAATCTTGTCTCTCCCATATGAGGGTGATTTTAATAAAAGAATTCTCCAATATGAGAAGAATTTTATTACCTTAGTCGTCTCTCATAATTTTTACTTCTCTGCTTATTTACAACAAAAAGCCTATCCGCCGAGATAGCAGCCATAATATGCGATCCTATGCGATCCAAAGCCTATCTGCCAAGATAGCAGCAATGTTCAAATGCGATCTTAAGTGATCTAAAAGCCTATCTGCCTAGATAGCAGCCATAATGTATGATCCTATGCGATCCAAAGCCTATCTGCCGAGATAGCACCAATGTTCAAAAACGATCTGAAGTGATCTAAAAGCCTATCTGCCTAGATAGCAGCCATGATATATGATCTTAACTGATCCAAAAGCCTATCTGCTTAGATAGCAGCAATTATGATAACGCCTTTGTGCGAGCGAAGCCTATTTACTCAGTAATAATATTTAATCATGATCTTAACTGATCTGTAAGCCTATCTGCTTAGATAGCAAGCTATAGCAACAACGCCCTCTGCGAATGCAAAATTTATCAAGCTTGAGATAAAGAATTATTCAGGCAAATAGCCGAATGCAAAAGGCGAAAGAAACATAACTTGTTTTATAGCCAACACGCGTATCAAACAAGAACAACAAATGCTAAAGTGCATTTCATTAACAGTCAAAATGAGTTACAATTTATCTGTCTAGATAGCAGCTTACAAGTGAAAGTTCATTCTAAGAAAATTCTTACTATAAAACGAACGACCTACAAATGCTAACAAAAGCTATGTGACGTTATCGTCGAGGTCCTAGATCTAAACAAGGCTCTTGACTAGTCGTCTGCCCAAGAGATGTGCCAGATGAACCCCATGTCCAGGCGGATGCGGCGGTGAAGAACAAGTGGAGAACAACTCCTGGGGCAGAAATCTTATTGTCCAAAGAGACGAGCGCCATGGCTCGTCACACCTCGTTCAAGAACGTGGAGGCAAATAGTTCTCCTCCAGGAAAGCTAGAGGAGAAACAATCCATTCATTACGAGTCAGTAAAAATGTCAGTATGGAACTGCATTTCGCCGGAAGGCAGCCGGAGATACGACCTGCAAACATAATAGACGAAGAAGAATCTTCGTACAAACAAGAGGTATTGTGTATATCTTCTTCAAAGAAATCATGAAGGACAATAAGATTTACAAAGAAGATCTTGCAATATATTTATATGGCACAAGGCACAAACTCAGATTTCACAACTTGAAATTGCCATGAATCAACAAAAGGCAAGCATTGAGGCCAGCAGTCGTAAGGACTCATGGCAAGCCACATTTTGGGATGAAGAACCCAAGCAGCAAGAGGCAGGGTTTATATAGACCTTAAGGGGACTCTTCAGTTCCCTGGCTGAGTCAGCAAAGCTTGGAAAACGGGTAAGAATCAATTACTTACGTCTCAAAAGAGGTAAATTCAATTACCCTACTAAAGGCTATGACGATTCGGTGGCACGCCCTAATTAATGACGGAAGGTCATTATAAGGATGGACTTCCCAAGGAAATCGTACTTATCTAATAAATCATTAGCGCGAAAACCAAGTCAGATACGTCACCATGTGACGTCATAATTGCTACGCATCAAGATATTAGTGCAAATCCCCAAAAGGGCAAAATGGGACATGGAGTTCCAGATAAAAAAAGGGGGAGAAACACTAGCATTAAAATAATATTTTGTTTTAAACAGATATTTTTGTTTCTAAAACAAATCCTTGATCAAAGGGTCTTCTGGAGAAAACGAGAGTGACACCTCTCTTGCTTGGTCCACTTCTCGCTTCAGCTGTTCATACTTGGCATTCATCGCATGAAAGAGGTTGACAGCTTCTTCAGCCTTCTGCCTTTGTTCCTCTACCTTCCGCCTTTCAGATGCGAGGTTGTGGTAGCCGCGCTTCAAACTCACAGCTGTGAGGATTTTGGTGATCATATTGAGAAGATACCCGAAGCCTAGCTTGCCTTGAACTTTAGCTTGAAGCCCCTTGCATGTGTTGAAAATCAGTTGTGCACTATGAGGAGAGATGGTCGCAGGAGTGGCCACAGACAGTTGCTCCAGAATCCAGATGGCTTCGGTCAAGAAAATCCTCCTGTCATATGGGTCTATCTCCATAGATCTCGCGAATGACCAGGGGTATGAGAGGCGCATCTGAACCAGCCAGTCCACATCAGCTTGCTTCATTCCTGATAAAGTTGATTCAAGTTTAGAGCATGAAATCTTTTAAACAAGGGTGTAGAATGCGAAAAATGGTAACATACCAGTCCCTTCAAGGATTTCACGCAAAGAGGGAATGCGCATTGCTGGAAAAGCTGAAGTCTGTCCTCGCTCCATTGCTCGTCTGTCAGCCGCGAGCTCGAGCTCATCATAGCTGGCGGGAAGAGTATAGGCCGCGACAGCAGCTCCACTTTGCGAGCTCCAAAAACTCCATGCTGGGGGAACTTCTAAAAACTCTACCTCTGTTGAAGGAACAACAATAGTGGCAGCTGTTGCTTGGCCAGGAACTCTTGTGGCTCTTGTGGCTCGGGAGGGGCTCTTGTGGCTCGGGAGCATTCATTTGAACATCAACATTTGCATGTGCTGCTATGTCTTCCACGACCTGTTCATTTTCATGAACTTCATCTCCAGCACCATCTGTTTCCATTTCCTCAACTGCAGCATCAGCATCTTCCTCTCCTAGCACGGCGTCAGCTTCGATATCATCAGATACCTCAATGATATCCTCCAAAGGCTCTCGTGCATATTCAGTAGCTGCGACAGGCTTCTCAACGTGAGAGCTTCGCTCTGGAGCATAAGATGTAGGAGGCTGACTCCTTCGTTCCGACACATCTTCTTCAGCATCGCCTACGATACAAGACAGGAAAATAGTGAGGTAACTTGTATTATACGGCGTTATGTTATTTTGATAAATCAAAAGCGAGCACCTCCACACTGAGGTGGGATCGCAACGCCTTCATCATAATTTAAAGATGCGACGCCATATCCTACTAGAGTGTCTTCGTTAAGCACATCTTTAAGGTGAGCATGACCTGGGGTGCGAAGAAACTCGTTACAATGATGATTGGATCGCCAAGTTGGGTTTACTAACATTGTTCGAATGATTACCTGAGGGCCACACTTGCCTACTCGAATATCAGCTTTTGATAAGCCATGCTTTAACGCACCAATAATTACTTCTTGGTAAGTCACAACAAGGTTAAAAATCTCACCTTCTTTTCCGCATGCGATCTCCTCAAAGTCCTCTTGGGCTTGTTCCAAAGCAGTTGCATCCAAATCATCAACATGTTGTTCTTCCAAACTTCTCCTCTTTATGAGCTCGATCTCATCTTCTTCTCGCTTCCTCCTTCTCTCTGAGGCTTCCGCAGCCGTTCTCTCAGATTCAACAAGGATATCTGCGTCTATGGCCTCGTTGGAGATGACAGAGTGAGAACCCTTGGTTTTCTTCTTTTCCTTGGCCAGGAGGCCGCTGATGGTCTCTTTGTCATCACCTGCGAAAGGAAAAATTGTTCTATAGCTATTGCAAGAGTTAAAATATGAAGAGGACAAGTTTATTCGAGATACCTTCTGAAACTTCTTCTTGTATCTCATCTATTTCTTCTTCTCTCTCGCTTTCATCTCTTTCTTCTTCATCATATCTTCCCCTTACTTCTCTTTCCTCGACTTCCTCTTCCTGACCAAAAGGAATGAAAGACTCAACTGCGAGCTCTTTCCGCACTTTGCTAGGCATGCGACCTTTGCCTTTGTCCTTAGAGGCAAGAGACTTCGCAGGAGATGAAGTCGGGGCACTCCTAGGAGGAGAGGAGATTGTAATTCCCTTTTGCTTGTCTCTTGGCCCTCGGGGCAACATCCGATGGAGGAGACGGAGCATTCCTGGGAGGAGACAGAGCCGGGGTATTGTCTATCAGCGAGTCAGCGAACGCATCCATTACCTCGCGAATCCGAGCCTCTACTGGGGGAGCCATTCCCAATGTTAACAGAATTTTCTCGCCCTGCCTTCTCGCGGTAACGATAGTGTTGATCAGTGATTTGTAGCGCTCTCCAGATACGAACCTCCTCAGATAGCACTAAAACAGAAAAATGGGGAATAAGTTTCAATACAACAAGAAAAAGGAGCTTAGCATGCATAAATGGAATTGTTTACCTTGGCAAAGTCTTCGTTGTACTTAATAAGATGCGAAGCACCATCTCTAACAGCGGTCATCTTCTCCTCAAGAATGGTGGATGGGCACAAGTAATTGTCAAGATCCAACAAGGAGTAGAAGCCATACTGGGAATCATCCAAGCTGCAATTAGGACGGAACGGGAAGGCATTCCTCTTGATTGTAGGAGCTCTGCTGGGCTGAGGAGCCGACTGCGTCTCGAACCTGGACTGCTGAGTAGTCCAGTAAGCAATACAATTTCTGGAGAGGCGACCTTCACGGCCACCTGAAGGTTGAACGAAGGGCAAGTTGCTCCGGAAGATCGTTTGGCACTCGCCAGACAACAGTCGCTTGTAGCAGCCTCTTACGATTGATCTAGGCCAAACGGAAGGCGCCACTGCATGAAAACCAAACTGGGGAGAAACGCGAGTTGGATCAATGTCGACTGTGATCCTTTCATACCTAGGATTAAGCTCGGGAACATACTCATCAAGAGCAGGGAGAGAACCCCTTAAACACCAGCAGAAGAATTCGCGATAGCGCTCATGATAGCGCTCATGACCTTCGAGAAGGAATTCTTCTGAATAAGCAAGAGATTTGGTGGGATACAACTTCGGGAACCATCGCACATTCTCAATACGTGTGGCATAGGGCCTAGCCGTAAACTTGCTCCGGTCATCGCATATCAGGCTCCAGGTGCACTTGGGAGGATTGGTTCTAAACCATCGAGCAGCTCTCCCACTGGAAAGTTCATTCTCCGCACCTGGGACACACCATTTGTTGAGCCTAGAAGGAACAGGAGCATAGGAGGGCCATCGCTCAAAAACCCACATGGTAAGGAATGCGATGTTGACATAAGTCAACACATCAAGACGACCGCGAGAGTCCTTGATTGCCACTACCAGTGGGTCCAACCTATGGTATAAAGTGCCCAAGACCAGAGGCCCAAGTGCGACTCTCAGGAACATACTCAGCAAGAGCAGGGAGAGAACCCCTTAAAAACCAGCAGAAGAATTCGCGATAGCGCTCATGACAGCGCTCATGACCTTCGAGAAGGAGTTCTTCTGAATAAGCAAGAGATTTGGTGAGATACAGCTTCGGGAACCATCTCACATTCTCAATACGTGTGGCATAGGGCCTAGCCGTAAACTTGCTCCGGTCATCGCATATCAGGCTCCAGGGACACTTGGGAGGATTGGTTCTAAACCATCGAGCAGCTTTCCCACTGGAAGGTTCATTCTCCGCACCTGGGACACACCATTTGTTGAGCCTAGAAGGAACAGGAGCATAGGAGGGCCATCGCTCAAAAACCCACATGGTACGGAATGCGATGTTGACATAAGTCAACACATCAAGACGACCGCGAGAGTCCTTGATTGCCACTACCAGTGGGTCCAACCTATGGTATAAAGTGCCCAAGACCAGAGGCCCAAGTGCGACTCTCAGGAACATACTCAGCAAGAGCAGGGAGAGAACCCCTTAAAAACCAGCAGAAGATTTCGCGATAGCGCTCATGATAGCGCTCATGACCTTCGAGAAGGAGTTCTTCTGAATAAGCAAGAGATTTGGTGAGATACAGCTTCGGGAACCATCTCACATTCTCAATACGTGTGGCATAGGGCCTAGCCGTAAACTTGCTCCGGTCATCGCATATCAGGCTCCAGGGACACTTGGGAGGATTGGTTCTAAACCATCGAGCAGCTTTCCCACTGGAAGGTTCATTCTCCGCACCTGGGACACACCATTTGTTGAGCCTAGAAGGAACAGGAGCATAGGAGGGCCATCGCTCAAAAACCCACATGGTACGGAATGCGATGTTGACATAAGTCAACACATCAAGACGACCGCGAGAGTCCTTGATTGCCACTACCAGTGGGTCCAACCTATGGTATAAAGTGCCCAAGACCAGAGGCCCAAGTGCGACTCTCAGGAACATACTCAGCAAGAGCAGGGAGAGAACCCCTTAAAAACCAGCAGAAGATTTCGCGATAGCGCTCATGATAGCGCTCATGACCTTCGAGAAGGAGTTCTTCTGAATAAGCAAGAGATTTGGTGAGATACAGCTTCGGGAACCATCTCACATTCTCAATACGTGTGGCATAGGGCCTAGCCGTAAACTTGCTCCGGTCATCGCATATCAGGCTCCAGGGACACTTGGGAGGATTGGTTCTAAACCATCGAGCAGCTTTCCCACTGGAAGGTTCATTCTCCGCACCTGGGACACACCATTTGTTGAGCCTAGAAGGAACAGGAGCATAGGAGGGCCATCGCTCAAAAACCCACATGGTACGGAATGCGATGTTGACATAAGTCAACACATCAAGACGACCGCGAGAGTCCTTGATTGCCACTACCAGTGGGTCCAACCTATGGTATAAAGTGCCCAAGACCAGAGGCCCAAGTGCGACTCTCAGGAACATACTCAGCAAGAGCAGGGAGAGAACCCCTTAAAAACCAGCAGAAGATTTCGCGATAGCGCTCATGATAGCGCTCATGACCTTCGAGAAGGAGTTCTTCTGAATAAGCAAGAGATTTGGTGAGATACAGCTTCGGGAACCATCTCACATTCTCAATACGTGTGGCATAGGGCCTAGCCGTAAACTTGCTCCGGTCATCGCATATCAGGCTCCAGGGACACTTGGGAGGATTGGTTCTAAACCATCGAGCAGCTTTCCCACTGGAAGGTTCATTCTCCGCACCTGGGACACACCATTTGTTGAGCCTAGAAGGAACAGGAGCATAGGAGGGCCATCGCTCAAAAACCCACATGGTACGGAATGCGATGTTGACATAAGTCAACACATCAAGACGACCGCGAGAGTCCTTGATTGCCACTACCAGTGGGTCCAACCTATGGTATAAAGTGCCCAAGACCAGAGGCCCAAGTGCGACTCTCAGGAACATACTCAGCAAGAGCAGGGAGAGAACCCCTTAAAAACCAGCAGAAGATTTCGCGATAGCGCTCATGATAGCGCTCATGACCTTCGAGAAGGAGTTCTTCTGAATAAGCAAGAGATTTGGTGAGATACAGCTTCGGGAACCATCTCACATTCTCAATACGTGTGGCATAGGGCCTAGCCGTAAACTTGCTCCGGTCATCGCATATCAGGCTCCAGGGACACTTGGGAGGATTGGTTCTAAACCATCGAGCAGCTTTCCCACTGGAAGGTTCATTCTCCGCACCTGGGACACACCATTTGTTGAGCCTAGAAGGAACAGGAGCATAGGAGGGCCATCGCTCAAAAACCCACATGGTAAGGAATGCGATGTTGACATAAGTCAACACATCAAGACGACCGCGAGAGTCCTTGATTGCCACTACCAGTGGGTCCAACCTATGGTATAAAGTGCCCAAGACCAGAGGCCCAAGTGCGACTCTCTAGCCGAGGGCCAACTTGACAGCAAGGGGGAGGACATGATAAAAAACTCTATCATGAGGGTGACCATCGATCATGTACCTTGATAGCCAGGCACAGAGGAAGCCGCACAAGGTTAGATGGTATCCTTTCCCATTTACATAAATCTTCGCATTTGGATTCTTGTCCAGAAGCCGCTTGGTGATACTACTATTCGCGTAGTCGCGAAAGAAGTATTCCACCCATTTGCCCCAGGTGTTCTTTGGAGAGGTATCAACAAGCTGCCAGTCAGGAAGAACTTTCGCATATGTCCAACGAGTAGAGATTTTCTTCACCTCAGACAGGCATTCCTCCATCTGCTTATATAGAGCAAGTTCTGGATCAGTCCTCAAAGGGCTCAGAGGATCCACTTCACCAATGGGAGAAAGGTCATACAACATGTGCACATCCTCCAAAGTGGGAGCAGCCTCGAACTCAGCAAAGTGGAAGGTGTGAGTCGCAGGTGAATAGCGAGAAATAAGGTTTAGAAGCATGGACGGATCCAAATTCACGGCAGCACCCTTCATAGCACGAACTGCGAAATAAATACCAGCATTGTCCAATGCGATGGCATGATGGGTCAATACATGGTCAATCCACTCATCCATCAAGTCCAACTTTTGGACAAACGCCTGGGTAGAAACTGCAGTATGAGGGAAAAACCCATTTTCAACTCCTAGCCTAACCACATCCTTGGAGTCGATTAACTCTAGCATGGCTGCATTGGTAGGAGGGGTCAATGTTCGCACTTCTCTGGCGGGAGCAGGAGTCGGTAGATTCTTCACCTTAACCCTAGCATGATAGAAATCTTTTCCACCCAAATAGGGGCTTTTCTCCACAAGGTCTTGGGAAGATCATGTATTTCTTCGGTCTCTTTAATGGGTTTAGATCCTTTTGTCTTGGCCATTACTGCAGAAGAGCAAGGAAAAGGGGGGGGGGAGAAATATATACACTTTCAGTTTGAATTTCAGGAAGCAATTATGTTTTGTTAAGAGAAGATGAACAGTCCGAGGTCAATTCTGGGTTTAGAAGCTCAGAATTTGTGTATATTTCTCAGAATTTCAGAAGTTCTACATTCAAAATCGTCATAATCTGGTGACTCGATCAGTTCTGGGTTTAAGAAAAGAGCCTCTTTTGCAGTTCTCAATGAACGACATATTCCAAATAGCTATGGGTTTACAGATCCAAGACAGTTCAAAGAATATTTGAGTACATCAATGGAATTGAGCAAAGCCTACCTTGTTTTGCTGAAGCAAGTTGAAGGAGACGATTGACAAGGAAGAACTGATGGTTGATTACTTGAATCTGCTCTTGAAGGCTTCCGGGTATCATTCACTTTAGAGAGATAAGTGATGCTTTGTAACAATGGAAGACATAGAGTACTTATTCAAGAACAATGAGGAGTCGCGTCCTTTCAGTAGTCGAATCGCAACCGCCACCGTCGAATCACGCAATCACAGGACAAGCTGACGTCACGCCTAAAACCCTAAAAGAGCAGATGGCACGACTCTAGGGATTCTATGTCATAATGGCACGCACGGGGGATGATTTTGCGTGTATTTGAGTTGGTGCGTGACACGACGCGTGCATTGGTTCCTGCGCATTGAAGTCTATCCGGCTATGTGTCTTCACACGCAGAAAGGGGCTAATGTAGATAGTGCTTTCTAGACAGACAAATCTTAGCCACATGACGATCATCCAACACACCTAGCTGTGCTG
The DNA here is from genome assembly GCA_023055425.1 of Linanthus parryae. Lineage (NCBI taxonomy): Eukaryota > Viridiplantae > Streptophyta > Magnoliopsida > Ericales > Polemoniaceae > Linanthus > Linanthus parryae. The sequence goes on along the minus strand of JALGPY010000004.1, from coordinate 118,388,697 downwards.
CACACACACTCGATCACCACCCGCGCTGATACGTGTGGGGGTTGCGAGACAGGGCCCTCGCATACCACCACACGGGACTTGTAGGGACTTAGTGGTTTGGAGGCTAGAGTAAGTCCTGTCGCGCGCGAGCGACAACCAAGCCCGCGCGCGACCCCTAGTAACTGATTTGAGAGATTTATGGCACGAGCCCCATAAACCCGGTCAACCTCATAACAGTTCCGGTATACGCGGACGACGTGCGTAGCGGTTCCTATATACGCGGACGAACGTGCCATTGTGGTTAAGCTAATTAAGCCGCCATTAATGGGCGCATGAACCCACTACAACGGTCACATTCTCCGTTATATATATGATCGTTAACCCTTCCATACAAAGGACGAATCACCTGAGATACGCGGAAGCTCTGCCAAAATCTTGTCTCTCTCTCATACAGTGCTATTGCCTTATTCTCTCCCTACACACAACTCTACTCTTCCCGTGTTCTTATCCTCTACTCTTGGTGTATATTGAATCCTCCCTAAAGGATTCTATCGTACACAACACTAAAATAAAATGGTCTTGTATCCTAGAATAAATCAGTTGAAATAATATGTCGCCAAAGTGACCTCTATTGTGTAAAATTTATTTATTATGGGATATAAAATTGAGTGTGTTTATTATTTATGCGACTTACTAATCGGCCCAAATTAAGGTTGTTAGTTGGCCAAATAATAAGCACACTTGTGGTAGTAAATATGTGACGGCTATCAAGTTATTCCATGTGAACAGTACGTCGGCCCAAAGGAAGATTTATTGTTTGTCCGGATTTATTGTCAATATTTGCTTACTGCACGGAGAATACCACTTACAAGTTGTTGTTTCTGTCCAAAGACTAAACAACAATGTTGTGCTAGGTATCTTGTAAAGAACCCGTTAATTATATTGTTGATTTATGTCTTGCATGAATGTTGGTTATATTTTACTTCATGCTTCTACATTGTATTTGAATTTTGAGCTCATGTCTTTATCTTCTTCTCTATTTAAGTCAGCTTATTTATTAATTGTTGCTGACAAAGACTCACATTAAGTGCTTTATAGCATGTATAAATTCTTAAAAATAAAGTTAATCTTAGAAGCCTTTGAGTGAAGTAATGGTAATGCTATTGAGTTCCTCAAGCTTATGTGTCCAAGTTTTCTAAAAAAAACATTAAGAGGACTTTTAGTCAACATTGTCTTGTTAAAGGAGGAACGTAAGGGAGTACATCCGGAAAACTTTAATCTCAATTAAGAGCTTAAGTACTAAAGTTAGAGTTGTCTAAAGACATGCTCATAAGGTGTATATATATTTTCTCTCAAGCACTTAAATGAGTATACGGAGAGCTGTAACGCTCGTATGGATAAATAAGTTCTTTGTGAACTTTTCACTCATGTGTTGAAAGAGAAAATAGTTGTATGAGATTAAACTAAATGTACTCGTTTAGTATTTATACTAAGAATAATAGTCGAGACAAAGGGGATACAGTAATGTAAGTTGCAGTTGAATCACAGTCCAAAATATGTAAATATAATATCATTCGGTAATATTCGATATTTTTTACACACACACACACACAGATATATATATATATATATAAGTGGACGTGTGAATATGAATTTAATGCCACATGTTAGATAAGAAAAAAAATTACTTTCCACTATGGATTAATTTAAGTTTGTACCTAATCATGTTCGGTGAGTAGATTTTGGAGAAACTACTCAATTAAGAGTATTTGTGCATGGTTGGTTGTTGGGCCAATAGCCACTTGATGCTGAAAGATTCATCTTTATGGGCAATGGCAAGACAAATATAGTTGAAGCAATAAAAACTTTTTTAACTTATTTTCAAACATTGTCTGAGTTTTGTGCATTTACTAATGTGAGAAAAACTAAATTTTCGTTCATTTGGGATAAATTTATAAATTTTGAAGGTTGTAAATGCTTCATTTCGATCAAAAGGAATATTTCAAAAGTAATGCTTCAGTAAGAAAGACCATGAATGTCATCGTTTGAGGTACAATGATGCATGTTAAAGAGTGAGAATTCTATATTTGGTAGGGCACAAAAGCTTATAGAATATCTTCATTGGAAGAATTAAGATGCTTGTGTCTAATAGAATTCATAGTCTCCCTGATTTTCACAAATAATTTAAATTTGTGTTGAAAGTGTAAAGAGGTGTATAAAGAATTTGATGTGTGTGGAATAAGGATACACTATAACTTATATGTATTGATATGGTAGACCACTCTTTATAGTTGTTTTGAGTGGAAAACAGTATCATATTTAGTTCATAAGACTTTTGTCCACATCATCAACACCTATGATCGGTTTGAGAAGTAAAGAATGTGAATGTATAAGGTAACAACATTCATTGTGTTAACATAATTCTCATAGATGTGCTTTTAATTTCTTCCCTACATGGAGTTATAGACATACTTGTCAAAAATTAAGTTTATGGGGATTAAATTAAACATATCTAGATATTGTAAGGAGAATGATTAGTCATTTTCCTTATCATGAGGCTATGGGAATAAATATTAAAGGTTGCCGCTTACATATAAAATACTTTGTGTATTAAAGTGGCTATTTAGTACCATATATGATGGGTTAGGAGAATGCCTAACATAAGGAAGTTCTCATTTCGAATCATCCCACCTAAAGTAAGGCCATATTGGTATAGTGGGAGATATTGAATTTGGTATTTGCTCGTTGCCACTTTTATTGAAGTCAATAATAATTGAGAAGTTCTAAATCTCGTAATTTGTCTTCTCAAATAAAGTCATTTTCTCGATACTTTTGAGGATGTTAAGTTTAAGTGGGAGATACGATTATGATGAAAAATTTCTTTGAACATAAAGTTTGTTATGTTTGTGAAATGCATGTGTCTATTACTTATGCAAGCAATGATCGACCCAAAAGAAGGTCATTGTGTGGCCAAATAATAAGACATACTTGTTTATGCGAACAGTAATCTTCCCAAAGAAAGATTATTTGTTTGGCCAAATAAGATGGTGCATATTAAGTTATTCACATCGTTCAAAGAAACATTCCATAATGATACTCATAATAGGCAAACTCATTAGCCTCAAATATGAAGTGCCGCTAAAGTAATTCACTAATGACATGAGAAATATGATCTCTGTATTATATGTTATTCTCATGTATGTGGATAAGTGGATTACAATCATATACCTTTGACTTTGATAATTCAAGGTACATGTTATGTAAATTACACAATTCCATTTATAGTTTAAAACCTTGCTTCTAGATATGGTATTGCAATATTCATAAAGTTATTATTTCATCATGTTGCGAGATAACTAAGATAGATATTTGTGAGTACCACAGTTCAGTGGGAGTAATTTTCTTGGATTATACTCTTTTGACTAGCACCGATATAGACTTGTTGGGTGGACCAAGATATTCTTTATAAGATTTCTAAAGAAAAGATCTTGGGGACATATTTCCTGTGTCGAAAATAAATGCTCTTGGGGTGTATCATTGGGAATTCGACAAGAGATCTATATCGATAAGGTGTTTACTAGATCTATTACCTAAGGTTGTGCATTAAGGAATACTCTTACTATTTAATGAGACAACTTATAGTCTCATTCAAGTATTTCAAGAATATTGAGATAAGTAATAAAGGATGCAATGATTCATTATACATCGAATCAATGAGTCTTGTGTATACCATATATGTACACATGTGGTTATTGTTTATATATTGTTATATTTGGTATAATTTTGGTTAATCATTGTATGTATTAGGGTAAACATACAATCGGTTAGTAAGGTATTGAAGAGAACAAAAGACTACACGCTCACTTATCGGAATTTAGATAATTTTGAGATCACTGAATCTAATTCCGAGGATTAGGTCAAGTTTATTGACATAAAGTTTTATTTCTTCTTAAGAAAATATTCAGAGTGTTTGTGTCAATTTGACATTATTGTGATAACTCCATTCTTGAGGATCCTCTAACTAAGGAATCACCACATAAAGTGTTGAAGAGCGGATTGCTCATTTGGAGTGGTAATATCTAAGGTACTTTGGTTTAGTGGGAGTTTGTATCCAATGAATGTCATTTCTCGAGACACTTACTTCAGTTTCTGCAAAATAAAGTTTATGTTTTTATTCAAGTAACTCTGAATTATTTTTGTTTTCATTTTCCAGTTGCGGTTTAGCATAAAGATGCAAATTATAAGGTGTGATCTCACTTCTGTAAGGATCAGTGGAAATAGGCATGTTTGAGATCACATTGCATATAATTCCCCGCTACACATCCACACTTGATCTATGTCATTGAATATATTGGTTTGGTGATCATTGATGGGTATTTGTTACGACTATATTTAAATGTAGCAGAGGTCGCTTTGGTCTCACACCAGTATAGACAATAGACCAGATTGTTATAAGGAATGTTCTAAGGGTGATAGCACTTTTGCTAGCACTTCAAATTATGAAATATAACTATATCCAATTTTCATGTTTGGCCCAAGTGGGAGATTGTTAGAAAATTTTATTTCCTTGTGGGCCAAAATAGAAATATTAATAGTTATATTTGGGCTATCAAATAAACGAGTTGCTAAGGTGATCTACTTAATATTTGGACCCATAGGAACATAAAGTGGTGTGGGCTTTGTAATGTGTAGTAGCCCATTACTAAATGATTAGGATTATGGGAGGCTCATCAATTTAGTATATAAAGACTACAAGGGCTGTGATCCCCAACACATTCGAATACAATAGTCTCACTGTTGCCATTGAGAGAGATCATTGAAGCTGGTCCGAGTTGTGGTTGGAAGATCGCGGTCCACTTCAGATCATCATAACGTTGAAGACGACTACACTAGCTATGGACCGAGCTTAGTCTCGTATTAAAGTTCTTATGTTCTTGGCTATTCTAGATGATAGTTTATGTCTTGTAGATTATGATTCCGCCTCTAGATAATCTACATGAAGTTATATTTTGATCTCACAATTCCACATGTTTGTTTAACTTTTCTAGAATAGTAACTTTTTCACGAAAATTACCATCTTAGCCTCTTTAATTTATGCTGAGTCACCTTTCACTTAGTAAATTCCCAAAGTAACTGGGAATATAAATGACTTTTCATTGTCTCTTTAATAATGCAATTATCTCCTTTCTTTACCTATCTGGTGGGGGCGGAGGGAGTATTTGCTTCCACTTCCTCTTTCCAACTCAGACAACCAACTTCATGGATGCCACTTCGGCAGGGGTGCTGTAACGTGTTTGTGCTAGGTTATGTTTCGACAAGATACTCATATCTCAATCTTCTGAGCCTGGCTCTTTTATCACGTAACCAAACTTGGTTTAAACTCAGCCAGCTCTCGAGCAGCTTTAATTTGCTCCTTTGCATTCCTTGTTATGGACAAATCACGACGAGAGTTATTCCTTTCACACAATTAACAGAACAAAAGAGACGAGTAGTTTTCAATGTACCCTTCGTGGTATAAACATTTACAAACCATTAACATTAACGGTTTAACTGAAAGCAAACTTGCATAAACCTGACCTCAGCATGAAGGTGGTACATAAGTAGTAGTACACAAAGGTGGAACAGTCAAAGATTATGTGCTAGCAATGATTAAAGTGATTGCTCTCTTTGGGTTTAGATGAAAATTTTATTTTTTAAGGAAAGCGAAATAAAGGAAACAATTTGGATAAATTAGTGCATGGGAATATAAAACAGCAAAGATAAAGTACTAAGGAAAAAAAAAACTTATAAAACAACGAAGATGAAAAGAGTTAAAGCATTCTACCTATGGTGTGCCAGGTCGATTTAGTGGCCCTCTTTGGCTCTTCATACTGCTTTTGTAATCTGATCCGGGTCGCATAGAAACGAACTCAATGATGGCTCCAACACAACCCGCATACCACTTCATCCAACCATTTTAAGGCTCTGTGTACCCCATAGCTTCAACTGTTGAACGAGAAAGGAGAAAATTGTTGAAGGGCTTCATTGGGTGATTTACACACTGAGCAGAATCATGGAAATGTTTTAGAGAAAAAGTTATAGAATCTAACTAAAGTTCACTGTATTAAGAAGAGCAAAGAATAAATAACTGATGAGGCAGTGGCCAGTGGTAATGATGATTGAGCTAATATATCTATTATTCATAAGTATGCATGCGGATAATGTTGAAATGAATAGAGAAAAATTAAATAAAGGTTCTGAGAAGGTTACTATGATCAAACTCCCACAATTGGTGTATAGCATTAACAAAATGGATTTTTCTCGAGAAGGTTACCCTCGAGGTGGTAAGGAAGTTACTTCTCCAATTATCTGTGTTAATAAGGGTTTTCTTTTCAGTTCTTCTATTTTACATTGTCATTGAGAAGATCCAATGGTTGCGGATTTCTAACATCTTTTGGATGAAGTGGAGACACATTGTAGAGATTTAATTACTCCGAAGACATACTTGCTCATAGCGCATTCTTTTTCATGGTTGCGGACTCTCTATCATCATCGGATGATATGCAGTCAGTTCTCAAACAACTGCACCTGATGATCGTTGCTCATAGTCACATTCGTTTTAACACAAGAAAGATAAGATCGTTCTTCTTACTGTCATATTAACGTGAAGCAAATACAGTCTAATATGGGTTTAAATTATAAGTGGGGAGAGTAAAGTGGCCTACTTTCGTGTATGTTTTAAGGAAAAAGAACCTCCAAACACATTCAAGCTCTTATCATTTTAAGTACACTGGGACACTCGTAGGAAACTGATGTGAAATAAGTACACGACAAGATGCTAAGAGCATCTCGTATACATTAGTTATCTAACGGTTATAATTGAAATAGAATTTCGTTGAAAAGATGTCTCCAATAGACTCTCTAGTCGGTTATCTATTTAAATGGATCTCTATTCCTCTCTCTACATTTCAGGAGCAAAGTAAAGATCTTTAATTAAACATGGTCATAACAATTACGTCATAAATTCCTCTTAAAATCCTCTTGCAAAAAATATTTGGAGTGCACCTCGTGTTAACGTTTAGCTAACACTCTTCACCAGTACTTACTAAAATGTTACCATATTTGAAATTAAAATGTACGATTTTCATCAAATTATATATAAGTTTTGCTAGTAATACTGAAGATGCTCACATAAATCATCTCAATTAGAAGGCCATATTCCTTCCATGGTTTATGAGGTATTATTCGTGCAAATTCAGGTCAGGTGGTCTACAAAATCATTTAATACTGGCACATTAGTATGTTAATCTTTTTCATAATTATGTTCAGGGGCGGGGCTCGTCGGGGAGAGGGATGACACTTGCCTCCCAGTTATCAAAAACTACTGATATTCATAATTTTGAATATTTTGATAGTGGTGCCGTTCCATACAAATGCTCAGATAAATTCCAACTCTTTCACCAGATATTAATTTTTGTATTGATTTTATCTCGATCACTCTTAACTCCTGACTCCGCTACTATTTGTATGAACAAATGTTTCTAGTGCACAAGTTAGGCCAACTGTGCTCAGCTAGGGCACAACAGAGAAAAAGAGGAAGAAGATGAAAGGTCACTCAATCACAAGCCACAAGAGACTAGTGAAGTAGAAGGAGAAAGAAAGCAAGCTAGTGATCAGTAGTTTTATGGTTGTTCTGCGGTGGAGTGGCGGTGGCGATCAGGGTGGCCCACGCAGCCTTTTCCCGGCACCTTGTGGGTTTTGTTAGTTCCTCAGCCGACAAAAGCAGCACACTGAGCCTTCTTCTTCATCCTTCATTCTCTCATCAATCTCCATATAGGTTTTCACACTACTACTATCACTACTCATATAAATCTAATAATTAAACAACCTTAGTTAATTAGTTTATTAATGTGATCACATTCTTAAAAGAATCATCTTCAAAAGCATAAAGCTCATCCTCAAATGATGTCTTATTCTCTTAGATCTGGCACTACTCTACCTTCCCAAATCCACATGTCGAATTATCAAATATGCCCCTATAGACCTACTACATTAGTACCACAAATTAAAAAAAAAAAATCACCTTTTTAGGTTAGCATAATCCTTTTGATGTGGTTAAACAGGGAGGTACTAAAGATTAGCCATATACCATAAAATCCCCTCGTAGTTGGAGTTAATAACAGTTTAACCCGAAAAATCTGAGTGATCACGCTGTTCATAAGAAGACATAACTTAATTACTGGGTGTGGAATAAGTTATGTGTGCATACCATGTCAAGGTATAACTATCCTATACTCCTAGCTCAGTATTGTTGTTGAGAAATTACAGTACAGTTATGAGTGGTGACAAACAAATAAGTTTGGTAAATCCAAACCCTAAAACTCAGGGGTCATACTGAGAAAAGTGCCAGAGTATAGGGACTGCATGTGCAAGTTTCTCTAATTCCTTCCTTGCCACAAGAAAGATGGAGGAAAAGCAAAGAACATTTCCATTCTCATTAATAGTGCTTCACTAGGATGACCTCAGATGTAAATAAACACAAATCTAGAGGGCTAATTCATTGGTTACCAATCAAACAGTGTCTTCCTATATAATCCAATATCGTACTACTATTAAGCAACCACACTCTAGTGACTCTCTCTACCCCATTCCCTAATCATCTCTCCCAAAATCTCTCTCTCTCTCTCTCTCTCTCTCTCTCTCTCTCTCTCTCTCTCATAATGGCTCCCATGAGTCTCCCTCCAGGTTTCAGGTTCCATCCAACAGACGAAGAGCTTGTCACATACTACCTGGCCCGGAAGATAACGGGCCGGGCCATCGAGCTCGAAATCATCCCGGAGGTCGATTTATACAAATGCGAGCCCTGGGATTTACCCGGTACGTATATATAACGAATGAAAGCAGTTCTGCAACTATCTATTCCTCTAGTAAATTTTCATGAGAAATGCTAGAGAACCTACAGTTATCTCCCACTTACTATCAGTATTCATTTAATATGAAAGTGTATTTGTTCAAGCACGGTGGAAGATAACAGTGAGGTCTCTAGCATTTTTCAAATCTTATATTTTTACGAATATCTGAAATCAAATGCAATGTGCAGATAAGTCGTACTTGCCTAGTAAAGACATGGAGTGGTACTTCTACAGCCCGAGGGACCGGAAGTACCCGAACGGATCGAGGACGAACCGGGCCACACGGGCCGGGTATTGGAAGGCGACGGGGAAAGACCGGTCGGTACTCTCACAGAAGAGGAAGCCGGTGGGGATGAAGAAGACGTTGGTTTATTATAGAGGTCGAGCCCCTCATGGGATTAGAACCAATTGGGTTATGCATGAGTATCGTCTTGTTGAGCCTCTTTGTGGTGTCGCATCAATACTAAAGGTATTTAAACTCTTTTATAATAACTTCTCTATTATGGCAAATTGGTTCCAAGTTCAAACCGCGTAAGAAGGCTTTGCTTGGATTTTCGGTAAAATCAGACTGAGCCCAACCGTTTACCGTCTAACAACTGATATTTTAGTCGAAGTGCGCGTTTGCTTAGGATTTTAGGTTTGTTTCTTCTGTTTTGAAGAGATCTTAATTTCAGCTGAGCATTTCAAATCTGGGTATCCTACAATCTCAGACCTTACAGATTTTGCAGTCCGATTTGCCAAAATATCAAATTTATCATTTTTTTAGCATGAATTGCCATTTTATTCAAATATTTAATGTTTTCGATTTATCATAAGTTCAAATAAACTTATATATATCGTAAATTTAATAATAGAAGCTACAAATACTGTCAAATGTAGCCAAATTTCAATTTTCGAATTTTCTGCACAGGCCAGACCATTTTCAATAATTTAAGTTAAATTATTTACTCCTGATTATTTTCATCCGATTATAAGCTGGAATGAAAAGGCTCTAAATTGGGTTAGTTAATTCCAGGCATTATAATTCCACCTATCTGACATATAATTGAGTAATTCAAAATTTGATTGTTAATTATGTCATGAGATGAAGACAACGTTGACTGTGTTTGGACAATTAATTAACTTGCATGGTGCTACGTTAATTTTTTTGTTTGTTTTTGTTGCAGGATTCATATGCACTATGTCGTGTTTTCAAGAAAACAATCCTACCAGAATTACCAAACACAAAAGCTAAAGAAGCTGATCAACGGGAATCAAACAAAGAAGCCCCACAAACGGATCCCGAAAAAGAAGATTATTCCATGTGGTCATCACGCAATGGTCATCATTCCAACTCCTTGGGGGAAGCGACACGTGGATTCGGCGATGAACATCATGATGTTTCTTTTCTCAGACAACAAGGTGATGGTGGTGATGATGATGAGAACGAAGAGAATAAAGGAGCGGCGGTGGCAGTAGCTTCAACAACATCGGACGATCATGCGTGCTCTTCGGATGTAACACAAGGCATAGCGAATGGAGGAAGTAGCAGAACTAGTAGTGTTACCACAAAGGATGATCACGAACATGATCCACGACTACACGTAGCTGCTCCAGTTGCATCGGATCACGAAGCGAATAGCTTGAACCATGGAGATGAACATGATCTATATTCATTCTGCTTTGGCTTTCCTTCATCGGATTTACTTATTCAGGTACTTAACTGAGCTCATTTTCCTCTCAAAACTACTAACCCCATGGAATTATATTTTGTTATAGAATTTTCAACATTTAACCATTTTACAGTTTGAATCTGCTGACATTGTGATGCGAAAATTGACATTGTACTCTAGAATTTTGATATTAGCTTTGGAGTTAAATGTCAGTTTTCATAATATGTGTATCACTGCGTCAGCAATCAAACAACGAAGTTGTTAGATGTTGAAAATAATTTTGTTGAATTGGTTGAATAAACAAGTTGAGTACGCAGTCTGGTAGAAAACTCAAAAACATATATTATAACCATATACGCTATGGAAAAAAAATACTAAATTGGTAAATTTGACCAATTTTAGAAATTGATCCCACAAACTCTTATGTTATTTTGCTGTAGCCATTTTACTTATCGTTACTGAATTGTGTGTAGTAGTGTGTGTTGGAACACAGTTCTTATACTTTGAGAAACTAAAAGCTTCTCCCTAATGCTTCACTTTAGCTTTTGTTTTCTTGAGATTGGTCCACAAACTAAGAAGATCCATTTCAGTTATGATCTTTTGATCAAAAAAGCAAAAGAGCCACTGGGAAGTGATCTTCTTTTTCCCTAAAATGTGTCCTGAAATCCACAAGCCTGACTCAACCATACTTTTTGTTCCTGAAATCCACAAGCCTGACTCAAACCATCTTTTTTGTTCACCATTTCCAATTGCTTTCTTTTGACTGACCTAATCTCTCTCTCTCTCTCTCTCTCTCTCTCTCTCTCTCTCTCTCTCTTTCTCAGGATGTAGATATTCCAAGTTTAGAGTATCAACCGCGGTATTCTGGTTTGGAGCTAGACGACTTTCCACAATTAGACATTATTACAACCGACTCAACGTTGGACGAGTGCATGATATATGGCAAGTACAAGGATTACGTGATCGAAACAACGATGGTAGAAGATATCCTTGGATAGCTTATCCGGCCAAGAAAACCAATTTTTTTACTAGACAAATGTTGCTTTCGTGAAGCTGCATGATATTTATAATATATGTATACTCCTCACATAGATTACCACAAATTTAATTCTTTTGAGGGTTGGAAATTTTATTTCTACTTGTACAACACGACATGGGTGATATCATTTTGTATGTCACCGATTTAGACATTTAGTTCAAATTTCTTGGTAATGAAAAGCTTTGGTTGTTTGGTTTATTATTACTTTCTTCATGTTGTTACCTGATTCTGTGCTTTTGTTTGTCTTTCACCTTATGATGGTGTTTTGATTTGCTGTTGAGTTCGAGAAGCAGCAGGGTGAGCACCAGCCGCAGAGCCAGAATTTCACTAGTGGGTGGCACAACAATGCATGCCAGGATTGTTGGGTCACTTATGTCAAATTATTTTTTTTGAGATGCACTTATGCCATTTAATGAATTAAGGTTAAATTTGAAAAAAACATATAAAATATGAGGTGCAGTAAGTAATAGTAAATAAAAATTATAGGGGTGCACCGTGCCCCATGTGCCTCCGCCCCTGGTGAACACCATCCTACTCAAACAAAAATAATTACCTACCTATAGAGGATAGTGCATTATACGAAGGACCGACCGTTAACATTGTTGCATATCTAATGAGAAAGTGGTCTGGGACAGTAGCCAGCAGCGGTGGAGCCTGAAATTAAGAGCATTCGGGGCAGAATTTTTGGTAAAGTCAATAACATAGGGTGCTATTTGGGTGTTATTGGAGTTTCTGAAAACTGTGGGGGAGTGATGTCACCCATGGTTAAACGATGCTTCAATTGCCTGGTTGTGAAGTATATTGCACATACAAAAACGAACTTAGGTCCCGCTTTTTTTTATCTAAATTGAGGCGACTTTTTATCGTTATTAAATCATATAAAAAGTTCCAATCAAGTCATTTTTGTTAAAATTTATGCCTGATAACTTTTTTTACCATTTTATAAGACTAAAAAAAGTTAAATTTTTCTAACTTCAACTTTTTTTTTTTTATGTTTTTACTCTTTAAAACTACTTTTAAGAGATAAAATAGAAGTTAAACAAACAACTTTTTCTACTAAATAGGTAACTAAAACTTTTTAGAAAACTTATTAAGCACAGAGTAAATAACATTTTTATTTTTTTCTAAAAAAAGATAAAAAGTCGCCTAAATTTAGGTAAAGAAAGCAGGGTCTTAAGATGCATGACTTTCTTTTTTTTTTTTTTTTTTTTGAGAAAAGATGCATGACTTGTGAATTGGGTCAAAGATCTCATATACATTGAATTAAAATGGAATGATTAATTAAACACCATGTACTGGCCCAATTAAAAGACAGAAGGACCAAAATGAAACCAGAAAAGAACTTAGAAGCTCAAAGAAGATTTGCAGAAGACTGGAGGGCAACTTTACAATATCAAGAAGTTTATAGTCACTTGCGTAAAACACTAGGACCATTTTGTAATCTCTCACAAACCATCTAGGCATCTGAGAAGATACTTTTTAGTACAATGAATCCAACGGTTCATATTATGACCGTTTGGATTCATCCTATATCATCTGTACCTACCCTTCGTTATCAGCTATAAAGTAATTAGGGTTTCATTCCCATTCATTTATCTGTCGTTTGTTTCTCTCTTTTGTTAATTGTTGAAATTCTATCATGGTATCAGAGCGCCGCTCGATCAATCTATCATCCTCGTTTCTTTGATTTCTCTCTGTTTAAACCCTAATAAATACACCATCAATCTTCGTTTATGCTTTCTGTGGTTGATTCAGTCTCAACCATGACCACTACCACCTCAAACCCTAAACCCGGCCTTCGTTGCATGGCAGATCCAAGATCAGGGAATACAGACCCTTATCAACGCCACCCTCTCGCAAGAAGCACTACTTCAAGTTATTGGCCAGTCTTTTTCCTTTGCTATTTGGTCACTTCTGGAGCGAAGGTATGCATCTTTGACTCGAGCAAACATTATTCAACTAAAAGGTGAACTGCAAAATCTCCGGAAGAGATCCGATTCTATTGACTCTTATATGCAAAAAACTAAAGTATATTCGTGATAAATTAGCACTCTATTCTGTGATAATTGAAGATGAAGATACCTTGAGTGGTTTACCTCCAGAATATAACTCCTTTAGGTCTACCTTGGGTGTTCAATCTTCTTCGATGAGTATTGAGTCTAAGACTATTTCCTTTAAAGAACTTAATGTCTTGTTAAAAGCTGAAGAACAATTGGTTGAAAAACAGTCAAATACTGATCTGAATATGGCCTTTGCCTCTCTCAATACTGGCCCCCAAAATTATTCTCAACGGGGAAGCAAAGGGAGAGGTGGAAGAATAAGCGATGGTCAAAATCCTAACTATTTGAGCCCAAACTCAAATTTCTACAACCAATCAGAATTTTCTGGGTACACTAGAGGAGGTAATAACAGAGGGGGTAGAAATGATAGCCTAAGAGGCCGATATGGGAATCAAAGGGGAGGAAGACATGATTACCACATAGGAAGAGGTGGTAACTTTAATGGGCAAAGAACAAATCAAGGCTACAATAACAACAATATTAATTGTTGTTGTTATTAATAACATTGTTGTTGTTATTCTGTCCACTGTGAAGCCTAGTGTTCAAGCCTTTCTTGGTCAAAGAACTATGTCTCATTTATGGCATGCCCGTTTGGGACATCCAACAGATACTGTTTTAAAAACTATCTTTCCCAATTCTTGTTGAAGTGACATTTCTTTTATTTGCACACACTGTCTTGAAGAAAAAATGTCTAGATTGCTTTATAAGTCTTCTGTTTCTTCATCTGAAAAACCTTTATTTTTGTTGCATTCAGATGTATGGGGGTCTTACATGGCTACAGATTTTATGTTAGATTTATTGATGATATGTATAAGTTTACTTGGTATTTGGCATGCATTATAAATCAGACATTACCATGCTATTTCCTAAATTTAAACCTCAAGTGGAGAAACTGTTTGGTCACTCCATCACCATCCTTAGATCTGATGGTGGAGGAGAATATATCTCCTTTGTATTTCAAAAAATATTGTCTGACTCTGGTATCTCACATCAAAAATCATGTCCACACACTCCACAACAAAATGGCATAGCAGAAAGGAAACATAGGCATATAATAGAGATTGCAATTACTCTGTTACAAAATGCTTCTATGCCTAAGTTTATGTGGTATCATGTTGTTGAAACTGATCTTTATCTCATTAACAGAATACCAAGCAAAAACACTAACCACAAATCTCCATATGAAATTTTACACAACGAGAAACCTGACTATGATTTCTTAAAGGTGTTTGGTTGTGCTTGCTATCCTTGTCTCATACCATATAACTCTTCCAAGCTTGATCTTAGAACAAAACAATGTGTTTTTGTTGGTTATGCACATCAATACAAAGGATATCTATGTCTTGACAGAAGCTGCAACAAAACTCATATTAGTAGAGATTTAATTTTTGATGAACAAACTTTTCCTTACTCTTCTGAACATGCATCTCATATTTCTCATCCACCTACTGACTCAACAATATTTTGTGATAACAATGCAGGATCTAGTCTGTCTACACCACCTGAAACACATATGGAGAGGCATGGTGCTGCTCCATCACATTCATCAATGATGAACACTCAAAGACAACAGAATCCTGTCTCACAGATGCAACCAACTGGCATTGATCACTATGTAAGAGTACCTGAGAGGCCACTACAAAAAAAATGACCAAAAACGACGGCCATAAAGCGTCGTATATGAGAAAATTTGCGTCGTTTCATACATTTACGACGGTAAACTGACCGTCGTATGGAAAGGCGTCGTTTTTTATTATACGACGGTCAGTGACCGACGTATTTAATGGTATACGACGGTATAGTTGTGACCGTCGTTAACAGATGTAAATACGACGGCTCGTCGGTGGCTGTCGTTACAAAACTAAATACGACGGTCTGACTCTGCCCGTCGTATATTAGAAAATACGACGATTCTCCATTGACCGTCGTAAAGAAGAAAATACGGCGGTTTCTAACGACCGTCGTAACTAAAAAATACGACGGTTTCCGAGTTTACTCCGTGACCGTCGTTTATGTATATTTACGACAGCTTAATGTCCGTCGTTTATGTACATTTTCCAATGGTCCCTGAATTGTTTTGCACTTCTCTAAACCTGCTCCAACTCATGCAACAAATCTACCCAGAAAATCACAAAAACATGCCCAGAAAATTCTTCGAACAATATCCATCAAAAGCCGCAAAGTGTTTACATACCAATCTTCCAGAGGAGCATGTCAAAACATCACAATTAATTTCAATTCAATACTTAAGCCACCAAAAAATGACTTAAAATTAACTACAAAAAGTCATTAATCACGACTTGGCAACAAAGTCCACTACGATTATGCTAACTACTTGAGCATCAAAATTCACATGCCATCAACCAAGAGCGTTCATTAACAATTTGTTAAACTCAACACTGCTTCAAGATAATCTTCACTTTACTACTTCAGTAATTTGACCTGTAACACAACAAAACAAATAGAATTATTTGTACTAATGCATCTAGCGAAATTAGCAAACTATAAGAGATAATTATAAAAAAATGCATACCCATTTCGTTGGCCATACTACGCACTGTCTTTTTGCACTTTGTATATCGTCCCCGCTTGAAATTTTGTGACACAACTTGAATTTACCCTCAATGCATGTCTCGATTCTAACCCCTACATAAGTTTTCCCCAACCGGAATCCATGCACTATAGTAGATGGATCAGTAGCTTCTATAACACCACGTGCTATTGCAAAACGAGGTTTTGATTTTGACAAAATATCAACCTTCGACCCAACCTACATCAAAACAAACAAGTACAAAAACCATAAGTACCTATATAATAAGATAAAACGGTGTAGGTCCAACAAAGTTTGTGCAGTTTGTGCCTATTTAAGATTTGCCAAGCCACAAATTCTACTATGCCAAATGAGCTATTTTATCAGGAAAGGCAATGGTCCGGAGCTACTTTATTAGGAAAGATGGTGCTTTCTATAACCATTAAGGCATTGTAGATCCAAATGATACCATAAACAATGGCAAACCAATAGCTAGATATACAGCATGTGAACACAGCCAAATATAATACTTGCCATAAATGAACTTATGGAAGATAAATTTTAGATATCGAATGATAAATGACAGCTTCAAGGTAATATTAGTCACCTGTATAGTCCCCACTGTCTATTCTTCAGCAGAATTTGTGGCATTAACCTGATTAGATGCTGGTTGAGAAGATAGAGGAGCAGTTGATGATACTGGATTGTGAAGTGATGGAGGAGGAGCCGTACTTGAGGGTGTTGGATTGCGAAGTGATGGAGGAGGAGCAGTACTGGGGGGTATTGGATTGCGAAGTGATGGAGGAGCAGTACGAGGGGGGGCATTGGATTGCGAATTGATTGAGGAGCACTACTTGGGGGTATTGGATTGCCAAGGGCAGGATTAATAGCATGTGACACAAATAAATAAATAAATAAATAAATAAATAAATAAATAAATAAATAAATAAATAAATAAATAAATAAATAAATAAATAAATAAATAAATAAATAAATATTAAGTCACTGGAACTATTTCGTGTGTTGGTTTGTATTCTGAAAACATAGACCTAGAACGAAAAGTCTGCCATAACCTACTCCAACTTACTTCAGATTCTCCAGATGACACAAGTAGCAGGTTGCATGAAAAAAATTAAAACGAAAATTTGGATTCATGTCTCATTATCAGTTGACAAACTATTTGACAATGATGGCCGTGGCCTTGACCGCACCAGCTTGAGTATTAGAAACCCCCCTTTCTTTGGGCGTACTCACGTCATGGTCACTGCCTCATGATGCTATCATGTCCAGATTCAATGACTGGTGACTGGAGGATCAATGGTGGTAACATTCAGGCTCGTGATGCTATCCTATCCACTCACCAATCACTGAATCGGTTAAGGTAGAACCGTAAAACAGCAGAATAACAATAGCCAAAATATTCCTATTATGTGGTGAAGAGGACGAAACGGATGAGCACTTATTTATACACTGCCCCTTTACAAGGAAGATTTGGTTGAACACTATGGGTTCAAATTTTCTGGAAAATGCTAATGGTACGGTTCGGGAATGGATCTAGCAGGTAATTTCTAATCACCCTTCTCACATGTGTGAGTTATTTGTAACAACTATCTGGTCTATATGGAGGTGCAGAAACAAAGAGAGGTTTGAAGGTATAAAGGGGGCACCAAAGGAAATAGCTAAACACTGTACTCTATACTTGAGTTCGTACAAAGAGCAATTTTGAAGGGCATTTTGGGTGATGACACTATCGAAACAGGTGAAGCATCTACAAAATGGACAAGACCAGGCAGGGGGAAGGTTAAACTCAACGTCGAAGCGTCTTGAAGGGAATACGCTACAGCCACGGTATTGGATGTGTTCTTCGCGATGAAAATGGGAGTTGTTTAGCAGGAAGAATATGCAGGTATCCCCAAATTCGCTCGCCTCTGGTTGCGGAAATAATAGCCATGGAGAAAGGCCTTAAACTGGCCAGGGACCTCAACTATTCTAATCTGGAGATCTAGTCAGATAGTTTAGCAGCAGTGAAGCTTCTTCGCGATGGCTTCTGTGGCAAGACGCAGGCAAAGTTCTCACTCTGGGACATGAAAGATACACTAGAAGAAAGTAGAAAACTCCTAAATGGCCTAGAAAATTTCTCAATCTCATTCGCTTATAGATCAATAAATGAGCTTGCACACTTGTTTGCTCAAAAGGGTTACGTAGAAAGTGACATGTCGTTTTATTCAGTTGCTCCCGAGTGGGCTGATAATGTTCTAATCACTGATGCTTTTGGTATAACAACCCATATTTAATGAATTTTTTCTTATTCTCAAATATATATATATATATATAAATGTATATATATATATTCGTATTATGATTATATTCCAAAATCTAAACCAGTAGGTGTTTACCAGGCCTGTTTTAAAATACAAGATTCGATTTGGGAAAATGTGATGTTATAAGTAAAGATGTAAAGATGTTGAGAACACCAACTCAAAACACATCCCAATCACCTTTAATCTTGCAGACCTATCTTCTAATTTCCAAGATGGCTAATTAGCAGTCCCAAAGGAACAACTAGTGTTTACATCACGAGAATTGTTTCAATATACAGATAGAAAAAAATAGATGGCACAAGCTTCTAACGTAAGCAATTTCACGTATTAATTCATTCATATTCACTAAGGACTCTGTAACACACAAAGCGAAAAACTGCTAATTGGATTCAGTTATGCAGTGCCTGTTTCTGGTAGGGAACAGTATTGGTTTTCATTTTAATGCTCAGTAAATTCCTATCCTGGTGAAAGGGTTAATGGATGCAGATTACCTTGAACATTATTGTGAGAAGTTTACCACTGTGCTCAAGCACACTGGCATTAAAGAGAAAATTAAACAACGAAAGAGGTACTACTCACACATAGACTTGATCAAGTGCAGTAGTACATATAAAATACTACAGATTAAAGTACTATATAGCCCTGTGATGATTCTGTTCTTGTTACTATAGATCCGTAACAGTGAAAATTAAACAAGGAAAGAGGTACAGGGAGAGGATTGATATAAAGGCATGGTAGCAAATCGTTCAATTGACAGTGGCTCAGTTCGACCCAATTCCAGCAGAGGGGGGTACAAAAACTAGAAACGAGATTGACAGTGGCGCAACAAATGCCGGCGCGAGATGAGGGTTTTCTCCAAACTGTAACATCGAGTGAATATCTCTAGGGTTGAATGATCTATGTACAGAGGGTTACGTCGGAGAGGAAAGAGAGTACCTGGCGTGTTAGACTCAATTCCAAGACCGGTTAATGGTGGCGCAATTCTCCCGCAGAGAGACGAACGAGGGTTTTCTCCAAAGTGATGTACTGAAATTGGGGATGGAGAAAGACGTGGGTAACTGGGTTGTGTACAAGTTCTGTGAAAAAAAAAAAGAAAAAAAGGTTTTTATTTAGTCTCCATCGTAGACCAACCTTCTTTCACAAAAAAAAAGAAAAAAATAAAAAAAATAAAGGTATGTACAAGTTAAAACGGTGTAGTTTAGAGGGGGTTATAAATACTAGAAACGACAGCCGTATGTCACGTGTAGATTTAAATATATACATACGACACTTTACTACGTAACCGTTGTATTAAATAATACATATACGACGCGTATTTAAAAAATCGTAGTATTTAGTAACTATACGACGGTCAATGATTTACCGTCGTTTCTGAATAAAATACTACGGTTCTTGTGGCCGTCGTATTATCTGGCCGTCGTATTTGGCATCATTTTCTGTAGTGGGCATAAACCTGGACACACCAGCGTTGTGGGGGCATCACAATGCATACACCTGGGGAGTCCAGTACTGTGAGGGTACCTTAGGGAAACTCAGGTGGCATTGACAACCCTGTGATGGTATCTAATGATGACAACCCAACACATCTATCTGAGATGAACCTCAATGAGGAATCCACACCTGTCTCTCCAGCTATTCTAGGCCACCATATGCAGACTAGGAGCAAATCAGGTATCTTTAAAAGGAAAATTGGTTTTTCTGTTATAAATTCTAGCAAAGATCCTACTACTTTTTCTGAAGCTGTAAAACATCACAAGTGGCAACAAGCCATGAATGATGAATTCAACAGTCTCACCAAACAAAACACCTGGATTCTTGTTCAACCTCCACCTTTCTCAAATATTGTTGGAAATAAATGGGTTTTTAAAACCAAATAGAACCCTGATGGATCTGTAGCCAGATGCAAAGCTAGACTAGTTGCTAAAGGTTTTCATCAAACTGCTGGGATTGACTTTGAAGAAACTTTTTCTCCTGTTATCAAACACACCACTGTCAGGGTTATACTTTGCTTGGCTGCAACTTATAACTGGCCTCTTCAACAACTAGATGTTAAAAATGCATTTCTTCATGGTCGTTTGAAAGAAACTGTTTACATGTCACAACCTCAAGGTTTTTTTAACAAAGAACACACAAACTTTGTTTGTAAATTGCAGAAATCCATCTATAGACTCAAACAAGCTCCTAGAGCATGGTTTGAGAGATTCACCTTCTATATTCACTCTTTGGGCTTTGTTGCATCTGGAGCAGACTCTTCTCTCTTCATCAGACACTCTGGTAATGGCATAACTCTCCTTCTCTTATATGTTGATGACATAATCTTGACTGGTAGTGATCACAGATACATCACTTATCTTATTTAGAGGCTTCATCATGAGTTTGATATGACTAACTTGGGGCCTCTAACCTATTTTATCGGTTTACAAATTCAAAGGACAAGTCAAATAATATTTGTTCATCAAACTAAGTATGTCAGATACTTACTTGAAAGATACAATATGATGACTTGTAAATCTTGTCCAACTCCTCTGGCCTCAGGTGCAAAGTATCATTCTCAGGCAGGTAACCCCCTATATGATGCTACTGTCTTTAGACAGTTGATAGGAGCTCTTCAATATCTCACTTTTACTAGACCTGATATATTTTCTTTACAGTGAATCATCTCTGTCAATTCATGCACTCACCCACTGATATTCATCTTACTGCTACTAAAAGATGTAACACTCCGCTGATCCCGCTCGGGAGAGACCGGGAGAGTGCTACTCGAATAGCGGAAATCGAGAACATTACATCCCATCAAAGTTAAATAACAAGTTATTACATTATCGTATTTAGGCTACAATACATGCTACAACATACTGGTGTTAAACTAGTGTTCTCATCATAAGGTGATGATGTGTGACAATCTACGTGTGTCTCGAATCCCGCTACTCCAAAATCCCAGCTCCTAGACCTGCGGGGGAATGAAACAAAGACCGCAGTTTTTCGAAAGTCAGCAAAAACGCTGAGTGAATTACACCTTAGCATGTAAAAACAGGAAGGTTACGAAAGGCTGTAGGGTCACGTGTTAAATAAACAAGAGTAACGGAGTATAAGTAAGACGTTATCATAGTGCACAACAGTAAAACAACAATGTTAAATAATGAAACAAAACCAAACTGGAATCCAATAATCCAACCGTTATGCACACTAGCCGTATATAATAATGCCGACAGAGGCCTACCAACTAATAATGCCGACAACGACGTCGAGTTATCAATTAACAAGTATCGTTTGGTTTCCACGTACAAATCCGTTTACCACGATGTCTCAATAACATTTGTGATATGTCAAAAGTTTCCCGGTTAATTCTTTCAGATATGGTATGACAGTCCGCAGCACGACTTACAAATTACTGTTTCCAAATATAGTAATCATATTATTATTGATCTCACAGTACCAAATTATCAATTATTCGTTTTACAGTACCCGGGTAGACCAGTGACCACAATCAGACATTCTAGACCTTAAGTGTTGCAACACCCCCCTAAGAGCGTCAATCAAAGGAGTGGTATCTAGAAGCAGTACTCCAGCCTACGGCGAAGGAGTCGGGGTGCACGTAGTGCCATATCTTTAGGGACCGAATCACAGGGAATCATCACCCGTAATAAGTAATATAACTGGTTCCGGTACATGCTAATCATTTTATTTCGGGGATCGAACCCGAATATCTCTTCAGGGACTAAGCCCAGGGAATCATCACCCAAATACAAGTAACTACGGGGATCGAATCCGATTATCTCTTTAGGGACTAAGCCCAGGGAATCATCACCCAATATAAGTAACTACGGGGATCGAACCCGAATATCTCATTAGGGAATACGCCCAGGGAATCATCACCCAATATAAGTAACATCACTGGTTCGTATAGATTAGGTTATTACTGATTTCTGATAAAGTGTGACAAGTATTCCCAACGCAAATAATATTTCAAAGATTTGAAAACGAACAAAACACATTATCTAGTAGGGGGATGAAATAAGACAACCATTTTCAATTAAATTAGTAGTGGACACGAGATAAGCTGTCACGCAAGGCTAAGCTCGTAAAACTCACAAGTATATTTTGAGACAGAAAATATAAACCACGTTTGACACGAAGGGAGCTAGGCAATCAAGGCTAAGCATATAACTCACCTGATCCGATATCAATCATCACATAAAAGCTCCTACGACGGATTGAGTCCTTGTCTACGGTCCTGTCGCCTACAATTTACCAAATTTTCTAATTACAACAACAATACTTCAAAATGATAGCACTAGCTCTATACGAATGCTCGGCTAGGTCGATATGAAGTTCAACTCTCACGATTTCCCGGAACTCGTCTCAAGTTAATTTCCATAAATATACAGAGAAATAGTTTAGAAATAATTTTGATATTAAATACTTGAGACAATGCTTACGAATATAATCAAATAATACTTGAGACTATTTAGCGTTATAATTTCGAATCATAAGAAAAGTAATTATTATAAAGCGTTATTTTAACAAATATACTTGTTGTTAGAAAGATCACTATTTCGTTCTCAATATCTATTCAAATGACACTAAGGCGATATTTAGTAAATAATTTGAACAAACTTTACTTTCAAACAAAATATTCTTGTTAGCTTATTTTTCAAGAAAACGGATTGTGGTTTTTAATTTTAAGTACTTCCAACTAAAAGGAATATATCTTCTCATTTCATTACAAACATATTTATTTCAATTATTTATTTTTCCTCAAATATATAGTTATTAATTTGTAAATAATAATCTAATCAAATTAAGGAAAAATTAATCTTATAAATAAATCTGAAATTAAAAACTGCGAATAGTATCTAAAAGTTTCTAAAATGACATCTACCTCCCCCCAAGTTTCTGAAACGACATTATAACCCCCCTGAAAAGTTTCTGAAAAAGACACTTTAACCCCCCCCCAACCAAGAACACTTAACTCACGGATCAAAACAGGGACTCAAGCCTCCAATACACGATTTTGATTACATAAAACGACTAAGGAGGAGATTTAGAGCGTACCCATAACAAATTCCGCGAGAAGCGCTCAAGAAATCGAACGGGTCGAGCTTCCCGAAAACGTCGCCGGAGGGGGAGCTCGCCGGGGCTTCTCCGGCTGTTCTTGGCCTCGGTTGAGGCCTCCTCTAGCCTAGTCGGACCTCCAGCAGTCGCCTAGGACCGAAAAGAGTGGGTGGGTGTCGTTGGTTGAGCTCCGGCGAGAAGCTCGCCGGAAACTATGGAGGTCGCCGGTGGGTTCTAGGCGGCTGCTGCTTCGGGCGCTTCTTCCGCTGCTTTGATTTCCTATGGTGGCATCGGGGAGTTCACCGGAGTAGGATGAGGGCAGGAGAAAGAGGGACGAAGTGATGGTGGTGGTGGGTCGTGCTTCCCGTCGGGGAACGTGGCGATGGTGGTGGCCTTTGGCCTCTGCCACCAGCTGCTGTTGCTGCCGCTGCTCAGATCAGAGAGGGACACCCAGAGAGAGAAAGGCAGTGACAGAGAGAGGAGGAAGTCGGAGATGATGGTCGTGGTGGTTATCCGGCGGTGGCAGCGGCAGTGGGTTGCCGCTGCTGCTGCTGCTTCTTTGCTGTTTCAAGCAGATCAGAGGGAGAGAGAGAGAGGGGTAGAAGAGGCGGAGAAGAGATAGGGAGATGGTGGTGAGGTGGTGATGGCGTCGGGGTGGTTTCTCGCCGGATATGTTAGTGGTGGCGGCGCTGTTCTCTTGCAGCTACTGCCGCTGCTGTTGTTGGCGGCAAGAGAGAGATAGAGGGAGAGAGGTGGAGAGGAAGAGAGGGTGGAGATGGCAGTGGTGGTCTCGGGTGGTGGTGATGGAGGTGTGGTGGTGGTGGTGTCGTGGGTCTGCTAGGAGAGAGAGAGAGGTGAGAGTTGATTTCTGATGTGTTTTAATGTGGGTGAAAAACAAGTGAGAGAGAGGATTTAAATATTGAAAGGTTACTTGGAGAGGTTGGCTTCCCCAACCGACTTTGGCTTTTTTTTTTTTTTTGGTCAACTAGCTAGCTATGTTAGGGTGCCTTAGGAGTACCAAATGGGTGGTCAATCTAGTGGGTTGGGTACACACTTGCTATATTTAAATAAACCACATAAAATGATAAATAAAACACGCAATTAAATACTGTTTTCTATAAAATTATTATATAAACTTTACGACTATATTTTGAACCCAAAAATAATTCAACTCATTACTCGGAATTAAATTTTATTTTTCCCAAATACCCAATTTACCCTTCACAAATTAAACGGGGTATTACAAAAGAGTTCTCATATATTTGCAAGGCACTATCTCTCATGGCCTTTTCTATCAAAAGGGACACTTACCAGTCCAAGCCTTTAGTGATGCAGACTGGGCTGGTAATGTCACTGATAGAAGAAGCACTAAAAGACTTGTAATATTCTGGGAACAAATCCTATTCACTGGTCTTCAAAGAAACAACCAACTGTGGCAAGGTCCTCAGCTGAAGCTGAGTATAGAGCCTTAGCCACCACATCTGCTGAAATATCTTGGTTACAAACTCTCTTCAGAGATCTTAAACTTTGCATTCCAGAAGCTCCTCACATTTTCTGTGATAGTCAGTCAGCTATAGCTATGACTGCAAATCCTATTTTTCACTCAAGGACAAAACATGTTGAGATTGACTATCACTTTGTGAGGGAGAAAGTGATCAGAAAACTTATAAAAGTTTCTTTTGTTTCTAGCAGGAAATTAATCAAATTGCAGACATTCTTACAAAGGGTCTTACCATCCACCAATTCAACACCTTGAAGAACAAACTGATGATAAACTCTCCCCATCAGTTTGAGGCAGAGTAAAAGACAGAAGGACCAAAATGAAACCAGAAAAAAACTTAGAAGCTCAAAGAAGATTTGCAGAAGACTGGAGGGAAACTTTACAATATCAAGAAGTTTATAGTCACTCGCGTAAAACACTAGAACCATTTTGTAATATCTCACAAACCACCTAGGCATCTGAGAAGATACTATTTAGTAAAATGAATCCAACGGTTCATATTATGACCGTTTAAATTCATCCTATATCATCTGTACCAACACTTCGTTATCAGCTATGGAGTAATTAGGGTTTCATTCCCATTCATTTATCTGTCATTCGTTTCTCTCTTATTTGTTAATTGTTGAAATTCTATCACCAATAATAGATCAACTTTGATGAAGCTGCTCAAGTTCTCCAATCTGCTCGTTTTACAGAAACGTAACCATAATGAGAGAAATTAGAATTGAGAAACCACAATTCAATGGATCATCTGAACGAAAAAGAAGAATAAAAAATAATAAAGTCGGAAATTAGAAATAGTCGGGGCAAAATTCATTATAAATTGAATAACACAAACACTAGTGCAAGAAATCAGAACCAGTCGGGCATTCGTGTAATTAATCTAAACATCAAGCCATATCCATGTGTTCAGCTTAAATCCGGGGCCGTTTTGTAATTTACACTACTTCTCCAAAAACCGATATAAATTGGGAGAGCTCAAGATCAAACCCTTCCTCTGAAAGAATCCTCCTATAAAAAGAACTCACTAATGGCGACCCAAAAAATTAAAATAAATAATAAAAGAATCAATCGACGTTTTGAAGTTATACCACGACAATCGAAACCCTCGTCTGCGAGATTCAAACCATGGTTCCGAAATCGGAACCCGAATCATACTCCGATCAACCACCAACGCCGTCGTTGGACGGACGCGTAGTCCACTGCTTATGTGGGATGACGGTGGCCGTGGGGTTGGCGCTGTCGAATTTCACCTGTCCGGCGTGCCAGACGGTGCAGGCGGTGAGCCGCCCCTCGAAGGCTTCCGTTCCACGTTATGGGAAAACCGGTGCAACTGGTGCGGCGAAGGGGAGGGCCAATCGTTGCTGTCCACGTTGCAAGACGATTATCGATGTTCCTCATGGAGCTCGTCGTGTGCCGTGCCCTAATTGTGATATTAATACTGGGTTTCATGCAAAGGTTTGTTCTCTGATTACTCTATTGCTTCAATTTGTTCCTTATTTTATTGAATTAATGTTATGAATAGAGATTATGAATATAGGGAATCTACTTTTGGACAAATAGGTGACGGAGTAATGCTATATGTCCCAAATCATGTGTCCCAAATAAGACTCTGTTTCTTCTCTTTAGTCCTATTATGATATTTACAACTATTTACTGGGTCACTTTAATCCGGTGATTTAGATATCAAAATGATGCAATGTTTTCATAATTTTTTCATGGTGTTGTAGAAAAAAACTGCTCTATAATACCGTAAAATAAAAAATTCCATTGTTTTGCTGTTCAAATCATTCGGTCAAAGTGACCCAGATACGAGTCAAAAAGTCAAAAGGGGGCTAAAGAGAAGAACAGAGTGGTACATCCCAAACAGTTCATGTCAATAACATGGTCCCACCACTATCAAAGTCCATGTTATTGAATTGAACTGTTTCGGATGTATTTTGGACATATAGCATTAGTCGTCGGTCAATTATTAACTGTTACCACTCTCTCTGTTCTTTCTTCTCAATTTGACTTTTATCACTATTCACAGGATCACTTTGACCCGGTGATTTGAATAGCAAAATGATGCAATTCTTTGATAATTCTTCATGGCATTGTAGAGTAAAAGTTGCTGTGTAACACGGCAAAAAAATTATCAAAAAGTCACATCGTTTTGGTATTCAAATCATACGGTCAAAGTGACTCAGATACGAGTCAAAAAGTCAGATTGGGAAGAAAGAGCTAGGACGGAGTGGTAACTAAACATGGTCCAAACATAATATGATGACCCTTTATTCTTCACCCTTTATGTTTCCGATTGGTGATATGGTTATAGAAAGATCTTACAATAAATAGTTACCAACAATTATATCTGACATGAGAGGTAAAATTGAAGGGTGAAGCATAGCGGCCCTTAGATCAAGAAGTGAAGCATGTATGGGAATATATCTCCGCCTAGAAGAACACCCCATTTAATGAAAACTGTGATTTTTCACACTCCTCGTATTTCGAAGAGTGAGTAAAAAAAGCACGACGTCATGTGAAATCCAAACTCGAATGACAACAAGAACGATGATGTCGATTTTTTGGAAGTTTACATGCATTATTCAATACTAAGAAAGCCAAAAAAGTGGCATAGGCTTATGGTAGTGATGTTTGCTTTTTCATTTCTCTTATACACGGTTCCCAGCTAATATCACTCCCCCGACATGTATAGCAAGTTCTGAAAGAATAAAAGTTAAAGAGTTTGTTATTATAGGTTTCAGAAGTGATTCTAGTAAAGACGAAAAGTAATTCAACAGTTTTCACACATAAATTGAATGCTCTATACCACTATTGTTTCTGTTTGTTTTTGCTACCCTGAAACTGTCGAAGCTTATATGAATTGCTCCACTACGTAAGCACTTGTCTGCCAAGCTCCAATTTCAATTAAACGAGCCTCTATATAGTGAAACAAAGTAAGAAAGATGTTCTATATCAATAAATTAGGTGTTGTTAATATTTGTGAGTTTTTCAATCCTCTGCTTGGTTGCTTTCTGTACAGTGCACAGTCAACTGAGTGCTGATGTAGTTTTGTAAAAGGTTTTCTTACCATTAGTACTTTATTATCTCTCAAATTTGACTGTTAGATGTTTTTTGGTTAACTGTAAAATGCTGGTTGAACCATTTAAGTTAAACCTATGCTTCGTTCAACTTTGATTAACTGACGAAAAAGCTTAACACTCAAATGGGAAGTGATGCACAGCGAATGGCATCACCTGCCTACAAATTACTCATGCTGCTCATGACCATTGAGTTTTTCTTTTTCTTTTGCGAGTCACGCCTCAGGTTTGTTTGTTTGTGTGTGCCTGCCCACATGTTTCTTTTTTCTTTCTTTTTTTTTTAATTCTTTTTCTTCATATTCAAATTTGTTACATGTCTTTTACTTATTGGATTTTCTAAGTTTCTTCCTCAGATTTTCCCCATCACGTGAATTATTCTTGCTGTATTGATGTATGGTTAATGAGAAATATGTTTTTTTTGAAGAATCATAAGAATGACAATGCCTCAAACTTTACTACACTCTAATCTAAGCTTGTTTAATCTTTCGCACCTGTTACATTGGTAACAATAATTTATGGTACTGACTACTATCCTTTAACCTTTAGGCAGGTGTCGACATGGAACAAGAAGAGGAGGAAGGTGGTATGGTGACAGAAACATTTACGGACTATGTGAGTGTAATTTTTCTGGTTTGGTTGTGATGTTAAACTCGATTTTTCTTTCAAGAACAATATCTTTGAGCTTATTAAACACCTATTTGCAAGGTTAACCAGTGCTCCAGTTGAAGATATAATATATGCTGTTCTTTATCATTCCTTATGCAGCGCCCTTCTAGGATATCAATCGGTCCGCCCCACCCAGATCCTGTAGTGGAGACATCATCTCTATCTGCAATGACCCCACCAGTGCCAACATACGATCTTAAAACCAAAGGTCTATTAGAATGTTCCAAAGCACTGTCATGTTTGCAGATTGAAGCATTGGTTTATGCATCTCAGGTTTCTACAAACATACCTAGTGGTTCTATATATAGGCATGTTTTATCACTTCCAGAGGTAATTTGTGTTCTGTTTCAGAGACACCTCCAGCACCTCCAGGATGGTTCTAGGGCAGGATTTTTGATTGGAGACGGAGCTGGGGTAGGCAAAGGGCGGACAATTGCAGGTCTGATATGGGAGAATTGGCACCATGGCAGGACAAAAGCATTGTAAGATTTCTGAATTGTGTGCATGAATATACTCCCATTTGTTTTTACATGTACTATTATACTATCATTCTCTCCAGATTTCTCGCTATTCATGTCAGTTTATTCTCTTACCCCTTTTCGCTTGATCTTATACAGGTGGGTTTCTGTTGGTTCAGACTTGAAGTTTGACACAAGAAGAGACTTGGATGATGTTGGTGCCACATTAATAGAAGGTTGGCTTTTGAGCTATAGTTTCTTAGGGTGTAAACATACTTTCCATATAATACAGTTAACACTAGTATTTAGTTACTAGCGACTTAACAAAAAATGTGTTCAAAAGAATTTCATATTTTTATTAGACCAAAAATAGTTAAAATAAATTTAGGTAAAAGTTTAGTGATGAATGACTTGCTGCACAAAATAATACTAGTAAGGAATTACACAAAAACATTATTTTGATGCTCTACAGTTGACGAATGCTCATATTGTTATTACTGTTTAACATATACCTTTATATTGTCAAATTAATGATGCTTTAATTGCAATTTTACTAAATGTTGTTTTGTTTGTTTTGCAGTACATGCGTTAAACAAGCTGCCTTATGTAAAACTTGATTCAGAATCTGTCGGGGTCACGGACGGTGTTATTTTCTCAACATACAGCAGCCTCATAGCCACTTCAACGAAAGGTTACTCCCGATTAGAACAACTCGTGGAGTGGTGTGGACCAGGATATGATGGTCTTATCATTTTCGATGAGGTACCAACTTTTTGCTGAGAAAGAATTGAACAAAATTATATTTCTTATCTAAACTCTCTCTGTCACCGGATTACTATTTTTTCACTCCTGAATTCGTTAGATTGTCCTATTTTCGCTGCCTTCATTTCTCTAACAATTGTGGCTTCATTCCAGTGCCACAAGGCGAAAAATTTGGTACCTGAAGCTGGACAAGAACCAACACTAACAGGAGAAACCGTTGTAAAGATCCAGGTTTGTTAGATATATTCTTGCATGTTCGTTGCATCTTTACAGTAAGTAACAATAATGGATAGATTGTCTTCCTTTCTGCAAGAGTACAATGGTTCTGATACGTTTACAGTCTGCATTGCCATACGCTTTTGGTAGATTGATTGACTATAACTGATACAAAATCTTGTATGCTCTCAAAAATGTAGTATAACATTAGTTACTGATCGGAATCGCAACGACCTTGCTTGCAAATTACAGTTATGTCTTCAACTATGTTTTATGCATTACTTCTGCCATTGACTCTTCAAAATTGTACTTATTTTGATTATTTGAATCGGGAATAAACCTCCTAATTACCAGTTTTATTGATTATTACTAATCAAGAGTTTATTACTGACCAAGAGTTCACCTATTATTTCTGGCAGCTTTTCAGTTAATTTTGATAAAAAGATAAAAGAAATATTAGATTTAGCGGTTACCGATACGAACTTAAGTGCACCGATAGTGTGTTTAAGCGTCTCGGCTCAGCCAAAAGTATTGGGGGGTTGTGGGGCGGGGGTTTTATAAAATTAAGGACAGAACTCTTTTAGTACAATTTATTGGCATGCTATGGATATGAATACTAAAAGTAGTCTCATACTTGGTAGTTTTTCTTTGATTTTTGTACTAAACAAGTCTCTTCCACCTACCTAGCTTCTTGGATACATGTGGTTGTGCCGTCTTGTTCGCTATATAGTATTATGAGAGTTCTTGAGAATTTAGTTTCATCTTATAAAATTTGTATGAAGAAATTCCTTTTACGATTTTCTTAAAAGAAATGAAATAGATGCGAAGAAGAATATTTTCCTCAAGAAGTTTCATTTTGAGAAAGCTGCTCAATTGCTACTTCAAAGGAGTCGTATTAAACAGTCAACCAACTAGTAGAAAAGATCTCTTCTCTTTGAATAAGCATTTTGGTCAGTACTTATATTCATTGATGATAAGTTGGTCTAGATTTGTCTAATTTGAAATAATTGAAACGAAACAATGATTTTCCTCCATGAAAGTGTTCTGATGAGATTCACCCATCCCAAAACCTTCATTCTTTGCTTTTGGTTGTCCACCTTTTAATACCAGGGGATAGCCCGTGCTCGAGGGCACTACCCCCCAAAGGAAAAGATTACAATGGTTCACCAATTATAGAGCACCAGAAGAAAGATGGAAAATTAATCCGTTTATGAACAAAAATACAAATGAAAATTGATTCTATTCTTCGACGGTTATTAGCCTTTAATCAATTATTTGAAAAATATGTATGATTATTACATGAAAATATATATTGTTATTAGCCTTTAATTTGACTGCTTTTCCCGAGAGAGAGGGTAAGTTTCCAGGTAGTGGGTAGTTGTTTCTACATATAGGGTTCTAAAAGTGATACAAACGTGGGTTTTAAAACCATCCCTAAAATTTTGAGAATTCTAACTATAAGTGGGTGGTAGGTGAGATCTAAGGGGCTGGGGCTGATTTAATCTAAAAACTGAAAAGCCATTTTAAAGTCAAACTACGCTGTTTTATAGAATAGATTTTACAACTGCTGGGTCATCGAAGGTGGGCACTTTGTTTATCTATTGATATTTATTGTATGAATTAAGATTTGTTGCACTCATTTTTTCTCAATAAAGTAAGGACTACATTCCTGTTTCATAGTGGATCTTTTCTGTTTAACTTTTCAGTTATTATGCAGTGTTAATTTAAATATTTTTCCTGCAGAAACTACTCCCTGAAGCTCGTGTCGTTTATTGCTCAGCGACCGGTGCATCAGAATCACGCAATATGGCTTATATGGTTCGGCTTGGTCTTTGGGGAGATGGAACATGTTTTAAAGAATTCAGTGATTTTTCCGGTAAGATACTTTTTACAGCTTATTAATATTATTGTGCCACTTACATTTAGCTGAAAAAACTGCTGCATCAAGGTCACATGTAATGTCGGTCTTTTGTTGTATTGATTAGTAAGACACATCAATATGTTACAAGATCTTCACTTAAATCTATCATCAAATTTATGCACTCTGATGGTAGGTCTGAATTTTTAAAATTGACTATCATATGACAAGATAATAGACGCGCCTAAAAAAGTTAAAACTCTCCTTACCCTCCAGATAACGAAAGAGTAGAAATAGATATTCTCTGAAGATTGTTTTAAGTCTTTAAGACAGAAAACACAGAGTTGTTATACATTAGCTTATTGAGTACAATTCATTTAAGATAAGTTAGAGGATACAAGGAAGAACATATTAGAAAATAAAAAGGCATACCCTGATGCACTTGCTTAAGCATGCAGCAATAAATCCAGGGTTTGTGAATGCTCGGACTTGGTTAAATGTCATATACTGATCCCTCTATTCTCAGCATTAGGGACTTAATGTTCTATATATGACACATCTGTGTCGTGCCTAAGCGAGTTCTTGATTTGCAGAAGTTTTTATTGAATAATATATTATTTAACTTGACACCCATTCTCCTTCGCATCAATGCAGGTGCTCTAGAGAAAGGTGGTCTTGGGGCATTAGAACTCGTTGCAATGGACATGAAAGCAAGGTATTGAGAATTATTACTTTTTGATTGATGGCCAGTTTTTAAATCTCTTGGGGAACTGCAACTTTCAAATCTCTTGTAAGCCTTGTGATGTTGGTAGGCCATCATGATTGGGCAGAATGGATGTCCCAGCATTTTAAACCGCAGACAAACATGTTTTTTGTTATTTGGCTGGGGTGGGGTACGGAATCTCAGGGTCCTGTGAGCTCTTCAGGCTAGCGGTTCTACTGTTTGTTGCTGGGTATTCTACATTAATCAGGACTCATGGTTGACATTACGCTGTATACTCATCTGGTCAGCTAGTATTGTCATATATATTCCTGATCTTTATCTTATTTAATGGGCGGTAAATCATCTGTCCAACTCTCATGGACTAATGAGCACAACACCACAGAGAAAATATTGGGACCGATAACTTCTTCAAATATAATCTGCCAATATCGGTTTAGAATCTAGATTAATGATAGGGAGATCGCTCCTTTGACACACTTCCAATTTTTCTATAAGTGGAGCCTTCCAATTTTTCGATAAAAGGCAGAAGTAATCTGGTTCACCTAGTTCTGATTTTATGGAAAACATGGTCGACAGTGATTTATCACCCAAATCCGAATGGATTCAGGGGAGGTCATGGTGAATGTTTGAGCAGTGTCAGAGATGCAAAGATTCAAGGGGGCTTGCCATCCCACTTTCACGGTGTAGGTCCACCCCTTTTTACTTGTCTGTACCATATTTGAATGGAATATAGTGAGGTTACAAGAGAACAAATCGAAGCCCAGATGTTATCTGTAGTTACTCATGTTCTTCTTTTTGCTCTTATCGGATATGAAGGCGTGTGGGTGGTGGTGTGTGGGTGGTGGTAAAGCTGAGAGTAAGAAATAATGACCCAGTTATTTTATTTGAAGGGAATGGCGGACTTTCATGTTTTCATGGGATGCACCGATTTCAGTTGTTTGGTCCTATCTAAAATTACATATAATTATGGCACTTCTAGGTTCTAGCATCTCTTAAGAATATTGTTGT
This sequence comes from Linanthus parryae, assembly GCA_023055425.1. Taxonomy (NCBI): domain Eukaryota; kingdom Viridiplantae; phylum Streptophyta; class Magnoliopsida; order Ericales; family Polemoniaceae; genus Linanthus; species Linanthus parryae. The sequence goes on along the minus strand of JALGPY010000004.1, from coordinate 118,354,894 downwards.
TTTTCGGAAGCAGGGTAAACTTGGTGTGCTGCGTTAGTTGCTTGAAAAATTTGATTCTCGATATTTTTAGAGTGTACTCTGCCTAGAAACAAAGATCCCTACCGGAAAGTTTTGTAGTTAATTAATCAGCAATATGGCTTTGGGCAGAAGCTATCTCAAGGTTGTTTTCCTGGACTTGCCTTATTTGGGACTGATTTTGACTGCTGATGGCTAGCTGCGAGAAGTATTTTGGCTCCCTTTAGTCTCTACTTCGTCATGTTATCAGCATCTTACCCTAATGCTGTTTGTGTTCCACAGTCTTGGACAAGGATAAGTGGTTGAGGGCCTTGTTTTACGTTTAGCTAAGCATAACTTCATAGGATCAAGTATCAATATCACTCATTTTTCGTTATTTTTAGTTGTGTAATTCTCTACTGTAATATATTTGCTGATATTTAATTGTTCTATGGATGATCTGTGTTTTAATTCTATTGTCCTGCTCCATCTGTCAGAGGAATGTATTTATGCCGGACCCTCAGCTATAAAGGAGCAGAATTTGAAGTTGTTGAAGCACCACTAGAGGCTAGCATGGTGGTATGGCCTTATGGTTCTCCTTTTTCTGTTTTGAAATTTGAAGAAAACAATCAATTTTTAACCTTTTCATTCTCTTGCAATTACACCCCTTACTTTTATGTGTGTGTGTGTATTTTGTGGGATGTGTAGCTAAACTGAACATTGCATTCATATATCAGTTAAACCGAACATTGCATTCTAATATTCAGTATAAGGTCATTTATCTTCTATTACGGCTGCATGTTCTCAGGAAAAGTATAGAGCTGCTACAGAAATATGGGTGAGGCTGCGGAATGACATTCTTAATTCCGGTAAACAGTCTCGTCAAAGGTTGAGATCATACTGGGCAATGCATCAGGTCAAATATTCATTTTCTCTAATATGTATTCTGTTAATATTAAACACTGTCTCATCTAAAAGACTAAAAGCCTTATTGTATTACCCTCTTGTTATTGATTAGTTTATCTCATCTTCTTTTTTGTTTGTTTTCACTACGACAGCTATTTTTCAGACACATGTGTATGGCAGCTAAGGTGCCAGCTATTGTCAGAGTTGCTAAGCAGGCACTGGATGAAGGCAAGTCTGTAGTTATTGGCCTCCAGAGTACTGGAGAAGCAAGGACCGAAGATGCCGTCGCGAAACATGTAAGTACTTTTGTCAATGCATGCTCTCTGTCATGGATCTCTCAGCATACTCGATTCACGTAATATATGTGTGTGTGTGTGTGTGTGTGTGTGTGTGTGTGTGTGTGTGTATACTATTTCTGATTATTGGGCAATTGTTGTATTGTTGATAGGGTACTGAGCTTGACGACTTTATTTCGGGCCCTCGTGAGATCCTTCTGAAATTTGTTGGTGAAGAGGGCTCTTTGTCTGGAAAACCTGTACAAATGCCAGGTTCTTATTGGTTTCTGTACTCGGTGTCCTTTGCCTTGCTCCTTGGCTGGTTTCATAACGTTTAATTCTTCTGTTATAGGTAAGGGAAGTGTAAAGGAGCTCAAGCGGAAGAGGAATTTAGCAACACCTGGTGTTTCCTCTGAAGGCAGGGTAAAGAAAGCCGCTAAGGTGAAAGTTGAAAGTGAAGCAGAACCGGGCTATGAGTTTCATGGAAGTAAAGAAGATTCAAAGAGTAAGTGTTTCACTTGTCAATTCTGTCAAGCCATTGCGTCTCAAAATTGCTTCTATTTCTGTCGCCTTTTGTACTGCTAGTCATGTTACTCGTCATGACTTTCCTCACTATATCTGACCTTACTATCCTGAGGAGGCGTCTTTTCTTTTGTTGATGTCATTTGCACTGGTTGTAAAATTTGAATGATCTTTACTGCGTACTGTATTTTGCTTTATACTATGTATACAGTGTCAATTATTTTTCTTGATAAAAAGTTATGTTACACATTTTCTTCACTAGACATGATGATCATTTTATATGTTCTCATGGGTAGTGCATACATGTTACTAGTAATAATAACCAACGATACTAGAGATCAGTTATTGAATAAATTGCTTATTCAATCTATACGTATAATATTTCATAAGATGCCTGTGATCACATAAGGACAAGATTTATATTTTTAAATGTAACATAAACCCTTTTTCCATTTACTGTAACCGACTAAGAGTATAAGTTGCTCATTAGCTAAGAGCTCCAGAAGTTGAACCTCGCAGGCTCCAAATGATCGCTTTTGGCAGAGAAAGAGCATCACATTACCAAATGATGGAGGAATTGACCAAAATAGGTAACTCGTGCAGATGGAACTATCAAAACGGGTCCTCGTTGGGGAAAAAATCCGAAAATGGAGATGTTTGGGAAACCATGTTTCAATCATACATTAACAATAGGCTATTAATATCATTTTCAGACTTCATATATGTTATGATGAAATCTCAAAACCAAATTGAGGAGTTCGAAACGAGTTTTCTCGGACGTTCCCATTTTGGTGTTTTTGACCACAGGTAGTTAGGTATGTTTATGGGAACAAGTTACCTTTGACCGGTTCCGCGAGATGATGCTTTTTAACTTGTCTGTTGGGTCACTTGGGTGAATATGCATGCACCGGAAGAGTGGAGCACCATAGTATAATTTTTGATACCCACTTAACCAAAAGGTCAAACTTACGAGTTAGGGCCCAGCATGGGCATCTTGTCCACCATCCCGATGTGGGACAACTGCTCACACATGATACCAAACAATCTCCCCTTCACGTGTGAGCCTTAAACAAGCTCCCCTCACATGGAAGCATTTTCCAAATTTCTCTGAATCGCATATGTGAGAGTGTGCATCGGACCACCATCTGCAAGACCACTTGCTAGGTAGCACAGGAATTTGACCTTCCACAGGAACACGAGCTCTACCATTCATGAAAGACCCATCCATGAGAAGAACACCACACCATTTCACCATTTGATTCATCATGTCGATATCACTTTAGGGTGATTAAGCCGAGCTAAGAGCACATCAGTATGATTTTGGGACACACACTTACCCAAAATTTCAACCTTATGAGTTAGGTTCAGAATCATACTATGTTGACAATGGGCATCTTGTCCACCATTCCGATGTTGGGCAGCCACTCAAACATGATACCTAACAATGTCAACCTTTATGTTTGAGATTTTGAGTGCACAAGCCCAGCAGAGAGCTGAAATCCAAATAAATAAAGCTGGTCCTGGCAGGGGGGCGGATCCAGGATTATGCTAGAGTGGGGGCTAAAATTAAAATTAAGTAAAATTAAAATTAAAATTATTTCTACAGTATAGAAATAATATTGACTAATCTAAAATAGTTGTGGGGGCTAAGTCATAATTTATCAGCAAATTAAGGGTGAAATTGCAAAATTAAAAAATTGAGTGGGGGCTATAGCCCCCACCAGTCCCCATGTAGCTCCGCCCGTCCTGGTGTGTGATCCATGGAAGCTTCTATCACAAAGTCAGAGTTGCAGTCTTGCAGGGAAGGACATACCAAGCTGCTCATGAAACGCTTTGAGCAAATCCTTTAAGATGACGGGTCAATTAAATCCCAACTACTTATGCACATAACACTGAGTCAAATGTGGATATCTGAACATCAGTTGCATATCGATAGTATGGTGTGATATAGGCGGGCCTTGCAGTCACATTTGTGGCATAGAGGCAACAAGAGCGGTACTCTTTTTTTCTAATCAACTGATTGCACTTATCTTTTTGAAAAACCCTTGCAACTATCTTAGGATTTCTCTTGAAGCTGTAACTGTGTTACTGAACCTAGGTTTACTAAACAAAATCAACCATAACATGTTTTCAGCTATTAAGTGAATAAGTAGGCGTTATTAGTTTATTACTCATTTACCTTCACTAACATCTTGGGTTTATAATATTGTTAGACTACAGATTACAACTCATACCATAACAGCTATCTATTTTCATTGACTTGATATACATCCATCATTTTTGCTACTTCCCATTATCAAATGAAAGTCGTCTACCCATAAATCATGTTTCTATTCTCTCACTCTTTGTTGGTTGACCCAGTAAGGGATGGTTTATGGGCAATATAGTCTTTATATTATGATGAAACATTTTGTAGGGTGTGTTTTCTGTTCACTCATCCCATTTTATGTATATAAATCCATGTAGATATTTATGAATGTTTTTTTCCCTTGTTGTACAGAGTATGACAACTCTTCTGCTAATTGACCTTTTTTGATGAATGCAGCTCATATAAAAACTGAACCTATAGCATTTTTAGATGAGTTTCAGAATGGGACCTGTGAAATGTGTTTTTCTGTAGAGGTTTGTATTCCTCTTGTTTCTCTTCTTATCCTTTTCCTTCTTTGCTATTTGTCTGTACTTCACTAACAGCTTCTGTTTTCTTCAAAGCAGGGAATGAATAAGTTGCTCCAATGTTCCTCATGTGGTCAGCTTGCCCATCCAGCATGTTTAGTCCCGCCTGTGGTACCTGCAAGAACTGGAATGTGGACCTGCTATTCGTGTGAAGAGGAACCTGATGAGTAAGCCGTCACATATATATATATATATTTTATATGACCCCTCAACATCATGTATTTCAATATAAATCAGGATATGCTACCAATTAACCTTAGTCAAAGATTTGCATTATGGTAATGTGACAGTCATAAATTGCAGAAATTGGTTTGTGCATTTGGTTCTTTAATGTAAGTATAAATCTAGCACATCAAAGAAAATATGTCAAATGTAAGGTGCACCATGAACTTGGATTTCCTTTGTCCCATCAAACACCTTTCATTAAGAGAAACAAAAGATGAACTCGCCAGCTTCTTGCTAAACATAATTGAAAAATCTGCTTGTCGTTAGGTAGACGACGACGTTTGTGCAAATCTGATTCGTCCTTTGTGCTTTCTACTTTTAGTCTGGTGTTCAAATCTGTTGGTTGGTGGTAGAAGAAATAGTGGCATGTTTGAACTAACCAGCGTATCATAAATTCCTGAGTGTTTTTATGGCTACAGGGACATGGGATTCGTGTTTAGCAATTCTGGCACTGTTAAAAGCGAGTCTGCCACTGCTGAAAGTGATTCTGCCACTGCTGAAAGTGATTCTGCCACCGTTGAAAGCGAGTCTGCCACTGTTGACAGCGACTCTGACATTGTTGAAAAGATTTGCTCACTGGATCTACCCAGAAATCCTTTAGACGACATAATTGATCAGGTAAACACATAAGAGTTCAGTCTATTTGTTGTCTTCTTCTCTTGGAAAAAAGCATTCCACCAGCTATTATATGTCGAAATATACCAATTTCTATCATCTTTATTTTGGGCATCTCGTTGAAATGCAGCTTGGTGGCCCGGATAAAGTTGCAGAAATTACAGGGAGGCGTGGTAGGCTTGTTCGGGCCAGTGGTGGAGAAGGCGTTTCCTATCAGCCTCGGAACACGTGAGTTTAGGCTTACAGCTTTCCATTTTGGTTGCTCTTTTCATTCTTTTTGAGAAAAAGAAAGTTATATTATGATTTTATCTCCTAGTGGCTACAATTTTCCTTACTGCTTTAGGTCGGATGTGAGCAAGGATATGGTAAATATGCACGAGAAGCAGCAATTTATGGATGGCAATAAGCTGGTTGCTATTATTTCTGAAGCTGGGTCAGCTGGTGTTTCTCTGCAAGCTGATAGGAGGGCTGCAAATCAGGTACTACATTGATTGTGATGATGTTTCATACCTCGGAGCTTTCTCTCAAAAGTACATCGGTTGCTGATGTGTGTGTGTTTTCTCTGTGGCAGAGAAGAAGAGTTCATTTAACTCTAGAATTGCCTTGGAGCGCAGACAGAGCGATTCAACAGTTTGGAAGAACTCATCGGTCGAATCAAGCTTCCGCACCCCAATATAGGTTGATTTCAGATGCTACTACACTCAATGCTGTTACCTTGTATACCAAATAACAGTTACCAGACATCATAATTAAAGTCATTGTGTCCCCCGGTTATGGTACTTAAGGCTGCAACTCTTTAATTCTCTATGAGAACTGCTATTCTTGGTTTACTCTACATATTTAGCTTTATAACATGTTTTGTTTCTCCACTTCTCTTGTCTATCCATATGAGACTATCCATCTGATTATGACGAACAGTTCCATTAACTATTTTCTGAAGTAGCAACTTTTATATTGAGAATTGATAAAATGTCATATTACTGGTCACAATTTATGCACTTGGCAAGTAAATATAACTGACGAAGCTCCCTATGTCTCGTGTGTGTGTGTGTGTGTGTGTGTGTGTGTGTGTGTGTGTGTGTGTGTGTGTGTTTTATCCTCTAGCACTGCAGTTAACACTTCGCTTATTTTACAGGCTACTTTTTTCTAATCTTGGGGGTGAACGTCGATTTGCAGCAACTGTTGCAAAAAGATTGGAGACACTGGGAGCATTAACGCAGGGAGATCGCAGGTAAGTTTTCTACACATGGTTGTTGAGAATGAATTCTTTGCGGGCTTTTAATAAATATCTGTTGCTTGATCTTCCTTGTCTTTCAGAGCCGGACCATCTTTGAGTGCTTATAATTATGTTAGTTTTCATGGCAAGAAGGCCCTGAGGGAAATGTACGATGCCATCTTGGAAAAGAAGAAGGATAATATTAAGGTTTTGCTGTATAATAAGCTTAGGCTGTCTTCTTATTGAACCATTAGTTGCGGAAGTTGTATCTTACATTTTTTCCGGAGGTATCACAAGGCGTTGATGCAGATGATAACTTTTTTTTTTTTTTGCATCTTCAGGCCACTTTCCCGGTTCCACCTCCCGGCTGTTCCTTTGAAATACCAGATTCTATTCAAGATTATATCAGAAGGGCAAAGGACGCTTTGGTTACGGTTGGAATAATTAAAGAAAGACCTAAACGTAAATACTCATTTTAATGTTGTCCAACTATTATGAGATAACTCTCGCTTTGGGTTAACCTATTTTCTCTTTATATCTTTGGCTGTTCTTTTCATTATGCCCAATTTATTTATCAAAGCTGGATTATGGTTTGTTTAAATTGTTTAGGCAAGCGAAAGAGTTCTGAAAACTCCGCAGTTACTGGAGCTGACTCTGACATGCAAGAAATCTCCGAACCTTGTATAGCTGACTCTGACAAGACTAATGTTGAACGATTCCTCAATCGGCTCTTGGGGATGCCACCTGAAATGCAAAACAGGTTTGCACATTCTCTGCATACAGAAGATACATGTGTTCTACTTATTCTTGGTTTAGCTTCTCATAGTGAAATGTGTTATGGGTCCACAGCCTCTTCGAATTGTTTGTCACGACCCTCGAACATGAGATTCAGAATGCACGCTTCCTAGGGACTTTTGACAAGGGTATCATTGAGTTAAAAGCCAATCTTATCAAACTACGAGGGACTCCAAAGGTTAAGCTCCTATTGAACTCCAAAGAGTTCCATAAGAAATTAAGCATATAAATTGACTTTTTTCCTTCTTCTGCAGAATGTCTATGTTGATCAAACTACTGGTGCCCCCGCAGTGTTATATACTTTCAAAATGGATACTGGAATCACGTGGGAGGTACTCTCCGAATCCCTCATCTAGAAAAAAAGAAAATAAAAGAGAAAGAAGAAGGAATAAACTAAAAACAGTGTGTTTGATTCCCCATAACTAACTGCACTACATTTACAACTTGTTTGTTTTTGTAGATGGCATCTGCCTTGCTTGCCGAGAAGCAAAAAAGTGGAAGCAGTTCACCTCATGATGGATTTTATGAATCTAATAAGGGATGGGGTGGAAGACGAAGTCATCTGTTAGCAATTGAAGGGTATGAGTTAATTGGTAGCAACTTATGTTAATTGCTTGGAATTGTTGTCAAATCCCTTGTTATAGCAACATTTTATCGGTTACTTCCAAGATAAACTTGTATAATGTAGGTACAATTCAAGCTGTCAATGCTTAGATGTATTGTGATTACCGTGTTACTAGTTATTACTAAGTCAGTGGGAAAATACGGGGTTTACGTCTGGAATAGGTAAAGAACAAACTTACAAACACATAGAAATAGTGGAATTTATTCTAGAAACATGACAGAACCACAATATGAAAAAGGATATTCTTGTAGAAATATGAGACTGATTCCCAAAACTATTAATCGAAATTAGTTGTGTTTCTGGTTTTAATCAAGGAAGAGAACATAGACACATGGAGTTGAGATTCATGCTGTGGTATCAGGGCTTGAATTACTAATTTGGGTACCATAAGCATTGACCTCACTGTCAGAACTTTGCCGTTGTGCTGCACATTCAAGTCATTGGATTCGTAAATTTTCATATTAGCCTCCCAAAGCAAGAATCCTTACTAGTAAATAGCAGACTTAAAATCATGATGAAGTTCATTCTATGTTGTTACCATTTCTAATCAATCTTCACTGTATAACCGTAGGAGTACGTTGTACCAGGTTTCATATAAATGAGATATTGAGATTGATACTATTTGGTTTGAATGATTTTGCGGTTAGTTCTTTTCATGCACATCAATGTTTATAAGGTTTGAAGTATGGGGACTTTACCTTGCTCATGCGTAGACTTTGGTAGCCACCTGTTTGAAAGAATGGATGTGCGGCGACTTGGGATAGTGTTGCATGCACTAAAAAAGTGTACTTTAATGTTCCTCTCCGGGGGTGTTAGATATTTCAAACAATTTTGACTTCACATATTTATTAATAAATATATGTTTCAATGCTATTAATGATGCAACTAATTATTCTGGCTGCACTGGTACAATTTTATTGATTTGTTCTTTGTTTTGCTGAAGATCTACGCCTGGAATGTACAAGATATTTCGTCCTTACGGACATATAGTAAGGTAGGAAAATCTTCATTAAGATTCAAGAGTTATGTACTAGGTTTTACTGCTAGCTATTCATCACTTGGAACTATAATGTTCTTATTTTTCACTTGATTCCACAGGGAGGCCCCTCTGAAGTACTTGAAGGAAAAACATATGAGAGTTGAAAATTTAACAACGGGCCAAAATGGTTGGGATGGCGAATACGATGCCTCCTTTGAGCATGTAAGTTGGTCTTAAATGCACTTATGACTTATGTTTGTGGGGAGACAACACCATAGTTAACACGTAATTATCCTAGTTAGCAATCTAAATTATGTTTCTAGTTTGTGTTTCTGGATGTTAACAATGTCTTTGCCTTGACGATGTAGTGCATGCATGGCCGAAATTGTAAGCATGCCAATGTTTGTACAATAGGCAGAAGCGTGAAGAAAATCAGTGTCCTGGGTGGTGTAATTCTTCCTATTTGGGGTGCTGTCGAGAAAGTTCTTAGTAAAGAGGTAAAAATCTAAACTTTGATTCAGCTTATATTTATTTATGATGTTTAGGCAAGAATTGAGGTTTAATGTATGAAGGTTTAGGGTTTCACTTTCACCAACTATGACATGCCACATTTTTTTTGAGTAAACATGCATTCATCGTCCTTTTTGCTGCTATTTAATAATATATTTTTGTCATCAGAAATTCAAACCTCATAGACGCATCCGGATCAGGCGCGTAGTGACTACAGATGGAACTTTGCAGATTATTGGGCTTCTCATCCCAAATACAGCAACAGAGCATTTGCTGCAAGGTTTCTCTCGCTCTCACTCCCGAAATTAATACTTGACTGCATTTGCATAACTTTTGATCCATATGGTTTCTTCTCCGAAATGAAGATTCTGACGATGAACTTAAATGTGGTTTTTTTTTTTTTTTTTTTGCTATTAAACTCCTTTAGTGTTTGTTTTCGTCTGATTTTTCTACAACTCCATGGCAGAACTCAAGTTTGTGGAATACATTGATGATGATTGAGAGAAGTCGCCAGAGGATGCCACTTTTGCAGCGGTATATGATCACTTTGGTAAAGAATAAATAAAGAAGGCATTTTTTGGGGGAAGAAACCGATCTTTTTTGGCACTGTCAGATGCTAATATTTGTGTTTTATGCCTCGTAGTTTTTGTTCATATTGTAGGCACATAGAGTAGTTACAGTCTTTGTAGCTATATATGTAAATAGGTTCCACGAAAACAAATAATTGTGGCATTAGGGACGTTCCCTTTGTAGATTTGTTTTGCATTATACTTAATGGATGAGAGCTGAAACGGATGTTATATAAACTATAAAGGTGTGAAATATGTGATAGTGGCCATGTTTGGGACCGAGCTATTTTGGTTTTTTAATTTTTTTTTCATGTGCTTGAAGAGAAATTAGAAACTGATTCTTCTTTATTCATTGGTGGTCAATTGTTCATTGGGAGCTAGTCTCATCGGGAACATGTATGCATAGTGGAGTACATCAATCAATATTTGACAAATAAATATATGGGTATTGATTCTTACAAAACCACTAAATATAATTTTGTTTAAATGACAATTTTAACCCTCAATAAAAGTGAACACATTGCCACCAATTGCCTTTATTATCGTCCTCCTCCCCATAACACCTGGTACCTGTTTCTCTCTCATCAAATTGTTCCCATGTTTTTCACTAAAATAACTTCCTCTGTTACTATTTTGCAGAAGACCCAAGCCCTATTTTATTTGGTGTTAAACCTAAGAAGCATTGATGGGAATCAAAGCCATATAAAAATATGAGGCATGACTATTATGACTAAGATGAAGGGAGTCGAATGAAGTTTCGGCAATGGATTTAAGTAGGGGTGTAAGCAGTTCGGTTTGGTGCGATTTTTGCTAAAACTATAAACCGAAACGAATACATCGGTTTACTAATTTTGTAACCAAATCAAACCGTTTGGAAGTATGAACCGAACCAATTCGGTGCGGTCGGTTTGCGTAAAAATTATCGAATGGATATTATAATAATACTTCGTCAACTGATTTCATGTTTCAAGAGAAAAATAAATTAAATAGACTTAAAAATATATGCACAACTATGATTTTAGAGAAAAAATATGATGAAACGTGAGATATATGGAGAAGATTAAGATTAATATAATTATTTTAATTAAATCTATCTACTCGTGTTTCTCTTTTTTAGATTATCTAATATACTTTACGCAATATAAATTATAGTAAAAGTACGTTAAGCACATATCGGTTCGATTCGGTTTGGTGCGGTGTGATATTCTTACTAGGGGTGCAACTTGGACGGGTTGAACCCGACCAACCCGAACCCAGCCCGGAGTAAAGTCGGGCTTGGGCACACGTTACGAGTAATTTGGACGGGCTCGGGTAAAAATTCTCAACCCGAATTACAATTAGGGTCGGGCTTGGGTAGGAATGTTTGACGATGGGCTAGCCCGAATTGCCCGATTTGTGCACTCATTACACATAACAATAATTATTTTTTAGCCTTAAAAAATCGGAGTATCTACATTCGGTATCTATTTTTATATGTAAGTTATTAACTTAACTTCGAGGGGACAAACTGAGTTTAATGTGATAATTATGTTAATTTATTTAGTTTAATGGGCCAGCCCGAATTCAACCCGAACCCGAATTGGGTTGTTCGAATTTGGGCTTGGACGGGTTGGCAATGCTCCTAACCCGGGCTGAGCTGGGCTTGGGCAACCCCGACAGAACTCGGGCTTGGGCTTGGACAAGGGTGTCAGCCCGCCCGAGTTGCAGTCCTAATTCTTACAAACCAAAAACCAAACCGAATAGACCGGTTTGTGAACAATTAAACCGTTGATAAACCGAACATCCAGCAAAATCATCCAAAATCAAGCATTTCGGTTTGGTTCGATCGGTTTGACCGGTTTATTCGGTTTTCCTTACACCCCTAGATTTAAGTGAAGTAGCTTCACCCTTACTCTGTTTCCACTCTTAACCTCAGCACCACTACGGAAGAATAAATCAAATTTCTGGCAATAGATGTGCAAATGTGTTGCAGCAGTTAAGAAAATGTAGGAATTGGTGTGAGAAATTCTTCTTGGTTGCGGGAAAATGATAAACAGTTCCAAACTTGCGTGTTAAACTGGGTTTTTAAACCTCCCTTGGTAGACAAATTTATAATATAGAAAGAGAGCTTCAATCATGAAAATATACGAAGGGGATTGCACCCAATTCACGTCTACATTCGACCATTCGAGTCGTTTTTTAACTTTGCCATTGGAGAAATTTCAGTTATTTTGAACTCTTGCTGTTTAACTGATATCCTTTGCCGAAACTTCATTCGACTACCTTGATCTTAGTCATAATGGTCGTGCCTACATATGACTTTGATTTTCATCAATTGCTTATTAAGTTAACATCAAATAAAATAAGGCTTGGGTCTTCTGCGACATAAAACGGGGGAAGATTTTCCTTTTTAGATAATAGGGGAAGAAATTGATGAGAGAAACAGGTAGGTGTTGCGGGAGGAGGAAGATAATAAGGCATTTTTTTATAAACGACAGTAAAGGCAATTGGTGGCAATGTGTTCACTTTTATGAGAGGGTTAAAGTTGTCATTATAAAAAAATTTCATGTAATGGCTTTATAAGAATCAAATCAAGCTTTGTAAGAATCATTACTCTAAGTAAATAAGAATATTTAATTAGTGTGTGACAAATCATACTTGGTCATATCACCGATAATGTAGGTTTGGCGGTAGTGAGGGAAGGCTTTGAAATTTATGTTAGGGTTAATTTCAAATTAGTAAGAGAATATAATTGGATAGTTAAATAGCGATTATGTTCAAAATACTCCTATAAAAGAGATGGTGAAAAATTTGTCAAAATAGATTCTATTATACTCTTTATTTAAATGGATATTTAATTTGTTCTATATATTTAAAGAGCTGAAAAGTAAATAGCTAAATGCCTAAAATTAATGCTTCTATATCTTCTCATTTAATTTCTTTAAACAGGAACGTCCTTTAAGTTAACTATTAGATATAAAATTGGAGATCACATTAAATTTTTCTTTACTTGAAAAAAGAATAATGACGTTGGTTTGGTTATACGTAATTTATAGCTGGAGATGCTCTTATATGTGGATTCGATGTACGCTTTAGTGCATTTGTGTAAAAACTTTTCAATTTAGTAGCATGTGTATTTCTGCTATACTAAAATGTCCATTTGTTATATCCACCACGGGTTTCATTGAGATTGCGACACTCGCTATCGTCACTGATAAGATTGAGAGAGAGAGAGAGGTAGGTTTGTGAGCTATGTCGGGGCTCGATCCTGATGGACGCATGAGAGAGTGAGATGACTTTGTTGGATTGGGTACACAATTTTAGGGTTGGTTATTCACAGAGAAGATATACAATTTTGTCTTTGTGGGGGCTAAGTTTTTAAAAGACAACATTTTTTTAAATAACCCTAAATAGTGAGTGTTATTGAAATTTCAGTGGAGTTAAAATGAAAATTATAATATCTTAAACTTGAGTGCCCTTAGAACTCCCTACTTAGATCCCCAAGTTGTTGTTCTGGATTTCGGCGGGGTAAGAGGTGGTGAATGATGGGGGTAGTGGACGAGTCATATTCTTATGTAATATTCTATTTTGTATCCTTTTAGCATTTTCTTTATATTATACAGAAAGTAAGTTTTGTCGTGTCTTTGCAAAAAAAAAAAAAAATGTCGTGCATGAGTGAAGTATAAGAAATTGTATAACTTTATAAAGTTAAAATTATTATTTAGTGATTTCTATGTGAAAACTACTACTAATAGGGCATAAGTAACTTTGATTTAGGGATTTGAATGGCCAATGCCTTATAACCAACGACTCTTAACCATTTTCTTTCATCTCAACTCTTGAAGCCCGAAATAGTAATACAAATAACTCGTGTTATCGCCCCCCACATGAGGTCTTGGATTCAAACTCAACTATATGATGCAAGTTAAAAAAAACAAGACCCGCTTTATTAGGGGCGGAGCCAGCCCGCGGCACGAGTAGGCAAGTGTCCTACCTAAAACTTTAAAAAATCGCAATTTTACCCTATAAGGTATAAATAAATTGAATTGTGCCCTTGTCAAAATTACGATTGTGCCCTAGGTATTTTGAATATCTTGCAAGAGTACTCCAGATGTTTCGAATACCTAGCTCCGCTCCTGCGCTTTATCATTTATCATAAGTGGACTTGGTCTTCGTTAGTCAACACGTCTTAATACCATTTTAGAGTGTTTTTTTTTTTCAGTTATCAAACAATGAGGGTGGGTATCTTGTTATTTTTCCTAACTTCAAGGTAGATCATGTATTTCACACCTAAACTGAAGTCGGTTCGGTTCCAGTTGAAGGTTAAAATTGTCATTTCAAACACCAAAGCAAGAAATGCCTTGCGTCACCATCACAGCCGATGTTCTATATAAAGAGAAGCGGGAAAGGAAGTAAAAATATCGGCAAATATGGCGCGAAAATCGGCAAATATGGCGCGAAAATCCTCCGATCAACCACCAGTGCCGCCGCCGGATCACGGCGGCGGCGGACGCCAAGTCCGGTGTGACTCTTGCCGGAGCATGGTGCGCGTGGGCTTCGAGCTGAAGAAGTTCACTTGCCCGGTCTGTTACGCAGTCCGGGACTTGCCGGAGGCCAGCCGCGGCGGCGAACGGCGGTGTACGGACGCTGTAGATTCTCCTCCCGGAGTGCCTCGGTTACCGTGCCCCAGCTACGCTGTGGAGAGTATCGGTTCTCGCGTAGCAAATGAAGCCGATACGGTGAGTAATCTCATTCGATTTGTGTTTTGTTACTTTTTTTTTTTTGAGAGACTAAAATGGGCATTTCAGGGAAAAATAGAGTCTTGAGGATTTGATGAAGCGAAATGACCGAAAACTAGGGCAGGGTAATTTCTTTGATAATCAGTGTTAGGAAAGCAAATGTCTTTTCTTCGTCATTATAGGTTTCACTATATATATAGTGGCACAAACTGTTGGTGGTTATAAGTTATAACCGCCTTAAATTAATCCAGCTAATTAAAGTTAAACCCTCAGACGTATATAGCAAGTTATTAAGGAATTGTGAGTTAGCCATTAATTGATATGAAGGGGGTGTTGTCCGTTTTGGTAATCGAACAGAGTGAAGCTTGCTTTTCATGGTTTTAAATATCAGAAGGTATGCGCAGGTCGCGGAGCCAACCCTGGCAGGGGTGGAGCTGGGAAATACTAAGTACTGGGGCACAATTGTACACTTCAAAAAAACGTAGGGCATTTTCAAAATTTACCTAGGGCACAATTGAAATTTTATAAAATAGAAGGGTAATAGTATTGTTTTTGGAAATTAGGGTGCGGCACATGTCTTACCGTGCCGCACTCTAGCTCCGCCCATGAACCCTAGGCATGTGTGGGCACGTGCCCTACCCACCAATTTTACCTTATTTTACATAAACTTATCCACAAGCTTGCTTTTTCGGGTTTAGGGTTGTGCATTAGTGCCCCTGAAATTCGGATTTCATAACATAGTGCTCTAGTCTATTGAGTTTCCTGATATGCGGATTCGGACTTTGGAGAAAGTTTTACGTACAGTGATGGCTGGGGTATAATTTGTAATAATTTTGGCTAATGTTGTTTGTTAAGAGTTGCTTACCTGCCCCACATATACCTGACCAATTGAGAGTATTAACCTAGGTCAATATGCATTTTCAGCTAGAATTTGGGATTTGAAACATAATGCCTCTTATTGCAACTGACTGTTCCTCAGGTGCAAACTTCCATTTAAATCATGAAGCAATGTTTAGTTTTGTTAACATCTACATATGAGCAATAATAGAAAAATCGCACTCTTCCATGGGGTTTGCATTGATGAATATGGACTCTCCCTGTGTGTGATACTATCCAGGTATTGAGGCGCTGCTCGACAGCTTTTGTTTCAGAAGAAGTCACTGGTCCCCTGAAGGCCAACCGGTTGGGAAAATTTGCCACTGGTCTTCCGAAGGCTGACCATTGCTTCCCCCGAGGTAAACCCATGATCAATGCTCCTCGTGGAGGGCCTCGGTTCCCGTCCCTAAACTGTGCAGGGGATATCGGTTCTCATGTACCACAGGAAGCCTATGAGGTTAGAAAATTTATTTGATCAGTTCCATTAGATGTTTTTCTTCACATTTGAATTATTCTATAGATTATTACAGTCGTGATAATATGAACTTTGGAAAGAACAATCTATGATAAGAAATAAAAGATTGGTAGGGTTTCGTTTCAGTCCTCTGGTTAAATTATTTATGCATTGACCATAGTACCTGATAAACCGTAAGCTGAGATAGAAAATTCTCTTGTCATATAATCATGTAGTTCTTTGACCGCTTTGGTTCTTTGTAAAAATCTGGTAGGAATGCGTCTTTTCGATTTATTAAAATGTAGGACACTGTCTTACAATCTTAGGTAGCTATCGAGGAGGAACAAGAAGAAGATGAAGGTGGTAAGGTGACAGAGACATTTACAGATTATGT
This sequence comes from Linanthus parryae, assembly GCA_023055425.1. Lineage (NCBI taxonomy): Eukaryota > Viridiplantae > Streptophyta > Magnoliopsida > Ericales > Polemoniaceae > Linanthus > Linanthus parryae. The sequence goes on along the minus strand of JALGPY010000004.1, from coordinate 118,338,548 downwards.
GAGTTCTTTTTTGTCTGGTTGGGGTGTAATGTTAAGCTTCTTTTTTCAAGAACAATTTGTTAATATATTTTGTTCTTTGTCTGCTCCTTGTGCAGTGCCCCTACAGGCTATTTAACAGAGTGAAGCTTGCTTTTCATGCTTTTAAATATCAGAAGGTAAGCGCAGGGGCGGAGCCAACCTTGGGCATGGGTGGGCACGTGCCCTACCCATTTTTTAAAAATATACAATTTTACCCCTACTTTACATAAACTTATCCACAAGTGCCCTTGTCAGAATTGTTAAAGTGCCCCAGGTAAATTTTGAATTGTGCATTAGTGCCACTGCAATTTCGATTCCATAACAGTGCCCTGGTCTGTTCAGTTTCCTGCGTATGCGGATTCAGACTTCGGAGTAACTTTTACGTACAGTGATGGCTGGTGTATACAGAGCCGGCCCAAGACATTTGGGGGCCTAAAGCGAAGAATAAAATGGAGGCCCCCAATTATAGGAAAAAAATTAGTCAAATAAAAAGGGTTTTATTTGGAACAAGATTTTTTTTTTGACTTTTAATTTTTCTGTCTGCAATATATTAGGTTGATTTTTAAAGAATATATTACGTTAGTTTAATTTATTGATCTTTAACCTATTAATTTTTTGACAAGTAAAATTTAAAATTTTCTGTACGCACATTAACGAGATTCGAACTTAGGTCAAATTTGTGGCAAAAATATTGCTTACCACCAAACTATTGCACAATTTACTAAAGTATTTAATGAACTTAAGTGCGGGTATCTTAAAAAAACTACAGTTTTAAACACGGGGCCTTGCTGGCCTAGGTCCTAAGGCGGCCTCCTAGGCTGCCTACCTTTAGGGCCGGCCCTGGGTGTATAATTTGTACTACCAATGCTGTTTGATAAGATTTGCTTATCTTCCCCACATAGACTTGAGAGTATGAACCTAGGTCAATATGCATTTTCCTCTAGAATTTGGGATTTGAAACATAATGTCTCCTTTCTTCCATGGCTCTTTCTTTTTCTTTGCAACTGACTGTTCCTCAGGTGCAAACTTCCATTTAAATCATGAAGCAATGTTTAGTTTTGTAAAGTGAATAAAGAAAAACTTCTAACTAGGCACAAATGTTGTTAACATCTAGATATGAGCAATAATAGATTAAATCGCCCTCTTCCATGAGGTTTGCATTGATGAATATTTACTCTCCCTGTGTGCGATGCTATCCAGGTATTACGAAACTGGTCGACAGACGTAACTGATACCCAGAAGGCCAACAGGTTGGGAGAATTTGCCACTGGTCTTCCGAAGGCTGACCATTGCTCCCCCCGACGTAAGCCCATGATCAATGCTCCTCGTGCAGGGCCTCGGTTCCCGTCCCTAAACTGTGAAGGGGATACTGGTTCTCATGTACCACAGGAAGTCTATGAGGTTAGAAAAAATATTTCATCGGTCCCATTAGATGTCTTTCTTCATATTTAAATTATTCTCTATATTATTTATTAACATGTAGGACACTATCTTACAATCTTAGGTAGCTATCGAGGAGGAACAAGAAGAAGATGAAGGTGGTACGGTGACAGAAACATTTACGGATTATGTGAGTTCTTTTTGGTCTGGCTGGGGTGCGGTTTTGAGCTTTTTTTCAAAAACAATTTGTTTAAGCTTATGAACACATATTTGGAAGGTCTGTAGCCTGCGATAAGTTGAGGCTACTATAATATATTGTGTTCTTTGTCTACTCCTTATCCAGCGCCCCTCCAGGCTATCAATTGGCCCGCTCCACCCAGATCCTATAGTAGAGACATCATCTCTATCTGCAGTGACCCCACCTGAACCTAAATATAATCTTAGAATTGAAGGTCTTTTGGAACGTTCAAAAGCATTGTCATGTTTGCAGATTGAGACAGTGGTTTATGCCTCTCAGGTTCTAAGAACTTATCTCACGCTCCTATTAATATATGATTGTTTATTACTTCCAGAGCTAATCTGTGTTCTGTTTCAGAGACACCGCCAGCACCTTCCGGATGGTACTAGGGCTGGATTTTTGATTGGAGATGGTGCGGGTGTTGGGAAAGGGCGGACAGTTGGAGGTTTAATATGGGAAAATTGGTGGTTTGGCAGGAGGAAAGCATTGTAAGATTTCTGGAACGCATGAATAAGTGTCCATTTGATTCTGGATTTGTGGTGATATTCAAAAAATCAGGGAGTGATGACTGCAGCATCTTTCAGGATTTTTAGCAATTATAGTAATGCTATATGATTCTCATCATGCTTTCACATTATCTTATATAGGTGGATTTCTGTTGGTTCAGACTTGTATTATGATGCAAAAAGAGACTTGGTTGATGTTGGTGCTGGACATATTGAAGGTGGGCTCTTGAGGCTTTTGAGCTGACAGATATTTTAAGGACTTACTGAAAATTGAACTCATTTCTCAAACACTCGTATGTCGTCAAATTTATGTAACTAGAATGGGAAATATTACTGATGGTTGTCTTTTCTTGGTTGCAGTACATGAACTGAACAAGCTTCCTTATTCAGAACTTGATTCTGCATCTGTTGGGATCAAGGATGGTGTTATTTTTCTAACATACAGCAGCCTCACAGCCAAATCGGCAAAAAGTGGTTTATCTCGGTTACAACAACTTGTGCAGTGGTGTGGACCGGGATTTGACGGCCTTATCATTTTCGACGAGGTGCTAATTTTTTGCTAAGAATTAAATGAAATTAATCGATATTTCTTATCTAAACTCTTTCGTTGTCTTTGAAGTAATCTTTTTTGTTTTTCCCTAAAGAACTTTTACTTTGTCGATGTCTTCTCTGCCTTACCTTACTATATCTTCACTCTAGAGCCACAAAGCCAAAAATTTGGTACCTGCAGCTTCAAGAAAACCAACGTTAACAGGAAAAGCTGTTTTAGAGATCCAGGTATGTTATTACATGCATTCTTTTCATATTCATTCACATATTTTTCAGTGCTCGATCCGGTATGAATAGATCTTAGAAGGGTTTTGATATGAGCAGACTCGGGATTCCAAAACTTCAATGCATATATATATATGTGTGTGTGTGTGTGTGTATATATATATTCTGGTTCTCAACTTGTCAGACATCCTGTAGTGTTAATTTCAAACTTTAACCTGCAGGAACAACTTCCAGAAGCTCGTGTTGTTTACTGCTCTGCAACTGGTGCATCAGAACCTCATAATATGGCTTATCTGATTCGACTCGGTCTTTGGGGAGACGGAACATGTTTTTCGGATTTCGCTGATTTTTCTGGTAAGATGCCTGTTGCTGGTGACCGACAGTGTCAATTTTTTACTTTTTCTTATTTATCCTACTGTTACATCCAGGATCTCATGTGACACTAGGGTAAATTTATTTCATTGGTCTTCTTCTGTATTTATTAGTAAGACTTTTCAATATACTACCACATCTTCACTTAAATATATCATCGAAGTCTTGTAATGCTGCAGGTAGATCTTAACATTTTGAATTGGCTATTATATGATACAATTAAAATTGAGAGCGAGCATGCTCTAGCAAGTAGCAACCTCCCATAGTAAGAAAATTATACTCTCTGAAACCTACTGATACGGTACCCGTATCAATATTATCCAGTTATTTATTAATTAATCAATAATTGGTGTTATTTATTTAATTAATAATTCGGGCTTGGCCCGTTAGGTCTAGGGTTAGGTTATTTGGCTATTTAAGTGATGTAATCTCTGAGTATAATTCAATGAATAAAGAAATCATTCTCTCATCTCTGTCTCCTTTTATTCAATCTCTCACTCTCGTGTTGTCTCAATTCTCCTCTAAATTTATCTTCTTCTTCATTATCGATACGATCAACGTATCAATTGGTGTTTTCATTGAGAGCAGCGATCAGATCTTCTCTGCGTCGCTCACTTTCTCAAGCACTACCATGGGGATTAACTATCTCGGTCAAGAAGACATCGACGACCTCGACAAAATCTACCAGAAAGTGTGTAATTTGGAGAAGCACGTGGCAGAGGACCAAGCCGCGCTAGCACAAGACCGGGCGGCGATCCCAGCATCCTTTGCAAACGTTGCCGATTTATTGGCGCGATTTGCGGTGCAGGAACAAGAGAAACAAGAGCAGCAGCTTCAACAAGAAGAGCCCACGCCACAGATCCTTCAACCACTGCCCTCACCAACCTCAAATCCCACGACAAACAACACCAAAGTACCAGCCGCAACAGTGATGCAACAAACCCAGCAAAATCCGACAGAAACCAACAAGCCGAACCAGCAAGAACAACCACCACCAATGACGGTCTTACAATCGAAACCATTCCCGTCGATTCAGCACCAGTCGGAGCCAACCCAGGCTTCCGACGAGTTCCCTTCGTCGATCGAATTACAGACTCACAAATCCCGATCATCCACAGTCACCGAGAAGAACGCCTTCAACCTCCAATTGCCAACCAACAAACTCGCAACTCCATGGGCGCCGCCCAGAACCATCGCCGTCTTGCCCCCGCTTAAATCCCCGGCCAGCACACAACCCCTCCTTGTGCCGTCGCGACCTGAGACCCCAGAGCATAGTTGTCCAGTCATGATTCGAATCGTGAATCGGAACCTCAATTTTTGAATCGTGAATCGTATTGAATCGTGAATAGTAACGATTCGTTCTAATTATTTTCTTACTAATAAAACACCCATTCAGATTTCCAATCGTCAACCCTCTATTTTGAAACAATTTATAATAGTTTACGGTGGTAAATATGCATTTATATAAATCATATATGGCATCCAAGTGAGAGTACTGCATAAGTTCCATCCGAAACTAGTTAGTACGAAATAGTGTGAAATCATAATTATCATCAAATGAGAGTAATGCATAAGTTTGCTCCAAAATTAATGAGTACGAACAGCATAAAATCAGAAGTAGCATCCAAAAAGATTAACTAAATAAGTTCCATGCAAAAGTGGCGAGTATAAATAGCATTTAAATACATCAGTTCAATGTAAACACAAAGAGATTCTTTTCTAAAGGACTCAAAATCATCCACATGATCAGTACGACCCCCATAATCGTTCGAGTATTGCAACAGAATGCGTCGATTAACTGATTTTTTTTAAGAAAAGAGACGGCAAAATAGGATTTCAAGTAGTGACGTTACGCTTTTGGTCTTGACCCATATCATTTTACTTTTTTACCTGCTTTTCTAACCCAGACCTGCCTCCGAACAAGTACGATTTCGAATCGCTCGATTCACGATTAAGAGAATCGAATCGTGATTCACGATTCAGAGACACGATTCAGCTATACCTCGATTCTATATACGATTCTGAATTGATGGGGTATGAATCGAACCGAATCGTAAGAATCGAATCATGAATCGCTCGATTTTAACAACTATGCCCCAGAGAACATCGCCGGCGTCGTCGAACACTTCGTATGCAATAACGGCGAGATACAGCTCCGGTCGAAGCCCCTCCCGTCGCTCCTACCGAGGCCGCCGTCGTTTGGAGACAACACCCACCGCGTCCGACGGGTCACCCTGCTGCTGGTTTCCCTCGGAAGATGGAGGCTAGGGTTGACATTGAGAAACCTCTCTCTTTCTCCAACTCAAACCAATTAGGGCTAAGTGGCCTAATCGGGCTAACATTTTCAATTGGGCAAAATATTCTGTATTTGGGCAGAGGGCATTTGGCCTCACTGCAGATTTGGGCTACACAACATTTAGTATGGGTCAGCCTACAATCCTTGAGTTTAGACTCCAAATTAATGTTCTCTAGAAAGTTCGACGACATTCGACCCGGGCAAGAGTATTGGCGATTTTTCAGCATCCACCTTGAGGGCAAGGTGATTTTCAAGCGTGGGGGAGATGATACGGGTTGCCCATATCAATATTATCTAATTATCAATATTATTTATTTATTTAGTTATTTATTAGTAATTTAGCTATTATTCTTTAGTTGGCCCGTATAATAAGCCCGTAGGGTAGGTTAGGGTTAGGTTAGTATTATCTATTTAAGGAGTGTAATCTTTCTCAGTTTATCAGTCAATCAATGAAATAATCAATCTCTCCCTACTCTGTCTCCCTAATCTTTCTCCCTTCTCTCTCCCTTTATTTATCAGTATTTCTTCCTATCTCGATACGTTTAATCGTATCAATTGGTGCTTTCATTGAGAGCGAGCCGCCGCCGCGCAAATCTGGCTGATGCAACCAATGCCGTTTGAGGAATAGCCGCCGCGACCACCGCAAGAGCAACATCAGCAGCCGGAGAACCACCAACACCCACCGCCGACCCCTTCCAGCCATCAACCGCCGCCCGAATCGCAGCAACCGCCATTGATTCCGGCGACCCAGATGACGCCGTCTCTGACCCCGGTCCAGGAAGAGCCTAGCGACCTCCCGTCACCCCATAACCCGACCACCACCGCAGTTCTGCTCAATTCCCAGCCCCTACAGAAACCCACGGTGTCGTTAGTCGTCTTCAGCTGCCACCAGCAACATCGCCGCAGCCGCCGCTGCTACTTCCTCCGTCAATGGCGACCAAGAAGCAACAGGCCTTCGTCGCGCCACTCTCGACCCCATCGCAGCTCTCCCCGCTGCAATTGACGCAGGAGACATCATCACCACAGCCCCAGATGAAGCCCCGACCATCCGAACGAATCTCCGACCCCCTTACGGCCTTCTCCGACCACCGACCATCACTAGCAACTGAAGAGAAGCGCCGCCGTTCGTTGCCGACGCTGCAGAAGCCCGTGTGGCCCGATCCAGCCATCGGGCTGCCTTGGGCTCGAATACGGCTTGATTTAGCCGTGGGTTTGCAAACGGCTCTCGGCTCGATCCAGCCGCGTTCTGGAAATCGGCTCGGCTCTTGTGCAGCTTCCGGTTGGCTCCGAATGAGCCGTTGGCTCCACCTTGGCTCCAAGTGAGTTGTGAACTTGTTATTGGCTCATTTTTGAGCCGCGGCTCCAAATTTTTAAGACCCAGACTCTTTTCTAGGGTTTTTTGACCTCCCAAACCCGATTCCGGCATCCGTTTTTTTCAGATTGGGCCTCCAAATTAATGTTTTCAAGACCTTTCGACGCCATTTTGATCCGGGCAAAAGTACTGGCGACTTTTCGACATCCACCTTGAGGGCAAGGTGGTTTTCAAGCGTGGGGGAGTTGATACGGTACCCGTATCAATATTATCCAGTTATTTATTAGTTAATCAATAATTGTAATATCTATTTAATTAATAATCAGGGCTTGGCCCGTTAGGTCTAGGGTTAGGTTATTTGGCTATTTAAGTGATGTAATCTCTGAGTATAATTCAATGAATAAAGAAATCATTCTCTCGTCTCTGTCTCCCTAGTATCTCTGTCTCCCTGAATTCAATCTCTTACTCTCGTCTTGTCTCAATTCTCCTCTAAATCTGTGTTCTTCTTCTTTATCGATACGATCAACGTATCAGCTACCGTGAAAATATAGCATAAAGATTGTTTCAAGTCATCTAAGAAAATATGGAGTAGATAAAGTGACCTAACTAATAAATTTCGTACGAGGTTAGGTAGGGAGCTAGGGGAGACGACGAGAAGTACATTTGAAAACTGTAAAATGTGTCTCCCAATGCACTTGCATAAGCAAACAGCATTAAAATCGTGGAATTTACGAATGATTATCACATTGTAAATTCTTATGCTAAGTTGCTCAGTATTAGGTTCTTCTGCTATGTGTAACACATTTCGCTGTTGCCTAAGTGAATTCTATGTATTGCACAAGTTTCTCATAATACACGCACACATTATTCAACTTGAGACACATCCTCCTTGGAATTACTGCAGGTGCTCTAGAAAAAGGTGGTGTTGGGGCACTAGAACTCGTGGCCATGGACATGAAAGCCAGGTTTTGAGAGACTTTTATTTTTCTCATTTCAATTTGTTACTATTACAGTAGTTATTTTTTTTGGTAGGAAGCTTCCCCATGTTGGAAGGATATCGTGGTTGGGCAGAATGTTTGGCCCCTTGTTCAGCATGTTAAAATCATAGACATTTTATTATTTATAAACTGCGTACATTTCTAGTTAGCTACTAGTATAGGTTAATATTCTGGATCTTTATCCTAGTTCAGTACGTACACAGTGGACAGTATGATACCTTGTCTAACATTCAACTATTCATGGACTAAATGTCTTTCAAAACCTGGTATGCATCGCAAGCTCAATGGGGAGTATTTCATTGGGGAGGGAGAATGAAGCAAGTGTAAGCTCAATGGTGGGACTTGCATGTTTTTCATGGGATACACTAAAATCTGTTGTTTGGTCCTACTGCTATCTAGCTTACTGTTATCAGCACTTGCCAGTTCTTGGTTTGAACATGGTGGTAATGTAGTAAATGGATAAAATTAATCTAGAAATATATTTAGGATAAACCAAATTCTTAGTTTCTTGGGTGATGCTTGGTCACTTGGTATGCTGTGTAAGTTTTTTGAGAGGGCAATTGTTTAGGTCTCATTTTATCAGCAGTAAGATTTCTGGGAAGAAGTTATCTCAAAGATCTTACCTTCTTTGGACGTAATTTTGACTACAGCCAGCTGCAGAAACTAATTTGGTTCCCTTTAGTTCATCATGTTCTCAGAAAGTTACTTTTCTGCAGTTTGGATTCTGCAGTCATGCATAAGAGTTGGTGGTTCAGGGTCCTTTTTAGGGGGTTGCATTTCATCATTATTTGGGGAGAAGAGGCATAATTTCACAGGATTAAGGATCAATGAAATTCCTTTTCCTTTATTTGGTTCGGCAGCTTGCTTTTGTACATTTCAGAATAGATTTTTCATTGGTCTATGGATGATTTATGTCTTGTTTCAAATGTTATGCTCCATTTGACAGGGGAATGTATTTATGCCGTTCCCTCAGCTATAAAGGGGCAGAATTTGAAGTTGTTGAAGCGCCATTAAACGTCACCATGGTGGTATGGTACTCCTTATTCCCTTTTAGGATTTGAAAGGAACAATTGACTGTCATATTTATAGCATTTACATGACTTAATTTAATGTGTTGTAACTGAGAATGTGTGTTCAACATATTATGCATTTGGAACTATTTGGATGTTGTCATCGGTGAAAAATAGCAAACTTACAAATTAGAATTTTGGTTGATATCAACCAAAACTTTATTAAAGAATAATAAAATATATTACCGGAATAAAAAACTATTCAACTATCCAATTTATATATTTAAGTTCTGTATTAATAGAAGAAAGCAAGTTTGCGGTCTTCAAGATTCATCAAGTTTCTTTGTAATCAGACCAAGCTTCTTTCAGAAATCCACGTCGTCGTTATCTATTAGAACTGCTTCATGTAGCCACTTCTTCTTTTCTTGTCTTCATAATCAACAATCTCTACTTCACCATCTTCAGTAAATTTAGCGATTCTCTTTCCTTCTTCCCTTATCGGCAGTGGTGGTTATGCTTCTTGGTCCTAAACAGAGTTTTTTTAAATGGCCCTGTTTGGATGAGCTTAATTAAAATTATGAAATTTTAGGTTGTTGAAATGAGGTTAAGACAGTAAGCTTCTCTCCTTACCTCAATCACTCCAATAATCTGCAATCTCGTAATCTTAAGTTCATCCAAACAGGGCCCGATGTATGTTATGACAGTATTCAAGGATTCTTCACCTCTCCAACACCTGTATGTAATCATTTGACCTCCTAATGGATCGTATCATTACAAGAATCTTAAGTTAATTTATGCCCTTTTAGACTTCGTAAGTGTTGGATTATTTGATCTTTTATTTTTAGATTATTTAGTTGTTTGCATTTATTGTTTTGGTTTATAGGTTTCAATCAAAATCTTATATGTGCTTGCATGTTCTCAGGAAACATATAAAGCTGCTGTAGAGTTGTGGGTAGCTTTGCGGGAGGAACTACTATGTTTTACCAGCGAGTCTAGTCTATTGTGGAGGTCTTATTGGTTGACACATCAGGTCAAATTTTCATTTTCGCTAATCTGTATTACGAATTGTTAATGTTAGATGCCAACTCACCTAAAAGCTTGTTCTGCAAGTCTAAAATTTTAATAGTTCGACATATAAAGCTTAATAGTTTCACTTTATCAATTTTCTCACCACTTCCATCATCTCATTTAAAGTCTTAAACTGTTAGAGAGAATGAGATGTGACTTCCTATGCTCTCACCTGGGTTCACAACTATGCTATTTGATCTCTTTTTCCTCCGCTTTTCTGTTGATTTATTTATTTCTTTGTTTGTTTTTGGTATTATAGATATTTTTCAGACACATGTGCATGTCAGCAAAGGTGTCAACTGCTGTTAGACTTGCTAAGCAGGCACTAAATGAAGGAAAGTGTGTTGTTATTGGCCTTCAGAGTACTGGAGAAGCAAGGACTGAAGATGCCGTTGCGAAATATGCAAGTAGTTTTGTCAATGCTCTCTACAGACAGACTTTTTATTTTAAGATTACAATCATTTCTTGTGTAAATATTTATACACCCTTGATTTACATAATAGATATGTCTCTGGCCACTGAATAGTAATTGTATTTTACATAGGGTTCTGAGCTTGATGACTTTATTTCGGGGCCTCGTGAGCTACTTCTGAAATTTGTTGAGGAACACTGTTTCTTGCCTCAAACGCCCGTAGAAGTGCCAGGTAACTTTTGCTCTTTGTATTCGACAGCCTTTGTCTTACATGTAATCTGGCCTCAATTGACATTTAACTCTTTTGTATAGACAAAGAAAATTTGAAGGTGCTCAAACGGAAGAGGAATTCGGAAACACCTATAGGTTCTGAAATTCAGGACTGTTATTTTAATTATAGGCACACAAGATTGCTGGAAAGCAGCAAGTCAAGATTTCTTGATCGAATTCATTCACTGGATCTTCCAAGAAATGCTTTGGATGACATTATTGATCAGGTTAATGCTGAAAACTCAGCTGATTCGTTGTTGTCTTCCTCTCTTTTGGAAAAAAAAAAAAAAAGCTTTCAACGTTAATTCAGTGTTTCCCATGGTATCCATATTTCATCTCATGCTGATTTAGCTTTCCCTTACAATGTTTGCGCAGCTTGGTGGCCCAGATAAAGTTGCAGAAATTACAGGAAGGCGGGGCAGGCTTGTTAGAAGTTCTGGAGGTGTTTCTTATCAAGCTCGAAACATGTGAGTTTAAGCTTACTGCCTTTTGTTTCTGGTTTCTCTCTGGTTCTCCTTGGTTAATGTCTTTTTTTTTTTTTTTTTTTAAAGAAAACGTAATTTAAAGATTGTGATTGTGTATCACAGTGACTAAAAGTTTCATTACTGCTTCAGTAAGAATGTCAAGAAAGATTTGGTTAATATGCATGAGAAGGAGCAGTTTATGAATGGTAACAAGCTGATTGCTATTATATCGGAGGCTGGGTCAGCTGGTGTTTCTCTGCAAGCTGATAGGAGGGCTGCAAATCAGGTACATTGATTGTGATGGTGTTTCATATCTCGGATCTCAGAAGTGCATTGGTTGCTGATTTGTGTGCGTTTTCTCTATGGCAGAGAAGAAGAGTTCATTTGACACTAGAATTGCCTTGGAGCGCAGATAGAGCAATTCAACAGTTTGGAAGAACTCATCGGTCAAATCAATCTTCCGCACCTCAATATAGGTTGGTTTCAGATTCTAGTTTGTGTAGTGTTATATCTTGCATAGGCAATGACAGATGTCAGTTATCAACATTAAACTCATTAAGATGATCCCCTGTTAGGCTGTAACTAATAACACCTAGTCTTGGTTCACTCAGCATATTTAGCTGCTTCTCTTAGGAATCCTATCTATCTGAGCGCCGTGAACCAGTTGATTCACGTATAGAACTGTTCAATTACTATTTTTAAGCAATCTTTTACGTCTGTGCTGGATGATAAATTGAGACTTGGTAAAAGTATCATATTAATGTCCACTCTCTCTACACTGAAAATACAAGACTTATGATTCTTTACTGTGTACCAAGTCTCAATATAAGTAAACAGTAAAGCATCATAAGTCTTATATTTTCAGCCTAGAACTTGCTATCTTATGTCATTGATCTCATCGTGTTTGTTTATTTGCGGTACAGGTTACTCTTTACAAATCTGGGAGGTGAACGTCGATTTGCATCAACTGTTGCAAAGAGATTGGAGTCACTGGGAGCCCTAACACAAGGAGATCGCAGGTTAGTTGGATTTCTAGCTTCATGTGTTTGGTAAGAATGAAGTCCTTGAGGTTATAATGTGTTTTCTCAGACCAGGGAAATATCTGTGGATTGTTCTTGTTTGTCTTTCAGAGCCGGGCCATCACTGAGTGCTTATAACTATGTCACAAAATATGGCAAGCAGGCCCTGAGGATAATTTATGAAGCCATCCTGGAGAAGGTTTTGTTGTATAGTAATTTGTTTTGGTTGTCTTAGTTCTTAATCAATCACCAATACATAGTAGGGCAAGTTGTTTCTTCCATGAATTAATCAATAATTCACATTTTATAGGCTACTTTCCCGGTTGCACCCCCTGGCTGTTCCTTTGAGAGACTAGATTCCATTAAAGACTTTATTGCAAGGGCAAAGACTGCTTTGGTTTCTGTTGGAATCATTGCAGAACATAATGGTAATACTTTTGTATGATTTTAATTCTGTTATTTTTGAAACGAAGGTTGCAATCGTTTTACTTCATTTATCTTGTTCCCTAAGAAGCCTGGTGCCCACACCGCAACCAACATTGAGCCTCCTATGGGGTTCACAAGTCGCTCACCACTCAAATATCATAGTATTTCTTCCACGGCAATTTTTTGTTCGAATTCATACATTGTCTTCCTTTAACCTGAAAATGAACTTTAGAACAATTGTAAGAAGAAGAGAAAGCAAGATATCACTATATGAGATATCACTGATCCACGACAGCTCTAAGATTCCATGGATTTGCACCTCGAAAACAATTGGCAATGAGGGGAGTAGCATAGGAACTAATTAACTACACACAAGGCTCTCAAACTCCCAATGTGGGATAAATCTCAGAAAAAAATGATAAATAGATTATTGAACTGCCCTCGTGGAATTTCTATCACCTGTTCCCAGGTGCCATTAGGCATTCTTGTTTCAGATTCCGAAAGAAAATCCATGTGTCTAACTGGAATGACAGTGGTTTCACTCTGGCATATGACATAAAATTTACTCGGCTTAATTTGTCTGAATATCGTAACTATCACTTTGGTTTAACCTAATTCCTTGTCTTGCGCAATTCGTTTTTATATACTGAATATGCTTATCAGAGCGTGATTCTAGTTTGCTTCAAATGCTTAGATGGGCAGAACAAATCTGTCAAATTCGGAGGTAGTATAATTGAAGCTAAGATGCAAAAAGTTGAACGTTTCCTCAATCGGCTCCTGGGAATGCCGCCTGAAATCCAAAACAGGTCCGCAGTTTTTCTGTATGCCAACCTTGTACTTTTCCTATTTGCTCTTGGTTTAGCTTCTGATAGTGATTTGTGTTATTGGAACACAGCCTCTTCGAATTGTTCGTCACAACACTCGAACATGTGATACAGAATGCACGTTTACTAGGGACTTTTGACAATGGTGTCAAGGACTACAGAGCCAAATTTATCGAACTACAAGGAACTGCAAAGGTTAAGGTTCAATTTAAACTCCTAAGAGTTTCATACAAGCCTCTAAACTGACCTTGATATTTCTGCAGACTTTCCATACTGACGATACTTCGGCAAAATTATATACGTTTAAAGTGGATCGTGGAATTTCATGGGAGGTAACCTCTTAGACCCCCCCAATCGGGAAAGAAAGAAAATAAAAATATGGAATGGAAGGCAGTAGAGAAAGGAACACACGCATCGTAGTATGTTTCATTTTCCATAACTAACCACACTACTTCTGTAACTTGTGTGTTTTTGTAGACGGCATCCGCGTTGCTTACTGAGAAGCAAAATAGTGGAAACCCTAAAAATGGATTTTATGTATCTGAGAAGGGATTGATGGGAAAGCGACATTTCTTGTTAGCATATGAAGGGTATGAGCTAAACAGTTATCCTTGTTTGAAGTTATTCATTTGTTTTTGTTTGGTGTTCTTAGTGCCTAAATTCTCTAACTTCACATCTTTGTTATATGATTGATCTCTTCTTTGTTTTGCTGAAGTTCTACCTCTGGAATGTACAAGATTGTCCGCCCTTATATAGAGACAGCAAGGTAGGATAATCTCCATCGGGATTCAAGGCTTTGTTAGATTTTTAATGCTAAACTATTTATTACCTGGCTACTTGATGTTCTTTTTTTTTTCACTTGATTTCATAGGGAGATGTCTCTAGTGGAGTTGGAGAAAAGGTTCACGAAAGTTGCGAGTTTAGCAAGAGCGCAAGCTGGTTGGGAAGCTGAACATGCTGTCTCGTCTAAGCAGGTAAACTTATATTTATGGGGAGACTAAACATTTGGTTATTGCAATGCCTAATTAGCAGAGTAATTACTCCTAATCTGAAGACATTGACATTCCACGGAAAGCATTCTTGAAACTCACTGTTCTTATCATCTTTTACTTCTCTTCTCCAAATTTGCTCGTATAATATTAGTTAGACGTCATGTATGACTAATCATTGGATCAACTAGATGTTAAATATGCCTACTGGTAATAATACCTTAATTCACAACCCTTTCATACTGATGGTTTGCTATGCATGCAGTGCATGCACGGACCAAACTGTAAGGAAGCAGAGTTTTGTCAGGCAGGAAGAAGCCGGCTGAAAGTTTGTATTCTGGGTGGTGTAATTCTTCCTATTTGGCGCATTATTGAGAAAACTCTTGCTAAACAGGTAACTCGCATGAAATATTCTGCTATATATACTCCATTCATTTACAATGTTTATGGCAAGCATAGTTGTTGAAAAATGGTTATTTAAGGGATATGCTATTCTATATGCTTAAGAATATTTGAACCGAATCTTAGGATTCACGATTTGATTTGTTTCGCAATTCAGTAAAATGGGATTCCAATGCATGATCCGAATCTGGATTTGACAACTATGACAAGGCCTTTCATTAGGGTTTATCTTCCTAATGGTATTTCTGTTCATTGTGTTCAGTTGAAGAATGAAGATTTAGTGTGTGAATTTGAACTTTGAGGGTTGGCCTGATATCATCCTACTGTTACAAATCAGACTATTTTTGGTTACTTTACGTCACTTTTCCTTCTGTTATTTAACCGGAATTGGATGAAATTTTGCAGCAAACCAAGTTCAAGAGACGCCTGCGGGTGATGCAGATAGAGACTACAGATGGAACTTTGCGGATAATTGGGATTCATATCCCAAATACAGCAGTAGAGTCCGTGCTGAAAGGTCTCTCTCCCTCTCTTTCCGACTACATTTATTACTATCGACAATGAACTAAGATGCATTTGCTAGTGAAGCTATCATATTAAGTACTCTATTATGCAATCTAATTTTACAAAGAAACTACTGGCAGATCTAAAATGGGTGCACGACGTCGCAGACGATTGAGAAGAAGCACGGATGCCACTTTTGTAATTATTGCCAAGTCTTTTGCGGGGCCTTGTAGAATGCTAGCATGTACTACCTCTGTTTCTATGGGATCTTCCCACTTCATTTTTTGCCACTATTTACCGGGTCACTTGACCCAGTGATATAGATAGCAAAACGATGCAATTTTTTGGTAATCTTTCCATGGCGCTGTACAGTAAACTTATTCGTTTACTCTACGACACCATGTAAAGATTACTCTACAACACCATGGAAATATTACAAAAAAATTCAATCGTTTTGCTATCTAATTTACTGGTCAAAGTGACATGGATACTGGGAAGATCCCATAGAAAAAGAGGTAGTAACGGTTGTATAGGTTTATGTATGATGGGTTATATTTTTGTTTATGTTATAGGTAAATGGGGCGTGTACCAAATACAACTTTGGAGTCTAAGTTAGTTTTTTGTTTAAATGTTATCAAAGGAGTAAGTTTTTGCTCACACTTGGAATTCCTTAAAGATTTAGATCCTGCTAAATAGTTATTTTGTTGTTGGAATTTCAATGAATGGCAACCCAAAAAAAGTTGAAGTCTCTTCGGAAGTTCGTAAGCCGCTCAGTCAAAGGTATGGTAAAATACCTGTCTACTTTAATGCTCTGTTTGAATTGTAGATGAGCCAAACATGGTATACTTTTTGCTATACCTTAGAAGTAGATTTGGCTCGGCCTTTTTTTTTTCTGATCAAAAGGTAAGAATTATCATTAACTAAGAACCGCACTGGGCAAGAGTAGCGATATTAGACATAAATAATGGAACAAACGAGACCACCATCTACTAGCCTATCACACAGTATAAAACAGAAGATGACAACAACCAGACTCTCTTGTGAAGTATGTACACCAAAATGTCACAAAGAAAGCCTAGACCATAGTTATATTTCAATGACACTTCTGCACTGCTAGATTATGAGCTTCCATAACAAGTCCTCGCTGAACTTTAGCTACATGACACTGACGGATAGAGCCAACCTCCTGCCATATGTACTGCAAAAGCGGTGCGTCCTTGTACGAGGGTAACTCAGCCCCAGAAGTGGCGGGTGAGAGTGAGGCGGTTGGATTGGGCTCGGCTTCTTATTTCCAATATGGTTAGTGATCGACGAAGTAAACCTCAGACTACACAAATACCCAAACTTATCACCTAAGAAACCTGACAGAGACGATTGGATTTGGCTGTGATTGTAATCCTTGGTGGTCGTTGATGGTGGTTCTAGGCCTTGACTTACATGCCTTATGGTAAGTAGCGGAGTCAGAAAGCTAACTAAAGGGGTCATAATTTCTATAAGCAAAGAGGTTGGGTAATTAATGTATTCTCAACCATTTGTAGAGCCATTTATGATTTTATCTTAAGGGGCAAATGTGAATATTACGGGCACAATTGTTAATATGTGGTTTTTAGGGCACAATTGAATATATTTTACAAAATAAGGACTCTATTTTAATTCCGTCATCTGGTGGTACCGATGCAGTGCATTCTTAAGTGTTCCCCCAAAAATTACAAAGTGTTCCCCCAAAAATCTTATGTCAAAAACACCTAACCATTGAGTCCTCGAAAAAAAGAAAAGAAAAGAAAAAACACCTAACTATTTAAAATACTGAAATGATCCCCCAGATATACAAATTGTTATTGCAACATTTTTTTTAGGATCACGTCCCTTTCTTATCTCTATCTTTGAAAACATATTGTCGATGCGTCAACTACGCTGTGTCTGTCCTATCCATTCTCCGAACACAGTCGAAGAGATCGTGAGTCAAAAAGAAAGTCCCCTACCCGTATCGCGCACTCCATTACTCATTTACATCTTCACACAATAGCATCAACAGCCCACAAACAGTGACTTTGCTGTCGCTATCATCAATGGTGTATATCTCCCTTAGTAAAGGGGTCTTTTCTCACATTTTCTAAACAATGAGACCAGCTTTTATCATTTTGCCCAACCTCAAGGGTCAACCTTGTAGTTTACCCCAAAATAACAAAGATCGGTCCAATAAAAGGCTAAAGATGTCAATTCACATCAGGTAGTGTGCTCTGTACGCAATTTACATCACTCTTTCCTCCGATTCCCAAAACCCTCTCCGCTGCAATCTAATCAATGGCTCCTCCGCCCAAATCCTCCGCCGTTAAACCACCAACTCCGCCGTCGCACGGCGGCGAACGGCGAGTCCAGTGCCACGCATGCTGGGTGGTCACGCCGGTGGGGTCGGCGTCGACGAAATTCACCTGCCCTGCGTGCAAGGCGACTCGAGTACTGAACCGCCAGTCCAAAGCGTCTGTTAACCCTCTCGACACCGGTCTGCCCAAGGGCCACCGCATCCGCTGCCGCCGATGTACGGCCGAGATCTTGCCTCGGCTCCCGTGCCCTTACTGCGCGGCTCAGGGTGCCGGTTCTCGTGGACCGGCCAATGAGGTTAGAAATTTCGTCTAATCTATGTATTGTGAGATTTTTTTTTTTATTTTTTTTGAAATTGAGATTGTTGTTGGAGATGAACAGTTGTTATATGGAGGAAAATAGGAGTATTGAGCTCAGGATCAAAATCATGCATGGTGTATGGCTAAATTAGGGTTTACATGAATAAAAATAGGTTAATCTCTGACAGAAATTAATAAAGTATACATAATTAAGTGAGAATAAGAAGATTTCCACTAGCTATTGTTTTTTCTGAATGTAATTAAGAGCCCGTTTGGTAATGTTTTTGCTTTCTAGAAATGTGTTTGGTAAATTTAAATTTTACTATTTTCTGGAGAGAAGTTGCTTCCCCATAGCAGCTTTTGAAAAGCATGAGAGGCGTTGCTTTCTAGGACATGCTTTTCGAAAAACTTAATATTTGATATTCTTATCCGTTCATAAATATTAATAATTGTTTATTGTAATTACATTATTTATCTATATCATGTCTGATATTGTCATTTTACAGTAACAACAACTCAAAACACTAATTATCAAACACAAAAAGTCAAAAGTGCTCTCCCGCAGGAGCTGAAATACATAATTTACCAAACACTTTTCGCGTAGATTTCCACGGCAGCTTTCTAAACGCCACAGCATTACCAAACTGGCCCTAAGTAAGAATAAGATAATATCCATAACTAAGAAATAAGTTAATACCAGAATGCAGCACCTAGGTTGATGTGGTGTATAATTTAATTTTTAAGTTCTGTTTCGGAAATAAAATTAGGGGTTTGAAAGTTTGGGAAGAAATGTGAAAAATGAATGTTTGTGTCTATTGATCAAAGCAGCTAAAGTTGTTTTATTGTGATTCGTAGCACGAAAGCAAACTTAGGAATGGTTCTTTAGTATTTGCGAATGTCTCCATACTGTCGTACCACTTTTTGTTTGTATCGCTGGTCTGAGTGTTACTCAGCCCCGGATTTTTATTTAAATCGTGCAGCCATGTTCATCAGTTTTGTTGAGGGGATAAATAACTTTTTTTCTGTTTGTGCTCAAGCGCTTTCAAGGCACAATAACTGTTATAAATGCATATATACGAGCAAGAATAGATTAAATCTGCCACTTGCATGGGGTTTGCATTGACGAATTTCACTTGTCTTGTGTGCAATGTTGTTGTCCAGGTATCGAACCAAGGTTCGAGAACTTCTGCTATCCATGACGTCCCTGTTCATCAGGTCACTGGTCTCCCAAAGGCCAATCCGTCGAGAGCTTCTGCTCTCCATAACTTCATTGATGTCCTGAAGGCCAACATGTCGAGAGCTCCTGCTCCCCAAAAGGTCACCGGTCTCCCAAAGGCCAATCCGTCGGCTGCTTCTGCTCCCCATAAGGTCATTTGTGTCCCAAAGGCCAGTCCGTCTGCTGCTTCTGCTCCCAATAAGGTCATTGGAGTCCCCAAGGCCAACCTGTTGAGAGCTTCTGCACCGCATCATGTCACTGGTTTCCCAAAGGCTAACCCGTCAGGGGCTTCTGTTCCCCATCACACCAGTGATGTGCCGAAGGCCAACCCATCGAGAGTTTCTGCTCCTCGTCACATCACTAGTGTCTTCAAGCCTGACTTTTCGAGAGCTTCTGCTCCGCATCACGTCACTGGTCTCTCGAAGGCCAACCCGTCGAGTGTTTCTGCTCCCCATCATGTCAGTGGTGTCTCGAAGGCCAAACCGCCGAGTGCTTCTTCTCCCCATCACGCCACTGGTCCTCCGAAGGCTAACCTTCGATGCACCATTTGTAAGGCCACAATCAACCCCGCTGGAGCACGTCGGAACTTGTGTTCTGCCTGCGCGGCGGAATACGATTCTCACGTACCGGAGACAGTCAATGAGGTTAGAAAATTCATTTGATCTGTTCATGAAATTTAATTATTCTAGAATCTAGAGATAGAGACAGTCATATGTGCAAATTACGAGTCAAGAAAGCACGACATGAATATGCACATTAAACACGCCAACAAAACATTAATGGTAGGAAAATTGTTTATTTATTACATGCAGATTTTTGATGACCGAAACTTAAAATGGAGATTTTTTACCCATCTCAAAATCTCAGGATATAGTAAGGGTTGTTCTTTAGACACAACTCACCTTGTCATTGACTTATTCATTTTCTTGAACTGCTTTTCTCCCAAATTGGATCTTTTTACCATCAATTTCACCCCTATTCCTCTCCTTAGAATGATAAGTACAAGTACAAGTTTGATGAATGGTAAGATGTTATTATACAATCGTCAAATCTGTTGGATTTTTACTTGTCTATCATGTCAATAGGTGGTGGTGCTGGCGGTAGCAGTCATGAAAGTCACGGTCCTTGAAATGAACCACTTAGAGATAATTTGAGACTTGAGCTGCTTTGTGTGTTTGGAATGCCTTTTGAAATGAGCGAATTGTAGATGAAGGTAGAACTATATAATAATAAAGTAATTTCAACAGTTTTCACTTCAATGGTATTTCGAAGCACTAGCACCAAGGATCGAGACCAATGTTCTTTCTATTTGTATTTAGTGACCTTAAAATTATCAAAGATCATTTCAATTGATGTAGTTGGTTGTGTTCTGAAAACTACAAAAAGTCATTCCTGCTATTCAACCAAACAAGTGTCTATCAAGTGAAATAACGTGTGTCAGAATCTATTCTAAGAAGATTCTTATGAAAGAGACCCTATACAATGAATTAATCAATGACATCTAAAATTCAAAGACCGGTAGTTTTTTTTTTTTTTTTTTTTTTTTTTTTTTTTTTTATTAATGTTGCAATCCTCTGTTCGTTGCTTTTCACATGTACCACGGTATCTTATGAACTGAGTTGTGATAGAGAAAATTCTCTTAGCTTATCTAAACGTAGCTCTGCGAGAGAGTTTTCATTATCTGCACGTTGTTAGTCTTTGGAATTCTAATTGCTTGACCCTTTTGATTCCTGGTAAGAAGTTGGTGGGAGCATTTTTTTTTATATTTATTATCATCTGGTGGAAAATTATGCATGGTTGTTTGCATCAGGGCATCACCCAGATATTATTAGACATGCTCTCATGGCCCTTGAGTGTTTCTTTTCTTTACGAGTAAATTCAAAGTTTTCTGTTTCTTTCGTTCTTTTCTCGCTGTCACATAAGTTATTCTTGCTATTTTGAAGTATGATCAACCAGAAAGATATATTTGAATATTCGTAGGCATGAATATATTCCAAGTTTTGCTACATTCAAAACTAAGCATGCTTTAGCTTTCACATCCGGTATGGGGGTAACAAGAACACACTATATGTGTGTTTACTAATTACAGTCTTATGATCATAGTTACTTGCTGAGGTGGAAGAAGAAGAAGATGAAGGTGGTACTGTGACGGAAACATTTACAGACTATGTGAGTTTTTTTTTCTTTTCTTTTCTTTTCTTTTCTTTTCTTTTCTTTTCTTTTCTTTTCTTTTCTTTTCTTTTCTTTTCTTTTCTTTTATTTTCTTTTCTTTTCTTTTTCTTTTCTGGTTTGGGTTATGTCAAGCTTGTATTTTATTAATGAACAAATTGTTTAAGCTTATAGAATGCGTAATTGCAAGGTTTGTAGCCTGTGATCTAGTTGAGGCTAAAATTTAAAGTGTTGTTTGTCTGTTCCTTATGCAGCGCCCTTCCAGGCTATCAATTGGTCTGCTCCACCCGGATCCTATAGTAGAGACCTCATCTCTATCCGGCGTGACCACACCTGAACCCAAATATAATCTTAGAATTGAAGGTCATCTGGAACGTTCAAAAGCATTGTCATGTTTGCAGATTGAGACATTGGTTTATGCCTCTCAGGTTCTAAGAATTGAACCTACTTTCCGTTTTTATATGCATGTTTATCACTTCCAACGCTAATCTTTGTTCTGTTTCAGAGACACCTCCAGCACCTTCAGGATGGTACTAGGGCTGGATTTTTGATTGGAGATGGAGCTGGGGTAGGTAAAGGGCGGACTGTTGCAGGTTTAATATGGGAAAATTGGTGCCATAGTAGGATAAAAGCATTGTAAGATTTCTGAATTGAGTGATTGAGAATCTTTCTGTTTGACTATGAACTTGTGATAATATGCTAAATCAAGGTGCTATCACTTCATTATCTTTAAGGATTTCTCACAATTCATGTTGTTTGATTCTCTTCACGCTTCCAAATAATATTTTATAGATGGATTTCTATTGGTTCGGACTTGAAGTTTGATGCAAGAAGAGACTTGGATGATGTTGGTGCGGAATGTATTGAAGGTGGGTTGTTGAGCTGTACTGAAGTCTATACATACTTTCAACCATCAACATTCATATGTACTTACTAGCTAGTTATGTGGTGCCTAAAAGCTCTGCTAAATAATATACTCGTTTTTTATTCACATAATGTTCTGTAGCCACTAAAAGGGGTTGGCTTAGTCTACTGTATAAGAAGTCTGGTCTTGGTGTCATTATTTATCTGAGGAATGGGCCGGCATAATTCTGCTCAGATTGTATTCGAGGGCGTCAGATCTTTCCTCTTTGACTATGCTGGAGGAAGCAGGCATACCTCATACCAGCACCATTCATTGCACCTTGGATTCTGTTGAGCTAGAACCGTCTGCAACCTAGGCTTCTGTTGAGCTAGAACTTCGAGAAAATCTAGATAACTAGATATTATGAAAGTATGATTATGAAACACATTTTTTAAAATGTAATAAAGTTACATTGCAACACGTGAGAGATGATGAGGAGATTGAAAAGAAGACTATGAACATGAAGAGCTTAGGCTTCTTTTGGATTATTGCTAATAGAGATAATCTAAGGTTTGTAATTATGAATCAAAAGATCTAAGTGTTCCAAACAAAATGCGAGTACCAATGAGATTTCTTTTTCATCACAAGGATAAGAGGGTAATGAAATATTAAGTCTAGGTTTCTAGTTCCGCATTGTTGGGTTTGTTTTGTTTATAAGCAACCTATTACTCCACTCCATTCCATTTTAGGTGTTGTGGTTGGATTTTTCATGCATATTCAGGAACAAAGTTTGACTACTACAAAAATAAGATGAGAATCCCTCGTCTGATTTGGATAACTTTTGTTGGGAAGATGAGTTGAATTCAGATTTCATGTGAGAAAAGGGGTAAAAGTGCAAAGTGCTGATAAATTGTTTGAACTGCTTGTGCTTAGGATAATCATTGACTACACGGGAGTATCTTGGACTAATATTCAATATACTTTCCCGTCAAGGCACCATTCATGCAGATATTTAGCTATTTGATTTGACTGTTACCTCTTGAAGTGAGTTTGTGTAACATACAGAAAGGTTACTGGAATATTCGGATCATTGTGTGCAATGCTTTGGAATGAAGAAGTTCACAATCTGTTAAAAAGCATGATTCAGATAGCAGATTGCTTGTGTGTATAAATGTATTATGTTACCTTACGTGTAGGACCTCTTGGTTTTTGTTCTCTCCATATCCAGTTGAAAGGAATACTGAAAACATGATTCTTATGCTTTTCAAAATTGACTGTTTCTCGAATGCTCATGCTGTTTATCCTGTTAAGCATTTGCTTGTATATTGTCAAATCAACGTGTAAGTATATTACTGACTGTCTTTTTTGTTTGCAGTCCATGCGTTAAACAAACTGCCTTATTCAAAACTTGATTCAGAATCTGTTGGGGTCAGGGATGGAGTTATTTTCCTAACGTACAACAGCCTTATAGCCTCTTCAGCTAAAGGTTATTCTCGCTTAAAGCAACTTGTGGAGTGGTGTGGGCCAGGATATGACGGTCTTATCATTTTTGACGAGGTGCTAACTTATTTGCTGCCAAAGCAAAGAACTGAATCGATATCTCTTATCTAAACTCTTTCTTTGTCTTTGGAGTTTCATTGTCTGTTGAATTTTTTGCAATTTCACCATCTTCTCTGCCTTCCATTATTAATGATTATGTCTTCTCTCCAGTGCCACAAAGCAAAAAATCTGATACCCGAAGGTTCAATGAAACCTACATTAACAGGAAAGGCTGTTAAAAAGATCCAGGTATGTTCCCACATACATTCTCATGATGTTCATTTGTATATTTTCAGTACATTATCAGGTATGAGTATATTGTTTCCCATTCAAAGCCTACTCCAAGTACCAAATCTTCACTGCATTTACATTCTGATGTTCAACTTCTCGAACATCCTGTAGAGTTAATTTTAAACTTTTACCTGCAGAAAAAACTTCCTGAAGCTCGTGTTGTTTATTGTTCAGCAACCGGTGCATCAGAACCAAGGAATATGGCTTATATGGTTCGACTCGGTCTTTGGGGACATGGAACATGTTTTAGAAATTTCACTGATTTTACCCGTAAGATCGTTGTTGCTTGCTTGAGACAATTTCATAGCTTATTATATAGCTATTTACTCTTAACTGAGTGAACTGTTGCATTGATATATTTATTTCATTGATCGTCTAATGTATTGATTTGTAAGACATGTATACCACATTTTCATGTAAATATATAATCGAAGTCTTGTAATGCTGCTGGTAGGTCTTAACATATCAAATTGGATATGTTATGATAAGCTAGTATTAAAAATGAGCATGCTCTAGCAACCAAACCCATACAGTAAGAAAGTTGGACTCTTCTAAATCTCTCGATAGGATATTGCATCATTTTTAATCATGTTATATTTTATTCATCTTTGTCTTATGCTAATTATGATTCAATAAATTTGGCGTCTTTTTAACTGTGTTTCTCAATTATTTAATAATTATAATTTCTAATTGTCACAAAAATAAGATGAATCAAATTTACAACAAAATACAATAACGATAATTTTTTGAAAATATATTTTAGATAATAAAAAAATATTAATCATAATTAAAAATAGAAATTATAATCATAAAATATTATTAAGTGTAATTCTATACCCAAAAATTAGATTAATTAGCCACCTCATGGAGGGGGAGGGGGATGTCCATGGGGAAGTCCCCCCAAACCACCCCCACCCATGCCTAAAATCATCCCCCTAGCACCCCCTCCCCATCCACCCATGGGGTTGGAGATGGTCTCGTATTTGTATACGTTTTGACCCTCCCCCTGCCCCCATGGGGTTGGAGATGCCCTAAGATAGAAAATACGGAGTTAATACATTTTGCCTACTATGTAGAATTCATTTAAGGTAAGGTGCGGATGCGGGAGAAGAGTATGCAGAAAATATCATGTTAAAAAATGTATTCTTCGATGCTCAGTATCAGGTGCTTCATGACATATGTATGGCGAAATGCTATGTTCCCCCAAGTGATTGCACAAGTTTTCATAAATATATATTACTAAACAGCGGAGACATCTTCCTTGAAATTACTGCAGGTGCTCTAAACAAAGGTGGTGTTGGGGCACTAGAACTCGTGGCGATGGACATGAAAGCAAGGTTTTTGCCAGACCTTAATCTTTTCATTTGATTCATGACCGTTATAGTAGTTACTTCATTTTGTAGGAAGCTTGAGAGAAACATCTTCCAAATCTATTGGAAGCTTCCTGGCTAGGAGGCAACCATGGTTGGGCAGAATGGTTGTCTCCTTGTTCAGCATGTTAAAAACTTAAGCATTCCTTCTCGTTTAGTTAGATCTGCAGCTCTCTATAGCAATTTCTCAGCAAGTTATGCTCCATTTGCAGGGGAATGTATTTATGCCGAACGCTCAGCTATAAAGGGGCAGAATTTGAAGTTGTTGAAGCCCCATTAAACGTCGCCATGGTGGTATGGTGCTCCTTATTCTCTTTTAGAATTAGAAAGGAACAATTGACTGTCACCTTTTGTATTATCCAGCATGTTTGTAGCATTTATATTATGCTTTTGGAATTATTTGGGTGCTGTCATCAGTGACAAATAGCAAACTTACAGTTCGTCAAATTAGAATTTTGGATGATATCACACAAAATATAATAAAGAAATAAAAATAAATACCCCAAGCAAAATACTACTCAACCATCCAAGTTATATTTAATGTTCTGCGTTAATAGAAGACAGTAAGTTTGCGGTCTTCAAGCTTCACCAAGTATTTTTCTTACCAGACCCAAGTTTCTTTCAGAAATCCACACCGCCGATTTCTACTAGGACTGCTTCTCTTGTCTTCTTAATCAACAATCTCTACTTCCCATGCTCAGTAAATTTAGCTCCCTTTCTTTCTTCCCTTGTCGAAGTGGTGCTTATGCTTCTTGGTCCTAAATAGGATGCTATATTAAATGTATGTTATGACAGGATTCAAGGGTTCTTCACCTCTCCAACACCTATATTTAATCCTGTGATCATATCTACCTCTCCAATTTCACCCCTTATTTTTCTATACGTGTTACTAATGAGAGTGGGAGAAATCATCCGTATCTTTCATTCAGTATTCACAATGCTTATAAAGAAATTACATACACTAATTTCCCTAATTACAATCGTAGTCCTCTACTACGTACAGTACAGGCAAAACCGTCATAAGACTATTACTCCCCCGCAGTGGAAACTGTAGGCTCGCCAACACTGAGACTGGATCGAAAACGCTGGAACAAGGGCCGAGGGAGACCCTTGGTGAAGATGTCGGCGTACTGATAATCAGCAAGGATGTGTAACACGCGAAGTTGACCCAAACGAACCTTCTCACGAAGGAAGTGCAGATCAATCTCAACATGCTTAGTGCGCTGATGCTGAACAGGATTACCAGAAAGATAGACCGCACTCACATTGTCACAATAGACCACAGTGGACCGAGGCGGAGTGATGCGAAGCTGAAGTAGTAAATTCCGGACCCAGTAGAGTTCAGAGACGGCGTTAGCTACACCACGATACTCAGCCTCGGCACTAGAGCGAGATACCGTAGCCTGACGCTTGGACGACCAACTGAGAAGATTGTCTCCATAGAAGACACAGTAACCAGAAGTGGAGCGGCGCGTGTCTGGGCAACCAGCCCAATCAGCGTCAGTGTAGGCAGTGAGGGAATCAGCAGCTGAGGCAGAGAGCCGGAGACCATGCTCAAGCGTCCCACTGATGTAGCGTAAGATACGCTTCAGGGCATGAAAGTGCGGCTCACGTGGGTCATGCATGAAGAGACAGACCTGCTGAACCGCATACTGGATGCCTGGTCGGGTGAACGTGAGGTACTCTAAGGCCCGAGCAAGGCTGCGGTATAGCGTAGGATCAGTAACCGGTGGGCAAGATGTAGCTGTGAGTTTACTACCTACCTCAACAGGGGTGGCAGTAGACTTACAGGTCGACATAGATGCACGACGAAGAATGTCGGTCGCGTACTGGTGCTGAGACAGGAACAAGCCGGACGAATCACGGGTGACAGCAATGCCCAGAAAGTGATGCAGATGGACCAGCAGTCATAGCAAACGCTCCAGAGACATGGGAGACAATCTGATCCAAGACAACCGGAGACGACCCAGTGATAACGATATCATCCACATAGAGCAGGAGGTAGAAGATATCCGAGCCACGACTGTAGACGAAGAGAGACTCATCACACGAGCAACCTGAGAAACCGATAGTCTGTGTGAGGACGGTGGCAAATCGCTGAAACCAAGCACGAGGAGCTTGCTTCAGACCGTATAAGGATTTGCGTAACCGGCAAACAAAGTCAGGATGGCGTGTGTCGTGGTAGCCAGGGGGCTGATGCATGTAAACCGTCTCAGAGAGATCACCATGAAGAAAAGCGTTCTTGACATACAGCTGATGGATAGGCCAAGAGCGTGTGACGGCAATGCTGAGAACAGTACGTATGGTAGTCGGTTTGACAACCGAGCTGAAAGTCTCCTCACAATCTATCCCAACCATCTGGGACTTCGCATCGGCTACCAGTCGCGCCTTATAGCGCTGCAGACTACCATCAGCACGAACTTGTGGCTAAAAAGCCACATAGCGCGCAGAACATTAGCCCCTTCCGGCCAAGGCCAAATCCCAAGTGTGGTTCGTAACCATAGCTCCAAACTCATCATCCATGGCCGCTTTCCAGTGAGGATCCGACAAGGCTAGGATGTGGGATTTAGGGAGAGGCGAGATGGGGTGAGGTGTCTGGGCAGCTAATGTGAGACGGGTGACTGGTTTGACGATGCCATGCATGGATCTGGTGGTCATCTGAGGAGAAAGAGGAGGAGTAGTGGCCACTGGGCCCGGTGTGGGTGACTCAGGCACAGAGGGTATAGTAGAGGGACGGGTGGACACAGACCGACGTACATAGTGCTGAGGAAAATGTTCCATAAGGGTCCTAGACGGGGGAAGCTGTGTGGATGTCCCAGTAGTGGTGGGAGGTGGTGTAGGTGCCCTAGGAGAGGTGGGTGGTGGTGAGTGTGCCACAGGGTTATGAGCACGATGAGTGAAGAGGGGAGACGGAATACTATCATCGGGATCAGACGTCCTGTGAACAGAGGGAGACACAGAGCAGGGATGGAGAAAGGAAAGACCGACTCATCGAAGGTGACATGACGGGAAGTGTGAACCCGACCAGTACTCAAGTCAAGACACCAGTACCCACGGTGATTGAGAGGGTAGCCCAAAAATACACATCGAATAGAGCGTGGGGCAAGCTTGTGAGGTGAGGTGGCAGATAGGTTCGGGTAACACAAACATCCGAACGTGCGGAGATGCTCATAGGAGGGTGTGCGACGGTAGAGGGCAACAGTAGGTATATTGTTGCCAAGGACTTTGGTGGGAAGAATGTTATGAAGGTAGACAGCAGTCAGGACAGACTCAACCCAGAATGAGGCTGGAATGGAGGCCTGAGCTAGGAAGGCACGACTGATGTCATTGATTCGACGAATCATGCGTTCAGCTTTGCCATTTTGAGATGACGTCTGGGGACACGCAAACCGGAAGACAAGTCCATGATCGATGGCGTGAGAGTGAAAAGTGCCATTATCAAATTCTTCACCAAGGTCACATTGAAAGCTTTTGATGGGTCGCTCAAATTGAGTTTGTACGAAGATAGTAAATTGTTTAAATTTTGATATTGCTTTGCTTTTCTGTTTGAGTGGGAAAACCCAGAGAAAGTGGGTATAGTCATCTATAGTAGTAGGTAGTATTTGTAGTGCGATTTACTTAAGATCGGAGATGTCCATAAATCACTGTGAACAATGTCAAATGGACTAGAAGTAGAAGAAGTAGATTGTGAAAAAGGCAAACGCACATGTTCACTAATTTGACAAGCATGACAAAGAGTGTGAATTATTCCTACTACAAGAAATGAAATGACTACTGCGAAGCGAATCTAAAACTAGACGCCCGGGATCACCAAGGCGGTTGTGCCAAACTGAAGCGGGAAGAGAAGCAAAAGAGACAGCAGACGACAGTGGTGGGGCAGACTGGAATGGATAGAGATCACTCGAACTGTTGCTCCTCTGTAAAAGAGTTCCCGATCGTAGGTCCTTCACAGAAAAACCAAAAGGGTCAAACTCAACGGAAACATTATTGTCAGTTGTGAATTGACGAACAGAAACTAGGTTTTTGATAACGTTTGGGGTGAGTAAGACATTTCTAAGGTGAAGGGAACAAGAGTTGGTGGGTGTGATTGCCGAATCCTTTTACTGGAATGCTAGAGCCGTTCCCTACAAGTATGTTAGGAAAATGACAAGATGACGAGAGAGAGGAGAGTATACCTGATTGCGGAGTGAGATGAGCAGATGCGCCAGAATCAGATACCAAGTCTGATCCGGAACATTGAGTGTCATGCCAGGAGATCCGAAATCAGTAGCAGTCGGGTAGACAGAAGCAGCTGTGAGGGCCTGCTGTCGTGCAGCCGGTGGTGGGCTGAGGAGGCCAGCATGGCTGGGCCGAGGAGTACCCCAACCCGTAGTCGGATAAGGGCAGGGAGGTACTGGTCCCGTGGGACATGGGCACCAGACCCATGAGCCCTGCGAGCCCGGGGGTGCAGCAGGTGGTGTCGAAGCAGCTGGTTGACCGCCCCCTGTCCCACATTTGCGACGTCCGTTCTTGTCGTTCCCGTTCCTGCGCTGTCCTCCGCCGTGGTTTCCATTCCCGCTGCTATGGTGGCCGCTGGACTGGTGAGTGATCGCATTCGGTTGTCGGTTCGAAGGGGTCGAAACCAACACCTGATGCGGGCTGGGGTGTATCGGCTCCTGGCGAGCAAGAAGACGCTCGTGTAGTCGTATCATAGAGGCTGCAGAGAGGTACTCCGGAATGGGACGAGTCTGCTGAATGATCATGGCAACCCCGGTGTAGGCAGGAGTGAGACCATTGGTTAGTTGGATAACTAGCCGTTGGTTTGAGACTGGAGAGCCGATATTCCCTATACGATCCGCCAAGTTCTTCAACCGGGTGCAGTATTCGTCGAGAGACGAGCAGTGTTCCATACGCAGATTGACGAACTCCAATTCCAGTTCTGTCATCCGTGATCCCTCATTGTCGTGGAAGAGACTTTCCAACTTCACCTATGCTTGTCTAGCAGTCTGACCGGGGGTGGGGATAGCAAGGGCTAATCCGTCGCTGATCGTTTGGTATATCCATGACAGGATTACCGAGTCAATAGAGCTCCAGAGAGGATCGGTGTCAGCAGGTGGAGAGTCTTTGTCGAGATGATCCGAAACGCCAAAGGAGTGCGTTTGGATGCGGAAGAATGTAGCCCAGTGATCATACTGGACTTTGTCATTGTCCAGGGTGAAGCGAACCCGTTTCTCAATGTTGTTAACCAGGAACACGGGGTGGAGAGACTCCTTGATGTTGCCGGAGGAGGCTGTGTCGGTGGTGGTGTCGGAAGACATGGCGTCGGAACCGGGAAAGAGAGGTGCAGCGGAAAAG
Source organism: Linanthus parryae (assembly GCA_023055425.1). NCBI lineage: Eukaryota > Viridiplantae > Streptophyta > Magnoliopsida > Ericales > Polemoniaceae > Linanthus > Linanthus parryae. Next base: position 118,307,882 of record JALGPY010000004.1, on the reverse strand, counting down.
AGATGCGGACAGAGGCGGGTGGCTCACTGTCGAGCCGGTCGGGCACAACAGGTGGCTTCGGAAGCCGAGCGGGTGAGCCGGTCGAAGAAGGAAGCGGACGGCTTCGGAAGCCGAGCAGGTGAGCCGATCGAAGGAGAAGGCGGCGTCAGAATCCAATCGGGCGCGTGGATCTGACGATGGGACGAACGCCGGCGGCACGTGTGGGAGCGTGCGGGTGCGTGCGAGGTCCATTTGCTGGGAGGTTGAGCGAACGGAGGTCACCTGTCGCAGAGGGAGCGACGGGAATGGTTGAAGAAAGTGCAGCAATCGTCCAGAGGAAGGGACAAAGCTGCTGGTTTGGTGGCGTGAGGCCGGCGACGGGGAAGAGCTAGGGTTTGGAGAAAAGCTCTGATACCATGAGAGTGGGAGAAATCTTCCGTATCTTTCATTCAGTATTCACAATGCTTATGAAGAAATTACATACACTAATTTCCCTAATTACAATCGTAGTCCTCTACTAAGTACGGTACATACAAAACCGTCCTAAGACTATTAACTAACAATCTTTGTGCAAATATATTCTCCTTGAACAACTTAGGATACCGTCATCAGTTAACTCATGCACGGTTCTGAATGAGAGAAAATCCAATTCCTTAAATAATCTGGATGACCACACTATCACTTATTAAGAAAAAGATCAGCGGTACCAACTACCAAATATTATTGATCGCCCGAGTTATATTTTTATATCTGTACACAAAAGAAAGTAAGTTTGCTTTCTTCAAGCTTTACCAAACTTCATCCTAATCAAATATGAGATTTCAGAAACAAACATCGTCATTATTTTCTATAAGAGGTGTTTCATCTAGCTACTTCTTTTCTGGCTCTCAGAACCAACAATTGCTACCTCCACCATCTTGAGTAGCTTCAGCGATTCCCTATGTTGTACGGACACTCCATCTGGGCAGATGTTCGCGTATCTGAAACTTGGAAACCCAGACTACACTCCTGCAAACGTCTCGGAAACTCCAGAATGCATTTTCGTGATAAATAAAATAAATTGTCTTCGGAAACACCTAGAGACGTGTCTCTCTTTCTGGTAGACGTCAGGAGAAGGGAAATAATCGGGGGTTCTTTACTCAACTAACCATAGCCACACCACCTTACTTTCCGGAACATATTTGAAGCTGGCACAGTAATATAAATGTGCCCAACTCTTGGTAATGTATTCTATTTATTTATTTGTCATGTAATACCTCTGTTTCTTTTTTTTCAGCCTACTTCCCCTTTGTCACTATTCACTGGGTCACTTTGATCCGGTGATTTGATTAGCAAAACGATATAAAGTTTTATAATCTTTGTATGGTCTTGTAGAGTAAACTTTGCTCTACAACACCGTGGAAAAACTGCAAAAAAAATTATATCGTTTTCTAAATTACCAAGTCAAAGTGACCCAGTTACGGATTGAAAAGTCAAAGTAGGACAATCCAGAAGAAACGGAGGTAGTAGTCATTTACATTAGAATAATCATGCTATGCTATATAAAATAGGTATGTATGTGTGTCGGCATTTCTCCCAAATCAGCATGTCATAATCTCTTTTTTCGTGTCATCTCCGTCTATGTTTCAGTGCAACACATGCTATTCCCTTTCGCCTTCCCTCTTTGGCATGTTTTATTTCTTTATGTTTCTTGGTCCTGAGCAGAATTTATTTGTATTTTATGACATTGTTCAAGGGTTCTTCTCCTCTTTAAAACTTGGATTTAATCGTTTAATTTCCTAATGGATTATATCAGTTATATGAATTTTGGTTAATTCTGAGCCTTTTTAGGCTTCCAAAAGCTGTATTATTTGATATTCAATTTGGTAGATCATTAAGTTGTTGCATCGCGTTCTTTTAGATTTTAGCTTGAGATTGATTTTTGTACTGTGGGCTGCATGTTCTCAGGAAACATATAAAGCTGCTGTGGAGTTGTGGGTAGCGTTGCGGGAGGAACTGCTACGGTCTCCCAGCCAACCTATTACCTTGTGGATGTCATACTGGTCTGCCCATCAGGTCAAATTTCCTATTCTTTAATGTGTATTATGCAATGTTTATGTTAGACACCATCTTGTCTAAAAGATTATATTGTGCTCAACGTCCAATACTCTCGACACTTCCATTATCACATTTAAACTCTTGAACTATTATACAGAATGGGTAGTGACTATCTTGTTTTATGCTCCTAACACTAACAACTGTTAATTTACTTCTTTTTCCTCCTGATGCTGATTTATTTATTGATTTTGTGTTCTTTCTGTTTTGCAATTATAGAAATTTTTCAAACATATGTGTATGTCAGCTAAGGTGCCTACTATTGTCAGACTTGCTAAGCAAGCTCTTAGTGAAGGCAAGTCTGTTGTTATTGGCCTTCAGAGTACTGGAGAAGCAAGGACTGAAGATGCTGTGGCAAAATATGTAAGTTGTCAATGCTTTCAATCTAGATTCTTTCTTCACAAAATGGAATTATTTTCAGTGTATATTTAGACACATACTTTATTTACATAATGGATGAATTTCTAGCTATTGAATAGTATTGTATTGTTCATAGGGTTCTGAGCTCGATGACTTTATTTCGGGGCCTCATGAGTTGCTTCTGAAATTTGTTGAGGGACACTGCAACTTGAGTGAAAATCCTGTACAAGTGCAAGGTTACTTCTGGTTTTCATACTCGATCTCCTTTGCCTTTCTCCTTCTCTGGTTTCAGTTGTCATTAAACTTTTCTCTATAGGTAAGGAAAATGCAAAGGTGCTCAAACGGAAGAGGAATTCAGCCACACCTGGTGTTTCCGCCGAAGGCTGGGACCATAAAGTCGCTAAGACGAAATTTGAATGTGAAGATAATCATGTACAAGTGCAAGGTTACTTCTGGTTTTCATACTCGATCTCCTTTGCCTTTCTCCTTCTCTGGTTTCTATTAACATTTAACTTTTCTCTATAGGAAAGGAAAATGCAAAGGTGCTTAAACGGAAGAGGAATTCAGCCACACCTTGTGTTTCCGCCGAAGGCTGGGACCATAAAGTCGCTAAGATGAAATTTGAATGTGAAGAAGAATCAGTCCCTGAATTTCATGGAATCAGCAAAGACTCAAAAAGTAAGTGTTTGACTTGTATTCGCTCATGCTATCATCCATAAAATTGCTTGCATTTCTGTCACTTTTACTTCCTCAGACAAAAGTTTCCTCACGCCAACTGACTTGCTATCCTGCAGAAATGTCTTTTCGTTACTTCTCTTTTTTTTTCATTAGCAGTTGACTTCATTAGGTTATTGGTAGATACTCATGTCTAGCTTACTTGTCCTACTTTTACGTGTGGGGTTATACTAAAAGTTATTTGTTTTATCTTCTTATTGCACAGATTACGATAATTATACTACTAATTGATGTTTTAATGACTGCAGCTCATATAAAAACATCAAAATTTGCAGATAAAATTCTGTCAGGGACCTGTGAAATTTGTTACTACCAAGAGGTTTGTAGTCTTCTTGTTTCCTCTCCTTTCTTTTCTTTGCAACATTGTTGGGACTTTTTCTTTCATCTAACAGTTTCTGTTTTCTGTCAAGCAGGGAATGAATAAGTTGCTCCAGTGTACCACTTGTGGTCAGCTTGCCCATCCAGCATGTTTAGACCCGCCTGTGGCACCTGCAAGAGCTGGAAAGTGGTCCTGCTACTCATGTGAACTGGAACCTAATGGGTAAGTCATAGCGGAACCATTACAGAGGTTCCCATATTATATATGAGCTTGCCTTGCCTTCACCATTGATGTACAGTACTTAACTCGTGTTTGTAATATTAATAAGGAGATGTTGCCAATGTGCCATAGCTAATGACTGCACTTTCATTTTAGTGAATTAGAATTATTACATTATGAGAATTATTAGTCCTAAATTACCCTATTGTTTTTGGTAAGATATCAATTTGAGTTTTTGACAGAAAACCCCCTTCCAGTTTCAGTTTCCTGACATCCTGCACCAGCAGTTTCAATTTTGACACATAACCCCATTGCAGTTTCTTTTTTGCTGACATCCCGCACCAGCAGTTTCAATTTTGACACATAACCCCACTGCAGTTTCTCTTTTGCTGACATGTCGTTGCGGGATGTCAGCAAAAGAGAAACTGCAGTGGGGTTATGTGTCAAAATTGAAACTGCTGGTGCTGGATGTCAGCAAAAAAAGAAACTGCAATGGGGTTATGTGTCAAAATTGGAACTGCTGGTGTGGGATGTCAGGAAACTGAAACTGCAAGGGGTTCTGTCGAAAGTCAATTTTGTAAATATATCCTGTCAATGAATAAAACCTTTCCCAAAAGGATGTTAATATAAATCTAGCTCATCATGGGTCAAACAAGATACTGCTGAATGAGATTGAAAAACTTTGAGGTGTTAGGTTCTTTCATTTGGAAGATTGCTTCCTCATGTGTTAATGTTACTCAGTCTCTTCTTTTAGTTTTCAGCTCAATATATGTTGGTTGTAAGGTGTGAATAGATGGTGAAACACTCGAGTTAACCAACATATCGTATTTTGTGTAGATGCTAAAATTCGTGAGTCTTAATATGTTTATAGGAACAAAGGATTCCCGGAAGGCAAGTCAAGCTTAATTGATAAACTTCGTTCGCTCGATCTTCCCAAAAATCCTTTGGATGACATAATTGATCAGGTAAATGGAGATGACTTTACTTTCTCTTTGTTGGCTTTCTTTTTTTCTAAAATAAAGTGTTCACTAGTTATGTATCTACATATTCAGCTTCTACTGTCTTTATATTTGGTAATCGAGTTCAATGTTGGTCAAGTGTTTCCCATTGAAACGCATCTCTCTTTACGGTAATTTATCTATTCCTCGTAATGTTTTTGCAGCTTGGTGGCCCAGATAAGGTTGCAGAAATTACAGGGAGGCGAAGCAGGCTTGTTAGGAATAGTTCTGGAGAAGGTGTTTCTTACCAGGCTCGAAACACGTGAGTTTAGCTTACCTCCTTTGTTTTTGTTGCTCTCTGAACTCCTTGGCTCATTTCCATTTCTTTCTTGTTTATGGAAATATGTAACTTAAAAGTTGTGATTGTATATAAGTGGCTAAAATTTTCCTTAATGCTTTAGCACGAAGGTCAGCAAAGATATGGTTAATATGCATGAGAAGCAGCAGTTTATGGACGGTAACAAGCTGATTGCTATTATTTCTGAGGCTGGGTCAGCTGGTGTTTCTCTGCAAGCTGATAGGAGGGCTGCAAATCAGGTACATTGATTGTGATGGTGTTTCATATCTCGGATCTCAGAAGTACATTGGTTGCTGATTTGTGTGTGTTTTCTCTATGGCAGAGAAGAAGAGTTCATTTAACACTAGAATTGCCTTGGAGCGCAGATAGAGCAATTCAACAGTTTGGAAGAACTCATCGGTCAAATCAAGCTTCTGCGCCCCAATATAGGTTGGTTTCAAATTCTAGTTTGTTTAGTGTGATAACTTGTACATCTAATCATGGTTATTAAGTACTCGTTAAGATGGTCGCCTGATTTGCAGCTGGATAGTTGAGCTGTAAGGACTGTAAATCTTCTTTTCTCTGTGAGGACAGTTGTTCTAAGCTCACTAAGCATATTTAGTTTAATGAATAATATTTTGGCTTAGTTACTTAATGCATACCCCCAGTATACCGAAACTAACACATTGCAACCTCCACTTCTAGAATAGGCTTATTGCATCCCCCATTTGTAAGAAATCCTATTTATTGAAACTGGTAATAATATATCCTAACACCATCTTTTAAGAAGGGCAAATGTGTCATTACAAATCTTTATTTAAGAGTCTTATGTGTTACTCTCAATAAACTGGGGGTCAGAATAAAAAAGAAATAAAATAGACGTTGATGAGTTGAAGACGAATATGAAGAAGAAGAGGAAGAAAAGGAGAAGAAGAAGAAGAAAGAGATGAATGCTTTGGGCGACGGCGGAGGTTGTGGGCGGGTACGACTTCTCTCCCTCCTACTTCCACATTCACTCTTCTCCTCTCTTCTCTCCCTCTCTTTCCCACTTCTAACCTTCTCCCTCTCGAAGATTTTTCTCCAAATCAAAAACCCTACCCGACGATGAACACTACAACAGCCTCCCCTCCCGCCTCCATTGCTCTTCTCCTCTATCCTCCCCCTCTTCTCTCGCTGTAACTTCTCTCCCTCTCCCTCTTCCTCTTGATGCTTTTGCCCCGAATTCGAAACCCTAGCAGTAAAGTATACATCACACGGAAGCTTGTGATTTTCCCCAAATTTTAACAGACAAGATAAGAAAAGAGATAACTTTACAAGTGAAGTACAGGGTACTGTGGTTTCATCAAGAAAAGAAGGGTATTGCGGTTTGGTGGAGGAAATCTTAAGTTTTTGTTTTCTTCTCGTCTGATTTGCGTATTCGGTGTTCTGGGTTTGCTCCGTTTCCGTCGCCGAGGTTTTCGCTAATTTCTCTGCTCCTTTTCCTATTCTTGTTCTGTAATCTTTTTGTGTATTCACTTCTGGTTTGGCTTGGAACTTGATTATTATGAACTATTTCTCATTGGTTTTCAATAACTCAGCTTTCAGTTTGGGGCTTTATGTTCTGTTTGACCCTAAATCTATTCAATTGGGCATTCTAATAGAATCTCTCTCCCTCTCGCCCCTTTTTCTCTATGCCTCTCTCTTCCGCTCTCTTCGAGTGGTTTTGCGATTCAGATTTAGTGGTGTTTGGGTGAGGGATGGGTTGGGCTAGAGACTGTTGGGTATTCGTAGGAATCTGGATTTCGAGTCGTAGGATTCTGGGTTTTGGGTGATGCATATTAGGCGATGGCCGAGGATGGGGATCGAATGAGACGGAGTTTCATTGAGAAGTGTTTGTAGATTTGGTTTATGGGGTTCGTGGGTGGTGTGAAGCCGTTTTGGGTGACCGGATTCTGAGTTGCAATGTGGCTGTGATAGTGGTTAATGACGGTGGTTGCGGTGGTGATGGTGATGGTGATGAACTGATGATGTTCTTAGTGTTCGTGCATGAGTACATGAAGGATTTTTTATTTACCAGTTTCAATAAGTAGGATTTCTTGAAAATGGGGGATGCAATAAGCCTATTGAAGAAGTGGAGGTTGCAATGTGTTAGTTTCGGTATACTGGGGGTATGCATTAAGTAATTAAGTCTAATATTTTTGGGTCTCCATTTATTTTATCTATCCTATCCATCTGAGTGTCATGAGCCTTGATTTACATATAAAATCATACGTTGTTATTGTTTGAGCAACTTATTTTAAATATGATGGATGCTAGTTTGAGAATCGTTAATTTATCATATTACTGACCGCTCTCTCTCTCTCGACTTAGAAAGTTAATATAACCAGTGAAGATCCAAAGTCTTATATTTTGAGTAATGTAGAATACATGGGAAGGTAGTAGTTAAGTGCGTACTGCAGCTGACACTTGGCTATCTTAAATCATTGATCTCCGTGTTTTATTCCGTTTGCTTTACAGGCTACTCTTTACTGATCTCGGAGGTGAGCGTCGGTTTGCAGCAACAGTTGCAAATAGATTGGAGTCGCTTGGAGCACTAACACAGGGTGATCGCAGGTTAGTTGTATTTTCTCATGTGTTTGGTAAGAATGAAGTCTTTGGGGTTACGAAAATATTTATCGGACCATTCAAATATATGTTGATTGCTCTTGTTTGTCTTTCAGGGCCGGGCCATCTCTGAGTGCTTATAACTACATCAGTAAATACGGCAGGGAGGCACTGATGATAGTTTATCTAGCCATCTTGGAGAGGGTTTTGTTCTATCTTCGTTTTGATTGTCTTAGTTCTTAATTAATCATTAACTCATATTAGGGCAATTTGTATCTTCCATTTTTGTTTCCGGGGTGAGGATGAGGGGATGATAATATTAGTTGTTGTATTTTACAGGCTCCTTTCGCCGTTGCACCTCCTGGCTGTTCTTTTCAGAACCCAGATTCTATTAAAGACTATATTGCAAGGGCAAGGACTGCTTTGGTTTCTGTTGGAATCATTACAGAATGTAATGGTAATATTTTTGGATTATTGTGTTGCTGCAATTTTTTCTGAAATAAATATAGCGCTCATTTATCTTTCTTTGAAGTGTTCCCTAAGAAGCATGGTCCCAACACCTTAACCAACATTGTTGGATTTGATGCTCCCACAATTCCGGGCTCGGTTGAGTACTTTTCGCTATTCAGTTGTTACGCAACATTGGTACCAATTATGTCGTCAGAATTTAGAAGACTTTTTCTAAATATAGAAGACTTCTTCTAAATACTATAGCTAACAAGCTTTCATACCCATTAGTGCTCGTGTAGCACCCCTCAACCTGAATTGGCATATTTAAATTGGTTTAACCGGTTACCCAGTTGGTATCAACTTCAATTTTTATGTGAGTGTGTGCAGTTACAGTGCAATTTATGTAATATGGTAGCAGCCTAGTCACGTATGTTCGCATCTTCAAAATCTACTTATACTTGTATTAAGAGCTCCCTTCTCAGTCCCAGCCTCTGAACACTCGGCACTCCTCTCCGTATTTAAGCAACCTCTCAAAGAATCTTGTTTCTGGTATTTTGCATAAAATTAATTCGGCTTAATTTGTCTGAATATTGTACTTTGGTTTAACCTAAGTCCTTTACTTGTCTTGCGCAGTTCGTTTTTTATATAGTGAATATGCTTCTCAGAGTGTGACTCTGGTTTGTTTCAATTGCTTAGGTGGGCAGAACAAATCTTTCGAACTCGAAGCTGACATGCAAAAAGTTGAACGTTTCCTCAATCGGCTCCTGGGAATGCCACCTGAAATTCAAAATAGGTCTGCAGATTTTCTGTATGCCAACCTTGTTCTTGTCCTATTCCTTTTGGTTTAGTTTCTGACAGTGAATTGTGTTGTTGTAACACAGCCTCTTTGAGTTGTTCGTCACAACCCTCGAGCATGTGATAAAGGATGCACGCTTACTAGGGACTTTTGACAAGGGTGTCATTGACTATAAAGCCAGATTTATCAAACTACGAGGGACTCCAAAGGTGAAGACTCTATTAAAACTCCAAAGAATTTCATAAGCATAAAAGCTGACCTTAATTTTTCTGCAGACTGTCTATGTTGACCGTACTTCTGGTGCCTCCGCAAAACTATATAGGTTCAAAGTGGATCGTGGAATAACATGGGAGGTAAAGCAGAAGAGTAAAACAAAGATGTAATCCAGAATATCCTGTTTCATTCTCCATAACTAACATCACGCTACTTTTGTACCTTGTGTGCTTTTGCAGACTGCATTTGCCTTGCTTGCTGAGAAACAAAATAGCGGAAGCAGTTCGCTTGATAATGGATTTTACGAGTCTGGTAAGGGGTGGATGGGAAGACGACATATCTTGTTAGCATATGAAAGGTATGAGTTAGCTTGGTTAGTTAATTTTGTTAGCTGCTTGAATTGTTGTTTAGTCCCACATTACAATAACTGTCAATTTTTTCTTCTAACCACCCATAGGTAGAATCCTTAATAGATAGTAATGCATCCTAGTGTTCCATTCGTCGCAGTAATGTTTAGTTGCCATTTCAAATCAACTGTAAGACAAAATATACTTATTGGTTTCAATTTTCAAAATTTGTTTTTGGGTTGTTCGTTTTTGTACATATCGTTTTTTTTTTCTTTTTTAGGAAAGTTTTTGTACATATCGTTGCTCCCTAAGTTTCGGAGTATAAGCCTTACCCAATTAGCCTTCTCATGCAATGACATCTGTATTCACAGATTGCTATTTGTGTAACACATGTTCCTAGCTACTAATTCAAAACTGTGCATAAACCTCAACTGGGCTTCTTTATTTTGGGATAAAGTTGCATATCAAAAAGGTTCACTTTCGCTGAGGTTACATCGAGGATCCAAGATTATATCTGTGCACTGTGGTGTATGTTATTTGCAGCGGATATAGTTTTGATTGATGAAACAAGGAGTCGGCTAAACAGTACGTTGGAATTTGGAGGGATGATTGAGAATAACATGATTTAGGATTAGTTGGATCTGGACAGAGTATATGGCGTATAACTTTAGTGATCATCGGACAGTAGAAGAGGTGCCAAAGAAGGATTATTTTAGACCATGATGCTGAGAGATAGACCATGATGCTGCCCATAGGATAAAAGCAGTGTGGACGAAGTGGAGGATAGCATCTGGATTGTTGTGGGACTGTAGAATCCCGGCCTAAGTTACCTGGAACGCGGATCGTTCCGGGTCGTGGAACGGGAACTGGATCGCAGAACCCCATACCCTATGGAATTCGGTTCGCCAAGGGTAGGCTTCTTTGGATACCTTTAGAGGAGTTTTACCAGTGTCCAGAAATCATTAAGTATTAAACTGCTCAATACATAAAATATTCAAAAGTCAATACTCTAAAAATAGATGTAACTTAACATATCTGAATCTTATGTTCCCTTCTACATAGATACTTTATGTGAAAATAGTAAACAAAACTGGGGTTGCCAAATTAAGCGATCTGGATCGCTGGTGTTCCACGTTTCGAAGGCTCGATCCAATTCGCAATTTGCATGGGTACGAGTGAATTGTGGTAACACTGATCCCGGCTGCTTTGATATAAGGAACGGAGTGTTGGGCGATGTAGAAAAAATATAATCAAAAAATGAGACTTGCAGAAAAGAGAGTAATTAGAAAATATAGGATACGCATTGACAAATCGACAGAATCGTTTGAGGTACTTCGGTCATGTGCATCGTAGGCCAATGGATGCTCCCCGGTTAGGAGAAGTGATACAGTTGAAATTGACGGTGGTGGACTAAGTACAGGGAAACAAAACAAACTTTGGTAGAGACAGTAAGACACGATTTTGTCAAAATTAAATTTAAGGGTGGAAATGAGCTTGGACGGAAGCAACTATTCATGCTTGATCCATGTAGCTGACCATCGAAAAAGCTTTTTATGGTTGGAGTGAACATTAATCCTTATCTGAAGTAGAATAGCCTAAGATTCTTGAAAATGAGAATGTTGGGATCGTTGTCTTTGGTAGTGATATCAAGGGCACCGGATCTATTGTGGATGTTCCTTCGAGAGGGGATTTTGTCACACTTTACTACATACAGTATAACAGTACAGCCTATTTCATGTTGGCCAGGCAGCATAGTCGACAGTGAGCCTTGAGAACGTCTATCTATTGCACTCCAGGTTCAGCTCCTTTGCTGGCTCACCAGGTTTGCAATATCCAGGTCAATGGGCTGGGGCCGGGTCAAGCAATAAGGACCGAATTCAGTAAACCCGGACCAGAACCGAACCGTGAAAAAAACTGACCCAAGGTTCAAGACCCATTAGCAACCCTGAACCATCCGTCATGGCGTAGACCCAACAGGCCAAATTTAGACCCAGTCTAAGAAGTCTTAGCCGCAGTTCGAGTGATCTTTCATGGCTGCAAGCTCTTCGTCTGTTACAGTGGCTCGAATCGGCAAATGAACACCCCATCAACACGATCCCCTCATGCTAGAGAGAGAGAGAGACGAGGACGGGAGAGAAATACCAAGAGAGTTATGGGGACGGTGGAGAGAAAGATCAAACCGTAAATGTGTGCGTGTGAGAGAGAGAGAGAGAGATAGTTACGAGGACGGGAGAGAATTGCCAAGAGAGTTATGGGGACGGTGGAGAGAAAGTTCAAACCATAAATGTGTGTGTGTGTGTGTGTGTGTGTGTGTGTGTGTGTGTGTGAGAGAGAGAGAGAGAGAGAGAGAGAGAGAGAGAGACTAGTTGACTACATTACGTCATGGGTTGTGGTTCGGGTTGGGGTCAAAACCAACCCATTGACAACTCTAATCTGAAGTTACTCATTTACTTCGATATTTTTGTTATTGTTTGTTGTTCTTTCTGCCGAATTCTCTAACTTCACACATTTGTTATAATATACTTTACAATGCTATTAATGGCTGCACTGCTATCCTTTTATTGATTCTTCTTCTTTTTTTTTTTTTTTGCTTAAGTTCTACATCTGGAATGTACAAGATACATCGCCCTTATGAAGAGACAGCAGGGTATGAAAATCTTCGTAGAGATTCAAGAAGTAGTTAGCTTGTGAAGGCTACTAGATGTTCTTATTTTTCACTTGATTTCACAGTGAGATGTCTCTAAAGGAGTTACAAAGAAAGTACACGAAAATTGAACATTTGGAAAGAGCGCAAACTGGTTGGGAAGATGAACATACTGTCTCGTCTAAGCAGGTAAGTAGAATCGTGTACACACTTATATTTATGGGGAGACAACCTTAGATGACGAGTTGACAAATCACATCTATTTTTAATTTCTTTTTTATTTTGAAAATTGCTGGTAAATTCCTTAGGTGTCAGTTATTTATTTGAGCAACAGTTTAATCATTTGATCTATTGGATGTGAAGTATGCCTGCTGGTAACAACACCTTAATGCACATCTCTCTGATATTTTGATGGTTTGCCTTGACGTGCAGTGCGTGCATGGGCCAAACTGTAAGAATGCGAAATTTTGTACCAATGGCAGAAGGCTACGGAAAGTCTTTGTTCTGGGTGGTGTAATTATTCCTGTTTGGAATATTGTGCAGACAACTCTTGATAAACAGGTAAATCTTGTCAGTGATTCTGCTACCCCATATATTTTTAAGATGTTTAGGACGAGGCTGCAAAGCTCCATTGTGCCTGTGCCATGTATTCTTTGGTTGTTGTTTGTGTTTATATTGACATTGATATCGCCTGACTGGTAGAAATCAGGCTTTTTGGTTAATTTACGCTAATTTTCCTTCTGCTGCCCTTTAATTTTTTGTAAAGTATGTGTGTGTGTGGTATCATGATCAAAATTGGATGAAATTCTCCAGGTAGTCAAAGGCAACAGACGCCTTCAGGTTATGCATATAGAGACAACCGATGGAACTCTGCGACTTGTTGGGTTTCGTATCCCACATACAGCAGTCAAATCCTTGCGTAAAGGTCTCTCTCTCTCTCTCTCTCTCTCTCTCTCTCTCTCTCTCTCTCTCTCTCTCTCTCTCTCTCTCTCTCTCTCTCTCGTATTGTCCGATCTCATATTTTCTATCAACTCACTGGCAGCTATGAAATGGGTGCAAGAGGTCGCGGACGACAGTTGAAAAGAAGCTGTGGATGCCACTTTTGTAGTATACTATCTTTTAGCTGACTTCTGAATGCTACCATTTAACTGTATATATAGGTTGATGTTTTCTGGCATATTTTTGGTATAGCATAGGAGGTTGCTAACTTTTAACTGTATAGGTTGATGTTTTCTGGCATTGCTATATTTATGTTTAGTATAGGCAAATAGTCGTAAGGTAAGTGCAGTAGATAGAGTTCATAGACAATTTGTATTACAAACAATTTTTCAAATCAATACTGTAGTTCCTGTTTTTGAGGCATGGTGCACATTTTATGTCATTAAAATACAGTGGGTAATTGAAGGCTATATTAGCAGTAATGTAGTAGTGATATAGTAATACAATAACGCATTGCCCATGTTGCCGTTAAGAAAACGGAACTCCGTTAGTAATTGAAGGCTATTGGGCATAAAATGCAAATTGCAATGGTTTTTTGGAGAAATTGAAATGCTGGAGGTTAGGGTCACAACTGATAAAGTGCATAGAAGTTTAGGGGCATTTGGCCTATATTCTTTATTTGGTGTAGTTGATGAAGTTCATGGACAATTTGTATTACAAACAGTTTTTCAAATGAGTATATAGTTTCGGCTATTTTCAAGGTCTAAGTGGTGATTTGTTGGTGGGTTGTAAGGGTTTCTTGATAGCAGGACGTAAATTATGGAACCAGCCAAGTTCCTCCACCGTTAAAATTCAATTCCAATTTGTCACATCCGCCCATGGAGTTTGTGTAACAGTAATAGAAAATGTACTAAAGTTGGTGTCCGTGACGGAGTACATATATTACATCTCCCATTTTTTTAATTTCGAGTTTCTTTCTTATAGCAAAGGTTTGTGAATATTGGCGCTATTATTAGAGGAGTAGTTTATTCAATTCGCTCTATGCGTCACTAAAAATATAGAAGATGAATGAAATGGTTACGAGGGCATTTTGATAGTTGTTCCGCATTTATGGGTTTAAAAGTCATGGTGGTCATCTGTGACGATTGTTAATGGTGGTTGTCATTCTTGAATCAGAGGCGTTGTGGTGGCTGCTGGTGGAAAAGGTTGATCAACTCCGGTTTAGGAGTTATATGTGAACTGATATTGGACTGTTTTCGGATGAGTTATCATAAGTTTGAGCATGTTTTAGCCAACAAAACCAGCTTATTCTACCAAAGAGAAATTTGAGCTTAATTGTGAAATCCGGGCGTTTTCATGCATAATTTGATGTAATTTGATAAAAAAATAATCGCTTGGTATGGTTGTTCATGTTTTCTTGACAGAAACGGATGCTTGGTGGGTTGATTTGAGGCATGAAACGAACTTCGGAAACAAAGAAACACTCAAGCGGCGTGTAGAGAAGCAAAGTTGGAGAAGCTAGAACTGAACTCTTTTCATGATATCTGGATATGTACAAGGAATTTTGGAGTAAGACCGGTGGGAAATGAAAGTTAACTTCAAGAGCTTTCCAACGATAGGTCACGGAGCCAAAACAAAGTTTGGATGAGAGAGATATGGCCTTGCGAAGTTGAAGCAGTCTGCTGCCTGCGTAGCTAGGCAGCAACTACGTAGACAGAGAGCAAAAATGTGATTTTTTGGCCTCTGTTGAAGAGAAGTGGCCACTGTCTGCAGTAACTACGCAACAACTACGCAGCAAATACGCAGGAAAGAGGGGCAAAATTGGCAAGGCATGACAGTCCAAGTCACTGTTTGAGTAGCTGCATGCGTAGCTATGCAGCAACTACGCAAGCAGTGAGGAAAAGAAGAGAGAAGAAGAAAAGACAAGGCTAGAAGGCCATGTTTGCGTAGCTACGCAGCAACTACGTAGGCAGGAAGAAAATTGCAGTTTGGGAAGCTGACAGGCGACTATCTGCGTAGCTACGCAGCATACGCAGGCAGTGCAGAATTCTGAGGCGGTTTGGACAGTGGCAGTTTCGTAATATCAGACAGTCTTTTTGGAAATGTCTCAACACTATATAAATAAACGTCCATAGCTCGCTTTTGACACACAACAACACACAAGGAGAAGTCTAAGCATCCTCGGAGATCACGGAAGCGCAGATCTAGAATTCAAGGCACTCGTTTGATCTCATACTCTCTTTTATTTCCGAACTTTGTTATTTAATGATGTAACCTAGTGGCTAAACTTTTTACCTAGGTTCTAGGGGTTTCGTATCCACTACTTAGATCTGTTTTGACTATGGATTCATGATCTTAGGATCTTAATGTCAGCAGTTTTATTTGTTACTTATGTCTTTGATTTTTGTTTATGCATGCTTGACCTGATCACCCAGAAAATTGCTACAAACTCAACCCGGTACACGAGAGTGACTGGTTAGGATCAGGAATAGAAGACATAATTTAGCACCTTACCCTGATGGACCAAAAGTGTAACACTCCGCTGATCCGGCTCGGTAGAGACCGGGAGAGTGCTACTTGAATAGCGGAAATCGAGAACATTACATCCCATAAAAGTTAAAAAACAAGTTGTTACATTATCGTATTTATGCTACAATACATGCTACAACATTAGGATACTGATTTTTAAACTAGTGCTCTCATCGTAAAGTGATGATGTGTGACAATCTACGTGTGTCTCGAATCCCGCTACTCCATAATCCCAGCTCCTAGACCTGCGGGGGAATGAAACAAAGACCGCAGTTTTTCCAAAGTCAGCAAGAAATGCTGAGTGAGTTACACCTTAGCATGTAAAAACAGGAAAGGTTACGAAAGGCTACAGGGTCACGTGTTAAATAAATAAGAGTAGCAGAGTACGAGTATAACAACTATTTCATGAATAAAGCAACAACGTTAACAAGTATCGATTGATTCTCACGTAATGAATCCGTTTACCACGATGTCCCAATAAAATTTCGGATACGTCAAAAGTTTCCAATTTGTATCTTTCACGTGTGGCAAGACCTGTTCAGAACGTGGCATAAATATAATTGTTCTCAAACGTAGTAATCGTATTATTATTGATTTAACACTACCCGGGTAGACCAGTGACCACAATCAGACATTCTAGACCTTAAGTGTTGCAACACCCCCCTAAGAGCGTCAATCAAAGGAGTGGTATCTAGAAGCAGTACTCCAGCCTGCGGCGAAGGAGTCGGGGTGCACGTAGTGCCATATCTTTAGGGACCAAAGCCCAGGGAATCATCACCCGTAATAAGCAATATAACTGGTTCCGGTACATGCTAATCATTTTATTCCGGGGATCGAACCCGAATATCTCTTTAGGGACTAAGCCCAGGGAATCATCACCCAACACAAGTAACTCCGGGGATCGAACCCGATTATCTCTTTAGGGACTAAGCCCAGGGAATCATCACCCAATATATGTATCTCCGGGGATCGAACCCGGTTATCTTTTTAGGGACTAAGCCCAGGGAATCATCACCCAAATATAAGTAACTACGGGGATCGAACCCGATTATCTCTTTAGGGACTAAGCCCAGGGAATCATCACCCAATATAAGTAATATCACTGGTTCGTATAGATTATGTTATTACTGATTTCTGATCAAGTGTGACAATTATTCCAAGCTCAATTAATATTTCGAAGATTCGAAAACAATTAAAACGCATCTATCAAGTAAGGTATGAAACACGACAACCATTTTTCAATTAAGTAGTGGACACAAAATAAGCTGGCACGCAAGGCTAAGATTGTAGAACTCACAAATATATTTTGAGACAGAAAATATAAATCACATTTTGACACTAAGTGAGCTAGGCAATCGAGGCTAAGCATATAACTCACCTGATCCAATAGCAATTATCGCAATAAAGCTCATATGAACGGTTGTAGTCCTCGTTTGTGAACCCGTCGCCTACAATTACCAATTTTCTAATTACAACAACAATACTTCTAAATAAATGATAGCGCTAGCGCTATACGCGGCTAGGTCGATACTAAGTCCAACTCTCACGGTTCCCCAAAACTCGTCTCAAGTTAAATTTCCATAAATATACAAGGAAGTATTTTGAAGAATGAGTTAAATAATCGAAACAATCTCATAGAAATCTTTCTTAAATCAAGCAAATCATATTTAAAAACTATTTAATATTATAACTATAATTTCTATCAAATTGAAAGACTAATATAATTAACAAAGAGATGTTTTAACTAGAAAATTGTTTTTGGATACCATGATATTTAATTAAACATCGATATTTCTTGATAATGAGATTTGTGAACAAATACTTAGAAAACACTATTTATAAACTCAAAGTGATGTCTTATATACATGGATGGTGTTATTAGTTTATTTTCAAGAAAATAATGAATTACCCAAGGTGTAATCTTACTAGTAAAGTAATTATCTTACTTGTCAAGAAATCAAAAATTGTAACAACTAATTTCCAATGTATAAAAATTAACATATTATTTATGTTATAAAGATATTTCCATCATTTATTTAGAATAGTAATATTATGAACAATATAGAACAAAAATGTAGTTATATAATGAAGTTTAGGTAAAAGACAGGGGGCTCCCCAAGAAAAATCACCACTTTAAATAACCAGTTTCAGTTCTAGTACTTTATACCCTCATAGTTTCTGAAACGACACTTTAACCCCCAAACATGAACACACTCAAATTCACCGATCAAAGCACGAATTCAAGGCCTATAGACATGATTTCGATTACTAAAAACAACTATTAGGGGGATTTAGAGCATACCCACGCCAAATTTCGCGAGAAATGGTCAAGAAACGAGACGGGTCGAAGCGCCGAAAAAGTCGCCGGAGTTGGAACTCGACCGGAGCTTCTCCGGTTGTTCTTGGCCTCGGTTGAGGCCTCCTCAATCTCGGTCGGACCTCTAGGACGCGATAGGTGAGAGGTCGTGGGTGCCGCTGGTTTGAGGTTGCCGAAGCTCTCGCCGGAAAAAATGGAGCTCCGGCGGCGGCTTCGGCTTCCTTTGGTACGCTAGCTGCTTGTTGTTGCTTCTGCTTGTCTTCGGGTCGCTGTAGAGGGTGGGATGATGATCAGAGAGGTCGAGAGAGAGAGATAGAGGGGTAGAAATAGGTGGTGGCGATGATGGGTCTTCTCGGTGGTTCTCCGGCGGTGGCAGCGGCAGTGGGTTGCGGCTGCTTTCTGCTGCTGCTGCTGATGGTTGGTGACCGAGGGAAAGAGAGGGAGATGGTGGTGGAGGAGAGCAGAGAGAGATGGTGGTGATTTTGTGGTGTTCCGTTGGTGGGTCTCCGGCGGTGGCAGGGGCCATTGTTGCCGCTGCTGTTGCTGCCCTTGTTCTTCAGAGAGACAGAGAGGCAGAAAGAGAGATAAGAGAGACAGAGAGGTGAGGGAGATGGCGGAGAGGGTGACAGAGTCCGGTGGTGACGGTGGAAGTGGCGCTGGTGTTCTTGTTGGTGATGGTGGTGGTGGGTTTCTTTCGGCAAAAGTAGAGGAGGGAGAGAGAGAGATGGAGGAGGAGACGAGATGAGGGTGGCTGGTGGTGGTGGTCGTGGTGTTGCTGTCGGGGGTGTGAAGAACAAGAAGAAGATGAAGGGGAATAAATAGAATAAGAAGGTGATGAAGGAGAGAGAGAGAGGAATAAAAAAAACAAACCATATGTTGGGGAACACAAATTGGCAGAGGGTGGAAGTGTTGGAGAAAGCATTTCTTTTTCTCTTCTCTCACAATATTATTTTAATACAAAAAGAGAAAGGGAGATAGGACTAGCCTGAGCATTTGGCCAACTGTTACCAGTTTTGACCGAGGCTGTAAGGATAAGTCATGAACCCTATCAGCCTTTAAAAAAGGGAATGCATATCTAGGTAGCCCGACAGGACCCAAAAATCTGTAGAATCGTGACAGTGTGTAGGAACTGGGAGGGGACTAAACCAATGGTAACGTGGCACAAATGAACTGACTGTTGTGTGTTTTCATATAAAAAAGAACGAAAATATGGAGAAATCCTAGGGGTTCCTGGTATCTAGTATCTCAAATCCGAGATTTACAACCTTAAGAATTATTCAGAAAAATTTCACAAAAACATTTACTTTCCAGTTTTTACTTTCAGAACTTCGTTCGTAATCATAAACTCAACTAATTCCTCATTTTTACACTCTACTTCTTAAAACTGATTACTTGAGAAAATTTGCAAAATTTCTCGTGGGATCGATAATCTGAGTTGAAAGTACTCTCTACATTACTTGATTCGTATACTTGCGAATAGCACGCTAATTTGCGCATCAGAGGTATCACCGGCGATGGAGGTTCCACGGTGATGAGAGAGGGAGAGATAAATTTTAGAATTTGCGAAGGGAAAAGAAGGTATTATCGTCGGTAATACAGTTATCATCAGCATATCTCTCTCTGTTAAGAAAGGGGTGACTTTTGCTATTTTCTGAACAACGATACTAATTTTTATAATTTTGCATGAACTGAAGGGTAATCATGTAGTTTTATCCTAAAAAGTAAAGGTCCGTCCAATTGAAGGCTAATAATGTCAATATAAAACCACGAAGAGTGCTCTGTAAGCCATTTTCATCACTATTTCATCTGAACTCCTAAAACCATCTTTGCTAGAGAACGAGACTGCAGATCTAGGTAGCCCGACATGACCCGAAGATATGTAGAATCGTGACCGTGTGTAGGAACTGAGAGGGGACTACACCAACGATAACGTGGCACAAATAAACTGACTACTATGTGCTTTCATATAAAAAAGAATGAAAATCTAGAGAAACACTAGGGGATCCTAGAATCTAGTAGTATCTCAAACCCTAGATTTACAACCTTAATAATTATTCAGAAAAATTTCACAATTTACTTTTCAATTTTTACTTTCAGTACTTAGTTTGTAATCATAAACTCAACCAATTCCTCATTTTTTTCCACAATGCTTCTTAAAACTGATTACTTGAGAAAACCTGCATAAGTACTCGTGGGATCGATAATCTGAGTTTAAAATACTCTATATATTACTTTATTCGTATACTTGCAAATAGCACGCTAATTTCCGCATCAGAGGTATCGCCGGCAATTGAGGTTCCACGGTGATGAGAGAGGGAGAGATAAATTTTAGAATCTGCGAAGGGCAAAGAAGGTATTGTCGTCGGTAATACATTTATCATCAGCGTATCTCCGTCTGTTAGGAAAGGGAGTGATGCTATCTTCTAAACAAAGATACTATTTCTTATGATTTCGCGTGAACTGAAGGGTGATCATGTTGTTTTATCCTAAAAAGTAAAGGTTCGTCCAATTGAAGGCTAAAAATATCAATATGAAACCCGGAAGAGTGCTCTGTAAGCCATTTTCATCACTATTTCATCCGAACTCCTAAACCCTCTTTGCTGGAGAATTAAGGAATGGTGTGATACCCCGATTTTATACAAGAGGGTAATTTAATAATTTTGATAGAGTTTGGGGTTTCAGATGTTACAATCATATTAAATTATGAAATGGGGAGGTAGTTGTAGTTTGAGAAAACATAAACTAGTTCATTAAATATTTTGATTGGGGTAAGTTCTTGTACTTAAAGGTCCTAAGGGGTTGTAGTTGTCTTTTAATAACTTAAAGTATGCAAACATTTCACATACACTTAGTTAATTAGAACCCTTCTCTTGAAATTTTGTCCTCTTAAACGCCTTAAAAGAAAACATTTTTTTCACCCAACACCTTGGTTGTAAATATTTTCACCAAAACACCTCATCATCTTCCACATAACCCCCCTCCTGGAGAAAATGTCTCTACACTTGTTCTTCTTTTAATCCTCCACGTGCCCCCACAAAACACCTGTCCAACTACTTCATTTCTCGTCATCCCACGTAACCCTCCTCAAAGTTATGATTCATCCCCTATTTTCCCTATATATCCAACACAAACAACAACAAACACCATCACCAAAAACCTTGATCACCACCTACGGCAACACCACCACCACCACTTCTCTTCAATTCTCTACAAGAACAACATGATCTCTATCCCCACCTCCCTCAACCTCTCTATCTCCCTCTACCGAGAAGATAACGAAGCACCGGCGGCGTAGGCCGCAACCTACAACACCGCCGCCGCCATTAACGGCGGCAACGAGCTCCACCACTGAGACACCGGTGACACCCATCCCTCAACGTATGTTCCTCCACGTTCTTGAGCCTCCAAGGACCCCGTAGAGCCACTCAAACGCAGCCAAGGTCGCTAGAATCACTGGCGTCCATCACCAGCACCGAACCCACCGACGGGAGACCCGACCCAACTCACTCCTCGACCATTTTTCTTCATTTTCCGTGTGGTTAAGCTCTAAACCCACTCATAGTTCGTTTATGATCATCAAAACCGAGTCTTGATAGCTAGAATTTATGTTGGGTGGACTTATGTATGAAGAAGATGGCAAGTTTGGGGGTTGTTCATGCATGATATGAAACTTTGGGGGGAGCTAGGTGTAATTTACCTAAGAGAATAAGTGCATCATATTAATTAAACTAAATAACATGTGGGGGTGCTTAATGTATTTTCTAAAATCATGAGGGAGGTAAGTGTCTTTTATTATCAGTTATATCGACTGAAAAATATGAAATTGCAGTTTTTGTTACCGAATTGTTAACTGATGTTTTATTACTAATTATAATTACTTATTTACTCATATAAGTCGCCTAAATAATCATATTTGAATATATATACTTACATACTATTTAGGGGTAAAAAGTGTCATTTCCTAAACTAATTAAGTTGTTGAGGTTAACTAAAAGTGCCAATTCATAAAAATTTGGTGATCTTCTTATAGTTTACACAATCTAATTTTATAAATAAACTTAATATTTTTTTAACAATTAAAATTAGTATTTTATAGTTTCATGTATAACACACACACACACACACACACACACACACACACACACACACACACACACACACACACATATAACTACATATTCTTGTAGAATCTTTTAAGAACGGGACATTTGTGCAATTTGGCTATGTTACTCTTATATAAGAATAATCTTTTTATCTACAACTTTACAAGTATTTGGTGAATGAGATATTTAGTTACCAAATAATACATTGGTTGGTTTAATAATTATGTACAATTACTCTAGTAATATAAGTCACAAGATGATGTTTTTATAACTTAAAAACTTGTCACAGTTAAATAGCTATAAGTCATTTTTATGCGAAAGTCTATGAAGAAGTATTGTTTTAGAAATTTTCTAAATAAGGAATAATTGTGCTATTTATTAGATTAAATTAAATTATTTTGTGAGATGTTATTGTTTAGTTGCAAATACTTATAATTATAGGGGTTATGTCTAGTGGTGTGCCTAATTGAACAAGAGTTTTTCTATATAAAAATATTTTATAATCATTTATCTAGATATTATAAATTTTCTCTTATTCATAAGGAAATAAAAAGCACATCTCTTATAATTTTCTTGAAATTTAATTTAATAAACATAGTAAGGATTCTGGGGCTGTCTTGAAAATAGAATAAGAAGTTTTACCCAATGATTAGGACATTCATCGCATACTTGCATCATACGTGCTAGTTGAAATTGATGATTTATTAGGAATTATAATTTGTAGGTGACGAGTTCGTAGACGAAGGCAACGTCTATCTGTAGGAGCTAATTCTTGATATTTGATGTTGCTACTAGAGGTGAGTAAACATGTCAGGCTTAGAGCCCTACCTTCATTAGTGTCGTAAATATGATTGTATTACATCTTGTCTCAAAATGAACAATTTCCTTTTTGTTTCTTACTTGAAAGCTTGCTTACTTATCAACGAATGATTTTGAACTCTCACATGAAATGTATAACGCATAAAAACGTAAAGTGGAAGAGTTGTGTGGCGGAACATTTATTTAGATAATTTGGATACTTATACGGTTAACTCGGCCGCACTTTGCCACGGGGTGGCTCCTTTTACTCACTCCTTCTGGAAGCAAGAACCCTTTAGGGGGTTGTCGACACTTAAGGTATTAGTAGTTTGGTTTATGGGATATTATGTGATGAAATATGTTGGTTATTCCCCACCACAACAAAATAAAAAATTTTGACATGTGAATAATAAAATTAATTTTGATCGTGGACTTTCCTTAATTGGGGCAACATTATGGATTGGGAAAGTTTCCTTGGATATATATATATATATATATATATATATGATTTGAGAATACGTTCCTGAAAATAAAAGATGAAATAAAGAGTTGGAAAATGTATTTCTTTTCATACCCGAGAACGTATTTGTTTGCTTCTTCAATATTATCCTTGTTTAATAAATCAAAATGCCTCTTATCCAGTTTACACGTTTGGGTGTTTGCTTGCTCAGCAATTCTTACTGAATTTGGAAAAACTGGGATCTTTGTTACATCCCCCGCAGGTCTAGGTGAAGGGAGCTCGGCGTAAGGGGATCGCGGAATCATGTACTACCTCCGTTTGTTCTTTTAGCACCGGTTTGACTTTTTGACTCGTATCTGCGTCATTTTGACCGGGTGATTTAGATGGCAAAACAATACGATTTTTTGACAATTTTTTCACCGTGTTATAGAACAACTTTTACACTAAAATACCATTCAAAATTTATCAAAAAATTGCATCGTTTTGCTACCCAAATCACCGGGTCAAAGTGACCCAGTGAATAGTGGTAAAAGGCAAACCGTTGTGATAGAGAAGAAACGGAGGTAGTAATGTTTAGTAGTAGTATTAAGTAAGCCGAACTCTTAGTCACCTTCTGTAATAGTATGTCGAATTTTCTGTTGAGACAGTTCATGAGTTGTAATATATATAATTATGTTGGTGTTTGTTCTTGTTTACCATTGTCTTCCCGTGTCCGGGAGCGATCTCGAGTGCCGAGTGGCATTCACGTATTTCTCCTCCGATGAAATACGGGGTGTCACATGTCGTATCAGAGCGGACAATCAAAAAAGGAAATAAAACATTTAGGGTTATATAAAATGAAATTAGGGCAAGAAAATATAAAATCTGGCAAGCCGATTGGGTTACATGTAGGCTCATCCTTATTGCGTCCCACCCACCCGCGACCTTTTTGTTTCTTGCGACATAAATTTTGGTGACCTGCTAGTACATGCATTGACTGGTTTGATTATGGGATGTTTTTCCGATATTTCCCTGCTTGAGTTTCCTTTGGACTTACGTCACTTCCATGGAAGATATAAGGATTTGAAAGTATTTGAAATTTCGAGGAAGGAATAGAGAAATAAAATGAGCTATGTGCTAAATGACATATGCTTTAATCTTTATGCGTTAGGAAACAATTCATGTGTAATATTCGTGGTATACGAAGGAACATGTGTGCATTTCATCATTCTAAGTTTATTACCCCGTGTTAGGATAAGCAATGATACAATAGGTGATGAATATGACTGATATACCACTGCGACACTACACCAGGATAGCTCAACAAGAACACATGGCACAGAACACCAATAGCATGGAGCAATTTTTCACCCAGATGATTCAAGTGATGAACATTAACGAAGCTCATGGAGGACATAACTGGGCCAAGAAGGTAGCAGACATGAAACCGCCGAGTTTCATGGGAAATGAAGAACCTGTTGAGCTGGAATACTGAATCATGGAAATGGACAAAGTCCTAGAGTATGTGGAATGCGCTGAAGATCGAAAGGTCAACTGTGTAGTATTCTATCTGAAAAGTGATTCCAATTTTTGGTGGAGATGTTGGAATAGATACCCTAGGCAATCTTATTTAGTATAAATAATATTTGGCTATAATATTCATTGTATTATTTATGGAGATATTTAATATATGAAGTCCTTAGATTTGAAAATGTGTTGTTTATCTTAAATATCCCTAGTCCATTATACTGATTAACAGGACGATCATCTATAGACTAATATGGGTTGGATGGGTATGGAGGTATCACGATCCAACACATGGGTATGCATTAAGGGTAATGGCATACTGGATTGACCAACTTACGAGAAGGCTACATAAAAGTTATGTAAAGTCACAAGTGCTTCTCGTAGTGACAACGATATTGTCATCCTTAGACTTGAAGTCACTAGATACTATAGTTGTGGAGTATTGTATTTTGATAGCGTCAAACGTTACACCGTAACTGGGTAGCAATAAAGGCACATATCGGACACAATATGAAGGAAGCTTAGAGATCGTAGTGATGTAGAAAGAATTTTTCCCTCCCACATAGCGGGAGCAAATATCCACGGCCACTCGAGGGATAGTGCTTGTAGAATGTCTGGCCAGACTCAGATAAATCAATATGGGATATTGATGTTATCTGCACGGATAATGTTGGAAATATGCCCTAGAGGCAATCTATTTCTTGTGGCATTTATGGATTTACGATTCATTATGTTATCAATATAGAAATATGCTAACATGAATGAAGTTCTTAGAATATAAATGTTATATTCTTAAATATCCCTAGTTAACTATATTGATTAACAGGAAGATCAACTATAGACTAGTATGGGGTGGGATTGATATGGACATATCACGATCCAACACATGGGTATGCATTAGGGGTAATGGCATACTGGTTTGACCCATCTCCGAGAAGGCTACATACAAGTTATGTAAAGTCACGAGTGCTTCTCGCGATGACATCGGTATTGTCATCGTTAGACTTAAAGTCACTAGATCATCTAGTTGTAGAATATTGTGTCTTGGTAGCGTTAAACGCTACACCGTGACTGGGTAGACATAAAGGCGCGTACCAGACCCAATATGAAGCAAGCTTAGAGATCGTAGTTTATGTAGATAGAACTTGTCCCTCTCACATAACGGGAGCAAATATCCGCGGCCACTCGAGGGATAGTGCTTATAAAATGTCTGGGTAGACTCAGATAAATCAATATGGGATATTGATGTTATCTACACGGATAAGGCTATTCCCATGATCGAGAAACTATTGATTGGATATACGAGTGTGACTTGTATGTCTCGTGTCCAATCCGGATATAGAAACAAAGGGATGAGACAATACTTGCACAAGGTTTGTTGGATGACTATTCTATTAGTTGGCTAGAATGGATGTCTTGCTAGAGACCGCTCCATATTAGCAAATTGTTACTACCAATTAGATAGAACCTATGGGGTCACACGCCCAATAGGGTTGAACTAGATTTGGGATGGATCACTTTGCAACAACTTGCAAACTTAGTAGGACTCATTTGCAAGAGGGACTAATCCGAACTTGAGTAGGATTAGGAAGGGCCTTTAGGTAGTCAAAGAGTTGTTGGACTATATAAAGGATGCTCCTAGCTTCCTTCCTACACTAATGCTCATAACATAAGTTGAGTAGGAGAGAAGCAAGGAGAGAGAGAGAGCAAGACAACACCCAAGGCCGAAGCCCTAGGTGTCGTCCGCCCCCTACCCCGTCGGACAAAAGAGAGAAGGCCGAAGCCTCTCTTTGGTCTCTGTTGCGTGATTTCTTCGTCCTCATCCTCCGTTCCTATCTAGCACAAGGAGAAGGAAGATATAGATCTCAACTCTAGGCATGGATCAACCGTAGAGACGTGACAATATTCACGTTACAAGTCATCACAGGAGACCCCTAAGGTATGTGACACGAATCCTTTACTATCGTTATGAATTCTCTTCCTGTGATCCTTGGAGGGTCTTGAATGGATAATTATTTGTTTATTCCGTTGCGTATCCATGATCAAAACCCTATATATAAGGCTATTCTCAAGATCGAGAAACAGTGGGGATTGGATATACGAGTGTGACTTGTATGTCTCGTGTCCAATCCGGATATGGGGTTAAACGGATGAGACAATATAGTCACAAGATTTGTCGGATTAGTGACAATTTTATTAGTTGGATGGCATGGATGTGTTGCTAGACAACGCTCCATGTTAGTAAATAGTTACTACCAAATAAGTAGAAACCTATGGGGTCACACACCATATGGATTAAACTAGATATGGGAATTTATTAATATGGAAGGATCAATACGCAATCACATGCAAACTTGGGGTGAGTTTGGTAGAATGGTTTCTGGTGGAAAAATTGGTTTCTAGATTGTGGTGGATTTTATTTTTTTTGGTTTTTAATCTAGATTCCGTTTAAACCAGTGTGTTTGGC
This sequence comes from Linanthus parryae, assembly GCA_023055425.1. Classification (NCBI taxonomy): domain Eukaryota; kingdom Viridiplantae; phylum Streptophyta; class Magnoliopsida; order Ericales; family Polemoniaceae; genus Linanthus; species Linanthus parryae. The sequence continues at coordinate 118,280,749 of JALGPY010000004.1, read as the reverse complement.
AGTGGTTTTTAAACTAGATTAAAAACTGAAGAAATGTGTTTGGTAGTGTTTTTAAACTAGATGATGTAGATTAAATGACAAATATACCCTCCCCTTGTATTTTTCATTTACAGATTCAAGAAGAACAAATGCAATGTAAAAAGTTCACAATTTCGTGAGATTCAACTATTTCATGAAAGTAACAATTTGAAGAAGAAATTAATGGTATTGTGACATCTAAAAAATCAAATTTTCCAACTTGGGTTCAACAGAAGGCTAACGATTTCATGAAATTTTGTTCACCGCAAAAGTTCAAGACTTGTTTCATGAAATTAAAGTGTGAGCAAGTTTGGGGTCATATACTTGAATTGCTTAGTGTTAGAATAGGATAAACACATTCCTAAAAAAAATGATAAACACACAATTAACATAAAAATAATAACACCTAAGTGAATAAGTCTGATAAAGAGAGTGACCTAATGATACACTTGGAAATATACAGAAACTGTGAGGGTAATATGGACTTAGCAAGAAGAGGAAAGAAACTAGAAAAAAACCACCAAAACATGGTTTTTTATACACCCCAAAAGCTGAAAAGAACCAGCTTAAATCCAGTTTTTAAACTACCCTAAACAAACACTTTAGAGAAACCAAATTTTGGAAAAACTAAAAAAAAATGTTTTACCAAACGCATCCTTAGTAGGACTAATTTGCAATGTGGACTAATCCGTGTATGGACATGATTAGTACAGGGGCCTTTAGGTAGTTAACAAGGAGTTGTTGGACTATATAAAGGACTCTCCTAGCATACTCTTACAACTAATGCTCATAACATAGTCTTATTAGGAGAGAGAAAAGCAAAGAGATGGAACATACACAAGAGGGCCGAAACCCCCTTGTGTCGTCCCTTACCCGTCGCCCACCAAGGAGAGGCTCGGCCTCCTCCTTTTTGGTTCATTGCGTGATTGCGTCTTCCTCCCTCTTCCAACCCGTTGCTAGCACAAGGCGTGGAAGGAATCTAGAGCTCAATCCAAGGTGTGGACTAGCCATAGAGACGTGGACATCATTCTGCGTTTGAAGTCATCCGAGGAGACCCACAAGGTAATCATTACTACATCCTTTACTATATCTATGTAGCCTCTTCTTGTGATCCTTAGAGGGTCTTGTGCGGATCTTATTTTTGTTTATTCCGCTGCATAATCCGTTAAAAAACCCTACAGGAGAACCACGTGAGATACCTTGTTGGCCTCACCCAACTTCAATTGGGAAGCTCTTCAGACTGCTCTCAGATCCCGCTTTTATCCTTCTCATGTGAAGAGCAGAAAGAGACGAGAATTTCAGAACTTACAACAGGGAAGTGAATCTATGACCGAGTATTTCAGGAATTTTATGGAGTAGACTCGGTTCGCAGGCAACATGGTGCCAGATGAGGAAGAAAAGCTTAACAAATTCATATCAGGGCTACACCTTCACTTGCAAAAGGATCTGTTGAACAGGATCTACACCACTCTGAAGGAGGCATATGATAGGGCAGCAGAGATTTGGCGAATTCATGAGATCCAAGACAACATACGGGGAAAGCGCAAGATGGAAGGTTCAGGGGGCAACACTAATGCGTGTAGAGGCAACAGAGCGGTCAAGATAATAGCTTTAAGCCAAACAACAGCGATGCTAATCGGAGGATAATACCGAGGCAACCAACAGAACTCCTGAGTTATTCGTCGCTATTTCTGCAAGAGGTGCCATAGGAACCATCCAGGAGTCGACTGTGCGGGGAATCTGGTATATTGCAACAACTGTGTCAAGAGGGGACACCGATATTTTGAATGTCAATCGCCACCAGCTTTGAACCCACTAGTGAACCAAGGTGGCAACTATCAGGGGAATCGCCAGCAGTATGGGAACCTGCAACCAAGGACCCTGCAGATTGAGTACGGTAACGGGAACTATGGCAATCGCAACAACCAGAACAATGGGGGAAATGGCTATGGAAGGCAACAAAACTTCATCCAGGGAACGCAGGACAACATGGAGCCCAGAACCGCAACAATAATGTTGGTCAGGGGGGTAACGTCAACAATGGAGATGGTTCAAGAGGAGCTAGAGCACATAATGCCAATGTGGGAAGGATTTCGGTAACACTCGTGGATTACTGTCCCAGCAACTTCTTTTCCCGTATTACCGGTTAAAAATGCTTAGACCTTGAAGGTGCTAGTAGTAATCCACAAGGTTAACCATATACCATATTTTAAACTCACAAATCTCCGATGTGGGACAATCTCTGACCATATATACATCTAATCCACAATATCTCGATGTGGGACGGGATATTACGATCCCCCCACCTTATAAACTCGACGTCCTAGTCGAGCGTGCCCAGTCACGTATCCCCTTGGCTGGAGGCGCACCGCACCGCCACGGAGCCCTTGCAGGACCAAGGTTGGCTCTCATACCATTTGTAACACCCATGGATTACTGTCCCAGCAACTTCTTTACCCGTACCATCGGATAAAAATGCTTAGGCCTTGAAGGTGCTAGTAGTAATCCACAAGGTTAACCATATACCAGATTTTAAACTCACAAATCTCTGATGTGGGACAATCTCTGACCATATATACATCTGATCCACAATATCAATCCACAATATCTCGATGTGGGAGGGGATATTACAATTTCAGTCATGACAAAGACTGAGGCTGATGCTTCTCATTGAGTTGTTAGTACATTCCTTGTCCATGAGCACCCAGCTTTCGTATTATTTGATTCTGGCGCATCATACTCTTTCATATCTTCATGATTGGTTGCTTAATTGATATTAAATAAGTCATATAGCATAATCACCCCTGTAGTGACACCAACTGGCCATATAGCAGTATGTGACACTGTATTTGGAGGGATAGGAGTAAAAATTCTAACATGTACCTTGCCTGCGGATTTGATTAAGTTCGATCTTAGAGGCATAGATGTCATCCTAGGGATGGATTGGCTTAGTAAATATCGGGATGTCAGTAATTGTCATGATCAGAAGGTTCGGTTAAGATGACCGAACGGGGAGAAGATATCGTATCCTTGAATCACGAAGGAACCCTGCATTAGACTAGTGTCAGCAATGACCATAGTCAACCAAGTGAAGAAGGGGGAACTCTGCCTACTTTTGTTAAAATCAGGATGTATCCAAGAACGAAAACGTGTTGGAAGAGATACCAGTTGTGAGGGAATTTCCTGATGTATTCCCACATGAGATCCCATGAATGCCACCTAAAAGAGAATAGGAGTTTACCTTGGATTTGGCGCCTGGAACCGCGCCTATCTGGAAAGCACCATATTGAATGGCGCCAGCTGAGTTGAAGGAACTGAAAGAGCGACTGCAAGAAATTCTGGAGAAGGGACACATAAGGCCAAGTGTTTCACCCTGGGGAGCACCAGTCCTTTTCGTGAAGAAGAAACATGGAATCTTAAGGTTATGCATTGACTACCGTGAGTTAAACAGTGCAACCATCAAGAACAGGTACCCTCTACCTCGGATTGACGATTTGTTCGATCAGTTACAAGGGGCCAGTGTCTTCTCAAAGATTGATTTGAGATCAGGGTACCATCAGCTTTGGGTAGTCGAGAAGGATATCTCGAAGACAGCCTTTAGGACGAGGTATGGCCATTCTGAGTTCACTATGATGTCGTTTGGTTTGACCAACGCACCTGCAGTGTTTATGAACTTGATGAACCGAGTGATGCGGAAATTTCTGGATTGATTTGTGGTCGTCTTCATTGATGAAATCCATGTGTACTCGAAGAGCGAGGAAAACCACGAGGAGCAACTCACAGCAGTGTTGCAGACTCTGAGACAAGAACAGTTGTATGCTAAGTTGTCCAAGTGCGAGTTTTGGCTAGATCGCGTTCCATTTTGGGGTCACATCATCTCAAAGGAGGGAATATCAGTGGATCCAGGAAAGATTTCAGCAGTCAAGTATTGGCCAACACCAAAGAACGTATCCGAGATAAGGATTTTCCTTGGCTTAGCAGGTTACTACAAGCATTTTGTGAAGGACTTCTCCAAAATTGCTAGGCCATTGACCGAGCTGGCGAAAAAGGCAGTGAAGTACAAGTGGAGAAAAATATGTGAAGAAGCATAGACTCTAAAAGAGAAGTTAACTACAGCACCATTATTGGCTCTTCTGAATGATTCAGGCGAGTTCGAGGTGTACAGTGATGCATCAAAGAAAGGGTTAGGATGCGTACTTATGCAGGAGAGGGGAGTAATTGCCTACGCATCAAGTCAACTGAAACCCCACGAGGATAAATACGTCACTCACTACTTGGAATTGGCAGTTGTAGTCTTTTCTTTAAAGATATGGAGACATCACTTGTATGGAGCTGTTTCCAATCTTTACACGGATCATCGCAATATAAAGTACATACCACGAAGGAGCTGAACAATAGGAAACGACGATGGCTCGAAGTCATCAAGTACTATGACATGCGAATCCATTACCACGAAGGGAAATCCAACGTGGTTGCTCACGCATTGAGTTGGAAGTTGAGCCATGTAGTTAAAGTCATACTAGACTTGCCAGAATAGCTATGCCATGAGTTCAGAAAACTCGAAATTAAAGTAGTGGACCAAGGAGGAGTAAAGAAGTTGCTCGTGAGTATGATGGTTGCTGTAGATGGTGCTTTCCAGACAGACATATCACAGCCACGTGGCAGCATTCCAGCTTACCCAACTTTGCTCCATGCACACCGGATCACTACCCATGATGATCCATGTGGGGGCTGCGAGACAGGGCCCTCGCGTACCGACACGGGACCTGTAGGGACTTAGTGGTTTGGAGGCTAGGGTAAGGTCCGTCGCGCGCGTGCGAAAATCAAGCTCGCGCGCGACCTATGGTAACTGACTGAGAGGTTCCAGGCTTACGTGTCCCATAAATGCGGCTGATCTCATAACGGTCTCCGATATATGCGGGCAGATACGTAACGGTTCCTATATATATAGTCGAACGTGTCGTTGGGGGTCTATCTTTAAGCCGCCATTTATGGTGCATTAACCCCCACAACAGTCAATTACCCACTATATATAGGATCGTTAGCTTTCCATTACGACGTTGGTCTCTCCGATCTGGAACGCTAAGCAACCTAATATCTCTCAGCCTACTGTCTCTCTCTCACGAGCAGTTACCAGTGCTTACCCTCTCCCTACACATACCATACACTTCTCTGTGTTCTAGCTTTCATCTCCTACTTGAGGTGCACACTTGGGTTCTCTCCGAAGGTAATCCTTGTGCACAGTTTGGTGAACCTGACGTGAAACATCCACCTCAAAGCTTCAACCCCTTTCAATCCTGCAACAATGTCTTCCGATGGAAACGTTCGTGATGGCGACCGGTCCCCTTCCAACGAGGAAACCTCAGGAGAAGATGGACTGCTCAACACCACCACCACTCCTAATGCTCGTGCTCAAGCAGCTACTGGGAGTGGGCCCTCTCTAGAAGCACTCCAAGCCACGATCCAGAGTCAGGCTCAGGTGGTGCAGGCTAAGTCTGCCCAGATCGCCCAAATCATGGCGATTTTGGGAAGATTCGCTCAGAACGCCGTTCCAGGAACCTCAGTTCCATTATCAGCAGCTCAACTGCCTCCACCAAGGGCAGCAACCACCTCCATAGTGCAAACCTCCATTGCCCAATCCTCTTTTTCCAATGGCCCTGCGTTTCAAGCGCCAGGGCTCCCATTGAGTCCCTCCCTGATGACGGCAGGAAATCCCACACCGTACTCTGCGTCGCCTCTTCATGCAAGCGGAGACATAGGGAGTCATGCACCCCCGCCTCCACCTCCCTATAACCCGAGCATTCCCTATATACCAGGATTCGGGCCAGCTTCGTCTTCAGCACGCGGAGAAAGCACGCCTGCCAGCGTGGCGGCTCTCGAACAGCGGATCGATAGCATCATTGCAAACCAGAGCTTCGCAAATACCGTCATCCCCAAGGTTGACAGCGCGCCTCCCATTCCGCGAGACATATACTTGATGCCTAACCCTGTCGGGTATAAGGCACCCAAGTGAGAAAAGTTCGACGAGGTCAGTGTGAATGCGCACGAACACGTGATGAGGTTCGTCGACATGATCGGCCCACATGGGATTGACACCCGGCTACTCATGCGTGAATTCCCCAAGTCCCTGGGGATGGTCGCATACAAATGGTACAAGACCCTCGAAGCAGGATCCGTCAAGACCTGGGAAGACATGGTCAAAAAGTTCTATACCAAATTATTCCAAGTTGAGGATAAGGTCACTACCATCCACCTTTCCCGCATGTACCAGAAACACGAGGAAGAAGGGGCCGCCTTCATCAGGAAATTCAGGGCCAGATCCATGGAATGCATCGCTTAGGTCTCGGAAGGCCGCTTGGTAGAAATATGCCTCCACGGCATGCGGGATGAATACAAAGGTATGTTGATCAATCTGGATATGCCTACATTCTCGAAATTGATTGACTGTACCAGGAATGTCGAGCCCTTGGTGGAAAGAATGAAGAAAATATACACCAATGAGCGCACACCGGCGAACTCGAGCTTCAAGGTTGGGAAGTTCAGCTACAAGCGGCCGCGAGATACCAATGTACATGTGGTATCATCCCCCAACAAGCAACAGCGGCCCGCGCCTCAGGAGGCACCACCCTTGCCCTGTTAGATAGAGGATGCAATTGATCTTTGCACAAAGGTGGCGCAAAGACGGAGTTCTACCGGCCTTCGAGCACAAGCCTGCAGGGGACCAGACACGGGATCCAAGGTGGTGCGAATGCCACGGGCAAGTGCTGCACCCAACCAAGGAATGCAAGAAACTTAGGTGGATGGTAGACAGGAAGATAAGGGATGGCCAGTTGGTTATTAATGAGCCAGCTAAAGACGTGCGTAATAACCCTTTGCCGTCTCACGCGAGGCAGAAGCCCAAAGGGAAAGAAGTAGCCATGATCTCCATCACAGACCTTGAGGAGGTCACGGATCCAGAAAAATTCTGCCAAGTTTGCTAGGTTCTTTGACGAGATGAATTTCTCGAGCGGCTGCAGACACGAAATGATTAAATAAATCCTCAGGGTGGTAGGGGAATATGGAGAAGAACTGGTCACTTCGAATGGCAAAGTTATCAGGGCCATTCGACCAAAGGGTCTGGTCATGATGTTCGATGAGTCGGACAAGAGGACTGATGCGAACCACGAGAGGCCACTATACGTGATAGCCGCTACCAACCATGTTGAGTTCAAAAGAGCCTTCGTCGATGGTGGAGCTGCGCTAAATGTGATTCCCCTCAGCACTCTGGAATTGGCAGGAATTCCCAGAAACAAGATCATTAAAAAGCCATCACCTTTGACGGGCTTCGGAAGCGACTCCAGAATGACCCTAGGATGGGTCCGCCTGGGAATCCAAATTGGGCAGATCGGTTTTTTTTCCAAATTCCATGTCATCGTCGCCAACACCACCTACCATATGATTATCGATCGAGCATGGATTCATCACTTCAACGTTGTACCTTCAACGGCTCACCAAGTGATGAAGGCCATCTGGAAAGAAAGAGTGGTTGTACCCGCCTCGGTGAATCCTTTCAATCTAGAGGAAGCGTACTTGTCTGAGGCAGTGTGGTTTACATAAATGGCGGATGAACCTGTTCCAGCCCCATTTTAGCCAACTCCTCTGTCCAGGTGGGAGGACATTCAAGACCAGTCACCAGCCGGGGTAATGGTGATGCGTGAAGCACCTAGGGAAAAGCAGCCCGCACAGGAGGAGGTCCCTAGGGTGATCAAGAACGTCTACACACTAAAGAGGATCATTGAATATGACGAGGACGGCAAACAGGTGGGCAGCTTCTACTCCAATGGTAAGAAGTGTTACCGCATCTGAAGAACACCACAGGACTGCCACCACTCCAACACCAATCAATATGCAAGGGCTCAAAAGGTACTATCCTTAGCCTTCTCTTTACTTTGCTTCGCGCCTAACACTGTACATTCTCCTGGATTCTCTCGTACGAGGGTTCCATTAATGATAATAACTCTCATAAAGAGAGCTACTTTATCAACTGCCAGTCTCATTTCATTACTTATGGGTCCATAGCTGACCATGATGCCAAACAAAAGCCTATCTCATATGATAGCAGCACAACGCGAACGTAAGCCTATCTCATATGCTAGCAGTCAAATCCTATCTGTCTAGATAGCAGCAAATACAAAAGCCTATTTGTCCAGATAGCAGCAAATACAAAAGCCTATCTGTCTAGATAGCAACAAATACAAAAGCCTATTCGACTGAATAGCAGCCACAATGCGAAAAAAAAGTCTATCTTATTTAGGGATGGAAATATGGTCCAATCCGATCTGTGATCCGAGCGATCCGGGCCGAATGGATCGGATCCAAATCCGATCCAATTGAAAATGGATTGGATTTGGATCTGGATGGCCAGATCCGGTCGGATTTGGATCTGGATTTGGATCTAAGGGCAGATCCACCAGGTTCTGACCCGATCCGATCCAACGTATATGTGTGCTTTACAAATATATTCATACTACCTCCCCACTATCGCTTCCGAGAAGTATACAATAGTAATTCCAACCTACAAAGCTATTTCTGTTGTGTTTTAGGCTTCATAACTTGCAAACATGCCTTAGCGTATGAAATAATGTTTATTTCTTATGTTATTTTTGTATTTTATTGCAAACCCAAGTTGGATCCGATCCGAATCCGATTCGACCACGTATTATATGGATCTATGGATCGGATTTGGATCAGCTGGATGAAACCTGATCCGATCTGATCCGAATCCGTTGATGATCCGAACGGTTCTGGATCGGATCTGGATCCCATTTTTCCTAGTCGGATCTGGATCGGATCTAGCCTGATCCGATCCGGATCCAACCCGTTGCCATCCCTAATCTTATTAGACAACACCAAACGCTCACATGCGAATCACAGTCTACCTCATTAGACAAACAAAACATAGCGGCTGAAGTGCGCGCTTATCTGTTCACAAAAGCATAAATGCAAATCAAGTATATCTTATTAGACAAAACAGCCAAAAAGCAAATTACAACTTATCTGTCTAGATGGCCGCTAAAAGCAAAGCTTACAATGAAAGAGGCTTTCAAGCAAAAACAAAGTGTTCTCAAACGAACATGCAAAGACTCCTACACTGAGCATTAAGCTATGAGTCTAACTACAATGGGCTCGTCGTTGCCATCGACGCCTTCGATCAAAACAAGGCTCTTGTTGATGCCCCTGACATGGCAAGACGCCAGATGAACTTTAGGCCATGAAGGCTGCTGACGCGAAGAGCAAGTGGGAGAACAGCTCATGGGGTAGGAAGCTGAACGTGCATGAATAAAAGGCATCCCCACTCATTACTCCATGCTCCAAGTGTTGGTGGAAAATAGTTCTCCAGCGGAGATCCACCAAAGAATATCCCACTCATTACGCTTTGATTTGAGAACTGGTGACAAATTCTTCTTCACCGGAGTTCCACTGGGAACAATGCCCGCAAACATGACTAGGAGGAAGGCGTATTCGTTCCGACGAAAGAGCTTACAACACCGATCTTCGTGAAGCCCGGATGAATCACAGGCTTCCGCTAAGGGTTCCTTGGGGGACATTTCTATAGCACAACGCACCAATACGGGTTTATAGAGCCGGAACTCAGGTGGATGAAAAGGTGGAAAAGAGCAACGAAAATAGCGACAAGGAATCCAGCAAGGACTTAGAAGAGAAAGCATCCTTTCAATTGCAAAAACCCAGAAGGGGCAACAAAGATGAAGAACAAAATAACAGAGGGGGTTTATATAGGACCCAAGGGAGAATCTTCAGTTCCTAGCAACGCCTCAAAAACGGATGAGAATCAATGACACTATTAAGGCCTATGACGGTACAGTAGCCCTATGCAATAATGAGGGCTTGGCCTACTGTGTGACGGTCACACCTTATCTAAGCTCCACGCCGGCACAGCAGTTCAGACAATAATGACGGCTTATGGGGACTTGACCCGCGATCATTAAGATATTCAGGACACTGAGAATATTAAGTTCTCAAACAACAGCAAAACATGACATACACGCATAAGCCTATCTGTCTACGATAGCGGCAAATCTTCAAGTCAAGTGCAAGCCTACCTGCCTAAGTAGCAACAAGCAAGCGTGTAAACCTATCTCATATGATAGCAGCAAATGCGCAGCAACGTGTAAGTCTATCTCATATGGTAGCAACTATACGCAGCAATACGCGAGTCTATTTGTTGGATAGCCATAACCGACAAATTTTGACAAAATGCTATCTGTTTAGATAATGGCAAAAACCCTATTTATCTGCAAGGAAAAATCACAAATCCTGGCATTCAGGCGAGCCAAAGCATGAGCCAATTAAAAAGCACAAAAGAAGATATTTCATTTGCGCAAAACCGGCGCGCATAAAAAGCAGAAAGTGAAAGATGTTCAAAACGATCCGAAGATCGCGGCCACAAAGGGCACAAATAGATACAATGAAAAGTTCATGACAAAGGCGATTCTTTCTAAAACAACTTCAATCCTCAAATAAATCCTTCAAATAGGAATATATTGCCGACAACCCGAGGGAATTGGCAATAAGCTTCTCAATGCGAGTCTTGTTAGCCTCATGGTGCTTCACAGCTTCCTCGAAGTCCTTGGCCATTTGTTCCAACTCTTCCATTCGCGCTTTTTAAGAGCAGTTGTCTCCTCCCTATAGGAAGCATACTCAGTTCTAAGATTGGCAGAATTGCTGATCTTGATCAACCTCTGCATGAGAAAGTCCAAATCTAATCGCCTTGCTGCGATCTGCTAAAGTTTCTGCGCGCTTGCAAGGAGGTCCTGAGAACTGGCGACTGTGGTGCTTGCGGGAGTAGTCTCATGCCCATTCTCCAAAAGGGTAGCCATTCCTTCAGAAGTTCTCATCTGTATTTTGGCGCCAGTTCTAGCACTCGAGCAACTGCAGTCGGGAAGGACACGCGCACTTTCATCAGCCATTCAAGGCAAGCCTGGTCAATATATGCGCGCGCAAACACGACAAAATACTCAGCAAGATACGGGTCTAAAAATCAAAAGTGTCGAGAAAAAAGGGGGAATAATCTTACCAGTCCCTTCGACGATTTGTTGAAGAGGAGCAATGGGCACTGCTGCCTGCGAACTAGAACTTGCTGCCTTGGCTAACCTCTGGTGTGCTCGGACCTCGCGCGCAAAATGCGCCTCCGGATTCACGAAACTTCTCTCAACCTCCACAGGGTTTGCAGCCCGCGAACCCCACACTTCAAATGGATTCTCGGAGAATATAGCATCCAGGTCAAAATCAAAGCCCCTTGTGGGGACAACACTTCTCAAAACACTTGGCATAGGAGGTGTATCTCGCCTGGTTGACTCAGTCTCTTCAACATTCTGAGCGATGGGAAGGTCGCTCCCAGACAAAGCAACCTCTGCAAAATTTTCCTCGACAGGAGCAGCACGCTCACCCAAACCAGCATCGCACTCAACTTCTTCAATATTCTTCTCAAAGGTCACATCATGCTCAGCATCTATAGCCATCGCGGTCCGCTCAGGACTTGCTTCCTGCCCAACATCTTCTTCATTTGAGGAAACGAGTATTGCTTGAGTGACGGGGGCAACATACTCCTCCTGCCTTTGTCGATCCTCTCCTCCTGCTCGGCAATGGGCTTGAGACGCTCTGCACCACCTTCAACTGTTGGAGCTTCCATCAAGACCCGCCATGAAGATCCTGCACTAAAAATGTTGCCTGCAGACTCAGGAATCACTATAGCATTGCGAACGCGACGGCGTATCGAGGGTAAGGGTCGGGCTCTGCAAAAATGATATGTTACTCTTGGAATGAAGAAGGCACTGACTAAAAAAAAAGAGAAAGGGAGAAACTTGAAATGAAAATTACAAGACCTCTACTGGTATCACAAGCGGTACTTCCCCACTTATATGGGGTATCCGCGCAATCATCATGTTGTAAGTTATCATCAATACCCTTTAACCTAGCATTACCTGCTTATGATCAGAATGTTATACACTGCGCATGAAAAGGGAAAAGGGGACGTTATGCGCGCCTAGAACGGTGACTTACCTGAATATTCCCCACACTGATCCCTTATCTATTTACGGATATCACGTATGGGCACACCATGGTATAGTGCGCCAGTCACAATTTCATGGTTTGATAAAGCAAAATTAAAAATTGTACCTTCTTCATCTTCGTCTACGAGTTTATGAAGTGCTAGCTGCGCTTGATGTAGCTCATCCACAGTTTTTGGAGCAGGACGAAAGGGGCAGGAACGCCCATGACGTGTATGCGGCCTTCGCGCCTCAGACCTTTCCTGGCTAGCAATCTCTTTGAGACTCTGTTTCTTGTCCATCTCAATGCGCTCCTCCTCCGATAACTTTTCCTGTAAGGATCTTTCCTTTGCCATATGCCTGGACTCTTCAATAGCCTCTACTTCAGTCATGATCACCTTCCCTTTGAGCGGTCTACCGTCATCATCTAAATCAAAAAGAAAACAAGAAGTAAGTATGACATATTTTGAAGGCGCCTTAATAAGCAAACCACTTTATCCGACCTTCTCTTTCCTCCCCGACAACAAAGTCTGCGTCTGGTTCTGGTATCGTCTTCTTCTTGGCAAGAGCGGTCCTCTTTGCAGGAGAAGCTTTTGCGGCTGGCTCACTCCGCACACGCTTCGGTTATTGTGTTGTCACATCATCAGTCGCGGGGGCATCAGCACTTCTCTTCTTCATTCCTTTGAGATGGGGCGCAAGGAAAACCTCAAGTTTATCCGAAATCTCTTTCTGAATTCTTTCAACCATGGGTATCTCCGGAGAAATGGCGTCGTCAGGTTTGTTTTTCTTCAAGCGACAAAGATCAATAAGGCCCCCGCTGCGATCCCCTGATGCAAAGTGCCTCAAGCAGCACTATTATGGCACAAAGATAGCAATTTCATGTTTTAAAAAAAAGAATGGGAACTGAGGCAAACAAGAGGAAAGGAGATGAGAAAGTTAAGACAATACCAGTTGAAAGTTCATCGCGTACTGAGTTCTCGAGTTGAGAGAAGTCTGTTCTACGATGGCGGTTTTCTCCTCCAAAATCAATTGTGGACATAAATGGTGATTCGCAGCTGACAGAGAATAGTAAACATATGGGGCCATGCCTCGGGTAAGAGTCGATTTAAAGGGATAATCTTTTGACAAAGGCACAAGGGCCTTGTTGACTTGGAGCTGAGTTCGCGGATTCATAAAACGACGAACCTGTGTCTTCCAGAAAGCCACCCAACTGGCTGTAACCCTTCCTTGTCTTCCTATGGAGGGCTGAACGAGAGGGAGTTCTGCAACAAGCAATTCGTTTCTCTTACCTTAGAGCGTCCCATTGTAGCATCCTCTGGAAATGAGTGTGGACCACATGGGTGGCGTGTTCGAAGTCGATAATCCCAAGTATAGGATATCGCTACAAGTAGTACCCGAGTAAGAACGGGGTCGATTTCCACAAGGATTGGGAAAGAGATTAAACACTCTAAGCTAACTAGCAAACTACTAAGAAACTAACGAAATTGACAAAACGAGTTTCTCAAAGGCTTTAGAGCTAGCCAAGCTTTGAAATCCACCACTCAAGTGATGGAGCAAGGATTTGTGTGAAATAATTCAAAGAAACTTAGTAAACAACTAGGCAATTAAAAAGACGTTGCTAACGAGTTTGTAGAACTAGTAAGAGAAAAGTTGGATCAATTGGATCTCCTAGTGATTCATGTAACCCGATTTCAACAACCAACTCATTTGCTTGAGAGTTAAATCCATGAGTTCAAATGGAGAAATCCAAATCAATGTTGCCTCAAGCATTGAGTATGCCTATTTCGATTGAAATCCACATACTCAATCAAGCCACAATAGTGATTCCTATTTCAACTCATAGAATTCAAGAATTCAATCTCTCAAACAACAAAACACAAAACACAAACATATTCGAGTTTCAAAAATCAACTAGGATCACCAATCAATCCAACAACACAATTAGCTACTCATGTTTGAGAGTGCAACACAATAGATATCAAGCATCTTCAAAATTGTATTCATACTCAAGCTCTAGATACACAAGATACTCTTCAATTTTCACCCAAATAACACAAGTTCTTGCTACAAAATGAAGCTCAAACTACTAGTATTTGATTCAAACTATACTTTAACCAATCTAAAGCAGCTAACAACCCACAAATTCAAAGCTAACAGCAGCTATATCACAAGCTACTGCTGCTGCAGCAACTAACCAAGAACAGTGAGCAAAACAGTGCTCAAAACAGAGCAAAATCGAACCCAGAATGAATTCGAGCTCTCTCTCTCTCCCTTGGTTGTCCTTGGCTTCGCAGCAGCTCAGAACGAGCTCGGATTCACCAAGAACAACCCAGAAAGTGGCAGAACCGAGAGAGAGGAGAGAGTGGCAGACCTTCCGCCGTCCAAAACAGGGGTCCCCGAGAAGAGAAGAGAGCTTTGATTTATATAGGCATTGGGTATTCATTTCATGGCCTCCAAGAGATGATCTCCGCCCTCCAATTGATCTAAGAGAACCTCCTTCGTTGATTTACAGCAGCTCTCAAGAACCCTAGGTGATTTAGGGCTTTCAAGTTCGTTCATCTTTGGGCCGAATTGAGGGAAGAGGGAGGTTGAGGTTGGGCTGGGGAGCGTTTTGGGACCGTGGTCATGTGATTTGGTGGCGATTTGGGGGTCCAACGGGGCTGGGGAGAAGCTTCGTCGAAGCTTTGATGAAGAACCATGGCTTCTGGGCGTCTGGTGTCGGGGAGAGAGAAGATACCGAGGGAGAAGACGCGTGAAAGAGGTGTTGTTTTGCCTTTATTTCACCCGACTCCCCCGTTGCTTGCTGAAACCTTTTAAAACACCCCCGTTCCTTCTTCAAAAGGTTTGGAAAATAGCAAAAACACCCCAAGTCCGTTAAAAATCATTCATAGCAACCCTTTTTAACTTTAGAAAATGTCACTTAGCACCCCACTCCGTTAGTTTCTTCTCTATTTTGCCCTCCTCTTCAACCTTTGACTCTCTTTTTGGCCTCGTTTCTTCTAAATCTTCAATAACGGCCCCATATTCTTCTCTTGTCTTCTCGAATAATTCTTCAAATCTTCACTAATCTTCCAATCAAGCGCTCTAAGTTTCTTTAATTCATCGTTTGGCCCTCCTAGGCTGGTATCTTGCATTCCAAATCACGATTTTACCTACAAAATGAGAGAAAACAACCAAAGCTACGAAAACAAGCATAAGTCTAGAAAGAGAGATAAAATAACTAAATTACACATATTAGCAAGTTATGAAGAGTTCATTGACATACTAAAACATGCAATTTTATGTCGTTAACACCCCCCCCCCAACTAGCCTTTTGCTCGTCCTCGAGCAAAGAGAGCGATATTTAAACTTTTTTTTTAAGAACCAATCATGAGAGACACACACTCAACTAGACAAGGCTTGACTCAATTCTAAACTAGACTCAAATATTTACAAAAACGCACACACACATTATCTATCCTAAGTGAGAACTCAAAGAAATAAAATACTAAGAGTTACTAGCTAATTTTAATTATTTTTTTTTTGTGGGGGAAAAAGAAGAATGCACAAATGTCTCCTCAAATAAATTATCAATGTCCAAGACGATTAAGAAAGAAGCCTATGGACGTCTAAGCATATACTCATACAAATATGGGCGGTGTTTGGTAGAAGGTGACTCATGCGAACCACAAAACTTGTTAAATTAAGTCCAATTTGCGAGAAAGTATGCCTTCAAAAATAAGGATCACATGAAACTAGACATTCTCATACTTATTCAAAAGCACCCATGTAGGATGGACTTCCAAAGCTTTGAACAAAAAAATTTAAGAAGGGGAGATGTGGTTGTGGGCTTGTATGATACTTTTGTGGATTTTTGGTAGATGGTGCGATTTATCATGATTTTTTTTTTAACCTCAAATCCAAGGCTCTCCAAGACCCACAACAAAATAGAGGAATATACAAGCGAGTGGGCTTTTTAAGCTAAACCAAGGGAGCTATCTAGGTGGTGACGTAACATTATCCCCGGACACCCCTCTATTTCTTAGACATCGCATGGGGTGTCATTGGTAACCACCACTCCAATGGGCTACAAGTTTCCACCGCAAAAACGAATAGATTAAAATTTTTTTGTGAAGTTCAAATAGCTTTAGAAAATGCACCCTTTATCAAAAGTAGAAGACGTCAAAGTTTATGTGATCAACTTAGCTTGAAGGACTTAAACATGAAACGTAAATTTAGTGTGTCGCTTTGTGAGAACGCATGATGTCGCGGAATGTGGGATATTGGTGTAGATGTATTGAGTATAAGCAAAGAATTCCTTATTAAAATAAAAATAAAAAGAACATGGACTAAGAGATTTCATTATTTGAAAACATCTAGCTTTCCAAAATTCCCCATTTTTACTTTTTCTCATTTTTTTCTTCATTTTCTTCATTCTTTTGTATTTTTCATGTAAATCACTAATGAAGAAAAAGCATGCTTGTAACCATTTAAGCAAGAAATAAAATCTACTCCACCCCCAACTAAAATATCACATTGTCCTCAATGTGTGAGAACAATGGAAGAGCATACAAATTTAGCAAGAGACAACGGGATAGAAAGACCTCATTTTAGCTTCTTAGGCACCAAGCACCATCCATCTTCCTCCAAGAGCAACCTACAAAATGTAAATAGAGAAAAACAATGCAAGAAATAGTGATAAACTAATTTATTTATGTACAAGACGTGACTTCTAAATGGGACAAGTCAATTCATGGAACTTTTAATTTCTTGTAGTCTAGGCAAGCTTGCCTATGACTATGAGCTCGAGTAGGGTCAAGGCAACCCTCTTTCATTCTTTGCATTCTCAATTTTCCTTTCACTTTCTCTAATATCTCAAGAACAAAAATTGGTAAACTAATACCCGGATCAAGTAAATCAAAATGTAAGGATTTGAGTGTTCCCTTTTTAATGAAAGTAGCACTCTCTTGTTTTCCAAATAAATTCTTCAAAATGCTCATTCCAAAGAAAGTGCAAGAGACATCACACATTTTGATAGAAAAACTTGACTCATCTTGGAAATTTAAAATGAGAGAATTGTCATGAGAGAATTCAAGAGGAGGATCTTTACCACTAGTTAACATAATACCTTCAATGAGAAGAACATTTTCACTACAAAATTCTAGCTTATGATCTTTTTCCAAAATATGAACACAAAAATTCTCACTCTTTAATTTCACACTTTCATCCAAGATTCTTCCCCACTTTCCTTTCACAACTTGAAATTTATTTTCATCAAAATCAATAGGGGAAATATGAAAGAAGACTTCAAAATTTTCGCAACCAACACTTGAACCCCCCAACTTACTTGAAAGTCCATCCACAATCTCTAGTGGTGGGGGTTCTACTTGAATGTCCTCTAAGTCATCACAAAACAAGCTATGGTCACTAGCCATGCAAATGAGATTATCATCAATCCCCAAACATGCATCTTTAAATTCTAAATGAGGGGTTTTCGAATCATAAGTAGGAGGTTCCCTTACTAAGGAAGATAACTTCATTTTCTCATGTAAATCAATATCACTACAAGAATGCTCATGAGTAGATTCTATAGGAGGCTTCACAAGTTCAAGTTTACTAACAAGATTAACCCAATCATCCACATTAAATTCCTCACTCATGAGCAATGATGAGAAAATGCTATTTTCTTCACATAAAAGTTCCAAAATCTTGCACAATAAGATCATCTATTTCATTGGAACATGTAGTAGGATCCTCAATCACTTCAACATAAGAATCAATCCAACTAATCTCACATATGTCATCATCATTTTTTGATTGATTACTTGTGTTGAAGATATTAAGTTCCAACGTCATATTTCCAAATGTAATGTTCATCACACCATTCCTACAATTTATAATTGCATTAGAAGTAGCAAGAAAGGGTCTTCCTAGAATGATAGGAATGGGAGAGGTGCCACTAGACAAAGGGGTAGTGTCTAAAACTATGAAATCCACCGGAAAATAGCATTGGTTCACTTGAACCAACACATCCTCAATGACGCCTCTAGGAACTCTAGTGGACCTATCCGCTAATTGAAGAGTCACTCTTGTGGGTTTCAACTCACCCAACCCCAACTTCTCATACACCGAGTATGGAAGAAGGTTTACACTTGCACCCAAATCTAGCAAGGCATTAGCAATCTTATGACTCCCAATTGTGCAAGTGATGGTTGGTGAACCCGGATCTCTATATTTTGGAGGGAGGTTATGTTGGAGAATTGAGCTCACTTGCTCGGTGAGAAATGCCTTCTTTCTCACTTGAAGAGTTCTCTTGAAAGTGCATAAATCCTTGAGAAACTTGGCATAAGCCGGAATTTGCTTTATAGCATCCAAGAGAGGGATGTTTATCTTAACATTTTGAAATGTCTCAAGGATGTCTTGGTGACTTGCTTTCATCTTATTGGCCACTAGCCTTTGGGGAAATGGTGGAACAATCCTAATTTCTTCATTATCATCAACCACTTGTTTCCCTTTATCAAGATTCTCCTTAGACTCTTGCAAGTCACCAAATCTCTCTTGAACATCACTCTTCTCACACTCCTCTTCTTCCTCATTTTTATGGGACTCCCCACTTGGAAGTCTCTTGTCAACAACCTTCCCATTTCTTAAAACGGTGATGGCCTTAGCATGCTACACATGGTTGAAGCTTTGGCCCCTTGGGTTTTGTTGAGATTGAGATGGGAATTTTCCCTTCTCTTGAGCATTTATGGTAGACTCCAACCTAGCTAACGCATTTTTCAACTCTTGGTTGGAGTTTCTCAACTCATGGTTGGTTTGGTTTTGGGAAACCATAAATTTCTCAAATGTCTCATCTATACTCCTTTTGTTAGGAGGAACATAAGTGGAGCTTGAGGGGTTTACTTGGGTATCTTGGTCTTGCCTCCATGAGAAATTTGGGTGATTCCTCCAATTGGAGTTGTATGTCTCCGAGTAGGGTGAGTTATTGTAGGGCTTCCTATAATTGTTAGAATTTAACATATTCACTTGCTCACCCATGAGCTCTTGGGCTCTTAGAAAATCGGGACATTTGCTCAACTCATGAGAGTTATCACTACAAAATGAGCATAATGCCTCACTCTTAGCCTTAAGTTGATACATGGTACCTTTAGTCTTAGAGTTAGCATCCCTAGAAGGCTCATTGATGTCCCAAGATTGGACTTTCTCACAAATTTCATCTAAACAATCCCACCCCTCATCTTCACCTTTAGTAAAGAATTCTCCCCCACTCATGGATTCAATTGTGTGCTTATGGTCACATGACAAACCATCATAAAAAGGAGCTAATCAATCTCCACGTCTCAAATCCATGGTGAGGGCAAGCAATGAGGAGATCCTTGAAGCGTTCCCAAGCTTGGGGAAGTGGCTCTCCCTCCTTAGCACAAAAAGTAACAATTTGCCTTTTTATGGCATTTGTTTTGTAAGTAGGGAAAAATTTCTTAAGAAACTCTTTCTCTAATTCTTCCCATGTGCCTATGGTCCTAGGTCTCAAGGAGTGAAGCCATGCTTTGGCTTTGTCCTTTAAACAGAAAGGAAACAATCTAAGCCTTATAGTGTTACTAGAGACACCATCACAATTAACCGTTGAGGCAATATCATTGAAATCCTTAAGATGAGAGTAAGCACTCTCGGACTCTAGGCCATGAAACTTGGGAAGAAGTTGAATTGTGCCCGGTTTGACATAAAAGTTTCTTTCATTTAATTGAAACACAAAGCAAGATGGTGAACTTTGTCGAGATGGATGCATCAAATCTCTAAGTGAGCGAAATGGCATCATCTCATTGTTGCTACTATGTCCATCCTCTCCATCCATGATTTCAAAGCTATTAAGAGAGCTAGAATCGTTGGATTGGGATAAACTACTACTACCAATAGTAGGAGTATTTTCACTAAAGGGATTTCTACCCTCTTCTTCAAATAAAGTGCGATGCAATCTATGAGTACTATCACGTTGCCACACACTCATGCAACCCAAGCTCAAATAAAGTTCAAGAGGGTTGCCTAACACAAGCTAGGTATGTTTTTGTGATTTTTTACTTTTCGCTTTTTTTTGTTCCAGTTCATGAACCCGAGAATTTTTCTTCAAGCGTATCTAAAATTAAAAACAAGCAAAACAAGAAAGTAACTAAAGAGTGAGTCTCTTAGCACCAATCCCCGGCAACGGCGCCAAAAACTTGTTCTAAGTCGATAATCCCAAGTATAGGATATCGCTACAAGTAGTACCCGAGTAAGAACGGGGCCGATTTCCACAAGGATTGGGAAAGAGATTAAACACTCTAAGCTAACTAGCAAACTACTAAGCAACTAACGAAATTGACAAAACGAGTTTCTCAAAGGCTTTAGAGCTAGCCAAGCTTTGAAATCCACCACTCAAGTGATGGAGCAAGGATTTTTGTGAAACAATTCAAAGAAACTTAGTAAACAACTAGGCAATTAAAAATACGTTGCTAACGAGTTTGTAGAACTAGTAAGAGAAAAGTTGGATCAATTGGATCTCCTAGTGATTCATGTAACCCGATTTCAACAACCAACTCATTTGCTTGAGAGTTAAATCCATGAGTTCAAATGGAGAAATCCAAATCAATGTTGCCTCAAGCATTGAGTATGCCTATTTCGATTGAAATCCACATACTCAATCAAGCCACAATAGTGATTCATATTTCAACTCATAGAACTCAAGATCTCAAACAACAAAACACAAAACACAAACATATTCGAGTTTCAAGAATCAACTAGGATCACCAATCAATCCAACAACACAATTAGCTACTCATGTTTGAGAGTGCAACACAAGAGATATCAAGCATCTTCAAAATTGTATTCATACTCAAGCTCTAGATACACAAGATACTCTTCAATTTTCACCCAAATAACACAAGTTCTTGCTACAAAATGAAGCTCAAACTACTAGTATTTGATTCAAACTATACTTTAACCAATCTAAAGCAGCTAACAACCCACAAATTCAAAGCTAACAGCAGCTATATCACAAGCTACTGCTGCTGCAGCAACTAACCAAGAACAGTGAGCAAAACAGTGCTCAAAACAGAAAAAAATCAAACCCAGATTGAATTCGAGCTCTCTCTCTCTCCCTTGGTTGTCCTTGGCTCCGCAGCAGCTCAGAACGAGCTCGGATTCACCAAGAACAACCCAGCAAGTGGCAGAACCGAGAGAGAGGAGAGAGAGGCAGAGCTTCCGCCGTCCAAAACAGGGGTCCCCGAGAAGAGAAGAGAGCTTTGATTTATATAGGCATTGGGTATTCATTTCGTGGCCTCCAAGAGATGATCTCCGCCCTCCAATTGATCTAAGAGAACCTCCTTCGTTGATTTACAGCAGCTCTCAAGAACCCTAGGTGATTTAGGGCTTTCTAGTTTGTTCATCTTTGGGCCGAATTGAGGGAAGAGGGAGGTTGAGGTTGGGCTGGGGAGCGTTTTGGGACCGTGGTCATGCGATTTGGTGGCGATTTGGGGGTCCAACGGGGCTGGGGAGAAGCTTCATCGAAGCTTTGATGAAGAACCATGGCTTCTGGGCGTCTGGTATCGGGGAGAGAGAAGATACCGAGGGAGAAGACGCGTGAAAGAGGTGTTGTTTTGCCTTTATTTCACCCGGCTCCGCCGTTGCTTGCTGAAACCTTTTAAAACACCCCCGTTCCTTCTTCAAAAGGTTTGGAAAATAGCAAAAACACCCCAAGTCCGTTAAAAATCATTCATAGCAACCCTTTTTAACTTTAGAAAATGTCACTTAGCACCCCACTCTGTTAGTTTCTTCTCTATTTTGCCCTCCTCTTCAACCTTTGACTCTCTTTTTGGCCTCTTTTCTTCTAAATCTTCAATAACGACCCCATATTCTTCTCTTGTCTTCTCGAATAGGTCTTCAAATCTTCACTAATCTTCCAATAAAGCGCTCTAAGTTTCTTTAATTCATCGTTTGGCCCTCCTAGGCTAGTCTCTTGCATTTCAAATCACGATTTTACCTACAAAATGAGAGAAAACAACCAAAGCTACGAAAACAAGCATAATTCTAGAAAGAGAGATAAAATAACTAAATTACACATATTAGCAAGTTATGAAGAGTTCATTAACATACTAAAACATGCAATTTTATGTCGTTAACATGGCGCGATAACATCAAATCCCAGCTGAAGGACCACACGAAGGGGATCAAAGTGAACTGTTATGCGTTCGTAATTGCAGGATTCGGTCCCAGGAGCATGCTCCACCAAGGCAGGCAGATAACCTCTTCTGCACCAATTCACTTACCTCCCATAGCGCCGGGGGCCTTTGCTAATATGCCACTCCTGGAAAGGTGTATTAATCTCAGGGTACATATCTCCAAGGAACATGATGTTGTTCAATTCCACAACATATGGCCTGGTCACGAAGTAACTGGCATCATCACAAACCAAGGAAAAATTATGACGAGTACCATTGATTTTAAACCAACGCCACGACCGGGGACACTGGTGAATTTCTTCGCAACTTGGTGCATTCCACAGTCCGATAACGGAGGGAATTGGAGCATACGATGGCCATCGCTCGAAAACTCGCATGGTAAAGAACCCGATATTAACGAAAGAGATAAAATCGTCCCTTCCCTGCGATTTCTCGACATTTGTCACTGCTAAATCAAGACGGTAGAACATGGAACATAGAGATGATGCGTATGTTAAAAATATAGTGAGGTGTCATGGGGTTCCAAGCTCGATCATTTCTGACATGGACCCTAACTTCCTCTCCCATTTTTGGAAGGCCTTACAAGAAGCATTGGGGACCCAACTGAGATTTAGTACAACTTTCCACCCAGCTACAAACGAAAAGACAAAACGGACTATTGACATTGGAAGACGTGCTTAGGGCTTGCGTTATGGACTTCCAAGGATCATGGGTCGACAGACTGCCGTTGATAGAGTTCTCGTATAACAACAACTATCACGCTAGCATATGCATGGCACCACACGAGGATTTGTATGGGAGAAAGTGTCAAACACCCTTATGCTGGAGGGACATCAGCAAAACAGTGGTTATTGGTCCACCAATTATCGAGGAGATAACAGATCAAGTGATACTTATCCAACAACGAATGAAGGCAGCTCAAGACAGGCAAAAATCCTATGCAGACCAAGAGAAGTGTAATACCCCGTTTAACTAGTAGGGGTAAAACAGTCATTTTAGAAGCTTAATAAAGATTTTATTTGCAAAATAATATTTTAATAGATCTTTGAGTTTAGTTTGTAGAAAGTTTTAGAATAATATTAGGGTGATAGTCAAGAATTAATTCGTGGTCGTTTCACAAATTGTAGCTAGTTTAAAGTTATAGCGCGTGTCCAACCACCGCGAGAATTAATAGGCTTGCCACACCCAATCACCCAACCACATAATACTCCACCCACACCCAATTATTTCCAACAAATACTAGTTAATTGAAATGTTTTTTTTTTCAGGAGCTCATCTCCTTCCTTCCTACGACTTCTCCACCGCCCTCAACACCTTCGGGAAGTCTCTCCAACCACCCTAGTCGCCATCACCGCCTCCACCTCATCACTTTGGTGCTTGGCCACCAAGTAAGCTCATCTACATAAGCCCTCTCCACCTTCCTCACACACGCAGCCGCCACCACAATCACCTCCCTCATCACCAACGTCGTCTTCACCAAAATCACCATCACCACTTACAGTTCTCTCTCTCTCACTCTGTCCAGCTACCTACTTCTCCTCCCTATTACTCTCTGTTCTCAGCAACCACCATCAGCAACAGAGGCAAGAGGTGGCAGCAGCCACTTCCACCATCGCAACCACCACTGTTGCTGTCGGCAACCACCCAAGAAGTAACCCACCTCCTTCTCGCTCGTCACTCTCTGCCCAACATTCTCTCTCTCTATCTCTCTCCCTATATGTTCTCAAAACCCAGCAGAAACAGAAAGTGGCAGCAGCCTCAACCACCGCTGCCACCGCCGAAGCTCCGGCAACGGGAACCCGAGAGCTAACTCACTGCTCAAGCTCTCTCTCGTCTCTGCTCCTCACCCTCTCCTCTTCCCTGAAATAGAAGCTAGCAGCAGCTGCAACAGCGGGACAGAGGAGTGCCGCCACCACCACCGGGACACCATTAAAACCAGCCAAGCTCCGGCCAAGTTCCGACGAAGTGCTCCAGCGCCACCCTCTCTCTCTCTCTCTCTGTTTCCGGTAGAGTCCTAGGGGGGCCGACCAACTCACTAGGAGGCTCAAACCAAGCTGGGAAAGCCATTAAAGCCGACCACCAAGTCCAACTCCGGCGACTTCGACGACGAGCTCCGACCCGACCCATTTCTCGACTGTTTCCGGCCATTTTTGGCCTATGTACGCTCTATACCTTCTGATTAGTTGTTATACACTGTCAAAATCGAAACTTGATAGCTTAAATCATAGTTGGATCGATGAAATTGAAGTTGTTGTCGTAGGGGGGGTAAAAGTGTAGTTTATGTAAATTGTTATAACTTAAAATAGGGGGTTCTTTTTGTACTTTCAGAAACTAGAAGGTGGCTAGAGTACTTTAACCTAACTGTTTTGGTGACTAGTTGGGGTGTTTGTAGACTTTTAATATAAATTGGGGTTTATGTGCCTTTTACTTAGACTTGACACTTCTCGCTAAAAAAAAATATGATAATTTCGGAATATAAATAGTTTTTTAAAAATATTAGTTTTCATCCCCGTCTCGGAAAAGTAATTCGGATATTAAAATAGCATACGATTCGTTCGTTAGAAATTAAACAAGAAATACTTTTAGTTAAACTTTAAATATTGTTAAATCACATAGTCAATAACTTGGATGTTTAATACTTGTAATTGGATATTTTGCTAGGTTTTTAACATCGTTATGTTGTGATTAGAATTTAGGGAAAAGTTCTATTTAAATTAAATAGTTTTAAATATTGTTTATATGATTATAGAAATAATAATATGTCTTTTTCATAAAAATAAACTAGTTTTGTTTTCACTACTATATCAAGTCTTCTATAAAATAATTTCTCTAATTAGTTAACCACTTTTAGCTAATAATAATAATAACAATAATAATAATAATAATAATAATAATAATAATAATAATAATAATAATAATAATAATAATAATAATAATAATAATAATAATAATAATAATAATAATAATAGTCGTTCAAATATAAACACGTGGTTTTTATATAATTTTGTTATAGAAGATTATAACGAAACAAACCGTTAGGAAAAATTAACTAGTGGGGTTGGGTAGAAGTAAAAGAGAACATTTATTAGGACGAGTAGTATTTTTTTGGATTATTTATTGACTTAAAAGTTACGGGTTGTAGGTGACAGTTTGTAGGCCGACCGACTTTTAGACGTGCTAGTGCTACGGAAGTAAGGTAAGTAACATTCCAAGCGTTGAGCCTAGCTTCCTTCGTGTCTTAATATGACTTTGATTTCTTGTCTCAAAATGCATTTTTATTTGGTTATTCATTTACTTGTTTTAGTTGAAGTTTCCTTTTATTTCAAAAAGTTATTTACTTGAAGTTGTCACATGTTTAATAATAATAATTCCTAATTAACGAAAAATGGAAAGAGTTGTGCGGGAGAAGCTTATTATTGTCGTGTTGACTTCGGTCACTCGGCCCGTGATCAGATTTTATTTTAACCCGGTCGCAACCTGTCGGGTCGCTCCATGTACTCACCTCTCTGGCCGCAAGAAGTCTTAGGGGGCTGCCGGCAGTTAAGGTCATGGCTACTAGTGATAGATTAGTAGTTCCTTCCCCGTATCAACAAAGCTACTAATACAGTTTTGGTATGAGCCTTTGAAAGAAAAGAAGAAGAGATTGAGGAATATAATCCCCGTTTGGAAGAAATATTAAGATAAGAAGAATTTTATAAGTGTTCCTACTCTATTTATTGGATTCTTTCTTTACAAGTTTTATTCCTCCTGTTTTGTTATTGCAAACAGTAAATTCAAGCTTCATCATCTGTTTTACGTGTTTGGGTGTTACTTATCAGTATTTCGTACTGACTTTGAAACTGCGGTTCCTGTTTCCTTCCCACCGCAGGCTTAGAAGCAGAAGGCTATGGCGAAGCTGGGTACGAGACTCACGTGTAGTGTTTAGTTGCAAGCCAGGATGATGTATAGCTTTTGGAACTACTTATGTAATAATTAGAGACTCTCATGACGTTTAATGTTGTGTAATAAATAAATACTTTTGGAATGTTACACTTTTGATTCCCGCCGTTACTTTTAGCAGCGCCCTCCTGGGCTTTCCGGTCCGGAACGGAAGGCTTGGGAATCCACGGGCTGTTGCAAGACGACCATTAGAATTCCAAGTGGGTGACAAGGCGTTTCTCAAGGTTTCGCCAAAAACCAAAGGAGTAACAAGATTTAATCAGAAGAAGAAGCTGATCTCAAAGTTTACTGGACCATACAACATTCTGGAGAGAATTAGGGAAGTTGCGTACCGACTATATCTACCGTCCAACATTGGGAAAATACACAATGTATTTCATGTTTCACAGCTGAAGAAGTACGTGCCTGACTCATCCCGTATTTTGGACCCCGAACCAGTGGAGTTAGACCCATCTTTGACTTACGAGGAACATCCTGTCAAGATCCTAGACACCTAGACAAGGGACACGAGTACCAAGAGCATTAAGCTAGTAAAATTCCTATGGACGAACCACCAGACTGAAGAGGCTACATGGGAAATCGGGGATGGGATGCGAAAGAAAAATCCACACCAATTTGACGAGGTAATTTGAGTTCCCTCCTAAGGGGGAGAGGATGTAACCCTTTGAATTTTCGTATCATAACCTATACACCATCACATTAGCACATTGCATGACATATTAACATGATTGCATACCATATTAGATTGCATAATATCTTATATGCTGGTTAAGCATAGAGGCATTGTACTCTCGTTGAGTACTTGGTTTAAGCTTCGAGGACGAAGCTATGTTTAAGGGGGGAAGGACGTAATATCCCGATTTTTATACAAGAGGGTAATTTAATGATTTTGATAGAGTTTGGGGTTTTAATTATAGTTTTCAAAAGTTACAATCAGATTAAATTAGGAAATAGGGAGGTAGTTGTAGTTTTAAAAAACATACACCAGTTGATTAAATTTTTGGATTGAGGGTAAGGTCTTGTATTTCTAGATCCTAAGGGGTTGTAGTTGTCTTTTAATAACTTAAAGTATGCAAACATTTTACATACACTTAGCTGGAACCCTTCTTTTGCAATTTTGTACTCATAAACACCTTAAATAATAATAATAATAAATCACCCAACACCTTGGTTGTAAATATTTTCACCAAAACACCTCATCATCTTCCACATAACCCCCCTCCTGGAGAAAATGCCTCTATACTAGTTCTTCTTTTCATCCTCCACGTGCCCCCACAAAACACCTGTCCAACTACTTCATTTCTCCTCATCCCACGTAACCCTCCTCAAAGTTATGATTCATCCCCTATTTTTCCTATATAATCCAACACAAACAACAACAAACACCATCACCAAAAACCTTGATCACCACCTACGGCAACACCACCACCACCACCAATTCTCTTAATTTCCTTACAAGAACAACATGATCTCTATCCCCACCTCCCTCAACCTCTCTATCTCCCTCTACCGAGAAGAGAACGAAGCACCGGCGGCGTAGGCCGCGACCTACAACACCGCCGCCGCCATTAACGGCGGCAACGAGCTCCACCACTGAGACACCGGTGACACCCATCCCTCAACGTATGTTCCTCCAAGTTCTTGAGCCTCCAAGGACCCCGTAGAGCCACTCAAACGCAGCCATGGTCGCTAGAATCACCGGCGTCCATAACCACCGCCAAACCCACCGACGGGAGACCCGACTCACTCCTCAACATTTTTTCTTCATTTTTCATGTGGGTAAGCTCTAAACCCACTCTTAGTTCGTTTATGATCATCAAAACCGAGTCTTGATAGATAGAATTAATGTTGGGTAAACTTATGTATGAAGAAGATGGCATGAATGTAATGTCTAATAACTTTTGGGGGTTGTTCATGCATGATAAAAACTTTGGGGGGAGCTATGTGTAATTTACCTAAGGGCATAAGTGCTTCATATTAATTTAACTAAATAACATGTGGGGGTGCTGAATGTATTTTTCTAAAATCATGGGGGGAGGTAAGTGTCTTTTATTATCAATTATATCGACTGAAAAATATGAAATTGCAATTTTTGTTACCGAATTGTTAACTGTTGTTTTATCACTAATGATAATAACTTATTTACTCATATAAGTCGCCTAAATATCATATTTGAATATATATACTTACATACTATTTAGGGGTAAAAAGTCTTATTTTCTAAACTAATTAAGTTGTTGAGGTTAACTAAAAGTGTCAATTCATAAAAATTTGGGGATCTTGTTGTAGTTTGCACAATTTGATTTTATAAATAAACTTAATATTTGTTTAAAATCAATTAAAATTGAGATTTTATAATTTATTTTATAATACACACACACACACAAACACACACACACACATATATAAATACATATTCTTGGAGAATCATTTAAGATGAGAACATTTGTGCAGTTTGGTTATGTTACTATTATATAACAATAATCTTTTATCTACAACTTTACAAGTGTTTGGTGAATGAGATCTTTAGTTACCAAGTGTAATACATTGGTTGGTTTAATAAATATGTACAACTACTCTAGTAATATAAGTCACAAGATGATGTTTTTATAACTTGAAAATTTGTCACAATTAAATAACCATAAGTCATTTTTATGGGAAAGTTTGTGAAGAAGTATTGTTTTAGAAATTTTCTAAATAAGGAATAATTATGCTTTTTATTAGATTAAATTAAGTTATTTTGTGAGATGTTATTGTTTAGTTCCAAATAATTATAATTATAGGGGTTATGGCTAGTGGTGTGCCTAATTGAACAAGTGATTTTATATATAAAGATATTTAACAATCATTTATATAGAGATTATAAATTGTCACTTTATTCATAGGGAAATAAAAGCACATATCTTACAAATTTCTTGACATTTAATTTAATAAACATAGTAAGGGTTTTGGGGTTGTCATGAAAATAGAACAAGAATTTCCACCCAATAAGTAGGACATTCATCGCATACTTGCATCATAGGTGCTAGTTAAAATTGGTGATTGATTAGGAATTACAATTTGTAGCGACGAGTTCGTAAACGAAAGCTATGTCTACCTGTAGAGCTAATTATTGGTATTTGTTGTTGCTACTAGAGGTGAGTAAACATGCCTGGCTTAGATCCCTACCTTCACTCATGTCGTAGATATGATTTTATTACATCTTGTCTCAAGATGAACAATTGCCTTTTTGTGTCGTACTTGAAAGCTTGCTTAATTATCAACGAATGATTTTGAACTCTCACATAAAATTTATAACGCGTAATAACGTAAAGTGGAAGAGTTGTTCGGCGGAACATTTATTTGGATAATTTGGATACTTATATGGTTAACTCGGCCGCACTTTGCCCCAGGTCGCTCATTGTACTCACTCCTAGGCGCAAGAACCCTTTAGGGGGGGTGTCGGCACTTAAGGTCTTGGTAGCTTGGTTTATGGGATATTATGTGATGAAATATGTTGGTTATTCCCCGACACAACAAAATAATAAATTTTGCAGGTGAATAATAAAATGAATATTTGATCTTGGACTTCCCCTAATTGGGGCAACATTATGGATTGGGAATGTTTCCTTGGACATATATATATATATATATATATATACATACATATATATATATATATATATATTAATATGATTTGAGAATACGTGTCTGAAATTAAAAGATGAAATAAAGAGTTGGAAAATATATTTCTTTTCATACCCGAGAACATATTCGTTTGCTTCTTCAATATTATCCTTGTTTAATAAATGAAAATGCCTCTTATCTGGTTTACACGTTTGGGTGTTTTCTTACTCAGCAATTCTTGCTGACTTTGGAAAAATTACGGTCATTATTTCATCCCCTGTAGGTCTAGGTGAAGGGAGCTCGGCGTAAGGGGATCTCGATATCATGTAATTTTTAATAGTAGTATTAAGTAAGGCGAACTCTTAGTTAAATTCCACCTTGTGTAATAGTATGTAGAATTTGTTGTTGAGACAGTTCACGAGTTGTAATATATATAAGGGTCAATTACTTATTACCCACCTCCAGTTAGGGGTAATGATCCACTTGCCACCCGCAATTTCAAAACTATCTCATTGCCACCTATAGTTGTTGATTGTTTGCAATGAACAACTGGGGTGAATTCCATCCGACTTTTTCCGTTAGTTAACATTTTTCTAGGGGCAACTTAGTCCAAAATATAAAAAGAACACAAAACTAACACCATCACACCACCATCAATGCCGCCACCTCAAGCACAATATCCGGCGACGGCGACCAACACTACCACCAGCTACCATCACCAAATAGACCCAGAATTCGGTAAAATCCTAGTGGCAATCACCGACTCCAACTTCACCTTCTTCATCCAAGCAACTAAAATCATTGCTATCACTAAGAAATCATAAACCCAACTCCAATTATCTCCCCTCGTCGAAAGTCGAAACTGCTTAATCGGTTTTTAGCACATCGGAGTTCTGAATTGATCTCAAACAATGGCGGAGGACGATTCGGATCGAGTGATTCACCTCGACTGTGACCTTAATCTAAACATAATCGCAACTCGGCACCTGCCCAACATGGATTTGATGACCTAGAGTCTCGTCATTGCTTCATCGCCTTCGACACCTGAAGGAAGCCTTTCTCCGAGAAAGGTCGGAAGAGCCCACACCGCCACCACAAAATCATCACCAACATCAGAGAGAGAGAGAGAGAGAGAGAGGGAGGGAGGGAGGGAGATGGAGAACGAGAGAGGGCAGATCATGAGGAAGAGGGACGAACCAGTAACCCCTCCTCAACTCCTCTGCGTCCTGATTTCTATTTTGCTTTAGGCTTTTTATCTTTTTTTATTCTTTTATTTTTCTTCAGATTTCCTTTTTAGCTTTTTCTTACTATTTTCTTTAATTTTCTTTTTCTTAATTTCTGTTATTACTTGCATATACAATTATACCCTTAACGGTGTTAACTTTTTTGACGGAAAATTTACCCAGTTGTTAATTGCAAACAATCAACAACTTTAAGTGGTAATAAGATAGTTTTGAAATTGGGGGTGGCAAGTGGATCATCACCATCTAACTAGAGGTGGGTAATAAGTAATTGACCATATATATAATTATATTGGTGTTTGTTCTTGTTTACCATTGTTTCCCCGAGTACGGGAGCGATCTCGGGTGCGGAGTGGCATTATCGTATTTCTCCTCCGATGAAATACGTGGTGTCACAAATGGTTCCTCCTAAATCATCCTCATGTAAACCACCAAATCCGCCGGTGCACGGGGGCGGGCAACGAGTTCAGTGCCACTCATGTTCGACGATCGTGTTTGTGGGGTTCGCTTGACGAAATTAACCTAAACATATGTTTCCCAACAAGAACTATAAAAGTGACAAACTATTACAAACTAATATTAGCTATTACTAGGGGTGCACACGGATCAAAAATGTCTGGATTGAGCTTGAGTTAAATATGATCCATGGTTTACGGATCGGGTCCAATCGGATCCACAATTTCGCAGATCGGATTGGTTTAATTCGAGGATCGCAAATATTTCAAAATATTTTGGAATATTTTCAATTAGAACAATAAAACAAATATACAATTATCGTTTGGTATAGTTTTTAGTTAATCTTACAACTTATCTTCCTCTGTATATAATTAAAAAACAAATTATTCAACGCAAAAATGACAAGTATTACATTACATGGTTAGAGTTAACATTAGAACAAATCATATTGATGAAAATAGTAAAAAATAACATATAAAAGTAAGTACAAACAGATTGATGAATCGGATTGAATTTATATTTCGTGATACTATCGGTTCGGACCCAACCTGTCACGGATCGGGCGGATTTGCGGATCCGTGTGGACTGACGGACACTTATGCACCCCTTGCTATTACTGTAGACAATGTACATCAATTGGGTCCTTCGAGTAATAAACACAACCAAAACTTACAGACATAACCAAATACAAAAATTCAACCAATTTATCTTGACTTTCAACAAACAAAAGGAATAAAAAAATGACAACCACCCACTTCGTGGGCCAGCCAGGCGAGCTCACGAACTCACCCTCCCCTCCACCTCGCCCACTTCCATTTAATTAGGCACTTGGGATCACAAAGCTCATATTGTTAGGATGAATAAGTGTGTAGGAAGCTCTAGAATACTCTCTTGCAAACATCTTAGGCAAGATCGTGGGGGTAGGTTCTAAGATTTCGATCCAAGCCATTAGATTAGGTCTTCTCTATCCTTCCATGGGAATAGGGCTTGTATAAATAGGGAGGGGCTCATTTGCTCCAAACTATCTGAAGAAGACCTAATCTAAATGCATTTTTTTTCATACTTACATACTATGAAGAAGATGGTGAGGCCCACTTTTGCTAAATGCATTTTCGATCGCCTCACCATCTTTTTCATCCACCCATACAAAAGATGTCGTATGTTTATCCATATTTCTGAAATATGAAGAAATACCTTCATCAGAAGTGCTAGCTCCCAGCCCCTTATAATACGTTGTTTTCCACTTTTGAAGGTCGCACACCGAGCGACACCAAAATTCATACTGAGACACAGAATAGAAGAAACACTCCTCACCACTGTTATGTTTTTCTGCCTCAACTATGGGTGTATTCAAAACTGCTAAAAAGCACTCAATTTGAAGGAGCGAGGGCCACAGTTCGTGGAAAAGGTTTATCATCAATCCTTTGATGTGGTATCCATCCACATCCTGGTCGGCCATGATCAGCACACGACCATACCTCAAAGTCTGCACACTATCATACTTCTGGCCGCTCTTCAAACCAAGAATGTGAATGAGATTTTGGATTTCTTCATTTCCCAAAATATTTTCATCCCTAGCATTCGTCACATTAATTACCTTCCCTTTTATAGCAAAAACACCGAATTTATCGCGATTGACGGCAGTAATTCCAGCCATGGCAAGAGCCATGGCCGAGTCCCCTTCCGTCACGACCAGAGTGCAACTGATAGCATCATTTCCTCCCTCGTCACTAGCATCAGCTAAGTGTTTAATGTATGGGATCGATACCTTCTTGAGTAATCAAGGCAGAATCATTTTGTTCTTCTTATTAGTTGTTCATGTAGGAATTGTATTACCTCGGAATTTTTCTCCACTTTCCTTAGGAAACTCATAGGTATACTGAGCCCAAGTTCTGATTTTGCATTCATTAAACAGGACTTGTTTTGGTCCCCGAACTGAGGTCTTACAACAAAGCTATTGATGAATATAAACAAGCTCTTTTCTTTTGCACTCTTAGAATAGGTACGAGTAGGGAGATTGTGTATATAGTTGACAATAGCATCTTTGACTGCGTCGACATGAGTACCCCCATTCTGGTTTTCTACCCCGTTAACGAAGCTAACCTGCTGAAATTTCCCTTCGGTGGGGCTAACCGCAACTTCCCACTGATCATTGATCTTATAAACAAACCTCTTAGGAGGAGACTCATGTGGCTTGTTGCAGTATAAATTCACATATTCCTAAATGAATTAATGTCAACGTGTTTGCCATTCAACTTGACATTCAGCTTACCACAAAATATGCCTGCAAAATCTACGACATGTCTATGCATAACTTTTAATGTATCGCCATCAGTAAAATTTGCAACGGCAAGACCGTGCATATCTGGGTAAAAAGTTATTTTGGTTCATTTTTTGCCATTGTAGGGAGAGTAGGTGGGGTCATTTTTGCATTGCATATTATTGCTGAACTTCTGTAAGTATTGTTGTTGCTCATCACGTATCTCAACGACAAACACTCGCGAACAAATGTTAACAAGCTTTGCCCCCATTTCGTTCTTTCCATCAGTGGTCCTCAAACTTGTATCACTAAAATTACTTCCCGAATAAAGCGTCTTGAAAAGCAATTGGGGAAAATTGAAGCAACCTTCCATTTCCTCACTCAGTTTACTTATTGGAATACCCTGTCCATCATTGCACACCTCTATGCAATTTTCGATGGTATCTATCTTCACACTAAGGTTTTGAATTCCAGTTTCCCTACTCATGTTGGCGACAACATTGAGGACAATTTCTTCGAAAAATTTAATGATTCCATGGGAGACAAGATGTAACACCCCTAATTCCTTAGAGAGTTCTTAGTGCAATATCAAGTCTTTGGGGGGCAAATTTGTAAATAGTAGGTCACAGCTTTAAAGTTGGAACTTCGGAGAGTTTGGAATTTTTGGGAAGTTGTTCGGATGATTTTAAGCAGTAGAAGTGTTTGGGGTTGTTATGTAGATATCCAAAATTAAGTAGAACTTGTAATTATAGTTTGTACACTAAAGTTTAGAAAAATACACTTTCACCCCCTTTGCATGAGAGCCACTTGGCAATCTCATTTTGACACCTCAATAGTGAGGTGGTAGATGAGGAACTACCTTCTCCTCCACCACCAGATCCTTGAGAGAAGCCACTCCCTCTTCCTCATAATCTCTCATCATCTTCTTCACTCATCTCCATCATGAAGCCACCACCACCAACACAGCCACCACCTCCACCACTCCTTCTTTCAAGATTCTACTGCTGCTCGTAGAAGCCCTCGACACAAGGACCAAAAGCCCTCAATTGATTTCAAAATCGGGTGAGTAACGAAGTAGAATTTTGGGTTTGAAACTCAAGAACCCTAACTTTTCAATCCTTGAATTCTCTCTCTATGTTCATTCTCGGTTGCTAATTCTTGTTCCATTGTATTCGTGAGACCTAGGCGCACCAGGAGGACCCTATTTTTTTGACCCAGGTAGACGGATTCACCCTCGCCGGATTCAGGGTTCATACCCGTCGGGGTTTCGCCGCCGAACGACGACTTCGTCGTTCTCCTTCATTCGGGGTTGTTCCTCCCCTCCCTGCGACTTACCCATGACCTATGAACCCCGATGAACACTGCTGTAAACCCAGAATTGGTTGTTGTTTGCCGGAGCACCGAATCCCCGCTGGTGGGTCGCCGGTTTCTGCCATGGCCGCCGGAAAATGTTGCAGACCGGTACGGCCTTCAATCTTGCTTGTTTTGATCGATTTTAAGCCTTAGCATGCTCCTGAATATGTCCTGAACACGTTTAGATCATCAAATCACGACTGTAACAACAAATCATCATAGTTTGATTCGTGAAGTTGATAAGTTTTCGGTTCACAAACTGCCTCTGTTTAAATGCCTGTAACTCCCTCAATTCTTTTCCAAATCATGCACGATTTCTTCCTGTGTAATCCTGGGTATGTTAGCTACAAGTTTCGTTTTAATTTATTGGTTCAATTCGATCTCTAAACCCTCTGAAATTGGTCTTGAACATGGCTAGGCTAGTTAGCGAAGTAGTTAGATGTGTTCTTGGTGTTCATGTGTTTTTGGTACAAAAACTACCCCTGTTCAAACGCTTGTATCTCCCTCGTTTTTGGTCCGTTTTGAATGATCCTTAGCTTTCTGGAATCCTTGGAGAATTGGCTACAACTTTCATGTTAATTTCTTGGTCCAATTTGATCTCTAAACCCTCTGATTTTGGCTCTAAAGTTGCTGCAATGCTAATGCTCTTCGCTAGCAAAGAATTCAAAATTTTCTAAGTATAAAATGCCGTGGTGAAACACCTATTTTTCTAACCCTTGTATCTTCTTCAAAACTTGATGAAATTTAGATCTGTTTTCTCCTGTGTAAAGCTGGTGTATAATAATTCATTTCATCGCCTCTGGGTCATGATCAAATTTATAACAGATTGCTCACAAATCGAGCCTAAACTTGCTACTTTGAACTTATAATAAACACTTGAATTTTTTTTAAGTGTTGAATCATTATTTTTACCAAACTTTGAACAAGCATAGCTTTTTGTGTATTTTGAATTGTTGGAGGTTCAAATATGTTCTGGAATCTTTGATCTACCATCTTCAAAACCCTATTCTTATATTTCCAAGTATCCCCCTCAATAGATCACAAATCAGCTCTAAAGTTGACTAGTTGAGTCGATTTTCCTCTATTTTTGACTTTTGAATTCGACATTCTAAATGACATTTCTAGCCTTAGCGTTCTTCATGAAACTTGCTCGTATTCATATTATGAGTCTAAATATCAAGTTTGACCAAGCTTGACTTTTCGCAAACCCTAGTTTGACTGAACTGTATAGGAGGGGCAAAATAGTAATTTCACTTAAACTTTGAATTGAGATTAGTTTAGTAACTTGGAGTTTGTCAGCATGTCTTGTATGCGTATTTGGAGTACTCGTATATAATTCTGGGCTAGTTTTGACCAAGTCAAATGTTGGGGTCTTTTTGCAATTTTACCAAACTTTAGGGGCCTAAGTGCAAATTATTGAAAGTTGTAGATTTCGATGCTAAGTACATATGGGAGAGTTTAGATTCATTCTTACATGTTTTTGGGCCAATATGAGTATAATTTGGGGACCGGGCAACTAGACTGTTTTGGAGTATGAGGGGCGTTTTAGTCATTTATCTTGCACGACCCGCATTCCATGGCATTCTTGCATACAACCTCATACAGAGGGTAAATGCTAATAGACTATATACTTGACTTGTGTATATCCAGCCGTTATTAAGGATCGTTCAAAGTAGACGTACGTATTCGTGTTGCTGCATTTACTGTGAGATTCGGAGACGAGCGTTGTAGGAATGCTAGCGTTGCTTTGCGCCTTTCATGGCTCAGAGGTAAGTACAAATGTACGGCCTTTTCATATCAAAATCTGCGTATGTGCTTAATGTTCAAATGAATGTTTTTTTATATGAAATAGTATGAGAATGCATGTTTTCCACTCAAAAGTTGTTAAACTATTTTATTCATCTCCTTTGAGAACTCTCGGAAATTACTTGTGAAATTTTGATATTCCGATTCTGGTTATGTGAAAGAGAAGAAATAAAATACCTCTAATAGACTTAGGACGATGTATAGAGTACTGTTACTAATGGGAGGCGTCAAGCGATCCTCCATTTTCTTATGGCTAAGACCATTGAAGCAATGCTTCTTATTGTTGGATAGAACGTCAATGTTCAAAAATCCGCCCCCGATGAGCCAAAATGTATGAAGTTATTGAGGCCAAGGGTTTTATAGAGCTATAGAGTGCTACTTATACTTGTAAGGGTCACTACGGTATAGGGGTGTCGACACTTAAGGCCTTTTAGCTAATGTTGTGAGCGGGGTTGACGAATGGGCTCCCTTAACGCCCGGGTGAAATAGGGTTTGATAGACCCTAGAAGGAACCCTTAATCATTATTTCGTGATCCCTCTGTTTACATCGATCCTGCTGGTGGCTCTTGACACGCCTCAGCTAAATTAAACTGTTGATTGAAGTCGAAATTAAAAATTGACTACTTATTAATGTTGTTTGTGGCTCTTGATATGCCCTAATCGATTGAAATGAATTGTAAATCTTGGCTACTCATGAACTACTATCGTTATCAGTTCAAATGAACTTGTTTACTCTGGATATTTTACCAACTACTTGTGGTTTCTCAATGTTATTAAATTGAGAGATTTTTGTTACTCGGTTACTTCAAGTTGATCCAAATTCTCCAATATGATAGTTATACTGTTTAAATCTTCTGATTTGTTTCAACTCATGCTTCCGTGCCACTCGTTGCTTTACATGTCGTAGTGTGTACTTACTCAGTTTTTACTGATCAATTTCTTCAAAATTGTGTCAGCTTTTGCCATTTTAAAACCGCATGTCGTCAATCAAGTGTGGGGAATGGGAACGTGGATCGAGACAAAGAAGTTTAGCTTAAGTCAGATCACTTAGTAGATCACACACGATTTGTTCTAGATTGTACTTATTATCGAAATTTTGTTATATACTTTAACCGAAATGTAAACTTAATACTAAATAATCTACTTTTGGTTATCGATTGTCGCGTTAACCCTGAACCAAGATCCCGGGGTGTCTCACAAGAGCAGTTGGGTTACGCTGCTCTTGTGTCCCATGGAATCATTAAATTGTTACTAGTGCATTATTAAAGATGATCTTACTAGTGCATTATTAAATCTAAAAAACCAAAGGAAAATCAGTCAGTTAACAATCTTAATAGTGCCTTATTAAAGATGATCTCAGAGCAGTAGGATGAATAACTGTGTAGGTAGATCTAGATTACTCTTGGTGCCAGAACTTCCAATTGTGATGAGATACTTCACCAAATCTTAGACATCAAAGGAAAATAGTCAGTGAACAATCATATGGATGCATTATTGAAGATGATCTGAAAGCGTAGGCAACATACCATGTTTGGTCATTCCAATTACATTGTCATAGATTGTCAAGGTTTTGTCGTTCATGTCACGAAGAATGTGAATGAAGAGTTCGTGAAGTCATTATAGCGGGTTCGAGACTTGTATCTGATCCATTTCCTCTAGCTTCATATGGGCTACATGGTCTATCCAGGCCTTAGCACGAACCTTCTCCACAGCCCAAATTGGAGGATGAAACTAGGGTTTACGTGACTTGCTTGCAAAATGAGGAATAGAGGGAAGGATGTTGGATTGAATACTAAAAGCCGTGATTTTTGTATTGGATTATTTGAATTTGACATTTATGAGAATGATTTTGAGTAATGTTTTTGCATTATGTTAT
Organism: Linanthus parryae; assembly: GCA_023055425.1. Taxonomy (NCBI): domain Eukaryota; kingdom Viridiplantae; phylum Streptophyta; class Magnoliopsida; order Ericales; family Polemoniaceae; genus Linanthus; species Linanthus parryae. The sequence goes on along the minus strand of JALGPY010000004.1, from coordinate 118,241,957 downwards.
TAATATGCATAGTTGTCTATTATTCCACATAGTAGAAGATTTAGTGTGTAAAGTCTAGCTTACACACGGAGGATCATATCTTCGGTTCTTGTGGAATGAAAGTTACGAGTTCACAATCCAGACGGAATTAGACAATCCATCATAACGATTGTAGCACATTATTTTAGTAGGTATGTCTTGGCTACAGGAAACAATATAGTTTATACTATAGGTTCAACTCAATAGTATACTTTGTGTATATTGAACGGGACCAAGTTGAGATGATTGTTTTGTACTGAGATAACAAGACAAGTCGCGTCTCATGGTTATTATGATTGCTTGTGCTCTTAATCCTTAGAGATTTAATGTTCACATGTATTTGGTAGTTGTTTCTTTGACAAGTCAGGTAAGTGAGATTCTTACTGAGTCAATAACCTCGATGAGTTGGTTGATACTACTTAGTCCATGGTGCATGTTAATGTATCGAAGGAATCCATGTCCTGTTATGGGATTGATGATATCCCCTTGATGAAGCATAAACGTTTTGTTAATGTGAAACCCTTTAGTAATCTGGACATGTCAAATAAGTTAAGTGGTAAGGATCAATAAATTGCGAAGAGGTCGATTAAATGAATTATTCAGTAATTAATATACTTGACGGGTATTTGTAATCTTAACATGGGGAGACAACAAGTATGGGGAGACAACAAGTATATAATAACAAGAGCTCGAGATATTATTTTGAAAATATGGACATGAGTGAAATAATGGTTATTTAGTGGTGATAATTATTATTAACTTTATTTGGGCTAGGTTCGGGTGGAACCAGAAGTCCTAATAAAGTTGGGAGCATGATTCGTATTTTCTCTTCCAACGCTTGCGATACACACCGAAATCTAGGGGTTCAAGAGTGAGAGCAATACGTCTGGAGGCCAAGAAGGATTCTGAAAGCATCAAGCCCACACTTGTATATAGGAGGAACTTCATGAATACATGAGAAGATACGGAGTGATTCAAGCCTACATAACCTAGCGAGGACACAGGTATGAACCCTAATTTCGCCTAGTAGGGATATGTCGTTCTTCTTGATGATCGAACATATTTTTAATCCGTATAGCAGACATGCAATCGAACTGGTCCTGGGATTCGTCTCCCTTCAAAGGAGATGGGGATTTACATAAAAGGGGGTGAGATAAATAGGGTTCCGGGGTTCTAGAGCCTTCTGTTGGTATAAACGTAGAATTATGGAGATGATGATTCTAGATCCTTCTAGGCCCCGCTTGAAGAAGAAGGACGCGTTAGGTTTTCGGCGCTACAATGTGTCCCATTCGGGGGATATTTTAATCCCATCTCGATTTAAATCAAAATAATAAATTATGGAAAGGCCTCTGAGAGTATCAATCCGACAGTAGTAGTAAGATATTGGTTGGGATAAACTAATAGGAGAGAGTGGTTTTTTCACCCGAGGGTTTCTTTTGCTCCGAATTTATCGGAGAAACTAGGGTTTTCACCGAAGTTCTCCGGCGATGGAAACGATGGCAACACCGACTGCAATGGCTCCACTCCTGAATCCGTAAGAAGAAGTAGTGGAAGATTTTGACCCTGAGTATTGCCGGCAGGCGAGAGAGAAGATGGGTCCGTGCTTGGTTGGATCTTTCCTGCTACCCATCCGGTTCAACACCTGGATTATGAAGGAGATCTTCAGGAAAATCTGGAAAGGAGGCAGAGAGATCCAAATCAGCGAAGTCAATGAGAATAGATTTCTCATCGAATTCCCGAACAAGGAGGCGAGAGACAGCGTGATCAAGGGAGGTCCGTGGACCTTCGATGGGAATCTACTCCTCCTTAAACAATGGGACCGCAAGGCTAATGTGGAACGTGTTAGATCTGAAGAAATTATCATGTGGGTTCAGATCAAGAATCTACCTGCCTATCTCAGAAAGGAAGAGTACATCCGAAGGTCAGTGAGAAGAATCGGTACTGTGTTTGAAGTCGATACAAGAGTAAGGCATAGTGAAGAAGGAGACTATGTGCGAGCGAAGGTTAACGTCAAAATCAACAAACCTCTGCTGAGGGGAGGGTACTTCAATATAATTGATGTTAAGGTCTGGTTAGACTATCGTTATGAGCGAATGCCAAACCCTTTGTGTTTGGTGTGGATGTTTGACCCATATTGGCGACGAGTGTACGGCAATGACAATGGACCAGAAAAGAGACAGCCTACCGGGGTTCGGGTCGTGGTTAATCTTCAAACCGCCACCAAGGGAAAGACAAACGCTTGGGTTCGTGAGAGACGATCACCTGAACAAGAACAATAATGAAGGAGATCGGTCCCCAGTAGATAGTAATCCACAAGAAGATGACAAGAGTGATCAAACATATCACCGGGAGGACTTCTCAAGTGATGCAGAAGGGCTGGGGGTGGACATGGAGCTGGAGAATGATGGTAGGGATGACGATGTAACTGTCTTCACAAATCCATTGGGAGGTGAGGAGATTAATGATCATCAAGGGGGTGGGGTCGAAGGGAAAGGAAAGGGGGTGGCTGCAACATCTCATGGTCCAAGTGTCACAAATAACCGAAGGATAAAAGTGAGCGATACTTCGCTAAGTCCGAACCCAAAACACAAGATCGACGGAGGTGGAAGCTTTGAAAGGGGAGGTGCAATAACAAGCAGAGTTCGTGGAAGGGGAAGGGGTCGTGGAAGTGGCAGTGAGGGAGTCTGAGAAAGAGGTACAACACAGTGGACCGAGGGGTAGCAAAATCATAAAATTTGACAATGGCGGAGGGTGCGGTGCACCCCCGCCAGCCATAATGCACCTCCTGAGTTGGAACGTGCGGGGTCTCGGGAACCCGAGCACGTTCCTATCGCTACGTGGTCTCACGAAGCGATACAATCCCGACTTGTTTTTTTATTGAAAAAAAATCAAGCAGTAGCGAGATGGATATTATTCGACACAGGTTAGGGTATGCAAACATGGTGGACGTTCCGAGTGTAGGGAGAAGTGGTGGGCTTGCTCTACTATGGAATGATAGTATGCAAATTAGCATTAATAATAGCACTCTTCGCTTTATTGATGCGACAGTTACGGATGTTATTTACAATTTTACTTGGAGATTTACAGGCTTTTATGGCGATCCAAATAAAGAAGATAGACATCACTCGTGGGAATTGTTGAGAAGAATTTCTCCACAACCAGCTTGTCCGTGGTGTGTTACTGGTGATTTCAACGCAGTAACAACTTTTTCGGAGAAGGAAGGAGGTTTGGATGCTAACTATAATCAACTTTCACAGTTTCATTCTGTTCTTCACGATTTGGATGTGATTAATTTAGGGTTTTCTGGTAATCCTTTTACGTGGAATAATAATCAAGTTGACGAGGAAAACATCAGAGAGCGTCTTGATAGAGCAGTTGCTAATACTCTTTGGATGGACAGATTTCAGGGGGTTCGAGTTTAGCATTTAAGTGATCAAAACTCTTACCATGTTCCAATTTTGTTGGAGTGGGACAAACCAATTTTCAGTGGCAAGCGTCGTTTTCAATATAAGAAGATGTGGTGCACACATAGTGAGTTTTATGAGCTAATTATCAATAACTGGGATGCTAACCCAGGCCGACACATGATTGATCAACTAGACAGTCTAGCGGGGATGTGTCATCGTGGAACAAACAAACCTTCGGTAGTGTAAAAGTCAGGTTAAATGAGTTGAGACAGAGAATGGAGCAACTACAGGCACGACAACAAAATTAAGAAACTTTTGAGGAACTTGAATACCTAAAGAAAGAGTTTAACGAGCAGCTGAAGCGTGAAGAAATAATGTGGTCACAAAGGGCTCGATCAAATTGGCTCAAATATGCGATCAAAACACAAAATTTTTTCACCAGAAAGCAACGATCAGAAGGGAAAGAAACAATTTTCAGGGAATTGAAAATACAGATGGTGTTTGGGTTTCAGACCCATCTCAGGTTACTAAGGTACTTGAAGATCATTTTTCAGATTTATTTAAATCTTCTAACCCTAACGAGCAGGAGATGGATATGTTGCTGAACTCCATGGATTCTAGGGTTTGGGTAGAGGATAGTGCTATGATGGAAGGGGATTATACAGCAGAGGAAGTTAAACATGCATTGTTTCAGATGGCTCCTGATAAAGCCCCGGGTCCTGATGGGTTTAATGCAGGTTTTTTTCAACATTACTGGAGTACTGTGGAAGATAAAGTCACAAAAGAGGTCCTAGCTATTCTCAATGATGGGGCAGACTTGAAGGACTTTAACTCCACTTTGATAACCCTAATTCCAAAGAAGAAACAGCCAAGAACACCAAGTGAGTATCGTCCAATTAGCTTATGCTCGGTTATTTACAAAATCGTAGCTAAATCAATTGCAAATAGATTGAAAAAGTTACTGCCAGATATTATTGATGAGCATCAAAGTGCGTTCGTACCGGGCCGATTGATAACACGTGTTGATTGCTTTTGAAGTTATTCACTCGCTGAAAACGCGTAAGAAGGGTAAAAAGGGGTACGTAGCTTTGAAATTTGATATGAGCAAGGCCTATGATAGGGTGGAATGGAAGTTTCTCAAGAGAGCTCTCTATTATCTGGGTTTTGGGGCACGGTTCATTAATCGAATCCTTAATTGTATCTCGACAGTGCACTATGCTTTTGTGCGCAACGGTTGCTCAACCGGTTGTGTAATCCCTTAGTCTGGGCGCAGACAGGGGTGCCCGTTATCACCCTATTTGTTCCTTATTTGTAGTGAATTTTTATCTCGCGCAGTAACGATGGCTGTGTCAGAGGGTCGGTTGGATGGGGTGACGGCGACAAGGGGAGGACCAGTGGTCTCCCACCTATTTTTTGCTGACGATTAGTTGTTTTTTACAGGTGCAAATATGAACAATATCAATGTGCTATTAAAAATACTTGAAGATTACGGAAAAGCTTATGTGCAACAAATCAACTTGGAGAAATCAGCTTTGATTTTCTCATCAGGGGTGGACAATAATACGAGAGATGACATTCTTGCAGCTACAGGAGTACAGGAAGTGGATAGCTATGACAAGTATTCGGGACTCCCAACAACAGTGGGTCGCAACAAATCTATTACTTTCGATACTCTTGTGGATAAATTCAGCGGTATTCTCAAAAGATGGAAGGAAAAGACTTTATCTGCTGCAGGAAAAGAGGTGCGCATCAAGGCGATCGCACAAGCCCTTCCGACGTATGCGATTGTTTCAAGTTACCGGATGGAATATGCGACAAGATGGAAGCCCTGATTAGACAATTTTGGTGGTCAAACCGGGACAAAGATCGAGGGATTAACTGGGTGTCGTGGGATAAGATGCAGCAGTCGCGCAGTAGAGGGGGATTGGGGTTCAAGACACTCAAAGAATTCCACCAAGCTATGTTGGCTAAACAAGCATGGAGGATCCTTCAGTTCCCAGGTTCTCTTTTATCTAGAGTACTTAAATCCTAATATTTTGCTAATGATAATTTTTTGAGCGCCGAAGCAGGAAACAACGCTTCTTTTGCTTGGAGGAGTATTGTTCATGGAAAAGATCTCCTTAGAAGAGGGTTACGATGGAACATTGGTGATGGAATGTCGGCAAGCTTGTCCGACCCATTTATTCTGGGTCATAGAGATTTTAGAGTCATTACACCCAATATAGTGGTCGGTCCTTCTCTCGGCAACTTCATTAATGCGGATCACACGTAGAATATCTCGGCTCTTAAACAGTTTGTTTGGGAAGTGGATGTCAACGCCATAGTGGCTATTCCAATTCCAACAAACACAAGACTGGATCGTATTGTGTGGCACTTTGAGGAGAAAGGAATTTATACAGTCAAATTTGGGTACGAGGTAGCGACAAACATGTACGATCGAGGTAATTCTCATTCTTCACTTGATAATTGAAAGTCTTTTTTTGGATTACTTTGGACGATTAAAATCCCAAAAAAGATTATTCACTTTATGTGGAGAAACTTTCATGGTCGACTTCCTACCCGAGCAAATCTTGTTAAACGGTGAATGTGTGTTGAGAACTGTTGTGCATTGTGTGGCTACTTTGACGAAACGGAACCACATCTCTTACGGACTGTAAAAGAACTCAGAAAATGTGGAAGGAAGTTGGATTCACAGAGGGCCTCGGTCCAATTCGCGTCAATTATCAGATGTGGTTATCCCACTTGCTCGAGTCCGCAAAAGACAGAGAGAGAATGAAGATATGCACTTTCTTTTGGGAAATCTGGCGTCTACAGAATGGTACTATTTTTAAGGGGCAGGGACGGAATGATTTCAGGTTCGTACAAGATTTTCACGCTCGTATTGCTGAGTTCGATCAGCTGACTTCAGGCGTAGGGGAGAACCACAAAATGAGCGAAACAACGACCACAGTAGGCAATGGGAACAGTTCCCAAGGATGTTTCAAGCTGAGATTCGACGGAGGTTTTGACACCCAATCTTTGAGATGCTCAGGGGGTGCAGTTATCGTCAACGAAGTAGGGGATTTCGTCTCAGCTAGACAAACAGGTGATGAGCCAGCAGAAGGCCCAAGAGAAGCGGAATTCAAGGCGCTAAAAATGGGAATTCAGCTAGCAATCATGTCCGGAGTGAAGAGGATTATGGTTGAAGGTGATGTGAAGGCGGTGTTGGAAGACCTGGACAAGCTGAGAAGGGGAGAAAAGATTCTGGATCACTCAAGTACTCTCGACATGCAAATGGAAATAGAAGACCTCCTCAGCCCCTTTGATAGATATTTGATCAGGTGGATTCCTAGAGAAAGAAATGGTGCAGCTCATTCTATTGCCTAGAGAGCTCGTGGAGCTCTCTGCTCAATGCAATGGTTTAGTTTTCCCCCGGAATGGCTGTCACCCTTCCTCTCACATGATGTAAATTTTATTGGTGATTAATACTACTTTCAACGTTTCCCCCTAAAAAAATATATATTGGTTGGGACAAAGAAGAAATCTGACTCAAGTTTGCATACCATCAAATTATTTGCTCACTACGACACTTGCGGGTTCTTATAATGGTTTTCTCATTTTCTCCTTAGTCGGGGTATCAAGCAACCTTACTATTGTAATCCGACCTCTGAGAAGTACATGTCAGTTCTCAAACCTCCACATCAAATACTACACAACTGCTCTAGGTTTCGCTTAGGATTCTACATCCGGCAAAATTTTGAGTATTTGCGAGGGGCAAAGAAGGTATTGCCGTCGTTAATAGTTATTATCAGCGTATCTCTCTGTGAGGATAGGGGTGTTTTCTTGCTATTTCCTAAACAACGATACCATTTTTTCTAATTTCGCATAAACTGAAGGGTAATCCATGTAGTTTTACCCAAAAAGTAAAGCTCCCCCCAATTGAAGGCTAAAAACGTCAAGTTCAAAACCCGGAAGAGTGCTCTGTAAGCCAAGTAAGGCAATTGGAAAGTCCCCAACTCCTAAAACCCCCCTTTCTGCTGCAAAATCGAGGAATGGCTCCTCCGCCTAAACCACCCTCCCGTAAACCACCAAATCCGCCGGCGCACGGCGGCGGACGGCGAGTGCAGTGCCACTCATGCTCGACGGTCGTCACCGTGGGGCTCGCATTGACGAGATTCACCTGCCCTGTGTGCAAGGCGGTTCAGGTACTGAACCGCCATTCGAGAGCTTCCGTTAACCCTTACGCCGCCGGTCACCGTTGCCGGCGGTGTAAGGGCTCGATAGTGCCTGGTTTCCCTTGCCCGTACTGCGCGGTGGAGAGTTTTGCTTCTAATGTGCAACATGCAGTCAATGAGGTTAGGAATTTGCTTTTATCTGTGTCTTTTGTGAAGTTCTTGACATTTAGGTGATTCTTGGAGATGAAGACAGGTGATTACATGGAAAGAAAGAAAAATCTTGAAATCAGTATATAATATAACTTCCACTATATCATGTGTTCTGGATTTAAGCAAAGACAATAGAGCCAATTTGTTTAATTGTCTTGGTTGATAATGCTTGATGCTAGAAAGTATCACCTAGGTTGATGTGTAACATTTAAAATTTGTTTTGGGGCCACCACAGAGAGAATTAGGGGGTTTGAAAGTTTGTGAAGAAAAATCTTGAAATCTAGGTTATTCTTGGAGATGAACACAGTCATTACATGGAAAGAAAGATCTTGAAGTCAGTATATAAGATAAGCCTCCACTATATCCTGTATTTTTGAATTTAAGGAAAGTATATAGAGCCGATTTGTTTAATTGTCTTGGTTGATACTGCTTGATAATAGAAAGTATCACCCAGGTTGATGTGTACATTTTAAAATTTGTTTTGGGGCCACCACGGAGAGAAGTATCGGGTTGTAAGTTTGCGAAGAAATTGGAATTAAAAGAATGTTTATGTCTGGAATACAATAATGTCTAGAAATTGGAATGTTGCTGTTATGTTAATGTCTGGAATAATGTTTGGAATACAAAAGCAAACTTATGAATGGTTAGTTCTTTGGTATTTGCTAATAATGTCTCCACACTGTCCTTCCTCTTTTTGTTTAATCGCAACTGTTATTCGGGCCCGGACTTGCATTTAAGTCTTGCAGCCATGTTCAGTTTGTACAGGGAATAAGCAACATCTAATTGTTTGTGCTCAACTATATCATGTCTTCTGAATTTAAGCAAAGAAAATAAAGCCAATTTGTTTAATTGTCTTGGTTGATGATGGTTGATACAAGAAAGTAATATCACCTAGGTTGATGTGTACATTTTAAATTTTGTTTTGGGGCTACCACGGTGAGAATTAGGGGGTTTGAAAGTTTGTGAAGAAATTGGAATTAAAAGAATGTTTTAAGTCTGGGATACAATAAATGTATAAAAATTTGGATTATTGATGTTTTGTTAAATGTCTGGAATACAAAAGCAAACTTATAAATCTTTTGTATTTGCTAATGTCTCCACACTGTCCTTCCTCTTTTTTGTTTAATCGCAATTGTTAATCTGGCCCGGACTTCCATTTAATCTTGCAGCCATGTTCAGTTTGTACAGGAATGAGCAACTTTTAATTGTTTGTGCTCAATCGTTTACAAGGAGCATCAACTATTATAAATACATAGATATGAGCAAGAACATATTAGATCTTCCTCTTCCATGGGGTTTGCATTGACAAATTTGACTTGTCCTGTGTGAGATTCTGTCCAGGCATTGAACCAATGTTCGAGAACTTTTGCTCCCCATTTCGTGAATGGTCTCCGGAAGTCTAACCCGTCGACTGCTTCTGCTCCCTCGAAGGCCACTGGTGTCCCTAAGGCCAGCTCGTCGAGAGCTCCTGCTCCCCGTCATGTCACTGGTGCACCTAAGGCCAACCCGTCGACTGCTTCTGCTCGCCATCAGGCCGCGGGTCTCCCGAAGGTCAACCGTCGCTGCGCCACATGTAAGGCCACGATCAATGCTCCTCCTGGAGTACCTCGGTCCCGGTGTCCTGGCTGCGTAGCGAAATACGGATCTCATGTACCACATGAAGTCAATGAGGTTAGAAAAACCATTTGAATGTGTTCACCAATATATAATTAGTCATGCTCTCATGGCCATTGAGTGTTTCTTTTCTTTAGAGTAAAAAAATAATCTGTTTCCTTCCTATGCTTGCCATCACATGGAGTATGATTACTCAAAAAGATATTGAAGATTCATAGGCATGAATATGTTTCTTGTTTTGCTACATTCAAACATAAGTATGCTTTAATTTTGACAGCTATGTGTGTACGTACTAATTACAATCTTGTAATCACAGATAGCTGCCCAGGTGGAGCAAGAAGAAGATGAAGGTGGTACGGTGACAGAAACATTTACGGACTATGTGAGTGTTTATTCGTTTGGTTTGGGTTCTGTCAAGCTTCTATATTAACTGAAGAACAATTTGTTTTAGCTTATAAAACACATAGTTGCAAGGATTGTACCCTGTGATCCAGTTAAGGCTACAATGTAATTTGTTGTTTGTCTGTTCCTTATGCAGCGCCCTTCCAGGCTATCAATTGGTCTGCTCCACCCGGATCCTATAGTAGAGACCTCATCTCTATCCGCAGTGACCCCACCTGAACCCAAATATAATCTTAGAATTGAAGGTCTTTTGGAACGTTCAAAATCATTGTCATGTTTGCAGATTGAAACATTGGTTTATGCCTCTCAGGTTCTAAGAATTTACCCTGTGTTCCGTTTTTATATGCCTGTTTATTACTTCCAGAGGTAAACTTTGTCTTGTTTCAGAGACACCTCCAGCACCTTCAAAATGGTACTAGGGCTGGATTTTTGATTGGAGATGGAGCTGGGGTAGGAAAAGGGCGGACTGTTGCAGGTTTAGTATTGGAGAATTGGTGCCATAGCAGGATGAAAGCATTGTAAGATTTCATGATTGCATGCATGAACATATCTCATCGTGACTATGGACTTGTGATAATACGCTAAACCAAGGAGCTAGAGCATTATCTATAAAGATTTCGAATAATTCATGTCATTTGACTCTCTTCACGCTTTCGCTTGATTCTTATACAGGTGGATTTCTGTTGGTTCAGACTTAAAGTTTGACGCAAGAAGAGACTTAGATGACGTCGGTGCAGAATGTATTGAAGGTGGGTTGCTGAGCTTTAGTAAACGTGTCTGCATACTTCCACTATCAACATTAATGTTTAGTTACTAGGGAGTTACCTTGTGGCCAAAAACACGCTGTTAAAAGAGAATTATACCAAAAACAGTATTTTTTTTGTCAAACCAGCAATCTCTATATCATTACATAGAACTTCATTAATATCTAGGTAACTAGATATTATGAAAATATGATGATGAAACGTATATTTAAAAAAATTAATGAAGAATATGATGATACAAAATGTGAGAGGTGATGGAGAGATTGAGAAGGAGATGAGGAATATAAAGAGGTAAGAGATAATTAGTGGAAGTGGGTCCACGAAATTGAGTGTTTGAGCTGTAAATCAAAAGATCTAAGCGTTCAAAACAAGATGAGAAGTACCAATGAGATCTCTTTTTCCTCACAAGGATAAGAGGGTAGCTTATCGTTATACTATGCTGGGTTTGTTTTGTTCATAAGTAACCTATTACTCTGCTCCATTCTGTTTTACGTATTAGTGGTTGGACGTGTCATGCATAGTATTCAGGAACAAAGTTTGACTAGTACTAAAGTAACATAAGTATCCCTTGTGACCGATCAAAAAAAAAACATAAGTATTTCTTCTCTGATTTGAATGAACTTGTTAGGAAGTTAAGTTCAATTGAGATTTCGTATCAGAAAAGGGGTCAAAGTGGAACAGACTGATAAATTGTTTGAAGTGCTTGTTCTTAGGACAGTCATTGACAGCACTTGGAGAATCAGTGACCAATTTTGAATGTATTTCCCGCCAAAGCCCCGCTCATGCAGATATTTAAGTAATTTAATTTGATTGTTTCCTCTTGAAGTAAGTTTGTGCAACATACAGAAAGGTTACCGGAATCACTTATATAATGCTTTGGAATGAAAGTTCACAATCTATTGGAAAACATGATTCATATCACGGGATGCTAGTGTGTATAAGTGAATTATTTCAAAGCTTGTTCATCAGCAAGACCATCCTTGGAGCCTTTTGTGCTTGCTTCTAGCAGGCATTATACAAATGAACAAAATTCGTCGAGAGGTTGAGATGGAGAGTACTGCATGTTGGACCTCTTTGGTCGTGGTGTACTCTCCATATTTAGTTACGGAAAAGCAATACTAGAGATATGATTCTTATGGTATTTGGGTAGTTGACTATTTCTCGAAGACACATGTTAATACTGTTAAACATTACTCATATATTGTCAAATCAATGTAGCTTTCATTGTAAGCTTTATTTAACGATTGTCTTTCTTGTTTGCAGTACATGCATTAAACAAGCTGCCTTATTCAAAACTTGATTCGGAATCTGTTGGGGTCAGGGATGGAGTCATTTTCTTAACATACAGCAGCCTTATAGGCACTTCAGCGAAAGGTTGCTCTCGCTTACAGCAGCTTGTGGAGTGGTGTGGACCAGGATATGACGGTCTTATCATTTTTGACGAGGTACTAACTTTTTGCTGCGAAATGAATTGAAATGCTATCTCTTATGTAAAAACTTTCTTTGCCTTTGGATTTTCATCGTTTGTTGAACTTCTTACATTGTCACTATCTTCTCTGCCTTCCACTATTAACAATTATGTCTCCACTCCAGTGCCACAAAGCCAAAAATTTGGTACCTGAAGGTTCAAGAAAGCCGACGTTAACAGGAAAGGCTGTTCTAGAGATCCAGGCATGTTCTTGCACACAGTCTTATCATGTTCATTTGTATATATTATTCAGTACATTATCAGGCTAGATTGTTTTCCATTGTGCAAGAGTGTAAGGGTTTTGATATGAGCCCAGAGTCCCAAATCTTCACTACAATTACACTCTGGTGTTCAAATTCTCAGACATCCTGTGAAGTTAATTTCATACTTTTACCTGCAGGAACAACTTCCTGGAGCTCGCGTTGTTTATTGCTCAGCAACTGGTGCATCAGAGCCAAGAAACATGGCTTATATGGTTCGACTCGGTCTTTGGGGAGATGGAACTTGTTTCAAAGATTTCACTGATTTTTCCAGTAAGTTGTTTGATGTCTGTGACAGACAACTTGGATATATTTATTTCACTGCTCTATAATCTTTTATGTATACCACATTTTCATGTAAATGTATTGTCGGAGTCTTGTAACGCTGCTGGTAGGTCTTAACATTTAAAATTGGGTATTTTATGACAAGCTAATACTAAAAAAGAGCATGCTGTAGCAACCAAACCCATACCGTAAGAAAGCTGAATTCTTCTAAACATCTCGATAAGATATTGCCTGAGATTATTTTGAGTCTTCTAAGATAGAAAATATGGAGTTGATACAGTTCTACTAATTAGAATTCATTTAAGGTAAGGTAGCGGATACGGACAAGAGTACATAGGAAAAGATGAAAGTTATGTCCTGATGCACTTGCATAAGGATGCAGCAATAAATTCTGGAGTTCGTTTATGTTTATCAAGTGATGAAGTTTTATGCTTCAATGTTCAGTACTTCAGTATTAGGTGCTCCATGAATTTATGTGTGGCGCATATCTGTGTTGCAAAGTGAGCTCTTTGTATTGTACAAGGTTTCATAAAATATGTACTTTTTTATGAAAGCACCTAACACTGAGCATTGAAATTACTGCAGGGGCTCTAGATGAAGGTGGTGTTGGGGCACTAGAACTCGTGGCGATGGACATGAAAGCAAGGTTTTGAGAGACCATTATGTTTTCATTCGATTGATGACCGTTATAGTAGTTACTTCAATTTTGGGAAACGTAACAAAAACATCTTTGAAATCTGTTAGAAGCTTCCTGATGTTGGGAGGCACTCATGGTTGGCAGAATGGTTGTCTGCATGTTATAAACCTAAGCATGTCATAATTTTTTGATGAAACTTGCAATAGGGGAAGTTATTGTTATTATGGTATCAGGTAACCTCAGGTCAGAATAGTGGTACTCCACTGTTGGTTACTGGGACGTCTGGTTAGAATAGGCTTGACATAATTCGATACGATTGTGGTGATTATGAGCTTTAAATGGTTGTCAGTTACTATTCTAGGTTAATATCCTGGATCTTTATGGTAGTTCCTTTCTTTTAAAATGGACAGTATACTACCTGGCTAACACTCAAAGATTAGTAGTAATTATAATGCCTCAGATAACTCTTATCAAGTTATCAGCAAGTTATTCTATCAGTTTTTTGGATTCTGCAGTTATAAGCGCAGGTGTTTTAGGGTCCTTTTTAGGGTTTAGTTTAATTTTTCATTATTTGGACAGAAGAAGATGCATAAGTTCATTGGATTGAGGATCAATAGTGTTCCTTTTCATTTATTTAGAAATGCAGCTCTCTATTGCAATATTTCAGAATGGATGTCATTTCTGTAGGGCTGATTTGTGTCTTGTTTTATATGGCATGACTCTATTTGACAGGGGAATGTATTTGTGCCGGACCCTGAGCTATAAAGGGGCAGAATTTGAAGTTGTTGAAGCCCCATTAAACATCACCATGACGGTATGCTGCTTCTTTTTCTCTTTTAAAATTATAAAGGAACAATTGACTTCTAACTTTTGCTTTCTCTCGCAGTTGCACCCTTTTTTTATGTGTTACTAAAAATCAAGTTTATGCTTATTATATATGCTTGTTGAACAACTGCAGATACTGTCATCAGTGAAAATAATGAACGTACAGTTGTGTGTGTGTCGGGGGGGGGGGGGGGGAGAACCAAATATTATTCAATTGTCAAAGTTCTGTATTTGTGTTCTGTATTAAACAAAAGAAATCAAGTAACATTGTAATCATTTTCTATAACAGCTAGATCTAGCCAGAGAGAGAGAGAGAGGATCACGGTACCATATTTATTCAGTTGTGTGTTCTGTATCAAACAAAAGAAATCAAGTAACATTGTAATCATTTTCTATAACAACTGCTTGATCTAGCTACTTCTCCTTTTCATGTTATCAGAATCAACAAACGCTACCAATCATCTTGAGTAGCTTCAGCTATTCCCTTTCACATTCCCTAGTGGCATGGCCTTTTTTGTTAGATTATATTAATGATTAGAATCTTGGGTTGATTATGGGGCTTTTTAGACTTATTAAAAGTTGTATCATTTGATATTTCAATTTGCTATTTTATTTGTTAGCATCGTGTTCTTTTGGATTTTAGATTACTATTGAAATATTCTATTGTGGGTTGCATATTCACAGGAAACATATAAAGCTGCTGTAGAGTTGTGGATAGCATTGCGGGAGGAACTGCTACGTTCTCCCAGCCAGTCTAGTTTATTGTGGAGGTCATACTGGTCAACACATCAGGTCAATTTTCATGTTCTCTAATATGATACGATGTTAATGTTAGACACCATCTTGTCCAAAAGCTTGTGTTGTGATTAGTATTCTTATTAGTGACCCTCAACACTTCTATCTTGTCATCTAAAGTCTTAAACCATTAGAGAGAATGATTAGTAAAAATCCATGTGTTCGCAATGTGCTAATTTACTTCTTTTTCCTATTGTTGTTGATTTATTTATTAATTTGTTTTGTTTGTTTTTCGCTGTTATAGCAATTTTTCAGACACATGTGTATGTCAGCTAAGGTGCCTACTGTTGTCAGAATTGCTAAGCAGGCTCTTAGAGAAGGCAAGGCTGTTGTTATTGGCCTTCAGAGTACTGGAGAAGCTAGGACTGAAGATATCGTGGCGAAATATGTAAAATTCTTTGTCAATGCTCTCTCGTCTAGATTCTTTCTTTGCTAAATAGAACCATTTTTAGCATGATTGATTTATATGATAGATGTATTTCTAGCTACTACTGGATGGTAATTATATTCATCGTAGGGTTCTGAGCTCGATGACTTTATCTCGGGGCCTCGTGAGCTGCTTCTTAAATTTGTTGAGGGACACTGCTTCTTGCCTCAAAAGCCTGTAAAAGAGCCAGGTTACTTCTGGTTTTCGTACTCGACTTCCTTTGGCTTACTTCTTTTGTTTCAATTAACATTAAACTCTTGTGTATAGGAAAGCAAAATGTGAATGAGCTCAAAAGGAAGAGGAATTTATCAACACCTGATGTTTCCCTTGAAGGCCGGGTCAAAAAAGTCGCTAAGAGGAAATTTGGAATTGAAGAACAATCGGTCTATGAGTTTGATGGAATTAAAAAAGATTCTGAGAGTGAGTGTTTGACTTGTATTCTCTCATGCCATCATCTGTAAGATTGCTTGTATTTCTGTCACTTTTTTATAATGTAGTGCTGTTATTATTCTACTACTTATCAAGACTTTCCTCATGTCAACTGACCTTAGTATCCTGCAGAAGTGCCTTTTTCATTTATTTATTTTAATTCATTAGCAGTTGATTTCATGAGGTGATTGGTCAGATATGTATATGATGTATATCTTGTAGGGCTCATGTCTAGTTTAATTGTCCTATTTTACGAATAGGGTTATACTGAAAATTGTTTGTTATATTTTCTTTTTGCACATATTTCAATATCTGTACTGCTAAATGACGTTTTGATGAATGCAGCTCATATAAAAGATGTACCATCAGAGTTTATAGACAAGTTTCAGTGGGGGACCTGTGAAATTTGTTATTACGAAGAGGTAGTGTGGCTTCTTGTTTCCACTCCTTTTCTTAATTTGCAACATTAATGGGGACCTTTTCGGCTGTAACAGCTTCTGTTCTCTTCAAAGCAGGGAATGAATAAGTTGCTCCAATGTTGCACTTGTGGTCAGCTTGCGCATCCAGCATGTTTAGACCCGCCTGTGATACCTGCAAGAACTGGAAAGTGGTCCTGCTACTCATGTGAAGGGAAACCTAATGAGTAAGTCGTAGAAGAACCATTACAGAGATTCCTATATTTTAGTATGAGCACGCTTTGCCTTCACCTTTGCTGTAGGTCACTTAAACTCATGTGTCTCAATATTGATTGGGAGATGTAGCCAATTTTCCTTAGCTAATGAATGTACTTACATTTGAGTTTATTAGGATTGTTAACATAATGAGAATTATTTAGTCCTAAATTAGCCTATTAGTTTGTGTGATTTGAGAAGTTAACCTTATGGTTTGCTCATTATAAATATAAATCTAGCGTGTCAACGAAAAACCTAAATGTTACTCTGTCCTTATGGTTGCTACTTTTAGTTTTCAGCTTGATATCTTTTAGTTTTTTGGTGTGAAGAAAGGATGAAATACTCGAGTTAAGCAACAAGTTTCTTAGTATAGATTCTGAAATTCGTGGGTGTTATTATGATTATAGGCACAGAGGGCTCCTGGAAGGCAAGTCAAGCTTTACTGATAAAATTCATTCTCTAGATCTTCCCAGAAACCCTTTGGATGACATTATTGATCAGGTAAATGCAGAAGACTTTATTGTCCATTTGTCTGTCTTCCTCTCTTGGAGAGAAAAACATTCACTAGTATCTACATCTTCAGCTTCTACTATCTTGGAGAAAAAAACATCCTCTCTTGGTTTAGTGTTTCCCTTTCGAATGCATAACTCTCTTTACAGTATGTCATCTATTCCTCGCAATGTTTTTGCAGCTTGGTGGCCCAGATAAAGTTGCAGAAATTACAGGAAGGCGAGGCATGCTTGTTAGGAATAGTTCTGGAGAAGGTGTTTCTTATCGGGCTCGAAACGCGTGAGTTTTAGTTTACCGCCCTGGTTAATTTCCATTTCTTTCTTGTTATGTAACTTAAAGATTGTGATTTAATATTTGTGGCTAAAAGTTTCCTTACTGCTTCTAGCACGAACGTCAACAAAGATATGGTTAATATGCACGAGAAGCAGCAGTTTATGGATGGTAACAAGCTGATTGCTATCATTTCTGAGGCTGGGTCAGCTGGTGTTTCTCTGCAAGCAGATAGAAGGGCAGCAAATCAGGTATGTTTATCATGATGTCATATGTATATTTCTTTTATCCCGGTGCCAACTCCCGAAAGCATTGATATTGTTGAGAATCGTTCCTTCGTTTTTCTCTATGGCAGAGAAGAAGAGTCCATTTAACTCTAGAATTACCTTGGAGCGCAGACCGAGCAATTCAACAGTTTGGAAGAACTCATCGGTCAAATCAAGCTTCAGCACCCCAATATAGGTTGATTTTCCTTGTACAACTAATAATAGTTATTAAGTGCTTATCAGGCATCAATAATAAACTCATTAAGATGACCCCTCATACGGAGCTAGATAGTTGTCCTGTAAGGGCTGTAACTCTTTAATTCTATATGAGGACAGCTATTCTCGGCTCACTCATAATATTTAGCTTTATGAATAATCTTTGTGGTTCTCTACTTCACTTATCAATCCTATCATCTGAGCGTCGTGAGCTTGTTAATTTACCTATAAAACCATTCAATTACTATTGTTGAAGCGATTTATTTTCAACTATTGATGTATGATAGATTGGGAATCGTTTAATTTTTCATATTACTGGCCACACTCTCCCAACTTAGCAACTTGGGTTCATAAGTCTTATATTGATAGTGAAGTTTCATAAGTCTTATGTCTTCAGGATTGCAGCTGACACTTGGCTATCTTGCAATCATTGATCTCCATGTTTGTTTATTTTTCGTTTGGTTTACAGACTACTCATCACAAATCTTGGAGGTGAACGCCGATTTGCATCAACTGTTGCAAAGAGATTGGAGTCCCTTGGAGCACTAACACAGGGAGATCGCAGGTCAGTTGGATTTCTTCATGGGTTTGGTAGGAATGAAATCTTTGGGGTTACCATAGTATTTGTCAGACCATGCAAATATCGTTGATTCCTCTTGTTTGTCTTTCAGGGCCGGGCCATCTCTGAGTGCTTATAACTATGTCACTAAATATGGCAAGAAGGCCTTAAGGAAAGTTTATGAAGCCATCTTGGAGAAGGTTTTGTCGTATCTTTGTTTTGATTGTCTTAGTTCTTAAATAATCACTAATTCATAGTATGGCAAGTTGAATCGTCAATTTTTGTTTTCGGGCTGATGATACTGGCTGTTTTATTTTCAGGCTTCTTTCCCAGTTCCACCTCCTGGTTGTTCTTTTCAGAACCCAGGTTCTATTAAAGACTATATTGCAAGGGCAAGGACTGCTTTGGTTTCTGTTGGAATCATTACAGAACCAAATGGTAATATTTTTGGATTATTGTAATGCTGCCTATTTTAAGATAAGGTTGTGATCATTTTACTTATTTTATCTTGTTCCCTAAGAAGCATGGTCCCATCACCTCGGCCAACATTGTGGGAGATAATGCTCCTGCAATTCCGGGCTGGTTGAACAATGAGAAGCCCTCTTCAGGGTGATGGCTCCAGCAGGAGTCGAATGCACGACCTCCTCTGGGCCACAAGCCGCTTACCACTGAAATATCATATCTCTTGCATAGAACAGCAACTTGTTGGAACTCAAATATCTCCTTCTTTACTGGAGAAACAAAACTCTATGAGTCTTGGTTACTTCAAACAATTGTAAGAAAAAACAAGTATTTGAGGCATGATGCACACTTTATGTCATCAAAATACTGTAGGTCAATCATCTTAGAAGTTAGACCTTTAACCTCCGCTCAATCGATGAAGTAAAAGATACGGAAGTACAATATTTTGTTTGAACAATTTTGGAAGCTGTAAGCACACAGAAATTTGTGTGCTTGTGAAATTTTGGGGTTTTTGTTTATCTTTTCATTTCCTACGTAGACATTTGTATCAATTATGTTATCAGAAGATTTATAAATACTACAGCTAATGCCTGTTACTGCTCGTATAGCACCCTTAACTTGAATTGGTATTCATGACTAGGACGTAACCAGCGTATTTGAATTGGCTTAACCTGTTCTGTATCAACTTTAAGCTTTATGTGAGTGTGTGCAGTTACAGTATTATTATGTGATACAATCGTAGCGTAGTTCTGTACGTTGGAATCTTCAAACTCTACTTATACTTGTATCAGGATCTCCCTTCTCACTCTGCTCTGTATTAAATAAATCTCTTGAAGAATCTTGTTTCTGGTAAAATTATGTAAAATTAATTCAGCTTAATTTGTCTGAATATTGTGACGTAAGTCTCACTTCGGTTAATCCTATGTCCTTTACATGTCTTGTGCAGTTCGTTTGTATTGAATGTGCTTATTAGAGCATGATTCTGCTTTGTTTCAATTGCTTAGGTGAGCAGAAAAAATCTGTCAAACTCGAAGGTGGTATTAGTGAAGCTGACATGCTAAAAGTTGAACGTTTCCTCAATCGGCTCCTGGGAATGCCACCTGAAATTCAAAATAGGTCTGTAGTTTATCTGTATCCAAAAAATGCACTTGTCCTATTTATTCTTGGGTTAGCTTCTGATAGCTGATTGTATTATTGGAACACAGCCTCTTCGAATTGTTTGTCACAACCCTCGAACATGAGATTCAGAATGCACGTTTGCTAGGGATCTTTGACAAAGGTGTCATTCACTGTCAAGCCAAATTAATCAAACTACGAGGAACTCCAAAGGTGAGGACTCTATAGAATTCGGAAGAGTTCCATGAGCATATGAACTGACCTTAATGTTTCTGCAGACTGTCTATGTTGACCATACTTCTGGTGCATCTGCAAAATTATATACTTTCAAAGTGGATCGTGGAATCACATGGGAGGTAGGAGAGAAAAAAGACGTAAAGAAAATAGTCCTTTTCGTTATCCATAACTGATAAACTACTTTTATTCTTTGTGTGTTTTTGTAGACTGCATTTGCTTTGCTTGCTGAGAAGCAAAGCAGTGGAAGCAATTCACCTGATAATGGATTTTATGAATCTGAGACAGGATGGATGGGAAGACGGCATTTCTTGTTAGCATATGAAGGGTACGAGTTAGATTGCTTAGCTAGTTGTTCTGTTAATTGCTCGAAATTGGTCGTTTAATCCCTCGTTCCAATAAGTTGCATAGTTTCAAGATTGGTGGTGCAATGGAGATTGAGGTGTGTTGTTTAGGGTTTTGGGTCTAGAGAGACTGACTTATGTCTACTAATTCTCCTCGTAAATGTAGGATAAAAATGTCATTTGACATACCAGTATTCTCATGCTTGCCTTATTAAATAAATAGTTTCGAAGAACTTCCTTTGATAATAAATAGTAATTCAATACTGACTTGTCTTAACTGGATAAGTTTCTGCCTTAACTATACTATCATCAAAAAATAAAGTGTAGCTTAAATGAGAATGGTGTAACTAGGAAAGATTGTATACGCAATGACACAGTTATAAAGAGTCTGGACATTGCATATTTGCATTGCACCTATGAAGACAAAATGAGAATCGTCTGAGGTGGTTTGGTCACGTGTATCGTAGGTCTTTGGATGCACCGGTTAGGAGAAGTGATAGGTTCAGATCACCGTTGGTAGACGAGCGAGAGGGAAACCCAAACTAACTTGGGTAGAGACAATAAGACACGACTTATTCAAGTTAGAAATTGATCCTTGTTTGAAGTTATTCATTTGTATCACCTGGAGCTTCTATATTTCGTTGTTGTTTGTTGGTCTTACTGCCCAATTTCTAACTTGACATCTTTATTATAATATCCGTTCCAATGCTATTAATGGCTGCACTGATACCCTTTTGTTGATTTCTTCTTTCTTTCGCTGAAGTTCTACCCCTGGAATGTACAAGATAGTTCGTCCTTATATAGAGATAGCAAGGTAGGAAACTCTTCGTCGAGATTCTAGAATTATTAGCTCCTAATGCTAACTGTTTATTACCTGGCTACTTGATGTTCTTTTGTTTTTCACTGATTTCACAGGGAAATGTCTCTGAAGGATTTACAGAAAAATTACACGAAAATTGCAAATTTAGAAAGAGTACAAACTGGTTGGGAAGATGAACTTATTGTCTCGTCGAAGCAGGTAACTAGATCATGTACACTCTCATACTTATGGGGAGACAACTTCAGATGAGGAGTTGACAAATCACATGCATTTAATGATTGAAAGGCCTAATTACCTTTCTATCTGAACTTCTGAAGGCGAAGACAACATTCCACTGGGGACATATTTGAAACTCTTTGTTTTTATAATTTTCTTTTCGTTCTTTTTTTCTTTTTCTTTTTTTTTTTTTTTTTTTTTTTTTTTTTTTTTTTTTTTTGCAAATTGCGGGTAAAATGTTCCTTAGATGTCATTTGTTATGTGAGTAATTGCTAATCATTAGATCTATTGGATGTTTAGTATGTATGTTGGTAATAATACATTAATTCACATCTCTCTCATATTAATGGTTTGCCTTGCTGTGCAGTGCATGCATGGCCCGAACTGTAAGGTTGCGGAATCTTGTCCAGTAGGCCGAAGCCTGCTGACAGTCTTTGTTCTGGGTGGTGTAATTCTTCCTGTTTGGAGCAGTGTTAAGAAAACTCTTGCTAAACAGGTAACTCTCATTTAAGATTATGCTATACTCCATTCATTTACAATATTTACGGTCAGGGGCCCGGCTCAAGACCTCTCGGGGCCCTAAAGCAATTTAATATTTTGAGGCCTTGAATTGAATAAAACTAAATATTTCGCTTTGGGTAAAAATACATAGAAATAAAATGATATTTATAAGAGTTGAGCCTGAGTTACATTTGGCAAAAATAGTAACCACCACCAAACTAACACTAATACAAGTATACTACCATGCTGATATTGCATTAAAATATATAATCAACCTTTACTAGTCGATATAAATTACCGGACCCCACCTGCCCAGTGGCCTAGAGCAGCTGCCCCCGCTGGCCTCCCCCTTGGGCCTGCCTGTTAATGGCAAGGCATTTATTAAGGTCTATCTTCCCAATGGTAATTCTGTTGATACTGTCCTATCGTTGCAAAGCTCCATTGTGCTTGTACCATCTACTCTTTGATAGCTGTTTGCGTGTATATTTTGCCTGTCTTCAGTTGATGAACGGAGGTTTAGTGTTTGACCGTAGGGGACGTGTTTAATATGTGACTGTTACAAAGTACAAACCATACTTTTTAGTTTATTTACATTACATATCTTTCTGCCATTTTGTTTTTGTGAAGTATTTGTGTGTCGGTATCATAATCAAAATTGGTTGGATTTCTCCAGTTAGTCAAACGCAATAGACGCCTTCAGGTCATGCATATTGAGACAACAGATGGAGGTTTGCGACTTGTTGGGTTTCATATCCCAAATACAGCAGTAACATCCTTATTGAAAGGTCTCTCTCTCTCTCTCTGCCTTTAAATTATCTTACTGGAGTACTACTTTGTTGTCCAATCTAATCCTACTGTCAACTCACTAGCAGATCTGAATTGGGTGCATGAGGTCGCAAACAATTGAGAGGAAGCTATGGATGCCACTTTTGACCAGTAGTTATTACCAATTCTTAAAACATTTTAACTGTATAGGTTGTTGTTTTCTTTTTAGTATAGGCAGCTAAATGTTGAACTGTATAGGTTGATGATGATGTTTCTGGCATAGAGTAGGAAAGCAATTGCGCATTAAGTCCGGTAAATAGGGTTCATGGACAATCTGTAATACAGCCTCATTTTCTCAATGTAAATAGATTCTCTTCTTTTTTTCATTTGGTTACCAAGTTGGTGAACTTTCACTAGTAGCGCACTTGAAGCCCGTGAGGCTCAATGTTCAAATCTGGGCTAGGGGAAGGTTACTAGGTTAAGTATTTTTTAATTTTAGTATAAAGAGTTGGATTTTTGCTCAAATTTTGCTAAATTGGTTCACAGATCTGCACATCTGGTGAGGGAAAGAGATCAGCAAGTGTGAATCAGATCGATCTCTTGAATCTATATTCGATTCATTTCATACTCTACATAGTCAGCCATGGATTGTGGTTGACTTCAGCCCAGTGCATAATTTCGCTATAATGAGGGTGCGTTTGGCAAAATGGACTCTTTTGGTGTCTGGTGGAAAAACCAGATTGCTTTTATTTTTTGTTTGTTTCGAATGGTTTTTCCACCAGATTTTAATCTGGTTTTTTTCCACTTTAGGCATGAAGAAAAAAAACCACAATTTGGTGGATTAATTTCAGATTGTTTCATAGTTTTTCACCTGACATATATACCCTCACACTCTTTCAATAATACATAATTACTTTTAGGTCTTTATATCTGTATTCGTTGTAATTTTATGAAATTATCGAACTTTTTCGTTGAACCAAGTATGTTTATTAGGAGGCACTGCTTGTACATTGTCTAAATTAAGGCTACCAACTGCTTTTTCTAGAGCCATGGTCATATTTAGGCCTCAACTGACTATTACTGAATGAGCTTGTGTTCATTAGAAAGCATGTTGGTGTTGCTGTCTTAATTGAATCTTAGTAGTATTTATGTTCTTCATTCTAGTGTAGTGTAGTTTCGGTTTCTAAACTGGTGCACCTCTTCCAGTTTCTAATGTTTGTGTTTTGGACTTCGATCTAATTAGGATCTCATAAGGGAAAAAGGAAAATGAAATGGAGGGTAAACTTGGCATTTTAACGATCAACATCTAGTTTAAAAACCACTACCAAACACTTTCTTCAGTTTTTAATCTGGTTTAAAAACCATCACCAAACACACTGGTTTAAACAAAATCTCTAAAAAAAACAAAAATTTTCCACCACAATCTAGAAACCAGTTTTTCCACCATAAACCATTCTACCAAACTCACCCTGAGTTACCATTTAGACCACATGGTTGGTTTAAATGATTGTTTGTTACTATCTTTGTTTCGCGAGGTTTTTTCTAGTGCACTAAACAAGAATTTCGTAATCTTTACATGATATTGTAGTGTAAAATTTACTCTACAATATCATAAAAATATTACCAAAATCTTGCATTTTTTTGTTAATTAAATCAACGGTTCAAAATGATCATCAAAAGTCACCTAGGAGGGGAACCTAACAGAGCTAGTAGCTTTGTAGGGGTGTTCTAATAACAAGGTACAAAAATGGCATGTAAACGTTACAACCAAACCATAGGTTCTCGGACGTACAATCATGTCTCCATTTGTGTATGTGTATGTGTGTGTTAGAAATATTGTATCGGGCGCCCAAGAGGGCAGCACTGCAATTAACATAAAACCCAAGGGAGTACCCTGCAAATAGCTTGGAACTTTGTCTATTTAAGAGACAATCGGTTTCATACAGACTACCATCAGATACAAGAGACAATCGATTTCATACAGACTACCATCAAATACACTATGACACATTTTCTCTCTCTCACACACACATGCATCCAAGGAGGGGAATCTGCAATGAACCATTGTGTTCGCCCAATAGGTGCGCAAGTGCACAACATCGAAGAGACATCGTATGATTATCTGATTAGAGTTTATTGTCGTCGATTATCCTTCACTGGTATTAGAGCACGAGTTTGCGTTTCGTGATCCGAAACCCGTTAAATTCGTATATGTTTGCCTGCCTGTTTTCGTGCATGAATTTTCTGTTTGCGAGTTACATATCACTGCATAGATCTTTTCACGTAGATTCCAGAAACATCTTGTTCATAGTTTTTGGATGAAAAAGTTAAAAATATGACTGTTTTCATATTCTTCCTGGATTGCGCTGTACAAATTAGATCTGTAAAATAAAATCCGATTTTCCAAACTTGTTAAATTGAAAATTGAATACATAATTAGAATCAGGACGCAAAATCAAGCACATCGGTGCATGCCTCTCCAAAAATGGCAACGGGAAAGTGGCGCACCGGCCACACGCGCGGCCGACGACGCCGCAAGCGCCAAGGTCAGGCGCGGTGGCTGATGTGGCATGATGACGTCAGCTAGGGACGATGTGGCAAGTGACGTGGTCGTCCGCGGAACCTTTGAGCGGCGACGTGGCAATTGTGTGTCATGTAGCGTAAGATGATGTGACTGTTTGACGTGGCATGCCCATTCATTCTAGAGACTGTTGTGGCAAAACATGTGTCGCTGACCGATCGGCCACATAGGCGCCCAAGTCAGCAAGTGACTGACGTGGTTGTGGTTCCATAGGCAGCGCGTGACGGAGGCAAGCCAACCGAAGTGCGGTGGCGCGTTCGGCGGTTTCCGGTCAGTGGTCACCGTTTTCGTCAATTTTTTTTATAACATGGTTGAATTTTCATTTCCTATTTTTTTGGTATTTTTCCATAAAAAAAAACGAAAGATTTTAGTTCATACATATTACTTAATTATTAAGAGCATCTCCAACCCCATGAGGGGAGGCGGGAAATCGTATAAAAATGTGATTCAACTCCAACTCCGTGAGGGGAGGGGATGGGGAGAGGGGTGTTATGGGGAGACATTTTGCTTTGGGTGTGAGATGATTAGGGGGGATTTCCCCATAAACATGCCCACACCCAAGGCAAAAATTCTCTCCATAGCACCCCTCCCCATCCCCATCACCTTACGGGGTTAGAGTTGAACCACATTTTTATACGATTTTCCCTCTCCCCTCCACCCATTGGGTTGGAGATTTGAGAATTTACTGTGGGTTTCAATTTTTTTTTAGTGGCAGGTGTGCCTGGTTCAACCTCATTGCCAGCACATGTTCACCATTTAGTTTGCAAAAAAAAAAATAATAAAAAAAAAATAATTGGGACAAGAGGCCCGTTAATAAACACTGCAAGCCCAACATCCCCTCTTCACCAGCCGACCCACCCAGTGTAAAACCCTAGCTCTCTCTCATTTACACACAAAGCCACAGCAAGCACAAGTAAGACGCCGACGAAGGCAAATCGAATCCTCAATTGCAGCAACCATGGCTACGCAGATCTCAAAGAAACGAAAGGTCTGTATCACTCCGTCTCTTGTTCATAGATTCATACAATCCTTTCTTATTCTTATCAGAGTCTAATCGTATTGCTTGTGATAACCGATAACAGTTCGTCGCCGACGGAGTCTTCTTCGCTGAGTTGAACGAGGTCTTGACCAGAGAGTTAGCCGAAGATGGATACTCAGGCGTTGAGGTCAGAGTCACTCCCATGAGGACCGAGATCATCATCAGGGCCACTCGTACCCAGAATGTTCTCGGTGAGTCACTGCAGTCTCTGTTTTTGTTCTTGAAAGGTTTCGATTTAGGGTTTCGAGTTGGTGATTTAGGGTTTGTGGTTGTGATTTGTAGGTGAGAAAGGAAGGAGGATCAGAGAGCTGACCTCGGTTGTGCAGAAGAGGTTCAAGTTTCCTGAGGGAAACGTTGAGCTCTATGCTGAGAAGGTGAACAACCGTGGTCTCTGTGCTATTGCTCAGGCTGAGTCTCTCCGCTACAAGCTGCTCGGTGGTCTCGCCGTCAGGAGGTAGTTTTCTACCACTTGAATTCATATGATTATTAAAATCCTGGATTTGCATATTGGAAGTTGCAGTTTTCGTATGGAATATAGGTTACTGAACAACAATTGGAATGATTTCTTAGTTGAAATGTTCTTAATCGCTCCTTTTTATGGCTGTAAGTTTTTCTTGTTATGAAATGTCTTCTGAAAAGTGTGACAATTGAACTATTTCGTTTTGTGCTATTTGTATGGTGAAACTGCTGTACATGTGGGAATTTGCTATAGTCAAATCGACTATAGGTTAGTGAAACTGCTGTAGTTCAATTCAATAATATCATTTCCTGCCACTTGAATCATATGATTAAAACCCTATGAGTTGAACTGCTGTATGTGTGTATGTGTAGTGTTTGAAATTTTAGTTTGGACTATAGATTAGTGAAAAACAATGGGATTGATTTGTAAGTTGAAATCTGGTTAGCCACTCCTTTTCCTGGTTATAAGTTTTTGTTGTTTGTCTATATGAACTGTCTTGTGAACGTGCCGGAGTTGAACTATTTCATGTTGTGCTATCTATATGAATAGAACCCTTAGATTGTATCTTGAAACTGCTGTATCTGTGGGAAAAATTTAGTTCCCACATATGATGAAAACCCTTATGAGTTGCATATTGAGCTGCTGTATGTGTGAGTGCATGAAATTTTAGTATTGCCTATAGGTTAGTGAACAAAGTGGGATTGATTTGTAAGTTGAAATGTGATTAGTCACTTCTTTTCATGTCTACAAGTTTTTGTCGTTGTCTATATGACTTGTCTTGTGGAAAGTGCCGGAATTGAACTACTTCTTATTGTGCTATTTATATGAATAGAACCCTTAGATTTTATTATGAAACTGCTGTATATGTGGGAATTTGCAATAGTCACATGGACTATAGGTTAGTGAAATTGATTTGTATGTTTCAAGGGTTAGTCACTCCTTTAATGGGTATTAGTTGTTTGTGTTGTTGTCATCTACAAAGCAATTTGGTGTTTTTGGTACCCTTTTTGTGTCGGAAGTTGACTAAAGTAGGATGTCCTTTTGCCAAAATTTCTTTGTGACATTTTCATGATTCACAGAGTGAGGTTGGAGGGTACATGATTAAAGCAGATATTTACTTGTTGCGAATAAATGAGAGTGTTATCACAACATTCCACGTGTCTACTGATTGTTGTCAGCTACAAAGGACGTTGGAATTTCGATGCTTATTTTTGTGTTGGAATTTGACTAAACTAGATATCTTCCTCTTTCCTTATTCTTGGTGGGATTGTCTTGCTCCACACAGTTAAGTTGGCTCCTGTCACTTTTCTAGTTATTCCCTTTTCTTACAAACAGCATTTAACTTCTGTTGTGTAAACTAGGATCATTAAACTTAACATTATCCATTGGTATGCTGTGTTAATATTGTAGTGGATCATGTGGAATAATCCTGTTTTCTTAAGTCTGTGTTTGTCTATCGGCTTGTTCATTTCTCCCATCAATATGCTGACTTAGGTGCGTCATTTGGTAGTGGGGCTCTGTAATGATGTGATTGCCCAGCAAATTGGTCTTCCCTGTACTAATTTTGTATCTGAAGATGACAACATTCCTCCCAGCTGTGTTGTTAGCGTGATCTTCTAGTTTACGCAGCTTGCTTGGGATGGGCTCATGCCATGTCTACTTGTCCCGTCTCTTCATTTATTTGCTATTGGTCTATCTTTTGAAATGACTTAGCATCTACTGTCATCCTTAAAGCAAATCGGTTTCTATTGTACCATGTTTGTGTCGGACGATGACTATATTAAACTTGCAACTCCATGCCATTCCGTTTGTGAACCAATTACATGCTTTTGCCTGGAGTAGCAAACATAGTAGTACAACTTTTTTACCTCGATGTTCATATGTCTGCTACTATTCTATTCCATATTTGCACGGCAAATTATTGATGTATTTTGCCATTTCGTTATTGTTTGTTACAGGGCGTGCTATGGTGTGCTGAGGTTCATCATGGAGTCAGGTGCCAAGGGTTGTGAGGTACTATTATTTGCCCTCTGTATCCTTCCCATTCCCATTTTCTGTACAGGAAACTGATTGGTTCACGAACAGGTTATTGTCAGTGGAAAGCTGAGGGCACAGCGTGCCAAGTCCATGAAGTTTAAGGACGGGTACATGATTTCGTCTGGTCAGCCTGTAAAGGAGTACATCGATGCTGCTGTTCGTCATGTTCTTTTGAGACAGGTATGTGTTGATCCATGTTTGATTTCGTACTAGGGGAAGATCATGTTATGTTTTAGTGTAGCTGCCTGCTTATATCATGTTATATTTTGTACCAGGGTGTGCTTGGCATCAAGGTCAAGATCATGCTTGACCATGACCCTTCAGGTAAATCTGGACCCAAGACTCCACTGCCGGATGTTGTGACTATTCATACACCCAAGGAAAATGAAGATTTCCGCACTGTGGTACCCACTAGCGCCCCTCCCACCGACATTGTTGATGTTCCTCCACCCAACACCATTGCAGTTGCTTAAGATAGTTGCTACTGTTTTCAGTCACTTGGATCTTGAGTTTTGAATTTTGTTCTGTGGACCATTTTTTTTGTTTTGTTTTATCTCTAGCGTTGATGCTTTAATTAATACTGTTAGCTACATCTTTTCTGATTAAATTGCATGTGTCTGAATCTGTTGGTAACTTTGCTGTCTAGAGTTTCTGGAGCTGAAAACTTCAGAAGCGAATATATATAGCTACGAGAGCCTTTAATTTTACTACCTCCGTTTCTTCTCAAGTCTACAGTTTGACTTTTTGACACGTAATAGGGTCACTTTGACCGGGTGATTTGGACAGCAAAAGGATGTAATTTTGTTGGTTTTTTCTCATGGTGTTGTAGAGTAAAAGTTAATCTACTGCATCATAACAAAATTATCAAAAACTGCATTTATTTGCTATCCAAATCACTGGGTCAAAGTGACCCAACGAATATTGGTAAAAGTCAAAACGTGGACTTAGAGAAGAAACGGAGGTAGTAACATGCAGTGCTGATTGCGTCTCTCGTTTGTACTTGGGCTTGTGTATGTTGCAATTACATGCGGTCTTGTTTAGGAGGTTGTTGAAGTTGGTGATATAGTGTGGATCATAATCACGGGTTTTTGTGGTTGAATGCTTTAGTTTCTATAGTAGTATTGATGAATGGTTGTTTCCTCTTTCCGTGGAGACTTAGGTGTCTGACTTGGGGTACTGAGCTTGCACTTCATATCGAGTGGAAGTGTTCTATTGAAAAGTTCATAAATTCCTGGAAGAGTAATCTTGCCAACACACCTACAAGTACTTATTAAAGATGCTGAGGGCATGTTATTCTTTTTTTAAAGGAAACATGCAGTATATTACGTAACAGGATTTGCTATTTCAAACGTTTAATTGGCCATATGTTGTGTGCTCGTTCTACTTGCAATCTAGGGACAATGTTGGATAGAGCTTTGATGTCGCAGGCAGCTCCTGTTATGACGTCAGTGTATTGCTGTCCTGTCTTGAGACTGTTTGTAAAGGAGTGTATGGCGGGTGAGAGGCGGAGGGGCGCATAAGCAGCAGCTTTGGGCGACGCATCCGGGAGCCTGGAGAGGCCGTTTGTCATGAAACTTTGGGACCCCGAGAGTCTACTAGGGTTTGACGATTGTACGAAGGTCGAAAGAGACTGGAATCCTAGGCTCGATTCAGCTGTGATACATACAAAATTGAGAGAAGCATAATATGCAGTAAATAATTACAAATAGTCTGTACACATGATTATAATTACAACTAAACCCTTAGGTTTTTACATAATAGAACTATGACCAATATTATAAGTATCATAACACAAGCAACTTCTAAACATAAGCCCTCTGTTAGCACAATTCAAACCCTAGCAGCAAAGTCAATATATATTTACTCACCAGACCCCTCCCTAATCTTTGCTTGCAGGGGTATTTCTTGCATTTCAAAAGTATTGGGAATAACTCCATACGAAAACTCTTAGGTTAAAAATCCTTCAAACTCTGTAATAATAGAGACAGTGATTGAGATTTAGTTGATCTACGCCAACAGCAGCGGCGGAGAAGTTGCAGTAGTTGCTTGATCAAATGGACGTAATAGAGGAGATATTGACGAGGTTGCCGGT
Source organism: Linanthus parryae (assembly GCA_023055425.1). Classification (NCBI taxonomy): domain Eukaryota; kingdom Viridiplantae; phylum Streptophyta; class Magnoliopsida; order Ericales; family Polemoniaceae; genus Linanthus; species Linanthus parryae. Next base: position 118,211,103 of record JALGPY010000004.1, on the reverse strand, counting down.
GAAGCACGTCCTCCGATGTAAGCTTCTCTCCAAATCCTGTTACCATCTCATCGAAAACCCTAGTTTTATCAAGAAACACCTCCTTCGCGGTCATCAATCCGACAGTAGTAGTAAGATAATCGCCGGGAAGGAGAAGAGTTTAGCCGGCAAAGAATTTAGCTGCATAGTCTATACCCTGCCATGGCCTTCTACTTCTCGACTCTCCATACCACATCAGAATATGTTCACCTTAATTGTCGGTTCCTGCAATGGTTTACTCGTCTTCTCCTCGTCCTGCAACGAATCCGCCGACCTGATGTTGTATAATCCGGCCACTAGGAAGTACCTGTCGGTTCCCAAACCTCCACTAGAACACATGTTGAAATCCAACCACATCAAAGTCTACACAAGTGCTCTAGGGTTTGCTCACGATGCTAAATCCGGCGACTACAAGCTGATCAAGATTGGAAAGTACAATATTCACAACACCTATTCCTGTTTGATTCAAGTTTGGAGCATGAACGCCAACTCTTGGAAGCAAATGAACTCTGCTCCGATCCCACGTCTCATCTCGGAGAACAGAGCCGTGTTCCGTTTTGGTCTCGGGCTGTTAGTAAATGGGATTTTGTATTGGTTAGTAGGGCGTAATGGAACCGTCCACTGGCATGATCCAACCATCCTCTGTTTTGACCCAACTAACGACAGGTTTGGAGAAATAGCACTGCCAAAGCAAGCTGCACAGCCTCATAGCCATCGCATGACTCTTATTGACTTCACGGGCTCACTTGCTTTGTCTTTGTCTCGGCTTCAATCTCCTGGTTTTCACTATTTCGACATATGGGTGATGAGTGGTGACTCCTTGTGGACTAAGAAATTCTCAATTGGACCGTACCCTGCAGTAGTAAGGACGACTCAGATGTGCATTAACGGAAATTTTGTCTTGTGTGATCGTCGTAACGTTTTCATTAATTTAGGCAGCCCTATGGAGTCAAGGGAGGATTGTAAGATCATCTTGTGTAATCCTCATCGTAATGAAGTAGAAACTTCAGAAGTTACGGTTACAGGATTTCAAACTCCAACTACTGCTTGGAGTTTGTGTGAGAGCCTAGTTTCCCTTCCACAAACTACCTGCAGCAATAAGTTTGAGGAGGAGGTGGTGGTGGTAAACAAATTGTTGAGGATGCCATTGCTTGGTGTTTTTCTAGGCTGTGTCGGTCTTTCTTTACATTTGTTATTGCGTACTCGTTGCTAGCTAGCTGCTTAGAATGTGATTTTGCAAAATCAATTTCTTTAATTAGCCGTGATTTCATTACATTGCTATTGTAGAAATCAAAACATCCGTCTATAGTTTTTATCAAAGTCGTGCGTCTTCTGATTATCTGTTTCTTGCCTATTGTTTTCTCGTACTTGTTAGTGAAAGGAGGTAGCTCATGAGGTAGAATCCGGTGATTACAAGCTGGTCAAGATTCAGAAGATATTGTGCGTGTCCTTAAGTTTATATCTTTAAGGTACAAGATGAGAAACCCAAGAGGATGGCTAATACACTTCATATGTTGTTAGCCCTTTCTGTCAGTCACAAATTGTTACTTGTTAGTACAACGAGAAGGAAAGCTAATAAATTATTACATCACTAAACAAGATCATATTGATCAACACTATTAGCCACGATAACAAGTCTTCATTGTTGATTCAAGCAACTTCAAAACAGTCGGACACTTGATCTTCACCATCAACTGATGACGAAAATGTTTGTTAACTTTTGACATATGGAGGAGATATATGGTGAAGAAAGAAACGCGCTTTTGTCGACACCGAATCTTGGCCACCACAAGTAATTCATAGCAAAGTTGATCGACTGAGTGAGGAAAATCACTGCATATATAGGAAGAATAACGCCGCGCCTGGGCGCAAGAACACCGCATTGGTAGAAAAGAACCGCACAAAGGTGGACTAACGCCGCATAAATGCAGGATAAACTTATTTATAACAAACGAATAGTTGGAGAAGAAGGAGGAGGGACTAGCCCTCGGGAAACCACGCAGGAAACCGCAACTTGATAGAGAGAGAAAACTGCAAGTTTAGAGAGGGAGAGAGTGATGTCGTTGATGAAATCCAACATAGTTTAAGTTGTGTACAGCAAAATCAGACAAATCATAAAAAACATAAGGAAAAGCCTAAGTAAATAAAAATTCATACAAAAAGTAGAACATAAAGTGATATGTATGACAACATGATAATAAAATTCCGGAGTGAAGTTTATGAAAGAAATATAAAGAAGAAATATGGGTGATATTTAGACACATGTGGCATATGCCCTTCATTTTTTGTTCAAATTTCTGTTTGATTTTTTGTCCCCCTAACACGGCTCCAACCATAAAGAGTGACACAATCATTTTAAGTTTATACCCCCCTAGAAAACACTATCGCTATATGGTAAAAAGTATTTTAATAATTACAAATAAGTAAAGTAAGCTTAATATCATCATTATTATGTCAATTGGACCAGAATTAATGGAACTCCAACTTTCAAAAAAAAAAAAATCATTATTATACACTGAGAGTCTGACCAGGAGTACCGAGTAACATATTAACTTTGTATTATTGAAAATTTAGCATTAAGTTTCTGAAGTACATTTCAGTTATGCTCATCAGTGTTAAGATTAAAATACAATATTTTTTTTGAGAAGAATTAAAATACTATTTCATGCGGATGTGATTAAGTTGGAGCGAAATTTGTACATATGTATTAAAAGATTATAATGTCTCTATGCAAGAATTTAATGTACTATTATATTTGTGCTTCTTTTGTGCTCTATCTATCTTCACCGTTTTTATTTTACCATTATTCACTGAATCAATTTGATTTGGTGATTTGATTAGTAAAACGATACAAGAATAACAATCTTTACATAATGTTGTACACTTTACTCTACACCATCATGAAAAAAATACAAAAAAAGTAATCGTTCTGCTATCCAAACCACGGAGTCAAAATGACAAAAAAAGTCAAACTGTGAAGATAGATAAAGAACGGAAATAGTATATACTAAAATATAATTAACAGTTATTATTATTATTATTCAAGTATATTTATAAAATTCTAGCACAAACTAAACAGCCCTATATGAACAATGAAATTAAAACTATAAAATCGACCAATACTCTTCTCTGGGCCACAATTAAACTATATACAAATATACAAAGGAATCATATAAACAAGAGCAATAACTATAAACATATGAGACCGATGTATGGTCTCATTGTTTTGCCTGGTCCAAAAATGGCACTCGTTGTAATGTTCAAGTGGGAGATCACTGCGGCTGAACCTTTTTTCTTTAAAACTTAACTTGACCTCTTCCGCATGCATTTGCATTTAGTGGACTAACAACTTGTCAACATAGGGGACGCTCTCACGATCCTGAAAAATTAAGAGAGTTGTGAGACATTATACATGAATAATATAATATAAGTATGTGAAAGCATAACAATACATCAGAAATCAAAAAGTAATGTTAAAGTGTTTTTTTAGAAAGAAGATATAGAAATATATGAAATTAGGTTCCATTACAAGCCTGATGTCGCCCTTTGAGACGATCATGGATTCGACTAATACTATTTCTTTTGACAAAAGTGATGGACAACAATTCAAAACTTGTTGCTGCAGTCATGATGTCTTTAATAATACCTCCAATGGTATAATCCTTGCACTTTGACTTGAGGTTTTGAAACGTTTGCAGTGAGTGAGTCTTGAGCTCAAAATTTTTTGAATCCATGAGAGAGAAGCCAACTTAGAGCTTTGGAGATGCCCAAAGCTTCTCCTTGAAGAGGGGAAGAAACTTTGAAAGTAACACAATCTTTTTCAACAACATCGTTTTCCTCCATCCAAGTTGCTGGTGCATTTCCATTTGGATACCATGCCGCATCGACCATGAACGCAATTTCTTTGCTGTTGTTGCTTCCAAATTTCCAGTTTGTGTAATCCTCAGATCCACTTGTAGTTCTAAACTTTTGTCAGTTTCTCCGAGCTGAAAGTTGGGTTTCTCTCTTGAACATTTCCACCGTCTGACCCAAAGTTATTAATGAGGCAGTTGGGGTAATAAAATTACCTTTCATTACTGCTTCATTTCGAAATAACCATAAGTGTCGCAAAGTGAGAAGGAAACAAATTCGATCTTCGTCAGATTGAAGGGAATCAAATGCGGTCAATAAATGAGTTGGCAAGGAGTGAGGCTGGCCTGACGGAGGAGTTAAAGCAAGAGAGGAGCCGAACCAGATTGCTCTGGATGAGGGGCAGTTCATGAAGCAATGGTAAGAGGATTCCGTGTCGAAATTGCACCGTGGACATATACTGCTTTGAATGGGGCAGTGACGATCCTGGAGATTTTTTAAAACCGGGAGGGAATTCGAGAGAAGCTTCCACATAAAGAATGTAATTTTTGGACCCAAATTTAGTTTCCTGATTTTTTTCCATAGAGAAAGGGCTGAGTCATCCATATACGGGGCCACCAGATCCTCATGTTTCTTTATTGTTAGATTTCCCGATTCGACCGAATACTCTCCCGATCTGATGTGGGGCCAAATGAAGATGTCTTCTTGATCTGTGTGAGGAATGAAAATTTGTTGAATCTTCTGTGTCAGTTCATCCCCATAAAATTGTCTCAAAAGATTACACTTCCAAGACTTGTTGCTCTGATCAATGAAATGTTCGACCCGAAGATTAGGCTAGAACACCTCATACTCTTCGGACAGTAGGCCATCTTGGTGAGGAATCCAATTATCAAGGAAATGGTTGATCCTTTTCCCATTTTCAATTGTCCATATCATTTCCTGTTTGAGAAGCTCTTTACCCCACAACACACTTCTCCAACCCCAAGAAATGTTACCCTTTGATGTCGAGTGGATAAGACATTTGAAGAGGCGTACTTGCCAAGCAGAATTTTGGAAATAAAGAGCATCTGGATACTTGAGAATTCTGGCTGCTGTTTTTGCCACTGATTTTGCATCTGTAAGTCTCTAAACAATCCGCGTTCAGAAATTGGTTTGCAAAGAATGCTCCACTTTCTCCACCTAATACCTTTTTGGCTGCCATTAGACCATAGGAAGTTTGTGATAATGGATCGGATCTTCTTGAAGAATGAAACCGGTGCCTTGAAGACCGAAAGCATATAGGTAGGGATGGCCAATAAGGTTGATTTCACTAGCGTGCATTTTCCGGCAAAAGAAAGACTATGTAACTTCCACCCTTTGAGGCAGTCATAGAAACGCTTGCGAATTCCTTTGAAGATTTCCGATTTGGGCAGCGAGAAATCCATGATACTACCCAAGTACTTTCCAGGTTTAGACACAAGTTTAATGTCAAGAATGATACTTAGATGTAGAGCATCAACTTGAGACATGTTGGGACTGATGAAAATGTCCGATTTTTGAAGATTTATCCGCTGACCTGATTGGTTACAAAAAGCGTTAAGAGCCATTTGAGATTCCATGCATGAGCAAGAGAGAATTTTTGAAAGATATAGGTGTCATCCGTAAATGGGAGATGGTTGAGAGCTGGAGAAGAGCTGCTGATTGCGATGCCTTTCATTGATTCCTCTTCAAAAAGAAAAGTTTGAAGGCTGGAGAAAGCCTGTTGGACAATAATGAAGAGAAACGGTGATAAGGGATCGCCTTGACGAATACCTGCTGTTGGATTAAAAAATTCGGACATCTCTCCATTGATAATAATTGCCGAAGAGACCGTTGAAATGCATGCCATAACGCGTTGAATGAAAAGCTGACCAAAATTCATGGCTTCAAGGCATCTTCGAATGAAAACCCAATAGATTCTGTCAAAGGCCTTATTCATATCCAACTTGAGACCATAGAAGGACAACTTTGAAGATTTTTTGTTGCGTATGAAGTGAAGCATTTCATGAGCTAAGAGGATATTGTCCGAGATAAGGCGACCTTTGATAAACGCATTTGGTCTTCCGAGATCAGATCCAGTAAAACTTCCTTGATTCTGTTGGCCAAAACTTTAGAAATAATCTTGTAAATTGAGTTGCAAAGACTTATGTTAAAGTTAACTAAACACTAGCACACATTCATAAATTATGCTACTTTATTAGAATTTCGTAGATTTGGTGGATGCAAACTGACCCGAACACCATAAAAAAATTCTCTAAAAACAGATAAATGTTTTTATTTTTTGGGGACTTTCTCCTTTGCTGCAGTCATATAAAAATAAAAGAAAAATGAAAAAAGAAAAAAAGTTGTTGCAGTGCTAATTGAGCAACTAATTATCCTCCCTGCACCAAAAATGTATGTATGCCCGAAGATCCAGGGCACCAGGAGGAGGGACTGAAAGTCTGAAATATACCCCTTCGAATTCCCAAAATCCCCCCACGCCCAATCCCCCACGTTCCCTCCAAAACACCAAAACCCTATAAATTCCCCATCTCTGTATACGGGGCCACAAAATCCTCATGTTTCTTTATTGTTAGATATCCCGATTCGACAGAATACTCTCCCGAGCTGATGTGGGGCCAGATGAAGATGTCTTCTTGATCTATGTGAGGAATGAAAATTTGTTGAATCTTCTGTGTCGGTTCATCCCCATAAAATTGTCTCAAAAGATTACACTTCCAAGACTTGTTTCTCTGATCAATGAAATGTTCGACCCGAAGATTAGGGTAGAACACCTCATATTCTTTGGACAATAGGCCATCTTGGTGAGGAATCCAATTATCAAGGAAATGGTTGATCCTTGTTCCATTTTCAATTGTCCATATCATTTCCTGCTTGAGAAGCTCTTTACCCCACAACACACTTCTCCAACCCCAAGAAATGTTACCCTTTGATGTCGAGTGGATAAGACCTTTTGAAGAGGCGTACTTGCCGAGCAGAATTTCGGAAATAAGAGCATCCGGATACTTGAGAATTCTGGCTGCTGTTTTTGCCAAAAGAGCTTGATTTTGCATCTGTAAGTCTCTAAAACCCAATCCGCCTTCAGAAATTGGTTTGCAAAGAATGCTCCACTTTCTCCACCTAATACCCTTTTGGCTGCCATTAGACCATATGAAGTTTGTGATAATGGATCGGATCTTCTTGAAGAATGAAACCAGTGCCTTGAAGACCGAAAGCAAATAGGTAGGGATGGCCAATAAGGTTGATTTCACTAGCGTGCATTTTCCGGCAAAAGAAAGACTATGTAACTTCCACCCTTTGAGGCAGTCATAGAAACGCTTGAGAATTCCTTTGAAGATTTCCGATTTGGGCAGCGAGAAATCCATGATACTGCCCAAGTACTTTCCAGGTTTAGACACAAGTTTAATGTCAAGAATGGTACTTAGATGTAGAGCATCAACTTGAGACATGCTGGGACTGACGAAAATGTCTGATTTTTGAAGATTTATCCGCTTGCCTGATTGGTTGCAGAAAGCGTTAAGAACCCATTTGAGATTCCATGCATGAGCAAGAGAGAATTTTTGAAAGATATAGGTGTCATCCGCAAATGGGAGATGGTTGAGAGCTGGAGAAGAGCTGCTGATTGTGATACCTTTCATTGGTTCTTCTTGAGAAAGAAAAGTGAGGAGGCTGGAGAAAGCCTGCTGGACAATAATGAAGAGAAACGGTGATAAGGGATCGCCTTGACGAATGCCTGTTGTTGGATTAAAAAATTCGGACATCTCTCCATTGATAATAAATGCCGAAGAGACCGTTGAAATGCATGCCATAACGCGTTGAATGAAAAGCTGACCAAAATTCATGGCTTCAAGGCATCTTCGAATGAAAACCCAAGAGATTATGTCAAAGGCCTTATTCATATCCAACTTGAGACCATAGAAGGAGAGCTTTGAAGATTTTTTGTTGCGTATGAAGTGAAGCATTTCATGAGCTAAGAGGATATTGTACGAGATAAGGCGGCCTTTCATAAACGTATTTTGGTCTTCCGAGATGAGATTCGGTAAAACTTCCTTGATTCGGTTAGTCAAAACTTTAGAGATAATCTTGTAAATTGTAAATTGAGTTGCAACGGCTTATGTTAAAGTTAACTAAACACTAGCACACAGGGGCGGATCTACCCTATGAGTTGTGGGGGCTATAGCCCCCACTCAAGTTTGTGAAACTACAATTTTACCCCACATTATGTCAACTAAATGCAGTTTAGCCCCCACTCAAATTTATTACTAACCCTTATTATTTGTATTTTTACATTAACATTTTTTGTTTTTAAAATTTAGCCCCCACTGGGGTAAAATCCTGGATCCGCCCCTGCTAGCACACATCCATAAATTATGCTACTTTATTAGAATTTCGTAGATTTGGTGGACGCAAACTGACCCGAACACCATAAAAAAATTCTCTAAAAATAGATAAATGTTTTTATTTTTGGGGATTTTCTCCTTTGCTGCAGACATGCAGTCATATAAAATAAAAGAAAAATGAAAAAAGAAAAAAAGTTGTTGCAGTGGTAATTGAGCAACTAAATTATTCTCCCTCACCAAAAATGTATGTATGCCCGAAGATCCAGGGCACGAGGAGGAGGGACTGAAAGTCTGAAATAAACCCCTTCGAATTCCCCCCACGCCCAATCCCCCACGTTCCCTCCAAAACACCAAAACCCTATAAATTCCCCATCTCTGTATTCACCCCCAATTTCAATCTCTCATCGCTCAAATGGCACACAAATCGTCACCGGAGCTCTCTCCGTCGCCGCAATCCACCGTTCCCGCCGGCGAGGCCAGTCCGGCGATCTCCGTCGTCCCTTGCGCTCGCTGTAAGGTCAATCTCAGCATCCCTCACGGAGTCGCTCGCTTCACTTGCCCTCACTGCGCTATCGATCTCGACGTTCACCAACCGGAAGAAGAAGTCAACGAGGTCTCTTTTCCTTCTTCTCTACTCTATTGTTCACTGAGTTCTTCGGAGATTCGAGCTTTTTTTTACCTGAAAAATTGAATTTTTTGATTGTTGTTCTGTATACTGTCAATTTTTCTACTCCAGTAAATTATTATCACATTTTCTTCTGTTTTTTCGAGTTTTTTTTCTCTCCACATTTGTCATTTCTGTTGGGTTTTGTAGTCATAGGGCGAGTTTGGTACGACTTAATTGCAACTTAAGCTGACTTATAGGTTTATGTCAAAAAAGGCTAGGACAAAAACATGAAAAAAAAAAGATATGCGTGTTTGGTGTAAAAGTTGTTTTAAGTCCAAATGTTCTAAAAAAGCTTCATAAACTCAACTTTTATTAAAGCTCATTTTTACACTAAGAACTTATAAGTCCTAATATAAAAGTTCGGCTTATAAGTTACACACCAAATACTACTTATATGCTGTCTACAACTTATAATACAAAATTGACTTATAAGCAGCTTATAAGTCATACCAAACTTCCCCTATTGTGAAATGGGATTGACAATGATGGTTTCGAAGTTTCTTTAGTACATTTATATCAAAGTGTGAAATGGGGGTGTTCATTGTAACTCTAGGTAGCTATTGAAGTCGAGCGAGAAGAAGGTGAAGGCGGCACGGTAACGGAAACATTTACAGATTATGTGAGTTCTTTCTTCCCGGGTATATTATGCCAAGCTTAAGAAGAGATCTCTTGTATTCAAGAACGAATTCATTCTATTAATGAAGCACTTTTTGAACTGTACCCGTGATGTTTGTCATGATTTCTACAGCGGCCTTCCAGATTATCAATTGGTCCTCCTCATCCAGATCCTATAGTGGAGACATCTTCTCTGTCTGCAGTGAACCCGCCAGAACCTACGTACGCTATTAAGATTAAAAATAAGTTGTTACGTTCAAAGGCATTGTCGTGCTTGCAGATTGAGACTCTGGTTTATGCCTCCCAGGTACTAATCATTTGACTCGTGATTATGCTAATTTACATGTTTGCCATTTCATTACCTAATATGTGTATATGTTACAGAGGCACCTTCAGCATCTTGAGAGTGGTGTCAGGGCTGGATTTTTCGTAGGAGATGGAGCTGGGGTAGGTAAGGGACGAACAATTGCGGGGTTAATATGGGAAAATTGGCACCATAAGAGGAAGAAAGCATTGTAAGATTTCTGTTGATGCTTTGACTTCATGCATTAATTTTGTTTCTATTATGCAGTTGGCTTACAATCTGTCAAGATTTTCTTCAATACTTGCTATGTAATGCCATCATTAATTGATATCATTATTGAGCAGGTGGATTTCTGTTGGTTCAGACTTGAAGTTTGATGCTAGAAGAGACCTGGATGATGTTGGTGCAAATAACATTACGGGTAACTTTTTCCTATGCAATACTGTGTGGTTTTGACACGCGTTCCATGTCATGTAATTTACTGAATCTGTTAGTTTCTTTAAAACAACACTCATCGCATTATGTTGTGCTACGCATCTCATGGACTTTACTCAATCTATTAGTATTTTCAAAAACAATTATTTCTCAATTTATTCCGTACCATAGTTGTCAAAATCTTACGATTCACGATTCGTATCCTACGATTCAATTCGATTCACTCATAAAACGATGCGAATCCCTTACTGAATCTTTAATGGACAAAAAATTATTTGAATCCCGATTCAAGAGTCCGAATCTTACGATTCAGTTGCGATTGAGACCGATTCTACGATGCACCTTCGATTCATCTGAAGGTCCAATTGAATCGCAGCATCAGTCTTAGAAATAATACTTCCTACATTACATCCTACATTTATGTCTGCTTTGGAACATGCATTTGTTTTAAATTACTAGTGCATCTCAAGTCGAAGGCTTTCTATTATATTCAATCTCCTTGGCATCTTGTAGTTCCTTGCTCCACATACCTATCTATATCTTGATTATTCTTTATCTTTTAGATGTGTGAATCTCCTAATCACTAGTTATGGATGCGAGTTTCCAATAATTTGAGATTTCTTTTTGTAAAAATATGAATATTTTGTTCAATAACGTTATAGCTTTATGAAATATTATATTATATCTACATAAATATATTGCAAGCTGAATCTTTACGGTTCACGATTCGATTCGATTTACGATTCAGTGAAGGTGAATTTCGATTCACTATCTGAATCCCGATTTGACAACTATGTTCCGTACTATCCCGTTCCTTGATGTGTTATCTAAAGTGCGATTTATTTTAAATCCTGTGTTTTATTAGTTACATGGCTTAAGCATTTTGATCAATTCTATGGATATGAATACCCTCAATTTTAATATAGTAGAGAAACACAATGAAAATAAGTCAGAAGGGAACTGAACCAGTTTTCAGTCTTTACCCTTCACATCGAACTGTTAGGCCTTTTCAGAGCTACACCTTTGTCGCATAAGATACAGTGGCAGGGTGGTACTGTGGGTTCTAGAGAGGGGTAGCATCTAGAGACTGCTCTGCACCTTGTTTTCCCATTTGGGTTGCCATCCTTACCCCTGGTCAAACAGAAGCTAGATGCACAAACTCAACAATGAGGTCATGAAACTGTTTGTTTCTCACATGAATTAAGATATCATTTAGACAAATAGAGTAATGTTTCGATACTCGTGTTGAATGATCATATTGTAGTGCAATCGAATATTATTTTACCTGGAAATTCATCATGAAGTTGTGGCACTGGCGAACGTGGAAATCAATAAGATTGGAATCAGGTAGAATAGTAGTTGCTGTTTGATAATATATTCACAAGCCCTTATTGCCAGTATTGCTTATGAAATTGTCTTGTTTAAATTCTTTATTTTGTTTTCTGCTTGCTTATATATAACTTGTTCTAAACACATCACTAAAAGTTATCTGTTTTGTTTGCAGTGCATGCGTTAAACAAGCTGCCTTATACAAAACTTGATTCAAAGGCTAATGGGATAATGGAGGGTGTTGTTTTCTTGACATACAGCAGCCTCATAGCATCTTCAGAGAGGGGTCGTTCTCGTTTGCAGCAACTTGTGCAGTGGTGTGGACCAGGATTTGATGGTCTTCTCATTTTCGATGAGGTGCTAAAATTTATCCTGGAGAATGATCTGAAATTACCTGTCTTAGCCACATCATTTTCATTATCTTGAAGCATTTACCTTTCAGTATCAAAACTGTTTATTTCTTCTCATGTAGTGCCACAAAGCAAAAAATTTGGTACCTGAAGCTGGAAGCCAACCAACGCAAACAGGAAAAGCTGTGCTAGAGATCCAGGTCTGCTCTTTTGACTAAACAGAGAGACTTAGTCTTCTTGTAGTTGTATTAGTACTATTTTGTTGGTTAGTTGCCTGATGGAACCAAATATATATTTGCTTCTCAATTTGCAACTATGTTCGTTTCTTTTCCTGATTCAAAAGTCCCTCAATTTCTTAACCCTGAAATTTCCCTAATAGTTATTTTTTATTTTATTTTATTTTATTTTATTTTTTTTGGGGGGGGGGGGGAGACAATTCACCGTATAATCTTCAATATTGAATCAGAGATGCAGGCTAGCACCCTGATACAAGTTCACTCTTGTGAGTGGTCGTGTATATGAAAGTTAGTACATTGATTTGTTTCATGTAGTCATGTACGTTTCCCGCTATTAAAAAGGCTTTCCTTATTGTTTTGAAAGGGTTCATTTTAAGTCATCTTAGTGGGACTAGGTTTGCAATTTCTATTGCAGACTCTATTTTGGGGTCGAAACTATCACCTGTTGCCTTACTGCTATTTTATTATAACTTATACGTGACAGGAGAGACTTCCTGAAGCCCGTGTTGTTTATTGCTCAGCCACTGGTGCATCAGAGCCACGCAATATGGGTTACATGGTTCGTCTTGGTCTTTGGGGTGCAGGAACATGTTTTTCTAATTTTGCTGAATTCTTCGGTAAGATGCTTGTCCTCGTGTAGTATTTTTTGTTATGCTATTTTCTTTTCAGAATTTAATATCAGAAATGTTGCAGGCTTGCTGCTCATTATTTCAGCAACTTACATGAAATGGTGAAAAATATATAATATAGGTCAAGATGATACATTATAGCCGGCGATGTAATTAATAAGTTTATCTTGTTCTTCTTGCGTTGTAGCCAATAATTATTTCTACTCTTTTCCATTTTAAATCTTCCATCAGAGTTGTAAACATGGCATGACAGTATGAATATATGAACCGTACAATGGTATGTTCCATGCAGTTGCTTAAGGGTGGGAGCTTACTTTCATATGCAAAGCAGAGATTAGGTAGCAGAGAAAAGAGTAGTAGATAGTAAAGGAGCATAAAATATTCATGTTCAGGTTCAACTGTGTATATTGTCGAGGAAATTATAACGGTGTTTGGGAAATCTCTGTTTTTAGCTGTTCTCTGTTGCTGCAGGTGCGTACCTGCTGCTTTTGTGTTGCGGAGGCTATTAATTTATTTTGATATACACTTCTTTGTAATTGTCACAGGTGCTATGGAAAAAGGAGGTGTTGGAGCATTAGAACTCGTGGCAATGGATATGAAAGCAAGGTTGTGAAAATATTCCTTTTCTTAAATTTGTATGAAAAGTAAAGTACTTAATTCTGTAGGAGAAATTGAGAACTACAACCTAGCAACTCTGTTCTCTTCAATTTGATTTGATGGAGGATATCGTAGCTGGGAGGCATAGTATTTTTCTCCCTGCTTGGAAGGGGGTGGTAGCAAGTCCTTTCTGTCAATGAGGGATGTCCAATAGGTAGATGCACCTATCAGTTTAAATTGGTTACAACCAAACTGTCACAGTTCAAAATGTTCAAGACTCAGAACATAGTGTTGATTTCTAAACATATCGGATCGTCTTCAGCATTAGGTTGCTCGTAGCTGGCAATTCTGGGAATCGATCTCAGGACTTCTCGGTCACACCACACTGAATACCGAACCAACTCAACCAAATTATTGGAGTTGTGTAGAATAGGCTATCCATTCCTTTTCCTTAATTAAGTTGTACAGCTCACTTTTCTGATTTTTCAGGAGAAATAATATAACGCTATGCTGCTTAGAAGCTGTCGTACTCTAAATTAATGCTTTCCACACTTTTAGGGGAATGTATGTCTGCCGGACCCTGAGCTATAAAGATGCGGAGTTTGAAGTTGTTGAAGCACCATTGCAGGAACCCATGGTGGTACGGTTACTTTTTTCTCCTTGAAATACAGCAAGCTATTTGATTTTCCCCCCTTTAGCTATTAGGAGAAGCGAACAACCATTCTTCTGATCACTTCAATTATGCCAAGGATAACTTCAAAAAGCATACATGTGTTTCGAGTTGAGTTCAAAAAGCATACATGCGGATCTTTTTAATCTAAAAGCATGTCTGTGGTTTTGAGGTATGTTTCCATCAAGCTAAATCTGTCAAGTTTAACGTGTTTTTTTAAACGTTGTTACTATACAAAAATGCATTCAATTAAAGTGCAAACCAATTACAAGTCAACCCATAAACTATTTCCCATTATGATTCACCCTAAATTATTTTAATTCCATTCTCTGAAGCCGTCTTCTTCAAACCACTATCACAATTACCACCACCACAGACCTTACTGTCACAGCCGCCATTGACACCACCATGGATGGTTCTATCACCTCCACCAGAACACACAGACTCTACAACTTTGTAAATTGAACAAAACCAGAAACAACTCTTTTGTTTCTGATTTCACCAACCTTTTTGATATGGCATAAGACCTTGACACACTTCCAAATACTCATCCAATAAAGACCTGTCTTTGCAAGTGGAGTCTGAAATAAGAAAAGAAACCCTGTTTGTAATTAAAGAAGTGAATAATCTATAAATTAAAAATCACCTTGTCAATCCTCCATTATGATTGCTATATCCGACTCCGCAGAAAAGAGCAAACTTTCATAGCATCCACTGCCTACCTTCACTACCGCGAAGTGACAACATATTGATATACCATCACCAGTGCAGAAATTGGAAGAGCAAACCCAGACATTAGGAACAAAACAGAGAAACCCTCAATAGACATTAGGGCTCTGTTTGGTTTGCAGTAAAATTTTACAAGGGAGAATATTCTACGTGTAAAATATTGTGTGAAAAAGTTTTCTCTGCAATTATTTTCTCGTGTTTGGTTGACACTTGCCAAAACAGTTGGTATGACTGGAAATGCGGTGAAGGTGGGTGGCGGTGATGGGTCGTGGTGGAGTTAGGTGGTAGTGGTGGTTATTGGTGGTGGAGGTGTTAGTGTGAGTTGTTGTTGTGCTCCTTCACTCTCCGGAAAATGGCTTACGGATTTGAAATGTGTAAATCACTTAACGTCATTTGAGGGAAAACATTTTACACCTCCAACCAAAAAGCACCAAAACACCAAAACAAGGGAAAATATTTTACAGGAAAATGTTTTAACACCAACCAAACAGAGCCTAAATTAGATAGAATGTATATAGTTATATACTGAACAAAAAAAGTGAAGCTGTAAATGGATAGGATTGAACAACTTTGATCGAACAAAAAAGAACTTGTTCAGCGGTGGCTGGGGGTGATGCAACTAAAACTTGATACAGGGAGGCAGAATAGTTGTTCTGTAGATTCCAGTGATGTGTTGATGTGGTTGTTTGACCGTTTGTTGTGTATGGAGTGGAGAGAGAGAGGTAGTAGTAATTAAACAACTATCGTGGTGGTGGTGTGTGGGTCATCAAGGAATATGGACGGCTTTTGTTCGGGATGGGGCTGACCATAGTTGTCAGAATGTTACGAGTCACGATTCAGTTCATCCATGAAATGATGCGAATCCCTCTGTGAATCTTAAATGGAACAAAAATAATCTGCATTCCGATTCGAGAGCCTGAATCTTACGATTCATAGCAATTCAGACCAATTCGTCATCGATGCAGCTGGGCTCTAATTAAGTTGGAGTCGGTCTACGAAGTCGTACCTTTTCCTATTTCTGTCCATCATACTACACGTCTCTCAAAATAACCAGTACAACCTCTTTAAGGCCAAGACTACTAGTTTCCCTATCATTTTCCATAATCTTGCTATCTTATGTTTCCTTGCTTTACATACAAACCTTCTTATGTCTACACCCATTTTATCTTTTGGATAGATCCCTAAATTTCTAAAGCTCCTAATCACTTATTAGGGCTGCAGTTTTCTGAAAATTTGGGCGTACTTCTTGTTGAGATATGAATTTATGGTCACACATGCATAGATTTAAAGGATATGTTATTCTATATACTGAAGAATATTTGACGGGATATATATGATTCACGGTTTGATTCGCGATTCAGTGAAGCGGAATTCTGATTCACAATCCAAATCTCGATCTGACAACAATGGGCTTGCTGTTAACGTTGGTGGTGGTAGTGATGGCGATGTTGTGTTGGTGGGAGTAGTGATGATGGCTGCGTTGGGTTTGGTTGGTGGAGACGAAGAGTTCTAGACTTCTTGAGGCAGAGGGATAGAGGGGTTTGGGGATGATTTATGAGGATTATACGGTTAGTCTGGAATCATAAAATAGAGGCTCGAGGGTCAAATGTTAGTAAGTAAAAAAAGTTTCATTACTATAATACAACACAATGAATAAGAAAAGGCCAAAATGTTAAACTCAAAGGATTTAGGTGGACGGAAACATTCCTTGGAACATGATGAACCACATGTATGATATTTGGACTTGGCCCCGCCGCATGTATGCTATTTGAAGTTTACCATTATACTAATGCATGTGTGCTAAAGAGTACTCGTGGAGAACATCTTTGTGCTCCTTGAACAACTGTGGGTGGTATTGTTCCCATCAGAACTATGCTCTTAACTGGTTCTAAACTGCCTCTTTCGGTTGATGTCTGTCAAAGCCATGAAATACTACTGCTTTAATCTGTGACTTCCTTATTCGTATGAGTCTTAAGTTTTGAAGATGAATGAGGTTTCAGGGAAGATGCATGGAGGTTGAGGCCTCTCCAAGCATTGCCTGAGGAAATAATGTGCATCTTTCAAATATAAATTGTGGTTTTTTCCAATATTATAAAAACTTACTACTCATGTATGTTGTATATTGTTTGTATGGTAAACTTAATATGGGCGCAGTTTTATGTGCAATAAGAGAGGGCAAGCGACTAGAAAATTGAGGATGATTCATTGCTTTTCCTTGATCCTATCTTCCAGGGGGAATGTAGCAGAACATTGAACACACTACACTATAAGAAATGAGTTTCCTTTTGTAGATGACTCTATGTCTCCTGTCCTTTAGTTTGAGTGGACCAGCTGAAACCTTATTGAGGTTGCTTGATACTCGTTTTTTGGTTTTAGTATTTTTCCAATGTGTGGTTGAGGGTGAGGAGAGAGAATAAGCAGCATACTCTCTCTTATTATCTCAACCACCCTGGCAAAAACTAAAAACAAAAAGACCATGTTTACGAACAACCTCATAATTGGATCTACATCACTTATGAGTCTTGAACAAATTAATTTCCAACAAATTATTTGACATATCAATTTTATTGATTATCCTAGTCTACGGTTATCTTGTATAATTCTCAGATTTTATATTTAAATGTATAATTCTTTATTTGTTTTTATTCCCCACTTATTTTTTCCAGGAAATGTACAAAGCTGCTGCAGAGTTTTGGGTTCAGTTAAGGTCAGCACTGCAGTCGGCAATATTGTATATTGGTTCTGAGAAAGCCACGTCTGGTCAGTTGTGGAGGTTATACTGGTCACGCCATCAGGTGACCGCATATAATTTTCATGATTAATTTAATTCCAGAATACATACTGTAGTTTCTATCTTGACTATTTTTCTTGTTTATTTATTTATTTATTTATTTATTTATTTATTTATTTATTTATTTATTTATTTATTTATTTATCTATCTATCTATCTATCTATCTACATGCTATTATAGCAATTTTTTAGGCACATGTGTATGTCAGCTAAGGTTCCAGCTATTGTCACTCTTTCTAAACAAGCCCTGTCAGAAGGTAAATCTGTGGTCATCGGCCTACAGAGTACTGGAGAGGCACGAACTGAAGAGGCTGTGGCAAAATATGTCAGTTCTTTATAGATCCTTACATATGCATGTTTTTACCGAGGTTTCTTTTTATGATAATGGATGTTTATTGTATTCTCCTTAGGGTTTTGAGCTAGATGATTTTGTTTCTGGTCCCCGTGAGATGCTTCTGAAATTGGTGGAGGAATATTATCCCTTACCCCAGAAGCCTGTAACGCCACCAGGTTCTTTCTTGGTTTACAAACTGCATGACCTTTGATGCTTACTATTTCAAATGATGCTTACTATCCTGTCTCATTATAGTAGGGGACAGTGTAAAGGAGCTCCAACGAAAGAGGCATTTAGCAGCACCTGCTGGTTCAGTTGATGGACCACCCGGGAAAGTTGCTAAGCTTAATGCTGAAAGTGATGAAGATTTATACAGTAAGTGTTATGGAAGTGATATTATTCACTCATTGCCATTTGTTTTTCACATTTTTACTCCTATCATATTGTATTGTTATAAATGCTTGTGCTCCTACCATTTTCTATCAGGGTAGTCATGTGTTGTAAAAATTGAAGTATTGTGGTGAAAGTCTCCCCTATTTTGAGCGAGCCAAAATGCGTTATCAAGACGTTGCTTTTGTGGCCCTGGCTTGCTGTACTCTCTACACTTGCTTTATTACACCGCCCAATCCTCTTTAGGGTGCTACTACCTCCGTTTCTCCTGAATCTTCCCGGTGCACTATTACCCAGGTCACTTTGACCCATGATTTGGTTAGCAAAATGAAAGAATTTGGTAACCTTTTCATGGTGTTTACTCTACAACACCATGAAAAGATTACCAAATTCTTGCATCGTTTTGCTAACCAAATCACCAGGTCAAATGACCCTCAAAAAGTCAACTGGGAAGATTCAGGAGAAACAGACCAAGCATTCTTTTTGTGGAATCATATAATTGTTTTAGAATATGCCTTTTTTCTCGGGATTAAGTTCTGGGATATGTACAAACATTTTGGTTATTGAGTTTTAATCTAAAAAAGGTAAATGAAAAAATATTCTGTTTTTGGAGGAAGACAAGAATGGCCATCAAGAAAGGGACAGTTGAAATTAAAATACTGGAGATGGTGGATATTATTAGAAATCCTGCATAACTATGATGCCTTGTACATTTTCCTGCGAGGACACATTTGATCTTATGTAACCCTTCTCTTACTATGTTCTTTTATGATTGCTGCAGCTGATTCTGGAAACGAAACTGCAGAATCTGATGATAACTTTGAGATCAGTGGAAGTGAGGAAGATTCAGAAAGTGAGTTTCCGAAAGTAGGATTTATACACAACTTTTTCCTAGTCATCAAATTTGTCTGTGATTTCACCACCTTTTACAACCTACGGTCTCCCACGTGAAACTAGTGTGTGAGCATAATTGCGGAGACACTGTAATGCGACAGCATCCCGCTTTCTTTGTAATTTGTCTTGAGTGGACATGCTAGCACCATCAGTATTCTATAGAAAAAATCTTGTTTGATCACTTGTTCGTTGTTGTCAAGGCCAATACGTTTTTTGTTCACTGAGGAGATACCGTCTGTCTGTCTGCTATATGGAATTCCTGGCAGGACTTTTCGATAAAATATTTATGCAACTATAGTGTAGGTTCACTGTTTCATCCGTCCCTTTTCGCATTCGAATAATGCATCTTATGTTATGTACTGTTGAAAGAGTTAACTTGTTCTGATAAACAACATTTTGATCAATGCAGGTGATTCTGAAAATGAATCTGCAGAATTTGTAGACGAGTTTCAGAACTGTCAAATATGTTTTTCTGAGGAGGTTTATTTTCTTTGCCTTTCTCTTCCCTTCTTTATGTTGTTCAATGATATGTTGGTATGTACTGCATTAGCGACTTCTATTTGATTTCAAGCAGGAAAGAGAGAAATTGCTCAGATGTTCATCCTGCCGTCAGCTGGTACACTCTACATGTTTATTTCCTCCCATTGTACATGCCATAGAAGGCAAGTGGTCCTGTTACTCATGCGAGGGGGAACCTAATGAATATGTCCTAGCAGCGCGAGAAGAAGTATCAAAAAGGTATCATAATTTATGATTTTTTGTCTTGCTTTTACCTGTGCCTACACAGGCCACTTCAACTGCCAGTCTTTAACATGACAAATTTGCAGTAAAGTTTTACCAAATTACTAAGTCCATGATTCCAGTTTGAGACTTTGAGTTAGTCTAGACTCTAGTGTAAGAAAACAATGTAAAATAATTGTCTGTTATTAGTTTAACGTTTGGTTGACAATGAATTGCCAGCAGGTGATTTCTTTGCTTTAAGGATGGTTGTACCGGAATATTAATAATAAAGATTGGCACAAAATGGTCAAGTATAAATTCTGTGAAGGACTAGTTCCATTACCTTAATTTATCTCCCATTTTTGTTCATGTAGTTAAGACATTTTCTTTTTCAGTACATCTTTGGTTTTAGTGCATGCTGAGATTTTCCTGAATTAGACGCGGCGGTACGATAAAATATGTACAAATAGGTTATAAGAAAACGTGAAGAAGTAGCATACACTAAGTATATGTATCAGCTTTATGCTGAGCCTGATTACCTATCTGCTGCATGTTGAGTTGTTTCTTATAACTTCCATCATGTTTCCAACATTTTTAGGCAAGTTCTGAAACATTTGAATGTGGAAGTTAAATAACCCAGTTACAAAAATGGCACAGGTTTGAAGACGGCCTGCAATGTAAGCAGAAACTACTTGAGAAAATTCGTTCCTTGGATCTTCCAAACAATCCACTAGATGACATTATTGACCAGGTAAAAGTGGGAAAGTTTCTAATGGTCTCCTCTCATGCGAAAGACAGCATAGTTTAACTGTTTCCTTATTTCTGTGTCAGCTTATAGTGATTTGATTGTGGCCTTTGCTTTATATTTTATTATATCCTAACTTTTTTTATGCAGCTTGGCGGCCCGGGTAACGTTGCGGAAATTACTGGGAGGAAGGGCATGTTTGTTAGGACCACTGGGGGAAATGGCGTGACCTATCAAACACGGAATAAGTGAGTGTTGGCATTAATCACTCTTATTCGGTTACTTTTTGACTGAATCTCTTTCTTATTTTATACATTTAGATAGTACCTCAAAGTGTAAGTGTTCCTTTCTTCTTTAGCAAGGATGTTAGTAGGGAAATGGTAAATATGCAAGAAAAGAAGCTTTTCATGGATGGTCAGAAGCTGGTTGCAGTTATATCCGAGGCTGGATCAGCTGGTGTTTCGTTGCAAGCAGACAGAAGGGCACTGAATCAGGTATTTTGGTTATGATGGTATTTCATATCTTAGTGCACAATATGTGACACAACTTGCCTTTTTCATCTTTTTTTTTGGTATCTTTCAGATTAATGATTGTCCTGTATTGTTTTAATGGCAGAGAAGACGAGTTCATTTAACTCTAGAATTACCTTGGAGTGCAGACCGAGCTATTCAACAGTTCGGAAGAACACACCGGTCGAATCAATCTTCCGCGCCCCAGTATAGGTTGATTGACGTTCTTTGTCTTTATCTGAAGGCAATGCATTGTTTGATAATTTATCGTTAGCTCTCAACATAAGTAAACATGTTAAGGTCCGTAGTTGACTTTTCTGTGACTGTTCTCAATGATTACAGCTATGGCCCTTAACTAAATTTATTCCACTCTCATATTGACCATACTTCACAGAGTTTCCCATCTGAGAATTCTCAACTAGTTTTTATTTTAAAAATTCTCGAAGTGTCTCTTTTAACTGGATGGTATGCAGAGACATTTATTTTAACTATTTTAACTGGATGGTTTCCAGTGACTGAAGCTCAATCTAGTTTTATGATCTTATTCACAATTGCAGCACCTCCCGAATATGGCTGTTTTTTTATAACTGAAGCACTCTAGTGATTTTTTCCGTGCTCAAACTACTACTGTTTACTTTACAGGCTACTCTTCACTAACCTTGGGGGTGAACGGCGATTTGCATCGGTTGTTGCAAAGAGATTGGAATCACTGGGAGCATTAACGCAAGGAGATCGCAGGTTAGTTGCATTTGTCCTGTTCAGCAGTAATTGAGGTCCATAACTTGTTGTTTGCAAACTATTGATACCTCCATCGGTTGTCCCTGTTTCTCCTAGGGCTGGGCCTTCTCTGAGTGCTTATAATTATGACAGTCCTTATGGCAAGAAAGCCCTGATGACAATGTACAAAGGCATCATGGAGCAGGTTTTGCTACATTTTTTGCGTTGGTTGTTTGAACTAACACCCACTCTTTGTTCTCCCCCTCACAAAACAGGGCCTAAAATAGGCAAAAGCCTTTTTTAGCTTGCTCTTCTTGCATCCTTTGTGAGGAGGCCATAAATCTATGACGCACTCATTTGTAGCCTTTTTCTCAGGAGTCCTTGCCAGTTTTACCTCCTGGCTGTTCGGCTGAAAGACCAGATTCTATTCAAGATTTTGTTGCAAAAGGACAGGCTGCCTTGTCTTCTGTTGGATTGTCTAAAGAACTTACTGGTAATGATTTTGGAATGTGTTTAACCTTAAAGTCCAATTAGTGAAAGGTTGATGGCTTTTTTTTCCCCTTTTATTGGGTTAAAGATCACTTTTGAACACACAAGTCAACGTACTTTGAATTCAGCAAAATTAACACAATCCATATTTTATTCCGGTTTGTTTTCTCTTTATTAAAGACGGTCTTTTGACTGTGTCATTTTTAAGTGTATTCTGAAGACACCTTTAGAACTTTTTTTGCATGCCTAGTATGCTTGTCAATAACATAATTATTGGTTGGTTTATCATTGCTTCAGGTAAGGGGAAAGATGCAGCAAAAATTTATGGTCGTATTAGTGATTCTGACATGTATAACGTGGAACGCTTCCTCAATCGGCTGTTGGGGATGCCACCTGACATCCAAAATTCGTAAGTAGTTTTATTTCTTGGGAATTACGTGCTTGCTCCATTTATGCTATGATTAGTATCTAATAAAAAGCTGTATGATTTGAATGCAGCCTTTTCGAGTTATTTGTCAGAATCCTTGAACTCCAAATTCAAAATGCACGTTTTGAAGGGCTTTTTGACAACGGCATTGTTGATGTGAAAGCCAATGTTATTGAGCTACAAGGGACTCCGAAGGTTTAACTTCTCACCAATCCTCAAATATTTTTCTAGGAATGCATATTGATCTCAATTTTCTGCAGACTGTTCATGTTGACCTTACTTCTGGTGCATCCACAAAACTGTACACCTTCATGATGAATCGCGGACTCACATGGGAGGTACCCCCCTAATTTTTAATTGTGGAAATAAGAAAAAAAATGAGAGAAGCAAAATATGCCCATTGTTGGAACTACCGTATACATCCACTAGGATATATTGTTTAAAGTTGCGTGTTCTGTAGATTGCGTCTGCCTTAATTGATGAGAAGCGAAAGGACTGGAGGAGTTCACCTAATGACGGTTTTTTTGAATCTAAGAGGGAGTGGATGGGAAGACGACATTACATGTTGGCATATGAAGGGTATGTACTTAGACCGAGTTAAACTTTAGTATTATAATAGCAATTTTTTGAGTTGTTTTTTCCACGTTTCATGCATTACAGAATAAACATTCCAGAACCAAAAAACTATACCATGTTTGAGATGTTTTCTGCGCTGGGCTTTTTAGTCTAACCAAGACATTATTTTTGTTACGAGTTACTGCTACTTTTGGCGCGAGAGTCTTTGTATTTATCTTCTGCTGCTCTTTTTTCGACTATAAGACTTCACTATATTTGTTTAAATGCCATCATTGCTTGCCGGTCTTTGTGTACGGAATCTCCTACACATTATTGTTTCTTCTTGAGTTTTGTTTCAGTTCGGCGGCTGGTATGTACAAGGTTTTTCGCCCTGCTGTGGGAGAGGCTGTTAGGTATAAAATTATGCAGTTCATAGCTTCAGTTTACCAAAGAGTAGCCTGAATTTGGCGCTAACGATAACTGCCTCAACCTTTGGTCTTCTGAACCCCAGGGAGATGCCTCTAGCAGAACTTAAACAGAAGTACAGGAAAGTTGGTGCAATAGAAAGAGCTAAAAACGGTTGGGAACGTGAATATAGTCTCTCATCCAAGCAGGTAAAGACAGTCCTTGATGAATGAACTTGCATTGGTGAAACGACATTAATTAACTTTTTGACACTGTTATAAAATTCTATCTCAGGCATTCACATGAGTTCTTTTGCACATTATATCCAGCATATTTGTAGCTAATATGCAGGTGATAGTGTTGGGAGAGTAGTTCATGCCTCTGACTGATGCTTCCAATTTTTCTTGATATGTAGTGCATGCACGGGCCCAACTGTAAGTTAGCAAAGTATTGCACTGTTGGTAGAAGCCTGCAAGAAGTCAATGTCCTGAGTGGCATCATTCTTCCAGTTTGGGGAGCTGTTGACAAAGCTCTTCGTGGCCAGGTACATTTGATTCTCAAATCTGCTAACTCTTTTTTTATGATACTAAGTCCTGGGCAAGAACATTTTTTTTTTCAATTGAAAGCTGTTTTAAGTTTATGTATGCCTGCTATTGCAACCGCTCTACTATTGTAATGCCATTTATTCCTGATTGTTGTGGTCTCAGTTCTTTGAGGTTGATATTATTATGTGAACTGTTGTCTTAGTTTTTGAAAAGCTGATTCTAAATCAGCGTATTTTAGTCACAGAATATCGTTGTAATGATTAAATTGAAATTTTAAATTGCACATGTGTCAGACTCGCCTGAGTAACAGACGGCTCCGGGTTGTGCGTATAGAGACTACTACTGATAGTCAGCGAATTGTTGGGCTTCATATTCCAAATGCTGCTGTCGGATCTGTGCTTGAAGGTCTCTCTCTCTCTCTCTCTCTCAAGCATATGATAAATTTGATTTGAGAGTGGGCAGTTTTCTTAGTACTTGTACCATGTAATTTACCTTCATATTATATTTACATGAATCTAAATGAGAAACAATAGCTTGCAAAGTGAAATGTACCTTTTTCCATATGGACTTGGATCTATAACGCGTTAATCGGTCTCATTGTTTTAAATTTGATTTTTTTATGCTCGGCTTGCAGGTCTAGTGAAAGTGGAAAACGTTGATGGTTGAGAAGAATACTGCTTCAGTCATTTTTTTGTAAAGTTGACCAGTTTGATAGACATCCATCAAGTAGTAGCAGAAGTTTCTGGGCGAACATGAAAAATGCACATACGCATAAGCCGTACTCCATAGTTTTGTGAAGACTTAGAGATGCCAGAATGTAAATATATCTTTTCTGTCTTTTGGCATATAGTTTATTTAAATTATATTTTGGCACAAAAAGAAATCAATAGTCATATATGCAGTGAATGTGCTTAAATGAAAATGATGTACATGAACATCAAGAACATATTATGGAAATGTCTTCGGTATTTTGCTCTATTCACTTGCAATTTCTTCATTCCTTTCCGCTTCCCAAGTCTTTCTTCAAAGTAGTGTCGAGCGATTGAAATTACTCTATTGATATGGTTTTGTTAAAAAGTGCCTTTGGTGAAATGGACTATTAGAGCTGGTGTGAACCTGAGGTCAAGCCAAATTAGGCACTGCAGTATTATCTTTTGGGTGTCTTACTTAGAACTCAAAGACAGCGGTATTTAGAACATATACCCTAGGTCGTCGAACTGCATTATAATTGTGTTGGCAGCTCGGTTAATGTGGCTTGATGATACTGTTGATCAAACCGTGTTCGCAACTAAGATTTTCAGTTTTTTACTAAGAACATATGCAAATGTTATTATAATGAGATATGTGGTAGAATATGATTCTAGTATAAGCCGGATAAGGAATGTGTGGGTTATACCACACCCTGACACGGGTAAGAGACAACGGCCTAATTTGGGCAAGGTATAAGGACGGGGCATTAGTATAAATTTGTACCTCTTGCTCTATATCATGTAGTTGAGTGCAGTATAAGAAGCATGTATAAAACTTATTTCCTTATCCTTAGTTACAATACTAAATTTTTCTTCCAACAACCTAATACCACATAGGGGGTGGTCTAAGGCAGGATAATAGGAGAGGGGAATAAGAGGGTGTTATGGAAAAGACAATACTACCCCATGTGTTCTGTGTGTGTGTGTGGAACACCTTTTGGTCCTACTACTTAGCTTGGCAAGTCTGGTGGAACTTAAGCTTTCCTTCTGTTTAGAGAACAAGAAGAGCAACGACGAGGAGGACCAGAAGAAGCAGCACCAGCTTGAGCATCCCCCACACATGCCTTGAGCATCCACATACATGCCTTAAGGGCTTAAGGCGGTTGAATTGACTGGATTCATTGGATGCATATTTGATCTCGGGGTTGTCTCATACATCATCGAAAACACCACTTCACTTGATGAGATATGATCATTGATACCAGGGCCGGCTCTAAGCTTTGGGGTGCCCTAAGCGAACAGCGAGCTTCATGCCCTATATAAACAAAGAAATTAAATTTGACAATTTTGCTCTTAGATATTTTACTGGACTTCGAATGTAAGCATTTTCATTTTGATCTTCTAATTTCGTTTCCTCTCCATTTTGGTGAAAATTTTATCCAGAGAACATCGTAAGTCAGTAATTGTTCTTGTCCGTATTTTCATTTTGATTGGCTTAATCTCACTTTATTTTTCTAACGGTTTGTTGTAGATTAAAGCTCAAATAGATTTAGATCATACACACAAAATTAATAGATTTTAACTGATCTATTGTGAATATTATAACCAGTTGCACAAATTTAACATTAAGCTAAAGTTGAAACAAAAATTGAGTAAATCGCTCACACACTCTGTATGAACAAAATACCTATATTGCATAGGTAGGGAATGTATACACAAAATACCTATATTGCATAGGTAAGGAAATTGGTCAGCCATACTGTTCTTCTATTTTATTGAAGAGACTTCAACTTGAATCTTCGGGTAGGAATTTGATACGAGTATTTGTTAATAACCAGATTGCAGAAATTGAAATCCAACACCAAAATTGGAAAATTTATAAAATTAGATTAATTCATTTGCGTAACTAAATTTGAACTCCGACCTTAAGTGAGATGTAAAATGTCCACATAAATTATCCAAATTGTACATACCTGAGCAAAAGACTGAACCCTATGTTCTGAACTTCTTAAAGAAATGAAGATGATTCAATTAGGGTATTCTGTCTATTGGAAGATAATCTGATGAAAGTGTAAGCAGTTTGTTTGACAGCCAAAAGAACTTTCTTCAAACACCAAACACATATCTCGGAGACTAGAGAAGATTTGAGGAATTTTAATGGTGTAGAGATTGATGCAGCAATCTTAACTTGACAGGGTGATGAATTCTGGAGAAGTAGTTTAAGAGCAAAATTCTTGATGAATTCTGGAGAAGTAATTTAAGAGCAAAATTCTTAGCAATTGCGATAATTATTGAGGTTATTGAGAATATGAATAGTTTTGAGAGATTTTAGGAGAATAATTAGGTAAGGGTAAGATAAGTTTCAACAATTACAATATCTAATACACGCTAAAAATTAGGCACGTCAAAAGGTAAAGAGATTTAGATGATATATTGATAAGTGTTTGACTTTTGCTTTAATAGCAACATTAACGCAGCATTATCTTTACTGATTTGTCGAAAATTTCTATACATATTAGTAGTATTTAATAAATTTGGTGCCCCTGAAAATTTAGTGCCCTAAGCGAAGGCTTTAACGGCTTACTGCTAAAGTCGGGCCTGATTGATACCCGCCGTCCCAAGGGCGAAGCCAAGTAGGAGATTGTGGTGGCTATAGCCCCCATTTATTTGTGATATAAATCCATTTTAGCCGCCACAAAATTATACAATAACGTCCATTGCATATGTTTATTCATTACAATATTTCAGACTAAAATTTAACCCCCACTATGACAAAATTAGGGATGGCAACGGGTCGGACCTGGATCGGATCAGGCTCAATCCGATCCAGATCCGACTAGGAGAAATGAGATCCAGATCCGTTCGGATCATCACTGGATTCGGATAAGATCGGATCGGGTTTCATTCAGCTTATCCAAATCCGATCCGTAAATCCATATAGTATGTTCTCAGATCGGATCCGAATCGAGTTTGCAAAAAATTGAAAAAATAACATAAAAAAACAAACACAACTTCATACACTAAGGCTTGTTCGTAAGTTATGAAGTTTAAAAACCAAAAGAAATAGTTTTGTAGGTTGGAGTTACTATAGTATTCTTCTTTGAAGTGTAAATAGGGAGATAATGGGGGTACAATTGTAAAGCACACATATACGTCGGATCGGATCGGGTCGGGACCCGGTGGATCTGCTCTCAGATCCAAATCCAGATCCAGATGCGTTCGTGTCTGGCTTTCCAGATTCAAATCCGATCCATTTTCAATTGGATCGGATTCGGATCCGATCAATTCGGCTCGGATCTCAGATCGGACCGGACCATATTGCCATCCCTAGTCAAAATCCTGAATCCGCCGGCCTTCGTGGTGCATCCGATTGGAGCAGAATGGACACTCTCAAGGAGCTGGCCGCTAGAACCATTGCCACTAACTTCTTAACAACCACACTACTGTCCAGGACAAAGTGGCTCGTCAAAGTCGATCCTTGGATAAAATAACCCCCCCCCCCCCCCCCCCCCCCTAATGGGAATAAGAGGTATAGTGGGATACGAGCTAACATATGATTGTACATGAATAAGGCACGATAAGTGATTTTTGGTTCTAAATGTTTGGTTAGAGGGGGATGGATATGATGAGACATGATATGTAGAAGAGTTAGTGTGAAAATTAGCACATTCTCCTGCAATGCGGTGGATTTGGAACCGAAGTTATTGTCTTCTACCTTGTACATAAAACCAACTGCAAACTGTTGTCCTGCTCCCATTATCCTTTAAATACGTCTCCTGAGCCAGTCCTTCAAATCACGTAGTTGTTCTTCTAATGTCATCATAATGGTTGTAACATCTTCCGCTTGGTTAAATAGCAGTTTGTTCGAAATTTAAGTGATCATCTGTGTAGCCTGTTGCAAAAATCACAAACCCCGTATTGTTGGCTCTTGGTATTTTATCTGAACTTGTTCCCATATGTACTTAATTGGCATAGACCAGATTTTCGTGAATAAAGGTAGTGCCATGGCGAAGTTAACATCGGACCATGTATTGAAGAAACACAGCAAGACAAAGACTCGCTTCAGAACCCGGAGCTAACAACTAACATAACATGCATAGAAATAACTACCGCTGCTACTACTGTAATGAGGAAGTCACAAAATGGACTCTAATGCTATGAAAAACCTAATATTCTATGTGATGAAATCCGTTTCGAGTATAGGAAAGGCAAGCATTATCCGAAAATACAAGATATGGATGTGTATGGAGAAACATCAATGCATATGTCATGCTTAAGATGCTTCTCATACGTAATCTGAAGAGTTGTGGCTTTTGTATGAACTAGGGTGTCAAAACTGCGAAAGATTGTGCATTAGTAGACTACAGAGATTGGAAAAGAAATTTGGTAAATTATGACTGGTATTCAAATTAGTTCCCAGAACTGTGTAAAACTTTACAGCATGAGAGAAGTTTAAATCACAACACACAATAAATCCCATATAAATAGCAGTTTGTCCGAAATTTCGATACACAAATCACAAGCCCGAAAAAATAAAATGTCGTAAAAAATATAATATTTCACTCACTTTGTCATTCAGCAATCATCAATCAGCATATGAAAGGTGTGTCGACATGATGATCGCTGCAATAAAGCCCTGGACGCTGCGTGAAGCCCTGTTTCTTCAACAACTCCCTAGCCCTCAAAACAAGCTTCTGGTTAGTAATCCTTCCATCCGTTTCAGCAATGATTTGCTGGATCGCGTTGCTGAGAGCTCCATAAGCTCCAGCTGCATTCCCAGATGGGCTAGCATCAGCAGATGTTTGATCAGTCTGGCAACCACTTACCAGAATGCCACTGTCAGGCAGCGATCCCTTGGCTGAACCTGCATAGACTTCTTCCTTGCTCCCAACTTCTGTTTTCATGGCAGGCTTCACATAGCTCTCGTCGTTCTGCTCGAGTTTTTGCTTGAGAAAGTCCTGAGCAAAACCTCCAATCATACCCATTAGGCCGCCACTGCCTCCTCCACCACCACCGCCGGCTTGTAGTTTGTCGAATATGACCTTCATGAATTTCTTCACCTTGGGGCTGGAATCCTCACCAAATACATCAAAGAGAGTTGGTCGGAGTTGCCCAACCTCAATGTCATCCTTACCAGTTTTCTGTTTGAGTATCTCAATGAGAGTTGAAAGAGGAAGGGATTTGTTCTTCAAATAACCATAGTCGCCTGAGACTTCAATATCCTTTTCAGCATCGTCATCTTCTACATGGTGGTCACCCTTATGGCGCAAAGCTGAGGGGACATGGATTCCACGGGACTCAAATGCATTTTCTACTTTACTGTGCAAGAACTTCCTGAACCCAAAACCACCACTTGATTCCTCCCCTTCTTCTTCTTTGTTGGAGTTTTTGTGGCTTTCACCTATCTGCTCTTTACTCTCATCAATAAGACCTCCACTGTGACACGAGTCGGAGACAATTGTGATGCGGCAGCCCTCTGGTACTTGGTCTACAAACTCCCTGAAATCATCATCTGTTTGGACATGCCATGAACACAGTCAAAATTCCAATGATGCCTCTTCCACACACACACTCAACACACACAAGAAACCTTGTGAAAAGACCATTCTATTCATTAATCATTATATAAGTCGACCACAATGAGATTGCTGTATTCAACATTTTCGTGGAGGCAATAGAATAAAAACAAAAGGAACAACTATAAGCTTGAAATGAACGAAGTTTGGGGATTGAATACTTGGTTCTATGACTCTGTTACCCTTAGTCAAAGAAACATCTGGTAGCTTTCTTTGCAGTGAATATGCGCAAGACATTCAACAAACATTGTACTATCTGGAATTAAGTTGGGTTTGTCTCTAAATAATACCAGTACAGTGAAGATTGTACTTTAGTCTCCAAAAGGTCAGATGCGATCTCTATTTTTATTTTTTTGAGCCAAAAAATGCAACCTAGGAGGAAAATCAAATAGTTCTGCTAAAGGAGTTTGACGACTATCATTAAGGAAAAAGACGGATGAAAGAGGAGGAGGAGGAAGACATTGTCTTAACTCTTAATCTGTAAACTTGGATTACCTAAAAATACTCCAAAAAAAGAACCAATCAAGAGAAGATCAGTGGTGGGAATATAGTTGGGCTTCAAGCTACTACTCCAAACAACTAAGCTAGACCCTAGATGAGAAGGCAGAAAGCTGGATTGAAGCTGTAAAAAATCACAATCAGGAGCTAACTTCACATTTAGTAACTCTGACTTGTTGAACTTACCAAGTGTCTAAGACTAGCTTCCCTATAACAAGCTTCTACATTTACTGTGCAATGACAAGTCCGTTTCTCTATAGTTATACGCTGAATTATAATAATAAATCTGTAATTCCCAACAAAACGACCAGCCTCATCCCATCAATAATATGTAAGGAGTATTGCGTAACGAATACCCTATCGCAAACATATCAATAATCAACAAAAAATTGGGAAGAATGGCAAGATAAAGTGTACTAGTCGAATTAGATCTACTTGGACTTAGTCTAGGCCAATAGAAACCTGCTCAGAAACTTTGATCATACTAGACTACTACTAATAGTACTACCACCATTTTAACAGCTTCTGCAACACCAAGATGTCAAGAAGGTACCACTCTGCAATTGAAACTTACAAGTCCACACACACAAGTCATTGTTCTTATGTCCACATACTATATGTTCTTCATCTTATGCTCTGTTAGGTTGGTGGTAAAACAATTGTCTGTAAAATTCTTTCCCTTGTTTTCGTGTTTTGGTGCTGTTTGGTTGGAAGTAAAATGTTTTCCCTCAAATGTTGTAAAAATGATTTACAAATTTCAAATCCGTAAGCCATTTTCCGGAGAGTGAAGGAGCACAACAACTCATACTTACACCTCCACTACCACTAACACCTACCTCCACCACGACCGCCACCCATCACTGCCATTTCCGTCAGTGCCCACTGTTTTGGCAAGAGTTAACCAAACACTAGAAAATAATTGCAGGGTCACACAAAACATTTTACGCGTAAAATATAAAACATTTTGCTGCGAACCAAACAGAGCCAATCTAGACTAATTTGATCTTCATTTATGAAAAAGTTCAATTTCGAAACGATCCGTGATATAGAGAATAAGAAGATCCAATAGATCAAAAGACACCAGCAGATGATCGATCAGACCAAAACCAGTGGATCCATCGCCAACTCATCGATCAACAAAAACAGATTCAAAAAATCGATCGATCGATGGAGAGAGAACAAACCGGTGATGAGGTTCATGTCGGTGGGGACGATGCACTCGTCGAATCCAGTATCGTCGTCCTCGCCGGTCTCGGCGGGGAGCCTGGTGCCGTGGCCACTGTAGTGGAAGAAGAGCACGTCGCCGGGCCTGGCGGATCGGGTCAGATCGTCGAGTGCCTGGCGGATGTTGTGGCCGGTGGGCTGGACGTAGGAGTCGTCGGTGTCGATCAGGACCGTGATGTCCTCTTCCGAGAAGCCGTACCGCTCCACCAGGCAATCGTGCATACGCTTCACGTCGTTCACGCATCCCTTGAGCTCGGCTTTGGTGCCCTGGTAGTTGCACCCGATCAACACTGCCTTCTTCCCCATCGCTCTCTCTCGATCGAATTGGATAACAAAAAACTGTGGAATTCTGAGAGTCTCCTAGTCTTCCTTTATCAGACCTTTTCCGTTTCCGTTTCTCTTCGATTGATTGATTGATTTAGGTGCTTTATTACGGTGGGGTCCGGTGTTTATCAGGGAAAAATATGAAGTTAGTGTTTTAGTTGAGGGACTAATAACTTATCCTATCCCCACGTCTGACAGATAGATAGTCTCTCACGCTCATTCCACACGCTTTGGCCGATTATCCTATTCCTCCTCCTATGGCTATACCAAAGGTAAAGAGCATGTTCAACCAGTAGGCTCTGGCGTGTTAAGGCATTGGGAAAACAATGACCTATCTAGTTTTCGGAATGTTTTTATACTAGCTCAATAAAATTGTGAGTGAAAGATATCGGTGTAATCGAATGCTACGATTTGTGCGCACTAACACGAGCAAACGCCTTTTGACATCATAGATGGTGAGCAAAGATGAGACATATTCCTCGTCAAGTTAGACGCATAGTTAGTAAAATACGGTACGGATACGGATACTATACGATTTTTTATTAAAAGTACGTCAGTAAAAATTCGAGTTAAAAATACGAGATATGAATAATTCGAGTTTTTAAAACGTACGTGTATAATTCGTAGACTAATTATTCATTCGGGATTAAAAATACGGTCATGTTTCTTTGTATTCTAACACATATAGCAAGTTTTTCTCCAAAAAAGCACATATAGTAAGTTTGTTATTTCTCGTATGGCTATATTTTTATCATTTCTTTTATATATGTTTGTTTTATTTGTAAAATATGTACTCGGTAAATTTTCATTAGATTAACTCTTTTTATTGACTCATTGATTTGTAACTTATTTAGGTATATTCTTTATAAAAAGTACCGCACTTGCACTAATTTCAAGTATGAATTACTCATTATACAAATAGTACATTTATGTTTAATGACGCATAGCACTTAAGATAAACATATATGGATGTGTGTGTTGTGTGTGCGCGTGTGTGTATATGTGTACAAAATAATATGTATAGTTATTAATTTTTAACTTGCTATTTGTAATTTTTTATAATAATATTTGTCGGTTTTAATAATAATAATATTTAGTATAAGAAAATAGTTTATAATATATTAAATCATAACCAATTACTAAAGAGATATAATATTTTTAATGATACATTATGTGACGTAATTGTGATTGCGAGAAGTTTTATTCGGAAGTTTTATACGTTAAGACGTTAAATACGAGTACTAAACGTTTTTAACCAAAAATTCGAGTATTTTTAATTAGGTCCGACTTCAGTACGAAATACGGGAGTATTTTTCAATTATACGTACGCACGGGTATTAAACGGAATAATTCGGAGTATTTACTAACTAGGGTTAGACGCTGACTTGATTGATTCAATTGTTGCCTTGAATACATACCAAGATGAGGGTAGCCTGTAAGCACCAAAACCATGACGATTCCCTAAACCATGTAAGTCTGTAGAGAAGCTAGATGCAAGAACTAATTCTTGGACGCAGTTGCATGCGGCGTATCGGTAATTGGATAACCTGAATTGTGATCCTTATGAGATAAGACATGCGCTCCAGTGAAAGGTCGAACACTGTGACGTGTAATTTTATAAACATTTGCTGAAGAGCAACATGAGGTGTTGGGTAGAGTAGTCCACATGACTCCTCACAATGCGACCCTCGTCGATCATCCGAGTATGATTGGCACTGTACCCTTGCTATCTTGACTATGTCGTGAAGTGACGGTTTGGTGGTGCTGCTTTGACATGCCACCTACAGCTCATGGATGATTCGGCCTTCCGGACGCCGCTGGGAAAGCAGTCAACCCGAAACCAAACGACACACAGGTGAGGAGAAAATTATCATTGCATCACGCTATGTTTATCCATTGCCAGCGCTTGTGAGATTCATGCGGGGTCATACATTCTATCATGGTACATGGGACTAGACATGTTCATGGTCTATGAGATGACAACTAATGAAATATGGTGCATACGAGGGTTAGACTATGCACTGTCTTTTTTTTTTTTTTAGGTTGAGCCTTTACTGGCTTGTTACAAGTTTGGTGTACAGATCTCCTGAAATGCGGGTACTCTGAACAGTCGCACAACACAGTCGCACAAAGTCCTTGTCCATGGCTGTTAACGTGATGTGATCAAGGGGGCTGCTCTATGATTTTCTACAAACCTAAAGGGGTTAACATCGCAGACCCTAGAGAAGGTTAGGTTGCAAATAGGTATAGAAACTTTATCTATATATACAGACAATTTCCACCGATATCAATACGACAGATACACACCAGAACACAATTTCTCTCTAATTTTTCGTCTCTTACGCACCCAAAGAGCGGCTCTTGTTGTGGAAATAAACGTTCGCTCAAGAGGTGCATGTTCTGGTGGGAGACAAAGTTGGGCTTTGGGGCTTCCAAGCTCCTATTGGCACCCCTCTTGCCGGGACTATTCAAGGTGAGCATGTCCCAAAATTGGAGCCCAAAAGAAATGGAGGAGGAATATTTTGGAGACTTGACTCCAAGGATGACAATCTGCAAATTGGTCAAACTCTAGATCAAATATCACAGAAATCCAGACTCTAATAAGGGATTGGGATGGTTCCTTGCTTTTGGTGTATAGAGAAAAAGGATTTAGAAGGTTCCCCGCTTTTGGTGTATAGAGAAGGTAACATGGTGGCTGACAGTCTAGCCAAGTGCTACACTGATGATATTTTGGGTGTCACTTTGTTAGAAACACCCCCAGTATTGCCTTAAACAACTTTAAATGGATGTTGATTGATTATGTAAGAGCGAGTAGTACTCTCCTTCTATCACCCAAAAAAAAGAAGCAAAGCTCTACATAACAGATTTTGTGAAGTATGACTAGTAGAACATATATAATTAGTAACACTTGTTACATTGAAATGTTCATTATATACCACTATGAAATTAATGGACTACTAAATCAAACAGAGTATTCTCTAAATCTTCTTCATGGAAACAGTAAGAAATTCAAGAAAAATCTGGACAAAGCAAGAACATAATTAGACGTACCAGTGATGAGGTTCATGTCAGTAGGAACGATGCACTCGTCGTAGCCAGTGTCGTCTCGTTCACCGGTCTCAGCAGGAAGTCTGGTGCCATGTCCACTATAGTGGACAAACAGGACGTCCCCACGGCGGGCAGATTGGGTAAGATTATCTAGCGCTCGCCGAATGTTCCGCCCCGTGGGACGAGTGTAGGTCTCGTCGGTGTCGATTAAAACCTTGATGTCGTCTTCAGAGAAGCCATAGCGGTCGATCAGGGACTTGTACATCCGAGTCACGTCGTTTATGCATCCCTTCAACTCCGCCTTCGTCCCTGGATAATTGCATCCGATCAACACGGCTTTCTTCCCCATTTTTTCTCTCTTCTTCAAAAAGTCAAGGTTCCTCCTATGAACTGATGATCAGTTGATTGTTATTATCGATAATAAAATGTGCTGATTCTTGTAAGCAGCCTATTGATTGATTCAACTTGATTATTTCGATTATGTGCTGTATTAGTACGACTTTACGAGGTAGGTCCGGTATTTGTCACCCACTCCTTGTTTTAAAAATGAAATTGATTTCTTAATAAAAAGCTCTCTCTGCCAGAGGGGAATCTGGAAGGGAACAAACGAGCTAATTATACAACATGTTTGACACGCTGGCACATGGAAATGAATCGCGGAATCACACATGTCACCGCCACTATCATTGCTGTGAGCCGGTGACATATACATGATCGTTTGGTGGAAAATAGATTAAACACGAACCTTGTTCTAATACAATAAGTGTATTTCTTTCTTGAGCCCTCCTCTTTTACTACTAGAGTTTTGGTCTCCTAATCTTTACCGCATTTGATCAAGTTTTCCCTTGGGGTATCCATGTCTTGCTCCATGTTGTTCTGGGCTTTGGGGGCAAATGGCAACAGCATAGTTGTGCACTGCACTGATGAAGATCTTGACAACGCACTAAAAGTTACCAATCTATAGCTTACAGTAATAGACGAGTTAATCTCAGATTCGGCTATGCTGTAAATATGAGTCCACACTTGCTTTAACATCCCGCTACTAACTTGATGATGACATCCATAGTAAGCTGAGACCAACCTCTCTCCAGCGCGACCTGGCCAGATAATATCATTTTGAACAATGAAATTGAGAATTGTTCATGCTGCAAGATTATGAAATCATTTTCCTCGTAAACAAGCAAAAGTTCACAAGAATGTTACAGAAACCTGAGCTTCAAATCGCTTCTTCAGTTGCACGCCTTCTACAAGTTTCCCATATCTATAGAGAGCATAATTTACTGTTGATGGTTTACCATCACCAAGGAGAAAATTATATAGCAATTTTTTTTCCACAAGTCTCCAAATCAACAGCAAGATGAGACTCAAATGGTTTCCTTCACCGATGCAGTAGAATAGGGGCATGTATTAAAGTCCTATATACACCATAGATTAAATCAGACTCAGCTATTAATCATAAAAAGTGCATCCACAACCTAAAAGCCCCCAAAATTAGGAATCCCCAGACTTGCATGATATTTTATACAACTACAAAATTGTGAGACATAGTCTCACACCCAGTGAGGCTCAATGACAAAATATAGAAGTGAATTCAATTTTAACAAAGTTCAGGTTCACTTGTTAAGCTCCCTAGCCTTGCCCTCCACCAGACGACTGACCACGCCCACCACGCCCGCCACCACGACCACGCCCACTGCTTCTTAAATTCCTGCCCTGTGCTGCCTGCCTTTCTTGAGCCTTTTCCCTTGCTCTCTGTAGAATATTAATGGTCGTCGAGGACTTAGCTGCAGAAGTTTGGTCTTTTGCTTCTTGCGTATCTGAGGCCGCGACTACGTCTTGATTTGAGACAACAGCTTCTGAAGCTGCAACTGCCGAAGAGGGAGCTGGATCTTGGGTAGCTTCAGGGTTCTGATCTGGTTTTGCTGTGGCTTGGTCGCCATTAGTGTTGTCATCTCCTATTTCTTCGATATTCATTTCTGCTAGATCACCTTCATCATCCAGAATCTGAGGTGAACTAGGTTCTAGGATGTCCATTTCCGCATTTAGCGCACCTTCTTCATCAATTGCCATCGATGGGGAACCAAGAGGAGGTGTGGAAGGAGAATCCGGCTGTATTTCTCCTTCTTCTTGAGACTCTGCTGTGTTGTCCATGTTACCATCGTCATCGTCACCTCCATCAGGACCCAACTCTCCCTCCTCTCGCTCACTTTCAGACTCTACAACTGACTGCTGTTGCATATCATTATCAAGATCGACCTTCAGATCTTCATCAAAAACTCCCTCTGGGTTACTTTGCTCGGCGGTGGCTGCAACCTCCTCGGACATATCATTCCCTTCAGTCTGTAACAGTGTTTGATCTGAGCCACCTACCTTGGGCTCTTCTTCTTGCTCCTCACCTGTCTGAATGTCATCATGCTCCTCAGTCTTAATGGCTTCTGCATCAACAGTTTGGGTTGATATGCCACTACCGTCTGATTTTTCTTCAACCACAGGTACAGTTTCCTCCTTAACAACTGAAGTCTGACCTTCACCAACGTCTTCAGTGAGATCTGAAGCTTTAGACTTTTTCAGTACAGGAGCTGGAACATCAGAATTCTTGTCTTGCTGGGCAAGGGACTCTTCTTGTAACTCAGATGAGGAGGTAGGAGCAAGACGCTTCCGGGCCGCAGTTTTGGTTGGTGCTATACTGCTGCTGGGTCTAGCTTCCACAGGCTCAGACTCTGTCATCTCTGTGTCCTTTCGCTCTTCTGACTTTAAACTTACTGGTCGGACTAACCTTCTTCCAATTCTCCCTTTTGGAACAGCCAATCTCTTTGCTCTTTCTTCTGCAGGCTTAGATGCTGGTGGTATAATAGGAGGGGATGCACTTACAGGTAAACTGCTAGGGGCTTGAGTAGAAGATGTCTGACCTGAGAAAGGGAATAAGAACCACTCCGTTCAAAATCACGAGGAGTTGAGTAGCAGAAATTTGTACCTGTTGCTGAATAATTAAGTACCTGTTGTCAATCCTGGAGGCGTAGCTTCCAAAATAGGAGGGATGTCTGTGGTAGGCGCACCAAGATCAGTGGATGCTAGTTCAGCAACGTTATAGAAAGTACGTGTCGACTCAAGATAGGAGGAAGGATCCAAGGGTGTTGCAGAGAGGATCTGAGCCACAGATGTGCCCTGCGAGTATTTAAATGTCAAATTCATAACATCCGACAAAAAATTGTTTGGAACTATATTCACTAAGGTGGTTGATTGTCATCCTGGTTGTTATGTATTGCTTGAAAACAATATTCACACGTCATATAAGAAAGACGTAGATATCATCAAACTTGAGAATCAAATGCATTAAAGTAATGCATGTCAGTAGCACGGAACTTTTTAGAATAACAGAAGTAATGAAACCAGCCTTCTCAGAAGACCTGACTCATTCGTAGTTCAAAATATGCATTAGGCAAGACAGAAGTAGCACAAAACTTGTAAACTTAAAAATATGGACAAGTTAAAGAGCATCACCTCTGGAAGACTTTTCCCAGCATGCTTGAGCTTCTCAACTTCCTCTGCCAATGCTTTTAAGGCCTTATTATGCTTTTCAAGCCCCTCTACGAGTTTGCTTTTTTCCTTCAATTTGACAACAGGACACCATAAGCAACAAACTATGACAGACAATGTAGAGAGAGAGAGAGAGAGAGAGAGAGAGCAGAGTGGCTAGAAGTCAGGGAAAAAATGATTTGAAGTTTGAACTGTTGAAAACAATTTACACATTATGCCATGTATGTTTTATATTTCGTGAATACCAACTAGTAGTAGAAAACTTTGGCATTTTCCTGAGGCAGGTACACTCCATACAAGATTTAGTAGTATACAATTCGACCAGTAGTGGAAAATACACTTTGGCACTTTCCTGAGGCGGGTACACTGGGTGACCCATATAAGATTGCCTATATAAGTATACAGGAAATGATCCTGCATATGCCCCTAAAAAATGATCCTGCATATATCAATTTATATATTCATTAATGACTAATATCACCTTTTGTTAATAGTTTAGCTCTGTGCCATCCTCAACAGATACAGATTTGTGTTGTTGATACAAAGAAAACCTCCCAAAAGAACCAATATGTTCTCTCGGTACCACCGGCAACACCCATTACCCCATCCACCACCACAAGAAAGCTTCAACTCTAACACCGATATAAAATGTCCAACAAAGTTTAAAAGCATGGTCCCAGTATGTTCCATCATTATAATCAAAGTAAGAGCACTCATTTGTCTGAACTCTGAAGAATTAAAACTACCCTTGGTCACTTCCACTTACAACTACACACTCATTGAAACTGGTTTCCGCAATATATTACAAATGCTTATCTTTTGGTTTAGAAATAAATAGATATTGTATTGCATTTCTTATGGTATCTTTAGGCACGAGTACATACACTAATAGTCTAGAGTGAAGATTACTTGATAAAGGTACACTTCTTTGCATATTCGATACTCGTCACGTATGATCTTAATCCCAATTAAATAGATTCAAGTTCTAGAGCTCAAATTTGGATTTGTCATTTGTTGTCAGCAAGAAGAACACAGGATGATCCAACAAGGTAAAACAAGGGGTCAAGGGAACATCGTTTGGTTGAGCAATCAATTGTCTTGTCAAGCCAGATACAATTTGAATGTTCTATTAAACATCTGCTCATGAATTGACTGTGTGTGTGTTCGAGAGACAGAATTATGTAAGGAAAAAAGAGAAGCATATACATGAATTGATCTCAGATTTACTCACTTTCATCGCTTACAGCTGACAGCAAAAAATAAAAATGCTAATTGATTAAATGAAACATATTGCCTCTAAGAACCAACATCTGTAAATCGTGTGGAATAGGCCCTGTCAATGGGCCGGGTATGGGTAAACCCGAACCGGACCCGACTCAGACCCGGATACGAGGAGACCCGAATGGGAAACCGGACCATGAGACCCAAACCCAAAAGCAACAAAACCGGACCAGAACCTTTTACCCGATGGGCGAACCGAGACCCGAACATTTTCTTGTTTTCTACACCCACGATTAGCTGAAGACGTTCTCACCGTATCAGGAGGCAGAGAGAGATTCCTGGAGGGAGAGAGGGCGAGATTGAGAGAAAGAGAGAGATCGGGAGAGAGGGCGAGATCGAGAGAGAGAGAGAGAGAGAACGGGAGAGATATAGGGAGTAAGATATTTCAATCTCAGAATTGGTTACAACCCACAACTAGCCATCCAAATCAGAAGCGCAGTCAAAGAGACGGAGAGAAATCAAATGCTCAAGACACAAATCTCCGCTGTTGAAAGTTTCATCAACAGATAAGAACCCAGATTTAGAGAGAGAGAGAGAGAGAGAGAGAGAGAGCGCAATCATCATCATCAAAATCGATTGCTATAGATAAATAAAGATCAGAAGTCCTGTGAGAGAAAGAGATTCACGGAGAGAACAAAGGAATGAGGAGAGAATGGAGAGAGAATCGGAAGAGTGGGCACGACTCACGAGTGTGAAGAGGAGAAAGAGTTCTTTATTTAGTCAATTTTGGATCTAACTGGCCTTTTGGGTTAACGGTTCAGAACCACTGGTTCATGGGTTAGGCGGGTCCAGAACCAATAGGGTCTGGTTCGACATTTATGTGGGTGGGTCGGGTAATTAGTGGCCGGTTCTGGGTTGGTTCCGGGTTTGAACCGGCCCATTGACAGGCCTAGTGTGGAAGTAAACATGAACTTAATGGTGAAAGGTCGAGTACCTGAAAAACATGAACGGTGAAAGGTCGAGTACCTGATTAACAGACTTGATCGAATCCATGATTGTCTTCTGTACTTTCTGACGGATAGCCTTCTCTGCCTTATGGTCATCCTTCTCTTTGTTCAATTCTGCTTTCAGCTTCGCCCCATATTTCTCTAGACCCTACATGTGCCTAAGTGTTAAAGAGTGCACAATATGGACAGAGAGGGAGGGGAGGAATTGTTGGACCAAAAAAGAGACGAGA
Organism: Linanthus parryae; assembly: GCA_023055425.1. NCBI lineage: Eukaryota > Viridiplantae > Streptophyta > Magnoliopsida > Ericales > Polemoniaceae > Linanthus > Linanthus parryae. The sequence continues at coordinate 118,169,442 of JALGPY010000004.1, read as the reverse complement.
AATAATTACTACACTATTACAACACAGACCTGTATTCTGGCATCTTTTTCTTTAACACTCCCAGCATCTACACCCTTCCTCCCTAGAAATCAGACTAAAAATTGAGTAAAGAAATTTGGTATCAAGATTATGCCACAAAATAACAACTGAGAAGTAATTACCACTAAGCTTGTAATCTTCTAACTGTTTGGAAAGAGCTTGATTCACTTTGCTCAATTCCTCTTTCTCATTCGTCACGTTTTCGAGCTTCTTCTGTTAGCCAGAGATAGTGTAATGTTCAGAAACCATATGAATACTTTAATCACAAAAGAAAAAACAACTTCTAGCTTCTGCACAACCGAAGGACAATAGAAAAATTGGCTGGAGACATTCATAAGTACCCTAACAATTGTCACAAGAGCCATTTGCCTTCTCAGCTTTTCAGCATCAGATTTACCAGAAACCTGAAAGCCAAGCTGGAAAATTAGACCTGTCAATTTGCTGATATACAACAATCATGAAGCTGGGAAACCCACAGTGGAATATACCCCCACTACCTCATTTTGTTGACTTTCTTTTAACTTCTCCGCCAATTCACTTAGTTCAGCTCTGCTTTTCGCAACTTCTTTTTTCAATTCCGATATTATGTCTTCTTTCTCAGAAATAAGTTTCTTGGTTTCTTCCAATTGGGCATCTTTGTCAGCCAGACTTTCCTGGAAAAGAAGATAAAACAAATAAGCAGAGCTCCCAAATTCCAGAAACTCCCCCAATCTTTCCTTCATGTTCTTTAAAGCAGGAGCTATAAATAAAATACATGAACATTCTTCATGGTGCATTGAAACAAGAGTTCAAATATATTCTTTTGATGTTTAGTTAGTGCATTGTGCTTTACTTATCCTTTATCGAATACAAAATATAGGCAAGTTTTAGCATAGAATTTCAAAGATAATGTACTATCCACCTATCAATACAATGTACACTTAAACATTTCATAAACAGTAGCTTAAATACCTTACGGGTCTGTTTGGTTCTTGGAAAGTGACCCTTATGTGTTTGGAGGTGGACTTATATCAAGAAAAGAAAATGAAGGGAAAGTGAAAGGAATTTTTTGTTAAGGAAACGGAAAATTATTTTTCCGTCCAAATTATTTTTTGTTAATATGATAATTGCAGACTTTCCATTTGGGTGTGAAATACGAGAACACAGAAATCCGGATTGTCCATAATTAGAAACCTAAAAAAGTGAATATTTTGTGAGAGAAGAACATAAAGACACCTGCATCTTTTGTATATCTTCTTTCATGCGATCATAATCTTCCACACTAATATTCTTGCACCTCTCAAGTAACTGCATAAAATGATACAAATTAGAGAAGAACAATGAAGGACAATTTTCTGGAGCAAAGGAAAACGAGATAAACCTCATCCACCCTTTTTGTCAAATTCTCTATCTCAATTTTTTGGAGTTCATTAACTTTCTTTGAAGCTTCCAACTCAATCTGTCCCTCTCTAAGTAAAGTCTCCAGCTTCTCACATTCCTCCCTTGCAGTCTGGGAAACATGACGTAATTTCTGGGATGCAACCAATTCATTTTGTTTGTTCAGCAACATCATTAAAATCACAAATACAAATCTTATACTAAGTTATGAAAAAGAATCTGAGAGGAAACCTGGCATTCCTCAAAGTTGTGCTTGTTTTCCTCTCTCAATTGCATATTACTTTCACGTAGCAAGTTAACTTCTCTAACCTGCACGAATACTCGAAGATGAACTTTCACAAATACACACTCGACATATGGAATTGTAATTATGCCTCCCTAGTGACATAGGGATCTACAAACTTTTACGACTAACCACCAAATGCTCTAAACCAGAAAAACACTTGAGCTCAAGTCATAAAGCTGTTACAGAGCGCGGTTCAGTAGTAAGGTTGTGGTGAAAGTACTCTACTAATGAATAAATGAACCGACATGTAATTTAGGAATTCTGGCATTTCAGAAAAGACTAGTCACATGATACAGTCGGCTCCCCCAAAACTGCATCTGTCGCAGCAGTCCTCCACTAATAACGATTAGTGAAGGCTTAACTAGTTTTAACAACCATACATGTGAGACAGAAATATACCTCTCTTACCCATACAGAGCAATTTTAAAGACTTGTGCTAGCTTGATTTCAGATTGCTATTACAATCTACAGTTATCTTCTTTTTCACAATTAACATTCTGAAAGCATCGATAAGACAATAACACGTACTCCCTCTGTCCTAAAGGTTGTCCATTTCAGAATGTCACAAATTGGGTGTCCGCTTTCTTTATAAAGTTCTAAAAGATGGTGAAGTTCCAAAATACCCTTAAATACGTAAAGATAGGACGATGTTGGAATTGGCATGCAGAATTTTGAATTCAAGCATGTTGGGTTGGAGCCTCGGTTCATGGGGCGACCCGTTTTATGAATCGCCCCGATTCATGTTTTGCTACGACCCGAAAAGGGAGACATGATTCGTTTGACCCGTTTTGACCCGTTTGGGCTTGGATCCGGCCCGGTTTGATAGGTTTCTATTTATAGAGTTCTTAGGGTTCGTAGCATGTTATGTTGAGCGTTCTGATTTCGCTTGTAATTCTCTCTGAGACGATTCGTCTGTTTTAGTGAAATCTCTGCAACTCCGTGGAGTAGGCTGTTTTGCCGAACCACGTAAATCTGTGTGTTTTGATTCTTTCTTTCTGCATATTTTTCGTTTTTCACAACAAAGCGCACTAACTGCATGTCTCCTTCAAATTTTATAGAACCCAAAATGAACACCCTTGTTTAACAGGCGGAATAACATGTACTCCCCATGTCCCATAAAAGGGTGTCTATCTTCTGAACTGTGATGTCTAAGGGACATGTAATTAATGCACCCAAATTCAAAATTTGACATGCTTTCCAAAATTATCCCTTCTTTTCTTCTCACAATGCCAACTACAACAAATTAATGGCAATCTTCGAAATTCGCTATATGTTCTAGTAAGAAAAAGAAAGTTAAGAGCCTATGTGACATCCTAATGGAAAAAACAGACAACCAATTTATTTGTGAAATTGGGTTTTGACCAGATTCTGATATAAATACCAGATCAGGCGTGAGACCAGGAAGACGGAGGAGCTTCACCTTGTGACAGGGAGAGATATAGATCAAAGTTTATCCGTTCAAATCTGTTATTCCCTGTCTGCTTTTATGTGTTCTGTTCTTTTTGCCAACATGATGAAGCATTTCGAAGACGTTATTTGATTAGCCAAATGATGTCGGAACTTGTAATTTTTTTGATAATATTGTAGAGGGATTGTATCTCTACAACATTACGAAAAGATTCACTCATTCTTGTATCATTTGGCTAATCTAATAACCTCCTCAAAATGCTTCGTCATGTTGGCCAAAAAAACAGGACACATAAAAGCAGACGGAGGGAATAATAGACTGGAAGAGAAGTTTATAGGTTTTTAACTTTAAAGCCCCATCAACCTTTTCAACATATATCGTGGTCAATTCAGATTGAGCCCCATAAGTTACCAAAACTCAGACCATAGCTTGCAGTGGAACTGTATCCTACTTAGTTAGCTAATTTTTTTACGGAACACCTGAAATGCTGCTATCAAAGCTTGCCAGGGAAGCTTCTTGTTAGCAAAATGTAACTGCTAGTACCAAAGCAACCCTTATAATGATACAAAAAACCAACCTGGATCTGTAGACCTTTGAATTCTTCCTCGGTGAATAATGTTGCTCTTGAATTTGATCGCTCAGAATTTAACGACGCTTGTGTCTTTTCTGCTGCCTTTAAAGCACTTTCAAGCTACAAATAAGAAAGAAGTATTGAATATCCAAAAGCAGACCATCGAGGATCAAAAGTTCACACACAACTCAGTTCGTACTGCAACCAAATGCTAGAATATAAAGCTTTTTAATTACATCGGATATTATTGGGATAGCTGCTGTGAATCTCTGCTTATAAATAGAGAACTACTATAATAGACTAAAATAATGAAGAGCTCAGAGTACATTAATGGTTTTTCAAATACTAGAAAAATAGTAGATACATAGTCATTTATATTTTTATGTGGGCCAACTTGATGCAGGTTTGAAGTGAAGAGATCTAATCGGAGCTGATTGAAGGAGGATGTACCAGGTGACTACAGAAGTGACACATAGCTGAAGTAACCCCCTGATCAGCTTCTATTCACTTCTATTCTGCCAGGGCTAAAGGTTTCCATCTATACGTGAATTTAGTACAACTGATGCAAAAATCGAAATTATCCCCCATAGATATCACGGGGCATCAAGTTTTACTAAACATTCAAACCCCATTACAAAAGTTTCTTTATTCTCCAAGACCTCATGTTTTTTCCCAAAAAGCGGGCAGCATCATAACAACACTTTTATCAATCGAGTCGCTTCCTCCCATCTCTACAGGAAATATCTAAAACTCCCATATCATGCAAGCGCTCAGGCCTGTTAACATCTATACACCATTGACAAGCAGGCTCAATTTTTTGAGAAGCCATTATGAGTTAGCACAACATCAGTCGAATACCTAATACCATTTCGGTTCAGGAAGAAGAGTAGTAACACCACTAAATACTTGTCCATTCTTAACTCAATTAATCAAATACCCGCCATTGGCATTTCACTACCCACAGCAAAGCCAATATAACTTTTTAGCAGGTTTTTTCCCTGCTATTTCACTCACATAGCAGAACCGCATAACTACAGAGTTACTATTCTTGTAGTACCATTTTAAATAGATAAAAGGAGGTAACACCAGCTTAAGGATTCTGGGCGACCAGGAACATGAATATCAAGTGCAAGTTCTGGTTCGGATTCAAACGCATTTGTAATATCTCTCATCACCCTCTTTCGGAGATACTACACCCGAACTGTATTAGATGATTTTGTACAGTTCCCCTTCACCCAAATCAGATATGGATAGCTACTATGTTTTATTAGTCGCCATAGTTTCAAAATTCCCAGGGCACCTGAGGTGATGCAGTCATCCAACTGCTTAGGCGATAGCCCAGCAATAATAATAATTTAGTAGTAATAATAAATCTACTATTTCCAAGTTTATATATAATACAGATAAATATATTAGAACGTGCATAAAAAAAATCATGTGTTTGAATAAGGTATTAAAAAGTATAATTATATAGTACTTCTTACCCAAAATCATCTTAATAGATATGTTAAGAAGGTAATGCACGATCCCCAAAGTAGTTTTTTGTAGTATTATTTCTTTTTCTTATCAATCTGGAGTTATTCAAACTATTTCTCACTAAACTGGTCAAATAACGCATTAAGAATCTTTTATTTTTGTGATTACAAACAGGGAATATAAAACTAGCACAATTTAGCGTAATAACAGGAGTTCCAGCATTGCGTTATTTATCCACCACACTTGGAAAACATTCTGAACTCAGTATGCACACTTCTAATTCTTTGAGGTCCCATGAATTGCATCCTTTCAAGTATTTATGAAAGATTTGAACTAAGATTTCGATATTCAATGTCAGAATCGTTTCAGTTCACAATAAAGAGCCGCCACAAAATGCTACACCACAATTGATACAGAGTGCACCAGCTCAATTAATACAAGATACATGCTTCAAGCTATGAGCATGCCTGATGGACAGAAATGAATCACGATGGGAAACAACTATGAAAAACTAAAAAGAGATTAACTTACAAGAAACTGTAAGGTGTGATACCTTTAAAATGATCACAATGAAAACAGATGAAATGGAGAGCATAGAAGCCAAGCAGGGAATATAAACTAGCTACCTGTGACTGCAATCGAAGCTTTTCCTGCTTTAATAAAGATATCTCGGTTTCTGCCTGTTAAAGTTGAATTCAAATTAAACATAAAGTCCACTGAAAATTTAAATGCAAACAGCAAGCAAGCTTGGAAGAGTGAGATACACGTACAATTTCCTTTGACCGTCTTAGATAGCTTACGACATTTTGTAACCCAGAGCTCTGATTAGGATCCTCACTAGTGCTCTCACAGGATAGTCCAGCAGAAGTACGATCGCCCTCCGCTATATTTATGTGCAAAGCTTCTAGCCTACTGTGCAGTATCTTGTTCTGAAAAGACAAGGATCCAGCTTAGGATGTAGCCATAAAAAGTATTGGAGAGAGATACTTTGCTAAGGGAGCAGTAAAAAAGCTTCTGTGAGGCCATCCAAACAGAGAATTGATAAATTGAATATTAGGCTAAATGTGAATAGGGCACAGGAGGTTATAAAGAACAAAAAAACAACAAAAACAAAACAACTTAAAACAAAACATCAACTGTATTTAGCAAAGGAGGGCAACTTAAGAAACAGGAGGTTAGCTAAAAATAAATGAATTTTTCCTTCAGCATGAATCTATCAGTAGAAGTTTTATGGAGGATTACGATAGTAAATCATCGCGTCCTAATATCTACATTATATATGTGCACCCATATATGTCTGAGGTCAAAAGATGGCACACTGAAATGCAAGGAACATTGATCTTGTCAAATATCAGTATGTACTATAAGCAGATCAACTATAACCTGTTCATTAATCTCGATGTACTTCTTCTCAGTTTGACTCTTTGATTCTTCGAGCATAGACTTTTCCACATCCCACTTAGCCTTTAGCTCATTCTGTTGAGACACAGAAGACATACAAAAATTAATAAACCCCATAGCTGAAATGTAACAAAATCAATAAATTGGAGCCAATGTACATGGACACTACAAAACAGGTGTCCTAGTACAACGATAGGCCCTACTGGCAACATCTACCCACACAAGCTCAATCAGGAGATACATGGGGACAAGACGTCAACCAGGAAATAATTAGGGACATGGTGTTAGACTGCCATAACTACGTAGTAGACCCAATTTCCCGTGCTGTGCCTAGAGCCTCTATAATCCGAGGACATGGCACCGGATACAACGCGACAAACCCTTGAATATGGAAGGGGTCAATTTGTAGCCTTTGAAAAACCAGCAGGTTTTATTTACTAACTTTTAAATAAAACAACGTGTAATTATACTAAGACAACGTGTAATTATAATAATAGATATTAGTGGAAAATGTCGAACATGCCAAGTACTATTCTCATATACCTGTTGAGAACCTCATTCATAAAAAACACAACAGTGATGGTTTATTGAAACTTGAAAGTGCAAACTAGAGTAAGATATGTAGTGACTACAGCTAGCACCAGTTTCGGAGAATGTGAGAACAGAACATTGGACCAAAGTAAACCATTTCCCCCTTTATTTTCTGAATATCTGTTGTTGTACTTGTTTACTACATGTTCCTTTTCGATTGGGAGCAACATAATTAGACTAATGCTCTTTCTGCAACTTAATACTCTATTTATAGTTATTTATTTTTTTCATTCACAATTCAGAACATACCTTTCTTTATATTAGCATATTAGAGCATCTTCAACACACGAGTTATTTAGTTTTTACATTTATAACTTTATTTCATTCACGAAGTTTTTTAGTTGAGGTGTACAACCACTTACATTTTCAGCCTCTAAACCACTGGCAAATTTACGTAACTTGGCCACCTCCTCCTGCAATGAACCCAAAGCCTGCGATGTTTTGGTCAATTCTTGAATTGTCTCTGACTGCAATATGACCTGCACAGTTTGAAACAAAGAACCCAGAATCATTAAACAGAAGTACATCAAAATACAGGCAATGATAATCCAACTGGAGAAGATAGATTTGTAGATAAGAGACTACATAAAATCGCAAGGACATTGACCCGTCTACAAATAACATGCATTACAGGATATCATCTTAGATAATCCTTGCAACCTCGTTCATTACGAAAGTAAACAAATAAGGACTTAATTCTGAACCCAGGTTTGTTATGGAGAATTCTCTTGGTTCTCCTCCCACCTAAAACTAACTGTTCCCTCTCATACATATAATCATTACCCCTTTTCTCTAGGACTTTCCACGTTAGCTCTATGCTCTCTACCATACATTGCCTTTTCTCCATTAAGCGCCTAATAGGGAGAATAAATTCCTTACTACGGGGAAACAGGTGACGTGATACAACGAGACACTGTGATTGGTTGATCAATAGATTTTCGATAGATTAATATGATAAACATGGTAGGCTTGATAATAATCATCATGATTAGATATGATCAACCTATCATAGTGTCTCGTTGTAACACGTCACCTGTACCTCGTGGTAGTGGGTATTTTCTCTTAAGTAGGAATATATCATGCATAGTAGGTCTGCCTGGCATAAAACCAAAATGATTTTTGGCAACTGCTGTCTCACATGTCAATCTTCTCTCAATAACACACTCCCAAAGTTCCGTTGGACGGCCCATAAGTTTGATACCTTGATAGTTAGAGAAACTTTAAGCATCTCCCTTGTTCTAAAATAAGGGCACGGGTGTACTATTGCTTCCTCTTCTGGCATTTTCACACACTTCAAGATTTAATTAAACAAACTAGACAACCATACTACATGTTGTCACCTTGCTAGTGACTTCCTCACTTCATTGATCCAATAAGTTCCTACAGTTTTCTCCACTTCCATTTAATGTTGCACCGACACTCCAAATATTTTCTGGTTCGCGTTTCAGACACTCCGACACGCGGAAACGTCTCCGACACTCGGCCTAAACGTCTCCGACACGCCAGGTGGCGTTTCGGTTAAAAAAAAAGAAAAAAATGGCGTGTCTAGCTGTCCGACACGCGGGAGACACGCGTGTCTTAAACCGGAGACACACGTGTCCGGAATTTTTAAAAATTTCTCAGGGTTCGTTTTGTGATATATTAAAAATTAGAGGGACTGTTCTGAAATTGTCAAGTATCTATCATCTTCTCAATACATAGATCCTTAACCCTAGCCGCACACTACCTCAAATACTCATCAGGGTTGCGAAACAAAGAGAAAAACGCAAAGAGGCGAACACGAAAGAAGAGAAGAATCGAAGACCTACCTGTAGTGTCTGAAATTATTTATGCTTTGAGCTATTTGTACTTGGTAGTGACTAAAATTGTTATTGCTTAATGTCTGAAACGCGGACACGCAAAATATATATATACATATATATATATATATATATATATATATATATATATATATTGCGTGTCCGCGTTTCCTGATTTTTAGAAAATTGGCGTGTCGACGTGTCCCGTGTCTTGCCGTACCCGTACCCGTACCTGTTTCGGTGCAACGTAGATTCAAAGTATTTTTTAGGGTCAATTACCCACCTCCAGTATGGCATAATGATCCATGTCCCACCTCCTGTTTTGAAACTACCTAATTACCACCTAGCGTTTATTATTGTTTTCATTTAACAAATGGGCTGAGTATCCGTCCAAAAAGGGCTACTTAACGGATCTTTTTGTGACCTTTGAGTCCTTTTGTTTAAGTATATTTTAGTCACTTACAAATTCAATTAAAAAACAATCATGTAACATTAACTAATATATAATATAGATATATAATAAAAATAGTCCCATATCTTCAATTTTCATCCCAGCCTCTTCTTCCCTGTTCTTCATCACCACCACGTTAATAGTCCACACCACCACCCAATCATCAGTCCAGTCCCTCACTCAATTGATGCACAGATGGTAGATCCCTCCACCACCACCATCATCTTCTCCATCCACGGTGACTAACAGAACCACCACAAGACGCCTTCACACTCCTCGGCAACCACAAAATTCATCCTCTCTTAGTTCCAACTGTACCCTTATCCCAACTTCCTTCACCAGCGCCTAGTCGAACCAAGCAATTCAATCGCCTAACACCACCGTTCTCCATGGATTACGCTGAGTTATGCCGTCACCGCTCCTATCAGCAGCCCACAATTGCAAAATCGCATCGCCATTGTTCTTGATTCGATCTCTCTATCCTGATCTCTCTCTCTCTCTCCCTGTGCAACTCCCTCTCTCGATCCCTCTCTAACCCAGCCCCAACCCAGAGATCTTTGGAGCCCCCAACCTAGAAACCCACAAATCCCGAAGTTATTCACCACAGAGACCAAATCCAGCACCAAGACTGATTCACTCACCACCGGACGCCTTTGAATACGGAGAAGCTCCACCCACCGAGATCCAGTGAGAGAGGGAGATAGAGAGAGAAGACTGAGGTAGAGATGGAGAGGGAATGAGAGGAAATCGAGAGTGAGATATTAAATCCACCCAGATCCCTTTCGCCCTCTTCTCTCTTCTTCCCCTTCTCATGCTTCTTCTTTTATGTGCATCTCCTTATTCCTTGTTTCTTTTTTTCATTTAACAAAAAGCCGTGTAAGATTTTCTTTTATCGTGGGTGGAATGTCCATTGACAGAACTGCCTTTTTCTCCATCAGTTAAATTGGATGGAAAAGTCTCTCAGTTTTTAATTGTTAAAAATATCAAACTTTAGGTGGTAATTAGGTAGTTTCTAAACTGGAGGTGGGAAATGGATAATAAGTAATTGACCTTATTTTTTACTCTATTTTGCTAATTTTACGAGTGAATTTGTAGTTTGATTGCACACTTGAACCACCAAGATCCTCTAAGCTCAATTCACTGGAATGATTCTCATAGATTTGCTCAAAATATCTACTTAACTTTAATCTCATTGTCTTTAAACTAAAACTCTTTCGTTCAAACCATTAACACACTTGACATAACTGAATTCCTTCCCCCTTCCCCTATAATTTAGCAATTTTGTAAATACACACTCCTCAGATTTAGCCGTGCATAAAAACTATCTTGAGCTCTCGCCTTAGCTTCTTTGACTGCTCACTTAATTTGTATCTCTAAGTTCTCACTATTCCTATAAGTAAAAGAAAGCCTTTGTGAGGATCTCTTTACGCACTTAATGGCTTATGGACAATGTCACTCCACAACCACATTTCTTAATATTGTCCCCTTCCTTTGGGCTCCCGCAAAGTGCTCGCTGCTACTCTTCTAATATATAGCCATCTCCTCCCACATACAATTAGGTCTAATACATAGCCATCTCCTCCCGCAAAGTGCTCGTTGCTACTCTTCTAAACATTCTGTAAAGAACTTCCAATGGTTCGACTATCAAACGCCACCACCTAGTACGTGGGTGCTAGTTCCCAGAACTCTAGTCTTCCATATCCTATACAAAGGTCCAGAACCAAAAGCCAATGTTGGGTGGCCAAACTCACACCTACTATAACTTACACATCCATTTATCGCCTCCCCATTAGAGAATTGATGTATCACCTGAACTTTTAACTTCTACTACTTCAAGGTTTAGATTTTTGTCTACATTTACGTCTAGAAAAGTAAGCTTAATACTGGTTAATTCTATCTCTCTAACTTTCTCCCCTTGCGCTTGGTTTCCTGAAAGCAAAGTAGATGAAAGCAAGGAATATGTAAGAAGATCAATTTTCAGGAGGTTTTTTAGTCAATAACTGCATCGACTTGTTTCTCATTCTACCGGGACTTCAAAATTCCTGTTAAGAGTCGGATCCCTCTGAAGAAAGTAGCAGAATAATTCATGCTTGGGTAAAGGTCCAAGAGTAATACCAATTATGATTAAGGACATCATTAGTGGTGGTTGGCATCCTATTAAACCTACATGCAGTTTCTTACACTTAGGGTCATTTACAGTAAACCTACAAGCAGTTTCTTACACTAAACCGCACATACTATTGATTTACCACAACCCCTCACATTATGCCAACTAGTGACGAATAGCCTCAATCCACACCAAATGAAATCACTACAATCCTCCGCAACTGAACCCCAATAGCCACCATGGGGGTTCAACTGTATTGGTAAATCAACAGAGTGTGTGTCTGTGTTTGGTGGCGGCGGTGGTTTGGCCATTTCAAATCTTATTCTCGTTTCACTCACTTCTTGTTTTCAACAAGAGCCAAGGTCAGCAAGTTACCTATAAGCCAACCCTTACTGAACAACTTAAGAATTGATTTCTTCTTGTTGCTGCTTCAAGCCACCGGATTGAGGAGCTCAAGCAAAGTTCCTAGTGGTAACTCACCTAATTTTTGGGAATAGACACAATCTATAATTACCTGTTGCAATCAAGGATGTTCTATAATTATCTATTAGCACAATGACTTGTCGGAGCTGCCTACAATAACAGAACCTAAAAACTACTTGTCGGATATGACCACAAATAACACGACTTAAAAACAATTACTATGCAATATGATCTGAGGTGCCCTTCTAATTATCAGAATGAGTTATCCTACAATTTCTAGAAAATGTCAACTATTTATTCTAATAAATCTTATTCACACCAATTTTTTTACCCTTATTGCACACACATCCCCATGTTCTCGTGACCAGTTCCACTTGAAGGTTAACATAGACCAATATTACATAATAGGTTTGATCAAAGTGATCTCTTTAGGATACAAACTTCACAAACGTAAAGAGCAGCAACTTTAAAACATTAGCAGTCATTTCTTTAGCGAAAACCTGTCTTTCATAATTGGTCTGAGCATCCCTCCATCTTTGATGCTCCTTCTCTAAATCTTTCGTCAATGAAGAAATCTGAATTTCTGCCGCTTCAATTTGAGATCTAAATGCCAACAGAGAATGTAAGTAACATAGAATATCTCATATGAAGTTAAGAGGTCAAAGAAGAATCCTCACTTCTTTACAGAAAGTTCTTCCTTTAACAGGTCTATTTCTGATACAGCAGAAGCAATGGATGCTTCTGTATTGGCAGCTGCAGATGCTGCCTCCTTGGACTTTAAGCTACACTCAATTTCAAGTTCCTTTACTCGCTCTCGGTATGATGAAACTTCAGCTTCGAGTGATGTTCTCACTTTATCCACCTAGCATAGAATTAGACTGAAGGTTTCAACCCAAAAATATCACAAACAATAGTATAAATAAGTCAAGATACACTCTAACTTCTTAGTACCTCATTTTTAAAGTTTTCATGAGAAACCTCCATCTGTTTCAATGCAGCTTCGTTAACTTGTGCTATGCTCTTGTACTGCGTCAAAATAAATAAAACATCAAATTTTTCACAAATAATCCCTTACAAAAAGTTCTTTAATGATACAAAGGACACCGACCTGCACCATGTGTTCCTTGGTAACTTTAAGTTCATCTTTCAATTTTTCAAATTCCTCTCTGGGTATTGACAACTCTGTAAGAGCCTGCAGAAAGATTCAAGAAAAAATGTGAAATAAAAAATATTCGGACCGGAAAAAATAATTAAATGTTATTATGGATCGATCAACAGAGAGATTGAAAATTCTCAAATTTAGAGTAGACAATATAAATCTAAAGACGGTGAAACATCATGGAATTAATTCCTCAGACCATTAAGATATCAGAAATTGCTTGCGCAAATCAAAGGTCATTATGATAACAGTAAGAGCTGAAGCACAAGGGTGCATCCCCCATTTAGGATAGTAAAGATCAAAGTCATGAAGATCATTTTGGATAGATATGTTCACAGTTCACAAATGTAAGCCATCGTGTCACAAGCACGTGACCCAGCTCATAATTCACTAGGGTATTGGAAATTGCAGTAACGTGGGACACAATATTTTCCCTCGTAGCACTTCTACGTACAATAAGTGCCACAGGAACACACTTTAACCCTCGAAGGCATCAGACTATCACCTAACAGAAGATATGAAAAAGAAGTACTTTTCTAACTAGAGAACCGGAATGTATTGGGACAAGTACATCCTAAAGGCCTATGATAGAAACTCAGAATTAAAGTGTCTGTATGGAGTGGACAAGCCTCCCAATGACTAAGAAAAATATTAGACAAATATTCAGTACCACTCCGTCCCACCTCTTTTGCACCATTTGGACTTTTACCACTATTCACTGCGTCACTTTGACACGGTGATTTGGATAGCAAAATTTTGCAACTTTTAGATAAATTTTTTCGTAGTGTTGTAGAGTAACTCTTGCCACTCTGTCCCACCTCTTCCTCCCCAATTTGACTTTTACCACTATTCACTGGGTCACTTTGACTCGGTGATTTGGATAGTAAAATGAAGCAGTTTTTGGATAACTTTTTCATGGTGTTGTAGAGTACAAGTTGCTCTATAACACGGTGAAAAAATTATCAAAAAATCGCATCATTTTGCTATCAAAATCACCCGGTCAAAGTGACCCAGATACGAGTCAAAAATTCAGGATGGGGAGGAAAAGATGGGACAGAGTGGTATTCTACAAGACCATAAAAAATTATCAAAAAATTACATCGTTTTGTGATCCAAATCACCGGGTCAAAGCGACCCAGTTACGGGTGAAAAAGTCCAAATGGTGCAACAGAGGTGGGACGGAGTGGTACCTGAAATTGGATTATCCTGGGAACATATTTAAGGAAAACACAGGAAATTACTGCTAGGTAACCGCTAGGTAACTGCTAGATAACTACCTAATGGCTAGTAACTTATCTAAACGCCTGAATGGACTGGATGAGTGCCACGTGTACGTCTCCTGAAATACATTCTTATCAGTGCACCCCTCCCCCTCCTGGAAAACCGTCTTGTCCTCAAGGCGGAACTTTCTCTTCCTTGGATATCCTCTGGAAAGATGATTCAGTGTGTACTCCTTGTATTTTGTAACGGCGACCATTCATGTAAAATATGAGGAACATCTTGTTCCATTTCGCTTGCACAGTATTTAAGGACGCCAGCCATTTGATGCCCAAAATGATGTCAGCACTCCCAATAGAGAAGGGATAAAAATCATCCGTAATTGTTAATCCTGCGAGTTGCACTCCAATATTGGGGCAAAAGCGGTAACATCGTATCACATCTCCATTGCCAATCTGGACTCCAAATAAAGCCACTTCTTGTACCGGCAATTTTAGATTTTTCACTAACGTGTTGGAAATAAAATTGAGTTGACCCGCTATCCACCAACAGGATGGCCTCTCGACCGCCAAGAGTGCCTAATAGCTTCATAGTATTACTATTTTGCTTACCCAAAATGGAATGGAAAGAAAGCTCTCCAAGGTTGGCAGAAGTTTCTTTATTTCTGCTACCGTCGTCAATTTGCTCCTCCGCGTGTGAACATTCTGTAAGTTCCAAGAGGGAAAAAGATGCTAGTTGATGGCCTGGCGCAAATTTTTCGTTGCAACGAAAACACTTCCCTTTAGCGCGACGATTCTGTCGTTCAGAATCCCAAGAACTGGAGTTGGATGGCTGGATGTTTGATAAAAACTCGTGACTTTTGGCTGGGGTTGAAGAACTTGGAATACCAAATTCACTAGGACACTGGCTGGATCCTCTTGTTCCCCGTGTCTGACTTAATTTGGATTCAAACTCCATTGTCAGACTCAAGGCTTTGTAAACACTCCTGGGTTTGTGTATGCGCACATCAGCTTTGAGATCCTCTAGTAAGCCATTAATGAACACGCCGAAAAGGAAGTGTGCAGGCCAATTTGACACCCTTGATGAACGCTTTTCAAACTCTTGCCGATATTGTTGAACAGTCCCTATTTGACGAATATCGCACAAGTGATCATCTGAAATTCTGCAGGCCCATAGTTTTCTTGCAAGGCTTTCACAAGTTCTTCCCAGTAAACTAGGGTGCGCTCATTGTTGAGCCAGGAAAACAAATCCAGGGCATCTCCTTCGAGATACAAGGCGGCTATGTGTTTTATTGGATTTGATGTGGTATTGATGGGTGGGATTGGTGGGTCTGTAGCGGAATTGCGTGTAGTAACCATGGCTCTGATACCAAAATGATAGAAACTGAGAATTAAAGTGTCCGTATGGAGGGGACAAGCCTCCCAATTACTAACACAAATATTCAGTACCTAGAATTGGATAATCCTGGGAACATATTTAAGGAAAACACAGGAAATAACTGCTACGTAACCGCTAGGTAACCGGCTAATAACTAATCTAAACGCCTGAATGGACTGGATGAGTGCCACGTGCACGTCTCCTGGAATACATTCCTATCAGCCTATCAGCAGAATACACTAGCATGAACTTATTAATGTGAAAGACGGTTGCTGTGGGGACCATAGCATGACCTTATAACTGATTAATCCATGAAGATACATCATGATTAAACCGTCTATTTTCTCACAAACCAGGAAAAGCTACAATGAAAATCAGATGCACCCATTTAAATGGGAAAGTCTTCGTGGCCAAACACCATGAATTATTTCCCACCCATCTTTGCTTACACTAAAAAACTTCATTCACAATTTTTAATCTGGTGAAATAGCACATTACCTCAATTTACAACTTTACATGACAAGCTCAATTTAGTGCTAAAATGCTGTTTTCAAATCACTAAGCTTTAACAGAGGAGTAAACATGTGGAAACAAGTTGGCATAGAAGTAACTAACTCAAAGAGCATATTTATGAAGTAAACCAAAGAGCTGACGGTATATATATCCAAAGAATCCTAATTCTTTCAGACAAAATTTCCAAAGAAACAACCGAAGAACTAGTAGCTTCAGTATCTAAGAAATTATAGAAGAGTACGAGACACCACCATGATCACATCAACCCAAACACCAGTCCATATGATGCACCGTCCATAAATAAAACCTTAGGATCATGCTAAATTTTTTTTAGATATATACAAGAATTCAAGAGCCATATGCAATCACATGCAGATTTGCAGAGCACAACTTTGCGCACCGAAAAGAGCTTCCAATAGATACAGCAATGTCAAAGCACATTAATGAACGAATTATAAGCACAGTGATGTTTCGTATAAAGCTGGAATAGGATGACATATTGTGACATAACTATCCAAAGTATTACCTCATTGGTAGAGGAGATTCTGAATGCGTCTTCATCTCCAGTGACCTATATGGACATGCAGGAAAAGAAGTTACAGGATAGCTAGGACTAGAAACTTCTTATTAACTATACCATATATCTCCTTAAGAAACACCCACAGAAATAGCAACCAATTTGCAAGGATCCAGCTTCAATAATCTAAAACTATTACTAAGCACCCAAGCTATATCTAAGCCAGACCTCCAGTAGAATCTACACTCTGAATACTCGGCAGAAAAAAATTGTACTGCCCAGCGTTTTAAACGTATACAGGACAGAAGTATACCAGAGAGCAAACACAGGAAAATATCTTGTATTGTTTAAAGTACCTTGATTCCTGGAGATTTCGTCTTCTCCATTTCAGAACACCTAGCCTGCAATATGAATACCTCATTTGAATACACTAATGAACTTCTTTCCATGGACACAGAGAAAGTGAAATATGTAAAAAAAAAAAAGATATCTAAAAGCAAAAGAATTATTAACTAGAGACCTCAGCTACGGCGGCCCTGGTTTCAGCATTACTGAGACTGGTCAAGGCATTAGCTAGTCTGTTTTCCAATTGCTCAGCTTGCCTCATGGCGTTCTTCATAGTCTCTTCTCGATCAACTGTTAGACGTCTGACATTATCACGCTCTTCTTGAAGCTCCTTCTTAGCATGAGCCCACTCCTTCTGCAGGCATATTGGTGCATTTAATTGCCTGAGTACATTGCTCAGAACAAAAAAGGACCAAACAACATATGCATGAAAGCTATACGCATATGATCATCTTAGATCAATTACTTCACCTAACCTATATATTTTGATTCAAGTCACATACCTCAATTCGGTTGACATAGTTCTCTTGTTTTGTTTTCTCAGCCCTTCTAGCCTCCTATAGTAAAATAATCAGAGACCAAACAAATTTGTTGGATAAATATTGATAAACATAAAAAGAGATATCAATATCAAACCACAAGTACCTCACGGACTTCATCAGCACTCTGGATCATATCCAGGCTAGCCTGCATATGGGACCAGCCACATGCAAATGTAAAAATATAACAACAATTTAGTGTGATCTAACTAAAGGCTACAAAAAAGGGAAGAAAGATATACCTGCAAGCGGTAAACCCTCTCAGACAAGCTACGTACTTCATCAAAAGCTCGTTTCTCCGAGTTTGATAATATCTCTTTTTCATGCTTCAACACAGAAACCTGGTGGATCAATGCATGTTTCATCAACCAGAACATTAAAATTGGAGTTGGTGAATTCATGAAAACTATATCATCTAGTAATAACCTCCATCGATAATTTTCGTGAATGCTCCTCAGCAACATGTACCAATTCAGAACCTTCTCGTAGCTTTCGCTGATAATCGATTATTAACTGAGAGAACTCAACATTTCTGGATAGAACCCCATTGGTTTCGTTTCTCTGCCATATTATGATAGCGATCGTAAGGTATTGGTGCCAAGTATATCATTGCAAAAAGCTACACCAAAAACAACACAGGAGACAAAATAAAAGAGTGAAAAATATGCTCTAACTTCACCTGATGTTCAAACTCCTGCATAAACATGTCAAGTTTTTCCCTCGCAAAAGTTGCTTCTAATGCCAACTTATCTCGCTCTGATCTGAGAGATAACATCTCAGCCCTGATAATACAGATAGCGATACTTAAATTCAAAACTAGAGGAATAAACTACAGATAATAACAACATGAACCTAAACTGCGACCAAAAATCTGAAACTAAGCATGGCTTAACAAGTTTCTGACACTGTAGTGATCATTTTCAGGAGACTACAAGTGTGAATAGTACAAAGTATAACAGATTCCTTTACAGAAGAATGTGAAGATGAAGAGGCAGCACTCAGTGAAGGAACAAGAATATAAAGATGAAGAGGCAGCCATCAGTGAAGGTAAAAAGATCAACCATCCACCCATAAACTTTCCTACATGATAATTGGGCTAATTGCAGTCCACCCTCCGGTTGTTGAGGGTGTGCTGTGAAAGACCTCCCATGTGGTCTCAAATGATGTAAAACAACCCCATGCGGTTTGGTTTACGTGCGAAAACGTTAAAGCTAACAGAATCCGCCAAATTCAGCACTTAAGAAGTCCATTCTAATATGTAACCAACAAATAAATTACCAAAAAATACTTTTAAAACTCATAAAAAAACTGGTTTGCGACCTGGAACAGAAGGGTCATTGAAGAAGAAGCAGAGGAGGAACACACAGATCTGGAAGGGGATGAGAGAGAGAGAGAGAGAGAGAGAGAGAGAGAGGGAAAGACTAATTGAACAGACGAAGATGCAGATGAATAATTTGAAAGGGATGTCCATCGTCGCAACTCGCAACCGCCAAGGGTCCTCTTCTCCCTCAGCCAGATTCTATTTGCGTCCTCTGCTTCTTCCTCTTCTCTCTCACTTTATTTGTAGGATCAGATTTGTGGACAGATATTTTTTTACAGGGGGAGGGAGCACGTAATTGGGGGATTGGTTATATTGAATTCAAGGTTTGATTTGAGGCCCTTTAGTAGATGTACTTGATTGGGAAATTTGGTTATATTGGATTCAAGGTATGATTTGGGGTTCAAAATTGCCGTTCGGTGGTAGATGCACTTGATTGGGTCGATAGGCAAGTCAAGTTTTGCCTATCCTGCCAACAAACCAACAGGAAAGAGTCTCTCCAGCTCCTACAAATAAAATTTGAGGCTATGTAGCACAGGTGCGGATGCGGCGGAGGGGAGGCAACTTTATTTATAGTTTATACTTTATACTATTTGTGACCATTATACTAATATAAAAAAAAACATCAATAATAGTAATCCAAATTATAATCAAACAGAAATCCAAACACATATTCAAAGATTTACTATATCAACAATGTAATCTCTTCCTGTCAATGTTCACAGCTGTGGAGAGACGAGTAATCTAAGGGTTAGAAATGTTTATATAGATGCATGTTTAATCGGTTGAACTGTAGTCGTATTTAATGGCATCTCCACTAGAACCTTCAAAATGAACATGCCTTATCCACAAAGCACCCGGTGCGGGTGCACGACCTCACAGAAGCACCCGTGCAACATAACTTTGATGTTTCGAATTGTTCTTAGACACCAATGCTCAACCAAAAATCCTCGTTCTCCCCAATATCTCTTCTATGCAAAACCAACCTGGTCTACAACAAAACAGTAGTAGCTCAACTCTCTCCAGGACCATAGCAAATTCAAGTTAAACCTATCTAGCTTGAAACCCTTGTTCGAAACTATCACTAATATGCAAACCCAATCAGTTCTGCAAAAAGAAATTACTTCTCATGTGAACTTCAAATCAAGCCCCTCTATCTTGTCACATAACGACCACCAATGCTCACAAATCGTATTGAACTTGGCCAACAGCTGAAATAAAACTGTAAGAGCCATTACATTAAGACATCAACCCTGCAACCTTAAAGTTGTCAGGCGCGATTTCCACACACTAACTTGTTAAAGATAGACAGGTGTAACCAAGCATCAAAAAGTGCCAAAATCCCAATGCTCGAAAGTACATGGTAGCCAATTATTGATATTATTCTCATCATCGTTCTAAATTTTGGAGGTCCAGTGCATAGGCTGACATTGTCAACAGACTTGACGAGTACAGGAAATCAGTAATGGTACCCAATAAATTAATTATATCAATCAAGACCGTGAGGATTCTTCTCTCTTCATCTCAACCATATTCCATATATCTAGATGAAAATTTCATATAATCTGTCCCCTGACAAGCCTGTTATTGAGCATGCTAAATTAGTTTTCTATATGCTCGGAGCAGTGCCAACTGAGAGCGTTACCGGAAGGCTGATACCGAATACATTAATAAAACAAATCTAGAATTTACAAAAGACACATATCATCACATTCGTGCCATGCCTACTGAAGAAACAAGATAAAATAGGAAAGATTGAAAGAAACCGTTAGAATAACACAGTTTACACAAAACATTATACCTCAACTTCCGCAAATCTTCTTCCAAGCATCTCACACGATCAGAAGCTTCTTCTAGGGCCTTTCGTGTAGTTTCCTGTAGTTTAATATATGAAAACAGGTTTGAACCAGAAAATAAACAGACAATTATGTGTGACTGGCTTATAACACGGCCCTTGGCCCAGTGGGAAGGTTATGAAAATCCTGTGGGTATTGAATTCAAGTACTTGCCAAAGCGAAAAATTAGGTATGTCAAGCCAAGACCTTTGTTAACATACCTGAGAACCTTGAAGCAAGAGATCAAGGTCCTTTGCTCCTCCATCTGCACGAAACAGCACATAAGTATCACTTGTCCAAGAACGGGAGTCACGAATGGACATTAGAGAAGCAAAATAACTTAAGAAAATCATCATAAATGTCTAAGGAGCAAGAGATATGAAATGTATATAGTTTGAATGGGCGGGAAACAGAAGAAAATATGAACATATAAACAGCAAGCCAACTCAAATAATCCAGACACTGAAAAAAAAAATAACAGCGGATGGTATCTTTTCCCGCACGAGACCTATCCTGAAGAACCAAAGCAATATCCCGCATCCGACTAGAAAGGTAAACCGTCGACTTCACAGCCTATCAAACTGGCTTTTCATAAAGATGTAAACGTTTTTGTCCCACACTGGACATAAACTAGAAGCTGCAACTGCGGGTGCTTAATATAAAATGTGTGGCTTCCGTGGCTACCTCAGTACGACGTGTGCTGCAAAGATCTTTGAGAAACTAAATCAGGCCTGAATTAGAATGTAGCCCAGTATATTAGTAAGTTGGCTGATCCAGGAGAACTGTTTTTGTACATCTGTGATCAGTAAATGTAATTGTTGGAGCACGAGTTAAGGCAAGTGTGTGCAGTATCCTGCCAAACTGTTTTAGTGACTAAGGTCCAGACTCCTTTGACCCATTATGACCATTTCACCACCTTAAGGTTAAACTCTTAGTTCCCATTTCACCACCTTAAGGATAAACTGTTTAGGTGGTTGGTCTAAGGGTCCCCATCCTCTCTCATCAGGAAAAGGTGTTTTCCGCTCCATAATAAAGATGTGGAATATTCATACTGCTTCGCTTTCCAATTTACCATGAAATGAAGTTATATGTGGACAAGATGATAAATAAACCGGTAAGGTTTAGAACCTGGGGCAGCTTCCACAGTACGAGGACTAGGTGAACGAAGCTTGTGCTCCTCTTCATATAACCTTTTGTACATCGCAACCTGCCAAAAGAAATAACCACAAGATAATACAACATCGTAACTGAATACTATGTATATGATGCCTTAGAGTAAGTTTGGGAACCCACAGAGGTATGAAGTGATTCAATCATGCGCCCTTGTTCTTCTGTTCTTTCCAGTACTGTATTAACCTTGGTGGCAGCTTCATCAGTACGTTTCTGTAGTTCTAACTCAAACTTCTCCTGAAGTTGCAGCAGAAACAAGTAATGATAGTTAAGTGTATACACAAAAATGCAATGCCATCAAGAACGTTGTGCGACTAGACAAACATATAGACACCATCGAAGAGTATTATTAGAACCTTCAAATCTATTTCCCTATATTCAACTTGATCAGACAGAGTTCGAACAAGGCTTCGGAGCTGGACGTTCTGCTCAACAAGTCCATTTATATCCTTAAAAGTCAACTGCCACAAGTTTAAAAGAGAAGGATTAAACTCTGCTTGATGCATTGACTTTTGAGAATGTGTAATTTAACAGCAGAAATAGATTTTACCAGTCTCTCAGAAATAACGTTATCAGTATCTGAGGAAGCATTTAACTCAACGATGGCAAAATTTGAGCTGTTATCATCATATTCATTATCTCCAGTTCCACACCTAAGTTGTATATCCCGGCATTCCTTCAGCAGCACAGTCACCTGATAGATTGATTGCACGTACGCAAGAACATGTCACTGACAAGGTATAAGATTGGAAGTCGAAAAGGTACAATGGCACAGAAGACATGGCGAGAGATAACTAACTACCATAACAGGTGAAAAATTGCATCATCTTGTGCCAAGAAAGCAATGTTAGCTTGGTTAGAGAGATTGGTTTGATATTTGGGTGAGAATGCAAGATAACGCACATAAGATATTACCAGATATTGCTAACTACTATTATAGGTGAGAGTTCACATCATCTTGTGCCAAAAAAGCAAAATTAGCTTCGTTAGAGAGGTTAGCTGGAATACGAACCTTAACACAAAAAAACAAAAAGAGAACATAGTGAATATCAAAGACGATCTAGAAATCTCAAGAATGACAATGAAATTGTCAAACACAAAAGATGACTAACTGATTCCATGACTGTGGCAAAAAAAAAAAAACTATTGATGCGAAATATAAGTAACTTGCTATCCTCAAACCCTTACGTATCCTTCCATCCTTAGCATCCACATCACCACATGTACAAGAAGAGATCCACTTAACATTAAATTCAGATTTTAAACAAATCCAGATTCACAATGCGATACACCTGCTTTTTCTAAATTTCCTTTCCGATGGAAGGCCAGAATGAGCGACAACATTCCTCCCCTACTCACTTCCAGATCTCTTACAAGAAAACAATAATGAGTAAATCGGAACCGGGATTTCTCTTTGCTCAATTGATTAAGGGATTATTTCTACGCTTCTTCCCTAAAAGGTCTTTGGAGATTATATAGCTAAATTGGCCGAAGTTCGGGTCTTCAGCTGTGTCAATGTGAGTCATCAAAAGTTAAAAGTACATAACACAGTACAGGAAGGATACTAACAATGAAGACAGACTTGAAAAGATGAAAAACTCCTTATAATCCATACACAAAATCTTGGATTGATTTGGTATCCTGGTACCACCTGTTTCTGGAGATCAGTAATTTCTCTCTGCGCGACGGAGTATTCACGTTCGTGTCTCTTCAAATCAGCCTGCAAAATTCATTTTGTCAGTAGCCATCCATGAAAGGAAGGATAAGGCACCCCGTTGAACCGCACCAAGTCATCACAAACCTTCAGCTCCTGGATGTTTGACTCTAAAGTTGACTGCTCTGAGAGTGAGTGTTGTAGTTTCTGGTTTAAAACAGAATAAGCTTCGACCAATCTCTCATGTTCAGCTGCACCAAAAAGAGAACGCATGAGAACCATTAGAAATGTAGAAACAAGTTAAACAGGAGGGCGGAACATTCCATAAAGTTTAAAGAATTATCCGTATCGAGTTTTCGACTAAAGTAATGCGTGAAAAACGAAGTATATAATGGAATGCCTACACATAATAAAATAAGAGTTCATTCTCCATTTCACTGAGATATATCAAATAACACACTTGGGAGCCTAAAATGATGTGATATTTTTTAGAGAAGACAAGCTCAAGAGAATATCCATAAAGTCTAAAGAATTGATTCGTTTCGACTAGAGCTATGCGTACAAAACAGAGTACATACTCATTCAGCTAAAAGATGGAATGACTACACAGAATGGAATCAAGTTGTCAAGTTCGCAAAATGCTTGAGATAAAAATTTATGGAGATCAACCTATGGTGACGGTAAACAATATTTTACCACTCAGCACATCAGATTTGTGCACCACATAAGAATCTAAGGAAACAAGATCAACTTTTGAATTGCTTGACACCAGTCAATGAAACCAACAATTGATCAGAATCACAGGGTTGGTGCTGCTTGATGCGATGCCACCTGCATATGCTTTAGTGTTGTATTGTAATCGCAGCTGATCCCAGGCCCAGTAAGGAGAAGAGTTTCAATAAGGAGCCAGCATTGCAGTCTTGTTGCTACTCATAGATATGTTCAGATGTATTACATTACGATAAGGTATGGTTGACGTCCTAATAAGTTTAACAATTAATTTGAAATGGACACGTGGAGCCGAAAGTACACCAAATATTAATTCTCGTTTTTTTTTTCCATTAAACTGAAATACGGTTTATTGATTCTACGGTTACATTTGTAACTAATTTGAGGATAATGTTAGTTCAGTAATGTAGGATTATTACTTAAGGACCACATTCTCATTAATCTATCTATTTATCCTGTAACGCTTGCACAATATGTGGGATCTATAGAGGAGGCCATGCTTGAGGGGAAATCATAAGTCCAATTTGATATAAACACTAACAAAGGTTCAGGGCAGCACATTCAAGTTAGTGACTCAGGAACAAGGGTGGAAGCCAGTAATACCAGTATGCAACTAAATGCCAGGTCCCACTCACTCCAACAAGCATGAAATAGCAACCAGACAAATATTCAAATCCTACCAAACAAATCTAGTAATGTTATGATAGAGTGGCATTCTAGTAGGTAACATCGGAACTTGGCACTCAAGTCTGGTCATGTGAATTAGTGGATGGCAATATATTCATATGCGCAAGTTAGAAGGAGCACGACTCTACAAATTAGGACGTAGTTGATAAACATATTTAAGTCACAAACAGATAGGATCCTAGAAGGCATGTAGTAAAATTAAGAACGCATATAAATTAGCTCTAACATAACAACACATAAATAGAATGTTTGTCTCGGCTTAATCCGGACTTGAGAAAAAGTGCAAAATCAAGTCAAAACAAGAAGGAAATGAAAGTCTTCTCAGCAAAAAAAAATAAATCTTAATCAGTATTTTTATGTACCTCGCTCATCCAAAATCATCCCAGCTTTCTCCTCTATTTCATAAAGGACCTGCAGAACAATGTGATCAACCTAGATAAATAAGATAAAGATACACAATGCGGCAAGTAAACAACAGAAAATAAATTGATGCATAAATAAGTATGTTCTCTACATTCACACAATATTGAAAAGAATTCATATATATATGTCTCAATTCAAGACACAAGTATGAATGCCATATAAGATATACCGGTAACTACATTCATGGATAATTGAGCTGAAATATGAATATTATATATATGGTTTCAATCAATGGAACAGATGGAAGAAAAGTCTGAACAACGTGTAGACACCAATCTGAAAAATTCCAATCTCTTATTACATCAATAAATTATAATAACATTCATATATGATCTAACTGTGGTTGCTGCAGATTAAGTTAATTTCAAGGCAGTAGCAGAATCTCCAAAGGTAGAGGTATGCAACTGAAAATCTAAAATTATACTTATGGCGTGTTTTTGACATTAGCATGACCATAGTTCATTAAAAGTGAGTGTATACAATTACTCCCTCTGTCCCACTCCCATATTGTTTGTCTTGTTTGACTTTCCACACATATTAAGGTAGAGGAAAAAGATATAAAAAAAATCATGCACTGCCAAAATTACCCTTACATTATCGATGATGGTACATGTGGGTCCGTATAGAAAGAATACAAACATGTAATTAATGAATGGTGTGGTAAAAAGTGGTTGTGTTTTCATTTTTCAAAGACGCAATCCTGGGATAAGACTTAAGACTATGTGGCAAACAGGACAAATTTTTTGAGATGGCGGGGGGGGGGGGGGGGGGGGGGGGGGGTGTAAGTTGCATACAGTGGTCTTTAGATTTTGTCAAATGGATCAAATTAATAATCTGTAATTTCAGCTAAAATACCAAACAGATTAATTTTTGATTCAGCTAAAATTTTCACCCGTATTACTTTCAGCTGCTACCAAACAGGCTCGAAGTTCCTCAACAGATATAATATAAGGTGAATCAGCTTTAAGAAAACGAGTACAGTACCCTTTCCAATATTGCTTGGGATTGCTTTCTCCCCAGCTGCTCGTGTCGCAATGCATCAACAGCCTCCTGGTACTTGGTATACATTTTAGCAAGCTACAATTGAAGAAACCAAGCTCTAAGAAAAGAAAATGAGACGCAAATAAAAAACAAAAGGAGTCAATTATTCGGAAATGAGACTCACACTCCAACCATCCCTTATAAGCGAAGCCGCCAATGCCGTTCCTGAAACGCCTGTGGGAATATAAGGAACAACCATGGTACTGTCCCCTTCCATGTCTTCGCCATTGAACAGGCCATGCCGACTGCAATTATGAACCAGTCAAACTATAGAGATAGGAACAATGATTCGAATGAACCCATCAAACAAAAATATGCCTTAATCTAAACCAAAATATCCATGTTTATGTGACAGAATTAACTCAAACCAAGGTTCACAAATCATCAGATATAATGGCTACAAGAATTTAAAATTTGAATATTGATCATTAAGGTGAAGCCAAAAAGAACATGCACAATTTCAGCACATCAGGAAAAAAATACCATATTGGGTCCTCCAATGGAAATCACATCACTCTAAAAATCACGAACAGCGAAACAACAAATATTTACTTTGAAAGTTGAAAACATATTGTGCAGAATAACATTAAGCCATTTAGTGATCAATCATGTCACGTAAACAAGCATTGTCTCCAGCAGTCAGATGCAAAGTGCATTTAACTTCTCTTAAATTTGTGGGTTCAACTTCTCAATCAGGCATGGCCCAAGGACTATCGACATTCTGTTTCTGTCAAAGTTACACAAAAGAGCCGACACACACACGTGTCCGCAAAAGTACAATCTCTGGGACACAGCTATTTACGGACCAGAGAGGTCACGTTGACCCCCTGGATTTATGAATAATTGCAGATCAAGCTCGACTATTAAGTTACACCTCAAAGTGCCCCCACAGTATCTAAGATATACACCAAAAAATTCTCCACAATTCAAGTGGTGACCCGACAAACTAGGACAACCTTTAAAGTTGTCCTACAAACTACCAAAATAGCCGAAATTACTATAAATTACCTATCGGTGCGAATAAAGTGTAGTCAGAATTGAAAGAACTACAACCTGACTATGGCCAAGCAACAAATTCACAGCAGTTGGTTGAACATTTTCTAACTGGCCCTATCTTCATACATAAGTTTTTCTATTATCAGATCATGCCCCTTCTTGAAAAAATCCCGACCCACCATTGTATCAATAAATCACACTAAATTTTTGCTTGCTCTCCATTAGATTATCACAGCCTTCTGAGTAAAGACCATGGTAACATTCCCTTGAGGCCACAGTTGCTGCCAAAAGAAGAAAAAACAACCTTGCCTCTCTGAAGATCATACTCTGCATTATTATTTTTTGATAACTCTCTACAATGGAACATACTAGGATCCACCACATTGTGATTCAACAGTTTAGAGGACAAACTAATCTAGAGGCAAAGAGCACCGAGTGGCAAGAAACAAAGAAAAAAATTAATCATTAGAACAACCATTAATAGTATCAAGGCCCTCACTGAACCAAACATAATTATTTCCTATATTCAATATGATAACTCAACAAACAAAGAAGAAGGGTGATCTTGAAAAACATGAATCAAGTAGCAGATTTAGAATGGAATAGAATTAACTTACGCTTCAGTAGAAAAAGAGCTTAGAGGAAGAAGATTAAGCTCACTAGCTTTCCTACTGGACTCCATCTCAGCTTCACACTTTTCAAGCTTCTCTTTCAAATGAGCAGCCTCCTGTAAATAACCCGATGACAGGCGCACGTTAATAAAAAGATGGAGACACTGTTGCTTAATGAATGGTAAGGAATAAATAAATGCGCAAGAAAGAGAGCAAAATAGTGTCTCTCAAAGCAAGCAAATTATGGACGCACTTCAGTCGTCAAGTATTTTATTCAGGAAGCACTTAAAACTAGATTTTCAAATAGCCTGAAAAGTAGATGGAGATAAATAAAAAATAATCGAAAAATAAAAAATCATAATTTTCACAACACTCTTGAAATAAAATAATACTCAATTAATTAGTCAAGCTTTGATTACTTCTAATAAAAGAAAGGGACAAAAATGATTAACTATTAAAAATACATTTATTTTCCCAAAAGAAACATTTATTAGATGAACTATTTCAACTAGAACGCGGGGAAATATTCAAAATTCGATTTAGTTTAAAAAACTTTTTGATGTAACAGAATTTACATAAATAGTTCCAGATAATCTAGATTTCTACTCCTTTCACTTAAAATATTATTTTGTACACGAGAATATTTCACGCCTCCGCCAGTTACATGATAATACTTCAAAAACTTTACTACTTGAAGTATTCAACAAGATTAGTTACTCCTTAAGTTAAACAATAGAAGATGCACCACCAAACAGAAGAAACTAAAAGAGCTTACCTTCTCAAATTCTTTCCTTGCAGATATTTCTTTCTCCAGCTTCTCTTTATAATCATTTTCCGATTGACTTAAATGAGTCTGGTTACCATCAACAATATGAAACAATCAGACTGCTTCTCTGAAACATCATCAATCAATATACACAGAATGAATTGATCTTACTTCCAAAGCCTTAATTACGCCCTCAAGCTCCCCCGCCTTCTTTGACCATTCCTCTGAACTCTCCTTGTATAACTCAACCAACTTGGTAACCTTCACAATTTAGAAGTATCAAAAAACGTAAAAACAGTAAAGTTTGATGATCATCAACAAACAAACTGAAACTCCATACAATCCATTAGCTGAAGGGAGCATCTTTTCTTTTTTCTTTTCAGGTGGCTTCCTCCAACCACATGAGAAATTCTCTCGTAGAGTAGCACTGTGAAGTGAAGCTGATTATTATCTAGGCAGGTTAAGGCCCTTTTACTTACTCTTACTGTTAAAATAAACTATTGCATGGGTTTCCTTAAAGGCTTAATCTAACCATGCTACTATGAATTGGAAGCCCCTGAGCCAATATGAAGCTACAAGCAGATCCTACGACAGTAAGACCAATGGTATTAAAATAAGTCCATGCCAGTGTGGCCATTAATTAACAAGCGAAAGATATATACATCACCATCACAGAGAGTATTACACCATGCATATGCACCTACCTATGGAAATAGAAGTGCCAATGTAAGAGTGATCTTACCGTGTAGATTTCGTTAGAACGCCGTTCCTCATTGACAGCGGCACTATCTTTAGCTGAGGTTAGCTCCTTCAGCAAAATGAAATGCATGCACAAAAATATTATACAAACAGAATGGCAATAAAAACGAACTGGGAAGGGGGATAAGGAAAAGGGGTAACCTCCTGCAGCGATGTAAGTTTCGACTCAAGCTCCCCTGCCCTCTCTTTGTTCCACTTTAATGAGCTCAGACTCTCATTTAAGTTTCTCTCAAGCTTTATGAGAAAAAATTATGGAATGAATTAGCGACCTAAAGTTAACACAAGATAGAAACAAGAATAAATCTGAGTATGCTTACGCCTTCAATCTTGGCAGACATATCTGCCTCCAGCTCACTTTTTGCTTTGCGCAACTCAATAAGACTGTTCACTTTAGCAGTTAACTCATCATTAAGCCAAGTGTTGTGCCTTACAATAAGTTCCTTCTCCTGCTTGCAACCATCATTAACTAAGCATTAAAGTTCGAAACAGAAAGACATAAAACAGTCGAGCATCATACATGTTACCCTATAGAGCAGTTTATCTAGTAATAGAATTTCAAAAGGAGATCCACTTATAGCATCAGGAAAGGATCGTGACAGTCTTATAGTACAATACGAAGTATATAGGCTACAGGCACCAATAAATAAGTACACCAAACTACCTCTGAAAGACGTCTACAAGAAGCATTGGCTCGTGCCAACTCCGCCTCAATTTCATTCAATCGGGCCTCCCTTGCCGCCGAGTTGTCAGACACGTTGACCTTCAAAATAACGGAAGATGAGAAATGACCATTCTAGGCGTACAAGCATATTATACTGCTCAGAAGATAGATTAAAGATAGATAACATGATCAAGTAATGTTTTAGAGCCAACAACATCACTATCTTACAACTATCATTCACAAATTTATGTCTTGGTAACAACTACTTACAGCCCTTGACACACTCCTAAACCCTGAGGTTTATTACTAATCATATCTAAACCACCAGCTGTTCCCTTGATTATTATAATTACTTTACTTTCCAAATCGGTTCTATAGATTCCATTACACACTAAGTGAAGCTCTGAGAATGTATCAGAAATATAGAACACTAATACAAACGAGGATGAAGTGTTCCATGTATCCCTCAGCTACACCACCGCCATTCTCACCATTCACCACCATCCAAAACTGATTCCAGCAAACGGCCACCTCTGCAGCCAGGATTGCAAAACACCTGACCAGAATTTACCAACACCCATCTACAGAAGATATCTCGTTGTCACCATTATTTACATGTCTTCTCAATCGCCCGTTCATCCTTAGTAGAAAGCAGGCGCTAGACTTTGTTCATCTCAACAGAACTCAAGAACACACACAGAAGAAAATTCTATAAACCTAGAAACTCCAACAACTGGCTCACTGAGAGCATGATATAAAGGGAGAGTTTGATATGACTTATAAGTAGCTTTTAAGTCAGTTTCGGATTATAAGTTGAAGCCAGCATATATAAGTTGTGTTTGGTATGGACATATAAGCTGAAAGTTGGATTAGAACTTAAATTCCGTAGAGTAAAAATTGAGTGTAGAAAAAGTTGGTTTTTTTAAGCTTTTGTTTAACTTAACATCTTTAACACCAAGTCATGACAAAGTCACCCAAAAACTTCATAAACAACGCCAGTCAGCATATCAGCTTGTATTTGAGTAAAAGAAGACTCTACGGCTCTCAAAGTTCCACCAAATCCTGCCACTAAAGAATCAACATAACTACGAGGGGAGCAAATTTCCTAACCTTCTCTGTCCTTCCAAACCATGTACATCTGCCAAAAAAACCAATAAACTAGAGAAAAGAATCAGGATCAAACTCCGGAACTATAGCCTGATCCAAATCATTCCTACTAAAATAGATCATGTTAATGGTGGAGTGTCAGAGTAGGTGTTGAGATGATGTTGCCGCTGGTGTCAGAAGGTGGTGAAAGAACAGCACTATCCAGTGGGAGCACAGATGAACAGGGAATGAATTATTCACACAGACCTTGATTCTGCTTCTGAGAGTCATAGTTTAAATTAAATCTATCTGAGTGATTCCCTTAACATATCGAAATCTGAACAGCAACAGAAGTTTTTTATTCCGAAACATGGTGAAATTAATACAACGTAGTCCAACTTAACATTTCATAATTTCCCATTGAGACCGCTATTTGAAGGACTTCTCTAATTAAGAAACAATGATGCTAATACGAAATAGCTATTCCAACGCCAAATTTCCTTGTCAGTTGGTCCTCATATGCCTCGTATATCTTTCTTAGCCTTCCTCACTTTCTGCTACCAGCAGAAATATATCAGTTTATTACTTAGCAACTCAATTTTCATACTTATTCTTTGTTTTCTCAACTTTAATAGGCAGCACAAGTACTGTCTACATTACTTTAATTGGCAACACGAGTCCTGTCTTCTAATTACACTCTTTCTACATGTATCACACTATTGACTCCCAGGTATGATCCGACAGCTTTTACAATGGCAAGACTTTCAATATTGTTGGAAAGAGAACAATCACGTTGTTGCATCGTCTCACCAGACTACAATATCATAAAATAACCTAGTTAACGATAGAGGACACCTATCAGCCTTTCTGCAAGCAATATTCAACCAATTTCAAGACATATAACCAAATGGACTATAATGATATGAGAGTAGTGAAGCTACATACTATCTTATCCAGATAGCTCTGGATTGTAGCATTCTTTTCATCAATCTCCGATTCTTTCTGCCTCAACATTTCCAATAACTGTCTCTTCGATTTATGAAGTTCCGAAACCTCAGTAGACAATCGCTCGATATTTCCATCTTTTTCAATCTGTACAAGTAACAACACAAAGGCATCAACAAATATAGCTACAAATTCAAAGAGATATGAACAGAGAGGCCTAGAAAAGAGAGTAGTACCGATATGAGGTGTATCTGATGCTTCTCGGACTGAACATGAGCGAGCTCGGACTGGCGTCGTTCTAGGTCAGAATTGAGTTGAGCGTTGTGCGATTCGAGCTTGGAGAACTCGGCGGAGAGAGAGACGTACTTCTGCTCGAGGAGAGAGCAAGTCTGCTCGGCGGTGATGGAGGCGGCGTCGGCCTGTGCCCTAACAGTCTCGAGCTGGTTGTAGAGCTCTCTGATGAAGGCGTCGGCCTTCTCCGCCACCAGAGAGACGTCGTGCGAGCACCGGTCGTACTCTTCCTCCGAGAGGAACAGCGTCATTGCTCCGCCTCAATCAATCGTCGTTGCTCAGATTCGGAGGGTGATCTCTGGGATGAGGACGACGAAAACCTAAATTCCCCGTCGGAAGGATGGAGGTGTGATGAGAATGGAGATTCAGAAGCGGAAAAAACCCGAAAGCTTTAAAGAGGAACCAAGCCCTCGCTCACAGCAGCGTTTGTGACTCTACAGGCTTCTTTGTAGACAATATATAGGACCATTTACCGTCATTGACAAATGGACCCGACTCATAGTTTTCCCTGTTCTCTTTTTTTTTTATTTTTTTTTAAATCTTAGCATCCTCATTTCCACATTTCATTTTCCTGTTTTTTTTTTTTAGAAATTCATTTTCCTGGTTAATTTTACGGCAACATTTTACAAAATAATTATTATATTAAAAAAAACTACTACCGTCATTGACAAATGGACCCGACTCATAGTTTTCCCTGTTCTCTTTTTTTTTTATTTTTTTTTAAATCTTAGCATCCTCATTTCCACATTTCATTTTCCTGTTTTTTTTTTTTTAGAAATTCATTTTCCTGGTTAATTTTACGGCAACATTTTACAAAATAATTATTATATTAAAAAAAACTACTACCGTCATTGACAAATGGACCCGACTCATAGTTTTCCCTGTTCTCTTTTTTTTTATTTTTTTTTAAATCTTAGCATCCTCATTTCCACATTTCATTTTCCTGTTTTTTTTTTTTAGAAATTCATTTTCCTGGTTAATTTTACGGCAACATTTTACAAAATAATTATTATATTAAAAAAAACTACTAATGTTCCTGAAAAAAACTAATTAACTATGTTGTGAGGTTACTAATTAGGGTAAAATCCACCTTGCACCCCTATATTTTGGTAATTTGTCACCCGCTATCTTGTGTTTCGGCTAATGCACTTTACCACCCCCTGTAACTGACGGAACCCAAACGTCAGTACGAAAAGACTGTTTTACCCTTGAATTTTTGAAAAATTACGTACTATAAATGCTCTTCTTCTCCTTCTCCTCTCATTCTTCTTCTGATTTCTCTCTCTCTCATTCTTGTTCTGATTTCTCTCTCTCTCTCTCTCTCTCTCTCTCTCTCTCTCTCTCTCTCTCTCTCTCTCTATCTCTCACTCTCTCTTCTTGAACAAACCCTAGCCGCCACAATCCACCAACACCGCTGCCACCACCGACCCCAACACTTCCGCCATTGTCCCTATTTGTCTTTTTGTTCATTATTCATGTTCTCGGCATTTTGGCGATCCAGATCTAAAACAGAGAGACAAGAGTATCGTCTGGTATTTTTCGTTTCTTTGTTCCAATTCTTCTTCCTCATCTTGTTGCTATATCTTTTTCTACTCTCCATGTCTCTTTAGATCGGGCTAGTCGTGGTGGTTGTTGGGGATGAGAGAACGTCGCCGATTGAAAAAAGAAGACCAGAAGATCGATCAACACATCCGAAACGGACGCCTTTTGCAACGCCGGTGCCGCCATGAACCCATGTGAAGGAACGACCAGTGCCGCCACCACCAGTGTTGCCACCACCCCTTTCGCTCTCTCTCTTTCTACTTCCTATACAACCGAACCCAGATCTAGCTCTATACGTGACCCAAATCAACAGAGTTCGGATTTCTCTCCGATTTCGGTTTCAATCTTTGACCAATCAACCTGTTTTTTGTTTGAATTAGTGGTTGTGGTGAAAGAGTGAGAGAGAACATGCACCGATTGATTTGTCTCTGGTGGTTGAGCAGATCATCACTTTGGGATGGAAGTTTGGAGGTTCTGAAGGAGGAGGTTTTGGGTGTGGTATAGGTGGTTTTGAGAGAAATAATGGGGGATTATTCGAGTTGTGGTCATAGTGTTGGTATGGCTGTGGTTGATTGTGTTTGTGTTTGGGAAGAAGAATTGATGGGTTGGTTTTGGTCTGATGTTAGCTATGGGTGATTGATAGTCTGCAGGTGTTGTATGGTGCTAAGGGTATGGAAGCAGGTGTTGTATGGGATTTGATTTGAGGTAGTTGAAATTTATGTGATATTCAAGCTATGGAGTACAGTAATTCTCATCCATCTTCCTCTTTAATTGGGTTTTAATTTGTTTGTTGTCGTTGGCGATTACCTTTAGATGTTGTTTCGGAAATCTTAATAATGCACTTGTGTTTTGTGTTGGTGGTGGTGGGATTTTGTGGTCTAGAACACCAAGAAAATAGACGGGTGTTGCTGGTGGGGATTTGGTATTAGTGGTGGTATTGTTGGTGGACATTTGGTGGTGACGGACGAGGCGCTCAAGAACACCAAGAACATGAAACATGAACAAAATGAACTCAATAGGGCAAAATGGTCCCAAAAATGTTAAAAAAGTGACATCTTGGACGGAATATAACGGAAGGGTGCTAAGTGTCGTCACTTTTTTCCGTTACAGGGGTGGTAAAGTGCATTAGCCGAAGCACAGGGGTGGCGGGTGACAAATCGCCAAAACATGAGGGTGCAAAGTGGATTTTACCCTACTAATTAACTAATGTTCCGGTCTACCAAAGATGGATTTAAAGGACGTGTCTCTCAATAAAAAGATATAATATGCGTAGCAAAATCAAATAATAATTTTAATCTTTTCATAATATTGCATGATAAATATACACATACTTCGGTGTATAGCCTTCGAGCGTTCTAGTTTTTTTTAGGGAAAATCAATTTGTATTTTAGCAGGGAAGTCACTCCTGCGAGATCTGAAAAATATACTGTATTTGTCCAAGTAGGACATTGGTTGTAATACGAAATATCATCTTCTACTAGTCCTTTCTTTGCAAAACCATTTGCTAGCTCGTTACCCATACGACTAATAAATGATAAATCACTGAGTGAAAGTTTCCTAACAACTATTGGCAATCATCATGCAAATCCTTCATGCTAGCAAGGGCTTCGACCGCTTTAAATGCAATGCCATCCTTGAGCACACAATGGAGCAGCAAGCAATCGGTTTGCAATTCTATCCTTTGGAGTCTCAGCTCTGCGGCAAGAAGGAGATCTTCTTTTACAATCGAGAGTTCAGTCAACAGTGGGTCAAAGTGTTGACGGAATAGTAGATATATATCAAATTCTGGTATAGTTTCGCTAATCAAATCACTGGGTCAAAGTTCCCTGGTGAATAGTAAAAGTGAAACTGCGAGAAAAGAGGGAACATAGGTAATATCCAACTGGACGATTTAATAAAAAGGGTGAACACTGGTTGAAGTGTGTAATATCATCATTTATCAGCCAATGGTCAAGCTCCATGTGGCACTTTCCTTTGGCAAAGAATGGCAAAGGACAACACGATTCGGTTCTCTATTCTTATCATAGTTCCTAAATTCGACGGCCGATTAATATTCTGGTGCCCAATGTACAACAAATTGGTTTTTGAAATCGCAAAAACCTAATTTAGCTATTGTGAAAAATAAGAAAAATCGACTCAGCCAACCAATATATGTGCAATTGAATCAGCTAAAACTTTGACCACCAATATAATATGTTGTTCAAGAGAGTCACTTGAGTGTACACCAACTTGAGAAAAATAATGATGTAATTGAGAAGTTAGTGACCATCAATTTGTACTTGTCATAATTTCCGGAAGACAAGATACAATTTGGCTATAGCCGCGACAAACTCACACCCAGACTAATTTGCACAAGTTTCACAAAATTTTCATAGTGCGCTAAATTGCATACACCTCCGTAGATGTTTCTCGCAAGTAAAATCTCGAAAACTATTTTACTCTTAGGTATTATCATATATTGAAAAACATATATATCATCCAAATGTCTCTTTCACATCGAGCATTGTAGTTCCGAATATTAGCGAATGAAACAAGTTTGTGTTGGAATAGATGCCCTAGAGGCAATCTAGTTTAGTATGAATTTGTATTTGGCTAGAAAATTCATTTATTATTTATTGGATATTTAATATAATGAAGTCCTTAGATTTACAATCGTGTTGTTTATCTTAAATATCCCTAGTCAAGTATAATGATTAATGGGACAATCATTTATAGACTAGTATGGGGTTGGATTGATATGGAGATATCACGATCCAACACATAGGTGTGCATTACGGAATGTTGCACTGGATTGACCCATCACCGAGAAGGCTACATACATGTTATGTTAAGTCACAAGTGCTTCTCGGGTACAATGGTATTGTCATCCTTAGACTTGAAGTCACTAGATATTCTAGTTGTGGATCATTGTGATTTTGGTAGCGTTAAACGCTACACCGTGACTGGGTAGTTATAAAGGCGTGTACTGGATACAATGAGAAGCAAGCTTAGAGATCGTAGTGGACGTAGAGAGGATTTGCCCCTCCCACATAACGGGAGCAAATATCCTAGGCCACTCGAAGGATAGTGCTTATAGAATGTCTGGCCAGACTCAAATAAATCAATATATGGGATATTGATGTTATTTGCACGAATAAGGCTATTCCATGGATCGAGAAACTAGGGATTGGATATACGAGTGTGACTTGTATGTCTCGTGTCCAATCCGGATATGGAGGCAAAGGGATGAGACAATTACTTGTACAAGGTTGTCTAGATGACTATTCTATTAGTTGGCTAGAATGGATGTTTTGCTAGAAACCGCTCCATATTAGCAAAGAGTTGCTACCAACTAGATAGAACCTATGGGGTCACACGCTATATAGAGTTGTACTAGATTTGGGAATTAATTAATTGGATTAATTAATTAGAAGGATCACTTTGCAAACCCTTGCAAACTTAGTAGGGACTAATTTGCAAGGAAGGGACTAAATTGAATTCTAGTAGGACTAGAATAAGTCCTTTAGGTAGTTAACAAGGAGTTGTTGGACTGTATAAAGGACCCTCCTTCCTTCCTTCCTTATAACTTATGCTCTAAAGAGAACATAACAAGAGTGGGAGAGAACAAAGGAGAGAGAGAGCAAGCAACAAGGAGCGACGCCGCCCCTTGCCGCCGCCCCTCACCCCGTCGGCCAAAAGGAAGGGCCGAGCCCCTTTCTTTGTCTCGTTTTGCGTGATTCATTCACCCTCCTCTTATTCCGGGCTAGCACCAAGGAGATTGGAGATCTAGGATCAACTCTAGGCGTGGATCAACTATAGAGAACGTGACACTATTCGCGTTTGAAGTCATCAAGGAGAACCCAAAGGTGTGTTTATGATTTCTTACCTTCACTATCGTTATGCATCTAGACTTGTGATCCTTGGAGGGTTTTGCATGGTTGTTTGTTTGATTATGCTTCCGTTTGCGCGATCCATGAATCAAAACCCTACAGTGGTATCAGAGCCACAGGTAATAGAGCATAAACGTAGTTTATGTGTTACATTCTTGTTGTTTTAGACCTTAATTTGTTGTTTATCGCGTAAAACAAGACAAATCAAGCATGGGATGCAATTTGTCAATAATTAGATCATAACAAGACCCAGTTTTGCATTGGATGCATGAATTGGTGAGTTTGAGAAATTTTAGGATCTTAGATCTAGGGTTTGGGCATCCTTGGGGAAGAAGGAGTTCTCCCAAAACAAGGAAACAACCAAACTTGGGCTCCAAGCAAGGAGGTTGTTTTGGAAACAACCTCCACAAGGAGGTTCGGCCCCAAGGGACCGCCCCCCTTGCTTGCCGCCCAAGATTGGCGCCCTAAGGGGCCGGGCGGCCCTAACCCGCGGGCCTAGCTTGCGGGTTTTGGGCCGGGCCGGCCCTAGGGCCTTATGGTTCACTTTATTTGGGCCCGGGCAATTGGATTGTTGGGCCCATGGACCGTTTTAACCCTAGAAATCCTAAAATCAATTAAAATTGACCAAGCGCGTTAAAATTGGATTTTAACTGTTTATGTGCAAATCGCATGGTGATTGGATATGGCCTTAGGATGTGGTTTGATGTGGATGTTTAATTTTGTGGTTTGGTTTTACGGCCTGCGAGCTGATCAATTAATTGTAATAATTAATTAGGGTTTTATGGCCTGCGTGCCATTTTTTTTCTCAACTTGTGAGATTTATTTTATTTAGTATAGATATTAGCTAGTGCTAGATAAAGTAGATTGTTAGCCAAGATTGAAGAAAAGAAGCCCAAAGCCAAAGAAGCCACAAAAGATGGAGCATGGAGCATGGAGTATCCCACATGACTATGAAGGATGGACCAAAAGATCAAGACGCATGGAGATGTGTTTGCTTAGGGTTCATAGATAATTCCATTGGCTTGGAATTACCTTAGTCTAGAAAAGGCCATATCCACATCACGTTTAATTTCTGTTTTGTGGTTGTTTATTTATTGTCTTATTATTTGTGTGGTTGGTGTATGGATGATGCATGCAATTAGGATAATAAGATAATTAGACAACCCGGATCTATTATTTGGAGTTGTGCCCAAACTCAAATAGATAGATTAGTTGATATTGATCAACAAAAATAATTAAAATTGAAAATCCCTCAAATTTTTAAATATTGTGTTCTTGCCTTCTCGTTATTTAAACACTCATTATCATCATTATTTATCAAGTTCGTGCGTGCCAAAGCATGGCGACTTGGTTCATAATGATGGAATGCGATGGCACGTAACAATGTGCAATTGTTTAGATAAGAGGTTGAGCACAACTAGGCTATTAATTTGATTAAGAAACCTAGAGGCAATCAATTGGGATTATCCATATGGATGGATAAATTAGGAGTTATTTGCCCAATTGAACCAAGAGTTGCATATGGGATGCAATTGGAATTGTTCCTACGTAAGAAGTAGTCGAATTATGGGTGACTTGCCAAAGCAAGCTCATAAGGAGATGAAAAAGATGGATCTTGGCCCACTAGAAAATATAATGATATTTTCCGCATTAATATCTTGAGGGTTATTAATCCGTAGAAAAATAATGGGAGCTATATTTAATAAACTAGCCATTATTAAATATAGTCAAAAATTCACAAATACTAAAACTTGCGTATTTTCCTTTTGTAGAATTCCAAATGGCAAACAACTCATCGAGTTCACAACATTCCCTACGATCTGTCCTTGAGAAGGACAAGCTCTCTGGAACCAACTTTCTTGATTGGTACAGAAACTTGAGAATTGTTCTCAAGCAAGAGAAGAAACTGTACGCAATAGAGGAGCATGTTCCAGAAGGTCCAGAGAACCAGACACCTGCTGCCTTAAAGGCGTATCAAAAGCGTGTTGATGACGCTAATGATGCGGCCTGCCTAATGCTTTGCACCATGACCTCTGAGCTTCAGAAGCAACATGAGAACATGAATGCTGTCGATATGATCGAACATCTAAAGCAGCTCTTCCAAGAGCAGGCGAGGGTAGAGATGTATGAGGTCTCAAATGCACTGTTCAAATGTCATCTGGCAGAAGGGAACCCGGTGGGACCCCATGTACTCCGAATGATCGGGTACTTGGAGAATCTCGCCCGGCTTGGGTTCCCGGTCGGCCAAGAGTTGGCAACCGATCTCGTGTTGCAATCGTTGCCTGAGAGTTATGGACAGTTCATTATGAACTATAACATGAACGAGATCGTTAAACCACTGCCAGATTTGCTCAACATGTTGAGGACGGCTGAACAGAGCATCAACAAGGGTAAGGGCAAGGCCATTATGATGGTGCATAAAGGAAAGGGCAAAAAGTTTGCCTCTTCCTCCAAGGGCAAAGGCAAGTCAGTTGCCAAGTCCAAGGAACAAGCCCTTAAGCCTGTTGGTGGCGTTGCCAAGGTCGTGACTAAGGGTGAATGTCACTACTGTAGTCAACCTGGACACTGGAGGAGGAACTGCCCAAAATATCTGGAGGACAAGAGGCTTGGAATAGTGATTCCACCACCACCAGGTATTTTTGTTTTAGATGTCAATTTAACTGTCTCTACATCATGGGTATTAGATACTGGATGTGGATCTCATATTTGTCGAAATATGCAGGATCTAAAGAGAAGTAAAAGATTGGCTAAAGGGGAGGTAGATCTGCGCGTTGGGAATGGAGCAAAGGTTGCTGCGTTGGCCATAGGCGTGTGCGAGCTATCTCTGCCTTCAGGATTAGTTTTAGAATTAAATAATTGCTATTTTGTGCCTGCTATGAGCAGAAACATTATTTCTATTTCTTGTTTGGACAAGGAAGGTTTTATTATTTCAATAAAGAACAATTGTTGTTCCTTTTATTTGAATACTATTCACTATTTTAGTGCGCAATTATTTAATGGACTTTATGTCCTTGATCTAAGCAATCCTGTCTACAACATTAATACCAAGCGGATTAAAATAAATGATTTAAATCCTGCTTATTTATGGCATTGTCGTTTAGGCCACATAAATGAAAAACGTGTATCTAGACTCCATAAGGATGGATTACTAGACTCATTTGATTTTGAATCATATGAGACATGTGAGGCTTGTTTATTGGGAAAAATGACAAAGTCCCCTTTCAATAAGAAAGGTGAGAGGACTAGTGAGCAATTGGCGCTCATACATACCGATGTGTGTGGGCCATTTGCCACGCCTGCCAGGGGTGGTTATGTCTACTTCATTACATTTACTGATGATTACAGTAGATATGGATTTGTGTACCTTATGAGGGCAAAATCCGAATCCTTTGAAGTGTTCAAAGAATTCAAGAATGAAGTAGAGAAGCAACTTGGCAAAAGTATCAAGGCTCTACGATCGGATCGTGGAGGAGAATACTTGAGCCAAGAGTTTGACGACTATCTTAGAGAGTGTGGGATCGTGTCCCAACTCACTCCACCCGGAACGCCACAATGGAATGGCGTGTCCGAGAGGAGGAATCGAACCCTATTGGATATGGTTCGGTCTATGATGTGTCAAACCGATCTTCCATTATCATTTTGGGGCTACGCTCTATTAAGTGCAGCTTTCACCATTAACCGTGTTCCATCTAAATCAGTCATGAAAACACCATATGAGATGTGGAGTGGGAGGCGTCCCACATTGTCGTTCATGAGGATTTGGGGCTGCGATGTCTATGTAAAGCGTTTACAATCAGACAAGCTAGGACCTAAATCGGATAAGTGTAAATTTGTGGGGTACCCTAAGGAAACTAAGGGATACTACTTCTACAATCCAACCGAGAACAAAATGTTTGTTGCTCGGACCGGCGTGTTTCTAGAAAGAGAGTTTGTCTCTAAAGAAGCAAGTGGGAGGAATGTAGAACTTGAAGAAGTTCAAGAACCACAAATCACTGAACCGATTATGGAACATGAACAGGAATCACAAGCAGTGTGGATCCACCTGTTCAGGTAACACAAGAGCTTCGTAGATCTAGTAGAGTGCGCCAGGAACCCGAGAGGTACGGACTTCTCGTAACTGATTCCGGTGACACGATGCTCATAGATGATGAGCCTACTACCTATGAGGAGGCCATGAATGGCCCAGACTCGCAGAAGTGGCTTGAAGCCATGAGATCCGAGATGGAATCCATGTATACCAACAAAGTATGGACTTTGGTGGAACCACCTGATGGGGCGCGGCCCATAGGGTGCAAGTGGGTCTTCAAGAAGAAGATCGACATGGATGGTAATGTGATTACCTATAAGGGCCGATTGGTGGCTAAAGGATTCAGACAGATTCATGGTATTGACTATGATGAAACCTTTTCACCAGTCGCTATGACCAAATCCATCCGAATCCTACTTGCAATTGCAGCATACTACGACTATGAGATTTGGCAGATGGATGTCAAAACAGCATTCCTTTATGGGAATCTCCTCGAGGACGTGTATATGATACAGCCGGAGGGTTTTGAGGATCCAAAGCAAGCCAACAAAGTCTGTAAGCTGCAACGATCCATTTATGGATTGAAGCAAGATTCTAGGAGTTGGAATCGACGTTTTGATGAAGTGGTCAAAGAGTTTGGCTTCATCAGAAACGAAGATGAGTCTTGTGTCTACAAGAAGGTTAGTGGGAGCTCTGTAGCTTTTCTGGTCTTGTATGTAGATGACATACTACTCATTGGAAACGACATTCCCATGCTGCAATCTGTAAAAGATTGGCTAGGAAAGTGTTTCTCAATGAAAGACTTAGGGGAAGCAGCCTATATACTCGGTATAAAAATCTATAGAGATAGATCTAAGAGGTTGCTAGGCCTAAGTCAAAGTACATATATTGACAAGGTGTTGAAACGGTTCAACATGCAAGATTCCAAGAAGGGATTCTTGCCCATGTCACATGGAATCACTCTTTCGAAGAGTGGTTGTCCTTCCAATGAGATTGAGAAGGAACGCATGAGTAGGATTCCCTATGCCTCGGCCATAGGATCTATCATGTACGCCATGTTATGTACTAGACCAGATGTGTCATATGCCTTGAGTATAACAAGCAGATACCAATCCAATCCGGGTGAGAGTCACTGGATTGCTGTCAAGAACATCCTAAAGTACTTGAGAAGAACTAAGGATGCTTTCTTGATGTTTGGCGGTGAGGAAGAGTTGCGTGTAAGGGGTTACACTGATGCAAGCTTCCAAACCGATAGAGATGACTTTAGATCACAGTCGGGATATGTGTTTTGCCTGAATGGAGCAGCGGTGAGCTGGAAGAGTTCCAAGCAAGAGACGGTGGCTGATTCTACAACAGAGGCTGAGTACATTGCTGCAAATGGCGCAGCAAAGGAGGCTGTTTGGATCAGAAAGTTTGTTTCTGAACTTGGTGTGGTCCCTAGCATTGCGGATCCAGTGGAGTTGTTCTGTGACAACACTGGGGCGATCGCGCAATCAAAGGAACCCAGATCGCACCAGAAGTCCAAGCATGTGCTCAGGAAGTTTCATCTGATTCGAGATATTATCGATAGAGGAGACGTTCGGATATGCAAGATTCCTACAGATGATAATCTGTCAGACCCGCTTACGAAGCCTCTCACGCAGTGGAAGCATGAAGGGCACACTAGGAGTATGGGCATACGAGATGCGCCAGATTGGCTCTAGTGCAAGTGGGAGACTGTTGG
Source organism: Linanthus parryae (assembly GCA_023055425.1). Lineage (NCBI taxonomy): Eukaryota > Viridiplantae > Streptophyta > Magnoliopsida > Ericales > Polemoniaceae > Linanthus > Linanthus parryae. The sequence goes on along the minus strand of JALGPY010000004.1, from coordinate 118,125,712 downwards.
AATAGATGCCCTAGAGGCAATCTAGTTTAGTATGAATTTGTATTTGGCTAGAAAATTCATTTATTATTTATTGGATATTTAATATAATGAAGTCCTTAGATTTACAATCGTGTTGTTTATCTTAAATATCCCTAGTCAAGTATAATTATTAATGGGACAATCATTTATAGACTAGTATGGGGTTGGATTGATATGGAGATATCACGATCCAACACATAGGTGTGCATTACGGAATGTTGCACTGGATTGACCCATCACCGAGAAGGCTACATACATGTTATGTTAAGTCACAAGTGCTTCTCGGGTACAATGGTATTGTCATCCTTAGACTTGAAGTCACTAGATATTCTAGTTGTGGATCATTGTGATTTTGGTAGCGTTAAATGCTACACCGTGACTGGGTAGTTATAAAGGCGTGTACTGGATACAATGAGAAGCAAGCTTAGAGATCGTAGTGGACGTAGAGAGGATTTGCCCCTCCCACATAACGGGAGCAAATATCCTAGGCCACTCGAAGGATAGTGCTTATAGAATGTCTGGCCAGACTCAAATAAATCAATATATGGGATATTGATGTTATTTGCACGAATAAGGCTATTCCATGGATCGAGAAACTAGGGATTGGATATACGAGTGTGACTTTTATGTCTCGTGTCCAATCCGGATATGGAGGCAAAGGGATGAGACAATTACTTGTACAAGGTTGTCTAGATGACTATTCTATTAGTTGGCTAGAATGGATGTTTTGCTAGAAACCGCTCCATATTAGCAAAGAGTTGCTACCAACTAGATAGAACCTATGGGGTCACACGCTATATAGAGTTGTACTAGATTTGGGAATTAATTAATTGGATTAATTAATTAGAAGGATCACTTTGCAAACCCTTGCAAACTTAGTAGGGACTAATTTGCAAGGAAGGGACTAAATTGAATTCTAGTAGGACTAGAATAAGTCCTTTAGGTAGTTAACAAGGAGTTGTTGGACTGTATAAAGGACCCTCCTTCCTTCCTTCCTTATAACTTATGCTCTAAAGAGAACATAACAAGAGTGGGAGAGAACAAAGGAGAGAGAGAGCAAGCAACAAGGAGCGACGCCGCCCCTTGCCGCCGCCCCTCACCCCGTCGGCCAAAAGGAAGGGCCGAGCCCCTTTCTTTGTCTCGTTTTGCGTGATTCATTCACCCTCCTCTTATTCCGGGCTAGCACCAAGGAGATTGGAGATCTAGGATCAACTCTAGGCGTGGATCAACTATAGAGAACGTGACACTATTCGCGTTTGAAGTCATCAAGGAGAACCCAAAGGTGTGTTTATGATTTCTTACCTTCACTATCGTTATGCATCTAGACTTGTGATCCTTGGAGGGTTTTGCATGGTTGTTTGTTTGATTATGCTTCCGTTTGCGCGATCCATGAATCAAAACCCTACAGTTTGTGAGAGATGATTGAATTGCAGCTCATGAAATATCTAGTTATGAAATTATTTTTTATTTTGATATCAACTTGTGAAGCGAAATTGATAGTCATTTAAAATATAGTAATAGAATGGGGACAAACAGTTGTTAGACACTTAGTGGATAGTCACATAAATCAAGTACCGAATAAGGACAAATCATAAAATATTTATGAATTAGTCTGAAAATGATGTTTCTAGGTTTCAGTGCATTCGTTATGTTTTCATTACATTGAACATCATTACAAGAAATCATAACCTAATTTACATCTGGCGAGCATGAACTTCTTACCCCCATGCATCCAATGAGCTAGCACCTACTAGCTCAAGATTTTTTTTTTAGGTAAACCTTGCTAAAACTACTCAGGAAGGAACATCCATTACATCAGTTTCTACTGCTCTATCTAACAAATCTGGTAAAAAAGAGTCCCAATGTTCCTCCTCGCTAAGTTGTTTAGACCTTGCAGCTAGTAGATGTGCTGGATAGTTGAGTTGCCGTGGCACCCAACACACTTCTACAGCTTCAAAATCACCAATGAGCATAACCGAATCTAGTAAAACATCTGCTGAATTTGACAAGTCTTCCAGTTTGGAGCCATTTATGAGCTTGACTAAATCCTCTAGAAGAACTTTTGCATCCCTCTATAATAAGCTTTTTGCAATTCTCCATTTTTGCTTGCCGAAGACCCATATGAAGAGCTACAGCTTCTGCAAGCCTGGGACTATCCCCTCTTTTACTTATCACTGCTTTGGCTGCTACGACTTCTCCATGACTGCCTCTGATTATTGCTCCAGCCCCCATAACATTATTTTGCCTATCAAAGGCACCGTCAAAGTTTAATTTGACAAACCCAGCAGATGGTTTATTCCATTTGGCCTACGTGGTTATTCCTTCAATGCTTCCGGTAATACCCACAGCGCTGCCTCCCCACTCGTCGACTTGACTTCGACTCCTCTGCAGAACTCATCGTTTCCCTTCACTCTCCCATTGAATACCAGTTCGTTTCGAAGCTTCCATATCTCCCCAAAAAAGAAACAAATTCTACTTCGGTCGCTTTTTTCCGCTCGAGTGAGAAGAGCCGCAAGCCAATATTTGAAGTTAACATGAATTTTTAGGAGATCAACTTCGAACCCCATCTGCATCCACAAGCTTCTAGTCTGCGTGCACTGAGTGAACAAGTGAACTTCGTTTTCCCCATAAAAACCACACATGGGACATGTATTAAGAATACTTACATTACGGCGGACTAAATTTGAGGATGTAGGGAGGGATTCATGGAAGCTACGCCATATAAAATGGTGAACTTTCTTCAGACATTTAATTTTCCAAAGTAAAACGAAGAAACCTGACCATGGGCACTGTGACGTATTTGTAGGAGCTTCTAGTAGGCTGATAGCAAAATTATAACCCGATTTAACCATATAAATACCCTTCTCCTTGTAATTCCGTACCAATCTATCCGGTCTAGGGATTTCGGGTAGAGAAATATCTTAAATGGCATAGGCATCTACATCCCACAAATAACCTTTAAGCGTATTTACATTCCATGTCCTGTCATTATTGATGAAATACCCAATCCATGGTCCTGCAATTAAGTTTGTAGTGATTGCTTTCAACATGGTTCGGGAATACTGGACCCGAGATTGGGGTTGAAACGCCATCCCCAATATTCCACCTAAGCCGTTGTTTCAAAACGTCTTTGCCCGCTTGGATACTTCTCCATGCAACGATGCTCCTGTACTTAATTCCGATTCCAAAAAGGATGAGTAGGAAAAGTATTTCGCCTTTAAAAGACGACTCAATAAAGATTTCGGGCGTTGGAGGATCCTCCATGCCTGTTTCGCCAAGAGCGCCTGGTTGAACTCCTTCATCTTTTTGAACCCTAACCCGCCATCCTTTTTTCCTTTCTGAATCTTGTCCCATGACAGCCATGGAATTCCCCTCTCTTTATGTTGCTTGGACCACCAAAACTGTCTGATCAAGCTCTCCATCTTCTCACTGATACCATCCGGAAGCAGAAAAAAACTCATGGTGTTTATAGGGACCGCCTGTGCCATTGCTTTGACTAATACCTCTTTCCCTCCCACTGATAATGCCTTCTCCTTCCAGCCTTTAAGTCTGTTGCCGAGTTTGTCCACCGACGAGTTGAAAGTGATCGATTTATTGCGTCCCATTGTTGAAGGAAGACCCAGATACTTATCGTAGCGATCTACCTCTTGTACCACGGCCATGGCAAGAATAGCTTCTTTGTCAGCCATAGTAACACCCGCAGAAAAGAGCATAGCTGATTTGTTCAAGTTCACCTGCTGACCATAAGCTTTTTCATAAACCCATGATCTGTAAGAGCGTATTTATGCTCTCCAGATTGGCACCTGTAAAAAACAACGAATCGTCAGCAAAAAACAGGTGGGAGACCACTGGTCCTCCCCTTGACGCCGTCACCCCTTCCAACCTTCCCTCCTGAACTGCTTTAGAGACTGCTCTGGACAAGAATTCACTACAAAGGATGAAGAGATAGGGCGATAAAGGGCAGCCCTGTCTCAACCCCCCTCTCCGGGAGCACCTTCCCCACCACCGCACCATTTCTGATAAAAGCATAATTAACGGTTGATATGCATCTGAAGATCATATCTGTAAATTTAGGGCCGAATCCTAGATGGATCAGTGCATCAGTCAGAAATCTCCATTCCACTATGTCGCAGGCTTTACTCATATCAATCTTTAAAGCCACATAACCCTTCTTGCCCTTCTTCGTAGTTTTTAGCGAGTGAATTACCTCAAACGCTGTCAGCACATTATCTGTAGTTAACCTTCCGGGAACAAATGCACTTTGATGCTCTTCTATTAGGTCAGGTAAAAAATTCTTTAACCTGTTTGCAGTTGTCTTTGAAACAATCTTGTATAGGACAGAGCATAAGCTAATGGTGTAACACCCCTCGTTCCCAAGCTTTCCGTTCCAGACCGGAGAGCCTAGGAGGGTGTTACTCGTAATGAAATGGCGGAAATCGAAACAAACACTGTCATAGTTATGTATTACATACTTTAGAACAACCTTACATTTGACTTGTACATTATACAAAAGATTCATATTGTTTAGAGTTCCTTTTTCTAAGAGTGCAGATAAATACTAGATGAGTGTCGAATCCCGCTACCCCATAATCCAGCTCCTAAGAACTGCGGGGGAAAGAAACAAAGTCCGCAATTTTTCTAAAGTTAGCAATGAATTACTGAGTAAGTAAACACACAAGCTTGTAAACAGATTATGAGGCATATTCTTTCAAAAACAATAATAAATGGGAATGAACAATAACTGAGTAAATCCTTGGAGAATAAAGTATGAATACTGGATCACATATGAAATTCCTTTTCCTTTTACCTTGCATCTCAATCCTTCTCTTGTATCTCAAACGGAGAATATTATTCCCAATCTATATCCTCTTTCTTTGTATCTGAAACGAGGAATATCATTCCCAATCTATCTCTTCTTTCCTTTCATAAAAAAAATCTCTTTCTCAAAGAACTTCATATTATTAACTTGTTGATACGGGGAATGTCTACTTTCACTAAGCTACCAAGACCTTAAGTGCCCGCACCCCCCTAAGACTCCTCGCGGCCAGAGAGGTGAGTACATGGAGCGACCCGACAGGTTGCGACTGGGTTAAAATAATACAGGTCGAGTGGACGAAGCCAACCCTACCAATCTAATCACAGGCCGAGTGACCGAAGTCAACATCGACAATAATAATAACGATCCCCGCACAACTCTTTCCACTTTACGTTATTAACGGATTATTATTCTCGTGTGACATTATCAAAGCATTTATCTCAAAAGTAATCAATCTCAAGTAAAGCATGTGAGTCATAAACACATTTTGAGACAGATATACAATCATATTTCGACACGAAAGAAGCTAGGGCACACTAGACTTGGCATGTTTACTCACCTCAACAATACGACAAATAGCACGTAAGCTCTTACAGGTAGACGTAGCCCTCGTCTACAAACTTCGTCACCTACAAATTTATAATTTCTAATTAATCGAGAGTCTGACTATCACGTAATATGCAAGTGGTGGCGTGAGAAAGTCCAATTTAATTTAATACGACGTCTAAATCTTTCTTTGTTGCTATAATTGTCAAGAGTGTGCTAGTTTACAATAATCATACTCTCAAATTATAATTATCTAATATTAATACTCAATTTTACAAATAATACACTTGTATTTTAAATAGTGAGAAAATAATATATGTACTTTTAGAATTTCCCTAAGTATAAACTCTTACTATAAGAAAATACTAACTTAGACTTTATTGTAAAGAACCACATTTTATTCTTAATATTATAGCAATTATATTTAACTTTTCTAGAATAGATTATTCATAGCAAAGAAATTGTTTAATTAGTGAGATTAACTATTGGGAATATATTCTTAATAGTGAAATAAAAAGACTAGATACTAACTTGTTTAGGAGATGATATCGTAAAATATTTATTAAGAAAACAAGTGTGATTTAATATCTACTTATAAGTATGAGAAATAATTATTTTAACTTTAGATAAAGATGTTAATTAAAGAAACTATTCATAAATATTTCTCAAATTACTTCATAACTTATTTTATTCTAAAACGATATTTAGATAATCAATTTATTTAAAATGTTAACTTACAATATTTTGAGATTAACTAATTAAGTAAAACCGATATTGATTGTTGAATAAATGTGCTCAATGTATTAAACAACTCTAGTTCACTTTATAACAACTATTTATTGTAAAATTTCATTACCCAAGTTATTTCTATATATCTAAATAATAATCAGAAGTTTAGAAATCAACTTTAAATCCAAATTTCATATCTTTAATTTCACATATATATGTATCTACACATACACACACACACACACACACACACACACACACACACACACACACTTATGTAAATAACATTTCGTTAAAAGACAATAATAACCCCTCCTTCAAAAATTAATGGTTTCAGATGACACAATACATAGCCACAGATTTTCAGATTGTGCACCAAGTACCCCTCTCTACTTACACCCAGTTTATATAAAAGACACTTTCACCCCCTTAACAAATTCATCGATCAAAGCATGGATTCGCGACTCAAGTAGTGATTTTGGTTGCGTAAAACGATTAATTAGAGGATTTAGAGTGTACCCACACCAAAAATCGCTGAAAACGGTCAAGAACTGCGTCGGTTCGAGCTCGCCGTTGAGGTCGCCGGAGATGATGCTTCGCCGTTCCTTCCCCGATCAGTTCTGGGCTCGGCTGAGGTCTCCTATAGCCACGTCGGACCTTATAGCGTCAAGGGAGATGGATGGGTGGAGGTGGGTGTCTCTCTTTTGTGTTGGCGGAAGAGTTCGCCGAAAAAAATGGTGGACGGCGGCGTGGGCTTCGGCTTCTATTGCTGCTGCCTCTCTGCTGCCTTGTCTGCCTATTAGGTCGCTAGAAATTGGGGAGTAAGGCAGAGAATCGAGGTGGAAAATAGAGAGAGGAACAGGTGGTGGTGGTGGTGATTGTTCCTCGATGGGTTTCCCGTCGGGGCTTTCCGGCGGTGGTGGTGGCGTGGCCTAAGGCCACTGCTGCTATGGATTCTACTGGACAGAGAGGGAAGGCAGGGGCAGAGAGAGAGGGAGAGAGAGTGAGCTATGGTGTTGGGGGTGGAGATGGTCTCGGGGTGGTGGTGGTGCCGAAGAAGAGAAGGAGAAGAGGGAGTATAAGAAGGAACGGAAGGAAGGAGGAGAAAATTTTCTAGGAACTGTGCTGCAGATTGTTGAAGGATGTGAAAAAAATCATTGTTTTTCTTCTTATTTTATTTGTTTTATTTAATTACTAATAAGGATTTGAGCTCTTAACAACTACAACTTCTACCCCCAGCTTTATTAGCAAATGCTTTTTGAAACGACAACCGCCTCCCCTCTTGCTAAAAATTTCGAAAATTAACTTATAAACGTTACAAAAAAGTCATCAATTACTCGTATACTAAAAACGGGGTATTACACCCTATCTTAACTAGCATATACTTTATTAAAGTACACATATCCGCCCCTTTGCCATATAATTCATAAAACTATTTTCCTAAGCTTACAAATAGTTACCAAACTACCCGTATATTAAAAACGGGGTATTACAAATGGGACGGTACTCACCAGGAGTCCTTGGCTGCCTAGTCTTTGGAATCAGTGCAATAATTGTGGTTAAACTCACTCAGATCCGCTACCATATTTAGAATGTTTAGGATTGTGTTCGTCACTTCTTCCTTGACTATTTCCCAATATTTCTGAAAGAAACCTGCATTGAAACCGTCACAACTGGGGGCTTTGTCCGGAGCCATTTAAAACAGAGCGGTCTTGACTTCATCAGCAGAATAATCCATCTCCATCAACTCTTTGTCTCCATCAGAAATTTTACTATCAACCACGTTCAACATAGCTTCTATGTCTTCTCTGTTAGGTCGGATCGAAGTAAAAGTATCTGAAAAATGAGATTCAAGAATTTGAGTTACTTGATCAGGATCCGTAATCCAATTGCCATTCACATCTTCAATAATATGAAGAAAAATGGACGAGACATTCGAAATCGTTATTATTAATATTACAAATGGGATTATGTATCACAAAATATATAAAAGCATGAGCACATTACAGCTTCATTTAGACTAAATGAAACATACACAAGTCCTAAAGGTTCTTGTAGCTCATAAAGTTCTGCAATTATAAGACATCTAATTCACAACATTCCCATGTGAGATAGGATGTCACACCTACGGTGTTTTAAATATCCAAAGCCGAACCACATAAAAAGTACTTCCCCAGTTTCTTCTCTTTCTCTACGTTTTGATTTTTGTCACTATTCATGGGACCACTTTGACCCGGTGATTTGGATAGTAAAACGATCTAATATTTTGACAATTTTTTCATGGTATTATAGAGTAAAAGTTGTTCTCTAACATGATGAAAAAATTATCAAAATATTGTATCGTTTTGCGATCCAAATCACCCGATCAAAAGTGACCCAAATACGAGTCAAAAAGTCAAAGTGTAGAGAAAGAGAAGAAACATAGGAAGTAATCAGTAAAAACTTAGTAATAAAACATACGACATCATGTCAACAGGTTATTGGGCACCACGACTATATGTCGACAATGACGAGATATTTTTTTATAGGTAAACAGTAAACATTCTCGATTAACTATTATGTTTGGTTGGGGCATAAACTCGGGCAACTAGCAGGCACTGTGTACGTAGACAATAGGTTCATAATGTAATCACAAACGGGTACATTCTAGGTCTATTAAGCCCATTTCTACCGAGTATAAAGTCTTAAGTGTAACACCCCCATCTTAGAGTGTTGGAGAATTACACTTAGATCCCCCAGACTCTCCGAAGATGTTATCCGCTAAGCACGGAAATGCTCAGCAAGGAGTTAAATCCTAACGTTTATGTTACAAGACAGAATTAAAGAAATTGGAATTTAAAAGAAGCTTACTATTATAGCTTATAAATACCGGTGTGACAATCCTCTAAGTGATGACCTATCTCCCGAACTCCCGCGTACTCACCTGCCAAGTATAGAAGGTAGTGATGTCACGACATCAGTTTATATCACCAAGATAGACTTCGTAATGAAATATGCATACTTTGAAACATAACATGTACTTGTAACACTTATGACTAGTAAACTGACCCGCGTCAGATAGTAAGGAAACGTTAAAACTAATAATTCAAATTATCCAATAACACAGTTACGACAAATTCATTTTCTTTTCCCCATTCCCGTACCACCCATTAATTCACCAAAACGAACTAGACCTTAAGTGTGCACAGCCTACTGGATCGTCATTCCAGAGGGTAGTACTAGTTGCCTACAAGTCAGGAGCTGGCAATGTACCGACTGAGCCCGTAGGCCATGTCTAAAGCCCGAAGAAAGGGGTCCCATAGTTGTGTTAAGCCCGTTGACTGGGTCCCACAAATGTATCAAGCCCGTAGTCCGGGTCCCATAATATTTGACCATACAAGGGTCTAGGGTACATGAATCAGTTCTTGAATAAGTATTCTCAAACAATTATGAACAAAACTGATACTTACCTGATTCATGTGTATTTATATAAATGTCCAAGATCATCCTTTCTATTATACTATGAGTTTCGTATCTCCTACTCATATGGACATGCATCCAATCTAGTATTCTTCAATAGTAAATAAACATTCTATGCTTACCTGATAGCCTGCCTGGTACTCTTGACCAGTGATGCTGATTTTCTATCCCGACAACCTCTGCACATACAAGTGTATAGTACACATCATTATTAGTGATCTATAATGCATATACAGGTGTCTTGCTAGCTACGTAGCCCATAATGGCTATTTTGCCCATGAAGTCTCAATTTTACAAGTACAGTCTCTGACTGTTCTTGAATTCCACCAGTCACGCCTAATTGGACAGTCTCGTAGGCTATTATGTCTCCAAATTGTCTACTCAAGATTGTTTCTCAAGTTCTGATTATTTACACTCAAGTCTCTGAAGTTTAATTAAATTTCACTTTTGCCTCTGGCTGGGCCCGAGTTTCCCAAACAAGTCAAATTAAGCTTAACAATATGAAATCATCATTTTTAACACCGTCAGATTGTCCTAGAATTGAAAACTACAACTTTTAGTTATTTGCACATATGCCTCTAAAGTTTAAAAAAACTACAGAAATGCCCATGTAGTTGACTTGGTCAACTATAACCCAAGATAGCCTAATATGACTCAAATTATCCATATTGGAAATGTTGATAGCTCTAAAACATCAATTTAGTTTTGATACAACATTAATTGAAATTATAATTTTGCCACTCCCTTACAATTTTGGTGAAACAGTATTCCCAATAGGTCAATCTTGGTGAAACTTAACAGTTAGACTCAGAATAGCAACGTGGGAAACTTTTCTCAATGATATGAAGTCCAGAAAGATCATTCTGATCAACAAGTTAAAAGTCAGAGTCTGAGTGGAATTTGCACAAACAGTCCACTTCAGAGCATCTTCCACAGTGCTCCAAATCCTATATTTGATGGTGAAATTTGGTGTTTCCGGTGTCCCACACAAATCACCAAATCATCAAATCACCAAAAATATGGTGATTTTTTTAGGCCTCCCACAGCCGTTAACCAAAAAAAAACACCAAATCATCAAATCCTATATTTGATGTAGCTTTTGTTAAATGGTGAAGTGCTTCTCCTACAGTACCCCCAAATCCTATCCCATATCACCAAATCCTATTTTTACCATCAAATTTGATGACGAAAATAGGATTTGGTGTAATCTACACCAAATTTGTAATTGTGTTTAATGCATGTTTTTAAATTACTTTTATATAATTGGAAACATAATGTCATATTTTACAATGATTAGTGCTAAACATTATTTTTGACGACCAATATAAGTAACCTTAGTGAAAAAAATAAAATATAAACAAAAATGAATGCATTATTAATAAACCCTGAAAAATGAAAGTAGATCATATTATTAGCATGAAAATAAAATACATATTCAAACGAACAAAATGAGGAAAGCATAATGAAGAACAAAGTAACATAATAATGGAACGCGTCATGTCTGCGTGAAATCTAGATGAAATCCTCGTTTTGATAGCTAAAATGTAAGGACTATAATGCTGGTTATTATATAGCTTATGGAATTTATCCGAAATGGTCTACTTTAGAACAATATATCCGTACACCATGAAGCTTACGCAAGGACAATGAGCAGGGATTTGAGGTTCTCCATGCTTGATTTGCAATTGTTAGAGGAGCCACTCAGTTTTGGAAGAAAAATGACATTCACGAGATCACGTTAGCATGCATTATCATGCACAATATGATAGTCGAAGAGGAACGTATCGAGTATCTCAACACCTACACTTTTAATGCTTCTCATATTCCCATAGATCTTGATTATGAAAGTTCACAATCTGTATGCATGCTGAGGTTACAAGGGATATCACTAATTCAACATTTATTCAATTTCTAGACCGACATCGAGACTTGATAAACCAAGAAGCTCATAACGGACTAGAAGAAGACTTATTCCACACTTATGGGATATTCATAGTCAAACAGATTAGACTGCTCAACTAGATTTTTTTAATTGTAATTTAATCATTTTACAATTTCGTGTAATATTATTTTAGTAACTTTTATTTTTTTTATTTTCATAGTTATGGAATTCATGATTTGGTGATAAATTTGATGATTTGTTGTGGGAGGTCAAAAATACCATTCTTTAAATTTAATGAAATGGTGAAATAATTATCTGATGTAAAAATTTGGTGAAAGCAGTGGGAGACCAAAAGTGCTATTTCTCCACCAAAAATGGTGAAATGGTGTTTTTTGAGGGTTAACTATGGGCGGCAAACCATTTTTCTCCACCAAATATGAGATTTGGTTTAAAATTTGGTATCAACTGTGGAAGATGCTCTTAGGGCTGATTTATGATCAGTTGATAGATAGTTTGAAAAATCTGAAGTTCACAATCTGTATGCATGCTGAGGTTACAAGGGATATCACTAATTCAACATTTATTCAATTTCTAGACCGACATCGAGACTTGATAAACCAAGAAGCTCATAACGGACTAGAAGAAGACTTATTCCACACTTATGGGATATTCATAGTCAAACATATTAGACTGCTCAACTAGATTTTTTTAATTGTAATTTAATCATTTTACAACTTCGTGTAATATTATTTTAGTAACTTTTATTTTTTTATTTTCATAGTTATGGAATTCATGATTTGGTGATAAATTTGATGATTTGTTGTGGGAGGTCAAAAATACCATTCTTTAAATTTAATGAAATGGTGAAATAATTATCTGATGTAAAAATTTGGTGAAAGCAGTGGGAGACCAAAAGTGCTATTTCTCCACCAAAAATGGTGAAATGGTGTTTTTTGAGGGTTAACTATGGGCGGCAAACCATTTTTCTCCACCAAATATGAGATTTGGTTTAAAATTTGGTATCAACTGTGGAAGATGCTCTTAGGGCTGATTTATGATCAGTTGATAGATAGTTTGAAAAATCTGAAGTTAGGATCTAACAGATGGTTGTCTAGAGAATTGAATCATGAAATCAACATGAGAGTTGAAGTAGAATGCTCAGGGAATACACAGACTCAAGAAGCGCGTTAAACAATCAAATAAGGAGGAAGCTACCAGGTCTTAAAGTCGGGACAGCAGGCACAGGTCTTAAAATCCGTTCCTGCAACGATTTACTCGTTTTTTCCTCGTCCGCCGTATGGGACAACTTGGCTATGTGTAATCCGGCGATTAGGGATCTTGACATTGAAAGCATATATTAGATGTCGTTGGCATCTAGAGAGAAATTTAGTAGGTATTAATAAAAAAATATAAAATCGTAGGTCAATTAAAGAATATTTAGTTTCCTATTTATATCAGCCCTGTTTGTATCTAGTTTTGGATCATTCGTGACCTAGTCTACAGCAGAAGGAGGAGCCGAGAGGAGTTTCAATACTTGAGAATGGACGTAATAGAGGAGATATTGACGAGGTTGCCGGTGGAGCACGTGCTCCAATGTAAGCTTCTCTCCAAATCCTGTTACCATCTCATCAACAACCCCAGTTTTATCAAAAAACACTCCCTTCGACATCATCAATCCGACAGTAGTAGTAAAATAATCGTTGGAAAGAGGAATAATTTGGAAGACAATGGATTTAGCTGGGTAGTTTATACCCTGCCGTCTTCTTTTTCTTCTTCTTATGAAGGAGGAGAATCTCAAATCTCCATACCACCTTGTTATTTGTTCGAGAAACTTGTCGGTTCCTGCAACGGTTTACTTGTTTTCTCGGTCGGCATGTTGGACATCCTCACCGTCTGTAATCTGGCGACTAGGAAGTACATGTCGCTTCCCAAATCTCCCATGGAACTCATGTTGATGTCAAACCACATCAAATACTACACAGCTGCTCTTCTAGGGTTTGCTCACGATGCTAAATCTGGCGATTACAAGCTGGTCAAGATTGGTAAGTACATTAATATTGATGATACCTCATCCAGTTTGATTGAAGTTTGGAGCATGAACACCAGTTCTTGGAAACAAATCAACCCCGTTCCAGTCCCACCCCCTCTTATCTCCGAGAAAAGATACATATTCCATCCTAATTACGGGTTGTTTGTGAATGGGATTTTGTATTGGTTAGCACATGGCCATCACAGCGGGCGTGACGCAACCATCCTTTCTTTTGACCCGACTAACAACCAGTTTGGAGAAATTGCATTGCCAAAGGAAGTTGCACAGAATCATACATACGGCACTAATGTTATCGATTTCATGGGCTCCCTTGCTTTGTCGTTGTCTCGGGGTTATACTCAACAAATGTTCGACATATGGGTGATGGGTAGGGATTCGGTATGGACTAAGAGATTCTCAATTGGACCGTTCCCTACAAGAGCAAAGACGAGTCAAATGTGCATCAATGGAAATTTCGTCGTGTATGGAAGTATGCCCCGATCTTTGGAGTCAAAGGAGGATTGTAGGATCTTCTTGTACGATCCTCATCGCAATAAAGTGGTAACGGAAGCTACGGTTAAAGGACTTCGATTTCACAGTTCTACTGCTTGGGGTGTAACTGAGAGTCTGGCCTCAGTTTGACAAACCTTGTGGAGTGAAGATTAATTAACCACCCTGCTAGCTGCTTGAAGGTGATTTAGCTTGATCGGATTTCTTTATTCAGCTGTTATTTCTTGAATTTGCTGATGTAATTTTGTTATTTCATAGATCAATCTATATGCACGCCTCTTTTGAGCTACTATATTTATAAATCCTGTGTTCATGCACCCCAATTTCAGATACGAACACCGACCACCAAAGCATTAGAATCTGATCATTCCTTCGATCACTGATTGGAAACTGCAATCATTATGGGCCGTTCATTAATTCCTTGATCACTGATTGGAAACTGTAACCATGCTATATGTTTTGTTGCAATAACTCTTATTTCCCACTACTGCTACATGTTCTGCCTTCATTGCTCGCTCTGGCATATTGAATCTTTGCTCTTTGACTTGAATGAACCCTTTAGGCTTTGATATATCTCCCTCTAACGAGACCTTAAGCCGCTTGTTTGCCGAATTGTTGTTAGAACTGGGTGCGTGTGCTCATAGTTAAGCCAAAGGCTGAAAAGGTTATTGCAAGAATGAGCTTTAAAATAAATTTTTCCGGAAATAACAACAAAATAAAGTTATTGTCCGAATTGTGTGCCGCCTGGAGAATAAAAAACGTGAGAATTCTTGAAACAATTCTCGCAATTGTGTTAAAGAAGTGTGTGTTGTTTTGAGAAATGTTGTTTTGAGACACCAAGTGTAGGTTGAACTTGATATTCACGATAACCTGTCAACAAATGTTAGGGTTGCAGAAGGGAGGTCCTTCAATAGTAGAGGAATGTTGTTTTGAGACACCGAGTGTGGGTTGAACTTGATATTCACGATAACCTGTCAACAAATGTTAGGGTTGCAGAAGGGAGGTCCTTCAATAGTAGAGGAATGTTGTTTTGAGACACCGAGTGTAGGTTGAACTTCAGATAACTCCTTTGACTTTCGTTTTGGTCCTTCAAGTGTTGGTTTGACTCCAAAATAGTCCTTTTACTTGGGATGATAAAGCTCAATGTGAGGTGAGAATCATAAACAAGGAGGTCGAAGGAGCTCGAAACTCTTCCAAGACGAAAAAGGTGATTAGCGGTTTGAACTGATGGGGTAACACTACAGTAGCATATATTGGATGCTACTGGGATGGGATCTACAAAATAATGATCAACTGAAAATTAGGCTTATTGCATCCCCAGTATATCGAACCTAACACATTGCAACTTCGACTTTTAGAATAGGCTTATTGCATCCCCATTTGCAAAATATATGTCTTGTTCAAACTGGTAACAAAAAATCCGTCAAATACTTAAGTAAGTACTCCGTTAGTTGACAAACAAATCCATTTATTGATGGTAAAACGGTCAACTCTCTAAAAATATGAACACTATCGTACCCTCCACTATCACCTCCCTAAGCAGCCCAGATTCTGACGAGAAACCCAGATTTTGGCAATTTCCCAACTGCCACAATTGCTCTCCCTCGATTTTCCTAACCAAAAAATAGCAAATGATCACAAAACCAGATCCGAAATCCAACCCTCATCTCCACAAACCAGATCCAAAATCAATTCCTTATCACTAGCTGCTGAAATTGAGGCAAATTTGGTGTTTGAAACCATTACAAAACCTACACTTCTCATACTCTGCATTTAATTGATTTCTCAATGTTTGTCGTCGTCTTTGATAGAATATATGGTCCATGATTATTGTTGTTGGTGCTGAGGTTAGGTCGGTTGGGAGTCTTGTTCGAATTGGGCAGATAAAATTAGACGAGGACTAGAATTGAGAAATGGGCTTCTATGTTTGGGGGTATGGGTAATTATTTGTCTTGTCAATTGGCACTACTGGAGGTTGGGTCTGGGTTGTGGTCTTCAAAGGTTGTGGATTTGGTCGGAGAAATGATGGGATTGTAGGTGAATTGAGGTCGATTTGAGTCCGTGGCCTGGGTTTATGAGTTTCTTACAGCCTATTGAGAACAGTGGTGGTTATGCGGTTGTCGCCACTGAGATTCGGTTGCGGTTGTTCTAGGAGAGACCGAAGGTAATGTTGGTCAGAAAGTAATGTTGGTCAAAAAGAGAGACCGAAAGGGGGGGGGGGTAGAGAGACGGAAGATACAGCGAGAGGTACAGAGATACCCTGCGTTTTTTTTCTTCTTCTCCTTCTCATCTTCTTCAAAGTTACCTTGTTAGATTTTTTTTTAGCTACTACGAAAAATAAGACCACTAGGAACAAACACCAAACAAACTAGAGGAACATTCCAACTTCCAATCTGTCAACAATTAGGAGCCCTTTAGCAGCATCAGTAGCTTCGTCAAGTATGTTCAGATGATCAACTTGTTCGGTCTTGAGATTAGCCAGCGCATTGGCTACTTCTTTGGCATCACATCTCACATGCTTAATTCTTCTCACAATCCTTCTAAGAAGCACCTTTCCATCATTCACTTGCGCATCCATAGAAGTCGGTCCATTTAAAGTTCATTGGAAAATGTTGACAGCCTCAATGCAATCACTTTCAATCTCCAAGTCAATCTAGTTCTAGTTATATGCCGCCGTCACCCCTCAATAGATGCTCCAGATTTTGCTTTCCAGGCTGGTACAATATCTGATTCTACCAATAAATCCCAACCTTCAATCTCCACTGTCTTCCCTGAAAACGCCTCCATTGCCAGCTTTATCATTATCAAGTCTCACACTTCCGTCCACATTCATCTTGAATTGGCCTTCCACAGGTAAACCCCAATAAGAACTATTGACAGGCAAATTGAAGTAAAAGAACATAGGTTTAGAAAGAAAAACTCCATGGGTGAGCTGGGACTGCATTCTGATTTTCTGCACATAAACCATGTCAGTATCTTAAGTACCATTGAAACTAAGATTATTTTTCCTAAGCTAAATGTTCCAAAGCGTATTAACAAAACGAGTACAATGATCAATTCCTGATTAAAAACAGAACAAGATTAATAGTTTCTTTTTTTAGAAAGCCTTGGTGTTCGGGTCAGTTTGCGTGCAGCTCGAGTAAATTCACAGGGCTCAATGATAATAGATCGCTGTGAGGTTTGAACATAAGACCTCAAGGGGAGAAAATGCGGAGCAAAGTTTCATCCACTACCCGAGCTTCATCCACTAGGCCGACCTTTAGGGCTAGTTTGCGAATGTTTTGGCGGTGGTAGAAAGCTGCTGTGAGAAAACACTGTAGAAAGCTAGTTGTTGTGAATTCTCGATAAAATGTTGTTTGGTAAACATTATATGTAGAAGCTGCTTTGGAATATTGATATAGCAATTTTGTGTTTGGTAAAATCAACTGTGAAGTTGCTGTGAGAGGGTAAAATGACAAAAATATATGACACGTGTCATTTCGGAAAGATAACTATTGGTATTTTAAAAATTGTAAGGTCAAAATCAGTTGTAGATAAATTAATCAAAAGCACTTTCTGGAAAAACATCTCCTCCCTTGCTTCCTGAAAACTGGTGTGGGACAGCAGAAATTGTCCAGAAAAACAGAAATTTTAGTTTTACCAAACACACTAAAATTGCTTCTGTTGTCGGAAAGCAGCTGTGCTGGCAGCAGAAACATTCCCAAACTCACCCTTAGTTGGCTAACAATTTCGGATAGAGGTGGGAATGACTAGCTTATAATTCAAATTTGTATTTTTTTTTATCCAAAAACCTGTTTGAGTTTTTTAGTCAAATTTCCTTTCATAAGAAAACATTTAATTGTATTAAAAAGAGTTAAAGTCAACACATCTAGCTTGTATGATGACACAAGTTACCCTAAATGCTAATATTTTGAGCCGTTTCTTTATTTGATACTTACACAACCACCAAAGAAGCCTAATTCCTTCACGGACTGTTGGTTCACAGTTGGTTTTGGCAGTACAATGCAGCCAAGGCTTGGCGGGGAAGGATTGTTTACAGGAGCAGTACTGGCTGAAAGGTGTAAATCTGCTTCCCAACTGAATCATTAATAATTAATATGGGTCAATCTCAATCATCAGGTGTAACTCATTGTTGTTAATATGGGCAGCCATGATTGTGTTTACATTTTCTCTTCAACTTCCACAAGATTAAGTTTGGAAGTGTTCGCGTTTCCTAACAAACTAGTTTTCTTTTTGTTGAGATTTCCTGGCATTGGGTGATTCCCTCTCTTTTGCCTGCTACAACTTTATGGTGTCTACCAAACTGATTATGAGAATGCATTCCTAGACATTGATTCCTGAAAAGCATAATTCTTCTTTGGTATCTCATCTTCTACTTTCAACATATAAGCTGAAGGACACTGAAATGCCCAGCACATTCTGAAATTATGTTCCACTTTTTTCAAGATGTACTGCTACTTCTCATTTTCTTTTTCCTAGCTTTCTTCTGAAATCTGTTCATTTTCAACAAATCCAAATTATCTTCCAAGGTAGGAGGCTGAGCTTAATCACTGTACGCACATCGATACAAATTTCCATTTATTTACCAGGGTGAATGAAAGATGTCCAAAAGTAAACGTGGCAGAGGACTACGGTTTATTCGTTTATAGACCGACCAGTTTTGATCAGCTTGTAAGTAATCACGGGATTCTACAAGAAGATCAGATACCTTTTACTTACAAGGAAGTAAACAATAAGCAAGAAACAGGTAATTTGGCATTAGAAGCCGACTTGATATGAAATTTATAGATTGAGCTTTATTTGAAGGGGTAACAAAACTAATTTCTCCTACATTGGCAAATTCAAGAAATCACATCTGAATAAAGAAACCTGCCCGACAAAAATCACATTCGCAGCCACTTTCAAAGATACACTTATGGATAATATTTGCATTTTGAGTAACAACTTCTCTGAATGCCAAAGCTTCTGCAAGTAAGGCAGATTGGGTGAAGTTTTTCATCCAACCACTATCCACCATAAACCCATAATCATTCCTTACAACCCAGCTAGCAGTCATAGTGAAATTGTCTTGATTCAAGCTAGCATCTATATTGCACTTAACTTTCCCAGCAGTAGGAGCAAACCACTTTCTGTTAAATGGTTGAGAATTCACCAAATCTTTATGAAGCTCCCCCCCTTCTCATCATACATCTTCCCATAAAGAAGGAAGGGAGAACTGATTTGGTTCAAAACAGAAAAAGGATTGATATCAAATCCTTCAAATATCTTCTAATGTAGTCAATAGCTTTATTTCTAATGTAGAAAAATGCAAAATTTTTGAGCCAGGTTTTTTATTTGCTAGGCGGAGACAATTAGGACAATCATTTTATTTTGTTCTTTATTTAAGAAAAAATAATTGTCGAGAACTCTTAAAATCATAAGCTATTTGCATGGACACATGTAATATAAATTGTTGTTTTTTCCCATCGATATTCCATGGCCTTTTATGTCTAGTTTCTGCAAATTCAAATAATTACTTTCTTTGTTTTTAGTATTACCGTACAAGGATCGTCGATGTTAATTATTTATTTCACCTAGCAATCTTTTTTTTTTCTCTTTTTGTTGGCTAACTTACTCGCCAACATGGTCGGGAGTTGTATTCCACGAGGCGACGAATGAGAACCATTTAGTATCTCTCAAGCCATCATCAGATTCTAATGCTTTCGTGGTGTGATAAAGAGTGACAAACTTGTTGATTTCTAGTCCAAAAATGTCTCTTGGCATATACAATTTTCCCCAAAGAATAGTTTATCAGGCCAACCATGAGATTGCTGTTGGATGTTGGAAGAGATTAGGTAGGCTATATGGTGGAAGAGGGAAGTGGTGGAACTTTGAGAGAGAGAAGAATGTAGAACAATTTGATTGATACAAGTAAGAGGATAACAACTAGATATTGTCTAGTACTTTAGATTGAAGTCTTAATAGAAGACTTTATAGGAGAGAGATTTAGGATTCTTTCTAGGACACTTGAAAACTTACTTGGAGAGACTTAATAGAAGACTTACACAATGCTAGACTACAAGTCCCTATTTATAGGGAGTCTAGGAGGATTCTAGATTACGTCATCTAGAGATCACACCACCTAGAAGTATCTAAAGATATTTTGTATGATCATTCTAGTGATGCGCGTTACAATATTATTCTAGACTCTTCTACTACATTACTAACTTATTAAGCTAATAATTCTATTAGCCCCCACTAACTAATACAATAATTACTGGGCTTCAAGACTATACTCATATAATTGTTATGGGCCTCAAATATAAATTGGGCTAAATCAATTTTAGCTTCCAACAATTGCTGGATCACGATCATTATTATCCCAACCGATACAAATTCCTATTTACCGAAGACCTGAGAAAAATGGAAGATGAAGGGGTCGTCCTCCAAAAATAAGCAATCTTGATCAGCTTGTAATCACCGGATTCTACCTGAAGAGATACCTCTTGCTAACACAAGTACATAGTTATAAGCTAGAAACAGGTATATAAGCTCGCATTAGAAGACAACTTGATATGAAATTTATAGATTGAGCTTTGGAGAAGCAGAATTAACTTCTAGAAACGGATATATAAGCTCGCAAATTCAAGAAATCACAGGTGAATAATGAAATCCAATCAAGCTAAATCACATTCAAGCAGCTAGCTAGCAGCGCGTAATATAAAATGTTGTTAAGCAAGATCGACATAGCCTAGAAAAACACGAAGCAATGGTTGCAACAATTTGTTTATGTCCTACTCCTCCTCTTCTTAATTCCAAAACATGACATAGCGGGGTAGTTTGTCAAGAAACTGAAACCAGACTCTCGGTGAAACTCCAAGCAGGTGCAGGAGTAGCATTATAGCGTTGAAGTCCTTTAACCTTAGCTTCCGTTACTACTTCATTGCGATTAGGATCATACAAGATGATATTACAATCCTCCGTTGACTCGGGAGGGCGGCTTAAAATCTCATACAACATGAAATTGCCATTGATACACATTTGATTCATCCTTACTCTTCTAGAGAAGGGTCCAATTGAGAATCTCTTAGTCCAAATGATGGAGCCACTGCCCATCACCCATATGTCGAACGAAGGAAGATCAGGAGAAAATGCCTTTGTATGCCACCGACACAAAGACAAAGCAAGGGAGCCCATGAAATCAATAACATTAATGTCATAGCTATGACGCGGTGTAACTTCTTTCGGCAACACAATTTCTCCAAATGTGTCGTTAGCAGGGTCAAAAGAGATGATGCTCGGATCACGCCCACTGTACTGATCGCCACGAGCTAGCCAATACAAAATCCCATTTACCAACAACCCGCAACTGAACCCGCAACTGAACATGTGTACGTTCTCGGAGATAAGACGGGCCATAGGAGTAGGGTTGATTTGTTTCCAAGAATTAGTACTCATGCTCCAAACTTGAATAAAAAGGGAACAAGTGTCACCTACACCGTGCTTGCCAATCTTAACCAGCTTGTAGTCGCCGGATTTAGCATCGTAAGCAAACCCTAGAGCAGTAGTGTAGTAGTTGGTATGGTTCAACATAAGTGGAGTTTTGGGAATCGACATGTACTTCCTAGTCGCCGGATTACAAACGGTCAGGTTGGTTGGTATGCTTGAGGAGAAAACCAGTAGACCGTTGCATGAACCCACAAGCATCCATAACAACTTATAAGGTGGTATGGAAACTTGAGATTCTCCTAATTCATAAGACGAAGAAGTAGATGACGACAACGACGGCGGAGTACAGACTACTATCCAGCTGAATCCTCCGTTTTCGTCGAGATTCGTCCTCTTCCCAAGGATTATCTTACTTCTACTGTCGCATTGATGACGACTGCCAAGGAGGAGGTGTTTTTTTACAAAACTGGGGGTTTGGATGAGATTGTAACATGATTTGGAGAGAAGCTTACATCGGAGGACGTGCTTCACCGGCAACCTCGTCAATATCTCCTCTATTACGTCCATGTGGTGGTGATCAAGTAACTCTACCACTGTAACCTTCTCTCCTTCTCCTATTGCTCTGGCTGCTGCTGTAGGCCTAGGTCACGATTGAGATCCCACTAATACTACTTTAAACATACCTAGTTAATAAAAGGGGTGCTGATAATTACAGTACAATAATCTGTAATTACAGCACAATTTTTCTTTGAATGACTATTTTGTCCTCGACATTTAATTTTCTATACTATGACGCATTCTTTTCTTTTTCTTTCATCATCTCTCTTCAACTCCTCCACATACCACATCCTCTCTCGCTCTCCCTCCGCCCCCTTCAACCCTATCCGCCTCTCTCTTTCGATCTCCAAGAAGCAATCTACTCTCCTCTCTGCCCTTCTTGATCTCTATATCTTTCTATACCTCTCTCGATGTGCAAGCTTCTTTCGATTTGGATTTGGATTTCGATTTCTAATTGAAGCTATGTGCACAAGTTCGATTTCAGGGGACAAACACATTTTGGGTTCTATTTTAGAGGTCCGGTCTCACCTACAAAAATTGGGATTTGTTTTTGTTCTTGGGTTTGATTTGAGGAGAGAGATGACTGGTTCGAGATACTCAGTGGAGGTTTTGTCTTTGGTTTAATTTTAAGTGAGGTTCAATCTGCTCTCTATTTTGACTTGTAGCTATGCACATGTCGATGTTGGATTTTGGGGGTTAACGTCTTATGGGTTTCACTTCAGAGGTTTCATAGAAAAAGATTGGGTTTAATTTGGTTCTTTGTTTCTGGGATTGTTTTGAAGAGAGAGATGAGTGGTTTGAGATGAAAAACCCTACAGAGGCTTTTGATTTGGCTTAATTTTAAGTGATGTTCATTTGGTGTCGGGTGAATTTCTGAGACCAAGTACTACTGGCTTACAATCTAATCAACCAAGTTTATATTCACTCCTTTTCAATGGAGTAGTTTCTACTTCTACTAATTTTCGATCTTAGAAAGGGTGGTGCATAGGAGCAGAGAAGAGAGGTTCTGGTGGGTGGAGAAGGTGAAGAGAGAGAAGATGAAGGTTTATTTTGTTTTGCAAACCAAAGATGAAGGTTACAGCACAGTATATCATTTAGTATGAAAAATTAACACTGATTTTCCTAAAAAAAAAAAAAACAGTGATAGGCAGAATAGGCATTCAACGAAAAATTGTGCTGTCATTATAAATTGTTGTGCTGTAATTATCAGCACCCTAATAAAAGGCTTAATTACTTAATGGGTACCTCAAATATACCGAAACTAACACATTGCAACCATCATCTCTAAAATAGGCTTATTGCATCCTTTGTTTGTAATAAATCCTACAATTAAAATCCATTCAAACATCACCCATCAATAAATCTTTTAAAAGTCGTATTTATAAGTATTAAAAATGATGACGGTTTCTCTTTTTCCTCTCAAGATGATATTGCTTTAGTTTTTCTTAATCATTTTAAGAACATTATTCTGAACCCACCCCACTTTGACTTAATTAGAAAACCTCTACGGCTCAAATTCTGCTTCAAGTACCCTCTTACATATTAATACATTTCTTTCACCCCAAGACCAAGGTTTTCTCTCCCATCCTTTTTCTGATATTGAAATTAAAGATGCGGTATGTGCCCTTTTAAAGCCTTGCGTCACGACACCTTTCAGCCATTTTTTTTCCAAAAATGGTGGCCCTCTATATCAACCAAAATTACTTCGACTATTCTATCTTTTCTTAATTCATGTCACTTATTGAAAGAGGTTAATAATAGTAACATTGTTTTAAGTATGAAAATTCCAACCCCTCTACAATTAATGACTTTAGATCTATTAGTCTTTGTAATGTCATTTATTGCATTATTTCTATATTTCTGGCTAGCCGTTAAAAGTTGGTCCTTCCTAATATTTATTCTAATAATCAAAATGGTTTCATTACTTCTAGGCTTATCCAGAGTAACATTTATTATTCAAAGAAATTATGCATTCCATTTCTAAGATGACTTTTCCTAACCTTCCTGCTTTTGGTGCCCTTAAGATTGACCTTTCTAAAGCGTTTGATAGACTTAGGTGGGGTTTCAACATGGCCACATTTCACCAATTTCTCTTTCCCGCTTCTTTTATTAATCTAATTATGGAGTGTATCACTACAGTTTTTTATTCTGTTATATATAGTTAATGGATCCCTTTCCACTAGATTCATGCCATCTAGAGGGCTTCGTCAGGGTGATCGTCTCTCATCTTTCATTTTCATCATTTGTGTGGAGGCTTTACCTAGATCTTTTGATAATGCTTGCACCAGTGGTCTACTTTGTGGCTTCCTTTATGGGTCTTCAAGCCCATCTATTTCCCATTTTAATATGCCGACGACAGTATTTTATTTTTTAAAATCCTATTGCCGAATCCACTATTTTTAAAATTTAAGATTCATTTTGCAACCAATCTGTTCAACACATTCATTTTAATAAATTAATAAATCATCGCTTACAGACTTACAGTCTCCCTAACTGTCCTTCCGAACTTTTAGAATCCCTTATTAGTAACCCCAATGTGGTTTTTTCAGACCATGTAGGAACTTACCAGGGGTCTTTGTTCTAAAAATAAAACGGTAATTTAATTGTAGATAAGGTACTTAAAAAGTTTGCTGTTTGAAAATGTCACATGCTTAATAGAATTGGTAGAATTAGTAGAGCTACCCTTATTAAATCCGTGGTTACTTTCTTTTTAGTTTTATCATTTTTCCATCACGCTCTTCTCTGCAAAATTGGTTAGTAGTCTAGCTTTTATCTTTAATAACTTCTTCTTGTCTCGAAATCTTAATGCTAAAACTTTGCCTCCGTTATCTTGGAACTCTCTTTGTTTTGATTGTCAAAAAGCAGGATTAGGCTTCAAAAATGTGAAAGATTTTAATAATTGTCTATTTATTAAAAACTCTTGGAATATTTTAACTAATAATGAGTCCTTAGTGTCAAATTATTTTAACTAATAATGATTCGTTTTGGCTCCACAATGCTCTGTTATCTTGGAACTCTCTTTGTTAAGAAAAGAAATGATTGTCGAGAACGCCTAAAGTCATTAGATATTTTAGGATGCAAGGGTATATGTAATATAAATTGCTGTTTTTTCCCATCGATATTCCATGGCCTTTTATGCTCTTTTAGAGGCTAGTTCTTGCAATAATTTTTTCGGCCTTTCGCTTAACTACAAGCATGTTTACCCAGTTCTAACAACGATTCGGCAAACAAACGGCTTAAGGTCTTGTTAGAGGGAGATATATGAAAACCTAAGGATTTCATGCAAGTTGAAGAGCAAAAGATTCAATATGCTAGAGCAATGAAAGCAGAGCATGTAGCAGTAGTGGGAAATACGAGTTTGCAGCAAAACCTGAGCGTGCATTGATAATTGTAAGCAAAGGGCACGAAGACTAAGCAAAATGTGAACCAACAAAGCTAGGAAACATGAAACCCTATGTTTCACTGAGGTATTAAGATCTCTTAACAGACAAATATAGAACAAATCAAGGAAATAGTCATATCATAGAACAGGCTATGGATTCCCTATAAAGAATGAATGTTCAAGTCCAGTATTAGCAGCAAGATTGAACAGAGCTCGAAACACAGTTTAATGGGCAAAGCGTCAAAGGGAAGTTCCAATTTGACTTGCTAACACAAGTCAGCCACTATTTGCTTCATAGTTACGCTAGCATGCTAATTGAACCCAGTAAAACAATGGAAAGTGTTGTAACAGAACTCCTGTTTCAGAGCTCTGTTACCAGTTTGTTATAACGTGTGGGTATTCGAGCAAGAACGACGTAAGCAAAACAAGAACGAGACATATATTTAACGTGGTTCACTAACGAATTCGTAACGAACCCGCTAGCTAATCCACGGCCAGAACCATATATTTTATTGAGAAGAGAACCCGATTACAATGCACGCCGTGGCCACGACGGCCACGGTGGCAACCCGAAATCCCACCAGACACACTCACTAAAGAATTAAGCTCTAAGCTCACAAAACAAACCGTGTGTGTTCTATTTATTGAGAACCAAAGCACCCTTCTTAAATACTAACTCATGCATGGCGTGGAAGTTTCCAAGTTACTAAAGTAACTTGGTGCCAAAGCACAATGGTCAATATTTGATATTCTGCTACCGAAAATAAAGATTCCACTGCCACCAAAAAAACCACCACCCTAAATAGGAATTATTCCCTATTTATCAAATACCGTTTTGCCGACTTTGATTACAAATCAAACCCCCAACAAATCTCCACCTTGACTTGAATCAACTCAGCAACCCGAAACCTGAACCTGATGCTTCTCTTCTCAAACCCGACCCGGATGCGTCTCTCAGAAACCCGAAACGAGCACGCTTCCCCAGACAAATGTTCCGCAGCTGTATGCGAAACCCGAATCGCGAAATCGTTGCTCCAACTACCATGCGTTCCTGCAACGAATGCGCCAGATGTGGTTGCACTTCCTGAAACAGGAAAAAATGCTCCACCCAGAACTAGACTCGAATACATTCACTGAGAAAGCAGGACCGAATGTATTCCAGATGCGCCCAATTGCACCAGGCAGATGCACCATGACAGAATGCCCAGATGTCATCCAGACCAGATGCACTGATGACGAGTGCCACAAATTTTCATGTCCGCTGCGCCCCGTATGCCTCAGATGCGCCAGATGCTCGCCAGAAACAGATCGCGCCAGATGCGAGCTCAGTGCGTTTCATGGTACACGCTGCAAAACCTGATGC
Source organism: Linanthus parryae (assembly GCA_023055425.1). NCBI lineage: Eukaryota > Viridiplantae > Streptophyta > Magnoliopsida > Ericales > Polemoniaceae > Linanthus > Linanthus parryae. The sequence continues at coordinate 118,098,992 of JALGPY010000004.1, read as the reverse complement.
ACGCCAGAACAAACTCGTGCATAATGCGGGCCAGAACCAGAATCAGATGCGCGTGCCAGAAATCTCACGCGCCAGATGCTCCATGCCGTTGCTCCAACTCCAACGAGTTCCTGCAACGCATGAGCCAGAACCAGATTCAGTTCACACGCCAGATGCTCGGAAGCCGGATTGCGCCTGAACATCAATCGCCAGAACGCCAGATGCGTGTGAACCGCCAGATTCGCGCCAGTACCGAATGCGTGCTGGATTTGCAAGATCCCTTGCACGTCTAATCAGATGCGCGCCAGATTGCTCTGAACGGAGCCCGGATAGTCCCCACCACGGGGCTTCAGATGGTGGGTGTATCTGCTTTCTCTCTCACAAACAGATCGATCTTGATCGCCAAACCAGACATCGTTTTTGGCGGAATCTTGAACCCCTACTCCTGATAGCATGCTCCACCTGAATCGCGAAACCCTAGTTTTGAGTTCCACCAAAACGCGAAACCCTAGCTCTTGGCTCCACCCGGATCTTGGAACCCCGGCTCTGATACCAGTTTGTTAAAACTGGTGATCCCCTAACCTGGCTCTGATACCAGTTTGTTATAACGTGTGGGTATTCAAGCAAGAACGACGTTAGCAAAACAAGAACGAGACAGATATTTAACGTGGTTCACCTCACGAATTCGTAACGAACCCGCTAGCTAATCCACGACCAGAACCAGATATTTTATTGAGAAGAGAACCCGATTACAATGCACGCCGTGGCCACGACGGCCACGGCGACAACCCGAAATCCCACCAGACACACTCACTACAGAATTAAGCTCTAAGCTCACAAAACAAACCGTGTGTGTTCTATTTATTGAGAACCAAAGCACCCTTCTTAAATACTTATCCATGCATGGCGTGGAAGTTTCCAAGTTACTAAAGTAACTTGGTGCCAAAGACCTTCTGCTACCGAAAATAAAGATTCCACTGCCACCAAAAAAACCCACCATCCTAAATAGGAATTATTCCCCATTTCTCAAATACCCGTTTTGCCGACTTTGATTACAAGTCAAACCCCCCAACAGAAAGTGTATCAAACTGATTCCGATATGCATTCCCAAATAATCCTCAGGATCAGAATTTGGTTAACTTGCCATTGGAATTGAGATTGAGCAAAAGAACCAAACAATTACTTTCATTTACCGTAACACTGGAGGAAAGCATAGAATATTTAGCAAATGAAATCCGAAGAAAAAAAAAATAGTTGTAGTCTTGTAGATTCACCAGTTGAGTACTCTACATCACCTTTTAAGGCATGCTGAACTAAAATAACTTGAACTTATGTATACCTCAATCTGCTTGGCCTTGGGGATTTTAATTATCACCTCCATTAATTTGCTTATGTTTCATCCAATTCTCTTGTTCAAATACCGATCAACACTTCTTAATGAAACCTTTAAGGATATGACTCTGGGAATGCCATTTGAATTGTGGTATGTTGTAAACTGAAACGATCTACTTTATGCATACTCAAATGATTACTTCCCTTGGTTTTGGAAAAGACGAAAAAGGCTGTTAAGCATCTAGCTATCTCAATTCCTCCAAAGACTACCTTCTTTTTAATGTTAATCAGAATCCACTCATTGAAATTCCCGGTTTGCCTCGGAACTGAGCCAGTCATGGCTCAAAATCAACTTCCAGATGTTATGCACTTTAGGACAGTTTCTGAAGAGGTCGTTCCGATCTTCACACTCTAAGCCTTAGATGATGCAAGTATCAATATTTGTGACACCTCTATGCTTTGTGCTGACATTAGTAAGCATCTTACCATGAATCAAAGTCCAGATAAACTTAATAACACGATTGTTACATGAGTGATGTGTTGGAAATCAATATCATGTAAGAGTTTTTCATTTCTTTTCGGTTAAGATGCATAGGTGTATGTTTGAAAGATTTTATGAGTGTGAAACATCATCTTTCACTTATGAATTCTTGCTAGAAGAATATCCCAAGACTTCGCTTCATTGAATCGAACCTCTTGTATAGAAAATGCAAGAGGTTTATAGGGTTAGTCAATAGCTTTATCTCTAATTGCACGAATTGTCTCGTTTCATTGAATCAAACCTCTTGTATAGAAAATGTCATAGGGCTTAGTCAATAGCTTTATCTCTAATACAGAAATGCTAATATTTTGAGCTGTATCTTTATTTGGTTCTTACAGAGCCACCTAAGAAGCCAAGGCTTGGCGGGGAAGGATTTTTTACAGGAGCGGTACTGGCTGAAAGCTGTAAAAATTCTTCCCAACTGAATCATTAATCATTAATATGGGTCAATCTCAATCATCAGCTGTAACTCATTGTTGTTAATATGGGCAGCCATGATTGTGTTTACATTTTCTCTTCAACTTCCGCAAGATTAAGTTTGGATGTGTTCGCGTTTCCTAACAAACTAGATTTCTTTTTGTTGAGATTTCCTGGCATTGGGTGATTCCCTCTCTTTTGCCTGCTACAACTTTATGGTGTCTATCAACTGATTATGAGAATGCATTCCTAGATATTAATTCCTGAAAAGCATAATTCCTCTTTGGTATCTCATCTTCTACTTTCAACATATAAGCTGATGGACAACTGAAATGATCATTACATTCTGAATTATGTTCCTCTTTTTTCAAGATATACTGCTACTTCTCATTTTATTTTTCCTAGCTTTCTTCTGAAATCTGTTCATTTTCAACAAATCCAAGTTATCTTCCAAGGCAGGAGGCTGAGCTTAATTACTGTACACAAACCAATACAAATTTTTGATTTATTTACCAGGGAAAATGAATGATGTCCAAAAGTAAACTGGGAATAGGACTAGGGTTTATTCGTTTACAGACCGACCAGTTTTGATCAGGTTGTAAGTAATCACTGTTGTGGAAAATCCACTAAAACAAACAATTTCAGAAAATGGTTAGTATAACAAGATGAATCAAAAAATTTAGAAAATAAATAGAGAAGAAACGGTAAAAGGGATAGAAGAACTTATCGATTCGTATGAATTGACGAGATTGATGGTGTATACTAAGGCGGTCTAGGACCTATCTTTAGGATAGTAATTTCTCCCACTCTACGGTGCAAAATGGGTTGCACGGAAATTCACGTGCACTTTCAACAGAGTTGGTGAAGTGAAATTGACATAGCAAAATATTTCGAAAATCAGTAGAAACATTGCGAGAGGTAAATTTAACTATTGAGTGCAAGAATACTCATATTCATTGGAAAATTTCCTCCTATGGAAGATAGTCTTTGGCCGGGGCACATAAACAGAAAGATTGTGAGTAGTATATTATTTCCGGTAAGTTTTTCTCATCTTTTTAAATGTTGATTTTGACTGCCCACGAACTTAGCGTTCCCCTACTCTACCATTGTGGGGGATTTAGTGCATCTCAAAATCAGTAAGAAATGTTATGGCCAGTTTTTATCACTTTGTGGTAACTGCCAAGAAATGACTTGGTAACTGTTGCCATGGAGTTGGCAATTGGCATTCCCTTCTAGTAACGGAAGTGGCGCCAAAGAAGTTGGGGATGCATACATTGATTATTTGCTCGTGTACATATTCCTTTTTACTGTAACAATGATGTGTACTTGTGAAGATACATCAATTCATTTTGTTTGTTGGGGGCTTCTGTCAAAGATTGTTAACCAGACACATGCTTTAAGTGGTTTGAACTTTGATAAACTCAGATTTTTTCTATAAGATTTTAAATCTTTCTCTATGGTGTTATCAACGGTCAGATGAATTTCAAAAAAAAAAAAAACAGTCAGATGATTGTTTGGTGATATAATTACCAAACAGTTGGGTTAATTGGGTTTTTAATTTGTCTTGTTCTTGAAGAGTTGTGTCATTTACTTTATTTACAAGCGATGTTCTCTTAAAGTACTTCTGGTGAAGTAACTGTAAATTTGATGTGCACATCAGCACTTTGTATAACTATTTTACTAATTAATTTTATTTGAGCAATGTTAGACCTTGTGCAGGAAAATACTCGTTGGAAAGAGGTTTGCCAAATACATTTTCTATGATGGATAGAAAAATATGGCGATTTAAATGGAGCTTACAACGATGTAAGAAAATTATGCAGCCGTTAAAAGGTTTTTATTCAAGGAAAATGCAAAAATTAGAACTTTTCATTTTCTTATACTAACCGGGTGTTGATTATTGTTGTGTTGTTATATTGTGTTGCTAACTTTGTTTTGTGGATTTTACAGATGTAATAGTAAACTTTGAGAAAATATCAGCCATGAAAAGCAAAAGGTGAGAGACTTGAGCAAGTTCCAAGTGTTTATATGAAAAGTCACTGACGAGGAATGTCTACTTTCGTCAAGGATGAAAAACCTTACAAATTCATGTTATTCTATAAGCGTGTTGTCATTGACTCAAGTAAAAGGTAATGTGTGCAACAATTAATTTTGCATATGGGTAAGGAATCCCCACAAAATGGGATGTGTCATTTGCGACATATTGTCATGACAATTGAGACATTATGAGTGAAGTACCAACCAACTATTATTTGGTTGATGAACTTTAAAGTCATGGGAGATATGGTGCTATTACCGATCAATAGAGGTGTCTAAATTGAAACCTGCCTCATCATGATGATGTCGGTCATTACTGAAAATCATATGCATGGAGGTTCAAGGGCAATTCAATTAAACGACAACCCGCAGAATGTGAGTTTGAGACTCCATTCTCAGTGCATTGCATTATTTAAGGAATAGTGGGGGTACAAACTTCTTACTAAGAAATGAATGTTATTCCTTCAAAGTCCCGTATCTGACTAGTGCACTGTTTATCCACAACAATATTAGTAGGTTGGACGCAATGTCCTTAACAGAACTCATAGCCTTTATAGTGGAGCGATTTAGCGGTTGTGGACGCTTTAGATGAGCCTGCCTTTGCAAGTAAGAAAGTGAGGGCCGCTTTCTAGGGGTAACCGGTAAGACCCTGAGAGTACTTGCTAAGACCGATTCAGCGCAAGACTCATTAATAAAGCGCTGCCTCTTGAAGAATTAGGACCCGGTACCTACGTGAATAGTTTCTTACTATCCTCACGGATATAAGTCTCTACTCAAACCATGTTCAAGGCCCAATCCACCATTGGCGATACATGGTACTATACCCGATCATTGTTTTCAGCGTCTTCGCTTTTTCTCATTTTCGAATCTAATAGTTTTAGAACTTTTAGTGGGGGATTGTTGTATAAAAGTTTCAAAATATTATTTTTGTGTTTAAATTTAAATACGTGACTTTTTCTGAAAAGTTGTCTTCTTTCAAATAGTTGTAACTTATACAACAATTGCGTTTTTTCATAGTGTCTTTTCCTAATAGGTGTTGGTTCCTATAAATACAAGAATGTCTTTTGTGTCAAACGAAGTTTCAGATTTGTGTCTCTCTTTCTTTACATGTCCGGGTTGGGTTCTAATTTAGGAGAAGACAAGAAGTGAAATTTTGCTTCTTCTCCACCGTGGTAGGCATTGTATCGGTGGGTAGCATTTCAGTGTATCCCATTTTGCACCGAATAGTGGGGAAAATTACTATCCTAAAGATAGTTCTTGGACCGCCTTAGCCTACACAATTCATCTCTCGTCTCCTACAATTCGATAAGTTTTCCTATCTCTTTCATCCTTCTTCTCTACTTTATTTTTGAGTTTTTCGATTCATCTTTTTGTACTAACAAAATTCTGAAATTGTTTGTGTTTAGTGGATTTTCCACAACAATCACGGGATTCTACAGGAAGATCAGATACCTTTTACTAACAAGGAAGTAAACAATAAGCAAGAAACAGGTAATCTGGCATTAGAAGCTGACTTGATATGAAATTTATAGATTGAGCTTAATTTGAAGGGGTAACAAAACTAATTTCTACTACATTGGCAAATTCAAGAAATCACATCTGAATAAAGAAACCCGATCAAGCTAAATTAATCACATTCAAGCAACCAACCAGCAATGCGGCAAATCAAACTGAAACCAGGCTCTCAGTCAAACTCCAAGCAGTAGCAAGAGTACTATAAGTTTCAAGTCCTTTAACTGTATCTTCTATTACAGCTTTACTACGATGAGGATCGCACAATATAATCTTACAATTCTCCGTTGGCCCCGAAGGCCAGTGTAAACATCCATACAAGACGAAATTGCCATTGATGCACATTTGAGCCGTCCTTAGTCCTCTGGGGAACGGTCCAATTGAGAATCTCTTAGTCCATGTGGAGCCACCACCCAATACCCATATGTCGATAAACTTGTCACGCCGCGAACAAGACAAAGCAAGGGAGCCAATGAAATCAATAATATTAATCCCATAGATATCATCATGCCGTGCAGCTTCCTTTGGTAATGCAATTTCTCCAAACTTGTCGTTAGTCGGATCGAAAGAGAGGATGGTTGCATCACGCCAGAGTAGGGTTTGATCGTGCCCTCTGTAATCTTCGCCACGTACAAACCAATATAGAATCCCATTTACCAAAAGCCTGTAACAACATCGGAAAGAGAGTCTGTTCTCGGAGATGAGACGGGGCATAGGAGAAGGGTTGATTTGTTTCCAAGAATTAGATTTCATGCTCCAAACTTGAAACAAACCCGAATCGGTGCCGCAAATATTAGTGTAATGACCAATCCTGATCAGCTTGTAGTCGTCTTATTCAGCATCGTAAACAAACCCAAGAGCATTTCTGTAGAGTTCGATGTTGTTCGACTTCAACATGTGTTCCAGTGGAGGTTCGGGGACCGTCGTGTACTTCCTAGTCGCAGGATTACAAACTGCCAGGTTGTCCACAAAGCCGCCGGCCAAAAAAACTAGCAAACCATTGCAGGAAAGCGACAAGTATCCTGAACAAATCAGGTTGTGTGTAAAGTTGAGATTCTCTTGCTTCTGAAGAGGAGAGACAGGTTATAGGCTATCCAGCTAAATCCGTTGTCGTCGATATTCTTCTTCGTCCCAACGATTATGGTCTTTCTACTGTCGGATTGTTGACGAAGGAGGAGGTGTTTTTTGATAAAAGTTGGGGGTTTCCATGAGATCATAGCAGGGTTTGGAGAGAAGCTTACATCGGAGGACGTGCTTCACGGGCAACCTCGCTAAGATCTCCTCAATTGCGTCCATTATCAAGCAACTCTTTATTACTGCTGCTGATGAATGAAATGAAATACTGAACAAATGGGAAAGCTACTGTTTGTTATATATAAGGTTTACTAGTGTACAGCCAAGCATTATGGCTACAAATTCGGCTGAAGATCAGGAAGGTTTAGTGCCATTGTTAAACTATGAGTCCCATACCGTATTTTATGTTATTATTAGGATTTTATGTATTTTCATTTCTACCCCAGTATTTAGTAGTATTTAGTATCTATCATTAAGTTGTAATTGGCCAGGTGTCCTTCTCTAATTGGCTGGTTGTGTCCTGCCGTTAGTGAGGTCATATAAAGCCTCGGTGTGGTTTTCTTTGCTGGTAAGAAATGGATTGAAAGCTTCTTCAGCTGAAACTTTCCCTTCTCTTCTTCTTCTTCTTCATTCTCCATTTCTGAGTTTTGAGCTTGAATCAACATGGTATCAGAGCCAGGTTGCTCTTAAAGATCGATCTACTTCAAGCTCTCCTCCAATTTCTGCGTGACCTAGTTTATTTCTGGGTCACAGATCTGCTTCTTCTTCTAATTGCTTCAAATGACGACCACGCCACCGATGAACACAGCTGATGCTGTTTTCGGTGTTAATGGAGGTATAAATCCTTCTTCTCCTTATTTTCTGTCGCCCTCTGATAATCCAGGTCATTTACTTGTCTCTCAGACACTTACTGGACCAAATTATTATCCATGGAAAAGATCCATGAATGTCGCCTTAGATGCGAAGAATAAATTGGGATTTGTTGATGGTTCTATACCGAAACCAGACCCTAATTCAGAATATGCACAAATCTGGAGAAGATGCGATAGTATGGTTATTTCCTGGCTATTGAATTCTATCTCTCCAGATATTGCTGCAAGTGTGGTTTATAGAACTACTTCTAGGGAGATCTGGGTTGACCTTTTAGAACGATTTTCTCAAGGCAATAAGCCCAGAATTTATCAATTATCAACTATGATTTCTGATTTGAAACAAGGTGATATGAGTGTTACTGTGTATTACACTAAACTCAGAACCTTATGGGAGGAATTGATGAATTACAAATGCCTTCCCAGCTGTACTTGTGGTCATCTTACTGCATTTGCAGAGTTACAAGAAGAAGAAAGAACCATGAAGTTCTTGATGGGTCTAAATGACCAATACTCAGCAGTGAGAGAGCAAATACTTCTTATGGAACCTACACCTTCTTTGAATCATGTTTTTTCTAAAGTTATTCAACATGAAAATCAAATGGCACTTAGTGCTGGTTATCATGGAATTTTGCCTAATCCTAATATGGGAATGGCTGTCTCTAGTTCTGAGACTCATAAGATCAATTATGCTCAGCAAGGAAGTAATTTCAAGCACAGTTCTAAGAGTAAGCTGAGTTGTACTTACTGTAATGGAACTGGACATACAAGAGAGAAGTGCTGGAAGCTTCATGGCTATCCAGCCAATTATAAACCTAAGGTGAGAAATAATGTCACTGCTGCAGTGGCTATTTCACCAGAAAAAGGGGTTTCTATGTACAATTCTGTGGAATTCACACCTGCTCAGTGTCAGCAAATTGCCTCTTTAATCAGTTCTCAACTTCAACTCCAAGGAATCAAGCCTTCTAATGTGAGTGAAGTGGGATCAGTAAGTCCCTATGAAGGAACTTCTTTGCATCATTATGATAATCCATTAATTGGAAAGCATGAATCATCAAACAGCAGTAGCACACATTTTCTGGGTGGAGTTTTTAGCACAATGACTATACACACAGCACTTTCTAGTTCTTCTCTGGCTGCAAATCCTTGGATTATTGACACAGGTGCCACTGATCACATATGTTCACAGCTTCACTTGCTACAAGGAGTTACTGCTGTCAAAAATGTGTCAGTTCATTTGCCTAATGGAAAGACTGTGAGTGTTTCTCATATTGGCTCAGTTATTGTCAATGATTCTCTCAAACTTGAGAAAGTTCTTTGTGTCCCTGACTTCAAGTTCAATTTGATTTCCATCTCACAACTCACTGCTACTGGACAATGCAGTTTTATTTGTGAAAATGATAAGTGTTCTATTTATGACAGTCTATCTAACACAGTGCTTGCTACTGGATCTAAGAGAGATGGCTTATATATACTCAGTAATTCTTCTCAAATTTCAGCAAATTTATTACACACACCAAGTCCCACATCTGCAAGTGACTTATGGCACATGAGGCTTGGTCATCCTTCTTATAGGAAGATGAATCAGCTTTCTTCCATTCTAAAGTGTGGTACTATTCAGGGTGATACATGTTGTACTGTTTGTCCTCTGGCCAAGCAGAAAAGACTTAAGTTTCCAAAGAAGAATGGAATTTCTTCTATTATTTTTGAGCTGATTCACTGTGACACTTGGGGTCCCTACAACACTCCTACTCATGATGGTTTCAAATTCTTCCTTACTATTGTTGATGATGCCTCAAGATCAACTTGGATTTATCTCCTAAAATGCAAGTCAGAAGTGCAGTCAGCCATCCCCAATTTCTGTCACTTTGTGGAAACACAATTCAATGCTAAAGTGAAGAAAATAAGGAGTGATCAAGCTCCTGAGTTGGCACTCAAAGATTTCTGTAGTCTCAAAGGCATAATGCATGAGTTTAGCTGCATTGCTACCCCAGAACAGAACTCTATAGTTGAAAGAAAACATCAGCATCTTCTAGCAGTTGCCAGGGCTTTGAAGATTCAATCAAACTTACCTGTTAGATTCTGGGGAGAATGTGTTCTCACTGCTGCACACCTCATCAACAGACTACCTTCTCCCAGATTGAAAAATCAATCCCCATATCAGAAAGTTTATGGTAAGATACCTGATTATTCACTTCTTAAAACCTTTGGCTGCTTATGTTACACATCTACCCTGAGTCATGGTAGAGTGAAATTTGATCATAGAGCTGTCAAGTGTGTTTTCTTGGGATATGTTTTTGGAATCAAAGGATACAAATTTTTTGATCTTCTTAATCAGAAAATTTTGATATCTAGAGATATTACATTTCATGAAAATATGTTCCCTTATATGGATGCTCCTACATACATTCATACTCACACTCCTCATTGCATCCCTCATTCTGTTGATGATTTTCTTGTTTCACCTACATCTCCTATGTCTGCTACCCCCATTCACTCACCACCACCAATAGCTTCTCCACCACAAATGTTACCACCTACTAATGTCCCTTCACCAGTATTGAATCCTACTAGGACATCAAGTAGAGTGTCAAAGCCACCTTCACATTTGAAAGATTTTGTTCTCACCAAACCCAGATCAAAGAGAATTTTACTTTCTTCCTCAAATACAAACACCATCTGTCCTATAGAGCCACTTAAATATGATGAAGCTTCTCAATTTGATGAATGGAAAATTGCTGTTAGCAATGAACTTCAAGCTCTTGAGCTTAATGGTACCTGGGATATAGTCTCAGCTCCAAACAATCAGAAAATAGTTGGATGCAAATGGGTTTTTAAAACCAAATACAAGGCAGATGGCACTCTAGAAAGACACAAGGCAAGACTAGTGGCAAAAGGGTACACTCAAACTGAAGGAATTGACTACTCTGAGACATTTTCTCCAGTGGCAAAGTTGCCTACATTAAAATGTGTTTTGGCACTTGCTATAATGCATGGGTGGTATATAGTTCAAATGGATGTTAATAATGCCTTTCTTCATGGAGAACTCTCTGAACAGGTTTATATGAAGCTCCCAGAAGGCTATTCAGCTCCTAAAAACATCAGAAATCCAGTTTGTCTACTCAAGAAGGCTCTGTATGGATTGAAACAAGCTTCAAGACAATGGTTTTCAAAGTTTTCTGGTACTCTTCTGCAGCTTGGTTTCTTACAATGCAGGAGTGATTATACTTTGTTTTTGAAGAACAATAGTAGTAGTTTTCTTCTACTATTGTTATATGTTGATGATATACTACTGGTTGGTAATCACAAAGCTGAGATAAATTCTTTCAAAGTTTTGCTGGATGAGAGGTTTAAACTCAAAGATCTTGGAGATCTGCATTATTTTCTGGGTTTTGAATTTTGCAGAACTGTTTCTGGGTTGTTCATGAGTCAGCAAAATTTTGCTCATGGTATTCTACAAGAATTTGGTTTTCTGGATTGTAAGCCCACTTCTTCACCAATGCTACCTAGTTGCCATCTTAGTGCAGTCTCAGGTGAAGCATTGACAGAAGAAGGTGCCACAAAATACAGGAAATTAGTTGGCAAACTCCTCTATTTATGCAACTCCAGGCCTGATCTAACATATTCAGTGCACAAGCTCTCTCAATACATATCTGAACCAACTATTGAACACCAGCTTGCCCTCCATTATGTGCTCAGATATTTGAGAGGGACAATTGATCTTGGTCTTTGTTTTTCAAGCACTAAAGACCTTCATATCATAGCCTACTCTGATTCTGATTGGGGAGGTTGTCTTGACACCAGAAGATCCACCACTGGATACCTGATTTTTCTGGGAAAATCTCTCATCTCATGGAAATCAAAGAAACAGAAAGTTGTGTCTCATAGTTCTGCTGAAGCTGAGTATAGAGGGCTCTGTTCAACTGCTTGTGAACTTCAGTGGGTACTCTCTTTACTTCAAGAACTGCATATCCATCTTTCTGATCCTCCCAGCTTATTTTGTGATAGCAGCTCAGCTATTCATATAGCTAGCAATCCTATCTTTCATGAACGCACTAAGCACATAGAGATGGATTGTCACTCTGTCAGAGACCTTGTTCAAGCCAAGACAATTCAGCTCAGCCATGTTCCAGGACCTCTCCAGCTTGCAGACTTTCTCACCAAGGCTCTTTCAGCTCCTGTGTTTCAAAGTTTGATCAGCAAGTTGGCAGTTCTGGTTAAGCCCTGTCCAACTTGAGGGGGGGTGTTAAACTATGAGTCCCATACCGTATTTTATGTTATTATTAGGATTTTATGTATTTTCATTTCTACCCCAGTATTTAGTAGTATTTAGTATCTATCATTAAGTTGTAATTGGCCAGGTGTCCTTCTCTAATTGGCTGGTTGTGTCCTGCCGTTAGTGAGGTCATATAAAGCCTCGGTGTGGTTTTCTTTGCTGGTAAGAAATGGATTGAAAGCTTCTTCAGCTGAAACTTTCCCTTCTCTTCTTCTTCTTCTTCATTCTCCATTTCTGAGTTTTGAGCTTGAATCAACAGCCATATTTATGGCTACAATCATATAGGATGAAGATAATCTGGGAAGACCTACAATCATGGAATAGGTTTGACTTGCTGAAGGAAGACCTACAATCATGGAATAGGTTTGACTTGCTGAAGGATATTCTAGCGGGTTGGAGTAATCCCCCCGATGTTGGTAGTTATCGTGTTGAGAGCCCAATTTTTATTATTTTTCTTAACTAGGTAATTGCCCGTGTCCGAGGGCACTACAAAAAAAACTCTAGTATATGCATGCGAAAACTTAGTAAAACTGTCATTTTACATAACGTATTTATTAGTTACACCAAGTCAATGTACAAACATGAAATTAGAACCGAACATAAAGAAAAATTGTCATTTGGCCAAAACTAAAAATGGAAGAGAACTACACCGAGAACTTCCATAAAAGGAAAACTACACCGAGTACGTACACTATAGACAGAAGAGAATAACTTTATCAAGTACATGAATTGTGAAACCCTCCTCTCATTTCTTGGCCCCATCAACGCTCATTCGATTTTTTCAAGATTGGCTCTGATGTTCTTCTTTGTTCGCAAGCTATCATAGTAAACAAAAGAATATTACATTTGAAGTCTATACGTTTAAAGTGGAAAAAAATAATGGCAGGGAAGTTGAAAGAATTAAGATACTAACATTGTCTAAAATAAGCACATTTTCAGGTTTCTTATTGCCCACATCTGACCAAAAAAGTGCCAGGGATTTTCCGACAACTCAAGGATCCGAAAAACTTTTGAGTCATTAATCTAAGTGTATATGTAGTCATGACCTACATATTAGATCCAAACATCAGAAACTACCAATGAATCATGAACCGTCCGGTACAAATTATCAATCCCTAGTCCTACTCGTTACGCATCCTAAGATCATATAGCTCCACAAAGTAACCAACACTAAAGCTCATATAAACTCTTGCCCAATGCCACTACAAAAAATTTAAAGGAATGCTTATCTAAATCTCTAAGGTGGCTACTTGTGTAATTGTATATCTATCAAAGAACACACTACATAAAAGATACGACTATTGCGAGTAAGCAAATACAATAATCACCGAATAATAATCATTAAGAGCATGATCTTAACTCCCAAGTGAATTGTTATGATCTGGACCTAGCTTGAGAACGATGAAAAACGATGACACGAGAACACAAATATTAACGTGGTTCACTAGTTATTAGCTAGCTACCTCCAAGACCAAAACCCCGATTTTATTAGAGAGAAACGCATCCGAATTACAACCACTCGACACACTAATAAAGCGATCAGCCCTATGCTAATAACTCTCTGTTACCCTCTGTGTGTTGTGTGTCTATTATTGTCAATGGTTGTAGCCCCTTTTATACACCTGTAAAATGGGGCGATGGAATTTTCCATAAGACCAAACCACCCACCGCCTCAACATGTTGCCATAAATGTATTTGACTTTTCTTTTTCGTTGCTGACCAATCAATTCAAGACACTAACAAATCTCCACCTTGTCTTGAATCATTTCAGCAACCCGAACCTGAACCGATGCTTCTCTCCAATAATCAACCCCAAACGTTTCACAGCTGTATGTGAAACTCTCACGTCACAAGTTGCTCAAACTTCGCCAAGTTCCTTCAACGAGTGCCCCCAGCGATGCTCCAACTCCCGTCTAGTTCCTGCAATCAAACCCTATAGATGCTCCAACTACGGCCGAGTTCCTGCAATCGAAGCCCCTGTTTGTTGTTCCAACTCCCACTGAGTTCCTACAACAAAGTCGTTTGTTGTTCCGACTCCCACCGAGTCCCTACAACAAAACTCCCAAACACGTTGCTCCAATTCCCGCTGAATTCCTGCAACGTTTGCGAGATTGCTCAAATTTCCACCGAATTCCTGCAATATTGCCCCCTTGCGCGCCTCATACACGCCCCCTTGCACATCTCACAGGTGTTGTGTCCCTCGTCAGAGAATCCCCCATGCCAAATCCGCCTCCTCGTCAAGAGAACGGATTCCATGCCCCCCAACGGGGCCTAGAGGACGTAGTTGATCTCGGAAGCTGTTGCATCTACAGCCAGATCTGCTGATGCCTTCTTCGGACACTCCCTCTTCCAGTGACCCCTCTCTTTGCACAGTGCACAGACGTATTTTGGAAATTTAGAACCCTTGTTCTTTCTATTACCATAACCCTCTTTGGACACCATGAATGCGCCCGAACCCGGAACGTCGCACTCCCCATACGCGGCCCTGCGCCGCATGTCCCTTATGTGAAGAGCAAATCTCACCTCCTCCAACGTGAGAGTCTCTTTGCCAGTAAAACCGATATTGATTGTTGAATAAATGTGCTCAATGTATTAAACAACTCTAGTTCACTTTATAACAACTATTTATTGTAAAATTTCATTACCCAAGTTATTTTTATATATCTAAATAATAATCAGAAGTTTAGAAATCAACTTTAAATCCAAATTTCATATCTTTAATTTCACATATATATATGTATCTACATACATATACACACACACACACACACACACACACACTTATGTAAATAACATTTCGTTAAAAGACAATAACAAACACCTCCTTCAAAAATTAATGGTTTCAGATGACACAATACATAGCCACATATTTTTTGATTGTGCACCAAGTACCCCTCTCTACTTACACCCAGTTTATATAAAAGACACTTTCACCCCCTTAACAAATTCATCGATCAAAGCATGGATTCGCGACTCAAGTAGTGATTTTGATTGCGTAAAACGATTAATTAGAGGATTTAGAGTGTACCCACACCAAAAATCGCTGAAAACGGTCAAGAACTGCGTCGGTTCGAGCTCGCCGTCGAGGTCGCCGGAGATGATGCTTCGCCGTTCCTTCCCCGATCAGTTCTGGGCTCGGCTGAGGTCTCCTACAGCCTCGTCGGACCTTATAGTGTCAAGGGAGATGGATGGGTGGAGGTGGGTGTCTCTGTTTTGTGTTGGAGGAAGAGTTCGCCGGAAAAAATGGTGGACGGCGGCGTGGGCTTCGGCTTCTATTGCTGCTGCCTCTCTGCTGCCTTGTCTTCCTATTAGGTCGCTAGAAATTGGGGAGTAAGGCAGAGAATCGAGGTGGAAAATAGAGAGAGAAACAGGTGGTGGTGGTGGTGATTGTTCCTCGATGGGTTTCCCGTCGGGGCTTTCCGGCGGTGGTGGTGGCGTGGCCTAAGGCCACTGCTGCTGTGGATTCTACTGGACAGAGAGGGAAGGCAGGGGCAGAGAGAGAGGGAGAGAGAGTGAGCTATGGTGTTGGGGGTGGAGATGGTCTCGGGGTGGTGGTGGTGCCGAAGAAGAGAAGGAGAAGAGGGAGTATAAGAAGGAATGAAAGGAAGGAGGAGAAAATTTTCTGGGAACTGTGCTGCAGATTGTTGAAGGATGTGAAAAAAAATCATTGTTTTTCTTCTTATTTTTTTTTATTTAATTACTAATAAGGATTTGAGCTTTTAACAACTACAACTTCTACCCCAGCTTTATTAGCAAATGCTTTTTGAAACGACAACCGCCTCCCCTCTTGCTAAAAATTTCGAAAATTAACTTATAAACGTTACGAAAAAGTCATCAATTACTCGTATACTAAAAACGGGGTATTACACCCTATCTTAACTAGCATATACTTTATTAAGCTACACATATCCCCCTTTGCCATATAATTCATAAAACTATATTCCTAAGCTTACAAATAGTTACCAAACTACCCGTATATTAAAAACGGGGTATTACAAATGGGACGGTACTCACCAGGAGTCCTAGGCTGCTTAGTCTTTGGAATCAGTGCAATAATTGTGGTTAAACTCACTTAGATCCGCTACCTTATTGAGAATGTTTAGGATTGTGTTCGTCACTTCTTCCTTGACTATTTCCCAATATTTCTGAAAGAAACCTGCATTGAAACCGTCACAACCGGGGGCTTTGTCCGGAGCCATTTAAAACAGAACGGTCTTGACTTCATCAGCAGAATAATCCATCTCCATCAACTCTTTGTCTTCATCAGAAATTTTACTATCAACCACGTTCAACATAGCTTCTATGTCTTCTCTGTTAGGTCTGATCGAAGTAAAAATATCTGAAAAATGAGATTCAAGAATTTTAGTTACTTGATCAGGATCCGTAATCCAATTGCCATTCACATCTTCAATAATATGAAGAAAAATGGACGAGACATTCAAAATCGTTATTACTAATATTACAAATGGTATTATGTATCACAAAATATATAAAAGCATGAGCATATTACAGCTTCATTTAGACTAAATGATAAAAATACACAAGTTCTAAAGGTTCTTGTAATAGCTCATATAGTTCTGCAATTATAAGACATCTAATTCATAACATTCCCATGTGAGATAGGATGTCACACCTACGGTGTTTTAAATATCCAAAGCCGAACCACATAAAAAGTACTTCCTCAGTTTCTTCTCTTTCTCTACGTTTTGATTTTTGTCACTATTCATGGGACCACTTTGACCCGGTGATTTGGATAGTAAAACGATCTAATATTTTGACAATTTTTTCATGGTATTATAGAGTAAAAGTTGTTCTCTAACATGATGAAAAAATTATCAAAAAATTGTATCGTTTTGCGATCCAAATCACCCGATCAAAAGTGACCCAAATACGAGTCAAAAAGTCAAAGTGTAGAGAAAGAGAAGAAACGGAGAAAGTAATCAGTAAAAACTTAGTAATAAAACATACGGCATCATGTCAACAGGTTATTGGGCACCACGACTATATGTCAACAATGACGAGATATTTTTTTATAGGTAAACAGTAAACATTCTCGATTAACTATTATGTTTGGTTGGGGCATAGACTCGGGCAACTAGCAGGTACTGTGTAGACAATAGGTTCATAATGTAATCACAAATGGTACATTCTAGGTCTGTTAAGCCCATTTCTACCGAGTATAAAGTCTTAAGTGTAACACCCCCATCTTAGAGTGTTGGAGAATTACACTTAGATCCCCCAGACTCTCCGAAGATGTTATCCGCTAAGTACGGAAATGCTCAGCAAGGAATTAAATCCTAACGTTTATGTTACAAGACATAATTAAAGAAATTGGAATTTAAAAGAAGCTTACTATTATAGCTTATAAATACCGGCGTGACAATCCTCTAAGTGATGACCTATCTCCCGAACTCCCGCGTACTCAGCTGCCAAGTATAGAAGGTAGTGATGTCACGACATCAGTTTATATCACCAAGATAGACTTCGTAATGAAATATGCATACTTTGAAACATAACATGTACTTGTAACACTTATGACCAGTAACCTGACCCACGTCAGATAGTAAGGAAACGTTAAACTAATAATTCAAATTATCCAATAACACAGTTACGAAAAATTCATTTTCTTTTCCCCATTCCCGTACCATGCACCCATTAATTCACCAAAACGAACTAGACCTTAAGTGTGCACAGCCTACTGGATCGTCATTCCAGAGGGTAGTACTAGTTGCCTACAAGTCGGGAGTTGGCAATGTACCGACTGAGCCCGTAGGCCATGTCTAAATCCCGAAGAACGGGTCCCATAGTTGTGTTAAGCCCGTTGACTGGGTCCCACAAATGTATCAAGCCCGTAGTCCGGGTCCCATAATATTTGACCATACAAGGGTCTAGGGTACATGAATCAGTTCTTGAATAAGTATTCTCAAACAATTATGACCAAAACTGATACTTACCTGATTCATGTGTATTTATATAAATTTCCAAGATCAGCCTTTCTATTATACTATGAGTTTCGTATCTCCTACTCATATGGACATGCATACATCCAATCTAGTATACTTCAATAGTAAATAAACATTCTATGCTTGCCTGATAGCCTGCCTGGTACTCTTGACCAGTGATGCTGATTTTCTATGCCGACAACCTCTGCACATACAAGTGTATAGTACACATCATTATTAGAGATCTATAATGCATATACAAGTGTCTTGCTAGCTACGTAGCCCATAATGACTATTTTGCCCATGAAGTCTCAATTTTACAAGTACAGTCTCTGACTGTTCCTGAATTCCCCCAGTCACGCCTAATTGGACAGTCTCGTAGGCTATTAAGTCTCCAAATTGTCTACTCAAGATTGTTTCTCAAGTTCTGATTATTTACACTCAAGTCTCTGAAGTTTAATTAAATTTCACTTTTGCCTCTGGCTGGGCCCGAGTTTCCCAATTAAGTCATATTAAGCTTAACAGTATGAAATCATCATTTTTAACACCGTCAAATTGTCTTAGAATTGAAAAACTACAAATTTTAGTTATTTGCACATATGCCTCTGAAGTTTAAAAAAACTGCAGAAATGCCCATGTAGTTGACTTGGTCAACTGTAACCCAAGATAGCCTAATATGACTCAAATTATCCATATTGGAAATGTTGATAGCTCTAAAACACCAATTTAGTTTTGATACAACTTTAATTGAAATTATAATTTTGCCACTCCCTTACAATTTTGGTGAAACAGTATTCCCAATAGGTCAATCTTGGTGAAACTTAACAGTTAGACTCAGAATAGCAATTTGGGAAACTTTTCTCAATGATATGAAGTCCAGAAAGATCATTCTGATCAACAAGTTAAAAGTCAGAGTCTGAGTGGAATTTGCACAAACAGTCCACTTAAGAGCATCTTCCACAGTGCTCCAAATCCTATATTTGATGGTGATATTTGGTGTTTCCGATGTCCCACAACAAATCACCAAATCATCAAATCACCAAAAATATGGTGATTTATTTAGGCCTCCCACAGCCGTTAACCAAGAAAAACACCAAATCATCAAATCCTATATTTGATGTAGCTTTTGTTAAATGGTGAAGTGCTTCTCCTACAGTACCCCCAAATCCTATCCTATATCACCAAATTCTATTTTACCATCAAATTTGATGACGAAAATAGGATTTGGTGTAATCTACACCAAATTTGTAACTGTGTTTAGTGCATGTTTTTAAATTACTTTTATATAATTGGAAACATAATGTCATATTTTACAAATGATTAGTGCTAAACATTATTTTTGACGACCAATATAAGTAATCTTAGTAAAAAAATAAAATATAAACAAAAATGAATGCATTATTAATAAACTCTGAAAAATAAAAGTAGATCATATTATTAGCATGAAAATAAAATACATATTCAAACTAACAAAATGAGGAAAGCATAATGAAGAACAAAGTAACATAATAATGGAACGCGTCATGTCTGCGTGAAATCTAGATGAAATCCTCGTTTTGATAGCTAAAATGTAAGGACTATAATGCTGGTTATTATATAGCTTATGGAATTTATCCGAAATGGTCTACTTTAGAACAATATATCCGTACACCATGAAGCTTACGCAAGGACAATGAGCAGGGATTTGAAGTTCTCCATGCTTGATTTGCAATTGTTAGAGGAGCCACTCAGTTTTGGAAGAAAAATGACATTCACGAGATCACGTTAGCATGCATTATCATGCACAATATGATAGTCGAAGAGGAACGTATCGAGTATCTCAACACCTACACTTTTAATGCTTCTCATATTCCCATAGATCTTGATTATGAAAGTTCACAATCTGTATGCATGCTGAGGTTACAAGGGATATCACTAATTCAACATTTATTCAATTTCTAGATCGACATCGAGACTTGATAAACCAAGAAGCTCATAACGGACTAGAAGAAGACTTATTCCACACTTATGGGATATTCATAGTCAAACAGATTAGACTGCTCAACTAGATTTTTTTAAGTGTAATTTAATCATTTTACAATTTCGTGTAATATTATTTTAGTAACTTTTATTTTTTTTATTTTCATAGTTATAGAATTCATGATTTGGTGATAAATTTGATGATTTGTTGTGGGAGGTCAAAAATACCTTTCTTTAAATTTAATGAAATGGTGAAATAATTTTCTGATGTAAAAATTTGGTGAAAGCAGTGGGAGACCAAAAGTGCTATTTCTCCACCAAAAATGGTGAAATGGTGTTTTTGAGGGTTAACTATGGGCGGCAGACCATTTTTCTCCACCAAATATGAGATTTGGTGTAAAATTTGATATCAACTGTGGAAGATGCTCTTAGAGCTGATTTATGATCAGTTGATAGATAGTTTGAAAAATCTGAAGTTAGGATCTAGCAGATGGTTGTCTAGGGAATTGAATCATGAAATCAACATGAGAGTTGAAGTAGAATGCTCAGGGAATACACAGACTCAAGAAGCGCGTTAAACAATCAAATAAGGAGGAAGCTACCAGGTCTTAAAGTCGGGACAGCAGACACATGTCTTAAAATCCGTTCCTGCAACGATTTAATTGTTTTTTCCTCGTCCGCCGTATGGGACAACTTGGCTCTGTGTAATCCGGCGATTAGGGATCTTGACATTGAAAGCATATATTAGATGTCGTTCGCATCTAGAGAGAAATTTTAGTAGGTATTAATAAAAAAATATAAAATCGTAGGTCAATTAAAGAATATTTAGTTTCCTATTTATATCAGCCCTGTTTGTATCTAGTTTTGGATCATTCGTGACCTAGTCTACAGCAGAAGGAGGAGCCGAGAGGAGTTTCAATACTTGAGAATGGACGTAATAGAGGAGATATTGACGAGGTTGCCGGTGAAGCACGTGCTCCGATGTAAGCTTCTCTCCAAATCCTGTTACCATCTCATCAACACCCCCAGTTTTATCAATAAACACTCCCTTCGACATCATCAATCCGACAGTAGTAGTAAAATAATCGTTGGAAAGAGGAATAATTTGGAAGACAATGGATTTAGCTGGGTAGTCTATACCCTGCCTCCTTCTTCTTCTTCTTCTTCTTATGAAGGAGGAGAATCTCAAGTCTCCATACCACCTTGTTATATGTTCGAGAAACTTGTCGGTTCCTGCAACGGTTTACTTGTTTTCTCGGTCGGCATGTTGAACAACCTCACCGTCTGTAATCTGGCGACTAGGAAGTACATGTCGCTTCCCAAATCTCCCCGGAAACACATGTTGATGTCAAACCACATCAAATACTACACAGATGCTCTTCTAGGGTTTGCTCACAATGCTATATCTGGCGATTACAAGCTGGTCAAGATTAGTATGTACATTAATATTGATTATACCTCGTCCAGTTTGATTGAAGTTTGGAGCATGAACACCAATTCTTGGAAACAAATCAACCATAGTACTCCAATACCACCCCCTCTTGTCTCCGAGAAGAGATACATATTCCATCCTAAGTACGGGTTGTTTGTGAATGGGATTTTGTATTGGTTAGCACATGGCCAGCATTACAGCGGTCGCACCACAACCATCCTTTCTTTTGACCCGACTAACAACCAGTTTGGAGAAATTGCATTGCCAAAGGAAGTTGCACCGCATTCTAGCTACGACACTAATGTTATTGATTTCATGGGCTCCCTTGCTTTGTCGTTGTCTCGGAGTTATTATACTCAACAAATGTTCGACATATGGGTAATGGGTAGGGATTCGGTATGGACTAAGAGATTCTCAATTGGACCGTTCCCTACAAGAGCAAAGACGAGTCAAATGTGCATCAATGGAAATTTCGTCGTGTATGCAAGTATACCCCGATCTTTGGTGTCAAAGGAGGATTGTAGGATCTTCTTGTACGATCCTCATCGCAATAAAGTGCTTACGGAAGCTACGGTTAAAGGACTTCGAGTTTACAGTTCTACTGCTTGGGGTTTAACTGAGAGTCTGGTCTCGGTTTGACAAACCTCGTGGAGTGAGGATTAATTAACCGCCCTGCTAGCTGCTAGAAGGGGATTTAGCCTGATCCGATTTCTTTATTCAGCTGTTATTTCTTGAATTTGCTGATGTAGAAAATTAATTTTCTTATTTCATAGATCAGTCTATATGCACGCTTCTTTTGAGCTACTATATTTATAAATCCTGTGTTCATGCACCCCAATTTCAGATACGAACACCGATCACCAAAGGATTAGGATCTGATCATTCCTTCGATCACTGATTGGAAACTGCAATCATTATGGGCCGTTCATTCCTTGATCACTGATTGGAAACTGTTACCATGCTATATGTTTTGTTGCAATAACTCGTATTTCCCACTACTGCTACATATGTTCTCCCTTCATTGCTCGCTCTAGCATATTGAATCTTTGCTCTCCCTTCATTGCTCGCTCTAGCATATTGAATCTTTGCTCTTCGACTTGAATGAACCCCTTAGGCTTTGATATATCTCCCTCTAACGAGACCTTAAGCCGCTTGTTTGCCGAATTGTTGTTAGAACTGGGTGCGTGTGCTCGTAGTTAAGCCAAAGGCTGAAAAGGTTATTGCAAGAACGAGCTTTTAAATAAATTTTTCCCGGAATAACAACAAAATAAAGTTATTGTCCGAATTGTGTGCCGCCTGGAGAATAAAAAATGTGAGAATTCTTGAAACAATTCTCGCAATTGTGTTAAAGAAGTGTGTGTTGTTTTGAGAAATGTTGTTTTGAGACACGAAGTGTAGGTTGAACTTGATATTCACGATAACCTGTGAACAAATGTTAGGGTTGCAGAAGGGAGGTCCTTTATGAGTAGAGAAATGTTGTTTTGAGACACCGAGTGTAGGTTGAACTTCAGATAACTCCTTTGACTTTCGTTTTGGTCCTTCAAGTGTTGGTTTGACTCCAAAATAGTCCTTTTACTTGGGACGATAAAGTTCAATGTGAGGTGAGAATCATAAACAAGGAGGTCGAAGGAGCTCTAAACTCTTCCAAGACGAAAAAAGTGATTAGCGGTTTGAACTGATGGCGTAACACTACAATAGCATATATAGGATGCTGCTGGGATGGGATCTACAAAATAATGGTCAACTGAAAATTATTTAATTTCCTATTTTTATTAAGGCTTAATTACTGGGTATCCCCAGTATATCGAACCTAACACATTGCAACTTCCACTTTTAGAATAAGCTTATTGCATCCCCATTTCAAAATATATGTCTTGTTCAAATTGGTAACAAAATATCCGTAAAATACTTAAGTACTCCGTGTTGTGGAAAATCCACTAAGAGCAAACAATTTCATAAAATGTGTTAGTAACCAAACTTGAATAGAAATTCAGAAAATAAATAAAGAATAAAGGAGAAAAAGAGATAGAAGAACTTATCGAGTTGTAGGGGAAGAGGAGATTGACGGTGTAGGCTAAGGCGGTCCAGAACCTATCTTTAGGATAGTAATTTCCCCCACTATACGGTGCAAAATGGGCTGAACGGAAACGCTACCCACCGATACAATGCCTACCACGGTGGAGAAGAAGCAAGATTGCACTTCTTGTCTTCTCCTAAATTAGAACCCAACCCGGACATGGGACAAGTGATTGAAGAAGAGAGACTCAAATCTTAAAACTTGATTTGACAACTAAAGACCACTTGTATTTATACATATGAAATGGTGCTTGAAGCACCTCTTCAAAAAAGACACTACTAAAAAGACACAATTGTTTGTTTATTTGGAACAACACAACTTTTTAGAAAAGTTACAATTTAAATTTAAACACAAAAATAACATTTTAGAAACTTTTATACAACACTCCGTTAGATGACAAACAAATCCATTTATTGAAGGTAAAACGGCCAACTCTCTAAAAATATAAACACTATCGTACCCTCCACTATCACCTCCCTAAGAGCATCTCCCACAGTTGACATCAAATTTTACACCAAATCCTATATTTGGTGGAGAAAAATGGTTTGACCTCCCACAGTTAACCATCAAAAACACCATTTCACTATTTTTGGTGGAAAAATAGAGCTTTTGGTCTCCCACAGTTTTCACCAATTTTACATCAAATAGTTATTTCACCATTTCATCAAATTTAGAGAATGGTATTTTTAGCCTCCCACAACAAATCATCAAATTTATCACCAAATCATGAATTGTATAACTATCAAAATAAAAAAATATTTTATTACCAAAACAATATTACACAAAATTGTAAAGTGATTAAATAACATTCAAAAAATCTAAAATTAACCAGTCTAATCTATTTGACCATGATTATCACATATGTACAAGAAGGTTACTGAAGTTCTTGACGTTTAACATCAGTGTATTATGTTCGGCCAAACCTGTTGCAACTACATTAGTTATTTCATTTTATCATTCCGCATCATGATGCTGAAAATATTATGTAACACGCTATGGCTCAAAAGCATATTTTACAAAGTGGGAGAAGAAAAACGGATTACGTACATACTGTAAAGACGAAATGCTACACATTAGAGCATATTATTACCATGCCCTAAACTCTAATTAAAAATTTGGTGTAGATTACACCAAATCCTATTTTTGCCATCAAATTTGATGGTAAAATTAGGATTTGGTGATATAGGATAGGATTTGAGGGTACTGTGGGAGATGCACTTCACCATTTCACAAAAGCTACACCAAATATAGGATTTGGTGATTTGGTATTTTTTTGGTCAACGACTGTGGGAGGCCTACAAAAAAATCACCATTTTTTTGATGATTTGGTGATTTGATGATTTGTTGTGGGAGGCCGAAAACACCAAATTTTACTATCAAATATAGGATTTGGTGCACTGTGGGAGATGCTCTAAGCAGCCAGATTCTGACGAGAAACCCAGATTTTGGCAATTTCCCAACTGCCGCAACTGCTCTCCCTTGATTTTCCTAACCAAAAAATAGCAAATGATCACAAAACCAGATCCGAAATCCAACCCTCATCTCCACAAACCAGATCCAAAATCAAACCCTTATCGCTAGCTGCTGAAATTGAGGCAAATTTGGTGTTTGAAACCATTCAAAACAAAACCTACACTTCTCATACTCTGCATTTAATTGATTCTCAATGTTTATTGTCGTCTTTGATAGAATATATGGTCCATGATTGTTGTTGTTGGTGCTGAGGTTAGGTCGATTGGGAGTCTTGTTCGAATCAAAAAGTTCTCAATTCGAATTGGGCAGATAAAACTAGAGGAGGACTGGAATTGAGAAATGGGCTTCGTGGTATGGGTAATTATTTTTCTTATCAATTGGCACTACTGGAGGTTGGGTCTGGGTTGTGGTCTTCAAAGGTTGGGGATTTGGTCGGAGAAATGATGGGATTGTAGGTGAATCGAGGTCGATTTGAGTCCGTGGTCTGGGTTTATGAGTTTCTTGCAGCCGATTGAGAACAGTGGTGGTTATGCGGTTGTCACCATTGAGATTGTGTTGCGGTTGTTCTAGCAAAGAACGAAGGTAGTGTTGATCAAAAAGTAATGTTCTTCGTCTTCTTCTTCTTTTTACGGAAAATAAGACAACTAGGAACAAACACCAAACAAACTAGAGGAACATTCCAACTTCCAATCCGTCAGCAATTGGGAGCCCTTTAGTAGCATCAGGAGCTTCGTCAATGATGTTCAGATGATCAACTTACTCGGCCTTGAGATTAGCCAGCGCATTTGCTGGCATCACGTCCCACATGCTTAATTCTTCTCACAATCCTACTAAGAAGCACATTTCAATCATTCACTTGCGCATTCATAGAAGTCGGCCCATTTGAAGCTCCTTGGAAAATGTTGACAGCTTCCATGCAATCACTTTCAGTCTCTAAGTTAATCAAGTTCTTGTTATATGCCGCCATCACCTCTCAATAGATGCTCCAAATTTTGCTTTCCAGGATGGTACATCATCTGATTCTGCCAATAAATCCCAACCTTCAATCTCCACTGTCTTTCTTGGAAACGCCTCCAATGTCAGCTTTATCATTATCAAGTCTAGAGGTGCATGTTCGGTTCGACCGAACCGGAACCGAACCTAACTGTATCGGTTCCATCGGTTCCGGTTCGGTTTAAAACGGTTCGGTTGAGCCGAAACCGAGAGAATTGAAATACCTAGAACCGGACCGGGACCGATTAATCGGAACCACTACTGCAGCAAATTATAAGGTGGTGTGAAGAGTTGAGATTCTCCTTCACAAGATGAAGTCAACCGCAGGGTATAGACTATCCAACTAATTCCGTTATCGTCGATATTCTTCTTCACCCCAACAATTATCTTACTAGTGTCAGATCCTTGACGAAAGAGGTGTTTCTTGACAAAACTGGGGGTTTGGATGAGATCATAACAGGATTTGGAGAGAAGCTTACATCGGAGGACGTGCTTCACCGGCAACCTCGTCAATATCTCCTCTATTACGTCGTCCATTATCAAGCAACTCTATAACTGCAACTTCACTGCCGCTGCTGTAGGCCTAGCCGCCTAGGTCAACTAAATCTCCATCTCTACCATTATTAAGTGTTCATAACGCATTTGGAATACCGTAAGTAACCCTGCAAACAAAGATATACTACCTCCGTTTCTTCTATCACACCAGGTTTGACTTTTGTCACTATTCACTTGATTTGTGTAAAAAAAGGTGAATTTTTTTGATAATAATTTCATGGCGTTGTAGAGTTAAAGTTGCTCTAAAAATGGTGAAAAGTTATAAAAAAATTGCATCGTTTTGCTACTCAAATCACCCGGTCAAACTGACACAGACACGAGTCAAAAAGTCAAACTCGTCAAACTTACAGCTTCACTGGCAACCTCGTCAATATTCACTTGATTTGTGTAGAAAAACGGTGATTTTTTTTTATAATAATTTTATGGCGTTGTAGAGTAAAAGTTGCTCTATAACATGGCGAAAAAGTTATCAAAAAATTGCATCGTTTTGCTACCCAAATCACCCGGTCAAAGCCCAACACAAAACCCATCTCTCACCGTCGTTCCCATTGCAGGTGGCGTCCCCCTTTGCGCCGTCGAACAGCCCGGCGATAAATGAGTCACGCCCGACGAGTTCCAACCCAGCCCGGCCACCAATTTCTCTCCTCGCCACCGATTCCAAACAGAAGGACCGCCAACCCGCCCATTAGCAACCGCCTGGAGCACCTAACCACTCCGGCTATCTCCATTTGAAGCCACCACCTGAAACAGCAAATTCCTTCAGCCATCACCACCAGGGTCCTCGCGCCGGCAAAACCAGAACCCAGGCGACCCCGATTCTGACCGACCTGGCACACCCACCAGCATCGCTGCTGAAGCTAGCTGATCCATCATCACCGGTTCTTTCCTCTACAGCGCCACCTCCTCTATTTCCCTGCAGCTTTGATTTCCCTTGCTTTACGCAGCCACCCTCACAACAACCTGCGGGTTCATCACCAAGTGGCGCTAGGCTTCAAACTTGGGCTAAAGAATGATTTTAGGCTGAACTCTCCCCATGGGCTTCATTATCATTGTAAGCACACTTTTCGATGTGGGTATAATTTTGATCCAAATTCACTTGATCCAGAATTTGGGCAAGAGTACATAAGTGGGATTTCTTACGCACCTGAGTCCAATTATTCGACCCCCTTGAGGACAAGACGTTTTTCAACACGAGGGGAGTTGATAAGGGAACACGCCCGTACCCTTACACGACACCGCGATACCGTTACCATCCGGAGTATACCGATAATTATCGTGAAAACATGAAGCGCTCTATTATTAATATTAATTATTTACTCTGTTGTGTATTTATTTATTTATTTATTTATTTTATTGGCGTTGGTTGGTAGTTAATGGGCTAGGTTTTTTTTTCTTTTCTTTTCTGGCCCATGTGAGTAACCGACTAGGTCTGGGATTTCATTATTAAACGCTTGTACGAATAGAGAGAAAAATCTTCGTTTGCTCAAAATTTAGTTTGTTAGAAACAGCGCCATAGGCTAAGCTACGTGGGAGTTTGTCAATTTCTCACAAAAATCGTCACTTTTGATACCTTCTTTGTATCATATTGTTTGTGAGACACTTTGAATTCTACATTTTCTGAACAAAGACATTTTGGAGGAATTTCTTAAGAACGAGTACACTTCCATCCCCAATAACAAGAATTGTTTCCTTTCATCGAAGCAAACTTCTTGCAAAGAAAATGTCAAAGAGTTTAGTCAATAGCTTTATTTCTAACGTAGAAAAATGCAACATTTTTGAGCCAGGTTTTTTATTTGCTAGGCGGAGACAATGAGGACAATGATTTTATTTTGTTCTTTATTTAAGAAAAAATAATTGTCAGAGAACTCTTAAAATCATAAGCTATTTGCATGGACACATGTAATATAAATTGTTGTTTTTTTCCATCGATATTCCATGGCCTTTTATGTCTAGTTTCTGCAAATTCAAATAATTACTTTCTTTGTTTTCAGTATTACCGTACAAGGGATAAAAAAAAAAGTATTACCGTACAAGGATCGTCGATGTTAAATATTTATTTCACCTAGCAATCTTTTTTTCTCTCTTTCTGTTGGCTAACTTACTCACCAACATGGTCGGGAGTTGTATTCCATGAGGCGACGAATGAGAGCCATTTAGAATCTCTCAAGCCATCATCAGATTCTAATGCTTTAGTGGTGTGATAAAGAGTGACAAACTCGTTGATTTCTAGTCCAATAATGTCTTTTGGCATATACAATTTTCCCCAAAGAATCGTTTATCAGGCCAAATCATGAGATTGCTGGATCACGATCACTGATATCCCAACCGATACAAATTCCTATTTACCGACGACCTGAGAAAAATGGAAGATGAAGGCGTCGTCCTCCCAAAATAAGCAATCTTGTGTAATCACCGCATTCTACCTGAAGAGATACCTCTTGCTAACACAAGTACATAGTTATAAGCTAGAAACAGGTATATAAGCTCGCATTAGAAAACAACTTGATATGAAATTTATAGATTGAGCTTTGGAGTAGCAGAATTAATTTCTAGAAACGGATATATAAGCTCGCAAATTCAAGAAATCACAGGTGAATAATGAAATCCAATCAAGCTAAATCACATTCAAGCAGCTAGCTAGCAGCGCGTAATATAAAATGTTGTTAAGCAAGACCGACATAGCCTAGAAAAACACGAAGCAATGGTTGCAACAATTTGTTTATGTCCTACTCCTCCTCTTCTTAATTCCAAAACATGACATAGCTGGGTAGTTTGTCAAGAAACTGAAACCAGACTCTCGGTGAAACTCCAAGCAGGTGCAGGAGTAGCATTATAGCGTTCTAAGTCCTTTAACCTTAGCTTCCGTTACTACTTCATTGCGATTAGGATCATACAAGATGATATTACAATCCTCCGTTGACTCGGAAGGGCAGCTTAAAATCTCATACAACATGAAATTGCCATTGATACACATTTGATTCATCCTTACTCTTCTAGAGAAGGGTCCAATTGAGAATCTCTTAGTCCAAATGATGGAGCCACTGCCCATCACCCATATGTCTAACGAAGGAAAATCAGGAGAAAATGCCTTTCTATGCCACCGACACAAAGACAAAGCAAGGGAGCCCATGAAATCAATAACATTAATGTCATAGCTATGACGCGGTGTAACTTCTTTGGGCAACACAATTTCTCCAAATGTGTCGTTAGCAGGGTCAAAAGAGATGATGCTCGGATCACGCCCACTGTACTGATCGCCACGAGCTAGCCAATACAAAATCCCATTTACCAACAACCCACAACTGAACCCGCAACTGAACATGTGTACGTTCTCGGAGATAAGACGGGCCATAGGAGTAGGGTTGATTTGTTTCCAAGAATTAGTACTCATGCTCCAAACTTGAATAAGAACGGAACAAGTGTCACCTACACCGTACTTGCCAATCTTAACCAGCTTGTAGTCGCCGGATTTAGCATCGTAAGCAAACCCTAGAGCAGTAGTGTAGTAGTTGGTATGGTTCAACATAAGTGGAGTTTTG
Source organism: Linanthus parryae (assembly GCA_023055425.1). Taxonomy (NCBI): domain Eukaryota; kingdom Viridiplantae; phylum Streptophyta; class Magnoliopsida; order Ericales; family Polemoniaceae; genus Linanthus; species Linanthus parryae. The sequence goes on along the minus strand of JALGPY010000004.1, from coordinate 118,068,985 downwards.
GGAATCGACATGTACTTCCTAGTCGCCGGATTACAAACGGTCAGGTTGGTTGGTATGCTTGAGGAGAAAACCAGTAGACCGTTGCAGGAACCCACAAGCATCCTTAACAACTTATAAGGTGGTATGGAAACTTGAGATTCTCCTAATTCATAAGACGAAGAAGTAGATGACGACAACGACGGCGGAGTACAGACTACTATCCAGCTAAATCCTCCGTTTTCGTCGAGATTCCTCCTCTTCCCGACGATTATCTTACTTCTACTGTCGCATTGATGACGACTGCCAAGGAGGAGGTGTTTTTTTACAAAACTGGGGGTTTCGATGAGATTGTAACATGATTTGGAGAGAAGCTTACATCGGAGGACGTGCTTCACCGGCAACCTCGTCAATATCTCCTCTATTACGTCCATGTGGTGGTGATCAAGTAACTCTACCACTGTAACCTTCTCTCCTTCTCCTATTGCTCTGGCTGCTGCTGTAGGCCTAGGTCACGATTGAGATCCCACTAATACTACTTTAAACATACCTAGTTAATAAAAGGGGTGCTGATAATTACAGCACAATAATCTGTAATTACAGCACAATTTTTCTTTGAATGACTATTTTGTCCTCGACATTTAATTTTCTATACTATGACGCATTCTTTTCTTTTTCTTTCATCATCTCTCTTCAACTCCTCCACATACCACATCCTCTCTCGCTCTCCCTCCGCCCCCTTCAACCCTATCCGCCTCTCTCTTTCGATCTCCAAGAAGCAATCTACTCTCCTCTCTGCCCTTCTTGATCTCTATATCTTTCTATACCTCTCTCGATGTGCAAGCTTCTTTCGATTTGGATTTGGATTTCGATTTCTAATTGAAGCTATGTGCACAAGTTCGATTTCAGGGGACAAACACATTTTGGGTTCTATTTTAGAGGTCCGGTCTCACCTACAAAAATTGGGATTTGTTTTTGTTCTTTGTTCCTGGGTTTGATTTGAGGAGAGAGATGACTGGTTCGAGATACCCAGTGGAGGTTTTGTCTTTGGTTTAATTTTAAGTGAGGTTCAATCTTCTCTCTATTTTGACTTGTAGCTATGCACATGTTGATGTTGGATTTTGGGGGTTAACGTCTTATGGGTTCCACTTCAGAGGTTTCATAGAAAAAGATTGGGTTTAATTTGGTTCTTTGTTTCTGGGATTGTTTTGAGGAGAGAGATGAGTGGTTTGAGATGAAAAACCCTACAGAGGCTTTTGATTTGGCTTAATTTTAAGTGATGTTCATTTGGTGTCGGGTGAATTTCTGAGACCGAGTACTACTGGCTTACAATCTAATCAACCAAGTTTATATTCACTCCTTTTCAATTGAGTAGTTTCTACTTCTACTAATTTTCGATCTTAGAAAGGGTGGTGCATAGGAGCAGAGAAGAGAGGTTCTGGTGGGTGGAGAAGGTGAAGAGAGAGAAGATGAAGGTTTATTTTGTTTTGTAAACAGAAGATGAAGGTTACAACACAATATATCATTTAGGGCTAGTTTGGTAATGCTGTGGCGGTTTAGAAAACTGCTGTGTAGAAAGCACTGCGAGAAAGCTGCTGTGAGAATCTACGCAAAAAGTGTTTGGTAAACTTCGTATAAAATCTGTTGTGGAAAAGCACTTTTGACATTCTGTGTTTGGTAATTAGTGCTTTAGACTTTTTGTTAATGTCAAAACGATCATTTCAGACATGATATAATAAATAGTACTATTACAATAAAATATTATTAATATTTATTAATGGATAACGACGTCAAACGATAAATTAATCAAAAAACAGGTCGTAGAAAGCAACCCCTCTCCTGCTTTTCAAAAGTTGCTGTGGGGAAGCAGTTGCTTTCTAGAAAGCAGAAAATCAAAACTTCACCAAACACAAAAATAATGCTTTTGGATTCGAAAGCATCGTTCTAAAAAGCAAAAACATTACCAAACGGGCTCTTAGTATAAAAAATTAACAGTGGCTTTCCTCAAAAAAAAAAAAAAAAAAAAAAAACAGTGATAGGCAGAATAGGCATAAAAGAAAAATTGTGCTGTCATTATAAATTGTTGTTTTAAAATAGGCTTATTGCATCATTTGTTTGTAATAGGCTTATTGCATCATTTGTTTGTAATAAAATCCTACAATTAAAATCCATTCAAACATCACCCATCAATAAATATTTTAAAATTCGTATTTATAAGTATTAAAAATGATGACGGTTTCTCTTTTTCCTCTCAAGATGATATTGCTTTAGTTTTTCTTAATCATTTTAAGAACATTATTCTAAACCCACCCCACTTTGACTTAATTAGAAAACCTCTACGGCTCAAATTCTGCTTCAAGTACCCTCTTACATATTAATACATTTCTTTCACCCCAAGACCATGGTTTTCTCTTCCATCCCTTTTCTGATATTGAAATTAAAGATGCGGTCTTCTCTATGTGCCCTCTTAAAGCCTTGCGTCACAACACCTTTCAGCCATTTTTTTTCCAAAAATGGTGGCCCTCTATATCAACCAAAATTACTTCGACTATTCTATCTTTTCTTAATTCATGTCACTTATTGAAAGCGGTTAATAATAGTAACATTGTTTTAAGTATGAAAATTCCGAACCGCTCTACAGTTAATGACTTTAGATCTATTAGTCTTTGTAATGTCATTTATTGCATTATTTCTAAATTTCTGGCTAGCTGTTAAAAGTTGGTCCTTCCTAATATTTTCTCTAATAATCAAAATGGTTTCATTACTTCTAGGCTTATCCAGAGTAACATTTATTATTCAAATTAATTATGCATTCCATTTCTAAGATGACTTTTCCTAACCTTCCTGTTTTTAGTGCCCTTAAGATTGACCTTTCTAAAGCGTTTGATAGACTTAGGTGGGGTTTCATCATGGCCACATTTCACCAACTTCTCTTACCCGCTTCTTTTATTAATTTAATTATGGAGGTATCACTACAGTTTTTTATTCTGTTATATATAGTTAATGGATCCCTTTCCACTAGATTCATGCCATCTAGAGGGCTTCGTCAGGGTGATCGGCTCTCATCTTTCATTTTCATCCTTTGTGTGGAGGCTTTGTCTAGATCTTTTGATAATGCTTGCACCAGTGGTCTACTTTGTGGCTTCCTTTATGGGTCTTCAAGCCCATCTATTTCCCATTTCAATATGCCGACGACAGTATTTTATTTTTTAAAATCCTATTGCCGAATCCACTATTTTTAAAATTTAAGATTCATTTTGCAACAAATCTGTTCAACACATTCATTTTAATAAATTAATAAATCATCGCTTACAGACTTACAGTCTCCCTAACTGTCCTTCCGAACTTTTAGAATCCCTTATTAGTACCCTCATTGTGGTTTCTTCAGACCATGTAGAAACTTACCAGGGGTCTTTGTTCTAAAAATAAAACGGTAATTTGATTGTAGATAAGGTACTTAAAAAGTTTGCTGTTTGAAAATGTCACATGCTTAATAGAATTGGTAGAATTAGTAGACCTTATTAAGTCCGTGGTTACTTTCTTTTTAGTTTATCATTTTTCCATCACGCCCTTCTCTGCGAAATTGGTTAGTAGGCTAGCTTTTATCTTTAATAACTTCTTGTTGTCTCGGAATCTTAATGCTAAAACTTTGCCTCTGTTATCTGGAACTCTCTTTGTTTTGATTGTCAAAAAGTAGGATTAGGCTTAAAAAATCTGAAATATTTTAATAATTGTCTATTTATTAAAAACTCTTGAATATTTTAACTAATAATGATTCCTTAGTGTCAAATTTTTTAACTAATAATGATTCGTTTTGGCTCCACAATGCTCTGTTATCTTGGAACTCTCTTTGTTAAGAAAAGAAATGATTGTCGAGAACGCCTAAAGTCATTAGATATTTTAGGATGCAAGGATATATGTAATATAAATTGCTGTTTTTTTCCCATCGATATTCCATGGCCTTTTATGCTCTTTTAGAGGCTAGTTCTTGCAATAATTTTTTCGGCCTTTGGCTTAACTACAAGCATGTTTACCCAGTTCTAACAACGATTCGGCAAACAAACGGCTTAAGGTCTTGTTAGAGGGAGATATATGAAAACCTAAGGAGTTCATGCAAGTTGAAGAGCAAAAGATTCAATATGCTAGAGCAATGAAAGCAGAGCATGTAGCAGTAGTGGGAAATACGAGTTTGCAGCAAAACCTGAGCGTGCGTAAATAATTGTAAGCAAAGGGCACGAAGACTAAGCAAAATATGAACCAACAAAGCTAGGAAACATGAAACCCTAGGTTTCACTGAGGTATTAAGATCTCTTAACAGACAAATATAGAACAAATCAACGAAATAGTCATATCATAGAACAGGCTATGGATTCCCTATAAAGAATGAATGTTCAAGTCCAATATTAACAGCAAGGTTGAACTGAGCTCGAAATACAGTTTAATGGGCAAAGCGTCAAAGGGAAGTTCCAATTTGACTTGCTAACACAAATCACCCACTATTTGCTTCATAGTCACGCTAACATGCTAATTGAACCCAGTAAAACAATGGAAAGTGTTGTAACAGAACTCCTGTTTCAGAGCTCCGTTACCAGTTTGTTATAACGTGTGGGTATTCGAACAAGAACGACGTAAGCAAAACAAGAACGAGACAGATATTTAACGTGGTTCAGTAACGAATTCGTAACGAACCCGCTAGCTAATCCACGGCCAGAACCAGATATTTTATTGAGAAGAGAACCCGATTACAATGCACGCCGTGGCCACGACGGCCACGGTGGCAACCCGAAATCCCACCAGACACACTCACTAAAGAATTAAGCTCTATGCTCACAAAACAAACCGTGTGTGTTCTATTTATTGAGAACCAAAGCACCCTTCTTAAATACTAATCCATGCATGGCGAGGAAGTTTCCAAGTTACTAAAGTAACTTGGTGCCAAAGCACAATGGTCAATATTTGACCTTCCGCTACCGAAAATAAATTCCACTGCCACCAAAAAAACCACCACCCGAATTATTCCCTATTTCTCAAATACCGTTTTGCCGACTTTGATTACAAATCAAACCCCAACAAATCTCCACCTTGACTTGAATCAACTCAGCAACCCGAAACCTGAACCTGATGCTTCTCTTCTCAAACCCGACCCGGATGCGTCTCTCAGAAACCCGAAACGAGCACTCTTCCCCAGACAAATGTTCCTCAGCTGTATGCGAAACCCGAATCGCGAAATCGTTGCTCCAACTACCATGCGTTCCTGCAACGAATGCGCCAGATGTGGTTGCACTTCCTGAAACAGGATAAAATGCTCCACCCAGAACCAGACTCGAATACATTCCCTGAGAAAGCAGGACCGAATGTATTCCAGATGCGCCCAATTGCGCCAGACAGATGCACCATGACAGAATGCCCATATGTCATCCAGACCAGATGCACCGATGACGAGTGCCACAAATCGTCATGCCCGATGCGCCAGATGCTCGCCAAAAACAGATCGCGCCAGATGCGAGCTCAGTGCGTGTCATGGTACACGCTGCAAAACCTGATGCACGCTAGAAAAAACTCATGCATAATGCGCGCCAGAACCAGAGTCAGATGCGCGTGCCAGAAATCTCAGGCGCCAGATGCTCCATGCCGTTGCTCCAACTCCAACGAGTTCCTACAACGCATGAGCCAGAACCAGATTCAGTTCACACGCCAGATGCTCCACGCCGGAATCCGGATTGCGCCTGAACGTCAATCGCCAGAACGCCAGATGCGTGTGAACCGCTAGATTCGCGCCAGTACCGAATGCGTGCTGGATTTTCCAGATCCCTTGCACGTCTAATCAGATGCGCGCCAGATTGCTCTGAACAGAGCCCTGATAGCCCCCACCACGGGGCTTCAGATGGTGGGTGTATCTGCTTTCTCTCTCACGAACAGATCGATCTTGATCGCCAAACCAGACATCGTTCTTGGCGGAATCTTGAACCCCTACTCCTGATAGCATGCTCCACCTGAATCGCGAAACCCTAGTTTTGAGTTCCACCAAAATACGAAACCCTAGCTCTTGGCTCCACCCAGATCTTGGAACCCCGACTCTGATACGAGTTTGTTAAAACTGGTGATCCCCTAACCTGGCTCTGATACCAGTTTGTTATAACGTGTGGGTATTCGAGCAAGAACGACGTAAGCAAAACAAGAACGAGACATATATTTAACGTGGTTCACTAACGAATTCGTAACGAACCCGCTAGCTAATCCACGACCAGAACCAGATATTTTATTGAGAAGAGAACCCGATTACAATGCACGCTGTGGCCACGACGGCCACGGCGGCAACCCGAAATCCCACCAGACACACTCACTAAAGAATTAAGCTCTAAGCTAACAAAAAAAACCGTGTGTGTTCTATTTATTGAGAACCAAAGCACCCTTCTTAAATACTAATCCATGCATGGCGTGGAAGTTTCGAAGTTACTAAAGCAACTTGGTGCCAAAGCACAATGGTCAATATTTCACCTTCTGCTACCGAAAATAAAGATTCCACTGCCACCAAAAAAATCCATCACCCTAAATAGGAATTATTCCCTATTTCTAAAATACCCGTTTTGCCGACTTTGATTACAAGTCAAACCCCCCAACAGAAAGTGTATCAAACTGATTCCGATATGCATTCCCAAATAATCCTCAGGATCAGAATTTAGTTAAGTTGCCATTGGAATTGAGATTGAGCGAAAGAACCAAACAATTACTTTCATTTACCGTAACACTGGAGAAAAGCATAGAATATTTAGCAAATGAAATCCGAAGAAAAAAATAGTTGTAGTCTTGTAGATTCACCAGTTGAGTACTCTACATCACCTTTTAAGGCATGCTGAACTAAAATAACTTGAACTTTGTATACCTCAATCTGCTTGGCCTTGGGGATTTTAATTATCACCTCCATTAATTTGCTTATGTTTCATCCAATTCTCTTGTTCAAATACCGATCAACACTTCTTAAAGAAACCTTTAAGGATATGACTCTGGGAATGCCATTTGAATTGTGGTATGTTGTAAACCGAAACGATCTACTTTATGCATACTCAAATGATTACTTCCCTTGGTTTTGGAAAAGACGAAAAAGGCTGTTAAGCATCTAGCTATCTCAATTCCTCCAAAGACTACCTTCTTTTTAATGTTAATCAGAATCCACTCATTGAAATTCCCGGTTTGCCCCGGAACTGAGCCAGTCATGGCTCAAAATCAACTTCTAGATGTTATGCACTTTAGGACAGTTTTTGAAGAGGTCGTTCTGATGTTCACACTCTAAGCCTTAGATGATGCAAGTATCAATATCTGTGACACCTCTATGCTTTGTGCTGACATTAGTAAGCAACTTACCATGAATCAAAGTCCAGATAAACTGAATAACACGATTGTTACATGGGTGATGTGTTGGAAATCAATATCATGTAAGAGTTGTATCATTTCTTTTCGGTTAAGATGCATAGGTGTATGTTTGAAAGATTTTATGAGTGTGAAACATCATCTTTCACTTCTGAATTCTTGCTAGAAGAATATCCCAAGACTTCGCTTCATTGAATCAAACCTCTTGTATAGAAAATGCAAGAGGTTTATAGGGTTTAGGGTGAGTTTGGGAATGCTTCTGCTGCCAGCACAGCTGCTTTCCGACAACAGAAGCAGTTTTAGTGTGTTTGGAAAAAATAAAATTTCTGCTTTTTCGGACAGTTTCTGCTGTCCCACAACAGTTTTCAGGAAGCAAGGGGGGAGATGCTTTTCCAGAAAGTGCTTTTGATTAATTCATCTATAATCGATTTTGACCTTATAATTTTTTAAAATAACAATAGTTATCTTTTCGGAAATGACACGTGTCATATATTTTTGTCATTTTACCCTCTCACAGCAACTTCACAGCTGATTTTACCAAACACAAAATTACTATATCAACATTTCACAACTGTGTACGAGAGAATCCTGCAGAGAGAACTCAATATACACCAAGAGTAGGGAATAGAAAAGACACAGGAAGTGTAAGGTTGTGTGTAGGGAGAGAGTAAGGCAATAGCACTGTATGAGAGAGAGACAGGATTTTGGCAGAGCTTCCTCGTAGTTCAGGTGAGTCCGCCCTTGTATGGAAGGGTTAACGGTCCTATATATAATGGAGAATGTGACCGTTGTAGTGTGGTTAATGCGCCCATTAATGGCGGCTTAAATAGCTTAACCACAACGGCACGTTCGTCCGCGTGTATAGGGACCGTTACGGCACGTTACCCTCGTATATGGGAACCGTTACAGGACTTACTCTAGCCTCCAAACCACTAAGTCCCTACAAATCCCGTGAGGTGGTATGCGAGGGCCCTGTCTCGCAGCCCCCACGTGGATCAGCGCGGCTGGTGATCCAGTGTGTGTGGAGCACAGCTAGGTGTGCTGGATGATTGCCACGTGGCTAAGATCTGCCTGTTCAGAAAGCACAATCTACATTAGCCCCCTTTCTGCGCGTGAAGACGCATGGCCGGATAGACTTCAATGCGCAGGAACCAATGTACGTGTCGCCGCCACGCACCAATTCAAATACACGCAAATTCAGCCTCCATGCGTGTCATTATGACCTAAAATCTCTAGAGTCGTGCCGTCTGGTCTTTTAGGGTTTTAGGCATGACGTCAGCTTGTCCTGTGATTGCGCGATTCGACGATGACTGTTGCGATTCGACTACTGAAAGGACGCAACCCCTCATTGTTTTTGGATAAATACTCTGTACCCTCCATTGTTTTCAAAGCATCACCTCTTTCTCTTAAAGTGAATGATACCCGGAAGCCTTCAAGAGCAGATCCAAGTGATTAATCATCAATTCTTTCTTGTCAATCGTCTTCTTCAACTGGCTTCATCCAAGCAAGCTTTACCAAAATAAGGTTGGCTTTGCTCAATCCCTTTAATGTACTGATATATGCTTTAAACTGTATTGGATCTGCAAACCCATGACTATCTGAAACATGCAATTCATTGGAAACTGCGAAGGAGACCTTGTTCTTTAAACTCAGAACTGATCCGATCCCCAGATTGTAAGGATTTTGAATGTGGGGTTTCTGAAATTCCCAGTAATGTAAACGATTCTGAACTTTCAAACCCAAAATTAACACTGAACTGTTCATCTTTTCTTTGACAAAGCATCGTTGCTTCAAACTGAACTGAGATTCGAACTGATTCTTGAAATTCAAACTAAAGTATGTGTGTTTCTCCCCCCTTTTTTCTTCCTTTTCCGCAGGAATGGCAAAGACAAAAGGAACAAAACCCGTTAAAGAGGTCGAAAAAATACCTGATCTTCCCCAGACCTTATGGCGGAAAGCCCTCTATTTGGGCGGAAAAGACTTTTACCATGATAGGGTTAAGGTGAAGAACCTGCCAACTCCCGTTCCTACTGAAGGGTTGCAAACATTAACCCCTCCTGTTAATGAAGCCATGCTTGAATTAATCGATTCCAAGGATGTGGTTCGATTAGGGGTTGAAAATGGGTTTTTCCCGCATACTGCAATTTCCACTCAACCGTTTGTTCAGAAATTGGACATTATGGATGAGTGGATTGACCACGTGTTGACCCACCATGCCATTGCATTGAACAATGCTGTCATATATTTCGCAGTCCGTGCTATGAAGGGTGCTGCCGTGAAGCTGGACCAGTCCATGCTTCTAAACCTTCTCTCGCGATACTCGCCTGCGACTCACACATTCCACTTTGCTGAGTTCGAGGCTGCTCCCACTCTTGAAGATGTACACATGCTGTATGATCTTTCTCTTGTTGGTGATGTGGATCCTCTGAGTCCTTTGAGGACCGATCCAGAACTTGCTTTGTACAAGCAGATGGAGGAATGTTTGTCAGAGGTAAAGAAAATTTCCACTCGGTGGACACCTGCGAGGCTTCTTCCCGACTAGCAACTGGTTGATACATCTGCGAAGAACACTTGGGGCAAGTGGGTGCAGTACTTCTTTCGCGATTATGCGAATAGTAGCATCACCAAGAAACTCCTGAGCCAGGACCCGAAGTCGAAGAATTATGTGAACGGGAAATGTTACCATCTGACTCTGTGTGCTTTTCTCTGCGCTTGGTTATCGAGGTACTTAATTGATGGTCACCCTCATGATGGGGTTTTCTACCATGTCCTTCCTCTTGTTGTGAAACTGACCCTTGGTCAAAGAGTCGCACTTGGGCCTCTAGTATTGGGCACCTTGTACCATAGATTGGACCAATTGGTTGTGGCAACCAAAGACTCTCGCGGTCGTCTCGATGTGTTGACCTATGTCAACATCGCATTCTTGACTATGTGGGTCTTCGAGCGATGGCCCTCTTATGCTCCTGTTCCTTCTAAGCCCAGTAAGTGGTGTGTCCCAGGTGTGGAGGAGGAACTTTCTAGTGGAAGGGCTGCTAGATGGTTTGGAACTCATTTTCCGAAGTGTACCTGGAGCTTGATATGCGATGATCGTAGCGAGTTTACGGCTAGGCCTTATGCCACGCGCATTGAAAATGTGCGATGGTTCCCAAAATTGTATCCTGCCAAACCTGTTGCTTTCTCGGAAGAACTTCTTTTCGAGAGTCATAAGCGTTTGCATGAGCGCTATCGCGAATTCTTCTGCTGGTGTCTAAGGGGTTCTCTTCCTGCTCTTGCTGAGTATGTTTGCGAGCTTACTCCCAGGTACGAGAGGATCACAGTCGATGTCTATCCCACTCGCTTTTCTCCGCAGTTCGGGTTTGATGTGGTGGCGTCCTCAGTCTGGCCCAGATCCATTGTGCGAGGCTGCTAAAAGCGGTTGCTGTCTGGGGAATGCCAAACGATTCTGAGGAGCAACCTTCCCTTTGATCAACCTGCAGGTGGCCTCGCAGGTGGCTACTCCAAGAATTGGGTTGCTTACTGGACCACCCAGCAAGCCAGATTCGAGACGCAGTCGACTCCTCCTCCCAGTAGAGCACCTGTGATCAGGAGAAATTCCTTCCCCTTCCATCCTAACTGCAGCTTGGATGACTCCCAGTACGGCTGCTACTCATTGCTGGATCATGAGAATCACTTGTTCCCTTCCACCATTCTTGAAGAAAAGATGGCCGCAGTTAAGAAAGGTGATTCGCATGTCATCAAATACAGCGAAGATTTCGCCAAGGTAAACAATCTTCTTTGCGCGCGTTGAGTGTCTTTACTCCGATGTGTCGAAACTTATGCTCCATTTTCTGTTTTAGTGCCATGTGAGGAGGTTTTCATCTGGTGAGCGCTCCAAGTCGCTGATTAACACCATTGTTGCTGCGAGAAGGCAGGGTGAACCAATTCGGCTAGCAATGAGAATGGCCCCCGCAATCGAGATTCGAATTCGCGAGGTAATGGACACATTTGCTCACTCGCTGATAGACAACACTCCAGCTCTGTCTCTTCCCAGGGACGCCCCGTCTCCTCCCGCAGACAATGCTCCAAGGGCAAAGAGACCAAGGCAAAAGGGAATCACAATCTCTTCCCCTAGGAGCGCTCCATCTTCCTCTCCTGCAAAGTCCCTTACTTCCAAGGACAAAGGAAAGGGTCGTATGCCAAGCAAGGCGCAGAAAGAGCTCGCAGTCGAGACCTTTGTTCCGTTTGGTCAGGAGGAAGAGGAGGATGAGAGAAGGGAGATGAGAGGGAGAGTCGATGATGAAGAAGAGGGAGAATCGAAGATGAAAGTGAAGAAGGAAGAGGTGAGATACAGGAGGAAGATTCGGAAGGTATCTCTAACAATCTTATCTTCTTACTATCTTAGCTCTCGCCGCCTTATTGAACAGTTTGTTCTTTCGCAGATGATGATGCGGAAACTATCAGCGGCCTTCTGGCCAAGTGGCAGAAGAGGGGCTCCAACTCTGGTGTTTCCAGTGAAGACATTGATGAGGACATCCTTGCTGAGTCTAGGAGAACAGCTGCGGAGGCTGCTGAGAGAAGAAGGAAGCGAGAAGAAGATGAAATTGAGAGCATAAAACAAAGGAGCTTATAAGATCAACACGTTGACGACTTGGCGCGACAATCCAATGAGGAATATGCGGCTCAAGTTGACGAAGAAGATGCGGCTCAAGAGGAAGGTGCGGGTCAAGAGGAAGATATGGCTGCTCTGGAGCAGGCTCAAGCTGATTTCGAAGAAATCGTAGGTGGTAAACAAGGTGAGATTTTTAACCTTGCTGTGACTTATCAAGAGGTGATTAGGGGTGCATTAAAACATGGCTTGTCAAAAGCTGACATCCGCCGTTGGCTAGTAAGCAAGTGCGGTGAACCTTCAGGTAATCATTTAAACGGTGTTTGTGAACTAGACTTAGTAACCCAAGCATAATCATAACTGGTTTCTTCGCACCCCAGGTCATGCTCACCTTAAGGATATGCTTAACGAAGATACATTAATTGGACATGGTGTCGCGTCCTTAGCATATGACGAAGATGCTGCAATCCCACCTTCCCGTGGAGGTGCTCGCTCTTAGTTCATCAAAATAAAATATTGTTTGACACAAGTTACCTCACATTTTCTTGTCTTATATCGCAGGTGATGCTGATGAGGCCATGCTGGAGCAAAGGAGCCAACCCTCTGCATCTTATGTCCCAGAGCGAAGTTCTCATGTCGAGAAGCCTGTCGCAGCTGCTGAGTATGCAGGAGAGCCCTTGGAGGATATCATCGAAGTTTCTGATGACGCCGAAACTGACACCGTGCTGATGGAGGAAAATACTAATGCTGCGGCCGAAGAAATGGAGACAGACGCTGCTGAGACTGAGATTCATGAGCAGGTCGCGGAAGATGTAGCATCACATGTGGATGTGAATGTTCAGATGAGTGTTCCCGAGTCTCGCGAGCCCCTCGCGCCTGAAGGAGGTCCTGATCGAGCAGCGGCTACTGCTGTTGCCATTCCTCCAGCAGAGATAGATCCTCCAGAGGTTCCCCAAGCATGGAGTTTTTGGGGTTCGCAGGCGGGAGCTGCATTCGCATCTGATGCGGCCTACACCCTTCCTGCCAACTATGAAGAGCTAGAGCTCGCAGCTGATAGAAGAGCAATGGAGCGAGGGCAATCTTCAGCTGCTCCAGCAATGCGCATCCCTTCTTTGCGCGAGATCCTTGAAGGAACTGGTATGTTACCCTTTTTCTCATTCGCATCTTGCACTTGTTCACTTACAAGTTTTATGCTCTAAACTTGAATCATCACTATCAGGGTTGAAGCAAACTGATGTGGATTGGCTTGTTCGGATGCGTCTTTCCTATCCTCGGTCATTTGCAAGGTCTCTGGAGATAGAACCTTTTAACAGGAGGCTATTCTTGACTGAAGCCATCTGGATTTTGGAGCAGCTATCTGCAGCCACCCCTGCGACCATTTCTCCTCAGAGTGCGCAGCTTCTTTTCAGCATGTGTCAAGGCCTTCAAGCCAAATTTCAGGGCAAACTGGGCTTCGGGTATCTTATCAACAGAGTCACCCAGATTCGCGCAGCTGTGAACTTGAAGGGCGGCTTCCATAACCTCGCAGCTGAGGGGCAAAAGGTAGAGAAGCAAAGGCAGAAGGCTGAAGAGGCTGTCAAGCTCTTCCATGAGATGAACATCAAGTACGAGCAGCTGAAGCGAGAAGTGGACCAAGTGACAAATACATCACTTCAGTTTTCTCCTGATGACTCCCTGATCAAAGATTTATTTTGAACAATAGCAAGTATTTGTTTTGGACAAAATGTTAAAACATTATTGTTAATGCTGCTAGGGTTTCTCCCCCCTTTTTTTATTCAAGGCTTGAATGCCCGTTTTGCCCTTCCCGGGATTTGCTCGAATATTTTATGCGTATCAATTATGACGTCAGCCAGTGACATGTCTGCCTTGATTTTCGCGCTAACTGCTTAGCATATAAGCACACTTTCCTTGGGAAGTCCATCCGTATCATGACCTTCCGTCATTAATTAGGGTACGCCACCGAATCATCGTAGCCTTTAGTAGGGTAATTGAATGTTACCTTTCTCAAGGTGTAAGTGATTGATTCTTACCCCTTTTTCAAGCTTTGCTGACTCAGCTAGAGAACTGAAGGGTCTCCGTAGGGTCTATATAAACCCTGCCTTCTGCTGCTTGGGTTATTCATCCCAAAATGTGGCTTGCCATGAGTCCTTATGACTGCTGGCTTCAACGCTTGTGCTTTGTTGATTCATGGCAATTTCAAGTTGTGAAACCTGAGTTTGTGCTTTGTGCCATAGAAATAGCTTTCAATATCTTCATTGCGAAGCCTATTGATCTTTATAACCTTCGTAAAGAAGATGCACAAAATATCTCATGCTTGTTCGAAGAATTTTCTTCGTCTATTATGTTTGCAGGTCGTGTCTCCGACCGCCTCCCGGCGAGGTGCAGTGCCGTACTGACCTTCTTACTGATTCGTAACGAACAGGGGGTTTCTCCTCTAGCTTTCCCGGAGGAGAACTACTTGCCTCCGCGTTCTTGAACTCGGGGTTGCGAGCCATTGTGCTCGTCTCTGTGGACAAGGAGCCTCCTGCCCCAGGAGTTGCTGCTTGCCTGTTCTTCACCACTGCATGCGCCTGAACAGGTGGTTCCTCTGGCACATCTCTTGAGCAGAAGACCAAACAGAGGCCTTGTCAGACCCTGAGATCTTGAAGGTGGCATCGCATAGCTTTCGTAGCGTTTGTAGGCCGTTCATTTTATAGAAAGGCCCTACTTGCTACAGATCTTTGGTCGCAAACTATTATGTCGCATAGCTTTTGGTATGACCAGTAGGCCGATCATTTTACAGTAAGGATTTCCTTTCTGTGTAACTTTCGCCTGTAGGCTGCTATGAATTGTAAGTCATTTTGGCCATTTAATTAGCTCAGTCTGAGCTTTCACTTGTAAGCCGTTATCTAGACAGATAAATTGTAAGTCATTTTGTCTCATAATAAAGCGTCTTGTATCATTTGCTGTTCTTGTTACAACAAATTGTAATATCGCATGCACGTTGACAAACTTTGCCCTTTGTACTTGAATATGTGCTTGACAAATTTTGCATTCGTGAGATGCGTTGTCACTATAGTTGGCTATCTAATTGATAGATTCGCAGATCATAAAGATCATACATTAGATCTGCTATCTTTAGCAGGTGAGTTTTTAGATCATTTGAGATCACATTCGCATAGTGCTGCTATCTCGGCAGATAGGCTTAAAGATCACTTAAAATCAGATTCAAGTATGGCTGCTATCTCGGCAGATAGGCTTGAGATCAATTAAGATCATGTTCGCATAGTGCAGCTATCGCGGCAGATAGGCTTGGGATCAATTAAGATCGTGTTTGCTTAGTGCTGCTATCTCAGCAGATAGGCTTAGGATCAATTAAGATCAGATTCAAGTATGGCTGCTATCTCGGCAGATAGGCTTGAGATCAATTAAGATCATGTTCGCATAGTGCTGCTATCGCGGCAGATATTCTTAAGATCAATTAAGATCGTGTTTCAAGTATGGTTGCTATCTCGGCAGATAGGATTTCGTTATTGAGCAATGGAGAAGTAAATGAAGCGATAAAGACAACTGAAATCATAAAATTCTTCCCATTTGGGAGAAGTCTTTTATTATAAACACCCTCATATGGGAAATGTGAGATTACAATTCCCTCATATGGGATAGAAGACCCATGAGTCTATGACAATACAAAGCATAAAGTAGGCATTGTAATCTAATGCATGTAATGAGAGAAGTTAAGGATAATACTTCTTAATCCAGCGCATGTTGACCGAGCTTGTGGTTGTGGTCATCCCATGTAGTCTTTGTATGTTGTAGTAGCCACTGTCGAAGAACTCGTTGACTTCGAAAGGTCCTTCCAAGTTGGCTGCGAACTTTGGGTGGGCTGCCTCCCGCATGTAGTGATCCGATGCGCGCAAGACCAGGTCCCCAACTGCGAAATCTCGATGTTGGACTATCTTATTGTACACGCGAGCGATCCTCTCCTTGTACCGCTTATTAGTCCGCTTGGCCTGCTCTCGCTTTTCCTCCAATAAGATCAAGTCATGATCGCGCTGGTTCTCGTATAGAGCATGGAAGGCCAACCTCGCAGAGTTGATTTTCACCTCTGCTGGTACCACAACTTCAACTCCATAGCATAAAAGAAATGGGGAGACCCCCGTAGGAGTTCTTGGCGAAGTTCGATATGCCCACAACGCTAAGTTTAAAGAATCAGCCCATTTCTTATGATCATCTGCGACCATCTTGCTCAGGATCCTTAACAGTGTTTTGTTGGTTGCTTCTGCTTGACCATTCCCTTTTGGATAATAAGGAGTAGAACATATCTGCCTGATGTTATACTCTGCTCGCTTTGCGGCTACTTGGCGGTTGACGAAGGGGGTACCATTATCCGAGAGAATTGTGTTAGGAATTCCGAACCTGTATATAATGTTCTCTTGGATGAAATGGACTACAGCAAGCACATTTGCTGTCTTCAGTGGTATTGCTTCTACCCACTTAGTGAACAGCTCAGTCGCGGTGAGAATAAACTGATTCCCATGCGAGGTTGGTCGGATAGGGCCAACAAAATCCAGAGCCCAAGTATGGAATGGACATGGTGTTCCCAACGCATGTCGATCTACGGCAGGGGCGTGTACGAGGTTTCCCTTGAATTGACACTCCTGACATCTTCTTACTTTAGCGCGGCAATCTGCCTCCATGGTGGGCCAAAAGTAACCAACTGTTAGGAGCTGTCTGCATAGTTTCGCACCTCCCTGATGTTCCACTTGGTGAGAGAGGTCCATCACCTCTTGCGCAGCCTTACTGTCTAGGCAGCGAAGCAGATTACCCTCGTGGCCCCTTCGCCAGAGTATGTTTTCTTGCACCATATACCGGGCTGCTTTCCGTTTTAGCTTCTCGGCTTCTTTTCTCGATTCGGGCTCGACTCCCTGTGTGAGAAAATCAAAGAGTGGCTTCCTCTAGTCCATGTCGTCATCGACCAGAGCAATTGCTAAAGAGTCCTTGATCAGTGCACAACTCTCGCAATTTCCTTGAATCAACGCCGCAGCCGCTGACATGTCCGGCCAGTGAATCCCATACCTTTGGGCCTTTCTGTAGATTGACACCTCACTTTCTCCGCAAGTATGCTGGTGAATCTTTTGTAAAAACATTTGTCCCTCCTGATGCGAGACGCATCGCATGAGTATCCCACTTGGGCCCCTGTAATAGAGAGCGTTGTCATGTATGCAGTACCCCTTGGTAGATGCCCAGTTTTCTTTGCTAGTTCCTTCTGCGATGGCGCGCAATATTGGCTTCCTCCAGTCTGCATCGTCCGTGCATTCATCCTCACATGCGTCCTCTGTCAATGCCGAGGACGTTCGCACTTCAATTGAGATTCTCGCGGGAAATTTATCCGCAGTAACCTTGGATCCCAGGGTGGCTAAAGCATCAGCATGCCGATTATCTGCTCTGGGTTTATGCTCGTACCTGACATCGCAGAATTGTTGCACCAGCTTCTGTACCAAGGTTCGGTAGGGCAATAGGTTTACCTACTTTAAACCATACTCGCCCGAGGCTTGTTTGACGATTAGCTTGGAATCTCCCATAACCGTCAAATTGCTTACTTCTAGTGCCCTTGCTGCGCGAAGACCTGCAATGAGAGCTTCGTACTCTGCTTCGTTGTTGGTGACTGCGAAGTCAAGCTTTGGGGACATCTGTATGACCTCTCCATCGGGCTTTGTTATAACTATTCCAATTCCTCCGCCCTTCCTTGTCGACGACCCGTTGAAATGAAGCGTCCAATAGGGCAACTCAACTGCATAGATCTCAGGTCTCTCCAGTTCTTCCTCAATCACAGGCTCATGACTATTATCAGGGAACTGTGCAGCAAATCCGCCACCGCTTGCGATTTGATTGCCCGGGGTCGGACGCATGTGATGTCGTACTGAGAGATGGTCATATGCCATTTTGCTAGTCTTCCACCAGGAGAAGTGTGAGTCAAGAGATACCGTATGGGGTCACTCTTTGTAACCACTATCACTTTGTGCGAAGCGAAATAGTGCTTCAACTTTTCTATTACAAAGAATAGAGCAAGGCAATGACGCTCGATGTCCGTGTACCTTGATTCTGCTGGTTGCACTATGCGGGAAATATAGTAAATTGGCCTTTCTTGCCCTTCATATTCCTGAGCCAAGAGTGCCCCTATAGACTTCTTTGTCGATGTAAGGTATAGCAAAAGTGGCGATCCGAGCTGTGGTGCGATCATTACCCTTGACGATATCAGCAACTCCTTTAGCCTTCCGAAGGCGGCTTCGTGCTCTATGGTCCAATCGTACACAACATCCTTCTTGAGAAGATAGCTGAAGCAGAAGGTGACTTCTGCGATCGCAGGGATGAACCTTCGCAGGTAAGATAGCTTCCCTAAGAATGTCTTCAAAGCACTTTGGTTGTGCGGCGCCGTCATGCTGGTAATGGCTGATACTTTTGCGGGATCAGGCTCGATGCCTTGGCGATGTATTACATATCCCAAGAATTTCCCCGAGGTTACTCCGAACGCGCATTTCATGGGGTTCATCTTTTACTGGAAACTTCTGCATCTTTCGAAGACTTTCCGCAGATCCTCCAAGTGGTCCCTTTCTTCCTTGGACTTGACAACCAAGTCATAAACATAGAATTCCACTTCTTTATGCATCATGTCGTGGAACAGAGCCATCATGGCTCGCTGATAAGTCGCACCTGCATTCTTGAGTCCGAAAGGCATAACCGTGTAATTGAAGACTCCCACTGGCGTGATGAACGCGGTTTTCCGTGCATCTTGAGGGTCCATCTTGATCTGGTTGTACCCACTGAAGCCGTCCATGAAGCTGAACATGCGATGACCCGCGGTCGAATGGATGAGTAGATCGATGTTAAAAAGCGGAAAATCGTCTTTGGGATAGAAACAATTAAGATCTCGGAAGTCCACACAAATGCGAAGCTGCCCGTTCTTCTTCACCACAGGCACGATGTTAGCCAACCATGTAGGATGGTGATTTGGCTCGATGAATTTGGCAGTCAGTAGTTTGACAATTTCTTGCTTGATTTTCACGTTGATCTCCGGCCTAAAGCTCCTTGTGCTTTGCTTTACCGGTTTAGACCCTGGGATTACATCTAACCTGTGCATAGTGATGCTCGTGTCCAGACCGGACAGCTCATCGTACTCCCACGCGAACACGTTTTTATACTCGATTAGAAGCTGCAGCAATCTTTCCTCCTCCTCGCTCGTGAGGTCTGCACTCAGAAAGACTGGCCTTTTCTTTTCTTCGTTTGGGCTTAGGAATACCTCCTTCAGCTCCTGCTTTTGCGGTTTGGGCTTGTCCTCCATGCATTCGGGCGCTTCTTTTAGCTTCTCCTCTAAAACGCCTGGTGTTGTTTTGTCCAATTCCATAACCTTCTCGATTTGATTGATTTGCTCAGGGATATCCCCATGCTCGCGTGGGGGTATCCCCGCACACCTTCATATGCGGTAACATTTCTTTCCGTTAGCGTAGAAGATTTCTATCTCTTTGCCTTCGGGATCATGCTTTGCTATCCTTTTCAGGGTGTAAACATTCTTTCTTTGGTAGGCAATCCGAGGTGCCTCTTCTCGCGCAGACGGCTTTTCCTTGGACTCCTCCCTTGTCACCATCACTCTCGCGGGTGACTGATCCTTGATATCCTCCCATCGAGGCAAAGGAGTGGGGTTAAACGGCCCTGGCGTTTTCTCATCTTCCATTTCGGTGAACCATACTGCCTCGAAGAGGTGCGCTTCATCCATATTGAAAGGGTTTACCGAAGCTGGTATCTCCACCACTCTGTCGTTCGAGATAGCTTTCATCACCTGGTGAGCTGTCGAGGGGATTGCATCGAAGCGATGAATCCAGGCCCGACCGATGATCATATTATACGTAGTGTTCGCATCTATGACATAGAATTTGGCTGAACACTTGATTTTGCCAATCTGGACACCCAGATGAATCCATCCTATCGTCATCCTGGAGTCACTTCCAAACCCCATCAGCGGGGATGGTCGTTTAACAATCTTCTGTTCCGGGATTCCCGCCAGCTTCAGAGTGTTGAGTGGAACCACGTTAACTGCTGCTCCGCCGTCGACAAATGATCGTTTGAACTCGACACCATTGATTACTGCCGTCACATACAAAGGCTTCTGGTGGCTCGCATCTGTCCTTTTGTCGCTTGCAGAAAAGGTTATGACCTTTTCCGTGGAGCGGGATGCCCTGAAAACCTTCCCATTGGAAACCACGATATCCTCCTCGTGGTCTTCCGCTACCCTCAGGATCGCTTTCGTCATTTCCTTCCGGCATTTCTCCGAAAAGTTCATTTCGTCGAAGAACCTGCTGAACCCGTGCGACCCTTTCATCCGATCGGCACGCTCGTCCTCCGTGTCTATGCTGTAGTCCTCCTCATTGTAGACTTCAGCAACGATGGGTAGAACATCATCTGCAATCTCTTCGAGGTCCATTATCGTGATCATGGCAACCTCTTTGCCCTTTGGCTCTTGCTGCGCATGGGCAGGCAGTGGATTGTTTCGCACATCCTGCCTCTGGTCGCTGACAATCTACTCTCCGTCCTTCATCTTTCGGCTCACCAAGTTTCTGAGCTTCTTGCAGTCAGCCGTGGGGTGCATGATCTTTCCGTGGCATTCGCACCACTTTGGGTCCCTCATCATCTCCTTGGAGGGTATCCTTTCGAGCGGCGGCAAGATACCATATTTACGCCATTGTCTGCACAAGTCACTTGCTTCCTCTACCGAACATGGTAAAGGTGGCGCATCGAAGTTTGCGACCTTTGGTTGATTTTGGGGCGAGACCGTATTCACTTCAGCCTCACGTCCCCTCTTGTAGCTGAACCTCCCAATTTTAAAGGTAGTCCCGCTCGGGGATCGCTCAGGGGCGTGCTTCTTTTTCTGCCTCTCCACTATAGGCTCTATGTTCTTTGTGCATTGGATCAGCTTTGAAAATGTAGGAATTTGTAGGTTGATAAGCATAACTTTGTACTCGTCTCACATGCCTTGCAGACATATTTCCACGAGCCTGCCCTCAAGCACTTCATCTCTGCATTCCAAGGACTTGGCTCTAACTTCTTGATGAATGTCACTCCATCCTCTTCGCGCTTCTGGTACATGCGAGTGAGATGAATCATCGTCACCTTTTCTTCCATATGGAAGAATTTGGTATAGAACTTCTGGACCAGGTCGTCCCAGGTTTTCACGGATCCAGCCTCCAGTGTCCTATACCACTTGTAGGCCACGTTCCCCAGAGATTTCGGGAACTCGCGCATCAGCAACTTGGGATCAGCCCCATATGGCCCCATCACATCAATGAAACGCATGACATGCTCGTGGGCGTTTCCGTTGACATCTTCGAACTTGTCCCATTTAGGAGTCTTGTACCCGGCAGGGTTAGGCATGAGGTAGATCTCGCGTGGGATAGGGGATCGTTGTCAATCTTCGGGATGATGGTATCAGCGAATGGTTGGTTGGCTAAGAAAGTTTCCATGCGCCGCGGCAGCGACGTCATACACTCCGGTGCACTTCCCCCAACAACAGGAGGAGGGGTTGTTGCAGCTGGAGGCGACACATATGCCGCGGTCGGGCTAGGAACATACTGTGAATTCGCATTGCCCCACGCCGCCGACGGAGGAGGCACAGGGTATTTTGAAGACAGATTGGGTACCAGGGTTGGCGGTTGAGGAATATGAGCGGTAAGAGGCAATATTTGAGCTGTTTGCCCCTGAACTGAGGGCAACTGCACCGTTGCCGGTGGAATTTGAAGGTTAGGATTAGGTGGCGTGGGTAATACCCCCAACCCTTGAGTGGTGGAGGTTCCTCCCTGAGAGACGGCAGTGGCTGATGTGGGATTCGGGGCGAGAGTCCCCAGGATGTCCATTATCCGTTCCATCTGTGCGGATTGAGCCTTAAGAGCCTTCGCCTGCTTCTGGATGGTGGCGTCCAAGGCCTCTAGCGTCGGAGCCTCACCGGCGGCCGTAGGAGTGTGACGGGTCTCCTCTCCCGAGGTGGTCTCCGTGGAGGGCGATCTGTTACTGACATCATCTTCATGAGACATGGTTGCTTGCAGTGGTAAGTTCACGTCGGGTTCACCAAATGTGTACGAGAGAATCCTGCAGAGAGAACTCAATATACACCAAGAGTAGGGGATAGAAAAGACACAGGAAGTGTAAGGTTGTGTGTAGGGAGAGAGTAAGACAATAGCACTGTATGAGAGAGAGACAGGATTTTGGCAGAGCTTCCGCGTAGTTCAGGTGAGTCGGCCCTTGTATGGAAGGGTTAACGATCCTATATATAATGGAGAATGTGACCGTTGTAGTGTGATTAATGCGCCCATTAATGACGGCTTAATTAGCTTAACCACAACGGCACGTTCGTCCGCGTGTATAGGGACCGTTACGGCACGTTACCCGCGTATACCGGAACCGTTACGAGGTTGACCGGGTTGACCGGGTTTATGGAGCTCGTGCTATAAATTTCTCAAAGCAGTTACAAGGGGTCGCGCGCGGGCTTGGTTGTCGCTCGCACGCGACATGACTTACTTTAGCCTCCAAACCACTAAGTCCCTACAAATCCCGTGAGGTGGTATGAGAGGGCCCTGTCTCGCAGCCCCCACGTGGATCAACGCGGCTGGTGATCCAGTGTGTGTGGAGCACAGCTAGGTGTGCTGGATGATCGCCACGTGGCTAAGATCTGCCTGTTCAAAAAGTACTATATACAACAGCAGATTCTACGTAATATTTACCAAACAACATTTTATCAAAAATTCACAGCAGCTTTCTACAGTGTTTTCACACAGCAGCTTTCTACCACTGCCACAACATTTCCAAACTAGCCCTTAGTCAATAGCTTTATCTATAAATTGTCTCGTTTCATTGAATCAAACCTCTTGTATAGAAAATGTCATAGGGCTTAGTCAATAGCTTTATCTCAAATACAGAAATGCTAATATTTTGAGCTGTTTCTTTATGTGATACTTACACAGCCACCGAAGAAGCCTAATTCCTTCACGGACTGCTGGTTCACAGTTGGTTTGGCAGTACAATGCAGCCAAGGCTTGGCGGGGAAGGATTGTTTACAGGAGCAGTACTGGCTGAAAGCTGTAAAACTTCTTCCCAACTGAATCATTAATCATTAATATGGGTCAATCTCAATCATCAGGTGTAACTCATTGTTGTAAATATGGGCAGCCATGATTGTGTTTACATTTTCTCTTCAACTTCCACAAGATTAAGTTTGGAAGTGTTCGCGTTTCCTAACAAACTAGTTTTCTTTTTGTTGAGATTTCCTGGCATTGGGTAATTCCCTCTCTTTTGCCTGCTACAACTTTATGGTGTCTACCAAACTGATTATGAGAATGCATTCCTAGACATTGATTCCTGAAAAGCATAATTCCTCTTTGGTATCTCATCTTCTACTTTCAACATATAAGCTGAAAGACACTGAAATGCCCAGCACATTCTGAAATTATGTTCCTCTTTTTTCAAGATGTACTGCTACTTCTCATTTTCTTTTTCCTAGCTTTCTTCTAAAATCTGTTCATTTTCAACAAATCCAAATTATCTTCCAAGGTAGGAGGCTGAGCTTAATCACTGTACGCACACCGATACAAATTTCCATTTATTTACCAGGGTGAATGAAAGATGTCCAAAAGTAGACTAGGCAGAGGACTACGGTTTATTCGTTTACAGACCGACCAGTTTTGATAAGCTTGTAAGTAATCACGGGATTCTACAAGAAGATCAGATACCTTTTACTTACAAGGAAGTAAACAATAAGCAAGAAACAGGTAATCTGGCATTAGAAGCCGACTTGATATGAAATTTATAGATTGAGCTTTATTTGAAGGGGTAACGAAATACATTGACAAATTCAAGAAATCACATCTGAATACCCGACAAAAATCTCATTCGCAGCCATTTTCAAAGATACACTTATGGATAATATTTGCATTTTGAGTAACAACTTCTCTGAATGCCAAAGCTTCTGCAAGTAAGGCAGATTGGGTGAAGTTTTTCATCCAACCACTATCCACCATAAACCCATAATCATTCCTTACAACCCAGCTAGCAGTCATAGTGAGATTGTCTTGATTCAAGCTAGCATCTATATTGCACTTAACTTTCCCAGCAGAGGAGCAAACCACTTTCTGTTACATGGTTGAGAATTCACCAAATCTTTATGAAGCTCCCCCCCTTCTCATCATACATCTTCCCATAAAGAAGGACGGGAGAACTGATTTGGTTCAAAACAGAAAAAGGATTGATATCAAATCCTTCAAATATCTTCTAATGTAGTCAATAGCTTTATTTCTAATGTAGAAAAATGCAAAATTTTTGAGCCAGGTTTTTTATTTGCTAGGCGGAGACAATTAGGACAATCATTTTATTTTTTTCTTTATTTAAGAAAAAATAATTGTCGAGAACTCTTAAAATCATAAGCTATTTGCATGGACACATGTAATATAAATTGTTGTTTTTTTCCATCGATATTCCATGGCCTTTTATGTCTAGTTTCTGCAAATTCAAATAATTACTTTCTTTGTTTTCAGTATTACCGTACAAGGATCGTCGATGTTAATTATTTATTTCACCTAGCAATCTTTTTTTCTCTCTTTCTGTTGGCTAACTTACTCGCCAACATGGTCGGGAGTTGTATTCCACAAGGCGACGAATGAGAACCATTTAGTATCTCTCAAGCCATCATCAGATTCTAATGCTTTAGTGGTGTGATAAAGAGTGACAAACTCGTTGATTTCTAGTCCAAAAATGTCTCTTGGCATATACAATTTTCCTCAAAGAATCGTTTATCAGGCCAACCATGAGATTGCTGTTGGATGTTGGAAGAGATTAGGTAGGCTATATGGTGGAAGAGGGAAGTGGTGGAACTTTGAGAGAGAGAATGTAGAACAATATATTTGATTGATACAAGAAGAGGATAACAACTAGATATTGTCTAGTACTTTACATTGAAGTCTTAACAGAAGACTTTATAGGAGAGAGATTTAGGATTCTTTCTAGGACACTTGAAGACTTACTTGGAGAGACTTAATAGAAAACTTACATAATGCTAGAGTACAAGTCCCTATTTATAGGAAGTCTAGGAGGATTCTAGATTACATCATCTAGAGATCACCCCACCTAGAAGTATATAAAGATATTTTGTATGATCATTCTAGTGATGCGCATTACAACATTATTCTAGACTCTTCTACTACATTACTAACTTATTAAGCTAATAATTCTATTAGCCCCCACTAACTAATACAATAATTAGGACTTCAAGACTTAACTCATATAATTGTTATTGGCCTCAAATATAAATTGGGCTAAATCAATTTTAGCTTCCAACAATTGCTGGATCACGATCACTGATATCCCAACCGATACAAATTCCTATTTACCGACAACCTGAGAATAATGGAAGATGAAGGGGTCGTCCTCCAAAAATAAGCAATCTTGATCAGCTTGTAATCACCGGTTTCTACCTGAAGAGATACCTCTTGCTAACACAAGTACATAGTTATAAGCTAGAAACAGGTATATAAGCTCGCATTAGAAGACAACTTGATATGAAATTTATAGATTGAGCTTTGGAGAAGCAGAATTAATTTATAGAAACGGATATATAAGCTCGCAAATTCAAGAAATCACAGGTGAATAATGAAATCCAATCAAGCTAAATCACATTCAAGCAGCTAGCTAGCAGCGCGTAATATAAAATGTTGTTAAGCAAGACCAACATAGCCTAGAAAAACACGAAGCAATGGTTGCAACAATTTGTTTATGTCCTACTCCTCCTCTTCTTAATTCCAAAACATGACATAGCTGGGTAGTTTGTCAAGAAACTGAAACCAGACTCTCGGTGAAACTCCAAGCAGGTGCAGGAGTAGCATTATAGCGTTGAAGTCCTTTAACCTTAGCTTCCGTTACTACTTCATTGCGATTAGGATCATACAAGATGATATTACAATCCTCCGCTGACTCGGAAGGGCAGCTTAAAATCTCATACAACATGAGATTGCCATTGATACACATTTGATTCATCCTTACTCTTCTAGAGAAGGGTCCAATTGAGAATCTCTTAGTCCAAATGATGGAGCCACTGCCCATCACCCATATGTCGAACGAAGGAAAATCAGGAGAAAATGCCTTTGTATGCCACCGACACAAAGACAAAGCAAGGGAGCCCATGAAATCAATAACATTAATGTCATAGCTATGACGCGGTGTAACTTCTTTCGGCAACACAATTTCTCCAAATGTGTCGTTAGCAGGGTCAAAAGAGATGATGCTCGGATCACGCCCACTGTACTGATCGCCACGAGCTAGCCAATACAAAATCCCATTTACCAACAACCCGCAACTGAACCCGCAACTGAACATGTGTACGTTCTCGGAGATAAGACGGGCCATAGGAGTAGGGTTGATTTGTTTCCAAGAATTAGTACTCATGCTCCAAACTTGAATAAAAACGGAACAAGTGTCACCTACACCGTACTTGCCAATCTTAACCAGCTTGTAGTCGCCGGATTTAGCATCGTAAGCAAACCCTAGAGCAGTAGTGTAGTAGTTGGTATGGTTCAACATAAGTGGAGTTTTGGGAATCGACATGTATTTCCTAGTCGCCGGATTACAAACGGTCAGGTTAGTTGGTATGCTTGAGGAGAAAACCAGTAGACCGTTGCATGAACCCACAAGCATCCATAACAACTTATAAGGTGGTATGGAAACTTGAGATTCTCCTAATTCATAAGACGAAGAAGTAGATGACGACAACGACGGCGGAGTACAGACTACTATCCAGCTAAATCCTCCGTTTTCGTCGAGATTCGTCCTCTTCCCAACGATTATCTTACTTCTACTGTCGCATTGATGACGACTGCCAAGGAGGAGATGTTTTTTTACAAAACTGGGGGTTTGGATGAGATTGTAACATGATTTGGAGAGAAGCTTACATCGGAGGACGTGCTTCACCGGCAACCTCGTCAATATCTCCTGTATTACGTCCATGTGGTGGTGATCAAGTAACTCTACCACTGTAACCTTCTCTCCTTCTCCTATTGCTCTGGCTGCTGCTGTAGGCCTAGGTCACGATTGAGATCCCACTAATACTACTAAACATACCTAGTTAATAAAAGAGGGGCTGATAGTGACAGCACAATAATCTATAATTACAGCACAATTTTTATTTGAATGACTATTTTGTCCTCGACATTTAATTTTCTATACTATGACGCATTCTTTTCTTTTTCTTTCATCATCTCTCTTCAACTCCTCCACATACCACATCCTCTCTCGCTCTCCCTCCGCCCCCTTCAACCCTATCTGCCTCTCTCTTTCGATCTCCAAGAAGCAATCTACTCTCCTCTCTGCCCTTCTTGATCTCTATATCTTTCTATACCTCTCTCGATGTGCAAGCTTCTTTCGATTTGGATTTGGATTTGGATTTGGATTTGGATTTCTAATTGAAGCCATGTGTACAAGTTCGATTTCAGGGGACAAACACATTTTGGGTTCTATTTTAGAGGTCCGGTCTCACCTACAAAAATTGGGATTTGTTTTTGTTCTTTGTTCCTGGGTTTGATTTGAGGAGAGAGATGACTGGTTCGAGATACCCAGTGGAGGTTTTGTCTTTGGTTTAATTTTAAGTGAGGTTCAATCTGCTCTCTATTTTGACTTGTAGCTATGCACATGTCGATGTTGGATTTTGGGGGTTAACGTCTTATGGGTTCCACTTCAGAGGTTTCATAGAAAAAGATTGGGTTTAATTTGGTTCTTTGTTTCTGGGATTGTTTTGAGGAGATAGATGAGTGGTTTGAGATGAAAAACCCTACAGAGGCTTTTGATTTGGCTTAATTTTAAGTGATGTTCATTTGGTGTCGGTGAATTTATGAGACGGAGTACTACTGGCTTACAAAGCCTAGAGGTGAACAATGCAACTATTTCTACTGGGAAGATGAATTTCGCAGTCCGTGCTGTGCTCCAGATCTCCAACAACTTCAGGAGGAGGTAACAACGTTGAGTAGGAGAGTCGTAGGGGCCGAGAATGCTTCCAAAGCCCACTCTTTTCATGTGAAACTGTTGTATGTTGTGATTTTTGTCATTCTCATCGTTTTAATTTCAAAGTAAGATAGTTTCCTTCTCTATTCTGTCGTGTTCAGTTAAGTGTGAGACTCGAAGGGGCCGAGAATGCTTCAAAAGCCCACTATTTTCGTGTGAAACTGTTGTATGTTGTGATTTTTGTCATTTTCAACATTTTAATTTCAATGTATGATAGTTTATCCTGTATTTAATTCTAATTCTGCTGTAATTAGTTAAGGATTCAAGTTTTGTTAACAATGATATCTCCGTGTTTATCTTAAATGTAAGGGTTAATGTCATAACTGTTAAACAAACTAACTAAAGATTAATCAAAGATATCACTGTGTTATCTTATTCAGCTTAGTTCATTCTATAGTGTTAACAATACTATCTAGGTTAAAAACGAATCTTCCTGGGACCACTTTTTTTGTCCCGTAGCTGGCCTCTGGGACCACTTTTTTCGTCCGGTAGCTGGCATTTTCGTAATAACCGGCTAGTACCGGCTTAGCCGGTTACCATAGGGACGCACCAAAGTTTTTTCCCCAAGTTTATATTCACTCCTTTTCAATTGAGTAGTTTCTACTTCTACTAATTTTTGATCTTAGAAAGGGTGGTGCATAGGAGCAGAGAAGAGAGGTTCTGGTGGGTGGAGAAGGTGAAGAGAGAGAAGATGAAGGTTTATTTTGTTTTGCAAACAGAAGATGAGGTGAAGAGAGAGAAGATGAAGGTTTATTTTGTTTTGCAAACAGAAGATGAAGGTTACAGCACAGTATATCATTTAGTATGAAAAATTAACAGTGGTTTTCCTCAAAAAACAAATAAAAAAAAACAAAAAAAAAACAGTGATAGGCAGAATAGGCATTCAACGAAAAATTGTGCTGTCATTATAAATAGTTGTGCTGTAATTATCAGCACCCTAATAAAAGGCTTAATTATTTAATGGGTACCTCAAATATACCGAAACTAACACATTGCAACCATCATCTCTAAAATAGGCTTATTGCATCCTTTGTTTGTAATAAATCCTACAATTAAAATCCATTCAAACATCACCCATCAATAAATCTTTTAAAAGTCGTATTTATAAGTATTAAAAATGATGACGGTTTCTCTTTTTCCTCTCAAGATGATATTGCTTTAGTTTTTCTTAATCATTTTAAGAACATTATTCTGAACCCACCACACTTTGACTTAATTAGAAAACCTCTACGGCTCAAATTCTGCTTCAAGTACCCTCTTACATATTAATACATTTCTTTCACCCCAAGACCAAGGTTTTCTCTCCCATCCCTTTTCTGATATTGAAATTAAAGATGCGGTCTTCTCAATGTGCCCTTTTAAAGCCTTGCGTCACGACACCTTTCAGCCATTTTTTTCCAAAAATGGTGGCCCTCTATATCAACCAAAATTACTTCGACTATTCTATCTTTTCTTAATTCATGTCACTTATTGAAAGAGGTTAATAATAGTAACATTGTTTTAAGTATTAAAATTCCGAACCCCTCTACAATTAATGACTTTAGATCTATTAGTCTTTGTAATGTCATTTATTGCATTATTTCTAAATTTCTGGCTAGCCGTTAAAAGTTGGTCCTTCCTAATATTTATTCTAATAATCAAAATGGTTTCATTACTTCTAGGCTTATCCAGAGTAACATTTATTATTCAAAGAAATTATGCATTCCATTTCTAAGATGACTTTTTCTAACCTTCCTGCTTTTGGTGCCCTTAAGATTGACCTTTCTAAAGCGTTTGATAGACTTAGGTGGGGTTTCACCATGGCCACATTTCACCAATTTCTCTTTCCCGCTTCTTTTATTAATTTTATTATGGAGTGTATCACTACAGTTTTTTATTCTGTTATATATAGTTAATGGATCCCTTTCCACTAGATTCATGCCGTCTAGAGGGCTTCGTCAGGGTGATCGTCTCTCATCTTTCATTTTCATCCTTTGAGTGGAGGCTTTGTCTAGATCTTTTGATAATGCTTGCACCAGTGGTCTACTTTGTGGCTTCCTTTATGGGTCTTCAAGCCCATCTATTTCCCATTTTAATATGCCGACGACAGTATTTTATTTTTTAAAATCCTATTGCCGAATCCACTATTTTTAAAATTTAAGATTCATTTTGCAACCAATCTGTTCAACACATTCATTTTAATAAATTAATAAATCATCGCTTACAGACTTACAGTCTCCCTAACTGTCCTTCCGAACTTTTAGAATCCCTTATTAGTACCCCCAATGTGGTTTTTTCAGACCATGTAGGAACTTACCAGGGGTCTTTGCTCTATAAATAAAACGGTAATTTAATTGTAGATAAGGTACTTAAAAAGTTTGCTGTTTGAAAATGTCACATGCTTAATAGAATTGGTAGAATTAGTAGAGCTACCCTTATCAAATCCGTGGTTACTTTCTTTTTAGTTTATCATTTTTCCATCACGCCCTTCTCTGCAAAATTGGTTAGTAGTCTAGCTTTTATCTTTAATAACTTCTTCTTGTCTCGAAATCTTAATGCTAAAACTTTGCCTCCGTTATTTTGGAACTCTCTTTGTTTTGATTGTCAAAAAGCAGGATTAGGCTTCAAAAATGTGAAAGATTTTAATAATTGTCTATTTATTAAAAACTCTTGGAATATTTTAACTAATAATGATTCCTTAGTGTCAAATTATTTTAACTAATAATGATTCGTTTTGGCTCCACAATGCTCTGTTATCTTGGAACTCTCTTTGTTAAGAAAAGAAATGATTGTCGAGAACGCCTAAAGTCATTAGATATTTTAGGATGCAAGGATATATGTAATATAAATTGCTGTTTTTTTCCCATCGATATTCCATGGCCTTTTATGCTCTTTTAGAGGCTAGTTCTTGCAATAATTTTTTCGGCCTTTCGCTTAACTACAAGCATGTTTACCCAGTTCTAACAACGATTCGGCAAACAAACGGCTTAAGGTCTTGTTAGAGGGAGATATATGAAAACCTAAGGATTTCATGCAAGTTGAAGAGCAAAATATTCAATATGCTAGAGCAATGAAAGCAGAGCATGTAGCAGTAGTGGGAAATACGAGTTTGCAGCAAAACCTGAGCGTGCATTGATAATTGTAAGCAAAGGGCACGAAGACTAAGCAAAATGTGAACCAACAAAGCTAGGAAACATGAAACCCTATGTTTCACTGAGGTATTAAGATCTCTTAACAGACAAATATAGAACAAATCAAGGAAATAGTCATATCATAGAACAGGCTATGGATTCCCTATAAAGAATGAATGTTCAAGTCCAGTATTAGCAGCAAGATTGAACTGAGCTCGAAACACAGTTGAATGGGCAAAGCGTCAAAGGGAAGTTCCAATTTGACTTGCTAACACAAGTCACCCACTATTTGCTTCATAGTCACGCTAGCATGCTAATTGAACCCAGTAAAACAATGGAAAATGTTGTAACAGAACTCCTGTTTCAGAGCTCCGTTACCAGTTTGTTATAACGTGTGGGTATTCGAGCAAGAACGACGTAAGCAAAACAAGAACGAGACATTTATTTAACGTGGTTCACTAACGAATTCGTAACGAACCCGCTAGCTAATCCACGGCCAGAACCAGATATTTTATTGAGAAGATGTTGTAAATAGCTTGTAAAAGCTAAAGAGTATTTTGTCCCACATCTTGGAAACTATAGTTATTGTTCACTTTATATATGGAAACACATTAATGCTATTAAAGTGAGTTAATATATAGAGTGGTTATCCTCTACAACTCGCACACGCGTGCGCGCGCGCGCAAGGCGCAATGTGGCGCTTTAGTGGCGCTTTTGTAGGCGCTCTTAGGCACTTTGGCGACGTGGCACGTGCGCGTGTGGCGTGAGTTGTTTAACTAATAATTATTTTCCGTTTTTATTTTGCTGGCGGTTATGCCAGTTATTTTTCGGTTGGTGAAGGCATGTGTTGTTATAAACAGTCACAACTGTTATGAACAAACACACCCTTTCATTCATGATATTTCGTGAACTATAAATAAGCCAAAGACCCAGCAGATTCTATATCAGTTTCAATCACAGTTTCACAGAGAATTCTAGAGAACTTCTGCAGATTGCTGGCTGTAGAACCGACGCGACTTGTTGTATCCTGGAGGGGAATCGCCAGAACCCGGCAGTATAGTGGGGGCGATTTTTCCCTTAAAGAAAACGTTCATCGTGCCTCAAGTCCAGTTTCTTCCATCATCCATTATACTCGGCGTAACAATTTTAAGGGATAAATCGTACAACAATGGAGAGTGGAGGAAAGACTGCAACTTTCAAGATGATGAATCAAGACTTCGTCAAACTGGACCGGTTTGATGGCACCAATTTCACCCGTTGGCAAGACAAGTTGATGTTTCTACTCACTGCATTGAAGGTGGCATACGTTCTGGACGAAAATTTGCAGCCAATACCAGAACCAAAGGACGACGACACTGACGAATTAAAGGCGCAGCGAACGAAGAGGGAGGAGGACGAACTGGTTTGCAGAGGACACATTCTCAACACACTGTCGGATCGTTTATACGATCTATTCACATCAGAAAAGTCACCAAGCAAAATCTGGAAGACGTTGGAGAACAAATACAAGGCTGAAAAGCAAGGATCAGATAAGTTCCTTATTAAGAATTTTTTTGATTTTACTCTGGATGATAGTTCTCCCATTCTCGATCAAGTTTACGAATTCCAAATCCTCGCTAATAAACTTCGAGATCTCAAGATTGTTGTTCCTGATGAGTTGTTAGTGGGGGGTATTATTGCTAAACTTCCTGAAAGTTGGCATAAATACATGAATGAACTTCTTCACACAACAGAAGACTATATTGAAGCAATGCCCATATATTATATTTCTCGTGGTTATAATTATAACCCACAAATCCTCTATTGATAAGAGTGATTATGATATTTCGTTTAGTCTTATGACTACGAATATGAAAGTAACTGGTTACGCAAAATGATCGTACGAATCACTATATGTGAAATCCATGGAGGCTATTGCCCATGAGATATTCTTCTTTGCTGAAGCAAATTGAAGATTCACACTCGCGAGTAGTTTAGGTGCATATGCATATTATTTAGTATGACAAATGTCTCATGAGTATATAACATGTCATACTTATTAACTGATAGTTTTTATTACTATCTTGAATGATCATGTTGTATCATATTATGTTAGATATTATGTATTCCCCATAAATTTACTTTCAGGTATGAAGTGTGACATCAAGATGATGCAAAGAGGGGGAGATTAAATTACAAGGCGCTGTACTCTTTTCCTTAGCTGAGATTTTTATCCCACATGGTTTTTCCAAGCAAGGTTTTAATGAGGCATGCAGCCATGAATGAGTTGAAGACTACATCAAATCTCCACTCACAAGATGCACTCTTTTTCCTTCGTCAGAGCTTTTGTCCCAACGGGTTTTGCTTGACAAGGTTTTAACGAGGCATCGTATTAGTGAATATTCAAGGGGGAGTGTTATGGAACATTATAATGAATATTCCCTAGTAGATTATGATTGATCCTTAGTAGATTATGATTGACTCCTAGTAGATTATGATTGACTCTTAGAGGATTATGATAGGTTCCCACACTCTATATAAAGAGTGCTTTGGAAGAGAATAAAAGAGCTTTTGACATTCCTCCAACATTGTTCTCTCTTCTATACTTTTTAGTTTATAACAATTCAAACATCATCCATCAATAAATCTTTTAAAAGTCGTATTTATAAGTATTAAAAATGATGAAGGTTTCTTTTTTTCCTCCCAACATGGTATTGCTTTAGTTTTTCTTAATCATTTTAAGAGCATTATTCTGAACCCACCCCACTTCAACTTAATTAGAAAACCTCTACGGCTCAAATTCTGCTTCAAGTACTCTCTTACATAGTAATACCTTTCTTTCACCCCAAGAACAAGATTTTCTCTCCCATCTCTTTTCTGATATTGATATTAAAGATGCGGTCTTCTCTATGGGCCCTCTTAAAGCCTTACGCCCCGACACCTTTCAGCCATTTTTTTTTCAAAAATGGTGGCCCTCTATATCAACCAAAGTTACTTCGACTATTCTATCTTTTCTTAATTCATGCCACTTATTAAAAGAGGTTAATAATACTAACATTGTTTTAAGTATGAAAATTTCGAACCCCTCTACAGTTAATGACTTTAGATCTATTAGTCTTTGTAATGTCATTTATTGCATTATTTCTAAATTTCTGGTTAGCCGTTAAAAATTGGTCCTTCCTAACCCCTCTACAGCAAGGGCTTCAACCGCTTTAAATCTACCAGCAATGCTATCCTTGAGCAAACAATGGACCAACAAGCAATCGGTTTGCAGTTCTATCCTTTGGAGTCTCAGCCCTGCGGCAAGAAGGAAATATTCTTTTACAGCCAAGCGTTCAGTCAACTGTGGGTTAAAGTGCTGGCAGAGTAGTCGGTAGATGCCAAATTCTTGTATCGTTTTGCTAATCAAAACACTGGGTCACACTGGGTCAAAGTGACCCAGTGAATAGTAAAAGTGAAACTGCGAGAAAAGAGGGAACATAGATAGTATCCAACTAGAGGATTTAATAAAAAGGGTGAACATTGGTTGAAGTTTGTAATATCATCATTGATCAGCCAATAGTCAAGCTCTATGTGGCACTTTTCTTTGGCAAAGAATGGCACCGGAAAACACCAATCAGTTCCCTATTTTTATCATAGTTCCTAAATCCGGCGGCCGATAAATATTCCGATGCCGAATGTACAACAAATTGGTTTTTCAACAAATTGTTTTTTTAAAATCGTTCAAACCTAATGTAGTTATTATGAAAAATAAGAAAAGTTGACTCAGCCAACCAATATATGTGCAATTGAATCACCTAAAACTTTGACCACCAATATAATATGTTGTTCAAGAGAGTCAACTCTACTTGAGTGTACACCAATTTGAGAACAATAATGATGTAATTGAGAAATCTGTGCATTATTACTTCACGTTATATAAACTACAAGTTAGTGACCAACTGACCATCAATTTGTACTTGTCATAATTTCCGTAAGAAAAGATACAATTCGGCTATAGCCACGACAAACTCACACCCAAACTAGTTTGCACATGTTCACAAAAATTTTCATAGTGCGCTAAATTGCATACAACTACGTAGAGGTTTATCACAAGAACAATCTCGAAAGCTATTTTACTTTTTTATTATCATATTGGACAAAACATATATCATCCAAATGTATCTTTCACTCCGAGCATTGTGGTTCAGAATATTAGCGAAGGAAACAAGTTGTTGGCGAAACATGATTGAATTGCTGCTCATGACCTAACTAGTTATGAAATTATTTTTTATTTTGATATCAACTAGTGAAGCGAAATTGATAGTCATTTAAAATGTAGTAATAGAAAGGGGACACAAGAGTTCTTAGACACTTAGTGGATAGTCACATAAATCAAGTACACAATAAAAATGACAAATCATAAAATATTTATGAATTAGTCTCAAAATGATGTTTTTGGGTTTCAGTACTTTTGTTATTTTTTCATTACATTGAACATCATTACAAGAAATCATAACCTAGTCTACAACTGGCGAGCATGAACTTCTTACCCCATGCAAGGTATATATATGCTTTTCCGATGAGCTAGCACCCACAAGCTCAAGAATTTGATAGAATATATTAAATAAAACAATATGAAGAAAGATGGATGAGGCATTCGAAATTGTTATTACTAATATTACATATGGAATTATGTATCACAAAATATAGAAAAGCTTGAGCATATTACAGCTTGATTTAGACTAAATGGTAAAAATATATAAGTCTTAAAAGTTCTTGTAATAACTCATAAAGTTCTTCTTATATAAGACATCTAATTCACAACATTCCCATGTGAGATAGGATATCACATGTTAGACCCTAACTACTCGACTTTCTCGTCGAGTTTGCATAGTCACATAGCCTTTGTTGGCGGGTGCTATGAAAATCCATTAGTGGAGATAGAGTGAAACACCCCAAATATGCGGGTGCCCTATGCCAAATGTAGTGAAGCCCATTGAAAATAGAGTAGACATCGGTTTTTAGATAGTACAACCAGCGATAACCAAAGTAATTTATTCCAAGATAGACTCTAACAAAATGTTTAAAGAGAGGTAAATAACGTCTATATCTATATAATATATATAAAAGCGAAGAAGTGCCGAGGTTGAACCTTGAGCCGCCATGTGTCAAATAATTTTCATTGAGGTTGTGCCATTTCTACTCCTATGTGGAACACGAGCCATGCAACATCCAATTAAAATTTTCCACGTCCTTTTTCTTGGTAGAAATTTTTCCATGTCATTCCCTGTCATATATAATTGTCATCTCATACCATTAACTAATTTCAATTACAAATCATGAATTAATAAGAGGGATTTGAAGGTAATGCTACATTAATTCATTAATTCATCTACAAGATTTGTAACTGTTGCTTTTTTACTTTAGGGCGAAATGCAAGATCAACGACTGACGCAAATCAAGCAAAACTGTGTAGTTCCGCTGGAAAACACAAGTATAGCAAACAGTAAGTTTGATATTTTGATTCACTCTATCAGATTTTAACTGATTTCTGATTGCTTTGCTTCCAAGTCAATTTCTTTCATCAATCAAAGTTAGAAATTGGGGAATAAATTACAATTTAAATTTTATTTTCTCCTAATAACATACATCACATTTTAATTGTACACGAAATTTGTAATTGTAATAGAACGTTTATGTGATTCTTGACAATCAGCAATGAAAAACAATTTTAGTATCTTCTTCTTATGGTGCATTTGAATGCAGAAACATGTTGAAACTTTGGGGCAGAGCGGCACGGAAGATTTTACCAAAAATCGTCCAAAAAATTAACATTATTCTCAAAGGGAAAGTGAGGTGTGAAGGGATACACACGAGATAAATTGTAGTGTTAGTATTGTTTCTTTCTAACTCGGTGAAATTAAGATTCTACGTTCTTCAATTCGAATGATTGCTTCAGGTACACTTACAAGCAGGACAAGAATACTCCTTTTTTATAATTCCATAACGTTAGTACTTTACGTTACTCAAATCGAATCATTTCCCCTGATTAATTTACATACAATAACATGATGCCACTCTTTTATGGAGTCTCATGGAAGGAATTGCCTAAAATTACGAGGAAACTAACAGCAACCTCAAAGGTCGAGACACATGTGAAACAACTTACTCGAAGTTGCTTGATTTTACAAAAAAAAAAAAAAATATACATGATCATATACACGCAGGAAACATATATCCTTCATGAGAGAACTTACCCTAACAGCAGGCCGGAGATCATGATACATGATTTCTAGGTATGAATACTCCTACCATTTAGATTAAAAAAAACAACTTTTCTGAAATGTAAAGTCCCCATGATGATCGGACAACATTCTTTGTATACCAATGATGGATCATCAAACAAGCTATTGGGACTTCATTATATATTATTTACTTGACTCGTGGATCCAACTAGAGATTGAAGATGAAAATAACATAAAAGACAACTTATCAGAAATATGAAGTCCCCGTGATGATGGGAGCACATTCTTCGTATTCCAATGATGGATCATCAAACAAGCTATTGGGATTTTATTATATATTTACTTGACTCTTGGATCCAATTAGAGATTGAAGATGAAAATTCAAACATGGTTCACCTCCAGCGAGTTGAGCGACACATGCCGCAAAAAAGTCCCAAACAACAAGGCTGTTAGGTTTAAGGGCGAAGAAAGTATTGAATGATGTGAATAAGATAACAAAATGTATTACTATGGCATCAACAACGATATCACCTACGAAAATACCAAAATTTGTTAATCACAGACATAAGTGACATTTGAAGGTGCATCACATAATTAAGACAATATATCTCTCACAAATGGGAAACACCATGTTATGATGACTTACTGAATCAATAACATGAGTAAAATGCTGAGTTTGCAACCACGCCTTCATTAGATCAATCACATCACATAGTCAATATGTGTAGTACACAACTGATGGATGAAGTGAAACACTGTTGACCCCGTATGCTACCATGGATGAATGAAATGCACTTCAAACTTTACCAAGATATCTATCCATTTCCAAATCCATCATGTACTATACTCTTAAGTTAACTCCTACACATTTTATCCATGGATGAACTGCACTTGGTACCTTATCAAATATTTTGTGGCAATGTCACAATATATTCTCAAAATAAATTGGGTATGACGCCTAGTTGTCTATAAAAATAAAGACTTGTTGCACTAATAATTGTATAAGCTGTGAAACTCCTAGTCTTCATCTTTGTGTTCGTCCCCAAATTATTGATAACCTATGGTGTTTTAAATATCCAAAGCCGAACCACATAAAAAGTAATCAGTAAAAACTTAGTAATAAGACATACAACATCATGTAAACATGTTATTGGGCTCCACAACTATATGTCGACAAATACAGGATTTTTTAATCTTAATGGAAACAGTAAGCATCCTCGATTAATTATTAAATTTGGTTGGGGGCATAAACACGTGCCACTATCAGTACGGTGTAGACAATAGGTTCATAATGTAATAAAAAGGGTACATTCTAGGTCTATCAAGCCCCATTTGTCCCGGGCATAAAGCCTCAAGTGTAACACCCATCCTAGAGTGCTGGAGAACTACACTTAGATCCCCAAGACTCTCCGGAGATATCCTCCGCTAAGCACGGAAATGCTCAGCAAGGAGTTTAATCCTAACGATTATGTTACAAGACAAAATTAAAGAAACTTGAATTTAAAAGAAACTTACTATTATAAATATCGGTGTGACAATCCTCTAAGTTATGACCTATCTCTAGAACTCCTGCGTCCTCACCTACCAAGTATAGAAGGCCTGTGATGTCACGACATCAGTTTATATCAGCAAGATAGACATTATAATGAAATAGACATACTTTGAAACATGAGATGTACTTATAACACTTATGACCAGTAACCTGACCCACGTCAGATAGTAAGGAAACGTTAAACCAGTAGTTCAAATTATCCAATAACACAGTTACGACAAATCTATTTTCGTTTCTCCATTCTTGTACCACCCATTAATCCACCAAGACTAACTAGACCTTAAGTGTGCGCACCCCTTAGTGGATCGTCAGTCCAGAGGGTAGTACTAGTTGCCTACAAGTCGGGAGCTAGCAATGTACCGACTGAGCCCGCATGCCATGAATGTAAAGCTCGAAGAACAGGTTCCATAATTGTGTTAAGCCCGTAGACCTGGTCTCATAAATGTACCAAGCCCGTAGTCCGGGTCCCATAATATTTGACCATACAGGGGTCTAGGGTACATGAATCAGTTCTTAAATAAGTATTCTCAAATAATTATGAACAATACTGATACTTACCTGATTCATGTGTATTTATATAAATGTCCAAGATCAGCCTTTTTGTTATGCCATGAGTTTCGTATCTCCTACTAATAGGGACACACATACATCCAATCTAGTATTTTTCAATAGTAAATAAGCATTCATATGCTTACCTGGTAATCTTCCTAGTACTCCTGACCAGTGATACTAATTTTCTATCCCGATAACCTCTACATATACAACTGTAAAAATACTTATTAGTACACGTCCTTATTAATGATCTATAATGCATATACAAGTATCTTGCTAGCTACCTATCCCATAATAATTATTTTGCCCCTGAAGTCTCAGTTTTACCAGTACAGTCTCTGATTGTTCCTGAATTCCCCCAGTCACTCCTAATTAGCCGATTCATAGGCATTAAGTCTCCAAATTGTCTACTATTGTTTCTCAAGTTCTAACTATTTACACTCAAGTCCATGAAGGTTAATTAAAATTCACTTTTTCCTCTGACTGGGCCTGACTTTCCCAAACAAGTCAAATTTAGCTTAACGGTATGAAATCATAATTTTAAACACCCTCAGGTTGTAGTAGGATTTAAAACTACAACTTTTAGTTTTATGCACATAGGTTCCTGAAGTTTAGAAAAATTGCAGAAATGCCCCCAGTAGTTGACTTGGTCAACTATTACCCAAGATAGCCTAATAGGACTCAAATTATCCATATATGACGTGTTGCTAGCTCTAAAACATCGATTTAGTTTTAATACAACTTTTATCTAAAATTACAATTTTGCTCCTCCCTTGCAGTTTTGGTCAATCTTGGTCAAACTTGACAGTTAGACTAAAAATAGCAATGTGAGAAACTTTTCTCAATGATGTGAAGTCCAGAAAGATCATTCTGATAACCAAGTTTAAAGTCCAAGTGAGTGGAATTTGCACAAATAGTCCACTTCAGGGCTGATTTATGATCAGTTGATAAATAATTTGGAAAACATGAAGTTAGGATCTAGCAGATGATTGTCTAGGGATTCCAGAACATATTTGCACTTTTACATACTCAAAATATAGGAGGAGATAATGACGATCAAAGTTAACCAGTCTCGTTTCCCGCCGTATGGGACAAGCTCTGTGTAATCCGGCGATTAGGGATCTTGACACGGAAAGCATATATTTTTTTTGAGAAATTGTTTTGTCGTCAACCGGCTTCGAACCCGGGACCTCATGCAGGGGCTTCCAACGCTCTTCCACTTGAGCATATATTAGATGTCGTTGGTATCTAGAGAGAAATTATAGTACGTATTAATTAAAACTAAAAAATCGTAGGTCAATTAAATAATATTTCGTTTCCTATTTATATTAGGCCTGTGTAGATGTATCTAGTTTTAGATCATTCGTGACCTAGGCCTCTACAGCAGAGGGGGAGCCGACCTAGGCCTACAGCAGAGTGATGATGGACGTAATAGAGGAGATCTTGACGAGGTTGCCGGTGAAGCACGTGCTCCGATGTAAGCTTCTCTCCAAATCCTGTTACCATCTCATCAACACCCCCAGTTTTATCAAAAAACACTCCCTTCGCAATCATCAATCCGACAGTAGTAGTAAAATAATCGTTGGAAAGAGGAATAATTTGGAAGACAATGGATTTAGCTGGGTAGTCTATACCCTGCCTTCTTCTTCTTCTTCTTCTTCTTATGAAGGAGGAGAATCTCAAGTCTCCATACCACCTTGTTATTTGTTCGAGGAACTTGTCGGTTCCTGCAACGGTTTACTTGTTTTCTCGGTCGGCATGTTGGACATCCTCACCGTCTGTAATCTGGCGACTAGGAAGTACATGTCGCTTCCCAAATCTCCCCGGGAACGCATGTTGATGTCAAACCACATCAAATCCTACACAGCTGCTCTTCTAGGGTTTGCTCACGATGCTAAATCTGGCGATTACAAGCTGTTCAAGATTGGTAAGTACATTAATATTGATGATACCTCATCCAGTTTGATTGAAGTTTGGAGCATAAACACCAGTTCTTGGAAACAAATCAACCCCGTTCCAGTCCCACCCCCTCTTATCTCCGAGAACACCGAGAAAAGATACATATTCCATCCTAATTACGGGTTGTTTGTGAATGGGATTTTGTATTGGTTAGCACATGGCTATCACAGCGGGCGTGACGCAACCATCCTTTCTTTTGACCCGACTAACAACCAGTTTGGAGAAATTGCATTGCCAAAGGAAGTTGCACAGAATAATACATACGGCACTAATGTTATCGATTTCATGGGCTCCCTTGCTTTGTCGTTGTCTCGGGGTGATACTCAACAAATGTTCGACATATGGGTGATGGGTAGGGATTCGGTATGGACTAAGAGATTCTCAATTGGACCGTTCCCTACAAGAGCAAAGACGAGTCAAATGTGCATCAATGGAAATTTCGTCGTGTATGCAAGAATACCCCCATCTTTGGAGTCAAAGGAGAATTGTAGGATCTTCTTGTACGATCCTCATCGCAATAAAGTGGTAACGGAAGCTACGGTTAAAGGACTTCAATTTCACAGTTCTACTGCTTGGGGTGTAACTGAGAGTCTGGCCTCAGTTTGACAAACCTTGTGGAGTGAGGATTAATTAACCGCCCTGCTAGCTGCTTGAAGGTGATTTAGCCTGATCGGATTTCTTTATTCAGCTGTTATTTCTTGAATTTGCTGATGTAGAAAATTAATTTTGTTATTTCATAGATCAATCTATATGCACGCTTCGTTTGAGCTACTATATTTATAAATGCTGTTTTCATGCACCCCAATTTCAGATACGAACACCGATCACCAAAGCATTAGGATCTGATCATTCCTTCGATCACTGATTGGAAACTGCAATCATTATGGGCCGTTCATTCCTTGATCACTGATTGGAAACTGTAACCATGCTATATGTTTTGTTGCAATAACTCGTATTTCCCACTACTGCTACATGTTCTGCCTTCATTGCTCGCTCTAGCATATTGAATCTTTGCTCTTCGACTTGAATGAACCCTTTAGGCTTTGATGTATCTCCCTCTAACGAGACCTTAAGCCGCTTGTTTGCCGAATTGTTGTTAGAACTGGGTGCGTGTGCTCATAG
Organism: Linanthus parryae; assembly: GCA_023055425.1. NCBI lineage: Eukaryota > Viridiplantae > Streptophyta > Magnoliopsida > Ericales > Polemoniaceae > Linanthus > Linanthus parryae. The sequence goes on along the minus strand of JALGPY010000004.1, from coordinate 118,026,490 downwards.
TTAAGCCAAAGGCTGAAAAGGTTATTGCAAGAATGAGCTTTAAAATAATTTTTTCCCGAAATAACAACAAAATAAAGTTATTGTCCGAATTATGTGCCGCCTGGAGAATAAAAAACGTGAGAATTCTTGAAACAATTCTCGCAATTGTGTTAAAGAAGTGTGTGTTGTTTTGAGAAATGTTGTTTTGAGACACCAAGTGTAGGTTGAACTTGATATTCACGATAACCTGTCAACAAATGTTAGGGTTGCAGAAGGGAGGTCCTTCAATAGTAGAGGAATGTTGTTTTGAGACACCGAGTGTAGGTTGAACTTCAGATAACTCTTTTGACTTTCGTTTTGGTCCTTCAAGTGTTGGTTTGACTCCAAAATAGTCGTTTTACTTGGGATGATAAAGCTCAATGTGAGGTGAGATCATAAGCAAGGAGGTCGAAGGAGCTCGAAACTCTTCCAAGGCGAAAAAGGTGATTAGCGGTTTGAACTGATGGGGTAACACTACAGTAGCATATATTGGATGCTACTGGGATGGGATCTACAAAATAATGATCAACTGAAAATTAGGCTTATTGCATCCTCAGTATATCGAACCTAACACATTGCAACTCCGACTTTTAAAATAGGCTTATTGCATCCCCATTTGCAAAATATATGTCTTGTCCAAACTGGTAACAAAAAATCCGTCAAATACTTAAGTAAGTACTCCGTTAGTTGAAAAACAAATCCATTTATTGATGGTAAAACGGTAAACTCTCTAAAAATATGAACGCTATCGTACCCTCCACTATCACCTCCCTAAGCAGCCCAGATTCTGACGAGAAACCCAGATTTGGCAATTTCCCAACTGCCACAATTGCTCTCCCTCGATTTTCCTAACCAAAAAATAGCAAATGATCACAAAACCAGATCCGAAATCCAACCCTCATCTCCACAAACCAGATCCAAAATCAATTCCTTATCACTAGCTGCTGAAATTGAGGCAAATTTGGTGTTTGAAACCATTACAAAACCTACACTTCTCATACTCTTCATTTAACTGATTTCTCAATGTTTGTCGTCGTCTTTGATAGAATATATGGTCCATGATTATTGTTGTTGGTGCTGAGGTTAGGTCGGTTGGGAGTCTTGTTCGAATTGGGCAGATAAAATTAGACGAGGACTAGAATTGAGAAATGGGCTTCTATGTTTGGGGGTATGGGTAATTATTTGTCTTGTCAATTTGCACTACTGGAGGTTGGGTCTGGGTTGTGGTCTTCAAAGGTTGGGGATTTGGTCGCAGACATGATGGGATTGTAGGTGAATTGAGGTTGATTTGAGTCCGTGGTCTGGGTTTATGAGTTTCTTATAGCCGATTCAGAACATTGGTGGTTCTGCAGTTGTCACCACTGAGATTGGGTTGCGGTTGTTCTAGCAGAGACCGAAGGTAGTGTTGGTCAGAAAGTAATGTTGGTCAGAAAGAGAGACCGAAAGAGGGGGGGGGGGGGGAGGGGGAGAGAGAGCGAGTAGGGATGGCAACGGGTCGGATCCAGATCGGATCAGGCTAGATCCGATCCAGATCCGACTAGGAGAAATGGGATCCAGATCCGATCCAGATCCGTTCGGATCATTACCGGATTCGGATCAGATCGGATCGGGTTTCATCCAGCTGATCCAAATCCGATCCGTAGATCCATATATTACGGGGTCGGATCGGATTTGGATCGAATCCGACTTGGGTTACAATAAAATACAAAAAATAACATAAGAAATACACACTATTTCATACGCTAAGGCATGTTCGCAAGTTATGAAGCCTAAAACACAACATAAATAACTTTGTAGGTTGGAATTACTACTGTATTCTTCTTGAAAGTGAAAGTGGGGAGGTAATATGAATATATTTGTAAAGCACACATATACGTCGGATCGGATCGGGTCGGAACACGGTGGATCTGCCCTTAGATCCAAATCCAGATCCAAATCCGATCGGATCTGGCTTTCCAGATCCAAATCCGATCCATTTTCAATTGGATCAGATTCGGATCCGATCCATTCGGCTCGGATCGCTCGGATCACAGATCGGATCGGACCATACTGCCATCCCTAAGAGCGAGAGGTACAGAGAGAGACCCTGCGTTTATCTTCTTCTTCTTCAACGTTATCTTTTTTTTTTTTTTTTTTTTTTTTTTTTTTTTTTTTACAAAAAATAAGACAACTAGGAACAAACACCAAACAAACTAGAGGAACATTCCAACTTCCAATCTGTCAGCAATTAGGAGCCCTTTAGCAGCATCAGTAGCTTCGTCAAGGATGTTCAGATGTTCAACTTGCTCGGCCTTGATTAGCCAGCGCATTGGCTACCTCTTTGGCATCATGTCCCACATGCTTAATTCTTTCTCACAATCCTACTAAGAAGTACCTTTCCATCATTCACTTGTGCTTTCATAGAAGTCGGCCTATTTGAAGTTCCTTGGAACATGTTGACAACCTCCATGCAATCACTTTCAATCTCCAAGTTAATCTCGTTCTTGTTATATGCCGCCGTCACCCCTCAATAGATGCTCCAAATTTTGCTTTCCAGGCTGGTACATTATTTGATTCTACCAATGTGCACAAGAGATTCCGGCGGGGAGACCTCCGTGTACACCGTATGTAGAGGATCAGAGATGGCAGAGGAAGAGTTGGGTTGTGTGTAGGGAGAGAGTAAGGCAGTAGTAATGTCTGAGAGAGAGACAGAGGTTTGGCAGAGCTTCCGCGTATGGCTAGTGTGTTCTCTTTTGTATGGAAAGGTTAACGTCCTATATATAGCAGGGAACGTGACCGTTGTAGTGTGGTTAATGCGCCCATCAATGGCGGCTTAATTAGCTTAACCACAACGGCACGTTCGTCCTCATATATAGGGACCGTTACAGCATGTTATGCGCGAATACCGGAACCGTTACGCGGTTGACCGGGTTTGACCGGATTGACCGGGTTTATGGAGCTCGTGCCATAAATCTCACAAAACAGTTACTAAAGGTCGCGTGCGGGCTTGGCTCGCACGCGACAGGACTTACTCTAGCCTCCAAACCACTAAGTCCCTACAAGTCCCGTGCAGTGGTATGCGAGGGCTCTGTCTCGCAGCCCCCACATGGATCAGCTCGGCTGGTGATCCAGTGTGTGTGGAGCACAATATGGTGTGCTGGATGGTTGCCACGTGGCCAAGATCTGCTAGCTCAGAAAGCACTATCTACATTAGCCCCCTTTCTGCGCGTGAAGACTCATAGCTGTACAGACTTCCATGCGCGGAAACCAACATACGCGTCGCCGCCACGCACCAATTCAAATACGGGTAAGTTCAGCCCCCGTGCGTGCCATTATGACCTAAAACCCCTAGAGTCGTGCCGTCTGGCTTTTAGGGTTTTAGGCGTGACGTCAGCTTGTTCTGTGATTGCGCGATTCGACGGTGACGGTTGCGATTCGACTACTGAAAGGACGCAACCCTTCATTGTTTTTGGATAAATACTTTGTATCCCCATTGTTGCAAAGCATCACTTCTTTCTTTCAAAGTGAATGATACCCGGAAGTCTTCGAGAGCAGATTCAGATAATCAATCACCAGTTCAGAACTGCAAATCGTCTTCTTCAACTGTGTGTATCCAAGCAGGCTTCGCGTAAACAAGGTTGGCCTTGTTCAATTTCGATTTAAAATACCAGCGTATGCTTTGAACTGTGCTGGATCTGCAAACCCATATTATCTGTTGAAACTTGTGAAGAAGCTTTGATCTTTGAACCCACTTTTGCTTTAATCCTTCAATAATAAGGACTTCGGATATGGAGTTTTGAAATCACTGATAATGCAACCCTCTAATTTCTGAAATCGATACCAGAAACTGTTCATCTTTCTTTCCATAGATCTTGAATCCCGAAATTCAAACTGAAGTGTGGCATATTTCTCCCCCTTTTTTTCTTGCTCTTCCGCAGAAATGGCCAAGACAAAAGGAACCAAACCCACCAAGGAGGACGAAGAGATACCTGATCTTCCGCAAGCTTTGTGGCGAAAATCCCCCTATCTGGGTGGCAAAGATTTCTACCACGCGAGGGTTAAGGCGAAGAAATTGCCTGCTTCTGTCCCCAATGAGGAATTGCTAACACTGACTCCCCCAGTTAACTCAGCCTTGCTCGAGTTGATTGGCTCCGAGAACGTTGTAATACCCCGTCAAGTTTTAGGGGTAAATCGGTAATATAGAAAGCGTTATACAATTCTAATTAAGAATTTGAGCTCGGGTAAAATATTATATGTTTGTAAGTGAGAAATTTTCTAAGATTTTAGAAAATATTAAATTTGTATATGCGTAAATATATACGCGAGTTTATTTTATTTTATTTTTTTAACGCGGGTACGCCGCGAGATTGTGTGTGTGTGATACACTAGTACACTACCCATGGTGTGCCACCCACACCTTAGCATTTTCTCAAAACTTAGCACCTTCAACCTCTTCCATCTTCTTTGGCAAGCTTGCCTTCATCTTGCTCGGCAAGATTGTGCCACCAAGCATTTCAAGATTGTGCCACCAAGCATCCCTTCCACTAGAAGCCTCAAACTCTAGCTTCCTCCACAATATATGAACCACTCTTCTCCTACAAGCTTGCCTTCATCCCCTTCATCATTATCACCTCCATCTCCTTCCCAAACCACACCAACGCCGCCACCACCACCAGGAGCTCCACCACCACCACCATTCATCTCCATCTCCTCTCTAGTCTCTCTCTCTCTCCCTCCCCCTCTCTCTGTTCTCTGCCCTGAAACAGAGCAAGGCAGCAGCAGCGGCAAAAGCCGCCACCACCACCTCCCCTGTTCCCGACGGGAACAACAGCCCGCCACCCAACTTCAACCAACCACCTCCCAGCTTATTTCTCCTCTCAATTCCTCTCTCTCTCTCTCTCTCGACCAGAGCACAAATAGGGAGAGAAGAAGCAGCAACCAAGCCATGGAAGCAGCCGACGCAATTCCGGCGAGCCACCATTGAAGCCGACGGGAAAGCTTCGCTGGAAGCAATCCGGCGCCACCCAACCTCTGTAACCAGTACCAATCACCTCCTAGAGCTCCCAGTAGACGAACCCATGTCCTAACCGAAGCTAGGAGGTCCTCCATCGCCGGCGGCGAAGAGCAGTGCGCGACTCACCGGCGGCAAACCCGTATAGCCTCGTTTCTTGATCGATTTCGGTCATTCTTGACCTTGGTATGCTCTAAATCTCGTCTAGATTTCGTTTGAAACATCAAAATCATACCTTGAATGCTTGAATTCATGTTTAGTTTGGTGAATTTGGAGTTTTTGTAAAAGGGGGTTAAGGTGTCTTTAATGTAAATCTGTTATAGTATGCATATGGGGTACTATTTGTACTTTAGGGAGATCCTTAGGGGGGCTGTTGTCTTTTAATGAAACTGTCTTGTGAGTAGAAGGGGGGTTCATAATGTCTTTTGAAGTAAACCTGGGGATGCGGTCGTTGTTTATATAAACTTTATATTATTCGCGAAAAATAAAAATGTTATTTTTTGATTAAAAATATTTTATAAAAATAATAGTTTTCGTCCTGGTTACGGAAAAGTGTTTCGGGCATCGAAATAGTGACCGAGTCGTTCGTTAAAGAATTAAACAGTTACGTTTTATTAAAATTTAAATAAAGTTTGCTTAAATTACTTAGTCTTCAAATCGATTTTGTGCAATACATGTAAAAATTGGTATCGGCTAGTTCATAAGCGTTATGGTGTCGTTTTCAGAAGAAGTTTGTTAACAACGTGCTATTTTAAATATCGTTTGAACCGTTATAGTTACAATATGTATTTTTCATAAATATAACTACTCGTTTTACTAATATTTCATGCCTTTCAATACCAACAATGTTTTAAAATAAATAATCACTTTTCTAAAAACATAAACTTTAATAGTTGTTTAAAAATAGATGCGTCGATTTATATATTTTCACTATTAAGAAATAACTAGAGAAAGAAGACGTTGAGTTCGGGCTAGTCTAAAAACGCTTAATAGGATTTTCTATAAGACTTGAAATACGATATTTGGAGTGTGACAATCTAGAAGCTCCGATTTGTAGGTGACGTTTACATAGGCAAGGACTACGACTAGAACTCTCAGACGCTTCTGGACTAAGGTAAGTAAATATGCCTAGCCTAGCGTGCTAGCTCCGTTCGTGTCAAAGTATGCTTTTAATACTTGTCTCAAAATTATATTTTGAGTTACATGTTTTGTTTGAAATTTCTTTACATGTCAAAGAAGTTGTTTTACTGTGAACTGTCACACGAAAATGTTAATCCACTAATAACGTAAAGTGGAAAGAGTTGTGCGGGGATTGTTATATTCGCTTTTCTATAAGATTGGTCGTGGCTGACTACGTTCACCCGACCCGTTTATAAGATTGGTCGTGGCTGGCTACGTCCACCCGACCCGTTTATTTTAAACCGGTCGCAACCTGCTGGGTTGCTCCATGTACTCACCTCTCTGGCCGCGAGTAGTCTTAGAGGGGTGCCGACACTTAAGGTCTTGGATGCGTAGTGATAGTAGATCTTCCCCGTATCAACAAAGTTAAAATGTGTTTTCTTCAAAGGCAGGAATGTCTATGAATATAAAGGAAGGCAAGATTGGGATAATACTCCCCGTTTTAAGATCAAGAAGGAAGAAATTGAAAGATTGAGAAGTTTAAAGTTGGTTTTGTGCTTGGCCTATTCTTTTAAAGGTTTATTTCCTCCTATTACTGTTTTTGAAAACAAATTATGCCTCGTCATCTGTTTACGAGCTAGGGTATTTATTTACTCAGCATTTCCCAGCTGACTTTAGAAACTGCGGTTCCGTTTTCTTTCCCACCGCAGGATTAGAGGAAGAAGGCTATGGTATGGATGGGTACGAGACTCACTGAGGAGGTCACGTCACGTGCTGTAAGATAGAATAAACAATGTTAGATATAATGTGTAATAGTAACGTAGGAAGGACTTGAAAAGTAATGTAATGTTTAATAGTAAGTGTTGGTGTGTTGTGCTTTCGATTCTCCGCCGTTACTTTGAGCTTCGGCCTCCCCGATTCGTCCGAGCCGGATAGGGGGGTCGTTGCAGGTGGTATCAGAGCCGGCTATCCATTAAATGGGAATTAAAACCTGTAGGGTAACATAAAATGAACATAGGACAAGATAATTAAAATTGGAAAAGCCGTTCGGGTTATGGGTAGCTTAGGCATAGGTCTTGGTATTATCCCGCCCACCCGCAACCTGCCTCAAGAAGTGTCATGTGTTATAGTCTTATGTGAATCAGTTTTATTGGTTGTGAATGATTTTCATTGCCACGATAGGAAGAAGGATAAGAACATCATTTGATCTGTACTAGATGAATCATTTCATTTGCATACACACGTTATATGTGATTTAATGTAAAGTTGCTTGATAAGATGCTCTATATGATAGTTGTGTGGTATATACTGTTAATTGCACATTTAAAAGATGAAATATCTCAATCTCTAAGACAGTGATAGCATAACCAAGGACATTATAGAAAGTGAGTAGCTGACCGTTTAAAAGGGTATGTGACTTCATGAGAAATCTGAGGATAGAGATATGACAAGAATATTGGGATACTTGACAGGCGAATCCTAGTTTCACACCAAATATTTGTAAAGAAATTTGGTGACGTACTCTAGGTATTGATTGGGATTGTAATTTGGAATTGGGAGTCAAGAATGAATTAACCTTGGGAGTCTTTTCAGGAAATCAAATAGTTTATTTTGGAAGTAGACAAGGAAGGTCCCACCCTCCCTCACCTGAGAATCAATGAGGTCAACCCGCAATTTTCAACCTGCTTCAATTGTAATTTTACGACCTTAGTTATTAGAGGGCCTCCAGGTGTTAATGGTTGATTGGAGTTTACTTCTTCATAGATTGTGATCAGAGGTCTATGCTAGATTGATTTATCGTAAATAATTTGTGTTGTCTAATAATATTTAAGTAATTGAGTTGTTTCTTGGAGTCTTTTCATCCTAGTGATGCTTGAAGATTGGGATCTCTGTTCAGTTGTATATTACTTTTGGAGTTGTGGGACTAACTTGAGAGGGTTGATGTTTAGATTGTGAAGCACCAATGTTCGCCTACAAGACTTAGATGTATCAAATCACATGTTTAGTCAGGTTTACTCTAAATTTTGCATGAGATGTACCTCAAATTTTCTGGTCTAGGGACTCTCCTGGAGTGATAACCCAAAATTTTGGAAGTATTGTTTAGAGCCTAGTAAGTTTATATTAAGAGTTTCTTACTTCACTAAATTTATTTAAGAGCTACTATTTCGTTATGCAAAATATTGGCAGCTTCTTATATTGGGTAACTATTTCAGCTCATGGGAAATACTTGGAGTATTGTTGGGATATATGTTCAATTACGAAGTTGTTCCTAGATGTGTTCGCGTATGTCACTTGGGAGTTCTGTCGTCTAGCTTACGTTTTGCAGTACTAATTTTATTTAAATAATACGAGACAAGAGGTTAAGATGAATTTGGAGTTTGTGTTAAATGTTGGAAACTGGAGGTGTATTCTAACTTTAATACTGGAGACTTGTTTAAATATGAGGTCAAGGAGCATTTTAATTTATTTGAGTGAACTCTGGAGTTAAATTTGGGCTACGAGGAGTGATGGACTTAAATAGTTGCTCGGGGTCAGATTAAAATATTAAAGAGAAACGTATGAATGTTGTCACTTGGATGAAACGAAAAAACTATTCTCGCTTGCAACACACGGTCATTGAAGTACTACCATAAATTGGCCTATATTGGATTCCTAAGAGAACCTACCGTAAGAAATTTAGCTCAAGATACAAACACAGGAAGTAGTTAAGAACTCCAAGAGTAGTCAGTTCATTAACGGATCTGCACAAATGACCAACTATAAAATTAAAGAGTTCTATCAGTTTGGGTACTTGACTTCTCATAGTAGATGTGGCAATATGTGACGTGAAATATGTGTATGGTAGCATGGAAATGTGTGCTTTGTGGTATATTTACATAGTATTGATATCATAATATTGCGATAGCCTATCAGGCTTAATTGACGAGATTGATCTGAAGATACGGAATAAAGCCGTGATAGAATCAAGAATATGATCGCCCGATTGGGCCAAAGTTAGTTTTCAAGAGAAAGGAGAGAGGAAAAACAGAACATCTTACGTGAAAATTTCATACCTGATTGTATTTTAGCAATGATTGTGATCATGAACTATGTATTATATTACATGCCCATGTGAACATTGTTTTTATGAGTTTCTTTTACCTATGTTGAATACTAGATTGAGGGAAGAAGCACTAATATAGCTCGGTGGTGAAATTGATAGATCCCACCTTCGCAATACCAGACACACTCAGTCGATCATAGTCGCTAGCAATGTAAATTGGACAAGGATAATAAATGTACTTAGAAAATAATCGCTCTATAAAGTGAGAAGTAAGAGCTAAAGATTTAATCTCTCCACGTAATATACCTCGAACAATGAGATCTAAGGATAAAGTTTTAGATAGTTCATGCTGGCCAAGCGAGGGAACTTCGATTTAGGAGGAACCAACCAAATACGAGTGAGATTCGGAAACCAGGCAATCAACAGTCGAAATAAGATAACTTTGTAACAAGGAGAAATAGAGGAGACATTGGGAATTTGACCAAAGTTCGTAAAATTCACCCACTAGATTCTAGATGCTTTCGACTGGACCAGTTTAAGGTGTTGCGAAAGTTTGGAATTCGCATTTGGAGTTATATTGTTATTAGAGCAACTACCCTTAGGATTTAGTTATTGAAATTGTCGAGAGCTCTCTTTCGGGGATTATATGATGCAATAATATGTCTCACTGATATAAGTTCCCTTTCCTGGTGGTACATATTGTTCACATAAATTATATTTGGGGTCTTTTTGTTACGTCTTATTACAGTATACATTCTTCGAATAAGTTATACTTGAAGTCCTTCTTCTATTTTGAGGTTTTCTCACTAAAACTCGAAGTTTGAATGTCAATAAATCGTTTGGGAGTCTGGTCATCACTAATTATTACAAAGTCTCGAGAATTTTGGAGATGACAGCTCAGTTATTGGGTCGGTGGTTACAACCCATAGTATCACGAGGTTTTGTTATCTACCTTCTTCGATCCTACGTTGTGATGAATAGAGCGCTTTGTGTGGCTAAAAAGTTAATAGCTGTCTGGGGCATTATTACTTGAAGTTTTGTTACTTAATTATTACTAGAGGAACATAAATGTTAGTATGGATCAATCTTTGGAGTCAGGGAACCCATAGAACTAGGTGTAATGTATCAATGGAGTATGTTATAGTTCCTTTGTTGGTTTATGTCTAGGATTACTATTAATATAAAATCAGAAATAAAGGTGGCTTTTGTGTTTATCAAGGCTTTGGAAGATTTTACTGTGATAGTTTTATCGTTTGGAGCGTTTAGGCGTCGTCTATGCGATTATGGTATAAAATGGGGCCTCAGATAGTTAGTATTATTTGTCAGTGCAAGGCAGCAAATCGAAGTCCGTTATTAAATAAATTTTGATGTCATGGGATGCTAGTTCTCTTATTGATTCTAGAGGTTGTACAATTTTAGAGCTACCCTACGTTTTAATTCGTTGGTACCAGAGGTTCTCATGTTCTCCGGCAGATTCTATGGATTGTGAGGTAAGAAACTAGTAGAAGTAATATCTTCCTTTGTGCTCGGGTAATGTTAGATGATAAATTCAAAAGGAGTTCCGAGGACGTCACTCTCTAAGGGGGGAGGATGTCACCCTTCGTTTAAAACCATTACGTATCTAGAACATTACTACTATTAGGGAAGACATAGAATTAGCATTACCTGACATTACAAGTGCAATCCATATGCATAGTGAGTACCAAATAGAAATTTGTCGGATAAAGATTTTGTACCTGGGAGAGATTACTTCAAAAGTCGATTGCTCGCCATGTTGTCTTAGTATCGGAAATATTTGTTGGATTATAGCTTCGAGGACGAAGCTCTCTTTAAGGGGGGAAGAATGTAATACCCGTTCAAGTTTTAGGGGTAAATCGGTAATATAGAAAGCGTTATACAATTCTAATTAAGAATTTGAGCTCGGGTAAAATATTATATGTTTGTAAGTGAGAAATTTTCTAAGATTTTAGAAAATATTAAATTTGTATATGCGTAAATATATACGCGAGTTTATTTTATTTTATTTTTTTAACGCGGGTACGCCGCGAGATTGTGTGTGTGTGATACACTAGTACACTACCCATGGTGTGCCACCCACACCTTAGCATTTTCTCAAAACTTAGCACCTTCAACCTCTTCCATCTTCTTTGGCAAGCTTGCCTTCATCTTGCTCGGCAAGATTGTGCCACCAAGCATTTCAAGATTGTGCCACCAAGCATCCCTTCCACTAGAAGCCTCAAACTCTAGCTTCCTCCACAATATATGAACCACTCTTCTCCTACAAGCTTGCCTTCATCCCCTTCATCATTATCACCTCCATCTCCTTCCCAAACCACACCAACGCCGCCACCACCACCAGGAGCTCCACCACCACCACCATTCATCTCCATCTCCTCTCTACTCTCTCTCTCTCTCCCTCCCCCTCTCTCTGTTCTCTGCCCTGAAACAGAGCAAGGCAGCAGCAGCGGCAAAAGCCGCCACCACCACCTCCCCTGTTCCCGACGGGAACAACAGCCCGCCACCCAACTTCAACCAACCACCTCCCAGCTTATTTCTCCTCTCAATTCCTCTCTCTCTCTCTCTCTCGACCAGAGCACAAATAGGGAGAGAAGAAGCAGCAACCAAGCCATGGAAGCAGCCGACGCAATTCCGGCGAGCCACCATTGAAGCCGACGGGAAAGCTTCGCTGGAAGCAATCCGGCGCCACCCAACCTCTGTAACCAGTACCAATCACCTCCTAGAGCTCCCAGTAGACGAACCCATGTCCTAACCGAAGCTAGGAGGTCCTCCATCGCCGGCGGCGAAGAGCAGTGCGCGACTCACCGGCGGCAAACCCGTATAGCCTCGTTTCTTGATCGATTTCGGTCATTCTTGACCTTGGTATGCTCTAAATCTCGTCTAGATTTCGTTTGAAACATCAAAATCATACCTTGAATGCTTGAATTCATGTTTAGTTTGGTGAATTTGGAGTTTTTGTAAAAGGGGGTTAAGGTGTCTTTAATGTAAATCTGTTATAGTATGCATATGGGGTACTATTTGTACTTTAGGGAGATCCTTAGGGGGGCTGTTGTCTTTTAATGAAACTGTCTTGTGAGTAGAAGGGGGGTTCATAATGTCTTTTGAAGTAAACCTGGGGATGCGGTCGTTGTTTATATAAACTTTATATTATTCGCGAAAAATAAAAATGTTATTTTTTGATTAAAAATATTTTATAAAAATAATAGTTTTCGTCCTGGTTACGGAAAAGTGTTTCGGGCATCGAAATAGTGACCGAGTCGTTCGTTAAAGAATTAAACAGTTACGTTTTATTAAAATTTAAATAAAGTTTGCTTAAATTACTTAGTCTTCAAATCGATTTTGTGCAATACATGTAAAAATTGGTATCGGCTAGTTCATAAGCGTTATGGTGTCGTTTTCAGAAGAAGTTTGTTAACAACGTGCTATTTTAAATATCGTTTGAACCGTTATAGTTACAATATGTATTTTTCATAAATATAACTACTCGTTTTACTAATATTTCATGCCTTTCAATACCAACAATGTTTTAAAATAAATAATCACTTTTCTAAAAACATAAACTTTAATAGTTGTTTAAAAATAGATGCGTCGATTTATATATTTTCACTATTAAGAAATAACTAGAGAAAGAAGACGTTGAGTTCGGGCTAGTCTAAAAACGCTTAATAGGATTTTCTATAAGACTTGAAATACGATATTTGGAGTGTGACAATCTAGAAGCTCCGATTTGTAGGTGACGTTTACATAGGCAAGGACTACGACTAGAACTCTCAGACGCTTCTGGACTAAGGTAAGTAAATATGCCTAGCCTAGCGTGCTAGCTCCGTTCGTGTCAAAGTATGCTTTTAATACTTGTCTCAAAATTATATTTTGAGTTACATGTTTTGTTTGAAATTTCTTTACATGTCAAAGAAGTTGTTTTACTGTGAACTGTCACACGAAAATGTTAATCCACTAATAACGTAAAGTGGAAAGAGTTGTGCGGGGATTGTTATATTCGCTTTTCTATAAGATTGGTCGTGGCTGACTACGTTCACCCGACCCGTTTATAAGATTGGTCGTGGCTGGCTACGTCCACCCGACCCGTTTATTTTAACCCGGTCGCAACCTGCTGGGTCGCTCCATGTACTCACCTCTCTGGCCGCGAGTAGTCTTAGAGGGGTGCCGGAACTTAAGGTCTTGGATGCGTAGTGATAGTAGATCTTCCCCGTATCAACAAAGTTAAAATGTGTTTTCTTCAAAGGCAGGAATGTCTATGAATATAAAGGAAGGCAAGATTGGGATAATACTCCCCATTTTAAGATCAAGAAGGAAGAAATTGAAAGATTGAGAAGTTTAAAGTTGGTTTTGTGCTTGGCCTATTCTTTTAAAGGTTTATTTCCTCCTATTACTGTTTTTGAAAACAAATTATGCCTCGTCATCTGTTTACGAGCTAGGGTATTTATTTACTCAGCATTTCCCAGCTGACTTTAGAAACTGCGGTTCCGTTTTCTTTCCCACCGCAGGATTAGAGGAAGAAGGCTATGGTATGGATGGGTACGAGACTTACTGAGGAGGTCACGTCACGTGCTGTAAGATAGAATAAAAAATGTTAGATATAATGTGTAATAGTAACGTAGGAAGGACTTGAAAAGTAATGTAATGTTTAATAGTAAGTGTTGGTATGTTGTGCTTTCGATTCTCCGCCGTTACTTTGAGCTTTGGCCTCCCCGATTCGTCCGAGCCGGATAGGGGGGTCGTTGCAGACGTGGTTCGATTGGGAATCGAAAATGGGTACTTCCCCTATGCTGCGATTTCCACCAAAGCTTTTGTCCAGATATTGGACTACATGGATGAGTGGATTGACCACGTGTTGACCGATCATGCTGCGACTCTTAATGAGGCCGACATATACTTCGCTGTTCGTGCTATGAAGGGTGCTGCCGTGAAGCTGGACCAGTCCATGCTTCTAAACCTTCTTTCCCGCTACTCGCCTGCGACTCACACATTCCACTTTGCTGAGTTCGAGGCTGCCCCCACACTCGAGGACGTGCACATGCTGTACGATCTTTCTCCTATGGGTGAAGTGGACCCCTTGAGTCCTTTGAGGACGGCTGCGGAGATCGCTTTGTACACGCAGATGGAGGAATGCCTATCAGAGGTGAAGAGAATCTCCACCCGGTGGACCACTACCAAAGCCCTTCCGAACTGGCAGTTGGTTGATACGTCTGCGAAGAATACCTGGAACAAATGGGTGCAGTACTTCTTTCGTGACTACGCGAACAGTAGCATCACCAAGAAGCTTCTGAGTGAGGACCCAGAGGCCAAGAATTATGTGGAGGGTAAAGGCTATCACTTGACCCTTTGTGCTTTCCTCTGTGCATGGTTGTCGAGGTACTTAATCGATGGTCACCCGCATGATGGGGTCTTCTATCACGTTCTGCCGCTTGCTGTGAAGCTCGCCCTTGGCCAGAGAGTCGCACTCGGACCCTTGGTCTTGGGCACGCTGTACTATAGACTGGATCAGCTAGTTGTGGCCATGAAGGAGTCGCGTGGACGCCTCGATATACTGACTTTTGTCAACATTTCCTTCTTGACGATGTGGGTCTTTGAGCGATGGCCGTCCTATTCCCCAACTGCTCTTAAGCCCAACAAGTGGTGTCCCCCAGGCGAGGTGGAGGAGCGTAACAGAGGCAGAGCTGCGAGGTGGTTCGGAGCGAGCAATACCAAGTGCGTTTGGAGCCTGATATGCGACAAGCGGCAAGAGTTCACTGCCAGGCCCTATGCCATGCGCATTGAGAACGTGCGATGGTTTCCAAAGCTGTACCCTTCTAAGGGTGTCGTCTTCTCAGAAGAGCTCCTCTTTGAAGAGGGATCGCATTTCCATGAGCGCTATCGCGAATTCTTTTGCTGGTGTCTGCGAGGTTCCCTTCCTGCTCTCGCAGAGCATATTCGTGAGCTCGCGCCAAGGTATGAGAGGATTACCGTGGATGTTGACCCCACTCGAGTTTCTCCCCAGTTCGGCTTTGATGCAGTGGCACCATCAATCTGGCCCCAGTCCATTATCAGAGGTTGCTATAAGCGCTTGCTAACAAAGGAGTGCAAGACAGTCTTCATGAACAATCTTCCCTTTGAGCAGCCTGCGGGTAACCGCGAGGGCGGTTGTTCCCAGAAATGCATACTAGATCGCCCAGCAAACGAGGATCGAGACACAGTCAGCCGCCCAGCCGAGTAGAGCTCCCTTGATCAAAAGAAACTCTTTTCCGTTTTGCCCCAACTGCAGTCTGAGCGAGTCTGAATATGGTTGCTACTCATTGTTGGATCATGAGAACCATTTGTGCCCTGACGTCATTCTGAAGGAAAAGATCGTCGCAGTTAAGAAAGGCGACTCGCATGTCATCAGATATAGCGAGACATTTGCTAAGGTAAGCAACTTTTTCCGCGTGCGTTAAGCTTCTTGATTTCCGCATGTTGATGCCTTTATTCTATACTGTTTGCTGTAGTGTCATGTGCGGAGATTCCCATCTGGTGATCGTTCCAAGTCGTTGGTTAACACCATTGTTGCCACCAAAAGACAAGGACAGTCGTTCCTGCTAGCATCGAGGATGGACCCCGAGGTCGAAATCAGGATTCGCGCAGTCATGAATGCTTTTGCTGACTCGCTGATAGATAATGCTCCGGCCTCGTCTCCACCCAGAGATAATCCATCTTCTCCAGCGATGGCCGCGCCGAGAGCGAAGAGACCCAGGCAAAAGGGAATTACAATTTCTTCCCCTAGAAGTGCTCCAACTTCTCCTCCAGCGAGGTCCCTTTCTGTCAAGGATAAAGGCAAAGGTCGCATGCCCAGTAGAGCACAGAAGGAGCTCGCAGTTGAGACCTTTGTTCCATTCAACCAGGAGGAAGAAGAGGAGAGGCAGGAGCCCAGAGAAGGTGATGAAGAAGAAGAAGAAAGAACAAATGTGATACATGAGGAAGAATCAGGAGGTACCTCCATCGCGTTTCCCTTCTCATTATCGTAATTCTTTTGCAACTCTTTCTTAAACCAATCGTTTCTTCGCAGATGATGATGATGATGAGACCATCGGTGGCCTTTTGGCCAAGAGACAAAAGAAGAATGCTCATTCTGGCATTCCAGACGAACCCATAAGCGAGGACGTTCTTGCCGAGTCCAGGAAGACAGCCGCGGATGCTACTGAAAGAAGAAGGCAGCGCGAAGAGGAGGAGCTCGAGCGTGTGAGGCAGCGGAGCCTCGCAGAGCAACATGTCGACGACTTAGTGCGTCCAGCTGATGAGGAAGATGTGCTTCCCGAAGAGGTGACTCCTCAGGCGGAGGAGGAGGATGCGGCTCCAGAAGAGGATGCAGCAGCTCTGGAGCAAGCCCAAGCAGATTTTGAAGAAATCACAGGCGGCGATAAAGGTGAGATCTTCAATCTCGCAGTAACTTATAGAGATGTTGTAGTGGGTGCATTAAAGCATGGTGTGTCAAAAGCTGACATTCGCCGTTGGCTAGTAGGCAAGTGCGGAGAACCTTTAGGTAATCATTTGAACGATATGCATGGACTAGACCTTAGCAACTTGAAACAGAATCATGACTGGTTTCTTCGCGTCCCAGGTCACACTCATGTTAAGGACCTGCTTAATGGGGACACACTAATAGGGCATGGTTCCACGTCTTTAGTTAATGACGAAGATACTTCAATCCCACCTTCGCGTGGAGGTGCTTGCTCTTAGCTTTAGCAAAGATAGTAAAATAACGTACAATACGAGTTACCTCATACTATCGCATTTCATATCGCAGGCAATGCTGAGGAACCTGTGCTGGAGCAAAGAAGTCAGCCTTCTGCGTCCTATGTTCCGATTCCGAGTTCCCATACCGAGAAGCCCGTCGCAGCTGCTGAACATGCAGGAGAGCCTCTTGAGGACATCATCGAACTTTCTGATGATGCCGAAGCTGACGCTGTGCTAATGGAAGAAGATGCCCGTACTGGCGCTGAGGAAGTAAGAACAAGTACTGTTAACGCTTCCGCATCTGAAAGTGTCCCTCGCCAAGCAACTTCGGCTGTCACTTCGCCTCCGGCGATGATTGAGTTGGTGGCACCTCTTCCTGCGTGGAGCTTTTAAGGCTCACAAGTCGGGAATGCAGTCGCGGCTGGTGCGGCTTATACTCTTCCTCCTAACTATGAGGGGTTAGAGCTCGCAGCTGACAGGAGAGCTATGGAGCGAGGACAGTCTTTGACTACTCCAGCAATGGGCATTCCTTCTCTTCGTGAGATTCTTGAAGGAACTGGTAAGTAGAGATTTGCTGTTTGCATCTCGCATTATTTATTTACGAGTTTGATAGCATAACTTAGCTTTGACATTGCTTTAGGTTTGAAGCAAACTGATGTGGACTGGCTAGTTCGGATGCGCCTCACCTACCCCCAATCATTTGCGAGATCTCTGGAGATAGGGCCCTTTGACAGGAGGCTGTTTCTTACCGAAGCCATTTGGATTTTGGAGCAGCTGTCTGCGGCCACGCCTGCGACCATTTCTGTCCAGAGTGCCGAATTTCTTTTTGGCATGTGCCAAAATCTTCTTACCAAAGTTCAAGGCAGACTGGGTTTCAGATTTCTTATGAAAAGAGTTACCCTGATTCGCGCAGCCGTAACTTTGAAACTCGGCCACCAGAACCTCGCAGCTGAGAAGCAGAAGGTGGAGCAGCAGAAGCAAAAGGCTGAAGAGGCTTTGAAGCTCTATCATGAGATGAATGCCAAGTGCGAGCAATTGAAGCAGGAAGTGGAGCAGGTAGAGAATCTGAGCTATCAGTTCGCCCCTCATGATTCCTTGATCAAGAATTTGCTTTGACTTTTTGATTTGAAAAGTAGCAAGGAAATAGCTGGAACATTAATGTAATGCTGAAACATTAATGTAATGTTGTTAGGGTTTCTCCCCCCTTTTTTTTTAACAAAAGATTCAACATGCCCGTTTTGCCCTTTCCGGGATTTGATAGGATATCTCTGTGCATATCCAATTATGACATCAGCAATTGATACTCTGCTTGATTTTCGCGCTAATTTCTCGTAAGATAAGCACGCCTTCCTTGGGAAGTCCATCTGAATCATGACCATCCGTCATTAATTAGGATACGCAACTGAATCGTCGTAGCCTTTAGTAGGGTAATTGATCGTTACCGCTTTTCAAGGCGTAAGTGATTGACCTTACCCTCTTTTCAAATTCTGCTGACTCATCTTGGCAATTGAAGAGTCTCCACAAGGTCTATATAAACCCTGTCTTTGTCATTTGGGTTCTTCATCCCAAAAATGTGCTTTGCCGTGAGTCCTTACGACTGCTGGCTTCAACGCTTGTTTTTCGTTGATTCATGGCAACTCCAAGTTGTGAATCCTGAGTTTGCGCTTTGTGCTATAGAAATAGTTTCCAAGATCCGCTTTATGAGGCTTATTGCTCTTTATAACCATCATAAAGAAGATGGAGATGATATCTCATGTGTGTTCGAAGAATTTTCTTCGTGTATTATGTTTGCAGGTCATGTTTCCGGCCGCCTCCTGGTGAGGTGCAGCGCCGTAGTGACTATGCTACCGTCTCGTAATGAACGGCGGAATTCTCCTCCAGCATCCCTAGAGGAGGATCTCTTGCCTCTTCGTTCTTGAACTCAGGAGGCTCGTCAATGCCCTTGTCTATCATGGCAAGGAATCCGGTACCAGAGGAATGACTGCTTCCCCTGTTTTGCACGACTGCATACGTCGGAACAGGTAGTTCCTCTGGTACATATCTTGATTAGACAGGGGTCTTGTCAGATCCTGAGATCTTGGACGTTGGACCACCCAGACCGTTGCCGCCATGGATGCAGCTAATGGCGAGTTGATCTCTTCGCAGAAGCATCCTACTTGCTACAGATCTTTGGCCGCAGATCTGTGCATCGCATAGCCGGTGTTAGGACCGTTGGGTTCATCCTTTCTCAGTTAGGATTTCCTCAGTGTGTCACTGCTGGCTTGTCAGTTACTTTTCGAATGCATTGTAAGCCATGTTGGCTGCGTAGTTAGATTTGAGCTTTTTCGCTTGTAAGCTGCTATCTAGACAGATAAATTGTAAATCTTTTTGACTCATAATGATAAATAGCTTTTGTATTATTTGCGGTGTCGTTGCAACAAAATACAATTTCGCATGCGTGTCGGCATATTTCGCCTTGTATAATGCTATATACATATTTCGCATTTGCTATCTGCCATATAAATTCGCAGACGTTTTATTAGATCGTTCGAGATCGTGTTTGCGCAGTTATGCCATCTTGGCAGATGGGCTTGTGATTCGCTTTCAGATGTAAGTGCGGGTGTCATCTCATCAGATAGAACTTTGTAGATCACTTAGGATCATTTTGCATAATGTTGCTATCAAAATAGATAGGCTTGAAAGATCACTTGATACTGCTTTCACATGAACTGCTATCGTGGTAGATAGGCTTAGTATATCAATTGAGATCATTTTTCGCATGAGCTGCTATCGTAGCAGCTAGGCTTAGATGATCTATTAAGATCGCATTCGCATAGACTGCTATCGTGACAGATAGACTTAGAAGATCGATTAGGATCGCATTTGCATAGGTTGCTATCGTGACAGATAGGCTTAGAAGATCGATTAAGATCGCATTTGCATAGGCTGCTATCGTGACAGATAGGCTTAGAAGATCATTTAAGATCGCATTTGCTATCGTAACAGATAGGCTTAGAGGATCAATTAAGATCGCATTTGCATAGGCTGCTATCGTAACAGATAGGCTTAGAGGATCAATTAAGATCGCGTTTGCATAGGCTGCTATCGTAACAGATAGGCTTAGAGGATCAATTAAGATCGCATTTGCATAGGCTGCTATCGTGGCAGATAGGCTATCGTTAAAAATAATAACAAACCAAATGAAATAGCATTAACAGCTAGGAATATGAAGTTCTCATTTGGGAGAACCCTTTTATTATAATGCTCTCATGTGGGAGAGATAAGATTACAATTCTCTCATATGGGAGAGGAGATTGTGTAAATCATAGCCATACAAGACATGAAGCAACGTCATAATAAAACGCATGAAATGAGAGAAGTCAAGGATAGTACTTCTTAATCCAGCGCATGTTGACTGAACTCGGGGTTGAGGTTGTTCCGTGCAACCTTCGTATGCTGCAGTAGCCACTGTCAAAGACTTCTGTGACTTCGAAGGGTCCTTCCCAATTGGCTGCGAACTTTGGGTGAGCCGCTTCTCGCATGCAATGATCAGATGCGAGTGACACGATCCAACCGCAAGTGTACGGCTGTCGCGTGTAGTAATATCCGGTAAATCCGGGTTTGTCGAACCCAAAGGACTTCTCGTGAACGAATTAGGATGATTAACTTTAATGTGGGCAAATAATTGAGTTTGTTTGACTAATCTAAGAAAGTAAATAACAAGCTAATTATTAGAATTGATATATATACGAGGGACAAGTATCAAGATATCTCTACGGGTTCACTAGGGATCTCACACCACTTAAGATTTATGTTCTAGTAACACGAACGTCTTTTACTTAGTCAAACGAGCACCTATGCTTTGAAGATTCCTCAACCAAAGCCTATATTCAAACTCTTGTACCTGATTCCTCTAGCCTACTCAAGTTCAAATAAAAATTATGTTGTTGTGGTCTACTCTTAGTTCTTAGCCAACTAGCAAGATTCCTCAACCCTAGATACAGCTAGTGCATGATTCAAGTTCCAGCAACGAATATTGATTCCTCTAACATTCATCACCTAGATCAATCCTATTGCTACGTCTAACAATATGAAAGATAGATTAAACTCATGAATCAAGCATAACTAAACAAAACACATTCAATTAAGCATATAAGCATGAAACAAGATCCATAAATCACCAAACATGGTGTTCAAACCCTAGCTACCTATGAGATATCCCGAATAGAAGATTTAGCTACTAAAACACATGATCAAAGTACAAAGTTTATTGATCATCAACAAAAATTAGAGAAGAGAAGAGAATAGAAAATCAAACGATGGTCTCCAAGCTCCCAAGAAAGCTCCTCTTCTCTCATATGGCGTCCCCTTGATGAATCTCCTCAGCCCTAGGTCGTTCTCCTTGTTAAATCACGTCACTTCTTTCAAGTTTTTAAAAATTACACTTTTTACCCCTTTTCTAATCACGTCAGATCTACTAATGTGATCTTCGGATCACAATTTGTGATCCTAGGATCACCTTTTGTAGTTGTAGAGTCACGGTGATCTTCTATGTGGTCTTGCACTTGATCTTGTGATCATAGGATCACCTTTTTTTAATTGTAGGATCACGTTGATCTTCCATGTGGTCTTGCACTTGATCTTGTGATCAAAATTTGTGATCCTCTACTTCCAGTGAGTTGCTTCTTTTCACTCCTCTTGAATTTTTGGCCAAGTCTTTTTCTCCTCTTAGCTTCTACTCTCCTTCGTCCATTCTCTCATGCATTCCTCGAGTTTCTTTATTTCCGAAGTTCGCTTCCGCTCCAAAATCCGCACTCCAAGCTTCCGGTTCCTGAAATCCACAACACGAACAACTACCGGAAGATCAAATGCGACAAATAAAGTCTAAAACATGCATAAAACGCCCGGATTACACAATGAAGTCTAAATACTCAAGTATGCTCAAAACATATAAGAATTGGTCAATTTCTCATACAAATCTCTCTAAACGCACGCAAATCGATGGTGAATCCTATAAGAATATAACTCCTAAAGTGGAGTTATCAAATACCCCCACACTTACCATTTGCGCGTCCCGAGTAAAGTCTCATCTACTGCATTTAATTGTCTACTAGCCGACACGACTCAAACGAATCTAACACGACTCATGACACAAGTAATGCAGCAAGATGATGCTATGCAAATCTAGACTCGATCTTAAACACATAAAAGCTTTTAACTTCTTTGTTTTTGTGAGATCAAGCAATTTCAATAACATAGACTGATGCTCATTGATGATGAAAAAAAATTACATAAGAGGTGTGAAGCGCAACTAAACTCGACAACAAGTAAATCCCCATAGTTAGTATAGAAAGCTTAACTTTACTATCAAGAATGAACTACCTCTTCATGTGTGCCGATAAAAATAAGAGGCTAATCAAGGCTAAGCCACGTTCATAGTCCGAGCTCCTATTCCGCTAACGGTCAAATATGATGAGGCTTAGGGACAAAAAGGATATAACTTCTATGAAGCAGAAAATCCTAAAGCGTCACATAAACTCACCAAACATCATATCTCACACACCCTCACCATGATGATAGGAATCCACAACCCGAATCTCACCGACTCCGGCCCTCAATCCCCTCAAACCCCGGTACCATGTCAATCCCGTGGCCATCAATGCGAATACTGCGCGAAAACTCAATCAATCTTCAATCTGGAACTAGGAACTTTCACCACTCGTTTTCCAATAAGCACAACTCTATTCTTTCTTTATCTCTCCTTTTTTTTCTCTCTTTTTTTTTTTCTTTTTTTTTCATTCTTTTTTTTTTTCTTTTTCATCTCTCAATATAACAAAATGTCGTAAAAGTATCCGAGTGGTCTTCCAAGAATCAAGCAAAGTAAATATGTTAAGGGGAGGAAATAGACGATCCAATGAATGTATATCACAAGTAAAATTCATCTCCCCCTAACTCAGTACACGGTGTCACCAAACAAAGCCGCCAAATAGTCAAAGCGCGTGTGTAGGGATGGAGTCGTCAGAAGCTCAATCTCGATGTCCGTAGTCAAAAGTCGACATCCCCACACTAGAATGTAAACATGGCCCCTCTCAAGTAATCAAATGTATGTAAGTCTCGTGCCTAATCCAACCGATCCTCCTACACCGTGATGATGAAAAGAAACGATACCTAGCACGATCCACCAATTAAGATCAACCTCCTCATTGTTGTGCGGATTAGAAGTCACGCACTCACGGCTCTCCACAACTGTGTCCATGGTGTAGTGACATGGAGCACCGCCACACCGAAGTGCGCGAGCCTACTCACTCACCCTCGCATCCCCTCGAAGATATGTAATAACACGCAAGCGATCATGTAGAACTCACAAGTATATGCAGTACAACTCTCCCTCATCGAACCCCCTCAACTACGACCCCCTCGTGACGCACTAAAGTGGTGATTCTAAAAGATTTATGATGAAGGCCAAGAATCGTCAGCCTAGGTCAAGAGGTTATGAATAAAACCAAGGTTCAAATTGGGCTTTCTAATGGTCCTACAAGGTGAGATCTATCAAGCAGTGAGTGCTCTAATACGCATCCTCGCACAGCTGTTCTGTGTGCCACTACGAGGCGGGCTGGCGACTACCTAAGACGGACAAAATGAACATTCGGCTTGTTTAGCAAACACCAAGCTCAACTCTTGTAGAGAAAAACAACACACACTTTAGCTTTTAAAATTTCACGTAGTTTGAAAATAGGTAGGCATTCCCGTAATGAGATTCTCTCTATACTTACTAGGGGGAACTAAATGTGTCAATCTCGGTCAAAATTCACACCCTATGCCTAAAGTTTTCACATCACACTAACCAAGCCTAAGCTTCTTTCAATTGCCTTTTCTCAAAATTTTCATTTTTTTTTTTAATTTTTTTCATAAGTCTTAACTCTACATGCAAGGCTTTGACACGAAAAATAATTGACTCTACACAATTTAACTCTTTGGTGGGTAGACTCAATTATTTAAAAGTGTAAACTGTATATAAATCTACACTACACAATACGACAATATAATTAAAAATCTGACAAAAACCACTACTAACTCACAATACAATCTAAACACATCATACATGTAACTGGCTATGCAAGACGCTATGGCTAGCAAACAGTTAAACCACCCCCACACTGAATGTTTCGTTGTCCTCAACGAATTTAGAGAAAATGCAAGAGAACTCAGCAATCAATGTGTAGGCCAGTAGATGAGATGGAGCATGACATACTTATATAAAAGAAACACAAAATTTAGCAAGAGAAAAAGATACTCACAACCACCTCAAGGGTGGGGACGAAATCACGCCAAGCAGTCCCCAAGCACAGTAGTGGTGCCACCATGCTCCTATACAGTCAATGTGTACTCCCACACCGGGGTCGACTGCCCTCCTCTACTAAAATATGTGTCTTGGAGAATCCCCAACTCGTATGAACGAGTCCCTGTGAAGGTCATGTGTGTCATGGCACACCGGGGTAGATTCTACCATAACCTGTTCAAGTATGTCACTAGGAAACAACATAATTAGTCCCTCTCTCTCTCTCTCATCTCTCCAAAATAACTTGATAAAATAACTGAATTTAAAAAAAACAACTACGCTAAAGCAAATAAATAGGTTGGGTTGCCTCCCAACAAGCGCCTTGTAATTTAAGGTCGACGACCCGACCCAGTTACCTCAAAATATGTTTAAGGAGATTTTTCTCTCCACTTTTTCTTCTTCCACCATCGTCTCTCTTTTTGTCTCTTCTCAAGTGAGCATGCATGAGACACATATGGCAAGAAGAAGTTGTAGAAGACGGCATTTGCAAATTTCTTCTTCTTGTGCTTCCACTCCTTGATCACCGGTCTTCTCGAGAATTCATTCACTACATCATGAACTATTGTACCTTTCCTCTTCTTCTTCTTCTTCCAATTCTTTAGAATCAATATCATTGAGGATCGGTTATGTGGAAATAGAACCTCAGTTGGAACAGTAATGGCAAGGAGTGCCGTCTTGACTGCTTCCTTCCCTAGATCTTGTCTTGGAATCACATGTGTCAAATCATGTACTGCATAAAACTGGGGTCTTTTCTCTTCCACGTGTGACTCATCCCATTTTATTATCTCCAAAAGATAAGGATTAGACTGAAGAATTTCATGATACATGTCCTTGCAAACATCTCCCTGCGGTAATTTCTTAGCTTCATGACTTTCTTCAAAGTAAATATCTTCAGTGGGCCATAAGCTAGCGATGTCCACACTCTCCCATGCATGCCACGACTCTGGAATTATGCGAGGCACAAGTTGTATAGGCTTCACAATATCATCCCAATCTGAGTCCGAATTTGAGTCTGAAGCAGCCCGAGGATCTATTACTTCATGATGAACAACATTGTAGACATAGACCTCTGGGGGTTTTTCGTCTTCCTCTTTGCACTCCTCAACTAAGTCAGGAATGATGCTACTTGGCCCATCGTCATTATCTGCATATGCCAATGCACTCGAAAGTTCTGCCAAGTGTTGTCCCTTCAGCTGGAGAGTTTCATCCATCCTATTAATCCCTTCCTCCATTCTGTCCATACTAGCTACCAGGAGCTTCAATAATTCTTTCTTCTCCTCATCTTCTTGATTGCAAGGAGGAGGAGTGTACATATCTCCATAGGAGTATTATGGTGAATAGCATGGAAATTGCATATAAGAATTATTCCCCCACATGATACCAAGATACCTGCACAATTAATCTCGAGGAAGCAGGTGAGTTCAGAAATAAAATAAATAAACAAAACAAAATAAAAAATTCCCGAAGTTAATAATTCTAATCAATTCAACCGAAGTCCCCTGCAACGGCGCCAAAAACTTGACACGATCCAACCGCAAGTGTACGGCTGTCGCGTGTAGTAATATCCGGTAAATCCGGGTTTGTCGAACCCAAAGGACTTCTCGTGAACGAATTAGGATGATTAACTTTAATGTGGGCAAATAATTGAGTTTGTTTGACTAATCTAAGAAAGTAAATAACAAGCTAATTATTAGAATTGATATATATACGAGGGACAAGTATCAGGATATCTCTACGGGTTCACTAGGGATCTCACATCACTTAAGATTTATGTTCTAGTAACACGAACGTCTTTTACTTAGCCAAACGAGCACCTATGCTTTGAGTATTCCTCAACCAAAGCCTATATTCAAACTCTTGTACCTGATTCCTCTAGCCTACTCAAGTTCAAATAAAAATTATGTTGTTGTGGTCTACTCTTAGTTCTTAGCCAACTAGCAAGATTCCTCAACCCTAGATACAGCTAGTGCTTGATTCAAGTTCCAGCAACGAATATTGATTCCTCTAACATTCATCACCTAGATCAATCCTATTGCTACGTCTAACAATATGAAAGATAGATTAAACTCATGAATCAAGCATAACTAAACAAAACACATTCAATTAAGCATATAAGCATGAAACAAGATCCATAAATCACCAAACATGGTGTTCAAACCCTAGCTACCTATGAGATATCCCGAATAGAAGATTTAGCTACTAAAACACATGATCAAAGTACAAAGTTTATTGATCATCAACAAAAAGTAGAGAAGAGAAAAGAATAGAAAATCAAACGATGGTCTCCAAGCTCCCAAGAAAGCTCCTCTTCTCTCCAATGGCGTCCCCTTGATGAATCTCCTCAGCCCTAGGTCGTTCTCCTTGTTAAATCACGTCACTTCTTTCAAGTTTTTAAAAATTACACTTTTTACCCCTTTTCTAATCACGTCAGATCTACTAATGTGATCTTGGGATCACAATTTGTGATCCTAGGATCACCTTTTGTAGTTGTAGAGTCACGGTGATCTTCTATGTGGTCTTGCACTTGATCTTGTGATCATAGGATCACCTTTTTTTAATTGTAGGATCACGTTGATCTTCCACGTGGTCTTGCACTTGATCTTGTGATCAAAATTTGTGATCCTCTACTTCCAGTGAGTTGCTTCTTTTCACTCCTCTTGAATTTTTGGCCAAGTCTTTTTCTCCTCTTAGCTTCTACTCTCCTTCGTCCATTCTCTCATGCATTCCTTGAGTTTCTTTATTTCCGAAGTTCGCTTCCGCTCCAAAATCCGCACTCCAAGCTTCAGGTTCCTGAAATCCACAACACGAACAACTACCGGAAGATCAAATGCGACAAATAAAGTCTAAAACATGCATAAAACGCCCGGATTACACAATGAAGTCTAAATACTCAAGTATGCTCAAAACATATAAGAATTGGTCAATTTCTCATACAAATCTCTCTAAACGCACGCAAATCGATGGTGAATCCTATAAGAATATAACTCCTAAAGTGGAGTTATCAGCGAGCAGGATCAAATTTCCAACCGCGAAATCTCTTCGCTGGACTGTCTTATTGTAAGCACGAGCGATCCTTTCTCGATACCGCTTGTTGGTCCTTTTAGCTTGTTCTCGCTTTTCCTCCAGCAAGACTAAATCATGATCGCGTTGATTGTCGTATAGTGCGTGAAAGGCCAATCTCGCCGAATTGACTCTCACCTTTGCAGGTACCACGGCCTCGGCCCCATAGCATAGTAGGAATGGTGAGGCCCCCGTGTGTGTCCTTGGAGAAGTTCGGTAAGCCCACAAAGCTATGCTTAGAGAATCAGCCCATTTCTTGTGGTCATCTGCGACCATCTTGCTCAAAATCCTCAACAGCGTTTTGTTGGTCGCTTCGGCTTGCCCGTTTCCCTTCGGGTAGTAAGGGGTGGAACGTATTTGCCTGATGTTGTACTCTGCTAACTTCGCAGCCACCTGGCGATTAACAAAAGGAGTACCATTATCTGAAAGAATTGTGTTTGGAATTCCGAACCTGCATATGATGTTTTCCTGGATGAAATTGACTACAGCTAGCGCATTTGCCGTCTTCAGTGGTATCGCCTCCACCCATTTGGTGAATAGCTCAGTTGCGGTGAGAATGAAATGATTCCCCTGCGAAGTTGGTCGGATGGGACCAATGAAATCCATTGCCCATGTATGAAATGGCCATGGCGTTCCCAATGCATGTAGATCCACAGCAGGAGCGTGTACTAGGTTTCCTTTGAATTGACACTCCTGGCAGCGTCGTACTTTGGTGCGACAATCAGCCTCCATCGTGGGCCAGAAATATCCAATTGAGAGGAGCTGCCTGCATAATTTCGCATCTCCTTGGTGTTCCACCTGATGAGAAAGGTCCATGACTTCTTGTGCTTCTCTGCCGTCTAGACATCGCAGCAAGTTGCCATCATGACCTCTTCGCCAAAGCAGGTTTTCTTGTACTACGTATCGAGATGCTTTCCTCTTCAATTTCTCAGCTTCGATTCGGGCACGGTGCCCTGGGTGAGAAAATCAATGAGTGGCTTCCTCCAATCCGCGTCATCGTCAGTTAGAGCGATGAGTAGAGAATCTTTGATCAGTGCGCAACTCTCGCACTTCCCCTGTATCAGGGCCGCGGCTGTTGACATGTCTGGCCAATGAATGCCATATCTCTGAGCCTTCCGATAGATTGACACCTCACTTTCTCCGCAAGCATGTTGGTGAATCTTTTCTAACAACAGTTGTCCCTCCTGCTCGGAGACGCATCGCATGAGTATTCCGCCAGGACCCTTGTAATAAAGGGTGTTGTCATGTATGCAATATCCCTTTGTGAGTGCCCAGCTTTCACTGCTTGTGCCTTCTGCAATAGCTCGTAAGACTGCTTTTCTCCAGTCTGTATCATCCATGTGTTCATCGTCGCTCGCATCTTCTTTCAATGCCGATGATGTTCGCACTTCGATGGAGATCCTTGCGGGACATTTGTCTGTACTGACCTTAGATCCCAAGGTGGCCAACGCATCTGCATGCCTGTTGTCTGCTCGGGGCTTGTGCTCGTACCTCACGTCGCAGAACTGTTGCACCAGCTTCTGTACTAGAGTCCGGTAGGACAGAAGGTTTATCTCCTTCAAACCGTATTCGCCCGAGGCTTGCTTGACGATCAACTTGGAGTCTCCCATGACCGTCAGATTGCTTACTTCCAAAGCCTTCGCTGCGCGCAGTCCCGCTATGAGGGCTTCATATTCTGCCTCGTTGTTAGTGACTGCGAAGTCGAGCTTTGCGGACATCTGTATGACCTCTCCATTCGGCTTGGTCAAGACTATCCCAATGCCCCCGCATTTCCTTGTTGACGAACCGTCGAAATGGAGCGTCCAATAGGGCACGTCGATTGCATAGATTTCAGGTCCTTCGAGCTCTTCTTCGATCACGGGTTCGTGGCTGTTGTCGGGGAACTGTGCCAACAGATCCGCTACCGCCTGCGACTTGATCGCTCGCGATCGCACGCATGTGATATCGTATTGAGAGATGGTCATGTACCATTTCGCCAATCTTCCTCCAGGAGTAGTGTGAGTTAGCAGATATCGTATGGGATCGCTCTTGGTGACCACTACCACTTTGTGCGACGCAAAGTACTGTTTCAACTTCTCTATCACGAAGAACAAGGCAAGGCAATGACGTTCGATGTCTGTGTACCTTGATTCAGCAGGCTGCACGATGCCAGAGATGTAGTAGATAGGCCTTTCTTGGCCTTCGTACTCCTGAGCCAAGAGTGCTCCTATGGACCTCCTTGTTGACGTCAGATATAGCAGAAGCGGTGATCCCAGTTGAGGTGCGATCATTATTTTTGAGGACGTCAGCAGATCCTTCAGCTTTTCGAACGCAGCTTCGTGCTCTGGAGTCCAGCTGTATACGGCATATTTCTTGAGAAGGGTACTAAAACAGCAGGTGATTTCGGCAATCGCTGGGATGAATCTCCGCAGATATGATAGCTTTCCCAAAAATGTCTTCAAGGCACTTTGGTTATGGGGCGGCGTCATGCCAGTGATGGCTGATACTTTCGCAGGGTCAGGCTCGATTCCTTGGCGATGAACCACGCATCCCAAGAACTTCCCTGATGTCACCCCAAATGCGCATTTCATAGGATTCATCTTCAGTTGAAAGCGTCTACATCTATTGAACACTTTCCGCAAATCCGCGAGGTGATCTGCTTCCTGCTTGGATTTAACCACCAGGTCGTCCACATAAAATTCCACTTCCTTGTGCATCATGTCGTGGAACAGGGCCATCATGGCCCGCTGATAGGTTGCACCCGCGTTTTTGAGACCGAACGGCATCACTGTGTAGTTGAACACTCCCACCGGAGTGATGAATGCAGTTTTCCGCGCATCTTCAGGGTCCATCTTGATCTGGTTCTACCCGCTGAAGCCGTCCATGAAACTGAACATGCGATGGCCCGCTGTTGAGATCCTGGAAGTCCACGCAGATGCGGAGCTGTCCATTCTTCTTTACCACTGGCACAATGTTGGCCAGCCATGTGGGATGATGATTCGGTTCTATGAACTTGGCATCCAGGAGTTTGACAATCTCCTGTTTGATCTTCACGTTAAGCTCCGGCCTGAAGCTTCTTGTGCTCTGCTTTACCGGTTTAGACCCTGGGATGATGTCTAAACGGTGCATAGTGATGCTTGTATCCAGACCTGGCATCTCATCATACTCCCATGCGAACACATCCTTGTATTCAGTTAGGAGCTGTAGCAGTCCTTGCTCCTCCTCGCTTGTGAGGTCCGCACTTAAAAAGACTGGCCTCTTCTTTTCCTCGTTCGGGCTGAGGAACACTTCCTTTAGCTCTTGCTTTTGTGGTCTGGGCCTATCTTCCATGCATTCAGGTGCTTCTTTGAGCTTCTCATCCGGAGTGCCCTGCATTGGCTTTTCCGTTACCGCAATCTGCTCGATTTGGTTGATTTGCCCAGGGATATCCCCATGCCCGTGTGAGGACATCCCCGCGCACCTTCATATGCGATAGCACTTCTTCCCATTGGCGTAGAAGCTCTCTATCTCCTTGCCTTCGGGGTCATGCTTTGCAATTCTCTTCAGAGTGTACACCTTCTTTCGATGGTATGAGATTCGTGGCGCCTCTTCGCGTGTAGGCGGCTTTTCTTTGGCGTCTTCCCTTGTCACCATTACTCCCGCAGGTGACTGGTCCTTGATGTCCTCCCATAGAGGTAAAGGAGTAGGGTTGAATGGTCCCGGTGTTTGCTCGTCCGCCATCTCGGTGAACCACACTGCCTCGCTAAGATGTGCTTCATCCAGGTTGAATGGATTCGTTGAAGCCGGTATCTCGACTATTCTGTCGTTCCAGATAGCTTTCATGACTTGGTGAGCTGTTGAAGGAACCGCGTCGAAGCGGTGAATCCAGGCTCAACCTATGATCATGTGGTATGTAGTGTTCGCATCTATGACATAGAACTTTGCTGAGCAATTGATTTTGCCTATCTGAACGCCCAGGCGGATCCATCCGATCGTCATTCTAGAGTCGTTTCCAAATCCCATCAGCGGAGATGGACGCCTGACAATCTTGTGCTCGGGGATCCCTGCTAGCTTCAGTGTGTGTAGACAAACGACATTGACCGCTGCTCCTTCGTCTACAAATGCTCGTTTGAACTCGACACCGTTGATGATGGCTGTCACATACAGAGGCCTCTGGTGGCTCGCATCTGTCTTTTTGTCGCTGACAGAAAAGGTCATAATCATTTCTGTAGAGCGGGACGCCCTGATGACTTTCCCGTTAGAGACTACAAGATCCTCCTCGTAGTCCTCTGCTATCCTCAAGAATGCTTTCGTCATTTCTGTCCGGCACTTCTCCGAGAAGTTCATCTCGTCGAAGAATCTGCTGAAGCCGTGCGACCCCTTCATCCGATCGGCACGTTCATCCTCTGTGTCTACACTGTAGTCCTCGTCATCATGGTCTTCGGCAATGATGGGTAGACTATCCTCTGCGACTTCTTCCAAGTCCACAATCGAGATCATGGCGACCTCTTTGCCTTTTGGGTCTTGCTCCGCATGGGCAGGAAGTGGATTGTTGCGCACATCCTTCATGTGATCACTGACGATCAGCTCGCCGTTCTTCATCTTCTGATTGAATACAATCCTGAACTTCTTACATTCCGCTGTGGGGTGCATGACCTTGCCGTGGTACTCGCACCACTTAGGGTCCCTCACCATCTCCTTGGAGGTTATCTTCTCGAGCGGCGGTAGGACACCGTCCTTGCGCCACTGCCTGCAGAGGTCGCTTGCTTCCTCCACCGAACATGGCAGAGGTGGTCCGTCGAAGTTCACAACCTTCGCTTGCTTCTGGGGTGAAACTGTATTGACCTCAGCTTCGCGTCCTCTCTTATAACTGAATCTCCCTATCTTGTAGGTAGTGCCGCTCGAAGATCGCTCCGGTGCGTTCTTCTTTTTCTGCCTCTCGACTATAGGCTCGATGTTCTTCGTGCATTCGATTAGCTTTGAAAACGTAGGTGTTTGTAAATTGATGAGCATACCTTTGTATTCGTCTCGCAAGCACTGCAGGGATATATCTACAAGACGACTTTCGAGCATTGGATCTTTGCATTCCAATGACTTCGCCCTGAACTTCTTGATGAAAGTTATCCCATCCTCCTCGCGCTTCTGATACATCCGCGAGAGGTGGATCATCGTCACCTTTTCTTCCATATGGAAGAACTTGGTATAGAACTTCTGGACCATGTCGTCCCAAGTCTTCACGGATCCGGCCTCCAACGTTCGGTACCACTTGTACGCTACGTTTCCCAAGGATTTTGGGAACTCTCGCATTAGCAATTTAGGATCAGCTCCGTATGGCCCCATGACATCAATGAAACGCATGACATGCTCATGAGCGTTTCCGTTGACATCCTCGAATTTGTCCCATTTAGGAGCCTTATACCCCACTGGGTTAGGCATGAGATAGATCTCCCGCGGGATGGATGGATCGTTGTCTAGCTTCGGGATGATAGTATCCGCGAATGATTGGTGAGCCAGAATAGTGTCCATGCGCTTCTGCAGAGACGTCATGCATTCTGGAATGCTTCCCTCGGTAGCAGAAGGAGGAGTTGCCGCAGGCGGAGGCGACACATATGCCACCGGAGGGTTGGGGACATATTGGCTGCTCGCATTGCCCCAGATTGTCGTTGACGGAGGCAAGGGATACTGCGACGCCGAATTAGGTACCAAAGCCGGAGGCTGAGGAGTATGAGCAGTGAGAGGCAACATCTGAGCTGTTGATCCTTGAATTGAAGGCAGCTGCGTAGTCGCTGGTGGAGTCTGCAGATTAGGGTTGGGAGGTGTGGCTGAAACTTCCAGTCCTGGAGCGGTAGGGGCTCCTCCTCCTTGAGAGACGGCGGTGACTGGTGAAGGGTTTGGTGCAAGGGTGCCCAGAATGGCCAGGATCCGTTCTAGCTGCGCAGACTGAGCCTTGAGAGCTTTCGCCTGACTTTGGACAGTGGCGTCCAAGGATTCTAGCGTCGGTGCCTCGCCGGGGGTCGTAGGAGTACGGCGGGTCTCCTCTCCTGAGGCAGCTTCGGTGGAAGGCGATCTGTTGCTAACATCATCCTCCTGAGACATGGTTGCTTTTGTTGGTAAGTTCACGTCGGGTTCACCAAAATGTGCACAAGAGATTCCGGCAGGGAGACCTCCGTGTACACCGTATGTAGAGGATCAGAGATGGCACAGGAAGAGTTGGGTTGTGTGTAGGGAGAGAGTAAGGCAGTAGTAATGTCTGAGAGAGAGACAGAGGTTTGGCAGAGCTTCCGCGTATGGCTAGTGTGTTCTCTTTTGTATGGAAATGTTAACGTCCTATATATAGCAGGGAACGTGACCGTTGTAGTGTGGTTAATGCGCCCATCAATGGCGGCTTAATTAGCTTAACCACAACGGCACGTTCGTCCTCATATATAGGGACCGTTACAGCACGTTATGCGCGAATACCGGAACCATTACGAGGTTGACCGGGTTTGACCGGGTTTATGGAGCTCGTGCCATAAATCTCTCAAAACAGTTACTAAAGGTCGCGTGCGGGCTTGGCTCGCACGCGACAGGACTTACTCTAGCCTCCAAACCACTAAGTCCCTACAAGTCCCGTGCAGTGGTATGCGAGGGCTCTGTCTCGCAGCCCCCACATGGATCAGCTCGGCTGGTGATCCAGTGTGTGTGGAGCACAATATGGTGTGCTGGATGGTTGCCACGTGGCCAAGATCTGCTAGCTCAGAAAGCACTTTCTACAACCAATAAATCCCAGCCTTCAATCTCCACTGTCTTTCCTGAAAATGCCTCCAATGCCAGATTTATCATTATCAAGTCTCACACATCCGTCCACATTCATCTTGAGTTAGCCTTCCACAGGTAAACCCCAATAAGAACTATTGACAGGCAAATTGAAGTAAAAGAACATAGGTTTAGAAAGAAAAACTCCATGGGTGAGCTGGGACTGCATTCTAATTTTCTGCACATAAACCATGTCAGTATCTTAAGTACCATTGAAAAAAAGATTATTTTTCCTAAGCTAAATGTTCCAAAGCGTATTAACAAAACGAGTACAATGTTCAATTCCTGATATTAAAAACAGAACAAGATTAATAGTTTCTTTTTATAGAAAGCCTTGGTGTTCGGGTCAGTTTGTGTGCACCTCGAGTAAATTCACAAGGCTCAATGATAATCGATCGCTGTGAGGTTTGAACCTAAGACCTCAAGGGGAGAAAATGCGGAGCAAAGTTTCATCCACTACCCGAGCTTCATCCACTAGGCCGACCTTTAGGGCTAGTTTGCGAATGTTTTGGCGGTGGTAGAAAGCTGCTGTGAGAAAACACTGTAGAAAGCTGTTGTGAATTCTCGATAAAATGTTGTTTGGTAAATATTATATGCAGAAGCTGCTTTGAAATATTGATATAGCAATTTCGTGTTTGGTAAAATCAACTGTGAAGTTGCTGTGAGAGGGTAAAATGACAAAAATATATGACACGTGTCGTTTCGGAAAGATAACTATTGATATTTTAAAAATTGTAAGGTCAAAATCAGTTGTAGATAAATTAATCAAAAGCACTTTCTGGAAAAGCATCTCCTCCCTTGCTTCCTAAAAACTGCTGTGGGACAGCAGAAATTGTCCAGAAAAATAGAAATTTTATTTTTACCAAACACACTAAAACTGCTTCTGCTGTCGGAAAGCAGCAGAAACATTCCCAAACTCACCCTTAGTAAGGCTAACAATTTCGGATAGAGGTAGGAATGACAAGCTTATAATTCAAATTTGTATTTTCTTTTTATCCAAAAACATGTTTGAGTTTTTTAGTCAAATTTCCTTTCTTAAGAAAACATTCAATTGTATTAAAAAGAGTTAAAGTCAACACATCTAGCTTGTATGATGACACAAGTTACCCTAAATGCTAATTGTAGATAGTGCTTTCTGAGCTGACAGATCTTGGCCACGTGGCAACCATCCAGCACACCATATTGTGCTCCACACACACTGGATCACCAGCCGCGCTGATCCATGTGGGGGCTGCGAGACAGGGCCCTCGCATACCACTGCACGGGACTTGTAGGGACTTAGTGGTTTGGAGGCTAGAGTAAGTCCTGTCGCGTGTGAGCCAAGCCCGCACGCGACCTTTAGTAACTGCTTTTGAGAGATTTATGGCACGAGCTCCATAAACCCGGTCAATCCGGTCAAACCCGGTCAACCCCATAACGGTTCCGGTATTCGCGCATAACGTGCTGTAACGGTCCCTATATACGCGGACGAACGTGCCGTTGTGGTTAAGCTAATTAAGCCGCCATTGATGGGCGCATTAACCACACTGCAACGGTCACATTCTCCGTTATATATAGGACGTTAACCTTTCCATACAAGGAGGACACACTAGCCATACGCGGAAGCTCTGCCAAACCTCTGTCTCTCTCTCAGACATTACTACTGCCTTACTCTCTCCTTACATACAACCCAACTCTTCCTGTGCCATCTCTGATCCTCTACTTACGGTGTACACAGAGTTCTCCCCGCCGGAATCTCTTGTGCACATTTTGGTGAACCCGACGTGAACTTACCAACAAAAGCAACCATGTCTCAGGAGGATGATGTTAGCAACAGATCGCCTTCCATCGAAGCTGCCTCGGTAGAGGAGACCCGCCGTACTCCTACGACCCCCGGTGAGGCACCGACGCTAGAATCCTTGGACGCCACCATCCAAGGTCAGGCGAAAGCCCTCAAAGCTCAATCTGCGCAGCTAGAACGGATCATGGCTGTCTTGGGGACTCTTGCGCCGAACCCTGTGCAAGCCACCACTATCTCTCAAGGAGGAGGAGCCTCCACCGCTCAAGGATTGGGAGTGTCAACCACACCCCCCAACCCTAATCTGCAGACTCCACCGAATACTACGCAGCTACCTGTAGGGTTTTGATTCATGGATCGCACAACGGAAGCATAATCAAACATAAACCATGCAAAACCCTCCAAGGATCACAAGTCTAGAGACATAACGATAGTAAAGGTAAGAAATCATAAACACACCTTTGGGTTCTCCTTGATGACTTCAAACGCGAATAATGTCACGTTCTCTATAGTTGATCCACGCCTATAGTTGATCCTAGATCTCCCAAACTCCTTGGTGCTAGCCCGGATTAGGAAGAGGATGAAAGAATCACGCAAAACGAGACAAAAAGAGGCTTTCGGCCTCTTTTTGGCCGACGGGGTGAGGGCGGCGGCAAGTGGCGGCGTCGGCCCTCCTTGTGGCTTGCTCTCTCTCCTTTTTGGTCTCTCCCACTCTTGTTATGTTCACTAATGAGCA
The DNA here is from genome assembly GCA_023055425.1 of Linanthus parryae. Taxonomy (NCBI): domain Eukaryota; kingdom Viridiplantae; phylum Streptophyta; class Magnoliopsida; order Ericales; family Polemoniaceae; genus Linanthus; species Linanthus parryae. The sequence goes on along the minus strand of JALGPY010000004.1, from coordinate 117,989,951 downwards.
TAAGTTATGAGGAAGGAAGGAAGGAGGGTCCTTTATATAGTCCAACAACTCCTTGTTAACTACCTAAAGGACTTATTCTAGTCCAACTAGAATTCAATTTAGTCCCTTCCTTGCAAATTTGTCCCTACTAAGTTTGCAAGGGTTTGCAAAGTGATCCTTCTAATTAAATAATCCAATTAATTAATTCCCAAATCTAGTTCAACTCTATATAGCGTGTGACCCCATAGGTTCTATCTAGTTGGTAGCAACTATTTGCTAATATGGAGCGGTTTCTAGCAAAACATCCATTCTAGCCAACTAATAGAATAGTCATCTTGACAACCTTTGTACAAGTAATTGTCTCATCCCTTTGCCTCCATATCTGGATTGGACACGAGACATACAAGTCACACTCGTATATCCAATCCATAGTTTCTCGATCCATGGGAATAGCCTTATTCGTGCAAATAACATCAATATCCCATATTGATTTATTTGAGTCTGGTCAGACATTCTATAAGCACTATCCCTCGAGTGGCCTAGGATATTTGTTCCCGTTATGTGGGAGGGGCAAATCCTATCTACGTCCACTACGATCTCTAAGCTTGCTTCTCATTGTATCCAGTACACGCCTTTATAACTACCCAGTTACGGTGTAGCGTTTAACGCTACCAAGATCACAATGATCCACAACTAGAAAATCTAGTGACTTCAAGTCTAAGGATGAAAATACCATTGCACCGCGAGAAGCACTTGTGACTCAACATAACATGTATGTAGCCTTCTCGGAGATGGGTCAATCCAGTGCAACATTCCCTAATGCACACCTATGTGTTGGATCGTGATATCTCCATATCAATCCAACCCCATACTAGTCTATAGATGATTGTCCCATTTAATCATTATACTTGACTAGGGATATTTAAGATAAACAACACAATTGTAAATCTAAGGACTTCATTATATTAAATATCCAATAAATAATAAATGAATTTTCTAGCCATGTACAAATTCATACTAAACTAGATTGCCTCTAGGGCATCTATTCCAACAGTCTCCCACTTGCACTAGAGCCAATCTGGCGCATCTCGTATGCATATACTCCTAGTGTGCCCTTCATGCTTCCACTGCGTGAGAGGCTTCGTAAGCGGGTCTGACAGATTATCATCTGTAGGAATCTTGCATATCCGAACGTCTCCTCTATCGATAATATCTCGAATAAGATGAAACTTCCTGAGCACGTGCTTGGACTTCTGGTGCGATCTGGGTTCCTTTGATTGCGCGATCTCCCCAGTGTTGTCACAGAACAACTCCACTGGATCCGAAATGCTAGGGACCACACCAAGTTCAGAAACAAACTTTCTAATCCAAACAGCCTCCTTTGCTGCGCCATTTGCAGCAATGTACTCAGCCTCTGTTGTAGAATCGGCTACCGTCTCTTGCTTGGAACTCTTTCAGCTCACCGCTGCTCCATTCAGGCAAAACACATATCCCGACTGTGATCTAAAGTCATCTCTGTCGGTTTGGAAGCTTGCATCAGTGTAACCCCTTACACGCAACTCTTCCTCACCGCCAAATATCAAGAAAGCATCCTTAGTTCTTCTCAACTACTTTAGGATGTTCTTGACAGCAATCCAGTGACTCTCACCCGGATTGGATTGGTATCTGCTTGTCATACTCAAGGCATATGACACATCTGGTCTAGTACATAACATGGCGTACATGATAGATCCTATGGCCGAGGCATAGGGAATCCTACTCATGCGTTCCTTCTCAATCTCATTGGAAGGACAACCATTCTTCGAAAGAGTGATTCCATGTGACATGGGCAAGAATCCCTTCTTGGAATCTTGCATGTTGAACCGTTTCAACACCTTGTCAATATATGTACTTTGACTTAGGCCTAGCAACCTCTTAGATCTATCTCTATAGATCTTTATACCGAGTATATAGGCTGCTTCCCCTAAGTCCTTCATTGAGAAACACTTTCCTAGCCAATCTTTTACAGATTGCAGCATGGAAATGTCGTTTCCAATGAGTAGTATGTCATCCACATACAAGACCAGAAAAGCTACAGAGCTCCCACTAACCTTCTTGTAGACACAAGACTCATCTTCGTTTCTGATGAAGCCAAACTCTTTGACCACTTCATCAAAACGTCGATTCCAACTCCTAGAAGCTTGCTTCAATCCATAAATGGATCGTTGCAGCTTACAGACTTTGTTGGCTTGCTTTGGATCCTCAAAACCCTCCGGCTGTATCATATACACATCCTCGAGGAGATTCCCATAAAGGAATGCTGTTTTGACATCCATCTGCCAAATCTCATAGTCGTAGTATGCTGCAATTGCAAGCAGGATTCGGATGGACTTGGTCATAGCGACTGGTGAAAAGGTTTCATCATAGTCAATACCATGAATCTGTCTGAATCCTTTAGCCACCAATCGGCCCTTATAGGTAATCACATTACCATCCATGTCGATCTTCTTCTTGAAGACCCACTTGCACCCTATGGGCCGCGCTCCATCGGGTGGTTCCACCAAAGTCCATACTTTGTTGGTATACATGGATTCCATCTCGCATCTCATGGCTTCCAGCCACTTCTGAGAGTCTGGGCCACTCATGGCCTCCTCATAGGTAGTAGGCACATCATCTATGAGCATCGTGTCACCGGAATCAGTTATGAGAAGTCCATACCTCTCGGGTTCCTGGCGCACTCTACTAGATCTACGAAGCTCTTGTGTTACCTGAACAGGTGTCTCCACAACTGCTTGTGTTTCCTGTTCATGTTCCATAATCGGTTCAGTGATTTGTGGTTCTTGAACTTCTTCAAGTTCTACATTCCTCCCACTTTCTTCTTTAGAGACAAATTCTCTTTCTAGAAACACGCCGGTCCGAGCAAAAAACACTTTGTTCTCGGTTGGATTGTAGAAGTAGTATCCCTTAGTTTCCTTAGGGTACCCCACAAATTTGCACTTACCCAATTTATGCCCTAGCTTGTCTGATTGTAAACGTTTTACATAGACATCGCAGCCCCAAATCCTCATGAACGACAGTGTGGGACGCCTCCCACTCCACATCTCATATGGTGTCTTCATGACTGATTTAGATGGAACACGGTTAATGGTGAAAGCTGCACTTAATAGAGCGTAGCCCCAAAATGATAATGGACGATCGGTTTGACATATCATAGACCGAACCATATCCAATAAGGTTCGATTCCTCCTCTCGGACACGCCATTCCATTGTGGCGTTCCGGGTGGAGTGAGTTGGGACACGATCCCACACTCTCTAAGATTGTCGTCAAACTCTTGGCTCAAGTATTCTCCTCCGCGATCCGATCGTAGAGCCTTGATACTTTTGCCAAGTTGCTTCTCTACTTCATTCTTGAATTCTTTGAACACTTCAAAGGATTCGGATTTTTCCCTCATAAGGTAAACAAATCCATATCTACTGTAATCATCAGTAAATGTAATGAAGTAGACATAACCACCCCTGGCTGGCGTGGCAAATGGCCCACACACATCGGTATGTATGAGCGCCAATTGCTCACTAGTCCTCTCACCTTTCTTATTGAAAGGGGACTTTGTCATTTTCCCCAATAAACAAGCCTCACATGTCTCATATGATTCAAAATCAAATGAGTCTAGTAATCCATCCTTATGGAGTCTAGATACACGTTTCTCATTTATGTGGCCTAAACGACAATGCCATAAATAAGCAGGATTTAAATCATTTATTTTAATCCGCTTGGTATTAATGTTGTAGACAGGATTGCTTAGATCAAGGACATAAAGTCCATTAAATAATTGCGCACTAAAATAGTGAATATTATTCAAATAAAAGGAACAACAATTGTTCTTTATTGAAATAATAAAACCATCCTTGTCCAAACAAGAAATAGAAATAATGTTTCTGCTCATAGCAGGCACAAAATAGCAATTATTTAATTCTAAAACTAATCCTGAAGGCAGAGATAGCTCGCACACGCCTATGGCCAATGCAGCAACCTTTGCTCCATTCCCAACGCGCAGATCTACCTCCCCTTTAGTTAATCTTTTACTTCTCTTTAGATCCTGCATATTTCGACAAATATGAGATCCACATCCAGTATCTAATACCCATGATGTAGAGACAGTTAAATTGACATCCACAACAAAAATACCTGGTGGTGGTGGAATCACTATTCCAAGCCTCTTGTCCTCCAGATATTTTGGGCAGTTCCTCCTTCAGTGTCCAGGCTGACTGCAGTAGTGACATTCACCCTTAGTCACGACCTTGGCAATGCCACCAACAGGCTTAAGGGCTGGTTCATTGGACTTGGCAACTGACTTGCCTTTGCCCTTGGAGGAAGAGGCAAACCTTTTGCCCTTTCCTTTCTGCACCATCATGATGGCCTTGCCCTTACCCTTGTTGATGCTCTGTTCAGCCGTCCTCAACATGTTGAGCAAATCTGGCAGTGGTTTAACGATCTCGTTCATGTTATAGTTCATAATGAACTGTCCATAACTCTCGGGCAACGATTGCAACACGAGATCGGTTGCCAACTCTTGGCGGACCGGGAACCCCAGTCGCGCGAGATTCTCCAAGTACCCGATCAGTCCGAGTACATGGGGTCCCACCGGGTTCCCTTCTGCCAGATGACATTTGAACAGTGCCTTTGAGACCTCATACCTCTCTACCCTCGCCTGCTCTTGGAAGAGCTGCTTTAGATGTTCGATCATATCGACATCATTCATGTTTTCGTGTTACTTCTGAAGCTCAGAAGTCATGGTGCAAAGCATAAGGCAGGCCACATCATTAGCGTCATCGACACGCTTTTGATAAGCCTTTAAGGCAGCAGGTGTCTGGTTCTCTGGACCTTCCGGAACATGCTCCTCTATTGCGTACAGTTTCTTCTCTTGCTTGAGAACAATTCTCAAGTTTCTGTACCAATCAAGAAAGTTGGTTCCAGAGAGCTTGTCCTTCTCAAGGACAGATCGTAGGGAATGTTGTGAACTCGATGAGTTGTTTGCCATTTGGAATTCTACAAAAAGGAAAATACGCAAGTTTTAGTATTTGTGAATTTTTGACTATATTTAATAATGGCTAGTTTATTAAATATAGCTCCCACTATTTTTCTACGGATTAATAACCCTCAAGATATTAATGCGGAAAATATCCTTATATTTTCTAGTGGGCCAAGATCCATCTTTCATCTCCTTATGAGCTTGCTTTGGCAAGTCACCCATAATTTGACTACTTTAGGTAGGAACAATTCCAATTGCATCCCATATGCAACTCTTGGTTCAATCGGGCAAATAACTCCTTATTTATCCATCCTTATGGATAATCCCAATTGATTGCCTCTAGGTTTCTTAATCAAATTAATAGCCTAGTTGTGTTCAACCTCTTATCTAAACAATTGCACATTGTTACGTGCCATCGCATTCCATCATTATGAACCAAGTCGCCATGCTTTGGCACGCACGAGCTTGATAAATAATGATGATAATGAGTGTTTAAATAACGAGAAGGCAAGAACACAATATTTAAAATTTGAGGGATTTTTAAACTCAATTTTTAATTGTTTTGTTGATCAATATCAACTAATCTATCTATTTGAGTTTGGGGACAACTCCAAATAATAGATCCGGGTTGTCTAATTATCTTATTATCCTAATTGCATGCATCATCCATACACCAACCACACAAATAATAAGACAATAAATAAACAACCACAAAACAGAAATTAAACGTGATGTGGATATGGCCTTTTCTAGACTAAGATAATTCCAAGCCAATGGAATTATCTATGAACCCTAAGTAAACACATCTCCATGCGTCTTGATCTCTTGGTCCATCCTTCATAGTCATGTGGCATACTCCATGCTCCATCTTTTGTGGCTTCTTTGGCTTTGGACTTCTTTTTCCAATCTTGGCTAACAATCTACTTTATCTAGCACTAGCTAATATCTATACTAAATAAAATAAATCTCACAAGTTGAGAAAAAATTGGCACGCAGGCCATAAAACCCTAATTAATTATTACAATTAATTGATCAGCTCGCAGGCAGTAAAACCAAACCACAAAATTAAACATCCACATCAAACCACATCCTAAGGCCATATCCAATCACCATGCGATTTGCACATAAACAGTTAAAATCCAATTTTAACGCGCTTGGTCAATTTTAATTGATTTTAGGATTTCTAGGGTTAAAACGGTCTATGGGCCCAACAATCCAATTGCCCGGGCCCATTAAAGTGAACCACAAGGCCCTAGGACCGGCCCGGCCCAAAACCCGCAAGCTAGGCCCGCAGGTTAGGGCCGCCCGGCCCCTTAGGGCTCCCAAGCTTGGGCGGCAAGCAAGGGGGGCAGTCCCTAGGGGGGCCGAACCCTTCTATGGGAGTTGTTTCCAAAACAACTCCCTTGCTTGGTGCCCAAGTTTGGTTGTTTCCTTGTTTTGGGAGAACTCCTTCTTCCCCAAGGATGCCCAAACCCTAGATCTAATATCCTAAAATTTCTCAAACTCACCAATTCATGCATCCAATGCAAAAATTGGATCTTGTTATGATTAATTGTTGACAAATTGCATCCCATGCTTGATTTGTCTCGTTTTACGCGATAAACAATCAAATTAAGGTGTAAACAACAAAAAAGTAACACATAAACCACGTTTATGCTCTATGACCTGTGGCTCTGATACCACTGTAGGGTTTTGATTCATGGATCGCACAACGGAAGCATAATCAAACATAAACCATGCAAAACCCTCCAAGGATCACAAGTCTGGAGACATAACGATAGTAAAGGTAAGAAATCATAAACACACCTTTGGGTTCTCCTTGATGACTTCAAACGCGAATAATGTCACGTTCTCTATAGTTGATCCACGCCTAGAGTTGATCCTAGATCTCCCAAACTCCTTGGTGCTAGCCCGGATTAGGAAGAGGATGAACGAATCACGCAAAACGAGACAAAAAGAGGCTTTCGGCCTCTTTTTGGCCGACGTGGTGAGGGCGGCGGCAAGGGGCGGCGTCGGCCCTCCTTGAGGCTTGCTCTCTCTCCTTTTTGGTCTCTCCCACTCTTGTTATGTTCACTAATGAGCATAAGTTATGAGGAATGAAGGAAGGAGGGTCCTTTATATAGTCCAACAACTCCTTGTTAACTACCTAAAGGACTTATTCTAGTCCAACTAGAATTCAATTTAGTCCCTTCCTTGCAAATTAGTCCCTACTAAGTTTGCAAGGGTTTGCAAAGTGATCATTCTAATTAATTAATCCAATTAATTAATTCCCAAATCTAGTTCAACTCTATATGGCGTGTGACCCCATAGGTTCTATCTAGTTGGTAGCAACTATTTGCTAATATGGAGCGGTTTCTAGCAAAACATCCATTCTAGCCAACTAATAGAATAGTCATCTTGACAACCTTTGTACAAGTAATTGTCTCATCCCTTTGCCTCCATATCTGGATTGGACACGAGACATACAAGTCACGCCCGTATATCCAATCCATAGTTTCTCGATCCATGGGAATAGCCTTATTCGTGCAAATAACATCAATATCCCATATTGATTTATTTGAGTCTGGCCAGACATTCTATAAGAACTATCCCTCGAGTGGCCTAGGATATTTGTTCCCGTTATGTGGGAGGGGCAAATCCTCTCTACGTCCACTACGATCTCTAAGCTTGCTTCTCATTGTATCCAGTACACGCCTTTATAACTACCCAGTTACGGTGTAGCGTTTAACGCTACCAAGATCACAATGATCCACAACTAGAATATCTAGTGACTTCAAGTCTAAGGATGACAATACCATTGCACCGCGAGAAGCACTTGTGACTCAACATAACATGTATGTAGCCTTCTCGGAGATGGGTCAATCCAGTGCAACATTCCCTAATGCACACCTATGTGTTGGATCGTGATATCTCCATATCAATCCAACCCCATACTAGTCTATAGATGATTGTCCCATTTAATCATTATACTTGATTAGGTATATTTAAGATAAACAACACAATTGTAAATCTAAGGACTTCAATATATTAAATATCCAATAAATAATAAATGAATTTTCTAGCCATGTACAAATTCATACTAAACTAGATTGCCTCTAGGGCATCTATTCCAACACTACCCTCGATTCAAGGGTCGACGGCTCAAATGTTGCCCCTCACGGCCCACACCCCTCAGCCTCCGGCCTTGGTACCTAATCCGGCCCCGCAATATCCCTTGCCTCCTCCAACGGCAATCTGGGGTAGTGCGAACGCTCAATACGTCCCCAATCCTCCTCCGGCATATGTGTCGCCTCCACCTTCGGCGACCCCTCCACCTGCTACCGAGGGAAACACCCCAGAGTGTATGACGTCTCTGCAGAAGCGTATAGACACCATCCTGGCTCACCTATCATTCGCGGATACCATCATCCCAAAGCTAGACAACGATCCACCCATCCCGCGGGAGATCTATCTCATGCCTAACCCGGTTGGGTACAAGGCTCCCAAATGGGATAAGTTCGAGGATGTCAATGGAAACGCTCATGAACATGTCATGCGTTGCATCGATGTCATGGGGCCATATGGAGCTGATCCCAAACTGCTGATGCGAGAATTCCCGAAGTCTTTGGGAAACGTGGCATACAAGTGGTACAGGACGTTGGAAGCCGGGTCCGTCAAGACTTGGGACGACATGGTCCAGAAGTTCTACACCAAGTTCTTCCAGATGGAGGAAAAGGTGACAATGATCCACCTCTCGCGGATGTATCAGAAGCGCAAAGAGGACGGGATAACTTTCATCAAGAAGTTCAGGGCGAAGTCCTTGGAATGCAAAGATCTGATGCTCGAAAGTCGGCTTGTAGAGATATGCCTGCAGTGCATGCGAGATGAATACAAAGGTATGCTCATCAACCTACAAACGCCCACATTTTCAAAACTAATCGAATGCACGAAGAACATCGAGCCTATTGTGGAGAGGCAGAAAAAGAAAAACGCCCCTGAGCGATCCTCGAGCGGTACTACCTACAAGATCGGGAGGTTCAGTTACAAGAGGGGACGCGAAGCTGAAGTCAATACAGTTTCACCCCAGAAGCAGGCGAAGATTGTGAACTTCGACGCACCACCTCTGCCATGTTCGGTGGAAGAGGCAAGCAACCTCTGCAGGCAGTGGCGCAAGGACGGTGTCCTACCGCCGCTCGAGAAGGCACCCTCCAAGGAGATGGTGAGGGACCCGAAGTGGTGCGAGTACCACGGCAAAGTCATGCATCCCACAGCGGACTGTAAAAAGCTCAGGATTGTGTTCAGCCAAAAGATGAAGAACGGCGAGCTGATCGTCAGCGATCACAGGAAGGATGTGCGCAACAATCCACTTCCTGCCCATGCGGAGCAAGACTCAAATGGCAAAGAGGTCGCCATGATCTCGATTGTGGATCTGGAAGAGGTCGCAGAGGATGGTCTACCCATCATTGCCGAAGTCCATGACGATGAGGACTACAGCATAGACACGGAGGATGAACGTGCCGACCGGATGAAGGGGTCGCACGGCTTCAGCAGATTCTTCGACGAGATGAACTTCTCTGAGAAGTGTCGGACAGAAATGACGAAAGCAATCTTGAGAATAGCGGAGGACTACGAGGAGGATCTTGTAGTCTCCAACGGGAAAGTCATCCGGGCGTCTCGCCCTACAGAAAAGATTATGACCTTTTCTGCCAGTGACAAAAAGACAGATGCGAGCCACCAGAGGCCTCTGTATGTGACAGCCATCATCAATGGCGTCGAGTTCAAAAGAGCATTCGTCGATGGAGGGGCAGCGGTCAACGTCGTTTCACTCCACACACTGAAGCTCGCAGGGATTCCCGAGTACAAGATTGTCAGGCGTCCATCTCCGCTGATGGGATTTGGAAGCGACTCCAGAATGACGATAGGATGGATCCGCCTGGGCGTCCAGATCGGCAAAATCAAGTGCTCAGCGAAGTTCTATGTCATAGATGCGAACACTACGTATCACATGATCATAGGTCGAGCTTGGATTCATCGTTTTGACGCGGTCCCTTCAACAGCTCACCAAGTCATGAAAGCTATCTGGAACGACAGAATAGTCGAGATACCAGCTTCAACGAATCCATTCAACATGGATGAAGCTCATCTCAGCGAGGCGGTGTGGTTCACCGAAATGGAGGACGAGCAAACACTGGGACCATTCAACCCTACTCCTTTACCTCTATGGGAGGATATCAAGGATCAGTCACCTGCGGGAGTGATGGTGACAAGGGACGATGCCAAGGAAAAGCCGCCTACGCGGGAAGAGGCGCCGCGAATCGCTTACCAGTGAAAGAACGTGTATACTCTGAAGAGAATAGCAAAGCATGACCCCGAAGGCAAGGAAATAGAGAGTTTCTACGCCAACGGGAAGAAGTGCTATCGCATATGAAGGTGCGCGGGGATGTCCTCACGCGGGCATGGGGATGTCCCTGAGCAAATCAACCAAGTCGAGCAGGTTATGGTAACAGAAAAACCAATGCAGAGCGCTCCAGATGAGAAGCTCAAGGAAGCACCCGAATGCATGGAAGACAAACCCAGACCGCAAAAGCAAGAGCTAAAGGAGGTATTCCTAAGCCCGAACGAAGAAAAGAAAAGGCCAGTCTTTCTAAGTGCGAACCTCACAAGCGACGAGGAGCAAGGACTATTGCAGCTCCTGACGGAGTACAAAGACGTGTTCGCATGGGAGTACGATGAGATGCCCGGACTCGACACTAGCATCACCATGCACCGTTAAGACATCATCCCGGGGTCTAAGCCGGTAAAGCAGAGCACAAGAAGCTTCAGGCCGGAGCTTAACGTGAAGATCAAACAGGAGATTGTCAAACTCCTGGAGGCCAGGTTCATAGAACCGAATCACCATCCCACATGGCTGGCCAATATTGTTCCTGTGGTAAAGAAGAATGGACAGCTTCGCATCTGCGTAGACTTCCGAGATCTCAATCGCTTCTGCCCAAGGACGATTTTTCGCTCCCCAACATCGATTTGCTCATCGATTCGACAGCGGGTCATCGCATGTATAGTTTCATGGACGGCTTCAGCGGGTACAATCAGATCAAGATGGACCTCGAAGATGCACGGAAAACCGCATTCATCACCCCAGTAGGAGTGTTCAACTACACGGTGATGCCCTTTGGTCTCAAAAACGCAGGTGCAACCTACCAACGGGCCATGATGGCTCTATTCCACGACATGATGCACAAGGAAGTGGAGTTTTACGTAGATGACCTCGTGGTTAAATCCAAGCAAGAGGCGGATCAGCTGGCAGATTTGCGGAAGGTGTTCAACAAATGCAGACGCTTTCAGCTGAAGATGAACCCTATGAAATGCGCATTTGGGGTAACGTCAGGGAAATTCTTGGGATGCGTGGTACATCGTCAAGGAATTGATCCTGATCCTGCCTAAATTTCAGCTATCATCGGCATGACTCCACCGCATGACCAGAGTGCCTTGAAGACATTCTTGGGGAAGCTATCGTATCTGCGAAGATTCATCCCAGCGATTGCCGAGATTACTTTCTGTTTCAGTAATCTTCTCAAAAAAGATGCTGCATACAACTGGACTCTGGAGCATGAAGCTGCGTTCGGGAAGCTAAAGGAGCTGCTGACGTCTTCGAAAATAATGATCGCACCTCAGTTGGGATCACCGCTTTTGCTGTATCTAACGTCAACAAGGAAATCCATAGGAGCACTTTTGGCTCAGGAGTACGAGGGTCAAGAAAGGCCCATCTACTACATCTCTCGCATTGTGCAACCCGCAGAATCAAGGTACACGGACATTGAGCGTCATTGCCTCGCCTTATTCTTCATAATAGAGAAGTTGAGACACTACTTTGCGTCGCACAAAGTGGTGGTGGTTACAAAAAGTGATCCCATACGATATCTGCTAACTCACACTACTCCTGGAGGAAGATTGGCAAAATGGTATATGACCATTTCCCAGTTTGATATCATATGCGTTAGGCCGCGAGCAATCAAGTCGCAGGCGGTAGCGGATTTGTTGGCGCAGTTCCCCGACAACAGCCATGAGCCTGTGATCGAAGAAAAACTCGAGGGGCCTGAAATCTATGCAGTCGATGTACCCTATTGGACGCTCCATTTCGATGGATCGTCAACAAGGAAATGCGGAGGCATTGGGATAGTCTTGACCAAGCCAGATGGGGAGGTCATACAGATGTCCGCAAAGCTTGACTTCGCAGTCACCAACAACGAGGCAGAATATGAAGCCCTCATAGCGGGACTTCGTGCAGCGAAAGCTTTGGAAGTAAGCAATCTGACGGTCATGGGAGACTCCAAGCTGATCGTCAAGCAAGCCTCGGGCGAGTACGGTTTGAAGGAGATTAATCTTCTGCCCTACCGGACTTTGGTACAAAAGCTGGTGCAGCAATTCTGCGACGTTAGGTACGAGCACAAGCCCCGAGCGGACAACAGACATGCAGACGCTTTGGCAACCTTGGGATCCAAGGTTAGTACGGACAAATGTTCCGCAAGAATCTCGATCGAAGTGCGAACATCGTCGGCGTTAACAGAAGACGCGTGCGACAATGAACGCATGGACGATGCGGACTGGAGAAAGGCAATCTTACGAGCCATCGCAGAAGGCACAAGCAGCGAGAGCTGGACACTCACAAAGGGGTACTGCATACATGACAACACCCTTTACTACAAGGGCCCTGGCGGAATACTCATGCGATGTGTTTCCGAGCAAGAGGGACAATTGCTGCTAGAGAAGATTCATCAACATGCTTGCGGAGAAAGCGAAGTTTCAATTTATCGAAAGGCTCAGAGATATGGCATTCACTGGCCAGACATGTCAACAGCCGCAGCCCTAATACAGGGAAAGTGCGAGAGTTGCACACTGATCAAGGATTCTTTACTCATTGCTCTAACCGATGATGATGCGGATTGGAGGAAACCACTCTTCGATTTTCTCACCCAGGGCACCGTACCCGAATCGAGAAAAGAAGCTGAAAAGTTGAAAAGGAAAGCATCCCGATACGTGGTACAAGAGAACCTGCTTTGGCGAAGAGGTCATGAGGGCAACTTGCTGCGATGTCTAGACGGCAGGGAAGCACAAGAAGTCATGGACCTTTCTCATCAGGTGGAACACCAAGGAGGCGCGAAATTATGCAGGCAGCTCCTCTCAATTGGATATTTCTGGCCCACGATGGAGGCTGATTGCCGCACCAAAGTACAACGCTGCCAGGAGTGTCAGTTCAAAGGGAACCTAGTGCACGCTCCCGCTGTAGATCTACATGCATTGGGAACGCCATGGCCATTTCACACATGGGCTCTAGATTTCATTGGTCCCATCCGACCAACTTCGCATGGGAATCATTTTATTCTCACTGCAACTGAGCTGTTCACCAAATGGGTGGAAGCGATACCACTGAAAACGGCAAATGCGCTAGCTGTGGTCCATTTCATCCAAAAAAACATTATATGCAGGTTCGGAATTCCCAACACCATCCTTTCAGATAATGGTATTCCTTTTGTTAATCGCCAGGTGGCTGCGAAGCTAGCAGAGTACAACATCAGGCAGATATGCTCCACCCCATATTACCCGAAAGGGAACGGGCAAGCCGAAGCGACCAACAAAACGCTGTTGAGGATCTTGAGCAAGATGGTCGCAGATGACCACAATAAGTGGGCTGATTCTTTAAGCATAGCCCTTTGGGCTTATCGGACTTCTCCAAGGACACCCACAGGGGTCTCACCGTTCCTTCTATGCTATGGGGCTGAGGCTGTGGTACCCGCGGAGGTGAAAGTTAATTCGGCAAGATTGGCCTTCTACGCATTGTACGACAATCAACGCGATCATGACTTAGTCTTGCTGGAAGAAAAGCGAGAACAAGCTAAAAGGACCAACAAGCGGTATCAAGAAAGGATCGCTCGTGCATACAACAAAACAGTCCAACGTAGGGATTTCGCAGTTGGAGATTTGGTCTTGCGCGCATCTGACCATTGCATGCGAGAAGCGGCTCACCCAAAGTTCGCAGCCAATTGGGAAGGACCCTTCGAAGTAACAGAAGTCTTTGACAGTGGCTAGTGCAGCATACGGAGGTTGCACGGAACGACCTCAACCCCAAGCTCAGTCAACATGCGCTGGATTAAAAAGTACTATCCTTGACTTCTCTCATTTTATGCGTTTTATTACAACGTTGCCTTATGCCTTGTATAGCTATGATTCGCAAAATCTTCTCTCCCATATGAGAGAATTGTAATCTCATCTCTCCCATATGAGAGTACTATAATAAAAGGCTTCTCCCAAATGAGAAAAACTTCATACTTATGGCTTTTTATATTGCTTCATTTGGTTTATTATTACTGTTAGCAAAAGCCTATCCGCCGCGATAAAAACTTACTCGAATGCGATCTTAATTGATCTTCTAAGCCTATCTGTGAAGATAGCAGCCTATGCAAATGGGATCTTAATTGATCTCCTAAGCCTATCTGTCACGATAGCAGCCTATGCAAATGCGATCTTAATTGATCTTCTAAGCCTATCTGTCACGATAGCAGCCTATGCAAATGCGATCTTAATTGATCTTCTAAGCCTATCTGTCACGATAGCAGCCTATGCAAATGCGATCTTAATTTGATCTTCTAAGCCTATCTCTCACGATAGCAGCCTATGCAAATGCGATCTTAATTGATCTTCTAAGCCTATCTGTCACGATAGCAGCCTATGCAAATGCGATCTTAATTGATCTTCTAAGCCTATCTGCCACGATTGCAGCTCATGTGAAAACAATCTTAAGTGATCTTTTAAGCCTATCTGTCGTGATAGCAACATTATGTAACATGATCTTAAATGATCTTTCAAGCCTATCTGCCGCGATAGTAGCACTCTGCGAATGCGATTTGAAAATCGTCGTTAAGTCTATCTATTGTGATAGCAACATTATGCAAAGTAATCTTAAGTGATCTCCAAAGGCCTATCTGATGAGATGGAACTTGCACTTGAATCTAAAGGCAGATCACAAGCCCATCTGCCAAGATGGCACAGCTGCGCAAACACGATCTCGAACGATCTAACAAAATATCTGCGAATTTATACGGCAGATAGCAAATGCGAAGTATGTATATGGCATTACACAAGGCGAAATCTGTCGATACGCATGCGAAATTGTATTTTGTTGTAACAAGACAGCAGATCATACAAAAGCGATTTGTCATTATGAGTCAAAAGGACTTACAATTTATCTGTCTAGATAACAGCTTACAAGAGAAAAAGCTTAAATCAAGCTAACTACGCAGCCAACATGGCTTACAATGCATTCGAAAAGTAACTTACAAGCACGAAGTTACACATCGCGGGAATCCTGACTGAAAAAGGATGAACCTAACGGTCCTAACACCAGCTATGCGATGCACAGATCTGCGGCCAAAGATCTGTAGCAAGTAGGATGCTTCTGCGAAGAGATCAACTCGCCATTCGCTACGTCCCTAGCAGCAAGATCTGGGTAATGCTACGTCCAAGATCTCAGGATCTGACAAGGCCCCTGTCTGATCAAGATATGTACCAGAGGAACCACCTGTTCCGGCGTATGCAGTCGTGCAAAATAGGGGAAGCAGTCATTCCTCTGGTACTGGGCTCCTTGTCCTGATAGACCAGGGCATTGGCTAGCCTCCTGAGTTCAAGAACGAAGAGCAAGGAATCCTCCTCCAGGGATGCTGGGGGAGAATCCCGCCGTTCATTACGAGTCGGTAGCAGGGTCACTACGGCGCTGCACCTCACTGGGAGGCGGCCGGAAACATGACCTGCAAACATAATAGACGAAGAAAATACTTCGAACAAAAGTGAGGTATTATCTCCATCTTCTTTATGATGATTATAAAGATCAATAAGCCTCATAAAGCGGATCTTGGAAACTATTTCTATAGCACAAAGCGCAAACTCAGGATTCACAACTTGGAGTTGCCATGAATCAACGAAAAACAAGCGTTGAAGCCAGCAGTCGTCAGGACTCACGGCAAAGCACATTTTTTGGGATGAAGAACCCAAATGGCAAAGACAGGGTTTATATAGACCTTGTGGAGACTCTTCAGTTGCCAAGATGAGTCAGCATAATTTGAAAAGAGGGTAAGGTCAATCACTTACGCCTTGAAAAGCGGTAACGATTAATTACCCTACTAAAGGCTACGACGATTCAGTTGCGTATCCTAATTAATGACGGATGGTCATGATTCGGATGGACTTCCCAAGGAAAGCGTGCTTATCTTATGAGAAATTAGCGCGAAAATCAAGGCAGAATATCAATTGCTGACGTCATAAATTGATATGCACAGAGATATTCCATCAAATCCTGGAAAGGGCAAAACGGGCACTTCGATTCTTTTGTTAAAAAAAAGAAGGGGGAGAAACCCTAGCAACATTACATTAATGTTTTCAGCTATTTATTTGCTACTTTTCAAATTCAAAAATCAAAGTAAACCCTTGATCAAGGAGTCATGAGGGGTGAACTGACGGCTCAGATTCTCTACCTGCTCCACCTCCTGCTTCAATTGCTCGCACTTGGCATTCATCTCGTGATAGAGCTTCATAGCCTCTTCAACCTTTTGCTTTTGCTGCTCCACCTTCTGCTTCTCAGCTGCGAGGTTTTGGTGGCCGAGTTTCAAAGTTACGGCTGCGCGAATCAAGGTGACTCTTTTCATAAGAAACTTGAAACCCAGCCTGCCTTGAACTTTGGCGAGAAGATTTTGGCACATGCCAAAAAGCAATTCAGCACTTTGAGGAGAAATGGTTGCAGGCGTGGCCGCAGACAACTGCTCCAAAATCCAAATGGCCTCGGTAAGAAACAGCCTCCTGTCAAAGGGCCCTATCTCCAGAGATCTCGCAAATGATTGGGGGTAGGCGAGGCGCATCCGAACTAGCCAGTCCACATCGGCTTGCTTCAAACCTGAAGCAATATCAAAGCCAAGTCACGCTATCGAAATTGCAAATGAAGAATGCGAAATGCAAACAGCAAACCACGACTTGAATGCGCATTGCTGGGACGTTCGAAGACTGTCCTCGTTCCATAGCCCTTCTATCGGCTGCGAGCTCTAATTCCTCATAGTTGGGAGGAAGAGTATAAGCCGCACCAGTTGCGATTACAGCCCCGACCTGCGAGCCCCAAAAGCTCCACGCAGGAAGAGGTGCTGCTGACTCAGTCATCGTTGGAGGCATAGTGGTAGCCGAAGTTGCTTGGCGAGGGACACTCTCAGATGCGGTAGCATCAACAGCACTTGTTCTCATTTCCTCAGCACTAGCATGGACATCGTCCTCCATTAGCACAGTGTCAGCCTCGACATCATCAGAGAGTTCGATGACGTCCTCAAAGGGCTCTCCTGCGTATTCAGCAGCTGCGATGGGCTTCTCGGTATGAGAACTCGGCACCGGGACATAGGACGCAGAAGGTTGACTTCTTTGCTCCAGCACAGGTTCATCAGCATCGCCTGCGATACAAAATGCGAGGGTATGAGGTAACTCGTATTGTACGTTATTTTACTATCTTTGCTAAAGCTAAGAGCAAGCACCTCCACGCGAAGGTGGGATTGCAGTATCTTCGTCATACACTAAAGACGTGGAACCATGCCCTATTAGTGTGTCCTCATTAAGCATGTCTTTAAAATGAGCGTGACCTGGGGCGCGAAGAAACTAGTCATGATTATGCTTTGAGTTGCTAATCTTAGTTCACGCATATCGATCAAGTGATTACCTGAGGGTTCACCGCACTTGCCTACTAGCCAACGGCGAATGTCAGCTTTTGACACACCATGCTTTAATGCACCCACAATAACATCTCGATAAGTTACTGCGAGATTAAAAATCTCACCTTTATTGCCGCTTGCGATTTCTTCAAAATCTGCTTGGGCTTGCTCTAAGGCTGCCACATCCTCTTCGGGAACCGCATCCTCCCCTTCTGCTTGAGGAGCCACCTCTTCGGGAAGCGTATCTTCCTCATCAGCTGGACGCACTAAGTCGTCAACATGTTGCTCTTCGAGGCTCCGCTGCCTCACACGCTCGAGGTCCTCCTCTTCTCGCTGCCTTCTCCTTTCAGCAGCTTCCGTGGCTGTCTTCCTGGACTCGGCGAGAACTTCCTCGCTTATGGGTTCGTCCGAAATGCCAGAATGAGCATCCCTCTTCTGTCTCTTGGCCAAAAGGCCACCGATGGTCTCATCATCATCATCATCTGCGAAGAAACGATTGGTTCAAGATCGAGTTGCAAAAGAATTACGATAATGAGAAGGGAAACGCGATGGAGGTACCTCCTGATTCTTCCTCATGTATCACATTTTCTCTTTCTTCTTCTTCTTCATCTCCTTCTCTTGGCTCCCGCCTCTCCCCTTCTTCCTCCTGGCCGAATGGAACGAAGGTCTCCACTGCGAGGTCCTTCCGCGTTTTACTGGTCATGCGACCTTTGCCTTTGTCCTTGGCAGAAAGGGACCTCGCAGGAGGAGAAGTTGGAACGCTTCTAGGGGAAGCAATTGTAATTCCTCTTTTCCTGGGTCTCTTCGCTCTTGGCGCGGCAGTCGCTGGAGGAGACGGATTATCGCTAGGAGGAGACAAGGCTGGAGCATTGTCTATCAGTGAGTCAGCAAAAGCATTCATGACCTCGCGAATCCTGGTTTCGACCTCAGGATCTATCCTCGATGCTAGCAGGAAAGACTGTCCTTGTCTTCTTGTGGTAATAATGGTGTTAACCAACGATTTGGAACGATCGCCAGATGCGAACCTCCGCACATGGCACTACAGCAAGCAGTGTAGAATAAAGATGTCAATGTGAAAATAAAGAAGCTTGGCGCATGCAAAAGAAGTCGCTTAACTTAGCAAAAGTCTCGCTATATCTGATGACATGCGAGTCGCCCTTCTTAACTGCGGCGATCTTTTCATCCAGAATGACGGCAGGGCACAAATGGTTCTCATGATCCAACAAGGAGTAGCAACCATATTCAGACTCGTCCAGACTGCAATTGGGACGGAATGAAAAAGAGTTTCTTTTGATTACAGGAGCTCTGCTTGGCTGAAGGGCTGACTGCGTCTCAAATCTTGTCTGCTGGGCATGCCAGTATGCGAGCCAATTCTTAGAACAACCACCTTCGCGGTTACCCGCAAGTTTCTCAAAGGGAAGGTTTCTCATGAAGACTGTTTTGCACTCCTTTGTCAACAAGAGCTTATAGCAGCCTCTGATAATGGACTGTGGCCAGATTGAGGGTGCCACTGCATCAAAGCCGAACTGGGGAGAAACTCGAGTGGGGTCAACATCCACGGTAATCCTCTCATACCTCGGCACGAGCTCACGGATATGCTCTGCGAGAGCAGGAAGGGAACCTCACAGGCACCAGCAAAAGAATTCGCGATAGCGCTCGTGGAAATGCGATCCCTCTTCAAAGAGGAGCTCTTCTGAGAAGACAACACCCTTAGAAGGGTACAGCTTTGGAAACCATCGCATGTTCTCAATACGCACGGCATAGGGCCTGGCAATAAACTCTCGCCGGTTGTCGCATATCAGGCTCCAAACGCACTTGGTATTGTTCGTTCCGAACCACCTCGCAGCTCTGCCGCTGTTACGCTCCTGCATCGCGCCTGGGGGACACCACTTGTTGGGCTTAGAAGCAGTGGGGGCATAGGAAGGCCATCGCTCAAAGACCCACATCGTCAAGAAGGCAATGTTGACGAAAGTCAGTATGTCGAGGCGGCCGCGCGATTCTTTCATAGCCACAACTAGCTGATCCAGTCTGTAGTACAGCGTACCCAAGACCAAGGGTCCGAGTGCGACTTTCTGGCCAAGGGCCAGTTTCACAGCAAGCGGCAGAACGTGATAGAAGACCCCATCGTGCGGGTGACCATCGATTAAGTACCTCGACAGCCAGGCACAGAGGAAAGCACAAAGAGTCAAGTGATAGCCTTTACCTTCCACGTAATTCTTGGCCTCTGGGTCTTGACTCAGAAGCTTCTTGGTGATGCTGCTGTTCGCGTAGTCACGGAAGAAGTACTGCACCCATTTGTTCCAAGTATTCTTCACAGACGTGTCAACCAACTGCCAGTCAGGAAGGGCTTTTGTAGTTGTCCACCGGGTGGAGATTTTCTTTACCTCTGACAAGCACTCCTCCATCTGCGTGTACAAAGCAATCTCCGCATCCGTCCTCAAGGGACTCAAAGGGTCTACCTCGCCCATGGGAGACAGATCATACAGCATATGCACGTCCTCGAGCGTGGGAGCAGCCTCGAACTCAGCAAAGTGAAAAGTGTGAGTCGCAGGCGAGTAGCGGGAAAGAAGGTTTAGAAGCATGGACTGGTCCAGCTTCACGGCAGCACCCTTCATAGCACGAACGGTGAAGTATAAGCCGGCCTCATTGAGAGTCACAGCATGATTGGTCAACACATGGTCAATCCATTCATCCATGTAGTCCAATTTCTGAACAAAATCTTGGGTAGAAATCGCGGCATACGGGAAGTACCCATTTTCGATTCCCAATCGAACCACGTCTTCAGAACCAATCAAATCGAGCAAGGCTGAGTTAACTAGAGGGGTTAATGTTAGCAATCCCTCATTGGGGACAGAAGCAGGCAGTTTCTTTGCCTTAACTCTCGCATGGTAGAAGTCTTTGCCACCCAGATAGGGGGCTTTCCGCCATAAAGCCTGTGGAAGATCAGGTATTTCTTCGCCCTCCTTGGTGGGTCTAGTTCCTTTTGTTTTTGCCATTCCTGCGGAAAAGCAAGAAAAAAGGGGGGAGAAATATGCACACACTTCAGTTTGAATTTGGAGATTGAAAGATCTATAGAAAGAAAGATGAACAGTTTCTAGTATCAATTTCAGAAATTAGGAGTTAGAAACTGTTCGCATCCAAAGTCCTTATCATTGGGGGATTAAGCCGAAATTGGGTTCAAAGATCGGAGTTTCTTTGCAAGTTTTTCAACAGATAATATGTCATGGGTCTGCAGATCCAACACAGTTCGAAGCATACATTGGTATGATAAGCAAAATTGAACAAGGCCAACCTTGTTTTGATGAAGTTTGCTTGACTGCACACAGTCGAAGAAGACGATTGACAAGAGTGAACTGGTGATTGATTATTTGAATCTGCTCTCGAAGACATCCGGGTATCATTCACTTTAAAGAGAAAGAAGTGATGCTTTGCAACAATGGAGAGTACGAAGTATTTATCCAAAAACAATGAAGGGTTGCGTCCTTTCAGTAGTCGAATCGCAACCGTCACCGTCGAATCGCGCAATCACAGGACAAGCTGACGTCACGCCTAAAACCCTAAAGGCCAGACGGCACGACTCTAGGGGTTTTAGGTCATAATGGCACGCACGGGGGCTGAATTTACTCATGTTTGAATTGGTGCGTGGCGGCGACGCGTATGTTGGTTTCCGCGCATGGAAGTCTATACAACTATAAGTCTTCACGCGCAGAAAGGGGGCTAATGTAGATAGTGCTTTCTAAGCTGACAGATCTTGGCCACGTGGCAACCATCCAGCACACCATATTGTGCTCCACACACACTGGATCACCAGCCGCGCTGATCCATGTGGGGGCTGCGAGACAGGGCCCTCGCATACCACTGCACGGGACTTGTAGGGACTTAGTGGTTTGGAGGCTAGAGTAAGTCCTGTCGCGTGTGAGCCAAGCCCGCACGCGACCTTTAGTAACTGCTTTTGAGAGATTTATGGCACGAGCTCCATAAACCCGGTCAATCCGGTCAAACCCGGTCAACCCCATAACGGTTCCGGTATTCGCGCATAACGTGCTGTAACGGTCCCTATATACGCGGACGAACGTGCCGTTGTGGTTAAGCTAATTAAGCCGCCATTGATGGGCGCATTAACTACACTGCAGCGGTCACATTCTCCGTTATATATAGGACGTTAACCTTTCCATACAAAGGAGGACACACTAGCCATACGCGGAAGCTCTGCCAAACCTCTGTCTCTCTCTCAGACATTACTACTGCCTTACTCTCTCCCTACACACAACCCAACTCTTCCTGTGCCATCTCTGATCCTCTACTTACGGTGTACACGGAGTTCTCCCCGCCGGAATCTCTTGTGCACACTAATATTTTGAGCTGTTTCTTTATTTGATACTTACACAGCCACCAAAGAAGCCTAATTCCTTCACGGACTGTTGGTTCACAGTTGGTTTTGGCAGTACAATGCAGCCAAGGCTTGGCGGGGAAGGATTGTTTACAGGAGCAATACTGGCTGAAAGCTGTAAAACTGCTTCCCAACTGAATCATTAATAATTAATATGGGTCAATCTCAATCATCAGGTGTAACTCATTGTTGTTAATATGGGCAGCCATGATTGTGTTTACATTTTCTCTTCAACTTCCACAAGATTAAGTTTGGAAGTGTTCGCGTTTCCTAACAAACTAGTTTTCTTTTTGTTGAGATTTCCTGGCATTGGGTAATTCCCTCTCTTTTTCCTGCAACAACTTTATGGTGTCTACCAAACTGATTATGAGAATGCATTCCTAGACATTGATTCCTGAAAAGCATAATTCCTCTTTGGTATCTCATCTTCTACTTTCAACATATAAGCTGAAGGACACTGAAATGCCCAGCACATTATGAAATTATGTTCCTCTTTTTTCAAGACGTACTGCTACTTCTCATTTTCTTTTTCCTAGCTTTCTTCTGAAATCTGTTCAGTTTCAACAAATCCAAATTATCTTCCAAGGTAGGAGGCTGAGCTTAATCACTGTATGCACACCGATACAAATTTCCATTTATTTACCAGGGTGAATGAAAGATGTCCAAAAGTAGACTGGGCAGAGGACTACAGTTTATTCGTTTACAGACCGACCAGTTTTGATAATCTTGTAAGTAATCACGGGATTCTACAAGAAGATCAGATACCTTTTACTTACAAGGAAGTAAACAATAAGCAAGAAACAGGTAATCTGGCATTAGAAGCCGACTTGATATGAAATTTATAGATTGAGCTTTATTTGAAGGGGTAACAAAACTAATTTCTCCTACATCGACAAATTCAAGAAATCACATCTGAATAAAGAAACCTGCCCGACAAAAATCACATTCGCAGCCATTTTCAAAGATACAGTTATGGATAATATTTGCATTTTGAGTAACAACTTCTCTGAATGCCAAAGCTTCTGCAAGTAAGGCAGATTGGGTGAAGTTTTTCATCCAACCACTATCCACCATAAACCCATAATCATTCCTTACAACCCAGCTAGCAGTCATAGTGAGATTGTCTTGATTCAAGCTAGCATCTATATTGCACTTAACTTTCCCAGCAGGAGGAGCAAACCACTTTCTGTTACATGGTTGAGAATTCACCAAATCTTTATGAAGCTCCCCCCTTCTCATCATACATCTTCCCATAAAGAAGGAAGGGAGAACTGATTTGGTTCAAAATAGAAAAAGGATTGATATCAAATCCTTCAAATATCTTCTAATGTAGTCAATAGCTTTATTTCTAATGTAGAAAAGTGCAAAATTTTTGAGCCAGGTTTTTTATTTGCTAGGCGGAGACAATTAGGACAATCATTTTATTGTGTTCTTTATTTAAGAAAAAATAATTGTCGAGAACTCTTAAAATCATAAGCTATTTGCATGGACACATGTAATATAAATTGTTGTTTTTTTACATCGATATTCCATGGCCTTTTATGTCTAGTTTCTGCAAATTCAAATAATTACTTTCTTTGTTTTCAGTATTACCGTACAAGGATCGTCGATGTTAATTATTTATTTCACCTAGCAATCTTTTTTTCTCTCTTTCAGTTGGCTAACTTACTCGCCAACATGGTCGGGAGTTGTATTCCACAAGGCGACGAATGAGAACCATTTAGTATCTCTCAAGCCATCATCAGATTCTAATGCTTTAGTGGTGTGATAAAGAGTGACAAACTCGTTGATTTCTAGTCCAAAAATGTCTCTTGGCATATACAATTTTCCTCAAAGAATCGTTTATCAGGCCAACCATGAGATTGTTGTTGGATGTTGGAAGAGATTAGGTAGGTTATATGGTGGAAGAGGGAAGTGGTGGAACTTTGAGAGAGAGAATGTAGAACAATATATTTGATTGATACAAGTAAGAGGATAATAGAAGACTTTATAGTACTTTACATTGAAGTCTTAATAGAAGACTTTATAGGAGAGAGTTTTAGGATTCTTTCTAGGGCACTTGAAGACTTACTCGGAGAGACTTAATAGAAGACTTACATAATGCTAGAGTACAAGTCCCTATTTATAGGGAGTCTAGGAGGATTCTAGATTACTTCATCTAGAGATCACCCCACCTAGAAGTATCTAAAGATATTTTGTATGATCATTCTAGTGATGCGCGTTACAACATTATTCTAGACTCTTCTACTACATTACTAACTTATTAAGCTAATAATTCTATTAGCCCCCACTAACTAATACAATAATTATTGGGCTTCAAGACTTAACTCATATAATTGTTATGGGCCTCAAATATAAATTGGGCTAAATCAATTTTAGCTTCCAACAATTGCTGGATCACGATCACTGATATCCCAACCGATACAAATTCCTATTTACCGACGACCTGAGAAAAATGGAAGATGAAGGGGTCGTCCTCCAAAAATAAGCAATCTTGATCAGCTTGTAATCACCGGATTCTACCTGAAGAGATACCTCTTGCTAACACAAGTACATAGTTATAAGCTAGAAACAGGTATATAAGCTCGCATTAGAAGACAACTTGATATGAAATTTATAGATTGAGCTTTGGAGAAGCAGAATTAACTTCTAGAAACGGATATATAAGCTCGCAAATTCAAGAAATCACAGGTGAATAATGAAATCCAATCAAGCTAAATCACATTCAAGCAGCTAGCTAGCAGCGCGTAATATAAAATGTTGTTAAGCAAGATCGACATAGCCTAGAAAAACACGAAGCAATGGTTGCAACAATTTGTTTATGTCCTACTCCTCCTCTTCTTAATTCCAAAACATGACATAGCGGGGTAGTTTGTCAAGAAACTGAAACCAGACTCTCGGTGAAACTCCAAGCAGGTGCAGGAGTAGCATTATAGCGTTGAAGTCCTTTAACCTTAGCTTCCGTTACTACTTCATTGCGATTAGGATCATACAAGATGATATTACAATCCTCCGTTGACTCGGGAGGGCGGCTTAAAATCTCATACAACATGAAATTGCCATTGATACACATTTGATTCATCCTTACTCTTCTAGAGAAGGGTCCAATTGAGAATCTCTTAGTCCAAATGATGGAGCCACTGCCCATCACCCATATGTCGAACGAAGGAATATCAGGAGAAAATGCCTTTGTATGCCACCGACACAAAGACAAAGCAAGGGAGCCCATGAAATCAATAACATTAATGTCATAGCTATGACGCGGTGTAACTTCTTTCGGCAACACAATTTCTCCAAATGTGTCGTTAGCACGGTCAAAAGAGATGATGCTCGGATCACGCCCACTGTACTGATCGCCACGAGCTAGCCAATACAAAATCCCATTTACCAACAACCCGCAACTGAACCCGCAACTGAACATGTGTACGTTCTCGGAGATAAGACGGGCCATAGGAGTAGGGTTGATTTGTTTCCAAGAATTAGTACTCATGCTCCATATGTGAATAAAAACGGAACAAGTGTCACCTACACCGTACTTGCCAATCTTAACCAGCTTGTAGTCGCCGGATTTAGCATCGTAAGCAAACCCTAGAGCAGTAGTGTAGTAGTTGGTATGGTTCAACATAAGTGGAGTTTTGGGAATCGACATGTACTTCCTAGTTGCCGGATTACAAACGGTCAGGTTGGTTGGTATGCTTGAGGAGAAAACCAGTAGACCGTTGCATGAACCCACAAGCATCCATAACAACTTATAAGGTGGTATGGAAACTTGAGATTCTCCTAATTCATAAGACGAAGAAGTAGATGACGACGACGACGGCGGAGTACAGACTACTATCCAGCTAAATCCTCCGTTTTCGTCGAGATTCGTCCTCTTCCCAACGATTATCTTACTTCTACTGTCGCATTGATGACGACTGCCAAGGAGGAGGTGTTTTTTTACAAAACTGAGGGTTTGGATGAGATTGTAACATGATTTGGAGAGAAGCTTACATCGGAGCACGTGCTTCACCGGCAACCTCGTCAATATCTCCTCTATTACGTCCATGTGGTGGTGATCAAGTAACTCTACCACTGTAACCTTCTCTCCTTCTCCTATTGCTCTGGCTGCTGCTGTAGGCCTAGGTCACGATTGAGATCCCACTAATACTACTAAACATACCTAGTTAATAAAAGGGTGCTGATAATGACAGCACAATAATCTATAACTACAGCACAATTTTTCTTTGAATGACTATTTTGTCCTCGACATTTAATTTTCTATACTATGACGCATTCTTTTCTTTTTCTTTCATCATCTCTCTTCAACTCCTCCACATACCACATCCTCTCTCGCTCTCCCTCCGCCCCCTTCAACCGTATCCGCCTCTCTCTTTCGATCTCCAAGAAGCAATCTACTCTCCTCTCTGCCCTTCTTGATCTCTATATCTTTCTATACCTCTCTCGATGTGCAAGCTTCTTTCGATTTGGATTTGGATTTGGATTTGGATTTGGATTTCTAATTGAAGCTATGTGCACAAGTTCGATTTCAGGGGACAAACACATTTTGGGTTCTATTTTAGAGGTCCGGTCTCACCTACAAAAATTGGGATTTGTTTTTGTTCTTTGTTCCTGGGTTTGATTTGAGGAGAGAGATGACTGGTTCGAGATACCCAGTGGAGGTTTTGTCTTTGGTTTAATTTTAAGTGAGGTTCAATCTGCTCTCTATTTTGACTTGTAGCTATGCACATGTCGATGTTGGATTTTGGGGGTTAACGTCTTATGGGTTCCACTTCAGAGGTTTCATAGAAAAAGATTGGGTTTAATTTGGTTCTTTGTTTCTGGGATTGTTTTGAGGAGAGAGATGAGTGGTTTGAGATGAAAAACCCTACAGAGGCTTTTGATTTGGCTTAATTTTAAGTGATGTTCATTTGGTGTCGGGTGAATTTCTGAGACCGAGTACTACTGGCTTACAATCTAATCAACCAAGTTTATATTCACTCTTTTTCAATTGAGTAGTTTCTACTTCTACTAATTTTCGATCTTAGAAAGGGTGGTGCATAGGAGCAGAGAAGAGAGGTTCTGGTGGGTGGAGAAGGTGAAGAGAGAGAAGATGAAGGTTTATTTTGTTTTGCAAACAGAAGATGAAGGTTACAGCACATTATATCATTTAGGGCTAGTTTGGTAATGCTGTGGCGGTTTAGAAAGCTGCTGTGAGAATTTACGCAAAAAGTGTTTGGTAAACTCCGTATAAAATCTGTTGTGGAAAAGCACTTTTGACATTCTGTGTTTGGTAATTAGTGCTTTAGACTTTTTCTTAATGTCAAAACGACCATTTCAGACATGATATAATAAATAGTACTATTATAATACAATATTATTAATATTTATTAATGGATAACGACGTCAAACGATAAATTAATCAAAAAGCAGGTCGTAGAATGCAACCCCTCCCCTGCTTTTCAAAAGCTGCTGTGGGGAAGCAGTTGCTTTCTAGAAAGCAGAAAATCAAAACTTCACCAAACACAAAAATACTGCTTTTGAATTCGAAAGCAGCGTTCTAAAAAGCAAAAGCATTACCAAACGGGCTCTTAGTATAAAAAATTAACAGTGATTTTCCTCAAAAAAAAAATATGAAAATAAAAAATAATAGTGATAGGCAGAATAGGCATTCAACGAAAAATTGTGCTGTCATTATAAATTGTTGTGTTGTAATTATCAGCACCCTAATAAAAGGCTTAATTACTTAATGGGTACCTCAAATATACCGAAACTAACACATTGTAACCATCATCTCTAAAATAGACTTATTGCATCCTTTGTTTGTAATAAATCCTACGATTAAAATCCGTTCAAACATCACCCATCAATAAATCTTTTAAAAGTCGTATTTATAAGTATTAAAGATGATGACGGTTTCTCTTTTTCCTCTCAAGATGATATTGCTTTAGTTTTTCTTAATCATTTTAAGAACATTATTCTGAACCCACCCCACTTTGACTTAATTAGAAAACCTCTACGGCTCAAATTCTGCTTCAAGTACCCTCTTACATATTAATACATTTCTTTCACCCCAAGACCAAGGTTTTCTCTCCCATCCCTTTTCTGATATTGAAATTAAAGATGCGGTCTTCTCTATGTGCCCTTTTAAAGCCTTGCGTCACGACACCTTTCAGCCATTTTTTTTCCAAAAATGGTGGCCCTTTATATCAACCAAAATTACTTCGACTATTCTATCTTTTCTTAATTCATGTCACTTATTGAAAGAGGTTAATAATAGTAACATTGTTTTAAGTATGAAAATTCCGAACCCCTCTACAGTTAATGACTTTAGATCTATTAGTCTTTGTAATGTCATTTATTGCATTATTTCTAAATTTCTGGCTAGCCGTTAAAAGTTGGTCCTTCCTAATATTTATTCTAATAATCAAAATGGTTTCATTACTTCTAGGCTTATCCAGAGTAACATTTATTATTCAAAGAAATTATGCATTCCATTTTTAAGATGACTTTTCCTAACCTTCCTGCTTTTGGTGCCCTTAAGATTGACCTTTCTAAAGCGTTTGATAGACTTAGGTGGGGTTTCATCACGGCCACATTTCACCAATTTCTCTTTCCCGCTTCTTTTATTAATTTAATTATGGAGTGTATCACTACAGTTTTTTATTCTGTTATATATAGTTAATGGATCCCTTTCCACTAGATTCATGCCATCTAGAGGGCTTCGTCAGGGTGATCGTCTCTCATCTTTCATTTTCATCCTTTGTGTGGAGGCTTTGTCTAGATCTTTTGATAATGCTTGCACCAGTGGTCTACTTTGTGGCTTCCTATATGGGTCTTCAAGCCCATCTATTTCCCATTTTAATATGCCGACAACAGTATTTTATTATTTAAAATCCTATTGCCGAATCCACTATTTTTAAAATTTAAGATTCATTTTGCAACCAATCTGTTCAACACATTCATTTTAATAAATTAATAAATCATCGCTTACAGACTTACAGTCTCCCTAACTGTCCTTCTGAACTTTTAGAATCCCTTATTAGTACCCCCAATGTGGTTTTTTCAGACCATGTAGGAACTTACCAGGGGTCTTTGTTCTAAAAATAAAACGGTAATTTAATTGTAGATAAGGTACTTAAAAAGTTTGCTGTTTGAAAATGTCACTTGCTTAATAGAATTGGTAGAATTAGTAGAGCTACCCTTATTAAATCCGTGATTACTTTCTTTTTAGTTTATCATTTTTCCATCACGCCCTTCTCTGCAAAATTGGTTAGTAGTCTAGCTTTTATCTTTAATAACTTCTTCTTGTCTCGAAATCTTAATGCTAAAACTTTGCCTCCGTTATCTTGGAACTCTCTTTGTTTTGATTGTCAAAAAGCAGGATTAGGCTTCAAAAATGTGAAAGATTTTAATAATTGTCTATTTATTAAAAACTCTTGGAATATTTTAACTAATAATTATTCCTTCGTGTCAAATTATTTTAACTAATAATGATTCGTTTTGGCTCCACAATGCTCTGTTATCTTGGAACTCTCTTTGCTAAGAAAAGAAATGATTGTCGAGAACGCCTAAAGTCATTAGATATTTTAGGATGCAAGGATATATGTAATATAAATTGCTGTTTTTTTCCCATCGATATTCCATGGCCTTTTATGCTCTTTTAGAGGCTAGTTCTTGCAATAATTTTTTCGGCCTTTCGCTTAACTACAAGCATGTTTACCCAGTTCTAACAACGATTCGGCAAACAAACGGCTTAAGGTCTTGTTAGAGGGAGATATATGAAAACCTAAGGATTTCATGCAAGTTGAAGAGCAAAAGATTCAATATGCTAGAGCAATGAAAGCAGAGCATGTAGGAGTAGTGGGAAATACGAGTTTGCAGCAAAACCTGAGCGTGCATTAATAATTGTAAGCAAAGGGCACGAAGACTAAGCAAAATGTGAACCAACAAATCTAGGAAACATGAAACCCTATGTTTCACTGAGGTATTAAGATCTCTTAACAGACAAATATAGAACAAATCAAGGAAATAGTCATATCATAGAACAGGCTATGGATTCCCTATAAAGAATGAATGTTCAAGTCCAGTATTAGCAGCAAGATTGAACTGAGCTCGAAACACTGTTTAATGGGCAAAGCGTCAAAGGGAAGTTCCAATTTGACTTGCTAACACAAGTCACCCACTATTTGCTTCATAGTCACGCTAGCATGCTAATTGAACCCAGTAAAACAATGGAAAGTGTTGTAACAGAACTCCTGTTTCAGAGCTCCGTTACCAGTTTGTTATAACGTGTGGGTATTCGAGCAAGAATAACGTAAGCAAAACAAGAACGAGACATATATTTAACGTGGTTCACTAACGAATTCGTAACGAACCCGCTAGCTAATCCACGGCCAAAACCAGATATTTTATTGAGAAGAGAACCCGATTACAATGCACGCCGTGGCCACGACGGCCACGGTGGCAACCCGAAATCCCACCAGACACACTCACTAAAGAATTAAGATCTAAGCTCACAAAACAAACCGTGTGTGTTCTATTTATTGAGAACCAAAGCACCCTTCTTAAATACTAATCCATGCATGGCGTGGAAGTTTCCAAGTTACTAAAGTAACTTGGTTGGTGCCAAAGCACAATGGTCAATATTTGACCTTCTGCTACCGAAAATAAAGATTCCACTGCCACCAAAAAAACCACCACCCTAAATAGGAATTATTCCCTATTTCTCAAATACCGTTTTGCCGACTTTGATTACAAATCAAACCCCCAACAAATCTCCACCTTGACTTGAATCAACTCAGCAACCCGAAACCTGAACCTGATGCTTCTCTTCTTAAACCCGACCCGGATGCGTCTCTCAGAAACCCGAAACGAGCACGCTTCCCCAGACAAATGTTCCGAAGCTGTATGCGAAACCCGAATCGCAAATTCGTTGCTCCAACTACCATGCGTTCCTGCAACGAATGCGCCAGATGTGGTTGCACTTCCTGAAACAGGAAAAAATGCTCCACCCTGAACCAGACTCGAATACATTCACTGAGAAAGCAGGACCGAATGTATTCCAGATGCGCCCAATTGCACCAGGCAGATGCACCATGACAGAATGCCCAGATGTCATCCAGACCAGATGCACCGATGACGAGTGCCACAAATTTTCATGTCCGCTGCGCCCCGTATGCCTCAGATGCGCCAGATGCTCGCCAGAAACAGATCGCGCCAGATGCGAGCTCAGTGCGTTTCATGGTACACGCTGCAAAACTTGATGCACGCCAGAACAAACTCGTGCATAATGCGCGCCAGAACCAGAATCAGATGCGCGTGCCAGAAATCTCACGCGCCAGATGCTCCATGTTGTTGCTCCAACTCCAACGAGTTCCTGCAACGCATGAGCCAGAACCAGATTCAGTTCACACGGCAGATGTTCCACGCCGGAAGCCGGATTGCGCCCGAACGTCAATCGCCAGAACGCCAGATGCGTGTGAACCGCCAGATTCGCGCCAGTACCGAATGCGTGCTGGATTTGCAAGATCCCTTGCACGTCTAATCAGATGCGTGCCAGATTGCTCTGAACGGAGCCCGGATAGTCCCCACCACGGGGCTTCAGATGGTGGGTGTATCTGCTTTCTCTCTCACAAACAGATCGATCTTGATCGCCAAACCAGACATCGTTTTTGGCGGAATCTTGAACTCCTACTCCTGATAGCATGCTCCACCTGAATCGCGAAACTCTAGTTTTGAGTTCCACCAAAACGCGAAACCCTAGCTCTTGGCTCCACCCGGATCTTGTAACCCCGACTCTGATACCAGTTTGTTAAAACTGGTGATCCCCTAACCTGGCTCTGATACCAGTTTGTTATAACGTGTGGGTATTCGAGCAAGAACGACGTAAGCAAAACAAGAACGAGACAGATATTTAACGTGGTTCACTAACGAATTCGTAACGAACCCGCTAGCTAATCCACGACCAGAACCAGATATTTTATTGAGAAGAGAACCCGATTACAAGTCACGGCCACGGCGGCAACCCGAAATCCCACCAGACACACTCACTAAAGAATTAAGCTCTAAGCTCACAAAACAAACCGTGTGTGTTCTATTTATTGAGAACCAAAGCACCCTTCTTAAATACTAATCCATGCATGGCGTGGAAGTTTCCAAGTTACTAAAGTAACTTGGTGCCAAAGCACAATGGTCAATATTTGACCTTCTGCTACCGAAAATAAAGATTCCACTGCCACCAAAAAAATCACCACCCTAAATAAGAATTATTCCCTATTTCTCAAATACCCGTTTTTGCCGACTTTGATTACAATTCAAACCCCCCAACAGAAAGTGTATCAAACTAATTCCGATATGCATTCCCAAATAATCCTCAGGATCAGAATTTAGTTAACTTGCCATTGTAATTGAGATTGAGCGAAAGAACCAAACAATTACTTTCATTTACCGTAACACTGGAGGAAAGCATAGAATATTTAGCAAATGAAATCCGAAGAAAAAAAATAGTTGTAGTCTTGTAGATTCACCAGTTGAGTACTCTACATCACCTTTTAAGGCATGCTGAACTAAAATAACTTGAACTTATGTATACCTCAATCTGCTTGGCCTTGGGGATTTTAATTATCACCTCCATTAATTTGCTTATGTTTCATCCAATTCTGTTGTTCAAATACCGATCAACACTTCTTAATGAAACCTTTAAGGATATGACTCTGGGAATGCCATTTGAATTGTGGTATGTTGTAAACCGAAACGATCTACTTTATGCATACTCAAATGATTACTTCCCTTGGTTTTGGAAAAGACGAAAAAGGCTGTTAAGCATCTAGCTATCTCAATTCCTCCAAAGACTACCTTCTTTTTAATGTTAATCATAATCCACTCATTGAAATTCCCGGTTTGCCCCGGAACTGAGCCAGTCATGGCTCAAAATCAACTTCCAGATGTTATGCACTTTAGGACAGTTTTTGAAGAGGTCGTTCTGATCTTCACACTCTAAGCCTTAGATGATGCAAGTATCAATATTTGTGACACCTCTATGCTTTGTGCTGACATTAGTAAGCATCTTACCATGAATCAAAGTCCAGATAAACTGACTAACATGATTGTTACATGGGTGATGTGTTGGAAATCAATATCATGTAAGAGTTGTTCATTTCTTTTCGGTTAAGATGCATAGGTGTATGTTTGAAAGATTTTATGAGTGTGAAACATCATCTTTCACTTCTGAATTCTTGCTAGAAGAATATCCCAAGACTTCGCTTCATTGAATCGAACCTCTTGTATAGAAAATGCAAGAGGTTTATAGGGTTAGTCAATAGCTTTATCTCTAATTGCACGAATTGTCTCGTTTCATTGAATCAAACCTCTTGTATAGAAAATGTCATAGGGCTTAGTCAATAGCTTTATCTCTAATACAGAAATGCTAATATTTTGAGCTGTATCTTTATTTGGTTCTTACAGCCACCTAAGAAGCCTAATTCCTTCACGGACTGTTGGTTCACAGTTGGTTTGGCAGTACAATGCAGCCAAGGCTTGGCGGGGAAGGATTGTTTACAGGAGCAGTACTGGCTGAAAGCTGTAAAAATTCTTCCCAACTGAATCATTAATCATTAATATGGGTCAATCTCAATCATCAGGTGTAACTCATTGTTGTTAATATGGGCAGCCATGATTGTGTTTACATTTTCTCTTCGACTTCCGCAAGATTAAGTTTGGAAGTGTTCGCGTTTCCTAACAAACTAGATTTCTTTTTGTTGAGATTTCCTGGCATTGGGTGATTCCCTCTCTTTTGCCTGCTACAACTTTATGGTGTCTATCAACTGATTATGAGAATGCATTCCTAGATATTTATTCCTGAAAAGCATAATTCCTCTTTGGTATCTCATCTTCTACTTTCAACATATAAGCTGACGGACAACTGAAATGATCATTACATTCTGAATTATGTTCCTCTTTTTTCAAGATATATTGCTACTTCTCATTTTATTTTTCCTAGCTTTCTTCTGAAATCTGTTCATTTTCAACAAATCCAAATTATCTTCCAAGGCAGGAGGCTGAGCTTAATTACTGTACGCAAACCGATACAAATTTTTGATTTATTTACCAGGGAAAATGAAAGATGTCCAAAAGTAAACTGGGAATAGGACTAGGGTTTATTCGTTTACAGACCGACCAGTTTTGATCAGGTTGTAAGTAATCACTGTTGTGGAAAATCCACTAAAACAAACAATTTCAGAAAATGGTTAGTATAACAAGATGAATCAAAAAATTTAGAAAATAAATAGAGAAGAAACGGTAAAAGGGATAGAAGAACTTATCGATTCGTATGAATTGACGAGATTGATGGTGTATACTAAGGCGGTCTAGGACCTATCTTTAGGATAGTAATTTCTCCCACTCTACGGTGCAAAATGGGTTGCACGGAAATTCACGTGCGCTTTCAACTGAGTTGGTGAAGTGAAATTGACATAGCAAAATATTTCGAAAATTAGTAGAAACATTGCGAGAGGTAAATTTAACTATTGAGTGCAGGAATACTCATATTCATTGGAAACTTTCCTCCTATAGAAGATAGTCTTTGGCGGGGGCACATAAACAGAAAGATTGTGAGTAGTATATTATTTCCGGTTGTTATGAAATATGTAATTGGACTAATGTGAATATCCACCACATAGTTGGGTGTATTTTGTATTATTATATTCTGGTCCACAAGCCCACCTAATGCCTATATAAGGAGGCTTAGGGTTGGAGAATAATACACCTCTCAATACTCTTCTCCCTACATCCATCTTGTCTCTCTTATTTCTGTCTCTCTCTCAATTCTAGTTTCACAACACGTTATCAGCACGATAACTCTTTCGCACGGATGAGAAGCGAGATCTTCCCGAATAATGCTATCAGAAGATAAGGTACTCGATAAAGGTACAAAGGTTGTTGTTTATTTTATACAAACCAAACGTCGTTTTTTTTTCCTGAATGATTATGCACATGGGACTCGGGCAGTGAGAGTAGTAGTAGTAGTATGGAATTTGATTGAGTAACTGCTAGTCTTTTATCTCTTCTGATTTTTTTGTTTGTTTAATATTTAAGGTATATAAACCACTACAATGTTTATATCAATGTATGAGTAAGAACTCAACAAACAAAAATTTCAACACTCTGGA
Source organism: Linanthus parryae (assembly GCA_023055425.1). NCBI lineage: Eukaryota > Viridiplantae > Streptophyta > Magnoliopsida > Ericales > Polemoniaceae > Linanthus > Linanthus parryae. The sequence goes on along the minus strand of JALGPY010000004.1, from coordinate 117,954,715 downwards.
CCAAACATATTTTCTTTTATAAAATTTCACTGTTATTTATACATATGGATTGGATACTTTGGTATGAATCAAGTAACACAAATTCTTCATGGTAGTGATTAATGTGGTAAAATTTGTGATGAGGCAGTCTTATATCATGTGCACACTGCCATTTTTTTTATTGATTAATGTATATTTGCTCCTCGCACTACCATGATGAAACTCATTGTTTAAGAAAGAACAATCGTTGGATATGATTAAGCCTTATACTCTTATAAAAATTATGTTTTTACACCTGTGAGTTATATATTTTTTTTTCATTGTAACCTGAAGTTACAACTATTATTCTTATGACCTAAAGTCAATAACGTATCATTATTCGATCTCCATAAGAGGTCTTTACTGAAGATCATTGTTAATTGGTCTGAGTTATTTATACGTTGCTTACAAAATTAATATGTTCACACCTGAAGTTGTGAATTATTTGATTATCTACCCGTAACCTGAAGTTACGGCACAATTTTGTTTATGACCTGAAGTCATAATCGATTATTATTATATATCCATAAGAGATATTTAAGACTCTTGTCATCATTTTAGTCCTCCTGAAGAGGTGTTTAACAATCTAAGCTATTATTATGCTTATAAAAGTCATGTTCCATGCCTGAAGCTATGGAATACACGACGATTTAATTGTAACCTGAAGTTGCGATAGTTTTTATATATGACCTGAAGTCATACTTTTAGTTACATCTCCAGAAGAGATGTCCAGCAATTTTCTTCTAAACCTCCCGAAGAGGTCATATTTTGTTACCTCGCTTTATCTAATTTTTATGATTCTTTCTGCAACTTTTTCTTCTGTTCTCATATATGGATCGAAAACGAACCTCCTGAAGAGAATTCGTAAGCCATCGATGTTAAATCGGGCCATGTCATATGTACCCGAAGTTACATATTACATGATATATATCACTCATAACTAGCAGTTATGACTTCATAACCTGAAGTTATGAAATATTATAAATAATTATCTCCTGAAGAGATTGCTACAATTCAAATAATGATCCACCCTCCTGAAGAGGTTACATTATGTTTATTTCTTGTATCACGCATTAATTTTTAATCTTGTGTAGTATTTTCTTGTTTATACACTTGTTATTGATTCAAAGTAGAACATCCAGAAGATGTTCTTAGTCCATGAGGGTTTATTGGACAAACGCATTTTATATGCGTAAAAAGTGATTTTCATACCAGAAGTTATGAAATTATGACGATGTTTATAACACGGAGTTATAAAATAACATCTTAAGATCTCCCTGGAGAGAGAATCTACAACCACTCACTTTTAAATAAAGGTGTTGACATTTACGTCTCTTTTTGGGTATCCTGCAGAAACTTTGATTAGAGAACTACGGCGTCCAAGAGATTGCTTATTGTCAATGTTTTTATTTTAATTTGAGGATTGGGTTAAACAAAATACATATGAGATAAATTGATGCCTGAAGCATCTACAAAGTATCATTATGGTCATGATCATATTGCTCACGTCATGAGGGGGAGAATGGGTCCTATTGCATGACGTGAGCCAAAATATCATTGTCTCTACGGGTATATACTAATGCAAAATCCCAATAAAATGGATAGCTTCTCGACTAATGGGTGTCGATTTGGGTATACACTTTAAGCATAAAAGGGTTGCTAGTGTACATATGTTGATCCTCCAGAAGAGGAACATAAATCAAAGCATCCAAAATAATTTGGGATATGGTTAAAATGCTCTACAAATTAAGAACACAAGATTCTGGAGAAATCTTGGGGGTTCATATATACATCATCATAATGGATCAAAACCAACGTTGGTAATTGAATAGCCCTGGAAGAGGCTAATAGCTCTGGAAGTAGCTAAAGGTACCTTAATACAATAGTATGATCTAACTAATAATGATGATACAATTGAGGAAGCGCTATATAAATCATATGATTATTTTATGGGAAGAATGTTGACTAAATAGTTATTGGCCAAAACAAAGTCAACAAGTGCATAGAAAACTGCTCGGGTACAATCATTTTGAATATGTAGAGCATAGAAAGAACCCGAAGCAGAAATTACATACTATGCAGAGACTACATATCCGCCGGTAAGCGTGGGATCTTTGTAGTTATTATATGTCCGCTTTTAAGCGTGGGACTCATCTTAAGGTTATATGTCCGCTGTAATGCGTGGGATTCATATCGAGTTTTATGTCCGCTTTTAAGCGTGGGACTTGTAAAATGAGAAACATGATATATGGGTCATGTTAAATTCTCATTAGTATAATATTCTCGTGTTGAGAATGATGATAATGTTGTTTTAGTCTTAAGGACTAAGGTACAACATAGTATGATGTAACTAGTTACAATACGATCGTATAAATCACAAATTTGTGAAATTCCATGGAGGTTGGCTCCCATGAGAAATATTATTTGCCTGAAGCAAATCAAAAGTGTACACTCGCGAGTAGTTTTAGGTGCATATGCATTTTTCAATTATGATTGTTAGTTATTTCTTTTAGATTGTTGTTTTTGCAATGAATTTTGTTTGTCAGGTACAAGGATATTCCAATGAGGGGGAGATCCAATGAAATGCTAAAAGCGCGGCACTCTTTTTCCTTCGCTACGGTTTTTGTCCCACAGGGTTTTTCCTAGCAAGGTTTTAACGAGGCTTGCGAAGATTATCCAGATGCGTTCCAGAAGAATGTCATCACCAACTGAGCAAATAGGATTCACCGATGTACTCTTTTTCCTTAGTCATTGATTTTTCCCACTGGGTTTTTCATGACAAGGTTTTAACGAGGCATCGTAGTGGTGAATATTCAAGGGGGAGTGTTATGAAATATGTAATTGGACTAATGTGAATATCCACCACATAGTTGGGTGTATTTTGTATTATTATATTCTGGTCCACAAGCCCACCTAATGCCTATATAAGGAGGCTTAGGGTTGGAGAATAATACACCTCTCAATACTCTTCTCCCTACATCCATCTTGTCTCTCTTATTTCTGTCTCTCTCTCAATTCTAGTTTCACAACACCGGTAAGTTTTTCTCATCTTTCTAAATGTTGATTTTAATTGCCCACGAACTTAGCGTTCCCCTACTCTACCATTCTGAGGGATTTAGTGCATCTCAAAATCAGTAAGAAATGTTATGGCCAGTTTTTATCACTTTGTGGTAACTGCCAAGAATTGACTTGGTAACTGTTGCCATGGAGTTGGCAACTTGGCATTCCCTTCTAGTAACGGAAGTGGCGCCAAAGAAGTTGGGGATGCATACATTGATTATTTGCTCGTGTACATATTCCTTTTTACTGTAACAATGATGTGTACTTGTGAAGATACATCAATTCATTTTGTTTGTTGGGGGCTTCTGTCAAAGATTGTTAACCAGACACATGCTTTAAGTGGTTTGAACTTTGATAAACTCATATTTTTTCTATAAGATTTTAAATCTTTCTCTATGGTGTTATCAACGGTCAGATGAATTTCAAAAAAAAAAAAAAAAAAAAAAAAAAAAAAAAAAAAAACGGTCAGATGATTGTTTGGTGATATAATTACCAAACAGTTGGGTTAATTGGGTTTTTAATTTGTCTTGTTCTTGAAGAGTTGTGTCATTTACTTTATTTACAAGCAATGTTCTCTTAAAGTACTTCTGGGGAAGTAACTGTAAATTTGATGTGCACATCAGCACTTTGTATAACTATTTTACTAATTAATTTTATTTGAGCAATGTTAGACCTTGTGCAGGAAAATACTCGTTGGAAAGAGGTTTGCCAAATACATTTTCTATGATGGATAGAAAAATATGGCGATTTAAATGGAGCTTACAACGATGTAAGAAAATGATGCAGCCGTTAAAAGGTATTTATTCAAGGAAAATGCAAAAATGAGAACTTTTCATTTTCTTGTACTAACCGGGTGTTGATTATTGTTGTGTTGTTATATTGTGTTGCTAACTTTGTTTTGTGGAGTTTACAGATGTAATAGTAAACTTTGAGAAAATGTCAGCCATGAAAAGCAAAAGGTGAGAGACTTGAGCAAGTTCCAAGTGTTTATATGAAAAGTCACTGACGAGGAATGTCTACTTTTGTCAAGGACGAAAAACCTTACAAATTCATGTTATTCTATAAGCGTGTTGTCATTGACTCAAGTAAAAGGTAATGTGTGCAACAATTAATTTTGCATATGGGTAAGGAATCCCCACAAAATGGGATGTGTCATTTGCGACATATTGTCATGACAATTGAGACATTATGAGTGAATTACCAACCAACTATTATTTGTTTGATGAACTTTAAAGTCATGGGAGATATGGGGCTATTACCGATCAATAGAGGTGTCTAAATTGAAACCTGCCTCATCATGATGATGTCGGTCATTACCGAAAATCATATGCATGGAGGTTCAAGGGCAATTCAATTAAAAGACAACCCGCGGAATGTGAGTTTGAGACTCCATTCCCAGTGCATTGCATTATTTAAGGAATAGTGGGGGTACAAACTTCTTACTAAGAAATGAATGTTATTCCTTCAAAGTCCCGTATCTGTTTATCCACAACAATATTAGTAGGTTGGACGCAATGTCCTTAACAGAACTCATAGCCTTTATAGTGGAGCGATTTAGCAGTTGTGGACGCTTTAGATGAGTCTGCCTTTGCAAGTAAGAAAGTGAGGGCCGCTTTCTAGGGGTTACCGGTAAGACCCTGAGAGTACTTGCTAAGACCGATTCAGCGCAAGACTCATTAATAAAGCGCTGCCTCTTGAAGAATTAGGACCCGATACCTACGTGAATAGTTTCTTACTATCCTCACGGATATAAGTCTCTACTCAAACCATGTTCAAGGCCCAATCGACCATTGACGATACGTGGTACTATACCCGATCATTGTTTTCAGCGTCTTCGTTTTTTCTCATTTTCGAATCTAATATTTTGAGAACTTTTAGTGGGGGATTGTTGTATAAAAGTTTCAAAATATTATTTTTGTGTTTAAATTTAAATACGTGACTTTTTCTGAAAAGTTGTCTTCTTTCAAATAGTTGTAACTTATACAACAATTGTGTTTTTTCATAGTGTCTTTTCCTAAAATGTGCTTCAAGCACCCCTTGGTTGCTATAAATACAAGTATGTCTTTTGTGTCAAACGAAGTTTCAGATTTGTGTCTCTCTTTCTTTACATGTCCGGGTTGGGTTCTAATTTTGGAGAAGACAAGAAGTGCAATTTTGCTTCTTCTCCACCGTGGTAGGCATTGTATCGGTGGGTAGCATTTCCGTGTATCCCATTTTGCACCGAATAGTGGGGGAAATTACTATCATAAAGATAGTTCTTGGACCGCCTTAGCCTACACAATTCATCTCTCGTCTCCTACAATTCGATAAGTTTTCCTATCTCTTTCATCCTTCTTCTCTACTTTATTTTTGAGTTTTCCGATTCATCTTTTTGTACTAACAAAATTCTAAAATTGTTTGTGTTTAGTGGATTTTCCACAACAATCACGGGATTCTACAGGAAGATCAGATACCTTTTACTAACAAGGAAGTAAACAATAAGCAAGAAACAGGTAATCTGGCATTAGAAGCCGACTTGATATGAAATTTATAGATTGAGCTTAATTTGAAGGGGTAACAAAACTAATTTCTACTACATTGGCAAATTCAAGAAATCACATCTGAATAAAGAAACCCGATCAAGCTAAATTAATCACATTCAAGCAACCAACCAGCAATGCGGCAAATCAAACTGAAACCAGGCTCTCAGTCAAACTCCAAGCAGTAGCAAGAGTACTATAAGTTTCAAGTCCTTTAACTGTATCTTCTATTACAGCTTTATTACGATGAGGATCGCACAATATAATCTTACAATTCTCCGTTGGCCCCGAAGGCCAGTGTAAACATCCATACAAGACGTAATTGCCATTGATGCACATTTGAGCCGTCCTTAGTCCTCTGGGGAACGGTCCAATTGAGAATCTCTTAGTCCACATGGAGCCACCACCCAATACCCATATGTCGATAAACTTGTCACGCCGCGAAAAAGACAAAGCAAGGGAGCCAATGAAATCAATAATATTAATTCCATAGATATCGTCATGTCGTGCAGCTTCCTTTGGCAATGCAATTTCTCCAAACTTGTCGTTAGTCGGGTCGAAAGAGAGGATGGTTGCATCACGCCAGAGTAGGGTTTGATCATGCCCTCTGTAATCTTCGCCACGTACAAACCAATACAAAATCCCATTTACCAAAAGCCTGTAACAACATCGGAAAGAGAGTCTGTTCTCGGAGATGAGACGGGGCATAGGAGAAGGGTTGATTTGTTTCCAAGAATTAGATTTCATGCTCCAAACTTGAAACAAACCTGAATCGGTGCCGCAAATATCAGTGTAATTGCCAATCTTGATCAGCTTGTAGTCGTCTGATTCAGCATCGTAGGCAAACCCTAGAGCATTTCGGTAGATTTTGATGTTGTTCAACATGTGTTCCAATGGAGGTTCGGGGACCGACGTGTACTTCCTAGTCGCCGGATTACAAACTGTCAGGTTCTCCGAAAAGCCGCCGTCCGAAAAAACTAGCAAACCATTACAAGAAGCGACAAGTATCCTGAACAAATCAGGTTGTGTGTAAAGTTGAGATTCTCTTGCTTCTGAAGAGGACGACAGGTTATAGGCTATCCAGCTAAATCCGTTGTCGTCGCTATTCTTCTTCGTCCCAACGATTATGGTCTTTCTACTGTCGGATTGTTGACGAAGGAGGAGGTGTTTTTTGATAAAAGTGGGGGTTTCCATTAGATCATAGCAGGATTTGGAGAGAAGCTTACATCGGAGGACGTGCTTCACGGGCAACCTCGCTAAGATCTCCTCAATTGCGTCCATTATCAAGCAACTCTCTAGTGTACATCCAAGCATTATGGCTACAAATTGGGAAATACTGAACAAATCGGAAAGCTACTGTTTGTTATATATAAGGTTTACTAGTGTACATCCAAGCATTATGGCTACAAATTCGGCTGAAGATCAGGAAGGTTTAGTGCCATATTTATGGCTACAATCATATAGGATGAAGATAATCTGGGAAGACCTACAATCATGGAATAGGTTTGACTTGCTGAAGGATATTCTAGCGGGTTTGGAGTAATCCCCCCGATGTTGGTAGTTATCGAGTTGAGAGCCCAATTTCTATTATTTTTCTTGACTAGGAAATTGTCCGTGCCCGAGGACACTACAAAAAAAAAACTCTAGTATATGCATGCGAAAACTTAGCAAAACCGTTATTTTACATAACGTATTTATTAGTTACACTAAGTCAATGTACAAACATGAAATTAAAACCAAACATAAAAAAAAATTGTTGTTTGGCCAAAACTAAAAATGGAAGAGAACTACACCGAGAACTTCCATAAGAGGAAAGCTACACCGAGTACGTACACTATAGACAGAAGAGAATAACTTTATCAAGTACATGAATTGTGAAGCCCTCCTCTTGTCAGAAAAAATATTGGGATTTCTGCAAATTAATGTACACAGAAGAAATAAAAGAAAACTGAAACAACTTACTGATTGAAAGTTTCCCGAACGCTGCTGTGATGTCAAAGACAGTCTCGTACATGAATGGGTACGGGTTCCTTAAAACAGATTAGCCGCCTGCTATCACGAGTGGCTTCTGTTTCCCAGGATAAATGTCTTCTGGCGCGTTGGTTTAAAGCACGTAACCACCAAGCCCGACGAACCGAAACTTGGTAGAGAGAGTTTGCTGTGAGAGAGAAGAATGCAGAGAAATTTCGGTTGTGTTTGAAGTCTGGAGAAGGCATTGAATTTATTGAGAGAGAGGTGGCGGTTGGGTCGCACGGTTACAACCGTTGACTGTTCGAAAATTGAACAGAACAGTTCCGTTAAACCCACCCACACACTCGGCCCGTGCCCGAACCCGAGCCGAGCCGGGCGGCAGCGGCGGCGCGCGTGTTGGTTCGACCATTGTCTAGGTCCTCTCTCCTGCACAAAATGTGCTCCACCCAAAGGGCGTGCCCTTATGGTCCAATCTTGAAGTACATATGTCCTTCATGTTCTCCCTTGAACCAAGATGTGGTTCTATTTTCTTTCCAACACAAATTGTTTGCTCATGAACTCATTTTGAGAGCATGATTTGATCATTAATTCCTTAATGATTTTTGACAAATGAGTTATCGCAACGACCACCAAGTTGTCCTCTATACGATGATGCAATTGGTGTTGTTAGTTCTTAGATGAGCCGGATTATAATCGAGCTCAAAGTCGGGTATAAAATACCCATCACAAAACCATTTCCCAACACCTCTCATTTCCTGGCCCCATTAGCGCTCATTAGATTTTTTCAAGATTGGCTCTGATGCTCTTCTTTTTTCGCAAGCTATCATAGTAAACAAAAGAATATTACATTTGAAGACTATAGTTTTAAAGTGAAAAAAAATAATGGCAGGGAAGTTGAAAGAATTAAGATACTAGCATCGACTAAAATAAGCAAATTTTCAGGTTTGCTATTGCCCACATCTGACCAAAAAAGTGCCAAGAGTTTTCGGACAACTCAAGGATCCGAAATTTTTTTGAGTCATTAATCTAAGTGTACATGTAATCATGACCTACAAATTAGACCCAAACATCAGAAACTACCAATAAATCATGAACTGTCCAGTACAAATTATCCATCCCTAGTCCCTACTCGTTATGACTCCTAAGATAATATAGCTCCACAAAGTAACCAACACTAAATCTCATGTATACTCTTGACCAATGCCACTATAAACAATTTAAAGGAATGCTTGTCTAAATCTCTTAGATGGTTACTTGTGTAATGTATCTATCAAGAACACACTACATAAAAGATACCACTATTGCGAGTAAGCAAATAAAATAATCACCAAATAATAATCATTAAGAGCATTGTTTAACTCCCAAGTGAATGTAGTTTCCACCCCTCTAATAACATTAAATTGACTTTCAAGTTCTTTATTTCTATCATGTATGAGAAACAAATCTATTCCAAAACAAAAGTTAGTTTCTCTGTAAATTATCGATATGCATAGTTACCTAACATATGTCAATGAAGACAGAATGCCTTGTGTAGGCGCTTCAGGCTATGTGGATGTTATGGAATTTTGAGAATTTGGTTTGTTGATCCTTTAAAGGTGGTGTATCAACCTGAAACATTTAAGACGCTTTCGTCAAGTTCAAGTTTGAAGATACTCAAGTTTTCGTAAACTATGAACAATTTGGTCATAACATGAATCTGTATGCAAATAAACATCAGAACGCCACCACCCTCGGATGTTTTACATTCACGACTAACAGCTCGAAATAACTCAATTCAGCACTGTACCCATGCAAATCTAAGTAGTACCTACAATATCTTACCCTTATGAGGATAAATGTGTTTCTTCTCTGCCCAAGATTAAGTGCTCTGGACATCCCCTACTTGCCTAAACAACTTGATCATCAGTCGTGGATAAAAAAAATTGACATGTTTCAAAGGACTAATACTTTGAATATGTCATATGAGCTCGAGAAAAAATGTCAAGGTAGTGTCATGATTTGAAGTTCTAGATTCAATTTAGGCAGCTAAAACTGACTAAATAGACAAAATATAGAAGAAATTACCTCTTGTCATAGCTGCCCCTTTGACATTTTGCGAAACGTATTAGCTGTGAGAACGTAAGAAAACAATTATCTACGCCTCTTGTAGGAAAAACAGTATGACATCTCTATAAACAATCAAAGAACTCCAAAAACGAAGTTCTCTATATATGTTAGTCTACAAACAGAATGGTGCTCATATGACAAAGAACTTTGAGCTATATGTATATCTACCTTCATTTATCTAATTTGTCTAACAAATAACAATGATTCAGAGTGCCCAGAGCAACTAAGAAGATTCTAAATAAAAATGAGGAACATAAAACCTGAAGACGTAACAACACGAACTTGCATTTAAATTAACTTGATTCTTCTTAAATTTTACCAGGTGTAAACATTAGATGCACTGTTTTTTATTCAGTTACAAAACAACTCTAACTCCAGGGCCACGTTGTTATGTGCAAGGGATTCAATTACGTTACAGCATCATAAACTCACATAGGTCTCAAACTTGCTATAAACAGGAAAAATCCAATGAATTGTAACTGATTACGAAGGAAATGAAAATGTGGAATATCATCTCCAATTCGGTCTAAAAAATTGAACCCATAACTAAATAAGGCATGTCCTAGTATTCTTGTAAAGCAGTCCACAAGAATTGGAATAATCAAGGCAGAGTATCCTTCAATTGGAGTATGTAATGTCCACAACAAACTGTTGTTAGAAAGGTCTGACCCCAAACTCAGATTCATGTACGCGAACGAAAACCACAAAAGGTTGGTACAATTAAAATATATGAATCCATATCAAAATGGAAAATTGAACCAAGTTGCCTCATTTCTACTCCTAGTTAGTAAATACTCCGAATTTTTCCGTTTAATACCCGTCCGTACGTATAAATGAAAAATACTCCCGTATTTCTTACTATTGCTGGACCTAATAAAAAATACTCGAACTTTTGGCCAAAAAAGTTTAATACTCGTATTTAACGTTTTAACGTATAGTACTTCCGAATAAAACTTCTTGCATACAAAATTGCAGCAAATAAATTGTCATCCAAAATATTATCAGTTATATTAATTAGTTTTTTTAGGGGAATTATAGTAATTAGTTATTATTAAATATTTTCTTACTATTTATTTATTATAAATATTTTTTGAAAGAATAATAGTGTAAAGAATTTATTAGTAGATTTACAAGTATTATTATAAAACTGTAAAAGTATTTTGAAATAGCTATATATATGCATGCGTATGCATCTTGAGTCTTATGTGTTATACTATTAATTTTCAAAATAATTAAGGTTTAAGATTAGGGAATGCGCAGTAGCTTTTTTATAGAAGTTTTGATAAAAAATATGTTGATATTATTTCACATAAGTAATGTGTTAGTCATGAGTAAATAGTGTATTTATCAAAAATGATAAACAAATGAGTACATGCTTTATAAATTAAATATTTGATAAAAATATATGAAAATATGGCAATGTGGGACACAAATAACTCATTATATATGCTAAAATACTAAGAAATGCACCCATATTTTTAATTCCGAATGAATAACTAGTATACGAATTATACACATACGTATAGAATACCAGAATTAATCAAATTCCGTATTTTTAAGCCGAATTTTTACTAACGTATTTTTAACATAAAATCGTATTATACACGTACGTACCGTACAACGATTTATTCCCGTCCCGAATTTTACTAACTATGTTTCTACTGAGCAGATATGCCAGAATCCAATGGCTTGAAAGGGTTTAAGTGTGCAATAATTTTCATTGGTTTGCTTTTATTTTTTTTAAGACAGATTGTTCTATTAGAGGTCGCTTACCCCACTCCACCTTGTGATTTTGCCTGAATTGATGGCTAGTTTCTGACCTTGTGGTGTTCTAGATCACTGGAATGGAGTAAACCAGTTTCTAGTTTGAGCACACTAATAAACTTAATATATTGCAATCAACAATCAACAAATACGACTATCAAATTCGTACCACTTGTGAAATCAAGAAATATAGGGAACGACTATCAAATTCGTTCCACTTGTGAAATAAAAAATATAGGGACCGAATAACACAAAAACAACCTAACATTGTATTTTGGTATTTTTTGCATCAATCTAGGTTCAGACCTCATTGTTTTTTGTCTGAAGCTTTGTCGAATCAAAAACATACAGAATCAACCAAATCCCTAAAAGGTATGTTCACCTTCAGCAAACCCATTATCGTCAATCAAACCAAATAGTGTTCCCGAATTCAAACAACCTGTTTATCCTCTTATTCAACAGAATCACAAAGGCACCGATCGACACCACAACCTTTCACCAAAACATTGGATTGACGATTGCCAAACTCCCGACCCTGTAGCCCCAAACATTGGATCTCCAAATACCCTTTTTTATGGGTTTGTCTCCATGTACTGAGGGTCAAAAATGAAAATAACCGAAAGCTCGAAGACTGTAAACGGAGGTGATGAAAGCAATACGCTCGTACGTCTGTTTCCGACGGGATCAACGGCTGACGGCGATTCTGGCGACGAAGACCCATGCTGAGAACCGAAACAGATCTGTTTATGGAGTAATCCTCCGGTGATGGGCTGCAGATGGTGGGAGAGACGAAGTGTGTGTGTGTGAGAGAGAGAGGGTAGCCATTTGCAGTAGAAGGTGGAGGGTTCGTGGGTTCTTCCCAGGTCGTGTGTGAGAGACGAATTATTTTTGGAATTGTAACTTGTTGTAAGTTTTTTTTGTCCTAAAATGGGTGAGATCTAAGGACCGGGGTTAATTCAATCCATAGTTAGTAAAATACGGGACGGGAATAAATCGTGGTACGGTACGTACGTGTATTTATACGATTTTATGTTAAAATTACGTTAGTAAAAATTCGGCTTAAAAATACGGGATTTGATTAATTCGAGTATTTTATACGTACGTGTATAATTCGTATACTAGTTATTCATTCGGAATTAAAAATATGGGTGCATTTCTTAGTATTTTAGCACATATAATGAGTTTTTTGTGTCCCACATTGTAATCTTTTAATATTTTTATCAAAGATTTAAAAGTAATTTGTAAAGCATGTACTCATTTGTTTATCATTTTTCATAAATATATAATTTACTCATAACTAACACATTACATAATTTACTTATGCAAATAATATCAAACTATCTATGATCATCTTTCAAAAAAAAAAACTATCTATGATCCAAAATTCTATAAAAAAAGGCTACTTCGCATTCCGTAATCTTAAGCCTTATTTATTTTAAAAATTAATAGTATAAAACATAAGACTCAAGATGCATGTACATATATACGCATGCATATATATAGCTATTTCAACTTAAACTTTTAATGTTTTATAATAAATACTTGTAAATCTTTATACTAATAAATATTTATAGTAAATAAAATATTATTCTTTACACTATTATTCTTTCAAATGAAATATTTACAATAAAGAAATAGTAAAAAAATATTTAATAATAATTAATTACTATAACTTCTAATATTTTGGATGACAATTTATTCGCGGCAATTTTGTATGAAAGAAGTTTTATACAGAAGTATTATACGTTAAAACGTTAAATACGAGTATTAAAATTTTTTGGTCAAAAATTCGAGTATTTTCCATTAGGTCCAGCATTAGTACGAAATACGGGAGTAATTTTCATTTATACGTACGGATGTGTATTAAACGAAAAAATTCGGAGTATTTACTAACTAGGATTCAATCCAATGACCTAAAAGACATTTTAAAGTCAACTGTCCTATTTTATATATAGATGAAATAAACTTCATAAAAAAAAGAAAAAAAGTGCAACCTTTTCATGTACATAGTGTATAACTGTTTCGATGTGCTTACTCTTACTGCACTGATGCTGCTTAGCATGATTATTCGAGATATATACCGCCCTGGCATCAATAGTACTACCTCCGTTTCATCCATATGACACCGTTTTGACTTTTAGCACTATTCACTACGTCAATTTGACCCGGTGATTTGAGTAGTAAAATGATGCAAGTTTTTTATAATCTTTTAATAGTGTTGTAGAGTAAATGTTGCTCTATAACACGGTAAAAAATTATTAAAAATCGCATCGTTTTGGTATTCAAATCACCTGGTCAGAGTTACTTCGATAAGAGGCAAAAAGTCAAACTGGTGTTATAGAGAAAAACAGAGAGTTAGTATCTTTGTTGATTCGATATTGAAGCTCCAAAAAAAGGATATGAATCAAACAAGACTTAGAAAGAAATTGTCTACACTCAGATATTCTGTGTGTGTACTAGAGCCTGACGAAGTGGGTTGTCGTTTCGCCAACCAAGATACGAGGATATTATTGAATAGAATATTGTATTGAATGATAATAATGCAGGACTACATCTGTTTATATAGAATACTAAGAAGCTACTAGAACCTAGGTCTAAACTAGTTGTTATTTAGTCCCTATAGTTCCTATATACCCTCGCAAGATGGAGGGTCGTGACAAGACTCCAATCTTGGTCTTCAATGTAGCACGGAAGAGTTGGTATGGTCTACGGGCGCCATGTTTTTTCCGATCAATAGGGATAGAGCTTCGATCCTCTTCGGTGCCGGATGACGACTGGTAGCCTTCCAAGCTAGGATTTTTAAACCCGTTTTGATAGAGATTGCCAGTAAATCAGCAACGACAGATGCGGCAGCGGTTGTGCGACGTTCTTGACAACGGCTAGGGTTTCCACTTTCCACGGATATGTGGGTCACCGACACAGGATTCGACGGCTTGACGCAAGTGCGACGAGCTTGGAAAAGAAGCCGGATGTGCAGTGGAAGGTTTGGTTGCTTGACTCAGGTGCGACGAGCTTGAGAAAGAATTAGATGTCTGTTAGTGAAAACGACTGTGAGGATGATGCTTTCCGATGTGTTTGACAACGGCAGCTGTTAGGGTTTCCGCAGATCTGTGCGAGCTTGAGTCCAGCAGGTGCAGCTGAGGCACTATCGAGCTTGACGATACGAACAGTCGGTGCTCAGACAAAGGTGAACTAGAGTGATGGAGCCGGATTTTCCGGCGTCAGCAGAAGAAGCCTAGTTTGTTGGCATTTGAAGGGAGGACCACCACTCGCTATGTGTTTTCTTGCATCGAGTTGAAGACGGCGGCTGAAAACTAGGTTTTATCGAATATAAAAAAAGAAAGCAGATTGCGGGAAAACAAAAGAATCTTGGGCTAGCTCCAGCGGGCGGCTAGTGATGGAGCCACCCGCCAGAGGCGGAAGCGCGAAAACTAGGTCACCAAGAGCGTAGCCGCTCTGATACCATATTGAAAAGAATATTGTATTGAATGATAATAATGCAGGACTACATCTCTTTATATAGAATACTAAGAAGCTCTACTAGAAGCTAGGTCTAAACTAGTTGTTATTTAGTCCCTATAGTTCCTATAGATATCTCCTCAAAACACAATAGCCTGATGTGGAAAACACAATAGCTGATGTAGATTGTGTAGTGTCTGGGCATTGACCCAGTCCACATAAGAATGAGAGACAAGACCAGATAAATAACTTATACAGATGAAAGCCAAAAGATAGTGTTCGCTGAATGCAATAGTCATGTCTTTTCCAGCACGCATCATGCATATGGACACAGACTTGTTAAACAACATAAGAAATTTCTTGACACTTGTAAAAGTGACACACTGGAGGGGCACCTGCAAGAATGCTATACTATGATGGATCCTTTTACGGAGACCCCGACCCCGAAGATGCACTCAATTTAGGCGTGGTAGCAACCTGTATAGGAGTCAGTGCACATGATGACATTCCTTCTTTCCCAATGATCTCTTCTTCATCTTAGCATTGCGAAAGTTTTGTCCCATATTTTCTCCTTTTGAGTCCGGACTTCGATTTGCATCCTTTATTTTCCTCTTCGGTAAACCAGTTTCTCCCTTTATACCCGGTGCTGAAGCTACACCTTTATATGTCTTGTTCAAAGATACCATGATGCCCAGCACACAACCCCCACAGAGACTCCCCCATTTTCATCCGGGGGAAAACCCTAGTTATCACAATGTGGGTATTTGGTAGTATCCAACAACTCTCTAATTCTGGAAATTCGATGCCAAATAGGGTGGTAACAGTCAGCATTTGTAACTAAATCCACATAAACCAAAGGATCTGACACCACCATAGCCTGGTAACTATCAAACTCATTCAAAGCTAAGACACCCTCCAAAATGGCTCAAATCTAACCCTGCAGCACCGAACCAGTGCCAACTTTTCTTTGCAAGCCCCAGAATCATCACTGCCTCTGCACACAAACTCCTACGGAGACTACACCATTCGCATGAGCATAGTCCACATTTTTTTGACCCACCCAGGAGGGGAAGAGGAAGCCCATTTCACAAGTACAGGCTCAGGCAAGCCCATAGAAGTAATTACTTCCATATCAAGCCTGAGTCTATGTCTATTTACCCGAGCATAAATGAAACAACCAAATTTGCGGAAAGCTAAAAATACTCTTCATGAAGCATTAAATCGTGTCTAAGCCAACCAAAACAGACACAGTAGGCCAATCAAAATTTCTATCCACCCAATCAGTAATCTGCCAGTGCTCTACTTTCACTAACTTCTTCCGAAGGGAAGCGGTCCGATCATAATCCCTGACAGCAAGGAGCGGTGATGATTCAAGCTCAGAACCACAAATAAGACAAGCGCCACAAGGAATGATTCCTCTTCTATCCTTCAACTCTCATGGGTAGTCAACCTGTTATGTAATCCCCTTTTTCAAATACCAATAAACACTGCTTATTACTGAAATCAAGGGTACCGGATCGCGGAACGCAGTGGTTCGCGGAACGAGATCGGGATTGCAATTCGCGGTCTGCTAAGAATTTGGTTCGCCAGGGGTAGGCTTCTCCGGAGCGATTAGTTGGAACGCTATATACTCATGTTAGCGGTGCCTAGTACTATGGATTATTATCAGGTAAAATTTTGTAGGAACTTCCATCAAACATAAGAAAATGTAGGGGTAAAGATGTGAATTATTCAATTAAATTATGATCCAGAGAGTAGTGATATCAAAGTACTTGGGTATATGTGTGAAAAATTTAGGGATCGCCAAAATTAGCGATCTGGATCTCGAACGAGCGCGATTTGGATCGCAGATCGCACCCTGTTGAGCGATTTCTGATAACTCTGACTGAAATCCCTCATTTCAATAAACTAGTCAATACAATTTGCCCCCAAAGAATCTTTAATCGGGCAAAGCCATGAGATTGTTGGATCACAACCGATTATTGTCCATTCTGTAAGTTAACGGATACAAATTCCCATTAATTTACCAACAAGCCGGTAAAATAGAAGATTAAGCTAGGGTCGTCGTTCAGGGTAGATTCGCTTACACACTTTTATCACGGTTTCGAACTCAATAGATATCTTTCACTAACAAGTAGCTAGCAATCAGCAAGAAACATGCAAGCTCACAGTATCAGAAGACGCACGACTTGCAAAAATTATAAATAGAACTTTTGAAGTAACAAAATTGATTCCTACATTAGCAACGTCAAGAAACCACAGATGATTAAAGATATCCGATCAAAGCTAAATCACATTCTTAGCAGATAGCAAGCTAGCAGCGAGTACGTAATAACAAATGTAAAGAAAGACCGACACAGCCTAGAAAAACACCAAGCAGTGCCGGCCTCAACAGTTTGTTAACGTCCTCCTCCTCCTCATCATCGTCATTGCAGCAGCCGGTAGTAGTTTGTGGAACTGTAACTAGGCTGTCAGCAAAACTCCAAGATGATCTTAAATCTATGAATCCAAGTCCTTTAACATTAGCTTCCCTTACTACTTCACTACGATCAGGATCATACAAGATGATCATACAATCATCCGCTGACCTGGAACTCTTGCGTGAAATCCCATACAAGATGATATTTCCATTCATGCACATTCGCGTCGTCCTTACTTCTCTAGAGAAGGGTCCAATTGAGAATTTCTTAGTCCATACAGAGCCACTACTACCCATCACCCATATGTCGAAACAATGAAAATCACGAGACTGAGACTGAGACAAAGACAAAGCAAGGGAGTCCATGAAATCAATAAAATCAGCGTCAACATAATGATGTTCAGCTTCCTTTGGCAATGCGATTTCTCCAAACTTGTCGTTAGTTGGATCAAAAGAGAGGATGATCGGATCGCGCCTGCTGGAAGAATGTCCGCCGGGACCTACAAGCCAATACAAAATTCCATTTACCAACAGCCCCTGACGAAAACGGAACGGGCCACTGGGCAGAGGAGCAGGGTTGATTTGCTTCCAAGAATTAGTGGTCATATTCCAAACCTGGATCAAACGGGAAGAGCGGCCATAAATATAGTACCTGCCAATCCTGATCAGCTTGTAGTTCCCGGTTTTGGCATCGTAAGCAAACCCTAGAGCATCCGTGTAGTATTCGATGTGATTGGATTGCAACATGTTTCGTTCCAGTGGAGGTTTGGGAACCGACATGTACTTCCTAGTCGCCGGATTGCAGACAACCAGGTTGTCCAATATGGCGGACGAAGAGAAAACAAATAAACCGTTGCAGGAACCGACAATCATTCTGAGCAGCAAATCATAAGGTGGTGTGAAGAGTTGAGATTCTCCTTCACAAGATGAAGAAGTCAACTGCAGGGTATAGACTATCCAGTTATCGTCGATATTCTTCTTCACCTCAACAGTTATCTTACTACTGTCAGATCGTTGACGAAAGAGGTGTTTCTTGACAAAACTGGGGGTTTTGATGAGATTATAACAGGATTTGGAGAGAAGCTTACATCGAAGGACGTGCTTCACCGGCAACCTCGTCAATATCTCCTCTACGATGTCCATGTGGTGATCAAGTAACTCTACTACTGCAACCTTCTCACCTCCTCCCCTTGCCTCCCCTGGTGGCCTAGGTCACGAATTAATAGAAGGCTTGATTATTTTAATGGGAACCTCCATTATACTGAAACTAACACATTAGAACCTCATCTTTTGTTTTGAAACCGTTAGAATCCCATCTTTAAAATATGCTTATTGCATTCCCATTTGTAATAATCTTACAATTAAAACGGAAAAAAGTCCATTCAAACATTACCCATCAATAAAAAATTTCACAGCTACGCTAGATTTTGAGTCGTTAAAAATCGTATTTACAATATTAAAAATGATGACAGTTTGTCTTCTTCATCTCAAGATGATATTGCTTTAGTTTTTCTTAATCATTTTAAGAACATTTCTTCTGAACCCACCCCACTTAAACTGAATTAGAAAATCTCTATGACTCAAATTCTGCTTCTGGTACCCTGTTGGTACATATCAATACCTTTCTTTCAGCCCAAGACCAAGGTTTTCTCACCCAACCCTTTTCTGACATTAAGATTAAAGATGGGTCTTCTCTATGGGCCCTCTTAAAGTCATAGGTCCTGACGACTTTCATCCTATTTTTTCTTTAAAAAATGTTGGCCCTCTATATCAACAAAAGTCTATTGGCTAAATTGCACCGGAAGTACCTAAAGTTTGCCGAAACGAGCAAGTAGGTACCCAAATTTCAAAATCGAGCACCACAGGTCTCAAACTTTGAATTTTCGAACAAGTAGGTACCCTTCCGTTAACTTTCCGTTAACTTTGGACGGAAAATTATAAAAAGACTTTTGTACCCCCTATTTTCACCTCATATTTTTTTGTTAAAATACAAGTTTTACTAAAACTCTGGAAAAAATTCACAAAAATTTATTTAATAATTTGATATATGTAAGATAATGCAATATATTTCACCAAAATTACATATTTTTACATCATTTTAAGATATGAAATTTTTTTTTCATTAACATATATCCGTCAAGCTTGAAGTCTCTAACTTTTTTTTTAACAGCTTTTAAAAAAAATCTCAAAATTTCATAATTTCACATGTACTTTTTAATAAAACAATAACATACAAGTATCTTTGTGTATTTTAATAACTTACACAAGAGTTGATACCAGACATTCTTGAGTAGTTTTTAATTGTAATGATTTGTATTTTTCATGCAAATGTAAAAGAGACTATTGTATAAAATGTACAAAGATCCCTAAAAAAATGTACAAAGATACTTTATGTTATTGTTTCTTTAAAAATACATGAAATTATGAAATTTGAGATTCTTTTTGAACACTATTAAAAAAGTTAATGACTTTAAGATTGACGGATATGTGTTAATAAAAACATATTTCATATCTTGAAATGATGTAAAAATATGTAATTTTGATAAAATATATTGCATTATCGTACATATACCAAATTATTAAATAATTTTTTTAGTTTTTAACTTTTTTAGATTTTTAGTAAAACTTTTATTTAAAAAAAATTTAGAGGTGAAAATAAGGGGTACAAAAGTCTTTTTATAATTTTCCGTCTAAAGTTAACGGAAGGGTACCTACTTGCTCGAAAATCCAAAGTTTGAGACCTGTAGTGCTCGATTTTGAAATTTGGGTACCTACTTGATCGTTTTGGCAAACTTTGGATACCTCCTGTGCAATTTAGCCAAGTCTATTCTATCATTTCTTGATTCATGTCACTTATTAAAAGTGGCTAATATACCAACAATATTTTAAATAGGCGTGAACCCGCGCTATAGCGCGGGAGAGTGGTAAACTTATCAATAAATTTTCATTTAAGGTTGATATGTCGGTTTAAAAATATTTCATCCAGTTTATTGGACTTATCATCGCGAAAAAAGACGTAAGCTAAAATCTTCAACCTATATGTAATTTATTGCACACATGTTCAACTTACTATTTTTCCAAGATAACGCGAATAATATGTGTAGGACTATAACACAATTAGTTGTTTTGCGTACAATTGTATTTTGGAAGTAATATAAGATTTATCAAAACCTACAAAAATTACCCTGTAGATACGAACGACATCTATTATATGCTTTCAATGTCAAGATCCCTAATCACCGGATTACACAGAGCCAAGTTGTCCCATACGGCGGATGAGGAAAAAACAAGTAAATCATTGCAGGAACCGACATGAATTTCTAGACGAAAGAACTGGTCTGTAAACGGGAGATTCTCCTCCTTCTAAAGAGGACGACAATGTGTAGGCAATCCGGCTTAATGTCGTGATGTGGGACACAATTTACGGAAAATATCGTCAAGTTCAGAAAAACACTTCTGGTCAGATTTCGTTCGTTTAGGGGCTCAAATAATCAATTTTGCTATTTTTTGTAACTATTGATTTGTCAATTTCTCTTAGTAGGAATGTCCAATCGAAATTTCGTCAATTGGATTGATCTTAGGATATTTCGAACTATAAAAGTATATTGTAGCTCGTTTTTGTCATTTTGGATAAGTTTTACATTTTTAGTTTTTATGCTATTTAAAACCATTGTTGGCCACTGGCCAAAACAATATTTTCATCAGATTTCTCAGTTTTGAGAGTCGTTTATCTTTTAGAAGACACTTCGTGTTCTTTGTGTCGTTTTCTCACTGTGTGAAGTGGCATCGGAGCCTGATTGGCCTCGCTCATGGCAACTCGGCAAGATGGAGACGAGATCCCTGTTGACGTTGGTCGCAGCATAGGAGCCCCAAGTTCTATAGGGAGTCCATATTTGACAGGTACCTGCACGTGGATAGCCATGAAAGTCCTTTCGAGTGTAACATGCCAGGTCCTAGGATGTTAAAGCGTCTTGTTGACACATTTCACTCTGAATGTTCTATCAACAAGGTATGTCGTGTGACTATAGATGATGCATTCACTAGTTTTGTGAGAACTCTTTTGGTGGAGTATTTTAATTTATCATCTGAAGATCATGAATCGCCTTTTATGGCTGAGGGTCTCAATGGAGCTGGAGTAGTTTATGAAATTACTGAGACTTGCCGAGTTTTGTTTTACATTCATAGAAAAGCTAAGGCTGAGATATATGTGATATGGATGATTTTCACTTATTTCTTGGGAGGCCATGGCAATGTAGTGTCAATGGGCTTTATGATGAACTCCACGCCGCTTTTTTATTTAGTCAATCTGGTAAAATTGGTATTCGTTCAAGAAAACCTAAACCTAATTGTGAAGAAAAAGAGATAGGAGGGAAGGAAGAGGAGAAGAACGAAAGTAAGACTGAAGGGAAAATAGAATAAAGGTGATGGATGTCAAGAAAGAAGATACGACAACTGCGCAAGTTGAGTCATGCATTGTTTCAGATAAGTTGATCTTCTTGGAGTGGATTGCTTTTATTTACCATTTCCATTACTGATTGATATTGTTAATAAGTTGAAGCATGAATAGAAGATGCATATTTTGAAAGATTATAGATTTGTTGATATGTTGAAGATCCAACGTCGATTGGGCTGGAAGATTTCATGGCTCTAAGATGAACGCGGGTCGACTTCTCTCAAAGAAAAGGGTGATTGATGTAGGATACAATTGACGAGAAGTATTGTCAGAAGCAGTTCCGGTCAGTACGCAAAATTAGAGGCATAATTGAAGAGATTTGATATATGGTCGAACCTTACATATATATGAGTCCGAAAGATGTTTTGAGCATAACTCGTGATATTGGCCTATACTGTTCATATTCGTTACTTTAGGGGCTCAATCAGCAATTTTGCTATTTTAGAAAATTATTGATTTGCGAATTTCTCTTAGTAGAAAAGTCCAATCGAAATTCTGTCAGTTGGGTTGATCTTAGAATATTCCAAACTATTAAAATGTACTGTTAGCTCGTTTTTCCATTTTATTAATTTTTACGTTTTTAATTTTCAAGCTATTTAAACCATTGCCGGCCACTGGCCAAATCAATCTTTTCATCATTATTGAATAAAATTCAGATTCCCCAGTTTTGAGAGTTGTTTATCTTTCCGAAGACAGTTCATGTTCTTCATGTTGTTTCTTACGGTGTCATGTCAGATTGATGGCGGCAAAGGAGGTGTTTGTTGACGAAACTGGGGGTTTTGATGAGATGGCAACAAGATTTGAAGAGAAGCTAACACCGAAGGACGTGCTTCACCTGTAACCTTGTCAAGATCTCCTCCATAATGTCGTTCATTATCAAGCAAATCTAACACTGGACAAATGGAGGCGCATGACACTAGAATTATTTAGGGGTTATGAGAGAGCTATCCATTGTTTGTTATATGTACAATACGAATTTTGTGTTTGATTCCAGAGAAAGTATTCTTTGAGGCTAGCCCCACCAATGTGGCATGCCTGCATGGTGGGGCGCGCCATTCAACTTTTGACAAATATGCATTAGTCAGATGGAACCCACCAAATTTTGCTTGTTTGTAAAAAAATGAACGGTGCGCCCCACCGAGCAGGCATGCCACAGTGGTGGGGCTAGCCCCAATGAATACTTTCTCTTGATTCCATTTGAACGTATGAATATGAGCAATTCCTAGGTGCTCACTGCTCATGGCTACAATATGGGCTGGTGTTGTGCACCATTCATATTTTGACATGTATAATGATAAAGTGGGGTGCGATAGAGACAAAATTTTAATCTTTTGGTGAAATTGCATTGGAGGTAGTAAAAGTTTACAATTTTGTGGATTTAGTATCCATATTTTAAAACATACTGTTCAAAAATCATGTGTTTGGGTACCCCAAGCGGACATTTAAGTGGATGGAAATTACTAAATCCAATGGGTATTTGCGTATTTTCTATCCCACAACAAAAAATAAAACAAAGCAAACAAAAAACAAAAGAAAAACGTAGATGAAGATGAGGCTTTCAAACCAAAAATGCAAAGAATCACTTCTTTGAATCAATCAACAGAAGAAAAGGATGATATACCTGATGAAGAATTTGAGTCACTGTCCAGCTAAACGCATACATGACAGTAGCAAGCATCACAAAAACGAATCCCCATAACTCAACTCAATTTCCTCTGCAACCTCAATTAGTTAAATTAACATCGATTCATAATTAGGTATTTATATTCGATTTCTAGAGTTGCGAATTCAAATACAAATTTGTTGTCGGCTCCGATCTGAAATTGAGTTTCCAAATTTAGATTCTGTGTCAGTTGATGGCTCGAATTGGGGTTCGCTGGGTCTGGGAAATTAGTGTGTTGTATGGGGGTTCTAGTGTTTCAATTGGTGTCGAACTATCGACGGCGGTAAGTTGGTGTCTGCAATTGGGTTAGTGTGTGAAGTAGCAGTCACTGCATATGTGTAAGTGTATGTCTGAGAGGTATGTTCTGGGTTGAATCAATGGAAAAAGATATAGGTTGGTGGTGGTCAGGGTTGAAGTGAGATTCATTTGGAGGCTTGGGTCGTCATTTTCATGAAGGATTGGAGGTCAATGATGTTCTTGTTGGCAGGGACGATGGTCAAGGTCGAGAAGATATTGAATATGACGTGGTGATGTGGTATCACGAGACACTTTAATTAGGGTGCCGGAGCGCCCGGTGAAGGATTGGAGCCTTGGGAGAGATTATTTTTGGACAGGTTTGGTGCCGGCGAGAGCGCCGGGTGAAGAGCCATGGAAGCAAAAAAATTGGAACAAAAGAGCCAGATCTAAGGCTGATACCATAAAAGGGATTTAGGGTTCTATGAACCGAGACGGGAGATGAAGGAAAGAACACAAACCCAAAAGATGGAAGAGAAAACGGTTCATTCCATAGAAAACCCTAATTGCCGATACAGAGGATATAAAGGAGAGACTTAACCATGGTAAGGAGAGAACCCATGGTTAAGACAACAGTAGTGATCCGTTGGTGAATGGTAACAGAAGTTCTGAGGAATTTCACTTAAACCAATGACAAACTACTTATTACAAGAAGACCCTATGACAAACTTTGGAGATAACAAATGAACCCCAGAACTTCCTTAAACTACTTTTGAAGAGATATATTAGATCCAACACTATTTATATTGAAACAACACCGCAATAAATAAATCACAAAGAACATCGGAAACACATATAAAGCATATGTAAAGCTAAAGTTTTCTAAAAATAAAAAGGCTAAAGTAAAAAAACTGACGTTTATGGGTAATTTTGAGTAACCTGTAGCAAGTCAAAAGTAAGTACTGCTACAGCTGCATATGTAACCAACAAGCTCAAGAACTCTAAAGTCAATCATAACATGCCAAACGAAGTTCCGAGTCGTGACAGGAAAGAAAAAGTGAACTATCATAAAATAATACACATAAGCAGTGGTGGGTTTAGACTTTGAGGAATTCAACTCTGCAAATGAACATTTTGATGCCCGTTCGTATGCATTGGGGGATACGACTCACTCAACTCCCCTATAAAGGTTGGGTTTTCAAGTCCCAGTATGTGAACACCGTTGTTGCTACTGATGATCACATTGCCTCTCTTCAAAATCATATAATCTCCCGTCGTGAATGTTGCTCAACACACTTGGTGGAGACTATTGATCATCTTTTTTTTGTGTGTGTGTGCGCGCGCGTTGGGAGAGATTATTTTTGGATAGGTTTGCAGTGCTCTAGACAGACATGTATAGTTCTATTTTCTCTCTGCTCTTGGCATTGTAGGACACTTTGCTTATCTGTACCAATTCAGTTTCTTTGCTTTGTGGTCTGGCGGCTCTAGCCCATTATTTGTTGGATGATGGTTTTCTCTAAAAGGAGCAGTTATTTAGGACCACGGGATATCTCTGAACCATAAGAGGGGGTATCATAGCTTCTTATGCATGTTCCTTCAGTCCTACATTAATGCATCAATGTAAAATTTAAAATAATTTATGAAAGTATTTTTGAATTAAAACACTCTACTCACGGCCTATTTAGTATTTCTGAAGCTATGATCAGTTCGTAATGCTTTGGTGGTCGGTGATTGTATCTGAAATTGCAGTGCCTGAGCACACGATCTGTAGATATAGTAGCTCAAAAGAAGCTTGCATATAGATTGAGCTCTGTAGTAACAAAATTAATTTTCTACATCAGCAAATTTAAGAAATCACAGCTGATAAAAGAAATTCGATCAAAGCTAAATCACATGTTGAGCAAGATCAACTACGTGTGTTAACCTCCTCCTCACTGTACGAGGATTGTCGAACAGAAACCAGGCTCTCAGTTACACCCCAAGCAGTAGAACTGTTAAGGCAAAGTCCTTTAACCGTAGCTTCTTTTACGATGAGGATCGTACAAGATGATCTCACAATCCTCCATTGGCTTGGAAGGACAGCCCACAACCTTATACAAGACAAAATTTCCATTGATGCACATTTGACTCGTCTTTTACTCCTGTAGGGAACGGTCCAATTGAGAATCTCTTAGTCCATACAGAGTCACCACCCATCACCCATATGTCAGTATCCCAAGAGTGTGATTTCTTAGACCGTGACAAAGACAAAGCAAGGGTTCCCATGAAATCAATGAGATTGGTGCCATAGCTTGTAGTACAATTCTCTGCAACTTCCTTTGGAAATGCAATTTCTCCAAATTGGTTGTTAGTTGGTCAAAAGAAAGGATGGTTGCGTCACACCAGCTGTAATTTGTGCCATGTGCTAACCAATGCAAAATCCCATTCACCAACAAGCCATAATTAGGACGGAACATGCCCGAGATGAGACGGGACATGTGAGGAGTACTAGAGTTGATTTGTTTCCAAGAATTGGTGTTCATGCTCCAAACTTGAATCAAACTGGAATAGGTGCCGCCATCAATATCAATATAGTAGTTGCCAATCTTGACCAGTTTGTAATCGTCGGACTTAGCATCGTGAGCAAACCCTAGAGCAGCAGTTGTGTTGTATTTGATGTGGTTTGACTCCAACATGTGTTCCAGGGGAGGTTTGGGAACCAACATGTTCTTCCTAGTCGCCGGATTACAGACCATGAGCTTGTCTGACATGCACAGGCCGACCGCCAAGAAAACAATTAACCGTTGCAGGAACCGACAAGTGTCTGGAAGAGAGAACAAGGTTTTATGGAGACTTGAGATTCTCCATTAGTACTCATCGGCAGGTTAGAGACAATCCAGCTTAATCCCTTTTGGGGATAATTCCACCTCTTCCCAACGATTATCTTCCTAGTACTGTTGGATTGTTGATGAAGGAGGTGTTTCTTGACAAAACTTGGGGTTATGATGAGATCGTAACAGGATTTGGAGAGAAGCTTACATTGGAGGACGTCCTTCACCGGCAACCTCGTCAATATCTCCTCTACGATGTCCATTATCAAGGTCTCCTCTCGTCCGCCCTTCTGTTGTAGGCCTAGGTCACGACTGATCTAAAACTAGATACATTTACACAGGCTTTACACAGGCCTAATATAAATAGGAAACTAAATATTCTTTATTTTTATTTTTTTGAGAATAACCAATTATTCTTGAATTGACCTACCACATTACTCTGTACATACGATAATCTCACCTTAGGCAAGTTAGGTCCTTTCTCAGAGCCTCATGTCCAAGGGGCCCAATGTTTTTTTTTAGAACCAACTTCATTCAATGCTCAAATAAAAACAGGGCCAATGTGGCCCATTACATCAGTTAACAAAAGCTGAGAAGCTCAATAAGACTCAATATCTGACCAGATCCACTGATTTTGGTCCGAACCCCACTTAGCAAAGCTAAGATCTGTTTCATTGTTGGTCCGACTGGTGTACCGGAGCGAGACCTCATGAAAGTGTTGGGCGTGACGCCAATTGTCTGAATCTCTCATCTTGTTTTGGGAACACACTCTCTCTCTCTCTCAAAACACTTTCCTCTCAAACCCAAACCCTAGCAGTGCCTCCGCTCCGGCGGCGGTTCCCACACGGAGCTGCCGCCGGGAACCATCCAGTCGCTACCCGTTCGTTCTCGTATGGATGCTTGACACTGCCTCGCCGCTTTCTCTAGAGTTCTGCTCCCTGCCAGATTCCTCCAAGGGCCTTGACCCGACCGGTTCTCAACAAACCAGGCGCGCCCGGCGGCTTCCGGTAAATCGAAGTTGAGGTCACTTTTTGTTTTGCTTTCCTCTCTGCTCGGAGGGTTGAGGGGGTTCCGTCGGACTTTCCAACTACCCGGCCGCCTCGTTTCTAAGCCAGCTCCATTTTGCCAGCCGTGGATCCAACCATTTCATACTGTGAGCCGTCCTCCACCGTGCCCAAATCCGCTGCCACTCCATCTAGCCGCTCAGCCCCCGCAGCCGTTGCCGTCCTCCTCGTCTACTGCCTACCCCTCCTCTTCCCCTCCGCAGGTCCCCCGTGGGTCTCCGACGTTGCATCTCCCAAGGGTCTCTTCTCCCCCCTCCCCCATTCGATTCACAGGTTTGGGCAAAAGAACGACCCTTCTTGGTTGCTTCAGTAGATGCTTCCCCTCCCCCCCTGTGGCAGGAATGTTGAGAGGAGTTGGACTATGCCCCCGTCCTCCACCACCCTCCACGATGGTTGCTGTAATCACAGTTTAGGAGCTAGGGTTGCCTGGTTTTGGACTTTTTTTTGGCTTTGAGATCCTCTGTTGTTTGGGCCATGGGTCCTTTTATACTGTTTGTTTTGGGCTGATTAACTTTGTCTTGTTGGCATAGGAGGCTCTTGAAGTCCAATGTACATGTTTGTTGTCTGAGGTTTGTTTTGGTGCTTTTGAGCTTAGCCAAATAGAATTCTATTTATTCTTTTGAGGCTTTTGAATTGTTGTAGGGTCTGTCGTTTTTCCTTTTAGGGGTGTAACGCCCCAAGCCCGGGCACACGAGGTAGGCACGTAACAACCGCCGTATACCCTTAGGTATACAAGGCTAGCATGTAAGAAGCAACTTGTAGTAACACCAATCTTCTGAATAGTCAAACTCAACCCATTATACTTACAAAAAAAAAACAAACTCGACATATCCTTTTGTCTCAAAACAAAGTATAACCTTCCTCCTCAAGATGAGGGGAGTTCCCCATGAAGACCGGTTCTCCATTTTCACCTCCTCGTATTTGGTAAACATTAATTTGTCCGAGCAAATGTGGTGTGTATCCAGGTGTCGAACCACCACTCCCTTGGGTTGCTTCCAATCATATTCACCTCCGAGACGACCGCTGAAAAGAAAATTCCATCATCCTCCTTTGCTTCCGCAACTTTTTCCTCATACGTCTTGTCTTTGTTCTTTTGAGGTTTGCGCTTCTTTTTGCACTCGCTTCGACGATGTCCCGTTTTGCCGCAATTGAAGCAATTCCCCTTGAACGATTTCTCACCCGCATCGGCGGATTCCATGCCTTTAGCCTTTCTTTTCTTTTTTGACCTTGTTCCACGACGTTTTCTTTGTCTTGCACAATTCCTGTTTTGGGGTCGGAGTTTCGCTTGTCCTCCTCAATCCTCAAACGCACAATGAGTTCCTCGAGCTTGATTTCCTTACGTTTGTGCTTGACATAATTTTTTAAGTCCTTCCTTGATGGAGGAAACTTCTCAATTATACAAGCGACTTGGAATGATTCGCTTAGAACCATCCCCTCGGCATGGATCTCATGAAGAATCACCTGCAATTCCTGAACCTGACTTACTACAGTTTTTGAGTCTATCATACAATATTTCAGGAATCTAGCCCCTACAAACTTTTTGGCCCCGACATCATCCGTTTCGTACTTTTTTTCTAAAGAATCCAAAAATTCCCTAGTGGTTCTGGCACAACAATACACACTATACAATGAATTTTTTAAACCGTTAAGAATATAATTCTTAGCCAAAAATTTAGACTGCTTCCACGCATCTACCGCTGTCACAACTTCCTTTTCAGAGTTTTCCGTCAACGCTGGTGCGTCTTCATTCAGGCTGACCAAATTGAGGGTTGTCAAGTAGTATAGCATTTTTTGTTGTCATCTCTTGAAATTCTTCCCGGTGAACTTTTCTGGACGTTCCCCATGTCCGCCAATATCCATCATTGTCGCGGTTCTGGTGGTACTTCCAGAACTAGTTCCCTCTGCCATTGCAGAAAAATTTGCAATCGCAAAAAATTCAGTACGAATGAAAAACTACACCGTTATAGTAACATAAAATAATATAGTTTCTGAAAATAAGCAGAAATAGAGATTGGAAAAATTTAACAATATAAATAATAAAAACTGAAAAATTAAACCAGATTGCAGTTTCTTAAAGTAATTGATTCCGAAAGATTTATACAGTACCTAAACATATAAACTAACTGTTGAACAAAATTGACCAGAAACAGAAAGATATCTGTTACAGAAAATGAACAGAGCAATCTCTTTAACTGTTGCAGAAAATTTTGACAGAAACTGAAGAAATATTACTATAACAAAAAAGATAAATAGCAACAGTATTTTAACAGTAATAGAAAAATTTGCAGTACCAGAAAGTAAAACAGATACTGAAAATTTGACTGTTTACGGAAAAGAAAAATTCGGAGTACCAGAAAATAAAACAGAAAATGAAAAAAATTACTAATACATAAATTAAATTCAGAACATAAACATTTTCTATTGTAGAAGTATTATAACAGTAACAGAACAGCAGTAGAAACTTGAACATATTCAGAAAGATAAAATAAAGCCTTAAGATTGTTGGAACATGTACAAGAATCTGACCCGAATAGTTAACTGTAAAGGAAAAACTTACAAATTCTGGAGAATTACAGTGAGACAGAGACAATCTCGTGCATTGACACGATGGCCTTAAGGCTTTATTCGCTCCCAATAGGTACTGTTGATCCGGAGCGAAGGCCCCCCAGGATGATCGCCTGTCACCGTGCAAGCAGAAGTACCGTCTGGAATTGCACCATTCAAACCTGTTAAAGTGGTGTGATATCTCTCTTTTTGAAGAAGGAAGAAGAATGATGAAAGAGAGGAAGGTGCATGCCTTTTAAAGAAGACAGACACCCGTTAGGAACAGTTGGAAATTATTGAGGAACGAAAAACGGTTGCAACTGTTCAAAAGGAGCAGTTACAGAAACTAACTGATGAAGAATTAATTTCGAACTGAAAAATTTAATAAGGAGTTATTTTGTGGCCCAAAATGATTAAGTCATTGCTTAATCAGGACCAAGCCCACACCACACCACGTCACGGCCCGTGCCCGAGACTGAGCCGGCCGGGCAGACAGCGGCGGCGGGCCGCGCGCGCGTGTGGTGCTTCGGACCATATCTAGGTCCTCCCTCCTACACACAATGTGTACTACCCAAAGGGCGTGCCCTTGAGTGCAACAAGTTTGTTCTTCCCTCAAATGTGGGATGAATTAATTTTCCCACTTGAAGTAGCCTTCTTCACCTCTTGAGGTAGCCATCTTCACCCGTGAATTTTTCATTCACCCGAACTCGATTTGGGTCGAAATAAAGTATTAGACGATCTCCTCGACACAAGGTTTCCTAAACTACTTTCGCCTCGACAAATCGATAACCCGATTTTTCAAAAACCGGGTCCAAATTCCACCCAAAATCGACATATTTCCAACAAGAACTAGGAGTATTGGGCTATTAAAATGAGGACAATCTTCATGTCTCAAGGCCTATGGGATATCGTCGACAACGGGTTCAATAATCCGGCGGATATTTCAAGGTTCACAAAGGAGGAGAAGGAGAAATTAGAAAAAGACAAGGAGAAGAACAACATGACTCTCTACAACATTCAAATGGCTATGAGAGATTCAATATTTCCAAGGATATGTGGAGCTACAAGTGCCAAGCAAGCTTGGGATAGCTTGAAGGAGGAGTTTCAAGGAAGCGTCAAGGTACGTAATATTAAGCTCCAGACAGTGAGAAGAGATATGGCTAACATGTGAATGAAAGAAGAGATATGGCTAACATGAGAATGAAAGAATCTGAGACCATTAAGGAATACTGTTCAAGATTAAGAGAACTAGTTAATTGAGTAAGATCATATGGGGAAGACTA
This sequence comes from Linanthus parryae, assembly GCA_023055425.1. NCBI lineage: Eukaryota > Viridiplantae > Streptophyta > Magnoliopsida > Ericales > Polemoniaceae > Linanthus > Linanthus parryae. The sequence goes on along the minus strand of JALGPY010000004.1, from coordinate 117,923,348 downwards.
CACTGACAAGATGGCGGTAGAAAAGATTCGTTTGGAGGATTGGGTCGTCTTATTCATGAAGAATTTTCTTGTTGGAAGAGACGATGGTTGAGGTCGAGAAGATATTGAATATTACGGGGATATGGGTGATGTAGTGTTACGGGGCATTTTAATTGGTTGATCATATTAATTCTATAATTTTCATTGTTTCATTGTATGAAAATAATCACATAATCAACCAATTAAAATGTCGCGTGATACCACATCACCGTTATCCCCGTGATACTGAATATCTTCTCGTCGACGTCGGCTAGGTTTCAGGGAATGTTTTGTTTAAATTTGGAAATTGAATCAAGAAATTAGTTCATACATATGGCATGGGTGGCTGCGTTGGGGTTTAGGGATGTGTCGCCATGACTGCTGAGAAGCTATCATCTCCGTTGACCTTCGTGGAAGAATCAAAACAAGAAATTGGTGAGAGATGTGAAAATAGAGGAAGCAGGTGAACTAATCGAGCTTTTCAACGAAGAAAGCGGAGAGATTTAGGTGGATATAAGCTATTTATTTTGTTTTTATTTTTTGTATTTTTCTTGTAAGAGAGAAATTATGCAAATTCCTTTGGATTTAGTAATTTCCGTCCACTTAAGGTAACGATCGTCAGCTAAGGGTACTTTTTTTTTGAGATTTATAGATTTGTCGTTTACTAGGTTCGAATCTAGGACCTCATGCACGGGCTTTTAAACGCTCTACCACTTGAGCTAGCACCCATTTGCAGCTAAGGGTACTCAAATGCATGATTTTTAAAATTTGGTACAGTGACTGCATGATTTTATAGTATGTGTACTAAATCCACGGAAATTGTAAATTGGATACCTCCGGTGTAATTCATTTTTTTACTATAACCTACATAGATAGTTGTAAACCATAATGGAAGTATGTGTCAGTTAAAAAATGTTGTAGAGCAACACGTGCCAGTGCTCTTAGAGCAACTCGAGATCACCTCCAGCGGCCTGCATCTCCCACGGGTTGATCCAAGCCATCTTTCTTATTGGAGGTCTTAGATTACTTTGCACGTTTACAACAAAGCGAGGAGATAAGGGCAACCACGGGAAAACGGCAACGATGTTGACCTATGGTCTAACTAAGGGTGAGGCAAAGTCCATTACCTTTGAAGACCAATTGGGTGTCCTTGTCTTTGTTGTGTTTGGATGAATGTACTCTCTTCGTTGCTCCAGATTTTTCATAAAATTATTTAGGTATTATATGGACTTAGCGATTTAGTTAGTAAAACAAAACAAGAATTTGATAATTTTTTTTGGTATCGTAGAGCGAAGTTTACTCTACGACACCACGAAAAGTTACCAAATTTTTGCATCATTTTGCTTACCAAATCGTTAGGCCCAAATAATACTCAAATAATTCTGTGAAGAAACTGGAGGAACAGAGGAAGTACTTTTTTGGGAGTGTAATGGGCTCGATTGCCTAATGCAGAAAAGTCCATTTACCTTTGAAGCCCAATTGGGCATTTGAGAGAAAACCATACGCTGCCCTATTTATAGAGCCTTGGCAAAGTTTGCTCTGTGTATCTAGATCATTCGTGACCTCGGTCTACTGCAACCGTGGGAGGAGATCTTTGATGATGGACGTAATAGAGGAGATATTGACGAGGTTGCCGGTGAAGCACGTGCTCCGATGTAAGCTTCTCTCCAAATCCTGTTATCATCTCATCAACAACCCCAGTTTTATCAAAAAACACTCCCTTCGACATCATCAATCCGACAGTAGTAGTAAAATAATCGTTGGGAGGAAGAAGTATTTTGACGACACCAGACTTATTTGGACAGTCGCTACCCTGTCTTCGTCGTCCTGGTCTACGTCTTCTTATGAATTTAGAGAATCTGAAGATCTACCTAGTCATACGATAATTGCGGGTTCTTGTAATGGTTTACTCGTTCTCACATCTGGCATGGAGGACAACGTGAACCTCACCGTGTGTAATCCGGCGACTAGGAAGTACATGTCAGTTGCCAAACCTCCTCCAGCGGAACGACACATATTGTCGATGTATAAGGACTGCGAAACTGCTGCTATAGGGTTTGCTTACGATGTTAAGTCAGGCGATTACAAGGTGATCAATGTTGCCAGATTCTACCGGCAATATATCTATGGCGGCATCTATTACAATTTGATTCAAGTTTGGAACATGAGAAGTAATTCCTGGAAACAAATCAACCCTGTTAGCCCTCTTCCTCTCTGTCTCCTCTCCAATAGAAGGAACACGTTTAGTTCATGTTATGGGTTATTGGTCAATGAGATTTTATATTGGCTAGCATATGGTAAAACTTACATACGTCAATTTGATCCCTGCATCGTCTCTTTTGACCCGACTAACGACACCTTTGGAGAAATTGCGTTGCCGAAAGACGTTGCACAGCGTGACTTTGATCTCCATGGCACAGAACTTGTTGATTTCATGGGATCACTTGCTTTGTCTCTCGATCGGTATGATGATATGCTGTTTGACATATGGGTGATGGGAGGTGGCTCTGTATGGACTAAGAAATTCTCAATTGGACCATTCCCTCAAGGAGTTACGACGAGTCAAATGTGTATCAATGGCAATTTCGTCTTATACACGGGTTTAATATACCCTTCCCTGTTAATGGAGCATTGTAAGATCATCTTGTACAATCCTCATCGCAATGAAGTAGTAACGGAAACTATGGTTGAAGGACTTGAAATTCATAGCACAGATCTTTGGAGTGTAGCTGAGAGCCTAGTTTCAGTTGGAGAAATCGGATGTTAACACACACAAACACAATCGTATTTCTTTATTTAACTGTGTTTTCCTGAAGTTGCCAGTGTAGAAATTAGTTCTGTTTCTTCAAAGATCAATCTAGTGTCTTTCCCCCTTGAGGTAGAATCAGAGATTTGGTGCTTAATAGATTATGTGTTCACTCACACGTTCCACGTCTTCCTATACACTTACATTGCTTAATCAGAGTTTTTATGTGTTATTCTTTTTCTATGACCCAATAACAATGTTAACGAAGTTTATTTATACCTTATACCGAGCAATCACAGGTTCTTATTATTCCCTGCGGAGCAAAAACTACTCTTTCTACTTACACCATGTTCCAAAAAATTCGCGCCCAAATAAAATATGAAGCGCTACCCAGCTAATAGCTCATAGAGTTAGCAATTGGATTTGAAAAGCTTCATTTTGTCCAAACAAAGGATTTGAGATCCACTATAGGCTTGTTAAAAGTTTGATGATCTATACTCTCAAATAGTTGGGAGGCAGCCACCGAAATAGCCATCGAATTTGGTGCTATCCAACTAGTAGTTCATAGGTTATGGTCCTATTTGGATACCAGATTATTGATTATACTGGGGTGTGAGTGGATTTTTTTTTTATTTTTTTTTTTTTTTTTTGGTGGGGGGGGGGGGGGGGGGGGGGGGGGGTTGTTTCTTGTTTCAACAATAACCCGAACGGTTTTGAGAATGTAAAAATGTGTCAAGACAATCTTTTTCCGGTTATCATCAATCACATCACACTGCCAAGTTCTAACGTTATATCTTAGTATCAGTGAAGAAACGGATTCGAATTTGTGGATTCCTTATCTGTTCTGATGCCTATAAAATAAACTAGTATGGATACATCAAGCAATTCAGCTATCCCTTGTAGTTATCAGGGCATCTCTAAACCTATTGGGGGGGGGGGGGGAGTGCTATGGGGAGAAATTTTGCCTTGAGTGTGGCATGGTTAGGGGGAATTTCCCATGGACATCTCCTCCCCCCCCCCCCCCCCCCTACATGGAGTGATAAATTAATTCAATATTTGACAATATTAATTACACTTAGTAATTTTTTATGATTATATTATATATATTTGCTATGATTAATAAATTTTATTTTATTTTTATTATTGATAAAAAAAATATACTCACGATTGTTGAAAAGTATATTTACGAAAAGTCATCGTTATCTTATTTTGTTCAAAATTTAATATATCTTATCTTTTTTGCAGTTAACAATTATAATTATTAAATTTAGAAACACGATTAAAAAACGTCAAATTTATTGAATCACAACTATACAAAACAAAGCAAATATCGCCACTTATTGTGCATTATTACTTTTCTTAGTATTAATAATTTATTTTTAAATTATAAAGTATATATTAAAAAATATTTTTGTTGGGTGGGGTGAAATGAATGAGTTGGAAATGAGTAGTTGTTTGGGGGAGGGGGATGGGGAAATGGGGGGCCCGTGAGGAGAGGGGGGGGGGAATGCCATGAGTTGGAGATTCCCTCAAAATACAAGGTTTCTGATCATCGGAGGTTGTAATTGTGATGATTATAGGAGACCTCCCAGCACCAGTATGCAAATTGTTCTACCTATGGATATAATCGAGGAAATCCTGAGGTGCAAGCTCCTCTCGAAAATTTATTACATCTGATCGAAAGACAAAGATTCTTCAATAAACACCTCCTTCACACTCAATTCACCAAATCATTAATCTACAAACCTAAGAAACACTGCCAGTGCTCTACTTTACTAACTTCTTCCAAAGGGAAGCAGCAATCCAACCACAATCCCTGACACAACATGGAGAGAAGATTCAAGCTCAGAACAAAATATAAGACAAGCCCCACAAGAAATGATTCCTCTTTCTATAATTCAACTCTTGGGTAAGTGAACCTGTTATGTAATCCCCCTCTTCAAATACCAATAAACACTGCTTATTATTGTAATCCCCATTTTTTAGCTAGTGAATATAATTTTCCCCACAACAATATTCAGGGCCAAACCAAGAGATCGCTGGATCACAACTAATTACTATCCATTCTGCTTGTTAACCGATATAAATTCCCTTTTATTTACCAACAAGCCAGTAAAATAGATGTTGAAGCTAGGGGTCGTCCTTCAGGGTAAATAATAACCAGTTTCTAACTCAAGAAATACCTTTTACTAACAAGTAACAAGAAGCAAGAAACTTGCAAGCTCACTGTTAGCATTTGGTGCGCCCATGTGGGATGCTCAATGCAATTATCTTAATCTTATGGGGTTAGTTGCAACAATGCTTAAAACTGTGGGGTTAATAGCAAAGGCACAAACCTTAGGGGGTTATGTGCAAACTAGGTATAAGTCTGTCTATATAAGGAGACAGTCTCCTACACATATTATGAGAGACATAATAATACACTACTGTGTAGAGATCATGTGCTGACCAAAATCCAGTTCTAGGAACCCTAGCCTCTCTCTCTAACTATCCTCCATTGGTGGAACATGGTGTGGATAAGATCTTTCGTCCTACTGATTCGATCAGACTGTGGGGGCAAGTTGGGCACGTGAAAGCAAGCATCCTACGATCATCCGCTGTGCTTAGGAGCTAAGGAAGACAAGGTAAACACATGAATCTTCCGCTATAATTCATGTTGTAGATATGTATGTGATAGATCGTGTTAATCCTCATTGGTATCAGAGCCTTAGGCTTGTTTTTCGTGCCTCGTTATGTGTACCCGAATCTGCTTAGAAAATTGAGTTTCTGAAAGTACATAATCTGTAGACGAAACCTATATGGTTAGGTAGGGTTTTTCACGAGGATTCAAGAAATATAAATTTTATAATTTTTGGACAAACGATGAATTAGTTATGATTATTCTAAGATTCGGAACTGTGTAAATCTGGACTGTTTTGATCTGATCTGTAATTCGATTTTTTTTTTTAAATTTGTTAAAATTAGTTTTTGAATACATAATCTGAACGAGGCTGAAGAGACGAGTCAAGCGGTATAAGAATCGCTGGAAAGGGAGGCCGGGAAGGGGGCACGTGGGCTTCACGCGCCATCGACGCCGCCTCCACACGCGGCCACGCGCTGCATGCGCCAAAGGGCTACGACGGATTGCTGACGTCGCTAGGGCGACGTGGCAGGTGACGTTGCACCGCCACGTCAGCACTAGGGCTGGCGTGGTGATGACGTGGCAACACACGTGGCTGCTGACGTGGCGTATGACGTGGAGAGTAATGTGACAACTGACGTCTGCATAGGGCTGACGTGGCATGCCACGTGGCATGCTGAAGTGGCACTCGGGCCGACGACAGCGCGTGACGGAGTCGGACGCTCCACGCGCAGCGGCGCGTGCGCACTCCTCTGGCCACCTTTTTTCACCAAATTTTTTTCTACAGACGCATAATTAAATTTCCTAATTTCTGGGTTTTTTCATAATTTTTGGAAAAATAGAAAATTTTATTAATTTCTAGATTAATTGATTAGTGTTTAGCACACTTCCCGAGGCAATTAGACGTCCTTAAACACAATGTTTTGAGCCCAAATTTGTTTTGGAGACTTATGTCATTTTTCCCTACTGTCTACTATAAGTCGTGAGACCTTAGGAGGTTTAGAGCAATTTTCGATCTTTTTAGTTGATTAGAATATTGCTTATTAATTTCCAGTAATTAGTATTTAATTCTAGAAATTTCCATAAAATTTCAGTATGTTTATTTTATCATTAGTCATACTGTTGTGGGTTAAATGGATGTGTTTGATGCATGAATGTGGCTTAGATGTTTTTATATTTGGTTTTGGTTTTGAATATGTTATCAATTAAAATACGGTCTGCGTGTCGTGCCTCTCTACATACTCTAGTGTCTTCTCTTCTAATCTAAATCGCCTATTAGAGGTTACTTCTTATTAGAAATAAGATAGTTTGTGAAGATTGAAGAATAGAAGCTTCAAGAGAGGTGGCCACACCAAAAGCTATGGCGCAAGGTGCATGGAGCAAAGAGACGAACCAAGGAGCTTCAAGAGGAGTACTCGAGATAGGCGAGATCCATTAGGCGAAATGTTCAAGACCCGCTCAAGACGTACTCTCAATAGTGGGAGTGCACCTTAGGGGCCACATCCATTGCATATTTATTTATGGTTGTGCTTGTTTTATGTTATAACTGCGTGTGATTGGATATAACTGTATAACCTCGCATGCTAGAGAAATAAAACGAAAGAGCTCACATTAAGAGAGGATTAAAACTAATGGGGAATCATGAGTGACGAGATTTGATTCCTAGAATTGCTACTAGGTTTTGGTGAAGTCCTTATGAAGAAATATTAAATTTAATCTTATCTAAATGTTTGTAGGAGCTAAAACAATGCTAGTAATTAACTTCCACTTTGTCTCATATTTTTCAGTTACGATGACTCAACCACTTAAACTGTTGTAATACTAAACGGAGAGAATTTCCATACATGGTATAGAAGCGTGATTTGCCGCTTCATAGAGCTGGATTTGTCTGAACACTTTCATGTGACAAAGCTCGAGCCTTGGGAGCCACATGGCGGCCCAATTGAGGCATACAGACGTGATGTTGAGGCTTACCAGAAATGGAAAACCGATGACAACATGGCATGTCTGAAATTGATGGATCTAGTGAAATTTGAACTCCTAGAGTCAATCGAGATTGATTATGCAAAGTAGTTTTGGGAATACATCCTAGCACAGTATGGAACATTTGACAGCTTCCATGAGTGGTACCTATGGAGGATGCTCACCACTTTGAAAAAGGAAGAATGTGACTCCATGGAAAAGCACCTAAGAGCCTTATCATTCTATATTACTGAGCTTATGACTTCAGAGCATGAAGTAACTAATGAAAGGCAACTCAGATCACTGAGGATGTCTCTACCAGAGTCACGGGAACCCGTGAGACAAGTGTTGGTTGAATCAGAAGACATTAGAACGTTTGGAGATGCCAAACGATATATGATGTTTTAATAACAAAGACTGGAATATGCCAGAACTAGCAGCTCAACACTGGAGGTAGAAAGCTCATTCTTGGCCAAAGGGCCGAGTGGGAGTTTTGTGGGATACGACCCTAAAGGGAAATTGGGCCTATGCCCGAAGATCAGTAAAACCAGAGTGGGAAAAATGATTAGAAACGTTGAAAGAGTCTTGTGTTTCAACTGCCAAAAGAAAGGTCACTGTGCTCGTGATTGCACTGAACCAAAGGTATGCCATAATCCAAACTCTGACTGTTATGTTATAAGTCAAGTTTATATTGCCGATTCCCCTAACGAGTGGGTTTTGGATTCAGGTGCAAGCGACCACCTAGCATGCAATCGTGACGCATACACGGATTATGGGCGAGTACCAGTGGGCAGTAGAAGAGTGTACATGGGGAACAACTCCTTCGTTGATGTAGTGGGAATTGGCACATGTCAGCTGAAGATGAGGTCTGGAGAGACACTTGTCCTTCATGATCTTCTATACGCTCCTGATGCACGCAAGAACTTAGTTTCAGTTTCTAGACTTTTGGATTTGGATTACAAATTTGTTTTTGAGGTAGAGTTGCCAAACTGTTTTGTGGCAATTCGTGTTTTGGTACTAGATTGATTTCTCGTGGTTTATTTTATTTAGACATTATTGGTTCTAGTTTTGGTGATGTTTATGATTCTCATTCATTCATTGCGTCTTCTAGTGATGTTGATTCCACTAGATTGCATGCTAGATTGGGACATATAGGACAGGACAGGACAGGATGAACACGCTGGCTAAGGCAGGCCTACTTGGAAACATGTCCAAGATTTCTCTACCTATATGTGAGTGTTGCCTTGCAGGGAAAGCCAAACGCAAACCGTTCGGTAAAGCAGTAAGGGCTACCGAGCCTTTACAACTTATTCATTCTGATGTTTGCAGTCTTTTAAATGTTAGAGCTAGACATGGTGCTCGCTATTTTATCACATTCATAGATGACCACACTCGGTTCAGTCATGTGTATTTGATGGCACATAAATCTGAGGCGCTAGAGTGGTTCAGAAAATTCCTACAAGAGGTAGAGAACCAACTAGACAAAAGAGTTAAGGCTCTTAGGACAGACCGAGGTCGTGAGTATCTATCTGAGCAATTCAAAGAGCTCTGTGAGGATAAAGGAATAGTGAGGCAGTTTACTATCCCCTTCACACCGCAGCAAAATGGTGTAGCGGAAAGAAGGAATAGAACATTGTCAGATATGGTGCGTAGTATGATGGCAAACGCGAATCTGCCTGTCTCCTATTGGGGAGACGCATTGATGACAACCACATAAATACTCAACCGTGTGCCCACCAAGTCTGTAGCCACAACCCCCTACGAGATGTGGACCAAAAGGGAACCCGAATTGGGTCACCTTAGGCCATGGGGGTCGGCTGCCTATGTACGTAACGTCTCCCATGTCCATGGGAAATTGGGTGCTAGAGGAAATAAGTGCATCTTCATACGATACTCTGAGCACTCTAAAGGTTACGTATTCATAGCGCAACAGCCGGATGGCAGTCAAACAGAAACGGAGTCGCGAGATGTTGAATTTCTCGAAGGAGATTTTCCTAGTCCGGGAGAAGCTCGTGGAGATGGTATTTTCTACGAAGAAGGGGAACCACTAGATGACATTCAATTCACCACTACTCAAGAGGAATTTGTCCCTATGGATCTTGAGAACAGTGGGAGTGCCTTGCCTAGTGAGCAGCCTATCGTATATAACGATAATGCTGAAGAAGAACCCTCTTTGCGTAGGAGCGCTCGTGGGAGCGTACCGCGTCGACGATTTGACATCGAAGGGGAGGCCATGGTGGTCACCACGCAAGAAGATAATGAACCTAGGACATTGTCCGAGGCTCTATCATCACCTAACAAGAAAGAATGGGAAATTGCTTTACAAGAAGAACTAGAGTCAATAAAAACCAACCATGTTTGGGACCTAGTTGACTTGCCTCCTGGACGTAGGGCCATTGGAAACAAATGGGTTTTGAAGGTCAAAAGGAAGGGAGAAGGAAGCGAGGCATAAGGCCCGACTAGTGGCGAAAGGCTACACCCAACAGCAGGGTGTGGATTATGAGGAGACATTCTCGCCGGTGGTGAGAATAGCCTCTATTCGCCTTATACTAGCAATAGTAGCTAGCATGGACTTAGAGCTACATCAGATGGATGTTAAGACTGCGTTTCTCAATAGAGAACTAGACGAGGAGATCTGTATGGCTCAGCCGCAAGGCTTCGAGAAGAAAGGTCAAGAGCACAAAGTGTGCAAACTGGTTAAGTTCATATATGGGCTTAAACAGTCCTCAAGACAGTGGTATTTGAAATTCCATCAGGACATTGTAACATATGGCTTTGCAATGGTAGATGAAGACCACTGTTTGTTTGTCAAAAGCTCAGGAAGTAAGTTCATGATTTTGTCTCTATATGTGGATGACATACTATTGGCAAGCAATGATATAGGAATGCTCAAGACCACTAAAGTGTGGTTGTCCTCTCGTTTTTCGATGAAGGATATAGGCGAGGCAAGCTACATCCTTGGGATTAAGATCATGAGAGATCGTTCCAAAAGACTTTTAGGATTGTCGCAAGAGGCGTACATCAAGAAGATACTTGAACGATTCAGAATGTGCGATGCCAAACCACTTGACACTCCCATTGCGCATGGTGAGAAACTCAGTCTAGAGATGTGTCCCAAGAACCAACACGAGAAAGACCAGATGGCCAAAGTACCCTATGCAAGTGCTGTCGGGAGTCTCATGTACGCTATGATGTGTACACGGCCTGACATATGTCATGTGGTCGGTTTAGTTAGCATATATCAGTCTGACCCAGGCATTGGGCATTGGAAGACTTTGAAAAGAATACTTCGATATCTCAAAGGGTCAAAGGATTACGTGTCGTGCTATCGATGCTCTGAGCTTCGACTTGTTGGCTACAGTGATGCTGACTGGGGTGGGGACCTAGACGCACGGAAATCGACCTCAGGATACGTCTTCATGCTGGGTGGAGGAGCCATCACGTGGCACAGTAGCAAACAGACTTGCACTGGCTTATCAACCATGGAAGCTGAGTATGTTGCCTGTTCAGTGGCAGCGTAGGAGAGTGTTTGGCTAAAGAGATTTCTGGTCAGCCTGAGGGCAGTTGACAAACCTAGACCAGTGACACTACGCTGTGATAGTATGTCGGCTATAGATTGTGCTAAGGATCCGAAATACCACAGTAAAGCCAAACACATAGAGATAAAGTATCACATCATTAGGGAGGTGGTAGCTGAAGGAGATGTTTCTCTAGAGCACATTCCTACGACTCAGATGTTAGCTGATCCCATGACCATACCTTTGATAAGGCATGTTTTCACTGGTCATGTTAGGAATATGGGCTTAGATAGGTGGTGAGATATTACTAGAGATTTCAGAATGATAATATGATTTAGGCATTGATTGTTGGATTTTAATTGGATTTGTTTAATTATGCTACATGTTGTTTCGATACGTGTATGATGTGTTTACATATCCTGTACTAGCATAGAACATGTCGCGCAGACACTAGGTTGTCTCCCTCACACGAGCAACCGCCTTTACGATATCTTGGATAGTCCAGGTGAGTAGAAGATGAGACAGAATCCCGATAAGTGCTAGAAGCCTATGATATGATATGAGACGCCTATCATGTGAGGAGTGTAACCCATGATATGAGCTATACATCTATCACTAGTGCAAGACGCCTGTCAGACGGATTTAATTGTCGCATTGGAATAAGCTCCAATGTGAGATTGGTTTATGGCAATTCGAACATGGTTAATACCCCAAGCCATGTATAGTCTGCGTAGAGAAATCCAGATGAGAGAACTGATTTCGACTTGCATATGTGCAACTTTCAGTACTCGGGTTAATAGCCATAAGGGCTATTGGACTTACATCTGCATAGTGGTCCCTATGGGATAGGACATGTGCTCTGATTAGAGTCCAAACACTATGGCGCATATCTTACCGAGATAACGCGTGCTGATGAGTGACATGAGGTGGCAAGTAGAACCAGTCCCTGAGATTCCTAGGGTGTGAGCCTCGTTAATCATATAAAAATGATTGACACTGTATACCCTTAGTACTTTTATCCATGTCGTGGAGAGACGGTTCGGTGGTGCTACTTTAGCGTGACACCTCACGGCTATGAATGATTCGGCCTTCCAGGACATTGCTACGAAAGCAGCTGACTCCGAATCAAATCGACAATGGATGGAAAGGAAGATTCTCATTGCATCACTCTTTATCATTTTCATTGGGCCCACCTACAAGATCTTATGGGATCATGCAGGATATGAATATAATAAAGGAGATGTAGACTTATTGGTGCACGACCTTCGGGACAAGGTAGGTGCTCATGGCCTACAAGATGACAATTGATCGAATCTGGGGGATACAAGAGATATATATATGTATTGCATTATTTCTTGAGGTTGAGTGCGCCTGCTGCTAGCTCATCTCGTATGAGTTTAGAGTATGGAACTCCCGAAATACAGGTTCTCTCACAGTCACACACCAAGGCCACATAACACTTTGGCAGATGATAATAGTTGGAGATTGAGGGAGACTAGATGAACTGTAATTGTGCAACCCCATTGTGCGAGTGGGAGATGTTAGCATTTGGTGCGCCCATGTGGGGTGTCCAATGCAATTATCTTAATCTTATGGGGTTAGTTGCAACAATGCTTAAACCTGTGGGGTTAATAGCAAAGGCACAAACCCTAGGGGGTTATGTGCAAACTAGGTATAAGTCTGTCTATATAAGGAGACAGCCTCCTACACATATTATGAGAGACATAATAATACACTACTGTGTAGAGATCATGTGCTGATCAAAATACAGTTCTAGGAACCCTAGCCTCTCTCTAACTATCCTCCATTGGTGGAACTTGGTGTGGATCAGAGCTTTCGTCCTAGTGATTCGAGCCAGACTGTAGGAGCAAGGTGGGCACGTGAAAGCAAGCATCCTACGATCATCCCCTGTGCTTAGGAGCTAAGGAAGACAAGGTAAACACATGAATCTTCCGCTATAATTCATGTTGTAGATCTGTATGTGATAGATAATGTTAATCCTTCACTCACAATATCACAAGACACACGACTTGACAAAAATTATAGATTGAGCATTTGAAGGTAACAAAACTAATTTCTACACTTGTTTTACTGTTCTGTTTATATTAAACGTTTTGTTTTTAATTCTGTTTGTAAACAGTATGTACATAGTCTACATTTTTAACAATCCGTAATTAGATGAAGAACTGTGTAATGATTAGAAACAGGAGCTCCGATACTGGCGAGTTAATCACCTAATGTTGGATACAGTTCTATTCATGCCAATATTTTGACTATCTACCACTGGATACAGTTTCTTCCGTGGCGACTCACTTATCTCGTGGTGCAGCAAGAAGCAAACTGTTGTTGCTCGGTCCAACACAGAAGCTGAATATGATGCCTTGGCTGATGCCACACAAGAGCTTGTTTGACTACGGTGGCTCTAACATAAATTCGACAAACAAATGCTCTCAAGTTTGTGGCAAAAAAAAAAAAAAAAAAAAAAAAAAAACAAAAAACAAAAAAAAAAAAATAAAAAAAAAAAAAAACAAAACAAAACAAAAAAAAAAACTGAAACATGCATTAACATTTGTAAGCATATGAAAAGACCTTAGCTGGGACCAAAAGATGGGAAGAATGAACACATTTACAACAGATGAACTGGCAAAAGCTTGGAAACATCACTTGGATTCAGACCTCTTAATAGACAAACTAGCCGATGATGAATTACTTGAGGTGCTTCCATCTGGTAGACAGTAGTTGATTCCATGAATTCACTTGTAGATTCCTCAGGAACCGAATTTGATAAACTCGCCTTTTGAAATTTGTGATTGACAGAAAGGGCCAAACATAGAATTATGTAAGAAATAGAATCCAAGTTTGCATTGAGGAACACAATAGTACTAAACATGTTGAAGTGTATTAGCCACATCCTCTTGGGTTTCTCATCTTGTACCTTAAAGATATAAACTTAAGGACACGCACAATATCTTCTGAATCTTGACCAGCTTGTAATCACCGGATTCTACCTCATGATCCATTTACTAACGAGAAAACAATAAGCAAGAAACAGGAAATCAGAAAACGCGGGACTTCGATAAAAACTATAGATCGAGGATTTGATTTCGAGACTAGCAACGTCAAGAAATCACGACTAATTAAGGAAATTGATCTTGCAAAATCACATTCCAAGCAGCTAGCTAGCAACGAGTACGTAATAACATATGTAAAGAAAGACCGACACAGCCTAGAAAAACACCAAGCAATGGCAGCATCAACAATTTGTTTACCACCACCTCCTCCTCAAAGTTATTGCTGCAGGTAGTTTGTGGAAGGGAAACTAGGCTCTCAGACAAACTCCAAGCAGTCGTAGTTGTAGTACTTGTAGTATAAGGTTTAAGTCCTTTAACCATAGCTGCCCTTACTACTTCATTACGATGAGGATCACACAAGATGACCTTACAACGCTCCGAAATAATGAAAACCTCACGATCACACAAGAAGAAATTTCCATTAATGCACATCTGAGTCGTCCTTACTCCTTTAGGGTACGGTCCAATTGTGAATTTCTTAGTCCACAAGGAGTCACCACTCGTCACAAATATGTCGAAACAATGGAAACCAGAAGATTGAGGCCGAGACAAAGACAAAGCAAGTGAGCCCATGAAGTCAATAATATTCATGCGATGGCTATGAGGCTGTGCAGCTTGCTTTGCAATGTTATTTCTCCAAACTAGTCTTTAGTTGGGTCAAAACAGAGGATGGTTGGATCGTGCCAGAGGAGGGTTCCATCACGCCCAACTAACCAATACAAAATCCCATTTACTAACAACCCGGGACAAGAACGGAACGCGGCTCTATTCTGCGAGATGAGGCGTTGCATAAGAGATGGGTTGATTTGCTTCCAAGAGTTGGCATTCATGCTCCAAACTTGAACCAAACTGGAATAGGTGTTGTGGATATTGCACTTGCCAATCATGATGAGCTTGTAGTCGCCGGATCTAATATCGTGAGCAAATCCTAGAGCACTTGTGTAGAATTTGATGTGGTTGGATTTCAACATCTGTTCCAGTGGAGGTTTGGGAACCGACAGGTACTTCCTAGTGGCCGGATTATACACCGTCAGGTCAGCGGATTCATTGCAGGACGAGGAGAAGACGAGTAAACCATTGCAGGAACCGACAATTAAGGTGAACATATTCTGATGTGGTATGGAGAGTCGAGAAGTAGAAGGCCATGGCAGGGTATAGACTACACAGCTAAATTCTTTGCTGGCTAAACTCTTCTCCTTCCCGGCGATTATCTTGCTACTACTGTCGGATTGATGACGGCAAAGGAAGTGTTTTTTGATAAAATTGGGGGTTTGATGAGATTGTAACATGATTTGGAGGGAAGCTTACATCGGAGCACGTGCTTCACCGGCAACCTCGTCAAGATCCCCTCTATTACGTCGTCCATCATTAATCAGTTCTACCACCGCTGCTGTAGACGTAGGTCAACTAAATCTCAATCTCTGTCTCTATTATTAGGAGTTTGGAGGTTTCTTAATCGTTTTCCTAAGGGGTTTATTCACTATCCTTTCCAAATGCCAAAACTACCCCTGCAAGCAAAGATTAGGGAGGGGTCTGGTGAGTATGACTTTGTTGCTAGGGTTTGAATTGCGTTAACAGAAGGCTTATGTTCAGAAGTTGCTTGTGTATGATATACTAATATTATATTGGTCATAGTTCTCTTATGTATAGACCTAAGGGTTTAGTCGTAATTATAATCATGTGTACAGACTATTTGTAAGTTACTGAATATTATGCTTCTCTCAATTTTGTATGTATCACAGCTGAAACGAGCCTAGGATTTCAGTCTCGGTTCATCTTGTTTTGGCTTGTTTCTCGTTTTCGTCTCGTGCGCGTAGTAATCCACAGACCGGTGCTGTTTCGACCTTCTTCAATCGTCAAACGTCTACACCATATGTCCTAGTAGACTCTCGGGGTCCCAAAGTTTCATGACAAACGGCCTCTCCAGGATCCCGGACGCGTCGCCCAAAGCTGCTGCTTATGCGCCCCTCCGCCTCTCACGCGCCATACACTCCTTGGCTGGATGTCGCGCTCCCGGCTCCACTTGAGCCGTTTTCCTGAAACAGATTTGCGTCCAGCCACGGCTCATATTCAGCTTACTTCTTCCACGTTTCTCCATGTGGCTCACCGTCAAGTATCTTTGTTGATCCGACATTGAAGCTCAAAAAGAAGATTACGAATCAAACAACTTACAAACAAATTGTCTACACTGTCTACACTCCTATGTTCTGCCTCTGTACTACAGCGTCACAAAGTGGGTTGTCGTTTAGCCAACCAAAGAGATCAGATAACAGGAAAATACAATAGCCTGATGTAGATTGTCTAGTGTTTGGGCATCTACCCAGTTCGCATAAGAATGAGAGACAAGACCAGAAACAAATGACATACATTTATTTACGAAAAAATAGTGTCCGCTGAATGCACCGAATCACGCGTTTTTGAGCACGCATGTGTTCACCCCTGGGATCATGCATATGGGGATATACATGTTGAACAACATAAGAAATATCTAGACTAGTAAAACTGAGATACTTGAGGGCGCCTGCAAGACTGTGATACTGTAATGGATCCTTATATGAAGACCCCGAAGATGCACTCAATTTTTACGTGGTATCAACCGGTGTAGGAGTCGGTGCACACGATGACATTCCTTCTTTCCCAATGATCTCTTCTGCATATTTGTCTTGTGAAAGAAACACTTTTAGAGTTCAACCAAATGTTAGATTTCGATGTTATATGTTTTTTTGTCTCCTATTTTCTTCCGTGAATTCGGACTTAGATTGACATCCTTTATTTTCCTCGTTTGTATACCAGTCTCTCCCTTCATACCCAGTGTTGAAGCTACAGCTTTATACGTCTTGCCCTGCAAGTGCAACAACCCCCATAGAGACTCCTCCATTTGTTATCACACTGCGGGTATTGGGTAGCATCCAACAACTCTCTAATTATGGAAATTTGATCCCAAAGAGGGTGGTGACAATCAGCATTTCTAAACAAATCAACAGAAACCAAAGGATCTGACACCACCATAGCCTGGTAACTATCAAACTCATTCAAAGCCAAGACACCCACCAAAATGGCCCAAATCTAACCCTGCAGCACAGAACCAGTGCTAACTTTTCTTTGCCAACCCCAGAATCATCACTGCCTCAGCACACCACCCAAACAGAGACTGCAGCTACGGTGGTAGCTCAAGTGGTAGAGCGTTGGAAGCCCCTGCATGAGGTCCCGAGTTCAAACCACGACAAAAAACTATTTCTCAAGAAAAAACCCCCCAAACAGAGCCTACACCATTAGCATGAGCACAGTCCACATTTTTTATGACCCACCCAAGAGGGGAACGGGAAGCCCATTTCACACAAGTACAGGTTGAGGCAAGATCATAACATCCATATCATGCCCGAGTCTATTCTGAGAATAAATGAAACCAACCAAATTTGCAGGAAGCTGAAAATACTCTTCACGAACCATTAAATTGTGTCAAAGCCAGCCCAAAAACACAGTAGGCCAATCAAAATGTGAGTTAACACGCCACTGCTCAGCTATATTTCTATCCACCCAATCATTAATCTGCTAATCAAATAAACACTGTCAGTGCTTTACTATATTAAACTTATTCCAAAGGGAAGCAATTCAACCACAATTCCTGACACAACATGGAGAGAAGATTCAAGCTCAGAACAAAAAATAAGACAAGCTCCACAAGAAATGATTCATCTACTATAATTAACCTCTTGAGTAGTCAACCTGTTATGTAACCTCCAAGGTAATTAATCACTAGTTCCTAACTCAAGAGATACCTTTTACTAACAAGTAACAATAAGCAAGAAACTTGCAAGCTCAGAATAACACTAGACGCACGACTTGACAAAAATCATAGATTGAGCATTGAAGGTAACCCAACTAATGTTTACACTTGCAGATTCAAGAAATCAAGCTGATTACGTAATAACGTAAAGTAAAGCAAGACCTACACAGCCTAGAAAAACACCAAGCAGTTTATTAATCACCACCACCACCACCTCCTCCTCCTCCTCCTCCTCCTCCTCCTCCTCCTCCTCATCATCATCATCATCATCATCATCATCATCATCATCATCATCATCATCATTGCTGCAGGTAGTAGTTTGTGGAACTGAAACTAGGCTGTCAGTCAAACTCCAAGCAACTGCACCATAAGATTCAAGTCCTTTAACCTTAGCTTCCTTTACTGCTTCATTACGGTAAGGATCAAACAAGATGATCTTAATATCCTCCACAGGCTCGTTACGGTAGCGTGAAATCCCATACAAGACGAAATTTCCATTGATGCACATTTGTGTTGTCTCTACTCCTATAGGCAAGGGTCCAATTGAGAATTTCTTAGACCATATGGAGCCACTACTCATCACCCATATGTCCAAATAATGTAAACCACGAGAATGATACCGAGACAAAGACAAAGCAAGGTGGCCCATGAAATCAATAACATTAGTGTCATACCTACAATTCTGTGCAGCTTCCATCGGGAAATCGATTTGTCCAAGTCTATCTTTAGTTGGATCGAAAGAGAGTATGGTCGGATCCTTCCAGACAAGGGTTCCATCACGCCCGCTGGAATGTTCTCCACGTATTAACCAATACAAAATCCCATTTACCATCAGCCCATAACAAAAACGGAACGCCGATCTATGCTCAGTGATGAGATGGTGTATAGGAGTACTAGAAGGGCTGATTCGTTTCCAGGAATTAGTCTTCATGCTCCAAACTTGAATCAAACAGGAATAGGTGCCATGAATATAGTGTTTGCCAATCTTGATCAGCTTGTAGTCGTCGGATTTAGCATCGTAAGCAAACCCCAGAGCACTTGAGTAGAATTTGATGTGGTTCGATTTTAAAATCTGTTCCAGTGGAGGCTTGGGGACAGACATGTATGTCCTAGTCGCCGGATTACACACCGTCAGGTTGCCCAATCCGGCGGAAGAGGAGAAAGCAGCTAAACCGTTGCAGGTACCCACAAGTATCGTGAACAAATTAGAAGGTGGTACGGAGAGTTGAGATTCTCCTTCACAAGAAGAAGACGACGTCAGGGTATAGACTATCCAACTAAATTGATTGTCGTCAGTATCCTTCGTCCCAACGATTATCTTACTACAGTCGGATTGTTGACGAAGGTGGTGTTTCTTGACAAAACTCGGAGTTTTGATGAGATTGTAACATGATTTGGAGAGAAGCTCACATCGGAGCACGTGCTTCACCGGCAACCTCGTCAATATCTCCTCTATTACGTCGTCCATAGAGCAATCATATATGGACCAGGATCACACTGTAATCATGCGATATTCCAAGAAAATCAGAAACGGAAATTTGAACTTGAAATCAGTTAAGCAGTAAGTTTAGGGGACAACAAAAACGTAAAACATCCAGGATCCAGTAATACTAACATAGGGTCTTAACAAACTGGATAAATTCAATACATCGTACTATATCTTAAGAGAGAAATGCCCTTTCCACGGGTGAATTCAATCACAAAAACTTTCTTAGCTGAAAAACACGATAATGTCCAGGTAGCTCTTGATTACTATCAAGAGCTCAAGAGCTACCTGGACATTATCTTCGCGCTTTATTGGTAACATGGATTTTATCTTCGAATGGGATCATCGAAGCAAGAATCCAGCGTCATCTTTTGGGCTGAAACCCAATTCAGTACAAGAATTCAGCGACTAAGCCCATGTACATTCCCAACAAGCAATATCCAGGACATGTGTCGAAAAACTAGCGAAGAAATAAATCAAACACAAATTTTAGAAAGCTCCAACAACTGGTGCAACTCTCTGACGATTATTTGGTGTTCAGCCAGGCGAATGTTGTTCGATCTCATGCCAGCAGTTTTAGTTGTGGTTGTGAATGTTACGGTTGCGTTTTGGTATTACCTGCGACGCCGCCAATTAAAGATTTTACATGTACAGTGGGTGCAAATACACCAACGAGCATGCACCAAAAAGACGCCCTATCACAGCAGTTATTATTTCTCCCGATTATTATTCTAATTATTATTATTGTGTGAGGACAAGTGGCTTTCTTCTTATATATCCTCTTCAATGAATGTCATACGGGTTCCTGAATCATTAAGAAGGTTGCTTCGCCCTCAGTTTGATGATGATGCGTGTTTCTTTTCTTACGGGTAAAACATATATGCTTCTAGGGTCTGTATTATTATGTCACTGTGTTACTATCCTGACAGATCGGAACCTGGCAAGCCCTCTTATACGTAATTGAAACCTGGTAAACAAAACCCCTTTCAGAACCCTGTTCTGCTGATGGCACCCCAACCCAATACCTTAAATGATTAACACTGAGGAAGCTTAAATAAAAACACCTCCAATGAAGACCTCTTATAGATCAAAACAGTAACACAGGCCCTTTTCTAAGAGGAATTTACAAAAAAAAATTATACTATATTATTGTACCAATTAGTCAGTACCACTATGTCCCACCTCTTTTGCACCATTTGGACTTTTACCACTATTCACTGGGTCACTTTGACCCGATAATTTGGATAGCAAAATTTTACAACTTTTAGATAAATTTTTCGAAGTGTTGTAGAATAAAAAAAATATCGAAAAACTGTATCATTTTGCTATCCAAATCACCGGGTCAAAGTGACCCAGTTACGGGTGAAAAAATCCAAATGGTTCATTTCAGCTGGGACGGAGTGGTATTCAACTACACTTGCTGTATTTCTTTAAGAGCACCCCGAGGAATTTCATACCTATAAAAATCCAGATCCCAAGCCTAGTCCTTCCTCTACTTTAGTGAGATTCCAGACAACCAAATTAATTTGGGTCTGTCTAGAGTACGTCCCAGGGGGCTCGCTGCAATTTTTTTTGCGGTGGGCCCCCCCCACTACCGGACAAAAAACACGGAAAATCATGGGGTGGTGACCGGTTCTAGCAGGTCACCACCCCCAGTGGATAAAAACGCACAGATTTGGATAAAACTGCAAAGAAACTGATGCAGCATTTTCCAGAATTCACATCAGTGGATAAAAACGCAAAGAACCGGATAACACAGTAAATGATCAGACAAAAAAGGTCAAATAACGGATAAAAATGTCAAGGTACTTAACTAAAACATTCACACAGTTAATGTAATCCCTAGAATAAATCAGTCCAGTCATTCCCAACACGTCTTGAAGAGTTTTGGTCACCCATTCCCTCGGACCAGTTGTATTCGCAGTTGGAAATCATAGTTTGTTGCGACGCTTGCGATTGAGATTGGCCGACATCTTGACCGGAAACACCAACTGGAGGATTCGGGCATGTAGTTCGATTGTGTCCGTATTCTTGGCATCTCCCGCACTTCTTTCGAACATTTTTGGAGCTCCCTTTTAGTTTTGTATCACCTTTGGATGGAGGCATTACGTGGGCGTACTCTTGTGAGTTGACATTAACCACGGGCTCTTCACCATTTTCTTGCTTCAAAATAATGTCCTTGAGACCCCGTATCATCAAGTCAACATGTTTTTGCCAATAGTCGTAAGTCTCTTGTGATGTTCCACCCATGTCACTAATCATCTCCATTCGTCCCTTCATGCAACCCCGACGAAATGCCTGGGTTTTTGGATCGTCACACCGTCTTATTTTTGGCTCCTGCATGGCTGGATCATTCTTGTAGAAGTCACTATCCGTCTTCTGCCATCGTTTCGATAACAAGTTTTCCGGAATGAATTGTACTCCTTTATGAAAGAGCACAAAAATAATGTGGCCACAAACCATATGTGATGACTCAAACCTCTTGCAGGAACAGTAGAGCATGTTATTATCACGTTGACAGAAAACAGTGTGCTGCCAGGAAAAAGATCAAAGCTTTCAGATATTTTATTTGACAGGTTAGATAGAAGTTATGAACATATAGATAAGAATGAAAGTACTGGAAAGAACTGTGCTGTATAATAAGGACATCAGATATTTCAATTGACAAGCTAGATCGATACCTATACATTACAGATAACAGTTTAAAGCAGTCATAAGAGATAGTGTATCATGTGAACTTACTAGAGATGCCCTTGCCTTCTCCCTTGTGACATAGATTGCATCCATGTCATATTCAGGTATTTCTTCAACACCAATAGCTTTGTATTGACTTGCCTTCCTGGCTTGCTCCCTGAACTTCGCAAACACAGCCCTAGTGTAGAACATGGCCGCATGCTCTTCAAGTAGCTTAAATTGGCTTGTTAGGACAGGAAGTGATTGGTCAGAAGTACAATGTTGGCCTCGCTCGTTCTCACGAAGCTTCTCGATACCCCGCATGATTCCCTTAATAAGATCGAGGAGATTGTTCTTGCAGTTCAAATATTGTTTGAAAAATTTGTTGATACTCTCACACCTTTGTGTAGTTGTCTGACCGGCGAAAAAAAATTCCTTGAGAAAAGCCTCTGCCCATAAGTTGCGCGTCATGTAGGCACCCGTTACCCACCGCTTGTTCGCAATACCCCACTTGTCTACCATGTATTGCCAATCATCGTTCCATTGGTTAACGTCGGATCTCTTGCTCAAGCATTTTCGAAAGTCCTTCATAAATTCTGACCCCAACTTTAGGGTTCCTTCGGCATTGCGACATAGATGCCATGCACACAAACGATGCTTCGCTAGTGGAAGAACTTCCGCAATAGCGGCTTTCATTGCCAAGTCTCCATCGGTTATGACTGATATGGGTACCTTGTTATCCATTGCTTCTAGGAAGCAATTTAATACCCATTTGTACGATTCCGTGGTCTCATCTTGTAGAACTGCAACTGCGAAAACGCACGTCTGAAAGTGATTGTTAACACCGGAGAGTATGACAAGAGGCTTTAGGTACATGTTGGTTTTGTAGGTGGAGTCAAGCACCAAAACATCTCCAAACCTTACATAATCTCGTTTGCATCTCTCGTCACGCCAGAAAATGCTTTGTAACTGTTGATTTTCACCCAACTGGAAACTGAAAAGAAAAGATATTTGTTTCAGGAATCTGGATAGAATCTATAAGCAGGTAGACAATTATTGTAAACCAACATGAAACAGTATTGTAATTTGATATATCAGATAGAAATCTAAGGCAAATAGAAAATAACGACAAACAAAACGACAGTATTTCAAACAATACCTTTTGAATACACCCCCGTGGGTATGCTCAAGGGTGTCAATGTATTGCAAGGCCAGCTGCCCATCTCCAGAGTTAGAGTAAGCCTTTCTCAATGACTGTAACTTGTTGTACAGGTCTTTGACAGTGTAACCAACTTTGGCGTAACCACCGGCTTGTGAGACCATTAATTGGAATGCTTCACAAGTTCTTATACCAACTTCCCTTAGTGAAATAACGTGTTCCAAATCATGTTGACTGACCTTCCTATGACACCTAAGCTTGTGTGTTACTTTGGGGTCCGCTAGGGGATGCGAGTGCTCAGAAGTGACTTGCTTTACACGAAACTGTTCGTTCGGGGTAGATCGAGCAATACGAATTCGTGCTGGACAGTCACATCTAGTGTCATCCTTATGCTCTCTCTTCCTCTCAGGCCTTAAGTAGCACTTCTTTAATCGATGGCCTTGTCGGGCACATACGAAGATTCTTGACTTGATTTGTTGTCCGTATTTGTCGAAACACCTACGGTTATCCCTCCGAATGCCGAATCCATTTACAAATGCATACAAAAGGTACCAATCGTACGCCTCTTCTTCACTATTGAACCTCTTCTCCATGATTTGTTCTTCGGAGAGTGATCCCTCTGAAACAAGAAGCACATTTTTAAGTAACTAGTGCACTACATCATACTCTTAATCAAAAAACATCCAATAATATATCTTACCGTTCACTATGTCATTATCGTGTATGACATTGGAGAAATCTGCGTCATCATCAGTGGGAGGAGGCTCATTGAGATCAAACTTCCTCTTAGGAGATGCATTCACCTCTGCTTCCACGTTGTTTGAAATACCATCTGGAAAGTTGCCACTGTTTTCTGGAAAGTAAGAGCTATTATCTGCAGGAACATGTAACCCAAACACAACACTATTTTCCTCCATTGTTTTGGAGGAGAATGCAGAGAGTTGCAGTTAGAAATGAGAGTTGTTTGTTCAGTTCAAACTGATAATTCAGAATGCAAAGAGTTGGATGATTATTATCATTGGAAATGACATTAGCATTGGAAACAACATAAATCTTTAATGTTGCGGCTCAAGGCCTGATAGTTATCATTAGCACGCCCAAATTAATGCTCTCCAGTAAATAATGAAGAAGAAATACATATGAAACATTGAATTCTGTTCTGACAGACATTGTGACTTTTTGGATAGAAACACAAAACAGATAGAATGCAGATTAAGCGTATTTGAAATTTTTAACCCTAACCCCTAAACCCTAAACCCTAAACCCTAAACCCTAAACCCTAAACCCTTCTGGATAAAAATGTAAAGCATACAAATCCGATAACTGTCTCGGATAAAAATACAAAGCAACTGGATTGGGGGTATAATTGTCTTTCTCCATGACATGTCTCGTCTGCTGCAAAAAAGTAACTGCTAGTGAAACCTACCTCCACCATTGATGGCAGTTGGGTTCCCAATTTAGTCATCATCTCAACTAGTCAATTCAATTCAAATTTTTGATTTGAATCTCTCACATCAAACTCTCAAACTCTCTCTTCAACTTCTGCAACCACCACATACTTCTCTCTCTCATCCAAACTCTCATCTTCTCTACTTTCTTCTGCAATTTCACAATGGATCCCATTGATGAATCCGTTTCTCCTTCAAAAATCACAATGGATGTTTGTGATGAAGTGAACAAGTCCATTACAATGGATGTTGAAGAAAGTGGGCATGTCTCTGAAACTACAGAGGTTCCTCCGGCGACCACCGAAGCCCAAAATGAAGAGGAAATCGATGCAACTCCGGAGACCTCCATACCGGAGAGTAAAGATGAAAACCCAGATCTAACTGCAAATCCGACTGTAGATACTTCAAGCGCTGTAGAAACAGAAGAAATCGAAGAGACAATCGGAGTACCAGATAACAACAAAGAGCAGGAAGACATCATCCAAGGCGTGGAAGAAACTGAAGAGACTCAAAAACCAGTGGATCAAATTGATGAAACTCAGGACAGAGGCGTGGAAGAAACTGAAGAGATTCAAAAACCAGTGGATCAAATTGATGAAACTCAAGACACAACCGGTGCACTAGCCACAGGTATTCCAACTTCTGAACTTGCTTTGTGTGTTTTTGATGGATTGAAACCCACCGGTGACCAATTACCGCCGAATTTAGGGTCTGGAGAAGGTGATAATGTGGAGAAACCCACCGAAGAAGGTAGCCGCAAAAGCCCTAGACTGAAGAGAAGGCTGGACTTCAACAAAGAACAAGTGAAACCAAAGAGGAAACAGAGAAAGCAAGCAAAACCAACCAGGGTAGTAATACAACAGACAGAAACCAAGAAAACAGAGAAGAAGAGGAAGGAAACAGAGAAGAAGAGGAAGGAAACAGAGAAGAAGAGGAAGGAAAGAGACCCAAGCCCACATGAGGATATTGACCACACTGAAGAGGTTGCTCTGGAACTGTACATGTGAGTTATTTCATATCCGTTCAAAGTTTCTGTCTGAAAGTTATGAATTATTGTCTAGATCGTTCGAAATTCTATCCACCTTATGTATCCTGTTTGGTTGGTCCAATTGTGAATACTTTAGATCTATAATATTCTCAAAGCATACTAAAAAGTTTACATTTATATCCAACATTTGTATCCTGTTTGGTTGGTCCAATTCTGCACACTGTAGCTCTATAGTCTTCTCAGAGCATACTACATATTTTACATTTCTATCCATCATTTGTATCCTTCAAACAATTCATCGTCTGTTTTAAACTGTGTTCTATGAGTTTTACTAGGAAGTTGTTTGTGCAGCCAAAGTAGGAAACACAATTATAAACTGAGGAAGGATGGACAGCCGAACAAGAGTCAAAGAAATTCAATGATTCGGGAATGGAATGTAATGGATGAGTATGCAAAGCAAGAATGGGTGGAAGAGGCTGAAAGAAAGATGCAAGAGGATGCAGCATCCACTGGGACAGAAAGTGGTGATGACTTCAGGGTGGAACCAAGATCCACTTCAAAACAAAAGGAACATGAGGATGCTGAGTACAATGAGGCAGTAGCACCACCACAAGAAACAGCACCACAAAAGGAAACTGTGCCACAAAGAGAAACAGCACCACAACAAGAATCATCTACTGGAGCTACTAGAGCATTCATCCGATTTCGGTGAGTTCCACTTCTATCCACAACCTAGATTGTTTTAAGTATTGTGCTTTAAGTTGTTGTTTGACAGTGTGGCTTGAATGTATTAGATTTCTATCTGAATTACAAACATATCTTTCCATCTCTGAACTTGTTTTAAACTGTCTTGAAGGCTTTAAGTTGTTGTTTGACAGTGTGACTTGAATGTATTAGATTTCTATCTGAATTACAAACATATCTTTCCATCTCTGAACTTGTTTTAAACTGTCTTGAAGGCTTTAAGTTGTTGTTTGACAGTGTGTTTTGAATGTATTAGATTTCTATCTGAATTAGAAACATATCTTTCTATCTCTGAACTTGTTTTAAACTGTCTTGAAGGCTTTAAGTTGTTGTTTGACAATGTGATTTGAATGTATTAGATTTCTATCTGAATTAGAAACATATCTTTCTATCTCTGAACTTGTTTTAAACTGTCTTGAAGGATGGAGAGGATTGAATACTACAAGAATGTTGAGGGTATTGATTCAATTACAAAAGACATTACAGACAAGATGAGGGAAGACTGGTTTTCCATGACTGAGGACCAAAGGGACATATACGTTAAAGAAGCAGGTCAAGAGAGGAAGAGAAGAGAAATTTTAGAGGAGCAAGGAGTTCTACAGGCGAAGCCAAAGAGAGTTTCAAAAAAGGCAAGAGTGGTAGAAAGGTTGAAGGAGAGGGAAGTTGTGGCAAAAGAAGGACATAAAAAGAAGGGTGGGAAAAAAGAGAGGTGGCAGAGTTATATGTCCCTTCCAAAGATTCGCGATCTCTACCATGGAATGACTGATGAGCAGAAGGAATGGATTGAGAAGATAGGACTTGGGGGGCTAAGGCATTTGGACATTTTGTATACACCTGAACCTTTCAACGCTTTCATATACGATGCATACGACCCTGCCACACAATCTATCTCTGCCCATGGTCGGGAGTACAGAATCACGGATGAGACAGTTGGCTGGTTGCTTGGGGTGAGTACCACAGGGGAAATTCTTGAAAAAGAGGAATCCGATGTGATTTCAAAGAAGTTGGCCCGTGAGCTTGACCTCACTAAGGCATGCACAAATGTCACTGACTACTTTCCCTGGTTCCTGAAAGATGAGAATAAGATACTAAGTGATGAGTGGAAGAGGAGGGCAGTGGTGTTCATTTTGGCATGTTTTGGGATGCCCAACACAAGACTCGGAGTCAGAAACACACTGGTTCAGTATGTCATGGATCTGGAGAGGCTGGAAAATGTTAACTGGGCAGGTACTTGGCTCCAGTTCCTTAAAGCTCAGCACACTCCGGTGAAATTGAAGGAGGCAATCCGAGGGGCTGGTTGCTTGTTGATACCAATGGTAACTGTCCATTTTACTTGTACATCTGTCTGTTTATAATATCTATCCAAATGTATAACAAATCTGTTTGCATGTGCAGATGGTGTACTTGGAGAAGTTCGTTCCAAAGCACCACAAACACCCTAAAGGATGTGAAGATGCAGAGATAAGGCCTAGACTGAAGCTATGGGACACTGACAACCTGAATTCCAGATGGAAGTTTGTACAAAAGTACATGAGTACAGTAAGACCTGTTACTATATCAATCTACTCCATGTGGTTTAAAGTTCTATCTGAAAATACATATCTGATATCCCTGTTTTTTTGAACAATGCAGCTGGAGTTGCTTCCACTACCACACAACAAAGATGATTTCAAACCTGATTTCAGCAAAAAAGAGCAGTGGGATGAGGTCATGTTAATGGTCAATGAACAAATTGGAAGCGTTGTCGAACAGGCCGTGCAGAGGGTACTAGAGAAGAGGTTGGGTAAGCAAATGCAGTATGCAGAGGAGGAAGAAGAACATGAAGAGGAGGAACAACAAAATGATGGAAATTCAAGAGAGGGCAGACAACAAGAATCCGAAGGCCACGCCGAAATTGACCCAGAAGAGCCACAACAGCACAGTACTGTAGATACCACAGCTACAAGTCCATTCAAACCTGTAGAAGTTTCAGAAGAGAACACATCAATGGTTTGCAACAATTTGATAAGCTATATGTCTATCCATCTAATGTGTCATACTGTCATGTTTTGATTTCTATCCATATGTTTCTTATTGCAGGCAGCATCCAACAAGCTTCCACCCAAGTCTCCAATACAAGTATCTTCAACTCCCACCATGCCTGGTCATCCATCACCAAAGGTTTTCCCACCCATCAGGCCTGCTCATGGATCACCTAAGGTGCCAGCTCCTCCCATCGGAAAGAATACTGTCAGTCCATCGAACAGAGGAGGGAGAGGGAGAGGGAGAGGTAGAGGAAGAGGAAGAGGAGGGGAGAGGGAAACAGTAAAGGGCCCAAAGACAACCTCGGAGAGAGTACGGATGCAGGGCACGTTTGATGTTGTGCTGCCAATCATGCCGGAAGTAGAAGACTGCTGGTTGCATTTCTACATTAGCCGTCAGGCTGTTGAGGGCATGAATGAGAAGCCGGAACTAAGGACTCCATTTCAATAGTAAGTACCCTTTCCCTACATTAAAATGTTTGTGATTGATCAATCTCATTGTTTATTTATAAATGGAATGGCTCATCGTTTATTAAATGGAACGTACCCTTTCTCTACAGTAACGAAATTGTTAATATAAATGGAGTGGCTAGTATAGCATGGGATTATTCATGGCAGCTGGAGGCTCCTACCTTCTTAGGAGATACGGTAAATGAATAAATAATCTTTACTTTATGTTCTATTTTCAAAACGAATGTTATGTTGTAAAATTAGAACGTTAACAGAACTGTTTGATTGTTTTAAAATTTTATCCAAAATTGTATCCATTCAATCTGCAGATGATCGACTGCATGTCCCACATCCTCCACCTCCGAGAGAAATTTAGGACTGATGAGGAAAAGAAGATATGGTTCTTTCCATGCATGTATGCTGTAAGTAATTAAAACACTGGAATCATTGCACTTAATTTCGTCGTTGATTGATCAATACTACATTTCTTTAATGCGGTCATTTTCATGCACAGCCATTGGGTCAGAAGAATGCAAATGGTGGGATAAATCCGATATACATGGGGGACATGAACTCAATGTCTATGGTAAGCGTTACGTCCTAGTCCTCCAAGTGTCAGTAAGAAGGGCATTTTTGACTTGGTTTGTTCTTTGGCTTATGTACAGGTTTCTATTCCCCTCAACATCCACGACACGCATTACTTTCTCATGGTATTGCACTTTATTGAGCAAAAAGTGTACATCCTTGATCCGATGTCGAGGTACATTTACCTACCGGATGCCATTCGTGAGAAGCTTGTACAAATGCACACAAATTTCAGCATATCCCTGCCAGAATATAGAGATGTTCATGACATCAGAAAGTGGGAGATTGTTTGGACAAAGCCTGACATTCCAAGGCAACGTAACAAGTAATGTCTTCATACTAATACTTCAATCTATGTTGTTTACATTTTTATCCAATTGTTCTGTAATGCTACTTACTTTCCTTTTTCCAGCCATGACTGTGGAGCGTACGTGTGCTTCTACATGGCAAATCTGAGGGAGCTGATCCCAGACCCTGTTCGGAGGATAAAGATCAATGAAAAATACATAAGAATCTGGCTCGCCAATGAAATTGGCCGTTCCGAGTTCAACGACCTCCGACGGGACCTTCTTGATGCTGTGGACAGATTCAAGTATGAGGAAAACAATGAGGACTTATTTGCCAGAAAGTACATGGACATACCTACGGTCTATTCAGCCTTTAAGAATCGTTACTTTTGAGTAGTCCATGACAAATATGTGATTTGGTGTTGTTTTGAAAACAATTTAACTTATGTCTGTTTGTTTGAGAATGTTGACAATGAGGGTGGTGAATCTTTCTGGGGATGTAACAGTTGTGTGATTGAGGTTCCAAAAACTCTATTTTTGTTCATGTCAACTACATTGTATGCTACCTGTTTCTAAATCTCGTCTGTATGTTTTGGATTGTTATCTGCATTTTTTGTTTATGTTTGTTTGTTTGACATAAATAAAGCCTGTGTGTTTTGGATTTTTACCTGTTTATGTATGTTTTTTTGACAATGAGGGTGGTGACTCTTTCTGTGGCTGTAATAGTTGTGTGGTTGTGGTTTCAAAACCATGAACTTAACTATTTTTGTTCATGTGAACTACATTACAGTCTACCTGTTCATAAATATTATCTGTGTGTTTTGGATTTCTATCTACATTTTGGTCAAATCTGTTTCCCAGTCGTGACCACATTCACTGATTCCTTTACTTTGTTAATCAGCATATACTTTGGTAACAGTGTAGTCAAACCTGTATTTATGAACCCTTTACTCCACATTTATGTCCAACAACAAACCACCCTTCCCTTCTCCTACTTATGCACCCAACCACTCTTGCACAAGCACACCTGCCATTTGCTCTCCACCATCTTCTCCTCCTCCAAATATCCCCAAATTCTCATCACCACCATGTCACATACCTCATTCAGCTCCTCCTCTAACCAATACCGTCGTAACCCCGAGTATGGACCAAGGTATTGTAACTGTGGAAGGATACGAGTGATGAGAAGAGCTGGTCCTAACACAAAGAACTCAGGTCGAGATTTCTACCGGTGCCCACTGCCTCAGGGGTCTCAATGTAGTTACTTTGTATGGGCGGACGAAGAACCGCCATGCTTTTGCGAGGAGACAATGCAACGATGGTCCAGAATTATTGAAACAACAAGACGAATGAGGTCTGAAAATCAAGAAATGCTAAGGAGACAAAGGATATCGCACACATGCATCATCGTTCTTGCATTTGCGTTACTTTTCGCAATAATTGTTATTTTTTTTAAGTGAAATGACAGTTGGATGGTGTGCTTCTGTCCACTTTTATGTTTCACAAGTCATGTATCTTCCCTTTAAACCTCCAGTGCTTGCAAATCTGCTGTAATAGCTCAGTTGTAGTGCGTTGTTTGCGTTTCTATCTGGTTTGTTTAAGTTTTATCCGATTCTAATCATTTCTGTCCATTTTTAATTATTTCTATCTGTAGTTTTATCTCCATCTTTACAGTTTTATCCATTTCTTTACATTTCTATCCAAAATCCTGATGGCGGCGCCCTGGGGTCCATTTTTTTGTCTTTTTGCGGGTAAAACCGTAATTACCGGCAAGAACCGGCTGAGCCGGTTTCTTCCGCGTGGGGCCAGGACGTACTGTAGCCTCCGCGAATTAATTTACATAATCACAGAACTAAAAAAACCTTCACTGAAAAAATGAAAAAGGTCAAAATTTCCCTTTACTACATACAGAAAGCGGAGACATACCTATATGGGGGTAGAGCTAGGGTTTAAAGTAGCCACCCACTCAGCCCTTGAATTCATCCAAATAGAACACATCTGAAACCCTAATTCCATTGTACCAATAATGAAGCGGAAAAACAAAGAGGGCTAAGGATAGCTAATTACTTACCTCAGCCGGCAGAAGACATCGTCGGCAGCAAAACACCTCCCCCACCAACAGCGACTTATCAAGAAGCTCGACAGAAGGGAAAGCGAGAGGGAAGAAGGGAAAGAGTGAAGAAGCTCGACAGAAGTTTAGGAAGCAAAGACAACTGTAGGAAGATCGATTCAGGTGAAAGAGGAAAGTGTGAAATTTGGGTAAAAGACAATTCCTCCCCTTGAGTATGGGTTAAATATAAATAAACCTCTCTTATTAGGATAAATATAATTACCCCTCCCCATGTAAGAGACAAATTACCCCTTGTCAGTCGATGGAGGGTCGACAGATACCATCCTCTGCAACAATCAGTTAGTATAGGAGTGTAAATTGACTTTTTTATGACCATTTTGTCCCTATTTGTATTTTTTTTTTAATTTCGTTCATGTTCTTGGCCATCGTTCTTGGTGTTCTTGGTCACCACCACCAACAACAACAACAAAGAAAAAATCTGAACAAGTGGCTTGGATCTTTAATTGAAAACAGACAAAAACTATTGCACCTGTCATTGGTGCAAAACTAATTGCCCTGACAGAAAAGTAACAATTTCTCAACACCTAAATTCAATATATCAAACCATTCTGCACCATGACCATTGGCCTTGCCTCCTCCTCCAACTCCGACGCCGCCACCATCAATTCCCTTCGCACATATCTGCAACCACTCACAGCCACCGCACTCATTGGTCGGGACTGGAAACAGCTTTCGAAGACGACGGTAGATCCGAAGACAGCGACGAACTGGAGGACGAAATCAAATGTTTTGTGGCGGCTAGGTGCGGCGGCGACGCTTTGTGGCTGTGGGGGAGTTGAAATGAAGAAGAGGGACATATAAAGAGAGGTTGCTAGGGTTTGTTATTGAGGAACAAGAAGAATAATGGGAGGAGAAAAAAATGTATTTATGGTGTGTCATATTTTTCAATGTTCGGGTAAATATGTCTTTTGCCCCTTCGTTAGCCTGTGTCATTACCTCCATGGGAAGATAATGGTATTTGTCCAACATGAAGGGTGTATTTGTATTTAAGCCAACTCGATGAGTGGAAATTATATTTTACCCATGAAATGTTGGTAAGATGATTTTTTGGCGCCAATTTTTTTTGTGAAATTTCATTTATCCCCTTAAAAGTTTAGCCAAATCTTTAGTTCCCTCCAAAATTTTCATCCCCCCATCCCTACATTAAGTCAGATTTTCAGCTCCTGCCAAAATTTCAATGTTTTGTCTTCTGGATCGACATACCACACTGTTGTATGTCGTTTATAATTGTGCATTTCAGAATAAATACCGTTTTTCAACAACGAAATAAAAAAAAATCAAATTGCTGAATGCCAAAAAAAACTGTTTTTCCTGCTAATATATAACAACTAGAAAACAGATAACTGTGCTGAAATTGGTCGTTGAAAGCCAGAATTATTGCAGAGTTACCCTCTGACAAATAAGAAATTTTGAACAGACCTAGCACGCGCTAGCCAATACAAAATCCTATTGACCAACAACCCAAAATAAGAACTGAAAGGGTAAACTCCTACTTGTAGTAATAAGTAAGAAACATGCAATCTCGCAATATTATGCTTTCACAGATTTTTCTAGTTTGTAGTCACCGATTTCTACCTAAAATATATACTTTTTTACTAAGAAGTAAGTAACAAACTAACAATTAGCATGAAACACTCATTCTCAAAATGTTACGGGACAGACTTGATAAAAATTAAAATTTTCGATATGAGTTTGAAGTAACAACTCGTGAATTTCTACAGGATTAGAAAGCAAATTCAAGAAATCACAGCTGAATATATAAAGAAATCCGATCTAGCGAAAACACACTCAAGCAGCTACCTAACAGCGAGTAATATCACGTGTCAAGTAGCTACTGCGACAATCTGATAGCTAACTATTGCAGAAGGTAGTGTGTGGAACAAACAAGGCTCTCAGTCAGATTCCAAGCATTACTAGTACCATAAGGTTGAAGTTCTTTAATCGTACCTTCCACTACTTCATTACGATGAGGATCAAACAAGATAATCTTACAATCCACCACGGACATTGACCTGGAACGGCGACAAACAATCCGATACAAGACGAAATTGCCATTTACACATATTTGAGTCGTCCTTAGTCCTGTAGGGAAGGATCCCACTGAGAATCGCTTAGTCCATATATTTGAGCCACCGGCCATGACCCATATGTCGAACAATATCTGAGTATCAAAATCCTGAGATATGAACTCTTTTTGCAAAGACAATGCAAGGGAGCCCATGAAATTAGTAATATTAGTGTAATAGCCATTGCTAAGCCGTGCAACATCTTTCGGCAGCGCAATTTCACCGAAGGTGCTGTCAGTGGGGTCAAAAGAGAGGATGGTTTTATCACCTTGTGCTAGCCAATACTAATAGCGTAGCTTAATTTATAACGTAGCTTAATTATAGGGTCTTGATATGTAATTAAGTTTGTTTGTTTTGAGTATATATTACCGATCAATAAAGAAGTCCGGAGGAGGACAATTTCACAATCTTACATGGTATCAGAGCCCTAGCTCTCCTTCATCGTCTTCTCCACCCCTTCTCACGTGTGACTGCGATCGCCTACCTCCCTCGACGATCTGCTCACTGTCTCTTTCTCCACCTACCAGGCGGCGCTAAGGACTGTTTTTGTTCTCCTGTTCGGCTTTGTTGTCTCCTCTCTGCTAGAACGAACGCCAGCATCAATCAGCGGCACAGCAAGACCCAATCTCAAGTTTAGTTTTCTCTTCGGATCGATTGGCCGCCGTAATCTTCTCCTCGGCACCATCGCTTGCTTCCCATCACCAATCTCAGCCAGCAACAAACCTTCATTGGCTGCCCTTCGGTATTGCGGCGTTCACATCTCACAACTCTCAAGCCACAAATTGACTTTTTCAGTACCCCTCTGTTGCCGCACTCACCTAGTCGGCATAGCAATTGGCACATGTGCAGTACAATAATTGAGGGTTTGATTTAGTTGCCCACAAGAGAATTAATATTCTATTATTAATTTCATATCTTGGCCAATTATTAGTTGAATTTTCTTTGAGCTCCATTTGTTTGTTGGGCTACTCAATGGCTACTAACAAAATTGAACCATCGACTGCATTCAAGGGACAGCGCAACCCCGTGTCACAGGGTGGCTACAGTTACGGTGGCCGACGCCAATATTCAAGGAAAGGGCGTGGTCGTTCTCAGCAATACACTGCGCCACCGGCCTCTCCTCACGGCAGTTGGGTGTGGTGTCCCGCCTCTTCATCTCCGGTTGCCCCAGCATGCTTATATCCCGCAGCGAATGACTGGGCACAGACCGAAACCTCCCATCCTGCATCTATGTCAGGCATTCTTGGTTCAGTACCTACCCAGCGTCCACAAGCTCTTGCTGCCACTGCGGGTTCGTCTCCCTCTGTTACTGCATTGAGTTCGGAACTTGCGGGCATGACATTTAATGCTCCGAATAATACTTGGTACATGGATTCTGGGGCCTCATCTCATATCACATCTCAGACAGGTACTCTCTCCTCTGTCTCATCAAGTTCTCCAATTTCTAATATGATGGTTGGTAATGGGATGCAAATTCCAGTGTGCGGTTCTGGTCAGCAGACTATTACTACCCTAGCCCGTCCCCTACACCTCAAAAATGTCCTTCTTGCTCCAAACATCATTAAGAATCTTGTCTCTGTCCGCCAGTTCACCATTGATAATAATGTCTCTATTGAGTTTGACCCGACGGGTTTTTCTGTGAAGGAACTTCACTCGGGGACTCTTTTACTTAGGAGCAATAGTTCGGGGGACCTCTATCCTCTTATTTCCACCCCGTCCCCCTCTCCAGCCCAGTCTCTTGCCATTCTTCCAGCCCCAGTGTGGCACAACCGTCTTGGACATCCTGGTGGCCATGTCTTAGATCAACTTAGCTCTAGCCACTTCATTTCGTGTACTAAAACTGAGCAGACCGAATTGTGCCATGCATGCCAACTCGGCAAACATGTTAGACTTCCCTTTACCCCTTCACAATCTTGTACTGTGGCTCCGTTTGACATTATTCATAGTGATATTTGGACATCCCCTGTTGCTAGCAAATCTAATTTCAAGTATTATCTTCTCTTACTTGATGATTACTCGCATTTTCTATGGGGTTTTCCTTTAAAACTCAAATCGGATGCTTTCACTCACTTCAAACAATTCCACACATATGTGCATACCCAATTTTCACGTGACATCAAGAGTTTTCAATGCGACATTGGGGGGGAATTTGATAACTCTGTGTTTCATGAGTTCGCCAAGTCCAGCGGCATTGTTTTTCGATTTGCTTGTCCGCAAACGTCTCCTCAAAACGGCAAGGCCGAACGTATGATACGTCGTATCAATGACATATCTCGTACCCTTCTCTCTCAGGCCTCCATGTCTCCTCGCTTCTGGGTTGAGTCTGTTCTCACTGCTGTCTCTCCCCACAAGCTTGCCCCTCGGTCCACTCGATGTGTGTTTCTCGGTTACCCTTCCAACTATCGTGGTTATCGGTGTCTCGACATCTCTACTGGTCGCATTCACATCTCTCGACATGTCACGTTTGATGAGCATGTCTTCCCGTTTGCCACACCGGGTTCCGTGTCACTTCCCGGGCATACTGTCTCTGACCCTGACGATGGTATTCCTCCTATAGATCTATCCGGTCATACTCACAACCCCTCTGCTCCCTCTCGGCTAACCCCACCCTTCCCCCTTCACTACACTCTCCGTCCGGCTGTACCTCCTCCTGCTGCATCGACACCAGCTCATCCTCCTAACCCACCGGCTCCACCCCTCTCTCCTCAGATGAGAACCCGAGCCAAGCACGGTGTCCATAAACCCATCTCCCGTCTCACCCTTCATGCTCAATCTCCCTCTACTTTGTCTCCCTTGCCCAAATCCCATGTGTCTGCCCTTTCAAACCCACACTGGAAAGCTGCAATGGATGATGAGTTTGAGGCCATGATCACGAATCAGACTTGGGAGTTGGTTCCTCGCCCGTCTGGGGCGAACATTCTTCGGGCCCTTTGGTTATTTCGTCACAAGTTTCGGGCTGATGGTACTCTTCAGCGGTACAAGGCTCGTCTAGTGGCAAATGGCAAGTCTCAGTTAGTGGGGGTTGATTGTGATGAGACTTTTAGCGCTGTGGTTAAACCGGCCACCATCCGCACTGTTCTCACTATTGCCGTCTCGCATGCTTGGCCCATTCGTCAGTTGGATGTCAAGAATGCGTTCCTACATGGTGATCTCAATGAGGTTGTGTATATGCATCAGCCACCGGGCTATCGGGATCTCCGTCATCCGTATCATGTCTGCTGATTACGTAAGTCCCTGTATGGGCTGAAGCAGGCACCTCGTGCGTGGTTTCAGCGCTTTGCTACTTTTCTCACCGGCTCTGTGGGATTCTCCAGTTGTAGATGTGATGAGTCTCTATTTGTCTACAGTCAGGGATCAAATATTGTCTACCTCCTCCTCTACGTTGACGATATCATCATTACAGGGTCCTCTCCTACAGTTGTGCAGCGGGTTATCTCTCAGCTTTCGACCGAGTTTGCTATGACCGATCTTGGACCTCTACATCATTTTCTGGGCATTGCTGTCACTCGGACTGCTTCTAGTATGGTTCTCTCACAGCGTCAGTATGCCTCTGAGATTCTGCAGCGTGCATCGATGGTGGGTTGTAAGCCCGTTAGCACTCCGATTGAGACTGGCTCCAAACTCATTGCGGGTTCCGGACCTTCGGTTGATGATCCCACACTCTACCGCAGCTTAGCAGGTGCGCTTCAGTACCTAACCTTCACTCGTCCGGACATCTCTTATGCTGTTCAGCAGATTTGCCTCTTCATGCATGATCCTCGGGAGCATCATTTGCGCGCTTTGAAACGCGTGCTTCGCTATGTGGGTGGCACTCTTGATCTCGGGTTTCACATCTCGGCTACTGCCTCTACGGGTCTCACGGCATACACGGATGCTGATTGGGCAGGCTGCCCGGACACGCGTCGCTCCACCTCTGGTTTTTGCACTTTCTTTGGAGACAACCTTCTTAGCTGGTCGTCCAAACGACAAGCCACCGTCTCTCCACCCCTTCTCACGTGTGACTGCGATCGCCTACCTCCCTCGACGATCTGCTCACTGTCTCTTTCTCCACCTACCAGGCGGCGCTAAGGACTGTTTTTGTTCTCCTGTTCGGCTTTGTTGTCTCTTCTCTGCTAGAACGAACGCCAGCATCAATCAGCGGCACAGCAAGACCCAATCTCCAGTTTAAGTTACGTAATTATAGGGTCTTGATATGTAATTAAGTTACGTTATAAATTAAGCTACGCTATTAAATACAAAATCCTATTGACCAACAACCCAAAAAAAGAACTGAAGCATTTCAATACTGTCGTTCTTGCAGTCTTTGACTTCTCTCTGAATCTTTTGTATTCTTTATCTCTTAACACAAAGCACAATGAAGATTGCATACAAGTTGAAGTGCAAAAGATTCAACACGCTAGAGCGAGCAATGAGGAAGAACATGAAGCAGCAGTGAGAAATACGAGTTTGTGGCAAAAAACTGAAGCTTGCATTAATATTTGTAAGCAAAGACCATTACAATCTAGCACCAAACTATGGCAAGAACGAACACATTTACAAAAGATGAACCAAAAAAGTTAGAAAACCTGAAATACTAGGCTTCACTTAAGTATCAAGATCTCGTAATAGACAAATATAAACACTATAATAGTCAACAAATTAATCAAGGAAAATTAGTGACATAGTTACATGAACTTCTTCCATCTGGTAGGTTTGCTTTGCTTGTCCTATATTAGAACAGATAATGAACTCCTTAGAAATGAATGTACATTCCTATGATATAGAAGAAGAAGCTCAGTAAGAATGTTCAAGTCCAGCATTCTTAGAAACACAGTTTCCTTTGCCAACATGAAAGGCCGGTTGTTTGCTTCTTAGACATGCTATAATGCTAACTGGACCCAGGAAACCAATGGAAAGTGTACCAAACTGATTCCTGTGAGATGCATTCCTAGATGTTTCCCAGGAGGAACAGAATTTATTAAACAATTACTCACATTGGAATTTAAGATTGAGAGAAAGGGCCAAACAATCACTCACATTTATCGTAACATGGGAGGAAAATTTATAGATTGAGCTTAATTTGAAGGAAACAAAAATTAATTAATACCTACAGTAGCAACGTCACAATTGAATAAAGAAATCACATTCAAGCAGCTAGTTGTGTAAAACTCCTCCTCATTTCAGCAGCATGTGGTAGTTTGGTGAAGAAACTGAAACCAGGCTCTCGGTGAACCTCCAAGCGGGAGTAGTACGATAATGTTGAAGTCCTTTAACCGTAGCTTCCGTTACTACTTGATTGCGATTAGGATCATACAAGACGATTTCACAATCCACAGTTGACTCGAAAGGGCGGTGTGAAACCTCATAAAAGACGAAATTGCCATTGATACACGTTTGAATCGTCCTTACTCCTGTAGAGAAGGGTCCAATTGAAAATCTCTTAGTCCAAATGTTGGAGCCACCATTGTCCATCACCCATATGTCGAACGAATGAAAATCAATAACTTCTTTTGGCAAAGACAAAGCAAGGAAGCCCATGAAATCAATAACATTAATGTCATAGCAATGACGCCGTGCAAATTCTTTTGGCAACGCAACTTCTCCACATGTATCGTTAGCCGGGTCAAATGAGATGACGATTGGATCATGCCCGCGGCTGTAATCATTGTCGCGAGCGAGCCAATACAAAATCCCATTTACCAACAACCCGTAATAATAAGCGATTATGTGTTGGCTCATAGGAGAAGGGCTGATTTGTTTCCAAGAATTGGTGTTCATGCTCCAAACTTGAATCACACCAAAACAGGTGTCATAATTATCGTCATACTGGCCAATCTTGATCAGCTTGTAGTCGCCGGATTTAGCATCGTAAGCAAACCCTAGAGCAGTTGTGTAGTAGTAGTGGCCCCAGTAGTAGTAGTTGTTATATTTCAACATCAGTGGAGGTTTGGGAATCGACATGTACTTCCTTGTCGCCGGATTACACACCGTGAACCTTTCCGATATGTTGCCGCTTGAGGATGAGGAGAAAACAAGTAAACCATTACAAGAACCCGCAAGTGTCCGCGTGAGCAAATAATCAGGTGGTTCGGGAACTGGAGATTCTCCTTCATAACAAGACGACGACAGGGTAGCGACTATCAAACTAAGGTTGCTGTCGTCAAGATTCTTCTTCCTCCCAACGAATATCCCCTTACTCCTACCGTCGGATTGATGATGGTGAAGGTGTTTATTGATAAAATTGGGGGTTTCGATGAGATTATAACAAGATTTGGAGAGAAGCTTACATCGGAGGACATGTTTCACCGGCAACCTCGTCAGTATCTCCTCTATTACGTCCATGTGATGTTTCGCCGTGCAAACTCTACCACTGCAAGCTTTCTACTGTAGGCCTAGGTCACGAATCATCCCCCTAAAACCTAGATACAACATCTTTTATTTTATTTTTTCAACTAGATACTACATCTAAAGAGACCTAATAAAAATAGGAAACTAAATTTGTTTTATTTGAAAGCATAATTACTTAATGCATATCACGTGTTTGTCAAAACTATCACATTGCAATCCTCAGTTCTATAACTAGCGGATTGCACCCCCTCCCCCTATTTGCAGAAAAGAAGATGTCAAACTGGGAACGAAATGTACCATCAAATTTAAAATCGACGAAAGTATTTTCATAAGGTGCACATCGTCTATGATACAAACGTATCACATTGTGTGAAATAATACTCTCGGTTAGACGTTGACGTCTTTTCTGCAAATGGGGGATGCAATCAACTAGATTTACAACCGGAGGTATGCATTAAGTAA
Source organism: Linanthus parryae (assembly GCA_023055425.1). Taxonomy (NCBI): domain Eukaryota; kingdom Viridiplantae; phylum Streptophyta; class Magnoliopsida; order Ericales; family Polemoniaceae; genus Linanthus; species Linanthus parryae. The sequence goes on along the minus strand of JALGPY010000004.1, from coordinate 117,882,799 downwards.
TTAAGCCTTATTTGTATTGATACTACACCTAAACAGACCTTAAAATTAATAAAAAGCTTAATTACTTAATGCATACTCCCAGTAAATCGAAACTGACACATTGCAACCTCAATTTCTAAATCCAGCTTATTGCGTCCCACAGTTTCAATAAATTCTACTTATTGAGACTGGTAAAAAAATAATCCAAAATCATCCTAACATCACGGGGCGAATGTGTTATTACAATCTTTATTTGCTTTAGTGTCAAAATAAAAATAAGAATGAAAAAAAAATTGAAGATGATTACAGTTTGAAGAAGAAGAAAAAGAAGAAGAAGATGAGGAAGGTTACAGTGGAGGATTTTTCCCCAAATGTGAAGCATCATTAGTGTAATATGAGCACAGCAGCCGCCGTCATCGCCACCACATAACCCAATTCCAACGAAAAAAACCCAGATTCCGGCGAACCAAACCCTACTTTACTAACAAATTGGGACTGAGACATAGAGAGGTGTAAATGAAAATTCAACCGTTAGATGTGAAATTTGACTTCACCAGAAGCAAGCAGCTCAAAATTGAGCCCAATCGGACCACCCTACAACTTTGCCCTGAAAGTTGCTGCTTTCCACCCGAAATTCCCAACGGCAGACTTCTCTTCAACACAGGTGAAGAACGACAACTACATCTGTGCATATAATTGGTTCTCGGACGTGGGCATAGGCTGCTCCGTTCGTGGAGGGTCACAACAGCTGCAACTGCAATAGGTGGGATAGTCGGGGGTTCGTGGCCGTGTGAAACAGAGAGGTACGATGCTCTTGATGGCGAAGAGAGAAATGGTGGTGGTGTTCTGGCGGTGTTCAAGGGTTTTGTATTTGGGGGAAAAGCATCGACTGTAATCTCCCCCACTTTAATAATCATCTTCTTCTCCTTCGTATTTTTTTTGAAGTTATCTTCTACTGCTTCGTCATCTTCAAAACTGTAATTATCTTCTATTTTCTTTTTGTTTTATTTTCTTTCTTATTTATGTGACACATAAATAAATAAAAATGTTCTAAAGACACATTTGTCCCCGTGATGTTAGGATGATTTTGAATTTTTTTACCACTTTCAATAAGGCTAGTTTGGAATGCTCTGGCGGTACTAGAAAGCTGCTTTGTGAAAACATAATGGAAAAGCTGCTGTGAATTCTTGATAAAATGTTGTTTGGTAAATATTACGTAAAAGCTGCTGTGAAATATTGATATAGTTTTGTGTTTGGTAAAATCAATTGTGAACTTGTTGTGAGAGGGTAAAATGACAAAAGTATATGACACGTGTCATTCTGTAGAGATAACTATTGATATTTTTCAAAATTGTAAGGTTAAAATCGGTTGTAGATAAATTAGTCAAAAGCACTTTCTTAAAAGCATCTCCTCCCTTCCTTCCTGAAAACAGTTGTGGGACAGCAGAAACTGTTTTGAAAAAGAGGAAATTTTATTTTTACAAAACACACTAAAATTGCTTCTGCTATCGGAAAGCAGTTGTGCTGGCAGCAGAAGCATTCCCGAACTAGCCGTTAGTAGGGTTTATTCTAGAAATGGGAGTAGCAATGTGTTAGTTTCGATATACTGCGGATATGCATTAAGTAATTAGCCTAATAAAAAACAGGAAATTAAATAATTTTGAGTTGACCTGGCAAATTGTTTTGTAGATCGATCCCATTAGCATCCATAAATGCTACTGTTGTGTTACCCCATCTGTGCCAACCGCTAATCACCTTTTGTCTAGGGATGTCTAGGGAGATTGAGCCAAGGAGGGTTTCGGGCTAGTTTGGGAATGATGTGGCGGTGGTATAAAGCTGCTGTGTGAAAACACTGTAGAAAGCTGCTGTGAATTTTTGATAAAATGTTGTTTGGTAAATGTTACGCATAAGCTGCTGTAAAATATTGATATAGTAATTTTGTGTTTGGTAAAATCAACTGTGAAGTTGCTGTGAGAGGGTAAAATGACAAAAATATATGACACGTGTCATTTCCGAAAAGATAACGATTGATATTTTAAAAAATTGTAAGGTCAAAATCGGTTGTAGATAAATTAAGCAAAAGCACTTTCTGAAAAAGCATCTCCCCCTTGCTTCCTGAAAATTGCTGTGGGACAGCAGAAACTGTCCGGAAAAGCAGAAATTTTATTTTTACCAAACACACTAAAACTGCTTCTACTGTCGGAAAACAGTTGTGCTGACAGCAGAAGCATTCCCAAACTCACCTTTCGAGCTCTCTCGACCCCCTTATTCATGATTTTCACCTCACATTCTTCATGGCATGCTATCTCTCTAGTAAGAACATTGAGGTTTATCAACTCGAATATTAAACCAAAAGGACCATTATGGAGCCAAACCAACACTAGACAACCAAAACAGAAGTCAAATGAGCTATCTGAAGTTAAGCCTACACTTGGTGTATCACAAGAACATTTCTCTAGTCTTGAAGGACCTCCCTACTGCAACCCTAACATTTGTTGACGGGTCATCGTGCAATATCATGTTCAGAATCTAATCCTACAGCTCTTAATGACACCGTTGTATAAATTGCTTTTTGGGTAAGATACATCAGTGTCATAGTTGTATATGTTTGGGAAGAGTTTATCAAGGGCCGGGTCTAATGTTAAACCATTTATTGGCTTGCTTGAGTCCGCAAATTTGTGAGGGGCACCAATATTTGAAAAAATATGCTTCGTTTGGTATAGTTAATAGGTAAATTAATACTGATTTAGATCCCTAATATCCGGCTTCCATTTTTAGCATTAATCTGCCAGTCTCTCTCTCTCTCATTACGAGGGAAAACTCCGATCTTTCCTCCTCCCATATCTGAACAATATTTTCTAAAGTTGAAGTTGATTGTCAATATCTGTTTATGGGTTGCATAGTGATGAAGAAGGTTTGGAAGAAGTCCTCATTGGCCAAGGATTTGTACAGCCCAGAGCTACATAGTCTCGATTTTGGAATGGTTGAACGGCTAAAACTCCAAGACCTCAGGAAATTCGTCGTCATCTGTTGGCTGATTTGGAGCAGAAGAAATAGATTAGTTATGGAGGGGAAGAAATTTGAAATTTCCACAATCGTGGATGATGAAGACAAGTACTTACGCGAAGTGGACTCATCCTTGTTCTCATGTCTCACTACTGCAGCCCCGAGAAATTCCATTCCACAGAATTGGTCGCCACCGCCTGTCAATTGGCTCAAGTTGAACACTAATACGGCTATGGATCTGAGGAATGGTGTAGCTTGGGCGGGAGGAGTTGTTCGCGATCATCAAGGGAAGTTTGTAGCGCGGTGCATGGTCAGATCCCCTTCTCCGGCGATGCGTCGGTGAGTGAGGAAAAAGCTCTCCACCTCTGCTTCAATTGGTTTAAGAACCACTCCTCTGCGCCGATTGAAGTTGAAATTGATTCCCTGATTGTGATTCATTGTATGAAGATGGAGTCGATCGATATGACCGAAAAGGGAAGGGTGATGAACGAATTGAAGAGAACTCTGGGAAAGGAGACAGTCGCGACTATGAAAGGGGTGCGAAGGGAAGCGAACCAGGTGGCACACTAGTTGGCATCTGTAGGGCTTAAGACAAAGGCTTGGGCTACTTATTTTGTTGATCTACCATTGTTCTTAATGGGCTTTCTAGCCCATAACATTGGTCTGTAATGTTAGGCTGGTTTTTCTTTTGGTTTTGATCTGTTTTTGTTTATTGAGTCAGGTCTGATGTCACCCCAATAGCTTTGAGGGTAGGGAGCCCTGTTTTATTTAAAGCGGGTTTTATACCGCCCTACCACCGAGTAGGTTCTTTCAAAAAAAAAAAAAATCACCAACACTAATTCACCTCTCTTTTCTAAAATTGAAATTGATTGTCAATCACCAACACTAATTCACATCTCTCTCCGATATTTTGTACTAATATTTAAGATTTAAATTTCTGCAGTTGCTTCTTCCCATAATGATCTCCACTCCCAGCCACTGCCCCAATTTTCACTATGCCAATTTTCTCTTGTTCAATATGTCAATATTTTAGAAAAATAAGCTGAGATATTGATTGAATCACATTTAAGGTATTATGTGGAAAATAATGGTTCATAGGTGGAATTGTATCTGTAGAGAAAGAACTAATTTTTTTGACAAGAAAATATAACTTTTTTTTGTGGAAAGAAATATGAAATGACTTTGATGACGAATTAATCCATACATGATCACCTTTCTCAAAACAAATGATCCAGAAGACGTTTCCGAAGTTCAAAGATCAAAACTGGAGAGTAAATGCTATCTGGACAACGTAGATGGACACGTGGTGATGCATGCACCTCAGAAGTGGAATCAAGCTGCTGACCGCGGCGCTCGAATTGGCTCCTCGATGGGTCTAGGAGATAGCCAAACGTGGTATTATAGCCCACCCAATTGGGTTGTGGACTCCCTTATGTATGATGTGTTCGGCCGGTTTAATGGCCCAGATTGATAATCCAATGGATTGTTTCTCAAAAAAAAATAAAAAAAAAAAATATCCATACATAATCACCTCATTTTTTTTAGGATAAAAATTATTACATTGTTTCTTTTAAGGAAATAGTTTTAAAGGGCATCAAATGTGGCCTTAGCTGGGGGCATCGAAAAACTTAAGGCCGGCCCTGAGTTTATGAGAGAGATATCTGAGATTGTTGGTGAGACACTTTATGAAATCTGCATTTTCTTAACAAGGACATTTTGGAGGAATTTCTCAAGGACACACACAGAAATTTTCTTTACAACATTGCAAGAATTGTTTCATTTTATCGGAGCAAACATCTTGCACATAAATGTTCAAAGAGTTTAGTCAATAGCTTTATTTCCAATGCAGAAATGCTAAAATTTTCAGCCAGGTTTCTTTATTTGCCAGGCGGCAGACAATTAGGACAATAACTTTATTTCTTATTTTAAGAAAAATGATTGTCAAGAACTCCTAAAGTCATAAGCTATTTTAGGATTCACGGATATGTGTAATATAAATTGCTGTTTTTTATTGATATTCCACGACCTTTTATGTTCTTTTAGAAGCTAGTTCTCTTCTCACCACACCTCTCTCTAAACCGACGTTCTTCTCGGGACACAATGAGTCTCAAACCATACAGCGCATCTCACCCTCTTGTGACAACACCCATGCATATTTTTTCTCTTTGGTTTCAAGCGGTTCTCTTCGGGTTTCACCAACTTACACAAGTTTTCTCATGGTGGGAGGCAGATTAACGGCATACATGAAGAAAGGTCGAAAGAAAATAAGTCATGGAGGCGTCAAATCTCTCGATTGGGAACTCTCAAAGCTAATTCACGAAGGTTAAAAAATATGCAAAAACCAATAAAACTAAGAAGAACCGGCCGGTCCACTGGATTAACCAACAACTGGTGGTTTTGATGGGTTTCATCCGGTTCTGTTACGTGAACGGCCTGAATGTTGGACCGGACCGGCAAGGCACAAGTTCACTGGTTCAACCGGCCGGTCAGGTCCGATTTCCAAAACTATGTGGTTGGTTACCCTTAGATGACGTCCTTTACGTTAAGTTGGATGGAAATTACTAATTCCAGGAGTATTTGCGTATTTTCTCTCCGATAACAAAAGAAAACACAGCAAACAAAAACAAAAGAAAAACGTAGATGAACATGAGACTTTCAAACAAAAAAGACGATGTCACTTATATGAATCAATCAATAGAAGAAAAGGAAGATGCATCTGACGAAGAATTTGAGTCACTTTCCAGAGAAACCCATACCTGGCAGTAGCAAGCATCACAAAAACGAATCCCCATAACTCAGCTCAATTTTCGTTGCAACTTGCAACCTCGATTAGGTAAATTAACATTGATTCGTAACTGGGTATCTATATTTGATTTCTAGGGTTACAAATTCAAATTCAAATTTGTTGTCGGCTCCGATCTAAAATTGAGTTTCCACATTTACATTTTGAGTCAGTTGATAGCTCGAATAGGGGTTCGCTGGGTCTGGGAAATTAGTGAGTTCAGGTATGGGGTTGTAGTGTTTCAGTCGGTGTCGAACTGTCGATGGCCGTAAACTGGTTTCTGCGTTCGAATTGGGTTTGTGGTAAACTAGCAGTCGGTGCGTTATGTGTAAGTGTACGTCTCGGAGGTATGTTATGGGTTAAATCAATGTAAGAAGATATATGTTGGTGGTGTTTAGGGTTGAAGTCAGATTCGTTTGGAGGCTTGGGTTGTCGATTTCATGAAGGATTTGAGGTGAAAGATGTTCTTGTTGGCAGGGACGATGGTCGAGGTCGACAAGATATTGAATATCACGGGGATATGGGTGATGTGGTATCACATGGCATTTTAATTGGTTGATTATATTGATTCTATCATTTTTCAATATATCAATCACATAATCAACCAATTAGAGTGTCCCGTGATACCACATCACCCAAATACTGAAGATCTTCTCGTCGAGGTCGACTAGGTTTGACAGGATTGTTTTGTATAAATTTGGAAATTGAACCTAGAAATTAGCTCATACATATGGGTGGCTGCCATGGAGTTTTGGGAGGTGCCGCCGTGAGCTGCTGAGAAGCTATCTTCTCCATTGACCTTCGTGGAAGAAATCAAAACAAGCAATTGGTGAGAGATGTGAAAACAAACGAAACAGGTGAACTAAGGGCATCTCCGACCCAAGGCATTTTCTCCCTCCCCTCACCTCCCCCTCCCGTCACGGACCCACCATTTCCCCCTCTCCCTCCCCCAAACAACTACTCATCTCCAACCCATTCCTTTCCCCCCACAAAATAAAAACAATTTTTAATATATATTTGATAATTTAAAAATAAATTATTAATACTAAGAAAAGTAATTATGCACAATAAGTGGCGATATTTGCTTTGTATCTGAATACTATTTTCGTATCGTTGTGATTCAGTAATTATGCACAATAAGTGGCTTGATAATTTAAAAATAAATTATTAATAATTGTTAACAGCATAAAAAATTAGATTTATTAAATTTTGAACAAAATAAGATAATGATGACTTTTCTTAAAATATACTGAGTAAATTATTATTTTTTATCAATAATAAAAATAAAATAAAATTTATTCATCATAAAAAATATATATAAATATATATGATATAATCATAAAAAATAACTAAGTGTAATTAATATTGTCGAATATTAAATTAATTTATCACTCCATGTAGGGCGAGGGGGAGAGGATGTCCAGGGGAAATACCCCCTAGCCATGCCACAGCCAAGGCAAAATTTCTCCCCATAGCACCCCCTCCCCCTCCCCCTCCCCTCCTAGGGTTGGACATGGAGCGTATTTTTATACGGTTTTTTCCCTCCCCCTCCCCATACCCCAATAGGGTTGGAGATGCCTTAATGGAGCTTTCCAATAAAGAAAGCGGAGAGATTTAGGTGGAAACAAGCTATTTCGTTTGTTTTATTTGTTTATTTGTTTATTTTTTATATTTTTTTTGTGGGAGAAAAAAAGCAAATACCTTTGGATTTAGTAATTCCCGACCACTCAACGTAACGGGCGTCATCTAAGGGTACTCAACTGAACGATTCTCATAAATTTGATACCGTAACTGCATGATTTTAACATATTAATACTAAATCCACGGAAATTGTAAACTTCGGATACCTCCGGTGCAATTCGCTTTTTTGATAAAAGCTACAAAGGTAGTGGTGAACTCTAGTGCGCATATGGTGTAGAAGACCACATACCATGCTGACGTGGTGTTCTTAGAAATACTCGAGATCACCTGTAGCCCCCTGCCTCTCCAACGGGTTTATCCAGGCCATCCGTCTTATTGGACGACTTAGATTATTTTGCACGTTTACAACAAGGGCAGGAGATAAGGGCAACGACGGGAAACGGCAACGATGTTGACTTATCGTCTAACTAACGGCGAGGCAAAGCCGGGAACTTCTTCATCCTTGTGTGTTGGATGAAGATAACTTTTTTTTTAATAATGGGTTTTCTCATTAAGTATGGGCTTGATAGGCTAATGCAGAAAAGTCCATTACCTTTGAAGCCCAATTGGGGCATTTGAGAAAAAACCATACGCTGCCCTATAATTTGCAAAGTTGTGAGCGGTCATGTTGTCATGTAGAAAACTATTTGGTAGGTCAATTCAAAAATATTTTTGTTTAGGTGTATCTAGTTCTAGATCATTCGCGACTTGGGTCCATAGCAACCGGGGAATCTTTGATGATGGACGTGATCGAGGGGATATTGACGAGGTTGCCGGTGAAGCACGTGCTCCGATGTAAGCTTCTCTCCAAATCCTGCTACGATCTCATTAAAACCCCCAGATTTATCAAAAAACACTCTCTTCGCCATCATCAATTCGACTGTAGTAGTAAAATAATCGTTGGGAGGAAGAAGTATTTTGACGAAACCAGACTTATTTGGACAGTTGCTACCCTGTCTTCGTCGTCATGGTCTACGTCATGAATTCGGAGAATCTCAAGATTATTTTACGAAAATTGCGGGCTCTTGTAATGGTTTACTCGTTTTCAGCATGTGGGACAACGTCAGCCTCACGGTGTGTAATCTGGCGACTAAGATGTACATGTCAGTTGCCAAACCTCCTCCAGTGGAACAACTCATATTGTTGATGTATAAAGAATGGCAAAAACTTTCGTGCGTCCGGGAGTAACCAGCTCAGCCGGTCCCGGTTATTACCAAAATATCTGCTAGCGGACAAAAAATGTGTTCCCAGGAGCGAATCTTTTTTGACCTAGATAGCATTTATAAGACACATGAAAACAAATAACATCAATATCCCATATTGATTTATTTGAGTATGGACAGACATTCTATAAGCACTATTTCTCGAGTGGCCTAGGATATTTGCTCCCGTTATGTGGGAGGGACAAATCCTATCTACGTCTACTACAATTTCTAAGCTTGCTTCTTATTGTATCCGGTACACGCCTTTATGGCTACCCAGTCACGGTGTAGCTTTTGACGCTACCAAAATCACAATAATCCACAACTAGAAGATCTGGCGACTTCAAGTCTAAGGATGACAATACCGTTGTCACTACGAGAAGCACTTGTGACTTTACATAACATGTATGTAGCCTTCTCGGAGTTGGGTCAATCTAATATGCCATTACTCCTAATGTACACCCATGTGTTGGATCATGATATCTCCATATCAATCCAACCCCATACTAGTCTACAGATGATTGTCCCATTGATCATTATAATGGACTAGGGATATTTAAGATAAACAACATAATTGTAAATCTAAAGACTTCACTATATTAAATATCCAATAAATAATACAATGAATATTCTAGACAATTTATTGTTCATACTAAACTAGGTTGCCTCTAGGGCACCTATTCTAACAATATCACCATCTTTTGAAGAAGTTAAACAAACTCTTAATGTTATGTATGAAAAATATGTTGTTAAGTTTGGTATTGGTAATCAAGGTTCTCAAGCATCATCGAGTGATCCGAAGGATAAATGTAAGGCAAAAATTGGTGATTTATTAAAGAGTAGACAAATCGCCCCCACCTGTTCGGATTGTATCTCGGAATTATTGTTTTACATTAACACTAATTATTTCTTACAAAAATCCGCGGAAGAAATATAATTAGTAGATGTACTCGATTGGTGGAGAACTCGTGAAACCACCTATCCGATTGTTGCTATTATGGCGCGTGATTTACTAACCTCTCCCGCTTCTACAGTCCCTTCGGAATCAACTTTTAGTGCAGGTAAACGAGTGTTGTCGGAGAAAATGTCGTGTCTAACTTCGGAGATATTGGAGGTTCTCATATGCTCAAAGGATTGGAGGGATGCCAACAAACGCACAAGACCTACACCCTTTGGACGTGGTCGTGACCGAATTATACCAAGAATTAGGAATAGGCGAGGACACTCTGCTAGATCAAGACGCGTAGAAAAATGAAAACTATTATTTTTCTCAGTTCAATAAGTTCGTAATAAACAAAGTAAGTTAGAAAAAATGCAAATGATTGATAGTTGAGTGGGTGCCAACCTAGTTGGGATGTACTTAAACTATAGTGATGCAATTTTTTTCTAACATTTTATATTTTATTTAATAATACAAGTTTGTTTCATTTTTTTGATTATTTGTCTAAGTTTATGTTTTTACATTTTTTATCGCACACACAACTCTAAAACAACAAGGAAAAAAAAAACTGTTCAGAACCGGTTCGGAACCGGAACCGAAGCGGATAATCCAACCGGCTTTGGTCCACGGTTCCGGTCCGGTTCCGGATTATCCTAATTACCGGTTCCGGTTCAACCGAACCGATATCAACAATTTAACCGGCCAACCGAACCGAGAACCGACCGGTTTTGACTCTACCGGTTCTGTTCAAACGAATAAGCAGCACTACATGTACCTCCATGTGGCTCACTGTCAAGTATCTTTGTTGATCCAACATTGAAGCTCCAAAAGAAGATTACGAATCAAACAAGGCTCACAAACAAATTGTCGACACTCCTATGTTCTGCCTCTGTACTAGAGCTTCACAAAGTGGGTTGTCGTTTAGCCAACCAAAGAGATGAGCAAAACTCCAGGAAAATACAATAGCCTGATGTAGATTGTCTAGTGTCTGGGCATCTACTCAGTTCGCATAGCTTCACAAAGTGGGTTGTCGTTTAGCCAACCAAAGAGATGAGCAAAACTCCAGGAAAATACAATAGCCTGATGTAGATTGTCTAGTGTCTGGGCATCTACTCAGTTCGCATAAGAATGAGAGACAAGACCAGAAACAAATGACTTATGCAGTTATTTACCAAAAAATAGTGTCCACTGAATGCACCGAATCATGTGGTTTTTGAGCACGCATGTGTTCACCCCTGAGATCATGCATAAGGAGATAGTTGAGGGCACCTGCAAGACTGCGATACTGTAATGGATCCTTATATGAAGACCCGGAAGATGCACTCAATTTAGACATGGTATCAACAGGTGTAGGAGTCGGTGCACAGTCCACATTTGGTAGACCCACCCAGGAGGGGAAGGGGAAGCCCATTTCACAAGTACAGGTTCAGGCAAGATCATAGAAGTAGTTACATCCATATCAATACTTATACTATTTACCTGAGAATAAATGAAACTGACCAAATTTGCAGGAAGCTAAAAAGTCTCTTCATAAAGCATTAAATTGTGTCAAAGCCAACCAAAACAGACACAGTAGGCCAATCAAAGTTTGACTGTTTGAGTCAACACCCCACTGCTCAGCTATATTTTTCTATCCATCCAATCAGTAATCTGCAAATCAAATTAACACTGCCAGTGCTCTACTTTCACTAACTTCTTCCAAATGGAAGAAATCCAACCACAATCCCTGGCACAACATTTAGAGAAAATTCAAATACCAATAAACACTGCTTATTATTGTAATCCCCTTTTCAATAAGCCAATACAGTTATCCCCAAAACTATATTTAATCGGGCCAAACTACGAGATCACTAGATCACAACCAACTATTATCCATTCTGACTGTTAACCGATACAAATTCCCATTTATTTGATTATTTCCCAACAAGCCGGTAAAATAGATTTTGAAGCTAGGGGCCGTCCTCCAGGGTAATTAATCACCAGTTACTAACTCAAGAGATACCTTTTACTAACAATAAGCAAGAAACTTGCAAGCTCACAATATCACAAGACGCACAACTTGACAATAATTATAGATTGAGGTTTGAAGGTAACAAAACTAATTTCTACACTTGCAGATTCAAGAAATCACAGCTGATTACGTAATAACGTAAAGTAAAGCAAGACCTACACAACCTAGAAAAACACCAAGCAGTTTATTAACCACCACCTCCTCCTCCTCCTCCTCCTCCTCCTCATCATCATCATCATCATCATCATCATCATCATCATCATCATCATCATTACTGCAGGTAGTAGTTTGTGGAACTGAAACTAGGCTGTCAGTCAAACTCCAAGCAACTCTACAATAAGATTCGAGTCCTTTAACCTTAGCTTCCCTTATTACTTCATTACGATCAGGATCAAACAAGATGATCTTAATATCCACTACAGGCTTGTTACGGTACCGTGAAATCCCACACAAGACGAAATTTCCATTGATGCACATCTGGGTCGTCCTTACTACTGTAGGCAAGGGTCCAATTGAGAACTTCTTAGTCCATATGGAGCCACTACCCATCACCCATATGTCCAAAAAATGTAAACCGCTAGAATGATACCGAGACAAAGACAAAGCACAGTAGCCCATGAAATCAATAAGGTTAGTGTCATATCTACAATGCCGTGCAGCTTCCATCGGGAAATCGATTTGTCCAAGCGTATCGTTAGTTGGATCGAAAGAGAGGATGGTCGGATCCTTCCATACAAGGGTTCCATCACGCCCGCTGGAATGTTCTCCACGAACTAACCAATACAAAATCCCATTTACCATCAGCCCGTAACAATAACGGAACGCCGATCTATGCTCAGTGATGAGATGGTGTATAGGAGTACTAGGAGGGTTGATTCGTTTCCAAGAATTAGTCTTCATGCTCCAAACTTGAATCAAACAGGAATAGGTTCCATGAATATAGTATTTGCCAATCTTGATCAGCTTGTAGTCGTCGGATTTAGCATCGTAAGCAAACCCCAGAGCACTTGAGTAGAATTTGATGTGGTTCGATTTCAAAATCTGTTCCAGTGGAGGTTTGGGGACAGACATGTACGTCCTAGTCGCCGGATTACACACCGTCAGGTTGCCCCATCCGGCGTAAGAAGAGAAAGCGAGTAAACCGTTGCAGGAACCCACAAGTATCCTGAACAAATTAGAAGATGGTATGGGGAGTTGAGATTCTCCTTCACAAGAAGAAGACGGCGTCAGGGTATAGACTATCCAACTAAATCGATTGTCGTCAATATCCTTCGTCCCAATGATTATCTTACTACAGTCGTATTGTTGACGAAGGTGGTGTTTCTTGACAAAACTCGGAGTTTTGATGAGATCGTAACATGATTTGGAGAGAAGCTTACATCGGAGCACGTGCTTCACCGGCAACCTCGTCAATATCTCCTCTATTATGTCGTCCATTATCAAGCAACTTCTCTCCTCCTGGAGGATTAGCTCGGAGTGCAGAAGGAGATCGAGTACAGTGGCAGGTTTGCCATGGTTCTTGGTCTTGGCTGTTGCTAGTAGTACTTGGTATTTACCTGCTGGCCGGATGGTAACAGTTTTCTTGTTAACCAAGCCTAGGACATGAAAACAGTCAATTTCGATTCCAGATCAACAGTTCAATCTCAATGGAAGCTTCAGCAAACAGCATTTCTAAATCCACTAAGTACCACTAGCTTGAAAGGATACACAAAACAGGCATATGAACCAGGGTTCAGTATTTCTAATTGTAATAATCAAGAAATCAGCTTTTGAGGTTCATTAATTGTGTCCAACAATCAGTTCTTATTTTTATCTGCTTTTGCACAATCATATATGGATCAGGATCACAATTTAATCATGCTATATTCCAAGAAAATCAAAATCAAAATTTGAACTTGAAATCAGTTAAGCAGTAAGTTTAAGGGACAACAAAAACGAAAAACATCCAGGATCCAGTAATACTAACATAGGGTCTAAGAAACTGGATAAATTCAATACATCGTACTAAAAGCACAAGTATATCTTAAGAGAGAAATGTCCTTTTGACGGGTAAATTCAATCACAAAAACTTTCATAGCTGAAAAACACGATAATGTCCAGGTCATTCTATGTAGCTCTTGATTAGTATACTACTATACATGACAAATTTAACAGTTTTCTTTGCGCTTTAGTGGTAACGTGGATTTTATCTTCGAATGCGATCATCGAAGCAAGAATTCAGCGACCAAGCCTATGTACATTCCCAACAAGCAATATCCAGGACATGTGTCGAAAAACTAGCGAAGAAATAAATCAAACACAACTTTTAGAAAGCTCCAACAACAACTGGTGCAACTCTGACAATTATTTGGTGTTCAGCCAGGGGAATGTTGTTCGATCTCATGCCATCAGTTTTAGTTGTGGTTGTGAATGTTAAGGTTGCACTTTGGTATTACCTGCGATGCCACCAATTAAAGATTTTACAAGTACAGTGGGTGCAAATACACCAACGAGCATGCACCAAAAAGACGCCCTATCACAGCAGTTATTATTTCTCCCTATTATTATTCTAATTATTATTATTGTGTGAGGACAAGTGGCTTTCTTTTTATATATCCTCTTCAATGAATGTCATACGGGTTCCTGAATCATTAAATAAGGTTGCTTCGCCCCCAGTTTGATGATGATGCGTGTTTATTTTCTTACGGGTCCAACATATATGCTTCTATCTAGGGTCTGTATTATTATTTCACTATGTTTGACAATCCTGACAGATCGGAACCTGGCAAGCCCTCTTATACGTAAATGAAACCTGGTAAACAAAACCCCTTCAGAACCCTGTTCTGCTGATGGCACCCCAACCCAATACCTTAAATGAACAACACTGAGGAAGCTTAAATAAACACCTCCAATGAAGACCTCTTATAGATCAAAACAGTAACACAGGCCCTTTTCTAAGAGGAATTTACAATTTTTTTTTTATACTATATAACATAGTACCACCTCTCTTTGTTCTCTTTCAGCTTATTTCACTTTTTGACACTATTCACTGGGTCACTTTGACCCGGTGAATTGGTTAACAAAACGATATACGATTTTGCTAATCGTTTGCATGACCTTGTAGAGTAGACTTTACTCTACAATACTATGAAAAAATTGCCAAAAAATTACATCGTTTTGCTATCCAAATCACCGAATCAGAGATACCCAATTACGGGTAAAAAAGTCAGTCGCCAAAAGAGAAGAAACAGAGGTAGTACCAATTAGTAGTCAGTATTAAACTACACTTCCTGCATTTCTTTAAGAGCACCCCGAGGAATTTCATACCTATAAATCAACATCCCAAGCCTAGTCCTTCTACTGAAGAAACTCCTCGACTTTAAGTTACATACTCACGGAACTGAAAAAGCCTTCACTGAAGAAATGAAAAATGTCAAAATTTCCCTTTATTTCAGAACTAATACATACAGAAAGGAAGACATGACAGATGAGGTTGAGCTAGGGTTTAAAGAACACATCTGAAACCCTAATTCCATTGTACCAATAATGAAGCGGAAAAAGTAAGGATAGCTAATTACTTACTTACCTTAGCCGCCAGAAGACATGGTCGGCAGCAAAACACCTCCTCCGCTCACTACTAGAATTCAGTTACCCCCCACCGACAGCGATTGATCAAGACCAATTCACCAAACCAAACGTAGATGGTGTCGAGAGGGAAGAAGAGAGAGAGTCCAGAAGGTAGTACTAATTTGGTCAAATAGGGAAGGGGGCGAACAGGGGAGACGGAGAAATAAGATCGACAGAAGTTAAGGAAGCTAAGGGCATCTCCAACCCGACGGGAGAAAAGGAAAGAATTGGCGTGCTACCGTCTGATGAATTGGTCTTGGAAAAATACCCTCCCAGTCACTTATGTTTAATCTTTGGACCCCACTTGAGGTTAACAATTTAATTTACTAAAGTATACATTTAATCACACCAATTAATAAAACAAACTATACACATCATCATCCACGAGTTCAGTTTTGACTTCGCTCTCAACTCTCTCTCCTCTGCAACTGCAACTGCAACGCAACGAGCTTTCATGGCGTCCTCTGCTGCTTCATCTTCCTCCTCTGCTCCGGCCGCCGTCGCACCCCATCCCAACCCTGTCACGGATAGCACGCAACCCAACGTCGAAGAACAGGTTGGGTTTTTGGAATCCGCTCTTTCTCAATTATTGCATTTCTAACTTACTTGGTGATGCTTGTAAATGTTTGAAATTGATGTTTGAATCAAGTTTGAATCTGTTGTGTGTCTGTAAAATTTGACCATAAACGGTTTGAATTTCACCAAATCAAGAACTCATACGAGATTAAGATCCAGATCTATAACTGGGACGATGACCTGTTCTAGATCTTGAACTCGTACGAGCAGTTCACTTCTCAGTATCACGAGATTAATACTGAAACTAGAACAGGTAAAACTGATACGAGGAGAAAGTAAGGCATGCCAGACGAGCAGTTTACTCGTATTGAGACGAGTACTACACTCTCGTCTCAGTATAAACCAGTTTATACTGAGACGAGCAGTATACTCGTCTCAGTATAGACCAGCTTATACTGAGACGAGCAACTAGTTTGGTGTCCAGAGGGAAGATGGGAAAGAGTCCAGAAGCTCGATAGAAGTTGAGGAAGAAAAGACAACTGTAGGGATAAGATCGATTTAGGTGAAGGAGGAAAGTGTGAAATTTGGGTAAAAGACAATTTTCTACCCTCGAGTATGGGTTAAATACAAATAAACCCCTTTTGTTATGATAAATATAATACCCCGCCCCCTGTCACAGACAATTACCCCTTGTCAGTCGATGGAGGGTCGACAGATACCACCCCTCTGTAACAATCAGTTAGTATGGGGGTGTCATCTGATATTTTTTATGACCATTTTGCCCTTATTTGTATTTTTTTGTTTATTTTGTTCATGTTCTTGGCCATCGTTCTTGGTGTTCTTGGTCACCACCACCACCACCACCACTGAATCCCCAACACCACCACCAACAACAACAGAGAACAAATCTTAACAAGATGCTTAGATCTTTAATTGAAAACAGACAAAAAAATTGCACCTGTCATGCTGCAAAACTAATTGCCCTGACATGAAAGTAGCAATTTCTCAACACCTAAGTTCAACATATCAAACGTCTGCACCAGGACCATTAGCCTTGTCTCCTCCTCCAACTCCGACGCTGCCACCATCAATTCCCTTCGCTCAGATCTGCAACCACTCACAGACGCCGCACCCATTGGACACAGCTTTCGAAGACGATAGTAGATCCGAAGACGGCGACGGAGTGGGGGATGAAATCGAAGGTTTGTGGCGGCTAGGTGCGGCGGCGACGATTTGTGGCTGTGGGGGAGTTGAGATGAAGAAGAGGGAGAGATAGATAGATGTTGCTAGGGTTTGTTATTGAGGAAGAATGAGAATAATGGGAGGAGAAAGAGAATGTATTTATGGTGTGTCATATTTTTCAATGTTTGGATAAATATGTCTTTTTTCCCATTCGGTAGACTGTGTCATTACCTCTATCCTCTGACAAGGAAGGTAATGGTATTTATCCAAACATGAAGGGTGTATTTGTATTTAAGCCAACTAGAGGAGTGGAAATTATCTTTTACCCATGAAATTTTGGTAAAATGAATTTTTGGCGCCAGTTCTTTTTGTGAAATTTCATTTCTCCTCTTAAAATTTTCATCCCTAAATGATATATATATATATATATATATATAACAAACAAACAATTAGCATGATACACTCATTCTCGCAAAGTTACAAGACAGACTTGATAAAAATCTTTATTATCGATCGATTTGAGTTTTGAAGTAACAACTCGTGAATTTCTACAGGATTAGCAAATTCAAGAAATCCCAGCTGAATATATAAAGAAATTGGATCTAGCTAATACACACTCAAGCAGCTAGCTAACAGCGAGTAATATCAAATGTCAAGTAGCTGCTGCAACAATCTGTTAGCCTCCTTATTGCAGCAGTTAGTTTGTGGAACAGAAACAAGGCTCTCAGTCAGACTCCAAGCATTACTAGTACCATAAGGTTGAAGTCCTTTAACCGTACCTTCCACTACTACTTCTTTTTTTTTGGTGACAAAGGGAAAATAACAAAACTTACAAAATTAACCTAACCCTGCCAACCCCCTTTTTGTCATTCTCAACAAGAGATACACAGAAAGGGGGAGACACCATACTAACAGTTCTATCTCTACTAACAGAAAGACAATTTCTAGCAAGACTATCAGCTACAAGATTGGCTTCCCTCCAGATTTTCTCCACAGAGCTTCCAGTCTTGGCAAGTAAACTTCTTATAGCAGCAACACTTTGCCAAAAAGGATGAGAATCACCACCTTCATGAATGAGCTGAACACACTCTTGAGAATCAGATTCCACTAATGCATTTCTCCCCCCAAAAGAATCTAGGACTTGGAGTCCTTCAAGAACAGCCCATAACTCTGCATTAAGCACAGAGATTGAGCCAAACCACTTCTGAGATCCCCATAACCAGGAACTTGAATGGTCTCTACAAACAGCACCAACAGCAAACCCCAGAGAAGTGCCCAGAAAGGCACAGTTAACATTAATTTTGACTTGATTCTCACTGGGGGGAGTCCATTGAACCCATCTACGAGCTCTGGGAATGTGATTAAGGTCCAACTTCAGAGAATTACTCAAAAATTTGGCCTTTCTCCAGATAAGTAACTCACCATTACTGGGAAAATTGAAATTTAACTCATGGATTTTTTGGTTGTGCCACATCCAAATACTGGAAACTGCACACCCAAACACCAGCTGCCAAGAAACCTCATGAGAAACTCCCCAATCATTCAACAAATTGTTATCAACCCAGGAAACCAGATCTTTACTAAAAAACTCATGCCAAAGAGACTTTTTAACTAGGCTTCTCCACACATTTGTAGCCCAAAAACAGTCTCTAATGGCATGGAGAGAGGATTCAGAGCAATTACTGCAAAATGGACAATTAGCATAAAGAGAAATACCTCTCTTAGCCTTCAACAACTGAGTGCAAAGTCTATCATGCCTGAGGAGCCAAATCAGGGTTTTGTGTCTTTGCACTCCCTGTAACTTCCAAATTTGCTTCCAGTTTTTGTCAAAAGAGTGCTCAAGATCAGTCTTGAGCAATTTATAAGCAGAGGAAACAGTGTAATTCCCTGAGGCAGAATTTAGCCAAACTTCTTTGTCAGGAGCTACTGCTTCCTCAGAAATGGTAACACAAGAGATGAGATCAACAATACCCTCAGGGAGCACATCTTCAAACAGCTCTTTTTTCGAGCCAGAACCACATTCCCAGAACTGACTAACAGTCCAGCCAATCATTTCATCATCAACTTCATTAACAACCAAATCAATTAATTTGAGTTTTCCCAGCCAAGGTTCAAGCCAAAACAAAGTGTCTCTGCCAGAAATTACATTCATGCCCCTTCCTTCTTTGGTGGCTTTGATGGCATTAAAGAGATTCCTCCAAACCTTTGAATGATGAGAACTATAAGTTCCAGTCCCATATTTATGCCTGAAAATCTTAGCACAAAGAGAATTGTGATCTTCATGCAACCTCCAGCTGGCTTTTCCTAACATAGCCAAGTTAAACAAAGCTAAGTTCTTGAAACCAAGCCCACCTTCAACTTTGCTCAATCTCACAGTATCCCATCCAATTAGAGGGAGCTTAGCTTTCTCAAGTGAACCTCCCCACAAAAATCTTTTACAAGACTGATCAACCTCTTCCAGAACTGACTTAGGAAGAATGGTTGATTGCATAGCATAACTAGGCAATGCTTGTAGGACTGTTTGGATGATGGTAGCTCTCCCAGCTAAAGAAAGCTGAGAAGCCATCCAACCAGCCAATTTCTTTTTAACCTTATCAACAAGAAACTGATAGTGCTTGGCACTACATCTGGTATGAATAAGAGGCATACCAAGATGAGCACCAAGATCATCAGTGAGTTTGATTCCCAAAATATGGCTTAGATCCCTAGCTTTCATCTTAGGAACACACTTAGCCACAAACATTTTGGATTTATCCAAATTGATGGCTTGACCAGTTTCAGCACAAAACTCCTCTAAAACTTCTTGCATCACCAGCACTTGTCTTTCTGTGGCTTCACCAAATAAGATTAAATCATCTGCAAAGAACAGATGAGTGATAGCAATACCACCCCTATCACATTTAACACTTTTCCACTTATTTTGAGAAACTGCAGCCTCAATTTTTTGAGCAAGCACTTCCATAATAAGCAAAAACAAATAAGAGGAAATGGGATCACCTTGTCTCACTCCTCTTTGAGGAAAGAAACAACTTTGCTTTTCCCCATTCCAAATAACTCTAAAACTAGGAGAGCTAACACAATCCATGATCAAAGAAACCCAATTAGGAGGAAGTCCCATTTGAACAAGGATAGGATGAAGGACAGCCCACCTCACTCTGTCATAAGCTTTGGCAAGGTCAATTTTGACTGCCAACCCTCCTTTCCTGCTCTTCATATGGTTTATGCTAAAAAGGAGCTCTTGAGTTAACAAGATATTATCACATGCCATCCTTCCAGGGAGAAAGCTGAATTGATTGGGGTGGATCAATCTTTGAAAAATGCATCTAAGTCTGTGAGTTAACAGCTTAGTAATAATTTTGTAACTCACATTACACAGACTAATGGGACGAAAATGACCAAAGTTGACAGGGCTGTCCACTTTGGGAATTAACACAATGAGGGTTTCATTGATACCTGGGGGTAGATGACAAGAATTAACAGCATTTTGTACCATAGTGACCACATCTTTTCCCACAGAAAGCCACTGATGCTGATAGAAATAAGGAATCACACCATCAGGACCAGGACTCTTATAGCTACCCATAGCTTTCACAATGCCCCAAACTTCCTGAGGAGAAACACCATTGTTCAAGAGCTGAAGTTCTTCATTATTCAGAACACCACCTTTCCAAATAAAATCTTGTTGCTCAAAAACAGACTCAGAAAACAGCTTCTGAAAATGTTGAGTGACAGCAGTTTTCAATAAGTCAGAGTCATCACACCAGACCCCTTCTTCAAGCTGAAGCATACTCACTTTACTTTTCCTTCTTCTAATAACAGTAGTTAGATGAAAGAATTTAGTATTCTTATCACCTAATAAAGCTTTGCTAATTCTGGCTTTTTGAAACCAAAACAGCTCTTCCTGAAGAAGGACAGTATTGAGTTCAGCCAGCAACTGTTCCTCAAGCATAAACAGAAACTCATTATCTTTGACAGCTAGGCATTTCTGAATCCCATCCAACCTTGCAATCAAATGTTTCTTTTTTCTGAAAATATTACCAAACTCATGCACATTCAACTCTTGAAGTTTAGAAGTAAGATGAACAATGGCATCAGCAAAACCCTTTTCTGGGATCCAGTTAGCTTGTACCACTTGAGCAAAATTCTCATCAGTGAACCAGGCTAGCTCCATTCTGAAAGGTTTAAGAGAAGGAACAGGAGGAGCTAAACCAAAGACATCAATCAAGATAGGGTGATGATCAGAATTGATTCTAGTAATATGCTTAACTAGAGCTTCTGGAAAGAGAAGCCTCCACTTCTCATTACAATAAGCTCTGTCAAGTCTTTTCCAAATCCTATGACCAGGACTTTGAGAATTTGACCAAGTGAATTGAGGTCCAGAATAGCCCATATCAACCAAAGAACAACTATTCATACAATCTATCATTTTATCACATCTTTGATTATGAACTGGTTTGCCCCCTCTCTTCTCATTAGCTGCAGTTACTTGGTTGAAATCACCAGCAACTAGCCAAGGGAGGTTATGAGCTTTAGCAAACTTAGCTAAATAGCTCCACAACTCATCCCTATTTAAAGGGTAAGGACTAGCATAAATTGCAGAAAAAATCCAATCAGTTTGATTACTTCTCTTAATCAAACCAGACACCATTTGAGAATTGGAAGCAAGAATTTCAACATCCACTTCACTACTTTTCCAAAAGACCCAAATGCCACCAGAGAAGCCAACAGCTTCAACCTTCTCAACATGAGTAAAATAGGATCTTCTACAAATCCCATCTGCATAAGAACCATCAACCCTTGGTTCTACAATAACAAGCACACTAGGCTTGTGACAACGACATAATTCTAAGAGAGAAGAAATCGTAGTACTATTACCAATACCTCTGCAATTCCATGAGAGAATCTTCATTTGGAAACTGCTAAGGAATAGGTCAGAAAACTGACTAGTTGGCACCAATGGATCCAGAGCCTGGACCAACATTCTCTGCCTGATGGGCAACGCCAACCGCATTTCCGCCATCCAAACCGGTTCTATCGGAGGGGTGAACCATTTCTGAATCGAGAACTCCACCAGATCGATCCACTTGTCGGCTTTTGTTAACACCGGCTGATACCACCCTTCGCTCACCGGAAAAACTACTTCGTCGCAAATTAGGCGGTTGAACAGAAGACCGGCCATCGCTACTTGAAGTACCGCCTCCAACTGCAAACTTACGCACCTCAGATTGAGGGTTAGAGCCAGAGGAATTGAAATCAATCGGAGCTAACGGCTTACGAAAAGGGGAATTAGGGTTAGGAGCTACAGAACCGATCCCAATTCCGCTTCTAAAGGACGAACTAGAATTGCCACGTTGCAAAATCTTAGTGGGCTGAAACTGCTGACCTGGCCCAGAAGGGAGGGATTCGGTGTGCACGGTAGTACCACCGTCAGCTGCGGACAAAGCATTAAACCGTGAACCAGATGGCCCAGACAGACGACCGGAACTGGATCGAGAATTTGGGCCTTGTTTAGAAGGCCCTTTCATCCCTTTTTGACTAGGCCTATTATTTCCCAAGCCCATTTTCTGATTCAGATTTGACCCACTCATACTTGCACCGTGATCCATATTCGACCCATTAGTACCCTGACCCGGATTAATCTGACTGGGATCCGCCGGACCCGACTTGTTCATCACAGACCGCTTCGAGTTCTTCGTGTTTCGCCGGCGATTCTTCGCAACCATCCAATCACCAAACTCCGGCCGCGGTTGTGGGCCGACAGGGGTAGAGGAACTGGTTTGATCAACCTCTTTACCGGAGTCCGCATTCATCGCATCACTCTTATCAACTAGATCTGGACAAGTTTCCCGGCGATGCCCAAACCGGCCACAGTGAAAACAGATCTTATCCAAACCCTCATACTCAACGAGAATCTCCTTACCATTTACCAAAATCGCCGGAAGTAAACTTTGAGATAGATCTACTTCGACACAGATCCGGGCATATTTGCCCCTGCTTGCCGCCACCGTAGCCATATCCACCTTGATAGATTTACCGAAAACTTCCCCTAATTCCATTAACGCCTCCTCATCGAAATATTCCAGAGAAATACCCTTAAGACGAACCCAGATTGGGGTTGTTTGAACCTCATCAGCAAACGGATCAAAGTGAGGGATCCATTTGCGAACTGTAAGATATCGTCCCACCACCATCCATGGACCACCGGTCAACACCCGCTCGTAGTCCTCACGGCAGTAAAATCGAACACAGTAACAACCATTCGCGAGATCTGTGAGCTCAAAACCACGAAACAACTTCCATTGAGCCATCAATCGATCATACAAATAATTGTATTCTGGAGATTTCCCCAAAATTCGAACGATTAGGGCACGACTCCACTGCTTATGCAGCCGTTGGAGAGTAGCGCCTTCAATTCGGACACTGACTCTGCCGTCGGCGAGTTTCTCCTTGAAAATACCAGAGCCGGAACTTACCCCTTCAACGGGGAAGTCATCAGCCATATAGATCCCCACCGGAGCCCGGATTAACGTCTCCGAGAACGAACGGCGTTCCTCCATCTGATCCACAAGCGGATCTACGAATCGCCGCTTGAAATTGCTTTGACTACGGCGGAGAGCCTCCTCGATATCACCGTTAACCACCGGTTCCGGAGGAGGCTCCGGTGGTGGTGGTGCGGTAGGAAAAGCGTGGTCAACTTCCATAACAAACAAGAGAGAGGCGAGAGAAAATTTCTAGAGAGAGAAATACGATTGTTGTCAACAACCTTATCCACTTCTTTTTTTTAGAAGCCCCTTTTACTTTCTTACATTCGCACACCTTCCACTACTACTTCATTACGATGAGGATCAAACAATATGATCTTACAATCCACCACTGACATTGACCTGGAACGGCTACGAATAATCCGATACAAGACGAAATTGCCATTTACACACATTTGAGTTGTCCTTAGTCCTGTAGGGAAGGGTGCAATTGAGGATCGCTTAGTCCATATATTTGAGCCACTGCCCATCACCCATATGTCAAACAATATCTGAGAATCAAAATCCTGAGATATTAACTCTCTTTGCAAAGACAAAGTAAGGGAGCCCATGAAATTAGTTATATTATAGTGTGATAGCCATTGCTAAGCCGCGCAACGTCTTTGGGCAGCGCAATTCGCCGAAGGTGTCGTTAGTCGGGTCAATAGAGAGGATGGTTTTCTCACGTTGTGCTAGCCAATACAAAAACACATTGACCAACAACCCAAAAAAAGAACTGAAAGGGTGTCTTTTATTAGAGAGGAGACATGACAAAGTAGTACTAGGGCTGATTTGAGTCCAGGCATTGGTGCTCATGTTCCAAACTTGAAACAAGTAGGAAGAGGTAGTTGGTGCGGTTCAACATCAACGTGTCACGTGTGTTCTTCCAGAAGAGGTTAATTTGGGAGCCGACATGTTTTTCCTAGTCGCCGGATTACACACCGTGAGTTTATCCGATAGGCCGTCCGACAAAATGAGTAAGCTATTACCATCAAGAACAAGTAAGGTGGTAGGACAAGCTGAGATTCTCCTTCATAAGACGATGAAGACAGGGTAGCGACCATCCAGCTAAATCTGTTGTCGTAATGATTCTTCTTCAGCCCAACAATTATCTTACTAATATGGGATTGATTGTGAAGGATGTGTATTTTTGATAAAACTGGGGGTTTCGATGAGATCGCAACAAGATTTGGAGAGGAGCCGGCAGCATCGTCAAATTCTCCTCTATTACGTCCATTATTAAGCAACTCTAGTACTACTGCAACTACTCTCCTCCCAAAGGACCTCCTCTGCTGGCTGCTGTAGGCGTAGGTCACAAACGCGATTTAAGACTAGTTACCAACCCATATGATACCAGTACTAAAAAGGCCTAATAGAAGTAACATTCTATTTTAGACCTAACCTTCTCAAAAAAAAAAAAAAAGAAAACAAAATTAGACCTAGCCCTTGTTTTGGCTGTCCCAATAGAATCTGATATCTTTCCAATACCAATACAATCTATATATATAAGCAAAGCAAATAGAGAAGACCCCTACACATGTATTATGAGAAGCTCTTTAAAAATGGCACATGTCCCATATAGAAACTATAGACACTAAATAGAAATCAGTTTAGACATAGCTTCTAGTAGCTTCTTAGTATTCTATATAAACAGATGTAATCTGGCAGTATTATTCAATCAATAATATATTATGTTCTATATGGTATTAGAGCGGATTGCGCTCTTTGTGGCCTAATTCATGCTTCCGCTTCAGTTGTTCTCGGGGAGTTTTTCCCTACTTCGCGCATTTTCTTTTTCTCTTCGTCGTCGTCCAGAACGTCGACAGTAAGTAACAAAAAGCTCTTCCTTCACAGATCGCTGCCTTCCTCACAGTTGCTATTTAGTCCCTATTGTCCCTATATCCCACTATTTTACAAGTGGAATAGATGTGGCCCACTTAACCAATCAAATATGAACAAATCAAATAAACACATTTCCTAGGGTCTTCTCTATTTGCTTTGCTTTTATATTGAACCCAGTAAACCAACAGAAAAATGTATCAAACTGCTTAAGAGTATGTATTCCTAGATATTCCTTAGGAACATAATTTAATAAACTCGCATATGGAATTTGTGATTGAGAGAATATGTAGGAAATGAAATGTTAATAAGCATTGAGGAAAACAAAACCTGTATACATCCTCTTGGGTTTCTCATCTTCTACTTTTAAGAGATAAACTGAAGGACAACTGAAATAACTGAATTTATTTCATCTTCAGTCAAGATATGCTGCTACTTCTCAATTTTCTCCTAGTTTCTTCTGAATTTTGTTCCTTTTGCCGAGAAGAGATACCAAATCCAAATTATCTTGTAAGCCAGGCTGAGCTAAATATGATGATTTTACATGCCTTCGATGTATGCCTTGCTTTCATGGAACTTCTGAAAGCCTCAATACGTTTTCCATGCATTTAATTATCGCCCCCTCTTGGCTTACGTTTTCTCAAGTTGTTTTCTTCAAAAACCAATAAACACTTCTTATTGAAATCCCCGTTTTCCAACAATTGGCCCCAAAGAATCGGTTAGTCGGACGCAACCATGTGATCGCCTGATGATGATCGCATTATGCATGCTGTACACATCGATAGAAGTTCATATTTGTTTCCAACAATTAAGCCGGTAAAATGGAAGATGAAGGGGTTGTCCTCCAAAAGAAGGCATAGGAGTAGGGTTGATTCTGTTACAGACGTACCAATATTGATCAGCTTGTATTTAATCACCCGTATCTAGCTGAAGACAAACCTTTTACTAACAAGGAGGTAACAATCGGAAGAAAAATGGAAGATCAGAATAGCAGAAGGAGCACGGACTTGATAAAAATAATAGATTGTGCTTTTGAAGTAACAAAATTAATTCCTACATTAAGAACGTCAAGAAATCATTATTGAATATATATAGAAATAACTGCTAATAAATCACATGCAGGAGGAAGCCCGTTATAACAAATGTTAAGCCCAGATAAAGACTAAGCAGTGGAGGCTTCAACAATTTGTTAACCTCCTCTACCTCCTTCTCCAAGCTTGTAGGTTGTGAAACAGAAACCAGGCTTTCAGTCAAACTCCAAGCAGTAGTAGAACAATAAGGTCCTTTAACCATAACTTCTATTACTACTTCATTACAATGAGGATCGTACAAGATGATCTTACAATCCTCCACTGACTCGGAAACAACATGATACAAGACGAAATTGCCATTGATGCACATTTGAGTCGTCCTTACTCCTCTAGGGAATGGTCCGATTGAGAATCTCTTAGTCCAAGTATTGGAGCCACTACCCATCACCCATATGTCGAACAATGTTTGAGAATGATTACCCCTAGAGACAGACAAAGCAAGCGAGCCCATGAAATCAAAAACATTAGTGGCGACATAGCTATGATGCTGTGGAAGTTGCTTTGGGAATGCAATTTCTCCAAACTTGTCGTTAGTCGGGTCGAAAGAGAGGATGGTCTGAACACACCAGAGGATATCAACCCGGCTGTTGTAACTTTGGCCAGATGCTAGCCAATACAAAATCCCATTAACCAATAACCCAAAAAACAAACGGGGCTGGTGTTTGGTCTTGGAGATGAGACTGGGCATAGTAGAGGGGTTGATTTGTTTCCAGGAATTAGTCTTCATGCTCCAAACATGAATCAAACCCAGATATGTTCCACAAATTTTGTACCTGCCAATCTTGATCAGCTTGTAATCGCCGGATTTAGCATCATAAGCAAACCCTAGAGCAATTGTGCAGTATCGGATGTGGTTCGACATCAACATGTGTTCCAGTGGAGGTTTGGGAAGGGACATGTATATCCTAGTTGCCGGATTGCACACCGTCAGCTTGTCCCATATTTCATCCGAGGAGAAAGCGAGCAAACCATTGCAGGAACCGACGAGTATCGTGAACAAAGAATGTGGTATGGAAAGTTGAGATTCTCCTTCATAAGAGGAGGACGACGACAAGGTATGGGCTACCCAACCAAGTCCGTTGTTATCGAGATTCTTCCTCTTCCCAACGATTCTCATATTACTGTGAGATTGTTGACGAAGGAGGTGTTTTTTGATAAAACTAGGGGTTTGGATGAGATCATAACAGGATTTGGAGAGAAGCTTACACCGGAGTACGTGCTTCACCGGCAACCTCGTCAAGATCTCCTCTATCACGTCCATTTGATCAAGTAACTATTGCTACTGCAACTTCTCTCCTTCCCCTGCTGCTGCTGCTGCTGCTGCTGCTGCTGCTGTAGGCCTAGATCACGAATGATGTAAAACTAGATACATCTAAACAAACCTAATGGAAACAGGAAACTAAATATTTTTGAATTGACCCACCATATTGTTTTGTAGATCCCAATATCATCCAACATATGCTTTCAATGTCAGAAAAAGAGCCCTAGGAATACATAGCTAGCAAAACGCATGGTATTTTCCTTCTCCTTCAACCTGCCTGGTTCAACAAATGAGTGCTAGATCAGTGGTACAGCGTTTGAAGCCTCTGCATGAGGTCCTTATTCGAACGCAGTCTATATATGATGTAATTCTAAGAAAAAAAAAGAACTCTCAGGTTCGAGGTGGGTCAAACCCGTGTCAGGTCATCAGCAGGGTTCACCCAAAAGTGACCCGGTCCCTAAGAGTAAATGCCATTAGTGGGGTTGACCATCGGCCCCGCCCAGCCGAGCCAAGAGTTTATGGGTTCGGGTTGACTGGTTTCAGAGCGTATTGGGTTTCTTGACAATATTTGAGCCCGCCCGACAGATTGATAGGTTTTTGATTTTTTATTGTTGGTCTAAGCGCGGCCCGCCGATGCCCAAACTATTTGTTTATACTTGTTATCTATATAATAAATCAACTAGGTGTTTCCCTCCAAAAAATATTCAACGGGAACATCTTAGCCATTCAATTTTAAGAAATGTCTCAAGACATTTTGATCCGTTGATAATTCTTTTTTATTAGAGAAATTATTAAAAAGATAAATTAGTTAAAATAATAAGATATTGTTATATCTTAAAATCTCTCTTTCATCTAACTAACTATTTCAAAATCGTGCTTTATCTTGGATAACGTTTTTGAAATGTATCTTATATCTAAAAGAACATGTTTTTATCTAATTAATTATTAATCGTCTATTAACATAAACAAAATAATAAGTGACAAATGGTATATTAAAAGTTACAAAATAATTATAAGTCAAGTGATATATTATAAGTGCCCCACGGGCACGAGTCATTTGCTAGTCTATATAATAAAAAAGTTAGGTGTTTTCCTCTAAAAATATAGATGAGCAGATAGCTATCTAATCTCTAAAAATGTCTTGAAATATTTTGGTGCGTTGATTTAAATGACAATTTTTTTACTACAAAAAATTTGGAATTATTTATGTTATAAGATATCATATATCAATATATTGTTTACATTTTTAAAATCACAATCTTATCAATTTTATCCAATAAGATAATGTGATATTGGTAATATTTTAAAAAACTCTGACTATATCATTAAATGTGATGTATTTATCTGTTTACTCAAAAAAGTTAATTCCGTGTCAAGTTATTATCTAAATTTTTCAAGATAACAAATTTAAGTGACATTTTAGTTTATAAGTTCCCTACGGGCACGGGTCATTTGCTAGTATTACTGCAAATACGCATAGGTATAGTAAAACCTTGTTAAATTAATGTTCGACAAACCAATAACCTCAAAAATTAATAATTTTATATGGTCCCAA
Source organism: Linanthus parryae (assembly GCA_023055425.1). Lineage (NCBI taxonomy): Eukaryota > Viridiplantae > Streptophyta > Magnoliopsida > Ericales > Polemoniaceae > Linanthus > Linanthus parryae. The sequence continues at coordinate 117,853,628 of JALGPY010000004.1, read as the reverse complement.
CTTGGGCAAAGTGGCTAAGTGAATAATATCGCTACATTAATGAATTTTTTTTTAATCCTCAAAGACCCAATGTAAATATAAACGAAGAATTATATACACACACATATACATACATACATATGTGTATATATATATCTATATATATGTACTTATGTATACATAAACAAAACAAAAACATGTCTTCCAATCATCGGTATACAAACCTTTCATCTCTATCTCCATATCGCCAAACCTTCCCTCGCCATACTGTCCACGACTCCCAGAACAGTCTACCACAACAGTGGCCAGTGCAACATTTTTATTCTCCATTGTTTCACGAGCACCAACCATATATCGGTGAAACGAAAATATTGGATTGAGGTCAATTTCGTTATATGCTCCTACAGCTACAATTTCTTCGTCAAGATCCTTGGTGATTATCTCAACATCCTGAAAGTAATCCTCGCGGTATGTATGTGGGGGACTCAAAGTAACCAACTGATTGTTTAGGGTTTAAGTTTGATCCACCAAATCTTGGTTAGCAACTTTAACATCTATGTCTAGTTGATCGGCAAAGTCAATATCTATGTGTGGTTGATCAACCAGATCCTTCAATGTGACGTACATTGTTACAACAGTTCCCCTTTCTGTAGTATAAAATGTATCTTTGATTTCTATATCTTTAGTGAGGATATTAGGCGGGTACAAGTTCGCATCTGAAAATTGGAAATGATAGCGTAAGACCATCTTTTTGGTAGGCTGACGATATGTATCCATTCTAACCGAAACTTCATTCTCTAAATGATCTACGGTAATTCCTTGGATTATCTTGAAAACCGCCATCTTCACGTCCTAACCTATGTATATGTGTCTGCATTCGACAACTGTCCATTCACCACTCCAAACAGCACGAAACATCAATTTTCTCACCATTTTTACATGTGAATACAGAACATTAGTTAGATGATTTTAAGGTTAAGTGTTTAGGGAATAGATAATTTTAGGGTTCAGATGATTTTAGAATTTGGATGATTTTAGGGTTTAGGATTCAGATGATTTTAGGGTTTCACCTCAACAGAATACTCAATTTCTGAATTTTTTTATGACACTCGAAATTATTGTCACAGAATAAATCTTTTAAATACAAAAAATAAAATCATCGCCAAAAATGTTTTGAATTGGTAAAGAATTTATCTTTCCGTTGCACGCACCGTCGCAAAAAGTTGTGCGCCATAATTGTGCTCCCACCAAATATTTTTGTGATGACAAGAGCGTTATTGATTGTATTTGTGACATCTATTTGTGTCACAGGTCACTCACGTACTAGTGACGATAATTATTCATGGAGAAAACTTGCTCCAGATTCTATAACAATGAAACACCGTCGTTGCTAGAATAAATGTTTATATATACCACACCTGTTGACGATGGCTTTACGTACTAGTGACGATCTCAAGAGAAGAAGCAGCATAAGAGATAAAACTGAAATACAAACCTAAACCAAGACTACATGTTTATATATACAACACCTGTTGACGATGGCTATACGAAGTGAAGCTTCAGATTGACGATATTGTCACTAGACCACATCTGGAGGTTGATCATGTTGGAGCTTTTTCTGAAAAGAATGAACAATAAAGATCATACACAGATGTAGTGTAAGGATCTTGAAGTATTAAATAGAATCTATGAATGTAATATACTCGTCTTTGATTTGAATTCCAGATATCACTCGTCCCAGTCTGGCAGGTCTTGCTCTTTCCAGTTGTACAAGTGCTAAACTGGCACGAGTAAGATACTCGTATCTGTCTTTTCTGGGAAGACATAGACGATCATGCAACTCGTCTCGGTCTTCTGAGAAGACAGAGACACTGAGATCACTTGTACCTGTCTCAGCACATTCAACCAGACACATCAAACCCAGAATGAAGAACATAGAAGCAATATAACGAACAAAAACTACGAAAGCATACATTTTAGAGTAATGTGATGAACATATCAGAAGGATGGAAGAAAAAACGAAAATACCATACATTTTAGAGTATTGTGATGAACATATTACAAGGGCAAAAGCACAAAGACGAGAGTCTTAGTTTTTACCGTCGCTGAAGAAAAAAAGTGTGGAAAGAGAGAGACTTGTACAGACGAATGTGAGACTTCTTTGGGAAAAATGGAGCCAACGAGAGTTAAAAATGAGTCATATTCCTAAGGATTTTAAGGTATACATTCATAAAGTTTATAGTTGGAGTAAATTCAAATGTACTTGGTAGGTTGAGGTAGATGGAAAAAATACAATGTTAAAGAGAGATACGTTTTCAGGTGACAAGGGTAGCATGATCATTTAACAAATCTCCCCATTCATCACTTACTTTTGGAGACGATAGATACCCTGTGTTTGGAGACGAGAAAGAGATGAAGACCAGAGATACCCTGTGTATACCCTACATGTGTCCACTTGCTTGCCTGCTAACAGAAGTTGTTAACTTGTGTTTAAATTGGAGGGTATTTTTCAAAGACCAATTCATCCAAGTGCATAAACTCAAAGAGCATTTCACAGGCAGGCTCCAATTCCCCTGTTTTATTCAGCAGGAGACTTTGACGCGGAGGCAAATCTGCAACCCAGATTGGGATTTCTCAACCCGTACACCTGAACCATGAGATCCGACCCGAAATCCAGATGCGGATGTGGCTGTTTACATTATCTGGAAGCACCTAATCAGACCCACATACGAACTTTTCACGACCATATTCCCGAGGCAATGGGAATGGTTCATGACCGGCCGGATACGCCTCATACATAGGCATGACAAGATAATTTAATGGCAGCAACGTAAATCATTCAAATGTAAACCATTTGATATTATCGAAAACTACTATACAATACATGACCCGTAGGATGAACATAGCAGGTTGTTGACGTTTAGAATTACACGAAAGTCCATATATAACAGAAGCATAATACTATTTAACATATATTTTACATAAAAGTCATAAGACAAGTTTTGCATTCTATTTCAGTAGGCATATATGCAGTAACCATAAAACTTCCTAGTGCACCAAAAGCTACACATCATCGTTTAAGCTTTATCACCTGAAAGGGAAAGTAGAAAGGGGGGTGAGCTCTAAGCTCAGCAAGTAATTCGGATTCCCAACATGGTTAGTGGGATAAAGAACATAAAAAAAATAAATAAGTAAAGCTTATCAATAATAAACATAATAACAACATAATATTCGTCTAATAACCCACTGCTACTCTTTCCATAGGTTTACTTATGACTACCTTAGCCAGAACTGAACGAGTCCTCGTCGACTAGAACTCGTGACACCGACCTTATCTCGGTGTCGACACCTCCTTATCTCGGTGTGAAGAAATGTCTTATAACCACGCCATTTTAGGGCTCTCCGTCTATAATATCCTAACGGCAGCGCCATGTGGCTGGTAGCTCAATCGTACACATGTCTCATTCATTTATAAATATTCCACAAATGAGTAAATCATTCTTGTAAAACAAATATGTTTGCAAGTAATTTCACTTCCATATACAGGAAAAGTATATCCACTTCGAGGAATAAAATTACTCACCTCAGACTTGTTCTTTCAAGCAAGAGTTAGACCTCACTTAAGCCCTACAATTACATAACACGTGCTCATTACAACCTGAAAATACATAAATGTAGCTAATGCATGATCCTTTCTCTTACTTGTCAATTTAAATAGAGAGACAACTTATTCATATGATTGTCTATAATCAGTCCTGTACTACAGTGACCTCTTCTCCTAATTATTTTGAAAGCATTATTTTCCCTTCTATGCATCGTTACTAACTTGTTTTATAGTCCCAAATCATAAAACTAGGTGATAGAGGGTAGAATAATTACCTTTCCTCAAGAAAACTTCAAGCTAAGAGTGGTTTGCTTTGGACAGTTTATAATCTTCTTCTTATTTCCTTTATCTTTTCTCTCTTTTTGAATTTCCCAGCAGATAAATGAAATCAGAACTTATGTTTTTCCTCTTAACCTCCTTTTCACACTAGGACACCTCATTTCACATGAGGACACCTGTCTAAAAGTCTTTAAGCATAGCAAGAAAATTCTGAATTCATTAACCATTATGAGCTCAAGTAGTGTCTAAAATAAATTGCACACAAGACACCTTGTAATTGTTGGAATATGTGCCCTAGAGGAAATCTGTATTTAGTATGAACATTGTTTGGCTAGAATATTCATTTATTATTTATGGAGATATTTAATAAAATGACGTCATTAGATTACAATGTGTGTTGTTTATATGAAATATCCCTAGTCCACTATATTGATTAACGGGACGATCAACTATAGACTAGTATGTGGGTAGATTGATATGAGGATATCAAGTTTAACACATGGTATGCATTAGGAGTAATGGTATACTGGATTGACCCACAACGAGATGGATACATTAGATTATGCCAACGTCACAAGTGCTTCTCGTATGCTAATGGTATTGTAATCCTTAGACTTGAAGTCACTAGATTCTCTAATTGTGAAATATCATGCTTTGATATTATTAAATGGGTAAGTATAAAGATAGCTATCGGGCATGATATGAAGCAAGTTGAGAGATGGTAGTGATGTAGAGAGGATATTTCCCTCCCACACAATGGGAGTAAATATCAATGGGCCACTCGATGGATGGTGCTTATAGAATGTCTGGCCAGACTCACATAAATATGGAGATATCGACGTTATCTGCTTAGATAAGCATATTTCCATGAGCGAGAAACTATGGATCGGATATACGAGTGTGACGATTATGTCTCGTGTCCAATCCGGATATGGAGACAAAGGGATGATACAATACGATAACATTGGGCACAAGATTTGTCGGATCACAGACTATTTTCTATTAGTTGGGTGGCATGAATGTGTTGCTAGACACCGCTCCATGTAAGTAAGGAGTGATTGACAACTAATTAGAAACCTATGGAGTCACACACCATATGGATTAAAATGGATATGGACATTAATTGGTTGGACTATTTAATCAAAAGGATCTAAACGCAATCACAAGCAAAGTTAGCAGGACTAATTTGTAAGGTGAACTAATCTGTGTATGGACAGGATTAGTAATGGGGCAATTATGTAGTTAATAAGGAGTTATTAACTATAAAAAGACATCCTAGCTTGTTGTTTTCTCAACACAAGTCATTATTGAGAGAGCATAAAAAAGCAAGGAGAGAGAGACAAGGAAGAGGCTCGGCCCCATACCTGTCCGCCCCTCTTTGCCGCCGTCCCTCCTAGGCACACGACTTGGTGCTCCGTTTTGCGTGATTTCTGTCCTCCTTCTTCCGTTGCTAGCACTACACGGTGGGAAGGACTCCAGTCACTACAAAAAATCGGCCCTATTACAGCATTATTATAATGCTACTATAACAACGAAAAATGCTGTTTTAGCCTTTTGCGGCATTATTTGAGGCATTAAGTGAAATGTTGCATATGTCGGTGCCGTTTTTGCCTTTGCGGCATTAATTTAATGCTGTCTAGATTTTGCGGCATTTCTTGCGGCATTAATTTTTAATCCCCGATGTTGCAGCAGTATCCACGGTAATGCCGCATTTGCAAGCAATATAGCATTAATCTAATGCCGCATTTGATTTCAATTACAGCATTAATATCCTGCCGTATTCTTACCTACCAATTTCGGATTAGATTAATGCCGCGTCATGTTTCAATTACAACACTGTATAATATTGTTGTCCGGAAAAGCAGATGCACCACTGCTGGTTATTATGGAAGTCCAACTCCTTAAGGACCTCTGATCGACATATTGCACACAACACATTATATGAACACAAACTCTGACACAAACCAGAACATTCTATTATACTGGAAGAACAAGAAGTACAAAGTTCAAGCAGACAAACTTGTACTTCAAAACATACAAACCAGAAGGCTTTTAGAACTGTTTATTCTTGTGTTTTTTTCCGCCTAAAATCCATAGTTTCATACAAGAATCTGAAAACAATCAAACTTTTTGTAACTAAACTACGGCAGCAAAATGTCCAAGCCAGCAGCAACACAACATCTCCAGACTGCTGAAAAGGTTGTACTGCAGCTAAATGTCCAAAACAAGTCCTTCCTGCTTCTTGTTAAGCCTGTAAGAAAAAATAAGTCACTAGTCCAATCTACATATAAAACTTGTTTAAAAGATGAAACACTTGAATAAGTCACTGAAATGAACATGTCTAGATCCGAATTGCTAAAATCCGAGAGGAAAACTTTTTCTATTACATCAGTTGTTTTTCTCATGAACACAGGGGGTTTAGAACCCATAATAAGATCTCAGTGCTGCACTTAAGAAGCAATAGAGCAAGATCACGGTTACTTTAGCACTACATTATAATGTTTATTAAAAATGCTTTTAAGTTTCCATGGATATAAAACATGAAGTTGAAAAACAATTCTTCCGAAATATACAGAAACAATGAATATCAAATACAACTTCACATGTCTAAATCTTTTATTACTTCACAGATAAACATCAAACTGGGAGAGAAAGAACATCAAACTCAGAGAGAAAGAGAGCACGTTATACCTGATAATGTTTGTTCTCCGAATGTCCTATAGAATGCATCTGTATGACAAGAAACCCCATGCCTACAAAATCCAGTTCCTGAAAGGAGAAACTGTCTTTCAGTATGGTAGATACCGAACAGACTTACTATTTGACATGAAAATGAGTGGTATTGTTCACAGCACACAAACTATACCAAACAAACCAATACATTAAACTAGAAAAAAATTGAAAAATCACGGGACCTATCACAGAACTACAAGAACCTATAGAAAAATCATGAATGATTGGACCAAAAGAACCCACAAAATGTCACATGTAATATCAATTTCATTAAATTTATGCTATTTATACCATCAAGAAGAAACTAGTGGATTGAAAATAATATGATCATCATAATTCGGAAAGACTAACCAGGAAGCCTGGCCTTTTTACCATAAGCTTGGCGAAAAAATGTGGATTTGTTTGAGGACTTGGGCTTCTGCTTCAGAGATATACTTCCCCGGAGGAGAGTGGGTCCTTGCGCTTATGCTTGCAGCAGTTCTAGCGGACGAGAAGACAACAGAGTTGTAGCGCTAGCTGCCGTTAACGAGACACAAGCCACAACATACAAGAATGCACTGGGTTAGAAATATGCTTGTGCACAATCTCTGAAAATCCACAAAAGAGGAACTCACAAAGTCTGTCAATTTTTACCTATATCTCAAAAAACCCAAAACATAAACTGAGATGACTGCTGATCAAAAGTTAGGCCTTCATGTGCTTTTCACGCCAACACAACCGTTGAAGATGATAAATTACTGTTAAAATTACTTATAATGATTTATAAGACAGTAGGACAGTACGTCATAGTGTTAAAATCATTTGTGAGAATCATTCACGATACACAATCCAATTGATTCCATGCCAGTTATGAGTTAGATAAACTCTGGTGTTTTTCTTCCTTCATCTCCTGCAATACTATATTTATTCTACTATAAGGAATTTAAAACATAATCTCTTCAAAGCTGTGGGAGAAAGAAAATATGGAGCCATGTTCTGGGGCACCCTAAAGTTCCAGTTCCTCGATTCTGTTGGGTCGATTTAGCCAGTTATTCTCAATCCGTTATTCTCAATTTCAATTTCCAGTTCCTCAAAATTGCAATTTCAGAGGATAATAAGAATAACAGTGTCTTTTGTCACGAGCTTAACTATCTTACTTTGAGAGTTATATGATCGTATATAGCAGTATTAGTTATATACTGACAGACATGTAAGAAATCCTATTAAGCATAAAAAACTATTGTGTTTTGGGGGTATTAAAGAACTAGTTCGACAACAGTTAGAGCCTTTTCAACACAACTTTCAGAGTTTAATCCTCGAGTCGCATTGACAGATTACGACGACGACCCATTACCATTGGTTTCGAACTCCTGATCTAACTATTCTTACTTCTTTATATTGTTAACTCTACTCACATAAACCTTTTTTTCTCAAATCGTCCCTTTCATATCATTATATCCCAAGAGTGTACCTAAGAAAATGCTCACCCTCTTGATCCCCTATTAAAAATTTCCAAACTTTATTTAGTGCTCTGAAGTACACATATCCCATCTCTTAACCTTGATACAATCTACTTTCATATCTTAATATTCTATCCGTAAATCTATTTCCTCTACTAGCGTATCCTAACCATTACTTATTCGGTTCTCTAAAAAATACTATACTCAAACCTAGGATGCCTGAAAAGTTCATCCAACTACAAGACTGTATCCCCACTTTATCACTTCAATTCATAAGCTATTTATATTAGTTTTATTTTAGAAGATTTTATTCCAACCGTATGGCAGCTCTCTAGCTGACAAAATAGATATTCACAAATAATATCATTGCTATACTAGAAAGATTTACACCATAAATGGTTCATACCAACCATTTTATCAAATCTGCGGACCCTTCCAGTAGCAAATTACCCATATAATGTTTTTCCATCCATTAATATTTCTCTCTATCATGCATTTTTTCTATTATGCAAAGCAATGTAACAAATTTGAATCTCAGTCTGAGATTCCAACTATATAGGCTTATTTGGGCACCACATGCACATATAACACTCTCGCCAGTGTCCCCACAACAATCATATTTCAGTTTTAGTCTTGATTCCTATCATGTTTTAATATTGACTACTGTTGGCAAATGAGGGTTGCAATTAGGGAGGTTGGGAGGTTTGAAAGTGGATGTTAAAATGTGAAAGTTTCAATATATTAGGGTATGCAACCAGTAATTAAGTGTAGTTTAAATTTATATATGAATTCATCTCAAATATAAGACATTGTATAAATTTTCGATACTCTTGAGATTAATATGAGATTTGCTCTCGTGGAATCAATCTGCAGAAGAAGTCAATTCCTTCAGGTCCTTCATGTGCTCTTTATAAATATGCTACAACATGTGGAGATTATTCATTCAAAAGCTGCAGAAAAGCTAAGATTTAGTTTAAAGAAAGATTATGGGCAGAAACTTAGAATTAAAACGATTTCAGATCATGTGGTTATTAGCTGGGCTGATTTTTAATTTCTTAGATTTCGAAAAAAATAGAGTAGTGAGTAGCATAGGAAATTTAATTAGTTTTTTTCGCCCGCAAGTTGGATTTTGCTGTAGAGGAAATGCTAAAAATCCATATTGATTATGCAGTAGATACTCAAAGAGGAATTGTTGAGTTGGATTAGTTTTGTTAGAAGAAATGGAAATAAACCGGCTCATCTAATGGCTTTGATGGGTTTGGGAGCTGCATCTGTCTGTGTGTATTTAGTTCATCCCCCCATTACTTTTTCCAGATGTTTATACAATGCTGTGTTCATTTGCAATTAATTAAATTCCTCTTTTTTGGTTTAACAAAGACCGTGTCATCCTTTTCAAGTTTGCATGTACGTAGTACGAGATATTCGTAACTAGTAAAAGCATAATATATAAAACATTTACATTCATGACAAATTTCCATGTTTATGTTTCAAATTAAATAAGATCTTACGGTATGTGCTCAAAAACTATATATATCAGCCGGTTCCATTGTTTCTTCACCAATTCCAACAAGTTTAGAGAAAATCATACAAAATATTCTCCGATGTCTCAATTCGTGAACCTTCTTATCTTTCTCAACCTCACCCTTTTTGCTCCAATCGTTCACTCGACAAATGATGGTTTCCATCCTATCAAGAACCTAAATGACCCCTTTAATCAAGATGTTGCTAAATTTGCAGTAACCGAGTATAATCGGGGGGTGAATGCGGCCTTCAGTCTTGTAAGAATAATTGAGGGAGAATTTCACAGCCTTGCTCCTACCATGGAGGGAACCTTTTACAAGTTTCGCATTACTGTAGCAAGCGACATGATCAACACTGGAAATTACGAGATTTTTGTTCTTTATGTCCCAAATCAGTACAGAAAACTTGTTTATTTTAACAAATTGTAAAATGGAATGAAGCTAGTCGTCATTTCACATTCTATCATAATAGCGACAGAAAAGAATGTTGCAAAGTAGATTATGGTTCGCCCATATGCGTGGAACATGACACAATCAAGTGATGATTGATTTGTAGCAGGGATGGTTATAGCAGTTTTCTCATTTTCTGAAATTAATGTTCCTCCGTACAACAACAATCTTAAATGGAGTATTGGCAATGGTAAATATGTTTCGATTTGACATAATTGGTGGTGTTGTGAGAAAGAAATTGGTCCTTCTCTTGACGCCTGTCTCACATGAAGGTTTCTGACCTTATTAATGAGGACTTTTCGAGTAACATTAACTCTATTGTGTTCGAAATTGATGAGGAAACTAAAAGCAACATTCTTGGAACTTTGTTAGCTTCCCTGAGTTTTGTGGAGGACTTCCCCTCTTAAAAACGATCCATCTATGGATCCTTCAATGTTTCGCTTCCTACAATGCCACTAAAGTTGAGTACGATCAATGTACTGGCATAAGCAATGGAGATTGAATAAGGCTTTGGGAACTTATAGTAACCAACAAGCTTATTCATTTTATTTGGACTGTTCAGCATGAGAAATTGCTGACTAATGCTAGCAGAAAGCATAGAGGTATGACAGAAAATGACATTTTGTAATGTTTGTTGTAACACTCCCAAATACCCGGCTTTCCGTATTTTATCTTACCCAAAATTCATTTTAGGTTACCCTACATGTTTTAATCCCTTCTTGGAAAGAACTACTCTGATACCACCTGTAACACTCCCAAATACCCGACTTTCCGTATTTTATCTTGCCTTCAATTCATTTTAGGTTGTAAACTCTTTATGAAGTTAACAATTGCTCCTTTCTTACTATTGCTATTAAGTACCATATTACTTGCTTACTTCGATAAATATACATAAGTTGATTAAATTACTTAGTATCAAGTGATTTCAAAGAATATTTCTTGAAATATTTGTTAATATAATTATACGATTTAAATACGGATTATATTGGGGATCGCGGGATGGACTTAGTATTCAACCTACCCCAACCTTCATATAGGATTTGTGCGTTCATTTGTTCGTTAGTGCTATCGTTGTGCTGATCAAAATTGGTAATTGTAGGCGATTGATTCGTAGACGAGGACTGCTTCGAGTTAATTGTTGTTTCGACTTGAGGTGAGTTACATGCCTAGCCTAGCTTCCTCCGTGTCAAAGTGTGATATTTGAGACTGGTCTCAAAATACAAATTTGAATTACATGTTTGGTCGTGGGCCTACTTGTCTATTTAGAAATAGTTGTCAAACTTGCTTTGGTCGATTAAGAGCCATTATCTTGCTATTCTTGGTAAGCTTAGTGTTTGTTACACTAAATCAGAAAACCATTAATAACGTAATGTGGAAGATTGCATGTATTGGAACTGGACGTTGGTTATTTGAGAATCCACCTGATCTTAATATTATGATCGGCTCTGGCCGAAAACACCGATACTAAGGAGTTTCCCTTGACTGATTGAGTTTTGGATCTTTCCCTCATTACTACCCTTTCGTGGTAGCCAGCTAAGTATAACAGTAATTAGAAATTGTTCCAGATATTGTAAAATAGGTGTAAAACAGGTGAATGTAGGGTATCGCAGACTTTATGTTCATCTTTATGTTCACAGTTACTTACCGTTTGCAGTAGGGGTGGTTTTGGGTATTCCCTGTGGTACCGACCTGATACCACAGGGGTGGTTTCTATCATTTACCAATGGTAAAGTTCTGGATGACAACAAATTTTGACTCGATTTTCTATTTAGAACTTTTGACGAACAACCCTCTATGGCATTGTCTCGCTGACACAAAGCTGCTGTCAGTATTGATTTTGTCAAAAAACTCCCTTGCAGTTTCACTTTTACCGCGGACGTCTAGTTTGGGTTGTTAGCGACCGTTAACCTCTTTGAGGTCAAAATACTCTTTCTTCTTAATTTATAAGAAGTTGAAAAATAACATACGCTTGCATCTACAAGAAGCAAAAGGGGTGTATAAGTTTTACCAAACTAATAACACACTTCTCGGTCAAAACTGTTTTTAGTCCGATGTTGTTTTCATGCTCGAGCGGCATTACTTAGCTGGAGGGTCAAGCTTATGTTCATGGCAGCCAACTCTGCAGCCAAGTATCTGAACACATAAGGCATTGCCACCGTCTCCATTCCCTTGCTCGATTTGCAAGCAGTGCATATCACCTTCTTGGGAGCTTTACCGGGCTGGAGACCTCCAAATTTTTCTCCCATTGCTCGCTGTTTCTGCTTCTGAATGATGGATGACGAGAGGACGCTTCCACAAAGAGAAAACACGTCGGCAATGTGATGATCTGAACATGTCTGAAGCCTGTCGTGCAATAAATATGCAGCTCCATGAGCAAGTAGAGAGTCTCTCTCCATTTCTCCAAAACGGACACCACCACCACGCTTTCTTCCTTTTATTGGCTGCCGGGTAAGCTGGGCAAATGTTCCCGTTGTCTGAACCTGGAGCGCCACAATCCCATAGTTAGTTAGTCGTTTTGGGTGAGTTTGGTGTATGAGTTATTTGTAAGGGTGTTTGGTGGGAAAAAAAAGCAAGTGTGTTTGGTGAAAAAGTTTGTCGACTCAAAATGTCCAAGGAAAGCTTCATAAACAGAACATTTTCTACAACCGAGTTTTACGACTTATAAGCTGACTTCAACTTATGATCCAAAACTGACTGATAAGTTGCGGGCCTGAGTCATACCAAACTCACCCTTTATCAGTTAACCAGTAATTTAAAATCCAAACAAATATCAACCTACCAACATTCCCTAACCTAACTAGTAGTACCCTAACATTCCTCAATCCAATATAATACTAAGTTTGGTTCTCTCCAAAAGAATAATAATACATAAATTCTAAAAAAAATACTAAAATTGGAAATTTATGATTCACTTGGAACACAAAAGGTATACCTGATACTTATCTGAAACCATACGCCGGAGCCGCTGATAATAAACAGGCCCCATAAAAATCTCACAAGTCAATTCCGTCCCATAGTATCCTCTATAGAGTACCTCTGAACCATGGTAATTGAAACCATAAGAGCTTAATACGGGACCCAGCTCATCCACCAGTGATTTAAGCTTTGGCTCGCATCTACAAATTCCCCCCCGCAAGCAACCTCCCTGTACAAGAAGAACAAAGCAATTATAGATGTCAGATCAACTCAAACTATGAGTAAAGATATTGATTTAATTGGTCGTAGCTGGTGAGTTGTAACAGGAAAGTGTTTTCCCTTTATGGAAGCAGATAAACTAGCACTTCGAATTGGAGGCCAGAGTAAGCACTTTCTTCATGTGTCAAACTACTTAATAAGTTTGCTTCTTAGGTTCTGGCGATAATTACCTGGGAATATAACTGAAGGATTGTTTAAGGTAATCAGGAGGGTAGGGGATACTCACTCCTGTATGTAACGACAAAACGCTATAAACCTGGGACACAACCAAAAAGACGAGTTCATGACAGCGAAAAATGATCCCACTAATTAGCCAAAATGTGTAATCTTTAAAGAAGGTTGTACCTGAAGAACCAATTAATTGATTGATTAAACTGCTAAGTAATACACAGAGGTATATATACCTAGCTAAGGACTATGTCACAAATACACAAGTAAATTTGTACTAGTTATCAATTTAGTCCTATAGCACCTACTTTTGCAGCAATAGACTCCAAAAGCATCCTATGGTCATTCTTGAAGGGAATGCGTGGGGATTGATAATAAGGTCTGGCCGCATTCCTGTAATTCCTGAAAATGGCATATCAGCATCTGATAACAACTGGGAGCAAACCCCCTTCTGTCCATGCCTACTGCTAAATTTATCGCCAATAACAGGATTTCTGCTACGTCGAAAACATAGATTGACCTGCTTGTTAACAAAGAGAAACAGAAAAAACCATAAGAATCACAAAGATGATGATGATGTGGCGATTGCAAACTAACAAACTACATTGACAGAGTTAGAGATGTAAACTCTAAGAAGTTACAAGATGACGAAATTGGCAGCCAGAGGAGAAGCTAACAAACTCAAATATCACACTGATGAAAGGGAAAGATAAGGATTGATTAATATATATATATATATATATATATATATATATATATATATATATATATATTTGCATTTCCCTCTGCTTATAAACTGTCAACTGGGACTAATTACACTTGAGATGGATGGAAGTGACTATTAGGACACACAGGGATAAAATAAGGTATATTTTTCAAGTAAGCAAGTTAGTAGTAACTCAATTTAAATTATGGTTTGACAAAAAAAATAAAATAAATTATGACGTGAGAACAATGACATTACTTGGTCACAGCAAACACTTGAAACACAGCAACCATTTGCAAATCAAATTATGTAGAGGAAGCACGAATAGCAAACACCAGTATGTAGTAAATAAAGATGGTCATATCCAGTTTAAAGGAGAGAGTTGGCTGCAGTTAAAACCAGTCCATACTATAGGAACTGAAATTACCTTTGAGAAATGCTTTTTGTTCTCCGTATCAACAGCGACATAATCAACAATAACAAGTTCTGAACCGTTTAACTTATTCGTCCTTGTACGACTATCTACCTCATCATAAATGCTACAGTATGGATTATATGGGTTTATCCTCTGCCGGTAAGAACCAGAGAATTATGTTTTATTGTAAGATTGTTGGATGTGTAACGAATAAAAAATAAAAGGGCGCCAAACCTGCCCAACATAGGGAAGTCCATCTGAATCAATTAAAGAATCCACAGACTTGTCAAGTTTACTATGTCTGAATATTTTCCGACTCCCATCTGACTTCTCGCCTCGCTCAGCCAGGTCAATCGATTCTGTCTGCACAATAAATTTCCTGATGAAGCAAATTGGTATTATCATGCAAATATAGAAATGAAGAAGATGACCAGGATTACATGAAACACTGAGCTGCACACATCAGACATATTCTCTATTTTAGAAATGAAAAGAAAGAAGAAGAGAAATTGGGCATACATGTAAGGAAATGCAGGTAAGCCATGTATCATCATAGAGAGTGATCGTCTGATCGAGTGGAGAAAGTATTCATTGACGGTAGCCCCACCACGTGACATGCCTTCATGGCGGGGCACGCTAATCAGTTTCTGAAAACATTCAAAAATTTGTGGGTTCTATCTGACTAATGCACGTTTGTCAGAAACTGGTTGGCTTGCCCCACCGCGCAAGCATGTCCCAGTGGTGGGCTAGCCCCAATGAATTCTAGGGTTAGTATTGTAAAGATTGCCGTTACCTGTACCCCGTGACGAGCCCCTTTGACCACCACCACGAGCTCTGTTAGAGTCGTTTCTACCTCCCTGGTTCGTATGACCCGATCCATTGGACCGTCCATACCCCCAACCGGTTCGACCACCACGACCAGTTGGAGGTCCAGGACCAAGAACACCTCGCCCCTTGGCTACAAACCATATCCTCGGTAAGAATTTGAAGAAACAGAATAAGCAGTAGATACATTCATAGCAGAAGAATTAAAATCAGCATATTGGCTTTCATGCATTTGTTCTTCAGCTTTCATCAACACATTAGGTTCTTCAAAACTAATAGCATCAGATCTACCACGAATAGTTGTACGAAAAGCGTTGTATTCAACAGGGAGCCCATTCAAAGCATATAATAGCATGTCTTCATCATCGATTTGAACAAGAGACACAGCAAGTTTATCACGAATCGATTTCAACTTTTGCATGTACAGATCTACTGAATCAGACCGTTCCTTATAGTTTGAAGATCGTTTTTAAGTTGTAGAATATTGGATCTGGTGAGAGATGCATACCTCCCCTCAAGCGCGAGCCAGATAGCCCGGTTTGAGGCCTTACCTATGACATGCGAGAGAGCGAGGACAATTGGTGTTTCCATAACACATGGTTGTTGTTATCGAGTGTATATGGCATCAAGTTGTGAATATTGGAGAGGAGATAGAGAGGATTTGAGGTGGTGAGAGCCATAGTGGCCAGCATATGGCTCTGATACCATGAAAACTCATATGAGTTTTCTGGATTTAGAGAGAGAGAGAAAGAAGCGGCTGAGATGGAGATGAAGAATAATCAACCCTTAGTTCCATTCAATGAAACGAGAGACTAAATACATTGGTTATTGAACAGTCGTAAATCGAACCGTTCGAAACCCTAACAGTTATTACACAAAGTCCCTATAGTTTTGACACAAAACTCGGATTTTCGATGAGATCGTAACATGATTTAGAGAGAAGCTTACGTCGGAGCACGTGCTTCACCGGCAACCTCGTCAAATTGTTTTATATTTCTTGAATTTAATTTAGTCACTCTCCAGAAAATCGGTGAACTTTTTTGGTTAAGTTTTATCATTACCATTGATCATTCATCATTTCTTTATCAAGTCATCGGACTTGTTTGAGAATTAATGAAAGATTATGAGATGAGATGCCTACAAGCAAGTCCTTTCCCTTGTGTTAATTCTGCGTGGACCACAACAGTGGGCTTTGGGTTGTATTGGGCTTGAATAAGTGGGCAGATCCTGGATATACATCTAATACTCCCCCATCAGACTGGTGGGGCTGGATGAACCATCGGTTTGTGTTTGAGATCTTGAAATGGCCTGTGGAGAAGCCTCTGGTGAAAATATCTGCCAGCTGATTTGATCAGCTGACAAAGGAAACAGACAAATCGTGAGTAAGGATTTTTTCATGGATGTAGTGATAATCAATTTAATGTGTTTGGTGTGCATGCGGAATGCGGTTGGCGGTTATGCGTTAGGGTTTAGCTAACGTGATAGCTATTCGAGACGCTATCTAATCTCCACAGGAACACGAAAAGTAATAACACGACACAATTTAATTGTTTTTTTGATTGATTGCTTAAACATGAACAATTACAACTGTTTAAACAGAAAAATAAGCTAACCTTAGACTTTAACGGTTCAACTATACGGGTCCGGAAAGAACCGTTTAAAGAAAACCCGGTATAATTATTTAAAAATTAAAAAAATAATATTGTAACTAAATAAATAAATAATGCTAACGAGTAATTAAAGACATAATTAATATTAACTAATTACTCTGAGGATATGGTATCAACTTCCTCGCGGTCGGAACTTACCTTGTCCTTAAGGTGGTGGTGTCGAAAATCTTAAATAAGCCCAGGAGGAAGCTTGTACGTTGAGCACACGATTTGCGGGGGATCGGTATCAGAAATCAAAATTATCACAAGGATTCATGCAAGCCATATATTGAAGAAATATTCTTCATTACTCTCAGATCTCAAAATCTGTAGCAAAAATTCAGAGAAGATGAAAAATTACAAGAAGATGATAAGTCTGCTTCTCCAAAACTAAAATAACTACCAACATTATTGAACCAATGAGCTAATGACAGCTGTCACTGATGACACAGTGAAACAAGTTTGCAATAATTACAAACAGAACCCCAAAGATGACTTTAAAGACAAAAAACCACCTTAAACCAATATTCAAAACTAAAACATCCCTCTCAAGTTGGAATGTGCACATTCAGCACACCCAACTTGGACAAAAGAAATCTGAAAATTGGAGAAGGAAGAGGTTTAGTTAACATATTTGCTAACTGATGAGAAGATGGGACAAAAATCAACTTGAGAGCTCCTTCAGTATCCAAGTCCCTCACAATATGAACATCCATCTCAATGTGCTTTGTGCGATCATGATAAACAAGATTCTCTGCAATTTGAATAGCTGAATTGCTATCACTGTAAATGATGGGCACCTGAGGGAGAGTGACATGAAGATCAGCCAGTAAAAACAAAAACCACTGAATTTCACATGATGTGGCAGCTAATCCCCTGTATTCAGCTTCAGCAGAGGACCTAGACACAACTTTCTGCTTCTTTGCTTTCCAAGAAATTAGAGCATCACCCTGATAAATCAGAAAACCACTTGTAGACCTTCTGGTGTCAATACAACCTCCCCAACCAGAATCAGAATATGCCTTGAGAGCTAGGGAATTATGAGAAGGGAAAAATAAACCTTGTCCAAAATTGCCTTGGAGATATCTCAATACATGATGCAGAGCTTTCATGTGTTCAGCAGAAGGTTGAGAAACATATTGAGACAACTTGTGTACTGAAAAACAGAGATCTGGCCTTGAACTACACAGATAAAGTAATTTGCCAACTAAGCTTCTGTAAAGCACACTGTCTTGATCAGATAAGTACTTGTCTGATTGCTTCTGCAAGTAGAAACTGGCTTACATTGAGCATAACCACTATACTTGAGAATCTCAAGAGCAAATTTTCTTTGACAAAGTGATATACCAGTATCATTTATGGCTATTTCAAACCAAGAAAAAACTGCAGAGAACCCAAATCTTTGAGTTGAAATTGTGCATGTAATAACTCTTTAAGATGCTGTAATGTAATTGGTCCTGCCCAACACAATGTCATTAACATATATCAACAGAACTGTAAAATAGTTCTTTTTCTGAAGCACAAACATGGTATAGTCTGCTTTGCTCTGCTGAAAACCAAGGTTAATGAAAGCAGTTGAAATTTTTCTATACCACTGCCTAGATGCTTGTTTCACACCATATAGAGACTTTTTAAGTCTACAAACCAGTGTACCACCATCATGAAAAGACAGTGCACTAGGCTTATAACCTTGTGGTATAGACATGTGGACTTCCTCTACGAGGTATCCATGTAAGAAAGCATTATTGACATCTAATTGAAGAAGATGCCAATTATGCATTGATGCTAAAGCCAACATACATTTTAAGGTGGGTCGTTTAGCTACTGGAGAGAAAGTATCAGTGTAATCTATACCTTCAGTTTGGGAGTATCCTTTGCCACTAATCTGGATTTAAATCTCTCAACACTTCCATCAGCTTTGTGTTTGATTCTATATACCCATCTACATCCCACAATGTCATGACCAGGGGGCAAAACAGTAATTTCCCAAGTGTCATTTGCTTCTAATGCAGAAAGCTCTAGTTTCATAGCTTAAATCCACCTTGAATCTTTAGAAGCTTCATCGAAGGTTTTTGGTTCAGTTGCAGATGCAATTTGAGCAACATAGTGTTGGTAAGCAGGGTTGAAAGCTTCATGTGCATTGTGATCATCTCCAGACACCAAATTTGGTGCAGTGACAACAAAATCTTTGAAGTAAGAAGGTTGTCTGATGCTTCTGACTGGTCTAGATGCAACAGTAGATGGCTCAATAATGTCAACAACATCATTGTGAGGTGTCTCTATTGTTTCAGTATTATGCTCCCCTGCAGGCACAACATCTGAGAGAGAAATCTCGGGAGGTGGAGAAGATGGTGTGACTGTAGTTTTATCAGAAGAAATTATTGGTAGAAAAAAGTCACTAAAAAGTGAATCTGGAGATAGACTAGCAGAAGAGAAAGGATATGTATCTTCATGGAAAACAACATTTCTGGACACAATTATGGAACCAGTTTGAATATTGTAAACCTTGTAACCATTCATGCCATAAACATAACCCAGAAAAACACACTTGACAGCTCTCTCATCAAATTTAGTTCTTCCATGGGTTAAAGTAGGGGGAGTGTAGTCTGGGAGTGTTTTGAAAAGAACTTCAAATGGAGACTTGTTGTGAAGAACTTTTGTAGGTAATATATTAATGAGGTAAGCTGCTGTCATAACACAATCTCCCCAAAATTTCAAAGGTAAATGAGACTGAAATCTCAAAACTCTTGCAACATTAAGCAGATTTTGGTCTTTCCTTTCCACCACAGAGTTCTGCTCTGGAGTCTTAATGCAGCTGTATTGATGCACATGCCATGTGTCCCAAGAAACAGTCAACTTGAGTTTAGGAGCTTGATCACTTCTAATAGTGAGAACAGGAGTCTTGAATTGAGTGGCCACCATAGAGCATAAAGAGGGTAATATATGTGTAGCATCAGACTTGTTAACCATGAGATATACCCATGTCATTCTGGAGTGATCTTCCACAATAGTCAAAACATATTTGTGTCCTTCATAAGTTGGGGTTTTGTAAGGACCCCAAATGTCAACATGAATGAGATGAAAAAGATGGGGTGAAATGTGAGCATGAGATGGAAATGTTAGTTTTCTTTGTTTGGCTTGAGGACATATGTCACAAGAAGAGGGTGCAACATGATTATGACCTAATTGTTTGAGAAGAAGCTGAAGTTGGCATCAGAAGGATGGTCAAACCTATTATGCCAAAGAGAATAAGATTTGTCAATAAGAACTGGTGCAGCCAAAGATATAAAAG
This sequence comes from Linanthus parryae, assembly GCA_023055425.1. NCBI lineage: Eukaryota > Viridiplantae > Streptophyta > Magnoliopsida > Ericales > Polemoniaceae > Linanthus > Linanthus parryae. Next base: position 117,833,374 of record JALGPY010000004.1, on the reverse strand, counting down.
GAGGCTTAAAGAGGTATAAACCATCACTTCTGGTGCCATATACCAAAATAGTAGAAGAACCTTTGCACTTAATAGTACAACCAGATGCCTCACAAATGAATTCACAATCATGTGAATGACTTAACTGAGACATGGAAAGCAAGTTAAAATGAAAAGTAGGAATATAAAGAACTTTCTCCAATGTCAAAGAAGGAGACAAGTGAACCACACCAATGTGAGCAACATTAATATTTTTGCCATTGGGGAGATGAAAAAAATTATTCACAACAGGTGTGAAAGAAGAGAAGAGAGATAAGCCATGAGACATATGATCAGTGGCACCACTGTCAATGATCCAAGAATGAGATAAAGAAGCATTGACTTCCCTCCCTGAATGGAAAGAGAAAGAATTAAATACTCCAGCCATAAAGGAAGATTGAGATCCATGGTGCTTCGAGGAATGATAAGAATCTAAGGGACTGTCATGAGAAAGAGCAGATGATGTAGAAGAAGGGGGGGGGGGGGGGAAGAAGGTCTCATTTTATAGTGATTGATATATTGTATGACTTTCTCACATTGAGAATGAGTAAGTTGGGAAGTTTGAGGTGAAGCAGGTGGTGGCACAGAAGTGACATGATGTGTTTGAGGGACATAAGAAGTGATATTGGGTGAAGCATTATGCTTAGGAAATGCAGAACCACCATTTTTGCCTTTGAAACCTGGTGGATAGCCAACTAACTTCCAAAATTTTTCTTTGAAATGTCCAGTACCACCACAGTGATAACACACAGGTTTAAATCTATTTCCAAATCTATCAGAGACCGCATTAGCATGAGAAACACCATCACAATGAGGAGCAGAAAACTTAGTAAAAGAATGCATAGCCATTTGAGGAGAGGGACGTGAAGAGCTAATTTCTCTTTGTTTCTCTTGTTGTAATACTTGAGAAAACACTCATGGAAGGAAGTGGAGCAGTAAGCAAAATTTGTTCCCTAATAGTTGTATATCCATCATGAAGACCCATAAGAAACTGCATAACCAAATCTTCTTGTTGTTCAAGATGCAAATGAGAAAGAACATGACAATGACAGGTAACACATCCTCCACAAGAACAGACAGCTATAACTCTGTGATTAGTCAGTTCATCCCAAAGAGATCTGAATCTGGTGAAATACATAGTCACAGATAAGGCATTTTGCTTCAAGTTAGCCAAAGTTTTGCGTAATTGAAAAATCCATGGTCTATTTTTTTGAGAAAACCGTTCCAGCAAGTCCTTCCACATTTCAGAAGAAGAAGGATAAACAATACTAGATGCAATTTCCTTAGAAACAGAATTTAAAAGCCAAGAGATCACCATAGAATCGCAGTGACGCCACACAGAATACAAAAGATCAGTCAGCGGAGGCGGAGGCAACAAATCGGAGATGAAATCAAGCTTGTTCTTCGCTTCTAGGGCGAGACTCATGGAACGAAACCAGGTGCTGAAATTATCACCGGTGAGCAGCTGAGAAACCAAATTGATGCATGGATTGTCGGCATTAGTGAGGTAATAGGGAGAAGACGAATGAAACGCCATGGAAGAAACACCAGAAAGTCGCCGGAGATCGAGCAGTCTATGTTGACATTGTCGCAGAAAAACCCCTAGAATGAAATATGGGGGGGGGTGGCGAAAAATGAAATCAGAGAGTAGAGAGTAAGCAATCGCCGAAAGCGTTTCGCTCTGATACCATATCAGAAATCAAAATTATCACACAGATTAATACAAGCCATAGATTGAAGAAGAATTCTTCATTACTCTCAAATCTCAAAATCTTAAGGGAAAATTAAGAGAAGATGAAAAATTACAAGACGATGATGAGTCTGCTTCTCCAAAACAAAAATAACTACCAACATTATTGAACTAATGAGCTAATGACAACTGTCACTGATAACACAGTGAAACAAGTTTGCAATAATTTCAAACAGAACCCCAAAGATGACTTAAAGCCAAAAAACCACCTTAAACCAATATTCAAAACTAAGATACCCCTCTCAAGTTGGAATGTGCACATTCAGCACACCCAACTTGGACATAAGAAATCTGAAAATTGGAGAAGGAAGAGGTTTAGTTAACATATCTGCTAACTAATGATAAGATGGGAAAAAATCAACTTGAGAGCTCCTTGAGTAACCAAGTCCCTCACAATATGAACATCCATCTCAATGTCCTTTGTGCACTCATGATAAACAGGATTCTCAGCAATTTGAATAGCTGAATTGCTATCATTGTAAACGATGGGCACCTGAGGGAGAGTGACATGAAGATCAGCCAGTAAAAACAAAAACCACTGAATTTCACAAGAGGTGGCAGCTAATCCCCTGTATTCAGCTTCAGCAGAGGATCTAGACACAACTTTCTGCTTCTTTACTTTCCAAGAAATTAGAGATTCACCCAGATAAATCAGAAAACCACTTGTAGACCTTCTGGTGTCAATACAGCCACCCCAATCAGAAATAAAAATTATCACACAGATTCATACAAGCCATAGATTGAAGAAGAATTCTTCATTTCTCTCAGATCTCAAAATCTGGAGGGATAATTCAGAGAAGATGAAAAATTACAAGAGGATGATAAGTCTGCTTCTCCAAAACTAAAACAACTACCAACATTATTGAACCAATTAGCTAATAACAACTGTCACTGATGACATAGTGAAACAAGTTTACAATAATTGCAAACAGAACCCCAAAGATGACTTTAAAGACAAAAAACCACCTTAAACCAATATTCAAAACTAAAAATCCAATTGACGGTGAACGGCCTGGAAATCAGCCCTTTGTAGTCCAAATGCGGAAAAATTGAGGCTGGAAACGGATTCGTAGAGTCCATAAACCCTACGTAAGACCCCGTGACTCAAAAAATATCACCGTGGCTCAAAATTGAGCCAAAAAGAGGCTCGTGGCTCACTTGGAGCCAAGGGGAGCCGACTAGAAGCCAACTGAGTCGATGACTAATCCAAGCCTGTAGTGAGCCGACTCCAAACCTTCGACTAATTCATGCCGATTCCCAGCTGGAGGTAACTCACTCAGCAACATGGTCGGGAGTTGTATCTCATCAGGTCACCGAATGCACCTGGTCGGGAGTTGTATCTGTTTGAAAATAGCTCTTATCCCTCCTCTAAGAGCCATTGGCAAAAACCATTTGTCTTTGCCTGTTGGCACATTTAAGAAAAGAAGAAATGACCTTATGTTTGGTAATGGCACCTCTATCACTAGTGATGTAGCGCTGGCAAAGAGGATACAAAGTGAGGTGGATAGCTAGCTCTTTGACTCTGATCATCATGTTAAAGCGCTTAAACTTAACATTGATGGTGCATCGAACCACAACAGAGCTAGGCTGGGTGGGTGGCCTTATCAGAGATAATAGGAGGCTGTTTCATATAGACAGTTTCTTGTAAATGGCCATGTAAGAATGCATTTTTCACATCAAGCTGCTGTAAGGGCCAATCAAAAGTAGCAGCAAGAGCTAGAATAGTGCGAACAGTGGCATGCTTAATCACAGGACTAAAGGTCTCATCATAGTCTAAACCAGGGGTTTGATGAAACCCCTTGGCAACTAATCCAGCTTTAAACCTGGAAATAGTGCCATCAGCTTTCTATTTTGTTTTAAAAACCCATTTTTTACCAACTATATTGGCATTAGGAGGAGGTTCAACAAGACTCCAAGTTTTTTGATTTAAGGGACTAAGATATTCATCTGACATAGCTTCTTGCCAGTGAGTATGTTTCTTAGCCTCAGAAAAACAAGTAGGATCAGAAGCAGTAGTGTGTAAAGCAGCAATAGTTGTAGGAAAACCAGAAACTTTACCAAACCCAGTAAATTTGAAGGGAGGAGGATCAGACCCTTTACCATTAATTGAAGCAAAATCGAGAATCTTCTTTTTGAAGATACCTGATTTGCTTCTGGTCTGCATTGGGTGACCCTGAGTTGGGAGAGAAGATTGAGAACTAAGAGGTGCCATGTCAGAGTGAGGAGAAGAGGGTGTGTGTATCTGTTCTGTAGAGACACCCTCATTCATCACTGCTGACTGCATTTCTGGTTGTAACATGTCATTCTCACCAACTGGGTCAGCAGCAGTTTGGGGAGTGTCATCATATCCTGGGTGGTATGGAGGCACAGTAGAGGAAGAGTCATGAAACAGTTATGATGGGATATCTGCAGAAGGCAAGGAAGTAAAGGAAACAGTTGTTCATTAAAAATAACATCTCTACTAACATAAAATTTTTGTGCAGATTTCAAGTAACACAAATAACCTTTGTAATTGTCAACATAGCCAAGAAAGATACACTGTTGTGTCCTAGCATCAAGTTTCGAAGAATTATAAGGTCTAATATTAGGATAACATGCACATCCAAACACTCTCATAGATTCATAATCAGGAATTTGTTAAATAGAAGTTCATAAGGTGATTTTCCATGAGTTACAGGACTTGGCATTCTATTGATTAAAAACACAGCAGTAGCAATAGCATGAAACCAAAAAAATGATGAGGCAAAGAAGCATGTTGAAGCATGGTAATAGCAGTTTCAAGAATGTGTCTATGTTTTCTTTCTGAAACACCATTTTGTTGAGGTGTGTGTGGGCAAGATTTTTGGTGAGTGATGCCTTGAGAGCTTAAGTATTTTTGAAAAACTACAGAAATGTATTCTCCACCTCCATCTGATCTAAGTATTTTAATTTTAAAACCTAAGAGATTCTCAATATGACTTTGAAATTTAGCAAACACAGCAGGTACTTCAGATTTGTGTGTCAAAGGAAACAACAAAGTATATCTAGAATAGTTGTCTATAAATAACACATAAAATCTATATCCTTGCAAGGATTTCATAGATGCAGGACCCCATACATCCGAGTGTAATAAATGCAGAGGAACAGGAGAGACAATAATAGACCTAGTATAAGGCAATCTAGTTATTTTGCCTTTAAGACATGATTCACACATAGCAGAAGAAGAAGATTTAGTGTTTGAACCAGTAATTTGTGTAAAAACATCATTAGCAGGGTGACCCAGTCTAGCATGTAGCAAAGGAACATTGATAATACTACCCAAACAAGCCTTGGGAGAGGAAACAGAAAAATGTGAAAGATAAATAGGGTAGAGTCCATTTTCACTCAAGCCTTTGTATAGTATTTTGCCTGTGTCCAGATCCTGAATATAAAAAGTGTTTGCATAGAAAACAAAGCAGCAGTTATGTTGAGAACACATTTGATGAACAGATAAAAGATTTGTAGCTAAGTTTGGAACATGTAAAGTGTTATTTAAATGGAAGGTATGATTATTAGTTTGAAAAGAGGCAGTACCAGTGTGATTAATATGTGAAACTTGACCATTCCCCATAGTAACATGATCATTTCCAGTGTAAGTGTCAGCAAGAGATAGGTTTCTCAAATTAGCAGTCATGTGATTGGTGGCTCTAGAATCATACAACCAGTATTCAGGTGTTGAGGAGCCAGAAGATGAGGCATTGTAGGCAGTAAGATTGTTAGAGGGAGGCTTCCTTTGATAAGAGTAATCTGTTCTATGCCAACAATCAGCAGCATAATGAAAGTCAAGACCACAAATTTGACAATTAATGGGCATTGTGGTGGATCTAGTGTTGGAGTTGTAACGGCCGCCACCACCACCACGGTGGTAACCCCTTTGACCACCACCACGACCCCTGGACTGGTCAAATCTACCTCCCTGGTTCCTCAGTCCAGATCCGTAGTTGGATCTGCCGTAGGAGCCACCGGTTCGGCCATAGCCTCCTCTACCGGTGGGTGGTCCAGGGCCGAGAATACCTCGTCAACGACCGCGACCAGATCCTTGATAGAAGTTTGAAGAAACAGAGTAGGCAGCAGAAACATTCATAGCAGTAGAGTCAGAAAGTTCAGCAGATTGAGTTTCATACATTTGTTCTTCGGCTTTTAGCAAAACATGCAATTCTTCAAAACTAATAGCATCAGATCTACCACGAATAGTGGTTCTAAAGGCATTATATTCACTAGGGAGGCCATTTAAAGCATACAAAAGCATGTCTTCATCATCAATCATCACCAAAGAAACAGCAAGTTTGTCACGAATATTTTTCAACTTTTGCATGTACAGATCTACCGAATCAGAGCGTTTGCGCAGAGTTCGCAAGTCAGATTTGAGTTGTAGAATATTAGATCGAGTCAGTGACGCATACCTCCCCTCAAGTGCAAGCCAAACGGCTCGGGATGAGGTCTTACCGATAACATGAGAGAGAGCTTCGGGAGTGAGAGTGGCGTTGATGAGAGTTTGTTTGGCCTGATCTGTCTGAAACGATTCACGGAATGCCGGATTGGGAACCGTCGGACCGTCAACAACAGAAAGAGACTCGGGCGGCGGAGCGACGAAGCCATCAAGGTACCCAAATAGGTTCTGGGTACGAAAAATCGATGATAACTGGTGTTTCCAAAGAACATAATTGGAGTTATCAAGTTTGTAAGGCATCAAATGGTGTATATTCGAGAGAAGGTATAAAGGATTTGAGGTGGATTGAGCCATGGTAGCCAACATGAGGCTCTGATACCATGAACAGTTTTAAGGTTTTCTGTGAGAGAGAGGAGGAAGAAGATAGAGACGGTAGAGAAAGAAATGGAACCGTCTGATTGTATTCATCATCAATCATAGCCTTAAATACATCCTAATGAACGGTCACATTTTGTGCCGTTTCATTTAGTCATTAATTACCCAAAGACCCTTCGGGTTTTACAACTTGGTGCATGAATCCTTCTGGAAGAATCTGCAGAGTGGGCTTGACACCGAAGTGGGCTTATGCTTAACTCTTGGGCCTCAATAAAACATTGGACTTCTTGAGGTCTTGGGCTGGAATAATGGACTGGGTTAATACATCTGTGTAGTAATGGATGTTTTTCAACCTCAACTTGTGTTCTAGTGGAGATTTGGGAACCGACATGTTCTTCCTTGTCGCCGGATTACTTATGGTGATGCTGTCATACATGCCGCCGGCGGCGAAAACGAGCAAGCCGTTGCAGGAACCAACAAGTGTCCTGAACAAATATGGTGGTGGTGTCGGGAATTGAGATTCTCCTTCACAAGAAGAAGACGACGGCAGGCTATAAACTACCCAGCTAAATCCTCCGCTGCCGTCACAGTTCTCTCTTCCTAGCGATAATCCTACTACTATCGGATTGATGACGACGGCGAAGGAAGTGTTTTTTTGATGAAACTGGGGGTTTCGATGAGATCGTAACAGGATTTGGAGAGAAGCTTACATCGGAGTACATGCTTCACCGGCAACCTCGTCAATATCTCCTCTATTACGTCCATGTGTTGATCAAGTAACTCTACGACTGCAACCTTCTCTCCTCCACCCCTTGCTGGCTTGCTGCTGCTGTACATCTAAAAAGACCTAGTTAATAGAAATAGGAAACTAAATAATTTTGAGTTGACCTACCAAATTGTTTTGTAGATGCATGATCTAGAATTTAATTTACTCTTTCTCCAGAAAATCTGTCAAGATCATTTTCTTCATCGAGTCATCCGAGCACAAATGAAAAAAAAAATGGTCCGAGCAAAAGTTGGAAGAACAAAATCCTCCAAACACAAACAATATAAGTGAACACTAAACAAATATTCATTGAACGTACCACACATTGATAAGAATCTTATTCATAATTTTAGTCAATTAATTTGACTAGTCTGGTGGATGTGCATTGCACGTGGCTTTCAACAAGCTGAAATGCACTAAATTATCGAACGGACAGTATTCATGTTCAACTCAAGGGGTTGGAGCCTGTTTCCTCAAAAAAAAAAAAAAAAAAAAAAAAAAAAAAAAAAAAAAAAAAAGGTTGGAGCCTGGAGGAGGTTACTCTTGCTAGAATACAACTGGAGTGCGAACTAATGTGGCATACTACTACAAAATAAAATCTGAAGTATTGAACCTAACAGACAATGACGCGGTGGTTTTTCCTTTTTTTTTTTTTTTTTTTTTTTTTTTGGGAAAAATAATTTCAATTAGACCAACCAACCAAAAAGATCGTTCTCCAATACATCTAAAGCCCAACCGGGAGGGCGGGTATAAAGATTATACTGGGAGAATCTAATAGCTCTATGAGCAAACAAATCAGCTACCCGGTTGGCTTCACGTCTAACATGGCGGAAGCATATATCTTCAAAGTTCGAACATAGTTGCATGCACTCTTGAGTTTCCATCGCAATCTCCATGCAAACCGTATCTTCTTGACTTCTACCACTTTGCCAGGCCGTTAACAAATCCACGCCAAGTTGTGAGTCAGACTCCAGCATTAGCCGCTTACATCTAGAATCTCTACCAGTTCTAGGCCCTTTCTAATGCCAATCATCTCCATTAATTGGACGGCGTTGTGGTGCGGAATCCTCTCAAACCTTCCTGCAACAAAATGTTCCACTGAATCCCGCAGAACCGCTCCACTACCATCTACCCCCACCTCCCTTGCGTATGAGATGTCCGTATTAACTTTCTGCCACCCCTCCTCCGGTGGTTCCCATCCCATCGTCGCCTTTTCCGCTAAAGTTCATGCTGCCATATTTGTATTTTCTTCGCAACTCAGGGCTGCTAGGTGGTACTGAGCCTTACTCTTTACAGCCTCGAATGAAAACTCTTCCTCATTGAACAGCGCCTTATTCCTTGCTTGCCAAAGCATGCACTCATGCTATCACTGCCCACTTTCTTCTAAAATTCTTCGACTGCACTGTGAAGATATTTAGGATCCAATCTTGCAACGGAGCTAGACGGGTGTCAACATATTCGTCTCCAAGGAAGTACTTCCACACTTTCCGAGTTGTTGTACACTCTATAAAGAAGTGTTCACTGGTTTCAATCCCCATTTTACAGCCGCCTGTTACTAGAGGAGCAGAGGGCTTCTCACGATGGAGGAAGCTTCACACAGCAGAGAGAAAAAAAACACAAGAAAGGGCAAAAATTTTCTTATTCTTTCTGAAAAATTTTACACCCCTTTTATACCCGCGGTTCGACCTAATCCTAATCCGAGTAAAGAACCGCCTAGAAACCCCGGATATTATGACAACTTGCAAAACGACCCAAAAATAGTCTGAATCAAAAAGTATGAAACTAAAACATGAAATTAAATAATAAAATTACTTCTACGGACTAGCGTTTCAGCTTAGGCTGAACGTAGTCCTGTAAATAACGCGGTTGATCGACGGAACGTCTAGGTCTCTCTGTCACATGTTCCACCACTTCGCTGCTGTCGTCGTTTGAACTGCTATTCTGTAGTGGTGTAGTATCCTGCACCGTATCAACTCCCCCGGGATCGAAAAGCAGCTTGTCCGCAAGCTGTAAGTCGGGAAAAGCATCGGTTATCTCCTGGGTCGGTTCCCATGACGGAGGAGCACCATCCGACCATGTGACCTGCCACTGTCGTTGCGGCACCCCTTTCACTAACACTGTACGCTCACACGTCGCGCGCACTGGAACCGCAAGTGGCCTGCCTTTGTAGAGCTGATCAGGTAGAGTAGTAACCGGAATGGTGAGCGAACCAGGGACGAAAGGCCGTAACAAGGAGACATGGAACACGTCATGAAGTCGACATCCATCCGGTAAACGCAGACGATACGCGACAGTACCGATGCGTTCTATCACCGAAAAGGGGCCATAATAGCGTCGGGCCAACTTGGCAGACAACGGTCGTGCCAGGGAACGCTGACGATATGGACGTAGACGCAATAACACCATATCACCGAACCTAAACTCAATGTCCCTCCGATGTTTGTTGGCTTGGACCCGCATCTGCTGCTGCGACGCCGTCAAATGGCGTTTGAGATCTGACAGTATTTCCCGCCGTTCCGAAATCAGTATATCCGCCTCAGGTGACTTTCCATCCACAGGCAGAGTGGGAAATAGTGAAGGCGGGTCACGACCATACAGCGCGCGGTAAGGAGTCATTCGAATACCTTCATGATGACTGCAATTCATGGCCAACTCTGCCCACGGTAAAAAGGAGACCCACTTCTTAGGCTGTTCGGACGTAAAGGCCCGCAAATACTGTTCCAACCCACGGTTCATGACCTCAGTCTGTCCATCCGTCTGGGGATGATATGTAGTACTAAACTTGAGCGTAGTCCCACTCAAACGCATCAATTCGGACCAAAATGTGCTCATAAAAATCGAATCCCGATCAGAAACAATAGACTCAGGAAATCCATGATGTTTAACTACAACATCCACAAATAGTCGGGCCACCCGTGGAGCATCAAAATCAGACGGAAGAGGACCAAAATGGACATACTTAGTGAGACGATCCACAACCACCATGATGGCCGTCGATCCCTGCGAAGATGGCAACCCGGTGATAAAATCCATGGTGGCCGCAGTCCATACTCGATCGGGGATAGGTAGTGGCTGAAGCAGGCCCCCAGGCTTCTGCGTCGAATACTTGGTGGTCTGGCAGACCAAGCAACCACTCACAAAACTCCGCACATCAGCATGCATACCTGGCCAATAAAATACCGTCGCGAGACGCTTGTAGGTCCGATCAATGCCCGGATGACCCGCGGTGGGCGAGCTATGAAACTCCTGAAGAAGCAAGGGTCGAACCTCGGAGTCCTTGCCAACACAAATACGCGTATGATAGTACAGGATGCCACCAACAAATGTAAAGTGAGGAGGAGGACTACCCGACTGAACTGCCACGAGTAGTGCCTGCAAATCGGGCAAGGTCTGGGTTTCCGCGCGAATGGTCTCCAACAAGGACGGTAAGGGCCGCACAGCCGACGTAACTAGTACTGCCGCATCATCCTCCTGAATATCACGGCGGGACAAGGCATCCGCGACCCGATTGGCGGTACCCGGCTTGTACTCGATGCGAAACTGGAAGCCCATGAGCTTTCGTATATAAATCTGCTGATCAGGGGTTTGAATAACCTGGGTCAACAACTCCTTCAAACTGCGCTGATCACTGCGAATAATAAACTCCCTACCCAGCAAATACTGACGCCACTTCTGAACAGCTTCAACAACGGCATAGAGCTCCTTGTGGTAAGCAGAAGCATACTGCAAACGGGGCCCCAACTTTTTACTAAATAAAGCAAGAGGATGATTGTCCTGAAGGAGGACGGCCCCAACCCCACGATCGGACGCATCCGTCTCAACCACAAATGTCTTCCCGAAATCCGGGAGATGGAGCATCGGCGCTGAAGTCATGGCCTCTTTTAAGGCGGTAAAGCTCTGAGCAGCATCGTGCGACCATACAAAAGCCTCCTTCCTGAGCAGGTCCGTGAGAGGCGACGTAATGGCGGCATAATCTCGAATAAAACGACGGTAATACCCGGTGAGGCCGAGAAAACCGCGCAGCTGACGTACGGACGTAGGAGTCGGCCAGGATAGCATGGCATCAATCTACTGAGAATCAGCCATGACTTGACCATCAGTAATGATATGGCCCAAATAATCCACGCTAGACTTACTGAAATAACACTTGGACAACTTGACGTAAAAACAATTCTCAGAAAGCAACATCAAAACCTGATCCAAATGCTGCGCGTGAAGTTCCAGAGTAGTGCTGTAAACCAAAATATCATCAAAGAAGACGATGACAAACGACCGAAGATAGGGCCGGAAGATCCTGTTCATGGCTGCCTGAAACGTGGATGGCGCATTAGTCAAACCGAAGGGCATGACCAGAAACTCAAAATGTCTGTCATGTGTGCGAAAGGCAGTCTTCTCAATGTCGGAAGAGTGCATCCGAATCTGGTGGTAACCCGAACGAAGATCGAGTTTAGTGAAATAACGAGCTGCACCTAGCTCATCAAACAGCTCATCCGTGGTCGGAATAGGAAAATGATCTGGAACCGTGGCGGCATTGAGCGCACGGTAATCAACACAGAAACGGAACGTACCATCCTTCTTCCGAACCAATAACACGGGTGAAGAGAAGGCACTGTGGCTCGGCTGAATAACCCCCTGCTGTAACATCTCCCGAACCTGCTTCTCAATCTCTGTTTTCTGAAAGTACGGGTACCGGTAAGGCCAGACATTGACCGGTGGCGCGCCCGGTTGCAAATGAATCCGATGATCCCACTGACGGGATGGAGGTAGGCCGGTGGGAAGGGAAAAGACCATTCGATGACGTGTCAGGACCTGACGGACCGTATCTGGCAAATCAGTAGGAAAGTCAGACTCCGGACTAGGGGAGTCGGCCTCGGACCGCACGGGCAAAATCTCATAGAAATCCGCCTCGGTGTGTTGCGAACACTGAGCCACCAAGGAATTGTAAGAGATAGGACGGGGCCCATGATCTACCCCATTCAACACAATCGGCTTCCCTTGCCACATGAACTCCATGGTCAAGTTGCTGTAATCATGAGAAATCTTGCCCAAGGTCTGCAACCACTGGACTCCTAGCACGGCGTCAATACTGTGGACGGCCAAAACATATAAATCGACCTCAAACGCAGTTCCCTGAATAACAAGCGGAGTCTTGGGGCAGAAATACGTGCAGCGCAACGATTCCCCGTTGCCCACATAGACTCGAAAAGGGCTGACGGGATGCAATAACAGAGATAGATGCTCAGCCATGGTGGGATGGATGAAGTTATGAGTACTTCCACCATCAATCAGAACCTGTACACAGACACCGCTAATAGTTCCTGTCAATCTAAGTGCGCGAGGGTGAGGGTTACCTGCTAACGTGTGGAGATGCGACAGATTATCCATAATAATTCCCGGATCGTCCTCGTCAAGTGGAACCGGTGCAACCGTATCGTCATCGTCGTCGGTGCAAAGTAAGAGAAACTTGGAGGCACACTTATGACCCCGAAAGAATTTCTCATCGCAATTAAAGCATAGTCCCTGTCGGCGCCGTTCAGCTTGCTCAGCCGGCGAAATCGGCTTGACCGGGTGGCCAGTGGAGGCGGCGGACGCTCCGGATGGGGCTGCCACCGGGGCGGCTGATGCAGGTGCCGTTGAGGCTACCTGACGGGCGGCAGGGGCTGGCCAAGTACGCCGAGGAATGTAAGCCTGGAGCAACTCATCGTGGCTGGCAGATAATTCCCGAGCTAAAGCAAACGCTTCGGGGAGAGTCTGAGGGTTCCGCAAACCCAACTCACGTCGCAAGTGAGGCTTCAATCCCGCGCGAAAGATTGAAATCAGAATACGTTCTTCAACCCCCACAACTTTATGCAAAAGACGCTCGAATTCTGTCTGAAAGGCCATTACGTTAGATGTTTGCTGGAGTTTCGATAATAAGCCCAAATAATCTTCATAATGACTAGGGTCGAAGCGAAGTTTGACCGCAGTGAGGAAATCAACCCATGTAGCAGTCGGGTTGTTGGATTGGTAATAGCGGAACCTATCTGAGGCTGGAGGGTCAATCAGAATGCCTACCAACTCGAGACGATCAGTATCAGTCGCACGATAATAATCGAAGTATTTTTGGATTCGAAAAATCCACCCGATCGAGTCGTCACCGTTGAAATGGGGCGAATCCACCCGCATTCGCGGATTGGAATCCCCTGCTGTCGGGTTGGCTGGTCGAGACGGCGGTGGTCGCCAGCCGCCTGTCATGACGCCACTGGAACCGCCTGTCAAAGCGGCGCTGGGGTCCTGGTGGTGAGTGTTGCGGGGCCGTGACCAGACGACGGGGGTGCGCCGGCGTCTCTGTTGAGAAGCTGTCGCACGGCGTCCCGAATTTCAGCGACCTCAGCCGCGAGCTTCCTCTCCCGTTCGAGCGCAGCGGCGTCGCGCCTATCTTCTCGCTCGGCGATCTCGGCATCACGCCGTTTGTCTCAAGTATAAATCTCCACTTGGAGATTAGTAATCGTCGATAAAGCTTCGGCGGTAGCTGGGTTCGGCACTGTTGCCGTCGGGGTGTGGTCGGTAGGGTTTGGGGAGGATTCCACCATGTTTCACGGTGGTTGGAGGTTCGGTTCGCGCGGTGTGCCGTCCGGCGATATAGATGAAAGCACCAATTTGTTACTAGAGGAGCAGAGGGCTTCTCACGATGGAGGAAGCTTCACACAGCAGAGAGAAAAAAAACACACGAAAGGGCAAAAAATTTCTTATTCTTTCTGAAAAATTTTACACCCCTTTTATACCCGCGGTTCGACCTAATCCTAATCCGAGTAAAGAACCGCCTAGAAACCCCGGATATTATGACAACTTGCAAAACGACCCAAAAATAGTCTGAATCAAAAAGTATGAAACTAAAACATGAAATTAAATAATAAAATTACTTCTACGGACTAGCGTTTCAGCTTAGGCTGAACGTAGTCCTGTAAATAACGCGGTTGACCGACGGAACGTCTAGGTCTCTCTGTCACATGTTCCACCACTTCGCTGCTGTCGTCGTTTGAACTGCTATTCTGTAGTGGTGTAGTATCCTGCACCGTATCACAAGAAGAACTACTACTTCTTTGTCCCTTAGCCTTGTCGCTGTTGGGAGAGCACAAACCACATACTCCATGCATTAATGATAATTTTTTGGGGAATCTTTAATCTCCATAGCTCTCGCAACCAGTTTGACTTTCTGCTCTCGGAAGTTTCTGCCATCTCTCCCTCGTGCTGCAGCTTGTAACCAGTAGCGGTGGAATAGCACCCGTTCTCGGAAAAACTCCATTTGTACACATCTTGACCCGACGCCTGTGGGCTGGGCATTTTAAGGATGTCGTGGGTATCTACTTACCACAAATAGGTACGCAATCTATTCTCATGCCACTGGCCTTCCGTAACACAATGGGACAACTTCATGTTTGCATAGTCTGGACTTGGCGTTATGACCTTTAAGACATGACCACGAGGAACCCAGCGATCCTTAAACATATTTATTTGATTTCCCGAAACTACCTTCCACTCCAATCCTAGATTTAAAAGGTTTCGACCCGCCATTATACTCTGGAAATCATAGGACAGTTGCCTCTTTGGCCTGGCATGTATGAAATCTCCATCCTTAAAATATTTATCCCGTAGGATGCGGGTAAGGAGACTTTGGGGGGTTTTTTAGAATCCTCCATGCTTGCTTTCCTAGAAGAGCAATGTTGAAATCTTGGAGATCCTTTAAGCCTAGACCCCCCTTCTCCTTGCTTCGTTTTAGGGTTGCCCAATTAATCCAATGAATCTTGCGTTGTCCAAACTATCACCCCACCAGAATTGACAGATCAACTTTTCAATATCTTTACATACACTAACCGGGAGCAGAAAACAGCTCATGGCATAATTCAGGATTGCCTGAGCCACAACTTTAATCAAGATCTCTTTCCCCGCAACTGACAGCGTTTTTTCCTTCCATCCTTTGAGTTTTGCGGCTATACTCTCTATAATCTTCTAAAACAAGATCTTTTTGCTCCTCACAAAGACAGTCGGCAACCCAAGATAATTATCATGGGTGTTCTCGATGGGGATTCCACATAAATAACTGAGTTGCTGCCGAATAGTGTCGGCCCCTCCATCCGAGAAGACCATCGCGGATTTCTGGAAATTAAGGCACTGCCCAGATGCCTTCTCAAAAACATGTTACAGATTTAGTAAATATGTCAGTTCAAAACATTTGCTTTCGTGAATATCAAGCTATCGTCTTCAAAGAACAGATGGGACACTGTCGGTCCTCCCCAAGATGCTTTTGCACCCGATATAATGTAAGCAGTTTTGTAATATTCCTCGAGAGAACTTCACTACAAGTAAGAATAAGTAAGGGGAGAGGGGGCATCCTTGACGTAACCCCCGACCCGGCATTATTTTCCCTTGCACTGAGCCATTCACCAAAACTTTGTAGGATGATGTAGTAATGCAGTTCATAATCACCGTGATCCATTTGAACCCGAATCCCATCCTCTCCACAGTAGCACGCAAAAAATCCCACTCTACTCTATCATATGCTTTACTCATGTCAAGCTTGATAGCTGCAATCCCATTTTTACTCTTTCTTGTCTTCATCGCATGCATAATCTCATGAGCTGCCAAGATATTATCAGAGATGAGACGCCCAAGAGCAAAGGCGCTCTGGTTCTCTGAAATTAGTTCCCCCAACACAATCTTCAAGCGGTTGGCTAGGGTCTTAGTGATGATTTTATACACCGTTGAACACAATGAAATTGGTCTGAAATCTGATACTTTTCTGACCTGCTTAACTTTGGGTATTAGTGCTATCAAGGTGTGGTTATGCTCTGAAATATCACCTCCATCATTCAAAATGCTCAGACAGATTTTTGTTACCTCATCACCGACTTTGGGCCAGAAGCGTTGATAAAAGAGAGTCTGGAACCCGTCTGGGCCTGGCGCCTTCTCTGCGGGCATTTCTTTAAGGCCTTCTACCACCTCCTCGGCCGAGAATGGTTTGTCTGAGAGACGCCTACTCTCTGAAGAGAGAAGCTCTTCTATTGGTTCCATTAATGGTTCCATGTCACTGCGCATTGGATCAGAGGTAGTAAAAATAACTTTAAAATATTTTTCTATAATCGAGATTACCTCATTCGGATTTTCAATTCATTCCCCACGCCCGTTCTCTATGCCGCTGATTCTGTTGCTAGCACGTCGAATAGAAGCTTTCCAGTGAAAAAACTTAGTGTTTTGGTCTCCACTCTTCAGCCAAACTTCCTGTGATCTTTGTCGCCACATAATCTCCTTCCTTCGTAGGAGATGAGAGATTTTGAATTTAGTCTCGCTTGTTTCTTGGATAATGCTCGCTGTTTGCCGAACTCCCCCGAGGGTTTCCAACCGAGAACGAAGGTTCTTCAACTGCCTGCGAGTATTACTGAAGGTGTCACTGTCCCAGGAGTGCAGCTTTGAGGCTACGACCGCCAGCTTTGAGCCACCATACCTGGGTTTTGGCTCCAACTGTCCGTTACCACGCTACTGCAATCATCGTGCTCCAACCACATTGCCTCCATCTGGAATCGGCGTTGGGCCGTCGGAACACGAAAATTATTCCTACCAATCTGCACTTCTATCGGAATATGATTGGAGGTATCCGCTACGAGATGATTAACTCTGGCTCTCCCAAAGGGTTCAATCCATCTATTCGTAGAAACACACCTATCAATCCACTCCCGAATCGATCTGTTATCTGGCTGATTATTTGTCCAGGTGAATCGATTTCCGGTGAATCCCCAAGATCCCTGAGCCCAAGCTTCCTTAACACATTGTTAAAATCCTCGACTTGTCTAAGGGTAACTCCGCTACCACCCTCCTTGTCGGCGTGTGAGGATATCGCGTTGAAGTCTCCAATAACCAACCAAGGTTGATTTAGAGGCCTAAAGCGTGATAACAACGTCCAAGAGTGCTTCCTTTCCTGACGCATTGGGTCCCCATAAAAGCCAGTAAAACACCAGTCCTGACCAGAACCCGAAAATTTTTACAGTACCTTTGATGAAATGCTTTGTACATCGGATGAGAGTGAAGTTGATTTCCCTATCCCTGAACAAAGCCTGTCCACCCAGTCTTTCTTCGCAACTCAAAAGGACTCTGTTTGCATACCCACACATGTTCTTTATCACTTCCGTTTCTATCGCAAATAATCTGGTTTCCATTAAGAATACCAAATTCGGCTTCTGTCTCCTCACGAGATCATGAAGGGAATTGACGTTGCATGGGTCCCAAGCCCCCGTTCCAGCTTATGAGATTCATGGTGCCTGGCAGTGCTGCTGTTGTGCAGACACTGCAAATATCGCGTTAGGGTCTTTTATGGAGCCTACTTCCGGTTTCGAAATCCCTTAACGAGAAACCTGGTTAGCACCCTTGGGTTTTGACCCATCATCTCCAGTTCCTGACCTGTCCACATGCACTGCCTATCTTCTCACCGTTGGGCTAGAAACTGATTCACGTGACTCTTTTTCGGTGGTCGACAGGGGGTGAAACTGTTTGGGTTTGCAGGTTTCTTCTTCTCTTTCTCCGCCCCACTAGCGGATTTCATCGTCTTCTTTCCCTTACTTTCTTTCTTCGAGCCCGGTGGGTTTGGTGGAGTTTTCCCCAGTGGGTTATCATGTATGATGACCCCCTTGTTCGAAGGAAGGCCACCGTCCTCATCGTCAAGATCCATTTTCTCGCTGGCGCTGCTACTGCTAGTACCGGAATCACTCACAAAGTCCTCAGAACCGTCCCTACTAAGTGTCTCATCAAACTGATCCCCCTCCTCGGACTTCGCCTTAGGAATCCATTTCTTGGGGGGGGGGGGCTTGTAAGTCAACCATTGCCCATAGCCTGGTTCATTCGCTGCTTTCTCTTCTAGGGTTTTGTGGTTGCAGTCCTCCATGTAATGGTCGATTCTCCCACACCACCCACATACCTATTCAATCCGTTCGTATATGAAATCTAACCACCTTTTATTGTCGAGAACCTTAATAAACCTGCCGCAACGTAGAGGTTTCCTCAGGTTGATTCGTACGCGAACCCTCATTTAATCACCGTTGTCGCCTGCCAAAAACCTCTTATCCGAATCTATGATCATCCCCAATGTGTTCACAAAATCTCTAGCGTCTTTCTCAGTTTGGAGATACAGAGGCAAGTTAAGGATCTGGACCCCGAGATCTATCTCATCGAATCTTACCTCATCCATGGGTCGATGCACATCCCAGGGTTTAAGCAGAAAGACGTTTCCGTCAAATAGCCATGGGCCTCCGGCGAGGACCTTGTCCATTGTCTCCTTGCTTGGGAACCCTAGAATAAACTAATTGGGTTTTGATTCATTGTTGGAGATCTTGTCCCCCCTCTAACCAGATTCTCTTGAATACAAGCTTCAAGGCTCAAACGTTCATCTTGCCAGGAAGAAGAAAAGAGTCTGCCAAACAATGAGCGAAGGCACTCAGCGCCTCGACACATCGTTCTCTGTCAACCTCAAATATGTCCTCATCTTCCTCTAACGTGAGCAGACCGAATCTGAGAGTAGTTTCGTCCGCCGTTGCGTCCGCCATTGTAGCACTGGTGATCAACCTTTCCTCTCCGATAAACTCGGAGCTAGGTCAAACTTTTACACATTATACAATGACGCGGTGTTTATTTGACCTTAGAAATGGGCAAGAAATCAACTACAAGAAATAGTATACAGCAAAAACTGACATATTTTGAATTCCATTGATTTACAACAATTTTTAACCATGTCATCATTATTGTTCTGGATCCTCAAACATTATTTCAATCTTTTCTAACTTTTATCTTCTTAACACTCAGTCCCTTTTCGTTCTCTCCTTTGAGAAAAGGGCAATGGGATTAAGAAATGGGTCTCTTTGACCGTTTTGTCCCTAACCTTTTTTTTTTTTTTTTTTTTTTTTTGAGAATTGTCCCTAACCTTTCACTATAATGGGTGGTGATAATTGAAATTTGGGAGCAAATAGGTGGGGTTAGGTATGATAAGTTGGTAGGGTTTGGTAGTGTGGGACAATATTTGTAAGAGAATATTTGCCATTGTCCATCATTAAACATGCCAAAAGAAGAAATTGGAGAAAGAAAGGGAATGTCCAAAATGTCAAATGGGAAGAAAGATATGGAACTGGGTGGTATGCAACTTGTGTGTCTGATTTGACTTCGAGTCATCCATGTCGTCAAAGATGTCAACTTAATCAACAATTATCTTTCCTTGTTTGCGTTGTTTGCGTTCCTTCTCATTCGACTTTTCTATTCTTGTGAAGAAAGTATATGCTTGTGTACACGTCGTTGTCCATATAATTTGTGTTTTTATCTTTCTTGTTTCTCTGAAAATAAATAAGTGTTCATTAGTACTTTTACATGACAAAAGTGAAAATAAACTTGTTGAAATTTGTAGTTTTATATTCAAATCCAATTGCTATCTCTATGAACTACTAGCGCGTTAGCAGCTCATATTTTATTGGAGTGCGCATGTTGTAAGAAGAAAGCGTTGTTTGTGTTCCCTTGGATACAAAAAGCACCTGTGATTTCTCGGTACAAGGATGAAATTTGTTGAACTCATTAATTGAGCATAGAAGAAGAAGAAATAACCCGTCAAGCATAATAACTCAATGTGAGTGCATAGCAAGACATGGAACGGATAAGTGACCATAATCCATTAAGCAGCATAACTCTGACTCTACCTCAGGAAGCAAGACAGTTTTAGCTCCTCTCATAAGAAGTATGACTTGACAAAAATGAGACTAGATTGAGTTTAAAGAAACAGAATTAATTTCTACAATATTGGCAACGTCAAGAAATCACAGCTGAATAAATAAACTCGATCAAAGCTAAACCACATTCAAACAGCTGCTAGTAGAGCAGTAAATCAAAAGATAAGCAATGTCAACTACTATGCCATAACCTCCTATTTATCCTGATTGCTAAGGAGATTAATTGATCAAACTGAAACTAGGCTCTCAGTCACACTCCAAACACTAGTGCTATCAAGTCGAAGTCCTTTAACCTTAGATTCCGTAACTACTCTATTACGACGAGGATCGTACAAGATGATCTTATAATATTCCTCTATTGGATTCACATGATACAAGACCAAATTTCCATTGATAGACATTTGAGTCGTCGTAACTTCTCTAGATAAAGAGAAGGGTCCAATTGAGAATGTCTTAGTCCAGATGCAGCCACCGCCCATCACCCATATGTGGCAGAAGTCTTTAGAATATAAATGCAAAGACAAAGCAAGGGAGCCCATGAAATCAATAAGATTAATTTTATGGAAACCCTTAGGCCGTGCCACGTCTTTTGGCAACGCAATTTCTCCGAATGTGTCGTCAGTTGGATCAAAAGAGACTACGGTGTAACATTCGCCAAGTGCTAGCCAATACAAAATCCCATTCACCAACAACCCATAATCAGAAAGGAATGGGTGTATGTGCTCTGAGAGGAGACAGGGAGGAAGAAGACTAGGAGGAGGGTTGATTTGTTTCCAGGAATTGGTGCTCATGTTCCAAACATGAATCATCAAATTGGAATAGATACCCTGAATACTACTACTGTAGTATTTGCCAACATTGATAAGCTTGTAATCGCCGATTTAACATCGTAACCAAACCCTAGAGCACCAGATTCGTAGCAGTTCAACATCAACGTGTCTGGTTCCAGTGGTGGAGGAGGTTTGGAAACTGGAACGTACTTCCTAGTCGCCTGATTACACACCGTGAGGGTGAATTCATCCGACTTGCCAGCCGAGAAAACGAGTAAACCATTACAAGAACCCGCAAGTTCAAGTGTCGTCCTGAGCAAATAATTAGGTGGTATGAAAACTTGAGATTCACCTAATTCAAAAGAAGACGAAAGGGTAGTGACTATCCAGGTAGGGGTGCTTTCGTCGACATTGTTCTTCTTCATCGTCCCAACGATTATTTTACTACTGTCGGATTGATGATGGTGAAGGAGGTGTCTTTTGATAAAACTGGGGTTTTCGATGAGATCGTAGCAGGATTTGGAGAGAAGCTTACATCGGAGGACGTGCTTCACCGGCAACTTCATCAGAATCTCCTCCATAACGTCGTCGTCCATTATCAAGCAACTCACTTCTACTGAAACTTCTCTCTGCTCCTGGAAGACCTTCCTCCACCGCTGTTGCTGTAACTAAATTGCTTGGACGTTGGAGTGTTCTTAACCTAATCAAAGAGGGTTCATAATGCATTCGAAATACCAAAAATACCCCTGCAAACAAAAATTAGAGGTTTGGTGAGTAAATATTCCACCTTGTTGCTAGGGTTTAGCAAATACGTAAGTTTAATGGTCTTTGAATGTTTGGAAATAAACATTAGGGGGTGCCCCTCAGTTTTTGGGGTACTAAGCAAAGCATTTTAGTGACAGTTTGGAAAATAATGAGATTTGTTTAGAATGATTTTGTTTAGGACAGTTTGAAAAATAGTGAAATTGGTTGAGGGTATATTAGTCAATAATAGAACCCCCTCTTATCCCCTCACCCTCTTATCCCCTATATACCACCTAGGGGGCTGAATGTCAAGCTTAGTTGAATCTTTTTTTTTTTTGGCTCTATCTAAGTAGACACCACTGGTCTCAATTGTTTCTTTTCCATTACTAGTAAAGTGCACGTGCTTTGCACGTGGGCTATTCGATTTGCAACTTAAATGGTAAAATTTGGAAGTTGGGTTAGAAAGATATGTGAATTTTATGAACGAAGATATATGTGAACTTTCAATCAGAGAACATGTTAGAACCCAGTGTCACCTATTACCACTATGGAAGCGAGGTAAGATAGTCATACTATCTACCAATACAGTACACAATTCCATTAGGTACCTGCTAATAGGTAGTGTTATGGACAAGAGAGTAATCTTGCTGTAGTGCTAATGCTAACAATTTCTTACTTCGAAGTTACAAATCACATTCAACCTATTTAACCCCAAGTATTCTATGCTACGATTCTATGCTACGTGTAAATGTTATGTTTCACAGTTATACAATTAAATATTTTTTAAAGCATGTTTACTGTCCGCTTTAAAAAAAAAAAGAAAAAAGAAAAGAAAAACAAACTTAAGTATTTGAAAAAAACCAAATTTAGTGTTTCAGGAAAAAAAATCTCATGTTTGCTTGAAACCAGTAATTCTTGAGGCAAGTGCTAACAATGTTACAGTATGCTTGATGATTACTAAATGTCATCTCTCTAGTGTGCAGTTTGAAGCCTTTTTGTAAGAGAAAAATAGAAATTAGCATTCCCACCTATCTTATCCGATTTTGGGGACGGACAAGGCATTACACCGGCCTGGGCAACCTTGGAATTGGTGCTCGAGTTGTGGCCAATAATACACGTGTACTTAGCCAATGTGGGACAAGTTCACAACTTAAGAATCATAATAATCCACCGCGCTTTGCTACCGGCAGCCTCGACAACATTAAAACTAAGTAGCTTCTCTTTTGGCATTCTCTTACTCTTTTCGAGAATTCCAGTCACCAAGACCACCCACCTGATCCGATCCCCCCCCCCCTTGCGTCCAATCTCATACCCAGTATCGGTCAAAGTGTTCACATACCTGATTCTAATGCAAAAGCTTGGATCATCATGCCACTTAGCTAACTGCAAAAAGACATAATGAAAGAATGCCCATAAAACACGAGAAGACTGAATCCACAATTACCACATTATTGCTATTGAGAAAACCGCTGAATACGCCGCGCACCAAACTGATAACCTACACCTTAAAAAGAAATGAAAAAAGAATAATAATTGATCAAACTCAACCACAACCCAAAATTATTCTTCTTTCTCCATCACTAAGTCAGTGGCCTTGGGTTAGTAGGAGCCATGTGAATGAACGAAACACAAAATAACAGTCTATGCCCAAAAATTAAACAACCTAATCAAAAAAATGATTCAATATCCTTTCTCAAATTAAAAAATAACAAAATAAAAACTTATTCAGTCTCAAATTGGAACCCTAACTCTGAAATCCCATCTGCTGGTGCTGTGAAACAATCAGATACAAACCGATCAACAATACAAGTATACATCAAGGACTAATCGTGAAATATTGTTAAAATAACTAAGTACTTTGGGAAAACCCTAAAAACCCTAACTGAAAAAAGACATAACGAAAGAACGCCCATAAAACACGAGAAGACTGAATCCACAATTACCACATTATTGCTATTGAGAAAACCGTTGAATACGCCGCGCACCAAGCTGATAACCTACACTTTAAAAAGAAATGGAAAAAAAAATAATTGATCAGACTCAGACCAGAACCCAAAATTAATCTTCTTTCTCCATCACTACGCCAGTGGCCTTTGGTCGGTCCACTGGCTTAGTAGGAGCCATGTGAATGAATGAAACACAAAATCACAGTCTATGCCCAAAAATTAAACAACCTAATCAAAAAAATGATTCAATATCCTTTCTCAAATTAAAATTAACAAAATAAAAACTTATGCAATCTCAAATTGGAACCCTAACTCTGAAATCCCATCTGCTGGTGCTGTGAAACAATCAGATACAAACCGATCAACAATAAACGTATACATCAAGGACTAATCGTGAAATATAGGTAAAATAACTAAGTACTTTGGTTAAACCCAAAGATAAATTTTGTTCAGTTGACCAGTTGATCGTTTCTGATTCTTCAAGGAAAAACAAACGAAATACTTAAAAAGTAATTAATTTATTGAGAATTAACCATCGGTTATATTGTGGAGCATTCCAAAGAAACTCTCAAATTAAAACTGGTTCAAAGAAGTAACAAATTCTCAGTTTCTACTCCGGAATAACCAATTACGAATTAAATCTTTATTATATGATATGAAGGTGATAGGATGTAGGAATCTCTACTATAGAATTGATAATTGATTTATAGTTATTTGAAATTGATAATTGGAATCCAAACATAACAGACATACCTTGTTTGATAGTCGTGGTTGTGGTACTCGCTGTTTGATTCCCCAACAGATGATGCAACAATAGCGACAATGATACAGTATTTCGGAGTTAAATTCGCAGACAATAGCTGGTCGATTTCACCCGGCGATGCTGCAACAAGCAACAACCACACACATAATAGAGCACGATAGATGGGCGGACAACGTTTGAAGGTATGGAGGATTCCGTCTTATGTATATTGCGGAGGCGTCGTTTGGAAACCGTTGATTGTCCTTCAAACGGCTGTTAACGTACGGCATCGTTTCAGTAGGTGATGAACAACCGTAAGAGTACTAAACCTAGGGTATAAATTGTTTTGCCCAGGGGTAGTTTTGTCAAATCAAAAAGTTATGAACAATGAAAGGTTAGGAAAATCAAAATGTTAGGAACACTACAAACTTTTTAATAATAGAGATAGAGATTTTTAACAGACTAGAGTATTACCCGTGCCCGAGGGCACTATCCTTAAATTGGATAGTTTTTTAATTTAGATGTGTTTTGTTTAAAATGAATTTAGAGGTGTTATTCAAATATTATATTTACAATTTTTTTTTTTTGAGGAAACTACATTTACAAATTTGGTGAAAAAAAAAACAACTTCCAAGTTAGGGATGTAATTGAGAAAAACATCTCTCCTATTAGTTATGGATGTCCAAGGAGAGTGTGTAGTTAAGGATGTCCAAAGAGAGTGGGTAGTCAGAGATGTAATAAATAGGTGAGATCTAATGGTGGGGATGAGATTGATTTAATCTAACGACTGAAAATTCAAAAATTTGTTAAACCATTCTAGTTTATAATATAGATTAACTAGGGGATTGCCCGTGCCCAAGGGCACTATCTTAAAAAAACACGTTTCACCTATTGCAATGTCATAAATAAAATGAGTACTTTTATTAACAAACACGGACAGAAAACGAAAAAAACATACATATTTGTATTAAATAATCAGGAACAAATGAAGTCCCTTTTTTATAATTAGGATAAAAGAAGTGGGTAGTTAAATAGTGGGTAGTTGATGGGTGGTGGTAGGTGGGATCTAAGGGTTAGAGTTGATTCAATCTCACGGTTGAAATAAAGTCAACCGTTCTATTTTATAGAGTAGATAGGAAACCCCGAGGGATTATTAAGGCACGAAATTACCCGGTTCAAGGAAACCAACATAAAGACGTTACAAACAACTTCTAAACCCAACCTCTCTCATATACATTTGTGCATGTTGTGAAGTTTACCTTGACATGAAAATGTCGTAGTGAGGCATGTCAATGTGATCTGACTAGAAATACGACTAATTTGATCCGGATGGATCAAGTTTAACTCAGATCCATTTAGAATTAAGGGTGAGTTTGGAAATTCTCCTGCTGCCAGCACAACTGCTTTCCGACAACAGCAGTAGATTTAGCTCGTTTGGTAAAAATAAAGTTTCTGCTTTTCCGGGCAGTTTATGCTGTCCCACAGCAGGTTTCACGAAGCAAGGGGGGAGATGCTTTTACAGAAAGTGCTTTTGATTAATTTATGTACAATCGATTTTAACGTTACAAATTTTTAAAATATCAATAGTTATTTTTACGGAAATGACATGTGTTATTTTTTTTTTCATTTTAGCCTCACAAAGTAACTTTACAGTTGATTTTACCAAACACAAAATTACTATATCAATATTCACAGCAGCTTTTACGTAATATTTACCAAACAACATTTTATCAAGAATTCACAGCAGCTTTCCACAGTGTTTTCACACAACAGCTTTCTAGCACCGCACATCATTCCCAAACTAGCACTAAATTGAACGAATATTGAAAACAAAATCCGATTGATATAGTCGACCCGATTACGTAGATCCGATTATGATGCGATTGGATCTGAATTGAATGGATCTAACCATTCATTTTCGGGTTCGGATTTGGATATTGGTAGATCGGATCCAAATCTGACCTGTTCTCATCCTAGTCGTGTAATGATGGCACAAAAAGAGATAGGTGTCGGATTTTATAGGCGTGCAAAAGGGGGTTAAAGAGACATACAAATAGATGGTACATGTCATAATATATCAGCATCTAAAGACTAAAATTTAATATCATGTTCAACATCGAGATAATGTGAATTAGATATGTGATATATAGTACACTTTGTGGATTACTACTAGTATCTTCGATACTTAAAAACATTTTTTATCCCGGTGATACGGATAAAGAATTTACTACTAATTGCAGTATTCCGTCACATATCGAGATATTGTGGATTAGATGTTTGCATTTGAATTACTACCGGCACTTCAAAGACTTAAGTTTTTTTATTTAGAGATACGAATAAAGAAGTTGTTG
Organism: Linanthus parryae; assembly: GCA_023055425.1. Classification (NCBI taxonomy): domain Eukaryota; kingdom Viridiplantae; phylum Streptophyta; class Magnoliopsida; order Ericales; family Polemoniaceae; genus Linanthus; species Linanthus parryae. The sequence continues at coordinate 117,806,770 of JALGPY010000004.1, read as the reverse complement.
GGACAGTAATCCGCTCCGGCTGCTACAAATTGTTTTTAAGGGCTTCGTGACGATGCACCACCAGGCAAGATGATATGTGACTGGGCACACTCAACGAGAATGTCGAGTTTATAAGGTGGGTGATTGTAATTTCCAGTCACACATCGAGATATTATGTATTAAATGTTTGTCATGTAGATAAGCTTATGGAGTACTATTAGGACCTTGAAGGCTTCAACATTTATTTATGTAATACAGATAAAGAAGTTACTGGACCAGTAATGCGTTGAGATTGTTAGAAAAAGGTTCATTGCAGAAATTTGGAGGGCACAATGGCCATCAAACAAAAAACCAAAATTGTACTCAAATGCCATCACGTGTTTACGTAAGAGTGTCAGATGTAAATATCTTGACACAAAATAGACGTTCTCTTGCTAATTGGCAAACAATGTTAATATATAGGCTTCCCAGTCAGCCGAGCTATCACATTGCAACCCGCGGTTTTAGAACTAGCTGATTGCATCCCCCATTTGCAAAAAAGACGTCAATGTCAAATTGGGAACAAAATATAATCATTAAATTCAAAACTGACGAAGACATTTTCATAAAGTGCACATCGTCTCTGATACAAACGCATCACATTTTGTGAAACAATGATGCCCTCCGAGTATGTTAATTTTGCGATGAAATTCCATTTCCAGTTTGAAATTGACATCTTTTCTGCAAATGGGGGATGCAATTTTAGAACTGGGGATTGCAATGTGATGTTTCTACAAACTAGGGGTATGCATTAAGTAATTAAGCCTAATATATATTGCATATTTTGCATTGGGGACAGTAAGTGTAAATTACCCGAGTGGTTTGCTAATTATTGGCAATATATGAATGTAACATGTCACTAGGCGATACCCCGCGCTAAAGCGCGGGCTTATGCACAAAAAAATCTTATACGTAATGAGGTATAATAAGAATCTAGTATTATAACACCATACAAATTATTAGCTTAAATTGTTAATTTTTTAACCTAATTCCGAAACACTAACTCTAAAATGTTACAATATCAACAAAGAATACACTTCAAAGGAGAAACTTAACAATTTCTTTTCAATTAATTGTGGTGTTTTATATTAAGAGATTATTTCCTAATACACCCATTAAATTTTTAATTGTGCTTACATTTCATATTTTATAAATACTAACAACGTGTAAGAGACAATCAATTATAGAAGTTAAACTATCATCTTATTATTATTATTTGATGGGAACCCTAATATACACATGTATTTCATATAATTGAATACAAACTCGCAAAAATTAGCAACAATGGTATTATTTATTTGATGTATTACATAATAAATATGTGAGCTAAACCTTGAGGTTTACATTGCAACTGCCCGAAAGTGATAACGTAATTCTCCAGAGATCCTAATGAGCATGGATATTGAATCTGGTAGAGAACAACACTAAGATCACTGTTTCACCTAAGTGGTCGTAGCTTCAATCGTATGTATCCATATTTATTTACTGTTTGAGTTCACTATAACTAAAAAATTCATTTTATTGTTTGGACATTTATAAATTTTTTTTTGTTTTAGATTATGAATAAACAATTTGAAATATGAAATATTATGTATTATTAAATATATACTAAAAGCCACTTTGAGCACCAATCTTACCATCAAGAGTGATAGTAAAACAGTAAGAATTTCAGTTTTGAGCATTTATACTTACTCGCATATTCATATTTTCTTTTACTCAAATGAGTAAGAGAATTAATATGATACAACACATCTTTGTAAGATAGAAATAAAATTGTGCATTTAAGAATATCGTAAAAAAAATATTTACGCAGAGAAAGACTAAAATATTGCATATATATTTTATTAGAGTTGTAACGACATTATACAATAATTTTATCATATATTAATTTGGCACGGTAAATGTGATATGCTATCTTGAATAATAAATCATTGAGAATTTACGTATAATTTTTGAATAAAAAGCTATATGATATCTTATTCCATTGTCATTCAATCATATGCATGCATATTTATTTAGAGTTTCAGTTAGCCATTATAATTTAACCGGTAAATTTATTACATTTTCCAAAAAGTTATAATTTGTTTTTATTTTATTTTTAGATTATGGATAAACAGGTAGAACTAATATCAAATTGTACCAATCAAATAGTATGTAATATTATGATTATACCAAAATCCATATTCAGAATCAACCATACCATCAAGAATTATAGTAAAATAGTTAAAATTTCACTTTTGAGCATTTCTATTTATTCGCATTGTATCAACTAATTGAAATTAGTTTCCGTACATCATAATTAATGTGTTTAAATTACAATGTATCAATCATGCGTCGGAGATTTTCAAGAATTTAATCAAAAACTGTGAACCCAGTATTGTATATATTTCTAGCAATTTTTTTTAATACAAAGAAGGCCGATAAATAATGTGTTTTAATGGTTTTCTCGCTCACTATATTTATTTTATGTGTAAATTATATTAACGTAGGATATGTAGTAATACTTTTGTTTGGTTGTCTTTTGTTATCTCATCTATAAATAGTTGAGAATTTTTTATCACACATAATATGTTCATATTTATGTTTGCAAATTTTGTAACTCCTACGTCATTATAGTCGTAGTTAGTGGTAAATCATAATTAAATGTATAATGCATTATTGGTGATGAATAATGTGCCATGTAAGGCATCAAGTAAAAGAATACTATACTGGCAAAGAATTGATTGGCTAGGAGATCCATGTAGGCGCCATATGTTCTCACCAAGAGAGGGCTTAAATGACAAATGAAAAAACAAAATTAAAACAGGGCACGTGGCTGATCTTTATACTAATATTAGCATATTTTTCTTACGTTGGTTGCTCCTTAATATCTGTAAGAATATTCTATATGTGCATAAGGATATGACGTCAACTTCGGAAATTTATTATGTTTTTATAGGTTCATATATTTAAAGGGGGTGCATTAAGCTAAATTATGCATATTATAAAGGACAGTGTTATTTGATAATTTGGAATGTCATACATTAAGTTTACTAAAAATATTCCTTAAAAATACCAAAAATTATGGTCGTTGGAGTAAATGTGAATAGAGTTACACATTGAAAGCAAATAAAGTTCCGGGTTATTTTCTGTGGATACTGCTAAACAAAGGATTCTCTTATGTTCGCAAATATTACAAGGCATATGCTGATCTTTATTGGTTGGAGAAGGTTTGAGAATTATTCGTTTGACACAACCCTAAAAAAATAATTTTCACAAATGCAACAAAATTGCATGCACTGCTCGTAAGCATAACATTTGGATGGCACCATATCAATTTATTTGTATTGTGTCCTTGAATTTAGTAGAAAATAGTATTATTATATTTTTAGATTTATATAACTTATATTGATGTTTCAGACCGAACAAAGAAACTTTACCTGACTTGAGTAACAAAGAAAACTTATATATTGACCTCACATTTTTGTAGATAAATTATAAGAGTAGTTTTGTATGATAACCATAATCTGATACTTTCATTTCATGCAATTTTGTAAAAGATAAAATGATTTTACATTTAGGACAATGACTTGAAGTTAACAATAAGGAAAGATAATCAATCAAATTGCAATGTCGGTACTCCTTAAAATATTTTCAAACTTTGAAGGTACATTTTTTTTAAATCCTCTCCTTCTATCTAAAAAATAACCACTAATTTAATTTATTAGCAATACACACACACCTAAAAAATGAAATTCACTTTTATTTTAGAATTCGTGACAATTGTAAGTAGATGGAACTATTAAAAATGTATTTGTTCAAGTGAAGTCCCACTAACCAAAGGTGTCATAACATTAGCTCAAAAGATTTATAATTTGATTCTCAAAGTAAGTTGTACGCTTCGAGATCAGAGATGTTACATTAAAGTTGTTTTAAAATTCATAGAGATATTTTCAACATTTGTTATCTTACCCTGGCAAGGTCTTTTTATTTTTCAAAATTTTATTTACACAGAAATATGGACCGATTTTCTTGAATAGATTATTTCAAAAAAAAAAAGATTTTCTTAAATAGATATGTTTAGAGTAAGAATAATCTATTTCCACATCATTTTATCTGAAACTATTGAAATTGTCATGCTTTCTTGCACAGCCTCGATGTCTTTTTTCTTTCCTAGATACGACAAAAACCATCTCATGACCAACAAAACCTTTCAAATATTATTGTCATTCCACTAATTAGCATGTACGTACTCGTTGAAAATTAAAATAATTCGTGAAACATTTTTCTCAAAAAAAAATGATTTAGGAAACATATATTTCATTTAGAAATATACAACCAACGATGACTCATGTTACAGATTGATCGTTCCTAGCTCAAAAGCATTAAATTAATAAATATTTGAACAGTTAAAGTTGAGAATTGTGAACACAGAAATCCCCTGAAGAGATCTAAGTGTACAGAGAGTTGTAAGGTGTGTGTAGAGAGAGGGTAAGCACTCGTAACTGCTTGAGAGAGAGACAGTAGGATGAGAGAGAAAGACAGGTTGCTTAGCGTTCCAAGAGCTGGGTTGTATCGGTCCGTACTCAGTGTGTACTCCCTGTTTTAATGGAAAGCTAACGGTCCTATATATAGTGGGAAGTGACTGTTGAGGGGGTTAATGCACCATAAATGGCAGCTTAATGATAGACCCCCAACGGCACGTTCGACCGTTTATATAGGAACTGTTACGTATCTGCCCGCAAGTATCGGAGACCGTTACGAGATCATCCGCATTGATGGGACACGTAAGCCTAGAACCTCTCAGTCAGTTACCAGAGGTCGCGCGCGAGATTGGTTGTCGCACGCGCGCGACGGGGCTTACCCTAGCCTCCAAACCACTAAGTCCCTACAAGTCCCGTGTTGGTACGCGAGGGCTCTGTCTCGCAGCCCCCACGTGGATAAGGATGAGAAGTGATCAGGTGTGCATGGAGAACAGTCGGGTGTGCTGGATGGCCGCCATGTGGTGGTGATCAGTGTGCTCAGAATGCACTAGCCCCTGCGGGCGCGCGATCGTGTGAGAACTCCCTCCTTTGCTTCTCCACAATGGGCTCAATGTTCCTGGCACAATCGATCAACTTGGAGAAAGTAGGCATGTTCAGATTGATTAGCATACCTTTGTATTCATTACGCATGCCCTGAAGGCATATTTCCACCAGTCGGCTTTCCAAGACATCGTCGACGCATTCCAAGCACTTGGCCCTAAACCTCTTAATGAAGACGACCCCCTCTTCATCATGACTCTGGTACATGCGGGAGAGGTGGATAGTGGTGACTTTCTCTTCCACTTGGAAGAATTTAATGTAGAATTTCTTCACCATGTCTTCCCATGTCTTGACATATCCAGCTTCCAGGGTCATGTACCATTTGTATGCGACAGCCCCCAGAGACTTAGGGAATTCGCGCATCAACAGTCTGGTGTCAATTCCATGTGGGCCCATCATGTCAACGAATCGCATCACGTGTTCGTGCGCATTCCCACCTATTTCGTCGAATTTCTCCCACTTGGGTGCCTTGTATCAAGTAGGGTTGGGCATCAAGTAGATATCCCGTGGAATGGGAGGCGTGCTGTGAACCTTTGGAATGACAGTATCTGCGAAGCTCTGGTTCGCAATGATGCTGTCTATACGTTGTTCCAAGGCTGCGAAGCCCGAAATGTAGGTCATTGTTGGATCATAGGGAGGTGGCGGTGGAAGTTCACGGTTGCCTAGAGCTCCACTTGCGTGGTATGGCCTCGCCGAGTATGATGCAGGGTTTCCCATCGCCATCAGGGAGGAGCTCGTCAGGACGCTCGGAGCTTGTGGCTCGAAACCACCAGAAAAAGAAGATTGTGCAACAGACGTATGCACTATGGATGTGGTTGCCGTCACGGGTAGAGGCAACGGGGCTGTGAGTGGTGGAACCGAAGCCCCTGTGGTGGTGCTTTGAGCGATCCTTCCCAACATTGTCATGATTTGAGCAATCTGGGTAGACTGGGCTTGCATTATCTGGGCTTGGCTCTGAATCATGGCTTGGAGGGCCTCCAAAGAGGGCCCTTCTCCAGCAGCTACTTGTGCACGGATGTTGGGATTGGCAGTGGTGTTGAGAAGTCCCTCTTCTCTTGAGGTTTATTCGTGGGAAGGAGACCGGTCACAGTCACGGACGTTTGCGTCGGAAGACATTATGGAAAGATTAAAGAGGGTTGAAGGTTGATGTTCCACGTCGGGTTCACCAAATTGTGAACATATAAATCCTTTGAAGAGATCTAAGTGTACACCTCAAGCAGATAATAAGAACACATAGATTTTTAAGGTGTGTGTAGAGAGAGAATAAGCACTGGTAACTACTTGAGAGAGAGACAGTAGGCTGAGAGAGAGGTTGCTTAGCGTTCCAAGAGCTAAGATGTATCGGTCCGTACTCAGTGTGTACTCCATGTTGTAATGGAAAGCTAACAATCCAATATATAGTGGGGAAGTGACCGTTGAGGGGGTTAATGCACCATAAATGGCGGCTTAATGATAGACCCCCAGCGGCACGTTCGACTGTGTATATAGGAACCGTTACGTATCTGCCCGCAAGTATCGGAGACCGTTATGAGATCAGCCGCATTGATGGGACACGTAAGCCTAGAACCTCTCAGTCAGTTACCAGAAGTCGCGCGCGAGCTTTGTTATCGCACGCGCGCAACGGGCCTTACCCTAGCCCTTCAAACCACTAAGTCCATACAAGTCCCGTGCTGGTACGCGAGGGCTCTGTTTCGCAGCCCCCACGGGGATAAGGATGAGCAGTGATCAGGTGTACCTGGAGCACAGCCGGGTGTGCTGGATGGCCGCCGCGTGGTGGTGATCAGTGTGCTTAGAATGCACTATCTACAAGAATCATATGTTTTAAGAAATTGAGCCAGATGGCTTCTAACATCACAATCTGGCAAGCCAGAACAGAACATGATATAGAAGTTGAAGAAGATACTTCAAGGAGAAATTTTCAGGGAGAAATAAGCTTAAAAATCTATTGTTGTAGCATGTGCAAAGGAATGGAAGCACATACCTCAAGAAAATGAAGAAGTCACAAACTTGTTAGGAATATTACATGTATAAGTAAACGTTGGTAACATTTTTAAGGTTACACACATAAGTGTGGCATTAATGTTAATATTTCAATTTTAAATCTTGTAGGAAAATGATGTTAGGAAAGCAATTAGTATAAATTTGATGCAATCTTGCAATTTTTCTTTTTTCATATTTTAATTTTCTCATGACTAACTGTACTCATCCTTTAATTAGAGAAAATAACATCAAAATATTTGAAAACAAAAATAAGTTGTACTATGAAAAATAGGGAAGGAAAAATTGTAGTGATACAATATATAATCGTATTATTATAAATGATGGTTAGAGCCTTCAACACCACTATTAATCCAAATTTATTTTTTCTCTTCCGTAAAAAAAATTGTTTTTCTCATTTCCACATGTGTTGGTATTTGAAGAAGATTTCATTCGTAACTAAAGTTATAAACCTAGTATATATATAAAATAAAACTTGAAGGTTTAGTTTTTTTAAAACTTGATGGTTTATTTTTTTTAAAGATATGTTTTCATATGTAAAAGTTTTAGAATTCAAAGATAAAAATTTGGTAACTCATGTTAAGAAATGCAGTGATGGTGGTTATTAATGTTGTTAATTAAGAAGTGATTTACTAACAGTTAATTTGGGGGTCATGGATGACTGATTTGCCAAGTTGTATTTGAACTTTCATATTATATTAGTTGGATGATTATCATTGGTTGGATGGTCCAAATAAGCATACACATGTCTCCACCAAGACAAATAATTAATGACAGATGGCACACTAAGGTTAAATCTTAGCACTTGTCTGCTTTTTTTTATATATATATATATATATATATATATATACATACATATATATAGGGTAAAAGACATTGACCACCCCTGGGTTTAGGGAAAATTCCACCCCGCTACCCTGGGTTTTGGATAAAGACACTGCGCACCCAGTTAACGGAATATTCCGTGGACAATTTGCACCCTTCTGTCATGTTCCGTTAGATAAGTGGTATATTGAACTTTTTCGGACCATATTACCCTTATGCATTTTCTTAGTTTTTTTGCCCTAGTTTATCAACAAGAACATCATGCCAAGAACATCAAGAACAACAAGAACATTTCAATAAATTAGATTACTTTAACAACACCAATCAAAGATCCACAGTCTCCCTCTCTCTCACAGTCCACAATCACCACCACCATCAGCTGTAATCAACGCCACCAGACCACCACCACCATCGGCCGTAATCAACGCCACCACCATAAACAAAAATAAGACCAATTTAACATAGAAGGTATGAATAAAACAGATCAGAATAATAGAAAATTCATACTTCTAAACATAAAATACAACACACTAATCTTGAATCAGTTCTTGAGCATCATTTTGACAAAAAAATAATAAATAAAAAATAAAAAATCAATAGCACCACCGCCACCAGTCCAAAAACAGCACCACCATCACCACCACCTCGCAACCGACGCCTCCATAAAATAGATCTATACATGGAGAAAGAAAAAGAATATCAAAATTGATCTATAGAATGAGAAAAGAAAAGAAGATGATAGCAGATCCATAGAGGAGAGGGAGAGAGAGATTTTTACCTGGATTCGTCCTCTACTGGATCAGAAGAGCCTCGCCGCCGCACCTTCAACATGCGAATCAGAAGACGACGACGACCTTCGGATCGCCGCACCTCTCCGAGATCGCCGCCATCGTCGCCGTCATTTACCTCCTAGGGTTCTTCGGTTTGGCTTCGTACCCCTCGTGGTTCCGATGACGACCTTCGGATCGGCCGATCGCCTTCAATTCCTTGCTCTGCCGTCGCCGTCGCCATCGCATCTCGTCAACCTAAGGCGGTCGCCGCCGCACCTCCTAAGGCGGTCGCCGCCGTCGATCCAGTCGTCCCGGTGCTTCAATCGGAAGAGATTCTCAATTTGGTAGTCGATCGGGGACTGTGAGATGAGAGAGAAAGTGAGAGAGAAGAGAGGGGGGGGGGTGAGTTGCGTGAGTTCTCCGTGAGTTTAGGGTCTGTTAGGTATGGTATGAGAGAGTTGAGAAAGTGGGGGAAGAGAGAAGAAATAGGGTTAGGAGAGGGAGGGATTAGGATATATATAGGTTGTAATTTTATAATATTTCAAGGGTATAATAGTCTTTTTACCCACACAGTTAGTCAACAGTTAGCCTCCATCCAAAAAAAGGTGCGCAGTGTCTTTATCCAAATTCCACCCCGCTACCCTGGGTTTTGGAACTGCAGGTAGTGGTTTGTGGAACTGAAACTAGGCTGTCAGTCAAACTCCAAGCAAGTCTACTATAAAGTTGAAGTCCTTTAACCTTGGCTTCCGTAACCACTTGATTGCGATGAGGATCATACAAGATGATCTTATAATCCTTCTTTGACTGGAAAGGGTGGCTTAAAACCTGATACAAGACCAAATTTCCATTGATACACATTTGACTCGTCCTTACTCCTATAGGGAACGGTCCAATTGAGAATGTCTTAGTCCAAACCGAGCCACCGCCGATCACCCATATGTCGAAAAAATAAAAATCACAGGAATCAGACCGATACAAAGACAAAGCAAGGGAGCCCATGAAATCAATAACATTAATGCAATAGCTATCGTTATGCTGTGCAGCTTCCTTTGGCAATGCGACTTCTCCAAACTTGTCATTGGTTGGATCAAAAGAGATGATGGTTGGATCACGCCCGCTGAGTTGTTCGGCAAGCACAAACCAATATAAAATCCCATTTACCAACAGGCCGTAACAATGACTGAACGTGGGTCTGTTCCCGAAGATGGGACGGGGCATAGTAGAAGGGTTAATTTTTTCCAAGAATTGGTGTTCATGCTCCAAACTTGAATCAAACCAGAATACCTGCCATACATATTGTAATGGCCAATCTTAATCAACTTGTAGTCGCCGGATTTAGCATCGTGAGCAAACCCTAGAGCACTTGGGTAGAATTCGATGTGGTTCGACATCAACATGTGTTCTAGGGGAGGTGTGGGAACCGACATGTGCTTCCTAGTGGCCGGATTACACACCGTGAAGTTGTCTGATATGTCGCCGGCTGAGCAGAAAACAAGTAAACCATCACAAGAACCTGCAAGTAACTCGGTGAGCAAATAACTAAGTGGTATTGAAACTTCAGATTCTCCTAATTCAGTAGAAGACAGGGTAGCGACAATACAACTAAGTCTGTCGTCAAAATTCTCCTTCCTCCCAACCAATATCTTACTACTCCTGTCGAATTGATGGCGATGGAGATGTTTTTTTGATAAAACTGGGGGTTGTGATGAGATCATAACAAGATTTGGAGAGAAGCTTACATCGAAGGACGTCCTTCACCGGCAACCTCGTCAGTATCTCCTCTATTACGACGTCCATTATCAAGCAACTCCACCACTAGTGCAACCTCTCTCCCGCTGCTGCTGCTGGCGTAGGTCACAACTGATAGGAAATTAAATATTTGAGTCAGTTAGACCTAATCTGCCAAATTGATTACTATACAGCTGTAGAATGGTCGGGTTGAGCCCGTTTATAAACGGGGTCGAGCATAAATGAGCCCAACCCGTTAAACATACATCTCTCAAACGGACGGATTATACTGGGCCAATTTAAACCTAGTACTGTTAGGCCTCGTTTGGGTAGAGGATAAGGAGGGAGCATAAGATAATTTATACCCTCTCTTTTTTTATGAAGTGTTTGGGTACCGGATAAGACAGGAGATAAGTTATGTTGCCTTATGCTGATGGAGCTTTTAATGAACAAATTTTATACCACCAACATGGAGGTATAAGGTCGGATAAGAAAATATAGCATATTAGGATACTAGTAGGTTGACAAAAATACCCCTACAAACTATCTAATTTCCTACCCTTGTCCCCAAACCCTATCAGCTATTTCACTGTTTCACGTCCCTCATTCCCTATCATTCTCACAAAAATACCCCCCACAAACTATCTAATTTCCTGCCCTATCAACTATTATTTTGGGATTGCATAACTTTATTTGAGTATGTATAGTTGAGATAAATATGAAGACATTTTACCGTGCTTGTTGAAATTTTGTTCGTTTAATTTAACTTGTTTATTATAGGTTCTGTAACACCATGCAAATATGCCAATAAGTACTAGTAATTTATACTCCATATTTTTCTATGGCCATGTTGTATCCATGAATATTTTTTTATGTTTGCATGTTCTACAAGTTTATTTCGCTAATATATATTTTTGGCTTAATTACTTAATGCATACCTCCAGTTTGCCGAAACTATCACATTGCAACCCCCAATTCTAGAACTAGCTGATTGCATCCCCCATTTGCAAAAATACGTCAATGTGAAACTGTACTGAAATTTCGTCGCAAAATTAACGTACGCAAAGGGCATTATCTCAAACAATGTGATGCGGTTGTCTCATAGAGGATATATACTTTATGAAAATACCTCCGTCACATTCGAATTTGATGATTGAATTTTATTCCCAGTTTGACATTGACATATTTTTTATAAATGGGGAATGCAATCAGCTAGTTCTAGAACTGGGGGTTGCAATGTGATAGTTTCGACAAATTGGGGGTATGCATTAAGTAATTAAGCCTATATTTTTTTATACATTTTGACAACGTCACTATTGTGTAGAAAAAAAAGTATTAAAATATAAACATAAATACATATATATTTTGTTTACATTTTTCCTCATCAATTTGAAATTTACAATCTTTTATAAAAAAAAATAACAGCACTGAGGGTATTACAATCATTTTGGCACATATCCTGCTTCATATCCTGCATCATATCCGACAGCACTCAAACACGGACAGCCAGCATATCTTATCAGGGCTTATCAGACAACATTCACATCCTTGCTCATATCCCAGCATAAGCTTTATCCCTACAAACCATATCCTCTACCCAAACGAGGCCTTAGGGAAGGAGGTGGTTCTTGACAAAAAATTGGGGTTCCTATGAGAAGTTTACACTCGAAAGAACTCGTGTACAATTTCAGCACACCCAACTAACTTTCTGAAACTACGCATATTGGTGATTGCTTCAATGTCTCACTACTCTAGAAACTATTGAGAAATTAATGATCAAATTAAGCGCTCAAAATAACTCTTCAATAACACGGATTGTACCACATCTTACTTGCAAAGGGAAGTTGGGTTAGTTCTGCGTGGACCACAATAGTGAGCTTTGGGTTGTATAATAAATTGTGGGCTTGAGCTCAGAGTACTCACAATTCCTCTGGGCTTGAATGAGTGGGCTAGCCCTGAATATACATGTAACTCTCCCCCTCAAATTGATGGGATTGGATGGACCATAAATATGTGTTTGAGATCTTGAAAGTGGTTGGAGAGGCCTATGGTGAAAGTATATGCCAGCTGATCCGAGGAGTTGACAAAGAAAACAGACAAATCGTGACTAAGGACTTTTCTCGAATGTAGTGATAATCAATTTCTATGTGTTTGGTGTGTGCATGTAGGATGGGGTTAACTGTTATAAATAGCTTTGTGCCCTAATCACAAGATAAACAGGTAGTTCTGTTACTATACATATTCAACAGATACATCGTTGGATATGTATCATGGTGTCAGAGGGTTGGGTTAGCATGGGGTCGGGCTAGTTGGAGGGCCGAACTTGGAGGAGGGCTGGGAGGGGAGGGTGTCGGGTCATGATATTAGGGGAGGAAAGTGATGCGAGTTATGGGCTTTTCCCTTGGGTTCGGGGCCGGGAGGGGGCTGGGCGGGTCCGGATTGAAATGGAATATTGGAGGGTATTTTGGGGGAGGAATACTACCAGGACCGGTTTCGGGCCAGGCTGCTTCGTAGGGGACAGGTTGGGGGGCTACGGTAGTAGGGGCGGTCCGGGGCCAAGTTGGTGGATTGGGGGGCGGGCTGGACCAGTTTTGGCCACAGGCCACAATTTAAGTTCTGTTACAAAAGTGAACCCAACTCCACCCTATTTGCCCTGATTTTCTTCTGCTTGCTTTGCTACTAAAAACAGGCAAAAAATTGAATTCCCTGCACAACTATTTGCAGAATACCCAAAATCATATTCTTTACGTCAGTGCAAGAGATTAACGCTAATACTACTACTCAGTGTAACAATACTTCTTTTCATTGTAATTAAATAACATCAAACGATATATATATATATATATATATATATATATATATATATATATATATATATATATATATATATATATATATATATATATATATATATAGAGAGAGAGAGAGAGAGAGAGAGAGAGAGCCACAGAGCAAGCAGAGCAAGCAGAAATGAAATCTCATCCTCCCCTTTATACTACAACATCTTCTTCTTCTTCTTCCCCTCTTTGTGTACAACATAAATGAACTCCAGAAATTTTCTGAAACGTATATATTACCAACAACCGTAATCCAAATTCCTAAATGTACTCAAAATCATACAACGACAAGTTCTATGTCATTACCTTCAAGGGTTTCAATGTTTGCACTTTGCAATACGTGAAAGAACCCGTTAGTGTTTTGATTAATTCCAGAACATAGCAGCAGAAAGCTTCGGAGAGAAGAAGATGAAAGCTATATGTTTCAAGAGATAGAGTGATACTTATTAACTTGAATAATGAAGCTGAAATGCTTTATATACAGGTGGTGGTTCTATCTCTGCCATGGGATAATGTTGACCTACATCTAACGGTGACTGAGAGATTCTGAGATGAGATATTTACAAGAAAGTCATCTGACTTGTGTTAATAATGCTTGGACAACAATAGTGGGGTTTGGGTTGTATAATGAAATGTGGGCTTGAGTTGAGAGTGCTCACAATTCCTCTGGGCTTGAATGAGTGGGCTGGTCCTGAATAAAAATCTAACTCTCCCCCTCAAACTGATGGGACTGGATGGATCATAAATATTTGTTTGAGATCTTGAAAGTGGCTGGAGAGGCCTTTGGTGAAATTATCTGTCAGCTGATCTAACTTGTTCTTAAAGGAAACAGACAACTCGTGAGTAAGGATTTTTTCCCGAATGTAGTGATAATCAATTTCTCTGAGTTTGGTGTGTGCATGTAGGATGGGGTTGTCGGTTATGGCTATGGCCGACAAGCTGTCACACCAAAGTGTTGGTTTGTGAGTAATATATAAATTTAAGTCGTGAAACAAATTTTTAAGCCAAGCAAGTTCATCACATGTAGAGGCTAAAGCGCGATATGCGGTTTCTGTTGATGAACATGCATCTTTTGGTTATTTCTTGGCTCTACTGCGAATAGGATTGGGGCCAAGAAATACCACAAAGCCAGTGGTGCTGCGTTGATTTGTGAGATTTTCGTCCCAATCGGCATCCGAGAAGGCGTGAATACATAGAGACTTTTTGGTAGAACAAACTGTGATTTTTGGAGCCTTGCAACTAACAAAGTATACGTTTAATTACCAATTAAATAATTTTCTATTGTGATTTACAACAAAGAAAATACCAGGTCGGCTAAGCGTAAGATATTGTAAAGCACCAAGTAACTGACGATGAGCTGAAAAGTTTGAAAGTGGTTTACCATCGAGTATATGAAATTTAGTTCCTGAACTAATTGGTGTAGAGGCTCGATAACAGTTGGCATACTCAAACGGGACAGAAGATCATAAATGTACTTAGCCTGATGAGTATAAATACCGTCGGTTGTCCGTTTGATTTCAAGGCCCAAGAAGTATGTTAATGGACCAAGATTAGTCATGGAAAACTCTGAGTTGAGTTTTTGAACAAGAAATTGTATAAATGTTGAGTCGCCACCTGGCAATATAATGTCATCGACATACACTAATAAAAGAGTATTGTTGCCATCATTGTCCAATAAACGGAGATGAGTCGGCATGTGAAGCAATGAAACCAATAGAATATAAGTATGGCATAAAACTCGAAGAGCTTGGTTTAAACCGTTTATGGACTTATTTAGCTTGCAAACATAGTGAGGGAATTTTGGATTTTTGAAACATTGAGTTTCTCGATTGGGGAACAATTTTATTTAAAACAATGTCAGAGGGACAAACATATGCCTCTCCCTCGATTAGAATGTGTTGTTGGAGACAGAACAAGTAGCAACAGTAGAAAAGCCATATTAGGGTTTTTTGAGGATAAATTTTGAAACCCGAGCATTTTCTCTTCAGATTTTAATAAGACATGAAATCCTCGAGAGATAGAGGATATGACTGAATATGAGTTTAAGAGTGAAGGGGAATGTACTCTGCAGGTAAATCATTGAGGGTATAAAGCAACATACCCTCTTCATCCACATTAACCATAGCTACAACCAATTTGTCATGGATCACCTTCAGTTCGCATATAAACGTCTATATTAGTAGATTTGTTCTTAATTGACTGCAATTCGGACTTTAATTGCATGATATTCTAGCGAGTTAGAGAAGCATACCTCTTTTCACAAATTAACCAGAGAGATCGGGAAGAGGACAGACCAATAACATGGATACGTGCTTCCTGACTAAGAGTGGCGTTTAGAAGAGTCACCAAGGCTTGATCTTGAATTTTCCAGGTTCAAAACTCGAGGTTGACAGCACCAGAAACCAAACAAACGGTATCCTTCAAGAACTCGGGCAACACCGGTGTTGAATCATCCAAGTACCCAAACAAATTTTGGGCACGCAGCAAGTAGGAGATCTGGTATTCCCATATCACGTAGTTGGTCGCATCAAATTTGAATGGAGTTAGGTTATGGATTTTGGACAGTAGATAGAGGGGGTTTGTGAAGGAACTAGAAGTGGATATGATGGTGTTAGCCATAAAGGAGCTCATTGAGGAATCAATCATTGCTCTGATATCATGAAAAAACCCGTTATCATTTCAATTAGTTCAAGAACATAGCAGCAGAAAGCTTCGAAGAGAAGATAAAAGCTCAATCTTTCTAGAGAGAGAGAGTGATACTTGAATAAAGAAGCCGAAAGACTTTATATAGGTGGTGGTTCTATCTCCACTGTTGGATAATGTTGACCTACATCTAATGGTGACTGAGAGATTCTGCTATGAGATATTTATAAACAAGTCCTCTGATTTGTGTTCATTCTGCATGAACCACAATTGTGTTCTTTGGGTTGTATAATGCACTGTGGGCTTGAACTGAAAGTGCTCATAATTCCACTAGGCCTGAATATACATCTAATAATACGATTCACCCGAAAGTCTCATCACTTGTGTCTAAAGAGATGAAGATTGGGCAAAGATCGCCTCTACCCGATCCAAATACGGGATATCAATAATCTGTTGTGCAAAAAAGACCATAATCTATCATACCAGTTAGTTCAGTCTCCGGTGTCATATGTTCGTGATTTTACTAGTTGTGTACAAGGAAATCCTCAAGAGACCTCCAAGTGTACACCTCAAGTAGGGAATAAGAACACAAAGAGTTGTAGGGTGTGTGTAGGGAGAGAGTAAGTACTGGTAGCTGTTTGTGTGAGAGAGACAGTAAGCTATGTCATTGGACCAATGTGTCGCAACGGGGAGCTAACGATCTTATATATAGTGGGGAAGTGACCGTTGGGGGGTTTAGTGCACCATAAATGGCGGCTTAATTGTACGTATAACCCCCAACGGCACGTTCGACCGTGTATATAGGAACCGTTACGCATCAGCCCGCAAGTATCGGAGACCATTATGAGATCCGCCGCATTAATGGGACACGTAAGCCTTGGAACTCTCAGTCAGTTACCAGAGGTCGCGCGCAGTCTTGGTTGTCGCATGCGCGCGACGGACCTTACCCTAGCCTCTAAACCACTAAGTCCCTACAAGTCCCGTGTTATGGTGCGCGGGGGCCCTTTCTCGTAGCCCCCACGTGGATCAGCACGGGTGGTGATCCGGGGTGGATGGAGCACAGCTGAGTGTGCTGGATGGCTGCCACGTGGCGACGATCTGTCTGTCTGGAAAGCTGTATCTACACTAGTAAAATTAATCACATTGTTTGGATTTTCAACAACTGTTTTCTTTTCTTTTTTCACATTGTAAATTTAACCAGATTAATACAATTCTCATTTTTTTAAGAAGTAAGAACATAACTTAATTTGTGCATTAGAGAAATTCTTTCAGTATACTATGAAAAGTGATTCGTAGCAATGAAAAAGTGGTCATTTATTATAACTGCAATTGTGATTTATTTATCTACAGTCAGAAAATCCAAATGTACATATCTACAGTTAGACAATTTACACCCTCGTTGTTTGGAATATATACAAAAAAAAACCTGCTGTTCAGGGATATAAAAAAACCACCCTGAGAGTGGACGGACGTTAGACAAAAAAAAAATGCTCTGTTAAAATTGATATTTCGTGACTATTATACCCCTCTACCATGTCAATTACTTAAATGCCCTTACAACTACCATCAATTAACAATTTTATTAGGAAAATTGTGCACTTTTTCAATATATTAAATAAAAACTTAATTATTATCATATTTACTTCACATTTTAACACGATTGCATCAGCACGGTGTATGTTACATACTCTGTTGTGAAGATTCTTCGTCACGACAATGACTCCATGGTTAAATCGATGATGAAGGAGGTGTTTTTTATGAAACTCTGTTTTTGGATCAGATTGTAAGATTGTAATATGTTTTCGAGAGGAGTTTGCAGCGGAGGACGTGTTTGACTGGCAGCCTAGCAGGATTTCCTCCATCATATCCATTAAAGCACTAAAATTTTACTCCCCCTCCCCAAACGGTACCGTTTTTTTTTTATTATTATTATTATTATTATTATTATTATTATTATTATTATTATTATTATTATTATTATTATTATTATTATTATCAAATTTGAAAAATGCACGTGGTTTTCGTGCTAAATTGATAATGCAGTAGCTTAAGTGTCACACATTTGAATAATGCAGGTGCATTTGAATAATGCAGGTGGTTTTCATGGTAAATCGATAATGCAGTAGGTTAAGTGTCACAAGTTCAATAATGCAGATAGGTTTAGGGTAAAAAATCATAATATATATATATATATATATATAAATTTTTTTTTTACTATATTAATACTATATATTGGCCAGTCAATACCCTTCCCCCTCCCAAAACCCCCTATTCCCACGGGTTTAGGGATCGGGTCCAGTGTGGTTCAAGTTTCCCAACCCCTTAACCTGGCCCCGCCCCCTCTTCACAGCCCCCTCCAACCCAACCCTGCCCGCACTGTTGACACCTTAAGTAGCAAGTGACCTTCTAGGGCCAACAACTAGTATTTACTTGATCTGTATTTGACCATGTGAGGAGGCCAAAACTCTGACTGAAGAAGAACACGAATGTGATTTCTCTCCTCCATTTTTCTCGGTCTGTAAGTAAAAAGGTTCAGAAGAACACATAAGTTCTGAAAAACGATAAACCTCAAACCAGTACCAGCAATACATTCAAATATCAGCACTAGTCAATATCGTAATTTTTTGATGAGATTATCTTCCCCCTTCAAAACCGAACAAAGGATTTGAGCAACTTCCCACCCAAAAAATGACTAAACTTACTCGTCTCAAGATTGTGCAGGAACAACCGTGAAGGTGGCAAGTGCTTCTTTGAGTTCTTACTGTTAGAATGAATCAAATGACTAGTAAGATCCCAGTAGCCATTTCAACCACATAAGTCAATTCTCCGTCGACTACCTCAAAACCCCAGGCTATCACGTTCACCTGCAAAACAGGAATGAAAGGATCAACCTCAGAGGCTCAGAGTTCAGACTAATTGCTGAAGTGTATTTCGCCAAAATACCCAAATATTGTTGCTAACCTTTCAATAAATACTGGAGGTCACAGAAAACATGAAGAATACTACTCAAATACAAAAGCGACTATTACATTATTAAACCTATCACCTTAAGCAATAAGCACAGTAAAACTGAAACATGACGGAATTTGGATGAGAAGAACTTTAAAACCAAGTCAATATAATAGATGAACAAGAAGCTGTAGTCTCCCATTCCAAACTTCTGAATAGCTCACCAGGATGCATTTAATGACTATGGTTCATCAGTCAGTAATATGAATTACATAAGCCTTAAAGCCAATGGCAGATAAAGATTGACCGTATATTTGAGACTAAATCATCAAACTGTCAACAAACCAACCTCAGCATTTATCTATCTCAAAACATGGAGAGAAATGACTGCTGCACTGCCAGTTACAGTGTTATGCAGGGATAAAGAAGGGGTACAGTAATAATAATACCAGTAGGGGGTAATAATCTGTGTTTGGTGCGGGGATAATTTCAAGGAGGATTCAATCCCTCCCCCCCCCCCCCCCTTATTTCTTTACCCCCTCTATGCCTAAAATCCAATCCCATCATGTAGGTGGGATTCAATACTAAAGGCTTAATACCCCTATTTATACTGGTGCAAACAAACATGTTACATAATCCTCCTTATATAATTAATACTCCCTTAATATCAATACACCCTATAATACTGTAGGGTCCCCTGTACCCCCAATTTTCAATCCCGACACCAAACGTGCCCTTATAGTACAATTCAGTCTTCAAAAGTTTTCAAAACTTTATCAACTACTACAGCGAAAAAGGAAAATAGCATTCCTGTCTCTGCAACAATTATATTACTTTTTTTCTACTTCAGCATATGAAAGTTTGGATGATGGCTGGGTTCTCGTGTTTCAAACATCTCAGCTCACAAATCACCTCGTCTTCCCCTCCTGATCCCAACTATGTCATCCAAATTCACTTTTAACAAGTTTGGAAAAAGGTATTATTTTTCAGAACTAAACAATACTTGTTTGATTTGTGCAGAATATTCAGACGTTTGTAACATTCTGCACGTTAATCCAAAAGTATGTATTACATGTTTTTAAAGTTCTCGTGAAAAGCTCTACGCGATGATATGTAATTCGTACACAGAAATGCAGGCGCAAAAAATGAGGCTGCGAGTATAGCTACAGGTTTCACGGGTTTCGAGGCACGTAATACAAACTATGGATATGATACTGATGAAGGAAAAATTGCAGAAAAAATTGGAGCAAACTCTATGTAACACATTACACCGGAGGTTAGGGTTTTACTTGTTGTAGCGTGAACGTTTGCAAACGACACCCCCGATCTTGTTGCGCTTGTGTGACGCAGTCGGGAAACGATACGAGACGTCAAAAGACCATCTCCATGGAATAAATGTTTCTCAAACAAGAAAAAAGTGAAATATTATTGATAATGAGGTAAAAGATGAATTACCGGAAGGTTTACAACGCTTAAATAGACCAAAATAAAGAAAATTCAAAATTTGCTAAAAATAGAAACAATTTCTAAAACTATCAAATTCAGAAAATATGAGAGATTACGAGAAATCTCCAATTTGCGGAATTTGATTTAGAGTTTCCTACTAAAAGTTATTAGCTAAAGAAATACTGTCAAAAAATAGTAAATATGCTGATTTGGTTATCAACATAGACGAATTTGGCCAAACTGGCATGGTGCTCGTGACTTGTCACGAGTTATTCTTAGAATGTCGTCTGGACTCAGAAATATGTATGGTTCGACCATATATTGGATCCCTTCGATTCTGCCCCTGACTTTGCGTACTGACGGGAACTGTTTTCCTGAATTTGACGTTATTTTCCATAATTCGTGTCCTACATCAGTCACTCTTTCTTTGAAAGAACTCGACCTCGAGTTCAGCTTAGCGACTTGAATTCTTTCACTCCAATCAAAGAGATACTTCGAATATTTTGCTTTCCTGATCTTCAATATACGAGCATAACCATACTTGCCCGAAACTTCCATCTTCTCCTGATATTTTAACTTGTTTACAATCTCAACCAAGATAGGACAAGGAACATATGATATTTCAATACCAAGAAAATCAGTAGTACAAGAAAGTGTTTTTGAACCCACGTTGTGAGTTTCAATACATGGCTCATCTTTCTTGGCACTGTCGATCTTCTCTTCTTTGAACTTTAGATTTTCATCCATGTGTTCTTCTTTCTCTTCAATATTTTTCTCTGCACAACTAGGTTGTAGTTTATCTTTTCTTGATAGAAGACCAATCTTAAGAGATTGTCCCGTAAAACAAAACTGATTGCGATATTCATCATAAAACCCATTAACACTGTATTGCCATGGTCTCCCAAGCAACAAGTGACAATCTTTACGCATATCACATACATCACAAACAACTTCAGTTTCATACTTATTAGAAATTGAAAACAAAACTCGGCATGTCTTTGTGATTAGAGATTCATCTTCCACGTCATCTTTAAGCCAAATAGTAGAATATGGTGATGGGTGATCTTCCACGGGTAAATTAAAGTACTCAACCAATCTACTACTCACAAAATTTGCGTAAGCACAATCAATATCCAGGTTGCATACCTTGTTTTTGATGATACAAAGTGATTGAAAACGATCCACCAATCGCCTATCCCAAGAACTGCCATAGATCGCTCAATAGGACTGCCATGGCTATCCATGTGCGGGGTGCCTATTGAAGATGGACTCCCTAGAGAATCTAGGGTTCCTAACCTGCAACCAATGTCAACAGGGATCTCTACTCCACCTTGCCAAGCAGTTATGAGCGAGGCCAACCAGGCTCTGATACCACTTGACGCAGTCGGAAAACGATACGAGACGTCAAAAGACAATCTCCATGGAATAAATGTTTCTCAAACAAAAGTGAAATATTATGGATAATGAGGTAAAAGATGAATTACCCGAAGGTTTACAACGCTTAAATAGACCAAAATAAAGAAAATTCGAAATTTGATAAAAATAGAAACAATTCTAAAATTATCAAATTCAGAAAATATGAGAGATTACGAGAAATCTCCAATTTGCGGAATTTGATTTGGAGTTTTCTACTAAAAGTTATTAGCTAAAGAAATACTGCCAAAAATAGTAAATATGCTGATTTGGTTATCAACATAGACGAATTTGGCCAAACTGGCATGGTGCTCGTGACTTGTCACGAGTTATTCTTAGAATGTCGTCTGGACTCAAATATGTATGGTTCGACCATATATCGGACGGGAACTGTTTTCCTGAATTTGACGTTATTTTCCATAATTCGTGTCCTACATCATTGTGTTCACATCCTCGTCTCCCAGTAGTGTGTGCGCACCTCTTGGATGAACGCGATGAACCACATCCCGACTTGCCTTTGGATTAACGTGAGAGAGAAAAAATGGTTCATACGTATGTGATTTTTAGTCTCTCTGATTTGTGTGGAACAATCTATATTTATAGACATAGTTCTAGTTAATCGCAGCGAACCCCTTAGGGTTTGTGTTAAATGCAGAGCAGCCTTCTGAGCTCTAAACGTAATAATTTCTAACAGATTTAGTGGGTAAGAATCATTGATGTTCGAATCAAATAGTCCTTGAGTGCTACTCTTGGTCAAGGAACGAGCGAAAAAATGGATAGGAAAACTCAATGTACCAAGTAAAAATGAAACTATATGATTGTTTAGCCCGTGCAATAATACTAAATAGCGACCTACCTCCTTATAAAAATAGATTAATTTTTACACTAGCAAAGTCAAGAAATCATAGCTGAATATAGAAATCGAAGAAAACTAAATAACATTCAAGCAGCCAGTAGAGCCGTAAATCAAATGTTTAGAAATATGAACTACTATGCGTGAACCCTCCTATATCTCCTTATTGCTAAGGAAGTTTGTCAAAATGAAACTAGGCTCTCCGTTACACTCCAAAGAGTAGTGCTATAAGGTAAAAGTCCTCTAACCTTAGCTTCCGCTACTACTTTATTACGATGAGGATCGAACAAGATAATCTTACATTCCTCCATTGACGCGAAAGGCCATCTTAAAACATCATACAAGACGAAATGTCCATTGATACACAAATGACTCATCCTTTCTCGTCTAGGGAAGGGTCCAATTGAGAACGTCTTGGTCCATACCGAGCAACCGCCCATCACCCATATCTCGTATAAGTCCTTATAGCAACACAAAGTTGACAAAGCAAGTGACCCCATGAAATCAATAAGATTAGGCCGTTTAAAGTCTGTTGGCAACTGAATTTCTCCGAAAGTGTTGTTAGTCGGGTCAAAAGAAAGGATGGTTGGATCACGCCCGCTGTAAGGATCGCCACGTGCTAGCCAATACAAAATCCCATTTACCAACAACCCATAATCAGAATGGAATAGGTACCTGTCCTACGAGAGGAGACAGTGAAGAAGAGGACTAGGTGGGTTGATTTGTTTCCATGAATTAGTGGTCATGTTCCAGACTTGGATCAAAATGGAATAGGTGGTTCCATCATTGTTAATACTATTACTACTGCTGTAGTAGTTGCCAATCTTGATCAGCTTGTAGTCGCCGGATTTAGAATCGTGAGCAAACCCTAGAGCAGTTCTGTAGCATTTGATTTGGTTCGACATCAATGTATGTTGTTCCAGTGGAGGTTTGGGAACCGACATGTACTTCCCAGTGGCCAGATTACACACGGTGAGGTTGCCCGATACACCAGCTGAGGAGAAAACTAGTAAACCATTACAAGAACCCACAGGGTAGCGACTATTTGATGGTATGCAAAATTGAGATTCTTCGAATTCATAAGAAGACGTTTTCGAAGACGACGACAAGGTAGCGACTATCCAACTACGTCTGTTGTCGTCAGATTTCTTCATCCTCCCAACCAATATCTTACTACTACTGTCTGATTGATGATGGCGAAGGAAGTGTCTTTTGACAAAACTGGGGGTTTCGATGAGTTCGTGACATGATTTGGAGAGAAGCTTACATCGGAGGACGTGCTTCACCGGCAACCTCGTCAATATCTCCTCTATTACGTCCATTATCAAGCAACTACTGCAACTTCTCCGCCGCTGCGGTTGGAGTAGGTCAACTCTATAAGGAGCGTTCATAAAGCATTTGAAATATCAAAACTACCCCTGCATGCAAAGATTAGGGGTCTGGTAAGTAAATATTTCGACTTCGTTGCTAGGGTTTAGCAAATAAAGCTTAGGGGTCTTGAATCGAAGATTACTGTTTGCACATAAACATTAGGGGTTAATGTCTATTTGAGATGACTAAAATACTAATATATATGCAAAATACATGTCTATGTCAAACTGGTTAAGGAGTTACTCAAACAAATTAACATACTCAGAGAACATTCTCTCGTGCAACATGATGCTTTTGTATCATACATAACAGATGTGCATTTTATGAGAATGTCCTCGAAAACTGATCCGTATCAGACGGGTCACTCGTATTATTATCGCTAGTTAGTATTGTTTATTTCTTTAATTAATTATTATTATTAATTAGTTTTTATTTAATTAGCTTAATTTTTTTGGTAAATTATTTAATTAGCTTAATTGGTTGTTTACTTAAGGCTTAATTGTTGATTACATAGTCCCAGTTTGTCATAATTCGCTGATTGCATGTCCCTCTTTTCCGTTAATTTACAACTATGTCTTTCTGTTGCGGGGGAAAATTGGTCATTGCTGGGCTAATGTCATTTTGTTGCAGTGACATAATTAATAGAGGGAAAATAGTCCAATTTACCCTCCTAACTTATTAGGTTTTACATCCATTTATTGTAAGACCCCCACCACACCCCCTTCTCTCTCGCATCTCTGATTTCCCTCGTCTCCTCTGTAATTCATTCGTCCATTTTTTTCTCTTGCATCTTTGACTTCGAACGTCATCAATTTCAATATCTCCAGGCTCAAAGTAATCGTGAAGCTGAAGAATGACAGCGAGCCGGGGCTCAAATGGAAAATCAACTTCTTCTCCATATTGTACCGCTCTGATCGTTATCTTCTTGGAGAGGAACTGTTATAAACTGGGGGTATTCTAGTAAGAATGATGAAAGCAAAACAAGAACGAGACGGAATTTAACGTGGTTCACTAATGAATTCGTAACGACCCGCTAGCTATCTCCACGACCAGAACCAGATATTTTATTGAGAAGAGAACCCGATTACAATGTACGCCGTGGCCACGGCGGCCACGCCGGTTACACCCACGCACACAAAAGCTAGAAAAAACCCTCAAAGCTCTACTAACTACTCCCTGTGTTCTCAGACCCGTGTGTGTTTTGAGTACCGCACAAAGCTAAGCCTTTATAGTAATGTAGGTAGTGGCGGTGGAAACCAAAAAAGACACATTTCTAGCATGACTACTTTCTTCCAAAGCAAGTCTCATTACCCAACTATCCACCGCCCTAATTTGACTTTATCTTAGACCAAAAAACTTAGCTAAATTGATTCTAAGTCAACTCAAACAGGAACCTCAAGCTCGTTGAGATCAACATCGACATGAATCCGACGAGGAGTTGATCGAAAGGACCTGGACCTCCTATGTTCCCCGGTTTTCTTCAGCAGCAATAATTTAGTGGATTGGTGGCTCTGAATTCAATGTGAAGCGGTGGGTTACTCGAAGAGCGGTTGAAGGAGATAATAGGGAGGAAATGACCCGACGACGCTCCGGCGGCTAATCAGTTGTCTGGGTTTACCTTCCCCATGTATACTATTATTGGTTTATTGGTTATGATTAGAATCATATTTATGATTTTGTGACCTCCCTAAATTCTTAAGCAAAGCCTGAATCTCTGGTGTAGGCTTTATGAGCACCTAAGAATTGCTCGTGGTGTAGAACGCTCATAGGGATGCTGTTTTTTCTCATTTTTTTCTTTTTTCTTTTTTTTTTTTTTTTTTTTTTTTTTTTTTGCAAACCTCATAGGTAAACTGTTGAAAAAATATATATGCTTTTCACCTACATAGTGAAACTGTTGGAAAGCTGTAAATTATTTGGCGAAGTTCAAATTTTTTGATCCTTTTGAAACATTGATGCCTTTTTGATACAATCAGTGATATTGTTTAAGTTTTCAACATCAGTTTTTCCTTTTCCTCAGTGATTTCGGGTTATTTTTAGAGAGAGGGATTGATTTTGACTAAATCGTGAAAACATTCCAAGAATAAGGAAAAATAAAGAATTAAATATTTTCTTAATAGATAAGTGTTGATTTGTCCAATCGAAAATATCCTTGGACTCAGTTAGCTACATAACGGTGAAATTACTCCATTTGCAACAAGCTACTACTTTTGCAAATGGGGAATGCAATTAGCCAATTTTAGAAGAGGGGAAATTAGCCAATTATGACATATTGGGGGTAATCAGCAATTAAGCCTTTATTTAATTAGTTAGTAGACCGGGTTTGGCCCGTAAGAGTCTAGGATTAGGTTTAGTTGTCTATTTAAACGATTGTAGTCTTGAGTTATTGCCATGGACTAAGAATTGTTTCTTTAGTTTATTTCAGTTATTTCAGTTTATTTTTCGTAAAATAGTTTTAGTTTATACCGTAGCTTGCTACGTGGGATACTGGTACGTATCAACTGGTGCTTTCATTGATTTCACCATCCAACTGGTGAATCATGATGGACATGGGTGATCTCCCTTGCGCCGTTCTCCTGCTCGAAGATCCCGAAGACATCGAAGAATTCTGCTAGCAAGTGAATGAAACAATTACTTATCTCATCGTGGCAGAGCTTGAACACCTCCAAGCGAGTGGGTATCTCACCATGGCAGATCTGGAAGACATTAAAGCCAGTGGGGGACGCTCCGTGCGGTGACCACAGAGGAGTTTTGTCCCATCCAGGAGCAGATATTCGAGACCAAACTCCTAGACTCTCAAGAACCGGCGAGAAACCAAAATGAACAGCCGCCACCGTCCTCGGCGAATTATCAGTCAGCAGAGCAACCGGCACACCAGCAGGGCACTGTACCCGTCGCCAGGGATTACAGGGGCGATGCCTACTGCGAACATTCAGTTCGCGCCTCCGATCGACTGGTCACCGGCCTCGTCGAACTCTTCTCTGACGATTACGACGAGGTTCACTGTATGTTTATATATGTGAGTACTAAAAACATGCTATATAAATGCCCATGTGCTAAAGGGGATGACTTTGGCACCAAGCCAAAGATCACCGCCCAAAGCTTTTGTTTCCAAATTAGTTTTGGACTTTGAATTTTCTTGAAAAGTTGAATTCAAGGCACCTGCTAACAAATCTCCACCTTGACTTGAATCATCTCGGCAACCTAAACCCAGAAACCTGATGTTTCTCTCCTCAAACCTGAATCCGATGCGTCTCCCATAATCTGAAACGAGCACGCCTCCCCAAACAGATGTTCCCCAAGTGTATGCAAAACCCAAATCGCCAAATCATTGCTCCAACTACCATGTGTTTCTGCAACGAATTTGCCAGACGTGGTTGCACTTCCCGAAACAAAAACAAGTGATCCACCCAGAACCAAACTCGAATACATTCACTGAGAAAGCAAGACCGAATGTATTCCAGATGCGCCCAATTGCGCCAGATAGATGCACCGCGACAAGTGCCAGATGTGATTACTTACTAGACTCGATGCACCTAATCACAAGTGCCCAAACAGATTTGTCGTACCTGATGCGACCTTATGCCTCAGATATTCCAGATGCTCGCCAGAAACAGATCGCGCCTGATGCGAGCTCAATGCGTGTCAGGGTACACGCTCCAAAAACAGAACAGATGCACGCCAAAACAAACTCGTGCATAATGCGCGCCAGAACTAGGACCAGATGAGCGTGCCAGAAATCTCACGCATCAGATGCTCCATGTCATTGCTCCAACTCCAACAAGTTCCCGCAACGCATGAGACAAAAAATAGATTCAATTCACACACCAGATGCTCCACGCATTGAACCGGATTGCACCAGAACGCCAGATGCGCGTTAACTGCCAGATTCGCGCCAGTATCGAATGTGTGCTAGATTTGCCAGATCCCTTGCACACCTAATGAGATGTGTGCCATATTTCTCCGAAAGGAGCCCGGATAGCCCCTTCCACGGGGCTTCAGATGGTGGGTTTACGAGGATCTCTCTCATGAACATATTGATTTTGATCGCCAAACAGACATCGTTCTTGGCGGAATCTCGAAACCCTACTCCCGATAGCCCGCTCCACCTGAATCGCGAAACCCTAGCTTTGATTTTCACCTAGATCTTGGAACCCCGGCTGTAATACAATTTTCTTGTAACAGAACTCATGTTTCAAAGTTCTGTTACCAGTTGTTATAACCTGGGGTATTCGAGCAAGAACGATGAAAGCAAACAAGAACGAGACAGATACTTAACGTGGTTTACTAACGAATTCGTATCGAACCCGGTAGCTACCTACACGACCAGAACCAGATATTTTATTGAGAAGAGAACCCGATTACAATGCTCGTCGTGGCCACAACGGCCACGGAGGCCACCCAAAACGCACATTCTCCTGACACACACAACAGGGACTCTCGAGCTCACCAAACGTTCCTAACCCACGAGCTAAAGCAGCCCACTGTTTGTGTATATTTGTGAGTACTAAAGACATTCTACATATATACACATGTTCTAAAGGGGATGACTTTGGCACCAAGCCAAAGATCACCGCCCCAAAGCTTTTGTTTCCAAATTAGTTTGGGACTTTAACTTTTCTTAGAGAGTTGAATTCAAGACACCTGCTAACAGGTCCATTTTACATCGTGATGAAGAGATGGATGACATTACTTGTAGGATTAAAGCAGGGTGGACATAGTGGAGAAGTGCTCCAGAAGTCCTTGATAGGTTGAAGGGTAAGTTTCATAGCGGAGAAGTTCCATATTGATGTGGCGGAAGAAGTATTGGGCGATTATGAAAAACTATAATCAAAATACTGAGTGTAACACAAAATGAGAATTCTCTGGTGGATGAGTAGTGTCAAAAAGGAAGATGGGATACACAATGTGAATAGTTTAAAGTCATCATTCGATGCATATGTTAGAATTGATTCGGTTCAGATCAACGGTGGTGGACGAGGGAGATGGAGACCAAAACTATATGTGGGTGGAAGATAAGACACGACCTCGTGAAATCGGACACAAAAGAATTAATGATTTTGGATAAACAACAACAAACATAGAAGCTCAACCCATATGGCCGACCGTGGCTGCACTGGGAAAAAAGGATTGTTGTTTAGACAAAAGCGGCCTTGTTGCAACATTGGGCGACACGGCTATGACACGAGGAGAATGAGCTCGGCATCCTCTGGATTATCTGATCAAGAACTATGTTCGGAATTAGTCTTCAATTCGTGGAGTTATTTATATTGTTATATGTAGTTTCATTTATCTTGGGGGTAGCATATAGATCTTATCTTAAGGGGAGGGTAGTGTCTTTTACTCTTTTAAATTAACCTTGTCTCTACAACAACAATGCCTCTTCGTGAATTGGATTCATCAATAGAAAAATCTAGTGTTCGTGTTCGTGTTCGTGTTGTGTGATAGCAATCTTGATATCACCTCATGATAACATTCTATAGATCGGGCTTTCAAGTAAATATTGAGAAAATTCAAAACCAAGAGTCAAAGAAAGCGATCAAAGGGTAATTCATACTGAAGGTAGCTTCTAGCAATAATGTAAAGGGAAGATAAGGAACTATGTCGACTTGAAAACGTTGAAGCAGCAGCAGCAACTATGCAAATCTTCTTCATCCATAAACCACTTGCATCTTATTATGCTACTTTTTCTTTGTGATGCTCATTACTTGCAGGGTTTTCTTCGAATTGGAACAAGACTCTCAGTTACGCTACAAGCACTACCAATAGCTGAAAAATCATTATGAGTCGCTTCATCCACTACCTCGTTGTGAAGAGGATCATACAACACCAACTCGCACGGCCTGACGGAGCCTGAACGAGGACCTATATTTCTACACAACACAAAATTACCATCGACACAGAGTACTCGTGTGGTCCTTACTTCTAAGGGGAACGGTCCAATTTCAAACCATCTAGTCCAAAAGAAGTCATCATCATCTTCCTTCAAAACCCATATGTCAAACCATCTATGAGACTCACCAAAGGTTAAACCGCCGATACAGAAAGCCAGAGAACCCATGAAATCAACAAAGTGGAGCTCATAAATGTCATGTCGTGCCACAACCTCTTTAGGCAGTGCAATGTGCCCAAAAGTTTTATAACTCAGGTCAAACGTGAGGATTGCTGCATCGCCGCTATCATCACTACTGTCTGCGGTATTAGCTAACCAATAATATTTTCTTTTCACAAAACACCCGGTAGAGAGCCAACAATCCTTACCGGAAAAAGACTGGGGAGAGATGGGTTGTTGATTTGTTTCCAGGTATTCGTGCTCATGTTCCAAGTTTCAATCCAATAAGATTGTGAACCAGCTTTAGGTTTCTTGAAAGGATGCCGAATATCCACCATCACGTAATCGTCATATTTAGCATCGTATCAGAATCCTAAAACTCGTGAGTGGGAGACGCCCTTTAGCCCCGTAGGTCTGGGAAGTGACATGTGCTCCCTAGTCGCCGGATTGCAGATGGTAAGGTCAGTTGAAATATGTAAACTCAGTATTTTGTTTGGGGGTGTTTTTGTAAAATAGGGAAACCTAGTAGCTAGGATAGTAATTATGTAAAACTTTTTCTCTTTAGTGTTTTGATTTATTCAACAAGTACGGCTGTTAGGGTCAGAGAGTAGCAGCAGCCTAGCGATAGTAGCAGCAGCAGCAGAGTCGGCAAGAGAGGAGGTTTCCCCCCTATTGAAGGAAGCTAAAATCAGGCGGCAAGCTTTGGATAAAAACAGAGGTTCGTGTGTGTGTCCCAAATTCAGAAAAATTGAGAGAAAAATTCAGTCAGAAAAAGAGCCGAAGCTCTGGAAATTGAATGTCTGTGAGTTGTCTGAATTAGTAGAGAAGAAGTTGAAGCTTCACTGTTGCTGTGTGTTTTGTGGCTGATTATGAATGAAAGGTTGCCCTTTTTGATTATCAGATAAGTTCCCTGAGTTTAATTCAGTTCATCCTGTTTGGTTCTTGGTCTTTGAATTGTTTTTCTGAACTGAAGTTTGCTGGTCCGAACTATCTGTTATTTTTCTTCTACTGCTAGTTTGGTTCAGTTCACCTTGTTATGCTAATTTGAGAGTTCAGATTTGAGGTACTTGATTGCTTAAGTTGCTGGTATAAATCTTGTTCTCTGAGGTTCAGACCTGAAAATCTGAATTGGGGCTTTCCGTTTCCAACAAATCTGGTATCAGAGCTCAGTTGTAATTTGAAATTGAAGTAGTTGAACTGGTGTTGCTGTGTTAATCTTAGTGATATTCAATGGCTAGTGCGAGCAATTTCTTCCAGCCCCAATTCCCTAGGTTGGGAAAGGAAAATTACGAGAACTGGAGCATCCAAATGTGAGTGCTGCTGGGTTCTCAAGATCTTTGGGACTTGATCGAGAAAGGTTTTGACGAGCCAGCCTTCCAAGAGCTTGAAGACATATTGACGGAAGCTCAAAAGGCTACTTTGAAGGAGTTTAGAAAGCGAGACATGAAGGCCTTGTACCTGATGTATCAAGGCGTTGACGAGTCGAGTTTTGAGAAGATTTTAGCAGCTACTACATCCAAACAAGCTTGGGAGATTCTGAAAAATTCATATCGAGGAATTGAGAAGACGATAAGAGTGAGGCAGCAAGTTTTAAGAGGTGAGATGGAGATGCTGCGCATGAACGAGAATGAATCTGTTGGTGATTACTTTACAAGAACAGTGTCAATTGTTAATGCGATGAGAAGAATTGGTGAAAAGCTTGATGAGTTGATAGTGGTGGAGAAGATATTGCGGTCCCTTAGCAACAAGTTCGAGCACGTCATTCCAGCAATAAAAGAGTCTAAAGATTTCAGCACCTTGACAATTGATCAGTTGATGGCTTCTCTGGAAATTCACGAGCACCGTATGAACAAGAAGCACGCCGGTACGATTGAGCAAGCACTCCAGTCAAAGTTGTCTCTCAAGCGAGACAGAGATGAGCAAGCAGGGACATCTCAGCAAGGAAGAGGAAGAGGTTACCAAAGTCGTGGTCGCAGTTATACAAACCGAGGTAGGGGCTATCCAAGTAGAGGCAGCTTTGGTGGAAGCAACCTTGGAGGTCCGAGAAATCTGAATTTTGGATCTTCGAGAGGTGGAGGAAGAGCAAGAGGAAGAGGCAGCAACTACAACAATTTCTCTAATCAACAATGCTATGATAAGAGAAACGTGCAATGCTACAAGTGCCATAAGTATGGTCACTATAGCAACGAGTGCAGGACGCCAAATAGAAATGTCGACGAATATGTGAACTATGCTGAAAAAGAGGTGAATGAAATAGAGAATCCTATGTTGTTTGTCAATGACGGATCAAGTGAAGAGCAAAGCAATGTTTGGTATCTCGACACAGGAGCTAGCAACCATATGAGCGGCAAGAGAGACATGTTTGTTGATCTTGACGAATCTGTGAAAGGCCAAGTGACGTTTGGTAATTCCTCACAAATTCCGGTAAAAGGCAGAGGTAATATTTTGATTAAACTCAAGAATGGAAGCCGCGATTATATTTCAAATGTCTATTATGTGCCGGAGATGAAAAACAATATCCTGAGTTTAGGCCAACTGTTGGAGAAGGGATATGTTATCACTATGAGCAACAATCAGCTTGTTATGCGCGATATACATGAGAGGTTGATTTCTCGAGTTCAGATGTCCAAGAACAGAATGTTCCCTTTGAATATCCAGCCGGATTCTCTGAAGTGTTTGAATGCAATTGTAAAGGACAAGGCTTGGCTTTGGAATTTGAGGTACGGGCATCTAAATTTCGGTGGATTGAAGCTCCTTGCAAGCAAGAATATGGTGAAAGGATTGCCGTTTATTGATCATCCGAATGAAGTGTGTGAAGGGTGTATTCTCGGCAAACATCACAGGTTGAGCTTCAACAAAGAGATGAGGTGGAAGGCATCGCATCCTTTGGAGCTTGTGCACACGGATGTATGTGGGCCGTTGAAGCCTATGTCGAATGCGGGGAATAGATATTTTCTGACTTTTATTGACGATTATAGCCGAAAGACGTGGGTTTACTTTCTGAAATACAAGTCTGAAGTGTTTGATAAATTTAAAGAATTCAAGGCTTTCGTCGAGAAGCAAAGTGGCTCCTACATTAGAGTATTGAGGTCTGATCAAGGAGGCGAGTATACGTCTCATATGTTCGAGAATTCCTGCAAAGAGCATGGGATTTTGCACCAGGTTACACCATCATATACTCCGCAATTGAACGGAGTTGCTGAAAGGAAGAATAGGACAGTTTTAAACATGGTGAGAAGCATGCTTAAAGGGAAGGAAATACCGAGAGAATTCTGGGCTGAAGCAGTTGCATGTGCAGTCTATTTACTGAACCGTTGTCCAACCAAAAGTGTGAAGTTTAGAACACCGGAGGAGGCTTGGAGCTCATTCAAACCTTGCGTCTCACATCTGAGAGTGTTTGGTTGTATTGCTTATGCCAAAATTCAGGATGCGAGAAGAACGAAGCTTGATGAAAAAGGTGAGAAATGTATTTTTATTGGTTATGGTGAACGAACCATGGGATACAAACTTTACAATCCGGTGACTAAGAAAATTTTCATGAGTAGAGAGTTGGTATTCGAAGAAGATAACTCGTGGAATTGGAATCAAAGTGCAGCCCCCAATAGTATTGAACTCGTACTAGAGGATGAAGAAAATGCTGAAGTAGGAGAAGTTCCCGATGAGCTACAAAGTCCTAGGAATGGTTCCCCTCCACAAAGTCCAGCACATGGCTCCCATTTACACCACGATATGATCCCGTATCACCACCGCACTCGCCTATGGAAGAGAGCTCGAGTGAAAGGCCTAGAAAGATGGGGCCATTGCACGAAATTTATGAAGATGAGGAATTGAATTTGTTTTGCTTGTTGGCGGACAGAGATCCTCTACAATTTGAAGATGCAGTCCAAGAAGAGAAGTGGAAGAAAGCTATGGATGAGGAGATACAAGCAATTGAGAAGAATAAGACTTGGGAACTCACAAGTTTACCTCAAGGACACAAAGCAATTGGCGTGAAATGGCTCTACAAAACAAAGAGGAAGGCAAATGGTGAAGTCCAGCGATACAAGGCAAGGTTGGTGGCCAAGGGTTACAAACAAAGACCTGGAATCGATTACGGTGAAGTATTTGCACCGGTTGCTCGCTTAGAAACAATTAGGTTGGTAATCTCTCTAGCAGCTCAACATAAATGGAATATATATCAACTTGATGTGAAATCAGCGTTTCTGAATGGTTTTCTTGAGGAGGAAATCTATATTGAGCAACCTGCTGGGTACATGAAGAAAGGGGAAGGGGACAAAGTGTATAAGCTGAGAAAAGCTCTCTACGGGTTAAAGAAAGCACCGCGAGCATGGAATGCCCGTATTGACAGGTACTTTTTGGAAAATAACTTTGAAAAATGTCCGTATGAATATGCGCTATACAAGCAGGTTGCTGAAGACGGGAATATGCTATTTGCTTGCCTTTATGTTGATGATTTAATTTTCACTGGAAATAGTCCAAGTATGTTTGAAGAATTCAAGAAGAACATGGTTATGGAGTTTGAGATGACAGACATGGGACTGATGTCTCAATTTCTCGGCATTGAGGTCGATCAAAGAGAAGATGGGATATTTGTTTCTCAAAGTGGCTATGCAAAGGAGGTGCTGAAACGTTTTCGGATGGAGTCTTGTAATCCTGTTAACACACCGGTTGAATGTGGCACAGAACTAAGGAATAACGAAGAAGGGGATGTTGATCCGACTTACTTCAAAAGCTTAGTTGGAAGCTTGCGGTACCTGACTTGCACTCGGCCAGACATTCTCTACGGAGTTGGGCTGGTTAGTAGATACATGGAGACTCCTGATCAATCACATCTTAACGCTGCCAAGAGGATTTTGCGATACATCAAAGGTACACTTCGCGATGGCTTGTTTTATTCAAGTGTTGTTGATTATAAACTTGTTGGATACTCGGATAGCGATTGGGGACGAGACTTGGATGAGAGGAAGAGCACAACTGGATTCACTTTCCTCATGGGAAGTTCTGCATTCACTTGGTCATCGAAGAAACAAGCTATTGTCACTTTATCCACTTGTGAAGCAGAATATGTTGCAGCAAACTCAACCGTGTGCCATGCAATTTGGCTCAGGAATTTACTTGAGTATATGGGATTCAATCAGCACCAACCCACTGAGATTTGTATTGACAACAGATCAGCTATTGCCTTAACAAAAAATCCAGTATTTCATGAACGGAGCAAACATATTGATACCCGGTATCATTTTATTCGAGAGCATGTGAAGAATAATGAGGTTGAGCTCATTCATTGCAGAACACACGATCAACTTGCTGACATATTCACGAAGCCACTGAAGCATGACGTATTCAAGAATCTCAAGATGCGACTTGGAATGAAGACTTGGAGAAACTGAGTTTAAGGGGGGATGTTGAAATATGTAAACTCAGTATTTTGTTTGGGGATGTTTTTGTAAAATAGGGAAACCTAGTAGCTAGGATAGTAATTATGTAAAACTTTGTCTCTTTAGTGTTTTGATTTAGTCAACAAGTACGGCTGTTAGGGTCAGAGAGTAGCAGCAGCCTAGCGATAGTAGCAGCAGCAGCAGAGTCGGCAAGAGAGGAGGTTTCCCCCCTGTTGAAGGAAGCTAAAATCAGGCGGCAAGCTTTGGATAAAAACAGAGGTTCGTGTGTGTGTCCCAAATTCAGAAAAATTGAGAGAAAAATTCAGTCAGAAAAAGAGCCGAAGCTCTGGAAATTGAATGTCTGTGAGTTGTCTGAATTAGTAGAGAAGAAGCTGAAGCTTCACTGTTGCTGTGTGTTTTGTGGCTCATTATGAATGAAAGGTTGCCCTTTTTGATTCTCAGATAAGTTCCCTGAGTTTAATTCAGTTCATCCTGTTTGGTTCTTGGTCTTTGAATTGTTTTTCTGAACTGAAGTTTGCTGGTCCGAACTATCTGTTATTTTTCTTCTACTGCTAGTTTGGTTCAGTTCACCTTGTTATGCTAATTTGAGAGTTCAGATTTGAGGTACTTGATTGCTTAAGTTGCTGGTATAAATCTTGTTCTCTGAGGTTCAGACCTGAAAATCTGAATTGGGGCTTTCCGTTTCCAACAAGGTCGTCGTGCCCGATTATTTGTAGAACGACTAACCCATTGCAGGAACCCACAAGTGCTGTGTAATCAGATTCTGAGGAAGGTCCCGTAAGGGGCGGCGAGAAAACCAGAGAAGAATCTGAAGAAGCAGACAGGGTGGATACCAACCTGTTACATCCTCTATCGTGAAGATCCTTCGTCACGATGACAACTCTATGGTTGAATCGATGATGAAGGAGGTGTTTTTTTATGAAACGCTGTTTTTGGATCAGGTTGTAATAAGTTTTCGAAAGAAGCTTACACCGGAGGACGTATTTGACAGGCAACCTGTTACATCCTCTATCGTGAAGATCCTTCGTCACGATGACAACTCTATGGTTGAATCGATGATGAAGGAGGTGTTTTCTTATGAAACGCTGTTTTTGGATCAGGTTGTAATAAGTTTTCGAAAGAAGCTTACACCGGAGGACGTATTTGACAGGCAACCTAGTCAGGATTTCCTCTATCATATCCATGTGTAGTAGACCTATTTCCCTTCTCCTCCTGCTGCTGGGGAGATCTTCCGTACTCATTGCAGTTGCAACCTCGGAAGATCAGAAAAAAAACTTTTTGTTTCGAGAATTACGAGGATATTGAAATCCCAGTTAGTGTTTCAAGAAGAGAGGAGAAAGAGAAACGCAGAAACTAAAATGAGACAATTAGGGTTTCCATTGCACGATAATGGACGGTTAGATTAATACAAGATGATGAACGGTTAGATTAATGACCAGCCGTTTAGTATGCCAGCTGTGTATGAGATGGACCTCCAAGTTTGTTCTAGGTTACAAACCAGCCCTTATAGTGAATGGGCTTCAACAAGTGTTAAGCTTAGATTGCTTTAGCTACACTTTGGGCTTTGGGCTTCACAGCTACAATTAGGCTTGACAGTTACACTTTGGGCCTTTAATACTTCTTCGGTTAATAACACACCCCCCCCCCCCTCCCTCTCTATGACTTATGGTGGAGCTTGAACCATAAGTTTGGTTTTGACAAGAATTGTGGTGTGGTTATCTACATTATAAAATAACATGGTTTAACTAACTTATGATTTTTCAACCGTTAGATTAAATCAACTTCATCCCCACCATTAGATCCCACCTACTTATTACATCTTTAACTACCCACTCTCTTTGGACATCCTTAACTACCCACTCTCTTTGGACATCCCTAACTAATAGAAGAGAGATTTTTCTCAACTACATCCCTAACTAATAGGTGATAGGTTGTGAGTGATTCTCACGTTCATTATAATGCTCATCCCATACTTGAAAGTTATTTTATTTTTCACCACATCTATAAATATAATTTTTGGATAACACCTCTAAATTCATTTAAAAAAACACCTCTAAACTAAAAATAATACTCTAGTCCTTTGGTAAAATTGTCAGTGAGCTGACCTGCACTGAAGACATAAGAAACAATAAGTTATCTGTGAATAACTTTTTCGCGAACATAATGATTGTCAATTTCAAAATGTTTTGTACGGGTTTGTAAAATAGGGTTGGCTGTCATAGCCAAGGCATATTTATTGTCACACCAAAGTTTAGGGCTTGAGGAAGAGGAAGACTAAGGTCACGAAATAAATATCTAAACCAAGTTAATTTGCAGCTGTTACGGTGGGTTGCCACCCCATTCGCAGTCACAATAAGCCTCTAAAGGAAGATAACCAGATTGATAGTGTATGCCATGAGACTTGGTACGTTGGAGATAACGAAGAACTTGTTTGGCACCAATAAGATGTAAATTAGCAGGAGCATGCATGAACTGACAAAGATTGTTTACCGCAAATGATATACGAAGTCCAGAGAAGGTAAGATGTTGTAATGCACCAACAAGAGAACGAAAATGGTGGATTGGACAAATTAAGGTGTGCCATCTAAAAGATGCTATTTGCCTTCTATAGCTAAAGCGGTAAGACATGGTCTACAATTAGACCTATTAAAGAGTTGTAAAAGATCGGTTACATACTTAGATTGATGAACAAATGGACCTGTAGAAGTATATTTAATTTCTAGGCCTAAAAATAAGACAACTTTTAAAGATTTGTCATTTGAAATTCTGAATTTAAGGAGTTCAAAAGATAGCTAATGAAAGAGAAATTATTACCTGTAAGGATTATATCATCAACATAAAAAAGTAATATTGTTATATTTGATTGATTATGACAAATAAATAAACATAAATCTGCAGCTGAAGCAGAAAAAATAAGAGAGAGCAAAAAAGAGGTAAATCTCTCAAACAAGACTCTAAGAGCTTGTTTGAGGCCATAAATTATTATTTTTTTCAATTTGCATACAAAATGTGAGACTTGAGGATCAATGTAACCATATAGATGTGCCATATAACAGTTTGTTTTAGATAGCCAAGTAAAAATACATTTTTGACACCTAATTGTTGTAATGGTCATTTATAAGAAGCAGCAAGAGCAAGCACAGTTCTAACAATAGCATGTTTCACAATTGGGCTAACTATTTCGTCATAATCAATGCTAGGAGTTTGGCGAAACCCTTGGCAACAAGTCTAACTTTAAATCTGGCCAATGTATCATCAGGGTTATACTTGGTTCTATACACGCATTTGTGCCTACTACATTGGCATTGGGTTCTTTGGGAACCAAATTCCAAGTGCGTTGTTGCGTGAGGCTAAGCAACTCATCAGTCATTGCTTTTTTCCACTGTGAGTATTTCTTAGCCTCGGAAAGCAAGTACGATCAGGTAGAGAAGTGTTCTCAGTGAGTTTAGAAGAAGAAATACAAATAATACAGTTATTAGGCACACAAAGTTTTTGTTTAGAGTTATGATCAAAACAACAAAAGCATATTAACCAAAAGTCTTGTTTGAAGATTCCATATTTGCGTCTGGTGTGCATTGAGTGACCTTGATTTGTATTTTCTGCTTCAGTGTGTGTCGGTGCCCTGGCAGAGCTGGGAGAGAGTTGTGTAGGTGTCTGTTTTGGGTTGAAGTTATGCTCCCTCTTAAGGTGTCTTGCTTCACATCTTTTTCACCCAGCCGGATCCGTTTGTCTTTCACCCGGATCCGGTTAGGTTCGTTCGCCTAGATAATTTTTTAGAAAACGGTCAGGATCCGGGTTTATTATTGACCGGATCCGGCTACTACCAAAATTTCCTAAATCTATCCAGCTTTACCAAACTGGTCAGATTATTTTTAAAACTTTCATTAATCTATCCTAAAATCTAGCTTAGTCAAACTACCCCATTATAATGCGTAGATGGACATGACATTGGACAACGTTTTTGTGTTTTTTTTTTTTTTTTTTTTTTTGTGACAGAGGCATCGCAAGCAGCATTCACAGGAAAATCTAGCCTAAATAGTCGTATCCACTTCAAAGTTCTTGACATTGAATATTTCACGAAAGTGAGTACTCTCAAATAGATTACTGTAATCTAACTTTTCATGTAGACAGACAATCAAACATGTCTTCATTTAAAAATCAGTCAGTCAGATTAAGATACCTTAGCAGCATTGCCAACAAGTTCACTCTGCAGCTTCACTACTTTATCCTCGGCATTATATGTTCCGTTCTGGAAAAGAAAATGTGTGTAATTAAAAAGTGTGCAATTAGAATAGAATTTGATATCATACAAAAACCGGCAATATTTATAAGACACACCAACCAAATAAGATGTGTAATTTGGCTGGGGAGACTGATGTATATAGCACAAGGATCACTAAGGAAAAACACATTTAGTAAATGGATCGGATAGAATTCAGTGGCTTGCAGCTCAATCACAAGCTGAATCCACAAACGCATTGCATTGAATAAACAAGAAATTGTCAGCTTTTGCCTCACTTATAGTACATTGTTTCATAGTAAAGTAAACCAATAGGAACATGTGTACAATCTAGGGAGAAAAATGCTATATGCAATTGAATATAGGCAACTGAATCAGTATAGCAGAAACATTTCCTCCAAACTTACATATAAGATAAAAAGCCCTTTTTTAGGAACGAAGCCAGTTGGACGCTTTGACGCCCAACCAACTTTTGGATCTCACAAGATTAGTAATCATGTGAGAAAGCTTTTCCATAGAAAGCACAAAAGATATAAGAGGAACAGATTCCAAATGATAGCAGTAGGAAAAAGGACACACATTTCATAATGAAACTGATAATACAAGCAGGAAATTTGAGATGAATCAAAGTTTCAAGTAATTAACTCCCATAATCAATTTTATCAATCATAGCACCAAGCTTGTCTTTTTTCTTCTCAAGAGAGTGAATAATCTCTTGTATAATAATCACATTATCTTTGGTAGATCTACCTGGGATGAAATATCTCTGAGAAGGCCCAACAATCTCACAAAGCATAGTCTAATTCTGTTCACAATAAACTTTGTAAGGGCTCTGTAAATATGCAGAGACTTCTAGGCCTAAAGCTCTTGATATTGTTAGGGTTGTCATTCTTGGGGATGAGACAAATCAAGGTTTTATTAATAGAGCATGGGAAATCACCTTTAACAAAACTGTCTTTCAGAAAAGCACAATCATCAGGCTCAACAGAAGCCCAAAACTTTTTGTAAAAACTAACTTGAAGCCGATACTACAAATAACATTTTTAATCTCTTTATCAGTCAGAGGAAGAGACATAGACACAAAGTGATCCTCAGTGAGGCTAGGGCAATTGATGTCATTCCGAATAAAATTAAGATCAGAAACATCAATAGGGGGAAATAGAGAAAAGATATAGTCAACAAATCAAGGAAATGCTGATTTCATCGAAGTTCTTCCATCTGGTAGTTTCATTTGGCTTCTCACTTTATAGAACAGCCGAAGAATTCCCTATAAAGAATGTTTCTACAATAAACAAAAAGAAGCTCAGTATTATTGATGGTCTTAGCAACACTTTGAAAATGAGCTCTCGAAATACAGTTTAATGGACAAAATGTTTAAGAAAATTCCAGTTCAATTTGCTAACATGAAACCAATAGAAAGTGCATCAAACTGATTATGGGAATGCATCCTGAAGTGCATTATCCTTTCAAGATATAAATTAAAGGACAACTGAAATGCACAACATCTTTTGAATTTTGCTCCCCTTTTTTCAAGATAAACTGCCTTTGGACTAGTTTTCTTCTGAATTTTGTTCCTTTTCTGGCATAGTATACACTGCCTTTTGTACTAATTTTCTTCCAAGACATGCTGAGCTAAAATAACTGATGGATTTTCATGCCGGCCAGGTATGCTTTGCTTTCATGAAACTTCTGAAAACCTCAATGCGGTTTTCCTAGTATTAAATGATCACTCCCATCTTTGCTTACGCTTTCTCAAGTTCTCTTCATGATATACCAATCAACACTCGTTCTTGTAATCCCCCTTCTCAATAAACAAGCCAATACAATTTTCCCCAAAAAGAACATCTAATCAGGCCAAACCATGGCGTTGTAGTATGTTAAAGGATACAAATTCCCATTTATTTCCCAACAAGTTTACAGACGTACCAATCTTGATCAGCTTGTAATTAATCACCGGCGTCTAACTCCAAAGATTCCTATTACAAACAAGTACTAGTAAACAATAATCAAGGAACATGCAAGCTCACAATATCAAAAAGACGCACGACTTGATAAAAATAATAGATTGAGCTTTTGAAGTTAAAAAAAAAAAAAAAAAAAAAAAAAAAAAAAAAAAAAAAAAATTCTGCACTAGATAATAGAAGAAATCACAGCCGATTAAAGAAATCCAATCGAGCCAAATCAAATTGAAGCAGCTAGCTAGCAGCAAGTACGTAATAACAAATGTAAAACAAGACCGACACAGCCTAGGAGGATGCCAAGCAGTGGCATCCTCCTCAACAATTTGTTAACCACCACCTCCTCCTCCTCATCATCATCATCATCATTGGAGCAGGTACTAGGTTTTGGAAGTGAAACTAGGCTCTCAGTCAAACTCCAAGCAACTCTACTACAACGTCGAAGTCCTTTAATCTTAGCTTCCCTTACTCTTTCATTACGATGAGGATCATACGAGATGATGGTACAATCGTCCACTGCCTCGGAACGGCGTGTAATCCCATACAAGACGAAATTTCCATTGATGCACAGTCGAGTCATCATTACTCCTATAGGCAAGGGTCCAATTGAGAATTTCTTAGTCCATTCGGAGCTACTACCCATCACCCATATATCGAAACAATGAAAATCACGAGAATGAGACCGATACGAAGACAAAGCAAGGGAGTCCATGAAATCAATAACATTAGTGTCATATTTGTAGTGCGATGTAGCTTCCTTTGGTAATGCGACGTCTCCAAACATGTCGTTAGTTGGGTCAAAACTGAGAATGGTGGGATCACGCCCTCTGGAATGTTCACCATGTACAAACCAATACAAAATCCCATTGACCCACAGCCCGTAACAAAAATTGTACGCGGGTCTGTCGGAGATGAGAAGGGGCATAGGAGCAGGGTTGATTTGCTTCCAAGAGTTGGTGTTCATGCTCCAAACTTGAATCAAACAGGAATAGGTTTCGTCAACATAGTACTTGCCAATCTTGATCAGTTTGTAGTCGCCGGTTTTATCATCGTAAGCAAATCCTAGAGCATTTGTGTAGTATTTCAACATGTGTTCCATTGGAGGTTTGGGAACCGTCATGTACTTCCTAGTCGCCGGATTACACACAACGAGGTTGTCCCATCTGGCGGACGAGGAGAAAACGAGTAAACCGTTGCAGGAACCGACAAGTATCGTGCACAAATTCGAAGATGGTATGTAGAGTTGAGATTCTCCCCCACAAGACCGCAGGGTATAGGCTACCCAGCTAAATCCCTTGTCTTCCAAAGTATTCCTCGTCCCAACGATTATTTTACTTCTGTCGGATTTTTGTCGGCGAAGGTGGTGTTTTTTGATAAAACTAGGGGTTTGGATGAGATCATAACAGGATTTGGAGAGAAGCTTACATCGGAGGACGTGCTTCACCGGCAACTTGATCAAAATCTCCTCTATTACATCGTCCATTATCAAGCAATTCTAATACTGCGATCCCTCTCCCTGCCGCTGCTTTAGACCTAGATCACGAATCATCTAAACCTAGTTGCTACTAAGAGATATGATACTACTAGATAGGCCCAAA
Organism: Linanthus parryae; assembly: GCA_023055425.1. Lineage (NCBI taxonomy): Eukaryota > Viridiplantae > Streptophyta > Magnoliopsida > Ericales > Polemoniaceae > Linanthus > Linanthus parryae. The sequence continues at coordinate 117,763,612 of JALGPY010000004.1, read as the reverse complement.
TAGAAGTAGAAACTAAATATTTAGAACAAATCTGCCAAATCAGATATCAATAGCATCGAATTTTCCTAGCTGCTGCTGTTGCTCCTTCAAGACAAAGTTATGCTGTTTTGCCTTTTGTCTCTGCTTATAATCCTGTGTTTCTTTCAAACTTTGAACAATGTGTGTTGAATTCTCCTCCCACCTTTCTCGAGAATGTATGGGGTGTTCCTCCCCCGTTTGTACCTCTTTAGGCTGTTTTAATCTAATCCGGTCCATAAAAAAATAGAATCGCATTTATGCCAACCACCTTTTCGTCTTGGGAGAATGTGTCAGGGAGTGTTTGGAGCATTTATAATGCCCTTATTCATGATTTTTACTGTAACGGGGTAAGATTTCTTGGTTCGAAAATCTACACAATTTGGCACCAAAGTTAGCGATCTCAGATTCTAACTTGGTTTAGTCGTTCGTTCGTCGTTAAGGATCATTAGTAGTGAAGAAAATAAGGGACGAAGGCAATGATAATGGTGGACATAATTTGCACTTGTTTTATTGTGACTTAAAAGAGTACAATACTACCAGAAATACGCCCAACAATCTCTCCTATTACAGCCACGAAAACCTACTGAAATACAGCCAACAATACGGCGGTTTCTAGCAGTTTACATTTAGTTTACAACAGATTGAATAACAAAATTTAAAACTGTCCAGAACGTAACTGATCCACAGAAACTATCGTCAACTGACTCACTGGCCAGTCAAGCAGTTGGCTCCGTTCTTCTGCAACCATGTCTGCTTCCTTGCACGATTCATCGTTCTGCTTGGCATCAAACCAACCCACTGCGATGACGACCACCAGTAAGTCACTACACATCCAAAACTTAAACAAGCAACAATGAAAACTGCCAATGAAACCACTGAAGTTAGCCAAGGCACCAATGCAAGGCAAAGGCACAAAGAGAAAGCCTAGACAACAGCTTTATCTTTCCGTCTTACATGTCATCCATCCTCTGTTCGATTTGCTAGTGTGAGATTTGACTTGAATCAATTTGGCAATCATTTTGGTCCAAGTCAAAAGTCAAAGGAGGCATGAATCAGTTTTGGCAAACAAGTGAGACGGTGGAATATATTGGGCTTGGTGATTCCACCGCCACCCACACAAGCCCCATATAGTAATATATAAAGGATCAATCCTTTGGAATTGATCATCAGTAGCAACACATAGCAACACAGAGAGTTGAGAGTCAAGCTTAAGAAACTTTCTAGTGTGTGCGTGTGTGGGTGTAATCGGGTGGCCGCCGTGGCCGTTTTGGCCACGGCGTGCATTGTAATCGGGTTCTCTTCTCAATAAAATATCTGGTTCTGGCAGTGGATTAGCTAGCGGGTTCGTTACGAATTCGTTAGTGAACCACGTTAAATATCTGTCTCCTTATTTCGCTTCCGTCGTTCTTGCTCGAATACGAATTGTTAGAAAACGATGCGGAAGCGCAATGCCCAGTTGTCCAAGAAGAGTGATTAGACGAAGAAGAAGATGAAGTACTACACAATGATATAACGTGGTTCACTAGTTTTTAGGCTAGCTACATCCATGGCCAAAACGAACCAATTTATTGATGAGAGAGTCAACTACAATCAAATACACACCACGCATGTCAATAGAAGAGTCATACACCCATATATAGGCCTATACTAGAGACTTGTTCCCAAAGCAACGTCCAAACGTTGCCAAATCCGAAAAAGGAAACAATTCCAAAACGAACAAGGAAACAATTCCAAAGCCGCTTTGGACCAAGTCAATTTTCTATGCTAGGTTTGAATCACCAAAATCTAACAGCTAGACCAACTTGCACGTCTAGCGAACCATCATCGAGGCAGCAAAGTTAAGGGTGTAAAATTCACCATCACATTCTCCATGGTGTACTTTCACTCTGGTCGGTATTGAAAGAAATTGTTTCTTGACATTAATATTGACCCTACTTTGTGTTTGGATTCAAAAGAGCTCACTTAGGATTTCACGACACAATTTATCTGAGTTACACGACTCTTCACACCAACTATTGGTGTCTAGGCATTCAAAATTTTGAAGGATTCCATGACACCAGTAGGTCTATGTACTCGATGAATATCTCATTTTTTTTCCTCTTTGATAAATTGTTAAGAAAACCCGCCGCACTGCAATTGTTGGGATGATCCAAAACCTAGCAAGATCAGGCAAAACAAGCAAGAGTAAGACCAAGAGTAGGGCTACAACACTTCGGGTTCAGGACCAAGTCATGCGACCTGCTCAGCAGTTCGTGCGACCAACTATACAGGTCATGCGACCTGGTACGGGGCTAGCAAAATTTTGGATGTTTCCTCATCGATTTTTGGCAATGTTTTTGCCATTACTTTGAGCCCAATTCAGGACTATTAGGTCTATATAAGTGCATAGAACATGGGTAGACTTGGTGTGCTGTAGTGTGCGTTGTAATCGGGATGTTTCTCCCTAACAAATTGGATTTTCGTGTCATGGACGTAGCTAGTTTCATAACTAGTGAACCACGTCAAATTTTGTGTCTCGATCTTCATTTTGGTTCATCGTTCTTGCTTGATACCCACGTTTTTATAAACTCGTATCAGAGCTCATGTTAGGTAAGGGTTTTAAGAAGGAACAATGTCAGGTTCAATGAAGATTGAGAAGTTCAGTGGAATAAACAGTTCAATCTATGGTTGATCAAGATGAAGGCGTTTTTTAAATGCCACGATCTTTGACTGCCTTTGGCATCCAAAAAGGAGAACGTGGACACAACAACCCCCGCCATATATGAAGATGAAGAAAAGGGTGCATGCAATGATCATGTTGTGTTTGACAAACGACGTGATCACAGAAGTCGCAGATCAGGAGACGGCGGCTTCTTTGTGGGTCAAGTTGGAAAGCCTCTACATGACGGAGTTTCTCACCAGCAAGTTGATGCTGAAGTAGAAATTGTTCAGTCTGCGAATGTTTGAAGGTACGCAAATTAGTGATCACTTGGACATTCTAAAAACTTGTCTTCTTGAGTTTCGTAATAGTGATGAGAAAGTAAGTGATGAGGATGCTACCTTAATTTTGTTGGTGTCGTTGCCTCCATCGTACGAGGGTTTCGTGCATTATTTCATTGGTGAGAAAGATACGATAACCCTAGAAGAGATAATATCAGCTCTTCACACCAGAAATATAATACACAAGGTTGCAGGCAAGGATTTGGGTGACCCTTATACGCTCAATTTAATAGTTAAAGCAGGAAAAGTTAAGGGATAAAAGTGGTTTGCAGGATCCAGCTTACCACGTGATGCATGTGCCTACTGTAAGGAGAAAGGTCACTGGATAAGGGAGTGTCTCAATAAGAAACAAACAAATATGGTTTTAGGTGGAGGGACATCCTCCGAGGACGACTTGCTTCTCTGAGCCCCTTAGGGGCGTTTTGGGTTCCTGACACGGAGCGGTCCGGCGCGTGGGTTATGTTTCCGGCACGCGAATCAGGTTTTGGCGCGATAGGTTTCTGACGCACACTAAGGTTTCGGGTGCATGTGAGGTATACAGGGCGCATTTGGCATAATAATTTATTGCATTAGTCATCGGTGCATCTAGTCTGGATGACATCTGACACTTGTCATGTTGCACTAGTTCTGGCGCTTTTTGGAGCGCATCGGGATTGGTGAATGTATTCAAGTCTGGTTCTAGGTGGAGCACTTGATTCGGTTCTTGGGAGTGAAACTGTTCAGGTGCAAGCGTGCTCGTTTCTGGTTCTGGGAGATGCAGCCACATCAGGTTTGAGGATAGAAACGTCGGTTTTGGGTGGTTGAGAGGATTCGACACAAGGTAGAGCTTTGTCTTGAATCGAAGCAACCAAGACTCGATGGGGATTCAGGATTGCTAGGATGTTTGAATCAAGGTGGAGATTTGTTGGGATGATTCAAACCCTAGCAAGATCAGGCAAAACGCGCAAGAGGAATACAAAGAATATTGTTGTAGCACTTCATTCCCACTATGAAAAGCACTTTTGACACTCATATAACACATATGTAGTGTATTCATGGTGGGTCAATCCAGTAGGTCATTACTCTTAGCGTGTACTCATATATTAGACTTGATATCTCATACCAATCTACCCACATACTAGTCACGATGAATTATAGTCGTCCTAGTTAACAATAATGCTAGACTAAGGATATTTAAGAATACAACATTTATTTTAAGGACTTCATTATGTCAACATATCTCCATAGATAACAGAATGAATAGAAAGCCATTATAAATGTCACGATAAATAGATTGTCTCTAGGGCACACTCCAACACCAATTTGCAATTCGCGGGGTTACGAGTGAATCACTACAGGAAATCATAGCTTCAGCAGGGGCTGATCGCGCTGGCATAGACCCCGAAACCCGCTGGTACAGATCTTTTATAGGTAGGTTCGGCTCAATCTGGAACTTTGGGGGATCCGGTTGGCTGTTATCAAACTAGAAGGGGAGGCTCTTGCCTTTTCTTCAAAACAGTTGTTAGTTTGGGGTATATTGTTAAATATGATATGCTAGTATAATATAGTTAGAGATATTAACAAAAAAATAAAACAATGTTTCATTATTTAAAAATATGAGAAGTTTCTTATTTATAAATATTAATACACAGCGGCTTGTTAAGCGCTGGCAAATAACCCACTAGCCGCCGCTATGTCCCTGCTGGCCTAGCTCCCGACCAGCGGGTAAGCCATCCGCTGCGGTAGGTAAGCTTTAGCGGCGGTTACCGCCGCTGGAATAGCTTAAAGATACTGCGGTGGCTTCAGCCGCTGGCTTAGCATAAAGATATTGTGGCGGCTGAACCACTGGCATAGCTTCACACAATTGCGGCACCTCTTGCCGCCCGGAATGCTTGGGTTCTATGTCGGCGGCTGAAGCCGCTGGGAAAGCTCCTGTTCAGAGGCAAGTTCTGTAGCATGCTCAGATCGAGTAATTGCGGTTGCTTAGCCGCCACAGAAGCTTATAGCTGCTTCTACAGCCTCGCTCAAGAAGTAAAACAATTCCACAACCTGCTTGCACCTGAATAAGAAAGTTTTATCTATCTTGACTTGAAGGTGCTAAATTGCCAACACCAAATGACCTCAAGTAGAAGTCACAATCAATACGCAGCAAATGAAACTACAAATTGAGTGAAAATCATTTACAAAATTCCATTGCCTTAGTCACTGGAAGCGTCATCCCATCGGAATTCATTAAATGATTCAGTCAATAAGTTACAAAAAAAAAAAAAAAAAAAAAAAAAAAAAAAAGAACACTGGTAGTGCAAATAAACATCACGCCACTAACATTTTTCTGGGACGTCAATCCCCTGAGCTCATCATAGATTTTTCAGAGGTATTGTGCTAGAAGAGCAAGCTAGTACTTCCCTCAAAGCGCCTCAATATCACCTCCAAACTATGGCTCAATACAACCTCTCTTATTAAATTTCTCAATACAAGTATCACCGGCAGAATGCTTATGGAGAATGAGAATGACCTGGTAGACAAACGCAATAAAAAATTTGATGATTAAAACATCATTGGCAGAAGACAAAAATACATGAAATGTGCAAAGAACATTCGGTTTGCTTACTACGAAAAGGGTTTAATGAACATGAGAATCTTCATTGGGTTCGATTTAACAACTTGACGCCCATTCGTTATTTGACAAACGAGCAAAATTGACGCCCATACGTATGTTCAACCATGTACGTAACTAAGCATAGTATCACAATTTAATCCATAACGCCTCCCAGTTTAATGACCCTTATTAGTTTGCATGCTCATCTTCACACAAACCTTTACACTGTGTTTTCAACTTTAAGAGAGGTACAAACCAATCATAGCTCCACCCTCGCCACAATTACAGCAAGTTCCACAACTACTCTTTTGATCATTTTTTCTTGATCCTCTCTTATGGAGAAGCAGTTTGATGATATAATATAATGGATGTCAAGATAGAGGGGCTCAAGACAAAGAACCAAGTGGCTAAGGTAAGTGTCGTGCCTTCACCACCTTCAAGTCCTCTATACCTACACTCAATCATTTGATTGAACTCAACAATGAGGTTTGAAGTGAGCAGTATTGATACGAGGCTACATACAACATCCTGGAATGAACTAAATACCAAGTAAAACAGGTTCTACTATTTACTTAAATATCATTGTAATGTTACGTTTTAACTCTATGATAGGATATGCCTTGTCTTAAAGAAAGTGTAAATTTCTAAGTAGAGATTAACCTGATAAGGCAATGTTAGAAAGGTGATCGGCAAAAAGATGGAAACTTACCAATAAACAACCTGAAAATCAAAGTTCCAAGTTTGTATGGTGCTTATGAACAAAGGAAACTTAACCATCAGTATGAATCCACTCGCAAACTTGATGAAGTCAAACCCTACCAAACCCTGCAAATAAGAAACCCATAAATCAGAATCGAGCAGAAACCCATCCTTTCATTCCACCGATAGCTAAATTTGGACCACCAAGGGAATAAACTTCAGATTTCTCATCATATGGAATTAAACAACATGATCCAAGCATGTAAGATAGATATCTGATATGCTCATTATATATACTTCATAAAAGTGGAGAAACACAACAGTCTTTATAATAGGACATGTCAAATTAAAAAAATGCTTGACACCTTGCTATCCATATCCTTATGTAAAAAAAAATAAGACTTAGCGCTCAATTAAACATGTTATATTTGAATAAACATGGTCCAGTTCCATCATTAATTACTAAATTAGTATACACTCATTATTCGATTGAGGAGTGAGTCAGAATCTAGAGTTTCCCTATTCAATTAGTAGTTTGATTAAGTTCACTACTAAAGATCGACAACTTCATTGAGTAGATGGCCACAGCAAATGGTCCGATTCGAAAAATTACAAGTTGAATATATCGATGGTCCACTCGAGGGGTTAGGGACAATCGAGTGTCCAATTTTGATCAGTTAGTGGCTCAATTAAGTTCATTCCTAGAGATCGATGGTTAAAGTGAAACTGAGTCACACAGTATAGTTCAATCTGGTCAATTAGTAGTTTGCTTAAGTTCATTAATAGGAATGGAGTTTGATTTGGTGACTTTGAATTATAATTGAGTTTATTAGTAGAGATCCTGCCAAATTGAGGGGTAAGTACCAATCAAGGGTCAAAGTTAATGACTCTGAAGTTCCATTTAGGAGAGTACAATTGAGTACAATCCGGTCAATTAGAAGTTCAATTAAATTCAGTAGCGGAGCTTGACAATCCAGTTTGGTCAATTAAACAAAGGATCGCGACAAATGGTCCAATTCGATCAATTACAAGTTCTTCTGAGTTCAATTATATAGATTGATTGTCCAATCAAGGAGTAGTACGTCAATTGAGTTCATCTGCATAGATAGTCGTTCCAAGTGAGAGGGAGTTATAATTGCTAATTCAGTTTGGCCAATTCATAGCTCGACTGAGTTCATTAGTAGACCGAAAAGCCCGATTAAACAAAGGATCGCGACAAATGGTCCAATTCGATCAATTACAAGTTCTACTGAGTTCAATAATATAGATTGATTCTCCATTCAACGGGTAGTACGTCAATTGAGTTCATTCGTATAGATTGTTGTTCCAAGTGAGAGGGAGTTACAATTGCTAATTTAGTTTGGTCAATTCATAGTTTGATTGAGTTCATTAATAGAGACCGAAAACCCAAATAAACAAAAGATCACGAAGAATGGTGCAATTAGATCAATTACAAGATCTACTGACTTCACTAATATACATCAATTGTCCATTCGGTCAATTTGAATTTCAATACAGTTAATAAGTAGAGGTAGACAATTTAATTGAGGACAAAGTTATAATCAAGAATTCAATCCAGAAACAAATGAAACTTGGGAGTACAATTTGGTCGCCTAAAGTTTATTTAATTTTGTTAGGAGAGATCAATGATCCCATCGAAGGGTGAGTCACAATCGATATTCCAATTGGTATATTAGAAGTTTGATTGAGTCCATATGTTAATATACTTCTAATGAAACCCACTACGATACACAATCGTAAATATCAAGAAAAAAATTTAATAATATTAAACTATATATACCAATAAGTGTTCATAGTTATGAAAATAAAGTTAGAAGTGTATTTTTATTACTTTACACAAAAATTAACTTATACATGTATATGGTATTTGGACAAATTCACAACAAAATAAACAATTTAATCAGGGTAGGCCTAAGAAATTTTACATTCCATCTTAAGTTTCTTTTTTTTTTTTTAGGGGACATCTTAAGTTTAAAGTTGATGTTGGTGTGGTGGTAAGCCGTCTTCAATTTGTAGGAGGGCATTATATGTTTGTTGGTTCGAGAACCCGAACATGCAAATTTTAATTTTGGAGCTTAATTTTGAAAAAAGGTCTATGGCGCGGTTGCACACGCTGCAATTTTATCCATTAACAGCACTTGTGTTAACCGCTGCTATATATCGGCTATACCAGCGGCTAGTAACCCAACCGCATATCTATACCAGCGGCAAGGTGCTCAACCGCGGCTAAATATGAAATTTATAGCAGCGGGTCTCCTACCCGCCGCAATATTTTGTATTTTACCGGCGGATTTTTAACCGCATGCATAGGTATGCTATAGCAGCGGTTTTTAAACCCGTCGGCAAAGAAGCCCTGCTAAAACCCAAATTTCCTATACTGAATTGTGGTAATATAGAGTCGGGCCGGTCCGGGTTGAAGGGTTGGGAAACTTGGGCCCCACCGGTCTCGGGCCCTAAAGTCGTCGGATTAGGTGTTGAAGGGGCTGGGGAGATCTGACCAACATATATTAAAAAATTATTTCAAAAATTCATCTTTACTATCTTAAAAGAGTGAATAGATTAAATTGATTCCTAAGATCGTTTATTATAAAAATGACTCTCTAGAATTGTTTATTACAAAAGTAATGTATATTAATAAGATATTTCTTATGTAAAGACCCCACATTTAAGTTCTTATAACAAAAATGGCCCTTGTGGACCACTGTAATCACATTGTCATCTTAGCACATGCTCGCACATCGTACAAACGACACAATCACCACTAATTGGGAACACAATCAGAGCTAAAATCACTCTGGTTGGATTTCTCCATTGGGGAACACAATCAGAGCCTTTGATTTACTACTCATTTAATTTGTGACCCGTAGCACTTTGATTATTCTCAAATCCTTAGTTTAAAATGAATTGCCTAGCTTCAAGTCTCTCTTTAATTTTTGCTTTTTTGCGTTGATGAATTAAAGAGAGACAAACTTTCATTCTTAATATCTCATGCTGAAAAGGAGAATCTAGGTGCCCAATTTAAGGAATGATATTAGGTTCAAAAGCTAAAACAACAAGCTTAATTGAAAAAATAATTTAGCTTATGATATTAAGTTCTGTTTTTGGCTAAACTCCCGTAATTTTCTTCATTTGAAATGCAGAAATTATTGATTTCATTAGTCCCATATTGTTTTTCATGATTAGTTCTGCTATTATAGCTTTATAAATGGAGGCTCGTTAACCTTATTTTCAATGAAGCGGTGCCATAAACTGCTATGAGGCTTTATGGCTTATCTTACAGTAAGCCTGAGTGATGTTCTTTTTTCTTTTTTTCTTTTTTGATAAATGTGATTTTATTAGAAAAAAAACTCACAAATAAAACTATCAATGTTATGAAATATTGGGCTAGTTTATTGGTGAATATCCACCACATGATGTAAGCCCATTGTATATTGTTATTAGCCCATTAGCCCACCCTAATGCCTATATAAGGAGGCTTAGGGTTGGAGAATAAGACACATCTCATCACTATTCTCCCTACATTTTGTCTCTCTTTATTTCTCTTCTCTCATCTTAGATCTCGTCTTACAACACGTTATCAGCACGATAGTGCTTTATTGTTTTGTTGTTGTTGAGAGGACTATTACATTAATCCATCACATGGAGGTGATGTGTGGCTGATAGTTTTTGGTGGCCCATCAAAGCAAACAAAAAAAAAATGATGTCGTTAGCCGCGGCACCGAGCAATTCAGAGATAGATACCCCATATCACCAAGGTACCAATACTTTGCACTATTAAGTATAACAAATAATTTTCTATTAGTGTATTGATTGGCTCATGATTGTGGCAATTGGCTTTCAGTTGTATCTTTGCCGACTAATTAAATCAAATCAAACAATTTTTGCTATTGAAACAAAAAAGGTCATGTATTGGTGTTTTTGTGTGTGGGTAAGTTCTGGTTCTACAATTATTACATGAGAGAATTCTTTCAAATGATGTTCAGAGTCTATTGTTCCATGCTATGCACACATCTTTTTGTGATTTAACATCATATTAGTTTATTTATTACTTTAACGCTTGAACATGTCAACCAAATTACTTTTATTTGTTCATCCTATATAATTGAAGAACCCGCTTTTGTCGTACATACTATTAGTGATTAGTTTGTGGATTCAATCTCAATGTGTGTGTATGTCTACTTGTTCTGAGTATTATTTACTTTGGTTTAGAAAGTTTATGTTGTATATCGTATTATTTATTCGTTCTTTCTGTTGAAGAACATACAAGTTTCCGGAAGAGACATGTATTTTGAGCCATGATCTGGCCTAAGACAATTGATATACACAAAAATTGTGTTTTTCACACCCGAAGTTGTGAATTACGTGATTATTTGTTCGTAACCTGAAGTTGCGACAAAATTTTTTTTATGACCTGGAGTCATAGTATATTATTGTTTCATCTCTTGAAGAGATGTCATACGATTTTTCTATAACCTCCAGAAGAGATTTTAGTGAATAACCGATGTATTTGGTTAAGCTTTATGCTTACAAAAGTATATGTTCGTACCGGAAATTATGAACTTCACGCACCTGAAGTTGCGATATTTTTATGACCTGAAGTCATAGGTATTATCACTACATCCTCTGAAGAGATGTCTAAAACGCCTAAAAAAGCTTATTATTACCAAGCCTCCTGAAGAGGTAGCGTTGTGCGTTCTTTAATTTATGTTATTTTTATTCACTTTTATTTTATGCATTCTTTTTTTTTATACTTATTATGGATCAAAAACGAAACTCCAGAAGAGTTTTCGCAGTGGCTATTGACATACATGTCTAGCCATGTAATTTGTTACTTGGAGTAACAAATTACATGAAACCACTCATAACCCGTAGTTATGAATTTCATAACCTGAAGTTATGAAACATTATAAATCTCCTGCAGAGATCGCTACAATTCAAATAATGATCCACCCTCCTGAAGAGGTCGTGTTCCGTTGTTTTATTTTACTTTAATTTTACGTAATTTCTTTTTGCTACACTCTTGATCTTTATTGATTGTCGATCAAAGTAAAATCTCCAGAAGAGATTTTAAGTCCATTGTTTATATTGAACATAAGGGGAATACTTTTGTATCGTACTTGGAGTTACGAATTACATGATGTATTGATCATAACCTGCAGTTATGACACCTCTCCTGAAGAGAGATGTACAATTTTAATAATTGATCAATCCCCTTCAGAGCATCCAGAAGATGTTCTTAGTCCATGATTATTTATTGGACATGCGCTATTTACATGCGTATATAATCGTCTTCATACCAGAAGTTATGAAAGACATGAAGAACTTATAACATGATGTTATAAAGTTATGCCAAAAGATCTCCATGAAGAGAGAATCTAAACTCATCGAACCAGAAGTTTCGATTACCTATTTTTTTCTTCCTACTAATTTACATTTTTTTGTAGTTTTATTCTTATTCTCCTTTATTGGTTTTATTTTAAAGGAAGAAAATAAAGATCTCTTGAAGAGAATTGTATACCATAAAATGGCATGTATCAAAAGCAATTGATATTGCTAGCGGCAAAGAAATTATTCACACCAGAAGTTGTGAAAGGAAGATTACAATTGTCAATAACTTGAAGTTATGACATTATCAAATATTAATATTTGATTTGAACTATTGCCATTGTTCATGATCGATTAATTCGACCACATTCCCATAAGTGAATGGTAGTGTATTCCCAGAAGCGAATCACTTTGTTATATCCGGTCGAAATTCACGTAACTATAGAGGCGGTCATGGTTATGAATATGAAAATCTCTAGAAGAGATTAAAGTCGGAAAGAATATTTTTATTTTGTAGAAAGAACCTCCGGAAGAAGTTCTTAGTCCACATTAGTATTTGTTGGACATATTTTATGGCCCATATCATGCAGTCATGAGGTGTTTTTATGACCCGAAGTCATAAAATTTTGATAGAGTTGAAAGACTATTTTCATAGATCCATTGAACCTGAAGTTCAATTCGGAATATAAACACTGCTAGAAAATGCCAGAATTCTGACCGTGTACCAGAAGTACGAATCATTTTGTTGCCATTAGCCACTCATATGAAAGGCTCGAGCGATTATGTATGGATGGGTATGAGCTTGTTGTTTCGATCATCGAAGGATGAATCATCCTCTTTGCAGAAAATTTTTAATTATGGCCTCTCCATGATATGAGTATTCAATCATTGAATGATAGACTCTTGTAGCAGTTGAGATTGATATATGCGATATTTCATGCCAGAAGTTGTGAAATACATGTTATGCCCAAGAGTTATAGCATATTATCAAATGGAGACTCATGTAGAGTAATGTGAAAGATTTAATGATCAACATTATGATAAGTTGGTCCCATGTTCAGAAGTGAATTGTAGAGGATTTCCATGAGAAAATTCCTGCTCTACTGAATTTGTTTTTAAAGAAAATAGTGACACATTCTATGAAATGAACCAATCTATGGTGTCACAATTATCGGTGCAGTCATGGACTGAATTGCAATGATATGCACGTCCATTGACATATATTGAAGTGTATTTTTATGATTTCTCCGGCAGAGAAAGACTGCATAAAAACAGGGGGAGAAAATAAATGCACCAATAGTTGCAAAAAGAGCATCCCCTATAAACTTTGTTGCATTCTGGAGCTTTATTTATTGGGTTATTTGAGAATCTTCTAGCTCCTTGGCAGTTTTTGAGCTATGACTCCATGCATCAAATTTTAAATTATTTAGAGAAAATGGGCATTCTCTACGGAGATATCATTATGAGGGAACGAATATGGCTTGATGTGTTACATCGCCAAACCAACGCCTAGTTGATGCGTTGTGTTTTGTATCAATTTGCAAGTAAATATTCAAATAACAATCAAGCCACTGAAGTGGTTATGATGTTTTATCACTGTTATGATGAATATTTGTTAAGGGCCTATAGTCTCTCAAAATATCCAACCAAATTGACCCACATTCCCAGAAGTGAATGTCATTTTTTTTTGTTAGGTCCAAATACTCCACACGATAGTGGACTAGTTATGGTTATGGATAGATATCGTCCTTAAAAATCTCTAAAAGAGATTGAGCTATAACAATCAACCCCTGCAGTGGTTTCGATGTTATCATTCATACATTTAGAAATATCTAAATATTGTATGAAGCCTCCCGAAGAGTATGAAACTTGCTATCCTCCCTCCGCGGAGATTCTTTTGAGAACTTTAGCATGCTATTCTAAATCTTCATAGAAGCATTTATGCTTGATGGAGGATATTATGATCAAATTTTGAGAGATTTCATTAATTGATACTAATCCCACATGGATTATTTTTTGGGGATTATTTCTACCTCTTGCGTTCCCCAGAGAGAACGACCAAATTATCTCATTAAACTTCCTTGAAGGAAGTCAGAATCACGACATATTTCTCAATGAATAATAACTCGTCGCATGGTAGTAGTGACTAGAGTTTATGAGAATATGAAAATTGGAACTGTGACATATCATATCTCATAGAGAGATAAATTGCATGACATGGCTTTAATGTCTGCTTGGATTTTTTTATGCCAGAAGCATAAATCGAGAAGTTATTATGGTCATGAGTTTCACGTCATGAGGGGGAGATAGACCATATTACATGACGTGAACTTTATTTTTATCTCATTTACATCCAGCTATACTGGTGTAAAGTTAGAAGATCTATTATAGACTGAAGTCTAGTTGACTAATGAGTATTTGGTTTGAAAGCATGCTAGTAGCATGTAAGGATTGCTTGTTCAAATATTATGATCTTCCAGAAGAAGATTTAGAAATCATCCAAATCTTGTGCAATTTAAAGTCCCAAATTGAGAACACAAGATATGACAGATTCTCATAATTTATGAGAAAAGAAGTGATATCATCAACATTAGATCAAAGCCAACGTTGGAAAATAAATTGCCCTTGAAGAGGCATGGAGCTCTTGAAGAAGCTAAGGTACCTGATTTGAGATTAATCTCATGATCTTATGGTTGATGATACTTTAATTAGAAAAGCGCTTGAAATCATATATGATTTCCATTTACCACTTGAAGTGGATGAAGTTGACTTAAAATATTTGGCCAGACATAAGTCAAGAAATACATGGACACGAGGATACAAACTCTGCAGATTTATCAATGCATGGAGTATAAGTAAAAGTACCAAGAGTACTTGTGATGCTTGAAGCATCAATGTCCATATTGAATTAATGCGTGTAAATATACACGAGCTCTGCAGTTAATGCATGGAGAAAATTTGAAAAGTATTTTGAAAGTACTTTAGATGCCCATAGCATCCATGTTCTTATAGAACGTTATATTCAAATGTCCGCACCCTAATGGTTGAATGCGTGAGACTATTGAAAGAGAAAAATGTTGTAGTGCAAGTGATGCCTAAATGACATTAGTATTTCTCATGGTTATAATTATAGTTATAACACACAAATCATCTCTTTCGTAAGAGTGATTGTGATATTTCGTTTAGTCTAGAAGACCACGAATGTAAAAGTAACTAGTTACGCCGAATGATCATACGAATCACTTTATGTGAAAATCATGGAAGTTGATACCCATGAAAGATATCTAGTTGCCTGAAGCAACCGAAAGTGTACACTCGCGAGTAGTCTAAGGCATATGCATTTTGTCATTTATTGATATCACATGACATACAATTGCATGACATGTTAACTATTGATAAATAGTTTTGTTTACTATTTATACACGATCATGTAGTATTGCATCATATATTTGGATGTGGTTTTTATGTCTATTGCAAGATCTTGTCTTTGTCGTGAATTTATATTACAGGTCCTAAGCCCCAATGACTTGTGATGGTATACTTCAAAGAAAGAATTGAAGAAAGTGGAATGGAGATAAATTAATTGATGCTATGAAGAGGGGGAGTTTCAATGTTCAATCCTGAAACTATGAGGCGCTGTACTCTTTTCCTTCGCTGAGGTTTTTATCCCACAGGGTTTTTCCGAGCAAGGTTTTTAATGAGGCACGCAGCCAAATATGAATCCCTGAAGAATGTCATCTTCAATGAAAGTCAACAAAGAATCCAGAAGATTCATTATGACAAGGAGAATGTTTATTTAGGTCTGCACTCTTTTTCCTTAGCCAAGTTTTTGTCCCACTGGGTTTTACTTGGTAAGGTTTTAACGAGGCAGACGTTACAAGTCCTAAAGCACCGATGTACTCTTTTTCCTTCGTCAGAGATTTTGTCCCACTGGGTTTTTCTTGACAAGGTTTTAACGAGGCATCCTTATGGTGAATATTCAAGGGGGAGTGTTATGAAATATTGGGCTAGTTTATTGGTGAATATCCACCACATGATGTAAGCCCATTGTATATTGTTATTAGCCCATTAGCCCACCCTAATGCCTATATAAGGAGGCTTAGGGTTGGAGAATAAGACACATCTCATCACTATTCTCCCTACATTTTGTCTCTCTTTATTTCTCTTCTCTCATCTTAGATCTCGTCTTACAACAATCAAAAGCTTAAAAGCTTTTTCATTAAGCGTGGCTCCTAAAATTGTTTATTACAAAACTGACTCCCTAGAATAATTGATTACAAAAGAAGTGCCCACACATATTACTCTAACTCATTTTATGCACCTCCTTTAGAAACTCTCCCCATGTAGTTTGGTCAAACATGCATTGGCTGCTGGAATTCCTTTCCAGCCCTGGGCAGCCTTGGAACATGAGGAGTACTTAAATTGACTCAGGACAGTTGATAACCCCGTTTACGGTGTTATATTTATAGTTGAAATCCTACCGTTTTGTGTGATTCCGGATAAAATACTTGAGAAATAAGCTGTGATATTGAAGTGTTTGAGTAAATGATCCAGTTGTGTTTATTTGATTAGTCCGGGAGTTTTCGAGCTGATTTGAGCTTTAATTGTCACATTTTATGCCGGTATTTGTAGTTGTGTAATTCTCAGATACCGGAGGCTCAGGAGCGTGGAACGGGAACGAAAACGAACTTCAGAAACGACTCAAAGCTCAAGAAATTGGCCGAAGAAAGTGGGGAAGGAAGAACATCAAAGCTGCTGCATTCACCATTAACCATACCTCATGTTCCATCAACACCTCATCCACCAAAATTAACCCACAGCCACTGTTACAAACCTTCAACCCAACACCAGCCATGACCTCCTTACACCATCTAAAGCCATCACCTTAACAACCTGTTACACCCAACTAACTACCTAAACCTCAACCATTATAAGCTAATTAACCAAACTTGCAAATACCATCAGTACCTACACCAACAACAATCTCCTATACAACATGTTAACAACAAAACCCAGCCTACCTAAATACACATAAACTACCTTCACCTCACAATTGCATCAACCAAATAATCCATCTCCATGAATCACCATCGGACCTACATCAACTTGCTATCAAAACTCTAAACTAACATCAGACCTCAACTGAAACTTAACCAATTCACCATCAGACCACCTCCTTCACCACCGTTCATGACCATTACCATTGAACCCAATAACATCACCCAACCTCCTAATCAACACCACTGTTACAAATCAACAACCAACACCAGTAAACAACCCAGCCAAGTTCACCCAATTCCTAAACAAAACAATCACCACTAATTCTCTTACATCACCATAACCATCACTTCCTTTTACCTTCAAACAACAAGCACCGACTCACCACCAATGCCATCCCTCATGACCTGTTACGCCACACAACCAAACACCATCAACCTTCATCACAAACCCAATTAACCACCACTGTTCACCTCTTCTCCATAAACCCACCTGCACCACCGATTGAAACCACCTGCAAATCAACCAATTTCACCACCTAAAACCCGATTAAACCCAGTAACAAGTTCACCCTCACCACAGCCTCCGATTCAGCCACCAATCAACCTCCGTATATCACCCAAATCCATCAAAGCCGCCACATGAACCAATCATCCAATCAGCCAACCAAACCCAGCAGCAGCGAACAGAGAACCCAGAAAAAGAAGGACGGAGAAGAAGAAGAAAAACAGAGCAGCATCGCAGCGAGGAAGAAGAAGAAAAATTAGAGAAAGGAGAAGCGCAGCAGAAATCGCCAGGAGATCGCACGACCTCATCACCTGGTCGTGCGATCAGAAGAGAACACTTAACCGAAATTGCGAGCAACAAAGATGTTAAAGTCTCTGTTTTATGTGATCAAGTGATCTGATCGTACGATCAGGCCAAGAGCTGCACAGATCGCACGATCACACAAAGGAGGTCGCACGATCAGAGGTGGTGTCAGGCGGCGAAGTTGGGGCAGAGGCGCAATAAAAAGAAATAAAATGGCAGAAGGAACGGGCTCTTTTCTAATAGCCCTAGGATTTGTTGTTTCTCCAGCATTCTTGGAGGGGTCAAAGTGTGAAAAGGATGAAGTACTAATCCTAATTGATGTACGGGTCTGAATATACCTAGAAGGGGGCTGTTTTGACATGATTAATCTTTCAACAGAAAAGTGAAAAAAAAAATAGAGAAGAGACGAACGAAGACGCACGCAGAAGAAGAAAGACGAAGACGACGAAGGGGCTCAAGCTCGGATTCACGCCGAAGCTAGGATTGCGCGTTTGATCTCTTTCCCCACTCTTTTTATCATGTTTGTGGAATAACTAGTGTTGTTTGTCTACTCTATGAGTAGCTAAACCTCTCTTGCTAGATAGTTATAGAGAACTAGGGTTTATTTTAGATTTTCCGGATTTGAAGTTTGATTCATGTTTTGAACTTAATTCTTCCTATTGTTCTAGTTAATTCAACAAGTTCTTGTTCTTAATTGTTAGTTTGTATGGTTTGATCACCCAATACATGCTAGTTATCTAGGTTTGTTGCACGACAGTGAACATAACCCAGATTCGTGAAGAACGTTGTTGACATTCTTGTAGTTTCTTGAGACCGACAGGAGATAGAGACTTGAATGACCGTGTGTGGGTTGTTTCGGTTAGTCGTAGTTAGGTTCTAGTGAAATCGGTGGGCCGACAGGACCCGGTGAGCGAACATGGCTAGCTGACTAGAACGTAACGGTAGACGATGGTGGGCCGACAGGACCCGGAGTAGACTGAAACGCAGATTTGCGTGAGATCGACAGAAGATCGTAATGAGTGTGACCCGGTATAACTAGACGTAGGTAGAGTGTTTCAAATCATAGTCCGGAAATATCTAAATGCCCTAGGGACCCTAAAGCTATCTAGTGTTCTCCATATTCATATTAATCATAAAATAATAAAAATATTAGTTTAATTTTGTTTATTTAATTTTAGTCACTTGTTTGAGGGTGACGACTCCTTAAATCACAATTTTTCCTACTGGTTACTTCAACTCTACATTAATCCTCTACCTAAATAATCTGAAGACTGTCCCTGTGGGTTCGACAACCTGAGCTTAATACTCATCTTTATTACTTCGATCGTGCACTTGCGTATACACGTAAGAAATCGTGTCAACAGTCACTCATTCATGGCCTACTTGCCAAAACGAATGCCACACCCTGATTTCTGAATCAATCCACTCTACTTGCGATACGGAACCGATTTGATGATAGTTACACTTATTCAAAAACTTACAATTGTTAGTTATTTGAGCCTGATGTCTAATAGTTTTCCAACGGTTTAGCTCTCTATTATTCTTGTTGTATTAAGGTTAATCTTTTCGCATTTAAGGATTTAGTTTTTCTTGTAAGTTTATCATCTACCCTTTTTTGTTCTCTTATGAGTGAGAAAACATTGGTAAATAGATGAGAAAGATTTAGTGAATACTAAGTTAAACAACTCGAGTTGATAGTAACAATTTATACTCCTGTTCGGTTAAGAAAAAGTTTTTAATTCAGAAGGTGTAAAATATCACACATCACTTGTCGCACTACAGTGACGCTCTATCGAAGCTTATAAGTTGAGCTCCATTCGCTGATGTTGTAATATATTGTATGATCAAGTTTTATCCATTCTCTCAAATGAAAGAAATAAGTTTGATTTCTTAAAATACTCTAAAATATATTTTCTAATAATTGTTTTAGACCATGATATCTCGATCTTTTGATCCGTATGTAGAATCGTTTAGAGTGTAAGTGATACGAACAGCCAGCTGAATTTGTGTCCCACATTGAGCAGGAGAGCAAGTGTCCTCTCCGGCTTTCTCTATCAAAAGAGGATTGGACTGCTACGAATGTCTTAAGGACTGAAGGGTTACTTGGTATATTTTCAAAGAAGCCATTTATTCTCACTAAATTGAAGTAGCTCCTATCTTTGAGTAATTTGCACTCTTTCCTCTTTATAGAGTGTGTGGCAAGAGGGAAACCACTGTATGCATTTCTCTTGTAAAGAGCCAGAACACATTTTCTTGCTCATAGGTACCTGGAAGCCCCTGCATGAGGTCCCTTCCGGGTGGACAAATAGAGTTGTAATTAGTGACTTGTGCTTCTAATTCATTATTATTTTTAGCTCCAATTGATTAATATTAGTATTTATTTATTTTTAATATTTAATTTTAAAAAATTATGAGTAATTAATTCATGCAATTTTTTGTTTGAATAAATTTAGTTTTATTTAGTACATGTTAATAGTTAGTAGAATAAAATTTTAAAATGTCCTTTTTATAATGGTAAACAATTTCTTAATTGAGTTACTGTACTCTTTTCTGATGGAGCTCAAGCAACACAGAACCAAATTTTGTAAAAATCCTCTAGATGCGTTGAACTTCTTAGATTGATAATTATTTGTTGAAATATTCATGTTGATGAAATGTGCTTAATAATCATTTCTTACGATGTTTAGGAAAACATAAAGTGTGCTTAATATTCATCTCTTACAATGTTTAGATGCTTTCCCCCTCTCCCATTCATTCCTACTCATGTTTTTATAGTACCAGGCATAAACTTAAGCATTTAGTACTAACATTTTTGTTTATAATTTTACTTAGATAAAAATGAGCTCCAAAGATATGAAGGGTTGATTATCTGACGTTCCCTTTTGGAATTGCACCAATTGGTTATAATTTTGCTTGGACCTCATATCATAACATCATAACATATGGAAGCCGTTACTTTATTCTATTTTATTTTTAATGAAAATATATGGATTAGATTACTCATAAATGCAACAAATGTTTCAGTGTCTTTTATTTTACACTGTCTCACAAATTACGGTCAAGATCTATAGAACTTTCTTTTTTTTTTTTTTTGAGGAAAATATTATATTAAAACCAACCAGAAAACCATCTACGGTACAGGAAAACCATTGTCCACATTTAATAATTTCCTAACCCACTCCGGTTCAACTTCCCATACAGCTGCTTCCTCCGTGTATGGTGCAGATTTCGCCACGTGGTCGACCGCGTGGTTAACTTTGCGAGGAACAGCGCATGCTTTAACTTCCTTATCCCAAAGCGTTTTCTTCATCATTTCCATGGTGTCTCCGGCATTCGAGTAGTCTTCCACTCTTCTCCTGTGATTGTGCGGTCAAGCCTCTTCGTCACTACCGTTGAGTCGCCCTCAAGAATGATGCGTTCCAAACCTCTTGAATCAGCGATCTGGAACCCAAACCTTGCAGCCTTCATCTCTGCTTCTATCGGCGATTCACACTTTCTGAGATCTTGAGCACCAGCTATCACGAATGCCCATTATCGTCCCTTATGATCAACCCAGCTTTCGATCTACCTGTGCTTGGATTTCAGGAGCTGTCATAGTTGATTTTGATCCATCCCCGTGGTGGTTTGGCCCATTTGACTTCCTTTCCGGCGTATGTTCAGGTATGCTCCTCTGGTCTATTAAAAATGCTTCTTCAATTTCATCGTATCTGTCTATGATTTCAGCTGGTAACTTCTTTAGATCTGATTGTTCACCCTGGAATACTCTTATATTTCTGCAGATCCAAATCTCCCAGAGGGTGAGGCAGAAAAGTGTTTG
The DNA here is from genome assembly GCA_023055425.1 of Linanthus parryae. NCBI lineage: Eukaryota > Viridiplantae > Streptophyta > Magnoliopsida > Ericales > Polemoniaceae > Linanthus > Linanthus parryae. The sequence continues at coordinate 117,742,367 of JALGPY010000004.1, read as the reverse complement.
ATGTTTGGTGGGATGAAGCACGAATTGTTCTTGTAACCACTCCTGCGTCTTCAAAGCTTCCATGTGTTTGGCGAACTGCGTTCCGAAGAGGCTTTCCGAAGATCTATAGAACTTTCATAACAACATTCTCGACTTTGTTGTAACTAATGAGAACGGCCTTATTTGTTCAATATACATGAAACTCTATCAGAAACTTTCCACGTGCAACGCACGTGCTTTCGACTAGTATATATATATATATATATATATATATATATATATTATATGTATGTATAAATTAATTAATAAGAATTAAAAAATTGTCCCATTTGGGGGGTGATCAAGCCAGTTAATTTGTGTATAATACGAACCACACCGGGCTGGGCACGTTCTGGTGTTGCAGGGGGGCGGGTTTAGGTCATTTTAGTGGGGGTCGTGTCGTGCCGGTTTCAAGCCTAGGCCGGCCAATTTGACTTGCTACAAAGATGACCCTTGAATCCGGATATAGTACAATGTCTAAATACTTGTAATCATAGTTCTAAAAATCGGATCGGACCGGCCGGTTCGACCGGTCGAACCGGTGAACCGGTACTGTACACAAAAATTTATGCTAATGGAAATAAAAGCAAGAAATTTGGCGAAACAAATATGTTATTGATGATTTGATGAAGTGGATTACAATCTCTGTTATGTAATTTTCTAACTAGAAATTACTATCCCCTGATTCTTCTCCTGAAACGTCGAACGAGGGCTTTCGCAGCTTGATCTCGGATCGAACGGATGAGCGGCCTTCGATTTTGACGAAGAACGCGATGAAGGTCTCGAAGAGCACAAACGCCGAGGGAGGGCTTTATAAGCTTGATCTCGGATCGGGCGGATGAATATCTTCAAAGTTGATGAAGAACCGGATGAACGTCTTGAAGAACACGAAGAACGGCTTGAAGATCTTCGAGTGTTTTGAAGAACGCGGATGGAGATCTTCAACGGCTTGAAGAACTCGATGATGATCTTCGAAGAACTTCGAAGGGCTTGATGATGATCTTGATGATGGATGAACTCGTCAGGGCTGCAGCAGCTTGATCTTCATAGCTCTCTCCTTCCCGCAAGATGTGATCGTGTGTCCTTTATGCCTAGGGATGGCCCCTTTATATAGGCATGAGCCGACTTGTTGGCCAAGATAGAAAATAAATATAATTATTTTATTTATTTATTTTCTGCATCAATTTGACAAGTGGTGCAACACTATTGGCCGAGCTTGCTAGTCTTGATAGCTGCATGATTTTGACAAGTGCCGCAACGTGTTTGGCCTTACTTGTTGACTTGTAGCCATGCCATGTAGTGATGTGGCGTCGCCATAAGCAGTCCTTGCTTGTAAATAAAGTTTTGTCTCATTTACAATTTAGTCCTCTATTAATTATTTCTTAAGGATAGTAATTTAACAGCGAGTGCTATTTGATCCCACTTTTTTAATTAGGCGATAATTGACACGTGGCACCATTTAATTGGCCACAAATTTTGCGTGTCTACAGGTACATAGTCGTTCCGGTCAGGTAATTGGACCGGGGATGCAATCAAACCGGTCAAAATCTTCGATTCTTAACCGAACCGGTGAACTGGCCGGTTGTATTGCTTAATTTCACGTTTTAGTTGTTATTGGGCATTCTTTTCCAAACCCTAAATCTGATGGTCTTCCACAATCTTATTGGATTGAAACTTGGAACATGAGCACGAACACCTGGAAACAAATCCAAAACCCGTATATCCCCAACCTCTTCTCCGGCAAGCATTATCGGCTCTCTAGCGGGTGTTTTGTGATGGGAATTTTGTATTGGTTAGCGTATACCGACCCAGAACAAGTGATGATGATGTCCGCGATGCAACAATCCTCACGTTTGACCTGAGTTATAAAACTTTTGGGCAGATGGCACTGCCGAAAGAGGTTGCTGCACGACGTGACATATATTACCTAAGCCTTGTTGATTTCATGGGCTCCCTGGCTTTCTGTATTAGGGGTTACCATTTGACGAGTCTCATACATGGTTCGACATATGGGTACTGAAGGAAGAAGATGAGTCCTCGTATTGGACAAGAAGGTTTGAAATTGGACCGTTCCCCTTCGAAGTAAGGACCATCGGACGAGTCTGTGTCGATGGTAATTTTGTGTTGAGTAGAACTATAGGTCTTAGTTCAGTCTGTGTCAGGCCATCCGAGTTGATGTTGTCCTCGTCGCAACGAGCTAGTGGAGGAAGCTACTCATAATGATTTTTCAGCTTTTGGTACTGCTTGTAGCGTAACTGAGAGCCTTGTCCCAATTCGAAGAAAACTCTGGAAGCAATGAGCATCACGAAAGATGCAAGTGCTTTGTCTATGAAGACTTTGCATAGTTGCTGTTGCTGCTGCTTCAACGTTTTCAAGTCGCCAAGGTTCTTTATCCTCCCTATACATTATTTCTAGAAGCTAGCTACCTTGTGTCCTTGTTGATCGCTTTCTTTTGACTCTTGGTTTATTGAATTTGCTCATTATTTACTTGAAAGCCCGATCTATAAAATTTTATCACGAGGTCCCATGATGATACGCTTACGGGTACGCCTATTTCCCGAGCTGTTGCTACAAACAGGCCCCAACGGGTTATTTGATGTCCTTCTCGTTTAGATGATTTTGTTTGATAGTCACATTAGTTTTATTGCTTAATTTCACGTTTTAGTTGTTATTTGGATTTAATCTCTTTTAGTGGGTATTTTGATAGTTTTCGATTATATTTTTTAGAGGTACTATAAAAACACTATGTTATTTTTATTTTGAGGAATATACAGTAAAACCTCTATAAATTAATAATGTTGGGACCGACATATTTTATTAATTTAGCGAGATATTATTATATCGATAAATTAATAATTTATTAATTTAAAGAGGTTTAATGTATGACTTTTAAAATTTTCAAGTCCAATGAAGAGTTCTAAAGATGAACTTTACATATTTTCAACTTCGAAATATTGTGGTACATCAAGTCTTTAATTTTTCCTTCCCAATTATAACACAAAATGGATTGAGGTATACTTTCCATTAGTCATACTTGCAAGTGCTTTCATAGAGAACAACTTAACCTTATAGCAAATAAAATGCCACGTTCAACACATATGATCAATAGTAGTTATAATAAAACCGTTATCCTGAAGGGTGGAAGACAGTATGCTCAACACATATTCATCTTTAAATTAAATTTGTAAGTTAAAGAATGGTTAATTTTTCTTCACATGTAAGTGCAGTGATGAGATTTAAAGATGAATTCAATATAGACTTGAAGTTCAACAAAAAAACAAGTGAATATAGATTCATTTCTAACAAGACAATCTTAGAATATTTGGACTATTTTAGTGATTATTAATTTATAGTTTCTCTAGGACCAATATATGTACACTGAGATTTCAAAGAAAATATTATCTTATTATTTTATCAATTGGGGTCCAATTTTGTACTGGTCCCAAGTTGGGACTGGACAAATTATTAATTTTATCGAAGTTATTAATTTATCGAGTATTAATTTATAGAGGTTTTACTGTATATCAGAAAATTGTCCCAACACTCTTCCTCTCTTTCTCCCGAACCCTAACCCCCTCCTCCTCCTCCTCCTCCTCCTCCTCTTCCTCCTCATTCTTCTTCTTCTTCTTCTTCTTCTTCTTCTTCTTCTTCTTCTTCTTCTTCTTCTTCTTCTTCTTCTTCTTCTTCTTCTTCTTCTTCTTCCTGCCTTCGTTCATCTGGTTTGCCCTCTGCCGGTACAAACTGTGTACCAATTGGTGCTTTCACTGTTTATTGCGGAGTTCAGCCACCTACTGCGCCGCGATCTCCCTCAACCTCCCACCGCCCAAACGCCACACAGCTTCCCACTGGTTCACACACTGCAATTGGGGGTATTTGTTGCTCTCGGTGAGTTTTGTCTCTAGTGGGTATTGATTTTGTTATTGGGTTTTGCTTTGTGGAATTGGTCTTTAGGCTTGCTCCATTTGTTTCCATCTGGTTGTGGTGTGCTCCGTGGGTCTACTACAATCTTCGACGAAACAGCCCCCTCCACGCCATGGTCGACGATTCACAGTCCTCGCACGTCGAGCAACCTTTCTCCATCACCGAGGTCATGATTTTGGTCAAGAAACTTCAACGGGATATGGGTCGAATCGAGGCTCGGGTTAACACAGCTCCTCCACCACCACCACCACCGCCGCCGCAACAGCGGGGTCTCCTGGGGCCGCCACCAGCGACTGATCGCCGCCACAATCCATCACCGGCCTCACGCCCAATGGGCTGGCAACCCCCTCCGTCCAAAATTGTACCCTGTACCCATGACAACGCACCGCGTATGCGCGTTGATGCACCACGCTTTTCGGGCGACGACGCAGTTGGATGGATATTCAAAATTCAGAAATACTTCGATTATTTTCAGACGGCCGAAGACAATCGTTTACAGTTAGTTTCGATCCTAAGAGTGGTTTCGTTACTTTATTTCTCACAACGAGGCTGCAATTTGGATGGATTTTCTCTATGCGGTCAAGCAACGATTTGATCCGGAACATTACGTCGACTACATTGGCCTCTTGGTGAAGCTGCAACAATAGACCACAGTCGCACAGTACCAATCTGAATTCAAAACGTTGCTCAATAAGGTCGCCAACACGGATGAGGGTACTTTGATTTCACTGTTTCGCTCCGGTTTGAAGTAGCCGCTTCAGCGCGAACATGGTATGCGTAATCCCACCACCTTGGCCGAAGCTTTTTCCCTCGCACGGGAGTTATCCGCCTCCTACACAGAGCTTGTCCAGACTTATGTGCCGACACCCAAACAGTCTTAGAACACATCTCGGCCACAGCCGACGGCCCCGCAGCCTGCACAGGTTACGGAGCGGTCCACTGACCTCCCTTCCCGTTTCCTTACCCGCGAGCAACGCACGGAAAGGGCTAACAAGGGGCTTTGTTTCCGTTGTGATGAAAAGTGGGATCGCAACCACAAGTGCACTCCGAAGTTTCTGATGATTTCGGCAGACGAGGACGGCGATGGTCCGACTTCTGATGATCAGGAGGACGCTGACATTATCACGGATACGATTCCCACCCTGCATACACATTCGGGTAACTTGATCCCCCGTTCCTTTAAATTTCTTGGTTCTATCACGGGGACTAATGTGCAGGTGCTGATTGATAGTGGGAGTACCCATAACTTCATTCATCCAGTTATAGCCGAGCAGCTTCGTTTGGTTTTGCTGCCGGTCACACCCTTTCGGGTATACATTGGCAATGGTGCTTCTTTGCGTTGCGCTTATTATTGCCCTGAGACGGCGCCCACTCTACAGGATCACACGTATGAGATCGACTTACATGTTCTTGCTGTGCATGGACCGGATATCGTGTTGGGTATGGATTGGTTGCAGACACTGGGCACTGTCTCCAACGATTATGCACGTATGACTATGAAATTCACGTGGTACGATCGTCTTGTTACTCTTGAGGGTGATACTGCAGTTCCTAGACAGATATCGTTTCATCGTTTGGCGGCTTTACGGACACAAGAACCCCACGCCGAGTGGTATGAGCTTATCGCAGTGCCTTTGTCTTCCTCGGCCGACTCCCAGGACCAGCCAGGTTTTCCACCTGATATTCCGGCCACAATTTTGGCAGTCCTACATGATCATGTTGGGGTCTTTGTCGTGCCCTCCGGCCTTTCGCCTTCTCTGTCCTCTGATAACCACACACATCTCCTTCCGGGTACCAATCCAGTGAATGTCCGACCATATCGTTATCCGTATTTTCAAAAGACGAAAATTGAGAAACAGGTCTGTGAGATGCTTCAGCAAGGGATTATTCAGCCTAGCCGCAGCGCCTTCTCTTCTCATGTTTTGCTTGTGCCCAAGAAGGATGGCACTTTTCGTTTCTGCGTGGATTATCATGCTCTCAATGCGGTCACCATGGCTGATCAGTTTCCTATCCTGACAGCAGATGAGCTTTTTGATGAATTGGGTGCAGCACGGTTCTTCACCAAGTTGGATTTGCGCTCCGGCTAACATCAGATTCGTATGCATCCTTCTGAAATCCACAAGACTGCGTTCCGCACGCACGAGGGGCACTACGATTTCTTGGTCATGCCTTTCGGCCTCACCAACGCCCCCACCACGTTTCAGGCTGCTATGAATCAGTTTTTTCAGCCCTTCCTTCGCACTTTCGTGATTGTATTCTTTGATGACATTCTGGTTTATAGCACTACTTTGGAGCAGCACGCCTCACATCTACATCAGGTTTTTCTACTGCTATCTACTCATTCCCTCTATGTTAAACTGTCCAAATGCTCTTTCGACAGGACGACGGTTGATTATTTGGGCCACATTGTCATCGCCGGTGAGCTCACGGCTGATCCTCAAAAGTTAGAGGCCATGACGGCTTGCCCGAGCCCTACTTCGGCGCGTCAGTTACGTGGCTTCTTAGGTCTGGCAGGGTATTATCGCCGCTTCATCCAGGGTTACGTCGTGCTGGCCGCCCCCCTTACCAACTTACTCAGGCGTGATAGTTTCAGTTGGTCGACCCAGGCCGAGCAGAGTTGTTTGGCCCTTACGCAAGCCGTTACTTCACCGCCGGCTCTCAAACTTCCCGACTTTTCTCATGATTTCGTCGTTGAGACAGATGCCTCCGATACAGGGGTAGGGGCGGTGTTACTTCAGCGTGGCTATCCAGCGGCTTTCTTCAGTAAGAAGTTGGGTCCGCAGCGTCAGTCTTCTTCGGCCTATCATAAGGAGTTGTATGCTATTGTTGAGGCTGTTCAAAAATGACGTCAGTATTTGTTGGGTCGCACATTTGTCATCCGTAGTGATCAGCGCAGCTTGAAGGAACTTCTCTCTGAGGTTATTCAGAAACCGGCCCAACAATTCTACATTCGCAAGCTAATGGGGTTCAAGTTTTGCATTGAGTATAAGACTGGGGCTTCTACTCATGTGGAGGATGCTCTTTCCCGGCGCGAGCCTGATTCTTCTGCTGCGATGACAGCTTTGGTTCGGCCCTTGCCTGATCTTCTTGACCGTATTCGTCAGGAAACGGCATCCCTTTCAGATTTGTGTGCGTTCCGCGCAGCCTTGGCATCCTCTTCTCCTCCAGCTCATTTTTCATTTGTTGATGGCATTCTCTACTTCCGGAAACGGATTTTTCTAAGTGGGGAGTCGACCCTTCGTGATGCTCTCTTGGCTGAGTTTCACTCTTCTCCGACTGCGGGTCATCCGGGCATTGACCGGACACTTCGCCGTCTTGCGGCCACTTTCTACTGGCCTCGGATGCGCACCGATGTTGACCATTTTGTGTGTGCTTGTCACACTTTTCAGGCGACAAAGTACTCTACTCAGAAGCCAGGGGGTACTACAGCCAATGCCGGTTCCGGAACGCGTATGGGACGATGCTTCAATGGATTTTATTACAGGTTTGCCTACAAGCTTGGGTTTCGGTGCTATTATGGTTGTTGTGGATCGTCTCACTTCGCCGGTCTGCCAGCGGATTTTGATGCTTCTCGTGTTGCACGAACTTTCATTGATACCGTTGTTAAACATCATGGTTTTCCCGCTACTCTTGTTTCGGATCGAGACCCTATTTTCACCAGTACGTTTTGGAATGAGATTATTCGTCTCAGTGGTACCAACCTCAAGTTCAGCACGGCACATCACCCAGAGACCGATGGTCAGACAGAGGTCCTGAACTGGGGGTTGGAACAGTATTGCGTTCTTTTGTTCATTCGCGGCCTACACGATGGGCGCACTACTTATCATGGGCTGAGCTAGCTTTAAATTGTAGCCATAACCAGATTATTGGGATGTCACCTTTTCGTGCGCTCTATGGACGGGACCCACCGTCTTTGTTTCCTTCCATTCCTTCTCATGCTCGTGCGCCGACTGTCTCAGATCTTCTGCGTGAGCGCCATGTTTTGATTCAGGAACTGAAGCAGCACTTACACGTTATGCGACAGCGCATGCAAGCCCGAGCCAATCAGCATCGTCGTGAGGTTACTTTTGAGGTGGGTGCTCTGGTTTTGCTTCGGCTTCAGCCGTATCGTCAGCATTCAGTAGCGCGACGTTCTTCAGCCAAGTTAGCACCGCGGTATTATGGGCCCTTTGAGGTTCTTGAGCGGATTGGTTCCGTTGCTTACCGTCTTTGCTTGACGGATTCTAGTCGGATCCACGATGTCTTCCATGTTTCGCTTCTACGCGCATATGTTTCCGGGTCTACGCCTCCACACATGGGATCCTTGTCGGATGAGTTCATTCATGTGGGTCCGGTTTCCGTTCCTGCTCGGGCTACAGCGCAGCGCACGGTTTTAGTTCAGGATGTTCCACAAGATCAATGGCGAATTGAGTGGTCTGATGGTTCTACAGACACATGGGAGCCTATTGATGTTATTACCGCTCACTTTCCGCACATTCACCTTGAGGACAAGGTGGTTTCTGAGGATGGGGGAGTTGATACGCCTACGGATACGCCTATTTCCTTAGCTATTGCAACAAACAGGCCCCAACGGGTTATTCGACGTCCTTCTCGTTTAGATGATTTCGTTTGATAGTCACATTAGTTTTATTTCTTAATTTCACGTTTTAGTTGTTATTTGGATTTAATCTCTTTTAGTGGGTATTTTGATAGTTTTCGATTATATTTTTTAGAGGTACTATAAAAACACTATGTTATTTTTATTTTGAGGAATATATATCAAAAAATTGTCCCAACTCTTCCTCTATTTTCTCTCTCTCTCCCGAACCCTAACCTTCTTCTTCTTCTTCTTCCTGCCTTCGTTCGGCTGGTTTGCCCTCTGCCGGTACAAACTGTGTACCACATGATGGTTTTTTTTCTAAATACTAGAACTCCAATAAGGTCAGTCCCTAGAACTTTTGGGGCCTACAACAAATATAATACACGAGGCCCCCATTTTATGACGTGTCCTAAGTTATCTTTTAAGAGCATCTCCCACAGTGCACCAAATCCTATATTTGATAGTAAAATTTGGTATTTTCGGCTTCCCACAACAAATCACCAAATCACCAAATCACCAAAAAAATGGTGATTTTTTTGTAGGCCTCCCACAGTCGTTGACTAAAAAAACACCAAATCACCAAATCCTATATTTGGTGTAGCTTTTGTGAAATGGTGAAGTGCATCTCCCACAGTACTCTCAAATCCTATCCTATATCACCAAATCCTATTTTTACCATCAAATTTGATGGCTGAAATAGGATTTGGTGTAATCTACACCAAATTTTTAATTAGTTTTTATGGCATGTTTTCACATTACTTTTATGGTAATAATATTCTCTATTGTAATAATGTAGCATTTCGCCTTTACAGTATATACGCCATCCGTTTTTTTCTCCCACTTTGTATAATATGCTTTTGAGACATAACGTGTTACATAATATTTTCAGCATCATGCTCTGGGATGATAAAATGAAATAACTAATGTAGTTGCAACAGTTTTGGCCGAACATAATACACTGATGTTAAACTTAAATGAACTTCAGTAACCTTCTTGTATATATTTCCATTTAGTATGGCATGCAAGTATATAAAATTAGAAAGAAAATTTGAACATACCCCCCACCCCAAAAATAAGATTGAAGATGGAACAAATTCAGAGAAAGACTTACCTGAACAATTAAGTGTGTGCAGACAATTGATTAGTGTTAAAAAATATTTTTAACGGCTAAAATAATTTATCTTAGTGATAAAAAATAAAATATAAACAAAAATGACTACAATTTCTTGTAATATTGACTGGTTAATTTTAATTTTTTGAAGTGTTATTTAATCATTATACAATTTCGTGTAATATTATTTTGGTAATAAAATATTTTTTTATTTTGATAGTTATGAAATTCATGATTTGGTGATAAATTTGATGATTTGTTGTGGGAGGCCAAAAATACCATTCTCTAAATTTGATGAAATGGTGAAATAACTATTTGATGTAAAATTTAGTGAAAACTGTGGGAGACCAAAATTTCTATTTTTCCACCAAAAATGGTGAAATGGTGTTTTTGAGGGTTAACTGTGGGAGACCGAACCATTTTTCTCCACCAAATATAGGATTTGGCGTAAAATTTGATGTTAACTGTGGGAGATGCTCTAATATAACACGAGACTTCTATAAAAAAAAATTAATATAACACGAGAGGGTGGAGGACTGACGTCTGGTTAGGGTTCAATTTCCCAAATCTTTGTTAGCCAATTTTGTGCTCCTTTGTGTACGATCTACGGATGGTTCTTTCTTAACTGTTGTGCAATTTCATACCCTGATTTTGTCAAATAAAGCTGGTCGTAATTGTGATGTCAAATTATCATGTTTGTAACTGTGATGCAGTAGTTACTCGTTCACATGGACGTATTAGAGGATATATTGATGAGGTCGCCAGTGAAGCACGTCCTCCGATGTAAGCTTCTCTCTGGATCCTGTTTTGATCTCATCAGAACCCCTACTTACATAAAAAAAAAAAAAAGAACCTCCTTTGCCATCAATCGATAAGTAGTAAGGTAATTGTTGGGCAGAAATACGAATCAGTCCCGTCTATGGTAAGGCCATTTGCCTAGGGCCCCTTAAGGAGGGCCCCTAATTTACGTAAGGGATGGATATACTTGTAATTTGATACCATTGTAATCCCTAATTTAACCTAATAGTTCTCCATGGAACTAATTGTGAACTAGTTCCTAGTATACTATTAATTTATTTTTTTTGTTAAATCTTTCTCATCTAGAGTATCATACTCATTACATGCCACGTTTTATTATATTATGATACATAAAATAATTGAAAAACATTATTTGTTTAGTACATTTATTTCAATAGACAGAAGCGTTATTATCCATTTTTAATTTCTTCTTAGTTTTTAATTTTATTTAAAAGATAGGCTCCAAAATATAAAGTCGCCTCAAAATCGCCTAGGGCCTCCTAGAAGCTAGAGACGGCCCTGAGACGAATTTAGAAGACAGAAGAGGGAAGACCTCATTGGATAGTCTCTACCACAGTTTTAAAAACCGGACCGGACCGGCCGGTTCGACCGGTCGGACCGGCGAACCGGTGCTTGACCGGTCCGGTCCGGTATTAAGACCGGACATGCATTCAAACCGTGCCACGTCACCCGAACCGGCAGTTCAACCGCCGAACCGGTCGAACCGGTCGGTTTTGAGCCGCCGGTTCTCTTCTCTAATTAAAAAGAAATTGCGACAATGCTTCGGATCGAAACCCAAACCTCTGGACGTCAACGCCTCCCACTTACCACCACGCCAACTATGCCTTCACGTTATGGTGGGAGTAATCAATATAGTTTAAAGTTTAAACTTAGTTATTAGGTAATACACAACTTTTCCTCCTTTTTAGGCACAATATTTTATTGATTCCAAAACATAGTAAACATCAATTTACCATATCTACATTTGACAAATATATATGTTGATTGATTCCCAACCATAATAAACATCAATTTATAAAATATTTTTTTTATCACCTAGTGTATCAAATTTTCAAAAATTCTTATCTTTCACATATAAAAGTGTACATTTAAACTTTAGTTATTTTTTGTTTGTATGTGTGTTCATATTTGTAAGCATAAATATTACTATTTACAACGCTAAATAAACTTCAAACTAAAATATTCAAGTATATTTTTGACTATTTTCTATTATGTTATTATTTTTGTGTAAAAAAATAATAAATATATATTATTAAATAAACGTGCGATTGAACCGGTCCGACCACCGGTCAGACCGGTCCGACCATGAACCGGTGCCTCACCGGTTCGATGGCCGGTCCGGTTTTTAAAACTTTGGTCTCTACCCTCATTTTGTCTCTAGTTCATGAAGCAGAAGAAGTTTTTATATGGCGTCCTGTTTCACTCTATCTGATTTTATTTTTTTATTTTTTTTGAGGGAATTCACTCGGTCTGAATTGGGTTACCAGAAAGCTTGGTTTACATAAAGCTTGGTTTAGAAAATGCTTGTAACATCTGTGTTGGTTTCCTTGAACCCCGCAAATTGCTGCCTTAACAATACCTCGCGGTTTCCAAACCTCAATAAAAAACAATGGAAAATAACCACCAAGTACTAGAAGCACAATGAGACAACCGAGGGATAGAGCAAAAAGAGGACTAACTAAGCTTAACATTAGTCAGTTAACATTAGTAATATACCGAAACTTACGAGTGACAAGAACCCCTAATGTCTATTTGCAAACAGTATGCTTTATTTGCTAAACCCTAGCAACAATGTCAAAATATTTACTTACCAGACGCCAATCTTTGTCTGCAGGGGTATTGTTGGTATTTCAAATTCGTTATGAACACTTCAACTCTTGAATAATAGAGATAAAGATTTAGTTGACCTAGGCCTACAGCAGCGGCGGAGGAATTGCTTGATAACATGGACGTGATAGAGGAGATATTGACGAGGTTGCCGGTGAAGCACGTGCTCCGATGTAAGCTTCTCTCTAAATCATGTTACGATCTCATTGAAACCCCCAGTTTTGTCAAGAAACACCTCGACCGTCGCCGTCATCAATCTGACAGTAGTAGTAGGATAATCGTTGGGAGGAAGAAGAAATCTGACCACAACAGTTGGATAATCGCTACGCTTTCGTCGTCTTCGTCTACGCCTTCTCTTGAAGGAGAATCTCAATATTGCATACCATCAAATTATTTACTAATGACACTTGTAGGTTCTTGTAATGGATTACTCGTTTTCTCCTCAGCCGGCCTATCGGGCAGCCTCACTGTGTGTAATCCGGCCACTGGAAAGTACATGCCGGTTCCCAAACCTCCTCCTCTGGAACAACACATTTTGATGTCGAACACAACTGCTCTAGGGTTTGCTTACGATTCTAAATCCGGCGACTACAAGGTGATCAAGATTGGCAAGTATTACAGTAGTAGTAGTGATAGTAGTAGTAGTAGTATTAATGATGATGGAACAACCTATTCAATTTTGATCCAAGTTTGGAACATGACCACTAATTCGTGGAAACAAATCAACCCTCCTAGTCCTCTTCTTCCCTGTCTCCTCTCCAAGAACAGGTACCCGTTCCGTTGTGATTATGGGTTGTTGGTAAATGGGATTTTGTATTGGCTAGCACGCGGTGAACGTTACAGCGGGCATGATCCAACCATCCTTTCTTTTGACCCGACCAACAACACATTCGGAGAAATCGGGTTGCCAACAGACGTTGATAGGCCGAATCTTATTGATTTCATGGGGTCACTTGCTTTGTCGACTTTGTGTCCGCATAATGATAGGTTCTTTGACATATGGGTGATGGGCGGTTGCTCCGTATGGACCAAGACATTCTCAATTGGACCCTTCCGTAGTGGAGAAAACACGAGTCAAGTGTGTATCAATGGGTATTTCGTCTTGTATGAGGTTGTCAGATGGCCTTTCCAGTCAATGGAGGAATGTAATATTATCTTGTTCGATCCTCATCGTAAGACCGTGGTATCTGAAGCTAAGGTTAAAGGACTTCGACCTTATAGCACTACTGTTTGGAGTGTAACTGAGAGCCTAGTTTCAGTTTGACAAACCTCCTTAGCAATGAGGTGATATAGGAGAGTTAGTGCATAGTAGTTCATATTGCTTAACGTTTGATTTACGGCTCTACTGGCTGCTTAAATGTGAGTTAGCTTTCTTTTAATTTTCTTTATTCAGCTGTGATTTCTTGACTTTTCCAATGTAGAAATTAATCTATTTTTGTAAGGAGTTATGTCGGTATTTAATTTTTTTTAATCGACCTATAAACAATCAGAGTTTCAGTTCTTAGTTGGTATATTGATTTTTCTGTCAATTTTTTCGCTCGTTCCTTGACCAAGAGTAGCACTCACGGACTTTTGGGGCTTAAAGCAAATATAGGACACGAGGCCCTTATTTTATGGGGCCGGTCCACAGTGCGTCCGCCAATAGGGCAGACGCCAACTATTTTGTTTTTTTCTGCGGGCCCCGTCGCTACGAGACAAAAAGTCTACCCGGTATAGCAGGTCACTAGGGTTCGTAGATAACATTGTTAGTGTAATAGATAGCAATAGAAAACAATTGTAATCTTTCTTCTGTAGAAACTGCCCAGAAAGATAACAGCACGAGATTTAAAGATAACCAGTTGCATAAAGTAGATAACAAAAGCCTACAAAGTAGATAACATCCGTTCTCATTGATGGATCTTCACGAGTAATTCCATCTTAAAACCAGCAAACATAAGTTTTAATTGCCTCTCCATGGCATATTTGTTGATTGGGACCAATAGAAGTCCCATTTGTCATCAAATTCAACTGGTATCTCTCGTTAATCATCTTCCGCATGGATTTCATCTTCGTAGGAGTCCACGGGAGGATTGGGACATGTAGTCCTGTTGTGTCCAAGCTCCTTGCAATTACCGCACCTTCTACGCTTGTTCTGCTTGGGTCCTTTTGGGTGTTTCGTGTCCGGTGGGTTCGGATTCTTCACGTGGCTGTAGGGATTATCTTCTTTCTTCACAACTCCATGGGTACCCTCTTCAGGTTGTGAAATCATTCTCTTCATAGTTCTGATTCCATCGGCCATATGATCCTTCCAATACTTATAATTTGCAAAAGATCTACAACCCAAAGAGGTGTACAATGTCACTTGGCTCTTCATGGCACCCCGACGAGAAGCTTGGACACTTGGGTCGTCACACGACTTCTGAATAGGCTCCTTCATCGAAGGCTCGGTTGCGTAGAATTTCTTATCCGTTTTTACCCACCTATCAGCAATTAAATTTGTAGGATCCTATTAACACCCTTCTCTTTCAGAACAAGAATCATGTGTTTGCAGATCATCTTCGATGTCTCAAACATAAAGCAAGTGCAGCAAAGACCGCGATTAGATCGTGTACACTGAACAGTTTGCTGCAGCAGTAGAGCAGATAATGTTAAAAAGCCGGATAACAATAAATATGTGAAAGAAATCATTCATTTCAAATTTTATGTAGGAAACAGAAGAGTATTACCATAAACAGTTAGAAAACAATTTCAAACATAAAGAAAACCCTAGTAAATATACAGACATATATTAGATAATTAGGCATCAAGAGTACTACGTGTGTACACTACAAACTAATATCAATTAGTACATGAAGGGAGAAATATGCGTACCACACTTTGCTTTATTTCACCTCTCATCACGTAGAATTGATCAACCTTTAATTCTTCAATGGGAATAACCTTCGTTACTCTATAATCCTCTGCCATCTCAGCTTGATGCTTGAACTTGAGGAAGATATTATTGGTGAATACCTCAGCTGCATGCTCCTCTAGCTGCCTGAACCTCGTTGTACATATCGGGTCCGATTGGTCAGATTTAAAGTTCCTCCCTCTCATTTTTCGTAGCTTTTCTAACCCAGTCATTAAACCCCTGCAAAGGTCAACCAACTTATCCATATAGGACACAAAATCATTGAAAAAACTGTTTACGCTCTCGCACCTTGAGGTTGTTGTTTGTCCGGCAAAGAAGAAGAATTTCAAGTATGTCTCTGCCCACATGTGCCTAGCCAAGTAGGTGACTTGGATCCAATGGTTATGAGAGAGGTCCTATTTTTCTACCATGGCATGCCAATCTTCAAACCAAAAATTCTCGGATTTCCTACTATGCATACATTTCTTAAAAGCAGAAATGAATGGGGCACCCTTCTTCATCTTTCCTTCAGCATTCCGACAAAGATGCCAAGAACACAAACGATGTTTTGCATGAGGGAAAGTTTTTTGAATGGCACTTTTCATGGCTAAATCACCATCAGTAATAACCGACACGGGCATCTTATTCTCCATTGCCTCCATCAAACAACTCAAGACCCACTCATATGTTTCTTTTTTCTCGTCTTGAACAACCGCAAAGGAAAAAACTGTATTTTGAAAGTGATTGTTCACCCCAGATAAAATTACTAAGGGTTTCCGATACATGTTTGCTTTGTTTGTTGCATCGAAAATAAGTACATCACCAAACCTTTTGTAATCTTCCTGTGATCTCCTGTCACACCAAAATAAACTTTGAAGTTCTTGGTTGCTACCCAATATGAACCTAAAAAACAAAAATAAGATAGAGATAATATTATTAACGGAATAGATAGTTATTATTAAGGCACAGGCCAAACTGATTGCATAAAAGAACAAGATCTTTCAAAAGATAACAATTTTAAATAAACGATAGCAATTCTAACGGATGAACATAATATCAACTCAGTAGAAAACATTTATAAAGTAAAAGATGATACTCTTACCTCTTGAAAAAACCATGGTGGCTTTTTTTCAGACTATCAATGAACTTCAGAGTCTGTTGGCCATTTCCTTCATTGGAATATAATTTGTCCAGAGAAGCCATTTTGTTATACATATCCTTCAATGCAAGTATATCTGCTGGGAAGACGAGTTTCTCAACACTTGTTTTGCTCTATAACTCCCAAAACGGCAGGAGATAGTAACTACAATCCGTAAGAGACTCGAGAAAGCCGAGAAGGTTTCGAAAACTTAATTATACCTATGTGAAATTATTCTATTTAGGCATTTTAGTCATCTGTATCGTATTACTTTCGAATTGAGCTAACTTCTGCTGATCGTTGATCGTTTAACTTAGATTTTTTGGTTTCACTGATCTTTTATCAATGATTGTTATCTTCTTATGTCTACTGGTTATCTGGTTTTTGTCATTTGTTTTATGCTCTTGTATTAATATTCTCTAATTGTTATCTTCCTGGAAATTTTATTTTCCTTTGTCTTATAAATGTTATCTAGGTCAAAAAAAATTCCCTCCTTGGACCACATTTTTTGTCCGCTAGCGGGTATTTTCGTAATAACCGGGAAGTACCGGCTGAGCCGGTTACTTCCGGACGCACTGAAGTGATTGCCTATTTTATGACACGTCCTAAGATATATTTTAATATAACATTCTACAATTTATTTTCATGAAAAAATTAAAAAAAAAATAAATTGCACAAAAAATAATTTGTTTTCTTAATATGTAATTGTGCACAAGAGATTCCGGCGGGGAGACCTCCGTGTACACCGTATGTAGAGGATCAGAGATAGCACAGGAAGAGTTGGGTTGTGTGTAGGGAGAGAGTAAGGCAGTAGTAATGTCTGAGAGAGAGACAGAGGTTTGGCAGAGCTTCCGCGTATGGCTAGTGTGTCCTCTTTTGTGTGGAAAGGTTAACGTCCTATATATAGCAGAGAATGTGACCGTTGTAGTGTGGCTAATGCGCCCATTAATGGCGGCTTAATTAGCTTAACCACAACGGCACGTTCGTCCTTATATATAGGGACCGTTACAGCACCTTATGCGCGAATACCGGAACCATTACGAGGTTGACCGGGTTTGACCGGATTGACCGGGTTTATGGATCTCGTGCCATAAATCTCTCAAAGCAGTTACTAAAGGTCGCGCGCGGGCTTGGCTCGCACGCGACAGGACTTACTCTAGCCTCCAAACCACTAAGTCCCTACAAGTCCCGTGCAGTGGTATGCGAGGGCTCTGTCTCGCAGCCCCCACATGGATCAGCGCGGCTGGTGATCCAGTGTGTGTGGAGCACAATATGGTGTGCTGGATGGTTGCCACGTGGCCAAGATCTGTCAGCTCAGAAAGCACTATCTACATTAGCCCCCTTTCTGCGCGTGAAGACTCATAGCTGTATAGACTTCCATGCGCGGAAACCAACATACGCGTCGCCGCCACGCACCAATTCAAATACGGGTGAGTTCAGCCCCCGTGCGTGCCATTATGGCCTAAAACCCCTAGAGTCGTGCCGTCTGGCCTTTAGGGTTTTAGGCGTGACGTCAGCTTGTCCTGTGATTGCGCGATTCGACGGTGACGGTTGCGATTCGACTACTGAAAGGACGCAACCTTTCATTGTTTTTGGATAAATACCTTGTACCCTCCATTGTTGCAAAGCATCACTTCTTTCTCTTAAAGTGAATGATATCCGGAAGTCTTCGAGAGCAGATTCAGATAATCAATCACCAGTTCAGAACTGCAAATCGTCTTCTTCAACTGTGTATATCCAAGCAGGCCTCACGAAAACAAGGTTGGCCTTGTTCAATTTCGATTTAAAATACCAGTGTATGCTTTGAACTGTGTTGGATCTGCAAACCCATATTATCTGTTGAAACTTGTGAAGAAGCTTTGATCTTTGAACCCACTTTTGCTTTAATCCTTCAATAATAAGGACTTCGGATGTGGGGTTTTGAAATCACTGATAATGCAACCCTCCAATTTCTGAAATCGATACCAGAAACTATTCATCTTTCTTTCCATAGATCTTGAATCTCGAAATTCAGACTGAAGCGTGGCATATTTCTCGCCCTTTTTTTCTTGCTCTTCCGCAGGAATGGCCAAGACAAAAGGAACCAAATCCACCAAGGAGGACGAAGAGATACCTGATCTTCCGCAAGCTTTGTGGCGAAAAGCCCCCTATCTGGGTGGCAAAGATTTCTACCACGCAAGGGTTAAGGCGAAGAAATTGCCTGCTTCTGTCCCCAATGAGGGATTGCTAACACTGACTCCTCCAGTTAACTCAGCCTTGCTCGAGTTGATTGGCTCCGAGGACGTGGTTCGATTGGGAATCGAAAATGAGTACTTCCCCTATGCTGCGATTTCCACCCAAGCTTTTGTCCAGAAATTGGACTACATGGATGAGTGGATTGACCACGTGTTGACCGATCATGCTGTGACTCTTAATGAGGCCGGCATATACTTCGCTGTTCGTGCTATGAAGGGTGCTGCCGTGAAGCTGGACCAGTCCATGCTTCTAAACCTTCTTTCCCGCTATTCGCCTGCGACTCACACATTCCATTTTGCTGAGTTCGAGGCTGCCCCCACACTCGAGGACGTGCACATGCTGTACGATTTGTCTCCCATGGGTGAAGTGGACCCTTTGAGTCCTTTGAGGACGGCTGCGGAGATCGCTTTGTACACGCAGATGGAGGAATGCCAATCAGAGGTGAAGAAGATCTCCACCCGGTGGACTACTACCAAAGCCTTTCCGAGCTGGCAGTTGGTTGATACGTCTGCGAAGAATACCTGGAACAAATGGTTGCAGTACTTCTTTCGTGACTACGCGAACAGCAGTATCACCAAGAAGCTTCTGAGTGAGGACCCGGAGGCCAAGAATTATGTGGAGGGTAAAGGCTATCACTTGACCCTTTGTGCTTTCCTCTGTGCATGGCTGTCGAGGTACTTAATCGATGGTCACCCACATGATGAGGTCTTCTATCACGTTCTGCCGCTTGCTGTGAAGCTCGCCCTTGGCCAGAGAGTCGCACTCGGACCCTTGGTCTTGGGCACGCTGTACTATAGACTGGATCAGCTAGTTGTGGCTATGAAGGAGTCGCGTGGCCGCCTCGATATACTGACTTTTGTCAACATTTCCTTCTTGACAATGTGGGTCTTTGAGCGACGGCCGTCCTATGCCCCGACTGCTCTTAAGCCCAACAAGTGGTGTCCCCCAGGCGAGACGGAGGAGCGTAACAGTGGCAGGGCTGCGAGATGGTTCGGAGCGAACAATACCAAGTGCGTTTGGAGCCTGATATGCGACAAGCGGCAAGAGTTCACTGCCAGGCCCTATGCCATGCGCATTGAGAACGTGCGATGGTTTCCAAAACTGTACCCCTCTAAGGGTGTCGTCTTCTCAGAAGAGCTCCTCTTCGAAGAGGGATGGCATTTCCATGAGCGCTATCGCGAATTCTTTTGCTGGTGCCTGCGAGGTTCCCTTCCTGCTCTCGCAGAGCATATTCGTGAGCTCGCGCCTAGGTATGAGAGGATTACCGTGGATGTTGACCCCACTCGAGTTTCTCCCCAGTTCGGCTTTGATGCAGTGACACCATCAATCTGGCCCCAGTCCATTATCAGAGGTTGCTATAAGCGCTTGCTAACAAAGGAGTGCAAGACAGTCTTCATGAACAATCTTCCCTTTGAGCAGCCTGCGGGTAACCGCGAGGGCGGTTGTTCCCAGAACTGGCTCGCATACTGGATTGCCCAGCAAACGAGGATTGAGACACAGTCGGCCGCCGGAGGGTTGGGGACATATTGGCTGCTCGCGTTACCCCAGATCGCCGTTGACGGAGGCAAGGGGTACTGCGACGCCGAATTGGGTACCAAAGCCGGAGGCTGAGGAGTATGAGCGGTGAGAGGCAACATCTGAGCCGTTGACCCCTGAATTGAAGGCAGCTGCGTAGTCGCCGGTGGAGTCTGCAGATTAGGGTTGGGAGGTGTGGTTGACACTCCCAGTCCTGGAGCGGTAGGGGCTCCTCCTCCTTGAGAAACGGCGGTGGCTGGTGAAGGGATTGGTGCAAGGGTGCCCAGAACGGCCAGGATCCGTTCCAGCTGCGCAGACTGAGCCTTGAGAGCTTTCGCCTGACCTTGGACGGTGGCGTCCAAGGATTCTAGCGTCGGTGCCTCGCTGGGGGTCGCAGGAGTACGGCGGGTCTCCTCTCCTGAGGCAGTTTCGGTGGAAGGCGATCTGTTGCTAACATCATCCTCCTGAGACATGGTTGCTTTTGTTGGTAAGTTCACGTCGGGTTCACCAAAATGTGCACAAGAGATTCCGGCGGGGAGACCTCCGTGTACACCGTATGTAGAGGATCAGAGATAGCACAGGAAGAGTTGGGTTGTGTGTAGGGAGAGAGTAAGGCAGTAGTAATGTCTGAGAGAGAGACAGAGGTTTGGCAGAGCTTCCGCGTATGGCTAGTGTGTCCTCCTTTGTGTGGAAAGGTTAACGTCCTATATATAGCAGAGAATGTGACCGTTGTAGTGTGGCTAATGCGCCCATTAATGGCGGCTTAATTAGCTTAACCACAACGGCACGTTCGTCCTTATATATAGGGACCGTTACAGCACGTTATGCGCGAATACCGGAACCGTTACGAGGTTGACCGGGTTTGACCGGATTGACCGGGTTTATGGAGCTCGTGCCATAAATCTTTCAAAGCAGTTACTAAAGGTCGCGCGCAGGCTTGGCTCGCACGCGACAGGACTTACTCTAGCCTCCAAACCACTAAGTCCCTACAAGTCCCGTGCAGTGGTATGCGAGAGCTCTGTCTCGCAGCCCCCACATGGATCAGCGCGGCTGGTGATCCAGTGTGTGTGGAGCACAATATGGTGTGCTGGATGGTTGCCACGTTGCCAAGATCTGTCAGCTCAGAAAGCACTATCTACAGTAATATATTTAAAAGGATGACCCATGAATCCTGCTACAAAGATGACCCATGAATCCTGATATAGTACTACCTCTGTTTCGCCTGTTTCAGCCTACTTCACTTTTTGTCACTATTCACTGGGATACTTTGATCCGGTGATTTGATTGGCAAAACGATACATGAATTTGGTAATATTTGCATGGTGTTATAGAGGAAAGTTTATTCTAAAATACCATGAAAAAATTGTTAAAAAATTACATCGTTTTGGTATCCAAATCACCAAGTCAAAGTGACTCAGTTACGGGTTAAAAAGTCAAACGCAGACGAAACCGACGAAACGGAGGTAGTACATAGTAATTTATTTTCACCCTTGACTTGCTACAAATATGACCCATGAATCCTGATATAGTACATAGTAAGGGCAAAAGTCTAATTACATACTTACAATGGAACATATAGAACTTTTTCTTGTATGATTGGGAAAGTCTAATTAGTGGTATATGTTAGTATCAATGCCAGAACAGGATTTGGATTTGTGTAGTACGTATCTTTTATTCTCTGTTATGATGTCTATAAAATAAACTAAGATGATGAATACATCAAGCAGCAATTCAGCTATCCTCTCGTAATTCTCGAAATAAAAAAGTTGTTTTCTGATCTTCCGAGGTTGCAACTGCAATGACTGCAGAAGATCTCCCCAGCAGCAGGAGGAGGAGAAGGGAAATAGTTTTACTACCTATGGATATGATGGAGGAAATCCTTACTAGGTTGCCTGTAAAACACGTCCTCCGGTGCAAGCTCCTCTCGAAAACTTATTACAATCTGATCCAAAAACAAAGTTTCATCAATAAACACCGCCTTCATCATCGATTCGACCCGAGAGTCGTCGTCGTGACGAAGAATCTTCACGACAGAGTTTGTAACAGGTTGGTATCCACCCTGTCTGCTTCAGATTCTCCGGTTTTCTCGCCACCCCTTACGGGAGCTTCCTCAAAATCTAATTACACAGTACTTGTGGGTTCCTGCAATGGGTTACTCGTTCTACGATCACACGACGACTTCACGATATGTAATCCGGCGACTAGGGAGTACATGTCACTTCCCAGACCTACGGGACTAAAGGCCGTCTCCCACTCACGAGTTCTAGGATTCGGATACGACGCTAAATACGACGATTACGTGATGGTGGATATTCGGCATTCCCTTCCGAACCGTAAACCTGCTGGTCCACAATCTTATTGGATTGAAACTTGGAACATGAGCACCAATACCTGGAAACAAATCCAAAACCCATCTATCCCCAGTCTCTTTTCCGGTAAGCATTATCAGCTCTCTAGCGGGTGTTTTGTGGTGGGAACTTTGTGTTGGTTAGCGTATACCATAGACAGAACAAGTGATGATGACGGCGGCGATGCAACAATCCTCACGTTTGACCTGAGTTATAAAACTTTTGGGCAGATGGCACTGCCAAAAGAGGTTGCACGACGACGTGACATATATAACCTAAGCCTTGTTGATTTCATGGGCTCCCTCGCTTTTTGTATCAGGGGGTTACCATTTGGCGAGTCTCATAGATGGTTCGACATATGGGTACTGAAGAAAGAAGATGAGTCCTCGTTTTGGACAAGAAGGTTCGAAATTGGACCGTTCCCCTTAGAAGTAAGGACCATCCGACGAGTATGTGTCGATGGTAATTTTGTGTTGAGTAGAACTATAGGTCTTCTTTCTGGCTATGTCACGCCAAGCGAGTTGATATTGTATGATCCTCGTCGCAACGAGCTAGTGAAGGAAGCTACTCATAATGATTTTTCAGCTTTTGGGAGTGTTTGTAGCGTAACTGAGAGCCTTGTCCGAATTCGAAGAAAATTCTGGAAGCAATGAGCGTCACGAAGAAGTAGTATAAGATGCAAGCGGTTTATCCATGAATTACTCTTTTGATCGCTTTCTTTTGACTCTTGGTTTATTGGTTTGCTCATTATTTACTTGAAAGCCCAATCTATAAATCTTATCACGAGGTCGCATGATGTTTTTCTCTTTCTAAATACTAGAACTCCAATAAGGTCCAGCCCTAGAACTTTAGGGGCCTAAAGCAAATATAAGACACTAGGCCCTCATTTTATGACACGTCCTAAGTTATCTTTAATATAACATTCTACAATTTATTTTCATTAAATATATATATATATATATATATATATATTGCACAAAAATTGATTTGTTTTCTTAAATATGTAATTTGTTGTGTAATTATTTCTAATCATAGTAAGGTTCTTTATAGCAGTTAGGGTGTAGCTCAATTAGTTGAGCGTAGGAAGCCCCTGCATGAGGTCCCGAGTTCAAACCCGGTTGACGACAAAAATAATTTCTCAAAAAGTAGGTTCTTTATCGTCCCTTCTACATTATTGCTAGAAGCTACTTTCGATATGAATTACACTTTAATCGCTTTCTTTTACTCCTGGTTTATCGAATGTTCTCATTTACTTGGACGCCATCTATAAAATCTTATCAGAAGTTCAAGGACTATTGTGTTTTGTGTTTTTATAAAATGCTAGAATTCAAATAATGAGGTGTTAGTGGCCCAAAGGGACAAGGGTGGGCAAGAAATGAAATCGGGATGATAAACCTAATATTCCAATAGTGAGGGTTGATATAGGGGCTTCGGTTATACACTTGAACACTAAGCAACAACAGTTTGGGGAAACAGGAGTGAACATAGGAAAGAGCTTCAGCGAAGCTATGGGAGAAGGTTGAGCAAA
This sequence comes from Linanthus parryae, assembly GCA_023055425.1. Taxonomy (NCBI): domain Eukaryota; kingdom Viridiplantae; phylum Streptophyta; class Magnoliopsida; order Ericales; family Polemoniaceae; genus Linanthus; species Linanthus parryae. Next base: position 117,718,459 of record JALGPY010000004.1, on the reverse strand, counting down.
GAGCAGAGTCAATGGTCAATATCATGCGCTTACAGGCACCCTCATCTTGGTATCTATCCATGACGACAATTGAATCCATCAAGTCAAAGGCGATTGCTCGGTTGAGTGCGCGATATCTCAATGCATGTGTGACATGCTTATGCTAGAGTATAGGAAATGCAACATGTCACACACATAACAAACATAACATGTATAATATCCAAGTAAATGTAATTAAAATCCAAAATGTCAATATCTCAAATATTTGTCAATCGCATATCAAGAAGCAAGTCAACAACTATCGAGTCTCATCTCCCTAACATGAGCCACGGAGAGAACTCTCACAAGGGGCTTAGTCATGAGATCCGCTATCATGTGACTGTTAGGGATATTCTCCAAGATAATCACTTTAGTAGCTACCACATCCCTAAAAGAAATGGTGCTTTATCCTTGTGTGTTTGGCTTTACCATGTGTAGATAGGGTTTACTGAAGGGGTTAAGTGACTATGTCCAAGTTTAAGATTACCAGAACCACAATTTGAAAAGTAGACAGCGATGGAAATCTTGTGATGATAATGGATTGGGAATGGAAACAAGCAGAGTGTATCACAAGGGAGAGAGACAAATTGCAAGGTGTGATTGGCCAACAACCTGGAACCAATGATGCCTCTGAGAAGATGATACCTTCCTTATATATACAGGTCCAACCTCAACGGTCGTAATGGGGGTTACGTGGCAGTAAATGAACTAATTAAACCTCCAACTAAAGCCATTAAGCAGGTCATGGCGAGGATCTTGGAAGATCGTGTGCAAGACCACGTCGTGTGACCGTTAGACCATGCATGTATATAGGGAGAATGATACACCAGTGCCCGTTGTGATGCACAAGGGTCGCAGATAGGACGACAACCATCCGCGACGAGTCTTGTTCCAGCCTCCAAAATACTAAGTCTCCTGATTTCGTGTGTTGCTGAAATGCGAGGGACTATGTCGCATTGTCGCTCTGTGCGAATATGACATGTTCAGGTGTGCACGGAGCACTGCTAGGTTAGACATATGTGAACTGCTTGTTGGTCCATGTGGTTGCAGACTGGGACTATGTGCATATACACACAAATGCAGAACATACATATGTTTGAAACTATCACATAGCGAAACTATCACATTGCACTACCCATTATCAAAACTTGTTGATAATGTTTCCCATTTGCAATAAATCATTCACTTTGAAAGTGGTAATTTTTTTCCGTCAAATACTTAACGGAACCAGCCGTTACTTGACTGTTATATCCTTTTCTTTAAGGCTAAAATTTTCAATTCTTTTAATCTATGAACATCTATGAACAACACCACAGCCACCGCCACCACCGCCGCAACCCAACCCAGAATCCGACGACCTAAACCCAGATTCCGACAACCCACATCATCTCAGCCGCCATAGATGCCATTTCCTCAACCAAAGCACCACCATCACAGAATCCGGCAAAAATCCCGGCGACAGACACCACCATTACAGCCTCCAACCAAAGCACCACTATGACTGACTTCCTCTCAATCTGCACAATAACTTCAACTATCTGTTTGAATCAACAAAAAACCCATAAATTGGTGAGAGAGAATCGAGGTCTGAGGCGTGTCAAGGTTTTTGTGGTCGTGGAGGACAAAAGTTGTTGATGGTCGGCATCAATGGCCGAAAGTAGGTTGTGTGTTTTTCAGTTGGTTGCGAGGTTCATGAATTGAGGTCTGATTGGGTTGTTCATGGCTGAGATTCGGACAGAGAAATCAAGGGATCTGGGTTTGGTTTGGGTAAAGACGATTTTCTTGGTTCTCTGTGGCGGTTAGAGGAACGGCATTGAGGAATTGAACGGCGGCGGGGAGGCTAGGGTTCTACTCGTCCGAGGCTTGTTCTAGTCACACGTTGAGATAGAGATCAAGGGAGAGAGAGAAAGAAGATGGAGCAATCAGGGAGGAACGGTGGTGAGGATGTGAACGACGGCGATGGACAAATCTCTATTTTCATCTCGTCTGGAACCTCTTCTCTTCTCTGCGTCTTTTTCTCTTCTTCTTATTTCTTCTACGTTTTGTTCCTTCTCTTACATTCATCTGGCGACGAACAGAGAGAGAGTGGGGGAGAGATGTGCATTGAGAGAGACGGATGAGATTCAGTCTATCCATCCTTTTATCTTCAACTGTGTTTCTTTTTTCTATTTTTCTTTGCCTAATTTTTTCACGTTAAATTTATTATTTATCCATTGACAATGTTGCCCTTATTGTGATGATGGTGTTTGGATGGAAATTTTTCCCAGTTTCAAAGTGACTGATTAATTGCAAATGGGGAACATTTACAGCAAGTTTTGATAGTGGGTAGTGCAATGTGATAGTTTCACCATACTGGGGGTAGGCATTAAGTAATTAAGCATATATCTATCTATATTATAAAATAGCATTGTTTAACTTATGATTTTTCAACTGTTAGATTAAATCAATCACATCCCCGCCATTAGATTTTACCTATTTATTACATCTCTAACTACCCACTCTTCTTGGACATCATTAACTACCCACTCTCCTTGGACATCTCTAACAAATAGGAGAGAGGTTTTTCTCAACTACATCCCTAACTAGTTGTGAGTGATTCCCACTTTCATTATAATGCTCATTCCATACTTGAAAGTTGTTCTTTTTTTCACCACATTTCTAACTATAATTTTTGGATAACACCTAATTCATTTAAAAAAACACCTCTAAATTCAAAGACTATCCAACAGGGATAGTGCCCTCGGGCACAGGCAATACTATAGTATATATATATATACTAGAGTATTGCCCGTGCCCGAGATACTAGAGTATTGCCCGTGCCCGAGGGCACTATCCCTAAATTGGATAGTCTTTGAATTTAGAGGTGTTTTTTAAAATGAATTTAGAGGTGTTATCAAAAAATTATATTTACAAATGTGGTGAAAAAAAAAGTGATAACTTCCAAATATGGGATGAGCATTACGTGGGAATCACTCACAACCTATCTCCTATTAGTTAGGGATGTAATTGAGAAAAACATATTTCCTATTAGTTAGGGGCGTCCAATGAGAGTGGGTAGTTAGTGATGTCCAAGGAGAGTGGGTAGTTAGAGATGTAATAAATATGTGAGATCTAATGGTAGGGATGGGACTGATTTAATCTAACGGTTGAAAAATCAAAAATTAGTTAAACCATGCTATTTTATAATATAAAAAATACATACATACATACATACATACATACATACATACATACATACATACATACATACATACATACATACATACATACATACATACATACATACATACATACATACATACATATCCACAAACGTATATGTATATGTATACACACACACACACAATTAAGTTTGTATCTCTCTCTCCCTCTCCCTCTCCCTCTCCCTCTCCCTCTATATATATATATATATGGATGTATGTACATATATATGTACACACACATCTGAATGTATATATATGTGTATATATATAGGGTAGTGATTCTTACACCAGCTAATTTGATGGTTATACCAAATTATTATTGTCACGACTTTATTACCCCCATGAATAATAATTCTAATCATTTTTTTAATTTAATTTGCAATTCCTATTTTGTTAAGTTTATGTTTTCATGGCTTCCAATCAATTATTTTCATATATAGTTTTTGTTTGTCTAAATAGAATGTCCATTGAACAAAAAAAAAAACGTCCGTGCAAACATTGAAGAATTTTGTTTCTGTACCATTACTTTTGACTTGTCTTCCATATCAATTTACAAAGAAATTTGTTTATGTACAAACTTGAACCCAATCATTTAAAAAAAACAGACTCACAATATTTTATAAGAAAACCTAAAATGATGGTCATAAGGCCAGAATCTAAACAGATTTTTGGAGGTCAAAGCTTTGTCCGAGGAGGAAAAATTGTAACCACCTAAAACTTTTTTATGTAATTTTGGATGAAACAATATTAAGTTCCATGTTGTTTTCATTGGCTTTTCCTTTGGGTAAGTCTATCACTCACATCCACCATGGAAGTGTGGAGCAATAGAACACTGTGATCGTTGCACTACAAGTCAGAAAGTGGACAAACGCCATTAAGAATATATATGGGAACCTCCCAAAAAGGAGTAGAAGTTATTGATATGATTAGCGAAATATTATGGAAATGCTAACATGCAAAAATAAATTATCACCATCAATTTATAAGTGAATACTATTTTTACTCATTATTTTGAAAGATGGTTACTTTTTAGTTAAAGAGGCAATAAAGTCTTGACAACGGTAATCTGGTGTAACCATCAAATTAGCTATATATATTCAAAATATACGTAGGCAAAAAAAAGTTGAGTTTTGCACCTTATCGTTATCCTGATCCTGCACTCCAATACGAGATAAGGAGTAGGAGGTACAAGTTTATCATTTTCCCCCTCCTTATACCTTACCCAAACAACCCTTAAAATATCTAGTTTCCTACTTCTATTAGACTTGTTTAGATATACATGTAGGTTTAGATCATTCGTGACCTAGGCTTACTGCAGCAGCGAGGAAGAGAGAAGTTGCAGTACTTGATGATGATGGACGTGATAGAGGAGATCTTAGCGAGGTTGCCCGTGAAGCACGTCCTCCGATGTAAGCTTCTCTCCAAATCCTGTTACAATCTCATTAAAACCCCCAGATTTATCAAAAAACACCTCCTTCGTCAACAATCCCACAGTAGTAAACTAATCGTTGGGAAGAGGAAGAATCTCTACGATGATGATATTAGTTGGATAGTCTATACACAGCCATCGTCTTCTTCTTGTGAAAGAGAATCTCAACTCTCCATACCATCTTCTAATTTGTTCACCATAATTGTCGGTTCCTGTAACGGTTTACTCGTTTTCTCCTCGGACGCCATATGGGACAACGCGACGTCCCTGACGGTGTGTAATCCGGCTACTAGGAAGTACCTGTCAGTTCCCAAACCACCACTGGAACACATGTTGACGTCGAACCACATCAAATTCGACACAAAAGCTCTAGGGTTTGCTCACGATGCTAAATCGGACGACTACAAGTTGATCAAGATTTGCAATTACGATATTTATGGCACCTATTCGGGTTTGATTCAAGTTTGGAGCATGAACACCAATTCGTGGAAGCAAATCAACCCTTCTCCGACGCCCCTTGTCATCTCCGGGTACAGCCCTGTTTGTTATGGGCGGTTGGTAAATGGGATTTTTTATTGGTTTGTACGTTACGAGGATTCCGGCGGGCGTGATCCGACCATTCTCAGTTTTGACCCAACTAACGACAAATTTAGAGAAATCGCATTGCCAAAGGAAGCTGCACGGCATTGTAGATATGACACTAATGTTATTGATATCATGGGCTCACTTTCTTTGCCTTTGTGTCGGTCTCATGCTAGTGGTTTTGATTATTATGACATATGGGTGATGGGCAGTGGCTCTGTATGGACTAAGAAATTCTCAACTGGACACATCCCTATAGGAGTAAGGACGACTCGAAATTGCACCGATGGAAATTTCGTCATGTATCAAATTTTTAGATGGCGTCCCGATTCAAAGGAGGATTGTAAAATCGTCTTGTATGATCCTCATCGCAATCAAGTGGTTGCCGAAGCTCTGGTTAAAGGACTTCAAAATTGTAGTAGAGTCGCTTGGAGTTTGACTGACAGCCTAGTTACAGTTCCACAAACTACTACCTGCAGCAATGAGAATGTGGGTAACAAATTGTTGAGGCCTCCACTGGTTGGTGTTTTTCTAGGCTGTGTCTTTACATTTTTTATTACGTACTCGCTGCTAGCTTAGATATATGCTTAGAATGTGATTTAGCAAGATGAATTTCTTTGTATATTCACATGTGATTTCTTGACGTTGCTAATGTAGATTTCAATTTTGTTACTTCAAAGTTGTAGATAATATTGGTACAACACTACTGGAACAAATCTACCCAACTAAAATGAATAAGTTGAATTTGCTATAAAATTTAGCTAATTTGTAGATAATACTACTGTGAATGCTCTTACAATACAGTAAGTGCACAACTTGTAGATTAAGGCTCGGAAGTGGTAGTTCAACAGTTAAATTACGTGATAGTACTTGTGACGACCCGTCACAAGTTTAACAATAATACTCGATTCTCATTGTTAAACGTGTGACGGATGGTCTCAATGGGGGTGTTACATATGCACTGTCATATTATGTCCTGTGATTTTACCCAATTTGTGACCTCTGTATCTTGCTCATCACTTGGTGAATATGAGTTTGTTTGTTCCTGATTGTCCATTGCACTTTATACTCCAGGTTTTATGTAGATTGTTTTTCCTAAATCAATCTCTAACACTTCTGAAAGTGGTCTCGAAGGCTGCTACATGTTATTGCTCTTCACTGACAAATCTTGAAATTTTCGAAGTCTTGAAATGATGAAACAATTCAGTCTTTCTCAACTAGCCATGGCTTCTTCAGTACTTGATGAAAGCTTGATTTGTTTTCCCTCGTTGACAGTAGGTTGTGAATACTTCAAATATACTCTTTCAGCCTTCTTCAAATTCTAAACAGAATACTTTCAAATCAAGTCCAAAGTTGTTCTCATGAACTTGTTAAAATCCATAACTTTTTAGAGTGGAATTCATGTTTTCTAGTTTCTACCCAACTTCGATCAATCATATCTTATTGTGTATTTTGAGTTTTTAAGATTTCAAATATGTTGTAGAATACTTAAACTTCAATCTTCAAAACTCCATTTTCAATCTCAAATTCTTTCTCATTTAACCGGAAATTGGCTATGAAGTTGACTAGTAGAGTTGATCTTTGACTTTCCAGTTTGACAATCTAAATGACATTTTCAGCCTTAGATTTCTTCATGAGAGTTTTTCAAAATGTGATTTGGTGTTTGTATGTCAAAATTTGAGTGAGTTGATTTTTTGGAGCTTTCTGCTTGAATGGGCTGTATAAGTGGGGCAAAATAGTAATTTCGCTTAAAGTTTAACTTTGAAGTCAATTTAGTAAATTGGAGTATGTTAACATGTCTTGTATGAAGTTTCATGACTTTTGAGTTAACCTATGATGATCTGTGTAAGAGTTGATTAAAATCAACGGTAGGAGTTTTTGCAATTTTACAAAACTTCAAGGCTTGAGTGCAATTAAGTGAAAGTTGCAGATTTCATGTTGAGTTCATCGATGTGTTACGAATCATATTTTTATGTTGCTAAGTATATGTTGGTAGTTCAAGCACAGTCAAGACTGTACTAAACATCTCTAGAGCATCAGGGGTAATTTTGTCATTTGACTGGCATAACCTACATTGCTTTGCATCATTGCATTAAGACTCATATAGAGGACATGTATTGATTGATTGCAAACTTGACTTGTGTGGTGTTGATGATCGTTTCAGATAGGTGTATGTATTTAATTTGCTTGGAGGTGAACACTTTAATTGATTTTCTTTGACTAAGAATAATTATAATTTGAATTGTTGTTCGAAAGAGATTAAATTAAATATCAATGTACCACTTTACTTGGCAACTAATTTCTAACCAATCGAAATGTTAGACCCTAGTAAGAGCTAGGGGTCTGAAGGTAGAGACTCTACATGTCTCCTCAGCTGTACTCTTTGGAAAGCTCTTGAGCAAGACAGTCTACGTCTCTCAGAGTAAGTTGTGTACTTCAATTGTACTCAGCATTAGGCACCAGTACTACTCTACTCTACTGCACAAATAAATTCGGAAGGGATGCCGACACTTAAACGTCTATATGTCTTGTTGGTATTTGTTTGATTTTTTCTTGTCATATGTGAATTTGATCTTCACAGCCTCACAGCCTCATAAGTAGTGGGATTTGGAATCCACCGTATAAGGCTGAATTGATATGGAATCTTCAATATCATAACAAAGAGAACATATTTCTTAACTTAATACTTGTCTTTGAGATAGGCATTTAATCTGGAACTCGTTTTCAACTATGTCAGTACAGAAGTATGTTTTATTTTCCAAAGCCATCGTCTTTTAAAGGATTACACGATTTCTAAACCACTTCACAGTACTCAAGCTTTTCAACGCAGAAGGATTTCTTAAGCTGTTTACCTGTTTCGACTTGACTTTTCACTCGGACATGTCTTGACTTTTTTGTCCGATTTTCTATTTTCTAAAACCTCCGCAGGTGACCACGTGGGAGAGGGAGCTTAGTTTGTTCACTCCGAGTTTAGTCAATTATCACTTTACTTATTTACAAGTCACTAAGCTTGTGATTATTTACAAGTTGATCATTCGTAATTCAGTTCTTTCATAGAGGATCTTGGTTTAACTTCTTGCTGAAGGTTTTTTGAAACTTTTAGCAAATGACACTCCCGCAAGTCTAGGGATATCCTTTTAGATTTACAAGCTCGGGGTGGGGATATTACATACTGGTATATGTTCTATATATTAGGGGGTCATCTTGTAACAAGTGACAATTTAGGGCCAACTAGTAATTACTTGGATCTATAGTTGACCTTGTAAGGAGGCCAAACTCTGTCTTTCCGCCAAGCATTTTGAGGAGGTAATCTGCTTGCATAACGCTTCCAGTGTTATGAATCTTTTCATGATGTTGCAAAGTTAGTATGGTTCTACAGCATTATGAAAAGATTGAAACTTCTTGTATCGTTTTGCTATTCGAATCACCTCCACATAATGCATGGTAAAAAGAACAGGACAATTATTTTCGGGACGGAGGTAGTAATGAATCTGATTTTTCTCCTTGATTTCTCTCGGTCCATACCCTAAACCCTAAAAAAGAAAAGTTCAGAGTTCAAAAGAACACACAAGTTCAAACCAGAGTCCGGATACACAGAAGGATACACACAAAGGATACAGAGGACCGGACCCCTCAAACCAGTACCAGCAATCAATTCAAATATCAATAGTCAATCATAATGGTTTGATACGATTATATTACTTCTTCAAAACAGAGTGAAGGATTGAGCAGTTTTCCACCAAAGAAATTACTAAACTTACTCGGCTCAAGATTGTGCATGAACAACTGTATCAAACTGGGGATATGCAGCAATAAGAAGAGGTATCGGTGAAGTTGGTCAGTGCTTCTTTCTATTGGAAGGAGCATATTTGTCGTCATTGACACAAAAATGAATCATAGCAGCTTCTTCAGCGAGGCTTTCAAATGTGGTTGACGACTAGTAAGACCAGTAGCCATTTCAACTACATAAGTCAATTCTCCATTGACCAACTCAAAAACTCGGTTTATCTCTTTTACCTGCAAAAGAGGAAGAACCAGATCAAGCTTGGACTAATGGCTATAGATATATTGCATAATACCCAAATATTGTTGCTAACCTTTCATTAAATATTGGAGGTCACAGAAAACATTAAGAAAGATACTCAAGTATAGGAGTGATCGGTACATTAAACATATCACTTATAGCATAGTGAAACTTAAACATGACGAAATTTGGATGAGTGAAGAAATTTAAAACCAAAGCAATATAATATGATCAGATGAACAAGAAGCTTTAGTCTCCAATTCCAAACTTCAGAATAACTTGCCAAGATGTCTTTGCAGACTACGGTTCTTCAGCAAGCAATATCAGGTAAGCCAATGGCAGGTAAGATTGACCAGACAGTTGGGACTAAATCATCCAACTATTAACAAACTAAACTCAGCATTTGTCTATCTTAAGCATAGAGAGATCAGAGAAATGACCGTTGCAATGCCGGTTAAACAATTCAGTCTTTAGAATTCTTCAAAATTTTATCCACTACAGGGGAAAAAAAAGAAAATAGCATTCGTGTCTCTGCAGCACTTATATTTTTTTCTACTTCAGAATGTGAAGAGTGGATGATGGCCAGGTTCTCATGTTTCCAACATCTCAACCGCAGCTCACATTATATATCTTCAATGAAGGAAAAAAGAATATATCTTCAGTCATATATGCATATCATATTACTTTTGTCATATCTTTTCATTGAACAAAATATATCTTCCACTCAATGGTCTAACATATGTTGTATTTTCCTGAAATTTATAGGAAAAAAGAGAACATGACATGCGTATCACTTCAATCAAACAGTCGGTCTCTAAGACTCTAGAGATGAGAGAGTAATACTCGCCATTGCATCGTGAAACTAGTGCATAGCTATCATAGGAACTTCCCAAAGGAACGTAAATATCTCAGCAATGGAAATACAACAAAACAAATTTTCCTCAACACAACAAATTACACTGGTATGATGGACCCCAAAGAAAACCGTGGCACTTAAGGTACCAAAGAATGCGAAGAGGAGATTGCAAATCTAAACCTGAAAGCCTTCCATGGATAAAATTCAGGTCTACTTGAGGATTAAGTTCAACTCTTCTTTCAGATTAAAGCATACACAATTAGATGTGTAGAGAGTTATGAAATTGGATAACAAATTTTTTTTATTTTGTTTTCTGATGTAAGCACTGCAGGCAGCATTCACAGGAAAATCTAGCCGAAGCAATCATATCCACTCCAAAGTCCTTGACAAATTGCATATTTCACGAGTGACGGAGAGAGTATTGTCAAGTAAGAAACCGTTATCTAACTTTTCATGTACACAATAAAACATGTCTTCCAGATTAAGGTACCTTAGCAGCATTGCCAACAAGTTCACTCTGAAGCTTCACTACTTTCTCCTCTGCATTATATGTTCCTTTCTGCAAGGAAAAAAAAGTGTGTAATTGGATTAAAAGAGTTGATAACTTGATATGAAACAGATTGAAAAGCTACTAGATAGATTTTTGTAACTTCAATTAATCAATCAAAAGCCAGATGTGAAGAAACAAAAGGGGCTTTTCTCTTATTTAGGCGTGCGTACCTGGACCTCAACAAGACCAGTGCTCTGAGCGATGACAACTTCAATGGTACCATCAGGTTTGGGTCTCCAGTAGCCGCTCTCGGCGTGCATAGGCTCTCCGGAGTCCAATTTCCATGTCTTCTGGGAATACGCAATCACGGGCTTTTCGTTCATCAAACAGTAGAATTAGAAAGAAAACAAATTCGTCAGACTGAGAAATCATTGTAGTGTATAATAACCAAAATCGGGGAATAAGGGTTCAGATGTTGTGAGAGGGATAGGGGGCTGTTTCGGGGTACCTTATTGCCGGGATGGGAGAATTGGAGCTCTTCACCGTATCGGAAGGAGTTGATGGTGGGGAAACCGCCGTCTCCTTGGCCTCTCCATGTTCCGAGTAAGTAGGATAACGGTCGCACCGCCGGGTGGACTGGCTTCTCCGGTGGTGGTGGGGAGGTGGTGCTGCTATCCATCGTCTCTTCGTCGTCGTCAACTGGAGGAGACGAGAAACGCAATGAAATCGGTACTTTTGAGGGTAAAAGACACTCTCACCTCCTCGGGTTTGACACAAAGACACTTCTACCCGCTTCCAGTTTGGGAAACGACACTTCAAAATATTAAGGAGAAGAACAAGAATGAAGTTACATTTACAGTTCTGGGGTCTATTTGTAATAATCAGAAACATAGGGCCTTAGCAGAATTACACTTAAGTCTTTGTACCGTTGTGCAACGGTAATGACACCAACTGTACTAACCATGGTTCAGCAGCATAACCATGATTAAGTCCTTCCTATATATTCACTGTATTAGGATGATTAGGGTTTTATGATGAATGAATCGGTTTATCTCCATGAAAGCTTCTCTTCATCTTCCTCATCTTTCACGATGAGTTTTATCATTTAATTCATTATCTTTACATGGTATCAGAGCCTTCCGATTCGGCTCCTGTTCATTCATCGATGGCTCTCACTCCGGCAAACGCCGTTCCCTCTTCCAATCCTCTGTATCTGGTTTCCAATATAAATAGTCTCATGCCCTTCAAATTAGACGGTTCTAATTACATTCTCTGGAAACATCAACTCACTGCTATCCTTCGCACACATAACCTCTTTGGTTATCTCGATGGTTCCACCGTCACTCCACCGCAGCTCCTTCCTCCCACGGTGGCCGGCGAGGAGGCGCAACCTAATCCGGCATTCACTCTCTGGCTCACTCAAGATCAGGCAATTCTTACTCTTATCAATGCCACCCTCACATCGGAGGCCCTTACTAAGGTTATCGGTCATAACTCTTCTAGATCTGCATGGTTAGCCCTAGAACGCAGATATGCTTCTCTAACTCGATCCAATGTTTTGCAATTGAAATCTGAACTTCAATCGATTAAAAAGGTATCTGACAGTATTGATTTATATTTTCAAAAACTTCGCACTATTAGAAACAAACTTGATGCTTCGCTTGCTCACACTTCCGATGAAGATATGCTTTTGTTCACCTTGAATGGCTTACCTCAAGAATACAACCCTTTTCGTTCCTCTTTTCGCCTTCACTCTCAACCTATCTCTTTTGAAGACTTACATGTTTTACTCAAATCTGAAGAACAGATGCTTGATAGTCAAATGATTTCAAACCTACTGCCTTTATTAGTCAATCCCAATCCTCTACTAGTTTTCAGAATCCCTCTGCTAATTTCTCTACTCGCGGTCGTGGTCGTGGTCGTCATAACTCCTATGGCGGTCGTTCTGGTTCTAATCGGGGTGGTGGCCGATCTTATGGTGGCTATGGGCGTACTGATGATGGTTTTGACCAGTCTAGGGGTCGTGGTAACTCTAGCTATCGAGGTGGTGGTTATTCTCGAGGCAGAGGCAACCAGACTCCTCAAAACCCTAGAGGGTATAACTCTGCAAATCCTGTAACTTGCTAAATTTGTGGTGTTAACTATCATACTGCTTTAGAATGCTGGCACCGTATGGATTACTCATACCAAGGCAAGCCACCTCCATCACAACTATCTGCCTTGAATGCTTCTACTAGTAACCATTCCTCTGCTGCAAGTCAAGATTTCTGGATCTCAGACACAGGTGCCACAAATCACATGACATCCAATTTCAACAATTTATCTCTTGCTGAACCCTACAATGGATATGATCAAGTTACAATTAGAAATGGTCAAACTCTGCCTATAAATCACTCTAGTATGGCATATCTTACTACTTCATCTTCTCAATTTAGTTTATCTAATACTCTTCATGTACCTAGTTTATCATCAAATCTGTTATATGTGCATAAATTATGTGTTTATCTGTCAATTTGTTTTTGATGCTAAGTCCTTTTATATTCAGGACTTGGCTACGGGCATAATCATGTACAAGGGTCAGAGTGAAAATGGGTTATACCCAATTCACTCACAGTCTGTTAAGTTTAATCAACCTCAAGTTCTGTTGGGTCAGAAAGTTGCAGATCCTTTATGGCATAGCCGTCTCGGCCACCCAGCCAATGATATTATATCTAAAGCTCTCAAAACCTCCTTTTCTTTCAGTAATTGTTCTTCTGTTTGTCAGTCATGTATGTCTGGTAAAATGTCAAGACTTCCATATAATGCATCTCAAACTGTTATTTCTACTCCACTTCAGTTAATTCATAGTGATGTTTGGGGTCCAGCTGCAACAAATTCCTATCATGGATATAAATTTTATGTGCTTTTTATAAATTCTTTCTCCAGATACACTTGGATCTTTCCTTTATGTCATAAATCTGAAGTTCCATCTGTTTTTCACCAGTTCAAATTACAAATTGAAAAAGCTCTGAATCATAGTATTAAAATCCTAACAAGTGATGGTGGTGGAGAATACATGTCATTTGTGTTTGAAAAATACCTTTCCGATTCTGGTATAACACACCAAAAGTCTTGTCCACACACTCCACAACAAAATGGAGTTGCAGAAAGAAAACATAGACATATTACAGAAACTGCTATTACTCTTCTTCAACATGCTTCTCTACCTAATTGGTTCTGGTTTCATGCTTTGAAACTGCAGTTTTCTTGATAAATAGAATGGCTAGTAAAGTAACAAATTATGTATCTCCATGTGAACTTTTATTTGGCACAAAACCTGATTATAGTGGCTTAAGAGTTTTTGGTTGTGCATGTTATCTCAATCTAAGAGCTTATATGCATTCCAAACTTGATCCTAAGACTGTACAATGTGTTTTTATGGGATATGCAACAAATTACAAAGGATACTTATGCTATGATAAAAATGCCAAGAAATTTTATATCAGCAGAGATGTTATATTTGATGAGAACAAGTTTCCTTATGCTGAAGTTCAAACTCAAAAAGATCACATTACTGCTCCTCATACTCCAACTCATAATCTCTTTGATTTTACAGGTTCTGCAGAAAATGCATTTCCAAATGCTCCTTTGTCTAATTCTGGTTCTTCCAGTGACCACTTGGAGGCTCCAGTGACTGGCTCTGAGTCTCAGATCAGCAGTGAGGATAGCCACTCAGAAGATACTACACAAGATACTAAACTGATCTCTCCTCCTGTTGGTGCTGAGCCAGAGCAACAAAACACTGAGCAGCAAACAGTGACCACTTCTAGACACCATATGCAGACAAGAAGTAAGTCAGGTATCAGTAATAAAAAGATTGGATTTTCTGCTTCTACTTCCTCTTCTTTACTTTCTGAACCTACTTGCTTCACTGAGGTTCAAAAACACTCTCAGTGGCTTAATGCTACGACTGAAGAGATTAAGAGCCTCGGAAATCAAAACACATGGACTTTGGTGGCTCCTCCACCCTTTGCAAATATAGTAGGAAACAAATGGGTCTATAAAATTAAACACAACCGAGATGGTACTGTTTCTAGATACAAAGCTAGACTTGTTGCAAAAGGTTTTCATCAAACACCTGGATTGGATTTTGATGAAACTTTTAGTCCTGTTATTCAACACTCAACTGTTAGAATAATCTTAGCCTTAGCCACTACTTTTAACTGGCCTTTACAGCAGCTAGATGTCAAAAATGCTTTCTTACATGGAAATCTCAAAGAAACTGTTTACATGTCACAACCCCAAGGATTTATTGACCCTAAGTTTCCTCATTATATTTCAAATTAAACAAGTCCATATATAGACTTAAACAAGCTCCCAGAGCTTGGTTTGAGTGCTTTACTTCACATTTATTTTCTCTGGGTTTCATGACTTCTAGAGCTGATCCATCTTTATTCATCACACATTCTGGATCTAAAATTACTGTTCTTCTGCTCGTTGTTGATGATGTGATAGTAACTGGAAATGACACTGCTTTTATATCAAACTTTGTTCATCAATTGAAAAAAAAAAGTTTGATATGAAAAAGTTTGGTTCTTTGACATACTTTCTGGGTTTGCAAATCAAAAGAGACAGTGCTGGTATCTTTATACATCAGACAAAATACATTGAAGATCTTTTGACAAGATTTAATATGGCTACATGTAAGCCTTGTCCTACCCCTCTTGGTGCTGGTATTAAGTATCACAGCACAGATGGAACTTTTACTTCCAGATGGCACTATATATAGGCAACTGCTTGGTGGTTTGCAGTATCTAACCTTCTCTAGACCAGACATTGCTTTTGCTGTAAACCACCTCTGCCAGTTTATGCATTCACCCTCTGATGTTCATCTTTCTGGTGCTAAGAGAATACTGAGATATTTGCAGGGTACTAAGCATCATGGTTTGTATTATCAAAAAGGGCATCTTCCTATCCAAGCCTTTCCTGATGCAGACTGGGCAGGAAATCCCTCTGATAGAAGAAGTACTTCTGTCTATGTAGTCTTCATTGGACCAAACCCAATTCATTGGGCATCAAAGAAGCAGTCAACTATGGCTAGATCCTCAACTGAGGCAGAGTATAGAGCTCTTGCCTCTACTGCTGCTGAAGTTAGCTGGATCCAATATCTGTTTAATGATCTGAGAATTCCCATTTTCATTCAACCCTTACTTTGGTGTAATAATCAGTCAGCAATTGCTATGACTGCGAATCCAATCTTTCATGCTCGTATGAAGCATATAGAAGTGGATTACCACTTTGTTAGAGAAAAAGCACTAAGACAAGAAATTTGTGTCTCTTTTGTTTCAGGTTCTGAGCAGCTAGCTGACATACTGACAAAAGGACTCTCCATTGCTGATTTCAATCATCTCAAAGACAAGCTCATGGTGAGATCTCCCCCATAAGCTTGAGGAGGCGTATTAAGGAGAAGAACAAGAATGACGTTACATTTACAGTTCTGGGGTCTATTTGTAATAATCAAAAACATAAGGCCTTAGCAGAATTACACTTAAGTCTTTGTACCGTTGTGCAACGGTAATGACACCAGCTGTACTAACCATGGTTTAGCAGCATAACCATGGTTAAGTCCTTCCTATATATTCACTGTATTAGGATGATTAGGGTTTTATGATGAATGAATCGGTTTATCTCCATGAAAGCTTCTCTTCATCTTCCTCAACTTTCACGATGAGTTTTATCATTTAATTCATTATCTTTACACAAAAATGGTTTCCGAAAACTATTCAGACTAGCAGCGGCTGGGTCGGGTTTGGGTCGGCCTTTATCAGTCCGGCTATTTTGTAATCATGGCACACAAGCCCGTTCCGGATTTCGTGCCTTCATATGAAGCCGAGGCCCAACACAAAGCCCTAACGTAGCCACAAGATTTCATCAACTAACCATAAATAGGTAATACCGAGGTAGAAATGCAGCCAGGTGGTGCAATAGCACTCACCTCTCACTAGAAACCCAGTTTTCTTTCTCAGAAACCCGTTTTCTCTTACCTCACCTGCCGGAATTTGTTTTTACCCATCAATCTACATATATCGTGGAGTTACGCAGAGATTCCGGGTCTAAAATGGCTCAGAAACTAGAGCTCGATCTAGATGACGACCCTGAAACGATCTGTTAAGTTTTGACTTGACATCATTTTTGGCAATAACTTTGGACTTTTTTTGCTGGGCGGTGATTTAATTCATGGCTTGGGGCAAAGTTCCTTTTTTGCTTTGTTTCCAAATAAGGCTTGTGAGCCACTGACCACCGCCATACACATGGTTATTTAAAGGCATGCATGGTTTTGGTTTACAAAAAACAACACACACAGTAAAGCCGTTTGAGAGTATTATTGTATTATTTTGAGAGCTTTGTGCGTGAGTGTTCGGGTGGGTGTTTCGGGTTGCCGTCGTGGCCGTTCTGGTCACGGCGACGTGCATTGTAATCGGGTTCTCTTCTCAATAAAATATCTGGTTCTGGTCGTGGATTAGCTAGCGGGTTCGTTACGAATTCGTTAGTGAACCACGTTAAATATTTGTCTCGTTCTTGTTTTGCTTTCGTCGTTCTTGCTCGAATACCCACACGTTACAACAAACTGGTAACGGAGCTCTGAAACAGGAGTTTTGTTATAACACGATCAATCAATTGTGCAGATCCACTCTGATAGGAAAGCTATATAGCCAGAAAGAAGTATGGAAAAATACCATGAAGAAAATGGTCCTAGGTATTTGGAGATTGAAAGAAGATGTTCAAGTGGATTCTCATGTGAAGGAATGGAGTATAGGAAACAGCATAACCAAAACACACTCGATATTAGATGAAAATGATGCCTCAGCCACATCTACATTGTTTAATTTTCTTACAAATTATTTAAATCTCATTTTGCAGTTTCAAGCGTAACCAAAACTTCGATATTAGAGGTTGCCACAACACTCGCTTGCTAAATCACGCCCAAGAAGATAGGTTGTTTTTGCTCCTAGCCTCGCAGATCCTCCCCTTCTATTTTATTTATTAGTATTGGCTTTCAGGCTCCCATTCCTTTTTGTACGTCTCTTTTAGGGGATATGTCCCCTGGACCTTCATATTGTTAGAACTTTATTTTCTCTTACTTAGGACACCATTTCGTTGCAGGTGAAAAATATGTGCAGGAGTTGTCCGTCCTTAAGAAAGACACAAACCATTTCCCGTGCTCTAATAGATGAACTAAAAAAATGTTTAACCATGATCTGATGGATAATCCGAGTCCGGCAAAATTCGAATTGAATCCGGTCCAATCCGAAATCTTGTGGATCAGATTTGGATCTAGATTGGTCTGATCCAAATCCGATATGTTGCCATCCATAGCCCCTCCATGGTGGATGGTTGGAGATGTTCTTACAAGGTATTTCATGCACAATTCTTGACTAAATCAAACCTAAAATAAGAAACTTGTTCCAAAGTAAATGTTTGGGGATGTTCCAGCAGTTGAAACATAAATCAACAGTTGTCCAGATTCCAGACAAGGATTATACCAACCAGCAACCCATTTATTTCTCAAAATGTCATTACACAAAATCTCTTCTCTTACCAGTAAAAACAATTAGGAGTACTTGTGTAACCTCTTTCTTTCCAATCATACTTCCCTGTAGTCTAATCGTTCTATCACTTACATGTATATGGGCTTCCATAGCCAACCCAACAACAAAAAGAAAACTGTAACTTTTTCTAATCTCCTTCGCTCTGGAGAAGATCAGGTCAATGTCGAAGAGACTGCCAAGGCGACAAGAAACCCCAAGAAAGCGCCGGCTACTACTTCAACCTCAGTGTGGCCGACAGATTCTTTCAGCAACACCACACTACTATCTTCTGATTCTCCTCGAACATCATCATCATATCCTAAACCTGAGGGCATTCCAATCTGAGTCCTTGTCTTGTTAGATCTAGTTATTAGCTTTGTGCCGGCAGTAGTAGTAAGGTTGCTGCTGCTTGAAAAACTTGCTTCCTCATCCACGGACAGAGGCTCTAAGCTCGCTGGACTAGAAGAAGAAGATGATTCTATACGCCGAGCATTTACCACCGGTTCGTCATCAACAGCAATTTCTGATGGAAAAGGATGACGCCGGAAGAGCGTCTTGTTTAATGCTTTGGCATGGATTCCAACCTCTCTTCTTACTCCCTGAAAAAGCATTATTAATATTCAGAGTCGGAGGAATGTAAACATACAGCGATGCATCATCGGTCCACATGTGTACAGGCCTATATGGTTATGATTTATGAATATACAGATCTTCTTGGACATGGCCAGTTCAAGAGCCTAGACTCCTTCCAATCCTCAGCACGTGGATTACAGAAATGGAGATTTTTTGGTGGTCAACTCGGTTGGAGGCTTTACAAAAATCTCCATGTCTTTTGGAAACACGGAGATTCTCGGTTGTATGCAATGTCGTAAAATGTAGTTAAAATATTGACCGATACATTCCATGAGTATGTGAACAATAATAATAAACTAGAACGGTCACACAAGTAAAGAACATTGAATTGACACAACTTCACCTCCAGGAAACAGTGAACTGTTTTTCCTACTTTCCTCTATATACAGATTGAACAACGTGCAATCTAAATACGCAAACAGGAGAGCATAAAATGAGAATATAAGGCAAAAGAAGAATCACAACACGTACATACCTGAGCATCGTACATGGTAATGCCAGCATAAATAACTGCTAAGCCAAAGATTGGATCGGAGAAACCCCTGCAGCCAGATTAAAAATAATGTAAAAGGTTTCTGGGTATATACATCAAGAAAACACACCCGAAAGATACATGCTTTAAGATTTTAACCATCCCTCTAGAGGAAGACATTAAGAGACGATTGACGATTCTTAAGCTAGGAAAGGGAAAAGATATGAGAGACATAATCATGGCCATGAAGGTAAGAAATTATAATGATTTATCTTACACCATGGTTGGTTATGAAACAGAAGAGAAGAAAAATGAAGTAATAATCATGTTTTCCCCAACCTTTTGTTTTCGCTTTGGTAACCCCAATACAAACCAAGTGTAAGCATCCAAAAAAAGAGAGAGCAGAGTAGAATTTGAACATGTAACTCACCTTTCAAGACCCAGAGCTGTTGTGGCAGCCACAGTTGTCTGTTGCCAACAAAAAATTGAAGCATCAGTAATCATCAGCCAAGTATATTATAATCAACAACCAGAAAACTGACTCTAGGGAAACGAATAAAATGTTGGAGTAAATTAAATTACAGAGGAATGTGAAGATGGGAAGCCTCCAGACTGAAAGACATCCTTAAGATTGAAACTCCTTTTGCTTCCAATAGCCGAAGCGAAAGGCTTTGAGATCTGCCCTATGGCCGCAGAAACGACGGCTGCAACCAAAACCTACATACATTTCGGGAACAACACCACCACCATTATGAAATAGACAAAAATTATTTTCAATGTAACCTTAAATAATACTCCAAAGATATTACTACCACTTTGGATGAAACAGTCAGTGGAAGAATTCATCCAACAGCTAGAAATAAACCCCTAAATCCCAAAACATGAAATAAGCACCCCCAGTTAGTTATGCAAATCCACCCCTCCTGCCATTGATATCATCTCTTTGTTGATTTCGATGTCAACTGATTAAAATATACAATTATTATTAGCACCCTTCTTTCTGTGTTGCCAGTAACTGATTCTCACCATTTTCAACAACAACACACCCCGAAACAAGATGCTAATAATCAATTCCATAAAACAGGGACAAGAAATCAATCAATCAACAGAAGAATAAATAAAACCCTAATAACCCCCCCGCCCAAAAAACAAAAAATGAAATAAGCCGCCATCAACTCCACCTACCTACCTACCTACCCCCAATCGCTATTCTTTTTCCGAAACGAGAGAGAGACTCGGCGGTGAGGCGTACCTTGTTGTGGATGATTTCACCGATGTCGCCAATTCCAGCAGCACGAATACTTAAGAATCTTTTCGATGAAGACGGAGGAGGAGATAAAGTCGGAAGCCGGTAATGGGCGGTGCCTGGAACAGAGAGTGGCGGTGGTCTTCTTCTTCTACTACTAATACTTGTATGAGAGGAGGGGAGCAGAGAATTGGAAAGACCTTGGACTACTGTCATGTTGCTTCTTCTTCACGAGTCCCGTTGACTCCCCTTGTGGCTTCCGTTCGTTTTGTATCTCAAATTCTGACTACTTTTATTATTCCGGTAATTAATTAATTATAGTAATGTCATCAATTGATGTCATAAATGGATATACCCATTTACGTGTCTACTTCTTTTGGCTGCATAATTATTCATTAAAAATGGAAAACAGTGTGAGTTGGCAATTTGGAGGCAAAGTTTTACAGCCCCCCGGACCTACCATTCAACCGGGTGAGCGGGTTGGTTTAAGGTTAATTGCTCTCACCGGTAGTTCAACTTCAACGGGTAGATCTGCATCTTAATAACTACCACTCCGTTTCTTCTCTTTCTCCTCCTATTGACTTTTTCACTCGTAGTTGGGTCACTTTGACACGGCAATTTGGATGGCAAAACGATATAATTTTTTGATAAATTTTCCGTGGCATTATAGAGTAACACTTATTCTACAACATCATGAAAGAATTGTCAAAAAATTACTTCGTTTTGCTATCCAAAACACCGGGTCAAAGTGACCCAGTGAATAGTGGTAAAAGTGAAAAGGGGGAGAAAGAGAAGAAACAGAGTGGTAGCTCAGTGCCCTAATTACACGACTAAACGGCTAGTTCTATATACACATTCAACAGATAGTCTGATACATCATTTTTTTTTTATATCGTGAGAACCCGTAGCCACTACTTTTCAGGTACGCCTGAGTAAACTACCGCTCTAGTACAATAGCCTACAAACCACACTAGAGAAGTAAACCAGCTTGAGAAAATCCGGACTGGCTGTCCTTGGGTTGCCCCTAAATTTGAACTCAAGGCGTCAAGGCAAATGTCCAAAATTTTAAGAATGCTCACTCGAACAACTCAACTACATCCCGAAGGGTTAGTCAGATACATCATTGAATAGGTATCATGGAGTCAGACTAAACAGCTGGTTCTGTTACTAGACATAATTACATATTCAATAGATACATCATTGACAGGGCCGTCTCTACGTATTCGGGGACCTCAGGCGAGTTTCTCATTTGAGGCCCTCTTATTTAACGCTCCTATATGTTATGCTGTTCATTCAACATGCATGTTAATGAATTATGATATTTATGTGATGCATGATATATTATCGATTCTCTATATTTTAGCAATTCTCTTATTTATGATACAATTGTGTACGCTTAATGTTGTTTCCACGTAGTTTGTAATTAATTATTAAAAGTCATTTTTGCTAGTTAAATTTTCCCCCAGCTGTGATGGAAGTTTTGTGTCTTAGTAAGATCCTAACTCGTTAAAAGTTGTTTGATGTATGGAAATATCATGTATTTATTACGTACCTCAAAAAAAAATCAATGAGTAAATATGACAATATTAGTAATATTGGACTTATAAAACCTCCTCAAAATATGCACAAAAATTCCCCTTAGAAAATATATGCACAAAATTAAGTTATTCATAACCAAAAAAATACATTTCAAGATACCCCCGAATTTTCATAGAAATTATGAGGCCCTCCCTAATGAGGGGGGCCCTAGGCAAGGATGAACTTGGCCTTATGGTAGAGACGGCCATGATCATTGAATAGATATCATGGTTTCAGACTAAACTTTACTATACATATTCAACAGATACATCATTGGACAAGTATCATGGTGTCAAAGGGCGGGCTAGCATGGGGATCGGGCTAGTTGGAGAGCCGAGCTTGGAGGAGGGCTGGAAGGGGAAGGTGTAGGGTCGGGCTATTAGGGGAGGAAAGTGATCCGGATTGGTTAGGGGGTTTTCGCTTGGGTTCGAGGCCGGGAGGGGGCTGGGCCGGTCCGGATTAAACTGCTATATTGGAGGGTATTTTAGGGGGTCGGGCTAGCCCGGAGGGGGCCGTCCGGGGCAGGATTTTGGGGGAGGAATCCGACCCGGCCCGGTTTCGGGGCCGGACTGGTGGGCTAGGGTAGTAGGGGGCGGTCTGGTCCGGTTGGGGGCCGGGCTGGACCGGTTTTGTCCCAGGGCTGGCCCTCTTGACACCATAAGATAGGTAACTAAACTGTTGTTGTACAAACAATTTAAGTTCTGCAACAGAAGTGAACCCAACTACACCTGTTTGCCTGCTTTTCTTCTGCTTGCTTTGCTACTGAAAACAGGAGAAAAAACTGAATTCCCTGCACAACTATTTGCAGAACACCCAAAATCCTATTCTTTACATCACTGCAAGAGATTGACACTAATACCACTACTATGTGTAACAATACTTCCTTCTCATTGAAATATTATAACTTCAAACCATATATATAGAGAGAGAGCCACAGAGCAAGCAGAAATAAAATCCCATCTTTCCCTTTATACTACAACATCTTCTTCTTCTTCTTCCCCTCTCTGTGTACAACATAAAAGAACTCCAGAAAATTTCTGAAACGTATAATACCACCAAACGTAATCAAAATTCCTAAAAGTACTCGAAATCAACGTATGCAGCAGATTCATTAGAACTCGGCTTGGCTTTATCAGCTCCAATCTCAGCCATCTTCTTATCCGCGTGACCCGTTTCTTTACTAGCAAACTGCGTAAAATCCACCGGATCGGGTATATGCGGCGGCATTGCACTCCTCACCAGCGCCCAGTTCACGCCCTCAAAAAACGGATGCTGCTTTATCTCCGTCGCGCCTCTCTTATACGCGATCCTCTTATGTGGTTCCTTCACCAACAATCCCCTTATAAGGTCACGAGCCATGAAGCTTACTTGGGGCGTTTCAGGGAACCTCAGCGGCTGACCAACCACATTGAACAGCGTAGCTCTGTTACCTGACCCTTTAAAAGGGGTTGTACCGTGCAACAACTCGTACAAGAAAATCCCAAATGTCCACCAATCCACCGCGCTACCATGACCCTCTCCGCGGATGATCTCTGGGGCTAGGTACTCGTGGGTCCCGACGAAAGACATTGAGCGGACGTTGGTGGGCTCCGCCATTAGTTCAGGGAGAGACCCGCCGGCGAAGAGTCCGAAATCGGATTTTGATTTGCGATTCTTCTTCATGGGGAGAATGCGTGGGAGGAAACTTGAGGGCTGGATGCAACCGTGGACGGCGTATTCTTCGCCCAAAATGCTACCGGTGGTGGTGCCGCCGCCGCCGTTGGCGTTAGCGGCGTGTGCGGATGAGGATTTGACAAGTGTCGGGCTGACGGAGCAACGAAGCGATAGGTCAAAGTCAGAGAGCATGATATGACCCTCGTCGCGTACTAGCACGTTTTCTGGCTTCAGATCTCTGTAGACAATGCCAAGCATGTGTAGATATTCTAGTGCCAACAACACCTCAGATGCATAAAACCTGGGGGAATCAAAGGGAGGAAGCAAAAACATATACATATCAGAACTCAGAACTACTATCAGGGATTGCATGAGAAAAGCATTGCCTGCTAATATAAGAAACTTTTCTAGGAAAACCTCAAATGTCACAGTTGCCACGCTTAGAATCATTCGCGCACTTAGCAAGAAATCATGGTAATAGGCATCATATATTGATAGCAAGAACACGCTAAATGGGGTCTCTCCGGTGTAAGTAACTATCATCTTCATCCCATTATTAACAACAAACGTGAAAATATATAGTAGTACTCCACTATTTGATTTAGATAAACTACTTCATGAAGACCATCTAGAGAAGTATATGTATGATAATACTAAGGGCTAGTTTCGGAATGTTGTGGCGGTGCTAGAAGCTGCAGTGTGAGAATCACTGTGGAAAAGCGGTTATGAATTTTAGTTAAAATATTGTTTGGTAATTATTATGTGAAAGCTACGGTGAGATATTGACATAGTAATTTCATGTTTGGTAAAATCAACTATGAACGTGCTGTGAGAAGGTAAAATGACAAAAATATATTATATGTATCAGTTTCATAAAGATAAATATTGAGATTTTTCAAATTTGTAAGGTTAACATTGGTTGCAGATAAATTAACCAAAAGTACTTTCCGGAAAAGCAACTTCCCCCTTGCTTCCTGAAAGCTGTTGTGAGACAGCATAAACTGTCCAAAATATCAAAAAAAAAAAAAAAAAAAAAAAAAAAAAAAAAAAAAAATTACCAAACACACTAAAACTGCTTCTGCTGTCGGAAAGCAGTTGTGCGGGCAGCAGAAGCATTCCCAAACTGGCCATAAGACTACTCTTTCCATCATTCAGAAGCAAAAGAATTATCCATCCGAGTCTTTATTCTTTTATACATGGTAGTTACACTGACAACATTCTCGAACAACTTATCATTCTCTCATATACTCAAATCAGAACAAGTAGAGAACAACCAGAGATAATCAAAACCAGAACATAATCAAAACCAGAACATAAAAGACATAAAGTAAGATAGGTACGAATTTTGAGTTTGTATAAGATGAAAAGCAGATGAACTGACCTAGCAGCTTCCTCTGTGAAGTGCTTGTTCGGCTGTTTTTGTCGAAGAGTATGAAGATTACCTCCGCTGCAGAACTCCATAACCAAGCAATAAAACTTCTCCGTCTCAAAATATGTATACAAAGTCGGCAAAAAAGGGTGATCAAGAAGACCAAGGATCTCTCTCTCTGTTTGAGCTCGCAGAAGCTTGTTTCTGCTCGCAAGAGACCCTTTGTCCATGACTTTCATAGCAAAGTAAGTATCGGTTCCTCTAAGCTCAACAAGATACACACTTCCAATGTCTCCATATCCAAGCCTCTTGAGGAGTCTAAAGTGGGTGAGACCAAGAGGAGGATCTCTAGCAGCAACCAAATGAATGGCATCCCATCTACCATGACCACCAGTATGAGGCTTAAGTGACGCAGTTGAGCTCTCTAAGCTGTCACTACGGCTGTTATTGCCACTTCCTCTTCCAAGATGACTACCTTTGCCATCACTTGCCTTTGCATTTGATGTTGGGAGTTCTGAACGTGCTCCAGTTTTGGGACTTGGCATTGGACATGGGTTAGTTAAATTTCCAGGCCTAGAAATCGGACTAAGATCATCGGCCGCCCCCGTCTGACTTTGTAATGAAGATGCATTGGAATCATAGTTTGGGTCGATTTTCAAATGGGAATCCTTCTTACCACGTTCAGAGGGCAAGTTATGTGCTGAATTGACTCTACTGTCTACTGTTTGATCTACATGGCGGTTGTCATCTGGATGGTTAGAGGTTGAACTGGCATTATTCTTTGCATCCATTTTTCTATGCTCACAAGGTCATTCTGATAAGGTAGTTTGTCTGCATCAAGAGGAAAACATGGAGATTTAGATAATGTAGTATGAAATAGCGCTGTTTATGTATTAATGTTATATGAAAATACGGAGAAAGCCCAAAATAACTACATACAAATTGGAATCCACATTCCATAGTCATAAGGAGAAGAAATAAAGGCCATTACTATAATGGCAACACATAATGAATGCAAGAAAATGACCAGCACTTTATCAAAAAGTACTAAATAGCTAGGACATTTAACCAACAAGCAATGTTGCCTAACCTTAGGCAGCAGTCCAGTGACTGCAAATCCCACCATTTCTTTTTTATTTATTTATTTTGAAATGGTCACAAACATGCGAGCAAACATGTGCATTCCCTGCTAGGAGAAACTAATCAAACTATGTACCTTCAGTATCCTAAGATCGTGTAAAGTATATATCATTTGGCTCAAAGAATTGAGGCATCAATGAGTTGAAGGTTTTCATGCCTCCGTGCCTAACTGCACATGATTGGGAGGAATAATGAAGTCTGCGTGCTAGTGGAACGTGAAAGGTAGGGCTCAGTAGATTTTGTTAATGGACAAGTCTTGTGCTGCCCTAGCAGTTATACCACTGCCAACAGTGGTCATTTGAAGACTAAATTCAAGAGAACTCAAGGTTAGCGAACTTCCAGCATTCAAAGACTGTGGCCGATTAGAAGAGTCACTATATTGCAAGAGTTTGTTATCAATCAAATACTGGAAGCAAGAAGAAGAAAGAAGAGAACCAAATTTCCAACATCCAGCAAAGGCTTAGAATAGGAGAAAAAATACACAAACAGAAGAAGACTAAAGAACCCACCCTGCAACAAACACAAAGATCACAAGCCTTGATTTTGCGGAAAGAATATTCAACATCTGCTCTATGAGTGTTCCGTAGAGGAAGATTCTCAATATACCGAACCATTTGTAATTTTAATGATTACAAGAATCACATCCACAGAATAGATAACATAGAGATGTTTGAATACGGAGCAATCAAAGTGCAAAACCATCATCTGGAAAAAAAAAATGCTACAACTTCAATAAGCTAAACAAAACCATGATAATGAAGCATTTACAAAAGCATTGGAAACTTGATTATCAAGAAAACCATGAAATTATACAAAACTAGAACAGCATTCCTGCGAAAGGAATGATGCATGCTCCACAAGCACATCTCCATCCATATGGTTGGATTTGTTCTGTTGTCATTCTAAGGATTAATCACAGGAGTTTCTTTTTCCAGTCCTAGCTTATTAATGTATCGCCAATTATACAAAGTCATCAACTAAAAGAGATTTACAATGGGAAAAACAAAGGCAATGGCGATATCATTAGCTTCCATCATCAATTGGGGAAAACAAGAATTACCCAAATGCATGCAATTCAATAATTTCAACAACATCAACATTTAGGGGTAAACAGACCAAAACCCAGAACAAGCATTGATGGGGTGAATACGAACTTACATTGTAGGGCTTCAAAACACAAACACCATTTTTCCTAATTCATCATCTCTCTTGGTGCTGAATAGTGTATGATCTAACAATTGAAGGAGAGAAACATGGAGGCGAATTCGAAAACGAGGGGTAATAATGGATTGAACCCATTTCAAGAAGATTGAAATGATTGATGGGTTGACATGTGTTTGAAGGGAGAAAAGAGTGGAGAGGAGGAGAGAGGAGGGATGATGTGGAAGATCCATGGAATGTTTTTTATATATCGATGGATGGATCAATGATTCACTAGTCACAGGGGGGAGTAGAAAATTGTGCAGACGACGACGTGGAGAGAGGAAAGGGGATGGGGAGGAATCGGTCGATGCTCGTCGATTGAGGAAGACGAGCGGATCGCCGTTAAATCCTCGGCTTCAATTTCGCCAATATAATGAAACACAGACGCACAGAGTTTTATCTTGTGCCCACGTCTTTACAATTTCAAGTTTCTTTACTTAATTTAAGCTTTGTTGATGTCAATTACTAGTACTGAATGATTTATAAAAATATCTATTTGGTCCTCGCACTTCTGTCCAATTCCAACACACGTAATATTTTTATTTATTTTTACCTCAAAACATAAAAATTGTACAATACTGACTGTAAAGTGTAAATGATTCGGTCAGGTTCCCTTTTCACCGAAATATAAACAAACATGTGGTTTTCAGGGAAAAATAGAACATAAACTGCACAGTTTACAAACGGCTTTGTTCGATTATGTTAGCCAACTAGGGGGTTCGGTTTCAATTCAAACCACTTTATACTAGATAATGAAAATTTACACCTGGACATTTCCAAATGTATAGACCTAATCAAGTAGCACGTTAGGTCGGTTTAACTTGCACCCCTAGAGTAGGTCAGGGGCAGAGGCAGCACATGCCCGGGTAACGTACGTGCCCCACCCCTGTTGTAGAAAACTAGAATTTTACAAAAATAAATGTACAATTTTGCCTTAGGTCAAACTACAAAAGGCCCTACCCCTTTTGAATACTACAAAAATGCCCTACCCGATTTGAAGTCCTCCATCTGATGAGTACTGTGAGCCAGAAGTCTAATGCTATGAACAACTGGGAACCAAACCAAAAACGGGACAGTGAAGTAGAGAACCAAAAAGAGGGCTTGTCCATGCGCTTCCTTAACTGCCTCTCTAGGAACTTTGCTAACAAAACAAAAGCCAAACCTTGTTGCTAACCTTGAATTCTAGACACAACTAGGCTCACACACTTGCAAAAATATATAAAGCTGCCAGATAACCAATAAATGTATGAACATTGTTCAACTCATAATGAGCACCAGATTTTTATCATTATCGCTATTCCCTGGGCTTCTGGTTTCCGAGGCGAGTCTAGACAAGACATTGTTCAAGAACCTTTTTATCTTTATTTCCACGAATTTGTTAAAAAGTGACTTGCGAGAACACTGGAGTGCCCCAGCTTGTGTCAATGTGGCACTTCAGTACTGGTATGAAGTTGAATAACGGTTATTGGACAATGTTTTGAGCTGGAAGGAAGTGTCTCGGTGTCCTAAAAATTGACAAATCAATGAGAACACACCAAAAGGTACATTAGCAATGCCCCGCGCAAAGCCCCAACTGGCAAGAGGATGGGGGCGGGGGCTATTGCTTCTAATAGCCAGACACTAATCATTTTGGGGCATAGAAATCACCAAAGTAGATTTTTCCTCTCCCAACACTTTTCTATGTTTTTAATTTCAGGAATAATAGGTTGGAACCTTCTAGAAGAAAATTAGTTATCTACAAAAGTCAAAGTAATCGGTTGGAGATTAATTAAATAAGAGTAATTTGACTAATGCAAACAGGTTTTTATATAGGAGCGTTTAGGAATATGCATTCTTTTTTCAAAATAGAAGAGAATAAATGCATATAAAATTTATTTAATAGAACATTGAAGTCACGTACACTAAGTCTCAGGTCACAAAAAGTCAACTCAATTTTGAGAAAATAATCTACAAATGAGCCCGGGAGATTTCCTGTAATCCATCGCACAGTAGGTCTCCGGCGATAAGGTTGTGGTACTTATTTGATAATTCTGCGCTCTCAATCAACAAGTTTGAAATATTGTCGTTCAACTTTGGTTTATGTTAACTGTATCCAGCATAAGTAACATTTTGCAATGGTAGACGAAGACTGCCTCAGTCCTAGTAATGCACAACTATAGCAAACCGATGTTGCCCTCAAAGAAGCAGAAGATTCACAGATTCACAGCTATACGCATAAAAAATCAAAAAGCGACATCAGTTCAGACAACCAGGAACAAAATTTAAGTCATCAACACCATCCACAGACCTCTATTGTTTGCCCAAAAATACAGCAAATGTTGAATGAGTAACGATCTCAACATCTTCGGCAGACTACTCCTGAGAGAACATGTCAATAAAACACTAATCTGAAAACATTATGGTCCAGGACCATTGTCAAGTAACAGAAGAAACAAAGCAAAAGTCAACCCCTCCTTTCTAAGAATGAAGTCTTCACTGCTGCTGCTGCTGCTCTTGCACTTCAGTTTCAACTTTCCCTTCCCCTTCTGCAGCTGCTGCCGCTGCTGCAGTTGCCATTGCCAGAACCTCTGCAGGAGGTGGGTGGTCAAATTTGCATGTCGCCCCGTATTTGCATGTGCCCGTCTTCATGTAGTATGGACAGTGAGTGGCTCCCTGACAACATCATCATGCTCTCAAAGTTACTATACACAGTGCAAAACTTTAAACATCGGTCGAAGGGTGACATAACACAAGCTGGTCAGCTAGAAATATAGTTCTTGTAAACCTACAGGCATCACACTCAGACCGAAAAATTGTACGAAACAAGACAGCCATGGTGGGAATGCTATCACAATATAGAGACCAAAATAGAGCTTTTTAATCTGATCTGCCTCGGATAAACACAGTTCTATGAATCTTTTTGCTTTCAAGAATTCTAAATATACTACTCCGTGCGGATAATGTTAACCTCAAGGATCCGTTCGGAACCTTGAAAATGAGCGGAAAATGAAAATGAAAAGAAAATCAATCATGGAAAAGGAATTTTACGTTTGGAAGTAACAGAAAAGGAAAATAAAATAAAAGGAAAAAAAAAAAGTAATGGAAAATTTATAAGAAGATAACCGTAGAGTCAATTTCCACCCAAATCGGGAGGAAAATCCGAGGAAAATCTTGCGGGTTTTGTCAACGGGCTTGCTCTTTTTTTGTTACATCTGTGTCATCTCTTTCTCTTCTGTTCAGGGCGACAACCACCTCTCTCTTCCGATGACAGTAACGTCGCCCTCCGATCATCGGTCAGAATTTTCCCCCGCGGTTAGGTTTGTTACA
The DNA here is from genome assembly GCA_023055425.1 of Linanthus parryae. Taxonomy (NCBI): domain Eukaryota; kingdom Viridiplantae; phylum Streptophyta; class Magnoliopsida; order Ericales; family Polemoniaceae; genus Linanthus; species Linanthus parryae. Next base: position 117,687,689 of record JALGPY010000004.1, on the reverse strand, counting down.
TCAAAAGATCGATTCGGCGTCCCCTCCCCTCTCTTCTTTCCGACGTGCACAACGCCGCCGACTTCTGGCGGCAAAGAGGATGGCAAAGACGGGTCAGCAGTGTCGGGTCGAGGAAAATACGATGGCAACACATTCCGGTGGAAAATACGATGGCAACGCCACCGCCTCCTTCTGTTCATCCATCAAACTGCCTCCATCATGAGGACAACAACAATGATCATTGCTGGTGCCATGGGTGCAAAATTGATGGTGGTAGATGTGAAATTGATGGCTCTGTTTGTGATTTAGTCGTGGTGTTGGAAGTGGGTGGTGGTCGTGTGGGTGGTGCCATGTTGTGCGGTGGTGATGGAGGTTGTGAGAGTCGTGGGTAACTGGTGAGGGACTTACACACAAGAAATTGAAATAGTTAAAGGGTTTATTTTTCAGTTACAAAAATGTTTGATAGTATTTTTGGGGTTATTTTGTAATAACCTTACATGTAGGGCTGATAGTTTAGTATAGTAAAGCTATGATTTTATTTTCTTTCAAATTTTAATTTTTACCAAACACAAGAAAAGTAGAGGAATGTTGACGGAAAAAATTTCCATTTTCTTTTCACTTTCTTTCCATCCCGTTTTCCAGGTTCCAATCATAGCCCAAAGGTCACTACACAAAGGAAATAAGTGTGTTCAGGTTATGCAGTACTAGAGTTTAACTTGAAACAAAAAAAGGGGTCTAAAGAAGCCTCAATTGAAAAAACTGTCATAGTCGCATGGAATCAACATGGTACCCCGCTGAGTGTTCCCACCCATCAAATTTGAAGAATCCAAGTTCCGGAAAGCATTCCATCAAAAGCTAACAGAGGATTGTGTAATATTTTTTAAGCTAGGCTGCATAAGGGGGTACCGCCGAACCTGTCACCCAGCCTGGATGAGAGCCTGTTCTAGAGATTTTAACAAAGACAGGGGTTAAGCTACAAAATGCCACCTTACATCTGTAGGGCAGGTATTAGTTACCATCTCCTGACTCAAGTTCAGCTAGGCAAGTGGCTGTGATTGTAATCACAAATGAAGAAGATGTTTCAACATTAAATTTTCAAATTGTTGTATTTGCTTAATGATTTGCATTTTGCAACCGAGAAAAGACCAATTTTAGCAATAGACGGGCTGGGCTTTGCATTTCAACACATCAACACTGTTAGAGCAACATCGTAGAACTGTGGGTTAGACTTTAGAGGGCATCATATTTGCTTCTTGCTCACCATAAAGATTATGCGACACTACAAGTTTCCCTAGTTTTAATAGGACCCAACAAATTTTCACACATTCAATTTTACCTCCTCCAACAGTACAACTTAAACCGTAACTTAGCAATTAACTTCACATAAGTCTTGAGAGGCCCAATAATCTATCAGAAAAATACTTTTCTTTTTCGGTGCATTCTCTTTAACCTCATCTCTGAGAATGTAACAAACCAACATGACATACAGTAATAATTGGAAATGCTACATAACAGGAACTATCCTCTTTAGTATTTATCATATTTCACCTAATCTCAGAGAAATGTTCACTCATCGAAAATTCGGGATATTCAGCAAGACATTAAAATATTTAATCTTTTGTGGTTTATTAGATTCTTAAAACGCCATGAATCAGTAATGCTCCCTCCCTTCCGTAGAAATGCTGCCCTGCTCAAAGCCTAAACAAAGATCAACAACTACCAATGAGTGCGACGTAGGCAGTGATGCGCTATTGGAGAGGCAATGCCAACGATTCGTGATCAGCTGCTCATCTCTCTCCAATTGATGGCTCAACCATAACAAGAAATCCTAATCCCTAATTTGAGGTGGCTACATTACCCTGACTCTTCTAAACCTGTGTCAATACGATTCGACATGGATGTGGGTATGGGATGTGTGAGAGCTGTGGATGAATTTCACCGCACACGTTGACTACGGCCACCTCTGGTTCCGACGATGACTTGGTCACCATCTATCGCCGTCGTCTTCTTGATCCACCCTCATCTTCGCCGCGGCAGGGTCTATCGTTGTTATACATCAGAATCAGCAGTATGATGAAAGAAGTAGTTGCAAAGGCAGTTAGGTTTCGGTCAAAGAAAGATGATGGGCCAATTAGGTTTAGTTTTGGGCTTACTCAAAACACTGGGCAATGTTTCAATTATTTTTCTAACATATCCCTGCACCCGTGTCCAAAAGTTACATACTTTTTAGCCGAGTTAACTTATGCTACTTTGAAACAAGTTTGCGAATCCGATCTCCGGATCCATATCAGATCCGGTACCCGCACCCGAGACCATGTAACATAGGGTAAGATGGTCTCGTTTTGGTGTGGGTTACTCAATTTAGCGAGTTATTGGGGATGATTAGGTGGCACTTCTGGTTCTGGAAGTTTGTTTGCTAGACGTTTGGGCAAAAATAATGGGCTTGGGTGAGCAAGCTTCAGAAACGGAGAAAAAGGCAGGAACAGGGTGGGCTGTTTGTAGTTTGGGTGATGATGTAGTTACAGTTGGGCTATGTTTGGGGGTGAGAAATGAACCATTTGATGAGAAAGAAGGTAGCAACTTGGTTATGGTTGTAGTTCAATATTTCAGTGGTTATCCAAATCAAAACCACAAACAATAACCCTCAAATCCCTTCTCTTCCTCTGATGTTTTGTAATTGCATATGCTCTTGCAAAGAAGTATGGTGTTTGTTCGCTATTCTAACTTCTAAATCGATACCATAAGATCGTGGTTGGTGAGGGTTCACAAAAGACCTTTCCATCTTCCTCACGAAGAACCAGGAGAGAGCAGAGGGGTCTCACAGGGAGAAGATAGAGGCTTTTTTTAGTAATGTTATGTATTGGTTTGTAAATTTCATTTTTTATTAAGGGTAAGACAGTAATTTGATTAGCAATTGGTGTTGTTTAAGGGCAAAACAGTCCCAAAATTTGTTGTCAGATGCTGACCCTACTAACATCCCAGATGGGGTGAAACAGAGGGGGTAAAGTGTCCACAACTGAGGCACAACAAAAGAGGATACGGTCGTTTTCAGACGAGGGCGGAGACTGTCTTTATACCAAAACTCGGGGGGTCCAAGTGTCTTTAACCCTAAAAATTAATAAGGTTCCACATGGTTTTGAATTTTACGCACATTCTTTCACCCAAGTGAAATTGCCTCTTAATATATAAAATTTTGGAGCGTAACTTCGGATATGAAATTCTTGGTGTGAAAAGGGACCTACAACAAAACTCTCATTCACATGCAATAAACACTTCATACCTCTTCTCGCTCACTTGTCGAAATAAACAAAATACAAATCATCCTATTTCTTTCTTTTCAATCTATTTTATAAAGGGTTTAGTCATACCTCTCTCCTAGGTAGGCCAGCAAGGGAGAGCTTCACATTCTGCTGTTGGCTATCGTCTGTTGCTAGGGTAGATGCTGACCGATCAATAGGATGGTGATACTTGCATCTTTCAGCAAATAAGCACTTTCCAGTTTTCATATAGTACTACAAGAAACAAACACGCATATAAGGACAGAGAACGAGAAGGAGAAGCTAGTCAAATATTTTAATATTCCGAACAAGATGCTTCAGTCAAACAAATACGTACATCACACTCAATCTGCCCAGGTCGTTGAGGGTACATGGTTGCTGCCAGTCCAAGCTGCAGCAGAGATACAACATTTGTCAACAGAGGAAAGTTCCCTCTTTTAAATTCAAAAAGAACTAACTGTCAAATGAGAACTAAAAAGATTGTGCAGCTGCTAGCGACAATAGTGAAGAAACGTACACACTGAGTAGGTCAATGTGCATATGCAATGTCTGTATTATGAGACAAATTTCTAATTGCAATTACAACATGGAACAAGGCCAACAAAGAGGTTGACAGTGACATGCTCAACAACAAGGACAATTGCGAAATCGTGGAGGGGGCAGCTATATTACCTTCTTTACTTCCCCACACTGTATCATCATTCGAATACTTTTTATGTAATATAGAGACCACTCCCAAAAACCCTCTTTGGTTTTTCTCAGTAGAAAGTCACAATATAACACAAGGAGCAACTTTTACTGCTATTTTGGTCCTTGACATTTATTTGGCCCCACCAATCATGTAAAAATGGTGACCATATGAACTTAGAAAACAGCCAATTTGGAGCCAAAAAGGGCCAAGAATCAGGTTCCATAAGAGAAGTGCAAAACCACAGCATAGATGCAGACTGATAAATTATAAACCAGATTTTTCAATTAGTGGTAAGGATAAAGAGAGAAAGATCTGCAATGAATCATCCTTCTCTCTCCTCACGCTCATTCCAAAAAACTGGTTTATATTGTAAACAAGTTTTTCCCATCCACACACTCCAAATGATCTAAACAAAGACATCTAAAATTCAATATCAAAATAGAGAACATTCTCTCTTACATCAGCTTAGGTTCAATATAATATTCTTACCGTAGTTTGTGCTAGCCTTGGATCAATGGTTTGTAGCATTGATGCAGCTGGGTTGCCAAATCCAAGAGTTAAATGTGCTGCAGGCGAGGGGAATAGAGAAGGGACCACAGCATTGGCAGGCTGATTAATCCCTGTTTCAACAGAAAGTTGAAGTGATTACTAAGAAGAGAAGAAAAGAACACACTACCTTAAAGACTAGTCAAGCATAATGACAGAAGTCTAGAATGTTTACGAACCATATCTATCTGGATGACTGTAGCGGCAAGTTGCACCATACTTGCAACTATAGAAATTAAAATCAAAGAAATATCTATGAGTAACGTAGCTTGACTTTAAGCGGAGAGAACATAAATTTATGCACAAGTCAATACTCACCTGCCAGTCTTTAGATAGAAAGGACATTCCACTTCACCCTGTCAGAGAAATGAAATATCAGGTAGAATCCAGAGCTAGCCTAATTTGTAAGCGTGAAAGAGAACCACAAGAATTAGCACATGACAGAGGCAGAAATGTTGGATGAAACACACACACACACGCAAAACTCCGTAAATCAGTAACCAAACAAAAATCACCCCATGTGAACTTAAAGCTAGAATGGCAATACAGCATTATGATAACTACAAAACTATAAACAGATAGGAACTCGATCTAGCAACCTTACAAGACAAAACAATTAGTGCCAGTGGTAAGCAGGCAAATGCCTAGAAATGAATAACAGACACAGAGCACCGAAACTAAAAGAGATGAAGATGTGATTAAGGTACTGATAGAACCAAGAAGTCTTTACAATGGAGACAGAAAAACGTGAAGTTTCTTTGACACCATAAACTCAAACTATGCAGAAAAGTCGGCTTTGATTGCTATAGGCCTTGTAGCGTCATCTTCAAAACTGGTCTTGTTTCATTTGGTAATGATACACCTCATAATAAACAGTAGAAGAACTCGCCAAACCCTTACACCTACTTCTGTCTCATTTCCTTGCAGCAGTGAAACAAATCTGAATTAACATCTTCAGAATACGCTGGTTTGACCCAAATACTTACACAGAGTGCAGTAAGAGACGAGAAACAGTCTTGTTATTGTTCATTCATATCCCATACCACTTAACAATCTGAAACCTCTTTTCAAACTGCCGGCCATTTCACAAAAGTCAGTGCAAGCAAACATACTCTGAGAAGTCCCCAAGATTTCCAAGGGGGTCTAGAACTGAATTGACAGGTTAAGTAAAGCATAGTAGTCCTGCAGGGTCAACAGACTGTTGTTTCCTCGCCACCAGGCTATGTTAGTTTGCTGAGAACTTTAGGACATTTAGTCATTGAGCATTAGAGCATGACTGGAAAGGACCTTTTTCATGACTCTTAGTTCACCTGGACTTCCCATGCTTTTTTCACCCTCTGCTTAAACTTAAAAATTTTAGTTGCTATTGCTAAAAGTAACGAATAAGTCTCTCACCGAACATGACTTTTAGCTCCAGCTATACACTGAATCCAACTGAGCTAAATAAATGTCATGAAAGAGCTCACGAAAGTCACCAAAAAGAAGGTTGTTGAATTGCCAAGTCACCATTCCAGAAGGAATAAACAAACCAATTTTAAAGATCCGATTGTAGTTTGGTACGGTGCAAGAGCATGGTGACAATATGGAACGGGACATCTACTCTGGCAAGGAACCAAGAAACAAACTTCCCAAAATAAGCCAATTGTAGAAGCATCCAGAAAATGAGGAACATTGGCATCCGTGCACATAAACAAGAGTAGACATCACAAAAGCCACCAAACAAAGAGCACTCCCATACCAAACCTTGATCTGAAAGAGTGCTCACATCCCCCACCCTCCCAACCATCAGTCTCCCACACCAAACTTTAATCTGAAAAAGTATCCAAGGACTTTCGCCCCAGGAAAAGAAAATCCATAGAACAATTTCATAAGCCCTCCTGATCTCCTGGTTCATTCACTCTCCCCCATCACTACAGACTCACTTGCTACAGCTTGCTCCATGAATATGGCTCTAACAAGAAATCGCAACTTAGATCACATACAGGATTACAGGGTTATCCTGCATAAACGCCTATCTACCAACGCATTGCCCAGGACCCACATCAAAAGTTTGACTACCACCAGATCCCATTATGATCTTACCAACCACTCTACAGACTATGCAGTAACTTTTTTCGAGTTGATCTGCATAATTTAACCTGCCGAAGCGTTCGTAACTGGGGAACGAGTCCTGAAGGAGCCCGTTCACTAGCACCAAGATCCATTTTTAGAAACGAGCCATTTTATCCAAAGAGACCAGTTAGACCTAAAACCTGTCCAAAATGTAAGCAGACAAGAAATTCCAAGCAATATTTGTGTGCCTTTAGAGTTCCCGCTCACAAATTACGCCCAATGTCATCCAGTTTTAACATAAATATACCGATTCGCGCCAATAAATGGGGACCTAAATTTGATTGCCAACAACAACCCGCTTTCATCTTACAAGCACTCTTTCAACCGCTCCAAAATTTTCCAATCAGTTTATATATAATATCACATTTTTTTCAGCATATGGCTGACCGGATGCATGTCAAATTAACCATCTGGACAAGCTAAAAGCAACCCCTATTCTTCCTTCTGTTTCCACTAATTAACTTTATTTCCCGGATTTGAACACTCGCAGTTGGCCAATATGTATCGAGGTACTGCGGTCCCGGGGTTTTATTGTGACAGCTACAGAGAGCTACCTATGCTCGTAAGGGTCACTGCGGTATAGCGGTGTCGAGACTTAAGGCCTTTTAGCTATGCTGAGGGCGGGGAACGACGTATGGGGCAGACCCTTAACGCTCGGGTGAAATAGGGTTTGATAGACCCTGGAATGAACCCTTTGTGATTTCATTCTGATCCCCTTGTTGGTAGCTCATGCATATGCTCCAACCGAACGTAATGATTAATCGAGAATGTTTACTGTCTAATTTAGCGCTGTTCTTTTAATCATTTTTTCAACATCCCCTTGTAGTGTGTTGTTTACTCAGTTTCAACTGACTATATTTTATGTGGTTCGGCTTTGTCTATTTTAAAACACCACAGGTTATCCATAAGGTGGGGGAACGCACGCGAAGGTGGAGGCTAGGAGTGATGGCTTAAATAATTAGCATTTTCAGCAAATTTCTACTTATCAAACCATGTTTCTTTAAATTCTTGTCAAACATTTGTAGGATCTTCATTATAACTGAACAATTATGTTTTTGGTCCGTTCCGGGCGTTCCCAATGTAGCTCATCACTACGAGCGGAGGGCATCCCATAATTTGGGGGTGTTGCAAGTAAACTTGCAGAAACATGTTCAATATTGACAAGCTTTCTAGAACCTCTTTGTCAGTTAGGAACAACTGAAACCTCAAGTTACTAGCTAATTATGTACGCAGTTAATTATAAGCATACTTACCAAGCAAAAGTTATAAATGAGCCAAAGCAATGTAATAACCTTCTCATTTTCAAATATCACACTTGATTAAGGTGGGATACACACACACACACTTAAAATTTTTGCAAACAACTCCATTTTTGGTGAAACATCTGCACTTCCCAAAATACCATTTTATCCACAGTTTAGAGACGAGTACTATTTAAAATACGGAAGCTGCAACCCATATAATAAGAGGAAGTAGAAATTACAACCCATGTTATTTCTATTTCTTATTTTTATTTTATCAAAAACACCCATGTTATCTAGTTTTTATAAGTTCCACGCAAAGCGTGGGCACATATATATATATATATATATATATATATATATATATATATATTTAATTTCAAAATAGTGACCCGTGCTTTGGGGTTTGTCCATTTCAGTAACCTGTGTTTTCAAAGTCTCAACTTAGTAACCCAGAGACTTATCCGCCTAATTATTTTTAATTTTCTGTTAGTAAGCAAGTTGATATTCCCAAACTACCATCAAAGATTCTTTAACAATTGATTCTCTTAAGTTAGACATACTTGGACCAGAAACGTCCAATATTGAAACTTGAGAGAACCAATGCACCTTAAGTTCTCGTACCAAGGGACGAACGAACCCTAAAATCCAAGACCATGGATCAATGAAAGCAACCGTAGATAAAAGAACCCATAACACTAATCAAAGACAACTACTCTGGGGTACTGTGGAGGGAATTCGCCTCGTTGAAGACCAAGAAGAAATCTATGTATGGGTTCTTAAACTGCCCTGCTACATAGATAGCCATGTAGGTACTGGGCATAAAGTGAGGACCTGGTGCAGCTTCTAGTTACAACAGAAGAGCAAATGGAAGTAACACAAAAATTATACCTTCACCTGTGGTTGTCTTCATCTACGTTCTAGACAATGGTCTTCCTATTTTGTAGCTTAAAAATACACTGCCTCTAGCGAGTGCCCAGAGCTCGTCGACGGGTTCTTTGATTGGTGGTCTAAGTTCTTCAATCTGGGTCAGGGTTTTTTGGATTGTGACAGAGTTCTCTTTTCAATTTGGGAGTCGAATCTCACTTTTTGTTCATCCCTCTCGATGGTACGATTTGGGGAGTAGTTAATTATGCAAAGACTTTGGGAGGGAAATTTGGGCAAAGTGAGTTGTTTACTAACGGAAAATATAAGATAACTGGATGGATAAGAGTTCAGGTTACTAAGTTGAGATTTGGAAGTACAGGTTACTGAAATGGACAAACTCCAAACCACAAGTAACTTTTTGAAATTAACCCATATATATGGCTATTGAAATAAGGATGACCCAACAATGAAAGGAGTGAGACGGCAACCAAAGAAATCATTGCCAAGTAAAATACAAATGCAGTACCGGTCTGATGGGGAGCCCTTTGGAGTTGTGCAATGATGCTGGTGCAAAATTTGGCTTAGACTGCTGCATTAACCCAGTTGTTCCATCAGTTCCAGGAGCACTTTCACTCTGCCCATCAGTGGCATTGTCTTGACCAGCAAATGGGAGTTCGATATCTTTTGGATGGTGAAATTTGCAGGTTGTGCCAAACTTACATTTTCCAGCTTTCAAATAGAACTGCTCACAAAAGAAATAGGGCATATCAAACTCAGGTCCATGATATGTAGGTCATCCTCCAAGATCATGGTTAAAATCATACCGCACAAGGGGGCTCAGATGGCCTCTCTGGTAAGGCAGAAAACACTGTGCCCTCCTGAACTTCCTGTAATCGGTTAAATTTTTTAGCCAAGAGATATGTAAAGCCATACAAATACGACAGTCAAGCTTAAAGACAGATACATACCGCAGTCACCATTTTCTCTTTAGGATGGTTAAATTTGCATTTAAAACCAAATTTGCATTTTTGAGTCTTCAGGAAATACTGGGACACGGAGACAAATTCATAAGAGTAATACAATCTGGACACTGCTAAAGAAAACATGAAAAGAAAATTGAAAGACTACTTACAGGACAATCTGGCTCTCCAGGCCTCTCAGGAAGCGTTTCTGTCGGAGGAACAGGAGGAACCTGTACCAATCGGTTATACAAAAAACGTACAGTCATGAGAAATCATTTTCTCAAAAGAAACCAAGTTCAGATGACGAACATATGTAATACCCAAAATGAACTGTAGCGCACCAATAATATATCGAAACAGAAATGTCAGGCAGACGCAGAGCATGAAACCAATGTCTAAAGAATAGGGCATAAACAATTAACATCGGAAGTTGCAAAAGCAGTACAAGACCTGTTAGCTCATTGGCTTTTAATTTATTAGTTTTTATTGAACCTGAACTTCAATCTCGTGGGAAAGAAAGCTTCCTTTTGTACAGAAACATCAAACAACTAATCTGGATGGAAGTTAGGCATTCAAAAGCTAAAAAGAAAACTGCATATTGCTTGACATTTCTCTTTACAACTAACATTTTTTTTGTGAAATACAAAAAATTAATGTGACCATTCAGTGCACAACGACACAACTTCAGGCTGCACACTGTGAGCTTTGCAGTTTCCATATCAACTGCACCCCCCCCCCCCCCCCGGGACATTAAAGCTCACCATAAGAGTCTGAAGGGCTGGTTAGCTGGTGTTTCTTGTATAATGTGTTCAAGTGACTCACAGGGTCTCCTCTCATACACAGCATTCTCCTAACATTTCTTTCTGTACTTTATATAGTTCTCTAACAATAAATTCAAGTAAGCTTTGTTAACGTGTAAAGAGTTCAAATATACATAAACCCTAACAGATGGTAGGAATTGAATAATAAAGTGGTAGAGCAGCAACAGAAGCATCTTTGCTGATAGACTCCTGCAGCTAGACAACTTACAGAACGTTGAATATCAATATTAAGAATATATCACATTTCTCTTTCTCCATCAATCTTCCTAGGAACCAACTCCCACAACTTGTTAAAGGTACTAATAAGTAAAGCAACTAAGGTTGGATTCAGGGTTGTAAGTGGATAGGATCCCAAATATTTTTTAACTTAGATGTATTACAACAAGACTAGTAGCTTAATCATCCTCTTTTTGGTGATTAAGCATTCATAGGAAAAGTATCGTCATAGAACGACGAACAAATGACACATGAAGACTGAAAAAAAAATCAGATCCCCCCTTTAGCAAAATCAACACAATGCAGACAACCAATAATCAAACAGAACTATCACCAAAAGAACTCAACTGTCAGGATCTAAAGATACATTCTAGTTAATAGATCAAATCTATACTTAGTTAAACATCAGAGTCAATCTCCACAGTTGTTTTATATATTTTCCAGCACTCAAGCAATCCTTGCCAAAGCTTTAACAGCTCTGAAATTCACAAAAATCCTGCAATTTGGGTGTGTCCAAAGTCAAAATGCAGAAACTTCGGAAGTCAACCCCCAGAAACATCCAAACCCAGTTTAAGCAGACAATTCCAGAGAGAAAAGGCAGAGCAACGACCTAACAGCTACTGGAGCCTATCCTTTCACACCTTAGAGCTCTTCGAAACACAATTACCTCATCAGCAAGTTTAACATCAACATCCAGACCGAAGCATAACAAACACATCAAAAGAAATTGACCGAGACAAAGCCACAAAACCACAAAGAGAACAGACAGGTCTGGCATCCATCCCCAACCCCAAGTTGTCAAACTGGGTAGCCAAACTTGGCAGACAATCAGCCACTCTTCCCCAAACATATGATCCCGAAATGATCTGTCCAAACAACACTATGGAGTGGAGCAAAGATATCTGAACAGGATTTTGAGGATCTAGCTAAAACCTACAAAGCGGGCACTTCAATCAATGCAATGCACTAACGTAAATATTCTTGACCGGTTGACCCCTAGTTCCTTGATCCAGAGCATCAACACGACTCAAACCAATATTATGAAATACATAACTAATCACTACATTTCTAGAATAAAAAGCCCAATTAGAATCAATTATCAACTTGCAAAATGAATCCTGTTCGCAGCCAGTACATAAATATCATCACTCAATCTTTCCTACCAGACTTCTTTGTGGTTCATGAAACCTAGTCAAGGATGTGGGCATGTGAACCCATTTAACCGTTGACATCAGCTTTCCTATATAAATCACAGAAATGTCAAGGAACCATTGTTTCCTTGCAAGTCTTCAGCGGCTTTACATATACAAAAACTCACTCAGTACATACCTCATGGAAGCCTGGTACAAATCAATAACACGTGTCGAGAGTGTAAAGCACAAAAGGCAAGGGTTGTCACTGAAATTGTGTAGTAATATACATACAACATCTACTAAAAATAAAGTCCCAATAGCAATTTCAATCACTTGATTGATGGAGAAGGCATACTGAGCAATGTCAAAGCTTACAGCACTGTCAGTAAATATGGTGTGGAAAAGCGAAGTCACCTCGCTTCAGGACCTCATAGGGATGATTGAAACGTCTACTTTTAAAATTAAACAATTGCTACAATCAAACACCAAAACCTAGAGTAAAAGCAGTAAACCAATTACCAACCTCTTCCAGGAAGCTACTTATGATGTACATGTCAACACAATACCTTCATACCTATTATATACCATTACCTCTTCTGAAGATATAGCTAGTTTGTAGATGAATGCAGCAATACGGGCCATGTTATCTGCTTTAATTCCATATCTTTTATACAGAAATCCCAACAATTCTAAGTGGTTTAGACAAACTTAAGTAATTGTTTATAATAACTACTGGAAAATTTGTACGTACCGATAGAAGGTGGAATAACCATTCATACATTCCAAAAGGTATTACAAAAAAAAGGTCCGTATTAAAGCATTTATTCTCTTAACCACTAAGAAGCATTTATTCTTTAACCACTAAAAGGCATAAATTCAAAGGTTATAGAATCCAATATGAATAATTGACTAAGAGTATTACCCATACATAATTTGATAATATACCACTATATAAAGAATTATAGTAATAAGCATCACCTCTTTCCAATCTGGAATTCCACCTTCTGGAACCCATATAGGATGGTCAAACTTGCAGGTGTCTGCAAACTTACAGGTTCTTGTGAGCATATAATGGGCACAGTCCTTCTCCCCTGGCCTCTGTGGATATACTGGCAAATTGCTTCCACTCTCGAATCTAGGGCGCTTCGCTAAAGGGTTTGAAGAATACCAGGCTTCACTTTGTCCAATCATGTTATGGGTACCCAGAAGAGTCTGATGATAGAGTGCTATGATAGGTAGTAGACACGTATATACACAAAAAAAGAAACATACATGTTACTATATAGCTATCATCAAAATATATATAAAAATAAATTTATGATGTAAAAAAATAAAGTAAAACTGCAATAAACACTATTATAATTTGCATAATTATACATCATGCATCAAAAACTTCTTACCAATACAATTTTCGGAGTTCTGATTGACTACATATGTTATTTGACTATACAAAAATACTGTGCTTGATTATACAGGTTAGTTTTAAATAAATCAAATTGAAATATTGTACTGTAATCTAACTACCAAATAACACATGCTTATACCAGACACGAAATATTTGGCAAATCATAAATGATGTACATAGGTACACTTATCTTACAAAGACAACGGCCCAAAAGAAACTACCAAACCCATCAGAGGCGTTCATAAGTGATAAACCCATGAAAGAGACTATCTAGAAGTCTGGGTTGACCCGTATTCATCTATATACGACATATTCTAGATAAACTTTAAGGCCCGCACACAAATACATACATGCATATATATTGGTATCGGCTATACCTTCTATCTCTAGTAAGGCAAGTTTGAATTAAAACAATCTAACAGCTCCAGGATTTGTATCCATTGTAACCCCCCCCCCCCACCCAATATAGTAGCTGTGCTTCATTTTTTAAATCCAAAAAAAAAACAACATTTAAGTCAATCTGAAACCGTCCGCACTTTCAGAAGGATAGCTTTTCGAAAATTAGCAAACACGTTCCTTCTTCCTTCTTCGTATCTTACAATGCGAAGAAGTCAATTCCAAATTTCCAATATAAATCCAACCATTGTTTTATGTGCTTCAGCATTAATCAACTTAAAGCTAGAATATGATTGAGAAATTCAAGATTGCAATAATAGTAATTAAGGAACAAAAATGTTAAGTATGTAACTAAAAAGGGAACTTTGAACCATTGAGAAATATCTAGACTTTTTGGCAGGGAGTAATTAATGTTTCACTAATTGATTGTCAGAAACTAAAGACAAGCAAATGACGGAAAGATGTGATCAATTTGAATATTCCGTTTGCCAAACGTCTCAAAACTGTATTAAGTGAAGCTGACATTTTCAATTCGAGATAAAACAAATCCTGTATTTTAGAAAGAATGAGATGAAGATCCCTTAGCTTTATATTATTTTAATATTAAAAGTGTCTCTCTGAAAAGACTACTAGTATGGAAGATTCTGGAGAAACGGTGTCTGGAAGAAAGCAAATTTGTTTCTACAACTGCAAACTTGTTACAAATATCTAAAGGAATCAGTCACTTTTGGTATCACCTTTTGCTGAAACTATTCTCTTTGTTCCTTGAGAAAAGAACTTAATAAATCATTTTGAGATAACTAACTGCAGACAGCCTATCTTAAGCCAAGAAACCATTTCTACATCAAATATTCTCATTTCTGTCCCAACGAGTACCTAAATCAACGAGAACCATATTACAGGGGCAATTAACTACTAAATAAAACAGAAACAAAATAAAGGGGGAAACTACAATAGATATGTACAATGTCAAGCTGAGCACCTGACGCAACTAACTACGTTTAACACTAAAAGGGTTGAGATTGCTGACCCTGTCTTCCTTGTGAGCTTTTCACATTTCAGATACCCTTGATTCCTTCAGACATGGAGTAAGTTCATTTCAGGGGAACTTTACTCGACACTTCAGAAAACACGACTAAACCAGTAGTTTGAGATCTAAGAACCGTTACATCCTGGTTTTGATTCACAAAAGAATAACCTCTATAACATTGAACTACCCTGAGCCTAGGCCTCGTCGACCAATCTACAGAGCATTCTCACATTATTTTCTTAGCTATTTAAGTAAAATCAAACAAGACTCAGCCTTGCTTCCTTAACAAGAAATTACAAATGATAGAAGCTACATCGATAATGAAGGTCCGTAATTGAGGATATCTCTTCAGAGCTAAGAATCAGGTCATTAGGAAAATTGGCATCAGAATCGGTTTATAACTCTCGCTTAATATAAATAAAGCACCTTATTTGAAAGTTTCTGCCCTGCAGAAAAAGATATTACGTGTTTTGTCAATCTTCTGCCCATGAAATTTTATTTAGGATTTACAACAACCTTCTTTTGTAAATCCACAACACCTACGCAAGAGCAACAGAAGGAGATAACTCAATTTTCCTCTAACTTGACCAATCTTCATAACCTTCTTCTTCAGCAACTTATTCGCTTTTCATCTATAGTCGGTGTCATCAGATACTCCCAAAATTAGCACCCAGAAAAATGTAGCCCATCATGATGTATATAAACTTTCATAATATAAAACCACGGTTTAAACAAGAC
This sequence comes from Linanthus parryae, assembly GCA_023055425.1. Classification (NCBI taxonomy): domain Eukaryota; kingdom Viridiplantae; phylum Streptophyta; class Magnoliopsida; order Ericales; family Polemoniaceae; genus Linanthus; species Linanthus parryae. The sequence continues at coordinate 117,672,274 of JALGPY010000004.1, read as the reverse complement.
CCACTTTGAAAATCAAGAACAAATACATAATGAAAAGTTCAGAAGGGCAGGATTCGACACATTTAATTGTCTACCGTCCCTAAATGCCCCATGTTGAGATTGTCATGGAACCTTGTCCAAAACTGGTCAAGTTTGTGAGAGGTTGACACATGGTTTTAAATAACGGTATCGGCCGACATATCGGTTCCGGTCGCGGGTAACGGAATCGGACCGTAACGGAGAAACTGTAACGGGAATCGGGTGCCGAAGGCGTGAATGTTAAATAATCGTCAAAAGATGCAAAAAAGTATTTTTAAGAGAATATTGTGTATATCAAATATATTTATAGTCATGTACTAGTTGTTTAGGCCATGCCTAACTAGTTTTTAGACAATTAGACATTGTACACTTCATTATATAGCAAATTAATATAATGAGTATACAGCGTAGTGGGTGTATCGCCAGGATATCGGTGCGTACCGGCCGTTACATGAGGATAACGGTGTGTATCGGCCGTGTCACTTGTGAATATGATTCACGTGAACCGTATCGGGTGTATCGGACTCGGCCACTACCTTTTCAGTTAAATATCGGCCGTAACGTAACGGTAACGGCCTTTATTTGAAACCCTGGGTTGACATGTATAGCTTAAATCTATCTTTGGATGTTTCTCCATAAGGGAGTTAGCAAATGTTCGGAAACAATCTACATAATAAGCTGCTATGGGGAATAAGCTATCCCCCAAAATGTGACATGTGGAATAGCTTATCCCCATCTATATAATAAGTTGTTATGGGGAATAAGTCATCCCCAAAATGTGACATATGGAATAGCTTATCCCCACTATATTCTAAGAACTAAATACTTCATAATGAGACAATTTCAGCCATTGAAACTTAGGGAATTATCATACTTTTGGTGTGGTCAGGGCACGGGATATGCACTAGTTATGTAAATGCTCGAATTCAGTTCATTATCTAAACAGCAACGACTATGAACAGATATAATGACCAACAAAACACGAAATAAACAATATTTTAGGGCAAGCGAAAGAGATGATCATTACAGTCAGGAGGCCTCTTGAAGCCAGCACCGAGAGGGTCGTGACCGCCACCGTCGACGCCTAGCCACGACGACTGAGAAACTCCGCCGGCGGAAACCCTACCGGAGAGTCCCGCCGGATAGGTTCCGGCAATGTCTGCGCCGCCGTAGCGGAGGATATCGCTCTGGCTGAACATCGACGACGCTCTCTCCGGATTTGCGCCGATGAATCGAGAAGCGGCGCCGTAGAGGGAGGAGTCGGAGGGGTTGTAAGCGTCGGCGCCGGATCTCGGAGAGTAGAGGCTGGGGAAGCTGGAAGCTCCGGTGCCGTAACTGCTAGGGTTATAGCCGTAGAGGTGATTCGCCATGGGAAAGGGCTTATCGGAGTGAAGACGAAGAAGGTTTAGGAATGATTTGTGCATAAATCTTCACTCACTCTGATGGCGTTATTGTTGGCTTCTGATGGTTTTCTCCTCCTCAGTCCTCTTACTTAAGCAAAATCACTATAATGGGCCGTGGTGTGGATTATTTACAGAAATATTTTGCATAGAGAGACCAGAGGTATGGCCAATTATCAAAGTCACTACCCTGTGATTTGGATGATACCCTGAACCACCCTTGTAACTAGCGTCAGCTAACAGACGTGCAAAATGCTTATTTTTCCGTCACAGGTTATCAAAATTTACAACACATAATTAGAGAAATTGTATTAAATCTTCCTCTTCTTCTTTGTCACACACATCACTCCTGTTCTTTATCCCTCTCCATTTCTCTCACATATATGGTTTCGCTCTCTAAGTCCTTCAGGTCCAACCCCAAAACACGTCCCTACTATGCAAGAGAAGTATCTAAAACCCTATATTGCATTTATGAGTTCCAATTGGGCAAATTGGTTACGATTTGGTTTTCGAATTAGTTTTTGGGTTAATGTTTGTCTGATGGTGAAGTGGTGGTCTAGGCTCGATAATTGCTCGTGTTACTCTCTCATTGATGAAGAAATCCAACGAGCAAAGAACAATTTTGAAATTATTTTGGAATGATTTGTGCGTAAATCTTCACTCACTCCAATGGGAAGTATAATTGTTAGCTTCCAATGATTTTCTCCTCCTCAGTCCTCTCACTTAAGCAAAATTACAATAATGGTTTGTGGTGTGGATTACATAAATATTTTGCATAGAAAACAACCACCCTGATATTTCAAAAAAAACAACCCTGATGTGTGGCCAATTACCAAGTCACTACCCTCTAGTTTGGATGATACCCTGAACCACTCTTGTAAATAACATCATCTAACAGACACACCAAATGCTTTATTTTGCAGTCACATGTTATCAACATTTGTAACACATCTCTATCTCTATCTCTACTACTAAAAAGTTTGTAGTGTTCCTAACTCATTGGTTGTTTCTAAATTTTTTGAAATTTCTAAAATACCCCTAATTAATGGATGCATAATTACTAAAGTAGCCTTCTCAGTTAAGCAACAAATTGAATTGACACGTCCCTTCCTTGGCTTCTTATTAGTTTGAAGAAACTGAATATACACGTATCTTCCTTCATGATACTGCAATCTTCATCGTCGCAGTCGCCAGCGGACATCGCTCAACTTGCTTGTGGATTCAATCGACATCCATGAAAGCTGAAAACGCCTACCTTAGATATAAGGTTGAAGCCGGGAACGATCTGTGAGTTCCACAAAAGGGAGAGTGTACCGGAAAATTTGGTTTCAACTTTCAAGGAAGTCTGATGTTGTCCCTCTCTCTCCCTCCCGTCGCATAAATCTCAGACTGTCATGCTAAAAGAACGTGCACATCCTTCAATCCACGATAGACATGAGATTGGCTTTTATTTCCTAGGATCATCTGAACATATGAAAGAGGCTAATCAAATTCAGGTGTGAAAGGGCTAAACATTTCTAAGTTCACGCGTTATTTTTGGTTTGGTGCTAAGCTTTTTCTGTTGTTTTTCCAAACATCCGACTTTTTCTTTTGATCTTCTCTAAGTTATTTTTGTTGTTGTTTTTCAAATTATGGGTGTTTCATGTGAATGTTCCTTTGCCTTGACAAAATGCTGTCAAGTTAGGGAATGCCAAATCTTATGAATTTTACAGGATTTCTAACACTAGCACCTATTCTCTTTTGTTCCCTCTTATTAGGATTTGAGATCGCGAAACCTTTATCGAACTCAGCCATGATCTCCCGTGCAATTTCTCTCGGCCCAATCAGGAATGATGTATATTTTCTTGGAGAATGAAATAGAGAAACAGAAAAACTTATCCAGAAAAAAATACTTTGGTTAGAAGATGTAAACCAAACCTACAGATTGTTCCATTGTTCTCTTCGTGTTGCATTGTTCGTTTTAATAGGCTGGCCCTTGTAGAGGGGAAAATAGTTTTATGCACAACTGCAATTGTTTTTGAACTGACAATTAGTAAACTTGTGGATGAAAATAAGAAGGCTTATGGTGAAATGATCTTTCCTATGTACGTAGTATGTACTTTGACTTCCAGTATCATACATTTTTTAAAGATATTGTCGAGACCTTGTAGGGGCGATGACATTTTTCCGCATAGCATTAATAATTCCTTTTCAAATAAAAATAAATAGGCTTGTGTTAAACTAATTTATCATATTTAAACAGTACGAGTTGTTTATCTAAGGACAATCATTGAACTCAATGTTAGTTCATGTTTAATTTGATGAGCGGTAATTTGGTGATGGTCTTTGTTTCTTTGAGTTGAGAAAACATGCTGGTTACGCAAGATCAAGAATAGGGTCTCTTATGAATCTTAGTTTTCTTATGCTTAGTGCAATTTGTTTGGCTTCTCTAGACCACAACATAAGATACTGACAAAACTACTGCACCTTAAAATGTAGTGAGACCTATGCTTGAATTCAAATAAGCAGGGTAAAGATGCTTTTGCGTCCTCCTGTCCAGTTTTGTAGTTGGAATAAATACGAAGTAACTATGCTTGATACACAGGTTCATTGTCTTAAGCAACTCTCAATCTTTTAACTATCGACAAATAGGCTATAATTTTTTTACATGCTATCTATTGCCTCAACAAATTGTGTAAACTAGATAAGTTGACATTGTACCAACGCCCAAAGCACATAGAAAGCAGGAAACTACTTCTACATACGCTGTGACATTTTGTTGTTTGCACGAATGTTTAAAATTAATTAATAAATTATATTATCATTGCTTCTTTCTTTGGTAGGGATGTCTAGACTAAGAGCCTAAGCCTAGAGATGAAAATAATGAGAATATTTGCCGGCTACCTGTGCATGCCAAAATCTTAATGAAGTGGAAAGGTGTTTCACTATTTTGAAGAAAAATTATAAGTAATGTTATATCGGCCATTAAGATTTTAGTTCTCTCCACATAAAATGCTTCTTTCTCTTTTCGAGTTTTGCCAACATATTTTAAGAATGACAGAATTCTAACTTTTTAGTAGCACTGCGCTCAGGTTCATAGGCTTTACATAAATTTTGTTGAGCATTTTGCAGGATGTCATTGCTGAACATTATACAACTCCACGTGCAAAGCACGTGCATCAAACTAGTAATTAGAGAAACTTTATTAAATCTCCCTCTTCTTCTTTGTCACACACGCCACTCTTGCTTTTTCTCCCTCTCTTTTTTTTGTTTATTTCTCTCACCTATATGCTCTCCTCGAATTCCTTCACCCCCAAAACATGTTCATAATTTCGAAAAAAGTATATAAATTTGGAAACTAACTGGCAAAACCCTGTATCGCATATATGGGTTTCAATTGGTCATATTGGTTAGGGTTTAGTTCTCGAATTAGTTTTGGGTTGATGTTTGTCTGGTGACGAAGTGGTGGTCTAGGCTCAATAATTGCACGTGAACCTCTCATTAGTGAAGAAATCCAACGAACAGACCATTACGCTGGCAAAGAACAATTTTGAAATTATAAAAGAGCAAATGCGATTGTGGTGTGTTTATCGACTTCCATCCGTGTGACAGAGTTGGTGCAAGATCTCAACGTTACAAGGGCTTCAACACAAATTACATGTTCAGATTTGCCAATCTATTGTTTTTATTTTTAATTTGGAAACTAACTAGTTGTGGTCGCTAATTCAGAAACAGATAAATCGGGGATTCCATGTGGGGTAATTGTGAGCGTGGTGGTGGGAGCGGGTGATGTCTCTGGCGACTAGTTGTTGTGGACTTTGCACTGGGTAGTCGCGTATGTTCTATTGAGAGAGAAGAAGTGTAACAACCCGAGCGGATTATTGTCTCAGCAGCTTCTTTATCCGTACCACCGGGTAATGCTTAAGCCTTGAAGGTGCTAGTAGTAATCCACAAGGTTTACCATATACCAGATATTAAACTCACAAATCTCTAATGTGGGACAGGATATTACAATCCCACAACCATACCATATATCCATCTAGTCCACAATATCTCTGTGTGGGACCGGATATTACACTACCCCCACCTTATATACTCGACGTCGTCGTCGACGGTGCCCCGTCACGTATTCCCTTGGCTGGTGGCGAACCGCCACAGAGCCCTTGCGGGATCAGGGTTGGCTATGATACCATTTATAACAACCCGAGCATATCACTGTCCCAACAACTTCTTAATTCGTACCACCGAATAAAAATGCATAAGCCTTGAAGGTGCTACTGGTAATCCACAATGTTTACTACATACCAGATGTTGAACTCACAAATCCCCGATGCGGGACAAGATATTACAATCCCATAATCATACCATATATACATCTACTCCACAATATCAATCCACAATAGCTCAATGTGGGACGGGATATTACAAAAAAAGCGAGGACAATATAACGAATCTTGTTGACAATCCATGTCGAAGGGGATTGTAGGTGTAACATATCTGTTTTGGGTGTTTTTAGGTATTCTACTCACATATAAGGACATTTTTATCTTAAAGTTGTTGAAAGTGGCTGCCCGCTGATCTAAGTTACCGGAAGGTACCCGAAATGTGCTAACAAGTCACTAGCTTAAATTAACAATATGTGGTTTGGGGTAATATCTCAATCACAAGGTAGTAACGTGGTAATTGGTAATAATTCAGGGTGATTTCCGTCACTTACCCATAAAAATTAGCTTATTGGGTAATACATACTAATACTTATGGAATCCTCTGGCCGTTGGTTACCTAAAACGTCTCGAAGGGGTATTGCTTAAGTTTTCGAAAGTTGTTACGGCGCTTCGGAAGTCAAACCATGCTATACGGACATTCTAGAAAACACATGGCGTGATCCCGTAGACGCAGTTATTCTTAAATAATATTTACTAATATTTTATATTAAACTGAATTGTGAACCCCGACTTATCACATGTCATTTTAGTAAATGAACTATTTAAACGTTAGTATCTCTAGAAGATGCAATCTATTTGGCAGATTCAGGCTTACAACTTAGCAGTACGTAGTAAATATAATTATCATGTGTAAAACCCTACATTATATAACTAATAACTAACGACTACAGAAAAATATATTACTTGAAAGTAAATATACACTTCGATTCATATTTGATCTCTCTCAACTAAACTGGAATTAAAAGTTAGGTGGTTTTTTTTTATGAATCATCTTGTTTTATTGAACCTATTGTGGGTTAGAAAACATGCTACATCATTTTACGTAAGAGGGTCAGCCCATTAGGGCCCTAATTTGGGCCAAATACAATTATTGGGTAAAGAAAATCCATGCTTAGCTAACTGGTGGGACACTTTGTTTCCACGTGCTTAATTTAGGGGAAAATTATCCATTCGAAGCGTCTATACAAGGTCCAGTTGTCCCAATTAAAGTTACAGTTTCAAACACATATCCAACCTCTCAACGATCTAATTTCTTCATATTTTCCACTAAGACAAAAGCATCTATCTCGAGAATTACCCCTCAGCCGCCTCTTCGCATGGCTAGAGAGATGTCTTCCAGAATAGCTGCTGCTCTCGCTTCTCTTGCTGAGGTCGCAACCGGCACATAAGTTGCAACAAAAAACCAACCGTTCTCGTCACGAATGATTACAGTGACACACCCGATTTCCGGTAAAAAAAAAATGGCCACACTTAGCAAACTGGTGGGTCACTTTGTTTCCATTGCGCCTATGTATTAAAAAAGTTATCCATTCGAAACGTACGATCAATGTGCATCTGCCTTCAATTAAAATTGCAGTTTCAGATACATCTACCAACCTCTCACGATTCATTTATTCATTTTTTCCACGAAACCAAAGTTTATGTCTCAAAAATCACCCTCTGGTCGCCTGTCCCAATGGCCAAAGAGATGACTCCCAAAATAGCCACTACTTCGGCTTCTCTTGCTGAGGTTGTCGTTGGCACAGAAGTTGCAGCGCCGACCATAAATTAAGCGTTCTTGTCATGAATGATTGCACCGGCAGCGACTATTGACAACAAAAGTTGTCGATAAAAAGTCAAACTCGTCGGTAGAAATTATACGTCTCAAAAAATATTTTGCCGATCAGTGGCAGCACAACTCGGTCGTTACAATGAAAGTAAAAAAATACTCTAAATTCAGTGTACCAAAATGATCTATAGATACTATTAATGTAATTATAAATTCAGTTTTGTTTTCAATATTTTTTTTCCTTATTTGCTATTTCGTATAATATTATTATTCTAATTATCAATCAACTATATACATTATTAACAATAATTTTAATTAGATGACATAGGTCATTCGATCATAGAAGATGGGAACTTCCTCTTGAATGAACCTGTCCGGGCCGCATCAAACCAAAACAATCTCCATTAGGAAAAAAATACAATAATATGTTTGTTTTAAAAGACGTTGGGAATTTGGGATTGTCGTTTCTTGGAGCAATACCAAATGTCGGTTCTTAAATTTTCATAGGTAAAATGAAAATGACAATCATAACGTCGGTTCATAATAACTGATAGAACCACCAACACGCCGCTGACGACGATTGTGGCCGATAGATTGTGCGTTGGATTCACACCTTGTTTCCCACTTCTTCTATTTTCAACAACTCGTAGCTTGAAACACCGATTTGATAAACACAATGCAAGTTTCACCATCGTTGTTCCCTTATATACTTTCATTGCAAAGCTACATAATTCTTCATATGCAACCAAGTATTTTCATATTTGATGTTAACCCGTCACTGTGGATTTCTTGTGCGTTTAATTTGAGTTTGTTAGCCGAGGGTTTATGATTTGAAATTGCAACAATGATGGCATGTTCAAGAATTAAAAATTGGTGATTCATATTGTTGAATATAATCTCTTACCGTTGCAAAGATGACGAGCGTAAGTACAGAACATATAATCTTACTGTCGATTCTAAAGCTTTAAAACGACAGTTTCAACCTCGATTCTCAATAACGGACATTCAAAATGTCGGTTTCGTTTTGGCATGTGAAAATAAAGAATCGACAGTGGTATTGCCGATTTTTACTCCAAGAACCGACATCGATATGTCGTTTTTATTGAGAAATAATATGTTGGTTTTAAAACGAGCATATTTTGATTTTTTTAGTGGGGTTATTTTGGTTTAATTCGATTCATACATGCTCATTCAAGGGAACATTTCTGAAAGATGGAGGTAGTAAAGGTGAAGATGGAGGGGAAAATAAATGGATACCTCGAGTGAAGATGAAGGGGAAGGAAATTGGTTGGAGCTTCAACAAGAAATTTGTTAAATAAAATATTAAAATGTGTTGGTCAAATGACCCACAACTGTTTGTTTTGTTTTGTTTGTTTTTTTTTTTTTTTTTTTTTTTTGAGGAAACCCACAACTGTTTTTTGAGATAATTGACTGCAAAATCAAAATTCGAATATTGTACGCAGTATTAACCAGTGGCTGAGGAAGAGAGCCCATCAGCATCGTTCAGCTACTAGCCATAGCCACCACTCAAAACCAAGACCAAACCCACCCCACCCCAATTTCCACACTCCCACACTGAATTAAACAATTCCCAAATCGTAACGGCATTTAGCCGTCGTACACACAACCATGCTTCATTTCCAATCACAAACACACACTCTTATCCCCCAAACTCACACCACCACTCACAACAATCACCACCACCACAACCACCACATCGTCTCCGTCTTCACATTCACCAACAACAAACCACCGCCTAAAACCCTACACTCCTCCAACACCAACCTTCCCTCTCCGACCATGCCGTTTCCCTCCATTTCCTCGCCTCGCAAACGCAGAAAACCTCGATTCACCTCCGGAGCTCTCTCCTCTCCGGCCGTCGACGGCACCGTTTCTCCGCCGGAACCGAATCAGGTACTCGCAATCATCTTCATCTTCATCGCTTTCGGTTTCGTTTTTTCGGTTTGATTATCTAGTTCTACTTCGAATCTGGACTCGAACATTGCTTGAATTGGAAAAAATTAGGATGATGATAAAAGGAGAGGCTCGGATCTTCCGACGCTAGCGAGGAGGTTCTGGAAAGTTGCTGCTCCGTATTGGTTCTCCGACGACAAAGTTCAGGCCAGATTGCAGTTGGCTGCTGTTTTTGCTCTCACTTTAGGGACTACTGGTATCAGTGTTGGCTTTAGCTTCCTCGGGCGTGACTTCTACAATGCCCTAGCAAGTGAGCACTGCTTTTATTTTGGATATTGTTGCTCAGTGTTTGATTTTCTCATGATCATACATGTTTCTAAGTTGCCTGTACATGCTGTGGTAGAGCTGAGTGAAATGGCTGTGACTGAAATGGTTTCATGTAAATTTGCTTCGGTTGATAGGCAAATTGCTCATTGTATTTGTGTATTTTGTCAAAATCGTCGTAATATAGTGACGCAATATACTCGAGTGTAGGGAGGTTCATCGAGATGTCAAACTGAACATAGGAGAGGAAACTTTTTTGAGTAAATAGTTATAGTCGATTCCGATGAGGCTATGACCAGTAAATGTGCTGTAGTGTCAATATTTCCTTGTATGACTGTCTAATCACTTGTAATTATTCCGTTTACTTGTCTAATTCAATCATGTTTTTATTCATGTGAAGACAAAGACCAAGAACAGTTCACCACACAACTGATGTACTATCTCGGTGCTTTTGCTGGTGGAATACCGGTGAGCACATTGCTGCACTCTATTAGGTATTGTTTACTTCAGTCTGTTATTCGCCGTTCATGAGACTGCTGATATTACTGTGTCCAAATATAGGGTGACGATTGTTGAGATATTAGGAACATGCCAATTATGAGTGTAAACGACTTCCACTGATTGTGTTTACTTGCAAAATAATCAAAAAAAGAGGGAGACGCATTCTATTTTGTATGCGCCTCTCACTTTATCCGAGACTAATAAGTTTTAAAAAAACCTAAATTTCCTTTACAATTGTTGGGCTTAACAACAAGATTTGTGAGAATCTAGCATTGAAGACAACGACAATCTAAATTCCACTTAACAAATTAGCTGTCTGATTCAATATGACTCAAGTTACTGCAGTTATATGTTGCATCCCCGTGGATTCCTTACTGTAATGTTCCATCCGAACTATATAACTATATGTAAATGCAGGACTGCTTTCTGTTGGATTTTTTGGTTTCTCTTCCCTAAAAGATACATTTTCAAGTTGGGCAGAGAAATTTGTTTCGGAAATTGGTTTGAAGTTCGTAATCTATTCCATTATCTACTTTTTCATGGATACATGAGTACATTTTCTTTCAATGCGCTTATGGCATAAGAGACTTTAAACTTCATCTGCTCGGATCACTATTTAATTGCTGTAAACCTTACCGACATATGTGGTTGCAGTTTTTTGTGCTGAGAGACTATGCTAGAGAAACTCTAGCATTGAGATGGAGGTCTTGGATGACAAGCTATTACATTGATCGCTATCTGAAGAGGCAAACATTCTACAAAATACAATCCCAATCAATTATTGACAATCCAGATCAGCGAATTGTTGACGATCTCAGCTCTTTTACGGGAACAGCTCTTTCATTCTCTTTGACGCTATTCAATGCTGTGATAGACTTGGTATCATTTAGCAACATTCTGTATGGTATATATCAGCCACTGTTTGTTGTACTTATCGTCTATTCAATTGGTGGAACAGCAATCAGTGTCTACTTAGGTAGGGTAAGTCTTCAATCTATTGTCACTTGTCAGATCAAAATTGCATGAAGCATCTCTCGATGTAGGTTGTCTATGTTCTTCGATGATTGGAACTGGTTGCTTTGCATTTTCAGGAATTAGTCGGCCTAAACTTTCTACAAGAGAAAAAAGAAGCAGACTTTCGTTTTGGGATGGTACGGATCCGTGAAAATGCTGAATCTATTGCATTCTATGGTGGTGAGAACAACGAAATGCAACTACTACTGCAGCGCTTCAGAAGTGCCTTTGAAAATTTAACAGTACGAGCTATCCTTTTCTCTCGACAGTTGTCCTGCTTCCTTAATCAAGTATTCGTGGTTATAAATTGTTGATACATGATTTAATGCTTATTTTCTTCATTACCAGGTCATTTCATTTTTGTAAGACCTGATATACTAAATGATCGAGTTATAATGCATAATGGTGATTATACACTATCTTTTTGTTTTAAGGCTAAGAAAGTGGATTGGGAAAGCTCTTTGAGAGCATTCCTCTGATTTTCTGGAGGTCCCTTCGACCTTGCTGTTTTCTTTATGTGTTCTTGATGTGGCGGTCTGAGACCAGATTATGATCCCTCGTGAGGAGATATATATATTTTTCCTTTGAACAATGAACTTGTGAAGATAGATATGCTCATGATAGATAATGACGATTGGGTGTTTGGCAGACCATCGAAGTGGGAGTAATTGTCTTATAAAACTCAGGATTAGAGCAAAACAACTGAGGAATTATATCTCGCAAGCAAATGATAAAAATTGTGACAGATGAGTAGTTACAGATGGTTGCAGCTACAGGATAAGTGTAGTTGTTGAAGTTATAATGCATATACAAACATTGTTTCAGGGAAGACACCGTATCATCCAATACAATCGTCTCATAATACATTTTAACTTTTCTCTGTGGTCTTTTAGTGCACTTCCTAGCATCCAATTTCACAACAAATCATCTCAACTTTTATCTATGGCCCTTTATTCACTTCTAGAAAATTTGTCCTCCCTTTATTTGCAATTAAAGAATGCCATCACTTTCCAGTAGCCACAGATTAGTCTGGAGGGAAAATTCATCTTTATATGTTCGTAAGTATTTGGCTTCGAGGACAAAGAAAGGGTGAATTTTCATATTCCAAATTTCCAACCAAAGAATGTAAAAGTATCACTAACTTGTCTGCAGTTGCTAATGCCTAATAGTTTGTGATTTATCATCAACCAACCTTCAGTTTTCATGTGAATTGCAAATATTTTGCAAGTCATTACGATTGTATGACACAATCACACAGTTCTAGCATCTTCAGAGTGTGTGTGTGTGTGTGTATATAAAAGTATACATGTGTGTATATATATATATGTGTGCGTATATATATATGTATGTATATATATAAAATTACATGTATATATGTATGTATATATATATTATCTTACCAACTAAATGGACACAAGTTCCTGATAGGGATAAACTATATATGGGTAGCAAGCTTTAGATGTTGTAACCAAGTGGACTTAATCTTACTGTTCTTCTGTAGAGTTAAGACGGTTGCGTTTTGTCTGCACTCCTCGATGTCATTGATAGGGATTATGGATGAGGGAGCTTTGGCTCGTAAGTATATACCGAGATTTAGGAAAGTTAAACATTGTTTGAACTGTGATAAGCCTCTTGTACTCGAGCATATATTTACCTTAGCTGCTTGTATCAACAAGTTGTTGGGCAGTTGATCTACTTGGTTAGTCACTGTATGAAAGGAGTTCTGCTATATTATTCAGATATCTGTGCAACGGAAGTTCTGAATCTTAAGCTAGTAACTACTTACGTTGATCTAAACAATATTTTTCCAGTTCCGCTAACAGGTTGTACATGGTTTCTCGCATGCAAATTGGGAAATATTTTATCTCTCAAAGTTGATTTTATAGTGCTGGAAGCCTGGAACAAATATTACGCCTAGTAAAATCAGACTGCAACATTTGTGGGAAACAGTGAAAATGCCACTCTTTTTTCTTTTTTCTAATAGACCAACATTTCTGTTCTTGGTCTGAAAAAGTTATTTGATTGTGCAGAAACTCTTGATAGCTTCTAGGAATTTGGAGTTCTTCACCAATGGATACCGGTATTTGATTCAGATTCTTCCTGCTGCAGTTGTTGCACCCATGTATTTCTCCGGAAAAATTGAATTTGGCGTGATAAATCAGTCTGTCTCTGCTTTTAACCATATTCTCGGAGATTTCTCTCTCATAGTATTCCAATTCCAGGCTATCAGTGCATTTTCTGCAGTAATTGACAGGCTAGGTGCGCAATCACTCTGTCCCTTTAACCTCTTTGTCTGGTTTGTTGTGTCGTTTTTGTTTTCTTTATTCAATCTCAATGTAAAGTCCTCCTGTAAAACTTCCTTTCCAGCTTTATCAAAAGTTTGATTACCTATAAAAAAATGTGAGGAACCAAAAAAGCGGTGTGTGTGTGTGTGTGTGTGTGTGTGTGTGTGTGTGTGTGTGTGTGTGTGTGTGTGTGTGTGTGTGTGTGTGTGTATAGTGGAACTAGTAATTCTTATGGGGACCTCATTAAGCAGCAGGAAGAAGAAACATTGACACATCTATTATGCCATTGTCCTATCATCATTTGTATGCGCTGTTGTTTCCTTGTGTTGTTTGGTGGAGGAGGTTGTAAACATGTAGAGCAAACATTTTCATATCTCATATATTAGTTTTTACCTACCTGATATCTATATCTCAAACATTACCCACATGCTCAAATTTTAATGTACATGCCAGTTTCATTAGCAACTTCATCATCTGTTGATCATGCAGGTGAATTTGATGATGTTTTGGATAGCAGCAGCTCAAAAGGTCTATCTGATTCCTCCGAAGAAATTGAACTCACGTACTGCAGCATAAAAAATTCAACGTCCTTGCAGACGAATGGAAATGGTCCTGTTGACATCTGTCAAGAGTTGCTTGATATTGAGAACTTGACTCTACAGACTCCATCAAGCAAATCTTTACTTCTTAGGGACTTATCGATGAAGATATACGAGAAAGACCATTTTCTGGTTTGTACCTTTTGGCATCTTTGATCTAATATGTCTAGCTGGTTACCAGAAGCCTGACACATTTGTTGTTGTTGTTTAACAGATCACAGGACCAAGTGGCAGTGGTAAAACTTCATTGCTGAGAGCTATAGCTGGTCTTTGGAGCACAGGGAGTGGAAACATTAGGCTGTATGTGAGGGAGAGAAACACTTCTAAGTCACCCCTTTCTACAAATGTGGATGCCAGCGGCGTAACTATTGCAGATGATGAAAATGGAAATGGAAATGGAAACCTCGAAATATCGGGTTGTAGAAGCTCTACCGGTGTATTTTTCCTTCCTCAAAGACCTTACATGGTTTTGGGAACACTTCGTCAACAGTTGCTGTACCCAACATGGAATGAAGATCCAGATTCTATGTCAGAAGACAGCAAACCGAGTGGTAAGAAATCTTTCTTGACACAACACACCTGCTATATTGGTCTTTACTGAAAGTAGGTTCCTTGATGACATTGTCTATAAGAAAATACCAGTCATACTCATACCTCTTTGTTCAATTCAGTTATGATATTTTGTTTTGTTCAATACCCATGTTGAAGAAGTAGCATTTTTTTTATATAAAAGGTTAAGAACTTTTATTTATGAACTAAAGAATTCACACCTGGAGCCATGTATAGTAGCCACGGCGACAACAAAATCAAAAGAAAAACAAGTCGAGAGATAAGAAGACAGGAGGCTAATGGCGGCCAAAAGCTACCTACAAGCTAAGATAAGCTAAATCCTTTACATAAACCAAAAACTAGCTAGCACCACCAACTGTATGGGCTGTTGGAGCATGCCCTCCAGCAACTCTTCTGGAGGGACCTTTAAAAGTAAACAAATAGTACCGACCTAATAGAGTCCACCACTGGCTCCTCAGCATATGCACAATGATCACGACCTTGCAAAATAAAACAGGCTATGAGACAGTCTGTAATAATATAAGCATGTGAATATGACACACACCAGGCTAACATGCAGTGTAGCTTGTAGTTCTTCAGTAGGGGGGAGGCGGCAGTGCAAGTGGCCATATGACTCAACGTGGCTCTTCCCGGATCAAAGAGCTTGATACCAATTCCTCCTCTATGGGGGCTAGATTCCCAAACTCCATCAAATCAATAATGACCGTCCAAGGCCTTGCCACCCTAATCCTAGCGATCTGTGGAGAGCAACGGCACTGGAGACTCATGAGGACTTAGGTTTTGAAAGAAGATCCTGGGGGCGCCGTACATCATCATGAAAGGTGTAAAGCCCAGCCTGATGGCATATAATAAATTAACTGCAACATGGTCATACCAGGAGTTTTTGTGGAAGACAATCCCATTTTTACATTTCCAAATCGTCCAAAGATCAGCAAGTGAAAGGTACATGTGCTTCATGTCCCCTTGAGCTGCAAGAATACAGCTAAAGACCCAACCTTTGCAGCTAATTCGTCTTTTGTACTGGAGACAGAAAAGACCTGCTGGCTGCTGGCTTCAGGAGTGGGGATTCCAAACTTTCCAGAAGACGATACCCAGATCTAGTAGTTTAATCACCATTCATGGTTAAAGGCCATGTACTCTCACCATTCTTGATAAAAGACGAGATCACTTTGTCCGAAGCTTCCCTTTGAAACAAATGTATAGCAAAAATAATTCTAGCAACAAACAAGGGAAACAAACTTCCGACCCTGTTATTATTCCATCTCCTCTCATGCGGGTGATTCACAATTAACTTTGGGACTCTCAAGGACCAAAAGCTTGCACCTAGGAGTTCATTCAGTGTGGCCCACACCCCAGGAATCCATCTATCACTTCCAACTCGAATACTCTTGCCATCACCTACTTGCCAGGAAAAGTAGTAGTGGTTATGTGGCTTCTGCATAGCATTGCCTAGGGAGAGTTGGGTGGGGGGGGATGCGGTAGACTTGATCAGTAGCATCGATTTTCCCCATCTTAGCGTAAACCAATAGTTAAACTGTAAATATTAGCAACACAAGATGAGCGTGGACAACCTCATGGCATAACCTGACTATGTTGCAGCCAGAAAAGTTTCAGATTCGAGAAGAAAAACTCTTAGCAGCCTCAATTTAATCACTCAAGTCCGAAAGATGACGAGAAATTCATATTGTGTTAGAGTCCGTCCACTTTATAGAGCCTACTGTGACACTTCATCGAATGTCTTTTGCTCTATGGAAGATCTTCTCGATTGTGAAGTTACCTCTGGGTTACATTGGCACATACCAATATCATCAAAATGCAGAACCAAAAACTGGTTCTGCATCATGCATGTCTGTTATTAATCAACATAAATAAAAATAATTGATATGTTTGCACGTGAAAGAATAGCACGCGTCAACACAACAACTTGTACAAGATTATCTATTGGAACATCTGCTGATGTGGAAACAGTACACACCTGCAGTATTCTCTAAAGAACTGCTCATCTCTGCTGTTCTGCGCGGGAGTCTTTACTTTTAAATTGATCTTATGTGAAGACTATTTCAAGGAAATTGAGATTATCAATTTGTAGACCAGATTTAATTATCCTAATCTCCGCAAGTTACCTCTAAAGGGGAAGTTATTGTGTTCTAGTGGGAGGTGGGAACCAGTGTTTTTGGAATAATTTGAGATTATCAACATAAAAAAGTTGAGGGCAATTTTGAATGTGGGTCAGAAACTTTGTCTTGTTAAGGTGTCTTCGGTGTCTTATTACATATTTGCCCTTTTAAAAAGAACAAAGAACAGAAATGAGAATAATATTTTGCATTTAAAAAAAAGAATAATTATTTGGAGTTATACAGAATAAAAGTTTGACAGAATTCAATCTGTTGTTGCACCAAAGTGAGGTCTTCACATATTATATTATTATAGAATAGATTACACAATATCTCGTTATCTATGAAGGGAATAGTCAAGTGAAGCCCGGGTCACTTCAAACATTTGCAAATACTAGAGACTTTTGAGTAATCATGTCTTTATCTCATCAGGGATTAATTTACTGTCTATGAAAGATCTTGATTATAAATCTCGTGGCATGTAGTTCATATGTCTGATCTTTTTACCGTGCGTTTTTCTATGGGTAAAAAGGAAAAAAAGTTATCTATATATCTTAATTCTTGTAAAGACTCCAAGTACATAGACTTATCATAAAAAACTATGACATGTGGTTTAAAACGATATATAGTAGTGTATGTTAGATGAATATCAATTAAGTATAGCCGAACAATAAGTACATAGACTTATCATAAAAAAACTACGACATGTGGTTTAAAACAATATATAGTAGTGTATGTTAGATGAATATCAATTAAGTATAGCCGAACAATAAGTACATAGACTTATCATAAAAAAACTACGACATTTGGTTTAAAACAATATATAGTAGTGTATGCTAGATGAAATTGTAATAAACGTGCTGGAAATATTGATAATGTAGGTGGTATTTGAGTCTTTGTAACACATGGTAATAATCTAAATATAAACCACCAATTTCTGTTATTTTTTTTTTCTCCAAGGAAAAATGAAAGAACTAGATTAAAATCTGGGTTTTAACCACTGCAAACAAACACTTTCTATAATCCATTTGGTTTTAATTCATAAACCAAAGTAATCCATCTTATCAAACTGACCCAAGTGATACTACTTAGTCCCCTTTCTCCTGGAGCGCCTTTTGAGTTGAAAGTTCTGAGGGATGAATCCACGAGGCATTTTTTGTGTGCAAGGCTGCAAGCTATAGTGGATGGTACCCCCTTTTACTTAGTCAAAAGCAAAACTGCCAAACTAAAGATGCGGAGAAAGATTCATACGATAGTCTGTTAGGAATTTGGATGGAGAGATGGCGTAGTTGGAGGCCAGCTTTTTTTGTCTGCCCTTCTGGTAGATGATTATGCTTTGTTGCCATTTCATCTTTCATGAAAGGTTGTAATACCCTTGTTTTATGTTCTCTGATAGTTTTTGTCTTGGGTGAAGCCATTATATATTACAGTATTTCCTATCTTCTCTGAAGCAGCGATGGTGATACATGTTGTAAAACCTAGCATGAAGCAATCAAAGGTCTAACTTCTCCTTGTCAGCTTAAGTATTCCTTGGTGAGAGGCGTTTTAGACTGTGATCTCTTTCTTAGAAGAGGATTTGTGTAAATTCTACGGATTTGCTACCACAAACATAATATGAGTTGCATTGGCAGCGATAAAATTTTGAAATACTTGTCTTTTACAATGGGTTGCTGGTTTCAAATGTCCTCTATAGCACAACTGTAAATTATAGCTCCCTCACTACTTTACTTATTGAAATGTTTGCTACTCCTAATTATCATCTTTATTTTATCATAGGCTTGCTTCCTTTCTTGACGCTGGGACGGAACTCGGAAGATGTTTCCCTGCAGTCCCAAAAGCCCACAACAGCAGATCTGCTTAAAGTTTTGGACGACGTTCGCCTTGGTTACATAATAACCCGTTTTGGTTTGGACTCCACATGTGAGTGGTCTAGTGTTCTTTCTCTCGGTGAGCAGCAACGCCTGGCCTTTGCTCGTCTCTTACTTGCAAAACCGTATTTGGTTCTATTGGATGAATCCACCAGTGCGTTAGATGAAGCCAATGAGGTATCAACAGTTTCTAATCCTATACTTCACCTTTGTTCTATTAAAATTATGCATCTCTTATGCTTTCTTGTGAAAGGCTCATCTTTATTCCCCACTAGTTGTCTCTTGGTTAGCAAGGATTAGCATTGCACAGCTAGAGTCCCACTTGCTTCTGAGCTAGTATAGAGTGAAATTGCTTCTTCCGTAAGTCACATGCTGTAGTCGTATAAATGGGGTTTGCTGCACTTGATCTACAGCTAGCTGGCTGACCTAAGTTTGACAAACATCACCTACAAATGATTGCATATGCTGTTATCAATAAACTCAAACTCTTCTTACCCCACCCTTAGAAATCTTGAGTCTTTGTAACACATGGTAAGAAAAGTTTAAGTATGTTTCCTAGTTCAGTTGCAGAGACACTTCCTCCGTTCCACCTATAGATACTCTCTTAACTTCTGTCCAGGACGTCCCAAATTGTTTGTTCACTTTTCCTTAATTTGCTTAAACATAATAAAATTTCAACAGTCAGTAAGTGATTATACTTGTACTTGCGGAGTGAGTCATTTTGGTAATAACATTTATAATCTAGATTTTGGTGCAATAGTGCCTGTGCACTGGGGAGGAAGAAATTGTTTAAACGTATGGCAATGAGAAGTGATCCGAGTCCTTGCAGATATCGAGTGTGATGCTGAACCATATCTATTTTGGGCTCAATATCTAACTTCATTACCAAATTAATGTTGCTCTTTGATGGATAATTGATTGAGCCGTGCTGGAGGGACAAAAAATCAAACAGAAATTTGAACAAAAAGTGATGTGGCATGTAGATATCTCTCGGATTTATTCTTTCTATTTCCTTTATAGTAGAACTATTCACCGAGTTATTATTAATGACGTGTTCACTTTATGTTCATTTTTTTGTAGGAGTCTTGGTTCACCTAGATTTTCCTGATTGATTTTGACAACGTTCCTTTCTTTCTGCAGGCTCATCTTTATCGTCTGATCAAAGAAGCCGGGATTACGTATGTTAGCGTTGGGCACAGGAGGAGTCTTTTTAATTACCATAACAAGGTCTTAAATATATCGTCGATAGATCATCTCAGCACCGAGCACAATTGGTCAGTCGGAGCCATTGATCAAGACATCGAACTCTACAATGTATCAAGGCCACAAGTTTAGCTGCCTAGGTATATAGCTGAATACTATCAGACGTCCCACATTATAGGAGGCGAGAACACACCATTCTATGAAGGCATGTTAGCAAATTCGATAGCACCACACATGTCACTGTGAACAGAAGAATACCAGTGATCGTTGTGCAGGGAACTGCAGGAGAAAGGAAGGAAGTGACCGAGCATTCATGCATGTTTACGTGAAGATCTATTGTCTTACATAAAATGTGTCTCCCCTCCAAGCTTCAAAAGTTCCGTACGTGATGATGCTATGTCATGAAACTACATTTAGACCAATTTAGAATTCTGTATAAATAGTTCCCAGCATATTATTTTTGTAAAGACGTCCACCTATGTTGCGAAGAACAATCAAATTCATGGATATTGGATATGAGTATGAGTATATTCAAACTGTAGAAATTTTCTAGCTCTGGTATTGATTGTTTTTGTTATGTCACGGTTCATGTGGTTTGCAGTAACATTTCTATATATACGAGGTTTGGCAATGTCATGTCTTACGATTTGATGGGTAACCATCTGAGTTGGTTGTTTTTTGGGTTGATGAAATTGAAGTGGGGGCAAGACATGACATAGGATTCTTTTTGCACCACCAAGCTAGCTACACCTTAATGATGAACAAAGTGTTCGTGAAGGCACCGGCACACTACTTTTTATCGGTGACATAAATGTACTTCTGGTCCTTTTAATCTAAACAGCTAGCTGATTCCAACTCTACTACTCATGCAAATGGAATCAGCCGGTGAAAGAAAGATTAAGGGGTAGACTTGTAATTTCAGTTGCAGGAAGTGCAGAGCAATTAGTGTCTCCGTGTTTGACCAGCAATCAGCTTGATCATGTTGCATCATTTGATACCTGTGTGAGAAATGTTTGCATACTCCGCAAGCACCAAGTCGGTACCAATACTTTTGAAATAGCCTCTAGGTTTTCATTTTTGGTTTCATAAATTTTGCTTCTGTATCATATTTTAGAGGATTAAAGCGGACACTGGGCGATCTCGTTTGATAAAAGTTGCAAATATTTTGTCATGAATAAGAGGTGACACTGACAATACACAAATGTTTTTAAATTTTTGTTCAGATACGTCTCAAACTTTAACAAGTTAAAGCAAGTTTCTAGGACAAGAAATAATGGAGGGTCTCAAATTCACCAAAAAGGACGAGTATTTTAGTATTTACATATAGTTTCTTACTCGGATGATTTAGAATAGAATTGGAAGTTTCATACAAGAGAAAAATAAAAAATTGTAACAACATAAAAGAAAACATGAGGAGTGCGAGTTAACATGAAGTTATTGTGTGTGCACTACACTGCACAATATATTCGGACATTAGATCTTTCAATACGAAATATGTGCAAAAAGTACTCGAAAACTCGCTTTAGGCAACCAAATTGTCAGAAACAGACATCCCTGTTGACTGTTTCCGCTCACCTTAGTTTCATAGTGGTTAGTGAAGACGATGACATGGTAGTGCTGATGTGTTGCTAGAGGCGCACTCAAAAGTGTCTCGGTTGTGTGCACGTAATATAGTAATGTATAATTTTTGGGGGATGATGAGATTGCGTAGGAATCCATTTGATTCGGGGTCAGAAATAAAGGCTTCTATGCGGTTAATTATTCTGCTTCTATTCTTCCTCGCTCCGTGTAATGTTGGAAGACTTTGTGTATTTAATTAGTTAATTTTGATTTTGTTTATGAAGACAACCAATGCATGCATAGGTTTGTGTGCTCCTCTTCTTCTTGTGTTTGGATCAGCACGTTGCTAAATACACGGACTCTCAGGACTTTGCCTTCTCGACCCAAAAATAATTTGTAGTATTTAGTTATCAGCTCCGCAAGATGCTTTCTACTGTAAGTGTCAATAAGCATTGAAATTACTGAAGTTCACAGGGATTTCTCGTAGATTAAGAGCTTACAAGATTCAATTTCGTCAAAAGCTGTCCGAATTTCAGCAAAAAAAAAATGTTTTTTTGGCGTTGTATTCATGTTCATGTTTTTATTACCAGCAACCGTTGCCCAACAGCAACTTTCGAGAAGCAACTAGAGAGTTGTTTTCTTAAACATGTTTTCACGAATAAATCTTCTACGAACTTTATTATTATGAATTTATAATTATATTTTTTGGAGGGACTTCAATGATTATCTGTGATGAACTGAAACATGTCATACATCTACGCCAGGTTCATAGTAAATTTTTCTAAACATCCAATCACTATATTGGCCTTTGACAACAACTTTCAAGTAATATGTAGTGGTACCAAATAATATTTTATCCAAAATTAGTTTTCCCCAATAATTCCTGCACCGTATTTGTATTCTCAAACTGACCCTAATTAAGACAGTATACCATTGAAAATGTCCCATTAAACTGACTCCAATTAGCTAATTGGCGCTGCAAAATCAATCAATGATGACGTCGCTGATATAATGTTTTTCTGTATTTTACATCACAATATTAAGAAAGTGGAGAAAATACTTGAGCCAAATGTCAAAATCTATTGAATAAAATATGATACAAATGTGAACTTTTTAGTGTACGTGCATGTGTAGTATATGAAAAAGGCAGGAAGAGAAAAAAGGGGGTAAAACCCGGCGGGTGTGTAAATTGACCATTTAGTTAAACCATTTTCATCAATAATGGCGATTTTCAGGACAAGGTCTCCTATTCAACCTACACTCCCCCCCAAGTCTCACCACCACCACCACCACCCCCTACTAAGCACCCTCCTCTCTCAGAGAGAGAGAGAGAGATTGGGAGAGATTTTTATTGGTAAACTAATGGAAGTATTATTTTAGTAATTGTCATCTTCTTCTTCATCATCATCTTCTTCTTGTTGGCTTCTTCTATATTTCTGTACCCATTCTTGGTTGTTGCGACTCCTCTCCTCATCTTAAGCTACACCCTTCACATTTCTCACTACAAACACACAAAATCTCTCTCCCTCCTCTCCCCTCTCTCTCTATCTCTCTCTCCCCCTCTCTCTAGGCAGCCGACCGGCCGTTTATCGCCGTGGAAGAAGATTTACGTTAGAGCAGGTGAGTTTCCTTTCATGTTAAGCTTCTCCAAACCCTAGTAATAACCTCCTCATATCCAAACCTTGTACAACCACCCACAAATATATATGTGAAGCTTACATATATGTTCTTGCTAATTAAGCTTCTCCAAACCCTAGTTGAATTAGCTTGTTCATGTCTTTTTGGGCATGAACTAGCTAGCACTAGTACTACTATGTTTCTTGCAAACATATGTAGTAGTAGTACTATATTTGTTGCAAAGATATGTACTAGTAGTAGTAGTACTTGCTTAGGGTATGTATGTATGTACTCAAGAAATACTATGTTTTTTATTCTTTTTCAGTTAACAGAAGAGGAAGGAGTATTAGTTAGAGGAGGAGGAGGAAGTGGAGGATGATGATGCCGGGAAACAATGGACAGCTGTCGGTGCCGCCAGGGTTCCGGTTCCATCCGACGGAGGAGGAGCTGCTGTACTACTACTTGAGGAAGAAGGTTTTGTGTGAAGCCATTGACCTTGATGTCATTAGAGAGGTGGATCTCAACAAGCTTGAACCTTGGGATCTCAAAGGTCACTCACTATTTCTTTCACACTTTCTTCTCACCATCAAGCCCTATGTGGAATCTTGGTGAATTCTCCAAGTCTTTTTAATTTGTAACTTTTTTATGTTTGATTCGATCGTGAGGTTATTGGAAATTGGGAATGGTGCATGAATTCTGAAATTTATGTCTTCACTGTTAAAAGATAAATTTGTCTAGTGGTGAGCCTTCTGTAGTCTGTTTCGCTGAAAGATAATAATATCCAAGGAAGTCATACTAGTTACATTTTTTCACATGCTAAGGGAAGTGAATAAGCGAACTTATGATCATTTGATGTAGTGGTAGAAAGCTCATCCACGGTTCATTATTTGCTGAAATCTAGGAGAGATCCAATTTGGGGAAAAATGAATTGGTAACTTTTCGAGTATAGTGAATGGATCGGTGAACATGATAGACCCTTTTTTTCGAATTTTTGTTTGCTAATTAGTAACTTTCGAAATATTATATTTTCTCTCTTCTTTTTTGTTGAGAAACCTCCAAATCCTTTACTACTAGCTTAGGGTTTAGGGCTGGCATGCAAGTGGCTTCATGTCCAAATCTATCTTTAACCCCATTTCTAGGGTTAGCATGAAGTAGTATGTATATCATATTTTGAAGGTGTACTAGGTCAAATAAAAGCTGGCTTTATTTATTTATTTAGAACTTTCTCCCTTATTCATCCTAAATTCCGTGTCTCATTATACATTTGACCTACTAACTGGTTTATGCCATTTGTCTTTTGGTGAAGAAAATTTCCGGAAATTTTGGACTTCAAATTCGAAAACTTTTATAATTAATTAGCTTCTAAATAATAATTCTATTGATTTTTGTAAGATATAATAGTACATTCACATTAGCAATAAAGTGCGTGTTTGGTATCAGATAGTTTAACTAAGTTTGAGAAATGTATTTTTGGATCCAAATTTTACTTTAAGTTGCTTAATATCTGTAGATTTTACCGTCTAAATTGTTTGAGATTATTATTTGTGCATGACTTGCATAAATAATTAAATATGCCCTCTTATTTGCGAGTTTAGTACTAATCTACCAAAATTTCTTGTAAGTTGTATTGCTGTTAGTGTAGCATAAACTCACTTTATAGTACTAGAAGCTACGCGTACTATCAAATGCACAAAAGTTTAATTCAAAGTTTTCAGCTCATACTAAACAACTTTTCAAATTACAATTCAAAATAAGTAATCCACTCGGATTATTTCATCAGATTTTTTGAATTTCAGCTAGCACCAAACAGGCTCAAAGACCAATGACTCTTGACATTTTGACAAAATTGAACTGTCATTATAAGCGTATGACTTTGTAGCTGATTCGTTATATTTGATCGACGAATACAGAGAAATGCAGGATCGGATCATCAGGTCCTCCTCAGAACGAGTGGTACTTCTTCAGCCACAAGGACAAGAAATACCCGACGGGAACTCGGACAAACCGGGCCACGACAGCGGGCTTTTGGAAGGCTACGGGGAGGGACAAGGCCATTAGTAATTCAAACAACAAGAGAATTGGAATGAGGAAAACTCTCGTCTTCTACACCGGACGCGCCCCTCATGGCCAAAAAACTGACTGGATCATGCATGAGTATCGCCTCCTCGATGACAACGACGTCACCCAACTCCTTCAGGTACGTAGTTTTATCTTACGTATTTTGAATTATAGAATTTGATTGTTAATTTTTTTATTTGTGCATATATTAGGTATTATCCGTGGCTAAATAAACTATCTAAAAAGGATTTGGCTTATTTAACAAAATTTTGAAAGGTGTGTGGTCATACTATAATTAATCATGGTCGATCATAAAATGGGTGTCAACACTTGTGACTCTATCTTATTATATAGATATCACCCATCGACGACTTATGGTTTGAATGGTTATACTTTTTATGCTGAAAATGAAATTGGCAAACCACAACTTATCTTATCTCTAATCACATTTTACAGTTTTCAGCTCATATCTACTTTTTCAATTACTTAGATTTCAATCACTTCTTCTGTAAAGGATATTTTCAGCTGGTACCGAATATGCTCATAACTCAAATTACTATATTGGAAACACAAGAAAGTGGACTAAATAGTAAATTTATAAAACATGTGAAGTCAGACTATAAAAGTGCGAGACATTTGCTACTGTACCTTATAATATAGATATCACACATAGGTATTGCGTCTGCCTGTGGTTTGAATGAACATATATTTTTTACGCGAAACTCAAACTAACTGCTAATGAAATTTGCAAATGATAGCGCTTATTTGATTTCCAGTATGCGGGGTTTTCAGCTCGTATCTGCATTTTCAACTACTTTAGTCTTTTGACAAGTTCTTTTGCGAAGATTATTTTCAGTTAGTACCGAACATGCTCATAACTCCTAAAAAATCGCTACTTTGGAAAATGCAGGAAGACGGATGGGTGGTTTGTAGGGTGTTCAAGAAGAAGAGCACCACCCATCACGAGCGAGAGCTAGCTCAAGAGATGGATCATCACTACGGCGGCAACAACAACAACATGAAGAACCCAACCGGATCCCCACAACAACCTAATTACTACGGTTGCAACATCGACGACAACGAAGAAGGTGGGCCCACCTCCATGCATCTCCCACAGCTTTTGAACTCTGACGCGTTGGCTCTCAACCCAACACTCACCTCCTCATTCATGCCGCCACCGCCATTCTCCTTCAACAACAACAACAACCACCACCACGAACACGACCACAACTTGTTGAACCTCCTAACCTCGTCCAACGGTTGCAGTTCTAGCAATCTTGGAGGTGGTTCAGCGGCTGGTTTGATGATGCAGCAACAAGAGAGGCCATTTGGGGGAGAGTATTGGTCTTTCTTAGACAAGCTCTTAAGCACTAATTCTTCTTCTTCGTCACATCAGAGCCAGCTGATGAATCAGAATCATATGATGAACATGATCAAGAACAATCCCACAATATCATTGCAAGCTCAAGCGCATGAAGAAGCTCATCGCGCTGAGTTTCAGAGGTTCCCGTTTCAGTATCTTGGAGCTAGCGAAGCGGATCATATGTTGAAGTAGATTTTTTTTTGTTTGCTTGTATTTGTATGGTTTCGGGTTCTCTTCCTAGCTATTTGTAGAAGAGACAACAACCTCGCAAGCGGGTGATAATCCATCTCCCAGGATTCGTTATTGTTTTCGTTTAACCTTGACTTCGAATTCTATGAAAAATTGTTGTCAGTTTTCACCGTTTCGCCTCGATTATTTCATTATTTGTTTAAGATTCTCAATGTAGGATATCGATCATTTGATTTGAATGACGAACCGAGTTCTTATCCTCCATTTCTTGCACTTTCAATTTAAGTATTTTTTTTTAACTTTTTTTTTGAAATGATGTTTCTTTAAAAAACACAGGCATTGTGATACAAAATACATCAAGCTAACGGGCCTTGCACTACCGTTGTGATCTTTGACCACACATCCTGCCCATGCAACCCTGTTTGTATCTTAAAGGAAAAGAAATTGTTGTCAAAGATAATATAAATTTGACTTTGGTGGGACTCTCTGTTTTATGAGGATGAACCCCCTTATTAACCCTTATGTTGTTAATGTTACTGGAGTAAATGAAACTTCGGCTAATGAAAACCCCAGAGAAAAGGAACTGATTGTTGTATCCCACTAATTAGAAACTTGTTGATGGGAAAATTAAGGGACTTTCTTCTCGAGAGGGGTCCGATAACTTTGTTGGACTATTCTTTCCCTCTAATTGGAAAGCTAGGTATGAGCAGTTTATGACTTATGAACAAATAGATTGTTTGTTAATGAATTTTAAAGTTCTAAAATCCATTTGATGATACAAACTTGAAACGACATTGTTCTAATCTTGACAAGAGAGGGCCTATAACGCTCATCTATGTAACCAAGAAAGGTCCGACAATTTGTTGGACGCGATTTGTTTGTTCATAATCGATCTTTTTGGTTTTTATTTGGTTCTTGTTTAGACGTTTTGTTCAGTTGTCAAGTGTTTATCAAATCTTTCCCTCCTAGATTGGTAAATTAATGAATACATGTTCTGATAGTACTGACAAGTGTTCCCTCTTTGATGTTTGCTTTAGGCCTCGATGAGAGCTGGGCTGGCCCTGACCGTAATCTGTCCTTGGTTCATGACGGAGAGAACTTCCGAGCGTTTTATGTATCCCAGTTGTTTTGTGCGACGATTGATGTAAGGAACCAAATGGGGCGAATGATTTGGTTTTTGGCTTGTTTTCAGTCGAGGGAGTGCGGTTTGCAGCTCCATGTTTGTGGTTGCACAAATAGATTGAAGTTCATCAGAGGGAAAAGATCGAAATCTCATTGCCAACAACTCAGTTCTGCTGTAGGTTATAGAGGTAGATGGTGCAGAGTTTGGTTTGACAGGAGCTTCGACTGAAATAGAAGATTTTGCAACGGATGAGTTCATAACGGTAGTACCAATATCTGCAACAGAAAAAAGAGAATATGTGGCGCCGAGTCAAGACAGATTGAAGTCTTCTCAGGTACTTCCTTCGTGAAGCTGCAATTGTCTAATTCCATCTCTAGTGCCTCTGTAGGTTCACTGATGGTACTATTGCAATTGATAAGACTATTTTGCGAGTCGAAGTGTTTTGTCCTGTCAACATATGAGTTCCTCAAGGAAAGCAAAAAATTCTGAAACTGAGGCTTCCTGTGTTTGAAGACGTGATTATGAGTTGGCGCTTCACAGTCGGGATCAAAATCTAAAAAATCAAGATCATCCTCCTCAAAGAAGTCTTCCATAAGTTGAGGGGAAGATATATTTTGCCTTTGAAGGTCTGAAGCTGGGTTTGTGAACCTCGGGAGGCCTGACGACGTAACCCTTTGCCGCGGATTTACCTTTCAGAGATGCAGCGATGTTATGAATGATTTTTTTTGATGGAACAGCCACCGCTTGATTTGGGGGAGGGTTCTTTGGTAACATAATCGGAACTTCACTGGATATACTGGAGAACAGGTTCTGAAAGCCTTCCTTTGAGAGAGTTTCAGATCCGGCAAGGAAGAGTTAGTTCCGTAAGATCCCGGCTGAAGAGGACTTTGCCAGAGAAAGGTCGGCATATAATATAAGGCTCGAGAATGCCTTTTGCGTTCAATCCAACCAAAATAAATTGGGGTCATTCCTATGATAAAGTAATTAATTTCTGTTGACAACTCAATTCTCTCCGACAGAAGACCTCATTGATAATTTCTTACATTGTGCATTGACTGTGGACTAGAGATATCTGGAATCAAATTCTAGAAATCAGAAATATCTCATTACCAAAACAAAGACATCACACTTGCGATTAAGCAGATTACTTGTCTAAATTCCAACAACTTCAAAACAAGTTCTACAAGCTATGAAGCTAGGAATGAGTAAACAGGACAGCCAAATGGCAAGTCACAGCACAGCAGAGCTGACCAATGAAAGAAAATGCCATTCCAAAACTTCACTAGTCTCTGACGCATTTCTCGGCGGAAGTGTCCCCCATAAAACAGAGAAGTTTGTAAAAATGAAAAAAAGCCAAACTAGAAAAGAGAGTACAGTTCTTACAGTACGTTAGTTCTGGATACAAAATCTGTCTTCAAGACATGGCGTCACGTAGAGTTATCATTCACTAACTGCGCTACCAACTGCTTAAGCTTAAGACGTAGCGCGATTAGCCTATGACTCAAAGTAAGAGGTAAGTCTGCTAAGCAGAGAGAAAAGCTATCTTCAATCCCAAGACAGTTACGGCTTCAGCTCCAACTAGAAAGCAAGACGTGAAGAGAGCATAACATTCTACCAACTACACTGAAACCACTGTACACAC
Organism: Linanthus parryae; assembly: GCA_023055425.1. Lineage (NCBI taxonomy): Eukaryota > Viridiplantae > Streptophyta > Magnoliopsida > Ericales > Polemoniaceae > Linanthus > Linanthus parryae. The sequence goes on along the minus strand of JALGPY010000004.1, from coordinate 117,642,939 downwards.
GTCCCCGAGGACTACTGAAACCCCTTCAACCTTCTGTGAGGGCGCATTTAGTGAGACACAGACAACCTTTGCTTCAGAGGTGCACGCCGTTCCCGTTGCTGTAAGGGTAGGTTTTAGACCCTTCACGTGACTGGTCGGTTTTCCCATTTTGTCTCGGATGTGGCGATGTGTGTCCGTTGCTGAAGCCATTTTCTTTAGTTGGCAACTTTACTTGGCTGCCATTTTGTAAGAACTGGCTCAACTGGCCAGAAGCTGCAGCTACTAGACCTAGGATAAGGACAATCAAACAAATGTTGTATTATTCACCGAAAAGACAAGCCATTTGTTTCACTAAAAAGTTTTATAATGCTTAACCACGAGACGGATAAACATAGAGATAACATGATCAGGGTATGGTAAGATCTCCCAGAGAAATCACCAACGGTCAGTGCATAACCAGTTCACCCCAACAAAGCCAAGGGTTTTTTCGCTAGTTAAGTAATTGAAGGGTCATAGTTTCTCTCCACCAGATAATAATATCACTGTCAGTTTCAGTTGATAAGTGACTACCAAGGTTTTAGGTAAGATGTTCTTCTGCGAGTCATTGCATGTTAACGCCTCCTACTTCCAAATACTGGAAAGTTAAGAGCATAAACCTCCATTCTCTTCATGAAACTTAAGAGAAGTAAAGACCAGTGGTGTCTTATTGCCTGTTTGGTAAGTCTGTCTTTAAACGAATCTGTTTAAAAACACCGTTTTCATGTTTGGCAGTGGCTGTTCCTAATCTGTTTAAAAACAGAAACAGGGAGAAAAACAACCCTTTAAAAAAACACCAGTTTTGATTTTTTTTTTAAATGTTTTTTCCTACTTTTGGGGAATTCCAACTCTTATTGAATACATAAGATAACAATTATATGTTGTTGTATGTACAAAATGATGTTAGAGCAAATTAACATTGAAATTTTATAGTGTTACCAAATGTGTTTTTGATTTTAAACTGTTTTAAACACATACCAAACAGTCTATTTTATTTTTTGTAAATGTGTATTTTTAGCATGTTTTTCACTGTTTTTTTTTGTTTTTAAACGGATGCCAAACAGGCTCTTAATTGATTAGATCAAGTAATACGAAGTCTCATCAACTTTCATATTTACTCTTGAGCAACCGTTTCAACATTAGTAGCAGCAATGTGGTGATACTTTAGGTTAGGAGTTGTGGGTAAGACAGAAATACGAAGTTGCATCAGCTTTTTTTGTGTTATATATTCGAAGTAGATAGTTTAAACATTCGAAGCAGTAACGTACGGCTCCAATAATCTCACTCAATTCAGGATCTGTTGCAGGCAAATACTGAAGCTAAGATGTTAACCAAAAAAAAAAAATAGATAGTCTGCACAGTTATAATAAAGTACCTAAAAACAGTGCAGAAGGTTTCCCAGGATATGACTTGAACTCGGGATGGAATTGTACGCCGATGAAGTACGGATGGCTAGGAAGTTCAATGATCTGCACCAAGGAGACAAATCAGAACTGAAAATCACTCGAGAATGAAATCACTATAGGTGGTAAATGTTCTACCACTAGCTTCACATTAAGAGCATACTTACTTCCATCCGTTGACCACTTTCATCTCTTCCCACAAATAATAGACCAGCACTTTCAAGTTGTGAAATTACATCAGGATTGACCTGCATCACACGAACAAATGTTTACTATCAGCTTAAGATATTCCAGTTCTGTTACAATTTTGTTATATCTCTGTAGATCTGAATGCAGAAGACAGGATAACAAAATGCACTCACTTCGTATCTGTGACGATGCCGTTCATCCACAAAGTGTGCATTGCCATACCTGTGAATGATTCCAAGTCAGGTATATAGACTAGGTCTGCTGGGAAACACACTAAAACATTCTGTCTTGTGCCTTCCCCAAATAGTTCTTGAGGTTAATATACAGTGGTCCGAAAGATAACATCATTGAGGAAATGAACAATGCACGATCACTCGTAATGTATATTTCTAGACTAATACAAGTATGAGCATTTGAATAAGAGCTCAAGGGATTTAGGTCCTTACAACTTCGCAGATTTGCAGTCAGCAACCTTGAAGTAGGTTCTCCTTGAACCCAGGCGCATTGTTCCTCCCATATGAGTTTTTGAGCCCTACCAGAACAGAAAATAGCTGAGTTAATTCTCACACGATGAATACATCAACTATTAGCCAAAATATGAAAATAGCAATAGTTACCTCTGGCATAAAAATGACACATGGATGTTTAGTATCGGGATTGAACTCAGTGCTGTTTGCATCGTGCCAACCGAGAACAGATTGTGCAAACTCAATGACTGCAATTTGCATCCCCAGACATATGCCAAGGTAAGGAATCTTGTTTTCCCTAGCATACTTGGCTGCGAGAATTTTCCCTTGCACTCCCCTGTCACCAAATCCCCCTGGGACAAGAACGCCATCCGCACCCTGCCAAAGAATGTTTATTTAGAACATCAATGGAGCAGTAGCCCCAATTTTTCGGCAAAGCCTGAAATTAAATGGCCAAATTAATTAACAATTTGCTTTACCTTCAAAAGGTCCCAAGCTGCTTTATGAGCAATAGGGTCCTACAATGAAAGAAAATAAGTCTAAGAAACGTCCATATTACATAAATTTAAGAGCACGTGGACTGATGATGATAGTTACCTCCTTTGCTGTTGCATCTTCCAGGTCACCAGCGGCTACCCAGTTTACGACGAGCTTCCTCCGGCAAGCAACAGAAGCGTGCAGAAGCCCCTATAAACAGAAACCTGAAATATTATAGCTCGAACTCTTGTATCTTTTTACCCTCTTTAACATTTAGAGATGCGGAATTCTGAAGTATGTATGCATACGAGATTATAAATAACAGCAGACCTGGACTTAAAAAGTAACTAGTTTGTGTGCATTCACGAGGTAAATGAAGGAACCATACAACCTCTTCTAATCTAAAGACCCAAACCAAATACTATATAGATGCAATGCAGTCCGAAATTATCTACAGCATTGGCGAACAATCTCTTTTCCAATTGCCAAGAAGTTCAAATTTCTTTAAAATGCTTCTAAGAGCTATGAAAGCCACTTTCGAGTCAATAGAGGACACCTTACTTTTGAATATGCATCTCACATGTGTTAGAGGATCTCCGAAACATTTAGGATTAAGCAATAGTTCAGAAAACTGATAGAAGGTGTTAGAATCCATGGGGTTCCATCTCAAAACCAATTGGCAATGAGGGGAGTAGCCCAGGATACTTATTAATAATATTTCTTCTTCTTGATTGTTCAATGTGGGATTTCTCAACACGGCCCCCCCCCCCCCCCCCCAACGTGTGGCATTCTTTGGCCTACACGTTGACTTTTTGTCATTTTTTTGGTCTGGCCGGCGGTGGAGGGAACGACACGGGCGAATCTTTTTGGACGTCAGCTGATTTGGGTTTTTGAGACGGGATCGGTAACCCGCTCTGATACCATGTTAGAATCCATGGGGTTCCACCTCAAAACCAATTGGTAATGAGGGGAGTAGCCCAGGATACTTATTAATTATATTTCTTCTTCTTGATTGTTCAATGTGGGACTTCTCAACAGAAGGCACCAAGAAGATTGCAACCATGCCCAAATTCCAAACTCCACTAACTTTAACGCAGAAGAAGATGCAAACAGAGCCTCATGAGGGATAAAGAGGGTATGATAAGAAATCACTTGAAACTCCATACAGACCAGACATTTTTACATTGTGATTGATGCTTCATGAAAGCAATTTGTTTAAATGGTAAGAATGAAAGAGCTTTAAGCTATTAGACATGTCTCTCGTCGACCAAGCTGCTTGTCCCATAGAAGTAAACTCTACTCAATATGATTTTGTTTAATGTATCAAACTGCTAGACAAGATAAAAATAAAGCGAGTAATTCCTAGACGAATACACCTTATTCCCAAGACAAGATGTAACAATAATATTTTTAGGGGTAAAAGACAAAAACCACCCCTTGAGTATGGGGTATATACAAAAACAACCTCCGTGTTCGGGGATATACAAAACCCACCCTTGCTAACTGACGGTACTAACGGATGAGAGGAAAAGACATAACTACCCCTAATATTAATTATAATTACACCATATAAATACTACTTCCTCCTCAAAAGTTCTCATTTTCACACCACCAATACTACTGCGTCTCTCTCTCTCCCTTCCTCCTTATCCTCTCCCCCAATTCTAAAAAACCCTAGCCGCCACCATCTGAAAATCCACTCCCTCTTCTCTCTCTTTTCTTTTTCTTTCTGTTCTTCACTTCGGATTCAAACGTCAGCGCCGCCGCCGGCGTCGGCCTTCTCGTTCTCAAACCCAGATCTCAGGGCGGCGGCCGTTCGAACTGATGAACGACGCCAAACGGCGACGAACCAACAAGAGCGGACCCAACTTTGGATCTGTTCGAGGAGTCCGACGGGACGCATTTGACGACCGGCCGGAGATATGATGAATCTCCCGACCGGTCCGAGGGAGAGGACCGCTGGTGAGCTAGACCGGTCGAAGCTCGGCGGAAGATTGAGATCTTACGGTGGCGGCGGCAGTCACGGCGACCAGTCTTCCCATCCGCTCGATCTGTCGCTCTAGCCACCACCAGAAGGCCCATCGAAGACCGACGACCCTCCTCCGGCCACCGCAAGGCACCGCCGCCAGCAAATGGTCACCTCCACGCCACCAAACTCGCCGCCACCATCATCAAACCACAAGGGTTCTCTTTAGCCATTGTTTCTTGGGTCATCTAACAATGGGTTGAATTACACCAGTTGGGGTTCAATGTTTAGTTCGGCTCATGGTTTTGTGCTTTTTGAGTTTTTTTTTTTGCAGTTGTGAGTTAATGTGTGGAATTGGTGTTGCGTATGTGAGCAATTTGCAGTTTAGTAGCGATTTCTCTTGGTTTGGTTTGTAGTAACTTGTATGGTTTTGAATTTTGAATTGATTCGGGAAATTGGTTTTGTTCAATTTCTGGGTTGTAATTTGGGGGAATATGATTTTGGGTTGATAGGTTCTAGTAATTGTTGTTGTTGTTGTTGTTGTTGTTGTTGTTGTTGTGGTTGTGGTTGTGGTTGTGGTTGTGGTTGTGGTTGTGGTTGTGGTTGTGGCTGTGGCGGTGGCGGTGGCGGTGGCCAAGAACACCTAGAACATTATGAACAAGAACAAAATAATCACAAAAATACAAAGAAGGGCAAATTAGTCATAAAAGAAGTCAGATTGCACCCCTTTCTTAACTGACATTAACAGAAGGGTGGTATTTGTCCAACGACCGTTAGTGAGAAGGGTGGTTTTTGTATATCCCCGAACACGGAGGTTGTTTTTGTATATACCCCATACTCGAGGGGTGGTTTTTGTCTTTTACCCTATTTTTAGACATCTTGACCTATTGTTCTTAGAATTATATTTTCCACGTTCTTGTACGTACACCTCTCCTGTTTACCAGGGCATGAGCTGAAACTCATGAAGTGGCAGGCTAGATAGATCACAAACTAATGCAGTGCTTTTTGCTCAATCAGTTAACTAAATATACTGATTGAGATGACACGCACACATGGTATACCATGTACTCTGCTTAGAAAAAATAATTGTGATGAACAGCTCACTAGAGCCCATAGACTCATACGATTAGCAGAGTCGTCCAGTCAATTTGTTGTTCCCGTCAATTCTCAAGGGCATCTCCTGACATATTGACACAGTTAAGTATTTGCCTAGTCTCTACCAACATTTACTACATATGAACACCTAGCCAGTAGCAGTTCCTAAACAAGTCACAGGTAGAGGCTGGCCATGTAGGATTGTCAAACCCCCTTGCTCTTTTCTCCAGAAACTTGCAGCATGTTCATTTAGCATATGTGAAAGACACTACATGACAGCTACTTAGCCAAGGATATTCAAACCATAGCCAAAGCAAGGCACCTGAAAGAAGATGACTGCTTCACAATGCTAAGTAATAGGAGTGACCAGAACATCTTGTCATTGTGTTGAAAATTTCTTGGTTCTCTGCGATACACTTACTGTTGTATTATAAATGATGTGCATGTGGAGAGTCTACAAACAAAAGGATATTCCATAGTTCAATGAATCGTGCTTGAGTGGGCGGAATTCTGGTATCAAGCTCCAAATATGAGCATGCATGGATTCAAAAAGTGAATGAATAGTGAGGGAGGAAGAGTTCTTTACAAGAGATAGCCTAAGAAAAGGTATATCAGGTCTCTGGAAATTTCAGAAACATTCACCACCAAAATGAATGTAACACACCATGCCTAAGCATTAGAATTCCTCGCGTTCTTGGAACAGCAATTATATTATGAAAATAAACAGACACCTTAAACCTTTACAGACTCTATTATCAATACAAGCAAAAAATATATCGGAGAAGGAAAAGACCCATTTCACAAAATCATAAATCTAAAATAAAATTTATAAGACTTCAAAGAAGACACTGGATTATATGTGTTAAGCAAGCAGCTTGTAGTAGATTAATGTTAACAAAGCAGTCACTGAAAGGCACGAAATCCATATCGGAAAGTAAATTTACCTTCAATACAGAGAGGTAAGCATCTGAAAGGCCAGTATATTTTCCAACCATGGCAATTTTAACCTGTATAGTACTAGTCTTAAAAATCTGGTCTTTCATATGTAATGAATCACACTTGACAATATTCGATTCTCAGGACTCACAGGAATATTCAACATGTCACAAAGTTTAGTTCTTCCTGTCCATTCAGTTAAGTCAGGATATGCGGCGTTCCTGTAAAACAGACAAGACGTTGGTAAAATAAAATATTTTGGCAGTTCTAGTGTAGGAATGGTTAAATCATTCAAGTTCTAAGGGTGAAAGGAGGAGTAAAGATTGTGGTAACTAAATATAAGTATAAAGGACAGGGACTAGACCACATACCCTGTGAGGTTTAGCACCTTCAAGATGGCTTCATGTGCCTTCTGATCCTGATTGAGGAAAACACAATATCCATAAATGTTCAAAAACAAACAGTACAAAGTAGATAAGTGTCCATGAGCTTACTCTCAATAACAGGGGAATGTGCCAAATGTTTGGAACATCATACAGCGTGACAATGTTTTCTGACTGCGATCAACACACATTTTGTCATTTACTGTAATTAAAAAGTTTAATATAGGTAAAGAAGCAGTATCAATATTAGCTTCATTACCGGTACATGACAAAACTGGGAAAGCTTTTCCTTTACATTGCCATCAAGTTCCTGTCATGGATATTTTTTTAATATTCCACGGAATCATATTAGAAAATGAAATCACAGAAATAATTGGAGGGGTCTGACCTTTGTGCTGCGACAAGCTAAAATATTGGGTGTCAAACCCAGTCCTCTTAGTCCCCGGACACTATGCTGTGTAGGCTTTGTTTTCTGTAAGCAAAATATGTCAGAAAGAAGTGCAATAGGATAACAGTGTCATCAAAGTAGTTTAAAATTACCTGTTCGCCCACAACATTGAGAACAGGGACAAGGCTGACATGAACCAAGCAGAAATTACCAGGGCCTATAGATGAGTGATATAACACATATTATAGCGTCTTCACGTATAAGCAAGATTTAGTTGAATAAGCTTTACAGAGAATGAAGTATTTATTGGACTTACCAACACGATAAGAGAACTGACACAGTGCCTCAATGAACGGCATTGATTCAATGTCCCCTGCAAGAAATAAGTTTTTCTTGGTTGTTCAAAAAGTGAATAGGAAACAGATTATATGCATATCCAAAGAACAATAACCTACCTATGGTTCCACCCAATTCTATGACACAAACATCAGCTGGACCTTCCTTCCCATCCACTGGTATCATTGCTACTCTTTCAATCCAATCTTGAATGGCATCTGTGATGTGTGGAACAACCTATAAGAAGATAAATACAAGTCAATAAGCATTCGACGGGCTGGGTTAAAAGAAGCGGTTGATCAAACAACAGGAGCATACCTGGACAGTTTTGCCAAGATAGTCTCCTTTCCTTTCTTTGTTGATAACATACTACGGATCATCAAGGCAAAACAATAGAAGAATCAGTCACAAAGACATTAGAGGGCACCGAGGATAGGACTAAAGACCGCATAGTTCAATAAAACACCTGATAAATTTTCCCAGTAGTAATATTGTTGTCACGGGTCAGGGTGACATCCAAGAACCTCTCGTAGTTTCCCAAATCTAAATCCACCTGGAATCACAGAGCAAGTTATGTTTAAAGTAAATGAAATTACTCATGGTTGTCTGAAGTGATCTGTATGTAGGGAGGACTATAAACTGAAGCACGGAGGTCCTGTCTGTTTCATTGAAAATTGAGAAATAAGCATCTTTTGGTTCAAAATATGTTTATTCAACCCGAATTTCAATAAGTTTTTAATTGATTTTCCACATTTAGCAGATTGTTTAAGGTAGAACAATTTCTCGAAAAAAATGCCGAGAAATTCCTTAACAGACCATAACAAATTATGTCCACTCTACTTTGTTGCTTTGGAGATAAAATATTTTTTCACTTTTTATCTTCCTGGTTTATTTGGGATCTAGAGATATCAATTCCTGTTGAAAATTATTTTTTTGGGTAGTCGGAAAAGCCAGCCTTCGCAGGCAGGGGCTGCTGGACTCCCAACTTATAGTCTTACTAAAAACTGTTTATAAAACCCAAGCTTTTGAGAGAGTCTCATGAAAAGATATCTAATGTTAGAGTGGTAGAGTAAACCGATCACAAGTGAAAATAGATGACCAGTAGAGAGGTGCCATTGTGACAATTAGAGAAGAGAGAGATGATAATAGGGATTTCTTCCAGTTGCACGTACAACACAGACACAAGAAAAACCTAAGATCTCTGAACAATCAAATAAAAGACAATGGTGAACGAATCTCTCCCACAGTTCTTTACATGCTCAACAACAGTACCAGATCCTCTAGATTATTTGAAAATACCAGTAAGTTTCTATCTTACCTCACCACCGTCATCTAATACAAAGACTTCCCCATGTTCAAAAGGAGACATTGTCCCCGCATCAGTGTTCAGATAAGGATCTGCAAGACGGAACACAGCAATATAAGAGCTCAAATGCCAGAATTACTCAAATGTTCCAACCACACCACTCGTTGAGCAACTTTTCAGAACCCACAATTTAATATGCTTGTACCTATCCTGGGAGGAGAAGCCAAGTAATTACTAAAAACCATGCTTCAAATCTGTTTTGAATCCGGAGATAACAATTTCTTGTTCAGTGAGTATAGAGTTTGGATACTTAACAGGTCAAAGCTAGCGAAATGAGGATATCTCTGATAGGAGCATACCACCGCATTTCGCACATGTATATCAGCACATGAGAGTGCTTTAGAGGACAGTTTGACAAACAACAAAAGTTGCTTTCTTTCATGGATAAAAGAAATTGGGGAAAGTTGAAAAAATCCATCAGGAGCTACAGGTGTTTCCACCCAGTTTTTTCAACAAGGGCTCACATCACCTTCTTCTAAGTCCATGAAAAAGCCAATAGTGGCAGGAATCTTGAAGGGGCAGTAAAGATTTGAACTTTTATGATATCATGCTGGAAAATTTTCAGTTCTCTTACAAAAAGTACACTCAACCAAATAAAGACTACAAATACTAATTGCTGAATTAGAACATAGTAAAGAGAAATGATCAAATTTTTGAATCTTGAAAGGGCAGTAAAGATTTGAACCTTTATGCTGATAAAATTTTCAGTTCTCTTACTAAAAGTACACTCACTGAGGGCAAAGAAACCAAACAAATAAAGCCTACAAAATGGGAACTAATTCCTGCAGTTGAACAAAGTAAAGATAAAAAGATCAAATCTTTTGAACTCAAAAGGGTTCAAGAAAGCTGAATACCAATCTTAATGGAAGTAACTCTTAGGCCACAAGCTTGTAGAAGCACTCCAATACTACTTGCAGTAACCCCTTTTCCAAGCCCACTCACAACTCCACCGGTGACTAAAACATACTTCATTTTTCCTGAATACACCGAAAAAAAACGTTCTTTACATCAAGAACTAGCAAAAATAGGAACATAGATAAAGATAACAGAGAGGCGCTTCAAAAAGAGGCATTTTTGTGTTTGTATTCGAAAACATTGTTGATAAAGGACGGACCTTTCGAAGTGTAAGCTCCCTCCGATGCGGCAGATTCCGATTCCGACGTGTAATGTGACACGGAGCTGTTCGGCGGCGAAAAAAGGGGACTTTTCCGGTGAGATTTTCCGGCGTCGGCGAGTGAGAGGTTATGTGATAGAGAGCGAGAAGGAGTCGCCGGAAAGTGAGGCTTTTTGGCACCGGCGGCGAGAAAACAAGAACAAGAAGTACTCTCTCCTTGGCTTCGGGCGGCGCGGGTAAGCAGGTCACCTAGGAAGGAACACTTTAATATATGCAACATTTTCTCATTTTTTTTGTTTTATTTTTTGAATTTCTCTGCTTTATTAAACCCTAAAATAGGGTTTTCTAAAAAAAACCTATTTTCAACGTTTTATTTTCAAGAAAATGAAATATATTGGTTTTTTAGACTTTAGGGTTTCTGAAGCTCCCCTTACACCCATTGAATAATGTTTTGTTCTTCTTGGGCTTTCTTTGAAAGTTTTCCTTGAGAAACGGAGGGGTAATATTTTTAATAGTTAACCTCGTTTTATAAAAAAAAGTTTACTAATAACAATTGTTTTAAGGGTAAAAGACAAAAACCACCCCTTGAGTATGGGGTATATACAAAAAAACCCCTCGTATTCGGGGATATACAAAGACCACCCCTGTCAGTTAACGGTTACTAACGGAAACTAACGGAGGGGGAGAAAGACTTATTTACCCTCAACTTCACGAAAAATTACACTGCTATAAAATCTTTCCTTCTCCCCCATCCCTCATTTCTAACCCTAATAACAGCCCCCTTTTCTCTCTCTCTCTCTCTACTCCTCTTCCTCTTCAGTTCTTCACCATCTCGACAGAACCGACGGTTGCCCCTCGAAGCTACTCGCCGGAGCCGATGATTCGTTCGCCGCCGGGGGTTGCGTGGGCAGCGAAGGACTCGTGCCGTACCCGTTCAGCGGCGCGGTCGGCTGGTTCAAGGCTTGGACAGCGGCGACAAACGAAGCGACGACGGATTCGAGTTGGGTCTGATTCGCTTGCGGCGGTGGCGATGGTTGAGTCGCCGGATTGAGTGGTGGAGCGAGGATTCCCGGTGGCTGGGGCAGCGGTAGTGACTGATGGGGTGTCGGGAACGATGGGTGTTGATTTCGGGGGTTCGGATCTGGAGGGTTCAGATTGGGCGGTGGTCTAGCCGGGGGTTTGGCGGGGACATCTCAGGTCGGACCGATGTCGCCGGAGTGCTCTGGTGGTCCGCCCGGTTTCTGAAACAACAGAAGGGCGGCCGATTGGTGCGGTGCCGGCGGCGGAACCGGGTTGGCTGCACTGGCGAATCCAGGGCCGGCGGTTTGGTCAAGCCAATTGGTCGGGAGGGTCTTCGATTGGGTTTGCACAGCGCCGTTGGTGTCCGAAGTTGCAAAGGACGAATTGGAGACTGGCGATTTGGGGTTTGTGGTCGCTGGACTTGGAGAAGAAGGCGACATCATCTGGGTCGCCGGAATCAATGGAGGTTGCTGTGATTCGGGCGGCGGTTGGGAGCTTGGCTGCTGGGTTGGTGGCGACGGGAGCAGAGGCGCGGGTGTAGGCAGTGGCGGGGTCTGTGATAGAGTGGCTCTTGTTTGGTTCGCCGGAACAGGGGCAGAGGGAAGAAGCCATGGACGATCCTCCAGACGGGAGATTCGTTGACCCAGGCTTGATTCCAAAGCTGTGATTCGGTTTCCCAAACCAGCGTTCAAATCAACCAATTTGTCGTCCAAGTTCGGAATTTCCGCAAACTAGGTTTGCAATTTCGCCGCCTTCCGTGATTCCAGCAGGAAAAGTCCTCTGTCGGACGAAGCCTCCAGGTGAGTGAAAGGTCCTTTGATTCGATTTGAGGTTGAATTCTGGTGTCGGCGGTGAGATTCAGTTTAAATTAGCTCCAGATTTCGATTGAATTGTAAAAATTGGGTCTGTGTTGGATTATCTTCATATCTTGGCGGCGGTGTTGTTGGAGGTGGTGGAGCTTCTTGTTGTTGTTTTTGTAGATGATCTGTGAATCTCTTTGTTGATATTTTTATACTCCAATTTGGTAGAAAATTCTTTGGTCAAAGAATTTTGGTTAAGAAAACTTTGTTTATATATTGATGTTCTTGATGTTATCATAGATGTTCTTGATGATGTTTAGTGATATATTGATGTTCTTGGTTTTTTTAGTGAATTCGGATAATATTTATAGATGATTTCCATGGCGGTGGTAAATATTTGTTGTTGTGGTGGAGGGGTGGTGGATTTGGTGGTGGTGGTGGTGGTGGTGGTGGTGGAGGTGGTGTTCAAGAACACCAAGAATGTTGGTCAAGAATACTTAGAACACCAAAAACAACACAATAAACACAAAAATACAAGTAGGGACAAAATGGTCATAAAAAAAGACAAATTGCACCCCATACTAACTTATTGTAACAGAAGGGTGTTTTTCGTCTAACGTCCATCCACTGACAGGGGTGGTTTTTGTCTCGACAGGGGTGGTCTTTGTATATCCCCGAACACGAGGGGTTTTTTTGTATATACCCCATACTCAAGGGGTGGTTTTTGTCTTTTACCCTTGTTTTAAATAATCGTTCTATGAGCTTAGGTGGCTCTAAACAGCATCTGCAGTAGTATGTGGTGGAAAATGTAAAATTTAGATGGATATATGTGATGGCGTAAATAATGAGTGACGCGTGAGTGAAAATGATAATTCTCGCCATGAAGAAAATTGTGAAATGTCTAAACAACAAGGTTTTTTAAACTGCATGGGGCATTTTTGTTTATTGGTATCAATTTATACGTTGCGGGTAGATTCTGAAATCAAATTAGAACTATGGTAGGTTTTCGGTAACCAATGTCAAACTGTAAGTAGATTTTGTAGTTAAATTGAAACTGGAGTGGGTTATTAGTAAAAAATAACAAACTGCATGCAAGATTACGATAATTTATCCTCCTCTAAATATAACAGAGAAGCATGTTTTGCATTCCAGCAATTTTTTTCTTCATATTTTTGTTCATAATGCATTTTGCATAATCTTTTTTACATATTATAAGCAAAAGAACGTGTATGCTCCATGTCACTCGAGTTTGGCAGACCATATAAGGTGAGCGAAGTGTGTGAGAGATAAAAGTTGTCAGTTAAAATTTGTATTACTTCATATCTTACATGGTAAGTTGGTGCACCATTTTAGATTCATGTTTAAAAATAGGGTAAAATTCACTTGCATTCCTATGTTTAGCCAAAAAGACATCCGACATCCCTGTGTTTTGGATAATTCACTTCACCGCCCTTGTAACTGACAGAACCCAAACGGCTCCGTGAAATGACAGTTTTGCCATTGACAATTCAAATAATTACCAACTATATATTCAAACTTATCATCTCTCCCCATTCTTCTTCTTCTTGTTCAGTAGTAACGCTAGCATCCCTCACCTTTCTCTCTCCTTTCCTCTCCATCTCAACTACGGAAGCCATGGAACCACCAGTGCCGCCACCACATCTCTCTGTCACTCTTCGATTCCTACACAGAACTGCAATCGCCCCACCCACAATCGACCACAACCGATTCAATGCCCCTGAAACTAACCCATATTCATTGCCCATTCTCCTTCCCATCTTCTTATTATTCTTCTTCAACCCTATCCACCGCCAGCTAGCCTATGACTTCGCTCAGATCCGGAGTTCGTGGTTGTCGGTGGCGGTCGATTACAGAGGTGGGTTGTCGAGTTTTGCTCAATTACAAAGGTGCTAGATCGATCTGGGTTGTTTTTGGTGGTTGGTTGTGCAGCGGATAGTGGCGATGGTTTGGTCGAAGGTGAGGGAGGATAGAGGAGGAGGATGTAGTGGTGGATTCTCGGTGGCGGTACTGTTTGAGTTGTGGTCGGAGAAGACGAGGATGAAACAGGAGGTGTCGGTGGTGATTTCCGGGTTTGGTTTGAGATTTAGGAATGGTCTGGGTTCATCTTGTCTGGTCGAATTAGGCTTCAGTTTCTACAATTGTGACATCAAGTTCTCATTGCTTTTGTTTGATTTTTCTTCGTGATTTGGCAAAACGGAGAAGTCTGATATAGAAATTAATAGGTTTGATTTTGATTTTGACTGGGTTCGATTGGTAATTTGGTGTTCTCTGCTGGGTTTGTAGGTGGATGGAGTTTCTGCTAGTGTTTTGTGTTGTTGTTTTCTTTGATTGGTTTGTGGGCTGCTAGTTACAGTTTGGTTTTGTGTGGTGTAAATTGATTTCGTGTTACAATTAATTTTATTCCGGTTTGGTTTCTCATGGGGACCAATTCATGTGTTGTTGTTGTTGTGGTGGTGGTGGTGGTGGGGATTTGATGGTCAAGAACACCGAGATTATGAAAAGTAGACTGATGTTGCTGGTGGGGATTCGGTAGTAGTGGTGGTATTGTTGGTGGACATTTGATGGTGATGGAGGTGGTGCTCAAGAACACAAAAAACATCAAACATGAATAAAGTGAACCCAAAAGACAAATAGGGGCAAACTTGTCAAAAAATAGTAAAAAGTGACTTGTTGGACGGAATATTACAGAAGGATGATAAGTATCCTCACTTTTTTCCGTTACGGGGTGATAAAGTAAATTATCTAAAACACAGGGGTGTCATGTGTCTTTTGTCTAGACATAGGGTGCAAAGTGTATTTTACCCTTGAAAATATGGTAAAAGACACTGACCACCCCTGAGTTTAGGCATAATTCCACTCCGCTACCCTGGGTTTTGGATAAAGACACTCCGCACCCAAATAACGGAATATTCCATGGACTGTTTGCACCCTTCTGTTAGGTTCCGTTAAAAAGTTGATGATAGAATTTTTTCGGACTATATTACCCCTGTGTTTTTTTGCCCATGTGTAGCTTCAAGAATAACAAGAACACCAATAGCAAAAAAAGATCAAACACCAATAACATTTTCTATTTTGAATACAAAACTTCAAGAACACCAAGAACACAAAATTTACAAATTTAATAAACCAAACTAATCCAAACGAGCACCTGAAGAACTCGACGATGAGATGCCAGGATTGTTAGACGACGACATCGCCTCTGGGCTTGGGAGCCATTTGAAGAGACTCAACACTTCCTTCAAGCATCTCCACAACTTTGTTCATTGAAGGACGGTCACTGGATTTCAACTGTATGCACCAAAGAGCCACCATCAACATCTTTGTTAACATTTCCTTTTCCTCCTCCGTCTTCACTCCCATATCAACTTCTTTCCTTTCCGCTAGCTGGTCATATACCCATGATGGCAGGTAATCTTGATTTGAATCAAGTGAGACGTTCCAGTTCCTCCTTCGACCTGCCATTTCCATCAGCAACATCCCAAAGCTATAAACATCATCTTTGTAAGAAATGCCTCCAATGTTCTTGTAGAACATTTCTGGAGCCATATACCCCATGGTTCCTGTTGCAGCAGTCAAATACACGATACTATCCTCTGTCGGATACAGTTTGTCATTCAAATCCTTGAAAAATTAAATAAAAACATGAGCTTAACTAAGCCACATCCTCCACCACCACACCTGAACGCCTGCAACTTAAATCAAACCCAATTGTAACTTGAACTCAAAAGAAACCCAGTTCGGACCCCAAATCCATTTATGGGTTCAACAGTTATACCAACCATCCCAGCTCGAAGATCAATTAAATTCAAACCCAATTGTAGAGATGAGGAAAAGAAATTGGGGAAGAAGAGCACACTGGCCAGATGTGCGCTCATAAGTCGCCGCCTCCTCGCACCGTTAGATCTGTGTGGTCGCCGCCGTCTCCACAGACGTCCTCATCTCCGATTTCCTTCTCTCCGAATATCTCTTCGTCTGCGTCTCTCTCTCTCTCTCTGTGCTGATAGAGGTTGGGGGCTTCTAGAGGTTGTGATGTCGGTGGTCTAAGGAGGTGGGTGTTGGACGGTTGTTTCAGTCCATGGCTGTTGGGTGGTGTCGGTGATTTATGGAGGAGGTGATGGGGGTGATGGTATTGTTGGTGTCTGGCGATGGAGAAGAGGCTATGGAGTAGTTACACTTGTTGTTTCAGTCGGCAGAGAGATAAGAAGAGATAAAAGCTTTGGGGAGGTTGTTGTTTGGGTGTTAGATTAGGTTAGATTTTTAGGTTAGGTCAATAGATTTAGTATAATGGGCCACTGATTTGTATATATTGGTGGCCCAGTCTGATTATGAATGGGTTTATTAAAATTGTTGGGTATTATTTGTAAGGTATATGAGTAATTGATCCTCATCAAATTTGCCAAAAGAGGAAAGGGGTAGGAAGAGAGGAAACGGACATAAATAGAAAGGGGTAGGAAGAGAGGGAACGGAGTGGGACTTAGGTGCACACTATTTTTTAAGTAACGATGACCGAGTACTCGCCACGTTTGTAGTTCACACCATGACTTGTAATGTTGTCTATGGGATGATTTATGAGTTTGAGCAAACTCAATAGTAGTACTAGTACTAGTACTAGTACATTTCACATCAAAGCACTTAAAAGCTGCCACATCATGGCATGCGAGAATTTTATAGTCCAAGAGTTGCGGTGACCTCTCAACCACAGCACATGTGTACGATAGTATATGGATTTGAAATGGGATTATGTTGTTTGCAAATTGCAATTTGTTAGATAATTGAGTCGGCTCGTAATTTGATATTCACGCTTATTACGTACGTATATGTGAGTTCGTAACTTAGGTAAGTTTAACTTCATCCGAGATAGTATTTATGGACGGTACGTTACATATATAAAGCTCGTATTTAGATAAGAAGTTACGAAAACTCTTATATGCGGGCGATGTAACATAAAAGATATATTGGTACACAGATTATATGATATGTATGTCACTTTCATTCTAGTTCAAGGTTATTTAATACTTCGAGTATGTCAAACCAACTAAATGATTTTAACTGTAATTAAGGCATGAAAGTGGGACAAGTCTAATATCTCTTCATATCATCTGTCCGTTCATAAGTGTGGGGATGCCAAATCATATATTACCGACCTCTTTTCAACCCAAACAATGCACATAGGTGGTGGTTGACGTTTCTCCATCTTACACGAACATAGTACTATTGGAGAGGGGACATATATTATCCTCGTATCAAAATAGATTGAAGATATTTCTTAGAAGATGTAGACAATGTTTTTCTTTTCATAATTTGTAGTATTCATGTTAGTTTGTTCACACCTCGACTAATTTCACAAGACTCCAATAATTATTAATCGTCGTGGGTATAAACATGACACATGAAGGGAAACAAATTCCTAAATCCCAAACCTCCACTACTAGTTTAGCCCCTTTGGGTTATGTAGACCAACGTTTTCGGAATAGCTTAGCATTGTAGTTTGAAACAGTAAAATAAAGATTTTAAGTGCTTCTGACTATACTTACTGACTGTACTTACTAATACAAGCGAATTGACATGGTCTAATGCTACTACAACTCTGTATTATGGTGTGGTGTCACTATTGCGAGCTATGAGTCGACTTTAGGGCCATATTGCCTGGCCACGGACCACTCTCTCAAGGTGAATTTTCCATAACTTTGAGAAAGTCGAGTGGCACATATGTCGGAGCGCTGGAGTATGGATAGTCGCAACCTATTTTAAGAGCGTGCTCATGTTACAATAAAAACATCTTAAATGAATCCTATAACAAAATTAGACTGTCAGTTTTAAATAAGGCATAACTGTTTAGCAACACACAACAATTGTGACTTTTTTTCTAGCAACAATAACCATAATCGCAACCCACAATCTCCTATTACCTCGGAGAGGGGGTCCCAAGTCGATATGTCATGTCCCTATATAAAGTGATTATCCATTTTCTAGGCAGCTAGATATTTTAAATATTATTGTACAAGTTATCCATACTTACGTAATATTGTCCATCTGTCATGATATTCTTAATTACAACTGATGTTTTAAAAAGACTCACAAAGACATTCTTTTTAGAAACCGAAGACATTTTTTATATTACATTAATTAGGAGTTATAAGTGTTACATGTCATAGTTGTAAATATTAATTTAATTTAGAACTTTTGACTGAAAATCATCACGGAATTTCGCTTCGCTGACACTTAGCTACATGCAGTATTGGCTTTATAAACTTATCGTCTCTGCAGTTTGTAAAATTGCGACACACAAGTCTAAATGGACTAACACCGTTAACTTCCGTTAGATAAGTGAGTGACATTTTAGTATTTTAATATTTCAAAATGGACAATGTGGTATTTTCTCCTTTGTATTTTTTTTTTCTCTCTTTCAATTTTCCGTTTTTTCTCTTTCAATTTTTTCTCTTCTTCTTTTCTTTTTCTTCTTTTTCTTCATATTCATGTAACGGAAGTTAATGGTGTTAATACATTTTGACCTAAGTGTCGCAATTTTACAAATTACAGAGACGATAAGTGGTAAAACAAATACTGCAGGTAGTTAAGTGTCAGCAAGGCGAAACTGCGAGAGGGTATTCTGTCAAAAATTCTTTAATTTACTTTACAAGGTGACATCCCTTACCTTGTGAAGACATCCCTTACCTATTCAACCAATTCTGAGAGTGAGTTTCGTGTGTTGGATCCTCCAATATCAGACTGTTGCCTCTGCAGTTTGGCATAGTTATAAAGCAACAATAAATCAATAAAAGTGTGTTTTTTCAAGTCGCACTGAATTGAACTAAACAACAATGATCGGATTAGATTGGAGTTGACTATTGCATCTAATTTTGAGTTGTATTAAAAAGATATTCATGATCATTTAACGCAAAATCTTATCCATCTGTTTCCCTCATGTAAAAAGGGGTTGGTATAACACATATGGTATTAAACACACACTTCACTTTTTGTACAATTATGAAGAGTAATCCAATATTTATTCTAACACCCATTATTACAGCTAATATCACCATTTTTTGAAGAGGATGCAATTAAGTTTTTTAGCTAAAAAATAGTAATGAAATCTTAACACAAGAAGAGGGGTGTTTAAGATGGATTAATGGATATATGAGCTGGTTTTTGTCTCACCCAGAGGAAAATACCGAGATTTTGGTACTTTACTAGAAGTAGGAGCAAAAGATAATGTTTTGTCTATAGCTCAAGTGCCCGAAATTAGACCGAAACCATGGCGATACGCTAACCTTCCTTTAACTTTTCAACTTACCATCTTTTTGATAAATTACAGATCACGCCCTTGAACACAAAAAAGGAGTTTCAAGACGAGTCTTGCAATCTGAAACTGGGTGGACTTCAAATTGCTTTTGCTCATCCAAATAATGTCTCCCACCACCTAATGCTACTTTTTTTTGAGCAAATCTACCTAATGTTCTTGACAGTTAGAAGACTGTTTGTGCACTTATCTAATAATAATTATCTTCTTATAGATTGTGTGGGTACATAATTGATTTTGTTATACTTAATTATTTGTCATCTCTTGAAAAGGTTTGGTGGGGAGTTAGTTAGGTCACTTGATTAATACAAATGGGGTTCTTGACACATGGGCAGTTGATCTGTTTATTATTAAGTCATCAATGTTGTGGATAGAAAGAGTAGTAATTAGTCCATGTGAGGCAGAGATCGCAGAACAATAGAACATGTTCAAGTATGTGATAACTATGGAAAACAAATGTTGGATCCTGAGGGTCCTCTACTCACTCTCTTACCTTGTGAATAGTTGAGAAAACCCAGGGGACGTCCCACAATCAAACATGGTATTTGAGTTGAGAATTGATCAGCATGTGAGGAGTCAGCGCCGAAATTCTCAGTTTTTGTCTAGAACATGATTCAAACTCCCACACTTCAGGTCGTCAGCGAGGCAACCACCACGACACTCATGCTATTTAATTGCCCTAAGGACAAGTATGTGATGTGATAGCTCAGTATAGACATGCTTCAACGTGCGATTTACGTGTACATTGATTTGATTTTTTTAGAAAGAGCATATATATGTATATTAATGCAGAAATCGGTTACAGTCCATGATACGGTATCCGTATCAATATTATTTAATATTTTATTATTCAGTTATTTATTTAATTAATAATACGGGCTTGGCCCGGTAGGCTAGGGTTAGGGTTAGTATTATCTATTTAAGCAGTGTACTTCTTCATTATTGTTCAATGAATAAGAATAATCAGTCTCTCCCTTAAACTCTCGTCTATCTCTCTTTCGTCTATCTCCCTCAAGTCTTCACCTCGTCTATCATTTTCTTCTCTATTTTGATACTTTTATGTATCATTGGTGCTTTCATTGAGAGTGTCGGTCGGACTTTTGTTCGCGACACTCGCCCCCGGACTCATGGATCTCCCATACGCTATTGTCGGTCTCAGTCACAAGGGTGTCCAACTGATTCTTTTCGATGAAATCGACGAGCTCGCGCAGCAGGGTGAAGCAATCAACTGTCTCACCGTGGCAGACTTGGAAAAATTTCAAACCCGCGGGTACATCACCCGAGCAGATCTGGAATGCCTCAATCAAGTCGGAAAGAATTTCGATTGATTTCGACTAACGAGTTTTGTCGCCTGCAGCACATAATCCGAGCCGACGAACTGCCGCCAATCGATGAACAGCAGCCGCCGGCGCAAACCCAGCAGTCGCCGCCATTGCAGCAAACCCACCAAGGGCAGCCAACCAATCTCCAGCAGCAGCAACTTTCACCAGAATCTCCGCCGGAGATTCAACCCACACAGCAGCCGGAGAAACCACACCTCTCCGCTCCGACGACGATTACAACCCAGCAAGGTTCGATCCCAATTATGCAACCACCACCTCCACCAACCCCCGAACCTCAGCCAACGGTGCCGCACGAAACAGACCGGTCCGGCGACTTCCCGTCGCTTCAACCACTGGCAGAATACCCAGCGGCAGGGGCGGAGCCATGTAGGGGCACGGGGGGCACGTGCCCCCCCAAAATTTTCCGAAAACACTAGATATCCCCTACTTTGTAAAAAAATTAACTGTTTCTGTATAAAAACATAAAAGTGCCCCCCTCATTTCAAAAGCCCGCACAGTGCAGTTGGTAAAGTCTTCTGCCTAATGTCTTAAAGTCGAGGGTTCGAGACTCCTCACGCACACATTGAATATTTTTTGCACAAAAATTTAAACAAAAAAATAACAAAACGTGCCAAGACTCGAACCCTGGTGGCCAATTGCATCAAAGTAGCGCTTAACCAACTGAGCTAGAAGACATAAACATCAATAGTCGATATTTAATGTTATAATATCTTTAAATAAAAGTACAAATACTGAAATTGTGCCCCCCCCCCCTTCGACGAAATCCTGTCTCCGCCACTGCCCAGCGGCCTCCGGCAAACCCGTCGCCGCCTTCCTTCCCTTCGCCAACCAACCCCAAGCGCCGAAGGACCTCCAACCCGTCAATCTGAAACCTCCGGAGAACCACACGACAATAACAGGTGACGCCGACCTCCAATTGACCGGCCACAGTCTCTGCAACCATCGACCCCCAGACCCGAAGCCACCGCCACGAGATCCGAAACCCAACCACGGCCAGTCGCTACCACCCGAGCCCCCTGACCCACCGTACGACCTTCGTCCAATCCGAACCCCGCCATCCCTGTCATCTCCAGCGCCACAACCACCGTCGGGAAGCCTATCAACTCCCAACAACACCCCTCTGGCCATCGCCGTCCTCAGCCACCACCAAACGGCCTCGTTCAAGCCACCATATCCGCCGCCGTCACCAACCCGTAAGGGTTTTCTCCTTCAGCAGTTGGTACTCCACGATGGGTTGGGTCTCAACATTTGGGCTCCAACTTTACATTGGGCTTATTGCTTGCTTTGGGCAGACCCAGTTTCTGGAATTGGGCCTATTTCAGCATTTATTTTTTTAGAGGAGTATATATCTTTTGGTTTTAATTATGATTTGCAGAAAATATTTGGGCTTCATGTTAAATTGGGCCTCCAAATTAAATTTTGTAAGATCGTTCGACGCCAATTTGATCTGGGCAAGATTAGTGGCAAGTTGAGACTACAAAATGGCGTTTTGAAGACCGTTCGACGTCAATTCGATCCGGGAAAGAATCGAAGCGATTTTTCGACGTCCACCTTGAGGGCAAGGCGATTTTCAAGCGTGGGGGAGTTGATACGGTATCCGTATCAATATTATTTAATATTTTATTATTCAGTTATTTATTTAATTAATAATACGGGCTTGGCCTGGTAGGCTAGGGTTAGGGTTAGTATTATCTATTTAAGCAGTGTACTTCTTCATTATTGTTCAATGAATAAGAATAATCAGTCTCTCCCTTAAACTCTCGTCTATCTCTCTTTCGTCTATCTCCCTCAAGTTCTTCACCTCGTCTATCATTTTCTTCTCTATTTCGATACTTTTATGTATCAGTCCAGGAAGGCACTTTTGCAAGATCATGGATTTTAGCTACATTACAACGTCCAACGAAATGAAACGAACAATGAAAGAGCACGCCTTTCGTTTGATATGTTTCTTCTGATATTTGAAATTATCTCCTCTTTTCTGGAGTGGGTATGGAAATTGATGTTGTGGAGTCCCTGCGATCTGAGACATCTAAGGACTTGCAAGATTCCTCTACTCTCTTCATGAAGGGGTGAGGGGGAGGGGGTGAGGGGTTAGAGTTTGTAGCCCAATCAGCAGTGCAAAAGGAAACC
This sequence comes from Linanthus parryae, assembly GCA_023055425.1. Taxonomy (NCBI): domain Eukaryota; kingdom Viridiplantae; phylum Streptophyta; class Magnoliopsida; order Ericales; family Polemoniaceae; genus Linanthus; species Linanthus parryae. The sequence continues at coordinate 117,620,190 of JALGPY010000004.1, read as the reverse complement.
CCTTCTTTCCAAGCCGCGTCAACTTGGATTGTGACCTCCTCGAAGCTTCCATTAGGGAGGGAAAGGTGACAGTTTGGGTTCCAACTGATATGTTGCTGCTCGGGTGGGATTGGGGTGTTGAGGCAGGGGAGATTTGCGGTGTATTTGAGATTAGTCGATGAAAATGGCGAGGTCTTTGATAGCTAAAAGAGTCGTAGATGTGGGGATAACTTTGTTATCCATAGCTGCTGCGTTTCGGTGAAGCCACATGTGCCAAAGAACGAATGAGTACTTGACCAAATACTTGTCAGAGTAGGTGGGACCAGAGAATAAAGAAGAGAGATTAGCAAGTAAGGGTTAATGCAGGAAGAGTAGACATCATTTAGGTCAAAACCTTTCCAAATGTCAAACGCAGCTGAGCCATAGAGGAGGACGTGGTCTAATGTTTCAGAGGGATCGTCACATCTTTCGCAATGTTGCGTCGGGCCTATTTGTGTCTCGTAGGCAAGACATTCCGAAAGAAGGCAGAGCTTTCTAAAAATGTTCCAGTTGAGGAGATTTCCTGGTGTCAAACTGGTGGGTTGAACTGTTTCATGAAGAAGCTGGGCCAAAGCAAACACGGACTTCATCGAGAAATGCTCGGACGACTCAGGCCTCCAAAATCTTTTGTCGCTCTGAAATGTATCCGGGATGTTGGTGTTGAAAATAGATATGATTTCAAGATCCGAAACGATAGACTGAAGAAGAGGAACATTCCATTCCTTAACCTCTGGGATGATGAGATCCTTAGCCGAGAGAAGATGACGCCGGTGGTATGCATCCTCAACCTGACGCGTGGTTTGATTGACAAACCAGCGATCGAGGATGGGGTCGATGTCTATGCCATTACCCAAGTTCCATCTAAGACCATTCACTATAAGCCCATTTTCCCAAATAATACATTTCCATCCCCACAAGGATGAGGAACCACTAGTAGAATCGCGAAAGAATACCTTATTGCAGTAACTGCCTAGAAGAACTCTGCTACACACTGAGAGGGGCTGGGTCCAGAGGATGTTGGCCGTCTTAGTAAGCAAGGTTTGGTTGTGCAGTTTGAGATCCCCTAATCCTAGGCCTCTCTGTAATATGCATGCACAAAGAATCCCAAGCCTTCCAGCATATCCCTTTACCATTAGTGTTTTTCCACAAAAAGACAGAGATGATGCTTCGATTTTTTTTGAAGAAAGAAGCAGGCAGTCTGAAAACGGTTAAGATGTATGTTGAGATAGCGAGGAGGGAAGATCTGATTGACGTGCATCGTCCCCCAAAACTCAGCGAGCCTTGCTTCCAAGAGCTGAGCTTGGCTAAGAAGCGCACAGTGATCCCTTTGAAAATAATCTTCTTGAGAAAAGTGAAGTCCATAAAGGAACCGAGATAAGCTCCATGTAATACTCCGTATTTTACGTAAGAGTAGTTTCGTAAGTTGAGACGCGAAATCAGTTTAAAGTTGCAAGAAGTAATTTGGGTAATCTTCGAGAGTTATATTTTAGTTGAGAATCTCGTGTGATAATTTTAAGCGACACTCTTTATATTATTTTCCCATTTATTCTCTTTATTTTCTAGACGAGCAACTAGTACAACCGCTACATTGGATTACTCTAACTAGCAGTATATTTAGCATACATTATCATTTCAATTATTTAATTAATTTTTCAAAAATATTTCTTTGAATATTTATAAGTGTATAACTTGAGACGGGTTTTATTGGGATAAGTGAGATGGACCTAGTCATGCGACCTAGCCGAACATCTATACAGTATAAGTGCATCTTTTATTTAGGAGTAACATCGTTGTAATTAGAAAATTGGTAATTGTGGGCGACAGGTTTGTAGATGAAGGTTGTGATCATCATTAGGAGCTTGTATTTGATAATTGCTATTGGACCAAGTGAGTGTACATGCTTAGCCTTGCATGCCAAGCTTCCTTCGTGTCAAACTATGATTTTCATGTCTTGTCTCAAAATTTACTTGTGAGTTCACATGCATGGTTTTGTGTGTCAATTTTCTAGTGTCAATTACTTGCCTACATGAAAATAGTTGTCATATTTTATCTCCTACCTAATAACCTAGTTTTACCTGATTTAAAGTCCTTGAATTGCTATTCTTACTTAAATTTGGAGAGCTTGTTGCTCAAATGTTTTATTTGATCGGAAATCATTAATAAGGTAAAGTGAAATATCGTGTGCGCCGGATCCAGTGGTTTGGATTGGCCTTGTTGGCTTGGATTTTTCCTAGCTAGCTTCATTTGCCCTTGTTGGGTTGTTTTGGCCTTTAGTTGGCCCGACTCTTTGCATTGTTGGCTAGAGTCTCATCTAGTACTCACCCTTATGACTTCTTAAGGGGTGGTTGCAACAGTTAAGGTCTAGTATGGTTTATAAGAGTGTGGGCGGGAGAGGTCCACATAATGCCAAACACAGAGGAAATGTTTTCTGTCTCGTTGTCGTCCTACGCCGGAAAGGTTTCTAAGGGAAAGGTTTCCACATCTTGATCTAGATATCCATTCTGAGGATTGTTGCTATGATTACCGTGGTCTACTTTGGTCAGTGTGAATGATACATTGGCTTATTTAATGCTATATTGGGAAATCGTTACTTATATTTGTTTATTGGATGGTCATTGGCACTTGAGAAGACTTATTTGGAAATATTGATGAATATCAGGATGACTCTTATTAACACTGGTGTTTATACCGTTGCGAACTCTGATAATTATTTTTATTTAACTTGTGACCCTGCAATCTGTTTCATCTTTCCTGTTTTTACATGCTAAGACCTCACTCATTATTACTGACTTTTAAAAACTGCGGTTCTTGATTTTTTCTTCCCACCGAACGTCTAGGAGCTTGGGGTTATGGAATAGAAGGGCGCGATACTCACTTAGACTGTGAATGTCACCAGTAATTTATCTACTAAAGTTAGTTAAGTTACTGTGGAGTAGTACACATCTCATTTTATGAGACTCATATCTTAATATAATTGTTTAATATTATAAATATGTGTTGTTGATTGCATATCATCCACACTTGTTAAAAATCTTGAATCATGTTGTTAAAATCCGTAACCTGATTTTATTAGAGATATTGAGATCATTAAATCATGAGATAGTAGTTCATCTCATAATCTATCTCATCCAATTGAGTATGAATCATGGCGTGACTTGCCCATTTTCTCCCCAGAAATAAGTAGCTATGTTGTCATGTGGGATTAGCCTACATTGAATCATGACAGATCCCTCATAATCCTGCAACAATTCAATGATCAATGTTTTTTTGGAGTTGGGATGAAAGGTACTTCCACTGTCAACTTGATCCATTTATTTGGAAGTTATAAAGTCTAAACAAAAACAGATTCATTTCTGAAAGTATGAACATACAAATGATGATGCAGAAGGGGAAAACTTGATCATATACTGTGTTAGCCCAAGTCGTTACTCCAACACACACGAAGTTATCAATACCGGACTCTTCATGTTCTTACAGTTGTAGGCCAAATACTTCTTCCACAAATTAGTAAACCAATCTAATCTAACCCTACAAAAGAATCATCGCAATATGAGACTACAAATTGTCGAATAAAGTAATCGACTCATCATGCCTTGAAAAGATCTTTACTAGTTTTAATATGAGTACAAGGATCAAAGCGCATAGAGAGCACAACAACTCTTCTGCTTAGAAATTATTGGAAACCTTTTGAGAATACTAAGGATTTGCCTGTCAACATAGAGAAAAGATGATGACACTGATGTAAACATCTTAGGGCAGAGACAGGAGTGTCATCTTCAAAACAAGGGATATCAGGTACGTCTCTGATGATGCGAGTTTATTTTATATCTTATCTAAAACTGAGTCGTCTACGTCTGACAATGACTTCATATTTGGTAAAAAGAAAAGATAAAAAGTTGCATCTTTGTAACCTTACATAACATTTTACTATGTCCAAAATATTTACCAATACCATATAGAAATTCAAGAATTAACAGAACTGTTGACGGAATATGGGTAATATGGACTGAAACATAACAGAAAACTAGCATTTAGAGGATCACAAAACCATACATCCTATTTGGAGATGCATGCGTCTACAGATAACAAAAGCAACACCCAGCCTCCCTCTTTCTCATAACGATCTTTTCTTTGAGAAAGCCAACATCATCGTTAGCCACAAAGCTTTCCACCACAAAGCCTGAGGCTCCGTTTGAATGCGCAAGGAATTTGAGCATGGATTTGGATTTGATGGGTTGCAGGATCGGGCCATTTTTACTACAAACCCATGCTCAAGATTTGATTTGAGTGGAACATTATATTTTAGCTCCAACATTTCCTTCACAACCTAATGATTTCCAATGGCTACTAAACACAGGTTAATTCAAATCTTACCTATCGGAGATATCGGAACTCTCTTTTCATACATCCTGTTAATCATCCACTGCTGATACCCCTCTAAGTTCAATTGTGTATACGCAATCTTTACTTTGAAGCCAGATCCAATCTATCCAGGACGCATGCTAAAGTCATATGTTTAAAGTTCCAAACTTCACACCAAACTTACCATAAGGACAGTACAATAAAGTACAGCTGAAAGCATGAAACCCTTCAATTTCGTTCGACTTTTCTTAATCTGCAGGTCCTCCATTGTTTGGCAGAGATACCAACCACCAATTCTGTATCCCAGTGGTTGGAAAAATTGTTCAAAGCAAGACAAGGGAATAGGTCAACCAGGAAAACCCCTTCAGACTAAGCTTTTCTTCCAAAATAGTTCCAGAAACACATAACCGAATTCGCTTAACTATTGACTAGGACAGACTCATGGTGGTTATATTCTTTTTGACACAATCAAACAAATGCATATCATCATTTTCTTCAATATCAAACTAGCAATTAAAAGTTTCCTATATAAATTTTCTACTCCATCAATGACTCCTTACCCAACTGTACCTTCCCCATATAAAGCCTCCTACCCACCACCATAGCTCCGCGGACTTAGCAAACCTACCAAACCTAGTTCCGAACACCTGCCCTGAAATAAAAACAGGCCCAAAACACAACCGACAGTTCCCTAGTGGTTCAATTTGGGCAATCAGGTTCTGAAGAAAAAATAGGTTAATTAGATGAACTGGGACTGAATTCTCTTGCCAGTAACTAGCGCGGAATAACGACTGAAACCGAACAAAATATATGACTCCACGGCTACTGATGGCTACATAGAAGGTCATGATATGTGACCTGTGCACAGAAGCTGTTGTTGGCAGGATTTGACTCCTGACAACTAGACCAGGACTGAACCCTAAACATCACCCGAGCAGCCACAAAACCAGGTCATACATATTTGTGTTTTGTTTCTTTTGAGTCAAAACATGTAACCGTCCTGAATGTCGCAGTCGGCGATCGTGGCCGGTGGGGGAAGATTCCATTCTCAGCTCTTAACTTCCATTGGAAAAGCAAAAACAGTGTAGAGTATTAGATGAACCAGATATCTAGGGATCCTCTGCTAATTAACAAATAGATACTGTTGACAAATGAACATCATATTTAACTCTGCACAGCACATGCAGAGCATATGATCATTACATTACTGTAAGTTGTATAAAAACTTGAGAATTTTAGCCTTCAAGTCAACTTACTCGGCGACATGGGTGCAAAAAAAGGTAAGAGAAACGGAATCAGTTTGGACTTCCACTTAGTCCGCGATAAAATTATTCTTGGCCGGCATACTTATGAATAATCAATTGGCTGACTTAATGGAGTTTGACATTTGTGATTATTTTATCTTCAGGCACATTCTCTTCATGCAGGTCTATATAAGTCGGATCGTTTCATGTCAAACACAACAACAAACTATAACTGCCTTCTCATTCTCAGAGTCAAATAAACAGCAGCCTTTCTTCTTTCGTTCGTGTCTTCATCAATGGCTACCAATTTCTTCTTTTCTTTCTTTGCTGCATTGATCTCTTTGATCATCTTTATGCGGATGATTCTAAAGAAGAAGAACAGAAGTAAGACGAGATTGCCACCAGGGGATATGGGACTTCCCTGGATAGGTGAGACAATGGAGTTTTACAAAGCCCAACAGAAGAACGAATTGTTCGAGTCTTTCGTTCAACCAAGAACTGCAAAGTACGGGAAGATCTTCAAAACAAGGCTGATGGGATCACCAACAATAGTGGTAAATGGAGCCGAAGCCAATCGGTTCCTTTTGTCCAATGAGTTCAAGTTGGTGATTAGCTCATGGCCTTCTTCATCCGTTGAGCTCATGGGCAAGAACTCAATCATGGAAAGGCAAGGTGAGGCCCATAAACAAATCCGTGGCATTATAGCCTCGAGCCTTGGGTTCTCCGCGCTAGAGGGTTTGGTTCCAAGAATATGTGATTCAGTTCAGTCACATCTTAACCAATATTGGCTGAATAAAGACGAAGTTAGTCTGTATCGCATGTCAAAAATAATGACATTCACAGTTGTGTGTGAATGCTTATTGGGGATCAATGCAGATACAGAACTTTTGGGGATGTTTGAGAGACTCTTGGAGGGGATTTTCGCTCCTCCAATCAATTATCCTGGTTCTAAATTCTCCAAGGCAAAGAAAGCCAGGGAAGGAATACAAAAGGTGTTTACCAGAGTGGTAAGACAAAAGAAAGAGGAGATGGAAGGGAAGTCAGACTCAGAAGGAGAGCAAAAAGAGACATTACTTTCTCTATTTGTGGCTGAGCTGATCAGCGGAGAAATGACTCAGGAAGAGGTCGTCGACAATGTGGTGTTGCTTGTATTTGCCGCCCAAGACACAACCACTTCTTCGATTGCCATGATATTTAGGATGATGGCTCACAACCCACATTGCTACTCCCTTCTTCTCCAAGGTACTACTGCTTTAAAGTTCTCCTAAAACTCTTCCGTTTATTATTCTTTGTTAGTGTTGATTTTAATGGTTTTATGATTCATTTGCCTCAGAACATATTGATATAATGAGCGACAAAAGAGCCGGAGAGAATATATCTCTGAAAGACACAAAGAAGATGAAGTATACCTGGCAGGTTGCCAGGGAAAGCATGCGGCTATTTCCACCTGTATTTGGCTCTTTCAGGAAAGCTATGGTTGACATTGAATACGAAGGATTTCTCATCCCTAAGGGGTGGAAGGTGCGTATTTTAGTCACTTATTACTTCTTTCCTTCATAGATATACTAAAACCACAGCCTCGGTGGCACTTAATATCTGTTAAATAGAGATTTGGGGGATACTTATGGGACGATGGAGTAAAATATAATAATCCAAACACATATATTATTTTAATACGTATATGACAAAGAAAGAGCGAGCTATGATCTGATAAGCTTCTTCGGCATGACTACTTGCAGGTTTTATGGACAACCTATGGTACACATTGCAACGAAGACTATTTCAAAGACCCTCTCAGTTTCGATCCAAGTCGTTTCGACGAACCTATTGAACCGTATGCTTTTCTACCATTTGGTGGAGGGCCGAGGGTGTGTGCAGGGTTCCAACTGGCTAAACTAAACATGCTCGTCTTCATCCATCATGTCGTAACTCGTTTTGATTGGTCGCCACAATTTCCTGATGAGAAGATCATCATGGATCCCACTCCCTTTCCTTCTCAAGGAATGCCCATTAACATTTCCCCCAAGATGTAAAACCCCAAGACACAACAGTGTATGCAATTGTGTAATTTGTAGATCTCACAGGAAATGTATATAAGGTCAATTTCATTTTAGTCGTGCAACTGTGGTGGTTACCTAGTTTCTTAGGTACCAAAGGAAAAAATAGAACTGAACAGCATCATTCATGGACAAAAAGGGAATTGATGTGAAGATACCTCCTCGGAGCGGATAGTGTTGCTGCCAAAGATCCACATTGAATGTTTAGAAGTTGAGTTGTTGGTCAACAACATTGACTGTATTTTCAAGAATAAGAAAAAACAACTGTGAGTTCATGAGGGGCATAAGAAATATAACGAAAAAAATCAAAATTTGTAATTGTTTGGAAAAATACCTTCTTCCTCAGTTTCTCATGCTCTGCTTTGCTTTCAAGTTGGACAAATCTCATTACATGCTACTTGTTACCTCTACCAAAAAACCACCTTCAAATGAAACACATTTGTATCTGATAATTATACCAAGGCAGACAATTCACTTAATGCCTTGTTACATTTGCAAAGTTGTCGAACCCTGTAAAGATTCTCATGATCCTTACAATTCCTCTATTATGAATAGCTCCTGAACTTAACACCTTCTCGACCTACAGAAAGTGAAACGTCAACTGAAAGACAGTGAGAAATTCCAATGTTTGTGCCCAACATTTCAGAAAAACAGCAATAAATCGGAAGCAAAAACAACCACGTGGACCTCTTCTATTAATTACGGTGATAAGTGTCAAAATTCTGTTGTGATATTACTAATACAAAGAATTCAAAGTTCGGGGCAGATTCAAGAAAGCTTATCAAAGTAAGATTTCTCTTCATCTAGAACACCCTGCAAAAATAAAAAGATGTAGAGTGACTGTTAAGATAGAAACTAAAAATCAGAAGGCAACAACAAACTCATTCAAACAAGAACCTTGCCTGAATTATAATAATAGCCGCTTCCTTGTGCAAAACCTCATTATACTCATGACAAGCCAAACTCTGCATCATGGAACAATTATTTTTATACATGTACATGACAAATTTCTGTTACATAAACAATGAGAATAAGGTACCAACTTGAACACAGTTTGGACAGCCAGTATCTCCTGAGCAGTAGCATGATGTGAGAAGTTCCAGGGCAGCAGTTAGAAGTTCAGTGAAAAGAGGTTGAATCTGTACGAAATGAGATAAAAGTTAATCTAAAATTTGTGTCATGTTATCAAGGTAGAAGCTAAAAGCCTAAAAGCCAAAATTTTAAACCATTTTCTGTGTGTGGCAGCATAGAACTCCTTTCATAGCTTGCTTTTTGTCAACTTTTCTACCTAGATCTTGAGAAAAAATACTCCATCCTTATAAGGCAGTATGAAATTGACTACTTTACGTGTTATACTTTCATACTGGCTAATATGTAAATCAAACATAGATAGCATGACGACTAAAGGTATTATAAGAACTACGCAGAGATTATACCACGTGTACATCCTGATACGATCTAGGGAGAAAAGTAATTTCGGGACAAAAAAATGGAAGTAACATATTTAAACACTATGCAAGTTATTTAAAATAAAATCCCAGTCAGGGAATCTGACTTTCCAGACCCGAAATGCTCAACCAAATGACCAATCTTCTTCGTTCAGCGGTTCCTATTTTCCACGCCCACTTTTTCCTCTAGTTCCAATTCCGTAGCATTAAAAAGGCCTTTTTGGGGAGAGAAAGAGAGGAACAAAGAAAATGCTGTGTCTACATACTACATAGGAACAAACTCGAAATTGTAGCGTACACAAATACAAAATAAGTAGTATTGAAGGGGCGACAGTATAAGACTATAAATTGAAGTGAAATTTTTTCAATTCAGTACTTTGTTTTGAGGGCTATATAAAATACAAGCATTAAAACCCTCGATCGGAGCATATCATCAACAAATTGTAAGATAAAGGTAGGAAGCCAACATATGGTTTCTAATTGCAGACGCAGAGTTGTTAAAATGTTTGGCTCAGTAAGAACAAGAAACAATGAGAGTTTGGAGTCACATCCTGTATGCATCGAGAGAGTGCTAGAACATGCTCGACAGCGATAATAAAATAAAAGACATAACTTTTATCGCACAAGTCGTTGCGATTAGTAGATTGTGAGCTTCGATAATCTGAACCACAAAGCCTTCTGCTTTCACGTAGCTTATTCCTCGTGATGGTCGAGAATAGTGCACACAAACTAAGCAATTAGAAAACTTGGAATGCAGTCACCAACAAGTACACAACTTACCTGTGCTGAGATACCTGTCCCTCCAGGATGCTGATCATATAACAGGATTCTTTCAGGAACATAACGGGTATCATGAGGGTTTACACACTCTGAAGCCAAATCTGAAAAGTTGCAGATTATGTACCTGCATTAGGGAGCATCATGAAGCAATAAGACTGACATTTTTTGGATAGGTTATCGGAACTTTTATAAATACAAGAAGATTTTACAGAGGAACGATAAGTCATACTATCATCACTTATACAGAGAAGGGAGAAACTAAGAGCATCTCCAATGGATTAGGCAAAAATTGGGTAGAAGTAATAGTCCAATGGGTTATGCATCCTCTTATGCAAAGTACAAAATAGGCATTCTAATCGCCAAACTTGACTATTCCCTCGCCATCTACATTTTTCTCCTACTTTTTAGGTTCTAGTACATGTCTCCTATAAATTCTCATCCACTTTTCCTACATTTTCTACATGGTAATAACTATTTTCCTAATATTTCTCTCTCATCCACAATTTACGTGTGCAGTGTTTTTGCACGCAAAGAATTAAGACAACTTTTCCTAACTTTTGCATAACTGGCGTTGGAGAAGAACACTCAAATTTTCACTATAAAAATGCAAAAGAACAGGTTTAATCATAAGTTGCATAAAATTTGCCTACTACCATTGGAGATGCTCTAAGACCTACAAAGAAAACCTTAGACATAGAATCAACAAAGCTAATGATGAATTTTATCTCTGATAAAGGAATCGGACAAACGAACCCCGTCGAAAGCTACTGATGAATTAGATCTCTGATAAAAGCATCGGACAAACGAACCCCGTCGAAAGTCTGCTGGTTACGTACCCTCCGAATAGTCCACATAACAACTAAAGGGGTCGGGCGTGAAATTGTACGCCGCTCTCTCTCCACCATTACTCTGCCCCAAGCAATGAGAAACTCAGGAACCGTAGCACATGCAACCCTAGTAATACCAAAAGTTGCTAGAACCAGACTCCAGAAAGACCAGACAGCCGGACAATGCACGAGAAGATGATTGATCAATTCAGCACTAGATTTGCACAAACAGCAACAATTTACCAACATGTGACGGCTTTGAACCAAACAAGATCATGTCATGAGCTGCACACCAGGCAAAAAAAGGAGACTCGTAAAGGAGCCCCTATTTCCATATCGAAAGCGCTTGAACTGGCTGTCAACATCCAGATATCGAACCCCCTACTCTCTATTGGGGGACAGACCATACCCCAATTGACTAAATGGTACATTGGTATTTAACATCGTCTCCCAAACAGCTTCACAAAAAATCTCGCCGAACTTTCTCCAACTGCTTAGCTATGGAAATTGGCGCCAAAAGGGACATAAGATAGGTAGGAAGGTTCGACTAACAATTGGGAAAGCAAAACAATGACTTTGTTCTGCCTGAGTCGGCTATAAATTAACACCCCATAGGACCCAAAAAGCATTTCCGGCAGATGATGCCAAAATTAGTTTACACATGCAGCGTACATCATCATCTTGCACACATGTTGGGTCATTTGTTTTTATTAACCTTTTTCACCAAGAAGGTGCAGAAACCAGACGAGCAATATACAATTAAAGCAATCCTTCAAGGTGGCATATACTGGGTGTAATATAGCTCCAAATTTCGATCAGTACTAGAGAGAAAGAGAGAGAGAAAGCTAGAGAGGTTAACGGAGGGTATTCTCGATATAGTATTCGGAGGTTCTGGAGGTTCTATAATATTATATTAGCAGCTTCGTCGGACCAAGGTAGGGAATCTCAACGTTATAGCCCTAAACGTATTGCGTTGCCTGTTTATATGCTAGTCATTGTTTTGCTTCGATATAACTATTAGAATTATCGAATTGTTATCACTGTGTCGATGTTATGCCTGATTATTGTGAAATTGTAAGTTGATATATGATTCATGTGGAGGTGTTGTCGAAATTGTTATTTGAATACCTGAATCATACAGAGATGCTACTGTTATTCGAATATACTGTTGATATTCGTGACTATGCTGGATACATGCTATCAACTGTTGATTGTTGATATGCTGTTAGCATGATGATATTATCGATGTTGATGTTCATGCACGATTTGCATGTGAAATTAAGTTGCTGGTAAAGCCAGAGCCAGAAAATATTGTATTCCATAACATATATCGTATTTTTAGACTAAAAAGGCTGGAAAGGTACTTTCACTGTCACACCGAAGCTTTTCTATTTTAGGAAGTCTAATTGAAAGATGCCAAAAAAATGTGAAGGTCGGACTATAATTTCAAAAACTCTTGAAGGGGCAGAACTTCAAACAACAAAAGATTGAAGTGTAATATTCAGAACTTTCCGCAGGCCACATGACCCCAGTGCATTGGGTCCACTAATGGTTGTAATAACTTACAGAGGTACCACATTAAGAAGAGCATGGCCAGCAGCATGTAAGCCAGCACGGAAGGACAGATCTCTGGACTCAACTGCTGCTTTTATAGACTGTGGCACTCGAATCCAAACACACTGTTGACATGTGAAAGACAAAGATTAATAGATGTTGTTGAGAGTAGAAATAAAATCAGGAAAGCACACGCAATTTTTTAGAGTTGAAGATGTGAACCAGCACATACTCGTGAGTCATATGAATATTTGGGAAGCAAAAGCTCAACTGAATCAAAAATCTGGTTGCTTCCTTTCCAAATACGATAAAAGCCAAACCATGTGGTTGTTACTTTGCAAGGATTTGATTGGGCAGTTGTTGAAGAAGGGATATTAGTCAATCTCACAGGATAGACCTGAACAGAAGTAGAAAGGCAATATTACAATCACTTGTCATAGTACAGAAATGAACATATATAAACAGAAAAAGCTTACACAAACCCACAGGAGAAAAGAAAAATCACTCGCAAGAATACATTTCATAGTTTCCCCCGCTGCCATGACTGTCATCTTGCAAAAATCATGAACTGCTTCTACCCATTTAACATGTCTTCTTTTCATATGCTAGATGTCCCAGGATCCCATCTTATAGCTAAACTCAACTCCGATTCCTGACTTAAGCTTAATGGTTCAGTATTGTGTCTTGTTGTCTCTACCAAGGTTGCTCAGTCTCCTTCTCCATCTTCTATAACCTTGATCTAGATCACATCACTTTCCTGTTTCTTGCGTCCAATGGCCTGTTAACCAAACCACCTCAAACAATTTTCTCTTATGTTAATGTCTAGATTCACCCTAACTGTTCCATTGTGTATGTTGTCTTTTCTAGTCACACTACTCTTCCAATTTAGCATTCCCATTTCTGCTACACTCCTTTTCATATTATATTCAACTATCTTCATATAAAAAAAGTTCACTGCCTTTCATCTTTCCCTTTCTTCACAATCAAATTAGAAAAACAACTGCAATACCTAAGAAAATGAAACAGGTCCAGAAATATTGATTTTAAGATGAAAAAGTCAAACATATCTTTCTTAAGTATGACACAAGTCAGACATGCAAATAACCAAATTGAACAAACCATTTGACCACCAATGACGTGAACATCTGTGTAATCACGAGTCTTTGTATAGTATTTCAAGTCGGCCACTTGACAGACAGCAATTTTAGTGGATGTATTTAGTTCTTTCACCAGATAGGTTTTGCCTTGATGCATATACACAGCACCTTCATAGACCTGACAAATTAGATATATTGTTAGGAATGCAGGTGGATAAACCACTGTACGAGACAAATAATGTGAAGATGCAACATTTATATAATTTTCAAAAGCAAGCAGATTAGGTTCCCGAAATTGAAGATGCTGAGAGACAAGAAAGCAACATGACTGTACACGGACGAAAAATAATAAAAAATAATAATAGTAAATAAATAAATAGATAAATTAGAGAGAAAGGTCTTTGCCCATTGTGAAGTAGGAGGGAGAACAATTCCTTACCACCCAGAAAAACCATAAATCATTGACATGGTTCCTACCTGAAAGAATGCCTTGCTCTCTTCAATCTCTTCAATGACCTCATCCTTTTGCTTGTCAATTACCTTGTACTTCTCAGTTTCAATTGCACGTATACTTACAGTGCGGCAAGGCATTTTCTACAAACATTGAGAAGATAAGAATATTTAGAGACTGGCAGGACTTAAGCAATCTCATGTGTTAATCCACAACAAGCAAACACAAAAATATTGGACAGATTATGCACATAATACCTCGTGCCCAATATAAGTCCAAATTCTGGAAGAATAATCACGTGAGGGATCAACAGTCAAGTATCCTTTTCCTTTAAGAGTCGCTACAACATTCTCTAAACGAGGACCAAAAAACTTCTCATCGTGAAGAAAGCTTATGGGGTGTTCAACAGCAGCACAGGTCAAATGTTGCTCAAGCACCTACAGGATTAAAAAAAATAAGGAAAATCTCCCCGGCATTTGAAACCCTAATATCAAGCAGTTCAATTTCATAGAATCAATAAAAAAAATAACCATAGAGAAATCACCCATAAGTTTGAGGATCAAGTCCAAACCACAGACATCGGCAGCTCTGGCCGGCCCCCAAAATTGTTTATATTGCTATTCGATATCTTTACAGTTATCTAAAAACGCCCAATTATATTAATATAGAACGGACTGAACTGAGGTCGACCTAGCAGTAAAGGAGAATGCCTTTACATATCAGGAATCAGGATGTTTGGAGCCTTGTGTGTAGTTAACTGGGTCATGGGATACTTCCCTCACTGCCACTTGGCTTTTAGGTGGAACCCCATGGATTCTAACATGGTATCAGAGCCACGGGCTAGCAGTTTTTGTTGTTCATGTGACCCACGTGCTTACCGCCACCCATGTATGGTGTCCACGTGTTTGGCTTGCATGAAGCCACACGTGAGGGAACGTAGATTCGTATAACATCTGGATGTTTGGAGCCTTGGGTGCAGTTAACTAGGTCCTGGGCTACCCCCCTCATTGCCGATTGGTTTTTAGTTGATTCTAATATATTGCAACAAAATTCAAAATCTGGAAGCGCGAGCTCTAAAACTTTTCAAGACAACTACAGCAATTTGTTATAACTAGTGTTGGAAACTTGTTACGGAACAAACAAGTTGGGACGAATCAGAATATAGGTATGGAACATATTTGTGGGTTGGAGGGGATAGAAGTCTCCCCAGTCTGAGTGTTATCGTGTGATACCTTCATAGTTCATCTCCTGCCTACTTTTATTAACGCCATGTTCCTTGTTCTGCTCTTATCATTCACCTTCTAGCTCGCTATCTCTTTCATGTTAGTTGCCCTCTAGTACATGCATACTTTTATAGCTCATCCCTTGCATACTTTTATTAACACCCTATTGGTTGTCCTGTTTCTTATCATCCACCTTCTAGCTCGCTATCCGTTTCATATTTCTTCTCTTTTATTACCGAACAGACATGTCATTAACAAGAGTTTCATACAATTAAGTTAAAGCATACACTGAATACGAAAACAAGCACTCATTACAAGTATCTTCCCAATAGGGATGTTGCAAGAAAACCTTGGAAAAATTCTACAGCCAGAGATCTTTCCACCTCCTCGACGATGTTCAATTTTGTGACGCTAAATCCGGAAAACGTACGTCTCCACCGTTGCAAGACCCACAGCAACACTTATTACCGAAAAATACCACATAACATTGTCTAACCTATTTACCCAATTATCAATGCTGCCAGGAGTAGGGAAAGAGGGAAAGGTATTGGCACTTTGAAATAAAACGAATACCTGCGGATTTTGTGCATCAACATGACAGCATTCAATGGGGCTCCGGAAGAGTTTCTGGGGAAACTTCATAAAATATTGATCAAGAGGTCCCTCAAATGCAACGTATACAGCAAGCGAAGGCTTTTCTCTTCTCCCAGACCGTCCAGCTTGTTGCCAGAGGCTAGTATAAAATAAAAAACATAAACTTCATAAGAACAATGCATATGAATGTTCTCTTTTAGGAACAACAGAAAATGACTTCAGTCCTGTACCTAGCAATGCTGCCAGGAAATCCTAGATGCAGAGTAGCATCAATATGCCCAACATCAATACCCAACTCTAAGGCATTTGTAGCTGCAACACCACAAAGATTCCCGCTGAAGAAGTCTTTCTCGATTCTCCTCCTGTCCTGTTGCAAAACATGCTACAGTCAAGACACAATGAACATATGACAAATACCAAGGGACAAGAAACTTATGCTTCAGTGAAAAGAAGAAGAAAAGTCCAACTATGAGCCAGGATGTATCATAATTATTTTGTTTTGTGGAAGAAACTATCAACAAAACAACATTTAAACCACAAAGTTATGCTGAGAAATAGTTAATTATATGAAAATATTATTAATAGTACAAAGGACTCAACTTTCAAAAGCCCTTGTCCACATACATGGGTCACAGCACAAGGCTTTATAACGTGTATACACAATGGTAATCACACAACAACTCCCATGTTAAAACTTCTTGCTTCTTAAGAGGGGCCCTATGATTTAATCATGACCATAACAACAAGTGATCTAGGGCACGGTACCTGAACTGACACCTAGTATTTGAAAAACCCTACTCTAGCATAGTGGCTAGCAACAAAATGTAAGATCCAATGAGGAAACACAAGAAGTATCTTGCCAGTGAGTGAGAAAAGACAAAGTAAAAACCTCATGATCATCATTGATTCTGGGAACCTCTTCATGAATCACGAATAAATAACCATTGTACAAAACCAGTGTACTGTGACTGCCAAAATCAAGTTAAATCTCCTTCTCATGGTTCCCAGGTATTAAAAGACAATAATACACAAAAAGAGTCACATGCTGGACATAGGAAGCTACATAGCAATAGAATTGCAAATGGCATGAATTCAAAAGATTTATTCATGACTGGCGATTAAGCTGACAGCTATCAAGTTTTCACGAGTCAAATCTGAGTTTTACATGAGCACAGAAAAGAAACGGCAAACCACACAGGAAAGTTGACATCTCATCCGTTCTTCCATTTTAAACATTATTCGGAGCCCCAAGAGCAACATGCTGTGGCAATTCTGAAGTTTTACGTGAACTACAGAACACTTTACAAACCTCAGCAACATATCCAGCACGATAAGCACATATGGAGTCAACCAGATGGGGTGCAGTCTCCTGCAGAATCTCACGCCTAACACCACAATAATGATATTAAATTCCAAATCTTATTCCAGCAATTAAACAAATGTAAAATGGTATGGATCAACACCACGTACGTATAACATAAAACAAGCTCACAAAGCTTGCGAGTTTTGCAGAATGCAATGCATCGAAGCCCATGCTGAACAATTTCTGCAAACAGGCATGAAATCTCCAAAATCGGGCTGCAAAATCGAATTCAAAAGTTAGGCCTTCCAAATGAAAGAAGGTAATCTCAATGACCTTCGCATGCAATGTAGGTCCAAAGTCCATAACCACAGATTTGGCAATGCGCGTATTGGTAAAACACTAGTATCCCAAGAACTATAGGCAAAAAAATTGCTGATTGGGATCATACGAATGATCGTCAAACAGAAGGTATGTAAATATCATGTTAAAGAATTTGTTAATTTTTTAGAGTTATCAACTGCCATAAATGCATATAAGGGCTAACAAAGAGATTAGCAGGAATCTAAGTAAAATATGCACAGCAGGAACGACAATAGTTCATCATGGAAAATATGGTTGCATATGATTATTTGATCAGAAGTTGCATGCCTATTATGAAGCAAGGTCGCTTGATTCATACTCTAATTGTGCTGTTCTTCAGATTAAAAGTGAAGAAAGCGACCCTGATATCAAAATTAAGGCAAAAAAACATTTTGCTCCCTTGAACTTTTACTTTTAAGTCAAAACTAACCCTCTACTTCTATTTCAATCATTTATAACCTTGAACTATAACTCTGTCAGCAAAATTGAACCCTCCGTTTGTTTTTTCAGTTAAATCGAGTGGAGTGGGTCACATGCGGCTGAATCTTAAAGACTCTAAATTCAAATAATTTAAATTAATTAGCAAATGACTGTAATACCCACTTTCACCCACAAAAATAACTTAGTTACACCTAAGTATTACACCTAAGTAAAATAGATTCCTGCCAATCTTAGAATACCAAACCTACATACTATTGCGAAAGTAACTCTTTTTACCCGGCTAATTATTTATTTCCTGCCGGGACATGGTAAAAGCTCACCATGACGAAATTGGTGTAAGTCGGAACAAAACAATCTCGTCATTCATCCGTTATTTTTTATGAATTTTCCATAAATAAGTATATTGGCAGTGCTTCTATAATGGCGTTCCTCCATGTTGAAGGAAAACTTTATTCAATTATTCTGCAATGTAAATTTTTACTTGCAAACCAAACTTTGGAAAGAGCAAAATTGGGTAGAAAAAACTTCCAGGGAAAGAACACGATTCATTCAAACTTTGAAGCATATTAATCACGTGTGCAAAATGTTCAATATGATAAAATGAGGATCCAAAAAAAACGTCATTGCTACACTTACCAAAGGGTAATCTAACAAAGGTAAAGAAAAACAAGAAAAAAGGCTATGGCAAATATTGCCATAAAACGTACAGTACATCTTATCAAATTCAATACCATCTAAGGTTCAAAACCAAGTACACATCATGAATGAAAAACTAGGGTTCCTCGCTTGCCACCTAATTCTTCCAAGTTCTTAGACCTTAGTACTCATATACGAGTGTTTGTCTCTCATCCGTAAAGCGGCATGCCTCCTCTCTCTCTCGTCTAAAAGTGAGAATCTCAGCTAATCGGGAGCAGAAGATCGCTTAGTTCTCCTCCGTTCCCCTATTCATACAACTCTCTGTTTCACTTATTGTGGGACTCTGTTCACTTTCAGATAAATCAATTTTTGAGTTTAAATCTGTGAGTTTTAATACGAAGGTATAATGGTCTTTGGGTTAATCATAAATAACTTTTTTTAAAGACAAGCCCAAATAATAAATGAATTAACGGTAGAACAAGTGAGGTTACAAATTTATTGACGGAACCATAGTTAAGGGCTATGAGGGTTAGTTTTGACTTAAAAGTAAAAGTTCAAGGGAGCAAAATGTTTTTTGCCATTTCAAAAAAATAATAAGTAGAGAGAGAGAGAGAGAGAGAGAGAGAGAGAGAGAGCTTTCTGCATAAAAGCTCTACTCATCGAACAGGAACTATATCTATCAAAAGTGTTTAGGAATTTGCAGCTTAATGACTTCATCACTAGTATATGCCACCAATCAGAGAAGTAAACAAAGAAGTATAGACAAGGCATCCTTTTCCCAAGGCTTGCCAAAATTTCATCGAGAGAGAACATGCAAACTACATTTTATTTTCTCGGTACTACTACTCTTGATTAATGATACCTTTGATAGCATGCTATTGTATAAATTAAGCATCTTATAACTTCCAGAGACTAGTGAAATACACATCGTAAAAATAAAAATAAACATCAGGAAAATCAATGTGCTAAGATCACCAGGGATACTTACCTTGAGCGTTTTAAGATAACGTGTTTATCGGAATGTTCCTTGTCTATTCTACTTCTACTTCTTTTCGGGACCTGCAGTGTAGAAAGTGCCCGTACGTATATGATGAAACATTTCTTTAAGAAGAGGCACTTGAACAAAATAGAGCAGTACTAGTGCAAAAGTCCGTACAGTTTTTAGACATAGAGGAGGATTCCAAAGGACAAAGAGCTTTTGAGTAGAAGGGCTACCATCATTTTGAACCAACTCCACAGCCGATAGTTTAGAGAGTTCCTATGAATAGGAAGGATATGTTTCAGACATAATGGTGCCATTTGAAAATTATTAAGAGACGTGGAAATGATAACATAAATGTTCCTTAATGAACAACAGAACCAATTTAACTGTTAAACTACGGTCCTATCTCATAGGCAACTCTAGTTCACCCTGAAGAAGTGTAAAATAAATTCTTACCATGGCATGCTCACTAGGATTTGCAGAAGTTGCAGTGCAAAATACAAAAGAAGGATCACTTCCATAAACTGCAAAATTAGGCAGGATGAATATCAAATCCAAAACTGAAGGACGTGCAAAAGGGAAATGCTGTGGACATTTATGATTCATGCTGATAGAAGTACCATGAGAACACAGACGCCGAATTCTTCTCAATATAAGAGCAGTGTGACACCCAAATGCCCCTTTATATGCATGTGCTTCGTCGACCACAATGAACCTGGTTATCAGGAGACAAGTTAAGATGGAAACATCATAATTACAAATGAAACTATATTCAAGGTATAGCAAAGTACATGTCTCCACAAAACAAAATTGTAACTTTCAAGATGACTGTGCTGGGTGGAGGCGTAGAAACTTGGTCAGGCCGTCAGGTAACTTACATGGCAGGGACACATTAGGAAACTTCTTAGAACTGTGACGTGTCACAGAAGTGGCACAAGAAAACAAATATGTTTCTTATTTATTTGATGTCACATAGATTTACTCCGATTTTTCTATTCAAAGTAACGAAATGATACACGATGCTTTGGTAAAAGTGTTCTTTTGTCAACCAAGAGGGTTATTTTTCATGTGTCAACAAGAAATATTGGCGACACTGGATGGAGAGAGCGAGAGCTCGCCCATGATTGCAGAAAACACATTTAGTCAACACATCTATAGTTTCCATCCACTTTAACCAAGACCACAGAAGGCTTCAACATTCAAGAAGAACGATAAAACACGCTTTAAAATTGAAATGACTGCAACAGAGTCGACACGGTATGTTACATCTTACATGGAGGATGAGTATACCATGATAAACTTGGAGGATGAGTATACATGCTACATGGTACTTTCTGTTTCCCTCTGGCAAACCTGAGTCAATATGATATGACAAAGGTGGAACGAGATCCATCCAACAAGCTCAGCCGATTTACAAGTTGATCTGGGATCCTTTAACTTTGCACCATGTTTCAAGTGGAAGAAGTCTCAATTGATAGCACCAAATAGTGGGCAAGACCATGATAGATAGAGATGATGCTTTTGCTTCAAATGCTTTTACCCAAAGTACACTCCTAACAAGCCAGTTAGGCATGTAGTTTACTTCATGCCGTTATTCTAAATCCTAATAGCAAATTGTCAAAGGTGTTTGATGTTTAGACATGTATCCAAACCTGATGCCCATAGGGCCACGTCTCTACCAACATAGGAAGCAGTCTACCTCTGCAAGTAGACAAATAAAAGAGATCACAACAGAACAAAAGTTTACCTAAGATTTGAAAATATCCGCCTGAATTTTCCATGGAATGGCAAAATGGATACGTGTAACATATCTGGATTTGTGATCAACTGCAAATGAGTTAACAAAAGTAATTATAACAAAAGCCCAAGCAGCTTGAAGAACATTTATTGCCTGGAAACAACAAATTTAAACTAAGCTACCAGTCTAGAGTCGTCACACAACCAGAGCCTGTCTGTCTCGGAGGTGTCACCGTCATAGATACCCATGTTTAAGTTAGCATCGATTTTTACAGCCATGGTTGACAAAGCTCTTAGTTGGTCTTGCGCTAAGGCCTACAGAGGAAAAGTTGAATCACATAAAGATTAAGTAGAAAGTAAATGAAAGTAGAACCAAAGGGTATTTCTCTACCGAACTGTTTTTTTTTTTTTTCTTTTCCATGTCGCTGAACTTGGGGTATATTAACAAGAATGAGTAGGAAAAAAAGAGTATGAGACTATACTGTTCCTAACCTTAGTAGGAAAAAGGTAAAGAGCACAAGCCAACAAATCTTGCGACAACACTTCTAGAACTGGCAGATTGTAACAAAGAGATTTTCCACTGGATGTCATTGTTGCCACAACTACGTTCTTACCGGCAAGGGAAGCCCGGACAGACTCTGCCTGAAGACACAAGCAGATTTAAACCAAACTCAGGTTACTGGTTCTAAAATAAGCATTTCAAGAGAAAATATGTACCTGGTGACTGTACAACCTAGTGATTCCCATACTTCGTAAAGCAGATTTCATGTCCTCTGACAGCTCATTCGGGATATCGACATAATTGGCAACCCTGGCACTAATTTCTTCAACATGCACCATCTGCATCAAAATAGTCCAGTACTAAGCCAGCCTTCGACAGAGAGTAAACATAGAATGGCCTTGGATATTGAGATCTAAGCCTGCCAGGCCAACTGACCAAAGAAGAAAATACCCAATAACGCTTTTTCTCCCTTAAGGAGAGAGAGAGAGAGAGAGAGAGAGAGAGAGAGAGAGAGAGAGAGAGAGAGACACCTGCCCACTAGATCCAATACCTCTCCTGAGATGCTCAACCATTTCCGCTGACGACAATTGATTAGTTCCCTGCCAGGTTAAGAGTTATCAAAATGACTTATAGGCAAACCTATCGAGGAGAGGGCTGTTTAAGTATCAAAATCAAGAAATTTGAGCCCCAACCTTGGCTGATTGCCGACTGGTTATCGATGCAGTGATCAGATCTTAACTTAAGTTCCCAAGTTAACTTTTTAATTTATTTATCTGGTATTATTCTGTACAAGTTCTGATTTCAACCACAAATGCAAGGTTGAGTCCTCATAGGCGTAGAAGTTGCCAAAAATATGCATGCAACCACTGCAATCTAAGGAAAACGGACATGACTAAGCAAGGACCAGCAGGTTGGAAAAGGGAAACACATCCCACTGTGTATCGATGAGCATGCGTCAGTTTACAGTAAACAAACAGGGTTGATTCTTACAACACTGAGTATAAATCAACAAAATTGAAGTACACCACATGACCAGCATGAAACCCTCAGTCACAAATCTTAATTTAAACTATTACTATAATCAATTTTCAAGATATATTAGTGAAGTACATGTTTTTAAAGGGGAAATGCAGAAGTCCTTCACGTTTTCTTTCTTCAGAATTTGGGCTCCAAGAAAACACAAATTGTTTTACTACGCTGCATAAATTCAGTGCTAATATATTTCAAGCAAGCCATGAATATTGAAACTGTACGATACAGCACACTTCTTCATTTCCCTCGTCTTTGTTCTTCCTAAGGATTGAAGAGGTTTGTATGGTGTAGGAACATTATGATCACAAGAATTGTAAATGCAAATAAAATATCTAGATACTTACATGACATCGTGCTCCAAGTAAATGAGAACTCGGAACTGCTGTAAGGTTTCTCCTCACACAATTAGCTTCTTTTCTCTTTGCATCAATGTCACTTTGCTTCACTAACATGAGTAAATCTTCCAAAGCAAATAAATTCGCAGTTTCATACCCATTGTGATGCTGCAAAAGATCTTGATAATAAGCAATGCAAACAAAATTGGTACAACTAACTTGTAGTTAGAGCACAAATGTGAAATATGAAAAGTTGCTGTTGTAGTAAGAATGTAAGATTAATACTGCAAAATGCAAAACCAAACAGAACCAAGATGTAGGTCGAAGTTATTGTTTGGGCAGACCAATTCAGGGTTAAAAAACCTCCAGTTGGAGATGTTAACTTGCAGACCTTAGACCTACGTTATCAAGATGGAGACAGGAAATTTCCCCCAACTTGAGGCGTGCTATTGCTTGCTATTAAGATCAGTTTTGTTTAATTTTATCGTCAGACATTAATTCAGCTGAGCTAGTACGTTAACTGGCTTGACTAGTGTATCTGTTATATTAATAGACAGTAAAGTTACATAGAGGGTGGTTGCAAATCCTGCTTTACCCTCACAGCATCTGCTAAAAGAAGGGTGCAAAATATCCCAAAATTTCTTATGCTATATAAGGAAGTATTTCGTAAGTTCTGACCATGAGGTGTTTATACTTTAATTCTCAGACACTGAATAAATGCAACTAGGTGTTCTTAAACATTGCACATGTAAAAATATAGCCTGAGGACTAAAGTTTGAAGTCTACTTAGCATGTGGATCCCAAATAGAGCACAAGAAACATATTGAAATCAAGGCAATAAAAATATGCATGCTTTCAGCCCTTTACTTTAAAATGTTTTGTGCATACATTAATTCATTTAGGGGCAATATTGTCCAGACTCTTAAGTGTTATGTATATTGCATATTAATGCAGGTATAATGTCATAATTGCTGAAATCTGAATCTCCGACTGAAAGTAGGATAGTTATAGCCCAGAGATATCTCTACCCAGTACTCACCACCCCTTAACCAGTGTATAATACTTAGTCAAAATTTCCCGTAGAGAAAGATCAGTAGTTTTTAATCTCTGCAAAATAGAGCACAAAAATCTTCTCACTGTACCATGAGGAATCTAAAACAATACATCTCCTGTAGATTGACCCTACACAATCTCCATAAATTTCTCGTACCATTATATGGCATAATATTATTCTTATTATAATTTGACCGGTGTCACTTGGGAACACCCAAAGGATTGTGACAGAAATTAAGAGTATGGACTGCTTGTTTATCTTTGGCCAACCAGCAGTGGCGCCATATCATATTGGGTGGTGAAGAGAAGATGTTGACTATAGATTGGCATCCAGAAGAATAATCGCATCGTATTATTAGTGTTATAATCTATATGGAATGATATCAGTGTTGTATAAAGAGGACCAACGATGTGAACATAGATTGTGGTTGATTCGCTTCAATTAAATAGGGCCCCTCTGCTGTCAACATCACCATCTATTTATCAAGAACTACACCATCAAAAGGCATCTGGCGCCTTCAGCCGCCATGGTCAAGAGGTGAATGAGTACCTTGAGTTACTTATAAATAAAGCATCAGATAAAATGGGTATCATATACATGGACGTGGGCTAGTCACGTACTATATGCAACTTCACAGCACTGCAGAGAGTTGTTCTGAAGGAGACTTCCCTTTTTTTCAGAGCATTGATGACCCTTTGGATAGGCATGTTTCGAGCTATTAACAAAATGTTAAAAAGTTTTAAACTGAGCAATTCAAACATTGTCAAAAATGGAAGAGAAAATAAGAGTATTTTCAACTTTGTCGCTAGTAGACGTACCTTCAACTTGATTCTTTTGTTCCAGCAAGGACCTTATAATTACAAGGGTGGCAGGGGAAGCTTTTAAGCCTATTTCATCATCAGCGAAGCACACCACCTGAGAAGGAAAGAATAAAAATACATGGTTCACTAAAGTTAAAACCACTCAGGAAGGAAACAGTTTACCATTTATAATGTTGTTTTAAGTAGAGAAAATGAGAGAGGAAAAAGGGTACACAGATAATATATGAACCATAAATTATATTTTGTGACCGCATTCATTATAAGAAAGTAGACAATTGAGGTAAGAATCCATGCTCACAGTTGCATGCAAAAGTAAAGGGTTCATAGAAGGTTGTACCGAAGACATTTATCCTACGCTATCTTTCCAAAGGACAGGAACTGGCTACAGATCCAAACATAAATGATACTTCTCTAATCCCACCCATCATAGGACACCAAGTCACTAACGTGATGTGATAGGTGTAAAAGATATTTCAAGTACACTGTATAGGCCAACGGAATTTTGAAGTTTTACCCATTCAGTACAAATTTATGTTAGCTCAAAAAGCACAGGACCTGTCGTTGTCCAATTGAAGCTAGTAAAAAGGTGCAGCCACGAGGAAGGGCGTGCATCTAAATCTTGATGTACTATGAAAAGGTAAATCATGCCAGGGTTGCATGCAGTAGCTGTGGTTAATGTTGTGCCACAGCTGCCTCTCCCAAACGATTAACTACTCTTCGGCTTCGAACCAAGTGCATAGAAGCAGTTCACGAGCCTTGAACAATGCCGGCCCTGTAAACTCAAAGGATGAATTCACCGTTTCGACAGTCCACCACCGGAACGCATGACTATGGCCACCTTGAGAAAGAGAGAGACGGCAACACTAGTTGACAACCCCTCGGCGGATTCAAGAATATACCACTATGGAACTCTATATCTCTCGTCTCGTGGCAAGTACACTACTTATCCAGACCACACTACATCAATTCACAAAAACATCGTACATGTATTCAGAGGCAGATGTCCACGAAATCAAATGGGGGCTATGGCCTCTACTCAAATTATAAAATTGTCCCTCTATTTTCCTAAATTTGTTCAGATTAACCCCCTCCCAAAGGAATATATTTCAATCATTAAAAAACACTGTATTTAGCCCCTCAATATTTTCAAATAGACCAGCAGACCTATCTTTAAACTTGTTACAATCTTTTTCCTCCACAATGGTAAATATTTCTAAATCCGCCTGCACGTATATCCTACTAAAAATGCAGCTTCATATATCAGCTGAAAACCAAAATTCGGATACATTAGATCAACCTAGTATAATTAGAAGGAAAAATATATAAATTATAGCTTTGCTCAGACGATACATCAAGGGTCAAATTCAAATTTGGGAGAGACTGACATTAGCAATAGCTAGAAACCAAAGCACCCAAAAGTCACATGTAGAGTTATCAAGTAGTTGTTAGAGAAACCACTCTTAACATTCCCAAATAATAGTGAATTCGCAATAAAGATCAATGCTTTCAATAATACAGGTGGCTGCCATATGCCATTATGTAACAGTGAAGGCCGATTCTTAAAGCTCAGGGGACTTTGTAAAGAAAAAAAATGGTACGCTGGTCAAGCTTCCAGAAGTGGCTGCACAACTAGATGTTAAAGCTTACCAAGTTGGTCTTTGAAGCTTGTACTGTGGACGGGTTCCAACCATTTCCAAAAATCTAAAGCGCACTGAAGTTTCACCCAGGTACATTCTTCTACACAAAGAAGACCCATTTGCAAACAACTCTGCGTCACAGAAGAATATCTAAAAATCTTGTCCATAATAGAGGTCGGAAAACTTGCTTTATAGATTTATACAATAGTGCATTCCTTCCCTACATATACTGATGCAGACTGGACATGGACCAACTTACATTTACCTAGCTGCATAAACTATGGACTTGTGTTATAGAGTGTTCTAATACTAGATTCTTCCACTTGGTACAGAAGGAAAAACCAGTTTGACTCACTTCTGGAATATACCTGCCTCCTCTGTGTAGACATGCGCATGCCAGTTTACGCATTTTATTTCTTTTTTGCTCATTAAAGCTCCAATGAGTTCCAACTCACTTGCACGCATCCGGGTTAATTTGAATCAAAGTAAGAATATCCCCTCTTAATGGCGGTCTATAGATACATAGGTATATACTCTACAGAAGCTTCTAAGTTCTAACTATGAGATTGTCACAGCAATAAACAGCCGCACAATTATATAACTACAGTAATAGCACAATAATCCCTCACACACCGAAACCAACAAACTCGGTAAGAATCATCGATTACCTTTGGACAAAGTACAGAAAGCTGATCCATATCGGCCATGACAACTTCAAGACCAAATTTGCTGAGATGGTTTAGCGCTTCATTCAAACGAGGGGACGTGACTTTCTCACACTGTTTCTGTAGATACGCAGAATAAATGTTTAACAAATAGAAGGCCTTCATTATTGTCCTTAGCCAAGCTGGACAGAGGCACAAATCATCCTTCTCTGCAGCCATCTGTATCCCATCACCATCCACGGATGCTTCTCTAAACACACAGTTTCCAGAACTTGGATCAGATAAGCAATTCGCCAATTCCAAAACCTGCACGAGTCTTTCACAGTTTTCGTCACCCAGTTGAGTGTTCTTGGCCGACCCCAATATAAGCTTAATTAGTCCATCTCTGTGCATATCCTGCTTATCACTCACAGGTTTTCTCTTGCGCTTAGTTCCTGCCGCCCGATTAACATTGGATGATGCCTCAATGACATCATCCTCACTAGCAAAATCCCTGTCCAACCTCTGGTCCTTATCCTGATCCCTCTCGGGTGATAATTTGCGTAGGAAAGACAGGTCTTCCATCATACTGGTCCACGCAGAATCAGCTGCCTTTGAAGTCGAACACGAATTCGGACCTTCCTTTAATGTTTCATCTCCGTCTTCATGTTGTGTTTGTTTCTGATCTTTTTTCTTGTAAGGTACTAGAACCACAAATTCTCCAACCCCAATTGAGTGATTACTTATTCGAGTCTGCAGACCTAGCTTTGTACCCTAGCATCAAAACAACACATGACTCTTCAGCAAACAGGTAAGAGCATCTCCAATTGGACATGTAAACGGTGGTTATCTTTATGATATAAAAGAGATGGTGAAAAACTTGTGTCCAATGGGTTCTCTATTCCATTATTTATTACTACAACGGATAGTTATCCCTCTCTATGTTTAAAAAGAACAGGAAAATGGATAGCTAAATGTTTTGTTTTCTATCTCTTTATTCTTTTCATATTTCAATTAATTTTTTATTTAATTCATACCTACAACAACTACCTTTCAGCTAACGTTTACATGGTAGCATTGGAGATCGTATCACTTTTTTTGTATAGTTAAAATAAAGAATGACAATTTTAATTAAAATACACACAATTTATAACTATTGCAATACAATGCATAACCCAATAATTCCAACACTGAGATCTAAACAAGTAAACCCTAATTTCATAGTCCAATGTTAACAATTCGATAAACACGAGTGTAGAGAGATTAAGAAACTTGCCTTGAGGAAGAGATGAAAACTGGGGGAGTTCGAAGCGGGAGGGAAAATTTGTCTTAGGAGAAGCTTGAGGTCTTGAATCGTCTTCTCCGGTGAGATTCCGACGGTGGTTGATTCGCCGGTCAGGCTACGGACTTCGATTTCTCTACTACTCTCTTCCGCCATGGCTTGTTCGGCTCAGGTTAGAAAAGCGTTTACTGTCGTGTAATTAGAAGGGTCCGACGGGTACGTCCGAGTTCTGTCCACCTTTTCCGGCCGGCTAAATCGCCGGCGACGTAACGCTGGGATTTAAGCAGTTTTGGGTCCGAGGGTTTTTCTCTTTGGGGGGTAACAGAGACCACAGAGGTTACATTGTTCCGTTGGCGGGTGCCTTGTCTGGTTTCAATGCATATTACATATTAACCCCTATATTTCTGTATATGTTACTTTCACCCCAGCCGCTAGTTTCTATCTATATCACTTTCACCCCCAAACTCTAGTTTCCTAACCCCAAAAAAATGTGTAAAATTGTCCCCCTCCCCGAAAGAAATAGGAATCCATCATGTGACATTTCTACGTGCTAGAGATCTCCGTTTATGCAATATTCTAATTTTCACCTCGTAAGCGAGGATATGTCGGGACAGTTCCTCCGTATTCCTACAAGTGGAAGAACAAAACAAACGACATATGGCTAACCTGTTTGGAGAGCGGAGATGAGAGTCGGTTTGGGGTAACAGTAAGGGAATGTAAGTTATTCAGATGTGAGATATTGATGGCTGAACTAAGTGTGGTAGCTGATGTCGCTGTGTGTTGTTGTTCTCTGTTCGATCTTATGTTGTTGTGAATGGGACAGATCCTTTATATACATGCCATTAGACGGACGTGGATCAACACATACGACGGTAATGGGACCTCTCGTGACCTTAACGTTCGCCTAATTGAGCGGCTCGTGGTCCGTATATGTAGGGATCGTGGTTCACGACTTCGAGGATGTGACAGTCCCTTCGCGGCTCTCTGGATAACATGCGAGAAGGCATCTCGCACGCGACAGACCTTACTCTAGCCTCCAAGCCACTCGTACCCCAAATCCCGTTAGCATAAGGGCCATGTGCGAAGGACCCTGCCTCGCAATCTCGCATTCGCATAGGCAAATGACGCATTTCGGTGTATGCTGAGCACAACTGCTGCACACGTGTCCCTTATCCGGGGTGCCACGTGACTTGTTGATGATATCCCGATTTTGGAAATCTACACACCTTAATCGCTATTTTTCACACAAATCTCTTATTGCGGAACTAGTTGCAATTGAGGTGGGTTTAAACTTTAACATTTGCAAAGAAACTACACCTGCTTTCTATTGAAGTTGAAACTGCCAGTGAAATGTCTTGTTGCTTGCTAAGAGATGGAGCTTACGGCAAGGTAAAGTCGTGCGATGCTTTGACCGAATTGAAGTCTTTAATTCAAGCTTGTCATCATCATGTTTCTAGTTTCGATTCACTTTATCATTGCGGAACGTGATGTCAACAAATGAGCTCATAGCTTTGTAAGAAAAAAGTCTTGAGAAGGAAGATATGTCCTTTATTCTCAAGTTGTAAATGCTTCTGAAGGTAATCTTTTGGGAATAATCCCCATACATAATAGAATTCATGTATTTTTAAATAAATTGTCTGAAAAGTTAATTTTTTTCTTATAAAGCACACTAAACACGGTTTCTGCTGTCAGACACCGTTCCCAAACAGGCCTTTAGCCATATTCATTTTTTTATTTTTTTTATTTTTTGGGAAAACCATATTTTTCGGGTTGAACACAACTCAATCTTTATATTATGATAATGACCCCACTATCTGCACTTAGGTTCGCAGCTCGACGACCATATTCTTCGGGTTGAACATGCTGGCTCTGGGTCACACAATAGCCCGAGCAAGTGTGCTGACATTTTAGCAAAATTGGGAGATCACCAACCTCAAGATCTGCTAGTGTTTAACTAGCCACCATAAGACATTAAAGCATCTTTTGTGATGGACATGATTAGTATGAATGCACAGTAGTTTGTGTGCATTCTATTTTTGGAGTAGTTTTGTTGTTGTACTGTTTTTTCTCTGCATGGACTCTTTTGTTTCTATAATGTGTTTAATGATTATTTTTTGGTGCATAAAAAAAAGACATGTCCACGTGGAGGAGAACACAGATGCGTGGAAAGTAGAAACAATATACAAGAGCAATGATTAGATATTAGATAATGTATTTGAATTTCACAAAATAAATAAATAATTGGAACATGGAGGAGTCGGTTGTAAGTTGTAACTTCCATGATCTAATTACTGTAATGAGGGTATTTTGGGACGAACGACTGTTTCACCAAAAAGCGGTGTTTGCATATATTATTAGTATAGATGGAGCTTACGGCAAGGTAAGGTCGTGCGATGCTTTGGCCGAAATGAAGTCTTTAATTCAAGATTGTCATCATCATGTTTCTAGTTAGCTCATAGCTTTGCAAAAAAGGTCTTAAAGAGGAAGATATGTCATTTTATTCTCAAGTTCCTTATTTGACTATATATGTATTCAGGCCCAGTTTTCTTTACCTAATTTAAGGCGATTTTTTATCTTAAAAAAAAAAAGATAAAAATGTTATTTACTTTGTGCCTAATAAGTTTTCTAAAAAGTTTTAGTTATCTTTTTAGTAAAAAATGTTGTCTACTTAACTTCTATTTTATCTCCTAAAAAGTAGTTAAAAAAATAAAAAATAATAATAATAATTGAAATTAGAAAAACTAACTTTCTTTAGTCTTATAAAAAGGTAAAAATGGTAAGCTTTTGGGAATGTGTAAGAACATGACTTCATGAATATCATATAAAATTTCCGGAGACGCCACTTTCATCTTCTCCTCCATCAAAATTGATTATGAAACGTATTTTTTAGATAGTGCCCTCAAACACGGGCAATTCCCTAGTGTTTAATAGAATTCACTCTTTCTAAAAGAAGGCAAAATTGCACCGGAGGTACCCATTGCAACAGCCCGTGGATTCCCAAGCCTTCCGTTCCGGACCGGAAAGCCCAGGAGGGCGCTGCTAAAAGTAATGGCGGGAATCAACAGCATAACATTCCAAAAGTATTTATTTATTACACAACACTAAACGTCATGCGAGTCTCTAATTATTACAAAAGTGATTCCAAAAGCTATACATCAGCCTGGCTTGCTATCTAAACACTACACGTGAGTCTTGTACCCAGCTTCGCCATAGCCTCCTGCATCTAAGCCTACGGTGGGAAGGAAACAGGAACCGCAGTTTCTAAAGTCAGTACGAAATACTGAGTAAGTAACACCCAAACACGTAAAACAGAAGATGAAGCTTGAATTTACTGTTTGCAATAATAAAACAGGAGAAATAAAACTTGTAAAGAAAGAATTCAATAAATGAAGTAGGAACACTTATAAAATTCATCTTATCTTAATATTTCTTCCAAACGGGGATTATATTCCTCAATCTCTTCTTCTTTCCTTTCGAAATCTCAAACCAGAACTGTATTATTAGCTTTGTTGATACGGGGAAGGAACTACTAATCTATCACTAGCAGCCATGACATTAACTGCCGGCAGCCCCCCTAAGACTTCTTGCGGCCAGAGAGGTGAGTACATGGAGCGACCCGGTAGGTTGCGACCGGGTTAAATAAAATATGATCTCTGGTCGAGTGACCGAAGTCAACACGACAATAATAAGCTTCTCCCGCACAACTCTTTCCACTTTACGTTAGTTACGAATTATTAATATTAATCATGTGACAACATCAGGTAAATAACTTCTTTGAAATAAAAGGAAACTTCAACTAAAACAAGTAAATGAATAACCAAATAAAAATGCATTTTGAGACAAGAAATAAAGTCATATTAAGACACGAAGGAAGCTAGGCTCAACGCTTGGCATGTTACTTACCTTACTTCCGTAGCACTAGCACGTCTAAAAGCCAGTCGGCCTACAAACTGTCACCTACAACCCGTAACTTTTATGTCAATAAATAATCCAACAAAATACTACACGTCGTAATATTCTCTTTTATTTCTACCCAACCCCACTAGTTAACTTTCCTAACGTTTTATTTCGTTATAATCTTCTATAAAACCACGTGTTTATATTTAAACAACTATTATTATTATTATTATTATTATTATTATTATTATTATTATTATTATTATTATTATTATTATTAGTATTATTATTATGAACTAAAAGTGGTTAACTTATTAGAGAAATTATTTTATAAAATGCTTGATATAGTTGTTCAAACAAAGCTAGTTTATTTTTATGAAAAAGACATATTATTATTTCTGTAATCATTTAAACAATATTTAAAACTATTTAATTTAAAGAGAGCTTTTCCCCTAAATACTAATCACAATAATATTTAAAACCTAGCAAAATATCTAATTTTCAAGTGTTAAACGTCCAAGTTATTAACTAAGTGATTTAACAATATTTATTTAAAGTTTAACTAAAAGTATTTCTTGTTTAATTTTTAACGAACAAACCACATGTTATTTCAATACCAAATTTTTTTTTCCAAAACGATGATGAAAAGTAGTATTTTTAGAAATTAGTTATATTCTGAAATTATCATATTTATTTTTAGCGAAAAGTGTCAAGTTTAAGTAAAAGACACATAAACTCCTATTTATATTAAAAGTCTGCAAACACCCCAACTAGTTACAAAAACAGTTAGATTAAAGTACTCTAGCCACCTTCTACTTCCTGAAAGTACAAAAAGAAACCCCTATTTCATGTTATAATAGTTTACATAAACTACACTTTTACCCCCCTATTTCAACAATTTCAATTTCTTCAATCCAACTATGATTCAAGCTAACAAGCTTCAATTTTAACAACATATAACAACTAATCAGAAAGTTTAGAACGCACCTAGGCCAAAAATGGTCGGAAATCGTTAAGAAATGGGTCGGGTCGAAGCTCGACGTCGGAGTCGCCGGAGTTGATCTTGGTGGTCAGCTCTAATGGCTTGCCCAGCCTGGTTTGAGCCTCCTAGTGAGTTGGTCGGCCCCCTAGGACTCTACTTGAAGCAAAAAGAGAGAGATAAAGTAGCGCTGGAGTACTTCGTCGGAACTTAGCCGGAGCTTGGCCGGTATTAATGGCGTCTCGGTGGTGGTGGCAGCACTCCTCTGTCCCGCTGCTGCAGCTGCTGCTAGCTTCTGTTTCAGGGAAGAGGCGAGGGCGAGACCGTTCAGAGATGGTCAGAAACCAACGGGGATGAGAGAAAGAGAAGTGGGTTTACTTGGTGGTCGTCCGACGGCGGCAATGGCGGCTGTAGTGGTGGTCGCTGCTACTGCCACTTCTCTGTTTGTGATGAGATCTGAGAACAGAGAGGGAGAGAGAGAGAGAAATGGGTTGAGAGAGATGGTGGGTCTTCTTGGTCACTTCCCGTCGGGTAGCGTGGCGGCCTTGGTGGCTGCGGTGGAGGGTGGTTGCTGCTACCACCCTGCTGCTGCTAGTGGTTGCTGAGAACAGAGGAAGATGGGGGAGGAGAGGTAGGCTGCTGGGTTTTGAGAGCAGGGAGTGGGAAGTGGTGGTGATGTTGAAGATGACGATGGTGTGGAGAGGTGGTTGTTGTGAGGGTGGCTGCTGGCGAGAGGAGGGAGGTTGGAGGCTTTATGTAGGTGGCTTTACTTGGGCACCAAGTAGGAATGATGTGACAGGGGCGGTGATGATGGTTGGAGACCCTTCCCGAAGGTGGTGAGGCGGTGATGAAGCGTATGGAGGAAGGAGATGAGTTCTCCTGGAAAAAGAATTTCATTTAAATAGTATTTGTTGGCAATAATTGGGTGTGGGTGGAGTACTGTGTGGTTGGGTGATTGGGTGTGGCAAGCCTATCAATCCTCGCGGTGGTTGGACACGCGCTATAAATTAAAACTAGCTAAAATTTGTGAAACGACTACGAATTAATTCTTGACTATTAATATAATATTATTCTAAAACTTTTTACAAATTAAACTCAAAGATCTATTCAAGTATTATTTTGTAAATAAAATCTTTATTAAGCTTCTAAAATGACTGTTTTACCCCTACTAGTTAAACGGGGTATTACATCCTTCCCCCCTTAAACATAGCTTCGTCCTCGAAGCTAAAATCAAGCGACTAATCATGATATTCAGATCATCCAACAAGCAACTATCTAACAGAATTAATATCACACAGATGGCAAGTAATTTCACATAACAGCAAATAATCATTTTACGATATACGCAACGCAATACGAAATAAGGTCGTCGTCACGTCTATCTAATTAGGTGGTCATAGTCTCATTTGGGTTCTAGGTCTCAAGGTCACTCATATCTCAAAGGTACTAAAATAGCAGACTAAGACGTAATAGTATTAAACAGAGGGTTGCATCCTCTCCCCCTTAGAGAGTGACGTCCCCGAAACTCCACGTACCTCATTAAATAAGTGGGGGTACTTCTTTCTCATCTCTTCTTCAGCTTCCCAAGTTGCTTCTTCTGTTTGGTGGTTGGTCCAAAGAACTTTGACCAGCTTGACACTCTTGGTTCTTGTATCCCTTGTCTTTGTATCCAGTATCTTGACAGGTTGCTCCTCGTAGGTCAGTGATGGATCAAAATCCACTGGTTCTGGATCCAAGATATGAGACGGGTCTGGTATATACTTCTTCAGCTGGGATACGTGAAAAACATTGTGTACTCGCCCCAGATTCGATGGTAAGTCCAATCGATATGCAACTTCCCCTATCCTCTCAATAACATCGTATGGACCGATAAATTTAGGGCTCAAATTTCCTTTCAAGTTAAACCTGGTTACCCCCTTAGTAGGTGAGACTCGCAGGAACACTTTCTCTCCTACTTGGAACTCCAGTGGCCTTCTCTTCTGATCTGCGTATGATTTCTGCCTGTCTTGAGCTGCTTTCATTCTCTGCTGTATGAGTCGTACTTGGTTCGTCATGTCTTCAATCATTTGTGGGCCAATGATCACCGTTTCGCTGATGTCACTCCAACATAGTGGCGATCGACACTTTCTTCCATAGAGGGCTTCGTACGGTGCCATCCCGATGCTAGTGTGGTAACTGTTGTTGTAGGAGAACTCTATTAACGGCAGCTTATCGAACCATGAACCTTGGAAGTCCATAGCACAGGCTCTTAACATATCTTCCAGCGTCTGTATAGTTATCTCCGTCTAACCGTCTGTGGCTGGGTGGAAAGCTGTACTGAATTTTAGCTGAGTTCCCAACGCGTCTTGAAGCGCTCTCCAGAAATGAGAGAGAAAGTTAGGGTCTATGTCCGAGATTACCGAACTCGGAACCCCATGATATCTCACGATGTTTTCTGACGTACGCATCTGCCCTTTGCTCCATTTTCCACGTGTCCTTCTTGGGATGAATCTTGCCGTCTTGGTTAGTCTGTCTACGACTACCCATATCTGGTTGAGTCCATTCTTTGACGTAGGTAGAGCTGTGACAAAATCCATTGATATGGAGTCCCACTTCCAAACTGGAACATCCAACGGTTGGAGTAGACCTCCCATCCTCTTGTGTTCGAACTTCACTTTCGGGCATGTTAGGCATCTAGCCACGAACTCGGCTACTTCCTTCTTCATATTCGGCCACCAGAACGTCTTCTTCAGATCCTTGTAAAGCTTATCGCCTCCAGGGTGGACAGAATATGGAGTGTTGTGTGCCTCTGCATCAGCTTCTCCTTAACCTCCGAACACTTCTGTGGCACGCACCATCTTCCTTTGTAGCGAATGCTCCCATCTTCGTGAATCTGGAACTCCTTGGCCTCTCCTGCTGCAATCTTCTTCTTGATCCTCTCGAGTTTCACGTCTCCTGCTTGGTTGCTTCGTATTTCTTCGAATAAGTCTGTAACCGCTGTCATGCTCCCGAGCAGCTTTTGCACCGTTCCTTGTTCCACCACTTCAATGTTGAGTTTTTGGAACTCGTGACATAACCAGTCTGCCAAGACTACCATAGCGTTCACTGCATGGCTCGATTTACGACTTAGCGCGTCAGCGACTACATTAGCCTTCCCCTCGTGGTACTGGATGCGTAGATCGTAATCCTTGATGATCTCCAGCCATCTTCGCTGCCTGTTGTTTAGCTCCTTCTCTGTGAAGATATACTTCAGGCTGTGATGGTCTGTGTAGAGCTTGCAAACTGCCCCGTAGATATGATGCCTCCATATCTTCAGTGCGAGGACTACTGCTGCCAACTCCAAGTCATGTGTGGCATAGTTCTCCTCGTGTGGCTTCAGCTGCCTTGAAGCGTAGGCAATTACCCTCCGGTATTGCATCAGCACACAGCCAAGCCCTTTCTTTGACGCATCGCTGTATACCTCGAACTCTCCAGAGTCGTTTGGCAAAGCTAACACTGGTGCTGTAGTGAGCTTTTCCTTCAGAGTCTGGAACGCCTCTTCACAGCTGTCGTCCCAGTGATACTTCACTGCCTTCTTCGTCCGCGTAGTCAGTGGCCTGGCAATCTTCGAAAAATCCTTCACGAAACGCCTGTAGTAACCGGCTAAGCCGAGGAAACTTCAAATTTCGGATACGTTCTTCAGTGTAGGCCAATCCTTAACCGCTGAGACCTTTGCTGGGTCAACGAATATTCCTTCATTGGAGATGATGTGGCCTAGAAACGGCACACGGTCCAACCAGAATCACACTTTGAAAGCTTAGCGTACAGCTGCTCTTGCCTCAAGGTTTGCAATACTTCTCAGAGATGTTCCTCGTGATCCTCTTCGTTCTTCGAGTACACCAGGATGTCATCGATGAAGACAACCACGAACCGGTGTAGAAACGGCTTCATTACTCGGTTCATTAAGTCCATGAACACGGCAGGAGCGTTGGTCAAACCGAATGGCATGACCGTGAACTCGTAGTGATCGTACCTTGTGCTGAAGGCCGTCTTTGGAATATCTTTCTCGACTACGCGGAGTTGATGATAACCCGATCTCAGGTCGATCTTGGAGAAGACACTGGCTCCTTGCAGCTGGTCGAATAAATTGTCAATCCGGGGTAGTGGATACTTGTTCTTGATAGTGACACTGTTTAGCTCCCGGTAATCGATGCATAATCGCAAGCTTCCGTCCTTCTTCCTGATGAACAGCACTGGTGCTCCCTAGGGTGACACACTAGGTCGTATGTACCCTTT
Organism: Linanthus parryae; assembly: GCA_023055425.1. Lineage (NCBI taxonomy): Eukaryota > Viridiplantae > Streptophyta > Magnoliopsida > Ericales > Polemoniaceae > Linanthus > Linanthus parryae. The sequence goes on along the minus strand of JALGPY010000004.1, from coordinate 117,582,639 downwards.
CTGTAGAAGTTCTTGTATCTGCTCCTTCAACTCCTTAAATTCCACAGGTGTCATCCGATACGGCGCCTTGGAGATGGGTGCAGTTCCAGGTGCCAAGTCTATAGTAAACTCCACTTCTCGTTGAGGTGGCATTCCGGGAATCTCGTCAGGATATACATCAGGAAATTCCCTCACGACTGGTATCTCGTCCAGCACATTTTCCTTCTTGGTTACGTCTTGGACATAACACAAGTAGGCAGAGTTTCCCTTCTTCATTTGGTTGATTATAGTCAAAGCAGACACTAATCTGATTCGAGGTTCCGTGGTGATACCACGATAGGTGATCTTTTCTCCTTTAGGTCCCTTCAATCGAACCTTCTGATCGTAGCATTCAATAACTGCCCTATACTTCCCAAGCCAGTCCATTCCTAGGATCACATATATGCCTCCTAGGTTAAATTTTATTAGGTTGGCAGGTAAGGTGCATGTTAGGATTTTGAGTTCTACCCCTTCGAATACGGTATCACAGACAGTTATCTGGCCATTAGGGGTCGCTACTGGGATAGATATACTAGATGAGCTAAGCAGACCCAATTTCTCAGCAAACGAGGATGATATAAAGGAATAGGATGCACCAGAATCAAATAGCACGAAAGCAGGTTGCTCATGGATAGAGAAAGTACCCGTGACAACTCCATGTGCAGCTTCTGCTTCAGTCTTTGTCAGCACAGCAATTCGTCCCACGTTTTCAGTCTGAGCTCCTGCTCCTCCTGCTCCTGCTCCATTGTGGTTGTTCCCGTATCCAGCATTGTTGTTTCCGATCCTGGGTTGGCCTCCGTTCTGGCCTGCATTGCCTGGGTTGTAGTTCTGCTGCCTGACATATCCATTGCCTCCATTGTTCTGGTTGCGGTTTCCATTCTGCTGGTTCCCGAACTGCTGATTGTGGGCAAAGTTGTTCCCGTTCTGCTGACGGTTTCCCTGGTAGTTGTTCTGCTGTGGCCTTCCAAAGTTGCCTTCTTGGATCATTTGCTGGTTCCCGGCTGGTTGAGATCGACACTCATAAGCTCGATGTCCTCGCCTGACACAGTTGTTGCAAGTGACCGCATTTCCCTCACAGTCTGCTCCTGGGTAGTTTCGCGGGCACCATTTGCAGAAATAGTGACGATTCTTCTGAGTCCCAGCATTCTGCTGATTGCCACGATACTGCCCCTGATTACCTCCTCCATTGTTAGGCTTGAACCTCTGAATTCCCTCGGCAAAGTTGTTGTTGCTTCCTCCTACCTCCTCAAGCTTGCGTTTCTTGCGATTCTCTTCCTGGGTGACACGAACTCGATAGATGTCGGCAGCTCTGTCGTAGGCTTCATGAAGCGAAGAGCAAGTCCTGCTCAGCAGAGACTCTTGCAGCCTTTTGTGCAATCCACCGATGAATCGGGAAACTTTGGAGTCTTCATCCGGCACCATGTTACCTACTAATCGTGTCAGTTCTGTAAATTTCCAGAAATACTCAGTCACTGAGTCATTTCCCTGTCGCAGGTTCTGAAATTCCTGTTCCTTGCTCCTCTTCACGTGATGAGGGTAGAAACGAGCTCTGAGGGCGGTTTGAAGAGCCTCCCAGTTGAAGTTGGGTTAGGCTAGAAGAGCTTCTCGTACATTTCTGCACCAGAGGTTCGCTTCACTTTTCAAGTAGAAGACTGCGCAGTTGACCTTTCGGTCATCAGGACATTCTATCACCTCAACAATTTTATCCATTTCCATGATCCAGTCTTCTAATTCGACAGGATCCTCTTTTCCAGTAAACTCCATTGGTTTCATTTCGGCTACTTTCTTGGCCCAGTTAGTTCCTGTCTGTCCTCCGTTATTCATCATCTGAGCCATTTGCGCGAAGAATGGCTCCATAGGGATATTATCGGCCATCTATCCTGATCAAACTTTTCTATAGTGGTAATGGAATGGTCTATTAGTCACATCCTACGGTATCTTTGGTTAGGGTCGAGGGAAATTTAATAATCATATTTTGCAATTTAATATATCTAACATTATCACATAAACTAACACGCATGAAATAACAATTTTGCAATAAAAGCACATAAGGCTCATATCTGCACAACTCAGCTAATCAAGAAAGTACATTTTGTGCAAGTTAGATTCTATCTCCTTCTCATAAAAATCAGCAACGATATGCATCTCAAATAACTCATAACACATAAAGTTGAAACTCAGGATGCGGGTGGGTGGGAGAAATCAAGACCTAGACTACCCGTAACCCCCAACGGCTTATCCAATTTTAATTATCTTACCCCATGTCCATTTTTAGTTGCCCTACAAGTTTTAAATTCCCTTTTTATGGACTGCCTGCTCTGATACCACCTGCAACAACCCGTGGATTCCCAAGCCTTCCGTTCCGGACCGGAAAGCCCAGGAGGGCGCTGCTAAAAGTAATGGCGGGAATCAACAGCATAACATTCCAAAAGTATTTATTTATTACACAACACTAAACGTCATGCGAATCTCTAATTATTACGAAAGTGATTCCAAAAGTTATACATCAGCATGGCTTTCTATCTAAACACTACACGTGAGTCCCGTACCCAGCTTCGCCATAGCCTCCTGCATCTAAGCCTGCGGTGGGAAGGAAACAGGAACCGCAGTTTCTAAAGTCAGTACGAAATACTGAGTAAGTAACACCCAAACACGTAAAACAGAAGATGAAGCTTGAATGTACTGTTTGCAATAATAAAACAGGAGGAATAAAACTTGTAAAGAAAGAATTCAATAAATAAAGTAGGAACACTTATAAAATTCTTCTTATCTTAATATTTTTTTCAAACGGGGATTATATTCCTCAATCTCTTCTTCTTTCCTTTCGAAAGCTCAAACCAGATCTGTATTATTAGCTTTGTTGATACGGGGAAGGAACTACTAATCTATCACTAGCAGCCATGACCTTAACTGCCGGCAGCCCCCTAAGACTTCTTGCGGCCAGAGAGGTGAGTACATGGAGCGACCTGGCAGGTTGCGACCGGGTTAAAATAAAATCTGATCTCTGGTCGAGTGACCGAAGTCAACACGACAATAATAAGCTTCTCCCGCACAACTCTTTCCACTTTACGTTAATTACGAATTATTAATATTAATCATGTGACAACATCAAGTAAATAACTTCTTTGAAATAAAAGGAAACTTCACCTAAAACAAAGTAAATGAATAACCAAATAAAAATGCATTTTGAGACAAGAAATAAAGTCATATTAAGAAACAAAGGAAGCTCTTCCGTAGCACTAGCACGTCTAAAAGCCGGTCGGCCTACAAACTGTCACCTACAACCCGTAACTTTTATGTCAATAAATAATCCAACAAAATACTACACGTCCTAATATTCTCTTTTATTTTTACCCAACCCCACTAGTTAACTTTCCTAACATTTTATTTCGTTATAATCTTCTATAAAACCACGTGTTTATATTTAAACAACTATTATTATTATTATTATTATTATTACTATTATTATTATTAACTAAAAGTGGTTAACTTATTAGAGAAATTATTTTATAAAATGCTTGATATAGTTGTAAATACAAAGCTAGTTTATTTTTATGAAAAAGACATATTATTATTTCTATAATCATTTAAACAATATTTAAGACTATTTAATTTAAAGAGAGTTTTTCCCCGAAATACTAACCACAACAATATTTAAAACCTAGCTAAATATCTAATTTTCAAGTGTTAAACATCCAAGTTATTAACTAAGTGATTTAACAATATTTATTTAACGAACAAACCACATGTTATTTCAATACCCAAATTACTTTTCCAAAACGAGGATGAAAACTTGTATTTTTAGAAATTATTTATATTCCGAAATTATCATATTTATTTTTAGCGAAAAGTGTCAAGTTTAAGTAAAAGACACATAAACCCCTATTTATATTAAAAGTCTGCAAACACCCCAACTAGTTACAAAAACAGTTAGATTAAAGTACTCTAGCCACCTTCTAGTTCCCGAAAGTACAAAAAGAGCCCCCTATTTAATGTTATAATAGTTTACATAAACTACACTTTTACCCCCCTATTTCAACAATTTCAATTTCTTCAATCCAACTATGATTCAAGCTAACAAGCTTCAATTTTAACAACATATGACAACTAATCAGAAAGTTTAGAACGCACCTAGGCCAAAACATGGCCGGAAATCGTTAAGAAATGGGTCGGGTAGAAACTCGACGTCGGAGTCGCTGGAGTTGATCTTGGTTGTCGGCTCTAATGGCTTGCCCAGCCTGGTTTGAGCCTCCTAGTGAGTTGGTCGGCCCCTTAGGACTCTACAGGAAGCGAAAAGAGAGAGAGAGAAAGTAGCGCTGGAGTACTTCGTCAGAACTTGGCCGGAGCTTGGCCGGTATTAATGGCGTCTCGGTGGTGGTGGCGGCACTCCTCTGTCCCGCTGCTGCAGCTGCTGCTAGCTTCTGTTTCAGGGAAGAGGCGAGGGCGAGACCGTTCAGAGATGGTCAGAGAAACCAACGGGGATGAGAGAGAGAGAAGTGGGTTTACTTGGTGGTCGTCCGACGGCGGCAATGGCGGATGTAGTGGTGGTCGCTGCTACTGCCACTTCTCTGTTTGTGATGAGATCTGAGAACAGAGAGGGAGGGGGAGAGAACTGGGTTGAGAGAGATGGTGGGTCTTCTTGGTCACTTCCCGTCGGGTGGCGTGGCGGCCTGGCTGGCTGCGGTGGAGGGTGGTTGCTGCTACCACCCTGCTGCTGCTAGTGGTTGCTGAGAACAGAGGAAGATGGGGGAGGAGAGGTAGGCTGCTGGGTTTTGAGAGCAGGGAGTGGGAAGTGGTGGTGATGTTGAAGATGACGATGGTGGAGAGAGGTGGTTGTTGTGAGGGTGGCTGCTGGCGAGAGGAGGGAGGTTGGAGGCTTTATATAGGTGGATTTACTTGGGCACCAAGTAGGAATGATGTGACAGGGGCGGTGATGGTGGTTGGAGACCCTTCCCGAAGGTCGTGAGGCGGTGATGAAGCGTATGGAGGAAGGAGACGAGTTCTCCTGGAAAAAGAATTTCATTTAAATAGTATTTGTTGGCAATAATTGGGTGTGGGTGGAGTACTATGTGGTTGGGTGATTGGGTGTGGCAAGCCTATCAATCCTCGCGGTGGTTGGACACGCGCTATAAATTAAAACTAGCTAAAATTTGTGAAACGACTACGAATTAATTATTGACTATCAATATAATATTATTCTAAATTTTTTTACAAATTAAACTCAAAGATCTATTCAAATATTATTTTGTAAATAAAATCTTTATTAAGCTTCTAAAATGACTGTTTTACCCCTATAGTTAAACGGGGTATTACACCCATATTTTGCCAAAACCGGCAAGTGGGTACCCAAATTTTCAAATCGTGCACCACGGATACCCAAATTTTCAAAATCGTGCACCGGAGGTACCCAATGCTAAATGCCGTTAACTTTCCGTTAACTTTCCATCCAAATTGGACGGAAAAGTATAAAATACTATTGTACCCCTTATTTTCACCTTCGACTTTTTTAAAAATACAACTGCTACTAACGAATCTAATAATAATAAAAATAATATAATTTAATTTAATAATTTGATATATGTAAGAAAATGCCATTTATTTCATCAAAATTACATATTTTTACATCATTTCAAAATATAAAAATATGTTTTTATTAACATATATCCGTCAATTTTAAAGTCTTTAACTTTTTTTAACAAAAATATCAAAATTTCATAATCTCAAAATGGAAAATAAAGGGAAGGGTACATGTGAAATTATCAAAAATACTTAATAAAAACAATACCAAAATTTTGTGAAAACCAATCTCAAAGTTTCATAATTTCACATAATTTTTTTAATCAAAGTGTCTTTGATAATTTCAGATGTACATTTCCGTTAATTTTCCATTTTGAAATTAGGAATTTTTATACTTTTGTTTAAAAGAAAGTTAGAGACTTTAAGATTGATGGATATATGTTAATAAAAACATATTTTATATCTTGAAATGATGTAAAAATATGTAAATTTGATATAATATATCACATTATCTTATATATATCAAATTATTAAATTAAAAATTTATTATTGTTTTTTAGATTCGTTTGTAGCAGTCGTATTTTAAAAAATTTGAAGGTGAAAATAATGGGTATAATAGTCTTTTTTTTATACTTTTTCCGTTCAATTTGGATGGAAAGTTAACGGAAAGTTAACGACAGTTAGAGTTGTATCTCCGGTGCACGATTTTGAAAATTTGGGTACCCGTGATGCACGATTTGAAAATTTGGGTAACCACTTGCCGGTTTTGGCAAAATATGGGTACATCTAGTGCAATTTTGCCAAAAAAATTAACTGTATAAAAAATCGAAAATACATTTTTTTTATCAAACACGCAACACTGTTTTTGCATCTGGAAGCCCGTCCCAAACTGGCCCTGAACCATATTTTCTTGGGTAAAATCCACTTTGCACCCCTATGTTTAGGCAAAATGTCACCCGACACTCCTGTGTTTCGGCTAATGCACTTCACAACCCCTGTAACGGAAAAAAGTGAGGACACTTGGCACCCTTCTATCAGATTCCGTCCAAGAAGTCACTTTTTTTACAACTTTGCCCCTATATGTCTTTTGTGTTCATGTTTCATGTTCTTGACCTCCACCACCACCGAGTCACCGCCAGCAACACCACCACCAACGCACCACCACAGCAACAACACCAACAACAACATTCGTACACACTTAGCTATGATCTACAGCACAAAACCTCCAGCGTCCACTGGGAATGACCAAACTGAATTAGATCTCAAAGCTTTGACCATTCCACTTCAAAATCTTCAATCACCAATCTGAACTAGACATAAAGAAACTTAACACCAAAGGATTGATATGTAGAAAAGATGACCACAAACCCAACTTTCACACAAGATCAATTGCAAACCCAACCTTTGCCCAGCAACGGCGGCGATGTTTGATGGTGGTGATGTTGGATGATGATGGGAGACCATAGAATCGAACGAAGATCCGAATCGACACCCGAAAGCTCGAAATCTCTGAGACCTTCATCGAGGAAACCCACCATACCTCTCCTGAGATCCAAATCGACAGACCCCGACGAACCTGCGATGAGGTAATTGAACCCGAGGTAAAACTTAATATCACTACATTGAAATCCAAAACAGCGAATTGGGACCAAGAATGAAGAATTGGCTCCATTGGAACCCATTGCATCGGCGATAAAACTCGAACAATGGGTATAGGGAAAGGTGAGGGAGGCTAGGTTACTGCTGAAGAGTAAGAATGGGGAGTGAGAAGGAGAAGTTTGGGATTTATAGTGGGTAATTATCCAAAAAACGAGGGCACAAATGTCATTTTACAAAGCCGTTTGGGTTCCGTTTCCTACAAGGGTGGTGAAGTGCAGTAGCCGAAACACCGGGGTGTCGGGTGACATTTTGCCTAAACATAGGGGTACAAAGTGGATTATACCACCCCCCGAAACACAAGGGTGTCGGGTGTCAGGAGAGGTATGGTGGTGATGTTGGATGATGATGGGAGACCATAGAATCGAACGAAGATCCGAATCGACACCCGAAAGCTCGAAATCTCTGAGACCTTCATCGAGGAAACCCACCATACCTCTCCTGAGATCCAAATCGACAGACCCCGACGAACCTGCGATGAGGTAATTGAACCCGAGGTAAAACTTAATATCACTACATTGAAATCCAAAACAGCGAATCGGGACCAAGAATGAAGAATTGGCTCCATTGGAACCCATTGCATCGGCGATAAAACTCGAACAATGGGTATAGGGAAAGGTGAGGGAGGCTAGGTTACTGCTGAAGAGTAAGAATGGGGAGTGAGAAGGAGAAGTTTGGGATTTATAGAGGGTAATTATCCAAAAAACGAGGGCACGAATGTCATTTTACAAAGCCGTTTGGGTTCCGTTTCCTACGAGGGTGGTGAAGTGCAGTGGCCGAAACACAGGGGTGTCGGGTGAAATTTTGCCTAAACATAGGGGTACAAAGGCCCCCCCCCCCCCCCAATTTTCTTTTGGGAAAACCATATTCCTTCGGGTTTGAACATAAGTCGGTGTTTAGATTATGATGATGACCCCACTATCTGCACTTAGGTTCGCAGTTGGACGACAATTAACAACAAGATCATCAGCCGTTGATTTACAATTTCTCCTTCCGAAGAAGTTGAGCAGAGCTATGGTGACGCTGGTGGTGGCAACCACCGTCGACCCAGCCTCCATCGGCCCCGCCTCCGCCCTCCTAGCCATGCCCGGTTGGCATCCGGGTCCTCCTCTCCAGGTTACCATCTTCCCCAACTCTTCTCTCCCCTCCTCACATCAAAATAACAAACACCCACTTCAATTCAACAACCAAATATCAAAACCCATGTCATCGTTTCGAAAACCCAAACTGTTGTTTGATGGGTTTGTTAATTCGCAGGCTGAAATTTGATTCTGCATGTATTGTTTGTATATATTTGTCCTCAATCAAATTTAAGAATGATATGTTGAAACCCATTTAGTAGTATCAAAAACTTGAAATTGGGTTTGATCAATGTGTTAATTCATGAAGTGTTTTCATGAACTTTTGGGCTAAAGTTTGGTGGGTTTTGTGTGTGCTCTTAGGATACGTCCCTCAATCAAATTTAAGAATGATATATTGAAACCCATTTAGTAGTATCGAAAAATTGAAATTCGGTTTGATCTATGTGTTAATTCATGAATTGTTTCTTGAACTTTTTGGGCTAAAGTTTGGTGGGTTTTGTGTGTGTTATTAGGATATGTCCAGTTTCGCAAACAAGGGGGTGAGGTTACTGAAGCATGATTACAGCATTGTGAGCCAGGATCACCTGGACAAGAGATGGGAGGAGGCGACCGGGGAAGTTGTCGATGAGGTCATATTTCTGAGCAAGCACACTGCCGTCTCTAACCGCCCTGCGCTCACAGTTCATCCAATTGGTACAACATTTTTTTGACAATATAGGTGTTTTTATGTGTAGTGTGGTGTTGTGTTTTGATGTGTGATATTTGGTTTTAGGTGTGCCTCATTTGCGTGAGGATGAGGTACCTCCTGCAGGTGGGAAGGCTGGAGGGGCGGCACCACCAAATCCTCGTATGGGGTCCTGGTTGAGGCTCTTGAAGGCTATTGCCAAGTCTCACAATCTAGTTCCAGAGTTTGAGGTACGAACCAATTGTTTTCTATATTTGGCTCACTAATCCAATTACACGTGCAAATTCCAATGAAACTTGGGCTAACAAGGCAACATTATGCATAGCAATGCACGTATAAACTTGTAGACCCCTCACTGATGTATTTCATTCACATGTGGACTTGTTGAATCATCGTAACAAAGAACTAATAAGCTAGTTAACCTTTCATCTGGATGGTGAAACCAAAGTTACAGGTGATCAGTAGGAAATAGTAACACTCTTATTGAGATGAGCTACTACCTAAAGGAACATTTCAGCTCGGCTTTCTTCTTGAATCTCTTGTATAGCAAAAGCAAAAAACTTACTTTGTTGACCCTACCTAGTTTATATATAAGATTTATTTACTGTAAAGTCGACAGAAGCAACTATATTGCAAGCCTTGTAGCTACGTTTATATAAATGTACTGTTTTGACCAAAAACAATTTTGTATGCAAGAAAAACAATAGATATGGTAATGAACCAGGGAGAGCGAGCACGATGAAGTAATACATTCCCAAAACGTATGACCCTCAGTGCTTTAGGTTGTAGCCTTAATTGCTTTCCAGGACTTTTTTTAATCCTAGGAACAGACAGTACAAACACTTGCTGTCCACACCTAATCAAGCAAAATGTAGTCTTAGATTACTCTAAGAGGAAGATATCTAGAGAATGGTTTGTTCTCCCCCCGTCCCGCAAAGAGAGTCCATATTCCATTTTGATCTGTCTTAAAAAGGTTGTCCACTTACATTTTCAAGGTTAAAAGTATAATGAAGTTCCAATACTATCCATTCATATCCAATGCACTTAGTCTTGGAGAAAACAATATCAAGGATAATAGTGGAGGTAGCATGTCAAAACTTGTAGTGGGATGCATTAATTGCATGTCTCCAGAAAAAAGTTGTAGTTTCAAAAATGGACTGTATTTGCGGGACGGAGGGAGAAGGATATGCGCATTTAGGCTGGCTGGGTTTCCCTCTTACTTGTACTCCGTTAAAAGTGTGACATTAGTAAAAGACCCAACTAATGGAGTTACTACCCGGAATTCAGAAAGGACCCAAATCTGAACTCGGTGTCAATGTTGACGTCTCAAATTGATCTCTAACCCATTGCCTGCCAAGTTGGTCCGCGGTGGCGGATCGCATGCATCTTTGTTCTCTGTACAAGTTCTTATCGTCGATATGAATTGGTGGAAAGCAGCAACAATCGTGCTAGCAACCAACCAAAACAGCTTATAGTAAGAAACTATGTACTTAAAGTTCCTCCTAAAAAGACAGTGCAGGACAAGCATTGTACATGAGTTTATGCCTACTTAAGTCTCCACTAGCTATCTCTGAGATTTATATGCTCTTTTACTCTTGGTTTTGAATGGTTGGTTCTACTTCTCCCACTTTGCAGTGCTCCACATAATAAATTATCATTCCAGAGTCCAGACCCACCCAATTTGAGGTGTACAGGTACCAAAGCTTAGCCTCAGAAGTAGCTGCATGTTTTTATTTGCTTACTGCCTGACCTAACACTATAGATGCCCCTGGACAGATTGACGGAGATGGTATCGCAGCCTTACCTGCTCCAACTTTTAGTGAGGTTGTTGCATCATTGATGCAACTCTTATTCCATACACCTGAAAGCACAACATAAGGAAATTCTCCATAACCCGTTAGAAAATAGGCTACCTCTCAAATTCTTGAGTTACGTGTAATGTGTATTGCTATCCTTCATGTAAACTTAACTACCCTAACAATGTTGAATCCTTTTCTTGTTATATTATCTTATCTTATCTTATCTTATCTTAGCCTTATGCCTTTTATGATCGTTAGGAGGTGTATAGAGATGAACGACAATGATTTCTGTTCATTTTTACTTCAATGCTTGAATGGTACGGGGCTTTGTGTCAGTTCTTTCCTTGTGCTTTTCTCAACTTCTACTATTTGAATGGTGTTGTTCTTCCTTCTTGTGCTTGTCTCATAGCACCTTGCACATTTGCATTGGTTCTTATTAGATTTTGGTGTAGGTCACGTTGGAAGCTACTCATCATGGACCGGAAATTAACTCACCTACCATGTTTGTGGAAATTGGTATGCTTCTATTCCAAATCATGTCACATCCTTTCTCAAATTTAGCGCTGTTTCAGAGGCTAAAAATTGTTTTTTCGCATCCAATAAATAGTAAAAAAGAACAAACAAATATTTCATCGGTAATTGCTCGTGATATCCACTTGGTCATGGGTGAAATATTTATGATTATCCTAATTGTTATTTTCCTGTTTACTGTAGGCAGTACAGAAGATTACTGGAAAAGGCAGGATGCTGCCCAAGTAATTGCTCAAGTTGAGTATCCTCTCTCTCCCTCGTACACACAACTATTCAGTTGGAAATTTTATATTAATCTATAAGCGCATGTATATTCCTTGATTAGGTAAATCGCATGTTGCAAACCTAAATGAATTGTCCTGGGTTTCTTTCCTTTTTTCACACAATCCCCTTCCGTGTACAATTTTTTTCTTTTGTGAAGATTCGGGCTGTATCTTTTAGCTTGCTGTTATTGAAATATGAGTAGCAAATTGCTTCTATTGTCATTTTCTTGTTTCACGGTATTCCCTTCCATGTACTTGTGTAAAAAAATGCATGCCCCAGACTTGCAAGTATATTCCTCTTTTCTTCTTTATCGTTGGAGAGTTTTGAGTTAGAGAATGCCTCGTTACCCTAGTTACTTGTGGGGTCGGTTGAAGTGTTTTAGCTTCTTCCAATCCTCCCTTTTCCACCTCAAGAGTGCAGTTGTAATACAGAAGCATGGTGCTCATTTGATGTATTTTCTTCTGTATCCTAATGGAGCTTTTCTTGCATTTGAAGTTAGTCTGGGAAGGTCTAGGGCTTGGTGGAGGAACTGCAGTTGGAGACTGGAGCAGGTATGATACTATGATGCATATAATGCGCTCTTCAGATTGACTTTTATATTACCCCATAGTAGTGGCATGGTCTGAAACAGGAAGTACTAGTGTATATTAGAAAAAAACTTGCAGGAATTCCATCAGGTTGGACCAGGGGTAAATCAGGAAAACCCTGATGAACGGTAAACCCAAACATCATGAGTTTGAAAATCATGACAAGTTATCCTTAATTGGTACATGTAGCTTGTGGGTGCTGCTTGCATCTGTAGTCTACCTTGCTGCGTCGGGTCCGATTAGAGGAATTTTTCACTGAAATGAGCCTATTTTGGCTGGAAAGACCAAAACAATACCATCGGAGGGATAACACAAATATAGGCTTGTTTAGAAACTGGTAATAGGATTATAGTGTTTTTAAGTTTAAAACAGATAATGTGAGTACCAGTTTTTAGCTATATAGTATATACACAGCAGAAATTGCTTAAGTGTGAAACCTATAGTAGAACTAGCGGTTTTAAAGAGAATAACCTCTAATAGAGTTATCGGTTTTAAACTCTTAAACCTTACCCCTACTGTTTATCCATCAGATGGGTTTCTTTTCAGTTTTTTGGGGGCAAAATAGGCTAATTTCAGTGAAAAAAATCCCGATTAGAGGCCCTTGCCTAGATAGGGTTTTTGTGTTATCTAAACAAGAAATATGGTAGGGGGAACCTCCCAAATGGTTTATGATATAAATAAGAGAAGAGAATTAGTGATGCAGAATACTTGGTTATGTGGGTCTCTTTTGAAGTTCTGCAACGGGGTTTACTTCAAAGTTGCTGTTATATATGTTACCAGAGAATACACCCATGACGTTGCCACTAAATTTAAAGAGGAGATCAAGTGATCCCAGAACGTTCATGATCGAGTCTTATTTATGGAATATTCTAGAAAGTTCATAGCCATTAGATCTCACTCAAATCCAATGGTCAAGATGGAGCCAGCCAAACCAATGTGAACAGTAAAACCATGTCTTGTTTTAGTATATAGATTTGCACACTTACAGGTTATTCACTTCTAACAATGCAGGAATAATGGTCGAAACAAAGTACTCTTGGGACTTGGTGGTGGACATTATGCACCAAGGCATATGGATATTGTTCTGTAAGTTACTGTCTATGATCTTTCTTAATTCGCTGATAAAGGGGCCTACAGCTTAAGATTGATTGAATACGCATGGGGTAACGAATAATAATATATGCTAGCAGGATTTGGAAATCTGATTTTGTTCTCTGCATTGACATTTTAGACGTGTCATTATCTGTTTTAGAAGAAGCACCGGTCCATCTCTTAGATATCAGTTTCCTCAATAAGAACTGAAAAAGAAATGTCGGTACTCTCACCTAGTCACCTATAAACAAAAACATTGTTGGTACTTTCAGCATGGTTCGCAGGTAGACTACAGTCCCAGTCTTGGTTTGAACCAAAATGAAAACAAATAAATGTATCCTTCCCACAAGATCAGTTCAAAGTTTGGAACCATTCTTACTTCAAGATAACTATACCTTTCTCATTCATATCTGAGTAATAGAAAGTTCAGAACTCTTCCCCAATGAAAATGATACTGATAATGTAGCAAAGATGTACAAGTAATAACGACTAGTAAAATAGAGGATTGATTTCCAAGAAAACTGCAAAGTGTTCAATTCATCTGTGTCTGAAAGAAACCAATTAGATTGACATGTGCAGACTAGACAGGAGGAGGAAAAAGCTACCAAAATTCGTCCATCCATATTAGAACATAATTACATGTTTATAAAGTTTTTTGACATATTCTGATACGTGCTTAGTGCACTTAACTTATGTAGCTATCCCGTTTGGATGCTATTTATGATTTGACGGTATTTTGTACTCACTAGTTTTGGATGGAACTTATGCAGTACTCTCACTTGGATGTTATTTATGATTTTTTTTTCTTATAATTGCATATTATCGCCTTCAATAGCTATATACTGCTTCAAAATAGAGGGTTTATGATTCAAAATCTGAATTGGCATTTATTAGTAAGAAATAATTAGACCAAATCGTTACGATTTGGTTTGATTCATGATCCAAAAATTGAGGTTTCGATTCACAATCCGAATCATGATTTGACAACTATGCTGGGTAATAACATAGATTCTCGCCTCTAGTTAGTTGTAAGGACATTCAGAACTCTCAGTTGAGATTAATAATACCTTTGACCACGGGAGGCTCTGCTACAGTCCTACTATCTGGATCAGGAGTTCAATAACCATGCTCAGTCAAAAGTACCTGAGTATTTGTGCCTTGTTTGTGATTATCTCAGTCAAAAGTGCAAATGCCTACTTGATAAATAAATAGATTTTTCCAGGATTTTTTGGTACACGGTTCCATACTTTTCTTTGTTTTCAGGAAAGATAGTGTTTGGGTGGGCCACCTAATATCTGGGTATTCATTGCCAATGGACGATCCGGGTCAATCTAAAGTGAGGAATGCAGAGGATGTTGGTGGAACTTGGAGAGAAGCAATCAAAGTTGCATTTGAGACTACCAGATCAGCTTTTCCAGGGGGCGAGATTCTGGCACATCTTGATCACAAGTAAGCCTTTCCCTAGACATCGATGTTTTATTCCTACAATATGAATTCTAGTCTACTTTCTACTCTAATAAATAAATCAAGTTTTGTTTACACGTTAGATTGGTATTATTTCCTAAAACTGAAAACTGAAAGCTGGAACTCTAGTTGTTGTCTGACAACCGAGACCTCTGGAACATGACAGAAAAATAAAATTATGTGTATATGATGGTAAATACAAATCTTTGAGTCTGTGATCATCATATCTTTCGACAATCATGCAGCTGTCATAACTTTGATTCAATCTTCCCTCTCAATGTTCAATGAAGAAATACATTTTCTGCATTCTACCTATAGGATAGAGGTGGCAAAGTCAACCCGGACCCGATAACCCGCCCGTTTCCGCATGACTTACACGGGTTCGGGTCCTGTTAAATACGTAAACGGGTCCAAGCGGGTCAACCCGTTGAACCTGTTCGAAATATAAGGGTTAAGTGGGTCGACAAGTGAACCCGTCTACACCCGTTATCTTCAGTGTTCTTCACCCGTTCTCTTCCATCTCAGAGCGCCGCTCCGAGGAATTGCAAGATTCGACCACCATCTATGGTGGGTATAGGTGGAGGAATCACAAGCTTCTTCTTCTCTCTCAGTAGAGATCTAGATCACAGGTATTCCCTCACTCCCTGCACCGTCGCCACAACCCAGATCTGGAGTGTTGAACGGCGGCTAAGCTTCTTCTTGTTTTTCTCCGTCCTCCCTGTTCTTCCTCTTATCTCTCTCTCTCACTCCAATCAAACCCAATCCCTCCATGTGCTTTGATTCATCGGCTATATAGGAAGGAAAAGATCAAAGCTTTGATGATTTGTTATGTGGCTTCATCATCTGTTTCTCATCCATTCAAAGCACCGCTGAATTAGATTGCTCAGAGCTTCAAGCCTTCGATGAATGTTTCTAGCCATCCATGTGATGTTTTGATTCGGTTAATTGATTTGGTTGGGTTGCTCAAAGCTTGGAATGATGTTTCCAGCGGTCCAGGAGATGTTATGATTCAGTTGGGGATTTCAGGTATCATCTTCTAAACGGGTCGAAATGGGTCGAGGGTCTTCCCCCAAATTAAGATCTGTCTTTAGTAGGGTGACGAGGGTCTTCCCCCAAATTAATTGGTAGTTTTGTATTTGAAGTCCTTGTAAGTCTAACCAGCAGATGAATGTATGAGTTGACACTGATTCTATATCAGGTAGTGACTAATGAAGGGGATCTGCATTTACTAGATTTGACTGTGCCCAAAGAGTGATTAGTAACATTGTTTTATACATTTTGGACGGATAGATAGGGCTTCCTAGAACTATTTGTGCCAGCAGATGGATGAAATATGGTTATGATATTCTTTCGGAAGAGACGCAAAGTATCAACTAGTTCTTTGTATATGACTACTGACTATGCGACACCCTTGTAAAATGCGTCCATGGAGCCGACTCAAATTCATCCGAGTAAAGTAGTTTTAGACATATAGTCGAGGGGAGGGACATTCCCCTTTCAGCTATGTGGTCCAGAAGAACCATAGTATATGTTGGACCTAATGCGGGTAGAACAAGAAAATTAGTTTGCAGAGAGGTTGAGTGTAATGGCCTGATTTTGATTTCCCTAGATAAGCAGTCGATGATATAGATATTAGTTGTCTCGTTGGTCTCCCACACCTGATCCGTGGGCCTAGGCATGTCGATGGGTTGGGTTTGAACCCGACCCAACTCTGGCCCTTCATGACCCGACCCTCTTATGAAAAACCCAGACCGACCCTGGTATTCAGGACCTATTTGTTCAAAACCCAGACCTGAGCCTAGACCCGATGAGTCAGACCATATGAACCCGGACCTGACCCTCTATACTCTATTTTCTTTTGTTATTCACGAATCTTTTGATCGAGAGAGAGAGAGAGAGAGAGAGAGAGAGGGGGGGGGGGGGGGGGGGGGAGGGGGAGGGAGGGTTAAATTTTTCGGAGAACAGAGAAGTAAGAAGTATGGGAAACAATTCTCTAGAAAGAAATGGAGGAATGTTGCTGGAAGACTGAGTTGGCGAGGCTCAGCGACGTTAAACTTGTGGAACTCTCTCTCTCTCTCTCTCTCTCTCTCTCTCTCTCTCTCGTGTGAACATATATCTCTTGTTTAAACTCTCATAATCTCTACCTGCCTCCCTGTTAAACTTGTGGAAAGCTCACTGCCAGTTAATTTCTCATAAATCTCTCCCTCCCTCCACGTACGTCAATATCTCTCTGTTTTTCTCCAGCCTCTTAGCTTTCCCTTTCCTTTTTTATGTTTTCAATCAATTTTATTCGCACAAGCATGGAAAGGGTCTGGGTCCCTTGAAGGGTCTCATGGGTCAGTTCAGGTCTTGGTAAGGTTTTCATGGGTTCCAAGAGAGTCGGGTCTGGCGGGTCTTGTGCAGGGTCTGGGTTTAGCTGGGTCAGTCTAGCCGGGTCGGTCGGGTCTGGGCCCGTGGCTGAAGGCCTGAAGCTACTCTAGACAAGCTTTTGAATTTTCAGCCCAAAAGAAAACATAGTCCGTCGTGATTTCTCAATCCTTGATACTATTATGTAGGCAAACATTGCCAAGGTTAATGTAACGACTCGAGCGGATTACTGTACTACTCTTCCAGATACTTCTTTATCCGTATCACCGGGGAAAATGTAAGCCTTGAAAGTGCTACCCACAAAGTTTATTACTATATACAAGGCATGTAATTCTCAATGTCTCGATTGGACGGGATATTGTAGTTAATTAGTGAAACAGCAAATTTACTTGGTACATAGATATTTGCTTTCTGGTTGTTTTTTATCCATGAGTACATTGAGCTAGTAATGATCTCTAATAGTTAGTGTTAGTTTACAGACGGATTCAACTGTCCCATAACCGTAGTTATTTCCGGTGCAGGAGCTTCAAGAGTTGGCAACGGAATGCAATTATAGGGTTTCTGGAGCAGCAGAACATAAAAATTGGCAAACCTGGCGATTTCTTCTGATGTCATGGCAAATTAATTTCCGCATTGCCTGTCGTCAATCAAACCGATTATACTCCCTATTCTTTGTAATTTTAACAATGTTTTAGGTGGCGGGACGTGTGTCGCGAAGATGTGTGCTCGTTTCAAATGTACGACATTGATGATAATTTGGGAGGCAATGTCCCCACCACCAGATTTGCAGGCTCGGAGTAGCAAATTTCTGAAGCTAGCTGTTCAATGGGGCTTGGGGTCTGGGCTTGGTGATAGAATGTTCTGAAACATGTCATTCGTTGTGCGTGTTTTCTAATAAATGAGCTTCCAATTCAATGATTATACCCAAACAGATACAGATTTTTGAAATTTTTAGCATTTATTTTTCAGAGACGTTACCCCATCTAATCTAACATCTCTCTCTCTCTGTCTCAGCATGCACGCAGACATTCTATTAAATTTCTATTTAAAGTCATTTATGTATAAATTCTCCTCTTCATCTTCAACGTCTCCCTCCATGCACTCCTTTCAAATTCAAATACTAGTGGAAAATTGCCTCTTGGGTTGCCATTCTTCTGCATCTCTCTCTCTCTCTCTCTCTCTCTCTCTCTCTCTGAAGATGTGTACACCATGGACGAGGAGGGATTGGACGACATGTTTCTTGACTTGTAAGTTTCCTTTAGGTAATCATCCACGAACGAGAGAACCTTGTATTTCCACTTATTTTTCGTTGCATACATCTTCAAAACCTGTTATATTGACTAGTGTTTGGATTTGCTGTTGAAGTTCCTAAAGGAAGTGTGGTGTTCCACTCTGCAAACGATAGTACGAAGAAGAAGAAGAGGAGGAGCCCGAGGGATGATGGAGAGTACAAAGCAGAAAAGGAGAAGAAAGTTCCGACACAAAAGTCACTAGAAGTCAATAAAAAACATAACACGGGCTGGTTTCCCATTGAAGACGAGGATTACATTGTCTTCTGCATTGCGAAAGACGGCGCCATTGGCGTGGGTAAGGATAGGAACTTGAAAGCCTTGTCGCCAGCGTCAAGGGATGATCGTACTCCTCGATGTACGGAACGGAGTGCGAGAAGGCGGGTAAATTTTGACACGGTTAGTGAAAACCATTCCATGGACTTCGATTTATTTTGAAATACTAGTTATTTGTTTTGTTGTGAGTTTCTCAATTTGGTTTTCTGGGAACAGGTTGTGGATGGTAAATACGCAGAAGTTCGTGGAGTAGCCAGTGATTGTGCGACGAACAGGGACGATAGAGATGCTACTTCAACAAAGGAGGCAAGTTCTATCGTTCATGACGAGAAGGTGGGAAAAGATAGCTACCGGGTCTCGTTTTATTTATTTATTTATTTATTTATTTATGAATGATGTAGAATTGGCTTTTGTTCTTTCGCAGGGAAAAGAAAAATCTGGCATGAGCACAGACACTGATAATGATGAATCAAGTACTGAGTCTTATAATAACATATCGGATGACAGTTCGCGATCCTCTTTCGCATTCCCCGTGTAAGCTGCCACAAGTTTCTCAAATCCAGCTATCTATAGTAGTATTTATTTGCGATTTCTGATGTTTCACACGAAAAACTAAAATGAAAATGTGCAGATTGAACAAAGATGGTGTGAGCAGTCCTGCGAGAATGCCAGAACCCGATGATTTCTTGCAATTCAGAAACCACAAGCTCGGGGTTACGTGTCCTCACTGTTGCAGATTCAATTGAACATTCTGATAAACAAACAGAACCACGGTCTCCACAATCTTGGAACATCCCGTGCCACCAGATGAAGCAGATGCTGCTCAAAGGAATCGCTGAATAACAAAAATCACACAATACTGTGCAAGCAGATTCGATTTAGAACGACAAAGACGTGTAACACACATCCACAGCCACAGATATTAAGATATTTAGCTGCAGTATCAGATTGTTATATAGAATGTTTTTCAAGAAAGTTTTATCATGTAAAAACCAATACTAATATTTTCTTCATTTGAGGTCACTAGAATGGACAAATTTTGAATCAATTTCAGCAAATAGAACAAACACAAATTTTACCCACAACAAAATAGCACCTTCATAAGGACGCCAAATGAAAAAGATGTGAAGTCGCCCGATAACCATGAGAAACGAGCAAATTAACTTCGTTAGACTGAACACGTACAACTGCAAACAGATCTCATTCATTGTTCTTCACAGTGTATGCTTCGTAGTCATGAGTAGAAAGAAAGAAATTTTCATTAGACTTAAACAGAATCCTAGTTTAGGGAACATTAACGCACACGATTCTACTTCGTGGCACATGTTTTCTGCTTTAAATATGAGAAAACCTTAATTATACATAAAACATAAAGTATTTTAGACGGGAGATAATTTAATCTCGGGAAAATAGTACAGTAGTATTAACAAGAAAGTCAGATTCACTATCATAGATGCAGCCTGCAAGATACCTCAATACAGATTTTCCCCGCTTAGGTTTACACCACTGGTTTGAAAAACGATTGACTGGAGACGCAACCTAGCGATGGTAGCAGCAGCAATGGAATCTTCATCTTGCCTTTCTTTAGCTGCAGCAACGGCAGCAATGTACTCATCCTTGGCCTCGTCCATCCTCTGCATCTCCATCACATCTCGACCGTACTATGCATCAATTTGAATAAATAAGATCCTAATTTGCAATGTAATAAGCAACCAGAAATTGAATTCAGTTCAAGACTTTCAAAGGACACAGTATACTTGATTCTCCGCAGGTTGGTAGCGCCACAACATAGTACATACTCATGTGTATGTCCCTCTAATCTCACACCTGAAGTTGGTTTGACCAAATAAGTCGTCTCTGATCTCAGTTATTTCTAGGTCACTTTCTCAACTTGAACGTACTAATTGCAGCTACATTTGTTAAGGGGCATGCAAAGTTGTTTCCAGTATCCTCGAGAGGAATACCAATAATCACAATTTTTTTATTTTTTTTATTTTTTTTTGAGAATTACCTCATATAGCCGGGTTCGAACCCGGAACCTCATGCAGGGGCTTCAAATGCTCTACCACTGAGCTAGCACCCATTTGCAATACTCACAATTTAATCACTCAAGAAAATAACTATTGATGTACGAGATAAACAAATAAAAGTGCAAATGTAACCAACTTACCCTATGAGAAAGATGATTCAAATAATAAGGCGTGACATCATAATCTTCAGCAGCGACTGTAGGACTATTCTTGTTCAAGCCTTCGAATACGGACATGAATGACGAAATCTCTCCTTGCATACGACTTAATTCGTCCTGAAGACTTTCAACTTTTTTACTGGATGTCATTGCTTCCCACTGTATTTTCTCCAAAGCTGCCTGTTTGTCAGCCAGTTTGATCTGCAGAAAGGAATGCTATCAGCTGTGAGAGATTCTCCAGAATAAACTTGAAGTGTTTAGCACTGGGTATATAAAAAATGTGAAAAGCAACTAGTTTGACGTTAATCAGATATACTGCACAGTGGATTGTATATTATCTTATTGTGGATGGCAGTTTGAATTGATGTGATTAACTTGGCGAAGACAAGCTCACGATTGTCTATGCGGCATGATCTTTTTATCAATTGTGGGTGGACCAACGCCGTTTTTACTGAATCGAGGTGGAGAAGGGAGGGAGAGAGAGAGAGAGAGAGAGAGAGAGAGAGAGAGAGAGAGAGAGAGAGCCTTCATGTCACTTTTTACACATTTATACCTGTTTTCTAAAACTCCCATCAACCTCTTACTCTCTATCCCTCCCCAAAACATACCTAAGAAGTTCCGTTACTGTGGTTCAAGAACAGTGTCATAAATTCAGATCTTCTATTGCTGGGTGCCAATTCTACAAATTTGCAAACATTACCGGTTAATATCACTTGGCTGCTAAACTGGGACCACAATGATTTTTTAATTCAAAAATTGAATTTGAAAATGGTTAATGAGAATAATATAAATGGTGATCTGGTTAAAAAAATAGCTGCAGGAAGTCAAGTACATATTGTGATAAAAGAAAACTTACATCCTTAACCAATAACACTACTAAAAACCCACAGCTATAAAGCGAAGTACAAAGCTGTTTGACACGTACCTTCGCATCAGAGAGCTGTATTTGAGAAGACTTGATTAACGAATCCTTTTCTGCAGCCTGAAGTCTCAGCTCCTCTAGTTTTGCACTAATGGTATTCACCTCAGTCTTCGAAGTTTCTGCCAATTTCTGCAGCTCCTCTTTCTCTACCAACTTTTTCTGTAGATCTTCCACCTGTTCTCTCAGTGCAATCAACTCTTCTCTCTCCCGTTCTGTTGCTAATGCTGTTGAGGAGTACATTGAGAAACTGGAGTCATCTAGGTTGTTACTGGTATTCTTTCCTTGGTCCTTGTCTGTTTGGTCCCTCCGCTTTCTGGTTGGAATAGATTGAGCTGCATTCTTTCCTCTTGGTTCAATTTGCTGTCACCATACAACGTAATAGCAACAGTTAACTTTGAAGTCCAATATATTAGTACACATCATCTAGCGTTGTAACATTCAAGCTTCAAAGGGGTGCAAGAAGTGATGGGTGTTGACTGTTGA
Source organism: Linanthus parryae (assembly GCA_023055425.1). Classification (NCBI taxonomy): domain Eukaryota; kingdom Viridiplantae; phylum Streptophyta; class Magnoliopsida; order Ericales; family Polemoniaceae; genus Linanthus; species Linanthus parryae. The sequence goes on along the minus strand of JALGPY010000004.1, from coordinate 117,560,419 downwards.
CTGACTGATGGTCAGGAGAGGATTGTAATATTTTTTCTTCAGAAAAGGTAATTACTGCTTTCAAGTAAATGAACGGTGGAGGTAGCTTGATGAGGACCAGGAGGAAGCATTTGTAGTTATTCTTTCATAATTATGAGTATATTATGAGGACTTCTAATTTGTTTAGGAGAGCCACTGTTGCCTATATATAGCTTCACTCAACTAAATATTACTCCGTGGGGGTGTTTGGATAGGGTAGATTATTGTTAGCATCTTAATAAAAATAGCAGTACAGGTGGATTGCGTATAATTTTTTAATACATATACCAGAATTTTAAGATTGTGTTTTGGAAATCTGGCGAGAAAATATAAGTAGTCCGGAGTTCCGGAATTGTGTTTTTGAATTCCAGCGAGAGAATCTAATTAGTCCGGAATTCTCAGTGAGTATGCTATACCCAAATAGATGACACGAGACAAATCCACGACCCCTTTGACCGACGGAATCCCAAGGTAAAGAAGATGGAAATCCAATCATCAGAATCTACAATCTAGGAATTCCTCGACCTTTTTCCGGAATTCCTTCTCAACCACCCGGAATTCCTTTTTTTTCTCGCTTATTGACAAAATCTAAGCTTTTTGACCGATTAGTTCCGCTTGTAATGATCTAATCCAAACACTCCCCGTAATTCAGCTTTGTTTCATGAATAATATTCCGTATCTTTTAAGATTACCGAGAGCTGTGATTTCTCACTGTGAATCCATCGGTGACTCGCCTTCTAGTTCCTTCTTCATTCTGCATCAAAGCCCACCTTCTCATGCTACAGATATGGATTGACAGGTAAAAAGATGTGGCAGAGGAATCTAATGAGATAGGCATTGCTCCAATAACCGAAGCTTTGTAACATGATTAAGGCTGAGACATCTGCAGAAAATATTTCAGCGCTAGTGCTACGCACGAAAATGGGAACATATATAAGTTGGCTTTTGCTAACTGTTGGAATTCGATGCAGGGGTTAGATTAGAAGAGATTGTGTGGTTTCTTCATACATTTCATTACTACCCTAGCTTTCTTATTTCTGAATTAGGCAAGTGAGTCATGTCCCACTTTTCCTTTAGAAGATAAATTGGGTGAACAAAGCAATCCCCAGTTCCCCACTGCTTTTTCCGATAACCATATGTTTTTTCTGATAGATAATCAAAATTATTTTGAAGTAAAAGAACATTTAAATACTCTCATAACCTACACAGCGAGAGAAGAACCTAACAAACAAAAACGGAGTAAGCCAAGAAATCAAGGAAATCCAGCAAATGATCAATTGAAGTCAGCTGCACGTCAGGTTGCCGTTCCAAGCGCAGCTGAAGAATGAATCCTATAACAAAAATATCTGACATACGGATCCCGTCAAATATCTGCTTGTTAGGCACATGCCAAATGATCTACATGAATCCAAACGCCAACCTTTCCTCCCTCTCTCTGTGTTCCTATAATCCTATGTGTCAGTTTGAATTTTTCTCTGTGTGTCCCACAACGGTGCTAACATGAGGTGGGTGGAGTCTTTACCAGGAACAGGATAGCAAATGTGTGCAAAAGCTTATTCCTGAACTTTCTTTGTAGAAACTCATCACTTCAATATAACATCCATAATTTCTTCTGTAATTTTCAAATTCATAGAGAAATTTCTTCTGAAATGTAACTGTATAATTATAAGATTCCCTCAAAAAAAAATTATAAGCTATAAACCCCTTTTATGAAAGGATCTCAACATACAAGTAAGGTATCGTATAGTTATGAAATCGTGTACCAAAGTAAAAACTAACTCAACCAGTAGCTGTAATACACACATAAAGACACAACTCCATTCCCAGGGACTAGAAATGACCAACCATTAGTTTGAAAGTTTAGTGTGTTTTCCTGTCACAAAAGGCGGTCACAAATAAGATAAATTATTGCTTGCTCAAAGAGCAAGTGATGTGGTGTTCTGTGGGCATCAGGAGTGTATTGCTCCACACAGATGTATGGCATGTGATGCTCTGCGGAGTACCACATCATTTTCTTTTAGAGCAAGCAAAAAAAAATCCTCATGACGGCTCATTACTAGGATAAAGGACATCCCTAAAAATTAATTTTGTGCGATTGAACACATCAAATTTCCGGTACTATCTTTAAAGGTTTTAGAAACACTAAAACCAAATGACGTGCTCGTGCTAGGATCAGGGATTAGGGTTGTCCATGTACACTTTTGTGCTAGGTTACAATGAATCGCATAACTACTTCAATCATATTACAGAGTTCAAACAACCAGACATCTTCATATCAACTGGAAAAAGAAAAAGACGGATGCTTTTAGAGCTACAAGCCTACAAATAACCTCTTCCCACAGAGTTAATGTTGAATTGGGATAATGAGGCACAACAATAAACTATTACAATGTCAGTTAACGTACACATATCCAGCAACCGACACGATGGTCAGGTGCATCAGCCAAAACTTGTTTAAGCATTTCAACGTGATCAAATTTTGGAGACAGAATGACAACTCGATAGGAGACATGGAACACAAACATCGTCTACTGTCTTGAATATTTAAAACCTTCGAGCACAAAATGTAGTTGGGGTTGTAATGTACTTCAACGCAAGATAAACGACACCATTGCATACGCAGCGTGAATAATTGAAAATGCAGGTGAGATACATTGTGACATACTCATTCAATTAGTAGTGACTGATAATAGCCACAAGCAGCAATCCATATATACACAGTTCATCACAGACTTCTATAAACTTCATCACAATATAGCAAATTCATCAATTAGATTGCAGGAAAAAAAAACGAATTAGGACCGAAATCACTCACTTTCTTGGAGAGTGACTCTCTAGCTGGCGTCTTGGTGTACACCATTGAACCCCGCCGCGTAAACGACGACTTCGCCTTCCGATCCTGCACATTTCACACACAATAAAACCCCCAAATTCACTGAAATTGAACAAACCTAAGAGCATCTCCCACAGTGCACCAAATCCTATATTTGATAGTAAAATTTGGTGTTTTCAGCCTCCCACAACAAATCGTCAAATCACCAAATCACCAAAAAAATGGTGATTTTTTTGTAGGCCTCCCACAGTCGTTGACCAAAAAAACACCAAATCACCAAATCCTATATTTGGTGTAGCTTTTGTGAAATGGTGAAGTGCATCTCCCACAGTACCCTCAAATCCTATCCTATATCATCAAATCCTATTTTTACAATCAAATTTGATGGCAAAAATAGGATTTGGTGTAATCTACACCAAATTTTTAATTAGTGTTTAAGGCATGTTTTCACATTACTTTCATGGTAATAATATGCTCTAATGTAAAAGTGTAGCATTTCGTCTTTACAGTATATACACCATCCGTTTTTCTTCTCCCACTTTGTATAATATGCTTTTGCGTCATAACGTGTTACATAATAGTTTCAGCATCATGCTGCGGGATGATAAAATGAAATAACTAATGTAGTTGCAACAGGTTCGGCCGAACATAATACACTAATGTTAAACTTCAAGAACTTTAGTAACCTTCTTGTACATATGGGATAATCATGGTCAAATAGATTGGAGTAATATTTTTATTTAATTTTAGATTCTTTGAAGTGTTATTTAATCAGTTTACAATTTTCGTGTTTGGTAATAAAATATTTTTTTATTTTGATAGTTATAAAATTTGTGATTTGGTGATAAATTTGATGATTTATTGTGGGAGGCCAAAAATACCATTCTCTAAATTTGATGAAATGGTGAAATAACTATTTGATGTAAAATTTGGTGAAAACTGTGGGAGACCAAAAGCTCTATTTTTCCACAAAAATGGTGAAATGGTGTTTTTGAGGGTTAACTGTGGGAGACCAAACCATTTTTCTCCACCAAATATAGGATTTGGTGTAAAATTTGATGTCAACTGTGGGAGATGCTCTAACAGATCTTGGAATTTCCTCACTTCTGTTCCAATTTCACATCTAAGATAACATAAATAAAAATTTAAAGAGAGAGAGAGAGAGAGAGAGAACTCACGATGAGGGACTGGACAAGAGGGACGATTTCAACGAGATCGTTGAAGAGGACGCGGTCGACGTTACTGGCAGTACCGGAGGCGGTGGCGTTGGAGAGAGTGCGGTGAACGGAGGGAGAGAGCGGCGGATCTCCTCCGCCGGAGAGCCATGAGTTGGAGTCGCCACCGTAACCGCCGTTGTTGTCGTGTAAATCGACGAAATGCTGTGGCTCGTACATTCTTCTTTGTAGTTGTTCAGAGATTGTGAATTGGTGAAAGTGGTGGTGTGAATAATCGGCGATTTGGTGAGAACTGAGAGGTGAGAGTGAGAAAGAGACCGGCGACGACTTGTTTCTTCTTTTTGAAATTGGTCTGTGCCGGACAGGGATGACACAACTCAAAGCCGGCTGTTTTTGACGACTCTGCCCCCTCCGTATTCTGTTATCTACGGTCTTGCCCTTGTCCTTGGTACCGATAATGGGCCGAGTTAGCCCAGATTGGGTATCAGAAGTCCAAAACCCAAAGATGTCAAACCCAATTCATTGAAAAAAGAAAGAGAGAGGAAAGAAAAAGATAACCACTCCGTCCATGCTCTGTCTTCCCATGCATAGTTAGTAAATACTCCGAATTATTCCGTTTAATACCTGTACGTACGTATAATTGAAAAATACTCCCGTATTCCGTACTAAAGTCGGACCTAATTAAAAATACTCGAATTTTTGGTTAAAAACGTTTAGTACTCGTATTTTAACGTCTTAACGTATAAAACTTCCGAATAAAACTTCTCGCATTCACATTTACATCACATAATGTATCATTAAAAATATTATATCTCTTAGTCATTGGTTATGATTCAATATATTATAAACTATTTTCTTATACTAAATATTATTATTATTAAATACATAAATATTATTATAAAAAATTACAAATATCAAGTTAATTATTAATAACTATACATATTATTTTGTACGCATATACACATAGGCGCGCACACACACATAAAACACACACACCCATATCTGTTTTATCTTGAGTGCTACGCATTAGTAGACATAAGAGTACTATTTGTATTAAGAATAATTCATACTTAAAATTAGTGCAAGTGCGGTACTTTTCATAAAGAATATAACTAAATAAGTAAAATTCAACGAGTCAATAAAGAAAGTTACCATAATAAAAAGTATATATTTTACAAATAAAGCAAACATATATAAAAGAAATGATGAAAAGATAACAGTATATGTGTTTTCTTTGGAGAAAAACTTACTAAATGTGTTAGAATACTAAGAAACAGGTCCGTATTTTTAATCCCGAATGAATAATTAGTCCACGAATTATACACGTACGTTTTAAAAACTCGAATTATTCATATCTCGTATTTTTAACCCGAATTTTCACTAACGTACTTTTAATAAAAAATCGTATAATACCCGTACGTACCGTACCACGTTTTATTTCCGTACCGTATTTTACTAACTATGTTCCCATGTTAGAATTTTTGACTCGGATCTGGGTATTGACATAATCCAACCATAGTATCATGGCTCAATAAATAGTGATAAAAGTCGAATTGGAAAAAAAAAACAGATATAGAGTGATACAAAATAAAAATGGGGTAAGAGACACTTTCAGCTCTTGAGGTTTGACATAAAGATACCTTCACTTTTATAGTATACCAAAGTTCAAGACATTTGCACCCGTGATGTTACTCTGTACTAATCAGTTCCCTCTCTTCCTACCCATTATGACTTTTGTCACTATTCACCGGGTCACTTTGACCTGGTGATTTCGATAGCAATATGATATAATTTTTTGATGATTTTTTCATGGTGTTGTAGAGTAAAAGTTGTTCTATAATAGGGTGAAAAAATCAAAAAATTACATCGTTTTGCGATTCAAATCACTTGGTCAAAGTGACTCAGATACGAGTCAAAAAAATCACAATGGATAGGAAGAGAGGGAACGGAGGTTGTACTCTGAGAGAGAAAAATTGTCCCAAAAATTACTATCGGCGGCGGACTCTCACCTCCAAACCAACGAATTCACCATTAGGAGTCCTGAAATTTGACAGACTTAAGGAGTAAAAGGGTAATTTTCCAAACTGATAGGGGTTACAGTGTCTAAATCAAACTTGTGGGGTGGATGTGTCTTTTACTCGATAATGTGCAATCAAATTGGCTGGTCCTAGTGGGTCTGATTGTACTTGGGCTAACCACCGTAGACCGAAACTGGAATGTAGCATTGACCAGTTCTGCACATTGGTTGAGCAGGAGGGATTGTTCTTAACCGAGCCCACATTTTTAAATAGAATGTGGCAGCAACCAATACAATAAGCCCTAGACCAATAATCTCAATCTGAGACAATGTTAGATGATACTGACTGAAAATTTTAAATTTTTTGTTGAATAAAAGAAGTAGCTGAAAAATCCATAGTTGCGGTAAATCTCTAAACACTTTTCATTTTAATCTTACAAAAATTACATTTCCTAATTAAAGTTCATTATCAATTTAGATTTAAAACATATTACAAAATTCACAAAATATCACACTCCCACTAATTCATTCCTTCTTAACTACGTAGGGGGGACAACTGGATCCAATTTGGTAAGGGTATCGACATGATCCGACCCTAATAAAACATATCTAATAAATAATGGCATGTAGATCACATGTTTTGTGATTTGAAAAAAATCAGACTGTAATGATTTGTGATTTGCACAAACCGACCCTAATGGAGCATGTTGTGCGTTATGATCCAATCAACAATTCGATTTGAATCCGATAATGGATCCGGATCCTAACCAGTGTGGTTTGGATTTGAATAAAGGCTAATCACAACCAAATATGATCCAATGCCATCCATGTTTACTAGTAGTAATGATACAAAATATTGGAGATATTAATAGCAAAAATATAGAATAAAGAAATAATTCGAATAAGCTACTACATCTGTTTGGCCAGAATCTTCATAAGTGTCACTTTAACCCACCAATTTAACTAACGATGTAATACGAGAATGTGTCAGTTTTTTAATAATATTATAGATCCTTCTTAACACTTCAAATTATTAAAAAAAAAAAAAATCATGATGAGTTAGACCCAATAAATCATAGTGTTGTACATCGAGCGCCCAATCTGGCGTTTGTGAATAATAACTAACATTGTCCTCATCCATTGCTTTTGTCGCAACAAGATGAGCAAAAGTAATGCCTTCTCTGCGAACATAAAGGAACTCCACAGCATCCAAATTGGATATCAAATTTCTACATTCTGACATCAACTCCTTTAGGTCTGAAATTGAGTGAGCCTCACTTAGCTTGCCCACTGCCCCGTCCCGTAACAAGCTGATTGCCATGATTTTTTCCCTTAAATTTGCACCCGGGTTGATCCAAGCTTTGCACCAAAAGTGATCCCCTCCCGCAAAGCAGCTACCTCTGCCATAAAGGGAGAGCGTTGTCTAGGTAATCGCACCTGTCGAGCGGCTATGAAGTTTCCTGTCTGATCTCTAATGACCGAGCCAACTTCGGTGGCTGGGTAGTACATTCTCCATGCCGCATCAACGTTCACTTTGACTAAATCTGAAAATGGAGTTCTCCATTTGCCGCTTCCCTGTCCGGTAGTAGTACATAAATCTTCGAGAAATCCCCCAACAGTAGCCTCACGAAACCACAACACGAACTGAGTCCTTTGTTTAACAACTTCTTTCGGTGATTTCCCTTTTGCGTTAAATACGTGGTCGTTCCGGTTTCCCCATATTGCCCAAATCGTCGTAACAAACTTTCACAAACCCCTCTATCCTCTCTTGACAACACCTCTGTGATCCAGTTTTTCATATCCAAACTTTGCGGCTTACTCCAATTTGCTCCCATGCTTTGCCTCCATACCTCCTTAGAATGCGGACACTCATAAAACAAATGCTCAGTTGTCTCAATTTGTTCATCACACAGCATACACAATGGTGAGACATCAATACCTATTCTTCTTAACTTGCACGAAAGGGGCAATGATGAGTGCCATAATCCCCAGCTTGGCACAATGACCTTTTTGGTAGTTTTAGACTCAACAATTTCTTCAGCCACCTTGCATTTGTATAGGAACCCGACGTTGATGAAGGGCTGATTGAGATCTTCTTTTGTGCATTGTAGCCCGTCTTTACCGAGTATTGGCCATCGTCGGATTGTACCCAAAAAATTTCGTTCGTTTCTACCGTTCCTCCAATTGGCACGGATAGCACTTCTTGCACATCAATCGGCCATAAGAAGTGTTCGACCTTGTAAACGTCCCAATTCCCAGTTTCTTCACTTATAAGTTCCTTGATAAATCCTTAATAAGAGTTATCATACGTAAACTTTACATTGTTATTTGTGTGCGTTCCGGTACAAAGTGATGAATTTCGGGCTTATATGAAGAGCAAATAAGATTTCGGATGTTTTTTAGCTTAAACGTACAATTCGGGCGTTTCTTGAATTGTTTTATGTAATATTTGCATGATTTTGTCACATTTGATATTCGCGGTAGTGTCCGTGTTGTTATTTACGGGAACATTGCATGAGGAGAGCAAGTGGAGAGAAGAAACGAGCTTCGGAAGTCAAGAGGAAGCAAGAGAAGCAAAGTGGGAGGAGCAAAAGTGACCAATCTTCACTATTTCGAGATTATCTTGAGTTCTACAACGAATATGGAAGTAAGACCGGTGGCGATTGAAAGTAGACCTGAAGAGCTTTCCAACGGCGGGTCACGAAACTAAAACTGAAGTCGGACGAGAAAGTTATGGCACAGAGAAAGTCAGGAAAAAAGCCAAGTGTAAACTGGGTCGCACGACCTAGTCATTAGGTCGCACGACCTAGTTGGAGAATGCAGGGAGTTCAACTAGGTCGCACGAACTACTAACTAGGTCGCACGACCTACTTCGTGCGCAAAATTTTTTTGGAAACTCTCCGGGACTTTGCGTAATTAATCCTAAACACGTCCAAACTATTAGGAAGCCTATATAAAGGCCCTAGGACGTGATTTTGGCCAGTTATAAGGGAAGCCAAGTTTGGGAGGCACGAGAGCTTGGAGCATCATCGTGGAGCTTTGGATTCATCGTTCGCTTTCTTCTCTTCTCTTTTCTCTAGTTTTTGGTTCATGATCGTGAAACTTTGTATCTTGATCATGTGTAATCGTATCTAAACTCTTAATATCGGGATTTCTCAATGGTATCTAGGGTTTGAATTCGTTTTGGCGAATTATGGATTTGATTCACGTTTTATGAAATTAATTGATGATGAATAGTTGTGCTATGTTTAATTCTTGTTCTTAATCCATCTTTGTGTAGTTTGATCACCTATATGAAGATCATAGGTAATTGGTTAGTGAAAGCAACGCATTTGCCCGGAAAATTGAATTAAGCACATAGTCACCGGTTAGAGAAATCAACCACAGACTGTGAGCATTGAGTAGAAGTTCGAAGATCACGATGAATGTTTAGACGTACGTAGGCTAGAGAAATCAGGTACATGCTAAGTATGGAATTTGGTTGAGAAACCTTCAAAGTACCCTTGATTGTTTGGCAAATCAATTCATCATCTGTGTTTCAGACTGTAATTCATGAATGGTGGAAACCTAGAAAACCCAGAGAAAATCCTTATATTTGTCTCTCATATTCACTCCCTATTTTAATAATTAGTTTGTTATTTACTTTCTTAAATTAGTAACAAACTCAATTGCTAGCCCACAAAAACTTAATCATCCTAATTGATTCACAACAAGTCCCATGGGTTCGACAAACTCGGATTACCGGATATTACTACACGCGACAGCCGTACACTTGCGGTTGGATCATGTCATTCCTTGACCGTCATTTCTTCCATCCGCACCGATGGTGTTGTGATTACTCCATAAGTATCCGATCGTTTAAGCCATTTTTCATAGTATACCTTCACATTACTTCCATCACCTATCTTCCATACTAATCCTCTTTTGATCAGATCTCTGCCCGCAATAATGCTTGTAAAAGCATATGAGATTCGACTAGAAGACTTCACCTAATGATCAAGAATAGTATAGTTACTAAAATACTTTGCTTTAAAAACGCGACATACCAAAGAATTTGACTTTGAAGAAAACGCCATGTTTGCTTAGCCATTATTGCTTTGTTGAAATCCTGAAAATCTCGGAAGCCTAAACCCCCATTATCTGGATCTTCTTTAAGTTTCCTCCATTCAATCCAATGGATCTTATTTTTCTGATCATCTCCCCCCCCCCACCACCACCACCACCACCACCAAAAGTGTATCACCGTCTTCTCAAGCTCTTGACAAACTTTAATTGGCAATAAGAAACAGCTCATCATGTAATTTGGGATAGCCTCAATCACTGCTTTGATTAGAACTTCCCTACCAATTGATGATAGCTTTTTACCCTTCCATCCCTTATATTTTTGAAAACATTCTCAACCACTGGAATGAAATTTGCCGTTCTATTCCGACCGATCCTCGTAGGAAGCCCTAGGTAAGTATCATCGTTAACATCCAATTGTACTCCACACAAAGCACTAAGCGTGATGCATTCCTCTTCTCCCACGTTATTAGAAAAAATAACTGAGGATTTTTGAAGGTTCAAAACTTGACCTGAAGCCTGCTCATAGCTTTGTAGTACTCCTCGCAAAACAAGAATCTCTTCAGGAGCCGCCTTTGTGAATAACAGGCTGTCATCTGCAAATAAAGATGTGAAACTGTAGGGACTCCACGAGAAGCTTGTAATCCTGATAATCTACCTTCCTGCACAACAATTGTTAGACTTCGCGACAAAGTTCCACTAACAAGAAGGACAATATAGGGTGAAAGAGGACATCCCTGCCGTAGACCTCTCTCTGGGGTAATCTGGCCATGAGTTTCCCCATTCACTATTAAACTGTAGGTTGCAGACGAGATACAATTCATTACCAACGTGATCCAGCGGAATCCAAAACCCATATGCTCCATTACCGCTTGCAGAAAAATCCATCCACCATATCGTATGCTTTGCTCATGTCTGCTTTTAATGCTAAATATCCAATTCTCCCCTTCTTTAAATTTTTCATCTTATGGAGCAACTCAAAAGCAATTGGAACATTATCAGAAATAAACTTACCAGGTACAAAAGCAGACTGATTTTCAGCAATTATAAAAACTAGGGTAAAAGACAAAAACCACCCCCCGTGCCTGGGGTATATACAAAAACCACCCTCGTAATGGATGGACGTTGGACAAATACCACCCTTCTGTTAGTGTTAGCTACTAAATGGTCCAACTTAATTTTTTTATGACCATTTTGCCCCTATTTGTTTTTTATGTTTACTTTGTTCATGTTCTTGAACACCACCACCACCACCACCACAATTAAAATAACAACAATACCAATTCAATTCAGAGCAGTGAATTTACCGACAAAGTTCATCTCTTTCTGTTTCTGAAATCATATCTACATAAGACCATAAAGGGAAGCTAAAACCCTGAATAAAATCATGAACCGTATGAATCTGAAAAAGAAGCAGAAAGCACACAACAGCTCAAAACCCTTACTAATAACAGCTCAAAGCACATAACAGTTCTATTAACATTATAGCCTATCATCTGAATCCAATTAGAAACCAAACAAACAGAAGAAACCCAATTCATAAATTAGACGAATATTTGTTTTAGATTCTCTGCAAAGTTCTATTTTTCCAAAAAAGATTAAAACTTCTGGATAATTTATGTTATAAAGCAATGAGTTTTGAAGTAAAAACCCACAAAAACATAGCAAAAAAGAGAGAGATCCAGCATCGTCGGGCTCCCGAAGAAGCCGTAGTTGTTGGCGCATAGCCTCTGGCCTTCGGGCTCCTGCCATAGCTGTTCCTCGGCCAATTATGTCTTCTTTAGATCGATGAAGCTTTTTTCTCTCTATATGTTCACCTTTGGTATGAGAGATCGATTTGGCTCAATCGCTCAATAAATCAGATCTGAAACCTGCAAAACAGAGAGCGGAGGAGATTTTAGAAAAACCGGTCGAATAGAGAGAGATGTGCGTGAGAATTTACAGAAGAAGAACAAGAAGTGAGAGAAGAGTGGAGGAAGAACAGACTGGTGGGTCGTCGATCCGTCGGAGGCTGGAGGCGCCGTTGATGGCAGCTTTCAGATTTAGAATCGAGTGAAGATGGGTTCTCGTCGTCTCCCAGACCACCACTCTTCTTCCCGTCGCCCCCCCTTTCTCTATCTGCCTCTCTTTCTCTCTTTCCGGATCTGATATGGGTTCGATTTCTTCAGGGATGGGTTTGTGTTTCTGGTCGAGTGGAATCAGAGAGGTGTGAGGTGGAGGTGGAGATGGAGGCTTTATTTGGGAGGTGAAGAGAGAGAGATGGGGTAGAGAGAGATAGATAGATATTGAAGAATATTGGGAAGAGAAAAAATGGCATTTATATGAAGTCATTTTTCTTCAATCCTAGGGTAAATAGGTCTTTTTGCCTCTCTGTTAGGGTTCTGTTACCGCCCATCCATTACGAGGGTGGTTTTGTATATCCCCGAACACGAGGGGTGTTTTTGTATATACCCCAAATACGGAGGGTAGTTTTTGTCTTTTACCCTAAAATCTAATATCAGCTTGACCTTGTTAGAGCTTTAGCGATTATTTTGTACACAGTAGAACAAAGATTGATGGGACGTAAATTAGTAGACTTAACAACGAATTCAGCGAAACTGGTCGAATACTAATATAATAATTAAGAAGTTAGCATTTGATCAGTATACTAAATACTAATATGATAATATTTTTTTTAAAAAGAAGAAGAAGTTAGTAATGCTTCTAGTGGGCCTCATGGTCTTAATCGATTTAATTAATTAATTCATTTCCTTGTCGACAGAAAACAACGTGATAGGAGAAAGACTTCAATTGCTCGATCTTTGCGATTACTGGAAGTTAAAATATAATAATTAAGGTTTGGCAATTAGAATAGTACTTTAATAACCTACTTAATGTTTTATCTTATTTAAATCGAAGCATTAGCATTCCATTCCCCTTAATCCAGTTTCCACCACATGGTGGCCCCACTGTGACCAACCGCTCTTGTCCGTACACTCCATAACGAGCTCAATAGTCTCCCTTCCTTTGACCGATGTTCTCGTGGCAACCCTCCTGCGTCTGCCTATGCACTTACCGTTCGTCTTCTTCGTATACCACTATTCTGTTTCTTCTCTTCCTCTGTTTGATTTTATTTGACCCGTATTCGAGTCATTTTGAGTTTTTGACTAAGGTAATTTGGATCGTAAAACGACATAATATTTTAATAAGTCTTTTACTCTACAACAACATAAAGAAATTATCAAAAATTTTCATCATTTTGCTATGCAAATCATTGGGTCATTTTGACCCGATAAATAGTGTAAAAAAGTCAAATTGAAAAAAAAGAGAACAAACATATATAGTAAGTGAAAGGATAATTGATATAAAACCTACTTGCAATATTACATTTTGTGACACAAAACTCTCTGCACTTTCAATTTTACATAAACCCCCTGCAGTTTACTATTCTGTGACACTTCACCCAAAATCGCCGTTGACAAATTAGACGGAACAAAGTCACGTGACCAAAGTGAGAAAATTACTAATAAGTCTATTTATGTGTTGGTCACGTGACTTTGTCGCTCCAATTCCTTAATGGCGTTACCGATTTTGAGTTAAGTGTCACAGAATAGTAAACTGTAAGGAATTGGTGTGAAAAATTGAAAATACAGAAAATTTTGTGTCACAAATGTAATACTGCAGGTAGATTTTATGTCAATAACCCTAAGTGAAAAGGTTAATCAACCTCTCCATATAATAATCACAGCTTGTGATGATGATCCCGCCTATCAACTTCCAAACAATTGTTTCAATATCACCAAATCCCTATCATAATACGTCATTTAAGTCCCACCCTACCAATTTTATGAATACGACCTTCTTTGCTTTTAAGTGCACCACCTCAACTTGCATTGCGTTATCAAGAAACCACTCACACGCCTCCACACTGATCGTCATTATCTCATGCATGTTACTAGTTCACTATTGTAGTTGAAGAAATAATTGGCCAACTATACCTCTTACACTTTTAGTGCATGCTACGTATACATCTTCAATGCATACTCAGGACCTCATGCCTCATGCAAAGGTTTTGAATGCTCTATCACTGAGCTAGTAATTATTTACCGTGTTTGGTAAATAACAAACATTCATTTGAAACACATAACAAACATCCAGAGAAAATATACTGAAAAATACTTTTAGAAACAAAAATAAAATGTGTGTTAACTGAAAGAACTGTCTAAAATAAAAAATTCATTTGACAATGTTAATTTGAAAAAATACCCGGTAAAATATGTCTTTTTACCTTGTTTTGTTTTTTCAACATAAGCAAGAATAAGACTCCCAAATGTGTCTTAAGAAAACACACTCTCGTTAAAATACCCGGTATACTAAACATGCTCATACACTACACTAGAAATCCATCACCGTGTTTAAGAGTGTGTCACATTGGTATCGGTGTGTACTTTCGATTTATTTCTTCCCTTGATTCTTATTTCACTATTCACCGGTGTTTTGGTTACTGAAATAATACAAAAATTTCGTAATATTTTCGTAATGTTGTAGAGCTAAATTTGTTCTACATCGATTTGGTAATAAGATTACAGGGTCAAAATGACCCAACAAAATCAAATGAGGAAACAAGAGGAAGAAAATGAAGAACAAGTAATGTAAACAGAAATCAGTTCAAGTTATAACGGCAGAACAGCAAGTAGAACTTCACATCTGCTTCTTCATTCATATGATCACCAAACTAAAACTTTTCCCAACCCCAGGAAAATGCACAACTTCAGAGCATCCACAGAGCTTAAAAACACTCCATATCCGCTCCATATATCCAACTAAATTTAAACAACCCAAAAAAAAAGAAAAAAAAAAGAAAAAATAAAAGGTTAGCTCAAGAGGGAATGTTACATCAAACCAAGCACCTCCCAACAATAACCCAAAAAATATCACATACAGAGACAGTTACTTCTGTCCCCTTAATTTTTTAATTTTTTAATTAAGGAAGGTATAGACTCTGATCATTGTCGGTCCACTGTGATTGACTCCAGTAAGCTTGATCAACGGTCCCTGATAGATCAAATATCCCTTGATGATCAGTACCGCCTTGCCAATCCAGTGCTCCAAGCCCACCGTTACTTCCTCTACTCTGCATTCCCGATAGATCAATCTCAGCCGTCTGATTCAGAAACCCTCCTTGCAGCTTCATCTCCTCCTCCACCATAGCCACCATCTTCTGCTGCTTCCCCCACTCATCGTTCCTATTCGGATCCGGATTCGGATCCTCCGGATCCGGCTCTTGATTAATCCGGTACACCGAAGCTGGAGCGTCGGCGAGGTCGAATCCGATCTGTGAATGATCGTTCGCTGACGTCATCATGCTCGTGAAGGTACCGATCTCCGGGAAGATCCTCTCCGGCGGATGATCGATCAACGACGGCGGATCGAAGCTCAGGCTCGTCGATTGCGGCATATTGAAGAAAACGGAGCTCGGAAAGTTCAGCAGCGTCGACGCGGCGGAGGTCGAGCAGATTTCGGTCGGAGCGCCGGTGGAAGCCGTCGTCGTGGCGGCGGTGTTGGAGGCGGTGAGGCTGGAGTTCTCGCTGCTGGAGTTGGAGCTCGATTTCTTCTCCTTGAGCGGCGCGTCGGAGGAGGAGGAGGCTTTGGAGGTCTTGGATCGCTTGGCTTTGCGGCAGCCGCCGCCGACGGGGACGTTGCGGAGGACGCCGCCCTTGGTCCAGTACCTCCGGCAGCTCTTGCAGAAGTGACGTGGCTGCGAGAGGTTGTAGTTGTTGTAGTAGCAGAACTTGGTGTTGGCGGAGTCACACCGCGGGCACTTCAACGCCTGGTTGCTTTGGTGGTGGTTCTGGTGCGGCCTTAGCCTCCGGTTGTCGCCTCCGCCGCCGAATAGCCGGCCTTCTCCTCCTCCGCCGCCGCCGATCGAGTGTATTTCTTGCATTTCTACGCCGTTCGGAAAAAAATTTCAAGTTGTGGATTGTTCTGCCGGAGACGCTCTAACAGACTTTTCCGGCGATGCTCTAACGGATTTTTCCGGCGAGTTTGGCGGTTATTACGGTTCACGAGAGTGCGAAGGAGGGAGAAAGAAGGTATTAAGAAGAAGGAGAAGTCTCTCCAAATCTCTGACAAATATCCCCTCCTGCAACATATCCTCTCCTCAATATTTTATTGGTGTAACTGTAACACCACTAGTTACGAATTTACGAATTTGCCCTACAATATGAGCAATGTTTAGGTGTTCTTATAGCAAATCACATGTGTTGTTCCATTCCATACTACATTTAGATTAAATCAACCACAGCCCTTAGATCTCACATATCATCAACTATTTTTGTAGCTTCTCCCCATTTCGTCTACACATCTTTAACTTCCACAATTTTTGTAATGGTTCAATAAACCAATATTCGTCATTTTTTTCTCTTATAAAAGTTGATATTTCAGCAAATATATGTGTGGACTGTGGATGCATATTTTCATCATGCGTTTTATATTTTATTTTGATTTTTTGGTTGGAATAGTGCCCTCAGGCACGGGCAATCCCTAGTCTAAGAAAAAAGTTGAGTAATTGGGAAAGAGAAAAATGACAAGTAGGTATTTATTATTTTTCTGAATAATGTTATAGTATGTCCCAAATATTTGTCCCAAATGCATCCCAACTTGTCCGTGTCAACAAATGGTCTCACTTAGGAGTTGTATTTCTAATTTAGACTTTGATAGTGTTTGTTAACATGGACAATTGGGGTTCTATAAACAGTATAGGTAGTGGTTAATTTTAATTGGCATAGGTATCAGTTACTGAATGGTGAAGAGCACAACGTGCCATGATGACGTGGTACTCTTGGAACAAATAAAACTCACCACCGTGTACGAATTTATGAATATACGATTGTGCCCCTACAGTAGGTAGGACGTATGATAGGAATCCCACATGGGGATGTGAAATTACCATAAACGCCCTACTCTACGTAGGTACTGTTACTTCACTAGCTAGGGCGTAGGTTGGTATTTCCTGAAGTGACGTGACGATTTTTTATTTTAATTTTCTCTCTCTCTACTCGTGGTTGGACCGGAGAATGGGGCTAGACCGTACGTCCGGCGATAGGGAGGTTAAGATCCTGCCACGTGGACGGTGGGAGATGGGGTGCGGCTGCTGTCCAAAGATCAGGCCTTGTCGACTTGTCGGCCACACCTATTATCAGTTACAAATGGTGCAGAGAGTGCCACGTTACGGGTTCTGATTGGGTGACGGTTGAGTTGTCATATGAAGTTGGTTAACTGTGTTGGAAGAGTGGTGAACTACTGTGCCATCAAATTGACCTGACACTGCAAAATTGTGCAAGTTTTTAGGTTGTGTGATGGGGCAATTTTAAGCAAAGGGTTTTACAGTGGTTTTGTGCTTCCAATTTGATTGATGTTTTGGAAAGGAAGAGGTTACCATTTATGGTGACCAAAACTGATTTTTGGTTGAGGGTTTGGTCACAGGAGGGTGGGTACAGTTTCATCAATATTACTCCATCCTCACATAATTCAAGTTCTCTTTGAAAAATGGTGGGTACAATTTCATCAATATTACTCCATCCCTCCCATTATTTAAGAGCATCTCTAACCCATTGCTTTTTTCCCCTCCCCTCACCTCCCCCTCCCTCTCCCCCCACGGGTCTACAATTTTCCCCCTCCCCCTCCCCTTCCGCCAAACTACTAATCGTCTCCAACCCATTTCTTTCCCCCCATCAAAAAATTAATTTGTAATATATATTAAATGATTTAGAATGAATTATTAATACCAAAAAAAGTAAATAAAAAATTGTTTACCAATGTGTGTATGTATATATACACACACACAGACATACACACAAAAAAAGATGTTAATAATAATAACAATGATAATAATACTAATAATAATTAAAATTATATTAACAGACAAAACTTTTATTATAAAAAATAACGATTACAAGTACGAAAAATTTGTTATTACAAGAAATAAAATTAAACACTAATACAAAAATGCAACGAGTAGAGCGATAAAACACACAAATTGAAATAAACCAACCTAACAACGATTACAAGTTCTTTCGTTAGTCGAAAGGATTAAATTTCAAAAAAATAAGATAACGATGAATTTTCGTAAATATACTTTCCAACAATCGTGAATACATTATTAATTAAAAAAAAAATATTAACCATAATAATAAAATACATAATATAATCACAAAATATTAGTAAGTGTAATTAAAATTATCAAATAGTCAATTACTTAATCATTTCGTGTAGGGGGAGGGGGAGGGGATGTCCATGGGGAAATCCCCCCTAACCATCCCTCACCCAAGGCAAAATTTATCCCCATAGCACCCCCTCCCCCTCCCCCCATGGGGTTGGACATGAACCGTATTTTTATACGATTTTCCCCTTCCCCCTCCCCCTCCCCCCATGGGGTTGGAGATGCCCTAAGTGTGTGTTTGGTTCGTGATTTAATCTCAAATGAGATTAAAATATGCCAACAAATTTAATTTCGTTTGTTTCGCAAATTATTTGAGTCAGAATTTAATTTAAGTTGACTAATAATCTGCATATTATATAATCTCAAATTTTGGAGATTTTTTAAGTATAACGTCTAAAATATCTTACCCTATCATCTCGTGAATGCATGAATATTTTGTGCAAACGCATAGCATCTTAGACGTATCACAAATTCAAAAACGACGTTTATTGTAAATTTGGTAGTAAAAACTACAGGTGTCGCAAAACGCAATTAAATTTTAGTTCCAAATTTTCATCGCTTGCCAAACAGTTTTCAGATTATAATTTCATCCAGCTTATTCATCCTTTATTATTTTCATCAGATTATTCAGATTTTAAGCTGGAACCAAACAGGCTCTAAGTTCTCTTTGAAAAATTCAACTATTTAATCGGACATGTAATCATTACATCTCCACTAATATTTTGCCGATTTGTTTACTGGTACTACTTAAAACCCCAATTTATTAATTGTCTTATAATGTCACATTTACTTTTCGATGACAAGCCAGATAAACTACACTATTATGAGCTAAGGAAGAAAGTTGATACAAATTTTGGGAAGGACCAAAATGAAATAAGCGACTAAAATTATGGGACGGATGGAGTACTACTTGTTACACTCACCATGTGATTTCAAGTATGAAAGTCGATACACAACGTGGTTACACTTTGAGTGAATTGATCTTCTTTCTTCTTCTTTGATTTAGAGAAAAATGACATTCTTTCTACTCTCATCCACATAATCATAATTGGTACGGGGAACTTAACTTCCAGAAAGATGAAGCTTCATTAATCAGCCAAAAGGCAGAGAATACAAGGCTAATCAAGCCAAAGAAGAAACAGCAATACAAGAACTGATTGCCGACTTAGCAATCCCATGAGCATCACAGTTGTGATCTCTAGGAACAAAGAAAAAAGAACAAGAAGCAAAATTACCAGCCAAAGCCTTACAATCCACAATAACAGGATGAGCATCAAGAATGCAAGAATCACTATTACCAGAAAGGTAGTCAATTAAAACTTTGCAATCAGATAGAACCCCAATAGAATGTAACTTCATCTGTGCAGCTCATAATATAGCATCTCTAATAGCCAAAGCTTCCAGAACAGTGGGGTTTGTGATCCTTCTATAAATTCTTTGAACATTGCTCATCTTCTCTTCCAAATGATTAGTAAGAACGGCTGCAGTACTTCCAATATTATGCTAAATTTTAACAGCAACATCAGTAAAAATTAGCATCCCATCAAAATTTGGCACGGTCCAAACAACATTAGCACACTTTTGAGCAGATTGAAGTCGAGGGACATTGGCTTCATAAAACTCATAAAATTGATACAATGTGCCGAGACTTCAATTTGATTTTTTTAAAACACCAATCATTTCTGGCTCTCCAGATTTTCCAGCAAAGACTTAAAAATAAACCAAGGGCTATTTTTTGACCAGGTGCATCCTCCATATGCTCAATAACAGAATACCACCAGTCATGGAAACTCAGCTCATTTTTCAAATTAGCAATAAATCTGAATGGAGAGATTGTCCAAACCTGAACTGAGATACTGCAATCCATAAAGAGGTGCCTTTCTGACTCAATATCTCCACCACAACAAGGACATATTGGATCAAAATCACAACCTCTTGCTGAAAGTGCAGCTTTAACTGGGAGACCACCTTGTAAAGCTTTCCACCAGAACAATTTGATTTTATTGGGAATATTCAAATGCCAAAACTTCTTCCAAAGACCAAGATTCGAACCCTGAGCAACATGATTATGCTGCAGAAATTGCTTTTGGTGGTCTCTTGTCACTTTGTATGTAGATTTGACAGAGAAGTCTCCATTTGAAGAGAAGTGTCAAACCCTCTTGTCTTCACAGATTGCTCCAGATACATGAATTGCCAAGATCAATGCAGTAATTTCATCATTAAAGAGACCTTTAACAATGTCTTCTTTCCAACACCTAGTCTCATGGTCAATGAGATCCCTTACCATCTGAATAGGACAATATGGAGGTTTGTAAGAATTAACATAGAAATTTCCAGCTTTTGGGATCCATGGATCATCCCATACCCTGATTTTAGCTCCATTTCTTACACTCCATCTCCAGCCCAGCTTAAGCACCTTCCTTCCTTCACAAATTCCTCTCCACACCCATGAACAATTAGAAGGTGTATCAGCTTTCCAAAAGGAGGAGTTGGGATAGTACTTCCCTTTGAAAAATTTTTTAAATAGGGAAGATTGGCTTCAACTAACTTCCATGATTGCTTGGCAAGTGGAGCAAGATTGAGAGAGTGCATATCTTTGAGTCCAAGTCCCCCTTCAGCTTTCCCATCACAAAGAGAGTCCCAACATTTCCAATGAATTTTCTTGTCTTCCAAGCTTTTACTACCCCACCAGAAATTGGGGATCAGAGAAGTAATTTCATTGCAAAGTTTCCTGGGAAGTAAACATGACAAATGTGGGAAGGGATGCAAGCACTGATTGATTAAAACTTCTCTACCACCTGCACTCAAGAGAGCTTCCTTCCACCCAAGCAATCTCTCAATAATTCTTTCTTTGACAAACTTTAGAGCTTGGGTTTTAGATCTCCCAATTAAGGAAGCCCCAGATACACACTGTCCTTGAAGCCTTTATTAATTCCCAGAAACTGCTGAATATATTTTTTAGTAGAGTGCTTGTATTGGGACTGAAGAAACATTGGGATTTCTCCCTATTAATAGCTTGACCTGAAGCTTGCTCATAGAGCTTTAGAACCATGTTTATGGCACTGCATTCATGGACTGTAGCTTTGCAAAATAGCATTGTATCATCAGCAAATAAAAGGTGGCTAATGCTGGGACATGACCTTTATAGTTTTATTCCAGAGATCCACTTTTGCTCTTCAAATTATTTAAGAGTGGCTGACAATCCTTCAGCACATTAGGTGAATAGATAGGGTGACAGAGGGTCACCCTGTCTGATACCCCTAGAAGGAACAATAAAAGTGCTGAGCTCACCATTTACAATTTGCCTGAAGCTAACTATTTTGACACAAACCATCACCCAATTTAACCATTTAGAGTGGAAGCCCATCTTCTTCATGACATTCTCTAGATAGTCCCAACTTATTCTGTCAAAAGCTTTAACCATATCCAATTTTAAGGCAAGCCATCCCTCTTTTCCATGCCTTATTGATTTTAAGCCATGAATCAGCTTCTATGCAATCAGCACATTATCAGTGATAGCCCTGTTCTCAATGAAAGCACTTTGATTGTCACTGATCAAGTGGCTCATCACTCTAGAGAGCCTAATAGATAGAACCTTAGATATGATTTTGTACACCACAGGACATAGACTAATAGGTCTATAGTCCTTTACACTGCTTGGAGACTTGACTTTTGGCAACAAAGCAATGTGTGTGATGTTCATACTCTTGAGAAGCTTCCCAGTTTTGAAAAAGTGCTTCACTGCCAAACAAATGTCCTCTCCTACAATGCCCCAGAACTCTTGGAAAAATCTGGCTGAAAAGCCATCATAGCCAGCAGCTTTATCAGGTGGCATGGCAAAACAGTCTTCTTTGATCTCATCATCAGTGACAATACTTGTCAAGAATTTGTTCATCTGAGTGCTGACCTTCCTCTTGATGTTTGAGATTATTGGAGCTGTATTATTTGTACCTTGAGAAGAGAAAAGCTCAGTGTAATATTGCGTGAACTCCTGCATAATTGAACTCTTGTCCTCCACCCAGGTGCCACTAGAGTTTGTCACACCCTTAATATAATTCCTCCTTTTCCTTTGAGCTACAGAATAATGAAAGAAGGCAGTGTTACTGTCCCCAACAGCTAGCCACTGTTGTCTGGATTTGAACCTCCAATATTGTTCTTCTTCAGCCCAAAGAGAATCCAATTCCAGCTCAAGGCTATGTAGTAAGTGTAGGGTTTTGATTCATGGATGCGTAACGGAAACACAAACAATCACAAACCATGCAAAACCCTCCAAGGATCACAAGTCAAGATACATAACGATGGTAAAGGAAGAAATCAATAACACACCTTAGGGTTCTCCTTTGATGACTTCAAACGCGAATTGTGTCACGTCTCTACGGTTGATCCACGCCTAGAGGTGAGATCTAGATCTTCCAATCCTTGGTGCTAGCCCGGAAGGAGGAAGAGGAAGAAGAATCACGCAACAATGGAGCACCAAGGTGGGGCGGATCCTCCTTGTAGGCCGACGGGTAGGGGCGGTCCCAATGGAGGGTTCGGCCTTCTTTTGGGACTTGCTCTCTCTCCTTGCTTTATTCTCTCATACTCTATCATATAGATGTGTATGTGTGTAGAGAGAAAAATAAGCTAGGAGTGTTCTTTATATAGTCCCACAACTCCTTGTCCTACTACATAAAGAACCCCTCTCCTAATCCTACTCAAGTTCGGATTAGTCCCTTTTTGAAAAAATAGTCCTTATCATGTCAATACATGGACTAGTTCTATTTGAAATTTAATCCTAATCATGTCTCTACATGAATTAGGCCACCTTGGCATATCCTAATCATGTCTATACATGGATTAGTCCAACTTGCATATTAGTCCTACTAAGTTAGCAAGTTGTTGCGATTTGATCCTTTTAATAGGCGGAAAGGATGCCTATCATTCACTTTAGGGGGGTTTACATACAACCGAGGCAACGTGGTCGTGGGAAGGATGCTTCTAGCTCTCTCATCTCACTCAACAACCAACACGGAAAGAGTCAACAATCGGAGTTGTTTCTTTATCCCTCTCCTCGGGCTCGGTCGGCGAGTTCCACGGCACGGTCCCATATACCTTCAGGTATGAAACAAACTCGGAATCGAAGGCGGAAGCTGAAGCAAGCAAGTAAGGAGTTAACTAATATGGAGCGGCCTCCAGCAAGACATCCATTCTAGCCAACAAATAGAATAGTCATCATGACAAACCATGTGCAAGTAATTGTCTCATCCCTTTGTCCCAATATCCGGATTGGACACGAGACATACAAGTCACACTCGTATATCCAATCCATAGTTTCTCGATCCAGGGGAATAGCCTTATTCGTGCAAATAACATCAATATCCCATATTGATTTATTTGAGTCTGGCCAGACATTCTATGAGCACTATCCCTCGAGTGGCCTAGGATATTTGCTCCTGTTATGTGGGAGGGACAAATTCTATCTACGTCCACTACGATCTCTAAGCTTGCTTCTTATTGTATCCAGTACACTCCTTTATAACTACCCAGTTACGGTGTAGCGTTTAACGCTACCAAAATCACAATAATCCACAACTAGAATATCTAGCGACTTCAAGTCTAAGGATGACAATACCATTGCACCGCGAGAAGCGCTTGTGAGTTAACATAACATGTATGTAGCCTTCTAGGAGATGGGTCAATCCAGTGCGACATTACCCTAATGCACACCTATGCGTTGGATAATGATATCTCCATATCAATCCAACCCCATACTAGTCTATAGATGATTGTCCCATTAATCATTATAATCGACTAGGGATATTTAAGAATATAACACTTATATTCTAAGGACTTCATTCATGTTATCATATCTCTATATCGATAACATAATGAATCATAAATCCATAAATGTCACAATTAATTGATTGCCTCTAGGGCATAATTCCAACAGTAAGTCCACATCAGCTAGAATACTCTTTTCTCTAATACATTTGACTTCAACTTCTTCTGATTTAATACTTGAGAAGAGGCCATTGTTCAGGGATTTACTCCACTGTCTGAGTCTTTGTCTGCATTCCTTGAGCTTGGACTTAACTCTATACATTGGAACTCCTGGAACATTGATACTCCAAGCTTGGGACACAACTTCTGCAATACATTTTTCTTTAACCGATCTAGGATCAAACTGAAAGGAGAAAAATCTGCTAGGAGTCTCAATATGCTCAAGATCAAGGATAAAAGCACAATGATCAGAACCTGAGCACAAAAAATGTGTAATAGAAGCTTTCTTAAATAGATTAAACCAACTCAAAGATGCCAAGCCTCTATCTAATCTTTCCTCAATGCCTCTATTTGTGTCTCTTTTGTTCCACCAAGTGTAAGGATAGCCAGTGAATCCAAGCTCCACAAGGTTGCATTTAGCAATAAAATTTCTGAGAGGCAAGCATGAATTAAAATCTCTCATTGATCCCTATGGGGAACTTAACTTGTCCTATTAAGTTAAGTTATGACCATCCTTATCGCAACCACCTAAGACCATTGCCTCATTGCGTTGATTTTTAGGACTGAGTAGTATGGGAACTTAAATCGTTCTACAAGATTTCAATTTGAAGTATGTTGACTGTCTTAATAAGACATAAATTGTTAATGGATGGCAAGGGGTGCGAACACCCGAAGTGACTAAAAAGCTTGACAGTTTGGCGAACAAACTTAAAGAATGGGAAAAAAGCAACTTTGGTATCCTCAAATCCAAGCTAAGCACCTTCGATCTGTTCTCGGGCAAGAACGGAAAACACAAAGTTAGGTGGTGATTAACAGAAAGAGGAAGATCTGCAAGGAGATACACGACCTTCTCGTAGCGAAAAACAGATTACGGAAATCTCGAATTCAGTGGTTGAAGGAAGGGGATTGAAATATGAGAATTTATCATTAGAAAGCTTCACCTAGAAGGGAAAGAAATCAGATTAAAGGAACGGAAGAGGGGAATGGGACCCGAGTCACATGTCAGATTGCAACGATTTTGGAAACCTATTTCATCGAGATGTTCCGGACCTTAACCCCGGATCAAGCTGGTATAAGAGTGTTCCTCAGCTTTATTCAACAACGGATATTTGATGAAGAAAGTGAGTGAATGGGTAGACCCTATACGAGAGAAGAGGAGGACACAACCTTAGATGCTATGGATCCAAAAAAAGCTCTAGGTTTTACCAAACATTCTGGAGCATTATGGGAACAGAGATTGTGAGTTTATTTTAAATATTCTTAATGGCCACTCAAAAGTTAAACAAAACTCGACAGTCTGCCGATTTTTGAGCAATCAGCTTATGTATCGTGTTATATAATTTGGTTACAAAGACGATTACTGATGTTTTATATAAGTCTTACCAAGTCTGGTCTCGGAATCTCAAAGCACTTTTGTGCCTGGACGACTTATTATGGACAATTTTCTTACCGCTTTTGAACTTCTCCACACTAAGAAGTATCAAAAAAAGGTAAAGAAGGTCATGTAGCCTTAAATATTGATACTAGTAAGACGTATGACAGAGTGGAACGGTGCTACCTAAAGGCTGTGATGGAAATGCTGGGATTTAGTCGAAGATGGGTGTCACTGGTTATGAATTGCGTTTCTTCGACAACCTTTTCTATCAACATCAAAGGACGACCTATGGGTTTCATTCGCTCTGAGCGAGGGCTTCGGCAGGGCTAACCTCTTTTTCTCTACGTTTTTCTATTTTGTGGAGGCTCTCTCTCGCGCTCTGGAGATTGTAACTAATGAAGGGTTGTTGTCAGGACTAGCTGCGTTAAGAGGGGGTCATTGTGTTTCCCACGTCTTCTTCGCATACGATAGTTTTTTGCTTACAAAAGCCTCGGCGGAGTACAACCTTGAAAAACCTAATACAACTCTACGAAAATGCAACAGGACAGAAAACTAATTATCGACAATCAGACGTGGTCTTTTCAACTAATGTACCTTGTGAGTTGTGACCGGTAAGGAGTTCTCATCAACCTATTTTGCGTCTAGCTGAAAAGCTCCATGAAAGATATCTTGATTTAAGTTATTGTTTATGTTGTTATTTTTCTTTTATTTATGTTATCTGAAAATAATGTAATACAACACTTAAAAAATTATAATTTCAAATTACATACGAGATCAAAGATGAATGTTTCAAAAATGTAAATACACTTCCAAATATATCATCCGCTATTACGAGAAGCAACATTTACTAGACGAGTAGCAAGCACAACACATAATGTAACCATTTCAGAGCTATTTGTGCCGTTAGAATTTTCAGGAGTGGATAAGATACTGGACACATATGTAGTTAGTTAAGAAGGATAAGGGTATTTATGATATTGCATGAATAAGAGTTGAAAAATTCACGGCTCTGCTGAGTAAAAAGTCTGTAAGTTTGTTGTTTTAGACTTACCTCTATGTCGTCTATTGGGATAGAACCCAAGACTTCAACCCAAGACTTCATGCATTGGCTTTTAAATACTCTACCACTTGAGCTAGCACCCATTTGCCAAAATCTCTAAATTTTTGAGCAGGTTATATTATAACATGTCACAAAAAATCTGCAAATCAAACTTAAATTATGTGGTATATTTTAACCTCAAAATGAGATCAAAATATGAAACAAACATGCACTCAGAACATAAGAATAACATCATCAAGAATGTTAAAATATGGATATTCAATGTATGATAATCTTTAGCTTCTTGGTTAAGGTAGGTTTATAAAAGGTGACATTCTGATATTTTCATATATTTCTAGATGAGATAAGGTGCTTGGAGAACCATCTAATAAACATGGTATTGCATCATCGAAAACGACTTTGCTGGCTTAAAGGACCCAAAGATTAAAAGCCTCCCCAAAGCCAGTGAATGTGGTGTGAACAATGGACAAGCACTAACCCAAGACACACTGGGTACACACAGCTAACAAAATGGGGGCAATCAGGAATAGAAGTGAGCATAGCGACATGTCAATATACGAAGTCACTAAGAGACGTTTATGGGTGGTCACATCTTTGTGATTTCAGCTCTCTCTCTCTTTTGTTTGCAAGGAACCAGACAGACACTGCACGCTCCATTCCAAAACCCACTGATTGATTCCCCAAGGCTTAGGCTCTGATCTTTTTTAACGGGTAGTACACTAGCTACCCACTTCTCTCATGGACATATCTTGATATAAGAAGTTGTACAGTTGTAAGATTGCTCTTGTCTATGGCAAATATGGTAGACTGATATGAGTTCTTCTCTCCTGCTTTTGATCTTTGGGCATGAATCCTACTTGTGGACTCGTGAAGATTGGTGTTGCTAGTTGATTATTTGATTGGACTGAACATCTATTGATTTCATTAGTATGCTGGTATTAGCCAACTCTTCCCTTGTTTTTTTAGAGGTCAAATGCAATTTAATAAAGAATTGTACTGACATATTTAACTCCCTACATGAAAAATGGCCAAACACTTGATGAAAATTCGGTGGCCAAAGGAGTGAAACACACTGAAAATGTAGGATCACAATTGTGATCACAAGATCAGCCGTAAGACTACAATGTGATCCTATGATCATATTAGGTGGTCTCACGATCAGAAATCAAGCACGCACAATTTTGAAGGGTTAAAGTGTCATTTCGCAAAAGTTAAAAGGAGGAACTGGGTAGGCATTAAGGAGGACGACTAGGGCTGTTGGAGATTCAACAATCCATTCACGTTTGATTTCTTCTCTCTCTCTCTATCTCTCTATCTATCTATCTATCTATCTCTCTCTCTCTCTCTCTCTCTCTCTCTCGTTTTATCAATTTTATGGAGAATTTTGTAGAGCTAAACAATACTATGTCTAGCTAAATCTATCATAGCTAGATAGTTTATGGAGAACTAGAGTTTTGTGAAAAATTTCTGGATTTAAAGTTTGATTCACGTTTGACTGAACTTAATTCTACGCATTGTTGTAGTTATTCGACAAGCTCTTGATCTTAACTCTTGGTTTGTTTGGTTTGATCACCCAACACATGCTAATTATCTAGGTTGTATTAGAAATCAAGAAAAAAAACGAAGAGATAGAGAAAACTAGAGAAGCCAACATTCAGAGAGCTTCATTCACGAAAATTTGCTGAAAAACAAAGCAAGGAAAGCATCTTATCCTCTCAGCTCAGGGGGGGGGGGTAGATGCAAATACTAGAAAGTGATAACGGCCATGCACAGCTGGAATGGCCAAGCCAATCAGGGAGTGACACTCAACCTGTTTGACTTGTCAAACTAGCATCCTGTGTTGGCGATAAAGAGAACGACACAGTTCAAATAAGCTAGGAAAGAAAATTTGAAAAACAACACAAACATGATCGAACGACTGCTGAAACTTCTCCTCAACTGATCCAAGGGTTGCTGAACGTAGTTGCTTCAAGTCATTAGTTTGGATGCAATTGCAGTTTAGGCCTAGCAGCATGAGATCTTTCACTTCAATTTCTAATACCCTCCCTCAAGTTGTGGAGTGCAGAGGCAACACTCCCAAGTTGGACACCAAGAAGTGAAAGATGGGAGAAGGAAGAGCTTTAGGGAGTAGATCAGCTAGCTGGTGTGATGAAGGCACAAATTTGAGATTGATTACCTTATCTTGCACCATATCTCTGACCACATGCCAGTCTATCTGAATGTATTTAGTCTTGTCATGAAAAATGGGATTCTCTGCAATTTGAATAGTGATGCGATTCTTAACACGTATGCGCAAGTGCACGGTCAAGTAATATAGGGGTGGTATTTCAAACTCGAGTTATCGATCCCACGAGGACAGACTTGGGATTATTTAATTAGTTACTTAATTTAGAGTACGGCAACATGAGGAAGAATTGTGATTTGAATAGTTGTCACCCTCAAACAAGTGACTAAAATTAAATAAACAACTAAGCTAATTTTTTTGTATTTTTTATTTTATAGAACAGATATGGAGAAACTAGGCGATCTCTAGATCACCTAGGGTTGTAGACGAATTCCGGTTCAGCTATGTAACACGTCAACCATATTTTAGTTCAGCCGGGTAATAGGCTATGACAATATCATGTCGGTCTCATGTCATTTTACGTCTTGGTTAACTACAATCTCCTCTCAATCTCATGTTGTCTATCGGTCTGTTCTAGCAGGTCATCTACTGGTACGATAACGGGTCATGTCGGTCCACCGTTTCACGGAACAGCTGAAAAATCCTACCGAATCTACCCACACTAAGGCCAATTCTAACACTTCTCCTTTTCGGTCTCGGTGATTCGGGATTGTGTTCAAGTTCTCATCACAATTAGGCTAAGTCACTGTCGTGCACTCATCTAATTAGCTAGCGTGTCCGGTTGATCACTCCTTTCACACTAAGGATTGAGCATAGAACAAGAACATGTAACTAAATAAACATTAGCATTAAGCAAAACGATGAACTATGAACAAACCCTAGTTTTCATGAAGATTAAATCATGATCACGCTCTTTCAATAGGCGAGACTCACTAACACGTTCAAGAAACTAAATATTATTCAATAGATCAAGGCATAAACGCATGAGACAAAGTCTGAACCCGGAAAATCATTCGTCTACATAAACCCTAGGCTCTCTAGAGAAGCCTAGCAATGGAGTTTAGCTAATAGTAATCAACCAAACAAGATACAAGAGTTTCTCCATAACAAGATTGAGAGAGGAAAAAGAAGAAGAAGAAGAAGACGAAGAAGAAGAAGAAGAAGAAGAAGAAGAAGAAGAAGAAGAAGAAGAAGAAGAAGAAGAAGAAGAAGAAGAAGAAGAACCTAGATCTTCAATGGAGGAGCCCTCCTCTTGAACCATAGCCTCTTCCTTATTGCGTGCGTCCTTTTTTTCTCTATTCCTTTCTTTTTTTATCTTTCGTGCGTCCTCTTAATAAAGTAGCCCCGTTCTTTTATTTTTTTAAGTATTGTGATCTTGTGATCACAATTTTTGATCATAGGATCACATTGTGGTCTTGCGGGTGATCTTGTGATTGTAGGATCACCTTTTGTGATCCTACACTTCCACTGAGTTGCTCTCACGGTTGACATCAAAATTTCACTAAGTATGGGGCTCTTTTGTGGGGGGGGGGGGGGGGGGGGGTTAAAGTGTCTTTACACAAACTTCATTAAATGACACTTTAACCCCGTCTCCATGTCTTTTCACCAATTCTTCATGATTTCTTCATCGTTTTAGCTCCCGATTAATCTCCCAAGCTTGTTTCTTCTCTCCGCTTAATCTCCCAAGCTCTGTTTCCTGTCAAACAACACGAAACACAACCCGTGCGATCAAACGTGACAAAAATAAATAAAATAATGCGAGAAACGCCTGGATTAACAATATTATGCCTAGAGCTCAACTTCTACGTTTTCTCTCTAATCATAGTGTAAAACTAAGATTATCAAACTGAGAATCACGCAAAACGATATAAAATGTGTAAGAAATATAACTCTAATAGAGAGTTATCAAATCTCCCACACTACCTTTTTGCGCGTCCCGAGCAAAATCAAACCTTACACTACGTTTTAATCCACCGAATTGCATAAAACTTTACTAGCCATGTGACTCACACACACAATGCAATCTACCTGACTATAGACAATGCAACTCGATTATAGAACAATGCTAAAACTGAAACAGCATACTTTTTTTTTCTTTTTCTTAAGAGACGGGCAATCTCGCTATCACTAACCAAAATCATCAAGTTCTCACATGTCTCTTTTGCAATTCACACAACCGCAATAAGGAATTGAAAATACAATGATCCTACGCACACGCTCACTAAGGGTCCCCAAACATCCACCACACTCAATCCAAGATCCGGGCACGTCCTTTAGCTCAGAGGGTCTAGGCACCCTTAGTCCTGTAGTAGTCTTTCGTCGCCGAGTCATATGAGGTTTTCAGACCCTCTTAGCCGTTATTGCATTGAATGCATGTTGTCCCAGTAACGGGAGACACAACTCCGTGTAATACGGCTTGACTTTAATTTTCCTTAGACGCTCTACTTGGTTTGAATCCAAATTCCCTGTGCGAACAGGGGCACATTAGGCTGTTCACCGTATCTAGTCCAAGAGAAGATTTTGATTTTTTTTTTTCTTTTTCATTCTCTTGTAATTAATTCAGCCGTGCATTTAGAGTAACTAAGTGTGGGATTTTTCGGTTAGCTCTTGAAACCGCCGTAAGGGATGGTGGTGTACACTCCCTAACTTCACTTTGGCTAAGGCAGTGTACCACATGAAACCGACTCTACACGAAGGTCCACCCCAGATTTCAAGAGGCCACAAGTTTCCACTCGAAAACAGACTATTCAACTACCCCTTATGACTAAATTTTCCTAGCACAATAAAGGAACTAAAGGTATGCCCTCGTCTTCTTTCCACATTCCCTGAATACCCGGGACATCCTTTCGTGATACAGGTGCGCAAGATACTAAAAATTAAGGTTTTCCCCACCGCGGTGCTTCCTATTCATTGAGACTCTTTCACTGAACTCTCTCTGGTTTCAAGCTTCATCAATTGCCCAACTCAAAATTTTTAAATTTTTATGGATTTTCGCTTTTTTTTTTCTTAGACTCTACATGTAACTGGCCAACTCGATTAACCACAACGATTGGGTAGGGGACTCAATAATATAAAAGTGCAGAACAATGCAGAAAACATTTGAACCTATCACAATACAACAATATATTAAAAACATTACACTAACCACACAATACTCACAATACTACACAACTACATGTAACAAGGCTATGCAAAGACCGACATGGCTAGCAAAACTGTACACAGACCCCCCCTCCCCCCACACTTAAGCGTTTCGTTGTCCTCAACGAATTTAGAGATATAATTAGAGGACTCATCGCTTAAATGTGTTGGCGGTGGATCTACACAATTATCGCTCAAAACGTAGAACAGAGAGAATTAGATGTACTTGGGGTGCCCGGACCTACATGAGCACCGTGTCCGCAAAACTGCGACAAGAAGGGGTCTTGTGGACCGTTGACAGTTTCCGAAAAAGTCTCACCTCGCGTTCGGATTCTGATGCGCCTACTCACATTCTCTATCGCACGCATCAATAAGGGGAATCTGGGGCGTCTTTTGTACCTGTGTCCCTGCACACTGATTTAAAGTATTAAAGAAACTCTCTCTCACCCCTCAAAATCATATGGAGAACTAAAAGAAATAACATAAATAAATAGCATCCTACTCTACATTGGGTTGCCTCCCGAGCAGCGCTTGTAATTTAAGGTCGACAGCCCGACCCGGTTACCTCGACCGAAAAGGATGGTGGAGGATGCTTTATCCCTCCACTTCTTCTTCTTCCACCATCTCTTTTCCAGAACCTCACGTGCACCCATGTGCTGCAAAGACGGTGGAGAGTTGTGGAAGCTGACTCCTTTCATTTTGCAATTGATCTTCTTGAGAAACTTCCACCAAGTACCACTGGGCTCAAATGAATCTCTGACCATAAATTCATCCTAGTAATACCTCATCTGTGCTAGATGCTTTTCACCCGACCCATGCAATTAATCCACACCCCCACACTTGTTTGTTTTCAACTCCTTGACTATGGCGTTTGGATAATCAATATAATGCCAATATGACACGAAATTGAAAATTTCTCATGATGCACTTCCCCATAAGATCCATGCACAAGTATTTCCAACTCATCACAAACCCTATTAACATGAGATATAGAGAATTCTTCCAAAGTATGAGTAGGGGCTTTCACCTCAACCGATACGAGCATAAGTGCTTCATCAGCTTCATCATCAGCACACCAAGTGCTTCCAATGCTGGTTTCTTCCCATTCATGCTAAGGAAGTGAGGGCTCTTGCAGTTTGGCTGGAAATACGGAATGTCCTCCCATCTGGGGCACACAGGTCCACCACAGTCTGAATTAGAATCTGAGTCGTCATACATGGCAGAGTCCACCAATGGTTCCTGGACACTGCAGTCTTCGCTCGGCTCAGGTATATCTTCTTCCACTTGTGGTGGTGATGATGAAGGTTCAATATGAGGCTCACTGTCATTTGGCAAGGGCTCCTCTTGTGGCCCTTGAAAACTTGATTCCCCTGCCGTTGACAGTTTCTCTAGTCGTTCTTTTATCCTCTCCATCATTTCTCTCACGTATTCCATACCGATGGCTGAATACTCTTGTCGCACTTGTGCAGCTATGGACAAAACTTTGGCGCACACTTCGATGAAATTCATATACTACGCAGTTCTGCCATACTCGCTGATGAGTCTTCCTGATGCTGATGAAGCTGGGGGGCATGTACTCGACATGAGTCTCTACGGTCGTGCCAAATGTCGTATACGTAGCACAAAGTTATGCATGCATCCTCGTCTTCATGGTTACCCCTACAATGGAAACAGTAGGGGGGACCCGATTAACAGTCTTCGCTCCACATGCTTATATTGTCTCTTGCTTCATGCGTTCCTGAAAAAACAGACTCATAAGACACCCTTGAAGCACAGAGATATAGAATAAAAGAAATTAAAACTAAAACTAAAATACAAGTACTCTAAACTAAATCCGAACTAAATAATCTACCGTTGTCCCCGGCAACGGCGCCAAAAACTTGACGCGATTCTTAACGCGTATGCGCAAGTGCACGGTCAAGTAATATAGGGGTGGTATTTCAAACTCGAGTTATCGATCCCACGAGGACAGACTTGATATTATTTAATTAGTTACTTAATTTAGAGTACGGTAACATGAGGAAGAATTGTGATTTGAATAGTTGTCACCCACAAACAAGTGACTAAAATTAAATAAAAAACTAAGCTATTTTTTTGTATTTTTTATTTTTGAAGAACAGATATGGAGAGACTAGGCGATCTCTAGATCACCTAGGGTTGTAGACGAATTCCGGTTCAGCTATGTAACACGTCAACCCTATTTTAGTTCAGCCGGGTAATAGGCTATGACAATATCTTGTCGGTCTCATGTCATTTTACGTCTCGGTTAACTACAATCTCCTATCGGTCTCATGTTTTCTACCGGCCCGTTCTAGCAGGTCATCTACTGGTACGATAATGGGTCCTGTCGGTCCACCGTTTCACGAAACAGCAGAAAAATCCTACCGAATCTACCCACACTAAGGCCAATCCTAACACTTCTCCTTTTCGGTCTCCATGATTCGGGATTGTGTTCAAGTTCTCATCACAATTAGGCTAAGTCACTGTCGTGCACTCATCTAATTAGCTAGCGTGTCCGGTTGATCACTCCTTTCACACTAAGGATTGAGCATAGAACAAGAACATGTAACTAAAATAAACATTAACATTAAGCAAAACGATGAACTATGAACAAACCCTAGTTTTCATGAAGATTAAATCATGATCACGCTGTGTCAATAGGCGAGACTCACTAACACGTTCAAGAAACTAAATATTCATTCAATAGATGAAGGCATAAACGCATGAGACAAAGTCTAAACCCGGAAAATCATTCTACATAAACCCTAGGCTCTCTAGAGAAGCCTAGCAATGGAGTTTAGCTAATAGTAATCAACCAAACAAGATACAAGAGTTTCTCCATAACAATATTGAGAGAGGAAAAAGAAGAAGAAGAAGAAGAAGAAGAAGAAGAAGAAGAAGAAGAAGAAGAAGAAGAAGAAGAAGAAGAAGAAGAAGAAGAAGAAAAACCTAGATCTTCAATGGAGGAGAAGAAAAACCTAGATCTTCAATGGAGGAGCCCTCCTCTTGAACCCTAGCCTCTTCCTTCTTGCGTGCGTCCTTTTTTTTCTCTTCCTTTCTTTTTTTCTCTTCCGCGCGTCCTTTTTTTTCTCTTCCTTTTTTTTTCTCTTCCGTGCGTCCTCTTAATAAACTAGCTCCGTTCTTTTATTTTTTTAAGTATTGTGATCTTGTGATCACAATTTTTGATCATAGGATCACACTGTGGTCTTGCGAGTGATCTTGTGATTGTAGGATCACCTTTTGTGATCCTACACTTCCAGTGAGTTGCTCTCACGTTTGACATCAAAATTTCACTAAGTATGGGGCTCGTTTCTAGAGGGGGGTTAAAGTGTCTTTACACAAACTTCATTAAATGACACTTTAACCCCTTCTCCATGTCTTTTCACCAATTCTTCATGATTTCTTCAACGTTTTAGCTCCCGATTAATCACCATGCTTGTTTCTTCTCTCCGCTTCATCTCCCAAGCTCCGTTTCCTGTCAAACAACACGTAACACAACCCGTGCGATCAAACGTGACAAAAATACACAAAATAATGCGATAAACGCCTGGATTAACAACATTATGCCTAGAGCTCAACTTCTACGTTTTCTCTTGTGTAAAACTAAGATTATCAA
The DNA here is from genome assembly GCA_023055425.1 of Linanthus parryae. NCBI lineage: Eukaryota > Viridiplantae > Streptophyta > Magnoliopsida > Ericales > Polemoniaceae > Linanthus > Linanthus parryae. The sequence continues at coordinate 117,524,818 of JALGPY010000004.1, read as the reverse complement.
ATCGAGAATCACGCAAAAGGATATAAAATGTGTAAGAAATATAACTCCCATAGAGAGTTATCAAATTGCCGATGCATTATCACAATACACAGTAGGAGCATTAGACAACTCACATTGCAAATCCTTTAGCAGGTATAAGAACCGCTGAACTTCACTTCCTGTGGCTGAAAGACTTCTGTACTTTGATTCTGCACAGCTTTTGGCAACAATGCTCTGCTTCTTGGACCTCCATGACACCAAAAACTCACCTATGTAGATCAAATATCCACTTGTTCTCCTTCTAGTATCCAAGAAACCTGCCCAATATGCATATGTGTATGCATGAAGCTCAAGTGTGTTTGTGGCTGGATAAAACAGACCCTGGCCTAGATTGGACCTCAAATACCTCAATACATGATGTATTACTTTCATATGAGCATTTGTAGGCTGAGATGCAAATTGGCTTATTTTGTGTACTACAAAGCACATATATGGCCTTGTGTGACACAGATAGAGAAACTTCCCAACAACTTTCCTATAAGTGATAACATCAGCTGCCTTGAATACATCACATGAACCTCTTTGCAACCTATTGGTTGTTCCATGGGAATGGATCCATGCTTCCAATCCATGTTTTGAGTTTCCTTGAGAATATCAATAGCGAATTTCTTTTGACACAAAGAGATTCAATTTCCATTTCTTGCTACTTCAAAGCCAAGAAAATATCTTAATTCACCCAGATCTTTGAGCTGAAACTTATGGTTAAGTGAATTTTTGAGAGCATTGATCACATGGATGTTACTTCCAGCTATCACAATATCATCAACATACATAAGTAGCAATATGAAATGCTCTTCCGCATGTTTGGTAAACAAGGTGTAGTCTGTTTTGCATTGAGTGAATCCAAGTGTGATCAATGTAGCAGAAAACTTACTATACCACATTCTTGATGCATGCTTCAGACCATATTGAGATTTTTCCAGCTTACACACTGACCGTTGATTCTCTGGACCAGGGTCATAACCTTCTGGTAGATCCATATACACTTCTTCTTTGAGCTCTCCACGCAGAAATGCATTATTGGCATCAAGTTGAATTATATGTCAGCCTTTGACAGCAGCTATTGCTAAGACACATTTGAAAGTGGGAAATTTTGCAACTGGAGAAAAGGTTTCTGTGTAATCTATCCCTTCAGTTTGGGTATACCCATTTGCAACCAACCTAGCTTTGTGCCTTTCTATTGAAACATCAGACCTCAACTTAATTTTGTACACCCATTTGCTCCCCACTATGTCATGTCTAGCTGGCAACTTTGTCAAAATCCATGTTTGATTTTTCTCTAAAGCTTTTATTTCTGTATTTATAGCTGTTATCCACTTCTCATCTTTCGCTGCTTCTGAATAGCTCTTTGGTTCTGTCAAAGTTGAAATTTAAGATACATAATGACCATAAGCATCAGAGAAATGTGCTGAATCATACAAAGGTTTAGGAATATGAATGCTTTTTTTTTGAAGTTGGCCCTTGTACAGCTAGTACATACTCATTTAGGTATGCTGGTGTCTTTGATTATCTACCTGATCTTCTAGGAGCTGAAACCTCAGCTGCATTGGATGGTTCAACATTATCATTGTTGTCTTATTCAACCATAGAAACATGACCCTGGTCTTCCACTTCCACCACTGTAGCAGGCAAAGTAAAGTCTTTGAATACTGCACCTCTTAGATCTGAGCCACTTTAAAATGGAAAGCTGGTTTAATGAAAAAGCGCATTTCTTGACGTTTGAAAAGTACCATCCTTCATATTATATAGCCGATAACTTTTTAACCCAAATACATAGCCAATGAACACACAAGTATCAGCTCTTGGATCAAATTTGAGTCTTCCCTGCTTCAAAGTAGATGCATAGAATAGACACCCAAATACTTTAAGAAAAGCATAATGTGGTGGTGTTTTGTGCATGATCTCATATGTTGTTTTATGTCCCAATACAACTGGTGGTACTCTATTTATGAGATAAGATGCAGTCATGACACAATCCCCCCCCCCCCCCAAAAAAAAATCTTATTGAAAGATAGGATTGAAACCTCAAACTTCTAGCTACATTGAGCAGATGTTGATGTTTCCTTTCCACCACTGAATTATGCTATGGAGTCTCAACACAGCACAATTGATGCATTATGCCTTTTCTAGCAAAGAAAACCATGGGACCAAGTTCTTTGGCATTATCAGATCTGAACTTCCTGATCTGCAGGTGATACTGTGTCTCAATCAGCTTGTATAACTGAGGAATAAATAAATCCACCTTTGATTTGTGAACTAGTAGATATATCCGTGTCATTCTACTCTTATCTTCAACCAAAGTCAAGATATATCTATGACACGAATGGGTAGGTGTGGCATAAGGACCCCATACATCACAGTGCACTAACTCAAATAAAACACTAGACATGTGTCATTGCGAATTATGTGATAGCTTCTTCTGTTTTGCTACGGAGCAAACTTCACATAGAGTATTGTTTACTTTGTTGCTGCAAGTCAAAGAATTACATAGCTTCTTAAGCTTGATTTCAGAGAGATGTCCCATTCTCGTGTGCCAAATCTCAGAACTTACCTTCTCAGAGGTGATACTCATTGCTAGAGGTACTTCTCCATCATTGACTTCCTTTGGCGTTCTTTGAAATAGGTACAATCCTCCCACCTTGACACCAACTTCTAAAACTTTTCTTGATTTTTTATCCTCAATACTGCAAGAGTCCTCACCACATACAAAGACACATTTGTGTGTGCCTGTCAATTGTGACATGGATATAAAATTAAACTGAAATCCAGACACATACAACACATTCTCCATGGTCAAATTTTCACTTAGCTTCACTTTGTCAATAGAAGACACCTTCACTTTATCTCCATTAGATAAATACACATAAGTGTCATTTACTGAATAAGTTTCATGCACAAACACATTGTTGCAGCACATATGATATGTAGCACCACTACTATAATCCAAGCTTCTGGTAGTATGATACTAGAAGAAAAAGAGGATTGAAAAGAGTAAGAACTTACCCCTCCCAGGAAGTGATGATTGTAGCTGTTCTCACTCACACTGCTTGGTGATGATTGTTGTAAGGGACTATCCATTCCGTGAGAGCTCCCTGAACTAGTATTGCTTTTATTAGCAGCACCCAAACTCTGCTTTTGATTGTTGAGGTAGCTAACCATTTGTTGACATTGGCTCTGTGTAAGAGAACTAGAGTTTGTCAACTTTGATGAGTCAATTCCATGACTCATATGTCCTGTCTCAGTTATATTGTGAGCTTGTGTCTTCCCTTTTGGCTTATTATTTGTTGGATACCCATGCAACTTCCGGCATTTTGCCTTTATGTGACCAGTTCCTCCACAATGATAACATGTAGGCTTAGAAGTCTGATTACTATAGGAACTTGAACCGGCATTTGACACTTGTGAATGAGACAAATTTTGACCCATATTCTCATAGCTCTTAGGGCATCTCCAACCCTATGCCTATGGGGGGAGGGGTAGGGGGAGGGGGAGGGGGAGTGGGAAATATAAAAATACGATTCATGTCCAACTCCATGGGGGGGAGGGGGAGGTGGTGTTATGGGGAGAATTTTTGTCTTGGGTGTGGGATGGTTAGGGGGGTTTTCCCCATGGACATCCCCTCCCCCTCCCCCAACATGAAGTAGTTACTTAATTTAATATTTGACACCATTAATTACACTTTGTAATATTTTATGATTATATTGTGTATTTTTATTATGATTAATAATTTTTTTTATGTATAAAATTGATAATTTATTCACGATTGTTGAAAAGTATATTTACGAAAAGTCACCGTTATCTTGTATTGTTGAAAATTTAATAAATCTTATTTTTTATACGTTAACAATTTTAATTATTAAATTATTGAAAAACACAATTAACAAAACGTCAAATTTACTGAATCATAATGATACAAAATATACTATTCATACACAAAACAAATACGAACACTTATTGTGCATAATTTTTCCATCGGGTATTCCAAACATGTTCAACTAAGTTATATATATTGGTATACAATTTTGTATTTACTTTTCTTACTATTAATAATCTATTTTAAAATTAATAAATATATTAAAATTAATTTTATTGGGTGTGGGGGGAAAGGAATGGTTTGGGGATGAGTTGTGTTTGGGGGAAGGAGAGGGCGAGGGGGGAAATTGTGGGCCTGTGGGGGAGGGGGAGGGGGAGGGGGAGGTGAGCGGAGGGGAAAATGACATGGGTTGGAGATGCCCTTAGGACTTCTTGGAGGCATCGAATGAGACTACATAGCTACATTTTGCTGCAAATGCGAATTTGAAAACATGGCCATATGATTCAACATTTGAGGAATACTAATTTGTGAGGAGGAAGGAAAAAAATTAGTAGTTGGATTAAACTGCTTTTTGATAAGTACTGCAGAATTTTGGATTTCAAAGATGTGGAGAAAAAAATGGTGATTCTACCTTTTGGAAAGGAGTCCTGAAAGGTAGGGATCTGCTTGCTCCTAATATGTGTAAAGTGGTGGGTAATGGGTTGGGCATCAATATTGGATGGATCCTTGGGTTCCTAATCCGGAGAATTCTAAGCCTAAGCCTCCTGATGACTTGCTTCATGCCCCAAAGATGGTGGGAGAATTTGTTGATCATGTGAACAGATGCTGGAAATTGGAGGTGCTGCAGGAATGGTTTTTACCATCTGAGGTTGTGGAGATTCTAAAAATTCAGATTCCCATCTATGATGTTGCTGACACCTTGGTTTGGACTGGGAGTGCTAATGGAATCCATAAAGTGAAGGATTTGTATGAGTTCAACACTACTAGAAATAATAGCAGCATTGGTGATGAAATTTGGAATGTGATTTGGAAACTAAAGCTGCACAATAGACAAAAAAATGATGTTGTGGAGGATTTATGCTATGGCAATCCCAGTTTGTGAAGTACTACAACATAGAGTTCAGAACCTGGATGGAAGATGTAAGCTCTGTCAAAGTGAGTTTGAAACTTCAACACTTCTCCTTTTCTATTGTAGCTATGCTAGATCCATCTGGTTTAGCACTACTGGTCTTAGAACTGATGCCTATCCACACAAGACTCTTAAACAGTGGTTCAAAATCTTGCTTATTGAAGTGGAAAGTATTTCAAAAAGGACTGAGTTGGGTGCTTGGATAGCTCTGATATGTGACCACATTTGGAGGAAGAGGAATGAGTTATTATTCTCAGATCAGGATTCAAGTGAAGCTAGAACTGGCCAGAACCCCAGGACTTATCTCAATTTGCACAGGCTTTTTCAACAGTATGTGAATGTGCACAAAGAAGTTAACTCTTCGGGTGATTTGATAAAGGCTAGATGGAAGAGACCTGATATGAACCAAATTAAAATCAATGTGGATGCTAGTTTAAAGAATGGTAGCATGGGTGCTGCAGCTATTGCCAGAAATGATAAAGGTGAAGTTGTCAGGTGGCAAGCAGTGAATGATGCAAACAGTCTCTTTACAGTTGCTGAAGCTGAATTGTTGGCTGTTGAATTAGTTGTGAAGATGGGGAAGGATGAAGGATGGGAAAAATGTGATTATTGAGTCTGATTGCCAAGAAATTGTGAGCAGCATCAATGACACTTCTAAAGCTTCCTAGAACATCAAGAGTAGATGTTCATGCCTTTATAATCTCGGTTCTGGATGGAAAATCTATTATACTCCCTGAGATGCTAATCTTGTGGCTCATAGTTTAGCTAATTGGGTCAGAGTTAATCTGAGTTTTGATAGGAATAGGTTTCCAGATTTTGTTAGATTAGTGCTGGAAAAAGATGACTATGGTGTTTTTTATGTTCCTTCCTAGTTCGAATACATATCTATTTCATCAAAAAAAAAAAAGGAATACTAATTTGTGAATGCATTTCTTGTTGTACCACTTTGGCAAAGACTCTATTCATGCAAGGTAGTGGATCAGTTAATAGAAGTTGGTTTTTTGCTGGAGTATAAACATCATTTAGCCCCATAAGAAACTGCATTACATAGTCTTCTTCAGCACTACTCTGCACTCTCCCGCATTCACAAAACAGTTTTGTCTTGTAATTGCTAAGTTCATCCCACAGTGTCTTTAATTTGGTATAATACACAATCACACTCATGTCACCTTACTTCAGAGAACTAATTTCTTTCTTAAGCTGATTTTTTGGTATGTTTTTTCGAGAGAACCTTTCAACCAAATCCATCCATATCTCCCTAGATGTAGTTCTATACATCACACTTCCAGATATATCTCTGGAAACAACACTAAGAAGCCAGGAAACCACCATGACATCACATCTCTTGCATCAAGCATTTCAATGCATACAATCACAAAACCTAGGTTATTCTTAGCTTCTAGAGGTACAAGCATAGATCTATGGCATGTATCAAAATTTTCTCCAGTCAAAACTTGAGAGACCATTACCCTACCTGGATTCTCTGAGTTGCTAATGAAAAATGGAGAGGAATTATCTGTAGGTAAACTCATACCTCTCCCAGTAGCAATCTCGTTCGTCATTTCGAACCTTCAAATCGACTGCAACCTCGGATCGCAGCACAAATCAGAACTAGATCTCAACAACTCTTTGCAATCTTCAAATTGCAACACCTTTTCTGAAACTTCAAATACCAGACCTCTAGATCGGAGAATTAAGCTCTGATACCATATTAGGAATCAAGAACAAAACGAAGAGATAGAGAAAACGAGAGAAGTCAAAATTCAGAGAGCTTCATTCACGGAAAGTTGCTGAAAAACAAAGCAAGGAAAGCATCTTATCCTCTCAGCACAGGGGGGAGGTAGATGCAAATACTAGAAAGTGATAACGGCCATGCACAGCTGGAATGGCCAAGCCAATCAGGGAGTGACACTCAACCTGTTTGACTTGTCAAACTAGCCAGCGGTGCTAACGATAAAAAGAACGACACCGTTCAAGTAAGCTAGGAAAGAAAAATTGAAAAACAATGGAAACATGATCGAACGGCTGCTGAAACTTCTCCTCAACTGATCCAAGGGTTAGTGAATGTACTTGCTTCAAGTCATTAGTTTGGATGCAATTGCAGTTTAGTCCTAGCATCATGAGATCTTTCACTTCAATTTCTAATAGGTTGTTGCACGAAAGTGAACAAACCCGGATTCGTGAAGAACTTTGTTGACATTCTTGTAGTTTCTTGAGGCCGATAGAAGATAGAGACTTGAATAACTGTGTGTGGGTTGTTTCGGTTAGACGTAGTTAGGGTTGACTGAAACCAGTGAGTCGACAAGACCAGGGTGAGCGAACCTGGCTATCTGTCTAGAACGGATCGGTAGACGACGGTGGACCGACATGACCCGATGACCAAAATGTAGATTTGTGTGAGATCGACAGAAGATCGCAATGAGTGTGACCCATTATAACTAGACATAGGTAGAATGTTTCAAATCATTGTCCGGAAATGTCTAAATGCCTTAGGGACCCTAAAACTATCTAGTGTTCTCAATATTCGTATTAATAAGAAAAAATAAAAATATAAGTTTAGTTTGTAATTTGAATTACAATCGCCTGTTTGGGGGCGACAACCTCTTAAATCAACAAATATTCCTCCAGTTACTTAATCTCTAAATTAATCGTCTAGTTAAATAATTTCAAGATTGTCCTTGTGAGTTCGACAACCTGAATTTTAATACTCATCTTTTATTACTTCGACTATGCACTTGCGAATACACGTAAGAAATCGTGTCACGTACCGATTACTACCGGACTTGAATTTTCACAGTAGTACGTTGTAACTATTTGTAAAAGCAAAGAGTGAACACGTAAATATTGGCTATAATACAAAATTGTGTTCATATAATGACGAGCATATCTTGCGTCCGCACTGCTGATTATTCGTGAACTGATTACTTAGTTATCTAGTCCGAGTCGGGCAATGAAATTAGCTCAACTTGCTGTAGTCCTAAATGAGGAGTAATTGAGGGTACTAGCTAGTTTTTTTGTGTATAAGAGGTAAGTGGCCCTATTTGATTAGGTCAAATTAGAAGTATGGTCCATAAGATGAATGATGTGGAAGTGGTCAAATAATGGTACTCAAAGAGATATCGAGTGAAAATCAAAACCATATTGTACAGGATATTTCATTTTAAGCGTAACAGGTAACTGATAGGAACATCATCACATATGCACATGGGACGGCAAGGGAAGTACACAAATTAGGTCTTCTGGTACATGTCCACATCTCCATGTCTCTCTCCATATATTTGCAGATATCTACATGAATCTATAAGAACCTATGTATCCTTCGATTTGGAAATGGTAACACCTTACATGCATGTTTGCTCTAGCCTCTATGATGTAGCAATACATACACTATTAGACCTCCATTATACTCCTCTCATCCACCTCTCAAACCCGAATAAGCACCACTCGTGAATGACGAAGAAAAATGTGAGACGTACTTATTAGTTGGTACAAGGAAGTCATATATCTAAAGAAAAGATGTCCAGCATAATACAACCTCACTCTTCTATGGATATAGTACTTGAGAGTTTGTTCTGAAAAAACATGTTTATGGATTTCTATACTTGCTTAGGAATCTAGATTTTGAAATTTCAATGAATTTAATGGCTGCATTTGGCCTTCTTAATTTCGAGCCTATCGGTCCAAATATTCTCATGTTGTATCACCTGTTTGTTATGATTTTACAGACTATAACACTAGCGAGAGCTTAACCAATGAGCACTGAAAGAGTAGTGCCTGCAGATAGCTACACCATTAGAAAGAAATGAAGACGACTATAATGTGCGCGTGCGCACACACACATATATAGATCTTCTCACTTCATTTCTTGACACTATTCACCGGGTCACTTTGATCCGGTGATTTGGATAACAAAATGATATATTTTTTTGATAATCTTTCTTTGATGTTGTAGAATAAAGATTACCAAAAACTTGTATCATATTACTATTTAAATCACTTGATCAAAATGACATGAAAACCATTAAAACAAGTCAACTGCGAAGACTCCATAAAAGCGGATGTAATATGTATTTCCATCTCAAGATAGGGCTGTGTGGTCTGGGTCTTTTGTTAGTGGAGATGTCACTTTCTAGAGGCCACCGACTAATGGGCTCAATCGCTAAGGCCCATTCGGTTGGAGTGGAGTCATCGCCTTCAACAGGGTCCCAACATCTACTATGACCATCCCATGTGGTGTTCCGGGCCCAACCAAAACCATGCTCTATATTGTTCTCTGTAAAATATTGCTCCGGGCAAAGATTTATTCAGAAGATCTAATTTTACCACTTCATTCCCTCTCTTTGTCCCATGATGACTGATTATTTTTTTTTTATTTTTTTTTTTGGTATCCCACCGGTTCTGGGGCTTCGCCCCGTAATCCGGTCCGACCCGCGTCGCATACCTGGAATTGGTAGGTGAGTCTGTCAGTGGGAATTTTCTGCATACACAAGGACTCGAACCCGAGACCTGCTTAAGCGGAACCAAGTTGCTTACCACTTGGACCAACTCCCATTGGTCATGATGACTGATTATTAAGTACTCCCCCGTATCACATGTACTTTGAAATTTTTTGAAGTTGTTTTATTAAAAACGGATGGAAATGACTATTCTATTCTCAAAACAATTCATTATTTCCAAATCTCCATCTCTCTCTCTGTCTCTCCCTCTCTGAATTAGGATACAAACATAAACAAATCAACTAACAACAATTCAAGAACATTGTAACACCACCGATAGGAATCAACAACAACAACAGCAAGATTCAACTACATCTAGATCGCCTAATTCATCATCATTTTTTACAGAACAACAAAAATCAACATAAAAGATCTACATAATAAAAGTAGATCTGAGAAAAAGAAGAAGAAGAAGAAAGATCCGGTGATGAACCACCGCCGTGTCCACCGCCGCCTCCATGGTCTGCTTCTACCAGCTCCATGGTCTGTCTCCACAGATCCATCTGCATGGAGTATAGATGAAAAATTGCCTGATCCGTAAGTATAGAGAAGAGAGACGGAGACAGAATCGACAGAAGAGGAGAGAAGAGAAGATAGAGGGAGAGAGTCTTACCCGATCTGCTTACCACCGCCACTGCTGAAGACGAGGAGAGACCAAGAGATCGAGATGGAGGCGCCGTCCCTCTCTCCATGGCCTCCGCAACTACTGATGATGGGAGGGTGGAGGCGTCGTTGAGATGGAGATGGAGGCGTCGATCTGCTCTCCCTATCTTCCTCTCTCTCTCTCTCTCTCTCTCTCTCTCTCTCTCTCTGTGTACGCGTCGAAGCTTTCGATCTGCTTTCCATATCCCTCCCTATTGTAGGGTTTTGATTCATGGATCGCACAACGGAAGCATAATCAAACATAAACCATGCAAAACCCTCCAAGGATCACAAGTCTAGATGCATAACGATAGTAAAGGTTAGAAATCATAAACACACCTTTGGGTTCTCCTTGATGACCTCAAACGCGAATAATGTCACGTTCTCTATAGTTGATCCACGCCTAGAGTTGATCCTAGATCTCCCAAACTCCTTGGTGCTAGCCCGGAATAGGAAGAGGAAGAACGAATCACGCAAAACGAGACAAAAAGAGGGCTTCGGCCTCTTTTTGGCCGACGGGGACGAGGGCGGCGGCAAGGGGCGGCGTCGGGCTCCTTGTTGCTTGCTCTCTCTCCTTTGTTCTCTCCCACTCTTGTTATGTTCACTTAATGAGCATAAGTTATGAGGAAGGAAGGAAGGAGGGTCCTTTATATAGTCCAACAACTCCTTGTTAACTACCTAAAGGACTTATTCTAGTCCAACTAGAATTCAATTTAGTCCCTTCCTTGCAAATTAGTCCCTACTAAGTTTGCAAGGGTTTGCAAAGTGATCCTTCTAATTAATTAATCCAATTAATTAATTCCCAAATCTAGTTCAACTCTATATAGCGTGTGACCCCATAGGTTCTATCTAGTTGGTAGCAACTATTTGCTAATATGGAGCGGTTTCTAGCAAAACATCCATTCTAGCCAACTAATAGAATAGTCATCTTGACAACCTTTGTACAAGTAATTGTCTCATCCCTTTGCCTCCATATCCAGATTGGACACGAGACATACAAGTCACACTCGTATATCCAATCCATAGTTTCTCGATCCATGGGAATAGCCTTATTCGTGCAAATAATATCAATATCCCATATTGATTTATTTTAGTCTGGCCAGACATTCTATAAGCACTATCCCTCGAGTGGCCTAGGATATTTGCTCCCGTTATGTGGGAGGGGAAAATCCTCTCTACGTCCACTACGATCTCTAAGCTTGCTTCTCATTGTATCTAGTACACGCCTTTATAACTACCCAGTCACGGTGTAGCGTTTAACGCTACCAAGATCACAATGATCCACAACTAGAATATCTAGTGACTTCAAGTCTAAGGATGACAATACCATTGCACCGCGAGAAGCGCTTGTGACTCAACATAACGTGTATGTAGCCTTCTCGGAGATGGGTCAATCCGGTGCAACATTCCGTAATGCACACCTATGTGTTGGATCGTGATATCTCCATATCAATCCAACCCCATACTAGTCTATAGATGATTGTCCCATTTAATCATTATACTTGACTAGGGTTATTTAAGATAAACAACACAACTGTAAATCTAAGGACTTCATTATATTAAATATCCAATAAATAATAAATGAATTTTCTAGCCATATACAAATTCATACTAAACTAGATTGCCTCTAGGAAATCTATTCCAACAGTCTCCCACTTGCACTAGAGCCAATCTGGCGCATCTCGTATGCCCATACTCCTAGTGTGCCCTTCATGCTTCCACTGCGTGAGAGCCTTTGTAAGCGGGTCTGACAGATTATCATCTGTAGGAATCTTGCATATCCGAACATCTCCTCTATCGATAATATCTCGAATCAGATGAAACTTCCTGAGCACGTGCTTGGAATTCTGGTGTGACCTGGGTTCCGTTAATTGCGCGATCGCCCCAGTGTTTTCACAAAACAACTCCACTGGATCCGCAATGCTAGGGACCACACCAAGTTCAGAAACAAACTTTCTGATCCAAACAGCCTCCTTTGCTGCGCCATTTGCAGCAATGTACTCAGCCTCTGTTGTAGAATCAGCTACCGTCTCTTGCTTGAAACTCTTCCAGCTCACGGCTGCTCCATTCAGGCAAAACACATATCCCGATTGTGATCTAAAGTCATCTCTGTCGGTTTGGAAGCTTGCATCAGTGTAACCCCTTACACGCAACTCTTCCTCACCGCCAAATATCAAGAAAGCATCCTTAGTTCTTCTCAAGTACTTTAGGATGTTCTTGACAGCAATCCAGTGACTCTCACCCGGATTGGATTGGTATCTGCTTGTCATACTCAAGGCATATGACACATCTGGTCTAGTACATAACATGGCGTACATGATAGATCCTATGGCCGAGGCATAGGGAATCCTACTCATGCGTTCCTTCTCAATCTCATTGGAAGGACAACCACTCTTCGAAAGAGTGATTCCATGTGACATGGGCAAGAATCCCTTCTTGGAATCTTGCATGTTGAACCGTTTCAACACCTTGTCAATATATGTACTTTGACTTAGGCCTAGCAACCTCTTAGATCTATCTCTATAGATCTTTATACCGAGTATATAGGCTGCTTCCCCTAAGTCCTTCATTGAGAAACACTTTCCTAGCCAATCTTTCACAGATTGCAGCATGGGAATGTCGTTTCCAATGAGTAGTATGTCATCCACATACAAGACCAGAAAAGCTACAGAGCTCCCACTAACCTTCTTGTAGACACAAGACTCATCTTCGTTTCTGATGAAGCCAAACTCTTTGACCACTTCATCAAAACGTCGATTCCAACTCCTAGGAGCTTGCTTTAATCCATAAATGGATCGTTGCAGCTTACAGACTTTGTTGGCTTGTTTTGGATCCTCAAAACCCTCCGGCCGTATCATATACACGTCCTCGAGGAGATTCCCATAAAGGAATGCTGTTTTGACATCCATCTGCCAAATCTCATAGTCGTGGTATGCTGCAATCGCAAGTAGGATTCGGATGGATTTGGTCATAGCGACTGGTGAAAAGGTTTCATCATAGTCAATACCATGAATCTGTCTGAATCCTTTAGCCACCAATCGGCCCTTATAGGTAATCACATTACCATCCATGTCGATCTTGTTCTTGAAGACCCACTTGCACCCTATGGGCCGCGCCCCATGGGGTGGTTCCACCAAAGTCCATACTTTGTTGGTATACATGGATTCCATCTCGGATCTCATGGCTTCCAGCCACTTCTGAGAGTCTGGGCCACTCATGGCCTCCTCATAGGTAGTATGCTCATCATCTATGAGCATCGTGTCACCGGAATCGGTTACGAGAAGTCCATACCTCTCGGGTTCCTGGCGCACTCTACTAGATCTACGAAGCTCTTGTGTTACCTGAACAGGTGGCTCCACAACTGCTTGTGTTTCCTGTTCATGTTCCATCATCGGTTCAGTGATTTGTGGTTCTTGAACTTCTTCAAGTTCTACATTCCTCCCACTTGCTTCTTTAGAGACAAACTCTCTTTCTAGAAACACGCCGGTCCGAGCAACAAACACTTTGTTCTCGGTTAGATTGTAGAAGTAGTATCTCTTAGTTTCCTTAGGGTACCCCACAAATTTACACTTATCCGATTTAGGCCCTAGCTTGTCTGATTGTAAACGTTTTACATAGACATCGCAGCCCCAAATCCTCATGAACGACAGTGTGGGACGCCTCCCACTCCACATCTCATATGGTGTCTTCATGACTGACTTAGATGGAACACGGTTAATGGTGAAAGCTGTACTTAATAGAGCGTAGCCCCAAAATGATAATGGAAGATTGGTTTGACACATCATAGATCGAACCATATCCAATAGGGTTCGATTCCTCCTCTCGGACACGCCATTCCATTGTGGCGTTCCGGGTGGAGTGAGTTGGGACACGATCCCACACTCTCTAAGATAGTCGTCAAACTCTTGGCTCAAGTATTCTCCTCCACGATCCGATCGTAGGGCCTTGATACTTTTGCCAAGTTGCTTCTCTACTTCATTCTTGAATTCTTTGAACACTTCAAAGGATTTGGATTTTGCCCTCATAAGGTACACAAATCCATATCTACTGTAATCATCAGTAAACGTAATGAAGTAGACATAAACACCCCTGGCAGGCGTGGAAAATGGTCCACACACATCGGTATGTATGAGCGCCAATTGCTCACTAGTCCTCTCACCTTTCTTATTGAAAGGGGACTTTGTCATTTTTCCCAATAAACAAGCCTCACATGTCTCATATGATTCAAAATCAAATGAGTCTAGTAATCCATCCTTATGGAGTCTAGATACACGTTTCTCATTTATGTGGCCTAAACGACAGTGCCATAAATAAGCATGATTTAAATCATTTATTTTAATCCGCTTGGTATTAATGTTGTAGACATGATTGCTTAGATCAATGACATAAAGTCCATTAAATAGTTGCGCACTAAAATAGTGAATATTATTCAAATAAAAGGAACAACAATTGTTCTTTATTTAAATAATAAAACCATCCTTGTCCAAACAAGAAATAGAAATAATGTTTCTGCTCATAGCAGGCACAAAATAGCAATTATTTAATTCTAAAACTAATCCTGAAGGCAGAGATAGCTCGCACACGCCTATGGCCAACGCAGCAACCTTTGCTCCATTCCCAACGCGCAGATCTACCTCCCCTTTAGCCAATCTTTTACTTCTCTTTAGATCCTGCATATTTCGACAAATATGAGATCCACATCCAGTATCTAATACCCATGATGTAGAGACAGTTAAATTGACATCTACAACAAAAATACCTGGTGATGGTGGAATCACTATTCCAAGCCTCTTGTCCTCCAGATATTTTGGGCAGTTCCTCCTCCAGTGTCCAGGCTGACTGCAGTAGTGACATTCACCCTTAGTCACGGCCTTGGCAATGCCACCAACAGGTTTAAGGGCCGGTTCCTTGGACTTGGCAACTGACTTGCCTTTGCCCTTGGAGGAAGAGGCAAACCTTTTGCCCTTTCCTTTCTGTACCATCATAATGGCCTTGCCCTTACCCTTGTTGATGCTCTGTTCAGCCGTCCTCAACATGTTGAGCAAATCTGGCAGTGGTTTAACGATCTCGTTCATGTTATAGTTCATAATGAACTGTCCATAACTCTCGGGCAACGATTGCAACACGATATCGGTTGCCAACTCTTGGCCGACCGGGAACCCTAGTCGGGCGAGATTCTCCAAGTACCCGATCATTCGGAGTACATGGGGTCCCACCGGGTTCCCTTCTTCCAGATGACATTTGAACAGTGCCTTTGAGACCTCATACCTCTCTACCCTCGCCTGCTCTTGGAAGAGCTGCTTTAGATGTTCGATCATATCGACAACATTCATGTTTTCGTGTTGCTTCTGAAGCTCAGAAGTCATGGTGCAAAGCATAAGGCAGGCCGCATCATTAGCGTCATCAACACGCTTCTGATACGCCTTTAAGGCAGCAGGTGTTTGGTTCTCTGGACCTTCTGGAACATGCTCCTCTATTGCGTACAGTTTCTTCTCTTGCTTGAGAACAATTCTCAAGTTTCTGTACCAATCAAGAAAGTTGGTTCCAGAGAGCTTGTCCTTCTCAAGGACAGATCGTAGGGAATGTTGTGAACTCGATGAGTTGTTTGCCATTTGAAATTCTACAAAAAGGAAAATACGCAAGTTTTAGTATTTGTGAATTTTTGACTATATTTAATAATGGCTAGTTTATTAAATATAGCTCCCACTATTTTTCTACGGATTAATAACCCTCAAGATATTAATGCGGAAAATATCCTTATATTTTTTAGTGGGCCAAGATCCATCTTTCATCTCCTTATGAGCTTGCTTTGGCAAGTCACCCATAATTTGACTACTTTAGGTAGGAACAATTCCAATTGCATCCCATATGCAACTCTTGGTTCAATCGGGCAAATAACTCCTTATTTATCCATCCATATGGATAATCCCAATTGATTGCCTCTAGGTTTCTTAATCAAATTAATAGTCCAGTTGTGTTCAACCTCTTATCTAAACAATTGCACATTGTTACGTGCCATCGCATTCCATCATTATGAACCAAGTCGCCATGCTTTGGCACGCACGAGCTTGATAAATAATGATGATAATGAGTGTTTAAATAACGAGAAGGCAAGAACACAATATTTGAATTTTGAGGGATTTTAAATTCAATTTTAATTGTTTTTGTTGATCAATATCAACTAATCTATCTATTTGAGTTTGGGCACAACTCCAAATAATAGATCCGGGTTGTCTAATTATCTTATTATCCTAATTGCATGCATCATCCATACACCAACCACACAAATAATAAGACAATAAATAAACAACCACAAAATAGAAATTAAACGTGATGTGGATATGGCCTTTTTCTAGACTAAGATAATTCCAAGCCAATGGAATTATCTATGAACCCCAAGCAAACACATCTCCATGTGTCTTGATCTTTTGGTCCATCCTTCATAGTCATGTGGAATGTTCCATGCTCCATCTTTTGTGGCTTCTTTGGCTTTGGGCTTCTTTTCTCCAATCTTGGCTAACAATCTACTTTATCTAGCACTAGCTAATATCTATACTAAATAAAATAAATCTCACAAGTTGAGAAAAAAAATGGCACGCATGCCATAAAACCCTAATTAATTATTACAATTAATTGATCAGCTCGCAGGCCGTAAAACCAAACCACAAAATTAAACATTCACATCAAACCACATCCTAATGCCATATCCAATCACCATGCGATTTGCACATAAACAGTTAAAATCTAATTTTAACGCGCTTGGTCAATTTTAATTGATTTTAGGATTTCTAGGGTTAAAACGGTCCATGGGCCCAACAATCCAATTGCCCGGGCCCATTAAAGTGAACCACAAGGCCCTAGGGCCGGCCCGACCCAAAACCCGCAAGCTAGGCCCGCGGGTTAGGGCCGCCCGGCCCCTTAGGGCTCCCAAGCTTGGGCGGCAAGCAAGGGGGCGGTCCCTAGGGGGGCCGAACCCTTCTATGGGAGTTGTTTCCAAAACAACTCCCTTGCTTGGTGTCCAAGTTTGGTTGTTTCCTTGTTTTGGGAGAACTCCTTCTTCCCCAAGGATGCCCAAACCCTAGATCTAAGATCCTAAAATTTCTCAAACTCACCAATTCATGCATCCAATGCAAAAATTGGATCTTGTTATGATTAATTATTGAAAAATTGCATCCCATGCTTGATTTGTCTTGTTTTACGCGATAAACAATCAAATTAAGGTGTAAAACAACAAAAACGTAACACATAAACCACGTTTATGCTCTATGACCTGTGGCTCTGCTACCAATGTAGGGTTTTGATTCATGGATCGCACAACGGAAGCATAATCAAACATAAACCATGCAAAACCCTCCAAGGATCACAAGTCTAGATGCATAACGATAGTAAAGGTTAGAAATCATAAACACACCTTTGGGTTCTCCTTGATGACCTCAAACGCGAATAATGTCACGTTCTCTATAGTTGATTCACGCCTAGAGTTGATCCTAGATCTCCCAAACTCCTTGGTGCTAGACCGGAATAGGAAGAGGAAGAACGAATCACGCAAAACGAGACAAAAAGAGGGCTTCGGCCTCTTTTTGGCCGACGGGGACGAGGGCGGCGGCAAGGGGCGGCGTCGGGCTCCTTGTTGCTTGCTCTCTCCTTTGTTCTCTCCCACTCTTGTTATGTTCACTTAATGAGCATAAGTTATGAGGAAGGAAGGAATGAGGGTCCTTTATATAGTCCAACAACTCCTTGTTAACTACCTAAAGGACTTATTCTAGTCCAACTAGAATTCAATTTAGTCCCTTCCTTGCAAATTAGTCCCTACTAAGTTTGCAAGGGTTTGCAAAGTGATCCTTCTAATTAATTAATCCAATTAATTAATTCCCAAATCTAGTTCAACTCTATATAGCGTGTGACCCCATATGTTCTATCTAGTTGGTAGCAACTATTTGCTAATATGGAGCGGTTTCTAGCAAAACATCCATTCTAGCCAACTAATAGAATAGTCATCTTGACAACCTTTGTACAAGTAATTGTCTCATCCCTTTGCCTCCATATCCGGATTGGACACGAGACATACAAGTCACACTCGTATATCCAATCCATAGTTTCTCGATCCATGGGAATAGCCTTATTCGTGCAAATAACAACAATATCCCATATTGATTTATTTGAGTCTGGCCAGACATTCTATAAGCACTATCCCTCGAGTGACCTAGGATATTTGCTCCCGTTATGTGGGAGGGGCAAATCCCCTCTACGTCCACTACGATCTCTAAGCTTGCTTCTCATTGTATCCAGTACACGCCTTTATAACTACCCAGTCACGGTGTAGCGTTTAACGCTACCAAGATCACAATGATCCACAACTAGAATATCTAGTGACTTCAAGTCTAAGGATGACAATACCATTGCACCGCGAGAAGCGCTTGTGACTCAACATAACGTGTATGTAGCCTTCTCGGAGATGGGTCAATCCGGTGCAACATTCCGTAATGCACACCTATGTGTTGGATCGTGATATCTCCATATCAATCCAACCCCATACTAGTCTATAGATGATTGTCCCATTTAATCATTATACTTGACTAGGAATATTTAAGATAAACAACACAATTGTAAATCTAAGGACTTCATTATATTAAATATCCAATAAATAATAAATGAATTTTCTAGCCATATACAAATTCATACTAAACTAGATTGCCTCTAGGGCATCTATTCCAACACCTATCTTCCTTTCGACGCGTGTGTGGATGAGGTTGTGGATGAGGTTTGGGGAAGAACATAGGTTTCTAGAGAAATGGGGTGGGTGTTTTGATAGATTAGGGTTATGAAAACAAAATGTGGGTTGGGCTGAAGTGGTGGTGTTTTTACACATAATCAAATTTTGGCCTAATTAAATTTGGGTTAGGTTACTAATCTAATTTAATTAGGCCTAATTAAATGTGGTGGTGTTTTTTTATGAAAAAGGATAAGATGGTATTTTTTACGTAAAAAATGTTCATTTTAGGAAAGTTTGAAGAAACGGGTGGGACGTCCAGATAAGAAAATTTTGAAGAAACGGCTGGGACGGAGGGAGTACTCTGGAGTAAATGATGCGTTCGTACTTCAATCAATACAAGACTTGTCACATAATATGAAGTTATTACGTGTCATGCCGGGCGGATCTATATAAGAGCGAGTCCTGAAATTTAAAAAATTCTACTAGTACCCCAAGTTTTATACAATTTTTCTGACTAAAACTGAAAAGAATATAGAATTTTGTCCCACTTGAAATTCGAAACTGTCTTGTTGCCCAAGTGGTTAGTTGTTGTAGTTGGTAAATCTTACTACATAGGTTCAATTCCCTTCCAGTCAATAATTTTTTTTAATTAGTTTTGTTGCCAATATAAAATTTATCATTAAAAACTCATTGTCTCCAACAAATAAAAGAACAAATGTCTCCTCCAAATAAAAGAACAAATTATGACTTTGCGAGTGTTATGTTCATTATAATTTACCATTTATCATTAAAAACTCATTGCCTCCTCCAAAAATAAAATAAAAAATATATATGACTTGTGAGTATTGTGGTCATTATTAGTTTCATGTTTGTGTGTATAATTTGCTTATGAAATATAACGACTTTTGACTGTTGACTTTGATTTTGATTTCGCGAATCTTGTCCTGGCTGACTTGATTTCCTGTCTCTGCCACTGGTGTCATGTGATGTATACTAGAGTACGGGCACGTCATTACATAAAGGGGCTGTTTGGATGAGCTGAATTAGTGAGCGGTTTGATTAAAAAAAAAAACCTTTAATCTGGAGTGTTTAAATAACACAGATTATTGTAGATTATTGCTAAATATCTGCTTGAATTTTATATTTTTTATTAAAAACCGGAATCCTCAACTTAGAAAGGGGATTCCGGAAATAATTATTCTATTACTTTGACAGTTTGGTAAGTGTCAAGACAAAACGGTTGTAAACTTTTCAAAAATAAGAATCTTTGACATGTCAATCCTATAGGAGGATGACAGGTGTCAAATGGAGCAGTAATATTTACTTTCATAGAACCGGAATTCCGGTGGGATAAATGAGGGTTCCGGACTTGAGAAAAACAGATTTCCATTCCCTTCTTCCGGCAAATTGTTGAGATTATTTGACCACTTTGACAAATTGCTGACGAAACCGTTCCTCTCATTTTAATTTTGCCAAACAGCACCAATAACTACTCTCTCTCTCTTTTTTTTTTTTTTTTAATTTTTGTCAAACAGCACCAATAACTACTCCAAAATTAGGCTGCCTCCTTTGAGTTTTCTCTCCTATTTCTTTTCAAACAGAAATGTACCTCATATGGGCTCTGAGGCTCATTCGTGTCTCAAAATGATAGTATGTCTAAGTCCAGTTTGTTTTACGAGTTGGGCTTGTAAATTGTTTTCAGACATGGGCTTGCTCAATTGCTCAAAACAAGGTGTTTATATGGAGAACCTATTAAGGACCACAAGATTGAATCCAATCTGACGCAGTCTATGAAAAAAATGTAATCTGCTACTGTACTCCACGTAATTCGAAGAGTGAAATATGCTAACGTGTAGACCATAAAAAAAAGGTAATATGTAACTATCTTTTTAGTTACTTTCCTAAATGTCTTTTTCAATGTAGCATTCACAGTAGACTAGTTAAACGGAAGTTATTACTAAAATAGAGAGCATGTTTTGTGGAACTAGGACTCCAGTAGACTCGCTAATTCACTTGCTACTTTAGTCTCCTATTTTTTTGCTCGCCACATCTAGCAATCATATTATTCTCATTTAAATTAATTTTCCAAATTGTTTCCCCACGCTCCCACTTCCTAGAATTTCTCACACCTCACATTCTAGTTTGTGTAGGACTCTGCAATTAAAAAAAAAAATTGTGGATGAAAATTGGCTAACACTACTGGAGCAAAACATAATATATTCCCTGGTTAAAATAGAATTCATAAAATATATAGCTAAGTTCTAGATTACACTATTGTGGATGCTCTAACAAAATTGTAGATAACATAGGTTTTAATCAACCATATTGTAGAAACGGAAACAAAAAAGACAAATCTAGCATGCAACGTCGCTGAAAGTCGCTGTAAGCATATTATCAATTAACGGATTATTTGTGCACTCTGTTGGGAATAAGCGTTAGATCAACTAGTTTTGCATTACTATAATTTATGAAACCAATGCCCTCAAATTCTGATTCTATTCTCCCTATATTAGAAAAGCTCGGAAAAGCTTGGAGTTGGAATTCCAAGGCTTTTGGATTAACTGGATCAGTCAGCCCAAACGAGCTATTTATTTCTCTTAAAGCCCAAATATGTTTAATCACAGTTAGGTCAGCTACTTCACCCTGTCGGTTGGACTGACTAGCCCAGCCCAAGTATTAACAAGAGTTTCTTTTTTTAGAATCAGTACTAACGAGAGAGTTACTACTACTTTTGTTAATTTATTCAGGGAGAGAGTTAATTACACCCAACTACTAATGAAATTGATGAAAAGTTATTGACCAATGACCAACATAAGTTATTACCGTCCTTAAGAACAGAGAATTTTTTTTATTTACTCTAAGAGCATAACGTTAGCATGAAACGTGGTAAGAATGATGGCGGATTTCAATATTTGATAAATTCGTCTTACAATTCGAAAGTTCATCTCTTCAAAAAATTATAATATTAAAGAAACGAAACCAAAAATATAATACCTTAACCATGTAACATTGTATAGTTCAAAACCATTCGATTAACTTATTCAATCCATTTCTAACATGAATTCAGTAGTTATGAATAACAAGTTGTGAGTCCCGTTGATTCATTGCAAGCTCTTAAATTTTACAGTTTCGTCTCTAGTACCCCAAAAAGAGAAAACCGAACCAGTCTCCAACCAAGCCAGTCGTTTTCACAATTTCCGTCAGCAGCAACTTGTCAAGCACACCCGGGAAAATTTGTGCTCCATTGATGCTGCATGGGATAAGAATACGTGGAATTGCTTTCTTTTATGTGTCCATCAACATTTGCTGCAGAAGCCACTACATTACATGCTCTTAAATGGTTAAACTCTAGGCATTATCGAAATATTGTTGTGGTTACGGACTGTGCTAACATCGCCCTTACTTTGCATCAACAATCATTCACCTATGTCAATGCGAATCTGTTCATAGATATCTAAATGAAATGAAACAGTAAGTTTTGCGAAATTGATAATCCTAACAGTCTTTCGGAGTGAGGTGGCGGAGTCGGATCCCTTAGCAAAGAAGACTCTCCGGCTAAACCGCCTTTACACAAGGCCGGGAGTAGGCTAATTGTTCGGTTTGTTTTGTCTTTTTGCTACTAATATGCAATGTTTTTTTTCTTCTTTTTTCTCTGTTTTTTGCAAAAATGCTATGTTTTCCGTTTATGTGCCACCTCTTTCTTAATATGAGCTATTTATTTTCCTTGAAAAAATCAATCATGTCGGCTTGGATGTCCGAATTTGCCGTCACATTTAGATAACTCGGCTCTTTCCGATAATACAAAATGAAAATGATATACAAAATCATCTTGATTGTCATATTGGAATGTAATGTTTGCTTTCCTCCATCGTTTTTATTCTCCATTCACATGATAGGTAGTACTCAATGCTAGAAGCTTCGCAGCAGTACATTTTTCATAGGATAGTGTCCCCCTCTTTGAAAATCATACCACTCCGTCCCCCATCTTTTGCACTATTTGGACTTTACCACTATTCACTGAATCACTTTGACCCGATGATTTGAATAGCAAAATTTTATAATTTTTAAATAATTTTTTAATAGTGTTGTAGAGTAACTCTTATTTTATAAGACAATAAAAAAATTATCAAAAAAATTTCATCGTTTTACGATCTAAATCACCGGGTCAAAGTGACCCGATTACGGGTTAAAAAGTCAAATGGAGCGTTGCACGTGGGACGGAGTGGCAGAAAAGAAGCGCATTTCTCTATCATTGAGCAAATTAACAAGAGCTAATCAATTATTTATACTGAAGTCAATTCAATTCTCCATGTTTAATTCACGATATTTACAGTCTGTTTCACAAGAGGAATGAGAAACGCGATAACCTATCATGTGAATGGAATGCTAGTAAATGTTAGGTAAAATAATGAGAAATAGGGCTTCTAATGTCATTTTCATACTCCATTCAACTCTCCAATGTCACTTGCTATTTTAGCTGATCTGAATTTGTTATTTTAGAATTTGTATCAAACCATTTTTCGAATTTGTTATTTTAGCTGATCTGAATTTGTTGCATGGAACTAGTTATACGTTTAGTATCACTCAATGTTCGAATGAGATCACGGATTCAAACCTGGCTGTATGATGTAATTTGAAAAATATATTTTAATTATGTTTTTAATTCTAGACGTTGGAATAACAAAGATCTCACCCGTGCTTCATCACAGACGTAACTGAGGGCAAACATACAAAAGTTATTTTAGTAAGTCACCCCATCACTAACTATGGAATTAGACAGAAACGGCAGAGGTGACATCAAGTTTGGAGTGTAGTACAAGGATTTTAAGTTTTTCTCTCTCTCTCTACTTCTAGTGAGAGGAAATCCTCTCTAAATCTTCATCGAGTGTTCTTCCTGTTCTTCCTGTTCTTCAGCCGCCATCAATCTGCGATCGGGGTTCTCAAAGAGACGGCGCGTGCCTCTGCTCCTGGCCGGATTGGCTCTCTTCCCTCGGAGAAGCAACACCATCATTTCTCCTCTTTACAATTTTGCGTTTGTTTTAACCTTGGTTGTCATCATCATCTTCTCGGGAACCTCTGGTTCACCAAGCTTTCTGCTTCTTTTCTCTCTCTCTCTCTTTGGCTTCGTTTTCACCGTGTCTCCACCTCAATTTCTATTGGGCTTCCTTTTTCGGCGTTTCCCCAGATTGGCTCATCTGCTTCTCCTTTCTTGCTTGAAACCAACACCCACCCCTCTTCCTCCACCAGTGGCCTCTCCCCTGAGTTTCATCTCTCTAGCCCCCATCATTACCTTTCCCAGATCTCATCCTCCCCTCTACTCTCTCTGCTGGTTGCTTCGTATTCTCCATCCCTCTCTCTCTAGCTTCTTCACCGGCGTATAGACCTTCCCCTGTTTAAATGGAGGTCCCAATTCAAAGCTCCCTCATCTCCCACTCTCAACCCCCTGCTGCAAAAAAAAGAAAAACAATGAACAGGAACATCTACCAACCACCCCACCGAAGGCAAGGACCACCACCCAACCCCACCCCTTACCACCACAACCGATCTAATAACCCCTGGAACCAGGCCTCTTCTTCCAACCCACGTAATCATCATCCCCATCGAACCCCTATTGCTCACAGGCCTCCCAACCAAATTCACCCCGTCTTCCGGAGAAGAACAGAACCCGGTTCAGCAGAAGATCAAGCTCGAAGATCCTTTGGAATCACCATTCCTGCTCACATCAGCAATCACTATGAGCCTTCCTTCCACCAGTGCATCTTTCTTTCCATCATTGACATTGAACTTTTCAACCCTGATGATCTTTTTCCACTTCTTACTTCCCTCTGGAACCCCTTATCCACTATCCAGATTGTCTCCTATCACCTCAACTATTTTGTGGTTCACTTTTCTGATTTCAACGAGCTCTTAGCTGTTGTATCAGGGGGTCCGTATGCTATTAACGGTGCTCTTCTTGTGGTGGATCACTGGAACCCCCGTGTTGCTATTGAAGAAGTCCACGTCCCAACAATAGCAGTGTGGTATAGATTCCACCACGTCCCTCTCCGCTGCTTCACAGATGTCTCTGCGCACTTCCTGGGCTCTCTTATTGGAACGGTCATCAGAGTGGACACTGATTATGCCTCCTCCAGGCCCCATGGCTATCTCCGGATTCAGCTTTGGATCGATCCCCGTGAACCTCTCATCGCCGGCTTTTATTTAGCTGGTGATGATGGCAATCTCACTTGGATTGACTGCCAACCCGAGAGGGTGCACCGTATTTGTCGTGCCTGTGGCTGCATTGGTCATGTTATCTCTCAGTGTCCTACCCCGGCATTTGAAGCTCGTTCTAGAATTGATCTACGTCTTCAGCAATTGGCGGCGGCGTTGAATGCCCCTTTATTTCTAGAACCTCAAACAAGTTTGTTTGGGTATAGATGGAGGCCTCCACACTCTTACCGTGCCTTGCACTCCCCACCAAGAATCATCATGGACCCTTCTCAAAACCCATTCCAACATAACACCGACCCCCACCCCGATATCTCTGTCTCAACTGGTGATACCTTCATCCCTGATGTTCCCAACCTTAACCCAAGCAACTTTGACAATTTCATCGCCCTCCATGAACACAGATGGGACTTCTATGATCCCCTTCTTGAAGTCTATGATGAGCCCCAGCCACACAACCTTTTTAATGTACCTGAAATCCCTCCCAATGATGATCAAGTTGAGAATAATGATGATGATTATTTCGCTCCCCCTAACCCTCCTTCCCCGCCACCTCCACCACCCAACTCCCCTGTCGACCCACCCCCCAACCTCCCCTTTCAGAATCATCTTTTGGTGTATGAAGGACACCACTTGTTCCCCTTCTCCTCCTCACTAGCAGAAAAACTGTTGGATGACTCCTACACCCCGAATGAAGAAGAGTGGTTGGCGCTTTGTAAGGACTGGGCTGATTTTCTGTTGCAATACAAGTACAACTCTATAAGGAGTCTCTCTTACCCTACTGAAGATGATTTATTGGATGTGAACTTGCCTTCTTGTGAGATCTCGGAGGACAGCTTTCTTGCCCTTAACGAGCCGGACCCGAACAGTGTTTCGCAACCTCCTTTTGTGACAGAAATCACTGCTGAAGCGGCTCCAGTTGTTAACAGAACCTTTAGAAGGCGCAGAACAGAGCCTCCTCTCATTATCAGAGAACCCTCCTCCTCCATCAAGAAGAAGTTCTCTCGGGATAAGATGGACAAAGGTAAAGGAAAAGAGGTGGCCTCGCCGGAAAGTGATTCTAGCGATGATGACAGTACTCCGTCGCCTCCTCCTGATCTTCGGGGAAGGGCGTGGAGATACCCCCATGAGATAGGTCAAAGGAAAAAGGCTGCCTCCCCTATTTCTTCTCCCAGGCGAATCTCTTCAGCCTCTGCTGATTGTCTACCGTCGACTTTGGATCGGAAAAGAGGCTCTCCTGTTTTGGACCGGACCTGTGAAGGCTACAAGAGTCCTAGACTCGCTGATTTCATCACTGACTACTCTGCTCTTCTCACCAAGCCAGAAGGTTGGACGGAAATTGATGCTATTCTGGGGCCGGTTTATCTCTCGGAAAGGTTCGAAGTGGCAGTCGCCTATTTTGACTATGAATATAATCTGATCATGTACTATCTTAGTGATGTTTTTGAGCAATCTGTCACAGTGGTGGGGACTGGTAACCAGTCTCCGCCAGCATTATGAGAATTCTCAGCTGGAACTGTAGGGGGTTAGGGCAAGACCTTACAGTCCACTCGCTCAAAAATCTTTGCTTCACTCATAAACCGGATGTTGTGTTTGTTATGGAATCAAAAAAGAAATGCTCGGATGTATCTTTTCTAGGGAACTTGTTGGGTTATGATAATTTTGGGGGGTTCGATTCGGATGGCTCGAAAGGTGGTCTTTGGGTTGCTTGGAATTCTCGCCTTAATATTATGATGCTCTTTTGCTGTGCCTCTTTTATTGTCCTTCAAGTTATTGATCCAACTAAAGGGCCATGGAATCTTGTGCTTTTTTATGGTCAGCCAGACTTAAGCAAGAGAAAAGGCGTTTTTGATCAACTACATCATTATTTATCCTTCTTAGCTCAGCCTCTGCTTATTGTTGGTGACTTCAATCAAATTGCGGGAGCTCATGAAAAACTTAGCTCTTCCAACTCAAGAGTTAGAGGAGCTGATGTCCTTGATGATTTTATTCGTTCTAATCATTTGGTGGAGCTGCTTTCTCATGGAGTATTCTTTACTTGGACTAACGGGAGAAAAGAAAATAACGTCACTTTTGAGAAATTAGACAAAGCCTTTGCGCATCTTGACTGGCTAAATCTTTTCCCTAAAGCTCTGGTTACAAATCTTCCCATTCAACGGTCGGATCACAGCCCAGTTATTATTGATACGATGGGAATGCCTTTCAAACCGAGGCGTTTGCCTAAATTTGAAAATTCTTGGCTGCTTCATGATGCGGTTGGATCAATTACAAAAAAGGTCTGGAACTCTCCCTTTGTTGGCTCTCCTTCTTTTATTCTAAACTTCAAATTGAAAGTTTTACTTAAACATCTAGATACATGGAGTAAGACAACTCTAAAGGCGATTCCTTTAAGGATTGAGGAAGTAAAAAAGGAGATTTCTTCTCTTCAAATCAAGATAGCAAATTGTGATTTTCGTGATCCTAACCTTATGGACTTTGTTGCGGCTGATCAAGAAGAACGGGTCAAACTTGACACTTTATTTACGGAGCAAGAAAACTATTGGAAACAACGATCTAAACAAAATTGGCTTCTGAATGGTGACGAAAACACGAAATATTTTCATAGAGCAGCTACAATTAAAAATAACAAGTCTATGATCATGGGCATTTACTCCGCGGATGGTTCCTTTCTGCAAGACCAAGCTGATATTGCAAAATGTCTAAATGATCATTTTCGGCAGCTTCTTCAACCGACTGACAACCATCTAGATCATCAATCCCCCACAGCTAATTATTCGGTCCCTTTCAACTTGAAACTTTCTTCTATGGAAGCTATGCAGCTTGACCTTCCGTATTCAGAAGAGGAAATTAAGACTGCAGTATTTCAGATGGGTAATAACAAGTCTCCAGGCCCGGATGGATTCACTGCGGAATTCTTCAAAAATCACTGGGATATTGTGGGAAGTTCGCTATGTAATGCTATTCTGCATTCGTTGTCTTCCGGCCATTTATTGAAAGAGATGAATAAGACGCTGATTGCCTTGATTCCCAAAATAAAGGACCCCCTTAAAGCAGGGGATTTTCGGCCTATCAGCCTCTGCAACACTTCTTACAAAATCATGGCCAAAGTTATTGCAAACCGTCTCAAAAATGTTATTCCGTCCATTATCTCGGAACACCAAGTTGCCTTTCAGAAAGGTAAGCTTATCTCGGATAACATCCTTCTTGCGCATGAGCTGCTACACCATATAAGGAAAAAGAAGAATGGGAAGGCTACGTTGTTTGCTCTCAAACTTGATATGAACAAAGCCTTTGACAGAGTTTCGTGGGCTTTTCTTAAAGATTGTCTCTTATCTCTCGGCTTTGGAAATATCTTCATTCAGAACATTTTGATGTGTGTTACCACTATCTCTTCAGCTATTTTGGTCAACGGTCAACCATCCACGTACTTCAGTCCCACTCAAGGACTTCGACAGGGTGACCCTCTCTCGCCCTTTCTCTTTTTAATTGTTTCGGAAGCTATGTCCGCCATGTTATCTAATCTTGCAGATAAAAAAGTGATTAAAGGAATCTCTATTGCGAAGAAATCTCCAAGAATCACACACCTTCTTTTCGCGGATGACACCTTTATTTTTCAAGAAACCTCAGAAGGAAGTGTTGAAGCTTTAAATGAGGCCCTAAACCTCTATTGTGATTTATCTGGGCAACTTATTAACTGGGATAAATCTGAGTTATTTGCAAGCCCCAATATGTCAGTGGACATGAAGCAAGGAATTTCTGATTTTCTCTCTATCAAGTTGGTGGATGTGCCGGGTATTTATTTGGGCTCTCCAATGGATTTTACGAAGCCTAAATGGGAAATTTTCAAAGGAATTCTCCAACGTATTCAGCTCAAACTATCTTCTTGGAAACAGTCCTCGCTTTCCTTTGCAGGAAGAGTTACTTTGGTTAAAGCTACGCTCTTGTCTATTCCAACTTATCTTTTATCGGTTTTCAGAGCTCCGGCTAATTTCATAAAAAAATTGAGGGCTACTATCTCAAAATTTATCTGGTCAAATGGTAATAAAAATGGGATGCACTGGAAAAGTTGGGACTTTATTTGTCAAGATATGAGCAAAGGAGGTCTGGGGCTTCGTGATCCGCAAACCCATAACCAAGCCCTTCTAGCCAAGACAGCGTTTCGACTATCCACGGACAGCTCCTCCCTTCTCTTTAAAGTCTTGAAAGGGAAATACTTTGCCAACAAAAATTTCAGTGATGTCAAAGCTTCTTCAAATAGCTCATGGGGTTGGAAAAGTATTTGTTGGGGCAAAGAGCTTATGAATCAAGGACTCCGTTGGTCAGTAGGAGATGGCAGTCAGATTCACCCTCTAAAAGATAAATGGATTCCAGATTCAGGTAACAAATTTGATCCCCCGGAAGTTGTTATCAATAATTTCCCAGATCTCAGGTTAAATAGCTTTATGGATGTCAACAACCATAGTTGGAACTGGACTCTTCTAGCAGGGTTTTTCTCCAAGAATGATTTAAATCTCATTGGCAAAATCCCTGTTCCTCTTGTTCTACACCCGGATTGTTTAATTTGGGACAAAGAACCTTCAGGGAAGTTCTCGGTCAAATCGGCTTTCCGCCTAGCCAAAGAAATCTCGACTCCTGACAATCTACGAACCATAAATGAGACTAGCCAAAGATTGATCAAGATTGTGCAGGGTCTTCCAATCCAACCTAAATTACACTTTTTCCTCTGGAAATGCATTATGGGTATTACTCCAACTAAAACAGTTCTCTTACGTCGGAAAGTTCCCTTGAATACTCCTTTATGCGATCTCTGTGGTATTCATGAAGAAACTATCCTACACTGTTTCTTTGAATGCCATCATGCGCGTGCAACCTGGTTTGGTTCCAGGATAGGATTCAGAACTTCATATGGATTACAACAATCCTTCAACTCCAACCTCCTTCAACTCTTTGATTATTTCAAGAAAAAAGACGAAAGGGTTTTTATCTCTTTCATCCTTCGACATATATGGCTCTCACGGAATGCGAAAACAATGAAAGGTTCTCCTATCTCTGTTCATGCATCTCTAGCAGCCATCAGTCTCTCATTATCTACCCATGAGGTTAGAATCAAACTATTGTCTAAATTAGAGCATACAAGAACAGAAATCGGCTCTATCGAATTTAAAATGCAGAAACAGACTGCTCTCATAGCGAATCAGGGCGCCCCCACATTGCAACACTTTATGGTTGATGCGACTTGGAAAGACAATTTTAAATCCACAGCAGGCTGGATTATGGAATCTAACAATCAGGTTAAAAGCACGGCTATCTTCTCAGCAGGCAGCCCAATCCAAGCAGAAGCCCGAGGTATCTCAGAAGCTCTCAAATGGATCCTCTCTCATGGGTACGATAACGTCCAACTTAAAACAGATTGCAGAAGCGTTGTCCGTCACCTCAAGGAGGATGAATACCCGGAAAATATTCGAAGTCTACTTTTAGATATTCGGTATCTTATCTCTTGCTTTAATATGTGTTCCTTAGTAGCTGTTAGTAGGCAATCTATTTCGAACGCTCACTGTCTTGCAAAAGAGGCGTTCCGTATCTGTAATTCCATTGTTCCTAATTAATAGAAATTCTTACCTTTCAAAAAAAAAAAAAAAGTTTGGAGTGTAGAGGGGTGAAGATTTTCAAACAGTAGGGGTGCAAGTGAAGATGTTTCACACCTGAGGAGGTGAAAGTGAAAATTACCTCTTTTATGGTGATATATATATATATATATATAGAGAGAGAGAGAGAAATGATACTTTTATAAACCCCTAGGGGGAAAGAGGAACTCTTACATCAAAATTAGAAATAGCTAATTGGTCTAGCCAACTGGGAAAATTGACTACCCATTCAACATCGTTGTTAACGGTTTCTCTTCTATACTTTGCAAGTTTGTGGGCTACATTGTTTGTCTCTCTCCTTGAAAATATGGCAGTGCTCTGTGCTTTCTTCTTTATTTCTGTAGCCGCTCTGTTCATCTCGTCCTCCATTTCTGTCAAATCCTTCGGTTGTTCGCCGTTGAACCTGTAGTTGAGCTCCTGGATAGTGACTTTTGAATCCCCTTCGAAACAGCAGTGGGTTAGGCTTAACTTGATAGCTAAATCGATTGCCGCATTCAGAGCTCTGGCTTATGAGATCTTCGCAGATTGAGCCACTCCCGTTTCTCTTGCTTCCGCTGCAATGATTTGGCCCCTATGATCTCTAGTGATATTTTTTTTGGTACAATCTGGTGATATTCTTTTCATTACTCTAACAAACAAATAAATAATGATTCTAGTAATTTTTATAAAACTGAATAAAATTTTACAGTTCTAACTTTCTACTCTCATCAAACTTGTGTCCAGTGTTACTAATAATTTTGTGTCAACCTATTATTTCATGAACATTATTTTTCACCTATCTAAAGGGGTTATCTTAGTGGGTGAGATTTGAAATTTAAGTGTTGATTTCCTTTGGTCACGAGTTCGATCATACGAACACTAAATATCTTACAGGACCACCTTAGACCTTGAGGTCATTGGGGATTGTCATAACACAAATTTTATGAATTCTGTGAATAAGTCGAGATGAGCGTTACATGGATCAGACGCTACTGGAATAAAAAGTTCCATAAACAAAGAAAATAACCTATTTTTCCACCAAAGCTGAGAGATTTTTTTTTTGGTTTTTGGACAAAATTTGTATATTAGAATCGAAACACACAAAACCCCTATGCACTAATATATTCATTGACATCCTTTACCAGAATATTAGCCGGGGGAGAAGAGACCCAGTTCTCATCTAAGCTTCTACTATGAGTTAAACGGGCTACCAGATCAGCTAAACTGATTGCTTGACGCGAAATCCAGTGCACTCTAGCTACCATTGCAGGCTTGCAGCATAACCTTGATATCTTCTACAATGGAGATCACAATAGCAGATCCACTCTTCCTGCTATTAACCATGTTAGCCTGGTTTTTACAATCAACCTCAAACTCCATAGCTTCTGTTCTAGTGTGGACCACTGTCAGAGCTTCTTTGAGCGCTACTGCCTCAGCTTGGACACAAGAGAATGCCATGTTCCTTCCACTTTTGTCATCCAAGATTTCTCCTTTTCTATCCCTTAGAACCACGCATAGCTCATACACTTAGTAGAGCTATTCCAACATGCATCAGAATTAACTTTAAGCTTTGTTGGATCAGGAGGCCTCCAATTTTTCACTACAAGGGTGGGAAGATTGAAGGGTTTAACAGCATCTGACACATGTTTTCGGGCTTTGAGATATCTGTATCTCCACTCTTATGCACTTTTCAGAGTCTCAAGAGGATTCAGATCAGTGTTTTGAAATAAATAGTTATTTCTCCATTCCAAATATTACAAGCAGTAAATACTACCTTTTCTAGAAACTCAATTTGAATGCTACCTTTTTGGATGTCTTGAGCAATAGTCTTACTCCAACCAGAGACCGATCTAATCTCCATTAATTCATCTCTTCTTAGCAGCCCTGCACCAAACCAAATTGGTG
Organism: Linanthus parryae; assembly: GCA_023055425.1. NCBI lineage: Eukaryota > Viridiplantae > Streptophyta > Magnoliopsida > Ericales > Polemoniaceae > Linanthus > Linanthus parryae. Next base: position 117,492,249 of record JALGPY010000004.1, on the reverse strand, counting down.
TAATTCAGCCACAATTAAACAACACATGAGCTTTATCTTCCTGAGCACTATCACAAATGGGACAAGAGGCTGAATTGCTTCTAAGTCTTTTTACCAAATTAACCCTGCAAGGAAGGGCCCCTGTCACTACCCTCCACCAAAAAATCTGCATCTTTGGAGGGATGTTCATCTTCCATATGATTTTTTCGTCAGCAAAATCTTCAGAACTAGCACAAGACTTTAGAATTTAACTCTTGCCTTTCTTCTTCTTCAGCATTAGCTTTTGAGAAGTTCTATAGCCAGATTTGACATTATACTCCCCATTTTGAGCCCACAGTCAAACCTTCATGTCTTCTTGGTTGGTTAGGGGAATCTGAATCTGAAGCACTGCCTTCAGATCTTCTCTAGATAGGAGATTGTTCAGACTTTGAATCCTCCAACATTTCATGTGATTGTTTATGAAGTCTCTTACTTTCACATCAGTACACACATAACTCCCTCTAAGCATATCATTTTCATTTGAAGTGACCCCTTTATCTTTGAAGAAACTCACTTTGTCACCCTTCCTAATAACCAATCTAGAATCTTCTTCAAGTATCTTCGTAGTCTTCAGAATTCCTTGCCAAACTGTGGGGGTTGCACCACTCTTCCTTGCATTCCAAAAGTTAGTATCTTTATAATAAAGACTCTTAAAAAAAACCTTAGCACAAAGGGATGTGGGAAATCTTGCTAATCTCCAACCTTGTTTTGCAACCAAGGCTTCATTCATGATAGAGAGATATTTGAAACCCATACCACCAGATAGATTGATTTTTCAGACAATACCTCCATTTTCAGCATGTCTTTCAGGATGGCTAACTTTCCCTCATGCACAGAGGGGGATGAAAAAAAACCTGACTTGTTAGCATTCATTGTCAAGCCAGACACTTCACCAAATTTGGGCACTATATCAAAGAAATTGGCAACCTCCTTCTTCTTAGCTTACAGTAACACCATCACATCATCTGTAAAGAAAAGATGTGTGATGGTTTGACAAGAGTTGTTGATTTTTAACCCTTGTATCAGTCCTTGGTTTACAACTGCATTTAGCTGTGTAGATAGTGCTTCCATGACTAACACAAAGAGCTAGGGGGATATTGGATCCCCCTGTCTAAGACCTCGTTGAGGTACCACAGTCTCCTTAAGGTGTCTGTTGATCTTGATTATGTACTTCACAGTAGACACACATTCCCTAATCCATTCACACCAGACATCATTAAATTCCATCTTGTGCATCACTTCAATGAGGAAATCACACTCCACAGAATCATACGCCTTATTCAAATCCATTTTAAGAGCAATCTACCAGGCATCAGTAGAGTGACTGTGACTAATGAGGTGTATTTGAGCTTGAGCAGTGAGCACATTATCCTGAATAACCCTTTGTGTCACAAATGCTGATTGAGTGTCTGATATTATAACAGGTAAAATCACTTTGAGCCTATTTGCCAAGATTTTTGAGATAATCTTGTACCTGAAGTTGTATAAGCTGATGGGTCTGTACTGGCTAGGCATCTCTGGATGAGCCACTTTGGGAATGAGGGCTATAATAGTCATATTGAAGTTTTTCAAGAGATGCTTAGTCTCAAAAAAAAATTACAACAGCACCACACACATCATCTTTGACCACACTCCAATTTCTTTGGTAAAACCCTCAATGGAATCCATCAGGACCAGGAGCCTTTCAATCACCCATCTCAAAGCAAGCTTTTTCAATTTCTTGAGCAGTGGGAATGGCTGTTAGAGCTATATTCATGTTCTCATCAATAAATTTTGGGATGTGTCTTGTAGCTTCCTCAAAGTCATTACTTTTCTCACTAGCAAACAATTGTGTGAAATAACTGTTCAATTGTGGACTAACCTCACTTTCAGAACTGTACCACCTCCCATTATTATCTTTCACTCTACTAATATGGTTCCACTTTCTTCTGTAAATTGTGGTAGAGTGAAAGAAGCTGGTATTCTGATCACCTTCTCTAAGGTATTGTACTTTTGACCTCTCTTTCCAGTATCTTTCCTCCCCACTCCATAAATTTCCCATTTTTTTTAATATCTTTTCTTTCCTCTTCTCTGTCTGGATGGAAGCTGAGTTTAGCTATCTCTTTCAGCCTCTCTTGAGCTTGGGATATCTCCTTTTTTGCATTTCCTCCATTGCTCTTGCTCCACATAATAAGATCTTTTTTGCACACTCTGAGTTTCCCATCCAATCTAAACATTCTGGATCCCCCACAATCACTTCCCCAAGCCTTCTCAATAACCTGTTGACAACCTTCAATAGCTTGCCATTTTTTTTCAAAATGTAACATGGATTCCTTCTTAAGCATGCTTGGCTGAGAGTCCAACAAGATAGCACAATGGTCAGACCCCACAGCAGGTTCATGTCTAAGGATGGAATTGGCATTTATTCTCAGCCAAATAGAGTTACACATAACTCTATCTATCATCTCCCTTATATTGCTATTTGTTATGTTATTTGACCAAGTGAAGCTTTGACCCTCAAAATTGTGCTCTACTAAACCAAAGTCTGAGATGTAGGAATTGAATCTTCTTGTTCTCCAATTTTTTGTTTGAGCTCCTCCTTGCTTATATTTCTCTTCTCCAACTTCATTAAAATTCCCTAAAATGCACCAGGGGATGTTAATCTTCCTACTCTCATCTTTCAGCAAAGACCACACCATTTTCTTTTGACTCCATTTTGGATTGAAATAAACAAACGTCCAAATTTAGTCAACATTATCCACCTTTACGATAGTATGAATAAAACCTTCGCTCGAGCATAATATACTAACCTCCAAATCCTGGTCCCACATAAGAGCTAAACCCCCTGAAATTCCACAAGGATTGACATACTCTGAATTGCTATACCTGAGACTTCTTCTGATTTGATCCACTTACCTCTTTTTTATTTTTCGTCTCCATAAGGAATAAGAGACGGGGACGGTGGGCTTGAACAAGCCTTCTCAATTGCTGGATTGTCAGGAGTCGCCCCAACCCCTGACAATTCCAACTGAGACTCAACATGGGGCTTGTGGCTGTTATGGGTCAGCCACCACCACCCTATTTTAAGAGAGTTCATCCGAGAGTTCAGCCATACCTTGAGCATAAGCTTCTGCAATCCGTGCTGCAAAATCCATTTTTCACTCTAATGCAAATAGTACTTCGCGCTGGGGTCTCGTGCTCCTCTTCGCACTTCGCTTTCTTGACAATATTTTCCTTTTCTCCTTTTCGACTGCCAGAATATACTGTAGATTTCCCTCTTTCTCTTTTTGTCCCTCGGTCGAGAGATTTCTATGGATTGGTTCATTGCAAGTCACGATCTAACTTCCTGTGTTTGCCCTCTTCCTTCCGAGTTCTAGGAATCCTGCACTTTCATCTTCATCCCTCGCTCTTTTAAGTGAAAACATGTGCTTGAAAATAATAGCCAGCTGTATATCCACATATGGATTTACATCCAACGTGTCATTCAATGCTCTAGCGTGGCAAGACACTAGCTCCAATTCAGTTACTGGAGCCGGGTCAAGAACCCCCGAGATTTCCCCATGATTATTGCTCTCTTGGACTGGGCTTTTCCCTTATTTATGTTTAATAGGGCTTATGGGTTCCTCCAAAAAATACTCTGGCCCAAGGTTTCCTCACTTGGTCCATTAGACTCAGGGCCCACACTTGTCATTTCTTTGCACAAATGATTATTATAAAGCAGAGGAACTAAATTCCCATCGCTTACCTCTTCTTTGATTGTCTTTTCTGAGTTACTGTGATCCTTCCTCATCCATTCCTCCGTGCCTTTTGATGATTTATACAGCTTGGTTTCCCTCTTGGTTAGCACGTGTCCCTTCCTTCTATGGATTTGAAGGGGCTCGTACCATCGCTGTAATTCGGTCTTCCTTGGGCATCTTTATCCTCGTACAATCGTCCTTTGTACAGCTGCTACTACCAACATCCTCCACTCGCGTACCAACCAGGAGTGACTCATCCCCTTAGTTAACTCGCCGGAGACCCGCCTTCTTCCTATCCGGAGATCGTTTCTCTTAATTTCCTACCGGCGTTTGGGCGAGTTCAACAGATTCAGAGTGGCGTTTCCTATCGTCTTCTTGCAATCCGTAGCTTCTCGGTAGTGGAGTCGCTCTTAAATCCGCAGAAAATTCTAATTCTTCCTTCTTTCTCCTTGATTTGAATCGACATTGGTTCTTGGTATGTCCGATTCGACCACAAAGAAAGCAAAACTCTCCCAAGTTATCATATCTGAAAGAGATCCACATGTCATCTTCATCCGCTCTTTCCAACATGAATCCTCTGGGAAGCGGTTATGCAATTGGTACATCCACCTTGATACGAATATAGGGTTTTATCCCAAATACCGGTTTATTGATGTCACGCACATCCAGAAAATCTCCGATGAGGCCTCTGATTCGCTCGGCGTTGGCTGTCGATCTCTTCTCAGGTGGCAAGTTTTTGACTTGATTCCATAGATGGCACATCGAGAAATCGAAGGAGGACATATTCTTCTCCAAAATCCAGGGTTTCAAGTGAAGAAGGTTATTCACCAGCAACCAAAGAGTTTTTTCTAAGATTTGGGAATAGTCTTCCTCGCTATCAAAATGAAAAATCCAAAGAGATTTGGTCCGACTGATTCAACTCGAACTCCTTCTTTGATTTTCTAGATTCCTTCAACTATTCTTTTCATCGTATTACTGCTCCGATTCTTCTCGTTGAACCATTTTCCAACTAGAGTTCTCTCGTGAAGATTTCTAACGACTTCGGGGTCGTCGTCGAGTGAGAGCCGGAGTTTCCCGGCAGAGACCCCGGTAGTGAGGGATGGGGTTTGCTCATGCATCATGAGAAACAAGCAGAAAAAACTGCTGGTGGGGTGTCGAGAGACTAGATGAACCTAATTAAGGGAGCGGCCATCACTGGTGAGGGAAAGATAAACGCCGAAGCGAGTTGACTGGGAATAGAACATCAGGCAGAGCATGGTTCTAGAGAGATAAACTCCGTAGCGAGTCAAGCTGGGTGAAGTTGTACCATCATCTTCTTAATACCCCCATTGGGTCTCTGAGGCCCATTAGTCAGGAATAGTCTAGTTTGTTTGTCAAGTTGGGCTTGTAATTGTTTTGAGACATGGGCTTCTTCATGGCTCAAAACAAAACAAGGGGCGGGCCACACGTGGCTGCAGTTATATGGATCAAGGTTGAATTCAATATAATTAGCAGTATGTTCGGTCCGAACCGGCCAGTTAGAGTGAGTCTTTGAACATCCGAAGTGCGAAGTGGTTGTTTAGTATATTCAGAAACAGATAGGCGTCTAGTAAAATTATGAATTCTTGTTGACCACCATTAACTATTACCGTTCCTACCAGTTCATACCCTAAAGAAAAAGAATGTTTTTCTAAAAAAAATGATAGTGATGGATTTGAGTTGAATTTTTTATAAGCAATTTTTTTAATGAACGGGTCTAACAAAAGTTTAGTTGAACACCTACCTTAACCATATTATAGTTCAAAATCATTTGATAAAGTTAATCCCATTGCTGTCACACTTGGATAGCTCTTTCTGATACGTCGGTCGAGCACTTCCTCACCACTCGTGTCCTGATCTATAAATAAAAATAATCAAACAAATGAACAAAAATAAATAATTAGAACTCATCATAATATTCACATCGGAATGTAATGTTTGCTTTCCTCACTTATTTTTATTCCTTTCTCTTGAGGAACACTCACTTAGTCATTTTTATGTAAGTTAATATTTAACTATATAAATGAATTAGTGATAATGCTAGAAGCTCCGTGGCATTATACGAAATTATTAATACTTTTCATGAATAATTGTCCCCCATCATTGAAAATTATATATAAAAAAAAAAAGAACTGGTTACTAGTTTAGTGGTAAAAACACTTTCCTCCTCAAGTTTGACACAAAGATACTCTCACCCTATTAGTTTGGGAAATGACACTATCACCCCTTATCGAATTTCATGATGCCAACACTCTAATTGTGATGTCCCTCGTCAGGGATTAGAGTTCGTCACTGATAGTGGTGTCTAAAACAAATTTCCCCCATTACATATGGAATGACACAATCAGATTAACAACGATTGTCATATTTGATGTTCTGCTTGGCAGAAAATCATAAAAGAAAAGCCTTCGCAATCTTGAACAAATTAACAAGGATTGTCAGTGATTTATACCAAGTTAAATCAACTCGCCAAGTTTAATATTCACATAATTCGTATTCTGTTTTGCAAGAGGGATAACAATCGCAATGACCAGTGATTTTAATTGGATTGTAGCACTTACACCAGATATAAGACTCATGAAGAGAAAAAAGACTTGTAATTGTCATTGTCACACTTCTCTTGCGTCCTAAATGTCACTCGTTAGGTCTTATCAAACAATTTATTTGAATTTGTTGCATTGAACAAGATACATTGTAGCGTGAGTTCAATGTTTTCATTGTTTTAATGGACCTAATTAATTCTGGACGTTTGGCTGACGTCTATTTCAACCATGAACTTAAGTCACGCACGCAAGAGTTTTGACTTAGATCGTTCACATGACCGAGCTAAGAAATCTGGAGCGTAAAGCATATAAATTGTTGATCAATGATAAGTGATCATTGTATTGAGAAATAATTGAGCTATTATTAGGATTATTACGCGCAACCTTCTTTGAATGTGATGTATGTCTCTGATATTTCCTATCTTAAATTGATACGATAACTACCTCTTGTCTCAATGTCTTTTCTTTCTTCTTTTCTTTCCGAATGATCTATTGTTGATTATATTTCTTCAAAGATATCCAGATCTTTAGCGCACTATTAAAGAGAAGAGATCAAAAGAATATTTCCCGTGGCATAGATAGAAAAAAGAGAGATATCAAGTAAATGACGTTGGTTATTATTTCTTTTTGAAAATGGACGTTGCTTATCTGTTTGCTAAATATGAACAATCAGAACCCAAATGTTGGATAGGCGTTCTTCCAGGGAAAAAACGCTCTGCCCTCTCTCCTAAACTCCCCTTTTTACGGAATTCAGTTTCTTTTTTCAACATGGCAGTTTCCTTCTTCCGAAGGAGATTGCACAATCCCTAATTTCTAGGAATCGTGGATAATCTTCTCCATTCCAACTTTTTCTCCAAATTTCAAGCCATTTTCCTGCGGTTATTGGCAGTTTTACTGTCAGTTACCTTTAAATTTATTTTCTAAACTCTAGCCTTATTACGTTCCCAGAAACTTTCTTGCTTACTCTCACATTCAAACATGTCTACTAATCAATCCATCGACGTTGCTAATCTAGATCTCACTGATCTCCTCGATCAATTGCAATTGACTGATCATGAAAAGGCTCCAGCAAAGTTATCTGCGGAGGCAATGCAGGAAGCAAAGCAAGTGTGCAAGAAAAGTATTTTCGGTAAAATCTTCACGGCTAAAACTATCAACTTGGGAGTTCTACAGATGCAAATGTCCAAAGCTTGGAAAGATCCTCCTGGTATGCTAGTTACTCCTAAAGGTGATTATATTTATCAGTTTTCTTTCAAATCAGAGGATACAGTAGAAATGGTCTACAATTCTCAGCCTTGGTTTTTGTATGGGGATTTAATAATCATGCGGAAATGGGATTCCTGGATTGAAGACATTGCAGATTTAGATTTTTCGGAAACCACTCTAAAAGTCCATATCTGGGGTCTACCGGGAAAGTGTCAGACAGTAAAGATTGGAAAGGAAATTGGTCATACTCTTGGAACAGTAGAAGATTGTATGGTTCCAACCCGTGGGATACTAGTTGGAAAAACAGTTAAGTTGGATCTTGTGCTAGAAGTCAAAAATCCTCTCCCTAGAGCCAAGTTTGTATCAATAGAGAAGGGAAAGGAGGTTTGGGTGTGGATTCGGTATGAGCGATTACCAAATGTTTGCTCTTTTTGTGGCCGTGTTGGTCATGAAGTCAAGTACTGTATATTTGCTAAAAAAGAGAAATTCAATGCAGACAATGCTCCACTCCGTTATGGACAATGGTTAACAAACAAGGCGATGATTAACTATGTTTTGGGTCTAACTACGGATAAGTCTCACGCTTTTGGCCCGTCTGCTATTTCGACAGACAAGAACCAAATCAGTGACATTATGGTGCAAGGGCAGGGCTATACGGGTGGATCTCTAGATGAGGATGACGAAGAAGAATTGGGAATCACGCCAGAGGAAAAAAGACTTAAGGAGAAACAGCAACAGAAGGACTCTAGGAAAGAGATGCTGATGGAATTAAACTCTGTTGATAGGGGTGAGGATGAGGAGGTAGATATACTCGAAGAAACAAGACTTACCCGCAAAAAATATGGTCTGCCTTATCCACGAGGAGAATCATCACATGTTGTTAACACTTCTCTTTCTTCGTTAAAAAGAAAACAGGGTGCTCCGAGGCTGCTGGAGGACGAACGCCTTACTTCAGAGCAGATGATCCTCTCAGATTTAAATGAAAAATCTCAAGGTCTAAAGAAACAAAAATCAGATGGAGAATTTTCGGGGTCAGAAACTTCATCGAGTGATCGAGACTTATCTCTCACTCACAACTCGGCTGAGATCGGTGGAGACCGGTCCAGCCGACCACAATGAGGATCATAAGTTGGAACGTGCAGGGTTTGGGGAAAACCTGCACGTTCCAATCTTTGATTTCCCTGTGTAGGAGTAATAAACCGGATGTCCTTTTCTTACTCGAAACTAAACAAACAGCAAAACAATCTGAACGTAGCAGATTTAAACTGGGTTTCAAGAATGGAGTTTCTGTGGCACGCGAAGGACTCTCTGGAGGACTTTCTCTTTTCTGGAATGGGGACATGGATTTAAGGATCCTAAAAATCAATCGTTTCCATATCCACAGCTATATTCGGCCCCCAGATGATCCTACAAAAGGTTTTTATGCAACCTTCTTTTATGGTGATCCTAATACAGCCTACCGAGACTACTCTTGGGATGTGATGCGGAGATTAAACCCAGGTTCTGGAAAACCATGGGTGGTAATAGGGGATTTCAATGAAATTTTGTCACAAAAGGAGAAGAAAGGTAAGAAATTAAGAAGTTGGAATCAAATTAGTAAGTTCAGGGATGCACTAGCAGACTGCGGATTATCAGATATTGGGTATAAGTGTTGGAATTGTGCCCTAGAGGCAATCAATTAATTGTGACAAATATATGGATTTACGATTCATTATGTTATCGATATGGAGATATGCTAACATGAATGAAGTCCTTAGAATATAAGGTGTTATATTCTTAAATATCCCTAGTCAGTTATAATGATTAATGGGACAATCATCTATAGACTAGTATGGGGTTGGATTGATATGGAGATATCACGATCCAACACATGGGTATGCATTAGGAGTAATGGCATACTGGATGACCCACGACGAAAAGGATACATTAGATTATGTGAAGTCACAATCGCTTTTCGTGGTGCTAATATTATTGCAATCCTTGGACTTGAAGTCACTAGATACTCTAGTTGTGAAATATTGCGCTTTGATGTTATCAAACGTTACACCGTAACTGGGTAATCATAAAGGTGGCTATCGGGCGTAATAGGAAGCAAGCTTAGAGATCGTAGTGATGTAGATAGGATTTGTCCCTCCCACATAATGGGGGTAAATATCCATGGCCACTCGAGGGATGAGGCTTATTGAATGTCTGGCCAGACTCAGATAAATTAATATAGAGATATTAATGTTATCTGCAAGCATAAGCATATTCCCAGGATCGAGGAACTATGGATTGGATATACGAGTGTGACTATTTATGTCTCGTGTCCAATCCGGATATGGTGACAAAGGGATAATGCAATATGATATATTGGGCACAAAGGTTTGTCGGGATCACTGACTATTTCTATTGGTTGGGTGGCATGGATGTGTTGCTAGACACCGCTCCATGTTAGTAATAGTTACTACCAACTATATAGAAACCTATGGGGTCACACGTCAATAGAGTAGAGCTAGATTTGGGATCAATTAATATGGATTAATTAATAGAAGGATCATTGTGCAACACCTTGCAAACTTAGTAGGACTAATTTGCAAGGAAGGGAATAGTTCTAGTCCTACTAGAACAAGAAAACTCTTTTATGGAAACAACAATGAGTTGTTGGAGTATATAAAGGAGGCTCTAGCTTCCTTCCCACTTGATGAGTTATTATTAGTCATAACACAAGAGTGGGAGAGAGCAAAAAAGAGAGAGCAAGACAAGGTGCTAGGGCCGAAACCCTAGCCACCCGTCCGCCCCCTACCCGACGGCAAAGAGAGGCCGCCTCCTCTCTTGTGCCTTTGGTGATTTGTTGCTTTGATCTTCATCCCTCTTCCTCCAAGGTTCAAGCTAGCACTTGATTGAAGGAAGAATCTAGATCTCACCTCTAGACGTGGATCAACCGTAGAGACGAGGACATCATTCTTCGTGTGATCTCACAAATCAAAAAGGTACACATCTTCTATGTCCTTGATCATGTTATGATGTCTCTTCCTGTGATCCTTGGTGGGCTTTGAGTAGGATTTATTTTGTTATTTCGCTGCGTTACCTACGTCAAAACCCAACAGTGGTATCAGAGCCACAGGTCGTAGAGCATAACATGATATTATGTGTTTACGATTTCAGTTCATACACCGTATTATTGTTTATTACGCGAAAACTGAAAAATTGGCATAGTAGATGCAATATTGAATTTGATTCAATCAAACAAGACCCAATTTAACATTGGATGTTAGAATTGGTGAGTTTAATCACATAGGATGTGAATAATTGGGTTCTTGAAAAATTAGGGTTCATGGGCACATGCTTGGAAAAGGGGTTTTCCAAGTATGGAATTAATTAAACTTGGGCAACAAGGAAGAAGTTGTTTTGGAAACAACTAAACTTGGGAAACAAGTAAGAAGTTGTTTATGGAAACAACTAAACTTGGGAACCAAGGAAAGAATTATTTTGGAAACAATACCATAGGGGTGTTTTGGAAACAACCCAACAAGGAAGGAATTGTTTATGGAAATAATTCCATGAAATTGTTTATGGAAACAATCCCATGAGGAGATGTGGCCATGTAGGGACCGCCCCTCTCTCTCCTTGCCACCCAAGTAACACACGGCACAAGAGGGGCCGCCACACCCTAGCACACGGCCTAGCCGTGTGGGCTAGGGGCCGGCCGGCCCGGGCATAGTGTGGCGGTTCCTTGGTTGATTTCGGCCATTCTTTGGTAAATCCTTTGGACCGTTGTGAAACCCTAGTTACCCAATTTCATTAAAATTAAACAAGCGCGTTAAAAATTGGTTTTAACTGTATTATGTGCTTTATTGCATGGTGGATGGATATGGTCTAGGATTGTGGATGTTTATTGTTTTGTGGTTTGGTTTACGGCCTGCGAGCTGATCAAATTAATGTAATAATTAATTATGTTTTACGGCCTGCGAGTCGTCTTTTTCTCCTCGACATGTGAGGCTTTTGTTATTTATTTATTCTAGATGTTAGGCTAGAATTAGAAATATTTAGAAGATAGCCAAGAACATGGAGAAGAAGACCGGAGAACCAAAGGAGCCAAAAGACATCCCTAGGCGCGCAGCTATGGTGGAGCACATGGAGATGAGCTTGTCACTTTAGGGCATATAGATATTATCATTGGCTTGGTAATATCTTAGTCTAGGGGCCATATCCATGCCACGTTATTTTTATTTTGTGGATGTTTATTATTCATGCCTTGTTATTTATTATGTGTGTATGGCGCTACAAGCAAAACGATAACAAGATAATAATAAACAAGGTTGGTCTTTTATTGTGGATGGCCCAATCCAAATAAGTAGACCATGTTGATAAGATCAACCAAACAACTTAAGAGAAATCCCTCAATTAAATATTGCGTTTTGCCTTCTCTTGCCAAAACACCCTTCATGATCATGGGCTATTAAAATTCGGGCTTGCCAAAGCAAGGCGATTTTAATTTTCCATGGTGTGTTGCGGACGACGCAAGCAAGTAATGCGTGTATGTTGAAAGCAAGAGGTTGGACGCAACTAGGCAAGAGTCAATTGGATTGATGAGCTTAGAGGCATGACAATTAGGAGTTATCCAATTGGATAAAGAATAAAATGAATTTATTCACCTAATTGGACCAAGAGTTGCATGGGATGCAATTGGAATGGTTCCTACCTAAATAACCAATTCTTGGGTGACTTGCCAAAGCAAGCTCAAGAAGAAGTGAAAAAGGGATCTTGGACCCAGTAGAAAATATATAAAATATTTTCCGCATTAATGGTGAGGGCTATTAATCCGAAAAAAATAGTGGGAGCTATATTTAATAATTTAAATCCTTGTTGAATATAGTTATACGTCACAATGCTTTGCATAATCCTATAAGTGTTGAATACTCATCGCATTAAACAAACAAACGCGACTTTATGTCCATGAGATGGACAAGATGTCTGGAATCTATTTTCTAGATTGGTTTAAAATCGAGAATTGTTCTCAAGTAAAGGAAATATGTTGTACATTGTAGAGCATAAATTTCTCTTCCCACCAACTACCAAAACACACTAAAGCCTTATGGAAGGAACGTCAAAGAATGATTCTTTGGATGTAACTTGTCTCATGTCAAGCTCCCATGGACTCTGAGCTTTGGAAGCAAGATGAGAAATTTGGAGGCATGTGATATGATCATACGAGCTTGTCATGAAAGGCTTGAGGAGTTGCTCCACTTTGCAATCTCTTGCTTAGCACTCGTCATGGTCAAGACGAAATAAGTTTGGGCTTGCCAAAGCAAGGCGACTTAGTTCATCGAGATATGACGCGACGACGCAAGTTAGTAATGTGTGGCTGCTGAAGCAAGAGGTGAAGCGCAAACTAAACTATCTCAATAGGATTGAAAGCTTAGTTATTGGGAGTTATCTATAAGATAGATAAAGAATATATAGTTATTCTCCCAAGTGGACCAAGAATTGCATTGGATGCAATTACAGTTTTGTTTTAAAGTTGATTTACTCAATATGATTGAAAAATCACTAAACAAAACACTCATAGTGGGCATGGGCAAAGCTGTTAATGGTTAACAGCATGGGTAAGGGCAAATGGTTTGCGCCGACCCCATGGGTAAGGGCAAATGGTTTGCGCCGACCCCATGAGTATAAAGCAAGCCTGTTGCTAAAACCAAGTTGCCTTGGAGTCCCATAGGTGGTGTAGAGGAAGAGAGACTACCCAAAGTACATGGAAGTAAATAATAAAGGAATTATGAATTCCGACTTGGGTATTTTATTATAAAATTCAATGTGTCTATCTCATCATCAAGAGTATATGATACTAGATGAGGATCTCACATTTATAGAAATGTGTAGGATCTCAAGAGACGAAGACAATTGGATAAGGAAGAAATAATCCTACACGTAGGGCTATGAAGCAAAGGGTTGCTGAAAAGCCGTAGGGAATTATTTCTACCTTTCAGAAATTGTTCATGAATTAGACAAAAGGGATAATGTCCCTGCTATGAGTAGGACCATTATCATAGTTACTTGTTTGGACAAGAAAGCTCCTTATCATAATAAAAGGACAAATGTTGTTCCATTTATTATGGTATGCATTATTGTAATGCAATTTTGTCTAAGTGGATTCTATATCCATGATCATGATAATTTCATATATAACATTAATACCTAGAGGTTTGCATATAATGATATGAACTTCACTTGTCTTTAGCATTATCGTTTAGGCCCCATAAATAAGAGATACATATCTAGAATTCCATTAGGATGGATTTCTGGGACTCATTTGATTATTGAATCATATGAGACATGTAAGACTTATTAGGCAAGGATATGATCTTTTGGGAATCATACATATTGATGTATGAAGGCCGCTAAGCACAAATACTAAAGATGGTTTTAGTATTTCATCATATTTACTGATAGGATCAGAGAAATATGGATTTGTGTATCTTATGAAGAAACAAATCAGAATCCTTTGAATTGTTCAAAGTATTCAGGAATGAAGTAGAGAACCAACTTGGGAAAAGTATTTAGACTCTACGATTGGATCATAGAATAAAATACTTAAGCCAAGAGTTTGACAAGAGTCTATGGGAGTATTGGATATGATCCAAAACTCGCTCCACCTAGCACGCCACATGGGTTTGGCGTGTCTAAAAGGAGAGTTCGGACCCTGTTGGACACGGTTCGGTCCATGATGAGTCAAACATAACTTCCAGTTTACTTTTAGGGGCTATGTTCTAATTACAGCAAATTTCGCCCTTAACCTTAATCCATCAAAAACGGATTATGAAAAAACACCATATGAGATATGGACTAGGAAGTGTCCTAGTATGTCATTCATAAATATTTGGGTTATAAGGTTTATGTAAAAGAGTTTACAAATAAACTTGGACCCAAGTCGGATAAATGTTTTGTGGGATATCCTGAAAAGGATATTGTTTCTACAACCTAATCGAGAACAAACCGTTTGTTTCTCGAACCACAGTGTTTCTAGGTAGAGATTGTCTCTAAAAGAAACAGTGGGAGGACAGTAGAACTTGAAAAGTTCAAGAACCACAATAGAACATTGATCCGTTTGATGGAACATGAGCAGGATCACAAGGTGTTGTGGAGCAACCTACTCAGATAACACAAGAACCTCGTAGGACAGGTAGGATATGTCAAGGGACTAGAGAAATAAGGATTTCTCATAACCCCTGATATATTGCTCATCAAGATGAGCCTACAACCTATGAGATGGCCACGTGTGGCCATACTCTCAGAAATGGCTTGGAGCCATGAGATACGATATGGAATCCATGTATACCAACAAAGTATGGACTTTGGTGGAACCACCTGAATGGGTAGGACCCATAGGGTGCAAGTAGGTTATGAGGAAACCAACATGGATAGTAATATGATTACTTTTAAGGGACAACTGGTTTGAAAGGGTTTCATGAGAATTCATAGTATAGACTATGACGAAATCTTTCCCCAGTTGTGATGCTTAAATCCATTCGCATCCTGCTTGTAGCAATCTGTTTAGATTGAATCAAGCTTCTAGGAGTTGGATTCTTCAAATTAATGATGCAATCAAAAGA
Organism: Linanthus parryae; assembly: GCA_023055425.1. Lineage (NCBI taxonomy): Eukaryota > Viridiplantae > Streptophyta > Magnoliopsida > Ericales > Polemoniaceae > Linanthus > Linanthus parryae. The sequence continues at coordinate 117,477,156 of JALGPY010000004.1, read as the reverse complement.
GTTTGGTTCCATCAAAATTGAAGATGATACTTGTGTCTACAAGAAGGTTAGTGGGAGCATAGTTAAATTTCTGGTCTTGTATGTAGAGACATACTAATCATTGGGAATAATGTCTCTACTCTGCAATCTATTAAAGATTGGCTAGAGAAATTGATTTCCAATAATTGACTTAGGCGAGAAAATCTATAAAATCTATGGAGATAGATTAAAGTAATTGTTCAGCCTGAGTCATGGTACATATATTGACAAGGTGTTGAAATGGTTCAACGTGAAAAGAATATTGATTCTTACCCATGTCACATGGAATTAGTCTTTGGAAGGCTAATTGTCTTACCAATTAGATTGGGAATGGACCGTATGAATTAGATTCACGAGATACGCCATGAGATGTACCAGGCCAGACGTGTCATAAAGCATGACACAAAGATACCAATCAAATCCAAGTGAGGTGTCACTTGATAATTATCAAGATTATCCTTAAGTACTTGAGAAGGAATAAAGGATGAGCTCTTGATTAATGGAGGATAAGAAAGGTTTACTGTAAGGGGTTACAGTGATGAGAATTTCCGTCTGACAAAGAAGATTTCAGATTATAGTCGAGTTTTATGTTTTGTGCTAGAGGGAGTGACTGTGAGCTGGAAAGGTTCCAGGCAAGATTCAGTCACTGATTCTAACATAGAGGACTGAGTAAATTAATGCATAAGATGCATTTATTCAGAATATTCAATCTCAATCAAATTGTTGATAAAGGAGATGTGAATATTTGCAAGGTGCCAGCATATGTCTCGCCCCTACGCAATGTAAGCGTGGAGGACCGCGCTAGATCAATAGGCATATGATGCAGGAGATTGACTCTAGTGCAAGTGGGAGACTGTTGGAATTGTGCCCTAGAGGCAATCAATTAATTGTGACAAATATATGGATTTACGATTCATTATGTTATCGATATGGAGATATGCTAACATGAATGAAGTCCTTAGAATATAAGGTGTTATATTCTTAAATATCCCTAGTCAGTTATAATGATTAATGGGACAATCATCTATAGACTAGTATGGGGTTGGATTGATATGGAGATATCACGATCCAACACATGGGTATGCATTAGGAGTAATGGCATACTGGATGACCCACGACGAAAAGGATACATTAGATTATGTGAAGTCACAATCGCTTTTCGTGGTGCTAATATTATTGCAATCCTTGGACTTGAAGTCACTAGATACTCTAGTTGTGAAATATTGCGCTTTGATGTTATCAAACGTTACACCGTAACTGGGTAATCATAAAGGTGGCTATCGGGCGTAATAGGAAGCAAGCTTAGAGATCGTAGTGATGTAGATAGGATTTGTCCCTCCCACATAATGGGGGTAAATATCCACGGCCACTCGAGGGATGAGGCTTATTGAATGTCTGGCCAGACTCAGATAAATTAATATAGAGATATTAATGTTATCTGCAAGCATAAGCATATTCCCAGGATCGAGGAACTATGGATTGGATATACGAGTGTGACTATTTATGTCTCGTGTCCAATCCGGATATGGTGACAAAGGGATAATGCAATATGATATATTGGGCACAAAGGTTTGTCGGGATCACTGACTATTTCTATTGGTTGGGTGGCATGGATGTGTTGCTAGACACCGCTCCATGTTAGTAATAGTTACTACCAACTATATAGAAACCTATGGGGTCACACGTCAATAGAGTAGAGCTAGATTTGGGATCAATTAATATGGATTAATTAATAGAAGGATCATTGTGCAACACCTTGCAAACTTAGTAGGACTAATTTGCAAGGAAGGGAATAGTTCTAGTCCTACTAGAACAAGAAAACTCTTTTATGGAAACAACAAGGAGTTGTTGGAGTATATAAAGGAGGCTCTAGCTTCCTTCCCACTTGATGAGTTATTATTAGTCATAACACAAGAGTGGGAGAGAGCAAAAAAGAGAGAGCAAGACAAGGTGCTAGGGCCGAAACCCTAGCCACCCGTCCGCCCCCTACCCGACGGCAAAGAGAGGCCGCCTCCTCTCTTGTGCCTTTGGTGATTTGTTGCTTTGATCTTCATCCCTCTTCCTCCAAGGTTCAAGCTAGCACTTGATTGAAGGAAGAATCTAGATCTCACCTCTAGACGTGGATCAACCGTAGAGACGAGGACATCATTCTTCGTGTGATCTCACAAATCAAAAAGGTACACATCTTCTATGTCCTTGATCATGTTATGATGTCTCTTCCTGTGATCCTTGGTGGGCTTTGAGTAGGATTTATTTTGTTATTTCGCTGCGTTACCTACGTCAAAACCCAACAATAAGGGTATGCAATTCACTTGGAATAATAGAAGACCTGGAAGAGAATTCGTTGCGGAGCGGTTGGACAGAGCTGTTTGGTCACATCAATTGGAAACATTGTTCCCTAATTCGTTCGTGGAAAATTTTCTCACAGTGGGGTCCGACCACATACCTGTTTTCCTCAATTTGGCTTCGGCAGCATCTGTTTCTCTTGGAGGACGACGGTTCCAGTTCTCTGCCACTTGGGCTAAGTCTTCACAGTGCAAGGACATTGTACATCAGGTATGGAAAACTTCCCCACTTCTAATCCTACTGATCTAAATTTATTACACGCTAGGCTTCATGAATTAACTTTACAGCTTAAAAATTGGGGTAGAACGAATTTTCATGAGAAAAACAGAATTCGTCGGCATCTGCATAATCATCTCAATTATCTGTATTCTTTGCCTTCTACAGCTACAAACCTGAATCAAATACAACAAACTGTTAAGGAAATAAATATTTTACTGGCTGAAGAAGAACTTAAATGGAGACAGCAATCTAGAGCGGTGTGGTTAAAGGAAGGGGATAAAAACACTGCTTTTTTTCATAAAGTAGCCTCCAATAGAAGAAGGAAAAACCATATTGCTTTTATTGAAAATGACACGGGATTTAGAATCACTGATCCGCATCAAATAGGTGCTTTTTTTGTGGATTATTTCAAAAACCTGTTTTCTAGTGATATTAATTCCTTTCATCAAGTTGTTGACTCTATTCCTACCAAGATTTCATCTACCATGTATAATCAACTTTGTTTACCTTTTACTTCTGATGAAATTATGGTAGCTTTAAATGAGATGCCTGATCTAAAAGCTCCGGGACCGGATGGTCTACCGGTTCTTTTTTACAAAACTTATTGGAATGAAATTGGTGATGACATTGTTAGCTGCTGTCTTAATTTTCTTAATCATGGTAGTGATATTTCCAAATTAAATGAGACTTGCCTTGCTTTGATTCCTAAGAAAAAGGATGCCAAAAAAGTTAGCGATTTTCGTCCTATCAGTTTATGTAATGTCTCTTACAAAATTATTTCCAAAACTATTGCTAATCGTCTTAGAAATATCATGCCTTTTGTAATTGATGATTCCCAATCTGCTTTTATTAAGGGTAGGTTGATTACGGATAATGCTATAATTGCTCTTGAAACGCTTCATAGTATGAAAAATCAAAAAGGTAAAACGGGCTCTTTCTCTCTAAAACTAGACATGGCTAAAGCTTATGATCGGATAGAGTGGGGTTTTCTCTACACAGTTCTTCAAAAGATTGGTTTCCCTGAGGGCCTCACTGATAGGATAATGGACTGTGTTACTTCGGTCAGTTTTAATGTTTTAATTAACGGTCAACGAACCCCTATTTTTTATCCAAATCGTGGTCTCAGACAAGGTGACCCTCTTAGCCCTTATCTTTTTGTTCTTTGTACTGAAGGCCTTTCTAATCTCCTTCATAAATCTGTCCAAGATAATTTTTTCTAAGGAGTCAAAGCTAGTAGGGCTGGGCCTAGTATTTCTCATCTTCTTTTTGCCGACGACTGTATTCTTTTTGGTAAAGCACATGTGCAAAATGCTATAACTTTGAATTCTATCCTTTACCAATATTGTCAGGCTTCTGGCCAACTTATAAATAAAGAAAAATCTTCTTTGGTGTTTGGTCCGAATGTTAATATGCAAACTAAGACCCAAATTTCTCAAGTTTTTCAAATTCCTATTGCTTCAAACTTTGACAAATATTTGGGGTTTCCTATTATCCTTGGGAGAAACAGTTCTGACAACTATGCCAATCTCAAACAAAAAATCTGGAATAAAACCAAAGATTGGAAGACTAAATTTTTATCTTTCGGAGGCAAAGAAGTTTTATTAAAATCTGTTGTGCAAGCCATTCCGACTTATATCATGTCTATGTATCTTTTTCCAAATTCTTTTTGTGAAGATATTCAAAAAATTATGGCCAAATTTTGGTGGTCTTCTAGTAAAGATTCCTCAGGTATTATTTGGAGAAATTGGGACAAAATGTGTATTTCCAAAGACAAGGGGGGGATGGGTTTTAGAAATTTACGTGCTTTTAATCTTTCTCTTTTAGCTAAGCAAATGTGGCGTATTTGGGAAAATCCAAATTCTTTACTAGCAAAAGTTTTAAAAGCAAAATATTTTCTGCATTCTAATATGCTAGTTGCAAATCCAAATACTAGTGCTTCGACTGTTTGGAAAGGTCTTACACATGCCCGGGATATTGTTTTTAGAGGGTTCCGTCAAGGAATTGGTAATGGCTTGAACACTTTTATCTATAAAACAAGATGGATCCCTATAGGGTATGGTAGAGCTTCCTTTAGTGCTAGAACTTTTCCAGATAATACGACTGTAAATCATCTTCTGAAACCTGATGGTAACTGGAATGAACAAATTATTGTTGACAATTTTACTCCTGACGAAAGTGAAGCTATCCTCAATCTACCAAGAAACATCAACCAGGTTTGTGATTATTTGGTTTGGACACAGTCAAAAGACGGCTTTTACAATGTTAAATCTGGTTATCATGTAGCTTTCCAACTTGAAAATCAAAATTTATTTTCGAACATTTCAAGTTCAAGTACCAACAGTTCTGGTTCAAAAAATTTAATCTGGTCTCTAAATGTCCCAAACAAACTCAAAGTTTTCTCTTGGCGTCTGCTAAACAACCTGCTTCCTACAAAATATAATTTGAGCAAAAAAGGAGTGATTTTACCTTTGAATTGTGCCCTCTGCCATCACCACTTGGAAGATCTGAGCCATCTTTTTTTACACTGTTCTTGGACAAAATCTTTCTGGAATTCCAAACTTTGGCCTTTCAATTTTTGGCCAAAAAATATTCCTGTCGACTTGTGTTTGTTGGATTTCATTCAAAATCTCCCCAGAAGTCAAAGAGATCTGTTCGTTCATGCTCTCTGGGAAATCTGGAACACTCGAAACCAAAAAATTTTTGAGTCAAAATATATTTCTCCAACAAATACTATAAACAAAGCTATAGCAAGTAATTTGGAATTTGTTGAATCTTCTTACACTTGTGAGAATGGTTTCAGTGCAGGTATCAATCGGACGGATCGAAAATGGAAAGCACCGCCACAAGGAATTCTGAAGTGCAATGTGGATGCACCTTGTTGTTCGAGATCAAAAATTGCGACGGGATCTGCAATTCTCAGAAATTACAAGGGACAATTCGTGAGGGCGTGGGTTTTTCCTATTCCTTACAACCCATATTCGACTATCTTGGAAGCAAACGCTTTGAAGCAAAGTTTAATTCAAATGGGAAAATATGGGTTTACCTCTGCGGTGATGATGGAAACAGATTCGCTAAGCCTTGCGACAGCTATCAATCGATTGATGAAGACTCCCATGGAAGCTCAAGGCATCTGGAACACTCCGTCTGGTTCGGAAGCGTTTCATCTCTTCAGAGAGATTTCCAAGATGTTATTGATGAGGAAAGTAAATGTAGTCGGTTGGGTGAACCGAGGTCAAAATAGTGTAGCTGACAAATTATGTTCGGGTAGTTTGGGCACACCAAATGTACTGACTTGGTGTGTAGTTTGCCCTACTTATGTTTGTACTGAATTTGAGGCAGAAACTATTGCCTAAGTTTATAAAGTATTGTCTTTCAAAAAAAAATATGAACAATCAGACTCGTCAAATTTATTCTTTTTTTAGATTACCGTAGTGTCCGGTCATGAAATTTAATTCGCGTGACTAAATTAGTTCTCTTTTTTCATTTATTACTGTAGTACATATAAAAGTGTGTGTCTGTACCAAAACTAGTGAACTGTGACTAGTAGTTGTGAAAGAAAAAAAATGGAGTGATAGTAGTAATTGAGATGGTTGGAATGGAGGGTGTGATCAACCAACTCAAAACATTAGTTTGATCACCTCTATTACATTAACATCCCACCCCAAATCATGTGTAATACTACGTACTTATGTAGTTGTGTAATTGAAATAAATGTAAGCATACAATATTAAAATAAATTCCAATCACGAGGAATTGATTTTCCATGACCGAAACGAACTTTTAGAAAATTTGTTAGATCAGTGCTACAACATTTTTTTTGAAAGGCAGTGCTACATCATTGAAACCCCATACATGAGGCTCATGGTTCAAATCTTATTAGAATATAATTTATTACGAGATGTTTCATGTAAATGACAAAAAAAAATACACATTGTCAGAACAATTGAGTCTTATAAATGACTAGATATTGCCAATGCATAAACGTGCAATCTAAAATTGAGCGAATCATAATATAGATTGTACAAAGTTTGTGAGGTATACTATAATTTCTATATATTTGTAGAGTTCTTGTATCACTATATAAACTCTGTTCTACGAAATTTATGAATATATATCCATATTTTATATATTTATGTATCACAATTCTAAAAAAGTTGTGGATTATAATACACTTTCGTACAGCAGGACATCAATGTCTTCTTTAAACTATGTGTGACATACACTGTGTTTTTTCTATCATGTACATAGTATCATATTATAGTTAGATTTGAGCCATAGCAGAAATACTCGCCAAAGATGAGCTCATCCCAGCTTCGATCCGTCCTGTATTTGGCAATCGTCAAAGGCCATGGTCAGTCTTCGAAGCCCTCATCAGTGGCTTTCTGGAGATGCCTGCATGGGATGAGGGTTGAGAGGGAGAATCATGTTCATTCATCTTCCTCAATGTTCAATCTTTCATCCCTATCTTCTTCATTATTTTCGTTTTTTATTTCTCTTAATTTTATTTTTGAAAATTTAATATGACTATTTCATGTATTGATACCAAAACCTGGATGAAATTTTCTCCCAGTTTTACATTCACATGGAACATCCAACCAACTATTTAGAATTGTGGGATGTGATGTGATATCTTGGATAAATAATGGGTACCGTATAGATCAAGTAAAAACGTCAAAAATATATAAAGATATCTATTTAACTCTCTAAATGTTGAGAAAGGAATAAAAAACGTCAATATAAAGAACCGAGTAGAGCGCCTACTAAAACACTTTTTTTTGTGGTTATGTATATTATAACTAGAACCGCTAAATAACACATGTATTGGAGATGCTCAAAAACTGTTCCTAATAGCTTTCAGTGCTAAAACTCTAATAGTGCAATACATTTTTATGAATTCGTAATTATAAAGTAAGTTTGTAAATTAATTAAAATAAAAGAAATAGAGACAGACACTAAAATTTACCTCCCCATTTTTTATACATATTTCACATATGTATCTAAGACCCACAATATTACATAAATTAAACTTTTTTTTAGAATTAAAATTTAACATGTTTCTGAATATAATGAAATATAAATATCAGAATATAAGGAAATATATTAAGGGGAATTTCCCGTTATTTTCTCATTTTAAAATGTGACTATTGTTTATTTATTTATTTTTAAGTCCAGACTCCAAAACTTACATGTGTTATGTTTATCAATATACGGAAAGTTTAGCAATATATAGAAAAAACTTTTTGAGATAGGTCCAAAAAAGTCCCGTCCATCTCATTCTCGTCGTTCTCGACCGTTCTGACACCACTCACTCAAGCCACCTACCTTTCGCCGTCATCCCACATCACCGACACACTAACGGGCCTTAACGTCGCTACGAGACAACCCCCTGTTATGGGTAAAAGACTCTATCACCCCTTTAGCTTTGACACAATGACACTTTTCCTCTTCAAGTTTGGGGAATGACATTTTTACCTCTTCAGTGCGCCAAACTTTAGGATAATTATAACACTTCATGGTGTCATTCCGGACTCTTAAGGTGAAAAGTTTGTCCTCAAAACTGCTCTGCTATTAGTGATGAACTCCACCCGTAGACTAACAACTTCGCTATTAGGAGCGTAAATACTTTGATTTTTTGCAAACTCAATGGGTTAAAGTGTCATTTCTCAAGCTACAATGGGTGAAATTGTTTTGCATCAAATCTGAGGGGGTGAAATGTCTTTTACCTCATATCATTAATGCGATACAAGCTTGGTAATCTGATTATAAATCTTTTGGTGATATGGGGCTAAAGCTATTACCTATGGGATGTGCGTACTGGGTAAACCTCCGCTCTAGTGTAGTAGTATGCAAACTACAATAGAGAGATAAATCAACCTAAGAAAATTCGGTCTGAGAGACTCGGAATAGAGGAGGCTAATAGACAGTATTTGAGTTGCCTCAATATTTAAATTTAATACTTCAAGGAAAATGCCCAATGTTACAAGAATCTTACCCCGACCAATTCAACTATACCTCGATTAACACTCTGCATGCCTCTTCCTCCCCATGGAGGAAAGGCACACAAATTAAGAAAATGTTGATTTGGACAACTATACCCCCAAAGGAGAGAAAAATACAATGATTACCAACCCTCAAGTGAATGTTTGAGTTTTTTTAAGAATAACCTCGTAATTTCAAGTATTTAAGGTTGCTAAATAAAAAAATGGAGAAGAAGATTTCAGAGTATTCCTCTAGGGTTTGTGGAAAGTCTCTTCCCACCCTGGCTTAGTAATAGAATTCAGAGTATTTCTCTAGGGTTTAATGATGATCATGACACCCCTTACTGGAAATTTACCTCCAATGGAGTCTACTCTGTCAAAACAGCATATCTTCACCAAAACTACAATAACTCTTCCCCAAACTTATCTGGCAATCGTATCCAATTCCGTTCTATCTCCTTTGAATTTAATTGGAAGAATCTCTGGAAATCTGGCCTCCCTGCTAATCTCCTGCACCTTCTTTGGCGCATTTGCACTAATTCTTTATCTTGTCTAGACAATATACATTATAGAATTCCTTCTGTTAATCCCTCTTGTACCAGATGTAATCTAAATCTAGCTGAAACCCCTCATCACATTTTCCTCCATTGTATTGTGGCTCAGCAGCTTTGGGAGAAAGCCCCCATTTCTACCATTTATAAGCCTAATACTAACACTATTAATATTCAGCAAGTGGATTCTTAGTTGGTTAAAGAAAAAGAAAACTAGGTGCTCCATTCAAAATTGGCATTGGATCCCAGCTATTATTTGGATTCTTTGGATTTCTAGAAATAAGAAATTATTTGATCAACATAACTCTTCTGTAGACCAAATGTATTATCAAGCTGAAGCTCTAGCTGCATTCCTTGTCATTTGCTAACCTCTTAGTTTCATTCAGCTGCTAACAATTGGGTGGAAGTTGAAGTTCAGAAAGGCAACATCTCATGGAAGGCAGGGCCAGTTCACATTAAGCCACAGTTCACTCCAGTGGCGCCTCAAGCTTTAATGGAAGTCTCTGATGCTTTTCCTCTTGCAGTGCTGCCCCCAGTTTTTCTGTCCCATGCGAAAGATCCTGCTTGCAAGGAAGAAAGTTCAGCTCTTGTCTCCTCCTCTGTTCATGGCTCCTCTGGTGATCAAGCTAATGCTGGAAATGTTGTTGCTTCTGATGCAAGAGTTCTCCATGAAGGTGCTGGTGGTGATCTTCCTCCTCTTCCTGATGATGAACTGATGTCAGCTGTGATCCCTTTCATTGATGCTTAGGAGGTTGTCTTCATCTGAGTTGGTGTTCTCTGGTAGTAGTTTGGTCCCTTTGATATCTTTTGAAATCTTGTTAATCTTTTGTTAATCTTTTGAACGATGGTTTGTACTTGGTGGGTTGTATGGTGGTTTGTTTGGTCTTGCATGGTTTTGTTTTGAGGGATAGAGCTACACTCTGGTTGTAGCCTTGGTGTCTTTGGGTTGTGGTGTTAAGTTAGGTGTCTGTTTAGCAAACTTTCAAGTGTATTTTCGCTATGTTTTAATGAAGTTCTCTTTATTCCGCAAAAAAAAAAAAAAAAAAAAAAAAAAAAGTTGGAAGAAAAATATGAGAGGAAGTGGTATAATTTATTGGTCCAATGTACACATATGAAAGGTGTGACAGTTGTAAGTTTCGGTACATCCCCGTGTTCTTTTATTACCGACGACCGCGACCGATGAAACTTTCCCGGGGGTGGATCATACCCCGAGAAATTGTCGGCGTCTCGTCATTTTGCGTACGGATATTTCTCTCACCGTGTTGGTCCCCAGCTGGGAGAAGCGAAATCGGACGGCCTAGTTTCGGCTAAAATTAAGCGCTCTTTGATTATCGTGGGACCCAGTATGTGGCTGTCCAGCTATGGCGATTGCTGACACGTCTCACGGGTGTTAAAGACTTGTGGGGTCAATGGGGTTGGGTCCGCTTAGCTGGTTGATATTTATTGGCTCATCAACCCCTTCTTTGGCAATGGCTCTGATTTCACCACTGGCTCGGACACCGAAAGGCATATTTAGACCAAGTTCCAACAGAGGTGATGCTAATGCATTTAAATTGTGATATACAGATTTTTTAAACTGTTTTTTTATTGTAATTTTAGATAAATTATTTTTATATTTAGATCAAGCTTGAACTTCATTTGCTACCGACAGAAATATAATTTATATGAAATTATTTTTGAATTACAAATGAAATTTTATTTTTCTGTCGTTTAATTAAACACTTTAAACAACACACTCAAATTGCTCCAAGATTGATACATTGTTTCATTTTAGAGAGGCTTTTGATATTAGTTGTTTAGAGTTTTGAAAGTGAAATGTGTAATTAATTTAGTGGTTTTAGCTGTTTAATTTAAAGTATTTCCATAATATTTGGATTGACTTCATTTTACATGAGTATATTAAGAAAATATCGCCATGTCAAATGAGTGTGTTGTTTGAGTGTGTTGTTTAAAGTGGCACATGATGTAATTTCTAAACTTGTCAAATTCTAAAAACTTCATGTAAAATAATAGTATGCAGTAGGACAGATCACGGACCGGATTCGGCGGGATAAGGGGTGTGTTTTCTACGCAATCCAATGACCTCGAGTTGGTCATATTATTACCCAAATCTAACCAAGTAGTCGCCAAACTCAAATCCAATCAACTCTTTCAACTCGGACAAATTCGGACGGATTTAGACGAATTCAAAAGGTTGCAAATAGTTTGGCCTGGGTGAGTGCGGACCATTTGGTCTGGTTTTGCCGAATGTTTTTCTCGACCGTAGGTATTTGTTGGAGAATGTTTAACCCAAACTCGCCACATTCTTTGTCATATACAAATCAAACCTAACTCATCGACTCGTATCCCATTCGGACCGGGTTGAACTAGTTGTTAAATCTAAAAAATCATTTGGTAAAAATATGTCATGACTTATAAATTTTGATTTGTGGGCTGTGTATTTCATGTGACGTAAGGTGGAATGTCCACAGGCGATCCAGACTCACTAACCAAACCACACCACGATTAAGAAGCGACCGGCCGAGAGTATTTTCCTTGTGTACATACCACCACTTCTCTCTCTCCCTCCCTCTCTCTCTCTCTCAATCTCTCTCCGTCATCTCCGGCCACCGGAACCCCCACATTCCGGTCACTCCTCGCCGTCGCCACCGCCGGAACTCCTCTCCGACCTCCTCCACACCGTCGATCTCGCTAGAGATCGAACATTGTCGGTAATGCGCCTGATAGCAGATTGCTCTTCCACGAAGCGATCTGCAAAAAAGAAATTATCCAGTGGTTTGCTTTCATTGCCTTTTATGGTCGAGATTTGAATCGAGTCTCTGGAGATCGCCTTCCGTCAATCAATTCCATATTTAGCAAATTCGGATCTCCAATTCCTCAACACGGTCGCTTTCAATTCCATTGTTGTTCTTCGATTCGGTTTCGATTCGGTTTCGATTCGGTGAATGCATGAGAGGAGGAGGTGAGGAAGATCAGAAGAATAATGTGCAGGTTTGAGAAACGAGAGAGGAGAGAAAAGGAGAGGATTATTAGGAATTGGGTGGTGGAGATGGGGATGAAGACGTTGGGAGAGTGCAAAATCGATAAGCTGAAGAGCTCTGTGGCTTCTTCTCGGCCTAGAATGAAGCTGTGGATGATTAGAGCAACGACTTCGATTCTGTTGTGGACTTGTTTGGTTCAGCTCACAACATTGGGGGATTTGTGGGGACCTAGGGTTTTGAAAGGCTTGCCTTCCTGTTTCTCTAGTGATTTTGCTTCTGCTCTTGATTTGAAGCAGCCTAGAATGCTACTCCCACCCAAGAGTGAGTCCCTGAAATTTAACAAATTTATGTGGATTTATTATGCTGTTTGTTTGGTCATTTTAGAGAAACAATGGGTAGTAGTTGGTTTTTTGGAATTCATAATCCTCACTCAATTTCATTGTCTACTTATTTTTTTTTTTCAATTTATTGTGGTGATCGAAATTGAGGGTCAATTGATTTTGATTCCTACCCTACTCAAATTTTCTTGTTCTGATCCTGTAATTATATTATTAGGAAGCAAGAGCAAGTTGCTTAATTTGCTGACATAATATTGACAGAATTGAGGATTTATGTGGATTTATTCTGCTGTTTGTTTTGTAATTTTAGAGAAACAATGGGTAGTTGGTCTTTCACAATTCATAATCCTCACTCAATTTCATGTCTACTTATTTTTTTCCCAATTGGTGTGGTGATTTAATTTGAGGGTCAGTTGATTCCTATCTTGTTGTAATCCTGTAAGTTTACTGATTGGGAGCCAGAGCAAGTTGCTTAATTTGCTGACATAGGGGCTGTTTGGATGAGCTGATATAAATGAGAGGTTGAGCTTAAAAGCTCATTTAATCTGTAGTGTTTGGATGTAGTAGATTGTTGTAGATTATTGGTAAAAAAGTAATTTTTTTTGAGATAGCAAGATTCGAACTCAAGACCTCATGCAAAAATATCAAACACTCTACCACTAAGCTAACACACAATTACATAGAAATTGTCATAAATTAATCTAAAAAGGTCCGGAATTCCCAAAAAAAATCCGGATTTCTACCCAAAAAACCGGAATTCCGGCCGAAAATCTGGAAATCCGGATTTCAAGCCGGAATTCCGGGATTTTGTGCAGAAATCCGGATTTTTTTTATTAGTTTAGAGAGGTTTGACAATTTTTTCGAATTTTTGACTTTTCCTTTCCTCTCTACTTCCTCTCATCCAAACAAGCCCATAATGTTGACAGAATTGGGGATTTTTTGAGTTTCAGAAGAAGCTGGTTTTGCTTATGTTTGCAGTAGCTCCATGTTTGTAGGACTACAGCATAATACTCTTCTATAGCTTTTTCTGAATTGGCCACTTCTCACTTTTTTTTTTGTAGGAGTTTACAAGAACAATGGCTACCTGATGGTTTCGTGTAATGGAGGGCTAAATCAGATGAGGGCAGCGGTGAGTAGTTTATCCACAACTTCAAGACTACCCCGTTAATAATTTCTGCTCTTTAAGGGCAACTGATTCGTTTTATCACCGCGTTTAAATAATTTTGTCTCTTCACTGGTTGTACAGATATGTGACATGGTAGCGATTGCTAGATACTTAAATGTGACACTCATTGTTCCTGAGTTAGATAAAGCTTCTTTCTGGGCCGATCCTAGGTAATCGAAGAATTTCCTTGTGCAGTTAAATATGGAGTAGTGATTTGAGTTACTGGGGTTTAACAATTCATGTTTGTGATGATGACAGTGAGTTCCAGGACATATTTGATATTGATCACTTCATTTCATCCTTGAGAGATGAGGTTCGCATATTGAAAGAGCTGCCTCCCAGACTCAAGAAGAGAGTAGAGCTAGGAATGAGTTATTCCATGGCACCTGTCAGTTGGTCCGACCTTTCTTACTACCGCGATCAGGTTGGTGTTATATTCCTGGGTTTCTTTAGTTCATGTCTTCCCAATTTGTGGGAGTCTCTTAGGCTGATACTACTATTTCAATTGTTGCAAGCAGATTCTTCCTCTTGTACAGAAGTACAAAGTTGTGCATCTAAATAGAACTGATGCTCGGCTCGCCAATAACGGTCAGCCAACAGATATTCAGAAACTGCGGTGCCGTGTAAATTACAATGCTCTTCGATTCACACCTCAGATAGAAGAATTGGGTACCAGGGTTATAAATCTTCTGAGGAAAAATGGTCCTTTCTTAGTACTTCATCTCAGGTATGAAATGGACATGCTAGCGTTTTCTGGGTGTACTCAGGGCTGCAACACTGAGGAGGTAGAGGAGTTGACAAGAATGAGGTGAGTTTTTCTTATCATTCTTTCTACTTGATCGTGGGAAAATTTAGGCATTTTCTCTAATTAAAATTGTGATTGCAGATATGCATATCCGTGGTGGAAAGAGAAAATTATAAATTCTGATTTGAAGAGGAAGGATGGATTATGTCCTTTGACACCAGAGGAGACGGCACTTACTCTGAAGGCACTTGACATTGATCATAATATGCAGATTTACATTGCAGCCGGAGAGATATATGGTGGACAAAGGAGAATGGCTAATCTGGCGGAAGCTTTTCCCAATTTGGTAAGTTCATGAAAGCAACACAGGACTACACTACCATGATCTTGAGACAAAATTTTATTGTTTCCTTATATTTGATTTTCGACATTCTGTAGGTGAGGAAGGAAACACTTCTTGAACCATCAGACCTTAGTTTCTTCCAAAACCACTCGTCACAGATGGCGGCATTGGATTATCTTGTCGCTCTGAAAAGTGACATTTTTGTTCCAACATATGACGGGAACATGGCCAAGGTTGTGGAAGGCCATCGGAGGTACTTTCTTGTTCCTGTTGTTCTTAGTTTCTTGTTGTCAGTTGATTAGAATATGAAGTTGATCGTTCTCTTACCATCTTGTTTGGGCGAATAGGAAGCCGTAATTAGAATTTGGACCTTTCTTATCTATACATACATTTTTTCTGCAACCCAATTCACAAGTATATAGTAAAATCGTCTTAACTTCAAATCTATTATTTCTACTAACTCATTCTGAGCATATGATTGAAATTTTGTTCTGTGTTACAATGCTTTTCAGGCAACTTGGATTCAAGAAGACGATTTTATTGGACAGAAGGCTTCTAGTTGATCTGATTGACCAATATACAGGTGGATCACTAAACTGGGATGAATTCTCGTCTGCTGTAAAGAAAGCCCATGAAAACCGCATGGGAAACCCTGTTAAAAGATCAGTGATCCCTGATAGACCGAAAGAGGAGGATTATTTCTATTCCAACCCTGAAGAGTGCTTGCAACCGCCGACAGAACTATTGAGTGCAATTTGATTCATTCAGAGGTCGGTTCCATTTCTTGAGTACTTCCTGATTTATCAGCATCATTGACTATTTGAACATTATACGAAAATCTTCACGAAAGGGGTTTCATTTGATGGATGCCCCAGAGGATGTTGCTAAGAGACACCAAATCTTGTTGAAGACCAATCTTGGGGGTGATACAATTAGACAAAAGCCGAGAGCGTGCTGCTAAGCCTAAATTAATACTACTACTACTACTATTATCTTCTTTATATGCTTCAAGCAATATCCAATTCTTGTATAGAAGCTTCCCCGCCATTGCAGGGTGATATGAGAACTCAAACTGCATTGTGTACACAGAGAGGGTTGCGAATATAGTTTCTACCTATTGCCGATACAGTCCTCATTTTTTTTTTCTCTTTTTTTTTGTTTTTCTGTGAGTTTTCCGTTTACTTGACGATACAATGAATAGGTTTTTGTAGCGTTTTCGCCCCACCATTGAACTTGACAGTGTAAGCCCTGGGAGATGAGAAAAAAAGGATGTTTATGTTATGGGAAAGGAAACCTGGGGGATGAGAATGTTGATGATACACACAAACACTGTACTTTATTTGGCTTACCTACCATTGATTAATACAGTTGGAAGCATATTTATATAGCAATTGGCTTTTGTGATATGTTTACATCATGCATCAAAAGTAGGGGTTTCAATTAGATCTGTTTTTCTCGAAAGATTTCATTGACTTGTAGTTGTGTGTGTTACTTATTGCTGCGTGAGCTGTGTTATGTGTAGAATATGCCATTGGCTTTGCCAATTACTCCTATGAAGAAGGGAAAAAAACCCTAATATCCTCTCAATCATTCATTTGATTCTTTCAAGAGAAAGTGGTCCACTTTCAATGAATGTGCCAATTGTTTGCTCACATGTGTGACAATTTTGGGTTATGGTATGGGTCACATCATGTTTAATATTTTTTGGAAGCCTTGCCCCATTTTTTATGGAAGAGAATGATTGCGTCGGTGGTGGTGGTGCCGTGGTGGTGTTGGTGGTGCTGGCTAGACTCTTGAAGAGATAATATTGTTTGTATGTTGGAGCCATACGATGCAATCATGAGGGTAATCCTTTCACCATGGTTGTGTTTTCTAGCTAATTTGAAAATACCGATGCCCATGTTGAAGAGTTAATCCCAATATTTTCTACTCCTTACATGAAAATGCTGGAAGTTTAATGTCGCAACTCAGAAGTGTCAAATTGAATGTAGATTTAGTGTCATTTATCCTATTATTTATAGAAACTTCCAGTGAGCTCTCTGCAACCTTCAAGGCTTTGAGAAGAGTTGGCTACCATAACGCGACCTCTACATTTGCCACGATAATGAAGAGAACAACATTTTTACTGTCGTGTGACACTACTTATTCGGCTGGTTCAATACTTTCAAAGTTTGATAGTACAAGACAGGTTGTGAAATCTCAGAGGACCCAGTGAGTTATTTGCTACTTGCAAATCACACAGCATCACAACAAAAAATAGGACCACATTGCATTTTGTGGCGCTCTATAGTGAGTAGAGCTACTAGTTAGAGCATCTCCAATGGAGATCTCATTTCTAATGCTAAATTTGGGACATGAATAGTGAATTTGAGCATTTATAGCATTTCATGCTCCAATGTATATGTGACATGCAATTCTATTTCAAATGCTATTTCAAATTAAAAACTAATTTGTTATCCTAAACTACCAATTATATACTCCATCAACTATCATAATAACCAAACCTCTTTTCCAATGTAATCACATTTTATGCCGACGTTAATAATCATCGCGACATAACGTTAATATGAATTAAAACTAATTTTTTATTCTAAATTACCAATTATATACTCCATCAACTACCATAATAACCAAACCTCTTTTACAATGTAATCAAATTTTATACCAACGTTTATAAGTATCGCGACATGAAGTCAATATGATAGTTCAATGTGGTCAAAATGACAAATATGTAAATAAATATCAAGAGATCAATGGATAGAATAATTGTTCTATCTTTAGCACAATCCTATAGTTTGTCTCAAATTTGAAACCAAGTATAGCACAATGCTATATTTTTTAGAATTGCCACAACTTTTGACACCCCATTGGAGCACTCCAATGCTATAATTATAGAATTAGAACAACTTTTAGCACTCCATTGGAGATGCTCTTAGCCAGTGAGACGATTTGTCTAATTCTCTTTTAACTGGTAGTGCCGATGAAACTACTGGTGGTTCAGGCCCGAAGGGTATGATAGTTTAAGAGCACAATGCAGACATACCTGGATTCTAGGGTATATATTTTAGTTGCCTCTAGTTATATTCTTAGCCCTGAAAATGAGAACTCAAAGAGTGTAGACCGAAATATCTGGTGATGGCACAGAGTACGTGTCTGGAACCAATTGGAACCAAATATTTCATATCGGGATTGGATTTTGTACTGGAGACTTAAATGTTGGAGACCGACAATGCTGAAACAATTGTCTCAAAAATAAATTTGCACATGTTTTGTACTGAGAAGACTACAAAATTTCACAACCTTGAATCAATAATCCATTTTACTTGTACTTGATCTCCGGGACTTGCATACTGAACTTGGGTAAGTTTCAGAGATTATGAACCCTTTCACCAGACAAACATAGTTATATCTTATATGTTTTCATAATTTTGAATAGGGTAAAAGAGAGTTTCATCCCCTCAGGTCAGACGGAAAAACACTTTCATCCCTTCCAGTTTGAGAAATGACACTTCTATTGTTTTTGTGCCAAACCTCAGGACACTTGCACCTATAATTGTGTCATTCAATACTCTTAATACAGAAAACTTGTCCCCAAAAATGCTATCAGTGATGGATTCCACCCCCGGCATAACAACCTCACAATTTGGGAGTGTAGATGCCTAGATGGTATGAAATTTGGCATAGTGAGTAAACGTAACATTTCCAAACTGGAAGGGGTGACCGTTTCTTTGCACCAAATTTGAAAGGTGTGATAGTGTCTTTTACCCTTTTGAATAGTGCATAAACTGGAAAAAAAAAATAGTGCATAAACAAGTTTATAGTGACAGAAACTAGGCACTTACATTTCTGCTACTTATAATACACAGTAACTCACTATCTTTGTGTCGCATTTTGCTTTAAATAAATCACCAATGAATAGTCGTGATGTTGTCATAACCCTGATGAACTCAAAAGGCTGCCGTTAATTGACAAATAAATGAATAATGGTAGAATTAAGAGCCAAGGCAATAAAAGAATTTGTGTTGTTTAAGGCAAGATTACACCCATTTTAGATAATGCACAGCGAACTATGATCGGCAGCGGGCGGATGTAGGGGCTATAGCCCCCACTCAACTTCCTTAAATTGCAATTTTTCCCTACATTTTGTCAAATAAATTTAGTTTAGCCCCCACTAAAATTTAACAAAGACTTTTATTATTTATGATTATTTATCAAAATATTATATTTTCACATTTTTAGTCCCCATTGTGTCAAAATCCTGGATCCGGCCCCTGATGATCGGTGAGTTTGTTGATAGCCTTGATGTTCTAAATTTTTTCATACAGTTTGGTTTCTTCCAATCTCCCATAAAAAAATGGCACTGAATTTAGAACCATCATCAACTTTTTTGGTTTCTTGTTTACTTACATAGACTTGTCTTACCAAAAAGAAACTAGTGATATGTATTCATAACAGGCACACCAAGGAAGTGACTCACAACCATGCATTTAAGATTTGTTTAGCTTGTTCATGAACATGGATCTCACAGATTTTACATGAATAATACAAGTTGTTAATTATGTGAATCATATGCCTAATTACTGTAATGGAACATTATCAATCTATAAATGATTTTGACTACATTAAGCTGTGATTGTGATCATGGAATACATGTGTAAATCTGAACTCGAATCTCAAGACCACCACAGTATATAAACGTGTCACTCAAGTGATTTTAAATGATCCACAGATATATGTTGTGGTTTATAGAAATCTCAAAATTAACATTTAATAAGTTTGAAAAGCTCAGCCATTGCTTTGGGTGCACACAACATTTGATGTAAAGGTGCGTTCGTACAGATTTAAACATAAATAATCAAACTACTTTGAGTATTAAGCAATTGATTGTTAAGCAATCCCAATGCACAAACCTTGTTTGCATCAAGGCAGGTGATTGAGTCGAATGCCTAGACTGTTGGTATATATATCTGGTCAGATTCCAACTTTTTCTAAACAAAATTGTGTTATTCAACAAAACGAAGCAATCACAATTACATGCAGGAGCACTAGAGATGATATAATATGAACCATATTAGGATGGATGGATTAACTTTAGAGATAGTCGTAAACTTGGATTTGTGGAAATAAAACAAATCAATATCATTAAGATGGATGGATTAACCAGGACGGAAATGGTGCTCGATTAGTTAAAATAAAATTTGGATGAGATGGATAAAGTTAGTGGAGGGACTCACACGGAAGTGGTGAAATAGGCTATCCAGTCTCTTTTTATATTTTGGGACGACAAAGATGAGCAATTTTTCTCTCTAAGATTGACTGTTTGGAAGACATGTAGGCTGTTTGGGATGCGTAATATTTTAGTGATAGTTTAGTCTCCATACTCCATAGTAGATTGTTCTATAAATATAAGAAATTCTTATTGCTCCTAGGATTTGTGGTATGAAAGGCTAGATATTATTTATGCAAACTCCCAATGATCTCTCTGCAACTCTTCAAGGCTTTTGAGTAGAGTTGGCCACCATAACACAGCCTTCACACACTGTAATGAAAGAGAACAACATTAGGTGGGGTGAAACTCGTCAGTGAGACACTAGTTATTTGGCCCCTTCAATACTTTCAAAGTTTGATCCACGACAAAGGTCGCGAAATCTCAGGGGAACCATGTGTTAATGCTATTTGCAAATCACACAGCATGGCAACAAAAAGTATGGACCACTAGCAGTTTGTGGCGCTCTATAGTGAGCAGCTACGAGCCAGGGGAGATTTGTACAATTCAATCCAACTGTGGTGTTGATGTCAGAAGATGCCTATCCATGGATCCATTTTGATGAAACTGGTAATGATGAAGGCCTGAAGGGTATCTGGTGATATTTAGCCCTGCAATTGAAACCCAGAGAATGTAGATTAAAGTATTTGGTCACGGCAGCAATTGCTTGTTAGAAACTTTTCTTTTGGTAATTGGAAGAGAGATTTCGTATCAATATTGAATTTTGAACGCGAGACTCAGATGTTTGAGACTGACAACAAGTCTGTGCTGAAACAACCGATGCTGGAAAAATAAATGCACGTGAAATGAAATGAGAAGACGACATAAAATTTAAGGAGTTTTGATACGGGTCGCGTATCATTATTATCTAGTTATTAGTTTGGTAGTTATATAATTATTTATCCGGACTTGGCCCGTAGGTCTAGGATTAGGTTTATGGTTCAGCATTTCATCTATTTTAGCTATGTAGTCTTTCAATATTAATCAATCAAGAAAGAATTAAAAGTGTTCAGTGTTTTATTTTCGTGTGTGCGGTTAAAAACCCTCGTGTGCGTGTGCCCGATCGTTATCAGGGATAACAATTGGTGTTTTCATTGAGAGCGGCAGTCAGATCTTTCTCTGTGTCGCTCGTTCTTGGACTCCATGGATGAACCTTTCACCCTAGAGGGTTTCTTGAACCTCCTCAACAACCCCATCAATGACAAATGTGCAGAATTATCAGCTGCGCGGTACAGAGCATACGAGCAAGAACTCGCAGCAACCCCGGAAGGACATCAACCACCACCGTGGGTGCCGCCGCCATCCCAAGAACAACAACGTCAAAACAAACCCAGGGCATATGAGCAAGAAACTGCGGCCGTCACAGCGAATCAACCAGACCCACTGCCGCTGCCGCCTCACAATACGGACGGAAAACCCACGACGACCTCGCCAAAACCGCAAGAACACTAACCGGTACGTGTTCCCGATCGCACAACCACTCCACCAACGCCGATCTCCCAATCGAAGCCCTTCACGTCGATCCAGCACCAGCCGGAGCTAATAGCCTCCTCCTCCGATCACACCTCCATCACAACCAGCCTTCAATCGGATGGCCATCAACGGCCACCTACAAAGCAGAACCCACCAAGAGCCACGACGGATTTCCAGCCACCGTCTGAGGCCTCCGCGGTTTCCATCATCTCCAAACGCAACCCCTTCCGTCGTCTTCAATGCCGATCGAGCAAGCCCAGCCCTCCGACGGTATTGATCTTAAATTTTGGGCCAAGTCAGCTTATGCCATTGAGTTTAAAATTTCAATGTGGGCTGCAAAATCCAGTTGAACTCAAGACTTTAAAGAGGCCTTATGTTTTATTTGGGTTTGTTGGGCATAAAATAATTGGGCTTAGTGCTCATTTGGGACTACAATGGCAGTTTCTCAAATTTGTTCGACGTCAATTTAATCCGGGCAAGACTATGGGCAATTTTTCAACACCCAGCTTGAGGACAATGTGGTTTTCAAGCGTGGAGGAGTTGATACGGGTCTAGGGCTTAGTAGTTATTTAATTATTGGTTTAGTAGACTATGGGCTTAGTAGACTATGGGCAATTTTTCAACACCCAGCTTGAGGACAATAGTTATTGGTTTAGTAGTTATTTAATTGTTTATCCGGACTTGTCCCGTAGGTCTAGGGTTAGGTTTAGGGTTCAACATTTCATCTATTTAAGCTATGTAGTATTTCAATATTAATCAATCAAGAAAGAATTACAAGTGTTTAGTGTTTTATTTTCGTGTGTGGGTTAAAAACTCTCGTGTGTGTGTGCCCGATCGTTAGCAGGGGTAACAAGTTTTGAACTAATGAATCCATTTAGAGCCTTTTTGGTTTCAACTTAAAATTTCAAGAGTCGGATGAATAATTCGGGGTAAATAAGCTGGCTGAAATTATACTATGAAAACTTATTTGCGTATCCTGAAAATATGAGTCAAAATTTATGTGCATTTGACAACACTTGTAGCATTTAATACCAACGTTTTTTTTTTAAACTTATGATACGTCTATGATTTTATGTGTATGCACAAATTAATAATTCACAAATTAAAAAGAGAGTAGAGTATGGTATTTCAGAAACTATACCTAAAACATCTATATAATCTAATCTATATTAGCCAACGAGATTAAATTTTTAGCAGATTTTAATCGCAAATGAAACATGCACTTAGTCAAAACCTAACTTGTCTCAAAAGTCGGAGACTAATAAAAAGCATAACACCAATTACAAAACCTTATCAACATAGTAGTCCTAAAAAGCAACTGTATAGATGCATGCATAAAAATAATTAAGGTACATATGACAATGGACAAACAAAGCAGTCGAATTATAGGGGAGTTCTATGAAGAAAGCAATCTGATGTGCTCTGTATGACATGGAGGCAACATTTGGTTTGTGGAGACAAAAGATACACAATCGCAGAATATGTACATAATACCCAAAATAATTTTCATTCGAGAGAAAATTTGTTTTTCTCTCGCGTTTCAAAATTTTTAAAAGCGAAAGAGTAGGACGCTTAGATGAATATGTAAAGACTTGCAGCTTCCACGGAAAATTATAAAAAGTTACTATTTGAGCTCATCACATACAATGATTTTGAAAATGTAAGTCAACAAATTCAACCAGCCGCCCTGGAGATCCTAAATCTACTTGTACAATTTAGTTTCTTCCAATCTCCCACTCTCTATGTATATATTACAATTTCATTGGAGAAATTGGCGTTGAAGAGAATCTTTGATTTGTTCAGTTCCTTCTTGACCTACCTGATCTCAATTTGGCCACAAAAAAGAAACTAGTGATTTATATCCATAACAGTCACCAATAGAATGGATTTGAGCCATGCATTTAGGATTGATTAGCTTGTTCATGAGCATAGTTAACCTCACAAGTTTGACATGAAATCTAAAACACGTGATTTGTGATATGTATACGACTACACCTTAATGTAGATGTAGCATTATTAATCCATTACTGGGTTTGACTACATTTACTACATTAAGCTGGGATTGATATGTTTTGAACTCAAACTCAAATCCCAAGACAGCTAAACCCGTTTCAATCCTCAAGTAATTTTGAATGATCCAATGAACAAAATTAAATGTTCAACCATTGCTTTCAGAACACATCACTGCGATGGAGAGGTGCATTAAATTTATACTATTGCATATAGCAACGACAGTCAGGAATATTTAAAGATAATTAATCAAACTACTTTCGGTACATAGCTTTCGCAATACATCACCTTGATGAAAAGGCGCATCGAATATAGAAATAACCGGATTTATCCAAGAAGTCTATTATAAAAAAGATTCAGTCTAGACAGTTCACAGTTCTTTTTTGTTGAAAGAGTCATAGAACATGCAAGCTACAAAAGGGACAAACGAGTCCTCGCGGAGGAACCACACCAACCCGAAAAAAACAAACACCAACACAAAGATAACACCTACCACTCCGTCTCTGCTTTTTCTACCCGAATTGACTTTTTGACTCGTATCTGGGTCACTTTGACCGGGTGATTTGGATAGTAAAATAATACGATATTTTGATAATTTTTCACCTTATTATAGAGAAACTTTTACTCTACAACACCATGAAAAAATTATTGAAAAACTGCATTGGTTTACTATTCAAATCAACGGGTCAAAATGACCAAGTGAATAGTGGCAAAAGTCAAATTGGGTAGAAAGAGCAGAGACAGAGTGGTAGCAACGAGGCGGAACACTTGCCGACTACAAGTCTGAAAGCTAGAAAAATAAAACAATCCCTACAACACTACTACAACAAGACAACTACAACTATAATAAACCAAAGCTATTACACGGGGTGATTATCAAGGAGAGAACATTTGCCTGCCTTGTGCGCGACCGCTACCATTTGCCGATGAACCTTCGAAATCCAGCAGAAAGAAAGATGCTTCAGGGCGTTGCTAATTCTACCAATAACTGGCTCATCCTGAAAGGGAGGACTAGAATCGTCCTGGAGAAGAGACAAGACAGCAACACAATCAGTATAAATGTTGATAGACAAAATGTTATGGTGAATAGGAAAATTAATAGCACGCTCGACAGAAAGAAGCTTCGCTTTTTGGGTGGTGGCGGCGATGCATTTCTTTCCAATAATCCAAGGATTCCCGTTTGCTCCCACAATGTGTAGACCAATGCTTGAGTAGAAGGAATTAAGATTCCACGCTTCGTCGACAAAAGTGTCCTTTGGGAGAGTTCTTTTGAGTCCCATTAGAGCTGTCCATGATCACAAGCGAGCTGGGACCTTGAGGATGAACGCTAGGGGGGCTAAGGTGACAAGAGTAACTTTGAGTGAGGAGCATCCACTCATTCTCCATAGTAGCCCGAATAGCGTCGATGGATAAGTCCTTATTTTCGAAAACAAAGCCACATCTACCTCTCTAGATGCTCCAAAGCGTTTGGACAGCCCTAAGGTTCTTTGAAAGGATGATAGTCCAGAGATTGTCCTCAAAATGGTTACCATTAATCGGCGAGAAAACCCCCGAATTCCAGAGGGGAGAGACAACACGACACTCAAAGAAGAGGTGCCTAAGCGTTTCCTCCTGGTTGTTGCACAAAGGGCAAGTGGTTGGATTCATGCCAAGTCTGCGACCAAGAAGATGTCTTGGAGAGTTTCTGATGAGCGCATTTCCAAAAAAGAGCTTTTCATTTTTATGGGGTCTCCAGACCCCAGATCTTACCCCAGTTTCCTGAGGGCAAGTTGGCCCCTTGATCTGGGAGAATGAATCCTGTTGGATACAGAGGATGAGAAGTGGCATCATTGAGGAAGTTATATTCTGATTTCGTAGAATAACTTCCTGATCTTGTGAACGGCCATATCATCTTGTCGCTTTCCGGGATATCGGGGAGCTGAATAGCGATGACTCTGAAAGCAAAGAAATCCGAGAGATATGTCCTTCTGATAGTGTCCTTCCAACATTGTTTGTTGTCACTAACTTCAATCCATTCGTTGACCATGTCCTCTGCATTGAGAAAGGAGTGGCCAATCATCGTGAAAAAGGGTCCGCAAGCCCTGGAATCCATCTGTCATTGGAGATGCTGACGCTGTTGCCGCTACCGATATGCCATCTATAGCCTTTTTAATGAGATCTCTGCTATGAATGATGCTTTTTTAATGAGATCTCTTCTCTCGGCGGTCTTGGTCTCTAGCTTGTGGAGTCGGGTTTTGATTTGGTGGATTGGCGATTGGATTTTATCATTTGAGTCATCATCTTCACTGCTTGAGAGCCAATCGACCACCTCCAAAACCCAGCGACAACCCGCCTCTCTCTTCTCTCTCGGATCACTAGCAATTTCCAGCAAACCCACCAAGAACACACCGTCGCCCCTCCCTCTTGCTCGTTTGCCTGTCGAACCTGTCCAGGACCATTGGAAACCCACAACGATGACCTCCCGTGACCGTCGTGAGGAGAAGATCGAGAGGAGTAGGCGTCCTGAAACCACCGGTCCTTCCAACTCACTGGCTTCGAACAGAGATGGTGGTGGAGAAGAAAGTGTTGGGTTTTAACGTAGGTAACGCAGCGGAATAACAAAAATTAATCCTACTTCAAAGCCCACCACGGATCGTCAGGAGGAGACATCATAACATGATAAAAGACATAGTATTGTGTACCTTTTGATTTGTGAGATCACACGAAGAATGATGTCCTTGTCTCTACGGTTGATCCACGTCTAGAGGTGAGATCTAGATTCTTCCTTCAAACAAGTTCTAGCTTGAACCCGGAGGAAGATGGAAGAAGAATCAAAGCAACGAGGACAAGAGGAGGTTCGGCCTCCTCTTGGTGCCGACGGGAAGGGGATGACGGGGCCTAGGGGTATTCGGCCTCTAGGTCTTGTCTTGCTATCTCTTTTGCTCTCTCCCAATCCTTTTGTTATGTTTAATAACAATTCACTTAGTGGGAAGGAAGCTAGAGCCTCCTTTATGTACTCCAACTCCTTGTTGTTTCCATAAAGGTGTTTCCTAATTCTACATGAACTAGAATTATTCTCTTCCTTGCATATTAGTCCTACTAAGTTTGCAAGGTGTTGCAAAATGATCCTTCAATTAATTAATTAATATTAATGATTCCCAAATCTAGCTCTACTCTATTTGACGTGTGACCCCATAGGTTTCTATCTAGTTGGTAGTAACTCTTACTAACATGGAGCGGTGTCTAGCAACACATCCATGCCACCCAACTAATAGAAATAGTCAGTGATCTCGACAAACCTCTTGTGCCCAATATATTATATTGCACTTTCACTTTTGTCTCCATACCCGGATTTGACACGAGACATAAATATTCACACTCGTATATCCAATCCGTAGTTCCTCGATCCTGGGAATATGCTTATGCTAGCAAATAACATCAATATCTCCATATTGATTTATCTGAGTCTGGCAAGACATTCAATAGCCTCATCCCTCGAGTGGTCGTGGATATTTACCCCCATTATGTGGGAGGGAAAAATCCTATCTACATCAATACGATCTCTAAGCTTGCTTCCTATCATGCCCCATAGCTATCTTTATGATTACCCAGTTACGGTGTAACGTTTGATAACATCAAAGCACAATATTCCACAACTAGAGTATCTAGTGACTTCAAGTCTAAGGATTGCAATTATATTAGCACTACGAGAAGCGATTGTGACTTGACATAATCTAATGTATCCTTCTCGTTGTGGGTCAATCCAGTATGCCATTACTCCTAATGCATACCCATGTGTTAGACTTGATATCTCCATATCAATCTACCCACATACTAGTCTATATTTGATCGTCCTATTAATCAATATAGTGGACTAGGGATATTTAAGATAAACAACACATTGTATCTAAGGACTTTATTATATTAAATATCACAATATATAATAAATGAATATTCTAGCCAAAACAGTGTTCATACTAAATATAAGATTGCCTCTAGGGCATCTATTCCAACAGTCTCCCACTTGCACTAGAGCCAATCTGGCGCATCTCGTATGCCTATAAATCTGGCGTGCCCTTCATTCTTTCACTGCGCAAGAGGTTTTGTGAGTGGATCTGAAACATTGTCATCCGTTGGAATCTTGCACATCTTCACATTCTCCTCCACGATTCGATCGTAGAGCCTTAATACTATTGCCAAGTTGCTTCTCTACTTCATTCTTGAATTCCTTGAACAATTCAAAGGATTCAGATTTGGCCTTCATAAGGTATACAAATCCATATCTACTGAAATCACCAGTAAATGGATGAAGTAGGTGTAACCACCTCTGGCAGGCGTGGGGAATGGTCCGCATACGTCGGTATGTATGAGTGCCAATAACTCACTAGTCCTTTCACCTTTCTTATTGAAAGGGGACTTTGTCATTTTTCCTAATAAACAAGATTCACATGTCTCATATGATTCCAAATCAAATGAGTCTAGAAGTCTATCCTTATGGAGTCTAGATATGTGTTACTCGTTTATATGGCCTAAACGACGGTGCCATAGATATGTAGGATTTAAATCATTAGTTTTAATCCTCTTAGTATTTATGTTATATATTGGACTATTTAGATCAAGGATATACAATCCATTAGGCAAATGCGCACTACAATAGTGCATACCATCAAAATAAATGGAGCAACACTTGTCCTTTATTGAAATAGAAAAACCCTTCTCGTCCAAACAAGAAATGGAAATAATGTTTCTGCTCATAGCAGGCACATAAAAGCAATTGTCTAATTCTAAAATAAGTCCAGAAGGCAAAGATAGCTCATAAACGCCTACAGCTAATGCAGCAACTCTTGCTCCATTCCCGACGTGTAGGTCTATCTCCCCTTTACCCAATCTTCTACTTCTTTTCAAATCCTGCACATTACGACAAATGTGAGAACTACATCCGGTATTCAATACCCAAGATGAAGAAATAGAAAGATTGACGTCTATAACATAAATACCTGGTGGTGGTGGAATCACTATTCCAAGCTTCTTATCCTCCATATATTTAGGACAATTCCTCCTCCAGTGACCTGACTGGCTGCAGTAGTGACACTCACCCTTAGCCACGCCTCCACTAGGATTTAGGGCTTCCTTGGATTTGCAACTTTCTTGCGCTTTCCTTTTGAAGTACAGGCAACTGACTTGCCCTTCTTCTTATGCACCATCATTATGGCTTTGCCCTTGCCTTTGTTGACGCTCTGTTCCGCTTTCTTTAGCATGTTCAATAAGTCAGGCAGAGTCTTACTGATCTCATTCATATTATAGTTCATGATGAACTGATTATAACTGTCAGGCAACGATTGCAAGACAAGATCAATAGCCAAATCTTGGACCAA
Organism: Linanthus parryae; assembly: GCA_023055425.1. Taxonomy (NCBI): domain Eukaryota; kingdom Viridiplantae; phylum Streptophyta; class Magnoliopsida; order Ericales; family Polemoniaceae; genus Linanthus; species Linanthus parryae. The sequence goes on along the minus strand of JALGPY010000004.1, from coordinate 117,448,369 downwards.
TGGGAATCCCAGTCTCTCAAGGTTCTCTATGTACCCGATCATTCGGAGCACGTGAGGCCCTACTGGATTCCCTCTGCAAGACTACTCTTGAATAATGCTTTAGACACCTCATAGCGCTCATTCCTAGCCTGTTCCTGAAACAATTGTTTCAAGTGTATGATCATATCATAGGCTTCCATATTCTCATGCTGCTTCTGAAGCTCAGGAGTCATGGTACAAAGCATGAGGCAAGTCACGTCATTAGAATCATCAATATGTTTCTGACGTGCCCTCACTTCCGCTAGAAGAGACTCGTCTTGTGGTGGTTCTGGAATTTGAGTGTCCAAGACGTACAGCTTCTTTTCTTGCTTAAGGACAATCCTTAAGTTTCTGTACCAGTCAAGGAAATTTGTTCCAGACAGTTTATCCTTCTCAATGACAGATCGTAGGGATGAAGTCGATGCGTTGTTGTTTGCCATTTGGAATTCTACAAAACGAGAAATGTACAATTTTAGTATTTTGAACAATTTAACTATATTCAATAACGGCTAGATCATCAAATATAGCTCCCACTATTTTTCTCAGATTAATAGCCCTCACCATTAATGCGAAAAATATCATCATATTTTCTAGTGGGTCCAAGATCCCTTTTTCACTTCTTCTTGAACTTGCTTTGGCAAGTCACCCAAGAATAGGTTATTTAGGTAGGAACCATTCCAATTGCATCCCATGCAACTCTTGGTCCAATTAGGTGAATAACTCTTTATTCTTTATCCCATGGATAACCCCTAATTGTCATGCCTCTAGGCTCATCAATCCAATTGATTCTTGCCCAGTTGCGCCCAACCTCTTGCTTCAACATACACACATTACTAGCTTGTGTCGTCCGCAACACACCATGGTAAATTAAAATCGCCTTGCTTTGGCAAGCCCAAATTTTAATAAACCCTGATCATGAACGGTGTTTTGGCAAGAGAAGGCAAAACGCAATATTTAATTGAGGGATTTTCTTTCTTAATTTGTTTGGTCGATCTTATCAACATGGTCTACTTATTTGTATTGGGAAATCCACAATAAAAAACCAACCTTGTTTATTATTGTCTTGTTATCGTTTTTGCTAGTATCGCCATACACACAAAAATTAAATAACAAAGCATGAATAATAAACATCCACAAAATAAAAGAAACGTGGCATGGATATGGCCCCTAGAATAATGATATTATCAAGTCAATGATAATATCCAATTGCCCTAAAGTGCTGAGCTCATCTCCATGTGCTCCACCATAGCTGCGCGCCTAGGGGGTGTCTTCTTTGTCTCTTGCTCATTTGGTTCTCCGGTCTTCTTCTCCATGCTCTTGGCTATCATCTAAATATTTCTAATTCTAGACTAACATCTAGAATAAATAAATAACAAAAGCCCCACATGTCGAGGAGAAAAAGACGACTCGCAGGCCGTAAAACCTAATTAATTATTACATTAATTTGATCAGCTCACAGGCCGTAAACCAAACCACAAAGCAATAAACATCCACAATCCTAGGCCATATCCATCCACCATGCAACAAAGCACATAATACAGTTAAAACCATTTTTAACGCACTTTTTCAATTTTAATTATATTGGGTAATTAGGGTTACAATAGTCCAAGGGGTTCAAGCCAACAAGGGGCCCGAACCCCTAGGACCGCCGCCGCCACAAGGCCCGGCCCAAGGCCGGCCGCCCTATTGGCCCGCGGCCTTTGCTTGGCGCGCAAGGGAGGGGGATGACGCCTAGGGTTTCGGCCCTAGCCTCCTTCCCTCTTCCTTGTTGCCCAAGCAAGGTTGTTTCCTTATGGATTTAATTCCACAAATTTGTTTCCATAATTGAAAACCCTTTTTCAATCATGTGCCCATGAACCCTAATTTTTCAAGAACCCAATTGTACACATATTATGTGATTAAACTCACCAATTCTAACATCCAATGTTAAATTGGATCTTGTTTTATTGAATCAAATTCAGTTTTGCATCTACTATGCCAATTAATTTTCATTTTTCGCGTAATAAACAACAATACGGTGTATAAACTGAAATCGTAACACATACATCATGTTATGCTCTACGACCTCTGGCTCTGATACCACTGTTGGGTTTTGACGTAGGTAACGCAGCGGAATAACAATAATTTAATTCCTACTTCAAAGCCCACCACAGATCGTCAGGAGGAGATATCATAACTTGATAAGAGACATAGTATTGTGTACCTTTTGATTTGTGAGATCACACGAAGAATGATGTCCTCGTCTCTACAGTTGATCCACGTCTAGAGGTGAGATCTAAATTCTTCCTTCAAACAAGTGTTAGCTTGAACCCGGAGGAAGAGGGAAGAAGATCAAAGCAACAAGGACCAAATAGGGGATCGACCCCTCTTCTTGGCGCCGACAAGAAGGGCGGACGGGCTAGGCTTCAGCCTAGCTTGTCTTGCTCTCTCTTTTTTTTTCTCTCCCACTCACTTTGTTATGTCTAATAACATTAAGTGGGAAGGAAGCTAGAGCCTCTTTATATACTCCAACAACTTCTTGTTGTTTACATAAAAGAGTTTACTAATTCTAGATGAACTAGAACTATTCCCTTCCTTGCAAATTAGTCCTACTAAGTTTGCAAGGTGTTGAAAAATGATCCTTCTATTAATTAATCACAAATCTCTCTCTACTCTATTTGACGTGTGACCCCATAGGTTTCTATATAGTTGGTAGTAACTCTTACTAACATGGAGCAGTGTCTAGCAACATATCCATGCCACCCAACCAATAGAAATAGTCAGTGATCCCGACAAACCTCTTGTGCCCAATATCTCAAATTGCACTATCCCTTTGTCTCCATATCCGGATTGGACATGAGACATAAATAGTCACACTCGTATATCCAATCCATAGTTCCTCGATCCTGGGTATATGCTTATGCTTGCAGATAACATCAATTTCTCCATATTGATTTATCTGAGTCTGGCCAAACATTCAATAAGCCTCATCCCTCGAGTGGCCGTGGATATTTACCCCATTATGTGGGAGGGACAAATCCTATCTACATCACTACGACCTCTAAGCTTGCTTCATATCACGCCCGATAGCCGTCTTTATGATTACCCAGTTACGATTAAAGTTTGACAACATCAAAGCGCAATATTCCACAACTAGAGTATCCAGTGACTTCAAGTCTAAGGATTGCAATTATATTAGCACTACGAAAAGCGATTGTGACTTGACATAATCTAATGTATCCTTTTCGTTGTGGGTCAATCCAGTATGCCATTACTCCTAATGCATACCCATGTGTTAGACTTGATATCTCCATATCAATCTACCCACATACTAGTCTATATTTGATCGTCCTATTAATCAATATAGTGGACTAGGGATATTTAAGATAAACAAAACATTGTATCTAAGGACTTCATTATATTAAATATCACAATATATAATAAATGAATATTCTAGCCAAAATAATGTTCATACTAAATATAAGATTGCCTCTAGGGCATCTATTCCAACAGAAAGGGGTTTGAGGGTGTGGATTTCTGGGCAGAGAGGGATCTGTTCGTGGGCGTCAGTTTCGTGAGGAGAAGATCGTGGGTGTGGGTTCCTGGGCTTGTGGATCCCGACAGTGAAGGCGGCGAGGAAGAGGGGGAGAGAGAAAGCAGGAGGAAGAGAGAGAGAGAGGAAGAAGGTTGTTAGGGTTAGCAAAATGAGGAGGAAAGATATTTATAGTTGGGTAACTTTTTCAACACTTCCGGAGTATTTTTGTCTGTTCACCCCTCCTTCCGTTAGTCTCCATCCATTGACGGGGGTGCAAAAGGTATTTCCCCTGTAAATAAGGGGGCCAAATGTATTTTCTCCATAAATGGAGGGTGGTTTTTGTCTTTTACCCAAACTGAAAATAATTGAACTGAAGATGCTCTAAGCCTTCGTTAGTTATAGAGTATATGTTCTCATAGAATTAGACGATTCAAGCATCTCGTTGTTGACTGCATCATGCTAGCAAAGTTTATGGGGGACAAATTGGTATATTCACGTTGGATATTAGTAATCTACTTATATGTTTGTCAATTTCCTTATTTCATCTTCCTTTTTTTTATCAGAAAGTGATTAAAAACCAGATTAAACAAACACAAGTTCAGAAACAACCAAACAGAAAGGTACAGACAATGAAACCAAACAATATACAGCCTCTACTGAGCACATTCGCTCAAAACCATGTCCCTATTGACTAGTTCTTCCACCCACTGAGGGGCATCCTCCAGAATTACAACCGTATCCTGTTGCATTCTTACAACACCCCCAAACCACACGGCCCACCAGACCGCATGTTTGGAAAGATGCCTTCGCCCGAGGAGATAAACCCCATTGGTTACGGAGCAGGATCGCCGGTTCACAGTCAGTACAACCATCGAATATCCAAATATAATTATTATACATTCAGGATAACCAGTGACATTGTCTGAAAGAAATAATTACATTAATTTACAAAATGAAAATATAAACTAGGTGAAGTACTACACTTCTTAATACCCTAGCCAGCAGTGTTGTGAACGTTTCTCACCTCATTCGTAACCTGCGGGTTTTGAAATAGCACAAGCCGATCGCAGAAAAATATTTAATCAGTAAAAACTGAGTAAATTCATACTGCAATATGTAAAACGAGTTTTGGCACAAAAGCAGGTATATAATTCACATAATTTTTAACGGGAAACCAAATGCGCTGTCAAGTATTAAGCGATTTCCTTTCTTATCCTTAGTTCAGCTGGCGTAGTGTTGCCCAGCGGGTGTCAAATGCCCCAGATACGTTACGATGCAATATATATATCACCATAGGGTGCCTCTTGGGATATCTAAGATCCCAATTCACCCGAGCGTTGTGGGATGCCCATACGTCAAATCCCCGCTCATGAACACGACTATGAGACCTTAAGTGTCGACAACCCCATAGCTTTGAACCCGCACAATTATAAGTAGTACTCCATAGTTTCATAATACAAGGGAGATCGCAAACTGGCGCTCCCGGCCGGAGCCATAAATATAAAAGGGGGATCGCAAACTAGCGCTCCCGGCCGGAGCCATAAATATAAAAGGGGATCGCAAACTGGCGCCCCCGGCCGGAGTCGTAACAAAAACAATTGTATAGCAAACTGGCGCCCCTGGCCGGAGCCGTAATTCCCGCATGCTCTGTGCATTGCCCCAATTATATTATAGTGCATTTATTCATTTTCATTTCCCGATAATAACACATGGTCCCATCGTTTATCATGAGTATCACTTAATTTCCTGTTGTCATTCCACAACTATCATATATGTTGCAAGATTCAAGATTTCCAATCATGATACCCAAAAAGAGATTTCTCAAAACGTAAATCACAAACGTTTATGAATTCCAAGAATGACAAGTTATAACAAAATCATTTCCATACGCACACAAACGTAGTTCACAAACGTTTATGAATTCCAAGTATTGCACATATGAACTTACCGATAACAAGCACCACGACAAGAGAAATCCTAGTACTCGTTCTCGTACTCAACGAACTCGTCGCCTATGAACTAAGTGTCTACAAGTACGTAATTAATCTTTATCAACACTTAGCTCATTTATACAGTAATTGTCGTTATGTCCTATATGCAATGCATGCCCCCGATTTATTTCTCAACTCCCTTGTACCCCAATTATGCTATCTTAACTAGGAACAATTCATTTTGTACAAGTTGATTGGGTATGTGATTTAGTAAAGACGTCTATTTTACTTACTCATAAATTGTGTGTAATTTATACATTCATATTCAAATAAAAATATTTAGAAGACTTATATGCGTAAATAAGTGATTATAATTAGTAATAAAACATTGGTTAACGATTCGGTTACAAAAATTATAATTTTATATTTTTCAGTCGATTTAACTGATAGTAAAAGACGCTTACCTCCCCTGTGTTTTTTAGCAAATACATTTAGCACCCCCACATGCTATTTAGTTAAATGAAGATGATGCACATATGCCCTTAGGTAAATACACCTAGCTCCCCCAAGGTTTCTGTAACATTACTTTAGCCCCTCCCACTAATACTTTAACAGTTCCTTTAAAAGATAAAGGGTAAAAGACAAAAACCACCCTCCATTTATAGGGAAAATACATTTTTCCCCCTAATTTATGGGGATAATACCTTTTGCGCCCCTGTCAGTGGATGAGGGTGGACAGATACCACCCTTCTGTTACAATCCGTTAGTGGAGGGGTGCAAACTGACTTTTATGACCATTTTACCCATACAAATTGTGGACAAATGACACTCTTTTTTGTTTAATACAATGTTCATCATGTTCTTGGTGTTCTTGAACACCACCGACACCACCACCAGCACCACCGACACCACAACCAGCACCACCAACAGTCCAACAACAACCTGTATATCAACCACATACCATATCAACACCACCACCAACACCACCACCATTACCACCAAATCTACACCACGAATTTGCCACTTCCACCTCCCTGCTACAGACATTAACATCACAAACCTGTACCAATTTCACCTGCAACGATCTACCAAACAACCACTAGCAGAACATGACCAACACTCAAACAAACCAAGTTTAACCACGAGTTACCATACAAACTCCATGAAATCAGACCCAAGCTATTACTTATCTTCTCCCCCAATATAGCAACCTGCCTTCAAACTATAACTACAAAATCTCCATTACCTCTGCCAAAACAGCCACCTCATACCAGTACCCCCCTTTCACAAACCAATACCATAACTACCACTGCCAATTCAATTTTGTCTTCACCTTCAATAATCCACCATTACAACTTCAGCCATTGCCACCTCTTAACCAAAACAAATCCAACATGGCCTTCAACAATCACCAGAGCCTTCAACAATTCCAAAACACAAACCAAAACTAACCCAATAACCAACAAATACTAACAGACCCAACCCAGTAACCAAACCACCATTGTACATTTCATCCAATACCAGCATGACAACCTTCACCTGCTACCCATCTCCACACAATCACCTCCACCTTCGTAGCCAACTCCAGCACCACCGTTGTGCTTCACTGAACCCACAAACCATAACCTGTTAACCACTGTCACTATTAGCCACAACCACTGGTGAACACTTGAAACTCCACAGCCACTTGCACCGCAAGAACCACCAGCAGCCACAACGCAAGAGAGAAGAAGCAGTGTGGAAGGAGAAGACGAAGAGAAGTAAGAAGAAGAAAATCGTCAGCGAGCTCTGTTAATCGACTCAAATCTGCTTCAGAGCTTCGATTCGCACTTCCCCTTTGCGAAATAACTTAAACCGGACCACCTAGTTCCTGATGAAGAAGACGAAGCTTTAGGAAGGATTTGGAGAAGGAATCAGGAACTGTGCCTTGTTCTTTGTCGGCCAAATCGTTGGCTCGGAAAGCAAATTCCTTGATTTCGAAGGACAACCAAGACGAGAAAATTCGTCCGCAATCGAAATCAAGGTCGCTTGAGAGAAATGAAGATGACGATGAAACTCTGTGTTCTCAGACAAGGGATTGAAGAACAAGTTGAGATCTGGGTCTAGTTAAGGAGAGAGAGAGAGGAGGATAAGGATAGAAAGAGAAGAGAAGGAGATGGTGGCTAGGGCTAGGAATTGAGGATAGAAGGGGAAGGAGTGGGCTTTATATGAGGTCATTTCGTCAATTGTCATGGATCTTTTTGTCTTTTCACCCCGTCCGTTAGTATGGGGTTAGCTTTTAACTCTGACAAGGGTGCAAAAGGTATTTTACCCATAAATCAGGGGGAAAATGTATTTTTTCCATAAATGGAGGGTGGTTTTTGTCTTTAACCCAAAGATAAAACATTCCCCCCAAAGTTTCATATCATGCATGAACCACCCCCAAGTTTAATGTAATGAGATCTTATTAGTTAACATGAGTTTTGGTAAAAGTCATATGCAAAGTTCTTTCAGTTATGCTTAAAGACAACATGCACCCCCTCAACTCACAAGCCATATCAATTAAAAGACAATATATCCCCCAAAATTTTCCAACAAGGACAATAACTCCCCTCATGTGTCTTACACCTAACTTGTTAAAAGACAGTTTAACCCCCCAAAGTTTCTGAAAACAGCACTTTTCCACTTACACCTAGTTTATGAAAAGGACACTTTCACCCCCTTACATGAACTATCAAATTGTTCAATCTAAACGTGGATTCAAGACTCAAGTTATGATATTGATAAACTAAAACGTAAAATTAGGTGATTTAGAGTTTACCCAAGCCAAAACCGTGAAAAACGGTTGAGAATCGAGGTTTTTCAAGTTTGTCGTCGATGGTGATCGCGGTGGAGTCCTCGCCGGTGACTTCGGTGAACTAGGTTGCGTTTGAGTGGCTCTATGGGGGTCCTTGGAGGTTTGGATCACAGAGGAACAACCGGTGAGGGATGGGTGTCACCGGTGGCTCGGTGGTGGAGCTTGTTGCCGGCGTTAATGGTGGCGGTGGTGGTGTGGGTCGCGACCTATGCCGATTGTTCTTCTTTCTTTGCTTAGTAGAGGGAGATAGAGAGGTTGAAGGAGGTGGAGATAGAGGACATGTTGTTCTTGGAAGAAAAAGAAGAGAAGTGGTGGTGGTGGTGGTGGTGGTGTTGTCGTTGGTGGTGTTGGGGATGAATGTTTGTGATGGTTTTAGTTGTTGTTGGTGTTGGATTATATAGGAAAATAGGGGGATGAATCATCACTTTCATGAGGGTTACGTGGGAGGTAGAGAATTGAGGTGTTGGACAAGTGGAGGGGGAGGTCACGTGGAGGATGGGGAGGAAGAATAAGTGTGGTTTCATTTCACTTGGAGGGGGTTCGTGGGAGGTGTACGTGGAGGGTGATGGAATGGGTGGAAAAGTTGCAACCCAAAGTGTTGAGGAAGACAAAATAGCAAGATGAGGGCCCCAATTAAGCGTAGGTAAATATATTTCCATACTTAAGTTATGTAAAAGACAACTACAACCTCTTAGGATTTAGAAATACAAGAATTTACCCCAACTAAACTCAAATTAACTAGTTCATATTTTTTGAAACTACAACTACCTCCCTATTTATAGTTATATTTAATTTGTAACTGTTGAAAATTATAATCAAAACCCCCAAAATTTATCCAACTACTTTATAATGTCTCAAAACTACTATTTCAACCCCATAATGTGATTTAATTAAACTTATAAATTTTATAAAACACAATTATAAATTCCAAACTCTTTCAAAATTATCAACTTATCCTTTTGTACAAAATCGGGGTGCTACAATTCTTCCTCTGTTGGCAATGGCATCGGCAAGTCCATTCTTGTCTCTGGGAATGAAGTGATAGAGCTATTGCTGTCGTGAAGGATGACTTTGATGTCATGAACCAAGGCTTTGTAAGGGAAGTTGTTCGGGAGATCTTCAGTAATAGATTGGGTGTAGACCTGGCAAAATGGACTTTTACCCATTGGGCCAGCCCACTTACCCAGCTTATAAACAGGTTGGGTCTTGACTATTTATTAAATAGGTATTAATGGACCCTTCCCATTTAAGCCCATCATGTAGATGGACTTTTTGGGTTTTGTCCAAGGACCCAATAAAACCCATCTAAACAGTACCATCAAAACTGAAAAACTTTATAAACAAAACTGATTCAAATTCAAACCTAGTAGTAGGTTTCAAAATAGAAAGTAGTGATTTCCATACAAGAAAACATATACTGTAATTGAATACATTTATTTTTACCTTTTTTTATTTCAAAACAATACTGTATATAATAATAATAATAAAAAAAAAACGGTGATTTTTTTAACACGGAAAAAATAAAAGAAAAAAGAAAAAAAAAAACTGGTGATTGAGAAAGAAAACAACGCAAAGGTGAACAGGGAGGGAATGAGGACGGTGATGGTGATGGCGATGGCGATGGTGATGGTGACGAAGGCCATGGATGCGGCGGCGAACGGTGGCGATGACGGACGAAGGTACTCCGCCGCCTATGAACGCCGTCGTAACAACTCCACTGCTTCTTCTTTCCGACATCCCTCTACTAATTTCGGGAAGAAATACAGCAATTGGCCGCCCAAAACCATGGAATCCGTGGTGGTGGTGGCGGTTGTCTCGACGGTGTGGCATCTCGCGGGTCCTGACGAGTCGACGAGGAACTACTTCTTGTCAATCGGTGTGGCTGGAAACACCGGGAGTACGACGGCGACAACGACGACGGCGGGGGCTGAAGCACGACGTTGGCGGAAGCTCGACGGGTGCGTGGTCGGCGATGGTGACGGCGCCGTGCCCTGCTAGGTTATTTTGCAGGAGATGGATGAGGCCTGAGGGAAAGTGATATAACATTTTTAGGGTTATTTTGGTAATTTGATTATAACTAGGTTACAAGATGGGATTTCTAATTAAGGTTGTGATTGGGCTATTTTGTCTAGATTAGGTTTAGTTGAGACTACCCACTAATAACCAGGCCCATGAGGTTTAGCCCAAAAAAACCCAACAAAAATATGGGTTTAGTTAGGTAATGCTCCAATTAAAACCAACTCATATAAACCCAACCCAAATCCGACTGACCCAACCATTTTGCCAGGTCTAATTGGGTGGCATCCTGGGAATTAGCTGCAATGATAATATTATGGGTAAAAGACAAAATACACCCTCCTTAGATGGGTTAAATACAAAAACCTCATTGTTCGGGGATATAAAAAAACCACCCGATAGGGGACGGAAGGTAACGGAACCCTAACGGAGGAGTTAAAAAGACATATTTACCCTCAGTTTGAGAAAAAAATACCACAACATAAATAATGTTTTTCTTCTAGTGGCTCAGTTTCTAGCCCTGCGCCTCCTCCTTCCCAACCTCTCTCTCTCTCTCCATCCCGTCTCTCTCCTTCACCGGCCACAACCTTCATCCCCGTCAATCACCTTCCTTACCTGCTTCTTCACCATCGCTTGTGGGTTCACCATCGCTGCTCGGTCTCGGGCGAAGAAGAAGCCAGATCTGGTTCTCGTCTCCGGCGGCGAATTCGTCGCCGGCACTGTCTGGGTTGGGTCTCTGGCCGCGAATTCATCTCTCTCCGTTCGAATTGGTGGCTGAAATTTGGGCGGATCCGAAACCCTAATCAAAGAAGAACTTGTGTCCACACAAGCTAAGGAAAACACAGGGAGGCGAGCAACAAGTGGATTCTCAATCGTCGGTTTTAATGGTGGGCTGATGGCGGTTGGCTTTGGGTTGCGGGATCGGGATTCATGGGTTTTCAGAGAGGGGATAGTGGAGAGGGGTTCGGCAGTCAGAATTAATGGCTGATTGGGTTTCGAATTGAACTACAGAGAAGGTCCGATGGATTTTTCGGTTTTGGGATTCGATGGTGGCCGATATGGTGGAGGCGATGATTGCAGGAGGAGGGAGTTCACGAGTTTGTGGTTCTCGATTCAAAATATTCGAGGTCGATTCGAACTTGATCTTCTAGTGTGCAGATCGGCTGGATGGTTGGTCTGATTGTTTCGCTGCTCAAGAACAGAGCACGGTACAACTGGGTAACTTCAAATAAGTGATTTTGTTTGCTTAATCCATCTATCTTATCTGTGCTGGGGTTGTGTATTTCGTGAAATCTTCTTGGGTTTCATTTGACCTGTTGTAGAGGTTGTGTTCTTGATTGCTGGGTTTGTTTTTGGTTGTGTGGTAATGAAGACCAGAAAAAACAACTTGAAGCAATTTCAAAGATGTAGTACTCTCTATTAATAAACAAAGCAGAGAGTACCACATCAACAAAGCTGAAAATTCTTCTTCTGGAAACGGTAAAACAGTGGGCTTTGGTGCGGATTCCCCTCCCAGTTCTCCATCCTCTGGGTTTCTTCAATCGGACCCTCTTCTCCCTCATCTGGTGGATGTGTTGCTGGTGGCGGCGTTGGAGGTGGTGGTCAAGAACATCAACATAATAAACCCATTTGCAGGTTGTTGGTGTTGTTCTTGTTGTTGTTGTTGTTTTTTTTTTTTTCTTTTTTTTGGTGTTGGTGGTGGTGTTGTGTTGATTTGCAGGTTGTTGGAGTTGCTTTTTTTGTTGGTGGTGGTAGTGTTCAAGAACACTAAGAACACAACATGAATAAAGTGAACACAAAAATATAAACAGGGGCAAAATAGTCATAAAAAAATTAGATTGTAACATTTACTTGCTGACATTAACAGAAGGGTGGTATTTGTCTAACGGAAGGGGGGGTTTTGTATATCCCCGAACAATTAGGTTGTTTTTGTATATAACCCATCTAAGGAGGGTGCATTTTGTCTTTTACCCTAGTATTATTCATATTGTCCTTGTGAATGATAGCAAGACCTCTATGGATATCCCAAAGTTCGGTTTCCAACACAGAAGCATGTCCTATTTGACCCATGTAACCCTTTATCCATTGCCCAGCTTCATCTCTAAAGACTCCGCTGTAGCCGGCTACTCCATCTCTACCCTCCTTGCTCTCATCCATGTTGAGTTTAATCTTGCCTGCACAAGGGGGGATCCAATCAGTCCCAACTTTGGAGGAATCACTTGAGTTACCACTGCTGAAAGCCCGAAGGATTTCATCTGCATAGTATCTAATGTTACTAACAAGAATGTTTGGAGGAATTGTAGTATTTTTGAAAAAAACACTATTACGATTCTTCCAAATAAACCAACACCCACTAAAGAGTGCCATATGCTAGTAATATTAGAACTTCTGAGATTAGTGTCGAACCAACAAAAAAAGTCACTAATTTGACAGTGGTAATCCAATTGATTCCTAAAAATCACATCCCAAACAGGTAACGCTTTTAGGCAGCTTCTAAAAAGGTTATTCAAGTCCTCCCTGTAACCTTCGCAGTGAGGACATGAATCAATCACAAAAAGGTTTCGTAAGCATCTTTGAAGTTTGAACATTAGTTTTTAACTTTCCATGACAAACTTTCCACGCAAAAATAATTAGTTTGGTAGGGATTTTCAAATTTCATACCAGTCCCAAGAAATATTACCTGAGGAACTGTCATCTGCCAGAAAATCATGAGCAGAAAAAATCGAAAAACAACCATTGGTATTTCTCTCCCAATAAACTTTATCAGGCGTAAGAGGGTCATTGGGAATGAACTTAGCATGAATAGTATTTAAATGATTGGTACTAATAATCCCTTGAAGGACATCAATATTCCAATTTCTGTCACTGTTAGTGATACTATCCACAGTTATATATCATCAAAATCAACATTCGGGTAGACACTTTTAAGAATAAATTCCCATTCCACTTATCCCTCCAAATCGATATAATTCGACCATTCCCAACCTCCCATCTCATGCCTTTTAAAAGACAATTTTACTATCAATAATTCATCTCCAAATTTTAGTACATGATTTCTTCTTAGGCCAATTAAAAAGAGTGTGATTCTTTTAAGATATGACTTGAGTGGGGCTAATTTGAATCAATTCAGAAAATATCTACTGCGTGCTTCCTATGGTTGTTATCCGTTAGTGGGGAGACTGGCGGTTGTTCAACATACAGTAGGCCTAAGCTCGGTGCTGGTTGGCAGGGGGTAAGGTTGAAACTTGAAAGAAGTTTTGGACAGTGGCACATATGCGAAGGTGCCCAAAAAGTTGGAGAGGAATTATTGATAAGAGAATGCGAGAAGGGATTGACTTAAAACTGTAATGCTAGATAAGGCACATATGCGAAGGACCTAGCTTCGCAGTCCTTCGAATACGCGTAGGCAAATAACGCATTTCGGTGCTATGCGGAGCATAACAGCTGCACACGTGTTCCTTATCCGAGTGCAACGTGTCATGTCGATTGTATCACGATTTCGGATATCTACACTTAATATTCTAGTTTCCTATTAAGAATAACAATCCGTTTGTTTAGAATTGAATAATACTCTCTTAAAGACTCTTAAGAATCTTCTATAAAAATGACTCTTAGGAAGGAAAAAAATACTCCTTCAAAGGTTAACACTATCATAGATTTTGTGTATTAATTAAGGAATAAAAGATAATGATGGTTTCTAAAAAAAAAAAAAAAAGATAATGATGAAGCTCCGTACTAAAATCTCAATTTCTTCGTCCATGAGTGGGTAAAGTTCAAAATGTTACAATTCTTTTTGTCCCCACTTCGTCCAATGAAATTTCGGCACGTCGTCCACCTATAGGAGTTTCTACAATTCCCCTACAAGAATCCAAGTCCATTACTGACTGAGCTCAACATGTACAGTCGATTTTATAACGTGGAATCACACTAGACCACTACGTTTTAGATATTATATTTGGTTTCTTCCAACCTCTCACCATTTATACTACAATCTCATCAGAATTGGAATTGAGCCTAAGTTTTGTGTTTCTTCTCGACATACTGAAACTCAATTTAGAGTTACCAAAAGAAACCGGTGATCGAAATTGTATTGCATGGTTTAATATTTGCATGTTAAACTCAAACTAGTGCTGAGAGCTCATGACACAGACCAAGTATATATGACTTTGGGGAACACATTTAATATTGACTAGTTTTATCACGTAAGACTTGTGAACTTTTATAAGCAAATGACCCAATTACCGTAATGCTAGATTATGAATCAACTACTTTTTCTTGACTACTGTGACCATGAGTATATAAATCCCTTGTGTATAGAAGTCGATTGCAAAGACCGCCACAAGAATAATTGATTGTCGTGGGTTTGAACCTGAGGCTTCAGGGGAGCAAACACTCCCTTACGTCTCAAGCCTCCCCACTAGGCCGATCTATTTGAGTAATTTCACATAATTAATATTTCGGTTAATTATCAACGTTGGCCTTTAAAAAGTAAATCGATGTAAAAATGTGACGTAAATTTGTTTATAATTACATCCTAGTGACAAGGCATTTAATTAACTGCCCATTGAGAGGGGTGTAACGGTCACACAAAAATCAAATAGTACTTAACACTAACAGAAGCTTGGTAGTTGTCTAACACCGTCAACTGGCATGGGGATATCGATATATACCCAAACACGAGGAGTGTATTTGTATTTTCCCCATGCTCAAGGGGTGGTTTTTGCTTTTTACCCATATTTTTTTTGGGTCAAACATGCAAAGAAAAATACACATCTAATTGTGTGGGCTAATAAAAAATTAAAATTGTTTAAGTTTGGGCTATTGAATTGCAGCCCGATAAAGAGAGATCTACTACTATCGGGTTGGATCTCAGGAGCATAATTAGTGTGGGCTTGTAAGGATATGTGTGGAAACCCAGCCCATACGAGCTAGCAAGGTTTATAGATCCTTATTAGCTTTTCGCATAAAAGGTGGTGCGGGTCGTGATTTTTGAAACTACTACGATGTTTCGTCTCTTAGTTCATTTTTTGACATTATTTGTTGAGTTACTTTGATCCGGTGATTTGATTAATAAAATGAGATACAAATTTAATAATCTTTACATGATATTTTAGAGTAAACTTTACTCTACAATATTTACTATAAAAAAAAAATTGTCCAAAAAATATAATTTTGCTGTCCAAATCGCCGAGTCAAAGTGACCATGTTACAGGTAAAAAAATCAACATAAGCTGAAAGAGAAACACAGGTAGTATGAGTGTATGACTGTAACCAATCAAGGGACGGTTTTTTTTTCATCAATTTGCATTTGTCACGGAAAGTGATGGGTTTTTCTTCACTGCATATACCGTAGTTGATTATTACCACGAATGTTGTTACTTTTTTAAGGCAAGAAATTGTATCTATAATATGGTCACTGCGTCTCGAACACAACCCCGATGAAATGCTCTCAAGGTTGTAACTGTCAGATTTTTTTGAGCAAAAAATTAGAATTTATGAAGGGCCTAAGGAGGTTGACTGATCAAAATCCAATACAGAAGTGACCCAATCGGGCTTATGGGTGTAAATGTAAGAATCTATGGGGTTCCATCTCAAAACCAATTGGCAATGAGGGGAGTAGCCCAGGAAACTTATTAATTATATTTCTTCTTCTTGAACGTCCGTTGTGGGACTTCTCAACACACCCCCTCACGTGTGGCATTCTTTGGCCTACACGTGGATCTTTTGTCTACGGGTGGCGGTGAGCACGTGGGTTGTTAGACCATTCACGTGTATGGAACCAGACTCTGATACCATGTAAGAATTCATGGGGTTCCACCTCAAAACCAATTGGCAATAAGAGGAGTAGTCCAGGAGACTTGTTAATTATATTTCTTCTTCTTGAACGTCCGAAGTGGGACTTCTCAACAGTAAAATGAATCCATACTATTCTCGAGCGACTTTTGAGCATAAAGGTGAGCTACCGTATAATTTTGTTTCCTCACGTGCCTCCACGTCACCGCCTCACAAGTTGTCACAAGACATGCACACTCTTCCAAGAGTTCTTCCATTTTCAGAGAAAAAACGCCAACGAAGGCACTGGAGAGAGCTATGTTGGCTGCTTCAATGGCTTCGACGGAGTCCGATTCTATGCAAATCTTGGAGCACTCAGCCACTATTGTCATTGCTAATCCCTTCCTCAGCGTGGCGATCTCAACCGTTGTTACTGTGGCTGAAAAGAAGTCTTGTGATGTTTGTCAGCAATACAGTTGACTTTAACAAAATTTTCCGGCGGTCTTCCCCAGTTGATTTCCCGAGTTCCCTACTATAGAGCTTCGTCGTCATCCTCATTTGTGAAGGCTCTTATTCCTCCAAATTTAGATAAATAAAAGTCGACTCGCCTTCCAATAACTTATGTTGCGCTCTTTAATCCTTGAAATTTCTCCTCGTTCCTTGCATTTCAAATGATCTAGAAAGTGATAACCCATACAGTATCTCTTGGTAATCTTGTTGTTTTGTTGAAAATACTTCTTCAATCCAGCTCTTTATTGTTTTTTGTCAGGTTTCAGGGGATATTCGTTGAGGTTGCTATCCCATATGGTCTTGGATAATGTTTTTCGTCGTTCATCGTTCCTTGTATTCGATAATGTTTTTCCATTCCATATTTGAAGTTTAACACTGACCGTTTCCACAATATGCTGAAAAGTAGAAACTTTACGTGTGCCTATTGTTGTAGGGAGTCCACAAATATCGTACTTCTCAACCTTGGGATTATTGAATAGGAGACTCAGATGTGGTCGCTTGACGTTATTCGAGAAGAAAATGGTTGATCTCCGAAGATTTAGCGCATGTCCCGAAGTCGTCTCGTATCCTTTATTAGTTTAGTAGATTTGTGTCTCTCTGGTAGTTGCTTTTGAGAAAATTCGGTTATCATCAGCAAAAAAGAGGTGGGAGACCTCCAGGCCCCTTGCGGATGTTGTAACTCTTGTAATAATCTTTTCTTTGACTGCTCTTGTAAGGTGACAGGACATGGTATCTCTAACAAGCAAGAATAGGCACGGGGATAGGGGCATCCCTGTCTCAAGCCCCTCTCAGGTACGATTTTTCCTTCTACTTTACCATTTACAATTAAACTTTATGTAGTGTAGTCACACAATTCATAACGACATTTATCCAACGCAAACCGAACCATATTCTCTCCATCACGGGACGAAAAAAACCCATTAAACCCTGTCATAAGCCTTGCTCATATCGAGTTTTAAATTTGCAGTCTTCACTAAGTGAATAATCTCAGAAGTCGTTAAAACAATATCGCTTATGAGTCTACCCGGAACAAAAGCACATTAGTTTTCAGATATAAGCTCAGGCAGGATCAACGTAAGTCTACTTGCTAAAACTTTGATGATGATATTTTAAATTGTAGAGCAAAAGCAATAAGCGTGTGGTTGAATCATCGCACATCCTCATCTTCATTCAAGATCTTGAGAAAAGTATCAGTTACTTCTGGTCCAATCTGATGCCAATTTTTTTGAAAAAATAATGCCGGAAAGTCGTCCTGCCCGGGCTCTTTCTGTGACGCCATGCTCTTCAGGACTTCTCAAACTTCTTCACTTTGGTAAGGTTCCTCTAGACTGGCAGAGTGTGGTGTTGTGAGAAGTTCCTCTATTAGTCCCAACAAAGGTTCCATAACTCCTCTCGTGGGATCGTAGCTTTTGAAGATGTCGTTGAAGTAGTTTCCAATTCTGTAATATAGCTCCATGTTTGGATTCCCAAACACATGCCGAGTTTTCTATCTCCCTTATAACATTACATGCTTTCCAAATACTGCCTTCCTTTAAAAGAACCTATGTTCTGGTCTCCCTTTTTAAGCCAAAGCATACGAGAGCGTTTCCTCCATATAGTCTCTTCTTGGAGCAAGAGACGAGAGATTTTGCCCCGTACCTACTTAATTTTTTGTAGATTTTAATTTGTCTTCCTTGACCGACCAAGCTAACTAAGAATGTATGTGAGCTTCTTGAGTTGAATTATTAAATTTCCGAAGATGTTTTGCTCCCAAACTTTGAGACTTGACGCCACATTCTCAAGTTTTGAGCTCTTGTCACTTTGAGGGATAGGCCACCCTTTCTATCACCACATTCAACCTCGAATCCATTAAGAAAAACAAGCTTCCATATGATGGCTTCCATCTCCATTGCATACATTTTTGTTTCCATGAGAGACACCATTACGGACGTCTGTCTCTTGACAAGATCATGAATAGAAAGAACATTGGGGGGGGGTTGTATATGTATTCCCTAGAGGTAATCTATATTATCGTGACGTTGATTTACTGATGAACTCATTTTATTCATTTTGTTATCTATATGATAATATGTTGACATAATGAAGTTCTTAGAGTAAATGTTGTATTGTTAAATATCCCTAGTCTGGTATTATTGTTAATTAGAACGACTGTAATGCATAGAGACTAGTATGCGAGTATACTGATATGAGATACCAAGTCTAACACACGGGTACACATAGGAGTAATGGTGGGTACACTACATGGATATCATCTGAGTGTCGCAAGTACTTATCATAGTGACAATGGTGTTGTGATCCAATGACTTGACGTCACTACATTTCCTAGATGAGGAGTTGCATGTTTTAATATCATCAAACATCACGTTGTAACAAGGTGATTTTAAAGTCGATAATTGGACATGTCATGAAACACGATATGATTTGTCCCTCCTACATAACATGAGTAAATTTACATTGCCACTCGATGAGCGAGACTTAAAAAAATGCATGACCGTGTTCAAATGAATCAATATGAGATATTGATGTCATTTTACTGTCTAAGTCTACTCAGTGAATCGAGAAACTATAGATTGAATTGTGTTGATTTAGTTTTGACCCTTGGCCTATTCATATGATTGTAGAAGTATTGAAATTTGCTGTTATTGCTTGTAAAAAAAAGCTATTATTCTGCTTTTGTAGTTAATAATAAGTTGTTTTTCAAAAAAAAAGGTATGAGACCATGAGACGCTGCAATCTTGGACAGTTCTTTGTGTACAACTTATTTTTGTAAGATTTTTAGATAGGGTATCACTCTAGTAAAGGGAGGCCGATAGAGGTACATAGACCAGATTTATTAGCATGTTTGTCTATATAATACCGACTTATTCATACCGAACTCAACAAAAATCCATTCAACTCAGATCATAAAAAATACTCAAGACTACCTTAAGGGCTAGCTAGATACCCTATAAAAATTGTCTTCTTTGTTTTTCTATTGAAAATTTCTTATTTTTTTAATCGCATAAATTAATTCAAAAGTGTTGAGGATATTATCGGTCATCGACACCTAGTAGGAACAAAATGGCTGTAATTTTTTAAGATAATCATACAAAGCACTAATTTTCAATATGCAACACTCTTAGCACAAACGTATAAGATGTAGAACACGTATTAATAGTACAAAAATCATTGACCTAGGCACCTGCTTAATTTTAGGGATTGATGCTAGGAATGTGCTCACAAATTAAAGTGAGCAGAATCAGAAAATGTAACAACAGTTTTACTTTTATGATGAAGAAATGCCCCTGCCCTTCCTGGCTTCCTCCTATCTTATTTATGCATGTGCCATACTTCCATAGGAATCGGGACTGAAGGACGAACATGATCTATCACATACAGATCTACAACATGAATTATACCGGAAGATTCATGTGTTTACCTTGTCTTCCTTAGCTCCTATGCACAGCGGATGATCGTAGGATGCTTGCTTTCACGTGCCCTTCTTGCTCCCACAGTCTGGATGGAATCACTAGGACGAAAGCTCTAACCCACACCAAGTTCCACCAATGGAGGCTAGTTAGAGAAAGAGTCTAAGGTTTTCTGTATTATGATCAGCACATGATCTCTACAGTAGTGTGTATAAAATAATAGGAGGCTGTCTCCTTATATAGACAGACTTATACCCTATTGCAACATTACCCCCTAGGGTTTGTCCTTGCTACTAACCCCATAAGGTTTGAGCTTGTCTCACCTAAACCCATAAGTTTAGGATAATTGCATTGGGCACCCCACATGGGCGCACAAAATGCTAACATCTCCCACTCGCAGAGTGGGTTTGCACAAATACAGTAGGTCTAGTCTCCCTCAATCTCCAACTATTATCATCTGCCAAAGTGTTATGTGGCCTTGGTGTGTGACTGTGAGAGAACCTGCATTTCGGGAGTTCCATACTCTAAACTCATACGAGACGAGCTAGCAACAGGCGCACTCAACCTCAAGTAATAATGCAATACATACATATATATATATATATATATATATATCTCGTATCCCTCAGATTCTGTCAATTGTCATCTCATAGACCATGAGCACGTACCTTGTCCCGAAGGTCGTGCATCAATGAGTCTATATCTCCTTTATTACATTC
Organism: Linanthus parryae; assembly: GCA_023055425.1. Taxonomy (NCBI): domain Eukaryota; kingdom Viridiplantae; phylum Streptophyta; class Magnoliopsida; order Ericales; family Polemoniaceae; genus Linanthus; species Linanthus parryae. Next base: position 117,427,646 of record JALGPY010000004.1, on the reverse strand, counting down.
ATATCCTGCATGATCCCATAAGATCTTGTAGGTGGGCCCAATGAATATGATAAAGAGCGATGCAATGAGAATCTTCCTTTCCATCCATTGTCGATTTGATTCGGAGTCAGCTGCTTTCCTAGCAATGTCCTGCTAGGCCGAATCATTCATAGCCGTGAGGTGTCACGCTAAAGTAGCACCACCGAACCGTCTCTCCGCGACATGGATAAAAGTACTAAGGGTATACAGTGTCAATCATTCTTATATGATCGACCAGGCTCACACGGCGAGGAATCTCAGGGACTAGTTCTACTTGCCACCTCATGTCACTCATCAGCACGCGTTATCTCATAAGATGTGCGCCATAGTGTTTGGACTCTAATCAGAGCACATGTCCTATCCCATAGGGACCACTATACAGATGTAAGTCCAACAACCCATATGGCTATTAACCCGAGTACTGAGTGTTGCACATATGCAAGTCGAAATCAGTTCTCTCATCTGGCTTTCTCTACGCAGACTATACATGGTTCGGGGTAATAACCATGCTTGAATGGCCATAAACCAATCTCACCTTGGAACTTATTCCAATGCGACAAATGAATCCGTCTGACAGGGTCTTGCACTATTGATAGATGTTCGGGGCTCTTTGTCATAGGCCATGCGCCTCATATGACAGGAGTCATCATATCATAGGCTTCTAGCACTTATCGGGATTCTGTCTCATCTTCTACTCACCTGGACTATCCAAGATATCGTAAAGGCGGTTGCTCGTGTGAGGGAGACAACCTCGTGTCCACGCGACATGTTCTATGCTAGTACAGGATATGTAAACGTATCATACACGTATCATAACAACATGTAGCATAACAAATCCAATTAAAATCCAGTTATCAATGTCTCATATACTCATCAATCATATTGCCAGTGATCGACTACCGAGTCCCAATATTCTAAAGCAATCCACAAAGACGACTCTTATGTGGTTTAGGAATGGGAGGTGCCTACACTCTGGCCCGTAGTCGATCTACTCCAAGATTACTCTTTAGGTAGTCATTTCACCTTTTGTGAAATGGTACTCTCTTCTATATGTTTAGCCTTATCAAAGTACTGTAGCCGTACGCTAGCACTACAGGTTGGTTGATAGCTCATAAGCTTATCAGAAACCTTCTTATCCAAACATGTTTCTGTCCGGTGACAGAACAGGAAATCGTGCTTCGCTTCCATGATAGATGGAGCGGTCTAAAACGATTGTACAGCACTTATGCTGCAGTTCCATGCGATGTTACCTAGCATGGACTATAGCCTGAGTCGGATCCACGTGTATCTAGGTCCCCACCCTAGTCAGCATGCATAGCTGGCTAGTCGAAGCATCATCTCCGATAGTCATAGCACGTGATCCTTCGTATAGAGTATCCTTTTGGTTGCAATCCAGTGTCTTAAGTTAGATTTCCTGAAATCCACTCTTCCGATTGCATAAGGTTTGTGGGGTCTCAATATATACCATAGTATATAGCAGACTCACACTGCATCGGGCACTTTGGTCATTTGGTCAACCTAGTATGGTGTCTTCTGGGGCACATATTCAGGCTCATAAAGTCTTGCAGCAAGCTATAGGAGTATCACATGGCCTCGGGTCCATAACATGGAATCGTTCAAAGTATCTTCTTGTCGTCTGCCTGATGCGTCAATATAAGAAGTCCTTTTGAACGAAAGAGAATGCATCTCGCCCTACTAATATCCTTCGTCACAAATCGAAAGGATAACCACCCTATAGTGGATGTGAAATAGTCCTTAGACTCTCCAGGGAAATAGTGTGTCATCGATAATAAGTGACATGTCACCTACTCTCTACTATTGAGAGTGGTATGCAGCGGGTTTTTCATCCATTGAAAAAATACTGCTGACTTAGAGGACTAGTTAAGACTGCCATAGGCTTAATTAGCTTGCACCTATTTGTGCATTTGATCATACATCTCGAAACCCTGTGGTCGAGTCATGCTGATCACCTCTCTGATTTCTCTATTGAGAAATTCAGTCGTCACGTTTATCGAGAATGGAGCCTTATTTCCATCATCTCAACTATTACCGATATTTCTGTAAGTCGTATGCCTTACTATGCTTCCGCCTGTGTCACTCTGACTGACCTTGGAAATCCATACATTTCCAATAGTCTGATATCCAGTCCGAAAAGTCAACCTAGCCTTAAACTTGGTTGGTCCTTTACAGACTCTAACTTTTCCTGTAAAGGCTACTTTTCATTCTTCATAATTAGGGAACGATAAGGCATAGTATTCTATCCTATCGTTTATGCAAGGTGATCCTTAAGACCATCCCTTCGATCTCAAATAGTCGATGGGATATGCTCCTATGAGCAATTCCTTTGCATAGGAGGATCATAATTTTGCTCTCACCCCTATGGATGGGCACCTCGCTAAGAAAATCACTCCCACTGTCCGAAGGATCCTTAAGTTACTAATTCCTCATGATGGACTAAGGAACATGGTATTTTCTAGCGGTTCCTCCATGCTCGCCGAGATCATCATCTCTACGAACATTTCCTTAACTATGGGCATCTCCATATATTTTGTGAATCCATTTGTGTTACACTACTAATTGGTTGTTGCTTTTCGAATACGCAACCCCCTAGAATACTCCGAATAGTATGGGACAATATGTTACTCCATGAAGATACATTTCTTCCATCTAGGGTCTAAGTTCCTTCTTGTCAGGTGATGAAATATCCTGGGGCGATATCCTAGGTTCATCTTCTTGCATGGTGACTATCATGTATTCCCCTTCGATGTCAAATCGTCGACGGGGTACGCTCCAAAGAGCGCTCCTACGCAAAGAGGGTTCTTCTTCAGCATTATCGTCATATACAATAGGCTGCTCACTAGGTAAGGCACTCCTACTGTTCTCAAGGTCCATAGGAACAAATTCCTCTTGAGTAGTGGTGAATTGAGTGTTATCTAGTGGTTCCTCTTCTTCGTAGAGAATGCCATCTCCACGAGCTTCTCCCTGACTAGGAAAATTTAGTTAGCTCATAAGCTGCCATTCCCTATGGCCTAAGGTGACCTCATATAGGTTGCCTTTTGGTCCACATCTCGAAGGGCGTAGTGGCTACAGACTTGGTGGGTATTTGGTTGAGTACATCGACAGCCGTTTAGCAAAGCGTCTCCTCAAGATAGGGAACATGTACTTTGCACGCACTATCATACATCGAACCATCTTCAGGCTGTATCCTATTCCTCCTATCCACCACAGCAATCTGCTGTGGGGCATGGGAATAGCCAACTGCCTAACTACTCTCCATCACATAGCTTTTGCTAAGATGGATACTCGCAGTCTCATTCTGGCTAAGGAGATATCCTTTTGTCCAGACGGTTTTCTACCTTTTGTAGATACCTGTCTGAAGCACCCTTGTGCCTCAGAGTTATGTGGCCCAAGCACACATAGTTGAGATGCGTACAATAATCTACGAATGTGATGAAACAGTAAGCACCATGTCTTAGCTTTAACTTTTAATGGAACACAAATACAACAGAATGAATAATATGTAAAGACTCTATAATCCTTACTGCTTTACTGGATAGTTTGCCTTTCGCCTTTCACGTAAGGCAAGAATCACATACAGGTAAGGGTACCTTGGGCATATTCCAAGAAGGCCTACCTTAGCTAGCCTGAATATCCTTCCCTGATGTAGTGTGTCTCAATCTAGCGCGCCACATATCAGAATCTTAAGGCACAACCCTAGAGGTGATATCCAAAGATCCTGAGGCGTTATTCATGCTAGAAATCAAGAGTGCATAACCATACATAACATGACCAATTCCAAAGTAAAACTGTAACCAAAACAAATTTTGGTGGCTATTCCCTCAAAGATAATCTCAAGGATCCTTTAGACGAGAAGTTAGTGCCAGGTCTGGCCTTCTAGTCTTAGGGAAATATCATTTTCCTCCTTTGCGTTTGTCTATCTTGGGCTATTGGTCATGTACCAATATTGCGTCCTTGTTCCCTTATCCTTGTCCCCACCTGTTCCTCACGGTCCTAATACCGGTGTAGGGACTTAATCTGCCGATTATACTTCATTCACAGCCTTTAGCAATCATATATTGCTTAGACTTCAAAAGTATGCTGAACTAGTATACTAAGCACGCACTTGGTTGCTTAGATCCTAGAACGGAGTGATGTTTGGTCTTATCCAAACATCTTGACACTCTCAAATTGTGTCACACAACGTTTTCATGGCACTTTCATGAAACGTGGCAGAGCTAGCAACAAATTGCTAATCGGATAACTTAAACATGATAGTTTAAGGTGGGATTTATGATTCATTACTCACAATTTAATTGAGAAAATGGCTAAGGTGGATCCAAGATTCTTCTTTGGCTCATTCCTACAATCTTTGAATCTCAAAGTGGTCTAGAACTTGCTGATGAGATCATTTCCCCACCTTGGCATAGCACGCTCTATGACATTTATCTTGACTGCCTCCCACTTATTGGATAGCCTAAAGATAATGTTCATGTGCTGCTGTGACAACTATTCATCACAGGTTCGACCATACTTGTAGGTGGTTTGACAAACTATGTCCAACGATTTGGTTACATAGTACGATGACTTGTCATATCGTTTACTGTCACTATTTTAGCATTTACAGTTTCGATTTAGACACGATTGATCTTGAGACATTGCATAGGAAATTAATACAAGCATTTTCTTAGCTCCGAAATAACATGATACATAGATTAAAATTTTATAGTTCATCATAAGGACTCAACCAAAACCTGGTAGCAATTCTAGGAATCAAATATCGTCACTTATGATTCCCTATTAGTTTCAATCATGTATAATCATGTGAGCTCTTTTGTTTTAGTTCCTTAGCATGCGAGATTATACAGTTATATCCAATCACACGCAGTTATAACATAAAACAAGCACAAGCATAAATAAATATGCAATGGATGTGGCCCCTAAGGTGCACTCCCACTATTGAGAGTATGTCTTGAGCAGTTCTTGAACTTCTCGCCTCATGGATCTCGCCTATCTCGAGTGCTCCTTGAAGCTTCCTTGTTCGTCTATTTGCTCCATGCACCTCGCGCCATAGCTTTTGGTTTGACCACCTCTCTTGAAGCTTCTATTCTTCAATCTTCACTAACTATCTTATTTCTAATAAGAAGTAACCTCTAATAGGCGATTTAGATGAGAAGAGAAGACACTAGAGTATGTAGAGAGGCACGACACGCATGCCGTATTTTAATTGATTACATATTCAAAACCAAAACCAAATATAAAACCATCTAAGCCACATCCATGCATCAAACACATCCATTCAACCCACAACAGCATGTATAATAATAAAATAAACATACTGAAATTTTTATGGAAATTTCCAGATTTAAAGAATAATACTGAAAATTAATAAGCAATAAAACAATCAACTAATTAGATCAAAAATTTCTCCCAACCACCTAGGATCTCACCTCCTATCTTATAAGGTAAGAAAAAATGTCCTAAGTCTCCAGAAAAAATTTGGGCTCAAAACAGTGTGTTTAAGGACGTCTAACTGCCTCGGGAAATGTGCTAAACACTAATTAATTAATCTGGAAAATAATAAAATTTTATGTTTTTCCAAAAATTATGAAAAAATTCCAGAAAATATGAAATTTAATTATGAGCATATAGAAAACAAATTGGCGAAAAATAGTGTCCGGAGGAGGGCTCACGCGCCCACAAGCGCCGACGTCGGCCGAGTGCCACGGCAGCATGCCACGTCAACCATGCGCTGACATCAACTGCCACGTCATCGCCACGTCAGCCAAGTGCCGACGCGGCGCTGCCACGTCACCATGCCACATCAGCCCTAGCCACGTCAGCAAGCCCGCCGCCGCCCTTTGGCGCGTGCGGCGCGTGGCCGCGTGTGGAGGCGGCGTCGGCGGCGCGTGAAGACCACGCGCCGCCTTCCCGGCCTCCGTTTCCGGCGATCCTTATATCGTTGGAATCGTCTTTTCACCCTGATCACTATTTTGTGTTCAAAACTTAATTTTAACATGTTTTAAAAAAATCTTTTTACTGCTCAGATCTAACAGTCCAAATTTACACAGTTCCGAATCTTAAAATATTCATAACTAATTCTCTGTTCGTCCAAAAATTACAAAATATATATTTCTGGAATCCTCGTGAAAAAACCCTATCTAACCATATAGGTTTCACTAAAAGATTATGAAATTTCAGAAACTCGATTTTCTAAACTGATTCGGGAACGCATAACGAGGCACGAAAAACAAGCCTAAGGCTCTGATACCAATGAAGGACGAACATGATCTATCACATACAGATCTACAACATGAATTATAGCGGAAGATTCATGTGTTTACCTTGTCTTCCTTAGCTCCTATGCACAGCGGATGATCGTAGGATGGTTGCTTTCACGTGCCCTTCTTGCTCCCACAATCTGGCTCGAATCACTAGGACGAAAGCTCTAATCCACACCTAGTTCCACCAATGGAGGCTAGTTAGAGAGAGAGTCTAGGGTTTTCTGTATTATGATCAGCACATGATCTCTACAGTAGTGTGTGTAAAATAATAGGAGGTTGTCTCCTTATATAGACAGACTTATACTCTATTGCAACATTACCCCCTAGAATTTGTCCTTGCTACTAACCCCATAAGGTTTGAGCTTGTCTCACCTAAACCCATAAGTTTAGGATAATTGCATTGGGCACCCCACATGGGCGCACCAAATGCTAACAGGGACTCGTTGGGTAGAGTAACCGGGTTTTGTTTAGCTTTTTATCCCCCATGTTAGTTTTGCTATTGAACCTAATATGGACTGATAACCAAATAACAATTATTAGCACATCCAAGAATTATATATTGGTTACCTCCAACATCTCAACACCTATGATCATCAACTTTGACAACAGTTTGAACTTAAGAATTTATGAAATTGTCTACAAACTTTACCACTATACTGCATATAGTCATGCATCAAGTATTTCTTTTCAGGGCGGCGGGGCGGCCTCCGACTAAGCTCAGCCTGGTCGTGGGGTATTTGGTTTTCTTGTTGAATCAAGTGTACATATCTTCACATAGCACTTCAAGCTCAAACTTGGGCTATTTGGTTTTCGTGTTGGACCATTTCCCCATATGACTTATCTTCCCATAATACTTCAAGATCCAACTTGATTACAGATGACCGAACAAGAACTAGTTCTTCTCTCAAAAAAAAAAAAAAAGAAAAGAAAAAAAGAACTAGCCAATCCAAACCAAACTAGCAAACAACATTGAGAGAAAGATGCCTAAAGAAGAGTTGTTGTGATCCATTTAACAAATGTACACTTGATTATAGATAACCGATCAACTGATCAAGGACTAGTCAAACCAAACCAAACCAAACCAAACTGAGCTAATAGCATCGAGACAAAGATACCAAAACAAGGGTTGTTGTGATCCAATTAACAGATGTACTTGGTTTGTTTTACCGCAACAAATGTATACTTCACAAAGGCATGCAAACATAAATATAAAGAGTATTTGATGGGCTTTGTGAATATGTTATTTATTTATCTCATGCCCTAATGTATTTGTGATACTAATACCATATTGAAATGATGAATGATCGCCCAGATAAAAAGTTGTAGCTTTCTCCCAATTAGCGGTGGCGTGCGGCTTATGACGTTTCCACCATGATATCTAAACATTATGATGAATTAATTTGCTTCTATACCATCGAAGAGAGTGTGAGGTACATAATTATTCCACTGTGGATATCAAAATTTGCTATAAATTAATTTTCTTACATACCAAATTACGGAGAATTATGTGTCGTTGCTCATTCGGACAATAGAAGAGAACAATCTCAAACTTAGCATAGTGAAATATAACTATGGTCGAGAATAAGACATAGATTTATCTTTTAACTTCTAAACATGTTATAATGATTTGATTTCCTCCAATACTTGGACCTTTGCAATAATTTTAAAAGAAAAAGAAAAATAGTAAGAAAGATTTTACACCCCTGAAATAACAACTTTGAATAGATCTAGCTCTTATATGAATATTACTGATCTAACTTGCATTACACGCACGATTAACATGAGCTAACATAATATCAACTTGTATTCATAAAATGAGATGTAAATGACTTTTCACTTTGGTTGAGCAAGTCTTCTGAAACTAAAACATATAATATAACAGTCAAACATGCAAACCGCATCCAGATGAAGGTACTGGGAAAGAATGATCCATGTAGTCTAAGGTATCAATCCCGGTAGAGTATTTTCTTCATAATACACAAATGTTCTACTGAAACCAGAAAAGAAATATCAAGTACAATATTGTTCAAGACTTGTGACGTGAATGGAAGCACTCGATTTTATTTATTTAGTTTCCTGAAGAAAAAGAAACAAATTATAAGTAATTACTATAAACATTACACATTTGGCTGCCGGACAAATCCACGCATCGCACATATGGACGTATACATGTACAGTTTAGTCGAAACCTCTTATATATCTCGGTAGCCCTGTATATAATGTCAGATAATTTTGTACTAGTTAAGAAACAATCCTAAAAATTGAATTAATCGGATTAGAAACGAGAAAGAGCAAAATCAATTCTATAACTGAAACATCATTTTTAATAACTAGATCAGTATACTGAAGATCAGTATACTGAAGCCCAAAGAATGGTCTGGCCCATGCTAATTGCAAGCCCAGCTGATACGGTTAACCGTATCGTTATCTTTTAATATTATTTATTAATTTACATAATTGTTATTTTGTCAATTTATTATCGAATTAGTTCAATTAGTTGTTATTTAATTAGCTAGTAGATCGGGCCTAGCCCGTTAGATCAAATCGTTTAGTTAGGGTTTGTTACTTTTCTATTTAAACGTTGCAAGTTTCATTATTTTATGAAGCAATCAAAGAAGAAGAAATTAAAAGTGTCTCTGTTGGTTAAAAATCCGTGTGTGTGGAGACTTGATAGTGTCTCGAACGACTATCACGTCAGGTAAACCCTAACAATTGGTGCTTTCATTGTTTTTCGCCATTCAACTGGTGAAAATCATGTCGGACTCAACCCCGATTACGGTTCTCAACATCGATAACATCCCGGCATTTTCAGGCATCCAAGCTAGTGGGAGACGAATCTCTCTAAATGGGAAACAATACAGTTTGGTTTCCGTTGAGGACTTTTTCCGCCTCTGGGACATCATCAGATCCGACGACCTTCCGCCGCCAGAAGAACAGCAGCAGCAACCGCAACAGGTCGAGAAACAGCAGCCTACATCCACACCAACAGATACCTCTGCAAACTCTTCCATTGAAGACAAAGGTATACCTCACGAATCTGAAAACCCAAAAGCAGAGCAACCCGTTGCAGCCACTTCCTCCACCGCCGATGTGGCCGCCTCGCAATCAGCTCAGCCGTCTCCATTCGCAATCCGCTCAGCCGCCTCGCAATCACCGTCTTTCTCTTCGCAGGTGGCTGTCCCCTTTACGCCGTCGCACACCCAGAAGGGGGGCGAGTTCGATCCGACGATTTCCGTGCTTCCCCACTTGCAGCCATCAATGGTCGTTGTCGCCGGCGAAACCCGAAACCAGAGCCTCCCAATCGCCAAACCGCGGCCACCCAAACCACCGAAAATCCATCCACTCCAGAAGCATATCGGCGAGTCCACCGCGGCGAGTTTCCAACCAGTCCGACCACCGGACGCATACGCAAGTCGACAACCAGGCCCAGCTTTAGCAGTAAGCCGTTAAGGCAATTGCTTAGGGCACCAAATACTTAGGGGGCACCAGAATTTATAATATATAGGGGTATTTTAGTCATTTCATATAGTTTTTTTTAAGGACTTCCTGAAAATGTCAAACAGTTATCACTATCCTAATTCCTAAGTCTCACTCACTCTTTATTGTTCCTGATTTGTAGCGCATTCACGATCTCAAAGTTGTGATTAGTGATGTTTATCTCTCATTCACCTAATTTATCTCCTTAAATCTCTCAATACCTTTCCTCTTCTCTAGGACTCTAGCAACAACTATTCCCCATAAAACTACGGTAAATAACTTCTCAGAATCCATCAAATCATATGGTCAATGTAAGATTTTTTACCAAAATAACTCTACATGGTTTAATTTCCTAACTTCTTATTTTTATAAGATTTTTGTTTGGCAATACCAAAAGCTGAAGAAGGCTTCTTAGCAGCCGAACAAATTACTGCACTTCATGAAAAAAGTCCCAAGAATTGAAAGACTCAAACTGAAGTATCCTCAATTCTTTTGAGGAAGTGAAGAACATAGGTTCAATTCAATTTCTCAGATATGTACAATTTATGGTTCTATTTCAATTCAAAAGACTTATTAATTCAGTTTTATGTCTTATAAATTTGTGGTGGATCACAATTTCTGCAATTTGGTTATAAACAGATTACTCGGACTCCATCAAAATTCGTGCTCGAACATCCAAACTAAAGTCTCTTCAAAAATTTAGAAGAATAGTATGCTTGACCAGTTTCTTTACGTCTGTAAATTTTAAAATTGACATTTCTTATGGTGTTCAGGGTGTGTGAGTGTATTTTATCTCGAAGAGTTATTTTCCAAATTCTCCATTTTTCAATTTTCGGTTTGAAGTTAAATAGCTTTAAAATGGTGATATTATTTTTTTGAGAAAACAAATTAGTAATATTTTGTATTATCCAGTGCTGTTTGAGCTATTAAGTCTACTAAAAATAGAGGGAGAAAAAAATAAAAAATATAGAAGAGCAAAATTATATATATATATATAAGGATATATATATTTATATTATAAATTAGGACGGTTGACTTTAAAATGTCTTTTAGACCGTTAGATTGAATTATCATCAGCCCTTAGATCTTATCTACCACCCACTTAACCACCCACTTAACTACCCACTTCTTTTATCATACTTATAAAAAAAGGGGCTTCCTTTGTTCCTCATTATTTAATACAATTATTTATGTTGTCTTCGTTTTCCATCCATATTTGTAAATGAAAATTTTCATTTTATTTATGACATTACAATAGTAAATGAAAATTTTCATTTTATTTATGACATTACAATAGGCCGTGAAACGTGTTTTCAGGGTAGTGCCCTCGGGCACGGGCCATCCCCTAGTCTATATTATAAATTAGGACGGTTGACTTTAAAATGTCTTTTAGACCGTTAGATTGAATTAACCCCAGACCTTAGATCTCACCTACCACCCACTAACTACCCACTACTCAACTTCCTACTTAACTACCCAGTCCTTTTATCATAATTATAAAAAAGGGCTTCCTTTATTGCTGATTATTTATTACAATTATTTATGTTGTCTTCATTTTCTGCCCATGTTTGTACATGAAAATATTCATTTTATTTATGACATTACAACAGGTGAAAACGTGTTTTTGGGTAGTGCACTCGGGCACGGGCAATTCCCTAGTATATATATATATGTATATATATATAAGGAAGCAAATTTTTCATTCGCTTAGGGCACCCAAATATTTAGAGCCGGCCCTGTCGACAACCCCCGCCGCAATTCGCTCCGACGGACACGGGCCTGACCCGATCGAAAGCGCCACCTCCATGGTCGGCGATGGCCTATCCGTCCATCCCTCAGACCTTCTTCCCTTGTCCCGACAACTTTTCTTCGCTCGAGAAACCAGCTGAACCGCCATATCCCTCGGTCCCACCACCACCGCTCCAGCCGACGCAATACCCGGCGCTGCAACCACCGCCAACCACTGCCGCTCTCAACGCCGTCCTCCAAGGCCTGCAACTTCCGACGGAAAAGGTTTTTTCCTCAACAGAGGAGAGGACCTAGGGCTTCACAAACCCAGTTGGGTTTCTCCCACGAATTTGGACTCAAATCTACAATTGGGCTCACTTATTCAAATAGGCCCAGTTTTTCTTTGGGGCCTAATTCTTATGGGTTGAAACTAATTGTGCTTCAGGCTAATTTAGGCATACAAAGTTCTGTTCTACAACTCGCCCGGCATCTCATGTGCACTCATTCTCTTGGGCGTATGGAAGATTTTTCACACTATCACCTTGATGACAAGGTGTTTTTGAACCGCGAGAGAGTTGATACGGTTAACCGTATCATTATCATTTAATATTATTTATTTATTTACGTAATTTTTATTTTGTCAGTTTATTTATCTAATTAGTTCAATTGTTTGTTTTTTAATTAGCTAGTAGACCGGGCCGAGCATGTTAGGTCAAATAGTCTAGTTAGGGTTTGTTACTTTTCTATTTAAATGTTGTAAGTTTCATTATTTTATGAAGCAATCAAAGAAGAAGAAATTAAAAGTGTGTGTGGGTTAAAAACCCATGTGTGTGGAGACTTGATAGTGTCTCGAACGACTATCACGTTAGGTAAACCCTAACACCAGTCCCTCTGATTTAATTCTCGTGTAATTACCCATCTACTATAAGGGTAAAATAGTCATTTCTAGTCATCAGAAACCCTAATCTATATCCTACTACTATTGGATTTAGGTCGTACACTTCTTGCCGTTAGATGATGACTATATAAGCCTCACTTTCTCTGTAAATCACGAGTATTGTAAATACAATTTTGTTTTTTCATCTTCTTGCCGTTTTCTCCACCTTATCTCTGCGAAACCCTAAGGATTCGTTCATACTATCAGAGCCCTTCAATGGCTCTCGCCAACACTACACAGGCCTCAGAGCCTCTCTATCTACTCTCCAACATCCATAAACTGTTGCCCTTTAGGTTAGATTCTTCCAATTTGTGATATGGAAGCATCATATCTCATCAATTTTTCACACTCATACTTTATACGGTTATCTTGATGGCTCAATCCCTTTCCCTTCTCCTATTCTTCCTAGTTCCTATTACCGACGGTGCTCCGGCTTTATTGGGGATGGATTATGCCTACCAGGGTAATCCAGTTTTTGGCTTCTTTTAATCCATCCGGTGGTGGTAGCAGGTGTTTTGCTAGAAGACTCGAGTTAAAATCCTCAAATCCTTGAACTAATTACCGTTTCATCAAGCATTTCCACGTATTCACACGTGCATCGCACGTGCTCCCAACTAGTAGGGAGAATAAAGTGTATGACAAGAGCAGTCTACATTGATTGCGGCTCCCCAGTGGTAACAGTGACTTAAGGATGTCAAGGATGTTACAAAACAGAAACAAAACCGGCAATGTAAACCTCAAGAAAAGTACATGGAATAGGAAAACGAGTGTCAAAAAGATTTGATATGATAACAGACCAACTGTAACAGCACGTTCTGAAATGCTGATATGATGCATTCTATTCTTTGGAGAGTGGTTTATCTCTTAATCAGACTCATAATTTCTTGTAACCTTCTCTCGTCTTCTTCCATTTGGGAACCAAGTTTAATGAGGAAGGGGGAGGAAACTGGAAGAAGTAAACTAAACTATAGCTCACCAGAGTGAAGCCTTTTACTAAAAGACTGTTCCTTATCGATCGATTGCTGTTCAAATTGAAAATCTAAAGTAAGCATTTTGCTTTGGGAAGGCCCAGGGAAAGTTGTAGTGACAATGGCTTTGATAATGGCTTTCATTCTCATTTCTGTTTCATTTTTTTCCTACACATCATGTTCTAACCCTTTTACAGGATAAAAATATTCCTTCATACCTCGGAAATATGAGTTGAATGAGTGAAATTGAATTTAGATACTCACCCTTGAGACTATGCACTCGAGATGCTGATAGTACCACTTTCGATGTTCATTTCATGCTCTTTTAGCTTAGTGATTATGCCATCATCGTTGGTCGTAGCCAGTGGGATTTTGGCTGACATGTCATGTTACCTTATATCGGATACCAGTCTAGCTGAAATCTGAGCTACCGCACCACCACCAGATTCACGAGAAGTAAAAACATTTGGCTGCAATGGGGCAGGTAGGGGCACTACCGTTTTTGCAATGCCAGAGTAGTGATCAATTGCTTAAAGTGAAGAGAATGATCTCATGTCGGGATACAACAACCTGGACTAGAACCACCATTACTGGCTCTGGCTTTATCAACAAAATTCCTGACGAGAGAAGTAGGGCGATTACGAATTGTAAACAATTGTGCTCAACCTTAAGAAATTGAATCGTTTTGTTAATCAAATCACCGGGTCAAAGTGGTCGTTGAATAGTGGTAAAGTTAAAAGGGAAGAATCGGGTGAAACACATGAGGAAGTATGTGTACAACTAGAATTACTATTTGAAATGAAATTAAATGAGTAACTAAATAGCCTTGCTTGGCAACTGTGTTTTGAGTGAACTAGATGATCTAGAATTACTACCCTTCAAAATTGCTATTTGTTTTCTGCCAGTAATTATTTGAATGATGGAACCAATCAGTGGTGAACTTCTAAACATTATCTTCAAACTTTTGAATATATAATATACATCTATCTTTAAACTTCTAAACATTTGATTTCCTCCACTATTTTAATTGATGTATACTTTCTACTCGGTTGATGTATACATGTTTTTTCTTCGCAATATTTTCCAAAGGAAAATAGAATAGCAAGAAATAATATTTACACCCATAGCCTAGGAACGGTGACTTGATGTAGCCCTTATAAGAGTGCTACCAGCACGATTAGGCTCACATGAAGTTAATTTTTGCTCTTAAATGCCAAGTAAATGACACATGAAGTTAATCTTTTGCTCGTAAAATGAGAAATAAATGAGTTTGATTCACGCAATTGGGCTCACTTTGGTTGAGCAAGTTGAAGTCTCACACTATCCTTGTCATATTTGTTGTACCTCGTTACAAGCATGCAACTAAAACATGAAATAAATATAAAATATATACGTTAACAAGCGGGTTTAGCTTAAAAAATTGCCTTCATAGCGAAAACATGTAAACAGCTAATGGAAAAAAAATGACCCGTGTAGATGTAATCAAACCTGGTATCGAGTATTGTCCTCGTAATACACGTGTTTTTATAAGCATAAATGTTTTCACTGAACCCGGTGAAGAAATATCAAGGAAAGTACACAAATAAATGGAAGCACTGGATTCAAAAACAGCTTCCCGAACAAAAAGAAATGAATTATAAGTAATTACTATAAACAATACACATTTGGCTGCCAGGCAAATCCACGCAACGCACAAATGGACGAATATTACATGTACAGTTTCGGTCGTAGCCTCTTGTATCGCAGTAGCCCTGCATATAAGGCGATACGTCGATAAATTTCGTACTGGTAAAGAAACAATCCCCAAAAAATGAATTAATCGGATTAGATACGAGAAAGAACAAAATCAAATATCATGCTAGCATGTCTTGCGCTTCTTTAGGGCTTGATCGGAATCATCTCCGCTGCTGGCACCTCTAGAATATCCAACTGTAGGATTGCTAGGGTGAATATCGTTACCCTGAATGAAAGAGAATTTTTTCCAATCAAATGCGTGGGATACAATGGGGCTGGTAAAGATTAGCAGAAAAAAGCAGTCGTACAAAAATAAAAGAGCATGTAAATGGTAAGTGTGTAAGGTGGAAGTACCTTAACTATGGAAGTTGATGCACTCTGTTGACCATTTGCCCGCTTACCAAGGTCGATTTGTACCGAGACGCTAGCCTGTGACAAGTCTACTCCTGAACTCTGAAGCGCCCGAGTGAGAGTATTCAGCAACCTGTTCAAAATCTTTCACTCATCAGACTAGTTTTTGACAGCCTAAAAAAATCACCCTTATTGGTAAATACCACAATTTACGACACATCTGCTTCCAGAAACTGCCGAAAACCGTTGCCTTGTAAAAGCATGCTTTCGTTTGTACCTTGAAAATATGAGTTGAATGGGGGAGGAATTGAATTCAGATACTCACCCTTGAGAGTATGCACTCGAGATGCTGATAGTACCACTTTCGATATTCATTTCATGTTCCTTCAGCTTAGTGCTTAGATCAGCATCGTTGGTCGTAGTTGGTCTGTTCGGCCAGTGGGCTTGTGGCTGACATGTCATGTTGCCCATATCGGAGGCCAGCCTTGCTGAAGTCTGAGCTACCGCACCACCACCACATTCACGAGAAGTAAAAACATTTGGCTGCAGTGGGACAGGTAAGAGCACTGTCCTTTTTGCTAAGCCAGAGTGGTGATCAATTGCTTTAAGGGAAGGGATGGAGCTCATTTCGGGTTCCACAGCATTCTGCCCATTTCTTGGATATGAAGGTGAGTGAACAATATTTTTCTCTTCAAAATTGGCAGGAAACATCAACCCTGGACCAGAACCACCATTAGTGGCTCTCGCTTGATCGACATAACCTTCTGATGGCCGGTGATTGTTAGCCTGTCAAGAGAAGTAGGGCCATTATGAATTGCAAACAATTGTAATCAACCTTTTGTCCAAGAAAGGGTGCAAAGGTTCAATCTTGGTGAAATTGTAGGGAAGGAAATTCAAGGAAGAGCACAATCAATGAAGAAGGCTTTACCCATGGCATCAATTTCGGTGGCTCTTGGTTCCATCCTTGGAATGATCCTTCGTGTTTATGCACTTTCTCTTGCAAATAATGGATGTACTCAATAACCTAGACATTAACCAATTTCTCCATTAGTCAAACTCGTCTCAGAAACTATTTTGATTGAAGAGAAAAAACAGCTTGTATTCGCCAAAACAACAATCCTTACCTCTAGTAAAAATGATGCTTTATCCCTCTTCTGGTCACTATGAGGGATCAGTTCTCTCAACATATGAAATCTGCACAGTAGCATTCCGATTATCATCAAAATCCCTTAAAATGATGTTGAAAGGAACTATCTGCAATTTGCGTACTGATTTCAGTATCCAAAGTGATATGGCACATGTTGATACACTAACAGTATTAGATGAGGCATGCACACAATTTACACAGTACATTCACAAAATGAAAAATGAACCAAAAAGTTGAACTACTAAGAGCATGTTTGGTACCAGCTGAAAATCTCAATAATCAGCTGAAAATAATCCGAGAAGAAAATCCAACTTAACTGAGAATCACAATCTGTTTGGTATGAGCTGAAATTATAGATCACCAACTTGATCAATTTAACAAAATGTAAAGAGCTTTAAAGTCAAATGATTGAATACACCTATTTATAACTGAATTGTGATTATGCTGATGTTAAAAAATATCAAAATTAATTTTTCAGAGATTTTCAGCTGCATAATCCCCAATTTTGGAGATTCTACAATTGCACAGAGATTATTTTAATCTTCAGATTATCAGATTAAAATCTGCATGCATAACAAACGAAATTGTTGAAAGTAGGCCGATTACGGCGATATCAAACATGCACTAAGATCAACCGAAAGAATTTTGGTCGGACATACCTATCATTGATTTTACTTCTCCTACGCTGCTCGGTCGCGGAATGTTTTGACCGCGGGGTGTTGGGTTTCTGGTCATTACTCTTCCCAGACCCAGAGGCAGATCCAACTTTTACAGTCAGATCACCTGTTATTACATTAGCAGTGGATACATTTTTAGCTAAACAATAAAAATCTAAAAATAAGAAAACGCTAAATTGGATAAAAAAAATTAATAACAAAGAGGGAGAGAGAGAGGGAGAGGGAGAGAGACCTCTAAGCTGTGGAGAAGCCTCTTTCTTGAGAACAAAGCCGTCCTCTTCGTCATCGTCCTCCTCGTGGTTAACCTTAGCAGATTTAAGCATATCCATGAAAGACTGATTCCTGTGGTACGGTTGTGGTCTGTCATGATAAAAAATGAACACTCAGATATGGAAAGATTGGGAATTGTAAATGGGAGAAAGGAAGAAGGGGACTGACTGTGAGGAAGAGAGTGAACTGAAAGCTGCGGTGGCGTTGCGGTGGTTGATAGTGGTGGTGGCAGTGGTATTGGTTGACGAAGGTGACGGCCGGTCTGACGTTTGCCAGGGGCCTCCTCCACTTTTCACCCCCACCTCTGCCATGCGATCAATTTTCAGTTGGCCGTTGAATTGCCTTTTCTGGGCTGAAGGTCCTATTCAAACATTACATAGATTTTACATTGTTAGTCCATTTATAAAAAATAAATAGAGGGACTACTCTACTTCAATACGTTAATGAAGAAAATCGATACATTGATTTGTCCAGATTCATTGCCAATTGCGGAAAAGCATAAATTGAACCATTGAACCTCAATTGAGTTCAGCAAAACAATAAAGATATTTCTTTGTTGTAAATATCCGAGCCGACACCCAGAAACTAATCCTCCCGAGGTGTAGAGTTGAGAAAACTTGCCAGAGCCTCTTACCCTAAGTCCTTAACCTAAAACACTTAATATACTGCACCCTCTGATAAAATTATAAACTTTCTTGCGACTACTATCCATTTCTGTGAATCCCCCATTTATGAATAATATTCTGGTGCAAGAAGAGAAAGAAGAAACAAAATCCACTTGTGGAAGAACATCTCACATTTTTTATTATTTTTTTTTTTAAATTCCCAAGTCCAACAAAAACTCAGGAAAAAAATATATATACATTCCCTACCAAAATAGTCCCATGCACAAGCTCTTGTTGTTTGTTCATTGTTTCTTTTCCATTTCTTCGGTAAGCATTTTCTACTGATTGGTTACAACCAAAATTTTCCAAACCCAAGTGTTGACGACTAGAACACAGCCACTCCTCAATAAAAGAACGACGATGTCTAGGTATGCAGCATATAAAAAGTAAAAATAATAAACCTTACAAATTTGCTGGAAAGAATGAAGAAAACTTGTCAGTGGGAAGGCTTTTGACATGTCTAATCCCAATTGACTTACCTCTTGTTACATGCCTGTCAGCGACTACATTCTCCTTCCCTGTCTTTCCCTTCTTAGCGGCAGATTCCTCCCACAGAGTGAAGCCACTACCCGTGTAAGAGCTGCAATTGGAGTTCTCCTCGTTGTTGTGGTCAGTACTACTTGTCCGAGCCACTGAGAAAATGCCACCTTCTGGCTTCAGAACAGTGGTCGGGTTAAGATAAGAAATGTGGCTTATGCTGTAAGTACCAATCCCTCCAGGGAGGACGTGCTCGCCCGATGGAGGAGGATGAGGAGGAGGAGCTTGCGTCAGAGGCTTCTCAGGAGTCGTGACTTCGAGCGTACTATCTTCTTCAGTAGGGCTTTTTGTCGACTGTTGTTCTAGAGGTTGCAAGAAATCGTGTGTCTTGAGGAAACTTCCTGCTTGTACTGGAAAAAAGGAATTAAATTAGATAACCTTTTATACTCCCTAAGAAGAAGTTTATACTCCATTTACCAAAACAACCTAGTTTGGATCACACAAAACAGAGAATGATGTTGTGTCCAAGACCATGTTTTTGTATTCTGCAGAGTAGCGTGGTGGCGAATGTTCATGAGCTCTATATTGCAAATGTGGTGCTCATCGAGACACTATCTTAGCGTGGTCGTGAAGCATTTTGAATAAATTAGTGTAATATGGCATAAGTCATGGTTCTCCAAACCAGACATGTCGCAGCTCAGGGTAAGTGACACGTTTGATGGGTATGATGCAAAACAGGACCACTCAATCACTTCCTAACAATGGGACCAAGTTTGAAGAACTTTAGTAAACTTAAGATGACCTTGGAGGATCGAACTTTAGAAAATGTTTAGCCACTAAGCGACAACAACTGGGTACCTATCTCTCCCTATCAAACCCCACCATGACCACCACCATCTCATGAATCGCGTGCCTCTACAGTCCCAATACCTTTGCTTTTGACAAATAACTAGGACCATGCACTAGTGAGTATTTTAACTAACTTGTGTAACAAAACAGAAATGGAATACTAGACTAGACTCCAATTACTAGTATAATCATGTTTACACGGTATTTATTTTATTTGCCAGCACTAGCCAACAACTACGAGGTCGAGATCTCGTGCAAGGACTTTGAATATTCTACCACGGAGTTAGCGCTCCATTTGCCATATACAGTTTGAATCTGCAACTTTTAAACATTCATCCTGTCATGATTCACTTCGTACAGTAAAAATACTCACGATTATGACAACGGCCCGGGCATCGGGTCCCCACTTGAAAGTGGTGAGGACACAATTCATTGCCGATATGCTCCCATTATGTCCCTTTTTGGATCAGGATAAGTGAGCCTACCAATTACATGACTGAGATCCATATATCAATCCAATGGGGTCTCGTGAGTGTCCAGATGGTGATTATAGTCAAATGCTTTAAATTATCAAGATTGCCTAGGTCATCACTACAACAAGAACAACAACAAATCTACCGAATCAATGGTTTAAGCACACGTTCGTTTTGACAGTTCATTAACTCCAGGTTGTAAGATATCGCCCATACATACTGCTGTACAGGATAACTCTTACCCTATTGGATGTTGATGTTTTCTTCATCACCCCCTACACCCACGTGATTTGTACCTTTTGGTGGTAGTAGTAACAAAAGTAGTCCCGATAATTTCTCGCACTAGATTTAAGCATTTAATTTTTCATAAAATAATAAATAGGTCGTTCATGTTCTGCCGTTCGTAAATTTTTTATTTCTTTCTCCAAAAAAAAATAATTTACGAAAATTCAGGAAATTGAAATAGGTTTACCTTGGGATCTCGGATCTTGAGTGGAAGAATACAGCGATAGAAAATCGTGAGTTGATTTCCTGCCTGAAAACAAAATAACGAAAAAAAAAATTACTCCAAAAGAATCGAATTATGTTTTATTTACATGTGTTTTGTTTTCCAAAAATATAAAATTATCAAAACAAAATTAAAAAAGTTAAAAATACCTTCGGCTCCAAAAGGACGGGGTTGAGGAAGCTCCATAGAGAGGTCCGTTCAGAATTCTGGTCAACAAAATTCAAAATCAACCGCTTCGCCTTCCGATTCCGCTCTCCGACGCTTCAGAATTCCGATTACCAAAGCGAGCACCGTTCAGATCTGCAAATTTCACCGTCCGCTTGACGAATACCGGCGGAGTAGCATTCACTGCCGGAATTCAGTTCCGAGAATTTCGGTGTAGCTCCGGCGATTCCCGAACAAATCTGTTCGGAGCAGAATTACGGAAATCTACGTCTGAAATTGACAGAAACAACTGAATAATTCGACTCTCCGAGCAGAATTATGGAAATCTAGCGTTGAAATCGACATAAACAACTGAATTATGCATAGAAACGAGGAGAATAATCCATAATTGAGGTATACGGAACCGAGAGAGAAAGAGATCTGATAGCTCAACCTACCTTCGATCTGAATCACCAAACGCCTTTTGCAAAATTCAGCTGAAGAACGACGAGAGAGTTGTAGAAGAAATGAAAAGAGGAAGTGGAATCTTGTGGTGATGGAGAAGGTAGGTCCTGTGGGATCTACAAACGAGAGAGAAGAAGCAAAAAAATGTTGTTGCAGAGAGTGTTTTCTCTTCTCTTCACTCACGCTCTCTCTTCTCTCTCTCTCGATCTCGCTCTAGATATGCGTGAAGAAATCTGGAGAAGAAGAAGAAGAGATTGTGAAATCGAAACCTCTCTCTCTCTTCTCTCTGTGTGTGTACAGTTCTGAAAGTTGTGGAAATGTCTTTATACAGGCTTTGGTTTCCGTTTGTTCGGATATTTCTGGTGTGTTTGCGTGTGGATTTCCCGTTAACGGAAGACGCCGTTTCCTAACGGCGTTGGCGGCGGATCTCACGACGTGATGAGTTTTTTTAACAGTTTGGGGGAATATTTTGTTTTGACGATCCCGATTAATAGTGTTGTTTAATTGCGCCTAGTATCTTTTTGAAGCTTGAGCCTGTCTGGAAGAATATTGATTAATTAATTGGGTAGGCCATTATTGTTTAAGAAACTAAAGTAAATAATCATTATGGTTCATAATATTTGATTAATTGGAATTAAGAAGCCAATTAAAATGGAAAACAATATTTTTTTTAAGATATTATTTTGTTTGAATTCGGGACCTCATGCAGGGCTTCTAACACTCCATCACTTGAGCAGCTGAGCTACCACCCTAGCTGCTGAAAACAATATACTGATGTTGTTTGGATGAAATTATTACGAGCTGGGAGATTTCGTAAAGTAAAGTATTTACAAATCAAAAATCTTAAACACCGGAATTTGGGAAGTGAAAAACTGGAATTGTGGAAAATGGGAAGGGATACTGAGATTTCACTACTGGTATTCCTGGACCTTCTCTAAGAATTATGGGCGGTCGAAAGATACCTACCTACACTTCGTGAGGAATCTACATGTGTCAAGGCATGAATTGCTTGATCCATCTTGCCCGTAATTCGCATCATATTTTTTAATGACGAGGAGTTCGCAACCGCTACTCATTGAATGCGCACTATGTACAATAACCAGCAAATCATATCAAAAATGTCAACGAGACTGAAAAATTCAGACAGAGAGTCTCCCAGTTGAGAAGGCCAAAAAATGATTGTGGCGTTGTATTTACTACTAGTAGAGGTAATTAGTGTCACGTGTGAAGGCAAAGTAGTTTAAACATATGGCGGTTGACTTGCGAAGAGTGGTAGATTGACTTGCAGTGAGGGGAGATTAGTTAAAGAAAGAGGGGATAATGGAAACGGTGATTAGGGCACAGATCCCAATTAACTAAACTTATCTCTCTCATTGGACGCATGTTAAGTGAAAGAAGAGAGATAGAGGAGGATGGTGAAAGAGGACATGGAGAGGAGGAGGGAGGGAAAAGAGAGAAATCACGTGCCGCTCCACTGTCGAAGTAGGGTGTTTTGGAAAAGGACTTTTACCTGTACCGGGAAACCCGGGGTTCCTCTACTCCCATGTGCTCCTCCACCCCCACATTCCTCTCTCCCTCTCTCCCCTCCTTTCTTTGTACGACACTAATCATGTTTAGAGCCCTTCTTTAGCTAAAAGACATGTTACCCCCTCAAGTTCTAAGAGAGACATTTTTACCCCTATGTTTTGGGTAGAAGACACTCTAACCCCTTTTTGTTTTGGGAAACAACACTTTCATATTAGAGAATATTGTATTAAATAATAATAATAATAATAATAATAATAATAATAATAATAATAATAATAATAATAATAATAATAATAATAATGAAGGTCTACATCTCTTTATATAGGAAGGGTTTGGTATGACTTATAAGCAGCTTATAAGTAAGTCTTGTATTATAAGTTGTCTTACTGTTTGGTAATTGAACTGATAAGTTGAAAAGTTGGAGTCAAATTTATAAGTCCATATTAAATTTGAGTCTAGAAAAAGTTAATTTTTTGAAGTTTTTTTGAACTTTTGGACTTAATCATATTTTTCACCAAATATTCCAAACGTTTTTGTTTATCTTTTTTGTCATAGATTTTTTTTGGCATAAACTTATAATTTCCGTGAAGTTGCAAAAAAGTTATACCAAACTCACCCATAGAATCTAAAAAGCTACTAGAAGGTACGTCTGAACTAATTGCTATTTAGTCTCGATAGTTCCTATAACTTTCACTCATTAAGTGTGTCAAATTTCAACAACATTCACCACTTACTGTGGCGCTAGTAGTATGGAGTTAGGTCTGTTATAAAAAGTAATTTGTTGGACAATTTGCTCACATACTATGCAAAAAACAAGGGTTACCTAAGGGTATGGCAGACTTTGTATGATAAGAGGAATGAATTTGTCTCCGAAACCATTTTCATCAACAGACTTCATCCCCAGACCAACGTCATAATCAGGGATTCAAATTATTTGAAGTTTGCCTTAGTGAAGGGGTGAAGAGTGTCATTTTCCAAACTATAAAGGGTAAATGTGACCTTCAATCATACTATAGGGGGTGAAATGGTTTTTTACCCTTATCTATACTATATACTATTTGAAAATATGTTGTTAGAGTTCGGATGAGAAAGTGCCACATGGCATTGCCAATTATTTAACGTATAAAGTTAGTATTGAAATTAAAATTAAATCAAAATTAGTGTAACTGAAATTATAAGTAAGTCAAAAGAAAATCAATTAGTAAATCAATCAAAATGATATTGTGGTGTTGAAAATGAAAACTGTGAAAAAAATCAACTTGATTGAATAAAGAAAATCAACTAGTCTGTCAATATATATAAGGTCCCTATATATAATGAAAGAAAAATGAATTGGAATTGCATCTAAATATATGTGGGTAAAGGAAGAGAATTAGCCACGAGTTTGAATTGTAATCATACCAGAAGGATAAACAGTAACTCTATCCAAAAAGTTCATTACTACGCCAATGTCTTATCTATTACATCCGGTCAAGTAATCAATCAATCTATACACATATATAGCAATATTATATACTTTCAGTCAAGTAATCTCAATCAATAATATACACATAAATAGCAATATTATATAACTTAAATGGTAATAAATTAATCATCCGCTATGTTTTTACCTCACATAAAGTGATATGTCTTCTTTAATTATGCTTGGTTTTCACTCATTGATTACTATAAATTCAGTAAATCATACTTCTCTTCAACATATGCATCGGCCAAGCGTAGCAAAAGACAACGTTGTTGTTTTTTTTCATTGAAGACACTATCGTTCTCATGCACGTTACCTTTTTTTATCTCTTTTTTGTTCTCTTATTTTCATTTATCCTCACTTGATCTGCAAAATGTGAAAAAATAACATATGTAATTGTTGAATCAATTTCCGTTGAATGTGCTACACTAGCTCTCTTTTTAGCCACCCATAAAATTATGCAATAATAAACTAACATGTATAGGGGTTATATTTCTCGTGCATCGCACAGGTACAAAGCTAGTATATTCCCTAAGAAGACATTGTTATTTTAGGGACGGGGGTTGTGGTTTATAATATTTATTGAAACACAATTTCCTTCTTGGGGCATGAAATGACACACTAGGAGCATCTACAATGGAGTGCTAAACGTTATTCTAATTCTATAACTATAGCATTGTAGTGCTCCAATAAGGTGTTAAAAGTTGTGATAATTCTAGAGTTTTTAACATTATGCTATACTTGGTTTCAAATTTAAGACCAACTATAGAATTGTTCTAAAGATAGAACCAATATTCTATCTCTTGATCTCTTGGTTTGTATTTACATATTTATCATTTTAACCACGTTAAATCATCATAATTAACTTTATGTCACGATAGTTACTAAGATAAGTGTAAAATTCCACTACACTGTAAAGAGGTTCGGTTATTGTGTTTTCCTGTTTTTTCTTTTCTTTTTTTTTTGAGAATTACATTACATCCTTCGTCTAGTCGGGTTCGAACCCGGGACATCATTCATAGGCTTCAAGTAGTCTACCGCTCAGCTAACACCCATTTGCATTATCATGGTAGTTGATGTAGTATATAATTAGTAGTTTCGAATAAAAAAAAATTAACTTTAAATTAAAATAGCATTTGAAATAGAATTTCATGTTATATATATACATTGGAATGTGAAATGCTATAAATGTTTAAATTTACTATTCATGTCCTAAACAATGTAAGAATGTCTAACTGATTGTGTCAACAGTAGTCATATCATCTTTGGCGCAATAAAACTTCATAAGTGGTTGTGAAATCCCCCAATAACCAAAGTAAATTGTCGCCCCCAAAATCAACCGTTCATCAAAGTTCATCAATATAGTTAACAATCGTCAATAACGAAAAAACGTCTAATCACGTATACAACAGCTTGGCTTGACAATACACTATGCTCGTGCTTCAACTTTCATACACACACTAAATGAGAGTACAAATGTTTTTCTAGGTTCTCTCATTAATATTCTAATCCACAAATAGTGCCACTTCTTTTAGGGCACAACTGAATTAGTTCTTCCCTGTCACAGTACTAGTTAAACAGTACTCTAATAATAATAATGAAGGGTGTGCTGGTTGTAATTTAAATGTTTGGTAGTAACATGCAGGCCAATTTGAGAGGACATGCCGAATCATGTGACCAACACTTTGGAACTTCTTCTACTTCTCTTTCATGCCTACGCTATATGTTCTTAACTTTGGATATATATGCATGTGACCGCCTTTACTTTATTTTTCCAAAAAGGAAAACACAAAACAAATTGGTTGGTCTATAGAGCATACAACTTATTATGATTCGTACTACCTCTGTTTCGCCTGTTTCAGCTTACTTCAGTTTTTGTAACTATTCACTGGGTTACTTTCATCCGGTGATTTGAATAGCAAAGCGAATCAAGAATTTGGTAACCTTTGCATGGTGTTATAGAGGAAAGTTTATTCTAAAATACCATTAAAAAATTGTTAAAAAATTACATCGTTTTGGTACCCAAATCACCAAGTCAAAGTGACTCAGTTACGGGTTAAAAAGTCAAACGCAGACGAAACAGACGAAACGGAGGTAGTATGTACTAACTAGTAGCACGAAGCAAGTATGAATGCGACGTTTGCACATGATCATCTATAGTTTTCCTCCAATTACTCTAACTAGTTGTAAGTGTACGTATTACATGTCCTTAATTGGGTAAAAGACACTTTCTCCCCCTTTGGAGTTTGATGCAAAAGACACTTTCACCGCTTTCAGTTTGAGAAACGAATTTTCACTCTTTGGCGCTGCCGAAAAAACGTAACGTACACGGTAATCGTGAGCCTCCAAAAAAGTAAAACAACTGGCAAATTGGGAAGTCTGAATTTTAATAAATAACATCTGAAAAGATGCATTGTTCGCATGCTTACACAACATAAATTGTTTTTATGAATAAAAATACAACGGTTGCCTATTCAATTGATTAGAAGTATCACGAGCAAGTACAATGCACTACTAAATTAAATTAAACTTCGTTTAAGAGTGCACTGATCTCCTGTCTCACCTTTTGTACGCTTATGTGAGATCACAAGACGTGAGACAGAAGATATATGAATTCCAAGGGTAAAAACACTTTCACCCACTCAAGTTTGATACAGAGACGGGTTCACCCCCTTCTAGTTTGGGATACGCTCGTGTGAGATCACAGGCGACATAATGAATTCAATGCGTAAAAAACACTTTCACCCTCTCAAGTTTGATAGAAAAACAATCCCACCCCCTTATTGTTTTGGGGAAGGACCCTTTCACACCCTTTTGTTCTAATCTTCAGGACGCTTACACCCATGAATGTGATATTCCATATTTTAAGAGAAAAAAGTAGTATAAGTGATAGACGTCTTCTCAGACTAACTGTGTCACAACCAGAGGGCGCTTCGACACACTAAAAGAGTGAAAGTAGCATTTCCCAAACAAAAAGGGGTAAAAGTGTCGTTACATCAAACTTGATTGGGAAATTCAATTGCTGATGACAGTCGAAAGGTAGTTTAAACAGGGTGGTCACCACAACTGAAAAACGCACGCAAACGGTGGACCACGTGAGTTTTGATCCCTCCCGACACTCACGTGTGTGCTCGACATTAAAACAACGACATCCCCCACCTTTGGATTTTGGACGGCCCCCAAACAAACCCAAACGACACCCCCCCTCTACTTAACCCATCTTCAAGTATACCTACCTACACCGCATCCAGCAAAGACTTTTACAATGAAAATGCACACTACACGGCATATGAATTGGACATAAATAGTTAACCAACCTAAATTGCTCGTAACTGACTGCCCTAAAATTGGGATATTTCTTGACTGCACTAATTTATGTGTTCATTCGTCAAGTCAAGAAGAAATTTGAAGCTTGCCTTAAGTCTCAAGTAACACTTGACTATAAATGAGTTTTTGATGCTTCTAGATAAAATGACCAAGGTAAAAGATTCAGTTCCTGTCGCCGTTCCGTTTTCCTTTGTGGATCGGAACAGTCCGAGATGTGGACGAAACGGTGATTTGTTCTGAATTTAACGCACTTTTTACTATATTATATAGGGTAAAAGACAATTTGCACCCTTCTTAGATGGGTTATATACAAAAACAACATCATTGTTCGGGGATATACAAAAACCACCCTTGCTAACTGACGGACCTAACGGATGGGATGGAAAGACAAAATTACCCCTAAGATTCAAATAAATTACACCACTATAAAACTCCTTTCTTCTCCTTCTCCTCAGATTCGTAACCCTAATTTTTCTTCTCTTTCTCTCTCCTCCCCCTTCACTTATCCACAGCCTCCTCCTCTGCACTCCTCCACCTGCACGGATCGAGCTGAGATTGGCTTCTCTGTCGGTCAGGGAGAGCGAGAATTCGAGTTCGACGTCAGCGCACAGTTAGAGAGGGCCTCCCTCTCCGCCGCCGACGAGCTCTTCGATGGCGAGAAAATCAAGCCCCTGATTCGCCGAAATTGAGGGTTCGCAGAGATGGGTCGTCGCCGAAATAATCATCATCGTCGTCGTCGCCGCCGCCGGCGACGAGGAGGAGCGTTTTCAGAGATGGGTTGTCGCCGGAACAGAGAGAACGAGGATCGATCCGTTCGAAGCAGCAATTGAACGTACCTATAATTGCAAAGAGCAGATTCAGACAGAGAGAGGGAGGGAGAGAGCTTACGATTCGTCGAATTCAGGGTCTCCGACGAAATTGAACCAAATCAGCAGATTTCCGGGTCTTCAACCACCACGAAACCCGCCCAATCTCCGTCGTCGTCGCTGTTACTTTTTCGGAGCGCATCGGAAGGTCGGAAGGACTCGAATTCGAAGTCGTTGTCGCCTCCTTCATCATTGCCGCCGACGAGCTCTTATTATGAAGGAGGTTGAGAGCGAAGAGCTTGCAGGTGGAGTCAAAAGGTGCGGAGAAGTGTCATTTTCTTCATCTGTCTCTTGCCTGGTTCTTGGTCCCAGGTTCATACTCTGCAACTGGTGTCCTTCAAAATAGGATTTGATTAGTGGGTTTCTTCTTCTTTTTATGGTTTTGGTTGAAAGATTTGATTTTTAATGTTTTGGGATGAGGATTACTGATTGGATCTGTGTGAGACGACATTTGTTGCTGTGCATTCTTTCAAATTCCGATGGATGGGTCTATAAAGGATGGGGGATTGCGGTGGTTGTGGACTTGTGGTGATGAAGTGGTAGATGGAAGATGAAGTTGTTCAATGTGGTGGTAACGTGTAATGACTAATGAGTGCAGATTGAGTGCAGGTGGTGGTGCTTTTGGTGGTGGGGTTGTGGTGGATGTGGTGGTGGTGGTGATGTGGGGGTGGTGGAGGTGGTGGTGGCGATGTGGTGGTGGTGGTGATGTGGGGGTGGTAGCCAAGAACACCTAGAACACCAAAAGCAAGAACAAAATAAACAAAAAAACACAATTAAGGGTAAAATAGTCATTAAAAGGTCATATTGCACCCCCTTATTGACTAACACTAACAGAAGGGTGGTATTTGTCCAACGTCCATCCACTGACAGGGGGTTTTTGTATATCCCCGAACAATGAGGTTGTTTTTGTATATTACCCATCTAAGAAGGGTGCATTTTGTCTTTTACCCTATTATATATATACACAACATACGTAATATAGAACACAATAGTGATGTATATAGCAACATCAAAATGCAATTTTTTCAATGTACATTAACATTCCAATATATATTCACTTAGTACAAATTACACTAAGATTATATTATTTTAACAACGTAAAAATGTAATTTAACTTCTACAAGAATAAGTTAAATTTGATAAACAGTACACACACAATTATACTCACAAAATTATAACATTTAAATAATAATTGATTGTTAATTAGTATCATTTGAGTTCAAAAATATCAATATATCAATAAATCAAATAATGAGGTTGAAATATTTTAAGTATATTAAAACATGATTTGATCCACCAACAGTCCTATGGCACAGCTGATAGTTCCTTCGATAACTTGGGTTGGTCACAGACTCACAGGGTTCAGTTCCCGGGAACCACACTTGCCAAATGTTTGAAAAATACACTACGAGACGTTTCAGTTCCGTAACAGAACAGTCGAGATTTTGCCGAAATTGCCAGAACTTTCCGAAACGATCCTAAATTGTCACTGGTACGGAGATCCGTACCATTTATTGCCACTGGTAGGGATTAGTAGCAAATCCGTACCATTTTGCCTTCAAAACGGAACGTTCAACTGTTCCAGTCTGGAACATAACGGAATTTACAATTTTGCAAAAGAATTGTGATTTTTATAAGACACGTCATTCAAATTTTGACATCTATTCTATAAACAGAACGGTTGATTTTATTCAGCATTTAGATTAAATCAACCACAGTCTTTAGATCTCACCACTTATAGTTAGAATTCTCAAAAATATGTGGAGGAGGTTAGTTGTTAGTATCGGGCCCACCACTACTGTACACAACTTCCTCCCTTTCTTTTTTTGAGAAACCTCCATTCATTTTTTGGTTTCACATTATTAGTTTTGAAATGTTTAAATAATAGTATCTAACATTATTAATATTGAAATATCTTTTAAACATGTAGATTCTTTTAAAAATAAAATTGAGAGAGAACAGTTAGAGAAAAATTCCAATAATTGTAATTATAAAATCAACCTGATGTAAATGTGTACCTTAAAAATAACGTGTTTAAACTTTGTGGATGAAATACTTATTTTGTTTGATGACATTATAATTGGTGGAAAGTTCTTAGTGTTTTTGTCGTGGTGTCATCGGCCACGGCCAATCCCCTAGTCTATTATATAAACAGCATGGTTAAACTAACTTATGGTTTTTCAGTCTTTAGATTAAATAGATCGGCCCCAACCCTTAGATCTCACCTACCAATCACTTAACTACCCACTACTTGAAAATTTACCAGCTCTCTCGGATCAATTTACGTAATTATCAAAAGTGTGTAAGAACTTGACTTCATGGATATCATATAAAATTATCGGGGACGCCATTTTCATCTTTTCCTCCAGGCTCCAGCAAAATCGATTATGAAACGTGTTTTTTGGGTAGTGCCCTCGGGAACGGGCAATCCCCTAGTATTAAATAGTAGTTGAATGAGTTCGAGAGAGAAGATTGATACATCATTCTAAAGTTTTGCTATGGCTTAGTATATGAATATTTTTATTAGCAATTATTTTGTCGTCAACCGGGTTTGAGCCCGGAATTTCGTGCAGGAGTTTTGAACACTTCACCACTTGAACTACCACCCTTGAAGCCCTTACATGAATATATTATTTTTGAAAAATAGCCCTTATATGAATATAGATGAAGTATTTTTAACATATATGTATCAATTAAATGGCCCATATGAATATTGATAAACTCTTTTTAACATACGTTTTAATTAAGAAAATGGTGCATTGCTGACGTAATGTTCCTCGAGGGAAAGAAAAACTATACGGAAAAGGGAGTAAAAAGAGTGGCAACTTGCCAAAAACAATGCATTTGTTAGAATAGTTGAAGGAGGTGCTATTTGCTTGACATCGCCGTTAATTGTGGCAATGGCTAAAAAATATACAACCTTTGCGTGACCCCTATATCATACCTCTAGGAGGCTACATTCACGATCCAATCATGGTCTACCCCCTATATATAATAATTTTTGGTTGAATTCTAAAACAAACACCAATAAACTACTACTAGTATTAAAGTATATAAAAATAAATAAAAACTAATTGTCTGAAATTAGTACCCACACACACAAGATTAAAGTGTTTTGAAGACCATAACTTTGAAAGCTCAAGAAAATGTGTAACCACCGCAAAAGATTCCTCTGAAGAAGACAGCACACAGGTTCATGAACTATATCTTGTCCATGATCATGAGTCGGTTTCAATAAACACCATCCTTTTATTTTATCTAATCCATATAATTTAATAAATATGTGGTTATAAGTTATATTAGCTCCATATTCCTTTCATTTCTTATAGATTTCACCAGCATTGGATCTCAAGTATGCTAGGTTGGAAGTGCATTTCCAGTAGACTAGGCTAAAATTAATGGCAATTTAAAATATGCACAATGAGATAAAATAATAGTAGTAAATTGCAATCGACAATTTAGATGACAGTAACTTGGCGCAATTGCACCTCCTTTGTTTCTCCGTGCCGGTGAAGAGAGAAGCTTTGAACCGCCAGTCTCGTTTTGTCTTTGTCAAATTGCTCTTCATTAAATACAGGGGAGTAGGGATCTTCCGAGATCATGATGGAAAATTTATACTTCATCTTACTTCATATATTTATATAGTATGTCATTTTAACACGAGAGACTCTCATAAATGTTACTCTGACTACAATTGTATAAGTGTATACGAAAATCCATAAAAGAAAACACAAACTAGTGAGTTAAAGATGAATATGGAAGAAATACGGAACAGTCAGCTAAATGTCCGAGGCACACAGATGGATATGCGCAATATACAAAGTATTTTACTATAATTTAATTAATCAATAAATTAATTAGTATTAGAATTTAAGTATAGAGAATAAAGAAGAGAAACTTCTATGCAGAGAGAGGAGTGATGAGTGTACGATGGACATTCTCTTCCTTAAGGTATCTACTTAGGGATCAGTTAACTAATACTAATACTTGCGTGACTTACGACATAATCCACCTCGTAAATCATCATTAATTTATTTATTACCCTGCTAACAGGACAGTGTGTTCTTATTTGGGGTACGTGGCGGTTAAAGCGTGAAATGCGGGGAGCATCACGTGATTAAAAAAATGTCTGCCTACCACATCGTCTCCCGCCTCCCAAATCACGTGGCCAACTCAAACGCAAGCGATGTGGTGGGACCCACACACCCCTCGCCCAATTAAATCGCGATCCAGTTTTTCGTTGTCCAACTTTTTTAACAAAAAGAAAATAATAATGGCTCCTCGGATCCAACGGCCACTATTCCTTGTATAACTCGGCCGGATGCGCCGAAAATAAGGGTGGTAATTGCATGCAGATCCCCACACCTGATCAATTTCCACAAACGACCCCCCGCCCCCCGAAATTATTCTATTCCCAGAAACAACTTGTAAAGAGCAAGGGAAAAGGAAAATGCTTGGTACTATGTTTCTTCTAAATCTTCCTAATTGACTTTAGGAATGTTAATTTGACCCGGTAAATTTAGTTAGAGAACGAAGCAAGAATTTGATAATATATTTATGGTATGACACCATGAAAATATTATCAATTTCTTGTATTATTTAGCTAATCAAATCATTGGATCTAAGTGACCCGATGAATGTGCACCGAGAAGTTCCAGAAGATCGGAGGTAGTAGAAAAACCAGACCTTGAACCTCTAATGATTTTTTCTTTTAAAAAGAACTCTAAAATAAACTTAGATTGTATCCACTCCACACAAAGAAAATCTACTTTCAAAATGAAATGATGCATTACTGTTTCTACCAAAATTGGAGAGAAAGAAAGGGTCGTGTTGTAGACTTGCATGAAACTGAGCTGAGTATTTTATGAAAAAGGATGAGAGAAGATATGTTTCGAAGTTTGTTAAATAGATGGTGGAGGTAAAGTGAGATATTAGAAAGAGATAGAGGGAGTGTGAGATAAATATGGAGGGGGCACATGTGATTGAGAGCTGGGTGGGTGGGTTTGCTGATCTCCTTTGCATCATCTGTTTCATGTTGATGTGACCTTACCCCTTTACCTCCAAAACTACAATAATTTCCTTGGAGCTAGTTTCCACTGCTAAACAAGTACCACAGCGATCTTTTATACTTCATCCGCTACCATTTTTTCAGTTTTTTTGGTTTTTTTTTTTAATCTGTAATGGAGGCAATTTAACTAGATATTTTAGAAAACAAAATGATTTATTTTTTGATCATTTTTTCATAATTTCAAAAATTAACGTATCGGATCTAAGTAACCTACTCGATAGCAATAACAGTCAAACTAAAGAAAGAACAATGTTAGAAACACGGAATACATAGCTAAGTCTCCATCAATGTCTATCTTGTTGGACATCGTGAATCGGAACCCTACTTCTCCTTAATTACGTCTCTCTTCTTTGTTTCCAATATGACTTTTTGACTCGTATTTGAATCACTTTGACTGAGTGATTTTGATAGCAAAATAATACGATTTTTTGACAATTTTTTACCATATTATGGAGCAGCTTTTACTCGCCATGAAAAATTATCAAAACAAAATTGCATCGATTTGCTATTCAGATCACCGGGTCAAAGTAACGAGTGAATAGTGACAAAAATCAAATTGGAAACAAAGAGCAAAGACAGAGTAATATTTTTTAGTTATTATTTGGTTTGTTTCGCATTTTTTTTCTCAATTGACTTAATGAGTCAACTTGTTAAGTTACTTTAGCTAATGATATGATACAAAAGTTTGTTAAATTTATATAATATTGTAGTGTTTTTTTTTTGAAATAATAATATTGTAGTGTTAAGAAATATTTGCTGTAATATAAAAATTATATTGTTAGTTAAACTAGTTCATCAAATAGATTGAGAAGAAATGGGCAAAACCGAGGTAGTGTGATTTAAAACAGATTTGTATAGGATTCGTATTTTGTAGAAATAAGTTTTACTACCTCCATTTTTTCTCTATCACACTGGTTTTATTTTTGTCAATGTTCACTTGGATCACTTTGACACAGTGATTTGTGTAACAAAGCGATGCAATTTTTTAATAATTTTCATGGCATTGTAGGCTGAAAGTTACTCTATTACACGGTGAAAAAATTATCAAAAAATCATATTGTTTTGTTATCCAAATCACTCGGTCAAAATGACTTATATACAAGTTAAAAATTCAAATCGGTGTGACAGAAAT
Organism: Linanthus parryae; assembly: GCA_023055425.1. Lineage (NCBI taxonomy): Eukaryota > Viridiplantae > Streptophyta > Magnoliopsida > Ericales > Polemoniaceae > Linanthus > Linanthus parryae. The sequence goes on along the minus strand of JALGPY010000004.1, from coordinate 117,393,095 downwards.
GATACGGAGGAAATGGAGGTAGTATTATTTGACAGTACACACTCAAGATCCATTAGGTTTGCGATGGTGTGCTCCGTTGAGCACATAACAAAACTTCTCATGACAAGAGACGAGAGAGACGACGTACTGGCGTGTATTTGGAGTGGTGGTGGGGGCAGTAGAAATGCACGTGAGTAGGGGGAGGTGTTTGTGAATTGGTGATTGCAGCCGCTCACGTGCGCCCATCCCCTGCCGTTTATCTCTCCCTTGCCGGCTCGCGTGCGGTGGGGACCGCTTTCTCACCGTTTCCCACCCGGCGGTTCTCACCAAACGTCGGTTAAGTCTGTCACAACGGCTTTACTGTTTTTCAGCCGTTAACCAAACACGTTACGTGATGGACCTATTTACTGTTTTATAGTAGTTCATTCATTTACTACGAAAAGTAGAAAAATGTTAATAGTTTAGGTAAAAGACGTTTTCCACCGTCCGATTATGGACAAAAGACATTTTACCCCCTGATTTATGAAAATATTGAAAACCTAATTAGGGTTTCATCAAAGAGGCAAAGCTCTGAAGAGAAAGAACACAACAGAAAATGAAAATGGCAAAAAGCATTTGATTCATGAATCAGCAAAGGCATAAATACAGAGGAGTCGAACGGCACTATTTGTGACCGTTCGATTCAGTACCCAACGGTTGGATTATCAACACCACCGTATAGATATTCTAGAAGCTAGGTTCATGTAACCCTAAACAGAAGGAAATGACATAAATACCCTTAAGGGACTGAGACAATATCTATTAAGTCCTTGGGCTGTAACTGCAGTGGACTTCGAACTAATGGGCTTCAAACTAATGGGCTTCAAGTCTTCATAAATTGGGCTGGGCTGCATTATGGTTAATAGCTCCCTTCAAACTTATGGTGGTGATTGAACCATAAGTTTGGACTTCAAATCCAGAAAATGAGCTGTGGAAAGTCCCTTGGTGAAAATATCAGCCAATTGATCTGCACTTGAAACATGAGAAAAAATTAGTTGTTTGCGAAGAACTTGTTCTCTAACATAGTGGTAATCTATTTCTATATGTTTAGTTCTGGCTTGTAAAATAGGATTGTGAGACATAGCAATAGCTGATTTACTATCACACCATATTTGAGGAGCATCTGGTAAAGGGAGATGAAGATCTCTAAACAGAAATTTAAACCAAGTTAAATCTGCAGCAGTAACAGCAAGGGCACGATATTCAGCCTCTGCTGTGGATCTAGAGACTGTAGGTTGTTTCTTAGCAGCCCAGTGGACTGCATTAGGCCCAACAAAAACAACAAAGTCAGTGGTGGACCTTCTATCAGATGGGTTGCCAGCCCAGTCTGAATCACAGTAGGCCTCAAGAGGAAGAAACCCAGATTGATAAAATAAGCCATGTGATTTTGTGCCTTGCAGATATCTCAAGACTCGTTTGGCACCAATAAGATGCAGGTTTGTAGGTGCATGCATAAACTGGCACAAGTGATTAACAGCAAAGGCAATGTCAGGCCTAGAGAAAGTTAAGTATTGAAGAGCACCAACTAGAGATCTAAAAACAGTAGGATTTTCCAAAGGAATGCCATCTAAAAGATGAAATTTTCCTCCAATGGCAAGAGGAGTAGGGCAAGGCTTGCAATGTATCATATTAAAACGTTTAAGCAAATCACTAATATATTTGGATTGATGAATGAAAAGTCCAATAGAAGAGTATTTAATTTCTAAACCCAGAAAATAAGTTAACTTACCCAGATTAGTCATTTGAAACTCTGAATTTAAAGAATGAAGAAGAGTAGTAATAAAATTGAAGTCATTACCTGTGACAATTATATCATCCGCATACAATAAAAGCAATGTTACCTGTGATTTGTGGTGTCTTATGAACAAACTGGAATCAGCTGTAGAAGTGCAAAAACCCAGAGAAAAGAGAAAAGTGGTAAATCTTTCAAACCAGGCCCTAGGTGCCTGTTTTAATCCATAGATGGATTTATTTAACTTGCAAACATAGTGTGGAACATTAGGATCCACATAACCTTGTGGTCGAGCCATAAACACAGTTTCTTTCAAATAGCCATGTAAGAAGACATTTTTGACATCAAGTTGTTGCAAAGGCCATTTAAAGAAGCAGCATGAGCCAAGACAGTTCTTACAGTGGCATGCTTGACCACTGGACTAAAGGTTTCATCAAAGTCTATGCCAGGGGTTTGATGAAAACCCTTGGCAACAAGTCTAGCTTTATATCTAGCAACAGATCCATCAGGATTATACTTTGTTCTGTAAACCCATCTATTTCCAACAATATTGACATGAGGTGGTTTAGGAACTAGGGTCCATGTATTTTGATTTGTGAGACTAAGAAATTCATCAGTCATGGCATTGTTCCATTGTGAAAATTTCTTAGCCTCAGTAAAACAAGTAGGATCAGATAAAGGTTGTGGAGAAATATTAGAAGGTGAGGGATCAGATATACCAGAATTGGCTGCAAATCCTAGATTCTTCTTTTTGAAGATACCTGATTTGCTTCTGGTTTGCATAGGATGACAAGGTTGAGGAGTTGAGACAATTGTGTCTGCTGGTGCAGGTCCAGAACTGGGAGACTGCACTGGAGAATTGTGTGGTATCTGTTCTTCTTGTATCTGTTCTGAGTTTGAATTTTCTCCAGTGCCAAATCTTCTACCAGTTGGATGCAACCCAGCAGCAGAATTGAACTCAGTCTCCTCTGTGTTGTCAAAAGTTGCAGTATCATCACTTCCCAAAGGAGGGACAGTGGAGCTAGGGACAAAGGGAATGTCATCATTACCTGAAACAGAATGAATATTAGTTGAATCATGAGATGAAGCAACATGCAATTTAGCATAAGGAAAGACAGTTTCATCAAAAACTACATCGCTAGAGACATAAAATGTTTGTGTAACTTTGTCAAAGCACATGTACCCTTTGTATTGAGAAGCATAACCAAGGAAAATACATTTTTTTGTTTTTGGATCTAACTTAGAATGCATATAAGGTCTTAAACAGGGATATCATGCACACCCAAAAACTTTCAAGTGATTGTAATCAGGTTTCTTTTTAAACAGTAATTCCCAAGGAGACAGATAGTTTGTAGTTTTTGAAGGCATCAAATTAATCAAGTAAACAGCTGTAGTAAAAGCATGATACCAGAAATACTTAGGCAAAAAAGCTTGCTGCATCATAGATACAGCTGTATCAACAATGTGTCTATGTTTCCTCTCAGAAATACCATTTTGTTGAGGAGTATGAGGACATGATTTCTCATGTGTGATACCATTATTTGCAAGAAATGAAGTAAAAACATATGAAATATATTCACCTCCTCCATCTGTTCTGAGAATTTTGATGCAAGATCCTAATAATTTTTCAACTTGTAGTTTAAAAACAGGAAACACAGAGGCCAAATCAGATTTGTGACATAGAGGGAATATCCATATAAACCTAGAAAAGTCATCAATAAATAAGACATAATATTTGTAACAATTGTAACTTTTAACACTAGAAGGTCCCCAAACATCACTATGAATTAGATGCAGAGGACTTGAAGTTTTAGAAGAAGATAACTTAAAAGGTAACTTAGACATCTTTCCAGCCAAACAATGTTCACAAGTAGCAGGAGAATGTTTGTCAGAAACAGAAACAAAAATCATTTTGTGCAAAACATCATCAGTGGGGTGTCCCAGTCTTGAGTGCCATAAGTGTGAGGTAATCTTCTTTCCAAGGTAAGCTGCTGTAGTATGAACTGGAATGGGATCAATAGTGTGTGTAGAACCAGTGTGTTGTGTGGGATAAATAGGATAGAGACCATTTTGACTAATTCCTTTATAGAGAAGTTTCCCCGTATCCTTTTCTTGGATAGAAAAGGAATCACTTTCAAATATAAAATTGCAATTGTTGTGTTTACACATTTTATGGACAGATAGAAGATTGGTTGACAAATTTGGGACTTGAAGAGTATTTAAAAGTTTAAAAGAATGATTAGGTGTGGGTAAAATAGCATTACCAATGTTTGAAATGGGCAATTGACTACCATTTCCTATAGCCACTTGATCAGATCCAGTATAGGGTTCAGAAATGGACAAATTCTTCAGTTCAGATGTCATGTGAGATGAGGCACCAGTATCAAAAAGCCAGAAGTCAGAGGGGTATTGTGTCTGAGAATAAGGGGTTGAAGCAGCAACCATAGAAGAGAGTTAATCAGGTGGAGTCTTGCCTTGGTAGGAGTGGTCCATACGGTGCCAACAATCAAGAGCAGAGTGGTAATCATAGCCACAGATTTGACAATTAACAGGACTAGCAGAGTATTGACCATAACTTCTGTTTGAGGATCTACCTCTCCCAGATTCATTACGCCCATTACCACCATAGCGAGTGTTACCTCTCTCCCGTTGATACCCAGAATTAGTATTGAAATTAGGGTTTCTACCTTGATTGGACCGTCCACTTCCTCTCTGATATCCAGAGAAGTTAGAACGTCCACTGTTTCGACCCCCCCTTTGACCACGACCATAGGTGTTTGCAGCAAAGGCAGATTGAGAAATCATATCAACAGATTTAAGAGATTGAGACTCATGCATATGTTCATCACCTTTTAACAAAACATGAAGGTCTTCAAGAGATAGAGATTCAGTTCTTGTGCGTAAAGAAGAGCGAAAAGCATTATACTCAGGGGGCAAACCATTCAACACATAGAGAAGCATATCTTCATCATGAACAGGAGCCATAGCAACAGTCAATTTATCACGAATCGATTTCATCTCGTGCACATAAACATCAATACTATCAGATCCCTTACGAGTATTTTGTAGATCTTGTTTCAACTGAAGAATATTCGAGCGAGTGAGAGAGGCATACCTCCGTTCTAGAGCAAGCCAAGCAGATCGAGAAGTATTATGACCAATAACATGAGTTAATGCTTCCTGAGTCAAGGTGGCGTTGATTAGGGTTAAGAGCGCCTGATCTTGACTCAGCCATACCTGATAGGTGGGGTTTGGAACGGCGGTGAGGGTGCCGTCTGCTTCAGTGATGAACTGCGGCGGCGCTGGAACAGAACCGTCAAGAAAACCGAACAAATTTTGGGTTCTGAAGATCGCTGAGATCTGATGTTTCCACAAAACATAGTTGGAGCCATCAAGCTTGAATGGCATATAGTTATGGATATTTGGCAAAAGTAAAAGGGGGGTTTTGTGTGGTGTTTGACGCCATAGATAGATCTGGCGAGGTGGTACTGAGCACGAGGCTCTGATACCATGAAAACCCAATTAGGGTTTCATCAAAGAGGCAAAGCTCTGAAGAGAAAGAACACAACAGAAAATGAAAATGGCAAAAAGCATTTGATTCATGAATCAGCAAAGGCATAAATACAGAGGAGTCGAACGGCACTATTTGTGACCGTTCGATTCAGTACCCAACGGTTGGATTATCAACACCACCGTATAGATATTCCAGAAGCTAGGTTCATGTAACCCTAAACAGAAGAAAATGACATAAATACCCTTAAGGGACTGAGACAATATCTATTAAGTCCTTAGGCTGTAACTGCAGTGGACTTCGAACTAATGGGCTTCAAACTAATGGGCTTCAAGTCTTCATAAATTGGGCTGGGCTGCATTATGGTTAATAAATATATATTTTGCACCCCCTGTTAACGGATGGAGGGTGGATATATACCATCCTTCTGTTACAGTCCGCTAGTGGAGGGGTGCAAACTGAATTCTGTGACCATTTTATCCTTACAAATTGTGGACAAATAACACACTTTTTTGTTTATTATTCAACTCATCATGTTCTTGGTGTTCTTGAGCACAACCTTTATTACCATCGATTCTCCACCACCACTGCCACCACTACCGCCACCGCCAACACCAATGCCAACAAGAACAACATTTTTCCTTCGTTCTTGATTTGAAGAATTTCTCCTAAGCTAATATTGAGCAAACCCAATTCAAACAAAAAACTTCAAGCATCCACAAACAACAATAAAAAATAACAACAGTACCAATTCTCCATCAACACCAAGACCAAGATGAAGATAAGAAATGAATTTTTTTACCAATTTCATTACACAACACTAATGAACTACAAAAAAAAGGGACCCTTTTCCAAATGTATGCTACAAAAAGTACGAATTCGAACTGGGTTTGAACTCCCACCCACAGATCTAGCAAAATTACAAACCTTGAACACCAAAATGGTAGACGATGAGGCCAAACCAGTTAGTGTAGCTGTTAACTGGGGTCAGATCGCACACATTGAGATGAACTGGGATAGACTGAATCGAATTCTTCCGGCAGAGTTGTTGGGAATTGTATTCAGAAAGCCATATTTATGGTTGAATTAACAATTCTTAATAGATAACTATATGCATCTTAATTTAACAAACATGTGAGTATGCAAATGCTATTTATTATTTGTCATATAAATATGCATTATAAAGTCCAATATTCTATACCTAAGACAATCGGACATGCAGATAAGTTCGGGCATGCGCGAGATTGATTGTCAGTTATTTATGGAATATAAGTAAGGGTTCACAGTCTAGATGATTTTGGACAAACCATCGGACGACTGTAGTGTAACATTATAGTGACACATCTCGGTCAAGTAAATTGTATAGTTCAACTTGTTACACTGGCATACTTTGTGTATGTTGAACAGGACCGCCATATGAAATATATTATCTCGGACTGACCGAATTGAGATAATATAATATTTCATTGTTATTGGTAATATTGTAAACTCTTAATATATGATTGTTTGTGTGAACACAAATCTTGATTAATCATTATTTTGATATATTTAGTGAGGTTCAAATGCTAGTCAACAATCCTGGTATATTGAATAATGATTGTTATGATTTGGTGAAAGCTAAACAAATCATGGAATTCACGTCTCGTATGAGAATGATGTACCCTCCTGGAAGCTCACTAGGTTTTGTTATGTCAAGTCTGGCCAGCTGGAGAGTTAACGGGTATCTGTAATCTTAACGTGGAGAGTTATCTGATATTAAGAATAGAAGCTCATACATAATGATGAGAATAAATGTCGGAGTGCAAATATAATTTTATGGTAGAGTAAACTATAATTACAATTAGTTTTGAATTTAATTTGGAGATATTGGGAGCCGATTCATTTATTTTCTAAAGAGGTCCCCCACGTTGTCCAACATAAGCGTGATCATATGATTCACAAGTGTTTTTGAGTCTCAAGTGTGTGGAATGTAAATTGAGATTTTGTTTGGTATTTTATAGTCGATGGGTATTACTATAAACCAAATGATTATGACTTAATTGCAAGCTACACTAAAGTTTGTAAGGAGGGACTTGCTATGTAAATTTTTCCTACAAGGGACTTGTGTGCAATTATGGGTATTCCTAATATTAGGGTTAGCAATATGTCTCTATAAATAGTCCACCATAGTTCTTAAGTGATGAAGATTGGTTGATACATCTTTTACACACAAGAGAGCAAAACGCAACTGTGCTTTCATGAGATTTTCTTGTTCGAATCACCATCGAACTTGAATCGGAGCTTGGATCATACTTCGAAAGGCTTCCGGACATACCAGATTCTGTTTTGGGGTGTTTAGGCCTAGATAACGATCTCGCATCGCTTTTGGTAAAACACTATAGTTGTAGATCTTGGAGTTGTAGAACTCCAAATATCGTCGGTCAAAGTTTCTGGTCCGCAGTTGATTTTCAGTAGGATCTGAATTCGGTTTTCGGAGCATAAATGGAGCTACAGATGTCGGATGAAGACAAGTCATCTATGAAAATCGTGTATCTCGACGACGCGGACAAAATGGCACAGGTCGCGGTGTCAGATTCTGAACAGGGCTTCATTAGTGGCTAGTCAAAGTCTCGGGATTTGCGTCGTCTCAGTCCGGATAGACTGTGGTAAGTTTTATTCCGCAAGCTAACTTACCACAATAATTTTTTGAATGCCTATGATTAATTCACTGCATAAACCACGTGGTCCGGGATAAATCTCGTCAAATTTTCCCTTCAAGAGCATGGTCTCGGCTTACCTCAATCGATTTGAAAAGCGGTCGTCTCTCTCTGCTTCGATTACAACATCTATGAAATCGCATCCAAATTGATTTCGAAATTGACCCATCCACAATCGGCTATCTTCCCTCCAACAACAGATCAAACGAGGTGGTGGTCACGATGGTAATGGTGGCGGTGGCGAGGGAGGGAGAAAATAAGAAGGAGATGGAGAGGGAGACACCCACCTCTACCTCACGCTTTTTCCGAGAGTACACACATCACCACCACCATCGGAAATATGTGTGGCGTATGTTTACGCCGACCAAGATCTGGCGTCGTTGGCACCGGCGGATCAATGTTCCACAGAAGAGGTATGTGGTTGTTTCCGCAATCGCTGCTTGTGTTGTACCGTCTCTCGTGATTGCTCGTGCTCACATGTGCGGTGGAGAGAGGACGCAAATGAGGAGGTTTGGTTCGTGTGTTGGTCCATGAGATGATTTGGGTAATAGAGAGAGAGAGAGAGAGTTGAGCGGCAAGGGTTAGAAATGAGTGAAGAGGGGAAAGGATGGGTATTTATAAAGGTGTAAATTTCTTTGATCTTGAAGACAATTTTTTTTTTCGCCCCTCCGTTAGTCTTCTATCAGTTTTCAACTCTAACAGGGGTGAAAATGCATTTTTTCATAAATGAGGGGACAAGATGTCTTTTGTCCATAGTCGGAGGGTGGGAAATTTCTATTACCCGAATAATTTTAGTGAGCGATTTTTGTGTCGGTCATAAACGTACACGGTTTGTTTCTCCTAATTTTTTCAAGTTGACCATGAGGACTTCACTTTGACCCAATAATTTGTTTAGCAAAACAATCTAAAAGAATTAGTTATCATTGATATCGTTACAGAGCAAAACGATGCAATATCGTTGTCATTAGATAGAAATCTTTGATGTCTAAGTGACTTAGTGAATGTTGCACTAGAAAATTGAAAAGAAACAAAGGTACTATAAGTTTGGATGTCGTGTAGCAGTTTGCCTGTACATCTTGTGGCCAAGTGTAAGAATAACGACCGGATACGTAATTTTTCGATTGTCGGTTACGATAAGTTCGGATGTTGTGGAAATTGAGACTTCGGCTACAGTCAGATGAAACCATTTCTCTTTGTTTCATTTGATGACATAGGAACCCATAACCGTTACTTTAAAGTGTGTACAGTGTAAACTTTTCCTCTCTCTCTCTCTCTCTCTCTCTCTCTCTCTCTCTCTCTCTCTCCTCTCTCTGTGATATCCATACTTGCTCTAAGTTTGTTTGCCATCAATCATAGGGGCTCGCCGCCGGCGAGGCCCCTGATCTTCTTCTTGTTATCAAAATTTGTTATCTTATTTATGTATTTCAGTTTCTACCGTCTAAGAACGGTTTTCTTCTGTCAAATGACGGTCAACTACCGCATTAAAGCGGTCAACTACTGCGTGGGAGCGGTTTTCTTCCGCCAAGGGGCGGCCAACTACCGCCTAGAAGCGGTTCTCTTCCGCCAAGGAGCGGCCCACTACCGCCTAGGAGCGGTTCTCTTCCGCCATAGGGCGACCAACTACCGCATATGAGCGATTTTTATCTACAATAAGGTACTAATCTACCACATAAGTGTGGCATTACGTGTCACATGGTGTTGCAGTTACGCTATGAATTTTTTGTGGAGTTCGAATTCTGCTATCAAATAGACGGATTATTTTCTTCACCCCTCTCGTTGCTCCGGATGATGGAGGAAAAAAATCACTTGAACCAATTGGTGATGATGTTGGAGCGTACAAAAATTCGAGAATCGTTTGTAGCGATAGTTACAGATTTGTTCTGCTTAGAAATTGACAAATTATGTTGACAGAATTATGAAATGTGTAATATTAATTTGTATTTATTGTTTCATCCATTTTAATTGTGATTGTTTATGATGAATGAAAATGTTGCATGCATTATCTTGAAGACGTTTTCTCTCTCTAGAAACCTCTCTCTAGAGAAAGAAGTAGACGAAGAACAATGATGGCTGATCTCGAAGATGAAGGATGGATCAGTAGGATACATCTTACTGATGAAGAGAAAACGGAGGTAATAGTACGCAAAGATATCTGTGATAAAGTCAAAGAAAACTGGAAGCTATGCCTGCTCGGACGATTCGTGGGTGATACGAGGATCAACGGGCAGGAGATGAAAGAACTTTTCAGAAGGCTATGGTGTCCAGAAGAGGATTTAAAGGTAATGACAGTTGATCCAAATACCTTTATATTCCGATTCAACACAAAAACTACAATGGAAAAAGCTTTATATGGAGGGCCATGGAACTTTGATAATCAACTCCTACTCTTGAAAGAGTGGGACATCAAGAAGAAACCCTCCGAGGCAATCTTCACAGATCTGTGGGTGTGGCTTCAGATTGTTGGTCTACCAACACATCTAATACATGAAGATATTGGTGAAGTGATAGCATCATCAATCGGAGAGGTTGACTACGTCATAGCACACCTTGACGGAGAGGAGAAGGACAGATGCATCCGGGCCAAAATCCGGATCAAGACATATAAACCACTCCGTCGGCGTGCCTTTGTTAAAACTGAAGAGGGGGAACAATGCTGGGTTAATCTCAAGTATGAGAGAATCCCCCAAGTCTGCCAATGGTGTGGTATTATTGATCATACAGCCACCACGTGCCTAAAACGAACGGAAATGATCCAAAAAGATCAAGGGCCGGAGTTTGGCCCATGGGTGCTTGGCAGACGATCGGAGAAGAGGAAGAACGCCGAACACGCTACCGCCAGCGGCAAACGACAGGTAGGAGAAGGGCAAAAGAGTAATTTCGAAACGACAAAAGTGGGACCAGAAGGTAAATTTGGAAAATTCCCTCCACGATTTGGGGATAAGTCAAAAACCCAGAAATGGCAATCCAAATCAAGTCAAAGTCAAGGAGAGAAAAGTCAGATGATCTCAATCAATCAAGAATCATCTACTATTCAATCCCTACCAAAACTCAACCTCACAGGATCAACAACAAGCAAAGAGATTAGGATGGGTCAAAAACTTCCTAATCCTTTTGCAAATAACGAAGTAAGTGCCCCAGGGATTACCAAACGTGGGGTCAAGCCAATCCCAGCAAGAAAGAAGCGTATCAACATCAAAGAAAGGGCCAGAAATAAAGCTACCGAAGCTATGCAGCAGAATGAAGACCCAAACTCAATGAAAAGGAAGAACACAAGTCAGTCCCTCATGATGGTAACGGAAGAAGGATTGACAGTCCTGGGGGGAAAACGAAGCTGCAATGCTAATGATGCACAAGAAGGAACAGGAGAGCAGCCTTATCCGAGTAGTGAACAACTCAACCCAGCTGGGGTTGACATGGCGATGGGGGAAGATCTCGAAGGGGAGAAGCATGGGATGGAGATGGAAAAGACAAATGAACCAGAGGCGGACGCTGTTCAGCAGCTCCGCCTAGAGAAATGAGTGCCCTTAGCTGGAACGTGCGGGGATTGGGCAACCCCAGTCACGTTACAGCCCTTTAATGGAAACGAAACGGCTCGAGTCGGAGATGGATGTAATAAGAAGGAAAATTGGGTATGCAAAAGGGGAGTATGTCAACTGCAACGGAAGAAGTGGCGGACTTGCTCTCTTATGGGATGATAAATTAGAGGTACAAATAATCTATCGTTCCTTTTACACAATTCATTGCTTTATCACGTGGTTAGATGACAATACCTCGTGGTTTTTTACTGGATTTTATGGAGATCCGGAGAAAAAGGAGCGAAAACATTCATGGAATGTGCTCCGATGCCTTAAACCTAATGGGGACGCCCCATGGTGTGTTATGGGCGACTTTAACGAAGTAATGTCACAATCGGAGAAGGAGGGGGGTAGAGATGTAACTCAGAACCAATTTACCCCATTCAAGTCAACTCTTCAAGAGTGTAACTTGAAAGATCTTGGGTTTATGGGACATCCATATACGTGGAACAACAATCAAGATGATGATGACAACATAAGGGAAAGACTCGATAGGGTTGTGGCCAACCTCCCATGGAGATCAATCTACGGAAATGCCCGAGTCAATCACCTTGTATGCTCAACGTCGGACCATAATCCAATAGAATTACGATTCGACAAAGCAATTCAACAACAGTTTGCTACGGGTACAAAAAGATTTCATTTTGAAGCAGCGTGGCTTCAAGATGACGAGTGCAAAAACGTTATTGAACGTGCATGGGTGACAGGCTCGAATAACGTCACCAAAAATCTGGCAGTCTGTGCTGACAATCTCAAAAATTGGAGCAGCAGGAAGTTTGGTGATATTAAAAGGAGAATCCGGGACCTAAAAAGATCGATTGCTTATTTTGAAAAGAAAAGGCAAAGCAAAGGGGTGGCTAACCAGCTTCGCAAAGCCAAACAAGAGCTTAACTCGGTGCTACGCTTTGAAGAAGACAAATGGCACCAGAGGTCGAGAGTCGAATGGCTCAAAAGTGGCGATAGAAATACAGCTTTTTTTCACAAAAAAGCCTCGGCGAGGAAAGCCCGGAATACTATAAAGGGCCTAGAAGATGAAGATGGCCATTGGCATTCAGAAGTTTCTGAAATTATCGCCATTCTCACTTCCCACTTTGAGACTTTGTTTGACACGTTGTGCGCACGAGATTCCGGCAGGGAGACCTCCGTGTACACCGTACGTAGTGGATCAGGGATCGCACAGGAAGAATAGGGGTGTGTGTAGGGAGAGAGTAAGTCAGTAGCAATGTCTGAGAGAGAGACAGAGGTTTGGCAGAGCTTCCGCGTATGGCAGTGTTGTTTTTCTTGTATGGAAAGAGTAACGATATATATATACTGGAGAACGTGACCGTTGTAGTGTGGTTAATGCGCCCATTAATGGCGGCTTAATTAGCTTAACCATAACGGCACGTTCGTCCGAGTATATAGGAACCGTTAGAGCACGTGGTGCGCGAGTACCGGAACCGTTACGAGGTTGACCGGGTTTGACCGGATTGACCGGGTCTAGGGAGCTCGTGCCAAAGATCTCTCAAAACAGTTACTAAAGGTCGCGCGCGGGCTTGGCTCGCACGCGACAGGGCTTACCCTAGCCTCCAAACCACAAGTCCCTACAAGTCCCGTGCAGTGGTATGCGAGGGCTCTGTCTCGCAGCCCCCACATGGATCAGCTCGGCTGGTGATCCTGTGTGTGTGGAGCACAATATGGTGTGCTGGATGGTCGCCACGTGGCCCAGATCTGCCATGTCATAAAGCAGTATCTACATTAGCCCCCTTTCTGCGCGTGAAGGCTCGTAGCTGTATAGGCTTCCATGCGCGGAAACCAACATGCGCGTCGTTGCCACGCACCAATTCAAATACGGGTAAGTTCAGCCCCCGTGCGTGTCATTATGACCTAAAACCCCTAGAGTCGTGCCGTCTGACCTTTAGGGTTTTAGGCGTGACGTCAGCCCGTCCTGTGATTGCGCGATACGACGGTGACGGTTGCGATTCGACTACTGAAGGGACGCAACCCTTCATTCTTTTGCATAAATACCTTGTATCCCATTATTGCAAAGCATCACTTCTTTCTCTTAAAGTGAATGGTATCCGGAGATCTTTGAGAGCAGATCCAGATAATCAATCACCAGTTCAGGACTGCAAATCGTATTCTTCAATTGTGCATATCCAAGCAGGCTTCAAGGAAACAAGGTTGGCCTCGTTTACTTTTTTGATTTTAAAATTCCGGCGTTTGTCTTGAACTGCGTTGAATCTGTAAACTCATGAAATCTGTGAAGAGGCTTTGATCTTTGAACCCGCTTCGTTTTTAATCTTTCAACGATATTGGGTCTTGCAACTCCCCAATTTCTGAAATCGGCACCGGAACTGTTTGCTTTCCTTTGCATAGATCTCGAATTCCAAATTTCAAACTGAAGTGTGGTATTTCTCCCCCCCTTTTTTTTGCCCTTTCGCAGGAATGGCCAAAACAAGAGTAACCAGACCCGTTAAGGAAGACGAAGAGATGCCGGAGCTTCCGCAGGCTTTGTGGCGAAAAGCCCCCTTTCTGGGTGGGAAAGATTTTTACCACGCGAGGGTGAAGGCGAAGAGGATGCCTGATCCTGTTCCCGTTGAGCGGTTGTTGACACTGACTCGCCCAGTTAACTCAGCCCTGCTCGAGTTAGTTGGCTCCGAGGATGTGATTCGATTGGGAATCGAGAATGGGCACTTCCCATACACTGCAATTTCTACTCAGGCGTTTGTCCAGAAATTGGACTATATGGATGAGTGGACTGACCACGTGTTGGGTAATTACGCCGAAACTCTTGATGAAGCCGGCATTTTCTTCGCTGTTCGTGCTATGAAGGGTGCTGTAGTGAAGTTGGATCAGTCCATGCTTCTAGACCTTCTGTCCCGCTATTCGCCTGCGACTCACACGTTTCACTTTGCTGAGTTCGAGGCTGCCCCCACGCTCGAGGACGTTCAAATGCTGTATGAGCTTTCCCCCATGGGCGAGGTGGACCCCTTGAGTCACCTAAGGACATCTGCGGAATTGGCCTTGTACGCGCAGATGGAGGAGTGCCTAGCAGAGGTAAAGAAAATCTCCACTCGGTGGACCAGTACAAAGCCTCTTCCGAACTGGCAGCTGGTTGATACATCTGCGAAGAATACCTGGAACAAGTGGTTGCAGTACTTCTTCCGAGACTATGCGAGCAGCAGCATTACTAAGAAGCTTTTGAGCGAAAACCCGAAGGCCGAGAATTACGTAGAGGGCAAGGGTTATCATCTGACCCTTTGCGCCTTTCTTTGTGCTTGGCTGTCGAGGTTTCTGATTGATGGTCACCCTCATGACGGGGTCTTCTACCATGTGCTGCCACTTGCGGTGAGGCTCGCTCTTGGCCAGAGAGTCGCACTTGGACCCTTGGTCTTGGGTACGTTGTATTATAGGCTGGACCAGCTGGTTCTGGCGATGAGGGAATCGCGCGGCCGTCTCGATGCTCTGACCTTTGTCAATATCAGCTTTCTGACAATGTGGGTTTTTGAGCGCTGGCCATCTTATGCACCAACTCCCCTCCCACTTGAGAAGTGGTGTCCCCCAGGCGAGACGAAAGCGCTCAATAGCGGAAGGGCTGCGAGATGGTTTGGAGCAAGCAACACCAAGTGTACTTGGAGCTTGATATGCGACAAGCGAAGGGAGTTCACTGCCAGGCCTTACGCCACACGTGTTGAGAATGTGCGGTGGTTTCCAAAGCTATACCCCTCCGAAGGTATGGTCTTGTCAGAAGACCTTCTCTTTGAAAAGGGACCGCATTTCCACGAGCGCTATCGTGAGTTCTTTTGCTGGTGTCTGCGAGGTTCTCTTCCTGCACTTGCAGAGCATATTCGTGAGCTCGCGCCACGATATGAAAGGCTTACAGTGGATGTTGACCCCACTCGGGTCTCTCCTCAGTTTGGTTTCGATGCGGTGGCCCCATCAATCTGGCCCCAGTCTATCGTTAGAGGGTGCTACAAGCGCTTGCTGACAAAGGAGTGCAAGACGGTCCTCATGAGCAATCTTCCCTTTGAGCAGCCTGCGGGAACTCGCAGGGGTGGGTGTTCCCAGAATTGGATCGCATACTGGATTGCCCAGCAGACGAGGATGGAGACGGAGGCGGCGGCGCAGCCAGGAAGGGCCCCCTTGATCAAGAGAAACTCTTTTCCGTTTCGCCCCAATTGTAGTTTGAGCGAGTCTGAGTACGGTTGCTACTCGTTGTTGGACCGAGAGAACCATTTGTGCCCCGATTTCATTCTGAAGGAGCAAGTCGATGCCATCAAGAAAGGTGACACGCAGGTCGTCAAATATAGCAAGGAATTTGCTGAGGTAAGCAATTTCCTTGTGTGCTTTAAGCTTTTTGATTTCCTTGTACTGATGCTTTTCGTTCTGCATTGTTTAGTGTCACGTGCGGAGATTCGCAGCTGGTGATCGTTCCAAAGCGCTGGTGGACACTATCGTTGCCACCAGAAAGAGGGGAGAATCGTACCGGCTAGCATGGAGGATGGATGCCGAGGTCGAGACAAGGGTTCGCGCAGTCATGAATACTTTTGCTGACTCGCTGATAGACAACCCTCCGGCTCCGTCTCCTCCTAGAGATGACCCGTCCCCTCCAGCGACTGCGGCGCCGAGAGTGAAGAGACATAGGCAAAAGGGAATTACGATTTCTTCCCCTAGGAGCGCTCCAGCTTCTCCCCCAGTAAAGTCCCATTCCGTCAAGGACAAGGGCAAGGGTCGTATGCCCAGCAAAGTGCGAAAAGATCTCGCGGTTGAGACCTTCGTTCCATTCAATCAAGAGGAAGAGGAAGAGAGGCAGGAGCCCCAAGCAAGTAATGAAGAAGAAGAAGAAGGAACAGTTGTGATGCGCGAGGAAGAGTCAGGAGGTACTTCCGCCGCATTTTCTTGTCCTTTATCATAACTTCTATGCAGTTCTTTTCTTTGAACCAATTGTGTATTCGCAGATGATGATGATGAAGCCGTTGGTGGCTTTGTGGCCAAGAGGCAAAAGAGAGATGCCCATTCTGGTGTTTCGGATGATCCAATAAGCGAGGATGTTCTTGCTGAGTCCCGGAGGACAGCTGCGGAGGCTGCTGAAAGAAGAAGGCAGCGAGAGGAAGAGGAGCTCGAGCGTGTGAAGCAACGGAGCCTCGAAGAGCAGCATGTCGACGACCTAGTGCGTCCAGTTGGCGAGGAAGACGAGCTTCCCGAAGAAATTGCTCCTCATGTGGAGGAGGAGAATGAGGCTCCTGGAGAGGACGCAGCAGAGCTAGAGCAAGTCCAAGCAGACTTCGCAGAGATCGCGGGTGGCGATAAAGGTGAGATCTTCAATCTCGCAGTTACTTATAGAGATGTAATTGTGGGTGCATTGAAGCACGGTGTGTCAAAGCCTGACATTCGCCGTTGGTTGGTAAGCAAATGCGGAGAACCCTCAGGTAATCATTTTGAGTGATATGCATGTACTAAGCTGTAACCATTTGAGACAAAGCCATGACTGGTTTAATCGCATCCCAGGTCACGCCTCTCTTAAAGACTTGCTTAGTGAGGATACACTGATAGGGCATGGTTCCACGTCCCTAGTGTATGATGAGGATACCTCAATCCCACCTTCGCGTGGAGGTGCTTATTCTTAGCTTTAGCAAAGATAACGAAATAACTTATAACACAAGTTACCTCATATTATCGCATTTTGACATCGCAGGTCATGCTGAGGAACCTGAGCTGGAGCAGAGAAGCCAGACTTCTGCATCCCATGTTCCAATTTCGAGCTCCCATACCGAGAAGCCCGTCGCAGCTGCTGGACACGCAAGTGAGCATCTCGAGGATGTCATTGAACTCTCCGATGATGTCGAAGCTGATGCCATGCCGATGGACGAAGGTGTCCGTACTGGTGGTAGGGAAGAAGGGACAAGTGATGCTACTGTTTTCGCATCTGAGAATGTCTTTCGCCCAGCAACTTCGGCTGTCCCTGCGCCTCCGGCGATGACTGAGCCAGAAGCACCTATTCCTGCGTGGAGAATTTGGGGCTCGCAGGTTGGGAATGTGGTCGCGGCTGGTGCAGCCTACACTCTTCCTCCTGACTACGAGAGGTTGGAGCTCGCAGCTGATAGGAGAGCCATGGAGCGAGGGCAGTCTTCGAACAACCCGGTGGCTCGCATTCCCTCTATTCATGAAATTCTGGAAGGCACTGGTAAGTAGAGATTTACCGTTCGTACGTCGCATTATTTGCCTGCGAGTTCTGACATTACAACTCGTTTTTGATGTCTCAGGTTTGAAGCA
This sequence comes from Linanthus parryae, assembly GCA_023055425.1. Taxonomy (NCBI): domain Eukaryota; kingdom Viridiplantae; phylum Streptophyta; class Magnoliopsida; order Ericales; family Polemoniaceae; genus Linanthus; species Linanthus parryae. Next base: position 117,375,308 of record JALGPY010000004.1, on the reverse strand, counting down.
AACCGATGTAGACTGGGTGGTTCGAATGCGCCTCAGATACCCCCGATCGTTTGTGAGGTGTCTGGAGATCAGTCCTTTTGACAGGAGACTATTCCTTACTGAAGCCATCTGGATACTAGAGCAGCTGTGTGCGGCTACACCTGCGACCATTTCGGCCCAGAGTGCCGGATTGCTGTGTGGCATGTGCCAAAATCTCGTTCTCAAAGTCCAAGGCAGACTTGGTTTGAAATTCCTCAAGGACAGAGTTACACTGATTCGCGCAGCTGTAACTTTGAATCTCGGGCACCAGAATCTCGCAGCTGAGATGCAGAAGGTGGAGCAGCAGAAGCAAAAGGTTGATGAAGCTTTGAAGCTGTATCACGAAATGAATGCCAAGTGCGAGCAACTAAAGCAAGAAGTGCAACAAGTGGAGAGGCTGATCGAGCAGTTCGAGCCCCAGGACTCCTTAGTCAAAAATTTGTTTTGACTTTTCGAATTTTGAAAAGAAAACAGGAAAGTGGCTGAGACATTAATGTAATGTTTTGAAACATTAATGTGATGTTGCTAGGGTTTCTCCCCCCCCTTTTTTTTAACAAACAATGAGTTTGCCCGTTTTGCCCCTTCCGGGATTTGATTGGACATTTCTGTGCATATCCAATTATGACATCAGCAATTGATTCTTTGCTTGATTTTCGCGTTAATTTCTCGGCAGATAAGCACGCTTCCGTTGGGAAGTCCATCCGAATCATGACCACCCGTCATTTATTAGGATACGCAACCGAATCGTCGTAGCCTTTAGTAGGGTAATTGATTGTTACCGCTTTTCAAGGCGTAAGTGATTGAACTTACCCTCTTTTTGAATTTGCTGACTCATCTTAAGCAACCGAAGAGCCTCCACAGGGCCTATATAAACCCCATCCTTGCCATTTGGGTTCTTCATCCCAAACATGTGTTTTGCCGTGAGTCCTTGCGACTGCTGGCTTCAACGCTTGCTTTTCGTTGATTCATGGCAACTTCAAGTTTTGAATCCTGAGTTTGCGCTTTGTGCTATAGAAATAGTTTCCAAGATCCACTTTATGAGGCTTATTGCTGTTTATAACCATCATAAAGAGGATGCAGATAATACCTCATGTGTATTCGAAGAAATTTCTTCGTGTATTATGTGTGCAGGTCATGTTTCCGGCCGCCTCGTGGCGAGGTGCAGCGCCGTAGTGACCGTGCTACCGTCTCGTAATGAACGGCGTGATTCTTCTTCAGCATCTCCAGAGAAGAATCTGCCGCCTTCACATTTGTGAAGTCGGGGTGCTCGTCAATGCCCTTGTCCAACATGACAAGGAGTCCATCACCAGAGGAATGACTGCTTCGCCTGTCTTGCGGAGTAGCATTTGTCGGAACAGGAAGCTCCTCCGGCGCCTATCTTGATCAGACAGAGGCCTTAGTCATTCTTTGGGGTCTTGGGCATATCGTATCCCTGACTTTGCTGCTAGGGATGTGGCGAATGACAAGTTGATCTCTTCGCGGCAGCATCCCTTTTGCTATAGATCTTTGGCCGCGGATTCGCGCGCTGTGCTGCCGGTGTCAGGACCGGTGGATTCTCTCTTTTCTTAGTCGAGAGTTCCCTTGGCGCATCTCTGGCTTATCAGCCATTTTTCGAATGTACTGTAGGCCATGTTGGCTGTGAAGTTAGATGCGAGCTTTTCGCTTGTAAGCTGCTATCTAGATAGATAAATTGTAAGTCATTTGACTCATAATGATAAATAGCTTTTGTATCATCTGTTCTTTGCAACAAAATACAATTTCGCATGCGTTTCCGCTTGTTTTTGCCTTGCATAATGACATGTAATGATTTCACACATGCGATGTCAACTTGCAAATGTTTCGATAGATCATTCGAGATCGTAACTTCGCAGCTGTGCCATCTTTACGGATGGGCTTGTAGTTGGTCGTTGTAAATTGTATGAGATCACGTTCACAACGTTGTTATCGTTCCAGATAATTTTCCGGAGATCAATCACGATTGTTGAGCTGTGCAAATTGCTATCATAGAAGATAGGCTTTGTTTGAGATCGTTTCTCGCATAAGCTGCTATCACAGCAGGCAGATCTTTAGAAGATGTAATGAGATGATTCTGCACTCGCGTTGCCATCATAACGGACGGGCTTGGGTGATTAACCAAAATTACTTTGCATATCAATTGCTATCGTAACAGATAGGCTTGAGAAGATCACTATAAGATCGCATCTGTATAGCCCGCTACCTCAAGAGATAGACGTTAAATGATCGATTGAGATCGTTTTTGTATTTCGCTGCTATCGCAAAAGATAGGCTTTGGACGATCATGTAAGATCGTATTTACGTTTGGGTGCTATCGTAAGAGATAGGCTTTAATGATCACTTAAGATCGCATTGGTGTTTGATTGCTACCATGAGAGATAGGCTTTAAATGATCACTTAAGATCGCATTTGCGTTTGGCTGCTGTCGTAAGAGACAGGCTTTAATGATCACTTAAGATCGCATTTGTGTTTGTTGCTATCGTAGAGATAGGCTTTTAATGATCACTTAAGATCGCATTTGTGTTTGTTGCTATCGTAGAGATAGGCTTTAGATGATCAATTAAGATCGCATTTGCGTTTGGCTGCTGTCGTAAGAGACAGGCTTTAATGATCACTTAAGATCGCATTTGTGTTTGTTGCTATCGTAGAGATAGGCTTTTAATGATCACTTAAGATCGCATTTGTGTTTGTTGCTATCGTAGAGATAGGCTTTAGATGATCAATTAAGATCGCATTTGTGTTTGTTGCTATCGTAGAGATAGGCTTTAGATGATCAATTAAGATCACATTTGTATTGGCTGCCATCGTAGGAGATGGGTTTTAGATGATCGATTAAGATCACATTTGCATTGGCTGCCATCGTAGGAGATGGGCTTTAGATGATCACTTTAAGATCGCATCCACGTATAGCTGCTATCGTAAGAGATAGGCTTTAGATGATCGATTAAGATCACATTTGCATTGGCTGCCATCGTAGGAGATGGGCTTTAGATGATCAGTTAAGATCGCGTTTGCATTTGCTGCTATCGTAAGAGATAGGCTTTAGATGATCGATTAAGATCACATTTGCATTGGCTGCCATCGTAGGAGATGGGCTTTAGATGATCAGTTAAGATCGCGTTTGCATTTGCTGCTATCGTAAGAGATAGGCTTTGATGATCAATTAAGATCGCGTTTGCATTTGCTGCTATCGTAAGAGATAGGCTTTGATGATCAATTAAGATCGCGGTTGTATACTTTGCTATTGCAGCGAATAAATCATTGTTAACAGTGATACCAAATAAAATAGAGCAATAAAAGCGACTAGAAATATGAACTTCTCATTTGGGAGAATTCTTTTATTATAATGCCTTCATATGGAAGAGATAGGATTACAATCCTCTCATATGGGAGAGGAGATTGCGTCAATCGTAGCCGCATGAGATATTAAGCAACGTTATCATAAAACGTATGAAATAAGAGAGGTCAAGGATAGTACTTCTTGATCCAACGCATGTTGACTGAGCTTGGAGTCGAGGTTGTGCCGTGCAACCTTCGTATGCTGCAGTAGCCGCTATCGAAGACTTCTGTGACTTCGAAGGGTCCCTCCCAGTTAGCTGCGAACTTTGGGTGGGTTGCTTCTCGCATGCAGTGGTCAGATGCGCGCAAGACCAGATCGCCAACTGCGAAATCCCGCCGCTGGACTGTCTTGTTGTAGGCGCGAGCGATTCTTTCTTGGTACCGCTTGTTAGTCCTTTTGGCTTGTTCTCGCTTTTCTTCCAGCAAGACCAAATCATGATCGCGTTGGTTTTCGTAGAGTGCGTGGAAGGCCAGCCTTGCCGAATTGACTCTGACCTCCGCAGGTACCACAGCTTCGGCCCCATAACATAGTAGAAATGGCGAGGCCCCTGTGGGTGTCCTTGGAGAAGTTCTGTAGGCCCACAGAGCTATGTTAAGAGAGTCGGCCCACTTCTTGTGGTCATCTGCGACCATCTTGCTCAGAATTCTCAGCAGCGTTTTGTTAGTCGCCTCGGCTTGCCCGTTTCCCTTTGGGTAATAGGGGGTAGAGCATATCTGCCTGATATTGTACTCCGCAAGTTTTGTAGCTACCTGACGATTAACAAAAGGAGTACCGTTATCTGAAAGAATAGTATTCGGGATTCCGAACCTGCATACGATGTTTTCCTGGATGAAGTTGACCACAGCCAGCGCGTTTGCCGTCTTCAGTGGTATTGCTTCCACCCATTTGGTGAACAGCTCGGTTGCTGTGAGAATGAAATGGTTCCCATGTGACGTCGGTCGGATGGGGCCGATGAAGTCCAAAGCCCATGTGTGAAATGGCCATGGCGTTCCTAATGCATGTAGATCCACAGCAGGAGCGTGCACTAGGTTCCCTTTGAATTGACATTCTTGGCAGCGTCGCACCTTGGTGCGGCAATCGACTTCCATCGTGGGCCAGAAGTATCCGATTGAAAGGAGCTGTCTGCATAATTTCGCACCTCCCTGGTGTTCCACCTGATGAGAGAGGTCCATGACTTCTTGTGCTTCCCTATCGTCTAGGCATCGCAGCAAGTTGCCCTCGTGACCTTTTCGCCAAAGCAGGTTTTCTTGAACCACATATCGAGAAGCTTTCCTCTTTAGTTTGTCTGCCTCTTTCCTCGATTCGGGTACAGTGCCCTTGGTGAGGAATTCAAACAATGGCTTTCTCCAGTCTGTATCGTCATCGATTAGAGCGACAAGTAGAGAATCTTTGATTAGTGCGCAACTTTCGCACTTCCCTTGTATCAGGGCTGCGGCTGTAGACATGCTTGGCCAATGGATGCCATATCTCTGAGCTTTCCTGTAGATTGACACCTCGCTTTCTCCGCAAGCGTGTTGGTGAATCTTTTCCAGCAGCTGTTGTCCCTCTTGTTCGGAGACACATCGCATGAGTATTCCTCCGGGACCCTTGTAGTAAAGGGTGTTGTCGTGGATACAGTATCCTTTCGTGAGTGCCCAGCTTTCGCTGCTGGTGCCTTTCGCAATAGCTTGCAGGATTGCTTTCCGCCAGTCTGCGTCATCTATGTGTTCGTCGTCGCACGCATCTTCTGTCAATGCCGACGATGTTCGCACTTCGATGGAAATCCTCGCGGGGCATTTGTCTATGCTGACCTTAGATCCTAGGGTTGCTAAGGCGTCTGCATGCCTGTTGTCTGCTCGGGGCTTGTGCTCGTATTTCACGTCGCAGAATTGCTGCATCAGCTTTTGCACTAGAGTGCGGTATGACAGGAGGTTGATTTCCTTTAAGCCATATTCGCCCGAGGCTTGCTTAACAATCAGTTTGGAATCTCCCATGACCGTTAAGTTGCTCACTTCCAAAGCTTTCGCTGCACGAAGCCCCGCGATAAGAGCCTCGTATTCCGCCTCGTTGTTCGTGACTGCGAAATTGAGTTTTGCGGACATCTGTATGACTTCCCCGTCCGGCTTTGTCAAGACTATCCCAATGCCTCCACCTTTTCTGGTTGACGAACCATCAAAGTGAAGGGTCCAATAGGGTACGTCGATTGCATAGATCTCAGGACCTTCGAGCTCTTCTTCGATCACGGGTTCGTGACTGTTGTCGGGAAACTGTGCCAACAGATCTGCTACCGCCTGCGACTTGATAGCTCTTGGCTTTACGCATGTGATGTCGTATTGAGAGATGGTCATATACCATTTCGCCAATCTCCCGCCCGGAGTAGTGTGAGTTAGCAAGTATCTTATGGGGTCGCTTTTGGTGACCACCACTACTTTGTGCGATGCAAAATAGTGTCTCAACTTTTCTATCACAAAGAATAAGGCAAGGCAATGACGTTCGATGTCTGTGTACCTTGATTCAGCAGGCTGCACGATGCGAGAGATGTAATAGATAGGCCTCTCTTGGCCTTCATACACCTGAGCCAGAAGTGCTCCTATAGATCTCCTTGTTGATGTAAGATATAGCAGCAGCGGTGATCCCAGTTGAGGCGCGATCATAATCTTTGGGGATGTAAGTATCTCCTTTAGTTTTTCAAATGCGGCTTCGTGGTCAGGAGCCCAGTTGTACGCGGCGTCCTTCTTGAGAAGAGTGCTGAAACAGCATGTGATTTCGGCGATTGCCGGGATGAATCTCCGCAAATATGATAATTTTCCCAAGAATGTTTTCAAGGCACTTTGGTTGTGAGGTGGCGTCATGCTGGTGATGGCTGACACTTTCGCAGGGTCAGGCTCGATCCCTTGGCGATGGACCACGCACCCCAAAAACTTCCCCGAGGTCACGCCGAATGCGCATTTCATAGGGTTCATTTTCAGTTGAAAGCTCCTGCATCTGTTGAACACCTTTCGCAGGTCTGCAAGGTGATCTGCTTCATGCCTGGATTTGACTACCAGGTCATCCACGTAGAATTCCACTTCTTTGTGCATCATGTCATGGAATAGAGCCATCATGGCCCGCTGATAGGTTGCGCCTGCGTTCTTGAGACCGAATGGCATTACCGTGTAGTTGAATACCCCCACGGGAGTGATGAATGCAGTTTTCTGTGCATCTTCGGGATCCATCTTGATTTGATTGTACCCACTGAAGCCGTCCATGAAACTGAACATGCGATGGCCTGCCGTCGAATCGATGAGCAAGTCGATGTTAGGTAGTGGGAAATCGTCCTTAGGGCAGAAACGGTTGAGATCGCGGAAGTCCACGCAAATGCGGAGCTGTCCGTTCTTCTTCACCACCGGCACGATGTTGGCTAACCATGTGGGATGGTGATTTGGCTCTATGAACTTGGCGTCTAGGAGTTTGACAATCTCCTGTTTGATCTTCACGTTGAGCTCTGGCCTGAAGCTTCTAGTGCTTTGCTTGACCGGTTTAGACCCTGGGATGATGTCTAAACGGTGCATGGTGATGCTCGTGTCCAGTCCTGGCATCTCATCGTATTCCCACGCGAATACATCCTTGTACTCCGTTAGGAGTTGCAGCAGCCCTTGTTCCTCTTCGCTTGTGAGGTCCGCACTCAGGAAGACTGGCCTCCTCTTTTCCTCGTTCGGGCTGAGGAACACTTCCTTTAGCTCTTGCTTTTGTGGTCTTGGCCTGTCTTCCATGCATTCGGGCGCTTCTTTGAGTTTCTCGTCTGAAACAATCTGTGTTGGCTCTTCTGTCAGCGCAACTTGTTTGATTCGATTGATTTGCCCAGGGACACCCCCATGCCCGTGTGAGGACGTCCCCGCGCACCTTCATATGCGATAGCATTTCTTCCCGTTGGCGTAGAAGCTCTCTATCTCCTTACCCTCGGGGTCATGCTTTGCAATCCTCTTCAGGGTATACACACTTTTCCGATGATATGCGATACGCGGCGCCTCTTCGTACGTAGGCGGCTTTTCGTTTGCATCTCCCCTTGTTACCATCACGCCTGCAGGTGACTGGTCCTTGATGTCCTCCCAAAGAGGTAGAGGAGTAGGGTTGAATGGTCCGGGTGTTTGCTCGTCGGCCATCTCGGTGAACCACACCGCCTCGCTGAGATGTGCTTCGTCCAAGTTGAATGGGTTGGTTGAGGCCGGTATCTCGACAATCCTGTCGTTCCAGATAGCTTTCATCATCTGGTGAGCCGTGGAAGGGATTGCGTCAAAGCGATGAATCCAGGCTCGACCGATGATCATGTGATATGTGGTGTTTGCGTCTATGACGTAGAATTTCGCCGAACACTTGATCTTACCAATCTGAACGCCTAGGCGAATCCATCCGATCGTCATTCTAGAGTCGCTTCCGAATCCCACCAGCGGGGATGGACGCTTGACCACTTTGTGCTCGGGGATCCCTGCTAGCTTCAGTGTATGGAGGGGAACAACATTGACCGCTGCTCCTCCGTCGACGAACGCTCGCTTGAATTCGACGCCGTTAATGATGGCGGTCACGTACAGGGGCCTCTGGTGGCTCGCATCTGTCTTCTTGTCGCTGGCAGAAAAGGTCATGATCTTTTCTGTAGGACGGGACGCCCTGATGACTTTCCCGTTGGAGACCACGAGCTCCTCTTCATAGTCCTCCGCTATCCTTAAGATTGCTTTTGTCATATCCGATCGGCATCTTTCTGAGAAGTTCATCTCATCGAAGAATTTGCTGAAGCCGTGCGACCCCTTCATGCGGTCGGCACGCTCATCCTCTGTGTCCATGCTGTAGTCTTCCTCTTCATGGATTTCAGCAATGATGGGTAGACCATCCTCTGCGACTTCTTCCAAGTCTACTATCGAGATCATGGCAACCTCCTTACCCTTTGAGCTCGAATCTGTATGGGCAGGCAGCGGGTTGTTGCGCACGTCCTTCCGGTGGTCGCTGACGATGAGTTCGCCGTTCTTCATCTTCTGGTCGAACGCGAATCTGAGCTTCTTGCACTCGGCCGTGGGGTGCATGACTTTGCCGTGGTATTCGCACCACTTAGGGTCCCTCGTCATCTCCTTGGAGGGTGCTTTCTCAAGCGGCGGCAGGATGCCGTCCTTGCGCCACTGTCTGCAGAGATCGCTCGCTTCCTCCACCGAGCATGGCAGAGGCGGTGCGTCTAAGTTTGTGACTTTTGCTTGCTTCTGGGGCGAAACTGCATTGACTTCAGCTTCGCGTCCTCGCTTGTAGCCGAATCTGCCGATCTTGTAGGTGGTGCCGCTCGCAGGTCGTTCTGGAGCGCTCTTCTTTCTCTGTCTCTCGACGATGGGCTCGATGTTCATCGTGCACTCGATGAGCTTTGAGAACGTGGGTGTTTGCAAATTGATCAGCATGCTCTTGTATTCATCTCGCATGCACTGCAGGCATATCTCTACGAGTCGGCTTTCGAGCATAGGGTCCTTGCACTCCAAGGACTTCGCTCTGAATTTCTTGATGAAAGTGATCCCATCTTCCTCGCGTTTCTGATACATCCGCGAGAGATGGATCATCGTCACCTTCTCTTCCATCTGGAAGAATTTGGTGTAGAACTTCTGGACCATGTCGTCCCAAGTCTTCACAGATCCGGGCTCCAACGTCCGGTACCATTTGTATGCTACATTCCCAAGGGTCTTTGGGAACTCTCGCATCAGCAGTTTGGGATCAGCTCCATATGGACCCATGACGTCAATGAAACGCATGACATGCTCATGAGCGTTCCCGTTGACGTCCTCGAACTTATCCCATTTGGGAGCCTTGTACCCCGCCGGGTTAGGCATGAGATAGATCTCTCGTGGAATGGGTGGATCGTTGTCTAGCTTCGGGATGATGGTATCCGCGAGCGATTGATGAGCTAGGATGGAGTCCACGCGCTTCTGCAAGGACGTCATGCATTCTGGGAGGCTTCCCTCGGTAGCTGCCGGAGGGGTTGCCGTAGGCGGTGGCGACACATATGCCGCCGGAGGATTGGGAGTGTACTGACTGCCCGCGTTTCCCCAAATCGTCGCTGGTGGAGGCAGAGTGTATTGCAAAGTTGGGTTGGACGCCAAAGCCGTGGGCTGAGAGGCGTGAACAGCAGGGGGTAGCATTTGCGCCGTTGACCCTTGGACCGAAGGCAGCTGCGTGGCTGACGGTGGAGTCTGCAGATGAGGGTTGGGAGGTGTGGCCGACACTCCCAATCCTGGAGCGGTGGGGGTACCACCTCCCTGAGGGATAGCGGCAACTGGTGGAGGATTTGGTGCAAGGGTGTTCAGAACGGCCAAAATCCGTTCCAATTGCGCAGATTGAGACTTGAGAGCTTTTGCCTGACTTTGGACAGTGGCGTCCAAGGACTCTAAAGTTGGCGCCTCGCCGGGAGTCGTCGGAGTACGGCGGACTTCTTCTCCCGAGGGGGTTTCGGCGGAAGGCGATCGGTTGCTGACATCGTCCTCCTGAGACATGGTTGCTTTTGCTGGTAAGTTCACGTCGGGTTCACCAAAATGTGCGCACGAGATTCCGGCAGGGAGACCTCCGTGTACACCGTACGTAGTGGATCAGGGATCGCACAGGAAGAATAGGGGTGTGTGTAGGGAGAGAGTAAGTCAGTAGCAATGTCTGAGAGAGAGACAGAGGTTTGGCAGAGCTTCCGCGTATGGCAGTGTTGTTTTTCTTGTATGGAAAGAGTAACGATATATATATACTGGAGAACGTGACCGTTGTAGTGTGGTTAATGCGCCCATTAATGGCGGCTTAATTAGCTTAACCATAACGGCACGTTCGTCCGAGTATATAGGAACCGTTAGAGCACGTGGTGCGCGAGTACCGGAACCGTTACGAGGTTGACCGGGTTTGACCGGATTGACCGGGTCTAGGGAGCTCGTGCCAAAGATCTCTCAAAACAGTTACTAAAGGTCGCGCGCGGGCTTGGCTCGCACGCGACAGGGCTTACCCTAGCCTCCAAACCACAAGTCCCTACAAGTCCCGTGCAGTGGTATGCGAGGGCTCTGTCTCGCAGCCCCCACATGGATCAGCTCGGCTGGTGATCCTGTGTGTGTGGAGCACAATATGGTGTGCTGGATGGTCGCCACGTGGCCCAGATCTGCCATGTCATAAAGCAGTATCTACACACGTCAAATCCGCTGGAAAGTGACATTGACTATATGTTGAATTTTATCACGGATAAAATTACAACTGCCCAAAGAGATTTTATGGAGAAGCCGTACAATATTGAAGAAGTCACGGACAGTTTGATGATGATGGGGCCACTCAAAGCCCTGGGAATCGATGGATTCCCAGCCATCTTTTTCCAAAAAAACTGGAGTTCCCTTAAAGAAGATGTGGGGGGATGTGTCGTGCAAATTCTTAACGGTGAAAGAAGTGTTGAACAATTCAATCACACGATCTTAGCACTTATCCCCAAGGTCAGACAGGTCAGGAAACCGGCGGACCTAAGGCCAATCAGCCTTTGTACCGTTATTTATAAACTGGTAGCCAAGACAATGGCTAACAGACTAAAGGTGATTCTGCCGCAAATTATCTCGGATAGCCAAGGCGCTTTTGTCCCAGGAAGGCTTATCACAGATAACATTATCACAGCCTTTGAGATTTTGCACTCAATGAGGAAGCGAATGAAAGGGCGGGAAGGGGTAGCCGCGTTAAAAACTGACATAAGCAAGGCTTATGACCGGGTGGAGTGGTCATTCCTAGCTAAAGTCATGTAGAGAATGAATTTCGGCCCTAAGTGGATTGCTTTGGTGATGAACTGCATTACTACAACTTCGTTTTCCTTTTCTTTTAAGGGACAAGTTGTTGGTAAAATTTTGCCCAAGCGGGGGCTTCGTCAGGGATGTCCCATCTCACCTTATCTCTTTTTATTTTGCGGTGAAATTCTCTCTCGTGCTCTCACGTTTTGTATGTCTAGTAATACTATTACAGGAGAAGCTACGTCTCGAGGAGGACCGAGGGTCTCCCACCTCTTTTTTGCGGACGACAGCATGCTCTTTACAAAGGCGAATACAACGGAGATACAAAATCTAGCTACATTATTACAAGCCTACGAAAAAGCGACGGGTCAGAAAGTAAATCTGGACAAGTCCTCCATTGTCTTTTCCAGCAACGTCCAAGAAGAGCTAGGCCAACAACTCAGTCAACTGCTGGGAGTGAAGATTGATAACCTGCACGAAAAATACCTCGGGTTACCAACAGAACTGGGAAGGAAAAAAGGTACAAGCTTTCAAAGTATCGAAGATAGAGCTAATGCAAAGATGGGAAGCTGGAAGGAAAAATACTTATCTGCGGGGGGGAAAGAGGTGCTGTTGAAGGCAGTTGTTGAAGCTATCCCAACATACGCCATGAGCTGTTTCAAGCTCCCTTCGGGTTTGTGTGACAAGCTGGAAGCGTCCATGGCAAAATTCTGGTGGGGTACGGATGAACACCGCAAGAGGATGAGCTGGATCTCGTGGAAAAGGATGAAAAGCAACAAAGCAGAAGGAGGTATTGGCTTTCATGACCTGCAATTATTCAACAAAGCCCTCTTAGGGAAACAAACCTGGCGCTTATTAATGAACCCAGAAGCTATTCATGCAAGGGTCCTGAAACATAAGTATTACAAAGACACAAGCCTACTGAAAGTAAATAGCAAAGATAGCGACTCTTATCTGTGGAAGAGTATTTTGTCAAGCCGAGATTTGATCCTCAGTGGGTGCAGATGGCGGTTGGGAAATGGCGAGCAGTTGAAGGCCTTTGAAGACCCATGGCTATTTCGACCCCACCTTTTCAAACCATTCACACCCAATAACAGCGGCCAAGATCTCAAAGTTGCGGATCTGATTACAGAAGACCGTCAATGGAACGAGGAGTTGCTACACAAATATTTCTGGCAAGAAGATAGAGAAGAGATAAGGAGAATTGAAATCCCAGCCATAGATCTGCCAGACCGGCTCATTTGGCACTACTCGGAATCAGGGAACTATACAGTCAAGAGTGGCTACAATGTTCTCACACAACAACAAAATCGTATTGATCCCAAACAGTACGGAAGCCCATCAGGCCAACACTCACAATGGTGGAAAGCCTTCTGGAATCAAAAAGTCCCAAAGAAATATCTTTACACAACATGGAGAGCCATGAATAATGGACTTCCGGTCCGAAAAAATTTAAGCAGAAGAGGAATCGAGCTAAATACCACCTGTACCTTCTGCCAAAAACACGAAGAAACCGAAACGCATCTCTTCATCGAGTGCGAACTCTCTCGGAGATGTTGGAAGCAATTATTTGGCGAAGATTTCATCAAAAATATCACAGGCCCATTTCAAGGCTGGTTTCCAACAACGTTTATCGAAGAAAATCAAGTCAACAGAAAGAAGATGTGCTTACTCATGTGGAAGATCTGGAACAGTCGAAACAACCAGATCTTCAAAAATAAGATACCAAATGCGAGATCTATCAGTTATGAGGTCATGCAAAGGATTGAAGAACTCACGGAGATGATGCATGTTAAATCGGACTCAAGGCCGGCTCAGATCTGTCCAAAACCCGCATCGACGGCAAGAAGGCTGCCGCCGGCGGGATGGTTCTCGGTCAACACTGATGCTGCGTGGAATCAGATCCACAAAAAGGCAGCGATCGGAGTGGTGGTGAGAAATGAGAAAGGGATCTTCATCGCCGGTAGATCCAAACCCATCCCCTTTGCCAATTCAGCAAAAGCTGCAGAAGCCAGAGCCATCACAGAGGGTGCGAGACTCGCCATGGAAATGGGTTTGGAGTTTGTTCAACTAGAAACAGACTCTCTCTCTCTAGCTAGAGAGATGAAGAACAGAGAAATGGGGAAAGAACCTGAAGACAATACGGAAGTGGAGAAGTTTCTTGAAGAAGGTGGAAATTATCTCCGGATGATGAAACGACACCGAACGGTACACATACCAAGAGAGGCTAATAAGCCAGCTCATGTTTTTGCAAATAAAGGTTTGGGCCTAGCAGCCGAATCCAACTGGAAGACCCAACCACCGGATTGGGCTTCAGAAGTTTTGTATCATGATCTTTTGGGCCAGCTAGCCCCATTATATTAATCCAATTGGAATTTCCCTCAAAAAAAAAAAAAAAATGTTGCATGCATTTCAAAAACACTAAACTCTGAGAGCTTGTTTGGTACCAGCTTAAAATCTCAATAATCAGCTGAAAATAATCTGAAAAGAAAATCCAGCTTAACCGAGAATCACAATCTGTTTGGTATGAGCTGAAATCATAAATCACTAACTTGATCCATTTAACAAAATTTAAAGAGCTCTAAATTCAAGTAATTGAATACACATATTTGTAACCGAAATGTGATCATGCTAATGTAAAAAGGAAATCAAATTTATTTTTTTAGAGATTTTAAGCTGCATAATCCCCAATTTTGGAGATTCTACAATTGCACACAGATTATTTTAATCTGCAGATTATCAGATTAAAATCTGCAAGCATAACAAACGAGATTGTTGAAAAGAAGCCGATTTTAATCCGATTCTGGGATACCAAACATGCACTGAATTTGTCGTAATATTTGATCTCAAGGCAGGCAACACCCAAAAATCTTTTAGAATACAAACTCTGCCAATTCAACTAAAACACCAATACCACTCCGTCCCGTCTCTTTGTTGCTCGCTGCATTATTGGCCTATGTTCAGTACTCGATGACATTTGCAATTCGGGCCATTGACGTCACTGAACAGTGTTAGTCAGCAAAATGCAAAGTTTCGTTGGCAAATTAGCCAATCAACAGCCACAGAGAGAGGATGGAGACCGGGACTACTCCACTTTGTTATTGACAGCACGTGCTCACAGGACAAGACGTCTTAGACGGTGCAAACGTTCCTTTTCTCGTGACGTTGTCACGTGCTCGTGACTTTTGTGGGGTCGCTCTCTAATGTTGACACCTTCCCCATAGACCATAATTTTTTTTTTTCTTTTTTGAAATACCATAGACCATAATGTTTTGTTTGAATGGGATGAAATAGCGAGGAAATGAAAATTAAAAAATATGATATTATCTAACCTCTCTAAACTAAAATAAATTCGTCCCCTCAAAAAAAAAAAAAAAATTCGCATTATTTTTCAAAGATCCAGAGTTTTGATTTTAAATCCGGATTACCGGATCTTGTATTCGGAAATTATTTTTTTTTTTGGAAATTTCATACATCAAGGTTATTTCCGGATTTTCTAGGTAAATATTTGTTAGCTTAGTCGTAAAATTTTTATAACCCCCATGTGAGGTCTCGAGTTAGAATATCATCATTGAAACTTTACAATAGTTTAAAACATCCAAGCACTACATATATTAAAAGAGTTTTTAAACTCAAACTCACTTATTTTAGCTCGTTTAAACAGTCCCAATAATACACAAACAAGATGTAGTTTCTTATCAAATCAGCTGGAAAAAAATTATATAAAAGGTCACTTGAAAAATAAAGAAATCATTATACTCCATTCCTTAAAAAATAGAGTTGCGTTTCTCAATAACATTAGAAAAGTAGAGTTGTGTTTTGAAATCCAAACTTAGGGTGAGTTTGGGAATGCTTCTGCTGCCAGCACAGTTGTTTTCCGGCAGCAGAAGCAGTTTTAAGGCTAGTTTGGGAATGCTGTGGCGGTGGTAGAAAGCTGTTGTGTGAAAACACAGTAGAAAGCTGCTGTGAGTTCTTGATAAAATGTTGTTTGGTAAATATTACGTAAAAGCTGCTGTGCAATATTGATATAGTAATTTTGTGTTTGGTAGAGGGTAAAATGACAAAAATATATGACACGTGTCATTTTCGGAAAGATAACTATTGATATTTTAAAAAATTGTAAGGTCAAAATCGGTTATAGATAAATTAATCAAAAGCACTTTCTGGAAAAGCATCTCCCCTCTTGCTTCCTGAAAACTGTTGTGGGACAGCAGAAACTGTCCGGAAAAGCAGAAATTTTATTTTTACCAAACACACTAAAACTGCTTCTGCTGTCGGAAAGCAGCTGTGCTGGCAGCAGAAGCATTCCCAAACTCACCTTTAGTGTGTTTGGTAAAAATAAAATTTCTGTTTTTTCGGACAGTTTCTGCTGTCCCACAGCAGTTTTCAGGAAGCAAGGGGGGATATGTTTTTCCACAAAGTGCTTTTGATTACTATATCTACAACCGATTTTAACCTTACAATTTTCTAAAATAGCAATAGTTATCTTTACGGAAATGACGCGTGTCATATATTTTTGTCATTTTACCCTCTCACAACAACTTCACAGTTGATTTTACCAAACACAAAATTACTATATCAATATTTCACAGCAGGTTTTACGTATATTTACCAAACAACATTTTATCAAGAATTCACAGCAGCTTTTCCACAATGTTTTCACACAGCGACTTCCTAGCACCGCCACAGCATTCCCAAACTAGCCCTTAAGGAACTTGCATGCAGTGACGACATACAAAGTTGCTACTAATATGTTCCCTCTCTTTCTCTCTACTTGACTTTTGACTTGACTTATTTTGACCGAGTGATTTGGATCGCAAAATAATGCAATCTTCTGATAATTTGTTCACGGTGTTGTAGAGAAATTTTAACTCAACAACACAATTACAAAATTATAAAAAAAAAAGTTGCATTATATAGTTACTCAAATTACCGGGTCAAAGTGACCCAATAAATACTGGTAAAAATTAATTTGAGAAGAAAGAGTGGAACAAAGTGGTATATCTCTATTTTTCAAGGAGTAAAATTGTGAATGCAACATCAAAAAAGAAAGCGAACGATTCTATTTTGTGAACATCTCGAGATAGGTGGACTGTAATATTTGATGGGGGAGTAACAAAACTTTAACAGTGTAAAATCTCACCCTATAAATTTCACAAATTTTGTTCTTTTTTTAGGATGACATGGGAATGCACAACAATTGCCTTTCGGTGAGCAATGGAAATCCCGTTCTAGTACAATAATCTGCAAATCACACTAAAAAGGTAAATCAACTTGAAAAAATTCAAACTGACATGTTCGGAGTTCATGAGGCCAATAAGTAGCCCTTCGATTTCTTCAATATTTGAACTCAAGAACTCAAGACAAATGCCTAAAGTTTTAGAGCATTCACACTAGATTAGATAAGTGGGAGCTATTCTTAAAATATAGCGAGTTTTGTGAAAATATGAATGCAGTAGACTCGCTAATTGACTTGCTACCTTAGTCTCATATTTTTTTGGTCGCCACATTGCAAGCATATTTTTATCATCCAAATTGTTTTTCCATTTTTCTCCCACGTTTTAGCTCCTAAATTTTCTTACGCATTCTTGATGCAAACCAATTCAATTTTAAACAGTTGTACAATTTGTAAAAAAAAAAAAAAAAAGATAAATTGACTAGGGCCTCATTTAGTTAGAGATAATGATATATAGGGATGAGATTTATATTGGAATATGAGCAAAGAAATGAATGATGTCGGATAAGCAATGATAAGATGTGCTTGCTGTCTGTGTTTGGGTGTTGTTGGATATGATGTAGGATATGAAATATCATGTCTGAGTAGTGTAACATATGAAACAGGATATGTGCCAAAATAACCGCAATACATTAACGTTGTCACTTTATATAAAAAATTGTATAATACGAAGTGGGAGGGACTGTTTTAGAAGAAAAGTGCATTAATATTATTATTTAGAAAAAACTGGGCATCGTTATGTTGTGGAAAAGGATAATAACTTCAATCAAAATTGAGATACCAAAGGGTATCACAATGGGTAATTTTGAGGGTATTACGTAATACCCAAAGGGTAATTTTAATTTCTTTTGCCTCAAACTATTATCAAAAAACATTAAACGAAAAGAACAATTTTAATTTCTTTTGCCTCAAACTATTATCAAAAAACATTAAAACGACAAGAACAACATACAAGTAAAAGTGGAATTTGAAAATTACGTAACCAGTCATGGCAAGAAACCATGAAATGGCCTCCACCGTTGCTTGCCTCTTTGGTTACTCTCGTTCGCGCTCTATCTCTCTCAATCGGCGTTGCGTGAGAATGAGAGGGAGGGAGGTGAAAAAAGCAGATAAGATTTGGACAGGGGTATTGTGTGGGGTATATTTGTCTCCTAAGAGCTCTCTTATGCTCGATTTTTCTATTCGGTCGTATAAAATTTGTTCAGAAAAAACTCTATCGGCATAAAGGATGAGAAGTTATGTCCTCTATTATCCGGTACCCAAACACTTGATAAAAATGATAAGGGCATAGTATAATTAATCTTATCCTCTCCTCTTATCAGCTACCCTAACATGGCACAGTAATACTCGAGCAAAACATGAAATGTACACTGACTAAAATTGAATCCGTAAAATATTAACGAAGTGGCACCTTACATTATTATGGATGCTCTTATGCGAACCCATTAACTCAATTACAATCCAGATGTTCTTTCTTTATGGTAGGGTTTACTCCTACAAGTATTAGGGCATGTCTACCAAGGGCTTTTAGCATTGGCACCACCTCATCCTAGCCCTCCTAACCCCTTATTTTCCACTATTCACCTCTCCACCCACAACATCTTGCCAATGCTAGAATTGCTCCAAGGCAAGAGGTTGGGCAATTCTAGTCCCTTGCCTTGCCTTCTAGTCCTTTTGCCACATAGGTATTCCACCCACTTCATCATTCACAAAAACTAGTTGTGAAATCTTTCCAAAAAAAACTGCTTTAAAAAATTGTTTTCAGTTTTGAAAAAACTGTTTTCAAAAAACTGTTTTGAAAAACTGTTCTTGAAAACTAATGGTTTTGAAAAACAGTTTTGCAAAAAACTTTTTCGAAATAACTGTTGTGAAAAAAACTGTTTTTAAAAAACAATTAGGAAAAAACTGTTTTGGAAAAAACAGTTTTAAAAAAGCTGTTTTGAAAAAACTAGTTTGAAAAACTGTTTTAGAAAACCTACTGAAAACAACATAGTTTTGAAAAATATGTTACACAAAAACTGTTTGAAAAAACTGTTTTGATCATTTAAAAACAAATGTTTTAAAAATTGTTTGGGTAATTATAGTTTAAAAATGCTCCATGATAAATTTATATTTACTATAAATTCTGTTGCGTACTATAATTTTGTATTGAAATCAACTTTCCTCAGTAAAAAATATATATAGAGATAAATTTAAAAATAACATTTCACTTCTATTAACTAAAAGTGTTATTATTATTTAAAAAATAAACTAAAAGCATTATTAAGATACAAAATATAGTATTTTACAAATTTTTTAAAGCAGTGAACAGTGTCTTGCCTCTCCCCCTGCTCCAGACGGGTAGAAACAGACTTTAAAAAGTAGTGAACAGTGTCTTGCCCCAGAACCCCAGAGCCCCTTGCCTTCTGCCCTGGTGCCCCAACGGATGACCATGCCCTTAGAGCATCTCCAACCCATTGCTTTTTCCCCCTCCCCTCACCTCCCCCTCCCCCTCCCCCCACGGGCCCACCATTTCCCCCCTCCCCCTCCCCCTCCCCTTCCGCCAAACTACTAATCGTCTCTAACCCATTTCTTTCCCCCCACCCAAAAAATTAATTTGTAATATATATTTAATAATTTAAAAATGAATTATTAATTCCAAAAAAAAGAAATGCAATTTTTTTTACCAATACACACACACAAAAAAAAAGATGTTAATAATAATAGCAATTATATTAATACTAATAATAATTAAAATAATATTAACAAAAAAAACTTTTATTCGAAAAAAAAACGATTACAAGTACGAAAAAGTCGTTATTACTAGAAATAAAATTAAATACTAATACAAAAATGCAACGAGTAGAGCGATAAAAAACACAAATTAAAATAAACCAACCTAACACCGATCACATAAAATAGTTCTTTCGTTAGTTGAAAGGATTGAATTCTTGTTCAGACACATTGGCCGAACTTCCATAAGCACTTCCAAATAAGCTTTTCCGAATCTGTTTTGCGGCAAGTTCTCCTTGCATGTTCTGAAAATAAAGCGCTCTAGCTGGAGTCATGTCCCTTGTAGACATTCAAATGAGTGACGTCATTTGCTTTGTATCTAAATTCTATATTTGTATCGTTATCGTTCAATAAATTTGACGTTTTTAACCGTGTTTTTTAATTATTGCAAATATAATTGTTAACAGTATAAAAAATAAATTTTATTAAATTTCAAAAAAATAAGATAACGATGACTTTTCGTAAGTATACTTTCCAACAATCGTGAATACATTATTAATTTTAAAAAATAATACAAAATAAAATTTATTAATCATGATAATTAAATACATGATAAAATCACAAAATATTAGTGTGTGTAATTAAAATTATCAAATATTTAATTAATTAATCATTCCTTGTAGGGGGAGGGGGAGGGGATGTCCATGGGGAAATCCCCCCTAACCATCCCTCACCCAAGACAAAATTTATTCCCATAGCACCCTTTCCCCCATGGGGTTGGACATGAACCATATTTTTACACGATTTTCCCTTGCCCCTCCCCCTCCACCCATGAGGTTGGAGATGCCCTTAGAAGAAGGTGAAGGCTACAAACTTCTTTTATAGTGGTGGCATGTGCCGTCCTTTCCGATATGACCTGTCTCTTGCGGGTCCCTCCATGACTACCAAAGTGATTGTTGTATTTATCAGATGTATCTTTTGTACCACTCCCACTTGAAATGCACCATTTGACTTTTTAATCCGTAATCGAGTCGTTTTGACCCGGTAATTTCGATCGCAAAACGATGCAATTTTTCGATAATTTTTTTACTGTCTTTTAGAATAAGAGTTAATCTATAATACTATGAAAAAATTATTTAAAAATTATAAAGTTTTGCTATCCAAATTATCGGATCAAAGTAAACCAGTGAATAGTGATAAAAGTTCAAATCGTGAAAAAAATGTGAGACGAGTGGTACATTTGTTTATATTACGTGCCACAGCTCTCCAAGTACCCAAAGGCTTTGACAATATCAAAGCATTACCATGGTACAACCTTTAAGCAAATCCAGCGGAAGTCTGTTTCTTTAGTAGAAGTTAATTAAAAACAGTATGTTCTCAAAAACCTATTTGGGAGAGTTGATTTTGCCGTTTTTGTTTTAATGAAAAACAAGCTGTTTTTAAAACACAATTTTGATATATTTTGATTTTATTTTTTCGTACTTTTGTCACCGGTGCTTAAACCTAGACAAAGAAAAAAAGAAAAATAATAACAATGACTAGTACAATTATACTACCTCTGTACTTTAGGCTGACTTTTTTATCCGTCACTGAGTCACTTTGACTCGGTGAATAGCAAAATGATGTAATGTTATGACAATTTTTATAGTATTGTAAAATAAAGTTTACTCTACAAGATAATGCAAACATTATCAACTTTGTGTAATTTTTTGCTAACCAAATTATCGGATTAAAGTGATCCAGTGAATATTGTCAAAAAACAAAGTAAGGTGAAAGAGAATAAACACAGGTATTACTCAGTTATCTAAAACCTCAGTTATCTTTAAAATCCCCAAAGTGTGGGTGCCTGAACGAGTGAAAATGATGTGGAGAAGGTCACGTGTTGGGACAACGATGGGATTGATGTTTCTTTCTCGTTTTGGCTGGTGGTGGTACCAACAACGTGGCCCCACAAGGAGAAGGACACGTTTCGCTTCCTCCTGTGGCAAAAATGCTAACCCCTACCCTACCATCGGGTTTGCTTCAAGACACTTCTGCCCATTTACTGGTATGAGTGATGGGTTTATGGACCCATATCTTGGACGACTGTGTATTCTAACTGAAAAAAGCCCCTTTGGCAGTTTGTCAATCCATTACTCTTATATGGGCTTTAATCATTTCTGCAGTCTGGAATTGTATCACCTAAAACTCTTAGAAGGGGCATCTCTCTCGCTTTCTATCCTCGTTTCGGTACTTTCAGCTAGAATTTGTTTACAATTCTCTCTCTCAAAATTTTAGATCACGTTTTTACCGTAGTTCTATATTTTGTTCTCAATACAAAGCTGTCAAGTCTATTTGAAATAAAAGTGAAATAAAATCTCAACTAAACTTGCATACCAAATGCTTACTTAACTCTTGAATGTCAAGCTTTTATTGCTATCAAATCTACATTACACAAAAGTTCAAGCTATAATAAGTTTATATCTAAAATCATACTAATTAATAATTTAAATACGCTCTCTCGAATACATTTTTAGAAGTTATTGCTTTCACATTCTCATTCCAGGTGACTTATGTCAGAAGTTATCGTTTTTGCGCTCTGGCTCCAGTTCAAGCCATGTGGGTTTGGTGTCTGCTTCATAGTTTAGAAACTATCAGATTCTCGAATACAGTAAGGGCACGCTTCCGATCCGATAATTTGACCGTATTCGTGTCGAGAATGAAAATTGGGGGTACATGGAGCATACAGTATTATAGACTGTATTGATATTAAGGGAGTATTAATTATTTAGGGAGGATTATATAACATGTTTGTTTTTGCACTTGTATAATAAGGCCTCGTTTGGGTAGAGGATATGGTATGTTGGGATAAGGCTTATGCTGGGATATGAGCAAGGATATGAATGCTGCCTGATAAGCCCTGATAAGATATGCTGGTTGTCCGTGTTTGGGTGCTGTCGGATATGATGCAGGATATGAAGAAGGATATGAGCCAAAATAAATGTAATACCTTCAGCGCTATAATATTGTACAAAAGATTGTATATTTCAAATTGATGTGGAAAAATGCATACAAAATGTACTAGTATCTATTTTAATATTTTAATATTCTTTTTTCTACACATAATGATGTTGTCATAATGTATGCAAAAATGTATATTAACACGCGAAATAAACTTGTAGTAACATGCAAACATAACAAATATTCATGGATACAACATGGCCATCAAAGTATGGAGTATAAATTACTATTACTTATTGGCATATTGACATGGTGTTACAAAACCTACAATAAAAAAAGTTAAATTAAACAAACGAAATTTCAACAAGCATGGAAAAATATTTTCATACTTATCTCAACCATACATACTCAAATAAAGTTATGCAATCCCAAAATAATAGTCATCGAACTCATGACGACCTCCTCCAAAATGATAGTTATCAATCCCAAAATAATAGTTATCAACCCTAAAATGAATGATAGGGTTTGGGGACAAGGGTAGGAAATTAGATAGTTTTGGGGGGTATTTTTGTCAACCTACCAGCATCCTAATATGCTATATTTTCTTATCCGACCTTATACCTCCATGTTGGAGGTATAAAATTTGTTCATTAAAAGCTCCATCAGGATAAGGCAACATAACTTATCCCCTCTCTTATCCGGCACCCAAACACTTGATAAAAAAAGAAAGGGTATAACTTATCTTATGCTCCCTCCTTATCCTCTACCCAAACGAGGCCTAAGGGTATACAGACTTAGTATTCAATCCCACATACATTGTGGAATTAAATTTTAGGCATATAAACGGTATAAATAATAAGGGAGGATTGAATCCTCCTTTAAATTATCCCAACATCAGTTATTCCCCCTTACTGGTAATTATTATTACTGTACCATTCTTTATCCATGCATTAGACGTGCCCCAAGTAATCTATGACATGCTGCTCCTAAACTTTGAGTCCCAACAACCACTCCACTAAAGTTGCTGGTGATGATCAGGTCAAAACCATCGTTTCTTCGTCACCAACTTCAAGTGGTGATCCCAGAAACCTCCTTAGCCGCGCAACTCTTATCATTCACCAAATTCTTCAAGGGTGTTGAACAAAATATGCAAAAGGATGACCACAAAATGACTTCTTTTGCTATACTCAAGCTCCTAGTCGACATCAATGTTGCAGAACACTCGAGTGATGACCTTTTTACTCAAGCTTGGTACTAGTGCAATTGTTATCATCAGTCAAACTGTCAAAGAACAGAATCTCATTGAGCTTTCACAACTCCAAATTATGTTTTACAATTTATACGATGAGCTACAAATTTAGTCTACAATGAAAACATCTCTTTTAAAGGATCCGGAGGACTAAGTTCTCTATGCAAACATTTATGGAGCTTATTTGACCAAAATAAGGGAGACAGGAAGGTCATTCTACACAATAAATTATTACTTTCACAGTTGATTTCCATGCCTTCAGATGAGTTTTGCTTATTCTTTGAAGTTTCTTGGTGGTTCCCGAAATAAAAAAATTATCGGGAAGACCTCTGGATGGAGCCTATCTTCTCAGACGCTATGGTATCAACCACTTCCTTAACAAAAGCATGATAACACTCGATGCACAACCTAGGCATCAAAATGGACATCCGGGGCTTCACAACCTGATTAATATGGCGACATGCAGTAGGAGCAAAAGAACGGGCACCTGGTTTCAGAGGCTTCAAACCACATGCAGCTAAGATAGAATGTGTCGAAAGCCTTGCTATTTCCTTGAAAGTATCGACTCCTGCATTTAAAAGAATATAGCAGTTAGAGACATTGTTTATCTTGCAGCAAGATGAATGTTAAAAACACAACGATGTCAGACATTGTTAACAAAGGAATTCAAGAGAAACCACCAAATTTTCTTTTTATCTTTTCCATTTCGAATGTAAAAAGATTGTTCTACTATGCAGTCAACCAAGTCATGATGGTTTCAGACGCTTCCTATCTCCTGAATTTTTTTCTTTCATTCATCAATCCCTTAAACTTTGTCACAAAACCCAAATGAAGATCGATATTTTCCAAGACAAACCCAAACTTTGTCATGAATACATGTTTTTTGACAGTTAAGTCCTTATAACTGGCCTCACTTAGATCATAGTAATCAATTATGGTACATAACACTCCGTAGATTATGGGACACTTTCACTGAGGCAGAAGGCACAGACTGAACTTATGTGGTCATGTGGATCACAAATCATATATTAGGTGAGAACACAGGATAACATTTGGCTTGAACTTTTAAGTATTAGTCCTTAAAACACTGAGGAGCTCCCATGGCTCCCTGCACTAAGCTACCTTCATCACACCTCTCTAACTTACTAGGCAATCAGAAGCTGCAATACACTCATGCAAACACCAATAGACACACAGTAAATATACAAAATAAGACAAAATCAATATAGACATACCTAGCTTCTTATCTCTTCTGACAGTCTTCAGATTGAGCTTGACTAGAAATTGAATCTGACACTTGGCATCATCATCAGCATCTATACTGGACTTGCTTCCAGAATGACATTGCTCTTTCTTTGCTTTTCCAGTGGGCAGTTCCAATTTAGACTCGGAAGGGTCCTCCAGCCTAGCATCATATGTGTTTGAAGAGCCGGCTTGAGGAATCTGGCAAACAGACCAGTTGCTTCCAGTACAACCATTTGATGATTTTGCATAAAACCTCTCTTCTGATTGTTTCTCTAAATTATTCTGACTACCAATAGTTTGAACAGAATAGTCATCCAACCTGGCAGGACATACGCTGGAACAAACAGTTGTTGATCCATCTTGTGCAGTACAAACATCAAATGAAGGTTCATACGAGTTTTGTTCTGAAGGTTTCCATACTCTATTTCGACCAATATTAGCTTGAATTGAAGTCGGGACCTTCACAGATAACACCGACTGATCCTTGCCTTGTGCTTGAATACTTGAACTCCCCCCAAACTTTGAAAGCTTCTCAAACTTGCTCTGTTTCTCGATTGCTAATTCCTGAGATTTATGGCTTCTATTTTCCTTCACAAGTGAACGACAATGATAGTCCTTTTGATGCAGACCATCAGCAGAAGCTGCCATCTGAAGAGCTCTTGATACCTGAAAATTTGAATTGAAATTATCTCTTCCTATTGGCATGCGCACTTCAGCTACAGGAGTCTTTGGCTTCTTATGAACGAGGTTGGGTTTTTGACGAGACTGTTCTAGTAACTTTGCAGCATTCAACATTTTCCACGCTTTTGCTTCATTGTATGAGTTCTTGTTAGGGGTGGCATTTAAGGAAGACGCATTCTGAATAGGAACACTTTGACTTGAGGGAGGTGTAGAAAGTAGCTGACCAGATCTATCAGGAAGATTTTCACGATTGATGGGGATCCGATTGTTGCTTCCACTAGAATCAACTGAAGTTGAAGAAAAACTCAAAGATCCACTTCTGAAGCGGTTCCAATTTTCACGTAGTACTCGTATACGACTTTGTACATTACGGCAACGCCTGACTGTTCTTGCACCCAAGTCACTTGTGGTTGCAGCTGCTGCAACAATTGGCTGTGTTATTGGGTTCTGCCTCATCAAGCTAGATGATCGAGCTACTCTTCTATCAACTTCACTTGGGGATACCAACCAATTAGGGTTTGACGAATCTTCCGTCTGAGAACTTTCTCTAACAATGTCACGCGAGAAAACATTTATTACTCCAAAGGAAGTCTGAGAACTTTCTGCTGCTCTGAAGTTGGTTCCTCTAACAGTGTCACGCAAGGAAACATCTGTTACTCCAAAGGAAGTCTGATTAGGGTTGTTCAAATTATCTTGGCTGTCAATTTCTGCATCTGTTTCATTTTTGCTGTGCTCAGCTCTGGTAATGCTACAGTCCTGACAAAACCAATCCCCCTCCGGGATAGTAGCACCCATACCAACACAATAAGTATGAGATGCTGAGTCACAAAGCTCACAGAGTAGTAGGTAAGTTTCATCTGCATCACTACTGCACACGGTGCATTTAACAAGTGAATATGGATCTCGATGTACAATCGTCCCATTTCCGGTAAAGAAATCATAAACCTGCACAGCAGGAAAACAATCCAGGGTAAGTTCGAATTACTTCTACTTTAGAAATAACGGCAATTCCTGGCACAGAACTAAGAGAAGACAGCAAAAGAATATCCCCACATGACCAAGGTACCAAAGAAGCACACTGCAATTTTTTCCTTTTATTTGAAATAGGCGCTGCATATTTTTAGAAACATGGAGTCTACATACGTGTAAAACATAATTATATCCAAAGGGGCCACTCTCCTTATTTTGAAGGGGGGAACATTCTTCCCCTCGCGGCTCTCGCCATCTTTGGTACCACCGATTGACTGGAGTTTGAACTTTTTGAAGATCAAGGTATGATCCATCCAATTCAAGCGAGAGAGAGAGAGAGAGACGGGTGGAACTTGCTTCTTGGTTATCTGCCATCACCTAGTGGATTCAGGGACACAAGAAGAGAGAATACTTGGCTTCGGAAACCGCAGCTGGGAATGATAGCCATACAGTAATGGATAGAGGTACCTGCTATGGAGCTTCCAATCCTAAAGATTTTCACCAAAATATCTGCTTCCTTAATTCACTCATCATAGATCACGCTTTCCAATAATTAATAAAGTCAACTTAATTGTTCACTTGATGTTACCCATTTATACCGTGAGGTTTACTTTTCAATAAATAACATTCTGCTTTCTTCACTTACGCGCAAGCCCGCAAGTAATCAGAAGCTAATAAATAGTTATATGAATGAGAAGTTAAGGATTTGCTTATAGTTCTAAAAGTCACTGAACAGTTCTAACACTGCCTTGTTCACCTGATCTGAAGTGCAACTGTTGGTATCAGATGTTCAACTAGTTTGCAATTTAATTATCCTTTGAAACAAGTCACAAAGTAGCAGCTTCAAGTGATTACTTTGCAATTTGGTATCAGATGTTCATAATAGTTCGCATTATCTCTCTATGACCCTCCAGCCTTGGTTGAACTTCAACCAGAGTATTGATTCTTGCAGTCAAGATCATAAGAACCCAGCCAATGCTGCATAACAAGTATAAGCCACGACCACACAACCAAAGTCGCAGAACCACCAGCACACTCAAGTAACCATTGCTAAGCAAGCCCCACTCACTCAACCCACCACCCCCCCAAAACACGCCTACAATCCTGGCAAAAAAATCACAATGGAACCGCCATAATTACAGCCAACTTCTGCCAAGCAGTAAGAGGAACCAGAGGTGAGAGAAGCAATGAAGAAGGTGTTTTTTCTTCTGCCTTCAACTTCTAAGAAATTAAGGGGAACTTTGGACGAGAACATTAAGATAGTAGTTAACATCTTCAAATTCAGCTTCTCAATATCACTGATAATGTCTCATAAAGATATAAAACAGAATAATACGAAGATATGAACCATAATTTAAAAATGTGTCCAATTGTAAATAAGTACACAAAGTCATACAATAACAGTAAATACATTGGCTATGACAACTCCTTACAAGAGATAAGCGATATAGTAACCTACTTGTCAGTTTATTTTGCAATTACCATCAACACCCCTGCTGCTACAAATCCAGGTTCAATTATTCTTTGTCACTCCATCTCAGTCGGGTTGTCGACCACCACCGCCAAACGGACATCAGGTTATCATAACCAAATCCAGGTTCAATTATCACTTACCCTGTCCATCGACCAACTACTCAGCAACTAGCTCGAATCACCCCATCAACAATTTCACACCCCAACCCCAACCAGACATCCGCCGCTACTACCAATTCCACATGAATGACTGATGAATTCCTAGAGATAAGAGGAGATGACGACAGAGGAACACGGAAATTTCAACATTACAAATGTCCAATTCTTGAACTAAAAATCTGGACTGATCTTAAGATTCTTGAACTAGAAACCTGAGTGAAAAATCT
Organism: Linanthus parryae; assembly: GCA_023055425.1. NCBI lineage: Eukaryota > Viridiplantae > Streptophyta > Magnoliopsida > Ericales > Polemoniaceae > Linanthus > Linanthus parryae. The sequence continues at coordinate 117,347,326 of JALGPY010000004.1, read as the reverse complement.
GGTAGGATCTAGAAACAAAATTAAAGTTCTTGAAAGAGAATTGGAAGTGGGAAACCAGTGTGTCTCCCTAAAATGGTAGAACTGTGCCCCCATGAACAGGGGTCTTCATGGAGACTGTTCTCCAGATGGTAGATTCTGTATAGCATTGAGTCGTTGATGATCCATTAATCAGCGCAAGAGATCTCTCCCATAAACAGCTCGCCTGAGAATCCAAACCACTTATATAACTGCCTATACCAGTAGTGGAAATTGGTGGTGAATGAGAACAGAAGTGCTGGTGGTTTCCTGTATTCTTGTGGCTGATTACGCCGACGTTGGGCGTGGTTGTGGAGTGGAAGCTGGTGGCCTAGGTGGATAGAGGGTGTGAGGTTAGGTGATCTCAGATGTGTGATTCAATTAGTAACTACCACTGTTTGAAATTACAGTCCCTGAAATTAAAAGATTCGACCACATATCTCCATCTTTGCCCACTAACAGTTACATTAGACCAAGGGTTAAACTTTGCTATCGGAGCCATAGTTCAGGGTTGAAAATGACCAAATTAAAAGTTCAGGGTTGCTTTTGACTTCAAAAAGTACAAGTTTAAGGGAGTTAACAGAGTTTTTCCTATATTATATTTATTAGTTTTCCAATTCATCATATCCACTAGAATAGCCGTATTACATAAAAAATGGGTATGCATGTATGTGTGTGTGTACTGTGTACACATACCATAGTTGTCAGAATCTTACGATTCACGATTCGTATCCTACGATTCGACTCAATTCACCCAAGAAATGATGTGAATCCCCTAGTGAATCTTTAATGGACGAAATATCTTTTGAATCCCGATTCAGGAGTCCGAATCTTACGATTCAGTGCGATTCACCTGAAGGTCTAATTCAGTGACAAAATAAGTCTAAGAAATAATACTTCCTATATTTATGTCTCTTTTGCAATATAAATTTGTTTTAAATTACTAGTACATCTTGCTTAAGTCCAAGGCAACAGTTTCCTATTACTTTCAATATCCTTTGTATCTTTTAGTTCCTTGCTCCACATGTCTATCACTAATTATGGATGCAAGTTTTCATTAATTTGGGTTATCTTTTTGTAAAACTACGAATATTTTTTTCATCAATGTTATAGCTTTATGAAATATTTTACTATATCTACATTAAATTATTGCAAGCTGAATCTTTACGATTCACGATTCAGTGAAGGTGCAAATCGATTCACTATCTGAATCCCGATTCGAAAAGTATGACACATACATGGAATATCTACGGCATGTCGGTGTTTCTCAATTTAAGATGAACAAAAATAATCCATGAAAGGATGTGAATCCCTCTGAATCTTAAAAGGAACAAAAATAATCCGAATCCCGATTTAAGAGCCTGAATCTTACGATTCGCAGCAATTCAGCCCGATTCACCATCGATTCGGCCGGGGACTAATTAAGTTGGATTCAGTTTACGAAGTCATACTTTTCCTATTTTTGTCCGTTTGCTGCACATGTTTGTTTCAAAATAACTAGTACAGCTTTTTCAAGGCCAAGAATAATAGTTACCCTATCATTTTCCGTTATCTTGGAATCTTATGTTTCCTAACTCGACATACATGCCTTCCTTTATCTTCGCCCTTTTTATCTTTGGATAGTAGATGCATAAGGCTCCTAATCGCTCATTATGGCAGCAATTTTATGAAAACTTGTGTTTAGTTGTTCTTGAAATATGAATCTATAATCCACACATACTAATAGACTTAAGGGATAGGTAATTCCATATAATTAAGAAGATTTGAACCGAAATAATATGACTCACGAGATTTGATTCGCGATTCAAAAAAGTGGAATTTCGATTCATGATCAGCATCTAGATTTGACAACAATGATCTACACAGAAAGAGCTTGACAAGCTGCTGAACAAATTGAAATGGCGTCTCACCAAGAATAATATTCCATACACTGTGCTCATTACTACAGGGCTCAGCCGGGATAATACTCCATGTACCTGCTTTTACTATACAGGATCACAAATTTGCTTAGACTGTACTAAAAAGCCCCACATATATCGCATATCTTGTCTGTCGGCCTAAAGGTAGAAGTAGGAAATTGTGAAGTACAACCAGGGTTTCGAAAAACGGCAAAAGCGGCGCGGAGCGGCCGTGTTGTAACGGAATCGGGAGAGAGCGCGACCGTTTTTCCCGTACGCGTCGTGCGAATTTTATTCACACAAAAAACGGGTGTTCCGCGTTGGTACCGGGAAAAACGGCCGTTTCGCGTCGGGAAAACGGTCGTTTCGCGTCTAGGAAATCGGGAAAAAACAGAGAAAACGTCCGTGAATGTTTTCTAAAATTCACACATTCAATCCCCGTTTTCCGTTATAGTCCCTCCGATATAATCCGATCCCGTTACACGCGACCGCGACCGATACGTCAGCCGCTTCCGTTTTTTAAAACCTTGAGTACAACTAAACCTAGAAGCACCGAGTATGCCAAAAGACCAATTTCCAACCAAAAAAAAATGTCTGGATCCCTGCGGGTATAGTAGGATCCATAGAGCTGGACAAGTTTTAGAGAAATTGCAGAATTTCTTCAATTCTTGTAGGAAACCAGTTCTGTTCAAATCATGTTCAAAATCGTCTGGAATTATTTTCTAACAAAAGGAATCAACTAACTTACTAGATTCACTGTGAAGGAGTACTTTTATTTACCCATTCCCAACTAAGGAACACTCATAGGGAAAGAAATCGAGATTTTTAAAAAATGACGTGCAAAGCAATACAACGACAACAAGAAACAAATCTAACGGGAAAGGTTAAAATTCTTCGAGTCGAGAAATTTCTAGTTCCACGTCTAGCTCCAAGTCATCAATACACTCGTAGATTGTCACGAGGTGTGTATATGTTATCCATTTCGAAGGACGAGAACCTCCCCAAACAAAAAGTGTAATCTCCAAGGGTAATAATCAGGGTTTCAAAAAACGGCAAAAGTGGCGCGGAGCGGCCGTGTTGTAACGGAATCGGCAGAGAGCGCGACCGTTTTTCCCGTTACGCACAAAAACCGCCGTTTCACATTGGTAACGGGAAAAACAGCTGTTTCGCGCCGGAAAAAACGGGAAAAACGGTCGTTTCGCGTCTGGGAAATCGGGAAAAAACGGGAAAAACGGAGAAAACGTCCGTGAATGTTTTCTAAAATTCACACATTCAATACCCGTTTTCCTTTATAGTCCCTCCGATATAATCCGATCCCGTTACACGCGACCGCGACCGATACGTCAGCTGCTTCCGTTTTTTAAAACCTTGGTAATAACACGCTTTCTCTTGAACTCCAGAGCTTTTAGTAAATCCCACTTCCGTAACTCGCAAGCCAGCAAAAACAATGACCGGCGCTACTAATCAGTTCGACGCCATCTCCCAATGAAACTCTATACTCTATAGAAGTACATTTTCAAAATTTGACCAACAACTGCAGAGTTTATTCTTGCAGACGCTTCGACGTCGAAGATCATTCTGATACAATTATCATTTTAATATAGTAGACAAAGATATTCATGAACTCCTTGTACTCACTCTCTCAGTTACAGGCTATGGCCGGATCTAAACCAATCTATCTAATATCCATTGATTCCGTACACTTCCTAATCATCACTGTTTAATCCAAATTGCATATAAACGAAGAAAACAACAGTGCAGAGAAATCAAAATCAAAACCTCGAAATGGACTGACCTGGTTGCGTTCTGGGACGTCGACGACGCGTTCGGTGAGGAAAAGGCCGGCGATGGCCGGCCGACGAATGGTGGCGAACCGGCGCTTGCAGAGTGGGCAGCGAGACTCGACCTTGGACCACTCCATGATGCAGACGAAGCAGAAGTAGTGGTCGCAGCTCTCGATCCAGCCTCTGATGATCCTCTCGCTCTCGCCCAGGCATATTCCGCAGCAACGAGACTCGGATTCGGATTCATCGCAGGCTTTGTCTTTGGAGGAGGTCGGTGATTGAGTTAGGGTTTTGGGGCGTTTGCTAGGGGAAGGTAGTGGTTCTTCTAGGGTTTGATTGATTTGTTCGGGGGAGAGACGAGTGGTCGTCTCGGAATCACTCGCCATGTTTGCTGAATCGAACCTCCGATGGCCGGAGGAAGAGATAGTTGCGGCTTCAGGTGAAGACCAAGGCCAAAGGGGTGACGCAGGAGTCAGGATAGATATATTCGTTCAGGCATTGTCACGAAAGGGTAAACTAGTAAATTACTAGTGACCCCAAAAGAGTTTGGACTCCAGGTGGCAAAACGGGCTGACCCGTGGACCACAACCTGCCTCGGTACAGATTCCCCCTCCCCCGGCTGGTTCGGCCCGGTCAAAAACAACCTATTTCAATTTATTAATAGTGTTTAATATTGGCACGGCTTCGTGTGGGTTCAAATTCTCTACGTAATGACATGGCTCAGGTCCAGCCCGCTCCACACTCTGACCTGTCACACACTCGGCCCCCTCTTCTTTAACCCGGTCTGGTTCGGGCCCCTCTCACCTTGATTTGGACGAACAATTTTGGGTAAATTACATTTCCATCCCTTGCATGTAATCAAAGTAAAATCTCCAAAAATCTCGTACTAGTTAAAAGTAAAGGTGTTCAAAAACCCGGGCGACTTGTCCAAACCGGATGTTCCAAGCCGAACCTACCTCAAATATAAAGAGAAATGGGTTATATGATTGATTTCGGGTTCATAAAATTTCAACCAGCCCGTTATTAAGTTGTTAGTTTTTGACCGGTTAGCGCCAGACCGTCGCGCCCAACATAATATCATCTATTCTATAAAATAACACGATTGACTTTTTCCAACAGTTATATTAAATCAGTCTTAGACCTTAGACCTAACCTACTTTAGTACATGAATTTTGAAAAAAAAATTAAACACACAACTCCAGAGATATAAACACACAAATCAAGTAAGGAGATAAAGAGAGTTGTTATGAAAAATTGTTTGGGTGTATTGGGTACACCATAAGAGATTTTTTTTACTATGTTGTTTTTGAAGTATGACTAAGTTATGAAAATATTCCTAAAAAAAAAAAAGGTTATGAAAATTATATTACAGTCCTCTCAAGTTTATGAAATGATAATAATGCTTAGGAAACATAAACTAATAAGTCCTATAAAATTAGGAATATTACACAATATTCGGATATGAGAACCATACAATACGATTTTTTTAGTAGTGGCCCCGACACGGGTCATCCCCTAATCTTTCTATATACTTGAACCATAGTATATATTATATAACCACTTATATAATGATTCTAGTAATATCTTTGTGCACAAAAAAATTAATTAATATGTCTTCTATCATAGACATTTAATATGCAAATGAACTCGTCGGAGGACCCCAAAATGTCCCATGAACGTTAGTATTATGCTATTTGAAAGAAATATATTGTTCTAGCAGAATTTATTTGGAATACTATTTAAGCGAGTAAGACTTTTCAATCAATTTGACTTCATTGTTAGGACGATGTTTTTATGATTTTTTTCCCCAATTTCACATTAACATATATATTACAAATGGGATACATTATCAGCTAGTTTTCAAACAGGGGATTGCAATGTGTTAATTTTGACAAATTAGGGATAAACATTAAATAATTAAATGGATAGAAACATTATTTATGACTTGTGGGTAATTCTGAAAAAAAAAAAGTTGGCTACGTTTTCAACCAACAAGCTACAGATCCACAATGACAGCAATCCAAAAAGTGCAACATCATTACTTTGAATGCATAAGCTAATCGCGGACTGAGGAATCTTAAAGTTACTCTGACAAGAAGACAAGAAATATGAGAGTATCTCCAACAGTAAAATTGTCCTTGGACTAAATTTGTGCATGCCATAAATTTTACACCAGCACTTTTTGAGTTGTCTTTTTTTTTTGAGAAATTGTTTTTTTCGTCAACGAGACTTGAACCCGCGACCTCATGTACTTTTTGAGTTGTTGTTCCAGCAGATGGCCTAAATATAGACCACCAGCATTATTTTATTATTTCATAGTTTTCATTATTAAACAATCATGTTACTATGACTAATTAATTTTTGCAAAAAAAATAAAGAATTAATTAATTTGTTGAAGCGAGAGAATTTATAATTATTTATTGTTTTATTATTTATTTATTTATTATAAATAACGAATTAATAAATAACGAATCATTATTGCCAATTAATCACTCCGAACGTTGGTGTACACACAAATTTTGCAAACTCGAAGAAAATGAGACAACATGTAAGTGCACAAATTTAATTTGTATTTAATTTGATTTAAAGCGGGTACAATCCTCTTGGTTTTGCACTGGATAGGAAACCTCTGATTAAATCTCCTACTTCTTGACTTTGTTGACTTATAGCGTAGCGATGACAAGATTTCTTCAAAGAGACGAGGTTGGCGATGTAGTTGACTTTTGACCTTTTGACCTTATGTCTGCTCACAGTGCTCACCATGATGTCCGTGAATGGATTTATGAATCCATGGTCACTTTATCGGAAGCCGGATGCGCTAAGCTTATCATAGCTATGTCAGCGACATGGAGATGCAGGAACCGGCGGATCTTTGAGCGCAAAGACACCACGATTGAAGAACTTGCAGAACAAATTGCTAGTTAGCACCAGGAATTCACCCAATGTGCAGCAACCTCATCGAATTATCGAATGATGCAAGTCTCTCACGTAATCAGAGGAGTCTAGCAACTTGGGTTGCACCTACAGATGGATGACACAAGTTAAATTGTGACGGGGGCCTGGAAGCTTGATGAAGGAAAAGCTGCAATGGGTGTGCCGTTATTCGCAACATTTTGGGACTGTGTATAGCCACCATGGCAGCGAATCTCCCATGGGTTAATGCTGCACATTTGGCTGAAGGACTGGCGGTTCCCGAAGGATTAAGGATGGCAGCACGACTGAGAATACAAAAGGTTGAATTGAAAGTTGATCTTCCAAAAATCGCGGCCTATCTGGGTGGTTCCCTTAACACGGAGCTGGATCGCACGTACTTAGGTATTATCATGAAAGATTGTCGCTTGTTACTTCACCAAATTGTGGAATCAAAGGTAGTCTGGAGGCCGAGGAGCACTAATAAACTAGCCCACTGTTATGCTATATTCGGCTTATCGCTTGAATAACCTGGATGTTGGATATGTGTGATTCCCAGTTGGGCAATCAGTTGTACTGAGAATGATTTGCTACATTTGGAACATTAATGCAAATTCATACCTTTCAAAAAAAAAGTACTGCCTCTCACATCTCAATTTTTTTCAAAAACTCCTTACTAGTTAAAATTATGGGTGATCAAAAGCCCGAGCGACCCGCCGAAACGGCTTGTCCAAGCCAAACCTGCCCAAAATATAAAGAGAATTGAGTTAAATGATTGATTTCGGGTTCACAAAATTTTAACCTGCCCATCATTAATTGGTTAGTTTTGCAATAATTCACCCGTTTAACCCCAAACTGCCCCGCCCAACATAATATCATCTATTCTATAAAACAACACAGTTGACTTTTTTTTCAACCTTTCAATTAAATCAGTCTTAGCCCTTAGATCTAGCCTACTTTAGGACAATAATTTTGAAAAAAAATATTAAACACACAACTCCAGAGAATTAAGCACATGATCGGGTAAGGAGAGAGAGAGAGTTTATGACAAATTGTTTGGGTGCATTAGGTGCACCATAAGAGAAAGAATTTTTACTATGATGTTTTTGGAGTATGAATTAGTTATGAAAATTATATTACAGACCTCTCAAATTTATGAACTGATAATAAAGCTTAGGAAACAAAAAATTAATAAGCCTTATAAAAAATCAAGAGTATTACACAATAATTGGGTATGAGAATCGTACAATACGATTCTTTTGGGTAGTGGCATCGGCTACGGGTAATCCCCTAATCTTTCTATATACGTGAACTATAGTACATAACCAATTATATAATGATTATAGTAATATCTTCGTGCACAAAAAATAATTAATGTTTTCTATCATAGACATTTAATATGCAAATCACCTTTAAACATGTTGCTTTTTCATTTTCTGAACTCGTCGGAGGACCCCAAAATGTCCCATGAACATTAGTATTATGCTGCTTGAAAGAAATGTATTGTTCTAGCAGAATTTATTTGGAATACTATCTATGAGAGTAAGATTTTTCAATGAATTTGACCTCATATTGTAAGGACGATGTTTGTATGATTTTTTCCCCAATTTCACATTTACATATATATTACAAATGGGATACATTATCAACTAGTTTTTAAACCAGCGATTGCAATGGGATAATTTTGACTTATTGGGGATAAACATTAAATAATTAAGTGGATAGAAAAATTAGTCATGACTTGTGGGTAATTCTGAAAAAAGTTGGCTACGTTTTCAACAAACAAGCTACAGATCCACAGCGACAGCAATCCAAAAAGTGCGACATCATTACTTAGAATGCATAAGCTAATCACGGACTGAGGAATCTTAAAGTTACTGTGAGAAGAAGACAAGAAATATGGGACCAATGGAGGCCACCCAAGCAAGGCTGGAAGTTCAACTACCATATGATGCTGGTTGAGGACAAAGTTTCAATGTTAGCAACTTTAAATTAGCTAGATAAAATTTCATTTTAGTTTAAATATACCCAATCACGTAAAATAATAAGCCCTAAATAGATAAGTTAAATGGCTCAACATTTACATATTATGTATTCTACTCTCTGCTCGTAACTAGCTATTAAAGTCACGGAAGAAAACGAGGTAACAACTTGTCTAGAACGTCACTTCCAATCCATTTTTACCACGTGCAGCCCCTCCGTGGAGGACATTAACGTGACAACAAACTGTCTCACTAATATTGTCATCACTGATGCTCAAGCAGCAGTCTTAGACGAGACTTTCACAGATCGGGAAATACAGCATGCGCTATTCCAAATGGGGCCCGACAAAGCCCCAGGTAAGGACGGTTTCTCAGCCGGCTTTTATCAAAAGCATTGGAACATTGTCCGAGAGTATGTAACCAGGACCTGTTTACAGATTCTGAATGATGGGGCCGAGCTAGGGAGATTCAACAACACGGTTATAGCACTTATCCCTAAATGTAAGCAGCCGAGGAAGGCGGTGGATTTTCGACCAATTAGTTTGTGTACCGTTATTTATAAAATAGTGGCAAAGGTGGTGGCGAACAGATTAAAAAGGGTCCTAGACAGCCTAATTTCCGAAAATCAATCGGCCTTCGTCCCAGGCAGATTAATAACGGATAATATCCTCACCGCTTTTGAGGTTATTCATACCATCAAGACTAGGAAGAAGGGGAAGAAAGGCGCGGTAGCTGTCAAAGTGGACATGTCTAAGGCCTACGATAGGGTTGAATGGCAGTTTCTACATGTTATTTTAACGAAGTTTGGATTCGGGCCAAAGCTAATCTCAGTTATTATGCGTTGTGTTTCATCGGCGCGATATGAGTTTGTGCGTGAAGGGGTGATATCTGGGAATGTGGTCCCTGAAAGGGGATTGAGGCAGGGGTGTCCCCTTTCCCCCTACCTATTTGTGTTATGTTCGGAGGCACTTTCGAGAGCTGTTACTTCCGCTATTTGTAGTCGCACTCTTGCGGGAGTAACAGCGTCTCGGGGAGGACCAGTGGTCTCCCACTTATTTTTCGCTGATGATTCTATTTTCTTTTTACAGGCCTCTACACAAGAAATTACAAGCTTGCAAACTATTCTAAGTTCCTGTTGTAAAGCTTCTGGTCAGCTGATTAATTTCGACAAGTCTGCATTAGTCTTCTCCCCCAACGTCCCCGAAGAAGTCAAAGCTGATATCAAACGCCTCTGTGGAATTCCTGAAACGGACAAACACGAAAAGTACCTGGGGTTACCCACCACAATCGGTAAACAAAAGCTTACTACTTTCTCTTATATACTTGATAGAATTGATAGCAAGCTAAAGGGCTGGAAGGAGAAATCACTTTCGATTGGTGGTAAAGAAGTCCTTATCAAAGCAGTGGCTAATGCCGTACCGACTTATGCTATGTCATGTTTCAAGCTCCCCGAAGGTGTATGTAACAAGATAGAAGGCAAGATTCGACAGTTTTGGTGGAGCAACTCCAACAAAGAAAGGGGCATTAACTGGGTAGCGTGGAACAAACTACAAAGTTCGAAAGAGCAAGGTGGATTGGCAATGAGCGATTTCAAGTTATTCAACCAAGCTATGCTAGCAAAGCAAGCCTGGAGAATAATTGAGAATCCACAGTCTTTGCTAAGCAGAGTCCTAAAGGCAAAGTATTTTGCTCATGAAGATTTCTGGAATGCTAAAGAAGGGGGCTCACCGAGCTTTGCGTGGCGTAGCTTGATCTTTGGCAGGAAGTTGTTGGCAAGAGGTACGAGGTGACAGATTGGAGACGGTAGCAAAGCTATGATGAACAGCCCATGGCTTCACCGAGAGCCTACATTCAAATTGATTACAAAAAACAGTATGATTAACTCTCTGAAAGTTGAAGAGTTCATAAATCAGGAGGATCGAAGCTGGAATAGGAACAAGTTGAGGGAGTACCTGTTTGAAGTTGACTGTCAGGAGATCGAAAAAATCAACCTTCCTGCACAATCCCGAGAAGATTACGTCCGCTGGCATTACTCGGATAATGGTATTTACACGGTTAGATCGGGGTACGAGCTGGGAATGAAAGACAAAGCGAATCAAGCCATTGTTGGGGAGATTTCAGATAAAAGGAAAAGCCCGTATGCTAAGCTATGGAAACTGAAGCTAGAAGGAAAAATTACGCACCTGATATGGAGAGCAGCAAACAACACCCTCCCAACCTCTGAGAATTTGAGGAGAAGAGGCATCAAAGTGGAAGACAGCTGCACCTTCTGTGAGGAACTCCCTGAATCTGCAGAACACCTACTCTTTGATTGTCCAATTGCTAGGTCAGTTTGGGAGTCAGAGGAAGGCAAGGGGCTCCTAACAACAACAACAGTAATTCAGAGAGAATTCTAGCTGATTTGATACGTTTAAGAGAAGATAAACTAGTCAATTACAGTATAATTCTTTGGGCTATCTGGCAAGGGAGAAATGCGAAGAAATTCAGAAACTCAACAATCACCACAGAATCGATTTGTCAGCTAGTTCAAAGAAAGATCTATGACCAACAAATCCGAAAAGGGGTAAAACTTATATGTGCCTACATGCAGACAAACATACAGGAGGCAGACGAAGCCCTCATCCTTCAATTTGACGGCAGCTGGGACAATAGATCGGGGAAGGCCACTGCTGGTTTTGCCCTCCGATCAAAGGACGGAGAGTGTATGATGTTTGGAGCTACAATCTCCCCGAGATGTGAGAGTGCTCGGATCTCAGAGGCGTATGCCTGCCTCCAAGCTCTGAAGATGGCGATTCCATGGAGAGGTAAGAAGATCTTTCTGGTGGGAGATTCTACTCAAGTGGCTACGGATCTAAAGGAGGCGAGAAATGGGAGAAGAAGAAGAGAGTGTGCAGAAATGGAAGAAATATTGAAGAAAACTCTAGACCTTATCGCCTCGCACACAGATATCGAGGTGCATTCATTGGGACGCGAATTGAACACGGTGCCACATTTGCTGGCAAAGCACGCGTGTGGACAGAATAATGACACCATCTGGACCGAAGAGTTTCCTTCTTGGTTACTGAAATGCATTGATAAAAGTGTACTCCCAAAGCCACTTTCTGGCGTTTTTTAATGAAAATATCTTGATTCCTCAAAAAAAAAAAAAAAAAAAAAAAAAACTAGCTATTAAAGTATTCCTATTTAAAAAAAAAACTAGAAAGTGTTAGTTTAAAGTTTTGTATTTATCTCTCTCATGCTTTAGTTTAATAAATTGTAATTTTCATTGTTTCGTACCTCCAAACTATTTAAAATACATAATATTATTGGACTGGAGTAAACACGAAAAACACATCTTAGTTAAAAGTATAAACTAGTCACATTTTATCTAATTTTTTCTTTTACCATTGAAGATGCTTTACCAAGGGCATGATATCTTGCCCGGCAGAATGGTAGATGGCTTGCAAAGTTTTGAAAGTGACAGACCAATGAAGTTTTGAAAAAATTATTGGTGGTTGTTATGACAAGAAAGACTAGCAAGATGGGAGATGCAATGCACTATATTGACGTTAACTTTGTGGGAAAACCATTTACCTTTTCTAGGATTTCTAAAAAAGCAATCAGAGCAGCAGATGCCCAGGTTAACTAAGGAAGTGTAACTTGGAGTTCATATTTTTTGAAATTTTAGTTAAGGAATTATTGAGGATAGTAGAACTCAAAAGGAGTATGAGTTGTTTTTACCAAAAAAAAAAAAAAAAAGTATGAGTTGTCTCATTTTTTTGGTATTGTCAAAATATTGGATCGAGTAAGAACCCCTCCCCTCATTGGCTCATTGGATATATTGGCCATGTTTGGGAAGGATTAATTATTGGATAGATTAATTATGAATAATCTGGCGAGAAAATGTAGATTTTGCGGGAAAACATTCGGGTCCGGTGGAATAAACGGGTACCGGGTAAGCCACAAGCAGGGACCGGCCAGAGTAAATCGGCCAAGAAAACGCGTTGCTGAGGCCACGTGTCGCCACTTGATTGGCCAGAACACCACCAGGTACCGGCCAGAACAAAAAATCATTAATTAATCCAAGTTTCCAAACAGGCGGGATTAATTTTTCAAAAATAATTAATCTATCCATTAATTAATCCTTCCCAAACAAGCCCATTAGTTAGAAGTTCTTGTTTGTAACCCAAGGAAGAGAGAGCTAGATGACCGAGGTCTCCCAAGTCAAAAGAGTTGGCACATAGTACAATGGCAAATTCAAGGGTGCATTTCTCGCTATAATATTGTAATGTAGGATGTAGCTATCGAGATTGGGGAGACCTCGGTCATCTACCATATATGCCATTTATTTTCGTGTCTCATTTTTACCATATATGCATCACCGGTTTTGGTAAAAACATGTGGTTAACTAGTTGCGATGATTTTAAACCACTATGGTCCTGTTTGGACAAGTTTATAAACGAAGTTTATTGCGTTATTTTACTGTCTCTAGATTTTAGCTCTTACAACAAACGAAAAATACGGGAATACTTATAAGAGCACTTAGATGCTCAGCTTAGTGCGTTTCTTCTTTGAGCAACAATTATTTAATATGATCTAGAGCATTTAGATGCTCCGTTTTGAGCGTTTCCTTGATCAATTTTAATATAGAGTGTCGATAACCCAATCTAGAGCAAATATGTGCTCCGCATTGTGCGTTTTGAAGATCTCGATCTATTTAGATCTAGAGATGAACATATGATATAGAGCAATTACTTGCTCCGCCTTGCGCGTTTATTTATGACTTTTTGTTTTTATCTTTCTGCAAAAAAAAATATATTATATGAATTAACTGTTTCATTGTTTCATTTTTATTCATGTATTTTTTACTATCTTTCTCTTATCATATTGTGTATGAAAAAAAAAAGGTCATTAGAGTTTTGAACTCGTGACCTGAAGATGCGGAAAAATAATTCACTAGAGTTCCTAACTCGTGACTCCAAGGAAGCTTAAAAAAAAGTCACTAGAGTGTTTTCAACTCGTGACCTCAAGGTGCTTGCCCGAACAAAACAACTTGGATAAATAAAAAGAAAGCGGATTTTTATCGCTTATTACCGCTTAACAAGATTATACTGGTATTGCATTGTGCTCAAACAAAAATAAAATGTTTATTGGATTCAAAACCCATACAATCGAGCTCGCACAATATAAGCTAAACTGTTACAGCATCTGCATCACATACCTCAAATTTACTCCTCTACTCTAAGAAAATAAGAAAGAGTCGCTGGAGTTTGTAATGAACTCGTGACCATTTTGAGGTGAAAAAAAAAAACAAGGTTGTTCAGATTGTTAAGCTCCATGATTGTATTTTTTTATATATCTGCGTAGAGAAAGAATGTGTCAAGGCTTAAGTCTAGCACCGCAGATTATTCGTGATGGAGTTTCTTTATCATTCTTTTTTCTAACATAGTCTTAAATTATCCCTTGTTTGACATAGTATTAACCTTAAGCAATTTGATCTAATTGCGGGGAAAAGAAGGACCTCCACGGGAGGTCTAACCTAGAGGTGTCAAACGGGCGGGTTCGGGTGAACCCGACCCGTTTATAAATGGGTTTATGTGTATATGGGTCCAACCCATTCTACCCGTTAAATGTAGCGGGTTTTATGGGTGGGTCATAAACGGTTCAATGTGACCCGTTAACCCATTTCTAACCCGCTTTAAAGCAACACATGCTAAAGTAGGAAAATACATGTACATGTGTTTTTTAAATTCCTTCCGTTTTTTTCTGAAAACTATCAAGTATCAACATCATAACTCCAATAATTTTTTTTAACTCATAACTCCAATAAATTATTTATTCATATTTCTGAAAAAAAAAAAGTAGAAAGAAAATAAAGACAAAAAAATTTTAGAGGATAAGAGAGTAAGAGAGTCTCTGTTCTCTCTCATGTGTCACTTCTGGTACCTATATCAACTACCACAGCTCTTTCTCGAGTAACAATTCTTCTTCACCAAACCGACACGAACCCATGATTTGATTTTCAGAAATGCACAAAACGAGCAATGCGACATAACCCAGAGATATGAAAGCGAGGCACTGACCCATTCACAGATCTGGTGAATGATCGAAAGGGGAGGTCGAGGTGTGCTCGTCGAATCAGCAAACCGCCGGCTCTAGAGTTGCGCTCTGATTTTCGAGCGGGAGGTGACGAGTGAGTGCATCAAAGGCTATCATGAGTCGATTCTCAGACATCTCTTCTTGAAATCGACTAATTTGTTCGATCGACAGGTGCTTGCAATTGAGACATGATTTGTTCAATTGAACGAGAGAACAGAGAGAGGCGACAAAGTGGTTCTCGTCGCCGGCGGTGGCTGGAAGTCTCCGTTGAGTCTAAGGTGGGTTTCGTTGATGCTCCATCTTCTCCGTAACTTGAGGATGGAAGTCTCCCTTGAGTCAGTACACTGAGAGAGGCGAAGCGGGTGTATGCGGGTTCAGTTTTCAACCCTCTTAACCCATATAATTCAGCGGGTTGAATTATGCGGGTTCACTTCAACCCGTTTAGATATTTAAGAAGACCCGAACCCGTGTAAATGAGGCGGATACGGGTGGGTTGGCGGGTCCGGGTCAAGTTTGCCAGCTCTAGTCTAACCCCATTGTCATAAAATGCTACTAAGCTATTTGTATGCTTAGTTAAACCATGTTATTATACATGAAATCTTAGAGCACATAATGACTAACTATAACCAAGAATTATAATATTTTTGATATGTTTCTCCCTAGAGTGAGAATCACTTATTCGAATTAGAAGATTCAATTCTTATTCTTCTCATTTTCTATTTCTATTTTTTTTACTCCTATGAAAAAAAAAAAATCTCGTGAGGTTATCATTGATGGATAAGAACATCAATGCGATTGTTATTGCTTATGCCATTTCACCCATAACCCGCAGTTATGGAGAACAAAAAAAAAGAATATGTATTATATCGCACTCATATTTGTTTGAGTTAATAAAAAAATGGCATTAGATCTCAGGAGTGGATGATTGATTTTATGCTCGACTCATTTCCTGAAGGGAATAGCGAGCCATCCCCTGAAGTGAATCCTATAAATTATATGGTTGACACAATTCGCACAGTCACATACTTAGTTGCGATTGTTGTATGGGCTTGGTACTATGAAGATCCCATATTGGTCCCCCCATAATATCTCTTGTAAAGGAAGACAACATGACAATATGGGGAGAAAAGACAAAAAATATGTATAGTTCCAAATACTGCACCCCCCCCCTCGCCCACATTTTAGTGGTCATGGTCGCGTAATTAGACCTCGACATTTTGCTTATATCTATGAAAAATATTTGTCGAGTGATTCAAATCCTCCAAATTTACTTTGTTGAGTGATTTCTGATCCTCCCAACTCCCTTGGCATAATTTTAAATTGCACTTGCCACATTATTTTTTTTACTTATTTTTAGAGTAACTGTACACAATATACATTGTGGACTCTTCTTTTTATATTAAATTTTTATTTTTTGAAAGTGAAAGTTCATTGATTATTATCAAGTCTTTATTTCTTCTATGACTCATAAAAGAAAAAGAAAAAAAAAAACATTAGTAGAAGAAGATGCATAAGCCCCCTGTGTGCTTACTGACATCATATTTGAGTTTATGAAACGGTACCCCAAAAAGGTAACCTACATTTGTCAAACTAGAAGTTTCGACAATTGAAAAAATAAAAACTCTATTCAAGGATGTACATGAGACCTTTTAAGGCTCACAACGGTAGCTTTTTAGCACCGTATGTTTGATGAAACACAAATGATCCCCTTGAATATTGAGACTTAAAGTAATAAAACTATTTAAGTTTTATACTTGAATTTATAGACATGCCAAGTGGTTTTGTATAATTACAAATAAATGACATTCTCTGTATTTCTTCATAAAAAGGTTTGATGCATTACATCGCCTAACCAACGTAGAGAAGTTTCATAAAAATGGCTTGATGCATTGCATCGCCCAACCGACGCCTAGTTTATGGGTTGTGATTCCATATCAAATCTCATAGAACATCCAAAAATTTATCATTCAACCCCCAAAAGTGGGATGTTGTCAATCTCACATTTGAAAAATATGCATATCTTATTTCAGCACCTAGAAGACATATCGTCTCTAGAAGAAACCAATGATTTTTGATATGAACTCGTAAAGAAATTTCAAGATTGAGTTTGTCACCGTTGACATCATTAAAAGTGATTGGTTGCTTGAATAAATTGATGTAAGACTTCCATAATCTTCATGATTATTGCACTTCTTAGAGATTGTGCAAAAATCATTCATTTGAATGAAGAGATTTGATTATGAGTATTATCTTTACATGTTCTATAACTATCTCATTTGAACCCCTTTAAAGGAGGAGCATGGAATTAGTGTATTCTCATAAGTGGAACTCCTATCCTTAATAGGATAATACTTTAGAGTTCATGAGAATTACAAGTTTCAAGTATGAAAAGACAATCTCATAAGAAGATACATTCTCGCATGCACTCTTTTGGCTCGAGTATATGTAAAAATATGCCAAAAGCATATAACCATGACATTGATCATATGATTCATGTCATGAGGAGGAGGAGATACCCTATTACATGACATGAACTTTTAATTCAATTGTCTTCTTTCATACTTGAATATGTGTAAGAAGTTCAATCCAATAGATATCTTACAAAGTTATGAGTTTTGATAGATATGAAGCATGTAAATGTTGCTCATGTCCTTCAAGAGGCATGATCTTGTTAGTTCCAATTCGACAAAATTGAGAACACAAGAGACTCATCAATAAACGATCAAACCCACGCTGGAAAATCAATGCCCTTCAAGAGGCAATAACTCATGTAGAAGTTAATATTTTACCTACATTTGAGTATATGCATATGATCTTTGATGATATTCACTTTGAAAAGCGCTTGAAATCGTATGAGATCCTTACACCACTATAAGTAGAAATGTGTTGACTATATTGGCCAAAATCAAAGTCAACACTCGTGTGTATAAATATACACGAGCTATGCAGTTAATGCATCGAGCATACATGTGAAGTACTTTGAAGTACTTGAGATGCCTCAATCATTCATGTTCGTATAAGAACGACATATTCAAATGTCCGCACCCTTAGGGTTGAATGCGTGAGACTATTGAAAGAGAAACATGCTAAATTGCAAGCAATGCCCATATATTTCTCATGATTATAATTATAACCAACAAATCTTCTATTTTATAAGAGTGATTATGATATTTCGTTTAGTCTAAAAGAATACGAATATAAAAGTAAGTAGTTACACAAAATGATAGTACGAATCACTATATGTGAAATCCATGTAGGCTATTGCCCATGAGATATACTTCTTTGCTAAAGCAAGTCGAATATACACACTCGCGAGTAGTTTAGGTGCATATGCATATTATTTAGTATGACAAATGTCATGAGTATATACATGTCATACTGATAATTTTTATCACTATTTCGAATGATCATGTAGCATCATATTATGTTACACGTTATGTATTTTTTATAAGTTCACTTTTCAGGTATGAAGTGTGACATCAAGATGATGCAAAGAGGGGGAGACTAAATTACAAGGCGCTGTACTCTTTTTCCTTAGCTGAAGTTTTTATCCCACGGGATTTTTCCAGGCAAGGTTTTCACGAGACATGCAGCCATGGATGAGTTCAAGATTGAACCAAGCTACCGCTCATAAGATGCACTCTTTTTTCTTCGTCAGAGTTTTTGTCCCAACGGGTTTTGCTCGACAAGGTTTTAACGAGTCATCATGTTAGTAGTAGTGAATATTCAAGGGGGAATGTTATGGAATATTATAATGAATATTCTCTAGTAGATTATGATTGACTCCTAGTAGATTATAATTGACTCTTAGAGAATTATGATTGACCCCCACACTCTATATAAAGAGTGTTTTGGTAGAGAATAAAATAGCTTTTGATATTCCTCCATGTATTGTCTCTCTTCTGTTGTTCTAAGTTCATAACAGAATGAACCTTTTCCAAATTTCACATTGACATATCACAAAGACACAAGGAGAATAAATTACTAGTTTTGAAACTGGGGATTGCAATGTGATAATTTTGACAAATTGGGAATATTAATTGAATATTTAAGCAAATAAAAAAATTAGAGCTTGTTTGGTACCAACTTAAAATCTCAATAATCAGCTGAAAATAATCTGAAAAGAAAATCCAACTTAACTGAGAATCACAATCTTTTTGGTATGAGCTGAAATTATAGATCACTAACTTGATCCATTTAACAAAATTTAAAGAGCTCTAAATTCAAGTAATTGAATACACATATTTGTAACTGAAATGTGATCATGCTAATGTAAAAAGAAAATCAAAATTATTTTTTTAGAGATTTTAAGCTGCATAATCCCCAATTTTAGAGATTCTACAATTGCACACAGATTATTATAATCTGCAGATTATCAGATTAAAATCTGCGAGCATAACAAACGAGATTGTTGAAAAGTGGCCGATTTTAATCCAATTGGATTAAAATATGGGATACCAAACATGCACTCAGTCATGACTTGTGGGTAATTTCGAAAAACAAATGGCTACGTTTTCAACCAGCAAGATACAGATTCACAGTGACAGCAATCCAGAAAGTGCAATATCTTTACACAAAATGCATATAATCAGGACTTAGGAATCTTTTGGTAAAAAAAAGGACTTAGGAATCTTAAAGTGACTGTGAGAAGAAGGTAGGAAATATGGGATCAATGGAGGCCACCTGAGCAAAGCTGGAAGTGAAACTATTATGCTGACTGGAGACAAGGTTTCAATGTTAGTAATTTTAGATAGGCTAGATAAAATTTCAGTTTAGTTAAAATATACCTAAGCATGTAAAATAATAAACTCAAATAGAATATTTAAATGATTCAAAATTTTACATATTATGTGTCTCATAGCATGTAAAAGCTTTGTGTTCATCTCCCTCGTGCTCCAGTGTAATAAAATTTACCTAATTTATTCTTTTCAACAATGAAGATGCTTAGGTTAGATAAGTAGAGATAGCAAGGGCATGATCTTGGCCGGTAGATGGATTGAAAAGTTTTAGAAAAGTTTGAAAGTGACGGACCAATGAAGTTTTGAAAGCGAGGATAAAAAATTGGTGGTTGTTATGACAAGAAAGACTAGCAAGATGGGAGGTGGAATGCATTATTCTTGATGTTAACTTTGTGGGATAATTATTTACCTTTTCTGGGATTTCTAGAAAAGCAATCATAGCAGCCGAAGCCCAGGTTAAAGGAGTGTAACTTGGAATTTATATTTTTGGAAATTTTCAGTTAAGGAAAAATTGAGGGTAGTAGAACTCAAAAGGAATATGAGTTGTCTTTGTCTCATTTTTTTTTTTTTTTTTTTAGTATATATGCATCCTTTGTCAAAATATTGGACGAGTACGAACCCCTCCCCTCACAGGATATATTGTTAGAATTTCTTATATGTAACTCAAACGAAGAGAGAGCTAATTCGCCATCACATGACCGAGCTCTCCCAGGTCAAAAGAGTTGGCACATAGTACAATGGCAAATTCAAGATTGCATTTCTCGATATAAGATTGTAAGATCGTATTGTAGCTATCGAGATTGGGAACTCCTTTCTACCATACATACCTCACGGGTTTTGGTAAAAACATGTGGTTAGCTAGTTGCGACGAATTTAAACCACCATGTAATTGTTGGATAAGTTGATAAACTGAATTAATGTGGTTCGTTTAGATGATATGAGATTATTAGCTGAGATTATGAGACTATTTGAATGAGTTAGAGTTAGTGAACCTTTTAGCTAATAAGATAATTTATTTTTGGGCGTTTGGATAAGAGATTATTGATATATTTTTATCAAACCCGAATGAATACAAATGAATATTTATGTTGTCAATTTTACATTTGGGTGAGAGATGAGTGGGAGATATTGGTGGGTCCCTAGCATTTCTCTTTTCAAAATTACAGGATGTCGATCTTTTCCTTTAATGAAAATTAATAAAAATCTAGAACATATCTAGAGGTAGAAGGCAGATTTGAAAACTTTAGCTGAGACATCCAAATTTGTACGGGTGATTTGTTTCTTATAACGAGAGATTTGAATTTTCAAGAGAAAAAAGGAGAGATACGGAAACTTTAGGCAGAAGATCTGAATTTGTATGAGAGATTAAAATTTGTATGGGAGATTCAAATTTATATGACAAATTAGTTATGTCATTCACACACCCAAATATCTCATGTGTCTTATCCATATTCGAGTTGTTAATTTCGGGATCAAGGTGTCAAAAATTCGTTCTCTAGAAAGTATAAACATACTACTAGTCTACTAGCAAAAATGTTGTATGCCCCAATATTAATGTGAAAAAGATGACCCAACTTCTCACATCTAAGTATATTACCACGTGATTCTTCTATCTCTCCTTATTTTGACTTTTACTACTATTCACTTGGTACTTGTGACCTAATGATTTAGATAGCAAAACGATACAATTTTTGACAATCTTTTCATGACATAGAGTAAAAACTACTCTATAACATAGTTAGAAAGTTATCAACAATCATATCGTTTTACGATCCAAATCAGCCGATCTAAATAACCCAAATAGTAGTCAAAAAGTCATAACAGAGAGAGAAAAAAAAAAGAAACATCAATATATTAAAATTACTTTAGATAATGATGGTACCTATAGATAGTGTGAGTGATTTGAAATGTTACTAGAATGTTTATGTTGGTACTAGGGGTGAGCACGGACCGGTTTGGGCGGTATTGTCGAAAATTTTGTCCCGACCCAATAGATACGGGTTGGGGAACGTTCAACCCAAACCCAATCAATTGTTCTTGATACCCAAACCAAACTTAACTTATCGACCCGACCCGATTCGGACCGGGTTGAACGGGTTGTTAAATCTAGATAAGTTATTTGGAAAATGTATAAATTTAGTTAAAAAAATAAAGATGCATAAGTTTCGTGTTTGAAAATTAAAAATTTTAACATAGTTTGTTAGAAACGATGAGTTATTTGAGGAAAATCAACTAAAACTATTATTCAGGCATGTAAATTTAGTTACCAGACAATGTTATCTAACTACAATATGTAATTTTTTCATGTAAAAATATAATCCGACCGGACCGGTCCTAAACAATTTTGCTAAATCTAAACTCATGATCAATCAAAATTAGTTCGGGTTTGCGATTTTATAATCATACCCAATCAAGTAACATGAACGGGTGTTAAATTCGGACCGGTTTGATGCGGGCCGGATTGGAGCGGCCGGTTTGGGTGAATTTTGCTCACGGATAGTTGGTACACTCGATACATATACATTACCCGTATCTGACATGATTTTTTAAATCTGATTTGTCTGAACATGCTTCCTGTCTTTATGAACTTAGCCATTAAATAAAAGAGAAAATAGACTGCTTTCACAAGAGATTTGGAGACAACGATGAGGTAAACCAAAGCAGTGCCATGAACCTGAAGAGTGGATACTTCTTCAATCACGCTTTTCAAAATAAGTTGTTGCTCTGTTCATCACAGGTCAAAACTGTGGGTCTCTTCAACGGCCTAACCCGATCAACAAGACCCCAACACGTACCACACGTTAATTCCTCGTTTATGTCGTCAGATTGCATTTATATTCCACAAACACCGAAACAAAATCCTCCATTCCCATCTCCTCACCTCATCTATCTCTGTTTCATATCTCTCCGGTCATGACGACGGTGAACGGCGACGGCGCACATATCCTCGTATTCCCCTATCCTGCGCAGGGGCACATGATACCACTCCTCGATCTAACCCACCAATTAGCCCTTCGTGGCTTAACCATCACCATCCTCGTCACCCCCAAAAACCTCCCTCTCCTCAACCCACTCCTCTCCAAACACCCCTCTATCCAAACCCTTATCCTCCCTTTCCCTTATTCCGCCGCTATCCCCGCCGGCGTCGAGAACTCCAAGGACCTCCCCGCCGGCGGATTCCGCAACATGATGCACGCTCTCTTCGGCCTCTACGAGCCCTTGCTAAAATGGTTCCAGACCCACGAGTCTCCGCCGGCGGCGATCCTCTCCGACATGTTTCTCGGCTGGACCACCGACCTCGCTCGCCGGATCGGTATCCCCCGCCTGGTTTTCTCCCCCTCCGGCGCTCTCGCCATGTCGGTTGTCTCCTCCCTCTGGCTAGATCTACCGAAGAGAGACGACCCGAATGACGACAATGTTGTGATTTCCTTCCCGGAGATACCGAACTCGCCGGAGTATCCCTGGTGGCAGCTCTCGCCGATGTACCGGAGCTACGTCGAGGGCGAACCGGTTTCCGAGTTTATCAAAGACGGGTTCGGAGCCAACTCGGTGAGTTGGGGGTTCGTGGTGAACTCGTTCACCGAGTTGGAGCGGGTTTATTTGGACTACTTGAAACGGAAATCGGGTCATGAATATGTGTGGGCGGTGGGACCGTTGCATTCGCCGCCCGACGACGACGACGACGAATCGAAGTCGTCGGAGAGAGGTGGGTCCAGCTCGATCTCGCAGGACGAGCTGCTCTCGTGGCTCGACACGTGCGAGGATCGGACGGCGGTGTACGTGTGTTTCGGGAGTCAAGCTGTGTTGACTAACAAACAGATGCAGGAGTTAGCACTTGGGTTAGAGATGAGTGGGAGAAAGTTTATTTGGTGTATGAAAGAGCCCACGAAGGGCCACGCGGAAGGACATTACGGCAAGATCCCGGACGGGTTCGAGGGCCGCGTGTCCGGTAGGGGCCTAGTCGTCAGAGGATGGGCCCCGCAAGTTCTGATACTGAGTCACCGAGCAGTGGGGGCGTTCTTGACTCACTGCGGGTGGAACTCGATGCTGGAGGGGATATTCGCGGGTTTGCCAATGCTGGCTTGGCCGATGAGTGCAGACCAGTTTGCCGATGCCACATTGTTAGTGGACGAGCTTGGAGTCGGAGTTAGGGTTTGCGAGGGGGCTACAGCGGTCCCCGACTCTAATGAGTTGGCTCGGTTGTTCAAGGAGGCGATGACTCAGGAGCGAGTTGATAGGGCGGTGGAGTTGCGCAACAAAGCCGTGGATGCTATCAAAGCTGGTGGGAGTTCGTATCAAGATTTAGATGATTTAGTTTGCCGTCTTCATCAATTAGCTGACGCTAGAAAAGATCTAGTAACTGAATTGAAATAATTCATGCGACAGCGATCCACAATTTGTTATATGTATGGGCCACCTGGTTGTAGTTTGTATGGACCACAATAGGGTAAGTCAGCCATCAATAAGTAGTGTACATATAGCACTCATTGTTTGCTATTGCATTGCTACCTCATTTGTTTGAAAAATGTCATCTACTCTACCAATTTTCTCAGGAAAATTGAAAATGTGATGTGATACATTTAAACAACTTATGCTTGTGTTTCTAAAAAAAAAAATATTTTTTTTACATAGGTATTTGTATGCTGCTGGAGGAATGAAAAAAAGACACAAAATAGAGGTCTGGTTTTACAACAAAGGTTAGATTTGTGTTATACCATTACCAGGCATACCATCCAAAACATATGTTGTTCACCCACATCAACAGAAAAAAAATTATTTGTCGTTTTCCTTTTATTCGTGGGTTGTGATGCGTAGGGTAATTATCGTAAATATATACAACCGTGTAGCAGGAATAACGTTATAATTAATGATCAAGATAAGATTGTCTCACCCTAAAAATTAACATCTTTGCACGTGATCCTTACGAGTTATTTGAAATGTCCGTATTAAAGGACATGATGTTGTTTGGAACCGGGGGCTTCATCTACCCAATGTGTGTATAAAGAACATAGCACAAAAAAAAAGAGATTCAAAAGCAACATTTAAATTCCACAAAAAAGCAACATTTAAATTTTATGTCAAGAAATGAACTCCAAAATATAAATTGACAGTAGTAGCTGTAACGACATAAGAACTACACAAACATCCCACAAAAACGTGAAATATGGAAAAAGTTATCATCGGTTATCATCGTCATCCTCATCATCATAATCCTCATCCAATTACGAGTGTTGCAAATATGCAGTCTCCAAGAAGCTTATGAGAAAGAAAGCCGCGACATCATAAACCACAAACGGCCTATTTATTTATAGATGAATAATAAGATCAGAAAACTCAAACTCTAATTGGATTTCTTATCAACCTGATCGTTCTTGTAAAAATCCTCGCTTGCATGAAGGTCATCTACTTCATCTGTAACCATTAACGTATTACCACCATCACCCGTGCTCTGTGAACCTGTCAATCTTGCCAATACCACAAACGACACTGCTCCAAGAACATTGTTCAAGATTCTTAGAACAATCACATACCTCTTGAACACAACAGAAGGAAGGAACTCCCAGAGAACATACTCAAGTCCATTCAAAATATGGTACCTGAGATTGCTGCTCAATCCCATCTGAAGTGCCCAAGTGCCCGCATTCAACAACGTAGGTGGTGGCTTGTTGGGTGTCTCAAAATTTGGATCCATAATCTTCCTCACCTTTATAAGCCCGTTCGAAACAGTTGTAACGAAAAGTCCACCCGAAAAACCCACAATTGCAAAAAGAACCCCCTTACAGATGAGTGTACCAAACCGGTCACCAATGCTGAAAGGTCCGGGTTCAAACATGTGGACTGTGGGGCAACTAGAGGAAATAGAAGGAAGAGTTGTACCAACAAAGGAGGACAATGATGGTGCTAAGAGATAAAAGAGTACGATATTCAGAATGCTGCCGACGACCATAGTAGAGAACACAAAGTCGAGTCCAAAATTAAGACACGACGCCATGTCGATAAGCTTACAGGCAGTCACACCAAATAATTCTTCTACGAGAGCCTGGAAAGGAAATTGAGGATCTGCAGCGACTCTAGATCTCCATCCGTTGATAAACGACCCTACAGGTCCGACCCATGAGGGTGAAGAATCATCATCACGAGAATCTTTACCACCCCCACCACCTCCGCCGCCGCCATTGCCACTACTTCCTCGTCCTGCACCACCGTCGCCGCCATTGCCTCCAGAGAATGCACATTTGAAATTATGCACCAAATTTGGCTGTAACAAATACATGCGGAGGGAGGAAGAGGGAAAGGAGGAGGGTAGAATGGGGAAAGAGGCAATGTGGGAAGACAAACGACGATTGTTAGGGATTTGACTGTCGTGACCAGGTAGAGGAACGAAACGGAGCTGAGCAGCGGTACTCATCTTGGTCCCTCTTTGCTATTGACTCAAACTATATCTTGCTTCAATTTATTATTTTGGTTCTTCACTTAACCTGTTGGGGGGAAATGTAGGTTCAGTCGCAATACGTAGATAAATAAATTCTTTGTATAAATACACATCCACAATCAAAATGTACACATTTGTTTATGATAAGTTCTGAATGAACCTAGGATAAACATTCTAAACAAAATCATCTTATAGCATGTCCAATGTACTAAGAAACCACGTTTTTTAGGCAATAAATGAAGAAGTGAAACGTAGTTGTCCAATGAATTATGCTTTCACTTATGCAAAGTATAAAATAGACATCCTAATCGCCAAACTTGGCAATTATTATTCTCTCGCCATCTACATTTTCCATACTTATTAGACTCTAGTACATGTCTCCAAAATCTCATCTACTTTTTCTATATTTTCTACATGGTAATAACTATTTTTCTAATTTTTCCGGCTCTCTCATTTACAGTTTTATGTGTGCAGTATCTCTACACGGAATTAAGTCAAAAAAATGTTTTGCCTAACTTGTGCATTACTAGTGTTGGAGAGAACATTCAAATTCTCACTATAAAGTTTGCACAAGAGCAATTTTATTTATAATATGCACAAAATTTTCATATTACCATTGGAGATGCTCAGCAGCCGTCCACAACATTACCTCAAAATGTTGTGGAGCAATGGTGGTCCAGAGAGTTGGAGAACAACCTGTTCTGACTTTGAACGTTCAAATAAGCTGCCTACGACTAGAAATGTACATTAATGAAAGACGCAGAATGGGAACATTGGGAACTTGCGTAGGGACTCAAGCATTAATGCAATCCTAAGGATTTCTGTTCATTAATGAATGTTTATCCTCGTACTTAAGTTATAAAGAAAACAAAAAAATACAAAATCATACAGAAGAATGGAAAGCAATATTACAAAAGTCTTTCGCAGAACCCAAACAAAATGGTTAAACTGAATGGACAGACATGGTGTGGACTGGAATACTGTCTTCCGACGCAAAGTTTAACTCAAGTGCCTTATCACACTTTATTTGAAATTGTCTCACTATCCTAAATATGTTAATTTGTTAAGTATAAATTACTCTGGTTATTACAAAAAATTACTCTACGCGTAAAATTACATTTTAAGATAATATCACAAACATAATAATTCAAATAAAAGAGTATAATTCAGTCAAAATGAAATGAAATACATGATAAAAAAAACCGAAATTGTTCACCGGCATCACACCAAGCAATAAAGACAAAAATAACACACATCTTTCATTTATTTATTTTTTTCTTTTGAGTAAGGTAGTCAAAAAGATAAAACAAGTTCTGTCAATTCAGCAAAAAATTCACTCCGTCAATCTCAGTCCTTTTCATCTGGAATAATCAAACAAATGAGCTCATCGATTCGTGGGAGTTGTCGAATCAATTCAAGAAAGCTTATGTAGGCTGAAGGGAATTTACCTGAGCTGACGGAAACCTGATGTAGACGGGTGTCTTCCGGTAATTTTCGTGGCGGCGGTCAGGTTTCAGGGAAGGAAGATTTATTGGCAGAAAAGTGAAGCAAGAAACCAGGACAGGTCCTTTAATGTCGACAAAGTATGGTAAATTACGGCGTGGTTCGTCTTATTTTTCTCTTATTTCTTATTAACGTCTTACGCTCTCAAATGGTTAACGTATACTCCCGCATGTCAGATGCCACGTGGCGACTTGATAGATTCGTAGAAAAGGAAATGTTAAATGTCGCATATTTTTGTTTACCTTTTAATTCACTTCTTACATGGGACTATTCAATTGGTTGTAATTTATAGTAACAATATTAATTAATATTACAATGTAACCTTATTAGAGTACTGTTTTTGGATAACTATGGTGTCTTGCCAGATTACACGCGCACCTTGACTAGATCCACGGGAACTTAACACTTATTGGTCGTCATTGAATTTGAATCAGAGACCTTAAGAGAAGCAAATATTTAAGTCCCAAGTCTCACCCAATATTGTAAGTATTTGTGTCAAATAATTAACTAAACGACTACTCTCACAAATATCATAATTTCTTTTTCTTAAAGCGAAAAATGAGTATCCGTAAATTCAGGGGTTCAAAAAAAAATTACTTCGGCTCAGGAGATCTGGTGCTAGACCCGATAATTTGCATACTTCAATTAATTGATACATTTGTGGTAGTTTCAAAAGTATACTTTAACTGGCTTTCAGTTTCTTAAATCATTAATGACCTTAAATATTTCGTTATTTGATAGACAACAATGCACTATCTATGTATATAGATAAAAAGAGAAGGCATATTAAGAATCTTAATAGTTTGTCATATAAAGAGAACATCAGTATTGCAGGAGCTACAATACTTCTTCTAAATTAGAAAATGTCTGAATCTGTCTCGGCCAAGAAAGGTGTGCACGTTCTCGTAATTCCTTACCCTGCACAAGGACACATGATACCGATTCTAAACTTCACCCGTGAACTACTTGCCCGTGACTTAAACATCACCGTATTGGTCACTCCCACCCACCTCCCCCTCCTCGAACCCATCATGTTGACCCACCCTTCCTCCATGAAACCTCTCGTACTATCACCTCCTGGTTTCCCTCCTAATCCCGAACTCCTCGGACCCGTCGCCCTCATACGCCTCATGAATGAACTCACGTATTTGATCACCCAATGGTTCAAATCCCACCCATCACCTCCTGTGTCTGTTGTATCGGATCACTTCCTCGGTTGGACGCACCACTTGGCCTCCAATCTCGGCGTGCCACATGTTGCGTTTTGGTCCAGCGGTGCTTTCGCTGCCTCAAGTTTTAATTGCATGTGGCGCGACCTACCCAAGGCAGCTGGTTCAGAAGAAGAAAGTTTAATTTCCTTCCCAAATGTTCCGAGTTCCCCGAAATACCCTTGGTGGCAGATCACACACCTGTATAGATTGTTCGAGGAAGGCGACCCGAATTGGGAATTTATCAGAGAGAACATGTTAGCGAACACGCTGAGTTGGGGAACTGTGATCAACTCGTTCACTGAGTTGGAAAGAGTTTATCTCGATCACCTCACAAAAGAGATGGGCCATGACCGGGTTTGGTCGGTCGGCCCATTATTACCCAATAACAAGGACATATCCGTGCCTTCTAATCGTAGCGGGCCCATAAACGTGTTGACCCATGAGGTAATGAGCTGGCTTGACTCGAAGGCTAATGACTCCGTGGTCTATGTTTGCTTTGGGAGTCGATGGACCCTCATGCATCAACAATTGCACGCTTTGGCCCTTGCACTAGAGCGAAGCGGAGTTTATTTTATATGGGTGGTGAGAAAAAGCGACGACACATATTTATCTTTCACGCTAAATGAGTTTGAAAATCAAGTGAAGGGTAATGGTTTGATAGCGAATGGGTGGGTCCCACAAGTGGAAATATTGAGGCACCGAGCCGTGGGCGCGTTCGTGACTCACTGCGGGTGGAACTCGGTGTTGGAGGGATTAGCAGCTGGGGTTTTAATGCTGACTTGGCCATTGGGTGCTGACCAGTTTGCCAACACCAAGCTTTTAGTGGATCAACATCAAGCGGCTATCCGGTTTTTTGGAGGGGGGAACCGGGTTGTTCCTGACTCGAACGAGTTGGCTCGTTTGCTGACTGAGTCAGTACGTGGGAGTGATCGTCCTGAGAAGGCGATGGCAGTGAAATTACGAGATGCGGCCCTCAATGCCATCAAGGGAGGAAGTTCGAATAGGAATTTGGATGAGTTTGTGAAGCAACTCAACTCGTTGTCTTTAAATTAGAACAAGTGAGATGACAGCTAGTCTCATCAACTTCACTGTTTGATAAAATGTAATTTCCAGAACAGCTAGAGGCCAATGATTAGTAATTTCTAAATTGAATTTAATTACAATATTAGTCCTTGTACTTTACCTTACATTCAGCGTTTTGCCATCAAAATTCAAACAGGTGACAAAAACTTTGGTGCATCGAAAAGAAAATGCAGTCGTATTGGTAGCTAGGAAACTAGGAATAGCTTTGGCTTGAACTTGACCGGTGCTTAATGGTTGATCACACATAAAACACAATGACTCTCTGGCTCCTTTACACAGTTGGAGCTGTAATTGTTTCCTGGGTACCCTTTTGGTTCGACTTCTTGAAAATAACGTATTATAATCAGTCAAAATATAATTCACTTAAATACACGTATGGTCTCAATTACACCACTCACTTCTGTAAAATACATTGCTAAACAAATTAAAGAAAAAGAAATACTACATCAGTACTACTATATCAGAGAAATTTATCTCTGCAAACTAATTAAAAGAACAAATTAGAGAAAAGATGGAAATCTCTACCAAAAATGTGACTCGTTAGTCCAAAATTTGAGAAGAAATTTTCTCAAGAAAAAAAAATGAGAAGAAAATTGAGAAGGAGAACTGAGCGATTCCTTGGATATTCATCAGTTATTCTTCGGAGGATGGGGCTTAGGTACATGATAATCCGAAGTAAAAGCCATATCGAGCTTAGGTGCAGCGTTGGTACTCCTTCTAGACATCGTTTCCTTCTCATACACAACCATTTTCTCCATCTTCGTTTTCCTTCCGCTTATAACTCGTCCGATATCTTTTTTCTGGGCTACACTTGGCGTCGCGTCCAAAAGTTCCTGTTGCATATCAATATCATCATTAGTAAATTTTGGAAGAACAAATAAAATTTATACAGAAGAGTAAGAGAAGGAACTGTACCTTTCGGAAGATGGGAGGACTTGGTTCTAAAGCTTCAAAATCATGTCGGACTTCAATTCCCCTTGCAGCGGAAAGGGAACAAGATGCGACGGACATCAAAA
Organism: Linanthus parryae; assembly: GCA_023055425.1. Classification (NCBI taxonomy): domain Eukaryota; kingdom Viridiplantae; phylum Streptophyta; class Magnoliopsida; order Ericales; family Polemoniaceae; genus Linanthus; species Linanthus parryae. The sequence continues at coordinate 117,316,674 of JALGPY010000004.1, read as the reverse complement.
TAATTACTACAAATAGAAAGCTTGCAGAAACCATTCTCTTTTCCTTTTCTCACTCTTTCCTCTTTTGGGTATGTGAATTGTGAAGTTTTGGTTAGAAAGCAAAAGAGATCAAGAAGAATGTTTAGAGCAGAATTTGACAAGGCTTTATAGACGAAACGAAGTCCAAGTTCAAGTCAAAGCTAGAGACCTAATTTCACTTTGGGAAACTCGAAAGCCCTAGCGGTGTTCAAATGTGGATTGAAAAAGGCGTATGATAGCGTGGAATAGAAGGCGTACGCGGTGTTCCGCGCTTGTCTGCCGCCATGCATGCAACGAGGAGGGGTATTTGTTTTAGTTTTGTAGACTAATGTTGTTTTTTGCTGCTACACACAAAACTAAGTACATGTTGGTTTTATCTTAATATTATAGTAGTGATAGTACTACCTCCGTTTCGTCTGTTTCGTCTGCGTTTGACTTTTTAACCCGTAACTGAGTCACTTTGACTTGGTGATTTGGGTACCAAAACGATGTAATTTTTTAACAATTTTTTCATGGTATCTTAGAATAAACTTTCCTCTATAACACCATGCAAAGATTACTAAATTCTTATATCGTTTTGCTAATCAAATCACCGGATAAAAGTAACCTAGTGAATAGTGACATAAAGTGAAGTAGGCTGAAACAGGCGAAACAGAGGTAGTACATGCTATGGTACTTGGTGGTCTCTATAGATTAGGGTTAAACTAATCAGTATGTGCAGAGATGAGATTGTGTTTTCCAGAGATCGGATTCAGAAACCTCAGAGTTGCTTTTTCCTTTTGACACACCTATTTTGGTACCAGTCGAGGTCTCTCTAGGATAGTCGAGTTTTGTTACTCCATTTTTCCAAATATTTTAGGACCTTAATTCTATTTTGGTAGTATGTCTCAAAATTTTGTCAACTTTTCTTTTGTCGTAGCTCTTCATGTTACAGTTTTTTCTAATTTTTCCTAAACAAACAGGGTGCCAAAAATATAAGACTAGCATCATCAAACAATTAACAAGTTAAGTGATCAAATAAATGACTAGGTAAAAAGTAAGCAGGATTGTAATAATTATGTATCCCATTTAAAAGTTGGAATCTCATTGTGGGAGATATGAAGTACTTAGTTATCATAGCTGCTTTCTATGATCAACCTAACAAATGGTTATGTTGCCATTACGGATGAATCATTTGCATAAAGAACAACCTAACAAATGGTTATGTTGCCAATGCTGGTGATTGGTAAAAGAGTTAGGAAAGAGGCAGGCATGATGATTATGGTCAAAGGGGATTGAAAGAACATAGGCAAGTGGTTATGCATCGAAATCACTAATACTACCATTCATCCCCAGTTAATTTTTTGACAGTTAAAAATTGGGCTTAGACTATGCTGTGTACACATAGCTATGGGATACTGTTTTCTTCAATGGGTGTGTAAACCCAGAAACAATTAACTAACTAAAAGCTAATCACTTTCAACAACAACAAAAAAAAGCAAGCGGATTCTATTGTCTTGGAAAAGGTACAGTCTCCCCCGGTAAAAACGGTGTGAACATGTGAATGTTCCTTAACCATGTGAGGTCAAAAGTACAATATACTTCTTCTTGTGTGTTTGTCCTCCGAATATTTTGGTATCGGACTATTAATTCTTGTTTTGATGTTTTCTTTACGGTAGTAAAAATATGTTCTAACGATGTTGAAAATTTCTTCTAAGAATCCACCGGGAAGGTAGCAACATTATAACCAGTAAATGATAAAGTGAGTAGGATATCTTCCAACTGTTACAACTGCCTCCGGAAACAAGGAACTGTTAGGAATAAGCTAAAGAATTCTGTATACATAGGCCTCGTTTGGGTAAGTTAGATTAATGGATAGTCTAGCAACAAATTCTGAATTTTGTAGAATCCGACCACCCGGATCCTGTTGGATTCGACGCAAATCCGGTTTGGTGATTCGCTAACGTGTCGCTTCTTGGTTGGTTTGTTTGTTCGGCCGGGTCCTACCCGGACCTCGTTATGCGATTGGACAACGAAACATGTTTTTAAAATAACCGGATTCGGCTATTAAAGTAGCCTGATCCTGGTAATCCAAAAAATCCTAAAATCTATCCGGCTCATCTAAACGGGTCAGATTGAAATTCAAAATTTCATCAACCTATCACCTAATTCAGCTTACCCAAACGAGGCCATAGTTACACACACAAGAATGTTAGGAATGCATTGAATCAAAACAACCAAGGATCGACGAAGAAGGAAGAAGAAGACATGTCTGCAACTTTCTGGATGGAGCAGGAATTCATGCGAACAAAGTAGTGTTCGCACAAACTGGAGTGCAATTTGTACGAAGACAAGGGTGTTCGCAAGAACAGGTCCGGGGCTGGGCAATTATGGCTGCTTCGTTGTTGCTTTGGGGCGGTTTCAGACTATTGACAGCAAGTCTAGGTTCCCCTATGCCTGTAAAAGAGTCATAGGTCGTGCCTAAGTGATTGTGGATGTATTAGGCTGTGTTTCTCACAAAATAAAGACGTTTTTCTTGTCGTGGAGGTAGTAATGTGATCGTTAGTAAACCACGTCAAATTCAAGTCATCGTTCTTGATTTCTTGTTCATTCGTTCTTATAGCGAGGGTTTCAGAGCTTCCGCTAAGAACGAGGTCAGGTTCAAAGACTCAAGATTGTGCGATTCACCAGGAGAAGCAACTTCAGTCTGGCATATCAAGATGCACACTTTTTTGAAGTAGCAAGGAGATGGTTGCCGTTAGCGGCAGACAAGAAGGACGTAAATACATCCACCGCTGAGTATCATATGATGGACGAGAAGGAACATGCAACGATCATGTTGTGCCTTGTGGACGGCGTGATCACCAAATTCGCATATATATTAGGAGACAACGACTAATTTGTTGTTGAATTTGGAGAGAATCTACATAAACAAGTCTCTAACCAACAATTTGATGCTGAAGCGGCGCCTATTTAGTCTGCGAATGTATGAATGTACGGATCTAAGAGATCACATAGATCAGTAAATACTATTCTGCTTGACTTGCTTAATAGTAACGAGATGGTGAGTGATGAGGATGCTGCCTTTATTCTGTTTGTGTCTTTGCCTCCATCGTATGAGGGTTATGTACAAACTTTTATCGTTGGAAAAGTGACTGTAACCCCGGAAGAGGTTAGGTCATCTATTCAAATCACGGAGATGCGGCTTAGCAGTGCTTATGGAGGTTCGGACGATCATGCTTCCAGACTGATTGCAAAAGGAAGCAAGGGTAAGAAGGGAAAGAGCCCTAAGTTACCGAAGGATGTTTGTGCTCACTATAAGGAGATATGTCATTGAAATAGATAGTTTCCGAATAAGAACTCAGGATCTACAGATTTGGTTGTAGGAGGAGGGTCTTTGGACGATGACCTAGTTCTCTGACCCTCTTGGGGGGCTATCTGGGCTCCTGACGAGGAGCATATCCGAGCTCCCGGTGTGGAGCAATTTGGGCCTCTGACAGGGGGATCTGGTGTGAGTGAGACACCATCTGGTTTGCATATGGCGAGCATCTGATTGTGGCGCACTGTTGGAGGAACTCGTGGGAGTTGGAGCAACATCTAGTGCATTCGTTGCAAGAACTTGTGGGAGTTGGAGCCACATTTGGCGCATCGGGCGCATTCGTTGCAAGAACTCGTGGGAGTTGGAGTAACTTGGGCGCATCTTGTTCTGCATTTTCCTGCAGGAACATCTGGGGAGGCTGGCTTTGTTTTGAAGTGAGAAGCACCAGGTTCTGATTGGGTAGTTGAACGGAGGTGGAGATTTGTTAGAAAATCCTTGCATCCAAAACAACCAAGGCTCGACGAAGAAAGACGAGGAAGACAAGGCTGCAGCTTTCTTGATGGAGCACGAATTCGTGCGAACACTATTGGACAATCTCAAAGTAAGCAAACTTTTTATTTTTTCTAAAAATAACTAAAAAAGTCACATAACTTTTGTAAAGAAAGCGGGGCCACAAAGCCCAATTGAAACCCGGATATTGAGTTGTTCTTAGCCCATTCTTGATTACTAGAATATTAGAGTATCTTGTTTGTTTCGAACTTTTTAAATGGGGTTTTTAGGGTTTTAGTCGTTGCATACATTTGGCCAATGCGTCACTTTATTTCAATAAAATACATATTTTTATAAATTGAGAGTCTTTATGTGTCCTTGCTTTGTTTTGGACTCTTTAGTCCCTGTCTTTGCCACCAAAAAAAATATGCCATAACTACCTAATTTTAACCCTCTCCGATGTGTTCTCGGTGTCGATTGCCGCCACTATAGCATCAAATCTTCTCCATAAATTTCCTACTTACGACCCGATTGTCGCTAAACTGTCATATCGTCGACCCGATACGCCGCTAAAGTGTCCTATTGTCGTCCCGATATGTCGTAAAACTGTCCTATTTCGACCCGATATGTCGTAAAACTGTCCTACTACCACCCGATATGTCGCTAAATTGTCCTATTACGACCCCATACGTCGTTAAACTATCTTACCTCATTGCTCATACCTGAGCCTACTATTATAGCTCATTAGTTTTGCCTAGTCGATCCTACAAATCGGCCTTTGCAATCACTATTGGTCTTCTCCGCTGCTACAACCCGCCTTTCGCAATCATTGCGGGCTTCTCTGTTGCTGCTATGATTCCTTCTAGCAAACTCAATATTGGCACATTGAGTTTGAGGGGGGATGTTAGACATATCGTGATATTAGTCATTATCGTCATATTATTTAGTTTCCTAGTTATTTAGTAATTTTTGAAATTAGGATAATTACATTGCCTTGTTTAGTTTATCTGATTTGTTTTCTTAGGTTGGGTTTGCCTATATAAAGGCTCCCATTGTACATTTTCAAAGGATATACTTCAATATAATATTTTTCATGTTATTTCCACAGAAAAGCGTTGATTCGCAGAGCCAGAAACGCTATCCTAGGTCTCGAAAATGAGAATGGCAAGTGGGTTGAAAACTCACTAGATCTGGTACGCAATGTTGAATCTTAGTTTAAAAATATTTTTACGTCTAGTGCCCCTACACAGCAGGATATGGAGCAGATTATGGACCCTGTACAGGTGCTTTTGTCTACTGATGCACGAGAACAGCTCGTACAGCCTTTTACTGCTACTGAAATAGTTGAGGCTCTCAAAGCCATGCCCTCCCAAACGGCCCCGGGGCCTGATGGCTTCCCCGCACTGTTTATAAGAAGATGTGGCCCCATATAGGTGATGAAATAACGAGAGTGTGCCTTAAAGTGCTGAATGAAGGTGGAGGAGTTGTAGATCTCAACCATACTCTAATTGCACTTATCCCTAAGGTTAAACAACGTAGGAAAATGTCCGAATTTCGGCCCATTTCACTTTGTTCCACGGTATACAAGATAATCACGAAGGCTTTAGCAAACCGTCTAAAGCCTTTCCTGGGGAATATTATTAGTGAGAACCAAAGTGCGTTTGTGCCCGAAAGGCTCATCTCGGACATCATTATTAGTGCTCATGAGTTGCTTCATTGTATGAAAACTAATAAGGGGAAGGCGGGAAATCTAGCACTCAACTAGACATGAGTAAAGCATACGATCGCGTAGAATGGGGATTCTTGCAAACAACGATGGAGAGTATGGGTCTTGGACCTCGGTGGGTATCGGTAGTTATGAATTGTATATCTACGGCGAGCTACAGTTTTATCATCAATGGCGAGGTTAAAGGAAAAGTAATACCTGAGAGGGCCTTAAGGCAGTGATGGTCCCTTTCCCCCTGTTTGTTTCTCTTGGTTAGCGAGGTCCTCTCACGTAATCTCTCGCAAGCAGTGGCTGCGGGGCAGATTTCAAGAGCTACCACAGCCCGGGGAGGACCAACAATCTCACACCTGTTCTTTGCGGATGATAGCCTAATTTTTACAAAGGCCAATAGCCTTGAATTAACAAATTTGCTATATATATTACAGGTATATGAAATTGCGTCGGACAAGCTGTAAATGTTCAAAAGTCTGCGCTGGTCTTCTCCGATAATGTATCGGAGGATATGAAGGATCGACTCAGTAATATCAGCGGGATCCCCATAGCGGACTGCCACGGGAATTACTTGGGCCTGCCAACAACATTTGGAAGAAACAAGAAATCAATTTTTCAAAAAATTATTGAGAACATCTGCAACAAAATTAAAGGCTGGAAGGAGAAGACACTCTCAATAGCAGGTAAAGAAATACTAATAAAAGCTGTAGCTGAAGCGCTACCAAATTCCCCAATGAGTTGTTTTTTTTTACCTCTCGGTACTTGCCACGAAATAGAAAAACTCATTAGGCAATTTTGTTGGGGAGGATCACAAAAGCAGCGAGCAATGAATTGGATAAACTGGGAAATTGAAACAGCATAAAGAGGTGAGAGGTCTAGGATTCAAGGACTTTCACGATTTTAATCTAGCACTTCTCGCAAAGCAAGGTTGGAGGATTATGAAGAATCCAAATTCTCTTTTAAGTAGATCACTCAAGGCCAAGTATTATAGGAGCAATGAGTTCTTACATTGCTCCCCAACTAGGCAAATTTCTTTTGCTTTCCGAAGTCTATTAGCAGGGAGGGAGACTCTTAGTAAAGCAAAGTTTTAAAAACCGGACCGGCCATCGAACCGGTGAGGCACCGGTTCATGGTCGGACCGGTCGGACCGGTGGTCGGACCGGTTCAATCGCACGTTTACTTAATAATATATATTTATATACTTATACATCAATAAATAATGAAAATAGTTGAAAATATTATAAATAACTTGAGAATGACTAATATAATCGATCAAATTCACAATTGTTTCCAAAATCTAAGTTCATGTGCAAGACAATAACATCTTGTATGTTAATAAAATAACATTAACATCATGTATATGCTAAAGTTAACACATTTTTAACACTTAATGTATTAATACAATTATTTTTTATAACTTTGAGTTGAAATAACACTATTTGAAAAATAAAAGATAGACTTTTTAAGTATTGATAGTTGAAAAACGATTATCTTTTAGTAGTATAAGATCATTGAATTTCAAAATTTAAGACAAAGTGATTAATTTGCTCCAAACAAAATTATCAATTCAGACATAGTGTTGGATATATATTATATTTTGTATCTTTACAACAAACAACCACTTGTCTCAGTGGTTGGGCGCTTATGTTAACAGCCATGAGGTGACAGGTTCAATTCTTGCCACTGTCGAATTTAAATGTCACTGGTCGAACCGGTCCAACCGGTTCAACGGTTCAATGCGAACCGGCCGGTTTTGACCGGTTTTTGCATGCCCGGTCTTTCTACCGAACCGGACCGGTCAGGCACCGGTTCACCGGTCCAACCGGTCGAACCGGCCGGTCCGGTCCGGTTTTAAAAACTATGTAGTAAAGGACTGGGTTGGACAATCAAATCTGGGAGGCAAACTAACTTGTTCAAAGACCGGTGGATACCTCGGAGAAATCCATCAAAAACAATAACTCCAGACCCAAGTTGTGCAACAATGAAGGTGGCTCACTATATTACTAACGGGAACTGGAATGTTGAGCGATTGAGGACTTACCTTTGGGATGCAGATGTGAAAGACATAGTGGAAACCCCTTTAGTACACTCGATGGAAGAGGACTCATGCAGATGGATCTGCGAAGAAATGGGTACATACACAACAACATCAGGTTACAAAATACAAAGGTAATCCAAGACTAGCTTTGAAGAAACTTCATCGGGGTTGAAAAAGCATTGGTTGAAAAACTTATGGAAGATGAAGATACCCAAAAAGATGACTTACCCGGTCTAGAGGATCTGGAACGAAGCTTTACCAGTGACAGCAAAATTGTGCGAAAGAGGAATCAAGATCCCCATTAAATGTTCTATCTGCGGCAAACAACCAGAAACGGTTAATCACCTTATGGACTGTAATCCTGTCAAGAAAATATGGGAGCAAGTTTTCTCTATGGAATTCTATAGGAAGAGAAATCAGACATGCGAGAATGGATTGAAGAAATTTTCACGAAATACTGATAGCGCCTTTTAGGATATATAATTCTTTATCATTTACCACATGTTAATAAGTATTTGGAGAGTGATTTGAGCCCAATGTTAAATAATATGAGTCGTTTTATCACTTGTTGTTCACCATGTGCTATATTGTTAGTCCGGGCGTTTTCTATGCATATTTCTTTGTTATTTGTCAAATATAATCACTTTGTATGTTTTTTCATGTTGTCTTGGCAGGAACGGATTCTAATCGGTTGATAGGAGGCATGAAACGAACTTCGGAAACAACGGGAGCTCAAGTGGAGTCAAGAGAAGCTGAATTGGAGGAGCTTGGATGACCAGTCTGCACTAATCTTATCATACTTGGAGTTCTACAATTAATTTTTGGGTGAGACCTATGCCAAATGAAAGTAGACTCAAAGAGATATCCAACGATAGGTCACAGAGCTAAATTCGAGTTCAGACGAAGAAGATATGACCCGGCAAAGTCAGGAGTAGATTTCAGGGGTTTTTGTGCAATTACTGAATACTTGTGACGGGTTTTGACTAAAGAACGACCTAGGGACGGAAAAACACATCATTCACGCCTGGAGAGAGCCACGATCAAGGAGGAGAGCAAGTAGACTTCATTGGGAGCAACCTCAAGCAAGGAGAAGAGCCCGGATCGCAAGAATATCACGATTTCTAGCGTTGGATCTATTTTCTCTCTACTTTCTTGTATGAAATATTTGAACACCATGTTATCTTTTGATATGAGTAGCTAAACTCATACCTAGACATCTATGGAGAGCCTAGAGTTTATATTTTGAGGATGTTTTCCGGATTTTGAATGGACTTTCACGCTAGGTTTATGATTCTATGGAGATTGTTATGTTCTATTTCATGTTGAGTTCTTCCATTGACAAGCTAGAATTAGGTTGTGTGATGTTGATTATTTATTTATCCATGTAATCATGAACTAGGCTTAAAGATAATTCGTAGTAGTTAATTATTTGTTTATTGTGCTTAATCCTTAGTAACGTAGGAGTCATGACCCGAAATAACTACATAACTAGTGAGTGTGTGAAAGCAACTCTACCCTAGTTGGGATGAATAAACAAGGACATTCGTAATCAATTAGATTGAGAAGTGAGTTGAATAGGAATGGCTAGATGAGGGTAAATTCAGTAGGATGTAGTGAATTGTTCGTGAATAGTGGTCTGATAGGACATTATCCCTTACAATATCGTTAACCTACTAGAACATAGTATACTTGGCCTAGAGGGACAAATCATTACCTTTGTGTAGAACGACATGAGACTGATAGGTAATTGTCAACGCCATTACCCAGCTTAACTAACTATGAATTGTCGTGTTAGAACATGAAATTCGGAATCGTCAAAACTAGCCTAGGTGATCTATAGATTGCCTAGCTTTCTCTCATATGATTTACATCAAATCATTTTATTTGCGTTATTTCACTACCATTGCTAGTCACATGTTCGAGGGTGACAACACTTCAAACTACAACATTTTTTACCGGTTACTTTACTGAATTGAATTTAATTGATAAACTAGATACATAGTAGACACCTTCCCTTGGGTTCGATAACTCGGAGTCCAAAATACTCCATTATAATACTTGACCGTATACTTACGCAGCAACGCGTAGTTTACACGCGTAATGTACCCCAGATCTGCGAGAGAAACTTTGGCCATCACTGTCTGGTGCATTTGGAAAGAGTGCAACAACAGCAGATTCAACAACACAAATTTTGAAGCTCGAAAAGTGGGAAAAGACATAAGTTTTTACTTATATGAGAACTCAATCACTCAAGATCTGCAGAGGAAGAAAGAACCAGCTGAAAACTACCAAGTCTCTTGGATGCCACGACCGAAAGGATGGATGAAGGTCAATACAGACAGCCGTAGATAGAGAGAGGAGCTTAGCCGGTGCAGGTGCCTCCTCAGAGATTCGGAGGGGCATTTCGTCGGAGGGAGGTTTGAACGGATTGAAGCTGATCCATCGATTATGAGAATGGAACTTGTAGGTATAAGAAAGGGGCTCGAGTTAGCAAGAGATGCTCGTAGTCGCAAGCTAATGGTGGAGAGTGATTCCCTTCTGAGTATTGAATTGCTGAAGAAACGGACCAACGGTGGAAGAGGCTTAGATTGATGTGAAGAAATTAATGGGGAAGTGAAAAAATGTGTAGTCACGGCCTCTGGTTTCGAAGAGGTGGTTTACTCACATGTGTCCAGACAATTTAATGAGGCAGCTGATCTATTTGCAGCCAGGGCCCTTGCCTTTTCTCAATTTATATATATATATATATATATATCAGGAAAGTGCCGAGAGAATTTAAGATTGACGGATATATGTTAATAAAAATAATCTCAAAATTTCATAATTTCACATATATATTTTTTAATAAAAACAATAACATATAAGTATCTTTGATAATTTCACATGTACCCTCCCCTTAATTTTCCATTCTGAGATTATGAAATTTTTATATTTTTTTTAAAAAAAGTTAAAGACTTTAAGATTGACGGATATATGTTAATAAAAACATATTTCATATCTTGAAATGATGTAAAAATGTGTAATTTTGATAAAATATATTGCATTATCTTACATATATCAAATTATTAAATTAAGTTTGTATTATTTTTAATTTTTTATAGATTCGTTAGTAGCAGTTGGATTTAAAAAAAAGTTAGAGGTGAAAATAATGGGTATAATAGTTTTTTTATACTTTTTCGTTCAATTTGGATGGAAAGTTAACGGAAAGTTAACGGTAGTTAGCGTTGGGTACCTCATGTGCATGATTTTGAAAATTTGGGTACCCGTGGTGCACGACTTGAAAATTTGGGTACCTACTTACCAGTTTTGGCAAAATATGGGTACCTCCGGCGCAATTTTGCCAACTTTTTATTCAGAACTCTGTTCTACCTATAAATATTGTTCATAATTTAGCATTCCATTGTCTTTTTTAAAGTTCTACAATATTCCCTTTTTTGTGGTTTGTAACGCAAGGACACAAAAAGTCCCATATTATTATGAAAAATGTTATTTTCTTTCACGTTGTAACCCATGGTTAGCAATAACTCCTCTGCCCATTATTAGGTCTAGATTTGTCATTTTCCCCATTGTAACTGAAAACTCATTAACTGGTAGCATTTTAATAAGCACTAGCATACCCTTCGGTAACTGAACATTCATAGTTTAGTATTTTCGTTTGCGGATAAACTAAATCGATCAAAGACACATATATGTTATTGCGTGTTTAATAGTATATTCGCTTCCATCTAACTCTATACCTTCTTTTGTTATTTACTTTGTTCTTTTTGTTTTTGGGCACTTAATTTTCAGTGAATGACAATTCTGCTCGTAGTTTGAAGCCTCGAGATTTGATAAGGTCCGTGGGTGAAAAAGTTTTTGAAGCATTTTGGGGCATCGAAAACCGAAACATCGTGACTTCAGTGTTGTTCAAGTTGTAGTTGTTAACTCAACACTTAATTTTCCGTGAATTAATAATTCTGCTCATATTGCAAAACCTCGGGTATTTTCCATTTTCTTTTTCTTAAATTGAACTTCTATTACAAGTTTGGTAATGCAAAATTGATGAAGTACAAGACAGATACCGACAAGTGGAGGATCATGAGTTTTGTATGGTTGATGTTTCACTATTGGTCTGACGGCTCTGTGAATAAACACATGTTGCAACGACAAGAGTCGATTTCTCTTACTAGCTGAAGGTCAGACCGTTCATTTGACACTCAATTGATAATTGGTTATTTGGATACTTTTCAAGGTTGTTGCGTGAAAAAAAGCTTGCAGTTTTGTTTCGAAGTTGTTGTTAGCAAATGAAACTGTTTTAGACCTAAAAAAAATGAAACTGTTCAACGCGTCATGTGAAAAGGTGGCAGCGAACTTTCAGAGATCAAATGTACTATTTTTTCTTTTTTTTGAAATAATCAAATTTACTATTTTAAAATATGCAGAGACTGTTCATTTCCTCCTTTTTTGGTTACGATCAACAAAATAGATGAACTGAATGTGTTTCGGACTTGAACTTTGATCGAGAACCTAACATTTTCCTTTTTCTAGAAAAGGACGTGCCCACTTATGAAAATGAAAGTGTAAGTAAATCAATTCCAACTAAATCCTTATTAGAAATACAAAGAGAAACTTTGAACTTAACTTATTTGACTTTAGAACAATTAGAACACCTAATTTGTCTAGCAGATGGGCCGACCCTGGTCATCCGAAGCCCAATATATGCATCTGGTTCTTCAAATGACTGAGATTATTACGCTTGGACATAGTAATTCTTTCCAAACACACTTTATTTTCATTAAGAACGTCCCTCAACTAAATTGGCTGGTGTTTGGTTCGGATCTGGTGGTTTGAGAAGTTGCAGGTCCGGTGTGACAAATTGGCCGGCGGTTGGGGACTGAGTCGCCGTTGGTGACATCGACGGTGACGTGGCTGTATTATCTGGCGGTTTGGGTGGCGAGGAGGAAGGCGGCTGAAGCGGTTTCGGGGTCGGCGAATTGGATGGTATGGGCGGCGTTGTTGCAGGTGGAGGCGGCGCAAAGGACTGTGCTTGCGACTGAGGAAAGAATGGGAAAAACAGTGGTGGGATGTGTTGGAAGTTGGATGTGAAATCCATAGAGAAATGGTGGTGTTCTTGGTAGCTTGAAGAAGCTTGAAACCAAGAGAGAGTTATTTGTCCCACATTGTTGCTCAAAGTGGTGGTAGGTGGGTATATTTGGTTTCACACACAAGGGTAGTGTATAACTACTAAGGTGTGTGGAGAGCCATGGGTGTTATTGTGTGCCTCGCGCACACACACACGCGCGCCGCCGCCGCCTCGCCTCGCCTCGCCACGCCTCGGGTCGGGTCGAAGGGCGATTTGGGCGAAATGTCTCGGCGTCTCGCGTACGCGAGGCGACCCGGCGAGAGGTTATGCTACATCTAATTTTTTATTACTCACCAGTTTTAATGGGTGATTAATTTAAATTAACTGTTTTGACCATTTTATTGTGGGATTAATGGTCATTAAACGGATTGATTGTCAATCAATTGGATTGATCAGTTTTACCAAAAACTGATGGATTAATCTAATTGATATAGTCAAAACGTTTTGATATTGCGGTACGTTTTTCCTCTCTGGTTCATCTCTCAATACTGAAATTCACTGCTTTCTCTGGCGAACTGAGGTGCGAGTCGAAGTGATCTTCATCGCTGCTGTAACGTAGAGGATCAGAGCTGTTTTATCCTGGAAGGATCATCGCCGGATCCCAATACAGCGTAAGTGGGGGCGATTATTTTTTCAAGAGCAGTCAGGCCTTCTTCGCAAGACCTGGCGACTCAGCTGCGTTCGTGTATTACCTGTTCCATCGTGAACAGAGGTATGAACTGTTCCTTCTTTTCTTTCGTACAGTATCTAATTTCAGTGTTATTTGCCTTCATGATTTGCTTTCTCTATCTTCTTGGTCATGTTCTGTTAATCAAATTTTCCCTACTAAAATCATTATTTTTAGTGTGTTTCACCAACATTCTTGAAGAAATAATCCGTAATTTGTTTAACAAAATGACTACTGAAACTGAGAAAACTGTTCCCGGTTCATCAGCTCCTGCCGTGGCTATTGATTGGGCCACTTATACGTTTCCACAAGCTGTTGAATTGACTGGTTTACCAGAAAAATTCAACGGTGGTGTTGGCTTTTCTCGTTGGCAGAAAAAGCTGAAATTGTGGTTAACTATAAAGGGGTTATGGCCGGTTGTGGAGTATGAGAAACCAGTGGTGGATCAAGAAAAGCCTGATTCCATTAAGGCCTTTGCGAAGTGGACTGAAAAATACGGAGTGGCTAGAGCGGCAATTCTTGCGGCTCTGTCGAATACTCTGTTTGATGTTTATTCATCAGATTCATTCACTGCAAAGCTTTTATGGGAAAAGCTAAATGAGACACATAATACTGACTCACAAGGTCTGGAAAAATATTCTGTGTCTAAATTTCTTGATTTCAAACTGGTGGACAATAAGTCCATGACTGAGCAGGTGCACGAGTTTGAGATGATTGTGCATGCTTTGAAGGAGTCCGGTATGGATCTTCCTGAAAAGTTTCTGGTTATGTGTGTGATTGAGAAGCTCCCAAAGTCTTGGGAAGATTTTTGTCTCTCCCTGAAAAGACAGAAAGGAGAAATCACCTGGACTAACCTCATGCTGGACATCTCGGTGCAAGAGCAACACAAGTCCAAACAAGGACATGTGATGCCGACTGAACCGGGTCGTGCGAAGGTGAATGTTGTTACTGCTGGAAAGAAAAGGAAAAACACTGTTAAGAAGGATGAACATGATAAGCCAAAAGATGATAAACCAAAAGATGACACAGTCAAGGCCAAGAAACCAAAGGGAAGCAAATGTTGTTGGTTTGTGGACAGGTTGGACACTTCAGTAAGGGCTGCCCAAATAAGAAATCAAATAAAACCAATGTGGTAGCACAAGCAAATACGGTGCTTGGAACCACGAGTGAGGATGTGGTGAACATGGTTGTTGGTGAAGCTTCTGCTTCTGAAACCGACATTGGCCGGTATGTTACCTACAACCCTGAGCTATTTTCCACATATCTGTCTAACGAATGGTTGATTGATACTGGAGCTAATGTGCATGTTTGTGCTGATATTAGTTTATTTGTATCTTATCAACAGAGTAGTGGCATGACAGTGACGATGGGGAACGCGAATGCTGCACAAGTGCTTGGATTAGGAAACGTGGACCTAAAGTTTCCTTCGGGCCGTATCCTGTCCCTGACAAGAGTGCATCATGTTCCTTCTGTTCGTAGAAATATAATAAGTGGAAGCCGTTTAGTAGCTAGCGGTTTTGAGATTTCTTTTAAATGTAATAAAGTAGTCCTTATTCATACTGGTACTTTCTTTGGCAAGGGCTATTTGTCCAATGGTTTATTTGTAATAAATGCTGAACCCGTTTTGGGAAATTTAGCTAATGGTATTGTTCCTTCTGTTAATAGTGTTGAATCATCAAATTTGTGGCATGCTAGACTTGGTCATATAAATTTTGGTGCTCTAAAGAATATGATGAATTTAGAGTTGATACCAAAGCACACCATTGAAAATAATTATAAATGTCAAGTATGTGTGTCTGCTAAACAAACAAGGAAACCTTTTCATAGTGTTGAAAGGGATTCAGACTTGTTAGATTTAGTTCACACGGACATTTGTGAGTTTGGTGGTGTGTTGACAAAGGACCAATGTAGATATTTCATTACTTTTATAGATGATTGTAGTAGATACTGTTATGTTTATTTGCTTAAACATAAAGATGAAGCGCTTAGTAAGTTTATTGTTTATAAAACTGAAGTTGAAACACAATCTGGTAAGGTACTTAAGCGTTTAAGATCCGATAGAGGTGGTGAGTATACGAGTAACGCTTTCGATGAATTTTGTGCAAACAATGGAATAGTTCATGAAGTTACTCCTCCATACACACCTGAGTCCAATGGGATTGCTGAACGAAAGAACAGAACATTTTCTGATATGATTAATAGTATGCTTTTAAACTCTGGGTTGCCTAAATACATGTGGGGAGAGGCTTTGAATACGGCTTGCCATATTCTGAATAGAGTCCCTCTGAAACACAAAGAGAAAACACCCTATGAGTTATGGAAAGGCAGGAAGACTAGTCTTAATTATCTTCGTGTGTGGGGGTGCCTTGCTAAGGTACTTGTACCTGTACACAAAAGAAAGAAGCTAGGTCCTAAGACTATTGATTGTATCTTTCTGGGCTATCGAGAAACCACTACGGCTATGAGATTTTTAGTAGTAAAATCTGACATAGACGGTATAGTGGCTAACACGATAGTTGAATTTTGTGATGCTACATTATTTGAGGATGTATACCCCATGAAGACTGGTATACCTCAAGAGACTACTAATGATAATCCACCTCACACATCTAGTTCTATTCCTGATCATGTGGAAAAGATAACAAATGTGGGGGCAGAATCAAGTAGTAGGTCTGTATCTGAGGAGGTAGAAGAACCTAGAAGGAGTAAGCGTGCTAAGGTTGTCAAGGATTTTGGATGTGACTTTGTCACTTACAATGTCGAGGACGAACCTTTAACTTTCCGGCAGGCTATGGATTCTTCGGAATCTAGGCATTGGAAGGGCGCTATAAAGAGTGAAATTGACTCTATTGTTTCTAATGGAACATGGGAGTTAGTTGATCTCCCTCCTGGGTGTTCTACTACCGGGTGCAGATGGATCTTTAAAAGGAAGTTGAACCCTGACGGTTCAATAGATAAGTACAAGGCTAGACTGGTTGCTAAGGGTTTTAGGCAAAGGGAATGCATTGATTACTTTGATACATACTCTCCGGTTGCAAGGATGACAACAATCTGAATGCTTATAGCATTGGATTCTGTCCATGGTCTTACCATCCATCAGATGGATGTTAAGACAACTTTTCTTCATGGTGATCTTGAAGAAGAGATTTATATGGATCAGCCTGAGGGATTTGTTGCATCAGGAAATGAAAGGAAAGTATGTAAGTTAATCAAGTCCCTTTATGGCTTGAAACAAGCTTCCATGGATTGGCATAAAAAGTTTGATGAAACTGTATTGCCATTCGGTTTTATAATAAATGATACTGACAAGTGCGTCTACTCCAAAGTTAAAGGTAGTGAATGTGTGATCTTATGCTGACACGATCTCCGCAAGTGTACGGTTGTCGTGTGTAGTAATATCCGGTAAATCCGGGTTTGTCGAACCCAAAGGACTTCTCGTGAACGAATTAGGATGATTAACTTTAATGTGGGCAAGTAATTGAGTTTGTTTGACTAATCTAAGAAAGTAAGTAACAAGCTAATTATTAAAATTGAGATTAATATGTGGGATAAGCATCAGGATATCTCTTCGGTTCACTAGGGATCTCACACCATTAATGATTTATGTTCTAGTAACACGAATGTACTCTACTTAGCCAAACGAGCACATTTAACTTGAAGATTCCTCAACCAAAGCCTATAGTTAAACTCACGTACCTAATTCCTCTAGCCTACTCAAGTTTAACTACGCATTATGTTCTCTTGATCTACTCTTAGTTCTTAGCCAACTAGCAAGATTCCTCAACCCTAGATACAGCTAGTGCATGATTCAAGTTCCAGCAACGAATATTGATTCCTCTAACATTCATCACCTAGATCAATCCTATTGCTACGTCTAACAATATGAAAGATAGATTAAACTCATGAATCAAGCATAACTAAACAAAACACATTCAATTAAGCATAGAAGCATGAAACAAGATCCATAAATCACCAACCGTGGTGTTCAAACCCTAGCTACCTATGAGATATCCCGAATAGAAGATTTAGCTACTAACACACATGATCAAAGTACAAAGTTTATTGATCATCAACAAAAAGTAGAGAAGAGAAGAGAATAGAAAATCAAACGATGGTCTCCAAGCTCCCAAGAAAGCTCCTCTTCTCTCCAATGGCGTCCCCTTGATGAATAATCCTCAGCCCTAGGTCGTTCTCCTTGTTAAATCACGTCACTTCTTTCAAGTTTTTAAAAATTACACTCTTTACCCCTTTTCTAATCACGTCAGATCTACTAATGTGATCTTGGGATCACAATTTGTGATCCTAGGATCACCTTTTTTAGTTGTAGAGTCACGGTGATCTTCTATGTGGTCTTGCACTTGATCTTGTGATCATAGGATCACATTTTTTAATTGTAGGATCACGTTGATCTTCCATGTGGTCTTGCACTTGATCTTGTGATCACAATTTGTGATCCTCTACTTCCAGTGAGTTGCTTCTTTTCACTCCTCTTGAATTTTTGGCCAAGTCTTTTTATCCTCTTAGCTTCTACTCTCCTTCGTCCATTCTCTCATGCATTCGTTGAGTTTCTTTCTTTCCGAAGTTTGCTTCCGCTCCAAAATCCGCACTCCAAGCTTCCGGTCCCTGAAATCCACAACACGAACAAATACCGGAAGATCAAATGCGACAAATAAAGCCTAAAACATGCATAAAACGCCCGGATTACACAATGAAGTCTAAATACTCAAGTATGCTCAAAACATATAAGAATTGGTCAATTTCTCATACAAATCTCTCTAAACGCACGCAAATCGATAGTGAATCCTATAAGAATATAACTCCTAAAGTGGAGTTATCATATGCCTATATGTGGATGATATTTTGTTGTTTGGAACCAATATTGAGATTATTAATGAGACGAAAGCTTTCTTGAAGAGGCATTTTGAGATGAAAGATATGGGTGAGGCTAGTGTGATTCTTGGACTGAAGTTGACTCAGTCAGCTGAGGGAATAACCTTATCTCAGTCTCATTACATAGAGAAATCTATACTTGAGAAATATGGTTATTCGCAGTGTAGAATCGCTAGTACACCATATGATTCTAAAGTTGCCTTAGTCAAGAATTCTTCAGGTGTACCTGTGTCTCAATTAAGGTATTCTCAGATTATTGGGAGTTTGCAATATCTTGCTAACTGTACTAGACCAGATATTTCATATTCTGTGTCTAAGTTGGCTAGATATACGAGCTGTCCAAACAGAACTCATTGGGATGCTCTTGATAGAGTGCTTAGATATCTGAAAGGCACAATGTACCTAAGTTTACACTATAGGAGGTTTCCTGGTGTACTTGAGGGGTACAGTGATGCAAGTTGGATAGCTAAGAAGTCTGGTTCCAATGGAGTGACTGGATATGTGTTCACCTTGGCTGGTGGAGCAATATCCTGGAAGTCGACCAAACAGACGATAGTAACTCGGTCTACTTTTGAGGCTGAGTTGTGTGCGCTTGATGCCACGGGGACGGAGGCTGAATGGTTACACGGACTTATGTCCGCCTTACCTATAGTAAGCAAACCGCTTCCTGCTATTGCTATTCATTGTGATAGTCGGACGACTATCGACAAGATTAGCAGTAAAAAGTATAATGCTAAAACAATGAGACACATCCAAGTTAGACTAAAGTCTATAAGGGGTTTGGTTTCTGATAGGATTATAGATGTAGAGTTCATAGGAACTCAGAATAATACAGCTGATCCTTTGACTAAAGGACTGGAACCTGCAGTGGTCCTTAAGTCGAGGTTGGGGATGGGACTGACAACCCATCGTAGTTCATCAACAGTGGGAACCCAATACACATGAGAGGAGATCCCTCAAAAGTGTATTCAATGTGGTAATAACAAGCTGTGAGGATGAACTGGTAGTACCTTTGCTACATAGATGATACATTTGTATCGGAGTCTATCCCCTGTAAACCTAAAAAGGTACTGTTTCTGCCAGTGTAGCAAGAGTTATTCTAACTCTGAATGGGGTCAAGTCATTTTGACGAGATGATGGCAGTCATCTCTGGAGATGCCCAGCTAAGCGAATGTAATTGTGCGGTCGCAATTAGAGGAAAGGGTTATTCCTTGAAACATTCGACGAACAGGATCCAGACAGGACCATTAATGTCTCAAAGCCGTAGATTGGCACCATAGCCTTTGACTTGTCGTCGTATATGGAGTATGATTACACCTTACGGATAAAGATTCAAGGTGAAATATTCCATCTTAATCCGGTAATCATCGAAGTAGAGGACT
Organism: Linanthus parryae; assembly: GCA_023055425.1. Classification (NCBI taxonomy): domain Eukaryota; kingdom Viridiplantae; phylum Streptophyta; class Magnoliopsida; order Ericales; family Polemoniaceae; genus Linanthus; species Linanthus parryae. Next base: position 117,297,053 of record JALGPY010000004.1, on the reverse strand, counting down.
TAGGAGGGTTGAAACCCAGAAGGGTACCGACTCTGAATAACAAGTCATGATGAGAATCCTGAATGCATTTCTGCATGGATTTGTGGGGGATTGTTGGAAGTTGGATGTGAAATCCATAGAGAAATGGTGGTGTTCTTGGTAGCTTGAAGAATCTTGAAACCAAGAGAGAGTTATTTGTCCCACATTGTTGCTCAAAGTAGTGGTAGGTGGGTATATTTGGTTTCACACACAAGGGTAGTGTATAACTACTAAGGTGTGTAGAGAGCCATGGGTGTTATTGTGTGCCTCGAGCACACACACACACGCGCGCCGCCGCCGCCGCCTCGCCTCGCCTCGCCATGCCACGCCTCGTCTCGCCTCGACTCGACTCGACTCGGGTCGGGTCGGGCCGGACCGGACCGGGTCGGGTCGAAGGGCGATTTGGGCGAAATGTCTCGGCGTCTCGCGTACGCGAGGCGACCCAGCGAGAGGTTATGCTACAGCTAATTTTTTATTACTCACCAGTTTTAATGGGTGATTAATTTAAATTAACTGTTTTGACCGTTTTACTGTGGGATTAATGGTCATTAAACAGATTGATTGTCAATCAATTGGATTGATCAGTTTTACCAAAAACTGATGGATTAATCTAATTGATATAGTCAAAACGTTTTGATATTGCGGTACGTTTTTCCTCTCTGGTTCATCTCTCAATACTGAAATTCACTGCTTTCTCTGGCGAACTGAGGTGCGAGTCGAAGTGATCTACATCGCTGCTGTAACGTAGAGGATCAGAGCTGTTTTATCCTGGAAGGATCATCGCCGGATCCCAATATAGCGTAAGTGGGGGCGATTATTTCTTCAAGAGCAGTCAGGCCTTCTTCGCAAGACCTGGCGACTCAGCTGCGTTCGTGTATTACCTGTTCCATCGTGAACAGAGGTATGAACTGTTCCTTCTTTTCTTTCGTAAAGTATCTAATTTCAGTGTTATTTGCCTTCATAATTTGTTTTCTCTATCTTCTTGGTCATGTTCTGTTAATCAAATTCGAGTTCAGACGAAGAAGATATGACCCGGCAAAGTCAGGAGTAGATTTCAGGGGTTTTTGTGCAATTACTGAATACTTGTGACGGGTTTTGACTAAAGAACGACCTAGGGACGGAAAAACACATCATTCACGCCTGGAGATAGCCACGATCAAGGAGGAGAGCAAGTAGACTTCATTGGGAGCAACCTCAAGCAAGGAGAAGAGCCCGGATCGCAAGAATATCACGATTTCTAGCGTTGGATCTATTTTCTCTCTACTTTCTTGTATGAAATATTTGAACACCATGTTATCTTTTGATATGAGTAGCTAAACTCATACCTAGACATCTATGGAGAGCCTAGAGTTTATATTTTGAGGATGTTTTCCGGATTTTGAATGGACTTTCACGCTAGGTTTATGATTCTATGGAGATTGTTATGTTCTATTTCATGTTGAGTTCTTCCATTGACAAGCTAGAATTAGGTTGTGTGATGTTGATTATTTATTTCTCCATGTAATCATGAACTAGGCTTAAAGATAATTCGTAGTAGTTAATTATTTGTTTATTGTGCTTAATCCTTAGTAACGTAGGAGTCATGACCCGAAATAACTACATAACTAGTGAGTGTGTGAAAGCAACTCTACCCTAGTTGGGATGAATAAACAAGGACATTCGTAATCAATTAGACTGAGAAGTGAGTTGAATAGGAATGGCTAGATGAGGGTAAATTCAGTAGGATGTAGTGAATTGTTCGTGAATAGTGGTCTGATAGGACATTATCCCTTACAATATCGTTAACCTACTAGAACATAGTATACTTGGCCTAGAGGGACAAATCATTACCTTTGTGTAGAACGACATGAGACTGATAGGTAATTGTCAACGCCATTACCCAGCTTAACTAACTATGAATTGTCGTGTTAGAACATGAAATTCGGAATCGTCAAAACTAGCCTAGGTGATCTATAGATTGCCTAGCTTTCTCTCATATGATTTACATCAAATCATTTTATTTGCGTTATTTCACTACCATTGCTAGTCACATGTTCGAGGGTGACAACACTTCAAACTACAACATTTTTTACCGGTTACTTTACTGAATTGAATTTAATTGATAAACTAGATACATAGTAGACACCTTCCCTTGGGTTCGATAACTCGGAGTCCAAAATACTCCATTATAATACTTGACCGTATACTTACGCAGCAACGCGTAGTTTACACGCGTAATGTACCTCAGATCTGCGAGAGAAACTTTGGCCATCACTGTCTGGTGCATTTGGAAAGAGTGCAACAACAGCAGATTCAACAACACAAATTTTGAAGCTCGAAAAGTGGGAAAAGACATAAGTTTTTACTTATATGAGAACTCAATCACTCAAGATCTGCAGAGGAAGAAAGAACCAGCTGAAACCTACCAAGTCTCTTGGATGCCACGACCGAAAGGATGGATGAAGGTCAATACAGACAGCCGTAGATAGAGAGAGGAGCTTAGCCGGTGCAGGATGCCTCCTCAGAGATTCGGAGGGGCATTTCGTCGGAGGGAGGTTTGAACGGATTGAAGCTGATCCATCGATTATGAGAATGGAACTTGTAGGTATAAGAAAGGGGCTCGAGTTAGCAAGAGATGCTCGTAGTCGCAAGCTAATGGTGGAGAGTGATTCCCTTCTGAGTATTGAATTGCTGAAGAAACGGACCAACGGTGGAAGAGGATTAGATTGATGTGAAGAAATTAATGGGGAAGTGAAAAAATGTGTAGTCACGGCCTCTGGTTTCGAAGAGGTGGTTTACTCACATGTGTCCAGACAATTTAATGAGGCAGCTGATCTATTTGCAGCCAGGGCCCTTGCCTTTTCTCAATTTATATATATATATATATATATATATATCAGGAAAGTGCCGAGAGAATTTAAGATTGACGGATATATGTTAATAAAAATAATCTCAAAATTTCATAATTTCACATATATATTTTTTAATAAAAACAATAACATATAAGTATCTTTGATAATTTCACATGTACCCTCCCCTTAATTTTCCATTCTGAGATTATGAAATTTTTATATTTTTTTTAAAAAAAGTTAAAGACTTTAAGATTGACGGATATATGTTAATAAAAACATATTTCATATCTTGAAATGATGTAAAAATGTGTAATTTTGATAAAATATATTGCATTATCTTACATATATCAAATTATTAAATTAAGTTTGTATTATTTTTAATTTTTTATAGATTCGTTAGTAGCAGTTGGATTTAAAAAAAAGTTAGAGGTGAAAATAATGGGTATAATAGTTTTTTTATACTTTTTCGTTCAATTTGGATGGAAAGTTAACGGAAAGTTAACGGTAGTTAGCGTTGGGTACCTCATGTGCATGATTTTGAAAATTTGGGTACCCGTGGTGCACGACTTGAAAATTTGGGTACCTACTTACCAGTTTTGGCAAAATATGGGTACCTCCGGCGCAATTTTGCCAACTTTTTATTCAGAACTCTGTTCTACCTATAAATATTGTTCATAATTTAGCATTCCATTGTCTTTTTTAAAGTTCTACAATATTCCCTTTTTTGTGGTTTGTAACGCAAGGACACAAAAAGTCCCATATTATTATGAAAAATGTTATTTTCTTTCACGTTGTAACCCATGGTTAGCAATAACTCCTCTGCCCATTATTAGGTCTAGATTTGTCATTTTCCCCATTGTAACTGAAAACTCATTAACTGGTGTGCACAAGAGATTCCGGCAGGGAGACCTCCGTGTACACCGTGCGTAGTGGATCAGGGATCGCACAGGAAGAATAGGGGTGTGTGTAGGGAGAGAGTAAGTCAGTAGCAATGTCTGAGAGAGAGACAGAGGTTTGGCAGAGCTTCCGCGTATGGCAGTGTGTTCTCCTTTGTATGGAAAGGTTAACGTCCTATATATAGCAGAGAACGTGACCGTTGTAGTGCGGTTAATGCGCCCATTGATGGCGGCTTAATTAGCTTAACCATAACGGCACGTTCGTCCGAGTATATAGGAACCGTTACAGCACGTGGTGCGCGAATACCGGAACCGTTACGAGGTTGACCGGGTTTGACCGGATTGACCGGGTTTATGGAGCTCGTGCCATAGATCTCTCAAAACATTTACTAAAGGTCGCACGCGGGCTTGGCTCGCACGCGACAGGGCTTACTCTAGCCTCCAAACCACTAAGTCCCTACAAGTCCCGTGCAGTGGTATGCGAGGGCTCTGTCTCGCAGCCCCCACATGGATCAGCTCGGCTGGTGATCCTGTGTGTGTGGAGCACAATATGGTGTGCTGGATGGTTGCCACGTGGCCAAGATCTGTCATGTCAGAAAGCAGTATCTACATTAGCCCCCTTTCTGCGCGTGAAGGCTCATAGCTGTATAGGCTTCCATGCGCGGAAACCAACATGCGCGTCGTCGCCACGCACCAATTCAAATACGGGTAAGTTCAGCCCCCGTGCGTGTCATTATGACCTAAAACCCCTAGAGTCGTGCCGTCTGACCTTTAGGGTTTTAGGCGTGACGTCAGCCCGTCCTGTGATTGCGCGATACGACGGTGACGGTTGCGATTCGACTACTGAAGGGACGCAACCCTTCATTCTTTTGGATAAATACCTTGTATCCCCATTATTGCAAAGCATCACTTCTTTCTCTTAAAGTGAATGGTACCCGGAGATCTTCGAGAGCAGATCCAGATAATCAATCACCAGTTCAGAACTGCAAATCGTATTCTTCAATTGTGCATATCCAAGCAAGCTTCAAGGAAACAAGGTTGGCCTCGTTTACTTTTGATTTAAAATACCGGTGTTTGCCTTGAACTGCGTTGAATCTGTAAATCCATGAAATTTGTGAAGAGGCCTTGACCTTTGATCCTGCCTTGTTTTAATCTTTCAACAATGTTGGATCTTGCGACTCCCCGATTTCTGAAATCGGTACTGGAACTGTTTTGCTTTCCTTTGCATAGATCTCGAATTCCAAAATTCAAACTGAAGTATGGTATTTCTCCCCCCTTTTTCTTGCCCTTTCGCAGGAATGGCCAAGACAAGAGTAACCAGACCCGTCAAGGAAGATGAAGAGATGCCGGAGCTTCCGCAGGCTCTGTGGCGAAAAGCCCCCTTTCTGGGTGGGAAGGACTTTTATCATGCGAGGGTGAAGGCGAAGAGGATGCCTGATCCTGTTCCAGTTGAGCGATTGTTGACACTGACTCGCCCAGTTAACTCAGCTTTGCTCGAGTTGGTTGGCTCCGAGGATGTGGTTCGATTGGGGATCGAGAATGGGCACTTCCCATACACTGCGATTTCTACTCAGGCGTTTGTCCAGAAATTGGACTATATGGATGAGTGGATTGACCACGTGTTGGATCATCACGCCGAGACTCTCAATGAAGCCGGCGTTTTCTTTGCTATCCGTGCTATGAAGGGTGCTGCCGTGAAGTTGGATCAGTCCATGCTTCTAGACCTTCTGTCCCGTTACTCGCCTGCGACTCACACGTTTCATTTTGCTGAGTTCGAGGCTGCCCCCACACTCGAGGACGTTCAAATGCTGTATGAGCTTTCCCCCATGGGCGAGGTGGACCCCTTGAGTCACTTGAGGACATCTGCGGAAATAGCCTTGTACGCGCAGATGGAGGAGTGCCTAGCAGAGGTAAAGAAAATCTCCACTCGGTGGACCACTACAAAGCCTCTTCCGAACTGGCAGCTGGTTGATACGTCTGCGAAGAATACCTGGAACAAGTGGTTGCAGTACTTCTTCCGAGACTATGCGAACAGCAGCATTACTAAGAAGCTTTTGAGCGAGAACCCGGAGGCCGAGAATTACGTAGAGGGCAAGGGTTATCATTTGACCCTTTGTGCCTTTCTCTGTGCTTGGCTGTCGAGGTATCTGATTGATGGTCACCCCCATGACGGGGTTTTCTACCATGTGCTGCCACTTGCCGTGAGGCTCGCTCTTGGCCAGAGAGTCGCACTCGGACCCTTGGTCTTGGGCACGCTATATTATAGGCTGGATCAGCTGGTTCTGGCGATGAGGGAATCGCGTGGCCGCCTCGATGTTCTGACCTTTGTCAATATCAGCTTTTTGACAATGTGGGTTTTCGAGCGCTGGCCGTCTTATGCTCCAACTCCCCTCCCACTTGATAAGTGGTGTCCCCCAGGCGAGACGGAAGCGCGCAACAACGGAAGGGCTGCGAGATGGTTTGGAGCAAGCAACACCAAGTGTACTTGGAGTTTGATATGCGACAAACGAAAGGAGTTTACTGCCAGGCCCTATGCCACACGTGTTGAGAATGTGCGGTGGTTTCCAAAGCTATACCCTTCCAAAGGTATGGTCTTGTCAGAAGACCTTCTCTTTGAAAAGGGGCCGCATTTCCACGAACGCTATCGTGAGTTCTTTTGTTGGTGTCTGCGAGGTTCCCTTCCTGCCCTTGCAGAGCATATTCGTGAGCTCGCGCCACGGTATGAAAGGCTTACAGTGGATGTTGACCCCACTCGGGTCTCTCCTCAGTTTGGTTTTGATGCGGTGGCCCCATCGATCTGGCCCCAGTCTATTATCAGAGGGTGCTACAAGCGTTTGCTGACAAAGGAGTGCAAGACGGTCCTCATGAGCAATCTTCCCTTTGAGCAGCCTGCGGGAACTCGCAAGGATGGTTGTTCCCAGAACTGGCTCGCATACTGGGTTGCCCAGCAAACGAGGATTGAGACGGAGGCGGCGGCGCAGCCAGGAAGGGCCCCCTTGATCAAGAGAAACTCTTTTCCGTTTCGCCCCAATTGCAGCTTGAGCGAGTCTGAGTATGGTTGCTACTCGCTGTGGGACCGCGAGAACCATTTGTGCCCCGATTTCATTCTGAAGGAGCAAGTCGACGCAATCAAGAAGGGCGACACGCATGTCGTCAGATATAGTAAGGCGTTTGCTGAGGTAAGCAATTCCTTCGTGTGCTTTAAGCCTTTTGATTTCCTTTCGCTGATGCTTTTCGTTATGTACTGTTTCAGTGTCATGTGCGGAGGTTCGCAGCTGGTGATCGCTCCAAGTCGCTGGTGAACACCATTGTTGCCACCAGAAGGAAAGGGGAGTCGTTCCGGCTAGCATGGAGGATGGATGCCGAGGTCGAAACAAGGGTTCGCGCAGTCATGAATACTTTTGCTGACTCGCTGATAGACAACCCTCCGGCTCCGTCTCCTCCTAGAGATGACCCGTCCCCTCCAGCGACTGCGGCGCCGAGAGTGAAGAGACCTAGGCAAAAGGGAATTACGATTTCTTCCCCTAGGAGTGCTCCAGCTTCTCCCCCAGTGAGGTCCCTTTCCATCAAGGACAAAGGCAAGGGTCGTATGCCCAGCAAAGTGCGAAAAGATCTCGCAGTTGAGACTTTCGTTCCATTCAACCAAGAGGAAGAGGAAGAGAGGCAGGAGCCCCAGGCAAGTGATGAAGAAGAAGAAGCGACAGTTGTGATGTGCGAGGAAGAATCAGGAGGTACTTCCGTCGCATCTCCTTGCCCTTTATCATGACTTCTTTGCAGTTCTTTTCTTTGAACCAATTATGTATTCGCAGATGATGATGATGAAGCCGTCGGTGGCCTTGTGGCCAAGAGGCAAAAGAGAGATGCCCATTCTGGCATTTCAGATGATCCTATAAGCGAGGATGTTCTTGCTGAGTCCCGGAAGACAGCCGCGGAGGCTGCTGAAAGAAGAAGGCAGCGAGAGGAAGAGGAGCTCGAGCGTGTGAAACAGCGGAGCCTCGAAGAGCAGCATGTTGACGACTTAGTGCGTCCAGTTGGCGAGGAAGACGAGCTTCCCGAAGAAGTGGCTCCTCATGTGGAGGAGGAAGATGAGGTTCCCGGAGAGGATGCAGCAGAGCTAGAGCAAGTCCAAGCGGACTTCGAAGAGATCGCAGGTGGCAATAAAGGTGAGATCTTCAATCTCGCAGTTACTTATAGAGATGTAATTGTGGGTGCGTTAAAGCACGGTGTGTCAAAGCCTGACATTCGCCGTTGGTTGGTAAGCAAATGCGGAGAACCCTCAGGTAATTATTTTGAGTGATATGCACATACTAGGCTGTAGCCACTTGAGGCAAAATCATGACTGGTTTACTCGCATCCCAGGTCACGCTTCTCTTAAAGATTTGCTTAGTGAGGACACACTGATAGGGCACGGTTCCACGTCCCTAGTGTATGATGAGGATACCTCAATCCCACCTTCGCGTGGAGGTGCTTATTCTTAGCTTTAGTAAAGATGGCGAAATAACTCATAACACAAGTTACCTCACATTATCGCATTTGGTATCGCAGGTCATGCTGAGGAACCTGAGCAGGAGCAGAGAAGTCAGCCTTCTGCATCCCATGTTCCAATTCCGAGCTCCCATACCGAGAAGCCCGTCGCAGCTGCTGGGCACGCAAGCGAGCATCTCGAGGATGTCATCGAAATTTCCGATGATGTCGAAGCTGATGCTGTGCCGATGGACGAAGGTGTCCGTACCGGTGGTGAGGAAGAAAGGACAAGTGATGCTAATGTTTTCGCATCTGGGAGTGTCCTCCGCCCAGCGACTTCGGCTGTCCCTTCGCCTCCGGTGATGACTGAGCCAGAAGCACCTATTCCTGCGTGGAGCATTTGGGGCTCGCAGGTTGGGAATGCAGTCGCAGCTGGTACGGCCTACACTCTTCCTCCTGACTATGAGAGGTTGGAGCTCGCAGCTGATAGGAGAGCCATGGAGCGAGGGCAGTCTTCGAACAACCCGGTGGCCCGCATCCCTTCTCTTCATGAAATTCTGGAAGGCACTGGTAAGTAAAGATTTACCGTTCGCACGTCGCATTATTTGCTTGCGAGTTTTTACATTATAACTCTTTTTTGATGTCTCAGGTTTGAAGCAAACCGATGTAGACTGGGTGGTTCGAATGCGTCTCAGATATCCCCGATCGTTTGTGAGATCTCTGGAGATCGGACCTTTTGACAGGAGGCTATTCCTTACTGAAGCCATCTGGATACTGGAGCAGCTGTCTGCGGCTACACCTGCGACCATTTCGGCCCAGAGTGCTGAATTGCTGTGTGGCATGTGCCAAAATCTCCTGTTCAAAGTCCAAGGCAGACTTGGTTTCAAATTCCTCAAGGACAGAGTTACACTGATTCGCGCAGCTGTAACTTTGAATCTTGGTCACCAGAATCTCGCAGCTGAGATGCAGAAGGTGGAGCAGCAAAAGCAAAAGGTTGATGAAGCTTTGAAGCTGTATCACGAAATGAATGCCAAGTGCGAGCTACTGAAGCAAGAAGTGAAACAAGTGGAGAAGCTGAGCGAGCAGTTCGAGCCCCAAGACTCCTTAATCAAGAATTTGTTTTGACTTTTCGAATTTTGAAAAGAAAACAGGAAAATGGCTGAGACATTAATGTAATGTTTTGAAACATTAATGTAATGTTGCTAGGGTTTCTCCCCTTTTTTTTTTAACAACAAACAATGAGTTTGCCCGTTTTGCCCTTTTCGGGATTTGATTGGACATTTCTGTGCATATCCAATTATGACATCAGCAATTGATTCTCTGCTTGATTTTCGCGCTAATTTCTCGGCAGATAAGCACGCTTCCGTTGGGAAGTCCATCCGAATCATGACTATCCGTCATTTATTAGGATACGCAACTGAATCGTCGTAGCCTTTAGTAGGGTAATTGATTGTTACCGCTTTTCAAGGCGTAAGTGATTGAACTTACCCTCTTTTTTGAATTTTGCTGACTCATCTTAGGCAACCGAAGAGTCTCCACAGGGTCTATATAAACCCTGTCTTTGCCATTTGGGTTCTTCATCCCAAACATGTGCTTTGCCGTGAGTCCTTACGACTGCTGGCTTCAACGCTTGTTTTTCGTTGATTCATGGCAACTTCAAGTTTTGAATCCTGAGTTTGCGCTTTGTGCTATAGAAATAGTTTCCAAGATCCACTTTATGAGGCTTATTGCTCTTTATAACCATCATAAAGAGGATGCAGATAATATCTCATGTGTGTTCGAAGAAATTTCTTCGTGTATTATGTGTGCAGGTCATGTTTCCGGCCGCCTCGTGGCGAGGTGCAGCGCCGAAGTGACCGTGCTACCGTCTCGTAATGAACGGCGGGATTCTCCTCCAGCATCCCTGGAGGAGGGTTTCTTGCCTCTTCGTTCTTGAACTCAGGGTTGCGAACCGCTGTGTTCATCCCCGTCTACAAGGAGCCCTTGCCCTTTGGAGCTTCTGCTTGCAGTTTGATCGCTGGAACGGGTGGTTCCTTGGGCAAATGTTATGGGGAGCACATCTGACAACGGTCTTGTCGGATAGCAGGATGTCGAGCGTACGGCTTCATGTGGCTCTTTTTAGAGCAAGATCCCCCTTGCTACAGATGTTCACCCGCAGATCTGGGCATTGTGTAGCCGGCGTTTGAAGCCAGGGGGGTTCATTCTTTGCAGTCCGGGTTTCCGTACCGTGTCTCTGCTGGCTGATCAGCCATTTTTCGAATGTATTGTAAGCCATGTTGGCTGCGTAGTTAGATGCGAGCTTTTCGCTTGTAAGTTGTTATCTAGATAGATAAATTGTAAGTCATTTGACTCGTAATGATATATAGCTTTTGTATTATCTGCTCTCTTTGCAACAAAATACAATTTCGCATGCGTTTCGGCTTGTTTTGCCTTGCATAATGCCATGTAATGATTTCACATATGCGATGTCAATTCGCAGATGTTTCGCTAGATCATTCGAGATCGTTACTTCGCAGCTGTGCCATCTTGACGGATGGGCTTGTAGTTGGTCGTTGTAAATCATATGAGATCATGTTCACAACTTTGCTATCGTAACAGATAGTTTTTAACAGATCAATTAAGATCGTTGAGTGGTGCGAATTGCTATCATAGAAGATAGGCTTTATTAGAGAATTGCTTGAGATCGTTTCTCGCATAAATTGCTATCGCAGCAGATAGACCTTTAGAAGATCCAATAAGATGATTATGCACTTATGTTGCCACCGTAACAGACGGGCTTGGGTGATCAACTAAAATCACTTTGCGTATAAATTGCTATCGTAACAGATAGGCTTGAGAAGACCATATAAGATCGCATTTGTATAAACCGCTATCGTGAGAGATAGGCTTTAGATGATCGATTGAGATCGTTTTTGTATTTCGCTGCTATCGTAAGAGATAGGCTTTGGATGATCACTTAAGATCGCATTTGCATTGGCTGCCATCGTAAGAGATAGGCTTTATATGATCAATTAAGATCGTATTCGTGTTGACTGCTATCGTGAGGGATAGGCTTTGATGATCACTTAAGATCGCATTTGCGTTTGACTGCTATCGTAAGAGATAGGCTTTAGATGATCGATTAAGATCGCATTTGTATTTGGCTGCTATCGTAAGAGATAGGCTTTAGATGATCAATTAAGATCGTATTCGTGTTGACTGCTATCGTGAGAGATAGGCTTCGATGATCACTTAAGATCGCATTTGCGCTTGACTGCTATCGTAAGAGATAGGCTTTAGATGATCGATTAAGATCGCATTTGTATTTGGCTGCTATCGTAAGAGATAGGCTTTAGATGATCAATTAAGATCGTATTCGTGTTGACTGCTATCGTGAGAGATAGGCTTCGATGATCACTTAAGATCGCATTTGCGCTTGGCTGCTATCGTAAGAGATAGGCTTTAGATGATCACTTAAGATCGCAGTTGTATTTGGCTGCTATCGTAAGAGATAGGCTTTAGATGATCGATTAAGATCGCATTTGTATTCGGCTGCTATCGTAAGAGATAGGCTTTAGATGATCAATTAAGATCACGTTTGTATTTGCTGCTATCGTAAGAGATAGGCTTTGATGATCACTTAGGATCGCAGTTGTGTAAATTGCTATTGCAGCGAATAACTCATCGTTAACAGTAATAACAAATTAAATAGAGCAATATAAACGGCTAGAAATATGAACTTCTCATTTGGGAGAATTCTTTTATTATAGCGCTCTCATATGGGAGAGATAGGATTACAATCCTCTCATATGGGAGAGGAGATTGCGTCAATCATAGCCACATGAGACATTAAGCAACGTTATCATAACGTATGAAATAAGAGAAGTCAGGGATAGTACTTCTTGATCCAGCGCATGTTGACTGAGCTTGGAGTTGAGGTTGTGCCGTGCAACCTTCGTATGCTGCAGTAGCCACTATCGAAGACTTCTGTGACTTCGAAGGGTCCTTCCCAATTAGCTGCGAACTTTGGGTGAGTTGCTTCTCGCATGCAGTGGTCAGATGCGCGCAAGACCAGGTCGCCAACTGCGAAATCCCGTCGCTGGACTGTCTTGTTGTAGGCGCGAGCGATTCTTTCTTGGTACCGCTTGTTAGTCCTTTTGGCTTGTTCTCGCTTTTCTTCCAGCAAGACTAAGTCATGATCGCGTTGATTTTCGTAGAGTGCATGGAAGGCCAGCCTTGCCGAATTGACTCTGACCTCCGCAGGTACTACAGCTTCGGCCCCATAACATAGTAGAAATGGCGAGGCCCCTGTGGGTGTCCTTGGAGAAGTTCTGTAGGCCCACAGAGCTATGTTAAGAGAGTCGGCCCACTTCTTGTGGTCATCTGCGACCATCTTGCTCAGAATTCTCAACAGCGTTTTGTTAGTCGCTTCGGCTTGCCCGTTTCCCTTTGGATAATAGGGGGTAGAGCATATCTGCCTGATATTGTACTCCGCGAGTTTCGTAGCTACCTGACGATTAACAAAAGGAGTACCGTTATCTGAAAGAATGGTATTTGGGATTCCGAACCTGCATACGATGTTTTCCTGGATGAAGTTGACCACAGCCAGCGCGTTTGCCGTCTTCAGTGGTATTGCTTCCACCCATTTGGTGAACAGCTCGGTTGCGGTGAGAATGAAATGGTTCCCATGTGACGTTGGTCGGATGGGGCCGATGAAGTCCAAAGCCCATGTGTGAAATGGCCATGGTGTCCCTAATGCATGTAGATCCACGGCGGGAGCGTGCACTAGGTTCCCTTTGAATTGGCATTCTTGGCAGCGTCGCACCTTGGTGCGGCAATCGACTTCCATCGTGGGCCAGAAGTATCCGATTGAGAGGAGCTGTCTGCATAATTTCGCACCTCCCTGGTGTTCCACCTGATGAGAAAGGTCCATGACTTCTTGTGCTTCCCTGCCGTCTAGGCATCGCAGCAAGTTGCCCTCGTGACCTTTTCGCCAAAGCAGGTTTTCCTGAACCACATATCGAGACGCTTTCCTCTTCAATTTGTCGGCTTCTTTTCTCGATTCGGGTACGGTGCCCTGTGTGAGGAATTCGAACAATGGCTTCCTCCAGTCTGTGTCGTCATCGGTTAGAGCGACGAGTAGAGAATCTTTGATTAGTGCGCAACTTTCGCACTTCCCTTGTATCAGGGCTGCAGCTGTTGACATGCCTGGCCAATGAATGCCATATCTCTGAGCTTTCCTGTAGATTGACACCTCGCTTTCTCCGCAAGCGTGTTGGTGAATCTTTTCTAACAGCTGTTGTCCCTCTTGCTCGGAGACACATCGCATGAGTATTCCTCCAGGGCCCTTGTAGTAAAGGGTGTTGTCGTGGATGCAGTATCCTTTCGTGAGTGCCCAGCTTTCGCTGCTGGTGCCTTTCGCAATAGCTTGCAGGATTGCTTTTCGCCAGTCTGCGTCATCCATGTGTTCGTCGTCGCACGCATCTTCTGTTAATGCCGACGATGTTCGCACTTCGATGGAAATCCTTGCGGGACATTTGTCTATGCTGACCTTAGATCCCAGAGTTGCTAAGGCGTCTGCATGCCTGTTATCCGCTCGGGGCTTGTGCTCGTATTTCACGTCGCAGAATTGCTGCATCAGCTTTTGCACTAGGGTGCGGTATGACAGGAGGTTGATCTCTTTTAAGCCATATTCGCCCGAGGCTTGCTTAACAATCAGTTTGGAATCTCCCATGACCGTTAAGTTGCTCACTTCCAAAGCTTTCGCCGCACGGAGCCCCGCGATAAGAGCCTCATATTCCGCCTCGTTGTTCGTGACTGCGAAGTTGAGTTTTGCGGACATCTGTATGACTTCCCCGTCTGGCTTTGTCAAGACTATCCCAATGCCTCCGCCTTTTCTGGTTGACGAACCGTCGAAGTGGAGGGTCCAATAGGGCACGTCGATCGCGTAGATTTCAGGGCCTTCGAGCTCTTCCTCGATCACGGGTTCGTGGCTGTTGTCGGGAAACTGTGCCAACAGATCTGCTACCGCCTGCGACTTGATCGCTCTTGGTTTTACGCATGTGATATCGTATTGAGATATGGTCATGTACCATTTCGCCAATCTCCCGCCCGGAGTAGTGTGAGTTAGCAAATATCTTATGGGGTCGCTTTTGGTGACCACCACTACTTTGTGCGATGCAAAATAGTGTCTCAACTTCTCTATCACAAAGAATAAAGCAAGGCAATGACGTTCGATGTCTGTGTACCTTGATTCAGCAGGCTGCACAATGCGAGAGATGTAATAGATGGGCCTCTCTTGGCCTTCATACACCTGAGCCAAGAGTGCTCCTATAGATCTCCTTGTTGATGTAAGATATAGCAGAAGCGGTGATCCCAGTTGAGGCGCGATCATTATCTTTGGGGATGTGAGTAGCTCTTTTAGCTTTTCGAATGCGGCTTCGTGATCAGGAGCCCAGTTGTACGCGGCGTCCTTCTTGAGAAGAGTGCTGAAACAGCATGTGATTTCAGCGATCGCTGGGATGAATCTCCGCAGATATGACAATTTTCCCAAGAATGTTTTCAAGGTACTTTGGTTGTGAGGTGGCGTCATGCTGGTGATGGCTGACACTTTCGCAGGGTCAGGCTCGATCCCTTGGCGATGGACCACGCATCCCAAAAACTTCCCCGAGGTCACGCCAAATGCGCATTTCATGGGGTTCATTTTCAGTTGAAAGCTCCTGCATCTGTTGAACACCTTTCGCAGGTCTGCAAGGTGATCTGCTTCATGCTTGGATTTGACTACCAGGTCATCCACATAAAATTCCACTTCTTTGTGCATCATGTCGTGGAATAGAGCCATCATGGCCCGCTGATAGGTTGCGCCTGCGTTCTTAAGACCGAATGGCATTACCGTGTAGTTGAATACCCCCACGGGAGTGATGAATGCAGTTTTCCGTGCATCTTCGGGATCCATCTTGATTTGATTGTACCCGCTGAAACCGTCCATGAAACTGAACATGCGATGGCCTGCCGTTGAATCGATGAGCAAGTCGATGTTAGGCAGTGGGAAATCGTCCTTAGGGCAGAAGCGATTGAGGTCTCGGAAGTCCACGCAGATGCGGAGCTGTCCGTTCTTCTTCACCACCGGCACGATGTTGGCCAACCATGTGGGATGGTGATTTGGCTCTATGAACTTGGCGTCTAGGAGTTTGACAATCTCCTGCTTGATCTTCACGTTGAGCTCTGGCCTGAAGCTTCTGGTGCTTTGCTTGACCGGTTTAGACCCTGGGATGATGTCTAAACGGTGCATGGTGATGCTCGTGTCCAGACCCGGCATCTCATCATATTCCCATGCGAACACGTCTTTGTATTCAGTTAGGAGCTGCAGCAGTCCTTGTTCCTCTTCGCTCGTGAGGTCCGCACTCAGGAAGACTGGCCTTTTCTTTTCCTCGTTCGGGCTGAGGAACACTTCCTTTAGCTCTTGCTTTTGTGGTCTTGGCCTGTCTTCCATGCATTCGGGCGCTTCTTTGAGTTTCTCGTCTGGAGTGCCCTGTGTTGGCTCTTCCGTCAGCGCAACTTGCTCGATTTGATTGATTTGCCCAGGGACATCCCCATGCCCGTGTGAGGACGTCCCCGCGCACCTTCATATGCGATAGCATTTCTTCCCGTTGGCGTAGAAGCTCTCTATCTCCTTACCCTCGGGGTCATGCTTTGCAATCCTCTTCAGAGTGTACACATTCTTACGATGATATGCGATACGCGGCGCCTCTTCGCGTGTAGGCGGCTTTTCCTTGGCATCTTCCCTTGTCACCATCACGCCCGCAGGTGACTGGTCCTTGATGTCCTCCCAGAGAGGTAAAGGAGTAGGGTTGAATGGTCCGGGTGTTTGCTCGTACGCCATCTCGGTGAACCACACCGCCTCGCTGAGATGTGCTTCGTCCAAGTTGAACGGGTTAGTTGAGGCCGGTATCTCGACAATCCTGTCGTTCCAGATAGCTTTCATCACCTGGTGAGCCGTCGAAGGGATTGCGTCGAAGCGATGAATCCAGGCTCGACCTATGATCATGTGATATGTGGTGTTCGCGTCTATGACATAGAACTTCGCCGAGCACTTGATTTTACCAATCTGAACGCCTAGGCGGATCCATCCGATCGTCATTCTAGAATCACTTCCGAATCCCACCAGTGGAGATGGACGCTTGACTACCTAGTGCTCGGGGATCCCTGCTAGCTTCAGTGTGTGGAGTGGAACAACATTGACCGCTGCTCCTCCATCGACAAATGCTCGCTTGAATTCGACGCCGTTGATGATGGCGGTCACGTACAAGGGCCTCTGGTGGCTCGCATCTGTCGTCTTGTCGCTGGCAGAAAAGGTCATAATCTTTTCTGTGGAACGGGACGCCCTGATGACTTTCCCGTTGGAGACCACGAGGTCCTCCTCGTAGTCCTCCGCTATCCTTAAGATTGCTTTTGTCATATCCGTTCGGCACTTTTCAGAGAAGTTCATCTCGTTGAAGAATTTGTTGAAGCCGTGCGACCCTTTCATGCGGTCGGCACGCTCATCCTCCGTGTCCATGCTGTAGTCTTCATCTTCATGGACTTCAGCAATGATGGGTAGACCATCCTCTGCGACTTCTTCCAAGTCCACTATCGAGATCATGGCGACCTCTTTGCCCTTTGAGCCCGAATCTGTATGGGCAGGCAGCGGGTTGTTGCGCATATCCTTCCGGTGGTCGCTGACGATGAGTTCGCCGTTCTTCATCTTCTGATCGAACGCGAATCTGAGCTTCTTGCACTCGGCAGTGGGGTGCATGACCTTGCCGTGGTATTCGCACCACTTAGGGTCCCTCGTCATCTCCTTGGAGGGTGCTTTCTCGAGTGGTGGCAGGACGCCGTCCTTGCGCCACTGTCTGCAGAGATCGCTCGCTTCCTCCACCGAGCATGGCAGAGGCGGTGCGTCGAAGTTTGTAACTTTTGCTTGCTTCTGGGGCGAAACCGTATTGACCTCAGCTTCGCGTCCCCGCTTGTAGCCAAATCTGCCGATCTTGTAGGTGGTGCTGCTCGCAGGTCGTTCTGGAGCGCTCTTCTTTCTCTGTCTCTCGACAATGGGCTCGATGTTCATCGTGCATTCGATGAGCTTTGAAAACGTAGGTGTTTGCAAATTGATTAACATGCTTTTGTATTCGTCTCGCATGCATTGCAGGCATATTTCTACGAGCCGGCTTTCGAGCATTGGATCCTTGCACTCCAAGGATTTCGCTCTGAATTTCTTGATGAAAGTGATTCCATCTTCCTCGCGTTTCTGATACATCCGCGAGAGATGGATCATCGTCACCTTTTCTTCCATCTGGAAGAACTTGGTATAGAACTTCTGGACCATGTCGTCCCAAGTCTTCACAGATCCGGCATCCAATGTTCGGTACCATTTGTATGCTACATTCCCAAGAGTTTTTGGGAATTCTCGCATCAGCAGCTTGGGATCGGCTCCGTATGGACCCATGACATCAATGAAACGCATGACATGCTCATGAGCGTTTCCATTGACGTCCTCGAACTTATCCCATTTGGGAGCCTTGTACCCCGCCGGGTTAGGCATGAGATAGATCTCTTGTGGAATGGGTGGATCGTTGTCTAGCTTCGGGATGATGGTATCCGCGAACGACTGATGAGCCATGATGGAGTCCACGCGCTTCTGCAAAGACGTCATGCATTCTGGAATGCTCCCCTCGGTAACTGGCGGAGGGGTTGCCGTAGGCGGTGGCGACACATATGCCGCCGGAGGATTGGGAGCGTATTGACCACCCGCGTTTCCCCAGATTGTCGCTGGTGGAGGCAGAGTGTACTGCAGAGCTGGGTTGGACGCCAAAGCCGGGGGCTGAGAGGCGTGAGCAGCAGGGGGCAGCATTTGTGCCGTTGACCCTTGAACCGAAGGCAGCTGCGTAGCTGACGGTGGAGTCTGCAGATGAGGGTTGGGAGGCGTGGCTGACACTCCCAATCCTGGAGCGGTAGGGGTTCCTCCTCCATGAGGGATAGCGGTGGCTGGTGGAGGATTTGGCGCAAGGGTGCCCAGAACGGCCAAGATCCGTTCTAACTGCGCAGACTGAGACTTGAGAGCTTTTGCCTGACTTTGGACAGTGGCGTCCAAAGACTCTAAAGTTGGTGCCTCGCCGGGAGTCGTCGGAGTACGGCGGGCCTCGTCTCCCGAGGGAGTTTCGGTGGAAGGCGATCGGTTGCTGACATCGTCCTCCTGAGACATGGTTGCTTTTGCTGGTAAGTTCACGTCGGGTTCACCAAAATGTGCACAAGAGATTCCGGCAGGGAGACCTCCGTGTACACCGTGCGTAGTGGATCAGGGATCGCACAGGAAGAATAGGGGTGTGTGTAGGGAGAGAGTAAGTCAGTAGCAATGTCAGAGAGAGAGACAGAGGTTTGGCAGAGCTTCCGCGTATGGCAGTGTGTTCTCCTTTGTATGGAAAGGTTAACGTCCTATATATAGCAGAGAACGTGACCGTTGTAGTGCGGTTAATGCGCCCATTGATGGCGGCTTAATTAGCTTAACCATAACGGCACGTTCGTCCGAGTATATAGGAACCGTTACAGCACGTGGTGCGCGAATACCGGAACCGTTACGAGGTTGACCGGGTTTGACCGGATTGACCGGGTTTATGGAGCTCGTGCCATAGATCTCTCAAAACAGTTACTAAAGGTCGCGCGCGGGCTTGGCTCGCACGCGACAGGGCTTACTCTAGCCTCCAAACCACTAAGTCCCTACAAGTCCCGTGCAGTGGTATGCGAGGGCTCTGTCTCGCAGCCCCCACATGGATCAGCTCGGCTGGTGATCCTGTGTGTGTGGAGCACAATATGGTGTGCTGGATGGTTGCCACGTGGCCAAGATCTGTCATGTCAGAAAGCAGTATCTACAACTGGTAGCATTTTAATAAGCACTAGCATACCCTTCGGTAACTGAACATTCATAGTTTAGTATTTTCGTTTGCGGATAAACTAAATCGATCAAAGACACATATATGTTATTGCGTGTTTAATAGTATATTCGCTTCCATCTAACTCTATACCTTCTTTTGTTATTTACTTTGTTCTTTTTGTTTTTGGGCACTTAATTTTCAGTGAATTGACAATTCTGCTCGTAGTTTGAAGCCTCGAGATTTGATAAGGTCCGTGGGTGAAAAAGTTTTTGAAGCATTTTGGGGCATCGAAAACCGAAACATCGTGACTTCAGTGTTGTTCAAGTTGTAGTTGTTAACTCAACACTTAATTTTCCGTGAATTAATAATTCTGCTCATATTGCAAAACCTCGGGTATTTTCCATTTTCTTTTTCTTAAATTGAACTTCTATTACAAGTTTGGTAATGCAAAATTGATGAAGTACAAGACAGATACCGACAAGTGGAGGATCATGAGTTTTGTATGGTTGATGTTTCACTATTGGTCTGACGGCTCTGTGAATAAACACATGTTGCAACGACAAGAGTCGATTTCTCTTACTAGCTGAAGGTCAGACCGTTCATTTGACACTCAATTGATAATTGGTTATTTGGATACTTTTCAAGGTTGTTGCGTGAAAAAAAGCTTGCAGTTTTGTTTCGAAGTTGTTGTTAGCAAATGAAACTGTTTTAGACCTAAAAGAAATGAAACTGTTCAACGCGTCATGTGAAAAGGTGGCAGCGAACTTTCAGAGATCAAATGTACTATTTTTTCTTTTTTTTGAAATAATCAAATTTACTATTTTAAAATATGCAGAGACTGTTCATTTCCTCCTTTTTTGGTTACGATCAACAAAATAGATGAACTGAATGTGTTTCGGACTTGAACTTTGATCGAGAACCTAACATTTTCCTTTTTCTAGAAAAGGACGTGCCCACTTATGAAAATGAAAGTGTAAGTAAATCAATTCCAACTAAATCCTTATTAGAAATACAAAGAGAAACTTTGAACTTAACTTATTTGACTTTAGAACAATTAGAAAATAACAAAAAGGAAGTTGCTCCAAAAACGAAATTCTTCTGAAAGAAACCAATGTCAATTAACCAGGTCCTACAATGAATTTTCCTGCCAGCCTAATCAGCAGGGATGTAAGAGTGGATTTTTATGAAATCACTTACATATTAATATTACTCATTGAAGTTAAGTTTTTAAGTTAATTATTTTTTCACAAGGGCCAAAATTCTAAACCGACATAAGACTCTTTAACCATAACGCAAAAAACCCACAATTGATCACAATATCATGATTTATTTCATCATGCAAACTTGGCATTATTGTTTGTACACGTATGATAGTTAGCGACTCAATTTCAATTTTGAGATGTAGATTTGAAGGTGTAAGTTATGGATGTCAATTTAAGGGTTCATATTTAAAAAAAAAAAGGTTTTTAGTTATCTTCGAGCAATTAGGGTTTCTCAATTATAGGTTCTGGTCAAAATAGATAATTGATATGGTACCCTTGATGCACTCAATAACTGGACAGAAAATTATGTTGCTGGGGTTTCGAGCTGTGTAGTACAACTCTTACAAGGGTATTGTAGCAATCTTTTCTTACAGATTTGAAAGAAAAATGTTATCTCCCACTCATCTCCCACTCACCAGATTCGGATCAGATTGAATCAGGTTTCATTCAGGTGATCCAAATCCGATCCGTGGATCAATATAGTACGTGGTCGGATTGGATTCAGATCAGACCCGACTCGGTTTTGCAATAAAATACAAATAATAACATAAAAAATAAATATTATTTCATACGCTAAGACATGTTCGGTAGTTATGAAGTCTAAATCACAAAAAATAACTTTGTAGATTGGAGTTGCTGTTGTATTATTCTTGGAAGTGTAAGTGGGGATGTAATAGGAGTATATTTGTAAATCACACATATACTTCGAATCGGATAGGGTCGGAACTCGGTGGATATGTCCTCAAATCCAAATTCAGATCAAAATCCGATCGGGTCTGGTTTTCCGGATCCAAATCCCATCCATTTTAAATTAAATCATATTCGGATCGCTCGGATCTTAGATTGGATCGGACCATATTGTCATTCCTAATTATACAAGAGAGAAACAACCACAAATGTCTTGATATTGAAAGGGATACCTACACACCACTAGCATGATGCAAACCAAGCTATTGGAGGATGGAGATTACTTCAAAGGCAGGAGTTGCTGAACATGGCATCACTCAAGCATTCTTTCCGGAAAATGTGGAAGTAGACAAGGGAAAATTACACTGTGAAAAATATACAGTACTCTGTGTAGAAAGAATGAACTATTAAATTATTTATATTGAAAGACTGTATAAAAGAGAATATTATATTTTAGAGCACGGGAACATTTTTTTTGGGAACATGATAGTGGGTTAGAAACAATCAAATATTCGAATATTTGTTTTTCTCCATTTTGCATTCTTATTTGCTACAGTGAACATGATTTGTAATGGAACACACTGAGTGCCTATCTGATACCGAAGCCAAATATCCAAATATTTAATTCTCTTTAATTTTTGTGATCTTATGTGCTACATTGAACATTATTTTTATTGAAACACAGTAAGTGTTGCTATATTTGAATAACATTCTTTCTTTGCCAACCCGCGCGTTAGCGCGGGGTATCGCCTAGTATAGTTTATATACCTGTGCACCTGAATGGGCACGATTTGTAATAGCAAAGGATAGAGTTGGTTCTCTTTTGGCTGAGTAATGAAATTTCTTTCCTCAAAAAAAAACAAAAAAAACAAAAAAAAACAAAAAAAAAAACCACAATTACCCCTTCTAGTAATTGACTTGGAGTTATAAACACAAGAAACAAGCAATTTCTTCTGCTATTTATCGGCCAACTGAAAGTCCCACAACAAGATAAATGTCGGCTCAAAATAGTGTATTTCTGAGCTCCAAAACAACAAGATAAATTATAGACTACTATATCACGATCGTGCTTGAACCGGTCCTTTGGAACCATAAAACATTATAGTAAACAAAATGTGTACGGAAAAGGAAACTTGGTTTTAGGGTTTTGGGATTCCAAGTTCATAGATATGGATTTCGACGTGTTCGGTATGTTGAATTAGGAAACTTTTTCTGGGTGCATTTCGAGAGCTTGAATCTTCAAAGTTTGAGCTTCCAAGAAAAGGTAAAATGTACCCACACCTTTTATACTTTCAAGAGAGGAGACACATGGGTTCTTCAATATTTGAATTTTAATTTCATTTGACGGACGAGAACAAGGGAAATAATGTTTTGTTCTCCGTGGACATGCCCATTCCCCTTCCCCTACACGGGGTGGTTAATATCATTATTTTGTGAAATATTAATTATATTTAATAATATTTTATGATTTTATTATATATTTCTTATTGTGATATGTATTTTAATATTTTTTTATTTATAAAAATTAATAATGAAGCCCAATTATTGACAATACATATTTATGAAAATATATCGTTATTTTATTTTGTTTAAATTTGATAAATATTATTTTTTATAGAACTAACAATTCTAATAATTAAATACATGAAAACACAGCTAAAAACATCAAATTCATTGAATCGTAACAATACGTACGAAATACAGAATCAAATAAAAAATAAATACTTTGTTTTCAATTTTTTAGTATTAATAATTTATTTTTAAATCATATATATTTAAAATCAATTTCACCTAAAAAATGATTTTGTTGGATGGGAGAAAGGAATGAGTTGGAGATGAGTAGTAATTTTGGGGAGGGGATGAGGAAAATAGCGGGCTTGTGGGAGGGGGAAATGAAATGTTTTGCATTCTGTGTGCTTGCTCACTTCGTATATCAATAAATATAAAATTGCATGTATTCTAGGGCCCTACTAAAATAAAATAACAAATTCAAAATCATTTTACAGAGGTAATCTCTATTTCAATGCAATACGCAAATTTAACGTAGAATAAAAATAAAAACAAAAATTAAAATATTTTCCCTTGTTTTGCAGTAATCAGTAATCTAGAATTGCTACCTCACCATGTGTATTTTTTAAAACGTGATCTACAACTTCCTGAAAACGTAATCTATAATATGCACTGCAAATTATTGGTCTTTTAATAATTGTTTTAAGCTATTGGAAAAACATTTTTCCGAAAACCTTCCGTAATAGAATGAGTGTAATGGTTGAGATTAAAACAATCTTGCGGTTGAAAAGACATTTCGGACTCTAAAACATCACACCATCCTAATTTGTTAATTAATTATATAGATGTATATCAGGTAATTGGATATTTCAAGAAAAATAAAAAATCTAGTACTTGGATAATACGCGAGGTTGTATAAATTCATAAATAAAAAGTGTACAAAAACAAGAGTATTAGTTCTTTGCTCGTATCAATTAAATAAATTTCAAGTCCATTGAAACAAATTGCATCTCTTTGCTACCATATATTGCATACGGTATCAATGAAACAAATTGCATGTCATTTGCTCGTACAAGAGTTGAGTCATGTTCTCTTATTGATACTATCATGATAACGTGACGTGACATCGTTACAACTATAAATTTATGTTCATTAATAAAGGAGAAAACACATACACATACTCTTTAAGATTTAGAGTATTAATAAATGTGTATCTCTTTCATTAATATAAAGATATTTGTGATTGTGAAGATGTCAAATCACGTTCTCGTGATGGTATCAATGAACACGAGGTCATCAAAACGGAACTCATACGAGTTTAACAACAACACTAAGGATGGGAAGGTGGATGGCTTTTTGGAGGAGAATAATCAACAACCACGGTGTCGCATATTTCAAACTCTAGGTGATCATTATGTGTGATTTCCTTTTCTGCACCTGGAACTCGCCGATCTTCTTCTTTATCCAATTCTATCCCTAGAAATTTCCCATACTTGTCTCCCGACTTGGCATGCTCACCATCAAAAGTCACCTGAAACATGTTACATGTTCAGACCAAGTGTCAAAAACATTCTAAACCGTCAAATCATAGTCAATCTTTGTACCTTTCCAAAACTGGTCGCAGTCAATGTTCTTCCCACTTCTGCAGCACTTCTGTGTGATGTAACTAATTAACAATATCACATTGCAGTGAATTAATATATCGCAATTGAAGCACTCCCACAACAACAGATTACTCGAATTAGTAGTTGATAATTAGATTAGCAAAGGAATTACCTTTCCGGGAATATGCTGAAACTCCCATTAGAGCTAGACAAATGAAGAGGAGAGCGAACACAGAGCTGTTGAATCTTGTTGCTCCCATGTCTTGTTGTGCTCTTTTTCATGTTCCTTCTTGTCTTATAAAGTAAGATAACGAGTTCAGAGGAAAGTACTATGTAAGAGACATTGTTACATGTACTAGAAATGAATCATTAACCACTTGTGATTAACAAGCACGAATATATTAAAAGAATGCTGCCGGAAGGGTACGTCGAATCTCTTAAGTGATGAACAGCTGAGATTAGGGCTCACTAAATAAGTAGATAATTGGACCTTTCTTATGAAACAAAAGTCAAGTTGCATTCGCCACAATGATTAAATTTCGTAGTGGTTGAGGTGAAAATTTACGCAGCTAGGGAATATCATGTAAATCCATGGTCGGCCAAAAACATTCTGCTGCAAATCTTGTCTTCTCCCTAGTCAAGTTAGATATTTTTCACAGCTAGCGAATAAAATTGTCTCGTTTTTGTTTGCTCTTCATCGTTCTTGCTCGAATACTCCCAGATCATAACAGCTTGTAATTTTCTCAATTGGCTTTCTTAACGCAAAAGGCTTACCACACTCCCTTGACTTTTGTCCCATGACAGCACAAAAATTTATATATGTTATTTAATTTCTAATTGTGCAACGTCACCCCAACTTTCTTCTCGTAAAAAAAGTTGCACAAAGCACACACTGAAGAGGTTCATGTATACTAAGTTACTAACTAGGACCTTAACATTACAATTTCTCAAAAAAAAAAAAAAAAAATACACTTCCCAACCCAAAAGAGCTCTTACTTGGAAGAAAAACATCCGGAACCTTACCCAAAGACACCCAAATATCATTGCCTACCTTCCTTGTAGAGCAAACCAGTGTAATTCCCAGGCCTGAACCCAGATAAAAGCCTCATTATGATGGACCTCCTTATAATTCTTCCTCATAAACCACTTTTCCATAACGAACATAACTCCACGGTGAGATCAAGGTTGAGATCGCATAACATGTTGAGCTCTGTCATCACGCTAAAAAATAAGACGATATATATAATTGCCTTGCGGATTAACACCAAAACCAACATGGTCATCCCCAAGGCCGGCCCTAGACTTTCATGGGCCCTAGGCGAGAGTTGAAAGTGAGGCTCCTTTTACCATAAACATAACTGTGAATAAAAAAAATACTCAACGCTAGGACGACCTATACCCCACATTTTATTGATAATTTTGAATTTTAACCTGTAAAAAAAATATAGGGGACATTAGGGGTGAGCAAAACCCGACCCAACCCGCCTCCCCGAACCGCCCCGCACCAAATCGGTCCGAATTTAGCATCGATCAATGCTAATTGATTGATTATGGGTATAGATTCGTCAACTCGGAAAAATTTCTAAATCTTTTAGTTTTCTTCGAAATGTTAGGTGCCGTATTTTTTTCTTATTTTTACTGTATTATAAATTTATGATATTACCCCTACTCTTAGTTAAATAGTACGGAGCCCCTTGAAATTGGGGGCCCTAGACGAACACCTAATTTGTCTAGCAGATGGGCCGACCCTGGTCATCCGAAGCCCAATATATGCATCTGGTTCTTCAAATGACTGAGATTATTACGCTTGGACATAGTAATTCTTTCCAAACACACTTTATTTTCATTAAGAACGTCCCTCAACTAAATTGGCTGGTGTTTGGTTCGGATCTGGTGGTTTGAGAAGTTGCAGGTCCGGTGTGACAAATTGGCCGGCGGTTGGGGACTGAGTCGCCGTTGGTGACATCGACGGTGACGTGGCTGTATTATCTGGCGGTTTGGGTGGCGAGGAGGAAGGCGGCTGAAGCGGTTTCGGGGTCGGCGAATTGGATGGTATGGGCGGCGTTGTTGCAGGTGGAGGCGGCGCAAAGGACTGTGCTTGCGACTGAGGAAAGAATGGGACAAACAGTGGTGGGATGTGTTGGAAGTTGGATGTGAAATCCATAGAGAAATGGTGGTGTTCTTGGTAGCTTGAAGAAGCTTGAAACCAAGAGAGAGTTATTTGTCCCACATTGTTGCTCAAAGTGGTGGTAGGTGGGTATATTTGGTTTCACACACAAGGGTAGTGTATAACTACTAAGGTGTGTGGAGAGCCATGGGTGTTATTGTGTGCCTCGCGCACACACACACGCGCGCCGCCGCCGCCTCGCCTCGCCTCGCCACGCCTCGGGTCGGGTCGAAGGGCGATTTGGGCGAAATGTCTCGGCGTCTCGCGTACGCGAGGCGACCCGGCGAGAGGTTATGCTACATCTAATTTTTTATTACTCACCAGTTTTAATGGGTGATTAATTTAAATTAACTGTTTTGACCATTTTATTGTGGGATTAATGGTCATTAAACGGATTGATTGTCAATCAATTGGATTGATCAGTTTTACCAAAAACTGATGGATTAATCTAATTGATATAGTCAAAACGTTTTGATATTGCGGTACGTTTTTCCTCTCTGGTTCATCTCTCAATACTGAAATTCACTGCTTTCTCTGGCGAACTGAGGTGCGAGTCGAAGTGATCTTCATCGCTGCTGTAACGTAGAGGATCAGAGCTGTTTTATCCTGGAAGGATCATCGCCGGATCCCAATACAGCGTAAGTGGGGGCGATTATTTTTTCAAGAGCAGTCAGGCCTTCTTCGCAAGACCTGGCGACTCAGCTGCGTTCGTGTATTACCTGTTCCATCGTGAACAGAGGTATGAACTGTTCCTTCTTTTCTTTCGTACAGTATCTAATTTCAGTGTTATTTGCCTTCATGATTTGCTTTCTCTATCTTCTTGGTCATGTTCTGTTAATCAAATTTTCCCTACTAAAATCATTATTTTTAGTGTGTTTCACCAACATTCTTGAAGAAATAATCCGTAATTTGTTTAACAAAATGACTACTGAAACTGAGAAAACTGTTCCCGGTTCATCAGCTCCTGCCGTGGCTATTGATTGGGCCACTTATACGTTTCCACAAGCTGTTGAATTGACTGGTTTACCAGAAAAATTCAACGGTGGTGTTGGCTTTTCTCGTTGGCAGAAAAAGCTGAAATTGTGGTTAACTATAAAGGGGTTATGGCCGGTTGTGGAGTATGAGAAACCAGTGGTGGATCAAGAAAAGCCTGATTCCATTAAGGCCTTTGCGAAGTGGACTGAAAAATACGGAGTGGCTAGAGCGGCAATTCTTGCGGCTCTGTCGAATACTCTGTTTGATGTTTATTCATCAGATTCATTCACTGCAAAGCTTTTATGGGAAAAGCTGAATGAAACACATAATACTGACTCACAAGGTCTGGAAAAATATTCTGTGTCTAAATTTCTTGATTTCAAACTGGTGGACAATAAGTCCATGACTGAGCAGGTGCACGAGTTTGAGATGATTGTGCATGCTTTGAAGGAGTCCGGTATGGATCTTCCTGAAAAGTTTCTGGTTATGTGTGTGATTGAGAAGCTCCCAAAGTCTTGGGAAGATTTTTGTCTCTCCCTGAAAAGACAGAAAGGAGAAATCACCTGGACTAACCTCATGCTGGACATCTCGGTGCAAGAGCAACACAAGTCCAAACAAGGACATGTGATGCCGACTGAACCGGGTCGTGCGAAGGTGAATGTTGTTACTGCTGGAAAGAAAAGGAAAAACACTGTTAAGAAGGATGAACATGATAAGCCAAAAGATGATAAACCAAAAGATGACACAGTCAAGGCCAAGAAACCAAAGGGAAGCAAATGTTGTTGGTTTGTGGACAGGTTGGACACTTCAGTAAGGGCTGCCCAAATAAGAAATCAAATAAAACCAATGTGGTAGCACAAGCAAATACGGTGCTTGGAACCACGAGTGAGGATGTGGTGAACATGGTTGTTGGTGAAGCTTCTGCTTCTGAAACCGACATTGGCCGGTATGTTACCTACAACCCTGAGCTATTTTCCACATATCTGTCTAACGAATGGTTGATTGATACTGGAGCTAATGTGCATGTTTGTGCTGATATTAGTTTATTTGTATCTTATCAACAGAGTAGTGGCATGACAGTGACGATGGGGAACGCGAATGCTGCACAAGTGCTTGGATTAGGAAACGTGGACCTAAAGTTTCCTTCGGGCCGTATCCTGTCCCTGACAAGAGTGCATCATGTTCCTTCTGTTCGTAGAAATATAATAAGTGGAAGCCGTTTAGTAGCTAGCGGTTTTGAGATTTCTTTTAAATGTAATAAAGTAGTCCTTATTCATACTGGTACTTTCTTTGGCAAGGGCTATTTGTCCAATGGTTTATTTGTAATAAATGCTGAACCCGTTTTGGGAAATTTAGCTAATGGTATTGTTCCTTCTGTTAATAGTGTTGAATCATCAAATTTGTGGCATGCTAGACTTGGTCATATAAATTTTGGTGCTCTAAAGAATATGATGAATTTAGAGTTGATACCAAAGCACACCATTGAAAATAATTATAAATGTCAAGTATGTGTGTCTGCTAAACAAACAAGGAAACCTTTTCATAGTGTTGAAAGGGATTCAGACTTGTTAGATTTAGTGCACACGGACATTTGTGAGTTTGGTGGTGTGTTGACAAAGGACCAATGTAGATATTTCATTACTTTTATAGATGATTGTAGTAGATACTGTTATGTTTATTTGCTTAAACATAAAGATGAAGCGCTTAGTAAGTTTATTGTTTATAAAACTGAAGTTGAAACACAATCTGGTAAGGTACTTAAGCGTTTAAGATCCGATAGAGGTGGTGAGTATACGAGTAACGCTTTCGATGAATTTTGTGCAAACAATGGAATAGTTCATGAAGTTACTCCTCCATACACACCTGAGTCCAATGGGATTGCTGAACGAAAGAACAGAACATTTTCTGATATGATTAATAGTATGCTTTTAAACTCTGGGTTGCCTAAATACATGTGGGGAGAGGCTTTGAATACGGCTTGCCATATTCTGAATAGAGTCCCTCTGAAACACAAAAAGAAAACACCCTATGAGTTATGGAAAGGCAGGAAGACTAGTCTTAATTATCTTCGTGTGTGGGGGTGCCTTGCTAAGGTACTTGTACCTGTACACAAAAGAAAGAAGCTAGGTCCTAAGACTATTGATTGTATCTTTCTGGGCTATCGAGAAACCACTACGGCTATGAGATTTTTAGTAGTAAAATCTGACATAGACGGTATAGTGGCTAACACGATAGTTGAATTTTGTGATGCTACATTATTTGAGGATGTATACCCCATGAAGACTGGTATACCTCAAGAGACTACTAATGATAATCCACCTCACACATCTAGTTCTATTCCTGATCATGTGGAAAAGATAAAAAATGTGGGGGCAGAATCAAGTAGTAGGTCTGTATCTGAGGAGGTAGAAGAACCTAGAAGGAGTAAGCGTGCTAAGGTTGTCAAGGATTTTGGATGTGACTTTGTCACTTACAATGTCGAGGACGAACCTTTAACTTTCCGGCAGGCTATGGATTCTTCGGAATCTAGGCATTGGAAGGGCGCTATAAAGAGTGAAATTGACTCTATTGTTTCTAATGGAACATGGGAGTTAGTTGATCTCCCTCCTGGGTGTTCTACTACCGGGTGCAGATGGATCTTTAAAAGGAAGTTGAACCCTGACGGTTCAATAGATAAGTACAAGGCTAGACTGGTTGCTAAGGGTTTTAGGCAAAGGGAATGCATTGATTACTTTGATACATACTCTCCGGTTGCAAGGATGACAACAATCTGAATGCTTATAGCATTGGATTCTGTCCATGGTCTTACCATCCATCAGATGGATGTTAAGACAACTTTTCTTCATGGTGATCTTGAAGAAGAGATTTATATGGATCAGCCTGAGGGATTTGTTGCATCAGGAAATGAAAGGAAAGTATGTAAGTTAATCAAGTCCCTTTATGGCTTGAAACAAGCTTCCATGGATTGGCATAAAAAGTTTGATGAAACTGTATTGCCATTCGGTTTTATAATAAATGATACTGACAAGTGCGTCTACTCCAAAGTTAAATGTAGTGAATGTGTGATCTTATGCTGACACGACCTCCGCAAGTGTACGGTTGTCGTGTGTAGTAATATCCGGTAAATCCGGGTTTGTCGAACCCAAAGGACTTCTCGTGAACGAATTAGGATGATTAACTTTAATGTGGGCAAGTAATTGAGTTTGTTTGACTAATCTAAGAAAGTAAGTAACAAGCTAATTATTAAAATTGAGATTAATATGTGGGATAAGCATCAGGATATCTCTTCGGTTCACTAGGGATCTCACACCATTAATGATTTATGTTCTAGTAACACGAATGTACTCTACTTAGCCAAACGAGCACATTTAACTTGAAGATTCCTCAACCAAAGCCTATAGTTAAACTCACGTACCTGATTCCTCTAGCCTACTCAAGTTTAACTACGCATTATGTTCTCTTGATCTACTCTTAGTTCTTAGCCAACTAGCAAGATTCCTCAACCCTAGATACAGCTAGTGCATGATTCAAGTTCCAGCAACGAATATTGATTCCTCTAACATTCATCACCTAGATCAATCCTATTGCTACGTCTAACAATATGAAAGATAGATTAAACTCATGAATCAAGCATAACTAAACAAAACACATTCAATTAAGCATAGAAGCATGAAACAAGATCCATAAATCACCAACCGTGGTGTTCAAACCCTAGCTACCTATGAGATATCCCGAATAGAAGATTTAGCTACTAACACACATGATCAAAGTACAAAGTTTATTGATCATCAACAAAAAGTAGAGAAGAGAAGAGAATAGAAAATCAAACGATGGTCTCCAAGCTCCCAAGAAAGCTCCTCTTCTCTCCAATGGCGTCCCCTTGATGAATAATCCTCAGCCCTAGGTCGTTCTCCTTGTTAAATCACGTCACTTCTTTCAAGTTTTTAAAAATTACACTCTTTACCCCTTTTCTAATCACGTCAGATCTACTAATGTGATCTTGGGATCACAATTTGTGATCCTAGGATCACCTTTTTTAGTTGTAGAGTCACGGTGATCTTCTATGTGGTCTTGCACTTGATCTTGTGATCATAGGATCACATTTTTTAATTGTAGGATCACGTTGATCTTCCATGTGGTCTTGCACTTGATCTTGTGATCACAATTTGTGATCCTCTACTTCCAGTGAGTTGCTTCTTTTCACTCCTCTTGAATTTTTGGCCAAGTCTTTTTATCCTCTTAGCTTCTACTCTCCTTCGTCCATTCTCTCATGCATTCGTTGAGTTTCTTTCTTTCCGAAGTTTGCTTCCGCTCCAAAATCCGCACTCCAAGCTTCCGGTCCCTGAAATCCACAACACGAACAAATACCAGAAAATCAAATGCGACAAATAAAGCCTAAAACATGCATAAAACGCCCGGATTACACAATGAAGTCTAAATACTCAAGTATGCTCAAAACATATAAGAATTGGTCAATTTCTCATACAAATCTCTCTAAACGCACGCAAATCGATAGTGAATCCTATAAGAATATAACTCCTAAAGTGGAGTTATCATATGCCTATATGTGGATGATATTTTGTTGTTTGGAACCAATATTGAGATTATTAATGAGACGAAAGCTTTCTTGAAGAGGCATTTTGAGATGAAAGATATGGGTGAGGCTAGTGTGATTCTTGGACTGAAGTTGACTCAGTCAGCTGAGGGAATAACCTTATCTCAGTCTCATTACATAGAGAAATCTATACTTGAGAAATATGGTTATTCGCAGTGTAGAATCGCTAGTACACCATATGATTCTAAAGTTGCCTTAGTCAAGAATTCTTCAGGTGTACCTGTGTCTCAATTAAGGTATTCTCAGATTATTGGGAGTTTGCAATATCTTGCTAACTGTACTAGACCAGATATTTCATATTCTGTGTCTAAGTTGGCTAGATATACGAGCTGTCCAAACAGAACTCATTGGGATGCTCTTGAT
The DNA here is from genome assembly GCA_023055425.1 of Linanthus parryae. NCBI lineage: Eukaryota > Viridiplantae > Streptophyta > Magnoliopsida > Ericales > Polemoniaceae > Linanthus > Linanthus parryae. Next base: position 117,264,779 of record JALGPY010000004.1, on the reverse strand, counting down.
AGAGTGCTTAGATATCTGAAAGGCACAATGTACCTAAGTTTACACTATAGGAGGTTTCCTGGTGTACTTGAGGGGTACAGTGATGCAAGTTGGATAGCTAAGAAGTCTGGTTCCAATGGAGTGACTGGATATGTGTTCACCTTGGCTGGTGGAGCAATATCCTGGAAGTCGACCAAACAGACGATAGTAACTCGGTCTACTTTTGAGGCTGAGTTGTGTGCGCTTGATGCCACGGGGACGGAGGCTGAATGGTTACACGGACTTATGTCCGCCTTACCTATAGTAAGCAAACCGCTTCCTGCTATTGCTATTCATTGTGATAGTCGGACGACTATCGACAAGATTAGCAGTAAAAAGTACAATGCTAAAACAATGAGACACATCCAAGTTAGACTAAAGTCTATAAGGGGTTTGGTGTCTGATAGGATTATAGATGTAGAGTTCATAGGAACTCAGAATAATACAGCTGATCCTTTGACTAAAGGACTGGAACCTGCAGTGGTCCTTAAGTCGAGGTTGGGGATGGGACTGACAACCCATCGTAGTTCATCAACAGTGGGAACCCAATACACATGAGAGGAGATCCCTCAAAAGTGTATTCAATGTGGTAATAACAAGCTGTGAGGATGAACTGGTAGTACCTTTGCTACATAGATGATACATTTGTATCGGAGTCTATCCCCTGTAAACCTAAAAAGGTACTGTTTCTGCCAGTGTAGCAAGAGTTATTCTAACTCTGAATGGGGTCAAGTCATTTTGACGAGATGATGGCAGTCATCTCTGGAGATGCCCAGCTAAGCGAATGTAATTGTGCGGTCGCAATTAGAGGAAAGGGTTATTCCTTGAAACATTCGACGAACAGGATCCAGACAGGACCATTAATGTCTCAAAGCCGTAGATTGGCACCATAGCCTTTGACTTGTCGTCGTATATGGAGTATGATTACACCTTACGGATAAAGATTCAAGGTGAAATATTCCATCTTAATCCGGTAATCATCGAAGTAGAGGACTTAGGAGGGTTGAAACCCAGAAGGGTACCGACTCTGAATAACAAGTCATGATGAGAATCCTGAATGCATTTCTGCATGGATTTGTGGGGGATTGTTGGAAGTTGGATGTGAAATCCATAGAGAAATGGTGGTGTTCTTGGTAGCTTGAAGAATCTTGAAACCAAGAGAGAGTTATTTGTCCCACATTGTTGCTCAAAGTAGTGGTAGGTGGGTATATTTGGTTTCACACACAAGGGTAGTGTATAACTACTAAGGTGTGTAGAGAGCCATGGGTGTTATTGTGTGCCTCGAGCACACACACACACGCGCGCCGCCGCCGCCGCCTCGCCTCGCCTCGCCATGCCACGCCTCGTCTCGCCTCGACTCGACTCGACTCGGGTCGGGTCGGGCCGGACCGGGTCGGGTCGAAGGGCGATTTGGGCGAAATGTCTCGGCGTCTCGCGTACGCGAGGCGACCCAGCGAGAGGTTATGCTACAGCTAATTTTTTATTACTCACCAGTTTTAATGGGTGATTAATTTAAATTAACTGTTTTGACCGTTTTATTGTGGGATTAATGGTCATTAAACAGATTGATTGTCAATCAATTGGATTGATCAGTTTTACCAAAAACTGATGGATTAATCTAATTGATATAGTCAAAACGTTTTGATATTGCGGTACGTTTTTCCTCTCTGGTTCATCTCTCAATACTGAAATTCACTGCTTTCTCTGGCGAACTGAGGTGCGAGTCGAAGTGATCTACATCGCTGCTGTAACGTAGAGGATCAGAGCTGTTTTATCCTGGAAGGATCATCGCCGGATCCCAATACAGCGTAAGTGGGGGCGATTATTTCTTCAAGAGCAGTCAGGCCTTCTTCGCAAGACCTGGCGACTCAGCTGCGTTCGTGTATTACCTGTTCCATCGTGAACAGAGGTATGAACTGTTCCTTCTTTTCTTTCGTAAAGTATCTAATTTCAGTGTTATTTGCCTTCATAATTTGTTTTCTCTATCTTCTTGGTCATGTTCTGTTAATCAAATTTTCCCTACTAAAATCATTATTTTTAGTGTGTTTCACCAACAGGATGAATGTTTGGTGGATAATCCATCGTTACAATGATTGCTTGGGGTAAATGTTTTTGGGACAATGGCTAGTGGGAGTGGCAATGGTTGCTGATGCTGCGCCAAGTTGAGCACCGGCTGTGGCTGGTTTTCTTATTTCGGCTGCTGCGATCCATTTTTATTTTCAAGGACTGTCATCCGAGTTTCAAGATCCATGAACCTGACCTCCAAATTCGTGAACCTGGCCCCAAGGTGTTCGAACTTGGCCATCATCTTCTCCGTCAATTGTTGGATTAAATCGTCCACGTTCGTTATAATTTCACCAGTTGATTGTGGTGAAACTCAATGAAAGCACCAATTTGTTAGGGTTTACTTAACGTGATAGTAATTCTAGACACTATCACGTCTCCACACACACGAACACTATGTTTTTTAACTCAAAACACACTGATTTTCTTCTTTGATTGATTGGTCATAAAATAATGAAACTACATATGTTTAAATAGAAATACTAACCCTAGATAGTTGACCTAACCGGCTCGGCCCGATCTACTAACTAATTAAATAAATAACTTATTAAACTAACTAAATAATTAAACTAACTAATAAATAATAAATTAAATATATAAATACTAACTAATCTAATAAATATAATATTAATTATATGGTTGACCCGGATCATACCGTCGACCCGTATCAGTAATGCACACATGCTTCATTGCTAAACCAACATGCTAAGTTTCCAAAACTACTAATTTCAAAATGATTTGTTTTTAGAATACAAATGTGGAAGCGAGATACCACTTTTAGGAATCAAGAAGAACAAAGACGAAGAGAAACACGAGAATTAACGTGGTTCACTAGTTTTGAGGCTAGCTACATCCACGGCCAAAAAGAATCAATTTATTGATGAGGACCCAATTACAATCAACCACACAATATTTGTCTTGACCCTAGGTCTTTATATATGCCTAGGATATTGACTTGTAGCCCAAGAAAAGGAGAAAGCATTCCAAAATTGAACAAGGAAACAACAAAATCGCCCCAGACCCATTGTCTTCGCAGGAAGACTCTTCGCACGAAGACCCGTGCTCTTCGCACGAACAACAACAGAAAACCCCAATTTTGGCTTTGTTCTTGATTCCTTGCTTCGCCAATTGCTTTGCCGCTTCGTCCAAGTGTTGTCTAAGGGCTTGAATCACCAAAAAAAACTAACAAATCTCCACCTTGATTAAAGTACCCTAGCAACCAATCAAAAGCTCTCATCACTCCAATTGCGGATGCGCCTCCCAATCAAGAACGCCTCCACCCAATTCACCAAATTGTTTCTCCGACTGTCATCCGTCCTTTTAACGAATATGCCAATTATAGATGCACCTCCGAAAATCAAATTCAAAGTGCTTCACTCAAATCGAAACGATCAACCAATCAACCAATCGAATGTATTCTCAAAATTATGGTGTTGGAATACATTACAAGTGCGTCTTTGCGTCTCAACAAACGCATAAACTTGCGTGTCTCAATCAACACACCCTAATGCACCATGACACAATGCATCTCCCCAACATCATTACAATGACACGTAATGATGAAAAGTGCCTATCAATCGAGTCATGCCAATAGCGCTACCAAAGTACTGCACCATTGCGCAAATCGAGACACGCTTAATAACGCGTCAACAATCAATGCGTGCACAATAACACGCCACCAATCAATACCTGCCCAATAACATGCATCCAATCAATGTGCGCCCAAAAAACTCGCGCCACCAATCGCGTCCCAAGACACGTCAATTGCTCCACGCCAAGAGCCGAATCCGCCAGCTGATTCGAGTCGTCTCCACCTTGGCTTGAATCCTCCTAGCGGCTAGAACAAGATCGCTCCATGCCGATGCTCGAACTCTTACAAGTTCTTGCAACGGATGAGCACGATTGAGATCGACCCGCCCAGTGCTCCACACCGGAAGCCCTTGCGCCAGAACGCCAATTGCACGTGAACCTCCAGATTCGCGCTGGAATGCTTGACTGATGCTTCATGACACAGAACCCGATAACTCCCCCAATAAGGAACCCGATAGCTCCCACAATAAGGAAACCGATAGTTCCACCAACAAGGTGTATCAACAATACTATGCTCATCAAAATAATAAATATTCATCCTAAACGAATTCGCCATCACTCGTCACGAAACCCTAACCCAAGAACAAGGTTCTGATACCACTTGTTAGAATACGAATGCGGAAGCGAGATACCACTTGTTAGGAATCAAGAAGAGTAATAAGACGAAGAACAAATACGAAGAACACCACGAGAATTAACGTGGTTCACTAGCTTTGAGGCTAGCTACATCCACGGTCAAAACGAACAAATTTATTGATGAGAACCCAATTACAATAAACCACACAATGTTAGTCTCGACCCTAGGTCTTTATATAGTCTTGGGATAGTGACTTGTAGCAAAGAAATGGATAAAGCATTCCAAAATTGAACAAGGACACAACGAAACCGTCCCAGACCCAGTGTCTTCGTGAAGACAATTGTCTTCGTACGAAGACTCTTCGCACGAAGACCTGTGGTCTTCGCACGAAGACCCGTTCTCTTCGCACGAAGACCCGTGCTCTTCGCACGAACAACAACAGAAATCCCAATTTCGACTTCGTTCTTGATTCCTTGCTTTGCCAATTGCTTCACCGCTTCGTCCAAGTGTTGTCTTAGGCTTGAATCACCAAAAAACCTCGCAGTACTGAAATAAAACATATATATTTTACTCTCTTCATACCATTGTAACCGTGACTAACAAGTTAAAGAGCACTGACTACGATACACCACATGTTTGATGGATATACATAAGTTGTCATTTAACAATCTTAGCACTGTTATAATCGGCGTTATTAATCCAAACTCATGGAATTATAATCTTTATGTCAATTTTACATATATGCAAAACCGCAACCATATTCTTCAAAACAACTGCACAGTAATTCGAATATGCATGTTCTTCAAACAGGTCCTTTGAAACAAATTGTATTTGCTCATACAAGAGTTTACCAACCACAACAACAACAACAACAACAAAACTAAGGTTGGGCAGGTGGCGGCTTTTTGGAGGAAAATAATTAAGAACCACGGCGTTGCCCATTTTAAACGGCAGGTGATCATATGAGATTTCATTTTCTGCCCATATTCGATCCCCATACATCTTCACCTTACCACCCTTTTCCACAGTTCGCTTTGCCACACCACATTGATTAACTTCATGGCTAATGATGCCACATACTTTGCAGATAAATGGGACATTTTCATGAAAGTTCGTCTGTGAAGGATGTAATACAACTCATGAAATGAAATTCACATTAATGTTATTGTGTAAAAAAGTTCACTAAGAATTCCAAAGTTACTCACAGTAGTGAAATATAGGGTAAGAGACACTTTCACCCCCTCAAGTACGATGCAAAGACAGTTTCACCCCTACGTGTTTGTGGAATTACACTTTCATTTTTTTTTTCCAAACTTCAGGAGACTTACACTCATGACTGTGTCATATCATACTCTAAGAGAGCAAATTTGTCATCGAAACTACTATAGTGACAGACAACATCCCTTAAATTAACCATGCCACAATTGAACAGTGTACATACTTTAAATCTGATAGGAAAAGGTGTGAAAATGACATTTCCCAAACCAGAACGGGTGTTGCGTCAAACTTGAGGGGGTCAAAGGGTCTGTCGCGCTATATTTTTCTCATTTAACTTTTTTATCGCAAACAAGTTGATCGAAGAGTCCAAGCTGGTACAAATACTATATACATAATTACATAGCACACTATATTTATTTATTTATTTTGAGAAACGGTGATTATATAAAAACTTCAAGGAGGGGAACTGGAAATTACATAAGCTAGAAGAGTAGGAATAAGCCAATCTGGAGAAAATTAAAAGCTATCGCCATATTACCTTCCCCTTTGACGAAAGAAAATTAAAAGCTATCGACACTGTTCAAAATGATCTCTATCTCTCTCAGGAGATTGCTTTTCAATTTAAGGTTTCTATAAATAGTTGATAAATGCCATGACAATAGATTGGCTGTAAAACGAAATAAAATCTTATGTCTACTTAACTCAACATTGACTAGATGATTTAACAGGCAAAACAAAGAAATAATTTGTTAATTTTCCCATAACGTTGTGTAATTTTCAAGCATTATGAAGCTTAACAAGTTCCAAAATCAAATTGTGTTGAAAAGTCAAATATGACACTTCTATTTATTTAGGGTGTGTCTAGTGTAAGTTCTGGGGGGTGGGGTGCATATAAAATAGTTATGGTCCCCGCACTAAAAGACAAAAAAACACGGAATTTGATGGGAAGTGACCTGTTCTAGCAGGTCACAACCCCCAGTGGATAAAAAACGCTGAATCGGATAAAAATGTAAAGAAATGGATTCATAAATTATCAAAAGTTCACAACATCGGATAAACACGCATAGAACCAGATAACACACTAAAACATCAAACAGAAAGGACCAAATAACGGATAAAAATGTCAAGGTACTTAATAAAATATGCAAGCATTTAATATAATCCTTGAATATTCAAACCTTGTCATCCGCAACACCCCCAAAAGAGTATTGGTCACTCATTCCCTCAGACCAGTTGTATTTGACGTTGGAAATCATCGTTTGTTATGTTGATTGAGATAGGGATTGCGATTGGCCGACATCTTGATTGGAAATACCAACTGGAGTATTCGGGCATGTAGTTCGAGTGTGTTCATATTCATGACATCTCACACACTTCTTTCGAACACTTTTGAAGTTCCCTTTTGGATTTTGTATCCCCATTGGATGGAGGCCTTACGTGAGCATACTCTTGCTAGTTGACATTAACCACAAGCTCTTCATTTTCTTGCTTCAAAATAATGTTCTTCATATCATCAAGTCAACATGTTCTCGCCAATAGTCATAAGTCTCTTGTTATGTTCCACCCAAGTCACTAATCAACTTCATTTTTACCTTCATGCAATCCCAACTAAATGCATGGGATTTTGGATCGTCACACCGTCTTTTTTTTTCGGGTCCTTCATGGCTGGATCATTCATGTAGAAGTCACTATATGTCTTTTGTCATCGTTTCGATAACAACATTTTCAGAATGAATTGAACTCTTTTATGGAAGAGCACAAAAATAATGTAGCCACAAACCATTAGTGATGACTCAAAACTCAAGCAGAAACAATAGAGCATGCTATTATCTCGTTGGCAAAGAATGTTGTGATGACAGAACAAACTCAGATATTTCGTTTGACAATTCAGATAGAAACTTTAAATGCTGAAAAAAAAATAACCTAGTACAGGAAAGAACTGCTCTGTAAACAAATGACATTAGATATTTCAATTGCAGTTCTGGAAAGAAACCTAAAATAAGAAGATAAAATTTTAAAGCGACAATAACAGATAGTGTATTGTATGAACTTATTAGAGATGCCATTTTCTTCTCTCTTGTGACATAGATTGCATCCATTTCATATTCAGGTAGCTGTTAAATGTCAATAGATTTGTAGTATTTTACCTTCATTGCTTGCTCCTTGAACTTTTCATACACGATCCTAGTGTAGAACATAGCTGCATACAAAAATTCTTAACTTTATTTTTTACGGCTCAAGGACTAATAATGAGCATAAACAGGCAAACTTTGATGTTATACCACCAAAAATTAACAACAGAAATATAGTTAACATTAATTTACTGCAGACAAATGTTTAGACACTTTGGATAGTATTCAAGAACTTTCAAATAAAATATTAAACAGTCCAGAGAGTACATTTGACATAGTTTTATATCATGTTGTCATTCTCGTTCAAAATAAAATTTAAATATGTATGTGTGATATATTTTTGTCAATAAACATCTTTACGAAGATGTTCTCAATTTAACAATCCCACAAAAATGTAAGACTTATTATACATTGTAATACAAACATGAATCTTCCATACATGCAATACAAGACATTATAATGCAAGTATGAATCTTCTATATATATGACAAGTGAATACCATCTGCAATGTACTTATGATCGCTATGGGTCAATGACCATCCGTATGAAGATCTGCTCACCTAATACTCCAATCACCACTTAAGAATGATTGTCCATTATAATACAATGATAAAAGTTACATACATATACTATACAACACATTGTAATTCAAGCATGGAAGCGGATACAATAATAGTTAAGTGTGAAGAAATGTGGTCAATGGATCTTTCCCATAATATACAAGTGTGATAGTACCATAGGCAAGTGGATGTCATAACCACGTATCTACTATATCAATCCTACAATATATAGTCAGTTTCAATGGAATAATACAAGTGGATACTACCAATTCAAAGTGTGGTACCTTATGTTCAATGATATTTTATATGAAATTATCATCAATTGTAGCCCAGTGAACCACATAAGTATGATTGTCCACTATAAGAGTGAAGGTGACCGGCAATATTGTGTTACCTATCTCCCAGAACAATATGTTTCAATTTGAATGATTGTGAAATTAATGTGTTTCGTCACATCTTCTCATCTAATGTATTAAACTACATGTCCAAGTTTTGTACTCTGTATTTTATTTTAATATTTCACAAAATATTTAGACATTAAATGTTTATAAATATGTAGATACATGTATTATACCCCAAATACCCCCAAAGTTAAACTATGAGTCAAATGTAAAGGAGAAACAACCATGTTCACATAGGTTAAAGGCAGATAATATTCTTGAGCCTTTGGTTATCATGCAAGAGAAAACAGATAACTGTGTAAATATTATTGAGAATCTCTAAACTTTATAATTTTAATATGAAATATTATACTTATTCCGATGTTGGAGAAGCTCATTTTTTTCTAAAATATGATACAAACTGTACAACTTCAACAATGTAAACTCATGTTAACTACATATTTTACACGATATGTTTGTCATAAACAAGTCAAATTCATTCAATCCCAACGAAGCTCAATCTTAAACCATAAACCTGACTAGTAATATGGTCTGTTTTGAAACTAACTAGTGAAATGTAAAGCACCTGATCTGTAAACCATAATAGGATAAAACCCTAGAGCACATAAACTCTAACCCTATCTAGATAAAAACTTGAAGCACCTAAACCCTTTTCGATAAAATCCTAAAGCACCGAGGTAAGGTTTACAACATTCTTGAGTGGTTTCAACCAGCATTACACATTGTTCGGTCTATTATGTTTATGCCATGTATAATCTGCTTATGTATTCTATCCGTTTATTTATGTGAGTGTAGGTCGCACCCAACAAGCCTCTAGAGGTGGGTAGTTTATTTGGGATGGATGCCAACTCCTAAAGATGAGGGAACGAATACCTCTTGCTTGAACTAAATACCTTACTTATATGGCGTAGTATCGGTTCCATTTAGCACTTCTTGCTTTATATAATACCATACTTGATTATGAAAATACTATGCCAGAGGCAGGGAAGTTCCACCTAGGAATCTTATAGGTGAATTCTTTTACTTAGTTCTTACCTGTGCTTACGACATTATTGCTTTCTTAAGTCTCCAGTTCAAGTATCTTCAACTCTAATATGGTCTGATCATGCATCACCCAAGGTTACAGCTTCTCTACCCATCAGGCATACTCATGGATCACCTAAAATGGCAGCTTCTCCCCTGGAAAAAAAACAATGTCAGTCCAATGACATTCCAAGACAAGTTAACAAAGTAATGTTTGCACTTATGTTTCATTCTTTCTTATTTAAGTTTCTATCAATATGTCCAGCAATATCTTATGCTTTGTCCAGCTATGATTGTGGAGCATTTGTGTGCTTTTACATGGCACATCTGAGAGAGCTGATCCCCCCCCCAACTTGAAAGAAAGATAAAGATCAATGAAGATTTCATTAGGATATGGGTTGCCAATTTCATTGGCCGTTCCACGTACAACGACCCGAGGGAAGTCTTTTTGAAGATATGAACAGCTTCAAAGCTCAGGGAAACAATGAGGAGATTTTCGTCAAGAAGATACCTACGGTCTTTTCAGCTTATGAGGGTCATTATCTTTTAGCAGGGCGGTCCATTATGATCTCTCCGTGGTTTTTTATTTTGTTTTTTAAATAATTGACTGGTTTCTGTTGGATAATGTCGGTGGTGAATGTTATTGTTCTTGTAATGTTGAATGTGGTTTCAAAAAAAAATAACTTGTATGATTTTTGTTCAGATGTTTGACAATATCCTGCCTGTTTATAATTACTGTTTATTAACTTTATACTTTTATCTGTTATTTTGTCATGTCAGTTTATCACTCATAACCACATTCATTGCTTCCTTCCCTGTGTTGCTCAGTTCAGAATTGCTCTTTGGTTTCAGAGTAGTTAAACCTGTCATTGTGGACAATTTACTCCCTATATATGTCCTACCACCAACCACCCATTCACTTCTTCTACTTATAGTAGATAGTGCTTTCTGAGCTGACAGATCTTGGCCACGTGGCAACCATCCAGCACACCATATTGTGCTCCACACACACTGGATCACCTGCCGAGCTGATCCATGTGGGGGCTGCGAGACAGAGCCCTCGCATACCACTGCACGGGACTTGTAGGGACTTAGTGGTTTGGAGGCTAGAGTAAGCCCTGTCGCGTGCGAGCCAAGCCCGCACGCGACCTTTAGTAACTGTTTTGAGAGATTTATGGCACGAGCTCCATAAACCCGGTCAATCCGGTCAAACCCGGTCAATCTCGTAACGGTTCCGGTATTCGCGCACCACGTGCTGTAACGGTTCCTATATACTCGGACGAACGTGCCGTTATGGTTAAGCTAATTAAGCCGCCATTAATGGGCGCATTAACCACACTACAACGGTCATGTTCTCCAGTATATATATATCGTTAACCTTTCCATACAAAGGAGAACACACTGGCCATACGCGGAAGCTCTGCCAAACCCCTGTCTCTCTCTCAGACATTGCTACTGACTTACTCTCTCCCTACACACAACCCCACTCTTCCTGTGCGATCCTTGATCCACTACATACGGTGTACACGGAGGTCTCCCCGCCGGAATCTCTTGTGCACATTTTGGTGAACCCGACGTGAACTTACCAACAAAAGCAACCATGTCTCAGGAGGATGATGTCAGCAACAGATCGCCCTCTACCGAAGCTCCCTCGGGAGACGAGACCCGCCGTACTCCTACGACTCCCGGCGGGACACCAACGCTAGAGTCTTTGGACGCCACTGTCCAGAGTCAGGCGAAAGCTCTCAAGGCTCAGTCTGCGCAGTTAGAACGGATCTTGGCCGTTCTGGGCACCCTTGCGCCAAACCCTTCATCAGCCACCGCTATCCCTCAAGGAGGAGGAGCCCCTACCGCTCCAGGATTGGGAGTGTCAACCGCACCTCCCAACCCTAATCTGCAGACTCCACCGTCGACTATGCAGCTGCCTTCGGTTCAGGGGTCGACGGCTCAGATGCTGCCTCTTGCTGCTCACACTCCTCAGCCCTCGGCTTTGGCGTCTAACCCAACTCTGCAGTACCCCTTGCCTCCCCCAACGGCGATCTGGGGGAATACGGGTAGTCAGTACACTCCCAATCCTCCGACGGCGTATGTGTCGCCCCCGCCTGCGACAACCCCTCCACCAACTACCGAGGGGAGCATTCCAGAATACATGACGTCTCTGCAAAAGCGCGTGGACACTATTCTGGCTCATCAGTCATTCGCGGATACCATTATCCCGAAGTTGGACAACGATCCACCCATTCCACGAGAGATCTATCTCATGCCTAACCCGGCGGGGTACAAGGCTCCCAAATGGGATAAGTTCGAGGATGTCAACGGAAACGCTCATGAGCACGTCATGCGTTTCATTGATGTCATGGGTCCGTACGGAGCTGATCCCAAACTGCTGATGCGAGAGTTCCCAAAATCTCTAGGGAACGTAGCATACAAATGGTACCGGACATTGGAAGCCGGATCCGTGAAGACTTGGGACGACATGGTCCAGAAGTTCTATACCAAGTTCTTCCAGATGGAAGAAAAGGTGACGATGATCCATCTCTCGCGGATGTATCAGAAGCGCGAGGAGGACGGAATCACTTTCATCAAGAAATTCAGGGCGAAATCCTTGGAGTGCAAAGATCCGATGCCCGAAAGCCGGCTCGTAGAGATATGCCTGCAGTGCATGCGAGATGAATACAAAGGTATGCTAATCAATTTTCAAACACCTACGTTTTCAAAGCTAATCGAATGCACGAAGAATATCGAGCCTATAGTCGAGAGACAGAAAAAGAAGAGCGCTCCGGAGCGACCTTCGAGCGGCGCTACTTACAAGATCGGAAGATTTAGTTACAAGAGGGGACGCGAAGCTGAGGTCAATACAGTTTCACCCCAGAAGCAAGCGAAGGTTGCGAACTTCGATGCACCTCCTCTGCCATGCTCAGTGGAGGAAGCAAGCGACCTCTGCAGACAGTGGCGCAAGGACGGCGTCCTGCCACCGCTCGAGAAGGCACCCTCCAAAGAGATGGTGAGGGACCCTAAGTGGTGCGAGTACCATGGCAAGGTCATGCACCCCACAGCGGAATGTAAAAAGCTCAGGTTCGCATTCGACCAGAAGATGAAGAACGGCGAGCTAATCGTCAGCGACCACAGGAAGGACGTGCGCAACAACCCGCTTCCGGCTCATACGGAGCAAGGCTAGAAAGGCAAAGAGGTCGCCATGATCTCGATAGTAGACTTGGAAGAAGTCGCAGAGGATGGTCTACCCATCGTTGCCGAGGTCCATGAAGACGAAGACTACAGCATGGACACAGAGGATGAACGTGCCGACCGCATGAAAGGGTCGCATGGCTTCAGTAGATTCTTCGACGAGATGAACTTCTCTGAGAAGTGCCGGACAGCTATGACGAAAGCGATCTTAAGGATAGCGGAGGACTACGAGGAGGACCTCGTAGTCTCCAACGGGAAGGTCATTAGGGCGTCTTGCTCTACAGAAAAGATTATGACCTTTTCCGCCAGCGACAAGAAGACGGATGCGAGCCACCAGAGGCCTCTGTACGTGACCGCCATCATCAATGGCGTCGAGTTCAAACGAGCGTTCGTCGACGGAGGAGCAGCGGTCAACGTCGTTTCGCTCCACACACTGAAGCTAGCAGGGATCCCCGAGCACAAGATCGTCAGGCGTCCATCTCCGCTGATGGGGTTCGGAAGCGACTCTAGAATGACGATCGGATGGATCCGCCTGGGCATTCAGATTGGCAAAATCAAGTGCTCAGCAAAGTTCTATGTCATAGACGCGAACACCACATACCACATGATTATAGGTCGAGCCTGGATTCATCGGTTCGACGCAGTTCCTTCAACGACTCACCAGGTTATGAAAGCTATCTGGAACGACAGAATAGTCGAGATACCGGCTTCGACGAACCCATTCAATTTGGACGAAGCACATCTCAGCGAGGCGGTATGGTTCACTGAGATGGCGGACGAGCAAACACCCGGACCATTAAACCCTACTCCTTTGCCTCTCTGGGAGGACATCAAGGACCAGTCGCCTGCGGGCGTAATGGTGACAAGGGAAGATGCCAAAGAAAAGCCGCCTACACGCGAAGAGGCGCCGCGTATCGCATATCATCGAAAGAATGTGTATACTCTGAAGAAATCGCAAAGCACGACCCCGAAGGCAAGGAGATAGAGAGCTTCTACGCCAATGGGAAGAAATGCTATCGCATATGAAGGTGCGCGGGGATGTCCTCACACGGGCATGAGGATATCCCTGGGCAAATCAATCAAATCGAGCAAATTGCGCTGATGGAAGAGCCAACACAGGGCGCTCCAGACGAAAAACACAAAGAAGCACCTGAATGCATGGAAGACAGGCCCAGACCACAAAAACAAGAGCTAAAGGAAGTGTTCCTCAGCCCGAACGAGGAAAAGAAAAGGCCAGTCTTTCTAAGTGCGGACCTCACAAGCGAAGAGGATCAAGGGCTGCTACAACTCCTAACTGAATACAAGGACGTGTTAGCATGGGAGTATGATGAGATGCCGGGTCTGGACACAAGCATCACCATGCACCGTTTAGACATCATCCCCGGGTCTAAACCAGTAAAGCAGAGTACAAGGAGCTTCAGGCCGGAGCTCAACGTGAAAATCAAGCAGGAGATTGTCAAGCTCCTGGATGCTAAATTCATAGAGCCAAATCATCATCCCACGTGGCTGGCCAACATCGTGCCAGTAGTGAAAAAGAACGGACAGCTCCGCATCTGCGTGGACTTCCGAGATCTCAATCGCTTCTGCCCCAAGGACGATTTCCCACTGCCCAACATCGATTTGCTTATCGATTCAACAGCGGGCCATCGCATGTTCAGTTTCATGGACGGCTTTAGCGGGTACAATCAGATCAAGATGGATCCCGAAGACGCGCGGAAAACTGCATTCATCACTCCGGTGGGGGTGTTCAATTACACAGTGATGCCATTCGGTCTCAAAAATGCAGGTGCAACCTATCAGCGGGCCATGATGGCTCTGTTTCACGACATGATGCATAAAGAAGTGGAATTCTATGTGGATGACCTGGTTGTCAAATCCAAGCACGAAGCAGACCACCTCGCAGATCTACGAAAGGTGTTCAATAGATGTCGAAGCTTTCAGCTGAAGATGAATCCCATGAAATGCGCATTCGGGGTAACCTCGGGGAAGTTCTTGGGATGCGTAGTTCATCGCCAAGGAATCGAGCCTGACCCTGCGAAAGTATCAGCTATCACCGGCATGACGCCACCCCATAACCAGAGTACCTTGAAAACATTCTTGGGAAAGCTATCCTATCTGCGAAGATTCATCCCAGCGATCGCAGAAATCACCTGCTGTTTTAGTGCTCTCCTGAAGAAGGACGCCACGTACAACTGGGCTCCGGAGCACGAGGCCGCATTCGAAAAGCTGAAGGACTTACTAACGTCCTCAAAAATAATGATCGCACCTCAACTGGGATCACCGCTTCTGCTATATCTGACATCAACAAGGAGATCTATAGGAGCGCTCTTGGCTCAGGAGTATGAAGGTCAAGAGAGGCCTATCTACTATATCTCTCGCATCGTGCAGCCTGCTGAATCAAGGTACACAGACATCGAACGTCATTGCCTTGCTTTATTTTTTGTGATAGAGAAGTTAAAACACTATTTTGCATCACACAAAGTAGTAGTGGTTACCAAGAGCGATCCCATACGATATCTGCTAACCCACACTACTCCTGGAGGGAGACTAGCGAAATGGTACATGACCATTTCTCAATATGATATCACGTGCGTGAGACCGCGAGCGATCAAGTCGCAGGCGGTAGCGGATCTGTTGGCACAGTTCCCCGACAACAGCCATGAACCCGTGATCGAAGAAGAACTCGAAGGCCCTGAAATCTACGCAATTGACGTGCCCTATTGGACCCTCCACTTCGACGGTTCGTCAACCAGGAAAGGCGGAGGCATTGGGATAGTCTTGACAAGGCCAGACGGGGAAATCATACAGATGTCCGCAAAGCTCAACTTCGCAGTCACAAACAACGAAGCGGAATATGAGGCTCTCATCGCAGGGCTTCGTGCGGCGAAAGCTTTGGAAGTAAGCAACTTAACGGTCATGGGAGATTCCAAGCTGATTGTTAAGCAAGCCTCGGGCGAGTATGGTTTGAAGGAGATCAACCTCCTGTCTTACCGCACCCTAGTACAAAAGCTGATGCAGCAATTCTGCGATGTGAAGTACGAGCACAGGCCCCGAGCAGACAACAGGCATGCGAACGCTCTAGCAACCTTGGGATCTAAGGTCAGCCTTGACAAGTGTCCTGCAAAGATATCGATTGAAGTACGAACATCGTCGGCACTGACAGAAGATGCGTGCGACGACGAGCACATAGATGACACAGACTGGAGGAAAGCAATCCTACAAGCTATTGCGGAAGGCACAAGCAGTGAAAGCTGGGCACTCACAAAAGGGTACAGCATGCATGACAACACCCTTTACTACAAAGGTCCTGGCGGAATACTCATGCGATGCGTCTCCGAACGAGAGGGACAACGGTTGTTAGAAAAGATTCACCAACACGCTTGTGGAGAAAGCGAGTTGTCAATCTACCGGAAGGCTCAGAGATATGGCATTCATTGGCCGGACATGTCAACAGCCGCGGCCCTGATACAAGGGAAGTGCGGGAGTTGCGCACTAATCAAAGATTCTCTACTCATCGCTCTAACTGACGATGACACAGATTGGAGGAAGCCGCTCTTCGATTATCTCACTCGGGGCACCCTGCCCGAATCAAGAAAAGAGGCCGAGAAATTGAAAAGGAAGGCAGCTCGATACGTAGTACAAGAAAACCTGCTTTGGCGAAGAGGTCACGAAGGCAACTTGCTGCGGTGTCTAGACGGCAGAGAAGCACAAGAAGTCATGGACCTTTCCCATCAGGTAGAGCATCAAGGAGGTGCGAAATTATGCAGACAGCTCCTCTCAATCGGGTATTTCTGGCCCACGATGGAAGTTGATTGCCGCACCAAAGTACGACGCTGTCAGGAGTGCCAATTCAAGGGGAACCTAGTGCATGCTCCCGCCGTAGATCTACATGCATTAGGGACGCCATGGCCATTCCACACATGGGCTCTGGATTTCATCGGTCCCATCCGGCCAACTTCGCACGGGAATCATTTTATTCTCACTGCAACCGAGCTGTTCACCAAGTGGGTGGAGGCGATACCACTGAAAACGGCAAATGCGCTAGCTGTGGTCAACTTCATTCAGGAAAACATCGTATGCAGGTTCGGAATTCCAAATACCATTCTTTCATATAACGGTACTCCCTTCGTTAATCGCCAGGTAGCTGCGAAGTTAGCGGAGTACAATATCAGGCAGATATGTTCTACCCCTTATTACCCAAAGGGGAACGGGCAAGATGAAGCAACCAACAAAACGCTGTTAAGGATTCTAAGCAAGATGGTCGCAGATGACCACAAGAAGTGGGCTGACTCTCTAAGCATAGCTCTGTGGGCTTACCGAACTTCTCCAAGGACACCCACGGGGGCCTCACCGTTCCTGCTGTGCTATGGAGCCGAGGCTGTAGTACCTGCGGAGGTTAAAGTCAATTCAGCAAGGCTGGCCTTCCATGCGCTCTATGAAAATCAACGCGATCATGACTTGATTCTGCTGGAGGAAAAGCGAGAACAAGCCAAAAGGACCAACAAGCGGTACCAGGAAAGAATCGCTCGCGCCTACAATAAGACGGTCCAGCGAAGAGATTTCGCAGTCGGAGACTTGGTCTTGCGCGCATCTGACCACTGTATGCGAGAAGCAACTCACCCGAAGTTCGCAGCCAATTGGGATGGACCCTTCGAAGTCACAGAGGTCTTCGACAGCGGCTACTGCAGCATGCGAAGGTTGCACGGCACAACCTCGACTCCGAGTTCAGTCAACATGCGCTGGATTAAGAAGTACTATCCCTGACTTCTCTCATTTCATGCGTTTTATTATAACGTTGCTTAATGTCTCATGTGGCTACGATTTACACAATCTCCTCTCCCATATGAGAGGATTGTAATCCCATCTCTCCCATATGAGAGCATTATAATAAGAAAATTCTCCCAAATGAGAAACTTCATATTTCTGCGTGTCAATTTTACTTTATTTCAGTTTATTATAACTGTTAACGGCGAGTTGCTCGCCACAATAGCAATCCACATATGCGATCTTAATTGATCATCTAAGCCTATCTGTCACGATAGCAGCCTATGCAAATGCGATCTTAATTGATCATCTAAGCCTATCTGTCACGATAGCAGCCTATGCAAATGCGATCTTAATTGATCATCTAAGCCTATCTGTCACGATAGCAGCCTATGCAAATGCGATCTTAATTGATCATCTAAGCCTATCTGTCACGATAGCAGCCTATGCAAATGCGATCTTAATTGATCATCTAAGCCTATCTGTCGCGATAGCAGCCTATGCAAATGCGATCTTAATTGATCATAAAAGCCTATCTATTACAATAGCAGCACGATCTTAATTGATCATCTAAGCCTATCTGCTACGATAGCAACACACACAAATGCGATCTTAATTGGTCTTTCAAGCCTATCTGTTATGATAGCAACTTGCGCAAAATGATCTTATTGGATCTTCTAAAAGTCTATCTGTTGCGATAGCAGCTTATGCGAGAAATGATCTCAATTTGATTTTCTAATAAAGCCTATCTGCCATGATAGCAATTCGCACCATAACGATCTTAATTGATCTACTAAAGACTATCTGCTACGATAGCAATATTGTAAAAGTGATCTTAAATGATCCACAACGGCCAATCACAAGCCCATCTACCAGGATGGCACAGCTGCGAAAATATGATCTCGAACGATCTAGTGAAACATCCGCGAATTCATATAGCAGATCGCAAATGCGAAACCATTACATGTCATTATGCAAGGCGAAATATGCCGAAACGCATGCGAAGTTGTATTTTGTTGTAACAGACAGCAGATAATACAAAAACTATTTGTCATTATGAATCGAAAAGACTTGCAATTTATCTGTCTAGATAACAGCTTACAAGCGAAAAAGCTCGAATCTAACTACGCAGCCAACATGGCTTACAATACATTCGAAAAGTAGCTGATAAGCCAGCAGAGACACAATACGGGAATCCTGACTGAAAAGGATGAACCCACCGGTCCTAACACCGGCAATACAATACGCAGATCTGCGGCCAAAGATCTATAGCAAAAGGGATGCTGCCGCGAAGAGATCAGCTTGTCATTCGCTACGTCCCTAACAGTGAGACCCGGGAAACGATACGCCCAAGACCCCAAGGGGTGACAAAAGCCTCTGTCTGATCAAGATAGGCACCGGAGCAGCTTCCTGTTTCGATATATGCTACTCTGCAAAACAGGCGAAGCAGTCATTCCTCTGGTGATGGACTCCTTGTCACGATAGACAAGGGCATTGACGAGCCTCCTGAGTTCAAGAACGAAGAGGCAAGAAATCCTCCTTTAGGGATGCTGGAGGAGAATTTCGCCGGTCATTACGAGACGGTAGCACGGTCACTTCGGCGCTGCACCTCGCCACGAGGCGTCCGGAAACATGACCTGCACACATAATACACGAAGAAATTTCTTCGAACACACATGAGATATTATCTACATCTTCTTTGTGATGGTTATAAAGAGCAATATCCCTCATAAAGTGGATCTTGGAAACTATTTCTATGGCACAAAGCGCAAACTCGGGATTCAAAACTTGAAGTTGCCATGAATCAACGAAAAACAAGCGTTGAAGCCAGCAGTCGTAAGGACTCACGGCAAAGCACATCTTTTGGGATGAAAAACCCAAATAGCAAAGACGGGGTTTATATAGACCCTGTGGAGGCTCTTCAGTTGCCAAGGATGAGTCAGCAGAATTTGAAAAAGAGGGTAAGTTCAATCACTTATGCCTTGAAAAGCGGAAACAATCAATTACCCTACTAAAGGCTACGACGATTCAATTGCGTATCCTAATAAATGACGGATGGTCATGATTCGGATGGACTTCCCAACAAAAGCGTGCTTATCTGCCGAGAAATTAGCGCGAAAATCAAGCATAGTATCAATTGCTGATGTCATAATTGGATACGCACAGAGATATCCTATCAAATCCCGGAAAGGGCAAAACGGGCAAATTCATTGTTTGTTGTTAAAAAAAAAGGGGGGAGAAACCCTAGCAACATTACATTAATGTTTCAAACATTACATTAATGTTTCAGCTATTTCCTTGCTATTCTTCAAAACTCGAAAAGTCAAAGCAAATTCTTGATCAAGGAGTCTTGGGGCTCGAACTGGTGGCTCAGCTTCTCTACCTGTTCCACTTCTTGCCTCAGTAGCTCGCACCTGGCATTCATCTCATGATAGAGCTTCAGAGCTTCATCAACCTTTTGCTTCTGCTGCTCCACCTTCTGCTTCTCAGCTGCGAGATTCTGGTGGCCGAGTTTCAAAGTTACGGCTGCACGAATCAGCGTGACTCTGTCCTTGAGAAATTTGAAACCCAGTCTGCCCTGGACTTTGGTCAGGAGATTTTGGCACATGCCGCATAGCAATTCAGCACTCTGAACAGAAATGGTCGCGGGCGTAGCCGCAGACAGCTGCTCCAATATCCAAATGGCTTCAGTAAGGAACAGCCTCCTGTCAAAGGGCCCGATCTCCTGAGATCTCACAAACGATCGGGAGTAGGTGAGGCGCATTCGAACCACCCAGTCTACATCGGTTTGCTTCAAACCTGAAGTGATATCAAAGATAAGTTACGATGTCAAACTCGCAAGTGAGTAATGCGAGATGCGAACAGTAAAACACTACTTACCAGTTCCTTCCAGAATCTCATGAATAGAAGGAATGCGCGCTGCCGGATTGGTTGAAGACTGTCCTCGCTCCATAGCTCTCCTATCAGCTGCGAGCTCCAACCTCTCATAGTCAGGAGGAAGAGTGTAGGCCGCACCAGCTGCGACTGCATTCCCAACCTGCGAGCCCCAAAAGCTCCACGCAGGAATAGGTGCCACCGGTTCAGTCATCGCCGGAGGCGAAGTAACAGCCGGAGTCGTTTGCTGAAGGACGCTCTCAGATGCGAAAGCATTAGCGGCACTTGCCCTTACCTCCTCGGCACAAGCATGGACATCTTCATCCATCAGCACAGCATCAGCTTCAGCATCGTCGAAAAGTTCGATGATGTCCTCGAGAGGCTCACCTGCGTGTTCAGCAGCTGCGACGGGCTTCTCGGTATGGGAGCTCGGAATCGGGACATGGGACGCAGAAGGCTGACTTCTCTGCTCCAGCTCAGGTTCCTCAGCATGGCCTGCGATATTAAATGCGATGGTATGAGGTAACTTGTGGTATAAGTTATTTCGCTATCTTTACTAAAGCTAAGAGTAAGCACCTCCACGCGAAGGTAGGATTGAGGTATCTCCCTCATACACTAAGTATGTGGAACCATGTCCTATTAGTGTCTCCTCACTAAGCAAGTCTTTAAAAGGAGTGTGACCTGGGATGCGAAGAAACCAGTCATGAGCCTGTTTCAAGCCGCTCAGGTATAGCACATGCAGATCGCTTAAATATTTACCTGAAGGTTCTCCACACTTGTTTATTAGCCAACGGCGGATGTCAGTCTTTGACAGACCATGCTTTAACGCACCCACAATAACATCCCTATAAGTTACTGCGAGATTGAAGATCTCACCTTTATCGCCGCCCGCGATTTCCTCAAAGTCCGCTTGGACTTGCTCCAGTGCTGCTGCATCCTCTTCCGGAACCGCATCTTCCTCCTCTGCCTGGGAGACCACTTCTTCGGGAAGCTCACCTTCCTCGCTAGCTGGACGCACTAAGTCGTCAACATGTTGCTCTTCGAGGCTCCGCTGTCTCACACACTCGAGCTCCTCCTCTTCTCGCTGTCTTCTTCTCTTAGCAGCTTCCGCGGCTGTCTTCCTGGACTCAGCAAGAATGTCCTCGCTTATGGGATCGTCCGGAATGCCAGAATGGGCATCTCTCTTTTGTCTCTTGGCCAAAAGGCCACCAATGGTCTCATCATCATCATCATCTGCGAAGAGATGATTGGTTTAAGAAAAGAAGTGCAAACAAGTTACGATAATGGGAAAGGAAGTGCGACGGAGGTACCTCCTGATTCTTCCTCATGCATCACAACTGTTGTTTCTTCTTCTCCATCACTTTCTCGGGGCTCCTGCCTCTCTTCCTCTTCTTCTTGATTGAATGGAACGAAAGTCTCAACTGCGAGCTCTTTCCGCACTTTGCTGGGCATGCGACCTTTGCCTTTGTCCTTGATAGAAAGGGACCTCACTGGAGGAGAAGCTGGAGCACTTCTAGGGGAAGAAATCGTAATTCCCTTTTGCCTAGGTTTCTTCACTCTCGGCGCTGCGGTCGCTGGAGGGGACGGATCATCTCCAGGAGGAGACAGAGCCGGAGCATTGTCTATCAGCGAGTCAGCAAAAGCATTCATGACTGCGCGAATTTTGGTTTCGACCTCAGGGGCCATCCTCCATGCTAGCCGGAACGACTGCCTTTGTCTTCTGGTGGCAACAATGGTGTTAGCCAATGATTTGGAACGATCACCAGATGCGAATCTCCGCACATGACACTACAGCAAACAGCACATCACAAAAAGTGTCAGCACAAGAAAATCAAGAAGCTTAACCCACATGAAGAAATTGCTTACCTCAGCGAATGCCTTGCTGTATCTGACGACATGCGTGTCGTCCTTCTTAACTGCGGCGACCTGCTCCTTCAGAATGACATCAGGACACAAATGGTTCTCGCGGTCCAACAGTGAGTAGCAACCATACTCAGACTCGCTCAGACTGCAATTGGGGCGAAACGGAAAAGAGTTTCTTTTGATCAAGGGAGCTCTACTTGGCTGCGCGGCCGACTCCGTCTCAATCCTCGTTTGCTGGGCGACCCAGTATGCGAGCCAGTTTTGAGAACAACCACCCTCGCGGGTTCCCGCAGGCTGCTCAAAGGGAAGATTGTTCATAAAGACCGTCTTGCACTCCTTTGTTAGCAAGCGCTTATAGCACCCTCTGATAATGGACTGGGGCCAGATTGATGGGGCCACCGCATCAAAACCAAACTGAGGAGAAACTCGAGTGGGGTCAACGTCCACGGTAAGCTTTTCATACCTCGGCGCAAGCTCACGAATATGTTCTGCGAGGTCAGGAAGAGAACCTCGCAGACACCAGCAAAAGAACTCGCGGTAGCGCTCATGGAAATGCGGTCTCCCTTCGAAGAGAAGCTCTTCTGAGAAGGCAATACCTTTAGAGGGGTACAACTTCGGGAACCAACGCACATTCTCAATGCGCGTGGCATAGGGCCTGGCAGTAAACTCCTTCCGTTTGTCGCATATCAAACTCCAAACGCACTTGGTGTTGCTCGCTCCAAACCACCTCGCAGCCCTTCCGCTGTTGCGCGCTTCCGTCTCGCCTGGGGGACACCACTTGTCAAGCTTGAGAGCAGTTGGAGCATAGGACGGCAATCGCTCGAAAACCCACATTGTCAAAAAGGAAATGTTGACAAAAGTCAGTACATCGAGGCGGCCACGCGACTCTTTCATGGCTAGAACCAGCTGATCAAGCCTATAGTACAGTGTGCCTAAGACCAAGTGTCCGAGTGCGACTCTCTGACCAAGGGCGAGCCTCACAGCAAGTGGCAAAACATGGTAGAAGACCCCATCATGGGGGTGACCATCAATCAGATACCTCGACAGCCAAGCACAGAGAAAAGCACAAAGGGTCAAATGATAGCCTTTACCCTCTACATAATTCTCGGCATCTGGGTTCTAACTCAGGAGCTTCTTAGTGATGCTGCTGTTCGCATAGTCTCGGAAGAAGTACTGCAACCATTTGTTCCAGGTATTCTTCGCAGACGTATCAACCAACTGCCAGTTCGGAAGGGGCTTTGTAGTGGTCCATCGAGTGGAGATTTTCTTTACCTCTGCTAGGCATTCCTCCATCTGCGTGTATAAAGCAATCTCCGCAGATGTCTTCAAAGGACTCAAAGGGTCCACTTCACCCATGGGGGAAAGCTCGTACATCATTTGCACGTCCTCGAGCGTGGGGGCAGCCTCGAACTCAGCAAAATGGAACGTGTGAGTCGCAGGCGAGTAACGGGACAGAAGGTCTAGAAGCATGGACTGATCCAGCTTCACGGCAGCACCCTTCATAGCACGGATAGCAAAATATACGCCGACTTCATCAAGAGTCGCGGCATGATGATCCAGCACGTGGTCAATCCACTCATCCATATAGTCCAATTTCTGGACAAACGCCTGGGTAGAAATCGCAGTATATGGGAAGTGCCCGTTCTCGATTCCCAATCGAACCACATCCTCGGAACCAATCAACTCGAGCAAGGCTGAGTTAACTGGGCGAGTCAGTGTCAGCAATCGCTCAACCAGGACAGGATCAGGCATCCTCTTCGCCTTTACCCTCGCATGGTAGAAATCTTTGCCGCCTAAAAAGGGGGCTTTTCGCCACAAGGCCTGCGGAAGGTCGGCTATCTCTTCATCTTCCTTGACAGGTCTGGTTCCTTTTGTCTTGGCCATTCCTGCGGAAAAGCAAGAAAAAAGGGGGGAGAAATACCACACTTCAGTTTGAATTTTGAAATTCAAGATCTATGCAAAGGAAGACGAACAGTTTCTGGTATCAATTTCAGAAATCAGGGAGTTGCTAGATCTCATATTGTTGAAGGATTAAAGCAAAAGAGGGTTCAAAGATCAAAGCCTCTTCACAAATCTCATGGGTTTACAGATTCAACGCAGTTCAAGGCAAACACTGGTATCTTAAATCAAAATTAAACGAGGCCAACCTTGTTTTCTTGAAGCTTGCTTGGATATGCACAATTGAAGAACACGATTTGCAGTTCTGAACTGATGATTGATGATCTGAATCTGCTCTCGAAGATCTCCAGGTACCATTCACTTTAAGAGAAAGAAGTGATGCTTTGCAATGATGGGGGATACAAAGTATTTATCCAAAACAATGAAGGGTTGCGTCCTTTCAGTAGTCGAATCGCAACCGTCACCGTCGTATCGCGCAATCACAGGACAAGCTGACGTCACGCCTAAAACCCTAAAGGCCAGACGGCAGGACTCTAGGGGTTTTAGGTCATAATGGCACGCACGGGGGCTGAACTTACCCATATTTGAATTGGTGCGTGGCGGCGACGCGCATGTTGGTTTCTGCGCATGGAAGTCTATACAGCTATGAGTCTTCACGCGCAGAAAGGGGGCTAATGTAGATAGTGCTTTCTGAGCTGACAGATCTTGGCCACGTGGCAACCATCCAGCACACCATATTGTGCTCCACACACACTGGATCACCAGCCGAGCTGATCCATGTGGGGGCTGCGAGACAGAGCCCTCGCATACCACTGCACGGGACTTGTAGGGAATTAGTGGTTTGGAGGCTAGAGTAAGCCCTGTCGCGTGCGAGCCAAGCCCGCACGCGACCTTTAGTAACTGTTTTGAGAGATTTATGGCACGAGCTCCATAAACCCGGTCAATCCGGTCAAACCCGGTCAATCTCGTAACGGTTCCGGTATTCGCGCACCACGTGCTGTAACGGTTCCTATATACTCGGACGAACGTGCCGTTATGGTTAAGCTAATTAAGACGCCATTAATGGGCGCATTAACCACACTACAACGGTCATGTTCTGCAGTATATATATATCGTTAACCTTTCCATACAAAGGAGAACACACTGGCCATACGCGGAAGCTCTGCCAAACCCCTGTCTCTCTCTCAGACATTGCTACTGACTTACTCTCTCCCTACACACAACCCCACTCTTCCTGTGCGATCCTTGATCCACTACATACGGTGTACACGGAGGTCTCCCCGCCGGAATCTCTTGTGCACACTTATACACCAACCCACTCTTGCACAATCAGATTTTCCATTTACACTTCATTTCCATCATTTTCTCCCCCTCCAAATATCCCCAACTTCTCATTAACACCATGTCACATACCTCCTTCAACTACGCCTCCCACCAATTCCGTCGTAACACCGAGTCTCGACCAATATATTGTAACTGTGGAAGGATACGAGGGATGAGAACAGCAAGTCCGTACACAAAGAATCCATGTAGAGATTTTTTCCGGTGCCCACTACCTCAGGGGTCTCAATACGGCTACTTCGTATAGGCCAATGAAGAACCTCCATACTTTTTGCGAGGAAACAATGCAAGGATGGTCCAAAATTATTGCAACAACGAGACAAATGAAATATAAAAAGGAAGAAATTCTAAAGAGTTAAAGGATAGCACACAAATGCATTACCGTTATTGCATTTGCGTTACTTTTCGCAATACTTGTTGTTTTTTTAGGTGAAGCGACCGTCTCAAGGTGTGCTTGTGTCCATTGCTTATGTGTCACAAATTATTCATCGTTTTTTTAAGCTCCAATGCTTGCAAATCTGTTGTAATAGCTCAGTTATTGAGCATTGTTTACGTTTCTATCTGATTCATTTCAGTTTTGTCCATTTCACTTCAGTTTTGTCTATTGTTAATTATTTTTATCTTTAGTTTTATCTTAAATTTTACAGTTTTGTCTATTTTCTTTACATTTCTATCCGGGTTTCTGATGACAGCGCCATGGGGTTCATTATTTTGTCTTTTTGCTGGTAAAACCGTAATTACCGGCTAAAACCGGCTAAGCTGGTTGATATCCTGTGGGTCCAGGACGTACAATAGTGCTCCCCATTTATTTATTTATTTATTTATTTTATCTATGGGAGGGCAGGGGCGTGTTGGAATAGATGCCCTAGAGGCAATCTAGTTTAGTATGAATTATTTGTGGCTAGAAATTCATTTATTATTTATTGGATATTTAATATAATGAAGTCCTTAGATTTACAATTGTGTTGTTTATCTTAAATATCCCTAGTCAAGTATAATGATTAAATGGGACAATCATCTATAGACTAGTATGGGGTTGGATTGATATGGAGATATCACGATCCAACACATAGGTGTGCATTAGGGAATGTTGCACTGGATTGACCCATCTCCGAGAAGGCTACATACACGTTATGTTGAGTCACAAGCGCTTCTCATGGTGCAATGGTATTGTCATCCTTAGACTTGAAGTCACTAGATATTCTAGTTGTGGATTATTGTGATCTTGGTAGCGTTAAACGCTACACCGTAACTGGGTAGTTATAAAGGCGTGTACTGGATACAATAAGAAGCAAGCTTAGAGATCGTAGTGGACGTAGATAGGATTTGTCCCTCCCACATAACGGGAGCAAATATCCTAGGCCACTCGAGGGATAGTGCTTATAGAATGTCTGGCCAGACTCAAATAAATCAATATGGGATATTGATGTTATTTGCACGAATAAGGCTATTCCCATGGATCGAGAAACTATGGATTTGATATACGAGTGTGACTTGTATGTCTCGTGTCCAATCCGGATATAGAGACAAAGGGATGAGACAATTACTTGTACAAAGGTTGTCAAGATGACTATTCTATTAGTTGGCTAGAATGGATGTTTTGCTAGAGACCGCTCCATATTAGCAAATAGTTGCTACCAACTAGATAGAACATATGGGGTCACACGCTATATAGAGTTGAACTAGATTTGGGAATTAATTAATTGGATTAATTAATTAGAAGGATTAGAAGGATCACTTTGCAAACCCTTGCAAACTTAGTAGGGACTAACTTGCAAGGAAGGGACTAAATTGAATTCTAGTAGGACTAGAATAAGTCATTTAGGTAGTTAACAAGGAGTTGTTGGACTATATAAAGGACCTTCCTTCCTTCCTTCCCACATATAACTTATGCTCATTAAGTGAACATAACAAGAGTGGGAGAGAACAAAGGAGAGAGAGCAAGCAACAAGGAGGCCCGACCGCCCCCTTGCCGCCGCCCCGTCCCCGTCGGCCAAAGGAGGCCGAGACCCTCCTTTGGGTCTTGTTTTGCGTGATTTCTTCTTCCTCTTCCTATTCCGGGCTAGCACCAAAGGAGTTGGGAGATCTAGGATCAACTCTAGGCGTGGATCAACTATAGAGAACGTGACATAATTCGCGTTTGAAGTCATCAAGGAGAATCCAAAGGTGTGTTTATGATTTCTAACCCTTACCATCGTTATGTATCTTGACTTGTGATCCTTGGAGGGTTTTGCATGGTTTTATGTTTGATTATGCGTCCGTTGTGCGATCCATGTTTTATGTTTGATCACGTTTAATTTCTGTTTTGTGGTTGTTTAATTTTATTGTCTTATTATTTGTGTGGTTGGTGTATGGATGATGCATGCAATTAGGATAATAAGATAATTAGACAACCCGGATCTATTATTTGGAGTTGTGCCCAAACTCAAATAGATAGATTAGTTGATATTGATCAACAAAACAATTAAAATTGAATTTAAAATCCCTCAAAATTCAAATATTGTGTTCTTGCCTTCTCGTTATTTAAACACTCATTATCATCATTATTTATCAAGTTCGTGCGTGCCAAAGCATGGCGACTTGGTTCATAATGATGGAATGCGATGGCACGTAACAATGTGCAATTGTTTAGATAAGAGGTTGAACACAACTAGGCTATTAATTTGATTAAGAAACCTAGAGGCAATCAATTGGGGTTATCCATATGGATGGATAAATAAGGAGTTATTTGCCCGATTGAACCAAGAGTTGCATATGGGATGCAATTGGAATCGTTGCTACCTAAAGTAGTCAAATTATGGGTGACTTGCCAAAGCAAGCTCATAAGGAAATGAAAGATGGATCTTGGCCCACTAGAAAATATAAGGATATTTTCCGCATTAATATCTTGAGGGTTATTAATCCGTAGAAAAATAGTGGGAGCTATATTTGATAAACTAGCCATTATTGAATATAGTCAAAAATTCACAAATACTAAAACTTGCGTATTTTCCTTTTTGTAGAATTCCAAATGGCAAACAACTCATCGAGTTCACAACATTCCCTACGTTCTGTCCTTGAGAAGGACAAGCTCTCTGGAACCAACTTTCTTGATTGATACAGAAACTTGAGAATTGTTCTCAAGCAAGAGAAGAAACTGTACGCAATAGAGGAGCATGTTCCAGAAGGTCCAGAGAACCAAACACCTGCTGCCTTAAAGGCGTATCAAAAGCGTGTTGATGACGCTAATGATGCGGCCTGCCTAATGCTTTGCACCATGACTTCTGAGCTTCAGAAGCAACACGAAAACATGAATGTTGTCGATATGATCGAACATCTAAAGCAGCTCTTCCAAGAGCAGGCGAGGGTAGAGAGGTATGAGGCCTCAAAGGCACTGTTCAAATGTCATCTGGCAGAAGGGAACCCGGTGGGACCCCATGTACTCCGAATGATCGGGTACTTGGAGAATCTCGCCCGACTGGGGTTCCCGGTCGGCCAAGAGTTGGCAACCGATCTCGTGTTGCAATCGTTGCCCGAGAGTTATGGACAGTTCATTATGAACTATAACATGAACGAGATCGTTAAACCACTGCCAGATTTACTCAACATGTTGAGGACGGCTGAACAAAGCATCAACAAGGGTAAGGGCAAGGCCATAATGATGGTACAGAAAGGAAAGGGCAAAAGGTTTGCCTCTTCCTCCAAGGGCAAAGGCAAGTCAGTTGCCAAGTCCAAGGAACCTGCCCTTAAGCCTGTTGGTGGCATTGCCAAGGCCGTGACTAAAGGTGAGTGTCACTACTGCAGTCAGCCTGGACACTGGAGGAGGAACTGCCCAAAATATCTGGAGGACTAGAGGCTTGGAATAGTGATTCCACTACCACCAGGTATTTTTGTTGTAGATGTCAATTTAACTGTCTCTACATCATGGGTATTAGATACTGGATGTGGATCTCATATTTGTCGAAATATGCAGGATCTAAAGAGAAGTAGGAAATTGGCTAAAGGAGAGGTAGATCTGCGCGTTGGGAATGGAGCAAAGGTTGCTGCGTTGGCCATAGGCGTGTGCGAGCTATCTCTGCCTTCAGGATTAGTTTTAGAATTAAATAATTGCTATTTTGTGCCTGATATGAGCAGAAACATTATTTCTATTTCTTGTTTGGACAAGGAAGGTTTTATTATTTCAATAAAGAACAATTGTTGTTCCTTTTATTTAAATAATATTCACTATTTTAGTGCGCAATTGTTTAATGGACTTTATGTCCTTGATCTAAGCAATCCTGTCTACAACATTAATACCAAGCGGATTAAAATAAATGATTTAAATTCTACTTATTTATGGCATTGTCGTTTAGGCCACATAAATGAGAAACGTGTATCTAGACTCCATAAGGATGGACTACTAGACTCATTTGATTTTGAATCATATGAGACATGTGAGGCTTGTTTATTGGGAAAAATGACAAAATCCCCTTTCAATAAGAAATGTGAGAGGACTAGTGAGCAATTGGCACTCATACATACTGATGTGTGTGGGCCATTTGCCACACCTGCCAGGGGTGGTTATGTCTACTTCATTACATTTACTGATGATTACAGTAGATATAGATTTGTGTCCTTATGAGGGCAAAATCCGAATCCTTTGAAGTGTTCAAAGAATTCAAGAATGAAGTAGAGAAGCAACTTGGCAAAAGTATCAAGGCTCTACGATCGGATCGTGGAGGAGAATACTTGAGCCAAGAGTTTGACGACTATCTTAGAGAGTGTGGGATTGTGTCCCAACTCACTCCACCCGGAACGCCACAATGGAATGGCGTGTCCGAGAGGAGGAATCGAACCCTATTGGATATGGTTCGATCTATGATGTGTCAAACCGATCTTCCATTATCATTTTGGGGCTACGCTCTATTAAGTGCAGCTTTCACCATTAACCGTGTTCCATCTAAATCAGTCATGAAGACACCATATGAGATGTGGAGTGGGAGGCGTCCCACACTGTCGTTCATGAGGATTTGGGGCTGCGATGTCTATGTAAAATGTTTACAATCAGACAAGCTAGGGCCTAAATCGGATAAATGTAAATTTGTGGGGTACCCTAAGGAAACTAAGGGATACTACTTCTACAATCCAACCGAGAACAAAGTGTTTGTTGCTCGAACAGGCGTGTTTCTAGAAAGAGAGTTTGTCTCTAAAGAAGCAAGTGGGAGGAATGTAGAACTTGAAGAGGTTCAAGAACCACAAATCACTGAACCGATTATGGAACATGAACAGGAACCACAAGCAGTTGTGGAGCAACCTGTTCAAGTAACACAAGAGCTTCGTAGATCTAGTAGAGTGCGCCAGGAACCCGAGAGGTATGGACTTCTCGTAACCGATTCCGGTGACACGATGCTCATAGATGATGAGCCTACTACCTACGAGGAGGCCATGAGTGGCCCAGACTCTCAGAAGTGGCTGGAAGCCATGAGATCCGAGATGGAATCCATGTATACCAACAAAGTATGGACTTTGGTGGAACCACCCGATGGGGCGCGGCCCATAGGGTGCAAGTGGGTCTTCAAGAAGAAGATCGACATGGATGGTAATGTGATTACCTATAAGGGCCGATTGGTGGCTAAAGGATTCAGACAGATTCATGGTATTGACTATGATGAAACCTTTTCACCAGTCGCTATGACCAAATCCATCCGAATCCTACTTGCGATTGCAGCATACCACGACTATGAGATTTGGCAGATGGATGTCAAAACAGCATTCCTTTATGGGAATCTCCTCGAGGACGTGTATATGATACAGCCGGAGGGTTTTGAGGATCCAAAGCAAGCCAACAAAGTCTGTAAGCTGCAACGATCCATTTATGGATTGAAGCAAGCTTCTAGAAGTTGGAATCGGCGTTTTGATGAAGTGGTCAAAGAGTTTGGCTTCATCAGAAACGAAGATGAGTCTTGTGTCTACAAGAAGGTTAGTGG
The DNA here is from genome assembly GCA_023055425.1 of Linanthus parryae. NCBI lineage: Eukaryota > Viridiplantae > Streptophyta > Magnoliopsida > Ericales > Polemoniaceae > Linanthus > Linanthus parryae. The sequence goes on along the minus strand of JALGPY010000004.1, from coordinate 117,233,324 downwards.
GAGCTCTGTAGCTTTTCTGGTCTTGTATGTGGATGACATACTACTCATTGGAAACGACGTTCCCATGCTGCAATCTGTGAAAGATTGGCTAGGAAAGTGTTTCTCAATGAAAGACTTAGGGGAAGCAGCCTATATACTCGGTATAAAGATCTATAGAGATAGATCTAAGAGGATGCTAGGCCTAAGTCAAAGTACATATATTGACAAGGTGTTGAAACGGTTCAACATGCAAGATTCCAAGAAGGGATTCTTGCCCATGTCACATGGAATCACTCTTTCGAAGAGTGGTTGTCCTTCCAATGAGATTGAGAAGGAACGCATGAGTAGAATACCCTATGCCTCGGCCATAGGATCTATCATGTACGCCATGTTATGTACTAGGCCAGATGTGTCATATGCCTTGAGTATGACAAGCAGATACCAATCCAATCCGGGTGAGAGTCACTGGATTGCAGTCAAGAACATCCTAAAGTACTTGAGAAGAACTAAGGATGCCTTCTTGATATTTGGCGGTGAGGAAGAGTTGCGTGTAAGGGGTTACACTGATGCAAGCTTCCAAACCAACATAGATGACTTTAGATCACAATCGGGATATGTGTTTTGCCTGAATGGTGCAGCGGTGAGCTGGAAGAGTTCCAAGCAAGAGACGGTGGCTGATTCTACAACAGAGGCTGAGTACATTGCTGCAAATGGCGCAGCAAAGGAGGCTGTTTGGATCAGAAAGTTTGTTTCTGAACTTGGTGTGGTCCCTAGCATTGCGGATCCAGTGGAGTTGTTCTGTGACAACACTGGGGCGATCGCGCAATCAAAGAAACCGAGATCGCACCAGAAGTCCAAGCACGTGCTCAGGAAGTTTCATCTGATTCGAGGTATTATCGATAGAGGAGACGTTCGGATATGCAAGATTCCTACAGATGATAATCTGTCAGACCCGCTTACGAAGCCTCTCACGCAGTGGAAGCATGAAGGGCACACTAGGAGTATGGGCATACGAGATGCGCCAGATTGGCTCTAGTGCAAGTGGGAGACTGTTGGAATAGATGCCCTAGAGGCAATCTAGTTTAGTATGAATTATTTGTGGCTAGAAATTCATTTATTACTTATTGGAAATTTAATATAATAAAGTCCTTAGATTTACAATTGTGTTGTTTATCTTAAATATTCCTAGTCAAGTATAATGATTAAATGGGACAATCATCTATAGACTAGTATGGGGTTGGATTGATATGGAGATATCACGATCCAACACATAGGTGTGCATTAGGGAATGTTGCACTGGATTGACCCATCTCCGAGAAGGCTACATACACGTTATGTTGAGTCACAAGCGCTTCTCGTGGTGCAATGGTATTGTCATCCTTAGACTTGAAGTCACTAGATATTCTAGTTGTGGATTATTGTGATCTTGGTAGCGTTAAACGCTACACCGTAACTGGGTAGTTATAAAGGCGTGTACTGGATAGAATAAGAAGCAAGCTTAGAGATCGTATTGGACGTAGATAGGATTTGTCCCTCCCACATAATGGGAGCAAATATCCTAGGCCACTCGAGGGATAGTGCTTATAGAATGTATGGCCAGACTCAAATAAATCAATATGGGATATTGATGTTATTTGCACGAATAAGGCTATTCCCATGGATCGAGAAACTATGGATTGGATATACGAGTGTGACTTGTATGTCTCGTGTCCAATCCGGATATAGAGACAAAGGGATGAGACAATTACTTGTACAAAGGTTGTCAAGATGACTATTTTATTAGTTGGTTAGAATAGATGTTTTGCTAGAGACCGCTCCATATTAGCAAATAGTTGCTTCCAACTAGATAGAATCTATGGGGTCACACGCTATATAGAGTTGAACTAGATTTGGGAATTAATTAATTAGAAGGATCACTTTGCAAACCCTTGCAAACTTAGTAGGGACTAATTTGCTAGGAAGGGACTAAATTGAATTCTAGTAGGACTAGAATAAGTCCTTTAGGTAGTTAACAAGGAGTTGTTGGACTATATAAAGGACCTTCCTTCCTTCCTTCCCACATATAACTTATGCTCATTAAATGAACATAACAAGAGTGGGAGAGAACAAAGGAGATAGAGCAAGCAACAAGGAGGCCCGACCGCCCCCTTGCCGCCGCCCCGTCCCCGTCGGCCAAAGGAGGCCGAGACCCTCATTTGGGTCTCGTTTTGCGTGATTTCTTCTTCCTCTTCCTATTCCGGGCTAGCACCAAAGGAGTTGGGAGATCTAGGATCAACTCTAGGCGTGGATCAACTATAGAGAACGTGACATAATTCGCGTTTGAAGTCATCAAGGAGAACCCAAATGTGTGTTTATGATTTCTAACCCTTACCATCGTTATGTCTCTTGACTTGTGATCCTTGGAGGGTTTTGCATGGTTTTATGTTTGATTATGCTTCCGTTGTGCGATCCATGAATCAAAACCCTACAGGGCAGAGACGGGTCTATCTAGGGGCAAGGGAGGGGGGAGGGGGCTGAAATTTGAAAATTTCTACTAATACCCGTAGTTTTATAGATTTTGATGAATATAAGGTAAGAAATATAGATTTTTGCGCCCCCTAAAATTCCAAATTGCCCACTTGTCTAAGTGGTTAGTTGTCATAGTAGGCAAATCCCATTACTTGGGTTTGAATCTTCTCCCAGTTAACAATTTTTATTTATATATATATATATATATATTTTGCCAATTTACCATTTTGACTGTTGACTTTGACTTTTAACTTTGATTTCGCGAATCATGCCCCGACTGACTTGATTTTCTAGCTCCGCCACTGGAAAGGGGTGATATGGAAGGTACACGTTACAGTGAATGCAATTTTTTCTTCCTCTTCTTTTGTCCTATAGTGAATGCGAATTTTGCTCAATTTTGGAAAACAAGTTTTATAGTGCAACGACTATAGTGGGTACATACATTTGGAAATTGTAGTTTATTCGAAGAACATCCAAAGACAAGACCATATTGTATCGTGATCTTAATTTGGTCCAGGAGGCCTAGGCCTAGGCATACCCTTGTAATCTTTATGGAAAACATAGAGCCGATCATCTTCATCTGTTTCGTACTTCATATCAGTATGATCATCAACACTTGCATCACCTGAAATCGCTGAATCTCCTTCAATCATTTTTCTTCCGCCGAATCTTACATTTTTAGCTTCTACTTCCTTCTTTTGAAGATGCGTGCAACTTGCTAAAGTCTTTCCATTCGATGTAGCTGAAGAACATACACCAAAGCAACAATTAATAACAATGATAACAGAAAGAGGCTAATTAAAGTAGAAAATGGTGAAAGAGTAAAGCTACTAGTATTTACCTTTGCAGGAGGATGCCGCAGAAGGCACAAGAGCTAGAGAAATGACGAGCAAAACAAAAACAACAAAGCTAGTGAACCTTTGGAGAACCATTTTTACTTTCTTCCGCTTCTTCGATACTTCTCAAGCACTGCAAATAAGTCTATATATAGAACTACTAGCTGGCAGTGTAGTTGAAAAGGAAAGAATAAAGCAGTCTGGCTTTTTGCATAAATGTTTCTTCATCTCATTACTAACAGAAACAACTCCGAAATTAAACTAATTACGCCGACATGGGGGTTCATTTGATTGACCAACTTGCAGTGTTTAAAAAGAACCCAGGCTGGTGTTTACAGAAATATTCATTCAACTCACAAGTTGTTTTCACAACTAGTGGAGTTTATAAAACTACTCAATAATTGTGGTATGTTCGACAACAATGAAATAGGTATAGGTTGTTGTTTTGGTAGCAACTTGCATTGTACCCTTATACGAATTAGTAGGGCCGGGCACGTCCAACCGATGTCATTTTCTCCCTCACCTCCGGCTAGTGGTGGAGACAGGATTTCACTATGGGGTGTCACAATTTCGCAAAACGAACACGACAAATATGTTTGGAGTACAAACTTACTATCTAATCAAGTGCACAGTTGAAAAAATACAGAATTTAAGGGATATAATAATAGTTAACGAAAATTTGAGGTGCACTTGCACACACCCGTGCCCTCATGTGGCTCCTCACTGCCTCCGGCCCGCTCCCCATCCCCAGAGGCCCATCATTTTCCCTTTGTCCCTTCCTCCAAACTAATACTCATCTCCAAATCATTCATTAATTAATTTTTAATATATATTTAATGGGTTAAAAAATATTGATTCTAACAAAATAAATGCAAAATTATATATATATATATATACATACATATGTATATATATATATATATACATACACACACACACAACAAAATAAAATAAAATAAAATAGCGGTAACTTTCAAATTTTTAACAATTAAAATCACGATAATTTTTCGTAAATATATTTGTAATAATACATTATTATTTTTTATAAATAATAAAAAATTAAAAAATATAAAATATATTTAAGTGTGATTACTATTGCCAAATATTAAATTAATTAACCACCATATTCAGGGGGAGGGGCATGTGACATGTCTATGGGGATATCCCCCCTAACCATCCGCACCCCCGGCAAGAATTGGCCCCTTAGCACCCCTTTCTCTCCCTCCCCCATGGGGTTGGACTTGAATCGTATTTTTATACGGTTTTTTCCATCATCCTCCCCCTCTCTCCATGGTGTTGGAGATACCGTAAGACTACTTATGTTTATGAGCTTGTGTAACATATATGTCTTGCATTATGTGTGCTTGCTCACTGCTTATATCAATAACTAGACAATTGCATGTGTTCCAGGGCACTATCAATACAAAAATTCAAAGTCATTTTACATATGCAATCTCTGTTTCAGTGCAATACACAACTTTAACGTAGAATATAAATGAAAAAAATGGCACTTCGGACTCTCAGAGATTAAACCGTCCTAATTAGTTATATAGGCTATATCAGGTAATTATATAATACGCGAGGTTATACCGTTCTACCGCAGGATAAATTCATAAATAAAAAAGTGTACAAAAACAAGAGTATATGGTCAAATTGCATGTCCACTGAAACAAATTGAATGTCTTTGCTACCATATATCGCATACGGTATCAATGAAACAAATTGCATGTCTTTTTTCAACAACAACAACAACAAAATCTACGGATGGGAAGGTGGATGGGTTTTTGGAGGAGAATAATCAAGAACCATGGCGTCACCTACTTCAAACTCCAGGTGATCATCATGTGTGATTTCCTTTTCTGCACCTGGAACTCGCCAATCTTCTTCTTTCTCCAATTCTCTCCCTAGAAATTTGCCATACTTGTCTCCCGACTTAGCATGCTCACCATCAAAAGTCACCTGAAACATGTTACATGTTCAGACCAAGTGTCAAAAACATTCTAAACCGTCAAATCATAGTCAATCTTTGTACCTTTCCAAAACTGGTCGCAGTCAATGTTCTTCCCACTTCTGCAGCCTGTCCGTGTGATGTAACTAATTAACAATATCACATTGCAGAGAATTAATATATCGCAATTGAAGCACTCCCACAACGTACAACGGATGACTCGAAATAATAGAGTTGATAAATAAGAGGAATTACCTTTTCGGGAATATGCTGAAACACCCATTACTGCTAGACAAATGGAGAGGAGAGCGAACACTGAGCTGTTGAATCTTGTTGCTCCCATGTCTTGTTGTGCTCTTTTTGGTGTTCCTTCTTGCCTTATAAAGTAAGATTACGAGTTCAGAGGAAAGTACTTTGTAAGAGACTTTGTTACATGTACTGGAAATCAATAATTAACCACTTGTGATTAATTAACAAGAACGAATATATTAAAAGAATACTGCAGGAAGGGTACGTTGAATCTCTTAAGTGATGAACAGCTGAGACTATGGCTCACTAATTAAGTAGATAATTGGACCTTTCTTATGAAACAAAAGTCAAGTTGCATTTGCCACAATGAATAAATTTGGTAGCGGTTGAGGTGAAAATTTAGGCAGCTAGGGAATATCATATAAGTCCATGGTCGGCTAAAAAATTTCTGCTGTAAATCTTGTCTCCTCCCTAGTCAAGTTAGATATTTTTCACAAATAGCGAATAAAATTGTCTCGCTTTTTGTTTGCTCTTCATCTTTCTTGCTCGAATATTTTAAGTTCATAACAGCTTGTAATTTTCTCAATTGGCTTTCTTAACGCAATAGGCTTACCACACTCCCTTGACTTTTGTCCCATGACAGCACAAAAATTTATATATGTTATTTAATTTCTAATTGTGCAACGTCACCCCAACTTTCTTCTCGTAAAAAACCTTGCACAAAGCACACACTGAAGAGGTTCATGTATACTAAGTTACTAACTATGACCTTAACAGTACAGTTTCTCAAAAAAAAAAAAAAAAAAAAAAAAAAAAAAAACATACACTTCCCAACCCAAAAGAGCTCTTACTTCGAACGAAAACGTCCATAACCTTACCCAAAAACACCCAAATATCATTGCCTACCTTCCTTGTAAAGCAAACCAGTGTAATCCCCAGGCCTGAACCCAGATAAAAGGCTCATTATGATGGACCTCCTTATAATTCTTCCTCATAAACCACTTTTCCATAACGAACATAACTCCACGATGAAATCAAGGTTGAGATCGCATAACATGGTGAGCTCGGTCATCACGCTAAAAAATAAGACGGTATATATAATTGCCTTGCGGATTAACACCAAAACCAACATGGTCATCCCCAAGGCCGGCCCTAGACTTTCATGGGCCCTAGGCGAGATTTGAAAGTGAGGCTTCCTTTACCATAAGCATAACTGTGAATAAAAAAATACTCAACGGTAGGACGACATATACCCCGCATTTTATTGATAATTTTGAATTTTAACCCGTAAAAAAAATATAGGGGACATAATACCTTACCCACTACAAAAAAAAGTTACAATATTTATAAAAAAATATACATTTGTTGTTTTCATAGATGCAAAATTACTGATAGAATTGTCATACTCAAGCTATCTTTCTAAATCTTTTAGTTTTCTTTGAAATGTTAGGTGGCGTATTTTTTTCTTATTTTCACTGTATTATAAATTTATGATATTACCCCTACTCTTAGTAAAATAGTACGGAGCCCCTTGAAATTGGGGGCCCTAGGCGAACACCTAATTTGTCTAGCAGATGGGCCTGCCCTGGTCATCCCAAGCCCAATATATGCATCTGGTTCTTCAAATGACTGAGATTATTACGCTTGGACATAGTAATTCTTTCCAAACACACTTTATTTTCATTAAGCACGTCCCTCAACTAAATTGGCTGGTGTTTGGTTCGGATCTGGTGGTTTGAGAAGTTGTTGGTCCGGTGTGACAAATTGGCCGGCGGTTGGGGACTGAGTCGCCGTTGGTGACATCGACGGTGACGTGGCTGTATTATCTGGCGGTTTGGGTGCCGAGGAGGAAGGCGGCTGAAGCGGTTTCGGGGTCGGCGAATTGGATGGTATGGGCGGCGTTGTTGCAGGTGGAGGCGGCGCAAAGGAGTGTGCTTGCGACTGAGGAAAGAATGGGACAAACAGTGGTGAGATGAATGTTTGGTGGATAATCCATCGTTACAATGATTGCTTGGGGTAAATGTTTTTGGGACTAGTGGGAGTGGCAATGGTTGCTGATGCTGCGCCAAGTTGAGCACCGGCTGTGGCTGATTTTCTTATTTCGGCTGCTGCGATCCATTTTTATCATCCGATTTTCAAGATCCGTGAACCTGACCTCCAAATTCGTGAACCTGGCCCCAAGGTGTTCGAACTTGGCCATCATCTTCTCCGTCAATTGTTGGATTAAATCGTCCACGTTCGTTATAATTTCACCAGTTGATTGTGGTGAAACTCAATGAAAGCACCAATTTGTTAGGGTTTTCTTAACGTGATAGTAATTTTAGACACTATCACGTCTCCACACACACGAACACTAAGTTTTTTAACTCAAAACACACTGATTTTCTTCTTTGATTGATTGGTCATAAAATAATGAAACTACATATGTTTAAATAGAAATACTAACCCTAGATAGTTGACCTAACCTGCTCGGCCTGATCTACTAACTAATTAAATAAATAACTTATTAAACTAACTAATAAATAATAAATTAAATATATAAATACTAACTAATCTAATAAATATAATATTAATTATATGGTTGACCCGGATCATACCGTCGACCCGTATCAGTAATGCACACATGCTTCATTGCTAAACCAACATGCTAAGTTTCCAAAACTACTAATTTCAAAATGATTTGTTTTTAGAATACAAATGTGGAAGCGAGATACCACTTTTAGGAATCAAGAAGAACAAAGACGAAGAGAAACACGAGAATTAACGTGGTTCACTAGTTTTGAGGCTAGCTACATCCACGGCCAAAAAGAATCAATTTATTGATGAGGACCCAATTACAATCGACACACAATATTTGTCTTGATCCTAGGTCTTTATATATGCCTAGGATATTGACTTGTAGCCCAAGAAAAGGAGAAAGCATTCCAAAATTGAACAAGGAAACAACAAAATCGCCCCAGACCCATTGTCTTCGCAAGAAGACTCTTCGCACGAAGACCCGTGCTCTTCGCACGAACAACAACAGAAAACCCCAATTTTGGCTTTGTTCTTGATTCCTTGCTTCGCCAATTGCTTTGCCGCTTCGTCCAAGTGTTGTCTAAGGGCTTGAATCACCAAAAAAAACTAATAAATCTCCACCTTGATTAAAGTACCCTAGCAACCAATCAAAAGCTCTCATCACTCCAATTGCGGATGCGCCTCCCAATCAAGAACGCCTCCACCCAATTCACCAAATTGTTTCTCCGACTGTCATCCGTCCTTTTAACGAATATGCCAATTGTAGATGCACCTCCGAAAATCAAATTCAAAGTGCTTCACTCAAATCGAAACGATCAACCAATCGAATGTATTCTCAAAATTATGGTGTTGGAATACATTACAAGTGCGTCTTTGCGTCTCAACAAACGCATAAACTTGCGTGTCTCAATCAACACACCCTAATGCACCATGACACAATGCATCTCCCCAACATCATTACAATGACACGTAATGATGAAAAGTGCCTATCAATCGAGTCATGCCAATAGCGCAACCAAAGTACTGCACCATTGCGCAAATCGAGACACGCTTAATAACGCGTCAACAATCAATGCGTGCACAATAACACGCCACCAATAAATACCTGCCCAATAACATGCATCCAATCAATGTGCGCCCAAAAAACTCGCGCCACCAATCGCGTCCCAAGACGCGTCAATTGCTCCATGCCAAGAGCCGAATCCGCCAGCTGATTCGAGTCGTCTCCACCTTGACTTGAATCCTCCTAGCGGCTAGAACAAGATCGCTCCATGCCGATGCTCGAACTCTTACAAGTTCTTGCGACGGATGAGCCCGATTGAGATCGACCCGCCCAGTGCTCCACACCGAAAGCCCTTGCGCCAGAACGCCAATTGCACGTGAACCTCCAGATTCGCGCTGGAATGCGGGACTGATGCTCCATGACACAGAACCCGATAACTCCCCCAATAAGGAACCCGATAGCTCCCACAATAAGGAAACCGATAGTTCCACCAACAAGGTGTATCAACAATACTATGCTCATCAAAACAATAAATCTTCATCCTAAACGAATTCGCCATCACTCGTCACGAAACCCTAACCCAAGAACAAGGTTCTGATACCACTTGTTAGAACACGAATGCGGAAGCGAGATACCACTTGTTAGGAATCAATAAGAGTAATAAGACGAAGAACAAAGACGAAGAACAACACGAGAATTAACGTGGTTCACTAGCTTTGAGGCTAGCTACATCCACGGTCAAAACGAACCAATTTATTGATGAGAACCCAATTACAATAAACCACACAATGTTAGTCTCGACCCTAGGTCTTTATATAGTCTTGGGATAGTGACTTGTAGCAAAGAAATGGATAAAGCATTCCAAAATTGAACAAGGACACAACGAAACCGTCCCAGACCCAGTGTCTTCGTGAAGACAATTGTCTTCGTACGAAGACTCTTCGCACGAAGACCCGTGGTCTTCGCACGAACAACAACAGAAATCCCAATTTCGACTTCGTTCTTGATTCCTTCCTTCGCCAATTGCTTCATCGCTTCGTCCAAGTGTTGTCTTTGGGCTTGAATCACCAAAAAACCTAACACTCGCAGTACTGAAATAAAACATATATATTTTACTCTCGTCATACCATTGTTACCATGACTAACAAGTTAAAGAGCACTGACTACGATACACCACATGTTTGATGGATATACATAAGTTGTCATTTAACAATCTTAGCACTGTTATAATCGGCGTTATTAATCCAAACTCATGGAATTATAATCTTTATGTCAATTTTACATATTTGCAAAACCGCAACCATATTCTTCAAAACAACTGCACAGTAATTCAAATATGCATGTTCTTCAAACAGGTCCTTTGAAACAAATTGTATTTGCTCATACAAGAGTTTACCAACCACAACAACAACAACAACAACAACAAAACTAAGGTTGGGCAGGTGGCGGCTTTTTGGAGGAAAATAATTAAGAACCACGGCGTTGCCTATTTTAAACTGCAGGTGATCATATGAGATTTCATTTTCTGCCCATATTCGATCCCCATACATCTTCACCTTACCACCCTTTTCCACAGTTCGCTTTGCCACACCACATTGATTAACTTCATGGCTAATGATGCCACATACTTTGCAGATAAATGGGACATTTTCATGAAAGTTCGTCTGTGTAGGATGTAATACAACTCATGAAATGAAATTCACATTAATGTTATTGTGTAAAAAAGTTCACTAAGAATTCCAAAGTTACTCACAGTAGTGAAATATAGGGTAAGAGACACTTTCACCCCCTCAAGTACGATGCAAAGACAGTTTCACCCCTACGTGTTTGTGGAATTACACTTTAATTTTTTTTTGTGTTCCAAACTTCAGGAGACCTACGCTCATGACTGTGTCATATCATACTCTAAGAGAGCAAATTTGTCATCGAAACTACTATAGTGATAGACAACATCCCTTAAATTAACCATGCCACAATTGGACAGTGTACATACTTTAAATCTGATAGGAAAAGGTGTGAAAATGACATTTCCCAAACCAGAACGGGTGTTGCGTCAAACTTGAGGGGGTCAAAGGGTCTGTCGCGCTATATTTTTCTCATTTAACTTTTTTATCGCAAACAAGTTGATCGAAGAGTCCAAGCTGGTACAAATACTATATACATAATTACATAGCACACTATATTTATTTATTTATTTTGAGAAACGGTGATTATATAAAAACTTCAAGGAGGGGAACTGGAAATTACATAAGCTAGAAGAGTAAGAATAAGCATATCTGGAGAAAATTAAAAGCTATCGCCATATTACCTTCCCCTTTGACGAAAGAAAATTAAAAGCTATTGACACTGTTCAAAATGATCTCTATCTCTCTCAGAAGATTGCTTTTCAATTTAAGGTTTCTATAAACAGTTGATAAATGCCATGACAATAGATTGGCTGTAAAACGAAATAAAATCTTATGTCTTCTTAACTCAACATTGACTAGATGATTTAACAGGCAAAACAAAGAAAGAATTTGTTAATTTTCCCATAACGTTGTGTAATTTTCAAGCATTATGAAGCTTAACAAGTTCCAAAATCAAATTGTGTTGAAAAGTCAAATATGACACTTCTATTTATTTAGGGTGTGTCTAGTGTAAGTTCTGGGGGGTGGGTGCATATAAAATAGTTATGGTCCCTTCATAAAAGACAAAAAACACGGAATTTGATGGGGAAGTGACTTGTTCTAGCAGGTCACAACCCCCAGTGGGTAAAAAAACGCTGAATCGGATAAAAATGCAAAGAAATGGATTCATAAATTATCAAAAGTTCACAACATCGGATAAACACGCATAGAACCAGATAACACACTAAAACATCAAACAGAAAGGACCAAATAACGGATAAAAATGTCAAGGTACTTAATAAAATATGCAAGCATTTAATATAATCCTTGAATAATCAAACCTTGTCATCCGCAACACCCCCAAAAGAGTATTGGTCACTCATTCCCTCAGACCAGTTGTATTTGACGTTGGAAATCATCGTTTGTTATGTTGATTGAGATAGGGATTGCGATTGGCCGACATCTTGATTGGAAATACCAACTGGAGTATTCGGGCATGTGGTTCGAGTGTGTTCATATTCATGACATCTCACACACTTCTTTCGAACATTTTTGAAGTTCCTTTTTGGATTTTGTATCCCCATTGGATGGAGGCCTTACGTGAGCATACTCTTGCTAGTTGACATTAACCACAAGCTCTTCATTTTCTTGCTTCAAAATAATGTTCTTCATATCATCAAGTCAACATGTTCTCGCCAATAGTCCTAAGTCTCTTTTTATGTTCCACCCAAGTCACTAATCAACTTCATTTTTACATTCATGCAATCCCAAATAAATGCATGGGATTTTGGATCGTCACACCGTCTTTTTTTTCGGGTCCTTCATGGCTGGATCATTCATGTAGAAGTCACTATATGTCTTTTGTCATCGTTTCGATAACAACATTTTCAGAATGAATTGAACTCTTTTATGGAAGAGCACAATAATAATGTAGCCACAAACCATTAGTGATGACTCAAAACTCAAGCAGAAACAATAGAGCATGCTATTATCTCGTTGGCAAAGAATGTTGTGATGACAGAACAAACTCAGATATTTCGTTTGACAATTCAGATGGAAACTTTAAATGCTGAAAAAAAAAATAACCTAGTACAGGAAAGAACTGCTCTGTAAACAAATGACATCAGATATTTCAATTGCAGTTCTGGAAAGAAACCTAAAATAAGAAGATAAAATTTTAAAGCGACAATAACAGATAGTGTATTGTATGAACTTATTAGAGATGTCATTTTCTTCTCTCTTGTGACATAGATTGCATCCATTTCATATTCAGGTAGCACTTAAATGTCAATAGATTTGTAGTATTTTAACTTCATTGCTTGCTCCTTGAACTTTTCATACACGATCCTAGTGCAGAACATAGCTGCATACAAAAATTCTTAACTTTATTTGTTACGGCTCAAGGACTAATAATGAGCATAAACACGCGAAATTTAATGTTATACCACCAAAAATTAACAACAGAAATATAGTTAACATTAATTTACTGCAGACAAATGTTTAGACACTTTGGATAGTATTCAAGAACTTTCAAATAAAATATTAAACAGTCCAGAGAGTACATTTGACATAGTTTTATATCATGTTGTCATTCTCGTTCAAAATAAAATTTAGATATGTATGTGTGATATATTTTGGTCAATAAACATCTTTACGAAGATGTTCTCAATTTAACAATCCCACAAAAATGTAAGACTTATTATACATTGTAATACAAGCATGAATCTTCCATACATGCAATACAAGACATTATAATGCAAGTATGAATCTTCTACATATATGACAAGTGAATACCATCTGCAATGTACTTATGATCGCTATGGGTCAATGACCATCCGTATGAAGATCTGCTCACCTAATACTCCAATCACCACTTAAGAATGATTGTCCATTATAATACAATGATAAAAGTTACATACATATACTATACAACACATTGTAATTCAAGCATGGAAGCGGATACAATAATAGTTAAGTGTGAAGAAATGTGGTCAATGGATCTTTCCCATAATATACAAGTGTGATAGTACCATAGGCAAGTGGATGTCATAACCACGTATCTACTATATCAATACTACAATATATAGTCAGTTTCAATGGAATGATACAAGTGGATACTACCAATTCAAAGTGTGGTACCTTATGTTCAATGATATTTTATATGAAATTATCATCAATTGTAGCCCAGTGAACCACATAAGTATGATTGTCCACTATAAGAGTGAAGGTAACCGGCAATATTGTGTTACCTATCTCCCAGAACAATATGTTTCAATTTGAATGATTGTGCAATTAATGTGTTTCGTCACATCTTCTCATCTAACGTATTAAACTACATGTCCAAGTGTTGTACTCTGTATTTTATTTTAATATTTCACAAAATATTTAGACATTAAATGTTTATAAATATGTAGATACATGTATTATACTCCAAATACCCCCAAAGTTAAACTATGAGTCAAATGTAAAGGAGAAACAACCATGTTCACATAGGTTAAAGGCAGATAATATTCTTGAGCCTTTGGTTATCATGCAAGAGAAAACAGATAAATGTGTAAATATTATTGAGAATCTCTAAACTTTATAATTTTAATATGAAATATTATACTTATTCCGATGTTGGAGAAGCTCATTTTTTTCTAAAATGTGTTATGATACAAACTGTACAACTTCAACAATGTAAACTCGTGTTAACTACATATTTTACACGATATGTTTGTCATAAACAAGTCAAATTCATTCAATCCCAATGAAGCTCAATCTTAAACCATAAACCTGGCTAGTAACATGGTCTGTTTTGAAACTAACTAGTGAAATGTAAAGCACCTGATCTGTAAACCATAATTGGATAAAACCCTAGAGCACATAAACTCTAACCCTATCTAGATATAAACTTAAAGCACCTAAACCCTTTTCGATAAAATCCTAAAGCACCGAGGTAAGGTTTACAACATTCGTGAGTGGTTTCAACCAGCATTACACATTGTTCGGTCTATTATGTTTATGCCATGTATAATCTGCTTATGTATTCTATCCGTTTATTTATGTGAGTGTAGGTCGCACGCAACAAGCCTCCAGAGGTGGGTAGTTTATTTGGGACGGATGCCAACTCCTAAAGATGAGGGAACGAATACCTCTTGCTTGAACTAAATACCTTACTTATGTGGCGTAGTATCGGTTCCATTTAGCACTTCTTGCTTTATATAATACCATACTTGATTATGAAAATACTATGCCAGAGGCAGGGAAGTTCCACCTAGGAATCTTATAGGTGAATTCTTTTACTTAGTTCTTACATGTGCTTACGACATTATTGCTTTCTTAAGTCTCCAGTTCAAGTATCTTCAACTCTAATATGGTCTGATTATGCATCACCCAAGGTTACAGCTTCTCTACCCATCAGGCATACTCATGGATCTCCTAAAATGGCAGCTTCTCCCCTGGAAAAAAAACAATGCCACTCCAATGACATTCCAAGACAAGTTAACAAAGTAATGTTTGCACTTATGTTTCATTCTTTCTTATTTAAGTTTCTATCAATATGTCCAGCAATATCTTATGCTTTGTCCAACTATGATTGTGGAGCATTTGTGTGCTTTTACATGGCACATCTGAGAGAGCTGATCCCCCCCCCCCCCAACTTGAAAGAAAGATAAAGATCAATGAAGATTTCATTAGGATATGGGTTGCCAATTTCATTGGCCGTTCCACGTATAACGACCCGAGGGAAGTCTTTTTGAAGATATGAACAGCTTCAAAGCTCAGGGAAACAATGAGGAGATTTTCGTCAAGAAGATACCTACGGTCTTTTCAGCTTATGAGGGTCATTATCTTTTAGCAGGGCGGTCCATTATGATCTCTCCGTGGTTTTTTATTTTGTTTTTTAAATAATTGACTGGTTTCTGTTGAATAATGTCGGTGGTGAATGTTTATTGTTCTTGTAATGTTGAATGTGGTTTCAAAAAAAATAACTTGTATGATTTTTGTTCAAATGTTTGACAGTATCCTGCCTGTTTATAATTACTGTTTATTGACTTCATACTTTTATCTGTTATTTTGTCATGTCAGTTTATCACTCATAACCACATTCATTGCTTCCTTCCCTGTGTTGCTCAGTTCAGAATTGCTCTTTGGTTTCAGAGTAGTTAAACCTGTCATTGTGGACAATTTACTCCCTATATATGTCCTACTACCAACCACCCATTCACTTCTTCTACTTATACACCAACCCACTCTTGCACAATCAGATTTGCCATTTACACTTCATTTCCATCATTTTCTCCCCCTCCAAATATCCCCAACTTCTCATTAACACCATGTCACATACCTCCTTCAACTACGCTTCCCACCAATTCCGTCATAACACCGAGTCTCGACCAATATATTATAACTGTGGAAAGATACGAGGGATGAGAACAGCAAGTCCGTACACAAAGAATCCACGTAGAACCTCCATACTTTTTGCGAGGAAACAATGCAAGGATGGTCCAAAATTATTGCGACAACGAGACAAATGAAATATAAAAAGAAAGAAATTCTAAAGAGTTAAAGGATAGCACACAAATGCATTACCGTTATTGCATTTGCGTTACTTTTCGCAATACTTGTTGTTTTTTTAGGTGAAGCGACCGTCTCAAGGTGTGCTTGTGTCCATTGCTTATGTATCACAAATTATGCATCGTTTTTTTAAGCTCCAATGCTTGCAAATATGTTGTAATAGCTCAGTTATTGAGCATTGTTTACGTTTCTATCTGATTCATTTCAGTTTTGTCCATTTCACTTCAGTTTTGTCTATTGTTAATTATTTTTATCTTTAGATTTATCTTAAACTTTACAGTTTTGTCTATTTTCTTTACATTTCTATCCGAGTTTCTGATGACAGCGCCATGGGGTTCATTATTTTGTCTTTTTGCTGGTAAAACCGTAATTACCGGCTAAAACCGGCTAAGCTGGTTTATATCCTGTGGGGCCAGGACGTACAATAGTGCTCCCCATTTATTTATTATTTTATCTATGGGAGGGCAGGGGCAGAGACGGGTCTATCTAGGGGCAAGGGAGGGGGGAGGGGGCTGAAATTTGAAAATTTCTACTAATATTCGTAGTTTTATAGATTTTGATGAATATAAGGTAAGAAATATAGATTTTTGCACCCCCTAAAATTCCAAATTGCCCACTTGTCTAAGTGGTTAGTTGTCATAGTAGGCAAATCCCATTACTTGGGTTTGAATCTTCTCACAGTTAACAATTTTTTTTTATTTTTTTTTTGGCCAATTTACCATTTTGACTGTTGTTGACTTTTAACTTTGACTTCGCGAATCATGCCCCGACTGACTTGATTTTCTAGCTCCGCCACTGGAAAGGGGTGATATGGAAGGTACACGTTACAGTGAATGCAATTCTTTCTTCCTCTTCTTTTGTCCTATAGTGAATGCGAATTTTGCTCAATTTTGGAAAACAAGTTTTATAGTGCAACGACTATAGTGGGTACATACATTTGGAAATTGTAGTTTATTCGAAGAACATCCAAAGAGAAGACCATATTGTATCGTGATCTTAATTTGGTCCAGGAGGCCTAGGCCTAGGCCTAGGCATACCCTTGTAATCTTTATGGAAAACATAGAGCCGATCATCTTCATCTGTTTCGTACTTCATATCAGTCTGATCATCAACACTTGCATCACCTGAAATCGCTGAATCTCCTTCAATCATTTTTCTTCCGCCGAATCTTACATTTTTAGCTTCCACTTCCTTCTTTTGAAGATCCGTGCAACGTGCTAAAGTCTTTCCATTCGATGTAGCTGAAGAACATACACCAAGGCAACAATTAATAACAATGATAACAGAAAGAGGCTAATTAAAGTAGAAAATGGTGAAAGAGTAAAGCTATTAGTATTTACCTTGGCAGGAGAATGCCGCAGAAGGCACAAGAGCTAGAGAAATGACGAGCAAAACAAAAACAACAAAGCTAGTGAACCGTTGGAGAACCATTTTTCCTTTCTTCCGCT
Organism: Linanthus parryae; assembly: GCA_023055425.1. Taxonomy (NCBI): domain Eukaryota; kingdom Viridiplantae; phylum Streptophyta; class Magnoliopsida; order Ericales; family Polemoniaceae; genus Linanthus; species Linanthus parryae. The sequence continues at coordinate 117,215,673 of JALGPY010000004.1, read as the reverse complement.
TCTTCGATACTTCTCAAGCACTGCAAATAAGTCTATATATAGAACTACTAGCTAGCAGTGTAGTTGAAAAGGAAAGAATAAAGCAGTCTGGCATTTGCATAAATGTTTCTTCATCTCATTACTAACCGAAACAACTCCAAAAGTAAATTAAATTACGCCGACATGGGGGTTCATTTGATTGACCAACTTGCAGTGTTTAAAAAGAACACAGGCTGGTGTTTACAGAAGTATTCATTCAACTCACAAGTTCTTTTCACAACTAGTAGGGTTTATAAAACTACTCAATAATTGTGGTATCTTCGACAACAATTAAGTAGGTATGGGGTTGTTTTGGTAGCCACTTGCATTGTATCCTTATACGAATTAGTAGGGCCGGGCACGTCCAACCGATGTCATTTTCTCCCTCACCTCCGGCCAGTGACGGAGCCATTGGGGTGGCACAATTTCGCAAAACAAACACGACAAAAATGTTTCGGGTGCACACAAGCTACGTAATGAAAGGCACATTGAAAAAATAGAGAATATAGAGGGTATAATAGTAGTTGACGAAAATTTTGAGGGTGCACTTGCACACCCGTGCCCTCATGTGGCTCCGCAACTCCCTTCGGGCCCCTCCCCATCCTCCACAGGCCCACCATTTTCCCTTCCCCCTCCCCCCTCCTTCTTTACTAGTACTCATCTCCAACCATTCATTTCTCCCCACTCAACAAAATTAATTTTTAATATATATTTAATGATTAAAAAAATTATTGATACTAACAAAATAAATGCAAAATTATATACCAATCTATATATATATATACAAGAAAATTAAATAAAATAGCAGTAACTTTCAAATTTCAACAAATTAAATAACGATAGTTTTTCGTAAATATACTTGTAAGAATACATTATTAATTTTTATGAACAATAAAATATTTAAAATATATTAATTATAGTTAAAAAAAATCATAATATAATCATATAATATATTTAGTGTGATTAATATTGTCAAATATTAAATTAATAAACCACCACATGCGGGGAGAGAGGCATGTCTATGGGAATATCCCACCTAACCATCCCACACTCTAAGCAAAAGTTTGCCCCCTAGCACCCCCTCTCTCTCTCTCTCTTCCCATCGGGTTGCACTTGAATCGTATGTTTATACAATTTTCCCATCACCCTCCCCCTCTCTCTCTTTCCATGGGGTTGGAGATACCAGGCTACTTATGTTTATGAGCGTGCATAGCATGTCGCTTGCTCACTGCTTATATCAATAACTAGATAAGGGCAAGTGTTCTAGCGCACTACCAATACAAAATAACAAATTCAAAGTCATTTTACAGAGGCAATCTCTGTTTCAGGGCAACACGCAAATTTAACGTAGAATATAAATGAAAAAAATTGTATTCTCACGTGTTTCAGTAATCAGTAATCTGGAAGTGCTACCTCAACATGTTGTTGAAAACGTGATCTACAACTTCCTGGAAGCATATGCAACGTAAATGATTGGTATTTAAAATTGTTTTTTTATTAGGATAATTAAAAATGAGTTTCAAATCTTCTCATTTTATTCAGAACTTTTCTTCATAGAATGAGTTTAATGGCTGAGATTAAAAGAATCTTAAGGTTGAAAAAACATTTCGGACGGTCAAAAATCACAATGTCCTAATTAGTTATATAGGCTATATCAGGTATGAGGTTATACCGTTCTACCGCAAGATAAATTCATTAAAAAGAAGTGTAGAAAAACAAGAGTATATGGTCAAATTGCATGTCCACTGAAACAAACTAGGCGTTATCCCGCGCTATACGCGGTTTTGTTTTAATGTTTGATGCGCGTTTATGTCAGTTTTTTGTATTTGTATATGTATATTGTGGTGGGGGTTAAAACTTCAATATTCATGCTATATGGAACTTGGTTGTATGTAATTTCAATGGGCAATGTACTTGCTCTATGTAAATGAGAAGAAATAGATGCGACGTATAGAGGAGGTGCATATTGAGAGTCTGAGAGACTGAAAAAGCCAACTTTGTTCTTGAGATAGTGGACTTTGGTTTTTCTTCTTCTTCACATTTTTGTAAGTGATACCGTACATTTTTGCAAGTCATAACAAGGCAGTTTTAGACTATTTTCTGCTACGAATTTTTAAAAAAAAGTCACACTTCTTTGCTCAGAAAAAAGTAAGCAACATTTTTATATTGTTTAAAAAAAATTAAAATTCGCTTTGGCCAAAGACAACGGAGCCTAAGTTAAAGTGTTCATGGAACAATGGTCTTGGATGAGCGAATTGTGTGAATTTTGTTACCAACATGTTTACATTATTACTTATTGTGGTTACTTATTATGGTTGGACACTCTAATGTTAAAATTGAATGATGTTAACCGGACACACATTTCATTTTATTTATTTAAACATATAAATATAGGCATTTGTGTTTTATGTAAGCAAAAAACCGATGCTTCATATTGATGTCCTCATGATGACCTAAGCTCGATCAGAACGGACCATGAACAACCCAGATTTGAGTGAAACGGCGCAACAGTTTTAACATTATGGACAATTTGTAGATTGGAAATGCAATAAGAGGGTTTTGGAAGTGAGGCATGCAATCTGTCAATATTTTAAACTACAGGTATGCAATAAGCAATTAAGTGTAATTTAAATTTATTTTCTCTAATTCTATATAAATATTCCGTGTACGTATGTTTTTACGTAAAGCGTAATTTAAAATTCTACATCGTCTCGTAAGGGATTTCTTAACAACACCGGTCGGGCTGGGCTGAGTCATTGTCATTCCACAATTGTTAAAATAAAGGTTACAAATTAATGCACTGTAAAACCAATTACTAAAATGAGGAAACAAACTTAGAATTATTTTTCTTTCTTTTTCCGTTCGTATGTTAATAAAATTCATTATTACGACATCATCGTTCTTCCAAATAAACTGAGTGAAATCCAATGAAAAATAAATAAAATAAAGAAAAAAAATATATTTTGAAATTCTGTATTTTTGGACCAAATATGTGCACTTATTTGATTATGTTCATACATCATACTTTTTTTTGAGAAATTGTTTTGTCGTCAACGGGACTTGAGCCCGTGACCTCATGCAGGGGTTTCCAACGCTCTACCACTTGAGCTACCACCCTAGTTGCATACTTGATTATGCTTTCACTTCATTGGAATCAATTTATATAATTCAAACAATTATTTTCGTAAAATTCTTTTGAAATAAAAGTATTGAAAGAGAAAACATTAAGAACTTCACGTAAATAGCTTAAGGGAAGATTAGTTGCAATAGAGAAAAATAAAATAAAAAATTGATAAACAAAGTTATGTAGTGTCCCTAACACCATAATTAACAGAGCGAACGATCAAAGATAAAGCATGCATGAAGGGATCCTTCTTTACGTATGATATTTTCATCCTTCTTAATGTGCTTTTATTTGTTATATAGCTTATATAACGAAAAATCAAAATGAGGACCGATTGATTTGAATCGACGTAACTACAGTAGGAAAAATCTACCACATCAATTTGTAAGAAATTGTTGAAATTCTCTTGCTTTTTCACCGATTTCATGTTCTTCCTTGTCATGGATCCAACAAAATTGATCTCATAAATAAAAAGAGCACTTAAATGTCCCTTGGCATACATCAACTGGTTAGCCAATACATATTCTTTAACAATTAGACTGTGATACAGGATAACTTTTATGAAAATTTTAATCAACGTCAGGAAAACAGTTTCGGTCGAGCGGTAGAATTAGGGGAAGATTTTTAGGCTTGATGGACAAGGTCGAACCATACAATATTTTGAGTGGAATCGACATTCTAAAAAGAACTCATGACTATGTCACAACACCACAATATTTCGTCCAAATCAACCGTTTAAGGCTCCAAATCATTTATTTTTTCTATTCTCAGTATTATTTTTTTCATTAATTAGGATGCTTACAAATAGCTCAATATGAAATGTACTCAAAATTAAATTACAGCAAGAATTGAAAATAATTATGAAGTATACTCGAAATGAAATAGAGATATTTACGGTGTTTGATATATATATATAGGCTATTTTCGTGATAATATATGTAGTAACTAAATTTACACACCAAAAATATTGCTTAGAGCCATTTTTAAAAGGTTTGTCACAACTACTTATTGAAAATACATTTATTTTCCCTGAAAATAAAAACTAATTTACAAATAGTGATATATCAAATGCACTCAAAATTAAATTATAGCAAAAAATTAAAATAATTATGCAGCGAAATGAAAATAGGGACATTTATGGAGTTCGGTATATAAATAGTCAACTTTCCAATAGCATACGTAATAACTAAAATTGGACACAAAGCTAATGCTTAGAGCCTTTTTTTATTAAAAAACTGATTGTTTTTCTTGAAAATATAATTTTTTTTCTTCTCATTTTCGAAAATGTTAAAATTTCGAGATACTGTAACTCATATGCCATGAACATAATAGTACATGTAGTAACTATAATAGAGGTCACGAAATAATTCAGAGTGCCTCAAACACAAACCTTTTTTTAACTAACTTTTCCATATTTCGGTGGGTTATCATACTTGAAGGAGCAACTGTTAGTAACTCATTTTTATCAAATGGAGTAGAAGTGTTGGGAGTTAATGTGATTAATTAAGTAATTATTTAGACTAATTTGGAGGTTATGCGAGGACTTATTTGTCATGTTGTATTGAAAGTTGCTTTTAACGACAATTGGATGAATGTAATTAACTAGAGAGTCCAAATAAGCAGACACATGTATTCACCAAGAGCAATAGTAAATACTAAATGGAGAACCGAGGTTCAACCTCGGCACTTCTCCGCTTATATAGATACATAGATAGAAGATAGATAGATTGCATGTCTTTGCTACCATATATTGCATATGGTATCAATGAAACAAATTGCATGTCTTTTTTCAAACAACAACAACAACAACAAATACAACAAAACTAAGGCTGTTTAGGTGGATGGAATCTTGGACCACGATAATCAAAAACCCCGGCGTCCCCTATTTCAAACTCCAGGTGATCATCATGTGTGATTTCCTTTTCTGCAACTGGAACTCGCGGTCCTTCGTCTTTCTCCAATTCTCTCCCCATAAAATTTTCATACTTGTCTTCCGTCTTGGCATGCTCACCATCAAAAGTCACCTAAAACATGTTACATGTCAAGACCAAGTGTCTAAAACATTCAAAACCGTGAAATCATAGTCAATCTTTGTACCTTTTCAAGACTGGTCGCAGTCAATGTTCTTCCCACTTCTGCAGCACTTCTGTGCGATGCAACTAATTAACAAGATCACACGGCAGGAATTAATATCTCGCAATTGAAGCACTCTCACAACAACGGATGACTCGAAATAGTAGTTGATAAATAAGCAAAGGAATTACCTTTTCGGGGATATGCTGAAACACCCATTATTAGAGCTAGACAAATGAAGATGAGAGCGAACACGGAGCTGTTGAATCTTGTTGCTCCCATGTCTTGTTGTGCTCTTCTTCGCGTTCCTTCTTGCCTTATAAAGTAAGATAACAAGTTCAGAGGAAAGTACAATGTAAGAGACATTGTTACCTGTACTAGAAATCAATCATTAACCACTTGTGATTAACAAGAACGAATAAATTAAAAGAATACAGCAGGAACTTACATTGAATCTCTTAAGTGATGAACAGATGAGATTATGGCTCACTAATTAAGTAGAAAATTGGACCTTTCTTATGAAACAAAAGTCAAGTTGCATTCGCCACCATGAATAAATTTGGTAGTGGTTGAGGTGATAATTTGGCAGCTAGGGGATATAGTAGTATAAGTTCATGCTGGGCTAAAAAATGGCTGCAAATCTTGTCTCGTCCCTAGTCAAATTTGTAGTCTTTGCAACTATTTCAGTTGAGCAGTGTTGGACTTATCACATAAAAGATCCTTTAGGGAGCGTTTGATAAGGAAATGGGCTGGAGAGATGGGCTTCAACATTAAATTTCTGGGCCTGCTATAGCAATGGGCTTCTCCTTTAAATCTGCATCTTTGGGCTCCAATGTTAATAAACCGGACGGTGTTATTTCTCGGAACCCCTAACCGGCACAGCCCGTGTAACCGTAACCGCCTAATCCTGTACGGCTTGGTTTGGTTTGGGCCTGTTAAAACTGCTATATGTATATTTATTTTACATTTTTTTAAAAATTAGTATCGATTTTCTTTTATTATTTTTATATAATACATATATATATATATTATATTTTTATGCTATATATATATATATATTGAATTAGCCGTTATCGGGCCGGTAAACCGAGCTGTTACGGCTGGTCACCGATTCGGTCCCGGTTTTAGCTTCGGGCTAATTATGGTTAATCTCGAGCCAGTTACGGTTCGGTTAGGCAGTTATATCTATAACCGGCCTGGACCACTAATAATTGGTCACGGACCGGTTTGGAACTGTACGATCTCGATTTCGGTTACAGCTAATGCAAGGCCAGTTAGGATGGGCCAGATCAACAGGTTAAGCGCGGGTAATCAGCCCGATTAGAATTAATAAGTATCTTGGGCTATTTCCCTAATTATCAATTGGGTTTGTTGTAAAACCCCATTAATTCTTACATGGTATCAGAGTCAGGTTGGGACATATGGATGTGCTAACAACCCAACAATCCACGTGATCGCCGTCACCTACAGATAAAAAAAAGGGTAAAAGACATTTTCCACCCTCCAATTATGGATAAAAGACATTTCGCCCCCTGATTTATGGAAAAAGACATTTTGTACCCCTGTCAGAGTTAAAAACTAACGGAGGCCTAAAGGAGGGGTTGAAAGACCAAAATACCCCTAAAAATTGAGAAATTACCCCACTATAAATTCTCTTTCCTTCTTTCTTCTCCTCATTCCCCCCTAACCCTAACCTTATCTTTTTTCTCTCATTTTCTTTTCTCCTTCTCCTCACCCAGACACCAACCACCGCCTGCCTCCCTCACCCACCGCCTTATTTTCTCAACCTCTTCTTTCTCTCTCTTGTTTTATTCCTTTTTTTTTTTTTTTAGGGGATAAACTCTTAAACTTTTATTGGAAACTTGAAATTGGATTCGGGCTTGAGAGGCCCATTACATCATTAGCAATAACTCTAGATGCCCAATGGGGCTCTACATTGATCCATTCCTGATCAGTTTGGCCAGCAAGCCTGCTCTGGCATGAGTGTGAGCTACCACATTGGTGCTTCGGTGGCTGTATGTTATGGAGAAGGTTGAAAGTTGTCTTGATAAGGCCACGACTTCATAAATGATTGCACCTACTTCCGAGAAGCTCTCTCTTTCCCCATTCATGACCCCTTTCACTTCTGTGACTACGGAAAGTGCATCCGTTTCAATCTCTAAGTTCTTGCAGCCGAGCTTCATGGCAAACCTCAATCCGTCGCGGATGGCTTGTCCCTCTGTCGATCTGGGTTTTGTCCCGAAAGCCGCCGGCTTGGCAAACCCGGCGATGTACTTTCCATTTCCGTCCCTGGTGACCCCTCCTACAGCGGCCGTTGAGGTCTTGCGGTCCCACGCGCCGTCAACATTGAGCTTGACGGTGCCATTTTCCGGTGGCCTCCAGGTCTGAGACGGCAGAACTGAAAGGGGTTTCCGTTTGCACTTACTTTCTTCAAACAAAACCAGCTTCTCAACTGCGAATGTGGCGATCTCTTCACCGGTTGACCTCCTGTTCTTAAAAATCGACCGGTTTCTGCTTGACCAGATTTCAGCTAAGCACATGCAGATCAACTTTAGTCTTTCTTCCTTCTTTTCTCTGATGAAAATTTCTTCAATCCAAGTATAGAAACTGATGCGTTTGATGTTCAGATCTTGATCTGGGAACGCGGCTTTCCACGTCTGTTTAGCTATCGGACATCTCAGAAAAAGGTGCGTTTCATCTTCCTCCTCATTACCACACAAATCACACTTTCTGTCGACTCCAACCTTTCGATTGCTGAGATTCACCTTTTTGGGCAGGGCTCTATTCCACCCTCTCCATATGGGGAAGATGTTTCTTCGAGGGATTTTTAATTTCTAGAGCTTCGTCAACCAATCGGGTTCTTGAGAAACTGAGCTACTACCATTAATGGGGGTCTGATTTGGCCTTCTGTTCATAGCAATCTGGTAAGCCGTATTGACACTGTAAATACCTATGTCCGTAGGGTTCCAAATCAACTTGTCTTTGATTGGGTTTTTGCTAGAGGGATGCGGAGAATTTCTTCGATATCCACCGGCCAAAACACTTCTTTCAACTTTTGGGTATCCCAGCCCCCCTCGTCATTATTGAAAAAAATCGTTAACTTTAAAATGAATTGAGGGAGTTTTTGTGATGGGTTTGAACGGGTACTTACTGGGGATCCATGGGTCTTCAAAAGCATCAATCTCAGACCCATCACCCACCCTCCATCTACTACCTTCTCGGACAATAAACATGCTTGAAAGAATACTTTTCCAAGTAAATGAGCTCTCCGACGAGGGTTCCACATCCCAGAGGGTCTTGTTTGTACAATATTTCTTTTGTAGCATTTGTGACAGTAAAGAGTCCGGATTTGTAATTAACCTCCAAAACTGTTTGCCGAGCATAGCTAGATTGAAAGCTTGGAGGTCTTTGAAAACCACCCCTCCATGAAGTTTGCTTTGTTTTAGCTTCTCCCACGCAACCCATGTAATCCCCCTGCTGTCATCTTCTTGGCCCCAGAAAAACTTCCTGCTCGTTGCTTCAATTTTCTTGCAAACAGATTGGCAAAGTTTGAAGCAACTCATTGTATACGTCGGGACCGCTTGCGCTACTGCTTTGATCATAATTTCTCGTCCTGCAAAAGAGAGTGAGTTTCTTTTCCATTACTTGAATTTACATTCTACTTTCTCAGTCAAAAATTAAAATCTAAAGTTTTGTTTTTGCCTATTGTGGTAGGCAAACCCAAATACTGGTCGTGAGACTCCACTAACCGAACTCCAAGGAAGCTACTCAGTTCTTGTTGCCGCTGCTGATCCAAATTAGAAGAGAAAACCACAGTACTTTTTTCTAGATTTATTTGTTGTCCCGATGCCTTTCCATAGGCTTGTAATAATTGTAATATAATCCCCATTTCCTCCTCCTTAAGTTTAAAGAACAGGATGCTATCATCCGCAAAAAATAGGTGAGTGACCTTCGGACCATTTCGTGAGGCCGAGACTCCAGAGATAAGCCCCTCCTGATTAGCAGCAGTGAGGGCTCGGGAAAGCACATCATGCAGATCAAGAACAGATAAGGAGACAATGGGGAGCCTTGGCGAAGTCCTCTTTGAGGTAAGACCTTTCCACAACTTCTGCCTTCATAAGCGAAACTAAAGCTAGAAGTGGTAATGCAGTCCATGACTAAATCTGTCCACTTGGTACTGAAGCCAAGGCGTTCAAAACATGCTCTAATAAAGCCCCATTCGACGCGATCGTAAGCTTTAGACATGTCAATTTTCAACGCAAAACTTCCAACTTTGTCTTTTTTACGATACTTCATTGTATGAAGAAGTTCGTACGCAACTAAAATATTATCCGTAATTAAGCGACAGTCTAGTCTCCAGAAGAAAGACCAAACTGGGGCCCTGAGTCTTCACAGTGTTGCGAAGAGCCGCGACATTCCGGGGGTTGCCCAACCCCCGGTTGTTCCAGCTCAAAAGACTCGTTGTTCCGGGGCGGACCGGTCCCCGGTCTCCGCCCTTTTATTGTCATCTATGTCCTCTTTTTCCGTGCTTGACCTTGTATTCCTTGAGACCCCCTTGTCACTGAAGTCCAATTGTCTTCCTTTCTTGTTTGTCAAGATCTCCATCGCGGTTTTTGTTTAACCTTAACTTCAAGAACAACACATCCAATTCCTACCACCTCCACCATTCCAGTCAAGATCACCCTTGTAGATCAAGATCTCTCTCCCTCACTCTTACACAGATTGAGGAAGAAATACCAGAGAAAAAGGGAGAAATTGGCGATGGCGGTGGTTAGGCAGCGTCCATCCGAACGAACGGCGGTGGTGGCTTCTTCGAGCTTCGATCCGATCTTCTTCTCCAGCAGTTCTCTGCAACTTCCGGCGATTTTTAGTATATTCGCAGTCCTCAGCAATCCGAACAGAAACTTCGTCTCTAATAGCTATCTGTTCGTCCTCCAACGGAATCGACGAGAAGGAGGACGGTTTCCGGTTAGATCTAGAAATTCCCTGGATGCGCAGTCCTCAACAGTCGACGACGATGGTGACAGTGGCGGTGGTGCTACTGGTGGTGTGTTCGGATTTTTTCGAACAAGGACATTGAGGCTATGTGATTTCTTTGTAGGTGAAAGGGCTGAGGTGACTGATGGTTTTATACCAGTGAAATTTGACAGAGATTTAAAGTTCTGGGACGGTACAAGGCTGGTTATTGGCTTCGAAGTGCTGGTGGTGAAGGTCTCACGGTGGTTCTGTTTTTGGACGTGGAGTTTGGAGGTTCTTGTGGTTTAATCGGTGATGGTTGGTGGTGGCTGTTATGATTTTTACATGTGCAATTGGTGAGAAGGCCGGTGGGTTTGTGAATACTGCAAGTTATTTGGGATCTTCAGGTGGAGGTTTGGAGGTTCTATGGTGCTGGGTATATTGATGTTCACTGTTCATGGGGTTCAGGTGGGAGTATGTAGATTGGGTGTGGGTTTATGTTGGTTATATGGTGTTGGCTGATGGATGGGGAAAGGGTTATGAGGTAAGTAATGGTTATTGCTATGGTGAATTGCTTGGCTAGGTTAGATTTGGGGGATGCAGGAGCTTGTTTCTTCTCTTCCCAAATCACTCGCAGTAGCAGTAGCTTCGACAAAGTGATCCTCTCTGTTTTGTTGATTGAAGTTTGTACACTCCTAAATTCACTCTTTTTCAGGTAATTTAATAGATGTATATCCTTTAGATAGTGGTTTCAGATTACCTTTCGATAGCAATAGCTTTGACGTAATTGGATGTTTGTGGTGGTGGTGGTGGTGAAAATTTGATGGTAGTGGAGGTGGTGCTCAAGAACATGATTCAATAACAAACAAAAAAGGGTGTTATTTGTCCACAATTTGTAAGGATAAAATGGTCACAAAAAGTCAGTTGCACCCATCCACTAACGGATTGTAACAGAAGGGTGGTATTTGTCCACCCGCCATTCGTTAACAAGGGTGGAAAATGTCTTTTTCCATAAATTAGGGGGCAAATGTCTTTTGTCGATAATTGGAGGGTGAAAAATGTCTCTTACCCATAAAAAGATCAACGTATATGTCAAAAAATGTCACACATGAGGGGACATGTAAGAAGTCCTACATCGGACATTAAAGAAGAAAATAAAGTGGGACTCCTCACCTCAAAGGGTCCAATGAAACATAAACATAAATTTCAACAAAATGGTATAAGAACACTAGTGGTACAAAACCAGTTCCGCACAAGAACAAATATCATTGCAGTAGAAATACAGTACAACCCTGCTTCCCACCAACATTAACAACATGTGATTTAAAAATATTTTAAATTTCGTCCTTTTGTTTGTTTATTAACTTTGAAATTAACTATTACTACTTGCTCTAATCGGCCCTTAAATTCATTTGTTCGCCCTTCTCAAGTCAACAACAAACGAGCATTTTTCTATGTCTATATTTCTCAATGATTTAGTGCAAGTCTATATAAAGACGTTCCTAAAAAAAAAGTATATATAAAGACATCACAGAGTTTGTGTATACAAAATAGACGTGGTGCAAAGTTTGCTCCGCCATATTTACACATGTTGTGCCTAAATTTAGGCTCATGAATGTTTTCTACCAACTGTTAGGACTGCAACTTTGGCGGACTGGATATGTTGGTACCCCTATCTTAGTGCGTGACCGAGTTCTGTCGAGGCTGCCCAAGCCCATTTCAGCCCGAGTTAAGAGGATCGTCAGCCCGCACAAGTCCAAGTTCATACAAATTAATCCGGGTTGAATTCGGACTAATACATTAAACTTACTACATTTTTTAAAATACAAGAGAATAACGTACTATCGATGAAAAATAAATCAACTAGTTCAAGAACAAAAAAAAATGATAAAAGACACCGTTTACTCAAAAGAAACGAAAAGTAGCAGGTTCATGTTAGACATTCTACATAATTCTCAAAACAAAATATTTATAAGGTAGCAGTCATGCAAATCGGACATTTCAAGTTAACTTGTCGTCTAATATTTGTGTCCAAGCCTGACCTAATTGTAATTTGGGCTGAGAGTTTATGTCCAAGCCCCTCCAAATTAATATAACTATGCGCCCGAGCAGGGCGAGCCTTCCACTTGATTATTTAGGCGGCCGCCTAGGGTCGCAAGGTAAAAAGGGACCCTAAATAAAAATTTGGTGTGTATTATACAAACATAAATAATGTATCTATTACTAACATACATGTAAATTAAGTAAGAAAATCATGTAGTAAAGAAAGTCTGTTTTGCAAAATTTATTCATCTTCACCGTCGCTAAATCAACTTTTATATATATACGTCAACGTATATTTGTTTGACTAATTTCTAGTGTATTAACCTTAGATATTGGCACCTCAAAATTACACTTATAAATTCACAGTAGAAGCATACACGAGATTTTGCCTAGGTCTCATAAGTTGTAGGGCAGGCCCTGTGCCCGAGCCCTATTTTAGTTCGGTCTGGGCTCGAGTTAGCTGGGTTCTACCCGTCGAAGTTGCACCCCTATCAGGTGTTGGAGTTGTTGTTGGTGTATTGTCTTTTGGAAGAGAAAAGAGTTTGGTATTCATACATATGGGATGCCTTATGCAAACATATAATATATAATAACATCAAGGGCGGTTTCGCAATATGACACAATACAACCATAGGGTAAAAGATACTTTCACCCCACTTGTTTGACTAAATGACACTTTCACCCCTTTAGTTTAGAGAAATGACACTTTTACCCCTCGAGTGTGCCGAAGTTTAGAAAACCTATTTCCTTTATTGTGACACCGTTAGTCTAGAGTTGGTTCTATAACTAAAAATAAATTATGGGACAAGTTTACCCCACATTATGCAAAACATGGGGGGTTTATCCAATGGTATGATAGACTTTATGAATGATAGTGACGTAAAATTGTCTTCAAAACTATTTTCACCGACTGATGCAACTCCCAGACTAACAATTTTAAATTACTTAAAGTTCGGCACACAAAAAGGATGAAAGTGTCCATTTCCAAACTGGAAGCGGTGCAAGTGTCCTTCTGTCAAATTTACCCTACAAACTTAGCCCGTTTTGGGAATACCCCTACCTCATACTCTTTCTTCCGAACCTATTTGACGCTAAGCTAATAGGACCAAGAAGTCAAGTTTTTCTAGCCGCTTGTGTGCTGCCCGGTCTACGATATAACTGTGGGCAGTTTTTACAATTCCGAAAAACATATTCAGAGAGCTCAAAAAACTCATGTATTTTTCCGGCAGTAATATATGGTAGCATATTTTTGTTGGTTGAGATATAAATGGTAATATGGTTAAGGTCTTTAGTGGGGGCTAGTTTTGCACAATACTACTACACATCCTTGGAAGTAGAAATTGGGAAAATATGTGGATGTTGCTTAAAAATGACTACTTAAAGTCCATGTTGTTGAACGTCATTCAGTTAGTTTTCGAATTTTTAATATAAGATTTATGTATTTTTAGTTGTAAAGTGAGGGAAGAAAAAAAGCAACATGGTTTCCAAAAAAAAATAGGAAAACCCAAGCCCAACGAGACATCCCAGATTATATAGTTTTAGAAAAAAAACAAAAACCAAATCATTCAAAGACACCCGTTATTAACCGGTCAATCACAGGGGCGTTCTTTGGTATTTGCCATAACACAAGGCTATATATTGGCATTGTGCATAAACTCGGGGGTAAAAACTGTCATTAATCACATTTAGCGTGGTAAAGCCGATCTTTGAAAGACCGGCTTCCTTCTCAGAATCAAAACCTACAAAACGGAAAGAACAACTTCTCTATCATCTCTCAGTCTCTCCCACCGCCAAAACCCCCTCCTCTCTCTCTCACTGCCGTCTCTTCATCGCAAAACCAATACAAACGTCGAATCACAGCGACTAGTTCTTCAATTTCAGTATTCAGAATCGATCAGCAATGGCGGCGAGAGATCCCCGACAGCAACAACCACCGCCACCTATTCAGTACACTAAGGAGCTCTACGTCGAGGACGTAGGGCCTCGCAAAATGTACGCTCATTCTATTCATAATCTCGATTCAATTTCTCTATGAAAATGCTTTAATTCTGATTCAGTGTTTTTTTTTTTTTTTTTTTTTCTTTGCCAGAAAGAGCATCAAGTTTGATATCTTCTCCGAACCGGAGATCATGAAATCTGCTGAGGTTCAAGTGCAGCGTGGCGTTTTCTACGACTCTTCAAGGAAGCCCATTGAGTTTGGCCTTGTCGACCCTCGAATGGTATGCTTTTTGGGGTTTTTACTTAAACCAATGGTTAGAAGGTCATCAACATTGCAATTTAGGCTGAATCCTACTATATGTTGCCGCAATTTTCGCTCGTATCGTAGAAAATTGTGAATTGGACCACACACTTGGAGACACGGTGCACTAGACACTAAACCTATCTGCAAAATACATTTTGGGTCACAAACCCCCAGAACTTTCAATTTCCCACTACAACCCCTGCAATGTACGTTCGGGGGACCTGTAACCCCAAATTGACGACGGGGGTTCGATTCCTAACAGAAATTGACCAGATGGTAATCAAGTGATGGTGCTTGACGTTGCTTTTTCTTCATCTATGGAGCTAGCACGTGAATATCATGTAATGAATTTCCGCCGTTATCAGTTTGGGGTTAAGTGTCCAAGGATGTATATTGCAGGGGGGGGGGGTTGTAGTGGGGATTCTAAGTGTAGGGGATTTTGTTTCCCAAAATCAATTTTAGAGGTAGGTTTAGTGTCATTTACCCTTCATATATTCCTGTTGGAGGGGAATTGAACTCGTATCTGCCAATATATGCATTACTGAATTTTGTATCTTTCAATGTATTGTATTATATGTGTGTGTGTCTGTGCGTGTACATATTTAACTTTCAAGAAAGGCTGACCTCCCTGGGTTGGGAGATGATAAAACTTTCCTTAATTCCGAGTGGCTTGCTAATGTGGATTGAACTCTGAAAGTTCTCGTGAATGTGTGTGCGTTTGTGTGTGTGTGTTTGTGTGTGTGTGTGTGTTTGTGCGTGTACATGTTTAACTTCTAAGAAAGACTAACCTCCCTGGATTGGGAGATGATAAAACTTTCCTTAATTCCGAGTGGCTTGCTAATGTGGATTGAACTCTGAAAGATCTCATGAATTAGCATTCCGTGAAGGAAATCCGTAAGGCTCTTTTTGGTGCTGATGATAAGAACTACTAATTGTTTCTATCCTTTTTTTTTTGGTTGGTGCAGGGACCTCCTACTAAGACCAGTATATGCGCAACCTGCCACGGGAATTTTACCGACTGCCCTGGGCACTACGGATGCTTTACTCTTGCTCTCCCTGTTTACAATGTAGGGTACCTGGCAACTACTGTTGACATCTTGAAGTGCATTTGCAAGGTAGGGGAGTAGTAAATTGATTTCTGAATCTTCTGATACAAATGTCTCCATGGTTTCCCATTTTGTTATTATCTGTTTGTTCCGAGTATTCGATATTCTTTAAATTTTTCTAAAAAGTTGTAATTAACATTTGAGCTCGCGCATTTCATCTAATGAAGTGAAGAAGATTGGGTTCGAAATTTTACACCTGTGTTTCAACTATACAATCACAAACAGGCACTGTGAAAGGGGTTGTAGCAATACTATTTTTATTTGGGTACTGATGTGTAGCTGTTGATTTGTTTTTGTTGTAATGAATATGAACATGCTACTAGTCTTGCTCTATAGTTTCATTGACATAAAAATATACGAATATCATATGGTGCGACCATTATTCAACAATTATCCGAATAGATGACTGGTGCTCACTTCTTCTTGATTAGATTTCTGTGATTCATTATCAGTACAGGTGGTTGAGTGCCAATGTATATTCAAAAATAGCTGCTGCAGTTGTACTTGGTTTCTTCTGCAACTTGCTCCTCCTATCTCTTGCTTTCATTGTTCTTTAGGACAAACATGTCAAGTTTTTAGCCTTACCTGCTTTTATTTCACAAATAGACATTTCACCTACCTTTTGATAGTGAACTAAGCTATCTCAGTGGAGAGGTTCATCTTTAATCTTTAATACAAGGACTACACTTATTTTGAAGCTCCAAAGTTTCAGTGATTCCCACTTGCAGCCCGACTAGGTGTCGTCGTGTCGATCATTCGTGTCTATAGAAAATGATGGCATCGATCATACGTGTCTATAGTAAAATGATGACCGACTTTCCCTGTAAGCTTTTTCTTCTCCTGGGCACGATGGCAGATTCATTAGAGGTGTTATATTCAACAAAAGCTCAGGAAATCTGAAAACCACAAGTGTTACTTCTCCTGGAAGGTATCTTAGGTTATCCATATTCCCTCAGTAATTCTTGTCTGAGCCGTGTTTGCCGGAGTCGCCACCGAACTGTGATGTTAGGATGTATGTATTTCAGATGCTTTTGATATTCAGCGACTAATTCAGTCTACTATAACTAGGGGAGGCTCATTTTTCATTGCTATAATTGATCTGGTCTCATGGATTCTTTTTGTTTTGTACAGTCTTGCTCCCGGGTACTTCTATTAGAGAATGAGAGAGTGGATTATTTGAAGAAGATGAGAAACCCCAGGATTGAGGCCCTGAAGAAGGGTGAATTACTGAAGAAAATAGTGAAGAGATGTAATGCCATGGCAAGTAGTAGGAAGTCAGTGACGTGTTCCAGATGTGGATATGTCAACGGTTTGTTCCTTTTCCCCTTTGGTATTTTCCTATGGTTGGTACTTGGTAGTGTATGCATTCTTGTCATTCTGGAAGTTTGTTGACAGACACTGGTTGTTGACTTACTGCCCCATGGACTATTATCTGCTTTGTTTGTCAGCACACATTTTGTTAGTCCCTCTTCCTTTTCAAACACAAGAGATAGAGGTGTGTATTGAACCCAAGTCCTGTTACCAACTCTTTACCGATTGTTACAAAGTTTGCTATACAAGTCCCCTGCCAGTCTTACTTGTTGGTACTTTCTGTTTCATCATCACCACTTGCAACCCTTATCCAGTCGAACATTATTTTTTATGTTAGCCGCATTGTCTGTTTTTCTTTTCTCGCCCCTACAGTAATGACTACTGAACACATGATTTATTAGCAGTTCTGTAAAGCTTTCCCTCTACTAGTCATCTCTGACCTTGTAGATGTTATATGAAATACACTCAATTTACAACTGATTTTACCTCCTTTTTCGCCGAATGGTTGAAACCTGTTCTAAGAGCTCAACTGTGGGATCTTCTTGAACATCTTGGTATTCCTAATATGCATGCATTTATCCCAAAACAATGCTTCTTTTGGATCTCCGCTATATGTTTAATTTTATGGACTCTGTGAGTAGTTTCTTTCTGTTTTTTGTCATTTATCTATGTAATTCAGGACAGATACTTTTATTTGGGTAAAAAAAAGACTAGGCATATGGGAGGCTACCTCATTCCAGGGTCAGGGTAGAACTTAGGTCTTATGAGGGTTTACAAAGGAACATATATACTCCTCTGTCCCATTTTGTTTGTCTTATTTGACTTTTCACACATATTAAGGTAGTGGGAAAAGCTGCCAAAAAAATCATGCACTACTAAAATTACCCTTACATATTAATGATGATAGTACATGTGGATCTGTATAGAAAGACTACAATCATGTAATTAATAAAGGGTAATAGTGGAAAAGGTAGTGGTAAAAAGTGGTTATGTTTTAAAAAAAGACGCAGTTTTGGGACAAGGCAAGATGGCAAACAGGACAAACATTTTGGGACGGAGGAAGAATACTTTCACTCATCATCAATTCTCTACAAAGTCGAGTTATACAATTTTGATGTTGATTTAAGCAGCTATGCAATTAGGTAAAAGTGTTATTTTTCGAATCTGACTTTACATATGTCCTTATTAGCCGGGCCAAATCATGTGCGTGAAATTTGTAGTTTCTTTATTGAATTCGGTA
This sequence comes from Linanthus parryae, assembly GCA_023055425.1. Taxonomy (NCBI): domain Eukaryota; kingdom Viridiplantae; phylum Streptophyta; class Magnoliopsida; order Ericales; family Polemoniaceae; genus Linanthus; species Linanthus parryae. The sequence continues at coordinate 117,197,560 of JALGPY010000004.1, read as the reverse complement.
ACCCGCGTGCAAGTTCACAATAGTGGTATCTATGCGTTTCCAAGTTATTGAATACTTTCTTTAGTTCATAGTCGTTGTTAGTGTTGGGACTTGGGACTGCTTTCAAGTATGTAGTTAAAAGGATGTGGGGTCCAAAGGAAATAACTCAGTGCATTCCCCGTTGGAAAATATCTTCCATAACAAAATTTTTGCCAGGTTTTTTTTTGCTCCATGTGTTTTCTTGCATTTGTTTTTTAACCACCGTACTTTGTGAATAGAAAAATTGTTTTACATGTACATTCGCGGTCTTATTTCCTAGCTTCTTGTTTATATTATTTTCTATATCTCTTGTGTTAAGATTCAAGAGGTGAGTGCATATGTCATTATGCTCTAACAAATAGTTAATTCCAAAAGTGGGTGCATGTGTCATTATGCATTAGTGAATAGTAGATAGTCATGGTTGTTTGACTAGTGTAGTGTTGGTTCATAAAAAAAAAAAAAAAGACTAGTGTAGTGTTGAAAGCGCCTTTCTTCTCGTGGCTTCAATAAGCTCTAAGATGACCCTACTTATCACTGGAGTGTCGGGCGAAAGTTTACACCATTTTGTTAGACTGACACATTGTGAGCACCTCTTTGTTTTTTCTTCTAATTTTCTGTTTTTTTAGAAAATTATAATTTCTGTTCATCACTTTAGGGTTGGTGAAAAAAGCTGTTGGGACGATAGGGATATTGCATGATCGCTCCAAAATAAATGATGACAGTTTAGAGAAATGCAGATCAGCTATTTCTCACACCAAAGAGTCCAGGGCACCTATTACTTTGGCTGCCGAAATTAATCCTGCAAGAGTTTTGTCTCTTTTTAAGAAAATGGTGGATGAGGTAAATCTTATATCTTGTGTTTCATAACGCTTGACATCTCAGCGAAGGTTCTCATAAATTGTGTCCCTTGTGTTAAATCCGTATCTTGCTCTTGTGCGCAGGATTGTGATTTACTTTATTTAGACGGTAGACCCGAGAATCTTATCGTCACAAATATTGCAGTTCCGCCTTTGCCTGTTCGTCCTTCTGTCTTTGTGGATCAAGGTGCAACGCATAGGTGTTTACCTCTATCACTTTACCTCTCTTTTCTACTTATCCCTATCTAGGTCTTTTCTGTTATCTATTGTCTTTCTGTCTTCCTTGATTTTGTTGCAATAACTTAACTTCCAAAGTTGCCTTACAGTTGTATTGAACTCCCCTAAAGTAGTGAGAATATTGCAGCGGTCCTTAGTGTAGTTTTCCTTGTTGCAGCAATGAAAATGATGCCACAGAGAAGTTAAAGACAATCATTCAAGTAAATGCTAGCCTGCAGCAAGAGTTGTCAGAAACAAGCAGCACTTCGGGGAAGTTGGTAAGAACATACTTTGAACTGTTACTTTCTCTTCTTTGGGCTTTGTGTTCCATGCAGTTGAAAATCCACTTATTTATTTGAGCGTTGGGAAAACTATTTAGTTTAGAGTTTCGAGAGTATGATTACTTCGTATGAAATCCACTTTGCTGTTTTCATTAACTCAGATTATTTATGAAAACTTAATTGTCTATGTAAAATACTTTCCTCGTCGTCAGGTTTTCTTATCATTTACTATTTGGTATCTTTTTTCTACGTACGAGTTCATGTTATTGGCTCCACTTTATCAGTGGTTTCTATGCCTATACGGTGATGTATAATACATTGGTAGTGATGTACGCTATGCCTATACGTCTGATCATAAATCTCTCTTTAGGATGCCTGGGCTGCTCTACAAATCGAGGTTGCACAATACATTAACAGTGATGTACGCGTGCCAACATTATTTTCGCAAGGAAAACCTCTGTCTGGTTTTGTTCAGCGACTCAAAGGAAAGCAGGGCAGATTTCGTGGAAATTTATCTGGGAAGCGTGTTGAGTACACTGGAAGAACTGTTATATCCCCAGATCCTAATCTGAAAATTACAGAGGTTGGGTATTCATAGTAGATTTTCTTCTATTTTTAGCTGGCTATTCTTTATTCATTAACAGACTAAATTGTCCAGGTTGCGATCCCTATCTTGATGGCCAGAATCTTGACTTTCCCAGAGCGCGTGTCCCAACACAACATAGAGAAGTTGAGACAGTGTGTCCGTAATGGGCCTGATAAATATCCTGGTGCTAGACTCATCAAACATCTCGATGGCAAACCATCGTAAGTGTCGTACTCACCCCCTTTCCTTTCGCACTTTTCTCTTTGCTTAATATTTCGCATAATGAGGTTGCTGTGTTTCTTTGCGCAGAGCGTTGATGTTCAGCTTCAGAAAGCGGCTTGCTGATGAGCTGAAATTCGGTGACATAGTGCACCGTCACTTGGAAGATGGAGACATTGTTCTTTTCAACAGACAACCAAGTCTACATCGGATGTCAATCATGTCCCATAGGGTGACTGCCATTACCGCATAAATTAACTCAAAGCTGCCGCTAACTCTCTCCTAATCAAAGATTCTCATTATTGTAGGCAAGGATAATGCCGTGGCGTACATTGAGGTTCAATGAATCAGTTTGTAATCCTTACAATGCTGATTTTGATGGGGATGAAATGAACATGCATGTTCCACAAACAGAAGAGGCTCGCACCGAGGCTCTTATGCTGATGGGGGTAAACTTTAAATCTCAAATTGCTTAATGCTAGCTTAACCATATTTTCAATATCATATTGAATCATTTAGCATATAGTCAGCTAAAGTTAGATCTGTGCTAATTAGTTTTGGCGTTGTGATTTCCTTTTCAGGTACCTAGTAATGCAGTTCTCTATATTGATATTTGCAAAAACCTTTCTTTATTACTTATTCTCTCAATATTTCCCTACTTCATGTTATCTCTCCGGAATGTTTAAGGACTTTCTAAAAGTGAAATTAATGAACTGTCAGTTGTAAAAGTGAATGTTATTTCTAAAAAAAATTAGAAATAAGGTTGAGTTTTGCCATGTGGCTCGTGGTATTCACTAATTATAAATTTTGGCGTAAGTATGTTACAGGCACACCATGCTAGTAACTTCCCTCCTAAATGGTTTGCAGGGCTACAAGAGAGCAGGCAATGTCCGTGCAACCATAATTACATACTTAACTGACTGATATTTCAAAATTGTTACCCATTTTTTTCTTGCTTTTGGATAGAGATTTGGTCGCACTTAGGATCATTGTTTACACGCAATGAGTCTATCAATTACCAGGTCTATTAGACAAATGAGTCTTATTGAAAAGTCAACTGTTTGTATAGTAATTGGTGTCAAATCATCATTTGAGACCATGTTTTGGTAGGGTTGTGGCTGTATACCTTCTTTCCTAAAATTTCTTACCCTTTATTCTAATGCATCAGATTGACAATTTATAGTCACCTAACCTTAGACCTAGAATTTTAACAGTAAATGTTTGAAATGGTTTTCCAGGTCCAAAACAATTTGTGCACACCAAAGAATGGAGAGATTCTGGTGGCATCAACACAGGATTTTTTGACATCCTCTTTTCTAATAACAAGGAAGGACACATTTTATGACCGCGCTGCCTTTTCTCTCATGTGCTGTTATATGGGTGACGGCATGGATCCTATTGATTTGCCAACACCAGCCTTGATTAAGGTAAGAAAGTGAATATTGCAATATTCAAATTGCGATGTTTTGCTTTGAGCTTTTCCGCATTTGCGAACTTGTATATAAATCTTAATTTCCCACGCCCATTGGTCATGTATAAGAAAGCAACTCTTTTAACTTTTTTGTCGATGCATTGGGACAAGCCATTTTAACGGAAGATACCCAAACTCTCTGACGAGTCCGCCACCAGAAATAGATCTTTGAGCATATTGGGGGGGGGGGGGGGGGGGGTGAAACTCCAGCATCCTCTGGAACCATTGAAGATTCAATTAAGTAAAAAATTATCAGAGATCTGAAACTTGGTCCTATATACAACAAAAGGGATGTAATTTTCAGGTTTAATGATTAAAGTTGCTTGAAACTAGGTGGATTTGATGACATGTTGAGTTTTATAGACTTCAAAATAGTATCCCAACTGAAATTGTTTGTCAGATAAACCTATTTCTGGTGAAGAATTGTTGCTCCTACCAACATGGCCAACCAAGGACAAAACGTGTGGATTTTTGGTTTTGATTTCTCTCACTAGAAATAATTTGACGTGTCCAATTTCAAACTTCCCCTAGTAAACAACTCATTATACATCACTATGCATTTATCTAATGTGTTACAACTTGTTGATGATCGATCGACTCCATTGGAGTGCCGGTATGGAAGAAATGGTCTGCAGTAAACAGACTCACCGGAACTTGAGAAGAGATATGCGAGAGAGAGAGAAATAAGACTCCACGTCTGTTTTCTGTTCCCAAGAAACTAACAGCATTAAATGTCATGTTACTCACAACCTCTCATTATTTTCACGAGACCAATTTTTATTACATATTGATTTTTTTTTTGTCACAACACTGCCCAAATTTCTTCTAGCAGTGCCTTTAGGCACGGGCACGCGTACGGGTGTATACCCTAGTATGTCCAAATAATGAAAGAACGCTTAACAAGTAATACACAACTGCCAATCAACTTTATATCAGTTCATATATTGAAAAATCTTAATCCATATCGACAACTTCTCTTTTCAGATTTATTTTTCTTGCAACAACATTACTTCTGTAACCATTTTAACCAATCATACTACAGAAAATATATGTAATATGACTGTTTTGTATAGACATATCTGATGATTTTTTTATTGTCCAAATATAATTACAAGCTTTCTCGAAGCTGGAAGGCAAAACAAGCTACATTAAGTACATAATATAATCAATTTCAACAGTCGTTTGACTGATGTGGAGCGTGCACCATCACTTCCAGCTGATCATGTTGCTCAATCCCCATGTTTGCTAGTGCATTTGCTATAGCATTCCCTTCCCTCATTACATGCTTGAGCTGTCCTTTAATTTTCTTTCAAAGAAGTTTACTATCTTCCACTATAACACAAAGGTGGTCCCCCTAAGTTACCTTATCTTGTAAAGTCAGATCTGATTTAGCAGACTGGAGAGCCACAAATCCGCAGTCTGATTCAACCCGCACTTGACAATTTTCAATCCTAATGTAACCCCTCGATATTCCATGGCGGCAAGATATGCACTGACAAGCTCACTTTGTTAGTTTCCGGGTCACTCGAATTGTACTAGCGTACATGGCTTATTTTACATAGATCTGATACCTTTAATGGGATTGGACGAAACGAGACGCTTGTTTCTTTTTGATCTCCCCATCTAGATCTCTATTAATTTGAAACTAGACTGGTTGAAAGGAAGTTCACAGTGAACTAAATTACTCACACGTATGAGAGATAATACGAGGATTCCTTTGCAAGAGTATTGGAAATTTCGTCTCTGTGCTAATCTGATCATGTAAATTACTGTAGAACTCGGGAGGAGAAACTATTATTTAGAGTATCATTGGACTTGAAGAATAGGAGAGCATTCAGTTTATTCACTCGTGCATGTAAGAGTAAGTGGTTGATTCCCCTTTGGCCTTTAAGTTGTTGCCTCTCATCGCTTCTCTCTGTTTGGGTTATATCAGAGAGATGATCCTTTCCTGCATTAGTAGCCATTTCTATACATTTTAATTAAATCACAATCCTTGGAAATGAAGAGTACCCAAGAACATGTAAATTATCATATTGATGCCGATGCGATATCTTGGAAACTGATTTAAGGTTTCAATCGATTGAGATGAAGTTGTCTATCTGATTGATTTACTTGAATGGGAAGACTCAAAACAATTAGAATTTACTTGCAGACCTCTTTAGCATTCTGGGTAAAGACTATCTCTTGAATGGGTGCAAACTTAAATGACTATGGAAAAATGTGAAGCTCAAGGCTACCTATAAGAGTGGCTTACTGTTGTTGAAGTCGTATGTCACGTAACCTGTAAGCCTACATTCCTCGGTATTTTGTTACTGTAGTTTGATCTCTTAAATAGTTTCATTGGCTATAATTTCCTAACACCTGATGGAAGTGGTTGATTCCCTTGTTAGTAGATGTAAGGGAAGGACTAAGCCACCCATTTGTAAGCTGTCCTTTCACCATAGGGGTCGTAGGTGCCTTGGGGGAATGACAAGAGGGTTTATCTTTTGCAGCTTCAGTTATCTGCACCTTGATATTTTTACATTTTATGTTAGTTTCTAATACTGTATGCTGGAGTTGTTTGCACCTAGTCTGTTTTCTGATCTGTGGAATATTGTTTTGCAGCCAATTGAGCTTTGGACTGGAAAGCAGCTGTTCAGTGTTCTCTTGCGTCCACATGCAAAGATCAGGGTCTATCTCAATCTCACTGTTGGAGAGAAGAATTATGACAAAAAGAAAGCGAGAGAGACAATGTGTCCGAATGATGGATTTGTTTATATCCGTAATAGTGAGCATATAAGCGGGCAACTCGGAAAGGCTACTTTAGGTCCGTTCCCTAATTTCTACAATTATTTACCTCGCCCATGAACCTCTAGTGTACTCTTTTCTGCTTGACAAATGATTCCTTTAGAAAGGGTATCACCAGTTCATGATAAACTTTGCATTTATGAGATTGAGTGATTGATGGAATCGCATCTTCTGTGAGCATGTGCCGCCATGACTTCAGTCTTTGAAATTATGTCATGTCTATATCTGATAATCCATATTTGGAACAAGCCTAAAATGTTCAATCATATTTTATCAATTTTCGAACTCCCTTAGCCATGTAAGTTAAGTAATGGTCATTGAATAAGTTGAACTGCTATTAACGCAAATGCAATTTCACACTGTAAAAGAAAATTCTCCTTTCTTTTACATGAAAGACATGAGTTGGCAATCACTTGTCCCTTTAACAAATCACCTTTTGGCAAAATTTCCTTTAAACAAACATCATAGGGAAAAAGTATACTCTCTCTCTCTCTCTCTCTCAGAATTTAACGATCCTCCAGTCTCTCTCCATGCATATTGAAAGGACGGCTTAAGTTTACCTAGGCAGCTAGAAGATCAGGGCGTTATGCTTCTTTTGAGCAGTGTAACAATCCCCCAGTTCTTCCACACTCCTGTAACACAACAAATCTTCTGAAAGTGTCATTTTAACCACCATATCCTGCTATTAACTTGAAAACATTCAGATCCAGCAAATTGACTGTCATTAATTGGATTAGCTAAACATGTTATATTTCAGATGACGATGCTCAGTCACAATAACACTAAACAAACATATGGCATAAGATGACCAAAATTTACTTTCTGGCCCAAAGTCGTTTCCTTTTATCTTGAAATGGTTCCGGATGAACCTCACCTTTCTTATTTATTACTCCTCCAGCTTCTCATTCTTACTTCGCAGTTATGAGATATACTGTGCATCAATTCCAAGATAACCTTTATCATTTTATTAGTTGGTGAAGATGTTCCAAGCTGTTTAGTAGTTTAGTCTATACTTGCTCCAGTCATCTTTTTATATAATAATGAAGCATATTTTCGGTGAGTAGGACAAATAAATGAATTCCTCTTAGTTGGCTTAAAAGAAACCATATTGGCTCAAGCACTTCACGCGCTCCTTTTTATCCCACCTTTCTCTCTCTCATGACATGCGTTTAATCGTCGTCCTCACGTTGCCAAGCCTTCTTTAAAGCTAAATTTCAATTTCAATTCGGAGCCCACTTAGAACCACTATCCTGGGCTTGTTTTTGGAACTTAGATTTGTCTTTTGGTGAATGAGTGGCTGAGAGAGAGAATTTATCTCTCCTCCTCTTGACCATTCATTGACCCTACAAAAGGCTCCCAAACAAGACCAATGGCATTAAAAGTTTTTGGTGAAGGGGTAGTGCCCTTGGGCTTGGGCACTGTATTAGTGCAATATAAGTCATCACTTACATGTATTTTTAAGAATCATATTTGTTGCTGTCTGTTTAATATGACATCTCCTGTAAGTTATATGGACCTGTTTTTCTTGTCAGGTTCTCATATACCGTAAATATTGTCTTACATCTTTTTATCATTTACTTCATGAGTAAGTTATGCAACTTAATTTCTCCCCATTTAATGGAGTCCTGCAGGAAATGGCAACAAGGATGGTCTATATTCTGTTCTCCTCAGGGACTACAATACACATGCTGCTGCTGCTTGTATGAATCGCTTGGCGAAACTAAGGTATCTCCGTGGTGAATGAGATGTCCTCTCGTATTATGATTCTTATTCAAACTGAGGTATACTCGATCAGAACATGTGCAACTAACTAACAGGGGCGGCCGAAAACACTTTTGGGCCAAAGCGAGTAATAAATTTGAAGCCCCAAATTAAAGGAGAATTTACACATAAAAGGCTTTATTTTTGGAAGAAAAAAAAAAATATTTTTAGACTTGTAATACTTGTGTGTAGACTTGTAACACTTGTGCGTAACAGATTAGGTTGATTTTTTCAGAGAACAGATTTGTTGATTTTAATTAGCATTCAATATTTTACATTTTTCTGATACGTAAAAGCCCATAAGTAAAAAAGGTATCCGAAATCTTCACATGCGTCACCAACAAGATTCAAACTTGGATCAAGTTTTGTGGCAAAATATTGATTACTATAAAAATAACGCAAAGTTGATTGGAATCATGTATTAGAATATGTAATTAAGCTAACTACAATTATCACACACAGGGGCCTAAAGCAGCTGCTTCGGCTGCCTGCCGCTTGGGCCGGCCCTGCCAACTAAACCCTATTGGAACTTGCACAAAAGGTGTTCTTTCATGTATTTAATGCCGGGGATCTTTGTGGAACTGAGTGGATCTGGTTGTAAAGGCCGGCTTGTATGGTTGTTACTGGCACATATCAATAACTATTAAGATATTATTTTGCAATGTATTTCTTTGAGCTATATAACCTCTCCCTTTCTTCTATCTATGCTTCTAACTCCACTTCCTAAAAATACGAAGTGGGGATTGCTTCAAGCTGTGGTTGGGACTTACTATCAATCACTATGCTTGGTTATATCACCTTCTACTCTGTCTCACCTCTTCCTCCCCATTTGACTTTGTGGAGTCACTTTGACCGACTAATTTAGCTGACTGTATGATACGAAAGTTTACTAATTTTTTCATACTATTGTAAGTGTTAAAAAAGATGTACAATGTTATGAAAAAATGGTCACATTTTCGTATCATATCATTAACTAAATTTGTCGGTCAAAGTGAGCCTCCAAAGTCAAATGGGGAGGAAGAGTGAGACAGACTAATATAGTTTATCTTGCCAGATTATGAAAAGCCGAAAAGCTGTTTGTTTAAAGTATTACAAGAACTCTGAAGGAATTTTTGTTTTACAATTTTGTTGAAAGATAGTTGGTGGTGATCAGGTGACTGTTATTGATTCAGTGGTCCAATATGCTCCTTGTAGCTCCAAGCAGTGAAGGAACACAGTTGATTAAGCTATCTCGTTTGATGTATGGTTGTTGACATGTCTTCTGGAGCATTAATCGCAGTAAACCCCTCTGGTTGCTAGCCTAACAAAGCCTGAGCTCATCTTGAGTTACAATATGTTGTCAAACAGATAGATATCTGAAATTTTACTAAACACTTGTCTAACGGAGTTCATTTTGTTCTTGTTTCGGTTAATGCAGTGCTCGGTGGATTGGTAATCATGGATTCTCTATTGGGATTGATGATGTCCAGCCTGGAGAGGAATTGAACGAAAATAAAAGTAAGATAATTCTGGAAGGGCATAGGAAATGTGACGAACTTATACAGTCCTTCCATAAAGGCCTGCTTAAACTTGAACCTGGTTGTGATGCTGCTGCTACACTTGAAAATCAGATAACCGGTGTTCTGAATAAAATTCGAGATGCAACTGCAACAGTAAGGATCATGCTTTTTTGCATCATTGTCTGGCTATGCGGATAAGCTCTATGTACCTTCTATTATCTAACACTTGATTTTTCCTTGCAGGTTTGCATGACTGAACTACATTGGAGGAATAGTCCTTTGATCATGTCACAGTGTGGGTCCAAAGGATCTCCTATCAATATAAGTCAGATGGTTGCATGTGTTGGTCAGCAATCAGTGGGTGGGAAACGTGCACCCGATGGATTTATTGATCGGAGCCTTCCTCATTTTCCTAGAAAATTGCCCTCTCCCTCGGTATGTAGTGTCCTTCATATTTTTGGCAATATCTTCAACTATTTTAATAACACTTCGCTTTTTTCCTTGCAATCTTTTGCTATTCTTAAATTGTAGGAAAAGGTTTTAGGGTTCCTCATATATATTAGATTTCCGATCAAGAGTTTTTAGTTTATTTTGCGGTGAGTGAAAGGTTCTCATTAGTTTGATCAAATGGTGCCGCCTATATACAAAGAGGTCTGACAAACTGAACCCATCACCCTAAGAAACAAGAAAATGAGAAAACAGCAATAACTGCAAGGGTATATTTAGATGTTGCATCCAAAGAATAGCCTCCCCTGCCATTGGTGTCACATCCTCAATGTCATCTCATTTGAAGTTGGAAGGATGATCAATTCTTATTATAAAAGAACTGGCAGCTTCTTCCCTCCAAGTAAACCCATAACAAAATGAAAAATAAACAAAATTATCCACGCGTCCCTATATATTTTCTGATCTTCATTGCCCATCGATAATGTATAAATGAATGTTCATGTCTTCTGTTTATTTGGCATTGGTGATCCTACCTACCTGCTCAAGCATATCTTCTTGAAATTTCTTGAATCTCCACGTCTGTCTCTTAGGAGCATCTTGATTGTTAAATGACCGCGGTTCTAGCTGTTTTTTCTCATATATCTGCCTGAAAACAGGAGGATTCCGTCTGGATATTACCTGTGTGATCAGAGACTGGCTACAATGGGCTGTAGAACTTATTTCTGGTCAAAACTTTTACCTTTCTGATTGTATGGAAGCTCTGTAATCTAGAATCTCCCCCTCTTCTTGGAGACTGAGTGAAAGGTCGAAGTGAAAAGTACCTACCTTCTCTATTGGCTTGAATTTGGCACATGAAAGCTCTGTTTCCCAATAATAGATTTTGTCCTTCAAGCTTCCTATCTTTTTGGCATATTCAAGCTGTATCAAATTCTTAACAACCAAGCATGTTTCCTCTTTGTAAATTATGTATTCTCTTTCTTAACCTTGCTCTCTTTCTGTCATCGAAACCTGCTTCCTTATGTCCTCAGTTGTAGATGAGAAAGGTTGCCTTCAATTATCATTACCCCTGACAACTTCTGTACCACGTGGATGGTAGAGTTCTGCTTAGAAAAATTCTTGCTCTGCCGGATGAGCAGATCACTAAAAATCACCAGTCTCCGTCTAAAAAAAACAACACTTGAAGCTATGTTCAGTTTGTCCTTATCTTATTACTTATTAAACAATTCATGATGTCAGTACTTGTGCACCATTTTCTAATTAAGCGAGATAGCAGCTAATACGTGAAGAAGTTTTGCTACAGTTGATGGAGTTAGCAAATTAGATTGTGTCTTTTCTTTAATTTTTTATAAAATGGGTTGAATTAGAATTTGTTGCCTTTGTTTTGGATACACTCGCTAGTCATTATAAAAATTACGGTCTGACTTGTTTAATTTTTCATGCAGGCTAAAGGATTTGTTGCTAACTCATTTTACAGTGGTTTAACAGCCACTGAATTTTTCTTTCACACAATGGGAGGACGAGAAGGTCTTGTAGATACAGCGGTATGTATGTCTTTTTAATTTAGCATTGGTTTTGTTTGTGACCTGGATTCAGAAGGCAAAGAGTGATGTCGTTTAAATGTGTGCTTTACCTTTAAAGTCAAATCATCACAGTCAGAAAGCAGCTGTGCTGGTAGCAGAAGCATTCCCAAACTGGCCATGGTCTTTTCTGGCAACATGATACTGAGTTTAAAGTATGCAAAAATGGTTGTTCTAGTTCTTCTGATTTTCATTGTTTAAAATTAAATGATTTTTGCTTGCACGGCATAAAATAGATATTCTTCTGTCATGTCTGTATCCTTTGTGTTTTTATTGTTAACAATGTCAGTTTTCTCTTTTTGGTCTCCTTATCCGCCTTTTAGCTCAATATTACTGGTTTTTCTACCATTTGATAGTTTCTTTGGACACTTCGCATGTAGAACTTCATTGTTTGCTACACATAACTGCTGCAGGTTAAAACAGCTGACACTGGATACATGTCTCGTAGACTCATTAAATCTCTAGAAGATCTATCCATTCAATATGACAATACAGTACGGAGTGCTAGTGGATGTATAATTCAATTTGTGTATGGTGATGATGGTATGGATCCATCACAAATGGAAGGAAAAGATGGAGTCCCCTTGAATTTTGAGCGATTGCTTTTGAAGTCCAAGGTCAAGCTTGTTTCTATTTTAATAGTCTTCTTTTGTTGGAACTGTCAGCCAACTCATAGTTTTTGTTCTCCTTTTCAGGCTACGTGCCCTGCTGGAGGACAAGCAAGTTTATCTCCTCCAGAAATCCTCGAATTAAGTAATGAAAGGCTCTCGAAACAGGATATGACTCCCGGTGGGGGTTGCTCTGATGCTTTTAAGAAGTCATTGTCAGATTTCATTCAGGAGTGCAGTAAAAGATTACAAAGCACATTTACATCACTAAAAGAGGACAGCGGAGTAGGTAAAGAGGACAGCGGGGTAGGCAAAGAGGACAGTCAAATTCATGGGCATGTTGCTCAAAATATATCTGGTCTCACACGAAGGCAGCTAGAGGTACTGTGTTGCTAGTCATTTTTATGATGTGCAACTGCTCATGTCCGGTTTTCCTTGGGTGATAAGTGTTGAATTCTTGCAATTTCTTGATAAGTTTTGGGTTACTATAAAGCTATACATATCAACATTTCTATTCAGAGGTAATACTGCTTGTTTACACATTTGTTGGTTTACGAGCCTGTGAAATACTTTTGAACAGAATGTCTCTTAAACCGACTCTTCTATAGCACCTAGACTCCCCCGCTGGTGTTTCTTTGTTTCTTAGCTTCCCTTGATGGTTCTTTTGATGAGTGAAACAGTGGTTCCTTAAAACAATTTAATTTTCCTTTAATTTGGAGTCAGTATGGCTAGTCTGATGGTGATGATAGTGAATGCGATGCTGAGAAGTTGCCCGTGGGTGTCTCAACTATGTAATTAGAGGAAACATTTGTTAATCTACATTCTTGGTCCTCTTCATTGCTCAATAAAACCCTGGTCTTGCTCCTGTCACTCCCAGTCAGCAAATGATCAACTTCAGGAAAAATTGAGGGATAACACCTCTGACAAAAGTATCAGATGAGACAAAGGTCTTCCCGTTACGCACCCTCCAAATACGAAGGAGCCAAATGCTGAACTTTCCGCCTCTCTGCCCACCCAAAACCTCAGCCCAAGCAATGAGGAACCCTGGAATATTTCAAATTGCATTTAAATTGTTTATTGAACGTCTTGCCACTGATAAATATCTGTAATAGGCTAATGTACATTACCAACCCCTCCTTACTGCTGAAGTTAACTGGAACTCGGATCCTTCCAGTTCGTGGAACGGGATCGCGGAACGCCATACCCCATGGAATTCGGTACGCCAAGGGTAGGCTTCTTTGGATACCTTTATAGGAGTTTTTTACCATTTTTCATATATCATAAATTATGAAACTGCTTAATATATGCAATATTTAAGAGTCAAATACTCTCAAATGGATGTAACTTGACATATGTAAATTTAATTTTCCCTTCTACATAGATACACTAGGTTAAAAAAACAAACAAACAAACAAACAAACAAACAATCAAACAAAAACCACGATCGCCAATTTAAGCGATCTGGATCGCTGGTGTTCCACGTTTCGGAACGCGTGAACCAATTCGCAATTCGCGGGGGTACAAGTGGTGACACTGTGCTGAACCTTGCATGCCAGATATTTGGCATAGTATTAAATCTTTAAAGCAACCCTAAGTGTGTACCTTATCCCATACTCTATATTGGTGCAAACCCAACAGGTATAAGACATTACTTTCAAGTGTGTGCTCCAGCAGTGCACCCTAAATATTGTCACTCCGAATAATTTGTGATTCTCTCTCTAGTTGTTTAAAGAAAGAGATTGTTAAAAGATAGTCCGTTAACAATGCCACCCTTTGGCTTGGGATACTCCTGCTGTTAGACCTGACTTTTTCTAGGTTTGGCCCTCAATGTAGCTGAGCTATCTAAGCTTCGGGTAGATGGTGAATCCCCATGGGTGATTTAACTTGGACTTGGAGACTCATTCGAACTTTTTCCGGGGATCACACTCTTACGTCTCCGATCAGTGTTTGATGACTAAATGTTAGTAATTTGGTACATTCAGTGGTTTGTGTGAAACTGGTGAAGGTCCAACATGTATATCTGACAAACTTCATAGGGATAGATCGCATGAGATGTCTTGTAGAGTTGGGATACATAAGCAGTAGTTAAACTGTTGCTATAAAATTATTGTAGTGTTTGATGAAGTTTATTGCTGGATTTCCTTTCCGTTACATGTTTTTCATAGTTTCTTCTATCCTATTGTAGGTATTTTTAGAAACCTGCATATCTCGTTATCACTTAAAGAGAATTGAATCTGGAACAGCAATTGGGGCTATTGGAGCACAGAGTATTGGAGAGCCAGGGACGCAGATGACTTTGAAAACTTTCCACTTTGCAGGAGTAGCAAGCATGAGTATCCTTTATTCTTTGTACTAATCTCTTTTGTAAACTTGGAAGTATTTACTGGTCCTCTTGATCTAAATTATCAGCTTGCACAGTTGTCCTTTAACTCTGTTTTAGATGTTACGCTTGGGGTTCCTCGTATAAAGGAAATCATAAATGCATCTAAAAAGATTAGTACACCAATCATCACTGCAAAACTTGAGTGCCAAGATAATTTGAGAATTGCAAGGATGGTGAAGGGTCGATTGGAGAAAACAAGTCTTGGCCAGGTATTTTTTTGTAGTTTTCTAGAAATGTCCATATGCCTTACCACTTAGTAATTACACTAGTTGGGTTCTCAGATTTCATTTTTACTTCTTGAAGTGTTTTTTAAACAATCAGCATGTTTTTCAGTAATGGTAAAGCCCGAAGTATATGTTGTGGTGTAACGGCATTGGGCACACTGTAACAGGATTTGGAAACTCAATCTTTTCAGATTGTTGGTAGAATATCGCCCGTAAAGGGAAAACCAAAGAGATAACGGTCGAGAATAGGCCGAATCTTGTGTGAATGTGATTCACACTGTAGTTAAGGACAGGACGGATGTCGGTGCCTATGATACCTTTATATATAATGTCATGGGCGTTGTTCGGATACCCCAATAATCTAGATTTTTGGATTGTTGGATTATTGAATGTAGTTGAGAGGACAATTAACCAAAAATGAAAAAATCTGGATTATTGAGTATCCAAACACCTCCAATACGTGGCGGTTTGGCTGATATCGAAAGCATGACATATAGGACTGAACACTAGACACTTATATCAGTGTCCTTTATTGATAAGGTAATATATAGTTATATACATGCAGATTTGTTGCATAAAAAGAAGAGTGCATCTTCTATCTATGTTAACTTTTATCTCTGTGGCTGTGTAGAAGAAAATTAGTGATATACATAGAAGTGTAGTATATCTAGTTCGGTGCATTGGAATCCCTTTTCACCAGCTTTTATTTAACATCCGTGTACCTGCTGCTCCCTCCTTTTCCATGGTGCTTAACATGCTAATTGCCTTTCTGCCTGCTCACAGGTTGCTGAAAGTTTGAAACTTGTCATGACAGCAAGGTCTGCATCCATTGTTGTGACACTTGACATGGATATAATTCAATCATCTCAACTTGGCATAAATGCACATAATGTGAAAGATTCGATTCTGCGTACTCCGAAGATCAAATTGAAGGAGCAGGTATTATTTTTTCACGAACTCCTACAAATTGCCTCATTATTTTTGCTTTACTTATTATCTCATCGGCGTATTGCAGCATATCAAAGTATTGGATGGTAGGAAGCTAGAGATTACTCCTACAACTGATCATAATAAGCTTCATTTCGAACTTCATTGGCTAAAAAATAAGCTCCCAACTGTCATTGTTAAGGTGAGTATACTTCAAGAGATTCTTGTTCAGTGGAAGGCAATGCGGTCAAAGATTCCTAATTTTACTTGGTTATTTTGATTTAACAGGGCATAAACACCATTGAGCGTGCGGTGATCAGCAATAACAAAATTAAAAAGGACGAAAAGGATCAGTTCAACCTGCTTGTAGAAGGGTTAGTTTTCTTGTCACGTGATTATCTATACCACTTTGCTCCATTTAGTAGTGATATTAAAAATAGGAGTTGATCTTCTAACATACCTGTATCAGTTGGTCAAATTCTATATATTCACTCCATTTAGTAGTGATTGGCAATAGTGGATTTGTTCTGTGTATTGTACTATACTGGCTCAGTTTGCTTTGTGATCATCCTATTATTCTGCTATTCTACGCCCGCTAACAGAGTTAAATAATACATATTCATGTAACCAAAACGAGATAGGGTTTGCACGGAATTTTTCCCTTTCACGTAGATAAGATATGATATGATTGTCCGGCATTAAGTAGGGATGACAATTGATCCAATTAACAAGCTCGCCAATGCCTGCCCCAAAATCTTAAGAGCTTAGTTTTGGGGTTTCTTTCAACGAGTGGACTGTATTAGAATGCATAACCAATTCTGTCAGGTCGGGCTCTGGTGTACAATGATAATCATAGCATGTTTATTATACGCTGTTACACTGCTAAAAAAATTAAATGAGCTTTCAAAGTGTATGGATTTCTTAGTTTGTAGAGTTGGCCTATTGACTGGCCTCAGTAGGGCTTCAGCTGACAAAATTATTTGTCAGCACAGTCGAGCCCAACCCTTGGCTCCATTATACAGCATTAATGGTTTCTACTATAATTTCCTACATGTGCAGTCAGCTTATGGTGATACTAGGCTCAGTTTGATAGAACGAATCGTGTGTGAAACATGCTGAAATGAGGATATTACAAGCCTACAACTATGAACAAAGAGTAGAAAGTGTTTTACGTTTTATTACTTGCCTCTTCATCAGCACATTATATTCTACGATTTGTAATGTGAGTTTTATTTTATTTTAATAATTAGTAAGAGCAATGCAAGAAAAGAAACAAGTATACTGCTTAGTTAGACCATATGGTTCCAGAGTAGTATTCTGATTTCACGACTGAACCAGCAATTAGTTAACCGTGGTGATGAGGTTCAGTATCCCAACAAGTTTGGTTAGTGTCTGACAACCGAGTCCTTCATTTGAATACTGCTTTTAGTCTAAAAGCCCTAGTTTGTTGCACACTTAATATAATGGCTACCTTACATTTTATTTGATGCTTTGCATCTAGTGATTCTTTTTCTTTTTGATAAAATTGATTTATGAACTTTGTTACTTGTTATGTGTGGTTCAGAACTGGTCTTTTAGCAGTCATGGGCACTAATGGAGTTGATGGACATGAAACAACAAGTAACGATATCATGGAAGTGCAGAAGGTAATTGGGATCGAAGCTGCAAGAAGCAAAATCATCGAAGAGATCCATTACACTATGAAAAGTCACGGAATGACCATCGATTTGAGACATATGATGCTTTTGGCAGACTTGATGACATTTAAGGTTTCTTTTTGTTCTGCGATATACATTGTGCATCATTCGTTTTAAGTATTTATTTTCAATTAAATTTTGGTGCTCTAGTTCCCATTGACTTTTGGACCTTTAAGTTATCCATCTTTTTTATGGTAACTATGTTTCAGGGTGAAGTACTGGGAATCACAAGACATGGCATTCAGAAAATGAAAGATAGTGTACTGATGTTGGCTTCGTTTGAGAAGACAGCAGACCACCTGTTCAATGCGTCTGTGAATGGTAGAGAGGATAAGATCGAGGGAGTGAGCGAATGCATTATTATGGGTATACCAATGCAGATAGGTACAGGGATACTTAAAGTGAGGCAAAGGTATGCTGACAGTCCCTATATTTACAGTGTAATGATATTGATTATGCATACACGAACCTGCGGCATTTGTGGTTGCATTTTTCTTTCTAAAGAGATTGAACTGTAGGGTTATTGGACTACTGTTCCAAAAAAAAAAAAAAAAAACGATAAATCTTTATGTTGCACACACACAAATATATATATATATATATATATATATATATATATATTATTGGTACTCAGATGATTTAATCTGTTATGCTCACTTTTGGAGAATGTCTGATGTATTTTATGTTTACGTACCATCAATTTGATTTGCTGCGTATTTGTATGCTAAGAAATTGTATGTAAAATCTCACAAATAATATAGGCATAATAAACTAGAAATAGTGTATCTTTTCATCCATTGAATAACCCGATTCAAATCAGAGGTCAGAGCAAATTTGAGCATGATTCAATTCGTTCTGAGCATGGTGGATACGTATTCTTGAGATAGGACAATCTGGTATTGTTTAAAACATGGCTAAAGGTAATTAAGAGGAATTAGTGGATAATTAGAGGTACTTGGAATACGAGAGATATATATCGGTAAGGAATAATTAGTGGTAAAGGGTGGAGCTTTTGGTGGGGTTTTAGCTAAGAAGATAACAGAGTAGTGAGATAGCTTTGTTTGGTTTCTTTGTATAAAATGTTGGGGGCAATTTTGTCAAAATGGGTGTTACAACCATACACAACTTGATTTGTGCCAAAAGAAAAACTGTGCCAGAGCTGAGCTCAATGTGTACGCGTGTTTTGGGTTACTTCATGGTATAAACCTTTTTCGATTTCTAAACGTGTGGAACCCCTGATTTTAACTCGCAATAGTGCTGAACTTCAGAAGGAACCAGGGAAAATTGGGAAATTATGTGTAAATAGTGAGAAATTCTTCTTTGCCAAGTTAGTCCCTATGCTAACTTCATATTTTCTAGCTGCACATTAGCGTTTTAAATTATGGCCCTAAGTAGAACTAAAAAAACATGATGCTTGGACTTTTTTTTTTTTTACATGAACTTTAATTGGCTTCATATATTACTACTAGTCAAAATCATAGAAATCTGAACATTTCCCCACGAAAGCTTGTTATCATAAATCTATGTGGAAGCATTTTGCAGAAATAAAATGTGCCACTGTAAAGTGACCTTAAAATGCCCAAGTTCTGTTGACCATCCACTATATATTGCTTTCTATCTGCTGGAAATCAGAAATATCGTAACCTTTTATGTTTCTGCAAATAACCCGCATTCGATAAAAACTTGTGTGGGTATCAGACAAATGACACACTGCGTAAATATCAACGAGCATGACGAGTAAAGTATATGAGCTCTATCTGCTGTTTACTTGAGCACTCTCAAGCCCTTTTACTATAAGACATGACTTAGATATCCGATTATTGTAATTTCCTGAGAATTCACATAAGTTTTGTTATTTCTGCAGAGTTGAGAAGGTTCAGGAGCTAAATTATGGGTTAGACCCAATATTATCTAGATGAGTACAACCGCTATTTCACATGCAGGGTTACGTCATACCAAAGTGTCATTTGAGGTGGGTTTCATTATGCATATTATGTATGTGGTGGAAATTGAGCAATTTTTTCAGTGTCTGCTATCCCGTTTAAGTACATTCTATAAGTTCATCAGCGATGCTTGTTTATTGCCTGAATAAACAGGTTTGGAATTACAGTGAGATAAATGCAACAATGCGTTGGGTATTTGTTGTCGGAATGGGTCAAGATCGCTTCAGTGTTTCAAGTGAGTGTCTTACAACAATTTACGTATTCTGTTGTGTTTTCTGATTACCAGTGTATCATTTGTGGCCAATGTAGTACGAGCACTACACCGAGACCGCAAACACCAATTATTAACTAATTACTAATTAGGACCGTGAAAACCACCAACCCCCAAATCAACCACCGACAACATCAGAAAATCAAATTCTCCAAATTGATCTTGAACTTGAGCACAAGATATGGGCGGTCCATTAGTCACAAAAATTGGGATTTTGTTTGATTTTTCCAAATCTATACGGAGGGTGTGCGATTGGCACCAGACCAAGACGAGCGAGAGAGGTTTAGGTCAGTAGTGGATGTTAGGTGTGAGTGTGATGGTGCTGCTATTGTCAGATGTTCCAATAGTGGAGATGATAGTGGAGCAGGAAATGGAGGCGCCGGTCGTGGAGATGTTGAATAAATTTCTGTAATTGATGAAGGACACCTAACACAGAGGGGTGGAGGACTGCAGGGTACTCCCTCTGTCCAAAATTGAGCGTCGTTTGGAGTTTGGACTCTCATGGGGTTTGGTAGGTGCTTTTGACTTGGTAGATGTACTAAAAAGGGTCCTTTGTTTTTATGTGGTAATTTTTATTGGGAAGTGAAAAGGTGATATTTTGAAAAGGGTATGGACTATGGAGGGAAATTTTGGTAGGACACTCTTTTCCGGATATCCATTTGAAGAAAGGAGGAAATTCTTATGTGTTCTAGACTTCTAGCAGTAAATCTGACGTGCTATTTTCTAATCATTTAAAACACACCATGTCATCAAAAGAGCCATATATGTCTAACTCATCATCTAAACTTAACAGTCCTCATCTCCTCTTTTCACCCGTGTTGTTTCCATTCCCCAAATACGTCTCTTCCTCTGAATTTCTTCGACTCTGCCGCCAACATCACCGTAAACCCAATCAATAGCCACCACCACCGCACCTACTGTGGCTTTCTTTTTGTCTCTCTCTCAGGTACAAAGCAGATCTGCTGTCTCTTTTTGGCTTCCTCTTCTTTACCAACCTGGACTCCAACATAAATTGACGCCCGTAATCCACCACCTCTTGCAACCAAATATCACCCATCGGACCTAAGGTGGAGGCATAAGTTGATTTCGCAAAATTGTTATTTTTTCAAATTTATTATCTGAATTTTTAGATTTAGATCTGAATTCGCGAGTGATTGTGCTCTATTTCTGGTGGGTTTCACATTTGTGTCTTCACAGTTTTGATTTCCATTGGTGGCAAACTTCCCATGGATGTGAGACAGGGTGAGATCGAGTACAAGATACCTTATTCACAGTGCTCTCTGAGAGAGAGAGGGAGAGAGAGAGGGAGAGAGAGAGAGAGAGAGAGAGAGAGAGAGAGAGAGAGAGAGAGAGAGAGAGAGAGAGAGAGAGAGAGAGAGAGAGAGAGAGAGAGAGGAGGGAGAGGGAGAGGGAGAGGGAGGGAGAGGGAGAGGGAGAGAGAGAGAGTTTATGGTGATGATGATGGTAGAGAGTGAGGAAGGGAGAGAAACGTGTTTTCAGCTCGAGTATATTGTATTTGCAGCTTGCATCCATTTTATTTTACTTTTCTCGCATATTACCTTTCCTCTGTTAATCCTTTTCAACTACTAACGTTCCTGCTATCATGCTTCAGTTACATGTGTTGTAAATAGAACTGGAGAGAGTATTTTTTTCTCGCTATACAAGGAGGATGCTGATTTTTGAGGACATAGAGACTGCATTTGCCAACCGAAGCGCATTCTACACTCTAGGTGTCCTCCCATGGTCAGCTGATGATACACAAGGCTTCGATTCAACCTCACCTTGTTACGCTAGACCTTCCATGGTTTGCTTCATACTGCTCTACTGTGGAAAAATCATTTCTTTGTTTGTTATAACTGTCCGCGCTTCTAAAACCTTGTATCTAGAGGAGCAAAATAAAACATTCACATCTAGTGCACACACAAAGTTAAATATTTAGTGCACACACAAAGTTAAATATTTAGTGCAGGTGTCGTCCGTTTTATGTTTGTTGAATAAGCCAGTACACAAGACCCCTGTAAAAATGCATTAAAGAATTGGGCTTCTAATTTTTCAGAATTATTGAATTTGTCGGAGATTTTTAGCTGAGATTCCCTGGACCTGCCAGCGACTATCTTGGACATGTTTATTATGTTTCTGCGAAGTTGGTTATTTAATTACCTACAGCGTCCTGTATTGATGATTCAACATCATTTGTGAAATTCAAGCGACACAAGGGACACGTTTTCGTTTTTTGTGGGAATTATTGATGAACTTGTAGGCGAGATAGACGTGTTGTTTAATGCAGTCTCGTTTTCTCGTAAAGCATCCTTGTTTCACAATTGGAATCTGGACTACGCCGTTGTCGTTCATCCTATCTAACAATAGGGACAGTTTTCTGCTACTACTTCTACGTGACCATTGTTTCCGTTATGTTTGTGGGTTTGTTGCACTGAGTATCTTCTTGTTTTTTAGGATAGTTAAACGAGTAGTATTTTCGTAACAGATATGAGCGTGACACATACATGCATTCGTCACACTTCACTAGAGCATCGATGGCTGAGTTGCCATTTCAGCTATGGAGCTTAAGTTCTCGTCAACTTAGATTAGAATTTGGTTATTCACGGCGAACTTCGACTTCGGTTACAAATCTGGACTAAGGCTCGTTATTAATGGATCATCACCGGAACCTTACCTGAATGTAGTCATCTTTCCATTCTTCTGCCTTCCACAAGTGAAAACTAAATGAAAATGGTCATCTCATCACAACAAGACAACTTTTATTATCAGATTCTCTCTCTGGAGTCTCTTTCTCGAAAGTGGTAACCGGATATCAAAGAGGGTCGAAAATAAACGGCAACGTCGTAAATTACTAAATTGGTTGGACAAAGATTAGGCTAACGGAAGAGGAGGGCAGATCTGTGCTAATCAAGAAAGAAGTATGCAACAAAGTGAAGGAGAGTTTATATACTGCTTAATCAAGGAGTTATTCCAGAGGATTTGGTGCCCGGAGGAGGATTTAAAGGTCATGGAGATGAGATCAAATTCTTCAATTCCGAGGATTTGGTGACCGGAGGATTTAAAGGTCATGGAGATGAGATCAAATATCTTCAACTCCATAACAAGAAAAACCCTGGAAAGAGTGTTGGTAGGGGGAGCCATGGAGTTACAATGATCATTTGCTCCTATTGGCGAGATGGGATACGCGGTATGAAGTTGAGAAAGTTGGGTTCACATACATTCATGTTTGGATCCATATAAAGGTCTCCCAATTCACCTTCTTCATTTGGATATGAGAGCCCTAATCGGGTTTTCGATCGGAGAGGTAGTAAAACAACCACTAACATGGAAGGGTAGGAGAGACGCAAGGGTAAGAACTTAGATCAAAACCTATAAGATGTTGAGACAGAAAGCCAATACCATGACGTAAGAAGGAGAACACTGGGTAATTCTCGTATACAAGAGAATTTCAAAAGTATACCCATGGTGTGTGATATTGGACCACGGGTTTGACGAGTGCCTAGAAGTCTCGAACGAGTCAAATCCATCGAGCAAAAATAAATTCCATGTTATTGTGAGTTGATGTTGTGCAATCAAGGCCAGAAGAGAAAGCAATATACAAAGTTGCGTGCAGGGTAGAAACGAAGGGAGGGATTCCGCCAATCCTGTAAGATCTCATCGACCCGAATTCTGGCGAGGAATCGCACCACAAAAGAAAAAGAGATATTGATAAATGATTAGTCAAAATCATCAGGACAGATCCTCCAAACAATGTCCCAGAAATTGGCTAGAAAGTTGACTCTTTGACCAATTTCATAGTTATCGTTGACTTTTCTGAGTTGAGCTATCAGATGACCTAATTCACCAAAATACTCTTCTGAAAAATTGTTCAGAATAACACTTCAAATCGTTGGGTTAAAGTTGACCAAGTTTGACTTTATGGAAATCTTTATTTGACTGAGTTGAATATTTGGGGTAAATTGATAATTTTATAATAACTTGAATTGGAGAGTCAAATCGTAACTATGGACATGACCTTATGCCTCTGTATCAGTTTCATGATGTTTGGTGTAAGCATGTAGCTATCTAGGTTACAATGGACTAAAATTAGATTATAGGGGCTTTCATGTAATTTAGTAAACTATAGAGATCTGGATGAAATTAAGTAAAAGTTGTAGATTTCAATTTTGAGCGTATCAGGAAGCGATATGGATCATGTTTACATACAGTGGCGGAGCCACATAGAGGCACGGGGATGCAAGTGCACCCCTGAAGTTTTGAAAAACTACTACTATACCCTCATAATGCTTTAATAATTTCAGTTGGGCCCTTATTAAATAGTAGTAGTGCCCCCCAAAATATTTACATTCTGCAGTTGTGCCCCTCCTTTTACGGATTTGTGCCTCCCCTCTTACAGATTTCTGGCTCCGCCACTGTTTACATATCAATGGACTGGTACAGCATGACTGGCAAATTCAGACACAACTAGAGACTGTACTAAAGAGACTGGATTGTCACGGGGGAAAACGGTAAATTTGGCAAAGCAGTCAGCATGACATCTGCATGGGACGGACAATAGGATGCTGGACACTCTCAAGTCTTAAAGATGTTACATCTTTATGTGGTATCACGTCACCTTATCAAAGTGGTACCGAATATATACTCAATGTAAGAGTTGAGGGGTTATGTTATAATTTAACAACAGTGAAGGATCTGGGCGTTTCCCTAATTTTTCCCAAACCGGCCTATTTTCCCACCCCGCGAAAACCGAACCCCTCAATTTTCCCGCCAAAACCAATTCCTATCAATTTACATCAAAAGGGGAAAATGATAAACCCTAGCATTTGAGAGACGACGAAGAAGAGAGAGAGAGAGAGAGAGAGAGAGAGAGAGAGAGAGAGAGAGAGAGAGAGAGAGAGAGAGAGAGAGAAGCAATTGAGCCATGAAAGTGAAGCTCCGAGAAGCGCACAAGAACAATGGCGTGGCCACATACTGCTCCATCCTGTGGGACGGAGAAGCCAACCACATCGTCACTTGCTCTTCTCTCGACACCGCAATCTCCATCCACAACCCCCTTCTGCTTACGAGTCCGCCTAGGGTTCTCCGTAGCCACCGCGACGGAGTCACCGCTTTGGCTATTAGCCCTAATTCGACTTGCCTCGCTTCCGGATCTGTAGATCACTCTGTCAAGCTCTATAAATTCCCAGGTAAAGATAAAAAAAATCCCCTTTTTTTACTGGATCTGACTCGTCGGTAAAATTAAGTTGATGTTTGATGTCGATTATGTCGATTTTATGTTAAAATGAAATGGTAAATTAGTCAACGAAAAAATTGAAATTGCCAAATTATGTACTACTAGATCTGTATGTAAAAATGACAGGTTTGGTTTTGGGGGGCTATTTATCATTACTCATTTACGAATTCATCAGCTGAAGTAAAAAAAATGGCAAATTATTCAACCAAAAAATTGGAAATTGCGATTATATAGATCTGTAAGTAAAAAAATGACATGTTTGGTTTTTGGGGGGATTTACAAATTCATCAGCTGAAGTTGAAGTAGACGATGCTGCAATTTCTAAAATTTATTTGATTTACGAAAGTGTTCGTCTTTGTTGATTTTTATGTTATGTTTGGTGTCAATTTCATATTAAAAATGAAATGGCAAAATATTCGGCGAAAAAATGGAATTGCAATTACGTAGTACAACCAAACAAGAACCCAAAAAGGTGCTTTTAACGAAAAAATGGAATTGCAATTAGATTTGGTGTTTGATATCAATTTCACATTAAAAATGAAATGGCAAAATATTCAACGAAAAAATGGAAATTGCAATTACATAGATCTGTATGTCGAAATGACAGGTTCTTGTTTTGGGGGGGGGGGGGGTGGCGATTAGAAATTTATCAGCTGAAGTAGCTGATGCTTCAATTCCTAAATTTATTTAATTTCCATTACAATAGTGTTGATCTTTGCTGATTTTATATTATTATGTCTGATGAATCATTTTCATCAGGGGGAGAGTTTCAGACCAATATCACCAGATTTACACTGCCAATACGGGTGCTTTCGTTCAATAAATCCGGCAGTATGTTGGCAGCTGCCGGCGACGACGACGGCATTAAACTGATCGATACAGTTGAAGGCACAATCGCAAGGGTTCTGAAAGGACATAAAGGTTCAATTACTGGTGTGGCTTTCGATCCCAAGAGTGAGTACTTGGCTTCAGTTGATTCAATCGGTACTGTTATAATTTGGGAACTCCAATCCGGAAATGAATTACACACTCTTAAAGGCGTAGCACCCAACACCGGTATGGACTTTTCCATCATGAATATACTGTGCTGGAGTCCTGACGGAGAGACCTTGGCTGTCCCTGGTCTGAAAAATGATGTCGTCATGTATGATAGGGACACTGCTGAAAAGATGTTCACTTTGAGAGGCGATCATGTGCAGCGGGTTTGTTTCTTGTGTTGGTCACCGAACGGGAAATACATGGCAACTTCTGGTTTGGATAAACAAGTTTTGATATGGGATGTGGGTAAGCAGCTGGATATAGAGAGGCAGAAATTTGATGATGTGATATGCTGTATGGCATGGAAACCAAAAGGAAACAGTTTGGCCGTCATCGATGGTAAGGGGAAGTATGGTATTTTGGAATCACCTGTCCCGTCTTCCATGAAGTCTCCTACAGAAGATATTCCTACTCTGCAGTCAAGGAACAGTAATGGCCTTCTCTTATTTGAAGAAGACGAAGAAGACCTTAATATGTCCGGTCGTTCTAGTGATCTTGGTGAGGACAGCCTTGATGTATCTGAACCACCCAGCAGGAAAAGATTGCGGAAACAGTCTGTATATGACGATGATGATGATTTGGATGAAGAGATAACCAACAAGCCACGCTTGGTTCCAAAGGTGGAATCACGCAAAAGAGCATCCCATGGCCATAAAGAAATGCAGCGAAATGGAGATGAGGTACAAACGGGTAAACCTTTGCCAACAAGATCTAAAAGGCAAGAGCCTTTTCAGCCAGGTTGCACTCCTGTTCAACCTGGAAAGAAGCGTTATCTTTGTTATAACATGCTGGGAAGTATAACAACAGTGGAGCGTGATGATGACTTACCACTCATAGAGGTATTATCTTGGTTCACTTTATGACTCATCATCTGTAGTTTGTTTAATATTATCATGACTTGATCCTTTGATGGTAGACAAATTACAAATAGTTTTAAAATCAAGTGAATTTGATGTTTTCAGCCAGAGAAACGTTTTCATTTCATTGGTGGTTTGCTCAGGATAAAGTCAAACTACAAAGATTCATGTGTACATGGAACCTGTTGATTGTATGTTTAATGCTTTTAGGTTTCACCTGCAGACCATAGCATATTCTTGTGACACTCGGAGATTCATTATCCTAATATTAATATACAGTCAACTAGAGCAATGTAAAACTCAAAAGTGGCTTAAGCATACACAATAATAGCGTGATTCAAGTAGAAAACCATCTAACTGGCTACTAGTATAAGATTCAGGCGGATAATTGCCCATGATTTTTGTGATGAGCAGGTTACTCATGTTCACTACTTAACTGGTATAATTTTGTACATTGTTGAGAAACTAAAATGTCATTTCTTCTGCCATTTCCTAATTTTATGTCATTGTTCTTTTTCCCTTCTTCAAGTAAGCTATTCACAGGTTCACCTACGTGAATCAATTTATTGAATGTGATGCTTTATATCATGAGCAGAGCATCTTTTCCATCTACTAACGGTATCCTCTAATTTGGAAACAGACTGAGTTTCATGATACTGGCAGAGGGGCACGAGTTCCAGCAATGAAAGATCAGTTTGGTTTTACGATGGCTGCTATGAATGAAAATGGAAGTGTATTTGCCAATCCATGTAAAGGTGATGAAAGATTGAGTACTCTCATGTATCGTCCATTCAGCAGCTGGGCAAATAACAGTCAGGTCCGCTCATTTCATTTTGGGCATTGCTTTTGTCCATGAATGCATTAATATCTGAATCACCCAGGAAAATGATTTTCCTCGTGAAAGTAAACCTTCTCATGATAAGATAGTAGAAAGTAAATTTGTATTTTGTGAGAAATATGTAGATATTTAGTCATTCACCATTCTGAACGCTCTTGACTATTTCAATTCAGTGGTACGCGCGATTTGAAGAAGAAGAAGTGAAGGCCGTCGCACTTGGTACTGCTTGGGTAGCTGCTATTACAAGTCTAAAATTTCTCCACATATTCAGTGAAGGTGGTTTGCAGGTGGGCCATATTTTTCGGTTTCTCGCACGTCCTTGTAGAATATGTTCAAAATCTAGACATCTAGTGTTCAGTTAAATTCCTGTAGCAATCTACTTGACATAACCACAATTCCCCAAGTTATATTCTAATGTGTTCTTACTTTCATTTCACTTTACATTATGTTGTAGAAAACTGTACTCTCTCTTGAGGGACATGTGGTGACTGCAACTGGCTTTAAAGAGAAACTAGCAATTGTTACACACACTGCTCTTCAGTCAGATGATCAGGTTGATGCTCTGTCCATTACATCTAACAATCATCTGTCTATCTAAGACTTGTGACTTTGAAGCCTGAGCCTCTGAAATTTGGTTGATGGTCGTTGTTGTACATTTCATGCAGATTCTAAATATTTGTTTGTTTGTGATATAGATTCTAGAATTTAGAGTTTTCAACGTCTGTACCCGGACACAAATAATAAGTGGAAAGCTTCCAATCAGTGATGGTTCATATCTGACATGGTTTGGTTTCAGTGAAGAAGGCCAAATATGTTCTTTTGATTCCAAGGTTTGTTCATCTCTTCCATCTGCAAATGATTCCTTTCTTTCACAAGTCATAATCGCAGTTCAAAAATTTGTAGGGCGTGCTCAGAGTTTTCACAGATCAATATGGTGGCAGCTGGATGCCAGTGTTCAGGTACTTCCAATGTGGCTGATAATAATATTTCCAAGTTGTTTTTGTTATTCCTGTTCTGCAATTGAAGAGTTTTAACTTGCAGCTCCAAGAAATCAAAGAAGCCAGATGAGAATCACTGGGTTGTTGGATTGGACTCGAGCAAATTGTTTTGTGTTGTTTGCAAATCTCCAGATACATTTCCTCAGGTAAGGATAGTTAGCAACCTATTTTGTACCTGCATTGCTATAGCATCAACAATCTTAGCAACATATGCTCCTCCATTCTTCAGGTCTTCCCGAAGCCAATTCTCACTCTATATAAATTCTCTCTTCCTCTTCCTGTCTCTGATTTGGGAGCTGATGGCTTTGAGAAAGAAAACGAGTTCATATTAAAAGACCTGCACCTCTCCCAGGTACATATATGTTTTTCCTTGTTGGTAATTTGGCTTCACATCATAAAGTTTACTAAAATCTATTATATATACAGGAGGTTAAACACAAATTTGATTACTGATACATCTTATATAAATGGGATACATTTTTGCAGACTAACAAAAGACTAGAAGAAGCAATTGCTGCCGGTCAGGATGCCACTTGGCTTAATGGCGAAATATCTGTTACAGAAGATGCTCTTGACAGATGCATCTTGAAGCTTATAGAATTATGCGGCAACGGTGAGTTGGTGCAAGTGATGGTATTGGCTCTGTTTGGATGAGCTAGATTAAGATTATCAGATTTTAGATTATTGAAATGTGTTGTTGAGGTTAAAACAGTACACTCTCTCCTCACCCCAACCATTCATTTCAATAATCTACAATCTCATATTCTTAATTTAGTTAATCCAAACAAAGCCATTATTATATACTTCCTTACGTGGATAAAATCACGATTGTGGCTTACAATGAATGTTGCTTTCAGGGGATAAGCTTGTGAGAGCTACTGATCTAGCAAACCTTCTGTCATTTGAAAACTATGTTGAATGCGCAATGCGGCTAGCCACCAAGATGAACCTTCCAAGTTTAGCAGAGCGTTTCAATTCCATATTGGAGGTAACGCATTCTAAACCCTAAACCCTAAAATCTGGCTGTTACTAGTTGTGATCTTATATTTGTGAATGTCTTTGTTTCATTCAGGAAAGGTTAATGAAGGAGGAGTCCAAAGCAGCAGATACCATAGCTCCCGTTTCAAATTTGACCCCAGATGTTCCAATAAAAGCTGGTTTCGCCCCCATTAAACCGCCTGTCTCAATGGAAAGCAGTAAAGCTCCAGAACCAGCAGTTCCACTTCAGCCAGTGAAGTTGTCTTCTCCAAACTTTGTAAAGAAAGGAACGCCCGGCTCTAAAAGTGAAAAGGAGGCGAATGTAGAACATATAAAAGCTGTAAAATTGGAGAAGGCTATGGAGGTGAAGAAAGCAGCAGGTGACACGAATCAGGAACCAGCCAGGCCATCAAATCCTTTTGCAAAGTCATCGAAAAAGCAAGAGAAGCCTTCTCTGTTTGATTCTTTCAAGAAGAAGAATGACATTGCAGCAACAAAATAAGGGCTTAAAGATGATATCCTGATACATTCCTTTTTTTTCCTGCACACTTCAGCTCTCACTGGTTTTCCTCAGCAGCTGGAAAGGGTCTGCAACCAGAAGGAATGCAAGTTTGGCAAAAGCTTCTCTCAATTGTTTTCATCTGTAAGAGCTCGACCAGCAAAACAAGATTGATGTGTCGTAAGGAAAATAGATCCATGTAGAATCCGAGCGCTTTGTTTTTTTGATTCCATTAATCTATGGAGAGTGCGGATTTTGTAAATTGGATGCATATTCGGTTGAGAACAGGTTGACATTTTGTAATTATAACGTTACCTGTTTGTTCCTTTTAACAAATTTTGATTTTTTGATGTAATATTTGTTGGAGCAAAACCTACTGATAGTATTGAGACTCGAGAGATAATGTTAATTCAATGAACTGTAGTGATGTTTCCGAGTCATGTTTGCACAATTACGATTTTATTGATTATTATTGCCTCCTCCCATAATTTATTTTAATTATTCGGTTCCTCAGGCTCATACAAAACAACGATAATAGTTATAATCAATGAATAAATTTGCTCAGTTTGAGTGAGGGGTATCTGAGCTCCAATAACCTTTTTTTTAGAGATCTGAGCTCCAATAATTAATAAAGTTGTTATAACAGTAAGTAGTATATAATAAGTTGCTTAAATAAATAAGTGGCTTAAACAGAATTTTAAAAAATATTATTAATTTTTTATATTGAGGAATAAATAAAAGCAACTTGACATCATTAATTGTGTCCCTTTCTTTCAAATAACAAGCGTATGGATTGTGAAAAAGAAGAAAATTATTGTTGTTTCTGTACGTCCGCCACAAATACATTTCAATTATTTCTCAAATAAAAAACAAATACATTCTAATTGGAGAATTAATTAAAGCTGAATGTATAGAAGTGTCGGTTAGCAGAAACATCCCATGAGGGTAGGAGGCTAGGACTGTACTAGGATGATCCTAAAAAGGACAACAAAGAATTAAATCTTTCCAACCATCATAGATCACCAACGACCTGACCAACCATTTTTTTTAGTAGTCCTTTTATATACATGCGCTAGCATAAATTTATTTAGTTTTTCTTCGTGTCATAAAATATAGAACTTTATTAATAAATACAGGACAATATTTCCTTCAAAAGAAATATATAACAATACAAGATACTAGTTCAAGAGTATAAACTTGCTGCAAAGAGTTATACTGAAAAAATAAGACTAACATATGAATAAGCAATAACTTAAAGCAAAAGATAGACGAACTAAGAAGTCAGATAGGTGAATATAAACAACGTGACACATCAAATTTATGGTTGGACTTGGAGGCTTTAATAAAAGCACAAAAGTCAAGACCGGTTGATGCCTTATCAATTCTAGCAACCATCGGCCTTGTACTAGTAAGCTACACGATCACGCCCTAACCCACTCCCTAACCGCAACCACCGCAACGGAAACACCCCCCCCCCCCCCCCCCCCCTCCCAAGCAATAACTTATGCAAAAGATAGACAAAGCAAGAAGTCAGATAGGTGAATATAAATAACGTGACACATCAAATTTATGTTTGGACTTCTGCTACAAGAGTTGTAGAGACATTAATAAAAGCACAAAAATTAAGACCGGTTGCTGCCTTATCAATTCTAGCAACCATCGGCCTTGTACTAGTAAGCTACACGATCACGCCCTAGCCCACTCCCTAACCCCAACCACCGCCACGGAAAACCCCCCACCCCTAAGCAATAACTTAAAGCAAAAGATCTACAAAACAAGAAGTCAGATAGGTGAATATAAACAACGTGACACATCGAATTTATGTTAGGACTTCTGCTATAAGAGTTGTAGAGACTTAAATAAAAGCAAAAAAATTAAGACCGGTTGTTGCCTTATCAATTCTAGCAACCATCGGCCTTGTACTAGTAAGCTACACGATCACGCCCTAGCCCACTCCCTAACCCCAACCACCGGGCTGAAGATGATGGTGGTGATGATGAACGTAAACTAGATGAATATAGAGAGCAATCAAGGGAAAAATTTTACAAAAAAGATAGAGAATAATGAGTGGCAAAATTGTACTTGTTCTCACTCTATCTTTCACGTTTGACTTTTTCTCCGTAGCAAGACGATATATTTTTTTGATAATTTTTCCATGATGTTGTAGAGTAAGTTTACCGTACAACACCTTGCAATGTTTTGCATCGTTTTACTAATCAAATTAGTGCTCAAAATGACCGGTAAATAGTGACAAAATTCAAACTTAAAAGACGGAGAGAGAATACAGGAAGTACTTAAATATGGTTTTAGTTGGGTACCCCACCGACCAACTAAATGGAAGGGGTGTAAGTTATTGACAATAATTGAAGATTTTCAAAACAAGATGGAGTGCATATGAAAATGTGTACTAATTAGGGGTGCAACTTGGGCGGGTTGAACCGACAAACCCGAGCCCAGCCCGAACGTAAATAGGGCCCGGACACATAGTTTTGGTAATTTGGACGGACTTGGACAGAAATTCTCTGCCCGAATTACAATTAGGGTCGGGCTTGGGCACAAAATTCGAACGACGGGCTAACCCGGATTGCCCGATTTGCATGACCACTATGTATAAATATTATATTTTGAAAGAATTATGTAGCATATTTAACATGAATATGCTACTTTTCTTCCAAGTATTAGTGATGGTTTTAATGATTGTTTTGTTCTTCAACTAGTTGATATGTTTTTCACCAACAATTAATTATTCTCTTGTGTTTTTAAGAATATACTAGGTTCACTCCGCGCGCGTTGCGCGCGGCGTGCCGTTGCATCGGGCGTTGTCTTCCTGCTCCGAACTACAGTCCTGTGTCACTGTCACTCCAATTGATACCTATGTAATTTAATCAACACATATTGAGTTCTATGTCTTACGATAATATTACAGTAAAACCTCTATAAATTAATACTCGATAAATTAATAACTTGGATAAAATTAATAATTTGTCCAGTCCCAACTTGGGAGCAGTACAAAACAATAATACCTTGTGGCGAAGTCCACAAAGAATCGCATGGCTATTAATGACAGCGATACGGCTGAACCAGTGGCTCTACATTGCCTGGTGCAAGACAGCATTTGCTTCATTTTAACATCAGCTAAAAACGAATTAAAGATTTGCAAGCTAATTATATGGGATATTACAAAAAATAACTCAAACATAGTAAAATACAGAATTGTCCGTTGATATATCTCAATCCCGAACCAGGGTATGAAATATGGACACCTCCTATCTGCAACATAGGTCTCAATATCAGCATAACTGAAAAAGGAGACCAAGTGCATACAGCTCCACGTTTGCCCGTGAAAGTTAAACCTCTAATGCAGAACCGAGTTCAGCTCCCTCATATTCGGCCCAGTGCTTCTGCTGATTGAAATAATGGTACATGTCAGTCAGTCACTTCTACGAATATGTATAAATTACACCATCTTAACACTCTTAACAACAATATCTAATCACCATTCAATGGAAAAAAGGATTTCTGGTCTGTAAACCATTATAGCTCCAAGTATTCAACACATCTTGAAAAAAGTACAGATCTCTATATCTTGTCACGTATATTTTTCAATCATCACGACAACTATGTAGTGATCATTAAGAAGAAACATGTTTCTCCTCCCGTGAAGCGCTTGTGTCGTCCTTGAGTTCTCCTGGTCTTTTAGGTGCACCTTTGGAACCAGCTGCAGGCATCCTCACTTCCTACATACACCGAAACTATTAGAGAAAAACTCAGACGCATGCAGCATACTAAAAAACCAAATTCTATCCAAACATGACCTAAAATGAGAGTACTCAAACACGGTTCCATCAGTATGTTAATCAAGCTTCTCTATGCCAGTTTTGACATTCTGTTACAGCTAGACATCTCACTCACACATACAACTCTCCCATCAACTGACTATGAAATCAAAAGCTTCAAGAACAACCTTCCCCACTTTCGTACCATAGGTTTTCAACAAAGTTAACCAATATAAGAAATTAAGATTCAAAATTTCCCCTTGTTTTAGTTCATTTAGGGCATCTCCATCCCTTTCTCGATCCCCTTCCCCTCAACTTCCATATCATCTCCAACCCATCAAGTTCCCCTCACCCAAAAAAGAGCCCGAAAACATGCCACATGTTGCTTCCCCTGGGCAATGGGGAATTCTTAGGGAGTTTCCCCATCCGATTCCCCGTGGAGGGAGCTTTTCGTTGCCCTCCCCTTCCCCTCAAGGGATTAAAGACCATCACTTTTTTTATATTCTCCTTCCCCTTCCCCTCACCTCAGCGTTGGAGATGCTCTTAGTACACTATAACTCCTCAGATGGTGCCCAGAACCTTGAAAGCAAAAAATGGGGCTAGAATATCTAGGCATAGATGATGATGGTGCCCAGAACCATTTGCAATACTCACTACTCACATGGTCGATTTAAAAGTAAAAGACGAAAATAAAATAAAAATAGAACAGCTTGAATATCACAAAACCGATTAGATCGTCATATAATCAGAAGATCAAAATCCAGTAAAAAAATAAGAACTTTGAACATTTAATCGAAAATCTTTTGGGGAAAACGCCCTTTACCTTGAGAAACCCCAGATTTGGGAGTAGCGAAGGAGAATGGCCTGACATCAAAGTCTTCATCATCAGAGTGGTCCTTCAACTCAGCCTCCAAATCGTCATAGATGTAGAGAAATGATTTGGGTTGCAGGGGTTCCGAATAGTAATTAACATACAGCTACGACTACTGATTAGCCGATCTCTTCCAAATCAATAGCGCAATGAAGCCGATCTTTGAAATTCACTATCTGCATCTCCCCTGCAATTGACACCTGCCGGTGCAAGGAATTTCTATCAAGTCTGTTTAACAACTAACAACAATTCATCTCCTACACAAAACTGAATGAAAAAAGAAGGAAATTTTACCGGGGATGTCAAAAAAATGGTTTGTGGGGTGAATACACAAAAGCTCTCCCAAATAGATGCTGCCAACCTCTCATTTCCCCTACACGAGTAAATTACATATTGGATATGCCAAATTGAACCCATTTTGCCACTATACACACAATTTGCTTATCTCTCACTTGTTTGGATTTGTACAAGTCCAGGCCTGAAAAGAAGAATTTAAAAGCGGAAAAAAATTTGTAAAGAGTGGGTGTAAGAAAGAAATACATTCTCAAACAGCTGAAGTATTAAATCAAAGTGTGAAACAACATACCCATCTTACAGCCCTTAGCTACAAGGGTATTCTAATTTTATTTGTAGGACGGTTTGTTGACATGCATTTAACTCTCTGGTTGTCACTTATATGATGTTACCCCTTAAGCTTCCTAGAAAAAGAACTGACCTTGTAAAGAATCAAGAATCACGTTTTACCGTTTAAATGTAAGAAAACACTGCAAATCTTAGACCAAACTGGTAAACGAAACATTATGACAAATACTCAATCTTATACACTAAGATTTGACAGCTCTTGATATCAAAGCCTGGGTCACGATATTTGAGACCGAAAGAACCAAATTCTGAGAGCAGTTATAAAGTCAAATTACGTGTTATGGAGAAACCGAGTAAACACATATCTTTCTAGCCTATATTATCATTGGAACGTTGAATATCTGAGGAGAACTTTAAGTTGTAGGAAAACAGCCATCAATGAACAATATTGCTAATACTTATCTAATACTTGCAGAGAAGAACACATATTTAGATTCAAACTGAAACATAGACCCAAATGCAAGTACTAACTTCAGTACTTGTAGAGGCGCAGGGAAGGAGATTGGAAAATCAAAGCAAAGCCTGACTGAAATAAAGCCCACTCGCGAAAAGTATTACAACTTTGAGACTAACATATCCATTTTATTAACATAAACTAAGTGTCGAAGCTAACCTACTTATTTATTTCCAATTATGCGAAAATTGGAAGTCAAAATTTCGACATAGTTTTAATCAAGCGTTGAACAGATGAGCTATAGAGTTGTGCAATGGTCATGGACTTGTAACATGTCACCTGTTTGTCTTTGTAGCTGTAGGTACTAATTCTAAAAGATTATGAAATAATTTTTCTGCCGGAGCTGATGAGTAGTTCTTCATTGTTGGTTGTTTTTCACGAAAAACATGCTCTATGCTGTCCCTATACTGTCAGGAACTTATTATAGGCCTCAAATCATGCCCAAACCTAGTGGAACTCATGTTTGATTCTTGCTGAAACTCATTTCCGCAGCAGGTCAACTGATCTTCTCCTGGACCTGATAGTTCACTCCCTGCTAAACCAAAAGGACTTGGTTGTTATTTTTGAAGATTCCTCAGATGTATAACCAATACTTTTGTGCTAATTTCATTTCCAAATTCAATCATTTCCAGTCCTAAAATATGAGTTGAAATCAGCGGGAAACTGTGTTCTTGCTATGAGTTATTAACATGTGTTTTCGAATGGACTTTTGGCAGCTGTTTCTCGCCACCCAGTGGATGAAATCCTAGGCTGTTTGTTTCTTCTTACACCCAACATATCCAGCTATGACTTATTGATGTTTATCTAGGCTGAAAAACATCACAAGGCCCTTTGAATTTTCCCTCAAACTTTCTGCACCAAAATTGTGCCTGTTCTGGGCCGTTTAACTCCCTGTTAACTTGATGGTTTGGAACAAGTCTTGGACCTGTGTAATCTTGGGACTGTCGGCTACAATTTTTGTATTCATTTCTCGGCCTGAAACACAATCTAACAACTCCTAATTCTCACTTGAACTCGCTGAAAAATTGAGTTGGAAGCAAAGTTATGTTCTTGAGCTGGGCTGAGAGGCCACTTTGCAGAGCTTGTATATTGATCTATGTATGTTGTTTTAACATGGCTATTGGTCCTGCGCACTCTTGGATTATCCATGTACAATCTTGAGGTGGTTTGCCCTTATAATTCCATCTCCAAAGAGCCCAAGATCTGCTGTCAATGTTCTTGAGGCGATTGTCAAGAACGTTGACAGCAGCTCCTTTCCCACTTTGGAGCTGAATAACTTGCTCCTAAATTTATGGTTTGCTAATTCAATTGATGATGAGTACTCCCTGTATCTAACACTATAAGTTTCATGTTGATAGGCTGGCTTGAATTCATCCCTAAACACCTAGGAATCTCAGCAAAAGATTGTGAAAAATATTGTTAAGAAAATAATAATAATAAAACTGGGTTACATTGTCCTGTGGGTTTTGCCAAATTCTAGCTCTTTTATTGTGATCAATTCCCACTGAATTGATCTCCAGTTTAGATGTGGTAACTCTTTAAGCCTAACACTACAAGTTGTGTGTTGGACAGTTGGGTTGATTCAGCTCTTAGTCACCCTAAAGTCTTGCTGGAAACTGTGGTGATGGAAAAAATCATCTTAAACAAAACTCTCGAGATATTTTTTAAGTATAGAAATCCGTTAACAAATGCAACTTTACCTAATCTGCAACCCTTGGCTAGCAATTTATTGCTTTATCAAACTGAAAATTATCAGGATTAAGCTACCTGAAGCAACGTTGTCACTCCGAAACCAACCCCGGAACAGGAAAAGGCATTTCAAGAAGAACAACATAGACAGGGAGGAAAAATACATGCTTGAAACATCAGAAAGCAAGAATCGAAGCAATTGAAGCCGACCCAGAACTTTTTACGAAATAACATTCAGTCAGACAATTAAGCAAACACATGATCGACACAACCAAAAAATGCATAAAGAAAGAAAACTCACCATTGTAGAGAACCTTTCAATCTTTTAGAGGAATGAACGGAGAGTCGGTGGTCAATAGAACAAAATCAGCAGCAGCAACAACACCCACAAACAGAATCAGAATTGACCTAGAGTACCTGCAATGACAAGCGAGAAACATAAGCGACACACCTAACATTTAAATGGGAATAAAACGTAGTCGTGACGATTTCACCTCAGAGAGATACATTTGCAGTCCAAGTAAGCTTTGAAGGCTTCAGCTGGTTATAAAAATACCTCTTGCACTCTCAGTTGTCACACAGAAAAATCCTCGGGAAAATAAAGTTCGCAGTACTGTCATCCAGATATAATATGCAAAGAAGAAAAAGAAAAGACAAAATCAAGACATACATT
Organism: Linanthus parryae; assembly: GCA_023055425.1. Lineage (NCBI taxonomy): Eukaryota > Viridiplantae > Streptophyta > Magnoliopsida > Ericales > Polemoniaceae > Linanthus > Linanthus parryae. The sequence continues at coordinate 117,159,242 of JALGPY010000004.1, read as the reverse complement.
TTATAAGTTGTGATGAACAACATAATGTAACAGAAACTGAGTCACCCCTCGTATATGCAGTATTCGTATTACCAACAGTAAATGCCTTTTGTTGCGCGAATCAAATACCTCGTCTCTAGGTATAGCCTCATCCACCGTCAGACTCCAACCTCCGAGCTCTGATCCATTGAGCTCTACTGCTTTCGCACAAGCTCCACTGTCACTGAAATCAATGTACGCAAAACTGCAACCACAAACAGATGGGCAAACTAACTTTAGATACATACGCTAAATATTCATGAACATGGTCATGGAAATTTAGTACACAATTCCAAAAAAAAACCTCCCCCGTGACAGTTGAGATACACGCCTTACGAATTCTCTAAACTATGAAGTGAAGCACGTACCCTTTAACTTCGCCGCTGTCATAATCTTTTGGGATTGAACACCTTGTAATCTCTCCACAAAAACCAAAATGCTCTAGAAGGGCACTTCTAATCTGCATTTCAGACAAGGAATCAAATCGAAATCTACACAAATCAAGGAACAGCTTGAAACAGTAAATGCATTTTGTTGGGCGAATCGAATACCTCGTCTTCACCAGCACTTGTATCAAAACCACGGATATAAATAGACTGTCCTTGAACTTGCCGTCCCAAGTGGAACGAGTTAGTCTTCTCATATCTACAGTAATTTAAAACCCATTAAACATCAGTGACGACTAATGAGCTAACAAAAAAGCAAGTCGATATTATGATAAATCAGACATTGTAAAATACCCACTGTGTGGGGTGTAGGCACCCCGTTCTCTCGCCAAATCAAGTCTCACGGGACGATTCAATAGGTAATTATCATTCAACTCGAGGGCCTATTTACCCTTGCGGCGACCTTTGAGAATTTGGCGTTCCGAGTTTTTCCCGATGGAAAGCAGCTGGATCAATCTTCCGTTACAACACCACCCAATTACTTTTGATACCCAAATCAAATCTAACTTATCAAGTCGGTCCAATTCGGACAGGGTTATGATAAGGAGTTGTATACGCTACAACTGCATGTTTTCTCGGTGTCCTATTCATCTGCAAGAAGTCACTGTGTAAACAAAACTTACGAGTGGACCCATTTACTTTGTCTGGTTTGCTTCTTCGAATTGGGCTCCGTTTGCTGCCTGTCAATGGTATATCTTTATGGGAAGGGGACATCTACATCCAACTCCAACAACACAATTACAGCCAATCACTCTATTCAGCACATAGACATGCTCATCACAATCTTTCTGAATGTCAATGTTCGAAAAGAAAGATGCATTTCCTTATGCACCTGTACTAAAATGATATTGTCTACTTCCTGAAAAGGCTCTTTCTAAAGAATCTGCATAAATTCACCTCTGTTAATGGAGGAAAGTGCTTCTTTCCTCGAAAGCAGCTCTTCCTCTTCCTCATCTTATCTGGAAACCTTTGCGGAGTTCATGGTGGTCACGACAAATTAAGCTCAATCCCTGTGTTAATTTCAAGATTTCCGTGCTCACAAAGGGAAGAAGGGATCGCGAAACAAACCCAAAATCGGAAACCTGTCAATCAATACCTATTACAGCTTGTTGGGTCAGATTTGAAGACCAAGGTATCATCCCTGCACGGTCTGCATTCATGCAACCACCCATCTGATTGGTGACAGTGCATCAGAGGTACCTACAATGCAGGTGCAACATATTCCTTTTACAATGCCCACCTGCAATGGTCACGGAATGAACACTTAAAACCCAAAGAAAATCAATCCAAACAAAACTAAACTCTTCTAGAATGATGAAAACACTTTGTGAGCTCTGAAAACATTGGCATAAATTTAGTGCCTGTTAGGAAAACTGGATCTTAATCCATTTTGATTGAAACATGTCCTAATTTAATTCCATTTGCGATGCAAAAAATTTTAAGCTGATGATCTGCAGATTAAAATAATGTCATTGCAATTGTAGAATTTCCAGAATTGGGGATTATATGGCTGAAATTCTCCGGAAATAACAAAGATGGTTGTTCCACATCACCAACCATCGATTTCTCTCACCACTTTTCAAATCCACTGCACAAAATTCAAAATCTTTACCAACCCAATCGAATCCTTTCAAATGCCGAAAAAGCAAATTTCCACTCTGAACTCCCAAATCCTAGAAATTCTAATCAAAGACAATATATTAAAAACGATGACAATATTGATGTCAAGTAGAGAGATACACTCACTGCTAATTAGCTGATCCTTAATATTAGGCTTGTCCTGCTTACTTGTAATCCTAGCAGTGCTAATTAATGTCTTTTTCGATGCAAACCACGTTCTGGAAAAGATGAATCAAGTAGAACCCATAAAGAATTGAGCTAAAGTAACTCTATTTACATACACGAGAATTTGTAAAGTAACTTCATTTATATCTTTCCATGATTCACCCACATTTTTAATCCACCAATCACTCATACTCACAACCAAAGGCACACCATGTTCTGGAATAATGAATCAGGAAGAACCCAGAAAAATGGAGGTAAAGTAACTCCATTTACATATACGGGAGTGTGTAAAGTACTGTCACCTATATATTTCCATGATTCACTTACATTTTAAATCCACCCATCACTTACACTCATAACAAGTTAAAATCCCAACACCAAAACTCATAATTCCAGCTGAAATTTCAAACAAAAAACACTAAGACCATGTTCATGTAAAGATGAATGAGGAACAACCCAGAAAAATAACTTCATTTATGCATGTAAAAAGGACGTAAGAGTGCGAGATTAGACCTCCAATTGATGGTTTGAAGCTGAATTAAACTGTTAGGCCGGAAATTCTGAACGAATAATGACTAAACAAAAAAAGGATGAGTGTAGAGAGATAGACTAAGGAGAGGAGTGTCGTACGGCTTTGGCGTCGACGAAACAGAGACCAAAGAGTAGGTCGTCGGACCACCACACTGGTTGGCAGAGCCGGGTCGGCGTCTCTCTTTCTCTGCATCTGAATTGAAGCTTATCTTGGAAGCACAACTTTGAATTCTCTTGGAAGCTAGGGGTATTCCTGTAATTAAAAAAGGAAGGGAATGGCATAGTCATAAGTCTCTTACAACCAATAATTAAGATAAAACAATGTTTTTATGGGTAATAAGCGAGACATAAATGTGAGTGTTTTACCTCCGCAATCATGAATGGTGCATCTATAGCATCAACATCGATGTCCTCGGCCTCTTGAAAATGTGGTGGTAAGCTTTCTTAAACCACTCATTCACCAATATTTCTCTAATATCTCTGAAATTTGCATACGCTGTAAGGGAGGGGACTAACACTGCACATCTTTAAATTTCCAACAGCTAAACGCATAAGCAGCGTTTTCGCACCCCATCTTCACCTGGGACGGGCAGTGATGGGAAAATACACTTCAAAGTTCAAATCATTGGGAACATGGAGCTAACTGAGACTGGATTTGGGCCTAATTAAATGCATAAGCAGTGTTTTCGCACCCCCATCTTCACCCCCGTCATCCGGGACGGGCAGTGATGGGAAAACACACTTCAAAATTCAAATTGCTGGGAACACGGAGCTAACCAGAAACATCCATAATTTTTACTGTGATATGAGTATGGATTCTCAAGACTAACTACATTAATTAAATACATAAATACCAAAGGTGTTCAGAAAAAAAAAAAAAAAAAAAAAAAAAAAAAAAAAAAAGCTAAGTTATGATGCAATTTGCAACAACCAGTATCCCAACCAACACAGGCATATTAGAGTCCGATTGAATATTAGGGAGAGGCTCAGATCTGTTAGAGTGATTGGCTGAGAACGAACCCACCGTGGCTGCAACTCCGTGGCAAAATACCTCCGAGTCGCCCCGCCAAGACGCGGTTCGATCTCCGTGCCTGAAGCATTTGCTCCAGATAATACATCGTCACAGCCTCGTGTCAACCAAAACCAACAACAGTACAGAGGATTTGTGCGGAGATTGACATTTTTGATATTAATAGAAGCCCTAAAAGCTGAGTTATAAGAAGAGTATATAAGCATGTGTGATATTAACCAACAGTTTTTTTGTTACCAAATTTGGACATTGAGATGATTTATCATGAGAAAACAAAATACGGATTATGAATTAAGTTATCAGCGCATCATTACTGCAAATATTAACCAGGATATTCGCGAAATTAGTAATCAAAGAAATAGCTATATGAAATTGCTATTCAATTTACTTAGTACATGCAATGTTCTTACTTAAGGCCTGAAAAGCCATTTCTATGACTTTCTGATCATATTTATCCCCAATTATAATTAATCATCCATCCTCATAATCAGTAATAAGTCACAGTTACAGAAACTATTCCTCGTGGAGAAAGCAAAATTTTAACTAACATGTAGCCCTACTGCAGTCAGCAGCCCCAGAGAGGTGCAAATGATATGATCTTGGGCAGGAAAATGGTTTCACGATTAGCTTCTCTACATAATACTGTGTGACTTGCAAGCATATGAAGTCAACCCTAGTACTGTGACTCGTTTCCGAGTAAATATTTGATAGATAAGCAATTCGCGCCATGTCGCCGTATTTTTGCTCTAATTGACTGATTCCCTCAGCCAACAAATTGCCTTATTTCCCCACCATTTTTTTTTCCCAAATCATGGGTGGTGATTTTAACATATTGTCAAATAACAGATCAAGTTACTAATGAATTTCTCTTAGAAGTGAATAACTCAAAGGAAAATCACTCTGTAGACCACATCATAATGCGATTAAGAAACTCAATTGTGAGAGATGCCCAATAATCAAGATTACTTCCTTTTACTATTCCAGATTGTAAATTCATTGTTAACCATTCTGTCATACAAGGAGTCTTTTTTTCCTCTTTTGTTTTCATGCATTTTAGCTAAAGGGACAGGATGATCTAATGAGTACTCTGATTTGAGCTACCAGACAAAGGAAAATGGCCTGGTTTTGTATTATATAGCTTTCTATTCTGTATTAGTAGGCAGTTACTGAGAAAATTGTTCCGTTCAAATATGCAATATGTATTTACTAAGGGATATATACCCATCGAGGTCTATAGTACCAACTCTGCACGTTTATCTTCTCATTCCAAGAAAGGCACAACATCAAGAAAGCTCCTATTAAAATCCAGACACTTGTTGTCAAGTGAAAAATAATTAAGAACATGGTCAAATGCCAAAAAAAAAAAAAAAAAAAAAACGGATACATCTAAAACACAGAATTTTTACCCCAACTGCTGAGAGAGAATCATATGACATATGAGCCCACTGAAAACACCTATAAAGTTGATCATTTCAAAATCTTTCACTAAAGCTATCTCACCATCTCTGAACCAGCTTAGGGCAGAAACAACTATCAAGTTTAGGCTTATTTCAAAGGAAGAAGCCTAGTTCGACTTCCAAAAATCGAACTATAATCTCTTCTAAGTCACTCTACTTTCTCTCTATTTTCTGAAACTGGAACACACACACGTCTTGGGATTGGAAAACCCCGAGTCAGATATTCAGTTCAAAACCCATAACAGGATTAACAACTTCAGCAATTTGACAAAAACAAAGACTCAAATTCAGATTAGCAATCCTGAATCGTATTTCAATTTTCCATAACAGCAAGATCAAGCAGCAAACAGATGCACATATTCAAAGCAGGTGGACTCCAAAAATAAATTCAAGAACCTGATGAAGTGAATAACAACTTCCCTGTCTATTTATTTTAGCATACCTAAAATTAATTTACTCATGTCAACGTTATTTGATTTTCAGGAAGAGGATTTAAGGGTATGATTAAAAAATATACCTACATATCAGAGAGAGGTTAAAGTATCTTTCAAATCAACAATTCAGAAACCGAAATCCCCGTGGCAACAAAGAAAACTCTACTGAAAGCCTATACACTCAGTCACCACCACAAATCATAACAGGTATTAGCACCATTCAAAAAGCATTCGTGATCAGCTTCATTCATTTCCCTTTTTGTGCAAAACGTTTCGAATCACCCTCTCCGGAATCGAACCCTTTTTGCAATGAATGATCAGCTTCAAAAGCATTTGTGATTTTTCACAAACAACTGTGGTCGAATATATAAAGATTTTTTGAGTCACCCATTTCATTTTGTGCGTGATTTGATGTTCTCTCTGCTGGCTCAGATCTTTCAATGCAAAAAAGACTGCGCTTACACATACATGGCTGCGAAACGGGGAGATCATCATCCCACCGAATCACCTTGCCAAGATTATCACAGTCTACAGCGCAAGGTTCAGAAAGATATCATCACAGCCTTCAACCAGAAATTAAGATGGGTACAACCCAATAAGAATTCAGAAACAATTGAGGGAGTATTATCATTATTACGCCAATCCAGAAACCCATCAAGAAAATCATGACGGGATTTTGCGAAATCTCAAGTCCATATTTCGAAATCACTGTCAGAAGTAAGAAACCCAATTGCTTGTTGGCTGATACAAGCAAGTCTTTGTTTCTGATATTTAACTTAGAGTTAATTAACACATACCCAAAGATCATTATTCAACAACACCAAAACTTTCAATTGAGCTTCAAATAATCAAATAGTACAGAGATAGGGTTACCATCACCGCCGCCGCAGGCCAGTCACCACCACCAAAGCGAAAACCATCACATGCAGACAACAATACAGGATGATACTCAGGGGAGAAGGATTGAAAAACTATTTTGAAAAAAATTGAACCAGAAACAAAAAGAACTGAATCAAATCGAACCTCATGATGGAGCTGAGAGAGACATGGAGAAGCTGAAACCCAAATTGGGCAAGCAGCAGATCTAAACGGCGCCAACCGCTCTAAAGCCGCCTACTTTTCCGCTTCCGTTGACGAAAACCCGAAACCCTCCTCGCCAACGCCGCAGTTTCCTAGGGTTTCTGGCGAAGAGCCCAGTGAATCATTGTTTCGCTGGAGAAAGAAAGCCAGGAAAGAACCGACTGTAGAAGCTGTAAATCGATCAAATCAATTACCTCAAATACGCCTAATCTTAACCCTAAAAAGCTCACACATTCAACAAAAATTACACATGCAAATGCTACATAACTTTTCAAATCTTGTTAGATTTGGCATCCACACACACATGCAGGTACCAATGGTTACTTTCGTTTTCTCTGCAGATCAAATATCACACATGGAATTAAGCAGAAAACATACTGAAATTCCAAAAAGGGGCTCAAATCGAAACACACAACAAACCCTACCCATATCTTGACATCTCTTCTCTGCCATATCAAACAGATTATACATCTTCTCTTGCTCCACATCATAGCTCCCTTCTAGCTCTTGGAACCATTTAATGCACATTCTCAGCCTCTTGATGTAATCCATCATTTGATCACATTTTTCCTTAAAAAATGGGAAAATCAAATTAGGGCTCAAACCATTAAAAACCCACAAACCTTGACATTGAATTTGGAAAAAAAAAATCTAAACCCACTGAAATTAATTTGATCACATTTTTCCTTAAAAAATGGGAAAATAAAAAAACGAAACAAAATGGATCTTGGATATACCTTTGAGAAGAATGATCCACACAACTCTGGAGCTCTGTACCATCTTCTAGCAACATAATCCTGATCATAGCAGGTACGAGAAGAGATTAATCACTAAACGAAGCCTAGTTGTGAAACAGAAGTTGATTGAACAAAATCAGGATTCAAGAATGATATACGGTCCAAATAATTGTAGATGGTGTATCATTAAACGCAACGCTTGCTAAACTCAAATCGCATATTTTGAATTGCAGTTTGCATTTGCCAATATGTTCTTTGCCTTAAGATCTCAGCGATAAAAATTAGCTACAAGAAACAGCCATTCGATGAGAATACATCACAGAAACACATGATCAGCACTTATTTTTTCTCTGTTAGATGCTACGTGCAGTGAAATACATGCATACAGGAACTCCTTTGACAATATGCTTAGTGATTCCTCATTATCATATTCATCCAAAATTTTAATTGAATCTTATTTGTTGCCACGCTTGCTCAGTCCCCCACATGACAGACCAACGTTATGCGCTAAATCAAAGATGGGTTTCCGAAATAGTCGTGATCACAATATAGCTGCTTTATCTATTCAGAAGAAATTTCATTTGGAAAAATACCATACTCATCTACACTGCCAGCATCAGAAGCAGCTTCACTTAGTTGTCTTCTCCTAAATGAGTGTGCACGAAATGCGGATTGTATACGTGCTGCAGTCTGAACTGCATTCCTCGCAGCAGCTAAAGGGTTTCTAAGAGAGAGATGATCCTCATTTGGAGTAAGATTTCTATTCCAACCTTCTCGGTTCTATTGGTCTGCATAGATTGAAAATAGCACAAACAATTAACAAGAAGGTGTCAATGGAAACATTCAACCCTGCACTCCTTTAGAAACATTAAAATTAAAATTATCTTAATATGAATTTCACCAATAATAATTCCATCAATCCAATCAAAACCCACCACAATTCAGCAATCAAATCCACAGAATTCAACAATTTAAGACCCAAATTGCAGCTGCTAATCTTCAATCTCTATACATACCTGTCAAAGCAACACAGCAAAACCCCCCAGTTTCAAAGGACAAAACCAATAAAAACACAACAGAGGGGAAAGCTGAATTACTGAGAAAAGAGTAAATCGATCTTGTTCCTGTGATACAGTGAGAGAGGAAGACAAACCTGATTTGTGCTGGCAATGATTCAATGGCATGCATCCACTGTAACCAAGAATAGTCCACGATGAGAGAGAAACAGAGGGGAATCGAAGCATTCGGACGGAGAGAGAGCTGTATTTAAGGGGTTTTCGCTCTTGGGTACCGGAATCACCCCTCAGTCTTCATCTCCGGCGACCACCTGAACCACCCCCTTCATCTTCGTCGTCTTCTCCGGCTATTTCAGCAACCACCCCCGACTGCGAAGCCCTAGCCGCCACGCCACCACCTATTTATCTGCCTCTCTCATTCTCTGACCTCCTGGAGAACATGCAGAACATCAATGGTGATGAGTGGTCACCTCCGGCGAGAAAGTGAAATTGGCGAGATCAGAGAGCTAATCTGACGGCGGAGCAGCGGATGAGCAAGGCAGATTCACTCTGCGTGTGCTTCTCTCTCTCTTCTCGTGGGTTGTTGATTGTATTCTGAGACCAGAGGAATCAAGGTGAAGGAGAAGAGACGAATCGAAACCCGACACCATTCGAACATAACACAACCTGTCGATTTTTCAAGCTCTGAGCGAAGCCCTAACCACCGCCACCGCGTACATCGCCAACGCCACTGCCACCGTCACGGCAGCCTCTCAGAACCAGACCTCTTTCTCTCTCTCCCTCTATATTCTCTCTCTTTCCCTTCTCAGAAGTGCAAAAGCTTCCTTCTCTGCAAAGTGTCGTGGGTGAATCAGAACCCTCGTGCACAAACAGTGTAGCCACAGGCGCTGACGTCACAGTTGAGCGGCAAACAGTAGAGAGGAAGCTATTTTTTTCATTAAATTTACATCTACATCCAACTCACACAACCAAATTACAGCAACTAAATCTATTGAGGGCATCCCATAAGGGGGAAACAGCAGGGGCATAAACGGAAGTTAACAGAAGCTATTTTTTTCATCGAATTTACATGTACATCCAACTCGTACAACCAAATTACAGCCACCAAGTCTATTGAGGACAGTCAATAAAGAGCAAACAGCAAGGGCAGAAACGGAAGTTAACAGAAGCTATTTTTTTCAACAAATTTACATCTTCATCCAGCTCCTACACCGAAATTACAGCCACTAAATCTATTGAGGACAACCAGTAAATGACAAATAGCAGGGGCAGAAACGGAAGTAATCAGAAGCTATTTTTTTCATCGAATTTACATCTCAATCCAGGCCAAATAACACAATTACATAAAGAAGTCATGATACCTTCAGTAAATGACCGTTCCGCACGAGGACAAAACAGACATTCTAGGTAGAATAAATTGCAAAGAGTTGCAAAGAACGAAGTGGCAAGCTACCGTTGGTGGACATTGGCGGCAAACACACATGCAAGCCAATCAGTGGTCCACGGTGTGCAAAACGCCTAGGTGGCAAAGTGGCCATATCTTCTTTTATTATAGGTAGTATGATTAAGTTTAATGTACTAGACCGAATTCAACCCGAACCCGAATTGATTTATACGAATTTGGGCTCGGACGGGTTGACAATGCTCTTAACTCGGGTCGGGTTGGGCCTGGGCAGCCATGAAAGAACTCGGGCTCGAGCTTGGACAGGGGTGCCAACCCGTCCAGCCCGTCCGAGTTGCAGTCCTAGTACTAATTTAGGGGGTGAAAGTGAAATTTACCCACCCTCTCATTATCAAATGTTGCATCTTTCAATCTATCCCCACCGAACACATATTTAAGTGCATCTTTCAATCTATCCCCACCGAACACATATTTAAGTGGGCTTGTTCATCGGACACCAAGAAGATTGCTACATTTTACTAAGTTGAACATGAAAGGTATATTGGTGAAATTATTATTGTTTTACTTATGCACCTATCATTTTGTACACGACTATAACTACTCAAATGAATATGGGTGAGTTTGGGAATGTTTTTGTTGCCTGTTTTCCAACCGCATAAATATTTTTAGTGTGTTTACTAATTTTTTTTTGTTTTTTCGAACAATTTTTGTTGTCCCACGACAATTTTCAGGAAGCAAGGGAAGAGATGATTTTTCAGAAAGTGATTTTGATTATTTTATCTACAACCGATTTTAACCTTGCAATTTTTTAAAATATCAATAGTTATCTTTACAGGAATGACACGTGTCATATATTTTTGTCATTTTACCCTCTCACAACAAGTTCACAGTTAATATTACCAAACATAAAATTACAACATCAATATTTCATAGCAGCTTTTACGTAATATTGATCAAACTAACATTTTATCTATAATTCACAACAGCTTTCCACCAGTATTTTCACACAACTTCTAGCGCCGCCACATCATTCCCAAACTAGTCCTAAGTCAGTTTGTGTAGCGCTAACTATTATTTGTGCATCACCATGTCATTTTGATTAGGATGTAAATTTATGATTGTATTCCAACTCTGATACTATTACATTTGGGCGTCTGACTCATGACGATCCATCTAATCTAGTCGACAGGGATATAACATGAACTTATTTTCTCACACCACACTTTATATTTTCTCTTGTTGGATTTGTTTAAAATTGTAGTAGTATGTAAGAACCGCATAACTAAAACTGTAATTTTTTCTTCCATGCACCCTGGGGAGGACACACTTGGGGGCAGGTGGGGGGCTATAGCCTCCACTCAGAATTTTAAGTTTGCAATTTCACCCTTATTTTTATGTTGGTTTTTAATTTAGTCTCTCCTGATTTTTCAATTTCATCTCAAAATCGTGATTTCTTTAGTGTCAACCATTACTTTTTACCCTCTTAGTTAGAATAATATATACCTCGGCCCCACTCATACATAATTCTGGATCATCCCCTACATGCACCTACAATTTTGAACGTAATCCCGACTATTCAAATGAAAATGTTCGGTTGTGTAATACTCTCTATTAATAGTACTAGTACTATGTCATTTGGTGTCCGAGTCTTGAAGTGATCGTGCGTATATCTTTCGACTTTAAACATTACGTTTAGACGTGTGGATTATGAAAACCCCATTGGACCTAATTGTTTAGCTTGTAACATTGACTTAATTTACGTTACTTCTCACTTATTTTGTTCCAGCTGTTATAGAGTGACGCGATGAATCGACCCGCACTCTCTTTCACACAAAGCAAATGTAAGCTTCACGGGACTCAAGGTGAGAGCAGGCCGGGCCGGGGTTAAGCCGGGTTGAAGTAGAGTGGGCCAGATACGAGCCGAGTTAGAGTGTGGAGCGGGCCGGGTACGGGTGGGGTCAACGTGTGGAGAATTTAAACCCACACGGGCCCGAGTCAATGTTAGAAATTAATAAAATAATAATAAAAATAGAAAAAATGCACATTTTTTAGCGGGCCGAACCAACTCGGAGGGCCGGCCGGGCGGGCTGTGTGTGTGCCAACTGCTGCTACCGAGGCGGGCTGGGCCGGGTAGGGGGTTAGGCGGGCTAGGGGTTGGGGGGCAGTGCAGGGGCTGGGTAGGGGGCTAGGTGGGCCAGGGCGGGCTAGGGTTTGGGGGCAGTGCAGGGGCCGGGGGGGTGTCCGGGCCGGGTTATTTCCACCGGCGGGTCAGCCCGTTTTGCCACCTTGACATGGTTCTGACCCGAACCAATATACAACAGAGACGACGCTCACCACAAAAGAAAAGAAAGGTTTCATTTTTGCACACGCTTCTTCTTCAATGGCGGAGCTCTCCTACTTCCATCTCCACGGAGACGACGACGACGACGATGACCAAGACAACATCGTCACTCTCGACTCCGCCCCTTACTGGTCTCACTCCTTCGACGATTACCCCTCCAATCCCCACTTCCGTCGCCGTCACTCCCTAGGGCTCCAACACGGTTCCGGTTCCGGCTCCGTCGCCGTCGCCGGCGCCGATCTCTTCCACCGTGAAAACCAGGTCAACTTCGTCATGGACCTCTTTCAACAGCGCGTCGAGGAGGCTGCGGCGATGAACGGAGAGGAGGGTGATGATCTCTTGTCTTCCGATCCCGATTTCGTCTTCAATTTCGGTGTCGTCCCGGCGAATCACGAGATGGGTTCGTCCAATTTGGGTTCCGATCTAGGGTTATGGTTAGGGTTTTGCGCCGAGAGGCATGAAGACGACGATTGCGGCTTCATGGTCGCCGATTGCGGCAACGAATTCTGTGGATCTTCTTCAACTGTATCCCCATTGAGAGAGGTTGAGATTGAATCGGAGGACTCAGTTGAACATGGGTTTGATTTGGATTGTGAAGAAGAAGATGGTGGGTTGGGGTTGGGGTTAGAGACTCTGTGTTGGGATTCATTCCAATTGGATGATGACAGGGGAAGAGATGTTGTTGATGAAGATTTTGAGTGGGAGGAAGTGGGTGAAGAGAGGGTTGTTGATGAGAGGGAAGTCCTGAGCATGTTTTTCGATACAGAGGTTGATGAGGACTTGGATGCATCAGTTTCTGCTGCAAGTGTAATCATCCCATCTCCACAAGGTGAATTGAATTTGAATGGTGATGATAGAGGCGGTACGATGAGGAACTTGGAGTGGGAAGTCCTCTTGCTCAATTTGGATTCAAACCCTAATGCTAGTTTGGATGATCTTGATGAGTACAATTACGCCGCTGAATACGAAATGTTGTTTGGTCAGTTCACGGAGAACGAGAATGCATTGGTGGGTCGACCGCCTGCTTCGAAAACTGTGGTTGAGAATCTCCCTTCCGTAGCTTTGACTCGAGAGGATGTGGATCGTGACAATGCTCTCTGTGCTGTTTGTAAAGACGAGATGGTAGTTGGTGAAGAAGGGAAGGAGTTGCCGTGTTCTCATAGGTACCATGGGGAGTGTATTTTGCCATGGTTGGGGATACGGAATACTTGCCCTGTTTGCAGATTTGAGCTGCCCACAGATGACCCTGAGTACGAGCGCAGGAGAAACCGTAGTAGTGCTGGTCGAGTGCAGTGAAGGCTTGGGAGGTCAGGTAAAAAAAATGTTTGGAGTCCTTTTTTGTTACTTGAGCATTACTAGGTTGTTTTTGTTGTAGATAATGGTGCTGCAGAGAATCTATTTTTCTCTTACATAAGGATGATGTTCTGTATGTGATTTGTTGAGGATATGAAGTATGAACCATACTGTTGCTGGGTTACAGTTCTGACAGTTACTATTGATTTCCTCCGCAGTATGAAGAGATCATTGCACCATGTTTCTTGTTTGTTGGCTAAATTTAGAATTACTTTGAGATCAACCTTGTTAACTTGTGCTTAGATTTGCTTCTTTTAGTGAGATTCCTCTCAGGATGGCATTTGTTCATGGTTGGCTTCCACCAAAAGACAATAAGAATTCCTTGGCGGATTGGTTTCCTCATTTACTAATTGTTTGAGTAGTTTGAAGTGTATCTGCAGTCGGATATGAGTATGTGTCAGACATGCTGGTTTGCAGCCATGTCGGGAAGTTGAATACTTAAAAGAATTTGACTAACACTTGTTAATTAATGGTCCAAATAACTTATTGTTGGATACCCTTGCTTGTTTTAGATCAAAATTTAACGGTATGTCGCATTGTCTTTTGCCACAGCTCTATGCCTATAGCATCTTCGATTTTGATTTTGTTTACTCTGAAGGTAACTTTAGGTGGCATAGATACAACCCACTTATGGTCCTGCCTTCCCTTAAGTGGGTTGGTTTTAAAGTTTAAAGGGCTGTCATGGTTCACCCTTCATTCTTCACCCACTTGTTTCACCTCCAACGTGTCAAGATATAACTATTGGTAAATATTTACTTTTAGATCTTTCTATAATCATATCACCAATTAGAAACACTCACATAGGCGGTGGAATTAAAGGGTGAAGAAAAATGGGTGACGTTTAGCATTTCCCTAGGTTTAATAGTTTCCGGTAAATTTTGGGATTGATTTTGATGGGCTATTCTCCTGACCACATTGAGCTTGAGGCAAGACAACCATTCTAATTCTCACTTCTTTAGAATTTTGGTAATAACATTAAAATTGGGATGTGTATCAGACAATGCAGTCAGGCCTTGGATGTTTCGGTTGTTTGCACTGTGGAAAGTTGGGGGTTGTCAAGTTTTCTTCTGAGTGCATGATTATATGGCCAACACCTTAATTTGGTCTGTTACTCTATGTGACTGAGAATTAAATAAAGGTCTCTTTTAAGGGCATTTCCGACCCCCCAAGGGGAAGGGGAAGGGGAAGGGATGAAGGAAAAAAGGGGTGGTGCCCAACCCTTCAAGGGGATTATTCAAGCTTGGCCAGGGGTAAGGGGAAACTCTCCCGCCCATCTCCTCGCCAAGGGGAAGCAAATTTATCCCGTCCTGGCTATATTTAGTTAGACTACCTGTATCAGACACTCAGGGTTAAAATATAAAGACGCGTCTGCCAGTAATATCAGGGCTCGTGGTGGTGCTTCACCAGTATATAATCACCAACTCTCAGTAGTTTCCGTGTATAGGACTCAACACTCTTCTGGTTTGGATAGAGACACTGCTTGGATAGTGTTCACTTTGAGAGGCGATCATGTGCAGCAGGTTTGTTTCTTGCGTTGGTCACCAAATGGGAAATATACATGGCCACTACTGGTTTGGATAGATAAGTTTTGACATGGGATGTGGATCAGGAGCTGGATATAAAGAGGCAGGAATTTGATGATGTGATATGCTGTATGCCATGGAAACCAATTGGAAACAGTTTGGCTGTCCATTCATGGTATAAGGGGAAGTATGGTATTTGGGAATCAGCTGTAGAGTCTTCCATGAAATCTGCTACAGAAGGCCGTAATATGCCCGGTAACGTTAGTGATCTTGGTGAGGATAGCCTGTAATGGATCTGAAACATCCAGCAGGAAAAGTTGCGGAAACAGTATATATATATGATGACAATGGTGATTTGGATAAAGAGATAACCAACGAGCCACACTTGCTTCAGGAGATGGAAATACGCACAATTAAAAAAAAATCCTATGGCCGCCAAGAAATGCAGGAAAAGGGAGATGAGGTACAAACAGGGGACCCTAAAATGCAATAGTGACTTTCGACAAATAGAGGTATAATCTTGATTCACTTTATGACTTATCCTCTGTAGAGTGTTCAATACTATCATGACTCGATCGTTTTTATGGTTAGACAAATTACAAATAGTTTTAGAATCAAGTGAATTTGATGTTTTCAGCCAGAGAGAAGTTTTCATATCATTGGTGGTTTTGCCTAAGAGAAATTCAAACTGCACAGAGTTTCATGGATTTGTTGTCTGTATGTTTATTGCTCTTGGGGTTTCACCTGTAGACCATAGCATATCCTCATGACACTCAGAGACGGAGATTCATTATATCTTAATTTAGTAGTTAACTTGTATAAATGAAAATGGAAGTGTATTTGCCACAGTCCATGTAAAGGCGATAAAATCTGGAGTGCTCTCATCTATCGTGCATTCAGCAGCTGGGCAAATAATGGTGAGGTCCTGGGATTCTGGGTCATTTCGTGTATGCCAAAGAAGCGGTAGCATCTGCAAGAAGATGGGCATTGAACCTTGTGTTGATGATGCTTTCCTTCAACGAGTTTAAGAAAACATTGTGTAGAAGGAAGTGGTGATGTTTCTTGAGCAAGAATGGGACTTGCAAGGGAGGAATGATGATGTTAACCAGTTGCTGGAATAGGTGGTATTGAACCAGGGGAGTAAATTCACGTGCTGCTACTGCTTACTTTGCTAATTGGTCAGATGATACTATATGTGTGTGTGTGTATGCGCGCGCGCGTGGCAATTCTGGCGGAGAAAACTGGTGCCGCCTCAACCAAGCCCAATCAAGTTTGAAGTTGGTCATAGCAGAAGTTGGTTATGGTAGTATGGTGAGAGAGAAACAGTGGGTAAGAATGGATACCGGAACATATACTGATTAAGTAGACGGGTTGCTTCTGTTAAGCCACAGTAATTTTTCTATCTCTGTGTTTGTAACTCTGTCAAGAAATCTTTGCCAGATTCAGCCATTAAAACCAACTTGAAGGTCTAATTTGTTGGGTCACCATTTTGAAGGTTTTATAACATTCTGAAATATATTCGTTCGTGAAAACATGGCTATCAACCAGAAAAACTCATTTGGTGATGGCCCTTTTCGTAATGCTGCTGTATTTGTTAAATATTTATACTATTCTAAAGGAGAACATATATTTGTAATCTCGAATTATGTAGAGGTAGCCCCAGCCCAGAAACGGCGACGATCTCGAATTCTGGGTTCCTACCCGTGCTTGCAAAGGTGCCTGTAATCTTCCATCATTGGGCACCCATCCGTCTGTCGTATGGCCTTTTTGGAAGAAGAGATTGATGAGCATCTTTGTAATGGAGGCTGTGGTATTCAATCCGTTTGACAGTTTTTCAAGCACTCCTTCAGTCCTTTGTGGCATTGAGAGACTCCCAATCAATCATGTTACTCATCTCCTCCGCAAAGCAGCAAGCAGCAGAAGAGGACTCGACCATCGTCAGCCTAAGAGCATTTAAAGCAGACCAGCAGTTAGATAGGTAGCTGTTTATATGATGATAACATATTATAGTACTACTAGTACCAGTCACTCTGATAGAAAAAAATCACTCTGATAGAAAAAAATTGTTAACAAGTTACATTTCAGATTACATAAAGTTGAGTTGTATCATGCGCTGTTGTGGGTGCTCAAATTACTATTAGTGTCCAGTGTCTACGCAGCGCCACTCTCTTCCCAATATCAAAATTGTACAAAATTTACTCCTCACAATTCCGCTAATGTCGGAAGTTCATATGAACGAAGTGCCCAAACGGACACTAGGTGGTGCACTCAAGTGCTCTCTCTCTCTCTCTCTCTCTCTCTCTCTCTCTCTGTTTTACTAAACTGGAGAACGCACACCAGAGTGAAGGCAGACAAGCAGTGCACCTGGAATGCCTAAGCAATCATCTGCTGCTAAAAATGCATTTACTTCAATATGAACGAAAATTAGACCCAAACGTGACTTGAACTTGAGATACTCCGAAAATAAGCATATAGGAGCAACTGGGTATTAAATGTCATATCCGTTAAAGATGGCAAGAAGGAAAACTTAAGCAAACGGGGCCTTCATTCCCACCTTTCTGTTTAGCACTCATGGGCGGAGCTAGAGTGCAGCACGGTAAGGCACATGCCCCACCCTAACTTCCAAAACAACACTATTATCCCTAGATTTTACTGAAAATTTTAATAGTGCCCCTGATAAAACTATAACAATGCCCTACCTTTATTGAAAACATCGAATTGTGCCCCAGTACTTACTAATTCATAGCTCCGCCCCTGTAAGCAGTCCACCATGATGACTCTTAACAGTGCAAGTATAAAAGGCGCAAAAAAGGTTCTCTGAGTTTCTCCTGTTTCATCAAAGTAAAAATTCCACTGGCATATACACACACACACATATATATGTGTGTGTGTGTGTGCGCGCGCGCGCTCGCTGACAGGCTCCAAGTTCAGAAATTCAGCAAAGAAGTAAAATTGTCAACAGGTTTGTATATCACCAACAGTCAAATAAAAACCCTTTTTCAATGCACCTAAAACTTGGTCTCTTTCAGCTTCTCTTCTTCTAGTCGTGAAACCACACCTGCACTCGTGACATGTTGGTTTCCACTGCCACAGCTCCTTGAGGCAAAGTTGCAAGCCATCTCCCAAGGCATTGGTGCCAACAAGAAGGTGATTGATCTACAACCCAAAGTACCGTTATTTACAAACTTGGTCGAGAGCTCAAAGCTCAATCTCAACACACCAAGAAGAGATGAGAACGATGAGATTAAGAAGACGCATCAAGAGATGATCACAGATTGTGATGATGTGCAGCTTAGTAGAATGCCTTCATTGGAGGTGGACATGATTAGTGCTGCGATTTCGGGTCGGTTGACCCGAGAACCGACCCGAACCGAGAAGAAACGCAACCGAAACAAAGCTACCCGTAACCGAACCGAGAACCGACTACCCGGACCGAACCGAATCCGTGGGTAGTTCGGTTCCGGTTCGGTTTTGTGTTATTTTGGAACCGGGAACCGACCCGGAACCGGTAGAACCGGAACCGGGCCAGAACCGACCCGGGAACCGATCGAACGGTCGGAAATTTGAAAAAACTATCCGTTGGTTTGCCAACGGTTGAAACGCCCGTTGGTGATTTTCTATTTTTTTTTTTTTTTTTTTTTTTTTTTTTTTTTTTTTCACTTCCCCTCTTCTTCCTTCTACACCTATAAATACCCAACCCACACTACCATTTTTTTCACACTTCATCAACAAACTCTCTCAACACTTCTCACAATTCTTCACTCAAAAATCATCCTACACTCTCCAAAATTCATTCTCCAATCTCCATATTCCTCAATCCTCAATTCCAATTTCCACACACACACACTCTCAAAAATCAAAATCACTCAAAAATCGTCATACGCTCTCGTCTTCAAAATTCGACAAGCAAGAGCAACGCATCTTCCATATTCGGCAACGCATCTTCAATCTTCGACGTTTCGCTTCACCTCCAAGAATTATTCTTGGAGTTTGTAAGTTTTATTTTTTGTTGTTTTTAATTTGATTGTGTTATTATTTGCGCTTTAGTTGTAAAACTTAATTTTTTTTAATCACATTTCCATAAGAAAAAAATGGCTTCTTCTTCTCGTGCAAATTTTGATGACCAAAACAACCAATACGTACCCATAATCGAAGAAATTGATATTGATGATCAAATGGACATTTTATTTGGCGAAGGTGCCGCTAACGCTTTTGACAGTATAGAGGAAAATGATCCGAATTTAGGTAGTAATAAAAGAACACGTAAGGGTAAAATACCCGATGGTAACATATGGATAAAATACCCGATGGTGTAGACGCCAATGGTACACCAAAATTTAGGGCTAAATGCAAACATTGTCAAAAAAGTTTTGTGTTGGATAAAACCGGTGGATTAGGATCACTTAGAAAACACTTACAAAATGTACACGGACTTTTGAAAGATACACCCGCCGTAGGCGACGCGATGCTCCAAACCCAACTAGGATTCGACGCACAAGGCAACGTAGTTACTTTTGTCTACGATGAAAATAGGGCAATAAAAGCATTATCTCATTATATCATGGCCACCGAAAAACCCCTAAATATGACCGACGACAACGAGTGGGACACATTAGTACAAACCGCTTTTTGTCCGGGTTATAAGCATATTAGTAGACACACCATTAGAAAAAATATTATGCAAACATATAGTGAGAGGAAAGCGGAACTTATGCAAACATTTTTTGATTCTAATTTCATAGTTGGTCTTACTTCGGATATGTGGTCGGGTAGAAATAACAAGGGATATATTTGTGTCACCGCACACTACATTGACACTAATTGGACTTTACAAAAACGTGTTATTGCATTTCAAGAAGTTGCATATCCTCACAACGGTGTAAACATAGGAGAAGCCATAATCGATATTGTTGAAGAGTGGGGAATTGATCAACGAATTACATCAATTACTTTTGACAATGCATCGGCATGTGATAGTGCGATAGATCATATTCGAACTTTGATACAAACACAATTTCGCGAAGAAATCGACCATGTTCGTTGTGTATGTCACATTGTCAATTTAATTGTACAAGTTGGTTTGAAAAAACTAGAAGAGTATATTTCTCCTATTCGTGATGCTATTCTCTTTATTGCGTCTTCAAACAAAAGACAAAAACTTTTTGGGGATTATTGTGCTAAAATAGGCAAGAAAAAAAGAAGGTTTGGGGGAGATTGTAGGACTAGATGGAACTCCACTTATTTGATGTTGAAAAGTGTTGAAGGTTATGAGACCACAATCACACGATTTTTGAATGAAAATGGCAATCCCGGATCCGTTACACAAAATGAATGGAACGTCGCAAGTGTCTTAAGAGAGTTTCTTGAACCATTTTATGAGGCCACTAATATTCTTTCGGGTGTTTATTATCCTACTACTAACAACGTTATTCCACAACTATTGTTTTTAACGTCGGCTTTTCAACAATATAGGGAGAATGAAATTTTATACGAGGCAATTAACGACATGGAAGACAAATTTCTCAAATATTTTGAAACGATCCCTATGATTTTTTGTTTGTCAAGTATTTTGGACCCAAGACAAAAGGATGCTTTCGTAGGTTTTATGCTAAACCAAATACAGGAAAACATGACTACCGCATATAGACCCGTAGTGATATCACCAACTATTGAACAAGTTAAACAAGAACTTAATGTTATGTACGATAAATATCTTGCTAAATTTGGTGTTAGTGGTGGTTCTCAAAAATCATCGAGCGATCCGAAGGGTAAGGGCAAGGGTAAGAGTAAGTGGGCTGTTGGTTCCTTATTTAAGAGTACACAAGCCACACCCACCGGGAGTAGTTGCGTCTCGGAATTAACGTTGTTTCTCAACCAACATTATTTCATAAACGTGTCGGAGAGAGACATAGAAAATTTTGATATACTTGATTGGTGGAAAAATTATGAAAGAACTTATCCAATTGTTTCTAAAATGGCACGTGATTTACTAACCCCTCCCGCTTCTACAGTCCCTTCCGAATCTACTTTTAGTGCAGGTAAACGAGTTTTGTCGGAGAAAAGATCGTGCCTAACCTCGGAGATATTGGAGGTACTCATATGCTCGAAGGATTGGAGCGACGCCAACAAACGCACACAACACCTACACCCTTTGGACGTTATGGTCAACGAGCTTTACCAAGAATTGGGAATAGACCCGGACACTCCCCTTGATGTAGACCAATTGCCAAAGACGACGGGTTGAAAAATGAAGACTATTATTGGGTATTTTTGTTAATTTCAATAAGTTTGTATGTAAGTTAGAAAAAATGCAAATGATTGTTAGTTAAGTAGGTGCCAACCTAGTTGGGATGTACTTAAACTATAGTGATGCAATTTTTTCTAACATTTGATGTTTTTACTTTTAATCAATAATAAAAGTTTACTTTGTTTTTTCCACTTATTTGTCAAGTTTTGCTTTTTTTTTTTTTAAATATTTGTGAAAACATTCCCTAAATACATTAATATTAAAAAAGACTAGTATTAATTAATAACAATTCCTAAACCCTAACCCTAATTTAATTAATGAACCCTACCTAACCCTAACTATTGTTAATTAGTACCTAACACTTATTAATTAAAACTACGACACATTATTCAAATATCAACACAAAAACAAAAACAAAAAAAAAATTGCCGACCGGTTCTGGAACCGAACCGAACCGAAAACCGAACCGGTGAAGGATCCGGTTCCGGTTATCGGGTCGGATTCGGTTCTAGCATAGCTATTTAATCGGTTCCGGTTCAACCGAACCGAACTCCGGCTTTGAACCGCCGAACCGAACCGAAACCGACCGGTTCCGGCTTCGGTCGGTTCGGTTCCGGTTCGGTTGAACCGAAATCGCACCCCTAGACATGATTTGGTATGTTAGTGTCTGATACATGACTACTTGCTCCTTCAATTTTCGTATATTTTCTATGATGATTGTGAAAGATAATCAGCAAATTAAAAAGATGTGTTCAATTTTAAGAGGTCATTTCCCGTGTTTTTTCCTTTCTTGTTAATAATCTATTGTTCATTAATGAACACAGTTTAGGTCCCCTGCAATCATTTCACATTACTGCTATCCACACAAAAATGATGTACTCCTTTTTTATTTGGATCTAGCTTTTGTATTAAAAATGGTTTCTAGGTGCTCCGAAAACATCATCGCGATCGGCATAATTCACTAGAATTTTTTTGTGTCGCAAAAATGACTTGTGAGTTCGACAGCTAGCCATGTAGGAAATCAAATGTACATCTATATATGATGGGTAGATGCCTTGATGGTGTGCATCTCAATACTTCCTTTATCATGCGTATGTGTACATTGTTAAAAAATAGGATCAAAAGATTCGTTGATGCTATGAAGGTGCTATCTCCACCTAAAAATTTGGGGAGATTTTGAAGGCAAAGTGCATTCGAGGGAAACACATATAGCCAATTTCTCCATCTCAACTACGTCAAAATCCAACGGTAGAAAAGTGAGGAGGGTAAGAGTGTCTTCCACAGTACACAGTCAAAATGACACAGTGAATTATGGTAGAAGTAAACTGAGGAGAAAGAGTTGGGACATAGTGGTAGTATAATATGCTAGATGTGATCTTGGTACTTGTTCACTGACTTAAAATAGGTAGACACATGCAGATTGTACTTGTTAAAGCTGTACTATTGTTTGAACTTTATTTCAAATAATAATCATAATCTGCAACCCCATCAGATTTTACTCAAATCCATAACCATATCTAAAAAAAGAGACATCGATTGTCATATTCTACTTTTTAGTTTTTAGTGAAAACAACTGTTGGTAAGACAATTCCTCTTTTTTTATAACTGCTCAAAGCCTCAAACTACTGTTATTAGAGCATGGTCAGTTGGTCACTAGTGTCTAAGCACCGCCTCATTCTAGTATTAAAATTGTCTAAAATTCACCGTTCGCCTTTCCGCTAAAGTTAAAAAGTGCATAGGGCACAAGCTGGGGCCCTCGAGTGCCCTCCGAAGTGTCTCTGCCCTTATCTCACACGATTTTACCAAACTGATGAAAGCGCAACCCATGGTGAAAGGCAAGCAGTGCACATGGAGTGCGAAAAAATGCATATAAGAACAACTGGGTATTACATGTCATCTCGGTTAACGATGGTTGACAAAAAAAACTTTGGCAAACAGGGCTTCATTCCCACCTCTGTTTCGCAGTCCCCCACGAGGACTCTTGACAATGAATCACAAAAGGCTTTGGCAAACAGGGCTTCATTCCCACCTCTGTTTCGCAGTCCCCCACGAGGACTCTTGACAGTGAATTACAAAAGGCGCAAATAAGAAGATTCTCTAGTTAATACCTCTTTATCAGTCTCTCCTCTTTCATCAAAGTAAATATTCCAACAACATTTGCGAATGGCGCTGACGTTTCTATAAGAATGACACAATGAGATCAAATGAGATGAAATTATATGAACTTATTGGAATGAGTGGTTGAGGTGAGGAGACAAGCAACCTCTCTCCTCATCCCGATCACTTATTCCAATAAGCTCCTATAACTTCATCTTACTTAAGGTCACCCAAACACACTCAGTTCTATAGACTGGTTTCACTCCTAATGAGATCAATGGGTAAAGGAAAGGATAAAATATGATCCATTTAAATTCCACTAGCATCCATATATATGCTGTGACAGGCTACAAGTTCAGAAATTCAGCAGAAAGTTAAATTTTAACAGGTTTGCATATCACCAACAGTCAAATAAAAACCATTTCCATGCACCTAAAATTCAAGTCTCTTTCAGCCTCTCTTCAAGTCTCTAAACCTGCACTTGATTTCCAAGTGATGATGATTATGCATTCCTCTCCATTGGTGGATTCGGGTTCAGAATGCTAGGGTTGTCGTTGGCAGGTTCCTCCTTCAAAGCACTAGCTTCCTTGATGGCAGTCTGAGCACCAGACAGACTGCTACTGGCCTTCTTGTCTTTCAGATACTGTATTGGGTCTGCATAAGACTGAGCACAATGGAACCTGAACAACAAAACCACATTCCAGAAAATTGGAATTCGATAACATGCACACAAAAGATCCCATTATTATGATTGTACAAGACTCAATTGATATTTACCTGCTTGACTTTATGGTCTCGCCATTAACTGTAACACTATCTTCAAATATCTTGTCTGCAAGCAAAATTCAAAACTTTTGTAAACTCCGCTGCCGGCAAAATTATATTTCGATTCCACAAATGCTTAAAACATTTATCTTGAGATGCCAACATTATGTATGTTCCATTGGGAACTTTGTGAAATTGCAGAAAGAAAGAGAACATCAGTTCACACTGAGAAATGGGGTATGATGAAATCAGTGACATAACTGCAACATAAGATCAAATAAAACAAGGACATGCTCGAATTAAGCTCAGTATATACATTTTTGACGTCGATCTTGGTACAACAATATGTCTCTTCGGTTGGGGTCTATACAGGAAGGTCTATGTGTTTTAGGGCATCTGTGTCAAGAGGGATGAACTGAACGAGTAACGAGCTACAGGTAAAAGAACCCCACATCATTTTTCTCAAAGGTGGAGTGCTCTCTATACATGGTACTTGATAACGTACAACCTAGCGATGATAATCCTTCAGAGTTAAGAAACACAAGGCACAAATGCTTGAGGTTGGAAGGGGCATTAGAGCATCTCCAACAGCAAAACTGTCCTTGGACTAAATATATACCTGCCCTAAATTTTACACCAGCACTTTTTGAGTTGTTGCTCCAGTAACTGGCCTAAATATAGGACACAAGCATTATTTTATTACTTTATAGTTTTCATTATTAAACAATCATGTTGCTGTATCTAATAATTACCGTACTTTAAAATTTTAATATCCAATTATTTAACTATTGAAGCGAGTTGAAGGCAAATTTTGTAACTTTTTTGTGCTTTCACTTTGATTGCTGATAAGTATCCACACATAAAGCTGTCCTATCTGGGATGGACAATGATGCACGACTAGTTAATGGGATCAAGAAGCAGATCATCTCGCCTCAGCAGCCAAAAGCAGAGTCATTCCAGAACTGCGGTAGATACAACTGCATGTCATATGGCTCAGAGAAATTCCTAATATCCATTAGCAGTTTCATTTATTTAGGCCTTGTTTGAAACCGGAAGATAGAAGGGAAAGAAAAGGAAAATATTACATTCAATTGCAATATAAGCCATTACGAATACAAACTCAGCAGCAAGAAACTCAATGCTAACTACAAAGTACAAACTGCTACCACCGACGAACTCCATGCGCCATCACCACCGTGACTTATCACAAAACCACACAAATCGCTTCCTTTACCTTCACTAACACCCGTTCAATTGATACTCAGAACCTTCCACAAAATCAATGCATCCAACACTCTGAAACCAATAAATAAACAGCACCACCCCTATCGATCCCCAAACACCACCGCTGTGACTTCTCAGGTCCACAAAACCACCCAAAACACCAAATGCAGTTGTTACCTGAGTATCAGAACCTTTCCCACAAAACCAAATCACCCAACACTCTCAAACCAATAATCAGTGCCACCCAGAAATCCCCAAATGAGCTCCAAACACCACCGCCATGACTTTCCAGTTCCACAAAACTACCCAAACACCATCCATACCATCATCAACACCCATTCAACTGATTACCGAGCGTAAAACCAGCATAACCTTCACCACTTACGGTAGCTGATTGACACCCACCACAAACCACTGCCGTCCACAAAACCAAGCAAAACACCGTAACTGTTTAGGAAAGGAGTATGAGATTTGGATCCAAATACATCAATTATCAGCATGGGATTATATCATCATTTGATTAAAGAGGAATTTCCAAGTCAACTTTTGACGGCAAGACGACAGCGATACGGCTGGAATCAGGGACCGATGCACATAGGGACTGGTGGGGTTCTATAGACCCAACACGGTTTTTTGGAATTCCACCTTAATAGTTCAGCTCCATTTCAATTTCTATAGACCCAACATGCTTTAAATGATTTCTTGTTGCATTTTTAGCTTCCACAGTTTTAGAATTTTGTGTTGTAAGTTATGAAATCATGTCATTTTACATATTGTAGCAACTATACTACGATAAATAGGGATGGCAACGGGTCGGATCTGGATCGGATCAGGCTCAACCCGATCCAGATCCGTTCGGATCATCACCGGATTCGGATCAGATCGGACCGGGTTTCATTCAGCTGATCCAAATCCGATCCGTAAATCCATATAGTATGTTGTCGGATCGGATTTGGATCGGATCCGAATCGAGTTTGGAATAAAATTGAAAAATAACATAAAAAACAAACACTACTTCATACACTGAGGCTTGTTCGTAAGTTATGAAGCCTAAAAAACAAAAGAAATAGTTTTGTAAGTTGGAGTTACTATAGTATTCTTCTTAAAAGTGTAAATAGGGAGGTAATAGGGGTATAATTGTAATGCACACATATACGTCGGATCGGATCGGGTCGGAACCCGGTGGATCTTCCCTCAGATCCAAATCCAGATCCAAATCCGTTCAGGTCTGGCTTTCCAGATCCAAATCTGATCCATTTTCAATTGGATCGGATTCGGATCCGATCCATTCAGCTCGGATCGCTCGGATCTCAGATCGGATCGGACAGTAACTTTAAGTAAAAGAATATTTATATATCTAATAAAGATAGATTTATCACTGGACACATTTCCTAGATCCGTCCCTGGCTGGAATGACACCTACGTTCTGTCTTCTCCGTCATTTTCCTGCCCAATTTGAGAGGAAAATTAGATTCCCTTTGTTCTTTCATAACTTCTCCATATTTTTCTGAAAGTAATCTTTTCCTTCTTTTCCCCCCTCTCCTTTTTTACCTCCAAACTTGGAAAACCATTTTTCTTGACTTTAGTTCCTTTTTGCGTGTTTTTCCGACTCCAAACAGACCCTTACTGTTTGCAACATCTGGCTTTCTTTACATTAAAATTGCATTCACCCTTGTTTTCAGCAATTGATATTGACTGGTACTCAGGCCAAACTTAAAAAAGCTAAAAGGCGCTAGAGGCAAAACCAGCATAATAAGGCGCTATGGAATTAACCTCAAAATAAACAGCGTACCTCTAAGCAGAGTAAAAAGAATGTTAGACAGGTTTCTCGATTCTTTACCCTAAGAACTGCTGATAATAACCTGCCTGAGAAGGGGATAGTTCACCCAGCAATATGGCATGAACAACACAAATGCCTTGAGAAAAGTTCTCTCTTTTAAGCTATCTTGATACCTGTCCTACACTCTATCGCAACTCCTAGAGACGGTACTTCCAAATACCATTCCTTCCCTTCGGCAAATTATTACATTAACATCAAAAATTCCATGATAATAGTGAACTTAGAAAGAGAGAAGAGTAACTGTTCAAGAAAAAATGTCTCGCAATCGCAAAGAAAATCAGATTTGTAGGATGTCCAAGTGCAAAGGCTAATTGATATCAGAGCCAGTATCTATTCCTAAACAGTAGAAGAAGTGGGCATGTTTATCAGGCCTCAATGTCAAATAACCACGATGTTTTCTTTTAGACTAGACAGACTCTTGGCATACAAGATCCAGATAGTTTGATAACTTGCATAAAATTAAGCTAAACAAACCGTGAGCAGAACCAAGGGTCTTCCTTTTATGCATATGGAGTTTCCAATTACTCCACATATTTGAAGGCTTGCAAATATGACAAGATGAGTCCAACATAGCTTTCGATTTACAACAAAAGAAGTTCTTGTGAGTGAAGCTCAACCACTCGAAGCAAAGAATTACACATGCAATGAATCTTCAGTTAGCCCAAAGAATTACGTGAGAAGATATAGACTTTGCGAGCATGTGAATCTTGATACATAGCAACTCAAATCTAATATGTATATACCAACACCCATTTCACGAGTACAAGAACAATCAACACTGTCACTGATATCTATCACTAACAAAATAAGGAGAAACAACATGGAACTTTCTTATGCCTCAGCACAAGATATATTTTGACTCGTTTAACACGGTTCAACCGATTGGGTTATGTGACCTGTCATGTCAAGGGAATGCATGATTCACATATATTTGCTTATATGGATTTTTCATAGACAAAATGCTCAAATGTAATACAATCATTGAGTTAGACTTTGTTCCAACGATCTCACATAATCTATTACCTCCATATACATCCTTGTCAGAGAAGTACTTTGCCATCAAACGAGCTGTGTAGTCAGCCTCGTACTTGCTAAACCTTTCTATATACTCCTTGCTATCCATATCACTAGATAAAAGAAAAATAACTCGAATCATGTATACTATAATTTCAAGTTCAAAGTATAAGTCATTAGCAGTCAAATGAGACAATTGAAATCTGAAGATGAATTATATATAGTTGTGAGGCATGGGAACACAAAAATGGAATACAAAATGTTAACACTTGGATTACGGAGTTCTATCAATGGCATCTTGAAACCTACGCAAAGGAGCCAGTCTCTATCTATGAGAGACAGAGCACACAATGGTGGCTTCTGCAATAATGGAAGAAGAAAGATAGATGAACCGTAATGCTTGTATAAATACATAACTTCGTGGGTCGGGGTAGAAACTGAAACCTAATGTCGAGTCAAATAGAAAGAACAAGTCTAGACATCAACTAAAAACAACAATTCATAAACATTAACTTCACCAAGTTCAGTTCATTTCAACTATTCGTAGGTTTATCTACTATGTGCGGAAACAGAGATTCTACTCAGAATCATTTGCCTGCAGAGACATGGAAAATTAAATTGAATGGAAGTTCTGCAAAAGCACACTTGTAGACCAAACTTCCCTGGTAACTTACATACCTTCACATAGGTATGAGTCAGATATGCTAGTTATACTTCAGTTTTGACCCTTTTTGGTCATAGTAGTCAAATCGAGATTCAAACGATGAATCGAAATTCACCTTTTGAATGGTGAAACATGACGATTCTCTTACAAGTTGCAAAAGTCTTAAGTAGATAAATTAACATGTTTCGAAGTAAAGCTATAACAAGCGTGAACAATTATATTCATATTTTAACAATAAGCAAACTCAAGTGTTTAGAAAATCGGACCCATAACTAGTGATAAGGAGTTGCACACATCTAATATATATAATAAACAAATAAATAAATGAAGATACAGAAATGTCTGTAGATCAAGTAACTATAAGACCAAGAGATCAAAAAATAATTAGCCCTGGACTTACAAACGTACAACTCATTTTAGAAGTGACATGTTGCAAAATAGACAAACATGTAGAAAGAAAATTTCTCATACCAGCTTTAACTTAATTAGATCTCTTCTAGAATTGTACGAATCGGTCTGAAACGGAGCCTAATTGTAAGATTCAGTCTCCTCAATCAGGATTCAGATTAATTTGTCCATATAGAATTCACTAAGGGATTCACATCGTCTCGTTGGTGAGTCGAATCGTAGAATACGAGTAAGATTCTGACAACCACGTTTTTGGCAACCGTTTTTAACTCAGTGCAGAGTGGTTCAACGATTTCATTCTATATTCCAAATAAATCTACCATACTTGAAGTTGGTGAAATTGAAGGCTTTTAACTGATTTCAGCCTAATAGGGCATCTACTGTTACCCATCCCAAATACTGCCAAATCAGCCCATAGCCCCCCCAAAACATACCCCATATTGCAACGAAACACTTAGGAAGCGAAACTTTCACTCTTCAATGTTGACAGAAAGTCAGAAACCTCCAAGGTATTGTTATTGGCGGGTTACTCCGATAAACAATTGGGTAAGGGTATTAATGGGTTCATATAAGCTTTATTGTTCCCGAAGTAATTAAGAACTCTGAGTACCAATGTGATTGTACTCAATGATCTACTTCTACCTCATTAAAACAACATATCAATATGAGCTTGCTATAAGGTGTTTTCCTTTTATTTTATGTGGTGTCATATCCACTTCATTCATATGCCATTACTCTTTTCCCCTCTATAACTTGCAATGTGTACCAAAAATCAACTCAATTAACACTGAATAATTATTTTGAACTGTACCAACAAAAGAAAAAGAATAATTCTTGATTTTTTTCTATTTGTTCAAAAAAAAAAAGGGTCAATTACTTAATACCCATTTCCAGTATACGGAAATGATCCATGTGCCCCCTCCAGTTTATTTTTTACAATATACCCACCTCCAGTTGTTAACAGTTAACAATAAGAAACTGGGGTAAAATTTCCGTTAAAAAACTAACTGTGACAGGGGCACAATCGTCCGTGCAAAATTTAATTAACATAAAAACTTAAAAAGATAAAGGAAAAAAAAAGAAGATTAAAAGAATACGAAGAAGGAAAAGAAAACTAGATTGGAAGAGAAAATAGAAGACGAACTGACAAAGGTAAAAGAGACAAAGGAGGAAAAATGAACGAGAATCAGGAAATCCCTTTGTTCACTGTCTCTCTTTTCTCTCTCGCCATTATTTCCGGCGAGTTTCTCAGCCGAACACCCGAACTCACACACGGTCTACCTCTTCCTCTTCCTCCCCCGATCTCTATCTCTTTCTTTCTCGATCCAACTCTTTCTCTCTATCTGTTATGGGTTGGATCGATTGAAGGTAGATTTGGGATTTCTGGGTTTGCTTTTGACTCCTTGTCCGACGACTTTGATGGTGTAGGAGATCGAGAGTAGTTAGTGTATTTGGGTCTGGGTCCGAATACCCTGTGGGATTTGTTCGGCGTCGAAGACGACGTGGATGTCGTATTGATTTTTTCGTCATCAAAGTTTGTGTTGTTGATTTGGCTTGTGTTTCAGTTTGGTATGGGTCTGGTGATGGGGACGTAGTGTTGGTGGATTTCAACTTGGGGTGGGTTGTGTTTGATCTGGGTGTGGTCGCTGGTTTCTGGGAATTACGTAGTGGAGATGGTGGTGGTGTGGCGGTAGAGATATTGTGGGTTGTTTTTAGGTCGAAAAATCAGTGGGGGAAGGGGGAGGATATGTTGGTGCAGTTCCATTTGGGGCCAGATGTGTTTGATTTGAGTTGGACTTGGGTTTACAGTCACCAGAATCTGGGTTTAAAGTAGCGGCAGTGGTGGCGGTGTGGCGGTGAAGATAATTGTATTCATATGTTCATATTTTTATCAATATGACCAATTTACCCCTAAGAAATTGTTATCTAACAGAAAATTTTGGATGGAAATTGCCCAAGTTGTCAATTGTTTGCAATTAACAATTGGAGGTGGCAAAATGATGGTTTCGAAAATGGGGGTGGTAAGTGGATTATTATCCCATACTGGAAGTGGTTAATGTGTAATTGACCCAAAAAAAAATTAACTTTCGTGATAGTTTCAAGATATTGATAAAAACATTACATTCTCAAGACAATATGAATAATTTTTGAAATATGTTAATTGTATTTTGCTTTGTCTGACAATTGATTTTTTAGAACAATTGAATTCTGATTTGTTAGGACAAATGGAAGAATAATTGTAAACTTAGAACAGAAGTATCTCATGTGTGAAGGGTCGTGGTTAATGATATCATTCACATGTCACGGATAAAATACCAGTCCTAAAAGTATAAGGTTAAAATGGGTAATTCAGGTGTTACTCCTATAGTCTTTTGGCTTTGGTGGCCTTTTATCATGGCAAAACACTAAGTATATTTGAGCATTTTGTCCCTGAGGGCCAAATAGTAAACTTAGGTGTTACTCTTGTGGCCTTAGTGGCCTTTTAATGGTATGTAGAAAATTTTGCTCTTTTGCCCACTAGATTAGCAGCATATCTACCTAATTCACCCACACACCAGCAGCTCTACACCTCCTTTCCAATATCAACAGTAACCATCTATACGGTCCACACACAAAGACCATTAAGTATGATCACATTGGTTTTGGGAGTTCTTGCTTAGGCCAACAACACCGAAGACAGTTTCTATTCCTGTGTGTTTATACAATGTCGGTCTGGGGTATGGTTGATTTGGGAGTTTTGGGATGCAGTAGTGGTAGATGCCCAATTTGGATGAAAGTATTTAGACAACTATAATATCACAACTTCTAGTATGGTTGGATTTCTTAGGAATGTAGATGAAAGCATTGATACCACGAGTGTAAAAAAGAAAGCATAATTGGTGTATTAACGTAACTTACATGAAGGTACAGAAGCTAACTGGCAAAGTTTGGTCTAATAAAAAAACTTGAAAGATATGATAGATATGTCTGCATTTTGCAGAATATCCATTCAATCGACATATCTCTAAACATTGATGACTCTGAATAGCCTCTTTATTTCCGTAGATTGTACCTACGAGCGGTGGTAATGAAGTAGGTGAAAATAATCATCAACGTGAAATTACTATACTTGGTTGATGTTTTGTTAGATGTGTTCTTTCCATTCGACATTCCGACCCCGCAAAGTTGGGTATTTAAAGAAGCATTAGGTTCATGTCCCATTCTTCTTTCATTATTGCATCAGCAGCCACCATCGTACCTTGTCTCTCAAAGATAGTGATAGACTCCTTTGTATAGGTTTCTAGGCTCATTGATGGATCTCCGTAATCCTTATGTTAACATTTTGTGTTCCTTTTTGTCTTCGTAGCTAAGCTATATCTACTCCATCTTCAGATTTTAAATTTCTCTATTAAGGGTCTTGTACTTTGAACTTGAGATTTACTCGATAGAGGATACCCGATGCTAGCTATTAATTCACTGAGAGCTAACAGTTTCCTTTTATCTAGGGATATGGATAGCAAGGAATACATCGAAAGATTCCGCAAATATGAGGCTGACGAAACCGATCGGTGGTTGAAGGCAAAATACTTTTCCGACAACGTATACGCAGGTAATAGATTCTGTGAGATCTCTGAAAGAAATTCAACTCATTAATTGGTTTACCTTTCAGCCTTATACGTACATCTTTGTCAAATAAGTATTTTACCATCAAACGAGCTGTTTAGTCAGCCTCGTATTTGCTGAAACTTTTCATGTACTCCTTGCTATCCATATCTTAGGTAAAAGGATAGTAAGTGTTTTAGCACTAGATCAGATGAATAACTGGCATTAGCTGTACCCTATCTGGTGGTTTCAAGTTTATAGTAGAACTGTAGAAGTCATTACTCAGTAGAGAAAATTGAAATATGAAGATGAATAAAAAATATAGCTACGGGGCAGGAACACTAAATGTGTACACAGTAATATGTAGTTCCATCAATGGCGCCTAGAAACCTACGCAAAGGAGCCCTTCTCAATCTTTGATAGAGAGAAGGATGGTGGCTGCTGCAATAACTAAAGAAGAGCGATACATAATGTTTGTAAAAATACATAACTTATACAGTCAGGTTAGAAGAAGCATAACACCAGGTCGAATAGAAAGAACAATCTAAAGAAACATCAACTAAATGTAAGAATTCATATTGATTATCCTCCCCAAGTTCACCTCAGATTCATGGCAAATTAAATTGAAAGGAAGTTTGCACAGATATCAACTCCTTGTTAGACAAAACTTCCCCAATTAAATTTTATACCTTCACAAAACGTGTGAGTCAAACATGCTACTTATACTTTAATTTTGTATTGGTTTGGTAACTGTATTTGCACTTAATGCGTATGTGGTAGCAATGATTTCATCTTATTCCAAATAGATCCAGCCATTACTACAAGTTAGCGAAATTAGAGGCGTTTTAACTAATTCAGCCAAATCGGGCATCTACGGCTACCGTATATACAGGGATTAGCATTGTTTCATCAGTGAACCGAATCGTAGTGTAAGGTTAAGATTCTGACAACTATGTTTTCGGCAACAGTTTTTCAGTGAGAGCACAAGTGGTTCAGTGATGTCATCTATATTCCAAATATACCCATCCATTACTAGAAATTGGCGAAATTAGTTCTAAATTTTAGTTCTTAAATTATATATATACATATATTGTGTGTGTGTGTGTTTGTGTGTGTGTGTGTATATAATTAACAATAGTATTTTTTTTTTTTTTAATTTTAGTAATCTGAGTTAAATATGTGAAATATGAACATTATCTGGAGTCTTGGCACAGTGGTGTGTTGGTACCTTGCACAAAGCCCACGCGCACACCCAACCCAACTAGATACGAGTTGAAGACTCTACAAAAGTGTGGAAACTAAATTTTTGAGGATTCAATACGTACAGTCACTTTTTGATTTTCGGTCTCATCTGTTGAAACCGAGTTACGGTGTTGCGAGGTTTTGATATTTATTCACTGCCATCCACGTGTGAATTTCATATGAAAAGGGGTATGTTGGAATTTGAAATTATTCACATTTAAGGGGTTTGGATTTGTTCCAAATCAAATCCAAGACCTTTACAATGTGTCCAAACACTGTATTTGATCCCAATTCAAGTACAAATCCACCCACAAATTTACTTCCATCTTAACAATCCATAAATGTATTTTACTTAGTCCTAACAATTGAATGGTTAACGTTTCAGCATTTTATATTATATATTATATAAATATAAAAAAAGCAAATAAAAATCTACATCATTCACTCCCATGACGCGACAGGTCATTTTACTCAATTTGCATACGTCGTATACAAATTCGAAGTAAAAGAAAAGGGTTTGACTACTTCGAGGGAGTGCATGAAACGAACTGTGTAGTCAGCCTCGTATTTGCTAAGACTTCCTCTGTACTCCTTGCTATCCATATCTTTGGGTGGAAAAGGAAAATAAGTGTTGGCAGTAGATCAAATGAGTAACTAGCACCGGGTGTACCCCGGGTGGCTTTCAAGTGTAAAGTAGAGGTGATTAACATTCAGTAGAGATGATTGAAATATGAAGATGAATTAGATATAGCTATGAGGCATGACAACACAAAAAAATGGTATACAAAAATGTTAACACGGGATTATGGAGTTTCATAAATGCGCCTAGAAACCTAAGCAAAGGAGCTCATCTCAATCGTTGAGAGACAGCGACCACGATGGTAGCAATTGCAATAGCTACAAAAGAGCGATACATGAACCGTAATGCTTGTATAATAAAGACACAACTTTTCCGGTCGGGTTGTAAAATGAAACGTAACACCGGGTCGAATAAAAAGAACAAATCTAGAGAAACATCAACTAATTATAACAATTCATATTACCATCTTCAGCATGTTCAGATCAGAGAAAAATGTCAAATTAAATCGATCGGTATGTTGTGAAAAACGAAATATGCAGAAAGAAAGAACTAAAAACACAGATTTACGTGGTTCGGCAAAACAGCCTACATCCACGGAGTTGCAGAGATTACACTAAAAACTGATGAAACGTCTCAGATAGAATTACATGCGAAATCAGAACACTCAACATACTTGCTACGAACCCTAAGAACTCTATAAATAGACGACCTATAAAACCGGGCCGGATCCAATCTCAAACGGGTCAAAACCGGCCCAAGCTTTCGCTCCACGAATCATGTCTCCCTTTTCGGGTCGTCGCAAAACATCAACCGGGTCGATTCATAAAACGGGTCACCCACGAACAAGGGCTCCAACCCAACATGGAAGTTCTGTAAGAGCCTAGATACCAACTCCTTGTTAGACCAAACTCCATACCGGTGAGTCAAACATGAATTTTGTAATGGTTTGGTGGTACTTAATTGCGTAAGCGGCAGCAGTGAGTTCATCTATATTCAAACAGATCCAACCATTACTAGAAGTTAGCGAAATTAGCGGCGTTTTAACTAATTTCAGCCAAACTGTGCATCTATGGCTACCACATCCCAATAACAACCAAATAAGCCTGTAGTCCCCAAAATCATGCCCACATTTCAAAGAAACAGACAGGAATTGTACTCCGCAATGATCTCTACCTCTATTAGCAGTCATTATAACAACATGCAATCACATATAATGATCCTGCCCCCAGAGGAGTAGATAAATATAAAGCAATTTCTTAGGATCTGCAAAGGAGGAAGGTTTTTGATTTCCTCAAATTTCTCAATCACAAATTTTACTAATAAATCAAACACATTGAAGTAGTAAGTAGTAACAGATCAAACACAAAACAAACGCAGAACATAGACTGGTGAAATGGATGAAGTTGGTGAGGGTTTTGCTTACTCGAAGGGGTCGACTACGGGAGGCTTCTCGACATCATTCTGAGCCTGAAAGCGCGGCGGGGTAGTTTGGGAAGTGGGGAGATTGGAGGAACTCTCGGAAGCCGAGTCGGACGAAGAAGTCACTGACGACGCCATCTCATTCACTCCGAGGAGACACAGAGACAGACAGAGAGAAATAGGCTTCTCAGGTGTGAATTCCAACAACAAGCGGTGCCCATTCCAGTTTTTTCCTTGCTTTCTTCAATTACTGGTTACTTGGGCTTAACATCAGCCCAGCGGCCCATAAAACATACTCAATCCAGCCCATAAAGAGTAGGTTCTGTTTGTTTTTTCTTTTTCTTTTTACGAAAGACTTTCATTAGCTCAAAAATGAACACTACGTCCTCTAGCATCATGGCACAAACACAAAATAAAGAAACAACATGCTTTGTTCAATCTAAAATATCATGGACAATCCCTGCTACCACTTCGTCTCAGTTCTTCCTCCCCATCATGACTTTTTGACTCGTATTTGAGTCACTTTGACCGAGTGATTTTGACAGCAAAATGATGCGATTTTTTTATAATTTTTTCGTGGTACAACACCTTGAAAAAATTATTCAAAAATTTGATCATTTGCTGTCCAATCACCGAGTCAAAATGACTGAGTTAATAGTGATGAAAGTCGAAATAGAGAGGAAGAGGTGAGACAGAATGGTATATGCCAAGGAGTTTTGTCCTTCAAATTGAGGACTTTGATTAAAGACTGTCAGTTTGAGTCAATCTAGAGGTTTTGGGATCCCAAATAATGAGCTACAATCACTGCATCTCTAACAGCTAAGGTTCTCTTTGTAAAAGATTATTGCGGAAAAAACTTATTACAACGGACAAACATAGTTTTAGATGTATGGTTTTTTAAGACCATACTTGAGGAACCCTCCGGAGTGGATTGGTTACAAGCCAAATCTACATTCAGTTTAAGAAGGTCTTGACTGGCGACTAGCCAATGGAACTGCAAAGGAGGTCTGCAATTGTCTTCTGAAACTTTGTCAACCATGGAATTGAGAGGGAATTCTTTAGCTTCATAAATAGTCCTTATCATTGTAATAAGAGGCTTAGGGGA
The DNA here is from genome assembly GCA_023055425.1 of Linanthus parryae. Lineage (NCBI taxonomy): Eukaryota > Viridiplantae > Streptophyta > Magnoliopsida > Ericales > Polemoniaceae > Linanthus > Linanthus parryae. The sequence continues at coordinate 117,121,902 of JALGPY010000004.1, read as the reverse complement.
ACTTTTGAGTTGAAAACACAATCACTCCTATATTTTCCTTAATCTAGCACCCAATCCCCTCCATAGAGAGGGTACCCTTTTGTCGGAAAACAAGGTGGCTACAAAGTTTTTCACTCTAACAAGCCCGCTAAATCCCTTAATCTAGCAACCAATCCCCATAGAGAGGGTATCACTCTTCATGAGAAGAGAGAGCAAAAGAAATGGTAAAAGATTAACCATTTAGATTCCAGTACCGGCATGGCGGCATCATAGGCTCTGAAACTTCTATAACGGGTTCATACCTCAACTTGAATGGAGGCATCCTAGAATGAGAGCTGATTTCAGTCACACAACGTGACTGGTTTCTGAAATAACACATTCAGCACACAAACATTTGAATTAGGAGATACTCTGAGGTACTAAGTCACGAGTCACCTCTCGAGTCAGAGAATCGAATCATCAACTACCCACTTAGTTATCTGAGATAATAAACAGAAATAGAGCTCCCAAGAGCTATAACATTATTCAAATGTACGCTTCAAGTTAAGAAACTCGGCACAAAGTTTAATCTTAAACAAGTTTGCAGATCACCAGCAACCACATAACCATTTATTTAATGCACTAAAAATCAGTCTCCTTCAGCCTCTTCTAGTCTGTATACTCGGATTACAGACATCTTCATTTCCAAGACCATGAATCCTCCTTCTCTGCTGATGGCTCCCCTTTCAGAGTGCTAGGATTGTTGCTCATATGTGGAGTAGAAGAGTTAGCTTCGTTGATGGGAGGAGGAGGATAAGTCTTCTGCCTTTTAGCTTCTAGATACTGTATTGGATCAGCATACGACTGAGCAGCATGAAACCTGAACAAACATTCAGAGAAAGGAAATTTACTAGATCTATGATAAGATACAGAAAAGATGATCCGGTTACAATTTTAGACGATTCAACTACATTTACCTGCTTCTCGTTATGGTCTCGCCATTCTTTGTAAAACTCTCTTCAAATATATTGCCTGCAAGTGATAAATCAAATTTTAACCTCCTAATCCGGTGAAATGAAACTCAAAATTCAACAAATGTATAGATTGTATAACATCTATCTTGTCACATTATGTTCCATTACAACAGACTTTAGAATATTTGGGTACAATTCAGAACATCAGATCACGGTAAAAAGCAGCTACAAACATAAGCTGAGTACAGTAAAGTCACTTGCATATATTGCAACATAGATTACAATAAACAAGGAGAAGCTCAACTTAGTCCCAAACACTAAATACACTTGTCACATCAATCTTGGGACCACAACATAATTTAGCACCATATCTTTAGTTGGGGCCTATACAGAGGCAATCTAAGAGTATTGGGGGTCATGTGTCAAGTGAGATGAGTTGAACAAGCAGTGAACTACAGGTAAAGCAACCACACAATTTTTCACAAAGGTGAAGAGGTTTATACATGTTAATTGATACTCCACAATCTAGTGAGATGCCTTTCGAGTTGAAAAGGACAAAGCACAAATGCTTGAGCATTCAGTGGGGGAGCTAGAAGTTGTTGAAGGGAATGGCACGTATAACCTACACCGCGCTTTAGAAAACTAATTTTAGCAATACTACTTGGATTCCGAGGATACTATATTTTCTACGAACCCAATAATATAAATCAGAAGAAGGATAAAAACGATTATATTCATTTAATGTTGTTGATGAAGAGAAAGGATAAAAACGATGTTCTATATGGTGCGTAACATCTTTAATGTGAAAGGCAATTATCAGAATATATGAGGCATTATTAAGAAACAATTGGGTCAATTTTTTGAATCTTAAAGGAGCACCAAAGACACATTTCCATATTTTATAGGAAGATGACCAATTAGGGTTGATTGCTGGAATCGACAGTGTTGAAGGTGACCAGGGCGTAGCAACCAGATAATGGGATCAAGGAGCTAGGTCTCCCCACCCCACAAGTCATATGGCTCAAAGCAGAGTCAAATCAGAAGTTCCTACAAGCCTTCCTAATTAGTGTTTGCGACAGCTGGCTTTTTAATAATATTATTGCTCTCATCCTTGTTTTCGGCACTGGATATTGAGAAAGCTAAAAGACACCCAAGTCAAAGTGGTCTACTGAGTGCTATGAAATTAACATCTGGCAAACTCTAAAACTTAAAAGAGGGACATATGGCTCAGAGCACTGTCAAAATATAAGTTCCAATTTCCTTAAGCATTTTAATTTACTGTTTGCAACGACTAGCTTCCTTTATATTGTGAGTGCTTTTATCCTTTTTCAGAACTTGACACTGTGTAGGCTCTCAGGAAACATCCTTAAGAACGCTAAAAGGCACCTGAGTCAAAACTGTCTACTGAGTGCTATCGAATTGCCCTCAGACTACTCTAAAACTTCAAGGAGGGACATGTACGATCGAAGTTCACAAATTCAGCAAACAAGACTCACTTAGGAGGTAAACAAAGCCCTTCTTTGTAGTAGTAGCCTGAAAGCAGCGTTTTTAGAACATACGTCTCCCAGATTAAAACGAAAGTCAGACAGGTTGCCCAACTCTCTAACCTAAAGACTAATCATAATAGTCTAACTGAAGACGAAGGTTTTGATAATAATGGAGTTCAAGAAAAAGAAAGAAACAAAGAGAAAAAGAAACAAGCGGGAGAGATGATTGAAGAGAAAGGGAACACGCCACAAAGATTCACACCAGAAGAATTTGCAAGAAATACTTGTAAAATGGAGATTAATCAAGGCAGAGGAGGCGGAAGCTCCAACTGAAGATAGATTTCTCAAACGCATGATGTCGTATATGCCACCAACAAAACGAAGGACTGCTGAAAGGCATAAGGGGGAAGTCAATTATGTGCCAGAGAAGCTACTGGAAGTCATCGAAGAAGAAAACTGGGATCCGGAGGCAAAAGAAAGCTTTACTACTCTCAGGTATGTTCCAGCTCAAAAGCTTTTTGAATGTGGAAATTCAGAAGACTTCAAGTTAGAAAGGAAGATTTTATTCAGAAAGTTTTAGGCCTTGTGAGGAGAAACAACTCTACTATGGCTAAGGAAGCGGGCCTTATCATGCCCTCACCTGAGGCATGAGAGGCCTGTTTTGGAACTGTCTTGGGTTGGGGCAGACCACGAAAGTTCGACAGTAGAAGTCCTTAATAAAGCAAGAGGATGTGAGTCGGTGATTTCTTGTAGAAACAAAATAATAAAGTGAAAAATTCAAGAAAAGCAACTGGGTTGGAGGTTCCAAGAATATGTAAGTAGTTGAATCTGTTGGAAAGTCTGGTGGCTTAGTTCATGTTGGAAGGACGATGTTAATTGTGAAGTGGCATACAGTGACAAGAACTTAAGGAACTTAATTACAGTGCTCATGTTTCAGATCAAAGAGGATCCCATCTGCCTTCTACATTGTGTCTATGCTCCTTGTTCCCAAAAGGAGAGAGACAAATTGTGGGAAAAAATTGTAGGAATCACAACCTTATGTGGCCTTCCAACTTTAACCACAGGGATTTCAGTGAGGTCTTTTTCAAAGGGATAGAAAAAGGTCGCACTGCTGTCGCTCAAAGTTCAAGGAAAGGGTTGCTAAACTTTTTAAACAATGTTAGCTTGATTTACATTAGTTTTATGGGAGCAAAGTATACATGGGCCAATGTTGGGAGAAAGGAAAACTTATAAGACAATGGCTTGACAGGTGTTTTGCTACTAGTGATTGGAGAGTGCTTTCCCATATACTAGTCCTTCATAAAGCTGCATGTACCTCTGATCACAACCCAATTGTCATTGACCTGAATTTCAAAAAGTCATTCAGGTTTGAGGCTATGTGGGTGAGGGATATAACCAGTTTTGATTCCATAGCTGCTGCTTGGGGAGGAACTTTTCAAGAAATGTGCATAGAAATTGGCACAGTAAGATGATAGCCACAAAGGAAGCCCTAAAGAAGTGGAATAAAGAAAAAAATTTGGGTACCTTAAAACCCAAATTGGCCTAACTACCAAGGAATTTTAAAAGTTACAAGAAGCAGAGGACAATTATGACCACAAGATAATCGAACGAATAAAGGAAAGCCAACAGGAACTTCACTCGAGAAAATAAATTCTTGGAAGCAAAAGGCAAGAGTTCAGTGGCTCAAGGATGGAGATTCAAATACTAAATACTTCCACACTGTGGCAGCTATCAGAGATAAAAAGAACAAAATAGATGCTTTGAAAACAGATAGTGGTAACTGGATGAGATTGGTGAAACTCTAGTAAACTTCTACATGGATCTCTTCAAGTTCTGTGAAGTGAATGTCCCTGCTGGTTGAAAGACATTGTTCCCCTAGTAGTAGATAATGATGATTGGACTTGGCTGTGTATGACCCCAGATGATCAAGAAATCAAAGAAGTCCTCTTCAGTATTGAAGTTTCAAAGCCCCAGGCCCCTACAAAACTTATTGGTGTATTGTGGGAGCCTATTTTTGCCGAGTGATTACAACTTTCTTCTTAAGTGAAGCTCGATCCTGGTATAAATGCCACTTTCATTACTCAAAAGTGGCAAATGCTCATTAAGTTACTCACTTTAGACCCATTAGCTTATGCAATGTGGTCTACAAAGCAGTTTCCAAGATGATCACGAGCAGGATGAAGAAAATACCTTGACAAGATTATTAGCCCTTCTCAATCTGCTTCGGTACCTAACAAAACTATCAGGGATAACATTATTCTTCTTCATGAGATCATGCACTCAATGAGCAAGAAAGCTAGTAAAGTTGGGCTAGTGGCAATCACGGTGGACATGGAAGAATCCTATGATAGGCTTGAATGGAAGCTGTTAAATAGTGGCCCTATTGGCTATTTCAGGGGGATTAGAGGGTGACCTCATGTCTCCCACTTTATCATCGTCTATTCTAACATCCTATCTAGAATTGTGGAGTTAGCAGTTAGTAACTCTTGACGCTAGATCAATCTGCATTTGGCAAACATTATTAAAGGTGTTAAATTAGCCAGTAATTGCCCCCTAGTGCATCACCTACTATTCGCAGATGATCTCTTTCTCTTTGCCAGAGCAGATGAAAAGGAAGCTAGTTACCTGAACCTTTGTCTCCCATTGTATGAACAAGTGGCAGGTCAAAAGGTAACCAAATCGAAGTCCACAATTTTCTTCAGTAAAAATGTCAATGGGGAGATGAAAAGTATGCCGAGAAACTGCTCTTGAGCTGAGACAAGGTAATAGAAATGCGATGTACCTTGGTCTCCCAATGTTCCATCGCAGGTCAAAGCATACTAATTTTTCAAGGACCATTGAAAAATATCTCCACTAAAGTGGCATGGTGGAAGGGTAAGCTTTTCTCTATGCTAGCAAGAGAGTATTGATCCACTCTGAGCTCAGTTCCAGCCTATCTCATGTCAGCTTTCATACGTGCTCAAATTTCTGGTGGGGATATTCAAATGAGAAAAAGAGAATCCACATGCTAGCTTGGAGCGATGTTAATTGTGGTGCCATGAAAACAAGATTTGGGTGAAGCTGCTCTTAGCCAAATATTGCTCAAAAATTAAATTTCAGATAGCGGAGAAACGGCCAGCTGATTCCTACTTTTGGAAAGGTGTCCTAGATTGTAGGGATATGGTGGAGGGAAAAGCCTACCAGCTCATTGTAAATGGTGAATCTATTAGCATATGGAAAGACCCATGGTTGCCTAACCTGAAAGCTTCAAAACCTAAGCCACCTGATAATTTGGAAAGAGCCCCAAAAATGGTTTCTAAGCTGATAAATTGGGATATAAAGACATGGAGGTTTGAGCTGCTTGAAAAGTGGTTTAGCGAATAGGAGCAAAATGCAGTCTAACACTTGAAGATCCTTCTTTCCAAGGAACCTGATTCCTGGGTGTGGTCAGGTGAAAAGAATGGCAAAGTCACAGCCAAAGCTATGTACCAGCAACAACAAAGGGCCCCCGGAAGTTTACTTAGCAAAAAGGAGGTGTGGATGCAAATTTAGAAAGCTTGACAGGGTAAAAATGATGCTTTGGAAAGTTTTGGGGGGATATTCTTCCTTTAAGGAAAACTCTGGGAGCCAAAATGCAAATTCCAAATCTGAAGTGCCCTATCTGCAATACAAGGAAAAAACTACAGAACATTTATTCTATACCTGTGACCTGGCCAGAGGACTATGGTTCAATTTAATTGGTCTTAAAACAGACAGCTTGAGTAATTGGAAGTTGGAACAGTGGTCTGAATTCCTGTGTGAGAAACGACCTTGGTGGAAAAAACAAGATACCCAACCTTGGCATGGCTGCTCATTGGTTTGATTATGATACCATATGGAGGATTATATATAAGACCCTCTTCAGTTCTGAAAATACTTTCAACCAAAAAGATGTCCCAAGTTTATACAGAAAGCCAGTCACTGTATGAGCAACATGTTTCTACTTACATGATTGATGAAAAGAAGTCTTCCAATGTGGTGTCTGAGGAGCTTTTCTGAACCCCCTGATGCAGGTTTTGTGAAAATAAATTGTGATGCAAGCCTTATAATGGGGAAGCTGGGATAGCTATGGTTGCTAGGGATGCCCAAGGAAAGGTGTTACATGTAGAAGGTATGTTTGAAAGAGATATCACAGTTGCGGAAGCTGAATTGAGAGCTATTAAGCTAGCCTTACTGTTGGTAAAAAAGAACGTCTTGAAGGCCGCTTTTGAATATGATGCTCTCTAGCAGTGATCAACATGTGTTGTAGCTCTCAACAAAGTTTATGGATGTGGAAGAGTAGAGCTGCATCTCCGAAGAGCCTTCTGAAGCCAAACTCTCATATTCCCTTCTTTACTGCTCAACAGTGCAGAACATGCTAGCTGATGACTTGAGTAAGTGTTTTAGGGTCAGCAATCTTGTAGGTAGTTTAGACGTGTCCTTAGTTCCTCTTGATATGGTTGTTTTAGCGGAAAAAGAAAGTTGTACTCTTCCCACTCTTTAATGAAATACATAATTTCATCAAAATAAATAAATAAGAAAAGTTGAGCTACTTCAAACTTGGGTCTACCTAGATCTTTTTCTGCTATCTTAGTACATATCCTACTTTTAATCATATTTCCTCGAGCCACGTCTCTTCCTTTGTTTTGTATTAATTCCTAATGGCATGGTTCATTGCAGAGAGAAAATTCTGATCAAGTTGTTACATTGGTCAATCTCCCCTGTCCTACCAAACGCCTTACGCTCCCCACGGCTACTGGATTGTAGCAACGCCACAAATTCTATAGTAAGAGTTCCCTAGTTATGTTCAGAGAGAGAGAGAGAGTGAATGGGAGAGAGAGAGAGAAAGAGAGAGAGAGAGAGAGAATAACTGCTCTAGTAAAATGTCTTGCAATCAAAAACAAAACCAGAATTGTAATTTGTGGCAATATCGTGCTGCACGGGCTAATCGGTGAACGGTGTCTATTCCTAAAATGCAACAACAAGGAGAAATGTGTACCAGGATCAAATATCGGATTTTCTCTTTTAGCCTACACAGACTCGAGGAGAATGAGATCTATCTACTTTGACAACATACATAAAATTAAACCAACCAAATCCTGCGCAAAAGAATGGGTCTTTCTGTTATTCATATGGGGTCTCCAAGTACTTGTAAAGATGAATTTAGAGTAGCTTTTAAATTCCAATAAAAAAAACTATTGTAATCAAAGTTCAACGTGTTGAAGCAACTAAATTCCACACCGTAATGGTTCGTGTCAATAGACTCAATACTCAAATCTAGCTCTAGAATGTTAACTAACTTGGCAAGTATTAATACCACCCATCTTCAACAGTTTATTTGTACAATACTTGCAAGCACAATCAACATAACCACATTGAATTAGATTAATGGAGTAACTTCCTTTACAAGTATAAAAAAGGCATAATTCACTGATATCCTTCACAACTCAATTAAGGAGCAAGAACATGCAACTTTTTCATGCCTAAGCATGAGATATGTTTTGACTTGGATTAAACACGGTACAACCAGAAACTGAGTAAGATAACATGTCATATCAAGGGAGTGAATGATGCATGCTGTTACATATTTTATGGATATAAAATGCTGAAACATAATACAATCAAACAGTTGGATTTCTTTCAGAGATTTCACAGAATCTATTACCTCCGTAAACATCCTTGTCGGAAAAGTATTTTGCCATCAACCGAGTGGTTTCATCGGCCTCATATTTTCGGAATCTATCGATGTATTCATCGGTATCCATGTCCCTAGATAGAAGTTAAGTGTTAGCACTCAATCAACTGAATAACTAGCATTTAGTATACTCTATCAAGTGAATCCCAAGTTTAAAGAGTAAGTCATTAGCGGTCAAGAGAGAAAATTGCAATCTATAGATGTAGATATAGCTCTAAGGACATGATGACACAAAAATGGAATTCAAATTTTAGCACGGGGATTATGGAGATCGATCGATGGAGCCTAGAAACCTATGCAAAGGAGTCCATCTCTATCTTTGAGAGCAAAGAACACGATGGTGGTAGTTGCTGCAATAACGAAAGACGAATGATACATAAATCCTAATGCTTCTATAAATACATGGCTTTGGGGGATAAGTTAGAAACTGAAACCTAACACTGGGTCAAATGGAAAGAGAACACATCTTACAAAATATCAAGTACATATACAATTCATATTGATTATAATCACTAAGCTCATTTCAACCGCTTGTAGGCACAATGTGTGCGGAATACAGTCTATTTAGAATCATCCCAGCTCAGAGTCATTGCAAATGAAATCAAATGGAAGCTCTGCAAACACAGGGATGTCAAATCCTTTTCAGACCAAACTTCCGCAATTAACTTCCGTACCTCACGTATAAGATATGAGTCCATTATGCCAATCATACATTATTTTTAACCCTTCTTTGGTAACCATGTTTTCATAAGTTGCAACAGTGGTACCAGTGATCATATTCACCTAGATTCCAAATAAATCCAACCATTACTACAAGTTGGAGAAATAAAGAGGATATTAACTGTATCAGCTAAATTGGGCATCTATCGCAACTGCATTCCAAAAAAACACCCAAATCAGCCCATTGCCCCCAAAACCACATCTCACATTGAAACACACAGGACTAGAAACTTTCAGTCTTCGGCGTCAACAGAAACCTCTAAGGTGTCATCAGTGGTGGATAGCCCCCATAACAATTGCTGAGGGGGTTTAATGGGCTAAAATTAGCTTTGTCGCTGCCTAATTTGGAAACTCCCAGAACCAATGTGATTGTACTCAATGATCGACTCCTATGACCTGATTTATAAAGACATATAATTCAATTATAGTTCATAATCCAGCCTCAGTACATAACAAAGAACCTTCTTGAAACAAAATCTAGACAGATCTAATACTAATACAAGCAGACATCCAATTTTAGGCCTAATCGAACTCACATAACAATAGGAGTAACAAAGAAAACACAAAGCACAAAAAATGGACATAAATTGATGAAGTTTGAGAGCGCAAGCTGTTCACTTACTCGAAGGGATCGACTGCGAGTGGATTTTTCTCAAAAATACTGCCAACGTCATCTTTATACTGGAAGTGCGGTGTCGGAAGTCGGAAGGTTTGGGAGATCTGGCGGTTGGAGGGTCTCTCCGGAGAGGATTCAGAAGAAGGAATCGGCGGATTCTTCGAGGAGGATGCCATTTGATTGAACACGAGAGAACCTGAGGCAGAGACAGTAGGTATGAATTTTAACATCAGACGGTGCCACTTGTTTTTAGTTCTTTTCCTAATGGTTCATTACTTGGGCTGACCCACCTCACCTAGCCCGCCTATGTAGGGTTAAGGTTTGGAGTTTGTAAAATTTTAGCCCATCATTGGTTTGGGCTAGCAAAAGCAGCCCACCTCAGTCCGCCGATGCCACACACACACACACTTTATTTTATTCAAATATATATATATATATAAATAAATAAATAATTAATTAGACATTATATATACTGGTAGTATTAGTCAGGTCGTATCATGTAGTTATCCCCTGTTTCTATGGCATGTCATGAATACTTAAAATATAGTTGCTAAGTTCATCTATTTTACATTTTAAGATGAGGGTGGTTGTTTGTTGACGATGGTGAATATTATGGATAACTGGATGATGTGTTAGCCATACATTTTGATCATTTGGAGATTTTTTACATTTTGCCATTCTTTCTTCATATAATGTTGGCCCATAGGCTGGGCATGTGCTAAGAGTTTCTAGGTTGGTTATGGGTTTCTAGGTTGGTTATGCCCTTGGCCTGAGTGCTGGTCCAGTAGGTGGGAAGGGCTGGGCCTGGGTTTACCCTTCCAAAGTATGGCCTGGTCTGGCCCAACCCAGTCCCATGACCCGCCCTTCTTATTATTCAACCATTAAAAAAATAAAAGAAACAAACAGTTAAAAAAGGACAATTCTCCACAACAAATCTTGGTCACAAGTAATTCATATCAGGTCTAACAAACCGGGACAGGTATATCACCGCATCTCCGCAAAACTCACTTCGGAGAAAGAACATCACATGGAGGGAGAAGGGACTCTCCGCAGATATTGTAGTGTAAGACCTTTTTCATTTTTTGATAAAAGGGGATAATTCAGAAATACTAAAAAGCCTTCAATGAATTGTCAGCAAGTGTTACAATAGTAGGAAGTATATCAGTTCTGGTGGGCAGAAGTGAAATGGAAGGAGTGAAAGTGCATATCTACATACTGGTATCTTTGTCTTATTGCGTGAATAAAATGTCGAAGAAGAAGTGAAGTAGGACTTGCAAAGAAAAGAAAACACAAAACTGAGGCATCACATCCAAGACGCCTGGGGTTTCATATCCAATGTTATTGAAGTTTTATCTAGAGGTTGCTGGAGTTAATCAGTTACTTTTATAGGGTTTATTAGTGAGGGTATTTTAGTTATTTTGGCAGTAAGGGTTTAGACTGAATTCTCCAAATGTAGGGTTGTAATCTTTATTATTAATCAGACTTGAGAGATGAATTATTAGTTGCGAATCCATTCGTGTGATTAGCTGAAACCCTTACAAAGGTGAAGCACATGCTTATTCCTCTTCTTCTTACTTCTCTTATTTTCTCTCAGTGCATTATTCACATTACCATTCACGGGTACTATTCGTCAGGCGACCCACTTTTTGTTTCTGTTCTTCAACTCCATTTCCTAAACCATAACCCTAATTCTGTCTTCCATCAAGAAGTGATTTCCAACAAACTTGAATAAAAAACACGAGAAGAGAAATAACGGGATCCCGAAAGTAGACTTTCCACATCAAGAGTTCATGAACTTCTTCTCATTCATTGAAACATACATATATTCCAGCAACAATAGCGAAGGTAAAAGACATTTCACACCTCAAATTCTGACTTAATAAGACTATAGTGGCACTATCCGCTCTATCTAGCAACCAATCGGCATAGACGTGTATCACCCTTAGAGCATGTTTGGCATAGGGATAAAGAGGGAACAGTACCAGTAGGGGGGTAATAACTGACGTTTGTCGCAGGGGCAGTTACAAAAGAAATTATATGCCTAAAATTGGATCCCACCATGGAGGTTGAATTGAATACTAAACTTTATACTATTCCGTATAATGATGTAAAACAAGTTACATAATGCTACCTAAATAATTAATACTCCATTAATACTAAATAGTAAATACACCCTATTAATGAGAAAAGGGTAAAAGAAAAGATAAAAGATGAACCATTTAAATTTCACTAACAGCTCCATATGCTCTGAAACTTTGGATAGAAAAATTAAAAACTCGTCCTTTAAGATCTCTATCCAGGATATCAGTTTTTTACCTCAAACTTGCAGTAGTCATCCTGAGATTAGAGCTGATTTCAGTCACATAATGCGTGTTGCTTCTGAAAACATTCTGCATTCAAACAATGGATATATAGATAGTCAGAAGTACTAAGCTATGGGTGACCTGTCGAGTTATCAACTATCCACTTGAGCTAAATAGAATTCCTAGGAGCTATGACATCCTTCAAATGGATACCGAAAGGCTGCAAGTCGAGAAATCCAGCAAAAAGTTCAATTTGAACAGGTTTGCAAATCACCAACAGTCAAATAACATCCATTTCAATGCACCTAATCTTTTAGCTCGTCTTCTAGTCAGTAAACTTGAACTACTGAGGTTTCAAAGTGGAGAAGAATACAGTCGCAGGCTGCTAGGATGTATTCTTCTCCACTTGGAAATGAAGATGTAAGTACTCAGAGTTTACACACTAGAAGAGAAGCTGAAAGAGACTGAGTTTACGTGCATTGAAATGGTTGTTATTTGACAGTTGGTGAACGGAAAACCTCTAAAATTGAACTTTTTGCTGAATTGCTAAACTTGTTGCCCTGACAGTATCCATTTGAAGGAGGCCATAGATCCTCGAAATTTGACGTTTGTTTATTTTCTCAGATGGCTCAAGTGGGTAGTTCATAACTCAAATCTAACTCGATAGGTGACTCATAGCTTAGGATTTCTGCTGGCGGCGGAGTAGAAGAGCTAACTTTGCTGGTGGCAGGCTGAGGACAAGACACAAGCATTTTTTCTTTTAGATACTGTATGGGGTCTGCGTAAGACTGAGCGACATGAAACCTGAACAAACATTCAGAATGCGAATTCACTAGATCTGATAAGATACACAAAAGAAGATCCGATAATGATTGAAGAAGATACAATCCATATTACCTGCTTATCTTTATGGCCTCACCATTCACTGTACACCTCCTTCGAATACATTGCCTGCAAGTGATAAATCAAAAATTATAAGCTCTGCCTCCAGTCAGATGGAATTTGAAATTCCAGAAATGCCTAGAACGTCTATCCTGATGCTGACATTCTATCCAGTACAAACTTAATGAAATTTGGGTACAAGTCGGAACATAAGATCACAGTAAAAAAGAAAGAAATAAAACTCTATATAAACTGTGGTAGATACTGCACATGAGATTAAATTACATAAGGTGAAGCTCAAACTAAGCTCAGTAAACACTAAATGCACTTGTCACATAAAACTTGGAACCACAGCGTAGTTAAGCACCATATCTTTAGTTGGGAACCTATACAGAGGTATGTGAAGTGTTTGGGGGAACCTGTGTCAAGTGGAATGAAATGAACGAACTCCACATAATTTTCGCAAAGGTGAAGTAATATATAAATAGTTCTTGATATTCAACAATCTACCAAGCTCCATTTCAAGTTGCACAGCCCAAGGCACAGGTGCTTGAGGTTGGATGAACCGAAGAACATTAGGTTGTATCGATAGATGAAGATGGCCAATTAAAGGGTTGGTTACTGGAATTGATAGTGATGAAAATTACCAAGCCGGTGTAACCAGTTATTGGTATCAAGGAGCTACATCTCCTCGCCCAATCAACCAAAAGCGGAGTCCTCCACGGTAACTCCATGTTAAATTGTTCAGAACACTGTCGAATTAGAAAATCCTAATTTCCATAAGCATTTTAATTAGTATTTGCAATGGCTGGCTTTCTATATATTATGATTGCTTTAGTCCTTGCTTTCAGCAGTTGATATTGAGTAGGCGTCAGCAAGAATATTTACGAAAGATGAAGGGCGTCCTAAATAAAACTGGTGTACTTGCAATGGAATCACCCTCGGACTACTCTAAAACCCACTGCAGGAACATGAAGTTTCAAAGTTCACAATTCAGCAAAGAAGACTCACTTAGGAAGCAAACTAAGTCCCTCTTTGTAGCAGAACATGAAAGCAGCAATTTTAGATACATGTTTCCCAGAGTAAGACAAAAATTAGACAGGATAAACAACTCTCTAACCCAAAGACTACTAATAATAACCTGCCTGAGCAGCTAAAATCTGGCCCATATCAATTATCAACAGAAATGTCTCAACTCTCACTATCTAACTGTTTTTAGCTATCTAAATACCTGTCCTACTATAGATCATATTTCCTAGAACCACGTCTATTCCTCCATTTTGTATTAATTCCTAATGGCATGGTTCATAGAAGAAAGAAACCTTTCATCAAGTATTTACAATTCAACTCAACAATCCTCTTCCCAGCTAACCAGGGTTGACTGATTAGTGATCACATTGATCTATCTCCCCTGTCCAACCAAGCGTCTTTTACTCCCTAAGACTACTGGAGTGATGCAACACCACCACAAATTCCACAATAAGAGTTACCTAGTCATGTTTAGTCCGAGAGAGAGAGAGAGAGAGAGAGAGAGAGAAAGTTTCTATGCAAAAAAATAAAAAGGGGGAATTCACAGATATCCTTCACAGCTCAAAATAAGGAACAAGAACATGAGATTTTTCATGCCCAGGGATGAGAAACGTTTTGACTCGGATTAAACACAGCGCAGCCACACATTGAGTTAAAGGACCTGCCACGTCAAGGGAGTGAGTGAATGATGCAGATATTCTTGCTCTTATACATTTTTAAACATACAAAATGCCGGACGGCGGACGCAATCCAATCAATGAGTTGAATTTCTTTCAGAGATCACACGGAATCTATTACCTTCGTATACATCCTTGTAGCAGAACTTTTCCGTCAACCAAGTGATTTCGTCAGCCTCATATTTGCGATATTTTTTCGGTTACATGCCACAGGGGTCTAAGTGTGAATCTAGAAAGGTAGACAGCTAGCAGCTGGGTAATTCTCTATCTCATTGTTGATATTGGTATTGGTTGGATTTCAGTCTTCGGTCAATGACAGTGTGTTGCTATCTCTTTCGAATTTGCTAGTTCTTCCCTAGAATCTCTGTTAGGTGAGTATGGTGTGAGTTATTTGGATACACGGTTGAACTTGTGAGTCCTGGAGAATTACAATCAACAATGATCTTGAGGGCGAGTAGATAAATAAATGACCTTCTAAAAACAAAACCCTGTGTGCTTTGATAGGATACCCAAGGAAAACATAGATGATGCATCTTTAACTGATTCTAGACTTCCTCTTGCTTTCTTAATCAGAAAACAAACTTTCTCTAGATTCAGACTAGGACTTTGCCTCCTCCCAATTGACTATTTTGACACATAATAATCAAACCACATAGCAAGATTAACAAAGCAAAAAAACAGAAGCTGTGAGATTGATGGGAGTTCAAGAGGACGAAGAGAGAGTAGGGGGGTTCACTTACTCGAAGGGTTTGACTCAAACGTGGTTGAGGGTGCCATTTTCTTCCTTGAGGAAACCCTAAGTACGAAGCTAGTGGCACTAATAAGTCACCGGAGAGCATGAAATCACGCCGTCGTTTAGGAGTCGGACGGTTGAAGGAAGTACCGGAGCAGAGCCGGAGGAAGTCGTCGACGCCATTGGATTCACTCCCACAGAGCCCGGAGACACTGCGGGATGATGGAATTGTTGTTCTTAGAAAAGGACACCTCACGCTCAATTAACACTTGCCGCGTAGCCTTGTTTGGGTAAGGCATCACACCCCACTTTTTTTGCAAAGAAGGCATGGCACTCTAAGTTATGCAGTCAAAATAAATTTTTAAAATGATGTCAACAAACGTGTATGCGTTCCAAATGAGTGCTAGATCAAGTAATAGAGACGTTAAAAGCCTCTACATGAGATTATGGGTTCGAACAAAAAAAATCAGTTTGAGGTTTAAATTTGTTACATCTTGATTGAACTAGATACTAGGCCACTTACATAAGAAATGTCCGAGCATTCCGGTTAGGTGGTTGGTAAAATTTCTTACTTTTTATGTTAATTATACTCAGTGACGGAGCCAGAAATTCACTAAAGATGGGGCACAAATTTTACTAAAACCCTAGGTAATAAAAGACGCAAGATGAATGATAATTTGATTATGTTTGTTCTCTTGTATAATTTAGGTATTTCGTATAATTCTTAAATATTATGAGGATACGAGTGTTCTTATTACAAGGGCCATATAAAATAAAGATTCTAACACTATGTTTGGGAATCAGGTG
Organism: Linanthus parryae; assembly: GCA_023055425.1. NCBI lineage: Eukaryota > Viridiplantae > Streptophyta > Magnoliopsida > Ericales > Polemoniaceae > Linanthus > Linanthus parryae. Next base: position 117,106,024 of record JALGPY010000004.1, on the reverse strand, counting down.
AGAAAAGAAATGACGAGAAACTTTAATTTATGTGAGAAAAGAAATGATAAGAAATAATTTAGATTTCTCACATACTCGTTTGGATTACCTAAGTGAGAAATGATAAAAAAATGTTATACTTTCTCACCTCTCTTGTTTGGTTAGCATATTAATGGAAAGGAAAAGAAACTATTTTAAAGAAATTACCATAATAACCTTCATTAATATTATGATAAGGCAATGTTTTATTTTTTTATGGCTAATTCTGTCACAACAAAAATATTGACACGCGTCTTGTTTCTTTTCTCACCAAATCTCATCACTTTTGGTGAGAAAGAAAAATTGAATTATTTGAGATTTCTTTTCTCATGTTTTCTCACGAATTCTCATAGATTCTCACCTAAAAAGTAATCCAAACACGAATGAGAAAACATTTTCTCACCAATTTTTTTCCTTTCTCACCAAATCATGTAATCCAAACATAGTGTAAATGTCGGGGCACAAGTTGTATAATACGCCCCGTGCCCCTATATACATCAACCCCTGAGCCTACCAAACACATCGCATCCATTGACGAATCTAGGATACTTTTGACCATCATGACCTCATCACGCGCACAATTCGTCTCGAAGGAACACGCGTCGAGGACCATCATTGCAGAGTCTACGGGTTGCCATTTTTTTTTTCTAAGAAAACAAATTGGGGAAGGCAAATGTGAAAGTACGAGTATAATCGATTTGGTTTGCTATGGTTTGTGTTGAATCCATAAACTAAACTGAGTGCATCAGTTTACTAATTTTGTAACCAAACGAAACTGAATATTTCGGTTTGGTTTGGTTCGGTCAATTTGTCAAAGTATTCTTGCACGGATATAATAATACTAACATGTGTACAAAACTTGTTAGGCAAAGTCTAAATAGTCAAACTTCGTATATTTTTATGTTTTTCTATTGGAGATGCCCTAAGACGAGGGTATAAGGATGTGCTGCACATGTGGTCTCATGTCCTGCTCGAATTGGGTAAAGTAGAAAAACCATGTATAGAATTTATCTTTACCTTATCCACTCACTTTGTTTCGCCTAAAAACTTAAGTCAGGTAATAAGGACTTATGTTGTAATTAATCCCCAACAATTCTAAAAGTTCTATCAACACAGAACCTTAAAACAATGGGTAAACTAATCCCCAAGTATTTGACCATAACTTATGTTATACTTCGGATAGAATGGATTAACTCATCTCTCATGATTCATATCCGGGTAACAGGTTTTACCTCCAATCTCACATGAGTCATCCTGAGATAAGAGATGATCTCAATCGCATAGCGCGACTCGTTTCGCCCGGGGGTACTAAGAGTCAGAATCGAGTCACCAAGCGCCCGATTCACCCTAACTAGCTGGTAGCATAAATAAAAATTAGAGCTGACATGAGCTGATATCCTTTAAATACATACAGACAAGACACACAAGCTATTACATGTTCATATATTCACAATCATATCCCGTGCCCGAGGGCACGACCGCAAAAAAAAATATGATAATTATCTAAGTTTGAATGTCCGAGATTGTCTTGTTATGAAGTTTTTTTGTTCTTAGGATATGGCGGGGTTAAACTATTCCATGCCACATTTTGGGGATGACTAATACCCATAATAGCTTATTATGTAAAGGGGATAAGTTATTCCACATGTCACATTTTGGGAGATAGCTTATTCCCCATAGCAGGTTATTATGTAGATGAGTTCTGTTTAAACAAGTTCGCAGATCGCAAATGGTTGCTAGCTAGCCTAGTCGGTAAAGGCTTTGTAAGCACCATGCATTTGGTGAGGGTTCAATTCCCACCCCTACACTACTTTAACTTGTAGGATTATAAATAATTGATGTTCTATGTACTTGTCAAATAAAAGGTTCGCAGATCACCAACAGTCAAAGACCGGCCACTTCATGCCACCAAACCCAAGTCTCTTTCAACTTCTCATGTCTGTAAACCTGGACTCTCTGCATCTTAATTTCAAGTCAAGATGCATTCCTCTCCATTGGAGGCTTCCCGTTCAGAATGCTAGAGTTGTTGTCGGCAGGTTGCATAAAAGAACTAGCTTTGTTGATGTCAGGTCGAGCATAAGGTGTACCCTTTCTGATTTTTAGATACTGTATTGGGTCAGCGTAAGACCGAGCGCAATGGATCCTGAACAAAAAACATTCAGAAAAATATAATTTACGACATCTGATAAGATATGCACATGAAAAAGATCCCATTATCATTGTAGAAGATTCAATTTGATATTACCTGCTTCACCACAAATGCAACACTTCTTCAAAAATATATTGTCTGCAAGCGAGATTCGCAACTTATAAGCTTGGCTTCCAGTGAAATTTTGAAAGATCTCCACTAAATTTTGTACAAATCTGAAAATCAGTTCCAGTAAAGAGCTAGAATCATTAGCATATACAACAACAACATGAGATTGTATAAACAAGGAGAAGGCTCAAACTAAACTCAGTAAATACATCTGTCACGTAAATCTTGGTACAGTAATGTCCAAAACATAGCAAGATTCTTTTCGAGTTGAAAAACCAAGGCACAGATGCTTCAGGTTGGTAGGGGCATTAGCCTGTCTCCACATATGAAGATAGGCTATTAAAGGTTGTTTGCTGGAATTGAAAATGATACACAACAAGTGAATGGGATCAAGGAGCCAGATCTCCTTGCCTCGGCAACCAAAAGCAGATTCATCCCAGAACTGCTATGGGTGGGTTTGGTATGACTTATTTTTATCTTTTAATCCACTTTGGACTTTTAATCTGTTTTGGACTTTTCTGAACTGCATGTCATTTGGCTCAGAGACACTGTTAAACTAGAAATCCGTAATGTCCATTGGCATTTTCATTTAGGTTGTTATGGGATATAGGATTTGAATTTGAATTTGGATTTGGGTTCAAAGCAAGGATGGCATATGAATAATTGAACTTAGTTTGGGGGGATCGGTAGTGGAAGATTAATAAGATGTATGAAAAGAGAGTCTCAACAGCTCCAATAGCTAATATTTGTAATGACATGTGTTTAGTAGTCATTTGAAAATCCATTATGTTGTGAAGGAATTGTTGGGGCTAAAACTCTCAAATCAAATTTTGACCCTAGTCTTGTACTATGTTACCAGAAACGTGGAAATAGGAGCGTTTTTCGATCGGGGTCGTTCGTACCGAAACGCGGTACGTTTTCGACCCGGATCGCTAAACATAGCGTCCCAAAATTTTAAGACAACGAGAGAAGTTCAGACAGAGAGGGAAGAACTTACCTTTTATACTTTAGATTCATCTTCTCCTTCATCTTATCTAGTTTTGCTCTGGTTTTTCATTCATCGTTAATGTTAACTCTGTTTTTTGGAGTCTGGACGTCTCTTTGTAATCTTTGGTCTAGAGTTTAGATTAGGAAATAATATATACTGGAAGAGGAAGAGTTCTGATAGGACTCTATTATATTATTTATTACTATGTTAAAAATAGATCCCTTATTCCTTTAAGTTGCCAGCTAATTGATAAACTAAATCAATAATAATTAAATTTAATTTCTCTTAAAGGAAACACAATCACAATTTTCCAAGAGTTCTTAATTGGTACAATAACTATATTTTTTAGGAGACTCCAACGTATTATAACCAGAATTTAATAGTACTTAGTTTTGAGAATGCAAGTACTAACACTAAATTAATGTTAGGGGACTTTTAAGATAAATGTAGGACAAATCGTCCCAATTAGCGTTCCTCGTTCCTGGAAATCGTTTTTCGTTCCGGACAGCGTTCCGGAGAAGCCTACCCCCAGCGTACCCCGTACCGCGGCCTACCGCGTTTCTCGTTCCCGTTCCCGTTCCACGTACCGCAGCGTACCACGTTTCTGGTAACATAGGTCTTGTAGTGAAAAGTGGCTGGATACTAGAGGCAGCGAAATCCAACTGTCTTTCTTCTAAATCATTGCTTTCATCCTTGTTTCCAGCAACTGATATTAAGTGGCACTCGGGACTGACTTAAAAAGCTAAAAAACGCTCTAGGAATAACCAGTTTACTAAGGCGCTATGGAATTAACCTCAGACAACTAAAAAAACTCAAGCAGGGACATGTAGGTTCAAAGTTCACATTTCAGGAAAGACGACTTACTTAGGAAGCCAACAACGTATCTCTTTGTAATAGTAACTTGATAGAAGCATTTTCAGAAGATACAATCCCAGAGTAAAACGAAGGTCAGACAGCTTTCTCAACTCTACCCTAAAAATTGTACTTTTACTGAATGGGTACTGCATTTCAGTACATTTAAGTTCTACATCCCCATCCCCACTCCTGGTTCCCACTGGAGTGATAAATACTGAACTTCTTAATCTCCATGCATAAGCTTAGAGCTAAGTCACCTGGAACGCGGATCGTTCCGGTTCATGGAACGGAGACAGGAACGGGAAGGCGGAACGGCATACCTTATGGGATTCGGTACGTGAATGGTAGGGTTCTTTGGATACCTAGATAGGAGTTTTATCATTTTTCCCGAATCATGAAGTAAAACTGCTCAATACACCACATACCCACCTTTACATGATCTGATCTACTGTACATGCTTGTGACTTTGTCTCCATAAAAAGATCACACATGGCTTAACCTCTCGAACTAAACATCTGTGTACATGAACTGACAGAGAGTGCCTTAACCGTCTGCAGCTCCAACTCAAAGAACTCATTGCTCTTCCCGTGACCAGTTCACCCCAGACACGGTACCAATAGCGAGCTGTTCAAAAGAAAAGAAGAACCCATTTTGAAGGAAGACAGACTTGACATGTGTTATGTTCCCAATCTTGACCTCCTGATTTGCAGGAACGCAAACTGTTGGGTTAAATCTTATAGCTCTCTTATGATGGAAAAAACGCTTTACTTAGTTCACTGAGTTGAGTGATGAGTGTTCTCTAAATCTTGTAGCAGAACCGATGTATACTGATTCAGCCTGTCAGGTATATATCATTCTTTTTTTTTTTGATGAACAGGTATATATCATTCAATAACACTCTTGTTCTATATACCAATATCACATCCTTTTACAGAAAGAATAGACTGACGAATTGACTTGCAACAAAAGAACTCAAGATAATACACAAAGAGGAAGAGTTCACGGACCTCTTATCACCGAAAAGTACACTTCCATGGTCAACAGTTCCGATTTCGCCGCTCTTCTTCTATCAGGATGATTTCAGATGAAACCATGTGTGCCCCTTTTTCTCTTACCAATAATCTCGGCAGGAACACAACCCGTTGCTGAAATGGTGAAAGCGTTTGTTGTCTCTCACAATTATCTCTCTGTCGACAACCTTTGACACCAGCTTCATGGCATTGTGACAATCTCTACAGATGCGAAGATTCTTGCAAATCCTCAAGGTCGTGCCTCTTTTAGTCGTCAACAAGCCAAATGAGAGAGCAAGCTTCTCACTGTGCTCTCGTAATACCTCTATTTTCTTATCTTCTTCCAGCTCATGAAGCACTGGGCCTGTATCGTGTACATATCCAATTTCTTTAATTTTATCTTCCAATCTTCTCCACATAACTCGCATAGCATCTGATTCAGGAAGCAACGTATCACCAACTGTGAAGCTGTACATTTTTCTTCCAACTTCAATCCAACTACATCCGGCATCTTTTTTAAGGCCGAGTCTCCTCATTTTCCTCCTCACTGTTCTCATGTCATTCCATTTCCCAGATGCAGCATAGGAGTTTGAGACCAACACATAATTTTCAGCTTTGTTTGGCATAAACTGTAAAAGCTTTTCCGCAATTCTTTCCCCCAAATCTGTTTCACCATGAATTCTACAAGAACTGAGCAATGAGCTCCATATTGCTGCATCAGGCTCCTGCGGCATCTCATCTATAAGCTTTAAAGCCTCTTGAAATCGTCCAGCACGGCCAAGCATATCCACAGCACAAGCATAATGGTCTAATGTTGGCTCTATTTCGTGCAATAGCATCATTTGACTTAAATACTTCAGACCTTTATCGACCAATCCTGCATGACTACATGCCATTAGAACACCAATCAGTGTATATTTATCGGGCTTTAGCCTTAATGTCAGCATTGTTTCATAAAGCTCAATGGCCTCTTGCCCCAATCCATGAAGGCCGTATCCTGAAATAATAGCTGTCCACGATGCCACTCCCTTCTTCTTTACTGAATCAAACACTTTTCGTGAAAGTTCCAACGAGCCAGTTTTTGCATACATGTCTATGATTGCACAGCCAACAAGGGAGTCTTCGGTGTGGCTAGCTTTTATAGCAAAGCAATGAATTTCTTTCCCCAGCCTTAAAGCTGAAAGCTTTGAACAAGCCCCTAATCCACTTGTTATTGTAATTTCACAGGGTCGGGTTCCAATAGAAACCATTTGGCGTAGAAGGATAAGAGCTTCTTCAGGAAACCCATTCTGAGAGTAACCCGCAATCATTGCGTTCCAAGATGCTAAGTTCCGATATTTCATTCTGTCAAATGAAATCTTCGCAGATAATTGTTTTCCACATTGACTGTAAAGAGAAAGAAGAGAATTACCAACAAACATATCTGTATCTAAACCATTTCGAAGCACGTATGCATGAACTTCTTCTCCATAGCGAAGGGACTTTAGGCGTGTAAGAGCTAGAAGAAGGCTACTAACAGTGAAGCAGTCAGGACTCACCCTTGAACTTATCATTTGACGAAACAAATCTAAAGCCCTTAATGGATCCCCATTCTGTGCATGGCCACCAATAAGTGCATTCCACGAGCTCACTGTCTTTGTCTTCCTGGCATGAAGAGCCCTTTCGGCAGAAGCCAGCGCCCCGCATTTGGCATAGGCTGCTATTGTACTATTTGCTACCAGTTCATTGCCACGGAAATGATTTCTGAGGGAATAGCCGTGTAACTCTTTCAGGCTCAAAAGCTTTGACTTGTCCGACAAAACGGGTAATACAATTAATAAGGTGACTGAGTCAGGCTTCGTAGACAAACTCCCCATCTGCATTCTTCGAACAAGGCCAAGGGCCTTATCGACATCTCCTCTCCTGCAATAACCTCCGATCATTGCATTCCAAGAAGCTATATTTCTCTCATCGTTCTTATCGAAAAGCGTTTGGGCTTCAGAAACCAAACCACATTTCATATACATATTCATCAATGCGTTGCTCAACTTCACATCCAGGATTAACCCATATTTCACAGCCAAACAATGCACCATCTTACCAGCTTGTAGTTCTCCTTCTCTAGCACATACTGGTAATACAGTAACCAAAGTAGCAACATCCGGTAATATCACTTCCAACATCTCACTTATTACATCAAAACTCTGCTGGAATGTCCCATTTTCACAGTACACACAAAGAATTGAATTCCAAGCAACCAGATTTCTTTGAGGCATATAATCAAACACCTTATCTGCGTCCTCAGGAAGTTTGAATTTCCCATACATTGAGACCAGTGCATTACCCACAAAGACATCTGAAACCAAACCCATCTTGATTACCAACCCATGAACAGATTTCCCAAGTTCCAGATTGTTAATCCATGCGCAAGATTTAATCACACACGGCATTGTAAAATTGTCCGGCTTATGCTCTGTGGTGGAGATTAGCTCACAGAATAGTGAAATTGCATCAACCCACATACGATTTCTAGAAAACCCACTAATCAGAGCATTCCACTGATACAAATTCTTCTTCTCCGATTGATCGGTTAGCATATTGTTGGAATGTGGTTGAAGGTGCGTTAAACCTTGGGCGAGTTGTTCTTTTTCTGCGTGGCAGAGCTTGTTTGGCCGCTGAAGAGATGCTCGTGGACTTCGGACTCGGAGAAGAGACGGTGTGTAGCGGTTGGGTGTCGGGTGGTTTAGTGGTGGTCTCGGTGGTGCCACCAGAGCCATAATGGTGGTTTAGTGGTAGCGATATGTAGCGCTTCGTCGACTAATAGACGAGACTTTTCGATTATATCACTTCGAGCCCAAACCGTTTTAAGAATCTTAACCTTCCTTGTAGAGTAGGCCTTGTTTGGGTGCCGGATACAAAGGCAGGATAAGACGTGTTATCCCCTCCCCTTCATATGCTGTGTTTGGGTAAGACCGGATAAGACGTGTTATCCCCTCCTCTTATGCTGGTGGTCATTTTTATGAGTAATTCTTATAAGCCGGATAAGATACAAACTATTTTTTTAAGACAAAAATGCCCTCATCAAATAGCAAAAATTACATGCTATAAATACCAAAAAAAAATCCACCATCTCCTTCACCAAACCTCTCTCTCTCTCTGATCTATATCCCTCCCTATTTCGCCACCGTAGGCAACAACCAACACCACCACCATCACAAATACTGAGACAACAAGAATCACCACCATCGCCACTGTATGCAAGAACCCCAACCTTTCCTGTTTCTTTTTTTTTTTGAATGTTCATGTTTCCTTTTATTTTTTTTGTTAATTTTTATTAACAGTTTTATACGCTAAAATAACATTATCTTCTAAATATAAAACTATATTATAATTAACCTATTTATTAAAAGATATAATTCGTTAATCAATTCGTTTTTTTTATTGAGGAAAACCAATTCGTATTAAATCTAAGTATTTTAAATGACAATTTCAACTCTCTATTTTTTTAGAAGAGACTCTCTAGTTTCAAACACGTTGTAATGTTATCGCCGTTCGTTATTTAACTACGATATCAACATTACATCACATCATTTAGAAAATGACGACAATCATATACGGATTTTTTTTAAACAAAAGGAGCATTATCTAGCAAGACATCATTACTTACAAACAATTCAAGCCCAATTTGCAATACAAGTAGTTTTATACACAATTACTGTACTGAGGGTATTATAGTCATTTGGACACATATCCTTCTTATCCTGTCTCATATCATGCAGCACCCAAACACAACACGTCAGCATATCATATCAGGCCTTTTCTGCCAGCATACATATCCTGTCTCATATCCCAGCATAAGCTTATCCGCTGTATCTTATCCGCTACCCAAACGAGGACACATTTCCCCTTCCAGTTTAGAAACTGACACTTTCACACCTTCAATGTGTCGAACTTCAGGAAACTAATACCCCATATTGTGATATTATTAAAAATGGGTTTCGGGACAATTTTGCCCCCATAATATGCGACTGTAGGGATTACTCAAGGATGTTATAAACTTACAATCTTGTTTCAAAGTTTCAATTGTGGTTTCTCTGTGGATCCGAATAGTTCAGAGTGATTCACGCAACAATGGGAGTTTGGCAAGGCCTCGATCGGGTAGATCAGAGAACCTTTTTGGGCCATCTCTGTGGACTACGCCGGAGCTTTTGCGCATCAAGTCCATGGGTACGAAAGATGGCTTGGTTCACGACTTCGGGAAGATGTCTATCGAGGAGGAGGAAGTAGAAGTCTTCGACATTGATACTGTCTTGAAGCTATTGAAGGTAAAGGTCGATGTTTGATTGGATCTTTTCTATTACCTATTCGATTCAACGTATCGACGATGTAGATCATATTCAAGAAAATATGGCCAGGGGAGAGGAGATTAGTATTCATGAGACGAGTTCAAATGGGTATGTTTTTCAGTTCCCATAAGAGGATTCCCGCGGAAAAGTTCTTAACGGAGGGTGATACGGGTCAACCGTATCGTATTATTTATTTAGTATTCCTTTAATTAGTAATTTAATTATTTGTCTATTTAATTATTAATTAATTAGTTTAATTATGTTATTGAGTAGAGACCGGGCCTTGTCAAGCCCGTAAGAGTCTAGGGTTATGATTACTATTTTCTATTTAAGTCATTTTAGTTTCAGTATTTGGTTATCAATGAAGAATATCAAAGTTTGAGAGTGTTTTCGTGTGTGGGTTAAAAACCCTAGTGTGTGTGGAGACTTGATTGTATTCGAACAATTATCACGTTATGTACACCCTAAAAATTGGTGCTTTCATTGTTTTTCGCCACTCAACTGGTGAAAATCATGCCGGACTCAACCCGATTACGGTTGATTTCCCGTCCGCCGTTCTTGACATCAAAGACATTCCAATATTTAACAGCCTCAAATCAAGTAGGAGACAAATAACTCTCCACGGGAAACGATACCGATTGATTTCGGTTGAGGAATTTTGCCGCCTCCATGACATCGCCAGAGCCGAAGAACAGCCACCAACGCCGTCGCCGGCGACCCAATAGGTTTAACAGCCGTCGCCGCCATCAGATGACCAACGACAACGCGAGATCCAATCGGGGCCTCTTCCTTCGCCCCATAAACCGACTGAACCAGAGGCTCCTTCCGGCGACCTCCTCCCGATGGTGGTGACTACGCAACCGCTGCCATCACAAGAACCACAACAAGACAACGGGAAGTCGCATATCTCGCAGAACACCATGGCCGCCATCGATGGCTTGGTCTAGCCGCCTCCGCAGCCTCTCCTGTCGGCCTTTGCAGATTCCATGGCCGCCCACGCAGTGCGATCGCTGTCGCAGGAAACATTACCAAATCTGCTCCAGACGGCGCAATCCCAGGTGCCCTATCTCCAGACGCTCCCGACGGTGCAGAAGCAACCAAATCCGATCCCTCCGCAACCACCGTTCATCACTGACGACCACCCCTGTTCTCCAAACTACCGTTCACCACCAAATCTGCTCCAGACGGCGCAATAAATTGCTCCGTGTGAAAGAGTACGACAAAAATTACACCTTGTGGAACCCGGCAACGAGAGAGTACATTCACCTCCCACCCCGTCCTTACGATGACTCATCTACGTTCTACAAACTTTTTCTAGGATTCGGTCACGACGCTGGATCCAACAAGTACAAGCTGGTCCAGATCAGCGAGTGTCGGGGAAGATAGAAATGAAATCAATGGTCGGCCTTTAAGGTTGAGTGTTGGAGTATGAAAAGCAATACATGGAGTGAAATTGGTATCATACCAACCGACCTCATTTCAGCTGAGGATTACCGGTTTCATCCTAGTACATGATTGTTCTTGAGGGGGAGATTGTATTGGTTAGAAGTTCCAAGGATGGATAGTTGCTTATCAGTTACAATGAGGATGGAGTACCGTGCTCGCGGAGTTGTAGATCTACTAGTTCTGGTTTTTTATGATTTGAGTGATAATACTGAAAAGACCCATTGGGGTTTTTGATCAAGACAATAACACAAAGATTGAAATTTCCATTGGAGGATAAAGAAGCTCTCTATTTCTTCAGATCAACCGCCAGTGCAGTGAATGAAGAAGAAGAGATTATTAATATGATTGTCTCTTTAGTATTAGCCATTGGATACATTTTACTTTTATCTCATTGTGCAGATGTAATGACAGAAATGGTAATTGTGTGGAGGTCCTTTAGTTTTGACAATATAGTGGAGTGACCATGAACTGTTGTTTGGGCTTCAGCAAAGTATAGTTGGCTGCAGTGTTTGGGCTGTGCTATTCATCGATTGGGATGGCCCAAACTGCCTTATATCTCTAATACTCCCCCTCAAACTGATGAGGCGGGATGCACCATCAGTTTGTGGTTTAGGTGTTTAAACTGGGACGTAGAGAGCCCTTTGGTGAAGATGTCTGCAAGTTGTTCCGAACTGTTTACAAAAGAGATAGATAAATCATTAGTGAGAATCTTTTCACGAATATAATGATAGTCAATTTCTATGTGCTTTGTGCGTGCATGTAGGACAGGGTTAGCCGTAATGTCTATGGCCGATAAGTTATCGCACCAATGTTGGGGTTTATGAGTAATATAAATGTGCAAATCACGAAATAAAATCTTGAGCCATGCGAGCTCTGCCCCAGTAGAGGCTAGTGCTCGATATTCAGCCTTAGTCGATGAGTGTGCAACCGTAGGTTGTTTCTTGGCTCCCCAATGAACGGGATTGGGTCCAAGAAAGACCACAAAGCCAGTGGTGCTACGACGGTCAGTGAGATTGTCGGCCCAAACGACATCCGAAAAGGAATGTATAGGCATATGGCCTTTTTGATAGAAAATACCATGGTTTTTAGAACCTTGCAGGTAACGAAGTATGCGCTTTGCACCAATTAAATGATTTTTAGTGGCTTTATGCATAAATTGACAAAGATGATTGACCTTGAAATGAAATATCAGGGCGACTAAACATTAAATATTGCAGGGCACCAACTAATAGGCGATAGGGAGTGGAGTCAAGAAGAGGTTTACCGTCAAACATGTGAAATTTGGTACCAGCAGCAATAGGCGTAGGAGCAGGATTGCAATTAGACATACTAAACCGAGATAAAAGGTCAGAAATATACTTAGCCTGATGAATATAAATACCGTCTGGCGTCCTTCTGATTTCTAGGCCAAGAAAGTACGTGAGTTGCCCAAGATTAGTTATTGAAAACTCCGTGTTGAGTTTTTGAATGAGTGACTGTATAAATGCAGTGTCACCACCTGTTAAAATGATGTCGTCGACATATAAAATAAGAATCCTGCTTTTGCCATTATTGTGACGGACAAATAAGGAGTCGGCATAAGACGCAATAAATTCAAGTGAGTAAAGATAGGATGTAAAACGTTCAAACCAAGCTCGTGGAGCTTGTTTTAAATCGTATATGTACTTATTTAATTTGCAAACATAATGGGGGAACATTTTATTTTTGAAACCTTGGGGTTGAGTCATAAAAACTGTTTAGCTTAAAATACCATGAATAAATGCATTTTATACATCTAATTGTTGTAATTGCCAATTAAACGTAGCAGCTAATGCAAGAATAGTTCTAACTGTGTAGTTTTTTACGACGGGGCTAAAGGTTTCGTCGTAATCCACACCGGGGTTTTGGTGAAAACATTTGGCGACTAAGCGTGCTCTGTAACGGAATATAGAGCCATCCGGTTTGTTTTTAGTGCGAAAAACCAATTTGTTCCCAATTATGTTTGCATTAGCAGGAGGAGGGACTAAGGTCCATGTTGTTGGGTTTTGACGTAGGTTACGCAGCGGAATAACAAAAATTTAATTCCTACTCAAAGCCCACCAAGGATCACAGGAAGAGATATTCATAACATGATGAAGGGCATAGAAGATGTGTACCTTTTGGTTCGGGAGATCACACGAAGAATAATGTCCTCGTCTCTACGGTTGATCCACGTCTAGAGGTGAGATCTAGATTCTTCCTTCACCTAGTGCTAGCTTGGACCAGAGGAAGAGAGAAGAACGAATCAAGCAACGAGGACAAGAGAGGGGTTCAACCCTCTCTTGTGGCCGACGGGTAGGGGACGGGCTAGGGTGGCTTCGGCCTCCTTAGCTTGTCTCTTGCTCTCTCTTTTGCTCTCTCTCCCACTCACTTATGTTATGAGCATTAGTTGTGGGAAGGAAGCTAGAGCATCCTTTATATAGTCCAACAACTCCTTGTTAACTACATAAAGGCCCTTCCTAGTTCTACACGAACTTGGATTAGTCCCTTCCTTGCAAATTAGTCATACTAAGTTTTCAAGGTGTTGCAAAGTGATCCTTCTCATTAATTAATCATATTAATTAATCCAAAATCTAGTTCAACTCTATTTGACGTGTGAACCCATAGGTTTATACTTAGTTGGTAGTAACTAATTACTAACATGGAGCGGTGTCTAGCAACACATCCATGCCACCCAACTAATAGAAATAAGTCAATGATCCTGACAAACCTTTTTGTGCCCAATATCACATATTGCACTATCCCTTTGTCTCCATATCCGGATTGGACACGAGACATAAATAGTCACACTCGTATATTCAATCCATAGTTCCTCGATCCTGGGAATATGCTTATGCAAGCAGATAACATCAATATCTCCATACTGATTTATCTGAGTCTGGTCAGGCATTCAATAAGCCTCATTCCTCGAGTGGCCGTGGATATTTGCTCCCACTATGTGGTAGGGGAAAAATACTCTCTACATCACTACGATCTCTAAGCTTGCTTCCTATCATGCCCGATAACTACGTTTATAGCCACCCAGTTACGGTGTAACGTTTGATAACATCAAAGCATGATATTTCACAACTAGAGTATCTAGTGACTTCAAGTCTAAGGATTGCATTTATATCAGCACTATGAGAAGCGATTGTGACTTTAAAATAATCTAACATATCCTTCTCGTTGTGGGTCAATCCAGTATGCCTTTACTCCTAATGCATACCCATGTGTTAGACTTGATATCTCCATATCAATATACACACATACTAGTCTATATTTGATCGTCCTATTAATAAATATAATGGACTAGGGATATTTAAGATAAACAACAAATTGTATCTAAGGACTTCATTATATTAAATATCACAATAAATAATAAATAAATATTCTAGCCAATAACATTGTTCACTAAATATTAGATTGCCTCTAGGGCACCTATTCCAACACATGTATTTTGCTTTGTGAGAGTAGCGTACTCCTCAGCCATAGCGGTTCGTCACTAAGTGTATTTTCTAGCCTCAGTATAAGAGGATGAATCAAAATTAGAAGTAGAAGCAGAAAAACCTGATTTACGTTTGCAAATACCGGATTTACTTCGTGTTTACATTGGATGTGTGGCGGTAGGCATCTACGCAGTGGTAGAAGTTGGCGGCGCAACTGCGGGCGAGGGTGTCTGAACTGTTGGGCTGATGCACTGTTTCGGAGTCTTTGTGGGAAACAACATTTCTCAACGGCACATGAACAACAGTTGTTCCATCTGGCTGCACGAACTCTACTGAAGGCGGTTCCGCAAGATTATTTTGTCCACTCACCATTGATGCTTGGGGGAGTTCTTGGGATAGTGGCACTTGGGAAAGTGGCTAGTGAAGGTACTGGTGTGCCTGAAACGGAGTTCAAAAAAGAGTCACATATGGGATTAGATGCATCAGTGGTAGTACGAGTACTGTAAGGAAACACATGTTCGTCAAATACATCATCACAACTTATATAAATGCGATTTGTGGACTTATCCAAGCACAAATATCCTTTGTAATTATCAGCGTAACCAATAAAAACACATAACTTGGTTTTAGCATCAAGCTTAGAGCTGTTATAAGGTCGCAAATGAGGAAAACAAGCACATCCAAATATTTTCAGTTTGGAGTAATCTGGTGGAGTGCCAATAAGAAGCTAAAATAGATATTTTCAAGGTGTTGACACTAGGCATTCGATTTATTAAAAAGGTTGCGGCAGCTACAGCATGATACCACAAACAATTCGGTAGAGAACCACGTTTGAGCAATGTCATGGCGGTTTCCATTATGTGTATGTGTTTACGCTTGGCAACACCATTTTGTTGCGGCGTATGGGGACACGATTTTTGGTGGACAATACCACTGTTTCTAAGAATTTTCTGAAAAGTATATGACATATATTCTCCACCACCATCACTGCGAAAGATGCGAATGTTGCGATTCAACAAATTTTAAACGTAGCAAACACATTCGGCACATCAGATTTGTTATGTAACAGAAACACCCATGTGTAACGAGAGTAATCATTGATAAATAGTAAGTAATAACGAAATCCATGGTAAAACTTGGAGCTAGACGACCCATACGTCACTGTGCAACAAATTTAACAAAGCAGTAGACTTAGATGTAGCAAGATTGTAAGGAAGCCGCTGAATTTCGCCTTCAAGGAAAGAGTGACACAAACCATGTGATTGTCCAATTTTTGGGACAACTTTATTCAAAACACCATCAGATGGGTGACCCAAACGGTCATGCCATACTTTAGTATCAACTTTATTAGCAATAAAAGTAGAAAGAAAATTCTGAAAAGACAATGATTCAATGGGGTAGAGTCCGTCTTTACTCAAACGCTGGTAAAGTATTGTTCCCAAAGTCTTGTCCTGAATAGAGAAAGAAGTGGAGTAAAAAATAAAGCGAAAATTATGCTCAACATAATTTTTTTTAACATATAGTAATTTTGTGCTAAGTTTTGGTACGTGCAAAGTATTGTGAAGTGAAAAATTATGTGAAGCAGTGGAAAGTAGAGTTGTACCCAGTAATGAATGGGTAGAGTTTGACCATTGCCAACAGTGACTTGGTCAGTGCCCATAAGTGCTCAAGTTGTGAAGGTTATGTTCCATGTGATTCGTGGCACCAGTGTCCGATAACAAATAGTTTGAGTGAGGATTGGGTTGAGTAGAACAGCTAGTTCAGTCAGATTCTTAGGGGGTTGCCTTCCCTAATAAGCATAATTCATGCGGTGCACACAGTCTAGTGCAGAATAAAAATCTTGTCCACAGATTTGACAAGTAATGTTTCTATTTGCAGTACCAGATCCAAAGCCAGAACTACGAACTCTATTGTTACCAGAAAATTCACCACGGTGGTAATCACCGCGACCACCTCGATAGTCAGTGCCTCTACCAGAATTATAATCATTACCATAACCATTAAACCTGCCATGATTTCCACCATAACCTCTACCATAACCTCCATAACCACCACGGTGGTTGTTTTGATTTCCAGATCTTCCATAGTTATTTCTCCCCCTTCCCCTGTTGGTGGTAAGAATTGTCGGAGACAGAACTAGTTGTAATAGTGTTAAAGGCAAGGTTGGAGTTTTGTGAGGTAGTGTTTTGAGACTCGCGCATTTGCTATTCTGCCTTTAAGAGAACATGTAAGTCTTCCAAACAAAGGGGTTCGGATCAGATCCGAATGGAGGAGCGAAGAGAATTGAAATTAGCAGTTAAACCATTCAATACATAGAGCAACATATCCTCTTAATTTATACTAACCCAAGAAGCATTCACTTTATCTCTGATTCTTTAATTTTTTTGCATATAAGTGTCTATTGGATCAGAATTTTACTTAATCATTTGAAGCTCCGATTTAAGTGGTATAATATTTGATCTAGTGAGAGATGCATACCTCCTGTCCAAAGCTACCCAAAGAGAGCGAGAAGAGGACTGACCGATGACTTGATTTAAGGCTTCTTGGGTCAAAGTGTCGTTGAGTATGGTGACCAGTGCTTGATCTTGATTCTGCCATGTCTGAAATTCTGGGTTCACCTTGGTTAAAATCGATCCATCATTTTCTTTCTGAAACTCTGGTGGTGCAGAGATGGCTCCGTCCAAATACCTAAACAGATTTTGAGTGCGCAAGAGTGAGGAGATCTGATGCCAGATCACTTAATTAGATCCATCCAATTTGAAGGGGACGAGGTTGTGAATGTTTGACAAGAGATATAGTGGATTCGATGTGGAGGATTGAGTAGAGACAATGGCGCTAGCCACCGATGAAGTGAGGGATGATTCAGTCATGGCTCTGATACCATGAAAAGACCCGTTGGGGTTTTTGATCAAGACAATAACAGAGAGATTGAAATTGTCATTGAAGGATAAAGAAGCTCTCTATTTTTTCAGAGAAATCGCCAGTGCAGTGAATGAAGAAGACGAGACTATTAATATGATTTACATTACGAAAAATTGCATTGCATCCTGATATTGTTAAAGATCTTAATAAACGTGCCCCATCACAAGGGCCAATATCATAGCGAGTCTTATGCGACGAGTGCCCTAACTTTAGGCGATTTCATGGGTTCGCTCTCTTCGTTTGTAAGATTATCATTATCATCCGCCGCCTCTGATCAAATATTCTTCTTTGATATATGGGTGATGGACGTCGATGAAAATTACTCTAAAAGCTGGACTAGTTCAATCGGACCGTTCTTTCAGCAACGTGTTGAACCCACGAATGTGTATGTCAATGGAACTTTAAAATCTGCAAACATAAGGTTAATTAACAATTATGCCAGTATCTTCATTGCAGTCCAAATTTAATCTAGCAAACATAAGGAGTTAATGTTGCTCTAGCCATGGCTTAAGTAACAATATTATACCGTGTGGTGGAATCTGAAATGTGTGACATAGTTTACCAGTTACATAGTGTCATATTCATTTGCAATGTCACATTGCTTAGATGAACAAACTAACAAATCTGAAAGGTGTGAATCTCGGTCATTTAATTACGTAGGAGCAACACATCCACCTCTGCTCATGCCAGTTATGCAATGTAGTGGAAATCAGATCACTAGTTTATGTCGGTCCATGGCTTAGTTAAGTTTAAGTAGTACACAAAGAAAGAAGCAAATTAACAGTGTCAAATTCCATGTACAACAATATTTGAAATATTATTCAAGAGATACGTTACCAAATACGTGAAATATTGGAAGAAACCGAACATGTTTCCAAATATGTGACTGTGGGTACATGTTTTTACAGCGGTTGCAAAAATTCGTTGGCACGGACAACAGCTGTCATTTGAGGTTCGATAGAAGTCTTAACCGCAATATTCTTGATCGTTGTAGTTGGGAATATGACAAATTCGAAAGATGTGGGCATTTAGAAGCCAATCGCAGGTACTAATGATACTACTAGTGTGCCTGTTGATACAAAGGATAACGATGTGATTCTCGAAAAGGGTTGCTTGGAGAATAGGAACTCCTTCCTAAGTTTCCGTGTGGAGATTTGATACGCTTTGTCGTGCACAACATTGGTCTTAGTAGCCATGAAAACTTAACAAGTACAACTATAAAAAACTTAGATAAACATAATCGCCTATCAACAAGTTTGTAGCTAAAAAGCTAATAATAATAAGGTTTAATTACTTAATGCATACCCCCAGTATGCCCAAACTAACACATTGCAACCTCCACTTCTAAAATAGGCTTATTGCATTCCCCAATTGCAAAAAAACCTACTTATTGAAACTGGTAAAATAGTTCATCCAAACATCATCCATAGAGTGAAGGTAATACTGTCAATACATGAAATTGATATTAAAAAGTAATAGTAAAATAAAGAGGAAAAAGAAAACAATGGGATGAAGATAAGGACCAAGATGAATTATTTCTCTCTCCCGTCTATCTGCCTCCCTCCCTGTTATCCTTTAGAGAGAATGGAATAGATATGAATTGTTCTCTCAGTGAGGACAAAAAAAAGAAAGGCAAAGCCAATCTCGGGAGACCGCACTCGGGTAAGCACTCAGGTCTTTGAATCTCCGGCCTCCAGTATCGCTATTTGTGGTCGAAGAGATGAAGACGACGGCGACGACGAAGATCTCATCGAATGGGGGCGAAACTTGAGAGAGGGGAACGCTTTTCTGGAAAGAAACTCGGCCAATTTCCTCGGGGAAACGGAGTCTCCTTGCTGCTAATGATGGTGAGTAGAAGAAGATGAAGAAAATATACACGTGAGAAATAGGGAGTTGGAATTAGGTGCGAGATGGATGCCCTGCAATGGATTCGGAAGGTTGGTTTGTGGGTTTTGGTTCAATCAATTTATTGTTCTTCAGTTTTTTTTTTTTTTTTTTCCTTTCTGAAATTGGGTATTGAAATTTTCCTCTTTTCGGTTTCTTAATGTTTCTTGTATTTATGACTCGAATGAATTGGTGTTTTAGGAAATGAATCATCTTCTCGCTGTACATATGGTCTCTCCCCCCCTCTCTCTATCTGGACATTCTCCCTCCCTCCTCACCGGCTTCAATGGATGTTGGAGGCTAGGCAGCCATGTTCTGGTGGAGATGGAGGTGATGTTTGTTTCGAGAATACGGATTTTTGTTTCGTCGGAATCTGGACTGGTTCGCCGGGATCTGGAATGTGCAGGCACCGGTAGTGATTATTAGCGTCCATACACAAATGGGAGAGACAAATTTACCCTTAAACAAAAGGACCCAATGGTCAAGTAACGGTTTATTCCGTTAAAGATTTAACGGAATTATTTTACCAGTTTCAACAAGTAGGTTTTGTTGCAACTGAGGGATGCAAAAAGCTTATTGTAGAAGTGGAGGTTGCAATGTGTTAGTTTGGGCATACTGGGAGTATGCATTAAGTAATTAAGCCTAATAATAATATTAATAATAATGATATTTTTTGCTACATAACCCGGTGATAGACCTTTCTTGTCCAAATCCTTGATGTAACAGAGGGTCTGATTGATTAATTGCATCATGACCTTTCTTGTCCAAATACTTGATGTAACGGAGGGTCTGATTAATTAGTTGCATCATCACCTTTGAGTTTTTACACATCTCCTCCTCTTCCGCCCTCTTGGGAACAACCACATCTTCCAATCAAGGTGACATTCCTGCATTATAACCAGTAGCATGCATATTAAGAGAAAACTACTACTCCCAAGCCCAATTGAATGGTTCCGCAAATGGGTGGTGGAAGAACATTTATAATTCATAAATCATGTTTCAAGTTTAAACCTCTAAATCGTACGTTAGATCAATAATTTATTTGTCGTAATAATGTTCTATGTATTCTAGCAAAAAAAAAAGAAAAAAAAAGAAAAAAGAAATAGCAATTTGATAGTGTCAAAACTTTCTGAAGCCGCCTTTCCCTATGCACATGTCAATCACTACGTCCCCTTACGTAAATAAATCAAATTAATCAGTCACTTTCATAATTTCATTCATCTCATTACCACCTAAAACCCAAAAAAACAAAAACCCAAAATAACTCGATAAGATCTCTCTCTTTTTTTTTTTTGATCAGAGGGAAGTAAAAACAACAGCTCAGAATTACAACAAAAGCAAAGAAAATAAAAACATCAACAAAAGAGAGCCTACATTGCTCTATTAGCACTGCCTACAATGTCAGCAATTAGAAGGCTAGCAAGATTCGCCGGTGGGTTGTCAATCATCACGAGGGTCTCATTTTGGTTCCTCCCCATTTTGGCAAGTGCGTCCGCCACTTGGTTAGCCATTCTTGCAATGAGGTGAATCTCACAGTTGCACAACTGGATGAGCCTTTTGATCTCCCCAACAATATTGACATACTGGAAGTTGGGGGGAAGTTGGTCAGCATTGATGAAGTTTATGGCATCAGTAGAATCACATTCGATGATAACATCTCTCTTGTTTTCTTCGTAAATGATGACGAGGCCTATGTGAATTCCCCAGAGCGCAGCTTCCACCACCGTGCTATGGCCAATTTGACCCATGTAACCCTTTATCCAAGTACATTCTTCATCTCTAAGGACGCCTCCATAACCTGCTAGTCCATGTTCTACACAAGCCTTGACTGACCTTTATGTATTCAAGAAGTTTCCGCTCACAGTGTTTGCCATGGACATCATCACTATCATTCCATCCACTAGTAGAAAATTTGCCATAAATGGTGATTAGGTTTAACGGCACATGTTGAACCGCCGTAAGGGCTGCAACGGGCGGTTTTGTACCTTCAAACCGCGGTTGCAAGTTTATTGTTTTTTTTATTTGATTTCATAACCTTTTTTCTTTATTTAAAATTTTGTTTTTTCTTCTTTATTTATTCAATCATGTAGCATTCTTCAACTCAGTTCTCTTCAAGCACTGTTTTCAACCGCATCTTCAAGCGATTCTTCATCTTAAAACCTAAAAATAAGAGGTTAATCTAGAGAGAAAGAGGATGAAGGGAGAAAAGGAGGGGACAGAGGGAGAAACATATCGGAGAGAGATGGAGGAGACGGAGAAAAGGAGGATCCACGAACCATACCTGGAGATCCACGAACATAACAGCAAATCGAGATTGACGGGGAGAGAACAGATCGAGAGGAACGGGGAGAGAGAGAATCTGATCGAGAGGGAGGGGTGAAGGAGGAAGACGAATCAAGTGAGGGAGGGGTGAGAAGGACGTGGAGAAGCAGGACGATGACCAGTGAAATGAGATCTGAGGAGAGAGTTACCTGATGCCACCATGGAGAAGAGACCGACGAGAGGACAAGGAGGGAGACAGAGAGGTCTCTGTGAGGGAGGTGGGCCGCAATGAAATGAAGAAGGGAAAGGGATTGAGTTATTATATAGGAAAATGCTTAGTGAACAGAAACTAACGGAACAAGGCGGTGTTTGAACTTGCGCCGTTAATATAAACGACGGTAAATAGAGAAGCGCCTTTAGTGTAATTGCGTTAACAAAAGAACCGCCCATTTATAAACGACGCTTTCAATTGTTCCGCCGTATACTTAGATCACTTAAACGGCGGTATAGTTTAAACCGCCGTTATTTACGGCACTTCCTCACAAACTGCCCTTTGCATATTCCGAATGTTATGATATATGTCCCACATCGCTTTAGCATATAGGTTACCCATTGTATAGTTTATATATATTGTAGATTGTTCAATTTTATGCTTAATATACAATCTTTCGCTTCCGCTTCTAATTCTAACATGGTATCAGAGCCGATACGGTTCTAGGGTTCGATCTTTTTTTTTGAAAGTTTTTTGTTCATCGTGGGTTTCGTTCTCTTTTCGTCCACGAGTAACAACTCACGGACTGTTCCCTGCGTTCGACCGTCATCCGATCGTCGATCCGAAAATTTGACAACACCAATCGACTCGGAATCCAATTCCGAGTACGGTCGCGAAAATTTTGCAGCAAACGGACCTCAGACGCGCCGTCACGCGCCGCCGGAGTCCACCGCTGCGCCGCCCGCCTTAATCCACGCGCCTAACGTCCTGAGCCGCTCCAGCGCGCGTTCGGCTCGTTTCGGCGCCGTCAGCTTCCGTGTGCGCCGTCGGCTTCCGTGTGCGCCGTCGGCTCGCTTCTGCGCCGTCGGCTTCCGCGTGAGCCGCGGCTTCAGCACGAGCCACCAGCTCGTTCCAGCCGCTGTTTCAGAGCCGTTCCAGCCTCTGCTTGTGTTCCGAGCCGTTCCAGCCTCTATTTAATCGTTTCGACTCCCTTCGCTTCAGATTTTGGACCGGATTATACCGGTTCCCAAGGTTTCTCGACATTCTGGTGCTATTTACGGGCTCTGTTTTGCGAGATTCGGACCGCTAGTTGCCGTTTATCACCATTTTAGGGGTATTTTACTCGTGTTATTGATCCTCTTTCAGGTTATTGGGTTGTTGATTTATCAAAATGGATAGATCGGATGCTTCTCAGCCTGTATTGAATGTCTTGGAGGAATATTGCTCATATTGTCATGAGAATGGGCATAGACTCCTATATTGCCCGATTCGTCATTGTCGGTTTTGTGGACAGAAGCAGCCTGAGCACTACTTGTCTCAATGCCCTGAGAATCCTAGATTTCGGTCCAAACCAGGTTCACCACTGAAGTTGGATCCTCCTTCATCGTCCCTTGATGCTTCATCACTCTCCAGATTGACCATTTTGCTCAAGGGCATCCTTGGTACTGCTCGTGAGAAGACTCAGCCTACTTCTCTGTCTGCCACCTCAGGTAATGATGCTTGGTATTTTGACTCAGGATGCTGCAATCATATGACATCTAATCCTGAGATATTTTGTTCTCAACGTAATAGTTGTATTACTCCGACTATTCATACTGCTGATGGTTCTCGTATGCGCGTCACTCATACTGGAGATATCTCACAAGATAATCTATCACTTCCTGATACTTTTTTAGTTCCAGATCTTGCTCTCAATCTTGTATCTGTTGGACATATGTGAACTTGGCTTGGATGTTATATTTTCCTCCAGTGGGTGTCGTGTGCAGGATCCTGAAAGCGGAAAGACACTTGGCTTTGGTCGTAAAGTTGGGCGACTATTCCAACTCACAAGCCTCAGTCTCCCACCGACCTCTTCAGTTGCTGCAGCCACATCTCCGGTATCATCTTTTCTTCACTTGTGGCATTCATGGCTGGGTCATGCTTCTATTGGTCGTGTTCGTTTCCTTGTCTCCACTGGTAAATTAGGCACTGTCGAGGATGAGCATCTTGACTGTGTGCCTTGTCAGTTAGCCAAGCAGCCTGCTTTGCCTTTTTCTCACAGTGAGACGTCTTCCTCAGCGCCTTTTGACCTGGTTCACTCGGATGTTTGGGGGCCTTCCCCTCATGCCACAATGGGTGGATCAAGATAATTTGTTATATTTGTGGATGATTTTACTCGATATACTTGGATATTTCTGATGAAGAATCGTTCAGAGTTGGCTCAAATCTATTTTGACTTTGCGGCTATGGTCAAGACACAGTTCTCATGCCCGATCAAAGTTTTCCGGACTGATAATGCGATGGAGTATAAGTCTTCTGAGTTCTTGGCTACTATTCGCAACCATGGGACTCTTCTCCAGAGAACTTGTCCCGGCACATCTCAGCAGAATGGCCGTGCAGAACGCAAGCATCGCCATATTCTTGATACGACACGTGCTCTCCTATTTTCTTCTTCATGTCCAGAACGCTTTTGGGGGGAAGCTGCTCTAACTGCTGTGTACACTATTAATCGGGTTCCTACACCAGTTCTTAAGAACATGACTCCGTATGAGAAGCTATATGGTACGCCCCCTGATTATTCTTCTCTTCGAGTCTTTGGAAGTGTATGTTTTGTTCTTCTTCAGCCTCATGAGCATAATAAGTTGGAACCCCGATCACGGATGTGTTGTTTTCTTGGATATGGTACTGAACATAAGGGATATCGATGTTGGGATCCAGTTTCGAAGCGACTTCGACTCTCTCGCCACGTGGTCTTTATGGAACACAAGATGTTCTCTACAGTTTCGTCTTTCGATGCTTCGACCACTGTTGACCATCCCGGTCTTTCAGATCCATTCTTCGATGATTCTTTAGTTGACACTTCAGTTCCGCTGCAGACTCCTTCTGATTTGTTGGTTGATGATGTTATTTTCCCTACTCCTGCTCCAGTTACACATGGTTCGGTTCCTGTTCCGCCTGACCCTGTTAGTGTTCCTACTCCGGTTCCACAGGTTATCTCCCATGCTCCTGCTCCAGTTACTCATGGTCCGGTTTCTATTTCGCCTGCTCCTGTTACCTCTCCTGCTCCAGCTCCAGCTCCAGAAGTTCCAGTTTCAGTTTCTAATTCTGCAGATGATTCCTCCTCAGGTCCTGAGAGTGACGTGGAAGAGTCCACTTCTACTGCAGCTCGTCGATCTACCAGAGAACGCAGGCAATCTGTTCGACTTCGAGATTATGTCACTTCTGCTATTGTTCAGCATCATGAACCACAGTCTTATCGGGAAGCTAGTTCTGATCCAATGTGGCGAAAAGCAATGCAAGATGAGTTGGATGCTCTCGCACGCACTCATACTTGGGACTTAGTCTCATTGCCTCCCGGTAAGACAGCAGTAGGGTGCAGATGGGTGTATAAGATCAAGACTAGGTCTGATGGTTCTGTTGAGAGATATAAGGCTCGTCTGGTGGCTAGAGGTATCACACAGGAGTATGGCATTGACTATGAGGAGACATTTGCTCCAGTTGCTCGACTTACCTCGGTTCGTACTTTGATTGCTGTAGCTGCAATCCGTCGTTGGCCCTTGTTCCAGATGGATGTTAAGAATGCTTTTCTTAATGGTGATCTTACTGAGGAGGTATACATGAAACCTCCGCCTGGTCTTGATGTTCACCCTTCACAGGTATGTCTCCTACGGCGTGCATTATATGGTCTGAAGCAAGCCCCTCGGGCTTGGTTTGATAAGTTCAGTTCTACTATGCTCCAGCTTGGGTTCTCCTCTAGTTCATATGACTCAGCTCTTTTCATTCGTCATACGAATCGTGGAATTATTCTCTTGTTAATATATGTTGATGATATGATCATTACCGGGGATGATCTCGTCGGTATTCGTGAGCTAAAGAAGTCCTTGAACCGCCACTTTGAGATGAAAGACTTGGGGCCTCTCAGCTATTTCTTGGGTCTCGAGGTTACTTCTGATGCTGACGGTTACTCTTTGTCTCAGACAAAGTATGCTTCTGATATTCTTGCTCGTGCAGGACTGACTGATCCAAAGGTTGCCTCCACGCCACTGGAGCCCAACCTAAAGCTCACTCCCTTAGAGGGTGAACCTCTCTCTGATCCTACTCGATACCGACAGATTGTTGGTAGTCTGGTTTATCTCACGGTCACTCGTCCTGACTTACAGTACGCTGTTCATCAGGTCAGTCAGTTTCTCACTGCCCCACGATCCACGCACTATGCTGCTGTCCTTCGGATTCTTCGCTACGTCAAAGGTACTTTATTTCGCGGTCTTCATTTCTCTGCTCGATCTACACCGGTTCTACATGGTTTTTCAGATGCTGATTGGGCTGGTGATCCTACTGATAGGCGCTCCACCACGGGGTACTGTTTCTTCTTGGGTGACTCTCTTATATCCTGGTGCAACAAGAAGCAAACTGTAGTTTCGCGATCCAGCACTGAGGCGGAATACCGTGCTCTAGGTGACGCCACACAGGAGCTCATCTGGCTTCGCTGGTTATTAGCTGATATGGGGATGCCTCAGTCCTCTGCTACTACTATATGTTGTGACAATCGTAGTGCCATCCAGATTGCCCACAACGATGTTTTTCATGAGCGGACGAAACACATTGAGATAGATTGTCATTTTACCCGTCATCATCTTCGTGCTGGCACGGTTCATCTTAAGTCTGTGTCTTCGTTAGAGCAAACTGCCGATATTCATACGAAGTCTCATCCGCCTGGACGTTTTCATAACTTGATCTCCAAACTTCCGCTTATCACGACAGCTTCAGTTTGAGGGGGGCTGTTATGATATATGTCCCACATCGCTTTAGCATATAGGTTACCCATTGTATAGTTTATATATATAGGACCCTTTGTAGATTGTTCAATTTTATGCTTAATATACAATCTTTCGCTTCCGCTTCTAATTCTAACACCGAAAAAGCAGACCCTTATTGCAACCGCCGTTTTAGTCAATTTTTCTAGTAGCCAATTTTTCTGGTAGTGAACAATAACATAATTGTTAACACGAACACAGAAGGTCTTTTCTTCAAAAGGAGTCTCAAGAGGTTGAGACATAACATATCATATTCCCACCTAATAATGGATGATGTCAATAACTGCTCCATACATGGGAAGAAAACGAATTAGCAAAATTTCTTCAGATCGAAGGCGTGTTCCCTAAACACTTTTTCTTCTTGTTCGTTACAGCTCTCGCTGGCCCCAACCGCCAATTCATCCACCCACCCACAGACTCTTCATCGCTGAACCGTCCTGGTCGCTCTTTGGCCTTCTCAATTGGCACCGCGCTCTCAGTAAAACACCAAGGTACGAGAGATCTTCTATCACCGCCAGCACTCAATGGTAGAATTTCCCTTTTCACTTCTTTGTTACCAAAAGGATCATAGTAGATAAACTCAAAGCTATCGCCATCGCTTGGCCAGTTCCTAATTTTCATCAGGAAAGCTCCATTGACATACACACTCGTGGGCTCAACATGTTGCTGGAAGAACGGTCCGATTGAGAATCTTCTAGTCCAGTTCTTGGAGCGGTTTTCATCGACGCCCATCACCCATACATCGAAGAATGTTTGATCAGAGGTGGCTGATGATGACGATAATCTTACAAACAAAGATAGGGAACCCATGAAATCGCGTAAAGTGAGGGCACTCGGACGCATAAGATTGGCTATGATATCGGTCCTTGTGATGGGGGCACGCTTATTAAAATCTTTAACAACATCAGGAGGCAATGCAATTTTCCGGCACGTAATATTATCGCTCAAATCGAAACAAACCAGAAACGGATCAAGAACTCTGCCAACACGGTACTCCAGCCTCGTTGTAACTGGTAAGATCTGCATCCTTGGAACTGCTAACGTATACAATCTCCCCCTCAAGAACATTCCATTACTAGGATGAAACCGGTAATCCTCCGCTGAAATAAGGTCGGTTGGTATGAACCCGATTTGGCTCCACGTATTGCTATTCATACTCCAAGATTCAACCTTAAAGGCCGACCATTGATTTCCTTTCTCTCTTCCCCGGCACTCGCTGATCTGGACCACCTTGTAGTCGTTGGACCCGGCGTCGTGACCGAATCCTAGAAAAGGTACGTAGAACATAGATGAGTCGTCGTGAGGACGAGGTGGGAGGTGAATGTACTCTCGCGTTGCCGGGTTCCACACGGTGTAAGTACCGTCGTGGTACTCTTTCGCACAAAGCAATCCATTGCATGAGCCCACTACGTCGAACGAGCTGAGACGTTTTTCCGCACGGCTGGGTGGCACGTAGAGTTGAGATTCCTCCTCCTCCGCGTCGGCTGGCGGCGAGGATAGAGGAAGGATGAAATCGATTGGCGGTTTCCTGACGACGACTCCGTTGTAGACACCGGGTAAGTGGACGCGAACCATGATGTTGGTGGACCTGGACGGCGACTGGTGGTGCCGAGTGATGAAACTGGGGCTTTTTATCAGATTGTAGTACGATTTGCAGAGGAGCTTGCACCGGAGGAGATGTTTCACGGGCAGTTTCGACATGATTTCCTCGACCACGTCAATTGGGAGGAGGCTCTTCATTGCTTAATTTGTTCTTCCCTCTACTGATCGATCAATGGGGCTTCTCGTAGCGTTCGTTTGTCTGGATTATTATTAGTTATAGATTATTTTAGCCCCCAATCAATTACATATTAGGATTTCCTACCCCGAATCGATTACAAGTCCTTTACATATTAAGAAATTCGAACCGGAGACGTTCTGAGCCACGACGGCCACTACTGCTACGAACCCACTTAATGAAGAAAATCTAAGCGAAAATCCAACAATGTCGTTGATTAATACTACCTTTGTTTCTTCTGTTTCAGTTTACTTCACTTTTCGACACAATTCACTGGGTCACCCGGTAATTTGGTTAGCCAAAAAATACACAAATTTATTAATCTTTACATGATTTTGTAGAGTAAACTATTTTATGCAACCTTGGTCTTGGAACACCGATACTCACGCTCTGATACAAGTTTTTATGATCTGGAACGAGCAAGAGAACAATAAAAATTAAAGAACAAAATCACGCCGATGAAACGTGGTTCACTACCGATGAACTAGCTATCTCCACAGCCCCAAAACTCCTGTTTTATTGAGAGAAACGAATACGATACAACCCACAATATTTAGACACAATCTAGATCCCTTATATAGACATATATGACCGACTTAGTGCTCAAGACATCCCAAAAATAACCCTAAAATGGATTAGGAAACAACCAGAATTTGCCAGCCCCGAACTAGATCGGGGGACATGTTACAATAGGTCAGAGGACCTGAATTAGTAGGTCGTGCGACTTACTTCCTTCCCCGAAGTGCCGCGGCCTTCTTTATTATCGTCCGTTGATTCGTTGCTTTGCCTTACTTCATATCTAACTCCTCACCGTCCTTGAGTATATTCACAGCACCACGATTCAACATGTTTTTGTACAGAGATCTTGGCATTGACACATGGATTTGTTTTCAGTTTTGTTCCACGGCAAAATACAACGAAGATGAGTGCGAACTGCTTTGATCCTGGTTGTTAGAGTTCTATCATTCTTCATTACTAAGGTAATGTTTGATATACCTACAATTATTTAAAATTAAACATCATCGACACATCTTGTCCAGAATTTAAAAAAATAAAGAATGTTTCTTATGTCTCCAATTAACATACTCGGAATGTATTGATGCTTTACTGGTTGGTGCTACTGCTATTGTTCTTAAAGCAGTTGTGGCAAGAAAATGCATACCATGCAAAATATGCATTCTTTGGAGTCCGAATTATGTTTGTCTAGTCTGCAACAGCAAGGGTCAATCTATTGTTGACCGGAAGAACCAGCTCCAGTAAATCAGTGTGTATGCATGCATATACAATGACAAAGATGCGGTGTTTTTCAAAGACAGTACTACTTCTTGTTTCGGTTTTCTAAGTAAGTGTTCTCACAATCTCACTCAGTGAGTGGTACATTTTTCAAACATAAAAGTACCAAAACAGCAATTATGGTCCATACTATCCATAGAAATCATCATGTGTATGAGCCTTTTAGCAATCTGTATTGTAAATTAAAGAATGTAATGGTATATATTAAAGAAAAGTTTTTATGTGGACATAAAACATGAAAAGTACATATTTTCGAACGTGAAAACAGCAACCAAATTCTGCAATATAATGTAATTCCCACTTTATTGAACACTGTGGGGATTTCTTCTTCGTGAAGCAATCATCATCTTTACCGTTGATAGCGCTTTAATGATAGTTGAGTGCTCCCCTGGTATCCGTAAGTGTCCATTCCGTTTCGCAACGCCGACATTAGTTGGGATAACTTCGCTACATTAATAATGAGGTCCAATGGATATAGTCAGATCTAATAGGACATGAATAAGAGGAGTGTTGATCAGTGAAAATAAGAACCTTCATATCGGAAGGAACTCGGTAAAATGATCATCTGATTGATCTTTTTCTCCAATTCAACAGCACTGTGATGGGCAGTTCCATTCTGTAGAGTTATCGGAATCTGATAAAAAATTGATTTGATTCTTACATTGGAGTCTGCTATTGCAAAAGTGCAAATTCAGAGTTTTGAAAATCTAAAATCTTTATTGAGGTGAAATGCACGAGATGGGACGCCAAGTTCAGTTTTGCATGGTCAGCTATTGTTGTGGATGACAAGTGCACAAGTCGACTACTCCGTCCATCAACTTTCTCTGCGGAACTTAGAAGAGAGGCTAAGCAATCTTACTACAGAGTTTAAGCAAACACGGTGCAGGACGAAGCTCTGAGAACAAATTAAAACTTGGACTGTAATAGAGATGGCGCTTGGTGTTATCATGAATGATGGTTCCATGCTTCTGCATATGAAAATAAACAAACATACAAAAAATGGGAGAAATGACCTACCAAGAAATAGACAAACAAACATACAAAAAATGGGAGAAATTGACCTACCAAGAAATAGACAAACAAACATACAAAAAAGGAATGAATTGATGCAATGAGCTCATTCCCACTAATGCAAATCAACACTGAGACCTCAATTCTCTTAAATGTCAATCTCTTAAATAATGGATTTACAAGAAGGCCTCTCATACATAGAACATGCAGTACATTTGGCACCATTTACCCGTATAACAGTAGTACATGATAGAGAAACTGGGAACAAGTCTAAGAATTCAAAGATGATAATCACTGCATGGCTAAAAAAAAAGATGACTCTACTGGGACTCAACTGCACATTCTCTCCTAGATGATAGTTTAACACTCAACAAGGAAGCAAATTGGATTATAATGGAAGAGGAAATAATCATCTACGAGAGTTCTGATAAGTAGATGGAGTCATCATCATCAGCATTTTCTGTCATTTCATTCCTGCAAAAGTCACAACTTGCACTTTCACGAGGTTTCATATTCAAGCAGTGATCAATTCTCTTTTCAAGCCAACCCAGTCTTCTCTCAAAGCTTAATACTCCAAGATGCATAACCCTAATATCAACTTGGGCAACCCGTGCACAAGCCAGAAGCAAAATATAATAATCAGCGTGGGCAGCGTAAGTGTAGCCACCTTCATCCTTCTTCCTCACATAATGGAGGTAGTCGTCTAATCTCTTCTTGATGTTGACCCTCGGTGGAATGTAACAGAACCTATTCTCCTCCATGTTTTTCTTTGTGTGAAGCACCCGAGGCTGAATCCATATTATTACTTTTAGAGCTTTTATTAGGACCTATGCTCTTCCCAACACAGCGATTAGACTTTGCAGCTCTAGCTTGCGGACAGTGCATAGACCTCCTTTTGCCTCTTCTTTCTTCGCAGTCATTGCTCAAGCTTGCAACTTCATCACTAGATCTCTTCTTGTGAAAACCACCATCAGATTTCATTTCTTGGTTACTTGAAGGGGTAGCATCATCCTGAAACAGAATTATTATGAGTTCTTAATGGAACTAAGCAAGCACCTGAATTGTGTCTATCATACCAAGAACTAGGCATTTACAAGAACCGATAAATAGATAATTTCATTTTATAGCTATAAGGAGCAAAGGCGTTTGTCCCAGTGGTTAAAGGGAGTGGCCCGCCAGCTCATCGGCTTGAGTTCGAGCCAAATCCCCCTCCCCCAATAGTTAGATAATACGTAGTATATATGTATTTCTTACCAATGTCCAAAACAAAATATTATAGCTATACTGGCCCATAAACTAGTGTGTGACGATGTTAATAATCTTTTATCCAAAGTAGTTTTCAAACATCAAGCCCAAAAATTGAGCCACAGGATATTTTGAGAAACAGCCACCGAAACCTCAACATAAGTCAACTATATGACAAATAATCAAAGTCTTTTTTGTTCAACATTTTTGAAACAGGTCCTGATATTCTCGTGTACCAACAGTCAACATAAAAGCTAATTCTCTCCAGTCTAAGCCTTGAGATATTGAAGCATAAATGTTGATGGGAGACATAATAAAAATCAAAGAAACTGCAAAAGAACAACAGAAACTACCAACACAAATTATTAATGAATGACCTTGTGAGTTTCATAATGTTTCCATAGCTCATCGATTATCTTTTCTTCTTTTTTCGCAAGATCCTCAACTTCTTTCGTCAAAAAAAGATCCTCAACTCCTAATCCAGCAAAAACAACATCCTTGCAGTAATGTAGGTAGGTTGACAAATCTTTACAATAATCTGGATACA
Organism: Linanthus parryae; assembly: GCA_023055425.1. NCBI lineage: Eukaryota > Viridiplantae > Streptophyta > Magnoliopsida > Ericales > Polemoniaceae > Linanthus > Linanthus parryae. Next base: position 117,073,737 of record JALGPY010000004.1, on the reverse strand, counting down.
AGGAAAACAATTTAGCAGATTTGGCACTACGATAGAACAAAAGTAAAGTATCAAACAAAATGAATGAATAGAAGAAGATTGTGAACTTTATGATGAGTACCGTATGTTCTTTCAAGTTCACTATACCGGGCATCCAGGCTACGTAAAAGCTTTACAACATCCAACTCAGGTCTTTCAACATGTGATGATGAGTTGTTGGCAAAGCCTGAACTTGAACCATCATGACCACTCGCACTAGACAACACACTGTGAGTAGACAAACTCTTTTCCCATATACCAAAACCATGGATGTTATACAGCATCCTAATAGCCACGATAACCAATGACATAACACCAACACGAGTAGGCAGTCTCAGCTCATTTTCTGACAACCAAAGCTCAGGAGGCAAGGACCATTCATATATGCGGCAAATTGATGGAAGAATTTTTTCCACTGGGAGTGATAGCTTCCTTAGATAGCGCAAAGCAATAGCATAGAAATTCACTGGAGGTAATTCCAGACCAATCGTTTGAGCAATAGATGCTGCCTGTGACTCTAGCTTGCGTAATGAAACACCTTCTGAAGGTTTGAACATAACACTTGCAGTTAACGGACAAACAACTGAAGGAGGCTTTATTTTCTTTTCAATCTCTACAAAAGAAACTATGTAGGGTAGCTTCCCTTCAAGTAGCCATTTTGATATATCTGTCGGAAGGACTGACTCTGTTGCCACATGACAAGCAAGAAAGGTGATTGCCAACGAATGAGATAGGGGTATCTTGTTTCTTAATGACCTAAACCATATCATCACTGCTCGCTGATTATAAAAATTGGTGGGCTCTTCCCTAAGCCTAGCAAAATGCCGCTGGCCTGAAGTGAATCATGAAATAATAATAAAAATTGTGAGACACGTCAATTGTCATCGAGTACACAGCAATTGTCATATAAGCTCGGGATCATGACTTCATTACACAGCAAAATAAAAGCATCTGGCTGGGAAAATCTACTCAAAAGAAACCCCAATGGAAAAATGCAAAAAACTCAGACTCCCAGAAAATAAGAAAGGTAAAGAAATTGTCCAAAACAAAACAACAATTATATGCCTGTAGAAGCGCATTTTTAGGGTTTGGTCAAACAAGAGCAATGAATCACACCTGGTCACTATATATCGCATTGCTTCACTAGGAAGTTTAGAAAATATCACGTCTTTTCGAACCTAAACATTTTGGAGTTTCTTAAGGTGTTGTTGAAAATCAAAATAAATTAAAGCAAATGATAGGAGAGAGTAAAGCAGCACTGTTGTTAATATAGTATCGCAATAGACCTTGAATAGTTGGGATATGTTCCGAATTGATTCACATCTAGGACAAATCCAGGTAATTCAAGGCCAAGTACCAAACCTATTGTTCAAATACCGTTATAAAGGCTCTGGTAACATTTTGTTTATATGCCAAACTGAGAAAGCCCTAGCAAATGGAGGTGAGACTCCCCTCAAAATATACTACTAGTATGTTCCCTCTCTTTCTCCCCAAACTGACTTTTGTCACGCTATTCACTCGGTCATTTTGACCCGAGATAGCAATACGGTGCAATTTTTTGATAATATTTTCACGGTGTTGTAGAGTAAAAGTTGTTCTATAATACGGTGAAAAAATTATCAAAAAATTACATAGTTTTGCGATCCAAATCACCCATGGCCGTCTCTACCATTAGGCTAACTTACAGCTTGCCTAGGGCCCCGAAAACGGAAAGGGCCCAAACTTTTCCTAACAATGAGGGTTATATGAGAAAATTCACATACATATGATTTGATTCACATAATTTTCTGACAAAACTATAATATTGAATTTCAGTCAAATATATTGTTTAGGTAACAAAACCAAATTACTTTCTTAAAATGATATGTGAAGCTGTTATACATATTTTTTTTTACAAGGGGGGGCCAGGAGTTGGATCGCTTAGGGCCTCCGGAAACCTAGAGACGGCAAAGTGACTTAGATACGAGTCAAAAAGTCAGTCTGTGAAGAAAGAGAGGGGTCAGAGGTGGTACAACTGTAGTGACATAGCTATAGCAAAGTTGAGTTAGTAGTAAGCATTTGCCCAAAATCTTTCTACTTATATGAACTAAGCATAGATTAGCATTTGATGACAAATACCTCCATTCTGAGATTCAGATTCATTAATGGCTTCCTGTGCCCAATCATCATCAAAAACTCCAGTTGAATACAAGAAGCGCAACCAAAATGTCCCAGCCAGCCCCAATATCACTTTGCTAACGTTAAGTTTCTCAACCAAAGCCTCACACTGCATCTGTATCCCCATCACATACCTTTCCCTAATCTCCTTATAGTAGGACGCCTCATCAACCCGAGTCGCAAAGCCGTTGCCGGAGGAGAGTCGGCGGCGGTGACAGGGTTTATAGATTCCTCCAGGGTTTACGTCTTCCTCGTTAACGGCGGTGTCGACGATGTCTTCGTCCTGAGAGCCACAGAGTTGGCAGTAGAAGTGGCCGTCGAAGCCGTCGGAGAAATCTTTGTGGCCGCAAAAGTAGCAGGTCAAATCGGACCTATCTGCCATTTGGGTGTTCGATTGGAGTCTCTAATGGCTGTTGGAGTTGAACTTCAAGGTGGCAGTTTATTCTTCTTCCCCGTTCTCTGCAACTCTGTTGGCAGTAAAAAAATGGGTTAATGTCTGAGTGAGACGAAGGGGGCTTTAATCATTGGGCTTGGAGCGGTTTCTTGGTTTAAGGATTTGACAAGATATTAGAGAAGCTCTGTATCTCTACACAACTAAACACAGGGACACTTAGGGCATCTCCAACCCCATGGGGGGAGGGGGAGGGGGAAGGGGAAAATCGTATTTTCATGTCCAACCCCATGGGGGGAGGGGGAGGGGGAGGGGGCCTTGGGTGAGGGATGGTTAGAGGGGATTTCCCCATGGACATCCCCTCCCCCCCCCCCCCCCCCCCCCCCACCCTACATGGAATGATTAATTAATTGAATATTTGATAATTTTAATTACACATACTAATATTTTGTGATTATATTATGTATTTTATTATTATGACTAATAATTTTTATTTTGTATTATTTAATAAAATTAATAATGTATTCACTATTGTTGGAAAGTATATTTACGAAAAACAGATTCGGAAAAGCTTATTTGGAAGTGCTTATAGAAGTTCAGCCAATGTGTCTGAACAAGAATTCAATCCTTTCAACTAACGAAAGAATTATTTTATGTAATCGTTGTTAGGTTGGTTTATTTCAATTTGTGTGTTTTATCGCTCTACTCCTTCCATTTTTGTATTAGTGTTTAATTTTATTTCTTGTAATTACGACGTTTTCGTACTTGTAATCGTAATTTTTTGAATAAGAGTTTTGTTTTTTATATTATTTTAATTATTATTAGTATTATTATCATTGTTATTATTATTAACATTTTGCGTGTGTGTGTGTGTGTGTATATATATATATATTGGTAAACAATTTTGCATTTATTTTTTTGGGATTAATAATTCATTTTTAAATCATTAATATATATTTCAAATTAATTTTTTTGGGTGGGAGAAAAGAAATGGGATGGAGACGATTAGTAGTTTGGCGGAGGGGGAGGGGGAGGGGGAGGGGGAGGGGGAGGTGAGGGGAGGGAGAAAAAGCAATGGGTTGGAGATGCTCTTAGGGTTCTTCCAATTTTGATTGATCGATGATGAAAAAACGTACGCACATGCGGCACATCACACTGTTTAAATAAACAAACTTTAAGTAAAAGACACCTACCTCCACTCTAACTTAACTAAAGATCACTATTCCCCTTAACAACAATTAAATTAACCAATGCCCTACGAATTGCAATAAACTTCTAATATTTGACGAAATCGCCGAGGTACTGCGGTTGACGTCTAATCCGATCCCCACGTTTCGAAACGTCTCGGTGCGCAGATGAGTCCGTATCAATACCACGGTGGTATAGTGATGCGGTACCACGACTGTATCTTCTCCTACTGAGCATACATCACACATGGAGGACCTCCTAATCGTACTTCGTACTCTAAACACAAATGGAAACGAGTAGCAATTGTAATTTATATACTTCTCATTGGAGTATGAGGTTCAAATCTCATCGCCCGGATACCACGGTGTTAGAAAACGAATGCGGAAGCAATGTACCACTTGTTAGGGATCAAGAAGAGCGAATAAACGAAGAAGAAGAACAACACAAACGATTTAACGTGATTCATTAGTTTTGAGATTAACTACGTCCATGGCCAAACGATACCAATTTATTGATGATAGAGCCAATTAAAATCAACGATACCCAGATATATAGGGCTAGACTACTGACTTTTTCTCAAAGCAACTCCAAAAGTTACCAAAACGTACTAGGAAACAATTTCAAAACAGACAAGAAAAACAATCCTTAACCGCCTTAGACCAAGTCAATTTCCTATGTTAGTATTTAAATCACAAAAACCTAACACACGATAATCTAAAAAAAAATATGTGTATATTAACATACAATTGGTTAATCCTAATATGGTTGAGATTCGTATATGATGTCCTTAGCTTGTGTATATAAAAAGGACGATTTATCCTCAAGCTCGTGAACTGAGTGCTCGAAATTAAACATACAATGAGGAGCCTTCCAGCTGATGTTATCGAAGAAATCATGTCGAAACTGCCCACAAAACACATCCTACAGTGCAAGATCCTTAGTAAATCCTTCTACGCTCTCATAAAATCCCCCGGTTTCCTCTCCAAACATAGGGCCAATAACATCATGGTCGGTGTGAAAAAACCCGGGATCTACACCCGCCACTGGCACAACAAGAATTCACAGATACGATGTAAGAAACAACCGATTGACATCGTTGTCCCTTTGTTGTCACCGGCCGCCGCCAACGAGGAGGATGAGGAATCTCGAGTCTACATTCCTCCCAGCCATACCGAGAAACGTCTCAGCTTATTCCTAATGGTTGGGTCTTGCAACGGCTTGCTATGCGCTAATGAACTCGACGATCACACCGTGTGGAATCCAGCTACAAGAGAGTACGTTAACCTTCCGCCGCTTAACTTGCAGCACAAGGTATCTGGGTACCATCACCATGCACTAGGGTTTGGTTACGACGCTCGATCCAACGACTACAAATTTGTCAAGATTGTGGAATATTATCAGTTAGAAGAAAATAACCAACGCTGTGATTCGTCTCTTTTTGTGGCTCAGGTTTGTAGCATGAACAGAAACTGCTGGAATGATATCGGAACACCGGCGCTGGACCTCTCCTCGGAGTTTAAGGTATACCAATTTTGCCCTCGTGTGGGACTGTACTTGAAGGGAAATTTGTATTGGGTAGCGATCGCTAAAGATGAGAGTGGGGTCGACCCGGTCTTGTTCTCGTTTGATACGAGTGATGATACATTCCGGAAAGTTCCTTTGCCTGGTGACATTGTTGCTCATCAGCAGGTTAGACGACGTTCTTTGACAATTAACGATTTCATGGGTACACTGGCTTTGTTTGTAGGTTACTCTCAGCCGTCTTATCGTGATCAAATCATGTTCGATATTTGGGTGATGGAGGACGACCACGACGACGGTGGATGGACTAAAAGATTCTCGATAGGGCCCTTTTCACAAGAGATTAAGCCCACGCCAGTTTCTATCAATGGATGTTTCTTGATGGAATACAAGTGCCCATATTATGGTGACCGCTCGAAGTTTATATTCTACGATCCCGTTCATAACAAAGAACATGATAAAGAATCTCCATTGAGTGTCCGTAACAAGAGGTTCATACCTTGGAGTTTCAGCGAAAGCGTGGTGCCAGTTCAGAACACGAAGAGAACCAGGCTCTTCTGAATAGCTAAGGCTGAAGAATCGCAATGCACAGGGGTGGTGAAAAGGTGATTTTGTTAGATGAACTCTCTTTATTGACCCTTTTTTAAAATTGTTATTTATTTTTCATGTTTTAATTAGCTGTTCTTAACAAATCCCTGTTTTACTTGTTTCAGCTACCAGTCCCTTTGAAATTCTCTTTTCTTGATGTTATATATTTTGCTTTTTAGGGAATTTTCCGTGGTGTTCGGACCATTTAGACATCCACGGAGTTATGAGGTATATTTACAATTTAGATATTTATGTCAATTCTTTGTGCCCTTAAGAATAACGTGGAATTGGAACTTGAGAAATAAGGGAAACAGACCCTTAAATACCAAACCTCAGTAGGTGGTATATGTCCACACCTCGAGAAATTCACAGAGTCCTAAGATTTATATACAATTTAGATAGTAATGTCAACTTTTTGTGGACTTAAGAATAACTAGCGTTTGTGGAACTCGAACTTGAGAAATAAGGCCTCTAAGTGATATATGTCCGCAGTCGGTACAAGGTTACCAACAGTACCAACTTTTCCAGATCAGAGCCATGTCAATTTTTCCATTACAATTCAGATCTCAAAGAACAATCCTGCAACCGTAGACACAGCATATTAACTGTGAAGGCCCAAGGACTCTGGTAGATGCTGGAGGGACTTTCGGACTTTCAAGAACTATACCCAGTTCATACAAATTCAATAATTTCTTCAACAAACTGCAGTTAAATTTCTTTTTTCTAGTCTTCATCGTAAGCCTTAGGCTTCAAATTTCTTTACAGTCGATTAAACCCTGAGGTTTAGGTAGTCTTCCGTGAAACCTTGCCCATGAAATCAGGTATTCAACAGTGTTAACCTTTGATGCCAATTGATCTAATTAATTTATGAGTTTTCATTACTTCAGTATAATATGCTATCATATGCAATAATCGAATAACTAATTATTGATACTATTTGATTTGCTAAAATTTTCCTGCCCATGGTCATTTTGTATGCAAAGGTAAATCTTGTCAGTTGGCATTACGTTTTTAGTGTTAAGTGTGCCTCCTGATAAAATCATACATCCGACCAAAGTCCATTAGTGGTTCCTTGAACCGCATAAGCGTATAAACACCAGTTATTCTCATTAATCTAACATAGTGTTTATATTGTTTATGCCAAAGTGTGATGACATATTATGGACAGCAAGAACTATCGACCGAAGAAAACATTTTCACTAGTCGATACGACTGATTATTTGTCGCTGTTCTTGTTGGTGAAACCAATAGTGGTATTAAGCCTTGCCAAAAAAACAAATTTTGACTGATAATGTCATTAATGGAGCAGCAATTAGTCTATCATCACAAGCCTGACATGAATAAAACTATAATCCCAGACTCATGGCTCTAAGACAATCATTTGCTTGGTGTGGTGTGAATAAGGCTGAGTAATGGATATAAGTAGACACTCTTACTTATCATGTAGCGCAATCTAGCTAGATCACCAGCTAGTTTCTTTTTGTAATGAAGCAGTTGAGACTTTATATTACTTGCAACTTCATTATGTGGGAGATTGGAAGAAACTAAATGTGAAACACACTTTTTCGTGAGAATGACTGGTTTTTATAAACTAGATTGGAAGAAGTTGTCCATGCTTGGTTGCAAATCCACAAACACTGCGAGACAATGCATTACAGTTGCTCATGAAGTAGCTAACTGGGTTAGGAGTAATTCTTTTGTTGGTTTTGTTATTCTGGACTTAGTTCCAGATCCTATATGTAAATGTATTATGCTGGATAAAAAGTTGGTTTCCCATTTGTTTAATGAAAATCTACTTTATCAAAAACAAAAAGATTTTATGTTGCTGCTCCAAGTACGTCTCTGAAAGTAGGAGAAATCTTCCGTAGTCTTTTCATTGAGCATTCACACCTTTAAATAGGTAATTACAACACTAATTATACAAATTAGTCCTCTAGTAATTACAAGACGAGTCCTACAACTATTACTCCCCCGCAGTCGAAACTGTGGGCGTGCTAACACTGAGACTGGAACGGAAACGCTGGAACAAGGACCGAGGAAGACCCTTGGTGAAGATGTCGGCGTACTGATAATCTGCTGGAATGTGCAACACGCGAAGCTGACCCATACGAACCTTCTCACGAACGAAGTGTAGATCAATCTCAACATGCTTAGTGCGATGATGCTGAACAGGATTACCAGAGAGATAGACAACACTCACATTGTCGCAATACACGACAGTGGCCCGAGGCGGGGTGACACGAAGCTGAATAAGCAAATTCCGGACCCAGCAGAGTTCGGAGACGGCGTTAGCAACACCGCGATACTCAGCCTCAGCACTAGAACGAGATATCGTGGCATGTCTCTTGGACGACCAACTCACAAGATTGTCCCCATAGAAGACACAGTAACCAGAAGTGGAGCGGCGCGTGTCTGGACAACCAGCCAATCTGCGTCAGTGTAGGCGGTAAGGGAATCAGCAGCGGAGGCAGAGAGCCGGAGACCATACTCAAGTGTCCCACTGATGTGGCGCAAGATACGCTTCAGGGCATGAAAGTGCGGCTCACGGGGGTCATGCATGAAGAGACAAACCTGCTGAACTGCATACTGGATGTCTGGTCGAGTGAACGTGAGGTACTGCAAGGCCCCAGCAAGGCTGCGGTATAATGTAGGATCAGCAACCGGTGGGCCAGATGTAGCTTTGAGTTTACTTCCTACCTCCAAAGGGGTGGCAGTAGACTTACAGGTCGACATAGAGGCGCGACGAAGAATGTTGGTCGCATACTGATGTTGAGACAGGAACAGGCTGGACGAATCACGGGTGACAGCAATGCCCAGAAAGTGATGCAGATGGCCCAGGTCAGTCATAGCAAACTCTCCAGGGAGCTGGGAGACAATCTGATCCAAGGAAACCGGAGACGACCCAATGATGACGATATCATCCACATAGAGCAGGAGGTAGATGATGTCCGAGCCACGACTGTAGACGAAGAGAGACTCATCACACGAGCAACAAGAGAAACCGATAGTCTGTGTGAGGACGGTGGCAAATCGCTGAAATCAAGCACGGGGAGCCTGCTTCAGACCATATAAGGATTTGCGTTACCGGCAAACAAAGTCAGGATGGCGTGTGTCGCGGTAGCCAGGGGGCTGATGCATGTATACCGTCTCAGAGAGATGACCATGAAAAAAAGCGTTCTTGACATCCAGCTGACGGATAGGCCAAGAGCGCGTGACGGCAATGTTGAGAACTGTACGGATGGTGGTCGGTTTGACAACCGATCTGAAAGTCTCCTCACAATCAATCCCAACCATCTGGGACTTCCCATTAGCTACCTGTAGATACTGCTTTATGACATGGCAGATCTAGGCCACGTGGCAAGCATCCAGCACACCATATTGTGCTCCACACACACAGGATCACCAGCCGAGCTGATCCATGTGGGGGCTGCGAGACAGAGCCCTCGCATACCACTGCACGGGACCTGTAGGGACTTTGTGGTTTGGAGGCTAGAGTAAGCCCTGTCGCGTGCGAGCCAAGCCCGCGCGCGACCTTTAGTAACTGTTTTGAGAGATCTATGGCACGAGCTCCCTAGACCCGGTCAATCCGGTCAAACCCGGTCAATCCGGTCAAACCCGGTCAACCTCGTAACGGTTCCGGTACTCGCGCACCACGTGCTCTAACGGTTCCTATATACTCGGACGAACGTGCCGTTATGGTTAAGCTAATTAAGCCGCCATTAATGGGCGCATTAACCACACTACAACGGTCACGTTCTCCAATATATATATATCGTTAACCTTTCCATACAAAGGAGGACACACTGCCATACGCGGAAGCTCTGCCAAACCTCTGTCTCTCTCTCAGACATTGCTACTGACTTGCTCTCTCCCTACACACACCTCTACTCTTCCTGTGCGATCCTTGATCCACTACGTACGGTGTACACGGAGGTCTCCCCGCCGGAATCTCTTGTGCACATTTTGGTGAACCCGACGTGAAACTTACCAGCAAAAGCAACCATGTCTCAGGAGGACGATGTCAGCAACCGATCTCCTTCCACTGAAGCTCCCTCGGGAGACGAGGCTCGCCGTACTCCGACGACTCCCGGCGAGGCGCCAACTTTAGAGTCTTTGGACGCCACTGTCCAAAGTCAGGCAAAAGCCCTCAAGTCTCAGTCCGCGCAGTTAGAACGGATCTTGGCCGTTCTTGGCACTCTTGCACCAAATCCTCCACCCGCCACCGCTATCCCCCAGGGAGGAGGAACCCCTTCCGCTCCAGGATTGGGAGTATCGGCCACGCCTCCCAACCCTCATCTGCAAACTCCACCGTCGGCCGCGCAACTGCCTTCGGTCCAAGGGTCGACGGCGCAAATGCTGCCCCCTGCTGCTCACGCCTCTCAGCCCTCGGCTTTGGCGTCCAACCCAGCTCTGCAGTACACTCTGCCTCCATCAACGACAATCTGGGGAAACGCGGGTAGTCAATACACTCCCAATCCTCCGGCGGCATATGTGTCGCCACCGCCTAAAGCAACCCCTCCGCCGACTACCGAGGGAAGCATTCCAGAATGCATGACGTCTTTGCAGAAGCGCGTGGACTCCATCTTGGCTCATCAGTCGTTCGCGGATACCATCATCCCGAAGCTAGACAACGATCCACCCATCCCACGAGAGATCTATCTCATGCCTAACCCGGCGGGGTACAAGGCTCCCAAATGGGACAAGTTCGAGGACGTCAATGGAAACGCTCATGAGCATGTCATGCGTTTCATCGATGTCATGGGTCCATACGGAGCTGATCCCAAGCTGCTGATGCGAGAGTTCCCAAAAACCCTTGGGAATGTAGCATACAAATGGTACCGAACATTGGAGGCCGGATCCGTGAAAACTTGGGACGACATGGTCCAGAAGTTCTATACCAAGTTCTTCCAGATGGAAGAAAAGGTGACGATGATCCATCTCTCGCGGATGTATCAGAAACGCGAGGAAGATGGAATCACTTTCATCAAGAAATTCAGAGCGAAATCCTTGGAATGCAAGGATCCAATGCTCGAAAGTCGGCTTGTAGAGATATGCCTGCAGTGCATGCGAGACGAATACAAAAGCATGCTGATCAATTTGCAAACACCGACGTTTTCAAAGCTCATCGAATGCACGATGAACATCGAGCCCATTGTCGAGAGACAGAGAAAGAAGAGCGCTCCAGAACGACCTGCGAGCGGCACCACCTACAAGATCGGCAGATTTGGCTACAAGCGGGGACGCGAAGCTGAGATCAATACAGTTTCGCCCCAGAAGCAAGCGAAGGCTGCAAACTTCGATGCACCGCCTCTGCCATGCTCGGTGGAGGAAGCGAGCGATCTCTGCAGACAGTGGCGTAAGGACGGCGTCCTCCCGCCGCTCGAGAAAGCACCCTCCAAGGAGATGACGAGGGACCCTAAGTGGTGCGAATACCACGGCAAGGTCATGCACCCCACAGCCGAGTGCAAGAAGCTCAGATTCACGCTCGATCAGAAGATGAAGAGCGGCGAACTCATCGTCAGCGACCATCGGAAGGATGTGCGCAACAACCCGCTGCCTGCCCATACAGATTCGGGCTCAAAAGGCAAAGAGGTCGCCATGATCTCGATAGTTGACTTGGAAGAAGTCGCAGAGGATGGTCTGCCCATCGTTGCCGAAGTCCATGAAGATGAAGACTACAGCATGGACACGGAAGATGAGCGTGCCGACCGCATGAAAGGGTCGCACGGCTTCGACAGATTCTTCAACGAGATGAACTTCTCCGAAAAATGTCGAGCGGACATGACAAAAGCAATCTTAAGGGTAGCAGAGGACTACGAGGAGGACCTCGTGGTCTCCAACGGGAAAGTCGTCAGGGCGTCCCGTTCCACAGAAAAGATTATGACCTTTTCTGCCAGCGACAAAAAGACAGATGCGAGCCACCAGAGGCCCCTGTACGTGACCGCCATCATCAACGGCGTCGAATTCAAGCGAGCATTCGTCGATGGAGGAGCAGCGGTCAATGTTGTTCCACTCCACACACTGAAGCTAGCAGGGATCCCCGAGCACAAGGTAGTCAAGCGTCCATCCCCGCTGGTGGGATTCGGAAGCGATTCCAGAATGACGATCGGGTGGATCCGCCTGGGCGTTCAGATCGGCAAAATCAAGTGCTCGGCGAAGTTCTATGTCATAGACGCGAACACCACATACCACATGATCATAGGTCGAGCCTGGATTCATCGCTTTGACGCAATCCCTTCAACGGCTCACCAAGTGATGAAAGCTATCTGGAACGACAGGATTGTCGAGATACCGGCCTCAACTAACCCGTTCAACTTGGACGAAGCGCATCTCAGCGAGGCGGTGTGGTTCACCGAGATGGCGGACGAGCAAACACCCGGACCATTCAACCCTACTCCTTTACCTCTCTGGGAGGACATCAAGGACCAGTCACCTGCAGGCGTGATGGTGACAAGGGGAGATACCAAAGAAAAGCCGCCTACTCACGAAGAGGCGCCGCGCATCGCATATCATCGCAAGAGTGTCTACACTCTGAAGAGGATCGCAAAGCACGACCCCGAGGGCAAGGAGATAGAGAGCTTCTACGCCAACGGGAAGAAATGCTATCGCATATGAAGGTGCGCGGGGATGTCCTCACACGGGCATGGGGATGTCCCTGGGCAAATCAATCAAATCGAGCAAGTTGCGCTGACAGAAGAGCCAACACAGAGTACTCCAGAGGAGAAACTCAAAGAAGCGCCCGAATGCATGGAAGACAGGCCAAGACCACAAAAGCAAGAGCTTAAGGAAGTGTTCCTCAGCCCGAACGAGGAAAAGAAAAGGCCAGTCTTCCTGAGTGCGGACCTCACAAGCGAAGAGGAACAAGGACTGCTGCAGCTCCTAACTGAATACAAGGACGTGTTCGCATGGGAATACGACGAGATGCCGGGTCTGGACACGAGCATCACCATGCACCGTTTAGACATCATCCCAGGGTCTAAACCGGTCAAGCAAAGCACCAGAAGCTTCAGGCCAGAGCTCAACGTGAAGATCAAACAGGAGATTGTCAAACTCCTAGATGCCAAGTTCATAGAGCCCAATCACCATCCCACATGGTTGGCCAACATCGTGCCAGTGGTGAAGAAGAACGGACAGCTCCGCATCTGCGTGGACTTCCGAGATCTTAATCGCTTCTGTCCTAAGGACGATTTCCCACTGCCTAACATCGATTTGCTCATTGATTCAACGGCAGGCCATCGCATGTTCAGTTTCATGGACGGCTTCAGCGGGTACAATCAAATCAAGATGGATCCCGAAGATGCAAGGAAAACTGCATTCATCACTCCCGTGGGGGTATTCAACTATACGGTAATGCCATTCGGTCTTAAGAATGCAGGCGCAACCTATCAGCGGGCCATGATGGCCCTATTCCACGACATGATGCACAAAGAAGTGGAATTCTATGTGGATGACTTGGTAGTCAAATCCAAGTATGAAGCAGATCACCTTGCAGACCTGCGAAAGGTATTCAACAGATGCAGGAGCTTTCAACTGAAAATGAACCCCATGAAATGCGCATTCGGCGTGACTTCGGGGAAGTTTCTGGGATGCGTAGTCCATCGCCAAGGGATCGAGCCTGACCCTGCGAAAGTGTCAGCCATCACCAGCATGACGCCACCTCACGACCAAAGTACCTTGAAAACATTCTTGGGAAAATTGTCATATCTGCGGAGATTCATCCCAGCAATCGCTGAAATCACATGCTGCTTCAGCACTCTCCTCAAGAAGGATGCCGCATACAACTGGGCTCCTGATCACGAAGCCGCATTCGAAAAGCTAAAGGAGCTACTCACATCCCCAAAGATAATGATCGCGCCTCAACTGGGATCGCCGCTTCTGCTATACCTTACATCGACAAGGAAATCTATAGGAGCGCTCTTGGCTCAGATCTATGAGGGACAAGAGAGGCCTATCTATTACATCTCTCGCATGGTGCAGCCTGCCGAATCAAGGTACACGGACATCGAACGTCATTGCCTTGCTTTATTCTTCGTAATAGAGAAGCTGAGACACTATTTTGCATCGCACAAAGTAGTGGTGGTCACCAAAAGCGACCCCATAAGATACCTGCTAACTCACACTACTCCGGGCGGAAGATTGGCGAAATGGTACATGACCATCTCTCAATACGATATCACATGCGTGAAACCAAGAGCGATCAAGTCGCAGGCGGTAGCAGGTCTGTTGGCACAGTTTCCCGACAACAGTCACGAACCTGTGATCGAGGAAGAACTCGAAGGCCCTGAAATCTACGCGATCGACGTGCCCTATTGGACCCTCCACTTTGACGGTTCGTCAACCAGAAAAGGCGGAGGCATTGGGATAGTCTTGACAAAGCCGGACGGAGAAGTCATACAGATGTCCGCAAAACTCAACTTCGCAGTCACGAACAACGAGGCGGAATACGAGGCTCTGATCGCGGGGCTCCGTGCGGCGAAAGCTTTGGAAGTGAGCAACTTAACAGTCATGGGAGATTCCAAGCTAATTGTTAAGCAGGCCTCGGGCGAATATGGTTTAAAGGAAATCAACCTCCTGCCATACCGCACCCTAGTGCAAAAGCTGATGCAGCAATTCTGCGACGTGAAATACGAACACAAGCCCCGAGCGGACAACAGGCATGCAGATGCCTTAGCAACTCTGGGATCCAAGGTCAGCATAGACAAATGCCCCGCAAGAATTTCCATCGAAGTGCGAACATCGTCGGCATTAACAGAAGATGCGTGCGACGATGAACACATGGATGACGCAGACTGGCGAAAAGCAATCCTGCAAGCTATCGCGAAAGGCACCAGTAGCGAAAGCTGGGTGCTCACGAAAGGATACTGCATCCACGACAACACCCTCTACTACAAGGGTCCCGGAGGAATACTCATGCGATGTGTCTCCGAGCAAGAGGGACAACAGCTGTTAGAAAAGATTCACCAACACGCTTGCGGAGAAAGCGAGGTGTCAATCTACAGGAAAGCTCAGAGATATGGCATTCATTGGCCAGGCATGTCGACAGCTGCAGCCCTGATACAAGGGAGGTGCGAAAGTTGCGCACTAATCAAAGATTCTCTACTCGTCGCTCTAACTGATGACGACACAGACTGGAGGAAACCATTGTTTGAATTCCTCACCCAAGGCACCGTACCCGAATCGAGAAAAGAAGCCGACAAGTTGAAGAGGAAAGCCTCTCGATACCTGGTCCAGGAAAACCTGCTTTGGCGAAAAGGTCACGAAGGTAACTTGCTGCGATGCTTAGACGGCAGAGAAGCACAAGAAGTCATGGACCTTTCTCATCAGGTGGAACACCAGGGAGGTGCGAAGCTATGCAGGCAACTCCTCTCAATCGGATACTTCTGGCCCACGATGGAAGTCGATTGCCGCACCAAGGTGCGACGCTGCCAAGAATGCCAATTCAAAGGGAACCTAGTGCACGCTCCTGCCGTGGATCTACATGCATTAGGGACGCCATGGCCATTTCATACATGGGCTCTGGACTTCATTGGCCCCATCCGACCAACGTCACATGGGAACCACTTCATTCTCACTGCAACCGAGCTGTTCACCAAATGGGTGGAAGCAATACCGCTGAAGACGGCAAACGCGCTGGCTGTGGTTAACTTCATCCAGGAAAACATCGTATGCAGGTTCGGAATCCCAAATACTATTCTTTCAGATAACGGTACTCCTTTTGTTAATCGTCAGGTAGCTACCAAACTCGCGGAGTACAATATCAGGCAAATATGCTCCACCCCCTATTATCCAAAGGGAAATGGACAAGCCGAAGCGACTAACAAAACGCTGTTGCGAATTCTGAGCAAGATGGTCGCAGATGACCACAAGAAGTGGGCCGACTCCCTTAACATAGCTCTGTGGGCCTACAGAACTTCTCCAAGGACACCTACAGGGGCCTCGCCATTTCTACTATGTTATGGGGCCGAAGCTGTGGTACCTGCGGAGGTCAGAGTCAATTCGGCAAGGCTAGCCTTCCACGCACTCTATGAAAATCAACGCGATCATGATTTAGTCTTGCTGGAAGAAAAGCGAGAACAAGCCAAAAGGACTAACAAGCGGTACCAAGAGAGAATCGCTCGCGCCTATAACAAGACAGTCCAGCGACGGGATTTCGCAGTTGGCGACCTGGTCCTGCGCGCATCTGATCACTGCATGCGAGAGGCAACCCACCCAAAGTTCGCAGCTAATTGGGAGGGACCCTTCGAAGTCACAGAAGTCTTCGATAGCGGCTACTGCAGCATACGAAGGTTGCACGGCACAACCTCAACTCCAAGCTCAGTCAACATGCGCTGGATCAAGAAGTACTATCCCTGACTTCTCTTATTTCATACGTTTTATGATAACGTTGCTTAATGTCTCATGTGGCTACGATATTCGCAATCTCCTCTCCCATATGAGAGGATTGTAATCCTATCTCTCCCATATGAGAATGTCATAATAAAAGAATTCTCCCAAATGAGAAGTTCACATTTTTTAGCTGTTTATATCGCTTATCTAATTTGTTACAACTGTTAACAATGATTTATTCGCTGCGATAGTAACAAATACAAACACGATCTTAACTGATCATCAAAGCCTATCTCTTACGATAGCGAACGTGATCTTAATTGATCATCAAAGCCTATCTCATACGATAGCAAACGCGATCTCGATCGATCATCTAAAGCCTATCTTTTACGATAGCAGCCAAACGCAAACGCGATCTTAATCGATCATCTAAAGCCTATCTTTTACGATAGCAGCCAAACGCAAACGCGATCTTAATCGATCATCTAAAGCCTATCTTTTACGATAGCAGCCAAACGCAAACGCGATCTTAACTGATCATCAAAGCCTATCTCTTACGATAGCAACAAACGCAAATGCGATCTTAATTGATCATCAAAGCCTATCTCATACGATAGCAAACGCGATCTCAATCGATCATCCAAAGTCTATCTCTTACGATAGCAAACGCGATCTTAATTGATCATCTAAAGCCCATCCCTTATGATGGCAACCAATGCAAATGCGATCTTAAGTGATCATCCAAAGCCTATCTCTTACGATAGCAGTCAACATAAACGTGATCTTAATTGATCATCTAAAAGCCCATCTCTTACGATGGCAACCAATGCAAATGCGATCTTAAGTGATCATCCAAAGCCTATCTCTTACGATAGCAGTCAACATAAACGTGATTTTAACTGATCATCTAAAAGCCCATCTCTTACGATGGCAACCAATGCAAATACGATCTTAAATGATCATCCAAAGCCTATCTCTCACGATAGCAGTCAACGTAAACGCGATCTTAATTGATCATCTAAAGCCCATCCCTTATGATGGCAGCCGATGCAAATGCGATCTTAAGTGATCACATAAGCCTATCTCCTACGATAGCAGCAAAAATACAAAAACAATCTCAATCGATTATCAAAATCCTATCTCTCACGATAGCGGTTTACTCAAGCGCGATCTTGTATGATCTTTTTAAGCCAATCTCAATCGATCATCAAAAACCTATCTCTCACGATAGCGGTTTACACAAATGCGATCTTATATGATCTTCTCAAGCCTATCTGTTACGGTAGCAATTTATACGCAAAGTGATCACCTAAGTCCGTATGTTACGATGGTAACGTAACTGCAAAACCATCTTGCTAGACCTTCTAAAGGTCTACCTGCTGCGATAGCAGTTCATGCGAGAAATTATCTCAAGCAATCCTCTAATAAAGCCTATCTTCTATGATAGCAATTCACACTGCTCAATGATCTCAATTGATCTGTTAAAAGAAAAACTATCTGCTATGATAGCAAAGTTGTGAACGTGATCTCATACGATTTACAACGACCACCTGCAAGCCCATTCGTCAAGATGGCACAACTGCGAAATTATGATCTAGCGAAACATCTGCGCATTGACGTCGCATATGTGAAATCATTACATGGCATTATGCAAGGCAAAACAAGAGCCGAAACGCATGCGAAATTGCATTTTGTTGCAAAGAGAGCAAATAGTACAAAAGCTATATATCATTATGAGTCAAATGACTGACAATTTATCTATCTAGATAGCAGCTTACAAGCGAAAAGCTCGAATCTAACTACACAGCCAACATGGCTTACAATACATTCGAAAAATGGCTGATAAGCCAGAGATGCGCCAAGGGAACTCTCGACTAAGAAAAGAGAGAATCCACCGGTCCTGACACCGGCAGCACAGTACGCAGATCTGCGGCCAAAGATCTATAGCAAAAGGGATGCCGCCGCGAAGAGATTAACTCGCCATTCGCTACATCCTTAGCGGCAAGAGCCGGGCGAATCCACGTCCAAAGATCTTAGGGTCCGACGAAACCCCTGTCTGATCAAGATATGTACCAGAGGAACCACCTGTTCCGGCATATGCCGTCGTGCAAAACAGGGGAAGCCGTCATTCCTCTGGTACTGGGCTCCTTGTCATGATAGACAAGGGCGTTGGCGAGCCTCCTGAGTTCAAGAACGAAGAGGCAAGAAACTCTCCTCCAGGGATGCTGGAGGAGAATTCCGCCGTTCATTACGAGACGGTAGCACGGTCACTTCGGCGCTGCACCTCGCCGCGAGGCGGCCGGAAACATGACCTGCACACATAATACACGAAGAAATTTCTTCGAACACACATGAGGTATTATCTGCATCCTCTTTATGACGGTTATAAACAGCAATAAGCCTCATAAAGTGGATCTTGGAAACTATTTCTATGGCACAAAGCGCAAACTCAGGATTCAAAACCTGAAGTTGCCATGAATCAACGAAAAACAAGCGTTGAAGCCAGCAGTCATAAGGACTCACGGTAAAGCACATGTTTGGGATGAAGAACCCAAATGGCAAAGACAGGGTTTATATAGGCCCTGTGGAGACTCTTCGGTTGCCTAAGATGAGTCAGCAAAATTCAAAAAAGAGGGTAAGTTCAATCACTTACGCCTTGAAAAGCGGTAACAATCAATTACCCTACTAAAGGCTACGACGATTCAGTTGCGTATCCTAATAAATGACAGATAGTCATGATTCGGATGGACTTCCCAACGGAAGCGTGCTTATCTGCCGAGAAATTAGCGCGAAAATCAAGCAGAAAATCAATTGCTGATGTCATAATTGGATATGCACAGAAATGTCCAATCAAATCCCGAAAAGGGCAAAACGGGCAAACTCAGTGTTTGTTGTTAAAAAAAGGGGGGAGAAACCCTAGCAATATCACATTAATGTTTCAAAACATTACATTAATGTCTCAGCCATTTTCCTGTTTTCTTTTCAAAATTCGAAAAGTCAAAACAAATTCTTGATTAAGGAGTCTTGGGGCGCGAACTGCTCGCTCAGCTTCTCCACTTGTTTCACTTCTTGCTTCAGTTGCTCGCACTTGGCATTCATTTCCTGATACAGCTTTACAGCTTCATCAACCTTTTGCTTTTGTTGCTCCACCTTCTGCATCTCAGCTGCGAGATTCTGGTGACCGAGATTCAAAGTTACAGCTGCGCGAATCAGTGTAACTCTGTCCTTGAGGAATTTAAAACCAAGTCTGCCTTGGACTTTGAACAAGAGATTTTGGCACATGCCACACAGCAATTCAGCACTCTGGGCCGAAATGGTCGCAGGTGTAGCCACAGACAGCTGCTCCAGTATCCAGATGGCTTCAGTAAGGAATAGCCTCCTGTCAAAAGGTCCGATCTCCAGAGATCTCACAAACGATCGGGGGTATCTGAGACGCATTCGAACCACCCAGTCTACATCGGTTTGCTTCAAACCTGAGACATCAAAAATGGTTATAATGCCAGAACTCGCAACCAAATAATGCGACGTGCGAACGGTAAATCTTTACTTACCAGTGCCTTCCAGAATTTCATGAAGAGAAGGGATACGGGCCACCGGGTTGTTCGAAGACTGCCCTCGCTCCATGGCTCTCCTATCAGCTGCAAGCTCCAACCTCTCATAGTCAGGAGGAAGAGTGTAGGCCGCACCAGCTGCGACTACATTCCCAACCTGCGAGCCCCAAATGCTCCACGCAGGAATGGGTGCTTCTGGTTCAGTCATCGCCGGAGGCGAAGGGACAGCCGAAGTCGCTGGACGGACACTCCCAGATGCGAAAATGTTAGCATCACTTGTCCTTTCTTCCTCACCACCAGTACGGACACCTTCGTCCATCGGCACGGCATCAGCTTCGACATCATCGGAGAGCTCGATGACATCCTCGAGATGCTCACGTGCGTGTCCGGCAGCTGCGACGGGCTTCTCGGCATGGGAGCTCGAAATTGGAACATGGGATGCAGAAGGCTCACTCCTCTGCTCCAGCTCAGGTTCCTCAGCATGACCTGCGATACCAAATGCGATAATATGAGGTAACTTGTGTTATAAGTTATTTCGCTATCTTTACTAAAGCTAAGAATAAGCACCTCCACGCGAAGGTGGGATTGAGGTATCCTCATCGTACACTAGGGACGTGGAACCGTGGCCTATCAGTGTATCCTCACTAAGCAAATCTTTAAGAGAAGCATGACCTGGGACGCGAGTAAACCAGTCATGATTTCGCCTCAAGTGGCTACAGCCTAGTATGCGCATATCACTCAAAATAATTACCTGAGGGTTCTCCACATTTGCTTACCAACCAACGGCGAATGTCAGGCTTTGATACACCGTGCTTTAACGCACCCACAATTACATCTCTATAAGTAACCGCGAGATTGAAGATCTCACCTTTATCGCCACCTGCGATCTCTGCGAAGTCCGCTTGGACTTGCTCTAGCTCTGCTGCGTCCTCTCCAGGGACCTCATCTTCCTCCTCCACATGAGGAGCCACTTCTTCGGGAAGCTCGTCTTCCTCGCCATCTGGACGCACTAAGTCGTCAACATGCAGCTCCTCGAGGCTTCGCTGTTTCACAAGCTCGAGCTCCTCTTCCTCTCGCTGCCTTCTTCTTTCAGCAGCCTCCGCGGCTGTCTTCCGGGATTCAGCAAGAACATCCTCACTTATAGGATCATCTGAAATGCCAGAATGGGCATCTTTCTTTTGCCTCTTGGCCACAAAGCCACCGACGGCTTCATCATCATCATCTGCAAATACATATTTGGTTCAAAGAAAAGAACTACAAAGAAGTATAGATAAAGGGCAAGGAGATGCGACGGAAGTACCTCCTGATTCTTCCTCGCACATCACAACTGTTGCTTCTTCTTCACCACTTGCCTGGGGCTCCTGTCTCTCTTCCTCTTGGTTGAATGGAACGAAAGTCTCAACTGCGAGATCTTTTCGTACTTTGCTGGGCATACGACCCTTGCCTTTGTCCTTGATGGAAAGGGACCTCACTGGGGGAGAAGCTGGAGCGCTCCTAGGGGAAGAAATCGTAATTCCCTTTTGCCTAAGTCTCTTCGCTCTCGGCGCCGCAGTCGCTGGAGGGGACGGGTCATCTCTAGGAGGAGACGGAGCCGGAGGGTTGTCTATCAGCGAGTCAGCAAAAGTGTTCATGACTCCGCGAACTTTTGTTTCGACCTCGGCATCCATCCTCCATGCTAGCCGGTACGACTCCCCCCTCCTTCTTGTGGCAACAATGGTGTCCACCAGCGATTTGGAGCGATCACCAGCTGCGAACCTCCGCACATGACACTAAACAATACAGAATGAAAAGCATCAGTGCGAGAAAATCAAAAGGCTCAAAGCACACAAGGAAATTGCTTACCTCAGCAAATGCCTTGCTATATTTGACGACCTGCGCGTCACCCTTCTTGATTGCGTCGACTTGCTCCTTCAGAATGAAATCGGGGCACAAATGTTTCTCGCGGTCCCAGAGCGAGTAGCAACCATACTCAGACTCGCTCAAACTGCAATTGGGGCGAAACGGAAAAGAGTTTCTCTTGATCAAGGGGGCCTTTCCTGGCTGCGCCGCCGCCTCCGTCTCAATCCTCGTTTGCTGGGCAATCCAGTATGCGATCCAGTTCTGGGAACAACCACCCTTGCGAGTTCCCGCAGGCTGCTCAAAGGGAAGATTGCTCATGAGGACTGTCTTGCACTCCTTTGTCAGCAAACGCCTGTAGCACCCTCTGATAATAGACTGCGGCCAGATCGATGGGGCCACCGCATCAAAACCAAACTGAGGAGAGACTCGAGTAGGGTCAACATCCACTGTAAGTCTTTCATACCGTGGCGCGAGCTCACGAATATGCTCTGCAAGGGCAGGTAGAGAACCTCGCAGACACCAACAGAAGAAGTCACGATAGCGCTCGTGGAAATGCGGCCCCTTTTCAAAAAGAAGGTCTTCTGACAAGACCATACCTCTGGAAGGGTATAGCTTTGAAAACCACCGCACATTCTCAACACGTGTGGCATAGGGCCTGGCAGTAAACTCCTTTCGTTTGTCGCATATCAAACTCCAAGTGCACTTGGTGTTGCTTGCTCCAAACCATCTCGCAGCCCTTCCGCTGTTGCGCGCTTCCGTCTCGCCTGGGGGACACCACTTCTCAAGTGGGAAGGGAGTTGGAGCATAAGACGGCCAGCGCTCGAAAACCCACATTGTCAAAAAGCTGATATTGACAAAGGTCAGGACATCGAGGCGGCCACGCGATTCTTTCATCGCCAGAACCAGCTGATCTAGCCTGTAATATAGCGTCCCCAGGACCAAGGGTCCGAGTGCGACTCTCTGGCCAAGAGCGAGCCTCACAGCAAGTGGCAGCACATGGTAGAAGACCCCGTCATGGGGGTGACCATCAATCAGGTATCTCGACAGCCAAGCGCAGAGAAAGGCGCAAAGGGTCAAATGATAACCCTTGCCCTCTACATAATTCTCGGCCTCCGGGTCCTCGCTCAAAAGCTTCTTAGTGATGCTGCTGTTCGCATAGTCTCGGAAGAAGTACTGCAACCACTTGTTCCAGGTATTCTTCGCAGACGTATCCACTAGCTGCCAGTTCGGAAGAGGCTTCGTAGTGGTCCACCGAGTAGAGATTTTCTTTACCTCTGCTAGGCACTCCTCCATCTGCGCGTACAAGGCCATTTCAGCAGATGTCCTCAAGTGGCTCAAGGGGTCCACCTCGCCCATGGGGGAAAGCTCATACAGCATTTGAACGTCCTCGAGCGTGGGGGCAGCCTCGAACTCAGCAAAATGAAACGTGTGAGTCGCGGGCGAATAACGGGACAGAAGGTCTAGAAGCATGGACTGATCCAACTTCACGGCAGCACCCTTCATAGCACGGATAGCAAAGAAAATGCCGGCTTTATCAAGAGTCTCGGCATGATGATCCAAAACGTGGTCAATCCACTCATCCATATAGTCCAATTTCTGGACGAATGCTTGAGTAGAAATCGCAGTATACGGGAAGTGCCCGTTCTCGATCCCCAATCGGACTACATCCTCGGAACCAACCCACTCGAGCAGGGCTGAGTTAACTGGGCGAGTCAACGTCAGCAATTGCTCAGCTGGGACAGGGTCAGGCATCCTCTTCGCCTTCACCCTCGCATGGTAAAAGTCTTTCCCACCCAGAAAGGGGGCTTTACGCCACAGAGCCTGCGGAAGCTCCGGTATCTCTTCGTCTTCCTTGACGGGTCTGGTTACTCTTGTCTTGGCCATTCCTGCGAAAGGGCAAGAAAAAGGGGGGGAGAAATACCACAGCACACTTCAGTTTGAATTTTGGAATTTGAGATCTATGCAAAACAAAGCAAACAGTTCCGGTGTCAATTTCAGCAATTGGGGAGTTGATATTGTTGAAAGATCAAAACGAAGCGGGTTCAAAGATCAAAAGCCTCTTCACAAATTTCATGGATTTACAGATTCAATGCGATTCAAGGCAAACACTGGTATTTTAAATCAAAAGTAAACGAGGCCAACCTTGTTTCCTCGAAGCTTGCCTGGATATACACAATTGGAGAATACGATTTGCAGTTCTGAACTGGTGATTGATTATCTGGATCTGCTCTCGAAGATCTCCGGGTACCATTCACATAAAGAGAAAGAAGTGATGCTTTGCAATGATGGGATACAAGGTATTTATCCAGAAGAATGAAGGGTTGCGTCCCTTCAGTAGTCGAATCGCAACCGTCACCGTCGTGTCGCGCAATCACAGGACGGGCTGACGTCACGCCTAAAACCCTAAAGGTCAGACGGCACGACTCTAGGGGTTTTAGGTCATAATGACACGCACGGGGGCTGAACCTACCCGTATTTGAATTGGTGCGTGGCGACGACGCGCATGTTGGTTTCCGCGCATGGAAGCCTATACAGCTATGAGCCTTCACGCGCAGAAAGGGGGCTAATGTAGATACTGCTTTATGACATGGCAGATCTAGGCCACGTGGCAAGCATCCAGCACACCATATTGTGCTCCACACACACAGGATCACCAGCCGAGCTGATCCATGTGGGGGCTGCGAGACAGAGCCCTCGCATACCACTGCACGGGACCTGTAGGGACTTTGTGGTTTGGAGGCTAGAGTAAGCCCTGTCGCGTGCGAGCCAAGCCCGCGCGCGACCTTTAGTAACTGTTTTGAGAGATCTATGGCACGAGCTCCCTAGACCCGGTCAATCCGGTCAAACCCGGTCAATCCGGTCAAATCCGGTCAACCTCGTAACGGTTCCGGTACTCGCGCACCACGTGCTCTAACGGTTCCTATATACTCGGACGAACGTGCCGTTATGGTTAAGCTAATTAAGCCGCCATTAATGGGCGCATTAACCACACTACAACGGTCACGTTCTCCAATATATATATATCGTTAACCTTTCCATACAAAGGAGGACACACTGCCATACGCGGAAGCTCTGCCAAACCTCTGTCTCTCTCTCAGACATTGCTACTGACTTGCTCTCTCCCTACACACACCTCTACTCTTCCTGTGCGATCCTTGATCCACTACGTACGGTGTACACGGAGGTCTCCCCGCCGGAATCTCTTGTGCACAAATCGCGCCTTATAGCGCTGCAGACTACCATCAGCGCGAAACACATAGATCGCAGAACATTAGCCCCTGCCGGGCGAGGAACCAGATACCAAGTGTGGTTCGTAACCATAGCTCCAAACTCATCATCCATGGCCGCTTTCCAGTGAGGATCCGACAAGGCTAGGATGGGGGATTTGGGAAGGGGCGAGATGGGGTCTGGTGGCTGGGCCGCTAAAGTGAGACGGGTGACTGGTTTGACTATGCCATGCATGGATCTGGTAGTCATCTAAGGAGAGAGATGGGGAGGAGAAGTGGCCACTGGGCTCGGTGTGGGTGACTCAGGGGGGTCAGGTAACACAGGCACAGACGGTACAGGAGGAGGGCGAGTGGACACAGATCGACGGACGTAGTGCTGAGGAAAAGGTTCCACAAGGGTCCTGGACAGGGAAAGCTGTTTAGGTGCGGGTGGTGATGTGGATGCCCTAGGAGGGGTGGGTGAGGGTGTGTGTGCCACAAGGTTATGAGCACGATGAGTGAAAAGGGGAGACAGAAGACTGTCATCGGGATCAGACGTCCTGTGAACAGAGGGAGACACATACCCAGGAGTGGAGAAAGGAAACACTGTCTCATCAAAGGTGACATGACGGGAAGTGTGAACCCGACCAGTACTCAAGTCTAGACACCTGTACCCACGATAATTAAGAGGGTACCCCAGAAAGACACATCGAACAGAGCGTGGTGCAAGCTTGTAAGGTGAGGTGGCAGAGAGGTTCGGGTAACACAAGCATCAGAACGTGCGGAGATGATCATAGGATGGTGAACGATGGTAGAGGGCAACAGTAGGCATATTGTTGCCAAGGACTTTGGTGGGAAGAACGTTATGAAGGTAGACAGCAGTCAGAAGAGACTCAACCCAGAAAGAGGCTGGAAGGGAGGCCTGAGCTAGGAGGGCACGACTGATGTCATTGATTCGACGAATCATGCGTGCAGCTTTGCCATTTTGAGATTACGTCTGAGGACACGCAAACCGGAAGACATGTCCATGATTAATGGCGTGAGAGTGAAAAGAGCCATT
Source organism: Linanthus parryae (assembly GCA_023055425.1). Lineage (NCBI taxonomy): Eukaryota > Viridiplantae > Streptophyta > Magnoliopsida > Ericales > Polemoniaceae > Linanthus > Linanthus parryae. The sequence continues at coordinate 117,047,892 of JALGPY010000004.1, read as the reverse complement.
ATCGAATTCTCCACCAAGGTCACATTGAAAAGTTTTGATGGGTCGCTCAAATTGAGTTTGTACGAAGGTAGTGAATTGTTTAAATTTTGATATCGCTTCGCTTTTCTGTTTAAGTGGGAAAACCCAGAGAAAATAGGTATAGTCATCTAATAGTAGTAGGTAGTATTTGTAGTGCGATTTGCTTAAGACTAGAGATGTCCATAGATCACTATGAACAATGTCAAATGGACTAGAAGTAGAAGAAGTAGATGGTGGAAAAGGGAAACGCACGTGTTTACTAATTTGACAAGCATGACAAAGAGCTTATGAATTATGCCTACTACAAAAAATGAAATGACTACTACGAAGCGAATCGAAAACTAGACGCCCGGGATGACCAAGGCGGTTGTGCCAAACGGAAGCAGGAAATGCAGCAAAAGAGACATCAGACGACGGTGGTGGGACAGACTGGAATGGATAGAGATCAACCGAACTGTTGCTCCTCTGTAAAAGAGCTCCCGATTGTAGGTCCTTTACAGAAAAACCGAAAGGGTCAAAATCAACGGAAACATTGTTGTCAGTAGTGAATTGACGAACATAAACTAGGTTTTTGATAACGTTTGGGGTGAGTTAGACATTTCTAAGGTGAAGGAAACGGAAGTTGGTGGTAAGGGTGTGATTGCCAGATTCTTTCACTGAAATGCTAGAGCCGTTTCCCACAAGTATGTTAGGAAATGGACAAGATGACGAGAGAGAGGAGAGTATACCTGACTGCGGAGTGAGATGAGCAGATGCGCCGGAATCAAGATACCAAGTCTGATCCGGAACGTCGAGTGTCATGCCAGAGAACTGAGATCCCAAATCAGTAGCAGGCGGGTAGGCGGAAGCGACTGTGAGGCCCTGCTGAGAAGGTCCTGGACCAAGAATACCTGACGTAACTGTAGGCTGAGAGGGTCCTGACTGTGTCCAACCCGGTTTCGGGGGATATGGGCCCTAATGAACAGTCGGGGACGATGGGGTAGGACACCACACCCAGTTGCCGTGAGGAGAGGCAGGCGGTGCAAGATACTGTTGGGAGTATTGCTGAGTCTGATTGTATCCTTTGCAGCTAGACTGACGACGACGCCAACCATTTCCCTGACCAACCTTTGATTGCTTGGTTGGTGTTAATGTTGAAGGAGCCATTTGAAACAAAGACAGAAGCCAAAATCAAGTCAAAAAGGAGCTGAAAATGGGTGACAAGCCAAGCTGAGCCGAGCTACAGCGCTGGGAAGGTTACTGAAAGTAATCTGCACACCAACAAAGACTTTCTCAACTAACCCAGAGAAGCAGTGACGTGCAGTGAATAATTGGTGATGTACTCCACGTGAGATGGTAACCCACTAGCAAATGTAGAGCCCACAAAAGCACTAACAAGTCAGGCGGAGAAGATGAAATGAAATTGACAAGCCGAGTGACAAAAGGGGTAGCAACGCGTGGGTCCGAAGCAATACCGAGGGAGAAAAGGGGCTTATGGTGCGCGTTTGGATATGGAAGGCGAGGAAGAACGTCGTTCGCAGAGAAGATACCACGTTGTTCGCGGAGAAAATACCAAGTATTCTTCGTCACAACGAGCGACTGATGTGAGAAGAACCCTAGGCGAGGAAGCAGAACCCTAGGCGCTGGACGTGAGAGGGAGAACAACACCGACGGACATTGATATCGACGGAGGCAGCGGAAGTGAGACAGATAGAAAGTAGAAACCTAGACGATGGCGGCGGCAGTGCTGAGAAGGAGGCAGTGCGGCGGCAGCGGGGCTAGGGCGGCTCTGATACCATGACAGTAGGAGAAATCTTCCGTAGTCTTTTCATTGAGTATTCACACCTTTAAATAGGTAATTACAACACTAATTATACAAATTAGTCCTCTAGTAATTACAAGACGAGTCCTACAACTATTAGTCTCATGTCTCTCCGACTTAGAAATTCCGCTAAAAAAATCCAAACGTTTGTGAGAAATATGTAAGCTATGAACAAGGAAATATCAGTTTTTTAATGAAGCATGTAGTTGGGGTTCTAATAGATGAACTCGTGGTGACTGTCGAGGGTCACAAAAACAAGCGATGTTCCGATAGAACATAAACTCGCGATCACTGTCCGAGTTGAGGGTCACATGAGTAAGTGTTGTGATGGCCCCCTCGTCTAACAATGACATATTGTTCGTCGTCATTGAAACATTTGAGTTTAGACCTCGACTCATGGTTTCTTACAGAATAAAGGCGATATCAATATGTGTGTGTGTGTGTGTGTGTGTATATATATATATATATTTATATGATTTTTTTACTACAAAATGGAAATGTATACACAGTTCTCTACTCCAGTGTGCATTTGAGTTGAAAACACACACGGATATGATTCGCTCTCTAGTCCTCTGCAAAAATTAGTCTCTACTATAAAGTAATTGAAAATAAGGGGTGTTTCATCCTCCCTCCCCCTTTGGGTGATGACAAGAGTCAATGCAGATACTACGGATGAACAATGAAATGTCATTAGCCAGTAGAGATGGTTTGTAAAGAAGCAAAAACTTTTGTGATGACAATTTGTTGTCTGACTTATGCAGCTATTTACGGCGAAAAATCATTCTTGATTATAGATGATTGGTAGCCAATGAAAAGGATAAAAGAGTTGACCATGATGATGTTTCTCCTAACCGCATTTTGTTGTAAAAAGCAATGTACAGTTCAAAACAAACCAAATCTCACAATAGAAAACGGAGGTGACGAGAAGACGATAAATGTGAATATACATGGAGCTCCCATTCTTCCACCGTTAGGAAAGCTTTAAAAGATCTACTTCACCGATCCTGCTGCTAAACCACTACGTCCACAAACAAATGGCCTAAAGCTTTCGTTTAATGTGGCGCATGACACAACTGGAATCCGCAGTGCTTTACCTTCTATTTAGTAAAACAACACTAATAACACCTCTCCTTTCAACAATCTTACACTCCGAAATACTGAGAATGCCTGAGGGAATGGATATTGTTCAACTTAGTCATCCAACTTGTTGAGGCAGTGGCCATTGAATTACACTTCGCCTTCAGTTTAAAGTGTGTTTTCATCATGTTATGAATTGGTGATCAAAACCCTAGCTTGAATTGGCGAAGCAATGAGCAAAGGAGGAAAAGGAATCGAAGTTGCTGAAGTTGGGTTCTGTAACTAGGTCGTGCGAAGTGCGACCTAGTTCGGATTGGGCAGTTTTTTGGAATTGTTTCCTTGTTTGTTTTGGCAACATTTTGGGCGATGCTTTGAGCACAAGTCAGTAGTCTAGGCCTCTCTATATATGGGTGTATGACTATTCTATTGACAAGTGTGGTTAAGTGTGGTGTGTCTTGGATTATAATTGGCTCTCTCATCAATAAATTGATTTCGTTTGGTCCGTGGATGTAGCTAGCCTAAAACCTAGTGAACCATGTTATGTCGTTGTGTTGTTCTTCATCATCTTCTTCTTTCATCGTCTCTTCTTGATTCCTAACAAGTGATTTCATCGCTTCCGCATCGTTTTCTAACACATCACATTAATCTTTCCGCACCATTTGTAAGATGTGGAAAATGAACAAAGAAAGGTCCCAACAGACAGGCTTCCAGAGTGTCTCAACCAAAAATTACATAACGCTTGGGTTCTTTTTTTTTATGCTTCGGAAAATAAACGACAAGACAAACAAACAAACCTACAGACCTAAACTACATAAAACAGCCAATACCCATGCTATCATTCCTCAGGAGCCCCTTCACAGCTTCTGGAATTTGCACCTGAATTTTCAAATCTTCTTCTTCCTCTAAACCCAGGTTTGCCAGAGCATTTGCAACCTCATTGTTCTCTCTTGGCGTAACTTTCACAGTTCCTTGCATCCTGGAGAGGAGGTAGCATCCATCTCTGATCTGATCCTCCATGCTTGTTGGCCCATTGATCTCTCCATTGAAAATTATAACTGCATCCCAGCAATCACTTTCCACCTCAAGTTGTTGCCAGTTCCTATGGAAAACAATGGTGATCCACCTGTAGATGCTCCAGATTTCAGCTTCAAGGCTAGAATTGGCCTTGATTTTCCCCGTAAACCCAATAATCCAAGACCCATCATTTCTTCTAAAAACCCCTCCAATGCCAGCAATGTTACTGCCTATTCTTAGGCATCCATCCACATTTAGCTTAGCATTCTCTGCATTAGGGGGCAACCACTTAGAATTATTAAACATTAAGTGAAAATCAGAGAGGTTAAGAGATTTAGAAAATGCTCCCTGTATGAGCTTAGTATTTCTGAAGATCTTCCCCACACACACATTGATATCCTCCAACACATTATTGAAAATGAAATTGTTTCTTCTAAGCCATATACTCCACAGAGTAACAGCAAAGAGGATATTGTGGCTAGATCCCTTGTGCAGATCTTTTTTCCTCAAATTCACATACAGCCAAGAATTGAAATTAACATGGTTAGCATTCCTTCTCCATCTGTCATTCCAAATACTGTCCCAAACAGTCAGATTTGGTGCAAAATCTAAACATATGGTCATGAGTTTCAGCTTCCAAACCACACAGACTACATAAGTTAGTGGCACTCATTCCCATAATGTTTCTTCTAGCATTAGTCATGAGCCTTCTATGTTTGGTAAGCCACAAAAAATGACAAATTTTGTTTGGAATTTTCAGCTTCCAAATGTTAATCCAAGCACCATCAGTGTTGGAGGGGCTGCTATGGGATAATTGAGATTCACTAATAGCCTTATAAGCAGCACTGACCGTAAAAGAGTCCTTCAAAGAGCCTTTCCAGAAAGGTTTATCAACACTTTCCAAATTAGGCAAGGGGACAGCATAAATGCTGTTTGCAATAAAAGGAGGAAGGGGGACAGGACAAGAGCTGATGTCCCAACCACCATCCTTAATGATGCTAGCTACCTTAAACTTTGTGTTATGAACATTAATAAGGTTACCAATGGTGTCCTCACCACACCACCAGTCATCCAAAAGAGAGGTCTTGGTGCCATTACCAATTTTCCAAAGCAAATTCTTGCTAATAAACCCTTTGGTTTTTGTGATACCTCTCCAAATCACAGAGGCACCACAATTTTTAGAAGAGGAATTAATATTTTTTCCTATGAGGTACTTTCTTCTAAGAACAACAGACCACAAACTTTTATTTCCATTGGTAACATTCCAGCTAAGCTTAGAAAGGAGGGCCAAATTCATAGTATGGGTTTTTTTCAAGCCAAGGCCCCCAACTTCTTTGGGGAGGCAGAGGGTGTCCCATTTCACAAGATGAGTCTTCTTATTATCAATAACATCACCCCAAATGAAATTTCTACACACTTTGTCAATATCATTGCAAGTACTGATAGGAAGAGGCAACACCTACATGGCATAAGAAGGCATGGCAGCAAGCACATTCTTAGCCATAGTCACTCTGCCTCCAAAACTCAAATTTTTACTTTTCCAACCTGCAAGCTTTTTTTGCAGATTAGTGATGATATCAATATTGCTATTCCTATCAAACTTGTCATGAATCAAATTGATCCCAAGATATCTACCCAAAGAGGTCGCAGCTTCAATGCCAAGATTGCAGACAATATTGTTCATAGAGCCTCTAGGGGTATTTTTGAAAAAGAAAATTTTTTATTTGTTAAAATTAACTTTAAGGCCAGAAATTTTCTCAAAATCATCTAAAACCTCTTTCATGGTAGTGCTAGTAGTATCATCACACCTCCCAAACAACATGAGATCATCAGCATAAAAAATGTGAGACAAGGAAGGACCATTGTTGGAAGTTTTGATTCCTATCCAATTTTTTTCAGCAACCTGATGTTCAATCATAAGAGACAATCTTTCCATACAAAGAACAAAAATACAAGGAGACAGAGGGTCTCCCTGTCTAAGGCCTCTAGAAGTCCTAAAACTAGGGAGAGGTTGGCCATTCCATAAACCAGCTGTATTAACAGAGCTAACACAACACATAATAAGCTTAACAAGACTGGAAGGGAAGCCAAACCAACACAAAGTTTCCTGAACAAAATCCCAAGAGATCCTGTCATAGGCTTTTTCAAGGTCAATTTTTACAACCATACCACCAAACTTATTTTTCCTTTTCTTCAAAGTGTGAATGACTTCTTGAGTGATAATAATATTATCTTTTGTAGCTCTACCAGGAAGGAAACTACTTTGAAAAGGGCCAATAACGTTTTGAAGAACTGGCCTGATTCTAGCAACAATGACTTTAGCCAGAGCTTTATAGTTAGTGTTGCAGAGGCTAATGGGCCTAAAATCAGTGATCTTTTCAGGGGAGTCTTTCTTAGGGATAATGCAAATCAAGGTCTCATTAAGGCAAGTAGGGAAGCTAGAATTCACAAAACAGTTATTCATGAATTTGAACACATCATTGCAAACAACATTCCAATACTTTTTGTAAAATATAGGTTGCAGCCCATCTTTACCAGGGGCTTTGAAAGAGTTCATGGTCCAAAAAGAATCTTTAACCTCTTTCAGAGTAAGATCAGAAGTGAGGAACTCAAGATCACTAACATCCACTAAAGGATGTGAAATGTTGCTCCAATCAAGACAGATGTTCTGGACAGAATCAACCTCAGCAGAAAACAGTTGTTGAAAGTAAGAAAGAACATGAGAAGCAAGATCCTTGGGCTCACTGATCCAAACATTCAAATCATTTTTCAGCAGACAGATATGTTTCCTTCTGTTTTTAACAACAGCAGCAAGATGGAAGAACTTGGTGTTTCTATCACCATTACAAATCCAATTTTCTCTGGATTTTTGAAACCAAATAAGTTCCTCTTGTTGCAAAATAACATTGTATTTCTTAATAAGCTGAAGCTCCAGCAGCCATAAACTATGTGAATAATTAAGACTCTGGGCCTTTTGAATTCCTTCTAATCTACCTAAAATCCATCTTTTATTTTTAAAAATGTTCCCAAAATTAGCTTTTGTCCAATTTGCAATTGCATTAGTAGTAAACTCAGTTTTTGCAAGAAGGGACAAACAATCACCTTTAGGCCAGGCCTCTGCCACAAAAGAATTAAATTCAGGGGAGGTGGTCCATGAAGCTTCAAATTTAAAAACTTTAGGAGACTGAGGTAAAGAAACCATACCATCCACCTGGATCAAGATTGGGGCATGGTCTGAATACGTTCTGGGGAGGTTTCTGACAACAGCTCTAGGGTGCAACAACCTCCAATTGTCATTGCAAAGAGCCCTATCCAGCCTTTCCATCGTATTAGCCAAACCTTGCCTCCCATTAGTCCAAGTCAGCTTTGGTCCATTGCACCCCAAATCCATAAGCTTGCACCTATTAATGTTATCGTTGAATCTTTTGATTTTTCTTGTGTTATTGGTGGAGTTGAAACTTCTCTTGTCATGGACACTAGATATATCATTCAGGTCTCCAGCAACCATCCAGGGATCATCAGAATCACCCATCTGTTCAGCCAAGTCGTCCCACAATTGATTTCGCGTGGTAGGATTAGGGCTGCAATAGACTGCTGAAAAAACCCAATCAGCAAACTTCTCTCTTTTGACCACAGCATGGATAGCTTGGTTGCTGATGCTAATGGTAGAAACAGTGACCTCCACCGGTTTCCAAACCACCCAGATTCCCCCTTTCATGCCTACCGGATCCGAATAAGAAAGCCCTGTGAAATTTTGGTTGTTAAAGAAATCACCCATAGAAGATATGGGGACTTTTGGCTCAATGATCACAGCAATCTGAAACTTGTGATTCCTTTCTAGTTCAATAAACGTACTCTTGAAAGTGCTATTGCCGGCACCGCGGACATTCCAGGTAAGAATGTTTAACGACATAAAAAGACAATCAGCGATAAAAGGGGAAACCTCAACATTCGTTTCCATCATTCTCACCCTGGTCTGTTCTTCCTTCACTGACCGAATCCCTTCCAAGCTGATCTTGTGATACCTGACCTCCTTGTCCATCAGATCCGGCTTCACCTTCAATCTCCCTTCTTTCTTCCACCATATCATTCCGATCAGATGCATGATGTTGGCTTCTGCATCGATCTCAACTGCTTCCTCTTTTACTTCTAGAATTTTTTGACTTGCTTCCATCATCTCCATAGTCCTGAGGGGGGACGGTGATGTGATGCAACAGCCCGTGGATTCCCAAGCCTTCCGTTCCGGACCGGAAAGCCCGGGAGGGGCCGATGCTAAGAGTGACGGCGGAAATCAACAGCACAACATCCCAAAAGTATTTATTTATTAAACGATATTAAACATCGCAAAGTCTCTAGATGTTACAAAAGTGATTCCAAAAGCTATACATTATTCTTAACTAACCAAAACTAGATTCTATTCCAGGTGAAATCCAACTACGTGAGTCTCGTTCCCCAGCTACACCAGTCTTCAGCTCCTAAACCTGCGGTGGGAAGGAAAACAGGAACCGCAGTTTCAAAGTCAGCATTGAAATACTGAGTAAGTGACACCCAAGCTCGTAAATCAGAAGACGAAGCATTATTTTATTTTCACAATAAATCTAAAGAGGAAATAAATCACAAAAAAATGTAATCTTGCATGTGAGCTCAACCGGCCCCAGATCTACAGTGAGCTTTACACCTTCCCAAGGGTTCTGCTCTATAGTCTCCATCATCTCAGACCTCGGTTGCTGCGTTCGATTGTAAGTCTCAGCTCATACAATTGTCTACGACAGAACGCTTGGGTTCAATCGCAGTATAACCTCACAGTTTTTCAATTTGCAACAGTCTACGACAGAACTCATTAGTCATAACTCATACAATTGTATTACAGGGTGGCTAACCATGAATTCTGTAAAGTACTATTGTTTCACATTTCCACCAGTGTCTGTGAAAGTTTAAAGCAACTTAACCTCCTACTATGTCTTTCTTCATTGTAATTAATCCATTCCCTATTTATGGGTATTTGGTTCATCAATCAAATCCTATTGTATATCTTCTATATTTACCGCCGCGAAATGAAAAGACGACGAGAGATGATGATGTTACACCGACATCTGATCCATAGGAGTAGGACTCCTAGAGGGAACTGAGGTAATCCTTGATGTGGGATGATATAGGATTGCCAGAAGATGAATCTTCGAGTTTTTGAAACATGATCCCGTCCAATTCTAGCTTGAACTCCCTCTGAGAACGCCAAGTCTTGGAGCAATCCTTTCAGCGTCAAGTCTACTCCAACCAGTGTACTGCCGATGCCATCTAAGAGCTCGGGTAACGTTGGGGATGGTCTAGCTAGCTCAACAAGGGGGACCTGAGAATATTACAATGGAGAAAGATCATCAACTGGAGAAGCTAAATAAAACGTCTAATAGCTTTTCACGGCACACCCTATGCGAGAATAAACTTGATCCAGTCACCAGTATCCATGCACTCCAAACTATGAGGTAGCATTCTTCTGAACCACCCAGATAGTAAATAAAGTAAATACATGTCACTGATGGTAGCTAAAGAAACACAAAATGAGTCCTCAATGACAATCTTTTGGGGGAGTCACGGGTCATTTGTCAATTTGCTCCAGCAGAACCTTTTGATCATCATCTCCAGTTTGTAGCAAACACCCCATTTTATCATAGCTATGTAACATTAAGATCAATTTTCCTAAAAAAAACATTAAGATCAATGTAATAAATACAATGCCCTAACCGGAATCAAGAATTGAGTCATATCCCTAAAAATTCATGATATATAGTGATTTTATTTTATAACTTCTGCAGCGTTTAATTTTGCCTCGCCTGGTTCGATTTTCTGGCTCTGCCACTAGTGTTACTAAGTCTTCCCGGGAAAAGAAACTATGTTGATAATGTTATTGACACATAAATTAGTCTATCATGATTATTATCACAAGCCTTAAATGAACAAACGTAATCTGAAATTCATGACTCTAAGAAAGTTTGTTTCTTTGTGTGTTGTGACTAACGCTGAGTAACGACTATTAGTAGACACTCTTACCAATCACACAATGTAGTCCAATTAAGCTATATCATCAACTAGTTTATTTTTGGTAAGGGCTTAAGCTCTCGGGATTCTATATTACTCGTGTCTTAATGTGGGGGAGATTGGAAGAAATCAAATAATATTAGCAAAATGCAATTTGTGTTGTGGAAAGGACTCATTGTTGTAATGATTTTGTGATGCTCCAAGTATCTCATCTCTCTCTGACATAAAACTTCTGCTTTCGAACCAAACGTTGGTGCAAAATAGGCATGCTTGGGTGTTTCTTAAACAAATAGGAGTGTATTGGAGAAAACCCAGTCCACCTCCTACATTAATCTATCCTCCATTCAACCACCAGACAGATACATCCATCAACTTCAGTTTTTAGTAATGTCCAAAGGCATGACCATTACTACGCTAGTATCAGTTACTCCATAGTAGTACTACGATGGCAATAAACATATTGATGTTATAAACATGTTTGATTTTCCATAACTTGGAAGGCCTCTCGCAACTGCTCACCAAGACCATTTCGTGTTGCTATCCAAAGTAGATGGGTGAGCTGACATGCTCTAATTTCCTGCTCGTCAGAATGTTATGGTGTTATTGAAAACCACTGGGTGATTTGAAATGCGCTAATTTTGTGCTCGTCAGAAGTAGTGCGCGAGTTGAAATACCGTAATTTAGAACCAGAAGTATTTGTCTTTCACTTGAAGCCGCAAAATAGTCTACACTTTTATCGTACTCTTGTACACGTACATCGAAAGTTTGACCATATTCCTGCAAGAGACCAATATTTATTTTATTTTATTTTTTTGAAAATTGGAGACCGATATTCTTACTAGAGCATAATGGAATTGTGCATCAAGAAAGCTTGGTAAAATTAAGAAGACGTTGTCAAATTCAAATTCTTTGTGACATTCATGACCTATGCTCCTAGAGGTAAGAGTTGTTAAAATTAGTCCGTTAACAAATATGAGTTATGCCAATATTATTGGTTATCACTCATGTACGTATATACAAAGAAATTACATTTATTTAACAATTATCCGTAGCAAAGAAAAGCTTTGCATAGACAATAGCCATCTGATAGGCTTTGCAGGAAATATCATTCATAGATCTAGATGATGATGGTAGCCGAAGAGAATATCTCAGCGACAGTCTTGTGATAAAAGTGAATCTGTGTGGAGCTCCACCACTGGGAAATTAGCTTTCCTTCAATGGTAGCATGTCGTACTATGTAGAGTTGTAGACTATGAAAAGATCTAACACACCGATCCTGCTAAACTACCATGTGCACAAATAAGTGACCTAGTTTGGAATCCTAGAGCATACTTGGTTGCGGGAGATTATTAAGATCTGACAAAAAATTTAATCTTTCTGTACAATTGGTAAGATGTGGAAATTAAACAATGAGAGATCGCAACTAATCTTTTCTGTACAATTTTTGAGATGAAATTAAACAATGAGAGATCACAACAGACAGGCTCAGGGAGTGTCTCAGCCAAAAATCAACTAAGACTTGCGTTCAAGACACCACATCTCTGTACACAAATACTCTTTTAAGCAACACACCAGTAGAGAATCATGATTTAACCTCAGTTTTTCAATTTGCAAGAGTCTATGACACAACTCATCAGTCATAAGAGACTATCACGGGCTGGCCAACCATGATTTCTGCATAGCAGTATAGTTTCACAACTCCACTAGTTGAACAGATCGTGGATGTTGCATTGACAGTGTCTGTAAGAGCATAAAGCAATCTCAACCTATTACTTTCTTCACTGTAGTTTAACCATTCCCTATTGCTGGGATAATGGGTTCATCAATCAAATCCTATTGTATAGCTTTTATATTTACCGCCGCGAAACGAAAATGCGACGAGAGATGATGTTACACCGACATCTGAGAGCCTTAGAGGACTGCTAGAGGGAACTTAGGTAATCCTTGATGAGGGATGATATAGGATTGCCAGACGATGAATCTTCGAGTTTTTGAAACATGATCCCGTCCATTCTGGCTTGAACTCCCTCTGAAAATGCCAAGTCTTGGAGCAATCCTTTCAGGGTCAAGTCTACTCCAACCAGAGTACTGCCGATGCCACTTAAGAGCTCGGGTAACGTTGGGGATGGTCTAGCTAGCTCAACAAGAGTGACCTGAGAATATTACGATGGAGAAAGAAGATCAACTGAAGAAGTTAAGTATAATGTCTAATAGATTTTCACGACACACCCTATGCGAGAATAAACTTGATCCAGTCAACAGTATTCATGATCTCCAAATAATGAGGTAGCCTACTTCTGAACTACCCAAATAGCAAAAATGTAAATCCATGTCACTGATGGTAGCTAAATAAACACGAAATGAGTCCATCAACGACATTCCTTTGGGGGAGTCCATCAATGACATGTTTATTATTCCAAAACTACAGTTCAGATTTATGATGACGAATAGAAAGTGTACTTTAATTTATACCTACTGAAAATGAACTGCTACATAAACATAAACAATATGAGTAGGTACTAACCTGTTTATCTTGAGGGATGTTAGCCTTCTGTTTAGCTATGGCAACAGCCCGAGAAAGTCCCCCAATAGCGTCTACCAATCCTCTTTCGGCTGCATCTTTACCTGTCCAAACTCTCCCCTGAGCCACCTCCTCCATTTTATCTACCTGAAATGAGACGCCTGCACAGTGAGTGACACGAAGAGTTGTTTGCTACCTAAATACACATAATGAACTACCATACACTCATTGATCTGGAAAATGCCGCTTTGTCTCGAAACTGCCGATATGCATTTTGAGCAGACTTGGCAAATTGTTCTGCTTCATCTGGTCTACAACATAGTTCATGTTACTCATTAGGACCCAAAAACAAAACAACAGACAGGGACAGTTGGTTAGAGCAAACACTCCATCAGAGGATGTTGCACCACGAATCAGATTGCTAGGAAAGTTGGAATTGTTCCACGTAGTACTGACAGAGAGGACTTTCACCTGAATGGTCGCTGTTCAGCTGCTGTGAGCTCAGCATATTGTCCTCTTGATATAATTTCTTTATTGAATCCTATTCTTTCGTACAGTTTTCCCAGATTGAACTTTCCTGTAAACAAATATAGATTGGATATAATTATAGGAAGAACTCAGTAGGCTTCCCCTCAGATCCATATGAAATAGGGCCCTTAAGAATCCATTTTCTCGCAAAGACCACATAAACTGCACAATTTTGATGAAATTTCTTTAATGTGAGCTTGATTCCAAAGGCTTACATGTATCAATCTTTGGGCAGTGGTGAAGATGTGACAGATAGATACAGTTATAGAAACGAATGTAATGCAGGTCGTACTACACAGTTCGATACAGGTGATACATGCAAGTAAAGTTTTGGGATCAAAGTTGAGATGAGCATCAGCAAAGGACATGAGAGCATCTTTATATAGATGTAAATTTGGACCACAATGGAAAATATATACAACATTCAATACTGTATGGTGGAGAAAACAAATGTTACAATTTGTCAAAATTTGGAAATTATCCGAAAGTTTTTAACAATTTTGTATCCACATTTCCTCATATAGCCCAACACATGCGTTGTTGTCGCAGCACCGTTCAGAACAATGATGATTTATCTCTTTCTTTGTTTATCAGAGAGCTTTAATTTGAGAATTAAGGGAACAATGTCAGGGAGAAGCACTAGATAAAAGTGATTCCTCAAGCGCAAAGAGGATTACAACTACGAGAGAACGTCATAACATCTTAAATTCAGTGTCTCACAGCAATCACCCCACTTGCATAGTACCGGAGAAATTGCAGGTTCTTACATAAATGGTGAATGAATGAGTTAACTTTCTATGATCTCAACATTAAAATCTACTTTCTTAATGTTATTGCCTCACCTGTAACAACCCCAATTGATCCTGTTAATGTAAGATTCTCAGCAACTATGGCCCCAGCTGCCATTGCCATATAATATCCTCCACTAGCTGCTACATCAGCCATTGACGCAATAACAGGTTTTGAGGCAGCAAGAAGTTTGATTTCTCTCCACATCCTGTTCAAAATAAAAATAATGTATAACCAATCTCAACTAAATAATCTTCCAGGAACCCCTCAGCATTTTTCCAAATATCAGAAGTTAACCTCAATAATACACATGTAAATCCAGGAATGGAAGAACATGTCAATAAAACAAATATAAGGGTTAAACATATCAAGTATTTTAATAAAAAGAACTTGGTTTCCTGTTAATCTTAAGGAATTAATGTTCTTCTAGACCTTCTACTGTCTACAATTTTACATTGCATGTAAAATTCTGACGACAATCCTCAGTGTAAGGAGGTAGTAACTCTGCACCTCAGAATTCTAATAACGACGCCAAGAAAGTCGGTGGAACAAGATCCCTCTGATTCTAAAGATCTCTAAGGTGTGCACTCAGTCTACTGTCCAAGTTAGAGAAGGTTGTTGCTGGGAAATGATCAAGATAGTCGTCCCACTCACTAATGCTGGGAAATGATCAGCCTTAGAAAATGAAAATTTCGGCAAATTGAAATGAAGGCAACCTCTGTTGGTTTTGTAACCATCAACAAATGACAGCACACTCGTCCAAAAACCTGCTTCGCTTCAAATTATGGGACAGTAATGGGAGCTAACCTTTCATAGCCTTACACTTACGGTCAAATAAAGCTTCCTCTAGCAACTCTTCCGGGATTCAGAGTTTCAGGTTTTCTCATCTAGCTGTCTCGAGTGGGCCATTGCAGTTTACTAACGGATACTTGGACCCAACCCTACCTACAAACCGCTTGCCAGGAGACAAATATGTATACTTAGGAGTTATTTTCAAATTAGGGCAGAGATCTACAGAGGATAACAGCACATGACGGATGTAAGGCCAATGGTAAATGCGAGAGTGATTTTCTTATGGATATAAAAGATCATGCTAAACAACAGATTTAAAAAAGACATTCCTAGCATCGCACATAGTAATAACAAACGAGTAACTCTCTGAGAGAATTGATAACAAAAAAGTCAGAAAAAAAAATTTAAGAAAATAACAGTGTGATGCTTACAAATCAGAAGCAAGAGCATCGCCTCCCGGGCTATCAATTCGGATAATGACGGCCTTGTACTTTTTTGATTCTGCAAAGAAGACATAACAAGAGTTGATCAGCAATTGGAAGTGAATTAATCTGAGATGAGGGTTGAGTACATATCAGGCCAGATGTTCAAGCATGAAAATTGTAAAAACACACTGCCTCCCTACAAGAATTTTTTCATCAATAGTGAAACTGTGTGCATCACAGGCACATTCCAGGAAATATGGGCACACATACCAGATTTTCACACCAATAGTCATGGTTATGCACTGATTCAGGCCAAATATGGATCGGATAAAAAAAATAAAATAAAATAAAATAAATAAAAATAAAAATAAAAATAAAAATAAAAATGTAGGCCCCAGGGAATCTGGAATTTTTCCTGACAAACCTCTATCATGACTATTTTTCCTGACAAACATCACAAACGGAACTTAAGAAGACCTAACTGGCCTAAAATCAGAGGTTTCTACAATCAAGAAACTTATCACCTAAGAACCAATTAAAATCGGCCCCATTCCTTCTAAAAACTAAAAGACACTACAGAACAAAGTTTAAACCCAAGAGACGAAAACCAATACAGGAAATATTCCTTTGCCTAGCCTTAAGAAATCAGTAATCCGGGGTCATATTTTCTCTAAAACAACTAGATAGGGGATAAATCATTGAATCTCTAACAGATTTAAATCAAGTTACATTGGGATACAAGGGAATTATAATGCATAAAGTTAAATCCTTAAATACATGTCTCACAAATCTCGTAGCGCGCCATTCTTGGAAGAGAAAAATTATACCACTAGATTTGTGTGACATGTGATTTACACAGCCCTTGTGTCATCATTCAACAAACAGAAGGTGTACCAAATAGGAAATCAGTCTCTAAATAACTTCTTGCACAGGATGTGACACATAGGTAATATAATTCTGGTGACTGAGCACCCCTTTTCTTAGAGTCCGGAGCCTCAGAGTAAACGGATACAGAACACCGCTCAAAATTTCATGTGGTTCATATGATAGCTGAAACGATAAAACTACAGACCCTTGAATGGAAGAGTGCCCTCATAATATTCATGCAAATATTACACTGTCTCGAGCACATAGACACTACAACTTGTAAAACTTAAGCAAAAGAAGGGCTGCTTACTCCATGTGAGAAGCACAATTTTGTAAAACTGTAACTTCTAAGCAATAAGTGGCAAATCGTGCTAGATATTGCACTTCAAAATTTTCTTCACATTAATGGTATGAATTCGAAAGCTTAACATACCTCTTACAGTACGGATCTTTTCAATGAATTGCTCGCTAGTAATACCCAAACCAGTACTGAATGCACCCCTTACACGACTAATGCTGCCTGAGGCTCTGATAACAGCTATTTGATCTTTACCACCAGATAAACCAAGAGTGCTATTCTTAACTTTAGAGTATTTCCTGTAGTCAAGTGATCAATATTATTGTAAATAGAGAGCTCAAATCAATCGCAATCATCATCCACTCCAGGATGAACATCGTTTATCACGAGTAAGAGAATACTGACAATAGTCTACAGGAAATCCCAACTTTTTATAGCTACATAGAGTTAAAATCAAAAGATCGAGGAAAAATAAAGGAACTTTATAATTAGTTGGGTAGTTTTAATTAACAAGGAAAAAATAATTAGAAGTGGCAATTGCAGAGTATCATTAGCTAATATGGCAGAAACTTGAAATCGAGCATTGTAATTTACATTTATATACCATCAGATTTAATTGAAACTTTATTGCTTCTCTGATTGCTCAATTTCAGGGTACCTCTTGCATAGCTACTGTCAACTTTACTAGGAGGTACTTCGCTCGCTCTTAAGAAATCACACACACACAGTCGACGTTTATCATTGTTAAATGATGGAATTCCATGCCAACCACATGAACATGATATTCTCCATGAGTGATTCACCACCGTCTCCAGCAAATATTGTATCTATTTCATACTCTGAAGTAATTCAAAGGTAAGCACAGGGGAGAAAGAATTTCGACTACAGAGCAATCCCATGATTCGTGTGAGTATAGAAACACTCAGGGAGTTCGTATCATCACCTAAACTAAAGAGATCCATTCCAACCACATGAAGATGGTGTTCTCCAGGAGCAATACACCACCATCTCGTGCAAATATTATCTCTTTCATGCTCCGAATTAATACAAAGGAAAGCACCATTTTCTAGCTTCAAGATCCATGTGAGTACAGGACAACTCGGGTTATCATCACCCAAACTAAACAGAGGCTAGAGTGAAGAGAAAATAAAGCCACTGGTTAGAGATGGACATAGAGGAATGGATACATTTGGAACTAGATGTTTTGCACAATGAATTAATGGAAGCGTATACGGAATTCTCCTATCAATTGTCAAAGTTGAGAAGCAATTGTTACATAAAAAAGAATCAGATGAGCCAGGGCTTCTTTTGACAAGAGAAGGAAGATCAAGAAAGAATAGACTAAGGGAAAGGAGATGCATAATCTTAATATTGGAGAGTGATAGGAGGAAAAGTAAGTCGAAAAATTCCCTCCTTTAATATTTAGTTTATTTTTTCTGCCTCATTACCACTTTTTTGCCTTTATTATAATAATCCCAAAAATAAAAAGCGAACTCGTACAGATACATAGTACAAAATTAAACACTCGACTAAACCTAGAGATACAGAAAAATACCCACGAAAAGGTAAAGGTGATAAATTGCAACCATAAATGCCAAATTGAATATAGACTGCGCTGAGGTGGGGGAGAAAGAATAGGGTGATTACTTGTAATCAACAGTTGGAAGTTTTTTATCCTCCTGGATTCCTAGTCTCTCTTTCAGCATGGACATTACCTGTAAATGGAACATGTAACTGTGAAGTAACATGGAAATGACTAGGTTTCTCATAGATGATGATCAGGATCATAACATGTGAAGCTAAACAGCAACCACTTCTACAAGTTGCTAAACATCACTTAAGAAGGATGCTTGAACAAGACTATTGGGACACGCTACTGTGAAATAGAGCTTCTTCATCACCGAGAAATATGTGATTCTGAAATTTTTAGGATAGCCACTGGTCAAGATCATGTGCAAACTCACCGCAGATGACATAAATAACTGTAACTTCATGCAGACCAACATTTTGCTAACACGATCTTCCACAGATTACTTCTCCTCAGATGGCAAAAGTCCAAAACCAAAATGAATTATATGGTAGTAGTCATTATCACGTAGGCTGCAAGACAATGAAGTATTTGACCGCCTATTAACTTCCCACATAGCAACCAACTAAGGGAGGCAGGAGAACTTATAGTTATCTTCAGAAATACAGGTTCTTTATTCAAAGGCGATAACCTTTTAAGAACCAGTAACCCGCTAAACTAGGCTGAGCAATTGTCAAACTTTATCCCATTAAAATTCAAACCATAAAAAGAAATCGACAAACCTATGCAACTTTATTTGGCTAAGCTTGAAACCCATACCTCATCATCATACTTTATATTTGTAATCCAACCATCTTCTTTCAGTCTTTCCACTTGGTAAACTCCTTCATTAATAAAGCTTTCAATGTCTTCTCTTTTCTTTCCTGTAAACATTTGAAGAATCATGCCATTAAGCTTTGACGATTCAGGATCACCCAGTAACCACCAAAATAAACAAGCACCTTTGGTGAGAGAGATTTTATCCAGCCAATTCCCGTAAATATTGTCAAGCAAAGTAGTCAGCATCTCACAATTTTCTTCTGACATATTTTTGCGGGTGAGTTGATCTCCAGCACTTTTATACTTCCCAATTCTTTGCACTTGAGGTTCAATTCCTGCTTTCTCAAGAACACCTGCAAAACAATTTTTGATGCCACGCCACTGCAGTTAAAAGAAAACCATGAGCCACAATACAATACAGTATGGACAACTTTACTATTGAGATGTCAGAAAGTAGAAATATTGAATACATAAATGCACTGTACGCAAGCACACACAGACACCCAGAAAGTGTGTTTCCAGAAATCCAGAACAAAAAAAAAGGCAGAGACATAGAAAAATTCATGGTATGGTCTACTTTTTATGTATCTTATATGCTAACATTTACTTTAATAACACTTGAAAATGCCTAAGAACGCTCGTTTACATCAGAGGATATCCCAAATGTGTCATCCTACCATGTTATTCACAAAATGGGATAAGTAAATCATCTACAGTTAACACTGTAAATCATATAAGAATCAGGACATGCTTGAAGGAGTTGAGTCTAACCAAAGAACATGTGAATGCTTCAAGTGTCCAATTCAAGAAAATTTAGAAAATGACAGGGCACAGCGAGGGTGTGTGCAACACAAGTTGGGGAATGTCCGCAGAGTGTTCGTTCCAGACTTCAAGCTGAGTGCCTTAAACATACTTAGCGCCTTCCTCGAAGGTGTCACTGCTTCATACAACATACAGTCTCAGTAGGAATCTCAATCAAAAGAGGTGAAGATAAGTTACAAAGGCTAAGAGACCTTTAATTCAACTTCACCCTTTATTTTCGAATTTCCATAGCAGTTAAAGCATACCCAAACTAATTACAGCGTTAATATGAGTTATGCATCCATGTACTTATGATAGTGACCCTTGCTATGCGTTCGAATCAAGCCAACTCCTGAGTGGTAACACGGGCATCCCCAACATTCTCTCTGTAGTTTATTGAGCCATAAAACAATATGAAGACCTAGAAAGGTCAAGAATCAGCTCTGTCACCCAAGACAATGGGCTACAACTCTAGTGATGCAACACATCCGGCATCCCAGCTTCAGCACAAAACACCAAAACCAGCTCTACATTCCAACTATCAACCTCTAAAGACCTTATCGCCAAAAATAATCTACATCAGTTTACTTCAGCTCAAGATTAGTTGACAAGTATCCTACCCGATGGTTTACATTTTGAGAATCACATTAATTTTGGGACTCTTTCAAGATAGGTGGGGTGGGGGGGGGGGGGGGGGGGGGGGGGTTGTTCATTCATGTTTAGTCTCTTCCTCGAACCAATCTCTTCAAGCTGTGAAAGCAATTGCACTTAGCTATGATTTCACTGATGTAACAAATATTTAGAAATACGAGAACTTTAGTTGATTTCCGGGGGGGGGGGGGGGGGGGGGGGGGGGGGGAATCGTAAGGGGACTTTCTTTGAGCAGGTTTACATTAGAGGATTCCAGAGTCAGCTCTGTAATAACATCTTGAGGCAGGGCTGGCCCAACCTCTAGGCAGGTATGTCACTGCCTCAGACCCTGCCAAGAGAAGACCCCCAGTTGGTGTGAAGTTTATTGTTCTTTTCATCTATTACTTGTTTCAAACGATTCAGTTTATAGACTTCTACTATAAAAGTTTCAAAATTTAGTGTACTGTATACATCTATAGGTGGCCGCTACATGTTTCTTTTATACTAAGAATCACGTTATTGCTCAATCTCTAATTTATTCTGAATTTTTACAATCCCTAATTTGAATAAATTTTCATATGAACATTCTCTAATCGTCCCATTTTCGGTATAAATTCATTCATTTCATGATTCTACTCATCGTGAAGGCCAAGTTCTTAAACTTTTTTATCTTTTCATTCGCATAATGTCTCACCTCGGTCTAGAATTTTTATCGGTAAAAACATTCCAACTCAAATTTTAATGTATGGAATTTTCGAAATTCATGTATCTTTTTTTTTCGATCATTCGGAAATAAAAATTCATGTATCTATTGTTGGAAGATTGGCTATGCCCAGAATCAGAAAGAAGAAGTTCGCTAACAACAAAACTTATCATGCTCTTGCTGTTATCTGTATTCTTGCATGACAAGAAATCCCAACTGGCAACTAGACAAGTCTCTGCCTGAGAATACTCAACCATGTAAAATGGTACAGAAAGTGTATATTTCAGACTAAAGTCATATATATGAAGTAAATATTTCTAATACTATTGAAATTGTGGCTATATACATATAGAAGGGCCCACCTTAAAATATTTACCTAAATACACCATAGATCTCATGTTTCCATTTCATTCAGGAATCAGGACCAAGGGCCTCAGCCACATTGACCTGCATAAAGTCGGATAATTCAGAGGTATTTGAATGCCAACCACTGGACCAATTCAGGCAGCCGGTCCAACAAACCGCCAGAAAATTGTTGGGTTGGGTGGCATCCTAAAAGTGACATGTCTTGTTGACGGCCTTGGCAATCAGGCGCCACCGGTGACAAAAATTGGAACAAACCAGTAATCCTAGTAGGAGAGCACTGTTGAACACAAATAGACTTCTGGGTGTCTCCACTCTCCAAGACTCCAAGCACTTAAAAAAGTTTCTTCCAAGACATGACCAAGCTATTTGCACTTTATTTCTTTCTCACCTGAGCTGGTTGTAGCTATCTCATGTCCATGGTTGTGAAGACTCAAGATATGGTCAAGTACTGACCATTAGTCCCTGTTCTGTCTATCAAGGGCTCCAAGCTTAGCATCCTTGGCTACTCTAGTAAGCTTTGTGATATCTGTACAAGCGCAATGTTGTTGAATGCAGCTACAAATCCAAGCGACATATCGTCCGACGATAAACAAGAGAAGGAATCTAATTGACCACTGTAGATACTGCTTTATGACATGGCAGATCTAGGCCACGTGGCAACCATCCAGCACACCATATTGTGCTCCATACACACTGGATCACCAGCCGAGCTGATCCATGTGGGGGCTGCGAGACAGAGCCCTCGCATACCACTGCACGGGACTTGTAGGGATTTGTGGTTTGGAGGCTAGAGTAAGCCCTGTCGCGTGCGAGCCAAGCCCGCGCGCGACCTTTAGTAACTGTTTTGAGAGATCTATGGCACGAGCTCCCTAGACCCGGTCAATCCGGTCAAACCCGGTCAACCTCGTAACGGTTCCGGTACTTGCGCACCACGTGCTCTAACGGTTCCTATATACTCGGACGAACGTGCCGTTATGGTTAAGCTAATTAAGCCGCCATCAATGGGCGCATTAACCACACTACAACGGTCACGTTCTCCAGTATATATATATCGTTAACCTTTCCATACAAAGGAGAACAACACTGCCATACGCGGAAGCTCTGCCAAACCTCTGTCTCTCTCTCAGACATTGCTACTGACTTACTCTCTCCCTACACACACCCCTACTCTTCCTGTGCGATCCCCGATCCACTACGTACGGTGTACACGGAGGTCTCCCTGCCGGAATCTCTTGTGCACATTTTGGTGAACCCGACGTGAATCTTACCAACAAAAGCAACCATGTCTCAGGAGGATGATGTCAGCAACCGGTCGCCTTCCACCGAAACTCCCTCGGGAGACGAAGCCCGCCGTACTCCGACGACTCCCGGCGAGGCACCAACTTTGGAGTCTTTGGATGCCACTGTCCAAAGTCAAGCAAAAGCTCTCAAGTCTCAATCTGCGCAATTGGAGCGGATCTTGGCCGTTCTGGGCACCCTTGCGCCAAATCCTCCACCAGGTACCGCCACCCCTCAGGGAGGAGGAACCCCTACTGCTCCAGGATTGGGAGTATCGGCCACGCCTCCCAACCCTCATCTGCAAACTCCACCGTCAGCCGCGCAGCTGCCTTCGATCCAAGGATCAACAGCGCAAATGCTACCCCCTGCCGCTCACGCCTCTCAGCCCACGGCTTTGGCGTCTAACCCAACTTTGCAGTACACTATGCCTCCACCGGCGACCATATGGGGAAACGCGGGTAGCCAATACACTCTCAATCCTCCGGCGACATATGTATCGCCACCGCCTACGGCAGCCCCTCCGGCAGCTACCGAGGGAAGCCTCCCAGAATGCATGACATCCCTGCAGAAGCGCGTGGACTCCATCCTAGCTCATCAATCGCTCGCGGATACCATTATCCCGAAGCTAGACAACGATCCACCCATCCCACGAGAAATTTATCTCATGCCTAACCCGTCAGGGTACAAGGCTCCCAAATGGGACAAGTTCGAAGACGTCAATGGAAACGCTCATGAGCATGTCATGCGTTTCATCGATGTCATGGGTCCATACGGAGCTGATCCCAAACTGCTGATGCGAGAGTTCCCAAAGACCCTTGGGAATGTAGCATACAAATGGTACCGGACGTTGGAGCCCGGATCTGTGAAGACTTGGGACGACATGGTCCAGAAGTTCTACACCAAGTTCTTCCAGATGGAAGAGAAGGTGACGATGATCCATCTCTCGCGGATGTATCAGAAACGCGAGGAAGATGGAATCACTTTCATCAAGAAATTCAGAGCGAAATCCTTGGAGTGCAAGGATCCCATGCTCGAAAGTCGGCTCGTAGAGATATGCCTGCAGTGCATGCGAGATGAGTACAAGAGCATGCTAATCAATTTGCAAACACCCACGTTTTCAAAGCTCATCGAGTGCACGATGAACATCGAGCCCATCGTCGAGAGACAGAGAAAGAAGAGCGCTCCAGAACGACCTGCGAGCGGCACCACCTACAAGATCGGCAGATTTGGCTACAAGCGAGGACGCGAAGCTGAGGTCAATACAGTTTCACCCCAGAAGCAAGCGAAGGTTACAAACTTCGACGCACCACCTCTGCCATGCTCGGTGGAGGAAGCGAGCGATCTCTGCAGACAGTGGCGCAAGGACGGCGTCCTCCCACCGCTCGAGAAAGCACCCTCCAAGGAGATGACGAGGGACCCTAAGTGGTGCGAATACCACGGCAAGGTCATGCACCCCACAGCCGAGTGCAAGAAGCTCAGATTCGCACTCGATCAGAAGATGAAGAGCGGCGAACTCATCGTCAGCGACCATCGGAAGGATGTGCGCAACAACCCGCTGCCTGCCCATACAGATTCGGGCTCAAAAGGCAAAGAGGTCGCCATGATCTCGATAGTTGACTTGGAAGAAGTCGCAGAGGATGGTCTGCCCATCGTTGCTGAAGTCCATGAAGATGAAGACTACAGCATGGACACGGAAGATGAGCGTGCCGACCGCATGAAAGGGTCGCACGGCTTTGACAGATTCTTCAACGAGATGAACTTCTCCGAAAAATGTCGAGCGGACATGACAAAAGCAATCTTAAGGGTAGCAGAGGACTACGAGGAGGACCTCGTGGTCTCCAACGGGAAAGTCGTCAGGGCGTCCCGTTCCACAGAAAAGATTATGACCTTTTCTGCCAGCGATAAGAAGACAGATGCGAGCCACCAGAGGCCCCTGTACGTGACCGCCATCATCAACGGCGTCGAATTCAAGCGAGCATTCGTCGATGGAGGAGCAGCGGTCAATGTTGTTCCACTCCACACACTGAAGCTAGCAGGGATCCCCGAGCACAAGGTAGTCAAGCGTCCATCCCCGCTGGTGGGATTCGGAAGCGATTCCAGAATGACGATCGGGTGGATCCGCCTGGGCGTTCAGATCGGCAAAATCAAGTGCTCGGCGAAGTTCTATGTCATAGACGCGAACACCACATACCACATGATCATAGGTCGGGCCTGGATTCATCGCTTTGACGCAATCCCTTCAACGGCTCACCAAGTGATGAAAGCTATCTGGAACGACAGGATTGTCGAGATACCGGCCTCAACTAACCCGTTCAACTTGGACGAAGCGCATCTCAGCGAGGCGGTGTGGTTCACCGAGATGGCGGACGAGCAAACACCCGGACCATTCAACCCTACTCCTTTACCTCTCTGGGAGGACATCAAGGACCAATCACCTGCAGGCGTGATGGTGACAAGGGGAGACACCGAAGAAAAGCCGCCTACCCACGAAGAGGCGCCGCGCATCGCATATCATCGCAAGAGTGTCTACACTCTGAAGAGGATCGCAAAGCACAACCCCGAGGGCAAGGAGATAGAGAGCTTCTACGCCAATGGGAAGAAATGCTATCGCATATGAAGGTGCGCGGGGACGTCCTCACACGGGCATGGGGATGTCCCTGGGCAAATCAATCAAATTGAGCAACTTGCGCTCACAGAAGAGCCAACACAGGGCACTCCAGAGGAGAAACTTAAAGAAGCCCCCGAATGCATGGAAGACAGACCAAGACCACAAAAGCAAGAGCTTAAGGAAGTGTTCCTCAGCCCGAACGAGGAAAAGAAAAGACCAGTCTTCCTGAGTGCGGACCTCACAAGCGAAGAGGAACAAGGACTGCTGCAGCTCCTAACTGAATACAAGGACGTGTTCGCATGGGAATACGACGAGATGCCGGGTCTGGACACGAGCATCACCATGCACCGTTTAGACATCATCCCAGGGTCTAAACCGGTCAAGCAAAGCACCAGAAGCTTTAGGCCAGAGCTCAACGTGAAGATCAAACAGGAGATTGTCAAACTCCTAGATGCCAAGTTCATAGAGCCCAATCACCATCCCACATGGTTGGCCAACATCGTGCCAGTGGTGAAGAAGAACGGACAGCTCCGCATCTGCGTGGACTTCCGAGATCTTAATCGCTTCTGTCCTAAGGACGACTTCCCGCTGCCTAACATCGATTTACTCATTGATTCAACAGCAGGCCATCGCATGTTCAGTTTCATGGACGGCTTCAGCGGGTACAATCAAATCAAGATGGATCCCGAAGATGCAAGGAAAACTGCATTCATCACTCCCGTGGGGGTATTCAACTATACGGTAATGCCATTCGGTCTTAAGAATGCAGGCGCGACCTATCAGCGGGCCATGATGGCCCTATTCCACGACATGATGCACAAAGAAGTGGAATTCTATGTGGATGACCTGGTAGTCAAATCCAGGCATGAAGCAGATCACCTTGCAGACCTGCGAAAGGTATTCAACAGATGCAGGAGCTTTCAACTGAAAATGAACCCCATGAAATGCGCGTTCGGCGTGACTTCGGGGAAGTTTTTGGGGTGCGTGGTCCATCGCCAAGGGATCGAGCCTGACCCTGCGAAAGTGTCAGCCATCACCAGCATGACGCCACCTCACAACCAAAGTGCCTTGAAAACATTCTTAGGAAAATTGTCATATCTGCGGAGATTCATCCCAGCAATCGCCGAGATTACATGCTGCTTCAGCACCCTCCTCAAGAAGGACGCCGCGTACAACTGGGCTCCTGATCACGAAGCCGCATTCGAAAAGCTAAAGGAGCTACTCACATCCCCAAAGATAATGATCGCGCCTCAACTGGGATCACCGCTGCTGCTATATCTGACATCAACAAGGAGATCTATAGGAGCACTCTTGGCCCAGGTATATGAGGGACAAGAGAGGCCTATCTATTACATCTCTCGCATTGTGCAGCCTGCTGAATCAAGGTACACGGACATCGAACGTCATTGCCTTGCTTTATTCTTCGTAATAGAGAAGTTGAGACACTATTTTGCATCGCACAAAGTAGTGGTGGTCACCAAAAGCGATCCCATAAGATACCTGCTAACTCACACTACTCCGGGCGGGAGATTGGCGAAATGGTACATGACCATCTCTCAATACGACATCACATGCGTAAAACCAAGAGCGATCAAGTCGCAGGCGGTAGCAGATCTGCTGGCACAGTTTCCTGACAACAGTCACGAACCTGTGATCGAGGAAGAACTCGAAGGCCCTGAAATCTACGCGATCGACGTGCCCTATTGGACCCTCCACTTCGATGGTTCGTCAACCAGAAAAGGCGGAGGCATTGGGATAGTCTTGACAAAGCCGGACGGGGAAGTCATACAGATGTCCGCAAAACTCAACTTCGCAGTTACGAACAACGAGGCGGAGTACGAGGCTCTGATCGCGGGACTCCGTGCGGCGAAAGCTTTGGAAGTGAGCAATTTAACAGTCATGGGAGATTCCAAACTGATTGTTAAACAGGCCTCGGGCGAATATGGTTTAAAGGAGATCAACCTCCTACCATACCGCACCCTAGTGCAAAAGCTGATGCAGCAATTCTGCGACGTGAAATACGAGCACAAACCCCGAGCGGACAACAGGCATGCAGACGCCTTAGCAACTCTGGGATCTAAGGTCAGCATAGACAAATGCCCTGCGAGGATTTCCATCGAAGTGCGAACATCGTCGGCATTAACAGAAGATGCGTGCGACGACGAACACATGGACGACGCAGACTGGCGAAAAGCAATCCTGCAAGCTATTGCGAAAGGCACTAGCAGCGAGGGCTGGGCACTCACGAAAGGATACTGTATCCACGACAACACCCTTTACTACAAGGGTCCCGGAGGAATACTAATGCGATGCGTCTCCGAACAAGAGGGACAACAGCTGTTAGAAAAGATTCACCAGCACGCTTGCGGAGAAAGCGAGGTGTCAATCTACAGGAAAGCTCAGAGATACGGCATCCATTGGCCAAGCATGTCTACAGCCGCAGCCCTGATACAAGGGAAGTGCGAAAGTTGCGCACTAATCAAAGATTCTCTACTTGTCGCTCTAATCGACGACGACACAGACTGGAGAAAGCCATTGTTTGAATTCCTCACCAAGGGCGCCGTGCCCGAATCGAGAAAAGAGGCAGACAAATTGAAGAGGAAAGCTTCTCGATATGTGGTTCAAGAAAATCTGCTTTGGCGAAAAGGTCACGAAGGCAACTTGCTGCGATGCCTAGACGATAGGGAAGCACAAGAAGTCATGGACCTCTCCCACCAGGCGGAACACCAGGGAGGTGCGAAATTATGCAGACAGCTTCTCTCAATTGGATACTTCTGGCCCACGATGGAAGTCGATTGCCGCACCAAGGTGCGACGCTGCCAAGAATGTCAATTCAAAGGGAACCTAGTGCACGCTCCCGCCGTGGACCTACATGCACTAGGAACGCCATGGCCATTTCACACATGGGCTTTGGACTTCATTGGCCCCATCCGACCAACGTCACATGGGAACCATTTCATTCTCACCGCAACTGAGCTGTTCACCAAATGGGTGGAAGCAATACCACTGAAGACGGCGAATGCGCTGGCTGTGGTCAACTTCATCCAGGAAAACATCGTATGCAGGTTCGGAATCCCGAATACTATTCTTTCAGATAACGGTACTCCTTTTGTTAATCGTCAGGTAGCTACAAAACTTGCGGAGTACAATATCAGGCAGATATGCTCTACCCCCTATTATCCAAAGGGAAACGGGCAAGCCGAGGCGACCAACAAAACGCTGCTGAGAATTCTGAGCAAGATGGTCGCAGATGACCACAAGAAGTGGGCCGACTCTCTTAGCATAGCTCTGTGGGCCTACAGAACTTCTCCAAGGACACCCACAGGGGCCTCGCCATTTCTACTATGTTATGGGGCTGAAGCGGTGGTACCTGCGGAGGTCAGAGTCAATTCGGCAAGGCTGGCCTTCCATGCGCTCTACGAAAACCAACGCGATCATGATTTAGTCTTGCTGGAAGAAAAGCGAGAACAAGCCAAAAGGACTAACAAGCGGTACCAAGAAAGAATCGCTCGCGCCTACAACAAGACAGTCCAGCGACGGGATTTCGCAGTTGGCGACCTGGTCTTGCGCGCATCTGATCACTGCATGCGAGAGGCAACCCACCCAAAGTTCGCAGCTAATTGGGAGGGACCCTTCGAAGTCACAGAAGTCTTCGATAGCGGCTACTGCAGCATACGAAGGTTGCACGGCACAACCTCAACTCCAAGCTCAGTCAACATGCGCTGGATCAAGAAGTACTATCCCTGACTCCTCTTGTTTCATACGTTTTATGATAACGTTGCTTAATGTCTCATGTGGCTACGATATTCGCAATCTCCTCTCCCATATGAGAGGATTGTAATTCTATCTCTACCATATGAGAATGTCATAATAAAAGAATTCTCCCAAATGAGAAGTTCATATTTGATTGCTGTTTATATCGCTTTATCTAATTTGTTACAACTGTTAACAATGATTTATGCGCTTCAATAGTGACAAATGTAAACACGATCTTAAACGATCATCTAAAGCCCATCTCCTACGATGGCAGCCACTACAAATGCGATCTTAACTGATCATCAAAGCCTATCTCATACGATAGCAAATGCGATCTCAATCGATCATCAAAGCCTATCTCATACGATAGCAAACACGATCTCAACTGATCATCCGAAGCCTATCTTTTATGATAGCAGTCAACATGAGCGTGATCTTAATTGATCATCTAAAGCCCATCTCCTACGATGGCAGCCACTACAAATGTGATCTTAACCGATCATCTAAAGCCTATCTCTTACGATAGCAGCTACACGCGAACGCGATCTTAAGTGATCATCTAAAGCCCATCTCCTACGATGGCAGCCGCTGCAAATGTGATCTTAATCGATCATCTAAAGCCTATCTCTTACGATAGCAGTTACGCGCGAATGCGATCTTAAGTGATCATCTAAAGCCCATCTCCTACGATGGCAGCCAATGCAAATGCGATCTTCAGTGATCATTAAAGCCTACCTTTTATGATAGCAATCAAATGCAAATGCGATCTTCAGTGATCATTAAAGCCTATCTCTCATGGTAGCAATCAAACGCAAATGCGATCTTAAGTAATCATCTAACGCCTATCTCTCACGGTGGCAAACAAATGCAAATGCGATCTTAAGTGATCATTAAAGCCTATCTCTTACGATAGCAGCCAAACGCAAATGCGATCTTAAGTGATCATTTAAAGCCTATCTCTCATGATAGCAATCAAATACAAATACGATCTTAAGTGATCATTAAAGCCTATCTCTTGCGATAGCACCCAAACGAAAACACGATCTTACATGATCATCCAAAGTCTATCTTTTGCGATAGCAGCGAAATACAAAAACGATCTCAATCGATCATCTAACGCCTATCTCCTGATAGCGGGCCATACAGATGCGATCTTATAATGATCTTCTCAAGCCTATCTGTTACGATAGCAATTTTGGTTAATTATCCAAACCCGTCTGATGTGATGGCAACACGAGTGCAGAGTTATCTTATTAGATCTTCTAAAGATCTGTCTGCTATGATAAGCAGTTTATGCGAGAAACGATCTCAGACAAAGCCTATCTTCTATGATAGCAATTTGCACAACGATCTTGATTGATCTCTGGAAAATTATCTGAAACGATAACAACGTTGTGAACGTGATCTCATACGATTTACAATGATCAATTACAAGCCCATCCGTCAAGATGGCACAACTGCGAAATTAAGATCTTGAATAGCAAAATATCTATAAATTGACATCGCATATGTGAAAATCATCACATGTCATTATGCAAGGCAAAACAAGCCGAAACGCATGCGAAATTGTATTTTGTTGCAAAGAACAGATGATACAAATACTATTTATCATTATGAGTCAAATGACTTACAATTTATCTATCTAGATAGCAGCTTACAAGCGAAAAGCTCGCATCTAACTACACAGCCAACATGGCTTACAATACATTCGAAAAATGGCTGATAAGCCAGCAGAAACGCGATACGGAAACCCGGACTGCAAAGAATGAACCGCCCTGGCTTCGAGCGCCGGCTACACGATGCCCAAATCTGTGGGTGACATCTGTAGCAAAGGGGATCGTGCTCTAAAAAGAGCCACATGAAGCCATACGCTCGACATTCTGCTATCCGACAAGACCGTTGTCAGATAGGCTCCCCATAACATTTGCCCAAGGAGCCACCGGATCCGGCAATCTACAGGCAAGCAGAAGCTCCAAAGGGCAAGGGCTCCTTGTAGACGGGGATGAACGCGACGGTTCGTCACCCCGGGCTCACAAACATGAAGGCAATGGATTCTTCTTCATTACTGCTGAAGAAGAATCACGCCGTTCGTTACGAGACGGTAGCACGGTCACTACGGCGCTGCACCTCGCCACGAGGCGGCCGGAAACATGACCTGCACACATAATACACGAAGAAATTTCTTCGAACACACATGAGGTATTATCTGCATCCTCTTTATGATGATTATAAACGGCAATGAGCCTCATAAAGTGGATCTTGGAAACTATTTCTATGGCACAAAGCGCAAACTCAGGATTCAAAGCCTGAAGTTGCCATGAATCAACGAAAAACAAGCGTTGAAGCCAGCAGTCGTAAGGACTCACGGCAAAGCACATGTTTGGGATGAAGAACCCAAATGGCAAAGGCAGGGTTTATATAGGCCCTGTAGAGACTCTTCGGTTGCTTAAGATGAGTCAGCAAATTCAAAAAGAGGGTAAGTTCAATCACTTACGCCTTGGAAAGCGGTAACAATCAATTACCCTACTAAAGGCTACGACGATTCAGTTGCGTATCCTAATAAATGACGGATAGTCATGATTCGGATGGACTTCCCGACGGAAGCGTGCTTATCTGCCGAGAAATTAGCGCGAAAATCAAGCAAAGAATCAATTGCTGATGTCATAATTGGATATGCACAGAAATGTCCAATCAAATCCCGAAAGGGGCAAAACGGGCAAACTCATTGTTTGTTGTTAAAAAAGAAGGGGGAGAAACCCTAGCAATATCACATTAATGTTCAAAACATTACATTAATGTCTCAGCCATTTTCCTGTTTTCTTTTCAAAAATTCGAAAAGTCAAAACAAATTTTTGACCAAGGAGTCCTGGGGTGCGAACTGCTCGCTCAGCTTCTCCACTTGTTTCACTTCTTGCTTCAGTTGCTCGCATTTGGCATTCATTTCCTGATACAGCTTTACAGCTTCATCAACCTTTTGCTTTTGCTGCTCCACCTTCTGCATCTCAGCTGCGAGATTCTGGTGACCGAGATTCAAAGTTACAGCTGCGCGAATCAGTGTAACTCTGTCCTTGAGGAATTTAAAGCCAAGTCTGCCTTGGACTTTGAGCACGAGATTTTGGCACATGCCACACAGCAATTCAGCACTCTGGGCCGAAATGGTCGCAGGCGTAGCCGCGCACAGCTGCTCTAGTATCCAGATGGCTTCAGTAAGGAATAGCCTCCTGTCAAAAGGACTGATCTCCAGACACCTCACAAACGATCGGGGGTATCTGAGGCGCATCCGAACCACCCAGTCTACATCGGTTTGCTTCAAACCTGAGATGTCAAAAACAAGTCATGATGTCAAAACTCGCAAGCAAATAATACGACGTACGAATGGTAAATCTCTGCTTACCGGTCCCTTCCAGAATTTCATGAATAGAAGGAATGCGAGCCACCGGGTTGTTCGAAGACTGCCCTCGCTCCATGGCTCTCCTATCAGCTGCGAGCTCCAAACTCTCATAGTTAGGAGGAAGAATGTAAGCTGCACCAGCTGCGATTACATTCCCAACCTGCGAGCCCCAAATGCTCCACGCAGGAATAGGTGCTCCTGGCTCAGTCATCGCCGGAGGCACAACCGAAGTCGCTGGACGGACATTCCCGGATGCGGAAATGGCAGCATCGCTTGTCCTTTCCTCCTCACCACCAGTACGGACACTTTCGTCCATCCGCACAGCATCAGCTTCGACATCATCGGAGAGCTCGATGACATCCTCGAGACGCTCACTTACATGTCCAGCGTCCGCGACGGGCTTCTCAGTATGAGGGCTCGAGATTGGAACATGGGATGCAGAAGGCTGACTTCTCTGCTCCAGCTCAGGTTCCTCAGCATGACCTGCGATACCAAATGCGACAATATGAGGTAACTTGTGTTATAAGTTATTTCACTATCTTTGCTAAAGCTAAGAATAAGCACCTCCACGCGAAGGTGGGATTAAGGTATCCTCATCGTACACTAGGGACGTGGAACCGTGCCCTATCAGTGTATCTTCACTAAGCAAATCTTTAAGAGAAGCGTGACCTGGGACGCGAGTAAACCAGTCATGATTCTGCTTCAAGTGACTAAAGCCTAGTATGCACATATCACTCAAAATAATTACCTGAGGGTTCTCCGCATTTGCTTACCAACCAACGGCGAATGTCAGGCTTTGACACACCGTGCTTTAACGCACCCACAATTACATCTCTATAAGTAACTGCGAGATTGAAGATCTCACCTTTATCGCCACCTGCGATCTCTGCGAAGTCCGCTTGGACTTGCTCTAGCTCTGCTGTGTCCTCTCCAGGAACCTCATCTTCCTCCTCCACATGAGGAGCCACTTCTTCGGAAAGCTCGTCTTCCTCGCCAGTTGGACGCGCTAAGTCGTCAACATGCCGCTCCTCGAGGCTCCGCTGTTTCACAAGCTCGAGTTCCTCTTCCTCTCGCTGTCTTCTTCTCGCAGCAGCCTCTGCGGCTGTCCTCCGGGATTCAGCAAGAACATCCTCGCTTAGGGGATCATCTGAAATGCCACATTTTTTTGGCCATTCCTGCGAAAGGGCAAAAAAAAAAAAGGGGGCTTTCCGCCACAGAGACTGCGGAAGCTCCGGCATCTCTTCGTCTTCCTTGACGGGTCTGGTTACCCTTGTTTTGGCCATTCCTGCGAAAGGGCAAAAAAAAAAAAAAGGGGGGGAGAAATACCACATCAGTCAGTTTGAATTTTGAATTCGAGACTTATGCAAAGGAATGCAAACAGTTCCGGTGCCGATTTCAGAAATTGGGTAATTGCAAGATCCAATATCGTCGAAAGAGTAAAGCGAAGCGGGTTTAAAGATCAAAGCCTCTTCACAGATTTCATGGGTTTACAGATTCAACGCAGTTCAAGGCAAACGCCGGTGTTTTAAAAGCAAAAAGTAAACGAGGCCAACCTTGTTTCCTTGAAGCCTGCTTGGATATGCACAGTTGAAGAATACGATTTGCAGTCTTGAACTGATGATTGATTATCTGGATCTGCTCTCGAAGATCTCCGGGTACCATTCACTTTAAGAGAAAGAAGCAATGCTTTGCAATGATGGGATACAAGGTATTTATCCAAAAGAATGAAGGGTTGCGTCCCTTCAGTAGTCGAATCGCAACCGTCACCGTCGTGTCGCGCAATCACAGGACGGGCTGACGTCACGCCTAAAACCCTAAAAGTCAGACGGCACGACTCTAGGGGTTTTAGGTCATAATGACACGCACGGGGGCTGAATCTACCCGTATTTGAATTGGTACGTGACGACGACGCGCATGTTGGTTTCCGCGCATGGAAGCCTATACAGCTACAAGCCTTCACGCGCAGAAAGGGGGCTAATGTAGATACTGCTTTATGACATGGCAGATCTAGGCCACGTGGCAACCATCCAGCACACCATATTGTGCTCCATACACACTGGATCACCAGCCGAGCTGATCCATGTGGGGGCTGCGAGACAGAGCCCTCGCATACCACTGCACGGGACTTGTAGGGATTTGTGGTTTGGAGGCTAGAGTAAGCCCTGTCGCGTGCGAGCCAAGCCCGCGCGCGACCTTTAGTAACTGTTTTGAGAGATCTATGGCACGAGCTCCCTAGACCCGGTCAATCCGGTCAAACCCGGTCAACCTCGTAACGGTTCCGGTACTTGCGCACCACGTGCTCTAACGGTTCCTATATACTCGGACGAACGTGCCGTTATGGTTAAGCTAATTAAGCCGCCATCAATGGGCGCATTAACCACACTACAACGGTCACGTTCTCCAGTATATATATATCGTTAACCTTTCCATACAAAGGAGAACAACACTGCCATACGCGGAAGCTCTGCCAAACCTCTGTCTCTCTCTCAGACATTGCTACTGACTTACTCTCTCCCTACACACACCCCTACTCTTCCTGTGCGATCCCCGATCCACTACGTACGGTGTACACGGAGGTCTCCCTGCCGGAATCTCTTGTGCACAACCACCTAGGCCACTATTGAATAATTAGGGAGGAGTGTGTCAAATGAATAACACAATCAGGTTTACGAGAAAAATGATCACATAAGAAAACTATACTAGGCATGACACTTATATAACATTGGAAGGATAGAGAAGTAATGACCATACCAACTAATATTAAAACTATCTACAAGGCACAAGGAAGCCACACTCTTGTATGCATCTGCACTCGAAGGGAAGTACTGCAACATAACGATGGCTTCCACAACCCACATATCAACAGGAAATATATGGATGAATAACTCTCATCATCTGCAGTGGAATAACAACGACAACAAATTTACCTCCAACGAACGATGCTTGAACTGTCAGCCCATACAAGGCAAAATAAGCACTAGGAGGAGCATAGAGTTCTTCACAAGCACTGGCAAGATAATATTCCTTCTCTCCACAAGCAGGGACATAGCATACAATAAATTTTCCTACAAGAATATTTGTGTAGTAAAAAATCTTATTATATCAAGAGTGGCAAAGGCACCGTCTAAAGTAATCGTACTAATGAACTGGATGAAGAAAGTTGCCAAGATTCATTTGAAAGCAAAATTGCAGTTCAGATTATGCACATAGTTACAGGGCATTGAGATGTGTAGCTCATCGACAAGTGAATCTAACAAGTACATTATGTGCCACTTCTACTAATCAAATTCCCTTCCTCCAGAAGAGTACGCAAGAAGCTTTTCGGTGAGGAATTCTTCAACAGCATACTGTTTAGTCATGCATAACTTAGAAGTTAATGTTGATATGCTACTGTAATTACTACATCACAGAGATAGTGGGGATAATTTTAAATCTTGCTCTCGTATTTTATAGACAATTGACCATGTAAGAACCTAGGAGGTGGAAAGTCTAGCACAATTTGACTCTGCTGGACTATGAGAAGATTTGCTTCTTGTGGGATTCCACAAATTGAAGTAACTAAACACTTATTTTTCTCAGTGATTTAGATGTAAAAAATGCTCTCAAGTTCCTCGAAAGACGATGAAACTCGTTCTCACTAAGAAATAATGTTTGAAGTTGTCATAAAGAAACTAAATTGCTCTAGATATCAATATTTTCCTCGTGCAGACGAGACAAATGTTGCATATTCCAAACTAAAAGTCCAAATTGGTTAGTATAAATACAATGCATGAACACGTGAAGTGTACCGCCAGAACAATCCTATAATTTCATTGATTGGAATTTTATGTCCAGAAATCGGTTAATACCTATCTTAAATGGTGTGAAACTGAGAAACCCCAATAAGGAAACTCTGTCACAAAACTTCCATTTTCTAAATAAATTGTGACATAATGTTATACCTGATTTCTTGAAGTCTAAGATATGCCTCCGAATCTCTTCAACTTTACCCCACCCACAACTCAAGGGCTCAATGTGAAGATAGATACCAGAAATGCGAGGATCATACGCTGCTTTGATGAAATTCTCACAAAGTTGAGGGAGAGAGAGACCCGAGGAGAACCGACTCTTTAGTTGGTCCGATATCTGAACATTTAAAGATAAATCGACAAGTTAACAAGATCCTCAAACATCGCTGTTCACGCAATTCTACAGTAACAACTAAAGAAAATCAAAGGCTGTAACACAAACTTTCAAATACATGGAACCTAAGTTTCATTGTCTAAACTCTAAACCTGCTGGAACATGAAATTGGCAAGCTATTTTGGTCTGACTCAACTCAAACTCCACTTTCAGTTCATAGTAAATCCTTCAAGAATGGAAAACTATCACCTCCAAAAACCAGTATACCTTGAAACCGTGGTGCAGACATAATTAGCATAATAATAAATCACTAAATTGCAGGCACAGTTGCAGTGTTCATAACAACTCGTAATCAAGGTACGAGTTGTTATGAACAGACAACTCGTACCTTGTTAGCATAACAATTCAATATGTTGCAAACATAATTAGCATAATAAATCACTAAATTATGATGCAAATATGGTAATTGGACCCAAGGTACAGACACAATTACCAAATTAGCATAATAATTCAATAAATTGCAGGCAGTCTCAATGTCCATAACAAATCAGTACTCTAGATGAATCAAGTAAGCGAACCTGGCCGCAATGTTCATAGGAACTCAAACTCCACTTTCAGTTCATATCAAATCCTTCAAGAATGGAAAACTATCACATCCAAAACCAGTATAGACCCAAGGTCCAGACACAATTATCATATTAGCATATTCACTAAATTGCAGGCACAGTCTCAATGTCATAACAATTCAGTACGAATCAAGTAAAGCGAATTACCTGGCCGCGCAATTTCATAGTCAGAACACTCCCCTTGCGAACGCGCTGCCATGGTAACGCAAACAGCATCCGAACCTTGACAACGAACTTCTTCCACGGCCCGAACTCCTTGAACTCGAACTCGCCGGACGGGTAATCGGCGTCGGAGCTCTTCAAACCTCCGTTCTCGCCCTGAGATTTACCGGAATCGGAAGATAGCGGCTCCTTCTCTTTCTCTTTCTCTTTCTCTTTCTCTTTCTCTTTCTCCGCAGGTAATTCGTCGCTCTTGACCTCGGAGGAGGGCGAATCGAAAGCTCGAATCGATAGGTTTTTTCGGCGGTGGAGTGAAGAATTGGGGGGCGAGAGAGGCTGGTAGAGGGAGAAGCTGCAGGTTCGGAAGGGGACGGGTGCGAGGGAGGGGATGAAGGGGAAGGGGTAGGGGGACTTGGTGAATGCGAGGGCGGAGATGGTGCGGCGGTGGACGGAGGTGAAGTGGGAGGAGTGCAGAAGCTTCGACATTTCTGCTCTCACTCTCTACAATGGGAGAGGAAGATCAACAACTTGAGAAGAGGCGAAATTAGGGACGAATCGGAGGAGGAAAAGATGTAGAGAGGGGCTAATGTCTCTCCACGTAGTCGCGGGCTGGTCACTAGTGTTAAAGATGGTTTCTTTTTTCTTTCTTTTTTGAGAAACATTTTTTTCTTTTTCCTTTTTTTTTTTTGGGGAACACTGGCCGACTTTCGCTCAAAAAATAAAATAAGAAGGGCAAAAGACAAAAATCACCCCTCGAGTATGGTTATATATAAAAACACCCCTCGTGTTCGGGGATAAACAAAAATCATCCCTGTCACTAACGGACGTTAGACAAATACCACCCTTCTGTTAATGTCAGTTAAGAGATGGGTGCAATCCGACTTTTTTATGACCATTTTGCCCATATTTGTATTTTTTGTTTATATTGTTAATGTTCTTGATATTCTCCACCTCCACCTCCACATCCACCACAACATCCAGCAGCATCACCACCAGTGCCCTTCCACTGCTCTATTCCAGCACAACCACCACTACCACCGCCAACATCAAAGTACCCACATCAATCACCACACACCATCAGACACACCATCAAACCCAACAACGAAAATCAAATACAACAGTAACTAAATCACAAATATGGTGAATTGAACACAACATCAAAGTACTCACCAGTATCGAATCCTCAGCAACACAGCTTGCTTTCACAACAAAACCCATCGAAGAAAACCGAAAGAAGATTGGCAGCTCTCTTCCTCGGCTCCTCCTCCTTCATCTGAATCCTCGATTCCTCCGTTTAGGTCTCTTCCCCAAAAACAGCCCATTTTCGCTGTATTTCACATACCAAGTCGGCTGTTTTACTGATTCAACCCCATAACCCATGTAAGGTAACTCGTAGTGTTTGCTATTGATGACAGAATCGCCGTTAAAACGAAGAAGACGGTGAAATGGGGGAGAAGTTGGGGTTGTCTTCCTTGGGTTGGGCGGCGTAGAACCGGAAGAGAAGCGTCGAATTGAGATTGGATTTGGTGGGTTTCGATGCGGAGAGGGACGCGAGTGTTCTCAGAGAGATCCCTTGGTGGTGGGTCTTCTAGGAGGCGGCTGGATCGGAGAAGATTGTATGAACATAACCCGTTCCCTAATCGCCTCTCTTCTTCTCACCATCTTCACCTCTCCAACGACAAGAGACCTAAACCTAGGTTCCCCTCTTCTTCTTCCTCTGCAAATAGTCACATCGATTCCAGAATCAACTATTCCCCCAACTTCCACTCCTACCCACAACTACAGTAGCGACCAAGAGGGCAGGAAGAAGAAGCCAAACGATCACACCTACATCACAAATTCGAGTTCTTGGATGAATTGTACTCGTCGAGTGAAGACAACGATGCTCCAAACTAAACCCAGAAAGGAGATAGCCGCGCCTACCCGTCGATTTACACCGCCGACGCCGACGCCAACCAATTACTCCCAACCGACCCAGGAACATCCAAGTGCTTGGTCGCCGGCTCTAGAGAGAGAGAGAGAGAAAACAACCTGATGGTGGGTTTGATGGTGGATTTGATGGTGGTGGAAGGCTGAGAGATAGGCAGATCTCTGTCGATGGTGGGTGGAGGGCAGAGAGAGAGAGGTAGGAAAGGGGAAGGAGAGAGGCAGTTAGGTTACAAAGTGAGTAAGAAAGAAGAAAAATGAGTATTTATAATGTGGCATTTTTTGGTAAAATGAGGGTAAACATGTCTTCTTACCCATCCGTTAATGTGCCGTTAATAACAGGGGTGGTTTTTGTATATCCCCGAACACGAGGAGTGTTTTTGTATATAACCCATACTCGAGGGGTGTTTTTGTCTTTTACCCAAATATAAAAGCACTAGTCGACCCAAGAGGGAAGTGGTAGGCCTTAGCACTAGGGATGGCAATATGGTTCGATCCGATTAGAGATCCGAACGATCGATCCGAACGGATCGAATCTGAATCCGATCCAATTGAAGATGGATCGAATTTGGATTCAGAAAACCAGACTCGATTGTACTGGAACTGGATTTGGATCTGAGGATAGATCCACCAGGTTCCGACCCGATCCGATCCGACATATATGTATGTTTTACAAATATATCCCTCTTAGCTCCCCACTTACTCATCCAAGAAGAATAGAATAGTAACCATAAACTACAAAACTATTTCTTTTGTGTTTTATATTTCATAACTTACGAGCATGCCTTAAAAAGAAAAATAGTGTTTATTTTTTATATTTTTTAGCAAATCCGAACCGAATCTGATCCGGCAACGTACCATATGGATCTACGGATCGGATTTGGATCAGTTGAATGAAACCCGATCCGATCTGATCCGACTTTGGTGACGATGCGTCAGATCTAGATCCCGTTTCTCCTCGTCGGATTTGGATCGGGAAGGGTCTGATCCGATCCGGATCCGACATGTTGCCATCCTACTAAGCACGAGTAAACCTAATAATATATATAATAAACCTAATAATCTATATAACTTTCAAATAATTTTTAATATATTGGATAAATGAATCACAATCATTTTATTTTTGAGAAATTATTATTGTCTTTATCGGGTTTGAACTCAGGACCTCATGCCAGGGCTTCCAACGCTCTACCACTTGAGCTACCACCCTAGTTGTGAATCACAATCATTGGATGGTGCATAAGGGCTGCTATGCTTCACCCTTTTTTCTTCACCCTTCAAGTTGACCTCATATGAGTCAAATTATGATTTTTGAGAACTATTTATTTTAAGATATTTCTATAATAAAAAACATCCAATCAAAAACATCCACGTAAGGGGTGAACTTGAAAGGTAAAGGAAAAAGGATGACGTTTAACATTTTTATTTTTTGAAATATAGATGGGAAAATATTTTGTATTGCTAAAAATGATAATTTTCTACATCATTTTTGTTAGTGAGCCGTGGGTGGGACCAATTACCTCCCATAATTGAATCACCACAACCAAGAAACTAATCACTATCCACTCACTAAGTACTATCATGGGACCGAACCACTACTACATTGGGTTACAAAAATTGTAGGTTTTCAATTGCACGTTGATTTTTTTTTATTTATTTTTATTTTGAACATAATTTGTTGAGAGAACATTATCACATAAAAATCTGCTCCAAAATCAAATATAAATCTTTTTGTTGGAAATATATGTTGAAAACTCTTCAATTTTTCAAGTTCCCTCCTAGCTTGATTAGGTTAATCATGGACTGTGTCTCCAGCGTGAGAACGACAATCATTTGCAATAGGGGGACCCTCTCTGAGTTTAAGACCGGTAGAGGGCTTAGAAAAGGGGACCCTATCTCCGCTTATTTGTTTTGTCCTTTGTATGGAAAGACTGTCTCATAAAATTTTAGAACAAATCCAACTGAAAAAGTGGATTGGTCTCAAAGCCTCTAGCAACGATTCTATTATTTTCCATCTTTTCTATGTTGATGACCTTATGCTCTTTTGGAAAATGTGATAATCGAACTTGTAATACTATGAAAGTTATTCTCGATGATTTTGCATGTATTTCTAGTCTGACTATTAATGCTAGTAGGTATAAATTGTTTTTCTCCAAGAACACAATCAGAAGTATTAGGGATTATGTTACGAATATGGTTGGCATGCCTGAAACCAATGACATGGGGAAATATCTTGTGATTAATCTGGTACATGGTAAGTTCAACAAAAATAGTGTTGCTGATATTCTGATCGAAATGAATTCAAAACCTTCTGGCTGGACTAGCAGAATTCTCTTTAAACTGGGAGAGTGACTTTTTGCAAAAGTGTTCTTGCTACGTTACCTTCCCACACTATGCATATCCTTCCTATCCAGATTAATGTTTGTAACAAGATTAATAAAATAAGCAGAGACTTCATTTGGGGAGATATTGTTGACAAAAAGAAAACTCATCTGATTAAGTGGGATACTATGTGCCTCCCTAAAGAATAAGTGGGGATTGGTATTAAAAAAGCCAAGCACCAAAATACTGCGCTTATTGCTAAACTTGGTTGGGGTATGTTCTTTGAAATTAATACGTGGTGTAATGTGTTGAGAAATAACAGTTTTGGGAGTGCTAAAAAGAAAGGGTGTTCTTCTTCTATGGAGAGGGATTCTTAATACTAAGCCTTATCTTCGTGATAATCTTAAATGGAGCATTGCTAATGGGAAGAATGGTTCGATTTGGCATGATTGGTGGTGTGGAGAGAAAGCGATATGTCCTCCTCTTGACCGTAGCCTCTCTCACATGAAAGTGTATGATCTTATTAATGAGGACTTCTCCTGGAATCTTAACTCTATTATGTTGGAAATCGATGATGTTACTAAAAGCAACATTCTTGGCACTTCTCTTCCCTTCCCGAGTCCAATGGAGGATTCTCACTTTTTTAAAGGATCTAATTCTGAATCCGTCACTGTTTTTGCTGCTTACAATGCCATAAAAGTTGATCGTGATCAACGATCTGACATAAGCAGTGGAGATTGGATAAGGCTTTGGAAACATAGAGTTCCAAATAGTCTTCTCCACTTTGTCTGTGTAGGGTTTTGATGCAGGTAACTCAGCGGAATAACAATAAATAAATTCCTGATCAAATGCCGTTTCGGATCTCAGGCAAGCATTCATAACATGATGAAAGTAAACGGATTGTGTACCTTAATTGGTTGTGTGATCACAACGCAGAATGATATCTACGTCTCTATGAGTATCCACATCTAGGATTGCAAACTGGAATCCTCTTCACGTCTTAGTCCTAGCTACGCGAAGAAGGAAGCAGAATGAGATGACGCAATACGGGGCAACAAGGGCCGCGCGCCACTAAGTGGCCGACAGCTATGGGGCAGACAGGTTAGGGGCTTCGGCCTCTAGATTTGTCTATATCCTTGCTTTATTATTTCTCACAATAATGACTCTCTGCTGAAATAATATGCTAAGAGTCCCTTCATATAGTTAATAACTCCTTATTAGCTACATATTTGCCCCAATACTAATCATATCCATATACATATTAGTCCACCTTGCAAATTAGTCCTATTAAATTTTCTTTTGGTTGCGTTTGATCCTTTTGGTTAATTAGTCAAACTAATTAATATCCAATCTAGTTTAATCCATAAGGTGTGTGATCCCATAAGTTTCTACTTAGTTCGTAGTAACCATTACAA
The DNA here is from genome assembly GCA_023055425.1 of Linanthus parryae. Taxonomy (NCBI): domain Eukaryota; kingdom Viridiplantae; phylum Streptophyta; class Magnoliopsida; order Ericales; family Polemoniaceae; genus Linanthus; species Linanthus parryae. The sequence goes on along the minus strand of JALGPY010000004.1, from coordinate 117,005,279 downwards.
ACATAGAGCGGTGTCTAGCAAAACATCTACGTCACAACTAATACAAAAGTCAGTGATCTGACAAACTATGTGCCCATTGTTACCGTGTTGTATCTATCCCTTTGTCTCCATATCCGGATTGGATACGAGACATAATTTTAACACTCGTTTATCCAATCCATAGTTCTATGAATATGATTATCCATGCAGATAACATCAATATCCCATATCAATTTATCTGATTCTGGCAAGATATTCCGTAAGCACTACCCCTCAAGTGGCTGTGGATATTTACTCCCATTATGTAGGAGGGAAAAATTCTCTTTAAATCACTACCATCTCTCAGCTTCCTTTCTATCATGTCTGATTACTATCTTTATAGCTACGCAGTTACGGCGTAACGCTTGATAATATCAAAACATGATATTTCACAACTAGAGTATCTAGTGACTTCAAGTCTAAGGATTACAACACCATTAGAACTATGAGAAGCACTTGTGACATTGACATAATCTAATATAGCCTTTTCGTTGTGGGTCAATCCATTATGTCATTACTCCTAATGCATACCCATGTATTATACTCGATATCTCCATATAATCCACCCACATACTAGTCTATAGTGATCGTCCTGTTAAACAGTATAATGAACTGGAGAATATTTAAGATAAACAACAATTGCAATCTAAAGACTTCATTATATTAAATATCTTCATAAATAGTAAATGAATATTTAGCCAAAATAATGTTCATACTAAATATAAATTGCTTGTTCGGCATCTACTCCAACAGTCTGAACTCTTCTTCATGATAAACTGATGACTAATGTTAGCAGAAAACATAGAGGTATGTCGGAAAATGACATTAGCAATGTTTGTGGCTTGAAGTGTGAAGATCAGAACCACCTCTTCGGAGAGTGTCCCAAAGTGACTAATAACTGGAAAATGATTTGGAGCCCAGCTGGATTAATGCTGGGGCTAACCTCAATTTCATTAATTGGATCCTTACTAACATCAAGAGAAAGAGTACATTTGATAACTATGAGCATAATACTTTAGTTGTTGTACTTTTTGGAATATTTGGATAATTAGAAGGAACAATCTTATTTTTTCTGGTGCTATTGAGACTGACATGGTTTATGGATTGAATGTGGCTTACAACAAAAATTAGATCAATCTGGTCATTGAAAGTGGTTGCTTTGAGGCGGTCAGTATTTTCCAAGGGAATGTCAAGGGACCTTCCTCCATGAATGCCCAAGTCAATGATGGAAAGGGACTCGTTAGCAGGGTTGTGTAAAGAATTAAGACAATTGGGCGTGATGCTAATGAGGTCGCTAATGCCCTTGCCAATCTTGGAGCTGAACAAGTGGATCACATGAAGATGCTGGAAGAGGAGCCGGATGCTATGAAAGGTATCGTCATTGCCGATAGGCTCCGGATGGTGATGTTTATTTACTTGTTTTGTTGTATTGACTTTGTTGGACTTTGTTGTTTAACATCCGTTGCAGTTTAAAAAAAAAAGAAGCTAGGGGTATGGATAAAATTTCTGTAGCTAGCTACCTAGTTACCGTCAAAAGAAAAAAACAAGACAGCAAGTGGAAGCAAGGAAAAAAATCAGGAGAGCTGGCTACCAATGGAACTTCTTAGTTTGTATGATCATCCATGTGCTTGCCCTTTTGTGCAATCACAATTCACATGGATGCCAAGCAATATACACACAAGTTTTGAAGATTGCAATGTGCCAATGCCCCTAAATTAGCCTAAACAACGTTTGGAATGGAAAGCAATAGGTTGGGTTCAATATTGTTAATTAGGACCACCACCCTCCCATGTTTTTTAGCCACCGCTTTAATTTTGTGTGTTGTTCTGTTATCTGGACAGCCTGTATACTTCATGCCATGCCATTGTCCAACAGTAGTTTCCCTGTCCAGAGACCCGATATATTCGATTATTTGCCAACGACATCTTCTCGCACATTCCATATGCCATCACCGTGTCCCTATCAGTGCTGGTGTTCGGATCTTTCATTCATTGTACATGCATTTGTTCCTTTGGTTATATCAGACGTTTGTGTCTTTTTGTACGTGTAACATTCTTCACATGGCAAGCAGTAATCTGTTATCAACATCCCATAACATGTTCCCGTTTTATTACCACGAGTTTTAGTTCATCGAGTTTCATACGCGTGGTGTTTTCTTAGAAAAACGATCTTTACAGAAAACACCGCATATGTTCCAATGATCTTTTGTTTCATGACAACCTGTTGGAAACAGGAAACATTGCAGTGGGACACAATTCAAGTACTCAAAATAAATAACTATTTCATATTTTAGTTTCAACAGACAGTATTTCAGCTCACAGTCAAAAACTAATCCTCTCGGAACTTTGGAAATCATCGTAGAGGGTTTTATCGTCAGATAAACATGTTAATTGTTGTACGTAAACATATAGATTGATGTATATGATGGGTAAAACAAATCATTTAAACACAACATTTGCGAGCCAACTAGTTCATTTCACGATCAAAATCATACAACTTCCAACTTATACGAAATCATATAGTCGATAAGCACGGATAATAACATCATATAGTCGATAAACATGGATGCATTTTCGCTTCTTGCATTCGCATCTTTGCCACTAGTACAAAACAAAACAACATATGATTGAAATACAATGTTTTTACTTTCTTTTGACAAACCAACTGTTTTTCTTTACCTTTTCACTTCCTTGAACAGAAAAATGACCTCCTTTTGGACTCAAAACTGACTCTTCATCTTCTTTCTTCTTCTTCTTCCCATTCTTCTTCACTGGACTCATAGCTTTTTTGTTTGACAAAAGCTTTCCACTAACCTTATCCAGTTCTTGATCACCTTTCTTGTCAGAAGGCACGCCGTGACCGTTCATCCCGCTACCCCACGAGCGATGACTCGGGCCGGAAGAAGCATCTGAAGCCATAGAATCATCGCTATCTTCGTCTCTTTTGACGCCGTGGCTAGCATCTGCGTGATCATCTCCATCACCATCATCATCACTGTTGGTCGGGGAGCCAAGATACATTGTCCATCCAGACTCACTACTTTGACATTCTTCTGGATCTCCAAAGTTATTGGAAGATTCCATGGAAGAAACAGAAGAAGAAACTCAAGAGTTCTTGAGAATAGAAGCTAATAGGAACTCCTTTTATATATCTTCTGAAGCCAAAATAGCAGATGAGATTTAGCCATTTTTATAGTTTTGAAAGATACACAAACCCCCCTTTTAATTTCTTTATTTATTAGGAGGAATAGCTGGATTAAATCTCACCACCTGGATGCCAAATTGGCCATTAAATTCTCTGACTTCACCATCACTAGAGGACAGCTTTAAGCTGTCAAAGAAAGAGAAATCTCTGCTACAAAAAGGCAAAAAGAACCTCCCACAGAAGCTCCTTAATTGATTTGGAAAGGGCAAAATAAGTCACCCCCTTGGTCATTTAAGTTGAAGTTTCACTGGTGAAAGTGAAACCCCAAGGTGGTAGCCATTGCATGGCATTGTTTGGAAATGGTGAAAAGAGATTCTCTTAAGCAACTAATGGTAAGTTAAGGGTCCAACTTTATTTTCACAGGTGTACTAATGCAAAACTCTAAAACATGCAAGTGCTCGTCTCGCGGTCACACCCAAAGAGAGATTTGCTATGATGGCAGTCCCTATTTTTATTTTTACCATCGTCTTTTACCTGACGTGGATAGAAATATATCATATTTACTCCTCTGGATTTTTTTCATTTTTTTTTGAGTTTAAGATTTTTTCATTAATGGTAAAGCAACTTCGGGGCAGTAAATATGCAGATTCTGTACAGTCTATAAGATAGTGAAAGTAAATATAAGCTGCCTCTTAAATAAAGCTAGAAAGGGACCTCCTCATCACCTGTATTTTATCCATCAGAACATTAATTCTTTGTATTGTCAAAAGTTGAAATAGACAAAGAAAAGCTTACACACATTGAAGGCAATCCTTTGTTGCTGTGAGAATTGCAGAGAAGACAACTGGATTGAGCTAACAGCTCAAGATCCAGTAGAACTGTAACTCTGTCAAACTATTTACTTCAATTACTATTCTACCTGAAAAAGTTCACTAAAACGCCGATTTTTACAGGCTGTAGTTTTCTTTATTTTATAATAAGAACTTATACGCAGGCGAGACGGAATAAATTTCGAATGTTATTAACTATAAAGCCAGCTCCTAATCTGTAACAAACCGTGGGGGGACATATGTATAGCCAATTAGCCAGAAAATGCCTTAATAGAAGGTATTTATGGGTAGTAGTAACAAGGAGAAAACAGGTTCCTGATAGTAAGCCAAACTTGTACAGTTGTACTTATATGATTGCACCTCTTGGCTTTAGGTTTTGGTGTTTTTATGAGAAGTTATATTTTAGATAGATTTGTTATTTCTAAGGAAAAATTAACTGTTCCAAACATACATCTTTCTCACTAATAGCCCTATCACGCAACAGTTTTTATTTATGATGCATAACTTCTCCTGAAGTATGCTATAAATGGTAAAATAATTAAGCAGAGCCTACGCACCGCTCACGACTACTATTTAGCAAATCTTATGTCACTAATGATGCACTTCAAGTCAAGGAAAGACAATTAGCGGGTAAATCTTGACGTTTGAGTAATACATAATCTGGAGGCTAGGAAAAGGAACTTATTCGGTGCATGGGGATGATCATGATGAGATTTCTCATTTCCATGGGTATTCTGATGGGGACCTTTTTCGGTTCTTAGCAAAACCTCCTGACCTAAGGGTACCAATGAGAATATACAAGGATGGCCGGGCCATTTGTGTATTTATTACAAGGGTATTATTGTTAAAATTTATTTTATTATGGGTACTAGTGGACTGTTTTAAAAGTTGGAGGGGCAAGAGTCACCTCTTGCCTTCATGTGGCTCCGCCACGAGATAAGACCTGAATTGCTACTTTCCAGACTCCATTTAATTCCGCATGCATACATGTGCTTCAAACAGTCTACCACTGAGTTATACCCATTTGCCAAATAATTTTATAGATATGAAATGCTAAAATATAAACAAATCAATGAGTTAAGAAATCTGGTAGAATCTTTTACCTCTGCATACATCCTTGCTAGTGCATTTGAAATGAATCTTTTGGCCATCAATCGAGTGGTGTCATTAGCCTCGTAATGGTAATCCTTGCTATCCATATCAACGGATAAAAGAAAGATTATGTCTTACCAACCAATCCGCTAAATAAAATGGCATCGCGTAAACTCTATCGAGTGAATCTAGCATTCAATAAAGAAAATTGAAATCTGAAGATAACGTAGATATATGTGTTAGACATGAATGTCGACTCCTAAACAAGCAACAAGGAAGGTAATTTTACCCAGCAACTAAGCATCTTCTCTACATGCTTTCAATTTATTTGTATCATTTTCATTTCACACCAAAGCAAAATGATACTCACATAGCTGAGTTACTACGACGGAATCTTGACCGTGTAAAAAATACACTAGCATCAGGTAATTTTTATTTTGGGACACATTTAAGTGTTGTTCATTATCTTGACAAAACAATGAAGGCTCTTTACTAAAAAAAATCTAATTTCTTGAAAAGCTAGAAACCTTTTTTTTGAGGAATGAAAATCTAGAAACTAGACATAGCATATAGCATCAAAATATTTTGCCCTTGGCCTTAGCTCTAAAACAGACAATCAACTATCTCCCTGGAACTTTTAAAGGAACAGTGTTATTTTAAACATAAAAGACTCCTACCATTATCATTAAGATTCTAAATGGAAGAATACATAATTTTACCCAAGAAGGTAAAATACTTCACCACAACGGATGGCAACAAACCAAAACTTCAGAAATTCAGTTGTCATATATGTGTAAAGCATCAATAGTTCTCACCAGCTACAGCAAACCAATTGAGACCAGGAAAGTGTAGAAGGTATACTACTCATGCAGACTAAAAAACATTGGTCACTTAACTACTTAAGGGTTCATCAATTTCTTAGCAAATACACGTCACAAGTCATTAGAAACCCAGCATATCAAGATATGACTCCATCGCCTATGTTACACAATTGCGGGTGCGTTACGGGTTCGAGTTCGGGAACTGGGTGCGGGCGCAGGCAGGGAGCGATGGATTTATTTAAATGTTATATTATTTATCATATATTCACTCATCATAAAATATCAAAAAGAAACAATAGTCACATAAGCCGTACTTATATTTATATACACATAATCATATATACAAATGCACATTCAAATATTATTATACAAATTCTTACTATATGATACAGTACCCGTATTACTCCAACGAGACTGACCCACCACTCAACATTATTTACAATGTACACAATGTCTTATCATATTAGAAAAAAATATATTTATACCATAGTGTTCCACTGACAATAGACCAACTCACCCACCCCCCCGTACAATCACAAAACCCGCCACATAGAAATAGAGAGAGCAGAAGAATAGAGGTAATATGCAAAAGAATGCATATAAATAGAAAGAAGGGAAGAACTAAGAGATATAGAGAAGAACAAGAGATTGATTAGCTCGATGGCCAACGTGACGAAAATGACGAACAACAACCATGTTCGCCTTCTCTCTAAGTCTCTACCTCTCCAGTACGGGCATAGCGCTGAACTGGTAGGTGAGATTTGAATTTTTTTCTTGAATAAAAATATTTGCAGATACTATAAATAGACACCTACTAAATGGACCCCTGCCGCTCCCCTGAAGCACCCATGGCGCCCCAAGCACCCATACGCGCCTGGTGCGAGTCGGCTCTAAAATGAAGAACTTGTACGACATAGTCCATCGCTTATGCAAGAACGAGCCTGGCTAAGGAGAAATTTTTGTTTTCTCTAAGAGTAAATGTGACGTGGTACTCTAATCCATACACCACAAGACAGACAGATAAGAAAGAGAATGAGTGGGAGACAAAATATAGTGAATTTCTTACATGTACTGACATGTCCTGTACTGTATGGATTAGAGTACCTAAGGCCCTGGCCGATGGTGGTAAGACAAAATAAGTTGAGAATATCAGTGGCGATCATATTCACAACAAACCAAACAATGCTGGAGGCCCACTTGGTAATTTTGGGATCAAAAGAACGAGCATTTGGGGTCACTGGTAATAGAATCACTATATGGTCCGTGTACAAAGTGATAACTAGGGAAATTAGAAGTGAAACCAGCAGAGTTCTAAATCGAATAATAAGTTGGTACGGTACCTTAGGTCTTCAAGACAAATAACAAAAAAAAAAAAACACTCAATTCAAAATATTAACCCCATTAAGACATGAAAGTGCAACAACAAGACCTTCACTTTCATAATCTTCGAAAGCTTGAATACCTTCACAAGGCATACATACCACTGCAAGACATATTCGTAGGATGGGGAAATAGTATTCTTAGACTTAATAAGATGCATCCAAGAATACAATTTTCCCCGTCCTATGAAGCTTGATGAACTTCCACATTTGTTGCATGCAAGACTTATGAAGGTATTGAAGCTCTCGAGCATTATGGAAGTGATGGTTCTATTCTTGCAAGTTCCGGTCTGCATGGGATTCCACAGGGAGGAATTTTAAATGACTGATCTCGTGTTATTTGTCGAAGACCTAAGCTACATTAATACCAGCTTATTATTGTTCAGCATTCTGGTGGTTTCACTATTGAATCTCCTAATTATCTTTTGTACTCAGACCATATGATTGAGATTTTATAACTAATGACCCCGAGAGAAGGCTTGATTTTTTTATACCAAAAATACCAATTGCAGAGTCTCATCCTGGATTCATAGGGTTTGCGGTGAATATGATCAACAGTGGCATTGACAATTTGTATTGTCTCGCCACCACTAGCCAGGGCCTCAGGGTGGTTTGGCATTGCGTAAGTTTTAGAGCCTTAGCTCTGATAGTGCGATCATAACAAGTAATGGTGTGCATTTTCTGGGACAACGGTAAATTCTAACATAAAAGAGCTTTTTAGTTATGTATGGATAATATATACCCTCTGAAATTTCCGGTCTCAATTGTTATATTGTGACTACTGATGATTACTGAAGATTTACTCGTAACTCTTAGAATCCTAGAAACTAAAACTCATTTTCTTCAGTTTTGATTTGTTATCATCCATGGTGGTAAGGTATATTACCTTTTTGGGTAAAAAATTATTTACCTTCCATTTAATATTACTATGAGTAGGAGTTTTTTAAAGTTTATAAGGTTATGCATTTCAAAGTTCAGGCGTGGTAGTTACGCCTGTTTTAGGGCTAAGGCCAAGGGCAAATATGATATAGTCTGTTGATAAATTTTCAGATTCATTGTACCCAAGTAGATTTTATATAATTTACAATCAAGATTATGAACTACTTTTAGATGTGCCAAAAAGAAAATTTATCATTGAAAATCAATATATTTTGGCGTTGAAATTTTGAAAGACAAGTGTTGGAAATATTCATTTATGTCTTTTCCTATGGAAGCAAATTCAGACCACAAATCAATACACGCAATATAGAGGAGGAATTAAAATATTACAAGAATTTGTACCTATGACGGAATACATGAATACACGTAGAGGGGAAACAGTTGATGCCATCTCTAGACCAGGTCAATAGACACACTCTCTGCATGTGGAATTCTGGAATGCCAAGGAGCAAAAACATGAACTTTCTTTGGCGTAAGCACGACATATGTTTAAATGGGGTTAAGCATGTGCATGGTTCAAAGTAATTTATGCGATATGTTGCTTCAAGAGAGTGAATGCTGAGAATCCCTTTTCTCTATAATTAATTTTAATAAATATATAATGCTAAAACACAAACAAACTAATGAGTTAAAGAGACATAGTAGAATCTTTTACCTCCACGTAAAACCTTGTGAACATTTTTTTGGCCATCAACCTTAGTGGTGCCGTCAGCATTTAGTCTTTGCTATCACAAGTTCATTTATATGATATCTTGCCTCAAGAGAGTGAATGCCAAAGATTTATATTCTTCGAAATATTTGTAGATATAACGTGCTAAAAGGTAACAAGATCAACGAGTTTCTAAATCTCACAGAATCATTTACCTCTATATACATCATTGTCGGACAAGTATTTCACCCTCCATATACATCATTGTCGGACAAGTATTTCACCATCAAACGAGCATTGTCACCAGCCTCGTCATGGTAAAACCTTTCTACGTGATATCCATATCCATAGATAAAAGAAAATTTAAGTCTTAGCACTCAATTAATCGAATATCCAGGCATCAGGTAAACTCTGCCAAGTGAATCATAAATTCAAAGTAGAAGACATTAGCAGTCAATAGAATGTTTTATATTCAAGACCAAGTATATCAGTATCTATCTTTGAGAATAGCCTATGTATGAATTATTGGACCACAACAGTTATTGGACCACAGCAGCTATTGAAGACCAAAGGCGAAGCCCAATCAATTCAGCCCAATTACTTATGTCTAGCTAAAAACCCAACTCTGGTTTCAGCCCATCTATATTGTATCAGTAGTATTAGGGTTAAGCCTTATAAACCCTAGTGATAGAGATCCGCCGCTCTCTTCTCCGCCGTTGATTATTTAACCTTTGTATCTCCTCGTTTATGTCATGTCTTTATTACGTATGTCTCTCTTCTCTCTCGATTTAATGAATATATTTAAGTTCTCTGTATTTACTTTCTCTTTCAATTGATTCACTTTCACAGTATCAGAGCCTAAGGATACTCTCTACCACTACAGTTTCCTCGCCGGCGGCATCAAATTCGTTGGCTATTCTATCCAACATCCGAACCTAATCCCCTACAAGTTAGATTCAACAAATTATTTAATCTGCAAGCACCAACTCTCCTCTATTCTCCGAATATAGTCTCTTTATTTTTTCGTTGATGGATCTAATCCATGTCCCTCTCAATTTCTCACCGGCGACGATGGTTCCGTCTCAGCGACGGTCAACCCCCTGTTCACATCCTGGCACATGCAAGATCAGGCAATTCTTACCCTGATCAATGCTACCCTATCTCAAGTGGCCCTGATTCAGGTGATTGGTGTCTCTGATTCTAGATCTGCCTGGCTTCTTCTGGAAAATAGATATGCTTCTTTATCCCGATCCAATATTTTGCAACTCAAAAATGATTTACATACTATCAAAAAGAGATATGACTTTGTTGATTTGTACATGTAAAAACTTAAAACTCTTCGTGACCGTTCGGCTAGGTCATCTATTCTTGTTAACGACGAGGACAAGTTGTTTATGCTTCAAATGGTTTACCACCTGAGTTTAATTCCTTTTGTTCTAATCTCCAGACTCATTCCGAACCCTTTTAAATTTTCAGGAGTTACATGACCTCTTGCGTTTGAGGAACAAATGTTAGAATCTCAAACTCTTCTGCTGATGCTACACCTACTGATTTTTACTCGACCTCCTCTCATGGTCGTGGAGGCGGCGGTCGCAACCCTAATTATTTCTCTGGTTCTCGTGGTGGTGGTTCTTCTGGTCGATTTGGAAATCGTGGTGGTCGTTTTGACTCCCACCGAGGCTGATCTGGGTATACTTGTGGCGGTGGCTAAACCCCTCATTATCACAGAGGGGGGAGGACTCAGGGAAACCCAAACTTTCACTCTGGATCTACTTGAAAAGAGTTTTTCGGGTCCTCCTCCTCCAAGAAAAAAGATGGCTGACCCAATACCTGTCAGATCTGTGGCCCAGATTCCGCCATTGATTGTTTTTATCGAGTGGACTACGCCTACCAAGGTCGTATGCCTCCTGATCAGTTATCTTCCATGATAGCCAACACTCAATCAGCTCCTCTTCATCCGTACTACTGGCTCACTGACACAGGAGCCTCATATCACATGATCGCAGATCTTCAGCATCTCTCTATGTCTAAACCCTATTCAGGAAAAGATCAATTTTAAATTGGTAATGGAAACTCTCTCCCTATCCAACACACTGATACTGCTCTTCTCACCACTAAGTCATGTTCATTACATTTAGCCGATACATTACATGCGGCGTCTTTATCTGTTAATTTGCTATATGTTAATAAACTATGCTAAAAACATAACTTGAATGCCATCTTTGATGCCGAATCATGTTGTCTTCAGGACAAAGCTACGGGTGAAATTATATACAAGGGGTTGAGTAAGAATGGAGTCTATCCCATTTCTTCATTGTCTACCTAGTCTTCTGTCAAGTCTTCTTCTCCTCAAGCCATTTTGGGTCACAGAATCAGGTATTCTCTTTGGCATTCCCGTTTGGGACACCAATCTAATTCTATTTTAAACATATGTGTATCTTGCTTATCTTCTACTGCTGATAACACTGTTTGTCAATCTTGCTTAGATGAAAAAATGACCAAATTAGTATATCAACATGCTACTACTACTGCTTCTAGTCCTTTACACTTGTTGCATTATGATGTTTGAGGGTCTGCCTCCATCAAATCCTTTAATTGTTTTCACTATTATGTGCTGTTTATTTTTGACATGTCTCGCTTTACTTGGTTATTTCCCTTACACTGCAAATTTGAAGTTGTTATTGTGTTTCCTACCTTCAAATTATTTGTTGAAAATTGCTTAAGCACCCTATAACCATCCTTCGTTCATATGGAGGGGTGAGTATACTTCTCTATTTCAGAGAAATTTATCAGATTCTGGCATTTCTCACCAGAAATCTTGTCCTCATACACCCCAGCAAAACGGGGTGTCTAAGCGCAAACAGCGAGCATTTGGGGTCATTAGTAATAGAATCACTATACTATGGTCCGTGTACATAGAGATAACTAGGGACATTACAAGTGAAACCAGCCGAGGGCTTAACCAAATAATAAGTTGGTACGGTACTTTAGGTCTTCAAGACAAATAACAAAAAAAAAGTCAATTCAAAATATTAATCCCATTAAGACATGAAAGTGCAACAACAAGACGTTCACTTTCATAATATTCGAAAGTTTGAATACCTTCACAAGGCATACATACCACTGCAAGACTTATGAAGGTATTGAAGCTCTCGAGCATTATGGAAGTGATGGTTCTATTATTGCAAGTTCCGGGCTGCATGGGATTCCTCAGGGAGGAATTTTGAATGAACGATTTCGTGTTATTTGTCCTGAAGATCTAAGTTACATTGATACCAGCTTATTATTTTGTTCAGCATTCTGGTGGTTTCACTGTTGATTATCCTAATTATCTTACGTACTCAGACCATATGATGGAGATTTTATAACTAATGACCCCTTGAGAAGGCTTGATTTTTTATATCAAAACTACCAATTGGAGAGTCTCATCCTCGATTCATAGGGTTCGCTGTGAATATGATCATCATTGACATTGACAATTTGTATTGTCTCGCCACCACTAGCCAGAGCCTCAGGGAGGTTCGGCATTGCGTAAGTGTTGCAGACTTAGCTCTGATAGTGGGATCATAACAAGTAATGGTGTGCATTTTCTGGGACAACGGTAAATTGTAACATAAAAGAGCTATTTTGTTATGTATGGATAATATATACCCTCTGAAACTTCCAGTCTCAATTGTTATATTGTGACTACTGAGGATTAGTAAAGATTTATTCATAACTCTTAGAATCCTGGAAACTAAAACTCATTTTCTTCACTTTTGGTTTGTTGTCATACATGGTGGTAAGGTATATTACCTTTTTGGGTAAAACAGTATTTATCTTACATTTAATATTATTATGAGTAGGAGTTGTTTAAAGTTTATAAGGTTATGCCTTTCAAAGTTCCGGGGTGGTAGTTATTCCTGTTTTAGGGCTAAGGCCAAGGGAAAATATAATATACTCTGTTGATTAAGTTTTAGATTGGATCTACGCAACTAAGTTTGATAAAATTTAATCAATTAAGATTATGAACTACTTTTAGATGTGCCAAAAAGAAAATTTATCATTGAGAATCAATATGTTTCGGCGTTGAAATTTTTAAAGGAAAGTGTTGGAAATATTCATTTATGTCGATTCCTATGCAATGGAAGCAAATTCAGACCACATGATCAATACACGCAATATAGAGGATGAATTAAAATAATACAAGAATTTATACGACGTACTTTTGAACCGTCTTGATTCACGGGAGGAGGAGAATTCATTGTATCTATGACGGAATACATGAATACACGTAGAGGGGAAACGGTTGATACCATCTCTAGACCAGGTCAATGGACACACTCTCTGAATGTGGAATTCTGGAATCGCAATGAGCAAAAACATGAAATCTCTTTAGCGTAAGTATGACATATGTTGTACTGGGGGTTAAGCATGTTCAAGGTACAAATTAATTTATGTGATATGTTGCTGCAAAAGACTGAATACTGCAAATCCCTTTGATCTATAAATAATTTTAATAAATATGAAATGCTAAAACATAAACAAATCAATGAGTTAGAGAGACATAGTAGAATCTTTTACCTCCGCATACACCCTTGTGAGCATTTTTTTGGCCATCAACCTAGTGGTGCCGTCAGCAACGTAAAGGCGAAACATTTCACTGTAGTGTTTGCTATCCATATCATTGGATAAAAGAAAAAAAGGGATATGTGTGATTATTTTCTTGTGTATGTAGAATTTTAATAAAATAATTCCTTGAGCCTAAAATAAAACTTTTCAAATTTCTGTTCAGACTCCAAGAATGAGCAACCTCCATTTCGGTTGACTTAGATCATCAAAAAGAATAGAAAACCTCGTTTTCTGTAAAGTTTAAGGGTGATAAACATTGAAAGAAAACTCGAATCATCAAAACAAACGAAGTGAAGAGGTTTAAGGATCTGAAGCGGAAGAACTTACTGAGAACGAGGAAGCAGTTCGAGGATGAGATGTTGTTAGCAAGAAATCGATATTAATAGCGCAGTGTGTAACTGACTTCTGAATTGTCAAATAGATCCAAACTAGGTTTAGTGACTGCAAAATAACGAGTACCCAAAACATAAAAGCCCGCAGATGAAGGCCCGAAACACAAAGCCTGAGTTAAAGCCCGATCAACTCGTAATCACGAGCCTGACTAGAATATCAACTTGACATATGTTATTCTATCACTTGATATAAATTAATATTGGCTGGCACAAGACAAAGAGGACGAGGTGATAACTAAACGGTGATACTCGATGAGTTCGTTCATTGTAGTTAGTATGACAATCTTAGCAACTTCAGTACATTAGTTAAATAGCGGTTATAGTTAAAATGTAATGAATTACTGATGAAGTATCTAAAATATACTTTCTATTTGGATTATTTTAACGGACGTCTATCATGATTTCTATAATTCGAATGTTTTTTATGTGTTTATAAATTAGTACGGAGCGCGTGCGTTGCATGTGGAAAGCTTCTTTTTAGGGTAAAACATATAGCTATTTATTCATGGAAAGTCTCCTAGAGATCAGTCTTCAGTATATCGATAACCGAAGAGAGCGTTTCAGAATAATAACTAATGTCGTCTACATCTACTCCTCTACTAGCAAAGTGGTCTGCAACTTTGTTCCTTTACGGCTAATATGGCAGACTTCAATTAATACAAAACTCGACATTAATCTTCTGCCATGAAACAGCAGATCTCTCATCTCCGATAATGCATTAAAACCTTAAGTATTGCCGAATTGCCTTCCTTGAGCAGCGATACCCCGATTAGAGAATCCGATTCCAGGATCACCTTGTCGTGGTTTAATTCTTCAGCAAACTCCTGCCCGGATACCAATCCGTTGAGCTCTGCTATCAACGAGGAACACGCTTGCCGTTGTCTGCGGATGCGCCCACAAACAAAACTGCCCGAAGAATCTCGAATGATCATTCCCAGCCCTGCTGTCGGCCTTGACTGACACCGGGCAGCGTCCGAGTTAATTTTCACATACCCGTGAGGATATGGCTTCCTTCGGCCAGCAGAGGGAGGTTGGGTCATGTGTGCTTCAACGAGGTGACCGCGGAGGCAAGCTTCCTTGGACCAAAATAACTGGTTTAGTCCATAACTGCCTAACTGGGAGAAGATTCCTCACTGTACTCCACATCTCTGAAACTCTTTTTGTTCCTTCTTTGCCAGATTGTCCAAAAACATACCACAAATCTGCCGCAAACATCTATCGAGGAATTAGATCAATTATCCATTGTAGAATAGGCGCTCGCTTTTGCTCAGAAAATCTTCACCCAACATAATATTCCAAACTTGCTTTGACCTCTCACACTAGCGAATATGTTCTTCGTCTTTTTCACGGGCCCGACACCATAGACAAGTAGTCTCGGTTGTTATTCCCTTGCCCGATAGAGATGACAACACCGAAAAAGAAGTGTGCCAAAGCCTCCTGTTAGAAAGAAGAGGTGACTTGAATTAAATTAGTAATGTTTTAGGTCCAAGAAAACCAAATAAGGAATGAAATGAATTAATTAGACAAAGTCAATATTAGGAGAAAAAGAAAACAATATATGGAATTAGCTAGCCCCACCACCGCACCTGCTCTTTTGGGGCGGTGGGCTTGGGCTCAAGGTAGTATATAAGGCAGGCATATGCCTTGGTTTGTTTAGGTGTCAGGGTCACTAGCAACACACACGGGAGATGGCTTTCATAGTAGTGGGGTTGTGAACTTTGGGTTTGTTAGCTTTTCTTTTGTGCGTGCGTGCGTGTGTGTCCGCTGGTGTAATCGGTTCGGGTTGTTTCTCTCAATAAAATCAGGTTCGGGTTGTGGAGTAGCTAGTATTTAAACTAGCGATCCGCGTTAAATTTCTTGTCTCCCGTTCTTTATATTTTGTTATAGTTCTTACTTGATACCCGGATTCATAAAAAACTGTTATCAGAGCCAGGTTAGAGTTCCAAAAAGAAACGATGTCGGATACTATGAAGATCGAGAAGTTCAGTGGGAGAAACAGTTTCAGTCTGCGGTAGATCAAGATGAAGGCGTTGTTGAAACGCGACGATCTTGGCTGCCTCTGGCGTCCAACAAGGGCAACGTGGACACAACCACATCGGCGTATCTGAAGATGGTGGAGAAGGCACACACAAGGATCATGTTGTGTCTGACGAACGACGTGATCACCAGTGTTGCATATCAAGAGAAGGCGGCTGCTTTGTGGGTCAAGTTGGAGAAGCTCTACATGAATAAATTCGCGGAAAACAAGTTGATGCTCAAGAAACGGCTATTCGGGTTGCGAATGTCTGAAGGTACGCAAATTAGTGATCACTTAGATGTTCTGAACACTATTCAACTTGAATTGCGTAATAGTGAGGAGAAAATAAGTGATGAGGAAGCGAAATTAATTCTGTTGGTGTCGCTGCCTCCATCATATGAGGGTTTCGTGCCATCTTTCATTGGTGGGAAAGATACGATAACCCTAGAAGAGGTTAGATCTGCTCTTCACACCAGGTGTATGAGGCACAATGCTGCAGATCAGGGTTCAGGTGACCATTATGTGTATGGTTTAATGGTCAAAGTAGGAAAAGATAAGGGATACAGAGGTTTGCAGGATCGAGCTTACCACATGACGTCTCTGCCTACTGCAAGGAGAAAGGTCACTGAAAAAGGGAGTGTCCCAAGAAGAACCAAACGAATCTGGTTCTAGGTGGAGGGACCTCCTCCGAGGACGTCCTTCTTCTCTGAGCCCCTTGGGGGCGGTTCTGGGCTCCTGGAATAGAGCATCTGGTGCGTGAGATCTCTGGCACGCGAATCGGGTTCTGTTTCTAGGCGCGAAAAGATTTCTGGCGCGCACTAAGGTTTCGGGCGTATCTGAGGCATACAAGGTGCATCTGGCATGTCAATTTGTGGCAGTCGCCGTCGGTGCATCTAGTCTGGACGACATCTGGGCACTTGTCATGGTGCACTGGTTCTGGCGCTATTTGGAGCGCATCGAGAATACATTCGGTTTTGGTTTCTCAGTGAATGTATTCGAGTCTGGTTCAAGGTGAAGACGTGCTCGTTTCAGATTCAGGGAGACGCATCTGTTTCAGGTCCGAGAGAAGTATCAGTTCTGTTTCAGGGTTGCTGAGTTGATTCAAGTCAAGTTAGAGATTTGTTAGAAGAAGTGACTTGAATTAATTTAGTAATGTTTTGGGTCCAATGCAAACAAATAAGGAATGGAATGAATTAATTAGTCAAAGTCAATATTAGGAGAAAAAGAAAACAAATATGGAATTAGCTAGCACCACCACCGCTCCTACTCTTTTGGGGCGCTGGGCTTTGGCTCAAGGTAGTATGTAAGGCAGGCATGTTCCTTGGTTTGTTTACGTGTCAGGGTCACTAGCAACACACTAGCAACACACACACACGGGAGAGGGCTTTCATAGCAGTGGGGTTGTGAATTTAGGTTTGTTAGCTTTTTTTCGTGCGTGTGCGTGTGTGTTCGCTTGTGTAATCGGTTCGGGTTGTTTCTCTAAAAAAAATCAGGTTCGGGTTGTGGAGTAGCTAGTATTTAAACTAACGATCCACGTTAAGTTTCTTGTCTCTCGTTCTTTATATTTTTTTATCGTTCTTGCTTGATACCCGGATTCATAAACCTCCAAACCATGAACAATATTTTTGTTTGGAATGTGGAGACTCCATAATTTATCAAATGATTTGTGATTCACAAACTCAATTGATGAAGAAGGTCCGGACTGATTGCGCATTCTTTGTGCATTGTAACCAAGTAAATGCCATCGTCAGAAAATTTCTCGTAAAATGTGTCTTCGGGGTCATTGTAGCGGATGGCTATAGTGTTTATTACTTCCTCGTCCACTGGAAGCAAAATCTTCCGAATGCCATTGGTATCCCACTCCCCGGTGTCATCATTTATAAGTCGATCCACGGTTATAATAGCTTAATGTTTTACCCTAAAAAAAACCACATGCAACGCACATACATGCTCCGTACTTGTTTATAAACACAAATATCTTTATTTAGAATTCGAATTATAGAAATCATGATAGACGTCTGTTAAAATAGTCCAAATAGAATGTATATTTTAGATACTTTATCAGTCATTCATTACATTTTAACTATAACCGCTATTTAACTAATGTACTGAAGGTGGTAAGAGTCCATTGCATTGTCATACTAACTGCAATAAACTCAAGGTTCAAAGAGTTCATTGCATCGTCGTATTAATGACAACGAACTCATCGAGTTTTACCGTTTAGTTATCATCTGGTCCTCTTAGTCTTGTGCCAACATTAATTTATATCAAGTGATAGAATAGCATATGTCAAGTTCATATTCTAGTGATACTCTGTGATTACGAGTTGATCGGGCTTTAACTCAGGCTTTGTGTTTCGGGCCTTCACCTGCGGGCATTTTTCAGTCACTAAACCTAGCTTGGATCTATTTTGACAATTCAGAGGTCGGCTACACCCTGCACTTTAAATATCGATTTAACCTACGAGTAAAAACATTTTCGCATGTACTAATTAAACCTATCATCTCTGTAAAGGCAGCGGTAGCGGCAGCGGATTTCTTCCTAACAACATCTCATCCTCGAACTGCTTCCTCGTTCTCAGTAAGTTCTTCCGCTTCACATCCTTAAACCTCTTCACTTCGTTTGTTTTGATGATTCGAGTTTTCTTTCAATGTTTATCACCTTTAAACTTAACAGAAAACGAGTTTTTTTTTTTTTTTTTTTTTTTTTTTTTTTTTTTTTATGATCTAAGTCAACCGAAATGGAGGTTGCTCATTCTTGGGGTCTGAACACAAATTCGAAAAGTGTTTTTTTTTTTTTTTTTTTTTTTTTTTTTTGAGAAATTGTTGTGTCTTCAACCGAATTTGAACCCGGAACTTCATGCAGGGCTTTAAGGAATTATTTTATTAAAATTCTACAGATGCAACACAAGAAAATAATCACTAACATCCATTTTTTTTCTTTTACCAAGGATATGGATAGCAAAGACTAAAGTGAAATGTTTCGCCTTTACGATGCTGACGGCACCACTAGGTTGATGGCAAAAAAACGCTCAAAAGGGTGTACGCGGGGGTAAAAGATTCTACTATGTTTCTCTAACTCATTGATTTGTTTATGTTTTAGCATTCATATTTATTAAAATTATTTATAGATCAAAGAGATTCGCAGCAGTCACTCTTTTGAAGCAACATATCGCATAAATTACTTTGTACCTTGCCCCATTCTTAATCCGAGTAAAACATATGCCATGCTTAGGCTAAAGAAAGTTCATGCTTTTGCTCATTGGTATTCCAGAATTCCACATGCGGAGAGTTTGTCCATTGACCTGGTCTAGAGATGGTATCAACTGTATCCCCTCAACGTGTATTCATGTATTCCGTCATAGATACAATGAATTCTCCTCCTCCCTTGGATCAAGACGGTTCAACAGTAAAACGTATAAATTCTTGTGTTATTTTTAATTGTCCTCTATATTGCGTGTATTGATCGTGTGGTCTGAATTTGCTTCCATTGCATAGGAATAGTCATAAATGAATATTCTCAACACTTCTCATTTTCAACACCGAACCATATTGATTCTCAATGATAAATTTTTCTTTTTGGCACATCTAAGGGAGGGTTTGGTATGACTTATTTTCAGCTTTTAATCTACTTTGGACTTTTAATCTGTTTTGAGCTTTTCTGAAAGGTTTGGTATGACTTTTTTTGTGTCAGCTTTTGAATTTTGGCTTTTGTCTTGTAGTGTAAAACTGAATTCTGAAAAAAGTTGTTTTTCATGAACTTTTTTTGAACTAAACAATAAAAAATGACCAACTTACCTCTATTTTTTTGTACCAACATAGTATGACATCTAATTAGACATACTATAATTTCATTAGTAAATATAAAAAATATAAAATAATACTTTTTACTAACAAACAAAAGTGTTGCATCCTAACTTTTTTACAGCACAACTTTTTTCACCAAACCCATACATCTTTTTTCATCAACTTCTTTGTCACGAACTTTTTTCACAACAACTTAAAAGTCGACTTAAAAGTCCAAAAAGTCATACCAAACCCACCCCAAAAGTAGTTCATAATCTTGATTGAGTAAATTATATAAAATGTAGTTACATACATCGAATTAATCAATCAACATGCTATATTATATTTGCCCTTGGCCTTAGCCCTAAAACAGGCGTAACTACCACCCTGGAACTTTCAAAAGGCATAACCTTATAAACATTAAACAACTCCTAATCATAATAATTTAAATGGAAGTTAAATATTTTTTTAACCAAAAAGGTAATACACCTTACCACCATGGATGACAACAAACCAAAACAGAATAAAATGAATTTTAGTTTCAAGGATTCTAAGAGTTACCAATAAATCTTCACTAACCTCAGTAGTCACAATATAACAATTGAGGCCGGAAATTTCAGAGGGTCTATATTATCTCGTACATAACAAAATAGCTCTTTTATGTTAGAATCTACCGTTGTCCCAGAAAATGCATACCATTACTTGTTATGATCCCATTATCAGAGCTAAGGTTCCAACACTTACGCAATACCGAACCCCCCGAGGCCTTGGCTACAGGTGGCTAGACAATACAATTTGTCAAGTCAATGTCGATCATTTTCACAGCAGACTCTATGAATCCAGGATGAGACTCTACAATTGGTAGTTTTGATATAAAAAAATCAAGCCTTCTCTAGGGGTCATTAGTTATAAAATCGCCATCATATGGTCTGAGTACAAACGATAATTAGGATATTCAACAATGAAACCACCAGAATGCTGAACAAAATAATAAGCTGGTATTAATGTAACTTAGGTCTTCAAGACAAATAATACGAAATCGTTCATTCAAAATTCCTCCCTATGGAATCCCATGCAGACTGGAACTTGCACCAATAGAACCATCACTTCCTTAATACTCGAGAGCTTCAATACCTTCATAAGTCTTGCATGCAACAGAAGTTGAATTTCATCAAGCTTCATAGGACGGGGAAAATTGTATTCTTAAATGCATTTTATGAAGTCTAAGAATATGATTTCCCAATCCTATGAATATGTCTTGCAGTGGTATGCATGCCTTGTGAAGGTATTCAAGCTTTCGAATATTATGAAAGTGAAGATCTTGTTGTTGCACTTTCACGTCTTAATGGAGTTAATATTTTGAATGGGTTGTTTTGTTATTTGTCTTGAAGACCTAAGGTACCGTACCAACTTATTATTCGGTCTAGCACTCTGCTGGTTTCACTTCAAATTTCCCTAGTTATCTTTTTGTACTCGGATCATACTATAGTGATTATATTACCATGACCCCAAATGCTCGATCTTTTGATCCCAAAATTACCAAGAGGGCCTCTTGCATTGTTTGGTTTGTTATGAATATGATTGCCACTGATATTCTCAACTTATATTGTGTTACCACCAGCGGCCAGGGCCTTAGGGTGGCTCGTTCTTGCATAAGCGATGGACTATGTTGCACAAGTTCTTCATTCTTGATCCGAATCACGACGGGCGCATATGGGTGGTTGTGGGCGCCATGGGTGCTACAGGGGTGCGGCAGGGGTCCATTTAGTACTTCTTTAAGTTCAGGGGTCTATTTATAGTATCTACATATATTTTTATACAAGATAAAAATTCAAAAATCGCACCAGTTCAGCGCTAGCCCCGTACTGGAGAGGTGGAGACTTAGAGAGGAGGCGAACATAGTCGTGGCTCGTAATTTCCATCGTGTTCGCCATCACCGTTGGCCATCGATCTAATCAATATTAGGTTCTTCTCTATGTTCCCTTCTTTCTATTTCTATGCATTCTTTTGCATCTTATCTCTATTCTTCTGTCCCTCTCTATTTCTATGTGGCGAGTTCTGTGATTGTACAAGGGGGTGGGTGAGTTGGTATGTTGTCACTGGAACACTAGGATATAAAATATAAATTATTATTTTAATACGATAGATGTTGTGTACATTGTTAATAATGTTGAGTGGTGAGTCAGTCTCGGGGGAGCAATGTGAGAATATAAGAAAGAATTTGTATAATAGCATTTAATTTTGCATTTGTATGATAGTGTATATAAATATAAGTACAGTTTATGTGACTATTGTTGTTGTTTTGACATTTTATGATGAGTGAATATATGACAAATAATATAACATTTAAATATAAATAAATTCATCTCACCCTGGCTGCACTCGCACCCTTGAATACCCCAACCTTAACTTACACAGTTATCCCCAGTCCAACACTTCACCAAGTAGAATTTGTGAGAACTAATGAAGAGTGAGGATGGGTTTTTTGATTTTTAATTAGTAGATGTAAGTTTTGTTAGGATTTCAAAACGCGAGAGACAAGAGAAAGAAAAAACAACAAGAGCAAGATCAACAACACAAGCGATTTAACGTGGTTCACAAGTTTTGAGACTAGCTAATCCAGGGCCAAACCAAATCAATTTATTGATGATAAGCCAAAAACAATTACAAGCACCCGACTCAAAGTCACGACCCTAGTATCTATTTATACTAGTACAAGACTTTGAGCCAAAGCAACTAATCCGAGATAGACAAGGAATAAATATGTCCAAAATAACTACCAGTTATGTTAGTCAAAGTGACCATTCCATGCCAGGGGTTTGAATCAACCAAAAAAAATCCAACAAACCTCCCCCTTGATTCAAACCCCATAGCTACCGAACCGATTCTTCTCATCAATCTAATAAACCCAATATGAGTTTATTCCCAATTTGGGGAATTGAACACACTCCCAATACGCCCCAACAAGCGTATCTTCAATGCACCATGACTAATGCTCATCCTAACGTCACTCCAATGACACTTAGTGACAAAAGTGCCTATCAAACATTGCCATGCCAATTTACACCGCCAGCCGCACCACTGCGCACAAAACGATAACCAAAGCGCACCGATCCAAGATCCAATCGCGCCACCAACCGATGCGTGCACAATAACACGCTCCCAATCAGCGTGCTCAGTAACACGCTCCCATGCTACATGCCTCGAGCACGATTTGCCCCCAAGGGGCCTAGAGAGTTTCATCGTCCTCGAGCATCCATCCTCCTCCCCCTGAAGCGATAGCTACATAAGTCCGATTCTTGGGACACTCCCTCCAAACGCTAGTTGATTCTAGTCGCCTCCAACTAGACTTGAATCCTCCTAGTCGCCAAATCCAGATGTAGATCCAGATCACTCACCCGGTTGAGCACGCCATATCGATTGACGCATGCTGGAAACAAAAGCGTGTCGGATATACTAAAACTAGATTCACAATTCCGATGATCCACAACATGAGCTGGGTAGCTCCCCCAACAAGGAACCCGATAGCCTCCCAACAAAGGCTTGATGTGCTTGCACCCCCTGTTTCAGAGGCCAACCAGCAGAAACCCGATCTTCCCATCAAACCTGACATATCTTGATCACGAACAAACTATGATGCTCCTATTGAATCTCAACGAACCGAGCTCTGATACCACTTGTTAGGATTCCAATACGCGAGAGACAAGAGAAAGAAAAAACCACAAGAACAAGATCCACAACACAAGCGATTTAACGTGGTTCACTAGTTTTGAGACTAGCTAATCAACTGCCAAACCAAACCAATTTATTGATGAGAAGACAAAAACAATTACAAGCTCCCAACTCAAAGTCATAACCCTAGTATCTATTTAGTACAAGCCTTGGAGCCAAAGCAACGACCAAAACTAATCCGAGATAGAGAAGAAATAAATCTATCCAAAAGAATTGTTTCCTAATCCAATAAAGGCACTACCAATTATTTTAGTCAAATTGACCATCCCATGTCAGAGTTTTGAATCAACCAAAAAAAATCCAACAAGTTTTGGCAAGTAGTAAGGGTAAAGTCAAATTTTGTGCATCCCTTAGCTCTGCTCGTCGCAAGGGGGTCTTAACGCACTGTCCATACTCCATACAAAAGGGGTGCATATGGGTAATGTGCCTAAACACATATGGATTATTTCTGTCCTATTATTTTTTGTCCTTGTTTGGAACATTTTTTGACTGTAGTGGGCAAGGTTTTACGTGCCCACAACTCATTTCTTACCGTTTGGGAGTCTGGATCATTTTAATGGTACACCTGTTTAATCCACCCTATACCCATATTATAGGTTACAAAAATGATATAACATTTACTGGTTAATTTTCATAAATTTCTCAACAGTCATTGAGGCAAAACACGAATCAACCAATGTCAGATGAATAGTCGGGTGGACTTCAAGATGGACAGTTATAAATAGCGGCAATTTTGAAGGAAAATATTGAAATGTAAGCATTGTTTCTTTCTTTAGTGGTAGGGATTAGGAGAAGCCGTTTAGTCTTGCCCCACCAGCCCATTCTGGGCTGTTGAAAGTTTCAAGATTAAAACAAGTGGACATCATCGAAAATATCTCGCATACCATGTTAAAATCGACCTTTCTCCGTCATGCTTTGTGTTAACTCCATAAACTCTTCAGTCCATTTCAGTTCATGCATAGGTTGACTTTTCATTTAACCTGGAGTATGAAATTCAATGGGTTACTGGAGTCTGATAGATGCTAAAATCGGGGTAGTATTAACAGTGCTATTCTGAAGTTACGGAGAGAGAGGGAGAGATAGAATATCGGGAGAGATAATTCATGGGAGAGAGAAACCGGGATTTTATTTACAGTTTCAGGGGAGAGAGATAAAGGAGAAGATATATTCAAACAAATTGACCAAAAAATCACCACAGTACCCCCCGAATTGACCCATTACAGTACCCAACAATGATAAACAACAGCGAAATTAGAAATCAAACAGATTCTTCTCATCAATCTAATAAACCCAATATGAGTGTATTCCCAATTTGGGGAATTGAACACACTCCCAATACGCCCAACAAGCGCATCTTCAATGCACCATGAATAATGCTCACCCTAACGTCACTCCAATGACACTTAGTGGCAAAAGTTCCTATCAAACATTGCCATGCCAATTTACACCGCCAGCCGCACCACTGCGCACAAACCAATAACCGAAGCGCACCGATCCAAGATCCAATCGCGCCACCAACCGACGCGTGCACAATAACACGCTCCCAATCAGCGTGCCCAATAACACGCTCCCATGCTACATGCCTCGAGCCTGATTTGCCCCCAAGGGTCCAAGAGAGTTTCATCGTCCTCGAGCATCCCTCCTCCTCCCCCCTGAAGCGATAGCTACAGAAGTCCGATTCTTGGGACACTCCCTCCAAACGCTAGTTGATTCTAGTCGCCTCCAACTAGACTTGAATCCTCCTAGCCGCCAAATCCAGATATAGATCCAGATCACTTACCGGGTTGAGCACGCCATATCGATTGACGCATGCTGGAACCAAAAGCGTGTCGGATATACTAAAACTAGATTCAGAATTCCGATGCTCCACAACATGAGCCTAGTAGCTCCCCCAACAAGGAACCCGATAGCCTCCCAACAAAGGCTTGATGTGCTTGCTCCCCCTGTTTCAGAGGCCAACCAGCAGAAACTCGATCTTCCCATCAAACCTGACATATCTTGATCAGGAACAAACAATGTTGCTCCTATTGAATCTCAACGAGCCGAGCTCCGATACCACTTGTTAGGAATCCAATACGCGAGAGGCAAGAGAAAGAAAAACCACTAGAACAAGATCCACAACATAAGGGATTTAACGTGGTTCACTAGTTTTGAGACTAGCTAATCAACGGCCAAACCAAACCAATTTATTGATGAGAAGCCAAAAACAATTACAAGCTCCCGACTCAAAGTCATAACCCTAGTATCTATTTAGTACAAGACTTGGAGCCAAAGTAACGAGCAAAACTAATCCGAGATAGAGAAGAAATAAATCTATTTAAAATAATTGTTTCCTAATCCAATAAAGACACTACCAATTATTTTAGTCATATTGACCATCCCATGTCAGGGTTTTGAATCAACCAAAAAAAATCCAACAAGTTTTAGCAAGTAGTAAGGGTAAAGTCAACTTTTGTGCATCCCTTAGCTCTGCTCGTCGCAAGGGTTTCTTAACGCACCGTCCATACTCCATACCAAATGGGTGCATATGGGTAATGTGCCTAAACACATATGGATTATTTATGTCCTATTATTTTTTGTCCTTGTTTGGAACATTTTTTGACTGTAGTGGGCAAGGTTTTACGTGCCCACAACTCATTTCTTACCGTTTGGGAGTCTGGATCATTTTAATAGTACGCCTGTTTAATCCACCCTATACCCACATTATAGGTTACAAAAATGATATAACATTTACTGGTTAATTTTCAAAAATTTCTCAACAGTCATTGAAGCAAAACACGAATCAATCAATGTCAGATGAATAGTCGGGTGGACTTCAAGATGGACAGTTCTAAATAGCGGCAATTTTGAAGGAAAATATTGAAATGTTAGCATTGTTTCTTTCTTTAGTGGTAGGGATTAGGAGAAGCCGTTTAGTCTTGCCCCACCAGCCCATTCTGGGCTGTTGAAAGTTTCAAGATTAAAACAAGTGGACATCATCGAAAATATCTCGCATACCACGTTAAAATCAACCTTTCTCCGTCATGCTTTGTGTTAACTCCATAAACTCTTCAGTCCATTTCAGTTCATGCAGAGGTTGACTTTTCTTTGAACCTGGAGTATAAAATTCAATGGGTTACTGGAGTCTGATAGATGCTAAAATTGGATTTTGCAGAACTGAAAAATTCAGTCCGGAAGTGTGAGGAGATAGAAATGTGAAATCATGCACACTCCCCACCACCTTTGATGGATCCAAAACGACCTCCAATTCCGAAACTGTCTCCAGGAAAAGCATTCTGTCATCAAACACCCAGATCCGTCATATGAAATGAAGTCAAACGCCGATCCACACTTGCTGTTAACCCTCGATTGCTCATGTCTCCATTAAAGACTCCAAAACAAGATGATAACAAGTTATTTGTTCAATACAAAACTGCAGTCATGTGTGATTTTTTAAACCGAGTAATATGGGCGAAGTGAAAGGTTCTTGAATGAACCGTATGGATTTGAATTTCACTCATGGGAGGTAATGAGAGACTATAAGAAACTGAATCGCTAGAAGAACACATACAATTTTCTTGAGTACAACTATAGAGATTAGAAAGAGAGGTGCACATATATGGAGATCAGAAAGACGGGGAGGGTTGGGGTTGAGTACAGATATAGAGATAAAAAAGATAAGAGCACAACTATGGAGGTAGTGGTCGTTTTTAATCTGGACATTTTTTACTGTGCAGATTGGGCTGGAGCGGATGGACAAGAATAGAGGCTGGAGAGGATACTAATCCGTTTACTAGATGTTATTAGTAAGGTTGAGTATTCCTTCAATTATGTCTAAAATTATACCAATCAACAAGTAGTAGGTCCACATGACACATATCTATCAGGGAAATATAGATTTTATCGATTAAAATAGTCTATAATGATTAAAAGTGTGTTTATGGAGAGAAAGAAGTAGACGAAGCACAATGGTCACCGATCTTGATGAAGACGGATGGATCAACAAGATAAAACTCTCTGATGAAGAGAAGACAGAAGTGTTAGTGCGAAAAGAAATTCGCTATAAAGTCAAAGAGAACTGGAAACTATGCCTGCTCGGACGATTCGTGGGTGATACGAAAATTAACGGGTAGGAGATGAAAGAGCTCTTTAGAAGACTATGGTGCCCATAAGAGGATCTAAAGGTAATGGTTGCTGATCGAAATACCTTTATCTTCCGATTCAACACAAAGAGTGGTATAGAAAATGCGTTGTTTGGAGGGCCATGGAACTTTGATAACCAACTCCTACTCTTGAGAGAGTGGGACATCAAGAAAAACCCTCTGAGGCAAACTTTACAGATTTGTGGGTGTGGATCCAAATTAATGGATTACCAACCCATCTAATACATGAAGACATTGGTGAAGTGATAGCATCGTAGATTGGGGAGGTAGACTATGTCATAGCCTATCTTGATGGAGAAGAGAAAGATAGATGCATCCGTGCCAAGATCCGGATCAAGACATACAAACCTCTCCGACGTCGAGCTTTCATTCAAACTGAAGATGGTGAACAATGCTGGGTCAACCTCGAGTATGAGAGGATCCCCCAAGTTTGCCAATGGTGTGGTATTGTTAACCATACGGCTACGATGTGTCCAAAACGATCGGAAATGCTACAAAAGGATCAAAGCCCGGAGTTCGGTCCATGGGTGCTTGGCAGACGATCGGAGAAGAGGAAGAACACCTATCAAGCCACCGTCAACGACAAACGACAGGGAGGAGAAGGGAAAAAGCTTAATTTTGAGGTAGCAAAAGCGGGGCAGGAGGTAATTTTGGAAAATTCCCTCCAAGATTTGGGGGATTAGTCAAAGACCCAGAAATGGCAATCCAAATCAGTTCAAATTCAAGGGGATAAAGGCTAGACGATCTCAATCAATCAAGAATCACCCCTCAATCAACCCCTGCCAAAACTCAATCTCACAGGATCAGCTACAAGAAAAGAGATTAGGTTAGGTCAAAAACTTCCTAATCCTTTTGCAAGTAATGAAACCAATGCTTCAGGGAACACCATATTCGGGACTAAGCCAAGTCCGAAAAGGAAAAAGCGAATTAACATCAAAGACAGAGCCAAAAATAAAGCAAACGAAAAGAAGCAGCTGAATGAAGATCCGAACACAATGAAGAGGAAGAACCCAAGTCAGTCCCTCATGATAGTGACGGAAGAAGGTTTGACAGTTTTGGGGGGAAAACGAAGCTGCAACACCAACGAAGAACACGAGGGGATAGGAAAGCGAAACAACCCGACTAAGGAAAACACCACCTCAGTCGGGGATGACACGGCGATGGTGGAAGAGCTCGAAGGGGAGAAGTACGAGATGGAGGTGGGCAATACAAATGAACCAGAGGTGGAGGCTGCTCAGCAGCTCCGCCTAGAGCTATGAGTGCCCTTAGCTGGAACGTGCGGGGATTGGGCAACCCTAGTCACGTTACAAACCTTTACGATATGCTGAAGGACTGTCGCCCAAATATCGTTTTCTTAATGGAAACGAAACGTCTCGATTATGAGATGGACACAATCAGAAGGAAAATTGGGTATGCAAATGGGGAGTACGTCAACTGCAATGAACGAAGTGGCGAACTTGCTCTCTTATGGGACGATAAATTGGAGGTAAAAATAATTTATCGCTCCTTTTATGCAATTCACTGCTTTATCAATTGGTTAGATGATAATACCTCGTGGTTCTTTACTGGATTTTATGGAGATCCTGAAAAAAAGGAGCGGAAACATTCATGGAATGCGCTCCGGTGCCTGAAACCAAATGGGGATGCCCCATGGTGTGTTATGGGCGATTTCAACGAAGTGACCTCTCAATCAGAGAAGGAAGGTGGTAGAGATGTAACTTCAAACCAAGTTACACCATTCAAGTCAACACTCCAGGAGTGCAACTTGAAAGATCTTGGGTTTACGGGTAACCCATATACGTGGAACAACAACCAGGATGACGGAGCTAATATCCGGGAATGACTCGATAGGGTTGTGGCAAACCTCCAATGGAGGCCAATCTACGGAAACGCCAGAGTCAACCATCTTGTGTGCTCAACATCGGATCATAATCCAATAGAGATTCGACTCGACAAAGCAAATCAACAACAGTCATCTTCGGGCACTAGAAGATTCCACTTTGAAGCAGCTTGGCTTCAAGACGATGATTGCAAAACTGAAATTGAGCGAGTTTGGAAGACAGGGTCAAATAATGTTACCGAAAAGTTAACAGCTTGTGCTGAAAATCTAAAAACTTGGAGTAGTAAGAAATTCGGTGATGTTAAAAGGAAGATACGTGACCTAAAAAGGTCAATTGCCTATCTTGAAAAGAAAAAGCAAAGAAAAGGAGTGGCGACCCAGCTTCGCAGAGCCAAAAAATATCTCAACTCAGTACTCAGATTTGAAGAAGATAAATGGCACCAGAGATCAAGAGTTGAGTTGCTAAAAAAGAGGTGAGAAAAATACAGCTTTTTTCATAAAAAAGCCTCAGCGAGAAAAGCTCGGAATACCATAAAGGGCCTGGAAGATGAAGAAGGCCAGTGGCATTTAGAGGATACATAAATCATCTCCATTCCCACTTCCCACTTTAAGAATCCGTTTGATACCTCAAACCCGCTGGATAGTGATATTGATTATATGTTGAGTTTTATCACAGATAAAATCACTACAGCCCAACGAGATTTCATGGATAAGCCGTACAGTATAGAAGATGTCACGGAAAGATTGATGATGATGGGGCCCCTTAAAGCCCCGGGAATTGATGGTTTCCCAGCCATCTTCTTCCAAAAAAACTGGAATTACCTTAAAGAAGATGTGGGGGGATGTATTGTAAAAATCCTTAACGGTGAAAGAAGTGTTGCAAACTTCAATCACACGTTACTGGCCCTCATACCCAAGGTCAAGAAAGTCAGAAAATCGGCGGATCTCCGTCCAATCAGCCTCTGTACAGTTATTTATAAACTGGTAGCCAAGACAATGGCTAACAGATTAAAGAAGATTCTGCCGCACATTACCTCTGACAGCCAAGGAGCGTTTGTCCCAGGAAGGCTTATCACAGATAACATTATTACGGCGTTTGAAGTCTTGCACTCGATGAGGAAACGGATGAAAGGGCGGGAAGGGGTAGCTGCGATCAAAACAGACATTAGCATGGCATATGACCGGGTGGAGTGGTCTTTCCTCGCTTAAATCATGAAGAGAATGAATTTCGGCCCTAAGTGGATTGATTTGGTGATGGATTGCATTACTACAACTTCGTTTTCCTTTTATTTTAAGAGACAAGTTGTCGGTACAGTAATGCCCAAGCGGGGGCTTCGTCAGGGATGTCCCATCTCACCTCATCTCTTTTTATTTTGTGGTGAAATTCTTTCTCGTGCTCTCACGTTTTGTATGTCTAGTAATACTATTACAGGAGCAGCTGCGTCTCGAGGAGGACCGAGGGTCTCCCACCTCTTTTTTGCGGATGACAACATGCTCTTTACAAAGGCCAATACAAAAGAGATACAAAACCTAGCTACACTATTAAAAGCATATGAAAAGGCAACCGGACAGAAGGTGAATCTGGACAAGTCTTCCATCGTCTTCTCCAGCAACGTTCAAGAAGAAGTAGGCTAGCAGCTATGTCAACTTTTGGGTGTGAAGATGGATACCCTGCACGAAAAATATCTCGGGTTACCAACTGAACTGGGGAGGAAAAAAGGTACGAGCTTTTAGAGTATAGAAGACAGAGCCATTTCAAAGATGGGAAGCTGGAAGGAAAAGTACTTATCTGCGGGGGGTAAAGAAGTGATGCTGAAGGCGGTCATAGAAGCTATCCCAACATACGCCATGGGATGTTTCAAACTCCCATTGGGATTGTGCGACAAGTTGGAAGCGTCAATGGCAAAATTCTGGTGGGAAACGGACGAACAGCGTAAAAGAATAAGCTGGATCTCCTGGAAACGGATGAAAAGCAACAAGGCGAAAGGAGGAATCGGTTTTCATGACCTGCAGTTATTTAACAAAGCCCTATTAGGGAAACAAATCTGGCGTTTATTAATGAACCCAGATGCTTTTCACGCAAGGGTCCTAAAGCATAAGTGCTACAAAGATACAAGCCTGCTGAAAGTAAATAGCAAAGATAGTGATTCGTATCTGTGGAAGAGTCTACTGTCTAGCAAATATTTGATTCTAAGTGGGTGTAGATGGCGCTTGGGAAATGGCGAGCAATTGAAGGCTTTTGAAGACCCATGGCTGTTTAGACCCCATCTCTTCAAGCCCTTCACTCCCAATAACAGCGGCCAAGACCTCAGACTAGCGGACCTGATTACAGCAAATCGTCAGTGGAATGAGGAAATGCTATGCAAATATTTCTGGGAAGAAGACAGAGAAGAAATAAGGAGAATTGAAATCCCAGCAATAGACCTAGCGGACCGGCTTATTTGACACTATTCAGATTCAGGTAACTATACATTAAAGAGCGGCTACAAAGTTCTCACACAACAAAGAGACCGAATTGAATCAAAACAGTATGGAAGCCCATCTGGTCAACAATCTCAATTGTGGATAGCTTTTTGGAAGCAAAAAGTTCCAAAGAAATATCTATACCCAACGTGGCGAGCCATCAATAATGGCCTCCCGGTCCGAAAAAATTTAAGCAGAAGAGGAATCGAACTCGATACCATCTGTATTTTTTGCCAAAAGCAGGAGGAAACCGAATCGCATCTCTTCATCGAGTGTGAATTCTCTCGGAGATGTTGGAAATAATTATTTGGCTAAGATTTCACCAAGAACATCACAAGTCCAATTCATGGCTGGTTGCCAGCAACTTTTATTAAAGAAAATCAGGTGAACAGAAGAAAGATGTGCTTACTCATGTGGAAGATCTGGAATAGCCGAAATAACCAGATCTTCAAAAACGTGAAACCAAGTGTGAATTCAATCGCCACTGAGGTCATGCAACGACTAGAGGAACTCACGGAGATGATGCATGTTAGATCGGAAACAAGGCCGGCTCAAATCTGTCCAAAACCCACAACGGCGGCAAGACGGCTGCTGCCGGTGGGATGGTTCTCGGTCAACACTGATGCTGCGTGGAACCAGATCCACAAGAAGGCAGCAATCGGAGTGGTGGTGAGAAATGAGAAAGGAATCTTCATCGCCGGACGATCCAAACCCATCCCCTTTGCCATTTCAGCAAAAGCTGCAGAAGCAAGAGCTATCACAGAGGGTGCGAGACTCGCCATGGAAATGGATTTGGAGTTTGTTCAATTGGAAACAAACTCTCTCTCTCTGGCTAGAAAGATGAAGAACAGAGAAAAGGGGAAAGAACTTGAAGACAATACAAAAGTGGAGAAGCTTCTTGAAGAAGGTGGAATGTATCTTCAGATGATGAAACGGCACCAAACGGTTCATGTGCCGAGAGAGGCTAATAAGCCAGCCCATATTTTTGCTAATAAAGGATTGGGCTTGGTAGTTGAATCAAATTGGAAGACCCATCCTCCGCGGGCTTCAGAAGCTTTATACAATGACTTATTGGGCCAGTTAGCCCCATTTCAGTAATCCAATTGGAGTTTTCCTCAAAAAAAAAGTGTGTTTATGGTATGACTGTTACCAACATTATTTGTTTTGTTTTTGTCGACAAGTAATACTGAAAGATAAATGTAATGAAAATGCAAAATCAAACAGAATCTGCCAGTTTGCCACTACCTTATTATAATATTGGTGGATGAAGTCAAACCAACAAACGTCCAAAAAAAATTGCTTCTCATTGAACATACACTACATAAAT
This sequence comes from Linanthus parryae, assembly GCA_023055425.1. Taxonomy (NCBI): domain Eukaryota; kingdom Viridiplantae; phylum Streptophyta; class Magnoliopsida; order Ericales; family Polemoniaceae; genus Linanthus; species Linanthus parryae. The sequence goes on along the minus strand of JALGPY010000004.1, from coordinate 116,972,098 downwards.
CTTATCGACTTGACGGTTGAGTCAAGTAAATGTTTCCTCATTGCCAACTGGTTTTGACATGGAATCCCATGAATTCTTTACAATAAATTGCTACGCTAACTTTGCATCATAGTTGCCACTGACGCTTATGTGAGGAATCCGAGAGAAAGACCTGCCTTCTAATCTCGTGATAAAAACAGGCTGGCCTTCTCTCTTGCCCGGATAAGTTCCCCTCCAAACAATGCATATACCAAGCAGGCACCATGACATTCATCCATTAGAGCGGAATGTCACCAAAGAGAGCTCCTCACTGGAAAAGGACGAGTAAGACAACTACAGAGGAAAGAATTAGAATTCAATTAATTTATCATAATAATGAAGAACGAAAATGAGCATCTCCCTGAAAACTGGTTTTAAACAATGTTATTATGTCTGACAACTCTACATAGTACTAAAATGAGGTGTCTTTGCACATCCCACACATCAGCATTTCACCGAACTATTAACACAAGCAAGCAAAATAGGAAGTATAAATGTGTCACGAAAGCCCAATAGATTACTAAGAGAACATCACCGTCGCAAGATCAAGTATTACGGAGAGGATTGAGGAAGAACCTTGATGAGTTTTAAACAAAGTAGTACTGGTAGTTTCAGATATCACGCGTTCTACTATTATGACATCCCCGTAGACATCCGGCTTAAAAGAATCTTCGCCCCGGTTTTTTATTTCTACACAGACGGCATAGCTGCAAATATTGAAGATAAGCAAATCAGATCGACCAACATAAAATATAAAAAAAATAATTCAGTTTCAAGTACCAATACCTCATTCCTCATAAACATGGTATTCTTAGCCACATTTCATTAAGTTTGATATTGAAGATTTTCCGTGGGAGAGAATATAATGCCCTTTTAATGTCTTTTTTCCTCCCAGTTCCGAATTTTTACTTTTTAATACGAGTATCATAAGGTTTTATTTATTTTTCTTTGAAAATATTTCCTCTCTTCACAACGAAGGCCTAATAGGTCGAGATGTTTCATGAAACCCCAAAGGCCAAAGTGCTTGCCTATAAATATTTATTTTTGTTGGTCAAATTCGGCTCTGGAAGGCCAGAAATATTTGATCTGTACCTTTGAAAGACATCTTTATTAAACTATTACTGGCATTGTTGAAGTATATGCGAGTGTCTTCTTCTTCAACCATATGTGATGCATATGGTATTTGTTGAAATGCTTCGTTAAATGCTAAAGTTGTCATTGAGTCAAAAAAATCAAAGTGTATCGTACTTTTTTTTTGGATAAACTTGATTGATTCATTTAAATGAAAAGCTAAGGGGGGTCAATGTCTGGGGGAGGAACCACCCCTAACATCCTCCAACAAACAACCTCCTCCAAACTGGGAGGCTGTTTTAATATGTTTTGATAATCTGGAATTAAGTATATCGTACGGATGCTTTACTTATTCTTTCTGTAGGGTCTATTCATGCTTTTACAACATAATATCTTATCTCGATTTACTTGAGAGGATTCTGGAGGTTGTACAACATAAATTTGCCGACGAGTCTTCATAACAGCAGGGAGGGAAACACGTATTGTTGATTCACGCTTTTTATATACTAGATATTTTTTTTCATTTCGAAATAAGTCAACTTGTGGTAAGGTTTCAGTCCGCCCGTGTTTCTAACACATTACTTTTCACTAAAACAGCAAAATCGAGTAGACTGAAAAATGGAGCTAATATGCAACTATGTCACTAACGGAAAATCAGATTCTACCTATATCAGTAACAACTTACAATACGAGGGGAGCCGAAAGAACATGAAATGTGATTGACATCGATCGATATGCCTTGCACCATTTTGCTGCTGCTGGTAAATGCACCATCTTTCTGTTAACTTCTCTCATTTAATCCTATATATACAATTTACATTGAATTAATACCATGTTTGATTGATGATTGCAAGAGTCACTAATGCAGAATTACAGGCTGTTTCGAAAAATCCACTGAAAGTAGTCTACGGTGAATTCACAGCTTAACTCAAAATCAAAAACTATTTGGTATCAGTTGATATAGTATATTTTATATTTGATTAATTGGTCAAAATCAAAATGTCCTTTCACCAACTACTTGAACCAAGATTATTCAACTGTAGTTCAGATCTAAGAAAGTACTTTTTAGGGCACAAAATTCAGAAGATTTTGCCAAAATACGCAATAACATCAAGAACAATATCCAAGAACAACCTCAAATTCTGAGTTTAAGTGCGATAAACATTAAACTTACAAGATCGAGGAAGAGCATATATGTGCATTTGTGCTGAGGACGGATCTTTATTTTTGCCCAAGCACTGGACAGGGCGGCGGCCTCCGTGATAGAGAGGTCAGGTTTAGTACGAGGATGTTTTGTTTTGTAAGAAACCCTGCGGCTGCGGATAAGTCTTAATCTATTTATACTATACTCCAGTGTGCAGAAAACACCTGAAGCGTCAAATCCGTACTAGGTTTAGCAATTGAAAAATCACGAGAATGTGTACTTAAAGCCCACAGATTAAGGCCCGGTTAACTCTATTTTAGCAAATGCTCCAAAAACATAAATTTTACATGTTACCAGGTTCCGATGGTGGACTTGTTAGGAAACTAGATGCAACTCTTTTGGACGTAGTTGGTGTCTTGTGGTTTTAATTTTACAGTTGTACTGATGGAAAGCTGGTAATTGTGAACGATGTGAAGGATTGATGTGTTTGGAATTGTGCTTGCGTTGTTCGGTATGATATAGTTTGTATTTGACCCTTTGTTCGAGCTTATAGAGTGTTTGCATTATTTGCAGTGTAATTTATGAATAGATTCATGTTTACAGGGAAATAAATATGAACAGTATCCACAAAAAGATAATCCTTACTTTTCCCACGGTATTAATGCGGGTAGAAGTTTTTGGCGCAAGATATTGACGGGTGTGCTAGCTTTTCCCACGGCAGTTCACGTGGGTAGATTAAATATTTGGCGCAAAATATTGGCGCCAGGAGTCACTATTACTCACGGCAACATGTGTGGTGAAAGATGTAATAGCCACGGGTACCAGACAAGACAACTGTGTGAAAACATGCGGTTTTTGGGATGGAGCTTTTCCCCACGGTAGTTAAACGCGGGCAAATTTTTCATCGCGTCTTAACTTACCGCACGTCTCTCCTGTGGGCTGTCCGGTGGGTAAAACTTTTACTCACGGTAATTCGGTCTTTACCCGCTTTGAGATGATAAATCCGGCGAATTGAGGCCTGAAACTGTGTTTCTCGAGCTCGCCTTGGCCCATTGGGAAATAATAGAGTATTTAATTTGGCTGAAGTTTAACAAGAGATGAGTAACTGACAAATAACCAAGTAAGGGTTCTTCGATCTTATATTCTTCGATCTTATATTATCTTGATCTCTAAACTTAAACTTAAGAAATATTATAAGATGATGCTAATTACAGCACGACATTTTCCTTATACCCTTAGGATTCCAGTTTCTCTCTCTCACTAAGTCTCTGGTCCCCATCTTCCCCATTATTTTCTCGTCCATCCAACTCCGCACATGATGTGAATTTACCCATGTATTGAAACAAATAACAAATTGATGTTCTTTGGAGGTATATGTCGGAGAGATCAATGAGAACTAAACACTACAACAAACAATCAAATTTGTCACAACTTCAGTAATTTTACATCCTCAATTGAAGTCTCGCATGCCTTCCACCAGCGATTGATTTCATCCTCACCAAATAGAACAAGAAAATCCTATCTCTCTATAAAGAACGGCAAACTGTTACGAGATCTAAACCCAAACCGTGAATAGATTGAAGAAGAACCCCCATCCCCCCCCCCCCCCCCCCCCTCTCTCCACAAGTAACAGACAAAGTGAATACTAGTTTGATGTATGTTCATGTTATAGATTTGATGCATTCCAATGGTATGGATGTGACATCCCCTCCTTACTTGGTAGCTCCGAGAAAAGTAAACCAAATATGGAAGTCACATTTAGGTTTGTCTAATCTTGTAGTTTATTCCAGCAGAGTCGAGACTTTATTTGTCTGTAATGTGTGAGGATCTCTTAATATGAGGTTGTTCAAGAATGTCTTAGTCTAATTTTCTCTCTTTTTCAACGGCTTCACTTATGTGGCCGTATGAATAAGGATATGGAGAAGACCTCGGGAAAAAGAAGATGTGAGAATCGATGAGGAGTGGTAGGTTTTTGAATTTTTAATTATTAGATGTTAATTTTAGTAAGCAGTAAGCGTAAGGTCGACTTTTTGTGCATTCCTTAACTCATGACGGTCACATGGGTGTTTTTAAGGCATTTTCATACCAAATGGGTCCATAATGTCCGTTTACTCAAGTTAATGTTACAACATTGCCTATTGGTTTGACGTTGAACCCTATAGGTTATTTACAGTAAATCGATTTGCTAACTTTGCATCATTGTTGCCGGTGAACCCAAGGCATCATGCAGACTGGGAAAAGTGTTTTTCTAAGCTGGCTTCATTCCTCTCATGTCACATTTCATAAGATTAGTAATAGAAATTGATTTCTGTTGGAGCTTCATTTGACAATACGAAGAACATTTGAATCACACTATAGGAATTATCAGATGTAGAAATTTGGCCAAATGCGAATAGTTTCATCATTTTCTATCTAAAATTGTGGATCCTACTGAAAAAATATGTGATTATTTTGTCCCACGTGGTAACATTTTTGCATCAAGCTCATGCAATCACATTGCTTTTCGAGCCCAGAACATTACAACCACTTTCTTTGCGCCATTGAAGGATATCCTGTGTTCTAATATTATCACATCCTTATAGACATCTATTCCCTTCAGTATTTTATTTCAACACATACGACACTTATGCTGCCAGGAAATATTAAAGATAAGCAGACATCAGATCAAGGAAATCATACAGTTTTCGTTCAAGATGTTGAAAATTGCAAGTAAGCCAAAGATGAAGTCTTTATGTTTATATTAATATGAAAGAGCGAAGACCTCCAATATGTTCTTAATTAGTACATTTGGTGTTAAGATGTTTGCAAGACTGATACTACTTGAGAAGAAGCTCGGGGAACAGATGGGATGGGATTTGAGAATACGCAGGACCAGAAACCATGGTGCTCGGCTCCACTTTTACAGTTGCAGTTCCCGATTCATGATGGATCTGTTTACTTGTGGAAAGTGCCCCTGAAGTTGGAAGAACTGTAGCTATATCCATCTAATTCATTGGAAGGTAAACTTGCCATTCCAGGATGCTATCATAAATTCTTTTGATATCAGAACAAGAAAATGAAGATTCTTTACTGTATCGACAGGCGTATCTGTAGCGTTAAGTTTGGGAAGCTGCTTCGGAGATATTGACTGAGAGAGATACAGAACACCGTCACGTGCTTTGGGATGAGAACAAATTCACAGCTGATGGGCTTCAGTCGCTGACAAACAATTTGTGCTATACATATGCGCGGTGTACGCGTTCAGTCTCTGTTGTTCCTCCAGCGTACTACGCTCATCTTGCGGCATTCGCTTCTACATGGAACCGGAGAACTCTGACAGTGCTTCGAGTACAGTTCTAACACCCATGAGAGTAGAAAGCCACCAAAGAGAGCTCCTCACTGGAAGGAGAAGAAGAAGACTAAAGTAATTACAAAGGAATCTCACAAAAAAATATTGGTTCTTACAACACTGTTATTATGTATTAAATCCCTATATACATTTCATAAATTACATGTATGGGCTTGTTTGGACAGGGGATTGATAAAGCAGGCTTGAGCTCATCATAAACCAATGAGATGTCCCTGTGGCATATATATAGCCGCATAAAATCACAAAGTTTAAACAAGAATTTTAGATTTGAGGGACTTAATAAGCATTTTTTTAGTTGGCTCACGCTATATCAAACAAACCTGGAAACAGAACATATCGTCAAAATACGTGCCTCAAGTTTTATGGACAATTCGAGTACCTTACAAGATTCATTTGCCAAGCCAACAATGAAGTTATTTGTCTGTTGCAGAATCCCGCAATGAGGAAAAGGACTCTAAGCCCCACCAAGTTATACGAGTAACAAATATAACCAAGTTCCACGAGTAACTATTTTAACCAAGTTCACTAAGGTGTAATTGCGGAGTAACAAAGTTGAAGCAAATTATCCTGAATTAGGGCGTTCGTTAAAAGGTTCCATTGTATCGTATGGAAATGAGTTCTTAGAGCATCTGCGTAATGCAAACTGGCTGTTTATGTAAAATATAAAGGTTTGAGCCTAAAATTACAGCCCAACAAAGCATGCATCCGCACATGCAAAATAGATGTCATGCGCCTACTTCACCACATTTGGCGATAAAACTGCCTGTCCATCCCGTTTTCCTATTTTTTAGGCATGTTACTACTTTTTAGGCTTGTTGAAATATTGTTGAGAAAAAAAAATTAGGCTTAATTACTTAATGCATACCTCCAGTATATCGAAACTAACACTTTGCAACCCCTACTTCTACAATAGGCTTATTGCATCCCCCAATTACAAGAAATCATACTTAACGAAACTGGTAAAAGATTTCCGTCACACACTTAACGGAATGAACCGTTAGTTGACTGCTATATCCTTTTGTTTAAGGGTAAAACAGACAATCTATTTTTATGTATGAACACCAAGAACATCACCATGATAACCACCGAGCCACTAACATCCCCGCCACACGAACCCTGAATCCGGCAACATAAACCATAGATTTATTTTGTCCATGAATGAAGTAGCCATTGATTCTAGCAACACTTCATCACAGAATCACCGAACCACCATCCACCTGACTTCTATTCATCACCAAGACTAGATTGAACACATCCTAGAATAGATCCAAACCCAGTCGTATGGTAAACAACAGAATTGAGGAGAGGGAGGGAGAGAAGAAAGACCGAGGTAGAGATGATCGAGGGAGAGAGATAGCAACTATAGGATAATATATCAAAATTCACAACTTTCATAACAAAAACAGAATTTGTGAGTTCCATTTTCATATCAACATCACATGGAACCAAACCCAGTTTAAAGAAGACAAATGGACACAAATTGATTCTAGAAATGCACAAAGTCGAAGAAATTACACTTGGGGTTTCTCTGAAGATCAGAAAATAACCCTAGCTGTAGATCGAACGGGATAGTGTCCATAATCACTTCGCAATCAATCAATCAAACCCAAATTGAGGGGATTTCGACCCAATTTGAGGCAGTTTTCGTCGGGTTGGAGACCGGAGCTTTGGCTGTAACTCGGTCCTGACTAAGCCGAGACGGAGAAAAAGGGATGGACCGGTCAGAGAAAAACCTGGATGAGAGAGAAATAGGACCAACAACGGTAGCGCGGCGCCGGTAGTTTTCTGCTGGCTGCAACTGGGGTTCCTTCCGCAGAACCGAAGAAGAGAGAGATTAAGAAGGAGAAAGAGAGAGGGCAAGAACAGAGAATTGACAGAGCATGAAAGATAAGAGAGGGATACGGGTGAGAGAAATTACAGGGAGGTTGTTTGAGAGGTGGTCGAGTGATTTTGGGGAATGGGATCAGATGACAAGTGATTTTCTTCCTCTTCTTCTCATCTACTAGTAAGGGGCACGTGCGTTGCACGTGGTATTACCATTGGGCAGTGATGTAAATACTAACACTTCGAAATTATAACAATCGTCCATTAAAATTTTGAGGAAAAGACGTGAATTATTTGATAAAATAATGGGATAAGAGAATAGTAATATTATAATATTTAGCTCTATGTGAATGTAAGGAGTCGCCAAAATCAACAATTTGGATCGCAAACGAACCTAAAATGATCTTGCGAGCCATTTCTAGCAACTATGTGCAGTCATTCTAGGTCGCCGCCTAACGATGATTTTTTTTTGTTAGTATTATTTTATCCCGAATTTTCTTTTACATACATGTACAACACATTAATATTGGGTCAACAAGCAAATGGGTGCTAGCTCAAGTGGTAGAGGGTTTAAAGCCCCTGCATAAAGTCCAAACTTGAAACTCGATAGATGACAAACAGTTAAGTCTAAAATAAAAATGAAGGCCAGTAGAAAACACAACAATTACAACCACAGTCAGGAATGTCCACAAACAATGGATTACATGTTGAACTTTGACTTGATTGATTACAGTTCTAACTTACAATTTTACAAACTGTTGAAATGCGAGAATAGTTATCTCGTATGATTGTGCGTACAAAATCAGACTCTTGAAATAATGTATGAATCTGAACAATATCCTCCCAACACTAACCATCTTGTATTTCTAAGATTAACCAACCTCCATGGAGGAGAAGAAATAAGATATTACATACCTTTTTTCATGGATGGTTGAACAGGAACTCTGAAGTGGCAACTGTTGCTTCCTGAGGATTGAAGCTATGTAAGCAAGCACAAAGCACATAATAATTGCTCCAAAGACAACATTCCTCCAGAGGGGTGGGTTGTGAAGGTAGTTGTCTGATTTCTTAGAGATAAAATATGTATTTTGTACATATTTCCTAATACCTTCAGTGAGAGTCATATTTGATACATTTTTCATATTGACCGATCTAACTTTACAACTCTAATACAGAATTTTAAATATGCTGGATATAATAAGTACACAAATTTCACATTATTTGGAATGCATCTATAATAACCATGAAATTTGGATTTCAGGTAGGACAAATTGACAGAACGAACTACCGGGTTCATATTAACGGGACATGGAAATGAGTGCTACATATAACAACAACTTTCCAATGCAGTGAAAATATTCCAGAGCTCACATTGGCCCCTGGACGTGAATGTCACTGATACTCAGAAACACCAAGTACCAGCACAAATGATATGAAGTTATTACTATTTTTAATCTGAAGAGAAGAATATGACATGAAATGCCCCATCAAATTCAAAAGAAATGAAAGAGAAATTTGCTAGTAAGGCCGGTGCTTAAGGGTGCAGTTGAAATAAAGACCATTGTATTTAGCATAAGAATCTTACTTTATACGAACATTTTCTCCTTCAATTGTCCTAATGCGAGAATCGCATCAACAACCTACAAACAAAATACATTGTTGCATCAATTTGTTATATAAACATGTCTTTGCAACTGATATATGGCCAGACAAAGAAGTAAAAGTTTTAGAAAAGGATAACATAGAGGACAGAGCCAAGAAAACCAACAAAATCAGTTTCATGTTGAGAAAAAGTTTTGGTCCTTCCATGTAAGTTTGTGTCATGGAGAATTAAAAAGTAGTTCAGAAGTCCAAAATATTCCTTAATTTGACAGAAAAATAACCACATTCTGAAGAACAAATCAATCAGCACGAAATAGAAAGGTAAAGTAATCACTTGATCATTCATTGTTGTCGCCAATGTGAACCTGCAGCAAGAAAATACACCCGATTTGTTTTGTGCAATACATAGTGGTATATACGGATTAACAAGCGCTAACATGGATTTGATTACAGCCCTGAGAGTCTGAGACTCACTTAGTATAGATGCTACAAGTGATGGTACGAAATTGATTACAATCATCTGCCTCGCTGGCCTTCAGACATAGAGTTGCAGGTTCATATGTGCAACTTATGGTTGTGTCGTGTATACGGATATTATATTCAACCAACATGCTCACCAGAGCGCAGTTCACCATAATTGCACTTTCAGCGCACAAATAGTGCAATAAGGAGATGATTAAATGTGATCAGGAAGAGACCTGTAACCACTTGGTCCCAGAATCTACTGTTTGGACTTAATAAGGTGTGTCCAAGTTGGATGATGCAAACTCTACTTGAAACATTATTGAACCAATCTACTTGAAACACTATTGAACCAATCATCAATCAACAAGATGTGCCCAGCCTTCTCAGGGAACCACCAACTAATTAATGAAAATCCATTTGTAGAACAACATGGATTGTCATAACCTGCTCGCATTTAGCTTTCTTTCCCTAAAGCTCCTAATTTATATTACAAAGGAAGATAAAGTAATTGTCTTTCTATTAGAAGTTCATTCAAATAGAATATACAGAGATGTGTTGGGAGATGAAATGAATGAGGCAAGATTGAAAATATTTAAATGACCTTTCTATACACAATTGATGCACACTATTCTCTAGTTATTTCATCATGGACAATTGAATGCAATTCATCTCTTTTCTGCAAAATCTACAAAAATAACACAAGGTCAAATAATCCTTATCAAGTCAAAGAGAATGAGAAAGACCCAATAATATGGGGAAAGTGGTATAAGCACCCGACCAAATATCAAACATCAGATGACGAAAATAAGAACCCATGACGAAGAAGAGCACATAATCTCAACAAACCAAAAATCGAATTAGAGTAAGAGAAAGCAGCTAGGGTTTAACAGTACATACTACTTAGACTTCTTTTAAACTTCTCTTGTAGTCCTGTCATCAAAGGGTCGAGGACGCCAATTTGGTTCTGTGTTGGGAGTTCTGTCATCAAAGGGTCGAGGACGCCAATTTGGTTCTGTGTTGGGACTTTATGGCGACGGGAGAAGAAGCGTTGATTCGGAATTGATCACCGTTCTCCTCTTCCACAAAGCCCACCAAATCAAAAGTAGACTTCCAGTCGTCGCCTCATGCCCGCCCAATATACCTTGTTTGTTCCAAAGAACATCGTGCTTTGACGCTCGTATTGTGCCATCAACAAGAGAGATTAGACCCTGCATGCCTTTGCTTGTACAAACCTAGGATATCTCTTGTCGACTGGGAAACCTGGGATATGTACAAGTTAGTTCGAAGTGTTGCGTCGTTCCGATGGATTGTATTGTTTGGTGAGTGTTAGGGCTTTTGCTAAGGGGCCTTTTCGGTAATTGAGGAGCTTAATAAAGGGCAATTTAGGTATTTCAAAAAGGTTAGGAACTATGATGGTTAGGAACCTCCTCAACCTTTTATATAGTAGAGATTTATATATTTTTTTCTTATGTAAATTGTATTGACAAACATGCCCTCCCTTAGTGGATGGTGTTTGGAAGAACTTTTTTACCAGTTTCATTAAGTATGATTTATTGCAACTGGAGGATGCAATGAGCCTATTGTAGAAATGGAGGTTGCAAACTGTTAGTTTCGATATAATGGGGGTATTAAGTAATTAAAGGACAAAAGACTAGCTACATATTTCCACGATCTGTGTTGACATGTTTTGTTTCCAGGTTGGTTTGGTTTGGCATGAGCTAATTAGGAAATTGCTTAACAAGTCCTCTGATCTAAAATTCTTGTTTACATTTAATGAGTTTGTGCGGCTATAAATATACCACATGGGCATCTTATTGGTTTACGAACAGCTCAAGCCCGTTTGATCAATCACCGTTTGGACAAGCTAAAGTATTGCATGTTAATCTGTGCTATTTGGATAAGTAAGTTTATGATATGACATTATGTATAACTGGATTCCTGGGTACAGATTAGGGTTTCAGATATTATTATATTGGCGAAACATTATCGATTACCTTAGAAGGGATGCGGAAAGACCATGAAATGTAATGAACAACGATCGTTCTCTCTTGCACATCCATCATTAACGACTCTCATTGAACCCTGCATACACTAACACAAATTAACACAACGAATATTTCATGATGATTGCTAATAAAGACCTATATATCACATCGTGATTGAAATATTGTGCTAATCTAGATTTGTTTAAGATGAACAAATTAAATAATAGATGTATCTATATGTATGTAAATAGATACCACAGAGATACAGTCTTACTTTGGAATTTGACCCTACGATAGATAGACTTCGTTAGAGTATCACATACTCATAAATAGTATATACTACTACCGCAGTTTCTTCTCTATAACACCGGTTTAACTTTTATCACGATTCACCTGGTCATTTTGACTCGGTGGTTTAGGTAGCAAAACCATGCGATTTTTTGTTAATCTTTTTACGGCGTCGTAGAGTAAAAGTTTCTCTATAACACGGTGAAAAAATTATCAAAAAGTGGCATCATTTGCTATCCAATTCACCCGGTCAAAGTGTCAGATACGAGTCAAAAATTCGAACCGGTGTGATAGTGAAGAAAAAGATGTAGTATTTGTTATAGTAGTGTAAGTTTTAGGTTTTGGACACATATTCATACGTTTATGTATGTAGAGAAATATATGATACATACTTTTTTTAGAAATAAATATATATACATACTATGTACACACATACATGTGTACATATTATATTTTATAATGATTGCTAGGGTTGCTAATCTAAACCTGAAACCCGCAGGTTAGAGTTGCTAATCAAGATTCCCGCAACAACTTGTTTCAGACCCACTATAGGATTCAGCAATAGAAAATTTTCTTAAATCACCACTCCTATTGTTGGTAGCACCAGAGTCCGACAACAAGTAATTAAAAGAAGTAACAAAAACAACATGATTAGAGGTATTGAAGGCAGTCAACTGTTCAAGGGGAGTTTATAGGAATAATCCAATATGTGCCAATAATCTATGGCAAAATAGTAGTCATTACCACATAATTAATGGGCATTAGTAGTTCCTAGGGTTTGAGTTATACTAATTTAAACAACCTCTTTTGGCATCAAATATTTCATACCCCAATTCGTCCGGAATCGATCTATAGAGTTGTCTAATCTCCTAGATAGACCATGGCCTCCCAATTGGTAGCATTAAACCTCGGTCGACCCCCTAAAACCTCTACCTTGACCAAAACCATGATGCATGTTTTGGGAGAAAGTGTTTTGATTCACAGAAGTAGTAAAATCAGAACATATATCTGAAGATTGTACTCATATAATTGTTGTCCAATCTGTAATAACATATGCAAATGCTCAATGCTCATAGGTATAGATCTAGTGCAAATCGAGGATCAAAACGCATTATACTTAGCACACAAACAATTCACTGTGTAATACTAAGCATATCATCATCATCAATATAAACCATACCCACACCAAGTTTATCTCTTATAGTTTTTAGCCTTAGCATGTAAAGTTTTATCAGATTTCCTTTCCTCTTGACCTTTGAAACTCAGTTTTTATTTGAAGAATCAATGCTCCAAAATAAATTCCGCCCTTGAGATTATAATCGAATTGCCCAAGAAAATCAATGCTCCAAAATAAAGATTTGGGGGACCTGATGCCCAGGGAAATCATTGCCCATAAGGCAACCCAACCTACGAGTAGCAATTAGATAGTATAGTTAGTTATTTTATTTATTCGCAAGTTTTCATACCATTTTGAAGGGTGAAAGAGATTCCTATGTTTGTAATTTATCTGCAAATCATAGGGGCAAAAAAGCAATGCGGATTCCCTTTCTTAAAGGCGTCTGAAGCTTTACACAAAATTTGTGAAGTATCACTCGAGGTCGATGATTTATTACAAGAAATTGATAGTTTAAGTTTCACGATCTTTCTTCTGATATGTTTACGTGCGCATCCAAATCGGGGTATGAAATAGATAGCAAAAAAGTGCGTGAAGGACACAAAAATTGAGGCAATGAAAAGTGTGTTGGGAAATTTTGAGGAACACCATGTGATAGTGGAGATCAAGAGCTTTCTAACGGTTGGTCACGTGCCTAAATTGGAGTCCCGATCAGCCAAGAAAGAGTCAACAAAAATTTAGCTCGCATGCTACTATCTACCTCGCACAAGCTGTCAAAGATAGCTTAAATTTTGAAGTTTTTTGGGAAAATTGGTCTAAAGATCTCAAAGAAAATTTATTTTTGTCCGATCTCACACACGATAATACCTAGCTCACATGGGCTCCTGTGAAAAGGAGTTGCTCCCACGAGTTACTATTAAGCTCGGACGAGCTGCAATTAGCAGACGTATGGGATCTCATGTAAGAAAGTTATTTTGGTCCAATTCTTCAAGGTTGTTAAAAGAGAAAAGCTCCAAAAATTTCTCTATTTCCCCAATTGAGATCAAAATATATTTTTCTCTCAAATCCTTTCAAGAAGCTCAATAACAGCTGTAGATACTGCTTTATGACATGGCAGATCTAGGCCACGTGGCAAGCATCCAGCACACCATATTGTGCTCCACACACACAGGATCACCAGCCGAGCTGATCCATGTGGGGGCTGCGAGACAGAGCCCTCGCATACCACTGCACGGGACTTGTAGGGACTTTGTGGTCTGGAGGCTAGAGTAAGCCCTGTCGCGTGCGAGCCAAGCCCGCGCGCGACCTTTAGTAACTGTTTTGAGAGATCTATGGCACGAGCTCCCTAGACCCGGTCAATCCGGTCAAACCCGGTCAACCTCGTAACGGTTCCGGTACTTGCGCACCACGTGCTCTAACGGTTCCTATATACTCGGACGAACGTGCCGTTATGGTTAAGCTAATTAAGCCGCCATCAATGGGCGCATTAACCACACTACAACGGCCACGTTCTCCAGTATATATACATCGTTAACCTTTCCATACAAAGGAGAACAACACTGCCATACGCGGAAGCTCTGCCAAACCTCTGTCTCTCTCTCAGACATTGCTACTGACTTGCTCTCTCCCTACACACACCCCTATTCTTCCTGTGCGATCCCTGATCCACTACGTACGGTGTACACGGAGGTCTCCCCGCCGGAATCTCTTGTGAACATTTTGGTGAACCCGACGTGAAACTTACCGGCAAAAGCAACCATGTCTCAGGAGGATGATGTCAGCAACCGGTCGCCTTCCACCGAAACTCCCTCGGGAGGCGAAGCTCGCCGTACTCCGACGACTCCCGGCGAGGCACCAACTTTGGAGTCTTTGGATGCCACTGTCCAAAGTCAGGCAAAAGCTCTCAAGTCTCAATCTGCGCAGTTGGAGCGGATCTTGGCCGTTCTGGGCACCCTTGCGCCAAATCCTCCACCAGGTACCGCCACCCCTCAGGGAGGAGGAACCCCTACTGCTCCAGGATTGGGAGCGTCGGCCACGCCTCCCAACCCTCATCTGCAAACTCCACCGTCAGCCGCGCAGCTGCCTTCGATCCAGGGATCAACAGCGCAAATGCTACCCCCTGCCGCTCACGCCTCTCAACCCACGGCTTTGGCGTCTAACCCAACTTTGCAGTACACTTTGCCTCCACCAGCGACGATTTGGGGAAACGCGGGCAGTCAATACACTCCCAATCCTCCGACAGCATATGTGTCGCCACCGCCTACGGCAACCCCTCCGGCAGCTACCGAGGGAAGCCTCCCAGAATGCATGACGTCCTTGCAGAAGCGCGTGGACTCCATCTTGGCTCATCAGTCATTCGCGGATACCATCATCCCGAAGCTAGACAACGATCCACCCATCCCACGAGAGATCTATCTCATGCCTAACCCGGCGGGGTATAAGGCTCCTAAATGGGACAAGTTCGAGGACGTCAATGGAAACGCTCATGAGCATGTCATGCGTTTCATCGATGTCATGGGCCCATACGGAGCCGATCCCAAACTGCTGATGCGGGAATTCCCAAAAACCCTTGGGAATGTAGCATATAAATGGTACCGAACATTGGAGGCCGCATCCGTGAAAACTTGGGACGACATGGTCCAGAAGTTCTATACCAAGTTCTTCCAGATGGAAGAAAAGGTGACGATGATCCACCTCTCACGGATGTATCAGAAACGCGAGGAAGATGGAATCACTTTCATCAAGAAATTCAGAGCGAAATCCTTGGAGTGCAAGGATCCAATGCTCGAAAGTCGGCTCGTAGAGATATGCCTGCAGTGCATGCGAGACGAATACAAAAGCATGCTGATCAATTTGCAAACACCGACGTTTTCAAAGCTCATCGAATGCACGATGAACATCGAGCCTATTGTCGAGAGACAGAGGAAGAAGAGCGCTCCAGAACGACCTGCGAGCGGCACCACCTACAAGATCGGCAGATTTGGTTACAAGCGGGGACGCGAAGCTGAGGTCAATACAGTTTCGCCCCAGAAGCAAGCGAAGGCTGCAAACTTCGATGCACCGCCTCTGCCATGCTCGGTGGAGGAAGCAAGCGATCTATGCAGACAGTGGCGTAAGGACGGCGTCCTCCCACCGCTCGAGAAAGCACCCTCCAAGGAGATGACTAGGGACCCTAAGTGGTGCGAATACCACGGCAAGGTCATGCACCCCACAGCCGAGTGCAAGAAGCTCAGATTCACGCTCGATCAGAAGATGAAGAGCGGCGAACTCATCGTCAGCGACCATCGGAAGGATGTGCGCAACAACCCACTGCCTGCCCATACAGATTCGGGCTCAAAAGGCAAAGAGATCGCCATGATCTCGATAGTTGACTTGGAAGAAGTCGCAGAGGATGGTCTGCCCATCGTTGCTGAAGTCCATAAAGATGAAGACTACAGCATGGACACGGAAGATGAGCGCGCCGACCGCATGAAAGGGTCGCACGGCTTCGACAGATTCTTCAACGAGATGAACTTCTCCGAAAAATGTCGAGCGGACATGACAAAAGCAATCTTAAGGGTAGCAGAGGACTACGAGGAGGACCTCGTGGTCTCCAACGGGAAAGTTGTCAGGGCGTCCCGTTCCACAGAAAAGATTATGACCTTTTCTGCCAGCGACAAAAAGACAGATGCGAGCCACCAGAGGCCCCTGTACGTGACCGCCATCATCAACGGCGTCGAATTCAAGCGAGCATTCGTCGATGGAGGAGCAGCGGTCAATGTTGTTCCACTCCACACACTGAAGCTAGCAGGGATCCCCGAGCACAAGGTAGTCAAGCGTCCATCCCCGCTGGTGGGATTCGGAAGCGATTCCAGAATGACGATCGGGTGGATCCGCCTGGGCGTTCAGATCGGCAAAATCAAGTGCTCGGCGAAGTTCTATGTCATAGACGCGAACACCACATACCACATGATCATAGGTCGAGCCTGGATTCATCGCTTCGACGCGATTCCTTCGACGGCTCACCAGGTGATGAAAGCTATCTGGAACGACAGGATTGTCGAGATATCGGCCTCAACCAACCCGTTCAACTTGGACGAAGCGCATCTCAGCGAGGCGGTGCGGTTCACCGAGATGGCGGACGAGCAAACACCCGGACCATTCAACCCCACTCCTTTACCTCTCTGGGAGGACATCAAGGACCAGTCACCTGCAGGCGTGATGGTAACAAGGGGAGATACCAAGGAAACGCCGCCTATTCACGAAGAGGCGCCGCGCATCGCATATCATCGCAAGAGTGTCTACACTCTGAAGAGGATCGCAAAGCACGACCCCGAGGGCAAGGAGATAGAGAGCTTCTACGCCAATGGGAAGAAGTGCTATCGCATATGAAGGTGCGCGGGGACGTCCTCACACGGGCATGGGGGTGTCCCTGGGCAAATCAATCGAATCAAACAAGTTGCGCTGATAGAAGAGCCAACACAGATCGTTTCAGATGAGAAACTCAAAGAAGCGCCCGAATGCATGGAAGACAGGCCAAGACCACAAAAGCAAGAGCTAAAGGAAGTGTTCCTCAGCCCGAACGAGGAAAAGAGGAGGCCAGTCTTCCTGAGTGCGGACCTCACAAGCGAAGAGGAACAAAAGCTGCTGCAGCTCCTAACTGAGTACAAGGATGTATTCGCATAGGAATACGATGAGATGCCAGGTCTAGACACGAGCATCACTATGCACCGTTTAGATGTCATCCCAGGGTCTAAACCGGTCAAGCAAAGCACCAGAAGCTTCAGGCCAGAGCTCAACGTGAAGATCAAACAGGAGATCGTCAAACTCCTAGATGCCAAATTCATAGAGCCAAATCACCATCCCACATGGTTGGCCAACATCGTGCCAGTGGTGAAGAAGAACGGACAACTCCGCATCTGCGTGGATTTCCGAGACCTCAATCGTTTCTGTCCCAAGGACGATTTCCCACTGCCTAATATCGACTTGCTCATTGATTCAACGGCAGGCCATCGCATGTTCAGTTTCATGGACGGCTTCAGCGGGTACAATCAAATCAAGATGGATCCCGAAGATGCAAGGAAAACTGCATTCATCACTCCCGTGGGGGTATTCAACTATACGGTAATGCCATTCGGTCTTAAGAATGCAGGCGCAACTTATCAGCGGGCCATGATGGCTCTATTCCACGACATGATGCACAAAGAAGTGGAATTCTATGTGGATGACTTGGTCGTCAAATCCAAGTATGAAGCAGATCACCTTGCAGACTTGCGAAAGGTATTCAACAGATGCAGGAGCTTTCAACTGAAAATGAACCCCATGAAATGCGCATTCGGCGTGACTTCGGGGAAGTTTTTGGGATGTGTAGTTCATCGCCAAGGGATCGAACCTGACCCTGCGAAAGTGTCGGCCATCACCAGCATGACGCCACCTCACGATCAAAGTACCTTGAAAACATTCTTGGGAAAATTGTCATATCTGCGGAGATTCATCCCAGCAATCGCCGAGATCACGTGCTGCTTCAGCACCCTCCTCAAGAAGGACGCCGCGTACAACTGGGCTCCTGATCACGAAGCCGCATTCGAAAAGCTAAAGGGGCTACTCACATCCCCAAAGATAATGATCGCGCCTCAACTGGGATCGCCGCTTCTGCTATACCTTACATCGACAAGGAAGTCTATAGGAGCGCTCTTGGCTCAGATCTATGAGGGACAAGAGAGGCCTATCTATTACATCTCCCGCATTGTGCAGCCTGCTGAATCAAGGTACACGGACATCGAACGTCATTGCCTTGCTTTATTCTTCGTAATAGAGAAGTTGAGACACTATTTTGCATCGCACAAAGTAGTGGTGGTTACCAAAAGCGACCCCATAAGATATCTGCTGACTCACACCACTCCGGGCGGAAGATTGGCGAAATGGTACATGACCATCTCTCAATACGATATCACATGCGTGAAACCAAGAGCGATCAAGTCGCAGGCGGTAGCAGATCTGTTGGCACAGTTCCCCGACAACAGTTACGAACCTGTGATCGAGGAAGAACTCGAAGGCCCTGAAATCTACGCGATTGACGTGCCCTATTGGACCCTCCACTTCGACGGTTCGTCAACCAGAAAAGGTGGAGGCATTGGAATAGTCTTGACAAAGCCGGACGGGGAAGTCATACAGATGTCCGCAAAACTCAATTTCGCAGTCACGAACAACGAGGCGGAATACGAGGCTCTGATCGCGGGGCTCCGTGCGGCGAAAGCTTTGGAAGTGAGCAACTTAACAGTCATGGGAGATTCCAAGCTGATTGTTAAGCAGGCCTCGGGCGAATATGGTTTAAAGGAGATCAACCTCCTGCCATACCGTACCCTAGTGCAAAAGCTGATGCAGCAATTCTGCGACGTGAAATACGAGCACAAACCCCGAGCGGACAACAGGCATGCAGACGCCTTAGCAACTCTGGGATCTAAGGTCAGCATAGACAAATGCCCTGCGAGGATTTCCATCGAAGTGCGAACATCGTCGGCATTAATAGAAGATGCGTGCGACGACGAACACATGGATGACGCAGACTGGCGAAAAGCAATCCTGCAAGCTATTGCGAAAGGCACCAGTAGCGAAAGCTGGGTACTCACGAAAGGATACTGCATCCACGACAACACCCTTTACTACAAGGGTCCTGGAGGAATACTCATGCGTTGTGTCTCCGAGCAAGAGGGATAACAGCTGTTAGAAAAGATTCACCAACACGCTTGCGGAGAAAGCGAGGTGTCAATCTACAGGAAAGCTCAGAGATATGGCATTCATTGGCCAGGCATGTCAACAGCTGCAGCCCTGATACAAGGGAAGTGCGAGAGTTGCGCACTAATCAAAGATTCTCTTCTTGTCGCTCTAATCGACGACGACACAGACTGGAGAAAGCCATTGTTTGAATTCCTCACCAAGGGCACCGTGCCCGAATCGAGAAAAGAGGCAGACAAATTAAAGAGGAAAGCTTCTCGATATGTGGTTCAAGAAAATCTGCTTTGGCGAAAAGGTCACGAAGGCAACTTGCTGCGATGCCTAGACGATAGGGAAGCACAAGAAGTCATGGACCTCTCCCATCAGGTGGAACACCAGGGAGGTGCGAAATTATGCAGACAGCTCCTCTCAATCGGATACTTCTGGCCCACGATGGAAGTCGACTGCCGCACCAAAGTGCGACGCTGCCAAGAATGTCAATTCAAAGGGAACCTAGTGCACGCTCCCGCCGTGGACCTACATGCACTAGGAACGCCATGGCCATTTCACACATGGGCTTTGGACTTCATTGGCCCCATCCGACCAACGTCACATGGGAACCATTTCATTCTCACCGCAACTGAGCTGTTCACCAAATGGGTGGAAGCAATACCACTGAAGACGGCAAATGCGCTGGCTGTGGTCAACTTCATCCAGGAAAACATCGTATGCAGGTTCGGAATCCCGAATACTATTCTTTCAGATAACGGTACTCCTTTTGTTAATCGTCAGGTAGCTACAAAACTTGCGGAGTACAATATCAGGCAGATATGCTCTACCCCCTATTATCCAAAGGGAAACGGGCAAGCCGAGGCGACCAACAAAACACTGCTGAGAATTCTGAGCAAGATGGTCGCAGATGACCACAAGAAGTGGGCCGACTCCCTTAACATGGCTCTGTGGGCCTACAGAACTTCTCCAAGGACACCCACAGGGGCCTCGCCATTTCTACTATGTTATGGGGCCGAAGCTGTGGTACCTGCGGAGGTCAGAGTCAATTCGGCAAGGCTGGCCTTCCACGCGCTCTATGAAAATCAACGCGATCATGATTTAGTCTTGCTGGAAGAAAAGCGAGAACAAGCCAAAAGGACTAACAAGCGGTACCAAGAAAGAATCGCTCGCGCCTACAACAAGACAGTCCAGCGACGGGATTTCGCAGTTGGCGACCTGGTCTTGCGCGCATCTGACCACTGCATGCGAGAAGCAACTCACCCAAAGTTCGCAGCTAATTGGGAAGGACCCTTCGAAGTCACAGAAGTCTTCGATAGCGGCTACTGCAGCATACGAAGGTTGCACGGCACAACCTCAACTCCAAGCTCAGTCAACATGCGCTGGATCAAGAAGTACTATCCCTGACTTCTCTTATTTCATACGTTTTATGATAACGTTGCTTAATGTCTCATGTGGCTACGATATTCGCAATCTCCTCTCCCATATGAGAGGATTGTAATTCTATCTCTACCATACGAGAATGTCATAATAAAAGAATTCTCCCAAATGAGAAGTTCATATTTGATTGCTGTTTATATCGCTTTATCTAATTTGTTACAACTGTTAACAATGATTTATTCGCTGCAATAGTAACAAATACAAACACGATCTCAATCGATCATCAAAGCCTATCTCATACGATAGCAAACGCGATCTTAACTGATCATCAAAGCCTATCTCATACGATAGCAAACGCGATCTCAATCGATCATCAAAGCCTATCTCATACGATAGCAAACGCGATCTCAATCGATCATCAAAGCCTATCTCATACGATAGCAAACACGATCTCAACTGATCATCTAAAGCCTATCTCTTACGATAGCAGCTACACGCGAACGCGATCTTAAAGTGATCATCTAAAGCCCATCTCCTACGATGGCAGCCACTACAAATGTGATCTTAATCGATCATTTAAAGCCTATCTCTTACGATAGCAACTAAATACAAATGCGATCTTAAGTGATCATCTAAAGCCCATCTCCTACGATGGCAGCCAATACAAATGTGATCTTAATCGATCATCTAAAGCCTATCTCTTACGATAGCAACTAAATACAAATGCGATCTTAAGTGATCATCTAAAGCCCATCTCCTACGATGGCAGCCAATACAAATGTGATCTTAATCGATCATCTAAAGCCTATCTCTTACGATAGCAGCTACACGCGAACGCGATCTTAAGTGATCATCTAAAGCCCATCTCCTACGATGGCAGCCACTACAAATGTGATCTTAATCGATCGTCTAAAGCCTATCTCTTACGATAGCAGTTACATGTGAATGCGATCTTAAGTGATCATCTAAAGCCCATCTCCTACGATGGCAGCCAATGCAAATGCGATCTTAAGTGATCATCTAAAGCCTATCTCTCACGGTAGCAATCAAACGCAAATGCGATCTTAAGTGATCATCTAAAGCCTATCTCTCGTGGTAGCAATCAAACGCAAATGCGATCTTAAGTGATCATCCAAAGCCTATCTCTCATGGTAGCAATCAAATGCAAATGCGATCTTAAATGATCATTAAAGCCTATCTCTCGCGATAGCACCCAAACAAAAATACGATCTTACATGACCATCCAAAGCCTATCTTTTGCGATAGCAGCGAAATACAAAAATGATCTCAATCGATCATCTAACGCCTATCCCTTGGGATAGCAGGTTATACAGATGCGATCTTATAATGATCTTCTCAAGCCTATCTGTTACGATAGCAATTTTGGGTTAATTATCCAAACCCGTTTGATATGATGGCAATACGAGTACAGAATCATCTTGTTAGATCTTCTAAAGATCTGTCTGCCATGATAGCAGTTTATGCGAGAAACGATCTCAAACAAAGCCTATCTTCTATGATAGCAATTTGCACAACGATCTTGATTGATCTCTGGAAAATTATCTGGAACGATAACAACGTTGTGAACGTGATCTCATACGATTTACGACGACGAACTACAAGCCCATCCGTCAAGATGGCACAGCTGCGAAATTACGATCTCGAATGATCTAGCGAAATATCTGTAAATTGACATCGTATATGTGAAATCATAGCATGTCATTATGCAAGGCGAAACAAGCCGAAACGCATGCGAAATTGTATTTTTTTGCAAAGAACAGATGATACAAATACTATTTATCATTATGAGTCAAATGACTTACAATTTGTCTATCTAGATAGCAGCTTACAAGCGAAAAGCTCGCATCTAACTACACAGCCAACATGGCTTACAATACATTATAAAAATGGCTGATAAGCCAGCAGAAACGCGATACGGAAACCCGGACTGCAAAGAATGAACCGCCCTGGCTTCGAGCGCCGGCTACACGATGCCCAAATCTGTGGGTGACATCTGTAGCAAAGGGGATCTCGCTCTGAAAAGAGCTACATGAAACCATACGCTCGACATTCTGCTATCCGACAAGACCGTTGTCAGATAGGCTCCCCATAACATTTGCCCAAGGAGCCACCGGTTCCGGCAATCTACAGGCAAGCAGCAGCTCCAAAGGGCAAGGGCTCCTTGTAGACGGGGATGAACGCGACGGTTCGTCACCCCGGGCTCACAAACATGAAAGTAACGGATTCTTCTTCATTACTGCTGAAGAAGAATCACGCCGTTCATTACGAGACGGTAGCACGGTCACTTCGGCGCTGCACCTCGCCACGAGGCGGCCGGAAACATGACCTGCACACATAATACACGAAGAAATTTCTTCGAACACACATGAGGTATTATCTGCATCCTCTTTATGACGGTTATAAACAGCAATAAGCCTCATAAAGTGGATCTTGGAAACTATTTCTATGGCACAAAGCGCAAACTCAGGATTCAAAGCTTGAAGTTGCCATGAATCAACGAAAAGCAAGCGTTGAAGCCAGCAGTCGTAAGGACTCACGGCAAAGCACATGTTTGGGGATGAAGAACCCAAATGGCAAAGACAGGGTTTATATAGGCCCTGTAAAGACTCTTCGATTGCTTAAGATGAGTCAGCAAATTCAAAAAGAGGGTAAGTGCAATCACTTACGCCTTGAAAAGCGGTAACAATCAATTACCCTACTAAAGGCTACGGCGATTCGGTTGCGTATCCTAATAAATGACGGATAGTCATGATTCGGATGGACTTCCCAACGGAAGCGTGCTTATCTGCCGAGAAATTAGCGCGAAAATCAAGCAAAGAATCAATTGCTGATGTCATAATTGGATATGCACAGAAATGTCCAATCAAATCCCGAAAGGGGCAAAACGGGCAAACTCATTGTTTGTTGTTAAAAAAAGAAGGGGGAGAAACCCTAGCAATATCACATTAATGTTTCAAAACATTACATTAATGTCTCAGCCATTTTCCTGTTTTCTTTTCAAAATTCGAAAAGTCAAAACAAATTTTTGACTAAGGAGTCCTGGGGTGCGAACTGCTCGCTCAGCTTCTCCACTTGTTTCACTTCTTGCTTCAGTTGCTCGCACTTGGCATTCATTTCCTGATACAGCTTTACAGCTTCATCAACCTTTTGCTTTTGCTGCTCCACCTTCTGCATCTCAGCTGCGAGATTCTGGTGACCAAGATTCAAAGTTACAGCTGCGCGAATCAGTGTAACTCTGTCCTTGAGGAATTTAAAGCCAAGTCTGCCTTGGACTTTGAGCACGAGATTTTGGCACATGCCACACAGCAATTCAGCACTCTGGGCCGAAATGGTCGCAGGTGTAGCCGCACACAGCTGCTCTAGTATCCAGATGGCTTCAGTAAGGAATAGCCTCCTGTCAAAAGGACTGATCTCCAGACACCTCACAAACGATCGGGGGTATCTGAGGCGCATTCGAACCACCCAGTCTACATCGGTTTGCTTCAAACCTGAGACGTCAAAAACAAGTCATGATGTCAAAACTCGCAAGCAAATAATGCGACGTACGAATGGTAAAATCTCTGCTTACCGGTCCCTTCCAGAATTTCATGAATAGAGGGAATGCGAGCCACCGGGTTGTTCGAAGACTGCCCTCGCTCCATGGCTCTCCTATCAGCTGCGAGCTCCAAACTCTCATAGTTAGGAGGAAGAGTGTAAGCTGCACCAGCTGCGATTACATTCCCAACCTGCGAGCCCCAAATGCTCCACGCAGGAATAGGTGCTCCTGGCTCAGTCATCGCCGGAGGCACAACCGAGGTCGCTGGACGGACATTCCCAGATGCGAAAATGACAGCATCGCTTGTCCTTTCCTCCTCACCACCAGTACGGACACTTTCGTCCATCCGCACAGCATCAGCTTCGACATCATCGGAGAGCTCGATGACATCCTCGAGACGCTCACTTACATGTCCAGCGTCCGCGACGGGCTTCTCAGTATGAGAGCTCGAGATTGGAACATGGGATGCAGAAGGCTGACTTCTCTGCTCCAGCTCAGGTTCCTCAGCATGACCTGCGATACCAAATGCGACAATATGAGGTAACTTGTGTTATAAGTTATTTCACTATCTTTACTAAAGCTAAGAATGAGCACCTCCACGCGAAGGTGGGATTGGGGTATCCTCATCGTACACTAGGGACGTGGAACCGTGCCCTATCAGTGTATCCTCACTAAGCAGATCTTTAAGAGAAGCGTGACCTGGGACGCGAGTAAACCAGTCATGATTTTGCCTCAAGTGGCTACAGCCTAGCATGCGCGTATTACTCAAAACAATTACCTGAGGGTTCTCCGCATTTGCTTACCAACCAACGGCGAATGTCAGGCTTTGACACACCGTGCTTTAACGCACCCACAATTACATCTCTATAAGTAACTGCGAGATTGAAGATCTCACCTTTATCGCCACCTGCGATCTCTGCGAAGTCCGCTTGGACTTGCTCTAGCTCTGCTGCGTCCTCTCCGGGAACCTCATCTTCCTCCTCCACATGAGGAGCCACTTCTTTGGGAAGCTCGTCTTCCTCGCCAGTTGAACGCACTAAGTCGTCAACATGCAGCTCCTCGAGGCTCCGCTGTTTCACAAGCTCGAGCTCCTCTTCCTCTCGCTGCCTTCTTCTCGCAGCAGCCTCCGCGGCTGTCTTCCGGGATTCAGCAAGAACATCCTCGCTTATGGGATCATCTGAAACGCCAGCATGGGCATTTCTCTTTTGCCTCTTGGCCACGAGGCCACCAACAGCTTCATCATCATCATCTGCGAATACAAAATTGGTTCAAAGAAAAGAACTGCACAAAAGTCATGATAGAGGACAAGGAAAGGCGACGGAAAGTACCTCCTGACTCTTCCTCGCGCATCACAACTGTTCCTTCTTCTTCTTCTTCTTCATTACTTGCTTGGGGCTCCTGCCTCTCTTCCTCTTCCTCTTGATTGAATGGAACGAAGGTTTCAACTGCGAGATCTTTTCGCACCTTGCCGGGCATACGACCCTTACCTTTGTCCTTGACAGAAAGGGACCTCACTGGGGGCGAAGCTGGAGCGCTCCTAGGGGAAGAAATCGTAATCCCCTTTTGCCTAGGCCTCTTCGCTCTCGGCGCCGCAGTCGCTGGAGGGGACGGGTCATCTCTAGGAGGAGACGGAGCCGGAGGGTTGTCTATCAGCGAGTCAGCAAAAGTGTTCATGACCCCGCGAACTTTTGTTTCGACCTCGGCATCCATCCTCCATGCTAGCCGATACGACTCCCCCCTCCTTCTGGTGGCAACAATGGTATCCACCAGCGATTTGGAACGGTCACCAGCTGCGAACCTCCGCACATGACACTAGACAATACAGAACAAAAAGCATCAGTGCAAGCAAATCAAAGAGCTCAAAGCACACAAGGAAACTGCTTACCTCAGCAAACGCCTTGCTATATTTGATGACCTGCGTGTCACCCTTCTTGATTGCATCGACCTGCTCCTTCAGAATGAAATCGGGGCACAAATGATTCTCGCGGTCCAACAACGAGTAGCAACCGTACTCAGACTCGCTCAAACTGCAATTGGGGCGAAACGGAAAAGAGTTTCTCTTGATCAAGGGGGCCCTTCCTGGCTGCGCCGCCGCCTCCGTCTCCATCCTCGTCTGCTGGGCAATCCAGTATGCGATCCAGTTCTGGGAACAACCACCCTTGCGAGTTCCCGCAGGCTGCTCGAAGGGAAGATTGCTCATGAGGACCGTCTTGCACTCCTTTGTCAGCAAGCGCTTGTAGCACCCTCTGACGATAGACTGGGGCCAGATAGATGGGGCCACCGCATCGAAACCAAACTGAGGCGAGACCCGGGTGGGGTCAACATCCACTGTAAGCCTTTCATATCGTGGCGCGAGCTCACGAACGTGCTCTGCAAGTGCAGGAAGAGAACCTCGCAGACACCAGCAAAAGAATTCACGATACCGCTCGTGGAAATGCGGCCCCTTTTCAAAGAGAAGGTCTTCTGACAAGACCATACCTTTGGAAGGGTATAGCTTTGGAAACCACCGCACATTCTCGACACGTGAGGCGTAGGGCCTGGCAGTGAACTCCCTTCGTTTGTCGCATATCAAGCTCCAAGTACACTTGGTGTTGCTTGCTCCAAACCATCTCGCAGCTCTCCCGCTGTTGAACGCTTCCGTCTCGCCTGGGGGACACCACTTCTCAAGTGGGAGGGGAGTTGGAGCATAAGACGGCCAGCGCTCAAAAACCCACATTGTCAAAAAGCTGATATTGACAAAGGTCAGGACATCGAGACGGCCGCGCGATTCCCTCATCGCCAGAACCAGCTGGTCCAGCCTATAATACAACGTACCCAAGACCAAGGGTCCGAGCGCGACTCTCTGGCCAAGAGCGAGCCTCACCGCAAGTGGCAGCACATGGTAGAAGACCCCGTCATGAGGGTGACCATCAATCAGATACCTCGACAGCCAAGCACAAAGAAAGGCGCAAAGGGTCAGATGATAACCCTTGCCCTCTACATAATTCTCGGCCTTCGGGTTCCCGCTCAAAAGCTTCTTAGTAATGCTGCTGCTCGCATAGTCTCGGAAGAAGTACTGCAACCACTTGTTCCAGGTATTCTTCGCAGACGTATCGACAAGCTGCCAGTTCGGAAGAGGTTCCGTACTGGTCCACCGAGTGGAGATTTTCTTTACCTCTGCTAGGCACTCCTCCATTTGCGCGTACAAGGCCAATTCCGCAGGTGTTCTTAAGTGACTCAAGGGGTCCACCTCGCCCATGGGGGAAAGCTCATACAGCATTTGAACGTCCTCGAGCGTGGGGGCAGCCTCGAACTCAGCAAAGTGAAACGTGTGAGTCGCAGGCGAATAGCGGGACAGAAGGTCTAGAAGCATGGACTGATCCAGCTTCACGGCAGCACCCTTCATAGCACGGACAGCGAAGAAAATGCCGGCTTTATCGAGAGTTTCGGCGTAATTACCCAACACGTGGTCAGTCCACTCGTCCATATAGTCCAACTTCTGGACAAACGCCTGAGTAGAAATTGCAGTGTATGGGAAGTGCCCATTCTCGATTCCCAATCGAACCACATTCTCGGAGCCAACTAACTCGAGCAAGGCTGAGTTAACTGGGCGAGTCAGCGGTAACAACTGCTCAACGGGAACAGGATCAGGCATCCTCTTCGCCTTCACCCTCGCGTGGTAAAAATCTTTCCCACCCAGAAAGGGGGCTTTTCGCCACAGAGCCTGCGGAAGCTCCGGCATCTCTTCATCTTCCTTGACGGGTCTGGTTACTCTTGTTTTGGCCATTCCTGCGAAAGGGCAAAAAAAAAAGGGGGGGAGAAATACCACACTTCAGCTTGAATTTTGGAATTCGAGATCTATGCAAAGGAAAGCAGACAGTTCCGGTGCCGATTTCAGAAATTGGGGATGTGCAAGACCCAATATTGTTGAAAGATTAAGAACGAAGC
This sequence comes from Linanthus parryae, assembly GCA_023055425.1. Classification (NCBI taxonomy): domain Eukaryota; kingdom Viridiplantae; phylum Streptophyta; class Magnoliopsida; order Ericales; family Polemoniaceae; genus Linanthus; species Linanthus parryae. The sequence goes on along the minus strand of JALGPY010000004.1, from coordinate 116,943,673 downwards.
AGGTTTAAAGATCAAAACCTCTTCACAGATTTCATGGGTTTACAGATTCAACGCAGTTCAAGGCAAACGCCGGTATTTTAAAATCAAAAAGTAAACGAGGCCAACCTTGTTTCCTTGAAGCCTGCTTAGATATGCACAGTTGAAGAATACGATTTGCAGTTCTGAACTGATGGTTGATGATCTGGATCTGCTCTCGAAGATCTCCGGGTACCATTCACTTTAAGAGAAAGAAGCAATGCTTTGCAATGATGGGATACAAGGCATTTTATCCAAAAGAATGAAGGGTTGCGTCCCTTCAGTAGTCGAATCGCAACCGTCACCGTCGTGTCGCGCAATCACAGGACGGGCTGACGTCACGCCTAAAACCCTAAAGGTCAGACGGCGCGACTCTAGGGGTTTTAGGTCATAATGACACGCACGGGGGCTGAATCTACCCGTATTTGAATTGGTGCGTGACGACGACGCGCATGTTGGTTTCCGCGCATGGAAGCCTATACAGCTACGAGCCTTCACGCGCAGAAAGGGGGCTAATGTAGATACTGCTTTATGACATGGCAGATCTAGGCCACGTGGCAAGCATCCAGCACACCATATTGTGCTCCACACACACAGGATCACCAGCCGAGCTGATCCATGTGGGGGCTGCGAGACAGAGCCCTCGCATACCACTGCACGGGACTTGTAGGGACTTTGTGGTCTGGAGGCTAGAGTAAGCCCTGTCGCGTGCGAGCCAAGCCCGCGCGCGACCTTTAGTAACTGTTTTGAGAGATCTATGGCACGAGCTCCCTAGACCCGGTCAATCCGGTCAAACCCGGTCAACCTCGTAACGGTTCCGGTACTTGCGCACCACGTGCTCTAACGGTTCCTATATACTCGGACGAACGTGCCGTTATGGTTAAGCTAATTAAGCCGCCATCAATGGGCGCATTAACCACACTACAACGGCCACGTTCTCCAGTATATATACATCGTTAACCTTTCCATACAAAGGAGAACAACACTGCCATACGCGGAAGCTCTGCCAAACCTCTGTCTCTCTCTCAGACATTGCTACTGACTTGCTCTCTCCCTACACACACCCCTATTCTTCCTGTGCGATCCCTGATCCACTACGTACGGTGTACACGGAGGTCTCCCCGCCGGAATCTCTTGTGCACAACAGCAAAGATCCAAAGGGCTCCAAAACGGAAATGCTTGGAGCAGTTTTTATCCTTGTGAAAGTGCCACCAGCAATTGTGAAGGATGGTTTGAATCTTCTATTGAATCAAGTGAGTGGGAGTTGAAGCAAGTGAAGAACTCGAGAAGTTTAAGTTGAGTTGGTTCGTGACGGGGAAGAAATTTTTGAAACGGATTGCTAGGTTTTGGCGTGTACGACAAGGGAAACCAAGGGAGCCGATAACTTAGCTATCAACAAAATTTTGAAAGTTGGGTCGACCGATCAGTCGGTCCTTCTAGACTACCTTTGCTAAAATGGTGCCCGTAAGAACAATAGTCCATGTGCCAAAGGTCCAATTATATTCTCTCTCTTTAATTAAGCAAATGTAAGCACTGTTTCTTGTTGTCAAGAAACTTTATTTCTTTGAATCACATATAGAACCTCGTTTATAACTGTGTGGGGTTGCTGAATTATGTGCTATTTGATTTGATTCTGTTTCACTATTCATGAAACGTGCACGTAAATTGTTTAATCTCTAAATCTTGTTAGCTACCTTCTTGTGTTGTTTCCAGAGAGAGCGAGAGTTCAAGGGCAATGTGTCCGTGAAATGACCTGAGTTATGCGCCTATTGTTGAACATGAAGAGGAAGAGGACATTTATGAGATAGAGGTAGAGGTAGAGGTTCCAGATCGATCCACGTTGGACTGTCCACAATCGTCATATCTCACGCATCTCGACTATGGGAAACTGGCAATTTCCATGGTATAGGGGGTTGAAGAAATCCCTAAGAAAGGGGGAAGAAATTACCACTACCATTGTTTTGTAACTTTTGCTTCATTTTTCATGATGCACATCGAGAACAAGTGAGAGATGGAGTTCTTAAGAATAAAACCAGACCTGAGAAAAGTTTCATTTACATACATGTGACTTCCCAGCTGAGTTGGAAGCAATTGAAGTAAGATTTTTTTTGAGGGAATGGCCAAGCTTGTTGATGACAATTCTTTATCAGGCTTAACTCGAGAGGCCATCTTCAATTTCCGATACTTTAAACGTGAGTGCAGGACAATGGAAACGAGAAATAAATAAGTGATTTACCATAGGCAATATTTTGTGGTAGTCACCCCATAGACCATTGTCAAGGCCTTGAAGTGACTGCCTTTGACCAAGCCTTGAAGGTTTCATGATATTTTGATTGGAGAGAACATTGAAGAAGAGGTCGGTGAGTTTTGTTTCAAGGGTGTGACAAGGGCTGAATGGAAGAGATTTAAGAATAAGAGACAATAGAAGATCAAGAAAAAAAAATTCTTCTAACTCAGGCGAGGATAATGATTGAGTGGCTTGAGGTGTGGGTGATAGGAATTCCTCCGAATAGGTACATTGACCTAAATACATGCGTAATGGCATACTTCCTTTACAAGGTTTGGGATTTGAAACTTATGCCCGTATCTAAAAGAACTTTAGGATGAGACTTGAATTGGGTGGCCAAAGAGCAGCCGGATATAACTACTTGCTGATGCACTTGGAAACTAAGGCTGATGTGATACCTGCTTTGGTAGACAGAGACTTGCCATTCCAACCTTTGCGTCTCTTCAATAAAGTTCCTAATTAATTCAAAGAACCTAAAACTAAACCACCGAGTATTAGAGGGAGAAGAAAGGAGCAAGGTTGTGAACCTGCGGGTTGACTCGTGGGTTTAACGAGTTTACGAGTCTACATGGGTAATCGGGTTGACTCGCTCGAAAATATGGCGGCTGACAAACCCGCAGCAAACCCGTGCAAATATATCAAACCGTAGACTCACGGGTTAACCGAGTCAACTCATTGTGAAAATAGTGTAGCTTTGTTAGGTTTTTTTGATCGTTAGTGCGTGAAAAAATGAGGTTATATAGCCACCCACTTGAAACACTAGTGAACCATTAAAATTATCACAAGAAAAAGAGATAAACTATAACTACCAATATTCAATCAACAACACCAATAACTGTTCAAAAATCAAACGAACCACAATGATTAATATTATATGCCAGTTTCTTTTTTATTTTGTGAGAGACTTATTAAGGGATCGTGTATAGAATGTAGCTTAGTAAATTTTAGTTACGCCCTTACTTCAAATAAGTGGTTCGATGCAAGGAAGAAATATAAATAAATAAATAAATAAATAAATTGGGCTTAATTCTAACACGTTTAAATTTACATCTTGTAGCATTGAAACAGTTTTATATACATAATGACAAATGTAGCATTCAATCATTAAAATTCAAAAAGTTCAACTTTTCATAGGTGAAAAGTCACGTGTACATAAAAAATTGAAGATTTGAAGTAAAATGTGACCCGGGCGACTCTCGGGTCACCGGTCGAGTCTATCTACCCTCTACGGGTTTATTCAGACCCACGGGTTTGAGAACCTTGGAAATGAGTTCTTATGTCCTACCCATGACCATGGAAGCTGAGATGAAAGGCTTGAGATAGCTGCTTTTCAGATAGTCAGAGAAGACTCGAAAGCATGTTGAAAGACATTTCAAGAACATTAGGAGTAATCAGAGATAGCTCGGTTGACAGCTTGCGAAAGTAACCCACTGGACACAGTAGTTGTGTGAAAAATTCGAGACTGGGCTCGAGCGTGTTAAACTTAATGATTTTATTACTCCAACGGTTATGATGAGAGCAAGAGCCAATATGGCTCCTATTCAGAGTAGATTCCCCAAACCCTGGCCATGAGTGCTGAGTCTGAACCTCTCTCATACCCTTTCTTTATATACAGATAGATAAATAGATATTGGTGGATAAAGAGAAAACAATGTTTGTCTAAAATAAAACATCTTGACATGTCTGTTTACTCAAATAAATGTTACTTCATCGCCCATTGGTTTTGACGTGGAACCCCATGGGTTCTTTACAATAAATTTCTATGCTAAGCTTGTATCATAATTTCTACTGAAACTTATGTGAGGAATCCTAGAGAAAGACCCATGGTTCATACATTGACCTATATTGCAATCTTGTGATAAAAACAGGCTAGCCTTGTCTCTCACCACATAAGTTACTGGTTGAACTTGTAGATTCATTCCCGGAGCACCAATACCATTCATCATATTCTGGCTTACTCCCACTCCACTCTGCACAGTTTGCAAGCCTGATATTCCTTAAGAAGAAGCTCGGGGAACATATGGGATTTGAGAAAATGCAGGATCAGAAACCATGGAACTGGTTGCCGATTCATGATGGATCCATTTACTTTGTGCTCGGCTCCACTTTTATAGTTGCAGGTAGGACAACATCGCTGTGGTTGTTGTCGTTGCCGCTGGTCTTTGAACCCAAAACGTTCACCCACTTTCTTTGTGCCATGCAGCTCCAAGTAAACATAGTCAAGCCAAAGTAGACCCTAGTCATATCATGAATTAAATACAAATGACAAAGTATTTAGCTGGCATAGTATTTAATCTCAAGAAATCAGTTGAAAAGTATTAGTTGAGTTATTTTTACCCTTCAACAATGTATTGGTTACTACTCTGTCCGTAGAAGATATGAAATACAACTACTATGTTAAAATGAGATCCCAGGTAGATTCGATCATGCACTAGTAAGCGCGCCTTGTATTTGCATACACCTTTTTCTTTTTCGGAAATTCCTACTGGCCACTTCCCAGCTTAACCAGGGTTGACTACAAAAAAGGCATCCTCTGCCCCGCACAAAGGCCATTTCCTCACTTGAGCCTCTTTTGTATCCTTTTAAAACAAGAAAAACAATGATAAAAAACAAGCTGAAAAAACACGTTTTAAACAAAATAAAGAAATGTTTGATATGTGCTGAAAAACAGTGTTTAAAATCAAAAACACATTTGGCAATATTACTAAATTTCACTGTTAATTTGCTTGAATATCATTTTTTACGTACAATACCGACATATATTATATATTTTATGCATTTAATCATAGTTGAAATGTCTTTAAACACTAACTAGGCGAGAACCAGCAGAAAGCGCGGGGCTATGTGAACAAATGAATCATATTTTTATAATATAATAATCCAATTTTGTTTTTAGAAACATAAAATGCCAATTTCCATAAAAAAATTAATGATTAGAATTTTTTAAAAATTAAATTTTTAATCCAATTTACAATAAATCTCATACACTTTCTCAAACAACTTGTACGTTTATTTAAATAAATTTACACATACGTGATAATAATTGAAATGACATAAAGCCAAAAAAGTTTGTTATAGTGTTTACATTGTTTACAATTACCATCATTTTTTATGGTATAATACTCCGATTTTCTTCGGGAACAAAATAAACCGAATTAAACTCGTAACACGTTTTTGAGAAATAGACTTTTACGGTTTGATTTCAGTAAATATTATACACTGTCTGAGAGAAAATAAATAAATATTTTTAATGTATGGCAAGCTAAATATTTTGTAAACTCGTGTTATCAAATGTGCTCATTAATTGTGTTAATAAATACTACTCATACAATAAGAGTTATTGACAATTATGAGGGAGGTTATGTGATGACTAATATGCCATGTTGCACATTGATGTGAAGGAATTTACACTTGTCTAAACACCATTGGTTAGAGAATCCTAATAAGCATGACACATGTCTTCACCATTAAAGAGTTCAAATAAACATGACACATGTCTTCATCATGGTGTACTTTTCTGCTTTTATAAATAATATAGATATAGATAGTATGAAAATAATACCAAAAAATACCACATTTGCTATTTTTTAAATAGCTGTTTTTTTTGCATGTTTTTATTTTTAAACCGATAAAAAAACAGGCATACCAAATGAGTTTTAAAAAAACACCATTTTTTAATCAAATTTGATTTAAAACAAGGATGCCAAACATACACTTAGGCTACTGTGATGTTAAAACAACGTACACAAGAAACTCTGTAGAGTATAATAACCAATATATTATTTCAAACAAATTTCAACCCCTTGGAAGTGTGTGTGTGTGTGTATATATTATTAGCGAGAAGAATTCAACAGGCCTTCACAGCAGGCCTTCTCCTCAGATGAAGGCCCAAGGAGTTCAAAGCCTTGCCTTATGATCAGCCCAAGAAAGCCCAACTATATTCAATGTAATTAGCCCATTCTTATAAGGGCACTTTAGTCATTTCCCTCTCTAGCAAACCCTAGTATCACAGCCGTACGATCCTACCGTTACAATCCAGCCGTTGGATTGTGTGTATATAATCTCCTCCTTCAGCTGTTAGGGTTTGACAATCATTCTGTAAATACACAGCACACCACCGTTTCATTTTCTCTACTGTTCTTCATCTTCTTCATAGTTCTTCACAGAATCATACGATTCTTTCATGGTATCAGAGCTATGGCTCTTGCTACAAGCACAAATCCACCACCAACTACACCCTTACATCTCCTATCAAACATACACAACTTACTCCCTTTCAAATTAGATGGATCCAATTTTGTCCTCTGGAAACATCAAATCTCCTCTATATTTCGCACACACAGCCTTTTTGGTCACTTAGATGGAACCACTACTTGTCCAGATCAGTTTTTACCAATTGTTGATGGTGGTGAACCCACTGTTAACCCTGCTTACACCTCTTGGATACTTCAAGACCAGGCGGTGCTTACAGTATTGAACTCAACCCTCTCTACAGAAGCGCTTACTCTGGTTATCGGCTGTTCCGATTCCAGATCTGCGTGGCTCTCTCTGAGTAGGCGCTATGCCTCCTTTACTCGATCCAATATCTTGCAATTAAAGAACGACCTTCAAACCATCAAGAAGGGTTCTGGATCTATTGATTCCTACATGCAGAAGCTTAAGATGATTCGCAACCAGTTAGCCGTCTCTTCGGTGCTCATCGATGATGAGGACATGTTGCTTTACGCCTTAAATGGCCTACCCCCTGAGTTTAATTCATTTCGCTCCTCTCTCCGAACCAGATCTGAACCCTTGACCTTCGAAGACCTTCATGTTCTGCTTCGATCGGAAGAACAGATGTTTGAATCCCAGTCTCCAAACCCAGATCTCCACACTCCCGCCGCGTTTTACACACCAAACACCTATTCCAACCGTGGCGGATGTGGCGGCCGCCACAATAGTGGTGGTTCACGCGGCGGAGGCCGATCCGGTCCAAGAGGTGGTGGTGGCTGTTCCGACTCTAACTGAGGCGGACGGTTTGGATCCGGTGGCTCTGGGTATGGATCCGGGTCAGGTGGTGGACCCGGGTCTGGTTATGGTTCGGGTCAATCATCCGGGTACGGATCTGGTTACGGGTCTGGTTCGGGCTCCGGGTTTCAGCAATATGGTTCGGGTCGATCCTCTTCCGGTCGCCGAGGTGGATCCAGAGGACGATCCGGGTCTGGTTATGGTTCTTACAGAGGCAATGGTCCGATAAATTGCCAGATATGCGGCAATGATTATCACTCTTCCTTGGACTGTTATCATAGGATGGATTACGCCTACCAGGGTCGTCTTCCTCCTCAACAGCTTTCTGCCATGGCTGCCTCTTCTCATCCTTCCTCTGCTCCACCGGATGTATGGCTCACTGACACAGGAGCCTCAAACCATATGACGGCTGAACTACGCAATCTCTCCCTCTCTGAACCATACACTAGCACGGATCATGTTACAGTCGGTAATGGCACATCTCTTCCTATACACAGCTCTGGTAATGCCTTTTTATCTACTGCAAATAATTCTTTTCAATTATCAAATACTTTACATGTTCCCTCCTTATCTGCAAACCTCTTATCTGTTCATAAATTTTGTTCTGAGCATAATACACGATTTATTTTTGATGAACACTCGTTCTGCATTCAGGACAAGACTACGGGCAGAATACTTTTTCAGGGTCTTTCTAACAATGGACTATATCCTATCTCCTCTGTTTCTCTTCAATCTGGTCCCCAAGCTCTGTTGGGACAAACAGTCAAGTCTCACCTCTGGCATTCTCGGCTTGGTCACCCTTCTGACTCAATGTTATTTCAATGTGTTAAATTAAAAATTCCAAACTCTGTTAAAACTGCTGATACTTTGTGTGCACCTTGCTTAGCTGGTAAAATGTCACGCTTACCGTATACTTCTTTTACTTCTGTAAGTCCTAATCCTCTACATCTGCTTCACAACGATGTATGGGGACCTGCTACAATTCAATCTTTCAATGGTTTTAAGTATTACATACTTTTTATTGATGATTACTCTCGATTCACTTGGCTTTTTCCCTTGAAACTTAAATCTGATACTACTGCTGTGTTTGTTAAGTTTAAAGTCTTTATTGAGAAATTACTTAATCATTCTATTAAAATCCTACGTTCTGATGGTGGTGGTGAGTACACTGCCTACACCTTTCAAAAAAATTTATCTGATAATGGGATAGCTCACCAAAAGAGCTGTCCACATACCCCTCAGCAAAATGGTGTTACTGAACGCAAACACCGCCATATTATTGAAACTGCTGTTACATTATTGCAGACTGCATCTCTACCCAAATATTTCTGGTATCATGCAGTTGCTACCTCCACCTATTTGATCAATCGTTTACCTAGTAAGAATACTGCGAATAAATCACCTTATGAATTGCTATTTTCAACCAAACCTGATTATACTATGTTACGTGTTTTTGGTTGTGCATGCTATCCTCGTCTCACACCTTATATTAAATCCAAACTTGATCCTAAAACTAGAGTTTGTGTGTTTCTTGGATATGCAGATGGTTACCGTGGTTACTTGTGCTTTGATAGAAGCATTAATCGATTCTTTATCAGTCGCGATGTTATCTTTGATGAATTTAATTTTCCATTTGCATCTACTATCTCTTCTTGTGACTCACATAACTCTGTTGAATCTGTTTCAGGTTGTCCCTCTGGCCTCTCTGGCCCTATGCACTCTCCTATAGTGCATAACCCCTTATCTGAGGGTTTCTCTGATTTGGAGCAGCCCTTAGGAGGTGATCATGCTTCCACTCCATCTGAGGAGCCTCCTTCTCCTCATGAACAGATATTACAAGAACAGATATTGGATTCGAACATGACACCTCCTAGGACTGGCTTGGCTCCAACAGAGGACCCAGTGATGATTCCCCCCACCCCCCTTCTCCCTCTCTCCCTGTTTCTGGGCATCCAATGCAAACCCGCAGCAAATCGGGTATTTCTAAAAAGAAGTTACTTTACAAATCTGTAATAACACCTTATGCTGGCTTTACTGTTTCTACTGATATTTCTAGTGATCCTACCAGTTTTACGGAGGCTTCTAAGCATTCACAGTGGCGCAATGCTATGGCTGATGAATTTAGAAGCCTCCTACATCAGCAGACTTGGGATTTAGTTCCACTTCCCCCTAACGCTAACGTTATTGGGAATAAGTGGGTTTTTAAAACCAAGTATCACCCCAATGGTTCTGTTTCTCGCTACAAGGCTCGCCTTGTAGCTAAGGGGTTCCACCAGACACCTGGTGTTGATTTTTTAGAAACCTTTAGTCCCGTTGCGAAACACGCCACTGTTCGCTGCATTTTAGCTCTTGCTACGTCCTTTTCTTGGCCTTTACAGCAGTTAGACGTGAAAAACGCCTTTCTACATGGGTATCTACGTGAAACTGTATTTATGCATCAACCTACTGGTTTTAAACATCCGAAATACCCACATCATGTTTGTCGCTTAAATAAATCCATATACGGTTTGAAACAGGCCCCACGGGCCTGGTTCGAACGCTTCACTACATATTTGTTATCACTGGGTTTTGTTGCGTCCTTTGCTGATTCATCTCTGTTCATTCTGTTGGGTTTTTGACGTAGGTAACGCAGTAGAATAACAAAATTAATCCTACTCAAAGCCCACCAAGGATCACAGGAAGAGACATCATAACATGATCAAGGACATAGAAGATGTGTACCTTTTGATTTGTGAGATCACACGAAGAATGATGTCCTCGTCTCTACGGTTGATCCACGTCTAGAAGTGAGATCTAGATTCTTCCTTCCTTCAAGTGCTAGCTTGAACCTTGGAGGAAGAGGGATGAAGATCAAAGCAACAAATCACCAAAGGCACAAGAGAGGGGCGGCCTCTCTTTGCCGTCGGGTAGAGGGGCGGACGGGTGGCTAGGGTTTCGGCCCTAGCTCCTTGTCTTGCTCTCTCTTTTTGCTCTCTCCCACTCTTTGTGTGTTATGACTAATAACTCATATGTGGGAAGGAAGCTAGAGCCTCCTTTATATACTCCAAAAACTCCTTGTTGTTTCCATAAAAGAGTTTCCTAATTCTAGATGAACTAGAATTATTCCCTTCCTTGCAAATTAGTCCTACTAAGTTTGCAAGGTGTTGCACAATGATCCTTCTATTAATTAATCCATATTAATTAATCCCAAATCTAGCTCTACTCTATTTGACGTGTGACCCCATAGGTTTCTACTTAGTTGGTAGTAACTATTACTAACATGGAGCGGTGTCTAGCAACACATCCATGCAGCCAAACCAATAGAAATAGTCAGTGATCCCGACAAACCTTTGTGCCCAATATGTCATATTGCATTATCCCTTTGTCTCCATATCCGGATTGGACACGAGACATAAATAGTCACACTCGTATATCCAATCCATAGTTCCTCGATCCTGGGAATACGCTTATGCTTGCAGATAACATTAATATCTCTATTTAATTTATCTGAGTCTGGCCAGACATTCAATAAGCCTCATCCCTCGAGTGGCCGTGGATATTTACCCCCATTATGTGGGAGGGACAAATCCTATCTACATCACTACGATCTCTAAGCTTGCTTCCTATCACGCCCGATAGCCACCTTTATGATTACCCAGTTACGGTGTAACGTTTGATAACATCAAAGCGCAATATTTCACAACTAGAGTATCTAGTGACTTCAAGTCCAAGGATTGCAATAATATTAGCACTACGAAAAGCGATTGTGACTTCACATAATCTAATGTATCCTTTTCGTCGTGGGTCAATCCAGTATGCCATTACTCCTAATGCATACCCATGTGTTGGATCGTGATATCTCCATATCAATCCAACCCCATACTAGTCTATAGATGATTGTCCCATTAATCATTATAATTGACTAGGGATATTTAAGAATGTAACACCTTATATTCTAAGGACTTCATTCATGTTAGCATATCTCCATATCGATAACATAATGAATCATAAATCCATATATTTGTCACAATTAATTGATTGCCTCTAGGGCACAATTCCAACAGTCTCCCACTTGCACTAGAGTCAATCTCCTGCATCATATGCCTATTGATCTAGCGCGGTCCTCCACGCTTACACTGCGTAGGGGCGAGACATATGCTGGCACCTTGCAAATATTCACATCTCCTCCATCAACAATTTGATTGAGATTGAATATTCTGAATAAATGCATCTTATGCATTAATTTACTCAGTCCTCTATGTTAGAATCAGTGACTGAATCTTGCCTGGAACCTTTCCAGCTCACAGTCACTCCCTCTAGCATAAAACATAAAACTCGACTATAATCTGAAATCTTCTTTGTCAGATGGAAGTTCTCATCACTGTAACCCCTTGCAGTAAACCCTTCCTATCCTCCATTAATCAAGAGTTCATCCTTTATTCCTTCTCAAGTACTTAAGGATAATCTTGATAATTATTAAGTGACACCTCAATTGGATTTGATTGGTATCTTTGTGTCATGCTTTATGACACGTCTGGCCTAGTACATCTCATGGCGTATCTCGTGAATCTAATTCATACGGTCCATTCCCAATCTAATTGGTAAGACAATTAGCCTTCCAAAGACTAGTTCCATGTGACATGGGTAAGAATCCATATTCTTTTCACGTTGAACCATTTCAACACCTTGTCAATATATGTACCATGACTCAGGCTGAACAATTACTTTAATCTATCTCCATAGATTTTATAGATTGTCTCGCCTAAGTCAATTATTGAAAATCAATTTCTCTAGCCAATCTTTAACAGATTGCAGAGTAGAGACATTGTTCCCAATGATTAGTATGTCTCTACATACAAGACCAGAAATTTAACTAAGCTCCCACTAACCTTCTTGTAGACACAAGTATCATCTTCAATTATTGATGGAACCAAACTCCTTTGATTGCATCATAAATTCGAAGAATCCAATCTCCAAGAATCTTGACTCAATCTATAAACAGATTGCTACAAGCAAGATACGACTGGATTTAAGCATCACAACTGGGGAAAGATTTCGTCATAGTCTATACTATGAATTCTCATAAAACCCTTTCAAACCAGTTGTCCCTTAAAAGTAATCATATTACCATTCATGTTGGTTTCCTCATAACCTACTTGCACCCTATGGGTCCTACCCATTCAGGTGGTTCCACCAAAGTCCATACTTTGTTGGTATACATGGATTCCATATCGTATCCTATGGCTCCAAGCCATTTCTGAGAGTATGGCCCACACGTGGCCTTCTCATAGGTTGTAGGCTCATCTCGATGAGAAATATATCACGGGTTATGAGAAATCCTTATTTCTCTAATCTCGCGATAAATCCTACCTGTCCTACGAGGTTCTTGTGTTATCTGAGTAGGTTGCTCCACAACACCTTGTGATCCTGCTCATGTTCCATCAAATGGATCAATGTTCTATTGTGGTTCTTGAACTTTTCAAGTTCTACTGTCCTCCCACTGTTTCTTTTAGAGACAATTCTCTACCTAGAAACACTGTGGTAAACAGTTTGTTCTCGATTAGGTTGTAGAAATAATATCCTTTTCAGGATATTCCACAAAACATTTATCCGACTTGGGTCCAAGTTTATTTGTAAACTCTTTTACATAAACCTCATAACCCCAAATATTTATGAATGACATACTAGGACACTTCCTAGTCCATATCTCATATGGTGTTTTTCATAATCCGTTTTTGATGGAACAAGGTTAAGGGCAAAATTTGCTGTAATTAGAACATAGCCCCTAAAAGTAAAATGGAAGTTCTGTTTGACTCATCATGGTCCGAACCGTGTCCTACAAGGTTCGAACTCTCCTTTTAGACACGCCAAACCCATGTGGCGTGCTAGGTGGAGTGAGTTTTGGATCATATCCAATACTCCCATAGATTCTTGTCAAACTCTTGGCTCAAGTATTTTTCTTCTATGATCCAATCGTAGAGTCTAAATACTTTTGCCAAGTTGGTTCTCTACTTCATTCCTGAATACTTTGAACAATTCAAAGGACTCTGATTTGTTTCTTCATAAGATACACAAATCCATATTTCTCTGATCCTATCAGTAAATATGATGAAGTACTAAAACCATCTTTAGTATTTGTGCTTAGTGGCCTTCATACATCAATATGTATGATTCCCAAAAGATCATATCTTTGCCTAATAAGTCTTACATGTCTCATATGATTCAATAATCAAATGAGTCCCAGAAATCCATCCTAATGGAGTTCTAGATATGTATCTCTTATTTATAGGCCCAAACGATAATGCTAAAGATAAGTGAAGTTCATATCATTATATGCAAACCTCTAGGTATTAATGTTATAGATGAAGTTATCATGATCATGGATATAGAATCCACTTAGACAAAATTGCATTACAATAATGCATACCATAATAAATGGAACAACATTTGTCCTTTTATTATGATAATGAGCTTTCTTGTCCAAACAAGAAACTATGATAATGGTCCTACTCATAGCAGGGACATTATCCCTTTTGTCTATTTCATGAACAATTTCTGAAAGGTAGAAATAATTCCCTACGGCTTTTCAGCAACCCTTTGCTTCATAGCCCTACGTGTAGGATTATTTCTTCCTTATCCAATTGTCTTCGTCTCTTGAGATCCTACATATTTCTATAAATGTGAGATCCTCATCTAGTATCATATACTCTTGATGATGAGACAGACACATTGAATTTTATAATAAAATACCCAAGTCGGAATTCATAATTCCTTTATTACTTACTTCCATGTACTTTGGGTAGTCTCTCTTCCTCTACACCACCTATGGGACTTCGAGGCAACTTGGTTTTAGCAACAGGCTTGCTTTATACTCATGGGTTCGGCGCAACCATTTGCCCTTACCCATGCTGTTAACTATTAACAGTTTTTTCCCATGCCCATTATGAGTGTTTTGTTTAGTGATTTTTCAATCATATTGAGTAAATCAACTTTAAAACAAAACTGTAATTGCATCCAATGCAATTCTTGGTCCACTTGGGAGAATAACTATATATTCTTTATCTATCTCATAGATAACTCCCAACATCTAAGCTTTCAATCCTATTGAGTTAGTTTAGTTTGCGCTTCACCTCTTGCTTCAGGAGCCACACATTACTAACTTGTGTCGTCGCGTCATATCTCGATGAAGTAAGTCACCTTGCTTTGGCAAACCCGAACTTATTCCATCTTGACCATGACGAGTGCTAAGCAAGAGATTGCAAAGTGGAGCAACACCTCAATCCTTTCATGACAAGCTCGTATGATCATATCACATGCCTCCATATTTCTCATCTTGCTTCCAAAGCTCAAAGTTCATGGGAGCTTGACATGAGACAAGTTACATCCAAAGAACCATTCTTTGATGTTCCTTCCATAAGGCTTTAGTGCGTTTTGGTAGTTGGTGGGAAGAGAAATTTATGCTCTACAATGTACAACATATTTCCTTTATTTGAGAACAATTCTCAATTTTATACCAATCTAGAAAATAGATTCCAGACATCTTGTCCATCTCATGGACATAAAGTCGCGTTTGTTTGTTTAATGCGTTGGGTGTTCAACACTTATAGGATTATGCAAAGCATTGTGACGTATAACTATATTCAACAAGGATTTAAATTATTAAATATAGCTCCCACTATTTTTCTCGGATTAATAGCCCTCACCATTAATGCGGAAAATATTTTATATATTTTCTAGTGGGTCCAAGATCCCTTTTTCACTTCTTCTTGAGCTTGCTTTGGCAAGTCACCCAAGAATTGGTTTTTTAGGTAGGAACCATTCCAATTGCATCCCATGCAACTCTTGGTCCAATTAGGTGAATAAATTCCTTTTATTCTTTATCCAATTGGATAACTCCTAATTGTCATGCCTCTAAGCTCATCAATCCAATTGACTCTTGCCTAGTTGCGTCCAACCTCTTGCTTTCAACATACACGCATTACTTGCTTGCGTCGTCCGCAACACACCATGGAAATTAAAATCGCCTTGCTTTGGCAAGCCCGAATTTTAATAGGCCATGATCATGAAGGGTGTTTTGGCAAGAGAAGGCAAAACGCAATATTTAATTGAGGGATTTCTTTTAAGTTGTTTGGTTGATCTTATCAACATGGTCTACTTATTTGGATTGGGCCATCCACAATAAAAGACCAACCTTGTTTATTATTATCTTGTTAACGTTTTGCTAGTATCGCCATACACACAAAATAAATAACAAGACATAAATAATAAACATCCACAAAAGAAAATAACGTGGCATGGATATGGCCCCTAGACTAAGATATTACCAAGCCAATGATAATATCTATATGCCCTAAAGTGACAAGCTCATCTCCATGTGCTCCACCATAGCTGCGCGCCTAGGGATGTCTTTTGGCTCCTTTGGTTCTCCGGTCTTCTTCTCCATGTTCTTGGCTATCAACTAAATATTTCTAATTCTAGCCTAACATCTAGAATAAATAAATAACAAAAGCCTCACATGTCGAGGAGAAAAAGACGACTCGCAGGCCGTAAAACTTAATTAATTATAACATTAATTTGATCAGCTCGCAGGCCGTAAACCAAACCACAAAACAATAAACATCCACAATCCTAGGCCATATCCATCCACCATGCAATAAAGCACATAATACAGTTAAAACCAATTTTTAACGCGCTTGTTTAATTTTAATGAAATTGGGTAACTAGGGTTTCACAACGGTCCAAAGGATTTACCAAAGAATGGCCGAAATCAACCAAGGAACCGCCACACTAGGCCCGGGCCGGCCGGCCCCTAGCCCACACGGCTAGGCCGTGTGCTAGGGTGTGCCGGCCCCTCTTGTGCCGTGTGTTACTTGGGCGGAAAGGAGAGAGAGGGGCGGTCCCTACATGGGCCACACCTCCTCATGGAATTGTTTCCATAAACAATTCATGGAATTATTTCCAAAAACAATATATGAAATTGTTTCCATAAACAATTCCTTCTTTGTTGGGTTGTTTCCAAAACACCCTTATGGTATTGTTTCCAAAATAATTCTTTCCTTGGTTCCCAAGTTTAGTTGTTTCCATAAACAACTTCTTACTTGTTTCCCAAGTTTAGTTGTTTCCAAAACAACTTATTCCTTGTTGCCCAAGTTTAATTAATTCCATACTTGGAAAACCCCTTTTCCAAGCATGTGCCCATGAACCCTAAGTTTTCAAGAACCCAATTATTCACATCCTATGTGATTAAACTCACCAATTCTAACATCCAATGTTAAATTGGGTCTTGTTTGTTTGAATCAAATTCAATATTGCATCTACTATGCCAATTTTTCAGTTTTCGCGTAATAAACAATAATACGGTGTATGAACTGAAATCGTAAACACATAATATCATGTTATGCTCTACGACCTGTGGCTCTGATACCACTGTTGGGTTTTTGACGTAGGTAACGCAGCAGAATAACAAAATTAATCCTACTCAAAGCCCACCAAGGATCACAGGAAGAGACATCATAACATGATCAAGGACAAAGAAGATGTGTACCTTTTGATTTGTGAGATCACACGAAGAATGATGTCCTCGTCTCTACGGTTGATCCACGTCTAGAGGTGAGATCTAGATTCTTCCTTCCTTCAAGTGCTAGCTTGAACCTTGGAGGAAGAGGGATGAAGATCAAAGCAACAAATCACCAAAGGCACAAGAGAGGGGCGGCCTCTCTTTGCCGTCGGGTAGAGGGGCGGACGGGTGGCTAGGGTTTCGGCCCTAGCTCCTTGTCTTGCTCTCTCTTTTTGCTCTCTCCCACTCTTTGTGTGTTATGACTAATAACTCATATGTGGGAAGGAAGCTAGAGCCTCCTTTATATACTCCAACAACTCCTTGTTGTTTCCATAAAAGAGTTTCCTAATTCTAGATGAACTAGAATTATTCCCTTCCTTGCAAATTAGTCCTACTAAGTTTGCAAGGTGTTGCACAATGATCCTTCTATTAATTAATCCATATTAATTAATCCCAAATCTAGCTCTACTCTATTTGACGTGTGACCCCATAGGTTTCTACTTAGTTGGTAGTAACTATTACTAACATGGAGCGGTGTCTAGCAACACATCCATGCAGCCCAACCAATAGAAATAGTCAGTGATCCCGACAAACCTTTGTGCCCAATATGTCATATTGCATTATCCCTTTGTCTCCATATCCGGATTGGACACGAGACATAAATAGTCACACTCGTATATCCAATCCATAGTTCCTCGATCCTGGGAATACGCTTATGCTTGCAGATAACATTAATATCTCTATATTAATTTATCTGAGTCTGGCCAGACATTCAATAAGCCTCATCCCTCGAGTGGCCGTGGATATTTACCCCCATTATGTGGGAGGGACAAATCCTATCTACATCACTACGATCTCTAAGCTTGCTTCCTATCACGCCCGATAGCCACCTTTATGATTACCCAGTTACGGTGTAATGTTTGATAACATCAAAGCGCAATATTTCACAACTAGAATATCTAGTGACTTCAAGTCCAAGGATTGCAATAATATTAGCACTACGAAAAGCGATTGTGACTTCACATAATCTAACGTATCCTTTTCGTCGTGGGTCAATCCAGTATGCCATTACTCCTAATGCATACCCATGTGTTGGATCGTGATATCTCCATATCAATCCAACCCCATACTAGTCTATAGATGATTGTCCCATTAATCATTATAATTGACTAGGGATATTTAAGAATGTAACACCTTATATTCTAAGGACTTCATTCATGTTAGCATATCTCCATATCGATAACATAATGAATCGTAAATCCATATATTTGTCACAATTAATTGATTGCCTCTAGGGCACAATTCCAACACATTCGACATTCTCAGAATCGTATTACCATTCTACTATTATACGTTGACGATATTATTGTTACCGGTAACGATTTGTCTTACATTAAAACTCTTGTCACCACTCTAGGCAAAGAGTTTGAGATGACAAACTTGGGTCCTCTCACTTATTTTCTTGGCCTTCAAATTAAAAGGTCTTCTGCTGGTATTCTTATTACTCAAGAGAAGTATATTTCTGATCTTCTAGATCGTTTCAACATGCAAAATTGCAAACCTGCCCCTACACCTTTGGCTGGTGGTGTTAAATACCACATTTTAGATGGTTCTCCTCTTACCGAACCTACTGTTTTTAGGCAACTATTGGGTGGTTTGCAGTACTTGACTTTTAGTCGTCCCGATATCGCGTTTTCCGTTAACCACTTATGTCAGTTTATGCATCAACCAACTACTTTACATTTAAGTGGTGCAAAACGTATTTTACGTTACTTGAAAGGCACTCAAACTCATGGCATTTTTTACAAACCTGGACATTTACCCTTTCAAGTTTTCTTGATGTCGATTGGGCTGGGAACCCCACGGATCGAAGAAGCACAACTGGGCTTGTTGTGTTCCTTGGGCCCAACCCAATCCATTGGGCTTCCAACAAACAGCCCACCGTGGCCCGGTCATCCACCGAGGCTGAATACCGGGCCCTTGCCACGGCTGCTGCTGATATTTCTTGGTTTAAACAGTTATTTCATGATTTGAAATTTCGCATTCCCGAACCTCCTTTATTATGGACAGATAATTACTCTGCTATTGCACTCACTGCAAACCCCTTATTTCACGCTCGTACTAAGCATATCGAGCTCGATTATCACTATGTTCGTGAAAAGGCTCTCCGCAAAGAACTTACTATTTCTTTTTTGTCTAGTGCAGATCAAGTAGCCGACATCTTTACCAAGTCCCTTCCTACCCAGCAATTTGATGATCACAAGCTTAAACTTCTGGTCCATTCTTCCCCTTCAGTTTAAAGGGGCGTATTAGCGAGAAGAATTCAACAGGCCTTCACAGCAGGCCTTCTCCTCAGATGAAGGCCCAAGGAGTTCAAAGCCTTGACTTATGATCAGCCCAAGAAAGCCCAACTATATTCAATGTAATTAGCCCATTCTTATAAGGGCACTTTAGTCATTTCCCTCTCTAGCAAACCCTAGTATCACAGCCGTACGATCCTACCGTTACAATCCAGCCGTTGGATTGTGTGTATATAATCTCCTCCTTCAGCTGTTAGGGTTTGACAATCATTCTGTAAATACACAGCACACCACCGTTTCATTTTCTCTCTACTGTTCTTCATCTTCTTCATAGTTCTTCACAGAATCATACGATTCTTTCATATATATATATATATATTAAAGCAAGGGAAATAGGTTCTCTTTATGACATGTGCATATGAGAAGTTACCTACACACGAAACATGTCATATAATTCTGTCAAATGGCAAATACGTGGCTTGTCTATACCAATCACATATTGCCAAGTTTGACTTTCATGCCAAGCAAGCATGTAATCAAAACTTTTAGTTTTTCAATGCTTTGAGAAATGAAAATATTTATCTTAACTTTTGGCATCTCAAAAAATTTATCAAATTCAAAATATTTGGATTTCCTTTGTGTAAATGAATGCAGCTGTCAACTAAAACAATGAACATCCTTTTGTAATTATGATTGATTCATTGAACAAGTAAATGTGTACAACTGATATGAAATCCAATATTCTAGAAGACTTTCATTATATCTCTCTAAAAAATTCTTCGAATATGTTATCATTTGCTTTCCTATCTTCCACACAAGACTACCACATGTCCAAGTTTTCCTTACCTTTATGTGAGTCTTGCCTTGCAGGAAAAGCTAAACGCAAACCGTTCGATAAAGAAGTCAGGGCCACTGAGTCGCCACGTGGCACAGTAGCAAGCATACTTGCACTACCTTATCAACCATGAAATCATAATATGTTGCCTGCTCCGCCGCGACAACGGAGGAGAGTCTTTAGTTAAAGAGGTTTCGGGTCAGCTTAAGAGCGGTTGACGAACCAAGATCGGAAACCCTACGATGTGACAGTATGGAGGCCATAGCTTGTGCTAAGGATCTGAAGTATCACAGTAAAGCAAAAACATATAGATAAAGTATCTCTTCATCAGGTAGGTGGTAGCTAAGAGAGATATTGCTTGAGAACATATTCCAAAAAAATCAGCTGTTAGCTGATCCTATGACCAAACCCTTATTGAGGAATGTTTACATTGGTCATGTTAGGGATATGAGACTAAGTAAATGGTGAGAGGTCTCTTGATTTCAGACTGATAAGTGATTGAGACATTCGTGATTGGATTTTAATTGGATTTGTTTAATTAAGATGCATGTTGATTGATATGTGCATGATATGTTACATTTCGCTGTACTAGCATAGAGCATATCGCAAAAACACAAGGTAGGATCCCTCACACGAGCGACTACCTTTGCGATTGCGATATCCTGGATAATCCAGGTGGGCAGAAGATGAGATAGATTCCCGATAAGAGCTAGAAGCCTATGATAGAAATGAGACGCCTATCATATGAGGTAAAAGGCCTATGATATGAGCTAGACGTCAATCATTAGAGCGAGACGCCTGTCAGTCGGATTCAATTATCTCATTGGACCGATTCTAAGGTGAGATTGGTTTATGTACCATTCGAACCTGGTAAATACCCCCAAGCCATGTATAGTCTGCGTAAAGAAAGCCAGTGCGAGAACTGATTTCTGTGAGCAAGTGTGTGACATTTCAGCACTCGAGTTAGTAGCCAAAAGGGGTTACTGGACTAAAATCTGCATAGTGGTCCTTATGAGACAAGACATGCGCTCTGATCAGAGTTCAAATTCTAGGGCCCATATTTTCCCCAAAATAATGTGTGCTTATGAGTGACATGAGGTGCTGAGTAGAACTAGTCCCTGAGATTCCTCATCGTGTGAGCCTCGTCGATCACAAAAATATGATTGACACAGTATATCCTTAGTACTTTTATATGTGTCGTGGAGAGACGGGTTGATGGTGCTACTTTGACGTGACACCTTACGATTATGAATTCGGGCTTCCAAACACTGCTAGGAAAGCCGCTGAGCCGAATCTGAGGGACACATGGATAGAAGGAAGATTCTCATTTCATCACTCTTTGTTATTTTCATTGAGCCCACCTAAAAAATCCATTGGATTCATGCAGGATATAAATATAATAAAGGAGATGTGGACTCACTAGAGCACGACCTACGGGACTAGGCAGGTATTCGTGATCCACGAGATGACAATTCGAGCGAATATGGGAGATACAAGAGTTATACTATTACATTATTTTTCCAGAAGGGCGAGTGTGCCTGTTGCTAGCTCATCTCGTATGAGTTTAAGTTATGGAACTCCGAAATGCAGCAGTCACACACAAAGGCCACAAAATACATTGTAGATGATACAGTTGGAGATTGAGAGAGACTAGAAGAACTATGTGCTGCCCAACTGTCTGACTGGGAGATGTTTGAAAATTACATGTTGCGCCCATGTGGGTGCACATGTAATTATTCAAAAACCTAATGGGGTTAGCTTCAATATGGCACAAGCCCTAAGGGGTTAGTCGAACACTGGTTAGAACTTCTGTCTATATAAGGAGGTAGCCTCCTACATATTATATTACTGAAAACTTTAGAGATCATGTGCTGATGAAAGACAGTTCTAGGAACCCTAGCCTCTCTCTAACTAGCATCCATTGGTGGAACGTGATGTGAACAAGAGCTTTCTTCCTAGTGATCCGAGCCAGACTGTTGGGAGCAAGACGGTGGTGCATGAGAGCAAGCAACAACAAATATATTTTTTATAGTCGACCCTAGATAAGAAGGCCTCTATGCAAGTACCACATGCGCCAACTACAGCATGAGAGAATTTCCTTTGATTACGGGTTGCTCCTTTTGGCACCTCAGCCTAGGATTTCTATTTTTTTTATCTATGACACTATTAATCGTATTAATTCTTAAAGTTGGAAATTACGATTTGGGTGAGTCCTACGTGGGTTCTTATTTTTAACTTGCATGTCATACTTTTTACAGAGAGAATGTAGTAACCAGTCTCTACTCCTCTGCAAGTTTTCTCTCTCCTAGGGTTTCTGTTTCTCTTCATCTTCTACATTTCCTTTCTCTATCAATCGGATGCTATGGCTCAGGAAACTCAGAACGGATCCGACCACGCTGAGTGAAGACGGTGGTGACAATCTCGTCGGTGAAGCCTCAGTTGTTCGTTGAGGCGCCCAAACTGAGGCTTTGGGCGCCTGAACGAACAACTGAGGCTTGACCGCCGAGAATGTCACCACCGTCTTCACCTCAGCGTGGCCGGCTCCGTTCTGAGTTTCCCGAGCCATTGCATCCGATTCATAGAGAAAGGAAATGTAGATGATGAAGAAAAACAGAAATCCTAGGACAGAAAAAACTTGCAGAGGAGCAGAGACTGGTTACAACATTTCCTCTGTAAAATTATGACATGCAACGTTAAAAATAAGATCCCATGTAGGACTCACCGAAATCGTAATTTCAAACTTTAAGAATTAGATTCTTATCAAGTTTCATTTTCTGTGAATTATAATATTAAAATTTATATAATATTGAATTAATCTATGTGTTTCTTGTAACTCATTACATTTTTCATATCACGAATTCGATTTGTTAATAATATATATTTTCGCAATATATACTTTGTGCATACAAATATTATGCATATTATTTACTAAAAAGTACTTTTTTAAATGCAGTGAAACTCTTATTTATTCACTTAATAGTTATAATATGGTAAGAACATGGTTGTCAAAAGTAAACATTTGTATGTACATTAAATTGTTGGTGGCAATGTCTATGTGGCATGTTTGATGTTACAATTCACACTTAGATGTTTAGTGGTAGTTAATGAATGTAATTAAATTGTTGGTGGCTAATGTGTAATAGGTCATGTTTAATGTTACAATTCAGACCTAGATGATTATTATTGGTAGAATAATTCTTGTAGGCGACACAGCTCTTTTAAATGAGAGATATTGAGTGCCAAATGTCAAGTTGAGGTTAAACATTGGTGCTTTTCTTCTTTTATATGTTAGGCTTAATTACTTAATACATACCCCTAATATATCGAAACTAACACATCGCATCTCCCACTTCTAAAATAAGCTTATTGCATCCCCCATTTTTAATAAAAAAATGGCTACACATTACAACTAGTAAAAAAATCATCCGAATGCAGTCCATATGTTAAGGGTAAATGTGACAGTACCTAAATAACTATAGTTAACAAAACAAAAAATAAAAAAAGTAAAAGAAAATACGATCAATAACGATGAAGACGAATATGAGGAAGAACGGAGACTGATGAACCAATTGTTGTCTGGCAAAAAAAATCCATTTCTTGAAGAGAACTTGTGGGCAGACCCAATTGGAAAAAGAGATGAATACCCGATTGATACTGAGGCAGCTGAGACTGTTGACGGACCAATTGGTACTCCGGCGGTGGGTGATGGAACCACCCTTGTCGGGGAACTGGATCTCCGAAGATGTCAATATCGACGATGGAATAATCCAAGGTTGGTGTGTAGCTAAGGTTTAGATGATCTAGAAGAAGCCAATCATTGAGAAACGAAGTCTGTGAAGTTGTGAGAATTCCTGTTTCTTGCTGGAAGTTTCTTGCTCCATTGGAATTCTCTTCCGTTCTTCCTCATCTTCTTCATTCGTTAAGTAGAAGAACTTACATAGAAGAAGGAAGCAGACCGAGGAAGAGCATATACATATTTTTGCGCTGAGGACGGATCTTCTTTTTTGCCCATGCACACAGGACAGGACGGCCACCTCCGTGATAGAGAGGAGACGGGTTTTGTATCGTACGAGGATGTTTTGTTTTGATTTGTCCTAAGAAATCCTAGGAATGAATGATTTTTCTTTTTGGTCAATCTAGGGATGAATGATGAATCTCTATATCTATACTGCACAGTTTGTTTATCACCTAACTTATTGTCAAAAATCCGTACCTACTACTAGGTTTAGCACATGCCCAAAGATTAAAAGCCCGCAAACTTAAGGCCCGCGGTCAACTCTCTCGGAACACTTGCCTGAAACTTTAAACAGCCCGTGAAGTTAAGGCCTCCGATCAACTCTCATCGTGACACTTGCCTGCAACTTAAAAAAGCCCGCGATCAACTCTCTCGTAACACCTGCCTAAAATTTAAAACCCACGGATTAAGGCCCAATCAACTTGTATTCTTTTATAGACAATAAACTCATGCTATTTTATAGAAATTTTATACTCACTTCTTCTTTGTTATGGCTTGGTATTTCTTTCATAAACCCATGTGCCTAAACAAAAGACAAAGAGGCACCATGTGCGGTACTAATTTAAACCTTGCAAGGAATTAATGATTGCCCTCTCTTCATATGGAGCCTCTTAGAACAGGACAAAGGTTATTTACGGAAGATTTGATGATATTTTTAAGATCTTATCAAGGAGTATTTCGACAAAAGTAAAGAAATGTTAGGGCTACGAACAGTCGATCAAAGAAAATTATGATTCCGTTTATGAGCAACATACAATATATGATGATGGGTAGCATATTGTTATGATAAACCCACCTCACGAAACGATAAAAAAATTAAGGAGAACACGAGTTTTTACACGGTTCGTTCCAACATAATATGCCGCCTCTAAATGACCGTGGACATGTGGATTGAAACCCACTCCACGAATCCTCCGATCTCGTTGCCTCAAGTCGCGTCTGAGTCGCCTAACAGAAGAATTTTACCTCTAATTTTTGTCTACGACGGGCCATCAAGAGATTTTACCCCCAAATTTTGGCCGCGCATATTTTCATTTTTTTAGTTTTATCCTTATTAAATAACTTTTTGGAGGCAAACCGCTACTGTGATGAGGCATGGTTCAGCCGGGCCGCTATTCCACTAGGCCGCGTTTGGGTAGAGGATAAGGAGGGAGCATAAGATAAGTTATACTCTCTCTTTTTTTATCAAGTGTTTGGGTGCCAGATAAGAGAGGGGATAAGTTATGTTGTCTTATGCTGATGGAGCTTTTAATGAACAAATTTTATACCACCAACATGGAGGTATAAGCTCGGATAAGAAAGTATAGCATATTTGGATGCCAGTAGGTTGACCAAAATACCCTCACAAACTAACTAATTGCCTACCTTTGCTAGTAGGTTGACACACTTATTTTTATAGGACCCTCCCCCTCTTCTCACTTTCTTCCCAAATAAATTGAATTGAGAAACACAAATAAATCTAATAAATTAACTACCCATGTAAACACATCGACCTTTATTTTGAAGGAGGCCCTCATGGTTTTGATAACTATTATTTTGGGATTGCATAGCTTTATTTGAGTATGTATGGTGGAGCTAAATATGAAGACATTTACCGTGCTTGCTGAAATTTTGTTGGTTTAATTAAACTTGTTTATTATAGATTTTGTAACCCCATCACAATTTTGTCAATAAGTACTAGTAATTTAGACTTTTTATTTTGCTATGGTCATGTTGTACCCATGAATATTTGTTATGTTTGCATGTTACTACAAGTTTATTTGTTTCTCAAAAAAAAATTACTACAAGTTTGTTTCGCATATTAATAAGAGTAATGACACTCCCTTGTCAAATTATAAAATGAATCGGAAAAACGATTATAATGTGATCGGCGTGTGTAATTTAACTATTCATGCCAATAGACGAGAGCAACATTAGTCAATTTATCTAACATACGGTGACAACGTCACTATTGTGTAGAAAAAAAGAGTTTTAAAATATAAACATAAATAATGATACATTGTTTATCCATTTTTCTCATCAATTTGAAATATACAATCTTTTATATAAAATAACAACACTGAGGGTATTACAGTCATTTTGGCACATACGCTGCTTCATATCCTGCATCATATCCGACCGCACCCAAACACAGACAGCCAACATATCTTACCAGGGCTTATCAGACAACATTCGTATCCTTACTCGTATCCCAGCATAAGTCTTATCCCTACATACCATATCCTCTACCCAAACGAGGCCCTAACGAATGAAACAGCTGTTACAAGTAACTGCCACTTCCACCAATGCAGTAACTGTGATTTAAAATAACCGCCACTTTTTCCCCAACAAAAGGCAGTTTGGGAAATTTGCTGTAAAATTTGAGTCAAAAGTAACAGTTTCTAAACTGTATTTTAGATGGCCTATTACAGCTGTTTTGGTACAGCTGTATTTTTTACAGTCACTTTACAGGTGGACTTCAAGATGGAAAGTTCTAAATAGTCAAAGTTTTGAACCAAAATTATTAAAATGTAAACATCATTTCCTACTTTAGTAGTAAGTTCACCTGACGTAAAATTTATCAGCAAGGTTCAGTATTTCCTAAATTATGTCTAATATTATACTGATAGAGAAGCAGTAGTTACACATGACGCGTATCTACCCGAGAAATAGTAGATTGAGTGTATTACAATAGCCGTTAATGAGTAATAATGTATGTATAGTATGACTGTTGCCAACATTATGTGTTTATGTCGACAAGTAACACTGAAAGATAAATGTGATGAAATGACACAATCGAACAATAATAAAAGGGTAAAAGACATTTTCCACCCTCCAATTATGGAAAAAAGACATTTTGCCCCCTGATTTATGGAAAAAGACATTTTGCACCCTTATTAACGGACGTAGGGTGGACAGATACCACCCTTCTGTTATAATCCGTTAGTGGAGGGGTGCAAAATGACATTTTGTGACCATTTTACCCTTACAAATTGTTGACAAATAACACTCTTTTTTTTTATTATTGAATTATCATGTTCTCACCTCCACTACCACCAAATCACCACCACCACCAAACAACAACAACAACAGGCTCAATGTAAACCCATTTTAACAAATCCAGTCGAATTACTTCCCATGAAAACCCAAATGAGAAATCTAAGAACAAAACTAGCATGAATATATACAGTTTTGGGCAATCAATCCAAACTAATTAAGTCTACATGCAATTCAACAAACACACTGCCATCAACCCCCTTCATCCAAACCTTCAACCCAAATCTTCGCCAGCAAATGTAACTGAAAGAATTAAAAATAGCCCCCACCAATCTGGAAGAGGAAGAAGTAGAAGAGGATAACCAAGCGGTCGAACCAACCTCCCCAATGTCGTGAAGCTCAGGTGCAATTTATGCGAAGTCGCTTTTAGGGCTTCGAACCCTTCTTGAAAAGCTTCTGAGCATCTCAAGAGAGGAACTTGTACCAATTATCTTGAACTTGTACCGATTTCAAGAGAGGAATTTGTACTAATTGAGACCCATTTATGCAATTCTGTTGTCGCAGCTTCCTCCTCTAGCATCTCCGTCTTCGGTGACGGCGACGGCGGCGAGCAATCGGAAAAGGATGAATAGTGGCTCGGGGTATCTCAAAAATTGAAATGGGTTATTCTCCAAGTCAAACTGAAAAAACCCATCTGGGTGTGTTGGGTTGAATCAACAGCAAATTGCCAGAGAGATTCGGATACCCCGAGCTACTCATCAACTCTGATTTGTGTTTCGAGTGAGATTCACTCAAGTTTCTGATTTGTCGCTAGACAGAGGATGAGCTACTCATCAACTCAGCCATCTTCATCTCCCTCCTCCCTCTCCACATGAGCCTTCTTCATCTCCCCTCTCTCATCTCTTATCTACCCAAATCCGAACCAGATGGTCACAAACAGAGAGAGAGAGTGAAGTGCTCCGGTGTTGCTACAGACGCTTCTACGGTCGGGGCAGCTTCGAACGGCGCAGGAGAACGACCGGAGACTTGGGTCGCCGATGAGCACCCAGATCTTCCTTCCAACAATCTCCAATCGCCGACATCCTCGACGGAGCCAAGACATCCCTCAGATCCTCGACTAGAGGCAATCAGTGATTCCAACGGGGAATTTTGTGGTGGTGCCGACTGGTGGTGTAGGGAGAGAAAGAGAAGATAGAGAGAGAGGGATTTGTTGGGAGCTAGGGTTAGGAATGAGAGAGGAGAAAAAATGACTTTATAGTGTTGTAATTTTCTTAAATCTAGAGGGTAACTATGTCTTTTTGTCCATCCGCCTGTGTGGTGTTAATTTTTAACTCTGACAAGGGTGCAAAATGTCTTTTTCCATAAATCAGGGGGCAAAATGTCTTTTCTCCATAATTGGAGGGTGGAAAATGTCTTTTACCCATAATAAAATTGTAGGAAGTTATACGTACTGCCACTACTTTAAAAAAGTATTGGTCGATAAAGAGAAAATGTCGGTGTATAATATTTTATTTCTCATTGAACTAATGCTACATAAAACTTCTTGACATGTCGATTTACTAAATTAAATGTTACTTCATTGCCAATCGGTTTTGACGTGGAACCCCATGAGTTCTTTACAATAAATTGATATGCTAAGTTTGAATTGTAGTTGCCAATGAAGCTTATGTGAGGAATCCTAGAGAAAGACCCATGGTTCATAAGATTGACCTATCTTGTAATCTTGTGATAAAACCAGTCGAGCCTTGTATCTGCCCACATAAGTTCCTGGTTGAACTTGTAGAATCATTCTGCCTTACTCCCACTCCACTCTGTGCACAGTTTGCAAGCCGGATACTCCTTCACTTTCGCTGACTTCCCTCCGCAGCACGACTTCTCTTCCTCAGCAACCTCACTCTCGGAGAGACCTCCAGCAGCAACAGCCTGCTTCACAGCAGCTTCAACATCCTCAGTCTCCAAGCACAGAGAAATTCCAGATCCCCCACTCTTCAATCTATTAAAATCAAAACCAAATCAATTCTCAACACCAAGCCATAACATC
The DNA here is from genome assembly GCA_023055425.1 of Linanthus parryae. Taxonomy (NCBI): domain Eukaryota; kingdom Viridiplantae; phylum Streptophyta; class Magnoliopsida; order Ericales; family Polemoniaceae; genus Linanthus; species Linanthus parryae. Next base: position 116,914,662 of record JALGPY010000004.1, on the reverse strand, counting down.
AGTCTCAAAAGCCCTAGATAATTGACATTCTATATCAGATGAATAATAACTCAAATGCACAATTTGGAAACAATCAAATCTGGAATCGGAATCCTCTGGTACTAAAATCCAGTGCTGAGACGACTGTGAATCAAAAAGTAACTACAACAGAGACATGCGCCATGAATTGAAAATACGATTCAAGTCTCCTGCCGAAAATCAGATCAATATTTGAAGAGTATCAGTTATCCAGAAACAAACCACACTGTTCCAAAACTCCTTTCAACACTGTACCAAACAAACAACGAATAAAACGCATGCGGTTGAAGTCTCACAAATAAATGGCCATTATGCGTGAAAAAGGGTAAAACTAAACAGAACAAAACTGATCTCCAAAAATCACCGGCGGAAATCTGCATGGCCAACGGAAATTTACAGATATACGAGATAATAGAACAACAAAAACATAAGGAAATGCTTGAAACTAAACTTACGGAGCACAGGAGTGCAGCAGCGGCATCGGAGACAAGCAAGGTGAAGGGACCGAGCTTGATTTCGGCGACGAGGACCAGAGGAGTCTCCTGATCGGCTTTCCTCTTGGGATTGAGAGAACGGCTCACCTCCTCAGCTCCAAATGCCGCCTTGTAGATTCTTTCTCCAGATATCCTGTGTTCTACTGTTATCACATCGCCGTAGACATCTGGCTTAAATGAATCTTCCCCTCGGTTTTTTATTTCTACACAGCATACCTGCAAGGAAATATTAAAGATTAGCAGCCATGGGATCGACCAACATATACTTTTCATCTAAACTATAAGCATCTCATTCCACATTCAATCAGTAAACTTGAGCAGAGTCTACAACTTAAAAAAGATTTAAGTATAAGCATCTCATTCTACATAAATAATAGATTCCTTGCCTATCCCAAAGCCTCCCTGTGCGCCTCTGCCATGTAAGCATCTGTGCCACAGGCATTTGTGTGCAATGGGCAAAATGATGAATAATTTTTTAGTGCTCCAAAAGTGCTCCACGTGGTGCTCTACAATCTGTCAGTAAGTTGCAGACCTTCATTGGTTGTAGAGCACCACGTGCTGCTCTACAAACTGTCAGTGAGTTGCAGACCCTCATTGGTTGTAGCGCATCACCTGGTGCTCTTTTGGAGCACTAAAAAATAGCTCCAAAATGACATGAAGGCCCCACATTAGATTTTCTCTTTATTGGTTTGTACTTTTGTAAGACGTCCTTATAGAATTTTCTTTCTTTGTCACAAAGAGTCTGACCACTATAGGCAAGTCATAAACTATGTGCTATGTGATACATATGGTATATGTTGAAATCCATCATTAAATGCAGAAGTTCTTGTGCGACAACAGAATAAATGACACTACATTGTACTGATGACTTGTTCATTGTTTTTGTGGGTACTAGTTATGAATTGTGAACGTCATAACTTTGCTTGATTTACTTGAGAAGATTCGGAGTTGGCACAACATAAATTTGACAAGTGAATGAATCTTTATTTTTTTTGTGGGAACGAATGAATCTTTATTGTGAGGTGGGAACTAAATATTGTTGATCGACAAATTTTATATAGTATTTTATTTTACTTTACATGGTTGAATGTATCAGCAGATCGTTTTATAAATTAGTTATATGGGGTCGTTTGGACAAGCTAAAGTATTGCACATCAATCCTCTCAAAAAAAGTATTGAACATCAATATGTGCTATTTGGATAAGTAATCCTGGGTACCAATTTGGATTTCAAATATTACTACATTGCCGAAACATTAACTACTACTTCGTCAGAGAGAATGTGCACAACTATTAAGAAAGATGTGCATTTTATCTTTATATACTTAGTTCACACACATAATTATATGGTGGAGTCTTTCTAATTAATTTTGTGTGGTATTATTTTTAGGGGCAATTGTGTTATTTAACCACAAAAATGTTACGAAAAAAATTGTAGGGAAAGAGAAGATACATGAAAAAGGAAAACATAGAGAAAGAAAGGATACGGAGGATGTACCTTACAAGGGGTGCGGAAAGACCATGAAATGTAATGAACAACGATCGTTCTCTTTTGCACATCCATCGTTAACGACTCTCATTGAACCCTGCATAAACTAACGCAAATCAACATCATGAATATTGAATGCTGATTGCAAGGGTTACTAATCAAGACCTATTTACCACATCTTGATTGAAATCTTGTGCTAATACAGACTTATTTAGGATGAAGAAATTAAATAATAGATGTATCTATATGTATGTAAATAGATACCACAGAGATACACTCTTACCTCAGTATCATCGTTGTTGGTGATTAACTTCTTTTGTTGGTGATGATTTACTTCTTTAACACCGTGGTTGGTGCAGATCGACGATCATTTGCAATTCCGCCGATGATGTTCTGGAACACAGCCGTCTCCGTGACAGAGAGGATAAGTAATTGATATTTAAGTTCTCTAAGATGTTCTTCCGAACACAGCCGCCAAAGAAACCCTACGAGTAAATCGATATTTATAGTTTTATACTACACTTTGCATATCACCTGAATTCGATCCAAAGTAGGTTTAGCACGATTGCAAAACTTAAAAGCGCGTATGTTAAGGCCCGCTCACCTCTCTATTAGCAGCATTAGCCCGAAACTTACATCTGCAGGTAAAAGTAAGCCTACTTATATACATGAAACTCTGGGGAAAGAGATCTGAATCAATTACGCGATACCCAATTACGCTATGGGTTGTGTCATGATCCTCTGTGTTTCCAGTTTCCGGCCGGTGGGTTTACCAAATAACCACCGCCGATTACCAAATATTTGAATATTTGGTAATCCGGCGATGAACGTTATATGGAGGGGTGTTAAGTACAACGCCGTCGTTTCACTTACGCCTGCAGCCACATCAGCAGCCTTCCTCGCCTCTGATTGGTACAGTTGCTAGCTGACATGCCTTGTTAGTTAGCTATTTCCGTTTTTTAGAAATTAGCCCTAAAGTCCTTGTAATTAGAGAGTTGCCCTATTATAAGTAAGGGAGATGTATTGATGAACCATTATGAAATATAACGTTTCCATTTCCCTCTCTGAGTTCTTCTTTCCCTTTCCCCCAAACCCCCTTTCTGATTTCTTTGATTCTATATCAATTTCACCGGCTCAATTGGACGGAATTGAGCTCAGATAGGTCGCTGAAACTCCAGGCACCTGTCAAGTGGTATAAGAGCCAGGTTCTGAACCATACTGAGCCAGGAAATGTCTAATAAGTCAAAATCCGTCTTCCATGGATACAGATGCGAAGGTTCAAGTCATCGAGGAGCGGATCAACGATGTGGATGAGACCTTGGATGAACTGCGGGTGCAATTTGTCAAGTTCGATGAAGGTATTCACTCTGAATTGGCTAATTTGAGCACTGAATTGAGAATAGATCTGAACCTAGGGTTGGAAAAAATTAGGAAAGAAATGGATGAACAGATGAAACAGTTGATTAATAGTTTCAACCTCCTTGCTAATCAATAGAACAAGGAGAAAATGATACTCTGAGGTCACACCTGAACATGTGGAATCTCCACATTCTTTGAAAAAGAGGACTGAAACTTCACATTCGGCTCAAATTAGAGAAAACAGTCAAGGAGAAAGCAGTCACTGCATTAGAAATTTTTCACAAGGAGTAATTCCTATGCCAAAACTGGAATTTTCTAAATTTGGAGGAGTTGATCCTCTTGGTTGGCTGCAGAAGATTGAGAGATATTTTCAGATTTATGTTATGAGTGACAATCAAAAATTGATCATGATCTCCTTGCATTTAGAAGGTGAAGCTGAGAATTGGTTTAGATTAGAGTTCACTGACTTGAATGCAGTTTCTTGGTCTCAATTTAGTGAACTTCTCTGTGCTGAGTTTGTTGAACCAGGACATGAGAACCTCCTAGGGACCTTCAACAAACTGATGCAAACTTCAAAAGTAGCAGAATATCAGGGAAGGTTTGAGGCTCTCAGGCCTAGGATCAAATCAATGCATCCATGGGCTGAGGAAAAATATTTCATCAACAGTTTCTTAAGTGGATTAAGAGAAGATCTCAAGAGTGCAGTGCAGTTAAGTTTTCCACAAACTTTATTACAAGCCAAGGCTTTGGCAAGGCTTCATGAAGTACACACCAACTCTTTAGAGCATCATTTCTAGCAAAACCTAAAGAATGGGCACAAAAACCACAATGCAGTTGGTTCTAGCTGGGCAAAGAACAAGGGACTGAATGGAACAGAAAACAAAACAGAAGTTTTTTCCAATAGTGGTTATAGCAATGTGAAAAGGTTAACATCTGCAGAGATGAAGGAGAAGAGAGACAAGAAGCTTTTCTTCTATTGTTATGAAAGATACATTCCTGGACATAAGTGTGCAAAGAAGAGCTTGTATCTTCTTCTTGGTGAAGAAGAAGGTGAAGAAGTAGTAGAAGAACCCCTGGTATAAGATTTAATTTCAGAGAAGATGGAGGGTGATAATGAAGCCACAACATACACTCAAATCGGCATTTCTATGCATGCCATGTCTGGACATTCAACTGCAGACACCATTAGAATTGCTGGGAGCATTAACGGAAAAGTGGTTCACATCCTCATTGACTCTGGAAGTACACACAACTTCATAGATGCTGGTACAGCTAGACGATTGGGATGGGGGAGAAATAGAGAGCCCAGGGGTGTGCCGCCAAGCAAGCATACAGTTGCAAAACTGTACTGTGGTGATTGATCTGAGGATTTTACCACTGGGAGGTTGTGACATTGTCCTTGGGGCCTCCAGTATCTCTTGATTTCAACAACAGAGCCTTTGGGTTTTTCTACAAGGGCAAAGAAGTAACACTGCTAGCCAACAACCAACCACCTCCAACTCAAGAAGTACTCCTAAACTCAATCACCAAAGGGTACTACAACCATGAGTACAGCCTAGTAGGTCAACTTTACTCCATTTCTGCCACTGAACCTAACCATGTCACACCACCATCTCTTACTCCCCTACTACAACAGTATGAAGATTTATTTGTTCCGAGAACCTACCGAACTACCCCCCGAGAGGGTGCACGATCATCAAATACCACTCAAGGAAGGTTCAGAACCTGTGTGCCTCAGACCATACAGGTATCCCTTTGTACAAAAAAATGAGATAGAGAAGCTAGTGAGAGAAATGCTACAGAGTGGCATCATACAAGCCACTACTAGCCCATTTGCAGCTCCTTTGTTATTAGTGAAAAAGAATGATGGTACATGGAGATTTTGTGTGGATTATAGAGGATTGAATGACATCACCATCAGGAATAAGTTTCCAATTACTATAATTGATGAGCTACTTGATGAATTGAAGAAGGCTACTGTGTTTACTAAACTTGATTTGAGAGCTGGATACATCAAGTAAGGATGGCTTAACAAGAGTCATACAAAACTGCATTCAGGAATCAGGAAGGGTTGTATGAATTCAAAGTGATGCCCTTTGGATTAACTAATTCCCCATCTCCTTTCCTGTGTTTAATGAACCAGGTATTCAAGGACTACTTAAGAAAGATGGTATTGGTTTCTTTTGATGATATTTTCGTTTACATCTCTAACTTAAAAGAGCATTACACTCACTTAGAAGCAGTATTGGCTACAATGAGGCAACACAAACTATATGCTAAGATAAGTAAATGCAGTTTTGGTATGTCTTCTATGGAGTATTTGGGACATGTCATAAGTTCAGAAGGAGTTCAAACAGATCGCAACAAACTCAAAGCTGTGCAGGAGTGGCCATTACCCAAGAATCTCAAAGAACTTAGAGGGTTTCTGGGATTGACTGGATACTAAAGAAGGTTTGTGAGGGGTTATGGAACAATAGAAAAACCACTTACTTTATTACTAAAAAGGGGATGTTTTTAATGGAATCCAGAAGCCACTACATCTTTCAACACTCTCAAGACAGCAATGGTAACTGCTCATGTGCTTTTTGTGTATGATTTTTCTAAACCCTTTGTGTTAGAAAAAAATTCTAGCTATGATGGTATAGGTGTTGTGTTGATTCAAGATCACAAACCCTTGGCTTATTACAATAAAGCTCTCTCCACCAAGATTTTGGGGTTGACTACTTATGAAAAAGAATTACTAGCTTTGGTGCATGTTGTAGGTAAATGGAGTCCCTATTTGGAAGGTGCTAAATTCATTATCAAGACAGATCATCACAGTCTTAAATATCTCTTGGAACAAAATCTCACAACTGTGTTGCAGCAAGAGTGGATTTCAAAATTGCTAGGGCTACATTATGAGATCCAGAACAAGAAAGGACATGATAACAAAGTAGCAGATGCACTATCTAGGTTGTCAACAAATTCATCCTCAGATGATCCTCAGTGTGCTGCTATCTCTGTTGTCACCCCAAAATGGTTGCAAGAAATCAAGAAAGGTTATGAAGATTGTTTGGTTTTGACGTAGGTAACACAGCGGAATAACAAAAAATAATCCTACTTCAAAGCCCACCACGGATCGTCAGGAGGAGACATCATAACATGATAAAGAACATAGTATTGTGTACCTTTTGATTTGTGAGATCACACGAAGAATTATATCCTCGTCTCTACGGTTGATCAACGTCTAAAGGTGAGATCTAGATTCTTCCTTCTTGCAAGTGCTAGCTTGAACCGGAGGAAGAGGGAAGAAGAATCAACGCAACAAGGACAAGAGGAGGTTTGCCTCCCCTTGGTGCCGAAGGGAAGGGGCATGCGCCTCTAGGTCTTCTTGCTCTCTCTCTTTTTCTCTCTCCCACTCTCTTTGTTATGTCTAATAACATTAAGTTGGAAGGAAGCTAGAGCCTCATTTATATACTCCAACAACTCCTTGTTGTTTCCATAAAGGTGTTTCCTAATTCTATATGAACTAGAATTAGTCCCTTCCTTGAAAATTAGTCCTACTAAGTTTGCAAGGTGTTTCACAATGATCCTTCTATTAATTAATTAATATTAATTAATCCCAAATCTAGCTCTACTCTATTTGACGTGTGACCTCATAGGTTTCTACTTAGTTGGTAGCAACTTTTACTAACATGGAGCGGTGTCTAGCAACACATCCATGTCACCCAACTAATAGAAATAGTCAGTGATCTCGACAAACCTCTTGTGCCCAATATCTTATATTGCACTTTCCCATTGTCTCCATATCCGGATTGGACACGAGACATAAATAGTCACACTCGTATATCCAATCCATAGTTCCTCGATCATGGGAATATGCTTATGCTAGCAGATAACATTAATATCTCCATATTGATTTATCTGAGTCTGGCCAGACATTCAATAAGCCTCATCCCTCGAGTGGTCGGGGATATTTACTCCCATTATGTGGGAGGGACAAATCCTATCTACATCACTACGATCTCTAAGCTTGCTTCCTATCATGCCCGATAGCTATCTTTATGATTACCCAGTTACGGTGTAACGTTTGATAACATCAAAGCACAATATTCCACAACTAGATTATCTAGTGACTTCAAGTCTAAGAATTGCAATTATATTAGCACTACGAGAAGCGATTGTGACTTGACATAATCTAATGTATCCTTCTTGTTGTGGGTCAATCATGTATGCCATTATCCCTAATGCATACCCATGTGTTAGACTTGATATCTCCAAATCAATCTACCCACATACTAGTCTATATTTGATCCTATTAATCAATATAGTGGACTAGGGATATTTAAGATAAACAACACATTGTATCTAAGGACTTCATTATATTAAATATCACAATATATAATAAATGAATATTCTAGCCAAAACAATGTTCATACTAAATATACGATTGCCTCTAGAGAATCTATTCCAACAGTCTCCCACTTGCACTAGAGCCAATCTTGCGCATCTGTATGCCTATAGATCTGGCGTGGCCGTCATGCTTTCGCTTCGCAAGAGGTTTTGTGAGCGGATCTGAAACATTGTCATCCGTTGGAATCTTGCACATCTTCACACTCCTCGATCGATCATATCACGGATAAGATGGAATCTCCTAAGTACATGCCTTGATTTCCGGTGTGATCTTGGTTCCTTGGCTTGTGCAATCGCCCTGGAGTTGTCATAGTACAACTCTATGGGATCCACGATGCTAGGGAGAACCGAGCTCATTGATACTTCTTTATCCAAACTCCCTCTTTTGCTGCTTCCACATCAGCAATGTACTCAGCTTCTGTTGTAGAATCAGCAACTGTCCCTTGCTTGGAACTCTTCCAGCTCACAGCTCCTCCATTCAGGCAAAACACGTATCCAAACTGCGATTTGTAGTCATCTTTGTCGGTTTGGAAGCTTGCATCAGTGTTACCCCTTACACTTAGCTCTTCCTTACCTCCAAATATCAAGAACACATCCTTAGTTCTTCTCAAGTACTTTAGGATGTTCTTGACAGCAATCCAGTGACTCTCACCGGATTGGACTGGTATCTGCTCACCATACTCAACGCGTATGATATGTCTGGTATAGTACATAACATGGCGTACATGATGGATCCTATGGCCGAAGCATAGGGTATCCTACTCATGCGGTCCTTCTCAATCTTATTGGAGGGACATTAATTATTATAAAGAGTGACTCCATGCGACATGGGCAATAATCCCTTCTTGGAATCTTGCATGTTGAACCTCTTCAACACCTTGTCTATATATGTACTTTGACTTAGGCCGAGCAACCTTCTAGATCTATATCTATAGATCTTTATACCAAGTATATAGGTTGCATCTCCTAAGTCCTTCATTGCAAAGCACTTTCCTAGCCAATCTTTAACAGATTGCAAAGTGGGAATGTCGTTGCCAATGATTAGTATGTCATCCACATACAAGACCAGAAATACTACAGAGCTCCCACTAACCTTCTTGTAAACACAAGGCTCATCTTCGTTCTTGATGAAGCCAAACTCTTTGACCGCGTCATCAAAACGTCGATTCCAACTCCTAGAAGATTGCTTTAATCCATAAATGGACCTTTGCAGCTTACAGACTTTATTGGCATTCTCTGGATCCTCAAAACCCTCTTGTTGTGTCATGTACACATCCTCGAGGAGGTTCCCATAAAGGAACGCTGTTTTGACATCCATCTGACAAATCTCATAGTCGTAGTATGCTGCAATAGCAAGTAGGATTCGAATAGATTTAGTCATGGCGAATGGTGAAAAGGTTTCATCATAGTCAATATCATGAATCTGTCTATACCCTTTGGCTACCATTCGCCCCTTATAGGCAACTACGTTTCCATCCATGTCGGTCTTCTTCTTGAAGACCCACTTGCACCCTATGGGCCGAGCCCCTTCGGGTGGTTCCACCAAAGTCCATACTTTGTTGGTGTACATGGAATCCATTTCGGATCTCATGGCTTCTAGCCACTTCTTAGAGTCTGGGCCTTCCATGGCTTCCCCATAGTTTGCAGGCTCTTCATCTATGAGTGTTACGTCATCGGGCTCAGTCACGAGAAGTCCATCCCTCTCTGGCTCATGACGCACTCTTCCTGATCTACGGAGTTCCTGTGTTACATGAACAGGTTCTTCCACAACAGTTTGCGGTCCCTGTTCATGTTCCATCATCGATTCAGTGATTTGTGGTTCTTGAATCTCTTCAAGTTCTATAGCCCTCCCACTCGCTTCTTTAGAGACAAACTCTCTCTCTAGAAACATGCTGGTCCGAGCAACAAACACTTTGTTCTCGGTGGGATTGTAGAAATAATATCCTTTAGTTTCCTTAGGATATCCCACAAATTTACACTTATCCGCTTTGGGCCCGAACTTGTCTGTTTGTACACGTTTTACATAGACATCGCAGCCCCAAATCCTCATAAACGATACTATGGGACGCTTCCCACTCCATATCTCATATGGTGTATTCATGACTGATTTGGATGGAACGCGGTTAATGGTAAAAGTTGCCGTCATTAGAGCACGTCCCCAAAAGAATATCGAAAGATCTGTTTGAGACATCATATATCACACCATATCTAATAGCGTGTGATTCCTCCTCTCGGACACGCCATTCCATTGTGGCGTTTCGGGTGGAGTGATATGGGATACTATCCCACACTCTCTAAGATACTCATCAAACTCTTGGCTTAAGTATTCTCCTCCATGATCCGATCGTAGAGCCTTAATACTTTTACCAAGTTTCTTCTCTACTTCATTCTTGAATTCCTTGAACAATTCAAAGGATTCGGATTTGGCCTTCATAAGGTATACAAATCCATATCTAATGAAATCATCAGTAAATGTGATGAAGTTGGTATAACCACCTGTGCCAGGCGTGGGGAATGGTCCACATACATCAGTATTTATGAGTGCCAATATCTCACTAGTACTTTCACCTTTCTTATTGAAAGGGGACTTTGTCATTTTTCCCAATAAACAAGATTCACATGTCTCATATGATTCCAAATCAAATGAGTCTAGAAGTCTATCCTTATGGAGTCTAGATATGCGTTTCTCATTTATATGGCCTCAACGACAGTGACGTAGATATCAGGATTTAAATCATTAGTTTTAATCCTTTTAGTATTTATGTTATAGAAAGGACTATTTAGATCAAGGATATACAATCCATTAGTCAAATGCGCACTACAATAGTGCATACTATCAAAATAAATGGAGCAACACTTGTCCTTTATTGAAATAGAAAAACCCTTCTCGTCCAAACAAGAAACGGAAATAATGTTTCCGCTCATACCAGGCACATAAAAGCAATTGTCTAATTCTAAAATAAGTTCAGAAGGCAAAGATAGCTCATAAACGCCTATAGCTAATGCAACAACTCTTGTTCCATTCCCGATGTGCAGATCTATCTACCCTTTACTCAACCTTCTACTTCTTTTCAAATCCTGCACATTACGACAAATGTGAGAACCACATCCGGTAACCAATACCCAAGATGAAGAAATAGAAAGATTGGCGTCTATAATGTAAATACCTGGTGGTGGTGGAATCACTATTCCAAGCTTCTTATCCTCCAGATATTTAGGGAAATTCCTCCTCCAGTGATCCGGCTGGCTGCATTAGTGACACTCACCCTTAGCCACGCCTCCACTAGGCTTTAGGGCTTCCTTGTATTTCGCAACTTTCTTGCGCTTTCCTTTGGAAGTAGAGGCAACTGATTTGCCCTTCTTCTTATGCACCATCATTATGGCCTTGCCCTTGCCTTTGTTAATGCTCTGTTCTGCTGTCTTTAGCATGTTTAATAAGTCTGGCAGAGTCTTACTAATCTCGTTCATATTATAGCTCATGATGACTGATTATAACTTTCAGGCAACGATTGCAAGACAAGATCAGTAGCCAAATCTTGGCTAAGTGGGAATACCAGTCTCTCAAGGTTCTCAATGTACCCGATCATTCGGAGCACGTGAGGCCCTACTGGATTCTCCTCTGCAAGACTACTCTTGAATAATGCTTTAGACACCTCATAGCGCTCATGCCTAGCGTGTTCCTGAAACAATTGTTTCAAGTGTATGATCATACCATAGGCTTCCATATTCTCATGCTGCTTCTGAAGCTCAGGAGTCATGATATAAAGCATGAGGCAAGTCACGTCATTAGAATCATCAATATGTTTCTGACGTGCCCTTACTTCCGCTAGAACAGACTCATCTTTGGTGGTTCTGAAATTGGAGTGTCCAAGATTTACAACTTCTTTTCTTGCTTAAGGACAATCCTTAAGTTTCTGTACCAGTCAAGGAAATTTGTTCCATACAGTCTTTCTGAAGGGCAGATCGTAGGGATGAAGTCGATGCGTTGTTGTTTGCCATTTTGAATTCTACAAAACGAGAAATGTGCAATTTTAGTATTTTGAAAAATTTAACTATATTCAGCAATAGCTAGATCATCAAATATAGCTCCCACTATTTTTCTCGGATTAATATCCCTCACCATTAATGCGGAAAATATCATTATGTTTTCTAGTAGGTCCAAGATCCCTTTTCACTTCTTCTTGAGCTTGCTTTGGCAAGTCACCCAAGAATATGTTATTTAGGTAGGAACCATTCCAATTGCATCCCATGCAACTCTTGGTTCAAGAAGAAGAAGAGGATAGCAGATCCACATAGGAAGAAGAAGAAGGAGAGAGAGAGATTTACCTGGATTCTTCCTCCACCGGATCGTAAGAGCCTCGCCGCCGCGCTTCAACCTGTGGATCAGAAGAAGATCAGTAACTCCACCCCTCTCCGAGATCGCCGCCATCGTCGACTTCATCTACCTCATAGGGTTCTTCGTCGACTTCTTCCATTTCGTTATCACCCCCAGTGGTTCCGACGACGACCTCTGGGGAGCCGATGACAAAGAGGAGGAACCAATTCCTTGTTCCGCCATCACCGTCGCATCTCTAAACCTAAGGCGGTTTTCGCCGTTGATCCAGTCGTCCCGGTGCTTCAATCGGAAGAAGACGAGGAGGTGCCATGTGATTCATTGCTCAGGGACTGTGAGAGATTAGAGAGAACTGAGAGAGAAAGAAGTTGTGGCGTGAATTTTTCATGGTATGTTACTTAAGGAGTGGTGGTGAAAGTAGAGATAGTGGGGGAAGAGAGAGGAAAATTAAGGTTAGAAATGAGGTAGAGAGAGGGATTAGGATATATATAGGTTGTAATTTATAATATTTCAGGGGTAAAATGGTCTTTTTGCCCATGCAGTCAGTCAAACGTTAGCCTCCATCCAAAAAAGGTGCGGAGCGTCTTTATCCAAAATCCAGGGTAGCGGGGTGAAATTTTGCCTAAACTCAGAGTTGGTTAGTGTCTTTTACCCTATATATATACACACACACACACACACACACACACATATATATATATAAATATATAAATATATATATATATATCTTTTTTTATTAAATTCTGTATACTTTAATTAATTATTAAATGACTAGTCTCATTCCTTTCAGTTAGCTATCTCGATCTTGGACAATTAATACAAAAAATTGGATATTATTTTCAAAAGAGGGCGCTATCAAATAGATATAGATAATGAATACTATATCTATACTAAATAAAGAGGATTTCCTTTTGAACACTAGATGTATTTCACATCCAACTAGAATAATGAGTAAACTCTTCATTTTTAAATGGCAGTTCCAAAAAAATGTACCTCTAGATAAAAAAAAACTATTCGTAAAAATATATGAAAAAAAAAGCCTATTGGGCGGCTTTAAAAGCATTTTCGTTAGGGAAATCCCTTTCAACCGGAAATTCCAAAAGTTTTTTTGTACAAAAAATAAATAAGTAATAAAAATTCGGAATAATAGGAGTCAACTTCAGACAAAAGAAAATAGATTTCGCTCTTAGGATTTGTAGAATAAGAGTTATTCTGGTTCATAAATAAAAAAGGGGGCTTTTCTTTGAAAAAAAATAAAAAGAAAGATTTACCTTTCGTTTTAGTATACTTTCTTAGTTTTAAGGCGGGAATTCTAATTTTACACATTAACTTAACTTAGAAGACTAAAAGTTTACTCTTTTTCTCTATCTAGAAACCAATAATATTTAGTCAAATTAAATGAATCGTTCAAACGAACTGATTAATTTTTTGTAATTGTCTGAATGATTCTTATGTACATGAATTAAATTCGTCTCTCTATTCTCATATATCTACCGCTTTCAACCCAGTTGATAAAAGTTTTGAATTGATAGATTCACTATCAAAACAAAAATATGTAAAATTTAAGCAATTTAAACTGGATTCTATTTTGTGTTGATTGAGAAAATGTATTTTTGTTTAAGATCTGTGAAATCAGATAAATGAGAAATAAACAAAAAAATACAAATGAGAAAAGAAACTATTGCGTTCTATCCCTGGATAGGGGGTAGAACTATCTAGTTACAAAAGGTAAATTCCAGAAGAGCAAAAAGAAAAGTGGACGAAAGATCTAAATGAAATAAAATTGATACTTTAAAATAATGAATTTTCAAATCCCTATGAATTTTTTATTTATCAATTAAAACGTTTCCTAAAAATACTACATTGAAGTGACTCTTTCAATCTCGACGATTGACTAGGAATAGGCTATTATAAGTTTGAGCAAGCCGCTATGGTGAAATTGGTAGACACGCTGCTCTTAGGAAGCAGTGCTAGAGCATCTCAGTTCGAGTCCGAGTGGCGGCATTCTATCTTCTAAAAAAGATAGAATTGATCTTTAAAATAAATTAAATTCCGGATTTCTAGTCCATAATTCAAGGAATTACTATATTTTTTTTATTTTAATTTACTATTTTCCATGATATTTTTAACTTTAGAACATATATTAACTCATATTTCCTTTTCGATCGTTTCAGTTGTAATTACAATTTATTTAATAACCTTATTAGTCGATAAAATCGTAAAACTATATAATTCTTCAGAAAAGGGCATGATAGTGACTTTTTTCTGTATAACAGGATTATTAGTCAATCGTTGGATTTATTCAGCACATTTTCCGTTAAGTAATTTATATGAATCGTTAAGTTTCCTTTCATGGAGTTTCTCCATTATTCATATATTTCCGTATTTCAAAAGAAATACAAATTATTTAAGTGTAATAACTGCACCAAGTACTATTTTTACACAAGGTTTTACTGCTTCAGGTCTTTTAACTGATATACATCAATCCGAAATATGTCCCGGCTCTCCAATCTGAATGGTTAATAATGCACGTAAGTATGATGGTATTGGGTTATGCAGTTCTTTTATGTGGATCATTATTATCAATAACCCTTCTAGTCATTACATGTCGAAAAGACATCAATTTTTTTTACAAAAGAACTAATCTTTTATTAAAATTAAAGGGTTCTTTTTTACTTTGACGAAATCCAATACATGGATTTTTTTTTGGGAAGTACTACTTTTTTTTTATGCAAGAATTATTACAGGTCACAATTAATTCAACAATAGGATCATTGGAGTTATCGTCTTATTTGTATAGGGTTTATCTTTTTAACCACATGTATTCTTTCGGGAGCTGTCTGGGCTAATGAAGCATGGGGTTCATATTGGAATTGGGACCCAAGGGAAATTTGGGCATTTATTACTTGGACTGTATTCGCGATTTATTTCCATGTTCGAACAAATAAAAAATTAACCCCTGTAAATTCTGCAATTGTGTCTTCTATGGGCTTTCTTATAATTTGGATATGTTATTTTGGGGTCAATCTATTAGGAATAGGACTACATAGTTATGGTTCATTTCCATTAATGTCTAATTAAGAATTGCATTCATAAATGTCTCTGACAACTATAAAAAAAAATAGAACGTATAAAAAAAAATTCGGGTAAGCTAGTGAAAACCATTTGAATCAAATAGTGTGGTGATTCACATGGTTCTCACAAAAACCAAAGATACGGGGCGATATTTTTTTTAACTTAAGAGAATAAAAAAAACTTCTTTTTTTTAGTGTACAACGAAGACTTTTTAAAATCATAGTTTTCTTTTTTATTTGTTTTATTATTATTACTGAAAACTATCTATAAAAAAATTAGATAGAATAACTTCGACCTTGTCAATGGATAATGAAAGAATGAAATCCGGGTAAATACCAATCCCTACTACAGGTAAAAAAAATAGCGATTGAAATAAATAACTCCCGTGGTCCAGAATAAAAAAAAAAAGAAGAGTTTGGAACACTAAATAACTTGTATCCATAGAACATCTCGCGTGACATAGATAATAAATAAATAAGAGTTAATATCATTCCAATTTCCATTAATAAAGTTATTAATATTGTTGGCATTAAAAGATATTTTTGGCTTATAATTATTCCAAAAAAGACTATCAATTCTGAAACAAAACCACTCATACCAGGCAATGTAAGAGAAGCCATTGAAAAGCTACTAAACGACGTAAATATTTTTGGCATTGGGATAGCTATTCCACCAATTTCATCGAGATAAGCAAGGCGCACTCTATCATAACTCGTTCCTGCCAAGAAAGAAAAGGGCAGTACCAATAAATCCATGATAAATTATTTGTAAAATGGCTCCATTGAGTCCCGAATCAGTTATAGAACCCATTCCTATAATTATGAAACCCATATGAGATACAGAAGAGTATGCTATTTTTTTTTTTAAATTACGTTGACCAGGAGATGTTGAAGCTGCATAGATTATTTGCACCGTACCTACTATTATTAACCAATGAGAAAATATAGAATGAGCATGAGGCAATAATTCCATATTGATTAGAATCAACCCATAAGCTCCCATTTTTAATAAGATTGCAGCTAGAAGCATACAAGTACTGTAATGCGCTTCTCCATGCGTATCTGGTAACCACGTATGTAAGGGTATAATCGGTGATTTGACAGCAAAAGCAATAAAAAAATCCAATATAAAATAGTATTTCTAATGCTGCGGGATAGGATTGATTAGCTAATGTTTCAAAATTTAATGTTGGTTCATTAAAACTATATAAATTGACACCCAAAACCCCCATCAAGAGAAAAACAGAACCTCCAGCAGTGTACAAAATAAATTTTGTAGTAGAGTACAGACGTTTCTTCCCTCCCCACATGGTTAGAAGTAAATAAACGGAAATTAATTATAACTCCCATATAATGAAAAACAATAAAAGGTCTCGAGACGAAAATAATCCTATTTGTCCGCTGTACATTGCTAACATCTGAAAATGGAATAATCGAGAATCACGAGTAACTGCCAAGCCGCTAAAGTAGCTAAAGTAGTGATGAATCCTTTGAGTAAAATGGGTCCTATAGAAAGTCCATCTATTCCTAATCTCCTGTGGAAATCAAAACAATTGATCCATTTATAATCTTCAACTAATTGGATTAAAGGGTCATCCAATTGGAAATGATAATAAAATGCATAGGTTGTTAGAAGTAGCTCTAAGATAGCTATACATATAGTGTAAGCGCGAATTGCCCTATTTCCTTTATGGGGAAGAAAAAAAAGTAAAGAACCTGCAATTATTGGAAAAACTACAATTATTGTTAAGCAAGGAAAAAAAATTGTGGTAAAGACAAGATACACTTAGACCAGAAAAATCCGTACTCGAAAAAAATATATGTTATTTTCGAGTACGAGTTTTTGTAGATAAAAAAAGTCAAATGAATTCAAGTGAAGTTTTTTGGAACATATCGTATCAATAAGCTAGACTCATGCTGCGAGTTGTTTCATGCCATAAATAAACTCGAACACTCAAGAAATCTGTTGGACAGGAAGATTCACATCGTTTACAACCCACACATACTTCTGTTCTTGGAGCAGAAGCTATTTGCTTAGCCTTACACCCGTCTTTAGGTATCATTTCTAATACATCGGTAGGACAGGCTCTGACACATTGAGTACACCCTATACATGTATCATACATTTTTACTGAATGTGACATTGGATCTATACATTTTTGAATATCATAAAATTTTGATCTAGTAAACTTCATAAATGAACCCTATTTTGTTACTAGATGAATCAATGAATTCCCAGATTGTTTTCTAATCGATTGATTTTTGCATTGACTTATGAGAAAGGGCCAAGATACTTTGATTTCTTATATTTTTTTAAACATGATCTATGTCGCAAATACAACAATTCGAAGGAATTGATGACTATGTGAATTTATAGAATTGCATTCAAATTAATACTATCTAATAGTATCTATTCAATAAATTTGATTGGTTAATACGAGTTGATTTTCTATTACGATAAATTTACGAAACAATAGCCAGGCCAATAGCTGCTTCAGCAGCTGCAATAGCTATAACAAAAATGAAAAAATAGCTCCTTTTAATTGCCGATTATCAGAAAAATCAAAAAATGTTACAAAATTCATAGTAACTGCATTCAATATAAGTTCAAGACACATAAGAGCTTTAACCATGTTTCGACTCGTGATTAACCCATAAATGCCGATAGAAAACAAATAGGCACTCAAAACAAGTACATGTTCCAGCATCATTAACTAACCCCTTTCCTTATCAATCTCAATTCATTTCAATATAAACAACAATTCAACTAATTTCATTAAATCAAATAAAAATAGAACAAGTACAGAACAAAAGAATATATTCTTATTAAATTGAGCTAAAAACATTTATATTTTCTATACTATTTTAGACATCAATTCAACTAGAATGAAAGAGAAATAAATGTGCTAATCTTGAATCGAACAAAGTTTTATTTTCATTACTAGTTTAGTTCGAAAGATTTTATTTCTTATTGACGAGTTACAGCGATTTGCACCTATTAGAGCAACTAAAAGAATTAGTGAAATGAGTTCAAATGGAAGAAAAAAATATGTTGATAAATGAATACCGATATGTTGACTATTACTTATCAAATCTTGCTCTATAATTTGGTTTGATCTTGTAGCCCAAATAATCCCATACCATGACGTATCAAGAACAGTAATCATTATTGAACTAAAAACACTTGTACAAACTATGAAAGTAATTCCATTTCCAACGGTCCACAGATGAAAATCTTTGTAATATTCTGAATCATTCATGAACATCACAGCAAATATGATTAAAAAATTTATAGCTCCTATATAAATAAGTAGCTGCCCAGCAGCTACAAAATGGGAATTCGATAAAATATAGAATAAGGATATACAAACAAAAACTAACCCCAATGAAAAGGCAGAATAAATTGGATTGGGAAATAATATCACTCCTAGACTTCCTAATATCAGACCCAATCCTAGGAAGACAAAAAGAAAACCATGTATTGATCCGGGTAAATCCATTATATGTAAAATAAGAAATAAAGAAATTGAAATATCATGATTTTGTTGATTTGACCAGGAAAAAGGGTTACTTTTTTTTATAATATGTTAATTAAACCCTAATAAATATAAGTTGATGTAGATACAATTATTGGACCAAACTTAGTCTTTAGCTTAAAGAGTAATTTGAAACTATATATTTTAAACCATTTCTACAATACTAATTCTCTAATATAGAAAATTAAAAATGTATTTTACGTTCATGTGATTCTCACCCACCAATTAATAGTTTTGATTTATAGTTATTGATCAAGCAAAAAAGGAATTTCTGTTGATCAAAACTCAATCTTGGTAATTAAAAATGGATTTAGTCAGTTTTTATTTGAGGCAAATTCAAAATTGTTCGAATTGTGAAATCCTCAATTAAGGACATTGGTAAACGACCTAAAGCAATTTGATTATAATTCAATTCATGACGATTATAAGTAGAAAGCTCATATTCTTGAGTCATTGATAAACAATTTGTTGGACAATACTCAACGCAATTGCCACAAAATATACAAATTCCAAAATCAATACTGTAATTAAGCAACTCTTTCTTTCAAATATCCGTTTCCAATTTCCAATCAACAACAGGTAGATCTATAGGACATACACGAACACATACTTCACAAGCACTACATTTATCAAATTCAAAGTGAATTCGACTCCGGAACCTTTCTGATGTTATTAATTTTTCATATGGGTATTGAATAGTTACAGATAAACGATTCGCGTGGGATAAGGTAATCATGAAACTTTGACCGATGTATCTTGCAACTCGCACTGTTTGTTGGCTGTAATTCATGAATCCAGTTATCATAGGGAACGTATCATAAATGTCTATAAAAAAAATTTTGCTATTTGTTTCTTTCTCTTGTTTGATGTGCTGTTTGATACAAGTCATAAATATTAAATATTCTATTTTTTACATTGAAAAAAATTGGAAAGAAGTTGTTAATAATAAATTACCTAGAGAAATGGGTAAAAGAAATTTACATCCAAAAGTTAATAGTTGGTCCATTCTTAGTCTTGGTAAAGTCCATCTTGTTGTGATAGAAATGAACAAGAATAAATAAGTTTTAGCTAATGTAATAAAGATACTAATTATTGTTCCAAAGACTCTTACTGATTTATTTATTTCAAACAGCCCAGGAACGAATATGTACGTAATAGAAAAATTCCAACCGTCCAAATAAAGAACTGTTACAAATAATGAAGAAACTAGTAGATTTAAATACGAAGCAACGTAAAATAAACCAAGTTTTATACCTGAATATTCTGATAACCTGCTACTAATTCTTCTTCTGCTTCTGGTAAATCGAAAGGTAATCTCTCACACTCTGCTAGGGAAGAAATTAGAAAAACGAGAAACCCTATAGGTTGACGCCACAAATTCCATCCCCAAAAACCATATTTGGATTGTGCTTCAACTATATCAATTGTACTTAAACTGTTAGACAATCATAGCCGGTGATAAGATCACTAATACCATCTCTATTCCAGAACCGTACATGAGATTTTCACCTCATACGGCTCCTCGAGGGTCACAAATAAAATAAATCTAAGGATCTGTTCAATATTATTTATCTTAATATGTTTGTAGTATAAATAAAGTAAAAATATATCGGAAGTTTCCGAGACCGCTGGAATCCTGTCTGCTTTATTTATAATATTTGTATTTTTTTTATTATATAATAAATAAAAAAGTGCTTCTGAATTTATCTCATCTTTTTTTTTTTACAATTTTTTCTGCGTTGAGTATTAACTTACGTATTGAATAAACTGTTCTTTGTAGAAATTTGAATTCATAGAAATTTCAACTTATTTTTTTCGTTCCTATTCTACTTTCTCTGAAAAAGGTAAACTCAAAAATGTAAAGGATTACTTCGTTCCTGATAGTTAGTTATTTAATCAGTGGATAGGAGTATACTCTGAATCGAAATCATGGGGAGTACTGCTTGATCATTTCTACTAACTTAAAGCCCCAATTAGAATTCTTTTTATGTAGAAATATCCTTTTGGATAACTTTCATAATTTCTATTACTAATACTTTTTGCATCTTGGTGTTCCTCACCACCCGCCGCTCAATTCTCTACTTATGGTAATCAAACTTC
Organism: Linanthus parryae; assembly: GCA_023055425.1. Lineage (NCBI taxonomy): Eukaryota > Viridiplantae > Streptophyta > Magnoliopsida > Ericales > Polemoniaceae > Linanthus > Linanthus parryae. The sequence continues at coordinate 116,893,868 of JALGPY010000004.1, read as the reverse complement.
ATAGAGCTGATCTTTTCTTTTTAAACCCGCTTCAAGACATGATGATTAATCAATCTTGGGGCAAAGAGTTTATACTCTTTACTTTTCACTTAACTCTTGTACATAGCAAATGAGACTTAATCTATTTACTGCGAATTTCTAAGTCGTTTTCTTTCACTCATATAACTATCTGGTTTAGTTCATTAATTTAAATGCTAAATAAAAAAAATGAAAATAGATATTCCACTTTTAAAATGTCTTTCTTAGAAAAGTAGAAGTTTATGTTTCAACGAATCACACGTAGAGATATTGATAACACACATAGAGTTAATGGTATTTCATAACTAATTGATTGAGCAGCAAACCGTAGACCACCTAAAAAGGAATACTTATTATTTGATCCATATCCTGACATAAGAAGTCCAACAGGGGCAATGCTTGAAATGGCAATCCATAAAAAAACACCTATGCTGAGATCGTCTAAAACAAGATGATAGCTAAAAGGAATTACTGAATAACTTAATAAAATGGATATAACAACTATGGATGGTCCAATACCAAATAAAAGATTATCACCTCGTGAAAGAATAATATTTTCCTTGAAAAGCAATTTTTATACCATCTGCTAGAGCTTGAAGAATTCCCAAAGGGCCAGCGTACTCAGGACCAATACGTTGTTGGATTCCTGCGGATATTTCTCTTTCTAACCAAACAATTACTAATATACCTATTGTGACTCCTAATAGAAGAATCAAAATAGGAACAAACACCCATAGGATTCCGTCGATTTCGTTTAAATATTCCAATCTATAAAAAGAATTGATAGCCTGTACTTCTATTATATTAATTATCATTTTAATGATCAACTTCTCCCATAATGATATCTATGCTCCCTAGTATCGTCATAATATCAGCCAATTTCGTTTTTTACTAGTTGAGGAAGAATTTTCAAATTGACAAAACCCGCCGGTCTAATTTTCCATCTCCAAGGAAAAGCATTCTGATCTCCTATCAGAAAAAGGCCCAATTCCCCCTTTGGAGCTTCGACTCTTACATAAAGTTCTTGTTTTGGTAATTCAAAAGTTGGAGAAGTTTTTTTACTAACGAATCGGTATTCAAAATCATTCCATTCTGGATTCTTTCCTCTATCAAAATCAAAGCGTCGTGTTTCTAAATTCTCATAGGGCCCTTCTGGAATTCCTTCCAGAGCCTGTTGAATAATTTTTACGGATTCTGTCATTTCACTGATTCGTACTAAATAACGTGCTAACGAATCTCCTTCTTTTTGCCATTAGGCTTCCCAGTCAAATTCGTCATAAGACTCATAATGGTCGACTTTACGAAGATCCCATTGGATTCCGGAAGCACGGAGCATTGGTCCCGATAAACCCCAATTTATTTCTTCCTCACCACTAATAATGCCTATTCCCTCAACTCGTTCTAAAAAAATAGGATTGCGTGTAATAAGCCTTTCATATTCAGCACTCTCTCTTAAAAAATAATCACAAAAATCCAAACATTTGTCTATCCAGCCATGAGGTAGATCAGCAGCTAGTTCTCCAATTCGAAAATAATTATGCATCATTCGCATACCGGTGGCAGCTTCGAATAGGTCATATATTAATTCTATTTCTCGAAAAATATAGAAGAAGAGAGTCTGTGCACCAATATCTGCCATAAACGGCCCAAGCCATAATAAATGAGAAGCTATACGACTCGACTCTAACATAATTACTCTAATATAACTAACTCTTTTAGGTACTTGAATATTTCCGAGTTGATCTGGTGCATTTACCGTTACTGCTTCTGTAAACATGGTGCCTAAATAATCCCAACGTGTTTCATAAGGTAAATATTGTACAATCGTTCGGTTTTCTGCAATTTTTTCCATCCCTCGGTGTAAATAACCCACTATTGGTTCACAGTCAATAACATCTTCACCATCTAGAGTAACGATGAGTCAGAGAACACCATGCATTGATGGGTGCTGAGGACACAAATTGACTATCATAATGTCGTTTTTTGTAGCTGGTGCAGTCATAGTTTTTTCCCGATTCATTCTTCCATGAATTGTTGAAAGTGAAAAAAGGTTCATCAAAATTGAAGTGAATAATTAAAAATAATTTTTCAAATAAACGAGTTTTTATTTTTCGAATCTTCAACTGACAATTAATTCTTTATAGCGTATTTATTTTTTTTTGATATATAAAGAAGTAGTCGTTGACGTTTTCCCAGAATTTTTCTCAGCCCTCTCTGAGATAAATAGTCTTTTTTGTGTACTTCCAAATGTGAAGTAATTCTTCGTATCTTATTGGTAAAACTGAATACTTGAAATTCAACAGATCCCCAATTTTCTTCCTTTTCTTTTTGTGAAATAATTGAAATGAACGAATTTTTTACCATAAAAGAAATCTCTTCCCCCTTTCTTACAAAAACAAATTTACCGATCAGTAATAATAATGCAAGTTATTTTAATCTGGTATACACAAAAATATGACTTTTTTATTCCATAATGAAAAATTTATATAAAATTAATTAATGGAATTAAAAATCGTAGTCTGATAGGGATAGAAAAGAATAGTACAGTTTTGCATTTTCAAAATAAAAAAACAGAATTTGAATTAATACTAAATATGATATTTGTGATTCGTTTCTAGATATAATTGATACATCGTTGAATTAGTATCATATATTAGAATAAGATGGAATACAAGTATTCCACGCATCTCTTTGCTTTCATATACCAGGATATATAGTCAAAATAAATGGATCATTAACGAATTTTCAATCGTGGATACATATGGATCCTTAACATACTGAACTGACTCCCATTATTGGTATCAAACCAATATCGATTCATACAAGCTAAATCTTCTAATCGATAATTGGGCCAAAGAAAGAATTTCAATTTTATAAATTCGCTTTCTCAATATCTTTAGTGATATCTACAAATTGACTCCAGTTTTTTATCTTTTTCCTGTTGAAAAATATTGAATTTGTATCCATAACGGGCTTAGTTTTTGAATTAAAACAAATTAGAATTCTCAATTCTCTACGACATCTAGACGCTAAAATATTTTTAGGAACAAACAAATCATCATGATTTTTTTCTCTATTTCTAGTTATATTTTGGTGATACCTTGGAATAGATTCATCAAAATCCTTCTTATCAACATCTATTTGTACTCTATATCTTTGATTAGTTTGATGCCGCCTCTTATGAATTAATGAAATACCTATGATTTGATACATAAGAAACTGTCCATGATTTTGTATAGACAGACGAAGTGGTTCAATAATTAAAATCCCTGCTTTTATTAATTCCGTAAGAGCTAAATTCTTATGAATCAGTATTATATCTACATTCATTTCTCTCTTTTGAATCGACGATATAGTAAATTTTCTTGGATTTCTCATTCTAAGAAGGAAACAATAAATTTTGATATTATTCACAGCATTTTTCCATCTCAGTTGAAAAAGGAAATACCTACTCAGGAAGAAATAGAATTCTGCTTCCGTATTGCTCTTGCATTGTTTTTTATTTTTACATTTCTTGATGTCTGATCCCAAATAATCTTCTTGAATATATTTTTTTTCGTTTGAGAGAACGGATAACAAATTTTCTTTTATATTTGAGCTAAGATCTCTTCGGCTTGCGGATTCTTTTTTCTTCAATTCAAAATATTTTTTTTTTCATTCGAGGGTATAACCCCTTATTGTCATCTATTCGTGTTTTTATTTCGACTAACATTTTTTTTATTGTTGAATTCCAAAAAAGTAATTTATTTGGTATAAACCACGATTTGATTTTATATGCATTATGAAGTTGTAAAAAATATCCGAAGAACCAAAGTTCTAGATTTGATATAGGACAATTTAGTATTTCTTCATTCATTCCCAGCCAATAAAAAAAGCGGGTTTTCATTTGGTGAATGGATTTCTTGATCGTGATGAATCGGAAGAAAAAATAGACATTTTTTTCAAAATTTTCAATTATTTGCGAATTCTGAGTCCCAATTCGAGTATTTTTTTTTTACTATCGGTCTTGATCCATGTCTCAATATTGATTTTCTTTATAAGACAAAAATTGAGAATTTTCCAATCAAAATATTTTCTATCCCATTTTTTTTCATGTACAGAATATCATCTTGTTCTAGATAATTATTGATAGGTATATACCTTCGTATATGACAATTTTTTCCTTTATGTGTGGTATAATTAGAAGAATTCTCTCTGTCCCTATTTACTTCGCATGGTAATCCCGAAATATTTGCATATCTCTTATTTTCATAATTAATGGATCCATAAGATAAAAGGTTATATCTATAACATTTGGGCAAATTTTCTTTTTGACTTGGGAATGAATATACTTTGAAAGAATTTTGTTTTTGTAATGAATTAATTGGTATTTTTCATATAAATTTTATTTATTTAAATTTGAATTTTGCTTTGGAATTGGAAAACATTGGTTGATTCTATTCCGCCATTTTTGTGCTATTAATCTAGACCATTTTATTTGAGATACATCATATTGATAATGACCTGTTAACAAGTTTTTTCCATTGATTCACTCTTGAATTTGTAAGTCTCTTAAGTTTCAATTTGAAATGAATTATTCATTGTGTTCCAAAAAAACATTTTATTGGGGCTTTCAGAAAAGTGAATGTTCCGTGATATTGAAGAATAGATTTTAACTTATACAAGCTAAGAACTTGGCTTCGTAATAATTTGTAAAATATATATGCTTGGGACAAGGAAAATCGATCAAAAAAATTCTCCGAATTTTTAGTTATAATATTATAAATTGATTTTTTTATAGTTGAAATAAAACGAATTGTATTTTTGTTTTTTAGTAAGTCTTTCTTCATTTGTTTTATTATTTAAAATAAATTATCCAATTTTTTTTTTCTTGAATCAACATTTTTTTTATTAATTGGAGAAATATTACTGATAGAAATAAGGATATACCTGTATATCTTTCTAGTCAAAATTTAGATAAAATAATGTAATTTACGAATTGATCGAGCATTTCTTCGTTTTAATATTTGCCAAATATTTTTTGGTGATTCAAATCTTTGAGTATTATAATTTCTTATCTTAGGACTAACTTCTATTTCCAAAGTACTTTCTTTTTTCTCTTTTATCATTTTGTTTTTTATTGTACTTGTTCTATCAGCCAGATCCTTTATTTTGTTTCTGTTAGTAAATAATTTATGGAATCTGTGGATCTAATTCTATGAAAGGATTGATTATTAATTATCTCATTGTGGGTTATAGAATCTTTTTCTTTTTTTGTTATGCTTGATTTATATACTTCTCTCAATCTAAAGATTAGATTTGAATTTATTTTGGAAAGTTCTTTTATTAGTATTATTATTCTTTTAAAAAGGGGACTGGCTTTAACAATTCATTTTTTTCTTTTGAAATATTTAGAAAAAATTGCTTTCGGTATTTTAAAAATGTTCTGACCAGAAAACTCTTGTTTTTCAATTTTTCAATTTTTTTTTCGAGTTTCTTAAAAATGGGTTTAAAAAAGGAAGGTCGTGCTCGAGGAGAACCAAAGGAAAGTTCGGCTTCCATTCCCCAAACTGTTAAAAAACAAAAATCTTATTTTTGCCCTTTCTTTTTTATTTGTTCTCTATTAGAGGATTTTAGCTTAGATCTGCGCCAAGGTTTCAGATAAAAAGGGAAAATGATCTTTATTTGAATGCCATCTATTAACCAATTTTTTGGAAATTCTTTTTTCGGATAATTGAACACCATTATAGGTACATTTAAGATGAATCTCTCTTTTCAATTCATTAAAATCCTCAGACCATTCAGCTGATTGCAATAGTAAGATACGTCCAATATTTTTAACTATTATCAATGACGGTAATATAATATATTTTCGAAGAGTGGATTGAATTAGTAAGATGGTACTTCTTATTATTTGAGCAAATGGAATAGTATCCCAAGATTCCGCTATTTCTATCCGTGCTTTTTCATTTATTTTTTTCTCTTTTTTTTCTCTTCTTTTATTTCTTCGTCTGGAGAATTTAAGATTTCGAAATCTCTTCCATTTTCTATATAGTTTTTTGGAAAAAAGAGTTTCATCAGACCGGAGATATCGAAGGAAAAATGGCGTGATTTGTCTATTCTGTCTAAAAAAAGGGGGGAATGTGCATTTGCTTGAAACAGTTCTAAAATAAGGGTTTTACGCCTTTGATCTCGCATAGAGCCTTTTATTATGTCGCGGCGAAAATCAAATTGTTGTGAATAACGTATTAAAGAGACGTCATCTGTTTCATCGGGCTTCTCACTATTTTGATAGGATTCCTGTTTCGTCTATTATCAGTAAAAAATGTTACACTTTTACCTTTTCTTAAACGAATTTCATAATCTGTTGGGAATTCTTCTTCACTTTCTCCTTCCTGTTGTTCTACTTCATTGATCAATTTGTATGACCTTCTAGGAACTTTTTATTGATTTCTTTCATTACAATAGATTTCTTTTTTTTTTCATTAAGATCCATTAGAATTTCATTGAATAAAAATTCAAAAATTTCTTTTTTTTTTTCGAAATCCATTTTTGATTTCTTCTGAAACTAAGGAAGGACTTTTCAAATAAACATTCGATTTATATATATATATATATATATATATATATATATATATATATAAAGATTCTCTAAGGGTACTAATGAGAATATACGAGGATGGTCGGGGCATTTGTGTATTTATTATTTACAAGGGTATTATTGTTAAAACTTATTCTATTATGGGTACTAGTTGACTTTTTGAAAAGTGGATAGGGGCAAGTGCCACCTCTTTCCTTCATGTGGCTCCTGAGGCCAGACCAAAATTGCTACTTTGCTAGCTCCATGTGGTTCCACATGCATGTGCTTCAAACAGTCTAGCACTGAGTTGGCACCTATTTGCTAGATAATTTTATAGATATGAAATGCTAAAATGTAAATAAATCAATGAGTTAAGAAATCTCTAAGAATCTTCTACCTTGCATACATCCTTGTCAGTGCATTTGAAATGAATCTTTTGGACATGGTGTCGTCAGCCTCGTAAATGGTAGTGCTTCCTATCCAGATCCTTGGATAAAAGAAAAATTATGTCTTACCAACCAATCAACTGAATAATCTGGCATCAGGTGAATTCTATCGAGTGAATCTAGTAGTCACTAAAGAAAATTGAAATCTGAAGATAACAAAGATATATGTGTTTGACATGAAGACACAAAATGTCATGTCAACACCTAAACAAGCAACAAGGTAAGTTTACCCTGCAACTAAGCATCTTCTCTACGTGCTTTCATTTTATTTGTTATTATTTTCGTTTCACACCAAACCAAAATGATACTCACATAACTGAGTTACTACGACAAAATCATGACTGTAAAAAAATGAACTAGCATCAGGTAATCTCGCATCAGGTAATTTTTACTTTGGTACACATTTTTAAGTGATGTTCATAATATTGACTACTAGTAAAATAATGAAGGCTCTTTACTAGACAAAATCTAATGAAATCTGTATTTTTTTTTGTAATGAAAAACAAGAAACTAGACATAGCACATCGCATCAAGATATTTTCCCTTGGCCTTCGCTCTAAAAAGACAATCAACTATCTCCCTGGAACTTTTACAGGAAGAATGTTAATTTAAACATAAAAAACTCCTATCGTTAAGACTTTAAATGGAAGAATATATAATTTTACCCAAGAAGGTAAAATACTTCACCACAATGGATGGAAACAAACCAAAATTTCAGAAAATCAGTTGTCATACATGTGTAAAGCATCAATAGTTCTCACCAGCTACAGCAAACCAATTGAGACCAGGAAAGTGTAGAAGGTATACTACTCGTTCAGACTAAAAAACATTAGTCATTTAAGGGTTGATCAATTTCTTAGAAAATACATGCCACAAGTCATTATGAACCAAGCATATCAAGATATGGCTCCATCGCCTATGTTGCACACTTGCGGGTGCGAGTTCGGGAACTGGGTGCGGGAACAACAATAGTCACATAAACTGTACTTATATTTATATACACAATATCATACAAATGCAAAATGAAATACTGCTAGACGAATTCTTACTATATTATACAGTACTCCTACATTACTCCCACGAGACTGACCCAAAACATTATTTACAATGTACACAATGTCTATCATATTAAATACATAATTTATATTATATATCCTAGTGTTCCAATGACAACAGACCAACTCACCCACCCCCATGTACAATCACCGAACCCACCGCATAGAAATAGAGAGAGGCAGAAGAATAGAGATAGGATGCAAAAGAATGCATAGAAATAGAAAGAATGGAAGAACGCTGAGACATATAGAGAAGAACCTGAGATTGATTAGCTCGATGGCCAACGGCAATGGTAAACGCGACGGAAATGACGAACAGCTACTCTGTTCGCCTCCTCTCAAATCTTTACCTCTCCAATACGGGGCTAGCGCTGAACTCATAGCCGAATTTTGAATTTTTTTCTTGATATTTTTGGATGCTATAAATAGACCCCAGAACTTAAAAAAAAATTAAATGGACCCTACCACACCCCTGAGCATCCATACGCACCCGGTGTGTTTCGGCTCCAAAATGAAGAACTTGTGCAACATAGTCCATCACATAATGCAAGAACGAGACTGCCTATGGCACTGGCCGATAATGGTAAGACAATATAAGTTGATAATATCAATGGCGATCAGATTCACAACACACCAAACAATCCAGAAGGCCCACTTGGTAATTTTGGGATCAAAACATCGGGCATATGGGGTCATTGGTAATAGAATCACTATAGTATGGTCCGACTACAAAAAGATAACTAGGGAAATTAGAAGTGAAACCAGCAGAGTGCTAAACCGATTAAGAAGTTGGTACGGTACCTTAGGTCTTCAAGACAAATAACAAAAAAAACACTCATTCAAAATATTAACCCCATTAAGACATGAAAGTGAAACAACAAGACCTCCGCTTTCATAATATTTGAAAGCTTGAATACCTTCACAAGGCATAAATACCACTGCAAGTCATATTCGTAGGATGGGAAAATCGTATTCTTAGACTTAATAAAATGCATCTAAGAATACAATTTTCCCTATCCTATGAAGCTTGAAGAAATTCAACTTCTGTTGCATGCAAGACTTATGAAGGTATTGAAGCTCAGAGTATTATGGAAGTGATGGTTCTATTGGTCCACGTTCCGATCTGCATGGGATTCCACAGGGAGGAATTTTGAATGAATGATTTCGTGTCATTTGTCTTGAAGATCTGCAAACTATTTTCCCATATTGGTAGGATAGGAAAATCGTATTCTTAGACTTAATAAAATGCATCTAAGTATACAATTTTCCCTATCCTATGAAGCTTGATGAAATTCAACTTCTGTTGCATGCAAGACTTATGAAGGTATTGAAGCTCTCGAGTATTATGGAAGAAGGCCCTGATTGGTATCAACTGAAAATCTGAAAAAATGGCTGAAAAAAATCTGGGTGAAAAATCCAGCTGAACTGTAGATTCAAATCCGTTTGGTATGCTGAAAGTTTAGATAATTAGTTTGATCCATTTGACAAAATTTAAAGATATATTGTCAATTACTTGAATACACCCACTTATAAATGAGCTACGATCATGCGAATGTTAAAAATACATTTAATATATATTTTTTTTTGAGATTTTCAGCCGCATAATCTCCAAATTTGGAGATCCTATAGTTGCACTGAGATTATTTTAATCTGCATATTTTCATATTAAAATTTTGTGTCAATACAAACGGAGGTAAATTAAAAGGACCGATTTTCCGGGTTCCCAAACATGCACTAAGAGGCAGTGATGATATGGATCTATTGAATTCACTCTTTGAAGTCAAGAGACTTTAATTTTCATGGCGAGGCAAATCCTTTTGCAGCGGACAATCATCTCGTATTTGGTTTCAATTACAGATCTGAACCTCTTCCTCCATCCCTATGTAACACTCAATGGTACTCTCTCCGTTAATTTATGCCGTTTGGACGAGCTAGATTAAGTGGGATAGTAGATATGTAAGAGGCAGTGATGATATGGATCTATTGAATTCACTTTAGTTGAGAGATTGTAATATTCATGGCGAGGCAAATCCTTTTGCAGCCTGCAATCATCTCTTCTTTGATTTCAATCACAGATCTGAGCCTCTTTCTCCACCTTTCTCTCTCACACACATAATTGATGTTCCATAGAAGGGTCAAGGTAATGATGTGCATGTATGTGTTGCTGGAATCATTTTGAGCACACAATTAATAAGTGACTTGGTAAGCATCAGTATTTTCTCTGTAAAAATTAGCTCCCTGAACTATTCCAGGATGGATAACATTTACCTGGCATGGTTTAACCAGAAATTATAAATTGAGGCTTCATAGAGGTTGGGAGTTTCGGAAGGGTTGTTGCCACTCTCTGGTCTCTGCAACACCGATGATATGTTGAAATTGGATAATCGGAGCCGATGAATTTGCACATCCGACATGGGCATTAACAACCCTTCGTATTTGCATGTGTATGCATGTGTGTGTGTATGTATATATATACAACAATGACGGAGAAGATGAATTACTGACAATGGAATAACAGTCTCACAATTTCATAGTTGGTGCAAGAAGCTTCTTTCTTGTGTAAGAATCATCTCCCTTTCTGAAAGTTTGTTGCCCCTCTCTGCGACATCGACGGTACTGTGATTTGGATCATCAGAGCCAATGATGATTCTGAGCAATGTATTTAAATATCTCTCGTATTTGCATGTGTGTGCAAGTATGTGTTTCATAACTTGGGACGGAAGGAGTACTATATATATATCTGGGGCAAGTTTGATGACAATTTTTGAGAGGAAATGATGATATAACTCTATTGAATTACATTGTAACATTCATGGCTAGGCAAAGCCCTTTTCAGCCATGGTTGGTGCAATCTTCTTTTCTTTGATTTCAATTACAGATCTGAGCCTCACTTCTTCCATCCCTCTCTCACACACAGAATTGGAAAGATTACTACTACTATATGCGGAAGTGAGTGAGTCTCGTGTTTCTCTCTCTCTCATGACCTATGAACGGAGACGTTTTGAACCCCCCCTCCGCCCCACTCTCCCCCTCCCCCTTCGTCGTCTCCGGCTCTGTTCTCGTTCCAGGATGGTAGTGATCCTCATCTACGGCGGAATCAACAGAACTTCAAGAGACGGCTGGTCTCTGACTCAGCTATGGATTCTGCTGAGGAGGAGTTGTCTCTAGGTAATCGTACCTTCAGTGAAACCCTTGTTCGTCCTTCTTCTGGGATATTCATGGATGATGAGGTAACAAATCAGTTTGGAATTTCTGATCGATCCTATGTGGTAAGGGAAACCTTGCCAGATGGGAGAACCTCCTTCAAGGTTTCCGATCAAGCTATGAAACGAATCCATCGTCAATAAAGCCGATCTCTGATTCTCCATGTTTTGGGGAAAACGCCGGATTATCGGCTTGTTCATGCTCGACTCACAACTCAATGGAAGCTTGCAAGTGGTTTCGAGCTCACGGATGTTTGGAATTTCTGATCGATCCTCTGTGGTAAGGGAAACCTTGCCAGATGGGAGAATCTCCTTTAAGGTTTCCGATCAAGCTATGAAACGACTCCATCGTCAATGGAGCCAATCTCTAATTCTCCATGTTTTGGGGAAAACGCCGGATTATCGGCTTGTTCATGCTCGACTCCCAACTCAATGGAAGTTTGCAAGTGGTTTCGAGCTCACAGATGTTGAGAATGGCTATTTCATTGCTCGATTTTACTCACGTCAGGACTGTGATAGAGTTCGATTAAACGGCCCTTGGATGATTCAGTGTCGTTATGTGACGGTCCAGCAGTGGGTGCCCCATTTTGATCCGTATGGAGAACCAATGATCTCAACTCCCATCTGGATGAGGCTTCGAGGTATGCCTGTGGAATACTTTGATGAAGAAACTCTTATGGACTTTGGAGCTGAATTTGGTATAGCCATCAAAGTGGATCTCACCACTTTCTTTGGCGATAGGACGGTTTGCTAGGATTTGTGTGGAAGTTGATCTATCGAAGACTTTGATTCTGGCGATCTGGATCAAAAATAAGAAGGTTCAGGTGGAGTATGAGGGGCTCTCTCAGATTTGTTTTGAGTGTGGCATCTTTGGGCATAAGAAGGATAAATGCCCCCAGATCTGTTCCGATGACGGATCTGCCTCCAAATCCGTTGTCGGAAGGTGTGGAGGTGATGAAAGAGTCTACTGGCGTGCCGGAGCCGGCTAAGCAATCGCCAGAATCTGAGAAATCCTCGTCGTTTGGTACCTGGATGATGGTACCGCCTCGTCGCAGTTGTCCGCCGCAGAACCCTAAGGTCAATCCTACTGAGTCAAATCAGGCTGCTTGGCTAAGTGGGTCGAGTCCAGGTTTTCGGCCTAGGTTAAGACTTCACTGGACCTTTTGGGTCTCGGTTCTCTTCTTTGGGTCTGGATGATGAAAGGATGCTGAATGGGGCTGGCCCAAAAGCTAATCCGACTAATTGGAATTCGGGTCGGGCTTCGGGTGGGATGGGTGTGCCTAAGCCTAGTCGCCCTTTCTATAAGTCTAAATCCAAGTGCAAATCCTCAACACATAATAGAAATGAAGTTGTAAACCCTAATCGGCCTCCTTTCTCTATTCTTGATCAAAATCAGTTTCCTCCTTTCAAATTTGGTGGGGGTTCAGGGTTTGTTCATGGAGGTTTACGACGACGAACAGATGGGAATCCGTCCAACAACTCTAAGCTATGGGGAGCTCACTCTTTTGGTAGGACAGGGGTTCCACCGGCCAATTTCAACCGAGGTGGTTCCATGAGTGGAATAGGTGGAATTCAATCTTCAAAGGATTCACACTCCTCCGTTCGAACCATGTTGGACGACAAAAATGACATATTCGGTCCCTCTTCATTTCAGACTCGTTCTCGGAATGATGGAGGAGTGTATTTATCCCATGAGGGTAGAGCAGGTTCTTCGCCGGATAAGCGGCTACAATCCCAGTAAGTTTCCAATGAAGCTCCTGACATGGAATTGCAGGGGTATTGGTAATGAACCTACGATCAGTTCTCTTCTAGAAACTTGTAGGCTTTATCTTCCTTCTGTTTTGGTTCTATTTGAACCCAGGGTTGCGAGCTCGTATGCTCAAGTCATCTGTAATAGGTCTCATTTCGACAATTATCAAGCTGTCATGGCTTCGCGGGTGGTATTTGGTATTTTTGGGACAGCTCTTTGGTGGATGTTGAGGTGCTCCACACCACTTCTCAGTCTATTTCTGGTGTCATCAAGCTGGTTAATCAACAGGCCTAGCTTTTTTCAGCTATTTATGCTGATCCTCAGCCCCTTGCTAGAGAAGATCTTTGGGATTTCTTGAAGAAATTTTCTGATCAACACTCTCTCCCCTGGCTAGTTGCTGGAGATTTCAATCAAGTGGCTGCAGCTAATGAGAAGAAAGGGGGTAAGAGTGTTAATTCTAAGAGTTGTTATAAGCTTTTAGATTGTTTTAATTACTGTAAAATGTTGGATATGGGGTTGAGGGTCCCAGATTTACCTGGTCCAACACTCAATTCTTGGGAAGGAAGATCCAGCAGAGGCTTAATCGTGCTCTTTGTAATGAGCAATGGAGGCTTCTTTATCCTGAGGCTCTGGTTAAGCACATTACTAGGCTTAACTCAGACCATCATCCTGTGTTGATTGATACTATTGCTTTAAGACCTCCTGTTTCTTCCCTCAAACCTTATAGAATGGAAGTTTCTTGGTTTGAGGATCTTAGTTTTCAGAAGCTGGTTAAAGATAAGTGGAATGGGGAGTTGCAGATTGCAGAAGCTATGGCTGCTTTCACTAATGAAACCAAAATTTGGAATGAGTATAATTTTGGGAATATTTTTAATAAAAAGAAGCACATTAGAGCTAGATTGGATGGCATTCAGAAAGTCTTGGCTCATAAGCACAACGCTTACCTTGAAGCTCTTGAAGTCTCTCTTCAAGAAGAATGGGATACTGTTCTTGCTCAAGAAGAGCTCTTTTGGTATCAGAAAGTTAAAGTCTGTAAACAACTTTTGGGAGATAGAAATACCTCTTATTTCCATCTCTCAGTTATTACTAAGAGAAGACGGAATAAGATCTCTATGTTGAAGCTTCAAAATGGAGAATGGTGTGATAACACTGACACTCTTAAAGAGGAGGTTACAAATCATTTTGAGCATTTAGACTTGGATGAAAACCCTGGGAGCTGATCTATAATGTGGAAAGGGGGTACAGTTTCTGAAACTGAGCTGAATTTACTACAAGCAGAGGTCACTGCAAAGGAAGTCAAGGATATTGTTTTTGCTATGGGTGGTCTCAAAAGCCCTGGCCCAGAGGGGGTGCCAGCTTTGTTTTTTCAGAAACATTGGGACACAATGGGGCCCTCTCTTGTCAAAAATGTCCAAGAAGCAGTTATGACACGTCAGCTTCCTAGTCAGATTAACAAGACTCTCTTGGTTCTCATCTCTAAAGTGGAATCCCCTTCCTCTTTTGGGGAGTTAAGACCAATTAGCCTTTGTAATGTTTCTCTGAAAATCATTACAAAGCATCTTACCCAAAAACTTAGAGCTTCTTTAGAGAAACTCATTCACCCAAATCAATTTAGCTTTTTACCTGGAAGGTATGCTTGTGATAATGTGCTTTTGGCTCAAGAAATTTTTCAGTGTTTTAATACTAGCAAGAGTAAAAAGGGGTTGTTGTCCATGAAGGTAGATCTTGCTAAATCCTATGACAGGGTTAAGTGGAGTCTTATTGATGGTATCTTGTCCCAAATTGGCTTACCTCCTAATTGGATCTTCCTTATTATGGACTTTGTTTCTTCTAACAAGTTCAGGGTGTTATGGAATAGAGAACAACTTAGAGAATTTTCTCCTACTAGAGGTTTGAGATAAGGAGACCCCATCTCTCCTTATCTCTTCCTGCTTAAAATGGAAATTCTTGCTCAAAAGATCCAAGAAACAGTGGATAGGGGTGTTTTGAAAGGTGTTCAATGCTCAAGAGGTGGTCCAAGAATTACACATT
The DNA here is from genome assembly GCA_023055425.1 of Linanthus parryae. NCBI lineage: Eukaryota > Viridiplantae > Streptophyta > Magnoliopsida > Ericales > Polemoniaceae > Linanthus > Linanthus parryae. The sequence goes on along the minus strand of JALGPY010000004.1, from coordinate 116,878,806 downwards.
TATTTTTTGCGGATGATCTCATCCTTTTTGGAGAAGCTAGTACCAAGCAAGCTAAGGTTATGAAGTCCGTTCTTGATGAGTTTTGCAATGAATCAGGACAAGCCATTAGTTATGCTAAGTCTATGCTTTTTGTGTCCAATTATATCCCTAAAGCTTTTGCTAGATATCTCAGTGTTATCCTCAATGTGGGCCTGACTAAGGATCTGGGTATTCATTTGGGAATCCCCTTGATCCATAAGAGACTTTCTGCATCACAATTTCAGCACCTTGTGGATAGAGTAAGAAGGAAACTAGCTGGATGGGTGGCCCCTAATCTGCCCCTTGCTGGTAGGAACACATTGATAAAAACAGTGATTCAGGCCCTTTCAGCTTATACTATGGAAGCTGTGTTGCTTCCCAAGAAGACTATTAAGGAAATTGATCAAGCTTGCTTGAGGTTTCTGTGGGGAGGATCTATGGAGAAAGCCAAAATGTCTCTAACTAACTGGGATAAGGTGAGATGTCCCAAGGAGGAGGGTGGTCTGGGTTTGTGTCAACTTGACAAATTTAATTTAGAAATACTTGGCAAGGCTGGTTGGAGAGCTATGGCAAATGATAATTCGTTATGGGCCACTGTTATGAGCCAGAAGTATAGCAATTGTACTCCCAAATCTCACCATTCCAAGGTTTGGAAACATGTCTTCAAAGCTTTACAAGCTTTCAAGAAAGGTGCCGGCAGAAGTATTTCTAATAGTGAACAAACCCTCATTTGGGTTGATCAGTGGCTAGGGAAGTTTTTCCTATGTGATGTGGCTATTACTCCTATTGAAGATCAAGATTTATTGCTTCCTGTCAAAAGCTAATGGAGTGAAGAAGAAGGTTGGAACTTGAATCTCCTCTCTGTTTTGCTTCCTTCTCCATTTATTGATCTGCTTGCTACTGTCACCATTGATGAGTAAGCTTCTCAGTCAGACAAATCTGTTTGGTTAAGTCATAGCTCTGGTAAATATACTGTCTCCTCTGCTTATAAGAAGATGAGGATGTTAACCCAGTGGCTTTGAAGGGGTGGAAAGAACTTTGGAAAGTTAAATGACTTCAGAGATGGAAGGCCTTTCTTTGGCTTTTGAAACATGACAAATTATGCACTCAATCTCTCAAGGCTAAAAGAGGAATTGTGGGCAATGCAGCTTGTCCTTTTTGTCTTGTTATGGCCGAGACTTCTCTGCACTCAATCAGAGACTGTTCTTGGGACAAGTCAATTTGGAAAAGATAGTCAAACCTGCTTTCTGGGAACAGTTCTTTGAAGTCCCAGTCAGTGACTGGGTGGACAGTAATATTTCTGCTGAAGACAGGGGTGTTTGTGCAATTAAATCTATCTTATTTTTCACCACAGCTGCTACTATTTGGTATTGGCACAATATGAGATTACATGATTTGGATTTCCAGTTACCAAATGATCTCTTAAATGTCATTTTTTGGAAGGCTAAAAGTGTGGAGAAGTTTCAGAATTTGAATCCTCTTCAAATTCCTCAGAAACCAATCTGGGTTGTCTGGCAGAAACCCCCCTCTAACAAGTTGAAGGTAAATGTTGATTGTGCCAATTTGAAGAAGGTTAGTACTATAGGGTTAATGTGCAGAAATGATCAAGGAGATTGGGTGTGGGGCTTTCAGTGTTTCCTTGGTCATGATTCTGTGCTAAATGGGGAAGTTGATAACACTCTATTAGAGTTATATTTCTTGCATATTTTATATCATTTTGTGTGATTCCCGGGTTGAATATGAGTTTTACACTATGAATGTTGAGAAAACGTAGAAAGTTGAGTTTTTAGCACTTTATTGCTAATCCGGGCGTTTTGATGCATATTTCGATTTTTTTTGTCAAATATAATCGCTTGGTATGTTTGTTCATGTTGTCTTGACAGGAAGGGATGCTAAACGATGGCTAGGAGGCATGAAACGAACTTCGGAAGCAAAGCAAACTCAAGAGGAAGCAAGAGAAGCAAAGTCGGAGGAGCCAAAGTGACCAATCTCCACTATTTTGATTGTATCTCGAGTTATACAATGAATTTTGGAGTGAGACCAGTGGCAAATGAAAGTAGACTCAAAGATCTTTCCAACGACAGGTCACGGAGCTAAAACAGAGATTGGACGAGAAATATATGGTCCGTCAAAGATGAAAAAAGGGTGAAAAGGGGACTGTTGGAAAATAAGAACAAAAATCATGTTCACACGAACACTGTTCGCACGAACAGTCGGGTGTTCGTGCAAACAGAGAGGCCAGATGCAATTTTTTGGGGTTTTTTTTGGTTATTTCTTGAAATTTTGAAGGCTCTAACCTATTTCCAACGTATTGGGACGATCCTAAGGGGGTATTCACACATATTTGGAGTCTAGAGAGCTGGAGAAGACGAGAGAACAAGCTTGGAGCAAGGATCATCAATTACATTGAAGATTTTAGCGTTTGATCTTCGTTTCTTCATCTTTTCTTCATCTTTTCTTCATGAACTCTATGATTTCGATCATGTTGAACAATATTATGTCTACCTAAACACTTTAAGCTAGGTGATTGTTGGAAAACTAGGGTTTGTTGGATGATTTTCAGGATTTTGGACTTGATGCATGCTTTTGCCTAAATTCTATGAACGTTCTTGTTAGCTTATCTATTCTTGTACTTATTTATTTATGTTCTTGGCTTGATCACCCGTAGAATATTACTTGTTGATAGGGTTGCACGAAAATGAGCTCATTGAGACGTGTTAAAGAATAGTTTAGGTGATCTTGTAGTTTCTTGAGACCGAGAGGAGATAGAAACTTGATTAATCGTGTGAGGGTAGTTTCGGTTGATTTTGTTAGAACTTAGTGAATTCGGTGGACCGACAGGACCCGGTGAGCGAGCCTAACAAATCAACTAGAGTGTAATTGTAGACGGAGGTGGACCGAGAGGACCCGAAGGCTATTTATTGCACAAATTCACGTGAGATTGAGATAAGATCGTGATGAGTATTACCCGGTATAATTAGAACGTGCGTAGAGTGTTTCAAGCACAACCCGGAAATCGTTAACAAGCCTAGCGACCATCAATGCCCTAGTTCTTCCTTATTAATCGTATTCAATCACAAGTTATCTTCGTTTAAAAGTGAAAATTCCACAAAAATATTTAGCTTAGTTGTTATTTAGTTTAAGTAACTTGTTTGTGGGTGACGAACCTTCAAATCAAACACTTTTTGCTGGTTACTTAGGTATCATAAATTTAATTCTTAATTAGCCAATAATCGTCTATTTCCCTTGGGTTCGATACTCGGAGTCGTAAAATACTCCACTTACTACTTGACCGTATACTTGCGTTTAAGCTCGTTAAGAATTCGCGTCAAGTTTTTGGCGCCGTTGCCGGGGAATTAAACGGTTTATTAGTTTAGTTAAAAATTAATTTAGGGTATTGCTTTTGATTTTTTTTGTTACTATCTGGTTACCTCACGGGTGTGCTAGTGTTGTTTTTTCAGGTAGCTATGGCGGAAGGTCAAGGGCAGATTAGCCTCACCACAGAGCAGCTACAAGCTTTGGTGGCTGAAGCTGTAGAGAAAGCATTGGCAGCAACATCTATACCGCGCCCGACCTCAATGCCATATAATCGATCAGGGAAAGCAATAATTCAGGCATTTGAGGCGGATCTTAAAGGAAGGGAGCCAGCAATTGTGGTGCCACCAATTCAGGCACAAACCTTTTGTCTGAAGCTGCGCACAATTCAATTTGCTCAGGATCAGTGCACTTTTGCTGGGACAGACGAGGAAGACCCACATGCATTCATTGGGAGATTTCAGAGCCACTGTGGGCTAATCCGATATAGTGGGGTCACATCTGAAGCGCTCAAACTGATGCTCTTTCCTCATTGTCTCAAGGGAACTGCTACGGATTGGCTGGACTCTATGCCATCATGTTCAATAAAATCGTGGGAAGAGTGTGTCACACTGTTCATGAGTAAGTTTTATCCTATCTCACGTGTGATTCAGCTTCAGAATGAGATCTGGATGTTCAGGCAAATGCAGGATGAATCACTTGTCAAATCATGGGAGCGCTTCAATAATTTGCTATGTAAATGTCCCAACCATGGTATTGACAAGCGACTGTTAATCCAGGTCTTCTATGATTCACTTGGACAGTCCAATAGAGACAAGATTGATATAGAAGCTGGGGGAAACTTCTTATTTAACTGTGATCATGAAGGGGCATATGCATTGATGAGATGCTTGGTTCAGCAAGAAGAGAGAATGGATTACCAGTACAGGCACATGGAACTGGTAAGAGATGAAAAGATGGCTTATAACACTGTTCAAGTGAATGCAATGGAGGTAGTGCATGATATAAATGGTCCAGAGATGCATCAGCAGCAGCCAGTACCACCTTCAGAGTTGACCGTGATGACAGGGATAATAAAGACGATGGCTCAGCACATGACAGAAATGTCTACACAGGTCAGCTCTGTAGCAATTGCACTTCAAGTGGCTCAAGCAGAAATTAAATATCTAAAGGAACAACTTGAACAAAGAGCACTGGGTAGCATTGTTGACACATCAGAGGGACAGGCTCAAGCCATCACCACTCGAAGTGGTATTGCACTTACAGATCCTCCATATCCGAGTCATGCCAGAGCGGAAGCCTCAAAGGCGAAGGAACATGAAGTCTTTGATTCTGAGAAGACACCTATCATGATCCCCAAATTAAAGGGCATGATTCACCAGGATGCAAAGAAATCTACTGAGGTACCACTTCTATCTTCTCCTTATTCTTCAGAACTACCATTTCCATTACGTACTACGAAGAAGAAGGACGATTCTGAGGAATACAAGCGCTTTTTGAACGTATTTTCTAAATTGCATATTAATATCTCATTGATTGAGGCACTTCAAAAGATGCCTACGTATGCTCGATTTATTAAAGATGCAGTTCTTGGAAAGAAAGGGGTGGATGAATTTTAGAGAGTAAACTTAAATGAACAGGTTAGTTCATGTGTTTTGCATGGGTTACCTAGGAAAAAGAAGGATCCAGGTAGCTTTGTCATTGAGGCTACATTGGGTGATTCCTACACTGGAAGAGCTCTCTGTGATCTGGGAGCGAGCGTGAATTTGATGTCGTTGTCGGTATTCAAAAATTTAGGTGTGGGGGAGCCCCCGAAAACCTGAATAACTCTCCAATTTGCAGATAAATCGTCCAAGAGAGCATGTGGGATGATAAAAGATGTGCTTGTGAGAGTTGGGAGCCTGATAATTCCAGCTGACTTCGTAATACTAGACATGCCAGCGGGTGATGTGCCTATAATTCCAGGTAGGCCGTTCTTGGCGACTGGTCGTACTCTCATTGATGTAGAGAATGGAGAACTGATTATGAGGGTACATGATGACATGGAGACTTTTCGGGTCTTTAAGCCGTCACCCCAGTGTTCATGGGAGTATCAGCCAGGGGTGCCATTTGCTGTACAAGTGAAGCGCCAAATCCCAGAGTTATCGCAAGGGGATCCACCTGATTATAGGGATAGGAACAAGCCATCAGCGGTGCGCGCACATGAAGCAGTACTTCAGATTCAGCATAGAAAAGCTAAGATGGAAGCGGCACAATGTGCCAGACCACCCTCGTGAGGTGGCAGAGGTAACTGGGTCGGGCTGTCGACCTTAAATTACAAGCGCTTCTTGGGAGGCAACCCAATGTAGAGTAGGATGTTATTTACTTTATTTTTGTTTAGTTCTCCATAACTGATTTTGAGAGGTGAGAGAGAGGGACTGATGAGTTGTCTAGTTTTGCAGGTAATGTTAGCGAAGAATCTACCCCAGTGTGCCATGACACATTTGACCCACATGGGGACTCTAGAGGGAGTTGGGAATTTTTCGTGCATTTTTGCAGGATGGAGCAATCTACCCCGGTGTGCTAGGCACACACGACCTTAGGCGAGATACATTGTATCATGATGTAGCTTGGGGATTGCTCAGATGATTTTCATCAGCAGAAAATTTTCTACGGTCCACAAGACCCCTTATTGTTGCAGCCTCCCGGACACGGTGCCCATGTAGTTCCGAGCACCTCAGGTATCTCTTCCTCTCTCGACGTCTAATTTGAGCAGTAATTGAGTAGATCCACCGCCTACACATTTAAGCGATGAGTCCTCTTATTATATCTCTGAATTCGTTGAGGACAACGAAACGCTTAAGTGTGGGGGTGAGTTGTTCGTGTATAATTTTTCTAGCCATGTCTGTTTTGCATCACCAGTTACATGTAGCTTGTGTAGTATTGTGAGTCAGTGTCGTTCTAATATATTGTTGTATTGTGTTAGGTTTATTTTCTTGCATTGCTAGCACTTTTACATTATTGAGTCACCTTATCCAATGTTATGTGATTAGTAGAGTTGGCTATTGAATATAGAGTTTAGGAAAATATGAAAATATTGAAAATATTGAAAATATTGGAAAAAATATAAGAAAAGTAAAAACCAGAAAAATTTAAAATTTTGAGAATAAGGGCAATTGATGAAGCTAGAAACCGAAGTGAGTTCAATGAAAGAGTCTCTGAGAATAGGAAGTGCCGTAGTAGGGATGTCTTTAATTCTTAGTATCTTGCGCACCTGTTTCACGAAAGGATGTCCCGGTTATTCAGGGAAAAGTGGAAAGAAGACGAGGGCATACCTTTAGTTCCTTTATTGTGCTAGGAGGATTTAATCCTAAGGAGTTGAATAGTCTGTTTTCGAGTGGAAACTTGTGGCCTCTTGTAAATCTGGGGTGGACCTTCGTGTTGAGTCGGTTCCATGTGGTACGGTTGCCTCGGCCTAAGTGAAGTCGGGGGGCGTACACCACCATCCCTTAAGACGGTTTCAAGAGCTAACCGAAAAAGCCCACACTTAGTTGCTCTAAATGCACGGTTGAAAAAATTAGAAGAGAGTGAAAAACTAAAATGAATCAAAATCTTCTCTTGGATTAGATACGGTGAACAACCTAATGTGCCTCCGTTCGCGCGGGGAATTTGGATTCAATCCAATTAGAGCGGGTAGGGAAAATTAAAGTCAAGCCGTATTACACAGAGTTGTGTCTCCCGTCACTGGGACAATTTTCATTGAAATACAATAACGGCTAAGAGGGTTTGAAAACCTCATATGACTTGGCGACGAAAGACTATCTTAGTACTTAAGATGCCTAGACCCTCTGAGCTAAAGGACGTACCCAAGTCTTGGATTGTTTATGGTGGATGTTTGGGGACCCCTTACTGAACTTGTGCGTATGATCATCTCATCTAAATTTCTTGCTAATTGTTGTGAAATTTCGAAAAGACTTGTGAGAGCTTGATGATTTTGGTTAGTGATAGCGAGATTGCCCAATCTCTAAAGAAAAGCAAACTCAAGAGGAACCAAGAGAAGCAAAGTCAGAGGTAGTGTGGGGGAATTTGATAACTCTCTATTAGAGTTATATTTATTTCATATTTTATATTGTTTTGTGTGATTCGCGGGTTGAAATATGAGTTTTACACTATGAATGTTGAGAAAACGTAGAAAGTTGAGTTTTTAGCACTTTATTGTTAATCCGGGTGTTTCGATGCATATTTCGATGTTATTTGTCGAATATGATCGCTTGGTATGGTTTTTCATGTTGTCTTGACAGGAAAGGATGCTAAACGATGCTAGGAGGCATGAAACGAACTTCGGAAGCAAAGCAAACTCAAGAGGAACCAAGAGAAGCAAAGTCAGAGGAGCAAAAGTGACCAATCTCCACTATTTTGATTGTATCTCGAGTTCTAAAATGAATTTTGGAGTGAGACAAGTGGCAAATGAAAGTAGACTCAAATCGCTTTCCAACGAGAGGTCACGGAGCTAAAACGGAGATCTGACGAGAAAGATATGGTCCGTCAAAGATGGAAAAAAGGGTGAAAAAGGGACTGCTGGAAAATAAGAACAAAAATCCTGTTCACACGAACACTGTTCGCACGAACAGTCGGGTGTTCGTGCGAACAGAGAGGCCAGATGCAATTTTTTTGGGTTTTTTGGTGACATCTTGAAAGTTTGAAGGCTCTAACCTATTTCCAACGTATTGGGACGATCCTAAGGAGGTATTCACACATATTTGGAGTCTAGAGAGCTGGAGAAGACGAGAGAACAAACTTGGAGCAAGGATCATCAATTACATTGAAGATTTTAGCGTTTGATCTTCGTTTCTTCATCTTTTCTTCATGAAATCTATGATTTCGATCACGTTGAACAATATTATGTCTAGCTAAACACTTTAAGCTAGGTGATTGATGGAAAACTAGGGTTTTGTTGGATGATTTTCAGGATTCTGGACTTGATGCATGCTTTTGCTTAAATTCTATGAACGTTCTTGTTTGCTTATCTATTCTTGTACTTATTTATTAATGTTCTTGGCTTGATCACCCGTAGAGTATTACTTGTTGATAGGGTTGCACGAAAGTGAGCTCATTGAGACGTGTTAAAGACTAGTTTAGGTGATCTTGTAGTTTCTTGAGACTGAGAGGAGATAGAAACTGGATTAATCGTGTGAGGGTAGTTTCGGTTGATTTTGTTAGAACTTAGTGAATTCGGTGGACCGACAGGACCCGGTGAGCGAGCCTAACAAATCAACTAGAGTGTAATTGTAGACGGAGGTGGACCGAGAGGTTTCGAAGGCTATTTATTGCACAAATTCACGTGAGATTGAGAGAAGATCGTGATGAGTATTACCCGGTATAATTAGAACGTGCGTAGAGTGTTTCAAGCACAACCCGTAAATCGTTAACAACCCTAGGGACCATCAATGGCCTAGTTCTTCCTTATTAATCGTATTCAATCACAAGTTATCTTCGTTTAAAAGTGAAAACTCCACAAAAATATTTAGCTTAGTTGTTATTTAGTTTAAGTAACTTGTTTGTGGGTGACGAACCTTCAAATCAAACACTTTTTACCGGTTACTTAGGTATCATAAATTTAATTCTTAATTAGCTAATAATCGTCTATTTCCCTTGGGTTCGATACTCGGAGTTGTAAAATACTCCACTTACTACTTGACGTATACTTACGTTTAAGCGCGTTAAGAATTCGCGTCAGAAGTGTGGGCTATTTTTGAAGGCTTAAAGATTGCTGCTTCTAAGAAACTCAGTGACTTCAACTTAGAGACTGATTCAGTTGATGCTTGGAAAGTTGTGATGGAAGGCTCTCCAAATTCTCTTTTCTTGAGTCTCATTCAACAAATTCAAATGTTGCTGGTGCAAACTGCTAGTGTGCTGCAAGTGGTTTGGAGGGAAGCTAATCAAGTGGCTGATATGTTGGCAAGAAACTGTTCTAGTAGCAAAAGTGATAGTTCAATTTTGATTTCAGCACCAGTTGAGTGCTTAGAGTTGTTAAGGTTAGATAGCTCTGGTATTAGTAAGGTTAGAATGTGTTTGTAAGCTCTGAGCTGTGTATTTTACCAAAAAAAAAAGATTACTACTATTACTCGTAGCAACAAAATGTCATACAAATTTTGCGGAAATTATTTAGTATCATATGTAAGCCAGTTGTTCCACATTAGGATGGTAGATAAGATGTCCACGGTTAATAACTAACATTTCTTTCTTCATGCTATCCGCATCTGGTAGCGTGAGTCCAAATCTTGTGTAATATTGTTTTATAATGCTATGAGCCTGTGACACTTTTGACGGGTGCAATTTTCTTTTCCAAATTAATTGACAATATATGACAAAATCGTCTCCGCATTGAAAGAAGAACTCTTGGCGGACTGGGGGCTTTCCGGTGATGGAAGCCTTGACCCTGGTCAGCAGTCAACAACTTCGTTGACTGACTAACTTTTCTTCGATCTCTTTTATATTGATTTTTATTGGTTGTTGACGAAATGAGGGGACAGTATTAGTGGACATTTCACACTGCAACTGCTTTCTATTTGGTTGTTGAGGTGAAAACATGACATAAGCAATTTGAGAAGATATGTTGATGTGGGGAGAGTTTGCTGGACCTTTTGGTGTAATCTGCTCAACAGGCCCTTCTAGCTGTGACACCATTTCACCATAAATTTATTAAACCAATTTTTTCGCAATTATTCTCCACCCACCATTTTTTGTCAAGTCAATAATTGCCCCAAATTAAGAGCTTCGGCAATTCTAATCCCCTCCCTGCGTCTAGTCTAGCCCCGTCCTCATTGCCTCTAGTCCCTTCGACTTGCTCCCTCCGTCCCGATGTTTTGGTCACATATTCTATTTTTAGTAGTTTTATAAAGATTTATCACTTTTTTATTATTCAAAATATTGTAGTTGTTAATTTTGTTCTTAGAAAAGTAGGATATCATCAAGAAGTTAAAACAACGTAGGGGTCTTCAAGTAAATAATATGATAAAAAGTTATTGGGAGTGTAATAATTGCATGTCCCTTAAAAAATGAAATCTCCGAAGGGCTAAGGCTCTGTTCCGTACTTAGTAAAATGTTTTACGAGGGAAAATATTCTACGCGTAAAATATACTGTGTTGAAAATAACGTGTTTGTTGACACTTGCCAAAACAGTGGGTCGTGACGACAGTGTCAGTGATGGGTCGTGAAGGAGGTAGGTGGTAGTGGTGGTTATTGGTGTTGGAGGTGTTAGTATGAGTTATTGTTGTGCTCCTTCACTCTTCAGAAAATGACTTACGGATTTGAAATGTGTATACCATTTTACATCATTTGAGGGAAACATATAGTAAAATAATACCTCCAACCAAACAGCAATATCCAAAACAAAGGAAAACATTTTACAGGAATTATATCAGGATCTCCAGTTCACAATTAGTAGGACCCGCATTATTCAAAAGAATTCTTTATTATAATTTTAAAAGATAAACCAATGACAAGTGTTTAAAGAGTACAATTATTTGAAGAAAAAGAATTGCTAAAGTGGATTTTCAAATGACAAAAACAGACGCAGAAAAATTTAATCAGTACAAAACTGAGCAAGTCTATTCCACAATATGTAAAGCAAGAGTTTTGTCAAACAAGAATTTGATAAATTTCCACCAAGAGTAAAACTTGCATGAAAGAGGAAATTATCCTTAAATAATCTCGAGTATAAGAAGTCTTTAACCAAGTGCCAAACTTTTAACCCTTTAATTTGTTTGAGCCATCACTCCACTAGCCGCAACAGGTGCGATGTATACAGAGAGGTCACAATGCAATAATTAATAAATAGGGGTGCTTCTCACTCTGAATGGAACCTATGAATCACTCAATAAGCCTATTTCACAATGCTACCACGTGAATGGAACCTATGAATCACAAATTTCAATTCTCCCCTGATGTTAGTAGGTAGCCTTTCCCTACCCCGCCCAAATTATACAAAGACACCTTAAGTGTCGACACTTATATACAGTTGTGACTTACACATTCATAGGTAGTACACATAGTTTCCACAATAAATAATCCCGGATCGTATTATAGCAGTATATGCTAGGCACTATGGGGGTCGGTCATGTAATCTTGTTTGAATTAGTACCCAAGGGAAATCAATCAACGTGTATCCCCGGACATAACCTCCACACACATCCTCTGTACATCGTGCTAATTCTTTTATACAAATTAATCAATATATTCATCATTTCACGATAGTAACCATTGATTAAAACATCCATCATGTAACGACATATTTTCCAAGATGATTAAAAAGAGATTTTAAAACTTCATGATTCACAAATATTTGTTCCAAATTCAAGAGCTATAAAAGTTTATGGCTTTCGGAAATAACACATGCCAAATCATATTTCGACCGTTGAACGTATTGTGCATATAAACTTCCCGAAAAGAGAGAGTGTAATAGCGCACACAGCACGAACGTCCTAGTAGTCGTAATACGTGTCTTCCACAAGCTCTCTGCCTACGAACTTGGATTCAAAAACAGATGAAGCTTATAGCAACGATGAAGGCGGCGGTAATGGATGACCTTATGTCGCCGCTGCTAGCTTTTGGTCGAGCAAAAAGGGCACCGAGAGAGAGAGAGAGTCATGAAGGAGGTAGAGGGGCAGCTGGCGTTGGCCTGGGCTCGGCTCCTCGTTGGCCTCGTTGGCGTGCCTGCTTCGGTAGTGAGGAAAGAGCGAGAGAGAATTGAGAGAGTGAGATAGGATTGTTGAGAGTGAGTGAAGAATGAGGAAGATGAGGGAGGGAATTTATAGGTAACGGGTGAGAGGAGATTATGGATGGGTTTGAGAAGAAATGAAAATGTTTTTGAAAATAATTGTATTTTTCCATATTGGTTCCTGATTGGAGGGAATTAATTGAGAGAATTGTTTCAATTGATTTGAAAAAATTAAAGTGGATTGGAAATAAAATGGAGAAGAAGGAAAGATGATTATGTTGTTTCATTTTTGTGTGCATTTAACAATGGTGATTCGTTGCGGAATTAATTGCGCACTACTAGAAAAACAGCTGGATACGGCGGTTTAAAACCGCCTTAAATATGACCAAAACCGCCTTAAAGATTGTTACGGCGGTTTTTGTGGCGGTTTTTACAGTGTCGCAAAGAACGCCGTGGTTTAGTTAATAAGGGCGGAATAAACCGACGCGTATTTTATTTCGGCGGTTTTTGAAAACGGCCTAAAACCGCCTTACAAATATATTATTTATATAATAATTGTTTTTTTGTTAATTTTTTCCAGTTAATTTTTTATTTGATTGGTTTTGTCATTATTTCAAATCTTGCATTTATTACTTTTTCAGTCCAGATTCGTATCAATCCAAATCTTCAAACTGACTTCTCTCAAAAAAATCTTCAAACTGAAAGATCCAATATTCTTCTAATTCTTGAATTCATCAGCAGCCCCAACATTGAATATAATCAACACAAAAAGATCCAATATTCTTCTATTTCTTCTAGAAATAAAGTTGAATGAAAAAAAACACTTGAAAAACTATTAAGCGAAGACTAGATCAGATCAACGAGGGTAGGGGGATCTGATCGAGGAAGCACAAAGATGAGAGAGAAAGAGAGATCGATTTTCTGCCGTATTGGGTCGCCGGAAAAGTGAAGTGGCAACGGTGGAGGAGCTTCTGACTTTGATTTCTCTTCCTTGTCCGATCGAATTCGTGAACAGAGAGGGAGCAGAAACCTACTCTATCGTGAGACAGAGATAGACAAGAGGGAGGAGAGACCTACTCTTTCTCCTTCTTACTTTCCTTTGCCGTGTTGGGTCGACGGACAGTGAAGTGTTTGTTGGGAGGAGATGAGGAAAAACACAGAGAGAGAGGGAGAGAGAACGAGGAAGAGGCAGATGAAGAATGAGAGGAAGAGAGAGGCGTGGGAGTTATAAATTTAGGGTTGGCAATTGACGGATGAGATTTAATCAAATGAGCGGTCCAGATTAAACCTATACATATGTTTTATCTCTTTATCTAAACGAATTATTGAAAAAAAATGAATAAACAAATAAAAAATTAGTTTAAGGCGGTTGTTGAGGTGCACCGTGTAATTTCACGGCGAAAAGTAAAGACTCCGCCGTTTAGTTAACAGCGCTAATGTAGTAACCGCCGTAACATTAGGGCGGTTGTTTAATTTACGCCGTAAATGGACTCAATTATACGGCGGTTATCAGTAACCGCCGTTAATTACAAAATATACGTTGCTGCCAATAAAACCGCCGTGCCTGAGCTCAGTAAACGGCGGTTTTTTTATCCGCCGTATTCTAAACTGCCGTAACAAGCAATGTTTCTAGTAGTGGCGGAATTAATTCCAATTAACTGGGATCAATTGAAGAATGAGTGTCGAGCTTTGAATTTCGGTAATTGAGTATTGATTCCCGTTGGTGTATTTTTGGTAGAGAAAGAGAGAGAGAGAGAGAGAAAGATTTCTTGTGATTGGAGCACGAAAATAGGTGACTAGGAAGGAATCTTTTGTTGGATGTTTTTTGGTGCATTAGGTGTACAAAATTGATGATGACTGAGATTTTTTTGTTAGGTTAAGAGCACAAAAGATGTTGGATTTAGAAAAGCAAATTGGTAGAAGATGGTATTTAGATAGACTAACTAGCGAGTTAAAAATAATATTATATAAAAAGAGTATTAACTAATTAAAATAGAGGATGAATAAAACACGATTATATAGGAAGATATATTTAAATGAAGTAGAAAAAGAGATTTAATTAAAGAAAAATTTACATTGAAATAAAAAAGATGGTAAAGAAATAAAAGTTCAAAATTTAATTAGTGTAAATTGAAATTTTAAATATACTTAGAATAAAATGGAAAATTGGACTATGACCGCTTTATTAAATTATAATTACCAGAATAACCAATATAAATAATGAAATAACTAAAATAACCCCTCCAAAATTAGGGGTATTACAAAGTGTCTATCAATCCGCATCGACCCGCAGCCCGTACGATCAGTGACGGATTGGATACAAACCGATCTGTGAAGGATGAGACTGGGATTGAGAAAAATACATTTGTCAAGTGCGATCCGATCCGTCAACCCGTTTATACTTATTATTATGTTATTTTTACTACTTTCATCAATATAATTTATTCAAATGTTAACTTCAACCACGTAATGTGATTACATATCATTGTTGCGTGAAATAAATTTAATTTTGATGATATAGAGAGGAAGATATTTAGTAAATTAAATAAAAATACTAAATGATATTATATACTAATTTTTAATATGATAGTTGAACATATTCGTAAACATTTTGACTTATTTGCTATCCGCGTATTAATCATATCCAATCTCCGAAACTGTGGATTCGATCAGATTAGGTCCGATCTTTGAACCGTGGATCAGACTTAACTAAACCTCAATCCAAACCAATGACTGATTTGATCCGTGTGCACCCCTAAGCCAAACATAATGAACGTACTATACTAACATATTAATAAATTCAAGGTACATTTGGTTATTTTAGATTAGTAGCATTAGTTGAGATTAGACAAAATATAATCTATGTATTAGTTAATACTGTGTTCGGTTGTTCTGGATTATTTTTAATATCAATACTTAATAATGAAAAAATTATGTTCAATACCTCAAATTAGTCCCCCTCTTACACGTGGATATGATTTTTATTGGACTATTTGAACATTAGCACTGAATTAATATTGTACGAAACTAAATACATTATTGATTATGTTTAAATTAATCTAATCCAATTCAATTCGGAAAATCTAATCTAGTCAAATCTGACTAATTCGAAGAGCCAAACGTGCCATCAGATTATTTTTCCGTAGGGAATGCGTACTGGATTATTTCGTTCTTTTCATTTGCGTGTTCATACCAACGAACGGATTTAATTTAGATATTGGTTTCTTGCAAATACTATATAGTTTCCACATGTCATATAAACTACTTAACTTCAACAACCATATGTCTTTCTCTATTACGATTGCCAACATTTCCTTTTTTTATATAAAAGTCAATTTGTCATGTTTCCATCTCAAAAAAATAAAAAATAAAAATGTCATGTTCCCATTTATTAATTGAGGGCCGCTATGCTTCACCCTTTTTTCATCACCCTTCAAATTCATCTCCTACATGTCAAGATATGATTGTAGTAATTATTTATTTTAAGACATTTCTATAATCACATCACCAATAAAAAACATTCACATAAGGGGTGAACTTGTAGGGTGAAGAAAAAAGAGCGATGTTTAGCATTTCCCTTATTAATTATTATCCATACATGCACAAATACTTAACGATACGTGAAGGACTGCTGGTTGCTAGACGAATGGGTGTTGCGAAGATCAATATTGAAACAGACCTTCAAACAATAGGCCTAGTGTTGCGAGATCAGACGTAGGCCTAGTGTTGCAAGATTGCCGGTAATCATATCAATGTTCGAGGAAGCTACGGTCCGGTGGTGCCCGAGGAAGTCAAACACACTTGATCATCAAATTGCCTCAATAGGGTATACAGTACCTAATGTGAAGATTTGGGTGGAATGTCTCCCCTGGGAATTGTAGACAATGATGTATCCCAGATTGATAATGTTCCTTTGTGAGTAATAATATCAATTTTCAAAAATAAATAAATATATATTGTATACTTTTTAATATTATAATATTTCATATCTTTAACTAAATTAATTTGTCAAAATGACTCATAAAGTCAACTGAGAAGAAGAGGCGAAACGAAACAAGTATGACGTTCATGGGATTAAAACATTTTCGAACATCACCGTATGATCGTGCAGATGCCAGGAGTGTCACCCTGTTAGACTCCTTGCCTTTTGTTTTGGCTACTTTGGTTCCCGATGTCTTATCTTCACTGCTCTTCTTTTGAACCCCCATGGACAATATCTAATTGGTTGTGTGTATCTATCTGCTACTCAATTTAGTTTGCTAAGTTTCTTTGTGTTTTTTGCTAGGCAAGAGCTTTTCTTGTACAACTCTCTTTTGGCAATGTAATGTAAATAATAGTTTTTTAAAGAAAATATTATAACCTTCTTTTTGTTTTGCGCTTGAACTCGTAATTGCATATTATCAGATTCTTTTAGTTTTGCACTTGAATTTTACTCACGAACACATCAAATCAATGTGATGGAGGAGATGGAGGATATAGTTTAGCTTTTGGGCTTAACAGTAGTCTCTTTGAGGGCGCTTCTCTAATACTTATGAGGGGCACAATTAAAAATAAAAGCTGAACTAATGGAAGTATTTGTAGTTAGTAGAAATTTTGAGGGGGGCAAGTGACCCTTAGCGCCCCATTGTCTCCGCGCCAGTGCAATCGCAGCTTTCGAGTTTGCACTGAGTAAACTTCAGTTCTAGCGCTATTCTAGTGCTAGTCTGCGACCAGAGATCTAATTACTGGTTTCGTCACAGTTGTGAGAACCTAACTACTCCAGTGCCATTAGTCCGAAAAAATTTGAACTGGCAGTCTCGCAGTTGAGAAAGCTAGTTAGCTCAGAACTCAACTGAGCAACCACACCACCAAGGGTTGAGAGCTTGAGTTGTTTCGTGGGAACAACTTTCACTTTTGTATCGTTGAGAGCTTGTGTTGTTTCTCTTTTTCAAGTCTTTTGCTCAGTAGTTGCACAACAATTCGGCAAAAGTCTTCCTTTTTAATAAGACCACATTGGTAAGGTAGAACACTTATTTTTCATATACTATAAATACTCCACAACCTCATTTCTAACAAATCACTCCAACACACAATCACCACCACTTCCACCACCATCACCACCACCACAATCAAATGGAATCACCGCCGGCTTGGGCTATTTACGTCGCTGCATGGCTAGCCACGCTAGCTCTCTTCTTCCTCTCCAACCACCTCCGCCGCCCCAAGCTCCACCTCCCACCCGGCCCCAAACCATGGCCCATCATCGGCAACCTCAACCTCATTGGCACCCTCCCCCACCACTCCATCCACCACCTCTCCCTCAAATACGGTCCCCTCATGCACCTCCGCCTCGGCTCCGCCCCTTTCGTCGTCGGCTCCTCCGCCGACATGGCCAAAGTCTTCCTCAAATCCATGGACGTCACCTTCGCCGGCCGACCGAGAACCGCCGCCGGAAAATACACCACCTACAACTACTCCGATATCACCTGGTCCCCCTACGGCCCCTACTGGCGCCAAGCGCGACGTATGTGCTTGATGGAGCTATTCAGCTCGTAACGGATCGGGTCGTACGAGTACATCCGGGTCGAAGAAACGAAGTCCCTGATAAAGCAACTATACGGGTCGTCGGGTGACCCGATCCACTCAAGGACCACTTGTCTACGCTGAGCTTGAACGTGATCAGTCGCATGGTTCTGGGTAAGCGGTATCTGGATGAGTCCGAGAACCCGGTTGTTTCGCCCGAGGATTTCAAGAAGATGCTGGACGAGCTCTTTTTGTTGAGCGGAGTCATCAATATTGGAGACCTGATTCCATGGGTCGGGTTCATGGATCTTCAAGGGTATGTGAAGAGGATGAAGGTTGTTGCCAAAAAATTCGACCGGTTTCTGGAGTACGTGATCGACGAACACGTCGACAACGCAAAGAGGAGGAGAGAGAAAGACGGGGAGGAGGTGGCGGCGGCCACTAAGGATTTGGTGGATGTGCTGCTGGAGTTGGCCGATGACCCGAATCTTGAAGTCAAGCTCGAACGACAAGGGGTCAAAGCTTTCACCCAGGTATTAACATGCCATTGTCACCATAGTCTCAGAGTCTGTTTAGTACTATCCGTTTAAAAACAGACAAAACAGTTAAAATATAAGCTGAAAAAATATATTTAAAAATAAACTTATAAAATATTTGATATGTACTTTTTTTTGAAGTATATTTGATATGTACTTAAAAGTACTGTCTAAAATCAAAAATACATTTGACAACACTATAATTTTCAATGTTATTAACATTATATTTTACATCTAAAACATCATATAATTGTTATTTTATGCATTTATCATGAATGTGTTCAACCACATTAAGAGAAGAAAAAAAAAACACCTTAAATGGTGTTTCCGAAAACTCTAATTTTTCATATGTTTTTGTTTTTAAACACTACACTGTTTTCCTCCCCTTAACATGTTCTAAAGGAAAACACTGTTTTTGAAACAATTTTGTTTAAAAAGGGTAACAGGTCTTCCAAACATGCACTTAGACTACCAAAATTTAGTCATATTTTGTGTATTTTGGGTTGAATTGATTAGAAGGTCTAAAAAGGCTAAACTTATGATTGATATGCTTTGATTTGTGTGGCAGGATCTACTTGCTGGAGGGACAGAGAGTTCTGCAGTGACCGTTGAATGGGCAATTTCTGAGCTCCTGAAGAAACCAGAGATCTTTCATAAAGCGACCGAGGAGCTTGACCGAGTCAGAGGGAGAGATGGGTGGAAGAGAAGGACATACCAAATTTACCTTACATTGACTGCATCGTAAAGGAAACAATGAGATTGCACCCCGTGGCACCACTGTTGGTCCCGCGAGCCTCCCGTGAGGGCTGCAAAGTGGACGGATACGACATTGCTAAAGGAACTCAGGTGCTCGTAAACATTTGGGCAATAGGGCGGGACCCTAAATTGTGGGACAAACCAGAGGAGTTTTGTCCCGAGAGGTTTATTGGGAAGGACATCGACATCAAAGGGCAATCTTTCGAGTTGTTGCCCTTTGGGTCGGGGCGTCGGATGTGCCCGGGTTATAGTTTGGGGTTGAAGGTGATCCAGTCGAGTTTGGCTACTCTGTTGCATGGATTTACCTGGAAGTTGCCTGGAGATATGAAGCCAGAAGATTTGAACATGGAAGAGTTTTATGGGTTGTCCTTGCCTAAGAAGATCCCACTTGTTACTGTGGGTGAGCCTAGGCTTCCACTTCATGTTTATGCTCTTTGAAATTATTGTGGAGGTTGTTGTTTGATGACACTCAATGTATAAATAATGTTTTAAGTTTGTGTCGGTTGACCCCATGCGTCGAGTCATAATTAACAAGGAAATGTCGCCTAGACGTTATAAAATAATCAATCTGTTGTCATGTCATTCAGTTGAACTTTTAGTTAGTTACTCCATTTTTGTCCGGATATGTTTGTTTGTTTTATTTTAGAAACCAACTTGCATTCGCTGAGAAAAAAGACTAAGAAACTATTAGTGGACAAAGGCCTATTCTCAGTCAGTGGGCTCACATAAGCCCAGCCCATTAGTGTTTATGTATTTCCTATGCTATAAAGCTCAATGTTTTTTTATCAAGCCCATTTCTATAAGGGCTGGAACCCTAATCAGTACTTGTTATTTGTTTCCTATCGTTGGATCCCCTGATCCGTACATCCAGCCGTTGGTGGCCTTATGTATTTAACCTTCTTCTCACAAGAGATCAATATATTGTAGATATTTCATTCTCTCTCCCTATCTCGTCTTCTCTCTGTGAACCCTAGGGTTCTTTCATGGTATCAGAGCCAAATGGCTCTCGCCGCCGCATCTCCGGCCTCTCCACCACTGTATCTTCTCTCCAATTCAAACTTGACTCCACATATTTTGTCATATGCAAACACCAAATCACTGCTATTTTTCGAACCCACTCTCTCTTTGGCTACCTCGACGGTTCCATATCATGTCCCGACGAGTTCTTGCCGTTGGTGACCGGCGACACCACTCCGGTACCCAGTCCGGCCTTCACCGCCTGGATTCTTCAAGATCAGGCGGTTCTATCCATTCTCTATACGCCTCTTTCTCAAGAATCGTTAACCCTGGTTATTGGATCTAGCACTTCTCGCGAGGTTTGGCTTGCTCTTGAGAGACAAAACGCCTCTCTCACTAGATCTCACATACTACAGTTGAAATCGGATTTTCAATCTCTCAAGAAGGGCACATCCTCCATTGATCTATACATGCAACGCCTCAAGACCATAAGGGACAAGCTCGCCGTCTCCTCAGTTCTTGTTGACGACGAAGATATGCTTCTCTATACACTTTTCGGCCTACCGGTTGAGTACAATGCCTTCCGGTCTTCTCTCCGTACCAGATCCGGACCTCTATCCTTTAAAGAACTGCATGTGCTTCTCCGATCGGAAGAACAGATGCTTGAATCTCAGTCTCCGGTGTCTGATCTGCCAACTCCGACTGCCTTTTACCACTCTCGTGGTTGTCGGGGAGGCCGCCACTCGCCGGCCAATCATTCTAATGGTCGTTTTGGTTCTCGTGGTGGTGGCCGATCCGACTTCCGTGGCAGGTCGTTCGGGTTATGGTTCAGGCTACCATCAGGGTTCTGGATCTGGTTCGGGGAACCCGATATGGCTCCGTGTATGGATCTGGTTACGGGTTCGGTAACGGATCAGGTTACGGGTCCGGGCCCGGATCTGGTTCGGGTCGCGGGTTCTCTGGTTCGAGTCGCGGATTCTCTGGTTCGGGTCGCTCCGGTTCAAGGGGGCGGTTCTATGGTTCGGGTCGAGGTGGCTCCGCTCATGTTACATGGCAGATTTGTGGGTATGACTTCCATTCTGCCCTAGACTGTTACAACCGTATGGATTACGCATACCAAGGGAAGCTTCCACCTGAGCAGCTTTCAGCAATGGCTGCCTCCACCTCTGCTCATTTACCTCCTGTCTTTGATCTTTGGCTCACTGATACCAGTGCGTCCAACCATATGACCGCTGACGTCAACAGCTTATCCCTAGCAGAACCATACACTGGAAAGGATTGTGTCACCGTCGGTAACGGATCTTTCTTCCTATACAACATAATGGTACTGCCTATCTTACTACTTCAAATTGCTCTTTTTCTCTTTCTAATACATTGCACGTACCACACTTATCTGCCAATTAGCTCTCTGTTCACAAATTTTTCACTGATCACAATACACGATTTGTCTTTGACAAAGACCTGTTTTATATTCAGGACAAAGTTACGGGCAAAACCCTTTTTCATGGACCCAGTAAAAATGGCTTATACCCCCTCTCTTCTATATCTCTTCAACATGGTCATCAAGCTTATTTGGGTCAACATGTTCAGTCTCAGTTGTGGCACTCTCGTCTCGGCCATCCTTCAGACTCTATTTTATCTAAATGTCTTACTTGTTTAAAACAATCTGTTAATTCTGTTGGTTCTCTTTGCGAAGCTTGTCTAGCTGGAAAAATGTCTAGATTACCATACGAATCATCTACTACAACTGTTACTGTTCCTCTACATTTACTTCACAGTGACGTTTGGGGGCCAGCCTCTACTGTCTCCTACAATGGTTTTAAGTATTACGTGTTATTTATAGATGACTTCTCTCGTTTTACTTGGTTGTTTCCTTTAAAAGCTAAATCTGAGGTTCAATATGTTTTTACTACATTTAAGACATTTGTTGAAAAATTGTTAGGATATAAAATCAAAATTTTTAAATCCGATGGAGGTGGTGAGTTTACAACTTTTACTTTTCAGAAACTCTTGAGTGATAATGGTATATCTCATGAAAAATCTTTCCCTTATACCCATCAGCAAAATGGTGTTGCTGAGAGGAAACATCGGCATATAATTGAAACTGCAATTACTTTGTTAAATGCTGCTTCTTTACCTCATAGGTTTTGGTACCATGCTGTTGCTACCGCAACCTACCTTATAAATCGCATGCCAAGCAAGACCACCTCACACACTTCACCATATGAACTCTTATTCCATGTCAAACCTGACTATTAACAGTTAAAAGTATTTGGATGTTCCTGTTTTCCTCGTCTCACTGATTATAACTCATCTAAATTGGATCCTAAAACTAAAAAATGTACTTTCCTTGGATATGCATTTGGATATAAGGGATATCTTTGTTTTGATAGAACTTGTAATAAATTTTACATTAGCCGTGATGTAGTTTTTGATGAATTTAACTTTCCTTTTGCTGCTGATAACTCTGCTGCTATTACAACTGCTCCTATTACATCTGCTCCATACTCACATTCTCCTTTTTCTGTTTCAGGGCTATGGACACCTGTTACCGCAGAAGCAAAACACTTGTGTCCCTCATCATACTGGTTTTGTACCAGAAAACCCACTGTCTGAGGGGTCTTTAGGAGAGCAGACTGCTAGAGGTTCTTCTGCTTCACCTCTGGCCAGCACTCCTCATACAGATACTACTCCTACAGATACTACTGGTGCTGGTGGAGGTGATGTTAGAACTCCAACCTCCAGTTAAGGAATGGCTCCTCCTTTCCCAATGATGACCCCCACCCCCAACCTCTCTCACACTAATGCTCATCCGATGCAAACTCGGAGCAAATCCGGTATCAGCAAAAAGAAACTCACTTATTATGTTTTTCCTTCTACTTCTACCAATTTCTGTGCTAGTTTAAGTCCTGGGTGTGAACCATCTTCTTATACAGAGGCTGCCAAATATTCAGAATGGTGTAATGCTATGACTTATGAGTTTTGCAGTCTAAAGGTTTTCATCAAACCCCTGGGGTAGACTACGATGAAACCTTTAGTCTCGTGGTCAAACATGCTACGGTTCGTTCTATTTTGGCTTTGGCAGCCTTTTTTTCTTGGCCTTTACAACAATTAGACGTAAAAAATGCATTTTTGCATGGATATCTTCGTCAAACGGTGTATATGAAGCAACCAAAAGGTTTCATTGATAAAAATTTTCCCAACCATGTCTGTCGATTACATAAATCTATTTATGGGCTGAAACAGGCCACTCGGGCCTGGTTTGAGCGATTTACTTCGTACCTGTTATCTCTTGGTTTCACTGCCTCTCATGCAGACAGTTCTCTTTTTATTCGTCACAACAACAACCGTCTAACGGTCCTTTTGTTGTATGTCGATGCCATTATTGTGACTGGGAATGATCTTCCCTATATTAACACTTTAATTTCGGCCCTTGGTACTGAGTTTGAGATGACCAATCTTGGTCCTCTCACCGACTTCCTTGGCCTACAAAATTCATAGATCCAACAAAGGCATTATTATTACTCAAGAAAAATACATTATTGATTTATTGCATCGTTTTAATATGTCCAACTGTAAGCAATGCTCAACGCCTCTAGCAGGCGGTGTGAAGTACCATGTTCTTCAAGGTGATCCCCTTTCGGATCCTACCCCCTATAGACAGCTACTCGGTGGCTTACAGTACCTTACTTTCAGCTGTCCCGACATTGCATATGCTGTAAACCACCTCTGTCAGTTTATGCATGCCCCCACGACTTTATATTTCAGTGGGGCGAAACGCATTTTACGCTATCTGCAGGGGACAAAAACCGATGGCATATTTTATCAACATGGTCACCTCCCTTTACAAATCTTTTCTGACTCTGACTGGGTTGGTGACCCATCCGATGGCAGAAGTACTACGGGCCTTGTGGTTTTTCTTGGGCCAAACCCTGTCCATTGGGTTTCCAAGAAACAACCCACAATAGCCCGGTCCTCTACCGAGGTCGAATACCGTGCACTTGCCACGACTGCTGCAGACTTGTCGTGGTTTCGTCAATTACTTCATGACTTACGTTTTCGTCAACCTGATCCACCTTTACTTTGGACAGATAACTTATACACCTTAGCTTTAACCGGCAATCCTATCTTTCACGCTCGAACAAAACATATCGAAATAGACTACCAGTTCGCGACAAGGACGTTTAAAACATCTAACTGTTTTTCCTATTTCTAGTGCAGATCAACTAGCAGACGTTTTCACCAAGGCTCTCACAACTGCACAATTTTAAGGTTTCAAGAATAAACTCATGGTGTGCGCTCAACCATCATGAGTTTACGGGAGGGTATTAGCGGACAAAGGCCTACTCTCAGTCAGTGGGCTCACATAAGCCCAGCCCATTAGTGTTTATGTATTTCCTATGCTATAAAGCTCAATGTTTTTTGTATCAAGCCCATTTCTATAAGGGCTGGAAACCCTAATCAGTACTTGTTATTTGTTTCCTACCGTTGGATCCTTAGATCCGTACATCCAGCCGTTGGTGGCCTTATGTATTTAACCTTCTTCTCACAAGAGATCAATATACTGTAGATATTTCATTCTCTATCTCTATCTCTTCTTCTCTATGTGAACCCTAGGGTTCTTTCAGAAACATCTGTAAGACAAGCAATGGAGAGCCATTCAGGCAATTGACTAGACCACTCAATCTCATTATTTTTATCTCTAGCATGTTGAGCCAGCATGTGAGCCGTCGAATTTGCCTCTCTTCTTGACCAAGAAATCTTCCATCTTTCGAAAACCCTTATAATACCGATAATTTGTGGTATTTGTAACCCTCCTCTTTAATAAACCATATATGTGCAATTCATTAACTCTGATAAAAAAGGCAACCCCAAGTCGATGAAACATTGCAGCAAAAAGTTCGTACTATAAACAGAAAAAATCGGAACGTAAAAAGTTGGAACCTTACCTTCTCTTTCTCTTTCTTTTGCTATGACTTGGTTTATGTGCCAACGGTCTTCTTGATCGCCGAAGCTCTTCTTAGGAGATCCTCCTCCCATGGCGTCGCAGTCGAGTGGAAACACTCAATCGCCTAGCCGTGTTGATTTCCGGGTCCCCCCCCGATTCGCCAATCGATTTGGTGAAGATTAGTGATGAATCTGTTGCTTTTGAACTTAACAACTCGGTTGCTAAGCTGAAAGTCACAGATATGGATATGACTGAAATTTTGCCATTTCTTTGCAATCCCTCTGTGAGGGATAAGAACTCTATGGCCATTGATGACAATGTTTCATCTTCCTATATCCGTGCTCTGGTAGGGATCACGGATAGGGAGAATTACTTTCATTGTGATTCCACTAATTCCTCTGGTGACAATGTCATCAAGAAGGGGGATTTTGAAATCATTAAAGCCACTGAGGATAATCCTAATACGGCCCATGTTATCTTTAAAGAGGAATTTCTTGAAAATTTAAGTGCACCATGGAAGAATCACCTTATCGTGAGACCTATGGGACCTCGAATTGTGGAATTCAAATTGATGGCTAGAATTCAAGAACTCTGGAAACCTCAAGGAAAAATGAAACATATTGACATCGGGAAAGGTTTCTTTCTCTTTGAGTTTGATACCCAAGACGATTATAATCGTGCGCTTATGGGAGGACCATGGATCGTTTTGGACCAATATTTGTTGGTCCAAAAATGGTCGCCGAGAAGCAACAGAGCAAAAAACTTCTACTTGGTCTAGAATCCATGAACTCCCGAGTGAAAACTATCGGAATGATAGTCTGCACACTATTGCGAGTGCCATCTGTCTTCCTTTGAACTTGATATTGTTACTGAAAATCTTGAAATAGGTCAATTTGCAAGAGTTCGTGTTGAAGTCGATTTGAAAAAACCGCTTGTTTCGGATGTTGTTGTAGGAAAGCTTAGTTATTCTATAGAGTATGAATATATTCACCGTGTTTTTTTAGAATGTGGCAGGGTAGGACACAGTAAAACTAATTTCTCGGAGAAGAGGAAGGGAGTGACGGATAAAGAAGTTCATCGGAAGGTTTCGCCGGAACCGGAGAAGAAGATGGAAGCTAATCAACACTACATTGATCGTTTAGGATCCAATGAGGAAAGTAAGGGGCCACGTGGGCCAGGCCCATGGACTCTCGTGAATTATAAAAAGGCCCAACAAAAGCACAAAGGCAAACCCAATTTTCCTTCAAATCAATTTGGGCCGCTGCAAAAGAATGCTGATATGGAGCAACCCAAACCGAATCTTTCGGGTAAGGATCATATTGCTTATGGGTCGAAGTCGGTTCTGGGAAGAGGTCCACCGGGTAATAATCCATGTTATAGAAGAGGTGTTGGGTACGGTCCAATATCTACTAACCACGTGGCGAAATCTATACGGTCTGTAGAAAGCAAAAATCCAACGACTGAGAGCAAGATTCACCTGGATCATGAACGTTTGGTTCATGAGTCTCCACAAGGGGAGAAGAATGCAACGACTGAGATGGATCTGGAAAGTCGTAACATCAATTCGGGAAGAGGGAAAGTTGTTGTTGTTTCCAAAGAGAGCGATACTGCTGATGGGAAAAGAGTGGATATGGATGTGACTGATTAGGAAATGGCTCTGCAAAGCAAGATCTCCCAAGGTTCTAGTATGATCTCTAAGATCAATCCCTTTGAAGTTAATTTCAATTTCGGAGAGAAAGGGATTTACAGTTCTCACTCCTCAGAAACTCAGAATACTTTGGTGAGTAGGAAGGCACAAAAGAACCCAAGAAGAGCCTCTCCCTATTATGTCGATCGTGGTAAAGGAAGAACATTTTGGGAAAAATCAGGTGCAGTTTCTGATGGATCATCAAGGTATCCGAGCAGTTATTGCGAAAACACCAAGGGTAATGGAGACTGTAGATCTACAGGCATATCGGATTTTGATGGAGTCAGCAGATCCATCGATGGTGGGAATCCAAGTGAAGAACAACCTATTGTTTCAAGAAACGAAGAAAAGATTGGTAGGGATTGCTAGAGAGTTTGGCTTCCGCTTCGATTTTGATAACTTTCTTATGATTGATACAACAAATGTGATGTTCTGGAACTGCAGAGGAACTAAGAGTAAATCTTTTAAGGAGAATTTAAAGTTTTTGAAGAGAAATCATCATTTCGAGTTGGTGGTTCTCCTGGAAACCAAGGTCTAAATCGAGGATATGGGAAATTTCTTTGGGAACCAGGGGGTACACTGAAAATTTCCATGTGGATCCTCAGGGTAGAGCAGGCGGTATCTGGCTGCTTTGGAACCCTCTGGAGGTTGAAGTGTCTCTTCTGGATTGCCATTCTCAAGCCATTCACGCTAATATTAGAAAGATTCATTTTGAAGACTGGATTCTCGCTGCGGTGTACGCTAGTCTTATCCAAAGCAAGAGGGTGGATCTGTGGAATGACATTAAAAATAGAGCAAGGAACACAGTTGATCCTTGGCTCCTTGTAGGAGACTTTAACGACTTCACTGAGGATTTGGAGAGAAGAAGTTTTTCTGAGAATAATGATCTGAGGAGGAATATGAATTTCGTGGAGAATATGCATGAGAGTAACCTTATCGATCTGGGGCATTGCGTTCCAACAATGACTTGGTCCAACAATCGCCAGGGGCTTGCCAATACCCAGGAGAAGCTTGATCGTGCTCTCTGCAATATTAGCTGGAAGCTGGCGCGTCCCAACTCGCTGGTAACTTGTCTCCCTCGAACCTACTCCGATCAGTCTCCAATGCTGATGGAGACCTAAGGTAAGTCTACTGTGAATAAGAATAAACCCTTTAGATTTGAAAACTTCTGGACTTCCCACCCTGATTTCCAAGAGGTTATCAAAAATAATTGGAACTGCTCTATCCCTTATCATGAGGCTCTGCTGAATATTCAACATGCCCTTATAAGTTGGAACAAAGAAAAATTTGGTCATATCCAAGAAAAAAAGAGATTTCTTCTTGCTAGAATTAATGGTATTCAAAAAGTTTTGAGTAGATCTTTCGTTCAAGATTTATTTCTGTTAGAAAGAGAGCTTGTCAGAGAATTTAATTGTGTTCTGGATCAAGAGAAAATGCTCTGTTATCAAAAGTCCATAATTAAATGGCTGGTGTATGGGGAAATAAATACCAAATTCTTTCACTTGTCTACCCTTATCAAAAGAAGAAGGAATACTATTAGTATGCTTAAGAATGAGTCGAATGTGTGGATTAGTGATGATAATTTTCTTAAGGATCATGTTATTGACTATTTCACTAAGCTCTATACTCATGAGACTTCCTCTGAGAATGTGGAGATGGCCTATAATTTTAACGTTGCTAAACTTTCTATTGAGAACAATTTGATGCTTACTGCTCCTGTTACGGATGAAATCATTCTTGAAGCTGTCAAACGTATTAGAAAAAATCGTGCCCCTGGATCAGATGGGTTTAATGCTGCGTTCTTCCATAATTGTTGGAATATTGTGGGGAAAGATGTGTGCAGTATTGTCAAGAAGGTCTTTGCTACCCGTGTTATCCCTGAGGAGATTAACTGTACTCACATCTCACTTATTCCTAAAATTAATAACCCTGAGACTATTTCTCAGTTTAGACCTATTGGGCTTTGCAATGTTACCTATAAAACTGTGTCTAAAATTGTTGTGGAAAGACTTAGACCCTGATGGATGGGATTATTTCTCCTAATCAGAGTAGTTTCATTCCGGAAAGATTGTGTGATAATATTATTCTTGTTCAAGAAATGATTCACACTATTAGAAAGAAGAAAGGTAAAATGGGTGCTTTAATTGTGAAAATTGATTTGGAGAAAGCTTATGATAGACTCTCTTGGAGGTTCATTCAGGATACCCTTTTGGAATTTAAATTTGATAATCAGCTTATTAAACTCATTATGAGTTGTGTCAGCTCTGTTAACTTCTCTATTCTTTGGAATGGAGAGGCTCTTCGTTATTTCAAAGATCAAAGAGGGATTAGGCAAGGGGATCCCCTGTCCCCTTATATTTTTGTCCTTTGTCTGGAAAGACTTTCTAATATGATTTCGCAGATTCAAAGTCAGGGTCTGTGGAAAGGGGTTAAAATCTCTAAAAATGGTCCCCCCCCTGACTTATTTATTTTTTGCGAATGACATACTGCTATTCTCTCAAGCAAGTACTGTTTCCTGTCATTTTGTGAAACAGGTTCTTGATGATTTTTGTTGCCTGTCTGGACAAAAGATCAATCCTTCTAAGTCCAAAATGTTTTTGTCTCCTAATGTGAAGCAGCCTACTGCCTTTTCCATTAGGAATTTGATGTGTATTCCTATTACCCAGAACTTTGGAAAATATCTTGGCATCAATCTGAACATTGAAAAGATTGGTAAAGTTAAGTATGCTGATTTGATTGAGAAATTTCCACTTAGATTGGCTGGGTGGAAGTCTACTCTCCTTTCTGTGGGAGGAAGAACCACCATGATTAACTCTGTCTCCTCTGCTGTTCCCATTTATAGTATGCAAACTCAGAACATTCTTGTTAATGTGTTTAATTTGTTTGATAAGCTCAATAGAAACTTCCTTTGGGGAAGTACTACTCTCAAAAGGAAACTGCATAGTGTGAATTGGAAGACTGTCTGTAACAGTAAGAGTTGTGGTGGTCTGGGCATTAGATCCATGAAAAGCCATAATAGAGCTTTACTGGCTAAGTTGGGTTGGAATATTTTTATGAATACTAACTCTCTTTGGGTTAACTGCTTGAAGGACAAGTATCTTAAAAATGGTAATATCATCAATCCTCCTAAAAGGAAAGATGCCACTAAAACCTGGAAAGGTATTGTGGAGGCTTTCTCTATGATGAAGAAATGTGTGGTTTGCACTATTGGTAATGGGCTTATGGTGTCTGTTTGGAAGGATCACTGGATTGGTGATTTTTCTCTCAAAGATATTTACCCTGAGCAGGCTTTTGATGAGAGTATTACTGTGAGATCTTTAATTACTAGTAACAGAAGCTGGGATCTTTCTACTCTAATGAATATTATCTCTGTTGATATTGTTAATTCTATCTTGCCTAAGCACATTCCTTCTGATCCCTCTTCTGAGGACTCTTTGCATTGGATTGGGACTAGCATGGGAAATTTTAATGTGGCTTCTGCTTATCATTTGATCTCTAGAAGTAATGATCACTCCCATTTGAAATGGGATTGGCTTGGGAAGAAAAAGATTCCTTTTAAATTAATAATTTTTTCTTGGAAATTAGACATAATAAATTATTCACTAATTTCCAAAGACTCTTAAGGGGTATGACCCTTGATGATTCTTGTCCTCACTGTCCTGGTATTAGTGAGGACCAGATTCACATATTTAGAAGCTGTCCAAAAAGCTTAGCTATTTGGACAGTGATGTTTAACTCTTTTTGGATTTTGTCACTTCAGAATTCTGATTTCATGCTCTAGTTTGATTCCAATCTTAGAACCAACATTGCACACTATGTGTTGTTTATTTGTGGGTGCTGGAGAATTTGGGTTAAAGGGATTATTTTTTTTTTAACAAAATTCCTACACCTACATTTGTGAGTGTGTCCAGTATTCAAAAATTTGTTGAAGAGATTGGAATTGCTTGGAGCATGAAGTCTGGTTCTGACCCTTTGACTACTACTAATAAGGTGGTTTGGTGTCCCCCCTGTGCAGGTAAGATTAAGTTGAATTGTGATGGGAGCAAAAAAAGGGAAGGTGGCATTGCTGGGTTTGGAGGGGTGCTGAGGGATGAAAAAGGGCAGTGGATCAAAGGCTTTATGGGTCAAATTGGCTTTAGCTCTGTTCTGGAAGCTGAACTTTGGGGAATTCATAGGGGCCTTGTGCTGATTCATCAAATGAATCTGAAAGATGTTTTTGTTGAAACAGATTCTTTGGAAGCCTGCTCTATCTGTACCAAGCTCCACTCCTCTGATTTTCCTTTCAAAGTCATTGCTAAAGAAATTGATGTTTTACTTGAAGGATGCAACTGTCAGCTGAACCACATCAGCAGGGAGAAGAATGGGGGTGGCGGATGCCCTGGCCAAGATGGGGGCTAATCAAGCTGAAACCCTTGTCATTTTGGAAGACTGTCCTATGGAAGTTGCTAATATTGTTGTGAGGGATATCATCCTTAGTGATTGTGAGCATTAAGCTTGCACTGAGGGTTTGAACTTGTTGCCTATTTTTTCCTTTCTTGCCTTTGTTGTTTTCTATTTTCTTGTTGTTTAGTTGTTTCGGATTGATCAAAAAAAAAAAAAAAAACTATTAGTCAATGACCTTCCTGCTGGTTTGAAAGCATACATGCAAGCATACGTAGTATCTAGTTGGGTTGTAGGTGTGTGACACCTCATTAGAAGAGGTTTCTCAAGGGGTTCTAGTCATTTGACAAATCGTTGGGTAGAAGATGTATTTCTAAGAGCTTGGTGGGTTGAATTTGACTTTGTAAAATTGCAATAATACCTCCCTCAATTTTATGTGTTCTCAACTAATTCCTCTTTATTTAGAAGATCCCCACACCGCTAGATATAAGCTGGTATTGCAACTTTGAGATTTACATTGTGGTCCTAAAACAGGGTGTTACATCCGACCCCTAAAAAGAATGTTCACCACTCCGTCACTCCGCACTTCTCTGGTTCCTTCCTTTAACCTGTACTGAACTCTTATTTTTCTTACCATTCTTCTTGTACTTTCATGCTTTCTTCAACGCTCAAGTTTTGCAGTACTTTGACTGGCTTGCCCCACAAGTTGTACCTCTAGAAGTCTCTTAGCATGCTGTTGGAGTCAAAGAAAAAGCAATATGCACGAAGAGAACGGCTTTTTTTGTATGAATATTGAATTGTGGTATTTACACTACTTAATATAAACAAATTATTGCCTGATGTTTTTAAGTTTCACGAATCATTACGGCGGACAGAAATTAAGTGTAGATTGATGTGTTTCCACAAAATTTGTTGAAGATTTTGTATCGGAATATACCTATATGGAGACCCAACAACCGATTTCGAGCGTGATCGGCACTAAACAACTACACATGAAGGACATGTTAGATTCATTAAAAGTTAAACCCTTGGCTGTGTTCATTTGATAAGAAAGTTGTTCGGGAAATTTGTTCTTGGAAAACTGAAAGAAAATAAAAGAGAGAAAAATGAGTTTCACTTTCTCGTGTCTGTTCACTTTGCACGAAAAGAGAGTTAAAATATAGGATTCTTCTAAAATCCTGTCAAATTTGTGGGATGTGTTTTACGGGAATTTGAGTACTATCAGGATAGTTGGGACCCACAACTTTGCTTCAAACTGAACGGCCAAAATATCAAAAGAAAAATGTTTTTCATCAAAATCCTTTCCTTTCCTGGAAACTGAACAGAGCCCTTATGTTACGCGTTTCTCTCGCTCTCATTAAGTCTGTGGTCCCATCTTCCCCATTATTTTTCACTTCCATCCAACTCCTTACATGATGTGATTTTACCCATGTATTGAAACAAATAACAAATTGACGTTCTTTGGAGGTCTATCGGAGAGAATAATGAGAACCATACACTACAAAAAACAATCAAATTCATCACAACTTCAACATTTTTACACACTACTAGAAATAGTGCTATATACTACGGTTTTTTTTAAGACAGAAATATTAACCGTAGTATATAAATATAAAACTACGGTACAGAGATACTGTAGTAAAAACTTTATTTAAACGACAGAATTTAGAAGAACCGTAGTTTTTTTCATTTAATAAGACGGTATATTCACTACCGTAGAGAATAAACCGTTTTAACCTACGGTTGTTATTGAAACCGTAGGTAATAGTTTTGTTTAATATATATTAAAAATTAAAAAAAGATTTTTTTACATACGCGATCAGACGGTTCCATTCCATTCATCTCTCTGCTAGGTCTCTGTTTTCTTCGGGGCGGCACACCGCGCGGAGAACAATCCAAGCCGCCGGCTTCTTCTCAGTCACCAATCAAGCGGCCGGTCGTATCAGTCTTCGTGGGTCGCATCGCAGGACTTCATTGCAGCCGAGTACTGAATCTGCAGGTACGTCGTTGCTTCCATCCCTTATTTTTCCTTCTCCTGCTCTCTTCTTATTCTTTGTCTTCTTCGATTGTCTATTGCCAATTTCTGCAATTGAGTTTCGTATTGGACTGAATGGGTGTTATATATCAATAGCAATTGGGGAAAACTGTGTTGAGTACTCAATTACTATACAAACCCTAGGATTGAATCGTGCAAGTATAACTATTTTGGGAGTAAAATTGATGGAGAATGTTAGAGACATTGAAGTTTGGTTCTTATTTAGGGTTCATGGAGTTTCAGATACATACTTAATTACCCCAAGTAGAGTAACAGTTAGTCAGAAGCAATTTGACAAAAGAACAGGGATACAACATACAGGTCAAGGTAGAGAAAGATGCTAATTTCTTGATTCTTATAGAAGGAGAAACAGAAGTGTAAATCGGGATGTCACTGGAGAAAATTTGGGCCTTATCAGTAACCCTAAGATGTGAACTTCGACATTCATCCTCGTTGAGTTATTGGTCACAGCATATGCCATTATGCGTTTATCCTCAAAACTTCAAGTTTCAAATAGAAAAGTATTGAACTACCTATTTATGTTGTTTAACCCACATCGATACCACCGATTGTAATAACGCAATAAAAAATCTCATAAGCATTGGTTGAGCCATAAGCAAACCATCCCAAATTGAGAGAAAGAGTTGCTACATCTTTGAAATTCACCCAGATTGCTTCTAAAAAGACCATGTCAATTAACTTTCAGCAATAATTTATGTGTGGACAGGCGCACCATAGAAGAACAGAGATCAAACCCATGTAATATCTGCAGATCGAACTCATGTAAGCATCAAATTCTTCTTCAGCATTGAGATATGTAACCACAAAAGGGCTCAAAGCCCAGGCAGTTGAAGTCTTAAGTTTCCCTTTAGCCAATTCTAATAACTCTGCAACCTGGGAGGCAACCTTCTTAATTCTCTAAGGTAAGCTTTTTGGTGTTTCT
This sequence comes from Linanthus parryae, assembly GCA_023055425.1. Classification (NCBI taxonomy): domain Eukaryota; kingdom Viridiplantae; phylum Streptophyta; class Magnoliopsida; order Ericales; family Polemoniaceae; genus Linanthus; species Linanthus parryae. The sequence goes on along the minus strand of JALGPY010000004.1, from coordinate 116,845,031 downwards.
CCCAGAGAGAGGGAGAGAGATGAAGCCGCCAAGCTTAACCGAAAGTATATAAGTTTCAAAACAGTTGAAAGCAAAAAGAATTATGTTGATGGCTTTCAGTACGCTAAGCTCACAACACCAAGTAATGACAATCAGCAGGTTAAACACTAGTGGTGCAAAATTCTTGGATGCGTAAATAAACCATAAATTTAAACCATAAATAAACATCATTAATTACTAACAAAATACCATATGTAGACAAAATTCTTCCCATCCAGTTTTTGGTTGCAGATTCTTCTTAATATAAAATATCATTTTACATTTTTTCAAGAATCTTGTCATAGATTATCTCTCTTGACAAATGCAGATCATCAATCTCTACCAACTTCATCGGTAAGACTCCATGACACATTCAGTTGAAAAGGCTATCAGGTTTTACCTATGGAAGTATAAAATACAATCGCAAGCAATCGCATTACCTTAAAGTCCTTTCACATTCTCTACCCTACATTACGCAAACAAAGTAAGGATTGTATGTAGAGGAAGGAATTAGATGGCTTTCATCCTATAAGATAGGCTTTCATACGAAATTATACTTCTATCATTAACAGTAAGAAATAGAAAACAATCCCACCATTACTATAAAAATGAACCAAAGATCACTGAAATTACACCTGAAATTGGGTCTTTGGTCATTTGATAACTTTGTTTTTATCTTTAAGGTAATGGATTTCTTTCTAGATAGAATTGGAGGATGCTTATGAAACATCCACAAAGGCCAATCTGGAGATGCAAAGGTTATCACAGACATTATATTAATTATCAGGGGTAATTTTGTCAACGTGAAAAGGTTAGGAACATTTGTTGGTTAGGAACCTCTTCAACCTTTTATATAGTAGAGATAGTGTAGGACATGTTGTATGCACTTCCCTTGCTTTTATATATATAAAGATTATTTTAAGACACTTATTTTCTCTTAATTTTAATTTTTTTTTTGTTTACCGTTCATATTCTCATTTGAATAGTATTGAATATGTGTGATTTGACTTATATATATAGGATTAACAAATCGACATGGATAAGAGTTGGATTCAGTCAGGCAAAGTTTCGTCAGCTCCTTTCTTAAGAGGTCTCTTAGAGTTCTTAGATTTTGCTTTCGCTCATAACAACGGTGGGACTAATATAACTTGTCCGTGCAAGAAGTGTTTGAACCGTTACTACGGAGATCGAAACTCGGTTTTGAAGCATGTCATATGCGATGGATTTGATAATGGCTACGTAGTTTGGACAAATCATGGCGAGTCACTCGACGGTACGAATGTTGGTGGACATGAGGGATATAACATAGGGGATGATATGGTTAATATGGTTTACGATGGATTTGGGGTTCCAACTGATGAAAACACGACCATTGGGCCAAACGAGGAGACTCGAGAGTTCTATAACTTATTGGACGATGCAGAGAGAGAGTTGTATCCTGGCTGTAAGAGGTTCACCACTCTTTCTTTCCTTGTTCGCTTGTTACATTTCAAAGTATTGGACGGGTGGAGTGATTCATCATTTAATAAATTGTTAACTTTGTTGAAAGATGCATTACCAGATGGTGAAACATTGCCCGAGTCATATTATAAGTCCAAAAAGTTTAGAGAGTCATTAGGATTTAACTGTGTGAAGATTGACGCTTGCCCTAATGACTGTATGTTATATTGGAAAGAGAAAGAGAACCTTGACGCTTGTGATATTTGTAAAACACCAAGATATAAAGATGAAGAAGGTGAGGGTGTTGATGGGAATCATAAGAGAAAACGGATTCCGAAAAAGCAAATGCGGTATTTTCCTTTAAAACCAAGGCTTCGGAGGTTGTTCATGTCCCCGAAAACAGCTTTACTAATGCGTTGGCATGCAGAAGAACGAGAAGATGATGGGATACAAAGGCACCCAGCAGATTCTTTAGCTTGGAAGAGTTTTAACCAGAAACATCCTGAGTTTGCTGGTGACCGTCGCAATGTTAGACTTGGTTTAGCATCGGATGGTTTCAATCCTTATAGAACCATAACTATCCCTCACAGCACATGGCCTGTTGTGTTGATTAATTATAATTATCCACCGTGGTTATGCATGAAACAGTCATCTTTTATATTGTCAATGCTGATTGATGGGCCTAAGGCACCTGGAAATGATCTGGATGTCTACTTGCAACCGTTAATAGATGAATTGAAAGAATTGTGGGATGAAGGTATTCATACGTATGATGCAGAGAGTAAAGAAATGTTCCAACTACGGGCAACTCTTATGTGGACAATTAATGACTTCCCAGCATATGCAAACCTATCGGGGTGGAGCACGAGGGGTAAATATGCGTGTCCTGTATGTAACAAAGAAACTGATTATCTCCGGTTGAAACATGGTCGTAAATTTTTCTACGCGGGTCATCGACGTTTTCTCCCCCAAAGCCATAGGCTCCGGAAAGATGCCAGCAACTTTTACGACAAAGTCGAGATCCGTCCTAGGCCGCCTACGCTCTCTGGTGAGGATATTCTTAAGCAGATTGACGACATTCAAAATAGTTTTGGAAAAGGACAACCACAAGGACAATCACTTAAAAGAAAGAGATCAAGTAGTGACTCAACTAGTGATTCTAATGTCGCTGAGAGCAACCCTTTTTATAACTGGAAGAAAAGGAGCATTTTTTTTGATTTACCTTATTGGAAGGATAATTTGATTCGCCACAACCTTGATGTCATGCATATTGAGAAGAATGTCTGTGAAAGTATACTTAACACGCTGTTGGATGTCCCTAACAAAAGTAAAGATGACTTGCGTGCTCGTCGTGACCTTAAAGAGTTGAAAATCAGAAAGTCTCTTCATCCTGTTTCACGTGGCAATAGCAGATATGAATTACCCCCTGCAGCGTTTACAATGACTAAAGATGAAAAAACAGCTTTCTGCAAAGTACTAAAGAATGTTAAAGTTCCGGACAACTATTCTTCTAATATTTCGAAACGTGTCAATGTGAAGGAAAGAACAATCAAAGGCCTGAAGAGCCATGATTGCCATGTACTGATGCAACAATTACTGCCTATAGCCTTGAGGAAGGTCTTGCCTAAGAATGTAGCAAAGCCTTTAATTGAGCTGTGTGGGTTCTTTAGGAGACTATGTTCAAAGGTTATGGATGTGCCTGAAATTGAACGTATGCAAGAACAAATAGAGTTAACTCTTTGCCAGCTTGAAAAGATATTTCCACCCGATTTGTTTGATATAATGATGCATTTGCCAGTCCATTTGGCAGAGGAGGCAAGAATTGCCGGGCCAGTTTGCTTTCGGTGGATGTACCCCGTTGAGAGGTAGGGTATCATGAATTATAGTTTTCTAATTTTCACTCTGCAGTCACATTAATTGTTAGTAATGTCATGGATTTATATAGGTACCTACTCACTTTGAAGCAATACGTAAGACAACGGAACTTTCCCGAAGGATCTATTGCTCAAGGGTATTTGGCAGAAGAATGTGTTACATTTTGTAGTCGTTACCTCGATGATGATGTTGAAACGAAACTAACACGACCTGCAAGGTACAAGGAGGGCGGTAACGGGAAAGCAGAAATATTCAGATTAAGTAACATGGAGTATGAGCAAACTCATCGATATGTCTTAGCCAACACTGATTCTATCTTACCATTCAAGCAGTAAGATAAATGTGAACCATCAATATTTGAATTTTATATTAATTAATACATCAACTTACTTTGTTATACTCTGGGTATTTGAACATGTAGGATCCACATTGACCATTTGAGAAATATGAATCGTCGGATTCGTTCTCACCAGCTCAAAACAAAACATAATGCCGAGTTTCCAAATTGGCTACGTACTTATGTAAGTCACTGTGTTCGTATATGTTGGCATCTGAATCATAAGATATAAGCAAGTTGTTCTCTTTATGATAAACATTTATATATTAACCCAGGTACAACAATCAGACGATCCAACAATTCCAGAAGAGGTAAAACTTTTAAGTAAAGGACCGGACGAGTGGGCTACAAGATATTTGAAAGGCTATACAATAAATGGATTGAAATTCCATGTTGAATCATATGGTGCTAGATTAAAAAGTCAAAACACAGGAGTGACGGTAAGGGCGTCAACTGAGAGTTATGCTTCAGTGAAAGATAATCGGCCAGCCACTGGAAATTTGAAGTACTACGGAAAATTGAAAGAAGTTATTCAGTTGACTTATTCCATGGATGTCAAATTTGATATGTTTAAGTGCATATGGGTGGACGGCGAGCAGGGTGTGAAAGAAGATGACTATAAATTCACGATGGTTAACTTCAATCGTCTCATGTATAAAAACAATGATATAGCAGCAGAACCGTATATTTTTGCATCCCAAGCAGAGCAAGCTTGGTACGTGGAAGATGTGGTAGAGCCGGATTGGAGCGTAGTGGTGAATATGACTCCGCGAGACTACTTTGATATGTATGCAAAGGATGTATCAACGTCTCTGATAACTTGTCCGCAAGCCGAGCCATTTCAGAATCAAAATATGGATGATGATGAAGCAAATATTAATAATGATACAAGATGGATGGGACAACATACCAGTGGAGTCATAGTTGTTGATGATGGTAAAGATACTGTTCCTACAGCGGAAGGTGACGTGGATGACGATGACGACGACGACGACGACATGTATATGAGTGGTGGCGAAGAAGAAGCCTCAGAATCAGATGACGAAGAAGCCTCAGAATCAGATGACGAAGAAGATGCAAATACAGAATACGATAGTGATTAGATTTAGCTGAAATTTTTGATTTATGGTTATTGGAATTCTATTGGTTTACTTGGAAATTAAATTGGAATAATTATTGAATGTCAGTGCTGTTCTCTTACTGTTTGCTCTTACTGTATTATCTCTTGTGTTGTGTGTGACTCATAAGGTAAAATGAATAAAAGTTTCTATATAAGTAGTGAAAGTAAACTAACTTATTGGTTTCCTGCAGGTTATCATGGTGGTAAAAAGAACTGCAAAGTGGCCTTGCCGAAATTTGCTAACAGATGCACCACCAGCTAAGCGTCGTTCTCCAACTCGGTCAGAAAATACCCTGCTTCAACACCAGCCAAATGCACCGACGCCTACGCAGGTTTCTCCGACACCACCTGAAATTACACAGTTTCATCACCAACCAGTAGCACCATCACCTACACCGGCTCAAACTACACGCCCTGCAACTGCCCAGAATCAGGACCAGCCACCTGACGAATTTTTAGAACCATTTGGAGATGGAGGTATCCCGGGTAATTAACTAAGTATTGATTTACTGCTGTAGTCACTTCAATTTATTGTAATTTCTAGCATCTATTCCTTTATGTATTGAATGATTACGAATTGTTATTTTCTCTAGGATTGTCGGCCTCCAACGATCCAAACAAGAAACGCAAGGGAAGATCAATCTCACAGCCACTACCTGGTTGGACCCAAGGCACGGCAAAGTTGAACGTTCAATTCAATGAAAGATTTCAGCCAATAGGGAAGGATCAGGCAAAACTTGCAAGCCATTTAGGAATAATGGTGAGAAATGGAACAAAATTTCCATTGATCTACACGTCGTGGAAACACAAGGGGTTGGATGAAGGGAAGGAAATTGCATGGGGACTAGTCAAGGTATGCAATTAATTAATCTTATATTTATTGTAAAATCATATCTGTCTTCATAGTGTTATGAATTTGACATCACTGCTTTTTGTGTAGTTAAAGCATCTTGTACCGAATTTGACATCACTGCTTTCTATTTGCAACCCAATAACTTGTGTTTATAAGATAAATACATGGCATACTTTTAACAAAATAAGAAAAACAAGTCCAACTCCAAGCAACTTTGAATGCTGAAGGACCTCAATGCTTGAAATTTAGCACATAATTATTACTACCTCCGTTTCTTCTGGAATGTCATGGTCTGGGTGGTTGTTCTGGGGTCTGGTCCTTTCGAATTTCAGAAAATATCTTTTGAAAGATCAAATAAAGTTAACTCTTTGTCGAGCAAAAACAAGGTTGACCTATAAACCTGAAATGAATCTAGCAATCTAACAGTAGTAGGGCATTTGGTCTAGTGGTATGATTCTCGCTTTGGGTGCGAGAGGTCCCGAGTTCGATTCTTGGAATGCCCCTTGATATTTTTCTCTTTTCCTTACTGGATCAATGAAGTATCTGACTATTTTTTTCTTTTCTGAAAAATTATTCCAAAATTAAGAAGAGACATCTGTAGCTCTTGGTTCTTTGCGTGTTTGCGTGTTTGAAATGGTTCTTTGCTACAGAAGTTGAGACTTTGTAACTGCGTCTTTGCGTGTTTGCGTGTTATGTTGAGGAGGTTACATAACATTTATTACTTGAATACTAACTAGGTGAAAGCTCAAAAATGTAGTAATAAACAAGTCTCAGAGACATCTGTAGCTCTTGGTTAAAGTCTCAGAGACAAAAGAATTACTATCCAGCATGTGTAGCTAAAAATTTGTAATAACATTATTTAAATTGTATAACGGGAAAGATATCCAAAATCTTGTGCAGAATATGCAAAACAATGCAACAGAAAATCACACATGAAGCTCACTTGAAATCTAAACGAGATCAGCTAACGAAAAAGGCTGAATTATTGACCAGCTAATGCAATTGTGCAAAGCCTGGAACCACAGACCCAGAATCCAAGACATCTAAGAACTGACAACACTAAGAACTTCCAGGAGAAAGAAATAGTGCGCACTTCCTATTCCGGGACAGATGATATACTGATTTCTTCTATATGGCTTTTCTCTTGTTGTTTTTTGGCACGGAATGCAAGAACTTTGCAGCAAAAGGGAACTACTTACACGATAACAACAGAACATTAAATACAAAATCAAAAATACTGCACAAGTATAGGGGCAAACCATATGTTTCTTTATGAGTTTATCTCTTTCGGTCTCAGATATCTCAGCCATACTCAATATTGAACTCTGAAGTACCACTCCTCCCTTTTCCCATCCAGATATTTTACTGCAATGCAACGCCATGCAAACAGAAAAGATCGGCACAAATTGATCTTTAACAAGAACTGTTCTAGGTCGACCTGCCACCTAGCAAGGAAGAAGTGGTTATACAAAATAACATCAGAAAGGGAGAGCTAAGACAAGCTATATCTGATATAAAACATTAGTATCTGCTTTTAATAAGAGAAATGACTACTCAACAAAGAAGACCATTCATGAAATCTGTATTTGGTTACAACACACCCATAATTTGTATATTTATTTTCAATTAGACTGATTATTCAAAACTTGTAACTTATGGGTATTGCAAGGATACTGTGGTGCTTGTATATTTCTTCGGTGGAAAACTTGTTACTAGTTAACCTCCTCCGGGGCTGACTATGCACATGACTAATGAAGCGGTTTTTTTTCTAATTCCTAATCATTCTGTGCTTGTTTTAAGAAGAGACATCTGTAGCTCTTGGTTTTTTGCGTGTTTGCGTGTTTGAAATGGTTCTTTGCTACAGAAGTTGAGACTTTGTAACTGCGTCTTTGCGTGTTTGCGTGTTTGCGTGTTATGTTGAGGAGGTTACATAACATTTATTACTTGAATACTAACTAGGTGAAAGCTCAAAAATGTAGTAATAAACAAGTCTCAGAGACATCTGTAGCTCTTGGTTAAAGTGCAGTATATCATAACTTTGTCTCAACTTCTGTAGCAAACAGATGTAGCAAAGAACCATTCCAAAATGTATTTCAAAATTATTACATTGAAATGGTTCGTTGCGTGTTTGCGGCTTCCAGTCTCAACTTCTGTAGCAACAAAGTGCAGTATATCATAACTTTGTTCCAGTCAGTTATTCCACAATCCAAATACATATGCTTTTCTAATAAGATTGTTCAAAACTGCTTGCAGAAATAGGCAGCATATAGTACCAGCCTAAAGACTAGGAAATAATTACCCAACCAACAGAAAATATGTTTGCTAGAAACCTGTCTAAGTGTAAAATAAGTTTCAATGTTCATGTACACTCACCTCCTGAGTAAGAAATTGAGATATTTTCCAAAAAATGTAACTGGAGATGCCTAATGACAGGAGTATGTTTCTGAATTCACCCTATGTTTCAGAAAATATGTTTGCTAGAATACATGACTAATTGCTCTCTAAGGTGTAATGAACACAATGGCTTGCCACCACATTTTCTGCCATACATGCACTAAAGCAAACAGTTTTTATATAGTCAACTCATTCATCTGGTATAGTTAATAAAACTAAAAACCATATGAATCCACATTCTATGCTGGATCTTCAATAAAGTTAACTCTTTGTTGGATTTCCAACAGGCCAATATAGATGGAGATGTGCCGGAAGAGTACAAAGAGATTTGTTTCAAAACCATGGACGAAATGTGGAGAGATTGGAAGGCCACGGTAAAAAGAAATCACTACTCACGTCATGACACCGACGAGGAGCGTCTAGCTGATTGTCCGGATAGAGTTCTTCCCGAACATTGGCCAACCTTAGTTGAATGGTTTGGTGATGAGGAAGCAAAGGTAAAGTTTTGCATATCCTGTCAACTAGACTGATATTCCACATGGACTGATATTCCACTATTTGATAATATATAGGAGAAGAGCGAGACCAATAAGCAAAATCGACAAAAATCAGTTGATGCCCCAAGAAGTGGTAGGACACCGTTTCAACAAATTGAGCAACAGGTATTAATTCAGTTTGTTTGTATTTATTTGAGACCCTTCCATATCAGTATGTGATTAATAATTGTTGTACTAACGATGCAGTTAAAGGAAAAGGGATTGCCACATGATCGTCCGGCAATTTATATGAGGACACGGGAGGATGCGAACGGACAACCTAGAGATCCTGCTGCTGCTCCATATCTGGTGAAATACTAAAATATGTTATTTAGTGGTGTTTAGTTATTTACAATTCTTATGCCAACTATATGCTGTAATATATGTTCAATTATTTCAGGCGACGCTGAGGGAACATTTGAAGATTGGCACACCAGAGGAAGAACAAGACCTAGAGGTTCGTGAGCATCGTTTTGTTGAAACATTTGGGCCAGACAATCACGGTCGCGTCCGCTGCATGGGTTCTGGCCTACGTCCAACGAAGGTGCTCGGGTCCTCGTCAATCCGCTCCAACAAACAAGTGGCTGACTTGGAGGTAAAAGTAGCCCAATTGGAAGCTGAAAACGCAGAGAGGCAAGCTCGGGAAGCTGAAATGCAAAATGTATTTAAAACATGGGAAGCTCAGATGAAACATCTTGCAGGTGTAGTATGTTCGCTGACTGGAACATCATTGGATGCATTGGCCATGCCATCTTTTCCACCGCTGGTTGTGCCGTCATCTACTCCTTCAGAACCTACTGCCAGGCCTACGCACCCGACACTGGGTGGACAATCCAATCGACCTGCACGACCTACCAACTTTAATCCTCCCGCACAAGTGGCTCCGTCAAACATACAGCCCACAACTGGTACCGATGAGAGCCATGCCTCATCTTCATGTCGCGTGCGACATGATAACCTTCAGGTAAATTTTAATTAACAATTTATAAGATCATATGTTTAGTTTTTTAGAGCATTGAACTGATTTTAGTTGTGCCTGACATACGATATATTGGTTTCTTCTGAAAAGGTTAGAGTAGGCGATATGGTAGAGCTAATCTCAATAGACAAGCCACGAACAGTTGCAGCACGTGGTCTCGTCTTGTCGATGAACCCCAATAAGATTGTACAGGGAGCTGCATTGGGTCCAGAGTTCTGTGAGGTGCAAATCTCTCAGGTCGTGAAGTCAAATTTTCTAATGTTCCGACAGACTGGGAAGGAAACAAATTTGAAGAACATGACAGGAAAATCTGTTGCGTGGTCTGTGACAAATGTATGTGAGACATGTTTAGCTTGGCTTTTATTACAACTTCATTATTTTTTCGTAATCTGAGTTAATTATTTGTTTCACATTTGCAGGTCAAACGCGTCACTGCAAACAAGAAAAAGTAAGGTACGGTTGAAAAAGAAGGTAAGAAATTAATGTTGATTTACATTCGATATACTGGTTGTAGTTTGTTTCAGTAAATTAACAAGTACCCTCTAAAATATACACCATAGTTAATCAAAACCCCTCATTTTACAGTCAGTTTATGCACAGAACATTTAACCAATTTAGAGTTAAACTTGGTCCCATCTCCACCTCTATGCTCCATCCACCACATAACAACCCTACTTGTTTTGGTTTGGTTTGAGTTTTAGTGAATTGAAAGTTGCATTTCTTGACATGTTAATCTGAGTAGTCTTGAAATGTTGAATCTTGTGATGTAATTGGGTTTCTTTTGATTGAGGCAAAATGGGTTTCTTTGCTTTCATAATCATGAACTGGGTTTTGTACTTTGGATTGTTTTTTATGTTTTGGGTGGTGGAAGCTGGAGAGCATTATATCAGTATCTGATGCAGACTCTCCTAAGAACCATGCTGGTTTTGTATCCTCCTTTTAAACTTGTTTACTTTGGAATCAGGATTGAATGATAACTAGCTAGTGATTAAGAATTTTATGATAAATTGTTACTTCAGCATTAGTCATAGATGTTTTGGAGTCTTAAGGTTTTTCCTATCATGAGTTATGTTTAGTTTCAAAGGTTTCCTACCCTCTGGACTTTGCTGATGTTTTACCCGCGTTTATTCAACTGAAGGTTGAACTGGCATGCTTTTCACTGGGAAACCTTCGAGGAGGTTTCAGTAGTTTTCTTCCAAAAATGATTTTGGTACTGGGAAGTTAGAATTGTGAACAAAGTAGGAAATCAGCTGCAACTTCTGGAATTCTTCACTGGAGAATGAGTCCTCCACAAAATTTGATAGCCACTCGAGCTCAGCTACATCTTCATACTGTAATATTACCAATCATTAGTTGAAAATTAAAAAATGTCCCCCAACAAATTAAGATTACGAAGACGTTACAAATTAGGACTATCAACTATTGTCACACCTGGTATTATTGTTACTGTATCCTTTATATATTTTCTCCTACTAAATATGCTCTAGTAGTTCACTTAACTTTTACTTTTATAGCCCTCACTTTATTTTCCAGTATCACCAGTAATAGTTGGGGATAGCCTAAATATCGTTTTTTACTATCGTAGTATTTGGTTTGTTTCTCATGGATATACTTGGTGTTCCGTGTTAGCTGAATTTGATAGATTTCTGCTTTAAATCTATTGGTACCTCAGTTGTGCATTGATCGATAGTGTTGTTGTATGCAGGATGTGGATAATGCTCGAAATTGCTGTTATTCTTTTCTCAATAAAGAATCGCAAACTGTTACAAGATCTAACCCCGAACCGTGAACAGATTGAAAAAGAAACCCCTACAAGTCGAGAAGATATTCAGTACCACGGGGGTATGGGTGATGTGGTATCACGGAGTACTTCAATTGGTTGATCATATTAATTCTACCATATTCATTGTATCAATGTATGAAAATAATTACCTAATCAATCGAGACCTTATTTTTCTGTAATTTGTGAGGATCTCATAATATGAGATTGTTCAAAACGTCTTAGTCTAATTTTCTCTCTTTTGCAACAGCTTCACTTATGCAACCGTATGAAATAAGGATATGGAGAAGACCTCAGGAAAAAGAAGATGTGAGAACTGATGAGTGAGGTTAGGTTTTCGAATTTTTAATTATTAGATGTTAATTTTAGTAAGTAGTAAGCGTAAAGTCTGACTTTTGTGCATCCCTTAACTCATGACGGTCACAGGGGTGTTTTTGAGGCATTGTCCATACGAAATCGGTGCATCCACGTAGGTAATGTCGGTTTACTCAAGTTAATGTTACATCATTGCCTTTTTTTTCAGTACATCGGAATAGGAAACGAAGACAGAAAGAAAACAAACTGAAACTGACATCATTGCCTATTGGTTTGACGTGGAGCACCATGGGTTATTTACAATAATCGATTTGCTAACTTTGCATCATAGTTTGCAACTGAAGCTCTAGTGAGGATATTAGAGTAAAAGGATTAAAGTGTCATAACTTGGTAGGGATGCAATTATAGTAGCTAGTACAATACACTAATGTAGTTAGCAGCAGACTAGTCGGCTAGCTAAATACTGTATAAATACTGTATCTCTGTATTTGGTTAGGTAACGAATACAGTTCATCTTCCTCATCTCTCTCGTTCTCTTCTCCCTATAGAGGATCACTAGGGAAAGACACATGTGGGTTTACTAGATTCACCAGTGTTGTAAACTGACATGTACGATTCTCTTGCCATAATGCAATTTTCTCGCAATATATGCGCAATTATGTAACTCAGATAAAATCTGCAACCACAATTCTATGAAACAAACGTGATAGCAATTTAAATGGCCAAATGCGAATAGTTTTATCAATTCTATCTAAAAAACTATGGATCCTGCCGTAGCTCTACCCGACATTGAGACAAGTAGAGCTACGGCAGGGGTCATTGTTCGTGATAGCGATGGCAATTTTTTGGCAGCCATTTCGAAAGCTACTGGGTTCTGTCTGTCGGCTAAGGAGTCGGAAGCCTTAGCTTTCTTAACAGGAGTGGAGTCCGCCAAGGGTCTGGGATTGTCAGATTGCACTGTCGAAGGAGATGCCAAAATGTTGATTTCGGAGATTCAAAGTCGAGTGGATCGGGCACACCCGCAGGACATCACTGGGGTTGAAGAAGTGGTAGATGATATCCTCCACGGTTTAAACCAAGCCAGCAACTATCACTTTGCTTTCACCGGGCGTAATGGTAACAAAGCTGCTCACCTACTAGCGGATTACAGGAAAATGCATTCAGAAGACGTAGTTTGGTCAGATATTCCCCCAGATTGATTAGTGAAGTTCTTAGAGAAGATGTAATTCTCAATTCTGTTCCTCCTTGAGATTTTATAATATCTTGGTTTCTCAAAAATATATATATATATATATATATATATATATATTTTGTCCCGCGTGGTAACATTTGCATCAAGCTAATGCAATCACATTGTTGTTCGAGCCCAAAACATTCCAACCACTTTCTTTGCGCCATTGAAGGATATCTCGTGTTTTAATATTATCACATACGACATATATGTTGCCAGGAAATATTAAAATCAGAAAATCTTACAGTTCCAAGATATTGAAAATTGCAAGTAAACAAAACATGAAGTCTTTATGTATATACTAATATGAAAGAGCGAAGACCTCCATATTTTTAAACACATATGGTGTTAATTATCACATTTGGTGTTGAGATGTTTGCAAGCCCGAGGGTTCTTCCATAAATTCTTTTGATGTCAGTACAAGAATATGAGGGTTCTTGACTGTATAGACAGGTGGAACTCTTGCTTTAAGTTCGGGAAGCTGCTTCGGAGATATTGACGGAAAGAGATACAGAACACCTAGCGAATGACTTAGCTACTGTCTCGGCATCAGCTAGCCGACTTTCTGCTTGTGGTTCAATATTTTCACTCTTTTCCAAATTCTGCAACCGCGGTCGTTGGGTAAGCTTTTTCATATCTCTTGTCCAATCACTAGTCGTCCGGCTCACTATCACGTGCTTTGGGATGAGAACAAATTCACAGCTGATGGGCTTCAGTGGCTGACAAACAATTTGTGCTATACATATGCGCGGTGTACTCGTCCAGTCTCTATTGTTCCTCCAGCGTACTACGCTCATCTGGCGGCATTCGCTTCTACATGGAACCCGAGAACTCTGACAGTGCTTCATGTGCAGTTCTAACACCCATGAGATTGGAAAGCCACCAAAGAGAGCTCCTGACTGGAAGGAGAAGAAGAAGACTAAAGGAATTACAGAGTATCTCCCACAAAAAAAAATTGTAAATCTTTCAACACTGTTATTATGTATGAAATCCCTCTATACATTTCAGTAATAGATGTATGGGCTTGTTTGGACCGGGGATTGATCAAGCAGGCTTGAGCTCGTCATAAACCAACGAGATGCCCCTGGGGCATATATATAGCCGCATAAAATCACAAAGTTCAAACAAGAATTTTAGATTTGAAGGACTTGTTACGCAATTTTTTAATTGGCTCGTGCCATATCAAACAAACCTAAAAACAAAACATATCAAACATATCGTCAAAATATGTGCCTCAAGTTTTATGGACAATTCGAGGACCTTACTAAAGATTCGTTTGCCAAGCCAACCATGAAGTTAATAGTATGTTCCAGCATCCCGTAATGAGGAAAAGTAATCTAAGCCCCACAAGTTATACGAGTAACAAGTATAACCAAGTTCCACGAGTAACTATTTTAACCAAGTTCACTAAGGTGTAATTGCGGAGTAAAAAAGTTGAAGCAAATTATCCTGAATTAGGGCCTTCGTTAAAAGGTTCCATTGTATCATATGGAAATGAGTTCTTAGAGCATCTCTAGCAGGTAATGCAAACTGGTTGTTTATGCAAAATATAAAGGTTCGGGCCTAAAATTGCACCCAACAGAGCATGCATCCGCAAATGCAAAATAGATGTCATGCATCTACCTCGGCACATTTGGCGATAAAATTGCTCGTCCATCCCGTTTTCCTAATTTTTAGGCTTGTTACTACTTTTTAGGCTGTTGAAATATTGTTGAAACAAATAAAATGTAACTGATATGCCTACTTTTTTTATACCACTACTGAAATTGATGATGAATTTTAATGACATACAAAATGCAAAATGCAATTTTATCGAAATTTTGCATTAGTTTTGCATGATGTTGATGGAGATGCTCTTACAAAAGTGATTTTTAAAGAAACGATCTTGACTAAACATTAGTTATGATTACAACATCGGAGTTGGCCAACGCTAAGAGAGAGGATGCGATGAGCTTTCAGAAGACATTAAAGAAGAAAAGACTAGCTACATACTTCCCCGATCTGTGTTGATATGTTTTGTTTCCAGGTTTGTTTGGTTTGGCATGAGCCAATTAAGAAATTGCTTAAAAAGTCCTCCGACCTAAAATTCATGTTTAAACTTAATTATTTTCTGCGACTATAAATATGCCATGGCATCTCATTTGTTTACGACAAGTTCAAGCCCGGTTGATCCCCGTTTGGACAAGCTAGAGTATTGCATGTTAATCTGTGCTATTTGGATGAAAGTAAGATTATGACATGAAAATTATGTATAACTGGATTCCTGGGTACCAATTAGGGATTCAGCTATTATTATATTGCCGAAACATTAACAACTACCTTACAAGGGGTGCGGAGAGACCATGAAATGAAATGAACAACGATCGTTTTATCTTGCACATCGATCATGAACGACTCTCATTGAACCCTGAACCCTGCATACACAAACACAAATCAACATCAAACATATTTCATGCTGACTGCGAGGGTTGCTAATCAACACCTACTTAGCACATAAGGCTTGAAATCTTGTGCTAATCAAGATTTATTTAAGTTGAAGAAATACAATAATAGATGTATGCAAATAGATACCACTCTTACCTCAGTATTTAAAATGGTTGTTGGTGATTTAACTTCTTTTGTGGGTGATTAACTTCTTTAAAACCGTTGTTGGTGCAGATCGACGATCATTTGCATTTCCGCCGAGGATGTTCTTCGGAACACAGCCGTCTTCGTGAGGATAGGTTTAGTACGTCCGATGATGTTTTGTAAGCAAATCGATATTTAAGTTGAGGATCTTCTTCCGAACACAACCGCCAAGGAAACCCTAGGAATAAATCATATTTATACTACAGTTTGCATATCACCTTAATTCGATCCAAACTAGGTTTAGTACGATTGAAAAACTTGAAAGCCCGCATGTTAAGGCCCGGTCACCTCTCTATTAACAGCATTGGCCCGAAACATAAAGCCTGCAGATAAAAGTAAGCCTACTTATAAACATGAAACTCTGCAACTTAAACATACTAGTCAGTGTTTCGTCTCATGGCGCGGGCCGTTGATGAAACTCTGCAATATGACTTGACACTCATTCCGATTAGCGGACTACGTATCTAATGGAAATACAGAGCCCTTAATTGCAAAAGAACTTTGGAATTTGACCCAACGATAGAAAGACTTCGTTAGAGTATCACATACTTCGTTATAGTTTTAGATTTTGGACAGATACTCATATACGTTCCTAGGAATAATCCATTATGTGCCAATAATCTATGGCAAAATGGTAGTCATTACCACATATTTCATGGGACTTTAGTTGTTCCTAGGGTTTGAGTTATACCAATTTGAACAACCTCTTTTGCCATCAAATATTCATTGTCGCCCCTATTCGTCCAAAATCGATCTCTAGAGTTGTCCCAATTGCTAGCATTAGACCACAAAACCTCTACCTCGACCAAAACCACGATGTATGCATTGGGAGAATGTGTTTTGATTAAAAAACGTAGTAAAATCAGAACATCTATCAGAAGATGGACTCATTTAATTGTTACCAATCTTTAATAACATATGAAAATGCTCAATGATCATAGGTATAGATCTAGGGAAAATCGAGGATAGAAATGCATTATACTTAGCACACATACAATTCACAGTGTATACTAAGCATATCATCATCATCATCAATAAAAACCATACCAACACCTAGTCTATCTCTTAGAGTTTTTAGCCTTAGCATGTAAAGTTCTATCGGATTTCCTTTCTTCTTGACAATTTGTAACTTAGTTTTTAGTTGAAGAATGTTAGATCTAGTGAGAGAAGCGTACCTGCCCTTAAGGGAGAACCAGATTGAGCGAGCACGGTCTTACATCATATGCGTTAACGTTTTTGCAATTAGAGTGGCGTTTATCAAAGTCCAGATGGAAAATATTGAGTAGCCTACCCTTGGGAGCCAGATTTGGAACCACGGTATGGCATTCATCGGCAACTGGAATCAGGCAACAGAGTGGCGGTAACGTTGATAAAACAAAATGGAGAGTGAATTTGAAGAATTGAAGAGAGATGATACTTCCATACCACAAAGTTGGGGTTATCCAACTTGTGTTGCACAAGATTGTGTATATTCAACAAAAGATAGAGGAAATTAGGGTTCCGATTAGCTATAGCAGCGAGCATAGTTGCTCCGAAGAACGAAAATGCGTAAGAGATAATGAAACCCTAAAGAGCCAAAGGTGCCTTATATAAATCAGAAACTAACAATCACAATAAAGACAGTTGGATGGGAAACTTATAATGAAATTTCTAGACCGGGACCTCTAGTAATGAGATTATAACCAGTTTATTACAAAATGCATTTTAGGTTCTTCTCGTAATGTGAGAATGCTAAATAATTGTAATGATAAGTCTAATCTGAAGTCTTGGCTTTAGATTATAACCATGCCCAGGGAATTCAATGCCCCGAAATAAAAATTTGGGGGACCTGATGTCCAGGGGAATCATTGGTCTGAAGGCAACCCAACCTATGAGTAGCAATTAGATAGTATAGGTAGTTGTCTTATTGATTCGCAAGTTTTCAAAGTAAGAGAGGGATTATTATGTTTGTAATTAGTCCGCAGATCATAGGGGCAACGATGCAATGCAGAATCCCTTTCTTGATGGTGATGGAAGCTCAACACAAAATTTGTAAGGTATCACTCGAGGTCGAGGATTTATTACAAGAAATTGATAGTTTATGTTTCAAGATCATTCTTTTGATATCTTGTACGTGCGCATCCAAATCCGGGTGCGAATATAGATACCAAAAAGTGCGTGAAGGACACAAAATTGAGGCAATAAAAAAGTGTGCTGAAAAAGTTTGAGAAGCACCATGTGATAGTGGAGATAAGAGCTTTCTAATGGCTGGTCACACGCCTAAATTAGAGGCAAAATTGGTCTCACGATGTCATAAGTAAATTACATTTTCGCCCTATCTCACACACGACCAGACCTAGCTCGCATGAGCTCCTGTGAAAAGGAGCAGCTCCACGAGCTACTATTTAGCTCGAACGAGCTTCAATCATCATACCTATAGGAATCTCATCTAAGAAGGTTATTTTGGTCCGATTCTTCAAAGGTGTCAAAGGAGAAAAGCTCTAAACATGTCTGTATTTCCCTAGTTGAGATGAAAATACATATTTTCTCTCAAATCCATTCAAGAAGATCAAGAACATCAACGATCCAAAGGTCTACAAAACGACCTTGCTTGGAGGGGTTTTTATCCTTGTGAAATTACCACCAGAAATTGTGAAGGAAGGTTAGAAGTTTGGATTGAACCAAGTGTGGGGGAGTTGAAGCAAGTGAACCCTAGAAGTTCAAAGCTGAATTGGTTTGTGATCGGGACGAATTTTCTGAAAGGGATTGTAGGGTTTTGACCGGTACGACAAGGGAAACCAAGGGAGCCGATAACCTATCTATCAAAAAATTTCAGAAAGTTGGGTTAACCGATCAGTCGGTCCTTCTTGTCTGACTTTGGTAAAACGACGCCCGTAAGAACAATAGTCCATGTGCCAAAGGCCCAATTATATTCTCTCTCTTTAATTTGAGAAAATTTAAGCACCGTTTCTTGTTGTCAAGAAACTTTATTGCTTTGAATCGCACAAAGAACCTGGTTTATAACTATGTGGGGGTTGCTGAATTATGTGCTATTTGATTTGATTCTGTTTCACTATTCATGACATGTGCACGTTGATTTTTTTATCTCTAAATCTTGTTAGCTACCATCTTGTACCATGTCTAGAGAAAGTGAGAGTTCAGGGACTGTAGAACATGAAAAGAAAGAGGGCATTTATGAGATAGAGCTAGCGGTAGAGGTTCCAATCGGATCCACCTTCGACTACACTCAATCTTCATATCTCGCGCATCTCGACTACATGAAACTGGCGATTTCCGGTCAGAACGAATAGGGGGAAGATGAAGAAATCCTTGAGAAAAGGAGAAGTAATTACCCCTACCATTTTCTTAAGAAAGTAACCCACTGGACACAGTAGTTGGGTGAAAAGTTGGAGACTAGGCTCGAGTCTGTTGAACTTAATGGGTTTTATTACTCCATTGGTTATGATGAGAGCAAGAGTCAATAGGGATTTGATCCATAGTAGATTCCCCAAACCCTGGCCATGAGTGCTAAGTCTAATGAGGATGAACATCTATCATACCTTTACGTTCTAGATAGATAAATAGATATTGGTGGATAAAGAGAAAACAATGTTTGTCCAAAAATATTTTCTTTATCATTGAACTTACGCTACATAAAACATCTTGACATGTCACTTTACTCAAGTAAATGTTACTTCATTGCCAATTGGTTTTTGACATGGACCACATGGGATCTTTACAATAAATAGGCGTTACCCCGCGCCAAGGCGTGGGGCGAATGGATAAATATAGCTTGCAAAAAATGGAGTTAAGTAACTTATATGAATGTGAAATATGCATAGGAAACATGACTTGCAATTTCACGTAATTCGTTCAATATGATCGAATAAGTTCTTTAAATAAATTACAACAATCAAATCCAGTTACTTTCTCTTTCTCATTTTGATGTCAATGAGTGAATCTCGAATTTTATATTAAATATATTTCAAATTATCTGACTTAGAATCGTTCGCAACTGAATCTTAAGAAATACGTCTAACATAAAATCAACGGGATGACAATAGAGAAAAAATTAGCATGGAATAATTAGTGGAACACATTTCTCATAAAAGTACTAAAAAAAATATCTTATAAATTTGTTTATTCAAATTTCAAATTCGAAAATGAGAACACAATTCATGCTACTAAAGGTTAAAATTATATAGCATGCATAACTAAAAATTCGTGGAAGTATTATTTCTTGTTTCAGAATAAAAAGTTTTACTACTAAAGTTCATATACCAATATTATTTACTGAATCTATTACGATATTATCATGTATAGTTTACATTATCACGATTCATGTTATTAAATGTTAAAACTATGTAATATGTATAACTAATAATTCGTGGAAGCGTTATTTCTTTTTAAAAAATAAAAATATTTACTTATGAAATTTGTATAATATATTTATTAATTTATTATGATTATAGTGTATAGTTTAGATTAATATGAAAAAATGTTTATATTGCCGGATTATAAAATTGAGAAATCTTAAGAGAATCGCCTAACATAAAACCAACCGGGTTGAAAGTTGAGAAAATTACCATGAACTAATTAGTGAAACATATTTCTTCTAAAACCACTAATATACTTACATGTAGATGCACTACCTTAACTTTATATTGTACAAAATGCATACATCTTATGTCATTGAGCATATAATATATTTTCCTAAAAAATATAATATATCTCCTCTGAATTTATTTACATAAATAATAAATATTGAATATGAGATCATAATTTACATTAAGTTAAAACTACAAATAATCATCTTCCTTTAAAAAAAAGAGGAATTACTAATGAAGTTCATGTACTTAAATAAATATTAAATTTATTGTGATGTTTATGATATAATAAGCATAATTACTGTTGAAGTTAATGTCCATATATTAGTTATTGAACTTATTATGATAATATAATATCTATTTTACACTAATATAAAAAAAATATACTCATATAAGAAAATCAAGTAATACTTAGAGAATCATCGAGCATAAAATTAATCAAGATGAAAGTTGAGGAAATTACCAATGAGTAATTACTAAGAAATATTTCTCGAAAAATCAATCATTTCATTTACACACATATACCATATAGATGCACTAACTTATGTTTTTTTTATTGTACATAATGCATACAATATGCGTCTTTAATAATATAGTTTTTTTCCCAAATGAATATGATTTTGTACAATTATATTTACGTGAATGCTAAACTTGTATATCAGATCAGAGTTTATGTTATTAAATTTAAAATTATATAATATGCATTAACTATGATTTAATGGAAGATTTTTATTTAAATAATAAGAAATAGTTCTTCTGAACTTCATATGCCTATAAAATTATTGAAATATTATCTTATTGCCAAAAAACATTTCTAAAAGAAACATATTGACAAAAAACATTATACTATTATTATTTATTTTTCACTAACATGTAAAACATGTTTATATTTTGGTAATAAAAAAAATCAAGGATGGACATTCATTACTAATTTAACATTGCAACATCAAATGAATGTTAATTGCTTATGAGTTACAAACTATAAGAGTAACCTTCAAATTATAATGACAAAGCAATACATGAGTACATGTCGATTTGTAATTGGTTAATCTTAATAAAATAAACACGTAGGATGACAAATGTATTACTCAGAATGTATATTGTGAGACACATGGCAGAACGTGGTTCAACCTCGGGACTTTTCTACTTATATTATATATATATATATAAGATATATAAGATTGCTATGCTAAGCTTGAATCATAGTTTCCACTGAAGCTTATGTCAGGAATCATAGAGAAAGACAAATGGTTCATAACAATGACCTATCTTGTAATCTTGTGATAAAAACAGTCTAGCCTCGACATAAGTTCCTGGTTGAACTTGTAGATTCATTCCAGGAGCACCAAGACCATTCACCATATTCTGGCTTACTCCCACTCCACTCTGCACAGTTTGAGTTCCAGCAGGATTTCCTTGCTTCATTACCGGAACTGATGCACACATGCTAACACCTCCTTTAAATATTTCCCAATGGTTGTGACATAAGAGGTTTGAAGTCCTTTGACTATCAAGTATATTAACTTTTACTGCTGGAGGTCCAATAGGCTGGAGGTCCAATAGGACGCAGTGGCTGTGCAATATTGGTAAACATCGGTAGTGGTGAAGACGTTTGCATGGCTGATACTCCTTAAGAAGAAGCTCGGGGAACAGATGGGATTTGAGAAACGCAGGACCAGAAACCATGGAGCTGGTTGCCGATTCATGATGGATCCATTTACTTGTGCTCGGCTCCACTTATACAGTTGCAGGTAGGACAACATCACTGTGGTTGTTGTCGTTGCCGCTGGTCTTCGAACCCAAAATGTTCCACCCACTTTCTTTGTGCCATGGAGCTACAAGTAATCATAGTCAAGCCAAAGTAGACCCAAGTCATATCATGAATTAAGTACAAATGAGAAAGATTTAGCTGGCATAGTATTTGACCTCAAGAAATCAGTTGAAAAGTATTAGTCAAGTTATTTTTACCTTTCAACTATGTACTGGTTACTGCTTTCTGTCTGTAAAATATACGAAATACCACTACTATGTTAATATGAGGTCCCAAGTAGATTCGATCATGCTCTAGTTAGCGCGCGTCTTGTATTTGCATAAACACCTTTTTTTCTTTTTCGGAAATTCCTACTGGCCACTTCCCAGCTTAACCAGGGTTGACAACAAAAACACGGCGGATGCCCGCACAAAGGCCATTTCCCACTTAGGCTATCGTGACGTTACAACAACACAAGAAATTCCGTGAAGTATAACAAGAAATATAACTGTGTAATGAAAGCTCAGTGGAGTACCTAAGACAGCATGACAGTAGCAATATCAAGTATTAGGATGAGGAATGAGGACGAACCTTGATGATTCTTTTTCTTGATATCTTGCGTTCTATTAGTATCACATCGCCGTAGACATCTGGCTTAAAAGAATCTTCCCCTCGGTTTTTTATTTCTACACGGTATACCTGCAAGGAAATATTAAAGCTAAGCAGACCAACAAAGACTTTTCATTTCAAATCGTGATCGTTGCAAACATGCTAATCATGAAGTATCTAAAAATAAAAGAGATTTAGCTATAAGCATCTCAATCAACATAAATAACAGATTACTTGCCTTTTCCCAAGCCTCCACATAAATATCACGTGATGCACTTTTGGAGCACTAAAAACTTGCTCTAAAGTGACATGAAGGCCCCACATTAGATCTTCTCTTTATTGGTTTGTACTTTTGTAAGACGTCCTTATAGAATTTTCTTTCTTTGTCACAAAGAGGCTGACCACTATAGGCACGTCGTAAACTATGTGCTATGTGATAAATATGGTATATGTTGAAATCCATCATTAAATGCAGAAGTTTTTATGTGACAACAGAATAAAAATGACACTACATTGTACTGATGACTTGTTCATTGTTTTTGTGGGTACTACTTACAAATTGTGAACTTCATAACTTTACTTGATTTACTTGAGAAGATTCGGAGTTGGCACAACATAAATTTGACAAGTGAATGAATCTTTATTGTGAGGTGGGAACTAAATAGAGTTGATTGAAAAATTTTACATAGTATTTTATTTTACTTTTACATGGTCGAATGTATCAGCAGATTGTTTTATAAATTAGTTATATGGGGTCGTTTGGACAGGCTAAAGTATTGTACATCAATCCTCTCAAAAAAAAAGTATTGCACATCAATATGTGCTATTTGGATAAGTAATACTGGGTACCAATTTGGATTTCAAATATTATTACATTGCCGAAACATTAACTACTATTTCCTTACAATGAATATACAAAACTATTAAGAAAATGTAGAGAAAGAGAAGATACGTGAAAAAGAAAACTTAGAGAGAGAAATGACACGGAGGATGTACCTTAAAAGGGGCACGGAAAGACCATGAAATGTAATGAACAACGATCGTTCTCTCTTGCGAATCCATCATTAACGACTCTCATTGAACCCTGCATACACTAACGCAAATCACCACCATAGATATTTCATGCTGAATGCAAGGGTTGCTAATCAAGACCTATTTACCACATCTTGATTGAAATCTTGTGCTAATCCAGACTTACTTAACATAAAGAAATCAAATAATAGATGTATCTATATGTAAATAAATAGATACCACAGAGATACACTCTTACCTCAGTATTTCGAATCGTTGTTGGTGATTAACTTCTTTTGTTGGTGATTTACTTCTTTAAAATCGTTGTTGATGCAGATCGACGATCATTTGCAATTCCGCCGATGATGTTCAGTACGTCCGAGGATGTTTTGTAAGTAAAGAATCGATATTTAAGTCTTTTTAGATGTTCTTCCGAACAAAGCCGCCAAAGAAACCCTACAAGTAAATCGATATTTATACTACAGTTTACATATCACCTGAATTCATTCCAAACTAATTAGCATGATTGCAAAACTTAAAAGCCCGTATGTTAAGGCCCGGTCACCTCTCTATTAGCAGCATTGGCCCGAAACTTTGAGCCTGCAGGTAAAAGTCAGACTACTTATAAACATGAAACTCTGCAACTTAAACATACTAGTCAGTATTTCGTGTCATGGCGCGGCCCGTTTATGAAACTCTGCAATATAGCGTGACACTCTTTCCGATTCACGATAAAGGAAATACAAAGCCCTTAATTTCAAAAGAACTTTGGAATTTGACCCTACGATAGATAGACTTCGTTAGAGTATCACATACTCATAAATAGTATATAATACTAACGCAGTTTCTTCTCTATCACACCGTTTTGACTTTTATCACTATTTACTTGGTCACTTTGACTCGGTGATTTAGGTAGCAAAACGATGTAATTTTTGATAATCTTTTTATGGTGTTGTAGAGTGAAAGTTGCTCCATATAACAAAGGTGAAAAAATTATAAAAAAATCGCATCGTTTTGCCATCCAATTCACCCGGTCAGAGTGACTGAGATACGAGTCAAAAAGTCGAACCGGTGTGATAGTAAAGACACGGGGGTAGTATATATTATAATAGTGTTAGTTTTAGGTTTTGGACACATATTCATATACGTTTATGTATGTAGAGAAATATACTATACACACTTTTTTTAGAAATAAATATATATACATACTTTGTACACACATACATGTGTACATATTATATTTTCATAATGATTGCTAGGGTTGCTAATCTAAACCTGAAGCCCGCAGGTTAGGGTTGCTAATCAAGATTCCCGCAACAACTTGTTTCAGACCCACTAAAGGATTCAGCAATAGAAAATTTTCTTAAATCACCACTCCTATTGTTGATAGCACTAGAGTCCGACAACAAGTAATTAAAAGAAGTAACAAAAACAACATGAGTAGAAGTATTGTAGGCAGTCAACTGTTCAAGGAGAGTTTATAGGAATAATCCATTATGTGCCAATAATCTATGGCAAAATAGTAGTCATTACCACATAATTAATGGGCATTAGTTGTTCCCAGGGTTTGAGTTATACCAATTTAAACAACCTCTTTTGCCATCAAATATTTCATAGCCACCCCAAGTCGTCCGAAATCGATCTATAGAGTTGTCTACTCTCCTAGATAGACCATAACCTCCCAATTGGTAGCATTAAACCTAGGTCGACCCCCTTAAAACCTCTACCTTGACCAAAACCATGATGCATGTTTTGGAAGAAAGTGTTTTGATTCACAGAAGTAGTAAAATCAGAACATATATCAGAAGATTGTGCTCATATAATTGTTGTCCAATCTGTAATAACATATGAAAATGCTCAATGCTCATAGTTATAGATCTAGTGCAAATCGAGGATCAAAACGCATTATACTTAGCACACAGACAATTTACTGTGTATACTACGCATATCATCATCATCAATATAAACCATACCCACACCAAATTTATCTCTTTTAGTTTTTAGCCTTAGCATGTACAGTTTTATCTGATTTCCTTTCTTCTTGACCTTTGAAACTCATTTTTTAGTAGAAGAATGTTAGATCTAGTGAGAGAAGCATATCTTCTCTCAAGGGCGAACCAGATTGAGCGAGCACGTTCTTACGAATCATATAATTTTAACGCTTATGTAATTAGAGTGACGTTTATCAATGTCTAGATGGCTGATATTGAGTAGCCCACTCTCGGTGAGCCAGATTTGGAACCACGATATGGCATTCATCGGCATCTGTAAGAAAGTCAGGCAACATAGCGGTGGCAACGTTGATGAAACAAAATGGAGTGTGGATTTGAAGAACTGAAGAGAAATGATACCATAGAATAAAGTGGGGATTATCCAACTTGTGCTTGTGTATATGCAACAACAAATAGAGGAAATTAGGTTTCAGATTAGCCATAGCGGCGAGCATAGTTGCTCGTAAGAAAGAAAACGCGTAAGAGATAATAAAACCCTAAAGAGGCAAAAAGTGCCTTATATACATCAAAAACTGACAATCTCAATGAGGAACATTGGATGAGAAACATATAATGAAAAATCTAGATAGGGGCCTCTAGTAATGAGAGATCATAACCAGCTTATTACAAACTACATTTTAGGTTCTTCTCATAATGTGAGGATGCAAAACAGTTGTAATGATAAGTCTAATTTGTAGTCTTGACTTGAGACTATTATCGAATTGCCCAAGGAAATCAATGCTCCAAAATAAAGATTTGGGAGACCTGATGCCCAGGGAAATCATTTCCCAGAAGGCAACCCAACCGAAGGGAACCCAACCTACGAGTATCAATTAAATAGTATAGTTAGTTATTTTATTTATACGCAAGTTTTCATACCATTTTGAGGGGTGAGAGAGGTTCCTATATTTGTAATTAATCTGCAAATCATAGGGGCAAAAAAGCAATGCGAGGCGGCTGAAGCTTTACAAAAAATTTGTGAAGTATCACTCGAGGTCGAGGATTTATTACAAGAAATTGATAATTTAAGTTTCACGATCTTTCTTTTGATATGTTTACGTGCGCATCCAAATCGGGGTATGAAATAGATACCGAAAAAGTGCGTGAAGGACACAAAAATTGAGGCAATGAAAAGTGTGTTGGGGAATTTTGAGGAACACCATGTGATAGTGGAGATCAAGAGATTTCTAATGGTTGGTCACGTGCCCAAATTGGAGTCCCCATCAGCCAAGAAAGAGTCAACAAAAATGTAGCTTGCAGGCTACTATCTACCTCGCACAAGCTGTCAAAGATAGCCTAAATTTTGAAGTTTTTTAAGAAAACTGGTCTCACGATCTCAAAAGTAAATTTATTTTTGTCCGATCTCACACACGATAAGACCTAGCTCACATGAGCTCCTGTGAAAAGGAGTTGCTCCCAAGATTTACTATTAAGGTCGGACGAGCTGCAATTAGCAGACCTATGGGATCTCATCTAAGAAGGTTATTTTGGCCCAATTATTCAAGGTTGTTGAAAGAGAAAATCTCTAAAATGTCTCTATTTCCCTAATTGAGATCAAAATATATTTTTTCTCTCAAAACCTTTCAAGAAGCTCAATAACATCAAAGATCCAAATGGCTCAAAAACGGAATTGCTTGGAGGAGTTTTATCCTTGTGAAATTGCCACCAGCAATTGTGAAGGAAGGTTTGAATCTTCGATTGAAACAAGTGAGGGGGATTTGAATCAAGTGAAGAACCCTAGAAGTTCAAGTTGCATTGGTTCGTGACGGGGAAGAAATTTTTGAAATGGATTGCAAGGTTTTGGCGTGTACGACAAGGTAAACCAAGGGAGCCGATAACCTAGCTATCAACAAAATTTTGAAAGTTGGTCGACCGATCAGTCGGTCCTTCTAGACTGCCTTTGCTAAAATGGTGCACGTAAGAACAATAGTACATGTGCCAAAGGTCCAATTTTATTCTCTCTCTTTAATTAAACAAATGTAAGCACTGTTTCTTGTTGTGAAGAAACTTTATTTCTTTGAATCACATATAGAACCTCGTTTATAACTGTGTGGGGTTGCTGAATTTTGTGCTATTTGATTTGATTCTGTTTCACTATTCATGAAACGTGCACGTCGATTGTTTAATCTATAAATATTGTTAGCTACCTTCTTGTGCCATGTCCAGAGAGAGCGAGAGTTCAAGGGCAATGTGTCCGTGAAATGACCTGAGTTATGCCTCTATTGTTGAACATGAAGAGGAAGAGGACATTTATGAGATAGAGGTAGAGGTAAAGGTTCCAGTACTATCCACGTTGGATTGCCCACAATCTTCATATCTCGCGCATCTTGACTATGAAAACTGGCAATTTCCATGGTATAAGGGGGATGAAGAAATCCCAAAGAAAATGGAAGAAATTACCCCCTACCATTGTTTTGTAGCTTTTGCTTCATTTTTCATGATGCACATCGAGAACAAGTGAGAGATGGAGTTCTTAAGAATAAAACTAGCCCTGAGAAATGTTTTCCTTTAGATACATGTGACTTACCAGATGAGCAATTGAAGTAAGATTTTTTTTCGGGAATGGCCAAGCTTGTTGATGACAATTCTTTCTCAGGAATAGCTCGAGAGGCCATCTTCAATTTCCGATAATTTAATTGTGAGTGCAGGGCAATGGAAACGAGAAATAAATAAGTGATTTACCATAGGCAATATTTTGTGGTAGTCACCTAGAGACCATTGCTAAGGCCTTGAAGTGACCACCTTTGACCAAGCCTTGTAGGTTTCATGATATTTGATTAGAGAGAACTTTGAAGAAGAGGTCGGTGAATTTTTTTTCAAGGGTGTGGCAAGGGCTGAATGGAAGAGATTTAAGAATAAGAGACAATAGAATATCAAGAAAAAAAAATTATTCTACCTCAGGCAAGGATGTTGATTGAGTGGCAGCGCTTTGATATGGGCCTTGTGCTGAATCGGTCTTAGCAAGTACTCTCAGGGTCTTACCGGTAACCCCTAGGAAGCGGCCTCTCACTTACTTGCAAAGGCGGACTCGTCTGGAGCGTCCACAACCGCTTTTTCGCTCTACCATTAAAGCTATGAGTTCTGTTAAGGACATTGCGTCCAACCTACTTGTATTGTTGTGGATAAACAGTGCATTAGTCAGATATGGGACTCTGAAGGAATATCATTCATTTCTTAGTAAGAAGATTATACCCCCACTAGTCCTTAAATAAAGTAATGCACTGAGAATGTAGTCTCACACTAGCATTCCACGGGTAGTCTTTAAATTGAATTGCCCTTGAACCTCCATGCATGTGATTTTCGATAATGACCGATATCATCATGATGAGGCAGGTTTCAATTTAGACACATCTATAAGTCGATAATAGCCCCATATTTTCCATGACTTTAAAATTCTTCAACCAAACAATGCTTGGTTGGCAAACAATCTTTTTCTCAATTGTCATGACAATTTGTCCTGAAAGACACGTCTCATGTTATGGGAATTTTGCACATTCGCAAAACATTTTTGCTAAACATTACCTTTTTATTTGTGAGGTACTCCTATATCAACATATTCCATCTCATTGAATCACATGAAATCGTAAATTTTTTCCTTCGTCGTTGATGAAATTAGTAGACATTGCTCGACAATGACTGACTTCTATAATTTGCTTTTTTTTTTCCAGTAGTTGACTGTTGCTCAACAAAACACAAGTTAGTAATAATCAATAATAATAAAACATTAATAATCATACCCTTGATAGAATGGACATTTTGTAACTCCATGAAATGTCCAACAAATAAGTAGACACAATATTATTGGACACCTCTTCCTTTTGTTGTATGTGGTGCCAACTTAGTGCTAATGGCCGCCAGTTTCAAATTAGCATAACTGCTTGGCAGTTACACTAGAAAGAACCAGAAGGAGTAAAAATATTTTGGGAGACTTGTCATGGAGAACGTACCTGGATATCAGTCACACTAGAACGTAACTGGATATTTGACATATATTGTTATTCACAAAATTTTGTAACAAAAGTGTCGATTGCTCATGGAGACTTGTCTCCTGCGAAACTAGATGGCAATGTGTCGATGACTGCATGTCGACACGACAAACGCAACTTTTCTTCGTCTTCCCCGAAGGGACAAAAATCATCTCTTTGGACATAATTTTTACAAAACTGTATTTAATTTCTTCCGTGTGGGTATCAGAAATCTTTCTCCAGGGAAGTGCAGTTTCTTCAATGGCAACACGAGAACAGGACTGTCCCAAATCTCTTCGTTATCAACTATAGTTCTGTTTTTTACTTTGCTCACAACCTCCTGCAACAACGTACGCGAATAATTAATTCACTTAACATACTATAAACAATTTGTATAAGAACATGTTTTTTTTTTTTCATTTGAGGTATAGTCGTTGCGCTGAGCCTATATCGTTTCGTGTTTGCAAATCAAACATCTCTATTCATTCTGCTTGGTACACCCAAATCATCACTTCACCATGATGCGGGTACGCGGATGATACTTCGATGTTCCTTGAATCGTTAAGGCTTGTAGTGCCTTTCAAAAAACAATGAGGACAAACAATCAGTTCACCCCGAAACGGTACCAAGACAACAAGATTAAGAAAATAAAATACAATTAATTGTATCAAAACAAGAGAAATAAAGAAAGAAAGAATTCCCTTGAAAGATCTCTCGCCAAAACTGGAAAGGTGACTTCCATGTTCAACTGACACTTGCAAATGGAGAAGTCCCTTCTCTTTATGACACATAGGATAAGAGAAACTCACCAAAAATGACATGAGTCATAGAATTTTACAAGCTGTACATGTGTGGAACATGTAAACCAATCAAATTTTGACAAATCAAATTTCCATAACACATGTAATCTTAGTTGGCAAATTCATGTACCGAGAAAAATTTATGACAAATGCATTTAATTTTCCCATACAAGGAGGAATATAAATTTTAGAATTTAATATTTCGAAGCACAATTATTTGATTAACTGAACCAAGAAAATGAATTTGGTTGCTTTTTTAAATTTTTTGGTGACTTTTTTAGGTTCTCTTTAGGTGACGTGTTTGACAAATCAAAATTCCATAACACATGAAATCTTAGTTGGGAAATTCATGTACTGAGAAAAAATTATGAAAAATGCATTTAGTTTTCCCATATAAGGAGGAATATCACTTTTGACTAAAATTTAATAATTCTAAGCACAATTATTTGATTAACTGAACCAAAAAAATGAATTTGGTTGCTTTTTTAGTTAATTTTTTTTTTACCTTTTTTAGTTATTTTTAGGTGATGTGATATTTTATTAAATGAGATTAGTAGAAAATCTAAATAACTCAATAAATTTTAGCAAACAAGTAAAAGTCAAATCTGAGATTCAGATGAAGAAGTTTAAGATAACGTCTCCCTCTTCGAAAACAAACATAAAATGTAATTATTATATTTTCTTTATAGATCATCACTTTCACTACATATATCATTTGCATTTTCCACTAACAGAATAAAATAATAAACCCCCTAGATATAAAAAGTAAATTTTCCTTTGAACAGTTAAAATTAAGATGCTCGAAAAAAATTAAAAATAAAATATAAATAAATAATATTAGAAGTAATTTGTCTAATTCTGTAATAGATACAATGTTCATCACAGAAGTTAACCACCCTATTAATGCAGGCACAAACTCTTATAGATCAGGCTTCGATTTTTCATAAAATGAACAGTGGATCCAAATATCTTCATATCTCTTTAGTAAACAAGTAAAACTTAAATTTATTTCATATAATAAGAAGTTTAAGAAAAAATATTAGTCTTTTGAAACGAAAGAAAGCGCAATAAAATGTTACATCCCTATATTCTCTTCATAGGTCATCCCTTCCTAGATATACCATATGCACTTCCCAACAAAAATATCAAATAATTAGCATTGAAAGTTATTATCTACTTTTTTTATAGAATACAAATTACAGTAGAGCAAACTCATGTTGATCATGCTTGGATATTTCAAAACTAAGTTCAACTAATTTTTATTACAGCGGAGAAGTTAACCGCCTTATTCGTACATAGCAAAAACTCATCCATGCTTCCTTTATCTAATTTATCTTTGTACTTTTTAAAAAAGGTAACAAGTTGCTTACTTTGTTATTGTTAAAATTTCTAAAAAATATTAGGAAACATTTTTCAGAAAAATGTTGCTTACACATGTTCTATTTTAGCTCCTAAAAAATAAATTTTAGTAGTAAAAGTAAGAAAAGTTGAAGTTATAAAAAATAATGCCATACTTTCTTTACCTAACTGATGTGACTTTTTAATACTTTTTTAAAAAAGGTAAAAAATTTGCTTACTTTGGAATTGTTAAAATTTCTAAAAAGTTTTTAGTAACTTTTTTTTTTTTGAAAAACGTTGCTTGCTTATGTACTACTTTAGCTCCTAAAAAGAAAATTTTATGAGTAAAAAGTAAGAAAATTTGAAGTTAGAAAAAACTAACTTTTTTATTCTTATAAAAAGGTAAAAAAAAAAAATCGGACATAAATTCTAAAGAAAATTGCCTAATTAGAACTTTTTTATGACTTAAAATAAAGTAAAAATAAAATTAGACAGAGAAAGTAGGGTCTCATGTTGATCAGGCTTGGATATTTCAAAACAAGTTCAGCTAAGTTTAACCGAAGTTATGCTTCTACTGTTTTGTTAATTGAACTGAATTGCAAATCCAAATAACTCAATATCTCTTTAGTAAAAAACTAATTTTTTTTCCGATAGTACAAAATTTAAGATAACTCCTGGTCATTTTTATAAAAAAAAAACATTAAGGATATAATTGCTCTAGGCACAAGTTCCTGACTTTGTTATTGTTAAAATTTCTAAAAACATTTAGGTATTTTTTTATAAAAATTTTGTTTACTTATGTTCTATTTTAGCTCAGAAAAAGTAAATTTTAGGAGTAAAATTAAGAAAAGTTGAAGTTATAAAAAAATAATGTCATGCTTTCTTTACTTAACTGATGCGACTTTCTATTATTTTTAGAAAAATGTAAGAAATTTGCTTACTTTGGTATTGTTAAATTTTTTAAAAAGTTTTAGGTAACTTATTTTAGAAAAATGTTACTTATTTATGTTCCATTTTAGCTTCTAAAAAGTAAATTTTATGAGTAAAAGAAAAACAAAATTGAAGTTAGAAAAACCTAACTTTTTTAGTCTTAAAAATAGGTACAAAAGTTAACCGACATAAATTCTAAGGAGAATGACCTAATTAGAACTTTTTTATGACTTAAGAAATGTAAAAAGTTGCATAAAATTAGATAAAGAAAGGAGGGCATCATGTTGATCAGGCCTGGATATTTCATAACAAATTCAACTAACTTTTACCAAAATTATGCTTCTACTATTTTGTTAATTGAACTGAATTGCAAATCCAAATAACTCAATTGTACAAAATTTAAGATAATTGCTCCAGGCACAATTATTTGATTCACAGAAAAAAAATGATTTTTGTTGCTTTTTTAGTTATTTTTGAAGAACTTTTTTAGTTCTTTTTAGATGATGTGATATTTTATAAAATGATATTCGTAGAAAATCAAAATAACTCAATGTCTTTTAGCAAACAAATAAAATTCGAATTTGTGGTTCACATCGATAGAAAAAAGTTTAAGATAATACCTCTACCTCTTTGAAAAAAAACATATGAAAAATGTAATTATCATATTTTCTTTATTTATCATCACTTCCAGTACATATATCATTTTCATTTCCCACGAACCGAATAAAATAATAAACCCCTAATTATAACGAGTATATTTTCCTTTGAAAAATTAAAAATAAAAATAACAATAGATAACATCATAAATCATTTGTCTAATTCTGTAATAAAATACAAAGTTGAGCAGAGAAGAATTTTTAATATGACATGTGTCATGTAATATATTAATGTGGCACATACGTTGCATTTGTCTACCAATTACATTCATCCAACTCAAATATTTCATTCGTTTCTTCTCTTTCTCTACGTTCTGACTTTTGTCACTATTCATGAGATACTTTTGACACGGTGATTTGGATAGCAAAACGATCTAATATTTTGACAATTTTGTCATGGTGTTGTAGAGTAAAAGTTGTTCTATAACATGGTGAAAAAATTATCAAAAAATTGTATCGTTTTGGGATCCAAATCATCCGGTCAAAGTGACCCATATACGAGTCAAAAAGTCAAAGCGTAGAGAAAGAGAAAAAACAAAGGAAGTACAATTAACAAGTACACTTGCCAACTAAGTTTTCTGTGACATGTCAGGTGTTGAGAATTTAACATTTTATTTGAGCTTTTTGGGTTTCCAATGTTCACAATTAATCATGGGTAATGAATTTTAATGTTTCTATACAAGTGTGATTCATGAACACATTTCTTCTTCCAGGAAAAAAAAGAAGAAAGAGAATGAAAGAATGAGTAAAAACAGAGGAAGCCATATAGACATACATTAACGATTTTTTGTGATTCTAGAAATATAATTTTTCAGAAACAAACATAATCATTGAATATGATGAATGTCAAGAGTTGTATCAATACCATTTGTGAATGTCAAAGTATGGTTCATATAGGGATTTCCCTTTCTCCTTTCTCTGACAATGTTCTTTCACTTCACCTAATTATGTCTCAGTGTTTGCTGGAAATAGTTCAACATCAAATTGTTTCTCCAAGAACTACGGTATTGAGTTGTATCAAATACATATTGATTCATCCGTTTAAGTCAAAAGAAAATAAAGAAGTTGGTCCTGAAGTCTATAAAATCCTGGCACCGGAAATGAAGACGAGTTTGACACTGATCGCTCCAAGTTCGTATTTGTGTTGACTTAGATTTCTTCTATTAACCCATTTTTTTCCAGTTTTGGTATCATCTTCACAAACTTAAAAGAGAAACAATGTGATCGTTAGAAGAAGAGGGCGAGCTCTCAATTTTTTCAAGTACATTTTTTACTAATGTCTGTGTGAAGTATCTGTATGATATTAATGAATTCATAACATGTGTCATTTCATATGTATTTACGATTCGCAGGTGTAGTGTATTGCTAGAAATGTTCTCAGGATCTTCCATCCTGATCCGAATTCACGTTTGGTTTATACGTTTAAGTTCTGTCAATCTAATAGCTCTCTCCAAATATGATATAGAACACTCCATATACAAAATACTGTCCATAAAAAAGTTTGCAGTTCTTTGTTTGTAATTTCATATGGATCAGAATAGAGGGTAAAACCATTATTACAGTCTTTTTTTTTACATTTTATCCAGTCTTACTTATTGAAATGCTCATGCTATTTGGAAGTGAAGATGAAGTTGTCAGGGCATTAGGATTCATGACTATTTCCATATAACATAGAATAGAGAAAGCTGCTCATGACAATGTTAAAAAACTTTCAAGTAAGTTATGGTACTGTTAAGTTTTCCATTTTATCCTTAATGTATTTTATCTTGCGTCTGCTTGAATTCAATTAATGAATTTTGAGTTTATGACTAGCAAAATGTTGCACAGGAACACAAAAGCTCAAATTACTCATTTTAGCTGCTAAAAAAACTCTGTATCACTTAATTGATATACAACTAATGATTTGTGAGATTGCTTTGTTTCATATGACATTGATAAATATAGATTATGTTGTGGTCGGAGTAATTATTAGGCATATGTATCACTTCACGTAAGCGGTATAGGTAAAATGTTATTTTCATTTTTATGGCAGCAAGAATAACGACCGATCTCCTTAGCTTTAAAGTAAAACACGTATTTCTAAATTGCTCTTTAGTATACAACAATTATGTTCAAAGATATAACTAAAATGTACATGTTGTTCTCATTGAAATTTACGCCTACATCTGCTGATCGGGAGGGTGAGAAATCACCTAAAAATCTACTGGGCATACACACATTAAAATTTCTCCATATTATTTGTGGTTGTGGAAACTAACACTTAACAGAAATGCCCTACTATGACTATATTTTTTTGGCAGATTCTTCAATGGTGCTTTTTTAATTACAATTTATAATGACAAACAATGATTCATTTCAGTAGTGCAAGTTGTCTAAGGAAGTAATACCTCGAAGTGTACCTAAAACTATTGTTGTGTGTAGTTGTCCAGCTATATTCACAGTCTACTGTTCAAATCCAAATTCCAAAATCCACATCCGCCAAAAAATCGGGGTCCCCTAATATTTATTTGGTAAAGAGATGTGAAATTAATACCGTTTCCAGCTTAACTTTTGCAACATTCTAAGTGTTTGTTAAATACCTTTTTCCAGGAAATGAACTCGCATAATTTTAAGACCTCAAATAAAATTTATTATTTTCAAAATATTTAAATAACATTTACATGCACAGCCCGCGTCATGGTGCGGGTTTAAGACTAGTCCTCAATTAAATTAATGAGTGATATGCTTCGCCAGCAAGATAATTTTCCCATATTCTGAAATTGCACCTCTCAAGTTCTTTTTCCTGAAGTTTCTTCTCCCTGCCTTCCATCACTGCATGGGAATATCAAAAAATTAGATGATGAACGTGCTAATTTGTACATACACCGCAATCATGCAAGAGAGAACAACGGTTTCTTCAACAACCAGCACCCGTCTTCTTGTCCATGCCAAAATCTCTTGAATATCCTCTATATCCCACGGATTTATTGTTAAATCATATTCTGAAATTGATCGTTCAATTCCCTTATACGAGAGAATATTACTATCCTAAATTTGTTGTGGAAAATCCACCAAACACAAAAAATTTTAAATTATGGTTAGTATCAAAAGATTAATAAAAAAACTCAAAAATATAATAGACAAAAACATGAAGAATGAGATATTATCCTCAAACTCAGAAATTGTTTGATATTAGTGGATTTTCCACAACAATTTTAGGATAGTAATTTCCCCACTATACGGTGCAAAATGGGATACACGAAAATTCTACCCACCGATACAATGCCTACCGCAGTTGAGAAGAAGTAAGATTGCACTTCTTGTCTACTCCTAAATTAGAACCCAGCCCGGACACGGGACAAGTGATTGAATAAGAGAGACACTAATCTGAAAACATAATTTTACACCAAAGACACACTTGTCATTAAAGGAATCAAATGCTGCTTGAAGCACCTTTTAAGAAAAGACACTATGAAAAAACACAATTGTTGTAAAAGTTACAACTATTTGAAACAACACAACTTTTATAGAAAAGTCACAATTTAAATTTAAACACAAAAAATAGTATTTTGAAATTTTTATACAACAGAAACCCCATGGGTTCTTTACAATAAATTACTATACTAAGCTTGAATCATAGTTTGCACTGAAACTTATGTGACGAATCCTAGAGAAAGACCCATAGTTCATAACTTTGACCTATCTTGTAATCTTGTGATAAAAACAGGCTAGCCTTGTCTCTGCCACATAAGTTCCTGGTTGAAGTTGATTCATTCCCGGAGCACCAAGACCATTCATCATATTCTGGCTTACTCCCACTCCACTCTTCACAGTTTGCAAGCCTGATATTCCTTAAGAAGAAGCTCGGCGAACATATGGGATTTGAGAAAATGCAGGATCAGAAACCATGACTGGTTGCCGATTCATGATGGATCCATTTACTTGTGCTCGGCTCCGCTTTTGAAGTTGCAGGTAGGACAACATCACTGTGGTTGTTGTCGTTGCCGCTGGTCTTCGAACCCAAAATGTTCCACCCACTTTCTTTGTGCCATGGAGCTACAAGCAAACATAGTCAAGCCAAAGTAGACCCAAGTCATATCATGAATTACGTACAAATGAGAAAGATTTAGCTGGCATAGTATTTGACCTCAAGGAATCAGTTGAAAAGTGTTAGTCAAGTTATTTTTACACTTCAATTATGTACTGGTTACTACTTTCTGTCTGTAAAATATACGAAATACTACTACTATGTTAATATGAGATCCCAAGTAGATTCAATCATGCTCCAGTTAGCTCGCATCTTGTATTTGCATAAACACCTTTTTTTTTTCTTTTTAGGAAATTCCTACTGGCCACTTCCCAGCTTAACCAGGGTTGACAACAAAAAAAGGCGGATACCCGCACAAAGGCCATTTCCCCACTTAGGCTATTGTGACGTTACAACAACACAAGAAATTCCGTGAAGTATAACAAGAAATATAAATGTGTAATGAAATCCCAGTGGAGTACCTAAGACAACATGACAGTAGCAATAAGGATGAGGAATGAGGACGAACCTTGATGATTCTTTTTCAAGATATCCAGCGTTCTATTATTATCACATCCCCGTAGACACCTGGCTTCAAAGAATCTTCCCCTCGGTTTTTTATTTCTACACGGCATACCTGCAAGGAAATATTAAAGCTAAGCAGCTATCGGACCGATCAACAAAGACTTCTCATTTCAAATTGTGATAGTTGCAAACAAATTAATCATGAAGTATCTAAAAATAAAAGAGATTTAAGTATAAGCATCTCATTCCACATAAGAGAAAGAGTCTGACCACTATAGGCAAGTCATAAACTACTATTTCCTCAGCGAGAATGCGCACAATTATTAAGAAATATGTGCATTTTACCTTTGTATCCTTAGTTCACACACATAATTACATGGTGGAGTCCATCTAATATAATGATGTAAAGTATTTTTAAGGGCAATTGTGTTATTTAATTACCAAAAAAGTTACTGAAAAGAAAATGTAGAGAAAGAGAAGATACGTGGAAAAAGGAAAACTTAGAGAAAGAAATGACACGGAGGATGTACCTTAAAAGGGGTGCGGAAAGACCATGAAATGTAATGAACAACGATCGTTTTCTCTTGCAAATCCATCATTAACGACTCTCATTGAACCCCTGCATACACTAACGCAAATCACCACCATAGATATTTCATGCTGATTGCAAGGGTTGCTAATCAAGACCTATTTACCACATCTTCATTGAAATCTTGTGCTAATCCAGACTTACTTAACATAAAGAAATTAAATAATAGATGTATCTATATGTAAATAAATAGATACCACAGAGATACACTCTTACCTCAGTATTTCAAATCGTTGTTGGTGATTAACTTCTTTTGTTGGTGATTTACTTCTTTAAAATCATTGTTGGGGCAGATCGACGATCATTTGCAATTCCGCCGATGATGTTCTGGAACACAGCCGTCTCCGTGACAGAGAGGATAGGTTTAGTACGTCCGAGGATGTTTTTTAAGTAAAAAAATCGATATTTAAGTTTTTTAAGATGTTCTTCCGAACACAGCCGCCAAAGAAACCCTACTTGTAATCCGATACATATACTACAGTTTGCGTATCACCATAATTCAATCCAAACTAATTAGCACGATTGCAAAACTTAAAAGCCCGTACGTTAAGGCCCGGTCACCTCTCTATTAGCAGCCTTGGCCCGAAACTTTGAGCCTCCAGGTAAAAGTAAGACTACTTATAAACATGAAACTCTGCAACTTAAACATACTAGTCAGTATTTCGTATCATGGCGCGGCCCGTTTATGAAACTCTGCAATAGAGCGTGACACTCTTTCCGATTCACGGTAAAGGAAATACAAAGCCCTTAATTTCAAAAGAACTTTGGAATTTGACCCTACGATAGATAGACTTCGTTAGAGTATCACATACTCATAAATAGTATATAATACTAACGCAGTTTCTTCTCTATCACACCGGTTTGACTTTTATCACTATTCACTTGGTCACTTTGACTCGGTTATTTAGGTAGCAAAACGATGTAATTTTTGATAATTTTTTTATGGTGTTGTAGAGTAAAAGTTGCTCCATATAACAAAGGTGAAAAAATGATAAAAAAATCGCATCGTTTTGCCATCCAATTCCCCCGGTCAAAGTGACTGAGATACGAGTCTAAAAGTCGAACCGGTGTGATAGTAAAGACACGGGGGTAGTATATATTATAATAGTGTTAGTTTTAGGTTTTGGACACATATTCATATACGTTTATGTATGTAGAGAAATATACGATACATACTTTTTTTAGAAATAAATATATATACATACTACGTACACACATACATGTGTACATATTATATTTTCATAATGATTGCTAGGGTTGCTAATCTAAACCTGAAACCCGCAGGTTAGGGTTGCTAATCAAGATTCCCGCAACAACTTGTTGCAGACCCACTATAGGATTCAGCAATAGAAAATTTTCTTAAATCACCACTCCTATTGTTGATAGCACTAGAGTCCGACAACAAGTAATTAAAAGAAGTAACACAAACAACATGAGTAGAAGTATTGAAGGCAGTCAACTATTCAAGGGGAGTTTATAGGAATAATCCATTATGTGCCAATAATCTATGGCAAAATAGTAGTCATTACCACATAATTAATGGGCATTAGTTGTTCCCAGGGTTTGAGTTATACCAATTTAAACAACCTCTTTTGCCATCAAATATTTCATAGCCACCCCAATGCGTCCAATCTATCTATAAAAATGTCTACTCTCGTAGATAGACCATAACCTCCCAATTGGTAGCATTAAACCTAGGTCGACCCCCTTAAAACCTCTACCTTGACCAAAACCATGATGCATGTTTTGGGAGAAAGTGTTTTGATTCACAGAAGTAGTAAAATCAGAACATATATAAGAAGATGTGCTCATATAATTGTTGTCAAATCTGTAATAACATATGAAAATGCTCAATGCTCATAGGTATAGATCTAGTGCAAATCGAGGATCAAAACGCATTATACTTAGCACATAGACAATTTACTGTGTATACTACGCATATCATCATCATCAATATAAACCACACCCACACCAAGTTTATCTCTTTTAGTTTTTAGCCTTAGGGTGTACAGTTTTATCTGATTTCCTTTTTTCTTGACCTTTGAAACTCATTTTTTAGTAGAAGAATGTTAGATCTAGTGAGAGAAGCATATCTTCTCTCAAGGGCGAACCAGATTGAGCGAGCACGTTCTTACGAATCATATAATTTTAACGCTTATGTAATTAGAGTGACGTTTATCAATGTCTAGATGGCTGATATTGAGTAGCCCACTCTCGGTGAGCCAGATTTGGAACCATGATATGGCATTCATCGGCATCTGTAAGAAAGTCAGGCAACATAGCGGTGGCAGCGTTGATGAAACAAAATGGAGTGTGGATTTGAAGAACTGAAGAGAAATGATACCATAGCACAAAGTGGGGATTATCCAACTTGTGCTTGTGTATATGCAACAACAAATAGAGGAAATTAGGTTTCAGGTTAGCCATAGCGGCGAGCATAGTTGCTCGTAAGAAAGAAAACGCGTAAGAGATAATAAAACCCTAAAGAGGCAAAAAGTGCCTTATATACATCAAAAACTGACAATCTCAATGAGGAACATTGGATGAGAAACATATAATGAAAAATCTAGATAGGGGCCTCTAGTAATGAGAGATCATAACCAGCTTATTACAAACTACATTTTAGGTTCTTCTCATAATGTGAGGATGCAAAACAGTTGTAATGATAAGTCTAATTTGTAGTCTTGACTTGAGACTATTATCGAATTGCCCAAGGAAATCAATGCTCCAAAATAATGATTTGGGAGACCTGATGCCCAGAGAAATCATTGCTCAGAAGGCAACCCAACCGAAGGGAACCCAACCTACGAGTATCAATTAAATAGTATAGTTAGTTATTTTATTTATACGCAAGTTTTCATACCATTTTGAGGGGTGAGAGAGGTTCCTATATTTGTAATTAATCTGCAAATCATAGGGGCAAAAAAGCAATGCGAGGCGGCTGAAGCTTTACACAAAATTTGTGAAGTATCACTCGAGGTCGAGGATTTATTACAAGAAATTGATAATTTAAGTTTCACGATCTTTCTTTTGATATGTTTACGTGCGCATCCAAATCGGGGTATGAAATAGATACCGAAAAAGTGCGTGAAGGACACAAAAATTGAGGCAATGAAAAGTGTGTTGGGGAATTTTGAGGAACACCATGTGATAGTGGAGATCAAGAGATTTCTAATGGTTGGTCACGTGCCCAAATTGGAGTCCCCATCAGCCAAGAAAGAGTCAACAAAAATGTAGCTTGCAGGCTACTATCTACCTCGCATAAGGTGTCAAAGATAGCCTAAATTTTGAAGTTTTTTGAGAAAATTGGTCTCACGATCTCAAAAGTAAATTTATTTTTGTCCGATCTCACACACGATAAGACCTAGCTCACATGAGCTCCTGTGAAAAGGAGTTGCTCCCAAGAGTTACTATTAAGGTCGGACGAGCTGCAATTAGCAGACCTATGGGATCTCATCTAAGAAGGTTATTTTGGCCCAATTATTCAAGGTTGTTGAAAGAGAAAATCTCTAAAATGTCTCTATTTCCCTAATTGAGATCAAAATATATTTTTTCTCTCAAAACCTTTCAAGAAGCTCAATAACATCAAAGATCCAAATGGCTCAAAAACGGAATTGCTTGGAGGAGTTTTATCCTTGTGAAATTGCCACCAGCAATTGTGAAGGAAGGTTTGAATCTTCGATTGAAACAAGTGAGGGGGATTTGAATCAAGTGAAGAACCCTAGAAGTTCAAGTTGCATTGGTTCGTGACGGGGAAGAAATTTTTGAAATGGATTGCAAGGTTTTGGCGTGTACGACAAGGTAAACCAAGGGAGCCGATAACCTAGCTATCAACAAAATTTTGAAAGCTGGTCGACCGATCAGTCGGTCCTTCTAGACTGCCTTTGCTAAAATGGTGCACGTAAGAAAAATAGTACATGTGCCAAAGGTCCAATTTTATTCTCTCTCTTTAATTAAACAAATGTAAGCACTGTTTCTTGTTGTGAAGAAACTTTATTTCTTTGAATCACATATAGAACCTCGTTTATAACTGTGTGGGGTTGCTGAATTTTGTGCTATTTGGTTTGATTCTGTTTCACTATTCATGAAACGTGCACGTCGATTGTTTAATCTATAAATCTTGTTAGCTACCTTCTTGTGCCATGTCCAGAGAGAGCGAGAGTTCAAGGGAAATGTGTCCGTGAAATGACCTGAGTTATGCGTCTATTGTTGAACATGAAAAGGAAGAGGACATTTATGAGATAGAGGTAGAGGTAAAGGTTCCAGTACTATCCACGTTGGATTGCCCACAATCTTCATATCTATCGCATCTTGACTATGAAAACTGGCAATTTCCATGGTATAAGGGGGATGAAGAAATCCCAAAGATAATGGAAGAAATTACCCCTACCATTGTTTTGTAGCTTTTGCTTCATTTTTCATGATGCACATCGAGAACAAGTGAGAGATGGAGTTCTTAAGAATAAAACCAGCCCTGAGAAATGTTTTCCTTTAGATACATGTGACTTCCCAGATGAGCAATTGAAGTAAGATTTTTTTTAGGGAATGGCCAAGCTTGTTGATGACAATTCTTTCTCAGGAATAGCTCGAGAGGCCATCTTCAATTTCCGATAATTTAATTGTGAGTGCAGGGCAATGGAAACGAGAAATAAATAAGTGATTTACCATAGGCAATATTTTGTGGTAGTCACCCAGAGACCATTGCTAAGGCCTTGAAGTGACCACCTTTGACCAAGCCTTGTAGGTTTCATGATATTTGATTAGAGAGAACTTTGAAGAAGAGGTCGGTGAATTTTGTTTCAAGGGTGTGGCAAGGGCTGAATGGAAGAGATTTAAGAATAAGAGACAATAGAATATCAAGAAAAAAAAAATTATTCTACCTCAGGCAAGGATGTTGATTGAGTGGCAGCGCTTTGATATGGGCCTTCCGCTGAATCGGTCTTAGCAAGTACTCTCAGGGTCTTACCGGTAACCCCTAGGAAGCGGCCTCTCACTTACTTGCAAAGGCGGACTCGTCTGGAGCGTCCACAACCGCTTTTTCGCTCTACCATTAAAGCTATGAGTTCTGTTAGGGACATTGCGTCCAACCTACTTGTATTGTTGTGGATAAACAGTGCACTAGTCAGATATGGGACTCTGAAAGAATATCATTCATT
The DNA here is from genome assembly GCA_023055425.1 of Linanthus parryae. Classification (NCBI taxonomy): domain Eukaryota; kingdom Viridiplantae; phylum Streptophyta; class Magnoliopsida; order Ericales; family Polemoniaceae; genus Linanthus; species Linanthus parryae. Next base: position 116,801,613 of record JALGPY010000004.1, on the reverse strand, counting down.
TCTTAGTAAGAAGATTATACCCCCACTAGTCCTTAAATAAAGTAATGCACTGAGAATGTAGTCTCACACTAGCATTCCACGGGTAGTCTTTAAATTGAATTGCCCTTGAACCTCCATGCATGTGATTTTCGATAATGACCGATATCATCATGATGAGGCAGGTTTCAATTTAGACACATCTATAAGTCGATAATAGCCCCATATTTTCCATGACTTTAAAATTCTTCAACCAAACAATGCTTGGTTGTCAAACAATCTTTTTCTCAATTGTCATGACAATTTGTCCTGAAAGACACGTCTCATGTTATGGGAATTTTGCACATTCGCAAAACATTTTCGCTAAACATTACCTTTTTATTTGTGAGGTACTCCTATATCAACATATTCCATCTCATTGAATCACATGAAATCGTAAATTTTTTCCTTCGTCGTTGATGAAATTAGTAGACATTGCTCGACAATGACAGACTTCTATAATTTGCTTTTTTTTCCAGTAGTTGACTGTTGCTCAACAAAACACAAGTTAGTAATAATCAATAATAATAAAACATTAATAATCATACCCTTGATAGAATGGACATTTTGTAACTCCATGAAATGTCCAACAAATAAGTAGACACAATATTATTGGACACCTCTTCCTTTTGTTGTATGTGGTGCCAACTTAGTGCTAATGGCCGCCAGTTTCAAATTAGCATAACTGCTTGGCAGTTACACTAGAAAGAACCAGAAGGAGTAAAAATATTTTGGGAGACTTGTCATGGAGAACGTACCTGGATATCAGTCACACTAGAACGTAACTGGATATTTGACATATATTGTTATTCACAAAATTTTGTAACAAAAGTGTCGATTGCTCATGGAGACTTGTCTCCTGCGAAACTAGATGGCAATGTGTCGATGACTGCATGTCGACACGACAAACGCAACTTTTCTTCGTCTTCCCCGAAGGGACAAAAATCATCTCTTTGGACATAATTTTTACAAAACTGTATTTAATTTCTTCCGTGTGGGTATCAGAAATCTTTCTCCAGGGAAGTGCAGTTTCTTCAATGGCAACACGAGAACAGGACTGTCCCAAATCTCTTCGTTATCAACTATAGTTCTGTTTTTTACTTTGCTCACAACCTCCTGCAACAATGTACGCGAATAATTAATTCACTTAACATACTATAAACAATTTGTATAAGAACATGTTTTTTTTTTTCATTTGAGGTATAGTCGTTGCGCTGAGCCTATATCGTTTCGTGTTTGCAAATCAAACATCTCTATTCATTCTGCTTGGTACACCCAAATCATCACTTCACCATGATGCGGGTACGCGGATGATACTTCGATGTTCCTTGAATCGTTAAGGCTTGTAGTGCCTTTCAAAAAACAATGACGACAAACAATCAGTTCACCCCGAAACGGTACCAAGACAACAAGATTAAGAAAATAAAATACAATTAATTGTATCAAAACAAGAGAAATAAAGAAAGAAAGAATTCCCTTGAAAGATCTCTTGCCAAAACTGGAAAGGTAACTTCCATGTTCAACTGACACTTGCAAATGGAGAAGTCCCTTCTCTTTATGACACATAGGATAAGAGAAACTCACCAAAAATGACATGAGTCATAGAATTTTACAAGCTGTACATGTGTGGAACATGTAAACCAATCAAATTTTGACAAATCAAATTTCCATAACACATGTAATCTTAGTTGGCAAATTCATGTACTGAGAAAAATTTATGACAAATGCATTTAGTTTTCCCATACAAGGAGGAATATAAATTTTAGAATTTAATATTTCGAAGCACAATTATTTGATTAACTGAACCAAGAAAATGAATTTGGTTGCTTTTTTAGTTTTTTTGGTGACTTTTTTTAGGTTCTCTTTAGGTGATTTGTTTGACAAATCAAAATTCCATAACACATGAAATCTTAGTTGGGAAATTCATGTACTGAGAAAAATTTATGAAAAATGCATTTAGTTTTCCCATATAAGGAGGAATATCACTTTTGACTAAAATTTAATAATTCTAAGCACAATTATTTGATTAACTGAACCAAAAAAATGAATTTGGTTGCTTTTTTAGTTAATTTGTTTTTACCTTTTTTAGTTATTTTTAGGTGATGTGATATTTTATTAAATGAGATTAGTAGAAAATCTAAATAACTCAATAAATTTTAGCAAACAAGTAAAAGTCAAATCTGAGATTCAGATGAAGAAGTTTAAGATAACGTCTCCCTCTTCGAAAACAAACATAAAATGTAATTATTATATTTTCTTTATAGATCATCACTTTCACTACATATATCATTTGCATTTTCCACTAACAGAATAAAATAATAAACCCCCTAGATATAAAAAGTAAATTTTCCTTTGAACAGTTAAAATTAAGATGCTCGAAAAAAATTAAAAATAAAATATAAATAAATAATATTAGAAGTAATTTGTCTAATTCTGTAATAAAATACAATGTTCATCACAGATGTTAACCACCCTATTAATGCAGGCACAAACTCTTATAGATCAGGCTTCGATTTTTCATAAAATGAATAGTGGATCCAAATATCTTCATATCTCTTTAGTAAACAAGTAAAACTTAAATTTATTTCATATAATAAGAAGTTTAAGAAAAAATATTAGTCTTTTGAAACGAAAGAAAGCGCAATAAAATGTTACATCCCTATATTCTCTTCATAGGTCATCCCTTCCTAGATATACCATATGCACTTCCCAACAAAAATATCAAATAATTAGCATTGAAAGTTATTATCTACTTTTTTTATAGAATACAAATTACAGTAGAGCAAACTCATGTTGATCATGCTTGGATATTTCAAAACTAAGTTCAACTAATTTTTATTACAGCGGAGAAGTTAACCGCCTTATTCGTACATAGCAAAAACTCATGCATGCTTTCTTTATCTAATTTATTTTTGTACTTTTTAAAAAAGGTAAAAAGTTGCTTACTTTGTTATTCTTAAAATTTCTAAAAAATTTTAGGAAACATTTTTCAGAAAAATGTTGCTTACACATGTTCTATTTTAGCTCCTAAAAAATAAATTTTAGTAGTAAAAGTAAGAAAAGTTGAAGTTATAAAAAATAATGCCATACTTTCTTTACCTAACTGATGTGACTTTTTAATACTTTTTAAAAAAAGGTAAAAAATTTGCTTACTTTGGAATTGTTAAAATGTCTAAAAAGTTTTTAGTAACTTTTTTTTTTTTTTTTTTGAAAAACGTTGCTTGCTTATGTACTACTTTAGCTCCTAAAAAGAAAATTTTATGAGTAAAATGTAAGAAAATTTGAAGTTAGAAAAAACTAACTTTTTTATTCTTATAAAAAGGTAAAAAAAAATATCGGACATAAATTCTAAAGAAAATTGCCTAATTAGAACTTTTTTATGACTTAAAATAAAGTAAAAATAAAATTAGACAGAGAAAGTAGGGTCTCATGTTGATCAGGCTTGGATATTTCAAAACAAGTTCAGCTAAGTTTAACCGAAGTTATGCTTCTACTGTTTTGTTAATTGAACTGAATTGCAAATCCAAATAACTCAATATCTCTTTAGTAAAAAAATAATTTTTTTTTTCCGATAGTACAAAATTTAAGATAACACCTGGTCATTTTTATAAAAAAAAACATTAAAGATATAATTGCTCTAGGCACAAGTTCCTGACTTTGTTATTGTTAAAATTTCTAAAAACATTTAGGTATTTTTTTTATAAAAATGTTGTTTACTTATTGTGCACAAGAGATTCCGGCGGGGAGACCTCCGTGTACACCGTATGTAGTGGATCAAGGATCGCACAGGAAGAGAGGGGTTGTGTGTAGGGAGAGAGTAAGGCGGTAGCAATGTCTGAGAGAGAGACAGAGATTTGGCAGAGCTTCCGCGTATGGCCAGTGTGTCCTCCTTTGTATGGAAAGGTTGACGATCTATATATACTGGAGAACATGACTGTTGTAGTGTGGTTAATGCGCCCATTAATGGCGGCTTAATTAGCTTAACCATAACGGCACGTTCGTCCGAGTATATAGGGACCGTTACAGCACGTGGTGCGCGAATACCGGAACCGTTACGAGGTTGACCGGGTTTGACCGGATTGACCGGGTTTATGGAGCTCGTGCCATAAATCTCTCAAAACAGTTACTAAAGGTCGCGTGCTGGCTTGGCTCGCACGCGACAGGGCTTACTCTAGCCTCCAAACCACAAAGTCCCTACAAGTCCCGTGCAGTGGTATGCGAGGGCTCTGTCTCGCAGCCCCCACATGGATCAGCTCGGCTGGTGATCCAGTGTGTGTGGAGCACAATATGGTGTGCTGGATGGTTGCCACGTGGCCAAGATCTGTCAGCTCAGAAAGCACTATCTACATTAGCCCCCTTTCTGCGCGTGAAGACTCATAGCTGTATAGACTTCCATGCGCGGAAACCAACATACGCGTTGCTGCCACGCACCAATTCAAATACGGGTAAGTTCAGCCCCCGTGCGTGTCATTATGACCTAAAACCCCTAGAGTCGTGCCGTCTGACCTTTAGGGATTTAGGCGTGACGTCAGCTTGTCCTGTGATTGCGCGATTCGACGGTGACGGTTGCGATTCGACTACCGAAAGGTCGCAACCCTTCATTGTTTTGGATAAATACCTTGTATCCCCCATTATTGCAAAGCATCACTTCTTTCTCTTAAAGTGAATGGTACCCGGAGATCTTCGAGAGCAGATTCAGATAATCAATCACCAGTTCAGGACTGCAAATCGTATTCTTCAATTGTGCATATCCAAGCAGGCTTCAAGAAGACAAGGTTGGCCTCGTTTAATTTTGATTTAAGATACCAGTGTTTGCCTTGAACTGCGTCGAATCTGTAAACCCATAAAATTTGTGAAGAGGCTTTGATCTTTGAACCCACTTTGCTTTAATCCCTCAACAATATGAGATCTTGCAACTCCCTGATTTCTAAAATTGATACCAGAAACTGTTCGTCTTCCTTTGCATAGATCTTGAATTTCAAAATTCAAACTGAAGTGTGGTATTTCTCCCCCCTTTTTCTTGCTCTTCCGCAGGAATGGCCAAGACAAGAGTAACCAGACCCGTCAAGGAAGATGAAGAGATACCCGACCTTCCTCCGACTCTGTGGCGAAAAGCCCCCTATTTAGGCGGCAAAGATTTTTACCATGCGAGAGTTAAGGCGAAGAGAATGCCTGATCCTGTCCCGGTCGAGGGATTGCTGACACTGACTCGCCCAGTCAACTCAGCCTTGCTCGAGTTGATCGGTTCCGAGGATGTAGTTCGATTGGGGATCGAGAACGGGCACTTCCCATATACTGCGATTTCTACCCAGGCGTTCGTCCAGAAATTGGACTATATGGATGAGTGGATTGACCACGTGTTGGACCATCACGCCGCGACTCTTGATGAAGCCGGCGTATACTTTGCTATCCGTGCTATGAAGGGTGCTGCCGTGAAGCTGGATCAGCCCATGCTTCTAGACCTTCTGTCCCGTTACTCGCCTGCGACTCACACGTTCCATTTTGCTGAGTTCGAGGCTGCCCCCACACTCGAGGATGTTCAAATGCTGTACGAGCTTTCCCCCATGGGCGAAGTGGACCCTTTGAGTCCCTTGAGGACATCTGCGGAGATTGCTTTATACACGCAGATGGAGGAATGCCTAGCTGAGGTAAAGAAAATCTCCACCCGGTGGACCACTACAAAGCCTCTTCCGAACTGGCAGTTGGTTGATACGTCTGCGAAGAATACCTGGAACAAATGGTTGCAGTACTTCTTCCGAGACTATGCGAACAGCAGCATTACTAAGAAACTTCTGAGTGAGGACCCAGAGGCCGAGAATTACGTAGAGGGTAAAGGCTATCATTTGACCCTTTGTGCTTTTCTCTGTGCTTGGCTGTCGAGGAATCTGATTGATGGTCACCCCCCATGACGGAGTCTTCTACCATGTGTTGCCACTTGCTGTGAGGCTCGCCCTTGGCCAGAGAGTCGCACTCGGACCCTTGGTCTTGGGCACGCTGTACTATAGGCTTGATCAGTTGGTTCTAGCCATGAAGGAATCGCGTGGCCGTCTCGATGTACTGACTTTTGTCAATATTTCCTTTTTGACAATGTGGGTTTTCGAGCGATGGCCGTCTTATGCTCCAACTGCTCTCAAACTTGACAAGTGGTGTCCCCCAGGCGAGACGGAAGCGCGCAACAGCGGAAGAGCTGCGAGATGGTTCGGAGCAGGCAACACCAAGTGCGTTTGGAGTTTGATATGCGACAAACGGAAGGAGTTTACTGCCAGGCCCTATGCCACGCGCATTGAGAATGTGCGATGGTTTCCAAAGCTGTACCCCTCTAAAGGTATGGTCTTCTCAGAAGAGCTTCTCTTTGAAGAGGGACCGCATTTCCATGAGCGCTATCGCGAGTTCTTTTGCTGGTGTCTGCGAGGTTCCCTTCCTGCCCTCGCAGAGCATATTCGTGAGCTCGCGCCGAGGTATGAAAAGCTTACCGTGGACGTTGACCCCACTCGAGTTTCTCCTCAGTTTGGTTTTGATGCGGTGGCCCCATCAATCTGGCCCCAGTCCATTATCAGAGGATGCTACAAGCGCTTGCTAACAAAGGAGTGCAAGACGGTCTTCATGAACAATCTTCCCTTTGAGCAGCCCGCGGGAACCCGCGAGGGTGGTTGTTCCCAAAACTGGCTCGCGTACTGGGTTGCCCAGCAAACGAGGATTGAGACGGAGTCAGCCGCGCAGTCAAGCAGAGCTCCCTTGATCAAAAGAAACTCTTTTCCGTTTCGCCCCACCTGCAGTCTGAGCGAGTCTGAGTATGGTTGCTACTCACTGTGGGATCGTGAGAACCATTTGTGCCCTGATGTCATTCTGAAGGAGCAAGTCGCCGCAATTAAGAAGGGCGATACGCATGTCGTCAGATATAGCAAGGCATTTGCTGAGGTAAGAAATTTCTTCGCGTGCGTTAAGCTTCCTGATTTCCTTATGCTGATATCTTTATTCTGTACTGTTGTAGTGTCATGTGCGGCGATTCGCATCTGGTGATCGCTCCAAGTCATTGGTTAACGCCATTGTTGCCACCAGAAGACAAAAGCAGTCGTTCCGGCTAGCGTGGAGGATGGATCCTGAGCTCGAAACAAAGATTCGCGCAGTCATGAATGCTTTTGCTGACTCGCTGATAGACAATCCTCCGGCTCCGTCTCCTCCTGGAGATGACCCGTCTCCTCCAGCGACTGCGGCGCCAAGAGTGAAGAGACCTAGGCAAAAGGGAATTACGATTTCTTCCCCTAGAAATGCTCCAGCTTCTCCTCCAGTGAGGTCCCTTTCTATCAAGGACAAAGGCAAAGGTCGCATGCCCAGCAAGGTGCGGAAAGAGCTCGCAGTTGAGTCTTTCGTTCCGTTCAACCAAGAGGAAGAGGAGGAGAGGCAGGAGCCCCAAGAAAGTGATGAAGAAGAAGAAGCAACAGTTTTGATGCATGAGGAAGAATCAGGAGGTACCTTCGTCGCATTTCCTTTCCCATTATCGTAACTTCTCTGCACTTCTTTTCTCAAACCAGTCATATCTTCGCAGATGATGATGATGAGACCATTGGTGGCCTTTTGGCCAAGAGGCAAAAGAGAGATACCCATTCTAGCATTCCAGACGATCCCATAAGCGAGGACATTCTTGCTGAGTCCAGGAAGACAGCCGCGGAAGCTGCTGAAAGAAGAAAGCAGCGAGAAGAGGAGGAGCTCGAGCATGTAAGACAGCGGAGCCTCGAAGAGCAGCATGTTGACGACTTAGTGCATCCAGCTAGCGAGGATGATGAGCTTCCCGAAGAAGTGGTTCCCCAGGCAGAGGAAGAAGATGCGGTTCCGGAAGAGGATGCAGCAGCGCTGGAGCAAGTTCAAGCGGACTTTGAAGAAATCGCAGGCGGCGATAAAGGTGAGATCTTCAATCTCGCAGTAACTTATAAAGATGTTATTGTGGGTGCGTTAAAGCATGGTGTGTCAAAGGCTGACATTCGCCGTTGGTTAGTAGACAAATGCGGAGAACCCTCGGGTAATTATTTGAGTGATACGCATGTGCTAGGCTTTAGCAACTTGAGACAGAATCATGACTGATTTATTCGCATCCCAGGTCACGCTTCTCTTAAAGACCTGCTTAGTGAGGACACACTAATAGGACATGGTTCCACGTCCTTAGTGTATGATGAAGATACCTCAATCCCACCTTCGCGTGGAGGTGCTTACTCTTAGCTTTAGTAAAGATATCAAAATAACTTATAGCGCAAGTTACCTCATATTATCGCATTTAATATTGTAGGTCATGCTGAGGAACCTGTGCCGGAGCGGAGAAGTCGGCCGTCCGCGTCCTATGTCCCGATTCCAAGCTCCCACACCGAGAAGCCTGTCGCAGCTGCTGAACATGCAAGTGAGCCTCTCAAGGACATCATCGAACTTTCCGATGATGCTGAAGCGGATGCTGTGCTGACGGATGAAAATGTCCATGCTGGTGCTGAGGAAGTAAGGACAAGTGCTGCTAATGCTTTCGCATCTGAGAGCGTTCTTCGCCAAGCGACTTCGGCTGTCCCTTCGCCTCCAGCGATGACTGAGTCAGAGGCACCTATTCCTGCGTGGAGCTTTTGGGGCTCGCAGGTTGGGAATGTAGTCGCAGCTGGTGCGGCCTACACTCTTCCTCCTGACTACGAGAGATTGGAGCTCGCAGCTGATAGGAGAGCTATGGAGCGAGGACAGTCTTCGACTACCCCGGCAGCGCGCATTCCTTCCCTTCATGAGATTCTGGAAGGAACTGGTAATCAAAGCTTTACTGTTCGCATTTTGCATTATTTTCTTGCGATTTTGACATCATAACTAAGTTTTGACGTCTCTTCAGGTTTGAAGCAAACCGATGTAGACTGGGTGGTTCGAATGCGCCTCGCCTACCCCCAATCGTTTGTGAGATCTCTGGAGATAGGGCCCTTCGACAGGAGGCTATTTCTTACTGAAGCCATTTGGATTTTGGAGCAGCTGTCTGCGGCTACGCCTGCGACCATTTCGGTCCAGAGTGCTGAATTGCTATGTGGCATGTGCCAAAATCTCGTGACCAAAGTCCAGGGCAGACTGGGTTTCAAATTTCTTATGAACAGAGTCACGCTGATTCGCGCAGCCGTAACTTTGAAACTCGGCCACCAGAATCTCGCAGCTGAGAAGCAGAAGGTGGAGTAGCAAAAGCTAAAGGTTGATGAAGCTCTGAAGCTCTATCATGAGATGAATGCCAGGTGCGAGCTGCTGCAGCAAGAAGTGGAACAAGTAGAGAAGCTGAGCCATCAGTTCGAGCCCCAAGACTCCTTGATCAAAAATTTGCTTTGACTCTTCGAATTTTGAAAAATAGCAAGGAAATAGCTGAAACACTAATGTAATGTTTGAAACATTAATGTAATGTTGCTAGGGTTTCTCCCCCTTTTTTTTAACAACAAGAATGAATTTGCCCGTTTTGCCCTTTTCTGGAATTTGATTGGATATTTCTGTGCATATCCAATTATGACATCAGCAATTGATACGCTGCTTGATTTTCGCGCTAATTTCTCGGCAGATTAGCACGCTTTCGTTGGGAAGTCCATCCGAATCATGACCATCCGTCATTTATTAGGATACGCAACTGAATCGTCGTAGCCTTTAGTAGGGTAATTGATTGTTACCGCTTTTCAAGGCGTAAGTGATTGAACTTACCCTCTTTTTGAATTCTGCTGATTCATCTTTGGCAACTGAAGAGTCTCCACAGGGTCTATATAAACCCTGTCTTTGCTTGTTGGGTTCTTCATCCCAAAAAATGTGCTTTGCCGTGAGTCCTTACGACTGCTGGCTTCAATGCTTATTTTTCGTTGATTCATGGCAACTTCAAGTTGTGAATCCTGAGTTTGCGCTTTGTGCTGTAGAAATAGTTTCCAAGATCCACTTTATGAGGCTTATTGCTCTTTATAACCACCATAAAGAGGATGCAGATAATATCTCATGTGTGTTCGAAGAAATTTCTTCGTGTATTATGTGTGCAGGTCATGTTTCCGGCCGCCTCGTGGTGAGGTGCAGCGCCGAAGTGACCGTGCTACCGTCTCGTAATGAACGGCGGAATTCTCCTCCAGCATCCCTGGAGGAGGATTTCTTGCCTCTTCGTTCTTGAACTCAGGGCTGCGGACCGCTGTGTTCATCCCCGTCTACAAGGAGCCCTTGCCCTTTGGAGCTTCTGCTTGCCTGTTGATCGCCGGAACCGGTGGTTCCTTGGGCAAATGTTATGGGGTGCAGATCTGACAAGGGTCTTGTCAAATACTGGGATCTTGAACGTATGGCTTCATGTGGCTCTTTGGAGCAAGATCCCAGCTGCGACAGATGTTCACCCGCAGATTTGCGTATTGTATAGCTGGTGTTAGGACCGTTAGGTTCACCCTTTTTTTTCAGTCGGGATTCCCCTAGTGTGTCTCTGGCTTGTCAGCTACTTTTCGAATGTATTGTAAGCCATGTTGGCTGCGTAGTTAGATCCGAGCTTTTTCGCTTGTAAGCTGCTATCTAGACAGATAAATTGCAAGTCTTTTGACTTATAATGATAAATAGCCTTTTGTATTATCTGCTGTCTCTTTACAACAAAATACAACTTCGCATGCGTTTCGGCATATTTCGCCTTGCATAATGCTACGTAATGGTTTTGCATTTGCGATCTGCTATATGAATTCGCAGATGTTTTACTAGATCGTTCGAGATCGTGTTTTCGCAGCTGTGCCATCTTGGCAGATGGATTTGTGATTGGCCTTTGTGGATCATTTCAGATCATTTTTGCAATATTGCTATCGTAGCAGATAGTCTTTAGTAGATCAATTTAGATCGTTAAATCGTGCGGGTTGCTATCGTGGCAGACAGGCTTTTAGAAGATCAAACAAGATCATTTTTGTATGTGTTGCTATCGTGATAGATAAGCTTTAGAAGATCAATTAAGATCGCATTTGTATAGGCTGCTACCGTGAAAGATAGGCTTTAAAGATCAATTAAGATCGCATTTGTATGTGTTGCTATCGTGACAGATAGGCTTTAGAAGATCAGCTAAGATCATTTTTGCGTAGGCTGCTATCGCAACGGATAGGCTTGAAAGATCAATTAAGATCGCATTTGTATGTGTTGCTATCGTGAAAGATAGGCTCTAGAAGATCAATTAAGATCGCATTTCGCATTTGCTGCTATCGTGATAGATAGGCTTAGATGATCATTTAAGATCGCATTTCGCATTTGCTGCTATCGTAACAGATAGTCTTAGATGATCAGTTAAGATCGCATTTCGCATTTGCTGCTATCGTAACAGATAGGCTTAGATGATCAGTTAAGATCGCATTTCGCATTTGCTGCTATCGTAACAGATAGGCTTAGATGATCAGTTAAGATCGCATTTCGCATTTGCTGCTATCGTAACAGATAGGCTTAGATGATCAGTTAAGATCGCATTTCGCATTTGCTGCTATCGTAACAGATAGGCTTAGATGATCAGTTAAGATCATATTTGCGCGGGCTGCTACCATAACAGATAGGCTTAAATGATCAATTAAGATCGCGTTTCGCATGGGCTGCTATCGTGAGCGATAGGCTTATGATGATGATCGATTAAGATCGTAGTTGTACAGATTGCTATTGCGGCGAATAAACCATGATTAACAGTAATAACAAACTGAGTAAAGCATCATAAACAGCTAGAAATGTGAACTTCTCATTTGGGAGAATTCTTTTATTATAACACTCTCATCTGGGAGAGATGGGATTACAATCCTCTCATATGGGAGAGGAGATTGTGTAAATCGTAGCCATACAAGATATCAAGCGACGTTGTAATAAAACGCATGAAATAAGAGAAGTCAAGGATAGTACTTCTTAATCCAGCGCATGTTGACTGAACTCGGGGTTGAGGTTGTGCCGTGCAACCTTCGGATGCTGCAGTAGCCACTGTCGAAGACTTCTGTGACTTCGAAGGGTCCTTCCCAGTTGGCTGCGAACTTCGGGTGAGTTGCTTCTCGCATACAGTGGTCAGATGCGCGCAAGACCAAGTCTCCGACTGCGAAATCTCTTCGCTGGACCGTCTTATTGTAGGCGCGAGCAATTCTTTCCTGGTACCGCTTGTTGGTTCTTTTGGCTTGTTCTCGCTTTTCCTCCAGCAAGACTAAATCGTGATCGCGTTGATTTTCATAGAGTGCATGGAAGGCCAGCCTTGCCAAATTGACTCTAACCTCCGCAGGTACTACAGCTTCGGCCCCTTAACATAGTAGAAATGGCGAGGCCCCCGTGGGTGTCCTTGGAGAAGTTCGGTAGGCCCACAGAGCTATGCTTAGAGAGTCGGCCCACTTCTTGTGGTCATCCGCGACCATCTTGCTCAAAATTCTCAACAGCGTTTTGTTGGTCGCTTCGGCTTGTCCATTTCCCTTTGGGTAATAAGGGGTAGAACAAATCTGCCTTATATTGTACTCCGCTAATTTTGCAGCTACCTGGCGATTAACAAAAGGAGTACCGTTATCTGAAAGAATGGTGTTTGGGATTCCGAACCTGCATATGATGCTTTCCTGGATGAAATTGACCACAGCCAGCGCATTTGCCGTCTTCAGTGGTATTGCTTCCACCCACTTGGTGAACAGCTCAGTCGCGGTGAGGATGAAATGGTTCCCGTGCGACGTCGGTCGGATGGGACCGATGAAGTCCAGAGCCCATGTGTGAAATGGCCATGGCGTCCCTAATGCATGTAGATCCATGGCGGGAGCGTGCACTAGGTTCCCTTTGAATTGGCACTCCTGGCAGCGTCGCACTTTGGTACGGCAATCGACCTCCATCGTGGGCCAGAAATACCCGATTGAGAGGAGCTGTCTGCACAATTTCGCACCTCCTTGATGCTCTACCTGATGGGAAAGGTCCATGACTTCTTGTGCTTCTCTGCCGTCTAGACATCACAGCAAGTTGCCTTCATGACCTCTTCGCCAAAGTAGGTTTTCCTGTACCACATATCGAGACGCTTTCCTTTTCAACTTCTCGGCTTCTTTTCTTGACTCGGGCACGGTGCCCTGGGTGAGGAAATCAAATAGTGGCTTCCTCCAATCCGTGTCGTCATCGGTTAGGGCGATGAGTAAAGAATCTTTGATTAGTGCGCAACTCTCGCACTTTCCTTGTATCAGGGCTGCGGCTGTTGACATGTCTGGCCAATGAATTCCATATCTCTGAGCCTTCCTGTAGATTGACACCTCGCTTTCTCCACAAGCGTGTTGGTGAATCTTTTCTAACAAAAGTTGTCCCTCTCGCTCTGAGACGCATCGCATGAGTATTCCGCCAGGACCCTTGTAGTAGAGGGTGTTGTCATGTATGCAGTACCCTTTTGTGAGTGCCCAGCTTTCGCTGCTTGTGCCTTCTGCAATAGCTTGCAGGATTGCTTTCCGCCAGTCTGCATCATCCATGTGTTCGTCGTCGCACGTATCCTCTGTCAATGCCGACGATGTTCGCACTTCAATAGATATCTTTGCGGGACACTTGTCAACGCTGACCTTAGATCCCAAGGTTGCTAACGCGTCTGCGTGCCTGTTGTCTGCTCGGGGCTTGTGCTCGTACTTCACGTCGCAGAATCGCTGCATCAGCTTTTGTACTAGGGTGCGGTAAGACAGGAGATTGATCTCCTTCAAACCATACTCGCCCGAGGCTTGCTTAACGATCAGCTTGGAATCTCCCATGACCGTTAAGTTGCTTACTTCCAAAGCTTTCGCTGCACGGAGCCCTGCGATGAGAGCCTCATATTCCGCTTCGTTGTTTGTGACTGCGAAGTTGAGCTTTGCGGACATCTGTATGACTTCCCCGTCTGGCTTTGTCAAGACTATCCCAATGCCTCCACCTTTCCTTGTGGACGAGCCGTCAAAGTGGAGCGTCCAATAGGGCACGTCGATTGCGTAAATCTCAGGGCCTTCGAGTTCTTCCTCGATCACGGGCTCGTGGCTGTTGTCAGGGAACTGTGCCAACAGATCTGCTACCGCCTGCGACTTGATCGCTCGCGGTCGCACGCATGTGATATCGTATTGAGAAATGGTCATATACCATTTCGCCAATCTCCCGCCCGGAGTAGTGTGAGTTAGCAAATATCGTATAGGGTCGCTCTTGGTGACCACTACTACTTTGTGCGATGCAAAATAGTGTTTCAACTTCTCTATCACAAAGAATAAGGCAAGGCAATGACGTTCGATGTCTGTGTACCTTGATTCAGCAGGCTGCACGATGCGAGAGATGTAGTAGATAGGCCTCTCTTGGCCTTCATACTCCTGAGCCAAGAGCGCCCCTATAGATCTCCTTGTTGATGTCAGATATAGCAGGAGCGACGATCCCAGTTGAGGTGCGATCATTATCTTTGAAGACGTGAGTAAATCCTTCAGCTTTTCGAATGCGGCTTCGTGTTCCGGAGCCCAGTTGTACGCAGCGTCTTTCTTGAGGAGAGCACTAAAACAGCAGGTGATTTCTGCAATCGCTGGGATAAATCTTCGCAGATATGATAGCTTCCCCAAGAATGTTTTCAAGGTGCTCTGGTTATGGGGTGGTGTCATGCTGGTGATAGCTGATACTTTCGCAGGGTCAGGCTCGATCCCTTGGCGATGAACCACGCATCCCAAGAATTTCCCTGATGTTACCCCGAATGCGCACTTCATGGGATTCATTTTCAGTTGAAAACATCTGCATCTATTGAACACCTTTCGTAGATCTGCGAGGTGATCTGTTTCGTGCTTGGATTTGACAACCAAGTCATCCACATAGAATTCCACTTCTTTATGCATCATGTCATGAAACAGAGCCATCATGGCCCGCTGATAGGTTGCACCCGCATTTTTGAGACCGAATGGCATTACAGTGTAATTGAACACCCCCACCGGAGTGATGAATGCAGTTTTCCGCGCATCTTCGGGATCCATCTTGATTTGATTGTACCCGCTGAAGCCGTCCATGAAACTGAACATGCGATGGCCCGCTGTTGAATCGATAAGCAAATCGATGTTGGGCAGTGGGAAATCGTCCTTGGGGTAGAAGCGATTGAGATCTCGAAAGTCCACGCAGATGCGGAGCTGTCCGTTCTTTTTCACTACTGGCACGATGTTGGCCAGCCATGTGGGATGATGATTCGGCTCTATGAATTTAGCATCCAGGAGTTTGACAATCTCCTGCTTGATTTTCACGTTAAGCTCCGGTCTGAAGCTCCTCGTACTCTGCTTTACCGGTTTAGACCCTGGGATAATGTCTAAACGGTGCATGGTGATGCTTGTATCCAGGCCTGGCATTTTGTCGTACTCCCATGCGAACACATCCTTGTATTCAGTTAGGAGTTGTAGCAGTCCTTGCTCCTCTTCGCTTGTGAGGTCCGCACTTAGAAAGACTGGCCTTTTCTTTTCCTCGTTCGGGCTGAGGAACACTTCCTTTAGCTCTTGCTTTTGTGGTCTGGGCCTGTCTTCCATGCATTCAGGTGCTTCTTTGAGTTTCTCGTCTAGCGCGCCCTGTGTTGGCTCTTCCGTCAGCGCAATTTGCTCGATTTGATTGATTTGCCCAGGGATATCCCCATGCCCGCGTGAGGACATCCCCGCGCACCTTCATATGCGATAGCATTTCTTCCCATTGGCGTAGAAGCTCTCTATCTCCTTGCCCTCGGGGTCATGCTTTGCGATCCTCTTAAGAGTATACACGTTCTTTCGGTGATATGCGATACGTGGCGCCTCTTCGCGTGTAGACAGCTTTTCCTTGGCATCTTCCCTTGTCACCATTACTCCCGCAGGTGACTGATCCTTGATGTCCTCCCAGAGGGGCAAAGGAGTAGGGTTGAATGGTCCCGGTGTTTGCTCGTCCGCCATCTCGGTGAACCACACCGCTTCGCTGAGATGTGCTTCGTCCAGGTTGAATGGGTTCGTCGAAGCCGGTATCTCGACTATTTTGTCGTTCCAGATAGCTTTCATAACCTGGTGAGCCGTTGAAGGAACTGCGTCGAAGCGATGAATCCAGGCTCGACCTATAATCATGTGGTACGTGGTGTTCGCGTCTATGACATAGAACTTTGCTGAGCACTTGATTTTGCCAATCTGAACGCCTAGGCGGATCCATCCGATCGTCATTCTAGAGTCGCTTCCGAATCCCATAAGCGGAGATGGACGTCTGACGATCTTGTGCTCAGGGATCCCTGCTAGCTTCAGTGTGTGGAGCGAAACGACGTTGACCGCTGCTCCTCCATCGACGAACGCTCGTTTGAACTCGACGCCATTGATGATGGCGGTCACGTACAGAGGTCTTTGGTGGCTCGCCTCCGTCTTCTTGTCGCTAGCAGAAAAGGTCATAATCTTTTCTGTAGAGCGGGATGCCCTGATGACTTTCCCGTTGGAGACTACGAGGTCCTCCTCGTAGTCCTCTGCTATTCTCAAGATCGCTTTCGTCATATCTGTTCGGCACTTCTCGGAGAAGTTCATCTCATCGAAGAATCTGCTGAAGCCATGCGACCCTTTCATGCGGTCGGCACGTTCATCCTCCGTGTCCATGCTGTAGTCGTCGTCTTCATGGACCTCGGCAACGATGGGTAGACCATCTTCTGCGACTTCTTCCAAGTCAACAATCGAGATCATGGCGACCTCTTTGCCTTTCGGGCCCTGCTCCGCGTGAGCAGGAAGTGGGTTGTTGCGCACGTCCTTTCTGTGATCGCTGACGATTAGCTCGCCGTTCTTCATCTTCTGGTCGAATGTAAACCTGAGCTTTTTACATTCCGCCGTGGGGTGCATGACCTTGCCATGGTACTCGCACCACTTAGGGTCCCTCACCATCTCCTTGGTGGGTGTTTTCTCGAGCGGTGGCAGGACGCCGTCCTTGCGCCACTGTCTGCAGAGGTCACTTGCTTCCTCTACCGAGCATGGCAGAGGCGCTACATCGAAGTTCGCAACCTTCGCTTGCTTCTGGGGCGAAACTGTATTGACCTCAGCTTCGCGTCCCCTCTTGTAGCTAAATCTCCCGATCTTGTATGTAGCGCCGCTCGAAGGTCGCTCCGGAGCGCTCTTCTTTTTCTGTCTCTCGACTATAGGCTCGATGTTCTTCGTGCATTCGATTAGCTTTGAAAACGTAGGTGTTTGCAAATTAATGAGCATACCTTTGTATTCATCTCGCATGCATTGCAGGCATATCTCTACGAGCCGGCTTTCGGGCATTGGATCTTTGCACTCCAAGGATTTCGCTCTGAATTTCTTGATGAAAGTGATTCCGTCCTCCTCGCGCTTCTGATACATCCGCGAGAGATGGATCATCGTCACCTTTTCTTCCATCTGGAAGAACTTGGTATAGAACTTCTGGACCATGTCGTCCCAAGTCTTCACGGATCCGGCTTCCAATGTTCGGTACCATTTGTATGCTACGTTCCCTAGAGATTTTGGGAACTCTCGCACCAGCAGCTTGGGATCAGCTCCGTGCGGGCCCATGACATCAATGAAACGCATGACATGCTCATGAGCGTTTCCATTGACGTCTTCGAACTTATCCCATTTAGGAGCCTTGTACCCCGCCGGGTTAGGCATGAGATAGATCTCTCGTGGAATAGGTGGATCGTTGTCTAACTTCGGGATAATGGTATCCGCGAATGACTGATGAGCCAGAATAGTGTCCACGCGCTTCTGCAGAGACGTCATGCATTCTGGAATGCTCCCCTCGGTAGTTGATGGAGGGGTTGCCGTAGGCGGTGGCGACACATACGCCGCCGGAGGGTTGGGAGCATACTGACTACCCGTATTCCCCCAGATCGCCGTTGGGGGAGGCAAAGGGTACTGCAGAGTTGGGTTAGACGCCAAAGCCGAGGGCTGAGGAGTGTGAGCAGCAAGAGGCAGCATCTGGGCCGTTGACCCCTGAACCGAAGGCAGCTGCGTAGTCGCCGGTGGAGTCTGCAGATTGGGGTTGGGAGGTGTGGTTGACACTCTTAATCCTGGAGCGGTAGGGGCTCCTCCTCCTTGAGGGGCAGCGGTGGCTGGCGAAGGGTTTGGTGCAAGGGTGCCCAGAACGGCCAAGATCCGTTCTAATTGCGCAGACTGAGCCTTGAGAGCTTTCGCCTGACTCTGAACAGTGGCATCCAAAGACTCTAGCGTGGGTGTCTCGCCGGGAGTCGTAGGAGTACGGCGGGTCTCGTCTCCCGATGGTGCTTCGGTGGAAGGCGATCTGTTGCTGACATCATCCTCCTGAGACATGGTTGCTTTTGTTGGTAAGTTCACGTCGGGTTCACCAAAATGTGCACAAGAGATTCCGACGGGGAGACCTCCGTGTACATCGTATGTAGTGGATCAAGGATCGCACAGGAAGAGAGGGGTTGTGTGTAGGGAGAGAGTAAGGCGGTAGCAATGTCTGAGAGAGAGACAGAGATTTGGCAGAGCTTCCGCGTATGGCCAGTGTGTCCTCCTTTGTATGGAAAGGTTGACGATCTATATATACTGGAGAACATGACCGTTGTAGTGTGGTTAATGCGCCCATTAATGGCGGCTTAATTAGCTTAACCATAACGGCACGTTCGTCCGAGTATATAGGGACCGTTACAGCACGTGGTGCGCGAATACCGGAACCGTTACGAGGTTGACCGGGTTTGACCGGATTGACCGGGTTTATGGAGCTCGTGCCATAAATCTCTCAAAACAGTTACTAAAGGTCGCGTGCTGGCTATCAGTCACACTAGAACGTAACTGGATATTTGACGTACCTGGATATCAGTCACACTAGAACGTAACTGGATATTTGACATATATTGTTATTCACAAAATTTTGTAACAAAAGTGTCGATTGCTCATGGAGACTTGTCTCCTGCGAAACTAGATGGCAATGTGTCGATGACTGCATGTCGACACGACAAACGCAACTTTTCTTCGTCTTCCCCGAAGGGACAAAAATCATCTCTTTGGACATAATTTTTACAAAACTGTATTTAATTTCTTCCGTGTGGGTATCAGAAATCTTTCTCCAGGGAAGTGCAGTTTCTTCAATGGCAACACGAGAACAGGACTGTCCCAAATCTCTTCGTTATCAACTATAGTTCTGTTTTTTACTTTGCTCACAACCTCCTGCAACAATGTACGCGAATAATTAATTCACTTAACATACTATAAACAATTTGTATAAGAACATGTTTTTTTTTTTCATTTGAGGTATAGTCGTTGCGCTGAGCCTATATCGTTTCGTGTTTGCAAATCAAACATCTCTATTCATTCTGCTTGGTACACCCAAATCATCACTTCACCATGATGCGGGTACGCGGATGATACTTCGATGTTCCTTGAATCGTTAAGGCTTGTAGTGCCTTTCAAAAAACAATGACGACAAACAATCAGTTCACCCCGAAACGGTACCAAGACAACAAGATTAAGAAAATAAAATACAATTAATTGTATCAAAACAAGAGAAATAAAGAAAGAAAGAATTCCCTTGAAAGATCTCTTGCCAAAACTGGAAAGGTAACTTCCATGTTCAACTGACACTTGCAAATGGAGAAGTCCCTTCTCTTTATGACACATAGGATAAGAGAAACTCACCAAAAATGACATGAGTCATAGAATTTTACAAGCTGTACATGTGTGGAACATGTAAACCAATCAAATTTTGACAAATCAAATTTCCATAACACATGTAATCTTAGTTGGCAAATTCATGTACTGAGAAAAATTTATGACAAATGCATTTAGTTTTCCCATACAAGGAGGAATATAAATTTTAGAATTTAATATTTCGAAGCACAATTATTTGATTAACTGAACCAAGAAAATGAATTTGGTTGCTTTTTTAGTTTTTTTGGTGACTTTTTTTAGGTTCTCTTTAGGTGATTTGTTTGACAAATCAAAATTCCATAACACATGAAATCTTAGTTGGGAAATTCATGTACTGAGAAAAATTTATGAAAAATGCATTTAGTTTTCCCATATAAGGAGGAATATCACTTTTGACTAAAATTTAATAATTCTAAGCACAATTATTTGATTAACTGAACCAAAAAAATGAATTTGGTTGCTTTTTTAGTTAATTTGTTTTTACCTTTTTTAGTTATTTTTAGGTGATGTGATATTTTATTAAATGAGATTAGTAGAAAATCTAAATAACTCAATAAATTTTAGCAACCAAGTAAAAGTCAAATCTGAGATTCAGATGAAGAAGTTTAAGATAACGTCTCCCTCTTCGAAAACAAACATAAAATGTAATTATTATATTTTCTTTATAGATCATCACTTTCACTACATATATCATTTGCATTTTCCACTAACAGAATAAAATAATAAACCCCCTAGATATAAAAAGTAAATTTTCCTTTGAACAGTTAAAATTAAGATGCTCGAAAAAAATTAAAAATAAAATATAAATAAATAATATTAGAAGTAATTTGTCTAATTCTGTAATAAAATACAATGTTCATCACAGATGTTAACCACCCTATTAATGCAGGCACAAACTCTTATAGATCAGGCTTCGATTTTTCATAAAATGAATAGTGGATCCAAATATCTTCATATCTCTTTAGTAAACAAGTAAAACTTAAATTTATTTCATATAATAAGAAGTTTAAGAAAAAATATTAGTCTTTTGAAACGAAAGAAAGCGCAATAAAATGTTACATCCCTATATTCTCTTCATAGGTCATCCCTTCCTAGATATACCATATGCACTTCCCAACAAAAATATCAAATAATTAGCATTGAAAGTTATTATCTACTTTTTTTATAGAATACAAATTACAGTAGAGCAAACTCATGTTGATCATGCTTGGATATTTCAAAACTAAGTTCAACTAATTTTTATTACAGCGGAGAAGTTAACCGCCTTATTCGTACATAGCAAAAACTCATGCATGCTTTCTTTATCTAATTTATTTTTGTACTTTTTAAAAAAGGTAAAAAGTTGCTTACTTTGTTATTCTTAAAATTTCTAAAAAATTTTAGGAAACATTTTTCAGAAAAATGTTGCTTACACATGTTCTATTTTAGCTCCTAAAAAATAAATTTTAGTAGTAAAAGTAAGAAAAGTTGAAGTTATAAAAAATAATGCCATACTTTCTTTACCTAACTGATGTGACTTTTTAATACTTTTTAAAAAAAGGTAAAAAATTTGCTTACTTTGGAATTGTTAAAATGTCTAAAAAGTTTTTAGTAACTTTTTTTTTTTTTTTTTTTGAAAAACGTTGCTTGCTTATGTACTACTTTAGCTCCTAAAAAGAAAATTTTATGAGTAAAATGTAAGAAAATTTGAAGTTAGAAAAAACTAACTTTTTTATTCTTATAAAAAGGTAAAAAAAAATATCGGACATAAATTCTAAAGAAAATTGCCTAATTAGAACTTTTTTATGACTTAAAATAAAGTAAAAATAAAATTAGACAGAGAAAGTAGGGTCTCATGTTGATCAGGCTTGGATATTTCAAAACAAGTTCAGCTAAGTTTAACCGAAGTTATGCTTCTACTGTTTTGTTAATTGAACTGAATTGCAAATCCAAATAACTCAATATCTCTTTAGTAAAAAAATAATTTTTTTTTTCCGATAGTACAAAATTTAAGATAACACCTGGTCATTTTTATAAAAAAAAACATTAAAGATATAATTGCTCTAGGCACAAGTTCCTGACTTTGTTATTGTTAAAATTTCTAAAAACATTTAGGTATTTTTTTTATAAAAATGTTGTTTACTTATTGTGCACAAGAGATTCCGGCGGGGAGACCTCCGTGTACACCGTATGTAGTGGATCAAGGATCGCACAGGAAGAGAGGGGTTGTGTGTAGGGAGAGAGTAAGGCGGTAGCAATGTCTGAGAGAGAGACAGAGATTTGGCAGAGCTTCCGCGTATGGCCAGTGTGTCCTCCTTTGTATGGAAAGGTTGACGATCTATATATACTGGAGAACATGACTGTTGTAGTGTGGTTAATGCGCCCATTAATGGCGGCTTAATTAGCTTAACCATAACGGCACGTTCGTCCGAGTATATAGGGACCGTTACAGCACGTGGTGCGCGAATACCGGAACCGTTACGAGGTTGACCGGGTTTGACCGGATTGACCGGGTTTATGGAGCTCGTGCCATAAATCTCTCAAAACAGTTACTAAAGGTCGCGTGCTGGCTTGGCTCGCACGCGACAGGGCTTACTCTAGCCTCCAAACCACAAAGTCCCTACAAGTCCCGTGCAGTGGTATGCGAGGGCTCTGTCTCGCAGCCCCCACATGGATCAGCTCGGCTGGTGATCCAGTGTGTGTGGAGCACAATATGGTGTGCTGGATGGTTGCCACGTGGCCAAGATCTGTCAGCTCAGAAAGCACTATCTACACTTATGTTCTATTTTAGCTCATAAAAAGTAAATTTTAGGAGTAAAATTAAGAAAAGTTGAAGTTATAAAAAAATAATGTCATGCTTTCTTTACTTAACTGATGTGACTTTCTATTATTTTTAGAAAAATGTAAGAAATTTGCTTACTTTGGTATTGTTAAATTTTTTAAAAAGTTTTAGGTAACTTATTTTAGAAAAATGTTACTTATTTATGTTCCATTTTAGCTTCTAAAAAGTAAATTTTATGAGTAAAAGAAAAACAAAATTGAAGTTAGAAAAACCTAACTTTTTTAGTCTTAAAAATAGGTACAAAAGTTAACCGACATAACTTCTAACGAGAATGACCTAATTAGAACTTTTTTATGACTTAAGAAATGTAAAAAGTTGCATAAAATTAGATAAAGAAAGGAGGGCATCATGTTGATCAGGCCTGGATATTTCATAACAAATTCAACTAACTTTTACCAAAATTATGCTTCTACTATTTTGTTAATTGAACTGAATTGCAAATCCAAATAACTCAATTGTACAAAATTTAAGATAATTGCTCCAGGCACAATTATTTGATTCACAGAAAAAAAAATGATTTTTGTTGCTTTTTTAGTTCTTTTTGAAGAACTTTTTTAGTTCTTTTTAGATGATGTGATATTTTATAAAATGATATTCGTAGAAAATCAAAATAACTCAATATCTTTTAGCAAACAAATAAAATTCGAATTTGTGGTTCAGATCGATAGAAACAAGTTTAAGATAATACCTCTACCTCTTTGAAAAAAAACATATGAAAAATGTAATTATCATATTTTCTTTATTTATCATCATTTCCAGTACATATATCATTTTCATTTCCCACGAACCGAATAAAATAATAAACCCCTAATTATAACGAGTATATTTTCCTTTGAAAAATTAAAAATAAAAATAACAATAGATAACATCATAAATCATTTGTCTAATTCTGTAATAAAATACAAAGTTGAGCAGAGAAGAATTTTTAATATGACATGTGTCATGTAATATATTAATGTGGCACATACGTTGCATTTGTCTACCAATTACATTCATCCAACTCAAATATTTCATTCGTTTCTTCTCTTTCTCTACGTTCTGACTTTTGTCACTATTCATGAGATACTTTTGACACGGTGATTTGGATAGCAAAACGATCTAATATTTTGACAATTTTGTCATGGTGTTGTAGAGTAAAAGTTGTTCTATAACAGGGTGAAAAAATTATCAAAAAATTGTATCGTTTTGGGATCCAAATCATCCGGTCAAAGTGACCCATATACGAGTCAAAAAGTCAAAGCGTAGAGAAAGAGAAAAAACAAAGGAAGTACAATTAACAAGTACACTTGCCAACTAAGTTTTCTGTGACATGTCAGGTGTTGAGAATTTAACATTTTATTTGAGCTTTTTGGGTTTCCAATGTTCACAATTAATCATGGGTAAGGACTTTTAATGTTTCTATACAAGTGTGATTCATGAACACATTTCTTCTTCCAGGAAAAAAAAGAACAAAGAGAATGAAAGAATGAGTAAAAACAGAGGAAGCCATATAGACATACATTAACGATTTTTTGTGATTCTAGAAATACAATTTTTCAGAAACAAACATAATCATTGAATATGATGAATGTCAAGAGTTGTATCAATACCATTTGTGAATGTCAAAGTATGGTTCATATAGGGATTTCCCTTTCTCCTTTCTCTGACAATGTTCTTTCACTTCACCTAATTATGTCTCAGTGTTTGCTGGAAATAGTTAAACATCAAATTGTTTCTCCAGGAACTACGGTATTGAGTTGTATCAAATACATATTGATTCATCCGTTTAAGTCAAAAGAAAATAAAGAAGTTGGTCCTGAAGTCTATAAAATCCTGGCACCGGAAATGAAGACGAGTTTGACACTGATCGCTCCAAGTTCGTATTTGTGTTGACTTAGATTTCTTCTATTAACCCATTTTTTTCCAGTTTTGGTATCATCTTCACAAACTTAAAAGAGAAACAATGTGATCGTTAGAAGAAGAGGGCGAGCTCTCAATTTTTTCAAGTACATTTTTTACTAATGGCTGTGTGAAGTATCTGTATGGTATTAATGAATTCATAACATGTGTCATTTCATATGTATTTACGATTCGCAGGTGTAGTGTATTGCTAGAAATGTTCTCAGGATCTTCCATCCTGATCCGAATTCACGTTTGGTTTATACGATTAAGTTCTGTCAATCTAATAGCTCTCTCCAAATATGATATAGAACACTCCATATACAAAATACTGTCCATAAAAAAGTTTGCAGTTCTTTGTTTGTAATTTCATATGGATCAGAATAGAGGGTAAAACCATTATTACAGTTTTTTTTTTTTTTTACATTTTATCCAGTCTTACTTATTGAAATGCTCATGCTATTTGGAAGTGAAGATGAAGTTGTCAGGGCATTAGGATTCATGACTATTTCCATATAACATAGAATAGAGAAAGCTGCTCATGACAATGTTAAAAAACTTTCAAGTAAGTTATGGTACTGTTAAGTTTTCCATTTTATCCTTAATGTATTTTATCTTGCGTCTGCTTGAATTCAATTAATGAATTTTGAGTTTATGACTAGCAAAATGTTGCACAGGAACACAAAAGCTCAAATTACTCATTTTAGCTGCTAAAAAAAACTCTGTATCACTTAATTGATATACAACTAATGATTTGTGAGATTGCTTTGTTTCATATGACATTGATAAATATAGATTATGTTGTGGTCGGAGTAATTATTAGGCATATGTATCACTTCACGTAAGCGGTATAGGTAAAATGTTATTTTCTTTTTTATGGCAGCAAGAATAACGACCGATCTCCTTAGCTTTAAAGTAAAACACGTATTTCTAAATTGCTCTTTAGTATACAACAATTATGTTCAAAGATATAACTAAAATGTACATGTTGTTCTCATTGAAATTTACGCCTACATCTGCTGATCGGGAGGGTGAGAAATCACCTAAAAATCTACTGGGCATACACACATTAAAATTTCTCCATATTATTTGTGGTTGTGGAAACTAACACTTAACAGAAATGCCCTACTATGACTATATTTTTTTGGCAGATTCTTCAATGGTGCTTTTTTAATTACAATTTATAATGACAAACAATGATTCATTTCAGTAGTGCAAGTTGTCTAAGGAAGTGATACCTCGAAGTGTACCTAAAACTATTGTTGTGTGTAGTTGTCCAGCTATATTCACAGTCTACTGTTCAAATCCAAATTCCAAAATCCACATCCGCCAAAAAATCAGGGTCCCCTAATATTTATGTGGTAAAGAGATGTGAAATTAATACCGTTTCCAGCTTAACTTTTGCAACATTCTAAGTGTTTGTTAAATACATTTTTCCAGGAAATGAACTCGCATAATTTTAAGACCTCAAATAAAATTTATTATTTTCAAAATATTTAAATAACATTTACATGCACAGCCCGCGCCATGGTGCGGGTTTAAGACTAGTCCTCAATTAAATTAATGAGTGATATGCTTCGCCAGCAAGACATTTTTCCCATATTCTGAAATTGCACCTCTCAAGTTCTTTTTCCTGAAGTTTCTTCTCCCTGCCTTCCATCACTGCATGGGAATATCAAAAAATTAGATGATGAAGTATTGAACGTGCTAATTTGTACATACACCGCAATCATGCAAGAGAGAACAACGGTTTCTTCAACAACCAGCACCCGTCTTCTTGTCCATGCCAAAATCTCTTGAATATCCTCTATATCCCACGGATTTATTGTTAAATCATATTCTGAAATTGATCGTTCAATTCCCTTATACGAGAGAATATTACTATCCTAAATTTGTTGTGGAAAATCCACCAAACACAAAAAAAATTAAATTATGGTTAGTATCAAAAGATTAATAAAAAACTCAAAAATATAATAGACAAAAACATGAAGAAGGAGATATTATCCTCAAACTCAGAAATTGTTTGATATTAGTGGATTTTCCACAACAATTTTAGGATAGTAATTTCCCCACTATACGGTGCAAAATGGGATACACGAAAATTCTACCCACCGATACAATGCCTACCGCAGTTGAGAAGAAGTAAGATTGCACTTCTTGTCTACTCCTAAATTAGAACCCAGCCCAGACACGGGACAAGTGATTGAATAAGAGAGACACTAATCTGAAAACATAATTTTACACCAAAGACACACTTGTCATTAAAGGAATCAAATGTTGCTTGAAGCACCTTTTAAGAAAAGACACTATGAAAAAACACAATTGTTGTAAAAGTTACAACTATTTGAAACAACACAACTTTTATAGAAAAGTCACAATTTAAATTTAAACACAAAAAATAGTATTTTTAAATTTTTATACAACAGAAACCCCATGGGTTCTTTACAATAAATTTCTATACTAAGCTTGAATCATAGTTTGCACTGAAACTTATGTGACGAATCCTAGAGAAAGACCCATAGTTCATAACTTTGACCTATCTTGTAATCTTGTGATAAAAACAGGCTAGCCTTGTCTCTGCCACATAAGTTCCTGGTTGAAGTTGATTCATTCCCGGAGCACCAAGACCATTCATCATATTCTGGCTTACTCCCACTCCACTCTTCACAGTTTGCAAGCCTGATATTCCTTAAGAAGAAGCTCGGCGAACATATGGGATTTGAGAAAATGCAGGATGAGAAACCATGACTGGTTGCCGATTCATGATGGATCCATTTACTTGTGCTCGGCTCCGCTTTTGAAGTTGCAGGTAGGACAACATCACTGTGGTTGTTGTCGTTGCCGCTGGTCTTCGAACCCAAAATGTTCCACCCACTTTCTTTGTGCCATGGAGCTACAAGCAAACATAGTCAAGCCAAAGTAGACCCAAGTCATATCATGAATTACGTACAAATGAGAAAGATTTAGCTGGCATAGTATTTGACCTCAAGGAATCAGTTGAAAAGTGTTAGTCAAGTTATTTTTACACTTCAATTATGTACTGGTTACTACTTTCTGTCTGTAAAATATACGAAATACTACTACTATGTTAATATGAGATCCCAAGTAGATTCGATCATGCTCCAGTTAGCTCGCATCTTGTATTTGCATAAACCCCTTTTTTTTTTCTTTTTAGGAAATTCCTACTGGCCACTTCCCAGCTTAACCAGGGTTGACAACAAAAAAAGGCGGATACCCGCACAAAGGCCATTTCCCCACTTAGGCTATTGTGACGTTACAACAACACAAGAAATTCCGTGAAGTATAACAAGAAATATAAATGTGTAATGAAATCCCAGTGGAGTACCTAAGACAACATGACAGTAGCAATAAGGATGAGGAATGAGGACGAACCTTGATGATTCTTTTTCAAGATATCCAGCGTTCTATTATTATCACATCCCCGTAGACACCTGGCTTCAAAGAATCTTCCCCTCGGTTTTTTATTTCTACACGGCATACCTGCAAGGAAATATTAAAGCTAAGCAGCTATCGGACCGATCAACAAAGACTTCTCATTTCAAATTGTGATAGTTCAAACAAATTAATCATGAAGTATCTAAAAATAAAAGAGATTTAAGTATAAGCATCTCATTCCACATAAGAGAAAGAGGCTGACCACTATAGGCAAGTCATAAACTACTATTTCCTCAGCGAGAATGCGCACAATTATTAAGAAATATGTGCATTTTACCTTTGTATCCTTAGTTCACACACATAATTACATGGTGGAGTCCATCTAATATAATGATGTAAAGTATTTTTAAGGGCAATTGTGTTATTTAATTACCAAAAAAGTTACTGAAAAGAAAATGTAGAGAAAGAGAAGATACGTGGAAAAAGGAAAACTTAGAGAAACAAATGACACGGAGGATGTACCTTAAAAGGGGTGCGGAAAGACCATGAAATGTAATGAACAACGATCGTTCTCTCTTGCAAATCCATCATTAACGACTCTCATTGAACCCCTGCATACACTAACGCAAATCACCACCATAGATATTTCATGCTGATTGCAAGGGTTGCTAATCAAGACCTATTTACCACATCTTGATTGAAATCTTGTGCTAATCCAGACTTACTTAACATAAAGAAATTAAATAATAGATGTATCTATATGTAAATAAATAGATACCACAGAGATACACTCTTACCTCAGTATTTCAAATCGTTGTTGGTGATTAACTTCTTTTGTTGGTGATTTACTTCTTTAAAATCATTGTTGGGGCAGATCGACGATCATTTGCAATTCCGCCGATGATGTTCTGGAACACAGCCGTCTCCGTGACAGAGAGGATAGGTTTAGTACGTCCGAGGATGTTTTGTAAGTAAAAAAATCGATATTTAAGTTTTTTAAGATGTTCTTCCGAACACAGCCGCCAAAGAAACCCTACTTGTAATCCGATACATATACTACAGTTTGCATATCACCATAATTCAATCCAAACTAATTAGCACGATTGCAAAACTTAAAAGCCCGTACGTTAAGGCCCGGTCACCTCTCTATTAGCAGCCTTGGCCCGAAACTTTGAGCCTGCAGGTAAAAGTAAGACTACTTATAAACATGAAACTCTGCAACTTAAACATACTAGTCAGTATTTCGTATCATGGCGCGGCCCGTTTATGAAACTCTGCAATAGAGCGTGACACTCTTTCCGATTCACGGTAAAGGAAATACAAAGCCCTTAATTTCAAAAGAACTTTGGAATTTGACCCTACGATAGATAGACTTCGTTAGAGTATCACATACTCATAAATAGTATATAATACTAACGCAGTTTCTTCTCTATCACACCGGTTTGACTTTTATCACTATTCACTTGGTCACTTTGACTCGGTTATTTAGGTAGCAAAACGATGTAATTTTTGATAATTTTTTTATGGTGTTGTAGAGTAAAAGTTGCTCCATATAACAAAGGTGAAAAAATGATAAAAAAATCGCATCGTTTTGCCATCCAATTCCCCCGGTCAAAGTGACTGAGATACGAGTCTAAAAGTCGAACCGGTGTGATAGTAAAGACACGGGGGTAGTATATATTATAATAGTGTTAGTTTTAGGTTTTGGACACATATTCATATACGTTTATGTATGTAGAGAAATATACGATACATACTTTTTTTAGAAATAAATATATATACATACTATGTACACACATACATGTGTACATATTATATTTTCATAATGATTGCTAGGGTTGCTAATCTAAACCTGAAACCCGCCGGTTAGGGTTGCTAATCAAGATTCCCGCAACAACTTGTTTCAGACCCACTATAGGATTCAGCAATAGAAAATTTTCTTAAATCACCACTCCTATTGTTGATAGCACTAGAGTCCGACAACAAGTAATTAAAAGAAGTAACACAAACAACATGAGTAGAAGTATTGAAGGCAGTCAACTATTCAAGGGGAGTTTATAGGAATAATCCATTATGTGCCAATAATCTATGGCAAAATAGTAGTCATTACCACATAATTAATGGGCATTAGTTGTTCCCAGGGTTTGAGTTATACCAATTTAAACAACCTCTTTTGCCATCAAATATTTCATAGCCACCCCAATTCGTCCAATCGATCTATAAAAATGTCTACTCTCGTAGATAGACCATAACCTCCCAATTGGTAGCATTAAACCTAGGTCGACCCCCTTAAAACCTCTACCTTGACCAAAACCATGATGCATGTTTTGGGAGAAAGTGTTTTGATTCACAGAAGTAGTAAAATCAGAACATATATAAGAAGATATGCTCATATAATTGTTGTCAAATCTGTAATAACATATGAAAATGCTCAATGCTCATAGGTATAGATCTAGTGCAAATCGAGGATCAAAACGCATTATACTTAGCACACAGACAATTTACTGTGTATACTACGCATATCATCATCATCAATATAAACAATACCCACACCAAGTTTATCTCTTATAGTTTTCAGCCTTAGCATGTAAAGTTTTATCAGATTTCCTTTCTTCTTGACCTTTGACACTCAGTTTTTAGTTGAAGAATGTTAGATCTAGTGAGAGAAGCATATCTTCCCTCAAGGGCGAACCAGATTGAGCGAGTACGTTCTTACGAATCATATGCTTTAACGCTTACGTAATTAGAGTGACGTTTATCAATGTCTAGATGGCTGATCCTGAGTAGCCCACTCTCGGTGAGCCAGATTTGGAACCACGATATGGCATTCATCGGCATCAGTAAGAAAGTCAGGCAACATAGCGGTGGCAACGTTGATGAAACAAAATGAAGTGTGGATTTGAAGAGAAATGATACCATAGCACAAACTGGGGATTATCCAACTTGTGCTGCACAAGATTGTGTACATACAACAACAAATAGAGGAAATTAGGTTTCAGATTAGCCATAGCGGCGAGCTTAGTTGCTCGTAAGAAAGAAAACGCGTAAGAGATAATAAAACCCAAAAGAGGCAAAAAGTTCCTTATATACATCAAAAACTGACAATCTCAATGAGGACCATTGGATGAGAAACATATAATAAAAAAGCTAGATAGGGGCCTCTAGTAATGAGAGATTATAACCAGCTTATTACAAACTATATTTTAGGTTCTTCTCGTAATGTGAGGACGCAAAATAGTTATAATGATAAGTCTAATTTGTAGTCTTGACTTGAGATTATAATCGAATTGCCCAAGGAAATCAATGCTCCAAAATAAAGATTTGGGAGACCTGATGCCCAGGGAAATCATTGCCCAGAAGCCAACCCAAACGAAGGGAACCCAACCTACGAGTATCAATTAAATAGTATAGTTAGTTATTTTATTTATACGCAAGTTTTCATACCATTTTGAGGGGTGAGAGAGATTCCTATATTTTTAATTAATCTGCAAATCATAGGGGCAAAAAAGCAATGCGAGGCGGCTGAAGCTTTACACAAAATTTGTGAAGTATCACTTGAGTTCGAGAATTTATTACAAGAAATTGATAGTTTAAGTTTCAAGATCTTTCTTTTGATATGTTTACGTGCGCATCCAAATCGGAGTATGAAATAGATACTGAAAAAGTGCGTGAAGGACACATTGAGGCAATGAAAAGTGTGTTGGGGAATTTTGAGGAACACCATGTGATAGTGGAGATCAAGAGATTTCTATCGGTTGGTCACGTGCCCAAATTGGAGTCCCCATCAGCCAAGAAAGAGTCAACAAAAATGTAGCTTGCACGCTACTATATACCTCGCACAAGCTGTCAAAGATAGCCTAAATTTTGAAGTTTTTTGGGAAAATTGGTCTCACGATCTCAAAAGTAAATTTATTTTTGTCCGATCTCACACACGATAAGACCTAGCTCACATGAGCTCCTGTGAAAAGGAGTTGCTCCCACGAGTTACTATTAAGCTCGGACGAGCTGCAATTAGCTGACCTATGGGATCTCATCTAAGAAGGTTATTTTGGCCCGATTCTTCAAGGTTGTAAAAAGAGAAAATCTCTAAAAATGTCTCTATTTCCCTAATTGAGATCAAAATATATTTTTTCTCTCAAATCCTCTCAAGAAGCTCAATAACATCAAAGATCCAAAGGGCTCCAACACGGAATTGCTTGGAGGAGTTTTATCCTTGTGAAATTGCCAGCAGCAATTGTGAAGGAAGGTTTGAATCTTCGATTGAATCAAGTGAGGGGGAGTTGAATCAAGTGAAGAACCCTAGAAGTTCAAGTTGAATTGGTTCGTGACGGGGAAGAAATTTTTGAAATGGATTGCAAGGTTTTGGCGTGTACGACAAGGTAAACCAAGGGAGCCGATAACCTAGCTATCAACAAAATTTTGAAAGTTGGTCGACCGATCAGTCGGTCCTTCTAGACTGCCTTTGCTAAAATGGCGCCGTAAGAACAATAGTCCGTGTGCCAAATGTCCAATTTTATTCTCTCTCTTTAATTAAACAAATGTAAGCACTGTTTCTTGTTGTCAAGAAACTATATTTCTTTGAATCACATATAGAACCTCGTTTATAACTATGTGGGGTTGCTGAATTTTGTGCTATTTGGTTTGATTCTGTTTCACTATCCATGAAACGTGCACGTAGATTGTTTAATCTATAAATCTTGTTAGCTACCTTCTTGTGCCATGTCCAGAGAGAGCTAGAGTTCAAGGGCAATGTGTCCGTGAAATGACCTGAGTTATGCGTCTATTGTTTAACATGAAGAGGAAGAGGACATTTATGAGATAGAGGTAGAGGTAGAGGTTCCAGTACTATCCACGTTGGACTGCCCACAATCTTCATATCTCGCGCATCTCGACTATGGAAACTGGCAATTTCCATGGTATATTGGGATGAAGAAATCCGAAAGAAAATGGAAGAAGTTACCCCTACCATTGTTTTGTAGCTTTTGCTTCATTTTTCATGATGCACATCGAGAAAAAGTGAGAGATGGAGTTCTTAAGAATAAAACCAGCCCTGAGAAATGTTTTCCTTTAGATACATGTGACTTCCCAGATGAGCAATTGAAGTAAGATTTTTTTTAGGGAATGGCCAAGCTTGTTGATGACAATTCTTTCTCAGGCTTAGCTCGAGAGGCCATCTTCAATTTCCGATAATTTAATTGTGAGTGCAGGGCCATGGAAACGAGAAATAAATAAGTGATTTACCATAGGCAATATTTTGTGGTAGTCACCCCAGAGACCATTGCTAAGGCCTTGAAGTGACCACCTTTGACCAAGCCTTGTAGGTTTCATGATATTTGATTAGAGAGAAATTTGAAGAAGAGGTCGGTGACTTTTGTTTCAAGGGTGTGGCAAGGGCTGAATTGAATAGATTTAAGAATAAGAGACAATAGAAGATCAAGAAAAAAATTATTCTACCTCAGGCGAGGATGTTGATTGAGTGGCTTGAGGTGTGGGTGATAGGAATTCCTCCGAATAGGTACATTGACCTAAATACATGCGTAATGGCAGACTGCCTTTACAAGGTTGGGTAATTGAAACTTATGCCCATATCTAAAAGAGATTTAGGATGAGACTTGAAGTGGGTGGCCAAAGAGTAGCCGGATATAACTACTTGCTGATGCACTTGGCAACTAAGGTTGATGTGATACCTGCTTTGACTTGTCATTCCAACCTTCGCGCCTCTTCAATAAGGTTCCTTATTCATTCAAGAAACCTAAAACCAAACCACCGGGTATTAGTGGGAGGAATAAAGTAGCAAGGATTTCAAACATGCGGGTTGACTCGCAGGTTTAATGAGTTTACGAGTCTACATGGGCAATCGGGTTGACCCACTCGAAAATTAGGCGGCTGACAAACCCGCAGCAAACCCGTGCAAACCCATCAAATCCGTAGACCCGCGAGTTGACCTGCGGGATTACCGAGTCAACTCATTGTAAAAATAGTGTAGCTTTGTTAAGTTTTTTATCGTTAGTGCACGAAAAAATGGGGGTATATAGCCACCCACCTTGAAACACTGGTGAACCATTAGAATTATCACAAGAAAAAGAGATAAACTGTAACAACCAATATCCAATCAACCACACCTATAACTGTGAAAAAATCAAACGAACAACAATGATTAAGATTATATGCCGTTTTTTTTTTTTTTTTTTTTTTTATTTTGTGATACTGATTAAGGGATCGTGTATAGAATGTTGCTTGGTAAATTTTAGTTACACCCTTACTTCAAATAAGTGGCTCGATGCAAGGAAGAAATATAAATGAATAAATAAATAAATTAGGCTTAATTTTAACACGTTTAAATTTACATCTTGTAGCATTGAAATAATTTTATATACATAATGACAAATGTAGGATTCAATCATTAAAAATTCAAAAAGTTTAATTTTTCGTAGGTGAAAAGTCATGTGTACGTAAAAAATTGAAGATTTGAAGTAAAACAGGACCCGGGCGACTCTCGGGTCACGGGTCGAGTCTATCTACCCTCTACGGGTTTATTCTGACCCACTGGTTTGAAGACCTTGGAAATGAGTTCTTATGTCCTACACATGACCATAAAATCTGAGATGAAAGGCTTGAGATAGCTACTTTTCAGATAGTCAGAGAAGACTCGAAAGCAAGTTGAATGACATTTCAAAAACATTATGAGTAGTCAGAGATTGCTCGGTTCACAGCTTGTGAAAGTAACCCGCTGGACACAGTAGTTGTGTGAAAAAATCGAGACTGGGCTCGAGCCTGTTAAACTTAATGATTTTATTACTCCAATGGTTATGATGAGAGACAGAGCCAATATGGCTCCTATTCAGAGTAGATTCCCCAAACCCTGTCCATGAGTGCTGAGTCTAAGGAGGATGAACCTCTCTCATACCTTTTCTTTATATGCAGCTAGATAAATAGATATTGGTGGAGAAAGAGAAAACAATGTTCGTCTAAAATAAACCATCTTGACATGTCGGTTTACTCAAATAAATGTTACTTCATCGCCATTTGTTTTGACGTGGAACTGTTGTGGAAAATCCAATAAAATCAAACAATTTTTGAGTTGTGTTAGCATAAAAAGATGAATCGAAATACTCAAAAAAAAAATAGAGAAGAATGATAAAAGAGATAGAAGAACTTATCGATTTGTAGGAGATGTGGAGATTGATTGTGTAGGCTAAGGCAGTTCAGGACCTATCTTTAGGATAGTAATTTCTCCCACTATACGGTGCAAAATGGGAGACACGAAAATTCTACCCACCGATGCAATGCCTACCGCGGTGGAGAAGAAGTAAGATTGCACTTCTTGTCTTCTCCAAAATTAGAACCCAACCCGGGAAAAGGGACAAGTGATTGAAGAAGAGAGACACTAATCTGAAAACTTAATTTTACACCAAAGACACACTTGTATTTAAAGGAATCAAAGGGTGCTTGAAGCACCTTTTAAGAAAAGACACTATGAAAAAAAACAATTGGTGTAAAAGTTACAACTATTTGAAACAACACAACTTTTATAGAAAAGCCACAATTTAAATTTAAACACAAGAAAATAGTATTTTCGAATTTTTATACAACAATCTCCCACTAAAAATTCTCAAAATAGTTGACTCGAAAGTAAAACAACGCGGAGGAAAATAAGGTCGGGTATAGTACCACGTATCGCCAACGGTGGACTGGGCCTTGAACTGTGGTTTGAATAGAGACTTATATCCTCGAGGATAGTAAGAAACCATTCACGTAGGTATTGGGTTCTCATTCTTTGAGTGGCAGCGCTTTGATATGGGTCTTGCGCTGAATTCGTCTTAGAAAGTACTCTCAGGGTCTTACCGAAAACCCCTAGAAAGCGGCCTCTTACTTACTTGCAAAGGCGGACTCGTTTGGAGCGTCCACAACCGCTTTTTCACTCTACCATTAAAGCTATGAGTTCTGTTAAGGACATTGCGTCCAACCTACTTGTATTGTTGTGGATAAACAGTGCATTAGTCAGATATGGGACTCTAAAGGAATATCATTCATTTCTTAGTAAGAAGATTATACCCCCCCCCCACTAGTCCTTAAATAAAGTAATGCACTGAGAATGTAGTCTCACACTAGCATTCCACGGGTAGTCTTTAAATTGAATTGCCCTTGAACCTCCATGCATGTGATTTTCGATAATGACCGACATCATTATGATGAGACAGGTTTCAATTTAGACACCTCTATAAGTCGGTAATAGCCCCATATTTCCCATGACTTTAAAATTCTTCAACCAAACAATGCTTGGTTGGCAAACACTCTTTTTCTCAATTGTCATGACAATTTGTCCTGAAAGACACGTCTCATGTTATGGGAATTTTGCACATTCGCAAAACATTTTCGCTAAACATTACCTTTTTACTTGTGAGGTACTCCTATATCAACGTATTCTATCTCATTGAATCACATGAAGTCGTAAATTTTTTCCTTCGTCGTTGATGAAATTAGTAGACATTGCTCGACAATGACTGACTTCTATCATTTGCTTTTTTTTTTTTTTCAGTAGTTGACTGTTGCTCAACAAAACACAATTTAGTAATACACAATAATAATAAAACAATAATAATCATACCCTTGATAGAATGGACATTTTGTAACTCCATGAAATGTCCAACAAATAAGTAGACACAATATTATTGGACACCTCTTCCTTTTGTTGTATGTGGTGCCAACTTAGTGCTAATGGCCGCCAGTTTCAAATTAGCATAACTTCTTGGTAGTTACACTAGAAAGAATCAGGAGTAAAAATATTTTGGGAGACTTGTCATGGCGAACGTACCTGGATATCAGTCACACTAGAACGTACCTGAATATTCGACATATATTGTTATTCACAAAATTTTGTAACAAAAGTGTCGCTTGCTCATGGAGACTTGTCTCCTGCGAAACTAGATGGCAATGTGTCGATGACCGCATGTCGACACGACAAACGCAACTTTACTTTGTCTTCCCCGAAGGGACAAAAATCATCTCTTTGGAAATAATTTTTACAAAACTGTATTTAATTTCTTCGGTGTGGGTATCAGAAATCTTTCTCCAGGGAAGTGCAGTTTCTTCAATGGCAACACAAGAACAGGACTGTCCCAAATCTCTTCGTTATCAACTATAGGTCTTTTTTTACTTTGCTCACAACCTCCTGCAACAATGTACGCCAATAATTAATTCACTTAACATACTATAAATAATTTATATAAGAACATGTTTTTTTTTTCATTTGAGGTATAGTCGTTGCGTTGAGCCTATATCGCTTCGTGTTTGCAAATCAAACATCTCTATTCATTCTGCTTGGTACACCCAAATCATCACTACACCATGATGCGGGTACGCGGATGATACTTCGATGTTCCTTGAATCAATAAGGCTTGTCGTGCCTTTCAAAAAACAATGAGGAAAAACAATCAGTTCACCCCGAAACGGTACCAAGACAACAAGATTAAGAAAATAAACTACAATTAATTGTATCAAAACAAGAGAAATAAAGAACGAAAGAATTCCCTTGAAAGATCTCTCGCCAAAACTGGAAAGGTAACTTCCATGTTCAACTGACACTTGCAAATGGAGAAGTCCCTTCTCCTTATGACACATAGGATAAGAAAAACTCACCAAAAATGACGTGTCATAGAATTTTACAAGCTGTACATGTGTGGAACATGTAAACCAATCAAATTTTGACAAATCAAATTTCCATAACACATGTAATCTTAGTTGGCAAATTCATGTACTGAGAAAAATTTATGACAAATGCATTTAGTTTTCCCATACAAGGAGGAATATAACTTTTGACTAGAATTTAATATTTTGAAGCACAATTATTTGATTACCTGAACCAAGAAAATTCCCCCAACAAAGTGGTATCAGAGCCAGGTTCACGGCCCGGGTAGAGCGCGCGAAGATAAAAGACGAAGAAGAAAAAAATAAAGAAAAGAATTGGAAAAAAAATCGAACAAAGAAAGAAAGAAAAAGTCGTGGTTTTCTTTTTTTGTTGAAAGGGATGACTTGTGACCCACGTGGGTATATAAGCAGCATGGAGGAGTTATCCGGTGTGGGCTGGGACTTGGTGTATCATGGTGCCAAGTGGCGATCTAGTGGTCCAGATTTGTTTGGGTGTTCTGAGCTGCCTGTAAGTCCGATTGGACTCGAACAGGAGGTGAACCCAAGGTTTTTGGACGTTCCCGACGCGATGGCGTGGTCAGATTCTGCAAATTTTGGCTGGATTTTGCAGATTGCTGACAAGGCAGCGTATCGACGTGAATCGACGGTCCAAACTTGTTCGGGAGGTTACGACGTGCCTGTAGATCGGATTGAGATGAGTCAGGAGTCTAACCCATTGTTTTTGGACGTTGCCGATTCATCGGTATGGTCAGAATTATGAGATTCTGAGTGGATTGAGAAGATCGGCATCAATCGATACCGGTTGGCAAGATCGAAGACGACGGGATGCGATCAGGGTCAATCAAGTTGAAGTCCAATCAGGTGGGGTTAATTAGAGGCGTCTTTCCTACTTGAACGTTCGATTGGCAACCTATGCAGGCTTGCGAGTGTGTTGACAGGTGGAGCTGTTGTTCAACATAGGCAAGAAGCATTGGCGTTGTGTGATTGTGAGCACGTGACGCAACTATTTCAAGGAAATTCACAAGAAGCTCCAGGGCAGAGATCGGGGTGGTGGACACAGTTGACGAGGCCATGGCTCGAGGTGGCGTCCTGATATCTCTGTATGTGGTTTGTGACGATAACTCTTGAGCAACTCGAGGCAAGAAGAGAGGTAAGTCGCGACGGGTTCGCAAAGTGGTGGCTTTGCAAAGACGTCTTGGTGAAGGCGTAGGATCGAACAGGAGAAGCAACAGCGCAAGAAGAAGCACTCAGGACTGGCGTGGAGAAGCACGTGGTTGACGTGTGAGGACATGGAAATAGTGCAGGATTTGCAGCATTTGCAGGTAGTTCGAGAAGGTGCTCAAGTGACGAGAATGGTGATGAGAAAGCTACTGCAGTAGTGAAGAGAAGCAAGTCTCGTTTGCACTTGACGTGGTTAGTGATGATCTCTCCAGTTATGAGCTAGCTGGTGGAGAGATGGAGCCACACTACTCCGTAAAGTAGTAGACTTTGGGACACACCCATGTGAGGGTGCGAGACGGCGCCCTAGGAGGGGGTGCAGAGCATTCATGTGAAGATGCGATGGCGCTCCATGCAGGTGGAGCATGGCGGATGCAGCGGAATCGACAGCAACGATGGAGAGCTCCGGGATGGCTAAGGAATTTTTCGGGTGGTTGTAGAATTCAAGTAAAGGTTGAGTTTGTTGGGTTTGTCTCGAATTCCGCAAGACGAATCGGTGTACCCGATGCGTCTGATTTCTCCTTTGAGGAGGTGATCTCTGAGGAGGTGATAGCTTGGGCTTGGTGGGCTTTTCCACCTCCTCTATATTAGTATAAATAGAGGTGCTAGCTATTGTTTCTAATTGAGTCGAGGAGAGGAGATGAATGGTGAGAGAGAATTTGAGAGAAATATTAGTGAGCGGATGTGAGAGGTTAGGGTTTCATAGATGTAGTCTATGAGGATGACAGTACCGCGTTGGCGTGGTCCGCGGATTGAGCTGTCTCTCCCCTACGATGTATTCCCTCATTGATATAGTGATATTATCCTATTCACGTGGATGTAGGAGGTTTTGCCGAACCACGTTAAATTCTTGTGTTGTCTTTTTTCTTCTCCTATATGACGTGTGTTGAGTTTGTGATCGTGCGGCGCGTGTTTTTGCTTCCGTTGCGGTGGGAATTCGGGTCGACTGATAATTCCCCAACACTTTCATCAACGCTCAAGTTTTGCAGTACTTTGACTGGCTTGCCCCACAAGTTGTACCTCTACAAGTCTCTTAGCATGCTGTTGGAGTCAAAGAAAAAGCAGTATGCACGAAGAGAACGACTTTTTTGTATGAATATTGAATTGTAGTATTTACACTACTTATATAAAAAAATTATTGCATGATGTTTTTAAGTTTCACGAATCATTACGGCGGATAGAAATTAAGTGTAGATTGATGTGTTTGCACAAAATTTGTCGAAGTTTTTGTATCGGAATATACCTATTTGGAGACCCAGCAACCGATTTCGAGCGTGACTGACAGTAAACAACTACACATAAAGGACATGTAAGATTCATTAAAAGTTAAACCTTTGGCTGTGTTCATTTGATAAGAAAGTTTTTCGGGAAATTTGTTCCTGAAAAAATGTAAGAAAATAAAAGAAAGGAAAATGAATTTCACTTTCTCGTGTCTGTTCACTTTGCAAGAAAAGAGAGTTAAAATATTGGATTCTTGTAAAACCCTGTCAAATTTGTGAGATGTGTTTACGGGAATTTGAGTACTATCAGGATAGTTGGGACCCACAACTTTGCTTCAAACTGAACGGCCAAAATATCAAAAGAAAAATGTTTTTCATCAAAATTCTTTCCTTTCCTGAAAACTGAATGGAGCCCTTATGTTACGCGTTTCTCTCGCTCTCATTAAGTACGTGGTCCCATCTTCCCCATTATTTTTCACTTCCATCCAACTCCTTACATGATGTGATTTTACCCATGTATTGAAACAAATAACAAATTGACGTTCTTTGGAGGTCTATTAGAGAGAATAATGAGAACCATACACTACAACAAACAATCAAATTCATCACAACTTCAGCATTTTTACAACCTCAATTGAAGTCTCGTTTGTCTTCCTACACCGATAGATTTCATCCTCACCAAATCAAACAAGAAAACCCTATTTTTTCTCAATAAAGAATCGCAAACTGTTACAAGATCTAACCTCGAACCGTGAATAGATTGGAAAAGAACCCCCACAAGTCGAGAAGATATTCAGTACCACGGGGGTATGGGTGATGTGGTACCACGGGGTACTTCAATTGGTTGATCATATTAATTTTACCATATTCATTGTATCAATGTATGGAAATAATCACATAATCAACCAATTAGAGTGCTCCGTGGTACCACATCACCAATACAAGTCAAGGACAAGCTGAATCCTAAATTGATATATGTTCATGTTATAGATTTTTGATGCATTCCAAAGGTATGGATTAGAATTACCCTCCTTACTTGGTAGCTCCGAGAAAAGTAAACAAAATATGGAAGTCGCATTTAGGTTGGTCTAATCTTGTAGTAGTTTATTCTAGCAGAGGTGTATATATTCAATACCACGGGGGTATGGGTGATGTAGTACCACGGGACACTCTAATTGGTTGATTATGTGATTATTTCCATACATTGATACAATAAATATGGTAAAATTAATATGGTCAACCAATAAAAGTGCTTTATGGTACCATGTCACTCATACCCCCGTGGTACTGAATATCAGAATCGAGACCTTATTTTTCTGTAATTTGTGAGGATCTCATAATATGAGATTGCTCAAAATGTCTTAGTCACAGGGGTGTTTTTGAGGCATTGTCCATACGAAATCGGTGCATCCATGTAGGTAATGTCGGTTTACTCAAGTTAATGTTACATCATTGCCTTTTTTTTCGGTACATCGGAATAAGAAACGAAGACAGAAAGAAAACAAACTGAAACTGACATCATTACGTGGAGCACCATGGGTTATTTACAAAAAATCGATTTGCTAACTTTGCATCATAGTTGCAACTGAAGCTCTAGTGAGGATATTAGAGTAAAAGGATTCAAGTGTAACTTGGTAGGGATGCAATTATAGTAGCTAGTACAATACACTTATGTAGTTAGCAGCAGACTAGTCGGCTATCTGAATACTGTATAAATACTGTATCTCTGTATTTGGTTAGGTAACGAATACAGTTCATCTTCCTCATCTCTCTCGTTCTCTTCTCCCTATTTCTCTCTTTGATTCTGCTTCTAGTATAGATTTCTATAGAGGATCACTAGGGAAAGACACATGTGGGTTTACTAGATTCACCAGTGTTGTAAACTGACATGTACGATTCTCTTGTCATAATGCAATTTTCTTGCAATATATGCGCAATTATGTAACTCAGATAAA
This sequence comes from Linanthus parryae, assembly GCA_023055425.1. Classification (NCBI taxonomy): domain Eukaryota; kingdom Viridiplantae; phylum Streptophyta; class Magnoliopsida; order Ericales; family Polemoniaceae; genus Linanthus; species Linanthus parryae. The sequence continues at coordinate 116,759,924 of JALGPY010000004.1, read as the reverse complement.
AACTGCAACCACAATTCTATGAAACAAACGTGATAGCGATTTAAATGGCCAAATGCGAATAGTTTCATCAATTTCTATCTAAAAAACTATGGATCCTGCCGTAGCTCTACCCGACTTTGAGACGGGTAGAGCTACGGCAAGGGTCATTGTTCTTGATAGCGGTGGCAATTTTTTGGCAGCCATTTCGAAAGCTACTTGGTTCTGTCTGTCGGCTAAGGAGTCGGAAGCCTTAGCTTTCTTAACAGGGGTGGAGTTCGCCAAGGGTATGGGATTGTCAGATTGCACTGTCGAAGGAGATGCCAAAATGTTGATTTCGGAGATTCAAAGTCGAGTGGATCAGGCACACCCGCAGGACATCACTGAGGTTGAAGAAGTGGTAGATGATATCCTCCACGCTTTAAACCAAGCCAGCAACTATCATTTTGCTTTTACCGGGCGTAATGGTAACGAAGCTGCTCACCTACTAGCGGATTACAGGAAAATGCATTCGGAAGACGTAGTTTGGTCAGATAATCACCCAGATTGGATTAGTGAAACTCTTAGAGAAGATGTAATTTCCAGTTCTATTTATAATATCTTGGTTTCTCAAAATATATATATATATATATATATATATATATATATATATATATATATATATATATTGTCCCGCGTGGTTACATTTGCATCAAGCTAATGCAATCACATTGTTGTTTGAGCCCAAAACATTCCGACCACTTTCTTTGCGCCATTGAATGATATCTCGTTTTTTAATATTATCACGAACCATTGACACTTAACTACCTTGCAGTTTGACAATACTGACATTTTGGTGCTCGCAGTTTCAAAATAGACACTTAACTACCATGCAGTTTGACATTATTGACACTTTGGTGCACACCGTTTCAAAAGTGACACTTAAGTGCACACAGTATGCAAACTACTGACATCTAGCTCCAATTTCGATGACAACTATCACTTGGAAATCAACTGACATCAATGAAACCGTCATCAAAATTGAGCGCGATGTCAGTAATTTGCATACTGCGTGCATTTAAGTGTCACTTTTGAAACTGTGTGCACCAAAGTGTCAATAATGTCAAACTGCATAGTAGTTAAGTGTCTATTTTGAAACTGTGAGCACCAAAATGTCAGTATTGTCAAACTGAAAGGTAGTTAATTGTCAATTGTTCTATTATCACATACTACATATATGTTGCCAAAAAAAATTAAAATCAGAAAATCTTACAGTTCCAAGATATTGAAAATTGCAAGTAAACAAAACATGAAGTCTTTATGTATATACTAATATGAAAGAGCGAAGACCTCCATATTTTTAAACACATATGGTGTTAATTAGCACATTTAGTGTTGAGGTGTTTGCAAGAATTTTTAAAATTCTTTTGATATCAGAACAAGAATATGAGGGTTCTTGACTGTATAGACACGTGGAACTCTTGCTTTAAGTTTGGGAAGCTGCTTCGGAGATATTGACTGAAAGAGATACAGAACACCTAGCGAATGACTTAGCTACTGTCTCGGCATCAGCTAGACGACTTACTGCTTGTGGTTCAATATTTTCACTCTTTTCCAAATTCTGCAACCGCGGTCGTTGGGTAAGCTTTTCAATATCTCTTCTCCAACCACTAGTTGTCCGGCTCACTATCATGTGCTTTGGGATGAGAACAAATTCACAGCTGATGGGCTTCAGTGGCTGACAAACAATTTGTGCTATACATATGCGCGGTGTACTCGCCCAGTCTCTATTGTTCCTCCAGCGTACTACGCTCATCTGGCGGCATTCGCTTCTACATGGAACCGGAGAACTCTGACAGTGCTTCATGTGCAGTTCTAACACCCATGAGATTGGAAAGCCACCAAAGAGAGCTCCTGACTGGAAGGAGAAGAAGAAGACTAAAGGAATTACAGAGTATCTCCGACAAAAAAAAAAAGTAAATCTTTCAACACTGTTATTATGTATGAAATCCCTATATACATTTCAGTAAATAGATGTATGGGCTTGTTTGGACGGGGGATTGATCAAGCAGGCTTGAGCTCGTCATAAACCAACGAGATGCCCCCGTGGCATATATATAGCCGCATAAAATCACTAAGTTCAAACAAGAATTTTAGATTTTGAAGGACTTGTTAAGCAATTTTTTAATTGGCTCATGCCATATCAAACAAACCTGGAAACAAAACATATCAAACATATCGTCAAAATATGTGCCTCAAGTTTTATGGACAATTCGAGGACCATACTAAAGATTCATTTGCCAAGCCAACCATGAAGTTAATAGTATGTTCCAGCATCCCGTAATGAGGAAAAGGAATCTAAGCCCCACCAAGTTATACGAGTAACAAGTATAACCAAGTTCCACGAGTTACTATTTTAACCAAGTTCACTAAGGTGTAACTGCGGAGTAACAAAGTTGAAGCAAATTATCCTGAATTAGGGCCTTCGTAAAAAGGTTCCATTGTATCATATGGAAATGAGTTCTTAGAAGGTAATGCAAACTGGTTGTTTATGCAAAATATAAAGGTTCGGGCTTAAAATTGCAGCCCAACAGAGCATGCATCCACAAATGCAAAATAGATGTCATGCATCTACCTCGCCACATTTGGCGATAAAATTGCTCGTCCATCCCGTTTTCCTATTTTTTAGGCTTGTTACGACTTTTTAGGCTGTTGAAATATTGTTGAAACAAATAAAATTTAACTGATATGCCTACTTTTTTTATACCACTACTAGAATTGATGATGAATTTTAATGACATACAAAATGCAAAATGCAATTTCATCGAAAGTTTGCATTAGTTTTGCATGATGTTGATGGAGATGCTCTTACAAAAGTGATTTTGAAAGAAACGATCTTGACTAAACATTAGTTATGATTACAACATCGGAGTTGGCCAACGCTAAGAGGGGTGATGCGATGAGCTTTCAGAAGACATTAAAGAAGAAAAGACTAGCTACATACTTCCGCTATCTGTGTTGATATGTTTTTTATCCAGGTTTGTTTGGTTTGGCATGAGCCAATTAAGAAATTGCTTGACAAGTCCTCCGACCTAAAATTCATGTTTAAACTTCATGATTTTCTGCGACTATAAATATGCCATGGCATCTCATTTGTTTACGACAAGTTCAAGCCCGGTTGATCAATACCCGTTTGGACAAGCTAAAGTATTGCATGTTAATCTGTGCTATTTGGATAAAAGTAAGATTATGACATGACAATTATGTATAACTGGATTCCTGGGTACCAATTAGGGATTCAGCTATTATTATATTGCCGAAACATTAACAACTACCTTACAAGGGGTGCGGAAAGACCATGAAATGTAATGAACAACGATCGTTCTCTCTTGCACATCGATCATGAACGACTCTCATTGAACCCTGAACCCTGCATACACAAACACAAATCAACATCAAACATATTTCATGCTGACTGCGAGGGTTGCTAATCAACACCTACTTAGCACATAAGGCTTGATATCTTGTGCTAATCAAGATTTATTTGAGATGAAGAAATAAAATAATAGATGTATCTATATGTATGCAAATAGATACCACAGAGATACACTCTTACCTCAGTATTTAAAATGGTTGTTGGTGATTTAACTTCTTTTGTGGGTGATTAACTTCTTTAAAACCGTTTTTGGTGCAGATCGACGATCATTTGCATTTCCGCCGAGGATGTTCTTCGGAACACAGCCGTCTTCGTGACAGAGGATAGGTTTAGTACGTCCGAGGATGTTTTGTAAGCAAATCGATAATTATGTTCAGGATTTTCTTCCGAACACAGCCGCCAAGGAAACCCTAGGAGTAAATCATATTTATACTACAGTTTGCATATCACCTTAATTCGATCCAAACTAGGTATAGTACGATTGAAACACTTGAAAGCCCGCATGTTAAGGCCCGGTCACCTCTCTATTAACAGCATTGGCCCGAAACATACAGCCTGCAGATAAAAGTAAGCCTACTTATAAACATGAAACTCTGCAACTTAAACATACAAGTCAGTATTTCGTGTCATGGCGCGGGCCGTTGATGAAACTCTGCAATATGACTTGGCACTCATTCCGATTCACGGACTACATATCTAATGGAAATACGAAGCCCCTAATTGCAAAAGAACTTTAGAATTTGACCCAAAGATAGAAAGACTTCATTAGAGTATCACATACTTCGTTATAGTTTTAGATTTTGGACAGATACTCATATACGTTTATGAATGTAGAGAAATATAGTATACATACTATGTACGCATATACATATGCATATATTATTTCTATATAATGATTGCTAGGGTCGCTAATATAAACCTGCCCCCAGGTTAGCGTTGCTAATCAAGATTCTCGCAACAACTTGTTTAACACCCTCTATAGGATTTTGCAACAGAAAATTTTCTTAAATCACCACTCTTATTGTTGGTAGCACACCAGAGTCCGACAACAGGTAATTAGAAGACGTATTAGAAACCACGAGTAGAAGTAAGGCAGTCAACTATTGAAGGGAAGGGGAGTTTATAGGAATAATCCATTATGTGCCAATAATCTATGGCAAAATGGTAGTCATTACCAGATATTTAATATTACCACATATTTCATGGGACTTTAGTTGTTCCTAGGGTTTGAGTTACACCAATTTGAACAACCTCTTTTGCTATCAAATATTTCATTGTCGCCCCTATTCGTCTAAAATCGATCTCTAGAGTTGTCCCAATTGGTAGCATTAGACCACAAAACCTCTACCTCGACCAAAACCACGATGCATGTATTGGGAGAATGTGTTTTGATTCAAAAAAGTAGTAAAATCAGAACATCTATAAGAAGATGGTCTCATTTAATTGTTACCAATCTTTAAAAACATATGAAAATGCTCAATGATCATAGGTATAGATCTAGGGAAAATCGAGGATCGAAATGCATTATACTTAGCACACATACAATTCACAGTGTATACTAAGCATATCATCATCAACAATAAAAACCATGCCAACACTAAGTCTATCTCTTAGAGTTTTTAGCCTTAGCATGTAAAGTTCTATCGGATTTTTTTTCTTCTTGACAATTTGTAACTTAGTTTTTAGTTGAAGAATGTTAGATCTAGTGAGAGAAGCGTACCTTCCTTCAAGGGTGAACCAGTTTGAGCGAGCACGGTCTTACATCATATGTGTTAACGCTTTTGCAATTAGAGTGGCGTTTATCAAAGTCCAGATGGAAAATATTGATTAGCCCACTCTCGGGAGCCAGATTTGGAACCACGGTATGGCATTCATCGGCAGCTGGAATCAGGCAACAGAGCGGCGATAACGTTGATAAAACAAAATGGAGAGTGGATTTGAATAATTGAAGAGAGATGATACTTCCATACCACAAAGTTGGGGTTATCCAACTTGTGTTGCACAAGATTGTGTATATTCAACAAAAGATAGAGGAAATTAGGGTTCCGATTAGCTATAGCAGCGAGCATAGTTGCTCCGAAGAACGAAAACGCGTAAGAGATAATGAAACCCTAAAGAGGCAAAAGATGCCTTATATAAATCAGAAACCAACAATCACAATAAAGACAGCTGGATAAGAAACTTATAATGAAATTTCTAGACCGGGACCTCTAGTAATGAGATTATAACCAGTTTATTACAAAATGCATTTTAGGTTCTTCTGGTAATGTGAGAATGCTAAATAGTTGTAATGATAAGTCTAATTTGAAATCTTGGCTTTAGATTATAACCATGCCCAGGGAATTCAATGCCCCGAAATAAAAATTTGGGGGACCTGATGCCCAGGGGAATCATTGGCCCAAAGTCAACCCAACCAATAAGTAGCAATTAGATAGTATAGTTGTCTTATTGATTCGTAAGTTTTCAAAGTAAGAGAGAGATTCTTATGTTTGTAATTAGTCCGCAGATCATAGGGGCAACGAGGCAATGCAGAATCCCTTTCTTGATGGCGATGGAAGCTCAACACAGAATTTGTAAGGTATCACTCGAGGTCGAGGATTTTTTACAAGAAATTGATAGTTTATGTTTCAAGATCTTTCTTTCGATATCTTGTATGTGCGCATCCAAATCCGGGTGCGAATATAGATACCAAAAAAGTGCGTGAAGGACACAAAATTGAGGCAATAAAAAAGTGTGCTCAAAAAGTTTGAGAAGCACCATGTGATAGTGGAGATAAGAGCTTTCTAATGGCTGGTCACACGCATAAATTGGAGTCTGGATGAGCCAGGAAAGAGTCAATGAAAAAGTAGCTCCCACGAGCTACTATCTACCTCGCACAAGTTGTCTAAGATAGCCAAAATTTTGAAATTTTTTGGGAAAATTGGTCTCACGATGTCAAAAGTAAATTACATTTTCGCCCTATCTCACACACGACCAGACCTAACTCGCATGAGCTCCTGTGAAGAGGAGCAGCTCCCACGAGCTACTATTCAGCTCGAACGAGCTTCAATCATCATACCTATAGGAATCTCATCTAAGAAGGTTATTTTGATCCGATTCTTCAAAGGTGTTAAAGGAGAAAAGATCTAAACATGTCTTTATTTCCCTAATTGAGATGAAAACGCACATTTTCTCTCAAAATCCTTTCAAGAAGCTCAAGAACATCAACGATCCAAAGGGCTCCAAAACGAAATTGCTTGGAGGGATTTTTATCCTTGTGAAATTGCCACCAGAAATTGTGAAGGAAGGTTAGAAGCTTGGATTGAATCAAGTGTGGGGAGTTGAAGCAAGTGAACCCTAGAAGTTCAAAGCTGACTGGTTTGTGATCGGGAAGAATTTTCTGAAAGGGATTGCAGGGTTATGACCGGTACGACATGGGAAACCAAGGGAGCCGATAACCTAGCTATCAAAAAATTTCAGAAAGTTGGGTTGACCGATCAGTCGGTCCTTCTTGTTTGACTTTGGTAAAACGGCGCCCGTACGAACAATAGTCCATGTGCCAAAGGTCCAATTATATTCTCTCTCTTTAATTTGAGAAAATTTAAGCACCGTTTCTTGTTGTCAAGAAACTTTATTGCTTTGAATCGCACAATGAACCTGGTTTATAACTATGTGGGGTTGCTCAATAATGTGCTATTTGATTTGATTCTGTTTCACTATTCATGACATGTGCACGTAGATTTTTTGATCTCTAAATCTTGTTAGCTATCATCTTGTTCCATGTCTAGAGAGAGGGAGAGTTCAGGGGATGTAGAAAAGAAAGAGTGCATTTATGAGATAGATCTAGCGGTAGAGGTTCCAGCCGGATCCACCTTCTACTACCCTCAATCTTCATATCTCGCGCATCTCGACTACAGAAAACTGGCGATTTCCGGTCAGAACGAATAGGGGGAAGATGAAGAAATCCTTGAGAAAAGGAGAAGTAGTTACCCCTACCATTTTCTTGAGAAAGTAACCCACTGGACACAGTAGTTGGGTGAAAAGTTGGAGACTAGGCTCGAGGCTATTGAACTTAATGAGTTTTATTACTCCATTGGTTATGATGAGAGCAAGAGTCAATAGGGCTCTGATTCAGAGTAGATTCCTCAAACCCTGGCCATGAGTGCTAAGTCTAATGAGGATAAACATCTATCATACCTTTAGTTTATAGATAGATAAATAGATATTGGTGGATAAAGAGAAAACAATGTTTGTCTAAAATATTTTTTTTATCATTGAACTTACGCTACATAAAACATCTTGACATGTCAGTTTACTCAAGTAAATGTTACTTCATTGCCAATTGGTTTTTGAGATGGACGACATGGGATCTTTACAATAAACTTGGCCCGGGGCGAATTGATAAATATAGCCTGCAAAAAATGGAGTTAAGTAACTTATATGAATGTGAAATATGCAGAGGAAACATGACTTGTAATTTCACGAAATTCGTTCAATATGATCGAATAAGTTCTTTACATAATTTACAACAATCAAATCTCGTTACTTTCTCTTTCTCATTTGAAGTCAATGAGTGAATCTCGATTTTTATATTAAATATATTTCAAATTCTTTGACTTAGAATCGTTCACAACCGAATCTTAAGAAATACGTCTAACATAAAATCAAACGGGGTGACAATTGAGAAAAGAATTAGCATGGAATAACTAGTGGAACACATTTCTCATAAAAACACTAAACAAAAATATCTTATAAATTTGTTTATGCAAATTTCAAATTCGAAAATCTCAACACAATTCATGCTACTAAAGGTTAAAACTATATAGCATGTATAACTAAAAATTCGTGGAAGTATTATTTCTTGTTACAGAATAAAATGTTTTACTACTAAAGTTCATATACCAATATTATTTACTGAATCTATTACGATATTATCATGTATAGTTTACATTATCACGATTCATGTTATTAAATGTTAAAACAATGTAATATGTATAATTAATAATTCGTGGAAGCGTTTTTTCTTTTTAAAGAAATACTTTATAAATTTATTTATTCAAATTTTCAATTCGAAAATGAGAACACAATTCATGCTGCTAAAGGTTAAAACTATATAGCATGCATAACTAAAAATTCGTGGAAGTATTATTTCTTGTTACAGAATAAAAGTTTTACTACTAAAGTTCATATACAAATATTATTTACTGAATCTATTACGATATTATCATGTATAGTTTACATTATCACGATTCATGTTATTAAATGTTAAAATTATGTAATATGTATAACTAAAAATTCGTGGAAGCGTTATTTCTTTTTAAAGAATAAAAAGATTTACTTCTGAAATTTGTATAATATATTTATTAATTTATTATGATTATCAGTATAAAGAATTTGGGGTTTGCAAAAGAGTGGAATTTAACTTTCCGTATTATATTTCAAAACAAACGTTCCGTATTAGCAAAAAAATGAATTTGGGGTCGGGTCGGGTCCAGTCCGGACCCATTGACACGCCTAGGTAACAGGATTAGTAGATTTAACGGAATATTTTCCACTGGGTGCTTGAGTACAAACAAGAAAATCATTATGAATAGGATTTGTCAAAGGAATACTAGTTATTAATTTATAGTACTCATATTCTGAAAAATTATTCTTGATCATATCGCGATAATCTATGGCTGCCCCTGGAGTCCATAAAGGGAAACGTGGATACAACCACCCCGACCTAAATGGAGATGGAGGGTAAGGCACACGCAATAATCATGTTGTGTTTGACGGCCGACGTGATAACTAGAGCCACAGATCAGGAGATGTTGGTGCTTTAAGGTTGAAGTTGGAGAGTCGCTACATGATGAAGATGCTCAAACACAAGTTGTTGTTGAAGCAGCTATTATTCAATCTGCACAAAGGAACAAAAATCAGTGATCGTTTAGATGTTCTAACAACTATTCTGCTTGAGCTATGTAATATTGATGAGGATGTGACATTAATTCTGTTCGTGCAATCTTTCATTGGTGGGAAATATACGATAACCCTATAAAGGGTTGGATCGGCTCTTCAAAACTGGTAATGGGAAAACGTAAGGGATATAAGAAATTTTCAAGATCCAGCTTACCACAGGATGTTTGCGCCTACTGTAAGGAGAAAGGTCACTGGAAGAGGGAGTGATCCATGAAGAACTGGTCATTAGCAGATCTGTCTCTAGGTGGAGGGAACTCTGAGGACGATCTTGTTCTCTTAGCACCTTGCCGGCTTTCCGGGCTTCTGGAATGGACCAATATGACGCGTGGTTCTTTTTCAGGAACGGGGATCAGGTTCTGGCCCGATTGGTTTGTAGTGCGCATTAGAGTTTCAGGCACATCTGAGGCATACGGGCCGCATCTTCAATGAAAATTTGCGTCCTCGTCATTGGTACATCTGGTATGAATCACTTGTCATGGTGCACTGGTTCTGGCGCTATTTGGAGCGCATCAGGAATACATTTCGTCCTCTTTTTCAGTGAATGTATTCGAGTCTTGTATTGGATGGAGCACTTGATCCGGGTCTTGAAAGTGCAACTGTACGGAAAGGCGTGATCGTTTCTAATTCTGGTGGGAGGTATCTGTTTCTAGATTAGAGAGACGAACACTTCTGGTTGAGAGGGCATAAATCAAGGTGGAGATTTGATGGCAATAAACCAATGCCTAGCAAGCTTGGCTAAGATAACAAACAGAGCAGATCAAAGCATATGGGGTTTCTGTCCATTCGTGTGAAAGGTTCGACCATTCGATCAAATGAATAAGCAGAGCATTACCATGTTGACCTTGCGGATGAAACAATGTTCCTACTTCTAAAGCAGCTTGTTAGCAAGCTCCCGATCTTCTAAAAAGTTCTCCCAATGCTTCTTCGATATCCAACAATTTGTTCACAATAGCAACTGGGTAAGCACGACTGATAACTGGATAGCCCCACAAGGATGCAGTTCAATATTTCCCATAACCCTAACAACATTGGGATGCAAGGTGTAAAACGATAATAGGGAGAGCTCAAAGATTAATACACAAATAACTATTTTAACTTGGTCCTTTGAGTCCTCCACTAATTCAACTAGCGTAGAGTTTCATTGCGAAAGATTGTGACTAGGCGTGACCCCGCGCTACACCGCGGACTTGTGGTAAACATATGAATCTAATTTTCATTTAAGATCGGTTTATACCTTTGCTAGCAAAAAAAATAAGAACTTCACAATGGAATGAGTTAAAAAAAGAAGATAGATACCTCTTCAAGATGTTTTGTAGTGGATGAAAGTCTGTTATGAAAATGCAATCGTGAGAGTGTGGCCTTTCATGAGTAATTCAGTTTTAAAAATCTGCCAATAGCATTTATGGGCAACATTGAAGTAAATAATAACTTTTCGTTAGTTAAGAGTTATCATCCAATCAACTCGAGTTATTACTGCGAATGGACATAGCTGAAGCTCTTTATCCTATTTGTACTTAACTACTTATACAGATTTGAACCCCACATCTCATGCTCCTTCCTGGTAGAAAGAAAAACTGGTTCAAGAATTTCCTTTCTCTCTCTATTGGATAAGAACTCCTGATCGTAGGCTGTGGCCAGTACCCATAAGGATCCAATTATAAAATCGAACCTAAGTATACACGTTCACCTAAAAAGAAATAATGTGGGTAATTCAAACTGGCATTATAATAAGTATATGGCCAGTCACAAGGAAAAATATACAAATAAGATTATCTAGTTTTATATCCTTGCCAATTATAAAATCGAACCTAAGTATACACGTTCACCTAAAAAGAAATAATGTGGGTAATTCAAACTGGCATTATAATAAGTATATGGCCAGTCACAAGGAAAAATATACAAATAAGATTATCTAGTTTTATATCCTTGGAAACATTACCATCACAAAAGGGTTGATATCAAACTTTTTAGGGATGTAATTAATTTTAGAGAAATGCTAGGGAACCCACCCTTGTCTCCCACTCATCTCCCACCAAAGTGTAAAATTGGCAACATGAATATTTATTTGGCATGATTGCATTTTTCTAGAAGGAATGTGGGAGATGAGTGGGAGATATGGGTGGGTTCCCTAGCATTTCTCTTAATTTTATTTATTTTTTGTCGGAAGGGATGTATTTAATTGTAGTCTTAATTTAAAATAACTTTTCGACATATTCTATAGTAAAATAATCATGGGACTTTTAGTGAAATCTTTCATAAAATGTAGTCTAAATAAACAACTATCACCCTTAGCTAATGATTTGCTTGGAACACTTAGCTAATGATCTGCTTACAAATTTCCAAAAAAAATAACAAACTGATCAGCCACACCTGCTGCAAATATCAAATTTTCCTATGAATGATTTAAGGAAGCCAACATGAAAAATAAACAATATGTTTCGTAAGATAGATAGAAATGATCTGGTTTAAGTTGTTTTAGATTACTTACTATAAACAATTATAGGAAGCAGAGAGTATCAAACACACAATTAGAGTTTGCTTATCTTATCAAATACATGCAAGTATTTTTCTGAAAACATGCATATAAGTACTTATGTCCAGATCAACGACATTACAAAAATTTAATAAGATACCAGATAAACGACATTGCAAAAAATTAATAAGAAATTATGAAGTGAGATGTGTTCTTCCGGTATGTTTAGCTTCAGTTGCTATTTAAGATATACAAACATTATTTTATTTTATGCCAACTATGTATGACAGAAACGTCTTCTATTTTTCTTTTTTCTTGAACTTGTTTTTGTCCTTCGGGCAAGAAATAAGAACTTCTTGATCTAACATTAGTTTTTAGAAGGCTAACAAATTTTGATTTTCACAGTTTGAGATCCATTATATGCGACAAACCTGACATCTTAAATGATAAATACACAAAATATTATCACAAAATTGATTGATAACTATGAACACTAAGTAAATACACCCAGGAAGAAAACGACGTATCTACGGGGTAGAATAAAATGAAAAATAAAATATTTGCTGGAGAATTATGTCAAACACTTTTTCTATAGAACAATATCAGTAGAAAGCACATACACCCAGGTAAAATACTATAATAACAACTGGGAGACGAAAAGTGAGAAAGTTGGGAAAATTATTTGCAGATAAACTTATCAAACAATTGCTTATATGTTGTCCATGTAAATTAATTGTAGCATCGTTCTGAATGTTTGAGGACCCAATTCATTTGGCATTTGCATTCCCTCTATATGTAAAATGATATCTATTTTTGTCTTACTTCTCTGCTTGAGATCACGATTGTTGAAGATGCTGGAATTAGACTGTGCTTCCTAAGAAGCTCTTAATCTTGAAGTTGTGAACACGTTTTCTCTTAGTTTTAGACTGACTTTTCATATTCCAATAACGTTTTATTCTTAAAACGATAAACATTAATTCTTTAAGATCACGAATTTAAAGCAATGATTATGAAGTTCAGTTTTGTATGAATTGGAACATTGGTAGTCATTGTAATACAGTATTGGTCTTCTAGTGATAGTGGTCCTGGCTCCTTTCATTTATTTCCGTCATTAATCATCAGTTACATGGCATTGTACTTTTTATTGGATGACTTATTAAACATATGACTTGGCACAACATGGCAATTTTTTATTGGATATGAGTGAGTCATTATCCACTATGACAGACAAATGGCTAAACCGTAATCAAAATTTATTGACAAATGGCATCTTCTTGTTTACTCTTAGCACTTTATATAGATTGGATGACTTATTAAACATATGACTTGGCACAACATGGCAATTTTTTATTGGATATGAGTGAGTCATTATCCACTATGACAGACAAATGGCTAAACCGTAATCAAAATTTATTGAAAAATGGCATCTTCTTGTTTACTCTTAGCACTTTCCTGCTTTTATATATATATAGATTATAGTGTATAGTTTAGATAAATATGAAAAAAATATTTATATCTTCGGATTATAAAGTTGAGAAATCTTAAGAGAATCGCCAAACATAAAACGAACCGGGTTGAAAGTTGAGAAAATTACCATGAACTAATTAGTGAAACATATTTCTTCTAAAACCACTAATATGCTTACATGTAGATGCACTACCTTAACTTTATATTGTACAAAATGCATACATCTTATGTCATTAAGCATATAATATATTTTCCTAAAAAAAGAATATATCTCTTCTGAATTTATTTACATAAATAATAAATTTTGAATATGAGATCATAATTTATATTAAGTTAAAACTACAAATAATCATCTTCCTTTTAAAAAAAAGGAATTACTAATGAAGTTTATGTACTTAAATAAATATTGAATTTATTATGATGTTATGATATAATAAGCATACTTACTATTGAAGTTAATGTCCATATATTATTTATTTAACTTATTATGATAATATAATATCTATTTTACACTAATATAAAAAAAACTATACTGAGATAAGAAAATCAAGTAATTCTTAGAGAATCATCGAGCATAAAATTAACCAAGATGAAAGTTGAGGAAATTACCAATGAGTAATTACTAAGAAATATTTCTCAAAAAATCAATCATTTCATTTACACACATATACCATATAGATGCACTAACTTAAATATTTTTTATTGTACATAATGCATACGATATGCGTCTTTAATAATATAGTTTTTTCCCCAAATGAATATGATTTTGTAAAATTATATTTACGTGACTGCTAAACTTGTATATGAGATCAGAGTTTATGTTATTAAATTTAAGATTATATAAAATGCATAAACTATGATTTAATGGAAGATTTTTATTTAAATAATAAGAAATAGTTCTTCTGAAGTTCATATGCCTATAAAATTATATCCTATTGCCAAAAAATATTTCTAAAAGAAACATATTGACAAAAAACATTATACTATTATTATATATTTTTCACTAACATGTAAAACATGTTTATATTTAGGTAATAAAAAAATCAAGGATGGGCATTCATTACTAATTTAACATTGCAACATTCAAATGAATGTTAATTGCTTATGAGTTACAAACTATAAGAGTAACCTTCAAATTATAATGACAAAGCAATACATGAGTACGTGTCGATTTGTAATTGGTTAATCTTAATAAAATAAACATGTAGGAGGACAAATGTATTACTCAGAATGTATATTTTAGGACACATGGCAGAACGTGATTCAACCTAGAGACTTTTCTGTTTTTATATTATATATATATATATAAGATATATAAGATTGCTATGCTAAGCTTGAATCATAGTTTCAAGCTTATGTCAGGAATCATAGAGAAAGACAAATGGTTCATAACAATGACCTATCTTGTAATCTTGTGATAAAAACAGTCTAGCCTCGACATAAGTTCCTGGTTGAACTTGTAGATTCATTCCAGGAGCACCACGACCATTCACCATATTCTGGCTTACTCCCACTCCACTCTGCACAGTTTGAGTTCCAGCAGGATTTCCTTGCTTCATTACCGGAACTGATGCACACATGCTAACACCTCCTTTAAATATTTCCCAATGGTTGTGACATAAAAGGTTTGAAGTCCTTTGACTATCAAGTATATTAACTTTTACTGCTGGAGGTCCAATAGGACGCAGTGGCTGTGCAATATTGGTAAACATCGGTAGTGGTGAAGACGTTTGCATGGCTGATACTCCTTGAGAAGAAGCTCGGGGAACAGATGGGATTTGAGAAACGCAGGACCAGAAACCATGGAGCTGGTTGCCGATTCATGATGGATCCATTTACTTGTGCTCGGCTCCACTTATACAGTTGCAGGTAGGACAACATCACTGTGGTTGTTGTCGTTGCCGCTGGTCTTCGAACCCAAAATGTTCCACCCACTTTCTTTGTGCCATGGAGCTACAAGTAATCATAGTCAAGCCAAAGTAGACCCAAGTCATATCATGAATTAAGTACAAATGAGAAAGATTTAGCTGGCATAGTATTTGACCTCAAGAAATCAGTTGAAAAGTATTAGTCAAGTTATTTTTACCTTTCAACTATGTACTGGTTACTGCTTTCTGTCTGTAAAATATACAAAATACTACTACTATGTTAATATGAGATCCCAAGTAGATTCGAACATGCTCTAGTTAGCGCACGTCTTGTATTTGCATAAACACTTTTTTTTTTCTTTTTCGGAAATTCCTACTGGCCACTTCCCAGCTTAAACAGGGTTGACAACAAAAAAAGGCGGATGCCCGCACAAAGGCCATTTCCCCACTTAGGCTATCGTGACGTTCCAACAACACAAGAAATTCCGTGAAGTATAACAAGAAATATAAATGTGTAATGAAAGCCCAGTGGAGTACCTAAGACAACATGACAGTAGCAATATTAAGTATTAGGATGAGGAATGAGGAATGAGGACAAACCTTGATGATTCTTTTTCCTGATATCTTGTGTTCTATTATTATCACATCCCTGTAGTCCGTAGACATCTGGCTTAAATGAATTTTCCCCTCGGTTTTTTATTTCTACACGGCATACCTGCAAGGAAATATTAAAGCTAAGCAGCTATCGGACCAGTCCACAAAGACTTTTCATTTCAAATCGTGATAGTTGCAAACAAATTAATCATGAAGTATCTAAAAATAAAAGAGATTTAAGTATAAGCATCTCATTCCACATAAATAATAGATTCATTGCCTATCCCAAAGCCTCCCTTTGCGCCTCTGCCATGTAAGCATCTTTGCCACATAAGCAACTGTGTGCAATAGGCAAAATGACGAGTAATTTTTTAGTGTTCCAAAAGAGTCCCACGTAGTGCTCTACAACCAAAGATGATTTGTCACTCACATACAGTTTGTTTTAGTATTTCACAACTCATTGGTTATAGAACACCACGTGGTGCACTTTTGGAGCACTAAAAACTTGCTCCAAAGTGACATGAAGGCCCCACATTACATCTTTTTATTTGTTTGTACTTTTGTAAGACGTCCTTATAGAATTTTCTTTCTTTGTCTCAAAGAGTCTGACCACTATAGGCAAGTCATAAACTTTGTGCTATGTGATACATATGGTATATGTTGAAATCCATCACTAAATGCAATAGTTTTTATGCAACAACAGAATAGAAATGACACTACAATGTACTGATGACTTGTTCATTGTTTTTGTGGAGTAATTATTGCTTGTTCCAAGAACAAATATGACATGGTGCTCTAAGAAATAAATCACAGGACACGTCAGTAACATTTAGAAATTCATCTTTTTGGTCTGCCACTCGTTCTCTTTTCTCCTGACGTGTCTTGTGTTGTATGGTTATAGCAAATTCCCATTATTTGCTCTTAGAGCAAACAAAGATTTCTCGTTTTAGTGGGTACTACTTATGAATTGTGAACTTCATAACTCTGCTTGATTTACTTGAGAAGATTCGGAGTTGGCACAACATAAATTTGACAAGTGAATGAATCTTTATTGTGAGGTGGGAACTAAATATTGTTGATTGACAAATTTTATATAGTATTTTATTTTACTTTTACAGGGTCGAATGTATAAGCAGATCGTTTTATAAATTAGTTATGTGGGGTCGTTTGGACAAGCTAAAGTATTGCACATCAATTCTCTAAAACAAAAGTATTGCACATCAATATGTGCTATTTGGATAAGTAATACTGGGTACCAATTTGGATTTCAAATATTATTACATTGCCAAAACATTAACTGCTATTTCCTCAAAGAGAATATGCACAAATATTAAGAAAGATACGCATTTTACCTTTATATCCTTAGTTCACACACATAATTACATGGTGGACTCCATCTAATGTTGTGAGGTATTTTTAGGGGCAATTGTGTTATTTAATCACAAAAAAATTACTATAAAGAAAATGTAGAAAAAGAGAAGATACGTGAAAAAGGAAAACGTAGAAAAAGAAATGATACGGAAAATGTACCTTAAAAGGGGTGCGGAAAGACCATGAAATGTAATGAACAACGATCGTTCTCTCTTGCACATCCATCATTAACGACACTCATTGAACCCTGCATACACTAACGCAAATCAACATCATGAATATTTCATGCTGATTGAAAGGGTTGCTAATCAAGACCTATTTACCACATCTTGATTGAAATGTTGTGCTAATCCAGAATTATTTAAGATGAATAAATTAAATAATAGATGTATATATATGTAAATAAATTGATAGGGATTATTATTGTTAAGTCAGTAACTTAAAAAATATTTATTAAGAGGTCAGTAAAACTTTACTAATTCTTTTAAGAGGAAGTTTGTACAGATTAATTAACAATGAGTCAAAGATGAGAGAATAAGTATACTGAATGACAATTATGCCCCTCATTAAATTATGAAATTGAAAAATACGCTCTTACCCTTCATTTAATTTATTATGATAATGTGAGTCGTAATAATCTCCAATTTTGGACGGGAGAAATTTAGCTTCACTGAAACTGAGAAATTCACTTGTTTTGTCTTGTTTCTTTCTTTCTTTTTTTTTTTTTAATTTAATTGGAGCAGATGTTCATTATATTTTTTTGTATTTCATATCAACTGTGTCAAATTACCAAGCGGTGCTCATGATAGACCACAAGCCCCCCTCCTATTGGACAAACAAAGGGTACTAACACCTAAAAAACCATGAATACAAAAAATTTGAATGAATTTTGAACATGCATCACATGCTGCCCTGGACAACACAGCCAAAGTCGTGATACATGTTTATGAAACTATAAATAAATAGTACCACCCAGAAGTAAACAAACCCCATTCACAATAATGAGATACCATTCAGTGAGTCTAGAAGCTTTATTTAAGCCAAAAAAAACTGATAAAAATAAGAACAAATTGAATTCAAGTTGTTAATAAGCAGAATTATATTGCACTTTGACATGCTGCTCTGTTGTGTCCACATTGCTTGCATCGAGTACAATGAAGAGGCCTCTTGTCCATAAATTGTGATTCGATGCGCTTTTGACGAGGCCTATCAGGTTGACGCCGACTCTTTGGTGGGTGAAGGTATAGCTCTCCTGTTGCATCAAAAACATCTGAATCGATATCCTCCAAGCTTGGCATCAAAAACATCTGAAGGTATAGCTCTCCTGTGGCAAATCGATACTTATACTACAGTTTGCATATCACCTGAATTCAATCCAAACTAATTAGCACGATTGCAAAACTTAAAAGCCCGTATGTTAAGGCCCGGTCACCTCTCTATTAGCAGCATTGGCCCGAAACTCAGAGCATGAAGGTAAAAGTAAGACTACTTATAAACATGAAACTTTGCAACTTAAACATTCTAGTCAGTATTTCGTGTCATGGCGCGGGCCTGTTATGAAACTCTGCAATATAACTTGACACTCTTTCCGATTCACGGTAAATAAAATACAAAGCCCTTAATTTCAAAAGAACTATGGAATTTGACCCCACAATAGATAGACTTCGTCAGAGTATCACATACTCATAAATTTTATAAAATACTACCGCAGTTTCTTCTCTATCACACCGGTTTGACTTTTATCACTATTCACTTGGTCACTTTGACTCGGTGATTTAGGAAGCAAAACGATGTAATTTTTGATAATCTTGTTATGGTGCTGTAGAGTAAAAGTTACTCTATAACATAGGTGAAAAAATATCAAAAAATCGCATCGTTATGCTATCCAATTCACTCGGTCAAAGTGACTGAAATACGAGTCAAAAGTCGAACCGGTGTGATAGTGAAGAAACGGAGGTGGTATATATTATAATAGTTATAGTTTTAGGTTTTGGACACATATTCATATACGTTTATGTATGTAAAGAAACACTATACATACTTCTTTTTAGAAATAAATATAATATACGTACTATGTGTACACACATACATGTATAAATATTATATTTCTATAATGATTGCTAGGGTTGCTAATCTAAACCTAAAACTCGAAGGTTAAGCTTGCTAATCAAGATTCCCGCAACAACTTGTTTCAGACCCACTATAGAATTCAGCAGTAGAAAAGTTTCTTAAAACCACCACTCTTATTGTTGGTAGCACCGAAGTCCGACAACAAGTAACTAAAAGAAGGAACAAAAACAACATGAGTAGAAGTATTAAAGGCAGTCAACTGTTCATGGAGAGTTTATAGAAATAATCCATTATGTGCCACTAATCTATGGCAAAATAGCAGTCATTACCACATAATTAATGGGCATTAGTTGCTCCTAGGGTTTGAGTAATACCAATTTGAACAACCTCTTTTCCCATCAAATATTTCATAGCCACCCCAAGTCGTCCGAAATCGATCTATAGAGTTGTCTAATCTCCTAGATAGACCATAACCTCCCAATTGATAGCATTAAACCTAGGTCGACCCCCTAAAAACCTCTACCTTGGCCAAAACCATGATGCATGTTTTGGGAGAAAGTGTTTTGATTCACAGAAGTAGTAAAACCAGAACATATATAAGAAAATGGTACTCATTTAATTGTTACCCAATCAGTAATAACATATGTCGATGCTCAATGCTCATAGGTACAGATCTAGTGCAAATCGAGGATCAAAACGTATTATACTTAGCACACAGACAAGTCAGTGTGTATACTAAGCATATCATCATCATCAATATAAACCATAACCACGCCAACTTTATCTCTTATAGTTTTTAGCCTTAGCATGTAAAGTTTTATCAGATTTCCTTTCTTTTTGACATTTGTAACTCAATTTTTAGTTAAAGAATGTTAGATCTAGTGATAGAAGCATATCTTCCCTGAACGGCGGACCAGATTGAGCGAGCACGATCTTACGAATCATATTCGTTAACGTTAGAGTGGCGTTTATCAATGTCTATATGGCTGATATTGAGTAGCCTACATTCAGTGAGCCAGATTTGGAACCACGATATGGCATTCCTTAGCATCTGGAAGAAAGTCAGGCAGCATAGCGGTGGGAACGTTGATGAAACAAAATGGAGCGTGGATTTGAAGAATTGAAGAGAGGTGATACTTCCATAGCATAAAGTGGGGTTATCCAACTTGTGTTGTACAAGGATGTGTATATTCAACAATTAATAGAGGAAATCAGGGTTGAGGTTAGCTATAGCGGCTAGCATAGTTGCTCGGAAGAACAAAAATGGGTAAGAGATAATGAAACCCTAAAGAGGCAAAAGATGCCTTATATACATCAGAAACCGACAATCTCAATAAGGACCATTGGATGAGAAACTTATTATGAAATTTTTAGATAGGGACCTCTAGTAATGAGAGATTGCCACCCTAAATTGTGAAGGAAGGTTTGAATCTTCGACTGAATCAAGTGTGGGGGATTTGAAGCAAGTTAAGAACTCTAGAAGTTCAAAGTTGAATTGGTTCGTGACCAGAAAGAACTTTTTGAAACATATTTCAAGGTTTTGGCGTGTACGACAAGGGAAACCAAGGGATTCGATAACCTAGCTATCAACAAAATTCTGAAAGTTGGATCGACCGATCAGTCGGTCCTTCTAGACTGACTTTGCTAAAATGGCGCCCGTAAGAACAATAGTCCATGTGCCAAATGTCTAATTCTATTCTTTCTCTTTAATTTAAGCAAATGTAAGTAATGTTTCTTGTTGTTAAGAAACTTTATTTCTTTGAATCACATAAATAATCTCGTTTATAACTGTTTGGGGTTGCTGAATTATGTGTTATTTGATTTTCTTCTGTTTCACTATTCATGACATGTGCACGTAGATTGTTTAATCACTAAATCTTGTTAGCTACCTTCTTGTGCCATGTCCAGAGAGGGCGAGAGTTCAAGGGCAATGTGTCCGTGAAATGACCTCAATTATGCGCCTATTGTTGAACATGAAAGGGAAGAGGACATTTATGAGATAGAGATAGAGGTAGAGGTTCCAGTACGATCCACGTTGGATTTCCCTCAATCTTCATATCTCGCACATTTCGACTATGGGAAACTGGCAATTTCCATGGTCAGACGAATAGGGGGGATGAAGAAATTCCTAAGAAAAGGGGAAGAAATTACCCCTACCATTGTTTTGTAGATTTTGCTTCATTTTTCATGATGCACATCGAGAAAAAGTGAGAGATGGAGTTCTTAAGAATAAGACCAGCCCTGAGAAATGTTTTCCTTTAGATACATGTGACTTTCCAGATGAGTTGAAAGCAATAGAAGTAAGATTTTTTTTTAGGGAATGGCCAAGCTTGTTGATGACAATTCTATCTCGGGCTTAGCTCGAGAGGTTGTCTTCAATTTTCGATAATTTAATTGTGAGTGCAGAGCAATGGAAATGAGAAATAAATAGCAGATTTACCATAGGCAATATTTTGGGGTACTCATCCCATAGACCATTGCCAAGGTCTTGAAGTGACCGCCTTTGACCAAGCCTTGTAGGTTTCATGATGTTTTGATTAGAGAGAACATTGAAGAAGAGGTCTGTGAGTTTTGTTTCAAGGGTGTGGGAGGGTCTGAATGGAAGAGATTTAAGAATAAGAGACAACAGAATATCAAGAGAAAAGTCTTCTACCTCATGCGAGGATGTTGATTGAGTGGCTTGAGGTTTGGGAGTTAGGAATTTCTCTAAATAGGTACATTAACCTAAATACAAGCGTAATGGCATATTGCATTTACAAAGATTGGGGAATCGACACTAATGCCCGTATCTAAAATAACTTTAGGATGAGACTTGAAGTGGCCAGTGGGTGGCCGAAGAGCAGCCGGATATAACTACTTGCTGATGCACTTGGCAACTAAAGCTGATGTGATATATGCTTTGGCAGACAGAGACTTGCCGTTCCAACCTTCGCGCCTCTTCTATAAGGTTCCTTATTAATTCAAAAAACCTAAAACCAAACCACCGAGTATTAGTTGGAGGAATAAAGGAGCAAGGCTTTCAAACCTGCAGACTTGCGGGTTTAACGAGTTTACGAGTCTACATGGGCAATCAGGTTGACCCGCTCGAAAATTAGGCGGCTGACAAACCCGCAGGAAACCCGTGCAAACCCATCAAATTCGTAGACCCGCAGGTTTACCGAGTCAACTCATTGTGTAAATAGTGTTGCTTTGTTAGGGTTTTTATCGTTAGTGCACGAAAAAATGGGGGTATATAGCCACCCACCTTGAAACGCTGGTGAACCATTAGAATTATCACAATAAAAGTCACAAGAAAAGGAGATAAACTGTAACAACTAATATCCAATCAACCACACCGATAACTGTGTAAATATCAAACGGACCACAGTGATTAAGATTATGTGCCAGTTTCTTATTCATTTTTTGAGGGAATTATTAGAGGTCGTGTATAGAATATAGCTTAGTAAATTTAATTTACGCCCATACTTCAAATAAGCGGCTCGATGTAAGGAAGAAATATAAATGAATAATGAATAAATAAGTAAATAATTAAATAAATTGGGCTTAGTTCTAACACATTTAAATTTAAATCATGTAGCATTGAAACAATTTTATATACATAATGAAAAATGTAGCAATAAATCATTAAAAATTCAAAAAGTCCAAATTTTCATAGGTGAAAAGTCATGTGTGCGTCAAAATTGAAGATTTGAAGTAAAATGTGACCCGGGCGAGTCACGGGTCACGGGTCACGCGTCGTGTACTCACGTGTTTAGAAACCTTGGAAAGGAGTTCTTATGTCCTATCCGTGACCATGGAAGCTGAGATGAAAGCCTTGTGATAGCTGATTTTCAGTTAGACCGAGAAGACTCAAAAGCAAGTTGAAAGACATTTCAAGAATATTAGGAGGAGTCAAAGATAGCTCGGTTGAGAGCTTGAGAAAGTAACCCACTGGACACAGTAGTTGGGTGAAAAATTGGAGACTGGGCTCGAGCCTGTAAAACTTAATGAGTTTTATTACTCCATTTGTTATGATGAGAGCAAGAGCCAATAGGGCTCCTATTCAGAGTAGATTCCCTAAACTCTTGCCATGAGTGATGAGTCTAAGGAGGATGAACCTCTCTCGTACCTTTTGTTTATATGTAAATAGACAAATAGATATTGGTGGATAAAGAGAAAACAGTGTTTGTCTAAAATAAAACATCTTAACATGTCGGTTTACTCAAGTAAATGTTACTTCATTGACCATTTGTTTTGACATGGAACCCATGAGTTCTTTACAATAAATTTCTATGCTAAGCTTGTATCATAGTTTCCACTGAAACTTATGTGAGGAATCCTAGAGAAAGACCCATGCTTCATAACATTGACCTATATTGTAATCTTGTGATAAAAACAGGCTAGCCTTGTCTCTGCCCACATAAGTTCCTGGTTGAACTTGTAGATTCATTCCCGGAGCACCAAGACCATTCATCATATTCTGGCTTACTCCCACTCCACTCTGCACAGTTTGCAAGCCTGATATTCCTTGAGAAGAAGCTCGGGGAACATATGGGATTTGAGAAAACGCAGGACCAAAAACCATGGAGCTGGTTGCCGATGCATGATGGATCCATTTACTTGTGCTCGGCTCCACTTTTATAGTTGCAGGTAGGACAGCATCACTGTGGTTGTTGTCGTTGCCGCTGGTCTTTGAACCCAAAAGGCTCCACCAACTTTCTTTGTGCCATGGAGCTCCAAGTAAACATAGTCAAGCCAAAGTAGACCCAAGTCATATCATGAATTAAATACAAATGACAAAGTAATTAGCTGGCATAGTATTTAACCTCAAGAAATCAGTTGAAAAGTATTAGTTAAGTTATTTTTACCCTTCAACTATGTACTGGTTACTACTTTGTCTGTAAAAAATATGAAATACAACTACTATGTTAAAATGAGATCCCAGGTAGATTCGATAATGCACTAGTAAGCGCGCCTTGTATTTTCATACACCTTTTTCTTTTTCGGAAATTCCTACTGCCCACCCCAGCTTAACCAGGGTTGACTACAAAAAAGGCATCCTCTGCCCGCACAAAGGCCATTTCCTCACTTGAGCCTGTTTTGTATCCTTTTAAAACAAGAAAAACAGTGGAAAAAAAAAGTTGAAAAAACTCGTTTTAAACAAATAAAAAAATGTTTGATATGTGCTGAAAAACAGTGTTTAAAATCAAAATCACATTTCACAACATTACTAACTTTCAATTTTAATTTGCATGTCATTGTTTACGTACAATACCGGCATATATTATATATTTTATGCATCTAATCATAGTTCAAATGTCTTTAAAACTAATAGTATGAAAAAAAAATACTAAAAAACACCACATTTGCTATTTTTTTAAATAGCTATTTTTTGCATGTTTTTATTTTTAAACAGATAAAAAAACAGGCATACCAAATGAGTTTTAAATAAACACCATTTTTTAATCAAAGTTGATTTAAAACAAGGATGCCAAACATACACTTAGGCTATGTGATGTTAAAACAACGTACACAAGAAATTATGTGGAGTATAACAACCAATATATTATTTCAAACAAATTACAACCCCTCGGAAGTGTATATATATATATATTAAAGCAAGGGAAATAGGTTCTCTTTATGCCATGTGGATATGAGAAGTTCCCTACACACGAAACATGTCATACAATTCTGTCAAATGGCAAATACGTGGCATGTCTATACCAATCATATATTGCCAAGTTTGACTTTAATGCCAAGCAAGGGTGTAATTAAAAAATTTAATTTTTCAATGCTTTGAGAAATGAAAAGATTTACCTTAACTTTTGGCATCTCAAAAAATTTATCAGATTCAAAAAATTTGGATTTCCTCTGTGTAGATGAATGCAACTGTCAACTAAAATAATGAACATCCTTATGGAATTCTGATTGATTCATTGAACAAGTAAATGTGTACAACTGATATGAAATCCAATATTCTAGAAAACTTTCATTATCTCTCTCTTAAAAATTCTATGAATATGTTATCATTTTCTATCCTATCTTCCACACAAGACTACCACATGTCCAAGTTTTCCTTACCTGTATGTGAGTCTTGCCTTGCAGGAAAAGCTAAACGCAAACCGTTCGATAAAGAAGTCAGGGCCACTGAGTCGCCACGTGGCACAGTAGCAAGCATACTTGCACTGCCTTATCAACCATGAAATTATAATATGTTGCCTGCTCCGTCGCGGCAACGCAGATGAGTCTTTAGTTAAAGAGGTTTCGGGTCAGCTTAAGAGCGGTTGACGAACCAAGATCGGTAACCCTACGATGTGACAGTACGGAGGCCATAGCTTGTGCTATGGATCCGAAGTATCACAGTAAGGAAAAACATAGAGATAACGTATCTCTTCATCAGGTAGGTGGTAGCTAAGGGAGATATTGCTTGAGAACATATTCCTAAAAATCAGTTGTTAGCTGATCCTATGACCAAGCCCTTATTGAGGAATGTTTACATTGGTCATGTTAGGGATATGAGACTAAGTAAATGGTGAGAGGTCTCTAGATTTCAGACTGATAAAGTGATTGAGACATTCGTGATTGGATTTTGATTGGATTTGTTTAATTAAGATGCATGTTGATTGATATGTGCATGACATGTTACATTTCCCTGTACTAGCATAGAGCATGTCGCAAAAACACAAGGTAGGATCCCTCACACGAGCTACCACCTTTGCGATATCCTGGATAGTTCAGGTGGGCAGAAGACGAGACAGATTCCCGATAAGAGCTAGAAGCCTATGATAGGAATGAGACGCCTATCATATGAGGTAAAAGGCATATGATATGAGCTAGACAACAATCATTAGAGTGATACTTGTCAATCGGATTCAATTATCTCATTGGATCCATTATAAGGTGAGATTGGTTTATGTACCATTCGAAAGTGGTAAATACCCCCAAGCCATGTATAGTCCGCGTAGAGAAAGCCAGTGCTAGAACAAATTTCTGTGAGCAAGTGTGTGACATTTCAGCACTCGGGTTAGTAGCCAAAAGGGGTTAGTGGAATAAAATCTTTATAGTGGTCCTTATGAGATAAGACATGCGCTTTGATAAGAGTTCAAATCCTAGGGCCCATATTTTCCCCAAAATAATGTGTGCTTATGAGTGACATGAGGTGTTGAGTAGAACTAGTCCCTGAGATTCCTCATCGTGTGAGCCTCGTCGATCATAAAAATATGATTGACACAGTATATCCTTAGTACTTTTATATGTGTCGTGGAGAGACGGGTTGGTGGTGCTACTTTGGCGTGACACCTTACGACTATGAATTCGGCCTTCCGGACACTGCTAAGAAAGCTGCTGAGCCGAATCTGAGGGACACATCGATAGAAGAAAGATTCTTATTGCATCACTCTTTGTTATTTTCATTGAGCCCACCTAAAAAAAACATTGGGTTCATGCAGGATATAAATATAATAAAGGAGATGTGGACTCACTAGAGCACGGCCTATGGGAAGAGGCAGGTATTCGTGATCCACGAGATGACAATTCGAGCGAATATGGGAGATACGAGAGTTATACTATTACATTATTTTTCCAGAAGGGCGAGTGTGCCTGCTGCTAGCTCATCTCGTATGAGTTTAAAGTATGGAACTTCGAAATGCAGCAGTCACACACAACGGCCACAAAATACATTGTAGATGATACAGTTGGAGATTGAGAGAGACTAGAAGAACAATGTCCTGCCCCACTGTGTGAATGGAAGATGTTAGAAAATTACATGTTTCGCCCATGTGGGTGCACATGTAATTATTCACAAACCTTATGGGGTTAGCTTCAATAAGGCACAAGCCTTAAGGGGTTAGTTGAACACTGGCTAGAACTTCATGTCTATATAAGGAGGTAGCATCCTACATATTATATTACTGAAAACTGTAGAGATCATGTGCTGATCAAAGACAGTTCTAGGAACCCTAGTCTCTCTCTAACTAGCATCCATTGGTGGAACGTGGTGTGAACAAGAGCTTTCTTCCTAGTGATCCGAGCCAGACTGTTGGGAGCAAGACGGTGGTGCGTGAAAGCAAGCAACATCAAAGATCTTCATCATCCGCTGCGTAGCGAAGAGGTAACACATCAATCTTCCTCTTTGTTATGTGTTTAGATCTATACATGTGTAGATTAGCCTTGCCCTTCAATTTGAAAGAATATATATGTATGTTGTTATACACTTATACTCCATGGAATTTATGGGGTTGTTGTAACATCTTAATAGCCTAAGAAGGGAAATGGCCAGATGATTCAATTTTTTGTAGTCGACCCCAGATAAGAAGGTCTTTATGCAAATACCACATGCGCCAACTACAGCATGACAGAATTTCCTGTGATTACGGGTTGCTCCTTTCGGCACCCTCAGCCTAGGATTTCTATTTTTTTTTATCTGTGACACTATTAATCGTATTAATTCTTAAATTTGGAAATTACGATTTGGGTGAGTCCAACGTGGGTTCTTAGTTTTAACTTGCATGTCATACTTTTTACAGAGAGAATGTAATAACCAGTCTCTACTCTTCTACAAGTTTTCTCTCTCCTAGGGTTTCTGTTTCTCTTCATCTTTTACATTTCCTTTTTCGATCAATCGGCTGCTATGGCTCAGGAAACTCAATACGGATCCGACCACGTTGAGAG
Source organism: Linanthus parryae (assembly GCA_023055425.1). Lineage (NCBI taxonomy): Eukaryota > Viridiplantae > Streptophyta > Magnoliopsida > Ericales > Polemoniaceae > Linanthus > Linanthus parryae. The sequence continues at coordinate 116,732,101 of JALGPY010000004.1, read as the reverse complement.
AAGACGGTGGTGACATTTCGTCGGTGAAGCCTCAGTTGCGCCTGAACGAACAACTGAGGCTTCACCGCCGAGAATGTCATCACCGTCTTTACCTCAGCGTGGCCGGCTCCGTTCTGAGTTTCCCGAGTCATTGCATCCGATTCATAGAGAAAGGAAATGTAGAAGATGAAGAAAAACAGAAATTCTAAGACCGAAAAAACTTGCAGAGGAGCAGAGACTGGTTACAACATTTCCTCTGTAAAAAATTATGACATGCAACGTTAAAAATAAGATCCCATGTAGGACTCACCGAAATCGTAATTTCCAACTTTAAGAATTAGATTCTTATAAAGTTTCATTTTATGTGAATTATAATATTAAAATTTATATAATATTGAATTAATCTATGTGTTTCTTGTAACTTATCAGATTTTTCATAGCACGAATTCGATTTGTTAATAATATATATTTTCACAATATATACTTTGTGCATACAAAAATTATGCATATTATTTACTAAAAAGTACTTTTTTGAATGCAGTGAAACACTTATTTATTCACTTAATAGTTATAATATGGTAAGAACATGGTTGTCAAAAGTAAACATTTGTATGTACATTAAATTGTTGGTGGCAATGTCTCATGTGGCATGTTTAATGTTACAATTCACACTTAGATGTTTAGTGGTAGTTAATGAATGTAATTAAATTGTTGGTGGCTAATGTGTCATATGGCATGTTTAATGTTACCATTCAGACTTAGATGATTATCATTCGTAGAATAATTCTTTTAGGCGACACATCTCTTTTAAATAAGAGATATTGAGTGCCAAATGTCAAGTTGAGGTTAAACCTCGGCGCTTTACTTCTTTTATATGTTAGGCTTAATTACTTAATACATATCCCTAATATATCGAAACTAACACATTGCATCCCCCACTTCTAAAATAAGCTTATTGCATCCCCCATTTTCAATAAAAAATACACATTGCAACTAGTAAAAAAATCATCCCAATGCAGTCCATATGTTAAGGGTAAATGTGACAGTACCTAAATAACTATAGTTAATAAAAACAAAAAATAAAAAAGTAAAAGAAAAGATGATGAATAACGATGAAGAAGAATATGAGGAAGAACGGAGACTGATGGACCAATTGTTGCCTGGCAAAAAAAAAATACATTTCTCGAAGAGAACTTGTGGGCAGACCCGATTGGAAAAAGAGATGAATACCCGATTGATACTAAGGCAGCTGAGATTGTTAACAGACCAATTGGTACTCCGGCGGTGGGTGATGGAACCACCCTTGTTGGTGCTGCAGCCACCACTGATTGAACCCTTGTGTAGGGATGGCAACAGGTCGGATCTGGATCGGATCAGGCTAGATCCGATCCAGATCCGACTAGGAGAAATGGGATCCAGATCCGATCCAGATCCGTTCGGATCGTCACCGGATTCGGATCAGATCGGATCGGGTTTCATCAAGCTGATCCAAATCCGATCCGTAGATCCATATAGTACATGGTCGGATCGGATTCGGATCGGATCCGACTTGGTTTTGCAATAAAATACAAAAAATAACATAAAAGATAAACACTATTTCATACGCCAAGGCATGTTCGCAAGTTATGAAGCCTAAAACACAACAGAAATAGCTTGGTAGGTTGGAATTACTATTGTATTCTTCTTGGGAGTGAAAGTGGGGAGGTAATATGAATATATTTGTAAAGTATACATATACGTCGGATCGGATCGGGTCGGAACCCGGTGGATCTGCCCTTAGATCCAAATCCAGATCCAAATCCGATCGGATCTGGCTTTCTAGATCCAAATCCGATCCATTTTCAATTGGATCGGATTCGGATCCGATCAAATCGGCCCGGATCGCTCGGATCTCAGATCGGATCGGACCATATTGCCATCCCTACCCTTGTGGGGAAGGGGTGGGGGAACTTGATCTCCAACGATGTCAATATCAACGATGGAATAATCCAAGGTTGGTGTGTAGCTAAGGTTTAGATGATCTAGAAGAAGCCAATCATTGAGAAACGGAGTCTGTGAAGTTGTGAGAATTCCTGTTTCTTGCTGGAAGTTTCTTGCTCGATTTGAATTCTCTTCCGTTCTTCCTCATCTTCTTCATTCTTTTTCTTTTTTATTTTTCTTTCTATTAGCTATTTAGGTAATGCCACATTTACCCTTAAACTATGGGTAGTGTTGGGATGATTTTTCTTAACTAGTTGCAATGTTTATAGTTTATTAAATATGGAGAATGCAATAAGCCTATTATAGAAGTGGGTAATGTAATGTGTTAGATTCAGTATACTGAGGGGTGAAGCCTATATGATTTATAGATACGATTAGTAGTGTCATAGATAACAAAACCAAAATCTTAGGTTGAGGGTGCTGAAAGGAGCAACGAGTAATCATAGGAATTCTCTCATGTTGTAGTTGGCGCATGTGGTATTTGCATAAAGACCTTCTTAACTAGGGTCGACTACAAAAAAATGGAATCCTCTGGACGCACCAAGGCCATTTCCCTTCTTAGGCTATTGAGATGTTACAACAACCCCAGAATTTCTGTGGAGTATAAGTGTGTAACGACATATATATTCTTTCAAAAAAATTACAACCGCTCATGGTGCTTGAAGTGAGAAGATAAAGCACTTGGTGAGCATGTGCTATTTGGGTAACAACTGACAAGTTAAATAACAAAGCAAGATAACTTATATAATATAATCATACGCGTCGGAACAAGACAAGTGAGCTTAAGTATGATTGTAACAAGATTTCCTAAGTATTACTTATTTTTCCATGAAAAATGGAGTTAATACTATGCCATTAAGTCACACACAACTTACCATGAAATGAGATGAACAACTATCGATCTTTGTTGGCGGCTGGTAGGAGCTTCGCATGTCTGCTAATTTCTGTCATTTAATCCCAGTATATACCCAAACACATACAAGTAGTAGTACATTTAATGCTTCTGATACGGGAATACACCCGCGATATCGTTACCAACCGAAATATATCGATCGCTTCCGTGAAAACATGAAGTGGCTTAATAGAAATAAGTCGTCGCATTATTATTAATTATTTATTTAGTTGTGTATTTATTTATTTGTTTTATTCCGTTTAATTAGTTAGTCGGGCTTTTGGCCCGTAAGAGTCTAGAGTTAGTTTCGTATTACTATTTAAGAAGTTATAGTCTTCAATTTATTTTTTATCAGATGAATAGAACAGATATTTCTTCGTTTGATCACAAATTAGTTTGTTACGAAAATTGCGGTAGGCTATAAGCTACTTGGGAGTTTTGTCGATTTCTCACAAAATCGTTACATCCGATACCTTCGGGTATCAGCTTCATGATTGTTGATTGCCAGAATTTCTATTTAAGATCATTTGAAATCATGGTAGAACCTAATATTTATCCAATTGTTATATTTCAGAACTGGAAAAAGTAGATTTGAGGCCATAAAATTAGAAGATTTAGTAAGAAAATACGCAACAAAATCAACAACAAACAAACAAACAACCACAATTTCTGTTATGTTTAATTGTGATAACCTAACTTGGATCTAATTGTAGCTATTCAGATCCGATAAAATATACTCAATACAATCAACAACTATAAACATTGAACTTAGATCGTTAAGTAGAAGAACTTACATAGAAGAAGGAAGCAGACCGAGGAAGAGCATATACATATATTTGCGCTGAGGACGGATCTTCTTTTTTGCCCATGCTCACAGGACAGGGCGGCCACCTCCGTGATATAGAGGAGACGGGTTTTGTATCGTACGAGGATGTGTTGTTTTGAATGATGAATCTCTATATCTATACTACCTTGTGATCAACTCTCATCATGACACTTGCCTTGAACTTAAAAAAGCCCGCGAAGTTAAGGCCCCCGATCAACTCTCTAGGAACACCTGACTGAAATTTAAAACCCACGGATTAAGGCCCAATCAACTTGTATTTCTTTTATAGACAATAAACTCATGCTATTTTATAGAGATTTTATACTCACTTCTTCTTTGTTATGGCTTGGTATTTCTTTCATAAACCCGTGTGCCTAAACAAAAGACAAAGAGGCACCATGTGTGATACTAATTTAAACCTTGCAAGGAATTAATGATTGCTCTCTCTTCATATGCAGCCTCTTAGAACCGGACAAAGGTTATTTAAGGAAGATTTGATGATTTTTTTTAAGATCTTATCAAGGAGTGTTTCGACAAAAGAAAAGAAACGTTAGGGCTACGAACAATCGATCAAAGAAAATTATGATTCCGTTTATGAGCAACATACAATATATGATGATGGGTAGCATATTGGTATGATAAACCCACCTTACGAAACGATAAACAAATTAAGGAAAACACGAGATTTTACACGGTTCGATAGCGACCGCTAACTAATCCTCCAACTTAGGCAGCTGATGGCTTCCAACCTAATATGCCGCCTCTAAATGACTGTGGACCTGTGGATTGAAACCCAACTCCACCAATCCTCCGATCTCGTTGCCTCCAGTCGCCTCTGAATTGCCTAACAAAAGAATTTTACCTCTAATTTTTTTCTACAACGGGCCATCAAGAGATTTTACCCCCAAATTTTGGCCGCGCATATTTTCAATTTTTTTCACTTTATCCTTATTAAATAATTTTTTGGAGGCAAATCGCTACTGTGATGAAGCGCGGTTCAGCCGGACCGCTATTCCACTAACGAATGAAACAGCTGTTACAAGTAACCGCCACTTCCACCAATGCAGTAACTGTGATTTCAAAATAACCGCCACTTTTTCCCCAACAAATGGCAGTTTGGGAAATTTGCTGTATAATTTGAGTCAAAAGTAACAGTTTCTAAACTGTAATTTTAGACGACCTATTACAGCTGTTTTGGTACAACCGTATTTTTTACCGTCACTTTAGAGGTGGACTTCAAGATGGAAAGTTCTAAATAGTCAATGTTTTGAACCAAAATTATTAAAATGTAAACATCATTTCCTAATTTAGTAGTAAGTTCACCTGACGTAAAATTTATCAGCAAGGTTCAGTATTTCCTAAATTATGTCTAATATTATACTGATAGAGAAGCAGTAGCTACACATGACGCATATCTACCCGAGAAATAGTAAATTGAGTGTATTACGATAGCCGTTAAAGAGTAATAATGTATGTATAGTATGACTGTTGCCAACATTATGTGTTTATGTCGACAAGTAACACTGAAAGATAAATGTGATGAAATGACAAAATCGAACAGTAATAAAATTGTAGGAAGTTGTACGTACTGCCACTACTTTAAAAAAAATATTGGTGGATAAAGAGAAAATGTCGGTGTAAAATATTTTATTTCTCATTGAACTTACGCTACATAAAACTTCTTGACATGTCGAAGAAGTTTGAATTAGATATTACTTCATTGCCAATCGGTTTTGACGTCGAACCCCATGGGTTCGTTACAATAAATTGATATGCTAAGTTTGAATTGTAGTTGCCAATGAAGCTTATGTGAGGAATCATAGAGAAAGACCCATGGTTCATAAGATTGACCTATCTTGTAATCTTGTGATAAAACCAGTCTAGCCTTGTCTCTGCCCACATAAGTTCCTGGTTGAACTTGTAGAATCATTCTGGCTTACTCCCACTCCACTCTGTGCACAGTTTGCAAGCCGGATACTCCTTCACTTTCACTGATGTCCCTCCGCAGCACGCCTCCTCTTCCTCAGCAACCTCATTCTCGGAGAGACCTCCAGCAGCAACAGCCTGCTTCACAGCAGCTTCAACATCCTCAGTCTCCAAGCACAGAGAAATTCCAGATCCTCCACTCTTCAATCTATGAAAATCAAAACCAAATCAATTCTCAACACCAAGCCATAACATCAGTCTCAAAAGCCGTAGCTAATTGACATTCTATATCAGATGAATAATAACTCAAATGCACAATTTGGAAACAATCGAATCTGGGATCGGAATCCTCTGGTACTAAAATCCAGTGCTGAGACGACTGTGAATCAAAAAGTAACTACAACAGAGACATGCGCCATGATTTGAAAATACGATTCAAGTCTCCTGCCGAAAATCAGATCAATATTTGAAGAGTATCAGTTATCCAGAAACAAACCACACTGTTCCAAAACTCCTTTTAACACTATACCAAACAAACAACGAATAAAACGCATGCGGTTGAAGTCTCACAAATAAACGGCCATTATGCGTGAAAAAGGGTAAAACTAAACAGAACAAAACTGATCTCCAAAAATCACCGGCGGAAATCTGCATGGCCAATGGAAATTTACAGATATACGAGATAATAGAACAACAAAAACATAAGGAAATGCTTGAAACTAAACTTACGGAGCACAGGAGTGCAGCAGCGGCATCGGAGACAAGCAAGGTGAAGGCACCGAGCTTGATTTCGGCGACGAGGACCAGAGGAGTCTCCTGATCGGCTTTCCTCTAGGGATTGAGAGAACAGCTCACCTCCTCAGCTCCAAACGCCGCCTTGTAGATTCTTTTTCCAGATATCCTGTGTTCTACTGTTATCACATCGCCGTAGACATCTGGCTTAAATGAATCTTCCCCTCGGTTTTTTATTTCTACACAGCATACCTGCAAGGAAATATTAAAGATTAGCAGCCATGGGATCGACCAACATATACTTTTCATCTAAACTATAAGCATCTCATTCCACATTCAATCAATAAACTTGAGCAGAGTCTCAGGGCCGTCTTAAGACTTTTAGAGGCCTTAGGCAAATTTGTAAAAGAAGGCCTTCATCTTCTTAATACTACTTCCTTTCTTTTTTCCAGAAAGTACTCATTTTGACTTTAATTACTATTTTTTGGTCACTTTGACGCGGTGATTTAATTAAAAAAACAATGCAACATTTTAATAATTGTTTCATGGTGTTGAAACTTGAAACACTATGAAAAAACTGTAAAAAAAAGTACATCATTTTTCTTTCCGAAGCACCGGGTTAAAGTGACATAGTTACATGCGAAGAAAGTCAACTGAGTACTTTATAATGAAATTGAGGAAATAGTACTTTTGTATCAAAAGTAGAATTGACTGATAGTAAAATTTGTCCAGTGAAATACAAAAATGTGAAGTTAATTTCTTGAACTCGATATCTTTCCACAAAATGCTTCAATTGATTTTTTATTTTTTTTAAGGCTTAATTACTTATTGCCTACCCCCAGTATAGTGAAACTATCACATTGCATTACCCATTTTCAAAACTTGCTGTCAATGTACCCCATTTGCAATAAATAAGTCAGTTTGAAACTGGGAATTTTTTTCCATCCATCACTTAACGGATTGAACCGTTAGTTTACTAATACATCCGTTTTATTCCAGGGCAAAATAGTCTACTCCATAAAGATATGAAGACCAAGGCATCTACCACTGTGGCACAGCCACCGCAGCCGCCACCCTAAACCCAGATTCCGGTCAGCACCACCACCACCACCACCCACCACCACCACCTTAATTCCTGAATGTAATGAAATCACCTTCTTCTTCTTGACAGGTTTGAGGATCTTGACAAACCTCACTGTATTTACCCCTACCGACCTCCTTCACAACCTTGTAATCAACCTGCTCCCTCCAAAGCCAATCAATTGTCAAACATAAGCAAAACAAACCCAGAGAAAACACAATCTAACCCAAAGCCAATCAATTGTCGGCCGTGCGGACTGCTGCTGCTTCTGCGGCCTCTATCGAAATGAAATCAATACCTTGTGGCCTCGATCGCCCCTAGTCAGCCCAGATTTAACACCAACAAAAGCCCCAATTCAATCCTAAGCACCGTTCACAACGTCTTAAATCGAATCAAACTTGTGAAGAGACGAGCTCGGTAAACCCTCTATCATTGATGTTTCTCATTACAGAAGAGAGAACGAACCTTAAACCGATCGACTTGGAAAGAGACGAGAGATTGGTACGGGGAGGTTGTTGGTTTCTCGCCGGGTTCCATGCCGGCTGTTGGTTGGTCAATCGACCTGTTCGCCAAAGAGAGAGATTCGAAGGGGCCGAGACGAGAGATGGCGACGGAGTTTGTCTGAGGATGAGGGAGGCATTGGGGATGTTTGGTGAACCATAGAGCAGAGTGATGGAGATAGAGATGGAGGAAGGTGTTCGTGGAAGGGGTTAATCAACAGAGAAGAGAAGATGATTTTTTTTAGAGAGAAAGAGCTAGAACCTGGGGTTCTCCTTCATCCTTATCTTCATTGATATTTTCTTTAATTTTCCATTTCATTTCTTTTTAGATGTAAAATTTATTATTTCGGCATTGACAATTTTGCCCTTCTAGTGATGACGATGATTGAATGGAATTTTTTCCCAGTTTCAAAGTGTCTGATTTATTGCAAATGGGGAACATTATCAGCAAGTTTTCGTAGTGGGTAGTGCAAAGTGATAGTTTCTCTATACTGGGGGTACCATTAAGTAATTAAGCCTTTTTTTAATGCTTCAGTTGAATTTGATTACAAGAGAGTGAGGCATAGAACAGACAACACTTCTGCCATGTGAGCATTTGTGCCACATAGGCATCTGTGTGCAATGGGCAAAATGACGAGTAATTTTTTAGTGCTCCAAAAGTGCACCACGTGGTGCTCTACAATCACGTGGTGCTCTACAAACTGTCAGTAAGTTGCGGACCTTCATTGATTGTAGAGCATTACGTGGTGCTAGTTTGGAGCACTAAAAAATAGCTCCAAAGTGACATGAAGGCCCCACATTAGATATTCTCTTTATTGGTTTGTACTTTTGTAAGACGTCCTTATAGAATTTTCTTTCTTTGTCACAAAGAGGCTGACCACTATAGGCAAGTCATAAACTATGTGCTATGTGATACATATGGTATATGTTGAAATCCATCATTAAATGCAGAAGATTTCATGCGACAACAGAATAAAAATGACACTACATTGTACTGATGACTTGTTCATTGTTTTTGTGGGTACTACTTACAAATTGTGAACTTCATAACTTTGATTGATTTACTTGAGAAGATTCGGAGTTGGCACAACATAAATTTGACAAGTGAATGAATCTTTATTGTGAGATGGGAACTAAATATTGTTGATTGACAAATTTTGTATAGTATTTTACTTTACTTTTACATGGTCGAATGTATCAGCAGATCGTTTTATAAATTAGTTATATGGGGTCGTTTGGACAAGCTAAAGTATTGCACATCAATCCTCTCAAAAAAAAGTATCGCACATAAATATGTGCTATTTGGGTAAGTAATACTGGGTACCAATTTGGATTTCAAATATTATTACGTTGCCGAAACATGGACTACTATTTTCCTTAGAGAGAATATACAAAACTATTAAGAAAGATGTGCATTTTACCTTTTATATCCTTAGTTCACACACATAATTACATGGCGGAGTCCATCTAATTAATGTTGTGAGGTATTTTTTGGGGCAATTGTGTTATTTAATCACAAAAAAAGTTACTAAAAATATGTAGAGAAAGAGAAGATATGTGAAACAGGACAACGTATAGAAAAAAATGGTACGGAGGTGTACCTTACAAGGGGTGCGGAAAGACCATGAAATGTAATGAACAACGATCGTTCTCTCTTGCACATCTGATTAACTTCTTTTGTTGGTGATTTACTTCTTTAAAATCGTTGTTGGTGCAGATCGACGATCATTTGCAATTCCGCCGATGATGTTCTGGAACACTGCCGTCTCCGTGACAGAGAGGATAGGCTTAGTACGTCCGAGGAAGTTTTGTAAGTAAAAAATCGATATTTAAGTTTTTTAAGATGTTCTTCCGAACACAGCCGCCAAAGAAACCCTACGAGTAAATCGATACTTATACTACAGTTTGCATATCACCTGAATTCAATCCAAACTAATTAGCACGTGCAAAACCTAAAAGCCCGTATGTTAAGGCCCGGTCACCTCTCTATTAGCAGCATTGGCCCGAAACTTAGAGCATGCAGGTAAAAGTAAGACTACTTATAAACATGAAATTTTGCAACTTAAACATTCTAGTCAGTATTTCGTGTCATGGCGCGGGCCGTTTATGAAACTCTCCAATATAACTTGACACTATTTCCGATTCACGGTAAAGGAATACAAAGCCCTTAATTTCAAAACAAATTTGGAATTTGACCCTACGATAGATAGACTTCGTTAGAGTATCACATACTCATAAATAGTATATAATACTACCGCAGTTTCTTCTCTATCACACCGGTTTGATTTTTATCACTATTCACTTGGTCACTTTGACTCGGTAGCAAAACCATGTCATTTTTTATTATATTGTTTATGGTGTTGTAGAGTAAAAGTTGCTCTATAACACAGGTGAAAAATTATCAGAAAATTGCATCGTTTTGCTAACCAATTCACCCGATCAAAGTGACTGAGATACGAGTCAAAAGTCCAACTGGTGTGATAGTGAAGAAACGGAGGTAATATATATTATAATAGTTATAGTTTTAGGTTTTGGACACATATTCATATACGTTTATGTATGTAGAGAAACACTATACATATTTTTTAGAAATAAATATAATATACATACTATGTACATTTATACATATTATATTTTTATAATGATTGCTAGGGTTGCTAATCTAAACCTGAAACCCGGAGGCTAGGCTTGCTAATCAAGATTCCCGCAACAACTTGTATCAGACCCACTATAGGATTCAGCAATAGAAAATTTTCTTAAACCACCACTCTTATTGTAGGTAGCACCAATGTCCGACAACAAGTAATTAAAAGAAGTAACAAAAGCAACATGAGTAGAAGTATTGAAGGCAGTCAACTGTTCAAGGAGAGTTTATAGGAATAATCCATTATGTGCCAGTAATCTATGGCAAAATAGTAGTCATTACCACATAATTAATGGGCATTAGTTGTTCCTAGGGTTTGAGTTATACCAATTTGAACAACCTCTTTTGCCATCAAATATTTCATAGCCACCCTAAGTCGTCCGAAATCGATCTATAGAGTAGTCTAATCTCCTAGATAGACCATAACCTCTCAATTGGTAGCATTAAACCTAGGTCGACCCCCTAAAAACCTCTACCTTGGCCAAAACCATGATGCATGTTTTGGGAGAAAGTGTTTTGAGTTATACCAATTTGAACAACCTCTTTTGGCATCAAATATTTCATAGCCACCCTAAGTCGTCCGAAATCGATCTATGGAGTTGTCTAATCTCCTAGATAGACCATAACCTCTCAATTGGTAGCATTAAACCTAGGTCGACCCCCTAAAAACCTCTACCTTGGCCAAAACCATGATGCATGTTTTGGGAGAAAGTGTTTTGATTCACAGAAGTAGTAAAATCAGAACATATATCAGAAGATGGTACTCATTTCATTGTTGCCCAATCAGTAATAACATATGCAGATGCTCAATGCTCATAGGTATAGATCTAGTGCAAATCGAGGATTGAAACGTATTATACTTAGCACACAGACAAGTCAATGTGTATACTAAGCATATCATCATCATCAATATAAATCATACCCACACCAAGTTTATCTCTTATAGATTTTAGCCTTAGCATGTAAAGTTTTATCATATTTCCTTTCTTCTTGACATTTGCAATCTCAGTTTTTAGTTGAGGAATGTTAGATGTAGTGAGAGAAGCATATCTTCCCTCGAGGGCGGACCGGATTGAGCGAGCACGATCTTACGAATCATATGCATTAACGCTTCTGTAATTAGAGTGTCGTTTATCAATGTCTAGATGGGTGATATTGAGTAGCCTGCTCTCGGTCAGCCAGATTTGGAACCACGATATGGCATTCCTCGACATCTGGAAGAAAGTCAGGCAACATAGCGGTGGGAACGTTGATGAAACAAAATGGGGTGTGGATTTGAAGAATTGAAGAGAGTTGATACTTCCATAGCACAAAGTGGGGTTATCCAACTTGTGCTGCACAAGGATGTGTATATTCAACAACAAATGGAGGAAATTAGGGTTGAGATTGGCCATAGCGGCAAGCATAGTTGCTCGGAAGAACAAAAATGCGTAAGAGATAATGAAACCCTAAAGAGGCAAAAGGTGCCTTATATACATCAGAAACCGACAATATCAATGAGGACTATTGGATGAGAAACTTATTATGAAATTGTTAGATAGGGACCTCTAGTAATGTGAGATTGCCACTAGTAATTGTGAAGGAAGGTTTGAATCTTCGATTGAATCAAGTGAGGGGGAGTTGAAGCAAGTGAATAACCCTAGAAGTTCAAAGTTGAAATGGTTCATGATCGGGAAGAAATTTTTGAAGCATATTGCAAGTTTTTGGCGTGTACGACATGGGAAACCAAGGGAGTCGATAACCTAGCTATTAACAAAATTCTGAAAGTTGGGTCGACCGATCAGTCGGTCGACTTTGCTAAAATGGCGCCCGTAAGAACAATAGTCCATGTGCCAAAGGTCCAATTCTATTCTCTCTCTTTAGTTTAAGCAAATGTAAGCAATGTTTCTTGTTGTCAAGAAACTTTATTTCTTTGAATCACATAGAGAATCTCCTTTATAACTGTTTGGGGTTGCTGAATTATGTGCTATTTAATTTGATTCTGTTTCACAATTCATGAAATGTGCACGTAGATTGTTTAGTATCTAAATCTTGTTAGCAACCTTCTTGTGCCATGTCCAGAGAGAGCGAGAGTTCAAGGGCAACGTATCCGTGAAATTATCTCAGTTATGCGCCTATTGTTGAACATGAAAGGGAAGAGGACATTTATGAGATAGAGACAGAAGTAGAGGTTCCAGTACGATCCACGTTGGACTGCCCTCAATCTTCATAACTCGCGCATCTCGACTATGGGAAACTTGCAGTTTCCATGGTCAGAACGAATAGGGGGGATGAAGAAATCCCTAAGAAAAGGGGAAGAAATTACCCCTACCATTGTTTTGTAGATTTTTCTTCATTTTTCATGATGCACATCGAGAAAAAGTGAGAGATGGAGTTCTTAAGAATAAGACCAGCCCTAAGAAACGTTTTCCTTTAGATACAGTTGACTTTCCAGATGAGTTGAAAGCAATAGAAGTAAGATTTTTTTTGAGGGAATGGCCAAGCTTGTTGATGACAATTCTTTCTCAGGCTTAGCTCGAGAGGCCGTCTTCAATTTCTGATAATTTAATTGTGAGTGCAGAGCAATGGAAATGAGAAATAAATAGGTGATTTACCATAGGCAATATTTTTTGGTAGTCACCCCAGAGACCATTGTCAAGGTCTTGAAGTGACCGCCTTTGACCAAGCCTTATAGGTTTCATGATGTTTTGATTAGAGAGAACATTAAAGAAGAGGTATGTGAGTTTTGTTTCAAAGGTGTGGCAGGGTCTGAATGGAAGAGATTTAAGAATAAGAGACAATAGAAGATCAAGAAAAAAAGTCTTCTACCTCAGGCGAGGATGTTGATTGAGTGGCTTGAGGTGTGGGTGTTAGGAATTTCTCCGAATAGGTACATTGACCTAAATACATGCGTAATGGCATACTGCCTTTACAAAGGTTGAGGAATCGACACTAATGTCCGTACCTAAATACATGCGTAAGCAGACGGCTGTAACTACTTGCTGATGCACTTGGCAACTAAGGCTGATATGATATCTGCTTTGGCAGACAGAGACTTGCCATTCCAACCTTCGCGCCTCTTTAATAAGGTTCCTTATTAAAAAAAAAAAAAAAAAAAACTTAAAACCAAGCCACCGAGTATTAATGGGAGGAATAAAGGAGCAAGGCTTTCAAACATGCGGGTTGACTCGCGGGTTTAACGAGTTTACGAGTCTACTTGGGCAATCGGGTTGACTCGCTCGAAAATTAGTCGACTGACAAACCCGCAGCAAACCCGTGCAAACCCATCAAATCTGTAGACCCGCGAGTTGACCTGCGGGTTTACCGAGCCAACTCATTGTGAAAATAGTGTAGCTTTGTTAGGTTTTTACCGTTAGTGAACGAAAAAATGGGGGTATATAGCCACCCACCTTGAAACACTGGCGAATCATTAGAATTATCACAAGAAAAAGAGTAAAACTGTAACAAACAATATCCAATCAACCACACCGATAACTGTGTAATTATCAAACGGCCCACAGTGATTAAGATTATATGTCAGTTTTGTATACATTTTTTGAGGGAATTATTAAGAGATTGTGTATAGAATGTAGCTTAGTAAATTTAATTTACACCCATACTTCAAATAAGTGGCTCGATGCAAGGATGAAATATAAATGAATAAATAAGTAAATAATTAAATAAATTGGGCTTACTTCTAACACGTTTAAATTTAAATCATGTAGCATTGAAACAATTTTACATACATAATGACAAATGTAGCATTCAATCTTTAAAAATACAAAAAGTCCAACTTTTCATAGGTGAAACGTCATGTGTACGTAAAAATTTAATATTTGAAGTAAAATGTGACCCAGGCGAGTCTCGGGTCACGGGTCGAGTACTCACGGGTTTTGAAACCTTGGAAAGGAGTTCTTATGTCCTATCCATGACCATGGAAGCTGAGATGAAAGCCTTAAGATAGCTGATTTTCAGTTAGTCAGAGAAGACTCAAAAGCAAGTTGAACGACATTTCAAGAATATTAGGAGGAGTCAAAGATAGCTCGGTTGACAGCTTGAGAAAGTAACCTACTCGACAAAGTAGTTGGGTGAAAATTTGGAGACTGGGCTCGAGCCTGTTAAACTTAATGAGTTTTGTTACTCCATTAGTTATGAGGAGAGCAAGAGCCAATAGGGCTCCTATTCAGGGTAGATTCCCTAAACCCTGGCCATATGAGTGCTGAGTCTAAGGAGGATAAACCTCTCTCATACATTTTCCTTATATGTAGATAGATAAATATTGGTGGATAAAGAGAAAACAGTGTTTGTCTACAATAAAACATCTTGACATGTCGGTTTACTCAAGTAAATGTTACTTCATTGCCCGTTGGTTTTGACGTGAAACCCCATGGGTTCTTTACAATAAATTTCTATGCTAAGCTTGTATCATAGTTTCCACTGAAACTTATGTGAGGAATCCTAGAGAAAGACCCATGGTTCATAACATTGACCTATATTGTAATCTTGTGATAAAAACAGGCTAGCCTTGTCTCTGCCCACATAAGTTCCTGGTTGAACTTGTAGATTCATTCCCGGAGAACCAAGACCATTCATCATATTCTGGCTTACTCCCACTCCACTGGTTGAGAAAACAGACTAGCCTTGTCTCTGCCCACCTGATATTCCTTAAGAAGAAGCTCTTGGAACATATGGGATTTGAGAAAACGCAGGATCAGAAACCATGGAACTGGTTGCCGATTCATGATGGATTCATTTACTTGTGCTCGGCTCCACTTTTATAGTTGCAGGTAGGACAACATCACTGTGGTTGTTGTCGTTGCCGCTGGTCTTTGAACCCAAAACGTTACACCCACTTTCTTTGTGCCATGGAGCTCCAAGTAAACATAGTCAAGCCAAAGTAGACCCAAGTCACATCATGAATTAAATACAAATGACAAAGTATTTAGCTGGCATAGTATTTAACCTCAAGAAATCAGTTTAAAAGTATTAGTTGAGTTATTTTTACCGTTCAACTATGTACTGGTTACTACTTTGTAAAAAATATGAAAGACAACTACTATGTTAAAATGAGATCCCAGGTGGATTCGATCATGCACTAGTTAGCGTGCCTTGTATTGGCATAAACACCTTTTTTCTTTTTCGGAAATTCCTACTGGCCACTTCCCAACTTAACCAGGGTTGACTACAAAAAAGGCATACTCTGCCCGCACAAAGGCCATTTCCCCACTTGAGCCTGTTTGGTATCCTTTTAAAACAAGAAAAACAGTGGAAAAAAACAAGCTGAAAAAACACATTTTAAGAAAGAATAAAAAAATGTTTGGTTTGTGCTCAAAAACAGTGTTTAAAATCAAAAATACATTTGACAACATTACTAAATTTCAATGTTAATTTGCTTGAATATCATTTTTACGTACAATACCGACATATATTATCTATTTTATGCATCTAATCATGGTTGAAATGTCTTTAAACACTAATAGTATGAAAAAAATACCAAAAAACACCACATTTGCTATTTTTTTAAACAGGTGTTTTTTTGCTTGTTTTTATTTTTAAACGGATAAAAAAAAACAGACATACCAAATGAGTTAAAACACCATTTTTTTAATCAGAGTTGATTTAAAATAAGGATGCCAAACATACACTTAGGCTATTGTGATGTTAAAACAACGTACACAAGAAATTATGTGGAGTATAACAACCAATGTATTATTTCAAACAAATTTCAACCCCTCAGAAGTATCTATCTATCTATCTCTTCCTCTCTCTCTATATATATATATTAAAGCAAGGGAAATAGGTGCTCTTTATGCCATGTGGATATGAGAAGTTCCCTACACACGTCACATGTCATATAATTCTGTCAAATGGAAAATACGTGGCATGTCTGTACCAATCACATATTGCCAAGTTTGACTTTCATGCCAAGTAAGCATGTAATTAAAAATTTTAGTTTTTCAATGCTTTGAGAAATGAAAAGACTTACATCAACTTTTGGCATCTCAAAAAATTTATCAGATTATAAAAATTTGGATTTCCTCTGTGATGAATGCAACTGCCAACTAAAACAATGAACATCCTTTTGTAATTCTGATTGATTCATTGAACAAGTAAATGTGTACAACTGATATGAAATCCAATATTTTAGAAACTTTTTTTTATCACTCTCTTATAAATTCTTCCAATATGTCATCATTTTCCTTCCTATCTCCCACACAAAACTACCACATGTCCAAGTTTTCCTTACCTGTATGTGAGTCTTCCCTTGTAGGAAAAGTTAAACGCGAACCGTTCGATAAAGAAGTCAGGACAACTGAGTCGCCACGTGGCACAGTAGCAAGCATACTTGCACTGTCTTATCAACCATGAAATCATAATATGTTGCCTGCTCCGCCGCGACAACGCAAGAGAGTCTTTAGTTAAAGAGGTTTCTGGTCAGCTTAAGAGCGGTTGACGAACCAAGATCAGTAACCCTACGATGTGACATTATGGAGGCCATAGCTTGTGCTAAGAGCATCTCCAATGGAGATCTCATTTCTAATGCTAAATTTGGGACATGAATAGTGAATTTGAGAATTTATAGCATTTCACGCTCCAATGTATATGTGACATGCAATTCTATTTAAAATGCTATTTCAAATTAAAAACTAATTTTTTATCCTAAACTACCAATTATATACTCCATCAACTATCATAATAACCAAACCTCTTTTACAATGTAATCACATTTTATGCTTACGTTAATAATCATCACGACATTACGTTAATATGAATTAAAACTAATTTTTTATTCTAAATTACCAATTATATACTTCATCAGCTACCATAATAACCAAACCTCTTTTACAATGTAATCAAATTTTATACCTACGTTAATAAATATCGCGACATAAAGTCAATGTGATAGTTCAATGTGGTCAAAATGACAAATATGTAAATAAATATCAAGAGATCAATGGATAGAATACTTGTTCTATCTTTAGCACAATCCTATAGTTTGTCTCAAATTTGAAACCAAGTATAGCACAATGCTATAATTTTTAGAATTGCCACAACTTTTGACACCCCGTTGGAGCACTCCAATGCTATAATTATAGAATTAGAACAACTTTTAGCACTCCATTGGAGATGCTCTAAGGATGCAAAGTATCACAGTAAGGCCAAAAACATAGAGATAAAGTATCTCTTCATCAGGGAGGTGGTAGCTAAGGGAGATATTGCTTGAGAACATATTCCTACAAATCAGATGTTAGTTGATCCTATGACCAAGCCCTTATTGAGGAATGTTTACATTGGTCATGTTAGGGATATGAGACTAAGTAAATGGTGAGAGGTCTCTAGATTTCAGAGTGATAAAGGGATTGAGACATTCGTGATTGGAATTGTTTAATTAAGATATGTGCATGATATGTTACATTTCCCTGTACTAGCATAGAGCATGTCGCAAAAACATAAGGTAGGATCCCTCACACGAGCGACCGCCTTTGCGATATCCTGGATAGTCCACGTGGGCAGAAGATGAGACAGATTCCCGATAAGATCTAGAAGCCAATGATAGGAATGAAATGCCTATCATATGAGGTAAAAGGCCTATGATATGAGCTAGACGCCTGTCAGACGGATTCAAATGTCTCATTGGATAGATTCTAAGGTGAGATTGGTTTATGTACCATTCGTACGTGGTAAATACCCCCAAGCCATGTATAGTCCGCGTAGAGAAAGCCAGACGCGAGAACTGATTTATGTGCGCAAGTGTGTCATTTCAGTACTCGGGTTAGTAGCCAAAAGGGGTTACTGGACTAAAATATGCATTGTGTTCCTTATGAGATATGACATGCGCTCTGATTAGAGTTCAAATCCTATGGCCCACATTTTCCCCAAAATAATGTGTGATTATGAGTGACATGAGGTGCTGAGTAGAACTAGTCCCTGAGATTCCTCATCTGTGAGCCTCGTCGATCATACAAATATGATTGACACAGTATATCCTTAGTAATTTTATATGTGTCGTGGAGAGATGAGTTGGTGGTGCTACTTTGGCGTGACACCTTACGACTATGAATTCGGCCTTCCAGACATTGCTAGGAAAGCTGCTGAGCCAAATCTAAGAGACACATGGATAGAAGGAAGATTCTCATTGCATCACTCTTTGTTATTTTCATTGGGCCCGCCAAAAAAGCCATTGGGTTCATGCAGGATATAAATATAATAAAGGAGATGTGGACTCACTAGAGCACGGCCTACGGGACTAGGCAGGTGTTCGTGATCCATGAGATGACATCACGAGCCAATCTGGGAGATACGAGAGTTATACTGTTACATTATTTTTCCAGAAGGCCGAGTGTGCCTGCTGCTAGCTCATCTCATATGAGTTTAAAGTTTGGAACTCCGAAATGCAGCAGTCACACGCAACGGCCACAAAATACATTGTAGATGATACAGTTGGAGATTGAGAGAGACTAGAAGAACTATGTGCTGCCCCACTGTGTGACTGGGAGATGTTAGAAAATTACATGTTGCGCCCATGTGGGGTGCACATGTAATTATTCACAAACCTTATGGGGTTAGCTTCAATAAGGCACAAACCCTAAAGGTTTAGTTGAAAACTGGCTAGAACTTCTGTCTATATAAGGAGGTAGCCTCCTACATATTATATTACTGAAAATTATGAAGATCATGTGCTGTTCAAAGACAGTTCTAGGAACCCTAGCCTCTCTCTAACTAGCATCCATTGGTGGAACGTGGTGTGCACAAGAGCTTTCTTCCTAGTGATCCGAGCCAGACTGTTGGGAGTAAGACGGTGGTGCGTGAAAGCAAGCAACAACAAACATCTTCATCATCCGCTGCGTAGAGAAGAGGTAACGCATAAATCTTCCGCTTTGTTATGTGTTTAGATCTATACATGTGAAGATCAGCCTTGCCCTTCAATTTCAAAGAATATATATGTATGTTGTTATACACTTATACTCCATGGAATTTATGGGGTTGTTGTAACATCTTAATAGCCTAAGAATGGAAATGGCCAGAGGATTCCATTTTTTGTAGTCGACCCTAGTTAAGAAGGTCTTTATGCAAATACCACATGCGCCAACTACAGCATGAGAGAATTTCCTATGATTACGGGTTGCTCCTTTTGGCACCCTCAGCCTAGGATTTCTATTTTTTTTCTATGACACTATTAATCGTATTAATTCTTAAAGTTGGAAATTACGATTTGGGTGATTCCTACGTGGGATCTTATTTTTAACTTGCATGTCATACTTTTTACAGAGAGAATGTAGTAACCAGTCTCTACTCCTCTGCAAGTTTTCCCTCTCCCAGGGTTTCTGTTTCTCTTCATCTTCTACATTTCCTTTCTCTATCAATCGGCTGCTATGGCTCAAAAAACTCATAACGAATCCGACCACGCTGAGTGAAGACGGTGGCGACATTCTCTTCGGTGAAGCCTCAGTTGTTCGTTGAGGCGCCCAAACCAAAAAACTCATAACGAATCCGACCACGCTGAGTGAAGACGGTGGCGACATTCTCTTCGGTGAAGCCTCAGTTGTTCGTTGAGGCGCCCAAACTGAGGCTTTGGGCGCCTGAACGAACAACTGAGGCTTCACCGCCGAGAATGTCACCACCGTCTTCACCTCAGCGTGGCCGGCTCCGTTCTGATTTTCCCGAGCCATTGCAGCCGATTCATAGAGAAAGGAAATATAGAAGATGAAGAGAAACAGAAATCCTAGGACAGAAAAAACTTGCAGAGGAGTAGAGACTGGTTACAACATTTCCTCTGTAAAAATTATGACATGCAACGTTAAAAATGAGATCACATGCAGGACTCACCGAAATCGTAATTTCCAACTTTAAGAATTAGATTCTTATCAAGTTTCATTTTTGGTGAATTATAATATTAAAATTTATATAATATTGAATTAATCTATGTGTTTCTTGTAACTTATTACATTTTTCATAGCACAATTCGATTTGTTAATAATATATATTTGTTGATAATATATATTTTCGCAATATATACTTTGTGCATACAAAAATTATGCATATTATTATCTAGAAAGTACTTTTTTGAATGCAGTGAAACACTTATTTATTCACTTAATAGTTATAATATGGTAAGAACGTGGTTGTCAAAAGTAAACATTTGTATGTACATTAAATTGTTGTTGGCTAATGTGTCATGTGGCAAGTTTAATGTTACAATTCACACTTAGATTTTTAGTGGTAGTTTATGAATGTAATTAAATGGTTGGTGGCTAATGTGGCATGTTTAATGTTACAATTCAGACTTAGATGATTATCATTGTACGTTCGAGTAATTCAAATAGGCGACACATCCTTTTAAATGAGAGATTTTGAGTGCCAAATGTCAATTTGAGGTTAAACCTTGGCGCTTTCCTTCTTTTATATGTTAGGCTTAATTACTTAATGCATATCTATATCGAAACTAACACATTGCATCCCCTACTTTTAAAATGATCTTATCGCATCCCCCATTTTCAATAAAAAGTACACATTGCAACTAGTTTAAAAAATCATCCCAATGCAGTCCATATTTTAAGGGTAAATGTGACAGTACCTAAATAACTATAGTTAATAAAAACAAAAAATAAAAAAGTAAAAGAAAAGAGGATGAATAACGATGAAGAAGATATGAGGAAGAACGGAGACTGATGGACCAATTGTTGCCTGGCAATAAAAAGAATCCATTTGTTGAAGAGAACTTGTGGGAAGACTTAATTAGAGAAAGAGATGAATATCCGATTGATACCGAGGCGGCTGAGATTGTTGACGGACCAATTGGTACTCCGGCGGTGGGTGACGGAACCACCCTTGTTGGTGCTGCAGCCACCACTGATTGAACCATTGCGGGGAAGGGGTGGGGGAACTGGATCTCCGACGATGTCAATATCGACGATGGAATAATCCAAGGTTGGTGTGTCGCTAAGGTTTAGATGATCTAGAAGAAGCCAATCATTGAGAAACGGAGTCTGTGAAGTTGTGAGAATTCCTGGAAGTTTCTTGCTCGATTGGAATTCTGCTTCCGTTCTTCCTCATCTTCTTCATTCTTTTTCTTTTTTATTTTTCTTTCTATTAGCTATTTAGGTAATGCCACATTTACCCTTAACCTATGGGTAGTGTTGGGATGATTTTCTTAACTAGTTGCAATGTGTATAGTTTATTAAATATTGGAAATGCAATAAGCCTATTATATAAGTGGGTGATGTAATGTGTTAGTTTTGGTATACTGGGGTTATGCCTTAAGTAATTAAGCCTATATGATTTATAGATACGATTAGTAGTGTCATAGATAACAAACAGAAATCTTAGGTTGAGGGTGCCGAAAGGAGCAACCAATAATCATAGGAATTCTCTCATGCTGTAGTTGGCGCGTGTGGTATTTGCATAAAAATCTTCTTAACTAGGGTCGACTACAAAAAAATGGAATCCTCTGTCCGCACCAAGGCCATTTCCCTTCTTAGGCTATTAAGATGTTACAAGAACCCCATAAATTTCGTGGAGTATAAGTGTATAACGACATACAGGGGCGGACCTATGTAGGGGCAAGGGGGGGCAGTTGCCCCCCCCTGAAATTTGAAAATTTCTACTAGTACCCCCAAATTTATAATTATTTTATGAGTAACCCGAAAAGAATTTAGAATTCTGCCCCCCCCCCCCCTGAAATTTCTAATTGTCCAGTTGTCCAAGTGGTTAGTTGTTGGAGTTGGCAAATCCCACTACACAGATTCGATTCTCCTCCCGGTCAACTATATTTTTTTCCTAGCTCCGCCACTGACGACATATATATTCTTTCAAACAAATTACAACCGCTCAGAGCAGTGTACCCGACAACAACTTATTCGTGGTGCTTGAAGTGAGAAGATAAAGCAGTTTGTGAGTATGTGCAATTTGGTTAACAACTAACAAGTTAAATAACAAAGCAAGATAACCCTTATAATATAACCATACGTGTCGGAACAAGACAAGTGAACTTAAGTATGACTGTACCAGGATTCCCTAAGTATTACTTCTTTTTCCATGAAAAATGGAGTTAATGCTATGCCATTAAATTGCACACAACTTACTATGAAATGAGATGAACAACTATCGATCTTTGTTTGCAGCCGGTAGGAGCTTCGTATGTCTGTTAACTTCTTTCATTTAATCCCTGTATATTCCCAAACACATACAAGTAGTAGTACATTTAATTATGGTAGAACCAAGTATTTATCCAATTGATATATTTCAGAACTGGAAAAAGTAGATTAGGGCACAAAATCAAAAGATTTAGTAAATAACATACGCAATAATAAAATCAAAAACAAGCAAACAAACAAACAAACCCAATTTCTGTGAAGTTTAATTGTAATAACCTAAATTGGATCTAATTGTAGCTATTCAGATCCGAAAAAGAGTAAGTAGTAGATTTTAGGGCACAAGGTTCAGACGGTTTCGTCAATATACTCCATAAAATCAACAACTATAAACATTGTACTAAGACGTTAAGAAGAAGAACTTACAGAGAAGGAGGAAGCAAACTGAGGATGAGCATGTACATATATTTGCGCTGAGGAGGGATCTTATTTTTTTACCATGCACAGGACAGGGCGGCCGCCTCCGTGATAGGGAGGAGACGGGTTTTGTATCGTACCAGGATGTATTGTTTTGTTTTGATTTGTCCTAAGAAATCCTAGGGATGAATATAATACAGTTTGTAAATCACCTAAATCATTGTCAAATCCGTACCTACTACTAGGTTTAGCCATCCGAGTTGTAGTATTTTAACTAGAACATGCCCAAAGATTAAAGCCCGCGAAG
The DNA here is from genome assembly GCA_023055425.1 of Linanthus parryae. Taxonomy (NCBI): domain Eukaryota; kingdom Viridiplantae; phylum Streptophyta; class Magnoliopsida; order Ericales; family Polemoniaceae; genus Linanthus; species Linanthus parryae. The sequence continues at coordinate 116,708,746 of JALGPY010000004.1, read as the reverse complement.
TTAAGGCCACCGGTCAACTCTCTCGTAACACCTGCCTGAAACTTAAAATAGCCCGCGAAGTTAAGGCCCCTGATCCACTTAACACTTGTCTAAAACTTAAAAAAGCCCGTCACGTTAACCCCCCCCCCCCCCCCCCCCCCCAAAAAATCAACTCTCTCGCAACACTTGCCTGACATTTCAAACCCCAAGGAATAGGACCCAACGAACTCGTATTCTTTTTAGAGACAATCAACTCATGCTTTTTAATTTATAGAGATTTTATATAAAGAATAACTCTATAAATTACGCACTTTCTTCTTCTTTTATGGCTTGGTATTTCTTTCGTAAACCCATGTGCCTAAACAAAAGACAAAGAAGCTTTTCCTCAAAAAAAAAAAAAAAAAAAGACAAAGAAGCACCATGTGTGTCACTATTGTAAACCTTGCAATGAATTAATGATTGCTCTCTCTGTTTATAAGGAGCCTCTTTAAACCGGACAAAGGTTATTTAAGGGAGATTTTGATGACGTTGTCGAGGATCTTGTCAAGGAGGGTTTGGACAGTAGAAAAGAAATGTTAGTGTTACGAACAATTGATCAAAGGAAAATACGATTCCGATTATGAGTAACATAAAATATATGATGATTTGTAACTTATTGTTATGATAAACCCACCTCACGAAATGATAAACAAATAAAAGAGAACGCGGAATTTTACGTGGTTCGCTAACGAAAGATTCGCTAACTAATCTTCCAACTAAGGCAGCGCTGATATCTTCCAACATAATACGCCGCCTCCAAATGACTGGGAGACTCGTCGATTGAAACCCAACTCCACGAATCCTCCGATTTTGTTAGCCTGGCCCCCTCGTCGTCCTTGCCACAAGTCGCCTCTGAAGAGATTTTAACCCCAAATTTTGGCCGTGCATTTTGCCCGGTCAGCAATATTTTCAACTTTTATGTTATTTCAAATTATCTTTATTTAAAATAGTGGTTTGAAGGCAAACCGCTACTGTTAAGAAGCAAGGTTCAGCCGGACCGCTATTCCACTAACGACTGAAACAGAACAGTTGTTACAAATAAGAGTTGGTTAAGCCCCTCAGCGGTGGATTCAGAAAAGAAAGCATGGGTAAATGGCTTGATGGACCAATATCTTTGTAAGAACATGGGGTGAAAGCCATCAATACCAGGACCTTTAATGGACATGAAGGTCCATAGCACTTCGTTGAGCCCAGCCTAAGTAGGGGGTGCACAGAAGAGAGTGAGTGTTCTCATCCAACTGAGGATAGATCAGGCCAAGGCAAATAATATTGACAGTGCGAGTCTTAGAAGTGCAGAAAGAGTTGTTGAAGGAAGAGATTAAGCATGAAGCAATGCCATCCTGGTTAAATGACCACACACCATGGTCATTCTTAATACCAGTACTCTTATTTCTACTCCTTTGGATAGGGTAACAGCTTGGAAAAAATTGGTATTTATATCCCCTTCTATTGCCCAGTTCAGTTGGTTTTAATCCTCTGGAATTTTTCTCTGGGAAATGATGGCATTAAACTATCTAACCAACTTATCATTAAGCTCACTATGGAAGGAAAAAGGGTGAGAGTCCAGAGATTTCATAATACTAGAGAGTCTAGCACGGAGCCTTCTCTTCTTATGGAATAAGTTACCAAAGCAATCCCTTTTTTATTTTTTTTATTTTTTTTTTTGAGAAACCAAAATCCCTATTTTATTTAAGTTAGTTTGTGTGTTTTTTGTTGAAACATGATAACGGTTACTAGAGTTCCAGGCTTGAGTGATAAAACTCCAAACTGCAAGGTGAGAGAACCACATAGTTTCAAATTTGAACGGGTTTCTGGGTTGGTGGAAGGAAGAGAAAGTGTCAATGATAGTAGGGCAATGATCAGAATAGGTTATGGAAAAGTGCGTGACACAATCATCTTAAAAGAAAATATTATATTTTTTGGTGACACAATCGTCTTAAATCCATGATAGATAGATTCATGATAGATAGTTCTTTTCTGGTTCTAGGCAGTACATACCAAAACCAGAAAATGTATATCTAAATCTATGCTCATACATATATTATATATATATATTAAATGATTCTTGATTAGGAACCCAAGCAATCATCATGAATTCATAATGTTGCTTGTTTGTAATTACGATTCAATGAGCGAGTTAGTGGCATATGTTTTTACCTACAACTAACAACATGGTATAAGAGAGATTGATCGATTCTGATTTCATTTCATGCTCTTTCTACACCCCTCGGAAGGTAAGGTGTGATCATATATGACTCTTCTTTATTTTTAGTCATTACTAATTTACTAGTGTGACTAAATGACATAATCTTCAATGTTCTTTGACATTGTGCTCTTTTTTGGTACATATTAACTTCATTTTCATGCTACTAACTTCATTTTGCTTCCATGAAAATTAATGCATAGAAATATGGGTGATTTCCTTCCCATGTGCAACTTTTATCTGCGAAATGATGCATCACAAGTCGAATAAGATGACCTTATGTTAAATGTAATTATGCCAATGATCTTGTTAGGACAAGCTAGATTATGCTATTAACTTCTATATTAGACTATAATAATCTCATAATCTGCATAATCTTGTCGAAATCCAAAACCTTTAATTTCAAAAGAACTTTAGAATTTGAGCCCTACCAATTTTATAGATCTATCTACCCTACGATAGATAGACTTAGTTAGGGCGTCCAGCAGACGAGAAATATTTTATAGAGAAATATAATATGCATACTATGTACACACACATACATATGTAAATATTATATTTTTATAATGATTGTTAGGTTGCAATTCTAAACCCGAAGCCCGCATGTTAGGGTTGCTGATCAAGACTCCCGCAACAACTTGTTACTATAGGATTCAGCAATAGAAAATTTTCTTAAATCACTACTCGTGGTTGGTAGCACCAGAGTCCGAAAACTAGTTATTAGAAGAAGTAACAGAAAAAACGTGAGTAGAACTAGTAGAAGTATTGAAGGAAGTCAACTGTTCAAAGAGAGTTTATAGGAATAATCTATTTTGTGCGAATAATCTATGACAGAATGGTAGTAATTGCCACATTTTTAATGGGACTTAAAGTTGTTCCTAGGTTTTGAGTTCTTCTAATTTCAACGACCTCTTTGGACATCAAATATGTCATAGCTGCCCCTATTCGTCCAAAATCGGCCTCTAGAGTTGTCAAATCTCATAGATAGACCATAACCTCCCCATTGGTAGCATTAAACCTATGCTACCCCCCCCCCCCCACCCACCCCAAAAAAAAAAAAAAAAAAAAAAAAAAAAAAAAAAAAACTCTATCTCGACCGAAACCACAATGTGAGTTTTGGGAGTAAGTGTTCTGATTCACAAAACTAGTAAAATCAGAATATATATCAGAAGATGGGACTCGTTTAATTGTTACCCAGTCTTCAATAACATATGCAAATCCTCAATGCGTATTGGTATAGATCTAGTTCAAATCGAGGATGGAAACATATTATACTCAGCACACACACAATTCATAGAGTGTATAAAGCATATCATCATCAATATAAACCATACACACACACCATGTTTGTTTATATGCAACAACATATAGAGGAAATTAGGGTTCAGACTAGCCATAGCGGCGAGCATAGTTGCACTGAAGAACGAAACGCGTAAGTGATAATGAAACCCTAAAGAGGCAAAATGTGCCTTATATATATCACAACCCAACAATCTCAATGAGGACGGTTGGATGAGAAACTTATAATGAAATTGTTAGATAGTAATGAGAGATTATAACCAGTTTAGTACAAATTGCATTTTAGGCTCTTCTCGTAATGTGATAATGCAAAATAGTTGAAGTGATAAGTCTAATTTGCAGTCTTGACTTGAGATTATAACCAAATTGCCCAGGTAAGTCAATGCCCCGAAATAAAGATTTAGGGGACGTGATGCCCCGGGAACTCATTGCCTGGAAGTCAACCCAACCTACGAGTAGCAATTAGATAGTATAACTGTATAGTTAGTTGTTTTATTTATTCGTTTCATACCATTTTGAGGGGTTAGAGAGAGATTATTTTATTTGTAATTAGTTTGCAAATCATATGGCCAACAACGCAATGCGGATTTCCTTTCTAAGTGACCGCAGAAGCTCAACAATGCAATTAGGATTCCCAGACACCATTGCCAAGGCCTTGAAGTGACCGCCTTTGACCATGCCTTGTAAGTTTCATGATGTTTTTATTAGAGCGAAAATTGAAGAATAGGTCGGTGAATTTTGTTTCAAGGCTGTGGCAGGGGCTGAATGGAAGAGGTTTAAGAATAAAAGACAATAGAATATCAAGAGAAAATCTTACCCAAAAAAAATATCAAGAGAAAAAAGTCTTCTACCTCAGACAAGGATGTTGATTGAATGAGGTGTGGGTGTTAAGAATTTCTTTGAATAGTTACATTAACTTAAATACATGCGTAATGGCATACTTCATTTACAAAGGTTGGCGAATTGACACATATGCCCGTATCTAGAAACATTAGAATGAGACTTGAAGTGGGTGGTCGAAGAGAAGCCGAATATAACTACTTGCTCGTGCACTAGGAAACTAAGGCCGATGTGATATTTGCTTTGGCAGACAGAGACCAGCCATTCCAACCGTCGCGTCTTTTCAATAAGTTTCCTTATTCATTCAAAGTACCTAAAACCAAACCACCGATATTATTGGGAGGAAGAAAGTGTTGGACGTTCGAATTAGATGATCGTCATTATATGTATTAGGGATAATTAGAACTTGGTAACTCGGTTGTAATTTGACCTAGGCATAGAAAGCTAGCTTGGTAACTCGGTTAGCATTACTGCTCGTTTGGCGAATCAAATCATCATATGTGTTTCAGAACGTAATTCGTTAACGGTGGAAACTTAGTGAACCTAGAGAAAATCCTGATATTTGTCTCATCACTTTACTCTCTTTATAAATAATTGCGTTTTTATTTATTTTTCTTAGTTATTACAAAACTGAATTTTTTTGCCCACAAGAAGTTAACCATCCTAATTGATTCACAACAAGTCCTCTGGGATTCGACAACCCTATCTTCCACATTTATTACTAGAGCGATAACTGTACACTTGCAGAGTTCGTGTCAAGAACCATCCTTTGTATCAGTGTATATCCATCTATTAATAACGGTATGTGTCATTCCTAAATTGGCCAATGTATAAGCTTTTACATGAGTGTTTACGAAGTCACAAATTGTTATCCTCTGCTGTGTCATATCAAGTACTCCCGGAGGCCCATCAAACATCCATAGTTTTCTCTGAGCTCTGAACAATGGGCTAAAAGCCAATTCCAAGTCCTTCTCAGCATCATCGGTCCAAGCAAGTTCCTTTTTGTACTTCCCTCCCGTAAGGTACCTTGGTAAAGTTAGAGTGCTTATTTCTGGCACCCCCTTGGAAGGAGAAATTTCTCATTGAGCCAAGTCTTCTTGCTTCCCTAACCAGTCATTGTATTCTGCTTCGGAAAAAAATTCTTCAAATTCATCAGTCTGCAAGTTAGTAACCGTATATAACGGTAAAAACAAAGATGTGATGAACCCTCCTTTTTTCACAAAATCGGGACAATGTTTTAGAAAGAAACTGATGAGAAGCCCCTTTATATGCCATCCATCGACATCCTCGTCAGTGAAGATCACTATCTGTTGGTACTCTAATTGGCTCACATCCTTACAAGGATTCTTACTGTCAAGACCTATTTTTTCCAAAAGGCTTATAGACTTTCTAGTTTGCTCATTATTCCACACATTGGGAAACTTTCCCCCAAAGGCCTGGACTGCCACATAGCTTAGATGACAACCACAACACAATTGTGGTCGATTTCTCGATTCAGCTTGTAAGTCTCGGTTCCGAAGCTCGTCTTTGTACATCTTCACCAATGCCCCATTCACTTTTCGTTCAGCGCTATCGCCTTCAACTAAAATTAAGACACTTTTTTTCGCCTTCTTGCTCTTTTGTGATTTCCGATAGTTCGCTAGTGACAACTCCATTTCAGGATCTTGAAAATGAGCAGGATTTGGCATTGCCCTAGCCAAATCACGGCTCTCAACAGCATTTTCAACTTCCGAACTACAAGGCTCCGTCATTTCCGCTCCGTCGTCGTCGGAGCGACTCATGTTGCCTGGACTCGCTACTGTGTGTGTAACCCTTCATTCGCAATGCCCATGTGAAATAGTTCTACTTGGTGAGGCGAGGACATTGGACATAAACATTCGCCATCATTCTATCGACTTGGCTCTGATACCACTTTGTTGGACGTTGGAAGCTCTGATACCACTTTGTTGGTTTTAGGAAGAGGTTAGTAGGCTATTTGGTAGAATAGAGAAGTAGTGGAACACTTAGAGAGAATATGACAATGTATGAAGAAGAGTTTCAATTGATTTTGACTTTATGCAAAATGGAGAAGGTACAAGCTATGTATAGGTGGATGTGGAAGGAATATTCCTAGCCCTTCCACAAACTTTTTCCACCAAAATATCTAGGAAATTCTCTACAACATTCTACACAATTTCATCTCTAGAATTCTCCTACTAAGGTACAATGAACCTAGACAAACTATTGATTTGGGCTTACTAATACAATTGGGCTACAACCATTTGGACTACTAACTAATGAGTACAACTTGGATATTTTATTTATTGGCAAAAGTAAGTTTGATCTCCAACAGAAAGGAGCTCTTATGTCCCGTCCATGACCATGGAATGTGAGATGAAAGCCTTCAGTTAGCTAATTTTCAGGACTCGAAAGCAAGTTGAAAGACATTTCAATAATTTTAGGCTAATTAGAGATAGCTCGGCTGACAACTTGAGAAAGTAGCCCACTAGACACAGTAGTTGGGTGAAAAATTGGAGAAAGGGCTTCAGCGTGTTGAACTTAATGAGTTCTATTTCTCCATTGGTTATTATGAGAGCAAGAGCCAATGGGGCTCCAATTCAGAGTAGATTTCCCAATCCTTGGCCTTGAGTGTTGAGTCTAAGGAGGATGAACCTCTCTCATACCTTTGCTCCACACACACACATATGGATAAAGAGAAAACAACGTTCGTCTAAAATATTTTCTCATTGAAATTCATCTACATAAAAAATCTTCACATGTCGGTTTATTCAAGAAAATGTTACTTAATTGCCAATTGCTTTTGACGTGGAACCCCATGGGTTCTTTACAATAAACTGCTATGCTACGCTTGAATCATGATTTCCACTGAAGCTTATGTGAGGAATCCTAGACTTAGAGAAAGACTGATGGTTCATAAGATTGACCTATTATGTAATCTTGTATTAAAAACAGGGTAGCCTTGTCTCTGCCCACATAAGTTCCTGGTTGAACTTGTAGAATTCATTCCAGGAGCACCAAGACCATTGGCCACATTCTGGCTTACTTCCACTACACTCTGCACAGTTTGAGTTCCAGCAGGATTTCCTTGCTTCATTACCAGAACTGATGGACACATGCTAACACCTCCTTAAATATTTCTCAATGGTTGTGACATAGAAGGGTTTGAAGTATATTGATTTATTAAGGAAATAATCATTTACTGCAGGAGGTCCGACAGGATACAGTGGCTCTGCAATACTGGTAACCATAGGTAATGGTGAAGACGTTTGCAAGCCTGATACTCCTTGAGAAGAAGCTCGGGGAACAGATGGGATTTGAGAAAACGCAGGACCAAAAACCATGGAGCTGGTTGCCGATTCATGATGGATCCATTTACTTGTGCTAGGCTCCACTTATACAGTTGCAGGTAGGACAACATCACTGTGGTTGTTGTCATTGCTGCTGGTCTTCGAACGCAAAACGTTCCACCCACTCTCTCCGTGCCATGGAGCTACAAGTAAACATAGTCAAGCCAAAGTAGACCCAAATCATATCATGAATTAAATACAAATGAAAAAGATTTAGCTGGCATAGTATTTGACCTCAAGAAATCAGTTGAAAAGTATTACTTGAGTTATTTTTACTATGTACTCGTTACTACGTTCTGTCTGTAAAAAATACGAAATACTACTACTAATGTTAAAATGAGATCCCAAGTAGATTCGATCATGCTCTAGTTAGCGTGCGCCTTGTACTTTCATAAACATATTTTTTTTTCTTTCTAAAAAATTTCCTACTGGCCACTTCCCAGCTTAACCAGGGTTGACAACAAAAAACGGCATCCTCTGCCTGCACAAAGACCATTTCCCCACTTGCTATTGTGACGTTACAACCACACAAGAAATTCCGTGGAGTATAACAACAAATATATTATTTCAAACAAATTTCAACCCCTCGGAAGTATATGGGTGGACTTTATGCCTTATTCCGGTAAATCAGGAAGTACAAATGTGCACTGACAGTAGCAATATGAAGTACTAGGATGAGGAATGAGGACGAACCTTGATGATTCTTTTTCCTGATATCCTGCGTTCTATTATTATCACATCCCCATAGACATCTGGCTTAAAAGAATCTTCTCCTCGGCTTTTTATTTCCACACGGCATACCTGCAAGGAAATGTTAAAGCTAAGCAGCTATCGGATCGACCAACTAAGACTTTTCATTTCAAATCGTGATAGTTGCAAACAAGCTAATCATTAATGACGCAGAATAGAAGCGTTCAAACACGTCAAACGACAATGTTCATAAAGTAAAAGTAGATCTCAAACATGAGAGTACTGAAATTTTATTGATAAAAATGAAAATGTTGGTTTGGCCAAAGGCCTACAATGATTTAAATAGCCTAAACACTGAAAACGTAAAAATTACTCAAAATGGCAAAAACAAGCTAACAATATATTCTAATAATTCAGAATATTCTAAGATCAACCCAATTGACGGAATGTCAATTGGAGTTTCCTACTAGTAGAAATAATCAAATCAAATCTTTCCTAAAATAGTAAAAACGCTGATTTGAAGGTCAAGATGACCGAATTTGACAAAACTGGCATGGTGCCCGTGACTAAACTCACTAGTTCTTCTCAGAGCGTCGTTTCCACTCAAAATAAGGTATGGTTCGATGATTAATCTAATACCTTCGATTATGCCTCTAATTTTTCTGACTGACCGAAACTGTCTTCCTGTTTTCGACGATATTTTCCATAAATCTCGTCCTACATCAGTCACCCATTCTTGAAAAGAACTCGTCCTCGAGTTCAATCTTGAAAACTGAAACAACCCATACCAAACAATGAGATTTTTTGAGATTTTTTCACATTTGATCTTCATCTTTTCCATGTTGAAAGTCATCAAAATCTGCATTTTTTCTTCGGACTTCATCTTGTTTACAATTCCAACTAATAATGGTGACGAATAATGGAATTTCTCAACACCAATAAAATCAACTTCAACAGTGATAGTTGTGTTCAATCTCTGCATTGAAGAATCTTCCTCCGTAGTATCTTGAAAAATTGCTTTCATGTCATCAATTACCACATCCTTATTGTCAAGATCCGTTTTATCAAAATTTTCAACTATTTTGTCTCCGTAAAAATCATAGCCATCCTGATCTTTCTCAATTTCCTCTGATTTAAAACTATCGTCATCCTTCTTCGATATTGATGAATCAATTTCTGGAGAAAAATAAGATGTGACGCTAGATTTTACCTCAATATCCTTTGCTCCTATGTTGTTCTCTGGAACAATTAATCTTCTTCGAATGCGTCTCCCAGGAACTGCCAAACGGTGTTCAACAGGACGTTCTTGGGCAAACCCATGAATGTTGCTCCTGCCGATGGCTCCCCTAACAGGTAGGAGGTTGCGCCAATGCATCTCTTTGCGAATAGCTTTACGTATATCTTCAACCACGCCGCGCAACTCTTGCAATCCTGCCTCTACGGAATCCAACCTGCGACCAACGTCAACAGGGGTCTCACTACTAACTTTGCCACCGGGCATTTGAACAAGGCAAACCTTGCTCTAATACCACTTGACGCAGAATATAAGCGTTCAAACACGTCAAACGACAATGTTCATAAAGTAAATTAAGTATATATCAAACATGAGAGTACTGAAATTTTATTGATAAAAATGAAAATGTTGGTTTGGCCAAAGGCCTACAATGATTTAAATAGCCTAAACACTAAAAACGTAAAAATTATCCAAAATGGCAAAAACAAGCTAACAATATATTCTAATAATTCAGAATATTCTAAGATCAACCCAATTGACGGAATGTCGATTGGAGTTTCCTACTAGTAGAAATAATCAAATCAAATCTTTCCTAAAATAGTAAAAACGCTGATTTGAAGGTCAAGATGACCGAATTTGACAAAACTGGCATGGTGCCCGTGAGTCACAGGTTCTTCTCAGAGCGTCGTTTCCACTCAAAATAAGGTATGGTTCGATGATTAATCTAATACCTTCGCTTCTGCCTCTGATTTTTCTGACTGACCGAAACTGTCTTGCTGTTTTCGACGATATTTTCCATAAATGTCGTCCTACATCAATTAAGCATCTAAAAATAAAAGAGATTTAACTACAAGCATCTCATATTACATAAATAATAGATTCCTTGCCTATCCCAAAGCCTCCCAGTGCGCCACTGCCATGTAAGCATATTTGTCACATAAGCATCTGTGTGCAGAGAAATTTTTTAGTGCTCCATTAGAGCATTATGTGGTGATGTATAACCAATGAGTGATTCACTCATTGATTGTAGGTGGTGATCTTTTGGAACACTAAAAAATTGCTTCTGTGCGATGGGCAAAATTACATGAAGGCCCCACATTAGATCTTCTCTTTGGGTGGGTTTGGTATGACTTATTTTCAACTTTTAATCCACTTTGGACTTTTAATCTGTTTTGAGCTTTTCTGAAAAGTTTGGTATGACTTTTTCTGTGCCAGCTTTTGGATTTTGGCTTTTGTCTTATAGTGTAAAACTGAATTGAGAAAAAAGTTGGGTTTCATGAACTTTTTTTGGACTTTTTTCTTCCTAAACAATAAAAATGACCAATTTACCTCTACTTTTTTTTGTACCAACATACTATGACATCTAATTAGACCTAATATAATTTTATTAGTAAATATAAAAATATAAAATGATAATTTTCACTAACAAACAAAAGTGTTGCATCCTAACTTTTTTATAGCATAACTTTTTTCAACAAACCCATACATCTTTTTTCATCAACTTCCTTGTCACGAACTTTTTTCACACCAACTTAAAAGTCGACTTAAAAGTTCAGAAAGTCATACCAAACCCACCCTTTATTGGTTTGTACCTTTTTATAAAATTTTCTTTCTCTGTCACAAAGAGTCTGACCACTATGGTATTTGTTGAAATGCATCATTAAATGCACAAGTTGTTACTGGGACAAAGAATAAAAATGACACTAATCGTACATGACTCTTACCACTCCGTCCCACCTCTTTGTCTTTGGGGTCAATTTGATCGACAAATTTAGCTGACAATATGATACGAAAGTTTTCTAATCTTTTCATAGTATTGTAGTGTTAAGAGATAAATACAATGTTATGGAAAAATTAAAACATTTCGGTATCATTTCATTACCTAAATTTGTCGTTCAAAGTGAAAGACCATGAAATGAAATGAACAACGATTTGCACATCCATCATTAACGACTCTCATTGAACCCTATATACATTTTCTAAAGATATATGGGCTCGTTTGGACAAGCTAAAGTATTGCACATTGTTGAATATTGTCCCTAGGAGCTGCTGATATGAAGCAGTCAAAGTTTGTTAATTTTTGTCCTAGTCTTTTGCTGATTTGTAGGGATATTTTAGTTCCTCAACAGCAGGATATTTTGTTGCTATTTTTATGTTTTTTGTTATGTTTTTCCTGTATAAATAAGTCCATTGATGATCAATGAATATATATCACATTTTATGCCCAAATCATATTATGTGTTAGTCTTTTTCTTTATGCTCTCTCAATAAAATACCAACAATTGGTATCAGAGCATCCAGATCTTAAGAGACCTGTGAGGTTGTGAGAGTAACCACTACCCTTAAACAATCTTCTTCTCCTTTGTGAAAAGAAGAAAAAGCCTCCAACCAGTTTAGAATGAGTTCAGAAGCTTCGTCAAATGCAAGAGCACCACCAATGTTTGATGCGATGAACTATCAAATGTCGGCTGTCCGCATGGAAGCCTATCTTGATGCGAATGATCAGAGGGAAGAAGCATTAGAGACAGCATGCGAAGTTCTTCCGTTGACGGACAATCCAATCATGAATGCCCAGCAAGAAGACGAGTTATTTTGACTCTAATCAAAGCTCATAACTATATCTATGCCCATGACCCATATCCCATAACCATAACCATATCCATGCCAATATCCATGCCAATGACTCATGCTCTATGCCTTATGTCTACTTTTATTTTTCCAATAAAATTTAGCAGCTCTAGAGACAAGAGGGAGTGTTGAATATTGTCCCTAGGAGCTGCTGATATGAAGCAGTCAAAGTTTGTTAATTTTTGTCCTAGTCTTTTGCTGATTTGTAGGGATATTTTAGTTCCTCAACAGCAGGATATTTTGTTGCTATTTTTATGTTTTTTGTTATGTTTTTCCTGTATAAATAAGTCCATTGATGATCAATGAATATATATCACATTTTATGCCCAAATCATATTATGTGTTAGTCTTTTTCTTTATGCTCTCTCAATAAAATACCAACACACATCAATACTTCCTCAGAGAGAATAGGCACAACTATTAAGAAGATGTGTTTGTTACCTTTTATATCATTAGTTCACACACATAATTATATGGTGGAGTCCATCAAATTAATGTTGAGATGTATTATTTTAAGGGGCAATTGTGTAATCTAACCACACAAAAAGTTACTAAAAAGGAAAATACAGAGAAAGAGAATATATGTGAAAAAGGAAAACGTAGAGAAAGAAATGCTAGGGAGGAAGTACCTTACAGGGGGTGTGAAAGAACCATGAAATGTAATGAACTAACGCAAATCAACATCATGAATATTTCATGCTGATCGCAAGGGTTACTAATCAAGACCTATTTACCACATCTTGATTGAAATCTTCTGCTAATCCAGACTTATTTAAGATGAAAAAATTAAATAATAGATGTATCTATATGTATGTAAATAGATACCACAGAGATACACTCTAACCTCGGTATTTCAAATCGTTGTTGGTGATTAACATCTTTTGTTGGTGATTTACTTCTTTAAAATCGTTGTTGGTGCAGATCGACGAACATTTGCAATTCCGCCGATGATGTTCTAGAACACAGCCGTCTCCGTGACAGAGAGGATAAGTTTAATAGATGTTTTTGTAAGTAAATCGATATTTAACTTTTCTAAGGTGTTCTTCCGAACACAGCCGCCAAAGAAACCCTACGAGTAAATCGATAATTATACTACAGTTTGCATATCACCTGAATTCGATCCAAAGTAGGTTTAGCACAATTGCAAAACTTAAAAGCCCGTATGTTAAGGCCCGGTCACCTCTCTATTAGCAGCATTGGCCCGAAACTTAAATATGCAGGTAAAAGTAAGCCTACTTATAAACATGAAACTCTGGGTAAAGAGATCTGAATCAAGGAAATTATTCATGCGATACCTAATTATGCTATGGGTTGTGTCATTATCATTTGTGTTTCCAGTCTCCGTCCGGTGTGTTTACCAAATAACCACCGCCGATTACCAAATATTTGAATATTTGGTAATCCGGCGATGAACGTTATATGGCGGGGTGTTAAGTACAACGTCGTCGTTTCACTTAATCCAGCAGCCACACCAGCAGCCTTCCTCGCCTCTGATTGGTACAGCTGCTAGTTGACGTGCCCTGTTAGTTAGCTATTTCTGTTTATTATAAATTAGCCCTAAAGTCCTTGTAATTAGAGAGTTGCCCTATTATATAAGTAAGGGAGATGTATTGATGAACCATTATGAAATATAACGTTTCCATTTCCCTCTCTCAGTTCTTCTTTCCCTTTCCCCCAAACCCCCTTTCTGATTTCTTCGATTCTATATCAATTTCACCAACTCAAGTGGCCGGAGTTGAGCTCTGATAGGTCGTCGGAACCCTAGGCACCTATCAAGTGGTATCAGAGCCAGGTTCTGAACCATATCGGGCCAGGAAATGTGTAAAACTCGAAGTCAAAATCCGTCTTCCATGGATACAGATGTGAAGGTTCAAGTCATCGAGGAGCGGATCAACGATGTGGATAGACCTTGGATGAATTGCGGGTGCAATTCGTCAAGTTCGATGAAGGTATTCACTCTGAACTGGCTAATTTCAGCACTGAATTGAGAAAAGATCTGAACCTAGGGTCGGAAAAAAATGAGGAAAGAAATGGATGAACAGATGAAACGGTTGATCAATAGTTTCAACCTCCTTGCTAATCAAAAGAACAAGGAGAAAATGGAGAAAGCAGACACTGCATGTGGAATCTCCACATTCTCTGAAAAAGAGGATTGAAACTTCACATTCTGCTCAAATTAGAGAAAACAGTCAAGGAGAAAGCAGTCATTGCATTAGAAAATTTTCACAAGCAGTAATTCCTATGCCAAAACGTGAATTTTCTAAATTTGGAGGCGTTGATCATCTTGGTTGGCTGCAGAAGATTGAGAGATATTTTCAGATTTATGTTATGAATGACAATCAAAAATTGATCATGATCTCCGTGCATTTACAAGGTGAAGCTGAGAACTGGTTTAGATCAGAGTTCACTGACTTGAATGCACTCTCTTGGTCTCAATTCAGTGAACTTCTCTGTGATGAGTTTGTTGAACCAGGACATGAGTGTTGGATTGAAAACTAAAAGCCATGCTTTTTGTTTTGGTTTATATGAATTTGATATTTATGAGAATGGTTTTGGGTAATATTTTTGCATTATATTATTATTGTGCATAGTTGTCTATTGTTCTACATAGTAGAAGATCTGGTGTGTAGAGTCTAGCTCACACACAGAAGATCTGATCTTCGGTTCTTGTGGAATGAAAGTTGTGAGTTCACAATCTAGATGGAATTAGACAAACAATCGGAACTATTGTAGCACATTGTTTTAGTAGGTCTGTCTTGGCTACAGGAAACAGTATAGTTCATACTATAGTTTCAACTCAATGTGCTAGTATACTTTGTGTATATTGGACAGGACCAAGTTGAGATCATTGTCTTTTTACAAACATAACATGACAAACTATGTCTCATGGTTATTATGATTACTTATGCTCTTAATCCTTAGATAGTCAATGTGCACATGTATTTAGTAGTTATTGCTTTGACAAGTCAAGTGAGTGAGATTCCTATGGAGTCAATAACCTCGATGAGTTGGATGATACTATTGAGTCCATGGTGTAAATTGATATATAGAAGGAATCCATGTCCCAGTTATGGGATTGATGATATCCCCTTGATGAAGCTTATAAGTTTGGATTATGTCAAACCCTGCAGGTAGATTACTTGGTAATCTGGACATATCAGATAAGTTAAGTGGTAAGGATCAAGGAATTTGAAATAGGTCGATTAAATGAATTAGTCAGTAATTAATTTAATCGACGGATATCTGTAATCTTAACATGGGGAGATAATAAGTATTTAATAACAGGAGCTCGAAATATTAATTTTTCAGAATATGGACAGGAGTGAAATAACAGTAATTTAGTGGTACTAATTGTTATTAACTTTATTCGGGCTAGGTTCGGGTGGAACTAGAAGTCCTAATAAAGAGCCTGATTCATATTTTCTCCTCCGGGTCCCTCCCGTATATAAGTGTCCTTAGTCTTCAGAATTCGTATACTTCAGATACACACCGAAATCTAGGGTTTCGAGAGTGAGAGCAATTCATCTGGAGGCCAAGAAGGATTCTGGAAGCAGCAAGCTCACACTTGCATCCAGGAGGAACTTGAGGAATACGGGATAAGATCCGGAGTGTTTCAGACCTACATCAAATAGTTTGGACGCAGGTATGAACCCTAATTCCGCCTAGTAGGGTTTCTAGCATTCATGTTGAAAGAAGTTTTAATCGGTATAGCAGACATGCAATAAAACTGTTCCAGGGATTCGCCTCCCCTTCAATTGGTATCAGAGCCCAGGTTCGACTCTGCATATCTGCTATACAGCCATGTTGTCCAATAATCAAACCGGCTATGCATGTTAGAGTAGGAAGATTGCGATGTCTAAATCTGTTTTGCAGATTGAATCGCGTCCTGCTATTATGGTCATATTGTTTGATGTATGTGGTTTGATTTTCTTTTGATTCCCACGCTGTTTTTCGTGGATGAAAAAAATGTGTAACCTTCTGTAATAGTAAACCCTAGGTTCTCTTATTACAGTATTATATGAACGTGTGAGCTCCTTGGTGGCATTGAAAGTCTGTAGCAGTCTCTGGTACTCTGTTAGAGACTGATTTGCGGAATCCATGGATACTAGGGTTTCTGTAACATTAGTGGAGACAGAAGGACGAAAGATTGCAGATTGTCAAGTTTTCCACAGTGACGGCATGGCAATTTTCGGAAAAAGTTTTTCGACGACCTTATTGGGAAGGTCGATCCCCGTGTCGCTGGGTCAGATGGATCTTGAAAACCCGACCAAAGAAGCTCCGACAATAATAGTTCAGCTGTGTGTGGTTGAATTCTTTGTATGTGCTTGTTTATATATGTGTGTATGATTATTGTGGATGCTTGCATATTAAATCATGGACAACATGGATAAATAAATTTAATTTGTATTAAATTGTTCAAACAACTAAGTGGGAGAGGGTGTCTAGTTCTTATAGATACCGCGGTCTCCATCATTGATTCATAAGTGATGTAGTTGGTTGTGTGTGTTAGCCTTGGAGTTAACCTTCTTATCGAACATAACCACTACAGTATCACTGGTATAAATTCCTATAAGGATACTTCTAATAATTACTGTTTATGTATCATCTCTCCATCTGAGAGGCATGTAATGGGGTAATGGGTTAGAAGTAAAATGATGGTATACACTTAGATATGAGTTATAGTATCCTCCCCATCGGATTCACTAATATGGCTTGCAGGACCAAAGGTACCATGTCTAACTATAGAATGAATGGTAGACGTCCACCCATCGTGGCATACTATTTTTATTTGTGTTAGACTACTAGTGGTTTACATTGCCCTTATATGTTTTATTTACATGATTATCAGGTTCAAAATGTCGAACTCATTCAACCCACTATCTATTCTCTTGAATCAAAACAAACTCAGTGGATCAAACTATATTGATTGGAAGAGGAATTTGAATATTGTGCTAACTGCTGAGGATTACAAATTTGTGCTTCTTGAGGAATGACCTGCAGAACCTCTGGAAGGGGCTTCTGAGGAAGAAGCCAAGCCATATAAGAGGTGGCAGAAAGCCAATCAGATGGCTAAATGCTACATATTAGGCTCCATGTCTAATGTGTTGCAGCATCAGCATGAGAACATGGGCTCTGCCCTTGAGATCATGGTGGAACTCAAAGAGATGTTTGGGGATCAGGATCGTGCTGCCAGGCAGGTTGCTATGAAAAACCTAATGAACACAAAAATGGTTGAAGGATACTCTGTAAGGGATCATTTTCTGAAGATGATAAGTCTTCAAGGTGAACTAGAGATCCTTGGAGCTGTAATCGATGAGGAAACTCAGGTCGATATCGTGCTCATGACGCTATCTGATTCATTTAACAGTTTTCGGCTAAATTATAATATGAACAAAAAGACTTATTCTTTAGCCGAATTGTTAAAGGAGCTTCAAGCAGCTGAGGGACTCCTACAGAAACCAGTTAATGTAATGGTGGCTGAAAAGGCTTCTACTTCTAACCCTAGGGCTAAGAAGAAGAAGAAAGTTGAACAAGCAGTAGTTACGAAGGTTGCTCCGGCACCTCAAGGAATAGCTCGTGGGCCACAACAAGCACTTGCTCCTCAGGGGACATTCAGAAAGACGAAAGGAAAGTGTTTCCTCTGTAACCAGAGAGGGCATTGGAAGAAGCAATGTCCAAAGTTCCTGACTCGTCCAATCCAGAACAATTCAGGTATATCTCTTTCACTAATAGTTGAATCATGTTTAGTGGTTCGATCTACTAGAACCTGATGTGTAGATTCAGGAGCCACTAACCATGTCTGCAATTCATTGCAGAGGTTCCAGCAAACCAGACAGCTTAGTGATGGCGAGATTTATCTACACTTGGAGAACACAAATAAAGTAGCTGCAGTTGCAATAGGAATTTGTTTCTTACATTTTGGGAATGATAGGATTTTAGTTTTGAAAGATTTTCTTTAAGTACCTTCCATTAGAAGGAATTTGATTTTAGTTTTTAAGTTGGTTAAGAATGAATATGCAGTTTATTTAATGTCTTTGTGGTTATTAAGAAAAAATTGTTCTGGTACATTGGTGGATGGTATTTACATTATAAATCCTGAGACTCCCATAGCGCAGCTATATGAACTGAATAACTCGGATAGATCACCTAAAAATAGAAAGGAACCTTGCGAGATAAACCAAACATATCCTTGGCATTTACGACTTGGTCCTATCAATAAAAACAGAATACAAAGGCTGGTTCAGAATGGACCATTAGGTTCATTAAAAGTGGAGGCACTACCAGCATGTGAGTCAGGTTTAGAAGGTAAGATGACCAAGAGGCCAGTTTTGGAAAAGGGTAATAGGGCCAAAAAACTGTCGGAGCTTATCCATTCAGATGTTTGTGGACCAATGAATGTCCAAGCGAGGGAGGTTTTGAGTATTTCATTACTTTTATTGATTATTACTCAAGATATGGATATATTTATTTGATGCGGCGTAAGTCTGAGGCCTTTGAGAAATTTAAAATTTATAAGGCAGAATCAGAGAAGCGTCTAGGAAAATATATCAAGTCATTTCAATCTGATCGAGGTGGCGAGTACCTCTTAGGACAATTCAAGGATTACTTGGAGGAACAAGGGATTCAATCCCAGAGTATGCCACAACAGAATGGTGTGCAGAGCGAAGGAGTAGGACTCTTTTAGAAATGGTGAGATCCATGATGAGTTATTCACATTTACCAACTTCTTTTTGGGGGCATGCTTTAGAGAAAGCTGCATAAATTCAGAACTTGGTTCCGTCTAAGTTATTTCCAACTACACCCACATAACTCTGGACTGGGCGCATGCCTAGTCTACGGCATGTTCAGATTTGGGGTAGTCCATCACATGTGCTGAAGGGGAACGCAAGTAAGTTGGAATCAAAGACAGAAGTATGTTTCTTTGTAGGATACCCGAAAGGAACAAAGGGTGGTTTATATTGTCTAAAGGATCAGAAAGTCATTGTTAGAACCAATGCGAGATTCTTAGAGGAAGACTATATTATGGATCACAAGCCTAAAAGTAAAATTGTTCTGGATGAAATGCGAGGAAATCAAGTAGTCCAAGGTCATGATATACCAATGTACAAGAGGAAATACCACAAGAAAATGATATCGACATTCAACTACCTTTGGGTGGTTGGAGAAATGTAGATACTCGTGATACACAACAAAATAGTGTTGACATCCCACCGCAAGAGGGTAGTGGGGGAAATGACAATACTATTGATCCACAAGATAGTAGTGACATTCCGCCGCAACCGAGAAGTGGGGAAAATGTTGCTGTTGGTGAACCACAAGTGCAGCCTCGTCGTAGTGGGAGGTTTTCTCGTGAACCAGAAAGATACATGTACTTGGGAGAGTCTTTTGACAAGGTCCCTGATGAACATGATATTGAACCCAATAACTATAATGAAGCTGTTGGAAGTACGGATGCCGAAAAGTGGAAAAAGGCCATGATTTCTGAGATGGAGTCTATGTACTCCAATTAGGTTTGGGATCTTGTAGATCCAACAGATGGGGTAAAACCCACGGGTGTAAGTGGATTTACAAGAAAAAGAGAGGGGTAGACGGGAAGGTTAAAACCTTCAAAGCAAGGCTTTTTGCGAAAGGTTTTACTCAGAAAGAAGGGATCGACTATGAGGAAACTTTTTCTCCAGTAGCCATGATTAATCTATCAGGATTCTCTTGTCCATTTCGGATCATTTCGATTACGAAATTTTCCAAATGGATGTCAGGACAGCTTTCCTTAATGGAAGTGTTGATGAGTGCATTTATATAATGCAACCAGAAGGATTGTAGCTAAGGGCCAGGAGCACAAGTTGTGCAAGCTTAAGAGGTCTATTTATGGACTTAAGCAGGCATCTAGATCATGGAACATCCATTTTGATCAGGCAATCAAATATTTTGGTTTTGATCAATGCCCGGATGAGCTGTGTGTGTACAAGAAGTGTAAGGAAAATGTGGTGGTATTCTTAATACTTTACGTTGATGATATATTGCTCATTGGAAACAATGTGGGTGTATTATCTAGTGTGCGGGTATGGTTATCAAGTCAATTTGATATGAAAGACTTGGGAGAAGCAGCATACGTTCTAGGGATCAAGCTTATGCGAGATCGAAAAAATAGGATGTTGGGCTTGTCACAAGCAAATTATATTGATATTCTTCTTGCAAGGTTTAGCATGCAGGATTCCAAGAAAGCGTCGATCCCTTTCAGACATGGAATCAGTCTATCTAAGGATCAGTGTCCTAAGACACCTGATGAGATAGAAAGCATGAAAGCAGTTCCTTATGCTTCTGCATTAGGAAGCCTCATGTATGCGATGTTATGTACTAGACCGGATATATGCTTTGTTGTTGGCATGGTTAGTAGATATCAGTCCAACCCTGGCAGAGAACATTGGATCGCGGTAAAACATATATTGAAGTACCTGAAAAGGACTCGAGACTATATGTTGGTTTACCATGAAAATAGCCTTGTACCCATTGGGTACACAGACTCTGATTTTCAGTCAGATAGGGATTCCAAGAAGTCTACCTCTGTATATGTTTTCACATTAGGAGGTGGAGCCATTAGTTGGAGGACCATCAAGCAATCTTTCATTGCTGATTCCACCATGGAAGCTGAATATGTGGCTGCTTTGGAAGCTGCTAAGGAAGTTGTTTGGCTCATAAATGGATATTGGAGTGGTACCGAGTGCACAACCGGCTATGACGCTTTATTGCGATAATAGCGGCGCGGTTGCAAACTCAAGGGAAACAAGAGCTCACAAGAAAGGAAAACACATAGAGCGTAAGTATCATTTGATTAGAGAATTCGTGCACAGAGGTGATGTGGCAGTTATGAAGATTGCATTAACCTGGCAGACCCATTTACGAAGTGTTTGACAACTAAGGCTTTTGATGGTCACGTAGAGGGAATGGGTTTGAGGTGAGTTGTTGCATGGCTTTGAGTCTTAGTGGGAGATTGTTGGATTGAATACTAAAAGCTATGCTTTTTGTTTTGGGTTATATGAATTTGATATTTATGAGAATGGTTTTGGGCAATGTTTTTGCATTATATTATTATTGTGCATAGTTGTCTATTGTTCTACATAGTAGAAGATCTGGTGTGTAGAGTCTAGCTTACACGCAGAAGATCTTATCTTCGGTTCTTGTGGAATGAAATTTGTGAGTTCACAATCTAGATGGAATTAGACAAACCATCGGAACGATTGTAGCACATTGTTTTAGTAGGTTTGTCTTGGCTACAGGAAACAGTATAGTTCATACTATAGTTTCAACTCAATGTGCTAGTATACTTTGTGTATATTGAACAGGACCAAGTTGAGATCATTTTCTTTCTACTGACATAACATGACAAACTATGTCTCATGGTTATTATGATTACTTGTGCTCTTAATCCTTAGATAGTCAATGTGCACATGTATTTAGTAGTTATTGCTTTGACAAGTCGAGTGAGTGAGATTCCTATGGAGTCAATAACCTCGATGAGTTGGGTGATACTATTGAGTCCATGGTGTAAATTGATATATCGAATGAATCTATGTCCAGGTTATGGGATTGATGATATCCCCTTGATGAAGCTTATAAGTTTTGATTATGTCAAACCCTGCAGGTAGATTACTTGGTATTCTGGACATATCAAATAAGTTAAGTGGTAAGGATCAAGGAATTCGGAAGAGGTCGATTAAATGAATTAGTCAGTAATTAATTTAACCGACGGATATCTGTAATCTTAACATGGGGAGATAATAAGTATTTAATAACATGAGCTCAAAATATTAGTTTTTGAGAATATGGACAGGAGTGCAATAATAGTTATTTAGTGGTACTAACTTTTATTAACTTTATTCGGGCTAGGTTCAGGAGGAAACCATAAGTCCAAATTAAGTTAGGAGTCTGGTTCATATTTTCTCCTCCATGTCCCTCCCGTAGCCTATATAAGTGTACTTAGTCTTCAGAATTTGTATGCTTTATACACCGAAATCTAGGGTTTCGAGAGTGAGAGCAATTCGTCTGGAGGCCAAGAAGGATTCTGGAATCAGCAAGCCCACACTTGCATCCATAAGGAACTTGAGGAATACGAGAGAAGATATGGAGTGTTTCACACCTACATCAGATAGCTTGGACGCAGGTATGAACCCTAATTCTGCCTAGTAGGTTTTCTAGCGTTCATGTTGAAACAAGTTTTAATCAGTATAGCAGACATGCAATCAAACTGGTCCAGGGATTCGACTCCCTTTCAATTAGAACCTCCTAGGGAGCTTGAACAAACTGATGAAAACTTCAAAAGTAGCAGAATATCAGGGAAGGTTTGAGGCTCTCGGGCCTAGGATCAAATCAATATATCCATGGGCTGATGAAAAATATTTCATCAACAGTTTCTTAAGTGGATTAAGAGAAGATCTCAAGAGTGCAGTGCAGTTAAGTTTTCCACAAACTTTATCACAAGCCAAGGCTTTTGGCAAGGCTTCATGAAGTACACAGTAACTCTTTAGAGCAACATTTTCTGCAAAACCTAAAGAATGGGCACAAAAGTTACAATGCAAGTGGTTCTAGCTGTGCAAAGAACAAGGGATTGAATGGAACAGAGAACAAATCAGAAGTATTTATCAAGAGTGGTTATAGAAATGTGAAAAGGTTGACATCTTCAGAGATGAAGGATATGAGAGACAAGAAGCTTTGCTTCTATAGTGATGAAAGCTACACTCCTGGACATAAGTGTGCAAAGAAGAACTTGTATCTTATTATTGGTAAAGAAGAAGGTGAAGAAGTAGCAGAAGCACCCCTGGCAGAAGATTTAATTGCAGAGAAGATAGAGGGTGATAATGAAACCACAACAGAAACTCAAATTGGCATTTTTGTGCATGCCATGTCTAGACATTCAATTGCAGACACCATTAGAATTGTTGGGAACATTAATGGAAAAGTGGTTCACATCCTCATTGACTCTGGAAGTACACACAACTTCATAGATGCTGGGACAGCTAGAAAACTGGGATGGGGGAGAAATAGAGAGCCATGGGGTGTGCCACGAAGTTACCATTCACCTGCAAAACTGTACTGTGGTGCCTGATTTGAGGATTTTACCACTGGGAGGTTGTGACATTGTCCTTGGAGCTCAATGGATGAAGGAATTCCAGTATCTCTTGATTTCAACAAAAGAGCCTTTGGGTTTTTCTACAAGGGCAAAGAAGTAACAATGCTAAGAAGTACTCCTAAACTCAATCACCAAAGGGTACTATAACCATGAGTACAGCCTAGTAGGTCAACTTTACTCCATTTCTACCACTGAACCTAACCATGTCACACCACCATCTCTTACTCCCCTACTACAAGAGTATGAAGATTTATTTGTTCCAAGAACCAACCCAATTACCCCCCAAGAGGGTACAGGATCATCAAATACCACTCAAGGAGATTTCAGAACCTGTGTGCCTCAGACCATACAGGTACCCCTTTGTACAAAAAATGAGATAGAGAAGCTAATGAGAGAAATGCTACATAGTGGCATCATACAAACCACTACTAGCCCATTTGCAGCTCCTGTGTTATTAGTCAAAAAGAAGGATGGTACATGGAGATTTTGTGTGGATTATAGAGGATTGAATGACATCACCATCAAGAATAAGTTTATAATTCCTATAATTGAAGAGCTATTGGATGAATTGAAGAAGGCTATCGTGTTTACTAAACTTGATTTGAGAGCTGGATACCATCAAGTATAGATGGCTTAGCAAGATTCATACAAAACTACATTCAGAACTCATGAAGGGTTGTATGAATTCAAAGTGATGCCCTTTGGATTAACTAATGTCAGTGTTTAATGAACCCGGTATTCAAGGACTACTTAAGAAAGATGGTATTGGTGTTTTTTGATGATATTTTGGTTTACATCTCTAACTTACAAGAGCATTACACTCACTTAGAAGCAGTATTTGCTACAATGAGGCAACACAAACTATATGCTAAGCTAAGTAAATGCTGTTTTGGTATGTATTCTGTGGAGTATTTGGGACATGTCATAAGTTCAGAAGGAGTTCAAACAGAGGCCAACAAACTCAAAGCTATGCAGGAGTGGCCATTACCCAAGAATCTCAAAGAACTTAGATCGTTTCTGGGATTGACTGGCTACTACAGGAGGTTTGTGAGGGGTTATGGAACTTTAGCAAGACCACTTACTGTATTACTAAAAAAGGGGTGTTTCCAATGGAATCCAGAAGCCACCACAGCTTTCAACACTCTCAAGACAGTAATGGTAACTGCTCTTGTGCTTTATTTGCCTGATTTTTCTAAACCCTTTGTGTTAGAAACAGATTTTAGCTATGATGGTATAGGTGGTGTGTTGATTCAAGATCAAAAACCCTTGGATTATTACAGTAAAGCTCTCTCCACCAAGAGTTTGGGGTTGTCTACTTATGAAAAAGAATTACTAGCTTTGGTGCAAGTTGTAGCTAAATGGAGTCCCTATTTGGAAGGTGATAATTTCATAATCAATTATGATCATCACGGTCTTAAATATCTCTTGGAAAAAAATATCACAATTGTGTTGCAGCAAAAGTGGATTTCGAAATTGCTAGGGCTACATTATGAGATCCAGAATAAGAAAGGACAGGATAAAAAAGTAGTTGATGCACTATCTAGGTTGTCAAGAAATTCATCCTCAGATGATCCTCCGTGTGATGCTATCTTTGTTGTCACCCCAAAATGGTTGCAAGAAATCAATAAAACTTATGAAGATAACAGCTGGCTGAGGGCTATAATGGCTACCCTAGCTATCACCCCAGATCCCCAATCTGGTTTTTGTTTACAGGGTGGAGTGTTAAAACAGGGTGGTGTGATTTATGTGGGTGCTGGCAATGATCTCAGGGTCAATATCATCAAGGAGTTGCACAACAAAGGAGTGGGAGGTCACTCAGGAATGCTGGGAACTTACAAGAGGATTAAGCTTATGTTTACATGGTCAGGGATGAAAAAATAGGTCAAAGTCTAGGTCAAAAGTTGTGACACTTGCCAAATAATGAAGGTTGAACACTTACCATATCCTGGACTTATACAACCCTTACATGTTCCAAACAGGCCTTGGGAGCATATCACTATGGATTTTGTGGAGAGGCTGCCTAAATCATAGGGTAAGACTACCATTCTTGTTGTCATTCACAGGTTCTCAAAATATGGCCATTTTATACCATTATCTGACCCTTATACTGCTCAAGAGGTGGCTGAGGTATTCTTTGTGTACATTTGTAAGTGTAGATGAGGTTTCCCAGACAGACAGATCATAACCACGTGGCGGCCATCCAGCACACCTAGCTGTGCTCCATGTACACCGGATAACTACCTACGCTTATCCACGTGGGGCTGCGAGACAGGGCCCTCGCGTACCAACACGGGACTTGTAGGGACTTAGTGGTTTGGAGGATCGAGTAAGGCCCGTTGCGCGAGAGCGACAACCTAGCTCGCGCGCGACCTCTGGTAACTAACTGAGAGGTTTAAGAATCGTGTATCCCATAAATGTGGTCGATCTCATAACGGTCTCCGGAATATGTGGGCAGGTGCGTAACAGTCCCTATATATGCGGTCGAACGTGCCGTTACAGGGGCTATCATTAAGCCGCCATTTATGGTTCATTAACCCCCTTCACAACGGTCACTTCCCGACTATATATAGGATCGTTAGCCCTCTATTACATCTCCTTAGACATTTCAATCTCTTGCTAGTCTACTATCTCCCTTTCAAGAGCAGTTGCTGATAACTCTCTTTTATGAGTTATTAATATACTTTCTTAGTACTTATATTAGGCTTATTTCACATGATTTATATGTTATATGTGCACTAATATGTGAATTTGACGATTTATAAGCCTAGGAGTGAAAAGTTGTGTTTCTAGCTTATTTGAGCATGTTTTCTCTCATATTTGCGATGATAATTGCACACGTTGTTTAGTTTTGTGTATCTCGGGTAAAATAGGTGCAATGGAGCTTATGAGAGGCTTGGATATGCTTGGTATGGAGCTAGATGAAGAGGAGAAAAGAAGACGCAAAAACGAAGCAAAGTTTGAAAAGTCACACAGGACCAGCCTGCACTCTTTTCGGTGCTCAGGAAAATCTACAAAGAATTTTGGAGCAAGGCCTGCGGAATTAGAAATTATACATTCGTAGCTTTCTAAATATATATGGTAGGCCCGAAGACGAGTCTGTATGATAGAGATACAGCCCGCGCAAGATCAGCAAACAATTATGTCCGAAAATTACAAACTAGATGGGCTGAAGTGCAATTTCGGCTAACTTACATTAAAATTCGTGCCCAGCTGGTTAAAACCGACATAGAAGACCTAGTAGCAGATTATTGACGTACGGGAGCCATTAGGGAGCAGCTAGGAGCTTGGGGATTGCACGGATTCGTCAAAGCTTTGACGATTTCACAGTTTGATTCTTCTCTTACCATCTCTTTATCATTCTATGGAGAATACTTGTGATTTTAGCATTACGATGAGTAGCTAATTTCTTTGCTAGACTCTATGGAGAGCCTAGGGTTATGACTTATACATATTTTCCGGATTTTGTTGATTGATTCATGCGTTTGATCCAATTAATGTTTATTATTCTTCAT
The DNA here is from genome assembly GCA_023055425.1 of Linanthus parryae. Classification (NCBI taxonomy): domain Eukaryota; kingdom Viridiplantae; phylum Streptophyta; class Magnoliopsida; order Ericales; family Polemoniaceae; genus Linanthus; species Linanthus parryae. The sequence goes on along the minus strand of JALGPY010000004.1, from coordinate 116,681,850 downwards.
CTTGTATTGTGAATCCATAAGCTAAGGCTATTGACACGTGTTAGTGATGAATTGAATGACCATGTTAGATGAAGATGATGAACTAGTTGAATTCATAGCTTAATGTTACAAACTAATTGATTAGAAATCGTGATCTAGGATTTATTCTTAGCAACAAAGGAGTCGCGAACCGGAGTTGTTAGTGAACTAGGTGGGTGCTCGACAGAGACTTAACCCGGTTACGAATAAGATCATGTTTTTATTCCCGAACCATTGAGACCGATAGGCGAGATGAATAGGAGTAGTCATGTGTGGGTAGATTCGGTTGAATTAGTTAGGTGAGTGAATTGGTGGACCGACAGGACCCGATGAACGAAGTTGACTAGCCAGCTAGAACGTAACTGTAGATGGAGGTGGACCGACAGGACCCAAAGTAAACTGTTACGTAAAATTACATGAGATCGACAGAAGATTGTAAGTGCTATTACCCGGCATAATCAGTTAGTGTGTAACGTGTTTCAATACGAATTCCAGAACTGTCTAAAGACCCTAGGTGATTCATAGATCTCCTAGTTTTCTCCATAATTTGATTAAATTATTTTAATTGAAAAATACAAAAATATTGTCTCTACATTCATTTTATTTAGTCGCTTGTTTGTGGGCGACGCCTTCTATCATATCAACAATTCCTCCTTTGTTACTTAAGTGCTTTAAAATAATCTTTAGTTAGATAGTCACGACTTATCCCTGTGGGTTCGACAATCCGGAGTCCTAAAAATACTCCACTTTTACTACTTGACCGTGCACTGGCGCATACGCGTAAAATATCGCATCAAGTTTTTGGCGCCGTTGCCGGGGTCAGCGGTTGATTATTTAGTTAAAAATTAATTTAAAGCATTTCTTTATTTTAGTATTTTTTTATTTGATTACCTCACGGGTATCTGTTGAGTTTTGTTTCCTCAGGAACACATGGAGATATGGCTACTATAAGCATGGGAAATAAGGAAGATTGTCACTTTGTGAGCAAATTTAGAGCATGCAACCTTGCGGATGAGCAACTCATAAAGGAGGGCTATGTGGATGGCATTAGAAGCAGGGTAGCCATGGAGCTACAACGTTATGCCTTTAGTCCTAATGACCCAACCCCTCTAGATACCATGATGTGGGTTCTTGGTTGGATGCTTGAGGAAATGATTCCTAATGTGGAAGAATGCCAACAACGAGCTACAAGAATGGGAATGGAGACAACAGATGTTGACACCCAACTTGTTCTCCATTCAAATGTTGAGGATGCTCCAACATTCCCCACGTGCAAAGAGAAGGATGATGAGCCTTTATGTATCCCAGCATGCCCAAATATCGATTCATGGCTTGAGTTGAATATGAAGAAGAAGCGTGATGCGGTTTTTGGTGAGACTGAAACTCTTCTTCAAGGAATTCATATTGTTGAATTTGACTCTCCGCTTGCAAATTTGTTAGATCGTGTCACGGGTGAGCTCAACGAAGTTGAAAAAGATGCAAAAATTGAACTTGTTGATGGTTCGGGTGCTTCAAACGAAGGAGATGAAGGTACTCAAACATTCAAGATATTTTATGAGTTGTCTCTTGAAACTTCAATGAAGATATCACGAATTGAGAAGACAATCAAAGAGGACATAGATCTCTTTTCACGGCATGGGAGACTTGAGATTATTTGTGAAATCGTTATGATGTCGATTTTCATGAATTGGAAGAAGAAGAAGAAGAAAAAGTTTCCGGTAAACTTCCACTTGTGCAACCTAAGTTCATCATTATTAAGATTCGCGCTCCTTGGGATAATTTGTTATGCTTCAATTGAGAAGAGAAGAATTGAGAAAAGATGGTGGAAAAAGAAAAAGTGGCGAGAAAAACTTGTTTTCAAGCAGGGGCTGCTGCTGTGACAGTTTCACTGTTTCAGTCTTTTAGAATGTAGTGACCGGAATCTTTTTTTTATAAATTATATAGTTTTATTCATAGTTATTATCATCATTAAATAGTTAAATTTGATGCCTATGTGTTATATGATGATTTGAATGAATGTTTTGCTTGTATATGAATATGATTTTAGGTAAGATGAATTGAGTAGTTTAAAATTATAAAGTAGCAAGGTTTTAGAGCACGATATGAAGATTTTGGGGTCAAAATTGCAAGAATTACATAACTTTATATGTAGGGGGCCTAGGTGTATTTTAGACATAGTTAGGGGCTGAAAGTGACTTTAACACAAAGGTTTATACCTGGTACATCTGGAAAACGGGATCAGTATTGTTTTTCACGACTTTTCTTCATTCTCCCATCCCCTTTCTCACACACACGATGCTTTGAAGGAGAATACTAAACCCTAGCATTCAAGCTCTCAATCGGAAGTCAAGAAGAGGATTTTGGGTGCGGTGAAGGGGAAGAAAGGGATCTTTACTCCAAGAGGCAGCCACTTCTTAGGGATTGTAATCTTGGAGGTTCTTAATTGAAACCCTTTTCGTGAGGTAGGAGTTCTAGTTTTGATTGTTAATTTACTTGTTATGAAGTATGATGCACTACGTGTGTTCTATGTGATCAATGAACATGTTAATTGATCTTCTTGTGCTCTTATCATATGACTTTATAAATATGAGTTTTTTTTTCATCATATTGGTTGTATATGAATTGGACATCAATATGTGAATTACATGTGATGCGGTAGTACTTGTGGTCATGGATTGATTAAAGTCGTTGTAATATGTCATAAACTTTATTTGCGAGGGAGAGGTTGTTGTTGGTGATACCGGTTGGGTACGGCTGATAATTAAGTTGGGCTTGAACAGCTCCACGGTGAAAGACCGGAAACCTGCGCAGGAGGTAACTCATTCCATCGGGTAGTACCCGTAAAGAGGGCAGAGCCTATGGGGCTATTACGTGATATGGTCACGGCAGAGCCAAGTGTTGGCTAAGTTGAACAGGACGCGTTGTGTGCGGTCGCTGGCAGAGTCATGTGTTGACTAGTACGTACACCACCGGTGGCGATTTGAGTGTCACGGTTTGAGTTAATAAGAAAACGTAAGGTGTTATATATGTGAATTGTGTCTATGCTTGTAGTGTAAATTAGTATGTGTGACTCTTTGATTTCGTGGAATACTTTCGGTGACTCGCATTTCATGACATGTCAAATTAATTATCTCAAACTATTACTTCTACTGGGCGTTGGTTTGCTCACTCCTTCATTTTTCAGGTGCCAGATTGGAGCTGAAAGTCTAGATATGAGCTTCATGCAAGGAGAAGATTTTAGTTGCATTTAGTTAATAAAGTCGTCTACATGATGCACGCTTGAACTTGTTGAGATGTTGCTTTCGATTTGAGATTGTATTTGAGGCTAGAGGCCATTCCATGTTTTAGATAGATTGGATTTGATGTTGAACTCGAATAGGATTTGGAGATATCTATTTGTCACTTTGCTCATCCTGAATTTTACGGAAAGCAGTGCACGTTTTCAATAAGTGTAGCTCGGATTGTTATTTTGTAAAACTGTTTTGGATGGGTATTCTACACTTATATACCAACCTTGTGTTCAAATTTCATAATATTTCACCGTACGGTTAAGAGTTATTAATTTTTAAAGTTTGTGTTGCTGTCTTGGGTAGTTTTCACCGGTCAGCCCCACGTTTGTGTCAATAAGTCAAACATCCCTTTCTATTTTTCAAAACTGTTTTAATGGGGTATTATAAACTTGTATATAAATGTTGTGTCAAAATTTCATAACATTTCGACTTACCGTTTAGGAGATATCGGATTACGAAGTTGTAGTCATAGTTCTGAATTTTGTAGCGACCAGCCACACGGTTTGGCCTATATCTCCGACACCTCTTGACTTTTGTAAAAACTGTTTTAGTGGGTTGTAATACACCCTTATAGGATCCTCCCTATCAAATTTCATAATGTTTTAATGAACGGTTTGAGAGAAATCAATTTTTGAATCCAGACTACCATTTATGTCCAGTTTCAGTGTGTTGTTCGTAACTTTACTCACGTGCTGGGGTTATGGAAAACCGGGGCGTGACAACATGGTATCAGAGCACTAGGTACGAATACCTAGGGGCAGTGGGTGATGTATTATGTGAATATTCGGTGCATACATGAGTTTATGTGATACGTGCTGACGTGTGTGATGAGTTGTGTGCCTTGTTGATATGCATGGTTGTGATGTATTCTAGGCGCGTTCACTTGTTTTATTTGTGTTCAACTTGTTTCATTTCATCATTAATATGCCAATGAGTTCTTGAATTGATTTTGGATAATTGCACGACTAATTATTGTTTAAGCTTTCATATAGAGTGATGGCCCCGAAAAAGAGTAGAAGTACTAAGACTAAGAAAAAGACTACAGTTGCAGCTTCAACTACTGAGGCTCAAGATGTTGGTGATACTGGGGTGGGGAATACGACTCAAGCTAGAAATACTAGTGCACCGCAAGTGCAGGCTATTCCACAGGAATTCCTTAGCTAGGTTGTCAACACATTGCGAGAGATGACTAGTGCGATCGGGAAAGGAACTCCAGCCCAAACCCAAACTGGAGATGATCATAATTCAGCTCCTATAGCCTTGAGGGAGTTTCTACGTATGAAGACACCTGAGTTTCATGGTGAACCAGACCCGCTAGCTGCAGAGGAGTGGTTGGAGCAGGTTAGCCGCAATTCAGATACTCTGAGCATCAAGGATGAGGCTATGAAAGTGGACTTTGCAGTGAATCAGTTGAAGGGAGATGCATATCACTGGTGGAAGCGTGTGAGCTCCACAATCACTAAGACTTTTAAGGCTTTCTCCAAGATTTTCTTGGGCAAGTATTTTCCAGAAACGGCTAAGGATGCTCTCCGAGAACAGTTTATTGCTTTGATTCAGGGTGGAGCTACGACAGTGGCACAATATGAGGTCAAGTTTACCTCCCTAGGGCGTCATGCTAATGAGATGATTGCGACTGAGGAGTTGAGGTGCAAGAAATTTGAGCGCGGTTTGAGGCCTGCTATCAGGGAGAGAGTGGCAGCTTTGCGGATTCGTAACTATTCTGAGCTTGTGGAGGCAGCAACAACTGTGGAGGAAACTTTGCAGGATACCAAGAGGATTAGAGAGCTTAAGCCACATCATGGAGGTGTTAGTACCCAACCTGAGAGTCGTTTCTCGAAACGTCCTAAGACCTCTGACACGACATCGTACCCTCAGGGGCAGCAGCGATCATCTGGATCTGTTCCTCTTGCTCCATCATATGGTACTGGACAGACGTATCAGAGAAATGATTTGTGCCACCACTGCAACCAGCCGGGACATCGTCGTTTTGAGTGCCCTCAGAGAGCACTATTGGGAGGGCGTTCCCAAGGATTTCAGCAAGGATATTCACAGGACTCGACAAAGAATGGGGAGCCTCGGACATGCTATCAGTGTGGGCAGGTCGGGCACATTAGTCGTTATTGTACCCAGGGTCAAGGAACACAGAGGGTGACTCGAGCACATCAGTCTCATTCTACACAGTCAGTACCATCACGATCAGAGTATGGAGCACCACAACAGTCGTTTGGGAATCAGGGTCAGAGAACTCTCCAAGGGTCTAACTCAGCATTATCTAATCAGCAAGCTAGAACTCAAGGAGGTGGTCAGAAAGGACAGGGAGCACAAGGCCGTGTTTACTCAGTCACAGGTTCAGTTCCACCGGGAATGCAGGCACCAGTTGAGGAGTCGACAGATCCATCGGTAATTCAAGGTACATTGTTAGTGTTCCATTCTTGGGCATCCGTTCTTATTGATACTGGAGCATCACATTCATTTATATCATTGTCGTTTGCATCATCCTTGGGCCTAGAGATGGACTTGTTAGAGACCCCATTGACTATAAACACCCCGGTCAGCGATGAAGTCACTTTGAATAGGGTTTGCAGGTCATGTGAGCTTGGAGTTGCTGATTATTGCATATTGTTTGACTTAATTGTCTTAGACATGACTACTTTTGATGTTATCCTTGGGATGGATTGGTTGACTGCCTATCGTGCCAACATTGATTGTCATAAGAGGAGAGTGTCTGTTACTACGACTGAAGGAGTTCGTTTCAATTTTCTTGGTGACCGCAATGATTGTGCGACACCATCTAAATTGGACTCATGGGCTCGGGGAAACCTAAATTTTCTTTTCTCCATAAGTAAGGATGACGAGGGTATTGCTGCATATGAAGAGTTTCCATCAGTCGTGTGTGATTTTCGAGATGTCTTTCCAGATGATTTACATGAATTGCCACCACGTCGTGAAGTGGAATTTTCTATTGATCTTGTTCCTGGTACCGCACCTATTTCAATGAGCCCATACCGATTTGCTCCTGCTGAGTTGCGTGAGCTGAAAGTGCAACTTCAAGAATTGCTGGATAAAAAGTTTATTCGTCCTAGTACGTCACCTTGGGGAGCTCCAGCCTTGTTTGTGAAGAATAAAGATGGGTCGCTCCGCATGTGTATTGACTATAGGAAGCTCAACAGAGTGACTATTAAGAACAAGTACCCCTTACCGAGGATTGACGACTTGTTTGATCAACTAAAGGGTTCGATGTGCTTTTCCAAAATCGATTTGCGATCAGGTTATCATCAGTTGCGAGTTAAGGAAGAAGATATTCCTAAGACGGCTTTTCGTACTAGATACGGGCATTATGAGTTCCTTGTTTTGCCCTTTGGGTTAACAAATGCGCCAGCTGCTTTTATGGATTTGATGAACCGTATCTTTCGGCCTTACCTCGATCAATTTGTTGTGGTATTTGTAGATGATATTCTCATTTATTCGCCATCTAAGGAAGCACATGAAGAACATTTGAGAACTGCCTTGCAGCTCTTACGAGATCACCACTTGTATGCAAAATATGAGAAGTGTGAGTTCTGGCTATCCGAGGTAAAATTTATTGGCCATGTCGTATCAAGTGGGGGTGTTTCTGTTGACCCTTCAAAGGTAGATGCAGTTATGAATTGGAAGCCACCGAAAAATGTTTTTGAGATCCGCAGCTTTCTCGGTCTTGCAGGCTATTATCGTAGATTTGTGGAGGATTTCTCAAAACTTGCGTCACCACTGACACGATTGACACGCAAGGGGGTAAAATTTGTCTGGGATGGTAAATGTAATTTGGCCTTTCAGGAGTTAAAGAAGAGGTTGACATCTGCTCCAATCCTGGTGATACCCGAAAGGGGTATAGGTTATACAGTATATTGTGATGCTTAACACGACGGCTTAGGTTGTGTTTTGATGCAACTGGGTAAGGTTGTTGCTTATGCTTCGCGTCAATTAAAGACGCATGAGCGAAACTACCCTACTCATGATTTGGAACTTGCAGCAGTTATCTTTGCTTTGAAGATTTGGAGGCATTACTTATATGGTGAGAAGTTTGATGTGTTTTCTGACCACAAGAGCTTAAAATATTTGTTCTCGCAGAAAGATCTCAACCAGACACGATGGATGGAGTACATGGAGAACTATGACTTTGACTTGCAGTACCACCCGGGCAAGGCTAATGTGGTGGCAGATGCACTAAGTAGAAAATCATTGCATAGCATAGTGGGAAAGGCAGTTAATGAGTGCAAAATGCTTGAAGATGTCAGTGAGTTCGACTTGCATCTCAATGAAGTAGCTGAGGGATCTGCATTGTTCTCCATAGTGGCGCAACCCTCAATTGTAACACGGGCAATTGAAGCGCAACAACATGATGAAGAAGTGGAGTCAATTCGTAGACGTATTTTAGATGGGGAAGAAGTAACAGGTTTAACGGTTAAACCGGATCAGAGTGTGCGGTATATGGGTAAGCTAGTTGTTCCCGAGTTGTTTCGAGAAGAAGTACTTCGTGAATTCCATCACTCTCGGCTTGCAGTACACCCAGGAGGTACCAAAATGTATCACGATTTACGTCGCCAGTTTTGGTGGAAGGGTATGAAGAAAGATGTGGCCAATTTTGTTGCAAGATGCTTGACTTGCCAACAGGTGAAGGCTGAACACCAGAGACCTGCAGGACTACTCCAGCCATTACCTGTTTCAGAATGGAAATGGGAACATGTGACTATGGATTTTGTGTCGGGACTTCCAAGGTCACCAAAGAAGCATGATGCTATATGGGTCCTCGTTGACCGTTTAACAAAATCTGCACATTTTCTTCCAATGCATATGACTGATTCGGTTGAGACACTTAGTAAGCTTTATGTTATGGAGATCGTCAAACTGCATGGTGCGCCAGTTTCTATTGTTTCGGACAGAGATCCTCGTTTTACATCTCATTTTTGGCAAAGTCTCCAGAAATCTGTAGGAACTCATTTACATCTGAGCACAGGTTATCACCCTCAGACGGATGGACAATCCGAGCGTACGATCCAGACCTTAGAGGATATGCTAAGGGCTTGTGTGCTTGATTTTGGGGGCTCTTGGGAAGATCACTTGCCATTAGTTGAGTTTGCATACAACAATAGTTACCAATCTAGCATTGGGATGGCACCTTTTGAAGCATTGTATGGGAGACCATGTCGTTCGCCAGTTTGTTGGACTGAGGTTGGTGACTCCTCCATTATAGGGCCTGACTTGGTTCGGGAAACTACAGAGAAAATTTCGATGATAAGACAACGCTTAATCACCGCGAAGAGTCGTCAAAAGAGCTATGCAGATAGGAGGAGACGGCCATTGATGTTTGAGAGTGGGGAACATGTATTTCTGAAAGTTAGTCCGAAAAGGGGCTTAATGAGATTTAGCCGCAGTGGGAAATTAGCACCCAGGTTCATTGGTCCTTTTGAGATATTGGAACGAGTTGGAGAGGTGGCTTATCGTCTTGCCTTGCCACCTCAGTTGTCAGGAGTCCATAACGTGTTCCATGTTTCTATGTTGCGCAAGTATGAACCTGATTCTTCACATATTCTTGATTGGGCTGATTTGAGCATAGAGGAGGATGTCACTTATGAGGAGAGGCCAATCAAAATACTAGATTCTCGAGAACAAGTCTTACGAGGAAAAACTATTCCCCTAGTCAAAGTGTTATGGCAGCATCACGACACCGAGGAGGCCACATGGGAACGCGATGATGAAGTGCGCCACAAATATCCAGAGTTATTTAATGGATAAGGTATGTGCCGAATTTCGAGGACGAAATTCCTCTAAGGAGGGTAAGTTGTAGTGACCGGAATCTTTTTTTTATAAATTATATAGTTTTATTCATAGTTATTATCATCATTAAATAGTTAAATTTGATGCCTATGTGTTATATGATGATTTGAATGAATGTTTTGCTTGTATATGAATATGATTTTAGGGAAGATGAATTGAGTAGTTTAAAATTATAAAGTAGCAAGGTTTTAGAGCACGATATGAAGATTTTGGGGTCAAAACTGCAAGAATTACATAACTTTATATGTAGGGGGGCCCTAGGTGTATTTTAGACATGGTTAGGGGGCTGAAAGTGACTTTAACACAAAGTTTTATACCTGGTACATCTGGAAAACGGGATCAGTATTGTTTTTCACGACTTTTCTTCATTCTCCCATCCCCTTTCTCACACACACGATGCTTTGAAGGAGAATACTAAACCCTAGCATTCAAGCTCTCAATCGGAAGTCAAGAAGAGGATTTTGGGTGCGGTGAAGGGGAAGAAACGGATCTTTACTCCAAGAGGCAGCCACTTCTTAGGGATTGTAATCTTGGAGGTTCTTAATTGAAACCCTTTTCGTGAGGTAGGAGTTTTAGTTTTGATTGTTAATTTACTTGTTATGAAGTATGATGCACTACGTGTGTTCTATGTGATCAATGAACATGTTAATTGATCTTCTTGTGCTCTTATCATATGACTTTATAAATCTGAGTTTTTTTTTTCATTATATTGGTTGTATATGAATTGGACATCAATATGTGAATTACATGTGATGCGGTAGTACTTGTGGTCATGGATTGATTAAAGTCGCTGTAATATGTCATAAACTTTATTTGCGAGGGAGAGGTTGTTGTTGGTGATACCGGTTGGGTACGGCTGATAATTAAGTTGGGCTTGAACAGCTCCACGGTGAAAGACCGGAAACCTGCGCAGGAGGTAACTCATTCCATCGGGTAGTACCCGTAAAGAGGGCAGAGCCTATGGGGCTATTACGTGATATGGTCACGGCAGAGCCAAGTGTTGGCTAAGTTGAACAGGACGCGTTGTGTGCGGTCGCTGGCAGAGTCATGTGTTGACTAGTACGTACACCACCGGTGGCGATTTGAGTGTCACGGTTTGAGTTAATAAGAAAACGTAAGGTGTTATATATGTGAATTGTGTCTACGCTTGTAGTGTAAATTAGTATGTGTGACTCTTTGATTTCGTGGAATACTTTCGGTGACTCGCATTTCATGACATGTCAAATTAATTATCTCAAACTATTACTTCTACTGGGCGTTGGTTTGCTCACTCCTTCATTTTTCAGGTGCTAGATTGGAGCTGAAAGTCTAGATATGAGCTCCATGCAAGGAGAAGATTTTAGTTGCATTTAGTTAATAAAGTCGTCTACATGATGCACGCTTGAACTTGTTGAGATGTTGCTTTCGATTTGAGATTGTATTTGAGGCTAGAGGCTATTCCATGTTTTAGATAGATTGAATTTGATGTTGAACTCGAATAGGATTTGGAGACATCTATTTGTCACTTTGCTCATCCTGAATTTTACGGACAGCAGTGCACGTTTTCCTCAATAAGTGTAGCTCGGATTGTTATATTGTAAAACTGTTTTATATGGGTATTCTACACTTATATACCAACCTTGTGTTCAAATTTCATAATATTTCACCGTACGGTTTAAGAGTTATTAATTTTTAAAGTTTGTGTTGCTGTCTTGGGTAGTTTTCACCGGTCAGCCCAACGTTTGTGTCAATAAGTCAAACACCCCTTTCTATTTTTCAGAACTGTTTTAATGGGGTATTATAAACTTGTATATAAATGTTGTGTCAAAATTTCATAACATTTCGACTTACCGTTTAGGAGATATCGAATTACGAAGTTGTAGTCATAGTTCTGAATTTTGTAGCGACCAGCCACACGGTTTGGCCTATATCTCCCACACCTCTTGACTTTTGTAAAAACTGTTTTAGTGGGTTGTAATAAACCCTTATAGGATCCTCCCTATCAAATTTCACAATGTTTTAATGAACGGTTTGAGAGAAATCAATTTTTGAATCCAGACTACCATTTCTGTCCAGTTTCAGTGTGTTGTTCGTAACTTTACTCACGTGCTGGGGTTATGGAAAACCGGGGCGTGACATAGAATGTCTCTCAAAATGCCACGCTTACGGGTGTTATGTGAAACCCAGGCTGTTTCATCTTTGGGGGAGGCGAATTCAGATATCAAAGAACTTCAGAAAATTACACCTGAATACCCCCACTGTTGCAACATGAAGTTGCAACATCAGGAACCCGTTGCAACTTCTCCATCGTAATTACTCTGTCAGTTCTCAGCAATATCCGACCAAAATACCCATAAACTTGGTGGTATTTCCAAATCCTACCCCATCTTCTCCCCCATCGTCTCCTTCTCTATCAATCCCAGAAGCTCGACCCAACCGCCATCACCATAGAATCCTTCTTCTCCGTCATCGCCATAGTCACCAACCTGCAAGCAAATACAGAAACCAACAGAAAATGTCGTGGATTCGGACTAGAAACATAACACCGCAGCCCTCTCAGCCCGCAATAGGCAAAACCCAGAACTCTGGCCAGAAACAGCAGCCATCGCTGCAACCCCACCGCCGGTAATCCCTGAACCATTGTCCTCCACCGCCGTTCAACCATCGAACCTCAACCCACGGACCTCCCATTCATGTCCATTAATACCGACCTACCGTAAACCCACACAGCCCTGATTCAATCGAACAGAGAACCCACGAAGTCCTCTGTCCGAACCCAGATCAAACTCATCGCCTAACCAACCCCCGAACCACCTCCATCATCACCGAATACTAGCCCAACCGCCATCCTCTTTCTCTCCTTCGGCGATTGAATCAGAACCAAACCTCCCCTCTCTTATATCGAATTACAGACCACCAAAAACAAAGATGAAAAAAGGTGCTTTATTCGCATACCAAGTCCCAGCAGGTGGTGGTGTTTTCGAAAAATAAAGTTGTGTTGGTGGGCTGTGTAGTGTTGTTGGCAGTGTAAAGCTTGAAGAATAAATTCTGTTTGAAAAATGAGAAATCGATACAAAAGTGAGAAGACTGCTGGAGATTGAACATGCTATGATACAACATTGTAGTCGTGTTAATTCTCAAGGTTAGAAAATTGAGTCATCCAGGGAGGCCTATGATGGATCATAATTTGATAATGTGTTGATGATACGATGTGATTATGTTCGAAGAAGATGAGAAATTGAAAGAAGACATCAACCCCGGTGTGCTACCGCGCACTCGAGCGTTACGGGAGCTCACACCACGAGTTTGGGGATTCTTCGTTCTTTCTTGTTGGAGCAACGATTGAGTCGACCCCGGCGTGTTAGTACACACTCGACCGCAAGGGAGCTTGCATTGTTCCAGACAATGTTTGCTTGGAGATTGTTCTTGCTATCTTAGTCAGCATCGATCGAATTTCGTCCCCGACCTTGTGTCGGTTGTGAGTATTTCTTTTCTCTCTCTTTACTTACCGTTTAGGCACATCGTACTTGCTCTAGGATTTTATTTTGACAATTTGGTCATGGTGTTGAGTCGCCGATGGGATTAGCTGGTAGAATCTTAGGGAATACTTGAGTACTTGCTTAATTTCGGTACACACAACTTGTCACGTGGACGTAGCTTGAATTATCTCCAAATTTATCGTAGCTACCTTCTTGTGCCGTGACTTTGACTTCGAGTAGAATCACTACTCCTTGCATTTGAATGCCGAGTCTTCTTGCTTGATCTCTAAATTCGTTGAGGACAACGAAGCGCTCAAGTGTGGGGGGATTTTTAGCTATTTTCTAGCCATGTTTGTGTCTTGCATCGCCAGTTACATTTAGACTAGAATATCGTATAGTGAGTCAGTGTCGTATTTGTAGTATGTGTCGTGTTTTAATATAGTGTCGTATTGTGTAAGATTTGTGTAGTTATGCATATAGTTTGCACTTTTAAATTGTTGAGTCACCCTACCCAATTTATGTGGTTAGTTGAGTTGGCCAAAAGCATGTAGAGTCTAGGAAAATATGAGAAAAAATCAAAAAAATTGAAAAAGAGAAAAACCATAAAAATTGAAAAACTTGAGAAAAAGGGCAACTTACGACCTAGAAACCGAAGAGAATCCAGTGAAAGAGCTCATGAGAGTAGGAAGCACCGTAGTAGGGATACTTTAATTCTATTATCTTCTGCGCAAGTCTCACGAAAGGATGTCCCGGGTATTTGGGAATAGTGAAAGTAGATTACGGGCATACTTTTGGCTTCTCTAGTGTGCTAGGAGGATTGAGTCTCTAGGTGGTTGAATAATCTGTTTCCCGTGGAAACTTGTGGACTCTTGGAATCTAGGGTGGACCTTTGTGTAGAGTCGGTTCCATGTTGTACGAGTCTTCGGCCTAAGCGAAGCCGGGGAGCGTACACCACCATCCCTTAAGGTGGTTCCAAGAGAAAATCCTAAAAATTCCACACTCTTAAGCTCTAATGCACGGTTGTAAAAATAAACGAGGAATGAAAATAAAATGAAAAATTTTAAAAAAAAAGTTTTGTGCTTCAAGGAGAAACAACCTAATGTGCTTCCGTTTGCGCGGAAAATTTGGATTCAATACAATGTAGAGCTTAAGAGGGAAACTAAAGTCAAGCCGTATTACACAGGAGTTGTGTCTCCCGTAAACGGGATAATTTACATTTCAAAAGCAATAACGGCTAAGAGGGTCTGAAAACCTCAAATGACTTGGCGAAGAAAGACCATTTAGTGACTTGAAATGCCTAGACCCTCCGAGTCAAAAGACGTGTCGTATCTTGGTTTGGTTTGGTGGATGTTGGGGGACGCCTTAGTGAGTTTGCGCATAGGATCATCATATATCATTTCTTGCTACGGGTCGTGAAATTTCAAAGTGAGCTTGTGAGGATTTGATGATTTCGGTTTATGATAGAGAGGTTGCCCAATCTCGAAAAAAGAAGAAAAATATGTGTTGTTTAATTTTTTGCATCGTGCATAATCGAGTTGCATTATAGTTAGCTCATGTAGTTGCATAGTCATGAGTCGTGTTGATTCGTTTGCGTCTTGAGTTGGCTAGTAAATGGTGGTTTTACTCGGGACGAGCAAAAGGTAAGTGTGGGGTATTTGATAACTCTCTTTTAGGAGTTATTAATATACTTTATTAGTACTTGTATTAGGCTTATTTCACATGATTTATATGTTATATGTGCACTAATATGTGAATTTGACGATTTATAAGCCTGGGAGTGAAAAGTTGTGTTTCTAGCTTATTTGAGCATGTTTTCTCTCATATTTGCGATGATAATTGCACGGGTTGTTTAGTTTTGTGTATCTCAGGTAAAATAGGAGCAATGGATCTTATGAGAGGCTTGGATATGCTTGGTATGGAGCTAGATGAAGAGGAGAAAGGAAGACGCAAAAACGAAACAAAGTTGGAAAAGTCACACAGGACCAGCCTGCACTCTTTTCAGTGATCAGGAAAATCTACAAAGAACTTTGGAGCAAGGCCTGCGGAATTGTAAAGTATACATCCGTAGCTTTCCAACGATATATGGTAGGTCCGAAGACGAGTCCGTATGAGGGAGATACAGCCCGCGCAAGATCAGCAAACAATTTTGTCCGAAAATTACAAACTAGAGGTGCTGAAGTGCAATTTCGGCTAACTTACATTAAAACTCGTGCCCAGCTGGTTAAAACCGACAGAGAAGACCTAGTAGCAGATTATTGATGTACGGGATCCATTAGGGAGCAGCTAGGAGCTTGGGGATTGCACGGATTCGTCAAAGCTTTGGCGATTTCACCGTTTGATTCTTCTCTTACCCTCTCTTTATCATTCTATGGAGAATACTTGTGATTTTAGCATAACGATGAGTAGCTAATTTCTTTTCTAGGCTCTATGAGGAGCCTAGGGTTATGACTTAGACTTATTTTCCAGATTTTGTTGATTGATTCATGCATTTGATCCAATTAATGTTTATTATTCTTCATCTTGTATTGCGAATCTGTAAGCTAAGGCTATTGACACGTGTTAGTGATGAATGGAGCGACCATGTTAGATGAAGATGATGAACTAGTTGAATTCATAGCTTAATGTTACAAACTAATTGATTAGAAATCATGATCTAGGCTTAATTCTTAGCAACAAGGGAGTCGCGAACCGGAGTTGTTAGTGAACTAGGTGGGTGCTCGACAGAGACTTAACCCGGTTACGAATAAGATCATGTTTTTATTCCCGAACCATTGAGACCGATAGGCGAGATGAATAGGAGTAGTCATGTGTGGGTAGATTCGGTTGAACTAGTTAGGTGAGTGAATCGGTGGACCGACAGGACCCGATGAACAATGTTGACTAGCCAGCTAGAACGTAACTATATATGGCGGTGGACCGACAGGACCCAAAGTAAACGGTTACGTAAAATTACATGAGATCGACAGAAGATCGTAAGTGTTATTACCCGGCATAATTAGTTAGTGTGTAACGTCTTTCAATACGAATTCCAAAACTGTCTAAAGTCCCTAGGTGATTCATAGATCGCTTAGTTTTCTCCATAATTTGATTAAATTCTTTTAATTAAAAAATACAAAAATATTGTATCTACATTCATTTTATTTATTCGCTTGTTTGTGCGCGACGCCTTCTATCATATCAAACCATTCCTCCTTTGTTACTTAAGTGCTTTAAAATAATCTTTAGTTAGATAGTCACGACTTATCCTTGTGGGTTCGACAATCCGGAGTCCTAAAAATACTCCACTTTTACTACTTGACCGTGCACTTGCGCATACGCGTAAAATATCGGGCTAGTTGCATTTGCTTACTCTCTCCCTACTCACATCCTGCACTTCTCTGTGTTCTGTTCTAATCCCCTATTTGAGGTGTACACTTGGATCTCTCTTGAGGATTTCCTTGTACACAGTAAGCGACATGGTATTCCCCTCTCTATTGTGAGTGACAGAGATGCCATTTTCCTTTGCCAATTCTGGAACACTTTATTCAAGACTATGGGAACACAGCTGAAGTACACTAAAGCATACCATCCTCAAGCTGGTGGGAAAAGTGAGAGATTGAATCAGTGTTTAGAGGGGTATTTGAGTTGCCTTACTGGTGATAGGCCCCATAGATGGGTGAATGGTTGGCATTAGCTGAATGGTGGTACAATTCCAACTACCACACTTCTCTGCAACTCACACCATTCCAGGCTCTTTATGGTTACCCTCCTCCTCATTTTTACTTTCATCAGCTTGACAAGATTGGCAATGTGGAAGTGGACACCTTCCTTCATGATAGAAGCAAGTTGTCGCACCTTTTGAAGGAAAATCTGGTAAAAGCTCAGGAGAGAATGACATTGTATGCCAATAAAACAGAACTAAGAGGGAATTTGTGGTGGGTGACAAGGTTTTTCTCAAGCTCCAACCTTACAGACAAAGCTCTTACTAGCTCAAGCATAACTACAAACTCTCAACCATATTTTATGGACCTTCTGAAGTATTGCAAAAAATTGGTAAGGTTGCCTACAAACTTAAACTCCCAGATCACTCTAAAGTGCACCCTATCTTCCATGTGTCTCTTCTTAAGAAGGTGATTGGCAATGTCCCTGTTTCACAGACATTGCCAGCTACCGGGCCAGAGGGTCAATTTTTGGTTGCTCTGGTAGCAATTTTGGATAGGCAGCTGTGAAACAGGGGAATACTCTACTGTGAAGGTGTTAGTGCAATGGGCTAATTTTTCACCTTCAGAAGCTACTTGGGAGGATTTCTGCAAGCTGAAGCAGCAGTTTCCCACTTTTAATGCATGAGGTCGCGCATTTTTCTAAGGGGGAGGGACTTGTCATGATCCTCTGTGTTTCCAGTTTCCGGCCGGTGGGTTTACCAAATAACCACGGTCGATTACCAAATATATGAATATTTGGTAATCCGGCGATGAACGTTATATGGCGGGGTGTTAAGTACAACGCCGTTGTTTCACTTAAGCCATCCACGCCATCTCAGCCACATCAGCAGCCTTCCTCGCCTCTGAATTAGTAAGTTCATGAACTAGTGATGCTATTGATATATTGCATAATGTCTGGGTTACTTCCAAGGAGATGACTAATTTAGTAATGAAATTCATGAACCTTCACTGATATTGTGGCATATTCATGAATCTTTATTGAAGATGCCCTATTGTAAGAGGCAATTGTAAAGTAAAGAAATTTAAATACGTTTTACTAATAGTCATACCTTTATACTCTTATTTTTTCGGAGCAAATCTTCAATTAATCTTTTTTTTGAACTTTAATTTAGATTTATATATGTATTTTTAAGAAGTTAGATTACTGTTTAATTGCAATTACGGCCCCCTATAGATACTTTTTTTTAACGTTTTCAATTAGGTTATTGCTTTAGTGCATTGGTGTTTCTATTTGTGCGTTTCATGTTCCTTGGTTTAGTTATTCATTGAATTGACTGCATTAATGCATATTCATCAGAAATTAAAATTTGCATTGAAAAATCAAAAGTTTTAGTACTATTTTTCAGGCCCAATTTTCAATACATAGGAAGGTGAAAGATCAAGTAAAAAGTGCAAATTTCATACATTACATGTCATTACAACTTGAGTTGGCAAATTTTTATTGGCTTACTACTGCCACATGTATGCCACTTGGAATTGTAGCATGACACATGTCTTTTCAAGGATTTTTCTCAAATCATATGTGGCATAAGGAGAATGATCCTCCCATTTGCTTTGCTTATATATATATATAGATTAGCATATCTTCGAACAACTATTAAAGAAAATAGATATGTAAATGAAATTATTTCTCTAATAATAGTGACTTGATTCAATTAAAACTTCTCACATTGTAAATTTACATACTTTTTACTAATGATGTGTTAGATATTCATATAATTTACAAAAGTAAAGTTATTAACTTAAGGAAAAATAATTAAAATTTTATAAAAAGACAATTACCTGCAATTCTGTATAACAATCTTCATTCTAAACAAATAATATGTTGATCAAACTTACAGGATGAACACTACCCGCTTGCCATTCAACATTTCGATCATTAGTTTACCAATGCATAGCGCCACATTAACAATTAAATTATTTTAATAACGTTCTTCTTACTGAATAATAATGAATCATTTTTATAAATAAAAAATAAAAGAAAGATTAAATTCTACACTAAAAAAAATAGTTGCATCTAATAAAAAAAGAACCAATATACATGTCCAAGAATATTAGCTTCTTACAATATTTAAATTTTTAGAATATCGGTTAATTGTGTATGTATACATGTATCTTGACTCAAATACAGCTTATTATTCATAAGTATCTTTTAAAACCAGACAATTTAAGTTTAGGCTTAATTACTTAATGCATACCCCCAATGTACTGAAACTATCACTTTGCAGTATCCACTTTCAAAACTAGCTGATAATGTACCCCATTTGCAATATATCGGACACTTTGAAACTGGAAAATAATTCCGTCCACAACTTAACGGAGTAAGCCGTTAGTTGACCTTCGTGACCTTTTGTTAGAGGGTAAAATTATCAATCTCCTTTTGTTAGATGGAAATTTTCCCAGTTTCAAAGTGTCTGATTTATTGCAAATGGGGAACATTATCAGCAAGTTTTGATAGGGTGCCCCATTATGCATTAAGTAATTAAGCCTTAAGTTTATAACAGAAATGTTAAAGAATTTGTAAAATTATGACCATGTTGTCTAATAAGAACTGTAGAATTGAAGTATCTTTTTACCGTCAAAATGTATATACGTTGTAGCCTTGCCAATGTTCTGCTAAATATTGACTACTAAAAGAAGCACAAAGAGAAGAAGTAAAAGTAAAAATAATGTAGAAGTAATGTGATGTCGAATTCTCTTTAGATAGTTAGTCCTTTGGTTTGTACAATTTAAAATGGAGGTTTCAAAATATCAATACGATTTGAATAAAAAATAATTCCAATTAAGTTTACTTCTTTGTTCCACTAATTTTGTAATTTCGCTTCCTTCCGTATATTTTCGACATAATCAGTTTTTCGGACTCTGTTTTTTCATTTTATCTCAATACAATGAACTTTTAAGTACTTCATGTGCATTTTTCTCAAAACAAATAAAAATGCTTCTTCTATATCAAAAAAAATGCTTCTTTACACTAGGATTGACATAATATAATTCTCTGTACAAGGTACATGATAACATCCTTTTAGAAGTAACGATACTTACAAATTTTAATTCTTAAGAGAAACAAAACATAGCTTTTAACTTCTTGAAATATTTAGGACTTTATTTCTTTAATATCATATACATGGATATAAAATTTACTGCAGCATACTTATATTATTGGAGTATGATTACAATTATAAAATAAGAATCTCTTTGACCTCTTTTACCCGCATTTGTGCTTTAGGCTGTTGGCAAGTTACATAGTATGCTAGAAAAATTGCCCAAAACGGCGGTTTCAAATTGGGTCCGCCGTTTTTGAAATATTTTAACGGCGGTTTTCAAAAAAACGCCATAAATAACGGCGGTTTTCTTAAAAATGTCGTTTAAATGATACAGTATACGGCGGTTCGCAAAAAGCGCCGTTTATAAATTTGGAAAGGGCGCTTTTTAGGTTGACGCCGTTATTATTAAAGGCGCTTTTCTTGTTTTACGTCGTTAACATTAACGGCGGTAGTTAATAGCGCCATAACTTCTGACACTCTTTCCAGATTAAATCTGGACCGTTCAATTGCAAACCCTACCTTATAAAAGAACCCAACCCTTCCCTTTTCATTTCACATTTGTACTGCGGCGTCTCCCTTCCTCTCAGCGACCTCCATTTCCCTCCCTGTCTTTCTTCACCATGGTGGCTGGTATCATAGGTAACTCCTCCCAACTCTTTCATCCTCCTTCCTCTCCCCATCCGATCAGATTCTCTCTCTCCCCCTCCGGCTGAATCTGCTCGATCTCCGCCCGCTCGAATCTCTCGATCTGCAAGTGAGGTTTCTTAGATCCCATCTTTCTCCGTCTCCTCCATCCCTCTCTTCGTTTCCCGATCTATGTCTCTGTCTCCTCTTTTTCTTCTCTTTGTTCCTTTTCCCGATTTGTTTTGCAATCCCCTCTTTCCTCTCATTTGTTTTCCCGATCTGTTTTCCATCCTTTCTTTTCTCTCTTTCTTCGTTTTCATGATATGTTCTCCATCCCTTCTTTTCTCTCTTTCTTTATTTTTCCGATATGTGTCTATCAAAAGCTGTATTTCTGGGTTTTTAAGATGATGCTTGAAGATGGGGTTGAAGAACAGTGGGTTGAAAATTTTTAATGTTTTGAAGAAAAAAATTGAATAATGAAAAGATCTGAAAAATAAATAAAAAAATAACCCTTAAAATTGCAGTATATCAGAGAAAGAAAAACACCTGGAAAAAAAAGACGGAGAAACATATAAAACAGAATTCATAATTAATTTTAAAATAAATATGCTAAAATCAAGAAAAGGCGGTTTCACAGCAACCCACCGTTTAGGTTTATGGCGGTTAAAAACAAACGACGTTAACTGTTACGACGCTTTCTGTCACACGCTGTTAAATGAAACGGCGGTTCAAACCGCCCTAAGCATACATACGACACTTAGCTTAACGGCCCATGTTGAACCGCCGTAAAAACCGCCGTAAGGCCTGGAAAGGGCGGTTTTAAGTCTTTTAACGGCGGTTTGCAAGCGCCGTTTTGGGCAAGTTTTCTAGTAGTATAGTTAGTTTATATTTAAAGCATTTTCTTGTGGATGGACAAATAAAAAGATTTTATGTTTTTTTGTTGCTATGTAAAAAAAAGGTAATTTTATGCATATTTTGATAAACAGTCCGCGCCATGGCGCGGGGTATAGACTAGTATCTTATAATTGCAAGTAGGCTAATCATTAAGTTTCTAAAAATAAAGGAGATTTAGCTATAAGCATCTCATTCCACATAAATATTAGACTCCTGGCCTATCCAAAGGCCTCCCAGTATTTTTGGGTCATTTGAGAAATAAGTTTACTCGTGGAAAAGATTCAAATGTGTTTTCATGAATTACTTATCATGAAATCGGTAAAGTTGAGCAGAATAAAAATGAGTTTAATATACCATTAAGTCACTCAGAGTCTACAATCTACACATTCCAACAACAACTTACTGTCCAAGGGGAACAGAAAAAACTTGAAATTTATCGATGCTCACTAAATTCCAAGTTTTTTCTGGTGAGATAAATCATGATTAGCTTGCTTGCAATTATCGAGATTTCAAATGAAAGTATTTGTTGGTCGATCCGGTGACTGCTTTTCTTTAATATTTCCTTGCGGGTATGTTGTGTAGAAATATAAAACCGAGGGGATTATTCTCTTAACCTAGATTTCTATGGGGATGTGATAGTAATAGACCCGCGGGATATCCGGCAAAAAGAATCATCTAAGTTCTTCCTAATTCATGCTCCTAATACTTGATCTCGCTGCTGTCATATTCTCTTATGTGCTTCATTGGGCTATCACTAACATTTAGACTTCCTGGTTTAGCTTCCTTGTGTTAAGATTTGGGTGCAATGGTGGTGTGTGAATTGTGGTGTAGTAGAGTAATGTTGTTTTTTAAGAAGAAGAAGATATTGCTAATTATGGCTTGTGTTTTACATGTGTTTGCTCTCTATCAGCAATTTGGAGAAGTATGACTAACTTTACTCAAAGGCTTATTTATTATGGTATCTTTCTTCTGGAGGGAATTAAGTAGCCATTATACCAATTTGACTCAAAGAAAAACTCGTCTACAACTATTTTCCGCATGAAGTCACATTTTCTCTTGTAATCTTGATTTGGTTACAGGGGTCCCTCCCTTGAGCAAACTAAGGCATAGTTTATCCGTTTGGGGTTT
Organism: Linanthus parryae; assembly: GCA_023055425.1. NCBI lineage: Eukaryota > Viridiplantae > Streptophyta > Magnoliopsida > Ericales > Polemoniaceae > Linanthus > Linanthus parryae. The sequence goes on along the minus strand of JALGPY010000004.1, from coordinate 116,659,879 downwards.
CCACATTTTATGCGAGTATGCATTTAGTACGTCGAATATTCAGAACCAAAAAAATCGATCCACAAAACAATTTGTTAAAAGTATGTCAAGATTATTACCATAATGGTTAAATAGTCTTTCACAAAGATATCTTTGTAGGATTCATCAATAGAAAAAATTCTTAAATCAGCACTACTATAGTTGGTAGCACTAAGATCCGGCAACAAGTAAATAGGAAAAGTAACATGAATAACTTGAGTAGAAGTATTGTAGGCAGACAACTGTTCTAGGGGATTTTATATGAATAATCCCTTATGTGACAATATTCTATGGCAGAATGGTAGTTATTACAACATATTTAATTGGACTTTAGTTTTCCTAGGGTTTGAGTTATACCCGTTTGAACAACCTCTTTGGCCACCAAATATCTCATTGCCGCCCCTATTGATCCAAAGTCGGCCATTAGAGTTGTCAGATCTCCTACATAGACCATAACCTCCAAATTAGGAGCATTAAACCTAAGTCGACCCCGAAAACAACGCCTACCTCGACCAAAATCACGATTTGGGTTAAGGTGATCGGCTTGCGATTCACAAAAGTAGTAAAAGCAGAACACCCAGAAACATAAGAAGATGGGACTCATTTAACTGTTACCGGTTCTTTAATACTATTTGCAAATCTTCAATGCTTATATATTTACACACACACACATATTTTATATATAGTGCAAATAAAGGATCGAAACACATTATACTCAGCAGACATACAATTTAAAGTATCTAAAAGCATATCATCATCATCATTGTAAACCATACCCACAACAGGTTTTTCTCTTAAGATTTTTTTGCCTTGCATGTAAAGATCTATCAAATCTACTTGCTTCTGGACAATTTCTAACTTAGTTTTTAGTTGAAGAACATTCGATCTAGTGAGAGATGCATACCTGCCCTCAAGGCAAACAAAATTGAGCGAGCACGGTCTTATGATTCACATGCTTTAACGCTTGTGCAGTTAGAGTTGCGTTTATCATTGTCTAGATGGCTGATCTTGAGAAGCCCACTCTTGGTGAGCCGGATTTGGTTCTACAGTATGGCAGCCATCGACATCTGGAAGAAATCAGCCGGAAGAGCGGTGGTTCCATAGATGAAACGAAACGGATACCGGATTTTTAGAATTGAAGAGAGACAATCTTCAAGAGCACAAAGATGGGGTTATCAAACTTTTTTTTGAGAAAAGCTTTGCATGGGGTTATCAAACTTGTGCTGCACAAGATTGTTTATATTCAAAAACAGATAGATGGATTTGATTTCAGTCATGTTTTGTGCGAGTCACGTGCCGTTAGTTTCTTTCTTTTTGCAAGTCAAGTTTTGTGCAAGCCAAATGTAACATTTGTGAGTAATCCGAGACTTTCATTTGATTCATGACATTTACCAATTAACAAATTCCTACCATTAACGAGCCTTTAGCTATTTTGAACAAGAGAATGTGGGGTGAAAACGCTCTCTAGAAGAACATGTGATCCAAAACTATACCACCCTCTTTCAGCAGTTACAATCAGTTTCTCCGAGAAAAAAATTTTCCTTTATTTTCGCCATTTTTCTTCAGACAAGTAGTTATCTACTTCGTTGGGAGATAACTGAATCGTTATCTCTTTTTTCAAACCGTTTTTAGCAGTTTCCGTCGGTTTTTGACGGTTATCTGCTGGTTCTTTCAAAAAAAATCTTTGTTTTGCGTCTTTGCTTTCTTATCTGCATACCACCAATCCATCCACTCCTTACTGAAAATCATCCACACCTTACTGAAAATCAACATCTATGGCGTCAACTTCGAAGTCAAATCAGTTTGATTTTCTTGTCGGTAAGTCTCCAACGGAAATCAATGAAACGATGTTCCATCTCCAACTTACTGATAAAGAAAAGAAAGGATGCTTGGTCCAAAAAGAGTCTCTCAATGAGGGACAAAACATATGCCGCCGCAGTGTGTTTGGTAAGATCATAACCTCTCGAAACATCAATATCAGCAATTTGAAGAATGTGATGTCCAGAGCTTGGAAAGATCCGGAAGACTTTGAGGTCAAAACCTTAGGAGCAAATCTATTCCAGTTTGTTTTTGAAAATGAGAAACAAGTGGAAAGTGTTATGGATTCCCAACCTTGGTTTTACAAAGGAGATTTGATTGCAATGGAAAAGTGGTTTCCATGGCGCAAAATGCTAGAAGGACGATATAATAGGGCTCCAATATGGATTCAAATTTGGTATCTCTCACCAGAATGCCAAACAAGATCAGTTGCAGAGGATATTGGAAAATCCATTGGAATTGTGCAAGAAATTGTCATTCCTACTTCTGGAATTTTGCGGGTCGTTGTATACGTATGAAGGTGCTTATTAACGTGAGCGAACCACTAAGTCGTGCAGCCCTAGCAAAGATATCGACTGAACGCGAAGAATGGGTGTTTATCCGCTACAGAAACTTCCCAACCTCTGCCATCATTGTGGTCGACTTGGCCATGAGATCAAGGAATGTTCGCTAGCCTTTGGTATGGGAATTCCACTACAAGATATACCTCTACGATATGGAAATTGGATGACGGCAACGGCGATGCTTAACTTTGTTTTGGGATACAATAATGATATGTCATCGGCCTTCGGACCTTCGACTTTATCCCCTCAAGAACGTAAACAAAAATTCAACATTGACAATGTTCAAAGGAATGACTATTCAGGAGGGAGTCATGAAGAAAGCGATAGTGAACCAGATCCACAATCTGACGAGGGTCAGTTTTTATTACGACAGAGAGAGAAAATCTCTCACCGTGAACTCATGGCTGAAATGGAGGACGCAGACATAGGGCAGGATGAAGCCATTCCGGATGAGGAGTTAAGGAAACACAAAGATCACAATCAACAAAGGTATTTCAACGTGGCACCCTTCGCGGAACGGTTCATTAGAGGAGGTAATTTAGGTGAGGCACTAGATACTGCAATGATGATTACTGAAGGTGCTGCTAATGAAGACAGTCTCTTGGGAGACAAAAGATCCTCGGATGATATATCCAACTCTGACGATGTTGCAGGGGGTATCAACAAAAGGCTCAAACCGGGAAATCGAGACCCTTCTCTTTCCCCAAATTCGGCAGAGGTTGGTGAGAACCAACCCTGCCGATCCACATGAGGATCCTTAGTTGGAACGTTAGAGGACTAGGGAGTTCCTCAACGTTCCAAAGCCTTAACTCCCTCATTAAGGATAAGCGTCCTGATTTATCTTTTATTATGGAGACAAAGATGCTTATTCCTCAGGCTGATTCTGTTAGAAGCAAGTTGGGTTTTGATTTTGGTTGTAACATCCCGCGTACTGGACTTAGCGGGGGTTTATCCCTATGGTGGAATAAAAATGTAGATGTGCAGATTTTGGGAAAGAACAGATTCCACATCCACTGTTTTGTTCGACCACCCGAAATCGGTGCTACTTCATTTTATTTGACTGGTTTTTATGGAGATCCAGCAACAAATTATAGACATTTGTCTTGGGAACTACTCAGGAGACTCAAACCAGAGCCGAATATGCCATGGATTGTCTTTGGAGATTTCAACGAGATCTTGTCAAATTCAGAAAAGAAGGGTTGGAATGATCGCAGTTTTACCCAAATTCATAATTTTGCGGAAACGTTGAACGACTGTGGTTTGTTCGATCTGGGTTATAAAGGCGAGTTTTTTACCTGGTGGAATGGCAGAATGGAACCCCAATCGGTAAAGGAACGTCTTGATAGAGCCACAGCCAATGCAGAATGGGAAACTTGCTTCACATCCAGAGAAGTTGACGTAATTCCATATACAGGTTCTGATCACTATCCGCTAATTATCACGGCTGGAAATTATCAGAAGATCACTGCTAGTAATGCAAGACGCTTTCACTTCTCTGCTGACTGGACGCGTTCCGACGAATGCCACGATGTTATCCAACTGGTATGGCCTTCTCCTACGTCTCAATCTAATTATTTACATTCTTTTCCTAAATTACAAAGACAACTACTTCTCTTAAAAATTGGGGTAGAAGAAATTACATGGCCACTAAAAATGAACGAAATTACTTGCTCCAACGTCTATCCTATTTAAACAAACAGCATGTCTCCCGTAGTATCCTGGAAGAAAAAAAAGAAGTTTCTATTAGACTTCAAAAACTCTTTGCAAATGAAGAATTATCTTGGAAACAAAAATCTCGTGTGAATTGGTTAAGAGAGGGAGATAAGAACACTAAATTTTTTCATAAAACAGCTTCGGATAGGAAAAGAAAAAACAATATTTCTTCAATTCATGATGAACACGGCAATAAATTTTCAGAAATTGAAGACATCAAAAATTGTTTTCTTACTTATTATAAACAGTTGTTTTCAGCCTCAACTGATCTCTTTCTTCAAGCTATTAACTGCATCTCTCCATGTATTACTACTGATATGTTTCATGCTCTAAACGCTCCTTTTACTATTGATGAAATTCTTGAAGCTGTTAATTCTATTGGTGCTCTTAAAGCACCCGGACCGGATGGTTTACCTGCTTTGTTCTACCACACTTACTGGTCTATTGTGGGGCAAGATGTCATTAATATGTGTCTAGATTTTCTCAATAATGGAGGTGATATTTCTGTTATAAACCAAACATGCATTGCTCTTATTCCGAAACTCAAATCTCCTAAAACTGTTTTGGACTTTAGACCAATTAGCCTTTTCATATAAAATTATTTCTAAAGTCTTAGCAAATCGTTTAAAAATTCACCTTCCTCTTATCATTGATCCTGCCCAATCTGCTTTTATTAAAGACCGTCATATTTCTGATAATTCGATTATTGCTATAGAAACCATCCATACCATCCAAAATCAAAAGAATAAGACTGGTTCTTTCTCTGTTAAATTAGACATGGCTAAAGCCTACGATAGAGTAGAATGGACCTATCTTCACCAAATTCTTATACGTATGGGCTTCCCTGATAATTTCATCAACCGTATCATGGCATGTGTTACTACTGTCTCTTTTAACATTTTAATTAATGGCCAACAAACTGATTTTTTCCGTCCTTCTAGAGGTATTCGCCAAGGAGATCCTATAAGTCCCTATCTTTTCCTCCTTTGTACCGAAGGCTTATCTGGCCTAATTAAAAATGCTATTCATAATAATATTTTCAAAGGTGTTAAACCAGGCATGCATTCCCCCAATATCACACATCTTTTATTTGCGGATGACAGTATTTTCTTTGAAAAATGTACTATTGATAATGCTATTTCTTTAAATTCCATTCTTTAAGTATTGTCAATCTTCTGGTCAACTTATTAACAAAAATAAATCAGCCATTGTTTTTGGCCCTAAGGTGCCTTACCACATCCGCAATTCAATAACACAAATTTTTCAAATTCCAAGTGCTTCTTCTCACGAAAATTATTTGGGTTTACCTACTTATATTGGGAAAAATAAAACTAAACCCTTTCAGAATTTGAAAACAAAAATTTGGAACAAAGTTAGTGGTTGGAAGGAAAAATTTTTATCTCCTGGGGGAAAAGAAATCCTTATTAAAGCTGTTATGCAAGCTATGCCTACCTACATTATGTCTATTTTTCTACTTCCTATGACTTTTTGTGATGAACTGCAAAAACTATTTGCTAAATTCTGGTGGAGTCACGACTTGGAAAAAAATAAAATCATTTGGAAAAACTGGGAGAACATGTGCTGTCCAAAAATGATAGGAGGTCTAGGATTTAGACACTTGTATTCTTTTAATTTAGCCTTATTAGGCAAACAAGCTTGGAAACTCCTTTGTAACCCTGATTCTCTTCTTTGTCAAGTTCTTCGAGGAAAATACTTCTACAATTCCAGTATTATTTCAGCAGATTCCAATTCGAGATCTTCTTTCGTTTGGAAAAGTATTGTCACTGCCAAAAATATTGTTTTCCAAGGTATTCGTCATGGTATTGGCAATGGTCAAAACACTTTTATTTACCATAACAGATGGATACCTCTTGGTTTAGGTAGAAAACCTGTAGGATCTCCATCTCTTCCTCCTGATTCAAAAGTTTCCTCTTTAATAAATGAAAATTTTAACTGGAAAATAGATCTTATTCGAAAAAAAATTCTGAAGATGAAGCTGAGGCCATTATTCATATTCCTCTGTCTTCTCCTAGCAACACTGATAATTTGATTTGGACCCAAACTGACATAGGCATTTACACTGTCAAATCTTCCTATCACATGACTATTTCAAATTTTACTACTCTCTCAAATACAAATCAGGCAACCACTTCTACTTCGAACAAAGATTTGTTTTGGAAAGCCATTTGGAATTTAAACATTCCTAGCAAAATCAAAATCTTTATTTGGCGAATCTTCCATCACTGTATTGCAACAAAGGATAATTTGAGTAAGAAGGGAGTTTCTTTACCTATTATTTGTTCTTTCTGCAAAAGAGCTCCTGAATCTGAAAGTCACATTTTTTTGGATTGTCCTTGGACCAGAAAACTTTTTTCGCATGAGCTCATAAATATTCCACCTTAGATCTCTGTGATTCCCTTCCACCTTCGTTTGAAACATTTGTTTGCAAGTATTGATTCACATAATCAACACATTTTGTGCTACCTGCTTTGGAACATCTGGTTAGAACGCAATAATAGAAACTTCAGATATGAAACAAAATCGTATGAAGATATAGTAGTTCATATTATTGCTGAATTTAATGAATTTCAAGATATCACTTATCTTGGTCAGAGATCGATTTTTGCAGGAAATAATAACAATATAAGGGATGCTCCAGCTTCTCAAGAAGGGATCTCGGCTGCATCTATCACAGAGGACAGAAACAGGAGAACAAGATGGAAACCACCGGAAACTGGATCGTTTAAATTAAACGTTGATGCGGCTATCTCATCTGAACAATCCAGATCTGGAGGTGGAGGAGTAATCAGAAACTCAAGAGGCGATTTCATCTTAGCTATGAACTTTCCCATTCCATTCACAACAAACCCTCTGATTGCAGAGGCTTTCGCAATGAAGACAGCAATCTCACATGCAATAGAAAGAGGATTCATGAATCTAGAAGTGGAGACAGACAATCAACTACTGGCGATGCAGTTGCAGAGAAAGAATGAGAAGAGGAACCCAACAGAGAAGGGTCGGCTCATTTCTTCAATCCTCTCGAAGCTTCACTACTGTATTAAAGCTAGGGTTTTATGGTGTAGTCGGGCTCAAAACAATTTAGCCCACTTTCTAGCACGTTTGGGCCTTCTTTCAGATGTAACCTCTTATTGGGCCATAAAATGCCCCAACAGCTTGTACTCTTTATGGGCCGCAGACTTAGCCCAATAGTAAATAAAGTGCAGGCTTTGATCTCAAAAAAAAAAAAAAAAAAAAAAAAAAAAAAAAAACATATAGATGAAATTAGGGTTTGGATTAGCCATAGCGGCGAGATCATAACCGTTTTTTTTTTACAAATTGCAACTTAGGTCCTTCTACTAATGCAAAAAATGCAAAACATTTGTAATGATAAGTGTAATTTGCAGTCTTGACTCTGGTCTCTGGTCTCTGTCTTGTCTTTCATTGTCGTCCTTCTAGGTTTGTATGTGATCTTCAATAGGTTGTCATGGTTGTTGTTGTTGCTTCTGGTGGTGTAACTGCTGCTGGTCTTCGAGCCCAACACGTTCTGGAAACTTCTTTGTGCATTGAAGAACCAGGAGAGAAACCCAGATAGATTCAAACTACAAGTAATTATAGAACTAATGTTATTAAGCCAAAGTAGACCATGTAATAACTGATTAAATACAAATGACAACGAATTTAACGGCGTACTATTCTATCTCAAGAAATTGTTTCGAGGTTGTTTCTAAGAACTCCTTAGTTAATTTCACCCTTCAACTTAGAATGAGTTACTACGTTGTGTCTGTAAAGAGTATGCGGTAAAAGGTTTAAGTTGGACTCGCAAGAAGGATTCACAAAAACCCCCTATTTCCTTTGCAGTGTCTGTAAAGAGTATGCGGTAAAGGTTTAAGTTGGACTCGCAAGAAGGATTCACAAAAAACCCAATTCCCTTTGTAGAGTAGTTTCATTAAAACTATAGATGAAGGTTGGGGAATCATCAAGGGTAAGAAAACAAAAAGAAAATCTGCACATAACTAAGAAAGAAGAACTACGAAGAAAGAACTACAGACTGTCACTGATAGCCTTTACTAAGAAAACAGAGGAACAAAAGCAATGAACTTTCTTTAGCCTAAGCATAACATATGTTTTAGTTGCATTAAACATACTGACATGGTACAAGAGTATGATCACAAGTTCATTTATATGATATCTTGCCTCAAGGGAGTGAATGCAAAAGATTTATGTTGTTTGAAATATTTGAAGATATAAAGTGCTAAAAGGTAACAAGATCAACGAGTTTCTAAATCTCATAGAATCATTTACCTCCATATACATCATCGTCGCACAAGTATCTCACCATCAAACGAGTGTTGTCACCAGCCTCGTAATGGCAAAACATCTCTACGTGCATGCTCCGTGCTATCCATATCCATAGATAAAAGGAAAATTAAGTCTTGCACTCAATTAATCGAATATAGAGGCATCAGGTAAACTCTGCCATGTGAATCATAAATTCAAAGTAGAAGACATTAGCAGTCAATAAAAAGTTATAAATTCAAGATGGAGTAGATCAGTATATATCTTTGAGAATAGCCTATGTATGAATATTACCCTTGGTCATCTCTCTATAATAATTTCTCTTTGGCATCTCTCTATAATAACTTCTCTTTGTGGTACACATTCAACAGTATTTAATAATCTTTGTATTGAGAACAATGAAAGCACTTTCCTACGACAAAATCTAGATGCATATATAGAATCCGCAAATTAAGAACTTAATTTACAAATCATTGTATATGGCCATAAAGGAGCAAGATCTTTACTAGTTTACCTTTATTTTAGGCGGACTCCGGCCATGAAAGCAGCTGTTGAGACATGATAAAGGACTCCAACCTCAGGAAGTGGAGCGAAAGCTAGAGATAGAAAAAAAAAATAGAACACCACATTCATTATATGCACAAAACCAATGTTCTCAAACGTGACCTGAAACCACATAACTTAATTCTAAACGCTGATAACATCCCCGTAATAGATGATTTTGACATAGCAAGAACGCGAAGAGATAATGGCACATACTTCACTGCTGCGGTTAAGTGATAGTTTCCTTGTGTCCGTCTAAACGTGTTGGAAGGTGGGTTCATTAAAGGCGGGAGATTCTTGCAAAGATTACGGGAAAGAGGGTGATATCTACAGTGACAGTGTGATTAACTGATTAACCAGAAACTAAACAGCATAGGCATTGAAATGTGGGCTCTATTCTATTTATATTCAATCAATACAAGTATCTACGTCAATCAAATATTAAGAGAAGGTTTACATTCTTGGGAAATCGCAATTATATCTTGACTATGATAGCGAAGAAGTGAAGTTTTCTGGTTGTATCACTAACCTCGTTCCTAGAAATAGTTTTATGAACGAAATGAATGAGAAAAAATCACTAATCATGTTCGATATACATGAAAACTGAAGAAGAAAGGTTAGTGACAAAGAAACAGCCCTAACCTTGTTCCTATAAATAGTTTCTCGTTCTGTATATAGGAAAAACATCACTAGTTATGTAGTTTAACCCCCAATTTGCTTTGCCCCTAACTTCTGATTTAGGAGAGAAGCTCAAATTGTATAAAGAGTAAGTCAATAGAACGGTAAAACTCCCATGAAAGGCTACTTTCCAAAATTACCTTGATGTACCCATTTGGCATGTCTTGGATTATGTAACCAGCTGGAAGCCTCCGACAATTCACCAATATATGGGAATCCGATCCATCTCCAATACCGTACATAAAATACATTAATTTTCAATGGACGACATTCGAGATGGCTCGGATTCACTGATATTGCTGAATTGATGGAGGCTGCCATCTGGCTGCATAATGCAAGATATGCCAAATGGGTATACGAAGGCAATCTTAGAAGGTAAACTGTCATGGGGGTTTCAACACTTTTTTGACTTATACTTTCAACAATTCTTCCTAAATCAAAAGTTACGAGCGAAAGATGATTATTGGGTCAAGCTATATAACTTTGAGTTCTTTTATTTTCTTTCTTCATCAGTTTTAATGTCTGCTGAACATGATTAATGATGCTTTCGTAATTATTCCTTTCTTAAACTATTTCTACATACAAGGCTAGTGATAGAACCAGAACATTGCTCCGGGACTACTCCAACTAAACATATAATTGGATTTTCCTAAGAATCATAACCTTTTGTTTTAGCATTACAATGAGCAGGATATATACAAATCAGAGAGAGAGAGGGAGAGAGAAATTAGGAAGAGATTATGAACAAGTCAATCGTGGAAAAAGATTACCATTACAAGAGATATGAGAGAGATCATGTTCAAAATAAAGGAGACAAATTAGGAACAGATTTTTTACACGTAATTATCAACAAGTAAATTCAAAACAAAACAAAACAAACTATCCTATAAATTAGGGAGAAAGAGAAGTTATGAAATAGAGAGAGAGAGAGAGGGACGTTAGAGCAACTCTAACAGAAGGAGCAAACCACCATTTGGACCAAAAAAATGCTCCACATCAGGGAAAACACAGCTCCAGCAGCAGAAGGAGCATCTGCTGGAGCAAAACCAAAGACAATGAAATGGAGGACAAAACCTGGGACTTACTGTTCATAGGAGCAAAACATAAAAAAAACTGATTTTTAATCAAAAAATTGATTCCACCCTCAATTTCAAACATAAAAAACATGAAAATTGTGTTAGAATATATGTATTGGAATATGACCGTTGGAAAATAGCCGATGGAAATAGTTATAAACAACCAAATATTTTTTTTTTAAAAAAAAATTAGTATTTTAAGTAAATGATTAAAATATTACATTAATTACATACAATTTGTTTAAATAAACATTACTTAGTTACTTAAGACTAATTAATATAGAAATATAATTAATTAACAATAATAACAAAAAGTAATAAAATACAATAATTTGGTCCAAGGACAATATTTGCTCCTCACTGTTGGAGCTCAAGCAACAAAGTGGAGGAGCAAACTTTGCTCCAGGACCAAATTTGGTCCAAGGACAAATTTTTATCCTTCATCTCTTGGAGTTGCTCTTAGGAAGAGATTGAGAAGATCATGGGTGAGAGAGAGAGAGAGTTTTGGGTGAGTAAATCATGCTTGAAGATATTCAGAGAGAGAGAGAGAGAATGTTTCGGGAGAGGAGTGGACGAGGTGAGAGAAACGTATGGGATTTGAAGTATGCATGGAGGGAGTTGGAGTGAGGGAGAGAGATAAATACAACAATGGAGATAATTGGAGAAAAACATAGCACAACAGAGGTAACAAAAAAACATTTGATATTTTACCCATTCATGAGTTCGGGTAAGTTCGGGTACCCGTGGGGCACTGCATACCCGACCGGGTTTTAGTCAACCCGCACCCGAACCCACCCGAACCCGTTTTTATACATGCCCGAAATAAACCCGAACGGGTACGGATGCGGGTGTAACCCGAAACCTCTACCCGAACTGCCATCCCTAGCCAAAATCTTAAAAGCCCGCAGGTTAAGGCCCGGTCGACTCTCTTTTAAAACTTCAACCATTTAGGTTATGTCAACTTGTCTTTTAGGTTGTCCTTTATCATGTTTGAAAGGAGAATTTTTTTAGTGCTCCAAAAGGGCACCACGCAGTGCTCTACAACAAATGAATATGTGCCAACCACTAACAGTTTGCATAAGTGGTGCACTGTTCTTAGAATTAGAGCACGACGTGGTGCTCTTTTGGAGCACTGAAATATTGCTCGTTTTAAAGGGCTTAGTTTTTCTTTCCTTATTCCAACATCACGTCATGCGGGGGACAAATTGAAGGCGACATGCATAACATTGACTTAGGTCTAGTTTGGGAACGCTTTAACGATGCAAGAAGCTACTGTGTGAGAATCGTTGCGGAAAAGCTACTTACACGTTTAGATAAAATGTTGTCTGGTAAATATTACGTGAAAGTTACGGTAAATATTGATGTAGTAATTTTGTGCTTGATAAAATCAATTGTGGACCTGCTGTGAGAGAATAAAATAACAAATATACATAATATGTATCAAATCCTAAAGATCAATATTGAATGTTTAAAAATTGTAAGATCTTAATCGGTTGTAGATAAAATAAATAAAAACATATTCTAGAAAAGCATCTCTCCTCTAGCTTCCTGAAAGTTACTGCGGGACAGCAGCAAGTGTTGGAAAAGCTAAAAACAATATTATTACCATACTTGCCAAAATTTACTTCTGTTGTCGGAAAGCAGTTGAGCTGAGAGCAGAAGCATTACCAAACTGCCTCTTAAACCTATCTTGGCAATCAACTTTTTGTGTATGGTTGTCCAATTTTCATAGCTAGAAAGTATTTATCAACTATTAGATCCGGGGGCATCTAAGATTGATGATGCTAAGTTGTCGGACTCAACGATGATGGCTCTAAGATACCATGAGTTGGCAATTAGCGCAAGAGAATGAGTTGATGGTGAAATTTTCCTTGTTGGGGGTATTTCCTTGTGCGCTTGGTATTCTGGTTATAACTTTGGATACAGGAGTTAACCACAACGAGCAAGCCTTTGTCTCCACCTCAAATTCCGATGTTCCACTACACTACAGGAAGTTCAATTTTGCTATTTTTGGAAACTACATCTTTTGTCATTTAGAAAGTTGTTTTAAACACAGTTTGATAAGACATGTTGAGTGTCTGTAGATAGTCCAAAATACAATCCTACTCCGCAGCCATGTGGACTTATCAAAAGTACATACCTGGCTACCATATTGTGTTTCACGCACATCAGATCACGCCATGTCAACATATGATGACCACGAGACAGGATCCCTCCGCAGATTGCAGCTCTCACGGGAACCGAGGGATCAAATAGTTTGGAGGCTGGAATAAAGCTTGTCGCATGTGGTTGTTGTCTCATTTGCGACCTGTGTGTGTCTTGGACAAGACATGTGAACCCTCATATAGATGCAGGACCGACATTGATGTTAAAGTTCTTCGGAGATATCTATCGTGATATCTTCCACGACCACTTGATTGGGGTAGTGATTAGCTCCATCAAGCCAATTAATACCCCCCCCCACCACCACCACCACCACCACCACCACCACCATAATTGTTAATGTCGGCTCTATATATAAAGAGTGCTCACCCTCTTCATAAACATTCGGATTATTCATCATTCAAAACCCTAGCAAGCTGTCTCTTCTCTCTGTGACACACACTCCTTATTTTCATTCCCCACCATCACTCATATGGGTTCTTACATTTAGATCATTGATATTGTACTAGATTTTCCACAAGAACACATTGTCATAATCCCTATCATCAAACCCTAGTTACATTTGGTGAACCAGACATGACACTTCAATGCTCATGAAGTGATCTGATCATGTCTCGAATTGATAAAGTGAGATTCGGAACAAGTCTCCCAGCAACCGGGAAACTCCCTCAACCCTTCCCATTAACTAGGCTAACAACCCTCAACTTGGGAATGAGTAGCAATTAGTTGTTGTAAATTGTGCAATCGTGGTTGTACAAGCATTGGCAGCCACCATGCAAACCCAAATGGTGTGAACCATCAACAATACGGCGGCCACAAACACACGAAGAAATGAGGCACTTTCTAGGGTAATTTTAAGAGTTCAGAGTTCCCTAAACTTGTTAAATTGTCCACCTCCACTACCTGTTGGGTAGCATAAGAATGTCCTTGGTAATTCCCAAACTTCACCAACCACAATCAGGAGGAATTCATTCTCTGCGATTCACGAACCTAGAGTAACTTTGAGCCACACTACAGAAAACCAAAACCATGCGCTCTCTGACCCTTTGCCAAACCCTCGGTCACTCGCAGGAGATGTAATAAGGGATGCACCGGTTGCAGCACCCACACATTCTATGACTGCAATAGAGAAATGGTTGTACAACTTCATTTCCAGCCAAGGCACTAGCAGCAGCAGCATCATGCCCAGAGCATAGTGCATTCCTCCAATCCCAATGGAGATCTCTAAAATGTCTAACCTTGCCGGTTACAAAGCTCCAAAATGGGACAAGTTTGATGAGGTAAATGGAGATGCCCATGAAAACGTTATGTGGTTCATTTACCTACTAGGATCTTATGACGCACACAAGAACTTGAGGATGTGAGAATTCTCCCATTCCCAAGTAAATGTTGCTTATAAATGGTACCGGCTCCTTGAGCCTAACTCCATTCGCATTTGGGAGGAGATGGTGAAGAAGTTCTACACCAAAATAATTCTAAGTTGAAGATAATATCACAACTAATCATTTCTCCCTAATATGACAACCAATCATAGTCCCAACACCAACCCCCCCCCCCCCCTTTTCTTTAGTTCCACTCCCTCAAACCTGAGTATAATTTTAATAATACTCAGGTTCGACCTGCCCTATCCACACACTCTAGGTTATAAGATGGTTCAACATTAACTGGTTAATTATCAAAAAAAATATCAACATTCGTGTAAGTAAAACACCAATCAATCAACGTGACTTATGACGAGTTTCATGTTGACTTCAAGATGGAAAGTTCTAAAGAGCCAAAGTTTTGAACCAAAATTTTGATATGTAAACATCATTTGCTACTTTAGTACTAAGTCCACCAGGGATTTACCAGACGTAAAATTTATCAGCGAGGCTCAGTATTTCCAAAATTATGTCTAATACTATATTGCTAGAGAAGCAGTAGCTACACATACCCGAGAAATAGTAAGATTGAGTGTATTAAGATAGCCGTTAATGAGTAATAATGTGTGTTTAGAATGACTGTTGCCAACATTATTTGTTTATTTCGACAAGTAACACTGAAAGATAAATGCGATGAAATGACACAATCTAACATTATTAAAATTGTAGAAAGTTACAACATTGGTGAAGCTATAACATTGGTGGATAAAGACAAAAATGTTCGTCTAAAATATTTTATTTCTCATTGAACTTCCGCTACATAAAACATCTTGACACGTCGGTATACTCAAGTAAATGTTACTTAATTGCCAATTGCTTTTAACGTGGAACCCCATCGGTTCTTTACAATAAATTGCTATGCTAAGCTTGAATCCTATAGAAAGACCCGCGGTTCATAAGATGGACCTATCATGTAATCTTGTGATAAAAACAGGCTAGCCTTGTCTCTGCCCACATAAGTTCCTGGTTGAACATGTAGATTCATTCCAGGAGCACCAAGACCATTCACCATATTCTGGCTTACTCCCACTCCACTCTGCACAGTTTTAGTTTCAGCAAGATTTCCTTGCTTCATTACCGGAACTGATGCGCACATGCTAACACCTGTTTAAATATTTCCCAATGGTTGTGACATAGAAGGGTTTGAACTTTGAAGTTCGTTGATTATGAAGTACATAAAAATTTCAGCTAGGGTGGTAGCTCAAAGTGGTAGAGCGGTGGAAGACCATGCATGAGGTCCCGGGTTCACACCCGGTTGACGACAAAACAATTTCTCAAAAAAAAAAAGTACATAAAAAATTTACCGCAAAAGATCCGACAGGACGCAGTGGCTGTGCAATACGAGCTCCTTGAAGATGTTTGCAAGCCTGATACTTGAGAACAAGCTCGGAAATATATGGGATTTGAGAAAATGCGGAACCCGGTTCATGATGGATCCATTTACTTGTGCTTGGCTCCACATTTACAGCAGGTAGGACAACATCACTGTGATTTGTTGTCGTTGCCGATGGTCTTCGAGCCCAAAACGTTACACCCACTTTCTTTGTGCCATCGAGCTACAAGTACACATAGCAACCATGTTACTAAGCCAAAGTAGACCAAGTCATATCATGAAATAAATACAAATGAAAAATATTTAGATGGCATAGTATTTGACCTCAAGAAATCAGTTGGAAAGTATTATTAGAGTTATTTTTAATCTTCAACTATGTACTGGTTACCCTAGTTAGTAAATACTCCGAATTTTTCCGTTTAATACCCGTCCGTACGTATAAATGAAAAATACTTCCGTATTTCGTACTATTGCTGGACCTAATGAAAAATACTCGAATTTTTGAGCAAAAAAGTTTAATACACGTATTTCACGTTTTAACGTACAATACTTCCGAATAAAACTTCTTGAAAACAATATTGCAGTGAATAAATTATCATCCAAAGTAGTGTAACTTTTAGTAATTAGTTATTATTAACTTTTTTTTACTATTTATCTATTTTAAATATTTATTGTTATAAATATTTACAAGTATTATTATAAAACTTTGAAAACATTAAGTTAAAATAACTACAATTAAGTATATGTGTGTATTATTAAGTTTTAAATAATACATGTTTAAGATTAGGGAATCCATAGTAACTTTTTTTTTACAGATTTAGTTTGAATAGTATGATATTATTTTACACGAGTAATTAGTTATGAGTAATAGTGTAAATATCAAAAATGATAAACAACTGAGTACATGCTTTACAAATTATTTATAAATATTTCATAAAAATATTAAAAGATGACAATGTGTGACACAAATAACTCATTATAAATGTCAAAATACTAAAAAAATGCACCCGTATTTTTTTTATTCCGAATGAATAATTAGTATACGAAGTATACACGTACGTATAGAAAACTCGAATTAATCCAATTGCGTATTTTTTAGCCGAATTTTTACTAACAGATTTTTAACCTAAAATCGTATAGTACATGTACGTACCGTATCACGTTTTATTTCCGTACCGTATTTTCTAACTATGCTGGTTACTACTTTCTGTCTGTAAGAAGTACGAAATACGTTACAGTGAGATCCCATGTACGTAGGACTCACCAAATCCTAATTTTTACCTTTAAGAATTATTACAATTAATAGCATCATTACCATAGATAACAAATCAGAAACCCTAGGTTGAGGGTGCTGAAAGGAGCAACCAGTAACTATAGGAAATTATCATGCTGTAGTCGGCCCGTGTGGTATTTGCAAAAAGAGCTTTTCTATATGGAAATTCCTACCGGCCATTTCCCTTCTTAACTAGGGTCGACAACAAAAAATGGAATCCAGGCCATTTCCCTTCTTAGGGTATTAAGATGTTAGAACAACACCAGAAATTCCATGGAGTATAACAACAAATATATTCTATCAAAAAAAATTCAACCACTCGGAGCAGTATATATCCCGACAGCAGCTTATTCATGGTGCTTGAAGTGAGAAGATAAAGCACTTGGTGAGCATGTGGAATTTGGTTAACAAGTTAAATAACAAACCAAGATAACCATATAATACGCATTGGAACATGACAGTAACAAGTTCAAGTTTTAGGAAGAGGAATGAGGAAGAACCTTGATGATTCTTTTTCGGGATATCCTGTGTTCTATTATTATCACATCCCCGTAGACATCTGGCTTGAAGGAATCTTCCCCTCGGTTTTTTATTTCTACACAGCATACCTGCAAGGAAATATTAAAGATTAGCAGCCATGGGATTCAACAATCTACACATTTCAATAACAACTTACCATCCAAGGGGAGCAGAAAAATCTTGAAATGTAATGACCATCGATCATGTCTTCTACAATTTTGCTGCTGCTGGTAGGTGCACTATTAGCTTCTCACATTTAATCCTACACACTCAAGCAGTAGCATATTTAATTAATGTCATGTTTCATGACGGCTGCTAGAGTTGCTTATCAAGATTTTCACCCTTGTTTAGTATCAACTGAAACATCGGTTGAAAAAAATCTCGGAGAAACATTGAGCTTAACTGCAAATCGATATATGTTGGGTATGAGTTGAAATAGTTGATTAGTTATTTGTTTGATTTGACAACATCCAAAGATCATTATTTCATCAGACAATAAACTCACTTATAAATGAAGTGTGATTATTTTTTATTTTTTTGATAAACTGGATAACATAACAAAGAAACAAAGGCAACAGTGAAGTGTGATTATACTAATGTCAGAAAGAACGCTATTTCTTGTGATTTTCGGCTACCTAACGAAATTTCCTGAAAAGACAAATTTCCAAAATCCCAAACAAGCACTTGTTTAAGATGAATTTTTTTCTCTGAGGATTTTTTTTTTTTAAATCATGGAACCTAGATCATCCAATGGTACTTCAGATCTGAAGAAGTAGCTTTGAGGGCTAAATATCATAAAATTTCGTTAAAGTATTCATAAACATCAAGAGTCTCAATATCTCTTGAGTTCAAAGGAGATGGTCATTAAACTTACCGTATTTGCATTTGCGCTGCCGAAGGAGGAGGTTCTTTTTTGCCAGGAGAAAAAGGACGGCCGCCTCTGTGATAGAGAGGACAGGTCTCGGATCGTCCGAGGATGTTGTATCTTGTTTTGTAATAACGAGAAACCCCACCTATGACTATACTCCCGTGTTTAGAAATTATCTGAATCGTCAAATCCATACTAGGTTTAGCGAATGTCAACAAACCATGGTTATGTGCCCAAAACTTAAAGCCCGCAGGCTAAGGCCCGTTAACACTTTGTTAGAACATACCCCAATGGCTCTAAGTTGACCGGGCCTTAACCTCCTGGACTTTATGTTTTGGATGCATACCCATGATTTAGCAATTGCCAAACCTAGTATGATGATTTATTTTTTCTTCTTTTAAGGACGACTCATGTGATATTTATACACACGAGAGTATTGTATAAATAGAGAGAGATCCATCGGTGGGGTTTCTTTTGTTATACAAACACTCATTATTACAAAACAAAATAGAACATCCTCGTACGAGACCTGTCCTCTCTATCACAGAGACGGCTGTCCTTTTTCTCTGGCAAAAAAGAACCTCCTCCTTCGGCAGCGCAAATGCAAATACAGGATCTACTACCTTCTTATAGGTATTATGTTCATCTCCATTAATCTCAAGAGTTATTGAGACTCTTGATGTTAATGAATACTTTAACGAAATCTTCTGATATTTAGCCCTGAAATCTACTTGTTCAGATCTGAACTACAGTTGGATAATCTAGCCTCTAACATTATTTTTTCTTAAAATCCTCAAAGAAAGACGACCGTCTAAAATAAGTGCATTGTCTTTTCACTCAATTTAGTTCGGTAGCATAGAAAATTCTAAGCTGAAAATATTTAGAATTAAGTACTCTCAAAGAAATTGCAGAACACAATGGGATTTCCAGATCGAAAAGTATTAAAAAAAAATAATGACATCTTTCCCGTTGGCCATGAACCTCCTTTAGATTTTTTTTATTTGGTCATTTTTCTATTTGTTTCTTACATTAGCCTAATCACAATTCATTTAAAAGTGAGTTTATTCAAGTAGTTGATGAAAAAGATGTTCAGATTTAATCAACTCAATCAAATAAATAATCTATGGTTTTAACTCATCCAACATATTTTGATTTTCAGTTAATCAAGATGTTTCACCCAAATGATCTTTGATTTCAGTTGATACCAATAGAGGGCTAAATCTTGATAAGCAACTCTTTCAATCATCATCTGACATGATTTTAACGAATTTCTTTTGATTAACTTGATTTAGTAAAGAAAGAAAAACTAAGGAATATCAAAATACGGGGCGTAGGGGGGAGGATACACCCTTTGTAGGAAATTTGTGCTTGTGTATATGGAATCAATGGACTTGGATAATCTCTGAGTCGTGGTATCACTCTCAGATTTGAGTATTTCGGTGGTATACACACGAAATCATCAATAATCGGATAAAACATAGACATCAAGAACGAATATGGATTTCCTCTGTGTTTATTAATTCGACCAAAACTGACAAATAGAGAGAGGGAGACAAGGCGGTTAATCTGGCGGTTACCGCAAGATTTCAGTCCGTTTTTCAACGAAAAAATAAATCGGAGACGTTTTTGTGAAGCAACAAAACGTCTGAAATCCAATTTTTCCACACTGACCGGCCGGGGGAGCTGCCCCCAAACCCCTGCAGTCGTCCGGGAGTTCGTTGTCCAAGACATTAGCATAGTTGTGTGCACGCGTGTACTCCACACCTCCTAACGTGTACAATGTATATGTCAATGCCTACTTTGTTCGTAAGTAAATTCGATTACACAAATGGTCGATGACACTAAAATCACCAACACCCTTTACATCCTCAACCACAACACCCTCCAAAAACTAAGGTGATGGATGAGGAGTGTAACAGCGAAGTGGGAGGAATAAGCCAATACGAGCCAAGAAGGCTGCAAGGCTTGTAAAGATGATCAAGAGTCTCTTCAGAGGTTCCACAAACAGGAAAAAGGTTGGGACGGGACGGAATAATATGGTTAAGGGCTTCATTTGTACGAAATTTATGATGGAAAGCAAACCAGGCAAAGAAAGCCGCTTAGGGGGAGAAGAAGTTCTGAATCCAGCTCGAGTCTTAGCATGAGGAGGCCAATTTTTAATGATCTGCAAGCAAGAAGAGATGGAGAAGTGGCAAGACATTTCAGCAATCCATCTAGGTGAATCAAGTAAGCTAGAGGAAGGCATGAAAGGTGTACTACATAGCATGTTTAGGATGCTTCTTGCAAAATGAAAAGAAACAAGGTACCACATTTCCAAGCTTCCCATACCTTTCTGAAGAGATACTGACATATTTTCGTATTAAAAGGACCTTGGATAAGGCTTCTAACAGATTGATTGTTACACCAAATGTCATTTCAAATTTGGCATCTCCTCTGCCAACTCTTGACAAAATTTGGCATCTCCTCTGCCAACTCTAGACCTTGTCTCTTTGTGAGCCTCCTACAGTACTTCTCTCGTAACTACTACTGAGTATTTTGCAACAAATGCGCTCCATCTTCGTGGTCATTCTCGAGCATTGACTGGAAAGGATAGCTCTATTCAAAACTTTACCTTTCCTAAGACCCAAACCACCAAGACGTTTTGGTTATGTGAAAATGTTCCAAGCCACATGTGTAGCTTATACCCTTGTCTGGTGCCTTTCTACATGAAGTTCTACGTAAGCAGTCAATCTCTTTAAGCACAGCAGCACGTAACTTGTAGGTCCGCATCACATAGATGGGGATGGTAGGAAAGGAAATTTTGACCAAAGTATACCTATAAAGCAATAAATAGCTTGCTGGCATTCCAACCTCCATATCGCTTCTCATATTGTCAAGAAATAACTAGAAATCAACTAAGGATGGCCTTGGGCTAATAATAGGTCAGTCTATGTAAGAACCCCGTTTAGATCTCTTTCTAACTACACATTGATGAGCACAGTTACCAGCTTCATTCACTGGGGTGATGTTGAAGAAAAGGATCTCAGACTTGTTGAGATTTACTTTCTGGCCAGAGAAAAGGCATAACTCTTCAAGAATCTTCGTGATAGTTGCACATTTAGATGTGCTAGCCTTTCTAAGGAGAAGGAGATCATCAAAAAAGAAAAGATGGGTAAGACTTAAGAGTAGGGATTTGCTGAGAAGTTTACAGTAGCTTTTATTCTTTGGAGGACAGTAAAACAGAGGTCCAATCTGAAAGTCATTCCATGCAAAGAATAAAGAGGTAGAGGGGAATGGGATCACCATGTCTCATACCAGTTAGAGCCAAGAAGGGTGGAGAATGTCTGCCATAAACAGAGGACCATAGAAGGAGATGAAATACAAGTAGTAATAAGACTGATCAAAGGAAGATGAAAGTTTAAAGTGTTGAAGTGTAGCTCTAACAAAAATCCATTTCATATTTTCATTAGCCTTTTTCATATGAAGTTTAAGGATGAAGTCCCCAATTTTACCTTTCTTGAGCTTGAAATTATGCATAGTATCTTGGGAAATAGTGATATTGTAGTCCCTCTTATGCCAGGGATGAAACTAGATTGGAAAGGAGAGATCAACAAGTCAAGGAAATGCTTGATTCAGAGGTAACGGTTGCTGTGATCAATTATACACAATATTACATTGAGATATAGGTTTGAATTCTTTCACAAATCCAGGCTTACGAATCTTTTGAGTGATGCAAATGAGGGTTGGTTAAGCCCATCGGCGGTGGATTCAAAAAGGCAAGCATGGGTAATGGCTTGATGGATCAATGTCTTTGTAGTATCTCAACACTTCTAGAAGAACATGGGGTGAAAGCCATCAATACCAGGAGCTTTTGTGGACTTCAAGGTCCATATCACTTCATTGTGCTCAGCCTAAGTAGGGGGTGCACAGAAGAGAGTGAGTGTCCTCGTCCAAATGAGGATAGATCAGGCCAAGGCAAATAATATTGACAATGCGAGTCTAAGAAGTGCAAAACGAGTTGCTGAAGGAAGAGATGAAGAATGAAGCAATGCCATCCTGGTTAAATGACTATGCACCCTGGTCATTCTTAATAGCAGTACACTTATTTATACTCCTTTGGAAAGGGTAGCAGCTCGGAAAAAATTGGTATTTATATCCCCTTCTGGGGTCCAGTTCAGTCTGTTTTTAATCCTCTGGAATTTTTCCTCTTGGGCAAGAATGGAAATTAACTACCTAACCAACTTATCATTAAGCTCACTATGGAAGGGGTGGGGTGAGAGTCCAGAGATTTCAGAATACTAGAGAGTCTAGCCCGGAGCCTTTTATTCTTATAGAATAAGTTACCAAAGCAATCCCTATTCCATTTAAGTAAGTTAGTTTGAGTGTTATTTATTGAAACAGGATAACGGTTACTAGAGTTCCAGTCTTGAGTGATAAAACTCCAAACTGCATGGTGTGAGAACCACATAGTTTAAAATTTGAACGGGTTTCTGGGTTGGTGGAAGGAAGAGCAAGTGTCAAGGATAGTAGGGCAGTGATCTGAACAGGTTCTGGGAAAGTGAGTGACATAATCATCTTAAATGAATATATTATATTTTTTTGTGACACAATCGGCATAAATCTATGATAGATTGATTCATGGTAGATAGTTCTTTTCTGGTTCTAGGCAGTCGTATGCAAGGGAAGACTGATGGATAAACATGGATCTGCACCTGTAACAGACAAGAACACAAAGCAAAATAGAAAGAAAGTAAGAGAAAAAGTGTTCAAGGGTAAGAGTAATCATTTTCAATGGTCTGAGAGAGAGACAGTGTGTGATGATATCCTAAAAAACCGAACTTAGAACAGAAGACGACACTCATATATATAGGGGTCTTAAGACAACAGTTACAAGGAGTTATATAACTGCATGCGACGGTTATATAACTGCCTCGCACGTGTACGGTCGACCGCATATATAGGCCTGTGATTCGCAAGTCTCTCAAATAACTGACAAAGGGTCGCATGTGAGTGTAACTGCCACTCACGTGCGACGAGCCTTACTCTAGCCTTCAATCCACTTAGACCCCTTGACTCTTGTCCGGATTATACACGAGGGTGGCCCTGTCTCACAGCCCCCATATGGATAGTATGAAAAGACAAGTATAGAGTGATAGTGGAGTACCATAAAGCTTCATCACTGACTTCCACGTAGACGACGATCGGTATACATGGAATGCACTATCTACAGCAGTAGATACCAAAACCAGGAAAGATATATCTAAATCTATGTTCAGACATATGTAATATATATATATATTAAATGATTCTTGATTAAGAACTCAAGCAATCGTCATGAATTCATAATGTTGCTTGTTTGTAAACACGATTCAATGAGAGAGTTAATGGCATATTGTTTACCTACAACCAACAACATGGTATAATAGTGATTGATCGATTCTCATTTCATTTCATGCTCTTTCTACACCCCTCGGGAGGTAAGGTGTGATCATATATGACTCTTCTTTATATTTAGTCATTCCTAATTTACTAGAGTGACGTTGTGCTCTATTTTGGTACGTATTAACTTCATTTTCATGCTACTAACTTCATTTTGTTTCCATGAAAATTAATGCATAGAAATATGGGTGATTTCCTTCCCATGTGTAACTTTATCTGCGAAATGATGCATCACAAGTTGAATAAGATGACCTTATGTTCAATTTAATCATGCTAATGAGCTTGTTAGGACACGCTATATTATGAGATTAACTTCTATTTTAGGCTATAATAATCTCATAATCTGCATAATCTTGTCAGAATCCAAAACCTTTAATTTCAAAAGAACTTTGGAATTTGAGCCCTACCAATTTTATAGATCTATCTACCCTACGATAGGAGAAAGTACTCATTGGGACTAGCCCCACCACTGTGGCATACCTGCGTGGTGGGGCGTGCCATTCACCTTATGGCAAGAATGCAAAATTTGGTGAGTTCCACCTGGTTAATGCATATTTGTCAAAAGGTGAATGGCGCGCCCCACCACGCAAGCATGCCACAGTGGGGGGGGGCTAGCCCCAATGAATACTTTCTCCTCTCGATAGACTTCGTTAGAGTATCACATACTCATATATTGTGTATAATATATATCTTAATAGTTATAATTTTGGTTTCGGACACATACTCGTATACATTTATGTATGTAGAGAAATATTCCATACATACTATGTACACACATACATTTCTATATATTATATTTTATAATGATTTCTAGGTTGCTAATATAAACCCGAAGCCCGCATGTTAGGATTGCTAATCAAGATTCTCGCAACAACTTGTTTCAGACCCACTATTCAGCAGTAGAAAATTTTCTTAAATCACTACTCTTGATTGGTAGAACCAGAGTCCGACAACAAGTAATTAGAAGAAGTATTAGAAAAAACATGAGTAGAAGTATTGAAGAAAGTCAACTGTTCAAGGGGAGTTTATAGGAATAATCCATTATGTGCGAATAATCTATGGCAGAATGATAGTAATTGCCACATTTTTAATGGAACTTAGAGTTGTTACTAGGTTTTGAGTTATTATATTTGAACGACCTCTTTGGCCATCAAATATGTCATAGCCGCCCCTATTCGTCCAAAATTGGCCCCTAGAGTTGTCAAATCTCATAGATAGACCATAACCTCCCAATTGGTAGCATTAAACCTATGCTGACCCCCAAAACCCTCTATCTCGACCAAAACCACGATGTGGGTTTTTGGAGTAAGTGTTTTGATTCATAAAACTAGTAAGATCAGGATATATATGAGAAGGTGGGACTCGTTAAATTGTTACCCAGTCTTTAATAACATATGAAAATCCTCAATGTTTATTGGCATAGATCTAGTTCAAATCGAGAATGGAAACATATTATACTCAGCACACATGCAATTCAAAGTGTACAAAGCATATCATCATCATCAAGATAAACCATACACACACAAAGTTTATTTCTTAGAGTTTTTAGCCTTAGCATGTAAGTTCTATCGGATTTCATTTCTTCTTGACAATTTGTAAATCAATTTTTAGTTGAAGAATATTAGATCTAGTAAGAGAAGCATACCTGCCCTCAAGGGCGAACCAGATTGAGCGAGCACAGTCTTACGAATCGTACACGTTAACGCTTTCTGCAATTAGAGTGGCGTTTATCAAAGCTTAGATGGCTGATATTGAGTAGCCCATTCTCGATGAGCCTGATTTGGAACCACGGTATGGCATTCATCGGCACCTGGAAGAAAGTCATGCGACAAAGCGGTTGTAACATTGATGAAACAAAACGGAGAGTGGATTTGAAGAATTGAAGAGAGATTATGCTTCCAGAGCACAAACTTGGGGTTATCCAACTTGTGTTGCACAAGATTGGGTATATTCAACGACAAATAGAGGAAATTAGGGTTCGAATTAGCCATAGCGGCGAGCATAGTTGCTCCGAAGAGCGAAAACACGGAGGAGATAATGAAAACCTAAAGAGGCAAAAGGTGCCTTAAATACATCAAAAACCAACAATCTCAGTGAGGACCGTTGGATGAGAAACTTGTGAGGAAATTTCTAGATAGGGACCTCTAGTAATGAGATATTACAATCTGTTTATTACAAATTGCATTTTAGGTTCTTCTCTTCTTGTGATAATGCAAAATAGTTGAAATGATAAGTCTAATTTGCAGTCTCGGCTTGAGATTATAACCAAATTGCCCAGAAAAGTCAATGCCCCAAAATAAAGATTTGAGGAACCTAATGCCCAGAGAAGTCATAGCCCCTTATTTTTATGGGACTCAATACCCAAGAAAGTCATACCCTGAAGTATGGATTTTTGGGACTTAATACCCAAGGAATCCATGCCCTGGAGTATGGATTTTGGGACTTAATCCCCATGGAAGTCGTGGCCCAAAATAATGACCAACAACTGGTTCTGGTACGTGTGTTTCTTTCACTTTACATTATCGATGAATTATGGATTAGTATAGCATTTGAACATAAGCTTTGCCGAGTTTGAATACAAATAGCAAAGT
Organism: Linanthus parryae; assembly: GCA_023055425.1. Classification (NCBI taxonomy): domain Eukaryota; kingdom Viridiplantae; phylum Streptophyta; class Magnoliopsida; order Ericales; family Polemoniaceae; genus Linanthus; species Linanthus parryae. The sequence continues at coordinate 116,633,588 of JALGPY010000004.1, read as the reverse complement.
AAAGATTTGAAGTCAAGTAAGACATGTTTATCGAGTATAGAGTAAAGTACGACAGTTATTGTGGGGTTTTGATGCAGGTAACGCAGCAGAATAATAATAAAATTTCTGGTCAAATCCCTCCACGGATCGCAAGCAAGCATTCATAACGTGATGAAAGTTATCAATAGTGTACCTTGATTGTTTGTGTGATCACAATATAGAATGATGTCCACGTCTCTACCGGTATCCACACCGAGGATTGCAAGTTGGAATTCCCTTCACGTCTAGTGCTATCTACGTCAAAGAGGGAGGCAAAATAATCACGCAAAACGGAGCAACCAGGGCCGAGGGTTTTGGTCGTGCCTTGGTGCCGTCGGGTAGGGGTTCGGCCAACTCCTTGGTCTCTCTCTTTTGCTCTGTTATTTCACTCAATGACAACTCTTGTGAAATGATATTGCTAGGCTCCCCTTATATAGTTAATAACTCCTTATTAACTACAGACTTGCCCCAATACTAATCACGTCCATACACGGATTAGTCCACTTTGCAACTTAGTCCAACTAACTTTTCATGTGGTTGTGTTTTTTATCCTTTTAATTAATTATTCCAACTACTGTGTGACCCCGTAGGTTTCTACTTAGTTGGCAATAACAATTACAAACATAGAGCGGTGTCTAGCAACACATCTATGCCACCCAACTAACAGAAATAGTCATTGATCCGACAAACCATGTGCCCAATGTTACCGTGTTGTGTATATCTATTTGTCTCTATATCCAGATTGGACACCAGACATAAATGTCACACTCGTATATCTAGTCCATAGTTTCTCGATCATGGGAATAGGCTTATCTATACAGATAAAATCAGTATCATATATTGATTTATCTGAGTCTGGCCAGACAATCCATGAGCACCACCCCTGAGTGAACGTGGATATATACTCCCATTATGTAGGAGGGAAAAATCATCTCTACATCACTATCATCTCTCAACTTGCTTCCTATCATGCCCGATTACCATGTTTATAGTTACCCAGTTATGGTGTACCGTTTGAGAATATCAAAACATGATATTTCACAACTAGAGTATCTAGTGACTTCAAGTCTAAGGAATAGAACACCATTTTCACTACGAGAAGCACTTGTGACATTAACATAATTCATACGTAGCATTCTCGTTGTGGGTCAATCCATGACATTACTCCTAATGCATACCCATTTGTTAGACTTGATATCTCCATATCAATCTACTCATATACTAGTCTATAGTGATTGTTCTATTAATATAATGGACTAGGGATATTTAAGTTAAACAACAATTGCAATCTAAGAACTTCATTATATTAAATATTTCCATAAGTAATAAATGAATATTCTATCCAAAACAATGTTCATACTAAAAAAAGATTGACTCTAGGGCATCTACTCCAACAGTTATTTTACAATAAACAAGTAGATCAGATGAAAAAACTTGGCACACAAAACTAAACATGTGAACTCGCGTGAAGAAAGAACAAGACATATTAGGCCAAGCATGTAGACTCACTGTGAGAGCCGAAGATATGCTAGTTGCACTACTGATACGCGATGTTTGGTTCCCAGGAATTCAGGCTCCACACTAAGAATTTGTAGAAACGGCGAAGAAACGAGGGGGTCGAGTTCGTTTTGGCGAGTTCGACGGAGGCGATCGACGGGGCTGCTCCGGCTAGGTTCGGGCTTGTCTTAGGATCTCCTTATGCTCCTCGGGAATGCGAAGAGAGCGAGAACGGGATGTGGGTGTCGTTGGATTGGTTAGGCTCGAGCTCTTCTTCGGGAATAATGGTCGTGGCGGTGGTGGTTGTCACTTCGGTTGGTGATGTGCTAGCTTCTCATGTTGTTGTTGGTTCTTCTGCTAGTATCGAGGGGTATTCGGGCTTGTTTTGGGAATGCAGTGGTGGTGCTAGAAGGTGTTGTTTGAGAATCATGTGGAAAAGTTATTGCAGATTTTAGATGAAATGTTGTTCGGTAAATATTAAGGTTAAAGCTACTGTGAAATATTGATATAATAATTTTGTGTTTGGTAAAATCAACTGTGAACCTCATGTGAGAGAGTAAGATGACAATAATATATCATCTATATTTATTCCATAAAGATAAATATTAAAACTTTAAAAATTGTATTGTTACAATCATTTTTTGATAAATTATTCAAAAGCAGGCTCCGGAAAAGCATCTTCACCCTTGCTTTCTGGAAATTGATGCTTAGACACCAGAAACTGTGCGAAAAGTCGAAACATTAATTATTACCAAACGCACTAAAATATGTTTATAATGTCGGAAGTAGTTGTGTTGATAACAGAAGCATTACGAAACTGGCGCTGCGTCTTCCTAGTTCGGGTTTTGGAATGCTCTAGGAGTAACTTACTATGTCCAACGTGTTTTTTTGGGCTACTCGAGGCCTGTACCTCGTCTTAGACTTAATTTATGCTCTGTTTATTGTATAGGGCGGGTTAAAAATAAAAGTTTCCTTTAGCCCACTAATTCAGTTTATTTTGGGCCACTCTAGCCCTCTAATAGGTCATACAACCCAAAAAAAAGCCTGCAACTTTTTGACAAAGCATAACTGGGAAGAAGAAGAAGAAGAAGAAGAAGAAGAAGAAGAATGAATGAATGAATGAATGAATGAATGAATGAAGAGATCGATGGAGAGTAAACTGTGCAACGAGAGGCAGATTCAGTGCGATCGATCGAGCGAGAGAGACTCGTCGCCAAGACGGAGCAATTGAAGTAAATTAGTGTGTAATGAGAAACCCTAGCTTTTTCAATCAACGTTGGCAAAATTGAACTCCAATCGCTTCGTGGAGGGTTGATGAAGGTGTCGCTTCAGCTTTCTTAGGGTTAGCTACTGACTAATGAGGAGGAGGAACAGTGAAAGGAACCGATGGATGAAAGCTATAGCTTTGGAACTGCTACGCCATTTTCGTCCAATGTAAGACACGGTTGCAAGAACTTACACAAACTATGCATATAAATTTAGAATGTGGTTTCAAAAGTGGTGCTAATGCTAAAATTATAGGAGTTGTGTGTTCCAGTGGAGTAGCATTATGCTTCGTGACCAAGTATAGGACAATGCTAAGAGAGAACCTAAATTCTATCCTTGATTTCTTGAATAATATTTACATATTGGGCATTTCAACAACATTCAACCACCATATTTGAGATTGAATGTTGATATTTTCTTTTTCATCTAATGAAGACTCTTAAAAGTCGTCTTTAAGTGTTACACTAACTTGCTCACTGAAAGAGAAAGAGGAAGTCACGATATATGTATGACAATTAGGTCCCAATGTAAAAGAGATTTGTTAATATGGTAGTTGATGGTGATGTAGAATTGGTACTTTAGATGTCAAAAGTTTGTTTAAATTTGAAATAGCAATTGAAACAAAATTTCATGTCATGTATACGTTGGAGCATGAAATGCTATACCTGCCCAAATTCACCACTCACATTTTAGAATTGGAACTGAGATATCCTTTGGAAATACTCTAATTCCGGCCATAATTGTCAAAGCTTGATACGTATCGTGTATCGATAGTAGGATTTTTGTATCGTGTATCGTATCGTATCGCGTATCGAAACGATACGCACACCCTTCTTAAATCAACTTGAAAAATATATATTGACCCTTATAGTGAGGAGTTTATTGGTAGCATCTGGCATTTACTTTCTTATACAATATGTCTTAAACATATATAGAGGTTGATCAGGAGGTTGATCAGGTAGTCTAACCAGCACGTATGGACATCTTTTGTATGCAGCTAGATTATATAATCCCTTTATAAGGGGTTGTTGACTCATGTCCAATAATGAATCACATTCACATTACATAAGTGAGAGTAATAGTTAACTAGAAGAATTGAGTGGATCGTCAGTTATATGTAGGGTATATCTATGTGGCTTAGTAGTTCAATATTCTTTCTTATGTGTGGAAAAAGCACCCAATTAAATGGAACATAAAACTGGAATACTAAAGTGAAGGATCTCTAATCAGTGCCACTACCAACACAACCATATTCCACTAGAGTCAAGTAAATATAACAATTTTTCTTCTATCTGGCATTGTCTTCTTCAGTCTTTCTCTTCTGAAGGCTAGATCTATTATCAAGAATTCAAGACAATTGAGTTTTTTCACTAGCAACACTGAGGCAAACATGGAGAAGTAGGACCATCTAACAAAATATTCATAGAATTCATGCGATACGAAGTTCTATATCAATAGGTTGTAACAAACCTAGCCCGGTTTCAGTTCTCAAACGTATCGCGCGATACGCGATACGTATCGTATCGGATGCGTATCGCTCGATACAGTTTGATACACTTTCATTAGCGATACAGCGAACGATACGTAACGCTGATGGCATGTATCGTATCGTATCGTACGATACGTATCGAGTATCGCTCGATACTGATAACAGAGATTCCGGCAAACAGTTGGTGGCCATCTATCCTCCTCTAACATGTTGGTATATCACTACAGGTTCTGGGTTCTGCGTTTGTTCTAACGTTTTGACACATTGGGGTAGGTAGGTAGGTAGTAGAACCATCAAGTCTCAGTTGTTCCTACGGGTTCTGGGTTCTAAATCTTTTTGACAACAGTGTAGTGTGGTTCTACATCCTTACAATAAGGATATAATGGATTATTTAATGAAAATATTATACATTGATGCTACATGTTTGTATCAATATTCAAGAAGACGTCTTTTAAGATCAATAAACGCAGACTTTCTGCGGGGATGGGGTTGAAATAAACGTGCAATTAGGGAAATAGGGGAGGTTTATTCATAGCTAGTTGTTCAGGAACTGGACTTCTATGTAGGTTTGGGAGGCCGATAAAGTGTCAATGCAATTGCATTAGAGCTTGACGAAGACTCTGTTTGGGAGTAAGGTGTTGGGCCTCATATGTGGGGTGTTGGGAAGTGGTTTTATTTGTTATGGTTGAGGATTCCACAAGACAGTGAAATTGAAGAGGAATCGGAGGCCAGTCATTGTTTATTTGCTGTCATTCTCCACCTTTGACAGCCTGAGAATTTTCGTTAGACTGGACGAGTTGTACACACTGTTCGAGGCATATGTATGAATAAATACTCGTTAGTGGATACAAGTAAATGTTTGCTTACTTGTGTCAAATTGCTTCGGAGATCTTGCAAGCTAACTGCTGCGGCTATCCAAAGTGCACCAGTGAGAGTGAGAGTGAGAGCGATAGTGATTTAGAGATTAACTATTCTGCTAGCAAATGTTTGGTGTGCTTTCATGATAAGGAGACTTTAAATCACTGTTTCCTTTGATGTGAAGTGGGAAAGTCTCTTTCGCGAAATATCTTTGCTGGCCTGGTTTATAGGATTGTGTGCAATTGAATCAAGTGACTTGTTTTCTGGAATTGAGCTTATATGGGCAGATGGGTAAATGTTGGCTGCAGCTTCTCGTTGGTCTTGTTTATTTTGTGGAGAGACAAAATTGACATTTATCTTGCTCAGAAATCAGAATTCAAATTCCTTTCCTAGTTTTCTTTGAAAAACTTCAGTACATTGTTTTAGTGCATTACAGGGCCGACCCAATAGGTAGGCAGCCTAGGAGGCAGCCTTAGGCCCCCAGGCTGGCAGGGCCCCGTGTTTTATAACTGTAGTTTTTTTTTTTAAAAAAAGATCGCTATAGTTAAGTTCATTTACGAATTTAATGTAGTTATTTAGTAAATTATGTAGTAGTTTGATGGAAATTATATTTTTTGCCACAAGCTTGACCCGAATCTCGTTGAAGACGTATGTGAAAATTCTAATTTTTACTTATCAAAAAAAATTAAGGTTAATGAACATTAATTAAAGCTAACTTAATCTATTCTCTAAAAACCAACTTAAATCTCTTCTAAAAAAACAACTTAAATCACACAAGTATTAAAAGTCTACAAATGTTTATATAAAAACCTTTTATGTGTAATTTCTTTTTTTTTTCTAATTGGAGGCCTCAAGTTCACTACTGCCTTAGGCCCGAAGTGCCTTGGGCCGGCCCTGATGCGTTTATGTAGTTGTGCTTTGTTCATGCAGTGTATTGAATAGCCCGTTTGACTGCATCAATTAGGGGCGGAGCCACTTTAAGGAACATGGGTGGCACGTGCCACCGCTGAGTTTTTAAAGTTTACACTAATCCCCCAAATTTTGAACTTTTAAGCAGTGGTTCCCTTTCATCAATTGTATAAGTGCCCCATTTGTGCCCCAGTTGTGCCCAGACCCTTGCACTAGTGCCCTTGTTATTGACTTTACATAGAACCGTGCCCCAGTTGTTCCCAACTCTGGCTCCACTACAATTAAAATACTGTTAAAGTGGAAAACTTGCAATACGGAGATCTCGTACTTAGTACCGCCTAGTTTATTGTCCAGGTAGATAATTCTATTTGCAAATCGCATGAAATAAGCTTTTATTTTATGGGAAAATGCTTTATGTAGTACTACCATTTATTGGGTTTCTAAGTTTGCAGTGGGTCAGTCTTTGGTGCCCCTAAGAAATGCCAGCTTAGGGAGAGTCTTAAAGATTTTTTTTTTCCATCAGTAGTGATTTTTTGTACTCTCCGTCAGATCAAGAGGATGTGTGTTTAGGCCCTGAACGAAGATACAAAAATCTGAAGGAATTAATTCGGGAAATGAATGATCGGGGAAAGAATTCATAAGAAGGCTTTAGCAAATAAAGAAAAATATCATAAAGTTGTCAGTGCGTACTCTCAACTCTGAATTCTAGATTATACAGATTGTCTGATATTTTTTAAATTCATTGTGTATTTTGTTCCCTTATATTTCTTCAATATTTGATTCTGATTGATTGCTTTGTGGTACTGATTGGTGACTGTAACTATAAGCATTTCTGAAAAGGTTAAAAAAACAAATAAGAGCATTTCTGTCCGCTGTCACTGATTATGTGGTATCTAACCCAAAATAGTGGAAAATCACAGCAAACCAAAAATGTGGAAGCTTTTTTGTCAAAATAGCTTAAGAAGATTTTCTGCTTTGAAACAATCTCACGTCGAAGAGTCAGGAAGTGCTAGCTAATACGTGTCTGTTGGAATAACTTCGGTTCATAGAAGGACGGTACTTTTATGCTGGATAGGGACAGGAATATGAAAATGTCAGTATATGTAGGCATGAGTCATGTTTTTCTTAGGCATACACTAACGCAGAATTTCCTTTATGTTATCCTAAATGATAGCTTACTGGTACTTATCTCCTTGCAGATGCATTCTCTGAACCGTGTGTCCTTAACCCTTCTTTTATAAGATTCCACTTTTGCAATATGACTCAGTTTCTGCAAGATGCATAAAGTAACTTTAGATTGTATGGCGGCCTAACTTCTCATAAATGAGTTTAACATTTACTTTACCCACATCAAGCTCTTACAGAATGCAAAGCAGAAGGTGTAGAACAGAACAGGTAATGTATTCTGCTTAAAGAAGTTTGTGTTTTGGTAGATTTCTACTGTGTGTGCCCCATGACCACGATATCATGAAGATATAGTATGTGTGCTCTATTAGCTACTTCCTCTTCCCTCAAAAAAAAAAAAAAAAAAAAAAAAAAAAAAAAAAAAAAAAGGCTACTTCCTCTATTTCTTCTGAATCAACCTACTTCCCTTATGGGTCGTTCCCTCTCTTTCAACCTACTTCCCTTGTTTAGCAATTTTTTGTTGTGAAAGTATGCGTTCACATTTTGCGTGTTCACACTGCTTTTGTGTTTAAATCATGATTTTTTGTGTGTTCACACTGCTTTTAGGAAATGACACATGCTTCTTAAAACTTTTTTTTTGTCAAAAATGCAAACTTGTGTCATTTTTCTCTAAGCTAATTCAGAAGAAAGAGAGGAGATATTAATTTTTCCGCGTATAATGGATGTACTTGAATCCAATACATTCGCACATCAGGATATAGGGAGAGCTGAAATGAACGGCAAAGCAGACATCATGAGTCTAAACAATGCTGGATGCTATCTTAGCTTCTTGGGAGCGTTACTGAAGGAAATTATGTACTTAGAATCATATTACTTCAGAATCCAGTAGGTGTTGTGGTAAAAGCTCTAATCAGGATTGTGGTTTTAAGTAACTGCGCCTAGAAAACAAATTTGTGGGAATAGTTGCATGAGTTGCATAAAAGGACAACAAACAAAGAATTTCATGATACGACTTTGATAGTGGATGAATAAGAGTAGTACTTGAGATAAGCCAATGATAGCACCAAAACAGATACAATTGGACAAAGTTTGATCTGAAGAATCAGTATAAACCCAAAAGGTCAGTGGAGTTAGAATATAACTTTCACATGGGATAGAAGGTGCCACGGTTTTGAACCTATCTTACTTCCTCTCCAGTGAGCCTCTCATTTCTCTCCTTCTCCTTACCTTGTGGTTGAGATTGGTTCTACTTCTGTGATCATATTTCCATGGGTGAAAAGTTTCGTTCACTTTCTTATAGCTTACCAGTTTAACTTTTGCTCTTTTCTTCACTTTCTCCACTTGAAGTATGCGTTTTAGTGGCTATGGAGAACTTGGGGCAGCCACGGAAAGCAGCCAATGGCCTTGCAGAATTGGATACCTGAAAGGTGTAAAAGCAAGGTCTTTCTTTATGTCCTCGTCTGTGAGAGAGCTGGTATATTTTTGCATATCTTTCTCTTCCAGGTGTGAAAAAGCGTCTTAAAATCTAAAAATTCATATCCTAGCATATTATCTCCCGTTGTAGACAGAATAGGAGTTGGGAAATTCCATTGTGGACCATTACCCTAATAATGCAGCCAACCCTGGATGAATTGGGGAAAAGCTTGTTGAGTTGAGTTAATTAGTTGAGTTGAGTTGAGTTAATGAGTTGAGTTGAGCTCTTCGGTATCACTCATGCTTTGTGGTGTTTCCTTTCAATATCACCCACCCTGCCCCCCCATAATCTAATCAGCTTTCTTTTTTACCCCAGAAATTACAAAGGAATTAATGGCCGGTATAAGGTATTTCAACCTTGAAATTCCAATGTATGTGGTGTATATATACTAGTTACTTGAGCATAATGTTTATTCGTATGCACCGTATAAACCACTGTGAGAGAACTTTGTCTTGGTATCAAGACCGTGAAGAATTGTCTAGCTGGGTCTAGTTTGATAGGTTAGCGTCGCCAGGAGCAGATCCAGGAATTTATCATAGTAGGGGCGGAAAAAAAAAAAGTATATCATGAATTTTGAAAAGTTCAGTGGGGGGGGTGGGGGGTAGTGTAGTTTTTGTGGGGGGCAAACTAGAAATACTAAATAAAATAAGGGAGAAATACAAAATTTGAAAAGTTGAGTATAGCCCCCACTTGTCCTAATGTGGCGCCGCCCATGAGCGTCGCATAGCGAACGTAATGATGGGTTATCATGCACTTCGGACAAGTAGAAGAAGGAATAAAGTTTGGTTACATTCTTTTTTCTCTCGTGGTTGTAACTTGTAAGTTGATGGATATGCTAGATATGCCAATGTTTCTTCTTCGTATACTGATTATTAGCTGGGTCTAGTTTGATAGGTTAGTGTAGTCACGATTTTTTTTTGTTGCCACTTCTGTCGTTTGATAAAACATTTTTGTAGATAAAAGTTTATCGTCACTAAGCCAAAGTTCTATCCACACCGACATATGAATTTAGATGGATAGAGAAGAAGCTAGGGTATGGGGGAGAAAGAAAAAATTTAAAATAAAAATAACTAAAAAATAAAAAATAAAAAACAAAAATCACGGGTTTTATCATTTAAACAAAAATTATGTGAAGGATAACATAACAGCTACTGTTTTTTTCTGCTACTAGTCATGACCTTTTCCTGTCAAAACCAATATTCAGATCGAAGGAACTATGCCAAAGGAAAAGTCGGCATTTGACAGAATTTGATCTAGGTCAAGTTCCACAGCCGTTCTGCTGGCAAACCTGCCCTTAACTCTGGGACGAGTCTCTGCATAGGCCTTCCTTGCTGCATATCTTATTGACTTCTCGAATTTCCTCGCTTTCCTTTTCTCTCTGTATCTTAGGACCTTAGCTTCCCTGTTCATAGGAGTATAATTTGCCGACGGTACTACAAGAGATGTGTTGGAAAGTGCGCCAAACATCCCTTCTGGAGACTTAGTGTTTGAGTTGTTGGAAGTGCCTTCCACTGTTAACACTTGTGTGTTGCTAGCATCTGAACATGGTACAAAGACCTGCAATATGAAAGGGAAAGGGTTACATACTAATCAAACTAACACACAAAAAATGGACTTAATACTACCCAAAAAATGGACTTAAAACTACCTAGTTACAGAACTCATCAAAACTACCTGCTACTTAGAACTTAGAAGAACTACTACCTCAGCCTTTGTGGGAGCTTGGGAAGGGATAGTGATTAGTATAAGTGTGTCTGATTAAAACCGGACCTTTTAATTTAATTTTGTTTGTTATGACACGAAATTTTAAGCTGAAAATATACAGATTAAAATAATCTCAAAAATTGGAGATTATGCGGCTGAAAATCTCAGATAAAATAAATTTATTTTATTTTTAACACTAACATGATCTTAGTTCATTTAGTAGGTGTATTCAAGTAATTGACTAAATATTTCATCAAACTTTGTTAAATTGGTCAAATTAGTAAACTGCAATTTCTGCTCGTACCAAATAAATTTTGATTTTCAGTTCAGCTAGATTTTTCATTCAAATATTTTTTCAATCGATTTTCCAGATTTTTCAGCTGATACCAAACAGGCCCTAAATGGTAGTTTTTCAATTTTGCGATTATGTATTACCAAAGTGTCCCCATAAACTTACAAAATATAGCTCTGTTTGTATGGTTTTTTCACTCCATTGGCACCCTGTAGAAACCAAATCATGCTATGTTTCAGAAGCTTTTAGGAATTAATCATCTCTTTTAGGTGAAGCACAGAAAGCTTGTTGAGTTGAATTGTAGTGAAAAATTCTGAAAATTTAAGAACAAAATGAAATGAAAAGTGTTGTCTAATGAGGGAAGAAAAGAGATTTAGATCTTACGCACTGACTTGTTGGGGAATTGTCATTTCCAGGGTTTGGAACCCTGTGTAATGTTCCTGGGTGAAGAATCATCCTCTGGTGTTCCGGCACGAGGCTATCACTCCCGCTGCACACTTGATGTCTGTAAACAGATTGCTGCAAACTATTTTTGTCTTTGTCTTTGAACTGGCTTTCACCGCCGGAGTCATACTCAGTAAGATTTAAGTAATGATCAGTCTCTTCGTACGATAAATCCTCGCTACTCCTCCGTTGTTCATCGTCGTTGTTTTCAGGTTCTAGCAACAACCAAGAATTCAGTTCATCTTCAAACTCTTGAGCTAAATCTTGTTGGTGACCTTCACAATCAGCGACTAATTTCTTTCCTATGTTGTAGACTGTCGAAGGCTCGCACGGATGACCGGAAATCGGTTCCACGAGGACTCGTTCGTGGCGAGAGGCTAGGACATTCGCTGAGTGTATCTCATGATCACAAGTGGCGCAAAGAGACGCTGCATCAGCTTTGCAGGTGAAAGTTGCTGGGTGATATTGGCACACTGAACATATTGGTACTCGCTCATGCCATTGGCTCAAGAGATTGGAGCCGTGGATGGTTGCGTCGCAGCTAGCACAAAGGTATGCTAAGTCGCTATGGCAATAGAGCACACATGTCGCGAAACTACACATGTTGCAAGTACGGCCCTGACTGATAGGAGTTGTGTTCATAGTCATTATGTCATGAGATGGTTTGAATTGTAGGCTGTTTTGGAACATCTTTGTTTGGTTTTTTTTTCCAGAAATGTGGTAGAGATCGAACCCTAATCGGGAAAGTTGGAGGAGGGAGTTGAGAAAGGCGAAAGGGGATGAAATTTAGTGGTTGAGAGGCGGAAGCGCCATCTTGTGGTTAGTGTTTCTGAGGTGGTCTGGTGTTCTTATGGTTGGCAAGGTGAGATTTCCCTTTCTTCATTTTTCTTCTTTCCTGATCTTTTTTTTTTATTGATACGTCGGTACTTGAGAGGAATTAGAGAGGAAACTGTGTTAGTATATCCAGAAAGAAGACTCTGAATATCCAAGTAGAGTAAGATCTAATCAAACCATTTGACACAAGTATGAATCTTTTTAGTCTTAAGTGACCACCTGTGGTTGAAATGCTCTAATTTCATTTCCTCTTTTTGCTTTTCTTACTCTTTTCCTTTTATGGGTTGAAAGTTGTGGGATTCTTTTCTGTAGTGTAGGCAGCATATTAAGCTTGTCAGGACCAGGAATAAAGTAGTTCCATTGTTGTAACAAGTTGGGAAGCTCTTCAAGAAGATCACGTATTCGTCACTATGAAGAGATGATATGCTAGGTCAACTAATGGACTGGTGTATTGTTTTGCTGCATTTGGCAATCACGTCCTACTACGTCATGGACTAGAAACAGTTTGCAACTATCTTGCTCGTGTTTTTTTTTTTTTTTCTTTTTTTGGGTGAGGTTGGAGCTGCTGATGTTCTAGCTATGGTGTTGATTATCACAAGGGAAGTGATACCTGGAAGATGAGAATTTAAAGAGAAGATTCCTTGGAAATAGCTTGATCTCATTGTAGACTCTCTCTGCCTAAAGGGGTGATGTATCAATTGAGACCATGTTCAAACTCATGTTGCTTATCAATATATGGTCAGTGCAGATATCCCCATTTGAGTGAGAAGATAGGAGATGCTGCATTCTTTTTTATCTCTCTAATTTTCTGCCATTATCAAATGAGTTTTCTTTCGGACGAAAAATGTAAACTCATTGGGACTCCCGTGCCTTTACCAATGATTTCTTTTGTTATTTTACTAGCAGCAGTGCCCACACAATGTGGGCTTGTACATATGTGAGATGGCTATCATTGCTGATGTATGTACTTTTAGTGTTACAGCAGTGTTAAGAAAATTTTGGAGTGATAGGAATATTGTAGGTTAAATTATGGAGATCTTTTAGGAAAGTTGTTGAAATTAACTTTGCAAAACTAACCTCTGCACTACTATAATTTCTTTTTTTTTTTTTTTTAAGTAGGCCTTATTTCGAAATAACCAAAACCTGGCCGGGCTTCAAAATTTGTAATACCAGATGGTAATACCAAATGAAGTTTTTACATATGTATAGAGTAAAGACATTAGACATCTAATGAACTAGACCTTGAACCAACAATCTCTTCGCTCCAAGGAAGATCTTGCTAAATAGTGTTCAGCTTCTTGATCCTAGTAACTTAACAAGCAAGTGAGCATGTGCATTTAATAAGAAGCTTTGCTGCAATTTCATATCTGATGATTTGTCATATACGGGCATGCACTGAAGCATGAAAAAAAAATCAACAGAGAATCGCCCAGATTTCTGAAAATATATAGAAAAGGTAATCGTGGAATTTTTCTGGCAGATGATGAAAAATACAGATAAGAAGTTTATGCAAAGTACCCAAAACTACCAAACTAACAGAGTTCTAACGAATACCAAAAGCTGCCATGAGCTGCTGGGAAGAATCTGAAAAACGTGCATCACAAGGAAATATATATGAATCATTGAATTATGACAGATCTTTAAACTGAGTAAATTATTACCGTCGTCTATATAACATGACAGACATATAGGGGTTCTGTGACAAACTTAAATTACAAAAGAAAAATAAAACCAATTGATGCGATAACGAACACAATAACACCAGACCATCACAGTAACGACAACAAAAAAAATGTTTAGCAACAAAATACCCTGCTCTCTTACCAGATTTTCACAATACACTGGAAAGCACTAGATGGTGTTTATGAGAGTTGACTATTGTGATTACTAAATCCGCAATATCGAAATCATGTGTTTCTTTCAGTGAGAGAACTTTGAGATCAACTTGTCGACGTGAATGATAATGTCATCTATGCGCGGACGAACTGTAGCCTGCGGTTGGAGCAACCACGTAACGAATTTGTGAAGAGCATCTGGGTATGGAGGATTCGGCCCAGGTGGCCACTTTATCTGTGCATTTACAATGGCTAACTGCAGGCTTCCACCAGATTCTCCAAGTGCATATTCAAATGGGGATTGACCGTACCTGCAGGTGGACCAATAACAACGCATAGGACAATGGAAGGATCATCATCAGCTTAGTAACCAAGCAACAACATTTGATAATGAAGTGTTTGAGTATTTCTACTTCTAATTATAGTTGAAGGAATTCTTTGGTAAAAATGCATAGAAGTCATAGAAGAAGCTCTGTGGTTTTTTCACAAGTGGTTGAAGGATAGAACTGATTTTATTCGTGATTTTTTTTCTTTTTCGTTTTGAGCTGAATTTGATTCATGAAGATTAAGGGCTAAGTTGATGCAATTAAAATTGTGTTGACAAATCCAACCACAGCACTAGAGTTCAGGGGGCTGAACTATGCTAGAGTTAGGCCAGTGGGAACCAGAGAGGGTGAAGAAGAGAAAGACATACAGACTAGTAATTGTCAATTAAATACACATTGCCGTAAGAACAGGTCCTTGGAGGATGATGATGAGCTGAAAGATAGTACTTGCTACAGATTTAGTTCAGCATATTGATTTGGAAGTTACGCTTTATGATCTCCGGATAGTTACATATTGCATTTTAGATTAGAGCCTTCAGTAATGGTTCTATTATAAATTATGAAAATTACATGATAGTTTCCACCTTCGGCAGAGCAAATATAATACCAGGTGGTTGCTTCTACAAAGGGGCAAACAGTAGTGCACCCAATTCAAAAAGTGAATGTCATGTCCCAAGCGAGAGTCTTCCTCTGTTTCCAGGTAATTATACATGCTAGTAGGTCCCAACTAGCCCCAAATAAGAATAACCAAGTACAATTAAAAATTATGGTTTTCACGTCTAGTCATACTGCGGCCATTTCATACAATCAATGAAAGTTCAGTTTCGAAGCTGCATACACATAGGTTTGAGTACATTCATGCATAAGATACACGTCTTGGAAAATCCCTTGCAACCTATCAAATTACAAAATGGATCACGCTATCTGAAACACGGGACACTTGCATTCCAAATTAAATTTTGCAATTCCTTTAACTTTTACTATATCAGACCTCTATGTTTAGAAGAAATATTTCATGTACTAAAATATGGAGTAAACCTGAAAAGAACTTCTAAATGGAAAATTGGCATTATCACCACTTAAAACTCAGAAAGCCATATTACTACCAAATGGCCCGACGAGCGATACCTCTACCTACCGAATTCCACAAGGTAACTAACATATACTGTGTTGCTATTCCAAAACTAGTTTCCGTAATGTGATTCAAGTAAACATGAGCTACAGTGACAACCTATGCCGGGCCTAACTAAAACAAAAATGTTAATCTACTGTTTAGACATAGATCAGGCTAGGACTCCACACATTAGTCTTACTTTTACAAGTACAAGACTCAACTAGTGAAGCCCTCAAAATGCAGCTAACATCAATTCGGGTAACTATATGTAGGGTTTCAGACTTTACCCTGATTTTCGCGTATTTTTTTACTATTTACAAGTTCAAGATTAGCGGAGAGATCTGGTCAGACAACCTTAACATCTGACAAATGGACAGGGCAGAGGGGGGTCTTATGTATGATTGCATCAAATTGTTACTAATACCATTAATTGAATCTCAAATGGAAAGAGCTATATACTTACATTATTGCAAACAAAGTGCAGCCCAATGACCAGACGTCTGTTCTTTCGTCGATATCTGCATGGCTTGGGCAATCCCAGAATTCAGGAGCTCGGAAAGGTGCTGAACAGTGCTCAGATGCCCATTCCTGCTCAAGGAACAACCGAGTACGCAGTTAAAGACCAAGTAATTGTGTTAATTCATCAAAACCAAGACTCTACAGCGGCCCAGGTTGGTCCAAAAATAACAAAATTGGCCCAAAATAAACAAACGTCACATTATCAGGAAATGATGAGCCGATGAATGAACCGAAGATTTACAGATAAACAAAAGGTAAAAGGTGGAACCGGACACCTTAATGCCTGCTTCATAAACTTGTTGAGACCTACCAATTACGGACAGAAAAATCTTTGGCAGTTAGGTAACACTATTTTAAGACAAGAAAAATGTCAAGTCTCTAAATAAAACAATTTAAAAAAAAAAATGCTTCTAGATGTAAAAAACATTGAATGACCCTTGTGACATGGTTCACACAGCTGAGCATTGATCTTTTCAGCTCAAAAGATAGAACAGACTGTAGATAAGAACTTACTATATCATATAATGAATTAGTGTTCCATAATATTACATCATAATATTTTGAGATCTACCAGTGACCCAATCAATCTGCCAGTGAATGCCCACCCCAGACGCAATTCGATGATGGGAGAAGGGAGAGTTCAACCAAAAGGCGAAGAGGCAGAGAAAAAGCTTGAAGAGTTATTGAATTGGACAAGGAAGGGTTTCCCATCACAGGCCAAGGAAATCTGACACCAAATCGTCCAGAGGGAAAATCTGCCTCAACTTAACTTGTTTTGCTTGTCAAACTTTGTTGTGATACTCAACATCCCAAGAGGTTGGTCCCATTCGCTTTTATGACCAAAATGGTTCCCCACTTATAGCTGGATCCCTTATTCCTTTTCTCTTAAGGTGGGTGAGTCCGCGGATTCAGAGAAGATTCACATAATCGGGTGATCCTCGAATTCCAGCCTCTATTCCTCAAACCCTTAGAGATCCTCCAAGGTGGAGCAATCTAGACCCTGCCAAATGCTAGATCTGATTTGGAGCCTCTATTCTGCAGTTACTTATTGGGAGATGCCATTTCTACTATACAAGGTGACAACACCTACGGAGGTGATCTGTAGAGGTCAATCTGTTCAGTAGCGGAGAGCGTCTATAGAAGAGTTGATAGTCTGGTTTAGCTCAGTGATTCTTCTATCCTCCAAGTTGGGTACGATATGGTGCTCCGTGTATTTGTGAAAATGATGGAATGGGTAGATCTTGAACGTCTATCCTATCGCAAGCTGCCTTATAAGGCCTGCTTTGTGGTCTCACGAAGACCTCGGTGGTGGTGGTGGTGGAGACAACCATCCTATGGCGATAATGCTCTGAGTGAGTAAATGCGCATTGAAAAACAGTTTAACTTTTGAAGCTCGACCCACTGCCATGTGACTACAACTTGTATGTAGCCTATATTTTCTTCCATCAAACAAATCACATGCACATATTTCTTTCTATGAAGACAAATATAACTGAAAAAGGATCATCCAAGTGATAATGCCTTTTAAGGGGGAAAACCTATGTTACCAGAAACGCAGTACGCTGCGGTACGTGGGACGGGAACGGGGAACGCGATGGGTGCCGGTACGGGGTACGCTAGGGGTAGGCTTCTCCGGAACGATGCCCGGGACGAAATACAGTTACCAGGAACGAGGAACACTATTTAGAACACTTTTCCCCACAGTTACCTAAAAAGTCCAACAATATCAACTTGAGTAGTTTAATACTTACATTCTCAAATTCAGTTATCATGATAACATAACTTCCTGCAAATAAGTACCATAGAAAACTAGTAATATAAACATGTCAATTATCCACTCGCTCTACGAAACGTTTGGGTCGATGCTTTCTGCGGTTCGGGACGAAAACGTACCGCGATCCGGTACGTACGACTCGGAACGAGAAACGCGGCTACTTTTACGTTTCTGGTAACATAGGGGAAACCAATGCCATAGCTTATGAAAGTGCAATTAGATTAAGCCATGTTAAAACGAGGAAGTTAACCCCATCATTAGCATCAATGGCCAAAGCCAGGAGCTTGGAAAAGTTCACTGACCAAAAGCCAATAACCTACTGGTAAACTTGGATTGTTTGAATTGCCGAAAATCATAACTAAACAAACAAAAAGAAGTCCCTGAAAAAGTTAATACAGTAATACAAGCCAGATATTGAGAGGTAACTATACACACCAAAAGGAGATGAATAAATTACCTGCAATGTTAATGCCTCTGAACGAGAGCGAATTTGCTTTCTAGCAGGACGAGAACTTCCGAAATCCATTAATGTTGCAAGAGGTGGCTGTCCCTTGCGATGTGTTACAAGGACATTACCAGGCTTGACATCATTATGCGCATAAGGAGGGTCAAAATTGTGCATATGCTTTAGCCCGTCACAAAGCTGCAAAAAGAACAGATAAGAGATTGATAGATGCAACCGAGTAACAGAAGCTGCAATGAGAAAAGGCTAATGTTTTATACTTGAAACTCAAACATCTCTGTTCCCAGCTTACAATAAATCTACTTTGGTAGTAAGTGGTAACAAGTTACTGATAAATGCAGGGTAGCAAACTTACACTTGAGAAATATGTAGCATACATGATGGGAACAAAAGAAGACCAGACTTCAAAAATAAACCTGTGATTTGCCAAGAATCCACTACGCATACATGTGCTTCACTTTTACTCAAAATGCATACCTGTGGTTGTTGGGTGTATGTTTCTGACCATTCCAATCAGTTAAACTTTTTTTTAGTTTACCAAACAATCCGTTAACGTATATTTTTCTGTTTAGGTTTCGATGATCATAATTAACATAGAATTTGTCATCCCACACATTGATGATTTTTTTACTTTACCCCAAAATATTTATTATTTTCACAATACCCCTTCTTGTTCATCTCCAGAATATCACCATCACCCCACAACCATCACCAATGTATCAACAGAGATAGAGTGATCTTGTTTTTGGGTGTGGCTTCAACGATGTGGTTGGGGCTCACCCAGATCTGCTTTTTGAATGGCCCAGAACTGGCTGAAATACCAATCATCATCACCACCAAATCCAGAACTCTTCACGACTTCACATTAACTACTAAGTTCACCAACCATGCGGGTCTTCAAGACCCCCTTCTACAGCTACACCATCAAGTTCAACCCTTTTCTACGATAACTGCAACACCGCCGCCACATCCCAAAACTTTGGCATCGTTGGCAATGGTTGCCTTCACTTCCCCAACGTCAACCCCGCCGGACCATCTCCGAATTCGGCTCCTTTGACCTTGCCTGGACAATTCACTCGTCGCCGCGGTCGCTGATGGCTCAGTCAAACTTTACGACCTCTCCCTCCCACCTACCTCCAGTCTTGTTCGCTCCCTCCACAAGCACACCAGTGAAACCCACCCTGCCTATTAGAATCAAGTTTGCAGCGATTCCTTCACCACCGCCTCCTCAGAGACACCATCAAGCTCAGACTATGGATCGACCCAGAAGTGTCTGCACCTTCAAGTATTCGATGAATTGGGTCAATGAATACTGGGTAGTCACAAATCAGAGATTGGGTTCATTGGAATTCTATCAATTTGGCCTTTTTCTGTTTCCATTTCTCTCTTTCTGCTAGCGCCATGGTGATGAACTGATGGTGGTGGTGATGGAGTCAGTGTAGTTTTGATATTCTGGATATGAACAAGGGGTATTGTGAAAATTAGTAAATTATTTTAGGTGAAGGTCGTACTAACAGTTGGTTACTGGCAGGTTGACAGATTCTATATTAACTATGATAAAAATACTATCAAAACCATGTTAAAGTTCACGGATTTGAATGGATTGAAACATACCCTTTAACCACAGGTATGCACTTTGATTAAAGATGAAACATAGGTATGCAAAATGGATTCTCGGAAACCACAATCTACAGGCATGCTTTTTGAAGTTTGGCCTAAACGAAATAAGATTCCCAAGCGATAGTAGAATGTGTTCTTCTTGACTCTTGAGATAGCAAACAAAATTCAAGAAAGAAGTAAACTGTACTCTATTAAAAAATATTTAGCTAGAAGAGGAAATCAATCCATTCCACGGCCTTCAAATATTCTTGTTCACCTGCCGAAATATTTGGAGAACATCTGATGTAGAAAAGAACTCCTTCTTAGCCTTCATAGCTACAGAGTTGTCCAATAATGTCCCATCCAAGTGAGCTGGAAACAACAAGTATGCTTCATGCTTCCAGGATCTTTCTTGTGTAGGCTATACGGGAAAAAATGGATTTGTTAGGTAGCCATTTCGTTAATGTGGAAGAAAAAATCTGCAGTCAATGAACCAAGATGTTGAAAAGGTTACAGTTAACTGAAGTATGTGGACATGGCATGGTATATCTGAAATTTCACAGGAGTAAAACTTCTTGAAAGTTGAACCATAATTGTGCAAAGGAAATATACGCTTTCTCGTGTTGATTTAAGCAAGGCAAACAGCATAGGAAAGAAGACAAACTGAAAGTTAATGGGATATTTTCAATGCCAACTATGTTTCTTTTCTCATCCAAGTTATATCAAGACGATATAGATTTAGCGTTTTCCAGTAAGAGAAAGAACTCAAACGAAAAAGTGGTTGTTCCATCCCTTTTTAGTAATTCATTTTCTCACAAAAACTGAATCAACACCTCCACAAGTATAACTTCTGGGTGACTGAACCCAGTGAGATCTTGAAAAACAATTTCAAATGCAAGAACGCTATTTCGTCTCCCACGGCATGCATTACGCTCCATGCTACATAAAGACACAATGCAGCATAGGCTTCTTAAAAGAGGGGAAGCATTGTGGCATTTAAACTAGAAGAAAGTATACATGGGCTAGACCAAGGCACTAAGCAGATAGCTTTTTTCATAACGATATATGATAATATGAATTGTTCCTTCTTATGGTGAAATTCTGAAACAAAGTAGTAATGTACCTGAATAGATACAACTAGAGCTTCAATGCCTCAAAAAATGGGAGAACAGAAGGAAAGAATGTCCAATCATATACATTAAACACTAAACGAGTGAAATAGTGAAACAATTACCTTGACAGCAATTATCGCGTGATCAAGAAGTGGAAGGAGATTCGGATGAGTGAACAAGGACGACACGCGGATTTCTTCCCTCACCAACTCTAACTGCTCACTATTTTGGATTAGCACTTTCTTCATCGCATAAGTGCCGTCATCTGCGTCAAACCAATCCAAACAAGATTTATCCTCTACCAGACATCCTATATATTGAATTGCCCCAACTTTTAAAATCATGCAGATGTTACTTTACCCCTTTGATATGCCTACTATTATTGAAATTGCGGTTCATGACTGCAATATAATGTAATTTTTTTTTGTTCTTCCTATTAGTAGCTGATAATTGTTCTTCACATTTAGGCTGCGTTTGGTTGGTTGTAAAACATTTTCCTGTAAAATGTTTGCCTGGTTTTGGTGTTTTGGTGCTGTTTGGTTGGAAGTAAAATGTTTTCCTGTAAAATGATGTAAAATGGTTTACACATTTCAAATCCGTAAGCCATTTTCCGGAGAGTGAAGGAGCACAACAACTCATACTAACACCTCCACCACCAGTACCACCTACCTCCATCACGACCCATCACCGCCACCCACCTTCACCGCCACTGCCGTCACGGCCCACTGTTTTGGCAAACGTCAACCAAACACAAGAAAAAAACTGCAGAGAAAACTTTTTCACACAAAATATTTTACGCATAGAATATTTTCCCTTTGTAAAACATTTTACTGCAAACCAAACAGAGCCGTAATGTAAACTTTTTTGTTCTTCCTATTACTAGCTGATAATTGTTCTTCACATTTAGTCTGATTCACTTTAACACAACTAATCTGAACCAAACGAAAGTCAACAAGATCAATTGAGTCAACAAGCACTCCACCGACAAATCAAAATCAACAGATCAAGAATCAAAACTCAAACAATTGTTATTGCATTGCACGAGAGCCCTAATTCGAGTGTTGATTCATAGTGTGCCGTCATCTGCGTCAAACCAGTCCAAACATTATTTATCATTTACCAGACATCCTAAAACCATGCAGATGTTACTTTACCCCTTTTTAATGCCTAAAAGATACATAATCCATAGTACGATTACTGAAATTGCGGTTCATGACTGTAACGTAAGGTAAACTTTTTTGTTCTTCCTATTACTTGCTGATAATTGTCCTTCACATGTAGTCTGATTCACTTAAGTCCAACTAATCTGAACCAAATGAAAGTCCCTGGGGCAGAAATGCCTACTATTATTGAAATTGTGGTTTATGACTGCAATGTAATGTAATTTTATTTTTTTTTTGTTCTTCCTATTACTAGCCGATAATTGTTCTTTCACATTTAGTCCGATTCACTTAAACACAACTAATCTGAACCAAATGAAAGTCAACAAGATCAATTTCACAACACATAGTCAACAAGCACTCCACCGACAAATCAAAATCCACAGATCAAGTATCAAAACTGAATTGCATTACATGAGAGCCCTAATTTTAGGTCGATTCACAGTGTGGCATTGCTCAAGAGAGCGAAATCGAAACGAAACCGAGTGTTGACCACCGGAGTGAGATCGGTACCTGAGATGTGAGTGGAGTCCTTGAATTTCTTGGCGATGCCGCCAGCGCCGGAGTTAGGTTCGGCGAGGACTTCTTTGACGAGGAAGACGTAGGCGAATCCGCCTTCGCCGAGCTGGCGGAGGATCTTGAAGCGGTTCTCGTTGATCCAGACGTCTCCGCCGCCGTTGACGGCGTCGTACAGGGCGTTCAGCCCCGAGAACGAGCATCCCATGATCTTCTTCTTCTTCTTCCTCACCCTCTCTGCTCTCACTGCTCTCTGTGTATTTGTTCAGGTTGGGGTTCAAATGAACACGTCGTCACTCGTCAATGGTATAGAGAGAGAGAGGAGTGCGATTAATTTTCTCAAATATTTAATTATTGTTATTTTATTTTTTTTCTTTTTCTTGGTTTTTTTACCAATTTTCTCTCTAGAACCCAATGCGCGGAGGAAGCCCACATGGGGAAGTTTAATTGCTTGTTCGGAAATTGTGGCCTTTTTCTCTTTTTTTGAGTGAAATACAAGGGACATAAAGGTCAATCTCTTATGAATAATTGCAATTACTGCCCCCAATTGTGACGAATTCTTATCATCCTAATCTTTAGTTAGTTTGCGAAAATCTTTGTGACTTAGGGTCTGTTTCTATATTCCTTTTAGAGATAAAGGTCATATTACTGTAGAAAATAAGGTACATTGTTGCGTTTACAAAATAAATGCGAGAAAAATATGTCGTTATTTTTTTTTTCAGAGTTAGAATTGATTTGATGATGCGTTATTGAGATACTAGAGTATTACCCGTGCCCGAGGGCACTATCCCTAAATTGGATAGTTTTTTTTTAGAGGTGTTTTTTTAAAATGAATTTAGAGGTGTTATTCAAAAATTATATTTACAAATGTCGTGAAAAAAGAAATAAAAAAAAGAACAACTTCCAAGTTAGAGATGTAATTGAGAAAAACCTCTCTCATATTAGTTATGGATGTCCAAGGAGAGTGGGTAGTTAGGGATGTCCAAAGAGAGTGGGTAGTTAGAGATGTAATAAGTAGGTGAGATCTAATGGTGGGGATGAAGTTGATTTAATCTAACGGCTGAAAATTCAAAAGTTTGTTAAACCATGCTATTTTATAATATAGATGGGAGGAATTTAACGGAATGCCACTAGCGCTGGTACATCAAAGTAATGTGAGGGCATGGGGGAGATCTAAAAGATGACACCCAAAGGTCAGTGGTGAGGCGGATCAAAAGGAAACAATACAACCCATTGGTAAAATGAAAACACAGAGACGCATACAGAGTAGTGAGTAGTAGTAGCCTTTTGAATGTCCATAATAATATCTTTGAAATATCCAAAATACAAACCATTGGTAATACTTCTATTTAATAAACATCAAATAGACATACAGACAATGGTGATCGAAATGGTTCCGACATATAGAAACTTCACCGAGCCGCCGAGGTACAGGATCCAACATGGAACTAAACTAAAGCTGTATTTGTAGCCATTTCTGAACAGGCAAAGCTCCATTTATGACAGTCTTGAACCATAGAAACGCACAAACGTTATATGCTTCTTATTACTGTTTATTTCCGAGGAAACAACTCCTATGTTAAAAAGGCATAACATGTTTCCATACTACATTCGTCAGAAACCTGCCGGTTGTTGTTGAGTGATACAGTGAATATTACCACCTGCCAACACTATCTCCCTTGCACCTTCAATCTTCACCACCTGTTGTAACCAGAGAACATCATCAAGACCCTTAGGCTAAATCATGTAATCTTTATAAATGTCAAGCGCGAAACCTATAAATGTTCAGATCTATCATCTACTATATAGATTTCACTTGCGGAACCTATATACTAAATGTGACAAGACCTTAGGCTAAATCATGTCTACAGCAGTTATATCACCGTGCTTACAACTCAGTGATCTGGGCCCTGGATACTTCAGGCAAGATGGGGTCCTGTATGATGACCTTAGATTGAGCAGACCAAAAGTAGCCAAGAACCAGATTTCACAACTTGCGATGGAATTTCTCAACCACTCCAGCGGATCTTATTTTTAGTAATGACCTGAATTTACAAGTACTAGGTAGCTACAAGCTTAAGTTAAACTATAAGAGCTTCAGTTAACCTATAAATGTCACAAAAATGTTATGAGGTGGGTCTTAGAAGATTAGAGCTTGTTGTGCACTTAACATGTTGCAAGAAGCCTTTGAACGACATTTATGATTCTACATATCTTTAGTATTCCAAATATGCAGGGTCTCACAGGGACTCTAGCATTTAGCACATCGACCCAAGTGAATGCTAGCAATGAAGGTTGTGACAGCAAACTTAAGAAAACGGCACTGTAACTTACTTCATGGTCTGGAAAGGCCAGGGACAAAACCCGGACAGCTTCTTCATCCCATTTTTTGTCCCCAAATTGTGGTGTGATGATTCCTTTGTTTGCAATATAGAAGTTCACGTAAGAAGCCGCAAGCCTTGTGCCTGGAAGTCTTGGTTTACCATCACCTTCCTCCTGTTACAACATGACCATTTTAGAGCGACAGTGAAAGAAATTGCAGGTTAAGGATACCACAAATATAAGGTAATGAAGATGAGGATTTACTAGAGATAACCGGACGAGTGTTCAAAGGTAATGAACATTCTCTTACCTTTGGACTCATGACCCAAAGGTAAGAGAACAACTCTGTAGTGGCCTGCTCGAAATACACTATTTCTCCAACAACGATAAATGACATTGTATCAGGGCCTCGTTTGGGTAGGGGATATGAGGGGTGATAAGAATTTGATTTTTTACTGTGTTTGGGTGAGGTATATGGGAGGGGATACCATACCCAACCCCCCCCCCCCCCCCCCCCAAAAAAAAAACACACACACACACATTTTACACTGGCACGTTTGGTTTTCTGGACTAGCCAGATTGGATTAGAAATTAATGTGTTTGGTTTGGTGCAATATTAATTCAGAATTAAGGTGCAATATTAATTCAGAATTAAGGTGCAAATACCCAATCCAGCTAATACCTACATGCGAGAGGGGATTAATATGGGGGTATTAAACACCATCTTTTCACTATTTAGTACTGGTTTTAAAATTAGTCCAGAACAACCAAACACAGTATTTACTAATGTTTGGACTATGTTTAGTCTAATACAGCTAATCCTGCAAAACCAAACATGCCATAACCCCCCCCCCCCCCCCCCCCCCCCCGCGGGTGGAACATGACTTGGGGTTGTTTTTAGGACAAAAATGCCCTCATGAACCTACAAAAGTTTTGTTTGTTTGACCAACATGGTACCTGAATCACTCCGGCTGCTTCCTCATCAGTCATATATAAGGGCCCAGGCACGTGGAGTTTAATTATCTCCAAGTTTCTGCCTTTAGCATCCGTGGTATTAGAAAGAACCGAAAGGGCTTCAACAGACCGCTCATACTGAGGATCCGATTCATCATCAGTCCAGGACAATAAAACCACACCGGGCTTCGCAAAACAGCACATATTGTCTATATGACCATTAGTATCGTCGTCACCTGCAAAACACCGAGACAATAGACTTAGGTTGATTCAGATATGCTGTTTCATGGTATTCTTTCCTCATAATGTCTGACAAGGCCCATTAGTACTTGTAGTAATGGAAGAACATTAACTGCTAGAAACAACATTTTCATAATAGACAACCCCATTAATTCCTGAAAACATTCACTTAAGCTATAAGACTAGCAAAATAAAAAGGGTCCTAAGAAACCTGAAGTTTTCGAAAATTATTGATGACAACAGGTAACACGACAATAAATCAAAAAGCAAAATAAATACGGGTAAGAAGCTTCATTAAAACTGAAGGTGATTGGTTACCAAATAATCCACGAGGCAACCAAATAATCTTCTGGACACCAAGGTAAGCTTTAAGTTCGTCCTCAATTTGTTGTTTAGTCAAATGGGGATTCCTGTTTTTGTTTAAGAGGCACTCCTCGGTAGTAAGGCAAGTACCTGAAGCAGAAAAAAAAAATCTAGATAAACCTGAAAAGATTGTATGTTCAGAATCATAGGTATGCAACAAAACTGAGTAATCAACTACAAATTCCGTAGAGAATGTTAAAGCCAACTACACTTGTACCAATAGAAAGAGATGCTAATAAGGGGGAGACCATAGTGATGCATCCTGGAATGAACAAAAGGAAATGCCCTTGTGTAACTTTCAATAAAGAGAATATAAAGCCATTGCAAGTTTGCAACAAAATATTCAGACCCTTGCTTTGGGAGGGAGAAATTTGAGAAAAATGATTGTCCCAAGCTTCACATGTGGAAATGGTTAAGAAAACATAATTATGGGATAGTATCCTTCAAGAAGGTGGTAAAATTTCTAAATAAAATCAGAGACTTTGGGAGTTCAAGGATAAATTTTATGTGTCTAAATTTATCATTCCATTGGAGAAAAAATTATCACGTTCTGAACTGAGAAAAGAAGTAGCACTTTTACTGTCTTCCATTTTTCCTTTACAAATCTGGGTTCAGACAGAGAACTTATGTTTCCTCAAGGAAACATCGAAATTGGTCTTTCTTCTATCCAAGTATTGTGATCATATTTTCGGGAAAACACACACACAAAAAGAAGTTCATTATCTAAAAAAAAAAAAAAATTTCAGACGCCAAATCAAGTGTAAAATAATCCCTATCCCCTAAAACTCAACGAGTTCCACAATCTTTTTTCTAATTCAAAAGTCAAGCACGCTAATCCTACATAATATTCACACAATCTTTTCTGTAGACATCAACGAGAGCTTTAGTCAGACAATGTAAAGGCACTACATAGGACATAGAAAGACCAAACGCATGTTTAAAATATTTTTAATAAAATGTAGAACATGTTACCTTCTCCATCTACATGAATGCTTCCACCTTCAAGAACTATAGACTGGGGAAACCTAGGAGTTCTCTCAACATCCAGAATCTAACAACCGAAGAAAGTTGATAAACCAGTTCAGCGAACTAAAAACAGTTGGTAACAGAAGAATCACTTCAAAACGAACAAAACAAGTTTACTAACCTTCCTAGCCACAAGAAGGTCATGACTCCAGTCTTTGTAACAACCCTCGTCAATACCTAGACAAGTTGCAGGTGAGAAGACCAGTTACTTTCTGTTTCTTATAAGCAACGCAAACAGTTACTTCTTTAGCAGTCAAAGACTCAGAATCAAAGACTAAGTATTTTGTAAGTATTTCAAAACACTAGAAAAGGTAAACAGTGCAGTGCTATAAACTTGTTCTAGATTCGAGATTCAACAGGCAGAGACATGTTTGGTTGAAACAAAAAATTATGAGGAAAAAATAATAGTTCAAAGTACACAAATCTATGAGACACATTAAAAATACATCCCTAATGCCTTACCTCCCCAGCTATTGAAGACCCAGTCTATTCCAGCAACCTTCCTCTCTAGCTTCCCTGAACTTGATCTGCTGTCTTTAACGACAAACTAAACAGATGTATTCACCATTAAGTTCAGTCGTATTTGTTTAATTTCAAAATAAATAACCAATAAGAAAAAAGAAACTCACGGTTGGACCAGTATCACGAAACCAAGAGTCATTCAAACTCATCTCAACAACTCTCACATTTTGTGGCAACTGACTCCGTGCATTTGCCCACTGACATGAAAATAAGATTACTTCAGTCTTGGTAAAGAATGATATATCAAACAGGGAACAAGATGATGTTTACAGTGGTCACCAACCTGAGCAGCAGTAGCACCAACAGTCACTGTAGTAAACTTTGATATTGCAGTTGCTACATCAACAAATACACGCTGAGCATGTGTTGCATTGCCACGCCAATTATCTGGACGTTCCTGTGATTCATGATAAAGGTGAGACTCTCAAATTGTATTTTGAGCACCCAGAATTTCAAAACCCTTTAAAGTCGTATTCTACAGATGCGAATAGGTAACAACACTTGAGAACTACAAAAAAAACAGTTGAAAAAGAAAGCAAATACAGAAAAAGCAGAAACAAAAACAAATATTTCTTTAAAGCAAGATTGGGTGAAAGCCGAAAAATGAAGTGGATATCGAAACATAAACTTAAGTTATGATGCAATGTTAACTGATGTAAAGGCTGTGGTCACTGTTCAAGGTGCGAGAGCTATCTGTCAATGCATACAAGGACCTGAAACATTATAAATGTGAAAAGCTGATTGGTATGTTCCAATGTCCCTTAAACCTAAACTCGACAAAGAGGATCCAGGCAATCAAGAAATCCCTCCCTATAAATGTATAATTCACCCCAGAAAGACTATGATTTCTGTCTCTCATCTCCCTGAACGATCTAAAAATATTATGAACCAGTTCCATAATGTTAGCCCAAAATGTTAATACTGGCATAAGAAAAATTATAATAATTAATTAGTTGAAAAAAACAAAAAATAAAACTCTGATCCTTCACAGGATCAAAGGGATAGTTTCGACAAGGCACATGTGATCCCAAGTTTATAATAACTGGAGCAAACACCATAAAAGCCTATGCATAACGAAACACGCGTAAACAGACACAAGGAAATAGTCTTGAATCATTTCTGAATATGCTTCTGTTATCACTTATTATATGCAATGCGATCCATCAGGCACGTGAAAGGCGATGGAATCAAAACATGGTGGAGACAAATGGTAGCTCTAACGACCATTTGAGAATGGGCAGAAACCACAATTCGAGAGAGAGTTCATGCAAATACATTCAGACCATAGTAGACCACCCATTTAACACATGTCGCCTGTTGGCAGTAAAAGACCGGAGTGCCATGACCTATGGGTTAAGGTAGAAACATTTTGTACATGAAACGAAGTAACAACATTTGAAAAGAGAGAAATGTATACATCAGTATACTGCTCTCTGCAAATAGCAAAAGAAAATCACGTTATGTATGCTTGGTAAAAAACTGATCCCAGAATTAATTTTTTGTATCTTCCTATTGGGAAATGCGGAAATGCTCCAGTGACTCCAGAAGTCCAGTCCACACTCCATAAATGTTCAGTCTTCACTATTCATAACATCTTTACGTAGAAGACTTCAACGTCTACGTGTTGGACATGTGTGCTCTACTAAATCGCTAAAGGAGACACCTTTTGCAAATGCTCCAATACAAGGGTACGTCGAAACTCACCTGCCAGTTTAATTGGGCCAGCTGCGCAACGACGTGTTTGGTATCCAGACTAGTTGGATCGGACCAGACTGGATTGGATTCTCTGAATTGGATTAGATGAACTATATTTGATATTGTGTTTTCTTTTGTATTGTATAATTAGTCCCATCCAACTAATCCCGTCATGCACAAGGGCACCAAAATAGGGTACTTAAACAGTAAACACCAAATATAGCAGTACTATTTTCTTAACACCCAAATTACAGTATAAATTAGTCCCGTACTAGCTAATAGGATCAGAATTAGAAAACCAAAGATGCCTTTCAAGAATGAACCCTACCCAGAATGCCGAAAGGGGGGTAAAAAAATTATACTATTGTTCCGATGATGCATATGGAATGTGGATTGTGGAACCATTATTTATTGACCTAAATCATTAAATATTTTGAAGGGAAAAAAAATGATGCTTGATTCAGATGGAAACATGGTCAACTGCTGAAAGAAACTTGGTGAAATCCTTGAGTTTGTTATCTTCACATTTGATTTAATAAAAACATTCCGTATTTTAAAAAAAAAAAAAGTACTATATAAGAAATCGTCCTCTCACCAGAATCATCTTGTAGGGTATTTCTTGTGTCTCCATATCATGCGGGCTATAACAGGATAAGCAATTGAAAAATATTTTAACCCTTAAAAACGGGACTGAATCTGAAACCGAGGAATGGGGAGGATCAAATTTACTAAAAAAAAAAAAAGAAAAAAAGAAAAGAAAAAAAAAAAAAAAAAAAAAAAAAAAAAAAAAAAACCTTCAAACTATCATTTCTCCTACTTTTTTTTTAGAATCATTTCTCCTACTATTTCACAGAACTATCTCAAATTTTATGAGACTAGTGGACTGATAAATTCAAGACTTGAAACAACAATTAAACATGTATATGATGAGGAAGAAAAAGAGAGAAAAGAAAGAGGAACTCACCGGCCAACCTATCCAACACTGGGATTGGGGTTCCCACTCTGCCGGCATGTGGTAGCCATGAACGGACGGTGTCCCTTCTAAATCCATCTCTCTCACTCTCTCTCAGATTCGTCTTCTTCGTCTGTGTGCTACTGAAGAAGATCGACAGAGAGCCCAGAGAGTAAAAGTGAGTAGGTGACCCCCTCCCCTGTTTTTTCTGTCTTTTTGCACTAAGGTCCCTTCATTCTCCATTAACTATAGAAGATCCTGTCTAATTTATTAAAATTACCATTCGTGTCATTGATAAATAGCTCCATTGAAAGTGGGTAGACAACTTCGATGATCTCTTGTCTGCCTCCCATCTGATTTTACGTGTCATGTTTTTTTTGGATAATATTACGAAACATTTTGAGGAGGTTATTTGATTAGTTAAGGGCCAGTTTGGTAATGTTGTGGCGTGGGTTTTCATAGATAACTTGTTGTGCAAAAACACTTTTGAATTTTTTTATTTGGTAACTATTGTTTTAAATTTGCTGAAAGTGTCAAAATGACAATTTGGGACACGATAGAATAAATCATGCTATTGAAGAAAATAATATAGTATTACCTTCATATGCATCAGGGTGACTTTACTGAATTGCAAAAAGGGCAAGGGTCTCTCCTTTGTACTAGCAATAAGAGGACGATGCAGCTTTGTATAAGCCTGCTTTCTCTATGCATTTGGGTACTAGAGGAATTCTCCATGTGTATCAAATAGTACATGACTGGTTTAAAGTTCAAAAAAAGTTATCAAAAACTAATCACGACAGTCTATAATCGACAATGTGAATCTAAACATAGAAAAGAAATATGAAACAAATCAAAATGCGAAATGAAGAAAATTCAAACACTCATTAAACTAATCGCTATGTTGTTACGAACTTGACTCATGGTGCTTGTGCTCGAAGTTCCAAATGGGAAGACATTGCTTTCTTCTCCTAAGTCGTCATCTTCTTCGAAAAACAACTCTGGGTTGGAGTACTTTCTGAATTTCTGATCCCTGGTAGCATTTCTTCTTATGTATTTGTGTAAGGCCATACTAGCAACAACTATTTTAACTTGTTTCTCGAAGTTATAGTTAGGCATGTCTTTGAGAATTTTCCACCTTTTCTTTAACACACCAAAAGAGCGTTCGATTACCCCCCTCAACGAAGAATGGGCATGGTTAAACACTTCTTGGTACCCAGATGGTCCGCCAACACGTCGAAAATCCGGTAAGTGATACATCTCTCCCTTGTACGGTCCTAGATATCCATTCATTTGTGGGTACCCCGCATCAACCAAATAGGATTTACCTGCATAAAGCTGATTTATATAACACCAACATAACAACAACTACCCATGAAATTGATGTGATACTAAAATATACCTTCCGGCGGTTTTGGAAACTTCAACTCTGGTGTGCGAATTGCACGTAAGAATACGCGTGTGTCATGAGTTGTACCTTCCCACCCCGCCAGAACAAAAATAAACTGCATGTCGAAATTACATACAGCCATTACATTTTGTGTTGGCACTCCTTTTCTACCTATAAAGCGCACTTGATCTTCACCAGAAACTATTGCTGGAATGTGAACACCGTCTATTGCACCTATAGCACCCTGCAATAATAAAATTGTATCTTTAATTGTTCCCACACCAAAGTTAACTATATTAAATTAAGGGAGTAGAACAAATTTACCACCTTAAAATGTGGAAAATATCTAGTATCCTGGAGTATTTCCTCCGCAACTTCTTTAAATTCAGGATCATCTGGTTTTATTAAGTCCATTGCCATATTGCAAACTTTGTCTAATACTTCGTTGAAATAATTACTTATTGTCCAGCCCGAATGTTGAAACGCTCTCCGGCTTGTCTATTAGAGAGCCCACCTCCTAGTATGTATAATAAAATTCTCACCTTTTCAGCAGCACTTATATTTCTTGAACCGGACAACTTATATTTGTTTACCAGCTCGTATAATAATTTTGTAAATACTTCAGGCTCCATTCTAAACATGTTGTAGCATCGAGCATCATTGCCTTCTAGTAATTCCTTTAACCACTTGTTACCTGTTTGAGGAGATGTCATACAAGGTACCTTGTTGACGTATTTGAAGTAATATGTTTGAATGACACAAGCTGCAGTTGTTACAGTTTCATAAAACTCATCTTCGTTGTACTACCATCGTCAATCTCCTCAATGTCCATAACTGCATACAAAAATATGTATCAAACTATAAGCATAAATTATGAGACTTAGTATTAACATGATTTTATGTAGAAAAAACTTGTAAACTGACAATAATTTATGATCAATATCTGAAACTAAAATGACATTGTGGCGACCCGCCACTTTATTCAACATAACAAAAATAGTGCAAATAAATGTTTAAAATCTCCTGAAAAAAATAGTAATTCACTGTGTAACTAGAGTCCTAAAGATTGCTCATTCTTAATCCATGTCAGCTTAAGTTCTGGAGTCTTTAGACATGCAAACATCTCCCTCTTATCTTTTTCCATAAAAAGTCTAGTAGCGCATAAATATACCTCAGCGTCAAACTCTATCCCAGGAATTGCATCGAGTTGCTCCATTGCTTCAGTAATAGAAACTACATTCTTTTTCCCATTTGCTTGTGAAGAGGTGCGCCTAGCCTCTACTGCAGTACAAATTCGTTCAATTTGTTGAGCCATCTTTTGAGCACCTCCTATTTTCCCACGTCCTTCCTTTCGAGATTTTCTTTTTATCTTCAGTTTCGATAAATTACTTTTACTTTTCATCTTAAGTGATGTATCACCATCAACATAAGCAGAATTTTGAGTTGCCTCAAACATGACATCATCATCACACTCACTTTCTGAATCATGGGACTCATTCACCTCCATAGGGGAAGAAAACACACCAACAGATGGTGTAAATTCAAACTTTCCAGTAGCAACTACGTCAGAAAACATCCTATCTAGTGTTTTCTCAAATTCTTGATCTATCCCTTTACCACGAAATCTTTTGTACTCTTTATTAACCTACACAATAGTTCACGCAGAAGAGGGTATATGTCAACAGAATGAAATAGTAAACTGTTGAACTTTTAAAAATCTATGTATAAACACTGACCTCAATCTTTTTCTTCCACCACTCCTCACTTGCGTCGGTTGTTTTCTTCTTTGTATCCCACCCCAGTCCAGTTTCACTTCCTTTCAGTTGTTTCCAAAGTTTCCAAGTTTCCTTAAGATTGTCCCATTTATTTTTTAGGTGACCCTTATCATACTTGTAACCAGTAGTTCTTTCAAAATTTTCGACTAAATTTTGCCATCCTTCTTTCTCAAAGTGAGTACCTGGACGATGTCCTGCATCGATTTCCTTAACACACAATTGAAAAAATATATCGGTGTTTTGTGGATCCCACACAGCTTTCGGTCTTGACCACTTTCCCATCTATCACGATTACAAACATTTTACTATAATATGCAAGAAATGATAAGCATACGCTCCATCACTTAAAGTATGATAATCACATTTAAAAAGAAATTAAAACTTAATCTAGTGAACAACAAGTGCTAACCTTTAAGAAAAACAAACAGTTTCAAATTAGCTATTAACATGAATATATTAGGCATTTCTGTAAACGCCTTTGTCATTAGGCAAACCCAAAATGCTAACAATTTTTTATGCCTACTATTACATAGAATACACATAGCCGGTGAAACACAAAGACGGGCCCAAAGATGGTCAATTGAGGAAGTGAAAAAACTGATATGTTCTTGAACGTAAGAAACATGGTTGGTTTTAAAGAGAAATTATACTTTGATTTGGTGTTTAAGGTTGCGTACTAGATAAAGATAACTATGAAATTATTGAGAAATTCTAAGCAATAGTATAAAGAATACAATGAATAAAGTCACTAACCTTTGCGTTTGTTGTTTGCCTGTTGTTGCATCGAAGATGAAGCTGCTAGAAGGGGACGACGTCTATAGAAGAGTGTAGATATATATGGATGTATTTTGATTAACATCTGTGCTTTGCATATATATCCTTTTCCATACTCCTTCGTGCAGAGTCTCACTTGATTTAGAATTTTAATCCAAATGAAAAGGTAATTTTGAAAATTAGCATGGATAAAATTGTCCACTAATAAATTTATCAAAAACAGGTCGTAAAAAGCAACCCCTCCCCTGTTTTTCAAATGCTGCTGTGAGAAAACAGTTGCTTTCTAGAAAGCAGAAAAACAAAATTTTGCCAAACACAAAAATACTGCTTTTGGATTCGAAAAGCAGCGTTCTAGAAAGCAAAAGCATTACCAAACGGACTCTAAATAAGGTCAGTACATATAATTTTTTAATAATATTATAGAGGGATTGTAGCTCTACAACATTACGAAAATATTCACTCATTCTTCTAACATTTCGTTAATCAAATAACATTCTTAAAATGCTTCGTCATGTTGATCAAAAAACATGGCACATAAAAGCATACAGAGGGAGTATAAAATACATCATCATATAAAGTTGATATTCGAATTTCATTAACAAAAATGCTCTCTTTTCTTTAAAATAAGTCACTGAGACATTGCTATTTAAAAAAAAAAACAAAAAAAAAACACTGAGACATTGGGAGGATTTTATGGAGCTGTGAATTTTTAACTAATTTTTCACATTGACATAGAGGACGTGTAACGCTCCTTCCATCATGAGTCGATAAGCCTACAGAGATTCTCAGACTCAAGGAGTGCTCCATTGAAGTACCGCAATAATCAACAAGGAGCTCAGAAACAACCAGTTAATATAAATAAACACTTAATATTTACAATAACATACGTAATGTGTTCAGGTGTTCACTGTTTACCATAAATAGCTCCCTAATGTGGGGTTCTAAAAAGAATGGAACCACATATAAAAAAAGACAGCTATAACAAGTCTGAGTCATAATACTCGAGTTGTCAGTGGAACATCTAAATAATAGTTCGAAAGAATCTAAGATTATTATTAAATTGTGTAGTTTGAAATCAGCTAATAAACAAAGAAGACGACATATAACAGCCCCTACTCTACAACATGTCCACCTCATCACAACAAATCCACCATTTCTCCAATTCACACCACCTGTAACTTCCATGAATCTCTAATCAATTCACCAACAAACCTAGCAAAGCCAAGTTTCAAAAGAATGCTACTTGATCAGCCTCATACAGCGAATTTCAAATTCCACAACACCTCATATTTATAAAGACCAGACTCACATCCGACAATTATACCATAAGTGTTGATACTCCCTCAAAAGGGACTAGCTCATAATGAGACGTGGTACTAGTGCCTAATCGTTACTACAACTGCCGGTACTAGCTGACTTTGGGAGACAGATGTTGTCATACCCAAGAGCCTCTGCCACATTGGAGCTAGGGAGATCTGCATATCTCTACCCCAGAACCTGTGCCCAGACCTGTACCCTGAAACAAACTTCAAATACGAAATCTAATATCCCGTTATATCCAAAGCATTTAAGAACAATTGTTGTAAATATAGCAGTTCCAATTTAGAAAGTCAATTGTCAAATAAGACAGTTTTAATATTCAAAGCTCAATTTACAGTTCATTAGTTAAAAACGGTAATCACAGTTCACATGTTATCACATAAAAGAGCTGTCTAGCAAGACTGGTCACCTTACATACACAAATTTCAAGTATTAGGCTAACATATAAGATCTTTCACACCAACTGTCTCTACGCAAATTCCAAGTATTAGACTAACATATAGGATCTATCACACCAACTGTATCTACACAAATTAGACATACAATATATCAACACAAGTTTTCTATATGAGGTAGTATGCATGGTTGCTATGTAGTGCAGATTATGCATGCCAAATTACCAAAATTACCCCCGGTATTCCAGACTTGTCCAACACAGTCCCCGAGAGTGCCAAAGCCCTCCAAATCATACTCATGACGACTTAACAATTTGAAATTACACTCCTTAATATATTCAGCTGAACACAACGTTGAAAACTACATCTTTCACTTAATTACACTAAAATCCCTAAAATTTGGGAAGAGTGCATAAAAGCCCTATAGTTGACTTTGGTAACTCTAACCTATAATATCACGTAATAACTCCAATTACCCAAACGTCAAGAAACTTCATACAAGACATACTATCATAGTCCAATTAACCTGAATGACCTCAAATTCAACGTTAGTGAATATATCAATTTTCCCTACTTAGACAGCTCAGTCAAACATGTACTTCATCGGTCCATTGGGTTCTTCCTACCTGGTGGAAATCCACTTATTAGTGGAGCGAGGTTTTACTTATGAGGTGTCAACTCATTAGGAGCGAAGAATTTAGTTTAAGGGGAGGGGTAGATACATTAGGTTGGTTTTATGTGCAGTGTTAGGAAAGTTAAGGCTAAATTAAAGTATGTATCTTTTTAATGTTTTAAAATTTTGCATGACATGCATTTGTGGTTTTGCTCCAGCAGTAAAATGTAATTTATACATTTTGTAGTTATGATAAGTTAAAATATACATGTTGAGGATGCATGAAAGGAGATAGGTAGACACAAAATTATGCATGTCTGCTTTCTTGCTAGCTATTAATGGAAAGGATGATGCATGTTCTACAATAGTCATAACATAAATTACACAGAGCCTATCATGAGCCCATGCATTGTCTATCGAAGGTTAATTTTTCTTCATATTCTTTATATTTTGCATAACACTGAATTGTGCATAGACTATTGGTGATGCCCCAAGGGGTTAAATCAAGTTTTGATAATAATAAACCAACCGAACACTTCAAGTAATTCCGAACCCGCCCCAACACCACTATAAATTACTCAAAGACCCAAGCACAACCTAATTTTCAGGAGATAACTTATTTGCACAATTCCTCAACATTCATGAATATTGCATTTAGATCCCTGATAAAAATTAGGGGGACTATCAACACAAATCCTCAATGTGAGGTAGAATGCATGTATGCTAAGCAGTCCAGACTATGCCTGCCAAAAGTCTAAAATGCCACTGATACTACATAACTGCACAATGCAGTTCTTGATGGGGCCTCGACCTCCAAATTATATTCATAAAAACATAAAAACATGCTCTTAGGTTTTCTAACCCATCTACCTGAGCACACCATTGCAAACTATAACTCTGACTTATTTGCACTCGATCCCATTAAGTTCAGTAAAAAATCATAAAAGCCATACAAAGTCAACTCTAACCAAGAATGTCCCAAAATAACTCTAAACGTCATGCAACTTCATGCAAGACATACTTTCAAACTCCAAGTTACTATAATGATCTCAAATTCAACTTGAGTGAACTTACTATTTTGCCCCTTGTGTAAAACTTAGTCAAACATATACTTCCTAAGAGTCCAAGTTTCTCAAATTGGACTTACAGACCCGAGATAACTTTTTTAACAACTTTCATGAAGAACTCCAAGGGAAAAAATTTCATTTAGGTGGTCAAATTGAAAGTCAAACACAAGGAAAGTCAACTACCAACCAGTCAACATTACAGACAATTTTGTGTCCAATTGAGAGAAAGATGTAGAAATATCCAAATAGGGCTTTGAAGAGGGAAGTTTGAGGATTCCAAAACATATTTTGAACGCTCAAAAAGATCATATACATAATGAGATATGATATGTCAAAGTTGAGTGAAAATTATGCTTGAACACTTAGAAAACTGTAAGAAATGTTCTTAAGTATATCGGTACCTACTTTGGACTCAATTTATGGACAATCCATTTAGAATTGGAACATGACCGAGAGAGAATATTTTGTAGTTCCTGCCACAAAAATTACATAAAAGAAGCACAACTCAAACCCAAGTTGGATAAATCAAATTACAAAGCTGAAAGTTTGAAAACTTAACTAAAATTTGTAATCCTCATTTAGCAAAGTGTGGGTAGTGCACTTAATATTTGCAGTCATCTATCAAAATGTTTAACCCAAAAATAGATCTTAGATTCTGACCAACACTGTTGATAGTTGTTATTTGTCCCTCATCGGGACTCGGTGTGTTTCACCTGTGCCGAATAAGATACTTGGACGACTCTCCACATTGCCAATTGATTTTGAGGTGGTACCCGAAGATTCTCAACATGATATCAGAGCCTGCTTCTGATTCGTCTGAACCGGATATTGCATGTTTGTTTCACATGTTGCGCGTGAGGGAGCATGTTGATGATTGTTATTTGTCCCGGGACTCAGTGCGTTTCACCAGTGCCGAAAAGATAATTGGACTACTCCCGATATTGCCAACTGGTGCATATCCCGTGCCCGAGGACACGACCACAAAAAGTATGATAACTCACTAATTTGAATGGTAGAGGATAACCTGTTTCATATGTCATATTTTGGGATGGTTTATTCTCCATAACATCTTATTATGTACATGGGGATAAACTATTCCACATGTCACATTTTGGGGATAACTTATTTCCCATAGCAGCTTATTATGTAGATACTTTGGATGGTTTATTCTCCACAATAACTTACTGGCCCTGTTTGGATGAGTTTAAATGAGCTAAAATTATATTAGTTTATTGGAATGAGTTCAAATGACCTCAACCACTCATCTCTCTCCTCACCTCAACCACTCATTCCAATAAGGTGATATAATTTAAGATGATTTAAGCTCGTCCAAACACACCCATTATGTAAATGGTGATAAACTATTCCACATATTACATTTTTGGGACAGCGTATTGCTCATAGCAGTTTATTATGTAGATTGGATTTTGAGGTGGAACCCTAAGATTCTTAATAAAAACACCAAATAAGTTGTTTTTGACATGAAACCACTTTTGAGAGGATTGATTAAATGAGTTTGAGCTGGTGCTAAATCAAGACACTCACTCATGGGGATGTGTTTTACTACGTAGCATTTTGTGGTTGTACACTTCTACTACTAATTCTATGAAAATTCTTAAAGTGGAAAGGGAGAGTTTGAGTGACATGAATGAGAACATTTGTCTGGTTCAGTTATTTGTAGAAGGAAAACAATGTTTAACCACTGTATTAATCAAGAAAACGACTTGTTTTGGTCATTCGCCTCAGCAATTTCACAATCTCCTCTCACTACTTCTCCACACACCTCTCCTCTCCCTCTCTCTATTTGTGGCGTGGCATGCATACCCACTTCAAAGAATCTCAAGAAAGAAAAGAAGAGAAAAAATATCAACTCGACGAGGAAGCTCTGAAGACGATCGCGATACCCAGTCTCTGAATCTTCAAGGTCTCATCTTTTTTACCCTTACCCTGTATTCACGGCTACTTTCTTGAATTCGCTTTCTTGAATTTGTTCAAAAAAATCCAGTCTTTTTAGTTCTTCGTGAATGCATAGACAAAAGGGTCCTCGCGGATGGAAATCGAATGTTTCTGGGACGAACCCAGATAGGGATTCTTCAAGATTTTCTTCTAGGTGTATGTTCGAATCAACTTGTGAGAAGATTGAGGATTTGTAGGTTTCTATGCTAATAACCCTAATTGCTGCTGTTTTTCATCATCTGCAATGTTTGGAATTTCCATCAGTAACTAATGATAACAACTCAATGAGAGTAATTAATCAAGCAGAGATCGGTCTTTCTTCATGTTTTTAATCCAGACATGCCTTTGAGATTTAGGGGTTGTGACTTGTAAGCCATTCCTTATAGTTGGATACTGAATTCTGTATACAATTTCAGCTACACACATAATACAATTGGAACATATAAGTTCCTCAAATGGTTCGTTCTTTCTTGTTCTGCGGTGCCTTCCTTCTATAGAGAAGTGCATAGTCATGTTGTTTATTTCTCAGAGGCAAAGCTGTGCTGTGATTCTTGAAGAAGCTCAATTCAAAACACACAATTAGTAACACAAACAAGAATCAATCTCTAGTCTAGTGTATATATAATGCGTTGTCACTGTTATGAATCCAAAGTACTTGCAACTGATGACAATATGCCCCCGATGTAAGTTTAGAGAGCAATAGTGCCATACCTCATATTTCAATAGGTTAAGAAACTACGGACGGATATAATGTAATTTGTTCCCATAATTTTTTCATATGACTAGGCAATTCTAAGGATCACTTTTGTCCTGGTTGTGAAACAATCAGTTATGTGAAGTTGCTTGCTTAACTCTCTGAAGTTCCGAGGATCAACGCACGTGTGTGTGTGTGTATGTTGGGTTCCTATATTTCCAGACCATATTTTCACATTACATCTTTCTGATTTTTCTTTTGGTTTTCAGCATAATGGCTCAGGATGCTCCTTCTGGTGTCGATTCACCAAGGCGGCGATCTGGACTATTGAGGGATCAAGTTCAGTTGGTTAAAAGGAAGGACTCGGATCGGTACGAGATTGTCAGTATCCAAGATTCGCTCTCATTTGAGAAAGGTTTCTTCATAGTGATCCGAGCTTGTCAGTTGTTGGCTCAAAAGAATGAGGGTATAGTTTTTGTTGGAGTCGCTGGTCCTTCTGGGGCTGGGAAGTCTGTCTTCACAGAGAAGCTGCTCAATTTTATGCCCAGTGTCGCCGTTATAACAATGGACAACTATAATGATGCCAGCCGAATTATTGATGGCAACTTCGATGGTAAGGTGTATTTTTTCTTGAAGAAAATGAAGTTTCTTTGAAAAATCTTGTGGCATTCATATCTCTCAGATTGTATCGTTTTAATTCTTGAATGGGCCAAACAGAACCCTAATGACTGACATGTTTTGAACAGATCCACGTCTGACGGATTATGACACATTGCTCCAGAATATCAATGATTTAAGAGAAGGAAAGCCAGTTCAGGTTCCTATATATGATTTTAGGTCTAGCTCTCGGATTGGTTACAGGTACATCATCTGTTTATCAAAGAAGCACTGAGTTTACTCATCATCTTT
The DNA here is from genome assembly GCA_023055425.1 of Linanthus parryae. Lineage (NCBI taxonomy): Eukaryota > Viridiplantae > Streptophyta > Magnoliopsida > Ericales > Polemoniaceae > Linanthus > Linanthus parryae. The sequence continues at coordinate 116,592,296 of JALGPY010000004.1, read as the reverse complement.
CTCGTTCTGATTACGGATTGTTATCGACTAAGACAAAATTGTGATATCATTCTGTACTCTTTTGTTCATGTATCATTGGAACATTAATATTATTAGTTCAAATCAGACTTTTTTTACTAGCTTATCAGGCTGTCTATGGTGAAAATTACTTACACAGTCAAACAAGTGCCATTCCTTTCATCATCAAACCATTTTACTTAATCTGGTGCAATATTTGTTTCATGCATCATGGAGTGCCACGGCTATATATGATTCGGTGTCGCTAAAATGCTTTTTAACAAGTGATCAATATCAAATTAATCCAATCTGTATCAAATAGCATTTGGTTTGATTCTTAAAATGTCTTTTTAGACAATTTATATGCATTTTAAAAAAAGAAATAAGAATATTAGTAATAATCAGTTGTCATTTCATAGTAATGTAACTAACTATGTTTATGTTTTTACAGGACACTTGAAGTTCCTAGCTCCCGCATTGTGATTATTGAGGGCATATATGCATTGAGTGAAAAACTAAGGCCTTTGCTAGATCTTCGTGTCTCTGTTACCGGTGGAGTACATTTTGACCTAGTGAAGCGGGTTCTAAGGGACATTCAGCGTGCTGGACAAGAGCCTGAAGAAATAATTCATCAAATATCTGAAACGGTTTCCAAACTTAACTTCCATATTTCCTCAAGAAATCTTGAATTGCGTTTAGTTCTTTAAGAAGACATGAAGTTTATGTGGTTGTTCTCATCATTACTCTCTTTTACACAGGTATATCCTATGTACAAGGCTTTTATTGAGCCTGACCTACAGACTGCACATATAAAAATCACCAACAAATTCAATCCATTCAGTGGATTTCAGAATCCCACTTACATTTTGAAGGTCAGCGTGAAACTGTTGTCTAATTCAAATTTTGCAGTAATGTTCTGAAAGTGTAAGGTCTACTCTTTTGTCTTCTATGTCTTGCACTGAACATATTCTTTATGATATGTAGTCCACTAGGGCTGTAACTGAGGAGCAGATGAAGGCTGTTCTATCTGAAGATCACAAGGAAACCAAAGAGGAAACATATGATATCTATCTTCTGCCACCAGGAGAAGATCCTGAAGCATGCCAATCATATCTGAGGATGAGGAATAGAGATGGCAAATACAATCTTATGTTCGAGGTTTGACTTTCCAAAATCTAAGCTTCTTTGTTCAATGGGGGATTGTTTCAACTACCATCAGTGATTAAACACGAGCTCCAATACAAACCAGCAGCACTAATCACATTGCTTTAATGAAAGTCCTAGTATGAGTTCTTAACAAATTAAGGATATATACCCCTCAAATGCTATAAAAAATTCTGTGTTCTAAATAGAAATGTATTTCACCTTTTATATAAGAAGTGTAGTCCCAGATAAAAAAAAATAGCTTATTTGAATTAGAGTCAACACTTGGTGCTGAAATATAGTAGGTTTGACTGAGATTCCTACTTTTGGGTTCCACCTCCTTCATTCTTATTTTAGCGCCGACTAACTTCCTCTATCTTAAATCAAAGTACAGCAAGGAAACACGGACTTAAATTAGTACATTGCTTTTAGAATATGTAACTGGCCAAGTTATATACATACATACACTTTTGAAGGAGTCAATTATTAGAGGTTTATTTTGTTTGTTGTATCCACATAGTTTGTGCTAATCATGTCTTTGGCTTGGATGTCTTTATTTGGTCAGAAATTCAGTTCATGTCAATTTGTAATGCAGTGGATGTATTAACTTAATTTAAATAGCTGCGACGTTTAACCAGCCTTGACGTATGCTTCAGAAAGCTCCAGATGGCGGATGATTTGTGAAACTCTGCAGTTGTTCAGATGATAACCAATGTCATTCTACCAATTCTATTTTTGTCGTTCCTGCAATTGGGACAAAGGTTACAGTTGGCTGCCGAATTTCCAAGCCACCTTTCCATCCTAGAAACTTAATCTTAGTTGAAAACAAAACCCTACTCCGCTGCTCTCTTCCCCTTCTTGCTTAAAGATGACACAATAATAATTTATATTTCATTCTGTCTCTTGCAATTGTTTACCATTTCAGAAATCACAATGCTCAGGCAAGCTCCTAGAGTCTTGTGTTCATGCTTAAAATCCTTCACTTCAGTCCTCGCGCATAGACCATAGATTCTATGGTATTCTGATTACTCCTAAAGAGTTAATTCCTTGTCAAATAGTGTTGTTTTTGTGCTACCAGGCAATATTTTGTGCTCATAGCAGTGAGTTGTCACCTTGATTGTAATCTGGGCTATGCATGCATGGCTGTTTGGACATTTTGTTATAGTTCTATAGCTTGCTGTCATAGTATGAATTGGAGCACCCTCTAACCCCAAAGGTCAACCTAATAGTAATTAGTGTGAGGACTCATACTAATTACTATTAGTAATTGTAATAGTAATTGTTAACCATCATATGCGAAACAGATGGATGTGCAAAAATAGTAGACAAGTTACGTGTCTGAGAGATGAGATGAGCCGATGCTCCCGAGTCCATGTACCAAGTCGTATCCGGAGCAGTCAGAGACAAGCTGGAGAAGTCAGAGCTCAAATCAGTAGGTTGCGGAGATGACCCGGATGTAGCAGCAAACGCCTGGGGTCGGTTTCCTGGTCCAGCTCCCAAGATATCCGCAGCAGGTGGGCGAGACGGATGAGGTGCCCATCCCAGGGCCGTGGTGTACGAGCAGGGTGACGGAGAGGGGCACCAAACCCAGCTGCCGTGAGGAGATGGCGACTGGGGAGGTGCGGCATCCTGCTGAGATCGGCCACGGTTATCGTTCTGACCACGGTTCTCGTTTTTGGAGCCATTCTGTCGACCGCTGGTCTGACCGTTCTGACTAGTCTGACCATTCTTGCGTCCCGTATTCTGATTATTTTGCCCAGTCGGTGGGGGCTGCCATGAGAGCTTGATGCGCGGCATGAAGGGCTGTATCCTGTCGTGCTTGACGACTCTCTTCCAGCCGTAACATGGATACGGCAGCGAGGTAGGTAGGTAGAGGAGAAGTCTGCTGGATGAGCATGGTGACATTGCCGAGTGCTGGAGAGAGGTCGTTCGTGAGCTGAATAATCAGCTGTTCATTGCTCACTGCGGTACCCACATTTACGATCCTGTCGAAGGGAGACGAGCTCGATCTCTAGTTCTGCAACACGAGCACTCTTATTGTCCCCAATGATGGATTCCAGTTTAAGCCACGCCTCACGGGATGACTGATTCGGCATGAGAATGGCAAGGGCTAGATTGTCTGATAGATCCAAGAGAGAGTCACCGCATCAATTGACTTTCATAGGGATTGAGTTTTCTGATCAGGAGTAGCATCCTGATCGATGTGGGCGGTGACGCTGTACGAGTTCGTCTGAAGACGAAAGAAGGTAACCCAGTGGTCGTACTGCACCTTCTCATTACCTTCTTCTCGATGTTGGTGACGAGGAACACAGGGTGATGAGGTTCCTTCGGGACTGTGGTGAGAGGATCGGCCGGTGTTACAGCGGATCGGCGAGGTTGCAGTTTCGTTGCAAGAAGACGAAGGGAGAGTGAGCGGGCAGAAGTGGGGGACAGAAGACTGTAGAGCGGAAGCGAGGGAGAGGGGAGACTGGACGATCGGAGACAATCGGAGCAACTGGGCAGCGGCAGTTACTCGGGATACCTCTGGTACGTTCCTCTCTCAGCGTCAGTATGCTTCTGATATTCTCCAGCGTGCCTCGATGGTGGGTTGTAAGCCGGTTAGCACCCGGTTGAAACTGGCTCCAAGTTGGCCGAAGGTTCGGGCCGTCCGGTGGCTGATCTAATCTTGAAGAGTCCAAGCTTGGCTAGGACTCTTCAAGCTAGGACTCTTCAGTACCTCAGATTCACGCGTCCTGACATCTCCTATGCAGTTCAGCAGATATGTCTCTTCATGCATGACCCTCGGGAACATCATTTTCGCGCGTTGAAACACGTCCTGCACTATGTTAGTGGCACTCTTGATCTCGGGTTCCACATCTCTGCCACGACTTCCTCGGGTCTTACGGCATACACGGATGCTGACTGGGCTGGCTGCCCGGACACACGTCGTTCCACACCGGCTTCTGCACCTTCTTAGGGGACAACCTCCTCAGCTGGTCGTCCAAACGACAAGCCACTGTCTCTCGCTCTAGTGCCGAGGCCGAGTACCGCGGCGTTGTGCTGAGCTCCGCTGGCTCCGCAATCTTCTCCTTGAACTTAAGGTTCGTCCCCCGAAGGTCTCTCTTTGTTATTGTGACAATGTTAGTGCGGTGTACTTATCTGGCAATCCGGTCAAGCATCAGCGTACAAAACATATTGAGATTGATTTACACTTTGTCAGCGAAAAGGTTCGTCTCGGACAGCTTCGAGTCCTACATATTCCGGCTGATTTTCAGTATGCAGATATCTTCACCAAAGGTCTCTCTCGTCAATTATTTGAACCGTTCTGCTCCAATCTCAGCGTTCATCATCCTCCCTCTCCGACTGAGGGGGAGTAATAGTAATTAGTATGAGGACTCAAATGTAATTTCTGTTGTATTACCATGTATATATTGTTGATCAATACACAAAGTCCAGAGAGGACAATCATTCTGTCTTGCACAACCTTGTGATTTAGGGCCCAAATCATACTACATGAATCACTCACATCTTATTTATCATTCCGATGTGAGACACGCATGATACTCAACAATCTCCCCGTTAATGTAAACGCCCTTTAACATTCCCCCCCCCCCCCCCCCCCCCCCATCAGAGTTGTTTTCCGAATTCCTTTGAATCACCTTTTGAGCATCCAGAGGATCACCTGGTCCACCATCCATGAACCACACAGCTTCACCCTTTGATTCGTCATGACAGCAGAGCACACATGAGCCATTGGCTCTGATACCACTTTAGGGGTATTAAAAATACCACAAGAGGGCACACCATAATATGATTTGGGTCACCCACGTCAACTATATGATAGGGCGCAAGTCGTACTATATTATCGACTCAACATCGTTTTCATCGTTCCTATGTGGGACAACCCCTCACACTTGATATCCAACAGTTATGTGCTTTGATGAGATAACGTAGTGTTAGTATGGTTTAACTTACTATTTCTGCTTTGGTTAATGTCTTGTTTGTTATAAAGTGGCTTTAGAACTAGAGTGAAACTTCATGAACCCTGACAACTGTTGGTGGCTGCTTTCAGGAATGGGTTACCGACAGTCCATTTATCATATCTCCAAGAATCACTTTCGAAGTGAGTGTTCGCCTTCTTGGTGGGCTAATGGCTTTAGGGTATACCATTGCGACCATCCTTAAGAGAAGCAGTCACGTCTTTTCTGATGACAAAGTGTGCGTCAAAACTGATTGGTTAGAGCAATTAAATCGGAAGTATGTTCAGGTATCATAGTTGTTATTTTTTGGTTTAAAAATTGTTTGAAGTATGTGCACATTTAGGGTGGGTTTGGTATGAATTTTTTCCAGCTTTTAATCCACTTGGGACTTCTAATCTGTTTCAAACTTTTCTGAAGGGTTTGGTATGAACTATTTTGTGACAGCTTTGGATTTTGGATTTTGGGTTTTTAGTGTAAAACTGGTTTTTGAAAAAAAGAAATTGGGTTTCACCGGCTTTTTTGGAAATTTTTCTTCTTAAACAACAAATGACCAATCTACCCTTTTTTGTAAATACATACTACAACAATCAATTCAACCTACTATAGTTTTATTAGTAAATATAAAGAGGATAAAATGGCAATCTTCACTAACAAAAGTGTTACATCACGAACTTTTTAACTGCACCAACTTTTTTCACCAAATAAATACATTTGTTTTCATCAACTTTATGTCACGAACTGTTTTCACATCATCTAAAAGGTCGACTCAAAAGTCCAAAAAGTCATACCAAACCCACCCTTAGTTGTTCTTTCAATTCACTAGAGGTTGATAATCTGATAAACTATCTTCAGATTCAAAAAAGTACATTTTCAAAGCATCTTCCTACCAGAAAATGATAAAATAAGATTGTCATATGTTCTAACAACTAAAAATTTAAAATGACGTAGGAGCATATGTTGCCTGTCCATGTGAATATTGCTAGAGAAAATTTCCTAGAGATTTTCGAGAAAATGAATTCTAATAAGTATACATGTTTAAACACTTCCATTTGGTGTTACCGAATATCCTGAATCACACTTGAGGAAGATTCTAGAAAATAAATTAAGGAAATTCTCATGTGCTTTCTAACTTACCTGTAGAGCTTGCCAATTTGACTAGTGCTGGAAAAAAAATCTTAGAAATCCTCCATAACCATAAGTTTGAATCTTCATTTAAGTATACTGGTTTAACACTAAAATATACAATAGTTTTAAGGGTAACCTCAAAAAGCATACCTCTGATTTAGGCTGAGTCCACAAAGCATACTTGTGGTTCATTTTTTGGGGGCACGTTTCCATCCACACAATTCAGTTAATTTTGACTGTCGTCCTTTTCTTTTTATTCAAATGTAAAAATCTTTTTGATATTTCCAAATATAAAACTAACCCACCCATAACTATTTTCTTACTACTCCTACAAAATTTACCTTCCCTTGACTATACTCATCCTGTGCTACATCTTCAATCTGTACCATCATCGCCACAACTTCTTGGTCTGCTCACCTTCCGAAAAAACCCACTTCACATTTGTTGAAATTTCCACTGAAATTGGTGATCACAGTCGAGGTTATGCTTAGATTCTTGAGGCGAATATAATTCAACCTTCTTCCACATTCTGCTCTTCTTACCTCCTGCAAAATCCACTTCACAGTGCTTTGAATTTCCACCTGAACTGGTCTCTGAAGTTTCTAAAATCTAAATTGGGCTTTTCGGATGACCCACGATATTGACCTCCTTCATATGGGATTTCCAAAGTTTTATCTCTTTCTTCCAAACAAGGGTCATTTTGGAGGAATTCTGATCAGGGGAGGGAGGATCAGATTGTTCTGCAACCTCAGAGACTTATGAGATTCTTCTTTCGGAGTCGGAGAAATTGCCTGAATCCAGTTCATCCGCCATGTATGAATAGAGAGAGAGGATTGTTTTAGTTTCTCTCTCTCTCTCTCTCTCTCTCTCTCTCTCTCTCTCTCTCTCTCTATATAGCAGTCCATGGCGTCCTCTTTCTCTGTCGCCCTTGATCTCTTAAGGGCCGTGGCATTGATGGTAGGGGAGGTTGTTGGGTGCTAGAGCTAGTTGATGGCAGAGGAGAGTGGGAAGTAATTTGTGATGCTGCTGGGTAGCAGGGGTCGTGGTTGGTGATTTGGTGGGCGGCCTCATTTCGGATTCGGGCTGGGTTTGCGTGGGTGTTGGTGGTGGTAGCACTGGGGACGGTGTTGGTGGCAATAGTGATGGCGGCGGCGTTGTATTCGGTGGTGGCGAGGCTAGGGTTCTAGATTTGTGGGAAATCGTAGGGTTAGTTGGTCAAAATTTTGTTGAGTAAGAACAATTTATCTATAATATAAAATGTTAACTTAAACAGATTTGAGTGGATGAAAACATATTCATGAACCAAATTTACGAAAAAAAAAGAAAAGAAAAAAAGAAAACCACAAGTATGCTTTCTACAGACTGCCTGTCCACAAGTAAACTTTTTGAAGTTTATCCGAATTTCAGTATACTCTCTTAGTATTCATTAAACTTAAATTTCTGAAGTTTTGAATATTTATTGTTAGAATGAATTTAGAGACGAAGATTTTAGATGTGAGGAATTGAAAAAAAAAATGCACGAGGTCCACGATGTGACAGAATGCATCAAGTACATTTTTTTCTTAGAAAAAGTGTGATATTAACATGTTCATTCGATTAATTTTAATACTTGTAATGAATATGTGGAATTGGATGAGAAATACTCCTGCTATATTGTATGGCAGCATCATGTGCAGCACATAACAAGACTCTGTCCAACCTTTGTCAGCTTTAATGACTGCTTTCTTTGCTCATGATTTTAAGGTTTAGACTGAATCACGACTGCTTAAGCAATTCGTAGTTTCTTACACTATGCCAAAAGATGCACAAAACTATCTTCACAGTTTCCAGAGACCTTTTCTGTGTTTATATCTGTTTGGTGTTTTTTGCTAATTGCTTAGAAGGACCTGACCAAGTTTTATCAGTTTAAGGACTGATTTCGTTTCTGCATTCAAGGTTCAATACTGAATCATGATTGCTTAACAGTTCTTATACTATCCCGAAAAATTGCAAAAAACCTATCTTCACAGTTCACAGTATTTCCAAGGGATCTTCCTGTTTCTGTAAACGGCACACTAACTACTCATATTGAGGTATTCTGTTGCTAAGACTTGTATTCTGTTTGAGATGCTACTTTTGTGTTTCTCATGGTTGCGCGTCTTCATAGATCCAAGGAAGAGACCGTTGGTATGTCAAATTTATCGGCGATCAGCTTGGTTTAGACGGCTCATACATTTCTCGCACATACATTGAGCAGATTCAATTGGAGAAGCTTATCAATGATCTAATGGTACGATTCTTACAGCTGAAAATTCACCCTTTTTTACATTGTGCCATGTCTTTGATTGTTTTAAACTACAGGCAGTCCCAGATGATTTGAAGACAAAGCTCAGTCTTGATGATGACGTGGCCTCAAGCCCGAAAGAAGCTCTGTCCCGAGCATCTGCAGATAGGAGAAATAAGTATCTTAACCGGTACATCTTGCTTATCCTGAATGTGGCTTAATTTCTCAAAACATGAAGCGATATCTAATTTCTTTTGTTCAAAAATCTTCTTATATTGTGTTTTAGTTTCATTGACATAGGTGGTGTCCATTTGCAGCGGTGCATCACACTCCTATTCAACACAACGAGACAGAAGTATGTCCAAGTTGACAAAACTTTCTATTAACAATAGGAGATATGATGGAAGAACTCCTGAGTCACCAGCAACACTTGCTAACCAGGTACATTCTTACTCTCCCTTGAACCTTCTTAAGTTATTTGATGGTAATTTTGTTAAGAGGTCATGTGATGAGTTTCCAAGCCGAGTGCGTGAAGTCTTTTTTTAGGGTTATAAAAGAGAAATATAAAAACAAATATTCAGGATAAAATGTCTATTTGGCCTGTAGATGTGTTGGTTTCGTGCTTTGCTGGTAATTTTGTGAGAAGTCGTCATGTGATGAGTTTCCAAGCTGAGTGCGTGATTTTTTTAGGGTTATGAAAAGAGAAATATGCAAACAAAAATTCAGGAAAAAAATGCCTATTTGGCCTGTAGATGTTTTGTTTCTCCTGCTCTGTTGTTAAACAGAATCAAAGACTTTGCTCTTTTCCATTGTGGTCAGTGGCTGGTGGGTCGGTGGCGGCAGGGGCAGATGTACATGGATACAAGTGCAACTTTTGACAATTGTAATTTTACCCATATTTTGGTTATATTATACTCCAGCCCCAAAGATGCACTATAGCCCCCACTAAACTTTACAAAATTTTAATCTTATCCTTATTTTGTTCATTTTTTTTAGTTAGGCCCCACTGTCAGAAAATTCCTGGATCCGCCCCTGAGGGGCAGTGTCGGAATTCTCTTCAATTATGTATCATCATATAATTTGTAAAGAAAAGAATGGACCTGGTTTTAACTGTTCGCTAGTATGGTAGGCAAACATTTAGAAGCAAGACGAGAATGCAGCCGAAGTTAATTATTAAGTTTTAACTCTCTTTTATGTAAAGAGATTAAGGCAATATATTTGAAAGCATTTGCATTGCATCCACCATCCTACGGAAGTAGCAACTTCAACTTTGGAGGGAGGAAGTACGACCAAGTTTTATTATATATCTCTATGTACAAAAAAGAAAAAATATATAGGGACCATATCTAAATTTGACAGCCCCCCTTTTCCCATCCGTGCAGCTAAACAAGCGACTTTCTCTTTGGGCTATGCCTTTTTATTCCCTTTTTTTCTTCTACATTTAACTTTTATTTTTGACAAATCAGAGTATTGGTTTATTAATATGTTAGCTTTTCTTGGTTGATTCAGGGAGTTGTTACCCAACTATCAGAACAAATCTCCACATTGAATGAAAGAATGGATGAGTTCACTTCTCGTATTGAAGAAATAAATACGAAATTTCCCAGCAGAACAGTGTCTTCAAGGTCGAGCCAACAAAATCTGGTGTTGCAAGGTGAAGCCTGTAATGGTTATGCACCAGCTGTTTTCATGACTGGTTTAAACAACGGTTCGTTGAATGGTCCAGTGCTACAAACTTCCTCATCTTCTTCGCAGTTGGCAAGGGATCCCCAACTAATGGACGAGGTACGTGTGCTTTCTTGTTTATCTGTACTTTGGGGATGAACTATTACGAAGAAAAAATGATGAAATGATGATACAGGACTTCAGCCATTTTTCTGGAAGATAAAGTTATGGATATTATATGGTTCAGGCAGAGTTTTGACTTATTTGTTTTGACATGCAAGTAGATTAGACTTTAGAGTGTAGATCTTTTACCATTGTGTACAACAGGGGCCGGAAGGTACCCTTCTTTATTTCATCTTTTCTTCGAGATCGTTGGTAGAACTACTCCCCTGTGAGAATGCCATTAAAACCTCTTGATGGGTTACGTTAGATAATGAATGCAGAAAGATACTTCCACTGCCGTCTACGTAACAAATGGCTATGGGGAATAGCCTATCCCCAAAATATGACATATTCTATCAAACAAAAAACCATACACACCAAACAACAATTTGGGATACCATTTTTCATTGGTTGTTAAAAAGTTAATTCTTGAGCCAAAATTCAGCATTTTGGAATCTCCAACTTTTAAAATTCCAAATACCCAGATGCATCTCTCTCCTTCTCACCTGAAAATATTCTCTTTGCACACACCAACTCCAGCTATCTATCATCTATATGTGACTGGTGCATTACCTATGCCTGAGGGCAATACTTCAGAAATAAGTAGCATGAGCACAGGCCAAAACGTTGAATTTTGGGTATTTAGGAAGTTGAAAATCTAGTATTCCAAAATGTCGAATTTTGAATCAAAATTGTCAAATCAACTAACAACCACTGAGAATTGTTATCCCAACTACCTTATTCCTGTTATTTGTTTAGTGATTATAGTTTTTGTTTGGCGGAACATGTCATATTTTGCGGATACTAAGTTCCCCATAGCCCCTTATTATTTGGCGGAACATGTCATATTTTGCGGATAGTCAGTTCCCCATAGCCCCTTATTATTTGGTGGAACATGTCATATTTTGGGGATAGTCAGTTCCCCATAGCCCCTTATTATGTATGATAACGCTTCAACTCTCTCTCTCTCTGAACATGTCGACTCACCTCCATTGTCACTCATATGCACCTAAACCTCGCCTCCACCTCCACTAGCTCCAATTTGTCTGACTGTGCTCGGGCGACTTATTTTCTTGGGTAGTGCTCTCGAGCACAGGTAATTCACCAGTTGGCGAAGAATGATGAACTGATATCTTCCAGAACAGCATGTTGCTTGTACTAGGATCTAGGCCAGGTTAATGATTTTCTAACTTTCTTGAATTTAAGTGGAGTCTATCGAGATGAGTGTGACCGTATCTAATTTCCTTATAGTGAAGGCGGCTCTTCACGCTTCAGTCAGGTTTTCAGGGTTTTCCCCATTCTGTCTGACTTATAAGCTTCAATTTTTTTTTTCTGACAGGTTTTAATGATTGCGAGGAGTCAGCGTCAAGTAATGCACCAGATAGACAACCTGACTAACTTGATACACGAGTACCGGCGCGAAAGGCCTCTTGGAGGAGATAGAACAGAAGCGAGCGGCGGCAGAACAGATTTTGGAGTACTTCCTTTGGTCCTAACTCTTGCTGTTGGCGGCATTGGCGTTTTTCTCTTCAAGACTCTTTCTTCTACCCAGAAATGATGTTCTATGTACACCTCAATTCACACAGCTTCACATAGTTTTCGTGTTTTTATTTACTTTTTGACAGATATAGTCAGATGTGAAGATGGGTTCAAATCTTCTCAAAATAAGTTCTATTTCTGAAAATGTAGAACACAGCCAATGTAATTACCTGAGATATCATACGTAATGCACTGTTACTGTACATAAGATTCTCATTTGGGTAATTCCAGACGTATGTCGGCTGACAGAAGAAATTCCCATCCATTGACTAACAAGCCTGTTAGTCCAGGGTCTGATCGTCAATTGTTTTGACGACTGATGGTGTTACCTGTCTTTTACCAAACATTGAGGGTAGCATACCTCTTTATTGCAATTATTGCAAAAGAGAGACACTCTTTCTGTCTTTTACCAAGTACTGTTTCATCGCTCTTTCTTCGCCTTGACCGTCTCGCACTCCCTTATATAAAGAGCTGCTGAAGCTGTAGCGATCACATGTAATATGCACTGGTGCTTTTTGTCAAAATAACAAGTTTCATTGAAGAGAAGAAAGTAACCATAAATAGAAAAGAGCACTTAATCTCTCTCTCTCAAAAAAAAAAAAAAAGAGCACTTGAAAGCAAAAACTAGAGGACCCTCAAGAGAATCTATTACAAGTTTTGAGGAATAAATTGAGAGGGAAAAAGGAAACATTAGAGCATGTACCCCAACCTTACTCACAGCTTGTGCACTAAGAAAATGAACTTCTAAGTCCTCAAAAGGACGAACCTGAGACGACATAATCTGTCAAGGTTTATATTTCATCCGGGTGACTGATTGTGCTGCTAAGTTGCCTGTTGGTGAAATCTCTGGCGATGTTTTCTTTTTTTCCTGATTGGATCTCTTTTGCTACAAATGATGGAAGAAATCAAATACATTAGTATATATATATATATATATATATATATATATATATATATATATATATATATATATCCACATGATATTATGAATCCATCAGTTGCCTTTGCCTTTGAATTGCCATTCACTCCATACTGAATTTGATTTATGCTTCCTTTGAACACTAGTAAGAGTCTAAGAGAGCCCTACTTTATGTTTCAGAGTGACTGCTTTCCATTTTTTTTCGTTTGAGAAATAAGAAAAGTATTTTAGTCACATTTGCTTGCCAAGTGTTGTTGGGGCTGTTTGGATAGAGGGGTTGGGGGGGGGGGGTTTCGGTTAATCTAACTAGTGTAGTGTTTGGATAGGGTGGTTTGGTTATGAAAAAAATCCGGTCACCACCAACTAATAGCCGGACACCACCTCTTCTCTCTCTCTTTCTTTTTTCACCCCGGGCACCGCTCCCTTTTCCTTCATCCGGCTGAGCAAGTTTTTGGTTAAAGAAAATTTTCCAGCCAATTATTTCTCGACACATGTCTGGACCAAATGTATTAATATAGGGGGCTTGTTTTGTTTTTTCTCTTATTCACGTCTCTCACTCACCCTCTCTCTCTCACTCTCACGTCTCTCTCCTTCTCTCACTTCTTCTCTCTCCCACTCACCCTCTCTATCTCTCACTCTCACGTGTCTCTCCTTCTCTCACTCTCTATCTTCTTGTCTCTCCCACTCACACTCTTTTCTCCTTTCTCTAGCCGGACACCGGTAGGACTTCTCCCGTCCACCGCTCCTCTGTCTCTCTTTTTCTCCGGACACCGGCTCTATTGTACCATCCACCGGCATCTTTCATAAACCACAAAATAGTTAGGTTCGGTTAGTAGTTAACCAAACAGGTGTATCTAAACAGGCCCGTTATGCACTGCACTTAGAAGTGAGTATCACAAGTTAAAAAGAAATGGTGTACCGTGTACATGATTAAATTCGGTAACCATTTTTTCGCCATATGGTATTAGTTAGTTTTTTTTTTTTTTTTTTTTTTTTTTTTTTTTTTTTTTTTTTGCGGGAATAAAGAACATCATCATCATCAAAGATTGTACAAGAGGGTACTATGCTAGAAGCTAATACATACATCATCAGATTATCATAATAGAAACCTAAATAACATCTAAGCCAAAATGCAACATCATAGTAGAAAGACAGAGAAGCTAGACAGCTAAAGCAACAAACGGATCATCAACGGAAAGGCAAGTGGCAAGGCCCTGGGCGCTTCAAGCCTCAACCGTGAAAGAAAACACAAAAGATCAAAACATCAAAATAACTATAATATGACCCAGATAACTAACCACATAAAAGACAAGGTTGTCTTGGCAACTGCATCTGTGCCTCCAATTTCAGCTCACATACGAGGGTGACCAAAAGTTGAACAAAAGCCTTAGCGATTTAGCTGCACGAAATCCTTCAGATGGAGATTTCCAAGGATCGATGCAGCTTTTTGAACTGAAAACTTGGAGCAATCACAGGGTTGTCAATGTCCGTATCTTCCAGATTCGTGTTCCCAGAGAGACCAACTAGACATTGCTCAACTTTTACTTTACAGGGATCATCACCACTTTTGTTTTGGAGAGACTTTCCTGGTAGGGGCGCGGGGGCTCCTCTGGTGCCCGATTAGAACTGTGAAGCGTAGTCATGCAAGTCCGAGCAATAGACCTCTTTCTACGTTCCTTCTTGCCGTTGAAGTGTCTTTGGAGAGCATAATAACGAACCCGAATAGGACATGTCTGATGCCCATTCATCTTCAAAGATCTACAAACGTGAAACTCACACCACGAAGGATCAATCAAGGCCACCTGTTCTGTCCGCCGATTTCTGAAAGCAAATTTTGACCGTCGTTTCGGAAAACAAATACCATCAGTTCCTCGAAAACAATTCGACATACACTTCTAATTTCTGCTTTTGGTGGGTGAGAGAACCGATGGCTAAGCATGTCCGATCTATTGTACCTACGAACCGACACAAAATGTGAGCAACCCAAGTGTTATTAGTTATGTTTGTACACAAATATTACGATGATCACAAAATATGAATTTCTCACTTTAAATTCATATTCGTACACTTAATTCAAATGTTATGTTTGTTTTCCAGTGTGATCTTATATGTCATAGTTAGTTATGATTCATTCAACGTTTTCGTGTAGCAAAAAGTGTAACTACACGATGATCTACACACCGCGTTGCGTTACTCGCACTGTTTGATGTGTAATTATATTTGTTTATATAATGGGTTTTGTCGGTTCCTCGCACTGTTTGATGTGTAATTATATTTGTTTATATAATGGGTTTTGTCGGTTCGTTTTTGTTCCTTATATACAATGAGATATTTATCTAATAATTAAGTTTAGGCATTACATAGTAATGTCACTTCAATTCCATGTTAAAGAAAAAAAATTATTCCAATTATTTTTTTGTTACAAGGTAAGGATTCTATTCTACACTTAGCGGTAAGGGCTGAACTCTATGAGTCTATTCTCCTCTTAGAGGAGAGGCACGAACTTGAGACCTCAATGGTATCGCTTCAGAGACCCTAACCACTGGGCTGAACGGCAAGTTCAATTATTCCAGTTATTGAAATCAAAATTTCTAGGAACATTTAGTAGTAGTCATTTTTGAAACTAGTAACAAGTAGTAGTTGTTGCTAATTTGCTATATGGGTTTATCAAAATAAATAAATAAAATAATTTGCTATATGGAGAGAGATATGTGGTTATATCCTATTATAGGTTCGTTTGGTTATCATCCGAAACTTTTGGAGAAAGTTTGTAAATATTCATAGGTTGCGGTGCTAAAACGAAAATAACAAAGAGATTTAAGTAGGGTCTGTTTCATCTTCTTCGCACTAGGTTTTCGCTGTTGCAGAGCTCACCACCATGCCTACAGTCAGCGTCGGACGAGATCTTCTCTTCCAAGCCATCGGACGAACTTACAGTAATCTCTCTCTCTCTATCTCTCTCAATTTTCAGAAGAATTAGTACTTTCTCAGACCTTTTTGTGTTGAAAACTGGTTCTGTCAATTTCAGCTGAGGAAGAGTTCGAGGACTTGTGCTTCAAGTTCGGAATCGAGCTCGATGATGTGGTAAGCACACTCGAATGTGCCCTAGATTAATGTGAAATCTCTCGTATTTGATGTAATTGATGACTTTGTTGATGTATCTTCTGGTGTAGACGACGGAGAAAGCAATAATCAGAAAAGAAAAGCACTTGGATGAGACTGAAGAAGTCACTGGGAATGAAGAAATCATATACAAAATCGAGGTTGCAGCTAACAGGTAATACGGTTTAATTCATTCTTTTATGAGCTAGATGATACCAGTTTATGTATTCCATACTTTCGATGATGCAATGAGTAGTCCAATTCTATCAAAAAAGTGCTTACTCTGACAAACAAAACAAGGAGAACAATACTATCAGTTCTTGTTCCTGATTGTTGCCATCGGAATCGTGTGTCTTAATTATGATGGTTGAATGTTTTTTTTATATAAATTGACACTAAGTTTTTGGGCGGATTACCATCTTTTAACACTTTTTGAGCTATTGTCACTGGTTTGTGAACTGACTGGGTAGGTATCATAAACATAGTTGATAAAGCATGCTCACTTCTGATTCGAGGAAAGTTTGTTTGAAAATACAGGGTTGGTTTAACTGTGAATCATGTATTTAGTTGCGAAAAATAGCTATGAATCAGTTTGATATCGATAAGTTAGTAAAAAGATATGTGCCATGTGTTGTAATTACTTATTTTATTAATGAGGGCCGCTATGCTTCACCCTTTTTTCTTCACCCTTCAAGTTCACCTCCTACGTGTCAAGATATGATTGTAG
This sequence comes from Linanthus parryae, assembly GCA_023055425.1. NCBI lineage: Eukaryota > Viridiplantae > Streptophyta > Magnoliopsida > Ericales > Polemoniaceae > Linanthus > Linanthus parryae. Next base: position 116,575,695 of record JALGPY010000004.1, on the reverse strand, counting down.
AAACTATTTATTTTTAAGATACTTCTATAATCACATCACAAATAAAAAGCATCTACATAAGGGGTGAACTTGAAGGGTGAAGAAAAAAGGGCGACATTTAGCATTCCATCTTCAATAAAGTTCGTAAGCTAAGTCCCGAGAACGAGTTAACGCCTGATTAGGGGGCTTTTTCTATTTCACCCAATTGTTCCCTCTTAACAACTTGCAATTGTTGATCTTGACATGACCTGAATGTCAAATCAGTAACGGAAGTTTAACGGGTTCAATAAGTCATGGAAATACCTTTATTAACTTTTGTGATAAAGTAGTCCTTTCAACATAAGAAGGAGCTAAAAGATTATATTTAACTAGTACCTATTGAGGCATAACGAAACAATGGAAGCGCCAAAAACTGGATGTTGCTACTCTGTCTTTGTCGTCAGACAGTTGCAGAATCAATAAAATTCTCTAAATGTGTTGCATCATTTGCCAGATAGTTTGATGTTCCGCCAGTAGCCCAGTAGAGATTAGAAATCCCCATATATATTCAACTACTTTTCTGCAGTGTATTTCCAAACAAAAATACTATAATTACAATTGGCTATCCTGTATTCTTTCTCTCTTTTATGGTATCTGCTTCTCCTTATCGTCTGTAAAAAAGATCACGTGTCTTTAATATCAAATAAGAATCTGAAAAAACCATGTTTTCTTTCATGGAAGATTTTTTAAAACTAGAAATTGCTAGATTGAGATCTTGAAGTATGAAATCCTTGATCACTCTGCTGTATGAACTTTGAAGTGCACAGAATTATCAGGTGATGGAACACCAATTCGGTGCAACTTGGTGTTCTCTGGCTACTGATTGATGAAGGCCATTCTGTTGTGACTTCAGTTGTTACAGGCAATGCATGTGGTTCATCTGTTGGGTTTCTAGGTTTCTTTCGCTTTTTTTTTTTCACAGTAGTAATTTGTCGAGATTATTTCTCTCGCAAAATAAAAGCAAACGGGTATTCAGTATTCAATTGCTTAGTTCCCGATAATCTTACAGGGCTTCACCTTTTTTACTTAAACCAAAAGTAGGATATATTAATATTAGAACTGATTTTTGAAAATTTGTAAGCAGTATCATCTAAACAAGATCCCTTATTTTTTTTGAAGGAGTTTTGGAATTGGGAAATATGAGTGTGTCCTGATCCAACTTCACTTTATGTTTGCACATTCACTGTACATGCTGGATGAAATATAGCAGAAGTTACTGCTGATTCTTTCAACTTTCTACTTTATTTAATTTGCAGATATGACTTGCTGTGTCTCGAAGGTCTGTCGCAAGCGCTGCGTATATTTATTGGAGTCGAGCCTATTCCAACTTACAGGGTGGCAAATATTAGTAGGGAATCCATGCTAAAAATGCATGTCAAACCTGAGGTATGAATAATGTAAATCGTCTATGGGTCCTTTTCTCCTATGGCGGCAGAATTCGTGCTCTTATTTCATTCTTGTGTTCTGTTTTTTTCGGTTATTCCTAATGTCCTGGTATTGGTATAGTTATTATAGATATAAACTTGTTGGGATTCTTACCATACAGACATCTTCGATCCGCCCCTTCATTGTTTGTGCTGTTCTAAGAGGTTTGACTTTCAATGAGGCAAGGTATAACAGCTTCATTGATCTTCAAGATAGACTTCATCAGAACATTTGCAGGTAATAAGCTTTATTGGTTTTTGATTATTACTTGGAAACTGGCTAAAACCACAAAACAGCACTAAGTTACTAATAAATAGTCCATAAGTTAGAAGGTCACATTTTGTGTCTCTGACTGCAGAGAAACAAATATAATAAAACAAACTGGTTACTCAGAACTGGCACCAATGATTGGAACTGGGACGTGATATTTCAATGAATAAGATGAGAAATTGTTCATCTTTACATTTTCACACTGTGAGCTTGTTCATTATAAATCAGCTTCAAATAATGCTCGTGATGCCAGGGGCAGATCCAGCAGTTTTGTCCGTGGGGGCTACAAAAAAGATAACAAGTTTAGTGATGGGTCTTTTAGTAAACTTATGAGTATATAGGGGTTATAATGATGTGTATTGGTAGGCTGTTGGGGCTAATGCTAATTTGATTATATTGAGAAAATATAGGGCTAAAATTGTGAATTGTAAAATTTGATTGGGGGCTACAGCTACCACTCAAATAGATCCGCCGATGCTTGATGCAGATAACACAACTGGCTCCTGAAGCCCCTACTTGTCTCCATGGATCTGTCCATGCTTGATACAGATAACATGACTGGCTCTGGCCCTTCCGCTTAATTTCGCAGAGAAGGAATATTGAGATATATTTAAGGATAGAACAAATATGGGAATTCTACCGTCTACCATCCTACTGAAAAGCTTAGTCGAGCTCCATCTCTAAAACGAGTTTCAAGAGAATTACGATAGTAACCAAGCGATTCTAGAAACCAAGGAAGAAACCTATCATAGTTGAAATCTTCCAATTGAATCTTCCCATGCTATCTACTCACAAAGCACTTAACCAAATTTTCGCAGAACGGTAACATTCTTGACACTTAGAATTTGAAAAAGCTCACTCTCTGGTTTAGTCATGTAAGAAGCTCCACAAGCCGTGGAATTTGTTTATTCCACTCAGGCGACCTGCTTCAGACTTTTGCATCTCATGTGACAGGCTTATACCCGCTTGATACCCTATTCTTATGCCTTATGAGACCTACTGATCATCACTGTTACCACAGATCCTCACCATTCTGAAATTGTGAAAAAGAAATGTGCACCTAAATATTGCAAATTGTTAGCACCATTAAAAGCTCTATGCCGGAAATCTTAACAGGACCCCTGTTTTGAAGAAAAATCTAATGCTCCATAGATCCGGAAAGTCATCTCATTTATCACTAGTTTGCTCATACTTCATTTTGCTAAGTTGGGCGGAAGATATTTTGGCTGAAAGTTCATTTAACATAAACTGAGTTTGTTCACATTATGTCAATTTTGTGATCTTACTTATTTAGAATTTGTTGCTGGAAGGTGTGAAGGAGGAATGTAAGTTCTCATTCATTAACTTTTTGAAACAATAGTGCTTAATTGGGGATAATGTCCATTGAAGTCGATTATGGGTGTTATTATGTTTCATAAATCATAATTTCAAAGGGCTTTTCTGAAGAGGTCTCTTAAACTTAAATAACTCATAATCTGGTGTTCCTCTATTGGAGCAACTAATGGATATTTCACTTTTGGAAGGGTCGGCGAAGACTGATGGGTGAGTGGTTTGGGACAGATACAAGGTACTTAATTTAGTTATTATTGATTTTAAAAAGTGTTAGAAAGAAATAATGTTTTAACATAATCAAGGCACTTATAATGACTGTTGTTGCTCAAACTGTATGTGGAACTTTTTGATGCTTAAAAGGCAGGGAAACAGATCTGGTATAGATAGTAATTTATTAGTGTATTACATTTGATGTTGCCTGGAGGCTTTCTAGACAACATGATTCTGATGTGAGGGAAGAAATAAAATACCGATGAATAACATGGACTTAAAAACGTACCGGGCCCTCAAATATAAAACTCACCTTAGGCGTTGAAGTACTCAGAGATGCGTCTATTCACAAACTCAAATACCCTCGAGTATCTGTAGAGTGGTTTACAACATTTGGAAACATCACACATTTGGGAGGCCCATTCAAATTGTGGAATGGGCCTTGGTTTGTGTCACCATTATGTCTCAGATGCGAAAGCAAATGCTTCATTCACGAGCCTAGCCCTCTTTGTGCTGCGGGCTTTTAGCCACTCAACGCTTTTTGCTATTGGTGCTTGTGCATTCTCCTACCTTGTTATCCTTTTCAGTTTTATGATGTCTTGTGTGAACTGTTGGCTAAAATTATCACATCTGATTCTTGCATCAGGCGAAGAACGTTAGTTGCAATTGGAACGCACGATTTAGATACAATAGAAGGTCCTTTCACATACGAGGTACACTCTCTACAAATTTTGAACCTTGAAATTGTTTAATTGTAGTCTTTGTACCATGATCAATGAACACTATCTGCATTATTACTCATGTTTCTTCTTGTTCTCAGGCATTGCCGCCGTCTGATATAAGCTTCGTGCCCCTGAAACAAGTAAGAGATACATTTTATTATGGTCGTGGTATTCTGTGTTCATGTATTACCTAGAAAAAAAACCATTTACTATGATTTTTGCCAGAGTGGTTTGGTGTCCTATGACTGGATATCTAACATGCAAATTGACCTGATATAGTACTTATTTATTGGGTGTTACTTCATGTAAATGTTATGCTATTCACGTGATTTCAACCTGTTAATAGCAAATGCCGCAAGCTGAACAAAAATGTTGTAATAAACTTCCATGCCTGAACATCATTTTGATCAATGCATGTATCTATCTGTCTTTACTTATCAAGAACACATGAATGCAGTGAGTAGAGTTCAGATAGAATATAATCTTCCATTGTGTATCAAAGTGGTGAGAAATAATAGTTTGGACGAAATTCTAATGTTGACATAAAGTATATTTCTTACATGCTTACGCCATTGTTTTAATTTGAATCGAAAGAAAATGCAATTGTTTATGTTATGTTGTTATTGTAAGATGATTCTTTAATAATTCAAAGTCAATATTAGACATTTAAGATTGTCTGACATATAAATTCAGTACTGAGTAAAGTACTCTCTTCACGTGTTTCTCATTTTGGCCATCCCCATCATATGCATATCTGGTTGTTTGTTCATTTCACTTGTACAGCACGATATACTATCGGTATATTATTCCTTCATCTCTGCAGACTTGCATGTCTCTAAGCTGTTGTCTTCCTTGGAATGTTAGTTATCTTGATGTGTTTCTTTCTCTGTTCCATTGGTTTCTGTAAGAAACAGTTGAGCTCTGTATCTAGATTCTAGATATCTGATCCATATATCTGGCTCTTCTACAGGTGAAAAACTTCAGGGCAGATGAGCTAATGGAGTTTTACAATGTATGTTTCTATAAATAATTCTTTCATATTACTCTGTAACGTAAATCTTCATGCTCTTTTTTGTGGTCAGTGTGAAATTGAAACAACGAAACAAATTTAGGAACAAAGTAGCATAATGCTACATGCTAGTGTATTGAGATATCAATGTTAATTTGGTGGCTCTATGAATTTTCTTACTCTATCAGCTTGTTTCGTTCCCACTGCATGAGCGTCTCTGGGTTCTCACAGCGGCAAGCCTTTAGGAGGAAATGTATGTTTCCAGTGGGAGCTCTATGGATGGAGTTTGGAGGACAATGATTTCGATGTAATTCAGCGCCTCTGTGGAGTCTGTTTCGATTAGGGACCTGTTTGGTACCAAATGAAATTATAAATAATCAGCTGAAAATACTCTGAAAAAATAATCTGGCTGAAAATCTGAAGTAGTTGAAAGTTCTAATACTGTTTGGTGTGAGATTAAAATCTTCAGAATGTGAGAGAATCTGTAGAATTAGAGATTAAATAATCTGCAGATTATTAGTCCAAAACAGATTTTAACCGGAATTGCAAAACATAACAAACGGAATTAAAGTAAAATGACTGATCTTAATCAAAAGAGATTAAAATTGGGTTTCCCAAAGTTGCAGTAGGACGCTTTCTCATCCTTCTTCATGAAGGATAATGGCATTTCTGCAAATCGCCTACAGAACTGATTTGGTTTTTGTTGAATCTGTAATTAAGTACAAGGCCTCATATTTTAGATAGGCTAACCTTGGTTATGTTTTGCCGTGTATATTTGACAGTCGGATCTGAAGCTGAAGAAATTCTTACACATAATTGAGAAATCACCAGTGTATCCAGTAATATATGACCGCAACAGGTAATTTTTTTGTACGACTCGCTCTACATCAAAGTTTTGAGCTCTCTTGAGTTTATGCAATATGTATTTCTTCCGTACTGTTTCCTAGATAATATGTTGTTAGATAGATACCGCTTGTTTAAGAGTAAAGCTTAATTTTTTGCTTGTAATATGCTGTCAAACGCCAACTGAAGAGCTTCTGCTTTCTAGTAATTAGATTCATCTGCCCTTAAGTTTGATAGTGACGTGAAGTGGTCTTGCAATATCATATTCCTCTTTTTATTTCTTTTGAGCTTAATTATTTCCCGCAGAACGGTGTTGTCATTGCCTCCGATTATCAATGGTGCTCATTCCGCCATTACTCTGAAGACAAAGAATGTCTTTATCGAATGCACGGCCACGGATCTGAAGAAGGCTGAGATTGTTTTGAATACTATGGTAAGATTTGGCGTTCCGATTTCACATTTTCACGATTACACATTGTTTGGTGTTTGCTGAGTGGTGATTAGATTCATCTTCTTTCTTTCCCTAGGTTACTATGTTCTCAGTTTACTGTGAAAGGAGGTTCGAGGTCGAACCTGTTGAAGTAATTTATCCTGATGGAAAATCAAATGTCTACCCTGACCTGTCTCTGTATTCTATGGAAGCATCGCTATCTTCTATTACCGATATAGTAGGAGTTCATTTGGAGGAAGATCAGGTATTGGATCTCTGTCCTTAGTTTTATTATAGTTTAAATACTTGAGAGTTGACACCATTATTGAGATTAATTTCCAAGTTAGGATGGTTTGGATTAAGATTGGTCAAGTTGTGGACTTGTGGTGGACCAAAAATGTAGTTTTGCGTATTGCTCCTTCGGTTCGATATAGGTTTGCAAATTGAGCCTGAAGATTCTGATGTCTTTCTTGATTTCATTAGTAACTGTCTGTCTTGCAAGTCTAGTCCCCCATCGGAATCAAGTTAATCGCTGTGAAACCTAATTTTCTGTCAAAATTTGTTTTGCTATTCGAACAGTCAAACCTAACCCATGGAAAAAGTGGACTTTCAAAAGTTTTGAGGTCATGGCAAAAATTAACTTGTCACGACATGCTGTGCCAGCATTTATAGAGTGTTTTAGTTATTCTCTACTGGGTATGGTATCTTATATTTTCTTACTTTTGAAACTATGATGATCTTCCGCTTTCATAATTGTTCTTATGTTTTTGCAGTTTTTTTGCCCCCTTTAATTTTTGTTTTCTTGAATCATATGTTTACTTTGCTCAATCCTCATTGGCTTTGTTTCTTACAAATGGTTTAATGTTATATGTCAGTCTTATATCTGCCTTTTGTTCCGTGACAACACATTAAAGGCACATGAACTTTGGTCTGGAAACTAAACATTGGTACAAAACCTTGATTTGTTCAGGTTGCCAGCCTCTTGAATAAGATGCAATTGTCTGCCAAGAAGTCTGTCTCAGCTGAGAGAAAGAGTACCTTTACTGTATCTGTGCCACCTACCAGGAGCGATGTCCTTCATCCCTGTGACATTGCAGAGGTATGATTACTGAATTCTTATCTACACTAGCGCAAACCGTGTCATCTGAATTATCTCTTATGTTATATTCGTTCTTTCTTGAAAGGACGTTGCCATTGCCTATGGCTACAATGAAATAGCAAAGAGAGCTCCTGCATATGTAAATCCCTTGCCTCTGAACCAGTTCACAGATCTTCTCAGACCACAGGTATTTTTTCCCAGTGATCTTCTAAAATTTGTCGTGCTTTGTTATGCGATGGGCATTCGATATTTACAGTGGGTGTTAGGAGATAAATGTCTTGATTGTATGCCAGCTGGCAGTTTCTTTATTTCTTAGTAGGCTTTCATGCAATTTCTTCACATATAATAGACTTGAAGATGTTATCTGGCCTTGGTGTTCTGAGACCTTCGCTTTTTTCCCTCTATATATGTTCTTTTCGTGTATGCAATTACGTATACTTTCAATGAAGTCAAATTACTGCTCCCCGGTGCCCTTACAATTCACACTTTACCCCCCTTATGTTTTAGAAATTTTCACATCTGACAGCACAGAGCTGAACATATGTTTTTTTTGAGATTTCATGTGGGCAAGCCAGCGTTCTGATTGACAGACACGGATACAGTTACTGTTTTGTATACTCAAGCATGTCATATATGCTGGAGATTTACTGGAAAATAGTTGAAAAATAAACATTAGTTAGGAGTTATCCATTCCTTATTGAAGCTGTCCTTTTACCTGTGCAGTTGTCATTTACAAGTTTGAGAAAGGTCCAATTAGGATCAGCATATATACATTGTAGCTAGCCTATATGTGTGAACCTCAGGTGTCTGATTCATCTTTAAAACAAAAACATAAAGGCTATAGACTTGTCCTAGTCATAGGGAAGTGTTTGTGGAGTCTCAGTGTCGAATTGGAATATGGAGCCTTGTTAACATCCTGACTCCTGAGCTTCTGGAAGATTAGCACGTAAACTTTGTAGATCTATCTTCTCTAGTGATGATGCATACTTATATATCTGACTTGGATTCATTTTGGATAAATGATATTGGGTGTGCTTAACCTGATATGAATTATAGCATGCATACTAGATTACTAGTTGTGAACTTCATGAGATTTTATTTATGCATGTTTTTTGCAGTTCTGTACCAACTTTTTTTTCCTTCTTATTTTCTGTCAATCTGACGGCCTTTTACTGTTCCATCTTCAAGATTGCGATGTGTGGATTTACGGAGATATTAACTTGGGTTCTTTGCTCAAAGAAAGAACTCACCTCTATGCTGAACCGTCAAGATGGCAACTCCAAAATAGTGAAAGTTGGAAATCCTCGTTCCTCTGATGTTGAGGTTGGTGCAGTCACTCAGTGATGCCATGAACTTAATATTTGAAATGTCTTTCTATATCTGAAAATTTGTCGGCTTCTTCTTCTCAGTCTGCGTAGTTGCGTACTGTAAACACATTGATGCAAGTGTCCACTGTTAAAATCCGAGACTGAAATTGTGTCTACTGCTTTATCTATATTGACTGAACAACTATGTTGAGAGTTTGTTTAACTGCCATGAAGACATTGATTACTCTTCATGCTAACAGGTCGTACGCAGCAGTCTCATGCCTGGTATTTTGAAGTGTCTGGGGCACAATAAGGACCATCCAAAGCCAATAAAGGTATATATATGTTTGATTTGTTCAGTGATTGTCATTGTCCTTGTTTAGTGACTGTAGAATTCTGCTAATTTTGTAAGAATTGGTGCATTAATACATGTTTGGCCTTTTCGACCTGATGTTTTTCTTTCTATCATATGCTATATGTTGTAGTTATTTGAAGTGGGTGATGTATCATTGTTGGATGAGACGACTGATGTGGGTGCTAGAAATTGTCGCCGACTTGCTGCTGTGCATTGTGGTGCCACCTCTGGGTTTGAGGTATAAATTCTTGTGTCTGCCCATATTCTGGAAAAAAATAAGTTACTTCTAATTCGGCGTATAGGTTCTTATTATAGTGATTGTTTTCTACAGTCCATGATTGTATCATTCTCTTCTCCAGCTCGAAGTGAAACATAATTAAACATACTAATCATTTTTATCTGTTAGAAGGTTCCTTCCTATGAGCTTATGGAAGAGTTGAGCAGAGTTCTGTTGCTTTCACTAATATGATTTACCTTACAAGATGTTTAGCATTTTCTTCTCTAATCTCGAGCTGGTCATTCTACACTGACCTCAGTTCTTTCTCTCATTTGTTCAGAAGTATTGTAATGGTCATCAACTCTGATTTGACTTAAGCAGATATTCTCAACTTTGTTGTTCATCTCTTGCTTGCAGCTGATTCATGGTCTCGTGGATAGAGTTATGGAAATTATTGGGGCTTCATTTGTTGAATCTGGGGATAACACTGGCTACTATATTGAACCTGCAAATGTAAGTTTTTTTTTCCGGTTCATCTCTTGCGCGCAATTTTGTAAAATAGCCTAGAATATGTGTATGATGATGTCTCTCTGCCGTCTTCTTGTCTATTGAAGGAGCCCGAGTTTCTTCCGGGTATACAAGCTAATCTCATTTTTCGAGGGAGACACATTGGTGCTTTTGGCATCGTGCATCCTGAGGTATGTAAAATATCTTATGAAATTATTTTGGGAAAGAAAACAATATTGTTTTGTGCTGGACGCAGTTATGTTTTCTTTTTCTGAATTGGAAGAAGATTGTAGTAAGACGGTTCTTTCAACACTTTACCATGTTGGCAACATACGTTTAGTATCTTTGATTCACGAGTCCTACATGATAATAGCATCTAATGACCTGAAGTATCCCTTATATGCACCAAACGGAACTTCTATGTGTCTACTGTGGTGTTACTGTTTCATATGCTTATATTCTAACTTTTCTTAAAAAATATGATCTCTCTATCTCTTGTATGGGGCTGATTCTTACGCTATACAATTTTTAATGCTTACACTGCAAATTATACGGCGTCCTCTATTGAAATTTGTCTTCTCCTGTAACCAAATGTCTTCTTCAATTGCGTCACCTTCTCTCTCCACCCTCTGCTCTCTCACCATCACCACCCCTTATCTTCCACTCTCTTCTCTCATTACCGAACATCTTTTTCCTACAAACTGCATAGAATTTATTCACCTTAGACCACTATTTTAAAAGAGTTGAAAACATTAACTGGACGTCAAAGAAACATTCAGAGAATAGAAAAGACCGCCACCTTGAAGGCGGAGTGACAATTGGCGATTTCCCCTATGACAATTGGCGATGTTGATTCTGAAGGTCGCCTTGGATGCGGGTTCTGAAGGCCACAGCTCGAGGCTTGAGAATGAGTGATTTGCCCAAAACACTAGAATTAATGCTTGAGACTTAGAGTTAAATGTGCTGGATTTAGTCGTGGGTAAAAATGTTAAATGTTAATGTACGTAGCTTCTTGTAATAGTGTAAGAATCAATACCCTACCTTCTTGTATTGTTGTGTTTCCAGCCCGCATTTTCGCTGCTTCCTGGTTACTCTACATGTTTTTTCTTTTCTACTACCTTCTCATTTGCTGAGAGAGCGTTTGCGTCTGCTTTCAGGTGCTGAACAACTTCGACATTCCTGATCCGTGTTCTTACGTGGAACTGGACCTTGAGAGTCTCTTGTAGGGTTGTTGGAGGCTCTACGGCCTTAAGTGGTAGCTACTCATAACTAATACTAATGTTATTTCTTGTCTTATGTTGTCAACTTGTAGACTCTGTAATATGTTGTCTTGTTTTTTCACTGGGCAGCAGCAACAACGAAAATCTGTGCTTGGACAACCCATAGTTGCTTGCCTCTGCTCGGAACATCCCGGCAGTTTAGATATTTGCATAGAGAATATATTACGTGTCCTATGAAGCTAGCAGAAGAAACTTCCAAACACATGTCTGTCGTTTACCGCATTCTTCATATACCTCAAAATGTTTGTAGAGAGATGACAGTCAAATTTTGTTTGTGTTGTCTCATTTATTCAAGTAATATGTATACAGAGTGCACCTACTTTCTTTTACATTGTCAGATAGATAAAATATGATAGTGCTTGCGTTAGGTAGTTGTTTTCACTGTTTCCGAATCACTGTCTATTGGAAAATTCAGACAAGAACAAAATAGTAGTAGTAGTCACTACTAAGCTTTGTAGGATTGAAAGAAAATAGCTGATCAAACTCAAAAATTTCACCTCCGGTGTTCTTTTGGAGGGGAAACTTTGATAATCCACGAGTCCTGTGAAGAAATGAATTACTCGAGTCTATTGATTCAGATACACTTGCCAAAGTTGTTGCCTGAAAACTCAAATAAGAATATTTTTTTTTGAGAGAAAGAGAAATTTTATAAACCTCAAAGGGGGGAGAAGTTAACTGTTACATCTTTCAAAATAGATTGCATAATCCAAACTGGGGGGTTCCCATGCCATTCTTCATCTATATTCTCTGCACTTGAACAGTGAGCTAGCTGGTGAGCTAGAGTGTTGCATCCTCTTCTTGCAAAAAAAACTTCCCAAACTGCAAAGGTCTGAAGTTGTTGCAAAATAACTTCCACTTCCTCCTGTACCTCTGTTATGTCAGTTGGTTCGTTCCCAATCCTTCTCCACTGAATTTCGTCGATTAAGGTCTTCGCATCACCTTCTAAAACAATCTGGTTTGCATTAATTTTCTGTGCTAACTCGATCCCCATCCTTGCTGCTCTTGCTTCCGCGTGTTTTGCAGACATACAAAATCCCGAGTCCTTCGAAGCGGCTACAAAACTTCCCATGTGATCTCTTATAATTGCACCACCTTTACCCTCTCCTGAATTGGATTGCCAAGCTGCATCGAAATTGAATTTGATGAACGGGGGATTCGGTTTGGTCCATTTCTGCCCAGGAGTGCTTGGATTCTTTGCCGTCTGCTGATTTGAATTCAGCTCATTTACTCTGTCCCAAACTACTGCAGCTGCTTGAGCCGGGTTCATCTCCACGCCATTGAATTTTTTGTTATTTCGTGCTATCCATATTGTATAAACTGCGGAAAAAATAATCTGCAGTTCTCGATCAGACCGTATGCTCAGCTGAAGCTCTAACCAGGTTTGGAATCCTTCATATAGGCCTGATCAAAAATCTTTCCCCACAAAGCTTTAGCTTTCGAGCATTGTAAGAAAATATGAGAAACTGTCTCATCATGTGAACCGCAAACTGGGCACTTTGTTTCCGTATTGATTCCTCGACGGCGAAGGCTAGTCAAAGTGGGTATTGCGTTGTTGAAACTTCGCCATAGTAAATGATTAAGTTTTTTCGCCACCTTTACTTTCCATAGACGTCTGAATTTTTTTGGCTCCACCGAGGTAGAGCTGGCCTCCAGTCCCGTGTCCTCACTCTGCATTGCCACAGTATACCCGGTTTTAACCGAATAAGCTCCATCATCTGTTTCTTTCCAAATTAATCAGTCCGGTCTGCTTGTTGTCGGTAACTTGATCCTCTTGATTGCCTCAAAGTCCATGTTCCAGAGTAAACTTGTTAATTTTTCCTCATCCCATGAATTGTTTGATTCGTTGATTAGATCACTTACTTTGGCTTCCATATCTTCCGGCATGACCGTTATTAACTTGCCACTGCTCGTAGATGAAACCAAGTTGTCGCGAAGTTTAATACTCTTCCCATCACCTACTTTCCACCTCAGCCCCTTCTTTAGTATTTCTCGTCCCGCCATTATTCCTCTCCAAGCAAAGGAGGGTGAATAGCCAATTTCTGCATCCATGAAACTTTTATTTAAATAGTACTTAGCTTTAAGAACCCGACTGCATAGAGAATTGCTATGGTTTAAGAGCCGCCATCCCTGTTTTGCTAGAAGAGCCAGATTGAACTTCTTCAGATCTTTGAATTGTAATCCTCCTTTGTCTCTTTCTCGTATCACTTTATCCCAGGCCACCCAGCTGATGCCTCGTTCGCTAGAGGAGTTGCTCCACCAAAATCTTCGAATCATCATTTCCATTTTGTTGCAGGTCCCTTCAGGCAGTTTAAAACACGACATCTCTGACTGGGGAGAGCTTGCGCTACTGCTTTTATCATAACTTCCTTCCCCGCCACTGAGAGATTACGTTCCTTCCACCCTTTCAGTTTACTTCCAAGCCTTTCAGTAGTTTTGTTGAAAGTGACTGATTTGTTGCGCCCCATGGTTGTGGGAAGCCCCAAATACTGATCATGTTTGCCCTTTTCCGGAATACCCGCTTCTAGTAGTACTTCAGTTCTCACGAATTCCGGCACATTGGGCGAGAAAACAACTTCTGATTTTTCCATGTTGATTTGCTGGCCTGACGCCTTCTCATAAGCAATTAGAAGGTCCATAAGTGCTTTCATATTCTCCTTGTTTGCCTGCGTGAAAAACATAGAATCGTCAGCAAAAAAATAAGTGGGAGACCACTGGTCCTCCCTGAGAAGCTGTTACTCCCGCCACACTTCTCTCTTCCACAGCTGTAGTAACAGTTCTCGAAAGCATATCATTGCAGAGGAGAAACAGGTAGGGTGAAAGCGGGCAACCCTGTACGAGTCCTCTTTCTGGCGTAAAATTACCCATGGCCTGACCGTTTCTTAAAACTGAAAAAGAAACAGTCGTAACACACCTCTGAATTTTTGACCGAATTCGAACACCAAAACCCATATGAAAAAGGACTTCCTCTAGGTATTTCCACTCGATCCTGTCGTATGCTTTACTCATATCGAGTTTGATAGTCATGAATCCTTTCTTCCCCTTCTTTCTTGTCTTCAGAGAATGGATCACCTCGAAAGCAGTTAAAATATTATCTGTAATCAGCCGCCCCGGAACAAAAGAGCTCTGATATTCAGATATCATATAAGGAAGCACTGTTTTCAAACGATTTGCCACACACTTCGCTACAATTTTGTATAAAACTGTACATAAGCTAATAGGGCGGTACTCACTTGGCTTTCGTGACTGCTTTAATTTCGGAATTAGGACAATAAGAGTATGATTATACTCTTTCACCGAGCCCCCTTCATTCAAAATCTTCAAGATCTCACCAGTTATTGCCAGTCCCACTGTATCCCAATGCTTTTGGAAAAAACCTGCATTAAAATCGTCGCAGCCCGGAGCCTTGTCCGGTGCCATTTGGAGAAAAGCATTCCGGACCTCAGTGGCCGAAAAATCAGACTCCAACAAGACTTGGTCCCTGGCCGAGACATATTCTGCCGAAGGAGCCAGCAATGGCTCAATGTCGTGCATTTCCGGTTTTGTAGACGTAAATATTTCCCTGAAATAGTCTTCAAAAACCTTGTGAACTTGTGCTTCCTCAGTAACCCACACCCCTTGGTTGTCTTCGACGCCTTGAAAATTGTTTCTCGCCCTTCGGATTGTTGCCTTCAAATGAAAGAATCTTGTGTTCCTATCTCCTTGTTTCAACCAATCGACTCTAGAACGTTGTTTCCACATGATCTCCTCCTTGTTTTGGAGATCATTGTATTCCTTCGTTAGAGCTGATTTCTCTGCAATAACTTCCTCAGTTTGGGCCAATCCATCCAAAACCAGCCCCCTTTCACGGATCAAGTTGCATCTTCGAGAGACCTTACCGAACACATCACGATTCCATCTTGAACAAGTACCACTTAACTTCTGTAGTCTCGTGAAAATCCGTTCCCCTCCTTCGTTCCACTTTCCTTCGATCATGGGTCCAAACTGACATAGGAACAATTTTTGGGATGAGAGGGTGCCTAAAAAATGGACAGAACAATTTTTGGGATGATATTAACATAGGAACATCTCAGCAAGAATGATTGTGGATACGGCATGAGCGGATTGGTATCTTGTAGTCAGACTTGATTCCAACCTTCCCCTGACTCGGATTATGCCGAATTCCTCTTTTACCAAGTGTACTATGGACAGGTTTCTTAACTATACCCATACTTCAAACTCGTCGATACTGACGTTCTCCGTCACATCCCCTAACTTCCAAGAACACAAATGCATGCACAACAACTTAGTAAATACTTACCTTTGACCAATGCACCCTATATTCGGAATATTGAACACAAATGCATGCACAACAACTTTAGTAAATACTTACCTTTGACCAATCTGTCCAAATTTTCTGGAAGAGGTTTTTTATAGACCCGCTATTCAGCGCATGAGTGGCTAGGAAAATCCCGATTCCACGAAACTCAAAGCTCTTCTCAGCTTTCGTGCAGTACTCATCTTAAAAGACCACGATTTGTGCTTCTTTGGCTATGAATGTGGTCGTTTTTGGCTTGCGTGTTGTCAACCTCCATGACTGCTAGGGCCGTTTTACCTCGCGGCAGAGAATTTAAGGGGGTTATTCTTCTCATGCATGAATTAAGAAACCAGTTTTGTTATTCCGTTTATATAGTTTAAATATTATTATAAAGGTCACTCTTTCTATGTGATTTTTTTTACTTTTACTCGAGGGAGGGAAAGTATAGTGTCAATCTTAACCGAAAAGGTTCAGCGATTTCCCTTGCTTCCGTTTGCAGGACACTTACTGTTTTTGGTGTGCTTTATTACTAGAATTATAGCCACTGTAACAAAATATTAGTAGAATTGTAAAAGTTGACTGCAGCCACGTACTACAAGTTATTAAGATAATTCTTGTATAGATATCCATGCCCTATGCTTAAACTACATACAGTTCCAACATAATGCTAAATGAGCTCAATTTGAGCTACATTTCTTTTTGGATCCGAGGGAGCTCAAGCCTGAGTTTGAGCACCATAAAGCTTGACTCAGCTCGGCATGTTTGTACCATACTTACAAGGACGTATTCAGGAAAGCTTTTCGGTGGGGCTAAATTGGAAAGATTAAACAAACTAATACTAGTAAAGTTTATAATTCAAAATACTGATTGAGGGCTATACGAAAATTTGTGGGGGCTATTGCTAAGTTCAAAAAAATGAGGGTGAACTTGTGCCATTTGGATCCGTCATCTGTGTTAAATGCAAAAGGAAATCTTTTTTGGGCAGAAAAAGGAAAAACTTAATATGATATCTCATAGGAACAATATTTAACGGTGACTTTGCGACCATGCTAAAAAGAGGTCTACGTGACCAAACTATTTCGGCAATATTTACAAATTTACTTGTTTGTTTAGGAAAAAGATATATATACTTGTTAATCGTAAGCTTGGAATATATTCTCTGTTTGTAAACATGTATCACCGAATTTCTTTCATCGTTTTATTTAATTTCCATATGGGTTCTCCAATCGGTGGTAGCTGTTTGGAAAAAATATACTAAAAAAGTAATGTTGAATTATTTTTTATTGCAAGCCAATAATATACCATTTTTTTCTTCAGAATCTTAACACATCTTGTATATATTTTTCTTTCTGAATCTTTTTGGTCATAGTTTAATGAATCTGAAGGGAAATTTAGAGATTAGATACGATCTAATACCAAATTTGAGCAACTTTTGAGCTATATATTCACATATTATGGAGGACTGTTCTTGCATCAATACACACAACATCGAGAATACCTAATACTCCATATCAATATTGAAGATGGCCAACCTTGTACTTTCACGAAGCATACTCGTTGCTCTAATTGTCGTTCTCCTCATAGGTAGTAGTAATCTTTTATTTAGCACGCTTGTGTCGTTTCTTTGACTTATGCTTTTCTTTTCACTATAAAAAAACATCTATTCTAATTCTACATATTGCGGGTTTTTTCTTTTGCTTGTTTGGTGCTTGCAGGCTCTGGGGAGGTAATGGGACAAGGGGACATGAAGATCAAATGTTGTTTTGACAACCACATTGAAGGAGGCTGTAAACCAGGAACCTCAGACGACGAAAGATGCAATCAACTCTGCTTAAACAACACCCAGTGCACTAAGGGAGGCCACTGCAAACAATTCAAATATCGTCCTCCTAATCAGTTTTGCCATTGTTTATGTTGATCTTATTATTTAATTTGAATTTGATTATCTTTCTAAATTTAGTGAAGTCAGTTTTAGTTTCATCGTATGACTTTAGAGCAAATATATTTTGATCAATAAAGTGGCAATTTTATTTGTGGGGTAAATCTGGTCTCCATTGTTACTTTGTTCGAGTATGCGCAGTTTTCTTTTTCTTTTCCATTTAATGATTTTGATGTTAGAATCAGTTTGTGTACAACTAAGATCAAGGCTTTTGGAGAGAGCATATGAAACCGAAGTGGCGCAGAGAAAAATTAGTTATTGCAATAATGATGAAATCATAATTAGGGGAACAAACATTTGATCTCAAGTCTTTATCACAGAGCAGCACTTTGAGAACTGCATATCTTATTTATTTTCTTTTATTTCCGCTTCTTTATTTTGTTGATTGATAAAGTTCTAGGACTCTGGGTATAGAAATTAGAATTCAATATGCTTGTCAGCGACGCACAGTGTATGGTAACTATTTATTATTATTATTATTATTATTATTATTATTATTATTATTATTATTATTATTATTATTATTATTATTATTATTATTATTATTATTATTATTATACACTTTCACCATAAAGAGAGAAAAAACATCACTCATATTTGATATTTTTTTAGAATTACTTTGAGAAGCTGGATTCGAACGCAGGACCTCATGCACAGGGCAAGCCCACTCGTGGCTTTGCTTAGGGCACCACATGTGAGGGGGCACCAATATTTCAAAAATGCAAGGGTATTTTTGTAGTTTTATAGTAATTAATACTTCATTATATTTTCAACAGATTATCCGTTCGTTCTATCAAGTGTTTCTCACGTTTTAACAAAAGTTAAAACTTGTGTATATGGGCGTTTTTTGTTCCAGTTTTAATGTACTGAGAGCCAAATTTTGTACACATTCTTCAATTTATTCGTACAAATTCTTAACTATGTTTCAAACTCGTTGTGTTTAATGTTAGGGTATGTCAAATTGAAAACTTTATTAACAATCTGTTTTATGTTTTTGTATGTTCTAATTTCAGGGGTATTGATGTTGAAGGGGTCTGAAATATTTTGAATTCTATGTTAGTAAACTAATATCGAGATATGCTCAATACACCGAAAATAAATTCACACTATATTTTTTATTACATGTGAAGAAAATAAAGATTATGCAGAAAAACAAGGCGATATAAAGTGTTTGTTCATAAAAATAGTTTACGTGACGAAAATAAAAATTATGCAGAAAAACTAAACTGTAATAAATTTACCACTACAACCAAAATAAATTCACAATTTGAAATTTTTGTTCATGAATTACACATGCTTCGCTTGTTTTCATGGGGCACCAAATTTACAATTTGCTTAAAGCATTCAAATGACTAGGGTCTCGAGCAGTGGCTTCAAACGCTCTACCACTGAGCTAGCACCCATTTGTTATTTGACCGATTTTCCATAGCAAAATTGTGTTTATTTATATGTAATCTCAAGTCTCAATTATTCTCAATGACTTTCCAAAAAAAAAAGCCTCACCGACTGAAAACAATATGAATATATTAGTTTTAGAGTAAAATACTAATATATTAGTTAAAGAACACATAAAATTGTACAAAAATGATGAAGCACGACAAAAAAACTCAACAAAATGTTTTCTATCTGTATCAGAGGTGTCCAAATTAGTGTAACCAAATTTCCCTACTTAAAATTCCTACTATAGTCTTGGGCTCAACGTAGTGATGATTATATAAAGGATGAAGTGGTTAGTGTGCTTCCATGGCATGCATATTAGATGGCCGATACCCATGGAATATACCACGTATCGAGAATCTAATCAATGTCCGGCGGAAAAGGAAAACAAA
The DNA here is from genome assembly GCA_023055425.1 of Linanthus parryae. NCBI lineage: Eukaryota > Viridiplantae > Streptophyta > Magnoliopsida > Ericales > Polemoniaceae > Linanthus > Linanthus parryae. The sequence continues at coordinate 116,556,609 of JALGPY010000004.1, read as the reverse complement.
AGAACACTGAAGCTAAATTTCCTATTGGGCACTCAGAAAAAGAAACAAACAATTTGCAAAAGATGTGAGGCTCGTAAACAACTTTGGATAAATCTTCAAAACCAACATCAAAACAGAAGCCATGATAACTGAAGTCGTTAAATGGGAGGGGAGGACTGCAAAATCAGTATAGACTGCCTAAATGGTATTTTGTCACTTTGGCAGTGGAAAATCGTTCGTATTATTCTGATGCAAGTCTTGACAGATCTAAAATCTACCAACAGAGAGTGGAACCTTACAAAGAAGACAATAGAAAATGTTATGATTAAGGTCCATAATCAAGCATAACCACATTTGATGAAGTACATGAATCTATAGATTGAACAACACCAGTCATAGTAGTACGAAGTCTGAACACAAAGCGAGACGTTTGGAACATAGACTGCAGATGTACTTCTTCTTGTTAGTGAAGCAAATTGGCATGCACAAAATTTTCCAGTGTCTCTCGACTTCAACTGCTTCGACTTTTCCTCCACAGTACGGACATGATCCAGATGCTTGCCTTCTTCCCACCTCTCGCTCTTCATTACATACAAAAACCACACACATATTTTTCCTCTTCTGACTGAAAATAAAATAAAGAATTACAATCACATAGGGGGTGTACTTATAGGTCGAGGTAGCTCACAGGGTTAGTTTTGGAGAACTTTTTAGATACTTCTGGAGCATTATACATCCACAGTGACTAGTGAAAAAGATCATTTATCAAAAAAAAAGTTAAACATCATCTCTTCAGCGGCAGTTACCCGCACACATGGTATGCTTGCTTCTCACGGATGGTCATCAAGTCCTTGTTAACTACTTCCTCTGTTTCTTCTCTTCATCCACTTTTGAGTTATACCACTATTCATCAGGCCGCTTTGACCCGATGATTTGATTAGCAATACGATCTAATTTTTTGATAAATTTTCATGGTGTTGTACAGCAAACTTACTCTACAACACCATGAAAATTATTAAAAAAGTTACACCCTTTTGCTATTCAAATCACCGGATCAAAGTGATATGCCTACGGATAAAAAAGTCAAAGTTGGAAGAAAGAGAAGAAACAGACCAAGTATTCTAGTACTAGGTTAAGTAAATAATTCTTTTTTTTTTCAAATATTTCCTTGAAGTGAAGTAGGTAAACAAAAATGTAAACGAATATCTACCATATTTTTTTCTTTTTCTCTTGCATAATATATGCACCTTCTACTTAAAGTCTTAAAGGCTAATGAGCTCACTCACATGCAGTCACCAAATCAATATTCAGAATACCCCTATAATCTACCAGAACATGGCAACACATCCAAAAGGTTGATGATGGTAAGTTGAAAACAAATAAATCCCATTTGTGTATGATATCGTACAAGGTTTTTGAAACGAAACGCACCCCTCTATACATTTTTCACGCTAACTATCTCATACCATGTGTGTAACTTTTACGTTATCTCTCACGGAACTATTACCTAGTGATTTTTAAATTTCCTCGTGGTAGCAAATATGTCAACGATATGCTTTTTCGCGTGACACTTGCAATTAGAATTGTGTATCCGTTACTAACTAGACACATGTCTATAATTAGGTGATCCTGTTCTACCAAATAACTTTCTCTCAAGATGGAGAAAGGAGTCACGGATCACTCTCTACGCTTGTACAAAAACAGAGAACCTCTAGTATTCCCTTTCTAAACACGATTGAGTCACTCCAACCATTTGAGGCTAAGATCAGATTTTGAATTTTGACTTGATTTCATGTTTTGGGAAAAATATCATGACACCATCAAAGAGTTACTTTATGTTTGCTACTACAAAAAACAGCAACCGTGAAAGCAACCGCTAACAAACAGATGCATGGGCAGAGAAACACACTGATTGGTATGTTGATGGAACATCAAAATGGCAAATGGTTGAGATGTACATAACTAGTCTCTAACATCCTCAGTTTATGAATAACAAAAAACCATGTTTCATATATTACCCCGAAAGCCCAAAACACCCTTAAAGAAATTGGTATTTTCGACATCGGAATGGGAAACAGACCATCTACCAATTTTAACTAATGGTTCTTGCAATTTTTTAGGTGTCTTACTGCTGCTACTCTTAACTCTGTTTAAATGACAGATGTGATAATTCATCAATAGTGTGGTACCGGTTTTCTCCAACGCTGACAGCTACAAAGTACTGTACAAACGGTAAGTGTGTTAGCAAGTTCATTGACCCGAATAAATTGTGTATAATCTAAACAGTACCCGAAAATAATAAAACACGGAACGAACTTACCGGTAGTGAGATCCCGTACGCTTGTATAGTTTTGGAAGACAGTTTCGTATAGAATACGAGGCTCCTTAAAGCAGATTCGTCCCCCACACTTGGTGCTTGCCGTGGAGTATTTGGACGTCTACTTCCCAGGATAAAAGCTTCCATGAGCGGCGTTGAAAGCACGGTACGACACCCGCACACGACGAACGAAGACTACGAAAAAGAGATTTTCTGATGGAAGGTAGTGAGAGAGATACTTGTGTGTTTCTGAGAAATTCAAAATGAGGAAGATGACAGTCCTTTTATAGGAAAAGAAGTGGCTATTGGGGATGGTTGTGTCTGTTCAATTTGAACTGGGCAGTTGCAACTGCATGTTGGAACAGTTACAACTGTTAACAACCCGTTTAAATAAATAACATATTAATATTTAGTTAGTATTTGAGCCAAAAAGTTAAAGCCCACTAACTAGCCCAACCCAACAGCACCACGTCACGACACGTGCTCGAGCCGGGTGTGGTGGTTCGACCTTTGGCTATGTCCTCTTCCCGCAGTATAATTGCTACGTCCAAATAGCTTGCACTATAAGTCAAAACTTAGAGTATACATTTGCTACCAAGTTTCTTCCTCTTTAACGATGTGTTATAATTCCTCTCAACCCAATGATCAACGATTCATTTTGAGCGCTTAATTTGACCATTCATTATTTAACAGATTTTGATGAGTGAGTTATCGAACAATCAATCACCAATGTACCTAGTTTACAACGGTGTGTTCGGTGTCTTCAACTCTTAAGTGAGTCGGGTCGAAGCCGTACTCAAACGCCGGGTCAATTAATATCGTCAAAAAGAAACTATTTTCCAACAATCCCCCACATGAATGACAAATTAGCATTTAAGCTGGAATATTGTTGAAGTGTGGGTGAAATCTCTTAGGCGGTAGTTAATTTCATAAAGAAAGGTAGCCATAGACTTTGAACCTTCCCATTAGTGAAATACTACAGGGTATACAGGCTTGACAGTGAACGAAACGCCTTGAACTGCTTGCCGCATTGTATACCTAGTCGGTAGTAATCACACAATTAGCAACCTAAACGTAGTCCGTTCTCATGGTTGTGTTCATTTCGGCCTTGAAACACTTTCCTGGTTTCATGAGTATACTTAGAGGACTATAGCCATGTCATCCTCCTAGAACCGGCCCGTTCCTACTCACATAGGTGAGACACATAACGAGTATCCTTCATACTCTTCTTAAAACCTTAAGATATGGTCTCATTAAAAGCCTTCTTGCTTACCCTGTTCCTATCACTCGGTGTTCGCCCTAAGAATGAGTTTGGAAACCTTATTTTTGGGTGAGTGATATATGTATTTGCACTGGTAGCTGGGTTGTCCATTTTGAACCTAGTTCTTGGGATCTCCGGTCACCTAGTTTGGGTTTGCCGCTACGTGCAACTCTTACGAGATTGGCTTTGATCTCATTCTCCTTGACGAACTTGCAACTAGTTCTCTCGATAAACCTTTAGTCAACGGATCCGTTATTTTTGACTTTACACAATCGATCGATATTATTCCTTGTAAGAGAAGTTGCCTAATGGTATTATGTCTCTGACGAATATGTCTAGACTTACCATTATACACACTATTTTGTGCTCTGCCTATTGTCATTTGACTATCGCAATGAATGCATATAGGAGGCACATATTTTGGCAATTTGGAGTATCTTCGAGGAATGAAAAGCCATTCTGCATCTTCCCCTGCCTTGTCTTACGCTATGATTTTTCTTCCATAGTAGACCTTGCAATGCACGTCTGCTTTGAAGATATCTAACAAATTGCCGCTTCACCGAGAGTGAAAACATATCCACTTGTGGATTTGGTGTCTCTAGAGTCAGAGGATTTGTCTAGAATGCATCCAACCATAAGTACATATTGCATGTCTTGTTAAATGCTTCGCGTCCATTCTTCTAAAGTTGATACCAATCCGTTATAAATATTAACAAGACTTTTCGTTGTAAGCACATTCTAGTCGGTGATTGCGACTATAGAATTTCTTCACAACGTTATAAATATCATACTCCCACGATTTGAGTTGTTTTCATGGCTTGGATAGGGAAGCAATACCCCCTTCTTTCCGCATACTAGCATTTTCATAATCACAATTCACAAGTCCTTGTAGATATAAATATTTCTACCAATTACTCATTTCCTGCTTACTTCAATTTCTTTATCTCTGCGAGATAAAATGTCTCCATTCATGAGACTTTCATCCAAATATTTGACTTCACTCAAATTTTGCTACTTTATGTGCCCAATAAGGTCATAGGCTCGTTAGTTTTACGTTGTTCAAAATACGCTGCAATTTAGTAAGCAAATCATAAGTACTATTAAACTCCCGATTTGTGTTATACTAAATTGTATATCCACGAGTGCTTGAAAACTCTTGAATTTCCATGAGTGCTTGAAAACTCTTGGAATTGTTGTAATTGACAACCAATTTCAATGACAACGTCAAAACCTTTGGAATGTAACCTTTCACAAGGCACACGGAAAATTCTGTTGTCCTTAATAGATGCTCTTGACTGATTATTGCACGATACTCACTTGATCTTAGAATAGGTAGAATCATATCTTCCTCCTACAGGACTTACTGATTTTCTACGTTATACTAGCAATATGTGCGATACATACACACATTTCACACTTGTGATTCACTGCGCTTTGTGATGATGGTCCACCGTTATTAATATACAAATAAATTCGTAATTAACATGACCCAATCATTATCGCCATAATCAAGAAATCAAAGATTTCGACAAAAAATTCATAGTGTATGGTGTACCATCTATTGATATTCCACATGTTGACATGCTTGCAACAGAATATAAGCTACACAGTATGAATCGATAAAGTGCTAAACTCTATGGTAAGCTTACGTACCACAAGTACTACTACTTGAGGTAATATCCAGCACTCCATCATCCACCCACCAACAGTGGTTTTCAAAATAAAACAAGGGAGGAACCTACAACACACTCCTTGACCCACGTGGCCTATGAGATTGGAAACAAACGCTATTACGAAGGGTTTATCCCTGACCTCCAGTCGGGTCAGAACCCACAAAAGGATACAAAGAAATAAAACAAGACCAAACAGAAACAAATAGGCGTCTGTACATAAACCACAAACTGTAAAAGGATGGAAATCCACTAGCAGTATGTTAACAACTGTTACTACGACTAGAACACATAACAACCTGTTGTAAAAGAAGATATGTATGCAAAACATAAATTGACCAAGAACAGTGGATGTTAATGGTCACAGTTGTTAGGTAAAGAAGGGATTAGACCAACGAATAACACTACGCATGCAAGAGATGTCTGACTACACTTTCATATTAATAACAAAATATTGTAAGCAATATTATGCAACCAACCACTGAACAAAAAAAGGTCAAGTTAGGACCGAAAACGATAGATTGCATCTTCATTGGATACTCGGATAATAGTAGTGCTCACCGGTTTCTGGTCCACAAATCAGAAATACCGGATATTCACGAGAACACTATAATTGAATCAGCCAATGCCTCCTTCTTCGAAGATATATTTCCTTGCAAGATAAAAGAAGTAGAAGCGTCCGGAAAACGGTCGCATGATACCGCCATTGGCGATGACCATGAAAAAGAGGTAAGGCGGAGTAAACGAGCCAAAACGGCAAAAACTTTTGGACCTGATTTCCTAACATACTTAACGGAAAATGATCCAACTAGTAATAAAGAGGCCATGTCCAGTGTTGATGCTCCATATTGGAAAGAAGCTATAAATAGCGAGATTGAATCCATCTAACAAAATAATACTTGGGAATTAGTAGATATTCCACAAGGCTCCAAGCCCCTAGGTTGTAAGTGGATTTTCAAGAAGAAGCTTAAACCCGATGGTACAATCGACAAGTACAAGGCAAGACTTGTCGCAAAAGGGTATAGGCAAAAAGAAGGATTAGATTCCTTTGACACATATTCTCCTGTGACCAGAAAAACGTCTATTCGGATTCTTATCGCAATTGCTGCAATATTCAGTTTTGAAATACACCAAATGGAAATCGACGAGTCCGAAACCGATGATTGGTATGTTTATTCGTACGCTTGTATAGTTTTGGAAGACAGTTTCGTATAGAATACGAGGCTCCTTAAAGCAGATTCTTCCCCAACACTTCGTTCTTGCCGTGGAGTATTTGGACGTCTACTTCCCAGGATAAAAGCTTCCCTGTGCGGTGTTGAAAGCACGGTACGACACCCGCACACGACGAACGAAGACTACGAAAAAGAGATTTTCTGATGGAAGGTAGTGAGAGAGATACTTGTGTGTTTCTGAGAAATTCCAAATGAGGAAGATGACAGTCCTTTGATAGGAAAACAAGTGGCTGTTGGGGATGGTTGTGTCTGTTCAATTTGAACTGGGCAGTTGCAACTGTTGGAATAGTTACAACTGTTAACAACCCGTTTAAATAAATAACATATTAATATTTAGTTAGTATTTGAGCCAAAAAGTTAAAGCCCACTAACTAGCCCAACCCAACAGCACCACGTCACGACACGTGCCCGAGCCGGGTGTGGTGGTTCGACCTTTGGCTAGGTCCTCTTCCCGCAATATAATTGCTACGTCCAAATAGCTTGCACTATAAGTCAAAACTTGGAGTATATATTTGCTACCAAGTTTCTTCCACTTTAACGATGTGTTATAATTCCTCTCAACCCAATGATCAACGATTCATTTTGAGCGCTTAATTTGACCATTCATTATTTAACAGATTTGAGTTATCGAACAATCAATGACCAATGTACCTAGTTTACAACGGTGTGTTCGGTGTCTTAAACTCTTAAGTGAGTCGGGTCGAAGCCGTACTCAAACGCCGGGTCAATTAATATCGTCAAAAAGAAACTATTTTCCAACAAAGTGCTCCATAGTCCATATCATAGTAGTATCTTTCTCCCATAAGTATCACATGGAATTTATCGATCTCATAGGATAAGCGGTAAGTAATTATGTATAGAGGAACCAACCTGAGCAAGTGTAAAGCTCAAATTATTCGTCATGTTTTATTGTAACTAAGACAAATTATGCAAAACATACACGCACTACCACTTTGGATCGCATCCGAATTGGATTATTCTTTGGATTTTAGGGGGCGATATTTTTAGTTCGTCTAACCCAAGATAATCATAAATTGCAATCAAAATGAGATTAAATTTCACTTTACAATTATATTGTCATTGTGCAAAAATTGCTTAATTATTTAATGCATACCCCCAATCTGAAACTCTCACATTGCAACCCTGAGTCCTATAACTACCCCATTTGCGCAAAAAACTTCAATGTCAAATTGGAAAAAAAAAGGTCATCCCAACGGTAACTATGACGGAGGGGTAAATCTGTGAATGTAAAAATAATAATATCCATTTTTAAAGAAAGAATGAAGTAAAAATAAGGGAACAACCCCTGTGACTCTCACTTTCAGTCATGGCCATCTCTATATTTGGATATCTCTATTGTGTGCTCTCTCACTCCCTCTCACTGAGCAGAGTACTTTGCGGCAACTCATGAACCCCATCACCAAGGGAACGATTTTCGGCAGCGGCGACCTAAACCGAGGGAGTCCCTCAACCTACGGGGAGATGCGATCGGAGGAATTACAACCTAAATTCATTTTTAATCGGCGCAGATATTTATATGAAGGACATGGCGTTGAATTGTTTGAGAGGAGGTGAGTTTAATTCGGGGCTAAATTGAGGTCACAAGAGGGTTATGGTTTTAATTATGCAAAATTGTTCTGGGTGATTCCTGTCAGAGGTGGTTTCGCAGGCATGGCAGGTTGGCTAGATCTCAAACTAGGAATGGCAGTGTGAGAGTTTCAGGATACCGGGGGTATGCATTAAGTAATTAAGCATTAAAATATCCCAATACATATATTATTGAACTTATTTGATATTGTAATAACTTAGTAGGATTGGATTCCATAGATCGCAAAACCTGTAATCCATATCCGAATCATTTGCAAAAAAATATAGTGTCGGATCAGCTATATTAGGGTCGGATCATGCCGAATACCATATCGTATGAGGACTTATAGCTAAATACTAGCTGATTATAGTAGCAATAGTATAGGGACTAGTGTGTAATAATTAGAGAAGAGTTAGTTACAGTTTAGTTGTGATATATTCTTGTAATTGGTGAGAGTTGTTGTTAATGAGAAATCAGAACTGTTCATCTTCTCTCTCTCTCTCGTCCTACATTTCTTCTTTCCTAGAATTGTTCACATGGTATCATAGCTTCCGATCTGTTGAATCGGCCATGGTTTCTTCTTCCACGCCATCGGTCTCTCCAAATTTGCAATTCTTCATCAGCAACTTTCACCATCTCATCCCAATTAAGCTCAATTTGACGAACTACGGTGTGTGGTGATTACAGTGTGAAAGTGCCCTAGCGGCGACTACTCTCTTCAATCGACCAGAATAATGTCTACTCTCGTCAATCCTCTCTTTACTCAGTGGATTATAGAGGATTCCTATCTTCGCAGTTGTTTACTTGTGACTCTCTCTCCTGCTGTTCTTGTTCAAGTTAAACATGTTGCTTCTGCTTCTGAGTTGTGGCTCTTTCTTGAGACTAAGTTTACAAGGCTTAGTGCCTCTGAGGTGTACAATTTGCACTCAATTTTGCACAATATCAAGAAATTGCCGACTCAATTTGTTCATGAGTTTCTTCTGTCTATTAAGAACATCACATATCAACTTGCCATTGCTGGTTCTACGGTGGATAAATCAGATGTGGTTTTCTATTCTCTACAAGGTTTACCAGCAGAGTTTAATCCAATTAAACCTGTTATTCGGAATTTTCCTTTGTCACTGGATGTTGATGAGATTCATGCTAGGATTTTATCTGAATCTGTACATTTGGATCTTGAACATCAATCTTCTTTATCCGAAACTACTCCACCTCTTGCTATTGTGGCTCAGGGCTCCTTTCACCATCATAAGCCTTCTGCTAAGAAGTTTTGGCACAACAAGTACTCACAGTCTGGTCATGGTTCTCAGAAATTTTTTGGTTCACAGAAGAACAATGACAACTCTTCCTCTACTTGGTCTTCTAAACCTAGATCAGCTGGTTTGGTCACTTGTCAGATTTGTAATAAGGATGGACACTCAGCTCTTACTTGCTGGTTTGGTCACTAAGGCTCCTTGGATCTTTGACTCTGGAGCTACAGAACACCTTACAAGTAATGCTCAAGCACTTCACAATTATGCCTCCACTACTCAGCACATTGCTATGGCTGATGGAACTACAACCAATGCTACACATAGAGGAGATGGTCTTATTCCCCGCTCCATATGGTACACTTCTTCTTAATAATATGTTACTTGTTCCTTTATTATATCATAATCTTATCTCAGTTCAAAAATTGGCTCGAGACAATAATTGTAGAGTGATCTTTGATGAGTCTTCTGTTCTTATTCAGGACAAGAGCACTTCTAAGGAACTTTTTAGAGGTCCTGTTACTAATGGTCTCTACAGTTTCATACCCTCCTCTCTTAATGATTCTTCTTGTGAGTTTCCTTCTACTGCTTTTCATGCATCTCCTTCTTTTTGGCATGCTAGGCTTCGTCATCCTTCTTCTGACATTTCTAAAGTTGTTTCTCACAAATACTCTATTTCTCCTTCTCTTGTTGACCATTGTTCATCTTGTTCTTTGGCTAAGTCCAAGAAACATCCCTTCTCTCTTGCAAGACCTAGATCTACAACAGCTCTAGCACTGCTGCATCTTGATGTGTGGGGACCTAGTCCCGTTGTCTCTTCTGCTGGTCACAAGTATTAATTTCTTATCGTAGATGATTGCACAAGGTATATCTGGCTTTATCCTCTTAATTTGAAATAAGAGGTGTTTCCCATTTTCAAAACCTTTCTCAATCAAGTTGAAAATCAGTTTGCCACCAAGGTTGGTAGAGTTCACATTGTGAGAACAGACGGGGGTACGGAGTTTGTTAATTTAAATTTTCTTCAACTTCTGCAATCCAAAGGCATTTTATATCATAAGACATGTCCTTACACCCCTGAACATAATGGGGTTGTAGAGAGGAAAAACAGACATGTTGGTGAAACCATGAGGACCTTATTAGCTCATGCCTCCATTCTTCAACCGTTCTGGGTTGAAGCAGCACTCACTTTAGTCTACCTCATTAACATACTGCCTCTTTCCACACTCAATTTTGTCACTCCTTATGAATTTTTATTCTCTCAACCTCCAGTTTACTCTCACATGAAGGTTTTTGGGTGTTTATGTTACCCTTGAACCAAACCATACAGCTCAAACAAACTAGCAGAGAAGTCTATTGCTTGTGTGTTCTTTGGGTACCATTTTCCTACTGGCTATAAGTGTTTAGACCCACTCACTGGCAAGCTTTACTTTTCAAGACATGTCAACTTTCATGAAGCCATCTTTCCTTATCAAAGTACTATGGTTGCAGCACATAGCTCTCCTTTTATTGCTTCACAGTCTTCTCGTAACCGTAGTGACATTACCCCAGTCACACCCCTAACTTCTTCTGTGCAGTCACTTTCACAAAACCATCTCTCTACAACTGTGTCTTTTTCAGACACCCCTTTACCTCCTACAGACACCTTTCCTCTCTCATAATTAACTCCAGCTGACCCTCCCCTGCAGAGTTATCTTCTCCTACATCTGCAGCACCAACTACTGTCACACCTTCCACCTCCATCTCATCTCAGCCATCCACACATCCCATGCTTACTAGATCTAAGACAAGGATCTCTAAACCTAGGCAAATTCTAAGTCTTACAGCGCACTCTTCAAGCTCCCTAGACACTGAACCTACTTCTGTCAAACATGCCTTGAAAAATCCAAAGTGGCTCAAAGCTATGAGTGAGGAGTTTGCAGCACTTCAAAATCGAAGGACATGGACTCTTGTTCCTCCTCACCCCTCACAGAACTTGGTGGGCTGTAGATGGTACAGTAGCTAGATACAAGGCAAGGTTGGTGGCTAAGGGTTTTAATCAGATTGAAGGCATTGATTATCAAGAGACTTTTAGCCCTGTGATTAAGATTCAAACTATCATATTGGTACCTTCTCTTGCTTGCAACTTTGACTGGCCTCTCAAACAGTTTGACATCACAAATGTCTTTCTTCATGGTCCTCTTCTTGAGACAGTTTACATGCTCCAACCACCAGGTTTTCAAGATCCCAGACAACCTCAAGCTGTGTGCAAGCTTCAGAAAGCCTTGTATGGCCTCAAACAGGCTCCTAGAGCCTGGTATCAATTGCTTCATCACTTTCTTCTTGCACAAGGGTACTCCACCTCTCCTACAGATACCTCATTGTTTTACATACATCATTCTGGCAAATCAGCATTCTCTTGGTGTATGTCGATGATTTAATCCTTACTGGTAATGATCATGCTGCTCTCATTCCTGGAATGGCTGCTGAATTCTCCATCAAGGATCTGGGACCTCTTGCTTATTTTCTGGGTTTTTCCTTTACCAGAATCTCTTCTTGTTTTTTTCTTTCACAAAAAGTATGCTAGAGAAATTTTGCACAAGTCTGGCTTTCAGGACTGCAACTCAGTGGCTACTCCTATGTCTCTCAAAATTGACAGTTTTCCAGATGTGACTCCTCTCCCAGATCCCACAGAATACAGGAGTCTTGTTGGTTCTCTTCAATACCTCACCACCACCATACCAGAACTCACTCAAGATGTTAACATTGCTTGTCATAAAATGCACTCTCCTACTGTCACTGATCTCAAAGGTGTCCACAGGATCTTGAGATATGTTAAAAACACCATTGACCTGGGTCTCAAATTTACTAAAGGTCCTTTACAGTTACTTGCCTTCTCAGACTCAGACTGGGCAGGTGATCCTTCAGACAGGAAGTCAGTCTCAGGTAGTTGCATTTATCTTGGAAACAATCTTCTCTCTTGGAGCTCCACTAAATAAACTACTGTATCAAGGTCATCCACTGAAGCTGAGTTCAGAGCTTTGGGCTATACTGCATCATAAGTTTTGTGGTTGAAAATTCTTCTCATTGAGCTTCATATACCTCTTCAGAATCCACCTCTCTTATATTGTGATAATATTTCTGCTCTCAAACTCTCCCTCAATCCTGTTCTTCACAGTAAAACCAAGCATATGGAGCTTGATTGTTACTTTGTCAGGGATAGAGTTCAAAAAGATGAACTGCTTGTTGACCATGTTCCATCTGAATTTGAGTTAGCAGACTTCTTCACCAAGCCCCTTACAGTGACTAGATTTCAGTTTTTAAGGTCAAAATTGGCTGCTCTGGTTTCTTTGCAAGCTTCAGGTTCTTCTTGTTCTTCATCCCCTTCAGCTTGAGGGGGGATGTTAAAATGTGAGGACTTATAGCTAAATACTAGCTGATTATAGTAGCAATTGTATAGGGACTAGTGTGTAATAATTAGGGAAGAGTTAGTTACAGTTTAGTTGTGATATATTCTTGTAATTGGTGAGAGTTGTTGTTAATGAGAAATCAAAATTGTTCATCTTCTCTCTCTCCCGTCCTTCATTTCTTCTTTCCCAAAATTGTTCACAGGGTCCAATTGTCATTCCTGGTATTTTTGGTCAAATCGACCAATAAAAGCAAGATTCGGCCGTCAAAATTCTTTGAAAGCCACTGTGATCTAAAATAGTGTGATATGTTCTAGGATAGTCCAATTAATTATATGAGTTTAAATATAACGATTTGGTTATTTTTTATGATTTTTCGCTTTTGGTCTGCACTTGCTCCCCGGGTTTTGCTCATGCTCGAGCTCAAGTTCAAAGCCGCGCAGAATTCGGCACCTTAAGTTGAGCACATCAACTCATCTAGACTTGATTACACACCTACTGGTGTAAGAGAAAAGAAAATTTCACCCGTTAAAATTTGACTTAGAAATCAAAACTATTCTTGTATTTTTAGTTGTCAAAGTATGTGACTTGAATTTAGTAGGTAAAACTTGAAGTCAAAATTGGTGTGATAATAACATGGAATTATTTCCATGTTGGTCACAAATCAGAGGAGGTAGTGCAGTTTTTTTCTAAAGTCGGCAGAGTACCTTACTTGGAGGCAAAGCAATTAGGAATTTCCTAATTGCTTGGTGAATACCACTGCACACATGCCTATATAAAGGCATTAAGTTTGTTACAAGTAGCACACACATAGAGTAACGGGTTTATTTGTTTGCTCCTTTTGAGAGCTTTTGTGAGTGTGTGTTCGGGTGGGTGTTCGGGTTGCCGCCGTGGCCACAACGGCCACGGCGGCGTGCATTGTAATTGGGTTCTCTTCTTAATAAAAATATCTGGTTCTGGCCGTGGATTAGCTAGCGGGTTCGTTACGAATTCATTAGTGAACCACGTTAAATATCTGTCTCGTTCTTGTTTTGCTTTCGCCGTTCTTGCTCGAATACCCACACGTTACAACAAACTGGTAACGGAGCTCTGAAACAGGAGTTCTGTTATAACAAACTGGTATCAGAGCCAGGACAGGCGGATCACCAATTTTAACAAACTGGTATCAGAGTCAGGTTGGGGGGATCACTAGTTTTAACAAACTGGTATCAGAGCCGGGGTTCCAAGATCAGGGTGGAGCCAAGAGCTAGGGTTTCACGTTTTGGTGGAACTCAAAGCTAGTGTTCCGCGATTCAGGTGGAGCAGGCTATCGGGAGGTTGGGTTTCGAGATTCCGCCAAGAACGATGTCTGGTTTGGCGATCAAGATCGATCTGTTCGTGAGAGAGAAGCAGGTACACCCACCATCTGAAGTCCTGTGCAGGGGGCTATCTGGGCTCCTGTTGGAGCAATCTGGCGCGCATCTGATTAGGCGTGTAAGGGATCTGGCAAATCCAGCACGCATTCAGTACTGGCGCGAATCTGGCGGTTCACGCGCATCTGGCGTTATGGCGACTGACGTTCAGGCGCAATCCGGCTCCCGGCGTGGAGCATCTGGCGTGTGAATTGAATCTGGTTCTGGCTCATGCGTTGCAGGAACTCGTTGGAGTTGGAGCAACGACATGGAGCATCTAGCGCGTGAGATTTCTGGCACGCGCATCTGATTCTGGTTCTGGCGCGCATTATGCACGAGTTTGTTCTGGCGTGCATCTGGTTTTGCAGCGTGTACCATGACACGCACTGAGCTCGCATCTGGCGCGATCTGTTTCTGGCGAGCATCTGGCGCATCTGAGGCATACGGGGCGCATCGGGCATGACAATTTGGGCACTCGTCATCGGTGCATCTGGTCTTGATGACATCTGAGCATTCTGTCATGGTGCATATGTATGACGCAATTGGGCGCATCTGGAATGTATTCGGTCCTGTCTCAGTGAATACATTCGAGTCTGGTTCTGGGTGGATCACTTGTTTCTGGGAGTGCATTCACATCGGGCGCAGTCGTTGCAGGAACGCATGGTAGTTGGAGCAACGATTTGACGATTTGGATTTCGCATACAGCTGCGAAAAATCTGTTTGCAGAAGCGTGCTCGTTTCTAGTTCAGGGAGACGCATCCGGTTCAGGTTTGAGAAGAGAAGCATCAGGTTCAGGTTCAGGTTGCTGAGTTGATTCAAGTCAAGGTGGAGATTTGTCAAAGTATGTGACTTGAATTAATTAGGTAAAACTTGAAGTCAAAGTTGGTGTGATAATAAATGGAATTATTTCCATGTTGGTCACAAATCAAAGGAGGTAGTGCAGTTTGTTTCTAAAGTCGGCAGAGTACCTTACTTGGAGGCAAAGCAATTAGGAATTTCCTAATTGCTTGGTGAATACCACTGCACACATGCCTATATAAAGGCATTAATAGTTTGTTACAAGTAGCACACACAGAGAGTAACGGGTTTATTTGTTTGCTCCTTTTGAGAGCCTTTGTGAGTGTGTGTTCGGGTGGGTGTTTCGGGTTGCCGCCGTGGCCACAACGGCCACTGCGGCGTGCATTGTAATTGGGTTCTCTTCTCAATAAAAATATCTGGTTCTGGCCGTGGATTAGCTAGCGGGTTCGTTACGAATTCGATAGTGAACCACGTTAAATATCTGTCTCGTTCTTGCTTTGCTTTCGCCGTTCTTGCTCGAATACCCACACGTTACAACAAACTGGTAACGGAGCTCTGAAATAGGAGTTCTGTTATAACATTAGTTGTGTCAAAACTGACCATGAACTTACATTTTATGGCGAATTTATATTTCCGTCCAATCACCATTAGTATAGCTTGGATTTAAACTGTTCATTATTCTTTGAGATGTGATTGTAACTGTATAAATTATTTAATAAATTGAGAATAATAAATGGAAAAGGATTAAGACAAATTTACCCATCTGACCAGTAACAGGAGACGAACAAAGTACAACAACACAATATCTAAAACAAAAAATCTCCACTGCTGATTACACCAAGCATAGACAAAGAGCATGTTTTCCTTTGAAGGTTTATAGTTTGGAGAAGGACTCTTAGCTCTTGGAAATGGCTCCGTTGTTGGTCTGAGTCTACATCTCATCTCCTCCATTGCCATCCACCCACCTCGGAACAAACAAAAAATCCAATTTCAACCCTGATTACAGAAGCCACGGGTATGAACACTGCTTTGTATGGATGATTAGGTAAAAAGATCTAAATTTGATCTTTTTTCATAAACAGACATCCATATCAAACTTGCGTGGAAACTAAAAAATTAAAAGAAGAATAGGTTGAGCAACATCAGATGAAATTTGATTTCCCCTATGGAATCGACCAAGATGTATAGAAGTAGAATTTTCCTCATTGAATCAGCCCAAAACCTATGCTTAGGTCGAACAGAATTCAAATTCCCAAACCAACCCGAATCCAAATTTTCCTCATTTCTATGTAGAAATGAATTTACATATAAAATAAAAGTTCAAGGTTGTAGTTTTGAGACAAATGAAAATACGAATGTAGCTTTTGATTTCTCAGTTAAAGTTTGATGAGACAAATTTAACTTTTGCCTTATTAAAAAGGCCATTGTGAAGAAACAATAATAAAGCAAACTTATTGAATTGAAGCTAACAAACTACTTCTACTTTACAAATGGATGGCTCATTGTGGTGGAGATAGGCAGGCAAAGACCGGATGAAAAAGTAAATTGTGTGTTTCTAGGGAATTTTTTTTATCATTACGTTCGAGTAGTCATGCACAATAGATCAAACTGAAATACATCGTTTTTCCAATTAGGAAAAGTAAAATAAAATGACATATCGCCTTCGTGTAGACCTTTTTTGGCGAAAGAATGTGCCAGCTGATTACTGTCCCTTGCGATGAAACAGTACTCCACATTACTCAAATTTCTGCCCTTCTCGCACAAGCTTGTAGCGTTGTTTTTAGATCCGAGAGTGAATTTTCCGCCGTAATTATGCCGGCGATTCCTTCTTTTAGCAACTTCACCACGTTTAGACTATCCGATTCTATAATAATTGCAGAGAGATGCAACTCTGCAGCCAATCATAGTCAATGTAAGGGGTAGAAAGTATTTTGCTAGCTTGACGTAGATACTCGAGCATTACTAAAAAATCCTAACAATTACCTTTAGAAAAATTACTTCCCTCGTTAATTTATTAATTAGTGTAAATTTTTCCTAGTAGATCTATTTCTAATATAAGGGCCAATATTTAACTAACTTTATTTAGGGGGATTATAAAACGCTTAAGTATCTTAGTATTAGTATATAGATAATCCATTCGTATTATTTGCAATCAAGAGCATGCATGTATTTAACCGTGCATCAGAAAGTCCAAGTGTATATTCGAGTCTTGTTCTTTGATTCAAGGTAACTTCTCGTTATAGACAATACACATCATGATGCACTTAAAAATTTCAACATAAACTCGCTTTCTCTTTTTATACATTGCAAATTATAGTTTAAATATCTTTGCAAATTATATATATGCTGACATTTAGATGCTGAAATTCAGCTCGCAAATGACGCTATAATAAGTTAGGCAAAATTTTGAAATTCTTCCTCTAAAGTTATCTAGTACTCTTCCATCATCATTTTCTTCTTTTGAAAAAGCAAGAAGCTATATTTCATCATCTCTTCAAGTAAATTCTTATCCTTCTCGTTGGTTCAAGTACATTTGAAAATTTTCCAATACACAGTAAGCAAAGTAAGGTTTTTTATGTCGTTCGTTTGTGAATCTCATATGACGACGTGTAATTGTGTGGTTAGTTCATAAATATATAATTTCATAAAATCGTTATAGATTATTAGAGAAAAGTGAGGTTAAAAGAGTCCCTCCCACTAAAATTCGGTGTGATCATGAACGATGAAGGCTGTAAGAGTCACTTTCATAACTTTTGTCTTTCTACATTTTGTCAATGAAAGGTCGTAGTCCATATGAAATTCACACAAATAAAGGAACAATTCTTCAAGCATCTTCGCAATTCTATTTAACTGATAATATTCGGTCTTTAACTAATAATATAATATGCATTTTAATTATTAGT
The DNA here is from genome assembly GCA_023055425.1 of Linanthus parryae. Taxonomy (NCBI): domain Eukaryota; kingdom Viridiplantae; phylum Streptophyta; class Magnoliopsida; order Ericales; family Polemoniaceae; genus Linanthus; species Linanthus parryae. The sequence goes on along the minus strand of JALGPY010000004.1, from coordinate 116,538,837 downwards.
ATGTTCAGGTGGTGATATAAATTTACTATCAAGGTACGTTTTTGTCCTATACATAGGAAATTAAACAAATGAAGAGGGTGAAATTAGAATGTCAACTAATTAATTTATTTATAGCGAAAAATCATACATAATAATAAATCACTGACTTCGCGTTCACTCTCAACATTCGATAGTTAATGGATCTGTGCAAATTTTTTGACTATTCATCTTCGTACATCTTCAAAACGCCACATGAAACTTCAATCACCCGCCACTAAAAAGAACTCACTGCAAAGAACAATTACCTTGTAAACAATGAAAATACCAAAAAATATGAATCTTGTATGTAAAAGAGATGAAACATTAATATGATACTAAGACTAAAACATGTTTATGTATAAGAAAAAGAAGATAAAGAATGGATTTATAGGTTTTGACTTAGAGCAAAAAAAAAACTAATTTTTTTGAACTTTGAGTACGGAGTTTGCAATGAGTGATCAAAACTCCATTTGGAGGGTTGTGTGTACTCTCAAAAGTTTCTAATATAAACCAGACGAAAGAATAACAATAAGAAATATCAACATAGCAAAAGCAAGCAAGAACATAAAGCAAATCAAAGAGAAAGAGAAAACCAACATGTAACTTTGTAAGTCTAACTTTCCTGCCTATATATAGGAGAATTTCAATGATTTTACAATTTTAGCTTTTTCTATTGTATTTTAATGTGATTGATACTTTATAGGTAATAATTAGTGTCGTCAATGAAGATTTTTTGCAAATAATACTGTAAATTTAAGGGTATGAGGTGTTTCCGAAATAAATTAAGAATTATTACAATCAATGGGATTTTAATGTGCAACTGTGACTAATATAATGTACAATCAATTTATTGCATACCCATATAAGACAATTCAATGATTTCGGTATATTTTTTAGTCAATCAATTTTGATCATACCATAAATTATTTTATAACGCGAATTTTGATCCACTTATTTTGATAGTTCCAATTCAGAAAATTCAATCCACCTCAACCTTTTTTTACTACATATAATTTTGAAAGCTTGCGCCATTTTAAAATTTTAACTTCGGCGACTAAATTTCAACTTCATTTTTTAATTTTAACTTTATATTAAATTCAACAATATTTAAACTGGAATGCCACGTGGCAATCTCTCAAAGAAATTCATTCTCAAATAGTATGTAGTGTAGATTTACAAAATCTTAGCGTGTAAAACCAATTATGAAAAATGCTACATGTCACTAGAATTTTAAGTACTAATATTTTTTCCTTATTGGAATATCTTTAGTCACAATGCAATGAATTAGGGGAAATAAGAAAAATCCTACATGTCACCAGAATCATAAGACATTGTATTTTTTCTTCACCGGAGTCACAATGCAATGAATCTGCATGAAGTTTAGAGATCGCACACCATATTATACCAAATTAAGCTATGACAATTTTTAGCTATATATATTCACATTGTGGAGGGCTCATCGTACATTGATACACACACAAAGGGGGTGAAGGGAAAACTAGTACTCTATCCATACTAACAACGAAGATGGCCAACCTTAAACTTTCAAGGAGCATTTTCCTTGCCCTAATTGTCGTTCTCCTCATAGGTAGTCATCTTTGTCTCACGCACTCTATGTCGCATCTTCCACTTCTCCTTTCACAAGAAGAAGAAACATTTATTCTAACCTACTGATCTACTCAGAGATCCAACAATACATTACTCTTACTAATTGGAATACCTTATACTCTTACTCACTGTGTTTTCAGATTAATTTTTTTTATTTATTTATTTATTTATTTATTTGTTTTTGTGTGTTTGCAGGTTGCGGGGAGGTAATGGGACAAGGAGCTAGTGATGTCTTCTGTTGTTATGACAACAAGATAGCAGGAGGCTGCAAACCGGGAACCTCAGACGACGAAAGATGCAATCAAATATGCTTATCCAACACCAAGTGCACCAAGGGAGGCCATTGCAAACAATTCAAATACCCTCCTCCCAATCAATTTTGTCATTGTTATTGTTGATTTTAATTCACCCAGTTTGATACTCATGTTATTGGTTATCATTGACGTTTAAAATAAATCTCGCATCTATTTGTCAGCTTCTTTATTTTGTTGATTAAACTCATTAAGTCTCTCAGCTTCCTAATAGATCTTAAGAGGAAATTACATGCGAAAAGGGAAAACAAATTATACCCGAAAGATACATTATCCCCTGTATTAATTTGATCCTTATTGAAAAATTAAGCTTTTTGGCAATTATCAGAAAAACTGATTTTGTCAAAATCAATTCGAACTTTTTGCCAAAATTTATTATTATTTTTTTTTGAGGAGATGCCAAAATTTAAATTGGTGAATGAAAGTTATTGTTAAATACGGGTATAAGAATAAGTCCTTTTTTTTTTGAGGAACGAATAAGTCCCCTTTTTAATGTACGTAATTGAAGCGATATTGTGATTCCAAATAGACTCAAACGAGTTAATCTTTATCTAGTAAGGGTTGTTGTGGTATTGACTAAAAGATGCCAGCGCTTGTATATATCTCCTCTCCGTCTTTTACATCGGGGTCGGCCATTGAACTTAATTTTCGATTCAGCTTCATGATGTTGGTTTGAATTTCGGGTAACCTTTTCGATGGCGCCACAGGCCTCCGTATAAATGTAGTGAATTGGATATTTCAAACTCAGGAATTTCGGTTATTGATTTCTTGGACATAACACTATCAAGCATTTAATCCTATTTGTTACTTATTTGTCCCGCTTCCCCTGTCAAGCATTTAATCAAACTGTTTATATACATCGCACATAACCTACATGAAGGTAAAGAAGAAAGAAGGGAGAAGTACACACACCGTCTAGAAGACTTACAATAGTAATTAACAACTTCACTCGGACTACAGTCGTGGATTTGCTACAAAATTCAGAGGAGTCGATCGAGGAAGAAGTGACCCGAAACCAGAATGACAATCTGGTGATTAGCTTTCCGGACGGGTCATCTTCCGATGGGTATTTCACACCCGGGTCATCCTTAGACGGGTGGGAATGTGATGCTTGGCCACCGGGTCCTTTTAACCCGTACCCGGTAGGTATGTTTGGTCAAGGGAAAGGCCCATACCCGTCGGGCCATCTATTTAGCCCAACAAGCTTACTTTCGCCTGGCCCATCTGCCCCAGGTTTAATGCAAAACCTGGCCCAAAACCCTTTAGCTCTTCTCCTACCACAACCCGACCCGCTTAGTACATCAACCCAATCGTTATCATTCTCGAATCTCTCCTCATTACTACCCACCACACCTTTTCAATTTCGCGCCAGTTCATCTCCACACAACCCCTCTGCTTCCACCCGACCCGCCTTGAACTCCTCACAAAACGCTTCGGTAACCTCCACCATTCAAGACCCCATTATTACTCCCCAATCGCTCCTTCACTTTGAAACCAGAGAACAATCACTTCTCAAATCCCTCAAAGAAATTCCTCGGATCTCACTCTCTCATGCACTGAGTCGATGGGTTCTCTCTCAGGTGACCGTTCCCCTTTCCCAATGGCGAAAAACCCTAGCTTCACAGAGGAAGACGATGACCTCTCTCGTTTGATCCTAAGCCTTCCACCAATCAAAACATCCCCCCACCACAGAAGTCATCACCCCACTTCTTCCATCTCCACTCTCGGCTCCACCAGGTCTAGTTAATGTACCTTTTGCAGAAGAACCTATTGATGTCCAACCTCTTCAGACCATTAAACCTCCGGCCTTTATTCTTAGGGCCCCTGATTTTGTGGAAGAGGATATAGACACCATGTCTTTGAAGTTGGATGGCAAGCAGAAAACGATCGCATCTGAGACTCACAGGGTGTGCTCTGTTGTTGTGATTGACCCTACGGGGGAGAAACATGAAGGTATCATTGCTCAGAAAGTAGAAAAGAAACAACCACCAAAGAAGAGGGCTCTTGCAGAAGCGTCTGCCATGGAGGGAGAAGCAGGGAAGGAGCATAAAGGTATAAAACGCATTAAACTTCTAAACTATTTTTTAAATAATTTCTCCCCAACTGTTTCTATATTTTTGAAACAAAACCCCTCTTTCTCTCAAACTAATAACTGTTTTAATGAGGTTTTGATGGTTGACCTACATCAACCATCACAGGCGCCATGAGTCTCCTTGCCTGGAATTGCAGAGGATTGGGTCAATCCTCTGCAATTCAAGAGGTTTTTAATCTGACCTGTAAAGACAAACCTTCTCTTCTCTTCCTTTGTGAAACTAAAAAATCTTCTGACATGGTTACTAATAAATTTAGGAACCTAGGCTTTAACTCCACTTTTGGGGTTGATCCGGTGGGTTCTGCGGGGGACTCTTGTTTGCTTGGGACAATGCTTTTTCAATCCAAGTTTTGTTCTGCAATTTGAATTTTATACTCTGTTATATTGTGGATTTCAATAACACATCTTGGTATCTAGGGCTTGTTTATGGTAATCCGGTCTTAGCCGAAAGGCAGGCTGTTCGGCACCTTATTGAATCATTGATACCCAATAATCAACCGGTTGTTCTTATAGGTGATTTCAACCAAGTCCTTAATCCGAGAGATAAAACAGGGCCCAATGCTCACTCTCTCCCGGGGGCTAATATGTTTAGAGATTTTATAGATAACACTTCTCTGTTTGAACTACCAAATCTAGGGCCTTGGCTAACTTGGACAAACAACAGGTTTTCGGACCTCCTCACATTTGAAAAACTTGATCGGGCCTGGTGTAACTCTAACTGGTTTAACCTTTTTCCTTCTGCAATTTTGCAAAACCTACTTATCACTGTCTCTGACCATGCCCCTATTAAGTTAATCCTTTGCAATCAAAACCTTAATTTTAACAGTTTGCCACGTCTTGAAGCTTGGTGGTTAAAACGAAATGAAGTTCTTCACCTAATACAGTTTGTCTGGAATCTGCCCTTAGTTGGTTCACCTCTTTTTAGGGTAGTTAAATACTTACAATTAACCCTTAGAACCCTAAGGTGTTGGAGTAGAAACTTCCCTTCTCTTGCTAATCAAATTGAGAGCTGCAAAAGAGATTTGACCCAGACTCAAGCCTCTCTGCATAATCCTAACTCTTTGATTCATTTTAAAATGCTTAAAGGGCTAGGTGTAAATGGCTAAGAGATGGGGGTGGAAATTCTAAGTTTTTTCATAATTATGCTCGTCTTAAAAAAGGTAGAAACCATATTTACTCTTTAAAGCTAGAAGACGGAACCTTGGTCAATGATCAAAATGCTATTACAGATATTTTTGTTAATTATTATCAAAATATTTATTCGACCCCGTCACCTACTCTTCAAGAGTTAGAATCTTTATATGGTCATGATTGTGCTTTTGATTTATTATTTAATATTGACTCCTTTCTTACTACGGACCAACAACACTTGCTTTCGACCCCCTTATCTGCTGATGAAGTTAAACATGCCGTCTTTAGTATGGACCCTCTTAAAGCACCGGGGCCGGATGGAATACAACCTTTTTTCTTTCAAAAATGTTGGTCTTTTATATCTACTAAAGTTACAACAGCAGTTTTATCTTTTCTTAATTCTGGATTCATGCTCACTGAACTAAATAATACTAATATCGTTCTCATCCCCAAAATCAAAAATCCCACCTTAGTGAGTGACTACCGTCCAATTAGTTTGTGTAATGTCCTTTACATAATCATATCTAAAGTACTTGTCAATCGTATTAAGAAAGTTCTACCTTTTCTTATTTCTGACAACCATAATGGTTTTGTCCCAAATCGCTCTATCCAACATAACATTCTTTTAGCTCAAGACATTATGCACTTCATCTCTAAAGTCTCTGACCCAGCTTGCCTAAATACGGAGTTCTTAAGCTCGACATATCAAAGGCTTTTGATAGGATTAGGTGCGATTTCATAGAAGCTACTCTTCATCAGTTTCATTTTCCCTCTCATTTTATACGTTTGCTTATGCAATGTTTAACTACAGTTTCCTACTCTATTATTGTCAACGGATCAAAATCGAAACATTTTAAACCTTGTGGGGGACTTGGGAAAGGGGACCCTCTTTCCCCGTTTATTTTTATTTTATGTGCTGAAGCTTTATTGAAATCAATAAACTATGCTTGCAGTAGAAATCTTATTGATGGTGTACCTTCCAGCAATAGAGGACCGTCAGTTTACTTACAGTTTGCAGACGATAGCATTCTATTCTTTAAGTTGAAACCAAATACGGATCTTGTCATCTTGGATATCCTTAACAGATTTGGAAATCAATATGGGGAAGTCATCAACTTTTCCAAATCATCAATCACCTTTTCTCCAAACTGTAATCAAAGGGATATCCATAACTTTATTAGTAACCTTAGAGTCAAGCACTCAAATCAGCTGGGTTCTTATCTAGGTGTCTTCTTCGCACCAACCTTTGCACAATCAAAAAATAAGAATGAAGAAATTATAATTGAGAAAATTAGAAATAATGTGCCTCTTGGAAAGGTATGCTCCTTAATAAATTTGGGAGAGCCACTTTAATTAAATCTATCCTTACTAGTTTCCTAGTTTATCCCTTTTCAGTTCTCCTATTTTCTCCTAAGTCAGTCAAGACTATCACTGCCTTCTTTAACAATTTTTTCTGGGCAGGCAACCCCACGGTTAGGTCTTTGCATTGTGCATCTTGGGATAAACTTTTTCTAAGCACTAACAAAGGGGGTCTTGGTTTCAAAAATATTAAAGCTTTTAATTATGCACTTTTTTGCAAAAATACTTGGCATTTAATTGCTAACCAACAACCCCTCTTTTCGAATTACCTAATTTCAAAATACTGTAAAAGGAATCCCTTTTGGATCGACAATGCTCCCCCTTCTGCTTCACCAACATGGAAGGCGATTGTAAGAGGTAAGAGCTATTTAAATGGTTTCTTACTGTGGAAGTTAGCCGATAGTTTTCATATTTCTATCAACAAGCATCCCTGGATTCATGAGGTTCCTCTTGGATCAATCAAAGATTCTCTAAATGGAATTTATATGTTAGATGGGTCAAGGATCTAACTGAAAACAGTGATGATGGGGGGGGGGGTGAGGTGGAATCATACGCTTATCTTCAATACATTCCCATCATGGCTAGCCAACCTTATTGCCAATACCACTCTCAACTCTGATTCAAATAACCCTCAATGGACACTTACCACAAATCATCATTTTCTGTCAAATCCCTGTATAATCACTTGTATTCCCATCTGCCCAAACCCAACTTTAATACTCATTCTCAATCCTTCAATGCCACAACTCTTAAACTCAATTGGAAGCACATTTGGACGATGATGTTAACTTTCAAATTAAGATTATTTGCTTGGCAAATGGCTCTACATATCTTGCCAACAAAAGATTTATTGAGAGCTAGAGGGGTTAGCTGTAATACTTCTTGTGCATTTTGTCATCATGCTGTAGAAACAACCGATCATCTCTTCATTTATTGCATATTCTCCAAAGCTATTTTTCAAAAACTTAATATTCACACACCTGCTACAAGTATTGAAAAATGTTTCAAACTTTGTCTTAGAAAATCATAATTTCTGTCACAAAAACTCAATCCTTGGTTAATAGCATGCTGGGCCATTTGGAAAGCAAGAAATGCAGCACTTTTCTAAAATACTACGCCCTTGGTGGACAGCTGCTACTTTCAAATTGTTTCACTGACTTCACAGATTCTTAATGCTTTTGAGCCTAATATTCCACAACATTAGGGGGGTCTCTGGAGGTCAAGAAGAAATCGAAAGGTAAAAATTCCGCTCCAAGGAAGAGAAAGCCAAGAGCATCAAGTCTGGATAAAGGAAAGGCTCCATTGCAGGCAAGTAACTCAGAAGAAGAGATCACCAAAAAGAAAGGCTTTGCAGCAGCTGTTGATCGTTTTTTGGAGGCTAGTAGCATTGAGGGAAAGCAAATGCAGATAAGGTTTGAAGAAGAAAAAAGGAAGGCAGAAGAGTTAGCGGCGGAGTATAGAGCACAGGATAGTGGCTTCATCCTTGTTGAGGGAAGAATAGTAGATCCAAATGCAGAGGCTCTTATTAACTTCCTCAAGGAGAAATTTGGTTCCAAGAAAGGAAAGTCCATTTGAAGGTTTGGAGGAGATTTTGGTATCATCTGTGTCTATGCTGTTTTGGGAGTTTCATCTAGTTAAGGTCTATTATCAGTTAATTCCTTTGTCAAGTTTGTTTCTGCTGTACTAGAATGTTTTGATGCATGGCTGGTTTGATGCATCAGTGGTTTTCTTTTGTGAATGTTTTGTGGATGATCTGAACATTGTATGCTTTGTTTCATCAATGAAGTTTTCAAGTTGTTTGCTAAAAAAAAAATCTATGCAAACCTAAACAAAGGGCTTTGAATTCTTTTGAATATTATCTTCCATGGTCCAACTGATCAAGCCACTTTTGACGGGTATCTATGCTGCTTTCGACAGCTATTTCGTAAATAAAACTTGTGTTGCACTATATATAAAATACAACAAAAATTCAATTTCAGTAGCAACATGTACGTAAATAAACCTTCATATTCAAGACTTTACATAAGCAACAGTAGATGTTCCAATTGAACAACGTGAATTATGATTATTCATCCATGTCTTATTCACCAAGTGCAACAGTTGTGGCAAGAAACGGCTAAAACATATGTGCTAACAGGTATTTTATGGAGAAGCATTTTGGAGTTCTAACTGTTATTCCAAGAGAATTTTGAGTTGTTCAATACGATAAAAATCTAAGTTCCTTCCAACGCATAAGATCCAAATATGGTTGTTTTGTCCTTCTAAATTTCTAACAACTTAACATATAAATATAGAAATATGTCAAGTTCGCAGCCACGAAAGAAGCGACATACAATTTCATGAAACGACATGGGATGAACATTTGAGGAATCGAGTCAAATAATCGGTTAGATGTACACACTGTAATAGAAATTCAAGAGTAGACAGATCGTGTGCTTGTTCTATCAACGTGGAATGGGCAACGGATGAGAGCTTTATCGTTTTGCCAAGCTATTGTAGGTTGCTTTCTTCAATTAAAAGGAGTTTGATACAAAATCGAAGGCGCTTATTCGAAGCGCCGATTCATCTTTGTCCGTTTCTTCCGTCGATGGATGAATTGAGAGAGACTTCCACGAAGACAGAGAGAGTAGGAAGGGAGATCTGACGGAAGAAAGATGGAACTGAGTGAGAGACGGAGAACAGGTTCGTCTTCTCATGTTTCTCCCACTAAGTTGTATATACAATCAATAGCGATTGTAGAACTGGAAATTTTTGTGCACTTTATTTTCTCGTTCTCCAAAATCTTCTGTTCACTAGGTGTTTGTGTTTTATTTCTGTTGCGCGGGATTTCGACGTGATAAATCCCGACACCGCACGCCCTACTTAACATTCTACATTTTTAAATAACCTCGTTTGTTGAATCTCTTAGGGTATAAGGTAACTAACTCTCTACGCACGAAATGACCGCTTACGACTTTGATCAAGCCGAGTTCAGATTATTCGACAGCTCAATGGTTGTCTTAACTCGCAAAATCGTGCTTAAACATAGAGTTTCCAAAATTGAGATGGACTTGAATAAGAATCAAAACGACAATTCTCTAATTATTCAAGTGTCGGATACTATTCAAGTAAAGAAAAGGTTAAAATCAATCAAATCATTGTATGTGATTCATTCAATTCAGTACGGAAGGAGGAGGTTTGCGGCGGCAGCGGCAATGACAAAACTGATTGCCGTCCCTGTGAACAAGACAATACCCTCCTTGTCTATCAAGATAATCATGGCAGCCATTATTGAAGCAAACGCCGTCACAGAACGCATCATCGATCTTATTTCCAGGTTCACACCTCCCGATGTTGTTGTCCGCACAACATTTCACTTTAATCTGGTTCGTCACCACACCCGCAAAACAAAAACCTGCTCATGCACGTATTTTTAGTCGAAACCGTCCAATATTATCTCACTCGTAACATAAGACTTTTAAAACGTACTATAAATTTCTTTGAACTAAACCGAGAAAAAAGAAATTTATCTGTCGTTCAAAAGTTTGTATTAGAAAATAGAAGATGAAATTAGTGTAACTATCAAATGTTTCAGAAAAGTAACAAATTAGCTTAGTGTAATAAACATATGCGTAAAACATGGTATGAACTATGAAGTACCATTGATGAGCAAGAGGGTCATGACAAGAAACAAAGGTGAGAGCTTGAGGATAGACATGGCTAACTTGCTTCTTGTTTATCTTTGTTTCTGTATGTAATTTAGAGAACAAGGCTATGAAATGGGTTTATATATAGTGACTACTGGGGATAAAAATATAAATAGTAATTAATATATATGTTAAATAAGTCTTGACCCGAAGTATTTATTACCTTTCTGTATATCAGTTTTCTACCAAAGTGTCACATTACTTATGTTGCTCTAGTCACTTGTTTTACCTTCATATGTGTAACAGTTGTCCATAATATTACTTCATGAACTAGCACTGAAACGTGTATTATCTCGACTATAATTCGCTCCGGTTGATGGATAACTTGAGAAAAACAGTCTGTCTGGCTAAAATATATGTAAATTAATGGTCTCAAACGTGTACATTATTTGTGTTTCTCTCGTCACTAGTTATTTGATCTCTCCAACCCCAACATATGCCTTAACCGATTTATAACTTGCAATATGAAATGAATAGACAAATGCCGACTTACTTTGAGAAATTTGCAGAAAAATAATACCCCCTCTAGTTACATGAAGTTGCCTTGTTATCGATAATACCCCCTCTAGTTAAGTGAAATTTGTAGAAAAATAATACATGGTTATCGATAATAATACCTTCATCCTTCAAACCTTTTTTCTCACTTGGTAGGCAATTTTATTTTACTTTTAGACTTAGCTATTTTTTTGTCTACTGGGATCGAGCCTAGGACCTCATGCAGGGTTTTTTTTAAACAATCTACCACTTGAGCTAGCACCCATTTTCGGTCTGCAATTATTTTTATCAAGGGACGTTTGATGGGATTATATTTTTCTCTCACTTGCTGGTCTTTCAGGATCCCTCACTCGCTTGCCATGTTGATTGTTGTAACGAGAGTGCGACATGAGAACAATAAACTATAAAGACCGAGACACAGATTTACCGTGATTTACTAACGATCACGTTAGCTACGTCCACGATAGAGAAATCGTTCTTTTTTTTTGTGTGTTTTTTTTTTTTTTTGTAAGGTCTTTGATGCACAGTTGAGGCATGGATTTTGCATCTATAAATGTGAGAACTTCCAAGTGCTTTGTTGTAACCTAGACATCCATATATTGAAGTTCAACCCCAGGCTCCCTTGTGTCTCCTGTCTAAGAATTTGCATTTGTCACTTAAGCAAGATTTAGCAAAACCTGACCAGTGTTATATGCGCCAAGAAGATCTGTAAATGACTTTTTTGTGCACATACTCGGTTTACATGAAATAAGCCGGATAAGTGCAAAATGTAATTTTGGCCCAAAGTCTGCCCACATATGAAGTTCATTCTTCTCTTTAATCAATAAAATACAATGAGATTCTATACCAAAAAAAAAATACACTAAGAGAACATTTCATTTCATTGTTCCATTGAAAGTGCAGCTCACAATGGAACCAGCTAACTAATCTATGCAGGAAGAACTGCCACAAGATGTAATGGGCTTGTTTGGATGAGAATAAGTAGAGAGGAAATGAAAAGTCAAAAATTTAAGATTATCGGTCAAACCTCTCCAAACAAAAAAAAAATGGATTTCCGCCCAAATATCCGGAATTCCGGCTATTTTGGCGGAAATCCAATTTTTTTGGGCAAAATTAATAACTTCTTAAGGTAATTTTTGGTTCTATTTACACAAATTTGTGTTATCACAGTGGTAAAGTGTTTGAACCTCACTACATGAGGTCCCAAGTTCGAACCTTACAATCTCAAAAAAGTAATTTTTTTACCCTTAATCTATAATAATCTACTTTATCTAAACACTACATATAAAATGAGCTTTTAAGCTCAACCTCTCACTTACTTCAGCTCATCCAAACAACCCCAATAATAGAACTCATCGAGGTGTGACATTTTATGGTTTCCAAAGAAGCCCAGTTTCCATTTCCCTGTTTATCACGGACCACTCCTCCAAAACCTGCAGCACTCGGATCTCCACTAGCACATCCGTCAACATTTATCTTTATAATATCTGCACAAGGTGGAACCCAACGTGAGCAAGTATCAATATTATAAGGAGAAAAGGAAAAAGGATTTGAGTTTGAGAAGGCTCCCTGATTAAAAATGTCAAATCTTCTGATCTTTTTAACACAAATCTCCGTCGGTTCCTACTCATCCTTAAAAGTTTTCAAATTTCGCCGGCACCAAATGAACCACATCGTGATAACAAAAAGATTGGCTTTTTTTTAGAGCACAGGTTATCATGGATCCAAACTTTTAAATCTTTTTTATTATTGGTGATCATCAAAGGAGTATCAAAAATTTCTTTCCAAATATCAGTCACTTTGGAACAAAACCTGAGAAGATGATCCACATCTTCCTCTCCATCATTACACATAATACAACTGTCGGAGTTAGTGAAACCCCTTCTCTTTCTATTGACATTTGACATAATTCTATCATGCCGAATAGTCCAGAGAAAGGTGATCAATTTGGATGGAATTTTAAGTTTCCAAATCCTGATCCAATCACTGTCAAACAACCATTTTTCAGGGTTTAAAGTGAGATTGATACTTTATACGCAGCAGCAACAGAGAAATCCCCCTTTGGATTCCCATTCCAATTAGGGAAATCCTCAAGATTAGCAGAAGGGGTCAGAGGGATGTTACTGATAGTGTTAGCAAGATTGCAATTTATCACCTCTTTAAGCTTATCAATTTTCAACTACCATTTGAGTTCCAAAAAGAAGATAAAGGAGTGAAGAGAGTGAAACCTTCCATGTTCTGGTTTGAGTGCAGGTAACTCAACGGGCCATCCCCAAACCACCAACAATTCCAGAAATCAATATGATTTCCTTTACCCACAACCCATCTGACATTTCTTTTCACCAAATCTTTGGTATTCACAGTCCCTCTCCAAGTAGGGGAGCAAGACTTTTGTAGTCCGTGAAACTATGGTTTTTCAGGTACTTGGCTTTAAGCACCTTAACCCATAAACAATTTTTATCAAACATAATTTTCCAAGCCAGTTTTGAAAGAAGCGCTAAGTTAGTAAACTTTGCTTGTCTCAACCCCAAACCCCCCAGCTCTTTAGCGACACAAAGTTTATCCCACTTCATCAGATGAACCCTATTTTTATCGGTAGTATCCCCCCAAAAAAAAGTTACGACAAATTTTGTCAATCTGATTGCAAGTACTAACAGCTAAAGGAAGGATTTGCATAATATAATTGGGCATAGTGGCAAGAGCACTTTTAGTAAGAGTCAGTCTACCCGCCAAAGAAAGCAACCTGCCCTCCCAACCCGCAAGTTTTTTCTCAAGATTAATAACACGTCTTTCACATGATTCTTGTTAAACCTATCATGAACAAGATTAAAACCTAAATACTTACCCAAATTCATCTTTAACAGGAAACTTCACAATGTTTTTTATATCATTTTTGACAGCTCTTGGGGTATTTTTGGAAAAGAAAATAATCGATTTGTTAGTATTTATTTTCATACCAGAAATAATAGCGAAATCATCAAGAACCTCCATCATAATGTGGCTATTGTCCACCGTGGGTTGACCAAAAAACATAATATCATCAGCATAGAAAAGATGGGAGAAATAGGGAACTCCCCTAGCAATACGAATGCTTTTCCAGAGTTTCTCGGAAACCAGATAATTAATCAATTGCGACATGCGTTCCATACAAAGAACAAAAAGATAAGGTGATAGCGGGTCCCCCTGACGGACACCCCTGGCAGTCTTAAATTTATCAAGGGTGTCACCGTTCAAAATAACAGCCAAATTAACACTACTAACACAAAACATGATAATATCAATCAAATCCGAGGGGAAATTAAAAAACTCAAGGGTTTCGCGAATAAAATCCCAAGATAGGCGATCATAGGCTTTTTCCAAGTCAATTTTTAAAATCATACCTCCCACCTTACCCCTTCTTTTATTAATAGAATGATCTCTTGCGTGATAATAGAATTGCCAACCGTCGATCTACCCGGAATAAAGCTACTTCGGAAGGGGCTAACCAACTTATCAAGAAGAGGTCTAATCTTAGCAACCACCACTTTAGTAACAGTTTTATAAAGAGTATTGCAAAACCTAATGAGCCTAAACTTTAAGATACTTTCCAGATTATCTTCTGTAGGAATAAGGCAAATAAGTGTCCGGTTAAGCTCCATAGGGATACTCTTTGTTCTGAAACAATTTTTCACAAAACTACAAACTTCTGGACCCACCTTGTCCCAGAAATGTTTATAAAAAATAGGTTGAAAACCGTCTCTTCCCGAAGATTTGTGAGATTTCATTGTCCAAAGAGCATTTTTGATCTCCTCCGAGGTCACAACAGCAGTTAACACGCAGCCATCCAAATCAGAGATTTTAGTATAAATTTCTCTATTCCAATCAAAGAAACGGGGGTTGCAGCAAGCCTCATTTTGATCCTTAGAAAATAGCTTGTGAAAATAATCTGTGACATGTGATTTAAGCACATCCTCCTTGTCAATCCAGACCCCAACACATCTTTAAGAATGGAGATATTTTTCCTATTCTTTTTAATAGTAGCCGAAATGTGGAAAAATCTAGTGTTTTTATCCCCTTTGCAGAATCAGTTAGTTTTTGTTTTTTGGAACCAAAAAATCTCCTCTTGTTTAAGAATATCGTTGTAATTTTTTATCAAAACTCTTTCAATACAGAAAAGACTATGAGAATACTTAACACTTTGATTCTTTTGAATACCCTCAAGCCGACCCAAGATCCAACGTTTGTTTCTAAAGATGTTCTCGAACACCCTAATATTCCAGTTTTTAATAACATTAGCAAGATTTTAATTTTTAACACAAATATTAGGATGATGTTTATTTCACACCTCTTTGACCACATTGATCAAATCGGGATGATAAAGCCAAGCTGCCTCGAACTTAAAAGTACGCATAAGAGAAGGTGAGAAAGTCATACAATCCACATTCACCAGAATCGGAGCATGGTCCGAATAAGTTCTAGGCTGGTTTCGAACAAAACCCTCCGGGAACTCCATTCTACCAGCTGGCTTACAAACAGCCCAATCAAGCCGCTCCACAGTATTAGCAAAACCTTCTCGATTGTTTGTCCAGGTCATCTTTGGCCCTTGGCAACCCAGATCCTTAAGATTACAATTATTGAGATTTTTTTGAAATATCTCAATTCTTTTGCTGTTACAAGTAGAGGTGAAGCTTCTTTTTTCCGATGAATTGCCAAAATCGTTGAAATCCCCGGCAAGTAGCCAAGGTTCGTCCGAATCCCCCATCTCAGCTTCCAGCTCATCCCACATCTCTTGTCTAAGTCTTGGATTCGGGCTTCCGTAAACAGCCGAGATCACCCAATCTCTGTATCTATCTCTTTTAATTGTTGCAGTTATGACTTGGTTCGAAATAGATTGGGTGTTACAGAAACTTCTCTGGTGTCCCAGAGAATCCAAATACTCCCCTTTAAACCAACGGGATCAACATACATACATCCATACATCCCCAAATCTTTGAAGAAGTTTCCTTAATAGGACAACTGAACTTTAGGCTCCAGGAGAATCGCAATCTGAAACTTGTGAGTTCTAAGGAGTTCCACAAAAGTACTATCGAAAGTGCTATTTCCGGCACCACGGACATTCCAAGCAATAATTTTAACAGACATTAAACAATTATCAGGGATATATGGAGTAACCTTGAAATAAGGATCAATCTGACAGATTCTTAGATGATCCATCTCCATTGCTCTCATATCTGTCAGTGAGATCGTGTGCCAACGTTGTTCTTTGTCCTCCCTCCAACCAATTGCAATATTCAGTTTGGCATCCCTCCTCCACCAAGTCACCCCCAGGATCATCATCATCATCTCTGTTTCTCCTTCCAGATTTCTCCTTATCGAGTTGTACTCCATCAGGGCTTCCTCGAATCCTTTCTTTGCCATTTTCAGAGTGGTTTGGAAGCGGCGGATAAGAAGAAGTGAGAGTGGAATTTGGTATTTTCCTCTCGTAAGGATGCGAATGAGGATGATGAAAATGGTGTAACTTTTTATTTGTGTTTTCTGCTTTCCCAAATCTTCTCTCGGGCAAATCCCCAGTTGAGTTGCAACTAGTCTCCAACTGGTGATCAGGCACAATAATTGAAAACTTTTCCTTTGCAGGCCTTCATGAACATAAGTAGTACTATTTTCAATAAAAATATCCAGCTCCATATCATCTTTTTTGTGATTTGTCCCATCAGACTTTTCCTTCGTATTTATCAACAGAGATCTTTGAAGATCTTTCTTCTCAAATCCTTCATAATGATCCACAATATTCAGTACCTTAGATTTTCCGTCCTCTTTAATGTAGTCTTTATTGCAGTTATCTGGGGAATCGGTGATCTCTAGGACTTCCAGCATAATCGTTTGATTTTCCAAATTTCCCAGAATACCCCCAACTGGGTTTGGGTTTAGCTCAAAAGTTCCAGTGGCTTTATAAATATGGCCTTTTCCTAACCCTACAGGGTTTGATTGAGCCGCAAGAGGATCAAATATGTTAGTACTGTTGGGCTTTGTGGTGTGGTTTGTACCCTCTCCCCTAGGTCCAGAAGATGAACCCGGGCCTTTATCCTTCGACCCATTTGGATGCGCGACTTGATTGGGTTTGTAACTGTTACCTTTGGGCTTTCTTTTGGGCTTCACCCATCTAGCTTCCCTGGAAATAATGCTATCATCCATCATCTTCTTTCCCAGATCTCTAATTTGGGAGCTTTCTCCTTTGCCGTTGGTGTTAACGGTCGTACTTTTTGGGATCGGCGTCCCGATATCTTGCTCAGCTTCGCCTGTTCTTACCTTTTCCGTCGCTGGACAAGCGTTCTTCCGGTGACTTACTTTCCCACATCCAAACCAGATACTGTATATATGTTCATAAGTAACAGAGAAGGTATTTTCACCAATCGTAAAAAACGGAACAAGTGGTTGATCTAAATCAACATAAACACAGACCCTTGCATATCTGGTTCTCGTACCAAGAGCAGTAACCATATCAATTTTAAGTGGGATTCCAAAACATCTAGAGATTTTTCGCAAAGCATCTTCTTCATAGTATTCAGAAGGCAATGGAGGTAATCTAATCCAAACTGCGGTTTTTAATTTTTTGGCTGAATCAGGGTTAAAATTCCTCTCCCATTTCCTAACTGTAAGATAATGATCCATGATAATACATGGATCACCTGTGATAACTTTCACTAAATTATGTTGATTTTCAAAGAAGACATTGTAAAATCCTTCACTGAGGTCTCTAAATTGACACTCTCCAGATAAAACCCACAACTTTTTTGCCTTATCTTCTAAGAATTTGAAACTCAAAGATCTTCCTAAAAGCTTAAGAATTAGACAGTTCTGAAAAGGCGCAGCAAGGTAAATGAGTTTTTCTTCAGAAAAATTGATCTTAGGATTGAGCGGATCTGAGAGATCCATATCAGCACTATCGGATTCAAATTGATTATCGAAGTCCCAGTCAAACAATTTCTCTTTTGTGGCATCACCTACCAGAATTTGTTTGAAGGAGAATCGCCATCCTTACCATCTATGATATCTTTTCCATATCTGTTTTTAAAACTCGGAGAGGAAGGTAGAGATCCTTTGCTATTGCATCTCTCTTTCCCTTCCTCTTCCTCCATAGCCTCATCGGCAGAGCTCCCATCACCCATGGTTTCCTTACCTTTCATCTACCTAACACTACGGGAGAGCTGATCTGATTCTTTGACCGATTGAAGAACCCGAGAGTTCATCGACACAGTTAACAAGTCAGAGGAGAGAAACTAGAGAGAGAAACTAGAGAGATGACATCTATGCATTCATATATCAAACTGTTTATATACATCGCACATAACCTACATGAAAGTAAAGAAGAGAGAAGTACACACACCGTCTAGAAGACTTACAATAGTAATTAACAACTTCACTATTAACCAAAAGAAACAACAGAACAAATAAATGTAACGAACTTCACCATTCCAACAACTTAAATTTCTATGCAAACCTAAACAAAGGGATTTGAATTCTTTTTAATATTATCTTCCATGGTCCAACTGATCAAGCCACTTTTGACGTGTATCTATGCTGCTTTCGACAGCTATTTCGTAAATAAAACTTGTGTTGCACTATGTATAAAATACAACAAAAATCAATTTCAGTAGCAACATGTAAGTAAATAAACCTTCATATTCAAGACTTTACATAAGCAACAGTAGATGTTCCAGTTGAATAACGTGAATTATGATTTATCCATGTCTTATTCACCAAGTGCAACAGTTGTGTCAAGAAACGTCTAAAACATATGTGCTAACAGTTATTTTATGGAGAAGCATCTTGGAGTTCTAGCTGTTATTCCAAGAGAATTTTGAGTTGTTCAATACGATAAAAATCTAATTTCCTTCCTAATAGGACGATTTTTTATATTGATACCAAATAGAGGGCTAGTTGTGTAATTATGGTATTTTGTACTCACTATTTAATAGTGTGAATAGCCAATCAGAAGACAGGGAAATTTACCCGATCTCATGGTATCAGAGCACTTTCTTAGCCTCTGATTGTTCTTCGATCGTCCACGACCTCTGATTGTTCATCATCAATGTCGTCCACGTTCGTGAATCATCGTCGTCGTCCTCGTCTTCTGCTGGGTCAACGTCGCCGTCCTCTCCTTCTGCTTCCGCTTGCAAGATCGTTCACTGTGCAAAACGATCGTTGCTGCTCTAATCGACGACACGCCGCCAAAATCGCCGGTGATCTCTCTGATCTCCCTTGCTTTGACCGCTCGCCCTGAGCCGTCGAGATTGCACCGTCCCTCTGCGCCATCGTCCAGTTCGTCCAACAGGCCGCCTCTCTGCGCTGCCGTCAGTGCCTAGGGCACTCTGCAACCTCTTCGCCGTTCTTGTTCAACCCGATCATGACCCCTCTTGTCCGATCATGCTACTCACCTTGAGCGTGAAACCTCTGCCCCGAAGTTGTTGCTCTCTCCCACCGGCGATCCTCTCTATTTTGCCGCAACCTCTCCCGATCAATTTCTCCATTGACCTATTTGCCGCTGTTTGTTTTGGGCTTCTACCCTTTCCACAGCCGCTACATAATTTGGGGATTTGTGGTTTGATGTCAAGGTTGTAGCCCTCTGATATCATTGCTACTCAATTACAGTTTAAAAAAGTGGACAGAAGCCCTTAATCTTTATTGTGTGATCAATATTTTATTTGTGGGGTTAAATTGTTTCTCCTTGGTGAACAATTTTGATCAAACCGTCCTCTAGTATCTTTGGTTACACAAGAAGATTGATTTATTTTTAGTGGGTTCCTAGTCTACTTTCTGATGGCTACTAAAAAATCTAATTCCTCGACTGCCCCTAAGGAACAGCTTCACCCCGTGCCATAGGGTCGCCATAGTCACGGCAGTCGATACCATAATCTCAGGAAAGGGCGGGGCCGCGCCCGGCAATACACTGTGCCATCGTCTTCTCCTCACGGCAATTGGGTGTGGTGTCCTACACCATCGTCCTCGACTGCTCAGTCGGACCCCTATCCCCGGACACCGATTTGGACACAGTCAGGACCCTCTCAGCCTACAGTTACGTCAGATATTCTTGGTCCAGGACCTTATCAGCATTCGCAGGTTCTTGCTGCCACTGCGGGTTTGTCTCCCTCTATTAGTGCTATGAGTTCGGAACTTGATGGCATGACACGTTATGTTCTGGATCAGACTTGGTATCTCGACTCCGGCGCATCTACTCATCTCACTCCGCAGTCAGGTATACTCTCCTCTCTCTCTCGTCATCTTGTCCTTCTCCTAACATACTTGTGGGAAATGGCACTAGCATTCCAGTGAAAGGATCCGGCAATCACACCCTTACCACCAACTCCCGTTCCCTTCACCTTAGAAATGTCTTACTCACCCCAAACGTTATCAAAAACCTAGTTTATGTTCGTCGATTCACTACTGACAATAATGTTTCTGTTGAGTTTGACCCTTTTGGTTTCTCTGTGAAGGATCTCCGTTCGGGAGCTCTCTTACAGAGGAGCAACAGTTCGGGTGATCTCTATCCATTCCAGCCTGCCCCACCACCGTCGTCTGCTGTCTCTTTTGCTGCTCTTCCTGCTCTAGTTTGGCACAACCGCCTTGGTCATCCCGGGCGTCCAGTTTTAGATTCTCTTTGTAGTAGTCATTTCATTTCTTGTAGTAGGAATAATTTAGAAACTCTTTGTCATGCTTGTCAAATTAGTAAACATGTGCGTTTGCCTTTTTCACCGTCTACTTCTTCTACTTCTAGTCCATTTGACATTATTCACAGTGATTTATGGACATCTCCGGTCTTAAGCAAATCGCACTACAAATACTACCTTCTACTACTAGATGACTACACCCATTTTCTCTGGGTTTTCCCCCTTAAACAGAAAAGCAAAGCGCTATCAAAATTTAAACAATTTACTACATTCGTTCAAACTCAGATTGAGCGCCACATCAAAAGATTTCAATGTGACCTCGGTGGAGAATTCGACAATAGTGCTTTTCTCTCTCACGCCATTACTCATGGACTTGTTTTTTGGTTCGCGTTTCCTCAGACGTCATCTCAAAATGGCAAAGCTGAACGCATGATTAGCCGAATCAATGACATCAGTCGTGCCCTCCTAGCCCAGGCCTCTCTTCTAGCTTCTTTTTGGGTTGAGTCTCTTCTGACTGCGGTATACCTCTATAACATCCTTCCCACCACAGTCCTTAACAAAAATATTCCTACGGTTGCCCTCTACCATCGCTCACCCTTCTATGAGCATCTCCGCACCTTCGGATTCCTGTGCTACCCGAACCTCTTTGCCACCTCACCCTACAAGCTTGCCCCACGCTCTGTTCGCTGTGTGTTTTTAGGCTACCCTCTTAATCATCGGGGATACCGGTGTATTGATTTGAGTACTGGTCGGGTTCACACTTCCCGTCACTTCACTTTCGATGAGACGGTCTTTCCTTTCTCCATTCCTGGGTCTGTGTCTCCCTCTGTTCACAGGACGTCTGATCCCGATGACAGTCTTCCATCTCCCCTCTTCACTCCTCGTGCTCATAACCCCGCTCCTAGGGCACCCACACCACCCACCACTACTCGGGCATCCACACCACTTCCCACGTCTACGACTCTTGTGGAACCTTTTCCTCAGCACTACGTACGTCGTTCTGTGTCCACTCGTCCCCCTACTATACCCTCTATGCCTGTGTTGCCTGACCCCCTGAGTCACCCACACCGAGCCCAGTGGCCACTCCTCCTCCTCCTCCTCCTCCTCTGTCTCCCCAGATGCCCACCAGATCCATGCGGGCATCGTCAAACCAGTCACCCGTCTCACCTTAGCTGCTCAGACACCTGACTCCATCTCGCCCGTCCCAAAATCCCACATCCTCGCCTTTTCGGATCCTCATTGGAAAGCGGCCATGGATGACGAGTTTGAGGCTATGGTTACGAACCACACTTGGGATCTGTTTCCTCGCCCGGCAGGGGAAAATGTTCTACGAGCTATGTGGCTGTTTCGACACAAGTTTCGTGCTGATGGTAGTCTGCAGCGCAATAAGGTGCGATTGGTAGCTAACGGGAAGTCCCAGATGGTTGGGATCGATTGTGAGGAGACTTTCAGCTCGGTTGTCAAACCGACTACTACTCGTACAGTTCTCAGTATTGCCGTCACACATTCTTGGCCTGTTCATCAGCTGGATGTCAAGAACGCTTTTCTTCATGGTGATCTCTCTGAGACGGTTTACGTGCATCAGCCCCCTGGCTATCGCGAAACGCGCCACCCTGATTTTTTGTTTGTCGGTTGCGCAAATCCTCATATGGTCTGAAGCAGGCTCCCCGTGCTTGGTTTCAGCGATTTGCCACTGTTCTCACGCAGACTATCGGTTTTTCTGGTTGCTCGTGTGATGAGTCTCTTTTCGTCTTCAGTACCGGCTCGGACATCGTATACCTACTTCTCTATGTGGATGATATTGTTATCATTGGGTCGTCTCAGATAGTCTTGGGTCAGATTGTCTCTCAGCTTTCCGGAGAATTTTCTATGACTGATCTGGGCCATCTGCATCACTTTTTGGGCATTGCTGTCACTCGTGATTCGTCAGGCTTGTTCCTGTCACAGCATCAGTAAGCGATCGACATTCTTCGTCGTGCCTCTATGTCCAGCTGTAAGTCTACTGCCACCCCGGTTGAGGTAGGTAGTAAACTCACAGCGGCTTCTGGCCTACCGGTTGCTGATCCTACGTTATACCGTAGCCTTGCTGGGGCCCTGCAGTATCTCACGTTCACTCGACCGGACATCCAGTATGCTGTTCAGCAGGTATGTATCTTTATGCACGATTTCCGTGAGCCGCATTTTCATGCCCTGAAGTGTATCTTACGCTACATCAGTAGCACGCTTGCGTATGGTTTACGGATCTCTGGCTCTGTTGCTGATTCCCTCACGACCTACACTGACGCCGATTGGGCTGGTTGCCCAGACACACGCCGCTCTACTTCTGGTTACTGTGTCTTCTATGGAGACAATCTCCTCAGTTGGTTGTCCAAGCGTCAGGCAACTGTCTCTCGCTCGAGTGCTGAGGCTGAGTATCGTGGTGTTGCTAATGCTGTCTCTGAAATCTGCTGGGTCCGAAATTTATTACTTCAGCTTCGTGTCACCCCACCTCGGGCCACTGTGGTGTATTGTGACAATGTGAGCGCTGTCTATCTCTCTGGTAATCCATTTCAGCATCAGCGCACTAAACATGTTGAGATTGATCTACACTTCGTTCATGAGAAGGTTCGTTTGGGTCAACTTCGCGTGTTGCACATTCCTGCTGATTATCAGTATGCCGACATCTTCACCAAGGGTCTCCCTCGGCCTTTGTTCCAGCGCTTTCGTTCCAGTCTCAGTGTTGGCGAGCCTACAGTTTCGACTGCGGGGGAGTAATATGACGATTTTGTATATTGATACCAAATAGAGGACTAATTGTGTAATTATGGTATTTTGTAATCACTATTTAATAGTGTGAATAGTCAATGAGAAGACAGGGAAATTTACCCGATCTCACTTCCAACGCATAAGATCCAAATATGGTTGTTTTGTCCTTCTAATTTTCTAACAACTTAACATAGATATATACAAATATGTCAAGGTCCCAGCCACAAAAGAAGCGACATACAGTTTCATGAAACGACATGGGATGAACATTTGAGGAATCGAGTCAAATAATCGGTTAGATGTACACACTGTAATAGAAATTCAAGAGTAGACAGATCGTGTGCTTGTTCTATCAACGTGGAATGGGCAACGGATGAGAGCTTTATCGTTTTGCCAAGCTATTGTAGGTTGCTTTCTTCAATGAAAAGGAGTTTGATACAAAATCGAAGGTGCTTATTCGAAGCGCCGATTCATCTTTGTCCGTTTCTTCCGTCAATGGTTGAATTGAGAGAGACTTCCACGAAGACAGAGAGAGTAGGAAAGGAGATCTGACGGAAGAAAGATGGAACTGAGTGAGAGACGGAGAACAGGTTCCTCTTCTCATGTTTCTCCCACTAAGTTGCATATACAATCAATAGCAATTGTAGAACTGGAAATTTTTGTGTACTTTATTTTCTCGTTCTCCAAAATCTTCCGTTCACTAGGTGTTTGTGTTTCATTTCTGTTGCGCGGGATTTCGACGTGATAAATCCCGACACCGCACGCCCTACTTAACATTCTACATTTTTAAATAACCTCGTTTGTTGAATCTCTTAGGATATAAGGTAACTAACTCTCTACGCACGAAATGACCGCTTACGACTTTGATCAAGCCCAGTTCAGATTATTCGACAACTCAATGGTTGTCTTAACTCGCAAAATCGTGCTCAAACGTAGAGTTTCCAAAATTGAGATGGACTTGAATAAGAATCAAAACGACAATTCTCTAATTATTCAAGTGTCGGATACTATTCGAAGTAAAGAAAAGGTTAAAATCAATCAAATCATCGTATGTGATTCATTCAATTCAGTACGGAAGGAGGAGGTTTGCGGCGGCAGCGGCAATGACAAAACTGATTGCCGTCCCTGTGAACAAGACAATACCCTCCTTGTCTATCAAGATAATCATGGCAGCCATTATTGAAGCAAACCCCGTCACAGAAAGCATCATCGATCTTATTTCCAGGTTCACACCTCCCGATGTTGTTGTCCGCACAACATTTCACTTTAATCTGGTTCGTCACCACACCCCCAAAACAAAAACCTGCTCATGCACGTATGTTTTAGTCGAAACAGTCCAGTATTATCTCACTCGTAACATAAGACTTTTAAAACGTACTATAAATTTCTTTGAACTAAACCGAGATAAAATAAAATTTATCTGTCGTTCAAAAGTTTGTATTAAAAAATAGAAGATGAAATTAGTGTAACTATCAAATGTTTCAGAAAAGTAACAAATTAGCTTATTGTAATAAACATATGCGTAAAACATGGTATGAACTATGATGTACCATTGATGAGCAAGAGGGTCATGACAAGAAACAAAGGTGAGAGCTTGTGGATGGACATGGCTAACTTGCTTCTTGTTTATCTTTGTTGCTGTATGTGATTTAGAGAACCGGGCTATGAAATGGGTTTATATATAATGACTACTGGGATAAAACTATAAATAGTAAATTAATATATATGTTAAATAAGTCTTGACCCGAAGTATTTATTACCTTTCTGTATATCAGTTTTCGACCAAAGTTTCACATTACTTTTGTTGCTCTAGTCACTTGTGTTACCTTCATATGTAACAGTTGTCCATAATAATACTTCATGAACTAGCACTGAAACGTGTATTATCTCGACTATAATCCGCTCCGGTTGATGGATAACTTGAGAAAAACAGTCTGTCTGGCTTGAATATATGTAAATTAATGTTCTCAAACGTGTACATTATTTGTGTTGCTCTCGTCACTGGTTCTTTGATCTCTCCAACCCCAACATATATATGCCTAAACCGATTTATAACTTGCAATAGGAAATGAAGTATTTCACATTTACTCTTTGCTGATGACTGTATTTTGTTCGGAAAAGCTACAATCCAAAATGTTATTACTTTGAATTCTGTCCTTTATCAATATTGTCAAGCTTCTGGTCAACTTATAAACAAGGACAAATCCTCCTTGGTTTTCAGCCCTAAAGTGAATATCCAGACTCAACTCAACATCTCTCAGGTTTTTCAAATTCCAATTGCTCACAATCGCGATAAATACCTTGGTTTTCCTATTATTCTGGGCAGAAATAGTAATGAATATTATGCTAATCTTAAACAAAAAAATCTGGAATAAGACTAAGGATTGGAAAAGTAAATTTCTCTCGTTTGGGGGTAAGGAAGTTTTATTGAAATCTGTAGTCCAAGCAATTCCGACTTATATCATGTCCATGTATTTATTACCACCATCTTTTTGCGAGGATATTCAAAAAATCATGTCTAAGTTTTGGTGGTCTTCTAACAAAGACTCCTCTGGTATCATTTGGAGAAATTAGGACAAAATGTGTATTCCTAAAAATTGTGGGGGTATGGGATTTAGAAATTTACATGCTTTCAACCTCTCTCTTTTATCAAAACAAGTTTGGCGTATTTGGGAGAACTCAAATTCTCTGTTAACAAAAGTTTTAAAAGGTAAGTACTTTCACCATTCCAATGTTCTTAATGCTTACCCTAATACCGGAGCTTCTATTGTTTGGAAAGGTTTAACCTATGCTAGAGAAATTGTCTTTAAAGGTTTTCGTCAAGGTATTGGGGATGGTACAAATACTTTTGTTTATAAAACAAGATGGATTCCTATTGGTTATGGTAGAACTTCTTTGAGTCCAAAAACTCTTCCTGAAAATACTAGAGTTAGTGATTTGTTACTGCCAAATGGTAATTGGGACAAGCATGTTCATAATAATTTTAATCCTGATGAAGTAGAAGCAATTCTAAGCATGCCCAGAAATCATTATCAGGTAAGTGATCATCTTGTGTGGACTCAAACAAAGGATGGTTTTTATAACGTGAAAACTGGATATCATGTTGCCTTTAATCTTACAAATCAAAACTTGATTTCAAATATTACTTCTTCCAGTTCCAACA
Organism: Linanthus parryae; assembly: GCA_023055425.1. Classification (NCBI taxonomy): domain Eukaryota; kingdom Viridiplantae; phylum Streptophyta; class Magnoliopsida; order Ericales; family Polemoniaceae; genus Linanthus; species Linanthus parryae. Next base: position 116,512,585 of record JALGPY010000004.1, on the reverse strand, counting down.
AATCTACTTCGAAAAACCTGATTTGGACTTAAAAGGTACCAAACAAAATCAAGATCTTCTTTTGGCGATTGATAAACAATTTGATTCTTACAAAAATAAATCTAGCCAAAAAAGGAATTTCTTTACCTCTTCAATGTGCTTTATGTAATCACCCTACTGAAGATTCTGTCCATCTTTTTCTCAAGTGCAAATGGTCCAAGGAAATTTGGGAATCGCAAATCTGGCCTTTTAAAATTTTCCCAAAAGATATGCCTTTTCAACTATGTTTTTTGGACATCATTGAAAATCTTGAGAGTGATCACAGAAACCTGTTTGTTCATGGTATCTGGGAAATTTGGAACACTCGCAACAACAAAAAAATTCGATTCAATTTCAATTTCACAGATTTCAACCATCAACAAAGCTGTAGCTAATAACATAGATTTTATTGAATTGAATTACACTTGTGGTGTTTCTATCAGTGCAGAAGCAGATCCGGAGGCTCAAAACTGGAAAGCTCCACCGTCGGGGATTTTAAAGTGCAATATCGATGCTGCATGTTGTTCATCCACCAAATCGGCCACGGGTTCAGCGATTATTCGAAATCATCTTGGACAGTTCGTCAGAGCCTGGATATTTCCGATCCAATTCAACCCCAACTCCACAGTCTTAGAAGCACAAGCCATGAAGGAAGGTTTAAATTTGATGGATGCTTTTGGTTTCACCTCAACTGTAATGATCGAAACAGACTCTCAAACTCTCAAGAATTCCATCAATCGATTGCTGAAGAAGATGAAGGAACCCAGTTCTCTCTGGAATACTCCATCGGGTTCGGAAGAATTTCATCTGGTGAGAGAGATCTCGAGAAGATTGATAGTTAGGAAAGTGGACTGTGTCCACTGGGTTCCCCGAAGTGCTAATTTATTAGCTGACAAATTATGTTTCAATGGTTTGGGCACACCAAATGTACAACTTGGTGTGTAGTTTGCCCTATTTCTGTGTGTAATGAATATTTGGCAAATATTGCATAAGTTTAATATATTATCACTTTTCAAAAAAAAATGGCTTAATTACTTAATGTCTATCCCCAGTATAGTGAAACTATCACATTGCACTATCCACTATCAAAACTTGTTGATAATGTTCCCCATTTGCAATAAATCTGTCACTTTGAAACAGGGAAAAAATCCATCCAAACACCATCCATGTAAAAAGGGTAAGAATGTCAATATAAAATTCAGTTAAATGAATAAAAATACCATCCATATAAAATTCATCCAAACACCATCCATATAAAATTCTGTAAAAAGGGTAAGAATGTCAATATAAAATCCTACCTCGAGCCTATCTGCTCGACTTCAGTTGCCACAAATTTTCACTTAATTCAGCGGACCCAATCTGAGGCGTGATACTCAACCCCCAAATCCAAGCCCAGAGCGAATCGAACCCCAACACCACAAATCCAAATTGAAATTATCCTTTGAATCGTTCAATCAGAAACACATGGCTCGACTTGCAATCGCCTTATGGGAAAATTGGGGATCGAGTAACAGTTCAACATCAAGCTATAAACCGGAGGGGTGATTTTGTTGGTGTGTTTGATTTTATTTTATTTATTTACTAGGGGATTGCCCCTGCCCTCAGGGCACTACCCCATAAAAATAATGAAATTTGTATAAACACCAAATTTCGTATGCAATGCACTACATACTGAATTTGTGTTATGGGATTCACAATGAAGAATTTTCCGCTGAAGGAAAAATTTTGTGAAGCCTTCATGTCTTAATTGAAAAGAAAGTGGTTTGCAATAGCAACTGTAAAAGATAAAGATCGGGATTAAGGTGTATAAAATAGACATATTGGTTCACATATGTACATTCAACTTGTATAATCTGTAAATGTGTTGCGAATGAGACAGAGTTGAGCTCCTGATAAATTAAATTAACTGTAAATGCACACCCCAATTTAGTACACAAAATCCTTCGGCATAGCTTTCTCTCTTCATTGAAAGAGTCTTGAACTAATAGAGTAGAGCTCCTGGTTGAAATAATAGAGAAGTGAGACAGAAGTTTCAACTACTTTGACACCACTTTAACTCGTCTCAACCTGGAATCAAAATCAATTAAAGAAAGTTCAAATTTCTGAATACTCTGTTCACCAAACATCCGGCTTCAAGTCAACAAAAACTTCAAAAATTGTTCAAATACATATCGCAGAGTTACCTTCGATAGGGAAATCCCAATTTTGCTTTTATTTTACCATCACCTCAGATTATCCCTAATTTTAGTGTTGATACTAGTTAACATCAACACTGTCGTAAACATGTTCTTCACTAAAAATTAGCGACATAAACTGAGGCGATCCTGAAAAAAAGGGGAATTCAGATAGTGTAAATATAAAGAATCTGGCCAAATTTTATAGGACACATTCAATGGACTAAAAATAAATAAATTTTAAATGTAACAGGACACCTATCACATGAAGGACTCGTAGTTTGATGATGCTTATCTCCAACAAATCAAATCCTAGACATCATCCCAAACATCATTCGCAGCTACTCGCAATGCCTCAGGATGGAACACATTGTTCTCTTTGTGGACATGCACCCCAAACATCAGCAAATCTATAAATCATTAAATGTTCAGTACAAATGGTCATACCTACTCGCAATGCCTCAGGAAGGAACACTGAGGTGAAAGGTTCATGATTAAAGATCACAATGCTCCACAGAGTACCCCAACAATAAAAAACCCATAAAAACTCTTGTCCAATATAACCACAAATGACGTAAAGTTCTAATTATGGTGATCGACACAAAGTACTTCATTCAAGATCGATGTTGAGATTGTTTACATGTTATTTTTATCCCTTATGTTTCCATACAAACCTACACTGCTACATGCACTTACACTACTTATCCAATTTTAACATTTCAGGGTAAATCAATGCAAACCTGCTTCCGGGAGCCAAAGCTGCAAAAATCGTAAACTGTAGGCAATATGTGACTCAACAAACCTGCTTCCAGAGCCAAAGATCAAAAATTTGAGAACTTTCACCAGCAATTAGAAAGAATGATAACCTAGAGCATTCTTGAGACTTGAGACTCAGAGCAGGGTTAGAGCTTGAGAGGGAGGACTTTTACAGGGATCTTGACATTGGGCGGTAAGGTCGTGAGAGAGGTACTCCTATGTAACATTCCAATAAACTCTCCACTTTCCGAGGAGAGAAATAAAAATCTCTCCTATGAGTTAAATTGTTGGGTCTGAGTTAAATTGTTAAGACAAAGTTCGCCGGAGAACTGAGAACTGAGAATTGCATGTGGGCATGGGAGCATGGGAGAGATCTGAGGGCGAGCACATGGACAACCTCTGAGGATCGACTTGAAGGAAAGAGAGGCTTCGAGATTCCTGTGTAAGTTTTTGAATCAGATTAGAGAGAGAGAGAGAGAGAGAGAGAGAGAGAGAGAGAGAGAGAGAGAGAGAGAGAGAGAGAGAGAGATTGGGAATTGGACAAATCTCGTTTGGGCTTCTCCCCGAACTGACAGAGACAAAGTGAGAGAGAGGGAAGAAGGTGAACTATTTAGTGGAGTTTGTGGGTTCGCTGATGAGGTCATGGTTTTTTTTTTTCTACAATTCATTTCTTAAAGTATTTGATCTAACGGCTGGGGTTAATTCCATCCAACGGCCTAAAAGACATTTTAAAGTCAACCGTCCTATTTTATAGAATGGATTCATTTTCAAAGTTTCTAATTTGATCTCCCCCTCTCTGTTTTATTGTTTGATCTAGGTTCACCAATTTGGTTGGCTTTCAATCTATGTTTTTGTTTTTGATGATGGTTTTGGTGGTGTTATTATTGTTGTTGTTGGCAGTACTCTAGTTGCCGGAATTTGGTTATTCATGGTAGTGGTGGTGGAGTTGTAGGGGAGGAGACGGTGTTGGTTGTGGTAGTGGGATAGCATGTTGGAATCTGTGTTGAGGTGTCTGGAATTGAGGTTGGGTGGCAGTGAGGGTGGTGCTCTTGGTGGTGGTGCGGTGGCCGGTTTCTGGGTTCATGTGGCGGTAGTTGTGGTGGTTGTGGTGGTGAATGTTATGAGGTATGTTGATGATCTTAGTGTTCTTCAACAGAAATCAATTGACAATTTTGCCCTCATTACAAAAGGACATCAAAGTCAACTAACGGCTTGTTCCGTGAAGTGATGGACGGAATTTTTTTTCCAGTTTCAAAGTGACTGATTTATTCCAAATGGGGGAACGTTATCAGCAAGTTTTGATAGTGGGTAGTGCAATGTGATAGTTTCACTATATTGGGGGTAGGCATTAAGTAATTAAGTCAAAATAATTTATGGTTATCGATAATAACACCTTCATCCTTCAAACTATTTTTTCTCTCACTTGGTAGGCAATTTTATTTTATTTTTAGACTTACCTGTTTTTCGTCTACTGGGATCGAGCTCAGAACCTCACGCAGGGTTATTTTTAAACACTCTACCACTTCAGTTGGCACCTATGCAATTATTTTTAGCTAGGCAGGTTTGATGGGATTATTTTTTTCTCTCACTCGCTAGTCTTTCAGGGTCCCTCGCTCGCTTGCCATGTTGATTGTTGTAACGAGAGTGCGACATGAGAACAATAAACTATAAAGACCGAGACACAGATTTAGCGTGATTTACTACGAACACGTTAGCTTAGCCCACGATAGAGAAATCGATTTATTTATTTATTTATTTATTTATTTATTTTATTTTGTTGTAAGGTCTTTGATGCACAGTTGAAGCATGGATTTTGCAACTAAAAATGTGGGAACTTCCAAGTGTTTTGTGGTAACCTAGACATCCATATATTGAAGTTCAACCCCAGGCTCCCTTGTGTCATCCGTCTAAGAATTTGTATTTGTAACTTAAGCAAGATTTAGCAAAACCTGACCAGTGTGTATATGCGCCAAGAAGATCTGTAAATGACTTTTTTGTGCACATACTCCGGTTTACATGAAAGATGCAGGATAAGTGCAAAATGTAATTTTGGCACAATATCTTCCCACAGATAAAGTTAATTCGTCTCTTTAATCAATAAAATACAATGAGATTCTATACCCAAAAAAAAACCAAGATAATACACTAGGAAAACATTTCACTTCATTGTTCTATTGAAAGTGCAGCTCACAATTGGAACCAGCTAACTACCACTCCGTTTCCTCTCACTTTCTATCCATTTGGGGTGATTTTAGATTGCAAAACGATGTAATTTTTTGATAATTTTTTCACCATATTATAGAATAACTTTTACTTCTACAACATCATGAAAATATTATCAAAAAAAATTATCATATTACTATTCAAATCACTAGTGACAAAAGTCACTTGTATAGAAAGAGAGGGAACGGATCTATGTAGGAAAAACTGCCACAATATTTAATAATAGAACTCATCCAGGTGTTCTATTGGACTAAACTACAATTCTTTCGAGCCCACTTTGCTAGTTCATGGGCTGTTCTATTGGACTCTCTGGGAACGAAAGAAATGGCTACATTTAGCTTTAAATTTAAAAGAGAGTTCACAGCATTAGCTCTTTTGCACCAAATCCAGGCAGCAGCAGAAAGGATCTTGATGGCATCGACAACTTTTGTCCAACTCTACTAAATACTAATGAGACCTCCACTATCGGCTTAATACATATTTTACACATTTAACAAGGCAACTCTAGATCTTTACAAGCCAAGCCTCCACCTGCTCTAGTTCTGGCTCAACTATTCTGACTTCTGAACACAAAGCCAAAGCGCAGGCTCCAGCACGAGAACACAAATGTATTTGAAGTGTTCCATCTCTCATATCCATCAGTTATACTTTGGCCAGTGGCATGACAAAAACACAGGGCAATACAATATAAATGTTATCTATAACTATAAGCATTACCCATAAAATTTTAAGCCAGATGATTATATTCAACATGGTAGTCACTTACTCACAAAAAAACATGGTACAGTCACAAACTTAAAAGTAGTTAGGGAATGGAGAACTCTACATCATCACTTGCAATTATCTACATAGAAATGTTCACAGACAGAGCAGCTACAACTGTTTGAAGTTCTTCCAGTTTTGCCTTAGCCGGACCTGCAGAAAACAGAGGAAAATTAAATTTTGAAATTTGTAACCCATCTCGCGGTGTTCAACATTACATTTCTCGACGTGATCTCACTCACCGTTGCCAAGATTCATGCTAAATAGATCTCCATTTGGAATATGCATCGTCCCTGCCCCATCGCGTCCTGTCTGATCTGACTTCTTCAATTTCAATTCCATCACTTTCTGGCGTAGCTCTGAAGCAGACTTCATCAACTCTGTGTCAATATTCAAAAGGAGACTACTGCATAAGATGAAGGGAGAGAGGAAACTAAAAAGGTGCTTTATCACAACAGATGGAACCAAAGAGGCACTCCAACATTTATTCGCACAAAACACTCTTAAAAACAGTAGTGAAGCTCATGATTGTCCCTACTGGGAGGAACTCGACTGGAGATTAAGGTTTTGCATTATGCCATCATAAAAGAGAATATATCTCAAAAGCGTCAATCAATATGCTCTGGGTAGCATAATGGCCTTGTTTTGCCACAATGATCTGCACTTTGAAGTTCGAATACTTATGTTTCTCTTTACAACGACTTCTTTGGTAGAATTGTAAAATTATGACATCCTAACAACATTCAAGAATGGTTCTGGAAGTAAATAGAAAGAATTTATTTAATAAGCAAATTCTAATCAGACGAGAAAAAACAGAGTGGTTATGAGGCTAGAAGCGCTGCCACGTCGTCTTACTAGAGTTCTAAAGGATACATCATTCGTAGACAAACTGCAATCCTTATTGAAAATTGGTAAGATATCAACACTCCTATAATTGCCCAAAAAATCTCTGATAGGACCATTAAACCTGAAAATAGCCAATGGCTAATAGGAAATGTAATCATTAAAACTAAGGCACGCTACACTGAGATACTATTCGTTGATCACAAAATCCACCTAAACAACCATACGTGTGAGTCAATGGCCTCATTTGGGAAGTAGATTGTCGGATTATTTATAATCCACTGTTTTGAAATGTGTGGTTATGACTTATGATATCTCTTCATCAGAAGCACACATAAAAAACAGCATTATAAGTTAATCAAATAATATTGTACTTACCAAACAAGCCCAAATTCGGATTAACAACAAAAGATAGGGGTACAGGGTGAGCCTCTGTGGTTCTTTCTAGTGTGTGATTAAACACCTTTTAAGGCCCCTCTTTCCTTTCATCTTCTGTGTCTGTATTTATAGGGGGTATAGATTGTGAGAGATTTACCAGACATCCAGATGTCAGTTTTGTTGAGCTTGATATTGAGCTACTGCAGGCCTGCAGCACTGACTGAGACACAGTGATGGGTAAGTTGGTGGTGGCTGGCTACAGTTTTAGGGATGACACCTTTAACCATTAAGATCTTTTTTATAGTAGGTAGATAGGAAGACTATAACTTGCCTGTGTACGAGAGTATAAGTTAAGGAATAACGTAACAATGATCCCCACCTCCATGGTAGGACTCAATTTTAGGCATGAGACCATTGTAACAGTAAGGGAGAATGGGGGATCAAACTCCTACAATTGTCCCAACACCAAACACCACGTAATAGTTAATGCCCCCTCCTGTTATTATCAATAGTTAACACTGTAGCCTCTTTACCACTACAAAAAAATGCCCTTAAAAGCTTATAGAAAAGGATCAACTGGAAAAGAGTGGTGCACAATGAAATTGTAATTATGACCTAGAAGCAATGAATGAGCAGCAATAAGTATGTTAGTAACTAACAAAGCCGTACTCAATGCATAAACATAGATGGATAGGACTGAACAAATGAGTCTCGCAGAAAAAAGTTGTGTTGAAATTAGCAGGTTAAACCATATTCTAGTATATGTCTCACAAGTCTCAGACTGTCACATGGTGCTATTACATAACGCAATGATAACTTTCTAATAATTTAATGTATACTAACTTGTGTATGCCCAACAGATGTTAAATTTTGACTAAGTTATCTCAAATTTGACATGGGATGTGGTTTTAGTTACCCTGGAACATTTCAAGCATTGAGCTGTCCTCGTATAACTGCAATGCCTCATTTATAGGTCCAGAACAATGCTTGCTCAGAACAGATCGTCTTTCCAACTCATGAGCTTCTTTGTTCAGTTCAGCCGTTTCCTTTTCGACCTAGTTAGAAACTCAACCGTGATAACAAGTTTGAATAGAATGCACAAAATTAATCCACAAAGACAGAACAGTATATTTATTACCAACGCAAGCTTATTCCTCAGTGAATTTAACTGCCTGTCCAGCTCCTCATTGCTTGTAGTATCAATATCCATCGCAACATCACCTGCTGCTTCATTCTGTAATAAATTCAAAAATCACTTAGCTATAAGATGATAAAATGAAAGAAAGCCTGGAAATAAGGAATTTAATATACAATGAAGCAATTGCACACCATTTTACTATAGAAGAGATAACTATAGCAAAGTATGCATCTAATCAATGGAACAAAACCGCTGGTATTTGATGTGGCTGGTTATGCAAAGTTCTATAGTTCACTTTTTGTATGCTAACGATCAGAATTTCTGACAACTTTTTATGGGCAGATAATCACTCAAAAACGAAACTGCACATCCTGTTCCGGATAATCCACTTATTTCCTAATTCACATAACCGAATAAGCATCAATGTAAAAAAAAATGACCGATGATAACCTGTATGCAGATGCTGATAGAGAGAAACAAAAGAAAATGCCAATTCCTCTTAGCACTCAACCAACACCCCAAACAAACAGGTCTATATCATTCATGCAAACCAGTGACCACTTCATGAACACAATGCTTGAACAGAAGATCTATGGTAGAATACAAGAAGCTCATGAACATAAACCATAAAGCAGACTCCTAGAATACAAGAAGCTCATGAACACAATGTTTTACTATAGACTCCTAGATTTGAGATAATCCTGTGCAACAGGACATGGCACTGACATTAGTGTGAGATAAGACTGCTTCTTCAAGTCACATCATGGGCATGTATGTCGGATTGTGAACGACAATGGTGCGAATCCTTAATCGGTCTTTCTGGCTTAACCCAGTTTTGCAATTATCCGTTACACTGTATTGGGTCTTTCGATTTAAGCTGTGGGCTTATTAATTTATTTTACTAGTAGGATGATAAAATATAATAAATCTTCCTTTTCTTTCATAATCAATGAGCTTTATCTGGTATACTTAAAGTTCTTGACATAATCCATATCACATAGACTACTAGAAAAACCTCCATATTATCAGTGTATGTATGCATGTGTATGTGTGTAAGTACAAAATACATGGTGAATGAACACCATGATTAAGGTATACCGTATTCAGCGTAGTATTGAACTTCTGTATCCGAGTGCCAGTCCGTGAATCAAGGGAATGTGCAAATCTACTCCCAGATTCTCACCCACAAAGTCCACGCCCTAGATTGGGCTACATGGGCACCGCGCAATAAGACATGTGGACTGGTCCTGAACATTGCTATTCTTTCCCTAGTCACTCAATAGTTGGTGGTACGAGTTGGTGGTAGGAAAATAATTACATGAAATTGGTTAAGAGACACTCAGGACTCTGGATACCGAAGTAATAGGACATGTTGACGAATTCTGACTAATGGTTTCAACTTTCAACTAGCTCGTAAGCTATTAAAGGGTTTAGAAGTTTAGCCAGTTTCACAAAATATCATTAGTGAGATCATGCACTCACAAATCTTATGGACTTATAAATCACATAAATGGTGCAAATAAGTCAGTTATTTCAATCACCCATTACTGACTTTCAGCAGGAGACTCCCCAACTGACCTTTGGAGACTCCTGACACCATGATTAAGATATACCGTATTCAGCGTAGTATTCAACTTCTGTATCCGAGTGCCAGTACGTGAAAATCAAGAGAATGTGCAAATCTACTCTCAGATTTTCACCCACAAAGTCCACACCCATTGGGCTACATGGCCACCGCGCAATAAGACAAGTGGACTGGTCCTGAACATTGTTATTCTTGTCCTAGTCACTCAATAGTTGGTGGTAGGAAAATAATTACATGAAATTGGTTAAGAGACACTCGGGACTCTGTATACGTAGGTAATAGGACATGTTTATGAATTCTGACTAATGGTTCCAAGTAGCTCGTAAGCTATTTAAGGCTTTAGAAGTTTAGCCAGTTCCACAAAATATCATTAGTGAGATCATGCACTCACAAATCTTATGGACTTATAAATCACATAAATGGTGCAAATAAGTCAGTTATTTCAATCACCCATTACTGACTTTCTGCATGAGAATCCCCAACTGACCTTTGGAGACTCCCGACACCTAGAGTTGACTTTCCAACCTCAAAACGAGACAAAAAATGTGGAGTAATACTATATAAGTTACTAATTCAAACCAGCACATATTGACTACAAACAGAAGCCGTTGACAAGAATCCTAGAGACTGCTAAGGATGGCTGTTGAATTGTCGCTACTAGACAAGCAGAAGGAAGGAAAAATCCGTACAGCTCTAAAGTGTTTGATTGAAAACCTTAAAGTTTTAAGTAAACGTAGCTGATACAAAATGGCAATCCATCTCCAGAGTTTTTAAGTTTTCTAAGCCTATCGTGAATTGATGCCAATTGAAGGTAACCATAATGAGTCTTGAACAAAATGATGTGAAAGCATCTACAAATTGATCCTTTCAGAGCATATAAATGCAACACTCCCAGACTTATGCAATGATCATTTTAACCGAGTATACACAGAAAGTGACTCAAACACTACTTATCTCGAACTTACATCCTTGGGTAATGAAAATCCTTCAGGGACAGCAAAGACATGCCTCAGACAGTACTTTTCCCACATGCTCAGCCGTTTATCAAGAACTGATAAAACAATGTTGCGCAAGTAATCAACGCCCTGTAAGCCAAATTTTGAAGAAGAAATTACTATAGGAACTACCCCATCATCTACAACAGTCGATACTTTCCAACAGAAAACATACATTTTGAACTCAGATTCAAGGACAAATAAGACAAATTTGCCAGAAATCAAACAGGAGGGTCTGAGCTTTTTTGGCTTACCTTGCTTAGGTCTTGGGATCTTTCTGTGCCCTCAACTTTCAGCATTGTAGAAGCCTGCCTGTATGACCACAACTCAAATTGGTAAACAATTATCTGGAAAAATAAAGAAAATTTTATGTGCAAAGCGGAACACAAATCAAGCGATTCACCGAAGCAATCAAATTTATCACTCCAGCACATCAAATCAACAGATATTTCGATACTCCAGTCGGTTGAATGGAGAATTTAAGGCGAAAACATCCATTGATATGGAGAGGGAGAGAGAGATGTACTGACTGATGAAAGAAGTCGAAAGCGCCATCGACTAAGTCGTCAACACAATTCAAGACCTCGTTGATGAAGAGCTGGGGGTTTAGGTTGAGCGAATCGAAGACTGCTTCGCTTTCACTGCCTTCCATCTTCTTCTTCTTCGAATCGCTGTGTTTTTTCTTTTTCCCGCTTGATTGCTCTCTTTCTTTCAAGTAGAAATGAAATGTTCTAGTCTAGGGTTGAGGACACGGAGCCCCTTCCCCCTTTTAGCCTTCCCCACCTCACTCCACTGCATCCTATGGCTGGGAGCATCTCCAATGATAAAATCATAAATTAGCTACATTATAGTTAGTATAAATTTTAGGCTAAATTGCATCGGTGACATTCATAGTTTAAATTTTGTGTGAATTTGAGGGTTTAACATTTATAGAACTCATATTTTTAATTTGTTGTAATGATGCTTACATTCCGGCTTTTTTTTAAAAAAAAAAAAAAAAAAAAAAAAAAACTACATCATATAGCCGGGTTTGAACCCATGACATCATGTAAGAGTTTCAAACGCTCAACCACTGAGCTAGCATCCATTTGCCACCATCCGTTAACAGAAGGTGGAAATTTTTCATTTATATATTTGACGAAAATATGTAAAAATAACTAGTTTATCCCTCATGCTCACTCATATTTTTTTAATTGCATCTTTTAATTAATAAATAACAAAGTCTTGATTTAATAATTTTTTCATAAATATGTTTTCAATTGTTGGTAAAATATTATTTACTTTTCCTCTAAAGAAATTTTATTTACTTTACACAAATAATAGAAAAAATAATTACAATTAAATATAAATTCTAATTATAAATATTAGTAGTGTAATTGATATACCCGAAACTTGGATTAACTAGCCACCCAATGGAGTAGTTGTTGATGGGGAAGTCTCCGTAACCACCCCCACTCATGCATAAAAACACCACCTCCGCCTTCCCATGAGGGGGTTAGTATTTTTATAGGTATCTTACTTATCCCCTTCCCATAGAGAGGTTGGAGAGGCTCTCGTATTTTTACGATGAAGGTGTGTTTGATTTTTGACTCATGGGGTAGGGGATGAGATCAATGACGCAGGCAGCAAATTACATACAGTCGGGGTAAAATTCTATGTAAAACCAATAGCAGTGAGACTATTGCAAAAGCGTGGAATCAATCGAAATATTTGTGTACCATTAGTTAATAAGAGAGGACACCACTATCAAAATATTCTAAATAAAAGGTATAAGTAGAGATTTTGAAAGCTCAAATGCATGTGTCACTCTTAGAACTCAAGTGTTTCCGTCCCTGAATCGGATTACTAAAATAATCTTATGTTTGGGGAGAAAGAATATGTTGGATAAGAAATTAGAGGAACCCACATAATGATTACAAATGCACCCTCATGTGCAATATCAGTCCGTCCCAGCTCTTTCTTCTCATCTGACTTTTTTGACTCGTATCTGAGTCACTTTGACCGGGTGATTTGGATAGCATAATATTATGATTTTTTTGATAATTTTTTCACCATATTATAGAGCAACTTTTACTCTACAACACCATGAAAAAATTATCAAAAAATTACATCGGTTTGCTATTCAAATCACCGGGTCAAAGTGACCCAGTAAATAGTGACAAAAGTCAAATTGGGAAGAAAGAGCCGGAACAGACTGGTACTATTAATACCTTCCCTCCTTCAGTATTAGTGGTGATAGTGAATGATCGGGCTTCGCACAAAAGATCTAAACTACCGTACCCATACGTCCAGTCGTCCATACCTCTACTTTCCTCTATTAAATTTGAGGTCGAATTTGTTTTTTTTTTCACCTCCTAGTACAATACAAAAGTCATAGCCGCATTGTCAATCATTTTACTAATCGTCCCAGCACTGACAATCTCACATGATTGTCAATCTTGTTACTAATAATTTCAGTACTCACAAATCACAATTCTACGATCATAAGCCGAAAAGTAAATAAGCCCCGCATTGTCAATGTGTTGTACTAATAATTCCATCACTCATAATCCTCTATCACTATGTTCCTTCTCTTTTTATTTAGATTGACTTTTATCACTATTCATCGGGTCACTTTGATCCGGTGATTTAAATAGTAAAATGATGCGATTTTTTGATAATTTTTTTATGGTGATGTAAAATAAAAGTTGCCCTATCACATGATAAAAAAAAACACACATCGTTTTATCATCCAAATCACCCGATTAAAGTGATCCAGAGTCAAAAGTGAAATGAATAGAAAGAGAGGAACAAAGTGGTAAAGATAAGCCCAACACAAACAAGCCTGAGAGAACTGCTCAAACAACGCTTGCTACATTCCACAAGCAAACGGATGAGTTAGGGAACAAAATTACCCTCTTTCAGCACTGTACTGCATGTATCGGAGGATTTTGAAGATGACGAAGAAGGCCTTCTCTTCGTCTTCAAACCCCACTTCGTCGATTCAGACTCTCTACGACCTCTGCAAGAGGACCTTCACGCCCTCAGGAGTTCCTCCACCTCCTTCTCAAGCCATTCAAAAGCTATGCTCTGTGTTGGGTACTACCCCTAACTTTGTTCCTTTTTCGCTTTTATTTTTGATTCCCTGTTGGTATCGTTCCAATTTCGGCGATTATTTGCAGATTTGAGCAATTGTGCATTTGGGTTTTGTCTTGAACTCCTTCATTATGCGTTATAAGTGTAATAGGGGATTTGGGAAGTGAAGAACATTGATATTTCAAGTAGTAATCTTATTGGGATGCAGATTTGGGTAATTCTACATGTGGGTTTGTTATGGGTTTTGCTCAATTTGGTGCTGTTAGTTAAAAACTTAACTAATCCCTGACTGGAGACATTATGCTTGTCCAATTTTTGTGGATGAGCTCAGTTACCACAAGTGGGAAGTGTTAGTAGCAATACTCTATACCCATTTTGGAACAATTGATTCTTGAAAGTTGCTCGGCTTTGTTTAGAGGTTCTAAAGGTTTTATGAAGGATTCACCTCCGCGTTGAAAAAAAAAAAGCCTTATTAAGATGACCATGAAACACTTCTAATTGCGTATCTCTTGAACTGCTGCCATGTAGTTTATTTGGATATTTCATGGGAACTCAAATATATATTTTCCTCTTCGATTCTGGGGACCATACCTTAAAATCTCTCAATATCTCTTTTCAACTAAGGGAATAGCCTCATACAGTTAGTCAAGTAGCCATTCAGCAAGTTTATTCCTCATCTAATCAGAGAAATAAAATTTGTTACAAGTCCATTCCCAATCATCTTAAGTAACAATAAGGAGAGTTATCATGTTTCCGTCCACACATGGGGGAGGGGCATATGAATATGACTGATAACCTATTCGATCTCTCATTTTCTGAACTATTATACTATACATTATGTGAGTTCAGCTATGATATCTGCCATCTTTGTACATGACATTCTTGTCCATCTTCTGCACTTCAACTTTCACCATATTAGAGATTATTAGATGCATGGTTAGATACGGCGTGGCCACATGGCTTGCCAATTAACCACGGACTCATCTTCACCCATTGAACCAAGTGCTGGCGAACACAACAATATAAGCAAGTAGTAGATGATGGATTATCTTCATGCCTACAGAAGAACGTGATGATACTCAGTGTGTTCACCTCTTGTCTTCCGCCAACCATAAGTGTATAAGATATTTCATTGTTTAATAAGTATTCTATTATAGATTTGCTGAGTCCTCACTGAAGGGTTCATCATAGGAGAAAAGGAAGATAAAACAGACAGGGAAACCTAACAACGAATTAGTTCTATATCTCTAACTACTCTACCACAACAACAGCTGACGGAGAGTTTATGCAGGATCACTGGGGACTTATGCATAAGAAGCCAGATTTCAGGGATTGATTGAAACCATTCAGTCATTTCAAGGTATTCACCGTTCTAGATCACCTTAGGAGAGAAGAAAGCATCTCCAGTTACTTTGACATGTATAGTGGTGCCCGAGCAGAGTCTAAGCAGATTTATCATACTGACATACTTACCATAATGGGCTAATTACAGGAACTAACTTGGTTAAGGGTTCTGATATACGCACTAGGGTTGCCCAAGACTACCATAATCTGGTCTGCATAAGAGCTCTTAAGAGTTTTAGGGCATACGTGCCAGCATCAAGTTCGTTAATCTTGTTATCCATACATTTCTTTCTGTCAGAAGGTTCTCAACCTACATATTTCTTTTTGGGTTGTAATAATGTTGTCTAACCATTTCCCTCTTACTATGTTGATCTAGCTTTTAGTTTGACTACCATTATATTTGTCACCCCCTTTAGCCTCTTAGATCATGCTCACAGGCACTAAACTGGCTTTACAAAACGTACCTCTACATATCTTGATCACATATGCATACTCATCCCTTGCTTATATCAGGCCAGCTACTACGTCGAATTTTAAATAAGATGATCTCTCGTAAATTATATAGTAAATAGCTATGTTGCACCAACACTCCAAATATTTTCTGGTTCGCGTTTCGGACACTCCGACACGCGGAAACGTCTCTGACACTCGGCCTAAACGTCTCCGACAGGCCAGGTGGCGTTTCGGTTCAAAAAACAGAAAAAAATGGCGTGTCTAGCCGTCCGACACGCGGGAGACACGTGTGTCTTAAACCGGAGACACACGTGTCTGGAATTGTTTAAAATTTCTCGGGGTTCATTTTGTGATATATTAAAAATTAGAGGGACTGTTCTGAAATTGTCAAGTATCATCTTCTCAATACATAGATCCTTAACCCTAGCCGCACACTATCTCAAAATACTCATCAGGGTTGCGAAACAAAGAGAAAAACGCGAAGAGGCGAACACGAAAGAAGAGAAGAATCGAAGACCTACCTGTAGTGTCTGAAATTATTTATGCTTTGATCTATTTGTACTTGGCAGTGACTAAAATTGTCATTGCTTTAATGTCTTTATTGTAGTGCCTTATGATTTTACCTTTATATATATATATATATTTATATATATAAATATATATATTTCGCGTGTTCGCGTTTCCTGATTTTTAGAAAATTGGCGTGTCGGCGTGTCCCGTGTCTTGCCGTACCCGTACCCGTACCCGTTTCGATGCAACGTAGGAGCTCACGATCAGTTACCACAAGTGGAAAGTGTTACCCCCAATTTTTGTTGCAGATAATAAAATAATTTGTACTGTGATAAATCGTTGCAGGTAAAGATAGACAGTACATTATGCCCTTGTTTGAATAGTTGATTCCTGAGAGTTGTTCGGCTTCATTTGATTATGATTTGTTTTGAATTTTAAAATATATGGTATGCAAGAGCATCAAGATGGGTTTTAAGGGTCTTATGAAGCACCCACCTTCTCGTTGAGAAAAAAGAGGCTTTTATCTAGATGACCATGAAACACTTCTAGTTACGGAACACTTGAAACTGCTGCCATGTAGTATTATTTGGAACTTAAAACTTCGTTTCCTCTACAATTCTGGAGACCATACCTTAAATCTCTCAACATCTATTTGTTAGAAAAAGGCCCCATATACCTAGTCAAGTCGCCATCCAGACAAGTTTTATTCTTATCGTAATATCTTTAGTAAGGATGCAAGAGTTATCATGCTTCATCCACATGTGTGGGTGTGTGTGTGTGTGTGTGGGGGGGGGGGGGGGGTGGGGGGGTGGGGGGTTACTGAATTAGACTGATAACCAATTTCATCTCTCATTTGTCTTAACTGTTACTATATGTGTCTTCAGCTACGATCTTTGCCATGTTTCTACATGACATTCTTATCCATCTTTCTCCCCTCCACTTTCATCAACCATGTTAGAGAATAGATGCTTTGCTAGCTACTACATGGCTTGCCAAAGAATTATGGTGTCATCTTCACTCATTGAACTAAGTCCAGGTCAACGCAATAATATAAGCGAGTAATAGATGATGAGTTATCTCCATGCCTACAGAGGGATATGTTGATAGTTGGTGTGTTCACCTTGTCTTGAGCCAACCACAAGAATGAATGTATGTCCTCCCATGTCATGTGTACCATCCCTTGGGTCTACACGTACTTAAAAGATTCCCGGGATTCCAGTTGACTGATGAAAAGTGTGCAGGATCACTCGGAACTTGTGCATAAGAAGCGAATTTAGGAGCATAACTGAAAATCTGAAACCATTCGGTCATTTCAAGGGGTTCAGCTGCGTAGATTACATTAAGAGAGAAGAAAACATCTCCAATTACTCTGGCTCATTCCAATGGAAGAGCTTGCCAGGATAGTGTGACTGAGCAGAGTCTCATTTCTTTTCCAGCAACCTACCTGGTCAAGGGTGCTGATACTAGGCACTGAGTTTACCACTTAAGATACTTTTGTGTTACCCAAGACTACTACCTGATCTACATAAGAGCTCTTATAAGTCCTATGTCATACAAGCTAACAACAAGTTTGTTATTCTTGTTACTCATACATCTCGTTCACTCTGAAGGTTGTCTACCTATATAATTCTTTTTGGGTGGTATTAATCTTGTCTATCCATTTCTGATTTCTCCTTTACTCTTTTGATCCAGCTTTAGTCTGACTGCCACCATGTACCCTCTCTAGAGTCTACCTCTTAGACCATGCTGCACTAAACTGGCTTTACAAAGCTTATGACTACATGTCTTAACTGCATATGTATACTTAAACCTTGCTTATATCTGGCCAGCCACCATAAACTCGTGCTATGTAGAAAGTTAATAAGATGACGTCTGCTAAATCTTATAGCAAATAGCAAAATGGTTGGTGTCATCGTGCATGTATTATTTTGAATGCTTAAGGTAGTTGCATACCAAGTGATGCTGCCCATAAAGAAGAGAGTAGGTTAATTCGCATCTGGCAGTTGCCCGCAGCATTAAGGTACATTCAAGTGCTCTTGGATGCTATTGAGCAATCGGCCGAGCTATCAAGCTGTGGAGCTTGTGGTTCATGTGATTTTAGGCGTGTTTCAAGTGCTATTGGAAAATTGCTATAGAGAATCCGGACTTGTTTCGGGTCCGGATTCTCTATAGCACTTTTCCAATAGCACTTTGGTAGCACTTTTGTTACGATCGCGACACATCATCACGGAGAAATATCAACTATGGTAATGGAGTTGTCCTTGAAACACATGATTTGCAAACCAACAGTGAGTTCAAATCAGTTGGATTTCTCCATGATGATGTGTCGCGATCGTAACAAAAGTGTGTCCAAAGTGCTATTGGAAAAGTGCTATAGAGAATCCGGACTCGTTTCACTTTCTGGTTTTATGGAGAAAGTATTGTGCGATGCTTGCTGGAACTACTCATAAGCAATGAAATTAGTATTTGCTTCAAATCCTTAATGCAAGTAACAAAATAATAAAGCAACACATAAGCGACAAACGAATTAGCCATGGCTTAAAAATTCACAAGACTAACAGAAACATAATGGAAGCATATAATTTCAAAAAAAAAAAAAAAAAACGAAATAACACATGGAGACCAAGGTGGCGTTGAGAAAAAGTTGTGCACGATAAATATTCAAAGAAAGGAAAGTTGACGAGAAGACATTGGAAACAAACAACATATGCTGCTTAGATAACTTGAGAATAGCAAAGATGAAAAGAAGAAGGAGAATAGCAAAGATGAAAGACTGATTTAGGAACAGAAGTTTGATAAAGCAAAAAGTATATCATGCCAATACTTAGCGCTAACTGTCATGTTACTTTGTCGCTGACTAGCCATGTACACTTCTATTACTAAGGACTTAAGTCCTCTTCCTCGATACCAACCCTACCCGAAAAGGAACCAAAGATCCGGGCCAATCTCAACATTAATGGCTGATTGCACACCTCCTTATCGCTAGCAGTAGGTCCTAATCTGGATTGGCAGATTCTGCTGCTTGCTTGGCTTTTCCTGCGTTGCCGAGGGCCTGTGCTAGGAATGTATCCCTATCTATAAATGAAATGAAGGGCTCTGACCTAGCCTGCACTCTTGAGAGTCTTACATTATTCTCTTTTTGCATTCCCACACGGTGTGGGACTTTCTCTTGTTTAGGCTCCCTTTCGCGTAGTGGCACACCCATATCCTAAGACCTCCAAGCTCTTTTTCTCATTGTAGCTTAACTCCCTACCGCAGGTAGAACTAACGGCATCGACTTTCTTTGGACAATTCCAACTGAAAGCCTACTACACTAGCACCAGTTTTATTCTCTTCTCATGGTTTATAGTACGAGAAATTTTCTAGTGCTCCAAAAGAGCGCCACATGGTGCTCTACAGCCTTTGAGTGTCTGCCAATCACTCACAGTGTATTTAAGTGTTGCACTGTAATTGGGTGTAGAGCACCACGTGGTGCTCTTTTGGAGCACTAAAAAATTGCTCTAATAGTACAGCTTAGTTTAGATGCTTCTTAAAATGCTTAAGGATGCTTCTGGTTCTTCATTCAGATTTCAGATGCATTATTGATGTTAATATTCTGCAGACACCATTGGTCCAGCCGATGTTGGAATCAAAGACGAAAATCGGGAGGATGATAGAGGTCATGGCTTCTCTGGATTTAATGCTTTTGACAGGGCAGGGCGGTGGGCCCAACCGATAACGTATGTGGATATACATGAGTGTAGCAGTTTTACGGTAAAATCCTCCATTGATTTTTTTGATAGGTGGTAAAAATCTATATTTATTATATTAGCAATACAGATAAAAAGACATTTTAACTTTAACTTCCAGATTCTCAGACCACGGAACATGTTAAAGATGCTTATCCATAAATGTATATTCTTGAGGACAGCTGCATGAAATCTTAGTTATCATCCAGCAGGATTCGTCATCAAAGTACTTGTGTACTTCAGCTGTAGTCCTCTTGTCTTTGACATAGCACCAGTGGTTTATAGTCCTGCCCTTGATGTTTGTACTACTAGCCTTTCTTGACTGTCAAATTGATTACTTTTTGCCTTCAGTATTCTAGCTACTCCTAGATCAGTCTAGATGTCCTAACTTGTGGATAATTTCAATCTTCTTGTGGTAAGCACAAGAGTTCAAAAAATGATAATGTACTAGATTGTACCACTATTTGAAGCTTTTGAGAATTAAGGAACAATTTTCTGTAAATGCGAGTATGATATATAACTTCCCAATTGGAATGCACACCATATAACCTCAGGAGCAGAGGAAATAAGCCAAGTAGTGGTGCCCTCCCCATGCGTAACTGCAACTCTATAACTAGTACACATGTGATGACATGATGTAAACCCATCCTTCCTTATGTAATGTCTTCCCGGCGTGCTTGCTCACACAATTCCAGTCCAAGGTCCCTAGCATGAATTAAACTCGCGGCCTCCTGTTGGGGTCACAAGCCACTTACCACTGTTCCATCAACCTTAGTCTAGTATTTTATATCCCTTGTAACTTCTATTTTCATGAGGAAAATGTCCAGGAATTATCGTATCATCGCTCCAGTATATAGTCCCAATTGTGTTACCTTATTTGTTTTAAATTCTCGATATGTACCATGTTTCCAAAACCCGCTTAGGTACTTCGAGTGATCGAGCATGCTATCTACTCTGTCTGTGGAATCTATGATTCAATAATGAGGTCCACTGGAAACTATGGTGCTTATATGTGTGGGTGGGTGGTAATTAATGTGCGGGTGAATGTTTTTGGAATGGGAACTACAGCATGTAGCTGAGTAGAGATATCAGCCAGAAATAGCTTTTGCAAATTAGGATGGATTGGCGGTGCACTGTAGTTTAGAATGGAAAAGCCTTTACCTTGGGTAAATGAACCGTGAGAAAATATGGTGTGCTGATGTGGATCACCGCGGCACTCTATAGTCTATAACAGTGGAGTATCGAGCAATGCGCAACATACATAAAAAACCAAGGCTATGCATACTCAGACATTGTAACTGCAACATATCATTGATAAGCATGTTTTATCCTAGTAGCTATAACTTAATGCTGTCAAAGTTTGGAATAACATTCAATTAGCCACGACCCCTCTCCGAAATCTTCACAAATCTCAGTTTCAACATCCATGGCAGCTGATTCCGGGGCATTAATAGACGTTGAACTCTATCAGCTCGGTGGCGGACCTAGGCGGGGGTGGGAGGGGGCCGCCCCCGCAAGGCTGCAAAATTTCTTAGTTACGCCCAATAATTTCACATATTATAGTCCAACTAGTAGGAAATGGCCCCCTCAAAATTGGAAATCTCAACTACCCCATCTAATTGCAATCTGTCCAACTTGATAATTCTTATGATAAGAAGATAATATATCTCCTCTCTCCAAAATCTCGTGACATATCTATTTGTGATTTATAAGATTCGGTGAAATTATTATAGCATTATCCTAAAAAAATAGTGAATTCTGTAACACCCCCGACCTCAGGGAGTGGAATACAACACCAGACTCCCCAGGGATGCCCTCCGCCTTGATGCGTAACGTCTCAGTAAGGAGATGATCTAACAGTTCCGTAGAGAAAAGACAGAAAGAGAAACAACGGCAAAACATACATTCATATTTACATACACTAAGTCCAACGTCTAACTTACGAGTCCTTAATTTACAACTACATAGGCATGTGCTCTTCAAGATCTCCCCGTCTACACCCGCCGTCGCACTTGGTACCAAAGAAAAGGAACAAATAAATCACACTTATATCGATAAAGCTTGCGGTTACTATCTAAGAATAAGCGAGTTATTGACACTTACAGCCCTTGATTCCAACCTTGTTGACCATATCCAGAATAAGATTTGATTGGACAGAAAATGTATTACTACCACAGTGTATATATTCCCACTCTTTGTTACTAATCCCCCCTGGCATCTAGACCTTAAGTGTGCACACCCCTCAAGTCCAGAGAGTTGTACTAGTTGCCTATAGCCGGGGCTAGCTCCTCCTGGCTAAAAGTAGCCTGTAGACCGCGTCCCCTATGTCTGTGGCCGCAGCCAGACGTCCGAAGACATAATTATCGATCATGTGTCCGTAACAGTATGAATTATCATGCAATCCCATTGTCCTTATGTTTGATTAAGTGACCTTCCGTTTTATAAATAAATTAAGCACTGGTATGCTTACCTGACTTTAGGGTGATCAGCAATCCTTATATCCACTCCTTATTAAGCTTCTACAAAGGCACAATTGAACCAACAGTTATTATTTGTCTTATCTACCTCCTGAGTTGCACTATAGGGTGCTCTGCCTGCATACCTAGCCCAGATTCACAGCCTGCCCCCCTTTTAACTACAGTTCGGTGTTTCACTAACTGCGTTGCAACCCAGACTGACCTCTAACTTCTCCAATTGCATGCTCATTAGACTAGGGTATTCCTAATCCACATGTTAACCCCAAATATTGAATTCTCAAGTTTAGAAAAATTGCACTTAGACCCCCAGTGATCCCTAGGCCTTGCAGCTTAGACCCTTCTTGGTGGTCAATGATCAAAATGTCCCCTAGGACCAACAGTGTATTTTATAGACTAAAGAGTTGCCAGGAGTTATGATCTTGAACTTGGAACCCAATTTTAAGTAATTTATTTGGGTGAATTGACCCTTTTTCCCTTGGTCACCAATTTGGTCAGGTAGTACCTGGAGAGGTCAAACCTGGCATTTTATTCTCATTTAGATGTTTAATCAACCCCTGACAAGATTTTAAAGAGTAAAATGGCTATTTGACCAACCAACAAGTGAATTCAGGATGTATAGGAAAAGGATAAAGAGTAGATTTAGGGGATAATTTAGGAACACAAGTTAACAATTGAAGTAGGAGATTGCCCCAGGAGATTGCCCCCAGCTGGAAAACCAAAGAATCAGAGTTTTCGCTAGAGAAGAGACACTAGGATTGCTCAAACAGGACCCTAAATACAGGTGGTCAACTCATTCCCGAAATTGCACATATGCAGCACACTTACACAGTCACAAAGCTCCAACTTTGCAGCTAAATAACTCACATCTGTTGGGAACCAGCTTAAGCCCTAGTTCAGTTAATTGTAGTACTAAACCTGGGCTAATCACAGAAGCAAACATCACCCTATCACAGTTAAAGTTTAGAGAGTTGTGAGTGTTAGCAAGTAGGTAGTTTATGCCCTCATTTCTGCACTTAGTGAGATTGACCAGCACAGAACTGGGTATCAAACCCACTGGCTTTGAGCTTAAATTAAACACTGTTAGGAAGAACTTGATTCACCAAACCTCATGGAACAGGTAGCCCTAGGTACCTGGAACACCCAGAAGCAAAAATCAGCTACAAAGCGCAAGGATTGAGTGAGATTCACAGGATTGAAATTGACAAGAACAAATATACAAACTCTTCTTCACTGCACAGCAACAACATGCAGCTAAGTTTGAAGAAAATTTGAGCATGCTTAGAGACAAGATCACAAGTCCCAGTTAGAATGAAATTCTACAGCCAACACTACCAAGATTTCAACATGCCAACAGGTTTCTCAAACCCATAGCATATACAGCAAGAACAGAGGCCCTGAACCTGACAGAAAACTTGCATGCATGAACAACTCACTTTGAACCACAAGTTGATGACCATCCGGTCATTACAGTGCTCAAAGCCAGATGAAAGAGATGGAGAACAGGGAGAGTTCAGAGGCTCAAAACAGAGCCTAGAACTTTGCCGGAAAAACGAACCAGCTAGAGAACATGCATGCATCAGGGGGTAATCTGGGCTAGCTACAGGTCTCAAAACTAGCTCCTAAACATGCAAGGATCACAACAAGAGTGCAGAAGCTAGAATTTCTCTAGAAATGATCAAGTTACCAGTTTACGATGAAGGTATGCAGTTTCCGGCGATCTAACTGCAGATTCCGGCGACTGTAACAGAAATGGTGACAATACCACCTCTCCCTGGGTTCAGACTGACTCCCTAGACTGCCAAGAATGAGAATATGAGCTTCAATTGAGCCAGAACACAGTGGAGAGATAATTTGAGAGAGGTCGCCAGAAAATTGCATGCACTTACCCAAAATTGACAAATTTGGTTAACCCATTCCCTGAGCTGATTTGTGCCTTCAACAGAGGGGTTGAAGAGGGGGGGGGGGGGGGGGTATTGCAGCAGCAGACAATTCGGAATTGAGAGAGAGAGTAGAGAGAGAACAGAGAGTGGAAGGAGGAAGTGAGTTTGAGTGGTGATGAAGAGGAAGAGAAATGGTGAAGGGCTAATGATCATGGGTGGTGGCTATATGGCTGGAAATACTAGTGGGTTCTAGGTAGTGCATGAATGATCATGCATCATAGTTGTCAAATCGGGATTCGGATAGTGAATCGAAATTCACCTTCACTGAATCGTAAATCGAATCGAATCGTGAATCGTAAAGATTCAGCTAGCAATATTGTTATGTAGATGTAATGAAATATTTCATAAAGTTATAACATTATTGAACAATATATTCATATTTTTACAAAAAGGAAGCTCAAATTATTAGAAACTCACATCCATAACTAGTGATTAGGAGTTGCATACATCTAAAAGACAAAGAATAATGTAGACATAGATAGGCATATGGAGCAAAGAACTACAGGACGCCAGGGAGATCGAAAATAATAGAAAACTATTAGGCTTGGACTTGAGAAAAATGCACTAGGAATTTAAAACAAATGCATGTTGCGAAATAGACATAAATGTAGGAAGTAATATAGGAAGTATTATTTCTTAGACTCATGCTGCAAATCCATTAGACCTTCAGATGAATCGAAGGTAAATCGTAGAATCGGTCTGAATCGCAACTGAATCGTAAGATTCGGACTCTTGAATCGGGATTCAAATAATTTTTTGTCCATTAAAGATTCACTAAGGGATTCGCATCGTTTCATGGGTGAATCGAATCGAATCGTAGGATACGAATCGTGAATCGTAAGATTTTGACAACTATGTCATGCATGTATTGAGAGAAGTTAAAGTGTTTAGGGCCATTTTGCAATTAACGGAAGTTTTGGGCTAGAGTGTAATTGTCTTAAAGTATACTTCTTGAAATTTCCACTTTAACCACATTTATTTCAGAATTCCAGCACAGTTCAAGAACTTGTATTCACCACCTGATCAAGACTTAATAACATTGATGATCTAGAATTTCCAAACACAACTCAAAATTTCCATATATAGCAATTTAGCCCTTATAAAATACCAGGGTGTTACATATTCGTCCCCGAAGATCCTGGGGTACGACTGCACATAGCTATGAACACAAAATAGCAAGCTATTGTATGTTGTGTTCTATTCTGTCTGAAAGAGGTGCGGGTATTTCTCTCGCATCAAGTTCTCCGCCTCCCAAGTAGCTTCCTCGGTTGCCTGCTTATCCCACAACACCTTTACTAGCTTAAATGTCTTAGTTCTGGTGTCCCTTATCTTATGATCTAAAATCTTTACAGGCCGGATTTCAAATGTCAAGTCCGGACTCAGGTCACGGTTCTGGTTCTAGCCCATGTGTAACATCCGGAATGTACCGTTTGAGCTGAGAAACATGAAATACGTCATGTAATTTTCCCAAAGACTAAGTCAAAGCGATATGCTACTCTGCCGATTCGCTCCACGATAGGATACGGCCCAATAAATTTAGGCCCTAACTTCCCCTTCTGGCTGAAGCGCAGGACACCTTTGACCGGTGACACCTTGAGAAAGACTTTATTGCCGACTTGGAATTCCAAAGGCCTCCTTCTCTTATCTGCCTAGGATTTCTGGCTATCCTGGGCAGCCTTCAATAACTGCCTTATCAGGCGAACTTGAGTTTGAGTATCCTCTATCAGCTGGGTCTTAACAGGACTGTCTCACTAGTATCGTCCCAACATGTGGGTGACCGACACTTCCTCCCGTACAGTGCTACGTAGAGTGCCATCTTGATGCTGGTGTGGTAGCTATTGTTGTAGAAAAAAATGCAAAAAAGTCACTTTGCAATTCTTATATTAAAGGTTGGCCCCTACTCGACCTAAATCCTGTGTTCGCCACTGATACTGGGTGCGTTTAGTAAAACGGCTTCTTTGGTTTCTGGTGGAAAAACCAAACTGTTTTGATTTTTCGTTTGTTTTTAATGGTTTTTCCACCAGATTTTAATCTGTTTTTTTTTTTTTTTTTTTTTTTTTTTTTTTTCACTTTAGGCATGAAGAAAAAAACCACAATTTGGTGGTTTATTTTCAGATTGTTTCTGAGTTTTTCATTGACTTATATACCCTCACACTCTTTCAATAATACATAATTACCATTAGGTCATTATCTATATACTCGCTGAAATTTTATGAAATTATCGAACTTTTTGTTGAAATCAGGTATGTTTATTAGGAGGCTGCTATGTTGAATGTGTTCTTGTTTTGTTTACTTACTCAACGTCTAAAGTAAGGCTCCTTACTGTTTTTTTTTGCTCCATGGTCATATTTAGGCCTCACCTGACCATTACTGAATGAGCTTGTGTTCATTAGAAAGCATGTTGGTGTTGTTGTGATAGTTGAATCTTATTTATGTTTATTAGGAGGCTGCTATGTTGAATGTGTTCTTGTTTTGTTTACTTACTCAACGTCTAAAGTAAGGCTCCTTACTGTTTTTTTTTTGCTCCATGGTCATATTTAGGCCTCACCTGACCATTACTGAATGAGCTTGTGTTCATTAGAAAGCATGTTGGTGTTGTTGTGATAGTTGAATCTTATTTATGTTCTTCATTAGAATGTAGCTGTAGTTTTGGTTTCTAAACTGCTGGAGCTCTTCTAGTCTCTAGCAACTAGGTTTTAGATGTCTGTGTTTTGGACTTTCGATCTAATTAGGATCTCAGAAGGAAAAAAAATGATGTTGAAGGGTAAGCTTGTCATTTGAACATACATCATCTAGTTTAAAAACCACTACCAAACACATTTTTCGGTTTTTAAACTGGTTTAAAAACCATCACCAAACACTGGTTTAAACAAAATCTTTGAAAAAAACCAAAAGTTTTTCACCACAATCTAAAAACCAGTTTTTCCACCAGAAACCATTCTACTAAACGCACCCACTATCAACCTTACATTCATTAGTACCCTGTACCTTTAACGGATGCTTCTTTAAAACCATATACATGCGGGACAAATATTTAACCAAATGCAATGTACTAAAGAGTCCCTCTATTATGTTACTTAGCTGTTGCTGTTATCTTCGTTTGCATGACTATTCATGGCCTACATGGTTCTTCAAGCCTTGCTAGTTGCTTACTAATGGCTAAAACAACCATACTTTGTCTTCTGTGGCTTAACTTCGCGGATCTGGAAGCAAAGAAGTGAACTTCCAGATGAAGTAATTATAAGCGACACCCTGATTTATCTATCCCATTTAATTATTCCACCTGTTAGAGCTTGTATAAGTCTTCTAGTGCCCTTCTTCTAAGTATGTGCTAGCACATGGCCAGAAAATATTGCATAAATTGGCCAAAACATTCCCACCTAGTATCTAAGTAGCGGTTGGGTAGGAAATTTGTTAATTTCAAGTTCAAAGTCTTGGTGTTCCGTACACAAAAGAACCATGTGAACATCAAAAGCACAGTTTCCGTTTCCTTAAATGCACCCACATAAGCAGCTAAATAGCAAGACACCAGCAGGATCTATCAGCCAGAAATCCTGATAAGCAGCAGAAAGATGCTAGATATCTCAGGAGCACCCAGCAAACACCAAAATCTAGCAGGACAAATCGCAATAAAAGCATGACTTATTGGCGCTACAAACAAATTAACAACTTTTTTCCATATGCTTTGTGCATGCCGCATTCTTGGTATGGGTGATAGGTGATAACATGATGATCATGTAGTGCTGTGCTTTTGATTATCATTTTTTACTTTCTAGTTTCTATCATATGAAACTTTTGGAGTTGGTGGGAGTTATGAAAAAGTTGGCACTTCTATAATTTAGTTCATTATCCTTGCTGTGCTCCAGCATCTTCTGAAGGACAAATCCATATAGATTGTTACCTTTTCTGAAGTACATTGTTTCATGCAGATGTGCATATTCCGTTTTCCAACTTCTTCTGTTATCCCACTACATGACCATCCTGGGATGACGGTGCTGAGCAAAGTTCTTTATGGATCTTTGCATGTCAAGGGTTATGACTGGGTTGAACCTGCACAAGTACGGCAAAGCGTTGGACCAGATTACTCACCAGGTCTAATGTTTGACTTGCTCTGATTTTGTGGTACCAAATATTTGGCATGACTATTTTATCCTGGGCTTTCAGATGCTAGAAAAACCTTGTATCAGAATATGCAATAGTGGGTTAATTTACGGTATTGTTTCTTCGTCGTACGATGTGCAGGGCATTCTTAGTATTGAACGAGCAATTTTTTAGTGCTCCAAAAGAGCACCACGTGGTGCACTACAACCAATGAGTGTCTGCCAATCACTGACATTTTGTTTAAGTGTTGCACATTAATTGGCTGTAGAGCACTAAAAAAATTCTCGTATTGAACATGCATGTCTTGGTATGTTAATTGTGTCCTGTGCATAAGCATACTTAATAACTCTGGAACACTTTCCTAGACCCATACGCATTGTTTGTTTTTTTGTCCTGAATGTGAGGGATTGTGAGTACTGGGATTAATATAGTGATGGATGGATTAGTGCTATGATTGTTAATGCTAGGTAGAGTATAAGATGGTGTTTGGTGATGACACTGTTGTTGGTGCAAGTTACAAGTGTAATGGCAATTTTACCCTCAAAACCGCCACATGGGTACCACTGCGGTACACGACCAGTTTCCCAATCAGAGGTCTTTCAGGAAAAAAATGTTTTCGGAGCACTATTATACTTCTGTACTACCAGGCGTACACCACCACCACCACCACCACCACCACCACTACCACTATGTTGCTCGTATATAACATCCATATCAGCATTAGTATCTTTACAACCACAAAACTGAAAGCAAAATCAAAGACAAACTCAAGTTTTAAAAGAAAAATCAGAGTTGAAGAACAAACACACACGCACACAAAAGAACAAAATAAAAGAAACAGCGAAACCCACCAATACAACACCCTTCTTCACGAAAAGCTAAATCCGACACCACCGGCCTGCCTATTCACCAACCACAAACTCAGGTACCTTGGGGAGATCCAGAGCAGCCCCCCAGTTCTGCCCGGATATTAATCATAATTAGTTGGAGTCTCTGTCATTTATGTGGACGGAATGAACAAGCAAAGACAAGCAACGGTAAATGGGGAGCTGATCAAAGAGTTAGAGGTCGTGAGAATGGTGCTGCAGCTAAGTGGGAATTACGGTTGGTAGGGATGACGTTCAGAGAAGAGACAATTGAAGAGTGGTGAGGACTAATTCTGTACTTTTTCTATAAACTACAACAAGAGGGTTGGCAATACCTTACCCCAGGTATTGATAATCTTGTGCATACATGATACATAGTGAGCCAATGCGGGTACCCAAACTAGCTTTATGTCGGGATTTTCCCGACCAAACTAAAAATCCGATGATCCTAGCTTACAGCATAAGCCACTAAAAAACAGGGTTGTAGAGGGCAGAATATTGGGTAATTACAGATTTGGATCCATTTAAGGAATCATGATGAGCTATAATTGTTGTGTACACTTGTGTAGAGTATGCGATGCGAACAAGATATTTGTAGGATACATTTTTATCTTTTAATAGTCGAATGAGACATCGGCTCGATGTTATGGAGCAATTATTGTGTGGTTAATGCTCAGGTTAAGACCCAGTTTATGAACTTAGTCTCGGTGGTGTCTTTCATTAGGATCCTATGTTCATATCTCACCAAGGTCAAATATTGGGGCACAGACCCTTAGTATTGATGTTCCTGGAACACGATTCACTTTAGGCTGGTGGAGGCTGTAGATAAATAATACATCAAGGGGTAGCTGGGGAACATGTGGACCAGATCACTACCTGAATAGATTGGGAGGAGATAAAATTGCATTTGAGTTCGGAATTTCTGTGTATTCAGTCATTTAAATTGCTGTAATCCTATGTGCCAACCCAGTGGCATACATGCCATCAAATTTACCTAAGTCTACCAACAGTTTTTGAATCATTGAGGTCATATTTAGATTTCAGGAGAAAGCTGACTTAATTCAACGTACCTGTTATAATTTTAAAATTCGATCACCCTAGTTTTGATGGAACTCTTTTCTTGAACAGTGAGACTGGCGAAGTTGTCCGTCGATAAAGTTCTAACAGCACCTTGTGGGACCTCCATCTTGTACCCAAAGAGTGGAGGGAATTTGCATAGTTTCACAGCACTCACTCCATGTGCAGTGCTCGACATCCTGGCACCCCCATATGAAGAAGAAGCTGGCAGAAAATGTACTTACTATCGCGATTACCCTTATTCCAGCTTCTGTAAGTACACTCCTTATTCTTCAACCCCCAAGTATGCTTCTTCATCTAAGAAACCTATAATTTGGTTGTAAGCTGGACTTTGCTCTATATGTTGCAGCTTCTGCGAATGGAGATGATGACATGAGCGATGGCAATAAAGAGGAATATGCATGGCTCGCACCAATTGGCACACCGGATGATCTCTACATGCGTTCGGGAGAATATAGAGGCCCCTTTATAAAAGTATAGCTCCATTTAGTGTCCAGAAGGTACGGCGTTTGGCCATGTTAGCAGGAATGTTCCTGCTTGCTTATGGCATGCTCTGTTAGTAGTAAAAGATTTATATTCCTTCCTTCAAAGAAAAATAAGTTTGTCTGACATTGTTTTATATGTACATGAAACTTTCTGAGCTTGTACCATATGTGGGATGCGGCCATATCCTGAATTTGATCTGCCATGCATAGGGTTTCTAGTATTTCATGTTTTAAATGTAACATGTGTTTGTTTTAATTCTATTGAGCGTTGGTAGAGAATTGCCAAACATATTTTGTCTAAAGAGAGTTGCCAAACATGCAGTATACCCTTGTTGAGAAATGAACTAGTTCAAACGCTCCCCTTGAACAAGGAGAAATTTTAGGTGCTCCAAGAGCACCACGTCATCATGTATGAATTGCTTTTGAACAAGACTACGTGTACCAAATGCAGGTGAAGTATATACAATCATACATACATCACTCACTATAGTTGTACCACAAATCAAAGTAGGTTTTTATTCTGCTGTTGTTAGCATCAGTGTGTTTCTGTCTCGTCTGAGCCGCCACTGGCCATGGTTCTCACCGCCCGCTGCCTCACCCAGGTGCACTTGGGAATTGCCGTCACCGCGCTCCTACCTAGCGAGGTGGTGGTCTGTACCTGTTGCTTGGAGGCTAATGCTTTTACGTACCTGTTTCGGCCCATTTCTTTTATGGCACTGGGATCTTGCAGGTTGCTGTAGGGTGGTTTATGATGTGCGTTGTTTCTGTCATTCAATGTTTGTTGAAAAAAAAATATTGCGGTTTTTCTTTTGCTGGATTCGAATCTTTGATGGATAATTGTCGTGGATGAAGCAAGCGGAGGAGGCCAGTGTCAAGGATGTTGATAGGAACATCTAGAAAGAAAAGGATCGGCTTGCGAATAAGCCTAGATGGTTGAGATGATAGTTCCGCCACTACTAGCTAGATGATCATATTACAACCAGTTCTCTTATTCACCACCATCTCGGACTCTGGATCAAACCAATAACACCGCCGCAAACAACAGCAGGACCGATGAAACTGTTATATGAAACCCATCTTAGTGTTCCACGCCTTCATATCCATTTGTCTGAAAACAAGTAGGGTAAAGGACATAGACCACCTCTGACTTTAGGCATAATTTCACCCCGCTACCATGTGTTTTGAAAAAAGACACTCTGTACCTTCTTTTGGATGGCGGGATGGTGGACTAACAGAGCAGGCAACAAGACTATTTTACCCTCATAATTTCTAAAAAAGACATACCTTCTCCTTTTTCATCTTTTCAAACCCTAATCCATTTCTCTATCTCATCTCATTTGCTTCTTTATCTCATCTCATATCAATTCTGGTCTCTCTCGCTTCCCCTCCCAAGCTGAGCCGATTGCATCGCCACCTCCCCAATCGAAAAGCTGACCACCATCACCTCCATCTCCATCTCCATCTCCACCTCCATCTCCACCTCCATCTCCAGAACCCTCAAGGCGAACACGAGCTCCTCTTCTCTCTCTCACTCTCTCCCTCGATCTCCTCTTCTTTCTCTCTCCGACGGAGGCAGCTCTCGGCTGTGAAGAAGATGGCGACCTTTAGGGCTTAAGGTCTCCCATCACCGATGCCATCTTTTCTGTCAACCCGGCCGGCGTTTTGATTCAAAGATCCGCCATCGCCGCCGTACGACGACAGACAGATCCGCCATCGCCACCGTCTTTCCACCGACCCCTGTTCTCTTTTCTTCAGAGATCGACCGATTGGGGGCACCCCCTGTTGAATCAACCTTGAACCAGGCAGGTATCGGTTTGCAACCCTTCGAGGGTGCTCTGGCTGAAGAATTTGGAGATCCATACGAACAACTTTGTGTAAGTGACTCTCCACCCATTTTGAAACCACATGAATCGATTTGATCCCTGTACTTCAAACCCAATCCAACCATCAGAAACCCATACACAAACAAATGGAGAAACTGATTCAACTCATAAATTCATCATCTTGTCCCAATCGATGAAACCTAGAAGTCGATTTAGGGCTGAAATCTTCGAATTGATTGGGTAAAGATGATAGGTTTGTGGGTTGTACACCGACCCACAACAACGCCGCCACCGAGGCCCTGTTCAACGCCTTCCACCAAGCGAGCAAACCCAGATTCATCATGCAGAGGTATTAATCTCACTCTCCGTTAGTAGCACTAAATCTCAACACCTCAGTTTGAATGTGATGTTAACTAAGGGGGGAAGATGATTGTGCAGTTTGGATGTAAAGGTTTGTCTTTGAGGTGTTTGTTTGTGTTGTATTTGGGTTCATTCATCTTTGTTGTATTGGGTTTCATTCATCTGGAAACAAAATATCGTGCCTTTGATATTCTTGGTGGTCTTGGCATGTTCTTGGTGTTCTTGTATTGGAATGTTGTGGGTATGTTCTTGGTGATAAACATGGGTAAAAAAAAGTCCAAAAAAATAATCAAGGGCAAAATGGTCTGAAAAAAGTCTATCTCCCACTATTCTAACAGAACCTAACAGAAGGGTGGTCATTGTCCACGGAATATTCCGTTAACTGGGTGCAAAGTGTCTTTTTCCAAAACACGGGGTAGCGGGGTGGAATTATGCTTAAAGTCAGAGGTGGTCAATGTCTTTTACCCAAACAAGAATCTATTAGAATGGAGAA
Organism: Linanthus parryae; assembly: GCA_023055425.1. Taxonomy (NCBI): domain Eukaryota; kingdom Viridiplantae; phylum Streptophyta; class Magnoliopsida; order Ericales; family Polemoniaceae; genus Linanthus; species Linanthus parryae. Next base: position 116,478,981 of record JALGPY010000004.1, on the reverse strand, counting down.
TCCGTGTAAACCCAATGAATGGGAAAGTGTGATGTAGACATCATGATAATAACCGTCACAACATTGACCCTCATTAATTTTGAAGATGTAACAAGGAAATGATGATGTGGCCGGTAGATAGTGTTTTGGTTGTAGGCAACAAGAGCTCTAATCGAACAAGTACTTAATCAATATAGAACCAGAGAGACTTATGAGAGAAAAGGGTGGAAAAAAGTCTTGTATGCTTAAGTAGGAGAGAGACAGCTTGTGCAGCAATTTGGCTAGCAAATCAGCGTTGGTACTGTATCAAGCAGGCAATAGTAACTTTTCTCTCATATATATATACATATATATTTATATATATATATGCCGTAATTGTTTCACATGGGTCGTGATTGTCCGTATAACCATGTAATCCTCGTTGGTTGCCTATGTAGATAGTGTGTTCTAGCAACGTGACTCAGCTTACACATGGCAGTCATCTAGCACATCTGGTGGTGCTCCAGTATTACATGAGCATTACCCATGCTTATCCGTATGGAGGCTCCGAGACAGGGCCCCTCGCATATCATTCCACACGGGACTTGTAGGGACTTAGTGGTTTGGAGGCTAGAGCAAGATTTGTCGCGCGCGAGCGACAACTAAGCCCGCGGGCGACCCTTGGTAACTGCTTAGAGATATTTATGGTCACGTACGTGTCCCATAAACCCGGTCAACCTCATAACGGTTCCGGTATACACGGGCTAAGTGCATAACGGTCCCTATATATGAGGTCGAACGTGCCGTTATGGTTGAGGTAATTAAGCCGCCATTAATGGGCGCATTAACCCACTACAACGGTCACATTCCCACTATATATAGGGTCGTTAACCCTTCATTGCAATTCTCTGATCGCACTGAAGCTCTGGCCATCTTCATACTGTCTCTCTCTTGTAGGGTTTTGATTCATGGATTGCACAACGGAAGCATAAACAAACATAAAACCATGCAAAACCCTCCAAGGATCACAAGTCAAGAGACATAACGATGGTAAGGGTTAGAAATCATAAACACACCTTTGGGTTCTCCTTGATGACTTCAAACGCGAATAGTGTCACGTCTCTACGGTTGATCCACGCCTAGAGGTGAGATCTAGATCCTCCAAATCCATGTGCTAGCTAGGAAGAATGGAGGAAGAAGAAGGAACCAAGCAACAATGGAGTGCCAAGAGGTGGGGCGGCTCCCTTTTGGCCGACGGGTAGGGGCGGCGGTCCCATGGGGTTTCGGCCCTTGATGGGACTTGCTCTCTCCTTGCTTTTTTTCTCTCCTTACTTCTATCAAATAGATGTGTATGGGTGTGTAGAGAAAAATAAGCTTGGAGTGTTCTTTATATAGTCCAACAACTCCTTGTCCTACTACATAAAGAACCCCTCATAATCCTACTCAAGTTCGGATTAGTCCCTTTTGCAAAATAGTCCTTATCATGTCAATACATGGATTAGTTCTATTTGCAAATTAATCCTAATCATGTCCCTACATGAATTAGGCCACCTTGGCAAATCCTAATCATGTCTATACATGGATTAGTCCAACTTGCATATTAGTCCTACTAAGTTAGCAAGTTGTTGCGATTTGATCCTTTTAATTAATTAATCACATTAATTAATTAATTCCCATGTCTAGTTCACCCCTATATGGCGTGTGACCCCATAGGTTCTATTTAGTTGGTAGTAACTATTTACTAATATGGAGCGGCCTCTAGCAAGACATCCATTCTAGCCAACAAATAGAATAGTCATCATGACAAACCTTGTGCAAGTAATTGTCTCATCCCTTTGTCCCAATATCCGGATTGGACACGAGACATACAAGTCACACTCGTATATCCAATCCATAGTTTCTCGATCCTGGGAATAGCCTTATTCGTGCAAATAACATCAATATCCCATATTGATTTATTTGAGTCTGGCCAGACATTTTATAAGCACTATCCCTCGAGTGGCCTAGGATATTTGCTCCCGTTATGTGGGAGGGACAAATCCTATCTACGTCCACTACGATCTCTAAGCTTGTATTGTATCCAGTACACGCCTTTATAACTACCCAGTTACGGTGTAGCGTTTAACGCTACCAAGATCACAATAATCCACAACTAGATAATCTAGTGACTTCAAGTCTAAGGATGACAATACCATTGCACCGCGAGAAGCGCTTGTGACTTAACATAACATGTATGTAGCCTTCTCGGAGATGGGTCAATCCAGTATGCCATTACTCCTAATGCATACCCATGTGTTGGATCATGATATCTCCATATCAATCCAACCCCATACTAGTCTATAGATGATTGTCCTATTAATCATTATGATTGACTAGGGATATTTAAGAATATAACACTTATATTCTAAGGACTTCATTCATGTTAACATATCTCCATATCGATAACATAATGAATCGTAAATCCATAAATGTCACAATTAATTGATTGCCTCTAGGGCACAATTCCAACAGTCTCCCACTTGCACTACAGTCAATCTCCTGCATCATATGCCTAGTGATCTAGCGCGCCCCTCCACGCTTACACTTCGTAGGGGCGAGACATATGTTGGCACCTTGCAAATATTCACATCTCCTCCATCAACAATTTGATTGAGATTGAATATTCTGAGTAAGTGCATCGCATGCAGTAATTTACTCAGTCCTCTATGTTAGAATCAGTGACTGAATCTTGCCTGGAACCTTTCCAGCTCACAGTCGCTCCCACTAGGGCAAAACACAAAACTCGACTTTATAATCTGAAATCTTCTTTGTTAGATTTGAAGTTCGCATCACTGTAACCCCTTACAGCAAACTCTTCATATTATCTATTTATCAAGAATTCATCCTTTAGTTCTTCTCAAGCACTTAAGGATAATCTTGATAATTTATCCAGTGACTCTCACCCGGATATGACTGGTATCTTTGTGTCATACCATATGACACATCTGGCCTAGTACATCTCATGGGGTATCTCGTGAATCAAATTCATACGGTCCATTCCCAATCTAATTGGAAAGACAATTAGCCTTCCAAAGACTAATTCCATGTGACATGGGTAAGAATCAATATTATTTTCACGTTGAACCATTTCAACACCTTTGTCAATTAATGTACTATGACCTAAGCTATACAACCATCTTGATCTACCTCAATAGATCTTCACAAGTTGCTTCGCTTAAGTCTACCATTAGAAAGTCAACTCCCTAGTCAATCTACGTAAGACTGCCAAGTAGGGGCAACATTCCTAATGATTAAGTATGTCTACACACACGAGACCAGAAAATAACTGTGCTCCCACTAACCTTCTTGTAAACACAAGTATCATCTTCAATTTTGATGGAACCAAAATCCTTTGATTACATCATTAATTTGAAGATTCCAACTCCTAGAAGCTTCATCCAATCTATAAATAGATTGCTACAAGCAAGATACGAATGGATTTAAGCATCACAACTGGGAAAGATTTCGTCATAGTCTATACTATGAACTCACATGAAATCCCTTTCCTGCCAATTTTCCCTTATAGGTAATCATATTACCATCCATGTTGGTTTCCTCATAACCCACTTGCACCCTATGGGTCCTACCCATCAGGTGGTTCCACCAAAGTCTATACTTTGTTGGTATACATGGATTCCATATCGTATCTCATGGCTCCAAGCCATTTCTGAGAGTATGGCCACTCGTGGCCATCTCATAGGTTGTAGGCTCATCTTTATGAGCAATATATCACGGGTTATGAGAAATCCTTATTTCTCTAGTCCCTCGATATATCCTACCTTACCTACGAGGTTCTTGTGTTATCTGAGTAGGTTACTCCACAACACCTTGTGATCCTGCTCATGTTCCATCAAACGGATCAATGTTCTATTGTGGTTCTTGAACTTTTCAAGTTCTACTGTCCTCCCACTGTTTCTCTTAGAGACAATCTCTACCTAGAAACACTGTAGTTCGAGCAACAAACAGTTTGTTCCCGATTGGGTTGTAGAAATAATATCCTTTTCAGGATATCCCACAAAACATTTATCCGACCTGGGTCCAAGTTTATTTGTAAACTCCTTTACATAAACTTAATAACCCCAAATCTTTATGAATGACATACTAGGATATTTCCTAGTCCATATCTCATATGGCGTTATTCATAATCCGTTTATGATGGAATAAGGTTAAGGGCGAAATTTGTTGTAATTAGAACCATAGCCCCAAAAGTAAACCGGAAGCTCCGTTTGACTCATCATGGACCGAACCGTGTCCTACAAGGTTCGAAATCTCCTCTTAGACACTCCAAACCCATGTGGCGTGCTAGGTGGAGCGAGTGTTGGATCATATCCAATACTCCCATAGATTGTTGTCAAACTCTTGGCTCAAGTACTCTCCTCTATGATCCAATCGTAGAGCCCTAATACTTTTGCCAAGCTGGTTCTCTACTTCATTCCTGAATACCTTGAACAATTCAAAGGATTCTGATTTGTTTCTTCATAAGATACACAAATCCATATTTCTCTGATCCCATCAGTAAATAGGATGAAGTACTGAAAACCATCTATAGCATTTATGCTTAGTGGCCTTCATACATCGATATGTATGATTCCCAAAAGATCATATCTTTGCCTAATAAGTCTTACATGTCTCATATGATTCAATAATCAAATGAGTTCTAGAAATCCATCCTCATGGGGTTCTAGATATGTATCTCTTATTTATGGGGCCTAAACGATAATGCTAAAGATAAGTGAAGTTCATATCATTATATGCAAACCTCTAGGTATTAATGTTATAGATGAAATTATCATGATCATGAATATAGAATCCACTTAGACAAAATTGCATTACAATAATGCATACCATAATAAATGGAACAACATTTGTCCTTTTATTATGATAAGGAGCTTTCTTGTCCAAACAAGAAATTATGATAATGGTCCTACCCATAGTAGGGACATTATCGCTTTTGTCTAATTCATGAACAATTTCTTAAAGGTAGAAATAATTCCTTTATGGCTTTTCAGCAACCCTTTGCTTCATAGCCCCACGTGTAGGATTATTTCTTCCTTATCCAATTGTCTTCGTCTCTTGAGATCCTCCACATTTCTATAAATGTGAGATCCTCATCTAGTATCATATACTTATGATGATGAGATAGACACATTGATTTCTATAACAAAATACCCAAATCGGAATTCATAATTCCTTTATTATTTACTTCCAGGTAATTTGGGTAGTTTCTCTTCCTATACACCACCTTTGGGACTTCTAGGCAACTTGGTTTTAGCAACAAGCTTGCTTTATACCCATGGGGTTGGCGCAAACTATTTTGCCCTTACCCATGTTGTTATCCAATAAAAACTTTGTCCATGCCCATTATTAGTATTTTTGTTTGGTGATTTTTCAATCATATTGAGTAAATCAACTTTTAAAACAAAACTATAATTGCATCCAATGCAATTCTTGGTCCACTTGGGTGAATAACCATTTATTCTCAATCTATCTCATAGATTATGCATATTTACTAGTGTTTCAATCATATTGAATTAGTATATTTGCATAACGCAAAGTGGAGCAACACTTCAAACCTTTCATGTCTAGCTTGCTCTTTTGAAAGAGCTTCTTTTAATGTATGATCATATCACACTTCTCCATGTTTCTCTTCTTGCTTCCAAAGCTCAGAGTTCATGGCGGCTATCATGAGGCAAGTCACATCCAAAGAACTATTCTTTGATGTCCCTTCCATTAGGTTTTAGTGTGTTTTGGTAGTTGGTAGGAAGAGAACTTTATGTTCTACGGTGTACAACAATTTCTCTTTTATTTGAGAACAATTCTCAATTTTGTACCAGTCTAGAAAAAGATAAAGTCGTGTTTTTGTTTGTTTAATGCCATGGGTATTTAACATATTAGGATCATGCAAAGTTTGTGACGTTTAACTATATTCAACAAGGATTTAAATTGTCAAATATAGCTCCCACTATTTTACTACGGATTAATAACCCTCAAGATATTAATGCGGAAAATATTATTATATTTTCTAGTGGGCCAAGATCCATGTTTCATCTCCTTATGAGCTTGCTTTGGCAAGTCACCCATAATTTGACTACTTTAGGTAGGAACAATTCCAATTGCATCCCTTATGCAACTCTTGGTTCAATTGGGCAAATAACTCCTCATTTATCCATCCATATGGATAATCCCAATTGATTGCCTCTAGGTTTCTTAATCATATTAATAGCCCAGTTGTGTTCAACCTCTTATTTAAACAATTGCACATTGTTACGTGCCATCGCATTCCATCATTATGAACCAAGTCGCCATGCTTTGGCACGCACGAACTTGATAAATAATGATGATCATGAGTGTTTAAATAACGAGAAGGCAAGAACACAATATTCGAATTTTGAGGGATTTTAAATTCAATTTTAATTGTTTTTGTTGATCAATATCAACTAATCTATCTATTTGAGTTTGGGCAAAACTCCAAATAATAGATCCGGGTTGTCTAATTATCTTATTATCCTAATTGCATGCATCATCCATACACCAACCACATAATAATAAGACAATGAAGTAAACAACCACAATACAGAAATTAAACGTGATGTGGATATGGCCTTTTCTAACTAAGATAATTCCAAGCCAATGGAATTATCTATGAACCCTAAAAGCAAACACATCTCCATGCGTCTTGATCTTTTGATCCATCCTTCATAGTCATGTGGAATGCTCCATGCTCCATGCTCCATCTTTTGTGGCTTCTTTGGCGTTGGGCTTATTTTCTTCAATCTTGGCTAACAATCTACTTTATCTAGCACTAGCTAACTTCTATACTAAATAAAATAAATCTCACAAGTTGAGAAAAAAAATGGCACGCAGGCCATAAAACCCTAATTAATTATTACAATTAATTGATCAGCTCGCAGGCCGTAAAACCAAACCACAAAATTAAACATCCACATCAAACCACATCCTAAGGCCATATCCAATCACCATGCGATTTGCACATAAACAGTTAAAATCCAATTTTAACGCGCTTGGTCAATTTTAATTGATTTTAGGATGTTCTAGGGTTAAAACGGTCCATGGGCCCAACAATCCAATTGCCCGGGCCCAAAAAGGTGAACCGCAAGGCCCTAGGGCCGGCCCGGCCCCTAGCCCACGCGGCTAGACCGCGGGCTAGGGCCGCCCGGCCCCTAGGGCGGCCAAGACTTGGGCGGCAAGCAAGAGGGGGCGGTTCCCTTAGGGGGCCGAACCTCTATGGGGAGTTGTTTCCAAAACAACTCCCTTGCTTGGTGCTCAAGTTTGGTTGTTTCCTTGTTTTGAAAGAACTCCTTCTTCCCCAAGGATGCCCAAACCCTAGATCTAAGATCCTAAAATTTCTCAAACTCACTAATTCATGCATCCAATGCAAAAATTAGATCTTGTTATGAAAGTTTATTGACAAATTGCATCTCATGCTTGATTTGTCTTGTTTTACGCGATAAACAATCAATTTAAGGTGTAAAACAACTAAAACGTAACACATAAACCACGTTTATGCTCTACGACCTGTGGCTCTGATACCACTGTAGGGTTTTGATTCATGGATTGCACAACGGAAGCATAAACAAACATAAAACCATGCAAAACCCTCCAAGGATCACAAGTCAAGAGACATAACGATGGTAAGGGTTAGAAATCATAAACACACCTTTGGGTTCTCCTTGATGACTTCAAACGCGAATAGTGTCACGTCTCTACGGTTGATCCACGCCTAGAGGTGAGATCTAGATCCTCCAAATCCATGTGCTAGCTAGGAAGAATGGAGGAAGAAGAAGGAACCAAGCAACAATGGAGTGCCAAGAGGTGGGGCGGCTCCCTTTTGGCCGACGGGTAGGGGCGGCGGTCCCATGGGGTTTCGGCCCTTGATGGGACTTGCTCTCTCCTTGATTTTTCTCTCTCCTTACTTCTATCAAATAGATGTGTATGGGTGTGTAGAGAAAAATAAGCTTGGAGTGTTCTTTATATAGTCCAACAACTCCTTGTCCTACTACATAAAGAACCCCTCATAATCCTACTCAAGTTCGGATTAGTCCCTTTTGCAAAATAGTCCTTATCATGTCAATACATGGATTAGTTCTATTTGCAAATTAATCCTAATCATGTCCCTACATGAATTAGGCCACCTTGGCAAATCCTAATCATGTCTATACATGGATTAGTCCAACTTGCATATTAGTCCTACTAAGTTAGCAAGTTGTTGCAATTTGATCCTTTTAATTAATTAATCACATTAATTAATTAATTCCCATGTCTAGTTCACCCCTATATGGCGTGTGACCCCATAGGTTCTATTTAGTTGGTAGTAACTATTTACTAATATGGAGCGGCCTCTAGCAAGACATCCATTCTAGCCAACAAATAGAATAGTCATCATGACAAACCTTGTGCAAGTAATTGTCTCATCCCTTTGTCCCAATATCCGGATTGGACACGAGACATACAAGTCACACTCGTATATCCAATCCATAGTTTCTCGATCCTGGGAATAGCCTTATTCGTGCAAATAACATCAATATCCCATATTGATTTATTTGAGTCTGGCCAGACATTTTATAAGCACTATCCCTCGAGTGGCCTAGGATATTTGCTCCCGTTATGTGGGAGGGACAAATCCTATCTACGTCCACTACGATCTCTAAGCTTGCTTCTTATTGTATCCAGTACACGCCTTTATAACTACCCAGTTACGGTGTAGCGTTTAACGCTACCAAGATCACAATAATCCACAACTAGATAATCTAGTGACTTCAAGTCTAAGGATGACAATACCATTGCACCGCGAGAAGCGCTTGTGACTTAACATAACATGTATGTAGCCTTCTCGGAGATGGGTCAATCCAGTATGCCATTACTCCTAATGCATACCCATGTGTTGGATCATGATATCTCCATATCAATCCAACCCCATACTAGTCTATAGATGATTGTCCTATTAATTATTATAATTGACTAGGGATATTTAAGAATATAACACTTATATTCTAAGGACTTCATTCATGTTAACATATCTCCATATCGATAACATAATGAATCGTAAATCCATAAATGTCACAATTAATTGATTGCCTCTAGGGCACAATTCCAACATCTCTCTCTCTCTCTCAGTTATCACTACTTGCTCTCTCCCTACTCACGACCTACACTCTACGTGTTTCCATCCTCTACCCCCGGTGTACACTTGGATCTTCCTCAAAGGATCTATCTGTATACACCTATATATATATATATATATATAGGAAACCAACGAGGATTACATGGTTATACGGAAAATCACGACCCATGTGAGATAATTACGGCCCGATTCTCGTAGAAACGTCAAGGGTGACGTCAGACGAGTATATATACAGTAGGTTACATAAGTCAACTCCATGGCTTATATGGGTTGCGGACGGGATGACACCCATTCACAACGATCCTTTTTCTAGCCTCCAAACCACTTAGTCCCCTGGTTCCCATGCGAGGTAATAAGAAACGAGGGATCCTGTCTCATGGTCATGTGATGCGATCCGGTGTGGAAGGTCTGACTCGGTGTGCACGGAGCACGATTGCGTGGATACTTGTAAGCAGTTGATAGGTCCACGTGGTTGTGGTGTGGACCATGTTTTGGACTGTCTACGTTTACCCCCCTTGCGCGTAGGCTTAGCTTGTGAGGACTAGGCACATCTCGCAACCCTCTAGTCGTGATGACTCAGCAGATGAATTATCCTCCTAGTTTCCTTCTGTTGATGGCTTGTGGTAAGTTTGAGTTTGGTTTGTTTATATCACCTTTGATGAGATTAGGCATCTTTTTTGAGATTTTGATTTGACGGCTGCTCATGTTTGTCGATAGGTATGGTCCAGCGATATAGATGCGCGTGTGGGATGCAGTAACTACCGTACTTCTAACGTTCTTGGGAATGAAAACACGTTTTCAAAAAGTATGAGACCTTTGGAATGGCTATTTGGGTATAAAAGCAGAGTCTTGTGAGATTCTACTTCTTTATTCGGGATTAAGGAAAATTTGCAAGGGTTTTTCGTGTCAGGTATTCTAATTTGTGTTTTTATGAACTTGTTTTGGTAGGTATATCTAGATTTTTTTGAGGATTTCTAGGGTTCTTGACTGGGTACTTCTTTATTTTTCTCCCTTCGCAAGACATGTTTTTTCAATATTGTCAACAACGATAATTGGTAAATCAAACGAGTCTTTTTCTCTTCGTGAGTATTATTGGAGGAATGCTCAGTGGTTTGAAGAGTGTGATTACTACCATCCTTTAAACAAGCTTTTGATGAACCGTTGCTTTGGCGGATCCTATGGTACTTAGTGCAATTGCTAAGATGGGGGATTGGGAAGTCTTTGAGACTAAGGACATCTTCAGGTGGGGTTTGGATTCTTCGAACTACCCATACTGCCAATTTGAACATCGTGTGTCCCTTTCTAGTATGGATCTGATGGATGAGTGGCTTCTTCATGTCCAATGATGGATTCTCTTAGTTCACGATGGTGTCTGACAACTCATACGTTCCATTTTTCCAGTGTGAGACCGCGCCTACATTAGAAGACAAGCATGTTTTGTTGGAACTTCGTTTTCAAGGCATTGTTGATCCCGTTGAGACCTTGGACGAAGAAGAAGAGTTGGCTCCATTCAAGCGTATGTCTGAGGGATAGATGGATTTGCACAAAACTCAACTAGATGGGGGGAAGATGAAGAGGCAAAAAGCGTCGCGAGTGGAGAGCCGGTGCTAGCGGAAAGTGGTGCAAAAAATACTTGGAAGCGATTAGTGTTGAATTTTTAGAGGGATTACACATCTAATGGTGCTCATGCGGATCTGGTGAAGGTCGAGAAACTAACGTGACAGGCATGGGATATGATGATACCCTTTGCGGGTTTCTTTGATTCTGGCTTTCTCGGCACATTTTTTACGGTGCTCAGTATGATGGGGGTTTTCATGCAGATGATTCGTTTGGCAGTGCGTTTGGATTTGGGGCAAACAGTCACCTTGACTCCGTTGTTCTTAGGTACTTTGTTCCAAAGGCTTGATCAAATTGTTGCTAGAGCAGACGAATCGCAGGGGGGATTTGATCTTCTCTCGTATATGAACGCATGGTTCTTAACTATGTTGGCAAATGAGCGATGTCCGTAGTTCGCACCAGAGCCAGTGGGAACTAAAGGCTGGGACATGGTTGGAACGCACCCGCGATATCCAGACCCCCGAGCTTGGAGGTGGTATGGAACGACGAGTTCCTGTCAATCGTTTGGTTTAGTTTGTGATCTGGAGTCTAAGTTCACATCCATACCTTATGTTGAGGAGTTCCTGGGTCTTTTTAAACAAATCGCTCAATTTTCCTTCTAATATGAATCTTTCTTCTGCTTTGATCAAGCCCCATCAAATTTCCTCAGTGAAACTTATGAATATCTTGGTAAACGAACTGACTACTTGTGAAATCCCCTCTCGCACTCAAAACAATCATTTATCGATAACACTGCTCTTTATGAAGTTTTGCGAACTCAAACATACGTCACTCTGTTATTGTTCGGGTTAATTGCATTTTACCCCCTGTGGTTAGGGTCTTGTGCGAAACACCCCCTGGGGTTTAAATGATGCAAAACACCTCCTTGTGGTTCAGTTTATGTGCGATTCCGTTAATATTAACGAAATCCATCAAATTTCAGGCCTGAGATGTCTATTTTGCCCTCCACTTTTAACATATTACCAAAAATATTTATACCCAATATATATTTCTTTCTTTCCTATCTACATCTGGTCTTATCCATCTTTTTCTCCATCTTCTTCAACATAACCCAGATTTAAAAAAAGGAAAAAGAAAAACCCAGATTCAATTATCATTATCAAATACTTGTTAAAAAGAGACCTATATCAAATCAAAACTGATAAATTTGGCTTAAAAGTTCAAAGCATAGAACTCCTCCATCTCCCTCAAACATCAGTCAGCTCTCTCTCTCTCCTTCAGTATTGTATGACTAAACACATAAAAAATCAATCAAATCTTTCACCAGATCTCAAAAATCAGACCAAATTGTACAAGGAGAGTCAGCTTTTGTTGCAAATTATATTTTATTAGACTTGTTGTCTAGTTTGGACGGAGCCGTGAACACTGTTAACTTTGTATTATTAAATCATTAGTTGGATGTGTTCTTTTATGTTACTTTTTAGTACTACTCCTTGTACGAAAGGATAATTCCATGTACGGAGTGCACCATCTTAGACTCCGACTCCTCTGAAAATTGGAGGTGCTACAATTATAGATGATCAACAAAATCCTAGTTCAAATTGAGAGGAAATGAGACCAGAGAGAGTGGGTGCGAGAATCGGAGATAAACAAAGACAGAGAGTGTACTCTCAGTGTGCTTTCTGATTTTCAGGGCCAACTTCTCAAGTATTACAAGCTCTGTGGCAACTATGATGTAAAAGGACAAGAACAGGCTACATAAAAACGGCCAAAACTTTGGTGCGTCCCTATGGTAACCGGCTAAGCCGGTACTAGCCGGTTATTACGAAAATGCCAGCTACCGGACGAAAAAAGTGGTCCCAGAGGCCAGCTACGGGAAAAAAAAAGTGGTCCCAGGAAGATTCCTTTTTAACCTAGATAGTATTGTTAACACTATAGAATGAACTAAGCTGAATAAGATAACACAGTGATATCGTTAATTAATCTTTAGTTAGTGTGTTTAACAGTTATGATATTAACCCTTTCATTTAAGATAAACACGGAGATATCACTGTTAACAAAACTTGAATCATTAACTAATCACATCAGAATTAGAATTAAATACAGGATAAACCATCATACATTGAAATTAAAATGTTGAAAATGACAAAAATCACAACATACAACAGTTTCACACGAAAATAGTGGGCTTTTGAAGCATTCTCGGCCCCTTCGAGTCTCACACTTAACTGAACACAACAGAATAGAGAAGGAAACTATCTTAATTTGAAATTAAAACGATGAGAATGACAACAATCACAACGTACAGCAGTTTCTCATGAAAAGAGTGGGCTTTGGAAGCATTCTCGGCCCCTACGAGTCTCCTACTCAACGTTGTTACCTCTTCCTGAAGTTGTTGGAGATCTGGAGCACAGCACGGACTGGGAAATTCATCTTTCCAGTAGAAATAGTTGCATTGTTGACCTCTAGGCTCGGCACAAGTCCAAAACACGCGTCCGTCATTTCCGGGCGTATGTGCGGTACGACTTACCGGGTAACGGCCACAGAAACACTGCCCAGGCCTACACCCTGACCTCCGGGATGAATCTCCTCTTGAATATGAAGGTGGATTGCTTGGTGAGGGTGAAGAGCTTACACTATGTTGAGACATTTCTTAGAGAGAAAGAAGAGAAGGGTGAAAGAGAAGGAGAACTGATCTGAGAGTGAAGAGAGAAATAAAGAGTTAGTTGAGAGTGGTTGGAGATTGTATTAAAAGCGGGCAGTGGGTAGGTTGGCTGATATAAATGCAGGTATCTAACCTTAAGATAGAGAACTTAACAATTTAAAATGGGTACCTAATAACGTAGCAGTGCATTTATTAATTCAGTTTTGGTAGGTGAGGGTAGTTGGCCAACACCAAATGCACCTTAAATAAAACTAACTGTACAGTTTGTGTTTACAAAAAAGCACAAGCAATTTTTCAGAAAACAACACAAGTCATCAAATCATAAGCAAACAAACATTGCCTAATCATCATTGTGAAACATTGTTCATAACATACACTCTCAAACAACCCACAAAATTTACTGACATAAACATTGTTCATATTACAAATTCCCAAACAACATAACAGACAAATTCACTTTTTTTCATTCTTCCCCGACGACTTTCGCGCCGACCTCCTCGTCTTCGCCCCGGATTCCAATGGAACAGTAGGAAAAGTAGGGAAATTGTACATCCTTTCAAACTCATGAACATTCTCATCAATAGACTTGAAGCTCAGTAACTCTTCAAACATCTTGGCCTTGTGGATGTTGTAGTCTGATCTAGCCATTTCATTGGCAATCCAGATTCTGAGATGCTTCACTTGAACAGAGAAGTTCTTCTTTGGATTAGGAATCAGGTCCCTCAAGTGGGTCATGAAGAAGCATACAAAAGGGCCACAATCACACCTGAGAGATTAAAATAGAATGCGTTGTGATGTATAAGATAGTGTGTTTAAGAAAATGGTGAGTGGAATTAATGAATAAGTTTTTTACCCGTTTGGTTGTTGGGGAACGTCGTCATTCATGTACCACACATCCCACTTTGTGATGTCATCATGGTACTCTGGATAGGAGGATAGCACCTTGTGAATTTGATTAACGTTTCTAGCTACATCCCTCAACATACCCAAGTCCAGAAAACGAGTCCAAGACGTATATTTCCTTGTCGACAAAAGAAATGACCATCATGAACCAGTGGCTGCGATGTACATTCATGGGCAGGGCAATCTATTTCATTAACAATTCAACATAAAATAAATTCAACAAAATATGAATGTATAAAGCAGATTGCATTGATAGAAATCGTAAATCTTACGTAGCCCATCTCGCTCCACGTTCCTCCATATTTGTCGCACACTTGGAAATATCGATTACCCTTCGTGGGCTGAACAAGAATTAAAATTAATGATGTCATTTTGTGTAAGAATTTTAAATTGAGTTTTTATCCAATGAAAAGGGAATGAACTTACGGCATAATGTGTTCCGATGTACCAAATGCGAGGGATTCCACCAAATTGTCGGCTTCTTTCTTTCAGATGAAGCAATTGCAAATATGCATCGATGACCTAATTGTTTAAAAAGTGAATAGAAAAGTGTTATGATGATGATGGGAGAATGTCTTAAGAAACTACGTTAAATCAACAAAAAGAAATACTTACTTCGTTGTCAAACCATTTACCATCTCTGAAGCGCCACGCGGCATACCTCGTCACCTTCTCATAATCAGCAATGTTAATAACCAACTCACTGCAGATATAATAACAAATCAAACCATAAGTAAAAACAAAATTTGTGTCTTGTACAGCTTATTTAGGAAATTTGAATGTAAATAACACTTACTCTCGCAAGCTTAGTGGAACTTTGGGATCCCAAGGTTTTTTATCGAACTCAGGCTCATATTTGTGAGACAAAAAGAAGTTGATCCAGCAATCTTCCAGGCTAGGCATCTCTGGCAGACAGGTCATTTTCTCAGGATTGCTTTGTTGCTTCTTAAGCGACACCCGATTAGACCCCCTTATGATCCACCGCGCCTTTCCCCGGACAGACCCATCAATGTTTGTCCTTGGGTCCGCCCAAGAAGCCAAGGATGCCTCCTCCTAATAAATCAACAAAATGTTAGAATTGGAAACAGAGACATCAAGTCTAAAGTTAAAACATTTAATACACTTACCTCATCGTCAGAGCTGACTTCTTCGACCACCTCCATCAAAGAGCTAACCTCATCCCGATTCTTCTTCTGCTTCTTCTTGGGAGGTTCTTCTTATTTATCCTCTTCACCTCCCTTCTTCTTTTCCCCTCCTTCCTTTTCCTCATTTTCATCCTCCCTGTTCTTTTCTACTCTTTCATCTACCTGCTTCTTCTCATCTTCTTCCTTCTTTCTCTCCTCATCCTTCATCTTTTTTCTTCCATCTTCCCTCTCCTCCTCCAATTCAGACTTTCTCTTGTTAACAGTCGCGAACATGGCCAATAAAGTTTGCGGGTCAGCATTCTGCGCCAGCTGTCCAAAAAGATCCTTCAAATAATCCCCTGGTGGAAGAATTAATTGAATTGCTGGTGCAACAACATTCTCCCTGATTGGCTCTTCATCCATTTTCTTCAACTTCAACTACAAAGAACAACAGAGTATAAAGGTTAACATTTAAGATAAGGATGTTAACTGATAAAAACTAATTTTTAAGGTTTATGTAAAACGTTACTCACATTTTCATTCATACACACATACTTCCATCTCTTAGAAACATCAGATGTCTTCCAGAATTTCAACCTGGGACTTGCATTCTTGTCTTTGCAGTCCTTGGGATTTTTTTAAAATTTGGGGCAGAACTTTTCCAAGTACAGAAGCTACAAAATATACTCACAGCATTAGAAATTAAGAAGGAGCTCTTAACATATTAAACGGAAATGTTAAAAAAATGACAAAATGCTAGATTATTACCACAAGAATGAGCACGCAACCATTTCCTCGCAAAGTTTCCCCAGTCTGGGCCTTCACATTTTGTTTCACCAGATGATCAAGCCACAAGGCCGCCCAGTTCACCTCTTTCAGGTGCTCCAAATCTACAACAAGTTTGGCCAGCCCAGACCGGACTCCTTGTCGCCCGATCGGCATCCCTAGGGCCCCCAAGATTAAACAAACAGCCCTCTGCTTCCACTCATCATTGAACAACTTCCTATTTTTCAAGAACCACGGAACATACTTACCGACATTTGTGTTGTCCTTGACGAGGCCAATTCTGTGTGCCACTTCTTGTACAACCTTTGGATCGACCTCCGGAAACTCAGTTGTTCCGGTGCATTTAACTCCAAGGAGCCAGCCGACAACTTCCGGGGTTACATCCACAGTCCGACCGTGAGCCGTCTAGAACCCCTCGGTGTCAAATGAGTTGTAGAGGAACTTGTTGAAAGCCTCGGGGGTTTCTGAAATCTGTAGGTGCTTTAGTCCTCCAAGCCCCACTTCAGTCAACCATGACTGCTGTTCATCTGTCATATCTTCGAAGAGAGCCTTAACAGAGGGCAGGCTCATATAGCTTTGGAACCGCCTCGGGTTCTTCAGCTTCTTATTTGATTTGCCCTTCAACTTGGCTGTAGCCGATTTCTTCTTCTGCTTGGCCTTCTCACGGGTTGGTTTTCTCTTCAATGTGCCAGCTGATTTCCTCTTCGCTCATTCTTCGGCGGCAGCTATGATATAGGGTTCTTGTTAGGACTTTGTCAGCCTTTTCCATTCATCGTTTATCCTCTGTTTGACATCGTCGGTTATCTTCACACGAGGATCTTGTTTCTTGAGCTTGTGCGTCTGAACATTTCTACAACAATCATGAGACAATAAAGAAAATTAAATTACAATTCCAAGTACTAGAGCCATAACATATAAGACACACCCTCAAACATTTAAAATCAAAGAAAGTCATTAGAGATAACGTAATAACATGCATTATGATGTTTGAACAGATAATTGTTTAGAAAAGGACTTTAATAGTTTAGAACGAGGGTGCAGAATAGTAGACATTGGCTTCACAATTGAAACAAAATTGTACGAGATGATTGATTAGAGAAGAAACTTACTTGAATCTGATGTACGCATTCATGGCATTGCCATGTTGGGCTTCATCGTCACTATCATCTTCCCTCCTCTTTTCCACAGGTTGGTATTTTTCCTCATCTTCCTTCTGTTCCTCCCTATCCTCCTCCAAATCCTCCTCATCTTCTTCATCATCATCGCTCTTATCTTCCACAGGTTTGTATTCTTCATCATCGTCATTCTGTTCCTCCTATTTGACCTCATCCTCCTCCTCATCCTCCTCATCCTCCTCATCCTCCGGTTGCTCTTCAGCCTCAGGTTGGCTATTATCATTTGTTCTTTGCTGAACAGTGTATTGGCTTACATCAATCTCCTCATCACTCGAGACTTCCATCGCTTTCTGATCGTACCTTTTTTGTTCATCCTCAGGTAAGTTGAGAATACTCTATACTGCTGTACTATCAGTTTGGGAGGCACATCCTTCCCTCTGTATCCCATTGTAGATTTTTGATGGTTACTGTCATAAGTAAACAGTTGCAAAACTTAAGTAAAACCTTTAAATAACACAGAAGGCAATTTAAATTTCAGAGATTACAGATCTAACAATTAAGTTACACGGGATAACAGTGCATTGTGAAACATGATAATTAACAAAGATTAATTTAGGACAAAGTGACAAGGTAGAAAATATAGTCACAAAATTAGATTTTAAGAAAGAGTTATTAATTCATTAAACAACATGATAAAAAAGAAGGACATTTTAAAAAAAAAAAAAGTGAATACTTACAGGAATAGGTCAAATCCAGGAGTATGCTTCACCTCTGCATCTTCATTCTTGCGCTTAGAAGCCTTCTGATTTCTTCGTTTCTTCACTGCCTTCGGTGGTGCTGGATGTTTCCGGGTCGATCTCCTAGAGACTGCCTCAACGTGCTCTTCCTTCTTTGCTTTCTCTTTCTTCTTAAGTTTCTTCTTCTCTGTACTGGCACCCTCTGTACTCGTACTCTTCTCAAGTAAGGCAGCAGCCTCAGCCAATTTCTTCAATTTGTCTGCTTCAACATCCGCCATTTCAAAATCAACCCTTGATAAAGGAATTGCATCGAGACCATCTCCAAAATTCTTCAGACCAATTTCATCCGTGGACTCCGTTGTCTTTCCCTCCTGTGAACTCCGTTGTCTTTCCGAGTTGCTAGAGTTGCTATCGATCTTGTTATCGGCAAGATCTTGTTGTTTGGATCGTCTTTCTTGAATAATCTTCTTCTTCGCCATGGATTCTGTATGTTGATTGAAGGAGAAGAGATGAAGATGGAGAAGATGAAGATGGGGAAGATGAAGAGGAAAGTTGCGAAACTGGAGAGAGAGAGAGAGAGAGAGAGAGAGAGAGAGAGAGATTTTCATCAGTTTCAGAAAATTGATTGAAACTGCAACCACAGAAGAGTCAATTACTAGAAGGACTCTGCAAATGGAACTGTTCTGAAATTAAAGGCAAGGTGGGCTGTGAGTGGCAGTTGAGGCGGTTGATTTGATTGGACCACTCTCTCACGTTTTTTTAAATTTCAAATTATTATTTTCGTGCATGAAATTCAAAAATTTCAAAATGTACCCCAAACTTCTGGCACTTAGTATGAAATATTTAAAAGAAAAGCAATAATAATAATAATAATAATAATAATATTTCTAATGTATCTTTGAGTATTGATTTGATGGAGTATTAACAACTCATTCAAAACAAATTAATGTATCTTCTTAAATGCTAAACCCTAGAGAGGGATCTATCTTAAACTTTATAATATATTTCCCTTTAAATTGCCACTTATTTTGGTTTCTTCGTCGATGGAATGACTCGGGGTGTCACCATGTGTCCTGAAAAACATACCAAGGACAATGCTGGGAGTTATTTTGAAATGACTTCAAGTTTTGCTCCTCTAAGTTACATAAAAGGACAAAAATCGAATGAAAACTCGATAATTGTACGAGTTTAGCCATGAAATGTTCCCCCAGCATGCCAACTCTGATTTAATGTTGTATTTGGGTCATTTTAACAAGACAGGGAGTTTTGAGGTGACACCCAACCATGGAACTTGAACACCGAGGGATAAGGGTGTAACCGACTATCGACATTGTGAGACTTGACGTTGTGAGAAGTCACCGTGTGTTGTAAGTATCAGAATTGGTCTTAAAATGTCACATAGTGCTAGTATGTGTTGAATGGTGGCACAAATGAGATGCATAGACGTCAATCAAACTCAATTTGGGTAACGCGTACCCGTTGGAAACATTGTTCTTTCCCATTAACTACATCACCAACATAATTCTGTACCAAATTTGAGGACTTTGTGCCTCCCTTGTGTTTGTACCATGCATGGCAGTGTGCACAACCTCCAAAAACCCACAAATAGACATCCCTGAGTTAATTAATCGATGAACAAACAAAAAGTTAATAAAATTTTACAGTGATGAGTATACTAAAAAATAAGATAGAGTGCTCTCTAGGGTTTAGAATTATGGACATTATAATAATATATTTAGAAGGAGATGTTAAGAGACAGTCAAATGCAAACGCAAAGATGGTGATACTTGTGTTTTCTACATTTGTACACACTGTCATGGCAATACTAATATAATAATATACCAATAATACAAAATAAAATTAATTATGACACTCCACAACTAAAGAAATTAAAAAAACAATATGTTTGTTACATTAAGATGGAGCCTTTAAAATATTTGTATTTTTGTGTAAAAATGTAGATAGCTTTTTTTGAAAAATTTGAAATTTGGAAATTTTTAAGTTAGTTGTCCCATCCTCTTCATTACTGGCAAACACACAACCAAATATCTCTCTCTCTCTCCGAGGTTTCTTCATTACTGGCAACCGCAAACTAGACGAACCCAGTCCAGCCCTACCCAGACAATCTCTCTTTCTCTCTTTCTCTCTATCTCTCTCTCATCAGTTTTCCGAATTCAACTTCCCCTTCCGTCTCTATCACAAATCCATGGCGGACCAGGAACATACAGGCGTTGGGGAGCAGTTATCACCTTCCAAAGACATCGAACAGGTGATTTCAAATCTAAACCAAGTTCCGATCGAGGAGGAGGTAAGTCCGGTTAATTTGGAAGTCCTTTTAACTGCAAATCCCCTCACTCCTGTCTTGAACCCAACCAAAGATCGAGGATCTAGCCTTCAAGAACTCGTAGGAGCTGGGGGCTCCAAAACAGAAGAGGGAAACCCCATCAAAACCAAAATTAGAGGTGGGGATTCACATGAAGAGACAAAGGAGGCACACCTTAACTCCACCTACCCAATTGGTAGACAAATCTGGGAAGATTCAACAAAAGTCCTTCCTTTATCAATGGTCGAAGGACCACAGTTCGAGGATGCTAGTGGCATAATCCAATTGGCCGATCCTGCTGCCTCAGTTGAGAAGAGAAAGAATCCAGAGACGGAAGACATTGAGAGGAAGAAGAAAGCCAAGAAGCAGCTTCACTTCGCTTCGGAGGAGGACAAAATTGAGAACATGCCAAGGAGGTCACCCAGGAAAAAGCCACCCCCACCAAGACCATTGAAGAAAGGGGAATGAAAAAGATTTCTAAGAAAAGGGGAAAGAGCTTAGAAGATGAAGTAAAGAACATCCAGCACACACCTGGATTTGACATGTTCATGTAATTAATCTTCTGTTAAAAACATGAACTTATTTAAATAAGCTATCTAAAGAATTGACCTTTCAAACTTTAGTAATGTGTTATGCTGACAATTAACTGTTAATTGCTTTTTCTTAATTATTGAAAATTCTTACTATTGTTATAAAACTGGTTGCCTTTTTTTTGCAACTGTTTACATATGACTGTTAATTTGCAACTGTTTACATATGACGGTGAGGAGAGGAAATATGCTTTCAAATTGAAGGAAAAGGATATGCCTCCCCAACTTTTGGTACAGATGTATGCACTATTCTGCAATTTACCACAGGAGCAACGAGACAATTACGAGAAAAGAGCCTTTGAATCCTCTAGTGATGAGGATCATGATGTAAGCAAGTACAACTTTGAGATGAGGAAGAATGAGAAGGACAAACAGATTGAACAGCAAGAAAATGATGAGGAGGAGTCAGATGAGGAGGAGTCAGATGAGGAAGAGAAGGAAGAGAAGGGAGATGTGGAGGAATACAAAGGAGATGAGGATGAGAGTGATGATGAAGTTCACCATGGCAATGCCATGAATGCCTACATCAGATTCAAGTATGATTTCTTTTGCAAAAAGTTTGTTAAATAATGTGTCTCCTGTTCTGCAGTTAACTTCTGATCAATTAAACCCTCAATCTAATATATTTACTGCCCTTTCTGTTAAAGTTTGCATGTTATTACTTCATCTCTAATGGCTTTCGCTTTAATTTTAATTGTTCGTTGCTGTTTTAGTTTATTGTATGCCTCTATAAATTTAAATTATGGGTTGATTTTCATAATTTCAGAAATGTGAGGATGCACAGGCTTCGGAAAATAGATCCTAAAATGAGGATGACCAAAGCGGTCCTACAAAGCATCAACTTGGAGTGGAAATGCATGACCAATATCCAGAAGGAACCTTATCTCACATCGGATCATCAAGAAAAAGACAAGTGGAAAAGAGAAGGTACTTTGAAAAGGAAGTCGACGGGGGAGAAGGAAAAGTTGAAGAAGAAGGCGGCTGAAGCCAAGCTGAAGGGTAAGTCAGAAAAAAATTTGAAGAATCCAAGGCGATTTCAGAGTTACATTAGCCTGCCCTCTGTTCGCAATCTTTTTAAAGAAATGACGGTTGAACAGAAAGCATGGATGCACGAAGTGGGCCTTGGAGGACTACAGCACCTAAAGATCACGAAAACCCCAGAGAAATTCAACCAATTCATTTACAAGTGCTACGATAACGACGGGTACTTGACAGCGCACGGCCGCACCGTGGAGATAATACCGGAAGTTGTCGGGTGGCTATTTGGAATCCGATGCTACGGAGAAACAGAGTTCCCGGAGGTCGATCCGCTTGTTCTCCGTCAAGTTGAAGAAAGTATCGGCCTCGTTGAGGACAACACAACTTTCGGTGAGTATGTTCCGTGGTTCAAGGCGGATGAGAACAGGCTGCTGTTAAATGATGAGTGGAAACGAAGGGCTGTTTGCTTGATCTTGGGTGCACTGGGAATGCCGATAGGACGAGCAGGAGTCCGGAGAGGTCTTGCTAATCTTGTTGTTAATTTGGAGCACCTGAAAGAGGTAAACTGGGCAGCCTTATGGCTGGATCACTTCAAGACACAGCAAGTTAAGGCTCAGACTGGAACAACCCTTCGCGGAACTGGTTGCATGCTGATTCCTTTGGTAAATCTCTAACTCTGTTTCAGTTATTTTAACCATGAAGTTTAAAATATTAAGACCAGTTTCTTAAATGCTGCCATCTCAATTTTACTTTTCTAGCTTTTGTACATGGAAAAGTTCTGCCCAAAGTATCTGGAAAACCCAAAAGGATGTGAGGATAAGGAAGCAAGTCCAAGGTTGAAATTCTGGGAAACCTCTGATGTTTCAAAGTGATGGAAGTATGTCCAACAAAACAAGAATGTGAGTGAACTTTAACAATGATATTAAAGTGTCCTGTTTATGTATTAAGATTACTATCTTAAGTTTATGTCTCTCAACTCTGTTTTTGTATGTAGTTGAAGTTGAAAAAAGTTGATGATGAGCCCAAAATTTAGAAAGTTGTTGCACCAGTAGTCCAACTACTGCCTCCACCTCTACCAGAGGACTTTTGGAAGTGCATTGTGGGACAGGTGGTTGAAAAGCTTGACAAAGAGTATCTTATGTCCCTGTGGAAGGAAAAGGAGAAGGCAGAAGAGAAGAAGAAGGAGGAGGAGGAAGAAGAGAAGAAGAAGGAAGAAGAGAAGAAGAATGAAGAGGATGAGAAGAAGGAGGAAGAGGAAGGGGGTAAGAAAAAGGGGGAAGAGGAAGGAGCTCAGAAGAAGAAAGAGAAGGAAAAGTGTGAAGAAGAATTAAGAGCTAAGAAGAAGCAGAAGATAGAGGAGGCTAAGGTTAACTCTCCCATGAAGGTGGTCTACACAATCAGCTCCAGCACTGAGGTAAATGTCTTAAAGTTGATATCTTAATATTTGAGATTTATTTTTAAAGTTTTAACACCCCCAATTGATTTTGTTGATTTATTAGGTGGCCTCCAATGTACCTCCCCAACCATTCCTTGTTCATGGTTCTCCAAAGAACCCAAGGGGAAACTTGGTTGGGACTGTCCGGGGAAAGGCAGATCGGATCATTAGAGCGTCTTCGAAGATATCGCTGTATAAGCAACACATGAATACTAAAGAATTGACACATATCCCACCCATGCCTGAAGCAGAACATTGCTGGCTCCATTACTACATGTCGCACAAGTATGCGAGCACGTACGAACACAACAGCAAGAATTTTTATCTTCCCCCAGAATTGGCAACGTAAGTTTTATTTACATTCAAACTTCCTAAATAATTATTATGTGTGGCATGCATTATGTTTATACTTATGGTTGTGTATCATATATAATATGCAGTGAGATAGTTGCTGATATGGGTGGCATGGCTAAACTGACGAGGTCGTCCGCTTGGCGCCTCCGGGATGAAAAATGGTTTGACGATGAGGTGATGGATGCTTACATGCAATTCCTTCATCTTCATGAACGTAGCCGGGAATTCCAAGGAATCAAGCGGATTTGGTTCCTCGGCACCAGTTATTCTGTAAGTTCACTGTCTTGTCATTTTTATGATATGACTCAATTCAAAATTCATCTTGCAAAATACCTGATTAGTTATAATTTTTGTTCAGCCCACAAAAGTCCTCGAATACTTCAAGGCACACGAACAGTCGGGAGGAGAGTGGAGCGAGATGGGATACGTAAGTATTCCGAATACTATCAATACAAGCTACTTTGTTCTTTTGTATAACTTACTTTATCTTGAATTTTTAATGATTAGATCGCCGTTCCGTTGAATGTCGATCACCTGCACTGGTTCATGATGGTTATTTCCTTTGTTGACAAAGAAATATTCGTCTTGGACTCGCATACTGGCATGGGGTATTCTGAGTTCGATGTTGCTGCCAAAATTGGGCAAATGCACATAATTCTCACCAACTACTCAGAATACAATGATGACATACGACGCTGGCAGGTGTGGTACATGAACGACGATGTTCCCCAACAATCAAATGGGTAATAAGCTAACTACTTAACATAACTAACTAATTTATTTACATATCTGTGATATATATTAAAGCTGCATTCTATTTTCATCTGTCAGGAATGACTGTGGTCCTCATGTCTGCTTCTTCATGAGTCATTTGAGGGACCTGATTCCAGTTCCAAAGAAGAAGTTCTCTGTCCAGGCTCCCAACCTCAGAATCTGGATTGCCAATGAAATGGGGAGATCGAGCTATAACTGCGTATTTAACCAGAATTATCATGGGTTAAAGGAACTGATGGAGGATGAGGACCACCGGTATGCATTTTACAGTTTGTACCGCAAGTTTTCGACTGTTTCCTTTGTTGCATTGAGGTCTGCGGAGAAGAAGAAGAAGAAGAAGACGGCGGGGAAGAAGCAGCAGAAGAAAGTAAATTTGTGTAATGTTGTTGTGGCTTTGTTTTACGAACAATGTTTCTGTCCTTTTGGATGTTGTGGGTTGTTTTGGATGTCGCATCTTTTGTACTCCTCATATGGCTTGGTAGTTAGCAGAGTTAAATCAACATTGATGAACCTTCAGCTTTTCCTGCCAAAGTGGCTATAATTGTAGTATATTGTTGGTCTGCTTCATTTATAATAGGCATTGAATGGTTCATCCTGCCCACAAAATAAGCTAAGTGAATAGTTTCTCTTTAAACTATTAAGGATGCTTTCTTAAATCTTTAGGAGCAGTTAAACTTATTAAAGATGCTATCTAAAAACTAAAATCAAGATTGTTAGATTCTCAACTAACTGACACCACGGTCTTGGTAGCTGAGAAATTTATTATATTACATCCATATATTAATGAGGAGATAAACTTTTCAGAGATTTCGTATTCATTAAGGTAATAACTTAAAGCATTCTTCATGTTTTTGTAAAGTTTGTTTCCACAACGGTGCAGTACTACTTTTTGGTTGTTGGGGTCTTCTTCTTTGAAAATCTGCTATTTTAAGGTATCTCACAATCTTAGATAGGAAGGAACAGTTTCATATGAACACCTCATATGGCTTGGTAGTTAGCAGAGTTAAATTATCATTGATGAAATTTCAGCTTTTCCTGCCAAAGTGGCTAGAATTTAAGGATATGGTTGGTCTGGCTCATTTATGTTAGGCATTGAATGGTTCTGCTGCCCACAAAATAAGCTTAGTGAACTGTTTCTCTTTAAACTATTAACGATGCTGTCTAAAATCTTAAAACTAGGTTCGTAACTGTTAAAGTTTCAACTCACTGACACCACGGTCTTGGTAGCTGAGGAATTTATTATATTACATCCATATATTAATGAGGAGATAAACTTTTCAGAGATTTAGTAGTTTTTCAGGTAAAGACTTAAAGCATTCTTCATGTCTTTAAAAAATTTGTATCCAAATAGTGCAATACTACCTTTTGGTTGTTGGGGTCTTCTTCTTTGAATATCAGGTTGAGAAGGAAGTCAATCAGAGAACCAGAAAGTGAAACAAACCAATTTCAGATGAGAGGGAGGGAAATTTGTGAGAGTGGAGTTCGTGGCATTGAGAAAAGATATTATGGAAAATTTCCAAGAGGCAAGACATCGTCTGTGTTCTTGGCATCTTTGTCGGAATGCCCAGGCTAATCTGAAGTTGGGAGAAGCCTTCATGGTTGATTTTAAAAAGTGCTTGCATAGTAGGAAACCTGAAAATTTTTGGCATGATGATTGGCATGCAATGCTTACCAGATGGGACATTGCTGATAGGAATTGGGTCCAGGTCATATATATGAACCGCCACTTGTGGGCGGAGACATACTTGAAGGATCATTTTTTCGCCTTGCAAACGACGACCTCAAGATGAGAGAGCATCAACAGTTTCGTCAAGGGTTATATGTCCTACTCGGACAAATTGGCCAATGCTTGCAAGGGATTCACGACCGGGGTTGACAAGCTACGCAACAACGAGCATAAGGCACACCATCGCTCCGACCAATTAGACCCGGTGATAATAACAGGGTTCACGGAACTCGAACGCCATGCAGCAGAGGTCTTCACCGAAAATGTCTTCAACATGTTTAGGATACAAGCTCGAAAGGGTGATGGTTATAGAGTGTTTGAAGTCAAAACTGTTCCAGAAGAGAGCTTGGACTTGTTCTACGTGATGAGAGGTCAAATCAAGAGATCCCTGGTATGTACATCTGCTTCAATTTACTATGTACTCATGTACTGCATTTTTATTGCTAAATAATCTTTTCATGTTTCCTTACTGTTAGTAGTGATATCTTAAGTCTTAAAGGGTAACAAATAAGTATTGATGTCACAGTCTTTGAACTATTGTCCTCTTCTATCTAGTACCAGGTTACAATCTGTCTATCCATGTGTTCATTTGTATTCTCATCTCCTTCTTAATTTCTAACCAGCCTATCATTTCTTGCTTCAGCAAGTTGTTCAATGTCGTCAGGATAATAGGCCTCTCCGAAACATCGTATATGATTTGCAAACACATGTTGTTTGTTCTGAAACAAAAGGGAGTACAGAGGATCCCAAACTCTTTAATTGCCAAAAGGTGGACAAAAAATGACAAAGAATTCTACAGAACCGAGCCATCAATGAAGGAGCCTGTTGGGAAGAAAAGTGATGACCCAGATTTGCAAGCCTTGCGCCGGGCTTCCACGAGGAACGAAGTTCAACTGTATCACCGTTTGGGCTGTACTACTGGCGAGACAATTAATTTTTTCAAAGAGCATATGGCCGACGGGATTCGGAAAATGCAGAGAATGATTTATAAATCTTTTCAGGGTACACAAGGAGCTGGGACACAAGGAGACATTAAGAAGGAAGAAAATCCCTACGCCCATGTGAAGAATCCGAACCCCCCGGACACTAAATGCCAAAAGGGACCAAAGAAAGACAAGAGAAGGAGGTGTGGCAATTGCAAGGAGCTGGGACACAACAGGACAACATGCCCCAACCCTCCGGTGGACTCCGTCGAACAAGTGGACTATCCAGAAGACGATTATGCACAAATGCCACTCGAGTTTGATGTTAAAGAGGAATACTTCTGGTCTCAATCGAGTAGTCAGTCCAAGAAAAACAAGCATGATTGATATAGGTCTGTTTAGAGTGATTTTATTCGTGATTTCTTGACAAGAAAGACGATCCGGGAGATGATATTGAACAAGTACCATCTTATTTTAATGTTATTGTGGAATTATTCTGGTATTAATCTATAAACATGTCTTTAAAGGACTTTTGAGTTGATATTGGTCTGCTTGTAGTTAATTTCATCGTTATTTATTAACAATAAAACTCAAGTTGTTAATACTGCTTTCTTAAATGAGGGAACTCTTTCTACCTGTTGAACTCTACTAACTATAGGGTAGTCTTTTCTATCTTTTAGCCGCGTGGATATTAAGAACTTTATCTAAAGCGAGAAAAACTGTTAACAACTATATCTCCAACCGAGGTTACCTACTATAGCGGGTAACATTTTTTGTCCTGTAATAGCGGGGACCACAAAAAAAATAAAAAGTTATCAGAAACCCTAATTAGAGACGCACAGTAGACAACCCCCATAAAAACCGGTCCATGTTTAAGACTAAATAATCACAAATGATTTGGCCACGGTAGGCGGTAACAATAACTTAAAGTTGACCCTCGTGAATTTGGAAACTAGATGACGTAATTGTAGTTTCTTCCATTCTCTCACCGCACATATGTATATAATATTAGGAATCCTAATCATTATTTCTAGAAGGAACTAATATACAGATATTCCAAACCTCGGAGTTCTATTAAGTTGGCCTTAATTATCAAAATAGACCAGGGAATGAGATAGTAGAGGTAAACACTATACTTGTCACGTCAAATGACTTAAAATCATACATTTGAGATTTTTCAGTTTATTCATGTAACTCACCTGACATTGCAGAATCTATGTGCCTTAAAATTGTAATGTTCCTCTTTCATTTGTTGTCTTCATAAGGGCTACGGTATTGGATTATTTTGGCAAGATGTAAACACAACCACACTGTTGTTATCAAAATCAATAACTGATTTGTCAGACATCATTCTATCTCTCACCTAGTTAGCCAACACTTGACTCCTCGATAAGATCACACTCTTACATGTGGTTAAGTTCTATAAGAAGAATGTATTCCTGCTTTTGTCGATAATATAGGGTAAAATAAATTTGTTATTTTTCCTTTATGTAGGTGTAAATACCTACCGCCCCGTCCAACCTCTTTTGCACTATTTAGAATTTTTCATCTATAATTGCGTCACTTTGATCTGGTGATTTGAATCCCAACACGATCCAAATCATTTTGCTATCCAACACTACGAAAACATTATCTAAAAATTAAAATAGGCTATTCCAAAAATATACAAACCCAGCTAAACACACATGTATCAATCAGAAGTCAATGTTGGAGGATAGAAGACAGTAATTAGATACCAGTCTGTTTCTTGTGTTTAGCCCCCTTTGGATTTGCACAAGAATTAAGAAAAATGGGTAATACACTCTGTTACCCTCCCCTCTCTCCTGTCTCTATCTCTCCTGTCTATGTCCTCTCTCTCTCGTTGATAACAACAACAAAACTACCACCTACACCACCAGTAGAACCACCACCACCAATAGAACAACCAGTAGAACCACTACCAATAACATTATACTTTTACAGAACTTATATTTACAGATCCAACACCATATTTACAGAAATTTAGAGTATAATTATAGATTAAAGAAAAAAAATACAACTCTGAAGAAAAAATCAGAGGAAGAAGAAGAGAAGAGAAAAATAAGAGGAAGGAGAAGAACACTGATGTTGTGTCGCCGGAGAGCATAGGCCCATTCTCCACCGCCACCGCCACCGCCATCGCCTTGCCATGCATCGCCGGAGCCACATAACCGCCTCCTCCACCGGAAAAAGATCTGATTCGAGGATCTGATTTCGGAAGAAGAAGAAGAAGAAGCAGAAGGGAGAGAATAGATCTGATTCGAGAGGAAACGCCTCGCCACCATCGCCACCACCGCCGCCGTCGAGGATCTGGTGGATCTGGTGGTCGTCGTCCCCTTCATCTGCCATCTCCTTCCCATTCTTCTCTCTCTCTTTCTCACCCTCTCTATGCCGTTCCATTCTCTCTCTCTCTCTATCCTCAAAATGTGAGGTTATTATGAATGGAAGCTGGTGGGTAGGATTTTTTAAGAGAAAGAAGTGGGTGTGGTGGGGTATGTGAAGTGAAAGGTGGGGTATTTGATGAGGGTATTTTGGGTAGTTGACAACAAAAACTATGCCAAAAAGAGAAAGGAGGAGCAGGAGAGGAAACGTCCCAAAATAGAAAGGGGGCTAAAGAGAAGAAACGGAGTGGTATGTGGTTGGTTGAAGTACCGTCCCAAGATTGTGTCTTTTTGGCAACCTACACTCATAGGGCAGCGTAGACTCACATATTGTTAAAAAATAATCGGGCTCACAACCTGTAAAGTAAGAAAAACAAGACCTGGCCCACTACGAAGACCAACAAAAAAGCACTAAGGGCGAGTTTGAGAATATTTTTGTTGGCAACATAGTTGTTTTCTCACAAAAAACTTTTTTAGTGCATTTGGTAAAATATATATTTTTGACTTTTTGTGTAATTTTTGCTATCTCACAGCAGTTTTAAGGAAGCAAGAGTGAATATCACTTTCCCGAATCTGTTTTTGATAAATTTATCTACAGTTGATTTTAGCCTTGCAAATTTAAAATATTTTAATATTTATACAGAATTGATACATATCATATATTTTTGTCATTTTACAACCAGCTAACTGATAACAAAATTAGAGAAACTCAAGTATGAAAAGAAAAGTTAGAGTTGAAGAACACACACATACGAAAAACGTCTCAATACGACACCCTTCTTCACGAAAAGTACACAGACCAACCACGATGTCAGTACATTGTGGAATTCAAGAGAAATCAATTCCGGCCGTAGATTGATGATGATTCGTTAAAATTGATGTCATTGAGGCGGAGAATGAACAGGCAAAGACAAGCAACGGGACGGAACTAGGTTAAGCTCTGCATAGAGTTAGAAAAAAATACACACACCACCCCTAAATTTCTTAATATATACATTGTCATATGCATGTGGCCCCCCTAGAGTTGGAAAATTTTCACACGCCGTCCATAAATGTCTTCATATATTTTAACACGACCCCCTTTATGACAATTTTCTAGGTCCGTCCAGCTGACAGCAGAGTCAGAGGTCGTGAGAATGGTGCAGAAAAGAAGTGGGAATTACAGTTGGTAGGGATGAAGTTGAGAGAAGAGACAATTGAAGAGTGGTGTGGACTAATATTATGCACATTTTGTGCACCGTCATGTAGATTATGTGATGCGAACAAGAATTTTTGTAGAATTTTGTAGAATCAGATATGATCATATCACCACAGGGGATGGTAGATATTTAGCTGTTTATATGGATTTCAATGTTTATTGGAGTTCGGCTAGAGAAAAAGCTCGTTAGGAACTCCTCTGGAGTTTTAAATGTGCTAACCCGAGCTTGATTAGGGATGGCAACGGGTCGGATCCGGATCGGATCAGGCTAGATCCGATCCAGATCCGACTAGGAGAAATGGGATCCAGATCCGATCCAGATCCGTTCGGATCATCACCGGATTCGGATCAGATCGGATCGGGTTTCATCCAGCTGATTCAAATCCGATCCGTAGATCCATATAATACGTGGTCGGATCGGATTCGGTTCGGATCCAACTTGGATTTTCAATAAAATACAAAAAATAACATAAGAAATAAACATTATTTCATGCGCTAAGGCATGTTCGCAAGTTATGAAGCCTAAAACACAACAGAAATAGTTTTGTAGGTTGAAATTATTATTGTATTCTTCTTGGAACTGAAAGTGGGGAGGTAATATGAATATATTTGTAAAGCACACATATACGTCGGATCGAATCGGGTCGGAACCCGGTGGATCTGCCCTTAGATCCAAATCCAGATCCAAATCCGATCGGATCTGGCTTTCTAGATCCAAATCCGATCCATTTCAATTGGATCGGATTCGGATCCGATCCATTCGGCCCGGATCGCTTGGATCACAGATCGGATCTGTCCTTAGTATTTCTATGCGACCTCTCCTTATATTACCTCTTTTGCGGCAGAATTACGTGATTGCTTTATGTATGGGCCTCCACTTAACTCACTCCCACGGTATCTCTATTTATCGATTTGTTTCATGGGGGGAGGGGGTCAACGATTTGACCTATAATTCTTTGTGGTCATGAGCATCTGTTTTGAGGCTGGGGTGGCTCACAAGTCACAAGCATCACAAGCCTGTAGCTAGCTTCTCTTTCACTTGCGTTACCAAAGTATAGAAAAGGTATAGGAAAGGTTTACTAGACTGAACTCGGTTTATTATATCAGGTGGTCTTTTAAGTGATCAGTATGATCACTTTAGCATTATCAATGTTGTGGCCTATTTAGATTCACCTTACAGCAAGCTGTAGCTAAAACATGGCTGAGATTACAATTATGCAACTACTTGTGAGATGAGTTCACAGTCAGTTATGATCTCTTATACACCTCCATTTGAATCAAACCACCAACATTGCCGTGATCAGCAACAAGATTGAGTTTTTAGAGATTTTTTAGAGTAACAACTTTATTGGGCCTACGGGCTAAAATTATCACCAACAATACAGATAGAGGTGGAGTGTTTAACCACAACACATTACAGTTTCGTTCAAGCCCATTCTAGCAAAACGGGTGACCGCAATTCATTGTTTCTTATAGTGTACTAGGGGATTGTCCGTGCCCGAGGGCACTACTCCAAAAACACGTTTCACGGCCTATTGTAATGTCATAAATAAAATAAGGGTAAAAGACACTTTGCACCCCTATGTTTAGGCAAAAAGACACCTGACACCCCTGTGTTTTGGTCAATTCACTTTACCACCCTCGTAACGGATGGAACCCAAACGACACTGCAAAAAGACAATTTTACCCTCATTTTTTGGAAAAATACCCACTATATATTGTCTTCTCCTCCTCTCATTATTCTTTCTTCTCCACACGATCTGTTCTCTCTCTATCTCTCTCTCCCTCTCTTTCTGCCTCTCATCTCTGTTAAACCCACAAAAACTCAATTCATCAACCAATTGTACCCACCACCACAGCCCAGACTGAAACAACACCATCAAATAGTCAAAATTTTCCCCCATCTTTCCAATCGGAAAAATTCCAGTCGAAGCACAAAAGAGGACCAGATCGGAGAAAAAAGCGATGGAGATTCTGGGTTGTTGCTGGCTGCTTCAGGACCGGTTTTGAAGCAAGGAGGCAAGTGGCGGCATGAGTTATCTTCTCAAACTCGGAATCAGTGGTTCAGATCTGAGAGTTTCCCCTTCTGTTCGCAACCCAGAACCACCGCCGCCACCAACGCCTTCTTCACAGCCCAGAGCCTCCTCCGTCGGCTGTGGGTATGAGATGTTGAACCCTCATCATAATAGGGGCTTCCACCCGCCGCCGAAGGAGCGCTTGCCTCACCAGAGTTCGTGGTGTATGCATCTCCTTTGATGATTTGTGAAGCTCTGAAAGCATTTGATACTTTTTTCTTGACCTTCCCGAACCTACTGTCATCACCACAGCCTTAATCAGACCAGAAAGTGTAGCTAGTTCTTCATCATTTCAGTTCAGTTTTGGGAGCAGAAATTGGATCCGAAAATTTGAACATGTAGAACCTGAAATTAAATAACAATGGCTAGATTCTTATTTGACAGCCTCTGCCATTTTGAACCCAAAAAATCAAATTCGATGATTTGAACAAAACAATATGAATTGAACAGAGAGAGGAGCTTTAGGATTGCTACTACTGCTACTGGATTTTGCTACTGAAATTGGGTTGGGTTTTTTTAGTTCGATTTGAATTTTTGGTGCTTCTGGTTTGTTTGTGGTGGTAGGTGGTTTGTATTCAATTCCAAGTTGGAGTCTCTATTTGGGAGTCTTGGTTTAGGGTTTGAATGGAGTTGGTTTATTCACAGCCACACCACTACTTATCGCTTGGGTGATATGCTTTCGATTAAGAACAAGGTAGATTCGGTGTCGGGATTTTGTTTCAGGCTTTTTAATTCTATTTTACTATGTCTCCGAATTTAATTGTGGTTGTGGCTGTTTATTGTTGATCTTCGATCGAAGAAATTTTTAATTGAAGACGTGTTGGTTACTGCTTGAAGTTAAAACTGACTGAAAATTGAACTTAGTACCACTTATTATTGCTGTTCATAGACTGAGAGAAGTAAAAGATTTTTTATTGGTTTGTGATGTAATTTTATTAGTTGGATAAGGTCATAATAGACTTTAATCATATTAGGGGCAAAATTGTCATAAAAATAATAAATTTTGATTATATGGACGGAATATAATAGAAGGGTGCTAAGTGTCCTCCATTTTTGCCGTTACAAGGGTGGTAAAATGAATTGTCCAAAACACAGGGGTGTCGTGTGTCTTTTTGCCTAAACATAGGGGTGCAAAGTGTCTTTTACCCATAAAATAAGTATTTTCATCTACAAACATGGGCAGAAAACGAAGACAACATAAATTATTGTATTAAATAATCAGAAACAAATGAAGCCCATTTTTTATAATTATGATAAAATGAGTGGGTAGTTAAGGGGTGGTAGGTGAGATCTAAGGGCTGGGGTTAATTCAATATAACGGTCTAAAAGACATTTTAAAGTCAACTATGCTGTTTTATAAAATATATGTTTTCCTAAAAAAAAAGTGGAAGTTAACGGCATTATTCTTCTCACCAAGGATTTCACGTAACCTCGAATACATGTGATAACAATTGACGATTGATCTACACGAGAGAAATCGAAAAATAAATAGATTATAACCGTGTTTTCAACATTAGTTGGGTGTTTGACTTATTTATAGTTCACGAAAGAACATAAATAGGCTTATTTATAGTTCACGAAAGAACATAAATAGTATCCAACAGCAGAGAGAAAGGTTTCTCTCTCTAGTTTTTCTAGTGATGAGATTTTAGGGTTTTAATACCCAGAAAACCCTGGTGGTTATTGTTCCGGTTAATCGGAGTTCTACAAATTGTTTATTTGGAAACTTTTCCCTTCGTAACTTTTCGATTTCCTTTCTCGATTTTCCCCTGTTCCAGATCTAGACTTTCATCTGACTTGAAGGAGAGCCCTTTGAATAACCCTCCGACGCTAGCACTGGAGGAGGACGAGGAATTAGCGGACAAACTAAATCAATCTATTCTGGTGGGAAGACTTATCCAACAGAAACCTATGTCAAGCAAGACCATGGCGTCGATCTTGCGAGGTGTGTGGAGGATTTCTGAGAAGAACATTCGGGTAGAGATGTGGGGGCATAATGATTTTATTATCAGATTTAAATATCCGGCGGATTGCCAGAAGGTTTTCCGGGAATCGCCGTGGTTTATCAATAATAATCTTCTAAATCTCAGAAGGTGGACGAATGGAGTGGCTCTGAAGAACATAGATTTCGCGGAGGCTCTGTTTTGGGTTCAGATTTCCGGCTTGCCACCGGAGACGATGTCTCCCGAGAACGCGAAGAAGATTGGGAATCTGTTAGGCTCTTATGTCACTGTGGACCCAGAAACAGTGGGGGCCGATCTTAGCTACCCATTTATGAGGGTCAGGGTCGCCTGTAATACGAAAAAGCCATTACTGGAGGGTTTCATACTCCCAAGGGGGGAGAAGAAGTATCGCATCAGTTGCATATACGAAAAATTGGGAGATTTTTGCTATGGTTGCGGAAGGTTGGGTGTGCACAAGAGATTCCGGCAGGGAGACCTCCGTGTACACCGTGCGTAGTGGATCAGGGATCGCACAGGAAGAATAGGGGTGTGTGTAGGGAGAGAGTAAGTCAGTAGCAATGTCTGAGAGAGAGACAGAGGTTTGGCAGAGCTTCCGCGTATGGCAGTGTGTCCTCCTTTGTATGGAAAGGTTAACGTCCTATATATAGCAGAGAACATGACCGTTGTGGTGTGGTTAATGCGCCCATTGATGGCGGCTTAATTAGCTTAACCATAACGGCACGTTCGTCCGAGTATATAGGGACCGTTACAGCACGTTGTGCGCGAATACCGGAACCGTTACGAGGTTGACCGGGTTTGACCGGATTGACCGGGTTTATGGAGCTCGTGCCATAAGTCTCTCAAAACAGTTACTAAAGGTCGCGCGCGGGCTTGGCTCGCACGCGACAGGGCTTACTCTAGCCTCCAAACCACAAAGTCCCTACAAGTCCCGTGCAGTGGTATGCGAGGGCTCTGTCTCGCAGCCCCCACATGGATCAGCTCGGCTGGTGATCCTGTGTGTGTGGAGCACAATATGGTGTGCTGGATGGTTGCCACGTGGCTAAGATCTGTCATGTCAGAAAGCAGTATCTACATTAGCCCCCTTTCTGCGCGTGAAGGCTCATAGCTGTATAGGCTTCCAGGCGCGGAAACCAACATGCGCGTCGTCGCCACGCACCAATTCAAATACGGGTAAGTTCAGCCCCCGTGCGTGTCATTATGACCTAAAACCCCTAGAGTCGTGCCGTCTGACCTTTAGGGTTTTAGGCGTGACGTCAGCCCGTCCTGTGATTGCGCGATACGACGGTGACGGTTGCGATTCGACTACTGAAGGGACGCAACCCTTCATTCTTTTGGATAAATACCTTGTATCCCATTATTGCAAAGCATCACTTCTTTCTCTTAAAGTGAATGGTACCCGGAGATCTTCGAGAGCAGATCCAGATAATCAATCACCAGTTCAGAACTGCAAATCGTATTCTCCAATTGTGTATATCCAAGCAAGCTTCAAGGAAAAGGTTGGCCTCGTTTACTTTTGATTTAAAATACCAGTGTTTGCCTTGAACTGCGTTGAATCTGTAAATCCATGAAATTTGTGAAGAGGCTTTGATCTTTGAACCTGCTTCGTTTTAACCTTTCAACAATATCAACTCCCCAATTTCTGAAATCGGTACCGGAACTGTTTGCTTTGGTTTGCATAGATCTCAAATTCCAAAATTCAAACTGAAGTGTGGTGTGGTATTTCTCCCCCCTTTTTCTTGCCCTTTCGCAGGAATGGCCAAGACAAAAGTAACCAGACCCGTCAAAGAAGATGAAGAGATGCCCGAGCTTCCGCAGGCTCTGTGGCGAAAAGCCCCCTTTCTGGGTGGGAAAGACTTTTATCATGCGAGGGTGAAGGCGAAGAGGATGCCTGATCCTGTTCCAGTTGAGCGATTGTTGACACTGACTCGCCCAGTTAACTCAGCCTTGCTCGAGTTGGTTGGTTCCGAGGATGTGGTTCGATTGGGGATCGAGAATGGGCACTTCCCATACACTGCGATTTCTACTCAGGCGTTTGTCCAGAAATTGGACTATATGGATGAGTGGATCGACCACGTGTTGGATCATCACGCCGAGACTCTCGATGAAGCCGGCATTTTCTTTGCTATCCGTGCTATGAAGGGTGCTGCTGTGAAGTTGGATCAGTCCATGCTTCTAGACCTTCTGTCCCGTTACTCGCCCGCGACTCACACGTTTCATTTTGCTGAGTTCGAGGCTGCCCCCACGCTCGAGGACGTTCAAATGCTGTATGAGCTTTCCCCCATGGGCGAGGTGGACCCCTTGAGTCACTTGAGGACATCTGCTGAAATGGCCTTGTACGCGCAGATGGGGGAGTGCCTAGCAGAGGTAAAGAAAATCTCCACTCGGTGGACCACTACAAAGCCTCTTCCGAACTGGCAGCTGGTGGATACGTCTGCGAAGAATACCTGGAACAAGTGGTTGCAGTACTTCTTCCGAGACTATGCGAACAGCAGCATTACTAAGAAGCTTTTGAGCGAGAACCCGGAGGCCGAGAATTATGTAGAGGGCAAGGGTTATCATTTGACCCTTTGTGCCTTTCTCTGTGCTTGGCTGTCGAGGTATCTGATTGATGGTCACCCCCATGACGGGGTCTTCTACCATGTGCTGCCACTTGCCGTGAGGCTCGCTCTTGGCCAGAGAGTCGCACTCGGACCCTTGGTCTTGGGCACGCTATATTATAGGCTGGATCAGCTGGTTCTGGCGATGAGGGAATCGCGTGGCCGCCTCGACGTTCTGACCTTTGTCAATATCAGCTTTTTGACAATGTGGGTTTTCGAGCGCTGGCCGTCTTATGCTCCAACTCCCCTCCCACTTGATAAGTGGTGTCCCCCAGGCGAGACGGAAGCGCGCAACAGCGGAAGGGCTGCGAGATGGTTTGGAGCAAGCAACACCAAGTGTACTTGGAGTTTGATATGCGACAAACGAAAGGAGTTTACTGCCAGGCCCTATGCCACACGTGTTGAGAATGTGCGGTGGTTTCCAAAGCTATACCCTTCCAAAGGTATGGTCTTGTCAGAAGACCTTCTCTTTGAAAAGGGGCCGCATTTCCACGAACGCTATCGTGAATTCTTTTGTTGGTGTCTGCGAGGTTCCCTTCCTGCCCTTGCAGAGCATATTCGTGAGCTTGCGCCACGGTATGAAAGGCTTACAGTGGATGTTGACCCCACTCGGGTCTCTCCTCAGTTTGGTTTTGATGCGATGGCCCCATCGATCTGGCCCCAGTCTATTATCAGAGGGTGCTACAAGCGTTTGCTGACAAAGGAGTGCAAGACGGTCCTCATGAGCAATCTTCCCTTTGAGCAGCCTGCGGGAACTCGCAAGGGTGGTTGTTCCCAGAACTGGCTCGCATACTGGGTTGCCCAGCAAACGAGGATTGAGACGGAGGCGGCGGCGCAGCCAGGAAAGGCCCCCTTGATCAAGAGAAACTCTTTTCCGTTTCGCCCCAATTGTAGTTTGAGCGAGTCTGAGTATGGTTGCTACTCGCTGTGGGACCGCGAGAACCATTTGTGCCCCGATTTCATTCTGAAGGAGCAAGTCGACGCAATCAAGAAGGGCGACACGCATGTCGTCAGATATAGTAAGGCGTTTGCCGAGGTAAGCAATTCCTTCGTGTGCTTTAAGCCTTTTGATTTCCTTGCGCTGATGCTTTTCGTTCTGTACTGTTTCAGTGTCATGTGCGGAGGTTCGCAGCTGGTGATCGCTCCAAATCGCTGGTGAATACCATTGTTGCCACCAGAAGGAAAGGGGAGTCGTTCCGGCTAGCATGGAGGATGGATGCCGAGGTCGAAACAAGGGTTCGCGCAGTCATGAATACTTTTGCTGACTCGCTGATAGATAACCCTCCGGCTCCGTCTCCTCCTAGAGATGACCCGTCCCCTCCAGCGACTGCGGCGCCGAGAGTGAAGAGACCTAGGCAAAAGGGAATTACGATTTCTTCCCCTAGGAGTGCTCCAGCTTCTCCCCCAGTGAGGTCCCTTTCCATCAAGGACAAAGGCAAGGGTCGTATGCCCAGCAAAGTGCGAAAAGATCTTGCATTTGAGACTTTCGTTCCATTCAACCAAGAGGAGGAAGAGAGACAGGAGCCCCAGGCAAGTGATGAAGAAGAAGAAGCAACAGTTGTGATGTGCGAGGAAGAATCAGGAGGTACTTCCGTCGCATCTCCTTGCCTTTTATCCTGACTTCTTTGCAGTTCTTTTCTTTGAACCAATTATGTATTCGCAGATGATGATGATGAAGCCGTTGGTGGCCTTGTGGCCAAGAGGCAAAAGAGAGATGCCCATTCTGGCATTTCAGATGATCCTATAAGCGAGGATGTTCTTGCTGAATCCAGAAAGACAGCCGCGGAGGCTGCTGAAAGAAGAAGGCAGCGAGAGGAAGAGGAGCTCGAGCGTGTGAAACAGCGGAGCCTCGAAGAGCAGCATGTTGACGACTTAGTACGTCCAGTTGGCGAGGAAGACGAGCTTCCCGAGGAAGTGGCTCCTCATGTGGAGGAGGAAGATGAGGTTCCCGGAGAGGATGCAGCAGAGCTGGAGAAAGTCCAAGCGGACTTCGAAGAGATCGCCGGTGGCAATAAAGGTGAGATCTTCAATCTCGCAGTTACTTATAGAGATGTAATTGTGGGTGCGTTAAAGCACGGTGTGTCAAAGCCTGACATTCGCCGTTGGTTGGTAAGCAAATGCGGAGAACCCTCAGGTAATTATTTTGAGTGATATGCGCATACTAGGCTGTAGCCACTTGAGGCAAAATCATGACTGGTTTACTCGCATCCCAGGTCACGCTTCTCTTAAAGATATGCTTAGTGAGGATACACTGATAGGGCACGGTTCCACGTCCCTAGTGTACGATGAGGATACCTCAATCCCACCTTCGCGTGGAGGTGCTTATTCTTAGCTTTAGTAAAGATAGCGAAATAAATTATAACACAAGTTACCTCACATTATCGCATTTGGTATCGCAGGTCATGCTGAGGAACCTGAGCTGGAGCAGAGAAGTCAGCCTTCTGCATCCCATGTTCCAATTTCGAGCTCCCATACCGAGAAGCTCGTCGCAGCCGCTGGACACGCAAGTGAGCATCTCGAGGATGTCATCGAACTCTCCGATGATGTCGAAGCTGATGCTGCGCCGATGGACGAAGGTGTCCGTACCGGTGGTGAGGAAGAAAGGACAAGTGATGCTAATGTTTTCGCATCTGGGGGTGTCCTCCGCCCAGCGACTTCGGCTGTCCCTTCGCCTCCGGCGATGACTGAGCCAGAAGCACCTATTCCTGCGTGGAGCATTTGGGGCTCGCAGGTTGGGAATGTAGTCGCAGCTGGTGCGGCCTACACTCTTCCTCCTGACTATGAGAGGTTGGAGTTCGCAGCTGATAGGAGAGCCATGGAGCGAGGGCAGTCTTCGAACAACCCAGTGGCCCGCATCCCTTCTCTTCATGAAATTCTGGAAGGCACTGGTAAGTAAAGATTTACCGTTCGCACGTCGCATTATTTGCTTGCGAGTTCTGACATTATAACCATTTTTGATGTCTCAGGTTTAAAGCAAACCGATG
Organism: Linanthus parryae; assembly: GCA_023055425.1. Classification (NCBI taxonomy): domain Eukaryota; kingdom Viridiplantae; phylum Streptophyta; class Magnoliopsida; order Ericales; family Polemoniaceae; genus Linanthus; species Linanthus parryae. The sequence continues at coordinate 116,438,635 of JALGPY010000004.1, read as the reverse complement.
TAGACTGGGTGGTTCGAATGCGTCTCAGATACCCTCGATCGTTTGTGAGATCTCTGGAGATCGGACCTTTTGACAGGAGGCTATTCCTTACTGAAGCCATCTGGATACTGGAGCAGCTGTCTGCGGCTACACCTGCGACCATTTCGGCCCAGAGTGCTGAATTGCTGTGTGGCATGTGCCAAAATCTCCTGTTCAAAGTCCAAGGCAGACTTGGTTTCAAATTCCTCAAGGACAGAGTTACACTGATTCGCGCAGCTGTAACTTTGAATCTCGGTCACCAGAATCTCGCAGCTGAGATGCAGAAGGTGGAGCAGCAAAAGCAAAAGGTTGATGAAGCTTTGAAGCTGTATCACGAAATGAATGCCAAGTGCGAGCAACTGAAGCAAGAAGTGAAACAAGTGGAGAAGCTGAGCGAGCAGTTCGAGCCCCAAGACTCCTTAATCAAGAATTTGTTTTGACTTTTCGAATTTTGAAAAGAAAACAGGGAAATGGCTGAGACATTAATGTAATGTTTTGAAACATTAATGTAATGTTGCTAGGGTTTCTCCCCCTTTTTTTTTAACAACAAACAATGAGTTTGCCCGTTTTGCCCTTTTTGGGATTTGATTGGACATTTCTGTGCATATCCAATTATGACATCAGCAATTGATTTTCTGCTTGATTTTCGCGCTAATTTCTAGGCAGATAAGCACGCTTCCGTTGGGAAGTCCATCCGAATCATGACTATCCGTCATTTATTAGGATACGCAACTGAATCGTCGTAGCCTTTAGTAGGGTAATTGATTGTTACCGCTTTTCAAGGCGTAAGTGATTGAACTTACCCTCTTTTTGAATTTTGCTGACTCACCTTAGGCAACCGAAGAGTCTCCACAGGGCCTATATAAACCCTGTCTTTGCCATTTGGGTTCTTCATCCCAAACATGTGCTTTGCCGTGAGTCCTTACGACTGCTGGCTTCAACGCTTGTTTTTCGTTGATTCATGGCAACTTCAAGTTTTGAATCCTGAGTTTGCGCTTTGTGCTATAGAAATAGTTTCCAAGATCCACTTTATGAGGCTTATTGCTGTTTATAACCATCATAAAGAGGATGCAGATAATACCTCATGTGTGTTCGAAGAAATTTCTTCGTGTATTATGTGTGCAGGTCATGTTTCCGGCCGCCTCGTGGCGAGGTGCAGCGCCGAAGTGACCGTGCTACCGTCTCGTAATGAATGGCGGAATTCTTCTTCAGCATCTCCGGGGAAGAATCCGTTGCCCTCACATTTGTGAGGTCGGGGTGCTCGTCAATGCCCTTGTCCAACATGACAAGGAGTCCATCACCAGAGGAATGACTGCTTCGCCTGTTTTGCAGAGTAGCATCTGTCGGCACAGGAAGCTCCTCCGGCGCCTATCTTGATCAGACAGAGGCTTTTGTCATTCCTTGGGGTCTTGGGCATATCGCATCTCCGACCTTGCTGCTAGGGATGTAGCGAATGACGAGTTGATCTCTTCGCGGCAGCATCCCTTTTGCTATAGATCTTTGGCCGCAGATCTGCGTGCTGCACTGCCGGTGTTAAGACCGGTGGATTCTCTCTTTTCTTAGCCGAGAGTTCCCTAGTGCATCTCTGGCTTACCAGCCATTTTTCGAATGTATTGTAAGCCATGTTGGCTGCGTAGTTAGATTCGAGCTTTTCGCTTGTAAGCTGTTATCTAGATAGATAAATTGTAAGTCATTTGACTCATAATGATATATAGCTTTTGTATTATCTGCTTTCTTTGCAACAAAATACAATTTCGCATGCGCTTCAGCTTGCTTTGCCTCGCATAATGCCATGTAATGATTTCACATATGCGATGTCAATTCGCGGATGTTTCGCTAGATCATTCGAGATCGTAATTTCGCAGCTGTGCCATCTTGACGGATGGGCTTGTAGTTGGTCGTTGTAAATCATATGAGATCATGTTCACAACTTTACTATCGTAACGGATAGTTTTTAACAGATCAATTAAGATCGTTGAGTGGTGCGAATTGCTATCATAGAAGATAGGCTTTATTAGAGAATTTCTTGAGATAGTTTTCTCGCATAAATTGCTATCGCAGCAGATAGACCTTTAGAAGATCTAGCAAGATGGTTCTGCAGTTACGTTGCCATCGTAACAGACGGGCTTGGGTGATCAACTAAAATCACTTTGCGTATAAATTGCTATCGTAACAGATAGGCTTAGGAAGACCATATAAGATCGCACTTGCATAAACCGCTATGGTGAGAGATAGGATTTTGATGATCGATTGAGATCGTTTTTATATTTTGCTGCTATCGTAAGAGATAGGCTTTGGATGATCACTTAAGATCGCATTTGCATTGGCTGCCATCGTAAGGGATGGGCTTTAGATGATCAATTAAGATCGTATTTGTGTTGACTGCCATCGTGAGAGATAGGCTTTGATGATCACTTAAGATCGCATTTGCGTTTGCTGCCATCGTAAGGGATGGGCTTTAGATGATCAATTAAGATCGTATTTGTGTTGACTGCTATCGTGAGAGATAGGCTTTGATGATCACTTAAGATCGCATTTGCGTTTGGCTGCTATCGTAAGAGATAGGCTTTAGATGATCGATTGAGATCGCGTTTGCTATCGTAAGAGATAGGCTTTGATGATCAATTAAGATCGCGTTTGTATTTGCTGCTATCGTAAGAGATAGGCTTTGATGATCAATTAAGATCGCGTTTGTATTTGCTGCTATCGTAAGAGATAGGCTTTGATGATCAATTAAGATCGCGTTTGTATTTGCTGCTATCGTAAGAGATAGGCTTTGATGATCAATCAAGATCGCGTTTGTATTTGCTGCTATCGTGAGAGATAGGCTTTGATGATCAATTAAGATCGCGTTTGTATTTGCTGCTATCGTGAGAGATAGGCTTTGATGATCAATTAAGATCGCGTCTGTATTTGCTGCTATCGTGAGAGATAGGCTTTGATGATCAATTAAGATCGCGTTTGTATTTGCTGCTATCGTGAGAGATAGGCTTTGATGATCAATTAAGATCGCGTTGTATAAATTGCTATTGCAGCGAATAAATCATTGTTAACAGTAATAACAAATTAAATAGAGCAATATAAACGGCTAGAAATATGAACTTCTCATTTGGGAGAATTCTTTTATTATAACACTCTCATATGGGAGAGATAGGATTACAATCCTCTCATATGGGAGAGGAGATTGCGTCAATCATAGCCACATGAGACACTAAGCAACGTTATCATAAAACGTATGAAATAAGAGAAGTCAAGGATAGTACTTCTTGATCCAGCGCATGTTGACTGAGCTTGGAGTTGAGGCTGTGCCGTGCAACCTTCGTATGCTGCAGTAGCCACTATCGAAGACTTCTGTGACTTCGAAGGGTCCTTCCCAATTAGCTGCGAACTTTGGGTGAGTTGCTTCTCGCATGGAGTGGTCAGATGCGCGCAAGACCAGGTCGCCAACTGCGAAATCCCGTCGCTGGACTGTCTTGTTATAGGCGCGAGCGATTCTTTCTTGGTACCGCTTGTTAGTCCTTTTGGCTTGTTCTCGCTTTTCTTCCAGCAAGACTAAATCATGATCGCGTTGGTTTTCATAGAGTGCATGGAAGGCCAGCCTTGCCGAATTAACTCTGACCTCCGCAGGTACTACAGCTTCGGCCCCATAACATAGTAGAAATGGCGAGGCCCCTGTGGGTGTCCTTGGAGAAGTTCTGTAGGCCCACAGAGCTATGCTAAGAGAGTCGGCCCACTTCTTGTGGTCATCTGCGACCATCTTGCTCAGAATTCTCAACAGCGTTTTGTTAGTCGCCTCGGCTTGTCCGTTTCCCTTTGGATAATAGGGGGTGGAGCATATCTGCCTGATATTGTACTCCGCGAGTTTCGTAGCTACCTGGCGATTAACAAAAGGAGTACCGTTATCTGAAAGAATGGTATTTGGGATTCCGAACCTGCATACGATGTTTTCCTGAATGAAGTTAACCACAGCCAGCGCGTTTGCCGTCTTTAGTGGTATTGCTTCCACCCATTTGGTGAACAGCTCGGTTGCGGTGAGAATGAAATGGTTCCCATGTGACGTTGGTCGGATGGGGCCGATGAAGTCCAAAGCCCATGTGTGAAATGGCCATGGCGTCCCTAATGCATGTAGATCCACGGCGGGAGCGTGCACTAGGTTCCCTTTGAATTGGCATTCTTGGCAGCGTCGCACCTTGGTGCGGCAATCGACTTCCATCGTGGGCCAGAAGTATCCGATTGAGAGGAGTTGTCTGCATAATTTCGCACCTCCCTGGTGTTCCACCTGATGAGAAAGGTCCATTACTTCTTGTGCTTCCCTGCCGTCTAGGCATCGCAGCAAGTTGCCCTCGTGACCTCTTCGCCAAAGCAGGTTTTCCTGAACCACATATCGAGACGCTTTCCTCTTCAATTTGTCGGCTTCTTTTCTCGATTCGGGTACGGTGCCCTGGGTGAGGAATTCAAACAATGGCTTCCTCCAATCTGTGTCGTCATCGGTTAGAGCGATGAGTAGAGAATCTTTGATTAGTGCGCAACTTTCGCACTTCCCTTGTATCAGGGCTGCAGCTGTTGACATGCTTGGCCAATGAATGCCATATCTCTGAGCTTTCCTGTAGATTGACACCTCGCTTTCTCCGTAAGCGTGTTGGTGAATCTTTTCTAACAGCTGTTGTCCCTCTTGCTCGGAGACACATCGCATGAGTATTCCTCCAGGACCCTTGTAGTAAAGGGTGTTGTCGTGGATGCAGTATCCTTTCGTGAGTGCCCAGCTTTCGCTGCTGGTGCCTTTCGCAATAGCTTGCAGGATTGCTTTTCGCCAGTCTGCGTCATCCATGTGTTCGTCGTCGCACACATCTTCTGTTAATGCCGACGATGTTCGCACTTCGATGGAAATCCTTGCGGGGCATTTGTCTATGCTGACCTTAGATCCCAGAGTTGCTAAGGCGTCTGCATGCCTGTTGTCCGCTCGGGGCTTGTGCTCGTATTTCACGTCGCAGAATTGCTGCATCAGCTTTTGCACTAGGGTGCGGTATGACAGGAGGTTGATCTCCTTTAAACCATATTCGCCCGAGGCTTGCTTAACAATCAGTTTGGAATCTCCCATGACTGTTAAGTTGCTCACTTCCAAAGCTTTCGCCGCACGGAGCCCCGCGATAAGAGTCTCGTATTCCGCCTCGTTGTTCGTGACTGCGAAGTTGAGTTTTGCGGACATCTGTATGACTTCCCCGTCTGGCTTTGTCAAGACTATCCCGATGCCTCCGCCTTTTCTGGTCGACGAACCGTCGAAGTGGAGGGTCCAATAGGGCACGTCGATCGCGTAGATTTCTGGGCCTTCGAGCTCTTCCTCGATCACGGGTTCGTGGCTGTTGTCGGGAAACTGTGCCAACAGATCTGCTACCGCCTGCGACTTGATTGCTCTCGGTTTTACGCATGTGATATCGTATTGAGAGATGGTCATGTACCATTTCGCCAATCTCCCGCCCGGAGTAGTGTGAGTTAGCAGGTATCTTATGGGGTCGCTTTTGGTGACCACCACTACTTTGTGCGATGCAAAATAGTGTCTCAACTTCTCTATCACGAAGAATAAAGCAAGGCAATGACGTTCGATGTCTGTGTACCTTGATTCAGCGGGCTGCACAATGCGGGAGATGTAATAGATGGGCCTCTCTTGGCCCTCATACACCTGAGCCAAGAGTGCTCCTATAGATTTCCTTGTCGATGTAAGGTATAGCAGAAGCGGTGATCCCAGTTGAGGCGCGATCATTTTCTTTGGGGATGTGAGTAGCTCCTTTAGTTTTTCGAATGCGGCTTCGTGATCAGGAGCCCAGTTGTACGCGGCGTCCTTCTTGAGAAGAGTGCTGAAACAGCATGTGATTTCGGCGATTGCTGGGATGAATCTCCGCAGATATGACAATTTTCCCAAGAATATTTTCAAGGTACTTTGGTTGTGAGGTGGCGTCATGCTGGTGATGGCTGACACTTTCGCAGGGTCAGGCTCGATCCCTTGGCGATGGACCACGCATCCCAAAAACTTCCCCGAGGTCACGCCGAATGCGCATTTCATGGGGTTCATTTTCAGTTGAAAGCTCCTGCATCTGTTGAACACCTTTCGCAGGTCTGCAAGGTGATCTGCTTCATGCTTGGATTTGACTACCAGGTCATCCACATAGAATTCCACTTCTTTGTGCATCATGTCGTGGAATAGAGCCATCATGGCCCGCTGATAGGTTGCGCCTGCGTTCTTAAGACCGAATGGCATTACCGTGTAGTTGAATACCCCCACGGGAGTGATGAATGCAGTTTTCCTTGCATCTTCGGGATCCATCTTGATTTGATTGTACCCGCTGAAGCCGTCCATGAAACTGAACATGCGATGGCCTGCCGTTGAATCAATGAGCAAATCGATGTTAGGCAGTGGGAAATCGTCCTTAGGGCAGAAGCGATTGAGATCTCGGAAGTCCACGCAGATGCGGAGCTGTCCGTTCTTCTTCACCACCGGCACGATGTTGGCCAACCATGTGGGATGGTGATTTGGCTCTATGAACTTGGCGTCTAGGAGTTTGACAATCTCCTGCTTGATCTTCACGTTGAGCTCTGGCCTGAAGCTTCTGATGCTTTGCTTGACCGGTTTAGACCGTGGGATGATGTCTAAACGGTGCATGGTGATGCTCGTGTCCAGACCCGGCATCTCATCATATTCCCATGCGAACACGTCCTTGTATTCAGTTAGGAGCTGCAGCAGTCCTTGTTCCTCTTCGCTTGTGAGGTCCGCACTCAGGAAGACTGGCCTTTTCTTTTCCTCGTTCGGGCTGAGGAACACTTCCTTTAGCTCTTGCTTTTGTGGTCTTGGCCTGTCTTCCATGCATTCGGGCGCTTCTTTGAGTTTCTCGTCTGGAGTGCCCTGTGTTGGCTCTTCCGTCAGCGCAACTTGCTCGATTTGATTGATTTGCCCAGGGACACCCCCATGCCCGTGTGAGGACGTCCCCGCGCACCTTCATATGCGATAGCATTTCTTCCCGTTGGCGTAGAAGCTCTCTATCTCCTTACCCTCGGGGTCATGCTTTGCAATCCTCTTCAGAGTGTACACATTCTTCCGATGATATGCGATGCGCGGCGCCTCTTCGTGTGTAGGCGGCTTTTCCTTGGCATCTCCCCTTGTCACCATCACGCCCGCAGGTGACTGGTCCTTGATGTCCTCCCAGAGAGGTAAAGGAGTAGGGTTGAATGGTCCGGGTGTTTGCTCGTCCGCCATCTCGGTGAACCACACCGCCTCGCTGAGATGTGCTTCGTCCAAGTTGAACGGGTTAGTTGAGGCCGGTATCTCGACAATCCTGTCGTTCCAGATAGCTTTCATCACCTGGTGAGCCGTCGAAGGGATTGCGTCAAAGCGATGAATCCAGGCCCGACCTATGATCATGTGATATGTGGTGTTCGCGTCTATGACATAGAACTTCGCCGAGCACTTGATTTTACCAATTTGAACGCCTAGGCGGATCCATCCGATCGTCATTCTAGAATCGCTTCCGAATCCCACCAGCGGGGATGGACGCTTGACTACCTTGTGCTCGGGGATCCCTGCTAGCTTCAGTGTGTGGAGTGGAACAACATTGACCGCTGCTCCTCCATCGACGAATGCTCGCTTGAATTCGACGCCGTTGATGATGGCGGTCACATACAGGGGCCTCTGGTGGCTCGCATCTGTCTTCTTGTCGCTGGCAGAAAAGGTCATAATCTTTTCTGTGGAACGGGACGCCCTGATGACTTTCCCGTTGGAGACCACGAGGTCCTCCTCGTAGTCCTCTGCTACCCTTAAGATTGCTTTTGTCATATCCGTTCGGCATTTTTCGGAGAAGTTCATCTCGTTGAAGAATTTGTCGAAGCCATGCGACCCTTTCATGCGGTCGGCACGCTCATCTTCCGTGTCCATGCTGTAGTCTTCATCTTCATGGACTTCAGCAATGATGGGCAGATCGTCCTCTGCGACTTCTTCCAAGTCCACTATCGAGATCATGGCGACCTCTTTGCCCTTTGAGCCCGAATCTGTATGGGCAGGCAGCGGGTTGTTGCGCACATCCTTCCGGTGGTCGCTGACGATGAGTTCACCGTTCTTCATCTTCTGATCGAACGCGAATCTGAGCTTCTTGCACTCGGCTGTGGGGTGCATGACCTTGCCGTGGTATTCGCACCACTTAGGGTCCCTCGTCATCTCCTTGGAGGGTGCTTTCTCGAGCGGTGGCAGGACGCCGTCCTTGCGCCACTGTCTGCAGAGATCGCTCGCTTCCTCCACCGAGCATGGCAGAGGCGGTGCGTCGAAGTTTGTAACTTTTGCTTGCTTCTGGGGCGAAACTGTATTGACCTCAGCTTCGCGTCCCCGCTTGTAGCCAAATCTGCCGATCTTGTAGGTGGTGCCGCTCGCAGGTCGTTCTGGAGCGCTCTTCTTTCTCTGTCTCTCGACAATGGGCTCAATGTTCATCGTGCATTCGATGAGCTTTGAAAACGTAGGTGTTTGCAAATTGATCAGCATGCTTTTGTATTCATCTCGCATGCACTGCAGGCATATCTCTACGAGCCGGCTTTCGAGCATTGGATCCTTGCACTCCAAGGATTTCGCTCTGAATTTCTTGATGAAAGTGATTCCATCTTCCTCGCGTTTCTGATACATCCGCGAGAGATGGATCATCGTCACCTTTTCTTCCTTCTGGAAGAACTTGGTATAGAACTTCTGGACCATGTCGTCCCAAGTTTTCACAGATCCGGCCTCCAATGTTCGGTACCATTTGTATGCTACATTCCCAAGAGTTTTTGGGAATTCTCGCATCAGCAGCTTGGGATCGGCTCCGTATGGACCCATGACATCGATGAAACGCATGACATGCTCATGAGCGTTTCCATTGACGTCCTCGAACTTATCCCATTTGGGAGCCTTGTACCCCGCCGGGTTAGGCATGAGATAGATCTCTCGTGGAATGGGTGGATCGTTGTCTAGCTTCGGGATGATGGTATCCGCGAACGACTGATGAGCCAGGATGGAGTCCACGCGCTTCTGCAAAGACGTCATGCATTCTGGAATGCTTCCCTCGGTAGTTGGCGGAGGGGTTGCCGTAGGCGGTGGCGACACATATGCCGCCGGAGGATTGGGAGTGTATTGACTACCCGCGTTTCCCCAGATTGTCGCGGGTGGAGGCAGAGTGTACTGCAGAGCTGGGTTGGACGCCAAAGCCGGGGGCTGAGAGGCGTGAGCAGCAGGGGGCAGCATTTGTGCCGTTGACCCTTGGACCGAAGGCAGCTGCGTTGCTGACGGTGGATTTTGCAGATGAGGGTTGGGAGGCGTGACTGACACTCCCAATCCTGGAGCGGTAGGGGTTCCTCCTCCCTGAGGGATAGCGGTGGCCGGTGGGGGATTTGGCGCAAGGGTGCCCAGAACGGCCAAGATCCGTTCTAACTGCGCAGACTGAGACTTGAGAGCTTTTGCCTGACTTTGGACAGTGGCGTCCAAAGACTCTAAAGTTGGCGCCTCGCCGGGAGTCGTCGGAGTACGGCGGGCCTCGTCTCCCGAGGGAGTTTCGGTGGAAGGCGATCGGTTGCTGACATCGTCCTCCTGAGACATGGTTGCTTTTGCTGGTAAGTTCACGTCGGGTTCACCAAAATGTGCACAAGAGATTCCGGCAGGGAGACCTCCGTGTACACCGTGCGTAGTGGATCAGGGATCGCACAGGAAGAATAGGGGTGTGTGTAGGGAGAGAGTAAGTCAGTAGCAATGTCTGAGAGAGAGACAGAGGTTTGGCAGAGCTTCCGCGTATGGCAGTGTGTCCTCCTTTGTATGGAAAGGTTAACGTCCTATATATAGCAGAGAACGTGACCGTTGTGGTGTGGTTAATGCGCCCATTGATGGCGGCTTAATTAGCTTAACCATAACGGCACGTTCGTCCGAGTATATAGGGACCGTTACAGCACGTTGTGCGCGAATACCGGAACCGTTACGAGGTTGACCGGGTTTGACCGGATTGACCGGGTTTATGGAGCTCGTGCCATAAATCTCTCAAAACAGTTACTAAAGGTCGCGCGCGGGCTTGGCTCGCACGCGACAGGGCTTACTCTAGCCTCCAAACCACAAAGTCCCTACAAGTCCCGTGCAGTGGTATGCGAGGGCTCTGTCTCGCAGCTCCCACATGGATCAGCTCGGCTGGTGATCCTGTGTGTGTGGAGCACAATATGGTGTGCTGGATGGTTGCCACGTGGCTTAGATCTGTCATGTCAGAAAGCAGTATCTACATTGGGTCATGATGCAGAACGATGCAAGTTCGTATCTAGAGAAGCATCAAGAGCGGCAGAGTATGGGAGATTCGTGAGGGCTAGTCCAAAATCGAAACCTCAGAGTATTTTGGGGTTGAGATCTTTGTTTGAAGACGAAGAAAATTGGGTCAAGCGATGGGCGGCGCCGATCAACAGGGTGGAGGAGGATAGCAATGAAAACCACCACTCAGATTCCGACGAGGTGAACCGTTTGAGTGAGAACCAAACTCACCGAGTCGAAAATGAGGTGAGTCCTGATGAACTAAACTCGAATATTGGGACGACAGCTGGGGGCAGTACGATCGCCAATGATTTAGGGACAACTGGCACTATAGTATCGGTACGATACAAAAACCAACCATTGACGAGGGGAGTAGAGAGCACGCGCCAAAATTATGACGACATTTTCGGAGAAGGACAAAAATCTGGGGATATGGGAAAAGGACAAATTCATGAAGAATATGCGGCGCCAAAGGTGAATCACAGTACCTGTCCTAAACCTGATATGGATAAGGTGGGATCTGAAATTGGGCCGCGCAAGCCTACACAGTTGAGGAGCCCAATAGCCCAACAGAACCCACAATGGATGGACTGGATCCAATTTGGTATATGAGAAGCCCATCTCGCAATAAGGGTAAGCAAATTGACAGTTCTTTCCATAATATGGATTTCTTTAATAAAGGCACTTCAAAAGCACTTATAGTTAGCCATATGGAGCCCAACCCGGATGATGAAATACCCGAAAACCCGTTTCTGGATATCGGGTTGGCAAAGGTTTTCGACCGATTTGTTAATCTGAAGAGGAAAGCTGAAGATATCGAAGCACCCGATTCAAAACGGAGTAGAAGAGATTTGAAGATCACAACCTGGGAGGATCCAACGCTTTTCAACTCGCCTTTGGTGGAGCGCACAAAAAAGGAATTGATTAGCAAAGCATGGTATGGGAGGAAGGTTAAACAAGCTAGGGTGCAGAAAGGAAAAACTACGAGTGGTAGCAAACTGAGAATCTTCAGTGGTTCAGATGGCGACCAAATTCAAGTTGGGTTAGTGGAGCATCAAAGAGAAATATCAGAAAAGCAAGAGGTATTTTCAGATGTACCTATTTCGCAATATTATATCTATTCACAGTTTATGAAAGAATTTGAAGCTCATGTAGCAGAATCAGATGACACAGTTGAACAGGCGGTGGTGGCTGGCCTTGAACAGCCACAAGAACCTTGTTGATGCTATCCTGGAACTGTCAGGGTTTGGGGCGTAACCTGACAGTCCAGAGATTACGAGGTCTCATTAGAGACCATCGTCCTGGGGTGGTTTTCCTTTCTGAAACCAAGAATAAGTCTGCTATGGTGGACAATTTGAGACGGTCAATGCATTTTCATGATGCATATTATGTGGAACCAAATGGAATAGGGGGTGGGTTAGCACTTTGGTGGAATGAGGAGGTTGATATTCAGGTCCAATGGAGCTCAAAAAACTTGTTACAGCTACAAGTGGTTAATGAGAATCACCAGGTTGAAATCTGGTTTCTTGTCTATGCTCCTCCGAAGGCAGCTGATAGATATAAATTTTGGAAGGAACTTAGTGAAGTAGCAAAATATTTACAGAATCCGTGGGTGATTATAGGGGATTGCAATGATCTACTAGAAGTTCAAGACAAAAGTGGTGGTGCTACTATTCAAAGATGGAGGATTAATAGATTCAGAGCCTTTGTGTCCCAATGTGGCTTACTGGAGCTTGAAGCCAGAGGACTTAACTACAGTTGGACTAATAGAAGAGAAAATGGCAATGTCAGAGAAGTGCTTGACAGGGTCTTTTATAGTCCAGATTGGGGGGTGGCAAATGACAATGCGAGATTGGAAAGGGAAGCCATTATCGGTTCGGATCATTCCCCACTTATCCTTAATACCATTTGGAAGAAAAGATCTTTTCAAAGCAAGTTTGTTTTCAATGAAAATTGGCTACAGTTTGAGGGGTGTAGGGAAACTGTGAACACTGCTTGGAATTCAGTCACAAGAGGACAAGACTTGTCTCTCTTATTGGGCAAGCTTAAAGTGTGTAGAGCTGATTTGAAGAAATGGAGTATGAGAGAAGTTCAAAATAATGCAGTGGCAATTAAGAACTTGGAGAAAAAACTATTATGGGTACAAAGTCAGAAGCTCTCAGTTGCAAATCATAATGAGCAAATTATGTTACAAAATCAGTTAAGTCAGTTGTGGACTTTGGAAGAGAAATATTGGAGGCAGAAGTCTAGGAGGCTGTATTTACAACAGGGTGACAAAAATTCAAAGTTTTTCCATCTCTCCACCATTCAGAGAAGGAATACAAACAGAATTTCAAAGCTCAAAGACAAGGAGGGAGAGTGGGTAGAAGGAGAAAGAGATCTTGCTTGCTGACAGCGTAAACCTATCTGCTTTTTCGCAAGTGTACGATCAAGTAGTATAGAGTATGTAATTGTGACTCTGGTTGTCGAACCCACGAGAACAGTTTAAGTTGCTGCTAATCAGAATCAGAATAAGACACAGAGTTTGTAAAAAAGGAGGAAGGTTTGGGATTTGACTATACTAAATTATAATAAATAAAAACAGTAAAAACTTATTTTATTTTTCTGTTGAATATTCTGCCGAAATTGTTGTAGTTGTAAAAGTCGATAATTCTAAAAATCTAGATTCCAGGATCCCCTAGGGTTACTCTCCAGCTTCCATAGTTTATTTGATGTCAGAAACACACAGTGGTTTTGTTTATGCCAGCATACCAATAGTACAATCTCCTCTCGGTCTCATGCACCTATCACTCGACTGCAGATTTTCGGGTCCTCTCGGTCCACCTAAATCTGCAGGTTCGTTCTAAGTCTGCTAGGGTTACAGGTTCTCCTCTCGGTCTCCCCCTAAACGTCTAACAGTTGGTCTAATGCTTCTGGGCTAGTCCCCTGATTCTCTTCACCTCTCGGTCCATCAAGGCAGAGTACTAAATCCTGTCTTTTCTTCCTAACATTCGCTGGTCACTCTCGCGCACCAGATCCTGTCTGTAACACTCCTGGGTGATCAGGCCATTCATGTATGTGAATAAAATCAAAGACAGAATAATAAACAAACCATCATGTATTAAGACTTAGCTAGCCATGCATCTGAAAATCAAAACATCCAAGTCTGCTGAATTCATAAACCCTAGGTTCACCGAGAACCTAGGCAAAAGGTCTAGCTAGCTTGCATTATTTAAAGACAATGTTTCATAAAAGAGAAAAGATCAAACTAGTTATTTCTGAAGATACTGGAAAACTGCTCCAATCCTGCTCTGCTCCAACTCCTGGCTGCTGTGAAACTGGCTGCTGATGATGATGATAGCTGTGGTATGCCTTCGTAACCCTAAAACAGTGCTGGGACACCTCCTTTTATATTGCCACAGTCTCCAAAACTGATGCACGAAATTCCTGTTTTACCCTTGAAAAGACCCGTCCTGGAAGATTCTGGAACCCGTCTGTGCGTTCGAACGCACACTTCCTGCGTTCAAACGCAGTGCGTATGAACGCACACCCTTCTGCGTTTGAACGCAGGACTTAGCCGTTTTCCTCTTCTGGCTCCTGAACCCATGCGTTTGAACGCAGCTTGCCTGCGTTTGAACGCACCCCTTGGCCGTTTCTTCTCTTGAGTGTTGAGCCCTGCGTATGAACGCACAACGCCTGCGTTTAAACGCAGGACTTAGCTTTTCTGCACTTGATCTCTGACTCCTGCGTTTGAACGCAGCCTGCCTCTGCGTTTGAACGCAGGCCTTAGCCAAATTCTGCCATTTTTCCTGCTGCTCCTGTCTTGTGCGTTTGAACGCAGCTCCTGCGTTTGAACGCACAACTTAGTCATTTTTTCCTCTTTTTCTGCTCAGCTTTCCTGACACGCTGCCTCCTATCCGAGTCAATCTCATGCATTTTTCGGCACCTGTTACCTGCACATCATAACACGCACCCGCGATCATATCCAACAAACAAAAGTATGCATAAAATTACTCAAATTTTGCAATCATGATCTAAAAATCTCTGCCTCGTATCAGGTGGAAAATAAGCTGAAAATGGCCAAACTCAACTCTCACAGGGTTAAAACCAATGGTAAAAAGATGTCCCAGACTAATACATTTTCAAGCTGTCAAAATACCCCCACACTTATCTCTGCTCGTCCCGAGCAGACCCTTGCATACTGCCTTGCAGACCCATTTTTGCATACTTTAATTGCATACTTCCCCTCTTCCACAGATTCAAGACACAGACCAAAACACTCAATAGACAACTGACTCAGATACAGAATACACAAACTGACTCAAGACACAACTAATTTTTTTTTTTTATATATATATATATTTTCTGAAATTGGGCAACCTCTCTATCATAAACTGAAATCATCAAATCCTCACAAGTTTATTTCGAAATTCCACAACACGCAGCAAGAAATGATATAAACTGATCCTATGCACAAACTCACTAAGGTATCCCCAAACATCCACCAAACCAACCAAGATAAGGCACGTCTTTTGACTTTGAGGGTCCAGGCATCTATAGGCAACAGATAATCTTTCTTCGCCAAGTCATCTGAGGTTTTCAGACCCTCTTAGCCGTTATTGCTTTTGATTTGCAAATTGTCCCATTGCTGGGAGACACAACTCCTGTGTAATACGGCTTGACTTTAATTTCCCTCTTAAGCTCTAAATTGGATTGAATCCAAATTTTCCATGTGAATGGAAGCACATTATGTTGTTTCTCCGTTAAGCACAAAATATTATTTATTTATTATTATTATATTTTTTTTTCATAATCCCCTCTGTTTTTTACAACTGTGCAGTAGAGCGTTAAGAGTGTGGGCTTTTTAGGATTTTCTCTTGGAACCACCTTAAGGGATGGTGGTGTACATTCTACAACTTCACTTAGGCTACAGATTTGTACCACATAAAACCGACTCAACACGAAGGTCCACCCCAGATTCCAAGAGTCCACCAGTTTCCACGGGAAACAGAATATTCAATTATCTAAAGACCAAATCTGCCTAGCACACTATAGAAGTCAAAAGTATGCCTGTATCTACTTTCCACATTCCTGAATACCCGGGATAGCCTGTCGTGAAAATTGCGCACAAAATACTAAAATTGAAGTATCCCTGCTACGGTGCTTCCTACTCTAATAAGCTCTTTCATTGGATCCTCTTCAGTTTCTAGGTCCTAAGTTGCCCTTTCTCAAAAAAATATTTATTAATTTTCCCTATTTATTTATTTATTTTTTTTTTTATCATGCAAGGTCAGAAAGTTTGGTGGGTAGACTCAAAATAAAAAAAACGTGCTGACTCAAAAATTGAGAATAAAATAAAAAATAAAATTGACAAAAATATGCTGACATGGCTATGCAGGAGGACACGATTCCCCACCCCCACACTAGAGGTGGCGCGTCCTCGCGACTCTACTGATCTGGCCTGTAACTCGAATCTGTGTTCTCCGGAGTAGACTGGTCAGTCGGCTCGGGAGATGGTGAAGGGGTTCGCCCTCTGGCGCGTTTCCTCGCAGCATGGCGTGCTGCGGCAGCGGTACCAGCGTGGCTGGCACCAGGATGGGCACTGCTGGCCCCTGGGTCTGCATGATCTCTCCTAGGTGGGTACTGGGTACCGGGTCTGCCGGGGTCACCTACACTGTCTGCATGTTCAGGGCTCGGTGTGGGGTCATGGCCAGAGAAGCTATCATATGGCCGGCTATCCTCCATTGTCCAGCTTGGACAATTATCACTAGAATGGCGGTCTGGAAAATTAAACCGCCTACCCCGCATGTTACTCTGAATTTCAGCAAGTGCCGACTCATGAGCTCTCATGGCGGCTGTGTGAGCGTGGTAGATATGCTTCTGGGTCTTGAACAATTTGCCAAGACCCCTGGCCATTTTCTTGACAGTCCTTACCAGGTAATTCTGTACTTTTTCTTGGGCCTTAATTTTCTTTCTGACCCACTCCTCATGCTCAGTCCTCTCCAGGCGCCCAAAAGAGCTGCGCCTGGCCCCTCTGCTCGACTGCCCCAAGTCAGGGTCGGCCTGCCTGTGTTCGCTGGAACTGGCAGAACGGGGCAGTGGGAAGGGTCCTGGTAAGGCTGGTAAACCCCCATCACCGGGAGGAGGCGGTGGTGGCATGCCACCACCCCCACCCTGAGGTGGAACAACATCATCATCATCGTCCACTTGGACATATTCAGGAGGGCCGTGAATGGCCTCCTCCAGCGCACATCTCATGTTCTTGTACTTGCGTACTTGAACAGGTCGAATATCTCTCAGCTCGCCAGGAATGACCACAAGATAATCCTGCGCCATTTTTGTTAACATCCCCAGAAGACCCAAACCCTTCTTGCTCTGAGTCTCCCTCCGTTCCCGGAAAAACTCACAAATAATCTCCGGGAGGCTCACAGGCTCAGGGGCCATCAAACAGTACACAAGCAGGGCAATATTATAATCAATGTGGGTAAAGTGTTTTATACCCACAATTCTGTTGTTCACCCACTCTGTCCACCATTTCGCCTCTCGAATCAGGTAGGCCGATGGCAGTTTCCGGTAGGAAGGACTCCTCTCAGGGTGGTACCAGACAGCGCCGGGTACACCAGCACACAGGGTGGTCAGGATCTGCGCGCTCAACTGCTCTGATGGATGACGTCTCAGTTCCTGGAACTGACAGTCATCCAACACCAACTCTAGACCCAGACTCTCTCGGATACTCTCTGGGGTGATTCGAATCCATCTCCTTCTGCAGTAAATCCAGTCAATTGACTGGACTTCACTGTTCATGCACTGCTGGAGATTGCTGTAAATCTCCTTAGCCAGCACAGAACTGACCTGCAGATTGGTAAACCCAGTAAACAAATCCCCAAACTGCTCCTGCCCAGTAAATTCAAACAGTTCATCCCCCATAGCTACCCTATCACGGGGAAAGGTCCTCTCAGCGGGTATGTCATACCGAATCTTTTTGTCTTGCAAAAAGAAACGGTGAGCCTCCATGTTAACAAACCTATGGTCGCAGAAATAGTTAGGCCTAAGCAAACGACAGTCTATGATATTCAATGGTGCAATAGCCCTATCCGGCCTCATGTAAGGTTGATCCACCTCCATTTCAGATTCAAACAGTAAAAATTGAGAATATTCAAAGAGAATGAAAAGATAGAACATGGGTACCCGGAGTGAATCTTACGGGCACAGATCTGGAAATATCTCTCTGAGATGAATCTGTTGGTGTTTGGATCGGCTGATTTGGATCACCCCCACACTGTTCCTGACCTTCTGGCGGTGCTGCGGTGGTCGTTGGAGGCTGCTGGTGGCAGACTGCTCTGGCGGCTGCCAGGGCAGAGAGAATTTTCTAGAGAGAGAGTTGAAAACTGGAAGACTTGTGTGAAAATGAGTCACTGTCATCCGTACAGTATATATAGGCGAACTTTCAGAAATTGCAGAATGGCCCCAAAATTTCAAAATTTTTCAAAATTTTCCGAAATTTTTGATCCCGCTCAAATGTGCGTTTGAACGCAGGTCCTGCGTTTGAACGCACTGCTTAACTTTTCTGGAAAATTTGAAGATCTTATGATCTGCGTTTAAACGCAGGATGTGCGTTTGAACGCAGTGCTTGAATGTTCTTGAATTTTTCTGGGTCTGATGAGTTGCGTTTGAACGCACATGAGTTGCGTTTGAACGCAGCGCTTATCTTCTGCATTTCGGATGAGCTGCGTTTGAACGCACATGAGTTGCGTTTGAACGCATGCCTTTGTCTCTCTAGAAAATCTCTGCTGATTGGGTCTGCGTTTGAACGCAAAATCTGCGTTTGAACGCACGCCTTAAGATTTTTCCACCTCTTCTTTAACTTTTTCCTTTTGAACGCAGCTGAGTTGCGTTTAAACGCACCACTTGGTGGCTGGAAAATTTTTCATGATCTGATCTGCGTTTGAACGCAGGTCCGCTGCGTTTGAACGCAAAAGTGTTAGCAGTTTCCAGTGCTCTTCCTGCCCATTGGTGGGGCTGCGTTTGAACGCAAGATCTCTGCGTTTGAACGCACTGCGTTTGAACGCAAGTCTTCTGCGTTTGAACGCACGCCTCTGCTTCCTGAAAACACTGAGTTCAACATTAAATCCCTCTTTCTCACTTTTCTCTCAAATTATGAACATTGTAAAAATTATCTAAAAAAACAACTAACCTACGTTGGGTTGCCTCCCAACCAGCGCTTGTGATTTACAGTCGACAGCCCGACTTTGTTACCTCTGCTGTAATCACGGAATGTCGAGGTAGAGTGCCTCTACCTCCATGATTTCCTGAGGATCCCTGTATGGCTTGACTCTGTTCTCATTCACCTTGAAAACTGTATTGTCCCTCGGGTTCTCCAGCTCCACCACTCCCCATGATGTAATTTCTTTCACAATAAATGGTCCAGACCATCTTGAGCGCAGCTTCCCTGGATAGAATTTCATCCTTGAATTGTAGAGGAGAACCTTCTGCCCGATTTCTATCTTCTTTGGTAGAATGCGGTTGTCATGCCACTTCTTTGTTTTTTCTTTATAAATTTTGGCACTCTCATATGCAGTTTTACGGAATTCTTCCAGTTCGAGGAGTGCCATCTTCCGTTTATTTCCTGATAAACTGTGATCCATATTCAGCTGTTTGATTGCCCAGTAAGCTTTGTGCTCCAATTCTACTGGTAAATGACATGCTTTTCCGAACACCAGCTGGTACGGGGACATTCCCAGTGGGGTTTTGTAGGCAGTTCTATATGCCCAAAGCGCATCATCCAGCTTTAAAGACCAGTCTTTCCGTCCAGGATTCACAGTTTTTTCCAATATGCTCTTTATCTCCCTGTTGGACACCTCTGCTTGCCCGTTTGCCTGAGGGTGATAAGGCAGTGATACCTTATGGATAGACACCCCGTACTGCTTTAGAACCTTGGCAAAGACTTTATTGATAAAATGAGAACCTTCATCACTGACCATGGCCCTTGGTGTTCCAAATCTGGTAAAGATGTTTCGTTTGAGGAACCTTTCCACGACTGACGCATCATTCTTCTGACAGGCTATCGCTTCCACCCACTTCGACACGTAATCGACTGCCAATAAGATGTAGAGATTTCCCAGCGACGAAGGAAAAGGACCCATGAAATCAATACCCCATACGTCGAAAGGCTCGACTTCCTGCCAAAGTGTCATGGGCATTTCATTCCGCTGGGAGATGTTTCCTGTCCGTTGGCAACGATCACAGCTCTGCGCGTAATCTTGGCAGTCTTTGAAAACTGTTGGCCAGAAAAATCCTGACTGCAGCACCTTGTGAGCTGTTCTCGGTCCGCTGAAGTGTCCTCCACACTGTGCTGAGTGGCAGTGCTGAATTACCTCCAAAATTTCGTGACATGGAATGCATCGACGGAGAATGTTATCTGCTCCTTGCTTGAACAGATAAGGATCGTCCCAGAAATATTGCCTGCAATCTGAAATAAATTTCTTTTTCTGCCAAGGGGTGATATCTTCAGGGAGTGCACCATTGACCAAATAATTGGCTATGGCATAGTACCAGGGCCGTCTGTTGGTCTTGATCTTCATAATATGTTCATCTGGAAAATTTTCTTGAATGGGCACCACTTCTTCTGTAGGTTTTTCCAGACGAGATAAATGATCAGCTACTACATTTTCAACTCCCTTTTTATCCCTGATTTCGACGTCAAATTCCTGCATCAGCAGAATCCAACGCAGCAGCCTTGGCTTTGCATCCTTCTTTTCCAGCAAGTATTTCAGTGCACTGTGATCTGTAAAAATAATGACTTTAGAGCCCACCAGGTACGATCTGAATTTATCCAAGGCAAAAACGACTGCCAGCAGCTCCTTCTCTGTAGTCCCATAATTAATCTGCGCCTCATTCAGGACCCTGCTGGCATAGTAGATGACACTGCACACCTTGTCCTTCCGCTGTCCCAGTACCGCGCCCACAGCGTAATCACTGGCATCGCACATCAGCTCGAACGGGAGCGTCCAGTCTGGTGTTGTGATAATGGGTGCAGTCGTCAGCCTTTCTTTAAGCACGTCAAAAGCTTCTTTGCAGGCTTCGTCAAATACGAAGGGCACATCTTTTCCCAACAAATTACATAGTGGCTTTGTAATTTTTGAGAAATCTTTAATAAACCTTCTGTAAAATCCTGCGTGGCCCAAAAAGCTCTTGATTGCCTTCACTGTGGTTGGATACGGCAGCTGCTTGATCACCTCTATTTTTGCCCTGTCTACTTCCAGCCCTTTACTGGAAATCCTGTGTCCCAGCACTATTCCTTCAGTCACCATGAAGTGGCATTTTTCCCAGTTAAGTACCAGATTTGTTTTTCTGCAGCGAATCAGAACTCTGGCCAGATGGTATAAGCAATCTTCGAAGCTGTCTCCGAACAACGAAAAATCGTCCATGAAAACTTCCAGATTTTTCTCTATCATATCAGAGAAAATAGCCATCATACACCTCTGGAATGTTGCTGGAGCATTGCACAGTCCAAACGGCATTCTTCTAAAGGCGAACGTTCCATACGGGCAAGTGAACGTCGTCTTTTCTTGGTCTTCTGGATTTATGTAGATCTGGTTGTAACCCGAGTACCCGTCCAGAAAGCAGTAATAAGCATGGTGTGCTAGTCTGTCCAACATTTGGTCCATGAATGGCAGTGGGAAGTGGTCTTTCAGTGTAGCCTCGTTCAGCTTCCGATAGTCCATACAGATTCGCCAGCCAGTGACAGTTCGCTGGGCGATCTGTTCCTGATCAGCATTCTGCACAACTGTAATGCCCCCTTTCTTCGGTACACACTGGACAGGACTCACCCAGGTGCTGTCTGATATGGGGTATATAATTCCTGCTTCTAGCCACTTCATGACCTCCTTACGTACCACGTCTTTCATAATTGGGTTCAATCTTCTTTGAGGCTGGATGACTGGCTTCTTCCCGTCTTCGATTCTTATCTTGTGCATGCAATAGTCAGGACTGATTCCCTTTAAGTCTGCAATGGTCCACCCTATGGCTTCTTTATGCTCTCGGAGTACCTCCAGTAGCTTTTGTTCCTGTTCCTGAGATATAAGAGAAGAAACAATTACTGGCAGAGTATTATTTTCACCAATAAAAGCGTACCTGAGGTGTTCTGGCAACTGTTTTAATTCCAGGGCTGGTGGTTCCTGGAGCGACGGAACCAGTGTCATTTTCTGCTCGCCTCCTTCATCCCTGTATAGCCTGACCCAGCTTTCTGTTCCCATGATCTGCTCATCCTGCTGCTCTTCTGCTTCCTCTGGAAATATGTCTTCAAATTCCTCCCATAAATCTTCTATCTCATCACTTTCCAGATCATCAATTACCTCTACTGCAAAACAGTTTTCATGCCCATAATGATCGGGAAGCTGGAGAGATTTGAAAACATTAAATTTTACTTTCTCTTCATTGATTTGCATGGACAGCTCTCCACTTTTGCAGTTAATAATGGCTTCACCAGTCGCCAGGAAAGGTCTGCCCAGGATCAGCGGAACCTCTCCTGCCTCCATATCCAGTATCACAAAATTTGCTGGAAAAATAAGCTCTCCCACTTTTACCAGGATATCCTCAATTACTCCATAGGCAGGTTTCACGGATCTGTCAGCCATCTGAAGCATAATTCTGGTTGGGCGTGGCTCTCCGACTCCCAGACTTTTGAAGATAGTCAGTGGCATTAGGTTGATGCTGGCACCTAAATCGCATAAGGCTTTTCCTGTGTATGCACTGCCCAGGGTCACTGGGATAACAAAGCTGCCAGGGTCTTTCTTTTTCAGTGGTAGACCATTTTTTACACAACTGCTCGCTTCTGCCGTCAGATTCACTGTTTCGAAGTCACTCATTCTCCTTCTACCGTACAAGATGTCTTTGAGAAATTTCGCATAAGTAGGCATTTTGGCAAGTGCTTCAGCAAAAGGTATATTTATCTGTAACTGCTTAAATACCTCCAGAAATCTGGCGTAGTCTTTGCTGTCATCTCTCTTCCGTGTCTTCAGAGGGTAAGGAACCTCCTTAGAAGTTGGCACTGTCTCTGGAATACCCTCATTCGTCTGCTCTGCTTCCTGCTCGACCGAACCCCTTTTCTGAGGGTTAGCGGTTGAACTGTCTTCCCGGTCAATCACTTCCTGTTCAATAATCTTTGACTTTTCTGCGCGTGCATGACTTGGATACGGTGGATCCTGCAGTGCAATTCCACTCCGAGTTGTGATAGCATTGATTTGAGCGCGTGGATTGTTCACTGTGTTAGATGGCAAATTCCCTGGGGCTCGTTCTGCCTGGTTCTGTGCAAGCTGTCCATTCTGTACTTCCAAGTTTCGGATAGCAATCTTCATCTGGCTTACATCAGCAGTTAATGAGTCCATCTGTGCAAATCTGGTTTCCAACTGCTTATTGAATTTCTCCATATAGGACTCAAAATGTTGCTGAGACAGGTTTAGTTGTGGTGCTGCTTGTACAGGCTGAGCTGGGGCTGTCTGCGGTGCCTGTGGCCTGTGCTGGAATCCTGGTGCATACACTGCTGCATTGGGATTTCCGTAGCGAAACCCTGGATGGTCACGTGTGCCTGGTCTGTAGCGACTAGGATCCCACTGCTGCTGAACATAGTTGGCATCTTCGGTCTGAAGCTCCAGAATTGCTGCGTCAAAGTCAGGTTCGTCCACTGATGCTACTGGCTTCTTTTCTGTGTACACCTTCTTGACTAAGTCCTGTACCACTTTCGTGAGATTATCAATCCTGTCATCAACCACTGGTTCTGCTACTGCTGCGAGCCTGCGGTCATCAAACAGGCGAGTATCCTGTTTGGCTAATTGCTTCATCAGTTCGTATGCTCCATCTTTATCCACATGGTATAAAAAGTTACCCCCAGCTTCCCTGTCAATCCTGTCTGCATTCTCCCTGTCAAGTGCGTGGTAGAATACCTGCAGAATCTTTGCGTCCCCGAAGCCGTGATTGGGGCATTTTTTCACAAGTCTCATTAGCCTGTCCCATGCATCTACCACTGTCTCCCCCATCTTCTGTTTGAACGATAAGATCTCGCTCTGCAGCTTGATAACGCGGGATGCAGGGTAGAATTTTGCCAAGAAATCAGCAACACACCCTTCCCAGGTAGTGATAGACCTCGGTGGTCTTGCCTCCAGCCAATCTTTTGCTGTTCCGAACAAACAGTATGGGAATAAAATCAGCTTTAGCGTGTCCACTTCGACTCCTCTGTACTTAATCTTGTTGCAGTAATCCTCAAATTTTCCGAGGAAGTCGTTTGGATCTTCATCTGCTTTCCCATTAAAAGGACAATGGGTCTGGGCGGTCTGAATGGTGGATGATTTCAGGTCGAAATGCTCTGCTGTAATGGGAGGCACTACAATAGCTGGTTGATGTCCTCCGGTTGGGACTTCAAAGTTTTCGACCAGTGCCCTTCCAGACCTGTTATAAGTCCTCTGATTGTTCCTGGCAGCAAAACCTGCTGCTATCAGCTCTTCAATGTAAAGAGCCATCTGTGCTGGAGTACGTTGCGGCTGTCCTGTGGGTGTTCCTGTTTCGGTTGTGGTGTCTTCTCCGTGCTCAGACATCGCGGCTCGGTGTATGCGACTTTGCTCTCTGAAAAGTTTTTCGGGATCTTCGAGTGGTAATACCAGTTTGCGGGGCGATCTGGGCATAAACTAGAATAGCCTAAAAATCAGATTTCAAGAGCAGTAAGTCGAAAGAAAGTAACTGTAAAAATAAAAGAAAAACTCTGAGACTTATTCTAATGTCTCTTTAACAAAAACTGTGACCGTTCCCCGGCAACGGCGCCAAAAACTTGACAGCGTAAACCTATCTGCTTTTTTGCAAGTGTACGATCAAGTAGTATAGAGTATGTAATTGTGACTCTGGTTGTCGAACCCACGAGAACAGTTTAAGTTGCTGCTAATCAGAATCAGAATAAGACACAGAGTTTGTAAAAAAGGAGGAAGGTTTGGGATTTGACTATACTAAATTATAATAAATAAAAACAGTAAAAACTTATTTTATTTTTCTGTTGAATATTCTGCCGAAATTGTTGTAGTTGTAAAAGTCGATAATTCTAAAAATCTAGATTCCAGGATCCCCTAGGGTTACTCTCCAGCTTCCATAGTTTATTTGATGTCAGAAACACACAGTGGTTTTGTTTATGCCAGCATACCAATAGTACAATCTCCTCTCGGTCTCATGCACCTATCACTCGACTGCAGATTTTCGGGTCCTCTCGGTCCACCTAAATCTGCAGGTTCGTTCTAAGTCTGCTAGGGTTACAGGTTCTCCTCTCGGTCTCCCCCTAAACGTCTAACAGTTGGTCTAATGCTTCTGGGCTAGTCCCCTGATTCTCTTCACCTCTCGGTCCATCAAGGCAGAGTACTAAATCCTGTCTTTTCTTCCTAACATTCGCTGGTCACTCTCGCGCACCAGATCCTGTCTGTAACACTCCTGGGTGATCAGGCCATTCATGTATGTGAATAAAATCAAAGACAGAATAATAAACAAACCATCCTGTATTAAGACTTAGCTAGCCATGCATCTGAAAATCAAAACATCCAAGTCTGCTGAATTCATAAACCCTAGGTTCACCGAGAACCTAGGCAAAAGGTCTAGCTAGCTTGCATTATTTAAAGACAATGTTTCATAAAAGAGAAAAGATCAAACTAGTTATTTCTGAAGATACTGGAAAACTGCTCCAATCCTGCTCTGCTCCAACTCCTGGCTGCTGTGAAACTGGCTGCTGATGATGATGATAGCTGTGGTATGCCTTCGTAACCCTAAAACAGTGCTGGGACACCTCCTTTTATATTGCCACAGTCTCCAAAACTGATGCACGAAATTCCTGTTTTACCCTTGAAAAGACCCGTCCTGGAAGATTCTGGAACCCGTCTGTGCGTTCGAACGCACACTTCCTGCGTTCAAACGCAGTGCGTATGAACGCACACCCTTCTGCGTTTGAACGCAGGACTTAGCCGTTTTCCTCTTCTGGCTCCTGAACCCATGCGTTTGAACGCAGCTTGCCTGCGTTTGAACGCACCCCTTGGCCGTTTCTTCTCTTGAGTGTTGAGCCCTGCGTATGAACGCACAACGCCTGCGTTTAAACGCAGGACTTAGCTTTTCTGCACTTGATCTCTGACTCCTGCGTTTGAACGCAGCCTGCCTCTGCGTTTGAACGCAGGCCTTAGCCAAATTCTGCCATTTTTCCTGCTGCTCCTGTCTTGTGCGTTTGAACGCAGCTCCTGCGTTTGAACGCACAACTTAGTCATTTTTTCCTCTTTTTCTGCTCAGCTCTCCTGACACGCTGCCTCCTATCTGAGTCAATCTCATGCATTTTTCGGCACCTGTTACCTGCACATCATAACACGCACCCGCGATCATATCCAACAAACAAAAGTATGCATAAAATTACTCAAATTTTGCAATCATGATCTAAAAATCTCTGCCTCGTATCAGGTGGAAAATAAGCTGAAAATGGCCAAACTCAACTCTCACAGGGTTAAAACCAATGGTAAAAAGATGTCCCAGACTAATACATTTTCAAGCTGTCACTTGCCTGCTCAAAGAATATTTTACTCAGTTGTTTAGCAGCTCTAATCCAGAATGGGACAATGAGGTAATGAATCTTTTTCAAAACTCCATTTCTGATGAAGAAAATAGGGTGTTACAATTAATCCCAACAGAGAAGGAGATACAAGAGGTTGTATTTGCACTCCATCCATTAAAAGCCCCAGGTTATGATGGATATAATGGTTTGTTTTATCAATCTCATTGGGAGATTATCAAGGAGGACGTGGTTAAAGGAATCCAGAATTTTTTCTCCACAAAAATTTTACCAGAGAGTGTGAATAGAACTGTTATTGCACTAATTCCAAAAGTCAAAAATCCAGATAATGTAGGGCAGTTCAGGCCTATTTCTCTATGTACATTTCTGTACAAGGTGATTGCCAAGATTTTGGCAAACAGGTTAAAACATGTGCTTCCCTCTCTAATTTCACAAGAGCAATCTGCATTCATCCCAGGTAGATTGATACAAGATAATATTCTAATTGCTCATGAGTATTTTCACTACATTAAATGCAAGGAGAGGGGGAAGAATGGAGTTCTTGCTTTAAAATTAGACCTTCAAAAAGCCTATGATAAAGTGGAATGGCAATTCCTTTTGGGAATCATGAGGAAGTTAGGATTTGGAGAGGTGTTTGTGGATTGGATATAGCAGTGCATGTCTACTGTCAACTCCTGTGTCAAGCTGAATGGTCAAGAAGGAAGCTTTTTTAAAACCAATAGGGGGATAAGACAAGGGGACCCCTTGTCCCCTTATTTATTTGTCTTGGTGATGGAAGCTTTGTCTAGAATGTTGAATGGAGCTCTTGTCACTTCTGCACTTCAAGGGTTAAAGATTGCAAAGAAATTGGAACTCCTAAATCATATTTTCTTTGCGGATGATTCACTCATATTTCTCCAAGCAGAGGTGGAAGAAATTCAAACTTTCTTGAAAATTTTGCACAAGTTTGAAACTGTTTCTGGGATGGAGGTTAATTTGAGCAAATCAGGGATTGTTTTCTCTCCAAATACAGCTACTTCAGTTATTCAGAATATTGTGGAGAGCTGCTCTATACCAGAAATGAAGAAGGATGCTAAATATTTGGGAATACCTGCATTCTGGGGAAGAATTAGAAGTGAAGCTCTGAATGATATCTATGACAAAGTTAATCACAAGCTTCAAGGGTGGACAAGACTTGCTTTATCTTATGCAGGGAGAGAGACAATGCTCAAATCTGTGGCTATGGCTGTCCCTTGCTATACAATGAGCAGCTTATTATTTCCCATTTCTTTGTGCAAAAAATTGACAAAGAGTATTAGAAACTATTGGTGTGGGGGAGGACCTGAGGAGAGAAAAATGAGTTGGGTTAGTTGGAATGAGCTGTCCAGACCCAAAAAACAAGGTGGCATAGCTATGAGGGAGTTAAAACATTTCAATTTAGCTCTGTTAGCTAAGAGTGGGTGGAGGCTAATCAAGAAGCCCAACACATTATGTGCAAGAGTAATGAAAGCTGTTCACTATCCAAACACATCATTCTGGGAAGCAAGTGTGGGAAGAAGACCTTCTTGGACTTGGAAGAGTATAATGGCTGGAAGAAAGATTCTCCACAGAGGAGGGATATGGAGAGTGGGTAATGGGGAAAGAATCAAAGTTTTTAAAGATAGATGGATTCCCAATCTCCCAGGTGGTAAACTTTCAGTTCAACCTACAATGGAGGTAAACTCTGAGCTTAGAGTTTCAGAATTAATTAATCCATTGTCTAAAACATGGAGAGACAGTGTGCTGCTCAATAACTTCACTCAAGAGGTGAGGAGGAGGATCAAATCTATCCCAATACCCTGGACTGGAGAGATTGACTATGTCATTTGGCCTGCTACTAATACAGGTGAGTATACTGTTAAATCTGGAACTTACATTGCAAAAGAAATGGAAGAGATTGAGGAGTGTAGGAAGAAAGGAAAAGTCTCCAAAGCTTCATCTTCTTTCTCTTTCCCAAAAGAATACTGGGATCTGTGTTGGAAACTCAAAAATCCCTCCAAGGTTGAATTTTTTTTGGTGGAGATGCAGCAAGAATGCTCTGGCTACAAAAGAAAATTTGTATAGAAGGAAATGCTCTATTAGTGCATTGTGTCCTTTATGTGGAAAGGAAAGTGAAGACATGGAACACTTATTTTTGAAGTGTGAATGGACAAGGCTGATTTTGTTTGGAGTAGGGCTAAATACCCATTCAGGGTGTATGGAAAGACAATCTTTTTCCTCTTGGCAAATGGAAATGTTTCAACAAGACAGAGAGCAAAAAGAGATGAATCTCTTGGAATTAGTTGTGTGTACTTGTTGGCAAATCTGGAAAGCCAGGAACCAGCTGTGCTTTAAGGCAGAAAGACCCAATCCTGTTAATGTAGTGAAGGTGATTAATCACAGCTACAAGGAGTTTGAAGAGGCTTACAAAAGGACAGCTGGGAAGGAGCTCTCATTCACAGAAGTTGCAGATAGAGGTGAGTTTACTAAATGGAAAGCTCCTCTGCACAATGAGTTAAAATGCAATTTTGATGCAAGTTGGCAAAAAGATTCAGGTGTGGCAATTCTTGGATGGATTGTTAGAGATGCAACAGGAAATGTTTTGGATATGGGGTGTGGAAAAAGCTTGACATCATCAGTAGTGGAAGCTGAAGTCTTGGCTTTGAGGTTGGCAATTAGCAAAAATATTCACATCACAGGGCCAATAATATTTGAAGGAGATAGTTCTTTGGTGGTTAAAGCTGCAAACAAGGTGATAAGGGTTTGGCAAATTGATGGCATTCTGAATGATATTTGGCTCATGACTGAAGACACTGCAGTTAAAATTAGCTGGGTGCACAGACAAGCCAATGCTGCAGCAGATAAAATCACCAAGATAGCTAGTTCTTGTTTATTTAATTGTAATCAGTTACTTGTTTGCCCAGATCTTAGAAAGATTCTGGAGTTGGATGTTCCTTTTGGTTAAGTTAATGAAATATTCAATTTGTGACAAAAAAAAAGAAAGAACATAAATAATGGGGTAAAAGACAACAACCACCCCTATCTTTAGGAGAAAATACACTTTGCACCCCTGACTTTGGAATAATTCCACTTTGCACCCTCGTGACTAACAGACCCTAACATTTGTCTGGAAAAGGCAGTTCTAACCCTGAAAATGTAACAAATTACCCCAATATATGTTTACCCCAATTCTCTTCTTCCTCTGCCTCCTCCTTACTCTCTCCTCTTCTAACCTAACCTCCCACCAGCCGCCACTCCACCTCACAGCTGCCTCTCCACCTATCTCTCTCAACCGTATCCATCTGGGGGGGTTGTCTCTCCGCCTCTACTTCGTCTTAATTTCCTTCTCCCTTTATCCCAATTTCCTCAGAGACGAGAATCGGAATCGACGAAGCACGCGAAGCTCCGAAAATCTCGGCGTAGTCTCCCACTCGAGAGGAGAAAGTGGATGGTATACCGTCCTTCAACACCCAGCACAGCCGTCTCCAGCTACCATTTCGGTGTTGAAGGTCTATAACTTCGCTAGATCTGTGGGTGGGAGTTCAAACCCAGTTCGAATTTGTACATTTGTAGCATAAAGTGAACAATTCGGGTCCATTTTTTCACAAATTCGAACTGGGTTTGAGTGTGCATTCGGAGACCATGAGGATTCGACGACGGGATATTCGAAGCAGAGCCAAAACAGTGTGACGGGTTTTGTGTTGAGGAAGGCGATACTGATCGGGTGGACAGAAATGGGTCTGCCGGAGGTGAGGAGGGTGATGGAGGAGTTGTCGAAATTACATGTTTATCGTCTCCTTTTTCTTCTTTACTGAGCTTTCCGTCGAACATCATGGCGAATGTGGAGAAATTGAAGAGCAAGAAGATTAAGATTAGAATGATCTGCTATACACTCCGAACCCTAGATACTCGTGCTTTTTAATTCCTCTTTGGTTTGTCTTTTGGCTGTTAGATATATTCGATGAACTGATAAGAAAAGGGAGTGAAGTGAATTTGATTCAGTCTATTTTCATTTTCATTCTTGGGAAAAAAAAATTCAGTTCTTAGCTTCATCTTCTTCTTTGTGTTTGATGGAGAGTGATGCTATTGTTATTATTATTATTATTATTATTATTATTATTATTATTTTTTTTTGAGAATATTGTTATTTTGATTATTGGTTGTGGATGGGTGAGATTTTTGGTCTGATTTGGGGTTGTTGTTGTGATAGTTTGGGTAAAGTTGAACACCAAGAACATAAGACCAACAACCATTACACATAAGGGTAAATCAGGCAAAAAATGTTCAAAGATTGTTTTTATGGACGGAACATGACAGAAGGGTGCTATGTGTCCATAGATTTTCCGTTACTAAGGGTGCAAAGTGGAATTATTCAAACGTCAGGGGTGCAAAGTGTATTTTCTCCTAAAGATAGGGGTGGTTATTGTCTTTTACCCTAAATAATGGGATGTGTTTGTTCATAACAGTTGTGACTGTTTATAACAACACATCCTTTCACCAACCGAAAAATAACCGCCATAACCACCAGAAAAAAAAAACAGTTATTATTTAATTAACTCACGCGCACATGCCACGTCGCCAAAGTGCCAAAGTGCGCCTACAAAAGCGCCACCAAAGCACCACATTAAATGTTAATGGGTTTCCATATATAAAGTGCATAATAACTCTATTTTCTATGCGGGACAAATTTTCTCAAGACTTTTCCAAGCTATCTTCAACAGAGAGTAGAATTGGAATTTTAAGCCAACAACTGCTAAGGTGCAAAAAGTACGGGTCTAATGCTTCAGACTGTAGCATTGCCTCAGAAACTTCAAAAGGATTGCTCACTCTCTTGTTTAGGATGGTTGCCATACTGTTGTTGAAAATTTAACCGGTGCTCTCTTCTTTGCTTTTGGTTTACCTTGAAGCAATAGAACAATTCTAAACTGATAGAACTTTAGACGGTCTGTTATGATCTCTTATTCATCACCATTTGAATCAAACTACCAACATTGCCGTAGTTAGCAACAGGATGGAGCTGCTAAAGGAACCCATCATAAGTTGTTCATAAAGGTGTATCAGTGTAAGCCCCATTGTTTTTTCGAGATTTTTTTTTAGGGAAGTTTTTCGAGATTTTTTACTGTTACGGTGTAACCCCATTGGTTTTAGAGATTTTTTTAGAGGTAACCAACGTTAGTGGGCCTATGGGCTAAAACTATCACCAACTTTATTCGGCCCATAGAGGTGGAGCATTTAACCACAGCACATTCAGTTTTGTTCAAGCTCATTCTAGCAAAACGGGCGAGCCCCATTGTTTATCAAGGCATCTCCAACTAGGCTGTAAGGAAAAACGAATAAACCGAACAAATCGACCAAACCAAACCGAATGTCATTGTTTTGGACGGTTCTTATGGATGTCCGACTCATGAACGGTTCAATATTTTCACGAACCGGACTAATAAGTTCAGTTTTAGTTTGTAAAAAAATCACACCGCACCAAATCGAATCGAACCGATATGTGTCTAATGTATTTTTACTAAAATATATGTTGTGTAAAGTTTATGAAATAATTTATTAAAAGATGAACACAAGTACATATTTTCAATAAAAATTGTCTTATTATCTAATCTTCTCCATTTTCTCATGTTCCATTTCATTTTTCTCTATAACGATAATTTTGTAATTTTTTTTATTTCTATTTAATTTATTTCTTACTTAAAATTTAAAATTCGTTGAAATATTAATATTACAATATCATACGAGAATATATAGGCAAACTGACCGAACTGAACCAATTCCAAATAAAAATTTTCGGTTTGATTTGATTAGGGGTGGGTTTTGGTATGACTTTTAGGACTTTTAAGCCGACTTTTTAGTTGTTCTGAAAAAAATTTGTGACAGAGAAGTTCATGAAAATGATGCATATGTTTGGTGAAAATAGTTATGCTGTTAAAAAGTTAGTGATGCAACACCTTTGTTTGTTAACGAAAATTATAACTTTACATTTTTTATATGGGTTAAAAGACAAAAACCACCCCTTGTGTTTGGGGTATATACAAAAACAACCTTCGTGTTTGGGGATATACAAAAACCACCCCTGTCAGAGGCAAAAAACCCCCCTTCATGGATGGACGTTGGACAAATAACACCCTTCTGTTACAATAAGTTAGTAGAGGGGTGCAATTTGTCTTTTTTAAGACAATTTTGCCCCTACTTTTTTTTTTTGTTTATTGCGTTAATGTTTTTGGTGTTCACCATTGTTGGTGTTCTTAAACACCACCTCCACCACCACCACCACCACCACCACCACCACCACAACAACAACAACAACAACAACAACCACCAAATCAGCCTACCAACAAAACAACAACCACAAAATTTATTTCATCTCAGCACACCCGATCTACCCATATCAAATTCACTTTGAAGATATCTATTTCAAAAAAAATAAATAAATAAGATATAACACAAAATTAATCAGATAACCCAGCATATATACTTATCAAAATCAAGTTCAATTGAAGATACAATACAAATCAAGTTCTCAAATCAAATTCAATTGAAGATATTGATTTAAAAAAAATTATAGATACAACAAAAAATATGTGAGATCCGTTCCTCCTCCTTCAGATCCGTTTCTTCTTCAGACATGTTCCTCGTCCTTCAAATCCGTGTGAGAGAGATGATGTTGAGAGATCAGACTTGTTGCAGTAGTTCCTTCAATTCTGACCCAACAAAACCTACACCTTTTCCACCTAGCCATTTTGAACCCCAACTGATCTCAACTTGTATACAACCTTAAACGCAATGAATCATCATCATAAGCCAAACTAAGCTAAAATATTCCACATCTGGTTTCAAATTCATCATTAATTGAAAGCCCAGATCCATTACTACCCCAAATCAAATCTTCAACAAAATGGTTCAACAGTACTGAAAAGCTTTATTCCAATTCAATAGCTCTGATATGTTTGGTTGGAGTAAGAACGATCGACGGAGGCAGATAGATTGGACTAGGTGATTCGTTGGAGAGAGAATAGACGGTGGTTGTTCTCCTACCTCCACCATAACAACATTACCTAGTCGGGTGAAGACGCTGTCGGCGACGGATCGGCCGTGGCGGGTCGGCATATCGCACCACCATTTCGGCCGCCCTCGGAGGTTTCCGTTCAGAGATAGGTCGTTGCTCTACTGCTGCATATTACTCGCGGCGTTGGCGTTGGCGTCGATGGTGTTGCAGAACTCGATCGCGTCGGTGGTCCATATGAGGAGTGAGAGGGGGAGATCGTTGAAGGAAGGTTTGAGGTTCGGGAGCCCGCTGGAGTTTGTGCCAGATTCGTGAGAGAGAGAAAACCCAGATCTGGTGCGATGGAGTGGAAGGATAAGGTGTGGATGGTGAAGCGGAGTAGGAGTGAGAGAGAGAAAAGAGGGGTTGTTATAGGGGGGGGGGAGGAGGAGAAAAAATGTTTTTATTGTAGTGTAATTTTTCTTGAAGGCGGGGGTATATATGTCTTTTCGACCCTCCGTTAGTTGCAGTTAGTGACTGTTAACTGATAGGGTTGGTTTTTGTATATCCCCGAACACGAGGGATGTTTTTGTATATACCCCAAATACAAGGGGTAGTTTTTGTCTATTACCCTTTTTATATCTATTCTATAAATTAGAACGGTTGACTTTATTTCAGCCGTTAGATTTAATCAACCCTAGCCCTAGATCTCACCAACTTTTGGGAAAGTTAAAAAAATGTTCGTCTCTCACACACGACCGTAGAAGAAGCCCACGAACCCTCGACCTCAACCTCGCCTATGGCAACTTCGATTTCAGATTCTCTCTCTCGGAACAAACTCCTGGTAAGTCTCCTGTCTCTCTCTGGAGAACATGTTCGGTTTTGATGAGTTTTCTTGATTCTTTCGTCTAGCACTCGCCTCCGCAATCGCTGTAGCCGTCGTACTGTCGCCGTCAAGAGTAAGTTCATCAACCTCTCTCTCTCTCTATCGATCTGCAATTGCAAAAACGCACCGTGTTTCTCTTCTTCATTGTCGCTGATTAATGCTTGCTCTTCTGATTAATGCGTTTTTCAATGTTTTCGCAGTCGATTTGTGTAGAACTAATCTGTTTTTCAGTATTTTTCTCCGAATTTTGAATAACTGAACGTATTTCGATCATTCTCCGACGATCAACAACTTGCCTTGCTTGATCAGTTAAGGGTTTTTGCTTATATTAAATTGCAATACCTTGAACCTGAAATTCACTGTCTGACCATAGATATGTCAATTGGAATTTTGGTTTTGACACAAGAACAACTCTGTTTGTCGAAACTCTCTAACCTGCTTTCTCAAAAACAACGATTTTGGTATGATTATAATCCTAAATCACACCCAGTAATAGGGCCAGGTTCTTTTTTTCCCTGTTTGAGCCACCTACTAGAGTTTGGCAATTGGCAGTTGGGTTTATATTGAAGTTTAGCACGAACTTTTAGGGATTGAAAATAAGTGATTTGGAATGGTCTCCTTACTGTAGTTAGAAGTTACTGAAGTTGAGGCAGTTCGAGCTTGCGGTAACTGCAATGCTCTCCTTAGGAAAATCATTTCCTATGCAAATAGGGTTTAGTTTTTTTCTCTTTACTATGAACACGTTTTAATAATGATTATCATACGTTGGAATGAAAATTTGTCTAGGTAGTCTCTTGGAACGACATCTGAAGGACGAAGAGTCTTTTCGATTCACGCCTAAGGTTGCCCTCCTCGCTCCAGAATCATTTTTTTTTCTTGCACCGTCGGGCTCTCCCTTCATTGTCTAACATTCCCGCCCCTCATTCTTGATTCTTTAATGCGTTGTAGAACTTGAAGATTCATATGTATGATGCCCATATGATTGTTTCCCACCCATTACACCTGGGTTCTATGGAACTTCCTTTAATTTTTGTTGCATTCAACGGTTTTCCTTGATTTCATACGAGATTTGTGTTGATTTCTCTGTTAGGTCAATCCCTACTTGGGTATTGCTGATTTTGTACTATGGCCCGGGATTTTCTGCCATCATCTGATTCTAAACTATGTCTCAGGTTTGTCTATCATCATCTGATTCTTCAATTTGTGTTGATTTCTCTGATAAGCTGCAGAAGGGTAAATAATTTTAGGTACATCAGCTTTGTTTATTGATTTGTACGGTGCTGTAGGACTTGGAGACAGAAGATTCATTTATATGAAACGCTTAACCTTTTTAGGAGGTATTCCAATGGAGGAGTGAAAATTGTCTTATTAACGAAAGAGTTGTGTACAAAGCTTCTCACACGACTCATTATTCTGGATTTCGAATCCAAAAGCCAATCTGTTAAACATAATATATATAGTTCTTCCCACTCCAATGTAGAAGCTCTTCCCACTCCAATGTACATGGGTTAGAGCTATGCCATTCAAATATTTCATTTCTCTCCAATAGTTCATCTGCTATTTGTGTTAATCGAACTGAATCATTTTCATTATATGTGGAAGAAGGCTAAAATATATGTGCCTGTGAAAGCAGGAGAGCATCCTTTGCACAACAGTGAGCATCAAAATTGCTTTATAGGAGAAAACTACCAATAGAAAAAGATTTTGCTATGACATAACATTCCTGTACGATAGCATTGAAAATAATCTCTGAATCTGAATGAAAAGCCACCCTTTTAAAACCCATTCCAGAAGCTAAAAGTAATGCATCAACAACAATCTTTGAAACTCAATAAAAAGCCACCCTTTTCAAACCCATTTCATAAACTAAAAGTAATGCATATATGATTTCCATTGCCTCCAAAATATTAGGAATTGAATAGTTCATTTGATAATTCTGGTATTGCTTATTTTTTGTACGAATTTCGTTGTTATGTAAACTTGAAGTTGGCCAGTTGGATATTGCTGAAAATTGCCAATACAACAGACCAAGTTTCTTTACTTTATGATTCTTTGTGTGCATTTGACTTTTTGCCTCAGTCGTAGTCCATTATATGCCAAAGAAGATGTAAGCTGCAAGCCAACTATTGGAGGTATTGCTGCGTCATTTCTGGTTTTAAGCCCGTATCAAAATTGTACGTACCAGGGTCTGTGTATTGATGACTTTATTGCTGCAATATTACCCGTGTCCAGCTTTGGATGGTGCCATCGGGCATGGGTTGTGCACCACAAATAATAAGGGTTAATGATTAATCCCATTTCAACGTATTCTTGGTGGTAAAAAACAAAAGTCTTCTACATAGAGTACGTTTAAAATGTCGAACAAATACTTCAACTCATGGTTCTACTTGAACATATAGTTCTGAACATGTTTTCGCCATGGTTCTACTTGGTGTGCCTTTAGGTTGGGCAAAAGGGGATCACTCATGGTCCTGATAAAAAGAGCTACGAGGTAATAATTTTCTCTCTTATGTTTTCAATCCTGTATCAAGCAACCACTAATATTGTTTATTGGGTCACTGGAATATTTTGGTTCAGGCTCAAGTAACCATTGCACTTGGAAATGAACTGTGGCCATGGAAAATTAGCGATATCATGACTTTCATGATTGAACTATGCCTGAACCCTCGAGTGTGCCCGTGGTCTCTTGATTCTCCAGTTGTCGATCATGATTATTACCAGTGATGGAACGAACATGTAACAAGATGCAAAATCTTTAAAATTGTATTGTAACTTAACTTTTTGTTCCATTTTGGAGAAATTTTCTCTGTTTCTCCTTTATACTTGACAAGGATGTTTTATTATGCTGATGTTTTGTTATAGTTTTGCTATACTCTACTCACTCAGAGTATGTTTTAAATGTCGAACAAATACTTCAGCTTATGGTTATACCTGAATATACACTACGTTTTCGCTCATGATTTTGAATTTAGAGGTGTTTGAATATGCTAGATTATATGTAGTTGCTGCATATAATTAAATTTATAAAATTTGCATATATTTCATTTCTAAATTCAAACACTATTTAATTTAGGGATAGTGCCCTCGGGCACGGGCAATACCCTAGTTTACTAATAAATTATGGGATGCCTAGTTAGATGTCGTAGTATGTTAATAAAAAAATAGGGGTACATTGATCATTTTTATTGTTTAAGAAGAAAAAAGTTCAAAAAAAGCTCATGAAACCCAACTTTTTTCTGAATTGAGTTTTATATTACAAAACCAAAAGCCAAAATTCAAAAGCTGGACAGAAAAATCATACCAAACCTTTCGAAAAAGTTTAAAACAGATTAAAAGTTAAAAGTGAATTAAAACCTGAAAATAAGTCATATCAAATCCACTCTACGGTCATCCTTTCAAGTGGTGTGGTTTAGTTACAAAATTAGTAAACCAATTTATTCTGTTTGGTATATGATTTTCGCACAAATCTCACCAAAACAAACACTTACACCTCTATCTCCAGCCCCATGGGAGAAGGGGGATGCGGGTGCAAAGGGTTGATTTAAGGCATGTGTGGGAGTGGTTAAGGGAAACTTTCACATGAATCCATGGGTGGCTAACTAATCATTTTTTTAATATTTAATTACACCTAATAATATTTTCTGATTATTATTTAATTTTTAGTTATGATTAATATATTTTAATAATATTTTTATTTCTATAAAAATAAACAATGTTTATCTCGCTAATTGACCAATATATTTACAAAAAATACGATTTCAATCCCTTGAAATAACGAAAGAACTCTTTTTGAGTAATCGTGCTACTTTTTTGTGTAAGCATTGAGACTGTCTGCTCTTTGTCTATGAACTCCGCTCCAAATGCCTGGCATAATCATCTATAGGGATTACCAACAAGTCTGTGTGCCATGGCCACGTCCCGAGCTGCACTACCACGCCTTGTGCAACGCTTTCCTGTGGTTCGTGAAGGAATCTACGACCTTGACATTCTCTAAAATATTTCGGATTTTAAAGTAGAAATTGATACTTGCACTGTGCAACGCTTTCCTGTTATGAGTGCCCGACCCGACCTGTTATGACAGTACGTGCACTACCACTTTAAGTCTGTTGTGGTTGTAATCCGGTTTCCTCACTCAGTAATAATATCAACTTTCAAGTCATGGACGTAGCTAACATGATTATTAGTGAACCATGTTAAATCTATGTATATCAATCTTGATTTGTTTTGTTTTATTCGTTCCTGTCTTGATACTTTCCGTTATAACACAAATGTTACATCACAGCGGTCCTATTGCTTTCTCTCTTAATATGCCGGATTGGATCAAAGATGCAACATATTTTGACCTTTGGGCCTCGAGCCCAGTCGCTGATTAATACAGCCCAATTTTCCATTAAGAAAAGGATCTAGTTCTAGACTTTTTTTTTGTCTAACAAGAAATTCATTAAAACCAGAGAAAGAACTTACAACCATCTATCAACAAAACTTGCTTGAAATCTTGACAGGCCAAGATCTCACTACCATCAGTACTACTATTATGAATTTGTCTAGCTAAGAAATCAACAACTCCGTTAGCTTATCTTCTAATCCATCTAACATCCAAGGAGCCATCCTATGTGAAACTAGCAATATCTTCAACCATGCTTTTGATCTCCCAATTAACTTGACAAAAACCTTCCAACATATTTATCTGCAACTTGTTATCTCCTTCAAAAATCAAAGGTAGTTTTTAAGGAGAATTACAACTGAGAAGCCCTCCCATGTGTCTCTATACATATACACATTATTACTAGCTCACATGTTTATACACTCACCACATTGAGAGTTAGAGTGTTTTCTTACTAAGGATATTGGGGATTGCATTGTCAACTCATTGATGAAGGCACTGATGGTTTCTTCCAGTATCTCACCCCCATAAATTTTTTGGTTAAAAATGCTTAGCATAATAATTGAAAATACTACATTGCATGATTAGCACGAGCGGAACCGTAGAAGCAAACACTGCGCAGCTAATACTTATCATGTTAAATAAGCTGCGGTCATGCATTTATGATTTATTAGTTTGTTCGTGGATTTGATGTGACTAATAATATTTTTTTTGAGAAATTGATTTGAATAAAAAATGTGATATGTATAAATTAATTACCATGCTAAAAGTATTATAAACTCTTTGTTTTAGTGAAATAAATTAAGATTGTATTTAAGATGAAATTGAAGAGCAGCTAGGGTGGTAGCTCAAGTTGTAAAGCGTCGGAAGCCCCTGCATGAGGTCTCGGATTCGAACTCGGTTGTCGATAAGGAAATAACAGTTTCTAAAAAAGATGATATTGAGAAAGACGATTATGATGATCACATTGCTGCAGCAGGTACTCTGCATTTGAGTGATTGTGACCAATAAGGTTGGCGAAGCACCATGTAATTTGTCTCTGGCAAGCCAACAAAAGCAGCCATTGAGAATTCTTCTCATATTGAAATTCTTCTCAATTCGGTGACTCCCACTTTTCTTTGACGATTTCGGAAATATGCAAGCAATCAATAATTCATTCTTTACAGGATGCGAGCGAGCCAGCAGCAGATTGATTCATCATCTTGGTGCAGCAATCTTAATCTTAATCTTATCTTAATATATATAAAAGCTAGGAGGTGAGTAAAATCTCAATCTCCATATGCCATTTGTCACATCAATAACTTTAATTATATGCCATTTGTCATCCACATCATGACATACATGTCATGTAATTACCAATTAAAATGCCCCACCTCATCCACAAATTTAACATTTGATGATTCATAAAATTGATATTTAATTTGAAGTAAATGCAATAGTTGTAACTCTTCATTTTTAATGACATTCGTATTTTACTAATTATGCATTAACTATTTATTTATAAAGAGGACATGAAAAAAAATTTATAATAGCATCTTCCTACTAATCTATTTTTGTACAAGACTAACGTCCTGTTGAATTTAGATCATGAGGAATCAAAAAATCATTTTAATATGAAGTATTTACAATAGTTGTAACCATAATTTTAAAATTTCATTTTTATAACTATAAATATTTATATATGTATATATATAAATATATATTTATAGAACGACCATAGTAAAAGTAAAAACTAAATTTATTCTAAATCTCCTTTTCAAAAAGCCAAAATTCGTTATTATGTTTGTGGGCATATATAAAAGAGAAAAATGTAAGATATCCGAGAGATTACAATTCTTTGAACTTGAAAATTTTTCAACTCACAATTTCTTTAATTTCAGCTTATTGAACTATTTAGTAATAAAATATTTTAAAACTAAATGAGATAAAAGTAACCAAATTTTATTCTAATCAATGTTCATGCCATTTGTCACATCAATAACTTTAATTATATGCAATTTTCATCCACATCATGACATACATGTCATGTAATTACCAATTAAAATGCCCCACCTCATCCACAAATTTAACATTTGATGATTCATAAAATTGATATTTAATTTGAAGTAAATGTATTAGTTGTAACTCTTCATTTTTAATGACATTCATATTTTACTAATTATCCATTAACTATTTGTTTATAAAGAGGACATGAAAAAAAATTACAATAGCATCTTCCTACTAATCTATTTGTGTACAAAACTAACGTCCTGTTAAATCTAAATTATGAGAAATCAAAAAATCATTTTAATATGAAGTATTTACAATAGTTGTAACCATCATTTTAAATTTTCATTTCTATAACAATAAATGTTTATATATTTATATATATATATATGTATATTTTATAGAACGACCATAGTAAAGTAAAAACTAAATTTATTCTAAATCTCCTTTTTAATAAGCCAAAATTCGTTATTATGTTTGTGGGTCTATATAAAAGAGAAAAATGTAAGATATCCGAGAGATTACAATTCTTTGAAGTTGAAAAATTTTCAACTCACAATTTCTTTAATTTCAGCTTATTGAACTATTCAGTAATCAGTAATAAAATATTTTAAAACTAAATGAGATAAAAGTAACCAAATTTTATTCTAATCAATGTTCATGTCATACAATAATCGATTAAAATGCTAACTATTGTTATGTAGATGACACAAGTAAACATTACAATAGCGTCTTCCTACTAATCAAATTTTTGTAAAGCACTAATGTCCTGCTACTCTATAAATTTAGATTATGAGAATTAAGAAATTATTATAAATAAGATTTTTAATATGAATTATTTGTAATAGTTCCCACTCAATATTTTTTAAATTATTGTCATCATATTACTTCCTTATAGCAAGTACAAGTAAACATATTTATATGGGATACTAAAAAGCAACAATATGAAAACTAAAAACAAATTTTATTCTCTTTAACTCTTTTTAGGGAAAAAATGTTTGTTATTTTGTTTGGGGTATATATAAAAAATGTATGAAATGAGAGATAAAAATTCTTTGTACTTGAATTTTTTAACTCTCATTACTTTAATTTCCATGTGATTGAACTATTTAATAATAGCAAAATATTTCAAAATCAAAGGATACCATAAAAATAATCTATTTTTTTCTAATCTATGTTTCATTAATATCTTTATCTCTCTCTCTCTCTCTCTCTCTCTCTCTCTCTCTCTCTCTAATCTCCTCTTTAGACAACCTATATTTGTTATTTTGTTTGTGGATATATATAAAACAGACAAAAGTGTCAAAAATTAAAGATATAATAATTCTTTGAGCTTCAAAAATATTTCAACTCCCAATTTCTTTAATATCAATGTTATTTAACAATTTAATAATAGAAAACAAATTTTGTACTAATCTACTTTTCATTAGTCTCTTTTCTAAGATGTCTAATCTCCTTTTACTATATATAAATATATTTTGTTTGGTAGTACACATGAAAACTAATTTTAAGAAACTCAATGAGCTAACAGATCATTTAACCACATAAGCATTTTCTAACTTCATTGTTATTATATTATAAATCAGAATTAAAGATCTTAATAAAGTAAAAAAATAGGTAACATATAAGCAAGAGTAAAATTTATTTTCTTCTTAAAATAATAACGATATTTTTTCAATCGGATAGCATCGATCAGGTAAAATGTCACGGCCTTTTCTCTTTATCTTTATATTTAAAAGCCCTGCACGAAGCTTCGGGTTCAAACTCGACCGACGGAAAATATGCAAGTCATAAGAAGAAACTAAAAATTTACATTATATACACAATAAAATATCATTTTGTGTTTGAGTTTGTATAATAATTTTTTGTTTG
The DNA here is from genome assembly GCA_023055425.1 of Linanthus parryae. NCBI lineage: Eukaryota > Viridiplantae > Streptophyta > Magnoliopsida > Ericales > Polemoniaceae > Linanthus > Linanthus parryae. Next base: position 116,396,663 of record JALGPY010000004.1, on the reverse strand, counting down.
AGGAAATGAAATTGTTGTTTATTTTCGCATTCTACTATTCCTTCTTCTATTACATTAGCTCCAAACTATATCTAGAATGTTCATTTTCATTGGTTATAAATTTCCAATAGAGTTTTTATGTTTAATTAGTTTAGTCAGATGATGCTTCAGTTTTTTTCATCTAACTGTGCACTAATGTATCTTGGAATCAACAATTTTCACAAAGAGGATATGAAACTCCAATTGATCAAATTCCTCGCAAACTATACCATCATCTCTAGGTCCCAGTGCCGTTAGAATTATGATAAAAGATTTATATGAACCATTATAGAAGGTTAAACGACATACGCTCTTAAATAAATCACCTTAAATATGTAAAACGAAGGAAATTCTAATTTTCAACTATATCCATGCATCCAACTTTTATTGTAAAAGTTACAATCTGCCTCACTCTTTTATAAACTTAATATTGTTCATGTTTCGCACTGTTGGCTGAGGTAAGCATGAAAAACTCTTATTGGTACATACTTTGTTCTTTATTGAAATGGGATGAACTGGTTTACTTTTTTTTTTAATATAAAGAGCCGATTCGTTATATTTCTAGGAGTTACATGTGAGAAAATAATAAATGACCTTGAATTTAAATTCATTTATCAACAAAACTTTATTTGAACGATAAATTTAAATTACAATTAAATGAAGATAGGCTTGCTGCTCAAGTGCACCCACTAAGGGTGTCAAAGCATTATAACTTGCAATACAACAACGAACCCGATACTGCTCAAAGAATAATTCTTATACTATATTATAAGAATATCAACATCATATGTAACTCATAACTAATAATTGAGGTTGAAACTAAAATTTATTACTAAATTATTTTGTAATATTTATTTTCTCCCTAAAATATGTTTTATTTTTTACAAGTCGGCTTGACAATCTATTGTATGTGGTCTCTCACGTAAAATTGACCATCCACAATAGCGTAATCATCAATATATTTCCACGAGAAAGAAATTGTTAGCATTTTTTAATTTATAAATACCTACATTTTGAGCCACAAAAGTAAAAAATTTCGTAAGAATTTGTTGTCCTTCGTTTGATGAAAGGGTCATTCGTTTAATTTCTCTTCCTATACTTCAGTACACCATAGTATGTTGACAGTTTCATAATTTTTTATATTATTTTATTTTATGTGAAAAATATGAATTACGTTGTGTTTAGTTTTCTCTTTAGTGTCTCTCTTCGTAGTTTTCGAGGATTTTTTGCAGCTCGGAGACAAAATACCTGAAAAGTAATTTGTAAGACGTGATATGCCATTTCGCGTGGAAAAAAATTGAACAATGTCATTTTAACCATCACATAATCTAACTTTTAGAATACCTCAAAAAGGAAAGGGACAAATAAAATGTATTGATAGTTTTAAAATAGATTTTTCATGAAACACAAGGGATCTTGTAAGAAGTATGTTTTACAATAGTTTGAATTTATTTAGTTTTTCTTATTTGTACACTCGATCATATAATAATTTTGTATGCTTCTATCTTCTGAGATTCAATTGGAGTTTACATCCAGCTACACTATTTGTATACAAATATAATATGAACTTTTAAGAGCTTTACTTCTCACGAATCCTGATCATATATATTGTATTTTTCTTAACATTCAACTATTAAAGTTAGATTCATTTATTTATTATCTTTCTGAAACTGAACAAATTGATCTTATGGCAAACCCGCGCATCGCGCGGGGTATCGCCTAGTTTAGTAATAAAGTCATCCGGGGAGTTTTAGAAACTGCTCTGCCGTCTCGTCGAATTCTCTCCACCATTCATCACTCCAAATGTCTTTTTCATCTTCATCTCGGTTTGATCCAGTTCAAAAGAATCACGAAAGCATTCTCTCAATGGCTGCTTTTGTCGCCTTGCCAGAGTTATTTTAGCCGTTCACAATGTGTGCTTGTAATACATTTTGTCCCTCATGCCCTCTGAAAATTCTTCTCATATTTTCTTGCAATATGGTATGCCTCAACAATTATGGAGAATGGTTTATATACATAACCATCCCGGGCCGTCTCTAACGTTTTGGGGGCCCGAACAGAGCATTCAATTTGAGCCCCCAGAGACTTTCTTCACATATTATATTGCATAGTTTATTTTTATAAGAAATGAATATTTTTTCTTGCTTTTATAGATGTGAATGTGCTAATATAATCATCATATTCAAACTATTTACAATAAATATAAGTTATATGTACAATTACTCAATACCCCTAACTTTTAAAGAATTTGGGCCCCCAAATTTTTGGGGGGCCTCAACCGCCTAGTGGTAGAGACGGCATTGCCCCCCCCCCCCCCCCCCCCCCCCCACACACACACACACACACAAATTTCTTCTAATATACGAACTTGTCTAAGAAAAAAATATTTTCAAAGCACTTCTGACTTATGGATGTTATGGTCTAAAAGAAACAAATACATCTTTGATGGTCAGCAGAGCCCTAGGGAGCAGTATTAGTAAACAATTGACTTAGATGCTTCAATAAGAGCTGCCTGCTTTACTTCTCATTAGCTCTCTCTTATGTCCTTTTTTTTTTCTCAGAAGCTCAAGAGCTTGTTGAAGTTCGTGATTTCAAAGGATTTGTCTAGCTGGATTGCTGACGAGGTTCAGTTTGCCCCATCTACTGTTGTTCCGGTCACTAATGTTGTTCCCCTTGCGATGGTTGTAGGCCCTTCCTTGAGTTGAAGCTCTGTGATTCGTGGCGATCTTGATAAAGCTATTGTGCCCCATCATGATGTTTAGTTGCTCCTATGATCTCTTATATATGTTGTAATTAAGACAATCCTATTGTTTTTGCTTTTTTCTTGTTGCTATTTGTTGGTTTGTAGCTCCCTGAGGCGCATTTTGGGTTTCTTAGCTCAGGCCTAAGCTACCTCTCTCAGTGTTGAGTTTTGTTTAGCTCCCTCTTTCTTCTAGCATAGCTAGATTGTTTTGCTTGTGACGGAAGCTCAGTTGTTTAGATTCCGTTTGGTAATGCTTTTGCTTTTTAGAACGTTGATTTTCGAATCTAAAAGCACTATTAATGTGTTTGGTAAATTTATTTTTTACTGCTTTCTGGAACCACAACAATTTTTGAAAAGCAGGGCAGGGATTGCTTTCCATAATCTGTTTTTCGATAAATGTGTACTTTGACATTCTTATCCGTTAATAAATATCAATAATTATTTTTTGTAATAGCACTATTAATTATATCATATTGTCATTTCGAAACTGCTTTCCCACCGCAGCATAAATACGGAATTTATCAACACATTTCAGGGAGATTTTCGACAGCAGTTTTCTCACAGTACTTCCTACACAGCAGGTTTCTAAAACGCCAGACCATTACCAAACCAGCCCTTAATCTAGTTATGTCGTTTTGTTTGATTTTTGTAGTTGGATTAGCTGGATGGTGATGTAGCTTTGATGTTGTAATCCTCTTCTTAATATTTATGAAATTCTTCCTTTGGTTCAAAAAATGTAGTGGCGGATTTAAAATATCAAACCAGCCGGGACAAGAAATAAGTCAAATGATAGATTCGATAACATTTGATTTTAGTTGGGGCAAGAATATATATTCGATAAGGGCGTCTTTGTTAAAAGCTTACAAAAGTAATGGGTATTAATGAAAGTTTCTTCGAAAAAAAATGGAAGTTTCCAAAATTAAGGGCGGCAAATTGCCCCTTGTGCACCGCCCCTCGATACAGGTGTCCCCTATATATATAGGACGAAATATTAGCTAGCTATCAAGAGAGAAAGGTGAAGAGTACCATAAATAAAAGAGAGCAAATATTCATTGAGGAAGATATATATAATAATGGCGAGTTCAATAAACTTCGGGGGAGGCATGAGGTTCTACCCCAGTGATGAAGAGATTCTTTCGGCATACCTGTTGAATAAGCACCAAGGCAAGCCTCTTCCTCACCAACATATCATTCTGGAGCGCGACGTTTACGCCGTAGAGCCTTGGGAGATATTCCGGCAGTGCTCAGCCGGGAAGAACGGCATTAATGACAACGACGACGATCGGGTGAAATATTTCTTCACGACCTTGAAGAGAAAGGGAAAGAACAGACACAGTTCGCGATTCGATAGGAAGGTTGGGAACAACGGCGGGACTTGGCATGGGAGCGGGAAACCTAAACCTATCTTGATCGACAAGCAATTGAAAGGCTACGTCAACACCTTCTCCTACAAGAACAACACCAACAAAGGACAAGTACAAGGTTCTTGGACCATGAAGGAGTATGTTCTTGACGAGATGTTGCTGAGAAGGATAAAGCGCGATAATTCTGTAAGCAGAGACTGTGTAGTGTGTCGAATCAAGAGAAAGAATGGTAAAGATGAAAAACAACATCCAATTCCAACCACGTTGACGCCAATATCAGCACCTTACGAAGAAGAAGTATACGACAGCTTGGTAATTAAACTCTTGAACGAAACTGCTATGGATTCAAAAGATGATCATCAAGACCCTAACGTCAGTGTGGAAGCGGCAGAAGAACAACCTCAACAAACAACATTAGTAGTATCCGAGGAGGAAATCATGAACAACGTTGAAGACTACGAAGCTGATCCTGAATTCAAACGATTGCAGAATTGTTTGTTCACCATCTGCGAATTAATAAGGCACGATAAATTTGATGAAACCCCACTTCCTGAAAGTCCTTGTTATGCTCCTAACATTGACATAGACTGGCTACAATTTGAAGGAGCAGAGAATAGCAGCACAGTACAAGGCGACAACACTGAAGAAGACACTGTTATGGATGAGTGTTGTGATGATCACATTGCTGCAGCGAGTCATCCGCGATTAAGTGATTGTGATCGGACCCATAAGGTTGCCGATGTACCGTGCAATTTGTTTGTACTACCATCTGGATCAAACCAAGATGATGAAGACATTTGGAGTGATGAATGGTGGAGAGAATTCAATGAGATGGCGGACCAGCTTCCAGACCCGCCGGATGACTTTACTTCTCCATTGTTGTGCGAAAGTGGTGGATAATTCTGCTGCTGGGTTGCAGATTTCCGATATCGTCAAAGAAAATTAAGCTGCACCGGTGGTGGGAGTACCTGAATTGAGAAAGCATGACATCATTACAATTCAAAACTAATGCTCTTACTCACCACCAGCACCACTATCCTGATCTCAGAGAGGTCGATCGATGTAAAGCCCAATACATACTATTGTTGTTGATAGTTGGAAGTTTTTCAGTCTCTGTATAGCCGAGTCCTTTTCTAGTCTCTCCGTTAACTTTTGATTTATTTTCATTTTTTGCATCGTGTTAGTATCTTTGTTGCACTGAGAGTGATTATGAACCTGTAACAATACGCCCATATCACAATTACCGAGAAAAGGCCAACGGGTCAATAGCTAAACATCTTTGCTGAACAATTCAACCATGATGAATATAATCCACAAGACAACGGATTACATAAATAATTAAGCTACATTAAGGAATGCTAAGACAGTCACCAGTGCTTCATAGGTGTTCTTATGGCATGTGTAACCTTGCTGTGTTTTGTTGACGGGTCTCATAATTATTTCAATTATGTGAAACAAAAGAACAAACAGATCCAAAATTAAAACATCATGTTTCCATTTTGAAGAGGTTTTGAAGATTGTAAATGTGGTGTTGAGCACCATGTCAGAACATGGAGCTTGCAGTTCATCGAGGGTTTTAACATTCACGGACATGTTTCTTGGTATTTGATTTAAACATCACAAACATGTCTTTGGTCTAACTTCAAATATTCAAGACAAATTATTTAACAGTTGAAACATAGTTTCTTAGATTTCGACAACCTAACACGGAACATTTTTATTCGACAATCACACACTATTACAACAAAACAATCATCCTAGTACACATAGTCTATCCTCAATTTTTGTTATGAGGTGGATGACCAAGTTGGACGGATTTATAAAAGCCCTCCATGGATCTTCGGAGACCTAGGTTCATCCTCAGATTCAGTGATCTGTAGATATGGAAACCATCAATTTTTGGGCAACCTTGCCTAGGAAAACGTAGGAGGTGTGTATCGGAGTAAGACCCCATTAGTTTCTTCCAATCCCTCACTTTATTGTTACTATTTTTTATATAAAACTCTCAGCTATTATTCCAAAACCAATAGTGTATATGATGTACTTCTCAAATTCAATTAGCCCCTTGTGATCTAAATTGGAGTAAATGAAGCATAAATGAGTAAATTAATCACGTTCCTAAAGCATACAAAGTAAATGATTTTAAGTCATACATTTAAGATCTATTTTTACATTGTTCATGTAAGTCACCTGACATCATATATGATTGATAATTGTGATATGTATGTGATCGATTTTGCTACCCTCAAAGATGGGAATTGATTTGCATTGTCCGTTCTCTTTGTCAATTCTCGGAATACTAGTTAGCAAAAAAAATTATCGGGTGATTGGCTCTTGACTCAAACATGAACACAATCAAGTATCATAACGCAGTTGTGGCTCTTGGATGCTTTATCGTAAGCTTCACTAAATTTCCAACCATTTTGGTATGGATAACATATCGTAATAGTTTGTATTTTTCATGCAAACTAGTTGAGAGCACGTGCTTTGCACGTGGAAAACATGTGTTCTATTATTCACTTCAATACTAAAAATGAATGAAGAGAAGAAACAATATTGCAATAAAGGAGAAGGCTCTTTCTTCCCATTCTCGATCTAGCTACTGGGAATGTAAATTGGCATAAGTACATCTACTATGTCGTGCTACGATCATAGTCAATCTTTTGCCCATACCGGGTTAACGAATAGAACAATACTAAATTCTCGGTCACTTGAATTATTGCTATAGTTAATTTACAAAGTCAAATCTCTCCCTGTCAAAAGATATCTCAAGTTCACGACAAGTATAAGACGTGATAAGTTATCTCACATAAAATGTATGCTTCAGGTTTACTGTTGATACTTGCTCAATTACATACATGAAAGACACCAAAACGGAAGACCGTCAAATTGTCAAATAAAACTGTGAGAGAATCGGAGAATCAAGTTTAAAAATTATATCGTCCAGCTCGAAATGGAACCGGCCAAAGTTGCAGTATGTGACCTAACAAACACCAAATACTATTCCCCTTATTAAATTTGAACGCCTTCCTTAGACCATCCACAGTGGTGAGCTCGCCCTCCCCCACCTGTCCCAAATACTATTCCCCTTATTCTATTATATTTTACCTAATATTCCCCTATCCCACTCTACCCTCCACAACATGGTGAACAAAAAGAAAATACTAAACAAATTGAAACCAATCCTGCCCCACCGAGCTTGAGCTCGCCCATGACCTCCTCCAAGCCAACCACGAAGCCCGCCGACCTGGGATTAGCGCCGAGCTCCCCTCCAAGCCCAGTCATTGTAGTGCCTAATCCAGCGGGCGAGCTCACTGAAGCACACCACTGTGAATGGTCTTACAATAAAAGAGAACCTAGTGAATGAGAGACACAGACCAATAGGGACCGATGCTGAGTGAGGAAGAAAAAGCAAAAACCAGAAAAAATGCCATGGAAGATTATATAAACCCTAAAATAATATATTAAGATTACTTTAGATGAGAGAAGATAATGCAAGCAAATACGAAGAACAAACTAATGAACCAACAAAACTGAAACTGACCATTAGATATGCAACCCTCAACCCTCAGAGTAGATGAAGCAAGTATTCCAGCAACAAGAGGTGGACGGTTGAGTTCCACCAGTCCGCCAAGAGGTGGATCCTTGTATATTAGCATGTTTCTAACCGAAATAATCAATACCGCAATGCTATCATTAAGGTGGATCCTTGGTGGACCTTGATTCCAGATAGAATTCCACCATTATTCCACCAAAAAGTTAAGGCTTAATTACTTAATATATACCTCCGGTGTACCTAAACTAATACTTTGCAACCCCCAATTATAGATTAGGCTTATTGCACTTCCCATTTGCAACAAATCATACTTAATGAAACTGGTAAAAAAAAAGTCTTTCAAACACCATCCATTAAGGGAGGGTATGTTTGTCAATACAATTTACATTAAAAAAGTAAGAAAAAAAAATCCTAACAGATGAAATTGAAGAAGATGAGAACAAGAAGAAAATCACTTGTCATCCACGAACCCCATCCCCAAAATCACTCAACCACCTCTCTCCAACAACCTCCCCTGTAATTCTCACACCCGTATTTTCTGCGAATTGTCTGTTCTTTCCCCCTCTCCTTCTCTTTCTCCATATCATCTCCCTCTTTCCTTCGGTTCTGCGCAAGGAACTCCATCAGCAGTTGCAGTCGACGGAATATTACAGGTGCCGCTAACTTTGTTAATCCTGTTTCTCTCTTGTCCAGGTTTTTCTCCGACGGATCCATGTTGCTCCCTCTCGGCTTAACCAAGCTACAATCGAACCTCCAGCCCAACGGAAACCGACTCAATTTAGGTCGAAATCACCTCAATTGGGGTTTGATTGATTGATTTAGAAGTGATTACCGAGACTCTACCGTTCGATTTACAACTAGGGTTCACGACATTTTTCAGATCTTCAGAAAAACCCCAAGTCTAATTTTTTTTCTAATTTGTGTATTTCCATAATCAATTAGTGTCATTTTGTCTTCTTTGATCTGGGTTTGAATCCTAGAGTTGTTGGCTCGGTGGTGGTTTGGTGGTTATCATGATGATGTTCTTGATGTTCCGGTGTCAACACTACGGCGTTGTCTCTGATCATTCATCTTCCACAATTACTATTGCGAGTCATCCTCATCTTGAACTCAGAAATCGGACCCTATGCTACAATCGAAATCGCCCCTTCTACAATCGAGCGCAGAGAGCACTGGAGATTGAAAAGCCTGAGACATTTGGGAACACCATTTGGAAAGAAATTTGTTCGTATTCCCTTCATCTGTTGATAAATTGAACCTTCATCTGTTGATAAATTGGACGCACAGTTATGTGATAAAAAAAATGAAGGGAGAAGACAAAAATAACCTCACAAAAAGGGACACAAGAGTCAACTAACGCCGTTAAGTTACTAACGGAAAAAATTTACCAGTTTCATTAAGTATGATTTATTGCAAATGGGGGTGCAATAAGCCTAATCTAGAATTGGAGGTTGAAAAGTGTTAGTTTAGGTATACTGGGAGTATGCATTAAGTAATTAAGCCAAAAGTTAAATGCAATCCAACAGTTGAAATCTCATGAATCCTGCCATGGTAATATCTAGATTCAACATAATCCAGCCATATTTCAAAAATCAGAGTAAGTTAACGAACAAAAGATTCAACATATACAAAGTTCTCTTATTGCAGAGAACAAAGTTTGGTGCTTCACTAAACAAGATATCAATCATAAAACAAAACAACATTTGATGAAAATCGAATATGCTAAACTGTGATTAGCACAGAAACTTGAAACCTAGATATCCATAAAAAAATTCAAAAAATAAAAATGATCATAAGCATTGATAAGGGAAATTTCAATAAATCGAAACTGACCCTCAAATCAAAAAAGAACAGAAGAATGAACCCAATTACAATTTCAGAAGGGAGACAAAATTTAACTACAAAAAACAAATCAAATAACTCGATTTGGGTTTTTGATCTGTAGCTGAAGTGAAAGGAGTAAATCTTCAATCAATTTTGATCTCTTTCACAACACAATGGTGTTACTAGACTCATGACGTGGAGAAAAATCTATAAAGTCGTTCCAGGCGATAGTAGCAGCGACGCTGGTCAGCGGGTTCTCCCGATCAGAGAGATGGGTCAGAGCGATGGACCAAGTAGATAGAGTGATTTGATATTTGCAACTTCATTCACTATGTTGTTCCTAGGGAAGAGACGTGTGTGAAGCGTTTGGTGAAACGTCGTGAGCAGTTGAAGGGTATTATTCATGTTGGGGCTAAATGTGATTACATTTTTAAGAGAGGCACTTTTATAATAACTACTTTTAGGAATCAATGCGATTATTCACTCTTTTAAGATAGTAAAGATATATGTAAGCTTGTTATTTTTAGGAAAATATATATTATATTTACATATATATAAATTTACAAATTAGAATTTTACTATTCTAATTTGAAAATTTAGAATAAAACGTGCCATTTCTGAAAAGATAGAGGTGAAACGAGGGGTAAAAAAGAAGAGTCTTCGCACGAGAGAAAATGTTTCCACACGAAGGTCTTCGTACGAAGACACGTCGTGTTCGTAGGAATAGATCCTGGAGGCGGCAAAAAAGGATGGGAACGTTGCCTTAGAGCCTAGGGCGATTTTGTGGAGTATAAAAGGATCCGTTGGGGTCCTATTTTCATATGCAATCATTGTAAATCATTCTCATGATTTGAATAAAGGTATGCTAGCTAATCACGTAAACTTGTGTGTTTCATCGTTTCTCTTCATTGTTCATGAGACGCGAATGACGTAACAAACTACTATCAGAGCTTAGGTCGTGACCACTCCACCAAGAACAATGTCTAAATCGATGATGAAGATCAACATATTTATAGGGGGGAACAACTTCAGTCTGTGGAAGATAAAGATGGAGGTTTTGCTCAAATCGCAAGGCATATGGGAAGCTACAACGTAACAAGTTCCCTAAAGCTCTTTAATAAAACGAAAGGTACTCTTGATTACATCCATTCAGATTACTGGGGTCCATCTCGAGTTGAGGCGATTGGCGGGTACACGTTATTTTTTAGCATCATAGACAACTACTCAAGGATGACTTGAATATTCCTGATGAAGCACAAGAGTGAAGCCTTCACAAATTCGGATCATATTGATCCTAAGGAGTCCGAAATTCCTACACCGTCGCCGGAAACCGAAGAGGAGGAAGTAGAAGAGTCTAGGATGCGTCGCTACCAGAGGAACTGGTTCATCATATTATTATTGATGGAATACCAAGGAGATTTATAAAGCCTCTGACGAGATACAGAGATGATGGTATGGTGGGATATGCATTGCAGGTAGCCGATGAGGTGGAGGATGAGCCCTCCACCTACAAAGCCGCGATTTTTAGTTTTGAGTCAGCACAATGAATTGCAATGATGGGAAAAGATGTAGTTACCGAGAGAAAAACAGAAAGTTACCTATGTTTTCGTCAATAACAAAGGAGACAGTGGCGTCTTGCATCAGCAAGAGTTAAATGTGAAGGCGAACAAGCATTGCGTCTATGTAATTGACCAACCGGAAGGGTGGAAAGGCAATTGACAGTGAGGGTCAGTTTGGAGAATATCCAATTAAGCAAAGAGTTTCCTCCTTGAATGTTCTTCAATTGTAGCCTTTGCTTCTCCACATCCATCGATGAGAACACATCATCGCTTGCCACCATAACAACAACCCAACACCGGCAATGCGTTTGATTTATCCGACGATGGAACCAGCAACCATGAAATGCCAAAAGCTTGCCATTACGCCACAGTTCCGATATCAAAGGGCTACCAATGGGAGATATGCTTAACCTTTATTGCAGGGATAGAAGAAGAAGATATGCGTCATTTAGAGTTGTGTCGGATGGAGGAAGAGATACAAAGGCACTGTTTATTGAAGTATCGTAAGGGTAAAGAAGACGCATGAATACCATGAGTGAGTATAGTTATTATAACAGAGTCCATAATGTAATAAACAATTTTGGAGAGGTATTTTTGTAATAAGCAATTTTAGAAACACATTAAAATTATTCCCTATTTAAAAAAAGTAAAGATATGAAATGGAATAAATTATGATCGACGTTATAGCTAATTCTCATTCCAGATTTCAGTCAAACACTAGAGAGAGAATTAGAGAGATTAGCGGAGGTTATTCTCGGTGTTATATTCGGAGGTTCTGGAGATTCTATAATCTCTATATTAGCAGCTTCGTCAGACCGAGGTAGGGAATCTCAACGTTATAACCCTACCGTATTGTGTTGCCTATTTATTTGCCAATCGTTGTACTGTTTAGATATATTCGATGTAATTATCAAATTACTAATACTGTGTCGGTGTTATGACCGATTATTGTGAAATTGTAGATTGATATATGATTCATGTGGATATGCTGTCAAAAATGTTATTTGAGTATTTGAATCATACAGAGATGCTACTGAAATTTCTATTCGAATATACTATTGATATTCGTGACTATGATGGATATATGCTATCAACAACAAAAACGAGACTGAGGAAGCTACCCCGAAACATAATAAGAAGATAGAAACACATTAAAATTATTCCCTATTTAAAAAAAGTAAAGATATGAAATAGAATAAATTATGATTTTCACCGTATATTCAACAATTTAAAATAGAAATTATCCCCTAGACAGATAGGTTGGATCGTGTGTTCTCCCTGACCACTCCTCTACTCCATCCTTTCAAAATGAATCAACAATGCCATTAATCTCTATGTTTTTTGTCTTGCAGTGGCAACCATCATTGATGATTCTAAGCATTTGGAGAAGGTGAATAATTGGGTGGTTTCCAAAGTTAACCTTGTTGAGAAGCATAATACCATCCCTTGAGGAACTTTGAAGTTTGCATAGCTTTCCAATGTGTCAATATATACCGATACGTAACATTGTCATTCTTACTTTTTACTAAGCCAAATATTGAGAGAATACTAATCAACTAGGTTATCAGGTTGAGAGAAAACCATCATTTTTGGGGGAATCCTATCACTGAAAATTCAGTTGTGGTGTTTCGAAGTAAGACCCCATTAGTTTCTTCCAGTGCCTCACTATATTACATGTTACAAAACTTTCAGCTATAGTTCAGAAACTAATAGTATATACATAGAATCAAATTATGTAGTTTGCTTAGTTTCTTCACTCACTTCTCAAACTCAATTTAGATCTTGCCGGAAGCAGAAATAAATATATTAATCACGTTCCTAAAGCACACAAAGTAAATGATTTTTAGTCATACAATTAAGATTTATTTTACAGAGTTCGTGTAAGTCGCCTGACAAAAGATGTGATTGATATTTGTGATATTTATGTGATCAGTACCATCCTGATAACATCATCTACAATAACTCTCACTCCACTAGTCCCGATTACCGTATTTTTTAGACTACGTCACTCGTATGTCTGTCGAACGGGCACTTCACAAAAGCGAACTTCATCTCGTACGTTAACAACTCTTCTCTCCGTTCGTTTTTATGCTCGAGCTAGAAACGATAAATAAACAAACAGAACATATTATTACAACTACACAAAAAGTGCTTCGACTACTAGACCAATCTCCTTCCCCTGCCTTGTTTGTTACCACTCCGTTCCTTCTCTTTCTCCCACTTTCTATTTTGGTACTTTCCCTTTCTTTCTCCCCCTTTCCTCTTTTGGCATGTTTCATGATGGACAATGACAATTTTCCCTTCTAATTAATATCCCACTTCTCATCTCAACATGCCCCACCCACTCCATTTTTTTCTATAAATAAAAGAAACCCTACCCATTAAGGCATTAACACCGCCCATTTCAGATAGGATAGAGAGAGAAGAGAGAAAGTAGCACGGGAATGGTCTTCTGCATTCTCCGCACGGGAGAGCAAAAGAGAGAGAGAGGGAGAGGAACAATAAGGGGAGGAGAAGAAGGACACGGCAGATGAAACGGAGCGAAGAATGGGACCGATGAGGGTTCGATCTCGATGGCGATCTCGACGGCGGCGCTGCTAGTGGATCTCGACGGCGGTCCACTACAACGGCGGCGATGACCCAAGTAGCTTCGGATCTCTCTCTCTCTCTTCTTCATTTTTGGCCTCTATCTGTTGTCCTTCTCTTTCTTGTTTTGATTTTCTCTTAAGATCTGCCAATGGAGTGGAGAAAAATGGAGGAGCAGAAGTCGAAAGACATCTTCCCTGCGAAGCTGGCGTTCAAATCTGCGACCCATTGTCGTCGGGGCGGTAAACCGGCATTGTCGTTCTTCCGGCGGCAAGGCGGCGTTAATATCTGCGACCCATCGAGGCCGCACTCACGGCCTCACCGCCACCCTACAGGCCACGGCTCGACCGCCACCGCCCTCCCACCAGGTGTTTGTCTACTCACCAACACAACTCCAATCCCAGCTTCGACCGCCAAATCCAAACCCCCTACCCCGTTCCAGCAGCAATGACCAACAAACCCCAACCACTAATGCATCATCCATCGGTCTACTACGACCAATCTCTAGCCACCAGCATGTCAGGACCCTAACCGAGGACCTGAGGAATTGAGAATTGAATCCTCCTAAAGCGCCTAGGTTTAGGGTTTCACAACTTCTGCAATCCTTCGAGAGGAAGAAATGAGGGATGGAGAGAGAGAGAGAATTAAGAGAGAAGATTATAATAATTCAAAAAATCAATCTGATTTTATTCTCGCACAAATTGTGCTTATAATCATTGTTGGACATGGGGCACAACTCCCAATAAAATAACCTGGTAGATTCGGTGAATAAAGCAACTACTAATGGGTAATGAAGTAAAAAAAGACCCTGTCAAAATACTACTAACGTCGTTCTTCTAACTAACTGAGAAGGCTACTAATAAGTAAAACGGCAATAACTTGTTTAAACTACAACGTTCAGATGATCCAATGGCTGCTGAACCTTTTCACCTGTGATCGGACGGTTACTGAAGCTCTAATTTCATGTCATTAGTTTGTCTCTCTTTTCACTTCAGTGCCAAATATATTTCATTACTTTATACTTCCTTTCACTTCAGTCCATAGCTCCTATGTCCCTGACACAGCCACATGTAATTACTACATCCCCCATCACCTACCCGCGGTTCACACAACCAACCCAACGGGTTCAACTCTGAAGGAAAAGTCAATTAGGGCTCAAAACCTCACTGGGATGGTTTCCAAATCTAGGTTTCATCTTTTGGGCCTATTTATTCAAGTATTGGGCCTCATTAGCAAGAGAGGTGTTATTATCAATATCAATATGATACACACTCTAATGGGTATAATCTTGGACCAACTCAGCTTTTAAACATAATTCTTCTCGGTATATACGTCTACTGCAATCCGCCTTCAGGACAAGGTGTTTTTCAACCGCACAGGTGTAACAACTCCCTTTATCCGGCTCGGGACAGACCGGGAGAGTGCTACTCGAATAGGGTAAGTCGAGAACAAAATATTTCATTTAAAAGTTAAATGAAACAAGTTATTAGATGATCGTCTTTAGGTTACAAACAGATACTAGGTAATTATAATAATGATTCTATTAAACTATTGCTCTCAACATAAAGTGACGATGCCTAATATTCTAGATGAGTCTCGAATGCCGCTACTCCATAATACCACCTCTTAGACCTGCGGGGAATGAAATAAAGACCGCAGTTATTCGAAAGTCAACAAGAAATTCTAAGTGAGATACACCTTAGCATGTAAAAAACAGGAAGCTGAGAAAGGCTACAGGGTCACATGTGAAATAAAATACAAGTAACAGAGTATAAGTAAAAACAACTTATTTCAAGAACAAAGTAACAACGTTAACAAATATTGAATATTTCTCACGTAACGAATCTGTTTACCACCTGCCCCGATACGTCAAAAGTTTCCAAATTAAATCTTTCACATATGGCAAGACCGTTCAGAACACGACTAACAAATAACTGTTCCCAAACATAGCAATCGTATTATCATTAATTTCACAGTACCCGAGTAGAATAGTGACCACATCAGACATTCTGGACCTTAAGTGTTGCAACACCCTCCTAAGAGCGTCAATCAAAGGAGCGGTATCTAGAAGCAGTAGTCAAGCCTACGGCGATAGGATTCGGGGTGTACATAGTGCCATATCTTAAGGGACCAAATCCCAGGGAATCATCACCCGTAATAATTTTAGTGATCGGTGCCCAAGGGATTAAACACGATATAACTGGTTCCGGTACATGCAAATCCTTTCACTTTACTCCGGGGATCGATACCGAATATCTCTTAAGGGACCTGAGCCCAGGGAATCATCGCCCAATATAAGTAACATAACAGGTTCGGATACTTACGAATCGATTTACTTTACACAGGGGATCGAACCCGAATATCTCTTTAGGGACCTGAGCCCAGGGAATCATCACCCGATATAAGTAACATAACTGGTTCGTACAACATTACATTATTACTAATTTATGATCACATGTGACAAGTATTTCAGACTTAAATAATATTTTGGAGATTTGAAAACAAATAAAACACATTTATCAAGTAGAGGATAAAAAACGACAACTATTTTCAATTTAAGCAAATAGTGGGCACGAAAAGCTGGCACGCAAGGCTAAACATGTAAAACTCGCATGATCCAATCACATAAAAGCTCGTACGAATGATTGTAGTCCTCGTCTACGAACAAGTCGCCTACAATTATCAATTTTCTTATTACAACAATGCTACTTCTAAATAAAGAATGCACTTGTAGATGTTTGGCTAGGCCGCATAACTAGATCCAACTCTCACGATTCCCCCAATAAAACATGTCTCAATCTTATACTTATAAATATACATAAAGAAGTATTTTAAAAATAATCTTAATATTATATAGGTGAGACAACACTTACAAATATTTATATAAGGAAATAATAATTGAAGACTACTTTATTGTTATAATTATAATTTCTTTCAATAATAAAAGTAATTACTGCGATTAAAGAGTTATTTTTGCTAGAGAAAAAAGCGTACTTGTTGTTAAAAAAATCACTATGAGATACTCAATATATATTCAATTAAAACTAAGGCGATATTTAGTAAATAAGTTGAACAAAGTTTAATTCTTAAAAAAAATACTCTTGTTATCTTATTTCAAGAAGAGAGTAATTTACTATAAACACTTTGTTATTACGAAATTTTTATTTTATATACTTGAAATGTATATCTAATAAACAAATAAACATCCAATTATTAATAAATATATAGTATACAAACTATAATAAGTCTCCCTCCAAGTTCCTTAAGATCAAAGCAGCCCCCTTTCCACTAACGAGCAAGTTCAGGTAAAAGATACTTTATACGCCCCAAGATTCACAAAATGAAATAATAGTTTGTGAAAATGATTATCAGCTAGCTCCCTGATCGTGAACACACTCAAACTCTACGATCGAAACGCGGATTTGAACTATAAAAACATGATTTTGATTGCTAAAAACAACTAAGAGGAAGATTTAGAGCAAACCTAGCCCAAAAACACGAGAAACAATAAAAAATGAGGCGGGTCGAGTCGTCGAAAGTGTTGCCGGAGGTGGAGCTCGACGGGGTTTTCTCCTGGGGTTCTAGCTTCGGCAGAGGTCTCTCGGAGCTCGTTCGGACTTCTAGAGAGTGAGATAGACGAAGAGAAAGGCCTAGGTGGACCGGGTTCGGTCGGACAAATTTCTCGCCGGAAGTTATGGAGTTCGCTGGTGCTCTTGGCGGCTCTGCTTTCTAGCTGCTGGCTCTTTCTTCTTTTGGTCGAAATAGGGGGAGGAATGGAACGAGACAGAATGATGGGGGAGGAGAAATCAGATGGCGGGTGGCTTCGGTGGTTGTTCCTCCGACGGGGCAGTGGCGGTGGTGGCTGGTGGCTCTGTTTTTCAGCGAGACATAGAGGGAGAGAGAGAAAAGATAGGCAGAGAGATGGTTGGGGGATGTGAAATCCTCGATATTTTTTATTTATATTTTTTAATTATGTGTATATGTAAGTATGAATACAATATTATTCATGTATAATGATACGGTATAGTATATGTATATTGGTATAAATACAAGGATAGGAAATGTAGGTATAGATACATATAAAAGTATTTATATACTAACACTCTTGTAAAAGAGAACTACAACCCCTATAAACACTAAATTAACCTCATAGATTTTGAAAAGCAATCAAATCATCCCTAGTCTTCAAAACATAACTTATCAAAATTAATATTATCAAATAATCAATTACTACTACATCAAACATAATCTCTCGAACGTCATATCACGGCCAACACTGACATCTAAAACGTTCTCACACTTCTGAAAGTTCCTTACGATGTGTAAAGTTACTAGAATAGCCCTAAGCTAGAATACAGGTTGTTACAAGGGGAGTTACGGGTCACCGTATAATCCGGGTCAACCACATAACTATTAATATGGTTAATTGGAATAATTAGAATTATTTATATAGTTACTAAATAAATTGTTAGTTAGTTATTTAATTTCATTTAGTTAATCAAATCGGGTTTTCTTGTCGGTTCTTTCTCAGGCCCGTTCGGTCGAACCGTCTAGATTAGGTATTTTTTTATTTAAACGTGTAACTTTTCAGTTTTATCATTCAAGAAAAAAATTAAAGTGTTAGTGTTTTATTTTCGTGTCTGTGTTTCGGGGGTGCGCCCAAGCGATAACAATTGTGCTATCTCTCACACACATATTAGAAGGTGGGAGGTATGATGGCACAATAGTTTCATCAAAATTGTACAAAAAATCTCCTATAGCATTTAGTTTGATTATTTTTTTCCTATACTGTTCAAGTTTTATTCAGTACCTAATTCCAAAAGAAACTGGCTAGTGTTCTTAACTTTCACACAGGACATTTGACACCACAAATTTGATATGACTGATAATTGCGATATGCATTTAATCAATTACCATGTAAAAGCGTTACATTGGTATTCTTGCTAGAATAAAAGTCAATACCTCCTGCAATCAAGATGACATTCCTAGGGCCTTGTTTGTTTTTGGTCATATGAAGCCAATATGGGATTTCCAAGCCCAAATAGTTAATGTTTGGTGTTTGTTGGCAAAACTTGCAAAAAGAGATCATAATTAATGGCCCATCATGAAGCCCTCTAATACATCTTATTCTACACCTGGATAGACCAGGTATTAACAATACTTTGTTGTTATGACACTTTTACCCTCAAACCCTAGAAACTCCATATAAGTTCACTCCATCAGAAATATCTACAGCACATACGCACAAGAAAGAGGCGCGAGAGAGGCGGGAAGCAAGTTCCGATTACCACGATCAACTTCATCTCCAGCCACGCAGCATCAGGTAAGCTATTTCTCAGTGTTTATCAGACAACCTTGTTGATTCTGTAGTCTCCCCTTCTTGATATTTTTTTCATTTTTATTTCCAATTTACTTCGTTTACATTTCTTTCCAGAGATCGATCTACACAAAACTTCATCTCCAGCCTCGCAGGAACAGGTAAGCTATTTCTCTGCGATTATCAAGCCGCCTTGTTGATTCCTTAGTCTCCAGTTCTTAAATTTATCAAGCCGCTTTGTTGATTTTGTTTGCATTTTTTGTTCAGAGATCAATCTATCACAGGAAGCTCGATTTCTCATTTTGTTCTTGATCCTCTTTAAAAAGATAAATTTTATTTTAAATTGAAAAGACTGTAATTTGATTCAGTGTGCATTTATTTGTTTTTTGATTTTATAGTTATGGATCCTGGTGATGAAGATAGCTCCACAGGTAGTAACCTAAACAATGAGGAAGTTGAAGCTTTTGTTGTTCTCCAAAATCATGTACAACAGGTTAACTTAGTGTGTGAAATGTGGATGATAGTTGTTCATGTAGCACTGGAAAGGTACTTAGCAAATAGAACCACAATACCTAGAGGACCAAATCATTTTCAAACACAAATGGATAACTTGAATAGGCTAGTTAGGAACTCAGACACAACGTGTTATGAGAAATTGAGGATGGATAGACATTCTTGCATGAGACTTTGTGGGTTGAAGCATTCAAAGCACGTAATCATCGAGGAGAAGGTGGTCATGTTTTTGAGTTGTTTGGCACACCATGAGAAATATCGTCAAGTGAAATTTGTCTTCATTAGGTCGAGTGAAACAATTAGTCGGTATTTCAATGAGGTATTGATGGCTGTATTGCGTGTCCAGAAGATTTTATTTGTAGTTCCTGAACCTATTACCGACTCTTGCACAGACAATACCTGGAGATACTTCAAGGTATTAATATATACAATATTTGTTATGTTATATGTCGAGACACTTTTTTATTGGTGTTTTTTCGGTCTGGTATTCTATTTTAGGGCTGCTTGGGAGCATTAGATGAAACATATATTAGAGTTAAACCTTCTGCCTCTACTAGGGAAAGATATAGGACTCGAAAAGGGGAAGTGGCTACCAATGTGCTTGGGGTGTGTGCAAAAAATTTGAGTTTCATTGATGTGCATCGGGGAGCTGACTCAAGAGTATTATGTGATGCCCTAGCGCGATAACGGTTTCAGAGTCCCTAACGGTAAGTCCATATAGACACAGTCTATTATCCAATGGTGACATAATTGTTAGGATTCACTCATTAATTAATTATCAATGTATTCCATTGCTACTACTTAGTAGATGCTGAATATACAAATGGAAAAGGTTTCTTAGCCCCTTATAGATCAACTTGTTACCATCTTGATGAGTGGAGGGATGGGAGACAGCCGGTATCGTGAGGCGTGAGTGACATAACAGACTCAAAGTCACACATTTAACTTTTAATAGATTTTTCATGATAATCTCATAATCTTTCTCCAAAAGTTGGCCCAAGCTCAAAATATTGCTCTTCATATTAGGCACATAATTGATGATTTCCATTCTTTGAACGGATCAAAATTTTACCTTTACCCCTTTACCGAAATTTTAGAGGAATCTCCAAAAGTGACTTTACCGCTAACTTTCTCATCAAGCTCAAGATACATGTTCTTGTTTCCACACATATGGTTACTTGTGCCGGTGTCAAGATACCAAGTATTGGTCACCTCCTTGGAATCTCCTTTGTAGGCCAATAGCAAAGTTGGCTCTACCTCTTTATTCTTCTCCTCCACGTAGTTTGCCTTCTCATTAACATCATTTGAGGCATATCTACACTCCCAAGAGAAATGCCCAAATTTATGACAATCATAACATTCAATTTTAGACTTGTCATACCTTCTTTCATTGGGTTTTGAATTTCTTCCTCTTCCACGTCCTCTTGAGGAATTGCTCTCTTGCTTCTTTTCCTCCTTGTTGTAGGAAGATTGGCCGCCTCTTCCACGACCCCGGCCTCGTCCACGTCCTCTTGAACTCGACTCGTACCGTCTGTCTTTCCCTTTTGGAGAAAATTTTGTTTGAAGCAATTGCTCCAATGGCTCCTTCTTCGGCTTCTTTAGCCTCTCTTCATGGGCTAGCAAAGAACCCATAAGCTCATCCACCGTCATGGAGTCTATGTCTTTGGACTCCTCGATTGCCACACTTATGTAGTCGAAATTGGAGGTCAAGGATCTAAGAACCTTTTCCACCACCTACTTGTCCTTCACGTCTTCACCATATCTTCTTAGTTGATTTACAACTAACAAGACTCTTGTAAAATAGTCCGAAATCGAGTCGGACTCCTTCATGTACAACAACTCAAACTCTCCCCCAAGAGTTTGAAGCCGCACCTTCTTCACCTTGTCGGCACCTCGAAAGGTGTTTTGAAGGACTTCCCACGCCTCCTTTGAAGTGGAGACGTTGGCAATCTTCGTCATCATAGTGTCATCTAGACACTCATGAATCATCATAAGGGCCTTTTGGTCCTTCTTCTTAGAACCTTCAACCGGTGGATTCGTCAATTCATTCTCCACGATGTCCCACACATCTTGGGAGCCAAGCTTCGCCTTCATGCGTATACACCAAGTATCATAGTTGTCCTTGGTGAGCAAATGGATAGGAGTTTGAGATCCATTAGCCATGACTCACTCTCTCAACCGTAACTCTGATACCACTTTGTTGGAATCAAGAGGACTACTCACGACAACTCAACTATCTGTAGTAGAGGAGAAGAATACTTGTTCTATTGCTTGACTTGAAAAAGACTTATGTACATGGGTATATATAGGACTCAAAAATGTCTAGTAGCTTCTACCCACTAACTACTACATTAACTTGGTCAAACCTCATTTAGTTGGTGCAACTACCAACCTCATTAACTTGGACCAAGTCCCACAACAATGGCACTTTAAAAGTCATTTTCTAGAAACTAGCTAGTATATACCACACTATAAAATGCGACACTAAAAATCAAGTTTAATTTCTAACACAATTAACTTAGCTGATTCAATAAGGTTGTCTGCTCTATTTCTCATTAACTCTGTTTTATGTTTCTTCTTTTTTCTCAGATGCTCAAAAGCTTGTTGAAGTTCAGGTTTCAAAGGATTTGCCTGGCCGGATGGCTGCCGAGGTTTAGTTTGCCCCATCTACTGTTGTTGCAGTCACTGATGTTGTTCCCTTGCGATGGTTCTTCCTTTGTTGGCCCTTCCTTCAGTTTAATGCTTTGTGATTCCTGTCGATCTTGGCAAAGCTATTGTGTGCCATCATGATGTTTAGTTGCTCCCGTGATCTCTTATCTATGCCCGTAATTAAGACAATACTATTTTTTCTGTTTTTTCTAGTTGCTATTTGTTGGTTGGTAGCTCCCTGACGCGCATTTTGGGTTTCTTTGCTCAGGCCTAAGCAACCTCTCTTGTTTTAGAGTCTTGCTTGAGTCTTGTTTAGCTCCCTCTTTCTTCAGCATAGCTAGATTGTTTTGCTTGTGAGGGAAGCTCAGTTGTTTAGTCTAGTTATATCGTTTTATTTGATATTTTTTTAGTTGGATTAGTTGGATGATGATGTAGGTTTGATGTAGTAATCATCTTCTTAATATTTATGAAGTTCTCCCTTTTAGTTCAAAAAAATGCAGTGGGGGAACTAGAAAATCAAACCACCCGGGATAAGAAATAAGTCAGATGGTAGATTTGATAACATTTGATTTTAACTGGGGCAAGAATAACTTTTTAATAAGGGTGTCTTTGGTAAAAACCTATAAAAGTAGGGATACTAATTGAGATTTTCAAATTTGAGGGCGGCAAATTGCTCCTTGGTGCATCCGCCGCCCTATGCATGTGTGCATATATATATATGGGACGAAATAGTAGGCATTAGCTATATCAAGAGAGAAAGGTAAAGATTACCATAAAGAGATCAAATATTCATCGAGGAAGATAGGTTTAGTCACTTAGGGAGAGTCTAATAATGGCGAATTCCATAAACTTCGGGAGAGGCATGAGGTTCTATCCAAGTGATGAAGAGGTTCTTTCGGCATACCTGTTGAATAAGCACCAAGGCACGCCTCTTCCTCACCAACATATCATTCTTGAACGCGACGTTTACGCCGCAGAGCCTTGGGAGATATTCCGGCAGTGCTCAGCCGGGAAGAACGGCAGCAATGACGACGATAGGGTGAAATATTTCTTCACGACCTTGAAGAGAAAGGGAAAGAACAGACACAGTTCGCGATTCGAAAGGAAGGTTGGGAACAACGGTGGGACTTGGCATGGGAGCGGGAAACCTAAACCTATCTTGATCGACAAGCAATTGAAAGGCTACGTCAACACCTTCTCCTACAAGAACAACACCAACAAAGGACAAGTACAAGGTTCATGGACCATGAAGGAGTATGTTCTTGACGAGATGTTGCTGAGAACAATAAAGCGCGATAATTCTGTAAGCAAAGACTGCGTAGTGTGTCGAATCAAGAGAAAGAATGGTAAAGTCGAAAAACAACATCCAATTCCAACCACGTTGACGCCAATATCAGCACCTTACGAAGAAGAAGTATACGACAGCTTGGTAATTAAACTCTTGAACGAAACTGCTATGGATTCAAAAGATGATCATCAAGACCCTAACGTCAGTGTGGAAGCGGCAGAAGAACAACCTCAACAAACAACATTAGTAGTATCCAAGGAGGAAATCATGAACAACGTTGAAGACTACGAAGCTGATCCTGAATTCAAACGATTGCAGAATTGTTTGTTCACCATCTGCGAATTAATAAGGCACGATAAATTTGATGAAAACCCACTTCCTGAAAGCCCTTATTATGCTCCTAACATTGACATAGACTGGCTACAATTTGAAGGAGCAGAGAATAGCAGCACAGTACAAGGCAACAAAACTGAAGAAGACACTGTTATGGATGAGTGTTATGATGATCACACTGCTGCAGCGAGTCAACGGCTATTAAGTGATTGTGATCGGACCGATAAGGTTGCCGATGTACCGTGCAATTTGTTTGTACTCCCATCTGGATCAAACCAAGATGATGAAGACATTTGGAGTGATGAATGGTGGAGAGAATTCGATGAGATGGCGGACCAGCTTCCAGACCCACCGGATGACTTTACTTCTCCATTGTTGTGCGAAAGTGGTGGATAATTCTGCTGCTGGGTTGCAGATTTCCGACATCATCAAAGAAAATTAAGCTGCACCGGTGGTGGGAGTACCCGAATTGAGAAAGCATGACATCATTACAATTAAAAAATAATGCTCTTACTCACCACCAGCACCACCATCCTGGTCTCAGAGAGGTCGATCAATGTAAACCCCAATACATACTATTGTTGTTGATAGTGGGAGTTTTTTAGTCTCTGTATAGCCGAGTCCTTTTCAAGTCTCTCCGTTAACTTTTGATTTATTTTCATCTTTTGCATCGCGTTAGTATCTTTGTTGCACTGAGAGTGATTATGACCTGGTAACAATATGCCCATATCACAATTACCGAGAAAAGGCCAACGGGTCAATAGCTGAACATCTTTGCTGAACAATTCAACCATGATAAATATAATCCACAAGACAACGAATCACATAAATAATTAAGCTACATTAAGGAATGCTAAGACAGTCACCAGTGCTTCATAGGTGTTCTTATGGCATGTATAACCTTGCTGTGTTTTGTTGACGGGTCTCATAATTATTTCAATTATGTGAAACAAAAGAACAAACAGATCCAAAATTAAAACATCATGTTTAAGACAGTCACCGGTGCTTCATAGGTGTTCTTATGGCATGTATAACCTTGCTGTGTTTTGTTGACGGGTCTCATAATTATTTCAATTATGTGAAACAAAAGAACAAACAGATCCAAAATTAAAACATCATGTTTCCATTTTGAAGAGGTTTTGAAGATTGTAAATGTGGTGTTGAGCACCATGTCAGAACATGGAGCTTGCAGTTCATCGAGGGTTTTAACATTCACGGACATGTTTCTTGGTATGTGATTTAAACATCACAAACATGTCTTTGGTCTAACTTCAAACATTCAAAACAAACCATTTAACAGTTGAAACATAGTTTCTTAGATTTAGACAACCTTACACGGGACATTTTTATTCGACAATCACACACTATTACAACAAAACAATCATCCTAGTACACATAGTCTATCCTCAATTTTTGTTTTGAGGTGGATGACCGAGCTGGACGGATTTACGGTAGCCCTCCTTGGATCTTCCGAGACCTAGGTTCATCCTTAGATTCAGTGATCTATAGATGAGGAAACCATCAATTTTTGGGCAACCTTGTCTAGGAAAACGTAGGTGCGGTGTATCGGAGTAAGACCCCATTAGTTTCTTCCAATCCCTCACTTTATTGTTACTATTTTTTATATGAAACTCTCAGCTATTATTCCAAAACCAATAGTGTATATGATGTACTTCTCACATTCAATTAGCCCTTGCCGGAACAAGACTTGTGATCTAAATTGGAGTAAATGAAGCATAAATAAGTAAATTAATCACGTTCCTAAAGCATACAAAGTAAATGATTTTAAGTCATACATTTTGAGATCTATTTTTACATTGTTCATGTAAGTCACCTGACATCATATATGATTGATAATTGTGATATGTATGTGATCGATTTTGCTACCCTCAAAGATGGGAATTGATTTGCATTGTCCGTTCTCTTTGTCAATTCTCGGAATACTAGTTAGCAAAAAAAAAATATCGGGTGATTGGCTCTTGACTCAAACATGAACACAATCAAGTATCATAACGCAGTTGTGGCTCTTGGATGCTTTATCTTAAGCTTCACTAAATTTCCAACCATTTTGGTATGGATAACATATCGTAATAGTTTGTATTTTTCATGCAAACTAGTTGAGAGCACGTGCTTTGCACGTGGAAAACATGTGTTCTATTATTCACTTCAATACTAAAAATGAATGAAGAGGAGAAACAATATTGCAATAAAGGAGAAGGCTCTTTCTTCCCATTCTCGATCTAGCTACTGGGAATGTAAATTGGCATAAGTACATCTACTCTGTCGTGCTACGATCATAGTCAATCTATTGCCCATACCGGGTTAACGAATAGAGCAATACTAAATTCTCGGTCACTTGAATTACTACTATAGTTAATTTACAAAGTCAAATCTCTCCCATTCAAAAGATATCTCAAGTTCACGACAAGTATAAGACGTGATAAGTTATCTCACATAAAATGTATGGTTCAGGTTTACTGTTGATACTTGCTCAATTACATACATGAAAGACACCAAAACGGAAGACCGTCAAATTGTCAAATAAAACTGTGAGAGAATCGGAGAATCAAGTTTAAAAATTATATCGTCCAGCTCGAAATGGAACCTGCCAAAGTTGCAGTATGTGACCTAACAAACACCAAATACTGTTCCCCTTATTAAATTTGAACGCCTTCCTTAGACCATCCACAGTGGTGAGCTCGCCCTCCCCCACCTGTCACAAATAATATTCCCCTTATTCTATTAATTTTACCTAATTTTCCCCTATCCCACCCTACCCTCCACAACTTGGTGAACAAAAAGAAAATACAAAAAAAATTGAAACCAATCCTGCCCCACCGAGCTCAAGCTCGCCCATGACCTCCTCCAAGCCAACCACGAAGCCCACCGACCTGGGATTAGCGCCGAGCTCCCCTCAAGCCCACGCCATTGTAGTGCCTAATCCGGCGGGCGAGCTCACTGAAGCACACCACTGTGGATGGTCTTACAATAAAAGAGAACCTAGTGAATGAGAGACACAGACCACCAATAGGGACCGATGCTGAGTGAGGAAGAAAAAGCAAAAACCAGAAAAAATGCCATGTAAGATTATATAAACCCTAAAATAATATATTAAGGTTACTTTAGATGACAAAAGATAATGCAAGCAAATACGAAGAACAAACTAATGAACCAACAAAACTGAAACTGACCATTCGATATGCAACCCTCAACCCTCAGAGTAGATGAAGCAAGTATTCCAGCAACAAGAGGTGGACGGTTGAGTTCCACCAGTCCGCCAAGAGGTGGATCCTTGGATATTAGCATGTTTCTAACCGAAATAATCAATACCGCAATGTAATCATTAAGGTGGATCCTTGGTGGACCTTGAATCCAGATAGAATTCCACCATTATTCCACCAAAAAGTTAAGGCTTAATTACTTAATATATACCTCCAGTATACCTAAACTAACACTTTGCAACCCCCAATTCTAGATAAGGCTTATTGCACCCCCCATTTGCAATAAATCATAATTAATGAAACTGGTAAAAAAATTCTTCCAAACACCATCCATTTAATAGACAAAACAATCCAACATAAAGCCCACGGATCACACTCAAGCCCACAGAATTATTTATAGCTGTATTGGGCCTCACCTTAGCCCACTCTCTTAGCCCATTATATCACTGATGTAAACCCTAATAGATGGCATCCTTATCTGGTAGCATGGTTAGATCTTAGCCGTTAGATTCCTACCGTTATGATACTCTATATTTAACCCTGACATTTAGGGTTCCGTAACAATCAATTGAATACTGCCTTTACTCTCTCTATTGTTTGTTCATCTTCCTCATTGTTCATTATCTGCTATTATGGTATTAGAGCCCTAACAATGCTCTCTACCACCACCACCCAGCCTTCGGCTTCAAATCCGTTGGCAATCCTCTCTAATATTCATAATCTAATACCTTACAAGCTTGATTCCACCAACTATGTATTGTGGAAACATCAGTTTACCTCTATTCTTCGCATCCAGTCGCTGTTAGGGTTTGTTGATGGCACAAATCCATGTCCACCGCAATATCTCACCGGCGATGACGGCACCGTTTCAGCGACGGTTAATCCCCTTTTTCTCTCTTGGCATATGCAAGATCAAGCTATCTTAGCCTTGATCAATGCAACCCTCTCTCAAGAGGCTTTGGTTCAGATTATTGGTCTTTCTGACTCTAGATCTTCTTGGTTATTGCTTGAAAATCGCTATGCCTCTCTCTCTCGTTCCAATATTTTACAACTCAAAAATGAATTACAGTCGGTTCGGAAACGATCTGATTCAATAGATCTTTACATGCAAAAACTCAAATCATTGCGTGATAAATTGTCTGTTTCTGGAGTCACTATTGACGATGAGGATATGCTCCTCTATACCCTAAATGGTTTACCACCAGAGTTTAACTCTTTTCGTTCCTCCTTACGGACTCATTCCGAACCACTTTCATTTCACCATTTACATGTGCTTTTACGCGCTGAAGAGCAAATGTTTGAGTCTCAAAACTGTGCTTCTGATTCAAACCCGTCCGCCTTTTATTCTACTGCCACTCGTGGCCGTGGCGGCGGTAGATCTCAAAACCATTATTCTTTTACTTCGCCATCTTATGGTCAACGTGGTGGTTTCTCTGGTCGGACTGGTCATCGTGGTGGTCGATTTGACCAGTCCCGGGGCAGATCTGGGTATTACAGAGGTGGCGGCAGAAACCCTAATTACAGAGGGGGTCGATCTTTCAACACTCCTAATTTCTATAATGGCACTGGAGTTTCTGTCGCCTCTCACTCTAGTCCTGGTACTGGTTCTTTCTCCAAAAATAGTGATGGCTCGCCTATTACGTGTCAGATCTGTGGGAATGATTACCATTCCGCTCTAGATTGCTGGAATCGCATGGATTATGCGTACCAAAGACGTATGCCTCCTGCTCAGCTCTCTGCCATGGCAGCCAACACTCAAGCTCCATCCACTCAGGCTCCAGACTACTGGTTAACAGACACTGGGGCATCTAACCATATGGTTGCTGATCTTAAAAATCTATCTCTTGAGGAACCATATAATGGACATGATCATGTACAAGTGGGTAATGGATCTTCTCTTCCAATCAATCATACTGGTACTGCCCTTCTCTCAACCAATTTACATAATTTACATTTATCAAATGTGTTACACGTTCCTGCTATCTCTGCAAATCTGCTTTCTGTGAATAAGTTATGTCTAGAACACAATTTAATTGCAATTTTTGATGCCCACTCGTTTTGTCTTCAGGACAAGGCAACGGGCAAAATTATTTATCAAGGTTTGAGTGAAAATGGAGTTTACCCAATCTCAAATGAGTCTGTCAAGTCTTCTGTCCAGTCTTCTTCTTCTCCTCAAGGATATCTGGGTCAAAGAGTTCAATCCTCTATTTGGCACAATCGTTTGGGTCATCCAACCCAGTCTATTTTAAAACTTTGTGTAAACTGTTCTTCTAGTTTAAACTCTGATAATTATATGTGCCAATCATGTTTAGCAGGTAAAATGTCAAGATTACCGTATACTGCTTCCAAATCTTCTGTTACTACTCCTCTTTATTTGGTACATTCGGATGTATGGGGACCTGCTTCACTTAAATCCTTTCATGGATATCGTTATTATGTTTTGTTTGTGGATGATTTCTCACATTTTACTTGGTTATTCCCATTACATGCTAAATCTGAAGTAGTTACAGTTTTTCCTAAGTTCAAATCATTTATTGAAAAACTATTGCAATTTCCTATCACTATTCTTAGGTCAGATGGGGGAGGTGAATACACCTCTTTCTTATTTCAGAAAATTTTAAGTGATAATGGCATAAGCCATCAAAAATCCTGTCCCCATACGCCACAACAAAATGGGATTTCTGAACGAAAACACCGTCACATAGTTGAAACTGCTATTACCTTACTTCATAATGCTAATTTACCAAAAACTTTCTGGTTCCATGCTTTTGCTACTGCAACTTTCTTAATTAATCGTTTACCAAGCAAAACTACTTCAAATAAATCACCTTATGAGCTCTTATTCAAAGAAAAACCTGACTATAATTATTTAAAAGTTTTCGGCTGTGCGTGTTATCCCCGTTTAAAACCATATAATCACTCTAAATTGGACAACAAAACTACTCAATGCATTTTCTTGGGATATGCCTCTGGTTATAAAGGCTACTTGTGTTATGAACGATCAACTCAGAAATTTTATATTAGCCGTGACGTTATATTTGATGAATACAACTTTCCTTTTGCAGGTTCACCTCAACTCAGTACTACTGACTCCTTCACTCTTAACACTGATACTATTGACTTGTCCACTGTTTTTCCCTCTACTCATTCTATTCCTATTTCTATTTCAGGTACAATTGATTACTTACCAACCCCCCCCCCTCCTGGTTTTGCTGATAACCCCCCACAAACAGGTAATACAGGGTCTGAGAGTCCTGGATCAATAATGCAGACTGCTGGCCAGCATGTTGCATCACCAGACCCCCCCACTGGTGCTCTGCAATCACCCAGTTCAGGCACGGTATTACCACCAGCTGACTCAATGATGAACCTCCCACCTCAGCAACCAGGTCACCCTATGCAAACTCGCAGCAAATCAGGCATAAGCAAGAAGAAGCTGTTATACAATGCTCAAAACAGTAACACTACTTCTTCTTCTTTTTCTGGGTTTACAGCAGTCACTTCTTCTTTTCCTTTTTCTGATCCATCTTCTTTTTCTGAGGCTGTTCAACACTCTCAATGGCAATCCGCAATGATTGATGAGTTTAACAGTCTCCAAAATCAAAATACGTGGACTTTAGTTGACCCTCCCCCTTTTGCCAACATTATTGGCAACAAGTGGGCTTTCAAAACAAAGTTTAACACAAATGGGGATGTTTCTCGCTATAAAGATCGTTTGGTTGCCAAGGGGTTTCACCAAACCCCCGGCTTGGATTACGATGAAACGTTCAGTCCTGTGGTTAAACACACAACTGTTCGGAGTATCCTTGCCTTAGCTGCTGCTTTTGATTGGCCCTTACGTCAACTTGACGTCAAAAATGCCTTTCTTCACGGCAACCTTCGAGAAACTGTATACATGTCCCAGCCCCAAGGTTTTATTCATCCCCAGTTTCCTTACAAAGTCTGTAAATTGAACAAATCAATTTATGGGTTAAAACAAGCGCCACGTACATGGTTTGAAAGATTTACTGTTTATTTACTTTCATTAGGCTTCACTGCCTCAACTGCTGATACTTCACTTTTTATTCGGCACTCACTCAACACCATTACTGTGCTTCTTTTATATGTTGATGATATTATCATCTCCGGCAATGATCTGAGTTTTATTGCATCTCTCATTCCTAAACTTCACCAGGAATTTGAGATGACAAACCTTGGTGAGCTAACATATTTTTTGGGACTCCAGATTACAAAATCCAAATCTGGAATTTTACTTCACCAAACTAAGTATATTATTGATTTACTTGCCAAATACAACATGTCTTCTTGCAAATCCTGTCCCACCCCTCTTGCAGCAGGCATTAAGTATCACATTTTAGATGGTCGGCCTTTAGCTGATCCTACTTCTTTTCGACAGTTATTAGGGGCTCTCCAATACTTGACTTTCAGTCGCCCTGATATTGTTTTTGCTGTCAACCACCTCTGTCAGTTTATGCATACCCCTACTGATACTCATCTATCTGGGGCTAAACGCATTTTACGCTATTTACAAGGGACAAAATCTCATGGCATTTTTTATCAAACAGGCCCTTTACCTCTTCATGTCTTTACCAACGCAGATTGGGCTGGTAACCCAACTGATCGTCGAAGCACAACCGGGTTAGTTGTCTTTCTTGGGCCCAATCCAGTCCATTGAGCCTCCAAGAAACAACCAACTGTAGCTCGGTCCTCTACCGAAGCAGAATATCGTGCTTTAGCAACTGCTGCTGCTGACATTGCATGGTTCAAAACTCTTTTTCGTGATCTCAAATTTCGGTTGTCTGACCCTCCCATTCTTTGGTCAGATAATCGGTCTGCTTTATCTCTAACTGCTAATCCTCTATTTCATGCTAGAACGAAACATATCGAGCTTGACTATCATTATGTTCGTGAGAAAGTTCTACTTCGTGACTTAATTGTTGATTTTGTTTCAGGCAAAGAACAAACAGCCGATATATTTACCAAGAGCTTGTATCCGTCGCAGTTTGATTCAATCAAAGCTAAACTCATGGTGCAGCCTCAACCGCCATGAGTTTACGGGGGACTAATAGACAAAACAATCCAACATAAAGCCCACGGATCACACTCAAGCCCACAGAATTATTTATAGCTGTATTGGGCCTCACCTTAGCCCACTCTCTTAGCCCATTATATCACTGATGTAAACCCTAATAGCTGGCATCCTTATCTGGTAGCATGGTTAGATTCCTACCGTTATGATACTCTATATTTAACCCTGACGTTTAGGGTTCCGTAACAATCAATTGAATACTGCCTTTACTCTCTCTATTGTTTGTTCATCTTCCTCATTGTTCATTATCTGCTATTACCATTAAGGGAGGGTATGTTTGTCAATACAATTTACATTAGAAATAAAAGAAGTGAGAAAAAGAAATCCTAACAGATGAAATTGAAGAAGATGAGAACAAGAAGAAAATCACTTGTCATCCACGAACCCCATCCCCAAAATCACTCAACCACCTCTCTCCAACAACCTCCCCTGTAATTCTCACACCCGTATTTTTCTGCGAATTGTCTGTTCTTTCCCCCTCTCTTTCTCTTTCTCCATATCCTCTCCCTCTTTCCTTCGGTTTGCGCAAGGAACTCCATCAGCAGTTGCAGTCGACGAAATATTACAGGCGCCGCTAACGTTGTTGGTCCTGTTTCTCTCTTGTCCAGGTTTTTCTCCGACGGATCCATGTTGCTCCCTCTCGGCTTAACCAAGCTACAATCGAACCTCCAGCCCGACGGAAATCGACTCAATTTAGGTCGAAATCACCTCAATTGGGGTTTGATTGATTGATTGAGAAGTGATTACCGAGACTCTACCGTTCGATCTACAACTAGGGTTCACGACATTTTTCAGATCTTCAGAAAAATCCCAAGTCTAATTTTTTTCTAATTTGTGTATTTCCATAATCAATTAGTTTCATTTTCTCTTATTTGATCTGGGTTTGAATCCTAAGTTGTTGGCTCGGTGGTGGTTTGGTGGTTATCATGATGTTCTTGATGTTCCGGTGTCAACACTACGGCGCTGTCTCTGATCATTCATCTTCCACAATTACTATTGCGAGTCATCCTCATCTTGAACCCAGAAATCGGACCCTATGCTACAATCGAAATCGCCCCTTCTACAATCGAGCGCAGAGAGCACTGGAGATTGAAAAGCCTGAGACATTTGGGAACTATGGAAAGAAATTTGTTCGTATTCCCTTCATCTGTTGATAAATTGAACCTTCATCTGTCGATAAATTGGACGCACAGTTCTGTGATAAAAAAATGAAGGGAGAAGACAAAAATAACCTCACAAAAAGGGACACAAGAGTCAGCTAACGGTAGTCACCGTTAAGTTACTAACGGACAAATTTTACCAGTTTCATTAAGTTAATTTATTGCAAATGGTGGTGCAATAAGCCTAATCTAGAATTGGAGGTTGCAAAGTGTTAGTTTAGGTATACTGGGAGTATGCATTAAGTAATTAAGCCAAAAGTTAAATACAATCCGACAGTTGAAATCTCATGAATCCTGCCATGGTAATATCTAGATTCAACATATTCCAGCCAAATTTCAAAAATCAGAGAAAGTTAACGAACAAAATATTCAACATATACAAAGTTCTCTTATTGCAGAGAACATAGTTTGGTGCTTCATTAAACAAGATATCAATCATAAAACAAAACAACATTTGATGAAAGTCGAATATGCTAAACTGTGATTAGCACAGAAAATTGAAACCTAGATATTCATAAAAAAAATTCAAAAAATAAAAATGATCGTAAGCATTGATAAGGAAAATTTCAAGAAATCGAAACTGACCCTCAAATCAAACAAGAACAGAAGAATGAACCCAATTACAATTTCAGAAGGGAGACAAAATTTAACTACAAAAAAACAAATCAAATAACTCGATTTGGGTTTTTGATTTGTAGCTGAAGTGAAAAGAGTAAATCTTCAATCAATTTTGATATCTTTCACAACACAATGGTGTTACTGGACTCATGACGTGGAGAAAAATCCATAAAGTCGTTCTAGACGATACTGCAGCGACGCTGGTCAGCGGGTTCTCCCGATTAGAGAGATGGGTCAGAGCGATGGACCAAGTAGATAGAGTGATTTGATATTTGCAACTTCATTCACTATGTTGTTCCTAGGGAAGAGATGTGTGTGAAGCGTTTGGTGAAACGTCGTGAGCAGTTGAAGAGTTTTATTCATGTTGGGGCCAAATGTGATTACATTTTTAAGAGAGACACTTTTTATAATAACTACTTTTAGGAATCAATTGCGATTATTCACTCTTTTAAGATAGTAAAGATATATGTAAGCTTGTTATTTTTATGAAAATATATATTATATTTACATATATATAAATTTACAAATTAGAATTTTACTATTCTAATTTGAAAATTTAGAATAAAACCTGCCATTTCAGAAAAAAATAGAGGTGAAACGAGGGGTAAAAAGGAAGAGTCTTCGCACGAGAGAAAATGTTTTCACACGAAGGTCTTCGTACGAAGACACGTCGTGTTCGTAGGAATAGATCCTGGAGGCGACAAAAAAGGATGGGAACGTTGCCTTAGAGCCTAGGGCGATTTTGTGGGAGTATAAAAGGATCCGTTGGGGTCCTATTCACATGCAATCATTGTATATCGTTATCATGATTTGAATAAAGGTATGCTAGCTAATAATGTAAACTTGTGTGTTTCATCGTTTCTCTTCATTGTTCATGAGACGTGAATGACGTAACAAACTAGTATCAGAGCTTAGGTCGTGACCACTCCACCAAGAACAATGTCTAAATCGATAATGAAGATCAACATATTCATAGGGGGGAACAACTTCAGTCTGTGGAAGATAAAGATGGAGGTTTTGCTCAAATCGCAAGGCATATGGGAAGCTACGACGTAACAAGTTCCCTAAAGCTCTTTAATAAAACGAAAGGTACTCTTGATTACATCCATTCAGATTACTGGGGTCCATCTCGAGTTGAAGCGATTGGCGGGTACACGTTCTTTTTTAGCATCATAGACAACTACTCAAGGATGACTTGAATATTCCTGATGAAGCACAAGAGTGAGGCCTTCACAAATTCAAGGAGTGGAAAATCTTACTAGATAATCAGGTAGGAAAGAAGGTGGAGAGGTTGCGCACGGACTACGGCTTGGAATGTTTTTCATCAGAGTATGATAAATTATGCAAGGGTCAGGGAGTTGCTTGCCATCACATCGTTCGGCACACACCACATCAGAATGGTGTAGCCGAGAGAATGAATCATACACATTTAGTGAAAGCAAGGTGTACATTTTCAAATTCAGGTCTTTCTAGAGGTCTCTGGGGAAAGGCAGTTTCCATGGCGAGCTATCTCGTAAATCGAAGCCCGCACACAGGTTTAGGATGCAAGATTCCTATTGAAGTTTTGTCAGGGATAGCAGTAGATTACTCTGATCTGATGGTCTTTGGTTGTATTTCCTATTATCATGTGGATGATGGAAATCTAGAACCAAGGGAAAAGAATGGAGTATTCATGGGCTATGGGACGGGTGTGAAGGGGTACAAGATTTGGACAGACAACACAATTATACTCAGCGAGAGTGTAGTTTATTATGTGAGTTCAGTGCTGAAGAATTCTATGGACATAGAAGATGGAGCTACAGAGAAAAAGGTGGAGGAAAATTCGGATCATATTGATCCTAAGGAGTCCGAAAAGAGATGTAGTTACCGAGAGAGAAACAGAAAGTTACCTATGTTTTCGTCAATAAAAAAGGAGACAGTGGCGTCTTGCATCAGCAAGAGTTAAATGTGAAGGCGAACAAGCATTGCGTCTACGTAATTGACCAAACAAAAGGGTGGAAAGGCAATTGACAGTGAGGGCCAGTTTGGAGAATATCCAATTAAGCAAAGAGTCGCCTCCTTGAATGTTCTTCAATTGCAGCCTTTGCTTCTCCACATCCATCGATGAGAACACATCATCGCTTGCCACCATAACAACAACCCAACACCGGCAATGCGTTTGATTTATCCGATTATGGAACCAGCAACCATGAACTGCCAAAAGCTTGTCATTACGCCACAGTTCCGATATCAAAGGGCTACCAATGGGAGATATGCTTAACCTTTATTGCAGGGATAGAAGAAGAAGATATGCGTCATTTAGAGTTGTGTCGGATGGAGGAAGAGATACAAAGGCACCGTTTATTAAAGTATCGTAAGGGTTAGGAAGACGCATGAATACCATGAGTGAATATAGTTATTATAACAGAGGCCATAATGTAGTAAACAATTTTGGAGAGGTATTTTTGTAATAAGCAATTTTAGAAACACATTAAAATTATTCTGTATTTAATAAAAGTAAAGATATGAAATGGAATAAATTATGATCGACGTTATAGCTAATTCTCATTCCAGATTTCAGTCAAACACTAGAGAGAGAATTAGAGAGATTAGCGGAGGGTATTCTCGGTGTTATATTCGGAGGTACTGGAGATTCTATAATCTTTATATTAGCAGCTTCGTCAGACCGAGGTAGGGAATCTCAATGTTATAGCCCTACCGTATTGTGTTGCCTATTTATTTGCTAATCGTTGTACTGTTTAGATATATTCGATGTAATTATCAAATTACTAATACTGTGTCGGTGTTATGCCCGATTATTGTGAAATTGTAGATTGATATATGATTCATGTGGATATGCTGTCAAAATTGTTATTTGAGTATTTGAATCATACAGAGATGCTACCGAAATTTCTATTCGAATATACTGTTGATATTCGTGACTATGCTGGATACATGCTATCAACAACAAAAAACAAGACTGAGGAAGCTACCCTGAAACATAATTCGAAGAAGATAGAAACACATTAAAATTATTCCCTATTTAAAAAAAAGTAAAGATATGAAATAGAATAAATTATGATTTTCACCGTATATTCAACAATTTAAAATAGAAATTATCCCCTAGACAGATAGGTTGGATCGTGTGTTCTCCCTGACCACTCCTCTACTCCATCCTTTCAAAATGAATCAACAATGCCATTAATCTCTATGTTTTTTGTCTTGCAGTGGCAACAATCATTGATGATTCTAAGCTTTTCGAGAAGGTGAATAATTGGGTGGTTTCCTAAGTTAGCCTTGTTGAGAAGCATAATACCATCCCTTGAGGCACTTTGAAGTTTGCATAGCTTTCCAATGTGTCAATATATACCGATACGTAACATTGCCATTCTTACTTTTTATTAAGCCAAATATTGAGAGAATACTAATCAACTAGGTTATCAGGTTGAGAGAAAACCATCATTTTTTGGGGAATCCTATCACTGAAAATTCAGTTGTGGTGTTTCGAAGTAAGACCCCATTAGTTTCTTCCAGTGCCTCACTATATTACATGTTACAAAACTTTCAGCTATAGTTCAGAAACTAATAGTATATACATAGAATCAAATTATGTAGTTTGCTTAGTTTCTTCGCTCACTTCTCAAACTCAATTTAGATCTTGCCGGAAGCAGAAATAAATATATTAATCACGTTCCTAAAGCACACAAAGTAAATGATTTGTAGTCATACAATTAAGATTTATTTTACAGAGTCCGTGTAAGTCGTCTGACATAAGATGTGATTGATATTTGTGATATTTATGTGATCAGTACCATCCTGATAACATCATCTACAATGACTCTCACTCCACTAGTCCCGATTATTGTATTTGTTAGACTACGTCACTCGTATGTCTGTCGAACCGGCACTTCACAAAAGCGAACTTCATCTCGTACGTTAAGAACTCTTCTCTCCGTTTGTTGTTATGCTCGAGCTAGAAACGATACCTAAACAAACAGAACATATTATTACAACTACACAAAAAAGTGCTTCGACTACTATACCAATCTCCTTCCCTTGCCTTGTTTGTTACCACTTTGTTCCTTCTCTTTCTCCCCCTTTCTATT
Source organism: Linanthus parryae (assembly GCA_023055425.1). Classification (NCBI taxonomy): domain Eukaryota; kingdom Viridiplantae; phylum Streptophyta; class Magnoliopsida; order Ericales; family Polemoniaceae; genus Linanthus; species Linanthus parryae. The sequence goes on along the minus strand of JALGPY010000004.1, from coordinate 116,358,740 downwards.
TTGGTACTTTCCCTTTCTTTCTCCCCCTTTCCTCTTTTGGCATGTTTCATGATGGACAATGACAATTTTTCCCTTCTAATTAATATCCCACTTCTCATCTCAACATTCCCCACCCACTCCATTTTTTTCTATAAATAAAAGAAACCCTACCCATTAAGGCATTGACACCGCCCATTTCAGATAGGATAGATAGAGAAGAGAGAAAGTAGCACGGGAGTGGTCTTCTGCATTCTCCGCACGGGAGAGCAAGAGAGAAAGAGAGAGGAACAAGAAGGGGAGGAGAAGAAGGGCACGACAGATGAAAGGGGGCGAAGAAGGGGACCGATGAGGGTTCGATCTCGATGGCGATCTCGACGGCGGCGCTGCTAGTGGATCTCGAAGGCGGTCCACTGCAACGGCGGCGATGACCCAGGTAGCTTCGGATCTCTCTCTCTCTCTTCTTCATTTTTGGCCTTTATCTGTTTTCCTTCTCTTTCTTGTTTTGATTTTCTCTTAAGATCTACCAATGGAGTGGATAAAAATGGAGGAGCAGAAGTCGGAAGACATCTTCCCTGCAAAGCTGGCGTTCAAATCTGCGACCCATTGTCGTTGGGGCGGTAAACCAGCATTGTCGTTCTTCCGGCGGCAAGGCGGCGCCACCCATCGAGGCCGCACTCACGACCCTCACCACCACCCTACAGGCCACGGCTCGACCGCCACCGCCCTCCCACTAGGTCTTTGTCTCCTCACCAACACAACTCCAATCCCAGCTTCGACCGCCAAGTCCAAACCCCCTACCACCGTTCCAGCAGCAACGACCAACAAACCCCAACCACTAATGCATCATCCATCGGTCTACTACGACAAATCTCTAGCCACCAGCGTGTCAGGACCCTAACCGAGGACCTGAGGAATTGAGAATTGAATTTTCCTAAACCGCCTAGGTTTAGGGTTTCACAACTTCTGCAATCCTTCGAGAGGAAGAAATGAGGGATGGAGAGAGAGAGAATTAAGAGAGAAGATTATAATAATTCAAAAAATCAATCTGATTTTATTCTCGCACAAATTGTGCTTATAATCATTGCTGGACATGGGGCACAACTCCCAATAAAATAACCTGGTAGATTCGGTGAATAATGCAACTACTAATGGGTAATGAAGTAAAAAAAAACCCTGTCAAAATACTACTAACGTCGTTCTTCTAACTAACAGAGAAGGCTACTAATAAGTAAAACGAAAATAACTTGTTTAAACTGCAACGTTCAGATGATCCAATGGCTGCTGAACCTTTTCACCTTTGATCGGACAGTTACTGAAGCTTTAATTTCATGTCATTAGTTTGTCTCTCTTTTCACTTCAGTGCCAAATATATCTCATTACTTTATACTTCCTTTCACTTCAGTCCTTAGCTACTATGTCCCTGACACAGCCACATGTAATTACTACATCCCCCATCACCTACCCGCGGTTCACACAACCAACCCAACGGGTTCAACTCTGAAGGAGAATTCAATTAGGGCTCAAAACCTCACCGGGATGGTTTCCAAATCTAGGTTTCATCTTTTGGGCCTATTTATTCAAGTGTTGGGCCTCATTAGCAAGAGAGGTGTTATTATCAATATCAATATGATACACACTCTAATGGGTATAATCTTGGACCAACTCAGCTTTTAGACATAATTCTTCTGGGTATATACGTCTACTGCAATCCGCCTTCAGGACAAGATGTTTTTCAACCGCAGGGGTGTAACAACTCCCTTTATCCGGCTCGGGACAGACCGAGAGAGTGCTACTCGAATAGGGTAAGTTGAGAACAAAACATTTCATTTAAAAGTTAAATGAAACGAGTTATTAGATGATCGTCTTTAGGCTACAAACACATACTAGGTAATTATAATAATGATTATATTAAACTATTGCTCTCAACATAAAGTGACGATGCCTAATATTCTAGGTGAGTCTCGAATGCCGCTACTCCATAATACCACCTCTTAGACCTGCGGGGAATGAAATAAAGACCGCAGTTATTCGAAAGTCAGCAAAAAATGCTAAGTGAGATACACCTTAGCATGTAAAAAACATGAAGTTGAGAAAGGTTACATGGTCACATGTTAAATAAAATACGAGTAACAGAGTATGAGTAAAAACAACTTATTTCAAGAACAAAGTAACAACGTTAACAAATATTGAATATTTCTCCACGTAACGAATCTGTTTACCACGCTGCCCCAATAAAATTTCGATACGTCAAAAGTTTTCAAATTAAATCGTTCACATATGGAAAGACCGTTCAGAACAAGACTTACAAATAACTGTTCCCAAACATATAAATCGTATTATCATTAATTTCACAGTACCCGAGTAGAACAGTGACCACATCAGACATTCTGGACCTTAAGTGTTGCAAAACCCTCCTAAGAGCGTCAATCAAAGGAGCGGTATCTAGAAGCAGTAGTCCAGCCTACGGCGATAGGATTCGGGGTGTACATAGTGTCATATCTTAAGGGACCAAAGCCCAGAGAATCATCACCCGTAATAATTTTAGGGATCGGTTCCCAAGGGATTAAACACGATATAACTGGTTCTGGTACATGCGAATCCTTTCACTTTACTCCGGGGATCGATACCGAATATCTCTTAAGGGACCTGAGCCCAGGAAATCATCGCCCAATATAAGTAACATAACAGGTTCTGATACTTACGAATCGATTTACTTTACACAGGGGATTGAACCCGAATATCTCTTTAGGGACCTGAGCCCAGGGAATCATCACCCGATATAAGTAACATAACTGGTTCGTACAACATTACATTATTACTAATTTATGATCACATGTGACAAGTATTTCAAACTTAAATAATATTTTGAAGATTTGAAAACAAATAAAACACATTTATCAAGTAGAGGATGAAAAACGACAACTATTTTCAATTTAAGCAAATAGTGGGCACGAAAAAGCTGGCACGCAAGGCTAAGCATGTAAAACTCACCTGATCCAATCACATAAAAGCTCGTACGAATGATTGTAGTCCTCGTCTACGAACAAGTCGACTACAATTATCCATTTTCTTATTACAACATTGCTACTTCTAAATAAAGAATGCACTTGTAGATGTTTGGCTAGGCCGCATAACTAGATCCAACTCTCACGATTCCCCCGATAAAACATGTCTCGATCTTATACTTATAAATATACATAAAGAAGTATTTTAAAAATAATCTTAATATTATATAGGTGAGACAACACTTATAAATATTTATATAAGGAAATAATAATTGAAGACTTATTTATTGTTATAATTATAATTTCTTTCAATAATAAAAGTAATTACTGCAATTAAAGAGTTATTTTTGCTAGAGAAAAAAGCGTACTTGTTGTTCAAAAGATCACTATGAAATACTCAATATATATTCAATTAAAACTAAGGCGATATTTAGTAAATAATTTGAACAAAGTTTAATTCTTAAACAAAATACTCTTGTTATCTTATTTTCAAGAAGAGAGTAATTTACTATAAACACTTTGTTATTACGAAATTTTTATTTTATATAAGAAGAGAGTAATTTACTATAAACACTTTGTTATTACGAAATTTTTATTTTATATACTTGAAATGTATATCTAATAAACAAATAAACATCCAATTATTAATAAATATATAGTATACAAACTATAATAAGTCTCCCTCCAAGTTCCTTAAGATCAAAGCAGCCCCCTTTCCACTAACTAGCAAGTTCAGGTAAAAGATACTTTATACGCCCCAAGATTCACAAAATGAAATAATAGTTTGTGAAAATGATTATGAGCTCCCTGATCGTGAACACACTCAAACTCTACGTTCGAAACGCGGATTTGAGCTATAAAAATATGATTTTGATTGCTAAAAACAACTAAGAGGAAGAATTAGAGCAAACCTAGCCCAAAAACGCGAGAAACAATAAAAAATGAGGCGGGTCGAGTTGCCGAAAGTGTTGCCTGACGTGGAGCTCGACGGGGTTTTCTCCTGGGGTTCAAGCTTCGGCAGAGGTCTCTCGGAGCTCGTTCGGACTTCTAGAGAGTGAGATAGACGAAGAGAAAGGCCTGGGTGGCCCTGGTTCGGGCGGACCAATTTCTCGACGGAAGTTATGGAGTTCGCTGGTGCTCTTGGCGGCTCTGCTTTCTAGCTGCTGGCTCTTTCTTCTTTTGGTCGAAATAGGGGGAGGAGTGGAACGAGATTGAATGATGGGGGAGGAGAAATCAGATGGTGGGTGACTTCGGTGGTTGTTCCTCCGACGGGGCAGTGGCGGTGGTGGCTGGTGGCTATGTTTTTAGCGAGACATAGAGGGAGAGAGAAAAAAGAGAGGCAGAGAGATGGAGGTTTTGGTCGTGGTGTTGTCGGGGTGTGAAGAAGAAAGAGATTAACTAGAAGAAAATGGAGGAGAAGAAGAGGAAGATGACAGGGAAGAAGAAAAGATGCATTGGGTGTAATAAAAGTTTGCAGGAGGGTACATGTTTGTTGGGGGATGTGAAATACTCGATATTTTTTTATTTATATTTTATAATTCTGTGTATGTAAGTATGAATACAATATTATGCATGTATAATGATACGGTATAGTATATGTATATTGGTATAAATACAAGGATAGGAAATGTAGGTATAGATACATATAAAAGTATTTATATACTAACACTCTTGTAAAAGAGAACTACAACCCCTATAAACACTAAATTAACCTCATAGATTTTGAAAAGCAATCAAATCATCCCTAGTCTTAAAAACATAACTTATCAAAATTAATATTATCAAATAATCAATTACTACTGCATCAAACATAATCTCTCGAACGTCATATCACGGCCAACACTGACATCTAAAACGTTCTCACACTTCTGAAAGTTTCTTACGATGTGTAAAGTTACTAGAATAGCCCTAAGCTAGAATACAGGTTGTTACAAGGGGAGTTACGGGTCACCGTATGATCCGGGTCAACCACATAACTATTATTTCGTTAATTGGAATAATTAGAATTATTTATATAATTACTTAATTAATTGCTGGTTAGTTATTTAATTTTATTTAGTTAATCAAATCGGGTTTTCTTGTCGGTTCTTTCCCGGGCCCGTTCAGTCGAACCGTCTAGATTCGGGTTGCGTATTTTTTTATTTAAACAGTGTAATTGTTCAGTTTTATCAATCAAGGAAAAAAAATAAAGTGTTCATGTTTTATTTTCTTGTGCGTGTTTCGTGGGTGCGCCCAAACAATAGCAATTGTGCTATCTCTCTCTCACACACATATTAAAAGGTGGGAGGTATCATGGCACAATAGTTTCATCACGATTGTACAAAAATTCTCCTATAGCATTTAGTTTGATTATTTTTTTCCTATACTGTTCAAGTTTTATTCAGTACCTAATTCCAAAAGAGACTGGCTAGTGTTCTTAATTTTCACTACACTTTATGGCACCTGGTATGTAAACACAATACTTGTCACCTTAAATGACTCAAAGCCACACATTTAACATTGATTAGATTTTTCACACAGGACATGTGACACCACAAATTTGATATGACTGATAATTGCGATATGCATTTAATCAATTGCCATGTAAAAGCGTTACAGAGTCCTATAGTAGTGATTGCCGATCTGTTGATGATCAAACAAAGACTAGTACCCCCAACTAGATTTGGGGAATGGATGTTCTTTAGACCACAAGTGAAAAGAAAGTTGTTTGAAGACGAAGCTCGGGAGATTACAGGAGGACGACCAGACCCTAAAAAGAATGATACCCCTACAGCTAAAGCTACTATTACGGCAGAAGTCTCTGGAGATAAAACTGACAATGAGGATGATTGGGGCTTTGAAGGGGAAGGAGAAGCAGGGGACACGGCTATGGAATTGGATAACTCAAACAAGGATGTTCCTTCTGGGATATCTCTCTTCAACAATCCCCTAGCAGCTAGTTCGTTGTCGAACAAGGTGCCGGTGAAATTCATGGCGACTGAGAAGGCAAAGGGGTTGGCTTTCGTGGGAGGAAGTACGGAGGTGGGCGCAAAAAGGAAGGGTAGCCAGGCAAATCTCTCACCAAACCCAACTGTGAAGTTTCGGGACTCTGATGGTGACCAAGCTACGACTGCAAATCGTGGTGGAGGGGGAAGAAGAGGTAGAGGAAGGGGTCGAGGTTGCGGGGGCCATGGGGACAGTGCATAAAGGGCTACTGGTCGGTTGGGGAGCGAGATGAAGTAACAGGCTCAAGCGGGCCACGTGGCTCGTCGAGCAGCAACAACTAGCAGTAAGACATCGGAGGTTGCAGTTCCAACTTTGAACAGCAAGGGCATGGCTGGGAAGGTGCATGATAGTGCTACAAAGCTAGTTGGAGCCTCTGGTAATCCCAAATCTCCATTAACGACTTGGAATTTTTTCATCAGAGTATGATGAATTCTGCAAGGGTCAGGGCGTTGCTCGCCATCACATCGTTCGGCACGCACCACGTCAGAATGGTGTAGCCGAGAGAATGAATCATACACTTTTAGTGAAAGCAAGGTGTACTCTTTAGAACGCAGGTCTTTCTAGAGGTCTCTGGGGAAATGCAGTTTCCATGGCGAGCTATCTCGTAAATTAGATCCCGCACACAGGTTTAGGATGCAAGATTCCTATTGAAGTTTGGTCCGGAAAAGCAGCAGATTAATCTGATCTGATGGTCTTTGGTTGCATTCCCTATTATCATGTGGATGATGGCAAGCTAGAACCAAGGGAAAAGAAGGGATTATTCATGGGCTATGGGACGGGTGTGAAGGGGTACAAGATTTGGACAGACAACAAAATTATACTCAGCGGGAGTGTAGTTTATTATGTGAGTTCAGTGCTGAAGAATTCCATTGAGATAGAAGTTGGAGCTACAGAGAAGAAGGTGGAAGAAAATTCGGATCATATTGATCCTAAGGAGTCCGAAATTCCTACACCGCCGTCGGAAACCGAAGAGGAAGAACCAGAAGAGTCTGATGGGGATGCGTCGCTACCAGTGGAACAGCTTCATCATATTATTACTGATGGAAGACCAAGAATATTTATAAAGCCTCCGACGAGATATAGAGATGATGGTATGGTGGGATATGCATTGTAGGTAGCTGATGAGGTGGAGGATGAGCCCTCCACCTACAAAGCTGCGATTTCTAGTTTTGAGTCAGCACAATGGATTGCCACGATGGGAAAAGAGATGGGTTCTGTTGGCAAGAACTTGACTTGGGAGCTTGTTAAATTGCCAGCGGGAGGGAAGATAGTCACTTGCAAGAGGGTTTTCAGAAGAAATGAAGGAACTACATCTGGAAAGGGCGTCAAGTATAAAGCAAGGTTAGTTGCAAGAGGGTTCACTCATAGGGAAGAGTTGAATACAACGGGATCTTCTCACCGGTGGTCAGGCATTCTTCAATCAGTGTGCTACTAGTGCTGGTGGCGCACCACGACTTAGAGCTTGAATAGCTAGCCGTGAAAACAACTTTCCTACATGTAGAGTTGGAGGAGGAGATACACATGAGACAACCGGAGGGATTCCAATATCCTAGAAGAGAGGACCACGTGTGCAAGTTGAAAATATCTTTCTATGTACTCAAACAATCGTCGAGGAAATGGTACAAGAGGTTTGACAACATCATGTTGAAGAGTTGTTACAAGAAGTGCGAGTATGATTGTCGCGTGTACACAAGCTTTTGCGAGGTGAAACACGAATCTACATAGTTCTGTATGTGGATGATATCTTGATTGTAATACAGGATATGAAGAACATACATGAATTGAAGAGGTCTCTTAGCACGAAATTCGAGATGAAGGATCTGGGACTGCTCGGAGGATTCTAGGAGTTGAGATCTATAGAGATAGGAAGAAGAGGAAGTTTTTCCTATCACATCAGCGATACAACCAGAAGGTCTTAGGGATATATAGGAGGTTATAAGCTAAAGATATATATACTCCTATGGAAAATAACTCAAGCTAGGAATGTACACCGTTCAACTGAGGAGAAGGAGTACATGTCCAAGGTTCCATATGCTAGCGCAGTTGGAAGCCTCATGTATGCTAATGCTCTGCACTTGACCAGACATAGCATTCGATGTTAGTATGGTAAGTCGTTTTATGGCTCAACCGAGTAAAGATCACTGGTAGGCGGTGAAGGGCATATTCATGTACCTAAAGGGTACGTTAAAAATTGGCCTATGATATGGGGCTAATGAAAAAATTATGGTGGCTGGGTTCTCGATTCGGATTATGCAGGTGATATTGATAGCACGAGATCAATGATTGTCTATGTATTTGCTCTGGGGAGCATATGTTGTGAGTTGGAAGGCTAAGCCACACCCGACAGTAACTTTGTCCACCACAGAGGCGGAGTACATGGCTCTAACAGAAGTAGCAAATGAGGCAATTTGAATTAAGTAAATGTTCAATGATCTAGACTTAATTCAAGATCAAGCAATAATCTACTGTGATAGCTTGAGTGCGATTTTCTAGACGAAGGACGAGGTTCATATTGAAAGGACCAATCATATCGACGCAAAGTATCATTTTCTGAGAAGTGAAAGCAGGATTAGGTAATGAAGGTGGGGACAGCTGGCCAGATATGTTCACGAAGTTGGTAGCGAAGAGAAAGTTCCAGAATTGTCTAGAATTTCTCAACTTCAAGAGCCAGTGAGCCCTTGGGGGCATGTCGGACCTAGTGTGGGTCCAGTTAGTCTCGTGACAAGAGACATTGGGAGGCAAGAAGACGGCCTTTGTTTGCAAGAAAGAGGAAGGCTTTGTCGCAGACAAGAGACGTCAAGTCAAGGTGGAGATTTTTTGGAATATGCCTTGAAGATTGAAGACACTCAGAGGGGCAACGAAGAAGCCATTGCCCAGAACATGTTCGTACGAAGAGGATGATGCTCGCATAAACAGTGTTCGCACGAAGATAAGGAGTAAGAAGAGTCTAAAGTTTTCGTGGAATAGCTCTCAGTATACAAACAAGAAGAGTCGCACGAAGAAAAAATGTCTTCTCACGAAGGTCTTCGTACGCAAACACGTTTTGTTCAAGGAACAGATCCTGAAAGAGGAAACTAAGGATGGAAATGTTGCCTTAGAGCCTAGGGCGATTTTGGGGGAGTATAAAAGGATCCTCTGGGATCCTATATTCATATGAAATAATTGTAAATCATTATCTTGAGTTGAATACAGAATCTTATTGTCTGTGAACGTAGTTAGCATAATTTGTGTTAGCAAACAAAACGAACTTGTGTGTTTCATAGTTTCTTTTTGTTGTTCATGAGGCGTGAGTGACATAACAGACTCAAAGTCACCCATTTAACTTTTAATTGATTTTTCACCTAGGACTTGTGACACCACATATTTGATATGACTGATAATTGTGACATGCATTTAATCAATTAACATGTAAAAGCGTTATGGAGTCTTATTTTTACTAAACTAAAAGTCAAGACCTGCAATCATGAAGTTTGATAATCACCAACGTGGTTGTTGAGTTGGTGCCTTGAATTGGTCAAAGGCGGCCAAACTCTTTGTTTCCAACTTTGATTAGGAAACATTGGAAGTCAAAGGCGGTGGAGATTAGTTAGGAAACAAGTTTGTTTCCAAATCGGATTTGGAAACTTTAGGGATTTCCTAGCACTATATAAAGAACCTAGTAGTCACATTATTAGGTATGCAAAAACATTCTTGTAGTCTTGTTCCTCTTAAGTGAATAAAGAGTGCTTTTCCGCCGTGGAGGTAGATAGAAAATATTTTGCTAGCGAACCACGTAAAATACTCGTGTTCTTCTTTATTCGTTCATTGTTCGTGAGGTGGTTTGTCACAACAAACTGGTATCAGAGCCTAGGTTGACGGTGTTTCAAGATCAAGATCAAGACAGAGCAAAGCTAGGGTTTCACAACTTGGTGAAATCAAAGCTAGGGTTTTGCGATCTAGGTGGAGCACGCTACTAGGGTTCAAGATCCACCAAGAACGATGTCCGGATCGATGTTGAAGATCGACAGGTTCACAGGAGGGAACAGCTTCAGTCTGTGGAAGATAAAGATGGAGGCTTTGCTCAAATCGCAAGGCTTGTGGGCACCTTTGACCGTAGACAAGGGAGGCATGAATGTTGCATCAGCGGAGTTCAAGGCAATGGAGGAGAAGGCACATTCAAACATTATGTTGTGCTTATTGGATGACGTGATCATCGAGGTCGCAGATTAGAAGGAAGCAGCGAAGCTCTGGCTCAAGTTGGAGAGTCTCTACATGACGAAGAGTCTCACTAGAAAGTTGATGCTAAATCAAAGGCTCTTCACTTTGCGGATGCTTGAAGGTACGACTCTCAAAGACCATCTTGATCAATTGAGCACAATTCTCCTTGATTTGCATAATATTGGCGATAAGGTGGGTGATGAGGATGCCGCACTATTGTTGTTGATCTCATTACCTCCAACGTATGAGAACTTCGTGCAGTCATTCATTGTGAAAAAGGATGACTTATCTCTAGAGGAGGTCAGATCGGCACTCCATGCTAGAGAGTTGCGCCATAAGGGTGCATGCACGGGTACAGAGGACCATGCTTCCGGAATGATGGAAACGGGTTAGCAAGAAGGGTAAGAAGAACAAGAAAAAGCAGTTTTCTGGTTCTAAGTTGCCCAAGGAAGTATGTGCTTGGTACAAGGAAAAGGGGCATTGGAAGAGATATTGCCTGAAACAAGGACAACAGGGGTAGAACGGATCCGCAGCCGTAGCAGAACAAGGTAACTCGTCCGAGGATGATTACGTTCTAATGGCGGATGTTGTCACGCACTCTCAGGATGCGTGGGTCCTTGATTCCGGAGCTTCCTATCATATTTTCTTTTACAAGGAGCTATTCTCGACATACAACCAAACGTATTGAGGGCCTGTCTACATGGCAAACGGAGCCGTCTGTAAGGTGATTGGGAGCGGCTCAGTTAGATTGAAGACGAATGAAGGAAAGTTATGTACTTTAGAGAAAGTCAGGCATGTACCACTTATTAAGAAGAATCATATCTCCTTGAGTCTACTCGAAAACAAGGAATACAGTTTCAAAGGTGAAGGTGGAGATCTACAAGTCTTCAAGGGTTCTAAGGTGATTTTAATGGGAGTCAAGAATGGGACTTTGTACATGTTGCAAGGTTCGACGATCACAGGTTCTGCTGGAGTTGTCTCAGCCGAGATTAAGGAAGCTGATCTAACTAAGTTGTGGCATATGAGTCTCGGCCATATGAGTGAATGTGGAATGCAGGAACTTCACAAGAAGGGATATCTCATCGGGAATGCGCCCAAGAGACTAGGGTTTTGTGAGCATTGCGTGTATGGGAAGCTACAACGTAGCAAGTTCCCTAAGGCCGTTCATAGAACGAAAGGTACTCTTGATTATATCCATTCGGATTGCTGGGGTCCATCTCGAGTCGAGGCGATTGGCGGGTATAGGTATTTTCTGAGCATCATAAACGATTACTCCAGGATGACTTGGATATTCGTGATGAAGCACAAGAGTGAAGCCTTCGCAAGATTCAAGGAGTGGAAGACGCTAGTAGAGAATCAGGTGGGAAAGAAGGTGAAGAGGCTGCGCACGGACAACGACTTAGAGTTTTGTTCATCAGAGTTTGATGGATTCTGCAAGGATCAGGGAATAGCACGCCATCTCACCGTTCGCCACACACCGCAGCACAACGATGTAGCCGAGAGAATGAATCAGACACTTTTAGCGAAAGCAAGGTGCATGCTTTCGAATGCATGTCTTTCTAGAGGTTTCTGGGGAGAGGGAGTTTCCATGGCATGCAATCTCATAAATCGGAGTTTGCACACAGGGATAGGATGCAAGATTCCTATGGAATTCTGGTCCGGTAATGTATTGGATTACTCAGATTTGAGTGTTTTTGGTTGTTTTGCCTATTATCACGTTGATACTAGAGCCAAGAGCTAATAAGGGAGTATTCATGGGTTTCAGAACAGGTGTGAAGGGATACAAGATATGGGCAGACAACAAGATTATACTTAGCAGAAGTGTAATCTTTGATGAGACTCATATGTTGAAGAACTCCGTGGAGGTGGAGCTTGGAGGTGCAAAGAAGAAGGTGAAGGGAGAGTCGGATCATACTGATCCCAAGGATTCTGAAATCCCTACACCGCCGCCAGAAGCAGGAGAGAAAGAAGGAGAAGAGTCTGATAGTGAGGATGCGTCTACACCAGAGGAACCGGTTCATCAAAGTATTGCTGAAGGAAGACCAATGAGAGTCATAAAGCCTCCGACAAGATACATAGATGATGGTATGGTGGGATATTCATAACAGGTAGCGGACGAGGTAGAGGACGAGCCATCCTCCTACAAGGCCGCTATATCGAGTTCTGAGTCAGCACAATGGATTGCCGCAATGGGAGAAGAGATGGAGTCTCTTAGCAAGAACTCGAATTGGGAGCTTGTTAAACTGCCTGCGGGAAGGAAGATAGTCAGTTGCAAGTGGGTTTTCAGAAGAAAGGAAGGAGCTGCATCTGGAGAGGGCATCAAGTATAAGGCAAGGCTAGTTGCAAGAGGGTTCAGTCATAAATAGGGAGTTGACTACAACGAGATCTTCTCACCGGTGGTCAGACATACTTCTATCCGGGTGCTACTAGAAATGGTGGCACACCACGACCTAGAGCTTGAGCAATTGGATTTCAAAACAGCTTTTCTAGAAGGAGATTTGGAAGAGGAGATATACATGAGCCAACCGGAAGGGTTCCAAGTTCTCGGAAGAGAGAACCATGTGTGCAAGCTGAAGAGATCTCTCTACAGACTTAAGAAGTCGCCGAGGCAATGGTACAAGAGGTTTGACAGCTTCATGTTGAAGATTGGTTACCACAAGTGCGAGTATGATTGTTGCATGTATCACAAAGAGTTGCATGGTGGATCACGTATTTACCTAGCTCTGTATGTGGATGATATTCTGATTTCAACTCGGGATATCAAGGACATCAGAGAACTGAAGAGGTCCCATAGCGCGGAATTTGAGATAAAGGATCTGGGAGCTGCTCGGAAGATATTGGGAGTAGAGATCTATAGAGACATGAAGAAGAAGAAGCTTTTCTTGTCCCAACAGGGATACATCAAGAATGTATTGGCAAGGTTCGGGATGTTATCAGTTAAAGCGATAAATACTCCTATGGGAACTAACAGCAAGTTAGGAATGTACACCGTTCAGACTGAGGAGGAGAAGGAGTACATGTCCAATGTTCCATATGATAGCGCAGTTGGAAGTCTCATGTATGCTATGGTCTGCACTCGAACGGACATAGCATTCGCTGTTAGTGTGGTTAGTCGTTTTATGGCTCATACGGGTAAGGACCATTGGCAGGCGGTGAAACGCATATTCAGGTACCTTAGGGTACGTCAGACATTTGCCTATGCAATGGGTCTAGTGAAGACATCTTGGCAGCTGGTTTCTCGTATGCGGGCTATTAAGGGGATATTGACAGTAGAAGATCAATGATAGGCTACGTATTTGCTCTGGGAGCATCTGTTGTGAGTTGGAAGGCTACGCTACAGCCGACGGTGACTTTCTCCACCACGGAGGCGGAGTACATGGCTCTAACGGAAGCAGCAAAGGAGGCAATTTGGCTTAAGGGAATGGTCAATGATCTAGGGCTACATCAAGATCAGTCGATAGTCTACTGTGACAGCTTGAGTGCGATTTGCTTGACTAAGGACCAGGTTCATCATGAAAGGAACAAGCATATCGATGTCAGGTATCATTTTCTGAGAAATGAAAGCAGGATCAAGGTGATGAAGGTGGGGACTACTGACAACCCCGCATATATGTTCACCAAGCCGGTTCCCGAGAGCAAGTTCCAGCATTGTCTAGAATTGCTCAACATCTTGAGCCAGTGAGCCCTTAGGGGCATGTCGGACCCGGTGGGGGTCCAGTGAGTCTCTGTGACGAGAGACATTGGGTGCGGAGAAGACGTAGCTTTATTTACAAGAAGACGAGCAGTTGTTGTTGACGAGACAATTCAAGTCAAGGTGGAGATTTGTTGAGTTGGTGCCTTGAATTGGTCAGAGGCGGCCAAACTCTTTGTTTCCAACTTTGATTAGGAAACATTGGAAGTCAAAGGCGGTGGAGATTAGTTAGGAAACAAGTTTGTTTCGAAATCGGATTTGGAAACTTTAGGGATTTCCTAGCACTATATAAAGAACCTAGTAGTCACATTATTAGGTATGCAAAAACATTCTTGTAGTCTTGTTCCTCTTAAGTGAATAAAGAGTGCTTTTCTGCCGTGGAGGTAGTTAGCAAATATTGTGCTAGCGAACCACGTAAAATACTCGTGTTCTTCTCTATTCGTTCATTGTTCGTGAGGTGGTTTGTCACTGTTTATTAAACTTAGTAATGTTTAAGACGTAGTACAAAATGGAATTCTAAGACGACAACTGCTAAGTTGCAGGAAATATGGATCCATTGCATTAGACTGTAGCACTCCCTCAGAGAGACTAACATGGTTGCTCACTCCGTTGTTTAGGAATGCTGCTATTGTGCAGTTGAAAATTCCACCACTGCTCTTTCCTTTGCTTTTGTTTTCCTTGAAACCATATGAACAATGTCTTTTTTGCTTTGAATGTTTGTTTCTCTCCTCATCTGGTTTTGTGAGGGAGGTGTTTGCTTTTGACTGTAAGAGCATCTTCAATCCATGTTATTTTTCTCGACCTCTCACCTCCCCCTCCCCTCTCCCCGCGGGCCCACCATTTTCTCCCTCCCCCTCCCCTTCCCCCAAATTACAACTCATCTCCAACCCATTTCTTTCCCCACACCCAACAAAATTAATTTAATATATATTTAATGATTTAATAATAAATTATTAATGCTAAAAAAGTAAATACAAAATTATACCTATATATTTGACGCTTTATTAACTGTGTTTTTTAATTATTTAATAATTATAATTGTTAACTGTATAAAAAATAAGATTTATTAAATTTTCAACAATTTAAGATAACGATGACTTTTCGTAAATATACTTTTCAGCAATCATGACTACATTAATAATTTTTATAAATAATAAAAAATTGTTAATAACTTATTAATCATAGTAAAAAATATATAATATAATTGTAAAATATTACTAATTGTAATTAATATTGTCAAATATTAAACTAAACAATCACTCCTAGGGGAGGGAGAGGGGATGTCCATGGGGAAATTCCCCATAACCATCCCACCCCCAAGGCAAAATTTATCCTCTTAGCACCCCCTTCCCCCCCCCCCCCCCCCCCCCAATAGGGTTGGACATGAACCATATTTTTATACGGTTTTTCCCTCCCCCTCCCCTTCCCCTCCCCCATAGGGTTGGAGATGCCTTATGTAACACCCCCAAAAGACCAAGTCGGAAATCCGGGGGTGTCACTCTGTACCTGAGATTAAACCCAGATACAATGAGGTTTAAAACAGAGAATCCAAACAACACTTCCATAAACTTTAAAGTAACACTTTATCGACAATTTAAATCCTTGTGCCACTAACATGGACAAATCTAGCTAAACAGAGTTTTATGATACTAAATGAAGGTTCTCATAATTTAAATGTGATCTACTACTTGTATAAGTGATGATTCGCGTCCCTGCTAAGCTATGCCCCCATCATCTCGACCTGTGGTGCGGAAAACAAAAGAGAACACCACAGTTTCCAAAGTCAGCGGAAATACTGAGTAAGCAACACTCAAGCATGTAAACAGATTATGAAGTAATTTGAAAACCAGTTTGTAGTGGCTTCGCTAAAACAAAGTGAAAGTAAAAGTTTTGACCCTTTTATAAAAGAATTAAGATCAGAGATTCCAAGTTCATTTATATTTTTCCAAATCACATCAATTGTCCAAATAATGGGATTCCAAAACTCATGATATTCCATTTTCCATTAACAACATCCAATCCAAAACCAATTTATTAATTTGTTGATACGGGGAAAATCAACCAACCACTTCGCAAGCATCCAAGACCTTAAGCGTCGACACCCCCTTACAGAATTCTTGCGGCCAGAAGAGTGAGTACAAGGAGCTATCCTGGGACTTGCAACCGGATTAAATAAATTAAATTGGACGAGAGACCGAAGTCAACACGCCCAATGCCAATAGTAACCATACAACAATAATCATCCCCGTACAACTCTTCCACTTTACGTTATCATCGATTATTAGATTGCGGCGATATATTCAGAGAACATTTCAATTCGAAACAAGTATTCAAGTAGCACATATTTTGCGTAAAATTATTTTGAGACAAGTAGGAATGAAAAACATTTGACACGAAAAGATGAATGGGCACTAGGCCTGGCATGTTTACTTACCTTTAATCTCAAGCAAAGCAAATCACTTCCTAGTAATACTCGACGTATCCTACGTCAACGAAATTTGTCGCCTACAAATTTAATAATATCCAACACATTGCACACAAAGTCCTATAGGTAAATGAAATAAATCCCTTACTAACTCTCCCCAACCTTTAAGGCGAACAAACCTCTTTTATAATAAAAATATGCTTTATTAAGCTAACGTTTATTATTTGTAAGAACATAGATATAGTTATATAAATATAACTTATAAGATTAGATAGACTATCATTTTTTTTATTATTTAGGGTAGAGAAGCATATTATCTTACCCCAAAAATACTTTCGATTCAAATAGTAGTTTCTCCCAACCAAACAAGCCTTAATAGAGAATATAAGTTATAAACTAACTTTTATTTAAAAGAAATAACAAATTTAGAATAACTTATTCTAATTTGTAATAAATTTATAAAAATAAATAAGAAAAATATACTTTTATTTTTGGGTAAAGATGAGTACAAAAAGATTACTTTAAACTTGTATAAAAATGATTGTCTCTTGTGAGATTTGAACCTAAAACCTACAACCCACACACCCCAAGCTCTTAAGTGATAGCATTTAACCACGAAGCCACAACCACTTTGTTGTCTCCTTCCCAACTACTAACAATTAACCTAACTTTCAATGATAGTAAAAAGTAAAAGGAAACAAATCAAAAACAGAAGAGAGAGAGAGAGAGAGAGAGAGAGAGAGAGAGAGAGAGAGAGTGACGGATTTGTTTTTCATACCCGAACAGATAGAGAAAAGCAACGACGGGAAAGAGTGGTGGAGGCCGACGGTGGCGTCGCCGGCGGGGGTGTCACTCCGTACCCGAGATTAAACCCCTGGGTTTCCGGCTTGGTCATTTGGGGGTGTTACACCTTAAGGACTCCTTATAACTTCGTTGACGATCTACTGCGGCCTCATAAATCTCATTTTTTACCCCCAAAAATAAAAGAGATAACATATCGATACATACCTGTATGAAATAGTAATTTTTATTTTTCCTAAATCTCTTAAGTATAGAGCTCGAGTTACCAAACAAATTGATTACAATTTTTCGTTGGCATCTATCGAAACCAGAAGAAATGATCACTATTTTTTTTTTATGAACAAAGATATAATCACTCTAGTTTCCCTATTGCGTGCTGCTAGCGTCCTGATACGACAAGTTTATTGCACGTACTACATGTTGATAGGCTAATATGCTGATAACCTATGTATTACAAGCACACATCGTGAAGGCTAAAATATAGCAACGAATTTAAATTCTAAAGACATACAAGTAAAATCTAAATGATAACTAAAATTGTAAATCTCTACTAGACGTTGATAATATTTCGATGTGGGTATGTATCCTTCCCATTAGTGAGGACTAATGATATAGTAAAAGTAACAGTAATGGAAGTGATAATAACGTAATATAATCATTTGTTGACGACAATAAATTAATATTAGACGATATAATCATGACAAATGTATTGTAAGTCAATGAAGTCCATTATAAACAAGTTTCTGAACGCAACGTGATATGAATGAACGTGATGCCTTGATGAGATTCCATATGCTGACTTAATCACTCCGCCTTAATTAATACGCAGTAATTCTGATACACAGACTATTTTGAATGGCTAAAAGAAGATCAAAATGTGTGAAATTGTTTCCATTAGATTGCATTTTCAACTCATTGATGATGACGATGATGGTTTCTTCCAATCTCTCACAACCCCCGCCCCCCCCCCCCCCCCCCCAAATAATTTTTTTGATTTACAAATGCTTAGCATAATAATTGAAAATACTGTGTTGCACGATTAGTACGAGCGGAACCGAAGAATTAAACACTGCACAGCTAATACTCATCATGTTAAATAAGCTGCAGTCATGCATTTATGCTTTATTAGTTTATTTGTGGAATTGATGACTAACAATATACATATATATATATATATATATATATATATATGCATAAAATAATTACCATGGTAAAGGTATTATTAACTCTTTGTTTTCGCTGAAATAATCTAAGAATGTACTAGGTCTGTTTCTTCTAAAATGTTCTACTTTGACTTTTTAACTTGTAACTGAGTCATTTTGATACGCAATTTTAATAGCGAAATAATATAATTTTTTGACAATTTTGTTGTGATATTGTAGAGTAAAGTTAATTCTACGAAACTATGCAAAGATTACAAAATTCTTGTATCGTTTTGCTAATCAAATCACTGGGTCAAAGTGACTCAATGAATAGTGTCAAAAAGTGAAGTAGGCTGAAAGATAAGACACAGAACTAGGATTGAAGATGAAATTGAAGAAGACACTTATCACATTGTTGCAGCAAGTACTCCGCGTTTGAGTGATTGTCACCGGACCAATAAGTTTGGAGAAGCACCATGTAATTTTTCTCTGGCAAGCCGACAAAAGCAGCCTTTGATGATTTCGGAAATATGCAAGCAATCAAACATTCATTCTTTGAAGGATGCGAGTGAGCGAGCCAGCAACAGATTGATTCATCATCTTGGTGCAGCAATGGAGTAATAAAGTCATCTGGCGGTCTGGAAACTGCTCTGTCGTCTCGTCCAATTCTCTCCACCATTCATCACTCCAAATGCCTTCTTTATCTTTGTCTCGATTTGATCCAGATGGTAGTTCAAACGAATCACGAGAGATTCTCAACATGAGAGCTTCGCTCTGGAGCATAAGATGCAGGGGGCTGACTTCTTTCTGGCATGTTCTCATCAGCATCGCCTGCGATACGAGACAGGAAAATGTTGAGGTAACTTGTATCATATAGTGTTACGTTATTTTGATAGCATCAAGAGCGAGCACCTCCACACGTAGGTGGGATTGCAGCGTCTTCATCATATGCTAAAGACGCGACACCATATCCTACTAGAGTATCTTCATTAAGCACATCCTTAAGGTGAGTGTGACCTGGGGTGCGAAGAAATTTATTATGATGATAATTGGGTTGCTAAGCCTAGCTTACAGACATTGCTTGAAAAATTACCTGAGGGTTCACCACACTTGCTTACTAGCCATCGGCGAATATCGGCTTTCGATAATCCATGCTTTAACGCACCAATAATCACTTCTTGGTAAGTTACAACAAGATTAAAGACCTCACCTTGATTGCCACCTGCGATCTCCTCAAAGTCCGCTTGAGCCTGCTCCAGAGCAGCCGCATCTTCCTCATCGGCTTGTTGCACCAAGTCGTCAACATGTTGCTCTTCCAAACTTCTCTTCTTTATGAGTTCGATCTCATCTTCTTCTCGCTTCCTTCTTCTTTCTGCAGCCTCCGTAGCTATTCTTTCAGACTCAGCAAGGATGTCCTCGTCTATGGCTTCGCTGGAAACGCCAGGGTGAGAACCCTTGGTTTTCTTCTGCTTCTTAGCCAGAAGGCCGCTCATGGTTTCTGCGTCATCATCTGCGAAAGAACAAACTGTTTAATAAATATTGCGAGAGCTAAAGTACTGAGAAGATAAGTTCGTTTGAGATACCTTCCGAATCTTCCTCTTGTATCTCACCTCTTTCTTCTTCTCTTTCACTCTCGACTATTTCTTCTTCTTCGTCATCACCTCTTCCTCTCACCTCTCTCCTCTCATCCTCCTCTTCCTCCTCTTCCTCCTGACCAAACGGGACAAAAGTCTCGACTGCGAGCTCCTTCCACACTTTGCTTGGCATGCGACCTTTGCCCTTGTCCTTAGAAGTAAAGGACTTCGCAGGAGAGGAAGCTGGAGCACTCCTAGGAGAAGAGATTGTAAGGCCCTTCTGCTGGGTTGAGGGGTCGACTGTGTCTCGAATCTGGCCTACTGAGTAGTCCAGTAGGCAACCCAATTTTTGGAGAAGCGACCTGCACGGCCACCTGAAGGTTGAACAAAGGGCAAGTTGCTCCTCAAGATCGTTTGGCATTCGCCAGACAACAGCCGCTTGTAGCAGCCTCTTACGATGGATCGGGGCCAATCTGAGGGCGCCACTGCATCAAAGCCAAACTGGGGAGAAACGCGAGTTGGATCGACATCCACCGTGATCCTCTCATACCTGGGAGTAAGCTCAGGAACATGCTCCGCAAGAGCAGGAAGAGAACCCCTTAGACACCAACAAAAGAATTCGCGATAGCGCTCATGAAAGAGCTAATGACCTTCGAAAAAAGCTCTTCTGAGAAAGCAAGAGATTTGGCAGGATACAACTTTGGAAACCATCGCACATTCTCAATGCGCGTGGCATAAGGCCTAGCCGAAAACTTACTTCGGTCATCGCATATCAAGCTCCAGGTGCACTTGGGAAGGTTGGTTCTGAACCATCGAGCAGCTCTCCCACTTGAAAGTTCATCGGTCGCACCTGGGACACACCACTTGTTAGGCCTAGAAGGAACAGGAGCATAGGAGGGCCATCGCTCAAAGACCCACATGGTCAGGAATGCGATGTTGACATAAGTCAGCACATCAAGGCGGCCGCGAGAGTCCTTGGTTGCCACTACCAATTGGTCCAGTCTGTGATACAAAGTACCCAAGACTAGCGGCCCAAGTGCGACTCTTTGGCCAAGGGTCAGTCTTACAGCAAGAGGGAGGACATGGTAGAAAACCCCATCATGAGGGTGACCATCGATCAGGTACCTTGATAACCAGGCACAGAGGAAGCCACACAAGGTGAGATAATACCCTTTCCCATTCACATAATTCTTCGCCTTTGGGTTCTGGTCCAGAAGTTTCTTGGTGATACTGCTACTCGCATAGTTGCGAAAGAAGTACTGCACCCATTTGCCCCAGGTGTTCTTCGCAGATGTATCAACAAGCTGCCAGTCAGGAAGAACTTTCGCAGATGTCCACCGCGTGGAAATCTTCGTTACCTTGGACAAGCATTTCTCCATCTGCTTGTATAGAGCAAGTGCTGGATCAGTCCTCAAAGGGCTCAGAGGATCAACTTCGCCAACGGGAAAAAGATCGTACAACATGTGCACGTCCTCCAGAGTGGGAGCAGCCTCGAGCTCAGCAAAGTGGAAGGTGTGAGTCGCAGGCGAATAGCGGGAGAGAAGGTTTAGAAGCATGGACTGATCCAACTTCACGGCAGCATCCTTCATAGCACGAACTGCGAAATAAACGCCGGCATTGTTCAATACGATGGCATGGTGGGTCAATACGTGGTCGATCCACTCATCCATGAAGTCCAATTTTTGGACAAACGCTTGGGTAGAAATTGCGGTATGGGGGAAA
The DNA here is from genome assembly GCA_023055425.1 of Linanthus parryae. Taxonomy (NCBI): domain Eukaryota; kingdom Viridiplantae; phylum Streptophyta; class Magnoliopsida; order Ericales; family Polemoniaceae; genus Linanthus; species Linanthus parryae. Next base: position 116,337,219 of record JALGPY010000004.1, on the reverse strand, counting down.
ACCCATTCTCAACCCCTAATCTAACCACATCCTTGGAATCGATCAATTCTAGCATGGTTGCGTAACAGGCGGGGTCAATCTCTGCAACTCTCCAGAGGAAACAGGAGTCGGCAGGTTCTTCACCTTAACCCTAGCATGATAAAAATCTTTCTCACCCAAATAGAGGGCTTTCCGCCACAAGGTTTGGGGAAGATCATGTATTTCTTCGGCCTCTTTAATGGGTTTGGTTCCTTTTGTCTTTGCCATTCCTGCAGAAGAGCAAGAAAAAATGGGGAGAAATATACACACTTTCAGTTCGAATTTCAAGAATCTGTTCGAATTACAGTTTGAAGCAACTATGTCAAAAGAAGATGAACAGTCCAGGGTCAATTCTGGGTTTGGAAGTTCAGAATTCGTTTATATTGCTTGGAATTTCAGAAGTCCCACATTGAGAATCGTCACAATCTGGTGATTAGATTAGTTCTGGGTTTAAGAACAAGGTCTCTTTTGCAGTTCTAAACGAACGACATATTTCAAATAGTCACGGGTTTACAGATTAAAGACAGTTCAAAGAGAATTTTAGTACATTAAATGGAATTGAGCAAAGCCAACCTTGTTTTGGTAAAGCTTGACTCGATGAAGCAAGTTGAAGAAGACGATTCACAAGGAAGAACTGATGATTAATCACTTGAATCTGCTCTTGAAGGCTTCCGGGTATCATTCACTTTAGAGAGAGAAGTGATGCTTTGCAACAATGGAGAGCACATAGTATTTATCCAAAAACAATGAGGAGTCGCGTCCTTTCAGTAGTCGAACCGTCACCGTCGAATCGCGCAATCACAGGACAAGCTGACGTCATGCCTAAAACCCCAAAAGACCAGACGGCACGACTCTAGGGATTTTAGGTCATAATGACACGCACGGGGGCTGAATTTGCGTGTATTTGAATTGGTGCGTGGCGGCAACGCGTACATTGGTTCCTGCGCATTGAAGCCTATCCGGCTGTGTCTTCACGCGCAGAAAGGGGGCTAATGTAGATAGTGCTTTCTAGACAGGCAGATCTTAGCCACGTGGCGACCATCCAGCACACCTAGCTGTGCTCCACACACACTGGATCACCACCCGCGCTGATCCACGTGGGGGCTGCGAGTCAGGGCCCTCGCATACCACCACACGGGACCTGTAGGGACTTAGTGGTTTGGAGGCTATAGTAAGTCCTGTCGCACGCGAGCGACAACCAAGCCCGCGCACGACCCCTAATAACTGCTTTGAGAGATTTATGGCACGAGCTCCATAAACCCGGTCAACCTCCTAACGATTCCGGTATACGCGGACGAACGAAACGTAACGGTCCCTATATACGCGGACGAACGTGCCGTTGTGGTTAAGCTAATTAATCCGCCATTAATGGGCGCATTAATCCACTACAACGGTCACATTCTCCGTTATATATAGGATCGTTAACCCTTTCATACAAGAGCGAATCACCAGAGATACGCGAAAGCTCTGCCAAAATCCTGTCTCTCTCTCATACAGTGCTATTGTCTTACTCTCTCCCTACACACAACCTTACTCTTCTTGTGTTCTTTTTCTATCTCCTACTCTTGGTGTATATTGAATTCTCTCCGCAGGATTCTCTCGTACACAGCTGCTGAGGTTCAGTTTGCCCCATCTACTGTTGTTGCAGTCACTGATGTTGTTCCCGTGCGATGGTTCTTCCTTTGTTGGCCCTTCCTTCAGTTTAATGCTTTGTGATTCCTGTCGATCTTGGCAAAACTATTGTGTGCCATCGTGATGTTTAGTTGCTCCTTTGATCTCTTATCTATGCCGTAATTAAGACAATGCTACGGTACTGTTAATGTTTTTTCTTGTTGCTATTTGTTGGTTGGTTGCTCCCTGAGGCGTTGGGTTTCTTTTGCTCAGGCCTAAGCTACCTCTTTTTTGTTAGAGTCTTGCTTGAGTCTTGTTTAGCCCCATCTTTCTTCTAGCATAGCTAGATTGTTTTGCTTGTGAGGGAAGCTCAGTTGTTTAGTCTAGTTATATCGTTTTATTTGATATTCTTTTAGTTGGATTAGTTAGATGATGATGTAGGTTTGATGTAGTAATCATCTTCTTAATATTTATGAAATTCTCTCTTTTAGTTCAAAAAAATGCAGTGGCGGAGTTAGAAAATCAAACCACCCGGGCTAAGAAATAAGTCAGATGATAGATTTGATAACATGTGATTTCAAGTGAGGAAAAAATAACTTTTTAACAAGGGTGTCTTTGGTAAAAACCTATGAAAGTAGGGATACCAATTGAGTTTTTCAAATTGAGGGCGGCAAATTGCCCCTTGGTGCATCCGCCGCCCTATGCATGCGTGCCTATATATATATGGGACGAAATAGTAGGCATTAGCTATATCAAGAGAGAAAGGTAAAGAGTACCATAAAGAGATCAAATATTCATCGAGGAAGATAGGTTTAGTCACTTAGGGAGATCTAATAATGGCGAGTTCAATAAACTTTGGGCGAGGCATGAGGTTCTACCCCAGTGATGAAGAGATTCTTTCGGCATACCTGTTGAATAAGCACCAAGGCAAGCCTCTTCCTCACCAACATATCATTCTGGAGCGCGACGTTTACGCCGCAGAGCCTTGGGAGATATTCCGGCAGTGCTCAGCCGGGAAGAACGGCATTAATGACAACGACGACGATCGGGTGAAATATTTCTTCACGACCTTGAAGAGAAAGGGAAAGAACAGACACAGTTCGCGATTCGAAAGGAAGGTTGGGAACAACGGCGGGACTTGGCATGGGAGCGGGAAACCTAAACCTATCTTGATCGACGAGCAATTGAAAGGCTACGTCAACACCTACTCCTACAAGAACAACACCAACAAAGGACAAGTACAAGGTTCTTGGACCATGAAGGAGTATGTTATTGACGAGATGTTGCTGAGAACGATAAAGCGCGATAATTCTGTAAGCAAAGACTGCGTAGTGTGTCGAATCAAGAGAAAGAATGGTAAAGTCGAAAAACAACATCCAATTCCAACCACGTTGACGCTAATATCAGCACCTTACGAAGGAGAAGTATACGACAGCTTGGTAATTAAACTCTTGAACGAAACTGCTATGGATTCAAAAGATGATCATCAAGACCCTAACGTCAGTGTGGAAGCGGCAGAAGAACAACCTCAACAAACAACATTAGTAGTATCCGGGGAGGAAATCATGAACAACGTTGAAGACTACAAAGCTGATCCTGAATTCAAACGATTGCAGAATTGTTTGTTCACCATCTGTGAATTAATAAGGCACGATAAATTTGATGAAACCCCACTTCCTGAAAGCCCTTATTATGCTCCTAACATTGACATAGACTGGCTACAATTTGAAGGAGCAGCGAATAGCAGCGCAGTACAAGGCGGCGAGACTGAAGAAGACACTGTTATGGATGAGTGTTATGATGATCACACTGCTGCAGCGAGTCATCGGCTATTAAGTGATTGTGATCGGACCGATAAGGTTGGCGATGCACCGTGTAATTTGTTTGTACCACCATCTGGATCAAACCAAGATGATGAAGACACTTGGAGTGATGAATGGTGGAGAGAATTCGATGAGATGGCGGACCAGCTTCCAGACCCGCCGGATGACTTTACTTCTCCATTGTTGTGCGAAAGTGGTGGATAATTCATTAATTCTGCTGCTGGGTTGCAGATTTCCGATATCATCAAAGAAAATTAAGCTGCACCGGTGGTAGGAGTACCCGAATTGAGAAAGCATGACATCATTACAATTAAAAAATAATGCTCTTACTCACCACCAGCACCACCATCCTGATCTCAGAGAGGTCGATCGATGTAAACCCCAATACATACTATTGTTGTTGATAGTGGAAGTTTTTTAGTCTCTGTATAGCCGAGTCCTTTTCTAGTCTCTCCGTTAACGTTTGATTTATTTTCATTTTTTTCATCGCATTAGTATCTGTGTTGCACTGAGAGTGATTATGAACCGGTAACAATACGCCCATATCACAATTACCGAGAAAAGGCCAACGGGTCAATAGCTAAACATCTTTGCTGAACAATTCAACCATGATGAATATAATCCACAAGACAACGGATCACATAAATAATTAAGCTACATTAAGGAATGCTAAGACAGTCATCAGTGCTCCATGGGTGTTCTAATGGCATATATAACCTTCCTGGGTTTTGTTGACAAGTCGATTATTTCAATTATGTGAAGCAGGTGCACAAACGATCCAAACATTAAACATCGTGTTGCCATTTTGCAGAGGTTTTAAAGGTAGTTGTAAATGCGGTGTTGGAGCACCATGTTGGAACATGCAGTTCCTTGACGGTTTTAACATTTACAGACATGTCTCTTGGTTTGTGATTTTAACATCTTCCACCTACTAGCTTCAAACATTCAAAACAACTCATTTAACAGTTTAAACATGGTTTCTTGGATTCCGACAACCTTAAACGGGACATCTTTATTCGACAATCACACACTATTACAACAAAACAACCTCTATATAGTCTATCCTCAATTTGGTTTCGAGGTGGATGACCGAGCTGGACGGATTTACAAAAGCCCTCCCTGGATCTTTCAGACCTAGCCTGACTCATAGCTTAAGTAATAATCTGTTTGGAGAAGTTGAAAATAGATTCATTACCGGTTATTTCGGCAAAATGGAATTTGAACGTTGATCTAGCATTCTCAAGGCGATCTGAAAGCTTCACCAGCATAACGGACGTTTCCGAGTTCCTCTTCAATGCGCAAAAGCTGCGATACCCATTCAACAAAATAGCATATGAGAAAAAAGACTAGCGAAAAAGAGAGGGAAAAAAAATGGAAGAACTTAGCCAGAAATAAGCAAACCCTATGGAAAAATAGTTTGATGAAAGACCTTGATACCAATTCTCTAGCAAGTTGAGTTTGAGCCTTTAAGGAGAAGGCTTACAGGTTTGGTTCCAAGTGATTATAGATTGAAGTTCAGTAGTATATTTCAAAATTTGTTCCCTGTATGGTTGCTACTCTGCAGTGTGTTTCACATAATAAGATAGAAGATGCGAGGCTTGAACCCTATGTGAAAACTAGATTGTTAGGTATTTTGCAGCTGACCCGACACAATGACACCAACACCAGTTTACTGATTGGATCGCCACTATCATATTAGAGCAAATCTTTGAACGAGCTCACTTGGAGGGTGATTGGATGCGATCAGGAGAGAGTATGTAAACTAAGATGTTACATGGACTTGGGTGAAGGTGTCATGTTGGTGGGTGTCCAGAATCGGATTCGCCCCCTTGCTGAAATTTAAGATTCTGGGACTCGGCTAAAAAGTGTCCAAATCTTGGACACGAGTGCAGGGATACGTTGTCATTGCATTTATATTTTACATGATTTATATTTATGTTCATAAGCTAGGCCTAACCTGAGTAATGTTTTCTTTTAGAGTAACATGTCAGTGAGGTTATAGGATGTTCAGTGAGATTTAGATTGCCAAACAAGGCGAAGAAGATTGAAATGAAGGACAAATAGGTCCATATGGTTTGTATGTTTTCGCATCAAAGGACAAATCACCTCCTAAAATCTCATCATTGCTTCAACCACAACATGTAAACTGAGAGAAAAGAACGCCACAAGTTTTAATGAAAAAAAAAAAAAAAAAAAAAAAAAAAAAAAAAAAAAAGAAAGAAACTGTATCTACCTGATTATACTTGGCTAACCGCTCACTTCTGCAAGGAGCACCAGTTTTGATCTACAAGGACAAAGCATGTAATTATTAGCCATACTACTACCGTTCAAGCATAGCTAGATCAGGAATAGATGTAAACCTGTCCACTAGCCAAGCCAACCGAGAGGTCTGCAATGAAGTTATCCTCTGTTTCACCACTTCGGTGGCTGACCATAACGCCCCATCCTGCAGCTTTTGAGTCAACAGCTGCTTGGATTGATTCTGTTACTGTGCCAATCTGGTTAACCTGCAAACAAAATATTCTCGTGATGAGAATGGAACCAGAGAATTTGCGCCTATCTCATTGTAACTTCTACGTGAAGCCAATATATACGATAAGTCATTTTCATCCCTATTTCATGTGATACGTCATTTCAATATATCGATAGTGTACAAAAATTTATAAAAAATATTCAATTTTAAGAGTTGAAAAAATTGGGATTGATTAAACTTTGTAGTTAATGTTGATCACCCAAAAATGGATAAGCCAGTTTAGACTCTAGAGATATAGAGACAATGTTGATGAAAAAGCAAAAAATGACTCAAAGCATATAAGAGTAAAGACATTACCAAGGCATATAACAATACAAGAATCAATAAATAACATTTGATAAATCATGGAAGATAAAAAAAGCTTGCCTTCAATAGCAAACCATTGCAAGCCTTCTTCTGAATTGCTTCAACAATTCTCTTTGGATTTGTCACCAACAAATCATCACCAACAATTTGAATATCAACTGCAGACTGTAGAGATGCCCATGAACTCCAATCGTCTTGGTCAAAAGGATCTTCAATAGACACAATGGGGAAATCCTTGATGAAATCCTGGTATAATTGACAAAGGCCTTGAGCTGAAAGTACATGAGAACCATCATTGGGTTGTTTCTTGAAATTGAGATCATATTTCGCATCTTTTGTTAAAAATTCAGAAGCTGCAACATCCATTCCTATCTTGACCTGTACATTCACTCAAGTCAGTAAGCTTTATTCAAGTCACTGGCAACTCAAAAGGAAGTGCTTTAACATTGCCTACCTTCCCTGTGTAACCGGCCTTTTCAATGGCATCTACAAGCAATACCAACCCTTCCCGATTATCCTGCACGTTAGGTGCAAAACCACCTTCATCTCCAACATTGCATGCATCTTGTCCATATTTAGCTTTTATAATCCCCTTGAGTGTGTGATAAACTGTTACAAGAAAATAGAAACAATGAATGCTCGTTCTTAGTTGTTGTGACAGTAACCATAGTAAACTTATGCAGTCTGACACAAGCCCTTTCAGTTCATACTTTGTCAATTGTTATGCAATGATATGAATCGCAATTTTGAAACCAGCTTCGACTTGAGAAAAAGCAACAAGATAATCAACTTAGTCCAAATACTGAAACAGAGGAACTACAGCAACAGTGCCCTAGGCCTAATAGAATTATTATTTGAGAAACTAAAAAGAAACATCAGCCCAAGATCAGGAGATCCAAAACTCTAACAAAACTATACGGGCTTGGAGTAGAAGGCTATGCTAAGATATTAGGTTTTTAGTACTACAACAAGATTGAATAAGAAAGATATTATAATTTCTTACCTTCACTGCCCATGCGGAGAGCCTCTGCAAAGGAGGATGCTCCTACTGGTAATATCATGAATTCTTGCATGGCGAGGCTGTTTCCAGCATGACTTCCACCATTGATCACATTGAATGCAGGAACTGGCATGACAAGCTCCTTAGTTCCTGATAACTCCTGAATGTGCTTGTAAAGAGGGACCCCCTTTGCTCCTGCACCGGCCCTGCAGATGCTTAGAGACACTCCTAACATTGCATTAGCTCCCAGTTTTGACTTGTTTGGAGTTCCATCGAGTTCCAACATGAGGGAATCCACATCAGCTTGGTTCCTTTCAAATACCAAAAGAAAGACAGATTTTGTCTCAGCTGTATATTCTGATAACATAACATGACTAAAGTAGCAAAGCCTTAACTTGAAAAAAGAAATGGAAAGAGAAGAAGCCACAAATGAGAAATGAAACACGCGTCTTGATCAATAATCATGTAGACTAAGAAGTTTGCAACATGATAATCAAAGCACTGGGATGCTGCCTCCGAAATAATGCCCTAATATTTTCTTTTAGGGTTGTTATAACATACGTGTTTGATGGAGTACATGCAAACGCACAGTGCTTCACACCCAATGCCCCCAAGAGGTGTGTCCTACTAACTGCTAAAAAGAAATTACATGACTTGCCCCCAATGAACTAAAAGACTTAAAACAAACCCACAATGTTTGTGCAATTCACCAAGGGATTGTGAACTAGACAGTCACTCATAGTATTTGTTGAGACTCGTTTTTTGTCCCACATCGGGAGTCTGTCCGCTTCCCCTGTGCCTTATAAAATACTTGGGCTACTCCCTCATTACCAATTGGTTTCACAGTATTAACTATAGCTCCCAATGTGGTTTCCAGATAGAGCACCGCAATATTCTGGTCAAAGGGTTATGTGATTAGGGAAAGACTCAAGCCTGAAAACCATCTGTATAATTACACACATAGTATTCAAGCTAGGATTAGGAGGTCAAGCAAGCTTTCCAAGTACAACTGCAAAGCAGATACACTCTCCAGCTTGTTCCGGATAATTTTTATCCTATTAAAACATTTTGTAGCTTCATCAGCTAATATGAGCTCCTTATTGAGCCTATGTGGAAACTTTTGGAATTGAATACCAGGCTCCACCTTAAAAATCCAGAAATGTGATATAACAACGACATTTTATCTTACGATATGATCTTATGGCGCTACAATTGATCACTTTGATGACAAGTCCATGTTCGGCTAATTATGATTAAATCCAATTATGCAGCCTCCAAAACCCATTTCAAATGGTAATTCCAAGATACCAGTAACAGTCGGAATCAGCAATCGTGTTTTTAACATCAGTAAAAAATTATGATTAACTAAACAGACAAAATTTCATTCAGTGCTAATAGCAGGTGACCACTTTTTTCTAAATCAAATCACATGAAGGATCCAATAACACTAAATTGGATTGAGATATGAGATAGACAGCCCTAAAATCACAATTTCAGCAAACCACAAAATTCAAATTAGAACCTCAACAAGCAACAAAATAGAACCAAATTGCAACTGCATTTCATCCTAAAACCACACATATCTGCATATACAAAGAGAGATACAAAGAGAGAGTAAGTGAAAATGACCTGACATCGACGCCGACGAGCTTAGGCCCCAAGATCTCATTAATATTCCTAACAGCATTCAACACTCCTTTACCTCCGTACACACTCTTGTCCCCATCCCGGAGCTCCAACGCCTCGTAGATGCCAGTGGAAGCACCGCTGGGGACGGCAGATCGGTAGAGATCATCGGTGACGAGATCAACCTCGACCGTCGGATTTCCCCTGCTGTCTATGATCTGCCTCGCCTTCACGGACTTGACCTTCGAGACCTTGGTCGCCGCAACGGGAGCGGCGGCGGCGGTGAGGGAGTTGCGGAGAGTCAACGGGGTGGACTTGAGAGGGAGGATGGATGAGGGAGGTGGGGATGAGGAGGGGGATTTGAGTTTGGTGGAGAAGAAAGGTTTGGAGAGTGGCGTAGAAGCTGATGCCATTGCAGAGAGAGAGAGAGAGAGAGAGTGGAGGGGAGGGTTTTCAGAGAAGAAGAAGAGGAGAAGAAGAAGGGAGGGTTGGTGAGGGGGGTATTGGAAAATCCGCACAAGGGCGATGAAACCAAGTGCTGCAACGCTGCTCTGCCAACTCTGGCTTTTGGAAATCAAAAAAGAAAGGAAATTTTAGTCGAGTTGGCGGACGTTACGACTTGTTGCGACCCATGTTCCCGTTTGACCGTATTTTACTGTTGCACCTATATTTTACGGTGATTCACTTCTGAGGGTTAATTCACTAAATTGGTCCCAATAGTTCAAATTTAGTAGTATCCCTTAATCAACAATCAAAGGCTATTCTACAATTACCCATAAATTGCTTTTTAGTGCAAATTTTTAGATAGCTCGGTCGCAGAGTATTTGAAGTCCATGCATGAGGTCCTGAGTTCAAATTCAATTATATAATGTACTTTTAGTTTCAGACATTGATAAAGCTCTAGTGTGCGCTTGCAACCATCAAAAAGTGCATGGTTTATCACTGAGGTGTGGTCGGGTTGGTCGGGTTGGCATTCTTAAAATAATTTAGCATTTGTCTTGATTTTAAACCTTCGCGCAATTCAAGGGCTGCCTATTTGTTCTCCTCAATTGCGATTTCGTTGGTCCGAATTATTAGACTTGTTTACCTCTCTAGTGTGATCTGCAGGTTATTGCACTATAAGGGGGTTTACCCAGTGCACACCCAAATGATAGTGGTTGCGAGTTCACATGTCATTAAAGAAAAGTACAAGGTTTCGATAATACAAACATACAGGGGTATAAAACAAGATGAATGGAGAGGCGAGTTACGAGCCCTCTCGCTTTTATGTCAGGACTTCATGGATCGCTTTAGTGTGGACGTATTAAAAGAAACTAAGTGCTGAGAGACTTGAAGCTATATTCAATTATATATTGTATAAAGTGTGGTGTTTTTTTTTCGAGAATAAAGAACATCAATTCAACATCAAAGAAAGTACAAGAGGATACAACACTAATAGCTAATACATATATCATAAGATCATCATACTAAAACCTAAAAAACAACTAAGCCGACTCCTACAACACCATAATAGAAATACTGAGAAGCTAGGCAACTAGAACACCAATGGAACATCAACAGAAATGCAAGAGGCCAAAGTCTTGGATGCTTCAAGCCTCAACCCTGAAAGAAAACACAAGCATCAAACCATACAAATAACGATAATACAACCAAGATAACTAACCACATAAAAGACGAGGCTGTCATAGCAGCAACATCAGTGTCACCAATCCCAGCCCACATAAGAGGGTGATCTAAAGTTGAACAAAAGCCTTAGCGATTTGGCTGCACAAAAATATCCAGATGGAGATTCTCTAAGATCGATAAGTCTTTTCTTTAACTGAAAAATTTGAGCAATCTCAGGGTTGTGAATGTCCATAGCTTCCAGACTCGTGATCCCAGAGCGAGCAACAAGACCTTCCTCAACCTGCACTTGACAAGAATCATCACCACTTTTTATTTTGGAGAGACCTTCCTCGTAGGGGTGCGGAGGCCCCTTTGGTGCCCGATCAGAAATTGGAACACTAGGAATGCAAGACCGGGTAATAGACCTCTTTCGACGCTCCTTCTTGCCATGGAGATGCCTTTAGAAAGCAGAATAATCAACCCGAATAGAACCTGTCTGACACCCATTCATCTTCAAAGATCGATGAACTTGGAACTCATACCACGGTGGATCAATATGGGCCACATGTGTTGTCCGTCGATTTTTTCGGAACATAGATATCATCGAGTTCCTCACAAACAAGTCGGCAGACAATTTTGATTTCTGTTTTTGATGGATGAGAGAACCGAAGGCGAAGCAGGTCCGATCTACTGTAACTACGAACCGACACTAAACCGACACTAAAGATAGACTGCCCAAGTGATTACAAAGTGTGGTGTTGTATTGCAGTAGATAAGTAATAAGTATTGTAGCGCAACACTGCTAGTATATGAGCTTATAGTTTCTCCAACATAAGGGCATATTTCATTCAAGATAGATACATCTCTCTTCAGTCTATTGTTCTCTCTAGTATTGCAGTCATTCTATCAGTATAAGCGTTCATTCGCAAGATGTACTTTGCTATGATTCTGTTCGTATAGGGAACAACTCATGTCAGAAAGCAATTTTTCTTTTCTGGCTCTCTTACCGAGTTTCTCTTCCAGTTGTGAATTGTGATACCATTCTGTCTCCCCTTTTTAGCCCCACTATTTACTGGGTCACTTTGACCCGGTAATTTGGCTATCAAAATGATGTAATTTTTTAATAATTTTTTCATGGTGTTGTAGAGTAAAAGTAGCTCTATAACACGGTGAAAAAATTATTATAAGTTGCATCGTCTTGCTGTCCAAATCACCCGGTCAAACTGACCAGATACGAGTTAAAAAGTCAAAAATGGAACTAATGAGAAGAGACATAGTGGTAGTTCTTCTATGAATGAGCAAATATAGTTCACGGAACAAAAAAACATGCAAGTACAAACCACCCATGATCACTCTTAAGCGAGTTGAAGTTGCACCTATGGAAACATGGGCACTGGGCCTAGATCACACGGGCCACACACACTTACCCAATCATATGGGCTAGGTTTCTTACAAAGTTGGACCGAAACCAAAGCATTGCCAAGTCCAGTAGATAACTGCATGCCTACCAAGTTATACTTGGTACAGTTGCACTTATAAATGATCCGATGTTCATAACAAACTTCAGATCCGCGATTCAGCGGATGACTACATCAGCCACATTACAAGTACATTACACGGTTATCAATCATAATGACGATTCCAAAAAGATCTTTTCTGGAAGAAGAGTGTTCTTGACGAAAATTACACATTGCAGAGCAAATCGAAACCCAGCATTCGAGCAATGGAGATCAGCAAACAGAAAACAGCATTACACCATATATCCCATTTCATCCTTTCCCATGATTTGTTTATTCGTGCTTCCAGCTTTACACACCAGGAATTGGAAACTGGGTTGTCAAAGCTTCAACTCTCTTCTTCAGATCAGACACTCGGTCTGCCAAGGAGAACTCCGGAGACACCACATAATTCAGGAAATCCTGAACCTTTTTACCCGGGGCAGACCTCTTTGCGTCCAGACTTATCTGAACGCCGTCGTGAATAAAATCTGCAGTCGCTATAAATTCCTTCTCTGTGAAACCTCTAGTGGTCATAGCTGGAGATCCAATTCGTATTCCACCAGGGACTAGAGCGCTCTTATCCCCTGAGAAAACAACGTATCATGAGTGAACCAAGACCAAACATTTCTATTATGCGACAAGCAGGGCGGATCCAGGAATGCGTGACAGTGAGGGCTAAAATAAAAACTTCAAGAAAATAATGATAAAATTTCAATTTTACAAAGTTGACGGGGCTATAGTGCATCTTTTAGGGGCTAAAATGAAAATCTAAACAAAATGTGGGTAAAATTCATATGTTCAAAAGTTGAGTAGGGGCTATAGCCCCCGCTTGTATCCATGTAGTTCCACCCCTGGAGACAAGTGAAGTAACATTGTTTACAAAGCTCCCACTGCAAATTATATGCATGATCTTAAGTTCTTAACAGAGCAATGGCAGGTATTTTCCTGACATGCTGGAGGAATAAAATGCAAAATCTAGAAAAGACTGAGGTGACACTAAATATGCAAAAGCTTAAGGTAGAGAAGTAGTATTAGGTTTAACAAAGAGTTGTGACAACTTACCGGGCACTGAATTCTTGTTGAGTGTGATTGAAGCCAAATCAAGAATCTTCTCAACCCTAGCTCCGTCAAGACCCTTTACCAGAATGCAATAATCTCAAATCAGTGTTGTTGAAAGGAAAACTTGGTGTTAGTCAATGGTAAGCTCTGGGTAGAACATGAAACCTTAAAACACAGTATCTAAGACTTACCAAAGGCCTGAGATCCACGAGAACCAAGTGATTATCGGTTCCTCCGGAGACCAATTCATACCCCAATTCATTCAAGCGCTTAGCAAGAGCTCTAGTGTTTGACACCACCTACAAGATGAAGTGGCATGAGCTCAAAAGCATGCATGGTAACTACGATTACAAACAGTAATAAATGATATAGCAAGCAGGTTAGTTGAAGGTACACAAACGTAGTACATTGGAACAGTTTATCATCTAAGGCTTGATACCTGGTTCTGGTAAGCCTTGAATTCTGCTGATTGAGCGTGTTTCAGACACACTGCAAGACCGCCAATTGTATGATTATGGGGACCACCCTGCAAACGATCACATTTCCTTTTATCATATACACTACAAAACTTCTGTAACATCCAAATAAAATGTGCAAACTGATCGAAATATGATCTATCTAATTTACAAGACAAACCTGCAGGCCAGGGAATACAGCATTGTTGATGGCAGTTTCTAAATCAACTCCTAGGACGGGCTCTTTCTTGAAGAAGATCATGCCACCTCTGGGTCCTCGCAGGGACTAAAGAAAAATAGACATTAGCATGTTGATACAAAAACAATTTCCACCATATGAGCAACTTTGTAAAGAGCAGTTGCAAAATTTTATACTGAACTCACACAACTGCGATAATTGAACCCAAAAATGTAAATCCTTTGTTGCGCAATGGACCATACATTCATAGAGAACAGGACAGAAGAGGAAGGTGAAGATAGCAATGATGACCTCTGGCTACTATACTAGCGTTTGGCTTGAGTTGAAAACTTAATTTGAAATCTCAGCAGATACTCTAATGCGTATTTGTGAGCATGTGATGTCTTACCAAGTTTCTGGAATCCTAATGTCAAGAGATATAATAACCTTAATTATACATACATAAATAAGCCGCATCCGCACCCCTTACTTTCCGGAAAATTGACACACTGGGTCACACGAATTGTGCTTCAGCTATAGTAAAACTACATGTCAATAAAATAGTTACAAGTCACCAGGAATTTCCAAACAAAACTAATTAAGACAGAAATATACAATCCCAGCTCAAGGCAGACGAAAACGATGATGATCTCCGTACAGAAAACCTTGTGGGCATAATATAAACTGTCATGTCAAGTGCAAGTTTTCTGATTTTTTGCAAACAAGAAAGCATTTCTAAAATGTGAACTTTGAAGAACCTGGATGTAAGACACTTCAGTAAGACCCATTAATTATTTTTATCTTGACAAAAAAACTATGATACTCATCACACTACTTTCCACCAGTTAGGTGTACCGTTCAAATGTAGTGGAAGGAAATTATATACAGTACAATATAAAGTTTTTTTGCTATTGATATTTTACGGTAGATCATACTTTTCTTCAATAGATTTTATTTTTTTCGTATGTAAATGTGTATAGTTAGAAAACACAGTTCTGTAATGAAAACAAAACCACTCTTTTATGTTATGGACAAAACTTCCGCTGAAACTTTGAACTACATCACAGTGAAGCCAGTAAAGTTTGTGGCAGTTCAATTTATACCTTGTGCGTCGTCGTCGTCACGATATCACAGTATTCAAAGGGATCGCCAACAACAGAAGCAGCGACAAGTCCACTTATATGGGCCATATCCATCATTAGAAAAGCACCAACAGAATCTGCAATCTTTAGAATCAATAAACAAAGTAAGTCGCTTGGTGCTAAGATGAACATAATGTATGTAATTTAACCAAATTTCCCTCATTACTGAGCAGCAAATGAGACTTTTTCAAGGAAAGATTGAGAAAGGCAAACTGAGAGACGAACAAACTACCTTTCTCATGCGAGGATAATCGAAGTCTCTAGGATAAGCACTGGCACCAGCAATAATGAGTTTTGGCCGGAAAAGTGTAGCTGTCTTCTCAAGCATGTCATAATCAACGAGGCCTGATTAATAATCAAAGAAGGTCAAAGAATTGATATGAACAAATCAAAAGCAAGAAACAAATATTTCTACCATTTAACTGTGAAACTGTTATACCTGTAGATTCATCGAGTCGATATGGCATTGACTCAAAGTATATGGAGGTTCCTGATACCCGTCTTTTGGCAGTCATGAAACCATGAGACAAGTGACCCCCGTGAGGCAAGTCTAAACCCTACACCATATTAGAATCTGAAAGTTGAAACTAGATTCCAGAATGTAAAAAAAGGCAACTTTTGATAGCTAAAAAGATAAACAAATAATAACACTCACCATAATACGATCATGTGGATTCAGAATAGCAGTATAAACCTCAAAATTTGCAGGAGAGCCGGACAATGGCTGAACATTCACACCCCACTTGTCTTCATCTAAGTGAAAAGCTGCCAAAGCCCTTCTTTGACATAGAGTTTCAAGCTCATCAATGTGCTCATTTCCACCATAGTACCTGGGACAAACTCAATTATTCACTCCAAATAACTGAAAGGAAAAAAGAAAAGTAACGGCTTCCCCCCTATTAAATTAACCATACCTTTTACCCGGTAAGCCTTCAGAATATTTGTTTGTGAGGCATGAACCAACTGCTTCCATCACTGCTCGAGATGTGAAATTTTCAGAGGCAATGAGCTCCAGACTGTTGAACTGTCTATTTTTTTCTTTGTCAATAATTGAGCGAACCTCGGGATCAGCTTCACTGAGGCTATGATCCGTGAAGTTGTTGCCATTACCTGTTCACAGAATCTTTAAGTATGCATGTGCGAATTTTGAGCAATCTCTGCTTCTTTGAGTTCGTGAAAGTGCAACGAACTAATATCCATTCATAATTTTAATTTGAGTAAAACCATTCGATTGAGTTTCGAAGCTTATAACTCCTTGTAACAACTAATAAGAATGACCTTCCTGCTCTTCAACTTCTGAACCCCGTCACAAGGCGAAGTGAAAAAGAAAGAGGTCGTAGACTCTCTCATGGAGTTGAGATATTAAGACAAGATCACACATGAAAGTATACATGCACATATTATAGTTTTATCTTATGCAAAAGGGAACTATAAAGAAAAACATGGGAGAATATAATAAAATCACGACAACACAGTTCAAGCGCAATCATTCCATTCACCATTGAATGATGCTACGGACAGTTTAGCATTTACAATTCACCGTCACTTTGGGCATGTTTGGAACATGGATTAAGGGCACGCAACAAAAATATGAGGGAAATATATGCCTTGCTATTTTCCTAATAACATTAAGCATGGTACAGAACATGATGCATTCTTCGCGAATCACTGCTACGTTTTCAAGTAAGTTAACTTTTGGAGTCCACACAATAGAAAGTGATACTTCCTTTTTTCCTTCAATTATTCCCGAAACTAATCCAGCAAAAGGATTTCACTTAACGAAGGCGTATTGCAAGACAGATGATTAGTTAACCAAGTAACGCCATTGACCAGCTTGATTGATTAATCCTTAACCGTGAAAAGCTTATCTTAATATGTAGCATGGAGGAAGCAGACATCAGTGACCAGACTAGGATTCAAAGCATGCTTAATATTCCATTACAAATTTAGAATAAACCCTCGTTTATTCATAAACATCTTCCAATACTACCATATCAATCTTTGACACAAGTAAAAAGATCGACTCTCCCATCCCATAACGAAAAAAAAAAAAAAAAAAAAAAAAGCTTTCAATTTTACAAGCACAAGTCTCAGGGTATTGAGTAATAGATTACAAGAATTTACTTGAATTGAGCAGAAACTAAGACAAAACAACTGTTGTGGTAAATTCATAGTTACCTCCAATTTGAGGGGCAGATACAGAAGGTGGCTTTCCAGTGACCAAACTGGCTTTGATTTGAGAAATCCCGTACGGTCTCAGCAACTTGAGCTTCACCTGATTAGAGAACCCCCCAAAGCCAGAGCCTCTAGGGCTTAAAGAAGACCCCCTTTTCCATGTGGGTTGTTGAATAGAACTCCTGATTGTAGCTGCTTCCATACTGAACTCTGTGCTGAATAACTCTCAAGTTCCCTGCAAATTCAAAATTATCAGAAATGATTAAAACGCTCACGAAATTGAAAAACATCAAATCATCAATTTTCGGCGAAAAAAATACTCATCAAACGGCGAAATAGGGCATTTCCACAGAAAATATGGATTTTAACCGGTTCGATTACAGAGCTCTGAGAATCCGATTAGACAAGAAAAAGGGGGTAAGGAGGCCGCACCTGAAATTCGTCGGAAGGTCGCCGGAAACTTCTGACCTCGCCGGAGTTGGTATGAGTTTAGCCCAACCCAATTTGCTAGGGTTTAAGAGACGGCTCTGTTTCGTTGTTCTTGTTCGTTTAAAGTCAGGTGATAAGAGCCGACTGAGTACAGAGAACCCTAACTGTTGAAAACAATAGCGCGCCGCATCCCTATCAATTTATTTATTGATGACGTGGATTTGCACCCATGTAAGGTTCGAAAAAGATAAATATATGGGAGTGGCTACTGTACGTCCCAGGGGCCTTGCTGCAATTTTTTTTGCGGTGGGCCCCCCCACTACCGGACAAAAAACACGGAAAATCATGGGGTGGTGACCGGTTCTAGCAGGTCACCACCCCCAGTGGATAAAAACGCGCAGATTTGGATAAAACTGCAAAGAAACTGATGCAGCATTTTCCAGAATTCACATCAGTGGATAAAAACGCAAAGAACCGGATAACACAGTAAATGATCAGACAAAAAAGGTCAAATAACGAATAAAAATGTCAAGGTACTTAACTAAAACATTCACACAGTTAATGTAATCCCTAGAATAAATCAGTCCAGTCATTCCCAACACGTCTTGAAGAGTTTTGGTCACCCATTCCCTCGGACCAGTTGTATTCGCAGTTGGAAATCATACTTTGTTGCGACGCTTGCGATTGAGATTGGCCGACATCTTGACCGGAAACACCAACTGGAGGATTCGGGCATGTAGTTCGATTGTGTCCGTATTCTTGGCATCTCCCGCACTTCTTTCGAACATTTTTGGAGCTCCCTTTTCGTTTTTTATCACCTTTGGATGGAGGCATTACGTGGGCGTACTCTTGTGAGTTGACATTAACCACGGGCTCTTCACCATTTTCTTGCTTCAAAATAATGTCCTTGAGACCCCGTATCATCAAGTCAACATGTTTTTGCCAATAGTCGTAAGTCTCTTGTGATGTTCCGCCCATGTCACTAATCATCTCCATTCGTCCCTTCATGCAACCCCGACGAAATGCCTGGGTTTTCGGATCGTCACACCGTCTTATTTTTGGCTCCTGCATGGCTGGATCATTCTTGTAGAAGTCACTATCCGTCTTCTGCCATCGTTTCGATAACAAGTTTTCCGGAATGAATTGTACTCCTTTATGAAAGAGCACAAAAATAATGTGGCCACAAACCATATGTGATGACTCAAACCTCTTGCAGGAACAGTAGAGCATGTTATTATCACGTTGACAGAAAACGGTGTGCTGCCAGGAAAAAGATCAAAGCTTTCAGATATTTTATTTGACAGGTTAGATAGAAGTTATGAACATATAGATAAGAATGAAAGTACTGGAAAGAACTGAGCTGTAAAATAAGGACATCAGATATTTCAATTGACAAGCTAGATCGATACCTAAATATTACAGATAACAGTTTAAAGCAGTCATAAGAAATAGTGTATCATGTGAACTTACTAGAGATGCCCTTGCCTTCTCCCTTGTGACATAGATTGCATCCATGTCATATTCAGGTATTTCTTCAACACCAATAGCTTTGTATTGACTTGCCCTTCCTGGCTTGCTCCCTGAACTTCGCAAACACAGCCCTAGTGTAGAACATGGCCGCATGCTCTTCAAGTAGCTTGAATTGGCTTGTTAGGACAGGAAGTGATTGGTCAGAAGTACAATGTTGGCCTCGCTCGTTCTCACGAAGCTTCTCGATACCCCGCATGATTCCCGTAATAAGATCGAGGAGATTGTTCTTGCAGTTCAAATATTGTTTGAAAAATTTGTTGATACTCTCACACCTTTGTGTAGTTGTCTGACCGGCGAAAAAAAATTCCTTGAGAAAAGCCTCTGCCCATAAGTTGCGCGTCATGTAGGCACCCGTTACCCACCGCTTGTTCGCAATACCCCACTTGTCTACCATGTATTGCCAATCATCGTTCCATTGGTTAACGTCGGATCTCTTGCTCAAGCATTTTCGAAAGTCCTTCATAAATTCTGACCCCAACTTTAGGGTTCCTTCGGCATTGCGACATAGATGCCATGCACACAAACGATGCTTCGCTAGTGGAAGAACTTCCGCAATAGCGGCTTTCATTGCCAAGTCTCCATCGGTTATGACCGATATGGGTACCTTGTTATCCATTGCTTCTAGGAAGCAATTTAATACCCATTTGTACGTTCCGTGGTCTCATCTTGTAGAACTGCAACTGCGAAAACGCACGTCTGAAAGTGATTGTTAACACCGGAGAGTATGACAAGAGGCTTTAGGTACATGTTGGTTTTGTAGGTGGAGTCAAGCACCAAAACATCTCCAAACCTTACATAATCTCATTTGCATCTCTCGTCACGCCAGAAAATGCTTTGTAACTGTTGATTTTCACCCAACTGGAAACTGAAAAGCAAAGATATTTGTTTCAGGAATCTGGATAGAATCTATAAGCAGGTAGACAATTATTGTAAACCAACATGAAATAGTATTGTAATTTGATATATCGGATAGGAATCTAAAGCAAATAGAATATAACAACAAACAAAATGACAGTATTTCAAACAATACCTTTTGAATACACCCCCGTGGGTATGCTCAAGGGTGTCAATGTATTGCAAGGCCAGCTGCCCATCTCCAGAGTTAGAGTAAGCCTTTCTCAATGACTGTAACTTGTTGTACAGGTCTTTGACAGTGTAACCAACTTTGGCGTAACCACCGGCTTGTGAGACCATTAATTGGAATGCTTCACAAGTTCTTATACCAACTTCCCTTAGTGAAATAACGTGTTCCAAATCATGTTGACTGACCATGGAATGACTGATGAGCAGAAGGAATGGATTGAGAAGATAGGACTTGGGGGGCTAAGGCATTTGGACATTTTGTATACACCTGAACCTTTCAATGCTTTCATATACGATGCCTACGACCCTGCCACACAATCTATCTCTGCCCATGGTCGGGAGTACAGAATCACGGATGAGACAGTTGGCTGGTTGCTTGGGGTGAGTACCACAGGGGAAATTCTTGAACAAGAGGAATCCGATGTGATTTCGAAGAAGTTGGCCCGTGAGCTTGACCTCACTAAGGCATGCACAAATGTCACTGACTACTTTCCCTGGTTCCTGAAAGAAGAGAATAAGATACTAAGTGATGAGTGGAAGAGGAGGGCAGTGGTGTTCATTTTGGCATGTTTTGGGATGCCCAACACAAGACTCGGAGTCAGAAACACACTGGTTCAGTATGTCATGGATCTGGAGAGGCTGGAAAATGTTAACTGGGCAGGTACTTGGCTCCAGTTCCTTAAAGCTCAGCACACTCCGGTGAAATTGAAGGAGGCAATCCGAGGGGCTGGTTGCTTGTTGATACCAATGGTAACTGTCCATTTTACTTGTATATCTGTCTGTTTATAATATCTATCCAAATGTATAACAAATCTGTTTGCATGTGCAGATGGTGTACTTGGAGAAGTTCGTTCCAAAGCACCACAAACACCCTAAAGGATGTGAAGATGCAGAGACAAGGCCTAGACTGAAGCTATGGGACACTGACAACCTGAATTCCAGATGGAAGATTGTACAAAAGTACATGAGTACAGTAAGACCTGTTACTATATCAATATACTCCATTTGGTTTAAAGTTCTATCTGAAAATACATATCTGATATCCCTGTTTTTTTGAACAATGCAGCTAGAGTTGCTTCCACTACCACACAACAAAGATGATTTCAAACCTGATTTCAGCAAAAAAGAGCAGTGGGATGAGGTCATGTTAATGGTCAATGAACAAATTGGAAGCGTTGTCGAACAGGCCGTGCAGAGGGTACTAGAGAAGAGGTTGGGTAAGCAAATGCAGTATGCAGAGGAGGAAGAAGAACATGAAGAGGAGGAACAACAAAATGATGGAAATTCAAGAGAGGGCAGACAACAAGAATCCGAAGGCAACGCCGAAATTGACCCAGAAGAGCCACAACAGCACAGTACTGTAGATACCACAGCTACAAGTCCATTCAAACCTGTAGAAGTTTCAGAAGAGAACACATCAATGGTTTGCAACAATTTGATAAGTTATATGTCTATCCATCTAATGTGTCATACTGTCATGTTTTGATTTCTATCCATATGTTTCTTATTGCAAGTAGCATCCAACAAGCTTCCACCCAAGTCTCCAATACAAGTATCATCAACTCCCACCATGCCTGGTCATCCATCACCAAGGGTTTTCCCACCCATCAGGCCTGCTCATGGATCACCTAAGGTGCCAGCTCCTCCCATCGGAAAGAATACTGTTAGTCCATCGAACAGAGGAGGGAGAGGGAGAGGGAGAGGTAGAGGAAGAGGAAGAGGAGGGGAGAGGGAAACAGTAAAGGGCCCAAAGAGAACCTCGGAGAGAATACGGATGCAGGGCACGTTTGATGTTGTGCTGCCAATCATGCCGGAAGTAGAAGACTGCTGGTTGCATTTCTACATGAGCCGTCAGGCTGTTGAGGGCATGAATGAGAAGCCGGAACTAAGGACTTCATTTCAATAGTGAGTACCCTTTCCCTACATTAAAATGTTTGTGATTGATCAATCTCATTGTTTATTTATAAATGGAATGGCTCATCGTTTATTAAATGGAACGTACCCTTTCTCTACAGTAACCAAATTGTTGATATAAATGGAGTGGCTAGTATAGCATGGGATTATTCATGGCAGCTGGAGGCTCCTACCTTCTTAGGAGATACGGTAAATGAATAAATAATCTTTACTTTATGTTCTATTTTCAAAATGAATGTTATGTTGTAAAATTATAACGTTAACAGAACTGTTTGATTGTTTTAAAATTTTATCCAAAATTATATCCATTCAATCTGCAGATGATCGACTGCATGTCCCACATCCTCCACCTCCAAGATAAATTTAGGACTGATGAGGAAAAGAAGATATGGTTCTTTCCATGCATGTAAGTAATTAAAACACTGGAATCATTGCACTTAATTTCGTCGTTGATTGATCAATACTACATTTCTTTAATGCGGTCATTTTCATGCACAGCCATTGGGTCAGAAGAATGCAAATGGTGGGATAAATCCGATATACATGGGGGACATGAACTCAATGTCTATGGTAAGCGTTACGTCCTAGTCCTCCAAGTGTCAATAAGAAGGGCATTTTTGACTTGGTTTGTTCTTTGGCTTATGTACAGGTTGCTATTCCCCTCAACATCCACGACACGCATTACTTTCTCATGGTATTGCACTTTATTGAGCAAAAAGTGTACATCCTTGATCCGATGTCGAGGTACATTTACCTACCGGATGCCATTCGTGAGAAGCTTGGACAAATGCACACAAATTTCAGCATATCCCTGCCAGAATATAGAGATGTTCATGACATCAGAAAGTGGGAGATTGTTTGGACAAAGCCTGACATTCCAAGGCAACGTAACAAGTAATGTCTTCATACTAATAGTTCAATCTGTGTTGTTTACATTTTTATCCAATTGTTCTGTAATGCTACTTACTTTCCTTTTCCCAGCCATGATTGTGGAGCTTACGTGTGCTTCTACATGGCAAATCTGAGGGAGCTGATCCCAGACCCTGTTCGGAGGATAAAGATCAATGAAAAATACATAAGAATCTGGCTCGCCAATGAAATTGGCCGTTCCGAGTTCAACGACCTCCGACGGGACCTTCTTGATGCTGTGGACAGATTAAAGTATGAGGGAAACAATGAGGACTTATTTGCCAGAAAGTACATGGACATACCTACGGTCTATTCAACCTTTAGGAATCGTTACTTTTGAGTAGTCCATGAAAAATATGTGATTTGGTGTTGTTTTGAAAACAATTTAACTTATGTCTGTTTGTTTGAGAATGTTGACAATGAGGGTGGTGAATCTTTCTGGGGATGTAACAGTTGTGTGATTGAGGTTCCAAAAACTCTATTTTTGTTCATGTCAACTACATTGTATGCTACCTGTTTCTAAATCTAGTCTGTATGTTTTGGATTGTTATCTGCATTTTTTGTTTATGTTTGTTTGTTTGACATAAATAAAGCCTGTGTGTTTTGGATTTTTACCTGTTTATGTATGTTTGTTTGACAATGAGGGTGGTGACTCTTTCTGTGGCTGTAATAGTCGTGTGGTTGTGGTTTCAAAACCATGAACTTAACTATTTTTGTTCATGTGAACTACATTACAGTCTACCTGTTCATAAATAGTATCTGTGTGTTTTGGATTTCTATCTACATTTTGGTCAAATCTGTTTCCCAGTCGTGACCACATTCACTGATTCCTTTACTTTGTTAATCAGCATATACTTTGGTAACAGTGTAGTCAAACCTGTATTTATGAACCCTTTACTCCACATTTATGTCCAACAACAAACCACCCTTCCCTTCTCCTACTTATGCACCCAACCACTCTTGCACAAGCACACCTGCCATTTGCTCTCCACCATCTTCTCCTCCTCCAAATATCCCCAAATTCTCATCACCACCATGTCACATACCTCATTCAGCTCCTCCTCTAACCAATACCGTCGTAACCCCGAGTATGGACCAAGGTATTGTAACTGTGGAAGGATACGAGTGATGAGAAGAGCTGGTCCTAACACAAAGAACTCAGGTCGAGATTTCTACCGGTGCCCACTGCCTCAGGGGTCTCAATGTAGTTACTTTGTATGGGCGGACGAAGAACCGCCATGCTTTTGCGAGGAGACAATGCAACGATGGTCCAGAATTATTGAAACAACAAGACGAATGAGGTCTGAAAATCAAGAAATGCTAAGGAGACAAAGGATATCGCACACATGCATCATCGTTCTTGCATTTGCGTTACTTTTCGCAATAATTGTTATTTTTTTTAAGTGAAACGAAAATTGCAAGGTGTTCTTCTGTCCACTTTTATGTTTCACAAGTCATGTATCTTCCCTTTAAACCTCAAGTGCTTGCAAATCTGCTGTAATAGCTTAGTTGTAGTGCGTTGTTTGCGTTTCTATCTGGTTTGTTTAAGTTTTATCCGATTCTAATCATTTCTGTCCATTTTTAATTATTTCTATCTGTAGTTTTATCTACATCTTTACAGTTTTATCCATTTCTTTACATTTCTATCCAAAATCCTGATGGCGACGCCCTGGGGTCCATTTTTTTGTCTTTTTGCGGGTAAAACCGTAATTACCGGCAATAACCGGCTGAGCCGGTTTCTTCCGCGTGGGGCCAGGACGTACCATAGCCTCCGCCTAAATATATTCGACCTACGAGATGACAATGAACACTTATTATTATACTTTGCCCTCCGACTTTTTCAATAACATAACGAAATGCCCTTAACATATGTCGTACTATCACTCTCTCCCAGCTCTTTGTATCCAATTTAACTTTTGCCACTATCTATTGGGTCACTTTGATCTGATAATTTGGATATTAAAATTATATATTTTTTTAATAATATTTTTATGGTGCTGTAGAGTGAAAGTTTCTCAATAACACAGTGAAAAAATTATTAAAAACTCGCATCGTTTTGTTGTCTAAATCTCCCAGTCAGTGTGACCCGGATACGAGTCAAAATGTCAACTAGATGCCAATATCACATAGCTACTGTAGATACTTCAATTATAATCGTAAGTTTCACTTTCAGGTTTTTTGTTTCTTTGATTTTGTCTCGTAACAGAATCGTTAATGTTTAAACTCCTTGTTGGGCCATTTTTTTGCCTTAGCAGAGGACACTCCTGTGACTCAGAGGATTTTCTGGTAGGTTTCTCAGCTCTGAGGGATGGGAGTGCTACAATGGTTGTCACCTCAAGGGTCCATACAGAGGTGTTTTAATTAGTGCAGTTGGATTGGATGGAAACATTGGTGTGTATCTTATAGCATTGGTTGTCGTGGAGAGTGAGAACTCAAATAGTTGATAGTTTTTCTCGAAGGAGTTGGCTTTTACTTTACAAGCTCAATATGTGAACACGCGTTGGACTTTCATGACTGATGGGCAAAAGGTAGTCTGTTTGCATTTTTTTACTTATTGAACTAATTTCTTGCTTTTATGTTACATGTTATGGTAACGGAATCACTTACTTATTTAATTGATTGTCATTTGTAGGGGCTGGACAAGGTTGTGCAAGACATATTCCCCGGTGCAGACCACGGGAGGTGTGCTTGGTATCTGTTTTTTAACTTCAGAAGCAAGTTCCGAGGAGTGATGTTGGCAAAATACTTCTTGCAGGCTACTTGAGCAATTTTTTAGGCTGCAATGGAAAGAACTAAGGCTATTGAAAATGAGGCATACAAGTGATTGATGAAGTTGGATAGAAAAATTGAAGTAGGCATGTCTTCCCCCCTGGATTGAAGATTAATCAAATCACCAATAACCACACTGAACTCCATAATGGGTGGTTAGGTGACTTGATATATAAGCATGTTGTCTCATGCATTGATGGTGTTATGTAGAAGATGATGGTTAGGGCCTTAAATATGTATAAGATGTCTTTGAAATAAGAGGGATAAGTTTGTAGGAATATCAAGAATAAGTTGACTAGGTTGGCTGAACAAAGTAGGTCATGTCAAATATTCAATGTTGAACGTGGAATTTGAAGTGATTGAAAATGGAGAAGTGTTCAAAGTCTACTTGCAACAAAATAGTGTACATGCAGAAAATGGGAGCAATCTGGTATACCTTGCAAGCATGTGTGTACTGCTGTAGCATTTTTAAGACTTGATGTGGAGGATTTTGTAGATAAGTGCTATCACATTAGCACTTTCGGGGAGGTCAATGGTGGTTATATAATACACCATCTGGATGATCCTAGTCACAGGCACTAAGTGACAGACCCAAACTAACCACACAAGAGAGTAGGAGACCTCCTAGCATGCCTCAAACTGCACAGAGAAGGAATTTGAACATAGTTCGCCTGCAACCAGAAACAATTTTCATGTTGGCACTGGTAAGAAATGCAACAAGCAGGGTTATAATTCCAGGACTTGTGGAAAAAAGAAAATGAGAGAAATTATGTCTTCTGAATAAAAAGGGCTCACGGGATAAGATTTGGTTACTAATTAATAATGTTGATGTACCTTATGAATTCTAACAAAAACTACTAGATTTTTTGGTTTTATGCAGTCAGAGCAACCTTAAAGTACACAAACTGGAGCTCATGGTTCACAACGATCTCAGCCTACTGCACAAAGTCAAAGTTCAGGTGTTAAGACGGTCAGATGGTCAAACTTCTGGTGTTAGGAGGCGTGTTCGGAGGTCATCTACTGAAGGGGTCAATGATGTTAGGAGGTCAGGAAATTGGGTAAACCAGTCACAGCATAACATGTTATGTTATGGTTACCGTTAATAATTGAAAGTGAATTTCATATTTTACTTGGGGCCAAAATGTTAATTTGTGGCCAAAATATTAATTTGTTTGTGGTTTTCTTCCTTATAGGGTACCAGCTGTTGGTACATGATCTGAAATTTCAAATTCACAATCAAATATGGTAAGTTTTCAGTTGCTTATGTTCTGCACAATCTGAAACTACTCAATTATAAACACTAAATTGGTACATCAATTGTTAGAATAATAAGGTACTGAAATGGAATGTGTAGAAGTACTTACCGACTTGGTATTGACTTGCATATGGTAGACAATGAATAGATACTACTAAAATTGTTCTAGTAGGTTACTCAATGGTTACTCACGTCACTTGGTACTGAATAATTGAATTGGTACTTAGTGTGTCACTGAAATGTGTTGCTGAAATGGGTACTGAATGTGTTGCTAAAATTGGTACTTCTACACATTACAATAGAGCTCCTTGTCAACAATTAAAAGGTTATACGGTGAAATGTTGCTTCTTACTACTACTAAAGTAATTCAACACCGGGTTTGATCGTTGAATCACTGAATTTGGTACATAACCCAAGGTATTGGAATATTACTACTTGCATTGGTATTGGAATATTACTACTTGCTACTAAGTAATTGCAACACCAAGTTTGGTGGAGTTTTTGGATTTTCTGCTAGATCACCAAGTAATGCTTCTACACAGTTGGTTAGTATGGGATGGTTATAGACCTATCTGGACATCATCATCTTCTCCTATTTGCTTCGTGATCTCCATCAGAGTGATGATTCTTTGCGTGCTTTCGTCGTCGGCTGCTTTTTCCCCCCCTGCACCACTCCTTCCTTTTTGACCGGTGCCGTCCTCGACAATCATTGGACGAAGAGGAAGAATCGCAGTCAGATTATTCCCTTCTGCGCTTTTTGGAGTTCTTTCTGCGGCTAGAGGACAAAGAGGACGAATAGGAATCCTGACTCTCTGATTCTTCCCTCCGACGCTTGCCATGCTTCTTACTACCGCGGCGGCTCTTTTTTCCTAGTCGATTGCTTCTTTCTTTCAGACCTCGAGCGGCGCAGTTCCTTATCACCACCCTCAGAGCTGCTCCTGCTACATCTACGTCTCTAGTATAACAATATAAGAATGAGACCAACGAAATGCTCTAGGAGTATCACAAACAACTAGGTAGCAAATGGAACCCAGTGACGAAAAAAATGCAATAGAATCTCTGTGAAGCTTCCGCATTGAGGAAATCTTGGCATAAAATATAATCTGAACGAAAGAGTCAATACCTTGTCAACAGTCCTCTTCACAGTTGTAGCTTGAACATCAACCTTTTCATCCGCTTCTTCGTTCATATGTCCCGTGCCTGAACTTTCCCTGGTGTCATGGGGCGCAAAGTTTACTTGATACCTTTTGGACTTAGACTTGCCCATGACATCTTTAGCCCACATGGAGTTAGGCTAGTTTGGGCCTACAAGATGTCCTAGCCCACTTTAGCCCATTAGTGGCTGACTTAGTGTTTGCAGAGGAAATTGAAGACACTAAGTGCCGCACGGGAATGTCGTGAAAAGCATCCCGTGACACTGGGCAATGATTTCTGATATGATGACCTGGTTTCTCCACTTGCTCTTGGTAGCAACTGTTGCTTCAAATGGTAAAATATGTGGTTCAGGTATACATAAACGAATATAGAAATTGAAGATAACATTTATGACAATTAGCTCTAAACTTAAGTTGCAAATCACTACAAATCAACTATATGCTCTTTCTCTTATAAAAGAAGACAAAAAAATGATTATAGAACATACGATTTTTGTACTAGGCAGAAACTGCTGCTGTAAACCTGCACGAGCTAATATCTCCAGCCGCTGTTTGTTAGACACTGCACTTTCATCAGAAGAAGAGGAAGAATCACTTTCAGATTCTTCCCTTCTACGCTTCTTTCGGCTAGATTTTGAGTGGCTCTCTGATTCTTCCCTTCGACTCTTCCGATGCTTCTTTCTACGGCGGCTACTCTTTTTCCTAGTCTCTTGCTTCTCTTTTTCAGACCTTGAGTGAATATAAGTATGAGACATACAAAATGCTCCAGAATCACAAACAACTAGGTAGAAAATGGATAGTATGCAATACACCCACCCTCTGTCCAATCAACCACCGAGAAAACCCCTCTCCTAGCAGCTAGAAACCCTAGCCATGGCCACTGGGGCCTTCATCGCCGCAAAACATCAATCATTCGATCAACTTTAAACACCCGTGCAGTATGGTGGTGGAGCAGGAAGCCTGAGCGCTCAGAGTTCAAAGCAATCGCTCCAATAGGGTTGCTCCCACCGATCCTTGCTAAGATTCGGGAAGCGTTCGAGAAGGGGATCAGGAAAATGACTCATGTTCAGATATTGCAGAATCAGGTATGCTATCTGAAGTCGAGTGTACTGCATCGAAGAAGACTGCTAAGAACTTGGACCAAAGGCTTCTTTTTTTCGAGGAGATCACGAGACCACGTACGTGGAAGGAAATGTTCTATGCTCAGGGGAAAGCTAGATTCTCAGACTATGCTAAGTTACAAGCGCTCTGGATAGGAGGGATTGTCGTCCTCTGTGGAGTCTACCTCCTAGGCGAGGAGAGAGCTAAACAACTGAAACAATTGTTGGAAGATAAGAAGAGGTTTGAACAACAATCGAGGGACTTCATTGAGAGAAAGATCAAAGAAGTGATGGGGGTTCCATCATACATGGAGGGTGGAGGTCAAGCTGGGACAGATACTTCAGCTGCAACGCCCGCGCCAAATCCGGTTGCAAGAAGTGGGGGACTCACTGGTTTATAATTTGATTTTTGGGTTTGAAAGAGACAAGAATTCTGTTATCGTAGCCTCGTAGGCTTGAAAGAGCCGAGACTTTTGTTATCGTAAATTGTTGTTATCGTAAAAAAAAAAAAAAAAAAAAAAAAAAAAAAAAAAAAAGGTAGCAAATGGAACCCAGTGATGCAAAAATGCAAGAGAAAATTTTTCTCGATCTTCTCTCTTGTCTTTTCTTTTCTTCTTTTCTCAAGGGAAATCTGATACGGTAATTCAGACGGAAGATAGTGATGACGATGACAACCCAGAAGGGACGACAATCACGCCTAACGGGAGGCCTAAGCGCAAAGTTGGACCACCCGTTTACTTGAAGGATTACGTCCAGTCGTCGAGTAGACATTAGTTAATTTAGTAGTAATGTTATTTAACTGTTTTAGAAGTATTTGAATTGTCGCTGAAGTATTGAATTATCCGGGGTTTCTAAACGGTTCTTTACTCGGATTAGGATTAGGGTCGAACCGTCAGGGTTAGAGAGTCATATAAAAGGGTGTACAAGTTAACAGATTCATTAATCAGACAACTTTTGCCCAAATTGTGTTTTTTTCTCTCTCGCTCAGTGCTCCTCTCGGCAGAAGAGTAGTGACTTCCGTTGCCAAGGATATCGGGGGTATCATTGGTGCTTTCATTGACGTCGTCGGTCGGATCTATGTGTTCGCGGTGATTCAATCCTCCCACCATGTCTTCTCACGAGGATGACCAACCCACAACCCCGATTTTGTCACAGGCGGACTTTGTCGCCATCGTGCAAACCCTCCGGAAGGACCTTGCTTCCCGCGATAAACGATGGGAAGCTGACTTGCTTGCGCGCGACAAACACACAGAGACGGAATTCAATGCCCTCCATGATTCCATCCGGCAGTTAGGGCATCGCTTCACGCCCCCAACGTCGGCTGCTGACCCGTCCCACAGTGCCGTCGCTCCGCAACCGCGGGTTTCCAGCTCCCAGCAACAGCAGGCCGCCGTCTCCACCGGCGCACCGCAACACCTTTGGCGGCCTCCGCCTTCGCGGCCTGCCTAGGCAGTACCGTCCGACACCGCCACCCCGCGAATGCATGTGGATTCGCCTCGCTTTAACACGAATGATCTCGTCGGTTGGATTTTCCGGGTACAAAAATATTTCGATTATCATCGTACTCTTGACCGGGAACGTTTGAACATTGTTGCTATGCTTATCGACCACCCCTCTTCGGAGTGGTTTCGTTACTACCAATCGAACAATGTTCGGTAACGTGGATGGAGTTCCTCACCGCTGTCAAATTATGATTCGATCCCGGTCATTACGAGGATTATCTCGGTTTGCTCTCCAAATTACAACAACGTTCGACCGTGTTGGCTTATCAAACCGAATTCGAGACGTTGTTGAATAAGATCACAGGGGTCAACAAGTCCGTGCTCATCTCTCTGTTTCGCGCAGGCCTTAAACAGCCTCTTAAACGCGAACTGACACTCCGTCATCCGCGGACTATTTCTGAAGCTTTTGCTTTAGCTAGGGAGCTCTCCGCTGGCCTAGAAGAGTTGTTGCAAGCTTATATCCCTCGGCGCACGTGGAACATCACGACCAGCCATTCCCCTACGGTTCTCGGTGCCACAACCGTCCCGACCACATCCACGGCTACGGCTACGGGGTCATTCACGGTCACGGCTGCACAGGCAGCTGGTCTTCCTATTCTTCGTCGTTAGCGCGCTGAACGCGACGAGCGTACGCGTAAGGGTCTTTGTTTCACCTGTGATGAGACATATGTGCGGGGACACAACTGTTATGAGGCCCACTGCTGTGATGAACTATTGGGCTTGATATTCACAAATGACGATACTGCCCGACAAAGTTAAATGTTAATACCACATTTGCTCGAGACTCTCCAATCATGTCGCATTTTCCCTCCCCCCCACCTTCCCCTCCCCCTCCCCCCACGGGCCCACCAATCTCCCCCTCCCCCTCCCCCAAACTACTACTACCTCCATTTCGTCTGTTTCGTCTGCGTTTGACTTTTTAACCCGTAACTGAGTCACTTTGACTTGGTGATTTGGGTACCAAAACGATGTAATTTTTTAACATTTTTTTCATGGTAGTTTAGAATAAACTTTCGTCTATAACACCATGCAAAGATTACCAAATTCTTGTATAGTTTTGCTAATCAAATCACCGGATGAAAGTAACCCAGTGAATAGTGACAAAAAGTGAAGTAGGCTGAAACAGGCGAAACAGAGGTAGTACTCTTCTTCAACCATCCCCTCCCCCACCTAATTAGGTTTATTTTTAAAATATATTTAATAATTTAAAATAAATTATTTATTGATACAAATACATCTGAAATAATATTAATATAATTATTTGTCTTATTCTAGTTATGATTCAATAAATTTGGCATATTTTTAACCGTGTTTTCAAAATATTTTAAAAATATAATTGCTAATAATAAAAATTAGAATAAGATATATCAAATTGACAACAATATAAAATAACGATAATTTTTTGTAAATATTTTGTTCAATTATCGAAAAAATATTATTTATTTTTTATAATAAAAATAATAATTAAAATATATTAACGTAATTAAAAACACGTATTATAATAATAAAATAATATTAACTATTAAGTATAATTAACATACCCAAAATTGGATTAATTAGCTATAATGGAGGGGGAGGGGATGTTAGAGGGAAATGCACCCTAACCATCCCCACCCATGCCTAAATTCTCCCTACACCTTCCCCCTCCTTCTCCCCCTTATGGTTGGAGATGCTCTTACACGGATGTTGTGGCACAATCTTGTAAATATTCCCAACATGAGGGGCGAATCGCTCCAGTAGAACCCCACTCCCATATCGGATCCGACGACACCCGTTTCTCACGTCCTTCATGTCCACCCCCTCCTCTGCAAACCCAACCACCGCAACACACCTCCCGTTTCTCACGTCCTTCATGTTCTTCTGCTGCCCTCTGCAAACGCAACCACCGCAAACAGTCGCCTCCCTTTCCGGCCATTTCCTCCACCACCACTCTCTCTCTCTCACCGTCAAATCATCCCTCTCATCTCTCTCTCCAGAATCCCCAAATTGCGACAAACCCTACCAATCAGATCCTCTAGGGCAACCCAATCCCACCAAATCTGACCACACCGATCCCCAAACAACCCCACCATGGTCCGAATCAGCAACGGCATCGTCTCCGTGGTGAACGTAATCACCTTCGTGCTCTCCCTCTGCGTGATCGGCGCATCGATCTGGTTCCTAATCAGCCACAGCACCCCCTGCCAGCAATACATCCAGAGGCCGCTCTTCCTGGTCGGGATCTGCCTCCTCATCGTCTCCTTCTTCGGACTCCTCGGGTCCACATTCGACGTCCGGATCTGCCTCTACGTCTATCTGCTGCTCATGTTCTTGATGGTGTTGCTGCTCATGTGCACCACGGTGTTTGTGGTGGTGGTGACGAATAAAGGGGTGGGGAAGGCGGTTTCGGAAAGAGGGTTTAAGGAGTACCGGCTCGGGGATTATTCCAATTGGCTGCAGAATCATGTTGTGAATGATGCGAATTGGGGGGAGATTAGGAGCTGTTTGGCTGATCATTCCGGGACTTGTTCGGGTCTTGCTAATGGTGAGGAGTCGGTGGAGGTTTTCAATAAACGGAGCTTGTCACCTGTTCAGGTATTCTTCTTCCCACTCACTTTATACTACTTGGTCTATTTCTTTCTCTTTTTCATGTTTTGACTTTTTTATTCGTAACTTGTTACTTTGACCCGGTAATTTGATTAGCAATACACTGTAATTGTTTGGTACTTTTTACTCTACAATATCATAAAAACTTGCCAAAAGACTGTATTATTTTGCTATCCAAATTACCGGGTCAAAGTGACCCGATGAATAGTGGTAAAAGTCAAAGTAGGAAGAAAGAGAAGAAATAATCCCTCTCTATGTAGTGGTCTACTATCCTCCACTTACTCTCTCCGTGTCTCAAAATGAGTGTTGTCGCGCTGTGTTTCTTATACTGTACAAAATGATTCACCTGACTATCTATCCTCCTCTTACTCTCTCTACTTACTCGTCTCAAAATAAACAGAATAGCTGAAATGATAAGTTGGGACATGGTTGGAACATGACAGACAATTGAGATGCATAACATTTCTCATGTTTCTTAAATATACAGTCTATCCCCCGTTTACTCTCTTTATAATAATACTGTCTATCCTCCACTTACTCACTTTATACTATTGTCTATCTTCTACTTATTCTCTCTGTCTCAAAATGAGTGTTGTGTGTTTCTTTACTATACATAAAGATCATTTGACTATCAAAATGACACGAAAGTATGGTCTAAAACATTGTGAGAAGGCTAGTGAATTTTTTATATTATGTTTCTTGTCAATTCACATCCTCAAAATACCTTAAAAAAGACATTGATGCTCATTTTTTGGAAGAAGAGAGTACATGCAGTGTGAGAGCAAGAATTTGATTAGTGGGGGTGACAGACATAAACATATACTTCCTTTGTGCTCTCTTTTTCATCACAGTTTGACTTTTTCTTTCGTAATCGGGTCACTTTAACCCGGTAATTTGGATAGTAAAATGATGATGTTTTTTACTAATTTTTCCATTGTGTTGTAGAGTAAAGTTCCCTCTACAACATCATGCAAAGATTATCAAATTATTGCATTGCTTTACTAATCAAATCATCAAATCGAAGTAATCAATAGTGGTAAACTGAAAACTGTAAAGATAGATAGAGAACAGAGAAAGTAGGACAGAAGAGAAAAGTATTTGATGTGCACAAAAGCAAATTATTATAAGGTACTCTTGAAAACTTTATCTTTTTTTTTTTTTTTTTTTTTTTTTTTTTTTTTTTTAAAAAAAAACAATCTATTTTAAGAAGTTATATCTTTAATTATTTCAAACTTGAGAGGTTCTCTGGCTGGAGGGACATGACAAGCCATCAACCAATAAGGAGACTGAACTTATGATTAGCATGATCTTTGTGGTGCTGATGACGAAGAAGCAACTAATCATATCCAACGCGTCATGTTTTATCTTTGTTTGAAACTTAGAAGCCGGAAGGTCTAAGGAGGAATGTATATGGTTAAATTACACATGATGTTGTCTTTTATATTGCGTTTGGGTCCAGTATAAGTAATCTTTACAAATTCTCCTTTCTTTTTTTATATAAGTATTTGTATCTAGGTGGTATAAGCAAGTGTTAGGAGCTTGGGAGTAGAGACGTCTAAAATACTTCCTAACGAATCTAAAAGGTGACATGAATACATACATTCTTCAGTTCACATATTGCATATTGTCATACCTCATATCCTATCTTACCCGAACACTAAAAAATTTGGTAAGCTCATAATTTGGTGCCCCCTCTGAAGATTTCCACAAACAACTCAGTGATAAGTCCCTGTTTCCATCTAAATGGATACCAAAAGCGTATCTCAAAGCCTGGTTTGTTCAGTCCAAATAGACTACACAATAAACAGCCCACTAACTGCCTTAAAATATGTAGCCCAATAACACGTCCTATGTGCAAAGCCCAAAACAAAAACATTAAGAAAAGAACTGGCGTCACTTGCCGCCCCTAATTCCGGAAAACAACACTAATATCCGTATTTTAACTAAAAACGTAATAACGCCCTACGTAAAACTATAAAAATGTCTTACTTCATAGTTTTTGATTCTTTCGCTTTATGTAGTAATAATTAAACTGATTAATACAGTAGTTACATACAATCTACACTAAATTTGGCTTACATGAGCAGAGAAACAACATGCAATAACAGGGAATTAGTGCACCCTGTTACAAGAATTACCAATGTAATCAGATCTAGCTTGGACCATTGATAATGCCGAGCTAATATTAACGTTCTTTTACCATATACTTTTATTTGATTCACTACACGTATTGGGATCTTCGGAAATGTAGTTATTAGCCGGCTAAATTTATCGGGTTCAATCACCACAATTTTTTTTCCTCTTGGTGTTGTATCAATTCAAACTCCCACAAGTATAAACCACAGGATTGAGGCAAATTCCCTCTTATTTGCTTAGTAGTACTAAGGCTTTAGTGCAAACATTTTACTGAAAGCGAAAGACAAGTTACATACAGCTCCAGTTTTTGTAACCAAAGACCCTTTCTTGATGCCCCCCCCCCAATTGCCTACTAAGCTGCATTTGACTCTCCAGAAATTCACATGGATCTGAGGACAATCAGACTCGATGATCTGATGGATTTTGACAAACTGTGTCATTTGTGATAGTTAGGTATTATAATTTATGATGGTTAAGCATAAGAAGCAGTAACTTTGTGCGTTAACTAGGGCTTTTTTTTCCTGAATATTACAGTCTGGTTGTTGCAAGCCGCCAACATACTGCGGCTTCACATACAAGAACGCCACCTTCTGGGAGATCCCAAAGACTGGGCCTGCAGTTCCAGACCCAGATTGCAAGACTTGGAGCAACGACCAGAAAAATCTCTGCTACGATTGCAAGTCGTGCAAGGCCGGCGTACTTGCCAACCTCAAGAAAGAGTGGAGGCTTTTGGCTGCAATCAATGTCGTCATTCTCATGATTGTCATCCTCATCTACTCCATTGGCTGCTGCGCTCTCAGGAGCAAGTAGTGACTTCGCATAGCTCGGTTTCTAGTACACTATTTAGTGATCATCTGTTTGTAAGTTGTAGCTCTTTCTGATGGCTGGTCATTGGATTCTTTCATTACTAGTGTTCTCGATTTGGTATTCTTTTCTTTGTTCTTCAGGTTGTTGCTGAAACTGTCTTCTTTTCAGTTATGGTGGTAGCTCTATGTGGTAATTACTATAGAATTTTGCTATTTTCCGTGGGAGTTTTCTTCCCTATCAAAAACATGCAAGTATTTCTTCTCCGCGCGCTTTAATATCATTATGAGCGATGGAGTTGAGCAAATAACACCTAATCGCCAATGATGTATTAAACTAACTAGTCGGAGAATCAAATCATCAAAGAATGACCCTTGCATAAATACAACATCAAATCGGGTGCCAACTTTGTGAGGACGCTTGTTCTGGGAGTCGTTACTATAGATTTCAGTATAAGCAGAACAGAAGGCCCTTGTTTGAATATGAATATATGAGATGAAATTATAATATGCCTTTTGAAACGACAGCATGAAAGACATTTCTCTCCATCGGAGCCACTCATTCGGAAAAAAAATATATGTTCATCTCATATAATGATGAGCCGGATCCTTCTACAAGGACACTGGGATGGGTAAATGCAACCTGGATTCACATGTAATTAATCAGGAACCGGCATAAAGGAAAACATGTATGGCCAATAATGAAGAAGCTTAACTAGATTTGGCTTGATTCCACCCAGATCCTGGTTATAACCGAGGACTTGTGACGTTGTGCTGTTGGTTGTTGGACCAGGCCGCGCAGGTCAAGATTCCTCCACACTAAGTAAAAAAACATATATACATGGATCCGACTGAATAATATATCTGGATCAGGCCTCTTCAAAAAAATCTAAAAAACAATCTAGCTCATCCAAACAGGCAAGGTTAATTGGAGGTTTCATCTATCTATCCCCAATAATTCAGCTCATCCAAACATACCAATCTTATCCAAACAAGACCAAACCACAACATACAGAATACAATTATAAAAGTATGTTGCAACAACCCTAGATATATAGGTTAAGATGAAAGTGTTTCCACCTATTTCAATCGACTAAACAAACAAGCAGAACCGATAGCAAGAATGAAACAATTTATTTCCTGATATTACATTATCACCACAGCAACCAACAGAAAATCCGAGTCTTAACCTCATACTACATGTAAACAAAATCTGCACAGCATGGTGCGACTTCTGTATGTTTCTAACATGATTGACACGCGAGAGCGAAAACATGGGATAGCTGAGTTCTCTCACTTGAGGAAAGTACAACCGATAAACAGAAAAACAAAAGCCACCAGCGATGTTAGAAGTTCAAGTGTCCATGTTGGGTTGAATAGAACTGTTGGGATCATGGGAACCAACAGAGAACCACCAATCCATCCCACCACAAGAGAACCAAATCTGCAACAGAACATGCATTGACATCAAGTACAGCAAATACCAAGTTCAAATTCACAAGAACAAATACTAAGAGAGAGAACTTTCCAATTTCAAACATAGATTGCCTAAATCGAATTTATGCGTATTTTTAGTTCATTCTTTGTGTACTTTTCATGTCCACTGCATTGTAACTTGAGAAATCTGGTTTTAAAAACAAGTGGTGCCCATGTGGTGCTCAGAATGTTTGAGTACTACTAAATGGACAAGGGAAAAAAAAAAAACCCTAGTACGAGTACAATCTTGTAGAAGCTTACCCTATAATGGAAGCTCTAGCTATGTTCTTTGTCTTGTCATTGAGGAAGTATATGCAAGCTGCCAACGAAATGGCCACCTACACAGGAGAAGAAAGAAACATTATTATGTCGACGTTTACTCTCCACACGATTACAAATGATAAATTGTACTATGAGTAAAGCAATTTGCTTAAATGTGATAACACACACGCTGATCGGGTACGACATACATCAAATTAGTGAAAAACTACAAGCACAGTAGACATTTCTTTATTGAACAAGATATGCACAACAGAACTTTTTCATTAAACAAGTGGCGCATACTGAGTGAATATAATGATTTGATTCCATTTGTTATACATGATCTAACATTTATCAAGACAAAAGTTGAACATCTAAGAAATACGAAAACCCAGACTGAGCAAATATTTTCTTGTAGTATGAGACAAACTGTCTGGGACGGAACCACCCTATGCAACAAATTGCAATGGGGATTCTACTCTCCTCGAAATATGACGAGGAATGAAGAGCAGGATAAGGCTTTCTATTGGTTATCCTTCAAATGTAAAATGACGGAAAGGGTGTTCGCTTGCCCATTTACAATTTTACGTTGGATCAAAATACTTTTGCATTTCAAATTGATTTGTTCTCTCTCCCCAAATAGACAATTCTACTTCAGAGTCCAGACCTGCTTTTTCACTCTAAACGTTAAGATGATACCCCCCCCCCCCCCCCCCCTTGTCCAACACTCATTCAGTAGGTTCTCCGCTGCCTCCACAGTACAAGCAAAACGGCATCGCTATGTCTCTCACTCCCAAATTTCCGTAATCGTAGAGTTTTGATCCATTTTCATGGTTCAAAACACTAATTTCTCATCCTACGTCAGCACCTGCTTATGGCAAACCCAATACGCGTTGCTATTCCCTGTCGAACCTTTCTGCAGTTCAGGTAATTAATTTATTTGCTCTGTATCCCTAAACCATTCCAAAAATCCAATAATTTTTGCATAAATCAGAATCCGGAAGTCTATTAGAGATACTCATCTACCTCTCTCTTGGTTTGTTTCAAAATCATCTCCTATGTTCGATATCTGAGATTATTAGGTTGTTGTGAACACCTACTGAATTTGTTTCACTGTCTTCTAATATGGTTTGTTGTGAACTGCAGCTGAAGAGAGCTTAAGACTAATTCTAGCAATGAAACACCCACAACTGTTCATTAGTGGTTCAATATGCCGAACCTGGTAACTATAAGGGCATTTTTGGTGCAGAGATTGAAAATTCGGGTTACAGGGGGTCCTACGGTACTATAGGGTGTATTGATATTAAGGAAGTATTAATTCCTAGATTATGTAACTTGTTTGTTTATGCCATTATAGGGAAAGAGTATTAAGACTTCGTATTTAATCCCACCTCCATGGTCTGATAAAATTTTAGGCATAGAAGGGGTATTAACAATAAGGGGGTGTTGAATACCTCCTGAAATTGTCCCTTCACCAAAGACCAGATATTACCTCCTCATGGTATTATAATTATTGTACCCCTTCTTTATCCCTCCACCAAACATGCTCTAAAGGCAATTTACATTTTGATTCTGGCTTACCACCCCGTAATTTGTTTCTTTCTCCACAAAACTGTTTGCCTCCATACGTGACGGTGGATACCTAGTTTCAAGTTTGTCATCTGTCATCATAGTTGGACCGGCAAATTTATATAAAGAATAACATTTAATCTCATGTTACATAGACAAATACCACGAACGAGAGAGAGAGAGAGAGAGAGAGAGAGAGAGAGAGAGAGAGAGAGAGAGAGAGAGAGAGAGAGTTTAGAGAGTTCCGGAGATGATTATCTAAGCCATCACTCGTCAAGTTAATATGGTTCAAGAGTTCAAACCTCAACTCTGCTAGAGTGGAACCACATTCACTTATATCCATATATCTTGGTCTGATTAATCAAGCCTTCGAGGTCATCTCTCTCCTAAATTTTTGTTTTGCCTAATCATCTATCTTGTAGCCAGATCTTTTGAGGTGGCTGGCACAAGCACCAACTGTTTTATACTTTTGTGAGCTCGTTCTTACTTATAGAGTGGTCGGTGACTTGCAGATTTCACAAAACAAAGCGATTAACTTAAGTTACTGATAAATTAAGGTGCAAAGGGGAAATTGAATTTTCATGCTCTCCTCTGATAATTACTTCTTTCTTTTGTTTAATTGAAGAGGCTTATATCAACAGAATATTGATAAATTAATATATGCTCTTCAATTGCAAAAAAACTATAATCATGTGAGTGTTTCGGTCTCATGTCAATAGAATGTTTTTAAGCACAATGTTTGTGTTTTTGTAATATCGCTCTCATCTTTTCTTCCTGTTAGTGCCTAGAGCAACGGTAATGCACTAGTAAGCAAATCATATGCATCAAAACTAAGAGTCGAAGCTTAACAAACCTGAAAAGCTGGTCCACTTTCAGCAGAATTCATGATACTCCAGCCAGCCATGAATGAGAAGAGGAAAAGTCTTCTAAGAATAATAACAGTGGGAGGCGCTTCCACGAAGCTGAGCAAATTCTTGACCCAAGGAGGGGACTCCTCTACTTTCTTCTTTAATCTGGTTTTCAGATTAATTTTTGTTTTCTTTCTATTGATGAAACTTGCCATAAGTATTTTCTCGAAAGCAGCTTCTATGGCTTCTGCACTTCTTTCATGCCTAGCATACTGATCCAAAAGAAAGTTACGTGAACCCCAAATTTCTTCTTCAGAAGCATCTCTTGTGATGCCGAGACGTCTATATGGATCCCAAACATTAGTTCGAGGATATTTCGGGACACTACCTGCACAGGAGAATTTACATTTGACATGAATCTTCTGATGAAGCATATAAATACAGTGAAAGCTAACTCTGCCCCATGTGCACTTCCTGATCTGGTAGGCCGTCACAGAACACAAAGCAATCTAATGAATCCAAACAATCCAATAAGAAGACCCCGGAGAAATAAATAGATCACAAAATATATCAATCCCTCTGGCTCATTTATCTGTCCACCTAGTGTCATCTCACACAAAAGTTACCTCCACACCCTTTCTAAATTTCTTACTTCACTTGTACCACAAAAGTTGAATGAGAATTTCGTAAATCCACCAAGTCAAAAGAACCTCCTAGGAAATAAAAGTTCACGGAAAAAGTCAAACATGACACTTTAATGGGACGGACAGAGTATTAGACAGGCGATTAATGCTTTGTAATAAATCATGCTCCTAGGAAATAAGAGAAGCTGAAGCACCGGACACAGAAGTAAAAAATCAATAGCAGACATCTTCCAGATGTCTTATAATGGATTCTGAACTTCCAATATACATTATAGAGTTTATCTTTTAATATGACATGAGCTGCAGGCTACTATTTGTTGAAATGAGACTAGGTGGAAGTGTCAGACAATCTACACTTCGACGTTCATCTCAACTTCAAATAGAAAACAGGTTTATGTATTCTTCATCCCCTTTTCTTGTAAAATTTCCTTAATCGGTCTTTGTTGTCACATTATTTAGTGAATTGAAGAGTCATCCCTACAGGAAATTTCATCCCACAGCTCTATAACAATGCCTACAGAAAAGAGATCAAACCATTCATGATAGAAAAGATAGTTTTGTAATCATGTCCATAGGAAAGAGAAAGTCCGGCTGATTTCCACAACCAATGCATCTAGTTTCTAAGACAAACATTTTAATGTTGCCTCTCCTACAAAAATTCTTTCCCCGCAGAAATAGGAAAGCTTATGACAACCAACCGTCTCTAGGCACTAAGGGTGACAATGATCAGTCCGTGAATAATGATGAATACACACACAAGGTGATTGTCTATTAGGACCGTGATCATCAGCCCTGACCCCATAGCTGACAAAAAAAACTCTTAATGGAGAGTCAGATGAAGTTGAGAAACTTTGCAAATTTGAGAAGCTGGTATAGCCAGAAAAGCATAAATCTGATGAGTATTGATCAACAGCAAATTTCCCCTCGAATCAATCTCATAATCACCTAGTGCACGAGTAATGCTAACCACAGAGATCTCACAATAGTCAACAAGTTGAGGAGTTCTAAATTCTAAATTTTACTTCCAGTTTGAAATTTAGCTCCATTAGTCGAATACACATCTTTATTTCATAACAATGTCACTATCCATCAGCGTAAACGATGTCTTAAGGTAGTACTACAAGGATAAACAAAGCAAATTTAGAATAAATCAGTTCCATGAAATTGTGTATTGCTATTGCAAATAAGATATACTGTGATTTCAATCAAGAAGCATGAAATAGCAAACTTCGGGGATACCTTCATAGGGTGTATCCACTGCGCATCTCGGTCCGGTAAATTTCAACCCAGAGACTGCCGACCTCTTCGAATTATCACTAGCAGAACTGAAACGCAACAAAGGTAACCATTTCATGAAGAGAAATTACGAAATTAGCCAATTAAATCCGAAAATTTCATGATAAGGTTTTTGAAAACTCAATCAACAACACGAGTAATACATGAATTGAGCAAAATTGCTAAGGATAAGACAGAGAGAGAGAGAGAGGAGCTTACAGCTTGTTGCCGAGAAAGGGAGAGGAGAGGCTAGGGTTTGAGATGAGAAACGCAGCCATGGCTTTTCTCGGTGGCTTGTGGTGTTGAATCCGTTTGAAGAAACAGAGGAGGCGGTGGAATTGGTGGATTTGATTGTTCCGACGACGGCGCTGCGACACCGGCGGTGGTGTATCGCCACCAGTGGTCGGTCTCTCCTCGGGTGGTCGTGTAGCAAAACAGCAGCGATTGAGAAGAATGAGAGAGGAAAAGGTATTGGCAGCTTTGTTGGCTACTTCTTTCGGCTAAACTACACATTCAGTCCTTTCAGTTTCAGATAATAACAAATGATACCCCTGTTGGTCGGTAAAGCTCATGAAAGACTAGCTACCAAATTGGGTAAGAGATTGTGCCCCGGCAATATGTAGCTTTTTGGCTCCCCAAATTGGGTAAAAGATACTTTCACCCCCTCAGGTTTGACACAAAAG
This sequence comes from Linanthus parryae, assembly GCA_023055425.1. Taxonomy (NCBI): domain Eukaryota; kingdom Viridiplantae; phylum Streptophyta; class Magnoliopsida; order Ericales; family Polemoniaceae; genus Linanthus; species Linanthus parryae. The sequence continues at coordinate 116,294,263 of JALGPY010000004.1, read as the reverse complement.
CACATTGACCCCTTTTTAGTTTGGGAAAGGTCACGCTTACCCCTTGAGTGTCCAAAATTTCAGCACAGTTGCCCTCATATTGTGTCATTTTGTACTCTAAGAGGGAAAATTAATCCTAGAAACTGCTCTCAGTGACAAAACGACACCCGTAGACTTACATGCTCACAGTTCAGGTTTGTAGGTGTTCAGAAATATGCACGCTGAAGAAGGGTGGAGTTAGAGTGCGGCACGGTTGGGCACGTGTCGCGCCTTAATTAAAAAATAAAAAGACATTGGGACCCCTATTTTTAACAATTTTTACATTGTGCCCTTAATAAAACAATGGAAATGCCCCAGCTTAATTTGAAACGCAAGGTTCTGCCCCGGTAATATGTAACATTTGACTCTGCCCCTATGCCAAAGGGGTGGAAGTGTCATTTTCCAACCAACTGGGTGAAAGTATCTTCTCATCAAATTTGTGGGGGTGAAAGTGTCCTTTACCTTCACATTTTTTTAAATTTAATTGTGTTGACAATCTCTTTCAGCAAATTTTACTGGTAGCTGATACCTAAAAAATTACAGATTAAAGTAATCTCTAAACTTATGAAGTTTGCAGCTGTAGATATATTTTGTAACTTGACATTAGCAATATTAAGGCGAGCTACAATGTCAGCTCATACTGAAACAATATTAAGGTGCTTCACAGTGGAATTCGGCAAACTTGTTCCACCCCCAGGAGTTTCAAGAGGTTGAAACACCAACCGGCGATAGGATTTTTGGCTGTTTCCGACAAGGGGTGGGAGGCTTATGAAATCTTGTAGCCAGAAGAACTCAAGGCGTATGCTTTGGCTTGAAGCCCGCTGGTTTCCAAATTCCAGGTATGATGAACTGTCATATGATGCGATACTCTAATCATAAATTCATCTTCATATTTGAAATCAAACACAAAACTATAGAGAAATCACTATCTCAACCAAAAGTAAAAACCCTTTACTTGACATGATAACAGCTTCTTAGTCGTACCAAGTAGCAGATCACAATTACACATTTCATCTCATTATGGAACATGGATTGATTCTCTGCTTTCAAACAGTATCAAAATGGAGATTACATACATATCAAAGTTTGGACTTTCTTCTATCGGTTGTTTCAGAAAACTGCTGCCGCAGAACCCTTCTCATCACTTTATTCGTAGCTGTTCTCGGTAGTGATGTCAGGGGTACAACGCGAGATACCTGCACATAGAACAAAGTCAGTCAGACACAAACCTCGCTTTTTTAACACTTCAATTGCAAAACCTATATTCTGAGAACTATCTGCAGTTGATTCTGATAGGTAGAAGAAGTAACTCAGGTACCTTGAAAAGAGGGTTTAGTCTCTTTTGCAATGCAGAATTGAAAGATGCCTTTAGCTTATTCAGATCCGTGGCTGCAGAATTGCTCGAGTCCTTGAAAATGACGGCAATCACCAACATTTCAGGCCCACCTCCTGCAGGTGACACTCCAACTGCTGCTGTCTCCAGTATACTGTTATCTACTGAAGTACATACGCGTTCAATCTCAACCGAGCTTACCTGCACACAAACATTGTCACTTTTATCCATCAAAAACAAAATGAGCCTTCACAAGAGAGTCCTCATTCTATATATTGGAACATGAACAACAACAAGACCTTGCTATAGACCCACTCTTTTGGCATATAACTTGTGAAATTGATATTTCCAAGACATCCAAATGATTCATGCATAAAGAGGAAAGCAAAAAAGTGCCTAAACATGCCACACAGATCTGAGTGAGGTCAATTATGAGATGGTTAGATTTAGACCTTGATGCCACCAAGATTCATTGTATCATCTGCTCGACCATGCGCACGATAGTATCCCCTCAATGTACGTTCAAAAACATCCCCGTGTCTTCTCAAAGTCTGGATAAGGAAAAAGCTTATCACAAAATCAATAGAAACAGAGCTACAGAACAATGGTATATATCTAGGAGGGTTTTGTCTTACCTTTCCATTCCAGACAGGCATTCCCTTGAAGTAGACGTTATAGTGGTCAGCATTCAGAAGTGTACTTGAAGCCCCAAGCATCAAGGGACCAAGAGCCAGTTCACCAATACCAGGCACATGAGACGGCTGTAGTGAATGAATTAAGAAATTTGTATGAATTCCAGTGGTAAACAATATTTATTGAATTTTGGTAACTAAGGTTGGTCGGATCTCGATTTCATAGGAAAAGAATGACATACCCAACAACAGTATACATCCTAGATGCGTTAATGGATGTTATTAGTACATAGAATTTCTGCTTATTAGAGCTTCTCCATGGAATCCTCATAAAACAAGAGGAACAAGGTGATAAACTTGTAAATGACAGACATCCTTGTACAACAACATTGTTACGGTCGTGACCTCGTCTCTTACTTGTTGAACAAAATAATTGAGAGATGAAGTGACCATGAGATACAAAAGAACATTACATGGTTACCGCTTTACCTTGCTTGCTTAGAAAGTGAAGAGTACACATCAAGCATTCAACTCAACAAACAAGCCTTTCAACAGTCAACAGAGGTTGGCTACACTTACATGCATCTAGTTCTTCAGTTGTTTCTTTCCAGATGCCATGCTCTCACGTAGGAAAACTAGATTAACTATGTAGTTCTTTTATCAGTTTATTGTTTCTACTTTCTAGTCATGCTACACTTAGTCCTTCATTGGTTTATCATCCTTAATTTTTAAACAATTCGATCGTCATTAATCTTTTATTCGTCTTTCTTGTAAGCTGTTCTAACTTCATACCGTCTTCATTCTGTATTTATATTTTTCTATGCGCCATCATTCATGTCAATATCTCATTTCAGCTACTTTATTTCTTTAATGCACACACATATTTAACGACAGACATCAGGTGATTTACAAAAAATGAAGGTATTGCTGCAACTTTGTATGACTTGTCCTTAATCAGAATGCTATCTTCACACAACATTCCTGCTCTTAGTCTATGAGCCAACTCTTCTATAATCTTATTTTCCTACATTAACTTCTAGTACTAGATAGTGAGGGATAGTGGAATAGTGAAACACACCGGGTAGAGAAATAAGGGTACTTCACCACAGAAAGATGAAAGATATTGCAAATGCAAGCATTATTAAGAAAGGAAGAAAAAAGTCAGCTATGGCTGTCACAGACCAGACCACAGAACATCAGAAATAGATATCTGAATCGATTTAATAATACTACAGTAGTAAAGAGGGCGAAGATGGAAAAAAATGTTGTTATATAGACACTTGTAAAATAGTCGATTCACATGGGATCTGCCAAGCGCTTTGCAAGTAACTTTCATAAATGAAACTGACTGGTTGCCAACATTGTTACTAGCTTTTCAGGGACTTGCTAAAAATGGTAATAATTTGTGTGGTAACCTGTCAAGCTCACAAGATGAGGTCAAACAGAGCTTACTAGAAGTAGAGCTCAAGTAGAGAAGTAGAGCTTACTTGAATTCCATTTTCTCCAATGATAAACAGACTGCAGCCAAAAGCTGGTGTGCTAAAAGCAGACAATGACTGAGGCTGCAATAAAGACCCACAAATAAACCCACCGCCAATCTCAGTGCCACCACAATACTCTATGACAGGCTTGTATCTAGCCCTCCCCATCAGCCATAGGTGTTCATCGATGTTAGATGCCTCACCAGTGGAGCCAAAATGCCTAGCATATACAATAAACTACTTAAGCCAGAGCTTCCTTTATTGTAATAATATGCTTACAGAATATAACAAAACCATGCAACACTGGCCTCAAATGAAAGAGCCAACCTTACAGACCCACTCCCACCAATATAACACCCATATAGACACCACCACCACCAGTAAATACACCCAACATGGAGTTCACTTGTAATGAAATATATAGCCATGAAATTTACAGTCAACATGGAAAAAAAAATATCAATATTAGTTCTCAGCTTTTACTTACTTAATAGCCGACCAATCATAGTGCGCCGTACTATTTGTACTCTTCCAGGCCCTGACAATACTTGGGATCACACCGAGCATAGTTACTTTCGCATCCTAGAGAACGGAAAATTATTCAAATAATTCAAGAAACTGAAATATCCAACAAAGTTCTCCCAGGATAGAAAAGACATTTAAGTGCACTCTATATCTTTATCAACAAAACACATAAAGCAATGTTTCCTACTCTACTTCTCGAACTTTTTATCCAAAAGAAGTTTCAGATATTACGTCCGTGGTACCAATGCTGGTTTCACAGCTTAACAAACATAAAAAAGATTAAATCTATCATGAATTAGCATGAAAAAGAAAGGGTAAAACAGCAAGGGGTCTTACCTGTACAAACTTTGCAAAGCCGGTACCAAGTGGAGATCCATTGTATAAAGCAATAGATGCACCATTTAGTAAAGAAGCATATATTAACCACGGACCCATCATCCATCCAAGGTTAGTAGGCCAAGCAACAACGTCACCTTTGTGAATATCTCCGTGGCACCACCCGTCTACAGCAGCTTTGAGAGGTGATAAGATGGTCCATGGAATAGCCTTTGGTTCCCCTAAACAAGCACCCGGTTAAGATTGCTAACAAGATCTATAAATCAAATATTTACTGTACTGGAGTTTATCCAACTTTTGGAATGTTGATACATTGGTAATCAAGAATACTATAATATACACGAATAACCTGTAAAGATTGTTGTGTTAGCTATGCTGTGAACACTGATGTCATTTAATTCCTAGTATTATCACATAACCCAAGTTTTTCCTTGAAACTGCTACAGTTTAAGAGGCATTGAACTCAGAAAATATTTTTCTAATTAGCTTCTTGCCAAACTAAAAGCAATCGCAGATAGGATACCAACTGGGTCATTTAGCAGTTACAGATTTTTCATATCAGCGACCAGGACATCTATCAAGATGGAATTTGCATTAAATGGCCCTCAACCATGTATGCAACGGTAGTCCAAAGCAAACAAACCCATAAAGTGTTGATGGGCCACCCAGATTTATTATTTATGAATATGTTTATGGTTGTGGTGGCCTAGGACTCCACGTCTTCATGATGTCCAGGATCACCAAATACTTTCTTGTCAAGATGACAGCTTGAACATGAGCATCCTAGTGCACACTACCATTCATATCAGGCAACAGCAATCAATACTCCCCTCCTCCAGTAGTACTGGCACCAAGGTCATCCACTGAGCAATGGGACCTTGGAGTCCTCAACACTTTGACCTGGTGGAGCTCAAGTGGCTTATAGTATGGGTTTTTGGAAAGAGAATAGAAGCTGCAGCTAGAGGACTGTTAGAGCCACTACTGCACGGGAGGCTCTGATGGACAGAGAGGGATGCATTACCACCTATAGGCACACTGGGCTGAATGCTTGCATTTTGAGACAGCTCGGCCCAGACATATGGCCCACTTCATGAGCCAAGTCAGCTTTACTTATGAAAAATTAGTCACTCCTAAAGAAGGAAACTGCTAGTCAGAAACCATGCATATAGTAGGAAGGACGTAAAATTATGATCTAGAACCAATATGAAGAGGTCCTCATTGGGGTGGTTCAGTCCTACACAATGAATTACATCTACATGGACCAGTAGGAAAAGTTCATGTCCATGTTAAGTTAAGACAATACTGAACAAAGTGGAGACAATAAAAGTGATATGCTAAATCAAAACTTAACAAAGAAGATGTCAGAAAGAAAATGGAAGAAACTAATTCTTGTTATTGGAGAAATATCTTATTGAGATGAGTTGCAACCGTGAAAACGAACAAAGACAGTAGTGAACTTTTCATTGATATTGAAAAGTACTGACAAGTACCACAATGGAGTTGAAAGTTAGATGTGAATGCATATGATGCCCAAACACTGAGATCATATATCCTTGATATTATTGTGTAATACTTTCACGTCATGCAAGACCTAACAGAAGTGAACCAACCTGTAGTTCCAGAAGAGAAAAGGATATTTGTGAATGCTTCAACGGGTTGTTCTACAGATGCATACTGCACTCCTCTGCGATGTGGCATAGAATGAGTGAAACTAGAACTTCAGATAGAAACGGATTTTTTTGGAAGGCAGTGGAGTTTCAATTAAGCAGTAATTTCACCTGAGATTTTCAACTTTTGATAGAAACTCAGTCCAACAGATGTCACCATCTCGTAACTTTGGACGAACTTTTGAATGTCTAGTAGGAATAACAATTGCTAGCGGTGATTGTGCTTCAACAACTCTACTGCAGATATTTACCCTCGTGTGAGATATCTTTTCCCAATAAAAAGAAGAGAATCATAAGCGCCAATCAAATACTCCTTTAAGAAAGGCAAGTTACCTGTACAAAGGTAATCTTTTGTCACCTCTAACAATAAGTTCCTGCGTATAGGAGTTTAGCAAAGATAAAAATAAGCCAAAAATAAGGTCTAACATCTTTTTTATAAAATATAGCAAACAAATATGTATGCGTATTAACTTTTAGAGGCAATCGTGATGATACATTCAGACTATTTGATACAGAACTGGGGAAAACGGTCATGTAAAATAAGTAAGGGCCTTTCTTAAATGAATAAACAAAAACATGGTAATGCTTGGGAACTGAGGATCTGAAAAATAGCTCACATAGGTGAGCAGACTGATGAATATGAGAAGCTGATAGAATATGAGAAGAATAGTATTATTGAGTATTTCATAATAACCTAAACCATTACATGAGCCTTTATATAGGCTTGAGAGAACTATAGAGAACAGAAACGAAATCAATCAGATCAATCTATACTAGGAGCCATAATCATAACAATGAGTATTATAAAAACTAAACAGCCTAACAATAATCTATCATTATAATGATAATATCTCTAACACAGACATAATCCTAAATTTCATAAATGTGCGATACTATTACAAATGGTTAAAAATAAACGAAATGTTTCTTTATTCATGTAAAGAATCCAGCAATACACTGCCACATGCTCGTCCGAATATTCCATCAACCAGTCTAACATGAGATTATATTAAAAGACGTATAATAATCCATTATTACCTGGAAATCAAATTAAAACAAGCAAAGCTGAATAGAGTTGCCAAAGGACATCAAAGAGGAGATAGAAGAGAGTGGGTTCTGTACAAAAGATTACCTGAGTAAAAATTGCTACAGCTTTTGATATTCTGATCCTCGTAGCAATTTCATTTGCGACAAAACTATCCGCTATGGATACAACTACATAGCCTGCCAGGACAATTGCAAGATAGATCACCACCGAATTAACATCCATTGGCATATCTATTGCAATAGCAGAACCTTTCTTCAATCCCAGAGTATCAAGTGCATGTGCAACTAACCTACATATGGAGTTCCAAAACGTTTGACATTATACTATATTTCGAGTTGAAAAAATAGCCTGTGAAATAAGAACAGGAAAGCAACACAGACACCATATTCTTCAAATAATGATCCTATATGTACTGATGCTTGTGAATTTTCATATCAGGTAATTGACACTCACAGCTAATGGAAGTTGCTAAAAACAGATTTTTTCACCAGATAAGATTTTAGAGGCTTTACACGCACATTATAGGTACTAGGGAAGACCAAAAGCCTGACCAGGCCATTGACAAGAGTAGCAAAAGATAAGGTGCTTACATATTAAAGAAGCAAGGCTAAAGAACAACAGAATATCAACAAACCAGGAGAGATGCTAATGACGTGTAGTGAAAGAATTTGCTGATGAGTAACCAGTATGATGTTTCACTATGTTCTAGACTCTAGTTCTTCAAAATGTCATATATTGGAATCAGAATGAATAACGCTTCCAACCCTTTCAAGAAAATAAATGGAGCATTTTTTAATGATCCGTACGACGCATGAAGCACATTAGACATATCTTAGGTTGAAACCCCTGATGAACGTCCGAAGAAGCAGTTAGTGTGGCGAATCTGTGGGTTTCAGAATGGAACAGTAGTTGTAACACTAATAGTTGAAGGCAAAGAAAACTTACCAAACCTCACTTCTCAATTCTTTAAGAGTCATCTTCTTAACAGGAGTATCATCATCTCCTTCATCACGCCACACCACTACTGTATCATCCAATGTCCTCTTACCATTAAGGCTCAAGCAATTCTTTGCTGGATTCAAATATGCACCAGGCAACCACTGACCACCAGGATGTGATGAACTCTCGCGTAATATACATTGCGGCGGCACCGAAAATGATAAACTCATTTCATCAAATATAGTTCTCCAGAACACCTAACCAACAAGAGAAACAGATCAGGCTGACCCGTCTCATGACTCATACAATGCCAAATTTTACTAGATATCTCGGAAAGAGCGGCAGATAACCCAGATATCAAAATGTTAACCTCAGGGTTTGTGACTGAAAATTCTTGGAAGTCCGAAAAGCTTGACATGGGATCCTTATACTTTGATCCGAGAAACTCTTTGCCGCGTCGCTGCAGAAGTTTCCCAATATTGGTTGAGAAAGCACGTTCCCTAAGCAGGCAAATCGAAAAGATTGTCAAAAGAAAGCACTCCAAAACCAAAAGCAGGCATAAATTCATAATGAAAGCAACAGAGCTGATAACAGGATACACATTACTACCTCCGTTTCTTCTGTATAGTCCTGCTTTGACTTTTTAACACGTAACTGTGTCACTTTGACTCGGTGATTTAGATAGCAAAACGATGTAACTTTAAGCAATTTTTCTACGGTATCTTAGAGTAAAGTTTACTCTATCAGACCATGCAAAGATTGTCAACTTTTTGTATCGTCTTGCTAATCAAATCATCGGGTCAAAAATGACCTAGTGAATAGTGACAAAAAGTGAAGTAGGCTGATACAGAAAACAGAAATAGTACAAAACAATCATCTAAGCAATTATTTCCAACCAATACTACTCTCTTTTCTCTGGTAATCTATAGCAGAACTAATTCTTCCATCTATGAACAATTGCACATGTTTCATATCCCTCATCTCCATATAAAAAGGTAATTTCACCATTTTTGTAGCCCAATTAAAACCCAATTATCACCATGTTCAGCTAAAATCTACAAATAATTTTTCACTTAATCATGTATAACTAGTGATATATGGTTCTTACAATTATCAATCAATTTACTTACGGGTCGGGTATCCAGGCGGGCGGGTCGGGTCCGAATTCCTTGTAGCAGCCGTAGTACATCATCTGGTGGAGAGCAAAGGGCAGGTCGGGACTCAGAAGTTCCCCGGAGATTCTCTTCCATGTCTCCGGCGTACCAGCCCCGAATTCACGGACGATTTCGGCGAGGGTTTTGTGGAACCGCTCTGCAACATCGGGAGGCACTCCGACGGCTTCGATTTCCGAAGCCGTGATGGAGTCCAAACCTTTATACGCCATTGTTTGCTGCTTCTCTTCTTCTTCTTGTTCAATCAGTTGTCTGTTCGGTCCTTAGCTTGTGAATGTGTAGTTGTATGACAAATGTGTGTGGGGGTGGTGGTTCGTATACAGTGTATGTAGGCGTGTCCGATTTTGGAAGGAAGAAGAAGAAGACGACGAAATCAACACGGAGATGACAGTGGTGATTGGATGATGAGTCGTTATGGGAAGTGTAAACCAACCTTAATTCCGTGATAAGTTCGGGTTCTTGTCAATTACCGGCAGATCCTTCAAGTTTTAGATGGCTTTTGAGTTTGACCCCTCCAATAGATAAGGATTGAACTAATTGCATGTTTGGTAACTTTGATTAAAAATACAGTGTTTTTTTTTATACTCATTTGGCAGTCCTGTATCTTATACGTATGTAAAAATGATATTCAAGCAAATTAAAATTGTTAAATGTTTTTTTGTTTTATTTTAAACAATGTTTTTCAGCACATACCAAAGAGGCTTTTTTATTCTATTTTTAAACGTGTTTTTTCAGCATATTTTTTCCACTATTTTTCTTGCTTTTAAACACATACCAAACCAAACAAGCTTTGAGTCTCAATTGATTTGTCGAATTGCGCACAAGCTGGCCTAAACACACGGTGAGGAGCAATTTTTTCATTGATTGTAGAGTACCACGTGATGCTCTACAACCAATGAATGTGTGCCACTTATAGACAATTTGTTTAAGTGTTGCACTATTCATTGGTTGTAGAGCACCACGTGGTGCTCTTTTGGTGCACTAAAAAAAATCCTCTACGGTCATCTAGTGCGGACACATCAATTACTCCGAGGACTTGGATTTACTATAGGAGCAATTGTAGGAGCTCCTATAGATGGATGAGGTGTCGAAATTTATTTGGACTAAATGAAGACAAAATGATTCAAATTTTGTAGTCATTTTAAACTCTCCCTAACGGAAGTAGTCCAAGATGACGGACGGAGAATTTTCGGGATTTGTTGTGGATTTTTATCATTATCTTTTATTTTTCTAGAGAAATCATCATTATCTTTTTTCCCTTAATTAATACACAATTAATAATTGTAATGTATTACATGATTAATCTTTGATTTTTTACTTCTAATTAGATTGATAACTAGCATTGAACCCGTGCGATGCACGGCTTGCACTTTCAAAATTTGAATCTTAAAGTCTATTGCTTTATGTGACATAATAAAAAAAAATGCATGAATTAAGGAGTACACACATTGTAGAGGTATGGTCTGCCATTTTGTTAATCTTAAAGTCTATGACTGAATATTTACAAACTAAGTAGTAATTTGGAAGAAAATGTTATAATTATTAAATTCCAATGAAATAGTCATACTACTTGATCGCATAAGTTCAAGATAAAATTTGTCTCGGTGTATTTCTTTTACTTATTGTTCATATCTCATTTTTTGCATATTTATTCAGTAAGAATAAATTTTCGCAATTCAAAGATTTGATTTTATGTACTTTTTCATTTCTGCGGAACTTTTGTTTTATTATTTTTTCTAACACACTGATAAACTATGTTTATAAACATACACATAGTTCTTACACAGTCAAACATTTATTTCTTATTACATTTAGTTCATTTAAAATTTTGGAAATAGAACTGTTAGTTCAAAGGCTATCATCCATTATGTAAACCAACTATTAGTTAATTATTTATTCATTCATCTCAAAAATTCTAAAAAATAACCCATAGCAAAAGAACTGTAAAATGTTTTTTTTTTTTAGAAATTGTTTTGTCATCAAAGTTGTTTGAAGCTGAGACCTCATGTAGGGGCTTCCAATGCTCCACCACTTGAGCTACCACCCTAGTTGCACTGTTAAATGTTAATATAAAGATAACCTTAATCACCTAACTTGAAAACATTCATTACCTGTCCTAGTAACGATGTCTATTATAAATCTTATGTGTCGTGGTCTATCTCAAAATTCACACAAATAAACCAAAGAATTCTTCAAACATTTCCGGAATTTCATCTATACTGATAATATATTTACCAAATATGAAATTTCAATGTTAATATCCCGGTGGTTATTAAAATTTAAGACCATGGAATCTTCAAGCTACAAATTTACACGTTTTTAATTAACTATGAACATCATATACACAGGCAATCAATCAAATGGAGACTTGGACATTGGAATGTCAAACATTTAGCTTACTTTGAAAAGAGAAAACCATATAAACTAATAAATCATTGATCTAGCGTTCTATCTCAACATTAAAATTGCCTTTTTCATAAGTGATTGAAGCTAACTCAGTGACATGAACCTTCCATCATCATCAACCATTAGAATGAACTCCCTGCAAAGAAAAGTCTATGGGTCAATTATGAAATGCAAAAGTAATACCAAGAATATGAATGATAATATAACTACCACTTCATATGTTAAAGAGAGGTAAATTTAATATAATACTAACAGTATAAGAAAGAGCATAAAAATATCAATTAATATTTTTTGAGTTAGTTTGAGTATGATGTTTGCAAGGAATAATTAGAACTCTATTTGTGACAGTGGTATCCACTCGTGAAGTTCTTAATATAAACCACACAAAAGATGAAGAAATTGCGACCAAGCAAGAACAAAAAGTGAAAGCAAGAGAGAACTAAAGCAAGAACAAAAAATGAAAGGAAGAGAGAACTAACCTTTAAGCATAAAAGTATGACTTCGCTACGTGAGTATATATAGGAGAATTTCAATGACTTTAAAATTAGTAAATGTGATTATTGGGAATTAATGTGATTGAGAGTTTATTGGTAATGAATTATCGTAGTCAAGGGAGATTTTTCGCAATGAAGATCAATGCTATTAAATTTTCAATCCGTTACTATTTTTTTATTGACTTATAGTACTATACCATTTATGATTTATGGTACTACACCATTTTTTATTCTATCGACTTAAGAATGAATCACTGTCTCTCACTATTTTTTTTATTGACTTATAGTATTATATCATTTATGATTTTAAATTTTCAATCCGTTACTTTATTGGAAAGAAAGTTATCAATTTCGGTAACACCAATTAATGTAGGGAGGCCAACTCATTTCCTTTACTCTATATTTTTACATTAATTAATTAATTAATTGTATTATCCACGTGGCATTTTCTTACGCAAAGTTTGAGAGGACATTCTCAAATAGTATATACTAGCATTGAACCCGTGCGATGCACGGCTTGCACTTTCAAAATTTGAATCTTAAAGTCTATTGCTTTATGTGACATAATAAAAAAAAATACATGAATTAAGGAGTACACACATTGTAGAGGTATGGTCTGCCATTTTGTTAATCTTAAAGTCTATGACTGAATATTTACAAACTAAGTAGTAATTTGGAAGAAAATGTTATAATTATTAAATTCCAATGAAATAGTCATACTACTTGATCGCATAAGTTCAAGATAAAATTTGTCTCGGTGTATTTCTTTTACTTATTGTTCATATCTCATTTTTTGCATATTTATTCAGTAAGAATAAATTTTCGCAATTCAAAGATTTGATTTTATGTACTTTTTCATTTCTGTGGAACTTTTGTTTTATTATTTTTTCTAACACACTGATAAACTATGTTTATAAACATATACATAGTTCTTACACAGTCAAACATTTATTTCTTATTACATTTAGTTCATTTAAAATTTTGGAAATAGAACTGTTAGTTCAAAGGCTATCTTCCATTATGTAAACCAACTATTAGTTAATTATTTATTCATTCATCTCAAAAATTCTAAAAAATAACCCATAGCAAAAGAACTGTAAAATGTTTTTTTTTTTAGAAATTGTTTTGTCATCAAAGTTGTTTGAAGCTGAGACCTCATGTAGGGGCTTCCAATGCTCCACCACTTGAGCTACCACCCTAGCTGCACTGTTAAATGTTAATATAAAGATAACCTTAATCTCCTAACTTGAAAACATTCATTACCTGTCCTAGTAACGATGTCTATTATAAATCTTATGTGTCGTGGTCTATCTCAAAATTCACACAAATAAACCAAAGAATTCTTCAAACAGTTCTGGAATTCCATCTATACTGATAATATATTTACCAAATATGAAATTTCAATGTTAATATCCCGGTGGTTATTAAAATTTAAGACCATGGAATCTTCAAGCTACAAATTTACATGTTTTTAATTAACTATGAACATCATATACACAGGCAATCAATCAAATGGAGACTTGGACATTGGAATGTCAAACATTTAGCTTACTTTGAAAAGAGAAAACCATATAAACTAATAAATCATTGATCTAGCGTTCTATCTCAACATTAAAATTGCCTTTTTCATAAGTGATTGAAGCTAACTCAGTGACATGAACCTTCCATCATCATCAACCATTAGAATGAACTCCCTGCAAAGAAAAGTCTATGGGTCAATTATGAAATGCAAAAGTAATACCAAGAATATGAATGATAATATAACTACCACTTCATATGTTAAAGAGAGGTAAATTTAATATAATACTAACAGTATAAGAAAGAGCATAAAAATATCAATTAATATTTTTTGAGTTAGTTTGAGTATGATGTTTGCAAGGAATAATTAGAACTCTATTTGTGACAGTGGTATCCACTCGTGAAGTTCTTAATATAAACCACACAAAAGATGAAGAAATTGCGACCAAGCAAGAACAAAAAGTGAAAGCAAGAGAGAACTAAAGCAAGAACAAAAAATGAAAGGAAGAGAGAACTAACCTTTAAGCATAAAAGTATGACTTCGCTACGTGAGTATATATAAGAGAATTTCAATGACTTTAAAATTAGTAAATGTGATTATTGGGAATTAATGTGATTGAGAGTTTATTGATAATGAATTAACGTAGTCAAGGGAGATTTTTCGCAATGAAGATCAATGCTATTAAATTTTCAATCCGTTACTATTTTTTTATTGACTTATAGTACTATACCATTTATGATTTATGGTACTACACCATTTTTTATTCTATCGACTTAAGAATGAATCACTGCCTCTCACTATTTTTTTTATTGACTTATAGTATTATATCATTTATGATTTTAAATTTTCAATCCGTTACTTTATTGGAAAGAAAGTTATCAATTTCGGTAACACCAATTAATGTAGGGAGGCCAACTGATTTCCTTTACTCTATATTTTTACATTAATTAATTAATTGTATTATTCACGTTGCATTTTCTCACGCAAAGTTTGAGAGGACATTCTCAAATAGTATATATAGATAGATTACGAATTATTTAAAATATAAAAATAAAAGATAATTCATGAACTGAGCACATAATTATCTGAATACAAGGGAAGTTATTAATTCTCAATTCTCAACAAATCAGATTATGAGTTATCTTTTATTTTGAGATTTTAATTAACTGATAATTATCTGTCTAGTTAGAAGTAAAAATCAAAGATTAACCATGTAATATATTACAGTCATTAATTGTGTATATTAATTAAGGAAAAAAGATAATGATGATTTCTCTGGAAAAATTAAAGATAATGATGAAAATCCACAACAAATCCCGAAAATTCTTTGTCCGTCATCTTGGACTACTTCCGTTAGGTAGGGTTCAAAATGGGTTACAAATTTGAATTTTTTTATTCCAATAAAATTTCGACACCTCATCCATCTATAGGAACTCCTACAATTGATCCAATAGGAAATCCAAGTCCTTGCTCCGACGTAACTTATCTCGATACTTTTTGTCTAGTTTTGAGATCTCGAAGAACCTTCATTATGGTTTCTAGCGTAAATAAGACTAAGTCTTGTTTGTTTCGAACAATATATAATTAAGACCACTAGGTTTTGTCGGCCACCAACAAGGTCCTAGATTGATTGTACTTTCTTAGCCAATCCCAGATTGATTCTTTAATATAACAATTTAGTACGCATGTTTGACAAATCTAAAAGTTTAAGGTAAGAGTTTTATGTCAATAGCTTCTATACCAAAATGTAGTTTAGTTTTATAGTAATCCAGCTTTCATGGAGTAACATTCTCTAAAGAATTTGGACAGCTCAAGCATGGTGGAGAAGACATTTTCTCTTTTTCACAAATTTCAGCTCTCAACAATACAAGAATGGAGTGACAATGACAACCTAAGCAAAAATTGATTCATTTACACAGTGAGCATGAACTGTCACAACAATGATATACAACCTATTAATCAGATCCAGGAAGAAGCTTGGCAGTGCTGGTTGTACCGAAACGACCCATAACCCGAGACGGCGACACGACTTCCGAGAAAGATAAGCCGTAAGAATCTGTGCCTAACCGGCTCTGCAACCACCCCTGCCTTCCAGAGAATCCATCAGCCACAATATAGATGTTCTTAAACCCCAGGCTTGTCAGTGTTCTCCCCACAGCTTTGGCTGAATCTGAGTAACTGTTGTTTTGCAAAGATTAAGGAAAGCTGACATCGTCTGCTTGAACTGTTTCGCCAGAATCTTCCAAGTTGATTTTAGGTGGGTGACTTTGACCGACCAATTTACGCAACGATATGATACGAAAACTTGCTATTTTTTTTTCATAATATTGTACTTTTAAGAAATATCTACATTTCATATCATATCATTAGCTAAATTAGTCGGTCAAAGTAACCAACCTAAAGTCAACTGGGAAGATTCTGGCAAACGGAGGTAGTATTTGAAATGAGATGTAGAGGAAGGAACTTACGAGTCTAGGAGAACGATGTTGGAACCTTTGTTAACTTTCTTCAAATAAGAAATCTTCAATGCCACTATTTCAGATTCTACTTTCTTCACGTTCCGGACAAGACCTCTTAACTTACTTGGCAAGTCCTCTAGCCTAAAACATCAGAAGCACAGCTGATGAATTAGCTAAGATTCTTGAATACAAGAAGAGACTGTGATTTTTCAAACTTTTTAGCCAAATCAATGGCGAAGTACACAAATGGATGCTCATAAACACACACAAAGTAAGGTCTTTCTGGAGAAATGATATGAGACTGTTACTTACGGGATTGAAATAACTCTATTCTTCGCGTTTGAGGGAAGACGAGGAATCCCAGCTTTGTTCTTTTCCTTTTCTGATCTAATATCGACCAGAATATAATTCCTCGTAGATATGAGATCCAAGACTTGAGCAGGAGAGAGAGCACCTAACATCAAAGACGCAATGTATACTTTTCTGGATAAGTGACATCGTATCCAAGACTGAAGAGCAAACAACAACTGGAAGAAATCACAACAGCACATATGGGGATATTAACATTTCACATATTTAGATATAGTTGTCAGAAGAACTCGAGTTATTTTCCAGTTTATAGCAGACATGACTCGTTGTGTCAAAGAACCGGTCCAGGTTGGGAGGGGGTGGGGAGGGGAGGGGGGCCAGGCCTGGCCGTGTTTGTGAGGAGTAACGTAACCCTGACTGGTCCCGGGCCTAAACCCCACAGGTTAAGGGGTTAGGGGGTGGGGCTGAATAAATAATAATATTATATGAAGAAATATTTTAAATATTAATTTATATGTATATTAATTTTTTGAATGGATTGACTAAATTACCCCCAAAATAGTGTTTTTTAAATGGGGGTAAATTGGTCAATTACCTAGTTTAAAAAAAAACACCGTGGAGGGGAGGCTGGACTGGCCCGGAGGGACCTAGGCTGACCTGGACCGGGCTTCGTGTATGAAGGGGCCGAGCCGGGCCGGTCCAGCCAAGCAGAAGACTGCACCTTGGTGGTTTAGTGCAGGGCTAGGGATGTATAGGGCTGGGCTGGGTTAGGGGTGGGAAGGGGCGAGCTAGGACGGGTTAGGGGTATTTCGGGATAGGGTGGGCCAATTTTAACCATGGGCCGGCCCTATCGACACCACTAGACATGACATCACATAAGGCACCCAGTTGTAGTTGTCATCAATGTAATAATGCATCAAATTTAAACGACATTGAGAGTGGTGAATCAATGTGAAGACAATCTCAAGTTCTCAACGACATTACCAATTACCAGCAAAGACATCAGTAATATAGCCTTAGATCGCCTTTCCAAAACACGGGGACTCTACAATGCCAACAACATTGTTTGCTGAATTTTTGGTTCATTTTACCAGCATATAGTGATATACATTTCCAATGATATCGTTGTTGTCATTTTACCAGTGCTATGTAATTATCTTTTGCGCAAATAGAAAGGGGCAGGATTTGTACCTTTGTATCCACGGAAGTTGAAAGAAATTGCAGAAAAGATGGGAGGAAGGAGGAGGTATGCAAGGACTAGTGCTCCGCCAGCAACTGCAATTGTGCTCGGATCAGCAGCGGAGATGGTCTCAAGTGTCGATGAGGCTATAGGCTTGGCACTTTCCATCATATTTGATGTTTGTTGTGCTGCATCAGCAACTGTCTGTGGGAAAAGATCGTCCATCATAAATTATTCAACAACAATAAGCTATGACGTCGATATGGAAAACAAAGGACATAACAAGAATTTAAAGCAGAAAGAAAAGAAACAAATCCACCATTCAGATAAATTTCTCATGATCAAGTGATCGTTCATACATGGTGCATCCACAAACATGGTGTGTATGCATTTCTCTATCAGTCTATCACTCTAAGCATCTCCAATAGATCATGCAAAATGCATTGTTACCATAAAAAAATTGAAGAAGTTAGTGTAATATTGAGGTCCAACGGGTTATGCATATGAGCATGCATTTTTGCAAAACATGCATCTTCCTTTTCAAATATAGAGAACTAGAAAGTATGAATGCAAACTAATGTGTCTATCTCTCTCTTATGCATTTCAACATTGCATAATTTAACTCGTTAACCCACAAAAAATATACTGTTTGGAGTGGACCCTTAAATTGTATGGCTTGCAAGGTGTGAAACATGTAAATTTCACATTTTTTTTCTCCTCCTACTGTTGGAGATGCTCTTAATGAGTAAAAATACAGGCTCCGGTGGCTAGACATTTCAAATAAAAAAGCACAAGCCATAACATGTGCCGTAAAAATGTAATTTGCAAACCCAGGTTAGGAAGAAAAAACACACATTAGGTCACACGATTTATCCTGAAGCTATATAATAAGTAAAGAATCATTGGGTTCCACCTCCAAACCAACTGACAGTGAAGGGAATAGCCCAAATTTCGTATTAGGCACAAGCAAAACATATCATGCCCCGATATGGGACCAACAATAATTATCAACACCCAACCTCAAGTGCAGCTGTGAAACAAACAAGGAGGATCAGTTCGGATATTCATATTAAAAGCAAGCTCTGATACTATGTTAAGAATCCTAGGTTCCACCTCAAAACCAATTGACAACTTTTTACCCATAGGCCCATCATTAACTAATTAAAGAAAATAAAACGAGAGAATCGTTTTTACTAAGATTTGCAAGTCCAGATATGCCAACTAAGTATCTGGGAATTCTCTGACTTGAAATCTATTTGTTGGAATAACTCAAAGCAACTAGCAGGATCGGAAGGAGCTGTTGTGAAAAAACGAAGAATATGCAGAAAGAAAGAATCAAAACACACAGATTTACGTGGTTCGGCAAAACAGCCTACGTCCACGGAGTTGCAGAGACTTCACTAAAACAGACGAATCGTCTCAGAGAGAATTACAAGCGAAATCAGAACGCTCAACATAACATGCTACGAACCCTAATAACTCTATAAATAGACGACCTATCAAACCGGGCCGGATCCAAGCCCAAACGGGTCAAAATATTTTTTTTCGGGGGCGCTGCCCCCGAACCCAGCCTTCGCTCCACGAATCATGTCTCCCTTTTTGGGTCGTAGCAAAACATGAACCGGGTCGATTCATAAAACGGGTCGCCCATGAACCAGGGCTCCAACCCAACAGGAGCAACAAGTCAAAAAGCAAGAGGAATGCGAAGTTGCAGCGTTAAGGTGGGTCAGAGCTCGCAAGAGCACGTCAGAGCTCGCACAAGCAAAGACCAGAGCTCGCACGAGCAGGATGGCTAGGGCAGATGGCTATTTTGTTTCCTTGTTCGTTAGGTCGGTTTCGGGCCGACTTAGGCTACAAGAAAGGCTCATCTAGGTCTATAGGTTGTGGCTTAGGCTTGTATGGGTGTGTGTGCACCGTGTGTACTAGTGTGCGGTGTATTGTGGATGTCTTCAAGTGTTTCTCACATAATAAAAAGCGTTACTTCTCGCCTAGGAAGCATGCATACTCCAAAACAGGGTTCGTATCCGTGTCGGGACACTTGGGATACTCGGACACTCGTACGATTCTCCAAAATACGTGTCAGACACTCCGGATAGTGTGTCTGAGTATTTTAGAGAATTTTATTAGACTGGACACTTTACGGACACTTGGGGGCACACTTTAGGGACACTTAATGAGAGACGACAATTGCCCCTTAGTGTTTAGTAGACTTTGACACGAGTTGTTTTATGAGATATTTGAACTTTAAATGGGTTAAAATATAATTAAGCTAAAGTAGATACAATATATATGAGTTATTGATGGCTCAATATATGAAAAAGGTTACCCTTTTAAGCGAAAAGGTCAAGTGAAGTTTTGAGTTCTCACATGCGACAACTTCAAAGGTATTCCCAGACACAACTCGTCAAACTCGAACAAGCTACTCCTCTTTCTCTTCTCATTATTATACTTAATATAAGCTTTTTGTGATATTTAAGCTATAAATATAAAGAAGTTCAAACCAATATTTTATCATATCTCGTAGTATAAAAATGCATATCTATTTTATAAAACAGCATAGTTTAACTAACTAATGCATTTTCAGCCTTTAGATTAAATATATCAGCCTCAGCCGTTAGATCTCACCTACCACTCACATAACTATCAACTACTTAACTACCCACTACTTGAAAATTTACCCACTCTCTACGATTAATTTACGTAATTATCAAAAGTGCGTAATGGATATTGGAGGAACTCGTGGAGTTGGAGCAATCTTGGCGCTTCTGGTTCTGGCGCATTGTTGCAGGAATTATGTGGGAATTGGAGCAATTTTTGGCGTAACTGTAGCAGGAACTCGGTGGGAGTTGGAGCAACGAGGGGCACATTCGTTTCGAGGACTCATGGGAGATGGAGCAACGTTTGGCAAATTTGGTTTTGCATACAGCTGCGAAACATCTGATCTCGTTCTGGATACTGCTATAGAACATCTGGGATGCACGTTATTTTATTAAATTGTAGTTGTATTTTAGAAGACCTCTTAACCTAAAACCTTCAAAATGACCATGTCTTATCCACAAAGCACCTTTGCAACATAGATAGTACTTCTATCAAATTCACATTGAACTAACAACAATTGAGAGCAATTATGAAGCCAAACCTTAGCAGCACTAAGAACAGGCCGTGTATCAAAGCCGGAGCTCTGAATGGCTTCCTGGGCTTTCTTCGACGCCTCGGAAACCGCCGGAGAAGCAATCCTCACCGCCTCTTCTCCAGCCTGCTGCAATATCGGCATTGCCGCATCTATACCCGGCTTCACCTTCTCCGACACAATATCAAACACTTGCTTCGCCACATCGTACGCATTCGAACCCGCCTCCTGAACTTGACCAATCGTCTTCTCCACCTGAAATCCCAACAAATGGGTATTCAAAAAAATCACAAAATTGGAGAGATGGGTGAAATACCCAATACCCAATTTGACTTACTTTGTCAATTGACGAGACAATGTCTTCTTTGGGCAGTGTGAGGGCTCTAGCGTCGTGGGGAGAAGCAGTGAAGAGAGCGAAGAGGGAGAGGGTGGTGGTTGAGATAGGGAGTGAAATGGAAGTGGGTCTGAATTGGGTTTTTTTGGGTGGGATTGTGAGTGTTCTGAGTGGTGGGTTTGGTGTGGAGGGAGGGGGAGAGATTGGTGGTCGAGTGGTGGCTGAGGAGGCTCTCAGGGCCATCGCCACCGCTCAGGGAATCGGAGAGTGAGAGTGGCTGGAGAAGAGTGGCTGAGGAGGAGAAATAAATGGGTGATGAGAAATAAACGGTCTTGTGCTCTTCAACGATTAGGTACGTTCAACTCCAAGGTGTCCTACAAAAAAGATTGGTGTTATAGCCACCTAAAGCTTTTCCACGTGGCACACCATGATCGGATGATACAAGTCTGATGGGCACCAAGTCTGACGTAATTTTGTTATTAAATCACACAAGTACTTAATAAGAGACAGCGTTAGGGAAGTCCTAACTACAAACTAGATATACAAATGTTGTCATTTTTTTTTGGAGAAGGAAGAACTTCATTACTAAAAATGGGATAAGTACATACGATAAATACACAAACGAACACGAAGGAGCATGATCTGCAATGCTAGAGACCTACGCCAAAAGAAACCAAACACCCTGAAAGCCCTAGCAAACTGAAACAAACCCTGGCGAGTACAAAATAAGAAAACTGAAACTAGAGGAGAGATCCTAGCAAAGCCAAGGACAAAGCCAGCAAGAGGCTCCAAAACATGAGAATCCAGAATATGAATAGTACATGAGACCACTTAACACAACTTAGATCAACATAGAAAACTAAAAGAGAACCATAGCCAAACAAACTCCAAGTAGAGAAGAGTAGAGAAGATCACTTGATCCCATTAAGCATCAATGAAAGGGATCACTGCTGACATAAGATCATCATCTGGGATGGGAGGAAGCACTCCCCCAGCAGCACCTCCTGGAACACTGACACTTGATGCATCATGGGAGTGCATCACAGGGACCCCAAAACTTCCCTCTCCAGCAGAAGAAGCCTTAACTGCAACCTCAGGAGCAAAGGAATCCTTGAAAGCATATGAGCATTGAACCGGAGGTAGAACAGCAAGAGGAATAGCTTGAGAAACTTCCACAAGAGCTTGAGGGTAAAACTGCACTTGGCCTGGCATCCATTCTGATCTTCCTTTCTTAACTTCAACTTTCACCCAACCTTCATTAGCTGAATTAAGACCAGCTCACAACCATTAACTAAGAGGTTAAAAAGAAATTAGCAAGTGCCTCTGCCTGATGATACATATTAGTAGTTGAAGTGTGTTGATTATCAAATAATATTTTGTTTCTGGTGATCCATAGAATCCAGAAAATGGCTGGGATCCAATGCTAGTTTCTGGTTTTATGAAGCTTCTTTTTTTCCTTTTAGCCACCACATGAGCGATGTATGAACATTATAAGAATGGTATATGGGTTTTTGAGAAGGAGGGAGGGGCACTCTGTCCCAAAGCTCTCGAGCCTTATTACAATAAAGAAAGATGTGATTAAAGTCTTCAATTTGATTAGAGCAGTAAAGACAGAAAGGACTGATGGATCTAATCTTAGAGTTAGTATTAGATAGACATGGTAATGAGTTTGTGCAAATTCTCCAGAAAAGATGAATAATGTTTGAGGGAAGCCCAGAGGACCAGAGCCTTTTCCAGTTATAGTTAAAAGAATTTGAATTGAAATGAATACAAGCAGCACTGGAAAGAGGAGAGGAGTTATTATAGTTTTGAAGGAAGTAAGCTGATTTAACTGTAAAGTTTCCATTGGAGGTAGCTTTGCAAAAGGGGGTGTCCGTGCTATCCAAGTTCCCAATAGGTGTACTAGCTATTCTATCTCTCAACCAGTTGGGAAAAGGGTGGCAATCAGACTGATTTTCCGCGATTTGTCCTGCTGATTAATCAATTCCACAACCTTCTTAAGAGTGTTCTGGGGGTCTGTTTGACTTAAGCATTCCTTAATGGAATCTCCTGGGACATCCTTGATCCATCCATCTGTATTGATCCCTATGGAGTTCCCATTAACAATCTTCCATTGTATTCCAAGGCTGAGAGTGCTCCATTCTTTACAAATATTTTTCCATGCACAAGAGGAAGTGGTAGCAGGTTTGAGGCTCAAAAAAGATTTCCTTTGGCAGTATTTAGTAGTGAAATACTTAGTGAAAAGAGAGTTATGATCATTGAGAATTCTCCAACTGCTTTTAGCCAGAAGTGCATTGTTAAAGCAATGTAAGTTTTTAAAACCTAGCCCTCCATTGTTGGGCTTGTTACATAAGAAATCCCAAGAGAGCCAATGAATACGCTTCTTGTTACATTCCCCTGACCAGAAGAACCTAGAGAGAGCAGACTTGATAGTATTACAATCTTTCTTGGGAAAGAGACAGATGGACATGGGATAAACAAGATAGCTGCTAAGGACAGATTTAATCAAAGTGGCTCTACCTAGGGAATTAAGCAAGAGACCTTGCCAACTTGCACATTTATTAACAACTTTGGCAACTGTATTTTTGACAACATCCTTATTAGTACCTCTAGTGTCTAGAGAAATACCCAAGTATTCCCTATACACTCTTGAGGAGTAAGACCTAGGGTATTAATAAAAAGGCTTTGTCTAATGGGGAGCAGTTAGGACAAAAGACCAGAGAGGATTTATCTAAGTTAATAGACTGTCCTGATTGACTAGCATAATTATCAAGGATGCATTTGATGTTTACACTAGTCTGTGGATTCACTTGGAAAAAAAGCAAGGTATCATCAGCAAATTGGAGATGGGAAATAGTTTGGTTTCTAGAAAAGGGAATGTCTTGTATTAATCCATCTCCTCAGCTGCTGTAAGTGAACTGGAGAGGACTTCAGCACAAAGTGAAAAAAGGAAATGAAAAAGGGGGTCTCCTTGTCTTAGTCCTCTATTAGGTTTGAAGAACTTAGAATGGGAACCATTCAGTATGATGGAGTAAGAGACAGTGGTAATACACTGCATAATAAGCTTAATAAAATGTGAAGGAAAGTGCATTTGTACCATAACTTGCTCTAAAAAGTCCCATCTTATACGATCAAAAGCTTTGGAGATATCCAGCTTTAGAGCTCCCAGTTTGACCTGATTATTGGCTTTAGCTTTGTGAATGGTATGGACAAGGTCTGGCCAATAAAAATATTATCTTGAGTTATCCTATGAGGAATAAAATCATTTTAGTTAATTGATATGAGTGAGGGAAGGACTTGTTTAAGTCTATTATCTAAAACTTTAGCAATTATTCTATAAAAAACATTACACAAGCTAATAGGTCTAAAGTCCCCAACTCTTAGAGGATTGTGACATTTAGGGATAAGGATGATGTGAGTTTTGTTAACTTCTTTAAGCAGATGTCCCGAATTTAGAAAAGAAAGCACAGCAGTTGTAATGGGGGTAGAAACCAGGGTCCAGTTTTTTTGGAAAAAGGCAGGTTGAAAACCATCAGGACCAGGAGCTTTTAAAGGAGTCATTTCAAAGACTGCTTTAGAAACTTCTTGAGCTGTGAAGGGGTTAGAAAGGAGTTGTTGTTGTTCTGGTGATAAGAATTTAGTGATATTAAAGAGAAGAGAAAAAGAAAAAAGATTATTGTTTTGGGCTGAAAGTTCAGTCATACTAGGTGATGGCTCAGAGTAAATGTTTTGATAGTGATCAAGAAACAAGTTCATAATTGCATTGGGATCACTCACAAAACTACCATCATGAAGCTGAAGGCTCCAAATCCCATTAAAGGTCTTTTTAATTCTGGTATAGGCGTGAAAAAATTTAGTACTTTTGTTACCTTCCTTAAGCCATTTACACCTAGCTCTATGTGCCCAGTAGAGTTCTTCCTGAGCAAGAAGATCCTGTAATTGTTTGTGGAGAGTAATAAAATTGGAGGCTGCATGCAGGTCTGGCAAAAGTGCCTGTTGAGTGGCAATTTGGTTTTTAACATAACTAATCTGATTTGGAAGTGAGGGTTGTTGGAATAGATGCCCTAGAGGCAATCTAGTTTAGTATGAATTTGTAATTGGCTAGAAATTCATTTATTATTTATTGGATATTTAATATAATGAAGTCCTTAGATTTACAATCGTGTTGTTTATCTTAAATATCCCTAGTCAAGTATAATGATTAAATGGGACAATCATCTATAGACTAGTATGGGGTTGGATTGATATGGAGATATCACGATCCAACACATAGGTGTGCATTACGGAATGTTGCACTGGATTGACCCATTACCGAGAAGGCTACATACACGTTATGTTGAGTCACAAGTGCTTCTCGGGTACAATGGTATTGTCATCCTTAGACTTGAAGTCACTAGATATTCTAGTTGTGGATCATTGTGATCTTGGTAGCGTTAAACGCTACACCGTAACTGGGTAGTTATAAAGGTGTGTACTGGATACAATGAGAAGCAAGCTTAGAGATCGTAGTGGACGTAGAGAGGATTTGCCCCTCCCACATAACGGGAGCAAATATCCAAGGCCACTCGAAGGATAGTGCTTATAGAATGTCTGGCCAGACTCAAATAAATCAATATATGAGATATTGATGTTATTTGCACGAATAAGGCTATTCCATGGATCGAGAAACTAGGGATTGGATATACGAGTGTGACTTGTATGTCTCGTGTCCAATCCGGATATGGAGGCAAAAGGATGGGACAATTACTTGTACAAGGTTGTCTAGATGACTATTCTATTAGTTGGCTAGAATGGATGTTTTGCTAGAAACCGCTCCATATTAGCAAATAGTTGCTACCAACTAGATAGAACCTATGGGGTCACACGCTATATAGAGTTGTACTAGATTTGGGAATTAATTAATTGGATTAATTAATTAGAATGATCACTTTGCAAACCCTTGCAAACTTAGTAGGGACTAATTTGCAAGGAAGGGACTAAATTGAATTCTAGTAGGACTAGGATAAGTCCTTTAGGTAGTTAACAAGGAGTTGTTGGACTATATAAAGGACCCTCCTTCCTTCCTTCCCTACACAACTTATGCTCTAAGAGAACATAACAAGAGTAGGAGAGAACAAAGGAGAGAGAGAGCAAGCAACAAGAGGGACGCCGCCCCCTTGCCGCCGCCCACTCGTCCCCGACGCCACAAGAGGGCCGAGCCCCCTTTTGTGCCTCGTTTTGCGTGATTCCTTCACCCTCCTTTCATTCCGGGCTAGCACCAAGGAGATTGGAGATCTAGGAACAACTCTAGGCGTGGATCAACTATAGAGAACGTGACACTATTCGCGTTTGAAGTCATCAAGGAGAACCCAAAGGTGTGTTTATGATTTCTTACCTTTACTATCGTTATGCATCTAGACTTGTGATCCTTGGAGGGTTTTGCATGGTTGTTTGTTTGATTATGCTTCCGTTTGCGCGATCCATGAATCAAAACCCTACAAGGGTCTAGTAGAAGCCCAGGCTCTAAAAGACTTAAGGGTGATTTCAAGTAGTTTAGACACTCTATAGCAGGGAGACCCTGGAATGGGAAGACGCCATATGAACTCTAAAAGCTCCTTAGACTCTGAAACATTAAGCCACCAAATTTCAAAACGCCTTGGAGGGGAACAACGGTAACTAGGGGAGCAGAGTTTCAAGACCATTGGAGAGTGGTCTGAGGAACCAATACCTAGACTATGAAGGGTTAGATCAGGGAAGTAATTTAACAACCTGACATTGCACCAAGCTTTGTCAAGTCGTCCAAATGTGGGAGAACTACTAACCCTATTGTTGGTCCAAGTAAACCAGGGACCAACATTTCTAACTTCAAACAAAGCCCAGTTATTGAGAAAGCTAAGAAGAGTGTCAGATCCCCTAATATTAGAGGCACAAGGACCAGATTTGTCATGATGGAAAAGAACTTGGTTAAAGTCTCCTATTAGTATCAAAGGACTATTAACAGGAAGGATGGAATCAAAAAGATTCCAGACTTCAAGACGTTGTTCAAAATTTGGGTTTCCATACACAAGCCCTAAATACCATGGAGGAAGTGAAGCGTTTGAGTTTGAAACTTCAAGAAGAATTAAATTCTCAGAAGACCATTTCAAAGAGCCAGAGAGAATGGAGGGATTCCATGCACACCAAAGGCCACCACTAGATCCAATGGGATCAACAAAACAGTGTTTATCAAAACCTAATTTACGAAATTTTCTTTGAATAAAACAATTTTTTGTTTAGTTTCTGATAAAAAAAGAAGAACAGGTTTAAATTTTCGGGCCGGGGAGAAGACTTCACGAATTGCAGAGTCCTGACCGAAACCTCTGCAATTCCAACTTATGATATTCATGGCTCTCTTGGGGGTTGTTCAGGGACAACCACCCGAAACCCTGATTTTAATTTTTGTTTGCATGAAACTCGTTAGAATCAGTTTCATTGAATAACCTTAATCTTTTTTTGAACTTAAATTTAAAGAATTGATCTGAAAAGGGATTAAAATTAAGAAGATTCATAATGTTAGGAAGAAACTTCAGGGTACCTTTTTGAGCCTCCAATCTGGACGTAGTTTTTTGTTTCTTACCCTTCCCCTTGTGATCAGTCACATGAACCACGGGAACTTCTCTCTTCTTTGCCACCTTCTTCAGCGTTGGGATCTGCAAAGCTCCTCTTGGTTTGGTGTTGATCTTCTCCTTGCCCTTACTCATGTCCTTTTTTGTCCCTTTCTTCTTCACTACCCCCATATCCTTCTTGTTCTCTTCTCTTTTCCCTCTGCTCTTTTTGGGGATTTAAGGACCTGACTCCTTGAGGATCTTATCAATATCAACTAGATCTTGATTTCTCTGGTCTCTTTCAATATCTGTTTCTGAGGTAAGAGAGGGAGTAAACTCCGGTGCTTTAATGGAGAACCCTGAGTGAGATAGCATCTTATAGGTGGTTGGGAGTTGCCTCATTTGAGATGAATTTGTTTGGAGATGAGGGAGGTTGGGACAAGAGAGAGATTGAGTGGACAGTTGTTGTAAAAGAGCTTCCGGAGATTGGTTGTGGTGTTTTATAGTGTTGATAGGGGGGAGGCTTTTCAGTTCCTGAAGTAAAGAGTCACCATTTTCAAATTTTGGATGCATGTGTCTATTGAATAGACTCTCTGGAACCGAAACAACATTCAGGGGGGACGGTTGGGGTTGCTGGGAGAGAGAATCCTTCATAACTGCTTCTGTAACATGTGAATGCATCGAAAGTGAAGAAGAACCACTCTGCAGGGGAATAAGGAACGATTGGGATTGTGTATTAATTGCCTAATGTTGGGAAAATAATCCCTTATAAATGAAGAGGTGGCTTCCAGGAGTGAGTTTTGGTTTGAGGCTATGGGTTTTGAATGGGAGGGGGGGTAAAAAAATTTGCAGAGTCATTTGATGAGGCAGAGTGTTCAGAAGAGGGTTGGTGTGGTGGTAGAGGGGGGGCTTGGTTAGGATCATGAGAAACAGATAGATCTTGAAATGTGTAGATAGGCTTAACACTGGTGTCCAACTTGATGGTGCGGAAGGGGGCATGCTTGGAGTGGAATTTTAGCAGGTGTGTGAACATTTTTCTTTGGAGATTGACATGGAAGGGATAAGCAAAAAAATGGTGGGACTGCAGGTAACGAGCCTCAAGCTTCTCCAAAACATCCACGAGGTTAGTTTGGCAATGTCTGTTATCGTGTCCTATACAACCACATCTATAGCAAACCTTGAAGACTCTCTCGTAACTGAAAAACACCCATTTCAATTCATCTTCTCCGGGGACGTTGATGTAAGCTCCTGGAGTTAGAGCTTGATCAAGAGCCACCCTAAATTTGATCCTTAACCCTTGCATACTACGGACTCTATCAAAGGACCAATCAACAACTATTAAATCCCCTGCCAAATTCCCCATTCTTTCTGCTGTTTCAAAATCAAAACCTTCAAACGACACATTAGGAACTTGAAACCAAATGTCAGCTTTTGAGAAATCAATTTCTGAAAGAGCTTGATTATTCTTCCTTTCTTTGAAAACCAGAGAGAGACCATGCATAGAAACCAGTGATTCATTGAGAAAAAACTCTTTATCTTTTGGGTTTTGAAAGTGGAAGAGGTAAAACTCATTCTTTTTTTCAATCCACACCGAACCATACGTTTTTCATGCTTTACTAATGGCTTTTTGCATAACTGCAGGTGACAAAGAGTTTTTTCCCAATAACTTAGCAATCAACGTGTTTTTCTGAATCTCCCGAAATGTGAAAGCTCTCGAGGGATTAAGAGAAAGCACGGATCCCCTTTCGTCAAGTCTTTCCTCCATGAAATCGTTTGATGAAGGGCTGTTAGTATCAAATTGGTAGGGTTTGGACATTGGGTTGATTGAGAGACAGAGAGGAAGAAGATGATGAGAATCAGAATAGAAGAGAGAAGGCAAATAGGAGCTGAAAGGCTAGAGACTAGAATGCAATCTTGGGACGCTAGTAACCTGCAAAATATAGCAATACTTAGAGCATAAACAATTGCAACAAGAATCACTAAAAGATACTAAGCCAATGCATGCAAAGAGAAGGAGATGATGACTGAGATAGTTGTAGATAGGAGGAGTGCCACACTGGTGAAGACATCTTCAGCAGATCTTGGTTTCCTGCAAAAGCATGTTAGTAGGCGCTAGGGGATGATGATTAAGGGTTAGAGATAGGGAGAAGATTACGAAATTAACGATTAAACTAAACAATACAATTGCTGCGATTGGGTGATGGGCAGCTGAGTGATATGGAGAAGTGCAACAGATAGGGGGGCGATTGGAAGAACAGTAATGCGAGGTTCAATAGAGGAACAGCTCGAGGAGCAATGGGAAGAGGCTCTAGAGAGAGCATTGACTGTGATTTTTACAAATTTTGTCATTAAGCCACACAAATAAAAACAGTAGCTGAAATTAATATCCAATAACACTATATTTATAGACATGGTTCTTGATTAATCACTATTTTAGCATATAAAATAAAATTTTTGACATAAAATTCTCTTAGAATATCGTCTAGCTGACACTTAGCTACCAGCAATATCGATTTTGTTTGAAACCCCCTGCAGTTCCACTTTTACCGACATCGCACACCATTTTACTAAAATTTTTGGTAGCTAAGTGTCTGTAAAAGTGAAACGAGGGGGATTTCTGTTTGCAAATTAGTGCGCGATGTCGGTAAAAGTGAAATTACTGGGGAGTCTGACAAATCAATGCTAGTAGTAGCTAAGCGCCTGCGAGAAGATATAGGGGCTGTTTGGATAGAGGGGTTGGGGGGTTCGGTTAACCTAACTAGTGTAATGTTTGGATAGGGTAGTTAGGTTATGAAAAAAACCCGGACACCGCCAACTAATACCCGGACACCGCCCTCTTCTTTCTCTCTTACTTTTTCCTCCCTGGGCACCGCTTCCTTTTCACTTCAGTCGGCTGAGCAAATTTTTGGTTTAAAGAAAGTCTCTCTGCTAATTATTTCACGACACATGTCCCAACCAACTGTATTAATATAGGGGTCTTGTTTTGTTTTTTCTCTTTTCACGTCTCTCTCACTCACCCTCTCTCTCCTTCTATCACTCTCTCTCCCACTTACCCTCTCTATCTCTCACTCTCACGTCTCTTTCCTCTCGCACACCCCTCTCTCTCCCAAGCCCTCCACCACTGTTCTCTCATTCTCCCACCCACACTCTCTTCTTCTCACTCTAGCCGGTCACCGGCTCAATTGTACCATCCACCAGTACCTTTCATAAACCAAAAAATATTTAGGTTCAGTTAGTGGTTAACAAAACCGGTGTATCCAAACAGGCCCAATACATGGGGGTTCTATGTTAAAACTTATAAAAAATAAACTAGAACCATGTAACTGGGAAATAGGGTTTCGAACGTGTTGTAAGCTGAAACAATAATTTCATTCATTCAGACAATCGAGATCAAATGAACTAACAACATCCTCATCTCACTTATTCCAGCTAATCGAAACAACCCTACTATTAGCAAAAGAAGTCAACCCATTTAAGGTCATTTGTTGGTCTTCTCTTTCTCTGCTTCGTCTAACTCCTTATCCTTATCTGCAAGTCAAGCAATACTAATACATGGATAGTGCCCCCAAAAGGAGATCATCCAAAATAGTAGCAGTTTTAGCGTCTCTATGAGCCTTGCAGAATGATTTGGTTGTCATGAAACTGGGGTCTAGCTGCAATTATGAAATAATAGTTGGGGTTATTTTAGCAAATGTAATGGTTAGGGGTTATTTTCTAATTTCAAAAAGATTAGTTGCCTTGCACTACTACTACATAACTTGGAAATGTATCAGAGAAACATATCGATGAATAAACATTTTTTTGAATCTCAACCTTCCATCTATTTGTTCCTCTCGTTCTCTAATCTATCTATTTTTCTTCTTCTTCTGTAATTCGCCGGTAACCGTCTCCGTCCAGGTCTCGAACTGCTCAGTTCCTGACAATTGGTATCAGAGCCAACCTTGATGGAGCTATTATCGAGCTTCGCCATGGACATGACTTGAAGACGACCTATTGGCACAGCTATGTCAGATTCGAGAGGTTCGATATGAAATGAGGAAGCTGAGGAACGGCCTCCTCGCGATGTCTAGCAACCAGGAGGTACTGGCGGATACCGATCGGAGAACGTTAGCTCCGGCGATCTTAGGCATCGAGTGGGATCAGTCACCGAGACACACCAGGGGTTTGATGATTGCAGGGAGAGGATTTTGTGTTCAATCAAGCAGTGAATCAAAGTTGCATGCTAAATGTTCGATGAAATGTCAGACCGGGGACAAACGCGGGAACATTGTTCTTCTTGTGACAATTCACGACTTAAGGTACTCAATTGATTCCGAAGTATTGCATCTAGTATTTTCTAACCATGGATATGTTGAGAGCACCAGTATAGTTTTAGTCCAATAATTTCCAATTTTCCAAGCACAAATACAGTATGTGAAGGCACTAGATGCAATTTCTGCTCGATATTCCCTACGAGGAAGAAATATATACGGCGATTGTTGTACCATGTAAATCAGTTTCGCATCACCTCACATGAAGGAAACTTCAAATCATGTTTACTGCGAAAATGAAGGTGAAGAGGAACTAGTTCAAGCTGCAGGTCATCCTAACACAAAGCAAATGAAGTTACAAGTGCCAAGTACATTAGCCAATGCAACTTCAGGGGATGAGCATTCTACTATGAGACTAAAATGAATATATGGGATAATATTCCACCCAAATATGATGATGAGCTACCGGGTACATCAATTGATCCAATCGAGGATTCAAGTGAACCCAGGAGTTATGATTTTCAAGACCAATGGGAAGAGAAACTAGGGAAGATAGGGGTTGATTATATAGAAGAAAATACAGTTGAAGAGGTGCTTGTGTTAGCTGAGAGTATACCTCACCTTGCGGGGGTTGAGAAGTTACCAATAATGGGTAATTTGTTGGCAGTTAAAGAAACTTAGAATGACATTGACTGTGAGCAGTTATTAGAAACTCACTTTGGCCAATTGGGACGTGCTACAGTTCTGATGCAACCTGCATCTCAATTGAGTCATTTCTAGCTCAAGTATTGATTAATTTTGGCATTGGCATTATTGAAGTTCATGGTAATAGGAGTTTGTTTTGTGAAATATTGGACTTGGTGAGCTTAAAGAAGAATCAGAGGATTGTGTACACTATTGTGGACTCGTCTAAGAAGCATGGGGTATGGTTCAGGGGGCCAAACCCAGGGGAAACCTGCAATACGTTGTTGTTTGGTTTTTGGGTGCAAGGGTTATGTCATGAGCAATGGTATAACTCACTTGGCATTTCTCAAGATGCTGCTAGTGCTACAATTCTCAGAGTTCCTGAGGAGAAAATGATTTTTTGCGATGATGTAAGGGTAAAAATATTGAAGTGACTGAGTATTGTGTACTTCCATCCATCTTGAAGCCTACACTAAGATTATCAATTTCGAAGTTTACAAAATGGGGGTGAGCTAGCTGCCTTACTGAGTGTTTACCTCAATGGTAACATGGAGCTAATGATAGCTTGGTGTCAAGAAGGGGTGAAGCTGCAATTTGGATTGGTGATCCCTTTAATGATATGGGATTTCAATGGCTGGATGTTACAGTGGTGGAAGGTGATACAATAGCGCCATCTGAGCTCACCAATAAGTTCTCAGAAGTAGCTTGTGTGGCGTTCCTTTCATTTCAGCTCAATCGAGCTAGTTACACGAACCTTTCATACAAAAATATCAGTTACTGTATGGAAAGAAGTCGAGTCATTTTGGGTTGTCTAGGTGAAGTAGATCAGTTTATATTCAGGATCTCGTTACCAGGAAAATGGAGTGGCATTGCAGAATGATCCAACAGTAGTGTCATTTCCTTATCTAAGGCTGCCTATTATTGTTTTCATTGAGATTATCTTTGAGAACAAGCATTGTATAAGGGACAAGAAAGGCCAAGACGGTACCTCATGGAAATGTTACGCGATTGAGTATCAAGAGGGCACTGCATGCTCAATTTTCATAGCATTCAACAATGGGAATTCTTTGAAGTCAGTTCTAGCCTTATTCAAGGAGACCGTATGGAGAGTAGTGTTGCTGAATGGAGAAGCAAGATGGTCAAAGAACCAGAATTTTGGCTTCATCAAATGGAACTGTAAAGCGTCAAATCATCTATACCTCGGACATTCATGGTTGCACAGACATGGGGCTCATATTGGACGTAGCAATGCAAAAACTGATCATAATGCTATGTTGGTTTTTGAAGAACTTGCAACTTGTGTGGGGTTAATTTGACAGGCAGCAGGGAACATTCAACATGGTAAGAATGTGCAAGTGTGATCACACAATGCTTAATTCTTATGGAAATGATTCATGGGCTGAATATGGAGAACTTCTTGTAAGATTGGTACTTGATGTTCGGGAGAATGAAAACTACAAGCTGATTTGGGGGGAGGAAATTCAATCCAGTTCGTAGAGCAACAATAGACAGGGAAGGATCTACACTTCACTTAATTTGTTTACTGCAGAATTCCTCTTATATATCTGGCTGCTATGAGGGCATTTAACGGAGAACAATGAGTTCTACACTTGCTCAAATGAATTCCAAGGAAATTGCATTTGTTTGCAAGAGTTGCAGGATTTGTAAGATTCTATTTTGAGAAGAGAGGGTAACAAGGGCAAGGGTTGTGGTTTAAAGGCCCTATGGTACTTTTATATGTGGCCTTGTTTTCCATTAGATCCTTGAGGACAAGGATTCTATAAGGGGGATGGTTTGCCACGAAACCGGTGTCTAGTTACAATTAAGCAATAATAGTTGGGTTTTTTTAGCAAATGTAATGGTTAGGGGTTGTTTTCTAATTTCAAAAAAAATTAGTTACCTTGCACTACTACTACATACCTGGAAATGTATCAGAGAAACATATCGATGAATAAACATTTTTATGAATCTCAACCTTCCATCTCTCTGTTCCTCTCGTTCTCTGATCAATCTCTTCTTCTTCTTCTCTAATTCGCCGATAACCGTCTCCGACCAGGTCTGGAACTACTCTGTTCCTGACATTGGTCAAAAAAAGATTTGGTTAGGCCGGGAATAATTTGGTCAAGCTTTTCATTGAAGTTTTGGTTTGGGCGGTCCTTATGCCTGGCAGTTTCTAACATAGGATTTGTGATCGAACTGTAATAGAAGATATGGTATTGCTTTTCTAGCTCCATGAACTGCAAAATCTTCTGAACACGTTATGAAAGTAACAAATAATCTTCATATGCTTGCCCTTTCTTCGTTCTAATTTCTTCCCCCGCCCTTGTATATAGCATGTCTCATGAGAAGCAATTTGGCAGGAGCAAGTGGCAGATTTTTTTTAGAGTAATTGTTTTGTTATGTTTGAACTCAAAATCTCGTGGATAAGCTTCTAACGTTTGCAAGTGGCAGGGTTGGAAAATAGAGAAGAAATGAACACTTACACAAATAAGGATAGTTTTTTTTTTTGAAACTAATAAGGATAGTTTTTTTAGGAGTACATATAAGGGTAATTGAGGGTCAGTTTAAAAAAAATAGAAATTATATTTGTTTTTTTTAGGAGTACACATAAGGGTAATTGAGGGTCAGTTTAAAAAAATTGAAATTATGTTTGACACAAGGGTAAAAGACAGTGACCTCCCCTGAGTTTAGAGTAAATTCCTCTCAGCTACCCTGTGTTTTGGAAAAAGACACTCTACACCCATTTAACGGAATATTATGTGGACACTTAGCACCCTTCTGTCAACTTCTGTTAGAAAAGTGGGTGATTGGTTTTTTCAGACCATACTACCCTTGTGTATTTTTTGGACTTTTTTACCCATGTTTATCATCAAAAACTCCAGAAACATCAACCCAAGAACATCAAGAACACTAAGAACATCTCAATAAATCAGAATACTAGAAATTTTGTTTATCAATATCAAAAACATCAAGAACAAAAAAATTCAAAAAGTTCTCTACAATTACAACCACAATTCTCTATGATTACCACCACCATCATTCCTCAAATAATTTACGCATCAACAACATTATTCGAACCTATAAACAAATATCTCATTCATTCACCAAAATGAAGGACCCAGCAACAAGACCTAACCTGACTTTGCTTCTCATTTCTTTCAGACCCATCAACAAGGCATCTAATTCTACAAGATACCGAAAAGAGTAGCTTCAATTGATGAAGCCATACCAACCAGTTTACAAGTCCTAACACAACCTGAAACTTTCAATGATTCCGTAATTTCCAAAGCAACTTCTATGTGCATGACCAATTTCTTTAAAACAGAGTTGCTGAAATCCAGCTTGGAGATGCCTTGATGCAGTTGCAAATCCAAGAAACTTCATCGCAGGAGTACCTGCTACCTGCATCGAACAAAACCCACATTAATTGAGAGTCTAATTTCACAATTTGACAGAAACCCACAAAGATCCTCAGTTCAGTTTCAAATCTAGCACAAAATGACAGAGAGAGAGAGGCGTATACCTCTTGCACTGAGGATCTTCGTTGCGGAAAGCAGATCGAGACTGGGTTGTCGATGATGAACACCCATGCCAATTTGTTTATGGGTTGTATCTCGTGGCTGATAGTGGTCGTGGGTGAGAGCCAGGGGCACCGCAATAACCTTCGGAGCCACCAACCTTCGCAACAACCTGCGACGGAATCAGTAGTCGATGCGCCGCATGAGATCGATATCCTCAGACGGCGGTGGTTCCACCACCGCAACAACCTTCACAGCCACCATCGGACACCCGATTCAAACCCTAATTACCCCCAAACTCCTCGATCTCTTGGTGTGTTGGTGGTTGGGTGTTGAAGGAGGGGTGGCGTGATGAAGAGAGGAGAGGGTTGGCGTGAGGAAGTGTTTTTATGTGGTGCTCTGCTGCTACTTCTGATTCAGATCGAGAGAAGAGAAGATGAAAGAAATGAAGGGAGAAGAAGAGACGGCTGGCTTCACAGTAAGTGGGGAAGAGAGAGGTTAGGGTTAGAAAGGGGGAGAGAGAGGGGTTAGAGTAATATATAGGGGTAATTTTATAAAGTTCCATGGATAAACGGTCTTTTTCTCCGCGTGGTTAGCGAACCGTTAGTCTCCATATAGAAAAATATGTGCAAAGAGTCTTTTTCCAAAATACAGGGTAGCTGAGAGGAATTTATCCTAAACTCAGGGGTGGTCACTGTCTTTTACGCTTGACACAAAGAACCATGAAACTTGAAGCGATCCGCAACCGAACAAAAACACCCATATGAGATGGGTATTTTTATGCTGAGTCGTCACTATCAGTCTATCACGGACTATTATTTGTAATTACATTTTTGTACATCCGAAGCAGAGCATTTCTGCCACAATGTAAAAAAACAAAACTTAGAGAAATTATGTATCTGAATATCTGACTGTTACTTGGAGTCTCGGAACAGAAAGAAACTAGAGTTGTCAATTAGGCCGGTTATCTGGCTAGGGAGTACCCCGAAGTCGTAACCGTACGGTCCCAAACCGGTTCGGGACCGACTTATTAGTGGTTCGGGCTGGTTATAGGTATCCTTAACCGTCTAATTAGGACCCAACCAACGGTCCACCAACCCATATAGGTTAACCGCGCTTAACCGACCCGAACAAAAAAATAGGTGTTTATATATATATATATATATATATAGAGAGAGAGAGAGAGAGAGAGATGTGATAAAACTGTTATCTAAACAAAATTAAAACAAATAAGTGTTTAAACGGCTCGAACCTAAACCATAATCACATAGGGTAGCACCTCTTTGTCATGCAACGCCTCCGGATTGGCTAGAAAGATATTCACGTAACTTGCAGTAAAATTTTGCGGGTCATCGTAGAGAAGATATTCATGTCACATCTTCATACCATATTTGGATGGACGGTCGTCATTGAAAGATTCGATCCTCACCAGATCGCTTTCCTAGGAGAAGTACATCTATGGTTGCCTAACTTCCATGGCTCCACATCCACACTATGGTGGGTGCAAATGTAAAGATACCTACTCTACTTGGTACTATTACAAGGATGATGACTTTGCTGATATCAAATTCTGGGAATCGAATCAAAGGACATACATTCTTCCCCAGTGTTTAGCTCAGCAGCACTAGATTCTGTGGTTATTTACTAGTACTTGCATTCCATTTTGTCGATTCGATAACGACATCCGCCAGGACAAAAGGGGCTGCGGCGGCTATGCATACCGTTATTGGAATGAAACAATATTGAACGCTGTTCACTATAAATGCTCGGTAAAGTTGCTCAGTAAAGTTAAGCGACAAACGAATACAATTCCATTTGAATGACATGGGGGAGATTCACCCAGAAGAAGGGATGCACAAAAGCAATTACCGATACACGCCCTTGGGGTATCCTAGTTCTTGTACTTCAGATTTCAGAGAACCTTGTGATAAAACCAATGACGCCGTGTTCAAGGCCAAAGGAATCAAAATCTATATCGGAACTTGCTGGCTGGCCAACTACAGCGTGCATACTAACTAATGAATCACTACCAACACCACAACAAACTTCTAATGTGTTGAAACTCATTGTGTGGAACTTGACGGCTAACCTAGTTTGAAATGCATTGTAAAACCAAAATCACAACTAAGATTGAAGCCTTGGGTAATCGTCTTGTTTATTCATAAATTTTCTTTGTAATATGATAATCCACATTTTCTTTCTTAGTAATATGACATTCAACATTACAACAGCGTTTTACTTCGCCCTCTCTGTGTAATCAACACAGCTTTCTATGACTGAAGATGAAGATGATGATGCATAAATAATCAATCAATAATAATAAAGCAGAAAAGCCTCAAAAAGCACAAGACAGAAAATGTACTAGTCAGGAAAGAAGCAAACAAGATTTCCCTGCATACATGAAAAATGCCAGTAAATGCCCACATCTATGATGATGATCAATTCAGCAGCACATGGAATTCAGCAGACATAATAATTCATCACCATCATCATCATTCAATGGAAGATCCAACTACCCCATAATAACAGCAATTCTGTTCCTGTCACACAAATATAGTACAGTACCAAGTACCATACTACTACTATGATACCAGTACTGTATCTAGCAAGCCAGATCTAAATCCAATAGATCATCATCAACAACAACTACAAAACAGAAGAAGCATGAGATTCAACAACCAATTCAGCAAAAAACGGCGAGAGAGAGAGAGAGGTGAACGCTGGATGCAGAGGTTTATCGACCGATTCCAGTTCCGCAGATTTCCAGTTCCCAAGGAACGGATCGATGAACCTCTGCCTCCAGTGACCTCTTAACCTCTCTATCAAATATCAAATATCTAATCTAATCTACGCCATTCTCATCACACCAACCACCGCCAAATCATTCAATCGAAGAAACACAGAAAACAAACAAATCGCAATCACGGAACTAATTCAACGGATGAACCGATCTAATCAGATCTGGAAACAAAATCCAGCTCTGAACAGCACTCATTCAGAGCAATTCAGGCACATATATTGATAGATACAAAATTCATGCAAAGTCTATGAATCAATCAAATTAAATCTGCCTAATCTCAAACTTCCGCCGACTGATTTCTGTATAGAGAGAGATATTAGAGGAGGGGTAAGAAGATGAAGCAGAGGAAGGAAGAACCGAGAAAAAAAAAATGGGATGGAGGCAACATGGAGTGGGGGTCGTCTATGCATTATGTAGGCGGAGGAGCGAAGTAGTAGGGGGCCATTGTATCTGGGCCTTCATCTTCTGACAACTGTTTCTCATGAAATGACCTAAATGTCCCTCTCCCTCTCTCTCTCGTGGATTATCTATCTAGAAGATGAAAATAAATTTGCAAAAGGATTATCTAGAAGAAGAAAATAAATTTGCACAAAAATTCCTTCAATTTACCTGTTAATACCCAACTTCCCTCCCCCACATTCAAGTTAATTACCCGTAAATGCCCGCGTCCATGTGATTGCAAGACACGCTCTTAACTTGGATCCTCATTTGTATTTCAATAAAAAGATATCCTAATTGGGCCAGTAGGCAGGGGCGGATCCAGAATTTTCCTCCCGTGGAGGTTAAATTTTAAAAACAAAAAATGTGAGTGTAAAAACACAAATAATAAGAGTTAGTGTTTAATTTGAGTGGGAGCTAAATTGCATTTAGTAGACATAACATGTGGTAAAATTGAAATTTCATAAACTTTAGTGAGGGCTAAAGGGTTTCTGTCTGTAGGGAGTCTTCGGACTTCGATTATACTTTGACTTACGTTCATACCTGAGACTGGTATCGATTTTGTCTTAGAACAATATATTGGGGTTAGGTACACTTTTTTTTTTTTTTGAATTTTAATCACTTTTTCAAATAACATAGTCATGTTAGATGAAATCATTGGATTTCTTTTGACGAAAATCACATTTCATAAAGACAATCAAATATTACAAACAAAAAAATCACGTGCAAAAACGCACGTGAAACATTGATCCGTACAATAAAGGACAATTTATGATGTATGTCAGTTTTCTTTTAATGACTGCGGTTAATAATAAAGGGTTTTAGTGACCTCCCGTGCCTCTACTCAAAGAGTCGACAAAGCGTGGAATTTCGGCTAGCCTTCTATAGGAGGCGCGCCGTTGATAGTATAAATTGTTGTCGCGAGTGAACAAAAGTCTTTACAGACCACACACAATTGAACGGTGATCATAAGGTAGGTGAGATATCGCTATCCAGGTTAGTTACTTGATGTTGCCAGCGGAAAGTTAGGGGAGCCGAACTGTTGGAGCTATAGTACATAAGATATTGGGGTTGTTTGGATCAGAGGAAGTTAGGATGAAATAAAAAGTCAAAAATCTGAGAAAACTAGTCAAAAATCGCACTAAAATCCGGAATTCCGAAAATGGTAATGAATTCGGTTTTTTAGACCTGGAATTCCGGACATATAGGCGGAAATCCGGACATTAACTTGTCAAAGACACGGAACTCAGATTTGTAACCATTTTCAGCCGACATTTTTTCTCCTTCTTCCACGTGTCGTTCAGTAATTGGACCTCTGGGTTAACTTTTGTTATAAATCACTGAGATTCACTCAGTATCACCACTGTTCTAATTTCTGACTTTCCCATCTTGGGAAGTAAATTACAATTTTTATTAATATTTAATTATTAATTTTTCCACTCTCTAAAAAATTCAATAAATATGTTTAAAAAATTGTATTAATCTACTTTTATCTACTTTATCCAAACACCCCAGATAAAAGTAGTTTTTTAGCCAAATCGCTCACTTACTTCAGCTCATCCAAACAGCCCCATTATTGTTTTTTTATTTTTTTTAGAAAAGATATTAATATATTATCAAAATCATAAACAAGTACTCAATGAGATGCAACATTGGTCAAAAAAAATGAGATGCAACATATAAGATGATATAAGATGATATCGTGCATGCATATGACCGTGTTATACATTACTCATGCACATCACTCTTCTCATGTTTGAAAAGTTCATTGCTTCACTACTTCAAAAACATGCCAGCCAATGTTAAAAATAGATATCATTTCACTAATTTCGCCATTTTACAGCTGAAAATACTCTTGCACAACCTCTAGATTAATTTTGAAAAACAATTTAAAAAATCATTTAGTACAACTTTTGTCATGTACGTGTGACATTCATTTAGTCCAGACACAAACATTTTGCGACTAAATACATCATATTTATTCACAACAGTATTCACGGATACATTATCAATACATATCTCATCCGATCTGTTCATTATAACAAACTAAGCGACGAGAACAAACGGTGAATATGAGGGATCCTCCACCACCCCTGCTATGAATTGAAACAAGAAAATCATTTTTATGTCTGGTGGTGCTCTCACCTCTAACAACCCCCAAATCCACCACCTCACCACCACATTCTCCCCTACCTCTCCCAAAATTACCAAAATCAGAGGAAACCCTTTTTCTCTCCTCCTCTTCCTCTTACCTCCTTCACCGCCACCACCGCCGATGCCGCCACCGTCTCCATTTCGGCTCATTCATCAACAACCCCTTGTACATTAAAATCGAAAAAAAAAAAGAAACAACCCCTCAACCCCTTGTGTGTGCATGCAAATAATGTCAATAGTTTTAGAAGTAAACCAATTAGACCAACTCCGAGACATATTCTCCCGATTCGACATGGACTCCGACGGCAGCCTCACCCTCCTGGAGCTGGCCGCCCTGCTCCGGTCCCTCGGCATCAAGCCCACCGGCGACCAAATCCACGTCCTCCTCGCCAACATGGACGCCAACGGCAACGGCGCCGTAGAATTCGACGAGCTCGTCAACGCCATCACCCCCGAGATCAACGACCAGCTCCTCATCAACCAGGAGCGACTCATTGGGATCTTCCAGTCCTTCGACCGCGACGGCAACGGCTACATTACCCTCGCCGAGCTCGCCGGGTCCATGGCCAAGATGGGCCAGCCATTGACGTATAAGGAGCTGACGGAGATGGTTAAGGAGGCGGATACCGACGGCGACGGCGTCATTAGCTTCACGGAGTTCGCCTCCGTCATGGCCAAGTCCGCCGCCGATATTTTCGGGTTTCCGGTGTCCTAGCCGGTTTTGGTTTTTTGAGGTCCTTTGTTTTGGGTGACCAATGGGAACGTGCCACGTGGAGAGAGATGTATAGGGATGGACACTTTGGGATGGCTAATTGGTAAATACTTTTCTTTTGGGTATTCCATTCCATGTTGTTATGGGTTTGATGATGACTTGGTAATTGAGAATGGACAATGGAGAGTTCCTAACAAAGGATTGAATTTGTACATTATTTGGATTCTTAGTTTGCTTAATTACATTACATCTTAGAAACAAATGATTCCGTACTTTTATTAAGCTATCTTTTTTTGGTTTTTCAACTAGTTTCGGGACTTCGTCCCAATCCACTCTTGACCCAGGTCGCATACATGAGTATGGCAGGTGTGTCAAATATATGCGACGATCAAAGGAACACAAAGAAATGGTTGCAATTTGAAGTTTAGTACCTTTCCGCGCTGAATAGCATGTTAAGCCTGTTTTCCAAAAAAAACTCTTTGTATGTGGTTATTTGAGACACTTTCATAAATAAGGGGTCTCTTTGCAATTTTGAGAGGGGGGCCTATGTGATGATATCTTAAAACTAATGGTAAGATAGTAGTAAGAAAAAAAAAAAAAAAAAAAAAAAAAAAACAAACTCAGGATGACCCTATACCCGCCTTGGGTCAAAGGTAGGTCCGCGCACTCCATAGGGAAGATGAGGTTTCCATGCTCCGTCCATTACAATAAAAACAGGCACTAATGGTGAGAAAGCTGCAAAATGCTACTGAAGGTGCCCTAGGTCTTGACGGTCAAGCGCAAGGATTTTATTTGGGTCATCACTCCAGAAAATGATTAAAACAAACTTAAAAGGAGCATTAGATGCCTAAACCACAAGACAAATAGGCCTAACCATCTAAGTTATTTGATTCGATCAACCATGACCTTCACCTAATTAACTTACGCTTAAAGATGTAAGCTTCAACCTCGTTCAACTTGATTGAATTTTATTCTGGTTCTATTATAAATAGACTTAAGAACA
Source organism: Linanthus parryae (assembly GCA_023055425.1). Lineage (NCBI taxonomy): Eukaryota > Viridiplantae > Streptophyta > Magnoliopsida > Ericales > Polemoniaceae > Linanthus > Linanthus parryae. Next base: position 116,251,159 of record JALGPY010000004.1, on the reverse strand, counting down.
CATAAAACAACTACTATTCCGCATTGGCTCAGGACATTGAGTTTTAGAGTGCTCCGATAGTTTCGGAGAGAAAACCCTAGCGGCTTGAAACCCTAGCGGCGCAGAAGATCGAGACAGTGATCGGAAGGTTTGATGGCTTTCAGAAACTCAACTGAGTTTACAGCAAAGGAGAATCAGCTTGTCATCTTTGATGAGGAGGAGTGCGACAGAGCGGATCGTAAGTTCTATCACTGCTTGCTGGGCATGTTCGTATCGGATGAGAAGATTAATGCGGGGGTCATGAGAGGTATGTTTAGAAGAATCTGGTCGGAGGGAGATAAGATTTCGATTCTTGAAGTCGATTTTAATACGTTCTTGTTTTGTTTTCCGAATAAAAATTCGTTAGACCGAGTCTTTTCTGGAGGACCATGGATTTTCCAGCGTAGGGTTTTGCTGTTCCAACCCTGGAATCTAGGGGACCCCATAAAAGATGTTGCTTTCGAAAAGTTTGATGTTTGGATCCAGATCTTAGGCCTCCCTATACAGTTTGTTAGTGAGGAGGGTGCCCGAAAGATTGGAAACAGCATCGGAGAGGTGGTGGATATTGACAAGAAGATCTACAGTGAAGGGGAGGATGGCAACTATGTTAGGGCTCGAGTTCGAATACCCATCAATGACCCTCTCCTCAGAGGTATCCATGTCAAGATCCGTAATGTTGATAGTTGGATTGATTTCAGATACGAAAGGATTCCTTCTCTGTGCAGTCTATGTGGAAGAATAACCCACGATTGCAAAAGCTGTGATGAGTTTGCTGACGCAAATCGTGAGGAACTTGAGCATGGATATGGACCTTTCTTACTGTATCACGCAGTTAGGAAACCAATGGGCAGAGGAAGAGAGAAGAAGGAGGGTGATGAGCAAACGCAACAAGAACAGGAGGACACTATGCAGACAGACAAAGCCGAGGACGTAAATGAAGGAACTGCTCAAGTGGAGGACTTAACTCTCCCCCAGCCAACTGAGTCCAGTAATCAGACAATGCAACCAGGCCATGACCCAGTGGAGGAGATGGATGCTGAGAAGACGACTGACCCGATGACAACAGCTAGTTCTCCTATGGGAGCTGGAGATAATATGGAGGATTCACAAGTTCAAAACTCGGTCCAACACCGGGTTAAGTCCTTGAACAAAACAATACAGCAGCAGGTTAATGGAGAACAGTCCAAAAGAAAAGGTTCCACAACCCTTTTCAGTCCTCCAACAAACAAACCGGCGATTGAAGTGTTCAAGAACAAGAAGGGCAGACAGCTAGACTTCGGAGCCGTGGGCAGTAATCTTGGGAGTGAAAGATCAGTGGGTGAAGCAAATTCTCAAACTTCTGAACGGGCGGAGACCGGGGGCCGGTCCTCCCTAAACAAATGAGTCTCATAAGCTGGAACATACGGGGCTTGGGCAACCCCCGTAATGTTTTGGCTCTTCACAAATTTGTGAAGAGCCACGGCCCCAGTTTAGTTTTCATCATGGAGACTAAACTGTCAGTGGTAGAGATGGAGAAGGTCAAAAAACGTCTCGTTAATTATGACGGGAAGTTTGTTGATAGTAGAGGAAGAAGTGGAGGTTTGGCGTTGTTTTGGCGTGATAACGTGAAAGTTAAGATTCGTTCTAGTTCCTTTTGGTATATTGATTGTGATGTTTTTGATGAAGACACACAAGTCAATTGGCGTTTAACGGGTTTTTATGGGAATCCGGACTCAAGAGAGCGCCATCATTCTTGGGAACTCCTTAGAAGATTGGGAAACAGTTTTGATCAACCATGGTGCGTCGTGGGTGACTTCAACGCCATGACTAGGTCAACAGAAAAACTAGGTGGGAGAAGTTTCGATGAACAAGGAGCGAGTTTGTTCCGTCAAGTACTTCAAGACCTAAATCTTTTTGACCTAGGCTATAATGGCAAGGACTACACGTGGGAGAGTAATCCTAGAAGCGGGGAAATCATTTATGAGAGACTTGACAGAGCCGTCTCCAATTTGAGTTGGATGGATAAGTTCCAATCTTGCCGCGTTAATCATCTTATTGCGACAGTATCGGACCATTGTCCGGTTCAACTTCTTTGGGACAGTCATACCCCAAAGAGAAAATCAGTGCGAAGATTTCAATTTGAAGTATTCTGGCAACAATACCCCAGTTGTGGGGAATTGATTGCTAAAGAATGGACCAACATGCCAGCACAGCTGCCGTTATCTGCGAAGCTAAATAATCTAGCCAGTAAGTTGAAGGAATGGGAAAGGCTAGAAGTTGGCAATATTACGCAAAAAATTTCCCAACTCCGGAAACAGCTGGAATTGCTTGAGAAAGAGGGGGGATTCATGTCAAATCGGGATGCAATCAAAGAAGTTAAAAGCCAAATCAATACTTTAATGCTTAAAGAAGAAGAACTGTGGCTCCAACGAAGCCGTGTGCAGTGGCTACAACAAGGGGATCGTAATACAGCTTTCTTTCATAGAAAGGCTACAATCCGAAAGGTGCGTAATGCTCTTAAAGGTTTGGAAGATGAAACTGGTGTTTGGTGTTCTGGTGAGAAAGATGTTATTAACATTCTCACTAAGTACTTTACTGAAATTTTTACTTCCACAAACCCAACAAGGGCAGATATGGAACCTGTTATAAACAACCTCCCTGTTGCAGTTGACGGCCTGGACAGAGGTATGTTAGACAGTGTATACACAGGAGAAGAAGTGAGAATGGCACTCAATCAAATGGGACCGTTGAAGGCCCCGGGTTTTGATGGTTTTCCAGCCACGTTTTATCAATCATATTGGGGAACAGTAGGTCCAGACGTTGAAGCTATTTGTCTCCAAATCCTCAATGGGGAAAGGAGCATGAAGGAGTTTAACAAGACCATTATTGCGCTCATTCCGAAGACAAATCAGGTACGCAAACCATCAGATTTGCGTCCTATAAGTCTTTGCTCAGTTATCTATAAAATTGTGACTAAGACTATGGCGAATAGATTGAAACGAGTTTTGTCTAAGCTTATTTCAGTCTACCAAAGTGCTTTTGTCCCCGGTAGACTTATCACGGATAACATCCTATTAGCCTATGAATTGTTGCATACCATGAAGTATCGAAAGAAGGATAAAGCTGGTTGTTTTGCCCTAAAAATTGATATGTCCAAGGCTTATGATCGTGTTGAATGGGATTTTATTCGAGCTAGCATGGAACGTTATGGTTTTGGTATAAGGTGGATTGATCTTGTTATGGACTGCATAACTACTTCGTGCTTCAGTTTTGCTTACGAAGGAAGGAGTTGTGGAGAAGTTTTACCTCAACGTGGACTGCGGCAAGGTTGTCCGTTATCTCCTTATCTGTTCCTTTTTTGCGGCGATGCTCTTTCTCGCACACTTACGGCTGCCTGTCGTGATGGTCTCATCTCTGGGGTGTCAGCGTCCAGGTATGGTCCTACTATTACACACTTATTTTTCGCGGATGACAGTATACTTTTCTCTAAAGCTACAGAAGGGGAGATAGGAGTTATATTACAAATTTTACAAATTTATGAGGCGGCCTCAGGCCAAAAAATAAATTTGGAAAAAAGTGCGGTGGTTTTCTCCGCTAACTTGGATCAGACCCGGAAGGAAGAACTCAGCAACCAGCTCGGAGTTAATCTCGTAGAGTCTCACGACCGTTACCTGGGGCTCCCTACAACAATAGGCAAAAACAAAAGCTTAGATTTCAACTTTGTATTCGAGAAAGTCGAAAGCAAATTCAAAGCTTGGAAAATAAATTCCTTATCTTTTGCAGGTAGGGAAACCCTCATTAAAGCTGTAGCGCAAGCAGTGCCTACGTACACAATGGGATGCTTCAAACTTCCGCAATCACTCTGCAAAAAGATTGAAGGGCTTAGTCGAAGATTTTTCTGGGGTCAAGAAGAAAACAGTGGAGGTATTACCTGGGTTGCCTGGGAGAAATTGAAGAAGAACAGAAGTGAAGGTGGCTTAAATTTCAAAGATCTCCAATCTTTTAACCTAGCTATGCTAGGTAAACAATTTTGGAGGTTAATCCAACACCCAGATTCATTACTAAGTCAAGTGTTCCTCAAGAAATATTGTATGCAGAAAACAATTTGGCAAGTAGAAACAACTTCCCAATGTTCGTACACCTGGAGGAGCATCATAGCTAGCAGAGAAATCATCAAAGAAGGCAGTATTTGGAGAATAGGAGATGGTGTCACTGTAAATGCCTTCACAGACAGATGGATCCCAAAAGGATTCCCTTACAAACCAATAACAGTGAATAGTTCATCTCAACAAATTCATGTTTCAGATTTAATCAATCAAGCAGAGGGCAAGTGGAATGTACAGAAACTGGAAGAATTTTTCTGGCCAGTAGACATTGTGGACATTTTGAAGATCCCTTTGGCAGCTCATCCTTCACCAGATAAACTGATTTGGGATCAAACTGACTCAGGTCTATATAGTGTTCGTACAGGCTACCTTATTGCACAGAAGCAGATCATTTCACAAAACCAACAAGTTACTGGTGGTTCTTCACAAGAACAGAGTTGGCTAGAGAAATTTTGGACACTACAACTCCCCAGAAGACATTTGTTCCCAGTTTGGAGGGGTTGGAACGGTTCCCTTCCAACAAAAATGAATTTAATCTCGCGAAAAATTGATATTAACCCCAGATGTTCTTTGTGTGAGAAGGAGATAGAAACCGAGAACCATATTTTTCTGCACTGTTCAACAGCAAAACAGATCTGGGAAAAGCTTTTACCAAATCAAGATCGAAGTTTCAGAAATTTAAGCTTCCGAAATTGGATCGAATTCCAGTTCGCTTCAACAACAAACAAAAAACTTCTCAAATTGATTGTCATGTGTTTATCAGGTCTGTGGTCAAACAGAAATGAATGGATCTTCAAGCAAAAGAGGAACACAGCGGAGGACTTACTCAGATCTGCAATTGAAAAGTTGGAGAGTTTTGAAGCATGCAAGAACAGCCGAGAGCCACCCTCCATACCGCCGTCTCAGACCTGGCGACCACCAGAAGGTGTTGCTCTAAAATTAAACACCGATGCTGCATGGGATCGGAAAACTCATAGAGCAGGCGCCGGAGGAGTCATCAGGGACAGCACCGGAAAGTACATCGGAGGTTTTGCCAAGCCGGTGGCTTTTGGGTCAAGACCAAGGTCGGCAGAAGGACAAGCCATCCGCGACGGAATAAGGTTTGCCCTCAAGATCGGCTGCAGAAACCTGGTGGTGGAGACCGATGCACTCACGGTGATAGCAGAAATGGAGGGCGAACTCAAGGGACAAGAGGAAAGTAGCTCAGAGATCGGAGCCATCATTAAAGAAGCTGTGGAACTCTCGAGAGCTTTCAATACCTTTGACCTCAGGTACAGTGGACGGAAGACGAACGGTGTAGCCCATTTACACGCTAAAGTGGGCCTTGAAACCCAGCTTGATCAAGAATGGACCGGCAATGAGCCCCATTGGGCATCTGTTTCCTTACAAAATGATGTACAGGGCCTCACAAGCCCAATAGTTACAGCCCAGTTTTAAATAATAAAAAGTCCATTTCTCAAAAAAAAAAAAAAAAAAAAACAACTACTATTCCCACTTAAGATCACATAAAACAACTAGCATTCCCAATCTTTCACCGAGAAAAAAAAATGCAGCAAGCAAAGGAAGTAGTATTGCCACTTCTCTGCTTGGGCCTAGCTCTGCTAAAGTCTCAAAGCAAGAGCCAAAATCTCACGAGCACAAGAAGGTAAACGATAAGATTTTCTTACGATGAACAACGTACTACTAACTCAAATCAATCCTCCTATTCGAAAATGCACAAGCAAACCATTGAAAGTTTGATGATTATACTCCACGCACTGAATTACAAAACTGTCAATGGTGATTTCCAATATCTGATCTAGCAGAGCCGCCCATCAATGGCTTACTAGGCAGTATCCTAACAGTGATTACAACAACCCGATTCATTTTGCCTTGGCTCCTCTTTTTGCCCTCGCATATTAGAGAGTTGTACTAAGGTGCACATTTACAATTTTCCCGTATAATTAAAAATGGGAATTTAACAAAAAGCACATCACACTACAACGTCCATAAAACATTGAGGTCTCATCTTCGTCTCTCCCTCTTGGCATCACGTTCTCTCTCAGAGTCTCGACGAGAGGATCTGCTATCAGTGTCTTCTCGTCTATGCTTGTGGCGATGCTTTGAGTGTTTTCTACTACTACTCTTTTCCTTTGATGATTCCTTCTTTTGTTTAGACCTTGAGTGGCGTCGTTCCCTATCTTCATCAGATGAATAGGAAGCATCGCTATCTGAACCACTTCTTCTATGCCTATGTCGCTTAGATCGCTTCCTCTTCCTATCATCTTCGGAGCTGCTGCTGCTGCTACTATGTCTCTTACGGTGTGAGCGACTTTTAGAGATCTTATCCGCTTGGGCCTCTCCATTTAATTCAATTCCACCGGATATTTCCTTGAAAGATACTTCAGTCTTCATCACATTGCCACCACTAGATCTTCCATCAGCTACATTCTCTCTTCGAAATGCTTTACCTTCTGGATCTTGATTTGTGGAAGTTCCAGCGCGCGAATTGAGAGCCGGTTGAGGTTTATATTCAGCAGAGAGAGATTTGGCATTTGCTGTGTTTCCATTGGCAGTATCCTCCCTGTTAGATGACCCTTTAACTCTGGCATCCACATATGGCTGATCAGGAGGCACCTCAAGGCCAAGTTCTTTGCCGAGAGATTCCAAGAAATCGCCTGCTATTAAGCGGCTTAATGCTGTGTTGGCGACCTCGTCCTTTTTATGGGGTTCCTCCACCGGTTTGGGAGGTGAATTGTCCTCTTCATTATCAGAATCATCTGAGAATATGGCCTGCAAATACAAGAAGGGGATCAATCAGGTGAACGACCACATAAAGCAGTGCATTAACGTGGATGCTACAAAATCCTGTACAGGTTTCGATTCTATTAAAGGCAAAAGGGTAAAATCGTTTTAAGTGTGGGTTATGCGTCCATATGCAACCTTAAGTTCAACAACGGGCCAATCTGCACCCTTCAGTTAGCTTCTGAGTGGAATCTGCATCCTCGGTTTATTTTTTATGTTAAAGTTGTGTCGTGTGCACTCGATTGAGTGCCATGTAATAGATCGTACAATGATTTGTAGTAATTTAATATTTTAAATGTGTACAAGAATATGATAATGACTGACGAGTACCACCCTCTAGTTCATTGAATTCTCCACATTCACCATCTTTCTATGGTCTTTCATCCCTCTTCCCAGACCAAACAACCACCACTTACCCACCACCTAATTGGGATAACATACATGGATCAAGATTTTGCTGTTGTCTGATCCATGTTCTTTGACCTATGATAAGTTTTCACCTTGGTTTCTCCATCTTCTCCAACCCTTTACCTTACACCTCCGAATACAAGAGGTAAGAAACCATCGAAACAATTTCATGACATCCATGATTGGCTAAGTAAGAAACAGTGATTTCCAATTAAAGGGTCTGGAGTATCAGAATAGCAGTTATCTTTTCGCATCGAACCATGTCTGTCTGGTATAACTGGTATAACAATACAGAATGAGACATACAAATGCTACACTATCACTAACATTAGGCAGCAAATGGAACCCACTGTCAAAAAGATGCATGAGAAAAATCTTTTATCAAGGGAAATAACATATAAGACAGAAAGCCAAAAACCTAGCGAGCCAATAATCCTTTGTTAACCAAAAAAAAAATGGATTTGACAATTAGTAAGATCACACTGTAAGATAAGCTCAAATCTCTGTTGCATGAACTTTTATGAGAAAATAACTGTCATCTCTGTGAAGCTTTGGCACTTAGGAAATGTTAAACATAAAATATAATCTAAAAGAAGACTTCATACCTTGTAAAGGTCAACAGGCCTCTCTACATTTTCAACTTCCACGTCAACCTGAAGATCATTTTCATCCGCTTCTTTGGTTATCTCTCCCATGCCTGAACTTTGCCCATGCAACGATTTCTGATTTGATGACCTGGTTTCTTCCACCTTAGAAGGTGTTACTGAATCCGGCATAAATATGAGAGAATCCATTTTGCTCCTCGCTCGTGGTGGCGGTGGTGGCTTCAAATAGTAAAATATGCAATTCAGGTATATATCAAATGAACGTAGAAAAAGAAATATGCATCTTCATATAGCATATTATATTCTTTTGTAGTATCTCCAATCTAACCGAGAAAAATATTCATTACCACCGGGATACGAATGACATGGTACAACGAGACAATGTGACTGGCTGATCACATCTAATCACGCTGATAATTATTAACCATACGTCCATACCGTGTTTATCATGTCAATGTATGGAAATAATCTCAAGATCTCGTTGTACCACACCACCTATATCCCAGTGGTAATGAATATTTTCTCCCATACCACAAAGGGAAAATTTTAAGCATATTGAACATGATCAACAAAAAACTGAATATAACGGAAGGCAACCAAACGCATTTAAGAGTACCTTCCCCATGTACGGATCCATTATGTCAAAGCGCTTGCACAAGAGAGATGAAGGATACCACTGAAACTCTTCGCGTTTCGGATACATTTTCTTCAATAATTCTTCAGCTTCATTAGCTTGCTGTTTCACCACATTAATGTTAACTTACTTTAAACTTAAGCAACGGATTTCTAATCAACAATAAGTTATGGCACCTACCTCTTTCGTACTGGGCGTAAATTGTAAACCTGCACCGACAGAGATCTCCAACAGATGTTTATTAGGAACTGCGCTTTCATTCTTCCAGCTTCCTTTCGCTATTGCCAAAGCTGCAGTCTCAAACTCCAATCTCTCACGAGCTCGAGCAGCTTCTGACATGTTGCTTGATCCACCAGAATCTTTTGTCCGGAGTCCTCCATGGTACTTCTCCTTGAGGAACTGATCAAACCTTTCTTGCTTTGCAGGATCATCTTGGTAAGGTTTGGAAACATCAGGGCCACTCTGAGTATTTAGTACGTAACAATATCACTTTATTATCCAAGTAAAAGAAAGCTGATATTTTCTAGATCCAAGACATAATATCCAATCTAATATTTGGCACATGATCGAAGTCACTCACAAATGATTCGGATTTGGTAAATGTATCAGAAAGATTGAACTGGAGATGAATATCCGCAGGGGGTACAGCTGAGCTTGTATCTTTGAAGCTTCTCTCTAGGGGTTTTTCTCCTAAAATATTGCCACGATTTTCTGCTGTCAATTTCTGCTTATCCGCGACTACACTTATATCATCCATGTGAACCCCTTTCTTATTATTACGCTTCTGTCGCTCCTCCCAAAGCCTCCTGATATAGTAAGCATGGCCATCTCCTCCATTAAGGAAAGAAAATAATGGATTTGACTGATGCTTTTCTCTCAGGAGATCCTCAAGCAATTTACTAGACTGGGCTACCAATGTTGCAACTCCATCAATTGAGATCTTCAGGTTATTATCTACTGGAGGAGGAACATCAGAGGGAGGGGGGGCCGAAATTTTCCTGCTCATGTCTAGAGGAGCAGGAAATATGTGATGGGGTTGAAACTCCTTCGGGATAACTGGAGGGTCAAATCTGAACATTTATTAGCATGATACAAGACATTAGGTCAAAAGTAAAATAAACTGATTGCTCATATAAAAAATACATCATGCTGTCTAAAAGACATGAGCCAGTATGTATAATCTATAGAGAAAAGACCAAAGATTTGAGATATCAAACCACATGCAGTCAAAGAGAATAGAGTTGATCATACACGGTCTTGCATAATAGAGATGTATCTACCCCCACTAACTCATAGTATTAAAAATGGAGGTAAAAGAATAAAAGCCCATACAGAAAAATTCGGTTCTAGGAGACCTAACTTTATCTTTATATGCTTACATGCTTATGATAGAGTTTTTAGGTTCTTTTTATGTCAATAAGTATGTGTGTCCTTATTTTTCTTGATTCAGGGTGTGACTAAACCACTCCGACCTTTTTTTTATTAATATTACGGTCGAGAACTTCTAAATTTATCCTACTGCTACTTGGGGGTCTTGAACCCGAGACCTGAGGCAGGGGCTATTAGTGCTCTTACCACATGAGCTAGCAACTCAATATTTATGCGACAGCCCCAGCTCTCTCCAGATCCTATTATCTCTCCTCTCTCCAGTTCCTTAACAACACAAGCCAACACATATTTACTGCCCCTTTAGCAGATTTCTACTAATCCTCCTTCTCCTTCGGCTTCTTCTCATTACAGCCTTTCCCTACACTCAATTCCCCAAAGCTTCCACAGCCACGAGTCCATCTTCCTCAATGAGCTAGAAGTAGTGATCATGTGAACAAACCACACACATGCACAAAAACACAAAAACACACCAAAATATAAATAGAGAGAGAGAGACCTCATGTACATGTAGCCCTTGTGTCTATCCGTCCTCTGAATGGCCAAACCACCAGTTACTCAAACATATGTGTCCATCACCTTGCAGGCATTTGAATTCTCTTTTAATCGTGCCTCCCATCTCTACAACCAAAACTTGACACAAAAGCACTCCATTGTGCCAATGAAAAAGCCAAAGCATACCTTATTGACCCCCCTTCTCTCATCCCTCTACCATAAAATCAGAATTTAAAGACAGGGCTACTCAGCCAGCACAATACTTGAAATTGAAAAACCAGATAACACCTCACCTGACACTCACAATCCTCAGCTGTGTGTGCCTGAAATATCCAACTTACTAGGCTTTGATGTCAACCACATTTCTCTCTAACACCATGTAGACTTCCCGTGCACCACAATAAGTGAAACGACTTTTGCGTAACTCTTCACCAATGAATAAGCTGAACAAATATATCTCTTCAGTTAAAGTAATCCAAACCTATGTCGGACCTAAATAAGCCATGCAACCTGACAACCTGTAGTCGTCTGAAAAGGAGAATTCCCCATACTGCTTTGCACTTGTTTCCCCCAGAAAAAATGGAATCACTCTGTGATGTTGTGGATTAAATTTTCTGTGCCTACCTTCTAAAACAAGTAAGTGCATCTGTGTCTAAAGGCACTAAAATACTGAACCGTTCTTTCTTGAACAAGTACTGGTTTTTCATATAGTTTTGAGGAAATGTTAAGAACAGATATAAAGGAAATTTGCAAAAATTTAGATGACATGTGAAACGAATGAGTCTAATGGTGCAAAGTAAAGATGAGAAATAATAAACAGATGAAGAGATTTTCTCGGCATACCATCTTAAAGCAACAGCCTATATGAACCAAATGAACACAGCCGACTTCTAGCATCGAGTATGGAGTCCACTTTAAATCTCTCCTTTAAGTGGAAGGGTAGATTGAGATTATAATTTGTTTGCCAAATCTTAGACTTCTACACTAAAAATTATTCTTAATTCATCTGTAAAAATTATTCAAGAACTTAATGCCTATAGAAGTATAGAACCCAATTAGCAACAACAGACGAAGGAATATCCATTCTTAGAATACCCGGCTGTTCTGAACTACCAATAACTTTTCCTGAACTTCCAAACAAAATGGGGCACTTCGTATAAATTGCAACTCCTTCCCTTGCAAACTTAAATGCACTTCATGACATCCTTACAAACCATCACAGCTCCAAAAGATAAAGCATGGCATGTTCTCATCCCCAACAATGCTGAAAAGAAACTTCCTTCCCGCTCTTCTTCGAGCTTCGACAAGATCATCCCAAGCTGTTCTGTTTACACCATCCACATAAGCATTATCCTGTGAATAACCTATAGCACTTCTTATGCTGTGAAATCCTGAAACCTTATGCTAATCAAGTTAGGCTTCCAATTCCAATTTTTTCCTTCTGATAAGGGTTACATTTCACTGTCAACACAATTTTGTCAATTTGTGCCCTTAAGAGTCAATAGTTTCCTAGACAAAGATCAGCTATCTTTTAATTTGCATTCCTTTTGGTCCAATGTTTTTCTTGTTCTTTCGGCTATTATACATTTGGTGATGAGCCAAAATGTGGCCACTTTTAAGAATTCTCTAGCACGAGTCTTCTTATTGCTCACAACCTAGTCTAGATATATGTTTTGCTTGGCTACTTCAAAGTACGAGAAAGGTTTAGGTGGACCTTTAAATTGAGCAGCCTCCTTCAACTACTAATAAACATTAATATCAAAGTGGTTGAGATTTTGCGAAGGGCAAGCTAGCTCAGTGGTAGGGCAGCACAGTTGCCACGCATTTGGTCCAGGTTTGATCACCCCCCCCCCCCCAGCCCCTTTAATTTCAGTAATATAAAATACTTCCGTAGTGGTTGAGATTTGGAATCAGTAACGGCTCTTAACTAGAAAGATCAGATGCTTATACAAACAAAAATACAAAGAGGGAATAATTGGTATAAACATATATACTAATAAAGATTTGTATCATATAAATAAGTAAGGTCAAGCAACTCTTCCTTATTCGCCATCATGACCTTGAGACAATTCAGCAATAATTCCATCATGGTTCATATTATGTGGGTTCTTATCTGCCTTCAGTATATGGATTGACGTGATACAGTGTTAGTGGTCCGCTATGAGATGGAACTCCGTTCACAAGAGCAGCGAAGAGAATTAATAGTGTCTATATATTCACCTTTTGATTGTGTGGAATGCAGGCATCCTACCTATATTTTGAGACCACACTTTTCCACTCAATAGGCGTAAATCGTAAGAGTCTGGTTATTAATTTTTCTACAAATTTGAAACAAAGGATTTAACAACATGCCTTCATTATCATTGGGGTCCTTGAAGATACATCAGAAAGGGAGTAAGGACACTTTCTACAGATAATCAACTTAATGAAATGCAAAATTTATAACAAAAAATGGCTCCCCGTGTCCTCTTTTACTCTTTCTTTTCCTTGCTGATCTTCCTTTCTTAGGACAAAAGGAAGACAGCACGTGTAACATTTATTTACACAGAAAATCAATAAAGCTGTATGCTCTCGTTAAATCTTTGGTGAAAACATAACTCGATAGAAATGGTAGTCAGTAATGTTTGTATGAATTGATTGCCCTCAAATCTCCTGTAAAGCTCATAGCTTACAATTAGAGTAAAAGAAAAAACAATCATACAAAAAATACTACCTTTCTAACTGGTAGTCAGAGTTTGATGCCACCTTAAAACCAGGAATAACATCATCCTTTTTAGCACTACTCCGTTTCTTATCTTCAATGGTTAGCTTCGTAGGCTCCTCAATGTCTTGGACATAAGTTTCTTCAAAGTCATAACCTGAATAAGATGTTCTAATGAGGCGGATGACTATAATATTATAGCAAATAGAACTAGAAAAATGACACGGGCCGTCTTCATCCAAACCAAAGATCAAAAATCACTCCGGTAACGGTGTTGGGTGAGCAGACAAATGAAAGTGGCTTGAAAATGATTGGTATAACAGGGGAAGAAAATGCACAGACATTGACATATCTGCAATTTCAAATCACAAGTTAAAAACATGTAACTAACAGAAGAACTGTCGCATCCTCATAATATAACCACTCCACGATAGTCATACGTACAAGACTGCTAATACAAAAGAGCCTTGCTTTATTTCCATCAACATATCCCATTGAAAAAGTTCCACTTCAAAGCATTTTCGCATGTTGCAAAGATCTTTTGTAATTTTTTGCCAAAGGATACATTTACTAAAGGGCTACGTTTTCTCTTGATTGCAATCAATTACATTAGTAGCAAATAGTTGGTGTTTCATGGTAAATCAAATCCTTAAATCTACATTATGTTCGATTAACGGCCAATTTTTTAGCACAAAGCTTGACTGAGATTATACCATACTTACCAGATGCATAGACATCCTCATCTTCAATATCAAGTTCTTCAAGTGCTCCAATGCCAAAACCTGGAGCAGCCCTTCCTACTGATGGAGTCAAGTATATGAAAACAGCGAATGACTCTTAGACATATAGGATTTACATGCTTTTAGCTGAATGTAATGACAACTATATAAGAAAAGACGATGGAAGAACCTTAAATTAGGTCGATATATTTTATCAAGAACACAACACAATAACAAAGAGATCATAGAAGTCTCATAAGTAGATAAAACTAATTCAGTTGCATGAAATATCTTACATCTGAAAGCAAGAAGACTGTCTTTCATCGACAAAGGTTTCTTTCGTCCAAGCTCCTTGTTTTCATGCAAGCGTGATCTCTTATTCTCTACAAACAAAACATGACAATCAATATATGGCAGAATTACCAGCTAACATAATAGGTAGTAGTTAGTTTACTTCCTGGAAACACGTACCTCTAAATTCTGGAGCACGTTTGAATGGATCAAAGCCTAAGCCATGCAAGTCCTGCTTTGGATTTTGTACATAAACCTGAACCAACAGTGATAAAATATGGACATTCGTCAGGTACATGCAAGAATCAGATACTCAGCCAACTATTCTAATGGTTTGCAGTTGCACTGAAATTAATAACTGAGCCAAGACTTGGATAATGCATGGAACAGACAAACTTCTGTTTTTGATGTTTTGATGAACTAGAAATTTCATTCATAGTGCGGTTTCAAGGTTATCCCTTTCAGTCGAGATTCATAGAAAAGATTTGTAATCTATAGGTGAATTGAACCTAAGATTCCTGACAGCTGTGATGTAACAGCATTACATTAAGTTAATGGATAGCATGTTGAGAACCACAGCTGGCAATCGAGAAGCCACCGAAGTCCTAGAAGAGAATATGAAAGTAAGCCTTCGAGCACACTTAGTGCATGAAAGAGTTATCGAAATTTGCCTACACCGGCAACGAGAACGTTCAGAACTTACACTCACTCTTTCTGAGAGATCCCGATGTTCAAATTTAAAGATAGGTTTGTGAGTAGTACACAGATGTAAGAAGGATGGTCCCCATGTGGAAAGTACAAGAATCAACTAGTAGAAAGGCTAATACGTAAAAGCATGAAAAACATATTGAGGTTCCATTGCCTTTCGGAAAAGATCTTCAATCCTTAAGTGTACTGACATATAGGGAATTCGTTGTGTTCTTCCATTCTTCCCCCAGCATATTATGGCAGCTAGGATGGAAGGCGTAAAAGCACGAATAAAGCTCCCCTTCCATGATATGTAATCCTTCCACTCCAACACAACAAGAGCATAGCAGAAACTAAGCAAATAACCTATCTCAGCTCTCAATCCCACCAGCAACTTCCAGCTTCCCTCCTAAAGTACTGTCTAAGTCTTATTATTATCCCCGGGCAACAGAATACTCACAGGACTTTCAACTTTCAAAGATGTAGAAAACAGTTAAGACACAACAATGATTTGTCCCTACTCATCCTAAAACATGCCTTCTTGAGGTATCTCAAACATCAAATATCCCAACTGACCAGCCCAACAACAGAGAATAACACTAGTGATTAAGAGATTAAACTAGTCAGCAGAACTTCAAGGTTTTTTCACCTCAAGAGTAACGAAACAGATTCTCGTATCTTTTAAAGAGCAATATTCCCAAAACAGTGGTGACAAAAACAAGTACTCCATAGTGGGTATTACAGAGTTTTACTACTTGACAGACAAGATAGGGTACTAGATATCAGTCATAAACTAGCTAAACTGACAATGATGAATCCATGAACCACACATATCAGCTTGAGCACTAAAGATCCTTATATCAAAATAACCCATAATACTTTATGGCCCACTCAAAGCTAAATTTATTTTCTTCAAGAACAAAAGCAACTGGGTAACTTAACATTCAGGGAGTGTTAGCATTGAAGTTATACAAAATATATAAGATTGTGAGAATATACTTTTGTTTATGAGTGTCCTGAAGAGAAGAATCTCAATCATATAAAATTTCTCTAGCCAGCTAAGGATTCTCAGTAGTACCGGTCGTGAGGCAGAAAAAGTAAGAAGGCAAATACCTCCTTTCTCGGGTTCATAAATTGTCTAATAAATGTCTAGAAATAGACTAGCTGCAAATAGGAGTCCTATGATGACAATATCATGAGCTCGTTATGCATTCCTATCACAATTCTCCAGACACATCTTTTGGCACTAGAATTGCAAGTGAAAGTTTGCAAACGGTTTAACTTATCCAGCCTTTTTACAAGAAACAGATGTCTGACTATTATTAACAAGGGAATGGAAAGACAAAAGATGAAGAGAAGAGAATTATTCTAAAGAAAAAATAAACTTTAATTATTCACTTTCATTTACCGGTGTACTCCGTGGAAGCTCATGATCTTTATCCATGGGCAGTTCCAAATCATTTTTGAGGTCACCCAGAACGGGGTCAGAACCACTAATTTGCGCAGCTGTTTCTCCAAAAGAAAATGCCAGTAAAGCTTTTCTAGATTCTCTGCGAGCATCTGCATAAAAAAAATGATGAAAATAATTCAAAAATGAGATATGATCCAACCAAGAGAGCTTTAATTTGTCATAAGATAGAAGTTTGTCACAGTAGGTTACACCTGAATGTACAAGCAAGTATTACTAGTTGAGATGTTACAGGATCAATTTCCACAGCAGTTATCAGGATTTACAGAGAGAGGAGAGGAGGTAGAAACTGAGAATTCTTTCCAAAAACAAAAGATTGTGGATAGTCATTTAGAGAGTAGTCCATTGTCTTACACTTACTATTCAAAATCACTTCACCCCTCCACCTCCCTCTTTGTGGATGGTCATTTACTAAGCAGTCCACTATCTTAGAGAAGCCAGAACTGTATGGCAATATTTTCATTATCCTTACTGGAGAAAAGTCTACTCTGCCAGAATGACAATGCTCCATGAGATGAGGAAAAAGGCAAGTAAAAAATTGATCTTTCCTCTGTAAGGTCAGGATTGTGAAAAAATAGACTTCTCAAGGTAGTTCAGAATTTGTTTGGACCATGCAATAGATTCACTTCAAAATGTCCCGAACCATACTCAACTCCTCCTAAGCCTGCAGATTGTTAACGAACACAGGTGACCAAAAGAACCTTTCTTAGAACCATCAGAGTGAAGGTCTAGAAGTCTATAACCACAATGACAGAATTGCTAATACTCCAGCTTTGCTGCGACATGTCTCAAATGATGCAAGACCTATATTTGATTTTGGAGAATTAATTCAGTTCTTTAAAAGGTCTCTAAAATTTTAATTATGTTATCCTAAATCGGAATGGTGTTTCTATATAATAAGGATTATCCAGAGATTTTCCTAGCATCTTTCGAGCATTGGGCGGTAGGGGTTTGTAGCAATCCAGCTGTACTAACATTTATCCACGAGGAACTCACAGGTATGACGTACCACTACTCCATGTACATTGTATAAGCATGCTTATATACTCGCATGTCTGTGTGGGGGCTGTGAGTCAGGGCCCTCTCGCATATGGTTCTTACATACTCGGGAGTTAAGGGTCTAAGTGGTCTGGAGGCTAGAGTACGGATCGCCGCGTGCGAGCTATGCACATACTCGCATGCGACCCCTGTAGGTTATTCAAGAGACTTGCGATATACCCGCCTATATATGCGGTCGACGGTTCCTTATGCGAGGCAGTTACTGTATCTATCTAGAGTAACAAACTTGGCTTACTGTCACCCCTTACTTGCTTAAATCATTCCCACCCTATCTGAGTCTCTGTGTATATTTGTAGTTCTAATCTATTGCAGGTACGCGCAAGGATCGAACCTACTCTTCCTTGTTAAGGGGGTTGCTCATCTGGTTTTCTATTTCTCAGTCAATCTATGTCATAGGTAAACATGTAGAAACTCAAGATGTTTCTCTATTTAAAATTTAAGTTTATACCATTGCTGAGATCTTTGATCTACACCGAATGTATATGATGCAAAAAATGAAGATCCCACTAGATATTCTGCTAACGTAAATTAGGGTCCACCCGAGGGTTTTAGTTTTGTTCTTAGTATTTTGAGCTTTACTATGACATGCTTCTCTATTCAGATTCTGCACTATCTCATGTGCTTAAACCTGTCACCCACCTCAAAACCTCAACACAACAACTTAAGCACATATGCACATAGGGTTGAGCAAAATTCGCCCAAACGGGCCGCCCCAAACCGATCTGCACCAAACCCATCCGAATTTAGCAGCCGTTCATGCTACTTGATTGACTACGATTATAGAATTACAAACGCGAACTAACTTTGATTGATCATGATTTCGGACTTAGCGAAACCATTTAAAACCGAACCGGTCCGAATCAAATTTCACATGGAAAACTACAAATTTTAGCTATGGGAGCTTCTTTCGGATTCCAGGCAATGTCCTTTCCTCCATCATCCACAAATCAAATTTTATAAGCCCGTACAATTGTTTTAGTTGATTTTCCTCAAATTATTCATCGTTCTTGGCAAACTATGTTAGGTTTTCTAATAAAAAATTTATGCTTGCGTATCTTTAATTTTTTTTTTAAAAACCATACTTAAACCAAATAGTTTTCTAAAGCTTAACAACCCGTTCAACCAGGTCCGAATCGGGCCGACCGGCCGAGTCGATAATTAAGGTTTGGATTGGGTATCAAAAACAATTGGGTGAGTAGGGTTGAATATTCTCCAACCCGTACCTATTGTATCAGAGAAGAAATTTCGGCAAAACCGGTCCGCGCTCACCCCTAGTGCACACATAGGGACAAGTTGCCCCACCAAACAGATACCAAACTTGAAGAAGAAACAGGGGTCATTTACATATTACCCACCTCCAGCATACAGTAATGATCCATGTTTATTTTTTTGGAAAATACCAACCTCAAGGTGCTGATTGCAAGCTAACAAAAATAATAATAAATAAAAGAAAAATAAACTAAATAACAAGGAACAGAAGATGAAGAAAACGCAGAAGGAGCGAAAGATATAAACACAAAGGAGGGAGGAGAGCGAGGAGCAAACGGCCATCAGACAACCGAGGAGGAGCAAACAGCTATCAGACAACCGGGGAGTGAACGGCAATCAGACAATCCAATCCCTGCCTCTCGTCTAGATGATCCAGAAAATGTCTTGGAAACCGCGCCGCAGCCGCCGTCTTCTTCTTCTCTCGTCCTGCGATGCGGTAAGTTCTCTCTCTATCTCTTCTTCACTGGGATTGGCCTCTCTCTCTCAATCTGAAAATTGATTTGGGGTTTCAATTTAGGATTTTGCTTGGGGTCCAATTTGGGACTCAATTCTGGTTATCTTTTGGTCAGATTGAATTATCAAGTGTGATGCTGGCAGTGCTGGAGCTGGTGGCTGTGTGGAGGTTGCGGTGATGGTGGTAGTGGTGGTAGGGATTTTTGGGCTTTTTGCTGATGTTTTTTATAGTTCATACTCATCTTTGTAGTGTTGTTCATGGGATTTCTGGGACATGGGTCAATGGATCTGGGCTTGTTGGCAGTACTGGTGATGCTGTGGTGGTGATGGTGGTGGTAGTGGCGGTTGTGGTGGTGGTGTTCATAGTTTTCACGTTTTTGTGAGCGATCTTTCTACCCCTAATCAAACAGCCGTTAGTTAGCTCTTTTAACGCAAACTTTACCCGAATTGCCGATCTCTAGCAATCAGCACCTGGAGGTAGGTATTTTGCAAAAAGCAAACTGGAGGGGTACATGGATCATTATTCTATACAGGAGGTGGGTCATATGCAATTGATCTAAGAAACATTACAGATCACGTAGCGAGACCAAGAAACCAAAATGCATAAAGATAGAGAATGAACCAAATCGAGACAAGTCCCCCAAACTGCTACAGAAACTATGAAAACTAACAGATGCTTTCTAAACTAACATAAAACCATTATACCTTTAATTCGCTTCCACCAATTTAGCATCCACCCTGTTCACAATCACATACCACCCAAATTCGCCAACCGCACAAAAAACCATGTTGCGTGAAGTCTGCATCTTCAAACCCGAAACTTGGCTGCCAACATATTATACAACCTAACACCTAAAAAGCCCCGAATATTTAGCTTGAACACTCCATACTTCTAAGGATTATAATCTGTAGTTCCCCATTTCCGCTATTAAAACTTTGCTCCTGCACCTCATGAAAATACAGAAAGGTCGCTGCACTACCCCTTATATAATCTCAGGCGGTCAATCCCCATCGGAAAACGCCCATATCTAAATACAAGCACCATTGCTATGCCACACTTTGTCTTTTAGATTGTTGGATCAAAAAACATATCAGCCGGATCATATTTGTCTTCTTCATTCATATACCTTCAACTTCGTAGGGCCCATATTCCACTTATTCTTCTAACTTAATCACACATCACTACCCCTTACTTCCCCTTATTCTCAC
This sequence comes from Linanthus parryae, assembly GCA_023055425.1. Lineage (NCBI taxonomy): Eukaryota > Viridiplantae > Streptophyta > Magnoliopsida > Ericales > Polemoniaceae > Linanthus > Linanthus parryae. Next base: position 116,230,888 of record JALGPY010000004.1, on the reverse strand, counting down.
TTCAGTCATCTATCACTAAGCTATGCTCATTCAAAGTTGAATAGTGCCTTTAAGGCACGGGTAATGCCCTAGTATATACATATGTGTCATCTGCAGTCGACGTCATATCTACAAACTCCAATGCAAGTTACTAAATACCTCAGGGAAAACATGCCACAAATCTGAATCCTCAATTTATCTCCCATTTAAAATAAATTGACAGTTTTACGTTAACAAACTGACCACCGAGGTGAGAAGTATCAAGACGGAAATCAACATAGAGCAGATCAAGATGCAATAAACAGTCACGAACAAGTAAGTTTCACTAAGGCTCAGTTGGCAGTTATACCTACCATATAATGAATTGGTCCGAGAATCCTTTATTGCACGACCATGTCGCCATCCCATCTTCAGCAGCAACTTTACACCTGATCAACAATACAAATAGGAGGAAAAAGCATTGAGAATTTTAGTAGTCTGCCAAACAGCAAGTTCAAATAGATAATAAACTGCACGTACCGATCGAATCAGATGATGGAACAACTAATTCATCTGGTGCAGGTCCAGGTATAATCGATGGCCTGCGTGACATGATACAGATAAGACAATTGCTTTACTTCTTCATCTGATGATAGTCGAAGTGAACCCAAAATCGGAAAGCAAAACTATTTTCAAAATGCCAGTTAACAAATAATTACATGATAGTGATAAAGATGGGAGTTAAGTGAAGCAACTCAAAGAATAAGAAGCTGCCTTTGCCTTGGCAAAAAGTAAAACTAAGAAGTCAACATTGCAAACCTAACTGCTTAAAGCAAACAATTAAGAGATGGAGAAGTATTAAGATTCTTGTCACGATGATCAATGAGGTGTCTCAAAGAGAAAGACAAGGATGTAAATGCTCATGCACGCACGCACACACAAACACAAAATTCCCACGGAAAATTTAGGGAACAAGAATAAGACAAGCTCCAACTTAAAAAACAACAATATACCACCTCCCGCTGGATCAACCACTTACAAAAGCCTATTATCAGTTAATGTTAGAATTACTAGTAATTATAACTAGGCATTCATAATCTAACAGTGACGATATATACATTAAGCAATTCATTATACCTCTGTTGTTGTTCCTTATCGGCCTGCTTCCGAGCAACTTCAGCAGCCGTAAAGCCAAATGTATCAAACTTCATCGATGTCCCCAGCGACCGGCCTTCCAACTCCTCTTTCTCATCAGTGTCCAAGAAGGCCAATATATCCTGTTGTTTAACTTCAGCTCTGTTCTTCCTGGACGAAGTAAAAGTCTGTGGAGTCCATCCCTCTTTGGAACCCACAGTGTTGTAGTAGCCTGCTGAAAAACCTCCAGTGAATGCTCCATGGAACCTTCTTCTACCCTCCTCATCTGTAACCTAAGAAGAAACAGTTTGAAATTGATAGATTTTCCAATCAATGAACTACACGGAGACCTAGGGTTTGAAAATTCGCTATAGGTAGCTAAATCTGGAGAATTACCTCTTGCTTCCAGGGGACAACTGAGCGGAGATTGCCGGAAGCCTCCGCGACTGCCTTCTTCTTACGGCTAGCCATCTCTTCTTCTCGCTCGATCGGCGTCCCGTAGAAGACGAAATCTTCCTCATCATCATTGGCCATGTCGCTTCCACTGGTTTGATTGTTGCGATTTGAAACCCTAATTGAAAGGCGAGAAGATGAACAATGATTTGAAGAAAGTGCGTAATCGAGAGAGAGGAGACCCCTTTGCTAGTTCTGGGCTAACGGGGGATGTTTGGCGGACCGAACCCGGATGTTGTAGCCCGGTATAGCTTAGGTCAAATTGGGGAAATTGCACCGGTGGTACCCAACTTTTGGCTTTTGTTATAGTTTGACATCTACTCTTTCAATTTTGGGAAATGAAGTACTTAAATTTTAATTTTGTTCTCATTGCTATCCCCTGATCGTCTGCTTGTATGATTTATTTGCATTCTAGATAATCTTTACGTTGCCGGTGAAAAAAAAGAAAAAATTAATTTTATTGCAAGGGGAGTACCCATTCCAACATGATTGACCCTGGTGTCCCCTATGCTTTTTCACATTCTAGTCATAATTATATGATTCCATTGCTATCGTTTAACAATTATACCAATTTTCTTTTTAGAATATAATATTTTCATAACAAGCAAACTGAAATTATTATAAATAAAAATTGATCTAAGCAGATAATATTTTAAGAAAAATAATTACCATCACGTGGTGACTGGCCAATTGGAAGTGAATGAAAGATCTCGAAGGAAAAAAAAAAAAAAAAGAAAACGTAAATTGGATTTTTTTAAATCAGAACAACAAAATTACGAATCTAAACAGAACAAAGGGGGCGATGGACGCAGAGGAAACTCTCGGTCTAGAAACCAAGGCGCAATAGAGTTCAACACGAGAGTTCTCTTCAATTTGGTTTTGGAATTAATTTGTAGTGGTTGGGTTTGTGGTGATATGGTTGTGGCGCTATTTGTGAAACCAATGATGTCTGAATTTGTGGTGGAGCTCGATGATTTGGGCGTCGATGCAGATAGGCGATCTCAGGTGACTTCTCTATCTTTTCTTCTCTGCACTGGAATGTAGCGAATACTCATGAGCGTTCTGTTTCATTAGCCATCACCAATATGTATCTCTCTGATACCTCTCCAAGAAAAATTCAAAGATTGGGGAACTAGGTTTGGACATCAAGCTGGTGGAGGACGAGAAGTGTGATTCTTGATCGATGGAAAATTTCAACCGAAAAGATTAAGATTGTGCTCAGAATTCAATTTAGGGTTTTTGCTAATCAATGGTTCGATTTGGGGGTTTTGTTTCCATAGTTTGTTCAATTGTGTTAGGATAAAAAATAGCAGTAGAAAAAATTAAAACAAGTCGAACAGATGTAACACCACCGATTTACAACAAGCTTAACAAAAGATGTTTCCAACAAAAATTAGCATTCCGGCTAGTTATTAAGCGCAACTGTTTGCACGAGAGAATAAGATCATGATCCATGTGCGATACCCCAAGAAAACTGGTCATATACCTTGGTGGTTTATGAATAAGAACACATACATCGAAGTGAGAGTATCAGTGTTTGGTGTTTACAAGGAACTATTTCACACGTACAAGTATGGAAAACAGAGTATGATTATAAGAGTTTGTTTTTCAACAGCGTCTCCAAAATGTTATTTTTATTCTGAAAGTTATTACAATTAGTTGATTCATTACCAAGTAGTCTTAATATTCAAGTCGTAGAATGTTTCATAACACATACGATAGCTTGAAATCAAACGTTGTATTCCTCAAGTGCACAGTGTACGGTGTAGTTTTAAGAAGGAGGCACGGGGAGAGTGAAGCCCTTGGGTTCACAATATTATAACACTCGTAACCTTCATATGTGATAATATACAGATATATGCAACAATCGCAAATGTTAAAGAAGATTTTTTTTAGCTAAGCAAAGAGAACTTCAATTATCAAGAAGCGATGATTACAACTGTTAAAAACGAAAGGAAAACCAAACAAACCGAGCACAAACCTACCGTGCTCCCACTCACTAACCGTACTTGCACAACCAACACAACCAAAACAAAGTCTAGAATATTACAATAGATTCTTAGAGAAAGTAGACAACTAGAATCAAAAGGACAAAGTCAATGCCATGGAGTTAAATCAAACCTGATTTTCCTCTCCTTGATCCTGACTTCTCCTTGAGAAAGTTGAGCAGAGCTTCCTCATTTGGATCCACCACCTTACCATCCACTAAGATGAAACCTTGCGATTTTGCCTTGTACATTGTTGTCAACTCTTCCATCCTTTTTCTTCTCCTCTTCAACTTTTATCTTCATTTGCTCCTCATTTTTTATCTTGTCTTCCAGGAAACGTCCCAGAGCAGCTGCAAAACCCTTCTTCTTTTCTCCTCCACCCTCTGCCACATAGGAGATTTCTCTTTGTCCACACTTGAAGCTCGAGGCTTTCTCTGCTTTGAAGAGCCAGAACCAGATGACTCGGCTTTATTGACAAGGTTTCTTATCGTGTTGAGCTTCCGTCTAAGATCAAAAACCACAACATGTTAAACTTGAAACATTATCATTGAGATGAGGATAATGCACAACAGTCCCTACAACAACAAACACCTTCTCTTGTCAGCATCAGCCTTGGAAAGGAGGTTGAGGTGTCATTGGGAGCTCGACCTACGAAGGAAGGGAGAACACAAGTACAAGAAGTACTTGGTTTGTTGAATGGAAGAATCTATCCATCTTCAAGGCAACATGAGAAGCGATATACATTTTTTCCAACTTAAAGACTTATCATCCACTTCCACGATGTAAAGAGCACGCCCCCATATTGAGTGGTGGAACATATCACGAGCTTGCCTGTTTCTTATCCACGTGGACCAATCATTGCCAATACGTGACTTATCTAAGACCATGGTTAGTCGTGTTAGACAGAAATTGTAGGAATTCTTTTGAGTATCCTCTATTTATATACAGAAGATTATCCTGTAAAAAATATATCGTAAGGAGGCAAGAATCTTTAAGGGCTCGACCTTCACCATTGGATTGATGTAATCTTGGCCGTTAATAGTGGAATGTCTTTGGTATAAATATGAAGTTTCTTCATTTCCTTTAACATTCAAAGTATCAAAGCACTTTACTTTTAAAGCGTTCTCCAATTAATACAAATTTATATTCAAGAGTCTTTATTTATAGAGAACTAACTCCATTAGTTCTCATGTAACTGTACCAGTACTGATGGCATATATACGTCACCTAGAGCACATTGAAGTAGAACAAGAAATTACTTCTTGTTAATCTGTATACATTAAACACTCGTAGTGAGATTTCTCTATTTTCATCTCTCTCAATCTTGGACCGTGCTTCTATTTTCCCACATTCTTCTTATCATCAAGTTTCTAGACTATTTTTTTCATGTCATTGAAATCCGTACCAAATTGACATTACCAATACAGTCGCACGTTTTGTTGTTCTAACAATATGTCGTCGACCACACCATTCACATCACACATATATATTTTATTTCTCACATCGGCCCACCTGCACATTGTAAACATTAATTTAGTATCTCATAAAAGAGATATAAGTAGCACGGATGAATGTGTGTATGTTCGTTATGTTAGATACTGTACCGCAGATGGTTGGACAAGAATGGTTGTCATTTTGTCGAATTCATTTATGATACAATATATCATGCAAAAGGCGCAATAGCCAAAAAAAACATTAAAGATGTAAAGACTATGTAATTTCTATTTTTGATAAATTCATTTAGTTTCAATACTCCATAATTTTTTTGTGCTTGATGCGTTTTGACTTTATCAGTGTGCTAGACAATGTACTTGGCCACTTACTGAAATGTTTAGTTGATTATCAAGTCAATAATTTTTTATATAGAAGTTATACTTGTAGAAATTTTGATTGCATATTCATGTTGTTGAACTGTACGGTCGATCGGCATACTCGCAGAGCACGCCCCCAGGACCTCACGGGGCCTTGAGCAAGTAAAAAAAACTAGGTTCTTGAATTGAAGAAAAATAATCTTTCTGCTGAGCAAAAAGAATACAAAAATACAATGACCAAATAAAATGACATATGTAAGAGCGTCACATATGTGGCAAAAAAAATACTAATTACCACCAATCTAACATTAACAATATGTATTTCTCAAAAAAAATAACAATATGTTATAATTACATCAAAATGTGTAATTAACTTTAAGCATGAGTATGAATTATAGAAGTCTGCTGGGCTAGACGCCTGAAGCGGCTGTCCCGCTTGCCTCCCCTTGGGCGGTATAACGACCCGAGCAGATAACTGCCCCAACAGCTTCTTTATCCTTCCCACCAGATAAAAATACTTTAGCCTCGAAGGTGCTAGTAGTAACCCGCAAGGTTTACCATATACCAAATATGTAATCCACAATATATCAATGTGGGACGAGATATTACAATCCCCTACCCTATATAAACGGTGTCATCGTCGAGTGCGCCCAATCACGTATTCTCTTGGCTGGCAGCAAGAGAATTCCCAATTCCTAGGACTAGAAATCAGGTCGATCTCACCCACGCAATCAAGATCCCTCTCGGATGCAAGAGGATTATGTAAAAAACTCGAGCTGATAACTGTCCCGGCAACTTATTTACCCGTACCATAGGATAAAAAAGCTTAACCAATTCAACAATGAACAATTATTCAATTAAGAAGCAATAGGTAGCTAGATCTGGAAAATTACCTCTTGCTTCCTGGGGACAACCGAGCGCAGATTGTCGGAAGCCTCCGCCACTGCCTTCTTCTTATGGCTACCCATCTCTTCTTCTCGCTCGCTCGACGTCCTGTAGAACACGGAATCTTCCTCATCATCGTTGGCCATGTTGCTTTTATATGTTTGATTGTTGCAATTTGAACCCTAATTGAAAGGCGAGAAGATGAACAATGATCTGAAAGTGAACTGAGATAGACCCCTTGCTAGTTCTGGGTTAACGGGAGATGTCGGCAGACCAGACCCGGATGTGGTAGCCCGATTAGCTTAGGTCGGGCGAATTGGGTAAATTGCACCGGTGGTACCAACCTTTTGACTTTTGTTATAGTTTGAAATCTACTATTACAATTTTGGGAAATGCAGTATCTAAATTTCAATTTTGTTGCAACAATAGTACCCATTCCAACATGATTGACAATGGTGTCCTCTATACTTTTTTCACATTCTAGTCATAATTATATGTTATCATGTTTAATTCCTATAGTATAATATGTGAAGCTAATTTCACGTGGTGTTAATGAAGTAGAGCAATATGACAAATATTTGGGCCTACTCACCACTATGCGGAGAACACAAGTCAACCACTTTCGACAGATTCACATACAAGATGGGTGGGTGGGCGCTCTCAGTAGGTGGAAAGAAGGTTCTTATCAAAGTTGTTGCGCAGGCTAGTCTACCTACGCAATGTTGTGTTTCAAGCTCCCTGACGTTATTTGTGACAAGATGAAATCTATGATACGACAGTTGATGGACGGATCACGGAAATGATAAGGCACCCTTGGCTTGTTTGGAAACATATGATGAAGGACAGAAGATGATGGAGGCGTGCCTTTTAAATATCTCGAATTCTCAAAATTTTCAACCAGGCCCTCCTTGCGAAACAAGCTTGGAGGATAATTAGGTACCCAAAACTCCCTCACGAGTCGTGTCATTAAAGTTAAGTATTTTGCGAAACAGGATTTTATGATGGCAGACTTGGGGTATGCCCCTTTCTTTTGCCTAAAGAAGTATTTTACACGGCCGCAAAATCATCAAAGAACACTATTTTTTGCGAGTGGGGGATGGCAACAAGATCTCGGTGGGTGATAGAAAGTTACCGCATATTGTGAACAATCAAGAGGAAGGGAGGGAGTAAGTGTCTAACCTAATTATTAATTATTTTTTTAACAAAACCTAATTATTAAATTAAAGCCAAGTTATGTAATAAAGAAAGGGTAAAATACACTTTCACTCCTCTAGTTTTATTAAATGACACTTTCACCCCCATTTAGTTTACAAAAGGATACATTCACCCCTTAAGTGTGCAGAATTTCAGAAAATTTACACCCAAATTATTATACCGTTAGTCTGGAGTTGAGAACCGTCAGTAAAAAGAAATTTTTAGGAAAAATTTTCAATCATGTTATAAAAATCGTAGGCAATGCCCAATGTAATACCCCAATATTTAATAAGAAGGTAATTTAATGATTTTGTTAAGAGTTCCGGGGTTATAAGTGTGCTTACTGAAGTTAGTAAATAATTGAATTTGGAAAATGGGGTTGAAATTGTAGTTTTAAGAAAGTTATAAAGTGGATGGATGAATTTTGTGGAATAATTGTAGTTTATAGTAGTTGAAAACCAAGTTGATTAGAAAGTTGAAGAAGTAATTGTATTTTGGATAAATAGTAGTACGTAAATACGCATAAAGTAATTGTCTTCAACCCATATTTCATCCAACCCAACCCGTAAAATGGTATAACCCGGTATATATATACCTACCCGTATTTGATTCTCAACCCGACCCAATACCCGGTATAAATGTACGTATCTATCATATACTCGTATTTTATTTTAACCCGATCCGAAACCCGGTTGGGTTATTTTTATTTTCCCTCCTACCTTCATCTAAACCCAACCCATCACTTTTTCCTATTTATTATCTTCTTCTTCCTCCACCAGTACACAAAACTCCTCCTTCCTTCTCTGTGAGTTACCGAGCATCACCACCACCATCAAAGCCACCTCCACAACCACCTCCATCTCGACCATCTCCGACCACCTCCCTCTCTGTTGTCCCCCTCATTCTCTCTTTCTCTTTCCCTCTCGGCAAAAACTCAGCAGAGGCAACAACCCCCACCTTCACCACCAACATCCCCTCTATCATCACCAGCTCTGTCTCCCCCTTCCTCACTGTAACAGCAGCAGAAACAACAACAAAAACAACAACAAACACCACCACCATCGACACCATCACCACTTCCATCGCCGATACCACCCACCACCATCACCACCGGCGACCAATCGCCTGCACCACCAGCTCCTCTCTCTCCCTTAACCTTCAATTTCACTCCCATCCTCTCAGTTCGCCGGAACCAGAGACCAACGCAGCGGCGGCCAAAGCCACCGCCGAAGCCGACCCGAAGACCGACCCGACAACGGCTTCGGTGCCTAGCCCCTCCGCCTCTCTTCCTCCACTTTACGGCGCTCCCCTACCCTGCTAGAAGGCCGACAAACCCCAAGGGACTTCGAAAACGTCCACCCCAACCACCGGACTCCATAAACTCCGGCGGGTTTTAACCCAAATTTTGGCGACCGATTAATCCACCATTCGGTAACCATTTTCATCAATTCTTAGCTCAAATCCAAATGTTTTAACTTTAATTAGAGTTCTGCATAATTTAAATTGAATGGGTATCATTGTATGAGAAGATTCGTTGTTGGGTTTTTGGTGAAAAAGATTATGAACGTAAGTGAATGGGGAGGGGGTGATTTTGGTAAGAACCAGAAACTTAAGGGTAACTTGTGTTGAATTTCGAAATTAGTTATGGGTAAATAAGTGTTTATTCATAAAATCCTAGAGATCTATTTGCAGTTTTCACAATCTGAATTTTTATTTAATAAACTTTGAATTTGGAGAAATCAGTTAAAATTAGTATTTTTAAATTTTTATTTAACATAAATATATATTCTTGCAAAATGATAATATTTAGATAAATTTGATTATGTTATCCTTTATAAATTTATGAACAAGGTTTTTATTTAGTTAGCTACCAAATAATAGTGTTTGTTTTGTTTAAATAAGTGTATCTAACTACTCTAGTAATAAGAGTTAAAATAAATTGTTTTCGTAGCTTATAGATTGGCCACAATTTCATGGCTATAAATCATTTTTATGGGAACATTAACGAGCTAAAAGTAAATTGTAAGAAGAAATATTGCTTTGGAAATTTTCTAAATGTAAATTAATTAAAATAAGGAATAATTATGCTAGCTATTAGATTAAATTAAATTGTTTTAAAAATATTATTGTTTAGTTCCAAATACTTTAGAGGATTTTATGGCTAATATTATGCCTAATTGAATATGAGCTTTTCCATATAAAAGTATTAATAAACATTTATCTAATTATAGAGAGTTTTCACTCTACGTATAGAAGATGAAAACTCACTTGATATTTTGGCTTAAAATATTTTTTAAATAAATATAATGAGGGGTTTGAGTTGTCTTGAAATTAAAATAAAGAGTCCACTTAAGAATTAGAACCTTCGTCGCATAGTATCATTTAACATGCTAGTTGGACTTGCATTGATTAGAAATTATAAATTGTAGGCGACGTGCTTGTAGACGAAGGCTATGTCTACCCCTAGGAGCTATATCTTGATATTTGTTGTTGCTACTTGAGGTGAGTAAACATGCCTGACCTAGTCAGCCCGTCCTCCTTTCGGGCCAGAATATTTATATGATTTTATATTATGTCTCAAAATGTGTTTTGTGGATTACATGCTATACTTGAGTTTTGTTACATTTCGAAATGATACGGTCGCACAAAAAATAATAATATGTAATCACGTATAGTATAAAGAGTTGTGCGGGAGAAATTTATTATTGTCGAGTTTGACGCGGCCCGTGGTTATTATTGTCGAGTTTGACTCGGTCCGTGGTTATTATCTTGGATGCAGGAGATATAGTTGGATATTTATGAGATACTGTGATGGATTATGGTGATGGATTGGTTCGTTCCCCGCTATAACTAAATAATCAATATGAATTTTTACGAGGAAAAAAAGGAGTATTTGGATTTTTTTGGAAAACCCTTAATAGGGAAAATGTTATGGTTGGAAATGATCATCTTGGTTATATTCACATTGTGACGATCTTGGAATGCAAAATTAAATAAAGAGTTGGAAAATTTATCTCTATTCACACATGGTTATCGGTGATGACATATTTGCTTACTTCGTAAATGCTACCCGTGTTTATCAAATAAAATTGCCTCTTATCCGGTTTACGTGTTTGGGTGTTTGCTTACTCAGCATTTCTTGCTGACTTTAGAAAAACTGCGGTCTTTGTTTCTTTCCCCCGCATGTCTAGGAGAAGGGAGCTCTACGTATATGGGATCGCAACACTCCACTAGTTTAAGTTAGTTTCTTTATTCAGCAGAACACTTAGCTTAATGTCACTTCGGGGTATGTAATATGAAACACTTATGCAGTTTGTAATATAATGTGATGTTTTGTTCTCGATTTTCGCCGATTCATATTGAGTGGCACCCTCCCGGGCTCTCCGGTCCGGAACGGAAGGCTCGGGAATCGAGGGGTGTTACAGGTGGTATCAGAGCAGGCAATTCAAAAAGGGAATTAAAACCTGTAGGGTTATATAAAATGAATTTAGGGCAAGAAAATCTAAAATTTGACAAGCCGATTGGGTTATGAGTAGTACGATCCTTACTGAGTCCCACCCACCCACGACCTTTCTTTCCCTTGCGACAGTTATTTGGAGACATGTTAAAACATGCGATGACTGGTTTGATTATGGGTTATTTTTATCAATATTTTTCCTGCTTGATTGTCCTTTGGACTTATGTCACTTCTATGGAAGAGATAAGGATTACAGAATTCAGATTTTGAGGAAGGAATATAGATGATTTATGTGTATTAACTGCTAAATGGTGCATGTTCCGATTTCTATGTGATATATGATACTTTATATGGGATATTTGTGAGATATAGACTGGTAATTGTGAATTTTATGAGATGATTTACTCAAATTTCCAATATCGTGACAGGGTAAACAATAGTAAATAGGTAATGGCATAAGAATGTGATAATAAACTACTACGCTGCCAGGCTAGAAAGATTCGACATAAACAGATGGCTCATATCAATAATGGAGTGATCTTTCATTCGATAGTAATGTTGTTAAGGTACAAGACTTTTATAAAAACTCTAAGGTATAGTATCGGATTTCGACCATTGTAAACTTTGGACTTAAGAAACATAAGGGAATGTTAAGATATTTGAATAGTGAAGCCCAAATTCGTTAACTAGATTCGTGAAGACTTTGATGGCATACTAGAGGTACTGGTTGGGGTTATAAGTTGGAGATAGGGATCAAAATGAGTTACTTTTGGTGATCAAGAATACTTTATCTTTGAAACGGCCGAGGAAGTCCCCACTCACCCTCACATGAGACAACCAACTACAAGGTCAACCCGTTAAGTTTTGATCCATTTCAGCTAGATTATTACATCTTTAGTAATGGAATGGTTGATGTGTTAATGGTTGATTGAAGCTTACTTCTCTATGAATTGTACTCGGGAGAAAATACTAGTCTGAATTGCCATAAACGAAATGGGATCTTCGATGATACTTGACTGTTCAAAATTTAGGCATCACTTGAAGTCTGGTTACCCTAATATTTCTCAAGGATTGGATGTCAATTCAGTTATGGAGTATAGAACTCGCTTGGGAAAACTGGTGTCTAACTGTGGAGTAAGTACTGCTGGATCAGAAATGATCGTCTATGAGACTTGAGTACACCTTATGACATACTTAGCGAGGTTTAATTTGAAGATGCACAATTGATGTCATCTTGATGTAAAAATTTTGGTCTGGAAATTATTTTGGAATTTTGACTCAAATATTGGAAGTTTATAATTGGAGTACGTTATTACATGACTTTTACTCTGGGAGATATTACTCTACTATATCAAGAATTTGGAAGTTTCTTATATTGACTAACTATCTCCGATACTTGGAGTGTTGTTACAATATCATTGTCTACTCCCAGAATATGTTCAAATATTGATTGTCTTTAAACGTAATATGTTTCGGATATGTCACTCTAAGGTTCAAACGTTTTGATTGAGAAAGTGTTATACATCCTTCAACTTCACATCGGTTACTTTATGATTTACGATATGAACTTTATGGAGACGATGATATAAATTAGTAAGAAATGTATGTTAAGAAAAATTTGGAGTCCGTTTTCAAAATTGGAGGCATGTTATAGCTATATGTTTGGAGATTTGTTACAATACACGAGGTCATTTAGTGTTTCAAGTTATATGGTTGAGTTCTTGTGAACCCACGGTGATAAGGCGAGTAACAAGTTTAGACTGGGAGGAGTTAGAAATTTAATTCATTGTTTGGGGTTTGATTAGAACACTAGGTCGAATTGTATGGTAATGATCATGTGGATGAAACAAAAAGTCTATAATTTTTGCTATGTGCAAATTTGCACAAATTACCTGCTATAGAGTTAAAGACCTCTATTAATCTGAATATCTCTCAGAAGATTATTATATATATATATATATATATATATATTGGCAATGTGTGATAGGGAAAAGTTAGTATTTATATTTAAGGAAATGAAAAGGCGTGATGTGAAGTATGTTGATATATTGTTGAGATTATGATACAGTGATAGACAATCAGGCTTGCTTAAAGAAAATAAATTTGAGATCTTGGCATGACATCATGGTAGAGTCACACTCTGGTTGCCTGATTGGGCCGATGTTAATTCCAAATAAGAGGACAGAGGCGTAGCAAAATAACTTACGTGAAAATTTCATGCTTCGTTGATTGTACCTTAGCAATGATTATGATATGTTGTATCCTTAGGTGCATATTATATGTTATGTTATCTCTTTACCTGTATCGATGATAAATTAATAAGGGATGCGCTCGGTCATATGGTAAGAAGCAAAGCCGATAAAGCACACATTTACAACATTAGGAAGAGTCTTAAGTCATAAATTCTTAACAATGATGAAAATTGCAAATCCCGTCAGAATTACTAAGAATACAAGTGAGACAAGGATGTAATCCAAATCAGGGGCAACTTACCACAAGATTTTCTTAGGAGTTCTGAATCTAGAGCTAAGGAATAGATCTCTAAAGCAAGAGAAACGTGACATCGTGGATGAATTTGATTATTGATGTGGTCAGGAAACCTCAATATAATGTGGACTAGTAAGTCAATACAAAATTTCTTGGAGCTACATAGCGTGATGATATGTCTTGGTAGTTTAAGTTTTCCATCCTTGTGGTATATACTCTTCATATAAGTTTTAACTTGAAACCTTGTTATTAATAACATGATATTGAGCTTTTGCACTAAGATTTAATTTAAGTAACGGTTCGGGAATGTCATTGAGATCTTAATGAATTACTTGGGAGTTTTGCCTTCGGTATCGTGCTTTCTCTAGTCATTCATCGTAGAATTTTAGGATTCTTGGGCATCATCGCATATCTTGAGTCGATAGCTAAGTTCCAAAGAGTAAGAAGAATCACATTACCATATGGTCTTGTTCACTATCTCATTAAATTATCCGTTGGGATGAATAAAGTGATTCGTGTGGCTAAGAAATAAAATAATTGCTATGGGAGTTTGTTACTTAACTATTACTAGAAAATAGTTGCTTTGGGCTTATTGTTTGAAATTTTATTATGTAATTATTACTGGAGGGGCATAAATTTTGAATTTACCTTTGGAGTCAGGAAAGTCGTTGGATTGTGTGTTCTTTTATTGCGTATGTTATGGAATACCGATAATAACAAACAGGTTTTTAAGGTGGCTTCAGGAGTTTATCAGACTTTGGCATGCTCCTTTACTGATCAGCTATTCCTAAATGTTATACTATTCCCATAGGATCTTGGAGGATACCTTAATTCTTGACCCAACTCAGTCAGGAAGAAAAAAATAATTCCATATTAAAAAAAAAATCTAGACAAATACATCGTGTCATTCGACGAGGTAAATTGAGTTCTGGGGACGTCACTCCCCTAAGGGGGAGAGGATGTAACCATTTTGATTTTTGCACTGTTACCCATTACACCACCACATTAAGTATTAGCACATCGCATGAAATATTAACACAGACCATAATAGATTGCATATACATCATATTTATATACTGGTTAATAATAAACGTTCGTCGAGTATTGGCTCGGTATTAGGTTTAAGCTTCTGGTTATAATAAACGTTTGTCGAGTATTGGTTGGGTATTTGATTTAAGCTTCGAGTACGAAGCTCTGTTTAAGGGGGGAATGATGTAATACCCCAATATTTATATAAGAAGGTAATTTAATGATTTTGTTAAGAGTTTGGGGGTTATAAGTTTGCTTTACAGAAGATAGTAAATAATTATATTTGGATAATGGGGTTGAAATTGTAGTTTTGAGAAAGTTATAAAGTGAATGGATGAATTTTGGGGGATAATTATAGTTTATAGTAGTTGAAAACCAAGTTGATTAAAAAGTTGAGGAGGTAATTGTATTTTGGATAAATAGTAGTACGTATATACGCATAAAGTAATTGTCTTCAACCCGTATTTCATCCAACCCAACCCGTAAAATGGTATAACCCGGTATATATATACCTACCCGTATTTGATTCTCAGTCCGACCCAATACCCGATACAAATGTAAGTATCTATCATATACCCGTATTTTATTTTAACCCGATCCGAAACCTGGTTGGATTATTTTTATTTTCCTCTCTTACCTTCGTCTAAACCCAACCCATCACTTTTTCCTATTTATTCTCTTCTTCTTCCTCCACCAGTACACAAAACACATCCCTCCTTCTCTGTGAGTTACCGAGCATCACCACCACCATCAAAGCCACCTCCACAACCACCTCCATCTCCACCATCTCCGACCACCTCCCTCTCTGTTGTCCCCTCATTCTCTCTCTCTCCCTCTCGGCAAAAACTTAGCAGAGGCAACAACCCCCACCTTCACCACCAACATCCCCTCTATCACCACCAGCTCTGTCACCCCCTTCCTCGCTGTAACAGCAGCAGAAACAACAACAACAACAACAAACACCACCACCATCGACACCATCACCACCTCCATCGCCGATACCACCCACCACCATCACCACCGGCGACCCAATCGCCTGCACCACCAGCTTCTCTCTCTCCCTTACCCTTCGATTTCACTACCATCCTCTCAGTTCGCCGGAACCAGAGACCAACGCAACAGCAGCAGCGGCGGCCAAAGCCACCGCCGAAGCCGACCCGAAGACCGACCCGACAGCGGCTTCGGTACCCAGCCCCTCCGCCTCTCTTCCTCCACTTTACGGCGCTCCCGCACCCTGCTAGAAGGGCGACCAACCCCAGGGGACTCCGAAACCGGCCACCCCAACCATCGGACTCCATAAACTCCGGCGGATTTTGACCCAAACGTTGGCGACCGATTAGTCCACCATTCGGTAACCATTTTGATCGATTCTTAGCTCAAATCTACATGTTTTAACTTGAATTAGTGTTCTGCATAATCTAAATTGAATGGGTATCATTGTATGAGAAGATTCGTTGTTGGGTTTTTGGTGAAAAAGATGATGAACGTAAGTGAATGGGGAGGGGGTGATTTTGGTAATAACTAGAAACTTAAGGGTAACTTGTGTTGAATCCAAAAATTAGTTATGGGTAAATCAGTTAAAATTAGTATTTTTAAATTTTTATTTAACATAAATATATATTCTTGCAAAATGATTCAAGAAGAGAATATACAGATAAATTTGATTATGTTATCATTTATAAATTTATGAACGAGGTTTTTATTTAGTTAGCTACCAAATAATAGTGTTTGTTTTGTTTAAATAAGTGTATATAACTACTCTAGTAATAAGAGTTAAAATAAATTGTTTTCATAACTTATAAATTGGCCACAATTTCATGGCTATAAATCATTTTTATGGGAACATTAATTAGCTAAAAATAAATTGTAAGAAGAAATATTGCTTTGGAAATTTTCTAAATGTAAATTAATTAAAATAAGGAATAATTATGCTAGCTATTAGATTAAATTAAATTGTTTGCAAAATATTATTGCTTAGTTTCAAATACTTTAGAGGATTTTATGGCTAATATTATGCCTAATTGAATATGAGCTTTTCCATATAAAAGTATTAATAAACATTTATCTAATTATCGAGAGTTTTCACTCTACGTATAGAAGATGAAAACTCACTTGATATTTTGGCTTAAAATATTTTTTAAATAAATAGAATGAGGGGTTTGAGTTGTCTTGAAATTAAAATAAAGAGTCCACTTAAGAATTAGAACCTTCGTCGCATAGTATCATTTAACATGCTAGTTGGACTTGCATTGATTAGAAATTATAAATTGTAGGCGACGTGCTTGTAGACGAAGGCTATGTCTACCCCTAGGAGCTATATCTTGATATTTGTTGTTGCTACTTGAGGTGAGTAAACATGCCTGACCTAGTCAGCCCGTCCTCCTTTCGGGCCAGAATATTTATATGATTTTATATTATGTCTCAAAATGTATTTTGTGGATTACATGCTATACTTGAGTTTTGTTACATTTCGAAATGATTCTTTGAAACGGTCACACAAAAAATAATAATATGTAATCACGTAAGTGGAAAGAGTTGTGCGGGAGAACTTTATTATTGTCGAGTTTGACTCGGCCCGTGGTTATTATTGTCGAGTTTGACTCGACCCGTGGTTATTATTGTCGAGTTTGGCTCGGCCCGTGGTTATTATTGTCGAGTTTGACTCGTCCTGTGGTTATTATCTTGGATGCAGGAGATATGGTTGGATATTTATGAGATACTGTGATGGATTACGGTGATGGATTGGTTTGTTCCCCGCTACAACTAAATAATCAATATGAATTTTTACAAGGAAATAAAATGGAGTATTTGGATTTTTTTGGAAAACCCTTAATTGGGGAAAATGTTATGGTTGGAAATGATCGTCTTGGTTATATTCACATTGTGACGATTTTGGAATGCAAAATTAAATAAAGAGTTGGAAAATTTATCTCTATTCACACATGGTTATCGGTGATAACATATTTGCTTACTTCGTAAATGCTATCCGTGTTTATCAAATAAAAATGGCCTCTTATCCGTTTTACGTTTTTGGGTGTTTGCTTACTCAGCATTTCTTGCTGACTTAGAAAAAACTGCGGTCTTTGTTTCTTTCCCCCGCAGGTCTAGGAGAAGGGAGCACTACGTAGATGGGATCGCGACACTCCACTAGTTTAAGTTAGTTTCTTTATTCAGCAGAACACTTAGCTTAATGTCACTTCGGGGTATGTAATATGAAACAGTTATGCAGTTTGTAATATAATGTGATGTTTTGTTCTCGATTCTCGCCGATTTATATTAAGTAGCACCCTCCCGGACTCTCCGGTCCGGAACGGAAGACTCGGGAATCGAGGGGTGTTACACCCAATGGTATATTACACTTTTTGCATGATATGGGGTCAAATCGGCCTCAAAAATTATTTTCAGTGATCGATTACGCTCCCAGACTAAGGGCGTCACAATCAGATAGTCTAGAGTGTCAATTACTTGGAGGTGGCCACATTGAAGGGGTGAAAGTGTAATTTTCAAAACTAGGGGGGGGGGGTGAAAGTGTCTTTTACCCTACCCATAAAGAAAATACAAGTGGAAGCTCTATAAAAATAGGAGGTTTTCAAAAAAAAAAAAAAAAAAGCGCATGCAATTCCGAGATAGGGATTTTGAAATACTGGCAAGCCGAGAAAGAGACTTTTGCGGTGAAGTTGCGGTGGTGGGGGAATTCATCGTAAGGTGGGAGGAAACGTGACAGGTCGCCGAAAACAGTGCTTGATAGGGCTCTGACAGTAGACGACAAAGCTTTAGAGGCTTTTGAATCACGAGATTACGACGCCGTTAAGAAGAACCTCTCCGATGTCAAGGTAGGTTGAAGAACATAGTAGGACCCTCCTGTATCATCTTTTGGTTGTTTTTTCAAAAATCATGTTGATTTTTTTATTTTTTTATCTTTTTTTTGTTGCAGGTCTTGCTAGGTCAATTCGACGACCTTCCAAAGGGTCAAATAGTGACCGCCCGCATCCTAGCAAGTAAGTTTATGTTGTTTGATCTATCTATTAGGGCAAGTATAATTGTCTACTTATCTGAATTTTAGAACCTCTTTTGTGTGTGTTTATAATAACTATTTGTTGTAATTTATATCTATGGCTGAATCGCGTGATTGATTGATTGATTTATGGATTCTTGTTACCTGATCTTGAAAAGCTTGGAGTTAAACCCTGGGAGATTATTGTAACACTCAGTCGAAAGTCACTCTACCTTTAACTTTGTTTACTTTGCACTAGGGCGCTGTAGTTGAGAAGAAGAATAAAAAGAAGTCTCTGTACTAAGATAAATAGTTAAAGAGGAAACTAGCTGATTTTCCTCCTTTTCAGTTAGAAGTACAAGTCCATATGAGCGCTACTACGGACAGCACAACCACACTCTATGAAGTTGTGAAATATTATGCTGCTGAAGTTGAGAATTTGAATAACTTTGTCCGCACAACTCGGAGTAAGTGATTGATTTCCATGGCCCCCTGTGGTGAATTCGGGACCATCGTCAGTCACTTCTCAGTTTGAGCTCTTAAATTTGACGGCTCGAGATACAAACAATCCAGATTAACCCAAGTACCCTGACTTTCTTCTAATGTCTAATTTAAATCAACACATGACTCGGCATCAAACTTTAACTACTGTGGAAAACTGTAAAAGGAACAAATTGAGCCACACCGTTAGGTTTGAGTGAATGATGATTCACTCTACTGCCTGAAGAAGTGCACGACAGGGAAAAGGCGGGTAACACACCTTTAGAGTGAGTGCATAAAGATTGAAAAAACCTATGATAAGAACGTAGCGTACATATATGTTAATTCATCGTGCTTAATAGATTTGGGTGTCACTGTTATTGATTATTGGTTTACATCTAGTTCATGTCCTCTGCTCATGATCTATTGAATTGTCCCCCTTATTAACCTCGTACTTAATTTTGATTATGATTATTTCAGGGGAGGTATATCAAAGAGTAGTCATAGTGAGTGTGATAACAAAGGATCATTCTGCATATGAAAGGGATTTCTCCTTGCTGGAGCCGTACTATACAGATGCCAAGTAGTTTTTTACTGTCCTCATCTTTGCTTTCTTCTTGTCGGTGAGCAGGAGGGAGCGGGTGAAATAGGGATGAGATAAACTGGAATCATTCCGACCATCGTGACTACCTAATTCTCTCTCCTTCTCGCTCACCTATGGTTGCAGAATGCATTTTTTTAACTAATATTTTTTTTCTCTCATTCTATGGAATGCAGCTGCCTCTATCTTCGCGCACAAACTACTCAGGAGTATGCTATCTTGCGCTTCAACCTTTTGAGACTCTTACTGCAGGACAAGGTGGATGAATTCCATGACGAATTGAAGCATCTTTCAACTAGGGCTAAAAAATCCCCTCTTATGATGAAGCCAATTGAATGGGCGCCATGGAATTACAACTATGTGTATACTGCGAGCGAAATTGTGAACTTTTTGCTCTCGGAGACAGACTGGTAATTTTCTATGCAACTGGGTTAATGATTTTTTTTGGAGTATCTGTTCTTGTGGTAAGAAATGTGATAATGTCAGAGGTGAACTCTGAGAATTATTTACTGCTCCTAAGAGCAGTACTTCAGGTACATGCTTTTAATACCACGGATCATGTCTGACCTTGAGCTTGTATTGGTCAGAGGGAGAAAAAGAAAGTTTGCTCGCATAGAGCCGTTTTATCTATGACCATGTTTGTACGGGTGTATGTTGCCAGTCTATAACTAATGCATGGGTGAGAACAAGAGAGGAGGGAGACTTCGGTTTTGTTTATGATCTTTTGTTGTGGTATGTTCTTCGTAGTTGGATGAGTATGTATGCAAGATCCATGTTATTGGCTGTCACACGATAGATGGTCACTTAATAGTAGGCATGGGTGTTACATTATATATATATATATATATTGAGAAGAATTACGTTATCTTTTCTGTTTGCAGCAGGTGTAAACTTTTTTGCATTACTAATCGATAATCTTATGCAGGGATGAAATATATAGTCGCACTGCTGAACTAGAAGCTTGTATGGAAGTATACAAGTCCCCTGCCATCACTGATGAGCAAAAGATGCTGTTGTTCCTGTGTCATCAGAAACTTGTCAAATTCTTAGAGGTAAGATTTCTGTAGATTTATTATATATATATATTATATATATATATTGGTTACCACGAACAGACTAGAAAGCTGATGGGTATAGTCTGAATAATTTACGTGCTTAATATTCAAAACTGTATATAAGTTTTTACTAACAATGAGCCAAACTTGACTTATGTGCTAGAAATTTCAGTTCTTCACGCTCTTAGATACAACTACCGTCTCACATAGCAAGAAAATATGTATTTGTTACCCCCCCCCCCCACCAACCCCACCCCATTAAATGAGCAGCTACACAATGTGGATTTCCATGATTTTGTTGATGATCTAGCTGTAGTTGAAGCACTTTTATTTATGTTTGACATATGATTGTCTTGTATATTGCAGAATCGTCCTGAGTGGGAGATGAGGGATGGTTATGTGTTTATGAAAAGGGTTGAAGACGAGGCTTGTGAGGAGGTGAGACTGATTAATGAGATCAAGGTGAGACTGATTAATCAGATGATTCGCTACGTGTTGGATATGAAGGAGGAAGACGATGATGTTGCAGACGTCGGTCTGGAGCCTGTGAACCCTCCTGAGTGAAACATATGTAGGATGTCAGCATCTTCTTTGTTGCGAGGGAATGTTTGTTTTGGAAGAAGAGAACACTCTTGTGATTAGATTTTCTGGTTAAAGCTCTTGTAGTTGGGAAACTAGAGAATATGCATCCTCCTGGTGGAGGAGAGAGGAAGGCTCTTGTTATTTGTTGATGTTCTTTGCCTTTGATGATACTTGTATAGCCTGACTAATGGAATTGGTTAGTTGTTTGTTCATAAATTACTTTGATGTTTGCACTTGCCCCTAGAGTTCAGAAACCCGACGCAGCTTCAAAATAGTATTTGCTTTTCTCATTTTCTTAATGTATCCTGAATTACTTTTTTTTACGGTCGTCTTGATGACCATGGATTTAAAGTTGGATTTCGATTTGGGACAAAATCAAGTGTTTGGGTATACTTCAAGATTTGATTTGGAACAAGTCCAACCCTCGAATGTATTCAAATCCTTTTCTACATGCTAAGGTCCATTTCATCGTTTATTTTAAAAAAATTATTTGCTAGAAGCCTAGAACTCATTTTATTTCTTATTAAACGGTTTTGTATGTAAGCGCGCTCCAATAATGACATGTATTTTGTCTTCTTATTTTCTTTCTAAAATCAAAATTTTATCGAAAAATTTAGGTTGGGTTTGTAGGCTGATTACGTCATACAACAAAAGTTGTTTAGAGTATTGGGGGTCTTCATTGCCAGTATAGGTGTTTGGTAGGCCCAAACCATTATGTGCAAACCCATGGGCCATTTTATTTGTTGTGTGCCCGTTGTAGGAGAAAGAAACCTCTTGAAAGCTTCAAGAGAGATTGGGAAATGACTTTTTTTTTCCATTAATTCACCTTTCTCGAAAATATCATGAGATTGGGAAATGAACTGCTCCTTCATTTCGTCGATAAGTCGTTTGGCATATGTGGAGATTTCAATTTGGGAGAAACCGAATCGTTGGACAAATTTGATACCTTCATTCAATGATGTTGCTTCTGTTTCTTTCATGCCTGTTGTCGCCTAAGCGGCTCAGCTTACGACACCCATAGCTGCTTCGGTGTTAATAGACCAAGGACCATCCGTGTTCAATTTGACCCAAGCCGGTTTCAGAGGAAACCATCTGTGTAGGCCAATTCGGTTGCCGGCCAGGTTGTGTTGACCTTGTGGATCTGCATGATTCTGTTGCATGTCACCAATTTGAGCTTAAGTAGTTCCGAATAAACTTGATAATATCTTCTGCTGTAGTTTTCTTGTTCCGGAACATGTAGGAAAAACAATTTGCGTAAACAATTAAACTGGGAAGATAAACAAAGAACCTGTCATCAAACTCGACGAACTGATGAACGAAGAGGATCACGTTGATGAACATTTTCCTTGAAGCGATTTTGCCCCCGGTGCTATTGGTTCTTGATCGAAACAATCGCCTCCCAGGACTCCTCTTCATACAATCAACCGGCGTAGCACATGCTCTTGATTGGCCCGAACGGAAAACTAATTGAACAGTTTGAGTGGGAAAGAGATGACGAGATTGAGAGTGAGAGAGATGCGTCTGTACTCTTAATACAATCAACCGACGTAGCACATGCTCTTGATTGACCCGAACGAAAAACTAATTGAACAGTTTGAGTGAGAGAGAGATGACGAGATTGAGAGTGAGAGAGATGCGTCCGTACTCTAATTGCCCGTGCCCGAGGGCACTACCATAAAAACATGTTTCACCTATTGTAATGTTATAAATAAAATGAGTACTTTCATCTACAAACATGGACAGAAAATGAAGACAACATAAATAATTGTATTAAATAATCAAGAATAAATGAAGCCTCTTTTTTATAATTTTGATAAAAAGAGTGGGTAGTTGAGTTGTGGGTAGTTAAGTGGGTGGTAGGTGAGATTTAATTATTGGGGTTAATTCAATCTAACGGTGTAAAACACATTTTAAAGTCAACCGTTCTAATTTATAATATAGATAGAGGAGATCGTGGTTCAACTGCTTGGTCACAAAATCCACTTCATGCTCCATCCTCTCTCACGTACGTGTATATTAGGGCAAAATAATTTACATGTAAAAAACACATGTTAAAATAATAAACACCATATTCACAACCTGGGTCGAACCACGACCCAAATACACCCCGCTTCGATCTGACTATTCGGATAGCATAGGTTGCGCGCGCCAGTGTTAATATTTTACTCAACGTTTTTCTCCTTTACAAAATTATATCATGCCCAAATACATAACGTCATAACACAAGTACAATTTTCTCATTCACCATTTTATGAATTTGAGCTATTTATTATATCGTATGTTCTCGATTGTCAAGTTATCTCACGAGCTCAAGTTGAGCTCACGCTTGACCTCATGAGCTCAAACTTTATCCAACATCAACAATAAAGTTCATTGGAGCATTTCTAGCACAAGAATTTGAAGGACATGAACGTCCAATATATTATATTTTGCGGGTAGTGCAGGCAGCTAAATCCAGATACTTCGATATAGAAAGACATTGCTTGCTTTATTCTTCGTAGTACAAAAATTGAAACATTATATCTCAAACCATAAAGATATAGTGATGACCAAAAGTGATCCCATATGATACATTGGCACATCCTACTCCTTGTGATAGATTGGAAAAAATAATTAATGACCATTTCTGCATACGCATTACTTGTGCTCGACCAAAGACAACTAAATCACAGGCAGTTGCAGACCTATTGGCGCAGTTCCCAGATTCAAATTTTGAGCCTATGATAGATGAGACCTTTGGAGATCCTGAAGTCAACATGATTGAAACAAGGAGTGAAGACTATATTTTGATGGTTCATCCACTTAGTCCGGAGGAGGCGCTTGCATTGTACTCACAAGGCTAAATGGAGAAGTCATACAAATGTCTTACAAACTAGATTTTGAAGTGACGAATAACGAGGCCGAGTATGAAGCATTAAATGCGGGACTTTTTGTTGCTAAATATTTAGATATTAAGGATCAGATAGTCATGGGCGATTCAATGATCATTGCAAAGCAATCCTCAGGGGAATTCACACTCAAAGAAATCAATCTTTTAAGTTATCGAACTATTGTACAAAAACTGGTGCAATCCTTCAATTCTGCCTTCAACATACCCCGTTATTAGACAATCGTCATGCGGTTGCACTCGCCACTCTGGGATCCAAAGCAACAAGAGATAATTGTCCAGCTATAATACAAATTGAAGTGAAATCCTTGCATACAACCATACAAGGAGCTTTTGCGACAGAAATTATTGAACAAGATGACTGGAGAAAACCCATTATTGAATGTAAGGGAGAACACAAGTTTCGGGATTCGCGCTATACTAGTCTCGATGGACTGTGGTAAGTTCTATTCCCCAAGTTAACTTACCACTATATTTTTTTGAATGCTTAAGGTTAGTTCACTGCATAAATCATGTGGTCCGGGACATATCTCGTCGATTTTCCTTTCACTCAACACTACCCTTGACTAGGATTTCGAGGATGTCAATGTGAGCCTGACGTACGAAGTAAGGGATAACACAAGTACAATAAGTATGTGGTTCGATCGAAGAGTCTATCAATACGAGGCAACATAGGGAAGCGATTAACATTTTATGCCAACACAAGGATTGATCACCCTCTTTCACGAGAAAGAGAGCACGCCCCCAAGTTTGGAGGTGGAAAGTGTCATGAGAGTGTCATGAGCTTACTTGTTTCTTGTCAACATAGACCAATCATTGCAGATATATGATTATCCAAGAACATGTCTGGTAATATTCTCCATAAATGGTAGGAATTTTTTGAAATCCCCCCAGGCCCACTTGTATGAAGAAGAGTATCCTATAATTCTATAATGTAAGGAGGTAAGAACTTTTAAGGGCTTAATCTTCACCGCTGGATTGCTGTAAACTTGACCGTCCATAGTAGTAGGCCTTTGGTATAAATAGGTAATTGCTTCATAGCTTCAACTATCTAAAGAATTCAAGCACTCAAACATTTTAAGCATTCTCCAAGTAATACAAATCTCTTTTTAAGGAGTTCCAGTTATTAATAACCAGCTAAGTTAAGCTTCTCGCAAATTGTGCTTTTTCTGGCAACAGCTTTCGGGTGTCTTGGTGGTATTCCGGGTTATGATGACATACCAATTATGATTACAAAACAAAAACAGCAAGCAAAATTTTTTTGGGTGCCATGAGAATACGTTTTCCCAGAAATGGTTCATTAAAGGATAATCCTGATATTCCTGGCCTTTTTAAAGTCGGCTTGTCTAAAGCTGTTTTGCGATTGAATGTTGGTATAGCAGGAAATTATTAATTAGACTAGAAAATACAATAGAGTGGGCTAAAAATAAGTTATCGACTACTTACTCTATATGTTTAGTTCATATGCCACCTCTTCAACCGACCGTGGAACATATGCAGAACTTTGGCCTCCGCTACTTTATCTAGAAAGTTGCCATCGTATATGTTGAAAACCCTTCTGTTCATGTCACCACCTACAAAGCTCCTATCTTCGCTGGTAATCACATTGGACCTAGCGCGTCGAGGCACACTATCGACATGAACAACATAGATGAATTCCCATCCATGCACGATGAATGAATTCTGTAGTTCATCTATAGACACAAATTTTCTTCCTGCTAACTTGTAAACAAAATACGCCCGTCGAGGATTATAATTGGCTTGAAGAAGATAAAGCTCCTCACTGGAACTGGCCATGTTCAGCTCGTCATTGGATATTTACGCCCATCAAACCACCCTTGTTACATTCGACGAGGGGTCAATCACAAAACATGAACCAGCATCATCGATGACATAAACATCGTTCTAAAAGTGATTTATAGATTTGAATCTCATTTCCAGACCCCTTGTCGCCTTCAACAGGGTAGTCCATGTATTATGGACTATGAATGACTGTATTGGGGGACTATGAATGACGACATAGTGCTCGGTCCTGATCCAGTATAAAATATAAATCTTTTGAATTTCCTTTTAGAAATGCAACACTGTATGATGGAACACATTCATTGGTATATCGTGTATCGAGGTACGACAAAACATTTACCATCGAATACTGGCCTAAGTCCAGAATTGTATACTCTTTGCCACCTAGAAGATTTCCTGACAAGTCAAGCCCATGCAATGGGCATCTAAAGTTTAGGCGGGGTTTGGGGCTTTCCCCGTCGAACATTCCATCGGATACTACCACGATGGCAAGGGACTCTTCCCCATTGCTCACTATGTAGACTGAAACTTCATTCAATTTGATTATTCTACTTTCATCCATCTTAATAGTGTACAGGGGTTCTACTTTGCCGACTTTCTTGTGATCAGCATCTTTGAGTAACTTGTTCCATCTCCTCGAAACCCGCAACAAGTAAAAATTGCCACGAATAAAATTCATCAGGCGCATGGGCAGGTATAACCAATGACCTGCAAGACATGATATAGATACGTAAGTTGGCACTTGGTAATATGATTATAGGCAAAGTGAACCCAAATTCGGAAAGCAAAGCTATTTTCAAAATGAATATGAACATGTACACGAGCGATGACGATGGAAGTTGAGTTAAACAACTCAAAGAAAAATATATCAGATAAGAGAAGCCGATTTGCCTGGGCAAAATTAAAACTAGAAAATCAACACCCCGTATTTTTCTGAATATTTTTGACGTAATTTTTCGTAAAGTTTAATCAGTATTTTAGAAAATATATAGTTTTGGGGAGGTAGATGTAATATCGAATAGTTGTTATTGGGGGTATTATTTGTCTTTTACGAAACATTTGGTATGTATACGTGTGTTTATACTTATACCATACGTATTTTATACTCTCTACCTATAAGTATTTATACGGTATACGTCTACTATATTTTATACTTTTATAATAACACTAATAATAATAACAATAAAAATAAAAAGAAAAGAAAATTTGTTTTTGTGTTCCCCAACACCCTGCACATTTTGTTCCCCAACACAACACACTTTCTCTCCCTCTATTCTCTCTCTCTCCCCGTCTCTCTCTCTCTCTCTCTCCTCCCTCTTCTATTTAATTTCTCTCTTCTTCTCCTTCGGCTCACACCATCACCACCCGAGACAACACCACACCACAGCCACCACCCTCTCTTTCCCTCCTCCCCTTCCATCTCACTGCCTCTCTCTCTCTCTCCCTCCTCTGGTATTGTCGAGACAACCCACCACCATCACCAATCAGCGGCGACCACCACCATCACCAAAAACGCCATCACCACCACCCCTGCCCTCTCCCCCCCTCTCTCTCTGCCTTCCATCCCCTCTGTCGGGCATCACCCAGAGAAGGCAGCAGCAGCAGCTGCTTGGAGCAGCGCCACCGCCGCCGGCGGGAAGGGTCGGCGAAAGCCCCGACGGGAAACCGCTTCCACCACCGCCCGTCTCTCTCTTTCCCCCTTACTTTCACGACCTCTCCTCTCTCCCCATCCCTGTTGCGACCTCAGAAGAAGGAGCTGAAGACGAAACAACAGCAGCAGGAGGCAACCCGACGGCGAAACCTCCATTAATTTCGGCGAGAATTTCGCCGGAGCTCACCGTGACGACCCATGCCTCCAAAACAGTAACATTCGAATCAGAGGAGTCCGACCGAGCTATAGGAGGCCTCAACCGAGGCCAAGAACCACCGGAGAAGCCACGACGAAGCTCCATCTCCGGCGACACCGACGACGACCTCGACCCGACCCATTTCTTCATCGTTTCTCGCGATTCTTCGACTGGGCATGACCACAATCTTCTCTTAAGTTGTTTATAGTAATCAAAATCGAGTTTTAAGACCTTAAATCCGTGTTTTGATCATTGAGTTTGGGTGTTCTTGATTTGGGGTTCAAAGTGTAATTTTCAGAAAGTTTTCTGGGGGGTTATTATATCGTTTCAGAAACTTTGGGGGAGGCAGTTGACATTTCAAAAAATATTGGGTACTAAATGCAGTTTTTAAATTCATATTCATTTATAAAATTAGTTTTTCTTAGTGAATTACTTATTAATTAATAACTATATTTTGGGGGTAAATATTATTGAAGAAAAATATAATATTGGGTTTGTAAATAAGTTAAAATTAATAGTTTCTTGAGAAAAATAAAGGAGCTAGAAAATATATAGGTTGTATATTTGGTTGAGGTTGTATTAAGTTAGAAGCTCCGATGTGTAGGTGACAGTTTCGTAGACGAGACGACAACTAGGACGTGCTTGGATTTTGGTAAGTTGATATGCCTAGCCTCGTGTGCCTTTCATTCATTTCGCGTATGCATGAGCTATAAATCATTTTTCGATGATTTTTCGTTGATGCATGAGTTATTTCAAAGAAAAAGACAATGCTGAAATACTCATGCACGCACACAAACACAGATTTTCTACGGAAAATTTAGCGAGCAAGATTAAAGCAACTCTATATTAACTTCAAAAGCCACAAGATACCAACTCCTGATGGAGCAACAACTTACAAGAGCCTATTTCCAGTCAATGTTAGGATTCGTGGCATTTATTACTTGTTGAATATGCCTTGGTATTGAAAGGCGAAGGCGGCTAAGTGGGTTAGTTTGGGAAAAAATTGTGAGGCGGTGGGTTTTGTGGGCTTGGGCCTCTTCGTCACCTCCTTAGGGGTTTTTTCTAGCACTATATAAAGAACCCAGTATCTGCACTATTAGGTATGCAAAATTACTCTAGTTGTTCCTTTTGTGAAATAAATGGTGCTTTTCCGCCCATGGACGTAGTTAGCGAATATTTCGCTAGCAAACCACGTAATACCGCGTGTTCTTCTTTTATTCGTATATCATTCGTGAGGTGGTTTGTCATAACAAACTGGTATCAGAGCCATGTTTACAGTGCTTCAAGATCAAGGTGGAGCTAATGAGATAGGGTTTCACAACTCGGTGAAATCAAATCTAGGTTTTCGTGATCAAGGTGGAGCACGCGACTAGGGTCCAAAACAATTAATTTAAAACAACAAACCTCCAAAGAAATTTTGAACCTTCCAATTCCAGAATTGGGATAGGGTTCTCACTGCTCTTGAAGAGGGTCCAACACATCCGAGAGCTCGGGAAAACCCCTCCATCGATTCAATTCGACAACCAATCCTTCGAGAAATCAAATAATTCAAGCAACGACCCAAGATACTCCCTTGTCAACCAATCGTCTCAATTGAGTTTTCACTCGATCGCAAGAAAAATAGCTTGAAGAACTCTCTGTAGAGATTAACGAAATATCAGAGGAAAGAGACAGAGCCGACGAAGGGTAAGGTAACAACAGAGTTGGTTCGGTCCGAGAGAGATTCAATTGAGAGAGAGATCGCAACCTCCATGGATTCCGGCCATGGAGATAGTGGTCGATTTGTGGTTGGTTTGGTACGGGGTTGCGGCGGCTGAAAAAATCGAAGAAAGATTTAGAGGGAGATAGGAAGGGGTGGGGGATTGACAAAGAGAATGTGAGAGATTCATTGGAAGTGAGAGAGAGGCAGAGAAAATTGATTGATGGACGATTTCTCTTCATCTTCATACTCTTTCTGAAAACCTCTTCTTTATGTGTTGATTTATCTTCTTCATTATTTTAGTATGTGCAACTTGTATTAAATGAAGAATTTACCCCTAACAGAGTTAAATTCTTTAATAAAATTATACTTACAGTTGATGGTTGTTAACTATTATAAACCGGAGGGCATAAGATAATGCTAAATGGAAGGGGATTAGTGATGACCCTGCTCTGACCTCTCTCTATGTTAGTGAGAGAAATTTTCAGGTCACCCTTTTTCAACAATCTCTTATGGCGTCTCCTATGTGTCTCGATCCCGTACCTACGCGGAGATTCGGAGAAACTTCCTCCGACAGCCTTCTCAATGAAAATTTTGTTGATTCACCGCGTCCAGCCAAGCGTGGGCGACTTTTTTGCGCTCCGCCAGAACCTCTTGCTTTCTACACCAACAGTCGGAATCCTCGGGTCTTGGTCGTAGACCGCGAAAGGCTGCTCGCAATCTCCAAGGCATCTCCGCATAAACCACTTCGGTTTATCTCTTTCTCCCATGCTCGAAGGGTGCTTGACCCAATTAATCGTACCCGATGGTGGAATAGGGAAACAATCCACTCTTCTCCTCGACAACAACAGAAAGATGCTCGAGAATTATCGTCGGATTTGATAAAACATAGAACTTCCAACCCTCTTTCGCAGAAAGCCTATCTATGGCCAAATCAAATAAGGCAATCTGGATGTTCTACCAACTCACCCATGAAACTTTCTTCTCCACAATCTCGTTCACCAATCAAGCCCCTGTTTTCAGTCCCGTTAAACAAGCAGCCACCCCCAACTGCTTCAAACTTTGATACGGCCTCTCCGATGATGGTACCCCCTCAGCCTCAACCAGCCAACAACCCCTCCAGCTGGCGATCTTACCTAAAGAAAATAGTTGCTGTAATCTACCAGCAACCCACTCATTTAGAAACTGAGAAGATATCGTTGCCGGCACCAAGAGATTTAGCTTACAGTCTTTTCAGAAGGCGACCTCCGCGACCGAGTGCTCTCGCCGGCACCGGAACCGCACCACACAATCAATCTCATCTGTTACTCGGGTAAACAAAGCAAAGTGAAACACGCTAGTGTGACATCTCACAAAGTTACACGATGGGCCACACAACAAAGATGTTTTACTTGGACTTTACTTCATTTCTTCACGCCACATATCCTATGGGTCTTCTCAAGAGGTTTTCATGGGTCCCAAACAACAATCCCATTTTTGTACCTCTGTTTTACCTCTGTTTGTCTTTTGTTTTGCAGGTTACATGCTACAAATTTTCTACTAGAGTTTCTTTATTCTACTTTTCTGCTAGAGTTTTATTATGCTTTGAGTCTTCATGCTTGTACTGCTTGGCGAGCCTCTGTTATATGTTAGTGTAGTACAGATAGGTCTACATTTAGACTGTAGGTACTCCGCTGCGGCGACGAAGACTTACAGATGTATTTCGCTGTATTCAAGATCTTGCTGTACTTCTATACTATTAATGATGTTTCTTACTTTTGACCAAAAAATAAACCGGAAGGGATAATAATAGGGTTTTAAAACTGGAAGTGGGAAGTTGATTATTACCTTAAACTAGCAGTGGGTAACATGTAATTGACCTTGTGAAATATTATAAGTGCCAACCCAACTCGCTTACCAAAATGATATTACATTATTACTATTTATTCAAAATAATAACACTGAGAATTAAAACGTAACAAATATTACATCAAATACAAATTTGATTGAAATTAACCACGCATTTAACACACTTAACTATTTTTGAACAATATTCCTAATTATGTCGACAGATTATACACATTTTTATAATATATGCTTAGCTAGTTATGCATATATTTTTAATATCAGTAAAGTGTTCAAGACAGGCCGAGCTGAGTTTGGGCCAAAAGTACGAATACTAAACCCAACTCAAATATTGAACCCAAGATGAATGAGGGATGAAAATGGTCAAACCCAAATCCTCAAAACCTTCGGCTGGGGTTGGGCGGATTGGTCCGATGGCCAGGCCTACTTCCAAGTTCCAACCAACAATGGTACCACTCCGTCCCACCTCTTTTGCACCATTTAGATTTTTATCACTATTCAGTATTCACTGGGTCACTTTGATCCGATAATTTCGATAGCAAAATTTTGTAATATTTAAATAATTTTTTCATAGTGTTGTAGAGTAACTCTTATTCTACAACGCAATAAAAAAATTGTCGAAAAAGTATATCGTTTTACGATCCAAATCACCAGGTCAAAATGACCCGGTTACGGGTTAAAAAGTCAAATGGTGCGTTTCACGTGGGACGGAGTGGTAGACATTTTCTCACCCTCATTTGTTCGCTGTAATAATTGAACTTTTTACTCTCCATTCACGAATTCATCAACGAAGAACGAACCACACATAAATAAGCTGAAACCACCAAGTGTCACCCCAGACATCCCCACACGCCCTCATCAACCGTGCGCAAAACGCTCTCACAAAACGCGGCCGAGAATGTCGTCGTTCCTTCACGCGCCACGAAGCGAGTTGGGAGAATCGAGTCTCAACGACGCATTGTTTTGTGCCCTAATCGCCCTGCGAACAACCCCAGACGTTTCTCTCTATATGGACGCAGATCTCTCCCTCTTCCGATCGCCTAATCGGTTGATTCGCTTCGTGTTCGATCTCTGGTTGCGCCGTTTTCGTCTCGCTGGTGAGTTTGATTTTGATCCGGTCTCGTTTTTCGATTGGATTTACTCGTTGTTTTGATGAATTGTGTTGATTTGGATCTGAATAGTGTTTGTTTGTTTGATTGATGTGGTGGAGGTTGAGGATGGAGTCCATGGACATCGTCGGGAAGACCAAGGAGGATGCTTCTCTTCCAAAAGGTCTGTTTTATTCTTTACAACTTCCTACAGTTCCTGTTGTGCGTGCAATTTACGGTTTTTGAATTTTTGAATCTTCTAGTAGGATTAGAATATTAGGTTATGATGTTTTTCAGCTGATCATATTGATCTCCAACAGTAAAAAAAAAAAAAAAAAAGCCTCTTTGATGAGATTGCTTAAAAAACCGAGACACAAAAGATTCATTTTTTTTAGCTATGTTTGCTTATACTAGTAATAACTTGGATCTCTGACACATCTCACATGCCAGGAACAAATTTGGATTTGGGGTAATTAAACTAAAAATAACACCTGTCATGTCATTAGCAGACCTAACACTCATGTTTCTAGTAACAATTCATGCTAATGATATTTACCGGAAAATGAAATTTTAAAAATACCTTAAATCATAATAAATAAATAAAATAAAAAATTGGCACTGTGCTTTTTTTTTCCCCAAATTGGCACTGTGCTTTACATTATTGATTTGTTACAAGTTATTTTGCATATAGGTCCTGACTATTTAGGGTGCGGTGCCAGCTTATTTGTGATTTTGTTTGAATGCTAGAGTATCCTCTGTTAATCTAGTATAATCTCCATAGTCATACATTATCATTTGATGTTGATCTACATCAAATTATATATTTTGCTGAATGTTAAGACAAGAAATTTGAGATCTATCGGTGTACTTCATGCCTCAAAGGATTTATTTTCCTGGATGTTAAAGATCTCTGTTTAAGTCTATATAACCTTCCAACCTCAAAAGCATTCTTCAAGCGAAAGTTTATGATTTGAGGTTAACACCAGGCCAACAGATCAGTGTCATTCATATATTTCTGAACCTGAGTTACCTGACATAGCTGCCCAAAGTAGGCTGTAGATGGAATTCAATGCATTAATTTTCATTAGATCTATTGTCACACCTCCAATTTCTCTGTTCAAATCAGTTACTTGATAGTCCATCTGTTTGTCGATAACCTATTGTTTCATTATGATTTCCCAAAAGTCTGTCTAGTGCTTTTTTAATTAGATTTTAAAATTCAAATAAGTTGCACGGTCGACTTTGTATGTTTTCTTACATGAAACAAGATCTGTTGGCTATTATTATGTCTGGTGTTTCATCACTGAAAGAAAAAAAAAAATATGCAACTTCACAAGTTGAAGATGGGGGTCCTTTCTGTTTCATGGGCCTAATATAGAAAAGAAAGATGCTTCATCTTGAATACTGTTTAGTTTTAAGTGTATGCTAGGAATCCTTATTCTAGTATAGGAGTGTGTAGGTTCATTAGTTTCACCATTACATATTGTGCCTCACTTGCCAGATTTAACTTCAGTTTTGTCATGATCTGTGCCTGATTTCTACCAATGTTAGTAAATATCACATTCCTTTTGGTTTTGTCATCTTGTTGTAATTTCATTGCTTGAAGGCTTCTACTGTATATCCTACCTAATACGTCAACGATGTTCTTTCAGCAACCATGACTAAAATTATTAAGGAGATGCTGCCTCCAGATGTTCGTGTAGCCAGAGATGCTCAAGACCTCTTAATCGAATGTTGTGTTGGTAAGACTTTAGTTTTTGATTGATTATTGACAAGAAACCTCTGTTATGGAACTGTGAGATGATTAAAAAAAATTCGTCATCCTAGAATTAGAAGGGATATTCTTCTGATTCTAAATGTCTCAAGTATTATAAATAATGCTTTCTTTGTATGTGGCACGGGTGCTTCGTGGGTGCTTTGGTGGATAAGGCAATGTCATTTTGAAAAATGACAACTACAATTTAACGAAAGCACATCTATGTGAACATTTCGAACCCTTAGGTTACTTGTCTCTCCACAGATATGAACAACGACGGGAAGAGATAACATTGCTGATATAGTAACACCGTACCTGTCAGTCCATGTATCAGTTTCGGTTTGATTATAATTTGGATTACTATTATTGTTGCTTTTATATTAGTATAATGGTATTGCAAATAATATAAATCACAATGTACATGAATTCACGCACCCCCGCCGCACCCTTGATTTTTGGGAATTTGTCGCACCCAGGTCCCGCACCCAGGTCCCGCACCCGCTCCCACACCCGTGCTACATAGCTTTCTGTGAGCTTGTTTTTGAGGAAAGGAAAGTTGTGCAAATCCGCAGGGGACTCTTATGTCTAGAGCTAAGTTTAACTTCTTAAAACAGTTTGGCCAAAGTCATTAAAAAGTTCCGGCTCCTCATATCTACCTTTTTAGAGCTTGATGTTGAATCTCCAATAAATAGGCATGGCCAAAGATTTCTGAATCACACTGATTTTACAGCTATTTAAGGTTCATTGTTCTGGCACCGTAGTTCTTTTGAGTTGATTTGTATGCTCTTGTGATGGATAATGTTCCCCTCACTTCCTTTCTGTAACATTATGAAGCTTATTGACTGATGTATTTATTGCTGATATTCTATACATTATTTCTTTATGAAACTCGCTACGGATTCCTTAACTGCTTTAATTCCTTGCTCCAATTATTGTTTGTCAAGCTCTTCTATCCATTATTTATTTATGAAACTCGCTATGGATTCCTTAACTGCTTAATTCCTTGCTCCAATTATTGTTTGTCAAGCTCTTCTATCCATCTATCTTGTACTTACAACTCATACAATGTTTGCCTCTCCTCTTTGCTCTTGCAGAGTTCATAAACCTTGTGTCATCAGAGTCCAATGAAGTGTGCAGTAAAGAAGAGAAGAGAACTATTGCACCAGAGCATGTGCTGAAAGCATTACAGGTTTCTGACTTATCACGTTCTTTAATATTTTTCTGCTGGGTTTGGTTAGTGTGTGGTCTTATATGAATTAGAGAAGAACAGTTTTATTTCCTTCTATAAATCAGGCTTGTTGTGAGCCCTGTGTCTTTGGCTACTTTCTTTGTTGTTTGGAAAATATGCTGGTCGCATATTCGCAACTTGGATTGAAATAATTAAGATTTGTTTTGCTAGCGAGAAACATCAATTTTACTTAAAAAGTATTCAGAATCTCAATTTGAGCAAATAATGTAAAAGCTATGCAAAATCATATTATTTTTTGTGTCAAACGACTGCTGTGATTAGGTCCAATTTGGTTTCTGCGCATTTGTTGTATCAACCTATTCACTATGCAGTATTGCGGAGTTCATTTTTGCCTAAGTACCCCGAAAGCCCAAATCATGTGATGTTCAGAATACAGTTCTTGTATAATATTGATATCTGTAGTATCCCTAATTGGCTAGTTAAGATAGGAAATAGTTCCTAGTTATCAGGATAACTTGGATTGCCAATCTAACCTTGGCTTAGGCAACATGATTCGAGTCACTCAGGTAGAAAACTATAGTGGTGATACAGTGAGAACTTTTCTTTCTTTGCGTGAATTTGTTCATCAGCTCCTTTTTAATATATGTGAATAAGTTTTGCAACATACCCAGTAATGACCCATCCAAGCCTAGACATTGATGACCGACTCGAGAAATTGTTTGTTGAAATATCTTCGGTAGCTAATAAGACAAGTAATTTAGGCATTGCTTTAGCTCATGTTAAGTTCTACTTTAACCATTTGTTCGTCAGTTTATATTAGGTTATTAGTAAGTAAAACCCTCCCAAGTAATCTGTCCATCCATGTAGCATTCACATCTTGCATGTTGAGCAGTGAGGCGAAGAAATTGGAGAGACCACCCAGACAGGCAATGTGCCACCAATGGGTGAGCATGTACATTGTGAGTGCTTTCTTCCGAGGACATTTCTAAAGTTTAAACACTGTTTGGTTGCTTAAGCCTTGTTTCTCTATAGGTAACCAATAGAACCTCTTGTGTTGTTGGGAGCGGACTCACTCTGTATTAACCAATCAGGCATGGCCCTGATTTCTTGAGGTGACCACTTCTTGAGTTAGCAAACTTCAAAGAAAAGCTTGTTATCAGTAGAGGACCACATAGCAAACAACATTTGAAATCGACGGGCTCACGCCAACTTTGGTCTTTTCTACTGTGAGAATGATGCCCTCTCATACCTCCCAAGTAACCTTGAGAATATAGTTGCTGACAAGGCTTCATTAGTTGAGTTTTGAAGGTAAGCGTGGTTAGGTATGTTGGGCAATAATTCAACATAATCAGGTTGCCGCATTTGACATCGCAACTGCTGAAACTGTGTTTGTATGTTAGTTCGCAATATAACAGCCTCAAGTAGATAAACAATCAACTAAAAGTACCTAGCTCCTCGTAGCCCTTTGTTAGGTTTCAATGGTTTGTTCTCCTAGATCAAGAGTAGCAAAATCCTCTCAGTAAGTAGGTATTATTGCCTTGTTGTATGAATGGATACAATCTTCTTTTTGTGGCTTCTTTACTTGAGGAGGAAATCTCAGGTATTTAAGAAATCTTCAAATGGTTACACAGCTAAAGCTGACTGGGTCCTGCAGTGGAGCTTCAAGGAGGTCTTGCATGATTGTAGTATCTCCACTAACAAAAAGCTTTAGCATAAGCATAACTCCTATGGATGGTTATGCAGCATTAACGTGGGACCGACAATAGATATGTAGTAGTACCAATGATGACTACAGTACAACTTTTGATACTAACAGGACCTTTCTGGACAAAATATCACCTCTCTAATATGGTTTTGAGAGATTAAGAAAACATGCGACTCAGAATGAGTATTCATGAAATGAAAATGTCCTGGTGGATGATTTATGAATAGAAAAACAAGAACTGAAGCAGAAGTAGCATCCTAGAATCCGGAGCCATAAAATTTAGAAGTTAACCGTTTCATTGGTAATGTTCTGATCGTGATCATTTAGACCCCTTGGCTCGAGTCTACAGGATCAAGTGATTTTAGAATTGGGGATTAATAAATTGATGAAGACCGAATAGAGCTTCAGAATCTAAACTGCTGAAACACAGGAGAAAGCCGATTCATGTGGCCAAAGGTAAACATTGATTTGGCGAAGGCCATTTTCAGTGAATTTGATACAAGCCCCCATCATATTCTGGTTATTATGAATTGTAAAAGTGTCTGCACCTCCAGCTAAGTTTGCATTTCTTTCATAGTTACCTGAAAGACCCAATCAGTTAACGCTCACCCACTGCGCTACACAGCTACTTACTCGGCAAAAGCATATCAAATAATTGTTCTAAACTTTTTGATGTTCTCTTAATTAAATTTTATGAAATGATAGGAGAGGAGTGTAGTTATCTTGAGGCTGCTGTTGTCCCTAGAGATTGAGTGTTTTAGCTGCCGGATAATTCAAGATTACCTTCTCATATTCTTTCCATGCTACATCTCAAGTTTATGGTGTCTAACAAATATGGCGGCGTGTCAGGTTCTTGGTTTCAGCGATTACATCGAAGAAGTCTATGCTGCCTACGAACAACATAAGCTGGAAACCATGGTAACTTGCTAATCTTGGTGCTCTACACTTCCAACTGAAGGGCGTTCTTAGTTTTGAACAGAGTTATACCTAATGTTTGTACTTTTTTGCATTTTTTTCCCAGCAGGACACGCTAAAAAGTGGCAAATGGAATAGTGTGGCTGAAATGACCGAGGAACAAGCATTGGCTGAGCAGCAGAGGATGTTTGCCGAAGCAAGGGCAAGAATGAATGGTGGGGCCACAGTCCTGAAGCAGCCCAGCCCACCAACCAGTAACCCCCAACAACCTGGTCCTGGGACCTCCATTCCTAAACATCTGGAGCCGGTCGCCACCATCCCCAAACAATTGGAGACTGAACCAAGCGCGAATAGCTAATGTTTAGGTACTTTTTTTCTCTTAGTTTTGAACCATCCGCTAGCATCATGTACCTGTGTTTGCTTGCAGTAGTTAGAAAAAAGCCATTGGCCAGTGTCCTGCATCAGTCTAGAGATGAATGCGTATGTTAATATACATTTAGTTAGATTTGTTCATACTTGCACTGACATGTGAAATTACAGTTATCGGTATATATAGTATTGTAACTTATTAGTGAGAAATTTCGGAACTCTCTTCTTTGAGCGAGCAATTGCAGTTTTGCCGTCTCCTTCAAGTATTATTTGGGAGATTGATATTGTTATGGTCGACCACATTATCTGAAAACTAAACCACCTTCAATTGTCTGCCAGAATCATTTGATTCATACAAGTGACAACATGTTTTCGACTACTGGTGATGTAATGACACACTAACACTAGTGCTTTCAGATTCTATCTTAGATATGTTCATGAATCTTTCCACGTCTCTGTGTTGTTTTTCAGATTTGTTTGCCATATATGTGTTGTGGCACTGTGATTTGCGACATTTTTCATATGACATTCGTGTGGGTATTATCCTTATTCATTTCAATAGGTGCGACCGAATGCATATGCCTCAAAAGTGGTTAAGGAACGATCATCTGCTAGTTACTGCTTTCGTTTTCACCCGATGATACCTTCCAGTAATTTTTTATAGTTTTTCACTTTTTTGTTAGATGCATTTTGTAGCCCGGACCAAGCATTTGAAACATGGTTTTCCATAACCTAGGGTTTTACAGTAGAAGACAGATGAGCAGAAGCGATAACTTTCACTTACACCCCCTCAGTTTTGGTTGATCATCACTTACACCCCTTCTAGTTTTATAAACTTCACATACACCCCTTGTGACTGCCAACTATGTTGTCCACTTACACCCCCTATGTGTATTCACTCTATTAGTTGGTAGATTAAATTCCAAATTCAGTTTTTTCGTACAGATTAACCATTTGCAAATGCCAATACATTCCTAACTTTGTGAACCATACCTCGAATTAGTCAAAACGTGTTTGCTTGTAGTATCTGCACCATGTTCAGAAACGTATACGAAATCTTACAATATTTGCACATGTTAAGAATACACATTCGGGTAGATTGACCTTGCAGCCTCTGCAAGGGTAAATTTGTTAAACAAATAAATAAATTAGGAAAGTTCCCCTACCAACTAGCATAGTGGATTCACAGAAGGCGTGTTGGTGACAAGGGGAGTAAGTGAAGTTTGTCAAACTAGGAGGGGTGTATGTGAAAATTGACCAAAACTGAGGGGGGTGCAAGTGAATTTTACCAGAGCAGAATTGCTTGAAGGGAGACATATCTAATTTCTATGGTGGTGAACCCAGATCCAGTTGTGGGTTTGTTGTTGCTATTTGCCCTTTTTACCTTGTTTGGTTTCAGGTCAAAAAAGGGTCAGTCAAGAAGTTGCTTTATTACCTCCCTACCCCACATGAAAGTGAAATTACACATCCATTGTCTCCTAGATTCCTTTCTTTTCTTTCAAACCCTCTCTTTCTCTCTTTGTTTGAGACTGTTGTTTATTGCCACTATAGTTGGTAGGGTTAGATTATGTGCTCTTTATGGGGATTCTCTTGCTCTATATGGTACCACTAGAAACAAGAGAAATAGATGCAACCTCACACCTCTCTGTCCCTTTTACTTTTAAATACCATCCTTTTCTTAGTAGAACTAAACACTTCTCCATAGATATGAAGTCATCAATGGCAAAGAGCTCTGAGGATTTGCCCTCCAAGAGGCACTTCCACTGGACAACCAAGGTTAGAAATCAGGAGGAAGAAGAAGAAGAACCAACAGCCCTAACAGCCCGAACCTTAAAAGCTACAAACACTTCCCACGACGACGTCAGAAAGAAACATACAGATGAGTTCGCGGAGCCAAAGGAAGCAGCTCCAGCTCCAGCTCCATCCTCTTCTCAAAGGAGGAAGCAACTGCAAGCAATTGCAGTTTCTAGGCTGAGATCAGCGATTCTTACTGTACTCAGTAAGAATCGATCTCAGCCATCTACTCTGATTCCTAACTTAGGGACTAGAGTAGTGGGTACCCTATTTGGGTACCGGAAGGGACACGTACATTTCGTGTTCCAGAAACACGCCACCTCCCGACCAGCCTTTGTGATCGAGCTCGCGACTCCAATAAGTGGGCTGGTCAGGGAGATGGCGTCAGGGCTGGTCCGGATAGCCCTGGAGTGTGACAAGGAGAAGGAGAAGAAGCCAGGTGGGAGAGAGAAGAGACTGCTTGAGGAGACCCAGTGGAGGACCAACTGTAATGGGAAGAAGTGCGGTTTTGCGACGAGGAGAGAGTGTGGGGAGAGAGACTGGAAGGTGTTGAAAGCTGTGGAGCCGATTTCAATGGGGGCTGGGGTTCTTCCTGCAACAACAGAGGAGAAAGAAGGTGATGGTGGTGAAGTTATGTACATGAGAGCTAAGTTTGAGAGAGTGGTGGGTAGTAGAGACTCTGAGGCTTTTTACATGATGAACCCTGATTGTAATGGAGCTCCTGAACTTAGCATCTACTTGCTCAGAGTCTAAGCTAAATTTCGATGGTTGATGTGAGCTACCCAAGTTTCATCTTTGTTTCTTTCTATTTTTAGTAAGTTTTAGAGTTAATGATATGACTACTTCTTATGCTCTTAGCCTAGTTAGAGACTGTTGATCTCTTGTTGTATAATTGGACAGTGGGTTTTGTATCTTTCGGAAATGGGTTTGGTGGAAAAACAAATTTGTAGAACTGTGATGATTGATGACAGTACTTTTATCTAGAATTATGATCATTGCTGAAAATAATTTTTATCTCTTTGCTTACCCTGTCATTTGTCTTTCTATTTTGATGCATCATGCATCTTTGATTAAAATGAAAATTTAATACTATTCTTTGTTGGATTGAACACACACAAGATACTTTGTTCCTTGATTTTTTTTTTGTTATGATCTCTATCCTCCTTTATTTTAGATGACTTGGGAATATGCAACATCCCATCTAGAGAATGCTTTCACTCTATTCCAATAATTAGTAAGTCACACCAGAAAAGTAAACTAGTCTAGTAGAGAGAGTTTTCTCCCTATTGTTCTCCTCATCTAGTCTTTTCTTCAGAGTTTATTTTCTCTGTTTTTCTCATCTAGACAATCTTTTATCTGTAGAAGATTTGTCGATCTTTTCTCTCGATCCAGTGTCTAGCGAAAATGGATCTGAGATTGCAGCTGGATGATGATCCAGAAGTCTCAAGAAAATTATTTCAGAGTACCCTAGTAGGAAAATTGCTTTATGAGAGAAAAATTGGTAAAACCACAATGAAGCAAATTGTTCAAGGAGCTTGGGATTTGAGAGGCAATGTCACAGTTGAATCCCATAGTCCGAATGCTTTCACTTTCTTCTTTAATAAGGAGGAAGATTACACCCACGTTTTATCAAAATCACCATGGTTGGTGGCGGGTCAAATACTACTTATCCAGAAATGGAGCTTGGGTCAAAATCTGCAAACAATGGATTTCTCGAAGTGCCCTCTATGGGTACAGGTGAGAGATTTGCCACCGGAGAAGAGATCCAAAGGAAACGCTGAGAAGATAGCAGGTTTAATCGGTACCTATATGGATCAGGAAGGGGTTAGTCCAGGAGTTTTCGGGCTCAAACCTTATTTTCGATTGAAGGTGGAGGTTCCGGTGGCTAAACCGTTACCGAGGGGGTTTCATCTCCCAGTCACAGATTCACAAGATGTTTGGGTAAACTTCAAATATGAAAGAATTGGAGATCTGTGCTATAGGTGTGGAAGACTGGGCCATGTGAATTCAGCATGCTCTTTTCTGGGAAGAAAGGAGGATGAATCGTCTCTGTTTAGCGCAGATATGAGGGCGGGGTACCGAAAACAATCGCCGGAAGAGAAATTGAAGGAGAAATCGAGGAAGGAAGATCTTTCCCGGCGGTGGAAACCATACATGGACAGAGTTAACTCGGAGGTACAGGCAAGATTCAACCCGGTGGTTGTTGACTCAGTAGTGGAGAAGGCAACATCACCAGAAAAACGAGTTGACTCGGTGAATGGCTCAGAACAAGGCAGTGTACAGCTCAAAGATGGTACGATAGAGAGAGAAAGGGAGGACAGTGTCAAATCGGGTAAAGGACAAACGTACGACGGCCTAGGAGGGTGCACGGAAGATTCCTCGAGTGCCAGCTACACAGGGAAGGAGGCGGGGGCCAGATTGGATGAAGACGCAGTAAATTGCGACGAAGGTAACAATTGTGTAAAAAAACCTAATTTCACAAATGGGCTGGGCCAACTGGAGCCCAATAGTGAATATTTTGTTGAAGAACCGTCTAGCCCAACGAAAGATATAGTTTGGGCCCCGAGAAGCCCAATCAAATTAAAATGCAGAGAAGTTACAGTTAGCCCATGTAATATCGGGTCTTATTCGCAAGAAGGGGTAAGAAAAGTGGCTGAGGTGTATGAAGAAGTGGATACGGATCCGGGTAATCCTTATACGGATATCGGGTTAGCTCAAGTGTTTAAAAAATTTGTAAGTTTGAAGAGACACAGAGATGTAGTGGAAGAGTCGCCGGCGATTAAAAGGCAGCGTATTGACTATCGATCCTCGACGGCGTTCGTGAACAAGAGGAAGAAGGAAATCCTGGCCTATGCAAGATATGCTATACAAGAAAAGAAGGAAAGATCGAGAAGAGGGATCCAAAGGAACAGAAGCTGGAGATTGTTTAAAGGAGTTAACGATATAGGGCTGGAAGTGGGTCTACATGAGAAACTCAGAGAAGATGCAGTCAAATATGAGGTAATGGATTCAATACATAGAAGTGATTTTCATTTATATAAAGACTGCATGAAGGAAATTGATGAATTAGAAAAGTTGGAAGAAGGAAAGAAAGATGATAACGAAATGGTTGTGGTGGCTGGCCAAAATCAGCCACAAGAGAAATGGTAGGCCTATGCTGGAATTGTCAGGGTTTGGGAGGTAACCTGACATTCCAGAGACTCAGAGGGCTAGTAAATGCCCAGCTTCCCAACTTTGTGTTCTTATCTGAAACAAAGAACCAAAGTTCAGTTTTACAGAGGTTTCAAAGACAGTTAAGATTTCCAAATGCACACTATGTCAACCCAAAAGGTCTTTCAGGGGGGCTTCTTTTATGGTGGGTGGATAATTTACAACTAGAAGTATTATGGAGTTCTGATAATGCTATTTGTGCACATATTGAAGAATTTCCAGGCAAGAAAGCTATATGGCTTTTTATTTATGCTCCTGCAGATTACAAAAAGAGAGGTCTTTTTTGGAGAGAAGTTAAACAATGGGGGAAATCACTAAAAGCCCCATGGATCTTGATAGGGGATTGTAATGATTACCTGTTAAATGAAGAAAAACAAGGGGGAGGTACAAGCAAGCAATGGAGATTGGATAGATTCCAGAACTTTGTTTCAGATTGTAATTTGATTGAGTTGCAGTCTCAAGGCCTCGGCTATTCATGGGTTAATGGAAGACATGAAAACTGGGTTACAGAGTTGATTGACAGGGCTTTCTATTCTGTGGAATGGGGAGAAATGTTCCCAAATGCAGTACTATCTAGAGAGGCAATATTTGGCTCTGATCATTCCCCAATGCTAGTTCAGACAGTTAAAGAGAGCAAGAAAGGTCTGTACAAGTTTAAGTTTGATTTCTCTTGGTTGGAACATACTGATTGCCACCAAACTATTGTCAATGCCTGGAAGAAGAACTATAGGGGCTCCCAAACATTTCAGATGGAGAAAAAATTGAGTTATTGCAGAGAGCAATTGAAGAAATGGAGTAAGGAAACTGTAGGCAATCATAGAAAAAAGATAAATGTTGCAGAAGGGGAGTTGTTCAAAGTCCAAATGGAAGAGCCTTCCCAACAAAATTTAGCTGCACAAAGAGAGCTGAAGAATAAAATAGCTCTACTATGGAAGTATGAAGAAGAGTATTGGAAGCAAAAAAGTAGAATCCAGTACCTGAAGTGTGGTGATAGAAATACAAGATTTTTCTATATGTCTACTATTTTTAGAAGACAAAAGAATGCTATCAACAAGATTAAAGATGGTGAGGGAATATGGGTGGATAAACAAGAAGAGATAATGTGCAGATTTAGAAAATATTTTACTGATTTGTTCCAGTCTTTGGGAAATAGAAGTTTTGAGAAAGTGTCTGATCTTGTTCAACCTCTTATCTCAGCAGAAGAGAATAATAGATTAGTGGAGATACCTTGTGAGGCTGAAATCAGAGATGTTGTCTTTGGTTTTGACCCAGGAAAAGCTCCAGGATGGGATGGATTCACAGGACATTTCTTTCAATCTCAATGGGATGTGATATCTATGGAGG
Source organism: Linanthus parryae (assembly GCA_023055425.1). Lineage (NCBI taxonomy): Eukaryota > Viridiplantae > Streptophyta > Magnoliopsida > Ericales > Polemoniaceae > Linanthus > Linanthus parryae. Next base: position 116,186,329 of record JALGPY010000004.1, on the reverse strand, counting down.
TAACAAGAGCTATTCAGCATTTTTTTGTGACTAAATTTCTTCTTAAGAGCATCAACAAGACTGTTCTAGTGATGATTCCCAAAATTGCCCACCCTGAAGAAGTCAACCAATTCAGACCAATAGCTCTCTGCTCCTTCATTTACAAGGTTATTGCAAAGATTCTTGCTAATAGAATGAAAAGGGTATTGTCTAAATTGATTGCTGAAGAACAATCTGCTTTTGTGCCTCAGAGATTGATACAAGACAATATAGTGATAGCTCAAGAAGTATTGCATTATTTATCTCATAAGAAGGAAGGTAAAGAAGGGTATTTAGCTTTGAAACTTGATTTAAACAAAGCTTATGATAGAGTGGAATGGGATTTTTTGGAAGAAGTCTTGAGAAAATTTGGTTTTTGTAAGGAGTGGATACAATTGGTTATGCAATGTGTGTCAACTGTCTCTATGTGTGTGAGAGTTAATGGTCAAGATTCTGAGTGGTTCAAGCCTCAAAGGGGTCTTAGACAGGGGGATCCCTTATCTCCCTATTTGTTTGTAATCATTATGGAAGTGCTCTCAAGAATGATTAAAGAAGCTGAAGAGAAGAAGCTAATTGAAGGGGTGTCTATATCTCAAAGAAGAGTCCCAATTACACACCTCTTATTTGCAGATGACTCTCTCATCTTCCTACAAGCTGATCTTAAAGTGGTGCAGAATTTTCTATCTATTATAGAAGAATTTGGAAATGCTTCAGGTATGATGATTAATTTCAATAAATCTGGTGTTATCTTTTCTCCAAATACCAAGGAAGAAGTGAAAAGTTTGATTTCAGAAGCTTGTGGAATCCCTGCTTTAAGTTCAAATGTTAAATATTTGGGACTACCTCTATTCTGGGGTAAATCAAAAAGTGAAGCTCTACACTATATTTTTCAAAGAATTGCAGAAATTTTACAAGGTTGGAGAAGGAGGTGTCTGTCTTTTGCAGGAAGAGAAGTTATCTTAAAAGCTATTGCAATGGCAGTTCCTTGCTATGCAATGTCTTGTGTAGAGTTCCCTGTGGCTACATGCAAAAAAATAGCCCAGCTAATAAGAAAGTTCTGGTGGGGGGACAACACAGAAGCTCAGAAAATTCATTGGACTAGCTGGAAGGACATGACAAAGAAAAAGCATGAAGGGGGTATGGTTTTCAAGAATGTAAGAGCTTTCAATTTAGCTCTTTTAGCTAAACAAAGTTGGAGAATACAACAATACCCAAACTCCCTTTTGGCAAGGGTTATGAAAGCTAAACACTTCCCAAGAAGCACAATTAATTCTGCAAAAAGTGGGAGCAGCCAAGCTTGGGTTTGGAGAAGCATAAAGTCAGGTAATGAAATAGTCAAAAAAGATGCTCTTTGGGTGATAGGTGATGGCAAGAAAGTTAATCTCATTGAGGATGCTTGGGTGCCTTCTACTGTAAACAGGAAGGTGAAGGGAAATGCAAATCTAGCAAGAATTGGAAAAAATCTTTTGGTGTCTGATTTGATAAATGAAGATACAAAAAGATGGAAAGTGTCTCTTATAAAACATTTGTTTGATGATGATGAAGCACAAGCCATCCTCAAAGTTCCTATCTCAAACATTGGTACCTCAGATATCTTGGTATGGTCTCCTTCCAAAAATGGTGAATTTTCAGTTAAAACAGCAACAGTTAGTGCTGAAATCTACTTGGAAGAGAAAGTAAAAGTTAAAGAAAAAGGTCAGCAAGTTTCTTCTTCTTTTCAGTTCTCAAGAACTTATTGGAATTATCTCTGGAAATGTGATATACCACCAAAGTTAAAAATGTTCTGGTGGAGAATCTCTAAGGAGGCTGTTGCTGTTGGAGTTAATTTAGCAAGAAGAGGCTGTCCTGAATTTCTTGTATGCAGACAGTGTGATGAGAGCAAAGAAGATATGGAGCATCTTTTATTTCAGTGTAAGTGGACTCACCCAGTTTGGTTTGGACTGGGAATCTTAAAGCCAGATCAATGCAAACATATTGGTAATGTGAGGAGGTGGATGGCTGAGGTATGTGATAGCTTATTTGATAAATCTATTTCTGAAGAGTTTTGGCTGAAATGCTTAGTGGCTTGCTGGAATATATGGAAAGCAAGAAATGCTCTCTTATTTAATAGTAGAAAGGTGGATCCTGTGAGAGTGATTAACCACTGCTTGCAAGATTTAAATGAGATCAGTTTGTTTAGAAGTTTAAAGCAGCAAAAATCATCTACTGTACAAATGAAGCCCAGAACAGCCAAGACAAAGAAATGGGAACCCCCACCTCTGAATGTTCTAAAGTGCAATGTGGATGTGTCTTGGTGTGATATTACAGGTGATGCCTGGTTGGGGTGGGTGCTGAGGGATCATGAGGGTTCTCTTATAAATTATGGTTGGTATTTTGAGAAAACTAGTTCAATTTTGTTGGCTGAAGCCCTGGCATTGAGACATGCTGTTTGGAGAATGAAGAAGTTGCAGTTGCAGGAAATCATTTTTGAAACTGATAACAAGAAAGTGGCTGAAGGAGTAAAGGGATTTCAGAAGTGTTGGGAAGTTGCAGTCATTTTAGAGGATGTGCAGGAATTGCTTAAACAAGTAAATGGGAGAGTGAAATGGATTAGCAGAGAAGCAAATTCTTCAGCTGATTCCTTAGTTAAATTGGTTAGATTTCAAAGTCATCTTGTTAGTAGTGGTAGTTCCAGTTTTGCAGTTAATATAGAGCTTGACAAAAATGTAAGTTTGAAAGGTTGATTTATGAAATTGGTTTACTTGGTAAAAAAAAAAAAAAAAAGATCAAGTTTTTGTTGACAAACTCGCAGCTGAAAAGACTCGTAAACAACAATCCTCTAATTTTGTACTCAAAGACACTTAGACATTTTGAACATACTTGAATAACTCAACTTGACACTGCAGAAGGTTTCATTTCTGTTCTCCTTCTATCACACATGGGAGACAGCAAGTATATTCCGGACAAACTCAATCTTTTTCAGTTTTTTTTAAGTGCAGGATCTTATGTTTACTCTTTATTTCACTTTTCTTTATTTTAAGTTGAAAATGGAAGGCATATGTGCTTCTTCTTCTATTAAGATGTCCCCAATCATTGAAATTTGGTGCAGCGAATGATCAAAGTAAGAGAGTAGTAACATGAGAGAATCCCAAAAACAATTGCTACAGACAAATTATGGAAGTCCACAAAAGCATACTGTAATGCATAATATCCAAGGAAAATTTGGTTCCTGACCTCAATCTGCAGCATGATTTGGCTTTTCATTTTGTTGACTAGAAAACTATTGCGATGTCAAAGTGGCTTAACTAGTTTAGTAAAACCAATTCCCACTTCAATTAACTCGCACATTGACTCTCAAGGTCTTTCACTCCCCTATAGCGAATCAGGTAAATAGCATAATACGTCAAAGTACCTGAACTGTCAACTGATCAGTTTGAAATGAGCCCACAACATTACTCAGTCAGGCCCTTTGTCTATGACCAGAAAAAAACTGTTAGGGATTTGGAAAATATCTGTAGTGGTGGTACCATGACCACCCTTGTCTTTCGGCTTTGGAATGTTTCATTACTCCTCATCAAAGCAAAAGAAAAAAGGGATTAGCCATGATTACCATTGCAATAGCCAAGGTTGTTTGTGATAATAATCTACTCATACTCTTCAAAAGCATGAAGTTAGTGTGTTACTTAGCCATAATAAAAGTTGGGGTTAGGCCACTCTTCTTAGTGGACTATAATGACTATAATCAGACCTCACGAATTATATTAACACTTGCCGATATGATCTCACTAAAACATCATAGATGAATATCGATATAGTGGGAAATCCCTATTTCCTCCTGGTGAAATATACAACATCATGGTGCTATTTGTTTAAAGGAAAAAAAGGCTATAACATGATTACCTCCATGATAATCGAGGTTGTTAATTATATGATGATCTACTCATTAGATTATCAAGTACTCAATTGAATGATTAGATTAGATTATCATGTCGTTATTGCTTTTTTCCTCAGCTTTTTATCCAAAGTTGTCCTAAGTTTTGAATGAGGCGACTCATGAGTCGCGGCTGTGTTTGTTTACATGCTTAAGCACCACCAATCCCCCGTCATGTAAACTACCAGCACCCTTGACCAATTAGCTACTATGTTCTGCAATCACTCCAGGGATCGAATTTGCTAGAGACGTTTTATTCCCACTATTAAGAGAGAAAATTCGGTTTTTTCACAACCACAAGGATCCATTTGCAATTAATACTCGATATTAGGTTTGCTTTTATAACTAGTTGCCCGAGTTTTATTGTTGTACTTGATCAATCACCGTGTTGTACTTGATCATAACTTCACCAGAGATAGGTAAACTCTTCAATCCCTGCTCATTTATGCTGCACGTCATTGCTTTCTGGTAACTAGACATTAGCGAACATAATTAGACCTCTATACCCTGTTCACTAAAATAATGGATTTGGTTCATGAACGCCATCGTTTTTCCGGTGAACTCTACACGCTGTTCACACGCCCTTATCTCTCAAATCTTGACGTTTAAGCTACAAGTTGTTCATGTGTACCCTCTGTGTAATTTTCTACAAGATCTATGTTGATTACTTCAACTGAATCAATATCCATACACTATAAAACCTTGACCAAAGTCCCTGAAAAATGATATGGAACCCGGCATGACAGTACTCTGTGATTTTTTGTCATCTTTCAGCTCTGATCTTGATCAATACTACCTCCGTTCTCTCTCTTTCTTTCTAGTTTGACTTTTTGACTCGTAATTGAGTCACTTTGACCCGGTGATTTGAGTAACAAGATTAGGTACTTTTTGATAATTTTTGCATGGTGTTGTAGAGAAAAAGTTTATCTACAACACCATGCAAATATGTCAAAAAATTGCACCGGTTTATTATTCTAATCATCGGGTCAATGTGATCCAGTGAATAGTGATATGAACAGTAAATAGAAGAAAGAGAGAGAATGGAGGTAGTACTTCATAAATAGACCTGCAGTCTGAAGATACTTGTTTCCAGACATTAGCTCTAGAACAACACCCCAAAACTAGGTGGTTATTATAGGGAAGTAGTGACAAATATAAAACCGACACCAAATGCGGCTCGTCGATGGTACCAAAACAAATAGTCGTATGTGCAACATGTAGGAGTGCATCTTGGGTGGGTTGAACCCGACCAACCTGAGACCATCAAAAACTAGAATAAGGCCCGGGCACATAAGTTTAATAATTTGGACGGGCTTCGACAGAAATTCTCAGCTCATATCGCAATTAGGGTCAGGCTTGGGCACATATATTAAACGACGGGCTAACCCGACTTACCGATTTTCAGGACCACTACCTATAAATATAATTTTTGAGAGAATTATGTAGCATATCTAACATGAATCTACTACTACTTTTCTTTTGATAATTAGCAGTGTCTTTAAATCATAATTTTGTTCTTGAACTAGATGATTTGTTTTTTATAACCAACAGTGTATTATGCTCTTGTGTTTACCAAAGGTATTATTTTAATGTACTAGTCCAAATTCAGCCCTAGCCCAAATTGATTTGTACGCATTTGGGCTTGGACGGACTAACGATGCTCTTAAATCAAGCTGGACTGGGCTTGGGCAGTCTTGACAGAACTTCGGCTTGGGCTAGGACACGGGTGTTAACCCGTCCGGCCTACTTGAGTTGTAGTCCACGAACAACAAATGTCTGATCCATCCACTCAGGTACCAATTATAATATCAAAGATTGAATAATTCAATCAGCAAAGTTGATAGAGCATTATGTGACTCTCAATTTGAAAAGTAATCTTCATATACAAGTGATAACAAATAAAAGCAGAACGACGATTCTCGGAAACTGTCAAATCTAACTGATAATCCTCCTCATGTCTACTGTTGCATCGATCCGTCATAACCTACAAATATTAGGGTGAGTCAAACAACTTAGTAAGTACCACATAATCACGGTGTAGAAATATAGTATTCAATTAAACTACAATAGTTTATCAAGCAATAACATAGATAATGTAGCACATTAATATGATGTGTTACAAGCAATATTCAAATAATAGATAATACAAATGATATCTAAACAACCAATATATCATAATATATATAATTACATATAGATCGTGACTACATGAAACGTGACTATATTTCACCCACCTCAACTTTGACGACGTTACATGGACTTCTGGAACGTTTGAATAGTATCTCTCAAAGTCTACCCGACTCAAACCTCTTACTCAGTTATTAATATTTGACTAATAACTAAAGTATTTGACCATATTTGTATAATTAAACGACCGATCAGATCACACATAGTCACAATGACATGTGTCGTGCATGCAACGAAAGTTCTTCCACACACCGACATGTGTCGCTTATGTGTCACACATGCATACAAAAGGCCTCAGAGTGTGACATGCGACCCCACTACGTGTCAAGCGACAGGGTGCTGAAACATCCCCCCCCCCCCCACCTTGTGGAGTTGTGAAACATATCTCCTACGTGTAACTCACACAATTAACATATTATAGATGTGGGTATGTTGTCGGGATGATGAAAGTGCTCGTTTATGACATCTAGTACAAGCTTCCTATGATCAGAGAGCATGACAACACAAAGAGATTGGTGGAGATGGGGATGAAAATAAGCCGAGTGTGATAAGAGAGTGAGTGTGAGAAGAGAGAGAGAGAGAGAGTTTGTTATGCCTTGTGAATAATGAACTGTCCAAAGAACCCAAATGAAGAGGTTGATCCTCCTATACATACATCTAATGTAATGATCATTGGGACATTACAACGTTAATCATGCCCCAATTATGTGCATTAAGTTGGGAGTTGCGGATATCACAGTGCATATCACGTGGCAGCCGTTACTGGATTCGTACATATAGGATTTGACAAAGTCTCCTTAATGACACACAATGGTCGCGTGTGGGACGGCACATGCGACGAGCCTTATTCAACCCTCCAAGCCACTAAGTCCCATTGTTCCTGTGCGAGGTACTAAGATGCGAGGGACCCTGTCTCATGGTCCCGTGATACGATCCAATGTGTGTGAGGTTCTATTCAGTGTCCTATAAGCATCAGTTGATAGGTCCACGTGATTGTGGTTTTTGGTCATGTTTTAAAATGTTTACACCCCCTTGCGGGTGGGCTGAGCTTGCGAGACTAGGTGCATCTCGCAGCCCCTAGTCTTGATGACTCAACATATGTCTTATCCTTCTGTTGTGATAAGTTTGAGTGCAGTGTGCGTGTGTCACCTATGATGGAATTGTGCATCTTTTCGAGATTTTTGATCTGACGACTGCTGATATTATCTATTGGTTCGGTCCGTCCAACAGTGCAGATGCACGCATGAGCTATAAATAGCTACTATGTTTGCGGGTAAGACTTGAAGGTATTCAGATGGATTTCCTTATTCTGTGGAAGATCCATGTATTTGATCATGCTGAAGTGAAGGTGTCGGGTTATCGTACCGGGCTTGAAAACTTGCAAAAAACGCTTGAAGAACCGAATAAATCATATGAAGCTACAAAGAAGTATGAAGAGGCATCGAATAGCGTTGATGTTTATGCAAATTTTTAGATCAAATAAGTGATCAATCTGCAGATGTTTGTCCCAGGAAACCCTTATCGGGGATTTGCATATTAGAACTTCTTTGCTAATGTAGTGTGTCCCAAGTTTTTGTGAATGCAAAACAATTACTCTTCGGAGATGTGAAATGAATCAGATTTTGCTTTTGTTGATCAAAGGTCATGATTTCATGTACTTTTCAAGGATTTTCGCATATGATGTCATCATAGGTCACGGGCTTTTAGTTTTTCAATCCTTAACAAGGATGAAGTTGCGTTTGCTTTTAGTTCTTCAATCATTTTCGTATATTTTTTAGTTTGTTCCATCGCAAGTGATGTGCATTTAGTTATTCAATCATTATCGAGAATTTTTCAAATTTTTTGTCATCGCAAGTGATGGGCTTTTAGTTATTCAATCTTATTGAGGATTCTCATTCCTTTTTGAGGGTTTTTGAATTTGCTGCCATCGCAGGTGATGGACTTTTATGTTTTTAATCCTTATCATGGATTTTTGCATTCGCTACCATCCCTGGTGTTGGGCTTTTAGTTCGGTCCTTATCAAGGATTTACGATGGAGTCCCAGGTGATGGACTTTTAGTTTTTCAATCCTTATCGAGGATTTTCGCATTCGTTTTCTTCCCCCGTGATGAACTTGTAGTTCGGTCCTTATCAAGGATTTTTACATTCGATGCCATTCAGGTGAAGTATAAGTGAGGTAATTTGGCATTAACTTAAATTGGACAAACAATCAATGACGTAGGACGTGCCCTCATGTCATTGAGACAGTTGTATGACATTAGGAGCCAATCTATACCTATCTTGAGTTGGATTGATCCATGGGAAATTTGGTAAATTATTGTGTCATTTTTCTTCTCATATACTGCATGTGTTGAGCTTGTGATCATGTGACGTCTTTTTGCTTTTGTTGCAGCGAGAATTCATATTAACGAATATTCCTAACAATTGCGTATGGGGATTTCAATCCTCTCACTATTCACACTATCACTCATTTGAGTGCGCGTGTATCATTTGTGTGAAGACAACTTTCAATTTGCGTGTATCTGTCAACCAACTAATAATCATTATCTTCATGACCCAACATTGTTTTAAATTGTTATGATTCTTGTCACACTTACTCCTCAAAGTCAGCTATAAAAGTTTTACCATGATACATGGTACTATTGGGCCAAAATTACACTTGCTTAATTTGGAGCTCCGACAACAAGTCTCACCAATAGTTGCAATGAGCTATTGGAGGATTCTAAATGTATCATCCCAAAATTATTCATATATCTCTTTATAGTTTAGGGCACACGTTTTCCGTCTATTCCCACGGCTGAAGGCGAAACGATTTGCCTGTGGTAATTGCAACTATGCAGTGTTATGTAAAAAAAATGCAAATTATACATAAAATTATATTTTTGCATTTTGCATGTCCACAAATTTTATTACCAACTCCAGCAATGCAAGTTAAAAGATATGCATATTAGTTTTGTAAAATATTTATTATTATTATGATATTAGGACAAGCCTACTAAAAAGTATGAACAAAAAAAATAGGAATACACCTACAAAATGGGAAAACAAATAAGATGGCGAGGGATGATTATCGCCAAACTTGGCGATCAAGATGCATGACATCCATTTTGCATGAGGGGATGCATGTTCTGCTGGATCGCATTTTCACCCAAGTTCTGTATATTTTGCATAATAAATTGATTTGCATTGTCTGCAAGAGATGCTCTGAGAATGCTAGAGTTATAACCTGATTACGCAAAGAAGTCTGAAGGTTACCGATCCCACAAAAGTGGCATCCTCACACATATATGTATTTATGTATTTTTTTTGGTATAAGTAGATCTAAACAACTGATTTAATTTTTTAGTATACATTATTTTGGGATACACACAATTGATGTGTAGCATTTACGGAATGATTGGATTTAAATTGGTAAAGTATTGCACATTATATATATTTGATCACAATTTTTTACTATAAAATTTTTACTAATTTTTAATCATAAAGGCTCATTTAAGCTTCATGTTTGTTCAGGAGTTCTTATGCAACCTTAAATTAAGTGTTTATAGGATGACAATGGGTTTATTCGGACCGAATCCACCTATATTCATATCCATATCTGAATAAGAGTGAGAGATCCATTATTATTGGTCGGAATTAAATAAGCATGGTATGTTTACCATTTTTCTGGTCGGAGTTGTATATAGTATGTTGGTTTCCTAAAGTTGTTTTCGGTATAGTATTGAGCAATGAAGATGGTCGCAGGGTTGTCTCTTGCGTTTTGGTGGCTTAAGGCTAACATTCAATTTGAGGCTCCAGAGATTATCTTTACATAATTTATATTACATATCTCATTATTACAAAAGTTCTTTTTTATAGGTGCAAACGTATTAATTAAATCATCATATCTCAGCTCTTATAATTTTTTTCTGTAGATAAAGTTGCTAATTTAGTTAATCTTTCTTGCCTAATTGTTTACTGTGGCGTGTTTGTTGAGAACTGAACTGTTAATACTCAAGGTGCAAGTTTTTCATGAAGTATGACGGCATAATATTCATGTATAGAAATTAGACTAGTAAATTTGATTCTTGGGAGTGGACTGTTTATTTTTACTTGTTCCTAACATTGATGCTTATGAATGTAAGGAAAGTATTAATGAATTTGATGTTTTAACATGCTTCACTGGATGGTTGTGAAGGCAATTGGTTTGATGTTCCTCACATTGACACCATGACATTTTTCATTATATATTGTTATTTATGCCAACATGGTTATACATATGAATATGGATGATGGATAAACCCAGTTTTAATATATTAGGCAAGTCAACTTTTTTTGTTATTTTTTAGAAAATGTGTTGTGTTCCCTTGCTTGCCACATGACTACTTTGCATGTTCTTATTATTATGACTGGCCATTTAATATTTTTACTACTTCCTGATATGGATGCCATGAGTTATATACATGTATGCTTGGAAAATAATTCATCACTGGATCATTATAAAAACAAAACACTCAACCCTCAAATGTGATTCAAAGCTTTGTTTCCTTAAAATTGTGAGGTTGGGAAAAAGTTTGACCCACGGCTAGACAAAAGAGAAAGCATGTGGGAGTTTAATGGATGTCATGTTGTTCTGTTCATCAAGTTTGTTGATGATATTCGCAAATTTGGATCACATTTGAAGTTAAGATAACTACCATGATCACTTTAGTGAGGCGAAGTGGTATTTCTAGCATTAGATGGCTAGTTACAGTGGCACTATGGTGTTTAATCAGATTTCTTCTTCTTTTGACGAGTGCCTATTTAGCTTGGGAAGTGTTTATTTGGCTGGTTTGATTGGCTTGAGATAGGGGAAATCTAACTTCTAAGTTTCTTGCAGTTTACAGTCTATACATGCTTGTACTGCTGGTGTGAATTTTACAGATTTTTAGCTATCTGTTGATTTACTGGTGATTGATAATCACGATGTCTGTGTATTTGGTGCCGCATGTTGTTGTGTAATAACTGGTTGTTGTGTTAAGTAGATTTTAGATTTCTACGCCAGTAATCAGGCGGTACCTGCTCGGCTATTTTGGCTCACCCCTATATATTACATGTTAAGCTGGAGCGCGACTGGATTGCGGAGTGATTGCTAAAAAGTGTATTGTTTAACTAAAATAAATGTTTTTAGCTGTTTTTTAGCTATTTGTTGTTAATTTTTATTTTTGGTCAGATATTTATAAAATTGTCATTTTGACGAGTTGGTGTAACTTTTTAAATAATTCAGTCACGTACCAGTATTTTAGAAATATTGTTAAAAACGTTGTTACATAGGACTGTGTGTCCTCTTGGTGAGTTTTTGGATGGCTGAAAGTGTCAGACTGAATGAGATTTCCGTTTGTCACAATTAAGTTATCGGTTACTTCTCTTTGTGTTATAAATTCTCAATGTTGTATTATAACAATTATATTACCAATGTATTTCCTAAAAATAAGTTATATTGCCAACGTAAATTAAATTGTGAGTTGATATACATATTACGGCGTGACTTTCGATCTTCTGACTGTGCAAGCTAGCACTCATTTGCTTGTACATATCATTTGTGTGAAGACAACAACCCATGTGTGTATCTTTATTTTTTTTGTTTTTTTTTTGAGAAAACTGCTTATATTGAAAAAGCTAGCCATGGCCAATTACAACTGGAGAATCAACTTCTAGAGCTATACTAAACCAATGAGGAGGATCATTGCCAGAGAAATGAAGATTAATATTGTCACCAATAGCAAATTTTGTTAGTTCATGGGCCGCATTATTTGACTTCCGATTAGCGAAAACAGCTATAAACTCAGTGAACGAGCGTCCAATCTCTGCAACTTCCGATGCTACCATCCCGGTTTCCGTCAAATGCTCTCCCGAGTCGTGGTTTATCTGCTTGATCAGTACTTGAGCATCGCCTTCAAGAACCACCCGATAGAAACTCATATCTTTCGCTAGTTGGACTGCTAGATTAGCTGCACTAGCTTCAACAAATTTAGCTGAAAAACCGAACGAAATGGAGCGAGAGACTTCGGCGATTAACTAGCCATTAGAATTGCGAATCACCACACCCAAACCCGCCTTTATGTGTGTATCTTTCAACTAACTAACAATCATTTTTCTTTCATGAATTAATTTGATATGATTCTCGTCACACTTACTCGTCTAAGGTTAGCTATATATACTTTTGTCATGATACACAAAATTTTGAACAAAAATGTCAGTTGCTTGATTTGGAGCTTTGACTAAATTCCTGGTCTCAACAATATCGACATTGTGATATTGGAGGATTCTAAATGTATAATAACAAAGTACTTTATATATTTTTGTTCAATTTAGGGAACACATTTCCTCTCACGATGGTTGTGGCCAACCTGTTTGTCTTCGTAAAATGCTCATACATATATGTATCTGATGTTGCTTGAACTAGTAATCGGCCATACTTAAAAGAAGCCCGTAAAATTCTCACATATATGTGTGTATGTGAGAATTGAATGAGCAGAACTATTATTTGTACGTATGCAGTATTTGATAATTAATCTTTATATTTTCACTCTCCACATTTGGTTGACAAGAATGTGTACTATACGGAGCTTCTTACATGCACAATTTGGAAAAGAATGTGTACTATACGTGGCAAAAAATGTAAGAACTGTCCATAATGAAATAAAGTTAAGTCTTTGTTTTTTATGAGCACTAGGGCCCCTAAATTTTGTTTGACATTTTAAGTCTTTATTTGTAGTGGTTGCGTTCCGCAACTATTTTTTTGGCTGAATTTTCATTTTCTCCTTTGTATTAGTATCACGTAAAATCTATTTTTCTCTACAAACAACAGTAACAATACACAGCTCTCTCTAGAAAATTGAATTCAACTCAGAAAACTTTGTACGAAAATTTACTACTTCATCAACCTAAACTGTAAGACATTAAAAGTATTTAATTTGGGTTCATATTTACAACAAAAAGTCTATGCGTCTCTATATATATTCTCTCACAACTTCCAGTGTTGAGTATCAAATCAAAATTTCGTTCGTGGAAGGGTTTGAATTTTCTGAGAGCAGGAGTACGTTTAACTACCTTCATGTTTTTTAATTTCATTTGTAATGTCACGTTATGAGTATATGTTTGACGAAATAGCTCTTCGACCGTGTGAGGCAATTGAGAAATCGACTGTGTGCCCCTTTCTATGTGCCTTTCTAGACATGGACAGGGGGGCATAGTAAGCACATGTGTGTCCCTCGACCATGCACCCATATACCCTAAACCCTGAATCTTAAATCATAAACCTAAAATTTATATACATTAAACACTTAATTTCTAACTACGTGGAGAGGCATTTATTTGAGCAAATGGAAAAATTCGACTTAGTTGGTACTATAAGATTGACAGTTGATTTAGTGTCGATCGCCTACTTCACTTGAGCAAACACAATAATTATACTCAATGCGTACCAAGGAAATGTTAGCTAACTTAGTGTTGACAACATAATTGATAATTGACTTTACGTGAGCAAACACTGATGTCTACTTAGTGTAGACCACAATGTTGACCGTTAGCTTAATGTTGACCATGTAGCTGACCATTGATTGTACTTGAACAAACGCAGTAGTTCATTTAAGTGTAATCCACATTGTTGACTGTTGACTTGGTATAGACCACATTGTTGACCATTGACTTTATCTAAGCAAAAAATAATGGGTAGTGATTCTTACACTAGTAAAAAAACTTCTTACACTACATTCTGGTTGTGTGGACAATTTTTACCCTATTTAATGACTTGCATTTTCTTTTGAGATGATGACTTTTGTAATTGAACGCTTCATTTTCTGCTTGATATTCCAATTCAGTGAAGTAACTTTCTTCCCCTCTCCCATCTTCTTCACATGGTTCATCACCATCACCACCACCACAACAACACCACTAACCATCACGATCACCGCCATCCTAAAACCTTACCAACTGAGAAATACCACCACAGAAGCTACCACCATAATCCAAATTAAACCCACCCCGAAACTTGTTTGTGAGTGATGACGGAAACAAAGAATCAACGGAAGGAGAGAGGTACCGGTAGCTTATTCGTGTCAGACTCACCGACTTGGTGAGCACCCAAATTGACGTGCCTTACTTACCTCATCAAAGACTTTCTCTTCCTTCCCCACATTAATTTCTCAACCTTTCCCTCTCTATTCACTCTGTTGTGTTTCATTCGCCAAATTTTCCTCATCTGGTGCTCTGTTTTGATAAGTAGGTAAAGCCCTCCTCTTCATCACATAAACTTTCTAAAAGAAGATGGATCAAACATATGTTAGAGAGTCAAAAGTCTCAAGGTATACGTGGTTAGGTACTCGAGTAGAGAATGTTTTATTGCAATTATTCTTTTACATGGTTATGTTTTCTCAAATTTTCTTAACCATTCAGAAATTCGTTTGTGTGAATTCATCCCGAAATGTATTATTTTTTAAGTTAAGATGGTTTTTTCTATTGAAATCTAATAGTCTGGGTGAGAGAGGGAGAGAGATGTATCAACCAAAGGGATCTGTTCTGTAAGTGTAAGAATTCATTGCTTGAAAACTTAAAAAGGAACATAACCACAACATAGCAAATTAAGCAAAACTGAACACAAATTTGCATGTTTCATAGCTTGGATTCAACATGTTTACTGTTGTATAATCTTTTGAGGGAAGATAAAAGTATAGCGGTTAACCCGTTTACAATGGGTTTCGACTGTTTTGTGGGGGAGACATTCGTAAACAATAGGCTTTGAGGGAGAGAGATCTGTGTGAGTTAAAAAGATGAAGCATAAATGGAGAGAAAGTAGTAGGGGCTAGAGATGTGGGCACAAAGTAAATGAATGAGAGAGTGTGGGAGTTAACAAATGCTTTGAATTAATGAGTTGTGTTAGTTGAGGGTAAAAATGTCACTGTCATAAAATGTTAGTGTAAGAAGCTTTTCTTATTAGTGTAAGAATAACTACCCAAAATAATACTTGGACTTAATATGGACCATAGTTGACTGTAAACTTATTGTTGACATACGATTGACCGTTGATTTTATTTGAGCAAACACAATATTCTTTCAAAATATTGACCACATAGTTAACTATTTGACCCTACCTAACTAAGCATTTTATTTCAACTAAGTGTTGATAACATTGTAGACAATTGAGTTTACATAATCAAACGCAATATTTTGACTTACCGTCGACCACAACGTTGACCGTTGACTTATTGTTGACCATATATGTAACAGTCCCCTAATCCGGCTCGTGATAGACAGGGAGAGTGCTACTAGAATAGCGGATATCGAGAACAAAACATTACATTTAAAAATTTAATAACAATTCATTACATGATCATCTTTAGGCTACACAAACAAACTACAGTGTTATGATAATGATTTTATTAAATTATTGTTCTCAACATACAGTTACGATGCTTGATAATTTATGTGAGTCCCTAATCCCGCTACTCCATAATCCTAGCTCTTAGACCTGCGGGGGAATGAAACAAAGACCGCAGTTTTTCAAAAGTCAGCAAGAAATGCTGAGTGAGATACACCTTAGCACGTAAAAACGGGAAATGTTACGAGAGGCTACAGGGTGACATGTTACATAAAATACAAGTAACAGAGTATGAGTAAGACAACTGATTTCAAGAATAAAGCAACAACGTTAACAAATATTGATTGTTTATCACGTAACAAATCCGTTTACCCCAATGTTCCAATAAAATTTCCGATACATCAAAAGTTTTCAAATTTAATTCTTTCAGATATGGCATGATCGTTCGGAACACGTTTTACAAATAACTATTTCCAAATATAGTAATCGTATTACTATTGATTCCATAGTAGCCGGGTAGACCAGTGACTACA
This sequence comes from Linanthus parryae, assembly GCA_023055425.1. Classification (NCBI taxonomy): domain Eukaryota; kingdom Viridiplantae; phylum Streptophyta; class Magnoliopsida; order Ericales; family Polemoniaceae; genus Linanthus; species Linanthus parryae. The sequence continues at coordinate 116,170,344 of JALGPY010000004.1, read as the reverse complement.
ATCAGACATTCTAGACCTTAAGTGTTGCAGCACCCTCCTAAGTGCGTCAATCATATGAGTGGTATCAAGAAGCAGTACTCCAGCCTACGACGAAAGAGTTGGGGTGCATGTTGTGCCATATTTTTAGGGACCAAATCCTAGGGAATTATCACCTGAATAAAAGTAACATAACTAGTTCCGGTACTTGCGAATCATTTAACTTTACTCCGGGGATCGAACCCGAATATCTCTTTAGGGGCTAAGACCAGGGAATCGTCACCCAATATAAGTAACTCCGGGGATCTAACCTGAATATCTCTTAGTGACTAAGCTGAATCATCACACAATATAAGTAACTCTGGCGATCTAACCCGAATATCTCTTTAGGGACTAAGCCCAGTGAATCATCACCCAATATAAGTAACTCACTGGTTCGTACAACATTACGTGATTACTGATTTCCGATCAAGTGTGACAAGTATTTCAAGATCAAATAATATTTAAGATTTTAAAACAAGCTAACACATTTACCAAGTAGGAAGTGAAATACGACAATTATTTTCCAATTAAGCAAGTAGTTGACACGAAATAAGCTGGCACACACGGTTATGCATGTAATACTCACATGTGTATTTTGAGACAGAATATAAAACCATGTATTGGCACAAATGAAGCTAGGCATACGAGGCTAGACATGTAACTCACCTGATTCGATAGCAATTATCATATAAAAGATCCTACGGACGATCGCAGTCCTTGTGTACGAACTTGTCGCCTACAATTTACAATTATCTAGTCACAACGATGATGCTTCTAAATAAAGAATGTACTTAGACGCTCGACTATGTCGCTAGGCTAGGTTTAATTCTCACGATCCCCCCAATGGAACCCGTCTCGGGTATTATACTTATAAATATACAAGAAGTATTTTAATGGTACATTTTGATATCAAATAATTGAGGAGATATTTATCAAGTAATGTTATAATTACGACTACTCGTGATACTAAATATTATCTTTATCCGGGAAGTGGTATTTTAGCTAAAGAGACTATTTTTATATTCACAATATTTAGTTATCTTGTTCAAAAAGTTAATAAATTTTTGAGCTTGCAATAATAAACAAAAGTGGCACTAACGTTTTATTGAAACAACTTTATTCTCTACACATATGCGTACACACATTAGCTTAGTTTTTAATAAAAAAAATTATAGTTCAATTTCTAACAAACGACTCGTGCGCTATTTCAATACCCGGAACACATTTATACGATGAGTACAAAAACTAGTATTTTTAGAAAATATTTTTATTCCAAATCTTCATTTTTATTTTCGCATGTTTAAGTAAAAGACACGTAGAACCCCCCCCCCCCCAACTTATACTAAAATTCAGCTAGCGCCCCTCCTACACTCATAAGACAGCTTAATAAAAGACACTTTAACTCCCAAAGTTTCTGAAACAACAGTTTTACCCTTACACATAGTTTATGGAAAAGACACTTTCATCCCCTTACATGAACTTCAAATTTGTTCAATCTAACGTGGATTCAAGCCTGAAGTTATGATTTTGAGTGACTAAACGTAAATTGGATGATTTAGAGTTTACCAAAGCCAAAAGTCGCTGAAAACGATCGAGAAACGAGGCAGGTCAAGTCTTCGAAAATGTCTCCGGAATTGTAACTCGACGGGAGCTTCTCCGGTTGTTCTTGGCCTCGTTTGAGGCCTCCTCAAGCTTGGTCGGACCTCCAGGAGATGATCGGGAGTGATTTTAAGCGGTGGGTGTCGCTGGTTTTGATGGGCTCCAAGTTCGCCGACGTGAATGGAGTTCGGTGGCGGCGTTGGTGGTTGTTGCTTCAGGCGCTGCTTCTGTTGGCGTTTTTGCTGTCTTTGTGAGTTCAGAGAGAGTGGGAGAGAGCATAAGAGAGGGGGAGAGGTGGATCAGGTGGTGGTGGCTGGTGGTTCGCCGGTGGGTTTCCCGTTGGGGAAGGCAGCGACCATTGCTCCCGCTGCTGCTGCTTCTTCGCCGGTGAGAGAGAGAGAAGAGTGGGGGGCGAAGAGACGAGAGAAAGACAGAGATATAGATGGCGGAGGAGCTAGGTGGTGGTTGTGCTGGTGGTGGTGGTCCGGTGTGAAGAAGAAGAAGAAGAAGAAGAAGAAGAAGAAGAAGAAGAAGAAGAAGAAGAAGAAGAAGATATGTTTATAAGGAGGGGGAAAAGGAATACTGGGAAATGTGTTTGCAGAAGACCTTGAAGGATGTGAACAAAAACAATTATTTTTGTTATTAATTTACTAGCAAATGACCCGTGCCCGTAGGGCACTTATAAAATATACTCGACATACCCGTCACTTAACTTACATGTCCGTGGGGCATTTATAAAGTATATTATTTGACTTATATTTTATTCTAAAAATATATTTGGATAATGATTTATATAGATTTACTTTTCTTAAGTTAAATATTATCAAAATATATGTTCTTGAGTTAATTGATAATTAACAAAAACTACATCAACTAAGTAATGAGACAAATACATGGTTTTAAAGAAGAGATTAACTTACACCTAACTGGAAAAACTGAGCGAAACAGACAAAAAAAAGTCCTAGTGAGAGAAAAAGTTAGAGAGAGGTTTTTCTCTCTAGTTATTTGTCTTATCTAGAGTTGTTAGGGTACTGGATTTTCTGGTACATTTCTTTTCCGGCGAGCTCTGGTTTGAGTCTCAGGCCTGGTTTTTTAAGCTGATTCTCTGATATCAGTGTTCTCTTTTGATCTTTGATTTCTTTTATTTTGAGTAATCAGTCTTGCTTAGGCTTGGTTACAATGAGTAGTTCACAGATAGAGTGTCGAATGCTTAATCCTCCTTTGGAGGACGATACCCAGAACCAACAATTTTTTCTAGATCTGGATTCAGATTCAGTATCGGAAAATTTTGTAGAAAGAGGACTGTTTGGGAAAATAATCACAAAAAGAGAGGAAAGGGTCCAAACTGTTTCGGGACTATTCAAATCGATCTGGAAATTGAAAGGAGAGGTCAAAATTACAGCGAAAGGAGAGAACCTCTTCTTTTTCCTTTTTGATGAGAAGGATGACTGTAATCGGGTGTGGGATGGAGCTCCACGGATGGTGCGTAACCATCTAATGATTCTAAAGAAATTTGAGCCGGAGTCAGATATGGCACAGCTCCAGTTTCTCAGATCCCCTTTCTGGGTTCAGATCAAAAACCTCCCACAAGAGAAGATGACGAGGAAGAACGCGGAGGAAATTGGAGCTCTAATCGGATTGGTGGAGGATGTAGATGCAGGCAAAGAAGAGGAGGTGATAATCAGTCCGTTTCTGCGAGTTAGGGTTCTTATTGATATAAGAAATCCATTACCGCAAGGATTCTTCATGAGAAGAAAGAACAATACCCCCCTCTGGATCCAATTTCAATATGAGAAATTGGGTGAGTACTGCTATAGATGTGGGAGGCTGGGGCATGATAAACTTGAATGTAAGTTTCTGAAGCAAAAAGAGGCTCTAGATAATGGGTATGGAGCTGGTCTACGTGCTGGAGAACAGAGGAGATTCCACCCGAAAACTCAGAACGATAACAGAGGAATAGCTGATGGGAGTGGAGAGTTCACAACTGGTTTAACACCGTCGGGAGGTCGGAATTTGAAGGTGAAAGAGAAGGAAGGTCTCGCCGGAAAAAATGGTGAGGAAGATGAAGGTTCGGCGGCGAGGAATTCGGAGCAGCAGGAAGAAGCGCGTGAACGGCAGACGCGGAAGATATTTGATACTACTGACACCGCGAATGACGCGCCCTATGGTATGGGGACACCTGTCATTAGTACAATGTTGGGTGCAGAAAAGATGAATGAAAGGGACGGATGGATAGGATCAAATAATGGGTGGATATTTCGGAATCCACGTCAGAGATTCGTCCTCGAGGTAGGTGAGCTGGAAAATAGAAAGGATATGATTACTGTGCCTGATGATGCAATCATACCAGATTTTATGAGGGTTCCGGGTCCTCCAAACCCGGACCAAGTTTGCCAAAACTATAAAGGCCCATCTCTATCTGAAATCTATGAGGCTTTAAATGGAAGCCCACTACATGCACTGGGTGGGCTTCCTGCCTTAGCGGGGATGAAAGACTTTTTACAAACTTCAAAAGCCCAAAACAACCAGCCCACAAACAGTTACAATAATTGGGAAGAGGACTTAGAAGATCTGGAGGAGCATTTGGATCGATCAAAACAGAGTATTAGGGTTCTAAGTGAACAAGATAGAGAAAGGAGTACTGAAGAGCGAATCAGACGGTGAGGAACGAAGAGGAGTTGGGAGGAGTGCAGCAACAAACCATTTGATGCGGAGGACTTTGCGAGAGAATCAAGAGCAATTGTCATCAACAAATCACTTGCAGAGGATGTACGGAGGAAGATACAGCTAAACAGAGAGTTTAGACCAACCAAGTATGCGATATACAAAAAACATATTGGGCCAGATGGTTTCCCAAATGCAGTGGAAAGAATTGAGATGGAAGTCATTGATGAGCCAGAAATGGATCCGGAAACAAAAGAAGAGTACTTTAAACAGAGAGTTGTGCCAGCAAGAAATTTTTACAGGAGAGGAACAGATGGGGTTTTCAGGAGGCAGAACATAGGTGCTCAGAAGAAGACAAGTGCGAATTCTACTACTGTGGCTGAGGAGGCGGGCCTAATCACGCCCCCCAACCTCAAATGAGAGGATGTGCTTGGAATTGTCGAGGGTTGGGACAGACCTCGACAATTCGACAAGCTAAGTCTCTAATAAAGAAGGAGGAGCTACAATGGATCTTCTTCTCGGAAACTAAGGTACATTCCCGAAAATTCCAAAAAAAATTTGAAAGATTGGGATTTATTTACAACTGTTGTGTAGAACCTATTGGTAGGAGTGGAGGTGTTTGTTTTCTATGGAAAGAGAAGGACCTTTGTGAAGTGTTTTATGCGGATAAGAACATCATTTCTGTACTCATATATGATTCAAATGATAAAGGGCCTTGGATGCTTAATTGTGTTTATGCTCCTTGTAAAGTGATGGAAAGAAGGAGGTTGTGGAAGCTGGTGGCTCACATTTATCATGACAGTTGCTTACCCATGGTGATGATTGGAGACATGAATGAAGTAATCAATAAAGAAGACAAATTAGGAGGTAGAATGGTGGGAAGTAGTTCAAAAAAAGGATTGCATAAGCTAATGCAAGAGCTGGGTTTAGTTGATACTGGTTTTGTAGGAACTAAGTACACTTGGTGTAATGGGTGGTATAAGAGTAGAATTATCAAAGAAAGGATTGATAGAAGTCTATGTGATATACATTGGAGACATATGTTCCCTAAAGCTATTACAGTGAATCATACAGCTTGTGCTTCTGACCACATTCCTATTATTTTGGACACCAATCCCCAAAGAAAGGCTAGGTCTAAACCTTTTAGGTTTGAGGCTATGTGGTTAAGAGACAGAACTTGTAAAGAGGTGATTGCTAGTCATTGGAGATACAATAGAGTCAATAACATTATGGATTCCTGGAATTTGAATGTGAAGGACATGAGCAAAGCTTTCAAAGTTTGGAATAGAGATGTTTTTGGTAATGTGGAGTTCTCCATAAAGAAATTACAAGATAAATTACTGGAACTGCAACAACAAAATAGTCTTACAACAGTACAGGAGGAAGAGTGGATCAAGACAAATCTGCAAGAGCTTTCCAAAAGGCAGGAGATCAAGTGGAGAAAAAAGTCAAGAGTGATGTGGCTCAAAGAGGGGGATGCAAATACCAAATTCTTTCACACTGCTGCAGTTATCAGAGGGCACAGAAACACTATCCACAGAATCACTAAAGCTGATGGCTCCTATGCAGAATCATTCTCTGAAATTGGTATGGAATTTGTTGAGTTTTATAAGAACCTTTTCACAAGTCAGCAGCATAATTGTTATGATTGGTTAGAAGAACAGTATCCACACAAATTGGAGGAGCATGAGACTAGGGATATCTGTCAGATACCCACTTATGAGGAAATTTATGATACTATTTTTGCAATGAGCAGCTTTAAAACTCCTGGTCCTGATGGACTTCCTATTGGTTTTTTCAAAACTTTTTGGAAATGGGTTGGGAAGGAATTTTGTGAAGTGGTACAGAATTTTTTTAGTTCTGGGGTGCTTGATGAAAAGTTAAATCAAACCTTCATAGCATTGATTCCAAAATGTCAAGGAGCTGATAAAGTGAGTCAGTTTAGGCCTATAAGTTTGTGCAATACTGTATACAAAGTGATTGCAAAAATTTTGGCCTCAAGGCTAGCTCCTTTGCTTCCTAACATTATAAGCCCCAAACAGGCTGCTTTTGTGAGAGGAAGAAACATACAAGAAAATGTGATTTTGATGCATGAGAGCCTTAATACTATTGGTAAGAAGAAAGGTAAAAAGGGGTTGATGGCTTTGAAAATAGACATGGAGAAGGCTTATGATAAACTTGAATGGGATTTTATCCTCAAAGTCTTGATGTGGATAGGACTCCCAACAGGTTTCATCAATCTGGTGAAGACTTGTATAACTACTGCCTCATTTGCTATTCTCATAAATGGGAGCCCAGTTGGAAGAATTATTCCATCTTGTGGAATTAGACAGGGAGACCCCCTATCACCTACTCTCTTCATTCTTTGTGCTGATGTTCTTTCCAAAATTTTAAATTTTGCATTAGAAGAAGGGATGATTGGTGGACTGAAATTGGGAAGACATTGCAGGCCTATTGAACACTTGATGTATGCAGATGATTTGGTGATCTTAGGGAAGGCCACTCTTGAAGAAGCTACACAATTTGATTACTGTCTCAAGTTATATGCTGAGTGCTCTGGGCAGAGAGTAAGTAGAGCTAAATCCTCTATATTTTTTAGCAAGAATACTCCAAAGCAAGTTCAAAGGGATATTAGAAGCCTGCTGCAACTCAAAAAAGGGGACAAGAAGGCTGTGTATCTGGGGTTGCCAATGTTCTTGACAAGATCAAAAACTACTGATTTCCAAAATGCATTGGACAAAATGGATAAAAGAGTTGATGGATGGAAGTCTAAACTACTTTCTTTTGGTGGAAGGCAAGTGATGATTACAAGTGTGTTAAGCTCTCAAGCTTCATATGCCATGTCTGTTTATCTTCTCCCTAGTACCTTACATGAGAAAATGGATAAAATTTGTGCTAGGTTTTGGTGGGGAAGTAGTAAAGAGAAGAGGAAAAGACATCTTAAAAGATGGGATCTACTGTGCTGCCCTAAGGTTTGTGGAGGTTTAGGTGTCAGGAAATTAGGTTTACACAATATGGCTCTACTATCCAAACTTGCTTGGAAGCTGTGGTGTCAAGAAGAGGGGTTGTGGGTGACACAACTATTAAGTAAGTATTGTCATAATGTGGACTTTAGTAGAGTGGAAAGTAAGTCCACATACTCTTTTTTCTGGAAAGGAATGATCAAGGCTAGAGAAGTGTTTGAGAAAGATGCTTTTAAAATTGTTGGGAATGGTGAAGATATAAAGATATGGGAGGATCCTTGGGTTCCAAATTTGGAGTTAGCCAAGCCTCAACCACCAGATGATGTGTGGAGAGCTCCAAAAAGGGTGGTAGAAATTATTGATTGGACCAATGGAGGATGGAATGAGCAAGTTTTAAAGAGATGGTTCACAATTGAAGAAGAAGAGGCAATAAAGAAAATTGTAGTGCCCAAAATTCCAGATAGATGGGCTTGGCTGAAGGCAAAGAAAGGTGAGGTGAGTACTAAGGACTCTTATAAATATTTGATTCAATCTATACATCAAAATACCTCCTTTAATTGGATGTGGATATGGAAGAGTAATATGCATAATAGACTTAAAATGTTTATCTGGAGAATGGTTAGTGGATGCCTGCCAATATACCCTATTAACAATAATGTGCATGAAGGAATGGATGTGTGCCAATTCTGCAAAGAGGTAGTGGAGAGTGAAGTTCATATCTTCTTCCACTGTCATTATTCCAGCAAGTTATGGCTAAGGTTTTGCTCCATCTACACTGACAGAGTTCCTTTCAATAATTTGATTGATTGGATGCACTATTTTTTCAATCCTGACTCTGAGCTGGTTAAAGCCTCCAAGGACAAAGAAGATCTCAAGACAGTATGTGCTATTATTTTGGAGAAAATCTGGCTAGCTAGAAATGCAAGTAAGTTTGGACTACATAAATTTAATTGGCAAAAATTGTGCTTGGATATTGAGGCAAGATTGAAGGAAAATTATAATAAGGAGCTGTATGAAGAAGTGGCACTTTCTGGCAAGGTGGTAGAAGAGAAGCAAGATAAAAACCAGTGGTGTCCACCTCAGGAGGGAAGACTTAAAATAAATTGTGATGGTGGCATTCTGGATAATGAGTATTTTGCTGGTTTCATTGTGTCAGATTGGAGAGGGGAATTTATCTGTGCAGGTGCAGGGAGAGGAGATGGAGATAGTGCAATGGAGAGTGAACTCACTGCAGTTGAGCTAGCATTACAGAAAGTGCATAAAGAAGGATGGAGGAAGGTTTGTATTGAAACAGATGCTCTTGTGGTGGTGTCTGCTATTAGGAAATCTTCTGCAAGTTGCTGGAATTGGAGAACTAGAATTGATGCTTGTAGGCAATTGCTGGATTTGAGTAGTAGTACTATATCTTTTGTGCCAAGAATGGCAAATTCTAGAGCTCATAGTTTAGTCTCATGGGTTAAATGTTCTAAGCAGATTGGAGATATTGATGTTTCCCTGCTTCCTTTTTGTAATGATCTAGCTTTTGGGACTGATCACCCCAGTTTTGATTAATATATTAGTGTCATTTCTATAAAAAAAAATAGACAAATACATGATTTTAAATCTAATATACATTTAAAAAAAAAACTCTAAGATAAGATAGGATTTCAAAGTAATCAGTTAGATAATAGAGAGATTTTTAAGCTATAACAATATCTGATCATTTATGTTTTAACTAAGTTGTATTTTAATAATTCCAGTATAATAAAAAGAATCGAAAATCAACATATCAAAATGTCTTGAGATATTTTCTAGCATTGAATGGCTCGGATGTTCTCTTGATTTTTTTTTAGGGAAACACCTAGCTGATTTATTATATAGATTTCTTTTATTTAATTGCTCACAAGGATTTAGAGTTTTTAAAAACTACAACTTCTACCCTCAATTTAAGTATTTAATTAACTAGTTTATCCTTCTTGAAACGACAACTACCTCCCCTCTCGTCATATAATTAACATCCAAACTATACGAAAAGTCAACAATTACCCCTATAATAAAAATGGGGTATTACAATATAGTTGACCGTTGATTTTACTTGAGCAAACTTATAATTATACTTTGTGTTGACCTTAGTGTTGACCACATGATTGACCATGACTTTTCATATAAAATATAGTATTTTGACTTAGTGTCAACCACATCGTTGTTGAATACTATTTAGTGTGAACCACGACATAGACTATGGACTTATGTTTAACCATTGACTTAGTGTTGACCATACAAAATACAAATAACCATTGACTATCTGAATGATTTTAGCTTCACGTGTGTTCCCTTGATCTCCACCACATTATTGGTCCTCTTCCTTGGCATGAACCCGACATTACTATGGCTACTTAGCGAGGGATATTGAAATCTTGATACACTTTGTTCTCCAAACTTAAATAATTCAGCTAATCACTAATATCCCTATTCCTTTTTTTTTGGCTCAACATTGTATTGTGATACTCCAACTCGTGTACTTGTTCAATTAAAGAGTCATGAAACTTGTTTAGGATAATTACTGGAAATAACTATAAGTGGATTTGGGAGCTTAATATTGTTCTCATACTTTAACACTTTTCTTGGAGACTCGTTTGTAATAGATTGACTTTAAATATCAAATTTTGTCCCCATAATAACCAAATGTGTATCTTTTCCATCAAGATGTTGAAACACTGTTTCATTTATTTAGAGACTCTATTGCAAGTCGTGCTATCTGAACACATATTCTCCCTTAGAAAATTGTGACTTTATGATAGAATCCTATGTTTTGTTCTTGGTGTCAAAGTCAAGCGCACTAAAATCATGTGTTGGACACCACTTCGATTACATGGCAACAACATTTCTGTTATACGTGTTGAGAAATTTGGTTAGCTCGAAATGCAAACTATTTTAATAACGAAGTCGCTTATACTATAAAATTATTACCAATGCACATTCGATTTTCATAAGGCTATATGCAGCAGGGGGACTTCCAGAAGCACTGTTATCCTGACTGGTCTCCATTTAACTTCTTAAATCTTACAGAATTACCATATTGCACCCAGCAACGAAAAGTCTTCTCGGAGCCCTCTACTACTATTTTGTTTCTAAACATTTCATACACTCATTTAACAATTCCACGATACAAATTGTTTTTTTTATATATAACGAGAATACAATTAAAAATATAATGTGACCAAATTATTTTAACTTTTTAATAAGCATAAAAGCTGAAAAACACAACCGTAGGTAAAATGAAAAATATTGTTTAATCGGGATAAAAATTTAAAAGCATTTTTTTTATTGTACATAAAATAGATAAATCCTCTAAAAATTAGATAAACAACATTTTTCTAGTAATCACACAGAATAATCATATGTTACACTTACTCACCTATTACTCTTAAGAAAATTAAAAGGAAAACAAAGCAAAAAGAGAAAGAAAAAACGAGTGAATAAACATATACACTAACTTTTGGATGTAGAGAAAGAGGAGTGGAACCTAAACAGGGTAAACACCCTCAAATACAGCACAAGCAGAGGAGTCTTCGCTGAGCACGCCAGGCTCGGCAACGGTCTTCGCAACCCCGACATGAAGCACGATTAGCCACGCCAAAGCCCCGACCCCACGCATGGCCTTCCTTCTGGGCGGCCTAAACTACTTAATCATAGTCCTCGACTGGCCGTGGAAGGGTTAATCCGGATGGTCTAAGGTTACCATTCATTCCATCTTCTCTACCAATTATTTACTCCCGGGTTTCAGTAACTTTTATATAAGACCTCCTCCAAATTCTATTAAGCTCAACACTTATGGGACTTTTGACTCCAATACCAAGGTTGGTGTATGCGAGGAACATTTTAGAGACTATTGCGGACATTGGATTTTGGGTTTTGCCGGTCATAATCATTACTAAGTTTTAGAAGCTGATATTTAATTGAAAGATAATCATTTTTGCTCAAAAAAATAGAAGGTGCTTTGGGCGTTACACTATGGCTCACTCCTTGCACATAAAAACCAATATAAAAATGTACTCGTCGAATTGGATTCAAAGTATTTTGTCACCATGTTATCTATTCATCATAATACTTTTGCTAGTTTATGGCTTTTGAATATGATTGCAGCCACCTACTCATGATGCGCTTGGAGTGGCAGGTCCATCATGTACCTTGTGAACCCAATCAAGCTACTGATTGGTTAGCGGGATTGGGTCACCTGCAACCTCACCCTTTTGTTATTCTTCATGAGTCACCAGTGTGTCTAAAGCAACTTTGGGATGGATACATACAAGTAGTTCTCAGTGTCCATATGGTTAAGGATGATCTCAGACATTAATGAATGAAGCATGTTGGTTTCTCATGTTTTATTACGTTATTTTTCAGTATCTTTGGTGTATCTGTCTTGTCAACGTCTTTATAATATAAAATTAGGGGTGTTCGCGGTCTGGTTCGGTCGGTTTTAGAGGATATGAAACACATAAATCGAAATGTTCGGTTTGAATATTTTCGAAACCGATATACCTTCGATTTGAAACTTAGAAATTAAAAAACCGCATCGAACATTCCGGTTCGGTCCGGTTAAAACATTCGGTTTGGAACCCATTTGGTTATGTGCTAATTCCTAACTTAGAAGCAAAGTAAAATAACTATAACAAAAAGAACGGTCTACTTATAGCTTTGTTACTTACCGAATACATTTTGAAAAAAACTAAGATAAAATCAACATTAAAGAAAGAATAGCTCCCTACTTCTCTTTTACCTCAACATGGAGAGAAAAAAAAATTATTTAGTAATTTAGGACTATGGTTTGGTTGTACGAATTAAAGTGTTAAAATCAAACATTGAGGAGTGAATCGGAACATGGGAGGTATTAAGCAAAATATTAAAAATTGTATTGAAAACTTTTCTCGGTGCGGTGCGGTTTTTTTCGGTTTTGTCGGTTCGGTCTCGGTTCGGTTTTCAAAATAATAAAACCGTTCTTTAAGAAAAAACATTGTTGAACCACCGGTTTAGGTACAGTTCGGTTTGGTGCCGTCCGATTTTGCCGGTGCGGTCCGGTTTAAGCTCAGCACTTATCAATGATTTCCTCTTTCGCCGAAATCCCAGGTGATGGACTTTTATTTTTTCAATCCTTATCGAGGATTTTCGCATTCGTTTCCATCCCCCTTGATGAGCTTTTAGTTCGGTTCATATCAAAGATTTTCGCATTCGATGCCATCCAGGCGATGTATAAGTGAGTAATTTGACATTAAATTAAATTAGACAAACAATCAATGATGTAGGACATGCCCTCATGTCACCGAGACAATTGTATGACATTAGGAGTCAATCTGTACCTATCTTGAGTTGGATTGACCAACGAGCAATTTGTTAAAATATTGTGTAATTTTTCTTCTCATATACTTCATGTGTTGAGCTTCTGATCGTGTGGCATGTGTTTACTTTTGTTGTGGCAAGAATCCGAATTAAAAAATATTCTCAACAATTGCGTATGGGGATTTGAATCCTCTAACTACTATGCACCCTATCACTCATTTGTGTGTATGGTATATACATATATCATTTGTGTGAAGACAACTTATAATTTGTGTGTAACTCTCAACCAAATTGTAATCATTATCCTCATGACCTAACAACTCTTTAAATTGTTATGATTCTTGTCACAGTTGCTCGTCAATTTTAGCTATATATACCTTTACCATGATACAAAATATGGGGCCAAAATAACACTTGCTTAATTTGGAGCTTCGACAAAATTGCAACTATTAGCAATAGTTGCAATGGGATATTGGAGGATTCTAGATGTATCATACCATAATTATTTATTTGCTTCGGCATCTGACCACGGCTGAAGTCAAAATGATTTGCCAGCGGTAATTGCACCTATATGAGGATCCTAGAGCTACTAGCTCATCACGCCTAAGAGAAGTACGAGAAAAATCCTCACATATATGTGTATTTTTTATTGTCATATGCGGATCTAAACAACTAACTTTTTTTAGTATATATAATTTTGGGATACACATAACTGAAGTGTAGCATTCTCGGAACGATTAAGATTTAAATTGGTAAAATTTTGCACATTACATATATTTGATCAAATTTTTTTCCTACAAAATATTTGTCATAGTTTTGTACTCTTCTCTACATATTAACATAATAAAGACTCATTTAAGCTTCATGTTTGTCTAGAAGTTCTTATGCAACCTTTTATTTAGCGTTTGTAGGATGACAACGGGTCAGATTCGACTCTAAATCCATATGTGCACAGATTTCGTTATCATAATCCATATTCGATTCATTTTCAATTAGATCATATTCAAAATCGGACCAAATCGCCATCCCTATTGTGTTTATATATTTTCTTTTGAGCAGTAAAATTTTATTGATAAAGTCATGGGCCTGAAAGGACATATACATAACTTTGCAAAACTTTTCGCAAAGCCCAATTGGGCTCATCTCACCCCAAAAGCCTCTCCCATTTGCGTCTCCTTGCTGCTGTACGCCTGCAGCAAGTGATAATTCGTCTTTTATATTTTCGTTCTCAAACAGACCTCAGAAGAAACCCTAAACCCTAATTGAAGTTTCTCTCACTTTCTCGCCCCCAAAGCTTCTCCATTCAAATTCAATCTTCAAGCTCAAAAATTCTACAAAAGGTTAGCAAATCAGTACTATTTCCTCTCAAATTAGCTATATTATTTGTTCTGTACACTGATTGATTCGTTTCTGTTGTTGACGCCAGAGTGCTTAGCATAGCAACCATGGCAGAGATTGAAGACAAAAGCCCTAGGAGCGTAGACAACGAGGGCAAGAAGAAGAAGCGCAAGAGAACGAGGCAGAAGAAGAAAGACGAGAACTTGGCGGTTGATGTGGAGGATTCGGATGCAGCTGGAAAGACAGAGGAGGGTTTGACGGAGGAAGATGTGGAGAAAGAAGACGAGGAGCTGAAGAAGAGTGAGAAGGACAAGAAAAGGAAGAAATTGAAGGGAGATGAGGGCAGTATTGAAGAGAATGGAGGTGAATTGAAGGAAGGGGAAGAGGAAGAAGAAGGTGGAGAAGTTGTTAAGAAGAAGAAGAAGGTGAAGGTGAATAGTGGATCTGGGATTATGACTCATGAGAAGTTTGACTTGTTGCCTCTCTCAGAACCCACTCTGAGGGCTATCAATGAAATGAATTTCCAATACATGACTCAGGTAACTTGAACTGAGAATTTGTTATTTTTTATCTGCTTAATAGTAATTTGGAAAGAAACTAGAACTGCTGGCATGTGTATTTCTTTGTGGACATTATTTGATTAGATTATGATCATCCAAGCAATCACAATATTCGGGGTTTAGGTTATAGGATTATATTCATTGTTTCGAAACCGGGGTACCCTTTGGTGTGTTGGGACTTAGGACAAGGTCGAAAAAAGGGTGCCCGGAAAGAAGTTTAACCAAAATTATATAAAATTAGGAGTGACTGATATCTAAGAAGCATAAACATGGTTGCTGGCACCGTACTGGTGGTATATCGACAGCGGACTAACCAATCTCTGGACGCGGAGCTGATACACCTATAGATCAAAAGTTGTATTATATGTAAATATTTCGCTATGATCACATTTTTTCAAGTTTCTCCCTTAACTGCTAGTTATACTAGCATTTTGGTTACAACTTCTGTGTTGATGGGTTTAAGCTTCCACATTGTCGGGTTTTCAATCAAATATCCATCATAAAGTAACATCAGTCATTTGGACACGATGAGGAAGTGTTTGACATAAATTTTTGTAGTGTTGTGCATGTGTGCATGTGTCTCAAAGTGTCTGACACGGGTGCGGCTCCTATTTAGACTGTCCGTGCTTCATAGATTAAAACCCCAATTGATCCACTGTTGTCGCGGTGCTCCTCCTATTTTAGCCGGTCCATGCTTTGTAGATTGATGCCCAAATGATCCACTTGCCTGAATTTGCCTTACTGTTTTGTTTTGTAAAAAATAGCTGTTAACCACCATTTAGGTTGTAATTGTGCCTCCTATATTAGACTGTCCCTGCTTTATAGATTAATACCTGGAATGATCCACGGGTGCACCTCCTATTTTGGACTGTAGTCCACTCGTCGTAGATTCATACCCCAGATGATCTACTTGGAGGAATTTAACTTACTGTTTTCTTTTGTTAAAAGTACCAACCTCTATCTAGGTTGTTATTGTGCCTCAGTTCTATTCATCTATGTTTTTACATACAATTGTAGTGGGATTAGGAGGACTCTACTCTTGGTTTTTCAAAGAGTCAAGGTTGATGTGAAAATGCCTTGCTTGTTTCGTGTCAGGTGGTTGTACTCATGTCTCATGTCTCATGTCTCATGTCATACCCAGAAGACCTTTCTATTCCTCTGTATGATGTTCTAATGTGTGAAGCTTTGCGTCAAGGTTTATTTTTAATCTTAAGTGGATCAATGTGAAGACTCAAATTTTGCTTTTTGTTTAAACAAGGACTTTATATTCAGTTAACATAATGCTGCACCTCAATAAAGAAAGGGCCTAATGCTGTACGCATGGCCAGTGTTGTCTGCAGCTGCTATTATGCTCCCTATGGACCTATTGTTCATTGGTTATATTGATATATGATGATAGCTTCTTAATCTTGTCTTTTTTCAGTACTTATTATATTCTTGTGTTGACTTCTGACTAATAATAGATACAAGCTGGAGCTATTCCACCCCTTCTAGAAGGTACAAATGTACTTGGAGCTGCAAGGACAGGTTCCGGAAAGACCCTTGCCTTCCTAATACCTGCAGTGGAAATGTTACACGAAATGAAATATGCTCCACGGAATGGGACTATAGTGGTTGTCATTTGCCCAACTAGGGAGCTTGCTATACAGGTACATTTCCTCCTTTCTGTTGTCTTCATCCTCCGAAAGTGACTGTAGTAGATTCATGCCCTGTCATCATGGACAATTCGTTCAGGTTACCTGATTGTGGAAATATGATAGATGCTCGTAATATATCTCCTGTCTAGTATGGTCTGTTCGGGTGAATTTTCTGTTCAATGCATTAATCTTCTATGTTACAGATTCGGTGGATTAGTGAACTTACAAGATTGAAAGGGGGCTAGAACATGGAGGCTGTTGATATTATGATGCCAGTTACCCTCTACCATTTGGAATCCTTTCTTATATTGTTTACAGCTTTCAAACTATTGTGTATCAGAAAATGAGGAATTTTTTGTTAAGTTTTGGTACTCCCTGGACTTCACCGTACCAAAGCTATGTGGAACCCACCTGTATGTGTGTGTGTGCGCGTGCGTGTCTGTTTTCTTGTACTATTTTAATTCGTTTTTTCCCTGTTATTTTGTTATAAAAAGTAATTGGGGGAGTATTCCAATGAGGACACATTTCTTTCCATTTACAACTGTCTTTTCTTGCGTCTTGGTTTCAGAATGTAGCTTGTACATCTTGTCTTTTTCTTACCCATCTGTGCATTTCGTCTATTTAGAATTTTGTAGTCTTAAGTTTCTCTTGATATGATGCAGACACATGCAGTGGGTAAGGATCTTCTCAAGTATCATTCACAAACTATTGGTTTGGTTATTGGCGGTGCAGCTCGGAGGGGAGAAGCAGAGCGCCTCGTAAAAGGAGTTAATGTGCTAGTAGCAACTCCTGGCCGACTGCTTGACCATCTACAGAACACCAAGGGCTTCATATATACAAGTCTGAAGGTAATTACATCTATATAAACATAACTTAGTTCTTCTGTGTATCATCATTTATTATAGTACATCCTTGGGAACTTATATTCAACTCTTCATTTATTATTTTCATTCACCAACTTTGTTTATAAGTTGAAACTGGTTGAAATAAACACCACATATTAATGATGACTAGAGATATAATCTTCTACAAAACCATTTATTGATGAAAGAGGGCATTTAAGGGAGCATGCTCAGGAAAATGGATGTTATACAAGGTTTTTGAAAATAAAAGCCTTCTTGACTTAGTTGTTTCTATGCAAGCTGGTACGACCTCTTCCGACGCAGACGTACTAAAAGATAATCGTTTAATGGGGATTGACAAGTTCACAGGTTATTCTGGAGGTAGAAATGCAATGTCAATTCTGTCCAGTTATGGTTATAGTGCAAAACTGCAAACTGCTCCGTTGTCCCTAGATGTATTGATCATTTTAGTACGAGTTAACTAGAGCAATTGCAGCATTTTTCATTTAGTTACCTTCTGAAATTTGTGGCCTGGAGTTGATACAATGGTATCCCTTCAAACCTATCTCAATTTTTTTTTAAACATGTACCATTTAATGGATGAATATCGTTTGACGGTTTGCTTAAAATTAGCCTTGCAGTAACAGGTGATATGTCTGTCAATGTTTTGCATCAGTCACTGAAGGGTTAACTATTGATTTTAGAGCTGTAACCTCTGTCATTCAATTTGGGTAAACCAGATGTCTTCTGGAATATGTCTTATTCTCTAGTGATAATCCTGTTTGAATACCTAATAAAGTCCTAATGTTCACTATTATACAGTAAAGAAAGCTTAGAGATTTTCTTGGACATTAAATCACAGGATGCACTCTCAGTAGTTAATATGTCAACATGATACACATCAAAATGGAAAAGCCTTTTCACATTAGTTTATGGATCATACTTTAGAAGCCAAAATTAAAGGCAGGCATATACATATGTATTCATAGTAATAAGTTTATATGAAAAAATGTCTGCAGTGCCTTATAATTGATGAAGCTGACAGGATACTGGAAGCCAATTTTGAAGATGAGATGAGGCAAATACTTAAGATTTTGCCCAAGGTAAGGGATATTGTTTTCATTTGTGTTTTACTGTAACTTTCATCCATGTCTAAATCTAGTATTATTTCAGCAACGAACATGCTAATAGAACAACAATTGTTTTAGCTTGCTCTTAAGTATTCGATCTTGAGTTCAGTAAGAATGGTTTGTACTGGTAATCAGTTTTCATCAATACAAACTTAGTTGCTTCCTATGCATTTAGTTTCTGGGATTTTGTGATTAGATCAAGTTTGAAAACTTAGTCCTTAGATTATATGCCCCAAAATGTTTCTTGTTTCTCATCTTCAAGTCCCCTGTCCCAACACCTGGTGGTCAAGCGTAATACTTTGTCCCCGAAGATATTTTTCCCAAAATGTTCCTTGTTTCTCATCATTTAGTTTCCTGACCAGACACCTGGTGGTCAAGCTTGAAAACTTTGTTCTCAAAGATAATTATCCCCCCGAAAAATTCTTTTTAATTGTTATTCATAATGAAGTTCCCTGTCCTGTCGAGTTCAAATGTCTACATGCACTGCTAGTTGTTCTTTATATCTTATTGTGGGGGATGCTCGCCTGTGTAATTGTCGAGACTTGAACTTTGACGCTTAATGTACTATGGGTTGACTAGTTGCTGCGAGTTTACTGGAGTGGAATGGTTGGACTTCTTATTTTGTCCTGATCAAAATAATTTTGTTTTTTGCCCTTTTTAGTTATTATTCTGGAATATTATCTCATCGGCTACATTAAAAGGGCAAATCAATGGTGTGGAATAATGTGGTCTGAATTTCTGATGCTTCATATACATTGCTTTTTTCTATAAGTTAAGCTTTAATCCTATTTTAGGCTGCCAGTTGCGCTTTTTTTTCCTTTCCATTTCCCAAGGTTCTATGTTGAGTCATGATTGTTGAAAATGCAGTTGCTGAAAGTTCAAACAAATCTTCATTTTTGTTTAAGTAATTCATGTTCTAAAATATTTGCAGACTAGACAAACAGCACTTTTCTCAGCTACCCAGACCCAGAAGGTATATGACGGCACTAATTTCTAATTTCTTTCACAAATTGCTAGTGCCAAAAATGTCTGTTCTGTTAATAAAGATCCATTGAAATTTTAGGTTACAGATCTTGCTCGGTTATCTATGGGAAAGTATGTCTATGTTGGTGTGGATGATTCGATGAAGAAGGTAAGTGAGTATATAGCAATCTGTCAGTTTTCATGAATTTATCTCATTTCCCTGACCTCCCTGACCTGAAAAGGTGTATAATATTGTAGGTCACAAATGAAGGGCTACAGCAAGGCTATTGTATTGTGAAAAGCGACAAAAGATTTCTTCTTCTGTATTCCTTTTTGAAGAGGAATACGTCAAAGAAAGTGATGGTTTTCTTTTCCTCGTGTAACTCAGTGAAGTTTCACTCTGAACTCCTCAAATATATTCATATCGATTGTTTTGATATCCATGGAAAACAAAAGCAGCAGAAACGTACATCCACTTTCTTTGATTTCTGCAAAGCAGAAAAAGGAATCTTGTTGTGCACTGATGTAGCTGCCCGTGGTCTCGATATTCCTTCCGTGGTATATTTCTTTATCTTGTTCTTCTGTTTCTATAGGATTGTGGATACATTTGGTTTCCTTAATGATGGTTTCTTCAAGTTCTTGTTGATCCATATTTTTTTCTTTTCTTTTCTCGAAGGACTGGATTTTGCAGTATGACCCTCCTGATGAGCCCAAGGTGAGCAGTTGTCTTTTTGTTAGATTTTGGTTACATATTTATTTTGTAACTATGGCATGTTATCTTTGTCCTTCTTACATGACCTGTCAATGTTGTTTCAGGAATACATTCACAGAGTTGGTCGTACAGCTCGCGGTGAAGGTGCAAAAGGAAATGCCCTGCTGTTCTTAATTCCTGAAGAAATGAAATTTCTACAACATCTCAAGGTTATTGTCTGGTTTTCTGTGCGTGCGTAGTCAAGAGTTATAAGAATACAATCTATTTATAGGGTTGTGCTTTTTTGACCCACCCTTGAGTAATGGGGGGAAAAAGTAACATAATGTCAATTAATTTGAAGTATTAGTACACTTAAAATGACATATCATCTTCAAAAATGTAAAACACAATCATTGGATTTGAATGTATAAATTAGACTTATCTTAACAACAAAAGCAGAATACTAGGAATTAATAATACAATTTAAATTTGATTAGTTATTTTTCAGTAAGTAGTAGCGTTCTGTGCTTTATTCTTGGCCAAGAATCAAGAACGTAGCATATTATCATACGGGGAAAAGACGAATGGTGCGACTTCTGATATATATTTTTTTTGTCCACCAGCAAGAAAAGGTTCCACTTACGGAGTATGAATATGACGGAAAGAAGTTGGCTAGCGTCCAACCTCTACTGGTATGTTTGTCCCAGTTTCATTTACTGTGATACAAGTCCTTTTGATCTTTGCAGTAAAGACCGTCTTTTTTGTGGATGCAGGAAAAGCTGGTAGAAAAAAACTACCACTTAAACAAGTCGGCTAAAGATGCGTATAGATCTTACATATTAGCATACAATTCCCATTCAGAGAAGGACATCTTCAATGTTCACAAACTCGATTTGAAGGTAACTTCTTCGAACCCATCTGTTTTCTCATTTTCTGACTTCCCACAACGTCTATGTCCTTACGCATTTTCTCAGTTGTAGATTGATTTATTATGCTTAATTTTAGAATGACATCTCCAATTCTGGGCATTGAGCGATACTTTCTTTTTTTCATTGGTGTAGGCTGTTGCTAAATCTTTCTGCTTCGAAAATCCTCCAAAGGTTAACTTGAACATAGACAGTAGCGCATCCAAGTTCAGGAGGACGTCGCGCCCGACACGGAATGGATTTAGCGAGAGTAGTCCGTACGGGAGACAGAGAGAAGGCAATGATAGACAGATTGTAAGATACTAGGGATGGGATGTCAATCAGCAGCAGTTGTCCATGCTTAAATTTTGCAGCGCGACTTTGTAGTTTAAAGGAATTTCACTTCTGAGCTTATAATGATGGTCACTTGAGCCTTTTTTTTCTTTCATTTACGAATAGTTGCTTCTTCAGAAACAATATTTTTAAGGCACTGTCCAATGCTAGTGTGGGATTTAAACCGAAGTGCATCGACTTTTAGTTATTGCTTGTTCTTCATAGTTTTTGGAATTGTATTATCCAGATTCCTATACTTGCAGGTTAGCGCGTATATTTCGCACAGGCCACAGTAGTGTTTCTGTGTAAATACAGTGATGCAAGAGCAGATGATGCAGAGGAAGCAGATCTGTTAGACTACCATGATCATATGCAAGATAAGTGCAAATGACGGAAGTGACAGAAGCTTCTGGGGTCAACGTTTTGGCAATAACTCTGGCTACGAATGTCAGAATGACGTTTGTGACCCCAATCCGGAAAGGTCTTGATGAGATGCACGTGGGCTTGATTGAGCTATGCTCCATTGGTGTCCATCTTCATCCCCAAGTTCTCTTCGACTAGCTTTATAGACGTTTTTAGTTATTTTTTACTATTTTTTATAATATTTTAGTTGCTGATTTGGACTTCCTGTCTAGGCCTGTTTGGATCAAACTTTTGCCTATGTTTTTCTTTCAGTAAGACCAAACCTTTGGGTCAATTTCGGGATTTTGCCACTTTTTGCATAAACCAAGGGTTTCGGCCAGGCTTGTGGACAAAATTTACAAGTTTTTGGATTAGTGAATTACCCTAGAGATGTTTTCTCTTGGTTTGTGCCTTTCCGTCCGTTGTTTCTAAAACTCAAATCAACCTCTACTAAATTCGGTGTCAAATAGTTTGGGCACGGATTATGTCCGATTTTCTGGTAACCAGACATACTCGGAGAGTTATTTAGGGTTGAAAACTTATCTCAGGTGTTTCTAGTAAGTTTGTCCCAAACTATTGTTGCCCAGCAAGTCTACGACTCCTGGGATAGGTTTTAGGTTCCTTAAACATAAGAACTCTCTGAGTATGTCTTTTAGAGTAGAAACTATTCTGGGACTCTCTGGGATTTGAATGTGTCAGAAGAGGTTGGATGAGAATTGTACAATTGACAGAGTGCAACTAAAACCCCAGATAAGAACTCTCAATTCATTACTAAGAATCATGAACCCTAAACCAAATCAGAAAGAAATCTACAAGCATACTCAAGATCCACAGATAAACAAATGGAAAAATCACCTAATCAACTTCAGAACATTAACTGAAAAGAAAGACCCAAAACCTAAACAGACACACCCCTAAACAAAGACAGAATGGTAAGAACAATATGGAGAAACGCAACCGCTCCCTGCACCCCACCAGCCTCACCGGCAGCGGCGGCACCACTATTTGGCGGCGAAGTGGCGGTGATGTTAGACGGCGGCGTCTCCGGCTCCAAAACCTTAACAACCATCTTCAAACCACGCTCACAATGTCCGGCCACTCCACTGATGAAATAGAACAACCCCGGCCTCTCAAACTTGAATGCTGTTTCACCCGTGTTGGAGAAGAACATCGGTTGAGTGGTTCGACACTTGTTGTAGTCTTCAGCCGTCACTTGCAAAACCGAGTCTTTCTTGTACTCAAAACCTGCCAAATAACGCGATTTTTTCCCGATGAATACCACAAGAAGTATGAAATTGAAAAAGATGAATTGAGGGATGTTGATACTTACGGAGAACATCGTCGACTTGAAACCTGTTGTCGGAAGCCCATTCGTTGTAAAATTGATCCTTCTTTGGAGTCGCCCAGCCTTTGTCTCCTCCAACATCGAACTCGCGACACATTACAGTAACATGGTTCATACATGAGATGAATGCTAGTGCTAAGAAGAGCACACGCTTGGTATTGCAGGTTGGGAAAGAAGCCATGTTCAGCCGAGAGAGATTGTAATGTGGTGGTGTTGGTGGTGGTTTATATGTTGGTAGTTGTTGTGGAGTTTGTTGTAGTGGAGAGAGAGGTGGGAGAGAGGAGAAAGATGTGGGAGGTGTGGGGGGTTTTGGCGGCAACGGAAAATTAGGAAAACTATCTATTTTTTTTTTTTGTAAGAATAGGAAAACTATCTATGACATCCTATGACCGTTTTTCAAACACTATAGTATCCACATAAATTTTAGTTTTTTTTTTCCAACCGGTTCCGGGGCTTCGCCCCGCAATCCGGTTGGACTCGGGTCGTATGTCTGAATATGCCAGGTGAGTCTCCCATTAGAAATTTTCTACATACACAAGACATAAATTTTAGCTTTATTTTCATTTTTTTAGTGATATAATTATGATGAAGCAAGATAAAAGAAAAAGGGGAAAAGATACTTTCGCCCCCTTAAGTTTAACGAAAAGACACTTTCATTATTTCTAGTTTGAGAAATGACACTCCTACCGATCGAGAATGCCAAATTTTAGGATATCTGCATTCATTAATTGTCACGGCCTTACTTAGAGGGTAGGGTCTGTAACTAATACAACCATGGGGTGAAAGTTTCTTTTCCCAAATACAAAGGGGTGAAAGTGTCTGTGTGTAAAACTTAGGGGAGGGGGGGGGGGGGGGGGTACAACCTTGGGGTGAAAGTGTCTTTTCCCAAAATAGAAGGGGTGAAAGTGTCTGTGTGTAAAACTTAGGGGGGAGGGGTTGCTGAAAGTGTCTTTTACCCCAGAAAAACACCAAAAGACACTCTCATCCAGTCTAGTTTTATAAAAGGGCACTTTCACCCCTTCGATGTGCCGAATTCCAAAAAAATTAAACCCCATGTTATTACACTATTAGTTCGGAATTGAGAACCGTCAGTAAAAATAAATTCTGGGACAAATTTACCCTCATATTTTGAAAATTGTAGGCATTACCCCAATGGTGTACTACACTTTTTGCATGATATGGATGTTGAATTGGTCTGTAATCAGTGACAGACCCCACTACCAGACTAAGAGCAACAATCTAAGAGTGTAAATTAATTGAAGTTCGGCACAATGAAAGGGTGAAAGTGTCCTTTTTGAAATTAGAGGGGGTGGAAGTGTCCTTGAGTGAAACTAGAGGGGATGAAAGTGTCTTTTACCCTTGTTTCTTTCCAGAAAATGAACTACGTGACCAAACCTGGGGGTATTTTTGTCTAATAAATTTCGCGCTATCACCCATTTGGGTATTCCTAGTGTGAAGTTACATGCGGTATATAAGTGGAAAAAAAGTCGGCACAAGCAGTATTTGTATTTTAGATACATAGATTCATTTTTTTACATATGTATTTTGTTTTCAGATTGAGATAATCGTGTGACCGCTTAACAAGTCAATGAATGAAATATAGTATGTGATTTTCTGACTAACCTGTGAAATGAAATTATATCATCAATATCTTACCAGTGTTATGACATACTACTATTACATAACATTTGGGTACATTGTTGGACTTAGGAAGAGCAGGAACTTCGAAGTAGAAAAATGTAAGCATTATTTAACGAAGTTCATCTAAATTTAAGGTTTATACAGCTATGCCACCTTTAACTAATCCTGTCCAAGAAAACCTTATTACAATAGCAGCATAATCCACAATACAAACAAAACTACATCATTTGCCCTAAAACCCCACAAAACCCTTTCCCCCAAACTACTTGAAAACCCCAAAGAAGCCACAAAAGAATCATCTTGATGCAACACTCCATCACTCATCTTATTCACAAAATCGCTATCAAGAACACTCTGTTCACCCTCACAAAGCCTCACCCCAAGAGGGAAACTCTTAGGTACAGCTGACCCAGATGAGTAGCAAAGATTTGGATTCTCCGAACCGCGAAAACGACTCCCCATCTTCCGATAAAATTCTTCTGAAAACTCGAGTTTCCCCGTGAAATTGTTTCCATTGAGGTAAATTGCTCCAATACAAGGCATGGCTTCAAATCTTGGTGACACATTCCCTGATAGACTATTATTGGTGAGTCTAATGAACCTCAATTTTCCAAGGTCCGGCAACGAATTCGGTATTTCGCCGATTAAACCCGCGTTCGAAAGATCTAAGAACTCCATGTTTCCAAGTTTTTCCCATTGGATTCCTCTCAAGTCGCTGCCAATCGGGTTCTTGGATAGCACCAACTCTTGTAATGAGACCATTTCTTGAATAGATTTTGGTAACCCATTTGAGAAATTGTTGTTGCTGAGGTCTAAGACGGTGAGATTTTTCAAATTCCCGATTTCTCCGGGCAAGGTTCCCTCCAAAGAGTTGTAGCTCAAGTCAAGCTTGAGGAGTGAAGTCAACCCTCCCAAAGTGGAAGGCACTGACCCAAATAGTGAATTCCTGCTTAGGTCAAGTATCAAGAGACTATTCAAGGCACCAAATGTGGGTGGAATCTGGCCGGTGAGGCGGGTCCCGGCTACGACGAGTCGCTGTAAATTAACTAAATTGCCTGTCTCGGAGGGTAGTTGACCGGTTAGTCCGTTTTCGAGAAGCACCAAAGATTTTAAATTTCTGAGGTACCCAAAAGAGGTTGGTATGGTTCCGGTGAGGCCAGGGTTCGACCGGAACTCTAGGGTTTCTAAGGTGTTTGCTAAATTTTCCCAATTTGATGTTGGGATGGTGGTAGGGTTAGTGAAGCAATCGTAGAAGGAGAGTGTTTTTAAGTGCTTGAGATCGAATAAATGGTGGCTGAATTGTGCATTTGAGACGCATTGGAGAGAGTTGTCGTAAAGGGGTCCTATTGTTAAAGATGTGACGTACCATAATTCATTGTAGATGTCGCATGACACACCCTGTCAAATGTCCAAAATAAAAAGACATCAGTACAAACTATTGAAATATTATCGGGTTTATACTTTACAAATCGATCATCTGTTGTAATTCTAATGATATAAAACGAAATGAGTGCTATAAACAAGAGCGACTACGTGGCACAGTCCGTGCCAAGCTCTACACCATATTTTGAAAAATTACAGATACATGTATTTTTAACATCAATTTCTAATACTAATACCTTTAATCAAACCACAAAAAAGCCTCGTATTAATTAAAAATGTATGATGTATTCTGGTACTTTGTAATTCTTGTTTCCGAGCAGCATGCATTTTCAAGAATAAAGAATTATAGCAAAATTGAATCTAAAGTAGTATGAATGACGTATGTAATATGATTTTATTTGAGAAAATTGCTTGTAATTTGCTTCATGTTTCTAATTCACATGGTCTTTAATTCTTCATATTCCTCTTTATTGGAGATATTTGAGATATTCAAAACATACAAACAGTTGAGAACAACACCATGAACATGCAAGTACCTGAATTGGAGTCCAACCACAAGGGTCCGGATAAAGATCCGACCCGTTCCACCATTTCCCCACAAAGCCTTGAATTGCAGAAAACAGAGCACCCTTCTCTGTTTCCTCCATTGGAGATATTGAACTCTCTTCTTGTCCATTACAAACACACAAACAGCTCGTCACAAACAAGACTAAAACCACTACAAATTTACAGAATTGGGTACTGTCAAAACCCCTCATTTTCCTATTCCCCAAGAACAGAGAAACCACAAATCAAGAAAGTCCAAGAAAGCTAATCTTGATTGAAAATCACCGACTCTTCAGGGAAAGAAAGACAGCCCCCATGAACTGAAATAGACTGAGAGGTGTTTCCTGGAGAACCCAGAAAAAGAAGTAGCAGAAAAGGGAAGGATAACAGAAGGGTGTGGTGTGTTTATAAATGGGTAAGAGAGGGTGTGCTCTGTTTCTCTATTGTTGGAGCAGCATCTATTAACAAACTATGGCAGGACCATTGCAGAAAGCGCTTTTCTAGGGCAATTAAAGTGAATATTAAAAGCCAAGTGAACAACTTAACTACACACAATAAAATCATAGAGAGGGACAGAGAGAGGAGTAGAAGCCATAATAAGTGGGGAAAGAGAGAGAGGAACAAGAAGGATAGGTTTTAATTTGTCATAGGGTTTTAACAGTTTCTGCAGTCTCTCTTGTGAAGGTGAAGAAGGCTGCAGCTACTACTACAAAGCTAGTAGTAATACTCTCTCTAAAGATATGTGGGTAGGGGAGGAGGTGTGTAGTAACTGGTAGTTGGAGATTAGTTGTGTTGGGATTTGGGTTTAGGGTTTGTAGTAAACATGGGATTGGAGGATGGGGGACCAGTTCATGCAGATGCATTGGCCTGGTGGTAAGGCTTGGGACTTAAAAGTTTGCTCTTATTGAGATTTGAAATTTAAGTCCCACAGCAGTCAGTAATCCTTCAAGGTCACTGTGAATTGAACGGGTTTCTATCAGGTTGCGGGTTGAGTCGAACCGGTTTCGGGTCAGAAACTAGTCGACCCAAAACCGACCTATTTATTTTCGTGTCACTTTCAACTCGACTTGTATCTAACCTTTTGCACAGTCGTGTCAACCCAAACCCGCTTGTCGGGTTCGTGTCGTTTTGTCGTGTTGTAGTGTTGCCTCATTTATTGTTAGCATTATGCTTATATTTTTTTCTGAGAGAATGGCTTAAAGAAGGTTATTGCTGTGTTATGCAGGTTATTTTCGGGTTGGGCGGGTTGACTCTAACCCGGCCCGTTAATTCACCAGTCACTTTCGACTCGACCCGTTTTGACCCGTTGCGGGTGTGTCTCGATCCAAACCCACTCACTTCATGTCAGGTCCGTGGTTCGGAAATTGGAAGGCATAACTAGGAGCATGTCTGAGTCGGACCTTCTCGATTCCAGGCACGGGCTTGACTTCAAAGTTTCGGGCAAAACTAAATTAAAACATTTTGTATTATTTTCTTCCAACCGTATAGATATTAGACACAGATCATATTTAATTTTTTACGTTAATATTGATTGAAAGTTATTTATCATTTGTAGAGCAAGGTTTGTTCAGTGCGCAAGCGCAAATAAAGACTAGAGGTTGCGGGTAAGTGGATTGCTTTACTTTTGTGAGGTTGAAGCTAGGGTTTGTATTTAATTTTGGCAAGTAAAACTAGGGTTATTGGCATGGGAAAGTTATTTCACCACAAAAGAATACAGGCAATAGTAGTTTGATGGTGACAATTAAGTAGCCTATTAGGGTAATGAATTAGAAACACGTTTTAGCACATGCCTAGCTGAAGTTTTTACTTTCGATATTGGCCTTTTGAATGCATGGACATAAGCATTTATTCATTATAGTTAGTTAGTTACCATTATTTCTCAAGCAAAAGTCAAAAAGATTCTTTCATGTTTGAACCAATCCTTCGAGGATTGGAACTATGCATAAAATTGCATGAAATAGTAGATTTTGATCAGTTATTTGTTTGTCAACATCTTCATTTAGTCACGGTTGAAAACGGTGCGACTCGTTATTCAAATCTGAGGAAACAAAAGCTCCATCCCTCTTTAGACTCTTTCCTTTTTCCCTTCTACTGGTAACTATAGTTGCATGGTTTCCATCTCAATGTCAATTTTTCTTTCAGTCAAGTTTTTCTTTCTCTTTTTAGAAGACCACTTTGGGAAATTCTCTTGTCTTTATGCTCTTTTTACATGAGAGATGCATGAGAAAAAGAAGAAACTCGATCTCTTCGCTTACAAGGAACTCGAGCATCTAATTTCGAAAGGGCATCATCAATTTCAATGCTCAATTACATCGTTCATACTTTTTATGTTTCTTCTCTTTCTTCCAATTTTGACTTTTACCACTATTCATCGGGCCGCTTTGATCCGATGAATTGGATAGGAAAACGATGCTATTTTTTGAATTTTTCATTGTCGTACAGTAAACTTTACTCTACAACACGATAAAAAATTACTAAAAATTGCATCGTTTTGCTATCCAAATCATCCGGTCAAAGTGACATGGTTACGGATGAAAAAATCAAAACTAGAAAAAAGAGAAGAAACAGACCAAGTACACAATTGTGACTGGAATGAAACTGAACAGAGACTCTTAGAGATATAACACCGCAAGACATGTGATCCTTAATGAGATATAATCAGGAGTGGCACGCGTTACCCTCTGATTGTGCGCGAATATGTAGCGTCTGGTTGTGCGCAAATACATGCGCTAACACAAGCGTCTAGTTGTGCGCAAATATCTGTGCTAATACTATTGTTATTGACTTTACATTAAACTATTTCATGTATGTTCCTAATTCAGGACTCCGTCATTGGATCCTGATTTATGAATGAAGTAGCTGGAATCTAAGAACCCAAAATGAATTTGAATACACTAACAAGAAAGTAAGTTGATGAGGGAGCTTTTTGGATCATTTTGGGTAGATAGATAGATTCAGAGAGTATGGACCAGCCTAGTAGCCCTAATTTTGTGTTTTTGTCATTGTTATTGAAGAGAGAGCCCATCTACATATATACTAGCAATCCCCCTTAGCAGGCCTACTACTACCACAACTACATACACATAGAACCATCTTGAGGGGTCCTTTTCTCATCAACCCTTCATTTAACTCATTCATAACTCATAAGATAAATCTCTCCCATCTCTCTCTCTCTCTGAGGAATAACTGCTCCAATGCAGTTAGCAAGGGACCATATGGTTTGATGAGCTTTGCCTGCTGGCTGTTGTGGGGTTGAAAGAGAGAAGAAAAACCAACTTATTGAGTGAACTTATTTCAATATAGGTCTCCTTTATTTTGTGCACAAGACTAAATGCTGTGGGCTATTAGACAAAAAGTAACAAACTAATATGATGGCACAAGTACAAGAGTTTATTTCAAATGCATTTAAGGGAGAGTCTACTTCCTACTGTTAGGAATTGGGAACTAGGAAGGATATTTTCCACCAAGTTTGATGTTTCAGCTTTGAGGCATAGTTATCTCTTTGTCGGTAAGAAATTAACATTGCGGTACCAGACTACATATATTTTGATTTTTTTAGTTTTAGGAGACACCGCTCACGCAACTTGGGCACTTACATGACCTGCAATGGAATTTCCTTGTGTCATTGTTAATGGAGATGGTTTTAACAGATACGGGATACGCGACTTGTCTCTTTGAAAAACAAGAATTAAATGGATAACCTCATTTGATGTCACCACCTTCTTGCTACTCGACCCAACAACCTTGACTAGGCTTAAAATTCAGTCAAGCAAAAGCAAACTGGACTATTTGTGAAAATTGGGTTCACTCATTTATGTGTTGTTTGAATTTCACGGTTTTACGGTTTTGTGAGACGTTATATTTATTTTAGTTTTGTGTCACATTTGATGGTTGTGCGGCCCACTCCAAAGCACAAAGAAAGGTTTCGTAATCAAAAGTACAAAAAACATTGTTTCCCAAACACCTCCAATAACTACATGTAGTAGAAAAATATATTTGCACTCAAACCTCTGTTCTAGAAAATTTGGTTTTTTAACAAAATTGGATCCATAGTTGCTATAGTTTGAACTTCGTGCAGGTTTAGTACACATACTTTCATTTGAAGAAATCATGTACCCAAACTCTTGTTTTGTTGCAAATAGGTACCCTTCGTTAACTTCTATTCATTATATTGGAGATAAGTTTAATTTATAGATTAAATCTAGCATGTAAGATAACAATCAATCCAAAAGCTAAGATGTTACTTATTACACGAGTCAAAACTATACTGTTAAGACACAGCCTCAAACGCGAGCGCCCGACTACAGTAAATGCTAGATGTCTAAGTGTTATAATCAAACTGCATATGCTGAGCACGACTATCCGCACTCCCCAAGAATACCTAGCAGCCAAACCCGTGGTGGTTTTAGAAGAGAAAGCACAAACACCACAGTTTACAAATATCAGTACAAACTGAGTAAGTTAACACCTAAAACGCGTAAACAGGGATGAAAGGGTTGACATGTTATAGTCCGATGGTAGAGATTCCAAAATTAACAATTCATTTCAGTTATGATTCCAAGGGTAGATATTCCAATAATCGTTATCAGTGTGACTTCCCAGGGTAGAGGTTCTCACTCTGAGTAGTAGTAGTATGGATTTGGGTTGCTTTAGGCATTCTGTCCATTTTTTGAATCAGATTCTTCATCTTTCTTTGTAAAAAGCTCAGGTTTAAGCTGAGAGATGCCCATTTCTACTGAGAGAAAAGATTAGATCTCCAATCCTATGATGGAGGAGAATGCCATGGAATCTCTGCCATCTCCATCCCCTCTGGGAGATGTCTGAATCACCTCCGATTTCAGAATCACCACAGGTTAATAAGAAATCCATCCTAAATGTCTATTCAATAATTTGTCTCAACACGTTTTACAGAAACTTTGTTTCCTTCCAATTTGTGTATGCTGCATTCGTGTTTTCTGTCGGATTCGGTCACTTTTATCAACCAACAAGAGAATTCATCACCCGGTTGTGGCTCAATCAGAAAAAGGTTGTGGTTGGATCTGCTGCAAGTAGTAAATAATTCATTTTTGATAAAGTGTTTCCTCAAGAAGCCACACAAGGTTGATATCCAATCAATATGTGTTTTATTGTTATGCTTGCTGTTTTATAAATGCTGTAGCCATGTTCAACATAGTAATCTTCACAACCCTTTTGAAATGATGGCTAGAAACGATATAAAAAGCTACGAGTTCAATAATGCAAGAAAAGAAATTTAAAGAAACAATTATGATGACTCACTTTCTAGGTAGATAATCAAGGGATAGAATGGACACTGGTGTTTTGTAATCTTTCATCTTTTACTTCTAGGTGGAGAATCATGATCAGAAGTAATTAGTTTCATTCAACGACTTTCTTCACCTTTTCTCTAACTATCTCACCTAAAACATTACTCGAAACATCTAAAAGAAAAATAATTCTAGCCACATATTATCATTTTTTACAAACCCTCTCAGTTCCTTATAGGTGAGTTCACTTACAGCCTTGTTATGAATTTCTAGGTATCAGATGACTCAGGTATTCTCCAAAGTAGAAAGTAAATCTTTATACTAATCCCTCAATTTGGAATCTGGTAATCAAGTTCAGTAACCTGCAAAACTATGAGGAAAAAAAAAGCTTCGTGGGAAAAGAAAAAGTGGGGCTTATTCAATGCATATTTTAACATTTATCAGAAATGACCCGGTCTGCAGATAGGTAAACAAAAAGCGAGGCTTATTCAAGTTCGGTACACACCTTAAACGATTTAGTAATTTCATTTTTCAGATTAATGATGTATCACAAACCAGATTAAGCTAAAGAAATCCAATGTAGGACACATGAACAGATAAGTAAGAATTGATTGTGTTATGAGATTGAGCTAAAGAAATGCAATGCGAAGAAAGAGCTACTGAAGCAATTTCCTTGTGCAGGTAGATAAAGTGACAAGATTGGAGGAACAGAAACAATAAATTATCAACAATGCAAATTATCATCTTGACATTTGAAATATTTGATTCACAAACTGGTAATGAAAGAATAAATTGGAGAGGAGGTTACCGAGGAGTGCAAGGAAGCATGGACACTCCCAAACAGGGGCCTATCCGTGTCAGACACTTGGGGATACTTGGATACTCCGAGTATTTTAAAAAAAAAATATTAGACTGGACACTTAGAGGACACTTGAGGGATACTATAGGGACACTTAACGAGAGACAACCACGGATAAAAAAGTCAATCGAAGGGGAAAGAGAAGAAACAGAGGTAGTACAAGTTAATCCCATCATCTGACACTACACTGATCGCCTCCTTGTACGGGTGATCATTCTCGTTTTGTTCATTCATAACCATTTTATTCTCCAACAAAACATTTAAGTGACTCCTCTTGGGAAAAAATATCATTCAAGTGACGGTTACTGGCCCACACCAATCTGGAGAAACAATGTCTGCTTAGGTTCGAACACAAACCTTGTACGTTGTCACTATGTGTGCAAGCAAGAGCGATAACTCTTAAATAGATGGGAGCCCAGGTTGATTCAAATGTAAAAAATATTGAATAATAAATAAGACTCAAAAACTTTAGTATCTAATTTCACTCAGTAGAATGGTAGAATAACTTACTGCAGATCCTGCTTCAGAAAGCCAGCCATGAATGTCTTTCAAACTCTAATTGCGCCAGTGCACATAACAATTTGCTGGCCACTTCTTTGTTCCGATGAACAGGATCGGTACATTACTTCCAGTTGATTCTCTGATTCTACGGTTGAATTGAAGATGGCACCATTGCACCTTTTGAAGTAGTATCCATTTCCTTTTCACGACGGGACAAGATCTTCCATATTCCAACTGTGGGAAGTTCTGAATATACTGTTGATATGAGCCTAAATCCTGTTTCATGTTAACGTAATTTTTTTACTCTTCTTTATTTTTTGGGTTCCTAGGGAGTCCGACCCGGATCTGATTCGGTTTGTGCCTGGCGGAGCTTCGGATCGGCTATGGATCTGGTACTTTAGATCTGATCCGAATCCGATTAAGATCCCACTGCATCTGGACCGGATATGGATCGCCCCGTCTTATTCAAATGTAAAAATGGACCAGAGAGGAGGATATTCCATATTTCCCTCCATTATCCTCAAATTAGCACATCAGTATAACCACCAATCTCAAGTTTTACATGATTTCACAGAATCACTCTGCATGTGGTTTGCCATTACAGAATGTGACAAGAGATTGCATGAACAAGGCATATGAAAAGAAGGGTATAGGCGAAGAAGGAAATTGAAAGATGCAACATGTGTAGTAGTAAAAAGAATCAGATACTAATGAAACAAAAAAGATAGTACTACAAGCTTGGTTATACAACAATTTTATCGCCTAAAGCCCTAAACCCCAAAAACATTTAAACAGCATTCTGCGTATCTTTCCATCTATGGGAACACATATCCTAACGTGACAATAACCATTCAGATACAGCTTCAAAGTTCACATCCCTGACCAGCTGCCCTTGTTTCTTCTTCCACCTAACACGTCATTTTCAAGCCCAAATTCAGATTTTATTTAATTCGCCGAAAACCAAACCAAATCTCGTAATGATTGAAAAGTAAGCTATCGTGTGTCTGCTTCCCAATATATTCCAGCCCTATACTGTTTAGTCTCTTGGTACACTCATCTCCACCCATCCGCGAACAGAACTTAATGTTGTGGGACACAAATATCCGCCCTTGAAACAGTTTAAGTTTTTCCACTAATCTCTCAAGTCCAACCCAAACAAGCTCATCACGCATGTGAAGGAAAACAGCACTTGCATATATCAAATCATACATTCCAGGGCCAAACTTAGTGAACTCCATATCTTCACCTCTCATAATCATTGGACGTTTATGCAATAAGCCTTGGGATGGAAGCTCGTACCTGAAAGCAGCCATTAGAGAAAGCTCATCCCTCTCCAGACAATGGAAGTTTCCTGGGTTTAAGTACCGTATGAAATGCAATCCCACGCGTAGTGTTCCACATCCAATCTCAAGAACGCGTGCACTGGGCACGAGTTGAGCAGATTCTGCAAGGAATTCAAACACATCTCGACCTCCAGCCCAGGGTTCACCATAGTTGCTGTGGTGTTGTTCCACCAGTAGCTCACCTGGACATGGTAGAGCTGTGTGGTTGTTTGATTCTACTCCTTCATAGTGTGATATGCCCTTGTATCTGGTGGCAATTCAGAAAGAGAATTTTATTTAACCAGAGTTATCTAATTTGAGAAACTTATTCAAGCAATGATAACAAGTTTCAATTTTGGAGAACTAGTGCATATCCCGTGCCCTTGACCACAAAAAAAATGATAATTCCATATGTTTGAATGGCTAAGATTGTCTTATTATGAAGTATTTGGTTTTTAAGATATAGTGAGGATAAGCTATTCCATATGTCACATAATTTGGGATAGGTTATTCCCCATAGCAGCTTATTATGTACTAGTGCATATCCTGTGCCCGAGGGCACAACGAAAAAAAGTATGATAATTCCATTAAGTTTCAAATGACTGAGATTGTCTTATTAAGCTATTTCATATGTCACAGTTTGGGGATGACTTATTCCCATGACAACTTATTATGTAGATGGGGATAAGCTATTCGACGTGTCACATTTTGGGATATCTTATTCCCTGTAGCAGCTTATTATGTAGATGGGGATAACCTATTCGACGTGTTACATTTTGGGAATTTCTTATTCCCTATAGCAGCTTATTATGTAGATATAGGGATAAGCTATTCCACATATCACATTTTTTGGTATAGATTCCCCATGGCAGCTTATTATGTAGAAGATTGCACTGTTAGGATCAACTGTCTGTATGGTTGTTTGATTCTAGTCCTTCATAGTGTGATATTCCCTTGTACTTGGTATGTTTCTTCTCTTTTTTTCAGTTTTGACTTTTTTATCCGTAGTCATGACCCGGTGATTTGGATAGCAAAACGATTCAATTTTTCGGTAATCTTCCATAGTATCGTAGAGTAAAGTTTAATGTAGACCACCATGAAATTTACCGAAAAATTAGACCGTATTGCTGATCAAATCATCGGGTCAAAACGACATGATGAATAGTGGTAAAACCCAAAAGTGGAAGAAAGAGAAGAAACAGAGGAAGTTTGGTAAATTATACTCCAATGTTCTAATTTTGGGGAATTGCCCTGTTAAGTCCAAAAGACCAATTTTTAGGGTTTCATAGATGACTTCAATTTGAATCGAATACACAGAATGCACAATTGAATTTAGGGTTGGGTGACTTACTGGAGGAGATCTTGGAGCTGTTGAGCCCTAGTGCGAGGGTTAATCCCCTTGCGAGGCACATTGTCTTGCATATGAAGGCCGTTGGCTTCGATCTGGTTCTTCACCCATTCGATATCTTCAGACGACGGCGAGATCTGCTCTCCGGAACTCCTATCTGCGGCGGGGGGAGGTGGACAGGAACAGTCGGCGGTGGGAGAAGAGAGGGAGGAGATGAGGAAGAAGAAGAATATCGCCGCTACGGCGGCGGAGAGGGCTAATATGGGTACCGGAACCACCACGCCCTTTGCCGACGACGACGAAGACGCCATGTCGGAACAAGATTCTCAGAATTCTGATTTTTCATTGCACAGTGAACAGGCAGTTTGTTTAATGGGTCGGGGAAAGGAATCCGACCCGATCATTTCCGGGTCCTCATTTCTTTCAAAGGGAAATGCAAATTAGGACAAGGTTTGTAAACCCAAAAATTGAGGAAGGCCTGGAGAAATGGAGAACTGCTAGCAATGCCTAGAGCTGCATTTCGGTTGGGTTTAAACGACGGTTTCGGTTAAAACCGAACCGTTGTAAACGAAACAGAAAAACCGTGAACCGAAACGAGATTGAATAGCCGGAGCCGAATGAATACGGTCACGGTTCGGTTGTTGTGATTCGGTAACCGGAATCGGTTTCTGACCGGACCGGAACTGGACACGGAACCGACTTTTCAAACCCATCTGACCGTTCGGGTGTTGTCACATCAGGTGGTCAGTGACCGTTTTTGTTTCCGTTGGAGAGACCTTCTGCTGCATTTTTTCAACTTTTTCACTATTTACACTCCCCCCTCCCCCCTCCCTTACTCTTCTATATAAACCCAACACTTTTTTTTTTCCAACAAAACTTCCATTAAACAAAACTAACCACCCAAATTACATCTATCCTTTCTAACTGCCTTAAAAAACTACCATGAGTTTAAAACTATCATCTAATTTTGCTAGCTGAACTATTTCATCAGATGTTGCATTCATATTTCTTGGAATCCACTGCACTCTTGCCTTCAAATTCAATAATCCTCTTCTGATATCTTCCATGATAACTATCAGTTGCCAAATTCCTCTACCTTCATTCACAGTTTCCACTACCTCCTTGCTATCACTCTCAAAAATCATCCTTGTACCATTCCATATTTGACACTTCACATTACACACATTTTTCCTCACTCAAACACTACCAATACTCTCCATTATTCTCACACTTCATACTTCATACTTCCGATACTCTCCCAAATAATTCCTTCACTCTCAAATTCTCTCAATCTTCCAACTTTTGTGAATTGCAGATTTCTCTAGTTCATCATCAATGGTGAAGCACCGATCAAGCATCTCATCCAACTCCTCCATCCTAATTCCTACATATTCTTCCTCCATGAATTATTCTAGGAGTTCCTTTTGTGTATGATGGTCCAAGGGCACAAAAAGCATTAGCTCATTATATCACCTCTACCGAAAAACTTATTAGTATGGCCGAAGACCCCAAGTTCACAAAACTGATTACTACCGCATTTTGTCCGAGTTATAAACAAATTGGTAAAAATACTAGTAGGAATTATATAAGTACTTTATATAGTGAGAGGAAAGCTGAACTTGTGCAGAAAAAAAAAAAAAAAAAAAAAAAAAAAAAAAAAAAAGTTAAATTCTAATTCTACAATTGCTTGCACATTTGATATGTGGACTGGTAGAGAGAAATGATATATTTGTGTCACCGCACACTACATTGACTCAAATTGAAATTTACAAAAAAGTGTTATTGCTTTTCGACAAGTCTCATATCCTCACAACGGCTTAAACATGAGAGATACCATAGTGGAAGTTTTGAACGAGTGGGGTATTAATACCGAATTACCGCAATTACTTTTTACAATGCATCGGCATGTGATAGTGTGATAGACCATATACAAACGTTGATTTCAACACCCTTTGGCGAGACTATTGGACATGTGCGCTGTGTATGTCACATTATGAATTTAATTGTACAAGATTGTTTGAAATCACTATTTCATCATGCTCATCCTATTCGTGAAGCTATTCTCTTTATTGAGTCTTTAACCCGTCGAACCAAATGGTTCATGGATATGTGGTCTCAAAATGGTAAGAAAAGAAGAAAAGATGGTATTGATTGTAAAACAAGATGGAATTCAACGTACTTGATGTTACTTAGTGTTGTTGTCTACGAGTAACTTATCACGCGTATTTTTAAGTGAATGTGAAATTTTAATTTTCGTGTCGTCTTCTGATTGGAAAGTTGGGGAACCCTTAAGGAATTTTCTTGAACCATTTTATACCGCCACCAATCTTCTTTCGGGTGTTTATTATCCAACTACGAACCAAGTTATTCCACAACTAGTTTTCATAAGTAACGCTTTTAAAGAAACAAGGGATAATATTATTTTAGGGGAGGCAGTTGCGCCTACGGAAGCAAAATTTCTCAAATATTTTGAAACCATCCCTATGTAAATTTGTTTGGGTAGTATTTTTGACCCAGTGGCTAAGGATGAAATCCTAGAATATATGCTACAAATGATTTCGAGTAACATGAGTACCGAGGCTCACACTAAAGTGATTACACCATCTTTCCAAGAAGTTAAAACAACTCTTGATTTTATGTATGAAAAAATATGTTCTTAAGTATGGTAGGGGTAAGCAAGTCTCTCATGCATCGTCTCGAGTGATCCGACTGGTAAAGGTAAGACAAAACTTGGTTTCTTATATAAGAGTAGACAAACCACCCCCACCGGGACGAAGTGCTTCTCGGAATTATTGTTGTACCTTAACACTAATTATTTCTTACAACAATCCGGGGAACAACTAGAATCACTAGATGTACTTGATTGGTGGAAAAGAAATGAATCCACATATCCAGTTGTTTCTATTATGGCACTTGATATACTAACCCTTCCCGTTTCTACAGTGCCTTCAGAATCAATATGTAGTGCAGGTAAACGAGTATTATCGGAGAAACGAATGTATCTAACATCGTAGATGTTGGAGGTTCTCATATGCTCAAAGGATCGTGCGATGCCGACAAACACATACAAGACATGAGCCCTTTGGACGTGACCGTGACCGAATTATTCAAAACCTCCGGTTAGGCGAGGACGAACCAGCAAATGAAAGGGCCTAGGCGACGAGATGAAAAATGAAGACTATTATTCTTGTTTATTTCAATAAGTTCATAATAGACAATGTAAATTAGAAAAAATGCAAATGATAGATAGTTGAGTGGGTGCCAACCTAGTTGGGATGTACTTGCACTAGTGGTGCAATTTTTTCTAACATTTTATATTTTAATTAATAATACAAGTTTGTTTCCTTTGTTTTATTATTTGTCTAAGTTTATGTTTTTACAAGTATTAAATCACACAAACAAGCCAAACGATATTAAAAAAACAAGGAAAAGAAAAAGAAAAAGAAAATAATCGCGGAACCGGTTCGGAACCTGAACCGAACCGAATAACTCAACCGGTTTCGATCTACGGTTCCGGTCCGGTTCGGGATATCGTCACTTCATCGGTTCGGTTAACCGAAACCGATTAAACCCCTCTAACCGGTTACCCGAACTGTGAACCGACCGGTTCAGGCTTAAGCAGTTCAGTTCCGGTTCGATTGAACCGAATATGAAGCTCTAGCAATGCCCTTATAGGAAAGATTCCTGGAGAATTCTCAAATATACCGACACCCCTTTACCCCTTGGGTGAAAATTTTCCCCATGTAACCAAAAAAAAATGTTTCGTGATAGATATTTCAATGCTGATACATCTTTTTTTAGGGAAAATGTTGATACTTTTGACTCTTATCATTGCAGTTCTACAAATTTTTCTAAAAGAAATATAATTTTGACTTCCCTTTAAAAAGAATGGCATGTGACTTGAAGAAGCTTGGTCAAATCTAGGTCCACTATTCAGAGGGGATTGAAATGAAGTGGGGAAGAGTGATATGACAAAAAAACAATTGGTGTTCTCATACTACTCACTTGGATGATTATAAACCATTAACCCTAACTGCAAGCTTCTGGTTAGGAATTTCATCGCCCACATAACGATTGTAATTATAGTTGTTTTAGGGAGAAAAACCAACAACAATTTTTAGTTGTTGTTTGTTCATTAAAACGACAGTTACAACTTCCATTTGTACGTGGTTAAGCTAGGGAGATCTTTTTTTTGCTCTATAGCAAATGATGTGGTCTTGCTCTAACCATACATCACATAACACATATTGAAGAAAGAGAATGAGTGGCAGACAAAAGAAAAAAGGATTTATTACATGTCGTGACGTGTCCTCTGATGTAATGACTAGAGCACATTGTCAAATTTGCTCTTTGAGCAAGGAATAATTGCTCGGATGGTAGGAGCACATAACTACTATGTGGTCTTTTGGGTTCTGTTTGTGGGCTTTGATCAAAAAAATAAATAAAAAAAAGAAAAATATTAGCGGCAATCGGCAAAGCTAAACCCTTGTTTTCTCTTTGTTCCTTCTTGCAGATAATGGTTGTGTACATGTATTTTGTTACGTTTCCATTATTGTCGTTGTTTCTAAAATTCTGAGCGCCCTAGTGACATTTTTTTGTTGTCTTTGTTGTTATGGTATTCTGGAAGAAGAGCCATACTTGCCAGATTTAGGAATGGTAAATATTTTTTAATCAGACGAGGGATCCGAGGTAAGTGCTACATTGGAGGCGTGGAAGTGCACCCTCATGGATATTTTTTTGTGTTGTTTTTCTCCCCAAAACGGCAGTTGCAACCTGCATCTATATGTGGAATAACTAGGCGTACATAACTACTATGTGGCCCTTTGGATTCTTATTATGTATTTGATAAGTGAGCTTTTGGGCTTTGATTCGAAAAAATAAAAAATAATAAGGACAGTCGGCATGCTAAACTCTCGTTTCGATGCGTGAAGTGTAAAAGTCGGATATTGTTTGAGAAACCCAAATATTTCTTCTTGATTCGAGAACAAACCATAGTCTTGATTCGAGAGATAACCGGTAAGAGCTCTTATTTATTTTGATTTTTTGTCCTGATTTTAAGCTAGAACTTTAATTTCTATTTCTCTTTGTTCATCCTCGCAGATAAAGGATGTGTGCATTTATTTTGTTATGTTTTTCAATATGTGTGTACATAAAAACTCTTGCAGTGTCGTTTCATGTATGCTGTATTGTACTTGAACCTGTGAAAACTCTTGGTAGTATTTGGTAAAAGTTAACCGTATGTAAACATTTTATTTAGTTTAGTGGCCATCACTGTTCTATAATTATCATTTGGTGAATGAATACATGTAATGAGTAAATTGCATATTGCATACTGCTTCTTTTTTACTGAGTGTGGAACATTATTATTCCAAGAATATAACAATGTAAGCTTCCTGTTCATCTTGAGATCATAAACAGTTGCGTCCTGTTCGGTATGGATCCTGCATACCACCGTTGATCACTTGCCAAGGTATGCTCCACTCCACAACCTTGTTCCCCGAGGTGCCCCGAGGTTCCTTCCATCTAAATACTGGTATTAGGACTTCAATTATTGCCCATGACCTAAGATTGTTATTGATTTCTACTTATGGTTCCTTGCATCTCTAGTTTTAGGACTTCGAGTATCGCCCTTGATTAGAAACTAAGAGTTGTTTCTACTTATGATGAACTATAAATTCAGATAATCACTAAGATTGACTTATACTTATGACGAACTATACATTTAGAGAAGACGCATGACAACTTGAATGCCATTCTACTTCTATATTTTTTACACTTTAGTCCTTAATAATTGGTTGGCCTGGATTTTTTATTTTTTATTTTTTAAATCCATCAAACTAATTAAGAAGCAAAAACACATAGTTTCTCAAAAATCCAACCCCGATAGAAAGTCTTCATAATTAACTTAACAGTTAGAAGTTCATAATTGAAATTGACTAATTTATTCGGTATGTTCCATCCCGAAAGCAAAATTTGCCTTGGGACAACTATTCGGTCTTTAGCGTTCAGCGTACTTCTATGCGGGTGCTCGCGCTTATTCGTCAAATGAGCCGCGTTAAGAAAGCCTGATGCGAAAACTCCTTGCTCAGATATACAGAGAACAAAAACTATGGTTAGATGACCAGACACAATTTGGAATATCACTTTACGTGCCTATCACTAGGTTCGATGTCATAGGAAGTTTTCCAGCTACAAAGAGATTCTG
This sequence comes from Linanthus parryae, assembly GCA_023055425.1. Taxonomy (NCBI): domain Eukaryota; kingdom Viridiplantae; phylum Streptophyta; class Magnoliopsida; order Ericales; family Polemoniaceae; genus Linanthus; species Linanthus parryae. Next base: position 116,128,569 of record JALGPY010000004.1, on the reverse strand, counting down.
CTCCTCCGCATGCTTCTAAATGGCTTCAGCAACTTCAACATCATGTCCGTCACAGTTCTTCACCCACCTTCTCCAGCCATTTTCAAACAGCTTCACCGCTGTGTCAACACGTTGCAGGTCAGAAACAGGGATCTCTCTGAATTTCATCATCTTATGCACAACTTCACTCTTTCTTTGAGGTAGCACCTACAACCTTCAACTTCAACTGTGCACTCTCGGCACGGGCTGACAAGTTGTCTTGCTTGATCACCTCATACGCAGCCTGCAGATCGGCTTTCTCTCTCACCTTTTCTTGGACGCGGACCAACATAGCATCGATTTCAGCAAAGGCATTCTTCAGATTCTCGTCAGTAGCTTCTTTTATGTACCTGGGATTTTCCTGGTGCGGGCGGTTCGTATCACCTTGTAACCAAGATCCTCGCTCCTCTTAATGCTTTCAACACCCCTTTAGTGTCTGCGCGTACTCATCATCCATGGCGGATCGAGAGACAGTCTGTGTATGGTGACATAGATTAATTTCTTCCATCACAAGAATTTTAATTAAGCCACCTAACTACTAGATGCAGTTCAACATGTGTGGACCAACAACAAATGTGGGGGTGACAGGTCGGGATCGAAATTGCTAGAATAGTTTGGTTGCTCCGCTTCTCCATTTCGAAGATCCTCATACTCCATCTAACCAATGTATCTTCAGTGAGGAACATTGTCACTATATTTATCCTTGTATGTTTATCTGAAATCTTCAAGAGTGGGAAGTAGTGCTCCATGTTCCAGAAAAAAGTATCAATCTTCTTCGCATCTCTCTTTCCATCGAAAGGTTGCGCCTCCACCTTAGGAACCAAGATTCCACTGTGCCCACCTTGATTCGTGACCAACTCATTACAAAGCGCGAGATCCCCCTTCATAGCCTTCATATCTTGTTTGGCGGATGCCAACTCTTCTTGCAAGTCATCAATCTTGGCTTGCATCTTAGTCCTTTTAGTATTGAATGCAAAGTTAAGATCTACGGTCTAGATCTATCTCATCTAACGGTGGAGATCAAGAGACCTTGGGCACTAAACAAATACCCCTTCTACCTACTACATTCTAAAACATTGTAGTAAAGTAGAAGTTTAATATCTCAATTACCTCTTTGTTTAAATTAATAATTATAGGACAAATGACACTAAACCTATATGCAGTTTACACTTAGTGACACTAAACCTCCAGCACTTTCAATTTACATAGAAAACCCCTTGCAGTTTCGTTTTTGGTACAAATAGCCGCAATCGACTAACGGTGTTAACAAATTCTAACGGAATGAAGGGTAAAAGAGTATTTTCACTAATAAAAGATATTTCATTTTCTCAAATGTTATTAAAAATTAAAAAATGTAATAAATAAATAGTGTTATTCCCTAAAAAAATGATGTTATGTAAAATGTAGTATTAAAAAAATTATGAAATATTTTTAAATCCATAGAAAGTAAATATACTCTGACTTCTTTTCTTTCCTATGATTTCTAAAAACAAATATACTACTTTCACTTGCAACCCTAAACAAAATTTAGACAACAGAAAATTAAATCTAACTAAGTCCAATAAAAAGGAAAAGAATATTCTCAAAAGAAATAAATAAATGAATTGAAGTGTAGAAGAGATACGAAGAAGAAACAAATGAACAAGAAGATGAGGAGAGTCAATCCAGATTTGACGACAGCGAAGGAGCCGGAGGAGGCAGCGGTGGGTTTCTTATTCTTCTCCATATCTTCTTCTTCTTCTCATCTCTCTTTTCTCTTCCATCTCTCTGTCTCTCGTGCTGTCATAAACCCAGATTGGGTAACCATCAATCAACTAAACCACCAGGTACGTACGTACATACATGCATACCCTTCCCATTCATATGTGGATTGGAATTGCTAACGTTTCATCAATTTATAGTTTTTGTTTCGGATCCACCTCCTCCGCATGATTCGCTGCCACCGCCTCAGCCTTTTAAAGCCATTGCAGCCTTTTTTTTCGAGGAAAAGACTTATTTGGGTCCTTCTTTTCTTTCTTCTTCGTATGTGTTCTACATTTCATTTTTTTATGTTGTTTTTTCGTTATATTTATTTTACTTCTGTCTAAATTTTGTGTAGGGGAAAACGCAATTAGCATTTTTCTTAATGAATTTTAATACATAAAGTCGTTAATTTTTAATATGATGACATCATTTATTTATAATATTGTTTAAATTTTAATATCATTTTAGAAAATTAAATATCACTTATTAGTGAAAATACTCTTTTACCCTTCATTCCGTTAGAATTTGTTAACGCCGTTAGTCGATTGCGGCTATTTGTACCAAAAACGAAACTGCAAGGGGTTTTCTATGTAAATTGAAAGTGCTGGAGGTTTAGTGTCACTAATTGTAAACTGCATATAGGTTTAGTGTCATTTGTCCATAATTATATTAGCATATATAAATTGATGTGCTTACAATTGTAATTAATATTTAAAAGTTACAATGATAGACAATACAATATAAATTAGCCAGAGTTTGCATTATGTTAGAATAAAGATCTATCTAGGTAATACTAATATCTTTTGACAACAGATAGAGGAAATGAACTTTGCTTCTGTAAAAGACATGAAGGAGAGAAAATAAACTTTGATTCTGTAAAAGAATTGAAGAAGAGAAAAATGGATTTTACTTCTTTAAAAGAGAAGAGGAAGAGAAATTGAACTTTACTTTTTCAAAAGAGAAGAGGAAGATAAAATGAACTTTACTTCTTCAAAAGAGAAGAGGAAGAGAAATTGAACTTTACTTCTTCAAAAGAAAAGAGGAAGAGAAATCGAACCTTGCTTTGCTAAAAGTAGAGAAAGAAGAAAAGATGAACTTTGTTTTGTTTAAAAGGCTAAGAAAGTCATGCTTAGACATATAGGGTTTTGCAACATGTTTCCTGCTTAGGCGAGTCAGCATCCTAGAAACTTGACATGTGTCATGCTCAAGCGACTCAACACCCTAGAAACTCGACATGTGGCCCTGCTGCATGTCATCGTGTGGCACATTCCTTGTGCATGTGTGACATGTGTCTGACACGTGTCATGTCCTGGGAATTCCTTTCCTGCATGGATGCCACGTGTCCCGTAACTTATCGTGACGTGATTGGTCGTCCTCCTCTATAAATAGGACTTGACGTTGTAGTTAATTCTCATTCGAGATTTCGATCAAACACTAGAGAGAGAGTTATAGAGATAAGCGGAGGGTATTCTCGATATTGTGTTTGGAGGTTCTGGAGGTTCTGTATTATTATATTAGCAGCTTCGTCGGACCGAAGTAGGGAATCTCAACGTTATAGCCCTACTGTATTGCGTTGCCTGTTTATATGCTACTCGTTATACATGTTAGATATATGATTCATGTGGAGATGATGTCAAAGTTGTTATCAGATTATTTGAATCATGCATAGATGCTCTGACTAAATTGTTATCCGAATATATTGTTGATATTCGTGATTATGCTAGATACATGATGTCAACTATGTTGATTGTTGATGTGTTGTTACCATGATGATATTGTCGATAGCATTGTTCATGCATGGCTTACATGTGAAATTAATAATGAAAGTGGAAAGATAAATGGACGGGGTTAGCAAGAAGGGATTGCACATCCCTTGGGTGAAAGATCCTGAACGCACCCGAGACCCGGTGAAAAAAGTACTGTCAGCTTGATGGCAGGTGGGGCAATCCACTCCCAGTTGAGAGTACGTATACGGAGGGCGGCTGACTCACTCAGGGTTGCGACCGCGCATTGTGAGCACCCCAGGTTCCATGAAGATAATAAAACGATGAAAGAATTGGATATACACGACTTATCATATACATGATTATATTGAAATGTGATAGCATGATTATGTGATATGTGTACCATGAAACAATACGTGCATGGACTGTTGCCTTGATGTTCTCTACTGAGCTTGCAATAAGCTCACCCCTAACATTTTACATGTACAAGTTATAGTGGTGGTGATGGTTTGGTCCCTGAGTTGTCTTAGCTGTTTGGAGTGCTAGCTTGTTTATAGATTTTGAGACTAGTCTCAACTCGTTTTTTTTTGTAATTTAGTTGGGTTGGGAAACTGCTAGCAGCTCTGACTACTATGTAACATATTTCAGTTGGTGTAACAAAAGTTTGAGTTGTTCAGTTCACCTCTTGTCCGATAGTTTCTTTAATTTCAAAAAAAATAAAAAATAAAAAAAAAAATCACCTCGGTTTACGGGTGTGACAAGAAGTGAAAGTATATATTTCCCCATTGTGGACCGTAAGCCACTAGACTGGGCTGTGTATCCAGTTTCCGGCTCCGAGTGTTCGAGGATGGTTGACCTTCGACACTCGTCCTGTGATAAAACAATGACATGGACCAAGTGTCTTCGCGAGTCATGGGGAAGAGGCAAATCGAGGCAATTATAATTTTTTGTCGAATACATAAATGAAACTTAGCAAAAGTATATACTCCCTCCATCCCGCATAAACAGTCTGTATTTCTATTTCGATATGTCCCAGAATAGTTGTTCAAAGTTCCAATACTACCCATTCATATTCAATGCACTTAGTCTTGGACAAAATAAAATCAAGGATATATAATAGTGGAAATATCATGTCAAAACTTTGTAGTGGGTGCATTAATTGCATGTCTTCAATAAAATGTGTAGTTTAAAAAATGATATGTCTTTGCGGACGAATGGAGTACTAAAAAATTACTCAAGTCTAGGGCTGTAAACGAACCGAGCTAAACTGAATATCGGTTGTTTGAGTTTGATTTGTTTAAGAAAGAACGGACAAGAACTCGAGCTGAACAACTTTTAGGATGTTTGAATATGGTTGATTAAATTTTATTCGAATTCAAGGGTAATGCGATCCTGCAATCGAGCTCATGGTTAAGGAAATATTAATGCAATTATGCGTCAATATTTTAATCTGTATGTTTTACATAATTTTTCTCTCAATCTATTTTCAATATACCAATTATCATAAAACACAACAAGACTAAAAAGTTTTAAAGTAAATTAACGTACGAATTTTGAACAATCGTTTTTTAGTTGTAAAAATACATATATATGTAAATAATAATTGTTCGCGAACAAAACAGACAAACGAGCCAAATCTCGTGTTTGCTTTTTATTAAGGGAACAAAATCTTGTGTTTCGGTTTGTTTGTTTAATTTTTCGGACCGAATACGAACGAATTTTTAGCGAGCCAAACACGAGTTGTACGCTAACAGCTTAGTTCATTTACTGCCCCACTCTATTCTTTGACTTCTCTTAAAAAAATTATTCAATTGTTTCAATTGGAAGTATAAATATTAAAGTCCAACCACCCCGCCCCCCAATTCAAATTTTTCCTTTTTTTTTGTTACGAAAATTCGGTGCCTCAATCAAACAGAAGTGTCTTTCTCCTGGACTGTTGATGGTAGTCTCGACCATCTTAACAGGTCGGCAGGGAGTGGCGGTCTTTTCCGAAACGACAAAGGAGCTTGGTTAGGAGGTTACTCAAGGCGACTTTGTTCGACTGACATTTTAACTGCTGAATTTTACGCTATCTGGGATGGACTAAAAATTGCAAACTATTTATATATCCCTGCTTAGAAGTTGAAACTGATTCACAATTAGCTGTTTCTTTTGTTAACTCAAATTCGCATGTTTCTCCGTGGCTTAACTCAATTGTCAACGGCTGCAGATGGTTACTCCGAGACCACCCGCACTGGAGCATCCACCATGTGTTCTGGGAGGTCAATAAATCAGAGGACTTACTAGCCAAGAGAGGAAGACAACAAGATGCTACTTTTGAGACTAGATGATTTTCAACAACAACTTACTTTGGACCTTCATGCCATCCATTATCGAAGAAAGGGTACTAGATAGTAATATGACCCGGCTGAAGATCGACTATTTTGTCCATGCATGTACTTTTTTTGTGTCACATTCAACATCTGTCAGTTTGTTGTACAATCTTCTCTTGATTCTTCTTCGATACACTGGAACCCCAAGACTATGGCCGTATCTTTTAATCTATCTATTCTATAAAACAGCATGGTTTAACTAACTTATGCGTTTTCAACCTTTGGATTTAGTAAATCAACCCCAACCCTTAGATCTCACCTACCACCCACTTAACTACCCACTACTTAACTACCCACTAATTAAAAATTTACCCTCTCGCTCGGATTAATTTACCGCGGACGCCATTTTCATCTTCTCCTCCAGCAAAATCGATTATGAAACGTGTTTTTTGGTAGTGCCCTCGGGCACGGGCAATCCCCTAGTGTAATATAATGTGCATAGAGTTTTTTTTTTTTTTTTTTTTTTAAGAAGAAAACTCGGTGCCTAGGCGCAAGCAATCGAACCGCCGTTTGCCTGACACGTATCTTAACGCAAGTTGACCCCAAAGCAGGTAACAACTTCTCCAACTTCGTCAACCGTCCGATCGGATTGCTCATTCGAAACTGAGAAATCAGAAAAAAGCCATTCATTCATCGACGAAGCTCTCTCTATGCATCTTCTTCTTCATCAGCTCTGACAACGACTCTACTCAGCTATGGCGGAGGATTCTTCAGAGAAGAGGTTTCATGCTATCATGGACAAGCTCTTCCACGCTCCTCCAAAACCTAAATCCAAACCTGTTGCTCCACCACAGCCCACCAGGTTCTCTTCTTCTCTCTCACCTAGGGTTTACTCATTTCCATACCAAATTTCACTGTTGTAGAACTCTATTAAGCCTAGATTTCGCCTCTCTACTGTCGATTCACTCAATTTTTGAACCCTCGCTGTGTAGAACTCACTCAATTGGTGCTGTGTTTGTTCCCATTCAGTTCTGCGATGTTGATTTTTGCTGTTTCTGATAGGAAACGCCCAGCGATGGAGTCGGCGTTTTCGGCATCACAGCCTAAGAGAATGGATATCGTTGGCCGTTTGAGGAATTCATGGGCTGGACCGGTGCAGACTCCTCTGTGCAGGCCATGGGACCGAGGGGATCTGATGAAGAGATTAGCCACATTCAAGTCTATGACATGGTTTGCCAAGCCGGAGGTGTGGTTTCTTATCATTGTCATCATTTCATTATTGCGAATTTCTGTAGAAGTTCCAGAAAATGATATTCTTGTTAGGGAGAAAGTATGGTGCTGATTTGCTTGTCACCACTGTTCTGATAATTCTTTCGTTAAGAGAAGTTGATCCTACACATTTACTTGGAAAATGCGGAGTGCGGATTCGATGTATAAATCTACTTTGTGATACTCTTGAGTCTTGACCCCGATTTAAAACTCTGTAATGTGAGTGAACACAAACAATTAGAATAAATCTCTGTTAGAAACTGGAGAACAAATTCGAATGGGAGGTTGGGTGGGGCCGGGTACCTTTTATGAAGGTTGGTAATATTAATGTGAAACAAGGTAATAGATCCCCATTGTTGGGAAGAGCACATTGTCGAACAATAATTGTGCCACAATCTAGGAAGCATGGTGCTTCTCTGAGGTCGCGCACCCTTGCCGTGGCTTATGGGTGCTTCACGGGAGCTTTGTGGGAGCTTGCAACTTTTATGACTTGTGAACATGTGATGTGTATTTTCTGTCAGCGTAGGTTGGATGGTTACACTTATTAAGAGTACTTTGTCTAGTCTTCCCCACGTATTTTAAGTCTATTTTCAGCGTGAATTTTTGTGGGAAGGAACGGGGATAAGTTCAAATATCATCTGGTAGGTTGGGATTCAGTGTTGCCCAGTGAGGGGGGGGGGTGCTTTGGTATTCGCTGCTTGGTCCTGTTTAATCATTGTTAGGGAAGTTGTAGTGGAGGTATGGTTTATAGCGTGAGAACCTTTGGAGGAAGGTGATTGCTGCTACCCTGCTAGGTTTGGCTCCTAGAGGCAGGGGTTCTGTTCCAACGCAGATGTCGGCCCTTTTGGCTGTGGGCTGTGGAAGGGAATCAGGGCAGTGGGATCGGATCTAGGGACGGTGCAGTTTAGGATTGGTTTGTAGGTTCCTTTGTGGTTTCGGGAGGACCGATGCGTGGGGGATGAACCTATATTGGTCAGTTTTCAACTATTTACCGTCTAGCTCAATATCCTTCTGTTCTAGTGAGTCAGTGTGTTGGATGAGGGGACGAGGGTGATGGTGGTGGCACTGCCGTGTGGGATGTTCGGTTTAGACGAGACTTCAATGACTGGGAGGTGACCAATTTCTTAAATTTACTCAATTCTTTGTAGCTTCGGGACTTCATCAGGCGGTTGTGATTCTGTAGAGTAGCACCTTTCGTCCACGTAGCTATTTTCTGTTAGTTCATATTATTCTTCTGTTTTGGGCTCATTAATCTTTGAACCCTACTCCTTAGTTCTAGAAAGTGCGCGTTGCCATGCATGTCTCTATTTTCCTTTGTTGTGCATTTACTGAGTCATGACAGGATCTTGACTATTGGCAACTTGGTTCGATACCGTCACATGTTAGTCAATTGGTGCTGTTAGTGCATAATTGGTTAATTATCTTCTGCTTCATTGCCCTGCTGTGTGATCCTTCTGAGGTCTGGTTCTGGCAGCTTCCGGCATATATTGGGGTGCCTCTGCTACGATTTCGGAGTGCCTCATTACCTGGGATGGGGTTAGGATGAACGCCCGCGAGGCAAAATGTGTGGCCTTTGGCTCCTTTAGTTACCAATGATGTTGAATATATGGAGGGTGGCAGATCTTTGACAGAATTTGTATGTCTGATATTTTTTGTCAGAGGTCTTATTATTCAGTTGCTTGTTGAGTGGCGGAGTCAAGTGCCTCTTAGGGCTATAGATCACTTATTGGATTTTCTGCACTCATTGGCTTAGTTGTTTTACAGGTTTTCATTTTCTTTCTCTGCGTAGGTTATGGTGTTAAGACCTTCCAGTTTCTCTTTAAACGTTCTTTTTATATATATAAATTAGTTACCTGTCAATAAAATCAACAGAAAATAAGACAAAGAGACTTGCACTTTTAGAACTGCCAGCTTAGCCTGCTAAGCGGCATTGTTATAATATATTGAATTACTAGTCTTGGTCTTTTAGCTAAAATTACACTAAAAAAGGCAGTCCTCCACTAGGTGGAGATGCCCATCTCCATGATTGTAGATTCTTCAGTGTTAGAATGGAAATAATTAAGGGAAGAAGGGGCAACAGGGAATGATTGGAAAGATCGAAAAATTGGAAGAAGAAGGGAGTTTTAGACTTAAAGGGTCCCGGATTCCTACTCAGATTCGATGGTAGATGGACCTTGGTACCAGAGCCGGTGAATGTAGCCTCTTCTGCTTGTCCAATCCTTAGGATTGAGAGTCATTAGCGCCGGTTCCTAATGCTTGAGGGGAACTTTCATACAACCCTCCTTTTATGGGCCTACTGGATCCGAAGCTTCTCGGGGGCTCCCTTTTTCAAACCCGTCTAGTGCGAACCTGCGCTTTCATCTTCGCTAAAAGGCTGCTTCGCATTCCGGATACAGTGAGTGAGCTCTTAGCGAACTCGCGTCTGTTCCTTCATCGATCGCCGGGAAGCTTATTTGAGCGTATCCCGGGATTTCGAACACTTTCTGGGTCGGTAAGGAGGGGCATTATACCTTCGAACGATCGATCGAGCTAAGTGCTTAGAGAAGAAATTGTGCTTCTTCCCTCGGAAATAGAAGAGAAAACCTCTTTGCAGTCGCTTTCCAGTGTCGCAAAAGTCCGTAGATAAATCGAGATTGGCGAGGTGTGAATCTACCTTCATCCTAGGATGGCTGAGAGTATAGAAAAAGCGAAAGAAGGGTTCCGTTCCTTTCTCGTGCAAGCGCCCTTGTTTCCGAGTCATAGTCCTTCTAGAGTAAGAATGAAGGCCCTAGCCCCTTAATGGGCGAGTGAATAAAAGATCAGTAGTTATTCCTGTTTTTGTTGTTCTAGTTTGAGTCCTTAAGTAAACCCGTGACCCTGTAACCTGCTGCTAACTCGGTTGGAGATGCTCTTGGCATCCCTAACCTAAGGTTTACAGTGTCATCAAATGGAAGTAGAAGGACAAAACAAACTGACGAAGATACCTAATGAAGAAGAATGATATTTATTAGCTGCCAAGAATATATACAATCAAAGGAGGTAGTAAAGATAGAAATACAGGGAACAAAGGCTGTTGAAAGAAATTTTACTTTGGATATATTCTAATGTTCGGCATTCACAGAGTGCTACTTGGGGATGTTTTGTGAAAGTAACCTGTTGTAACTAGTAACCCCACTCCCAAGTTTCTTAACATGTAAATTTCAAGTGGATAAGTGATACTGGCCTCTGACTTTGAGGGCAGGAAGTAATCTTGACCCTTCCATTTTTTATACGATCATTTCTTTAATTCAAATAACAATAGAAAAACATGTATGTTCTGTAGTTAATTTTTGTTTCTTTTTGAACCTTTTAAGCTGATTTGTAGTTGTATTCGTTAACTTTGTCATTCTTTCTCAGGTAGTAAGTGCAGTAAATTGTGCTAGAAGAGGTTGGGTAAATGTAGATGTGGATACCATAGCCTGTGAAGCATGTGGATCGCGAATCTTCTTTTCCACTCCTTCATCGTGGGCGCTTCACCAAGGCATATATTTTTCTCTTTTACTTTGATCTATGTGCTACTCCTTGCTATAACTTCTTTAGCTGAAAAAGTTCGAATTATTTGCTTAAAGTGTGGCAGATTTCGTTTTAATTACATGCATACTGAAAATTTGTTATGTGGCATCCAGTGGAGAAAGCAGCGTCGGTGTTTAGCCTAAAGCTGGATAATGGACACAAGCAGCTTTGCCCCTGGATTGACAATGCCTGCGATGAAAAGTTAGCACAGTTTCCACCTAGATCAGCAGAAGTTCTAGTTGATGAATACAAGGAACGCCTGTCTGCGCTGTCAAATCTGGCAGCTCTTCCTGTGATTTCTTCTTCATCCATTGATTACATGAGAAGTCCTCAGCTGGAGCACTTTCTCAGGGAACCCCTTTTAGATGATGGGTTCAGCAATATATCTGCAGAAACGTATCAGAGAGACGGAAGTGACGTTGACCCAAATTCTTCTGTCTTATATCATCAGGTTTGATAGTTGTTAGCTACCAAGTACTACAAATTCGTTATTGCTACAAGTTAAATAGATGACGTAGATTATAGTGGGAGAATTAGTATTTTTGGTATTTACTTCTGTTCGCTTCTATTGCTATGTCATGCTCATATAGTCGTTTGTAAATTCTTTACCATTTTCGGAGTCCGCGCTTCTTCCACGTTCACAATGTTAGAGTTGACAGCATCTTTTACCTAAGATTGGGTGTCCCGCGCAGTTATAGATTAAAAGATTATGTTTTGCTATCATCAAGAAAATGTGACAATGATAGGACTTGGCAAAAATGTCTGCGGTGAAATAGAGTTTTACTATTTGTTGATTTGATTGAGAAATACTATACCTGCATATGTGGACCGTGGAGTTCTTACGTGTATGTGATATGGATTCTTTATTGTAGTTGTAGTCCTTCCACTCACATATCAACTTTTGTTTCTTTACAAACTGCACAATGAGAAATATGTTGTCAACTTTCCATATTAGTTCAGTATATCCTTCTGATCCCAGCTCAGCTGTTTCGATTGCAGTCTCTATGTTAAACCTTGTATTTGTTACGGAAATTATGTGTCATGCCTAGGTTGATTTATCGCTTATGTGTCATATTTGATTAAACACTTTCCAAAATATTGACAGGCGAAAAAGCTCATTAGCTTATCCGGGTGGGAACCTCGTACACTTCCTTATATTGTCGACTGCAAGAAGTACCAGTCCACTGCGGATCCCAATCACTCAGATTTTTCTGGAAAGACTTCCAGTGCTCTTGTTGTCTACTCTTCTGGCATGGGCAAGACCATGGAGGATAATGATGTTGGCGAGGATTCTGGCAGAGTCCAAACAGATACCAGTTCTGTTGTCTTAGAATGCAAATTTTGTGGAGCAAGTGTTGGATTATGGGCATTCTCTACAGCTGAACGACCTTTGGAGCTATTAAGACTGGCTGGTTCCACAGAAGTTAATGGTGAACACGATTCTGCTGATCAAACTGAAGATGCGTTCTGCCAAAATGCTGTGTCTTCTAGTACTGTTTCTGGTGTTAATTCAAGCGAAGGCACATTAGGTATTGTTCCCCTGAGTGTGCCTTCTTCAAATGCTGGACAGTCCAACTTGAAATTGACCATAGCAGGGGGACCCCCACCAACACGGCAGAACTTCAGAGCAAAAATCTCATTGCCTGTTATAGGCCGGAATTTGAGGGCTCGTATTTCGTCTGATTCAGATATTATGACTCTTCGGGACGGGAAAAATCATAGGGCAACATCCAGTACGATTGACAATGCACATGGAGAAACCGGAACTACTACAACTGATATGCCAGATATTGGTGTTAGCAGTACTCCAGCTGGACAATCCTCTGTTGCATCTGCAGTTGCCCATAACACTACCGCAGAAGGAACAATTGATGCAAATAACGAGCTAGTGACTGTTGAGGCAGATGCTTGTTGTCTACAACAGAATCTGGATACGGGGATCAATGTCAGCTTGCATCCTGTAAATAATGTAGCCATACCGTGTCGTACAGGTAAGCCAATCATTAAGGTCTTCTCCATGTGTCATAAAATTTTAACTTGAGGTAATTTTGTGTGGAGCTTCAGTCTTTGCCTCGTCTAGGCATTGTTAATAATGAATAACATTGTTTGTCTGCTGGATTTTAATCTTTTACGATCCACTTCCTAGCATGCATTTTGAAACTTTTTATCCTGTCTTCTATTCTAGCCCATGACCATATGATTTTAGAGGCGTTTCTTCATCCTTTTCTTAGAAGTGTTTACCTCTGTTATTGTATCGTCGAGTATCTATTCTTTATTTTCTTTATCTCTGGGGAAATCTGCATTACATTGCCTATAGCTAATTGAGTAGTCTCAAGCATGAGACGTTGATGCCTGGCAACCTGATGTCATGTATTTATATATAATCTGATAACTTGATAAGATCTGTGTATTATCAACTCGTTTTTCAACATTTTTTAAACCTTAGTCCCCTTGAGGTTTCACAGCAGTCCATTTGAAAACCTACACGGAACTATCTCATGCTTTAAGAAATGCTACAAAGAGCTAACGATTGTGTTTGGTCTGCTGATGTGAGTGATACTCGAGCCAAGAAAAATAGTGAGAAACAAAAGAAAAGGGTAAACACATTATGAATCTAGCATACCCCCTTTGAGCATCCAAATTATCCTACCCAAGCATAGACCTAACTCAGGGGAACTGGAAGAAACCTGTCAGTGAAAAGCTTTCTAGTGACAACCGTTGGGCCAGGTCCTCGATTTGTTTGGTTATTAGGCTCTGCTGTTCCTAGGAGGGCCATGTCCATATGTTTGTGAATGTTTTCTGGGGTTGAAGCTCAACAAAAGCCGATGAATAATAATAAAAATACAACACTAAAGCAATCGGGCTTGGTAAGAAAATTCAGATGAAGTGCTGGGAGGTTGAAATTTGACCAACAACACCCTAGTGTGAGCAAACGAACCACCTGAAAATATAGATTCTATGCCATTGTAACTGTCTTGTGGTATAAACATAGGCATTATACCTCCTCACGGTTCTGTAAATTCCTTAGGGACTACCACTTGTTGAGAAGATAAAATCAGACGTACCCTTCTATTTGTGTATTGAATGGTCATTTCTTTTCTCCTTATTTGTTTTTACCCGCCAATATGTTTTTTTTTTTCTTTTTACTTGGAAAAAGATATGATTTAATACCACATGGCATCTTAAGTGACAATCTCCTCAAGAGAACAATTTAGGTACTGCAAAATTTGGGTCGAATTTGGGGAAGGAATAGCAAGGTTGAGAAAAGCACAAAGTGATTCTTCATCATCTGGTCCCGGGATTTTTTTAGCTGATAGAAAAAGAACATGTAGTGACTCCCTGTAACTTGCTTTCTGAATTGTTGGACTAATTTGAAATCTAATTCTCTTTCATTCTCTGGAAATCTGAAGTGGGTTTTTGCAGAATCAAGGACACCCTAAAAGGCATGTTTTTTCTCTGGGGAACTCCTTTACCTGAATTAAAATCCCCTTGCTCGTCTTCTTCAATTGGTTCATGACCTAATAGTATTTGATTCTCAGTCTTACTGCATATCTGTTTGTAGTTTGGATTCTGCATGAACTCCTCACTGTGACGAACTTGAAAAGATGGGATATTCTCAAGCTGGTGAATGAGACGAGTATGAGGTTTCAATAATGTGCATCCTACTTTAGGTTGTACTTCAGTTCTCACCTCACTCAAATTAGAAGCAGTCTGGTCCAGTTTGTGCATTATGCATTTTTTTAATTCTTTTTGGCTGAAAGTTCAGAATTGCCAGCGCCGTTTTTAGTCTAGTTATAGAAATCTGTGGCCCTCTTTTATGGACTGAAAGTGTCACCCAACATGTCGTACGCGGGAACAGCTTGATTGAAATTCTGTTTTTAGCCGGTTCAGTTGTTAACGTGCTTCAAAACTTCCAATTCCTTCATTGTTAGGGAGCTGAGAATCAGAAATGGAAGGTTTCTGCAATAGAATGTCTGAACTCTGCATCATATAAGTCATATGAGGTGTTTGTTACCTTTTCTCAATTCTTTCTGGAAGTTTTTGGAAGCTAAAATCATTGCTTTTATTAATGCATTTGTTTTATCGGTTATCAGTAAGTCGGAAGGGTCAGAACTCAGAACTAGTAAATCGGTCGTCTTTCAGTATGTCCCTAAGAAGGCCATTTGTTAAGGACGTTTAGTGCCTGAGTAACTCCAGAAGTAAGTTGCTTATTGCTAGTAGAAGTTATTACAAGGTCCACAAACCAGTTAAGTACTTATGAAGACAGTGTTGATTGATAATTTGCCTAAATTAACATCCTGTCATTTCTGTTTCCTCAGGCATCCATACAACTCACCCTTAGCTTCTCTCTTTTTCCAAATTCGTGATTATCATTGATTGCTCGTCTCTCTCATTTTTGTGGTTGTCTTTAATGTCAAAAGTGGCTTTAATGTGGTGGACTCTGAATTGTTTCAGGTGATAAACTAAATCAACTACCTTCAGATAAAGCTATGGGATTTGATCCAATCAGACAGCACAGGCATTTTTGTCCATGGATTGCTTCAACTGGTAATTCGCAACCAGGATGGCAGCGAACGCTGTCTGCTTTACAGAGGCAAAAAGAATTTTCTTGTCCCTCACCGGCAAGTGCTCCATCAACCTCCTTTATTGAGGTAATGTAGATTTCCGTTTTATGCTGATTTGCTGGTTAGTATTTCGTTGAGAAACCGGTCATGTTTTGGGTCTAGGTGGGAGTTTGAAAAACACGCCCATGCTTTGGGTGCTGGTAGAAAGTGATGCCTCTCCTGGACTTACTAGGTCAAAAATGGGAGCCTTTCCTGAATGCCCGTCTGAATTATAGTTGGTGACTGGAGCTATTTTTATGATGCCAATAGAAGCAACAGTCAGAATTGGACGAAGCCTAGAGCTGTCAAACAGGCCGGTTAACCGCGGTTAACCAGAAAAAACCGGCCCGAAATACCCGAGTTTCTTGTAACCGAATCGGAGCCCGATATGACTGAACCTGGACCAAAACCGAAAAGATTCGGGCTAGGGCCGGTTAGACCTTCTCTGGAACCGTGAACCGGCCCGGTTTGAACCGAGCCGAACGGATAACTGAGCCCGGTCCGTAACTGCTCAGTTAACCGAACCGAACGGGTCCCTTTCCCACCACTTTTGAGTTGCGACCATCAAAAAATTGTTTTTAACCTGCCTGAACCGAACCGGTATACCTGGTTACGGTTACACGGGCCGGGTCGGTTGGAGGGTATGTGAAATTTTCCGGGCCGGTTAACTGTAACCGAATAACCAGTAACCGAGCCCGATTGGTTCAAGGTTTCTCGGGCCGGGTTTGGTTTCGGTTAACTGAAATTACAGCTCTGCCGAAGCCTATGTGGCTTGCCCCTCTTAAATCCTATGTTTATATTATTATATGCAATTAAGGTCTGGCCTTTTTTTGTTGGGGGGGGGGGGGGGGGGGGGGGCACGGTACTGTAAGTTTTACTATCTGGAGCCCCTCTTGAAAAGGTCATTCAAGTCACCACTTCCTATGGATGATTAGACCTCGAGGTTTTCAGTTTTCACCATCGCTGTCCGCCATTTCCACGGATTCCTTCCTACGCACACCTGAAATTTTTCAGCTTCTCCAGCACTTAGAACCTAATTTTCTTTCCGACTTTCTACAGGTGGATGACCCTGTTGCTTCAATCAAGTTCTTGTTCGCATCTCCATCTAAAAAAGCAAAGCCAACTCATGTTTCAAGTTAATGGTGGCGAATTGGTCGGAATTACCAGGGGTGGCAGGTTAACGCAGCTGCTTTAACTCGAGTTCCCGGAGTAATTGTTACATTCCGTAGTCAATCGCTTGGAACAAAGCAGCGTGGAATAGTTCTGTTGTACCATTTTTGTTGAAGGTGCTTAATTTTCTTTCTGAAACTATGAGATTGAGACCTGTATGGAAGATTGAAGCAATGCTTCTCATTGGTACTGCACATCCCCCCTCATTACATAAAGTTTCTTTGAATCAGTGGGATATACTTGGGTTCATACATTTATTATTATTCTCTCTTACAAAATTGGAATATCTGGATGTGGGCTGCCGAAATCATTCCAGCAAGCCACAATTGGAAACAACCACCTTGGAGTAGGGGCGGTTGAAGCCTCTCTCTGCCACGACAGCTCTTTTATCTCCAATCAGCTTGGCCACCCTAGTTGTCACAACAGAAAACAGAGATGTATGTCAGTTATCGAAACATCAACAGCCGTATGTAATATGTTTAGTTTTCATGCAACAGCCTTGTGAATTTGATTGTAAGATCTTAAAATTTGAAATGTATGCGTAACCTTCTTTTGTTTGTCTGATACTACATTTGTTCCGCCTGAAACTTCCTAGTTAACTTTTTCCATCCGTAAACATGTCACTTTGACCTGGGACCTAGTGCATAGTGGGGAAAGTCAACTGTGAATTTTTCAGGCGATTGTTTTGCGCTTTGTGGTTTGTGTTTATGGTACATGTTCTGGAGTGTCTTCTTAGTTTAGTGCATTACAATAGAAATCCATAGAAAGACCATGTATACATACCTGAAATAAGGAGAACCAGTGTTGTCTTGCACAGTGGTGACCTCCCCAATCTTCCTCACAACATCCATCCCTTCCAATACTCTTCCAATCACCAGCGCCGACTCGTCCAACTCCGGCGAGTCCCTCATCGATATCACAAACTCCGTCCCATTCGGGTCCACTCCGACTTCCTCCTCATCAACCTGCAACTTCCCATTCCTGGCAACCAACTTCACCTTTGGCGGCGGCTTATAGGGATTCCTCACTATGATCCCAACACTTCCCTCCACATTCCTCGTACCTGAACACTTTCCCTTTTCGTTGTCCCATTCATTTTTAAGGTAATCAATTGCCGAACCACTCCCCGTGTTCTTTGCCAGCTCAGCATCAACGCCGTACGACCTCAACCCGCTGTGTTGGACGTAGTTTGGAGTTATTTTGATGAACTCTTTTCTTCTGTAACTCACTCCGGCGGCTCCACTGACTATGTCCATGAACCTAGAAGCACCTGCCGGCGTGGCGTTACCGTACAAGCCGATGACAATGTGTCCGACAGGGTCGCCATTGATGGATACGTCGATAAAGGCCTTCTTTGTAGGGGTTGTGTCGATGCAAGTGGTCTGAGGTGAGACGGCGTTTTGAGGCTCTTGTTGTTGTTGCTGGGCAATTTCGTCAGCAGCTTGTGCTTTGGAGAGGTGGGTTGAGGATAGTGTTTGAGGGGTCAAGAGGAGAAGAGAAGAGGCAGTGAAGACGGCGAGTTTCCGGCGGGAGAAGTGGAGGTGTTGTGTGAAGGTGAAGGGAGGATGATAGGTGGGGAGGTCTTGAATTTGGGGTGGTGGTGGTGGGAGGAGTGATTGAGTAGAGGATTGGAGGAGTTTTGGGGTTTGCCACATTGTTTTGTTGTTGTTGTGTATGGATTTCTTTCCTTCTCAATGCTATGCTTATCAGTCTTAATGTGTATGGTCCTCACTCCTCCCTTTCTTTCTCTCTCGATTTGTCTCCACATTTTGTGGATAAGAAAAAGAGGGAAGCAGATCCCAAAGGGTTGGTTGGTGGACCTCACTTTCTTTTGTCAATCTGCACAACTGTGGCTTTGTTGTGAGGTGGTCAGAGAACAAATTTAACAGTGCCCAGACCGTAGTGGGACGGAGGTGCAACGTTCTAGTCATGACAG
Source organism: Linanthus parryae (assembly GCA_023055425.1). Taxonomy (NCBI): domain Eukaryota; kingdom Viridiplantae; phylum Streptophyta; class Magnoliopsida; order Ericales; family Polemoniaceae; genus Linanthus; species Linanthus parryae. The sequence goes on along the minus strand of JALGPY010000004.1, from coordinate 116,110,262 downwards.
TTGTAGGAAATCAACTCCTTAACAGTGCCCAGGCCGTGTACTTAATTTACCCGTCTCACGGCTAGGGTCGATGCCAGAGAGGCAGCTTGGGTGGTTGTCTCCACCTTATGCTCCAACAAACATGGCAGACGAATTTAAGAATTAAGGTGAGTGGGGGCTAAAATTGAGATCAATGAAAAATATATGAATAAAATGAGGCTAAACCTTAAATTACAACAATAATAGGGCCTAATTCAAGATATTTGTGGGAACGAAATCATAAAATATTTAAAAATATGGATAAAATTGCAACTAAATTTGAGTAAGGTTATAGCCCACACCTCCCACTGTGGCTCCGCGCCCTTGTTCACAAGGTCTTGAAAGTTGAGAAATCCATCAGAACCATGCATCCAATAGATTACGAATTTCGTGGTCTCCGAGCCTATGAATATCCTTTATTACCACCTGATAAGTACTATGTTTACACCAAACTTACCAAATTTTCATGAATCTTTTCACACACAATGAAGACATTGCTGGAGTTTCATTTCCTGTGACTGCTGAACACGAGTACGAGCACGCCTTTGAAAGTAAATTTATTCAGGCAATAAAGAAAGTTTCCAGTGCAAGATTAATGAAGAAACAGATTGACCACAACAAATTATGTATGAGAAATCAGGATATCCTTCGCCCTTCATTACAGTCAAAAACCACACATTGCTAAATGAAAGTGGTGCCACTCTATTTTAGGAATTGGGAATATGTGGAGTAAAACCAACCCCAAAGCAATACAACGTCTAGCTGCGCAGCTGAGAGTGAGATTATGTTGCTCTTGGTTTCAACCAATCCTGCTTCTAATAGTAGCCGACTCCTTTGAGATCTGATCCCCCCGTTGATGTTGGTGATGTGTTATCACCGTTCCCCAGAAACACAAGCCGCCCTGCAATAATCCAATTACCAAAATATATAATTGCATGAACCCTTTGGCTAGAATCTTGAATCTTCCCCACCAAATAATTGCATCTAACAAACTTGCTGAACAGATGTTAACCATTACTATCAGAGGCTCCGGATTCTACAGAACAAATCTAATCCACTTTTCCAAGCTCAACAAATCATTTTTTTATCATTGATAAAAAATAGCCTCTTTCTGCCATTAATTGAGGGATAAAAGAGCAAGTACTTTGTTGCGAGGGAAATAAGTTAGCCAGAAGTGGCTGGGAGACAAGCAGCAGTAAAAATAACAACAAGCACTACATCTGTACTCTTGAAAAAAAATAACTGTACCTAATGGTATAATAGTACATCCAAAAACAACTTATTCCATATAAAAAAACAGGGTACCTTATAAAGAAAGAAGAACAAAGAGGAAATGAAGAAAAGGGAAGAAGAGAACCAGATGGAACAAGAAGAAGAAGAAGAAGGGAGAGCGGCCATCGGCCGTGGTTATTCGAATGGAATGGAAACCATCTCTCTGAAGCTGGAACAAGATAGGATAATCATCTCTCTCTATTCGAGTTCGATTTCAAGCTGGGCCGATTTTGGTAGCGGTGAGAGGGTGATTTGTGCTTGATTTTGGAGCTGCAGTAGATGGCAGTGGTTGGTCTTAAATTAGAGACAGTGTGATACCGGTGGTAGTTCAATTTGGGTGGTGATGCTGGTTTCGATTCTGATTTGACCGGCAAGTAGTTTGGATTTTGCTGCAAGAGGCGCGTAGATGGAATGATCTGATTCAGGTTTGATTTTTTGTCATAAATGAACTTGATGAAGAAAAAGAAGACAGAGGGGTGGCTGTCTTTTGGGGTGGCCGTCTTTTGGTGCGTGCTTCAATATGAAGTACTACCTCTGTTTCTTTAGGAATAGCCTCCTTCACTTTTCTCACTATTCACTGGGTCACTTTGACCCGGTGATTTGATTAGCAAAACGATACAAGAATTTGGTAATCTTTGCATGGTTTTGTAGAGTAAACATTACTCTACAACAACATGAAAAAATTGCCAAAAAATTATATTGTTTTGCTATCTAAATCGCCGGGTCAAAGTGACCCAGTTTCTGGTTGAAAAGTCAAAGCAGCACATTCCTGAAGAAACGGATGAAGTATCATTTTTGCCATTTGGTGGGCTTCAGTTGGGAATTTCAGAAAAAAAGAGAAGTCGAGTTCAAGAAGTCACAACTCATAACACCCATTTTTATGCGTTGATCGGTGAAAGTTGGCTAGTCTCTGGGTTCGGGGTGGCGGTGAGGGTGGTGGTGTTGGTGTTCATACATTTCGGAGTAGGGCAGTAGGCCATAACTTTTCGAATTTGCAACTGAACCAGGCCACGTCACCTTAACAGGGCGGTTCAAGCGGAAAACTGTTGAATCAAACGGTTGTGACCCACCTGGTTCTCTTAAATAAAATAAGTAAAAAAAATATCGCTTATTGCAAGACTTGAACATGTTGCTACAGCACTTTCCTGTGAAGTTCCTAACCACCAGAGCACTCTCAACTTTTAAATTAGCTACAGCACGTTTCTTTATCTTTATCTCATTACAAATCAAAAACATTCCACTCAAATTAAAATCAACTAAATGTTTAGCTCAGAAAAATTCTGTCAAATGTAAACTATTTTTTCAGAAAATAATATTTTTCTGGGAAATCTTCTTGCTAATTTAAGCAATGACACAAGTTCAATAATTTCAAAAAAAAAAATCTTAACATAAGTTCACTCATGTATGTTCGACAAGCCTCTTTCTTTTCCTTAAATATTTGTTTTGTTAAAATTAGTACATATTATTATACATAATCAGAGCCAAAATGAGGGTTGTTGACATTGGACAACATAATTAATTATGTTTTTGTCCAATAGTAAAGGTAATAATATATATTTTTATTCTCTTGGAGTATAAATTATTTATAATTAGTATCCAATCAACCCACTGGGTGCACCAGTGAACCACTGGTTGAACCGGTGAACCGGTTCCTTGACCTGTTCAAGGTCCGGTCCGAGTTTTAAAACTATGGAGTAGAGCATTATGTGTCAACAGACTGTTCTGTAAGAGTTGGACCAAAAAAAACTGATTGCAACTAGCGGATCAATATGAGAGTCTTAGAACTGGGGATGCAACCTGACAATTTCGAGAAACCTTAATGAAAACTGCAAGCTTTTGTTGTAAATACATATCACTGTTAGATGAACCAGAGCAAGGGAAATAAGCCCACGTACCGTTTTGACGAACAGCTATCTCTCTTATGCGTCTGACAAGTCCAGTTATAGGGTCATTGAAGACTTTGGTTTCTAAATTTCCCTCTATGTACAACGTCGATCTGCAAAGAGCAAGTTTCAACTCATTATTGAAGACGAAATAGTGATTAAATAAGTTTCCGAGTATGAATGATAACAGTGGAAGCAGACTACAAAAGAAACAACGTAATAAAGAAATATGAAACCGAATTCTACAAGATCATTCTTTTTAGGTCAACATTGTAATATCCTATTACCAGAAGAGTGGAAATGTCGCAAGAAAATAATAATTCTCAGTTTCACAGTACTTTCCACTGACAAACCAAAGTAAACATCAAGAACAATTATTCTCAGTTCCACGACTAGAATGAAAATCACTTCATACTCCAGGTTACCTTCACATACCACAAAACAAGTGGATAAAATTCTCCGGAAATTTTCTTTGGATCTCAAATTTTCACGCGGCTTCCTGGAAAAAAATCATCACCCAAAGTTTGATGGAGGTTTAGGTTTACAGCGAGCTAAAGCATCTCCCACAGTGCACCAAATCCTATATTTGATAGTAAAATTTGGTGTTTTCGGCCTCCCACAACAAATCACCAAATCACCAAATCACCAAAAAAATGATGATTTTTTTGTAGGCCTCCCACAGTCTTTGACCAAAAAAACACCAAATCACCAAATCCTATATTTGGTGTAGCTTTTGTGAAATGGTGAAGTGCATCTCCCACAGTACCCTCAAGTCCTATCCTATATCACCAAATCCTATTTTTACCATCAAATTTGATGACAAAAATAGGATTTGGTGTAATCTACACAAAATTTTTAATTAGCGTTTAAGGCATGTTTTCACATTACTTTCATGGTAATAATATGCTCTAATGTAATAGTGTAGCATTTCGTCTTTACAGTATATACGTCATCCGTTTTCTCCCACTTTGTATAATATGCTTTTGAGCCATAGCGTGTTACATAATATTTTCAGCATCATGCTGCGGGTTGATAAAATGAAATAACTAATGTAGTTGCAATTTGTTAGAGGAACCGCTCAATTTTGGAAGAAAAATTACATTCACGAGATTATGTTAGCCTGCATTATCATGCACAATATGATAGTCGAAGAGGAACGTAGCGAGTATCTCAACACCTACACTTTTGATGCTTCTCACATTCCCATAAATCTTGATTATGAAAGTTCACCATCTGTACCGCATGTTGAGGTTGCAAGGGATATCACTAATTCAACATTTATCCAATTTCTAGGTCGACATCGAGACTTGATAAACCAAGGAGCTCATAACGAATTAAGGAGAAGACTCATTGCACACTTGGGATAATCACGGTCAAATAGATTAGACTGGTTAATTTTAGATTTTTAGAAGTGTTATTTAATCATTTACAGTTTTGTGTAATATTGTTTTGGTAATAAAATGTTTTTTTTTTATTTTGATAGTTATGAAATTCATGATTTGGTGATAAATTTGATGATTTGTTGTGGGAGGCTAAAAATAAAATACCATTCTCTAAATTTGATGAAATGGTGAAATGGCTATTTGATGTAAAATTTGTTGAAAACTGTGGGAGATCAAAAGTGCTATTTTTCCACCAAAAATGGTGAAATGGTGTTTTTGAGGGTTAACTGTGGGAGGTCAAACCATTTTTCTCCACCAAATATAGGATTTGGTGTAAAATTTGATATCAACTGTGGGAGATGCTCTAAACTTAACAACACCCCCATCCCATAAACCTTTGTTGGAGAATTCTTAATGGGCCTGGTGGGCCGAAATGCTCAAGCAAAACTATTTTCCCAATACTTCTTTCTTACAAGCGGTTATAGCAAAGACCACTCAAGGCCTATTTTGGAAACATTTAATTAGGATTAAGAACCATTTCTTTAGACCAAATCTTATGTGATCTCTTGGTCAAGGCACCAACCTCAGAGGGTCCTCTCCTTCAACAGTTTGCAAACGGTTGATAGTTTCATTGCAACAATTGGAAGTTGGAGGAGACTGTTGCCCAATTCCTGACTCTATTTAAAATGTTATTACTTCTCAAATAATTCCTATCACTACTCAAAGTGGTTCTTACCATTGGAACTCCACTCAGGGTATTTGCTTGATTAAGGAAGCCTATAATAAGTTAATCACACTCACTGACAATAATTTTAGTTGGATCTGGAAAACACGAACTGCTCTTAAGATTCAAAGCCTTTTTGTGTGGCAGGTTACCTACTCACTAATCTGGAACATAACCATTCACACTTATCACCTTTTGTTCTCAAAATTAAGAAACGCTTCGCATCTTTTACGGGACTGCCACATTACTAAACAGGTCTGGCACATTATTTTGGATCACGCTGATTCCACCTTTTGGCAGACTCAAACACTGAGTGACTGGAATTATATAACCAGAGTAACTTAGACACTCGTAATCACTTTCCTCGGTTATCTTGGCAAACTATTTTAAGTCATACATTTTGGAATATCTAGCTAACTAGAAACAACAACTTTTTCAAAAATTAAGACGTTTGATCCTCACGCCATCTTTAATACCATGTCTCACCAAGAAACTCACTTCTCCTGTCTTCAAGAAAACCCTCACAAAAAGCACCTTAGACAAATCGAAGTCTCCTGGACTAAACCTCCAAAGAATACAATAAAACTTAACATGGATGTGAGTTATGACAAACAACCAAGTATTGCTGGTCGTGGAGGCATTTTCAGAGACGATCTATATAATTCACTTCTACGATACTCTAAGAGCATTCGGTGCACTTCTGCAATTAAAAACTGAACTTCATGGAATCAGAGAAGGATTATTCCTTGCCAAGCAGTTAAACTATGAGACTCTTATTCTTGAAACTGACCCAGATTGTGCTCTTTCCAACAGCAATAGTTCTAACTTTACCAACCCTCGGCTTGCTTGTTTAATTGGATTGCAGGCAGTTGCTCCAGGAACCGAACATGTTGGAATCTGACGCACAGATACAGGGAGCTCAACGAAGCAGCTGATTATCTTGCGAAACCAGGATCGGTCTCAGTCCTATCCTTTTGTCCATCATCATAGCCAACCCACTCCAGATCTGCTCACAATCCCCAAGCAGGACCAGGATGGGGTTGAATATCACAGGATGGTTCAGTCAATTGCAACTTATAGTTCATGATGATCTTTTGGGTTAGAAATGTTAACGGTCCCTGCTTCTCTAAGCCTTTTAACATGGGTTCAACTTTTGTGTTTTTCTTTGGTTCTGAACTTCATAACCTCTGTACATATTCTAGCATTTGTTCAAGTTTGTGGATGGCCACTCTTGGGAGAGTGCATCGCTGTATCTATGACTCCTCAACTTTCTGGTAATGTAAATAGTTTATTTTGGTCAAAAAATCATTTCATAGTTCATACTCTATTCAGAATTTGATATCACCACTCTAATCGCTATGGAAACATGTTTTAAAGAAAAGATGAAGGACAAAGTAGTCATCTTAGTGGTCAAAAGTCAAAACTTCTGTCTCTGAACCGTTTTGCCAGTCATCCAGGAATTATATTTGAGATGAGGTTAAGAGAATGCTATTGCATCCATTGAGGAACCAAAAAGAAACAGTGAATCCTATTTTACAAGATAATTTGTGGGAAATGCGATGAGTGTGCTTTAAAAGAATTAACAATGGATGGATGGCTAGTTTCCAAATTTTCCATAGTCCGCTTCTTACTTACATTCCTATTCCCACAAAGGATAAGTTATGACGAAATAAGAAGCGAATATGATCCAGTGGGATTACAGCTCCCAGTAAACAGAGTGCCCATGAAGGTGAAAAAGTCACAACTCAATCTTGCATCAAACAGGTATTTGAACCGATGACTCCAGTTCTACTTTTCTCAATCCAGTGAAATTTTGTTGCAGCTTTCTAATTCATAGATACAAAAAGGAGGAGAAAGGAGCCATGGCACAAGGACAACAAATAAATAAAAACAAAGTTTTCTTTCAATGTACTTGTGCTGCAGCCAAATATTTATAAACAAAAACATTTTGTAGGTGCTGTACTTAGATATTGATCTATTTCCTGTAGTCAACATGAGAAAACAAAGTGCTGGATTTTTAGGTCCAAAAACTGTATTTTATCTATTGATGAGTTTTTATGCCCGCAAAAAGTATTAGGGAGGAACCTCAGAATGCACTAAGGGATCAACAACCAATGTATCTTTCTAGATCTCGTTTGCCAGGAAAAAAACAAACAAACAAACAAACAAAGGCATTCCAACAAGCTACTTCTTGTTGTAAGCTTGTACCACAGAAAACACCAAAAGTACTATCTAAGCATTGGAATTTCAGGATCCCCAGTTACCAATATTGCAGATCATTTATGAATATTGATCCAAGTAACTTTTCCTGCAAAGGAACTCATGTAATCAGCTAACCATGAATTATTTTCCCAAGTAAACCTAATATGGCCAAAATCTCTTAGCACTAATGGAGAATTAGCTGGCAAGTAAGAACTTTAGACCCTATATAATTAGCCAAGATATTCATGCAAGCTCGCCTAAACACCTGTAATTATCAACAAAAAGGGTACTATTATTTATCTGGATCCAACTTCCAAGTCCCGTGAACTGCAAATATCTTGACAAAACCCACCACCCAAGGATCCTTTGTCCTATCCTACGTTACCCGGACTCTTCTAAATCGCCGCCGTACCCGTGTCAATACGATATGACACTGGTGTGGGTATGGGATGTGTGGCGGGTGTGGCTGGATCTCACCGGACACGTTGACTAAAGCGACATGTGATTCCGACAAAGACTTGGACCCATCCCTTGCCCTTAAATACACTAAACAAATTATAGTACTTGTAGTTTAGCTATATTACAGTTAAATACACTTAAACTTCCTTAAACAAATTGCATTTCTTGATTTTCTACATTCTCATGTATGACATTTTAATAATATATTTAGAAACAATTAGTTTCTACCATATCCTCGCACCTGTGTCCAAAAGTTGGATACTTTTTAGCCGAGTCCACGTATCCTAGTTTTAAGCTAGTTTGCGAATCCGATCTCCGGATCCATATCATATCCAATACCCGCACCCAAGTCCGTGTAACATAGGTCCTATCCACTCTAAAGTTGCAGTGAGTAATCATTTTAAAAGCCATGGGTCTACAATGATCTTTACTTTCATAGCCACATACGTCCTATTACCTCATTATAAAAATTGTAAAGTTTTATTCATATATCCACTCCAATAGCATGAAGAGGACATTTCCGTTCCAAGTCTTATTGTCACAATCATTATTAAAACATCTCAACAATCCCATCTCACATAGAGGTAGCATCGACACGTGTATCCAATGGACGACCTACATGTATCTCGGCCCCTTCAACTCCAGTGGTCGTCTTTTAAAGAAGCCAAATATGCAAGGGAACATGCATAGATTTTGCAAAGTAAAGATGCTAAATCTCAGTATTGAAACCCCCTTTCAGCTATTTCCCAACCTAAAGTGGATTACAAGAATAGATCTCCTCCACTGTTTTGATATAATTTTTGTTTATTTAAATTGATTAAATTGCTAAAATGTCACTACTAGAATTCTCCCATGTCTTCTTCTGGTTTGTTTCCTCACCCTGAACGTGTATCATTTCACTCCTCATTTGGGGTATAGATAACTACCTACATCAGGCATGACTAACAACTTTTAAATGATTTTCTCTCGGTTTGTCTTCTATAGGTGCAAATCTAAATTAATTTGTAATTTAAATTTTGGCATAGTTTATCTTTTCTAGTAGTATGTTAGCATTCTCTCATTTCTACAACACTTAAATTCCCACAACATTTTTCTGAAGGCCACATTTCAAAATTATTCAAATTGAGATAACTTTCTATATATTTTGAATGGATGGAGGCATTAGAGTTAACGGCTTTGATTGAAATCGATGCACATGTATGCAAAATGGATCTTGGCACATCCTTCTCTTAAATGTCAAAAAACTAGGCATCCTATAGTAGTGCCGGCTCCTTAACATTCCTACAAAATTTCTCTTTATGCAAAGTCGGGTCTGCATTCACACAGTTTAACAGTTATCGGGACACTTCCCACTACATGCACCATACCCCTGTCCTATAGATTGTGCATATTGGTTTAGTCACTATTGTTCCAGCTTATGCATAGTTGACTCGTTATATCTGAAAAGACACCTCATTAGGACATCTCCAACCCTATGGGGGGAGGGGGAGGGGGAAACCGTATAGAAATACGGTTCATGTCCAACCCTATGGGGAGAAGGGGAGGGGGAGGGGGAGGGGGAGGGGGAAAATGGTGGGCCCGTGAGGGGAGGGGGAGGGGGGTGAGGGGAGGGGGAAAAAGGCATGGGTTGGGGATGCCCTTATGAGATCTTGTGTATCATCTGACTCATTTTTTTATCCTCTAATCCTCCTGCTGCTGAAGTTTGATTTCACATTATTTGTCCTTGGTCTGCTTATTCAATTATATCACAGGATGTTTCTTGCCATCTCAAACCTACATAAAAAGTTTAGAACCTTTTTTTTTTTCTATTTAACAATGAACACTATATAATCTATTCATCCGCTGATAACTTATCCCAGTGGATATAATCATGAATACTCCTAAGAATCTCATTTATTAGCAAGATTGTGGAAGGACTTATAAGCAATGTAAAGCGTACAATACATAGTATAACTTGACAATGCCGACGAACTTACATCAAAGTCGGCTGTCTTGCTGTCAAGTTTGATCTAATTTCTCATGTTTCAACGTGTATCTAATTTTTTTCTCACTTTTCCGGAATGTACTTTGTTCAATGAAACTCTTTCATATATACTATTGACAACAAATACTGATACCAAGTGACATAATGCAAAATTTTAAAAGTTGAACAACTGGAAAGGCATAGGCCTCAAATTGTAGTGTACCCTAGGTTACTTCACCTACCTATTAAACATTGACAGACCAAAAGAAGATGCTGCTAATGAAAGTAGCTTATTATCAGTATATGCTTGGTCAGGCTCTAGCAACTAACAGCCGCAACATAACCCACATGCTTTCATTTCAAGAAACTCAAACTTCAATACAAATTTCCTATGCAATTATTGTATGAGATGTAGAGGATGAAAACACATAACAAGTGCAGGCAGCGGTGTTACTGACCCAGTAAGAGCATGTTTCATGGCAATATCCCCCAATCTCTCCGGGTAAATGGCGACCCTGTGCCACTGCCCCGCACACCTGTTTGCATAGTCCTTCGGGTCCTCGTGGTCCAGCGGTCTCCGGTTGTTCCTCATCCCGCCCGTACCCATCGACACGAGTGTCACCACTCTCCCACTCCTCAATTTCTTCTGCACTGGACTCTGCCCCACTTGCCCCACCAAGATTGCCTATACCCACATTTCAGAAATACCCAATAATCAAACTAAATCATCAGAAAATCATCAACAGGCAAAATCAATTTTACTTTTTGCATAATTGTTATAACACAAATTTAACCATTAAAAAAAAAAAAAAAAAAAAAAAAAAAAAAAAAAAAACGAGAAATGTACCCTGTAGATCCCGGCGTCCAAGCCATTTTCGAGGGGAGGATCGAAGATTAATTTTCGATCTGCTTCGAATGTGGAGGAAGATGACGATGAAGACGAAGTTGATCCGGGCTCTGCGGTCGGGTCGGGTCCAATGTCGGAGAATCTATCGTCGGGTTCTGCTTCGGAATGGATTGTACGGAATGGGCTAGGGTTTGGATGAGTGGTTCTGGTGGGGTTTATGAGGAGCGAGCGAGAGATTCTTCTGGTGATACAAGCCATGGAAGAGGAGGCCATTGGTGTTGTGTGTCTCTCTGCTAAAACCCTAACTCTGAAATGAGGTGAACTGCTGTATAAATCGATAAACCCCCTGCGTCGCTAACTATTTAGTATTATCATAAAGTTCAGGGGTCAATTATGTTTTTAGTATAATGTCATAGGCACTTCTGTAATCTGGTAGTTTGTCTTATGGTTTCTTTGTAATAACGCAGAACTTATGTTTTGTGCAACGGTTACACTTAGAGCGTTGAGACATCCTATTTGTTCGAAGTTGTAGTCCAGTTAGGGTTAATCAATACACTACAACTTTCATCTCTTATGCTGCTTTTCATTATCTTCTTCGTCTTCCTTTAACCATGAACAAACCCTAAAAGGTTTTCATGGTGTCAAAGCCTCCGATCTGGACTATGTATCCATATCCACCATGGCAACTACAAATCCTTAACTACTGATCACAAGTCAAAAAACAACAATGCTAAGCCTACTACCCGTGATAGCAAGTGTGATGCGATGATTCGAAAACAAAACAAAAAAACGCATTCACATTTAAAATAATTCCTCGGACACGATGTCAGTATTTGTTCGAAATTTTTACAAAAACTAGAAGAAGGCGGACACAACCTAACATAATAAATCTTTTCTAGAGGAGCATTGTACTCTATATATGCAGCACTATGAACAAGAATCTCTAGCTCATTACACATATCTACGACCTTCTGCATGACCTCATGATGTGCTTTATGCGTATCCTCGTACACCTTTTGAGCTTCCTCACATGTTATCCATGTCTCAGCAAGAGTTATACGCTTCGTCTCGAGATTGGCCTCGGAACATGCGGCTTCTTGGTTGGCCTGTTCAAGAACGGGAAGCCGTGAATAAGATAAATGGCGGTCCACATCCCATCCCAGGTCGAGAGCATTGTCAAAATAAACCTCCGAACTCTTCAGTCGATTGCAGAAAGACTGGGCATTTGACTTGGATGTCATCTCTGGAACCTTATTATGCATTAAGTTCAGCAAATGAGCTAGCCCATCAAGGTCAAACTTTCGCTTATGTCTTAACAATTTCTTCATCCGTGCGAGGTCATGACCTCGCACGGATGAAGAAATTGTTAAGACATAAGCGAAAGTTTGGGGATGCAAGATTCTAATCTTGAGCAACCACAGGAGATGGCTAATATTTATAGTGACATCTGCGAGGATATCTCACATTAAAAAGACCTTTACTCCAACCACATCAGCATTTGCAGCATCCTCCTGAGCGTCAGGAGGAATATCATAACCACTTATCATGGAACTATCGCCCCCAATCGCTCGCAAAACCCATATTCTATAATTGGCAAACTTCTCTTATAAAGACGAGGTCCACGCCACGAAAGGTGTGGAAACAACGTTTCTATCCTTGGCAAGGGTTGTCGCAGCCTAAGTTTCTATAACTGAACTGCGCACGTAATAGTCTTTGCGTCTCCCATTGCATCTCTAGTCAGCATCCTTTGTTGATCCCCGTAAGGGGTTATCTCAAGAAATGCTCATCTTGTACACCATCACAACTTTCAATCTCTGCGTGTAACACCCTAACAATTTATAGGGGTTAAAGTGAAATAAATTAAAATTTTAAGCTAAAATAGTAAATATTTTTTCAAGATTTCCCAGCTGAGTATAAACTGGATAATTACTTTAGGTTAAATAAGGGAGGTAGTGAAATATTATGGATGTTATGGGGGTAGGAATGTATTTTAAAAAAAATAGGACCATTGTGTAGATTCCACAAATCAGTACCAACTGATCTTTATGCAAGTTGGAGTGTCATAAAAGTGAGAATGAGAGTGTAATTATATAAATCAGGTGTTTGAATTGGAAATTTAATAAAATATAAAAAACATACTTCTACCCACAAGTTTATACTAAATACACTTCCCCCCATATGAAAACTCCTTCATTTCTTACTCTAGGTTCGTGACATCTCACCAATACACTTGTCACGCTCTCAAACAATTTGGGTACAACTCAGATCCATCAACAACATGTATAAAACACCTCAAACTTTACCATTTTCCTCATCATCTTCATATAAGCTTTTGGAGGGAAAGTGTAGTTCAATCCTCCCTTTATTTCGTCAAAATATGCTAATACCACAGTTAGCTTCCATAACCAGGAGAAACATCCCTAAAACCATTCGTCATTTGAACAAGAAATGAATCGTGAATTACTGTAGGGAGCTCAAGAACCCTAGCTCGATTTCTCATTGATTTCTCCCTCCTCGATGAAACTCAGTAAATTAATTCTTGTGTTTTTCTTTTAAAGGTTGAGATGATTCCATTAAGCACGGGGTCGACCCTTAACTTGCCAAAAATCCCAACGGTTGCCGATTTTTAAGCACAAAGGTCACCGGAATCCTTCATGTTCGCCTGAGTATGTAAAACCTTTGTTACTTGATCGATTTTGTACCTCGATGCATGAACAACATCCCCACGAGATTTAGAACTTATCTAAACCCTGCAATCACACTCAGAACATCTGTTGATTCAGTTTTGAATCATGAGTTGGCCGTTTTTTCGTAGGCAAGTGCCTCTGTGCTTGGGCTCACAACTCTCTCGTTTCTTGCTAAAGTTATGTGTGGCTTGGTGATCTATAATCATATAATGATCAGCTACAAGTCGGATGTTAATTAATTCCATTATTTGATCACTAAAGTGACTAAATTTTGGGATAAAGTTGCAGCATTGTGTTGTTCTTGCAATTCCTCGTTTCTGGACCTATGAGAATGTGTCAACTTTCAGCCCTTGCATCTGTCTCATAACTTGATAAAATAACATGATTCTTGATCCTGCAAAAACTCTGCATATTGTTCTACAACATTCATGTTGTCAACTTGTAAATCAACCTCTAAGCGACTTGAAAATTCACTTACAGTTGAGGCAGTGTGTCGATGAAACTAGGCTGCCAACTCCTCGTGATTTTTCTACCAACTTTTAGTTCAAGTGTCTTGATCAATTCTTAATGAATTGACCTAAAAATTTAACATGATTATTCAGCTGAGCTAATTCTACAGCTTTCATGTTTGTTTGGTCTTTTGAATCATTCTCTAAAATGCCTTAAAACAAACTCTAAGATATATCCTCATGTTGTTCTTGATTTTCAAGTCTTGGCCTGAGAAATTGATCGAATATCTAAGAGTCATATCTCGTTTGTTCTCGAGTCATTTGAGCTACTGTTTTCTCCTGTGAATAGTTGAATATGTGAACTTCTATTTCATGTCCTGGGTGTCTAAAACCACTCTTTTAATCTCCTTAAATTTGGCCTGCAAAGTGCAACAACAATAGTTGATGAGCTTGAGAACTCTCAAAATATTTTCCCAAGTATCAAAATAGTTTATCAAATAGTTTTTTTTCAAATGATCATAATTTCTTGAATATCGAGTGAATTGTGACATGCTTTTTCATGTTGATGTTGAATCCTTCGAATCATGTTCTATGAGTTTTCTTCAAAATCTCAACGCATTACCCACAAATTGTGCTCAAAGAAGTTGTAAGCAATCATATTTGACAACTTTTAACATCTTGAATACTTGATGGAATCCTTTTTTGCTTTATTCTAGTGAAAGCTGGTGCCAAATACTTCAAATTTCTTCTTATGGTGGTTTTCCCAATTTCCAATAGATTTATCTCAAATCAAGCTCAAAGTAGTTGCCATGAACTATTTTGAAAGCTCTTGAAAATTTCCAAGTGTTGGACAATGATTTTCGTTTAACTTTGACTAATCGTATCTCCTTAAGTACTTTTGGTTTTTGAGAGTTCAAATATGTTCTAGAATCCTTGAACTTCAATCTTCAAAACTTTGTTTACATATTCTCAATTTCTCTCAAATAACCAGAAATTGGCTGCAAAGCTGACCATGTGAACCGGTTTCACAATTATCCGGGTTGAGCTATCAAATGATCTAATTGATAAAAGAAAACATTTTTAATAGTTGTTTAGAATAATGTTTTAAGTCCAATGGTCAAGTTTAACCAAATTTGACTTTATGAAAGTCCTAGCTTATGAGAGGAAAATTAATTTTACAATAACTTCGATTGGACAGTCAAATCATAAATCGGGGCATGAACTCATGCCCCTATATATGATATTTAGAGTCAGCATGTACTTACCTGGGTTGGAATTTACTCAAAATCGAATGTAGGGACTTTTTGCCGTTTTACTAAATGACATGGACATTGATACAATTGAGAAAAAGTTTTAGATCTCGCTACCGAGTGTATCAAGAAGGACATTAATCATGTTTTCATGTTAATAGAATTGACTGAATATGACTTGAGGGTTCAGGCACAGTGAACGCATTGGTATAACGATTAAACATGCTGTCTCAGAGATAATAGCTCAAACCTTATCCCATCTTGTTTGTCCTCGGATATTAGGATTCCCCTTATCACTTCACCTTTCTCTGCAACTGCTACACGAATTTGCTACTTTTGACTCAAGACTTATTTCTACGGAATCGAATATGTACCAAAATTGGTCAAGAAACACTCAATACGAATCTCAAAATGACATTTGTATCCCACGCCATAGGAACCATATGCCGACTTCGAGGAAACGTTGGAAAAAAATTGTTAATTACGTTCGATAGTAATTATGTAAAAACACATTTAACTATGAGATTATCGCATAAGACCATCACTTGTAGGTCACATTATGATTTTCCGTCCAATTTTGTAACAAAGTTCCCATTGATTGTATGTGTCATAGATATATAAACTGTGAAGGTTTGTGGTGAAAAATCGAAGGTGCAAATTTTTTTGAGTCACAAATGTAAATGTAGGTCTAATGTCAATAACAAAAACAAACAAATGTTGTATCAAGAATTCTGGAATTGTATCTAAACTCTTCCCAAAAAAAGTTGAAAAATAAAATATCTTAGATATTTCTAGTATTACCTCTATATATGTATGTTCACCTTGACACTAACTACCCTCTAAATTGAGTGTAACCCTTAATTTGTGTGAGAAATCAACAAATCCATCCATCAATTATTCCACTCTTTCTATCTTCACAAACCAAACGAAGGATAGCATATCAACCGTTGTTTCAACTCTTGTCCACTCTATTCATTACTTCGTCCCAAACCAAACCACACTTTAAAGAGAGGCGATTACTACATCAAAATCTTCATCAGCTTAGTTTCTAAACTGCATGAACTTGGGAAGATTTATTAAGTAAAAGTTGTAGATCCTAATACAAAGTGTATGAAGAAGGATAGTGATCATGTTTGCATGTTTATAAACTTGACTGAGTACAATTGGAGGGTTTAAGCACAGTCGGCGCAGTGGTCCCATTTTTTGGAGATTCCCGACTCCCCAACAAATTTCTTTCTCTCCCTCACGGAAGAATTCCGACACCGCGTTGCCAATTGGGTACAGGGAAAGGGACCAACCTATTTTCTCTCCCTCAACTCTGTTATCGTAATGATACAGGGGTTGATCATCGGACAGGGAAAGAAATTCGATACCCTATATTGGTCGAATTTGTTTTTGGCAATCACACTGTGGTGCTGGTACTATGCTCCGGTGAAAATGTATCAGAAAATCATCTATCCAATCTTAATGAGTTCTGGATTTGTGGCCCTCTCCCTCATATCATCTCCATCTGAAGCCGAATAACTGCGTGCCCTAATATATTTCATTCTTTCGGTGATTTCGTTTGGTTGTGCCACAATTTCTCCGAACCAATCACCAGATCAGCTCCCACTCTTCCGTCGCTCTTCCGTCGTCCCTACTTGATGCTCAAGCCCGAAGAAGAAGACCAAAAGAGATATCTATATGTTTATTATTATTGTTATTATTATTGTTTTATTTTTTTTCTTCATCTTAACATCTTGTAAGACCGAAATCAAGTAATATATATATATACATACTTTGCTGAATTTGCTTGATATTATCTGTTCTCAGTTTTGATATTGTGTGTTCTCAGTTTTGAGAGATATTGTGAATGCTTTCATACTGTGCTGTGGAACTTGTCAATTGGCCTGAATTTTTTTTCCCTGTTTTTTCCAAGCTCAGTACTAAGAACATAATCAGTTTAGTTCACTGGGAAAATCCGCCCCAGTGAAACAATAAAATGAAAAGTTGATACTCTATATTGGTCCAATTTGTATTGTTTACGAGATCATTCAATGAAAAAGTTTACACCACATTGGGGTTAGTTTAAATCCATATGAAGAAGCCATAGCTATCATTGGGAAAACTTTGTCAACTTTTGACGAGGATAACTTGACTCCTTGTTATGGATTTGGAGATGGTAATTCTGATAAACTGGTGATCGTGCTTACTATGCCAATGTAGTCAGTACCAAGTATTGATTTTATACTTGTTTTACAACCACTACTCATGATAAACACATCTTCCGTTTCAACTTAATGAGGCCGCATGATAAAGTGACTTTACTAATGGCTATTTCGAAACATGATTAAAATAAAATGAAACATTGACTGAGTGGTATTCTTTTTCCTAAAGGTACTTACTGATGGTTAGGTAATGAGCACCGATTTGTGGCCGGCACTTTCAAACGCACAACGGCGAAGAATGCTGATGAAGAGAGAAATGAATGATCTCGAAAAAGTTGTAGAGATATGCATTATTTGTAGCTTGGTTATCTAGTTGAATATATAAGCGCTCGAATCCATGTCTTCAGAGTACTAAATCAACCATGTAGCCTTTGTGCCCTCCATGTGGACTCGTTTTAGACATTCCACCGCTGGTGGAAACTGAGCGATATACATTAGATCTCTACTCAGTTGCGGAACTACATGTACCACCTCGTGGTTTTGAAGGCGGAGATCCTGAAGGAAGCACCGCCCCCAATCGCTCGAAAACCCCATATTCTAAAGTTGGCAAACTGCTCTTAAAAGATGAAGTCGACACAACGACATGTGCGAAAACAACGTTGGTATCCTTGGCAAGGGATGTCACAACCTGGGTTTCTATAACTGAACAACGCGCACAATAGTCTTTGTGTTTCCCGTTGCATCTCTAGTTGGATTCCTTTGTAGATCTCCGTAAGGGGTTGCTTCAGGAAAATGTTCATCTCGTACACCATCAGAGCTTTCAACCCCTACGTGTAACGGCCTACAAATTCTAGGGGGTTAAAGTGCAATAAATCAAAATTTCGAAGTTAAAAGTGTTAATAATTTTTTTAAGTTTTCTCAGTTGAGTATAGACTGGATAATTGCTCCCGGATAAACAAGGGAGGTAGTGAAATATTGTGGAAGTTGTGGGTGGGGGTAGGAATGTAATTTACACAAACGTTGAGGCCATTATATAAATTTCCTCAAATCAGTATCATCTGATCTCTGTGCAAATTGGAATATCAAGAAAAGTGAGAGTAAGAGTGTAATCATATAAAATCAGGGGGCTTGAATTGGAAATTTTAAAATGTAAACGTTTCTACTTCTACCCAAAAGTTTCTACTAACTAAACTCGCCCCCAAATGTGAAAACTTCTTCATTTCACACTCTAGGCTGGTGACACATCACCAATACGCCTGTCACCCTCTCAAACAATCTGGGTACAACTCAGCTCCATTAACATCAGGTATAAAACACCCCAAACTTCACCATTTTCCTCATCATCTTCATATAAATTTTTGGAGGGAAAAGAGTAGTTCAATCCTCCCTTCACGTCACTTAAAACTACTACAACCGGAATTAGCTTCCATCATGAGGAGAAAAGTCCCTCAAACCATTCGGCATTTGAACAAGAAACGAATCTGGAATTACGGCAGGGAGCTCAAGAACCCTAGCTCGGTTTCTTGTTGATTTCTCCCTCCTCGACGAAATTCAGACAATTAATTATTGTTTTCTTCCTCCTAAGGTCGAGACGGTTCTAGTAAGCATGGGTTCGACCCTTATCTCGCCAAAAATCCCGACGGTCGCCGGTTTTTGGGCACAAAGGTCGCCAGAATCCTCCATGTCCACCAAGTATGTAAAAATCTTCGACACTTGATCATTTTTGTAGCTTGTTGCATCAACAACACACCTATGACGTTTATAACTTATCTTAACCCTGCAATCTTACCCACAACATTATTTGATTCGGGTTTGAATAATGTGTTTACTATTTTTACATCGGGCCAAGTGCCTCTATTCTTGGGCTCATAACTTTCTAATTTCTTGCTCAAATTATGTGTGCCTTGGTGTTCTGTAATCCCTAAATGATTAGCTACAAGTCTCGTGTCTATTTATTCCATGATTTGATCTCTAAAGTGACTGTAATTCGGGATAAGTTGCGACATTTTGTTGTTCTTGCAATTCCTTATTCTTGACCTATGAGAATGTGTCAGCTTTTAGTCCTTGCATCTCTCTCGTAACTTGATGAAATAACATGATTCTGGATCATGCGAAAACACTACACATTTTTATATAATATTCATATTGATCAATTCTTGTGAATCAACCTCTAATCCATTTGAAGACTCACTCGAAGTTGAGGAAGTGTGTGGATGAAGCTAGGCTGCCAACTCCTCGTGATTTTTTTTTGCCAACTTTCAATTAAAGTATTTTGATGAATTCTTGATGAATTGACCTAAAAATTGAACCATCTTATCTAGCTAAGCTAATTCTACAACTTTCACGTTGATTTGGTATTTTGAACCATTCTCTAAAATGTCTTTAAACAAGCTCCAATATAGCTCATCTCTTCGTTATTCTCAAGTTCTTGGACTGAGAAATTGGTCAAATTTCTAAGAGCCATAACGTGTTTATTCTTGAGTCATTTGAGCTACTGTTTTCTCAGGTGAATAGTTGAATATGTGAACTTCAATTTTATGTCTTGAGTGTCCCAAAACCCCCTCTCAATCTCCTTCAAATTAGCTTGCAAAGTGCAGCACCAAGTTGATGAACTTGAGAACTCTCAAAATAGTTGTTTTCAAATGATCACATCTTCTTGAATATCTAGTAAAATTGTGATATGTTATCTACTACTGATAGTTGATAATGATAAATACTACAAATTATGCTCTACGAGTTTTCTTCAAATTCTCAATGGATTTCTCATAAATTGTGCTCAAAGAAGCTGTCTTGAACTTATAAGTGTTGAACAACCTTATGAAGCAGCCATATTTGACAACTCTTGACTTCTTAAACAATTGATGACTCAGGAGTTAGACTGTACCTATCTAGGTTGGAATTGACTAAAAGTTAGTTGTAGATATTTTTGCCATTTTACTAACCTGCATGGACTTGGATAGAATTAAGTAGAAGTTGTAGATCTCGCTACAGAGTGTATGAGGAAGGATAGTGATCACGTTCTCATGTTAATAAACTTGACTGAGTATGATTGGAGGATTCAAGCACAGTCATTATAGTTTTAACGGTTCAACATGTCTGTATCTTAGAGATAAAAGCTCGAATCTTACCCCATCTTGTTTGCCTTCGGATATCGGGATTCCTCAACTCACTTACATTTTCTCTGCAACTGCTACTCACATTTGCTACTACGAAATCGAATCTGTACCAATATTGGTCAGGAAACACTCAATACAGATCTCACAATGACATTTGTATCCCACACCACATGAACCCTATACTGACTTCGAAGAAATGTTGGAAAGAAATGATTAATTACGTCCGGTGGTAAACATGTTAACACAATTAACTGTGAAATTATCGCATAAGACCATCACATGTAAGTCACATGATGGTCTTCGTTTTTATAACACATTTCCCATTTATTGTCTTAGTGTCACAGACAGATAAACTCTGAATGATTTTAGTAAAAAATCAGATGTGTTATTTTTTTTTGGGTCACAAATGTAATACTATATGTAAGTCTAATGTCAATAACAAAAAGAAAATGTTTTATCGAGAATTCTGGAATAGTATTTAAATTCGTAAAAATCGAATAAAATAAAATATCCAAGATATTTCTAGTATCACCTGGATAAGTGTACACCAGGTTCACCTTGAATCAACCACTAAACTACTCCCTAAATTGAGTGTACAACCCTTAATTTGGGTGAGAAATCAACAAATCCATCCATCAATTATTCCACTCTTACTATCCCTACAAACCAAACAAAGAATAACATATCCATGGTCGTTTCAGCTCTTGTCCACTCTATTCATTCCTTCGTCCCAAACAAAACCACACTTGAAAGAAAGGGAGGCGACGCATAATTGTACGTACAAGCAGCACTGTGTGTATTCCCATTCGAAACCGTCGTCTGCTTTCAATTAATCGCCGACTCCGAACGTCTTCTCCGATCGACGACGACGAAGCAATCGGCATTGTCCGTGTCTCTGCCGGCGTAGAAATCCACTCTCCGCTCCGTTCCACGCGTCAGAACCGCAATGGCTGCAGCAGAAGATGCTGGCCAATCGGGCGATTCCTACATCGGAAGCTTCATCAGCTTAGTTTCCAAAGCGGAGATCAGATACGAGGGCTTTCTGTACCATCTCAACCCTCAAGAGTCCACAATTGGACTCCGCAATGGTTTGTTCTTCTCACTCTCTCGCTCTATCTTTGTACCTGATTGATTTCCATGGTTTATCTGTTTTGATTTAGGGTTCGGCATTGTACCGATGTTGTTGTTTCGCGTTTTCTCTTTGGCATGTTAAAACTATGCATGCACGATTGCGTAGGTATCTGATTGTTGCGTTTAATTTTTTAATTAGGGCTTTGGAAGTGAATTGAGCGAAGAAGAACAAGAGAGGATTAGGTATTAGGACAAGATGGGAGATTTAGATTAGTATGTTCAGTCACATTTCAGTTTCTCAGCTTATACATGAACAGAAAAAGTTGAAAAAATGGAAAAGAAGAAACCCAGGGTAAATCGGTGCATTGTTAAGGTTTATTCTCTCCTAGAATTTGACTGTATGAGAATGCCTGGAATTTGGGAAAAATGAGGATTTGAGTATAATGTGAAAGTACCTCGCTCAAAGAAAGTTAACGGGAATATATTAAGCTGTCAGGATTCAGAATACTGAGATTTAAAGGTATGGATAGATCAGAAAAACCTGAATTTCTCTGTGAAGGAAAGAGGAGTATGTGACCGAGGGGAATCTGTTGTTCGACCCGTCTAAGGTTCCGACTGTCAGATAGTGTTTGTAACTAGTTCGCTGATAGGAAATCCGTTTTTTCATCCTTCTCCTACCCTTGCAATAGATATTGAGAGCTATAATGCGAACGAATTTGCGTGCATATGGGTAGATATTCTCTTATACTATTTGTTATGGTGCAACACATGCGAGTATTCGTTCCTTCTCCCCAAAAGTGCCAGAAATTAGTACAAGAGTTTGTACTGGAAAATTGATCAACAGGTAACTAAGTCGACCAAAAGTCAGCTTCTTCTGAGTAATGCTTAAATTGTGGTGTTTTTAACTCTCCAATTTAGTGTTTCCTTCCATTAGTATCATGCAGAAATTGTAACCTAGGGTTGATGACACGCCCATTGTGACTTTTGCTTAAGGGTTTGTTTTTTTCTCGACATGATAGTGAAGTATCCAAAAATTGGTTGATGATGGGTTCGTTTATGCAATGGGAGTGATAAATTTATTTGCATTTCACCTGTTGTATTCTCATAATTTCTCATAAGGGATCTAATATCCCTGATAGGCATTAGTACGCACATGTGGAAGCTATCAGGGTCTGAGAAGTGATTGAGTTTGGTTTGCTACAGTTAAATGTGTAATCTGCAATAAACATGGCCAGTTTTTCAGCGTGCATCTAACATAATTACAGAAGACCTAAGTAGACCACGGGTAGATTGGTGATAGTCAAGGTTATTCGTCTAACATTCCAAAATCTGATGGTTACAGGATGCCTGGAATGCATCACATTTGGTAAGAAAGCTTTGGGTGAAACATGCACACACCATGCAACAAAAGCAATTTGAAAGGTTCATGCTGTAATGATAATGATATATACAAACAAGAGAAGCAGACAAATCTGAGATTTGTGCCTGAGGAATCACGAAGCGCTTGGGGGAATAATTGTCATATTTGACGCCAATTCACTAGTGTCCTTAAGACTCATACTTAAAGTTGGTGACTTTACGTGGTAAATTTCCTGTGTTTTCCTGATACGTGCACACATGATTAATATATACCACGGGATTGATGGTTAATATATGCTTTGGAAGATGAAATCTACTAATTCTGGTGGACAATCTGACAATGACATACAAGTAATGTTAGATTAGCACGAGTGTACCTAGTTTCATTGAGGGCATGGAATTATGGACCGTATGTTGTACTTCTCAAAAAATAATGTGTCCTGGCCTCCTGGGGTGCAACACTAGCAAGGTTATATCTCTAGAAAATATTTAGGAATCTTATGAGTTTTTTTCCACCTTTATAGATTTATAGGTACCTTTAAATCTAATTTGAGCTGTGAAAATATGAAATCATTTTTATTCAAACATGCTATATACCTTTGTATAGTATCTTAATTTCCTGACTCCATGATTTATTTCAAGCATTCACGCAAGAGATAAGAATCATGTTGTGTTGTGTTGTTTTGTTTTATTATTATTATTATTATTATTATTATTATTATTATTATTATTATTATTATTATTTAGTTGAATCTTTGTATATGTTTTCTTGACATGGTATTTGATTCATTGCCCGCCAGTAAAATCTTTTGGAACCGAAGGACGAAAGAAGGACGGGCCTGAAGTACTTCCAAGTGACAAAGTTTATGAGTACATATTTTTCCGGGGAAGTGACATCAAGGTACATATAGCTTGCTTATTGAAGTTGACTTTCTTAAATACAGTACTTGGCTGTAATCCTGCTCTAGGATTTGCTTACAATGTGCATCCTTATTGAAATTGGCTTTCTTATATACATATAGCCATTCATTTTGTTTGAGCAATGTGCACATTTATTAATTTTAAATAGCGTGCACGGCACATCAATGTATGTCCAAGTCAATATATTTGAACTTTTTTATAATCTGTCCACCTGTCATATTTGTCGCCTGGTTTAGCTTACTCTCATTATCTGAATTACAATGGGATTAAAGGCTATAGTTAAATATCTTTTTGGTATTTTCTATTTAATTTGATCTAAAATATACTTAGAGCAACCCTTAGCAACACAAAATTCTTAACATTATTAAGCACCCATCTGTCTAAACTGTCAGATTACGTGTCTTGCATGTCAAGAGTGTCAACTATGCAGCTTCCTGCTGGAGTCATTACTATTTTTTCGCTTTAGTTGCGCATCCATATGTGAGGGTTGAAAAGGAATGGATAAGTTCTGGTACAGAGATGGTGAAATCCAACAACACTTCTGGTTATATCTCCAGAGAACTAAATGCAGATAGAAAATGCCTTCCAAAGAAATTTTGGTCACTTGAAGAAGATAATCACTTGAGTTCACTTAAATCAAGACCCTATGTGTTCGACACAACCATTTTGGCAGGTTGTATTATATAGGAATTCAAGCTAAGGAAATATGCTGTACAATAATCTTAGAAAATAACTCAAATCCCCGTATTACTCCATCTTGTATTTTGTGGTTATCTGGATGAAGAGGAATTAGCTTATTTTCTGCGGCTAGGCTCGCGGTTATGGAGTATGAAAGAACTTAATGCCTTACAATTTCGGGGTAAATGTCACTTTAGCAATTCATATTTTACTCTTGTAGATTTCCTTGAGGAGCTCAACCTCTGAGTTGAGAACTTGAGATTGGCCTTTGACCATTTTTTGTAATTACTTCAGTAAATACAATATTTACTAATAAAAAAGAAAAAAAGACTTTAACTTTACAGAGTACTGAATTGACATCCTGCACCATGTTTCTAAAGACGAAGTAGAATGCCATGATTGATATGCAATCCAAACATTGCAGAATGCTCAAATTACATGTTCTTATGTTGCGTCTTTAAGGGTATTCTGGGAATGCTTTTGTGTGGCTCTAATAAACCTAGAAGTTATATTGATCTATCAAGAAATCAACTCCTACAAGGGGTTTTTTGTTTGGAAGAAGCATTGTCAGGAGTTCAAATCCACCATGCCTCCATTAGTTCTTCCCTTCTTGGGACAGCTCTAGAATTATGCGCTAAAGGATAGGGCTTGAACTTTTATACTGATTTGTGGTAGTATTTTTGTCTGTCTCTCTCATAATAGCATGAGAAACTCGTGTTGCTAGAATTGACATCTATGCTTGCATACAGGATTTGCAGGTTTTGTCTTCACCAGCTGCCCGAAGTGCGCCAGCTCTACCAAATGACCCGGCCATAATTCAGGCATGTCTGACTTGAGTATAAATCCATGGTTTGTATTCGGGTTTATCAGTTAAAGTGACTTTCTTTCAGTTTAACTCGTGCAGCCTCATTATCCTATCTTAACACCAACTTCTTCAAGCTTACCTGCTGTAAATGCTGTCCCTCAATCAAATACTGGTGGCCATCCACAATCCGGATCTTCGTGTTCAAATTACGGGTGGCCTCATAATCAGCCTGCTGGAAGCTCAGGGTCTTGGGGTTCTTTCCCTCCACCTCCGATTACAAATGGTAATGGGATTGCGTTGCCAACTTACTGGCCAGGAATAAATGGATCTTCTCTTGGAGCATCTCATTTGCCCAGTCAATCTCTGCTTGGAACTCCACAATGTATGCCAGCGCCTCCTCCAGTGCAACAAATCTCGCCAAATTCGACCATGAATGCATCTTTACCTGTTAATGCATCGAACTTTCTTGAATCCTCCTTTAACTCATTTGCAACCCTTGGTTTTCAGTCTCGAAGTTTGACTTCTACCATGGCTCCACAATCAACTCTTCCCTCAAGTGTCTCTGTCGGTCAGTCTGCTATGTTGCCTGCGATATTACCTAATTTGGAGTCAATTCGTACCTATAGTTCTCTTCCTGCTAAGACCTTTGAGTCAAATTCTCTGTTAGTACCTCCTCTGGTTGCTTCCAGTCTCGATACAAGTCCCGTTGTACCTCCAGTTATGGACAAACCTAATTCAGTTCATAACCCTCCTTTGTCGAATTCAACTATTTCTGAACCAAATCAACTTAATCAGTCGTTTGGTTCAGATCGGACTCAAACTTCACCGCCATCTTTAGTGACTCCAGGTCAGCTTTTACAGGCTGGGCCTGCTGGACATTCTTTACCTTATCTGCAGACTTCTCATAAAGAGGTAGACGTAGATGCAGATCAGTTATCGAAATCGAAACCACTGTCATCAGATTCGGTTCGCACTGATGATACTTCACCGGCCTTACAACCCTCCCCTGTCAAAAAGGTAAACATCTCCTCTTGTCTCATCTTTCGTTTGGATTTCGGTAGTGATGGTTATTGTTTCAAATCAGTTATTGGATTGTCTTGAAAATTTTCACTGGAGGAATCTGATGAATTTAGCTATTCAATCTCATGATCCTTGTATTTCATTTCTCTCTCCCTTCATTATTTACTTCACTTCGCCTTGATGTGTGCATTGTTAAATGTCCACTTTTTCCTCTCCAGAAAAAGGTAACTGCTCAACCAAATAATCCTAAAGCAAGAGTCGATGCAAGAGGAAAACCAAACTCGGTAAATGTGGTTTAGTCTCATTCATCACTTTTAAACTTCTATTATCGCTCAAACTACTTCTGGGGATATGTAAGAGCTTTCTCAGCTGTTCTGTTTTATTCCTACAGTTCCATGGAGCTGCTTCAATGAACCGTCATAATCATAGAGGGCATCCTAGGATAAGAGAAGATGAGGTATGTTCCACCGTCCCTACCTCTTTAATGCATATATAAACCAAGTATCGGTAGAAGCTTTATTAATTGAGACTTGACTATTGTTCTGTATTTTTACCCTTGCAGCCAAATAGAGCTGTTTTGCCACTTAACCAAACTACTAAAGTGAATCATCTGGGTAAAAAAATTGGGGTAATAGAAAATTGCAATAATCTCATATCCTTTGTTGTAGAACTTCTATGATAAATTTGACGATTTTTGCCTTTTCCTTTGCTTGTCCGACCCTAGCCAAACACAGCTGGTGGGTACAATCACTCCAATGTTAGTGGTCATGGGCGGTGGAGAAGAGCTCAGGTACCTTGTTCACTTATTTAGTTTGCAGATTGTGGAGTAATAGAAATCCGGGTTATTGGAATTTGCAATCATCGTTATATTCTTTGTTGCACACGTTTTCTTTTTCTTCTTCTCTTGGATAGATTTATTGACTTTTGTCTCTTTCTTTTGCTTGTTCCCCCAGCCAAACACATCTGATGGGTACAATCATTCCAATGTTAGGGGTAATGGGCGGTGGCAGAGACCTCAGGTACCTTGCTCATTTACTTAGTTTGCACTTTGCAGATTGTGGGGTAATTGAAATTCAGGGTTGTAGAAATTCGCAGTCATCGTTATATCCTTTGTTGCACAAATTTTCTTTTTCTTCCTGTCTATGATAGATTTATTGACTTTTGCCTTATCCTTTTCTTGTTTCCCCCAGTCAAACATAGCTGATGGGCGTACTCATTACAATATTAGGGGTCATGGGCAGGCGAAAAAAGCTCAGGTACCTCCTTCATGAAATTCAAGTTTGCAGAATATAGAAAAAGTTCCATGCTAACAGTTTGCCAATGCCCTGGACAACTCACTTCAGTTGATTGAGTTATACTAGCAATCATGGCATGCCATTTCTTTGTTGCTTCTTATTTGGGGTAAAAATTGACATTTCTTGACATTTCCTTTTTGATACTTTTCCAGCCAAACACAGGTGACGTACACATTTATCTCAACGCAAACACAGCCGGTGGACGCACTCATCACAATGCGAACACAGCTAGTAGGCGCACTCAGTACAATGTTAGGGGTCGTGGGAAGGGGAAAGGAGCTCAGGTAATTGATTCATTTCGGTTCCCAACATATAGAATCAGTACTGCAAGTCAATCAACATTATCGACAGCTCACTTTAGTTATCATAGCTGACACACGCACTCTTGGCTGAGTAGGCTCTCTCTGTCATGTTTTCCAAATTCTTGCAGAGGTATATAGACTTCTCATATCCAAAATTAAATAGATTGATTTATTTTGGTTTCCATAATAGAGAATCAGTACTGTGAGTAAATCAGCATCCTTGACAGCTCACTTTCGTCATCATAGCTGACACATGCACTCTTGCTTAAGTAGGCTCTTTCTGTCATGTTTTCCAAACTCCTGCAGAGGTATATAGACTTCCCACTATCCAAAATTAAATAGAAGAACCTGTAAAATGTACGTGTTCTTCCATATATGTGTACTCCCTCTGTTCCAAAATGAGTGTATTGCTGTTTTCTTCAACCGTTTAGAGGACACGATTTGACTAGCAAAATTATGCCGAAACTTGTCATTCTTTTCATAACGTTGTAGAATTAAGGGTACTCTACAAAAATGTGAAAAGTTTAACATAGTTCTTCATCTTGTTGCTAGTGAACTTAACCTCCTCAAAATGTTAAAATGATTTTTGGATAGGGAGTAGTTATTAGGGTAAATCAAGTATTCCCTTTTCAATCAAAACTACTATCAGTACCAAAACTACTATTAGTACCTCCTTTCCATATGTTTACCGTACACTTGTTTGTAAACTGGAAGAGGTTAAAAGAGTAGGTGATAGGTTAATCCTTTTGAAGCTAGTTCTTGGTGAAGTGATACTGAATGTTTTTAGTGTTCATGCACCACAAGTCGGGCTAGAAGATGCTATTAAGAGACAATTTTGGGAGGATTTGGACGAGCTAGTACAAGGTCTGCAAAGCGGAGAGAAATTCGCTATAGGTGGATATCATGATGGGCATGTTGGGAAGGATACCAACAATTTTGAGAGAATACACGAGGTTTTGGCGTTAGAGAGAGGAATGACGAGGGAAGTGACATCTTGGAGTTAGCTTTGGCACATGATATAGAAGTAACGAACATGTTCCTTAACACTTAAATAACTTTTAAAGATGAAAAACATTGTGAGAACTCACATTTAGGGAGTAAAATAATTGTTTGTGTGTAGAATTTCGCAGCCACAATAGTGTTTATAAAGGAATACATCATTTAATGGCAGAACTGTAAATACTAAAATAAAATAAACTAAACTACTTACTCTCTACACGCCACCGCAAGATGAAGGATCGGGGCAAAGCTTTGGTAAGACAGTCAGCCACCAGGTCAGAGGAGGAGGCATGAGAAACATGAGAAATACGAAAACAACAAGACTGGACTGGCTCGCGAAAAACAAAATGAAAATTTAACGCAATATGCTTCAAAGTTCTTAGTAGATGACTGATGCAGAGAGTAACGAAATGCCAAGCTGAGAGAGGAGAGAGCACAACCAGCGTAGCTCAGTGGAAGCAGCAGCAACATCGCGATACTGAGCTTCAATGGAAGAGCGAGCAACAGTGCAGTGCTTCTTAGAGCTTCACGAAATCGGGGAGCCACCCACATATATCATGTAACCTGAGGTGGAGGAATAATCATCCTTATTCACAAACCAGTCAGCATCTTGAAGATACCGGAGAAGGCACTTAGTCGGTCGGTGCCCACACGATGAGGGAGAGATACTGAATACTGCCCATACGATGAGTATATGATGGCCATAGGATGAGTAGGGAGAGGGACTGTGGTAGCCGCTAATGGGTTAGGGGCAGTGTGCTTAGGATGACGGACATAGTGACATGAAGGAGGGATACTGTGAATCTTTATTGGTGGAATAGGGGCCGACGGAGGTGGTGGCAGGGGAGGATGGTAAGGGAGGTTGTGGCTGAGCTACGGGGACGGGGTTATAGGAACGGGAACCGAGGGTGGGAGGAGTCAGGTGGTGGGGCCGAACTAGTCCTTGAGGGTGACATCAAGAGTTGGCTAAGGCGAAGAAGCTGGCAGATGAAAGGAAAAAATGACTCCTCAAAGATCATATGACAAGAAAATAGGCCCTGTGGCTGGAGGGGTCAAGACATATATAGGCGCTTTGAGTGAGAGAATACCCAATAATGAAGACACATGGATGAGACCTTTCATTAAGTTTGTGAGACGTAGAAGGGTGAAGCCAAGGCCAGCTGGATACGCGAAGTTTATAGTATAGTTAGGCTGGTTATGAAAAATCGACTCATGGGGAAAACGCATTTTGAGAGAGATTAAGATGTGAGACAAAGTCAGCCAAATTAATTTGGTTTTGTCCCCAGGAGAATGGCAGTCAACTATGAAGGCCATATCTCTACTTTGGTGCTTTGTGTAGAAGTACAGAGAAATTAGAAAGATCACCATTTAGTGTTCATGGACTTCTACAAGGTATATGATACGGTGCCCAGATAACTTGTATGGAAAGTCATAGAGAAAAAGGGGTACCTATTCAATATATTGGGGTGATTCAGGACATGTACGAGGGAGCAGTTTACTAGTGTGAGGACAGTCCATATGAGAAAATGCAGGATACTCACCAAGGATTGACTTTGAGCTCTTACATATTCGCTTTGGTAATGGATGATGTTACAGTGTGTATTCAAGATGATATCAGCGGTGCATGTTTTTTTGAGAATTTGAGAATTAGTGGTACATGTTGTTTGAAAACAGAGTGCATGCAGTGTAACTTTAGTGGCCATTGCACAGTAGGAGAGAAGGCAATAACTATGGGTAATTTACACTTTACTCCCCCGGATGTTGGTAAATATGTAACTTTTACCCTCGCTGTTCATCAATTGACATAAAATACCCCTGATTTGTGTCATAATAAATACATAAACTACCCTTCCGTCAATAACCGTTAAATGCATGTGAGATGGCAGTGGGGTACACATGTAGGTGTATTTTTGATACCCATAATGCCCTCTAATAGTTTGTCTTGTCTATTTTAACCTTAAGAAGTTTGTATTTTACGGCTTGTGCCACAAAATGTTAGGACCATTTTTACCCAGCAATTATGTCCACTGTGGCCGCGGCCACCTTGTTTTGCATTGTAGAGATCATATATGATTATTTAGCTTGTACTTTTTTTTTTTTTAACCTACTCGGTGGTAGGGCGGCATATACCCCGCGTGTTATTAGAACAGCGGGCTCCAAACCCGTAAAGAATATATGTGGGGGGACATAAAATAACCTGACCCACTACAAAAAGAAGATTAAAAAACCGAAAGCTATGGCGGACGATAATACCTAGAGTCTCTGCAATCCTTGGCCAAAAGACGAGCAATGTCTACAGGAAGCTCTCGTGCAAATAAGAAACTCCGGAAACTTTCAATTTGATGGCCATAAGCGGCCAAAGCATCTGCAACCATGTTTCCTTGCCGGTGCGAGTGTCGGAGATCCGCACCCATAAGCAAACCTCTACAGTCTTCCACAGTTGGAAAGATCCGCCACGGTGGAGTAACCTCTCCTCGAACAGCCTGAACAACAAGCATAGCATCTGCAACCAAAAATATTATTTAGCTTGTACAATATCAAGAACAATTATAAATAGACAGTTTAGCGGAACAAATAATGGATGCTTTTTTTCTGTGATTCTGAGCTTGTTTATGGAATATTTCAGTTTCACAGATTATAGTGAAGTATAATTGTAAAGATTACAAGCAAGATGTTGTATTCTTATTGTACCTTCTTCATGCTATGAAGTTCATTCCCCAGCAAAATCAAACCAACTAAGAACATAAATTGTGAATTGCAAATTGGTTTCAATTTGGCTGTGCTTTTACAAATGGAGTTTGAGTATCTCATTTTTGCCGATCGAATTAGACTTAGTAAATTAACCCAACCACCAGCTTCAAATTTTCAAAGCATACTTCTACCAAAATCCTCCACTGTCTAGCACCTTAAACACATCTCTCTTTCTCTATATCTATCACTCTATGTATCCCAAAATCAGAACCCATCACCGCCCGAATCGATCAGGTCCAGAAATCAGAGAGAGAAAGAGACCTTCCCCTTCCACTCCCTTTCTCTGGACGCAGCCATCCCTCCGCCGCCGACAACCGGACTCCAACTCAGATCCAAGCATGCCCAGAAATTGGAAAGTAGGAGAATCAAAAATTTCTCCTACTCTCCTTTGCTCTCAAACTCAAAATTGAACCAAGCACATGAGTTTTTGATGTTCCAATTCTTACCGGGAACCGCCCGATTCCGCTTAGTCTAAGATGAAGCTCGGTGGTGTGGGTGCAGGAGAGTATGGTCTCCAGCTGAACTTCACCAAATATCGAATGAGAAAGCAGAGAATTTCTTCTCAGTTGGACCAAATCTGGGTTGGAAGGCGATTTCTGGGTTTGGGATTTGGATGTTGTCTGCGACGGTATGGTGGTTGGGTGGGTCAATTAACTGTGCCTTGTGGTTCGGAAGAAGAAGAAGACTGAGGTGGTGGTCCTGGAGGTAGATGCGGTAGTGGAGGCGGGTGGTGGAGATTTGTGGTGTTGGTGGAGTCGGGTGAGTCAATTAACTGTGAGGAAGGTTGAACCTCAAACCAAATCGACTAGAGGCATATCATAGAGGGTATATTGGTCTTTAACCAGTACAAACAACATATCTGCAAGTGATTCGTAAAAATGTGATTGAATTACAAAGGGTAAATTTGTACTTCTGTGTATTCCGTTAAACTCCGTTACATACCATCAAAATAAAGGGTGTTTTGTGTCAATCGATGAACAGTGAGGGTAGTTGTTGCATATTTACTAAAAGCTGAGGGTGCAAAGTGTAAATTATAACTATTGGTAGAGACAATAAGATACAATTTAGTCATATTAAACCTAAGGGATGAAATGCGTTTCGACATACGCAACTGGAGATGTTTGATCCATGAAGCCGACCTTGGTTAAATCGGGAAAGTCGGAGTGAGTTTAAATGAGCTCAATTTAGCTTATTCCTTACAATAGTTTGACTGACAAATGATGAAAAGGTTTGAGGTCAATGTAATTTAGGCGGACCATAGTTCATGAAGCGCCACTGAATAGTAAATTAAAAATTTCTTTAGTTAGCTTTTTTGTTGCCTTTGCTCAGTGCTAAGAAATATATTTCACTTGAGTATGGTTTGCTATTCTATCTTCAAAGGCGACTTTTACGTATCCAAGATGATAGTTCTTTATTTTCTAAATGTTAGAGCATCTCCAGTTAGCAAATGCCAAATTTTGGTACCGGAATAGTGAAAAATGCCTTTTTTAGCATTTGAGGTCCAATGATTAAATGCTAAATAAATGTCATTTTGAATCGTGATAACCATTTTAGCTATCATTTCAAGCTTAAACTACCGCTTTTAAATGATAACCACACTACCCCAAACTTATACTTCATTTTACTATTGCTCACTGATTTCTCACCAAGATCGATGAGCACATCATTAACAATTGACTTTTCCTGAGTCACCTTAATTACTTTTTTCTTGAAATTAATCATGAATGGATTATGAATTTCTTCATACAACGAACAACGAAATTAGATAGTTGATCGGTTGTAGTTCAAAATTTATTTAAGTTTTCATAATATACGTTAAAAGTATCTCATCAACTTGGACATTAGGTAATATCAGCAACTAGTTAAAGGGTCAGCCTTGGTGCCATAATTTGGCAATGTGCTAGTGTTGGTGCCATGTTGCCACCAACTCTGGCACAATGCCAAGGTTAGCACCAAGATTTGGCACAGGCCACAGGCACTACAAGTGGGTCTTCACTGGAGCACTTGAGATGCCAATATGTGGCATTGGCACTAAAATTAGCAGCTCAATGGGGATGCTCTTACGTCCTTTAGGCGGCGTTTTGGGTCGTATTTTGCTGAAGAAAAGGACAGAAGGAGAACTGAACGAACACATTTAGTTGCACAGAAAAAATAGATCACGGGATCTATTTGTTTTCTATTGTTTAGAGTGAAATGCATCTCTTTTTCTTACTGTTATTTAGAGATATTATAGGATTGTAGGTTTCTATATTGGGTTTATCTTTATTTCACATCAATTAAATACGACTCAGGAACGCTGTAGAAAGGAGCAAGCTCCAGGTTGAACCATAGTCTAGAATTTACGACCGCATCTCTATGGGGTCGCTGCAAACTAGACAACCGGTGAACATGCCATAACATTTTGTAGTGCCAGATAAATCTTCCAAAACATTTTAGTTCAAAACAAAAGGGAAAATAGATATGACAACTTTAGAGAACACGATTAGATGTTTGGACTTCCATTTGGGATCATGATGAACAAGTATCGCTTCAGA
This sequence comes from Linanthus parryae, assembly GCA_023055425.1. NCBI lineage: Eukaryota > Viridiplantae > Streptophyta > Magnoliopsida > Ericales > Polemoniaceae > Linanthus > Linanthus parryae. The sequence continues at coordinate 116,076,128 of JALGPY010000004.1, read as the reverse complement.
TTCCAGGCATTCAATCATTGGAGTTGATGCATTGGATGAAGAAGGATCTATATGGTGATGAAGTATAGATGTCATGATTTATGTAGTACCTCGATGTATTGCTAGTTAATTGCCACTTTCTACAGCAGTAAACCTGAAGAAGTTGGCATACACAAGTACGTAGTAAATTTACTTTCTTTTAAGATTTCCCCTTAAGACCAAAACAGAATAACAGTTGACAGAATCCATTTAGGTCATTCTGTGGCCCAGTGTTGTCACATAAAGTCATTGAAGAATTCTGAGGCCTGAGAATAGATTATTTTTTACCACCATAGGACGCAACATTCTTATAGCAACTCCAGGTACTCAATATTTGTAGTGAAGGTATCAGAATATTCAGAACAATTGTTAGTGGTGATTTAACTACTTCTTTTATTCTAATAAAAGTTTATGTTTATACCTATCGAGCTTTGTAGAAACAAAGTTATGCCTTCGTAACTCTTGAACTCGATACTAATCTTTTTTGTTATATTATATGTCCTTTGTGCTTTCTCTCCACCAAAAGTTAAGAATGAATGAAAGAACTCCCTTTCATATCACTGTGCTGGTCTGTATGTCTGCTCCGTGCACATTCACATGTCTGTGATCGTATCAACGATGTAGTTTCTCATCAATAGTGTGGCAAAATTGGCTTTCCCATACTGTATGCTGTGCAAGTTCTTTTATTTCAGTGTTTTGAGTCTTCTAATGAGGTCTGTTATTCTTGTAAATCTCTTTCGAGGTTTCATTTCTTCACATACACAGTTGCACCTCCTTTGTTGCTTCTTACTGAATTATTGATATTCAACCAGAAAATTTGTTTGAAGTTTTCAGTAGTGCTTTTCAGTTCGAACCTAACAAATACTTTTCTTTGTTAGGTATCTCCCGCAGTAACCAGTTTCGCCTGTGATTTTGACTTTGAGGCAATGAATGAGAAATTCAACAAGGAGAAAATATGGGGTGATCTTGGGAAGAGTAACCGGGCTCGACTAGACAAAGATCAGGGGACGGAAATAGACTATGATGCAAAAGATACAGGAAAGAAAAATAAAGACAAGTTACCCAGAATCAATCAAAAGGTATCACTTAATGCATTTCAGTTAACTAAAAAGTACTCCTACATATACTTTTCTTTTTTTTTAGAACATTATTACTTACTTTTCGGACAATTTAAATGTTTGTGTGTGTGTGTGTGTTTTTCCTGCAGCCTGTTTATGTGAAAGACGAGTTCTTTGATTCACTGTCTTGCCACTCACCTGGGTACAAGTCGCGAAGAGAAAGGGCCAAACTTGCTGAACAAAGCAAAGTAGATGTGGAGGTAAATGGCGTATTGTAACTTGATTGCTTTCAGTAGCTGTAGATAGATAGCTCATGGGGGCTACAGTACTCCCTCACATTCATAACATCTCACTTCGTGCCCCTGGAATAATAATAATAATAATAATAATAATAATAATAATAATAATAATAATAATAATAATAATAATAATAATAATAATAATAATAAAAAATTAATAATAATAACGACGACGATGATGATATAGATGATGGTGATATTGATGATGGTGATAAATTAATTTATTAGAAAAAAGGATCCGAATGGTTCACATTAAAGAAATACTCTACTGCTGCTTCCCAATAAGAAAATTGTGAATAATTGCTAATTGGCTTGCTGGTATGGATTAGAAATTCTATTTCTTCATTTCTTTTGTGCAAGTATGCTTGCTGCTTGGCTGCATACATGAAAGTGGCATCCTGGTTATAATTTTCTCTTTGATTCACGTGTCAGACTTTTGGCGAAATACCCAAACATCGGCCCAGTCATACGAGCCGGGAGCCAGGCTGGGGTGGGCAGTCGCGGCGTAGAAGGGGATACGGCTATGTTGTCAGGGGTGGTGGACAGGACGTTGGCGGCCGTGTTACCTAGCTAGTTTTATTTGGCCGCTGCTCAGGTTTCTGGTGAACTTATCTAGCTAGCTAGCTTTTGTTGTCTGTCTGAGGATTGAAGTATCTATTTTAGAGAACTACGCAAGAAGACAGTGGTGTCTGAAGTGCAGTACTACGACACTATCCTAAACTAAGTTATATGAGTGTTCTAGCAAGTAGTAACTTAAGAGTGCAGGTATGAGCAACCGGAATTATGCCAGACAGATAAAAACTCCTCATGGTTCTGTTCTGTCTGCTTTCTTGTGAGTAAACTCCCATGTCTATTGGAGTAGATCTATTATCTGTGAAACCTATACCTGAAAATAAGGTGCTCTTACCACTTTTTGTCTGCTTTGCTGATAATATTTCTCTACAAAGTTCAGTATATTAGTTGTATTATTATGTTGCTGTGTTTAATGAAGTCTGCCAGTCCTTCAGGAGGATGTATGATCAAAGTTTCCAGATATCTAGGATTCTGGTCTTGTTTTTAAAGTCATGTTAACTGTCTGCTTGTGTTAATAGCAGCTAGTTGGACATGAAAAAATCTGTTTTTATGCATGATTATTTTAATCTAAGCATGCGTACAGACATCTCGTGAAACTTAGGTGGCTGTCATCAACTTGTATTTTCTTTTAATGACGTGAACCACAGTAACTCCCTTGAGGTGGTCGAGTTAGCATTCTTACGATTTTTGACATTTGTCTTGGTGTTTAACTTTCTTTTGCTACTATAGAAGGGGATGTTTATTTTTGTTGTCTACTTGCAAGGAGTAAATATAATGAGTGATCTATAAAATGAATTGGCTAAATCCTCCTAGAAGTTAGTGGTGCCTGGGGATTATTATTATTCTTCAGATGGAGCATGCAACAACTAGACGACATAAAACACCCAGACACCCACTCGAAGACAACAAACTAAAAGCAAACACTCCGTACCACATAAGCACAAATAAAGCATCTTTTGGCTACGTTTTTTTAGCGCTTTTCTCTCGTCATTGCCGGAGTTCTTCTTCTTCAATAATGATTATAGAAGTCATACTCATATAATAATAGTTCAATGCTTTATTAGTATTAGCACGTAATGGCACGACAACCACTGATGAGATCATAGCTAATCAGCACGAGTATCTCTTTGCCCCCCATCATCTGCCATGTGTGAACCATCCAAACATCCATCCATCATCTAAATGGGCTTCATTTACATGGTCATCCATCATCTTTACCGGCTTGATTATGGAAGGATTCACCAAGGATGATGATCCAATAACATTTAAGAAGTACTACTACCAGTAGTAGTACTTGATGAGTTTGTTTATTAAGATGTTACAAATGAGAGAGAAAAGTATATACCATTACTTCCAATTTTAAGGTTCTAAAGAAAAGGGCGAGCGAGGAACGGAACAATAAAGTTGTAAACGAATTCAATAACTATGCATCAAGTTTAAATCCGATAACTTTTGCCCATGTCTATTTTAGATTACCGTGGTGTCCGGGACAATTCTCATATTTATGTAACCAAAATTTTCTGTATCATATTGTTAGCTAAATTTGTCGATCTAAGTGACCCATAAAGTCAACTGGGAAGATTCTGATGAAGGAAATCAAATAGTAGTAGAGGAATCGAGAAGAATTTACCTTGCTGGGTGTAATTTGACAGTTCTTTACTATTTAAGAAATTCGGTGGGGATCAAATTTGGTGAATTGTCTAACTTACACTTTTCCATTATAGACTTTTTTAGTCTTCACATTCTGAAAACACTATAGTCATTTTGTTTGGAGAGAATTACATTATATAGCCCGGTTTGAATCCGGGGTCTCATACAAGATTCAAAGGCTCTAGCATTTGCGTAGCCATTCTTTATTTGTGTATGAACCAGCACTTTATTTGTGTATGAACCAGTAATTTACCAAAGCATATGTTACATATGTTTCTTCTCTTTCAGTCTGTTTCACTTTTTATCACTATTCACTTGGTCACTTTGACCATATATTTTGATTAGCAAATCGATACAAGAATTTGGTAATCATTGCATTGTCTTGAAGAGTAAAATTTACTCTACAAAACTATAAAAAAATACCAAAAAATTACAGTCTTTTGCTATCTAGATTACCGGGTCAAAGTGACTCAATTACGGGGTTTAAAAGTCAAACCAAGCCGAAAGAAAAGAAATGGGGTTAACAAGAGCATCTCCAACAGATTATTTATATAGCGGTCACCTTTAAAATATAAATAAGATGATAAAAATATTGTCTCTAATAAGCTCTATACTTCGCTCATTATTTTAACGGATAGTTATCCCGCTCTCTACATTTAACGAGCCGGGTCAATAACTTCATATTTTCTATAACCGTGTTCTTAGCGTTTATGTCCTAAATTCATTGAAATTCTCTTACAAGAAATATAAATGTGTAAAGTGTTATTTAGCTAATCATTTAACTAATATTATTGGAGCACAAATTAAAATTTTACAATATTTAAAATAAAAAATTCAATTTTCATCAAATTATAAATAACGATTAGCTAGTACTAACATTTTAAATGACTTATAAGTTCAAAGAAACATGTTTATACTAATAAATTTGAGGACAGAGTAACATATGTTTGTCAAAAGCTAAAAGTTTCATTCAGATTTTCAGCACATGCAAAACATTTCAGATTATTATTTCGATACAATCACTCATTCCAAATTATTTCTATCAAATTATTGAAATTTAAGGTAAAACTAAGCAAACTCTTAATTATTAGAAGTTTAATAACCAATCAAGTTTCCAGATTTCAGGTCCATGAAGATTTATTGTGAAGTTTAGAAACTCTCTCTAGAAACTCTCTCTAGAAAGAGGTCTCTGGTTAACAATGGCGGGGGAAGCGGACGATGCTTCTTGGATCGACCTAATCAGCCTGTCAGAGGAAGAGCAAGAAAAAGTAGTGATGAGGAAGGAGGTTTGCACGAAAGTTAAGGAAGACTGGAAGCTTTGTCTCATTGGTCGCTTTGTGGGTAGCGAGATGATTGATGGACAGGGAATGAGAGAACTGTTCACGCGATTGCGGTGCCCGGATAATGTCCTGAAGGTTATGGATGTTGATCCAAACACCTTTATTTTCAGATTTGAGGACAAGGACACCATGAACATGGCTCTATGTGGAGGGCCTTGGAGCTTTGATTCCCGCCTCCTTTTCCTCAAGGAGTGGGATATCAAAAACGAGGTGAAGGATTTCCAGTTTCTTGATCTGTGGGTGTGGATCCAGATTGTTGGAATCCCACTACATCTGTTACATAAAGATATTGGATCGTTGATTGCAACATCCATAGTCGAAGTAGGAAAAGTCCTGGTTCACCTGGAAGGACATGAAGCTGATAGATGCATTCTGGTTCGAACCAGGATTAAAACCTACAAGCCATTAAGAAGAATGATCAAGGTTCGTACTGAAGATGGAGATCAATTATGAGTCAATCTTAAGTATGAGAGAATCCCATGCATTTGTGTTTGGTGTGGAATCATTAATCACAATGCAACATCTTGTACTAGGCGTGAGGAGATGATCCAGAACAACAAAAACCCAGAATTTGGATCTTGGATCTTAGGAAGACAGGCTGGAAAGAGGAAAAACTCTGACCACGAGACAGGCGACGGCAAACGCAGAAATGGGGAGGGGCAGAATCGTAATTTTGCTGGCAAACCCCCAAAATGCGTCTTTCCATTCGGTAAATATAAGGCATAATCTTTTGGTGATAAAGGAAAAAACCAACTTTGGCAACCGAGAATCTCTTCAACTCAGGGCAGGAAGGATAAGGTGATTGAATCAAATCAATCACTCCCCATCCAGTTCCCTAAACAGTCCCTTGCCTTGGGGAAAAGCCCGGAAATTACGGTTGAGAATCCTTTTGCCTCAACACGGTTGCATAATCCTTTCCCTGATCAGAGGGAACCTTTCGGGAAAAGGCCCCAATTTGCAGCTATGAAAAACTCTAAAAGGAAGAAGGTGAATATCAAGGACAAATCAAAAAGGAAAATGAAGGGGTTGATTGATGAAGTAGAAGGAAACAAACTGGCAAAGAGGAAACCGATAAGTAATAATTCTATCTCAATCAATGAGAGTGGAATCGAGACGGTAGGAGGGAAAAGAACCTGCAATGTCACTGCCTCCTATGATGCTATTGAGGACTCTGTGACGCCAGTAATAGAGCCCATAATACTGGCAAGGGAGACAACAGTAATACCTGGGAATAAAGATAAGATGGTCTGTGACATCTCAAAAACCGCAAATGATGAAAAGGCAGAGGCTGCTAGGCAGCTCTGCCTAGAGCAATGAATACGCTCAGTTGGAACGTTCGGGGGTTTGGAAACCCCCGAAACGTTCCATCCCTTTGTGACACCGTGAAGGAGAGCCGTCCCAACCTTGTGTTCCTTATGGAAACAAGGTTGAATGAAGAAGAAATGGAGATTGTCAGAAGAAAGTTGGAGTATGCATATGGGACCTTTGTTAGCAGCATAGGCAGAAGTGGTGGTCTTGCGCTGCTATGGGACGAGAGCATCGAGGCAATTGCCCTCTCATCACATCCGGTTTATTCATTGTATGATTATGTTCAATGAGCATGAAAGGCCTTGGTTTTTCACTGACTTCTACGGGGAACCAGAGAAAAGCGAGAGACAACAAGCTTGGGAAATTCTTCATCGCCTCAAACCACATGAAGATGCTCCATGGTGTGTTGTGGGGGACTTGAATGAGGTTGTGTCCCAATTAGAAAAGAAGGAGGAAGAATGTGACTGGAAATCAAACTAATCCTTTCAAACAAGCTCTTTGAGATTGTGACCTCAAAGACTTGGGTTTTGATGGGAATCCTTTTACGTGGAGGAACAATCAAGACGATACTGCCCACATCCGTGAACGTTTGGATAGGGTGGTGGCCAATCTTAATTGGAGAAGCACTTTTGGTACTGTCAAAGTCAACCACTTAGTTATCTCTAATTCAGACTGTCCGATTTTGCTACGGATCAGTAAACTGGAGTCTCGCAGAAGCAGCCAGAGCACGAAAGATTTTACTTTGAAACGGCTTGGCTTTAAGATAGCAGATGCGATCTTAAAGTCACTACGGAATGGAAATATGGAGGTGTTTCAATAAGTGAGAAACTCAATCACTGTGCTAATAGCCTCAGGATATGGGGCCAAAGTCAAGTTGGGGATACAAAGAAAAAGCTAGCTCAGATGAGGAAAACTATTGCAAGACTCCAACGCCTAAGACCAAGCTCCTCTTTTATGAGGAACTTGCGACAGGCACGAAGAGATATGAACGAGCTCGTGAAGAGAGAATAAGACTACTGACATCAGCGATCTAGGGTTCAATGGTTAAAAAGTGGGGATAGAAATACCACTTTTGATCATAGGAAATCATCTTCTTGAAGAGCTCGAAACACCATCAAAGGCATAGAGAACTCAAGTGGGCAATGGGTGACAAAATATGAAGATATAATCAATAGCTTATATACCCATTTTGAATCCCTTTTTTCTTCATCAAACCCCTGGGATGGGGACATTGAAGGAGATGTTGCAGTATTTACAACATGTATTACTCAATCTCAAAGGGACTTCATGAAAGCTCCATCCACAATCCAAGAGGTGACGGATAGTCTAAAACAAATGGGGCCTCTAAAAGCCCCTGGGGTGGATGGCTTCCCATCCATATTTTTTCAAAAATACTGGGATGAACTCAAAGACGATGTGGGATATACAGTAGTCAACATTCTCAATGGAAGAAGAAGTGTTTCTGAGTTCAACCACACAATTCTGGCCTTAATCCCGAAGATCAAACAAGTTCGTACAACCGCACATCTTCGTCCAATTAGCCTCTGCACGCTTATGTACAAACTGGTCTCAAAGACCATGGCGAATCGCCTCAAAAAAATCCTTCCCCAGGTTATTTCTAAGAGTCAACCTGCTTTCGTCCCGGAACGACTTATTACGGAAAACATTATTGCGGCTTTTGAAATCCTACATGCTATGAAACATCGTATGTCCGAAAAAACTGGTGTTATGGCTCTTAAGACGGGCATAAGCAAGGCCTATGATCGCGTCGAATTGATCTTTATCATCAAAATTCTGGAGCGGATGGGATTTGGCCCCAAATGGGTAAACCTTGTTTATGATTGTATTTCAAATACTTCATCTTCTCCAGCAATGTTCCGGCTACAGTGAGCTCCAAGTTGTGCAACATCCTGGGTGTCAAGCGCGACGAGCTCCATGATAAGCACCTTGGGCTGCCTACAGAGATGGGAAGAGAAAGAATGAGCAGTTTCAGAAACATTGATGAAAGAGTGGATTCAAAGTTGAAGAACTGGAAAGAGAAATACTTTAGTCTCGCAGGAAAAAAAACACTCATAAAAGCAGTCGTTGAGTCTGCCATGGGATTCTTCAAGCTACCCCTCATCCTGTGCGACAAGCTGGAATCAGATATGGCTCGGTTTTGGTGGGGAAGCACAAAAAAACAAGAAGAAAATCAGCTGGTTGTCATGGGAAAAGATAAAGAAAAGCAGAGAAAATGGAGGTAGAGGATTTCATCATTTTCAGCATTTCAATACAGCAATGTTGGGTAAACAAGTTTGGCGAATCCTAAACAATCCAGACAAGCTCCACGCCAGAATCTTAAGACATAAGTATTACAGAAAGTCGGGTCTTCTAAAGGCAAAAATCAATTCAGGGACTTCGTACCTTTGGATAAGTGTGTTATCTAGCAAGGAGCTCGTCTTGAGTGGGTGTCGTTGGCGCTTAGGCAACGGGGAAAAGCTCGATGCGTTCGGAGATCCTTGGCTCTATCGTTGGTTCAAGCCGTCTACCCCAAAGCCGGCATATCCTCCAATATCTGTTTCTGTGGATGACCTAATCACGGAGACTAGAAAGTGGGATGAGTCACTTATGCAAAAAAAAAAAAAAAAAAAATATGGTAGGAAGATATAAGTGAAATTAAGAGAATCTCTATTCCATCTATCCCAATTCCAGATAGACTAATCTGGCATTATTCCCAGCACGGGAATTATACGGTTAAGACTGGGTATAATCTTTTATTGCAGCAACACGAAGGAAAAAGCATTTCAGGTGATGGTTTCGGTGAGAACCAAGACTGGTGGAAAATTTTCTGGCAACAGAAAATCCCAAAAAGGATTTTATATCCAATTTGGAGGGCTATTCTCCACAGCCTCCCAGTTAAATCGAATCTCTATCGCAGAGGCATATGTATTGAGGATCGATGTGCCGTCTGTAAAAGAGAGAGAGAGAGAGAGACGGAAACTCAGCTATTTTTTACTTGTAATTTTGATAAATCTTGCTGGATGCACTTTCTTGGTGAATCTTTTGCCCGGAAAATCTTCGAACCCTTCGAGATCTGGTTCCCACAGACTTTTCTGGTAGAAAGCAAGAAAAATCAGATCAAGATGAGCTTAATGGTTTACAAGATCTGGATTTGTAGAAACATCCTGATCTTCAAACGAAAGAAAGAATCAGCGATTCAAGTGGTAAATGAGGCTGAAACTTATCTTTTGGAGATTATCGAGCACATGCATGTGGGAATTCAGAAGTTGTCGGCTCAGATCTATCCACATCCGCCGGATATCAGGCCACAACAGCCCCCGATCGAATGGTCCATCGTCAACACAAACGCTACCTAGAATCCCCAACGGAGAACGACAACGACATGTGTGAGTATTAGAGACAGAGATGGTATATTCATTGCCGGGAGAGCCAAATGCATACCTTTCACCATCTCTGCTAAAGCTGCAGAAGCTGAAGCTATGGTAGACAGGTTGAGATTGGCGTCATAGATCTGTGTGAACAAGATCTGATTAGAGATGGACTCTCTCTCTCTCTCTTGCTCTCTCTAACCAGAGATATGAAAGAGATGAAGAGTATGGAGAATGAACCAGACGTTTCAAAAGTCCAAAAAAGTAAAGAGGAAAGTAATTGCCTCCTTGAGACTCCAGAAGGACACGCGGTAATTCATGTGCCTCGTAAGTGGAACCAACTTGCCGACCGTTTTGCTCATATGGGCTCGGGTACGGGCCTAGGTGACAGCCAGACTTGGTACACCAGCCCACCATTTTGGGCCGAGGATGTTCTATTGTACGATGTTTTGGGCCGTTTTGCCCATTCTAGTTAATCCAATGGATTTGCCTAAAAAAAAAGTTTCCAGATTCCAGACTCATGTATGCATTAGGGGTGAGCACGGACCGGTTTGGGCGGGTATTGTCAAATTTTTTGCCCCGACCCAATAGGTACGGGTTGGAGAACGTTCAACCCAAGCCCAATCAATTGTTCTCGATACCCAACCCAAACTTAACTTATCGACTCGGCCCGATTCGGTAAATCTAGATAACTGATTTGGAAAATGTATAAATTTAACTTAAAAATAAAGATACATAAACTTCGTGTTTGGAATTGAAAATCTTAACATAGTTTGTTAAAAAAGATGAGTTATTTGAGGAAAATCAACTAAAATTACTTTTCGGGCATATAAAGTTTAGTTGTCGGACGGTATTGTCTAACTATAATATATAATTTTTTCATGTAAAACTGTAATCGGACCGGACCGGTTCTAAACGGTTTTGCTAAATCTAAAACCATGATCAATCAATGTTAGTTCGGGTTTCCGATTTGATAATCGTCCCAATCAAGTAGCATGAACGGATATTATATTCGGACCGGTTTGAAGCGGCCGGTTTGGGTGAGTTTTGCTCACCCCTAGTATGCATGGCTGATGAAAGAGAATTAAGTGATTAAACAGTAGAATCTATGCAAATCTGGTCAGAAATTATTCATGGTACAACGTGCAAATATTAAAAACTCCCCATTTCATCAACCAATCATCAAAAAAGCACCACTAAAATCCACGACCCATGCTAATATACCCCCTCCAACCAAACGTGCCTTAACTTCAGATTACCAAATACCAACCCAAAACGGTTCGTACCACCACCGGTCCATTCCTACTCTTCTCCCTCTCTCTATCTCTCTCTCATCCAATCTGTCAAAAAAGCTAGAGAGAGAGAACAGAGAGAAACAGAGCAGAGAGAAACAGAGTCGGCCATAAGAATTCCTCACAAACCCACCTCCACACGCCAAATCCCTCTCTGGGTTTCGTCTCTTCGCCTTCAAGAACACGAAACAAACCCAACCCATCTCTCTCTCTCTCTCTCTCTCTCTCTCTTTCTGGTGATGGATTCGAGGAAGATAGTGGTGGTGGTGGAAGACGTCGACGCAGCAAGAACGGCGCTCCGGTGGGCACTCCACAACCTTCTCCGGCACGGCGATTTCATCACCCTCCTCCACCTCTTCCCTAGAAGCAAGAAGAAGCTCCGTATCCGCCGATTAAAAGGCTTCCAATTAGCCCTCTCCTTCAAAGAACTCTGCAACAGCTTCCCCAATGTCAGATACCCAATTCGATTCCACCTTCAATTAAGTCTTTTCATTGGGTACATACCCAATTGATTTCTGGGTTTTTGTGGGTTTTGGTTACTCTGTTTTTGCAGGCGAAGATTGAGATTCTGGTGAGAGAAGGCGACCAGGACGGCGGCACTCTGGCGGCGTTGGTGAGAGAGATCGGCGCTTCCACGCTCGTCGTTGGGCTTCATGATCGGAGCTTTCTCTACAAGTGAGTTCCATGAATTTGATCGGTTTCATTGTTTGTTGTTCTATGATTCTATCAATGAATGCCCAATTTGGGAGTGATCCAGAATTGGGTTTGACTGTGATGAAGTCAAAGTTTCTGGGCTTCACCGTAATTTCTTAATATTTATCGGTCTTGAGGGTGTGTTTGGCCTATCGTTTGGTGAATTTGTCATTTTTACCATTTTGGTGATTGGAAACTGAAAACTTAAAAACCTAATAGAGGGTTTTTTTTTTTTTTTTTTTTTTTTTAAATAAAACAACCTAATAGAGATAGAGAAGCCATGTGAGGGAGTTTACGAAGTTTTAGCCTTTTTTTTATTCGCAGTTCAATATTTCAGTGTGAAAAAGCTTTCCCTGCAATTATTTTCTCGTGTTTAATTGACTCTTGCCTAAATAGTGGACCGTGACGGAAATGACCGAGATGGGTCGTGGTGGAGGTAGGTGGTAGTGGTGGTGGAGGTGTTAGTATGAGTTGCTGTGCTCCTTCACTCTCCGGAAAATAGCTTGCGGATTTGAAATGTGTAAATCATCTTACATCATTTGAGGGAAAACATTTCACAGGAAAACATTTTACTTTCAACCAAACAGCACCAAAACAACGGACCAACCAAACGGAGCCTTAGTATCACACTATCAGTATTCCCTTATATTAATCCCTATTTGGATATGCTTAAGGGTGTGTTTGGTCAACAGAAAAGTAAGCTTATCCGGCTTTTCTAGACCTGAACTTTGGTATATCTAATAATGAAAGCAATCTTTTTGGGGAAAGTTTTAACTTCTTGCCTTTTTGGCTTCTTTAGGGTGTTTGTCGTTTTAAATTCACGTTCATGATTTTTCCAATAAAGACATGGCTTTTCCAAATAAAGTAAGTTACGTTTATTCCCCAATTTTTGTGGTTATTTGGTTTTATCTCCTAAAAGCTAACAACTCTTTTATTCTATTGTGTGTAAAGAAAGTTTTGTGATCATAAGATATGAATTGCATTGTAGTTTTGTGTGTATTAGTAGAAGTTAGATTTGTAAACTCAATGGGATATGATATAATACATTAATAATATTAATAGTAATTGGACCACTCACATTTTGTTCTCACGTATTAATTTAGCAATTATTCTGTGGCCATCCAAGCTCCAAGCCTTTAAAGTTTGAAGTTTTGCATAACATTTTTTGTTAGATCCCTAAAATTTAGTTTCTCTGTGTGTGTTTCAAGAAAATGGTTAATTTATTTTTGTGTGTGCATCCATTTGGACAGATTTCATTTTCTTAAGAGAAACAAAATTTTGATTTTTAGAAAATACTAGAGTGCAAGATTAATTAAGGGCTTTGTTTAAGTAGTGAAGTAGTTAGTACTTACTCCTCTAGTTAGCATTATCGATTTATAAAAACACTATTCAAGTTTAAAATTCGGCCGCTTGTGTGTTTACTATGTTCTGTTTTTTTTTTTCTTTTTTTTGGTCTCACATTGGAATCCTATTTTGTCTATGCCTAATAGGATCCTCGATTAGTCTCTAATCGTGAAATAAATAACTTGCTAGTTACGCTAAGGAACATGGAGTAAGAAACATAACAAATTGACATTTGCCAAATAAATAATATGGGACATGTATATTGCTAAGATGGGATGTGTCTGTTTCCATTTTGACAAAGTTTGGACAAATCTTACATTAGCCTTCATTGCAGTGGTCCCAAACAAGATTTTCATGTTATTGCCTATGTGCATTAATTTATGAAAAAGCTTCAAACACTTGTTTTTTAGTAAAATGTTGTACTCCATAGAACTGACCAGAAACTGTTTTTTGTTACTATTTTGGATAGGTTGGGTATGGGGCAAAGCAATGTGGCAAGCAACTTGAACTGCAAAGTTCTTGCCATCAAGGAACCAACAACAACATCACAATTGACAACAGCAGGGAGGAGTCTTGATCATCTTAGTAGATTATTACCCTCTGCAGACAGTTCAACCAACATGGACTTCTCTCAGGTTGAAATTGCTTCTTCCTTAAGGTCAGTCATGAGCTTACACACCCAAGTTTTCTTTTCTTAATCCATCTCTTCTTGTTGTGGATTTACCTGCTTCCCATGTTACTGTAGTGGTTGGTTACGAATCTAGGAGCATGTTACTAAAATGATACGAGTAGTTGAGCACCCTTAAAATGTAATTTTCTGAGTTATTGAGGTTTCATAATAGCTAATGTTGTTTGAGAAGTTCCACGAAAGGCTACTAATTAATTATGTTGATGCTACCAATACCTACCTGCAGGGAGTCAGAGGTATCTCCACCTAGAATCCCATACAAAATATGTCCAGACCCTTCTGCCATCATATGGAGATCCAGGAAGTCCAGAAGAAGGAGCTATCCTTGAAATTCACAATGAACTGAACATACATATGATATGAGAGCCAGCAAAGAAGTAAAGTTGTTCAAACACACACACGCGGGAGTTGCTAATTAATTATACAGAGTACTGATGGATCCATATTCTTCGTTCTGGATGATGATGTTGTTCTTTCATCTACAACTTCTCTTGCACAAAAACTGACAGATTCATCACAGTAGAATGAAATTGTCATGGACTGCACACAGAAAACTGTAGTATCTTTTGCTGCTGCTGCTGATGATGTTGTTTATATATAAAGTCACACATTTGTAAGTTGTTCTTGGTACAGACAACACTTGCAAGTTGCAATTAATCTTATTGAAACAGAGTCTCTTTGCGGTTGTGTTCTGCTGTCTCTGTCCATTTTTTTTAGCTTCTTACAAGTTTGCTACTGTTTCATTCCTTTGGCATCCATATATTGACTTCCTGCTGATGCATTTGTTGGTTTAAACCAAACCAAATGCCCGCCCGACTGATAACCAAAAGGACAGTGTGTTGCCACTTTCCTATGATTACGGTGAAAGGTTCTCGAGCTGAATCCATTCGATCTTAGTTTTTTTTATCCCCATATTTTTTGGGTGCCAAATAAGAGAATAGTAGCTGGACAAAACCAGGATGTCCATAAAAGGACTATAGAATTACTTTCGGCAAGGCTTGCAACTAGCACCAGTGGTCTAGTGGTAGAATAGTACCCTGCCACGGTACAGACCCGGGTTCGATTCCCGGCTGGTGCATTTCCATTTTTTTGCTTCATCTTTTATTCCCAAGGAGATGTTTGGACTAGGAAGATTAGAGCCTGGAGTATGGACCATCTATGTTTTTTACACCTGCACATCTGTGGTTACACTTGCATAACATTGAATTTCTTCGCATTTATTCAATTTTCAAATTTCCTCATATAATTGTAAGTATTGCATGGAACATGAGAATATATAAACATAAAAGTTACTATTGTTGTGTCAAAAAAAGAAGTTACTATTGTAATTCTCAAAAAAAAAAAAAGTTACTATTATACGGTTATTAGATATTTCGTAATGGACATTTATTAGTTGTGTGACACATACAAGTATAGGGGTCGTTAATGAGTAACCACAAATATGCGTACTATAGATATGAGTGATGGCTAAGGCTCTGTTTGGTGCGCAGTAAAATGTTTTACCAGGGAAAATATTCTATGCGTAAAATGTTTTGTGTGAAAAAGTTTTCTCTGCAGTTATTTTCTTGTATTTGGTTGACTCTTGTCAAAACAGTGGGCTGTGACGGAAATGGCAGTGATGGGTGGCGGTGAAGATTAGGACTGCAACTCGGGCGGGCTGGACGGGTTGGCACCCCTGTCCAAGCCCGAGCCCGAGTTCTGTCGTGGCTTCCCAAGCCCAACCCGACCCGAATTAAGAGCATTGTCTACCCGTCCAAGCCCAAATTCGTATAAGTCAATTCGGGTTCGTGTTGAATTCGGGCTAGTATATTAGACTTAATATCTTCTTAAAAACACAAGAGAATATTTAATTGTTGGCGAAAAAACAAATCAACTAGTTGAAGAACAAAACAATTATTAAAAACATCGTTAAAACTTGAAAGAAAAGTAGCAAATTCATGTTAGATATGACACATAATTCTTTCAAAATATAATATTTATACGTAGTGGTCATGCAAATCGGACAATTCGGGTTAGCCCGTCGTTCGATATTTGTGCCCAAGCCCGACCTTAATTGCAATTCGGGTTTGAGAATTCCTGTCCAAGCCCGTCCAAATTACCAAAAGTATGTGTCCGGGCCCTACTTAAGTTCGGGCCTGGCTCGGGTTGGTCGGGTTCAACCCGCCCAAGTTGCACCCCTAGTGAAGATGGGTGCTGGTGATGGGTCAGGTAGGTGGTAGTGGTGGAGGTGTTAGTATGAGTTGTAGTTGTGGTCCTTCACTCTCCGGAAAAATAGCTTACGGATTTGAAATGTGTAAATCATTTTACATCATTTGAGGGAAAACATTGCCTCCAACCAAACAGCACCAAAACACTAAAACAAGGGAAAACATTTTACAGTTTTACCACCGACCAAAGGGACCCTAAAGTCTAGAATATTTCACACTTACTTGTCTACCAGTTTCAAACGTTTCTTCCAAACAAAACATGGAAATTCTTCCAATTATCAAAATTGATAACTCGGGTTGGATTTTGAGGGTCGTTTATTCTGAATGTGTATTTTTTCCTTATGTTTGAGAATGATTGAAGAAAGATAAACAGCAAGGGTTTGTCAAAAATTGAATGGGTATAGCCGTAGAGGTTTGGTAAACTCAAAATTTGGAAGGACCTAATTGAACTTTTGATCAAATTTCTATGAAATTGGGCTGAAACCGATATAGCTAGCCCGAGCACAAGCCGCCCACGAATTGAGTCGAGTCGAGACCGAAAAATTGAAATCGAAGCCGCACAGTTGAAGCCCAGTAGCTCAAACCCAGCCCATTTACTCTTAGCCGAGCCATCACTATCTCCTCTCACCCAGTTGAAGATAAAATAAGCCTAGAGAGAGAAAGTGAATGACTCAGAGTCAGATCTATTGTTGGCTTCGCTTCGCTCGCTCTGTAAAACCCAGAGCTGATCTCTGAAAACAAACCCTCAACCCCCCTTGTCTTTCTTCGCTCGGCTCCGATCCGGCTCACCATTTCCCTCCCTTTTCTTCCTCCTCTTCTGCAACTGATCTAAACCCAAAACCCACCAATGGAAATTCCACGCGCGCTTCGGTGTCTCCGTCTTCACCGTTGACGGTGATGCCCTCAAACTGGCTCTGCCCTTGAGAGAGAGCTCTCAATTTGCAGCTTCAGCCGATGCTGATGATTTCGAATTTTGGCGCGGAGAGCGAACATTTCGCTGCTTGGAGACGAATTTGGAAACCCTAGTTCTCTGGATTGTGCTTCCATTTTCCAATTTGATCTCTGTAGCTTCGCATTCTTGGGTTTATTTTTGGAATCTGAGGAAGCTAGCTCACTCCCCTCATGAGTTTTTGGGTACATTTCAGTTCTTTCTGTTCTTCTAGATAGTTAGCTTAAGCAATGGGTTGTTGAATTGGGTTTAATAACATGGGCTTTTTATATTATTGGAAATGTGGAATTTAGTTGAAGAATCATATGATGGAATTAGTATGGTGATCATTCCACATCAATAAGCCTCACCATAGTTGTAACTGGTGAAGAATCCAATGAGCTTGTTGTTTCCTGAAGGTGTATAAGATGTAGTACTAATTGCTTGGAATGGCATAATTAAATGGAATAGGGATGTTTTTTTTTGCATTATTGAGTCTTCTAGTATTAACTCCCTGCTAATGTTAGACGGTTTAATTCGAATGATAGTAATATCTGGTCAGCTATGATGCCTATAATTGATTTTTTGCCTCTTGTTGTAAACATTACTCAACCCATTCACCACACCAGAACGAGGTGCACCACGATCTTCCCCAAATTGGGTAGTTTTACTTCACTTGATCTTTATTTTCCAAGATCACCTTTCCAGAACACTTGAACACTTCATGTCTCTTTATCATCCCTATCATTGTACTTTTTTTTACATTTTTTTGGGGGTGAATTGACAATCTGTAATTCAGAAATTAGCATCTTCAGATTCAAGTTCAAAGAACTATTAGCTGATCATTTAGGATTCTATTTACTGAAATTTGAAATTGATCCCACTGTTTCGACTTGTGACCTTGTCTCATATGTTGTATTTATCTGCATGCCAAACTTGTGAAGTATATGGCTTCTTCGCTGTCTATTCTCCTCACTAGTTTTTTGTTAGACAGGTGCTACAGTGGAACATTGAGGACCCTAATGGACTGGAGTGTTAATAATGCCTATAAAGCAATAAAAGGTACTGATCTGAAATCTGAGTGAATAACTCGCTGCATTTTGATTTTGACGTTCAAAGTTTATAGAGCATGTTGAAGTGGATTCCAGTGGATTTGCATCGTAGTTGTTGTATGAATTGTTAAGTTTTGGGTGGTTTTACTTGGCACTTTAGCCTTAAAATCCTCGCTGTTGCTGCTCCATACAATTTAATTCTGGTTATCCTTAGTAACTTAGTTATGCGCAAGTGCTTAAGTTCCTAAGTCCTGTAAACTGCTCATCTTTATGGCTGTTAGGTTCCACTTGCAACGGATAACATGACTCGTCCTTAATGGAATGCGCAACAGCGGGCACATGAGTTGATAACCTTCAATCAGTATGACCTTCATGACCAGCTACTGACAACAGATAAATGGGTATTCCATCCGTCCAATAATGCTAGTCCTGTTTGCCATTTTCAGTAAGACCTTCATGACCAGCTACTTATAACTGGAAAATGGGTACTCCCCCGTCCCTTTATGTTAGTCCTGTTTGCCAATTTCTGTTGTTCAATTATAATGTCCACTTTGGAATTATTCCACTTTTTGCACCACTCTTTCTTGTTTTACCCATCTTAAAGTACTACAAGGGGCACACATATTCACCAGCCATTATAAAATTGTAGCAGGGAAATTTCGGCAATGGCTAATTCTGGTGAGTGCCTTAATATGTGTGAAAGTCAAACATGACTAACCTTGGGGGTCGGAGGGAAGGCCAACAAGTGGCAGATAAGGCAATGGCCAAAAACATAATTACTTGTTACCTTTAGGACTTGGGTATGAATATGGCACGAGACGCGATTGAAGTGATAGGCAGGAATTGGCTGCCCCCCCCCCCCCCCCCCCCCCTGCATGAAGGTGTATGAAGTTGGTGGGAATTTATATATGAGTTTCGATGTGTTAGCGGAACTGAGTTCGTGTTTTGTGCGAGTTCAAACAGGCGGGTAGTGCTTTGAGCAGCAGTTATAGGTTGTTTGCTCCGGTGGTCTGGTCGGGGTATTGAAGGTTCTTAGTATTGATAGGTGATGATATGGTTGGTAATGGTGGTGGGATAGTAAGGGGAGCTAGGAAGGTTGTGGGATTCGATATTCCTTGTTGAGGTAGCCATTTCGCTTGTTGAACTGTAATGATGACAACTTGAGTTGAGTGGTAACTGGTAGCAGTTGATTGGCTCGGAAGGATTCTTGATTGGTTAAGGCATTAATATCGCACGTCTTTTCGAGAGGTGAAGTACTTTTGGTTTTTCTTCTGATCCTGATATTATGGTACCCTTATTCATACATGCTGGGTAGTATATGGTCCGACTGGTGGGTATATGGGCCGAAGGGGATAGAAGTGTACGTGGGTTCCAGACAAACAACTCATACCTCATGCTCTGAGATGCAGAGATATCACTGATTGGTTATCACTAGCAGACACTATGTTGATCCATTGTGTTTTCGGGCCCTAATATTATAGATTGTAACTTGTAAGTTTGAAGTAAAGTGCCTCAAGTAAGTCTCTGTGATTATTGTTATTTATTTTATTATTTTTCTTATTCTTCACCTCTTTCCATAATATCGTACGTTGTTTCAGTGATTAGATTTTGTCTAGTTTTTAAGTTCAATCAGTTAAATACAGAACATCGTTTAGCTCAGCCTTATGTAAGTTTGCCTGTTAAACACACGAATAAATGTATGGACAATCGCACCCAAATAATTCTTGATGTTTGTTTTTTATTTTCTTTTGTGCTCAAAATAAATGTGTTTCTGAAACAAAAATTTTCAGCGAGTGTTGTCACCGAAGAAATTGTTTAGGCTATATTTAGTGATTGGGAAATGCATCTGGCACTTAAATTGCCTTTTCTTGCTTAGAGTTGCACTTGAACCATTGTCTTCTGCATAAGTTATGTTTCCGTTTTGACTCTCGTTAGCTATGTTATGTGATATAAGATTGTTTCTTCTTCCCAAGAGCAGATATGGAACCGAAATCCATGATGGATATAGCTCTCATCCCCAACATTGACCCAATAGATATTGCATTAACTTCTTCCGATAAGGGGAATGCTGCTTCTGCTGCAAAACCGCGGAAGAAGACAATGACATCAGTTTATCTCAAATTCTTCGAAACAGATTTGGACGGAAAAACTCGGAAGTGCAAATTCTGTGGCCAGAGCTATTCTCTTGCAACAGCCACTGGTAACTACTGTGCAATTGCTTATATCTCATGGTTTTTCCCTTTCCTACAGAGCCCAGAAAAACATTAATGGGAAGTTTGGAACTGTTCGTAGCTCGAGTTGGGCATTTTTTTTCAGAAGTTGAGTTGGCCATTTTTCAAACATACAATTACTGAATCAAAATTTCTAAACATAGTCTAGCCAAATTACTTTCCCTTGTATTTCCTGCGTAATGCTATCAATACCTATGTTAATCTTTCATCTCTTGACACCATGACTGCTGATTTCCAAAACTTGGCCTGACTAGAACCTTTTTGCTTGCGAAGGTAATTTGGGAAGGCACCTCAGCAATCGCCACCCTGGATATGATAAGAGTGTGGAGGCTGTCACCAAATCTACCCCCCAAACAATCACTATAGTTAAGAAACCCCATCCCCAGGCTAAAACACCTGAGATGGATCTTGATCATCTGAACTGGTTGCTCATCAAGTGGCTCATATTAGCATCTCTTCCACCTTCTTCCTTAGAGGAGACTTGGCTGGCAAACTCCTTCAAATTTATCAATCCCTCTATTCAACTCTGGCCTGGTGAGAAGTTCCATGCAGTATTGCGTGAAGTTTTCAAGAGCATGAGAGAAGATGTAAGGACATCTCTGGAGCAGGTTTCATCAAAGGTTTCAGTCACCCTTGATTTTTGGACATCGTATGAACAGATACATTATATGAGCGTCACGTGCCAGTGGATTGAAGATAACTGGTCTTTCCAGAAGATTCTACTTGATGTATGTCACATACCGTCACCCTGTAGTGGAAATGAAATTTATCATGCTTTGGTGAAGGTTCTCAAACTGTATAATATTGAAAGTCGAGTCTTATCTTGCACCCATGATAACAGCCCAGATGCCTTGCTTGCTTGCCATACGCTGAAAGATGATATTGATAGTCAGAAGTTGGGGCCTTTCTGCTATGTTCCATGCGCTGCTCGTACTTTGAACTCAATCATAACTGAAGGGTTAAGAACTACAAAATCAGTGATCTGTAAGGTCAGGGAGTTTGTACTGGTGATGAATTCATCCACGCAAATCACAGAGGACTTCGTTGAATTCGCAACGGCGTACCAAGAAGGTAGCTGGAAATTTCCTCTTGATGTTTCAGCTCGATGGAGTGGGCACTATCAGATGCTTGATATCGTCCGTAAGGTATACTTAATAACCTTTTTTTCACAAGTTAGTGCATTTCAACTTATTCAAAACAAGATCTCTCTGTATCTGAAGCCTTGTTAGTACAGAATGGCAAACTTCAAGATTTGCAGTATATCTTCTATTGTTCCTGTCTTGCTTTGTTCTGCAATTCATGATTAGTAAGGCCCTTTTGCCTTTGCCAATTAATAGAGCTCATCGTGAACTCGTTAACCAGATTCTGAGGTTCAACTGTAAAAAGTTGTTTGTGACTTGACATCCGAATGACTGGTTCTTACATAACTTATAGGTTGCGTTTGGATAGAGGATTTGAATTCAAATTTGGATTTGGCTTTAAAGTAAAGATTTGTATATACATAATTGAACTTAGTTAAAGGGAACGGCAGTGGAAGATTAATAGTACATATGAAAAGAGAGTCCCAATAGCTCCAATAGGTAAGATCTGAAATAACATGTGTTTAGTAGTCATTTGAACTCCATTAGGTTGTGAATGAATTGGTTCCACTCAAATCAAATCTTGAGACTGGTTTTGTAGTGAAAAAATGGCTTGATCCTACAGCCAATCAAATCCAAATCCATGCTCAAGTTCCTTGTGAATCCAAAAGGAGGCATAAAGAATTTGTCATCACTTCCTGAGACAGTAGTCAGGAAATCATCTTAAAATCCATTTTTGGCCGCTGACATGGACTCCGGTGTTTGCTTATCAATGCAGGCTAGCAGATCCATGGAGACAGTAATCAGGAAACACGAGGAAACCCTAGGTAGCAGGCTACTACTGAATTCTGCAGAGAAGAATGCTGTCAACATAATTCATGGGTTTCTCGAACCCTTTTACAAGACCACCTGCAACATGTCCACAAACACGATTTTAACATCTGGTCTGGTCGTCTTCTTCATGGATCACATCTCTGAGATGATCCTTCTTGCCTCCAGAGACTCAAGGCACAGCCCCGACTGGTTAAAGAACGCCGCCGAAGACATGGCGAAAAAGGCTCGCAAGTACAACGAACAGGTCTGCAACATATTCACATACATGACTGCAATACTTGACCCAAGGATAAAAGTGGAGCTAATCCCCGAGAGTCTCAACTTGGAGAACTTCCTAGACGAAGCAAGAGCTTACTTCATCAGAAACTACTCCACGTGTCATTTTCCGGCCGCTGCCGCGTACGGCGGTGTCGGCGGTGACATGGTGGACGGCGGCGGAAGTGTTTCTTCGTTTGCAGAAGAAATTGCTAGGAAGAAAAGAAGGGGGAGCATGAACTCAGTGACGGATGAGTTGACTCAGTATCTATCAGAGCCACCAGCTGCTATATCGACTGATGTATTGGAGTGGTGGAAGGGGAACAGTGGAAGATATCCGAGGCTGTGTGTGATGGCTAGGGATTTTTTGGCTGTGCAGGCGACTTCAGTTGCTCCTGAAGAGTTGTTTTCTAGCAAAGGCGATGAGATATATAGAAAACGGTTCACTATACCTCACGACACCACGCAGTCTCTCCTGTGTGTAAAGTCGTGGACTGAACGTGGGATGAGATTGAGGTACAAGTCGTCTGAGATTGATTATGAGAGGTTGATGGAACTGGCGACTGCAAATGCAGCTGCTGCTGCTGCTGCTGGAAGTAGCGGCAGGAAACACAGTTGATGAGTGTGGTTCTTTGTTCTCTTAATCTTATTTTTTGTATCACTGTTGTATGTAGAAGTTTAAGATTATGAACACGATGAAGATATTAGATCGGAGAGGAGGATGTTGCCACATAGGTATACAAACTGTTTTTTGTTGTATGCTGATTTGATCATCAGAATGCAAGAACGTGAGTTTATCGGTATGTCAGTCGTAGCTAGGTTTTATCTCGTATCATCCAAGAACACTAAATGCCGTTGTGGCAATCAACTTAAATGACACTTGTGTGTCACGCATTCATAACTTTCTGAATATTCATTTCAAAATTGCAAAAACACTCGTTCTATTTAGTCTCGCCCTCTTATCCTAGTAGCGATACGATATTCTCGTATTCAGTGACTGAATTTGTGACATTTTTGCATTTGTTAAATGACATTTTTATCAAAAGTAGTAATAGTAGAGTGAGAGTGTGATTCCGAAAAAGTGAGAAAGGGCGCACGTACACAAGTACAGGTGGGGGTATAGCCCTTACTCAACTTATTAAAATTGCAATTTTTCCTTTATTTTGTTTTGATTTTTCAGTTCAACTCTCACAAAAATTTCACAATAACCTCCACTCAACTTCTTGAAATGTAATATTACTCTTATTCTATCTAATTATTCAAATTTAGCCTTACTGGAAGAAATTCCTGAATCCGCCTTGAAAGTGAGGCATGGCAATTGTCACCCCTCGCCTCTTATCATGCCAATCACAACGTACCAAATTCACGACAGTTACCTCACATAAATTCCCCCCAGCTTCCACCACAGCCACAATATCACAATATTTTGACCAAATTGCCCTAAATCATAGTATTGATCAAATCCAAAAACATGAGGTAAACCGAACATTGACAGTGTCCAAGAAACATAAAAATTTGACTGTTTAAACCAGGTAACAAGGCAACATCAACGGATCAAACAACACGTACTAAACATATTCCTCCTTTTCAACTCTCATTTTTGTCTCTACACGTGGACCCTCTGCATGTTGATCTCATCCTCGTATGTGTCCACATAACACCAACCTCCCTCTATCTCTCCCTCAAAATCCAACTCTCTCTATCTCTCCCAATCTCTCTCCTCCCATCTCTCCCTCTCTCCGGCAATGGCTGATCACTCCGGCCATGCAAACAACAACCCCGGCGGCCAACTCCTCCGTAGAATGCAAGACCATGCACCAAACCCGGCTCAGCTCGTCGGTTTCCTCACCTTAGCCGTCTCCGGCGGCATATTGCTCCTCCTCACCGGCCTCACCGTCACCGCCTCGTGCCTCGGTCTCATTTTCATCACCCCCTTGCTCGTTGTCTCCAGCCCCATATGGGTCCCACTCGCCGCCGTGGGGTTCGCCGCTGTCTCGGCTTTCTTGGCCTTTTCCGGCTTTGGAGTCGTGGCAGCCGCCGTGGGCTCGTGGATTTATAGGTACTTCAAGGGCCTCCACCCGCCCGGTTCGGACCGGGTTGATTACGCGAGGAGCCGGTTCGTTGACACGGCTAGCCACGTGAAGGACTATG
Organism: Linanthus parryae; assembly: GCA_023055425.1. Lineage (NCBI taxonomy): Eukaryota > Viridiplantae > Streptophyta > Magnoliopsida > Ericales > Polemoniaceae > Linanthus > Linanthus parryae. The sequence goes on along the minus strand of JALGPY010000004.1, from coordinate 116,051,760 downwards.
CGAGGGAGTACGGTGGGTCGTACTTGCAGAAAGTTAAGGACACGGCGCCCGGCGCGTGAGGGAGCGGTGAACCGGAGTGTTGATAGTGAACCGGCCGGTTCGGTCATCGTGTCACGTTTTTTTCCTTCTTATAATCCTTTTGCGATCTTTGTTTAATGTAGTTATTTTGGGACGTGTTTGGTTCGATTACTACGACACCTGTGGTTTTTGAGACAAGGGGAATAATCAATTACTAGTAATTATTAGGATGCATAAGAATGAATGTTAGTAGAATTTTCTAGATCGGTTGTTTTTTACATTTTACTGGGTACCTTACTTAGTTTGATCTGCTTGCTGAACTCATGTACACACGTGAACATCAATTTGGTTGGTTTCTTTTCATTGGTCAAAGTCACATTGGTGGAACTGAGGGTATATTTGTGATCGTTCAGGGTTGCCATTTCCAATTATGTTTTCGGAGAACCTTCTGTCTGGTATTATTAAATGAAAATTATTATGAATTTTAGATAGATTGTTGTTTGTTTATATTAGAGATCATCATCTTCTTGGTACTGCACCAAATTGCAAGGATTGCCAAACTGGTACTGCACCAAATTGCAAGGATTGCCAAACTGATGACATGAACGCAGGAGTTAGCAGTAGCCGTTGAATTGCTTGATGTGCTTCTAATCTCAGCCGTTCATATTTCAAGGGGGCGCTTTGTAATTTCGGTAAATTTTTCATTTAGTTGAACGGGGTCGTTTCCTTCCTTTCTTTGTTTTGAGTTTCTGTTAGCCATAGCTCTTACGTGGCATGATGCTATTGGTCCACGGACTCATTCCGTTAGACAGAGAGGTTTAAAAGGATTTCATTTTCCTCTTTTCTTTTCTGTAATTTTTCATCTCAATTTTCAATGAAATGAGAAAGTTTTCTGCTCTTCATCTGCTCTCTCGTTTCCTCTCGTTTGCAGGCTTGTAGTTGAAACTCTAGCTGTGTAGATCTTGTTGATATTATTTCAACATGATATCAGAGCCTGGTTGGCTGCTGATTTGGAGTTCAGTTTTGAGATTCTGGTTGTGAGAAGGTCCGAATCAAGTCTCACATTTGTTCTTGCGTTTTCGATTGGATCTGGAAGTGGCAAATCATGATTCTGCGACCTCTCGAGCTAGGATTAGCTCATCATCAGGTATTGATGGATCTTCTCCTTATTTTTTGCATAGTTCAAATAGTCCTGGAGTGGTGTTGGTTTCTGAAAACTTGGATAGCAATAATTTATGTACTCGGCACAAATCGATTGTTGTGGCTTTGAGAGCGAAGAATAAGTTCGATTTTGTGGATGAAACAATTTTGGAGCCTACTGTTAATTCAGAACTGTATTCTGTTTGGAGGAGGTGTGACAGTATGGTCATGTCATGGTTACTAAATTCTGTCATAAGATATTGTTAGTAGTGTGGTTTGTAGATCCACAGCTCGAGAAGTATGGTTGGATTTGATAGAAAGGTTCTCCCAAGGTACTTTACCTAGGATTTTTCAGCTAAGTCAAATGCTTGCATGAATGAAACAAGACAATTTGTCAGTTACTGTCTATTTCACTAAGATGAAGGGGTTATTGGATGAGTTAGCAAGTTATAAGCCTCTTCCTAATTGTGACTGTGGTGCTTTGTCACAATGTCAATGTAGAGTTGCGAATAGATGGAGGCAATCACAAGAACAGGATAGAGCTATGCAGTTTCTTATGGGACTGAGTTCTCAATATACCTCAGGCAAGGATCAAATTTTCTTAACAGATCCTTTACCTCACATGAATGCTATCTTTGCTAAAATAGTACAACAAGAAAAACAGTTAGAGCTTCAACAAAATTCAATTCCACCTCAAAATATGGCTATGAATGTTGCTGGTAGTCAAGGTGGTAATGCCAAATTCTCCACTTCTAACTGGGATGGACAAAGGAAGACTCTCAACACTGGATTAGGAAGAGGTGGTAAACTAATAGTCTGTCATCATTGTGGTCATGAAGGACACACTAAAGCCAAGTGTTACAGGCTTCATGGTTTCTCTCCAAATTTCAAATTTACCAAGTCTAAGGCCAATGCTGCATCTTCAGATTTTGGAAATTTGGATAGCATTTCTATGCAGGGAGATAGTTCAGGCAATGTATCACTCAGTTCAGCTCAAGCACAACAATTAGTGTCACTCTTGAATAGTCAGTTGACAACTGCAAATTTGAAATCTACACCAAGCATGGGAAGAGGAAACACTTCATTTGGCAACTATATGGATTCTCCTCTCCAATCACCTTCTAGTTCAGCTAGTTCTGTGCATAGCAACCATCGGTTCATGGTTGGAGTATTGAGTTCTTACTCTATTCAGATAGATACAAGGGAGAATCAGTCAATGAAGCATTTGTGGATTATGGACAGTGGTGCAACAGATCACATGTCATCAAACATTGATTCTTTCATTTCAAAAAGAGTTGTATCACACACTTATGTTCATCTCCCAGATGGAAAAACCACACTTGTTACTCATATTGGAACAGTCAAGCTAAATAATGACATAACATTCGACAATGTTATGTTAGTACCATATTTTCATTTCAACTTGATTTCAGTTTCTCAGTTGACAAAAAGTCATGGATATACATTTCACTGCTATGAGAATGAATGTCATATCAAGGATCTTGGAGGTCAAATAATTAGAAAATGATACAGAGAAGGTGGCTTGTATTTCCTTGATAATAATGTGCAATCTTCTCCTCCAATTAAGTGTGTTTCTTGAGCTACAGCTGCTGTGAGCAATACATATCTATGGCATCAAAGATTAGGACATATGTCCTATAAGAAGTTGCAGTACATCTCTTCTCATTTGCATGACAAAATAAAGTTCAAAGATGTTGCTCATTGTGAGATTTGTCCTTTGGCTAAGCAGAAGAAACTACATTTTCCAAACAAGGGTAATATCTCTAAAATTTTGTTTGAGTTGTGCATATAGATACATGGGGTCCATATAAGGTGCCTACTCATTGAGGTCATAAATTTTTCTTGACCATTGTTGAAGATTCCACCAGGTGCACTTGGGTTTATCTTATGCATCATAAAAGTGATGTGGATCATATTATTCCAGCTTTTTGTCAGCTGGTTCAAACACAATCTCAAGTCTCTGTTAAGCAAATTAGAAGTGACAAGGCACCTGAATTGGAGATGACAAAAATTTTTGTTGAAAAAGGAATCATTCATCAGCATAGTTGTGTGGAAACACCTCAACAAAATTCAGTAGTTGAAAGAAAGCACCAACATCTCTTAATGTGGCAAGAGCACTCAAGTTTCAAAGTCAATTACCTATCACTTTCTGGGGAGAATGTATTTTGACAACAGCATATTTGATTAATAGAATGCCAACACCCAAACTTCAAGATCAATCACCTTTTCAGGTTCTTCATAACATGGTCCTTGATTACACTTCTTTGAAATTTTTTGGGTGTCTTTGCTATGCTAGTACTCTCCAACATGGTAGAAGAAAATTTGAAACCAGGACAGTCAAATGTGTTTTTGTGGGATATGTATATGGCACAAAGGGATATAAGGTTTATGATTTGGAGAATGATGTTTTCTTTGTCACCAGAAATGTGTTTTTTCATGAACACTTATTTCCTTTTCATGCTGATGGAGCTGCTGCCACTTCAGATTCAGTTTGTCTTCCAGTTTCATCTGCTGATTTTGATCATGCAAGCATTATCACACCTGTATCTGATGCAGTTCCAGCTCCAGTTACTGCACCTTCATCTAGTGCTCATGATGAGATTGTTCACTTACCTGTCCCATTCATGCTCCTAGACAAAGTACTAGAGTAAAACACTCTCCTACTTATCATAGAGATTATGTTTTGCCTTCTAGCAATTTGTCTCAATCATTCTTTAGTGACAAGTATGATTTTGGAAACAATTTTCTTTCATCCAATGGTCAGATCATTCATGCTAGTTTTTCAACATTTTGCAATCAAATAGAGCCTCATACTTATGCACAAGCAACTCAGGACCCCAAATGGGTCAATGCCATGGCAGATGAGCTTAAAGCTCTTGAGAAAAATGACACATGGGTGATTACACATTTCCCTACAGATCACAGGAAAATTGGCTGCAAGTGGGTATACAGAATCAAGTACAACTTAGATGGAAGTGTAGACAGGTACAAAGCTATATTAGTGGCTAAGGGCTACACACAAACCGAGGGTGTTGATTATTTTGAAACTTTTTCCCCTGTGGCTAAGCTGACTACTTTAAGAGTTTTATTGACTCTTGCATCTATGAAGAATTGGGACATTCTTCAACTAGATATTAACAATGCTTTCTTGAATGGGGTCCTCACTAAAGAAGTATATATGGCTATTTCTCCTGGTTACATCTCTCACATGCTCAGACTCGTGATCCTCTTTTAGTATGCAAGCTCCAAAAGTCTCTTTATCGTCTTAAGCAAGCATCAAGACAATGGTTTGTCAAATTTTCAGAAACCATCACTGGATTGGGGTTTGTGCAATGTAAGTCTCATTATACTTTGTTTGTGAGGATCACTACTGCTGAGGAATGCTATCTTCTAGTTTATGTTGATGATATTATCATCACAGGCTCTCCAACTAATGCTTTGCATCATTTTAAGGATCTTCTTAGCAAAGTTTTCAAACTCAAGTTTCTGGGTTCTTTGTCTTTCTTCTTGGGTTTTGAGATTAAGAGGGATGTTGCAGGCATTTTCATTCGTCAACAAAAGTTCACTCATGAAATTCTCTCATCAGCAACTACCTGGAGTGTAAACCAGCTTCCTCTCCTATGGCTTCTTCTATCGGATTGAGCATGCATATTGGTTTTGCATTGGATGATCATAATAGTCCTCTCTAGAGACAGTTAATTGGAAAACTTCTTTATCTTTGCAACACAAGACCTGACCTCTGTTATTCAATTCACAAGCTCAGCCAGTTTGTAGCACATCCAACAACACAACATCTTTAAGCTATCCATCACATTTTGAGGTACATAAAAGGCACCAGTTCTCAAGGTTTATTATTTCCTGTTAGCTCTTCTTTTCCTTCTGGCTTATACAGATTCAGACTGGGCTGGTTGTCTAGACAGTAGAAGGTCCACTTCAGGTTATTTGGTGTATTTGGGGCAATGCCTTGCGTTTTGGAAGTCAAAGAAGCAAACAGTGGTAGCTAAGAGCTCAGCTGAAGCTGAATATAGAGGTTTAGCAGCAGCCTGTTGTGAACTCACCTGGTTAGTCACTCTTCTCACAGAATTCAAGTGTTCTTTCTCTGGCCCTCCAATAATGTACAGTGACAGCCAATCTGCTCTTCACATTGCTGCCAATCCTATCTTGCATGAGAAGACTAAACATATTGGTGTAGACTGTCATCTAGTTAGAGATTTGGTCCATTCTGGTTCTATTCAACTCAGACATCTCTCTTCAGAACTTCAGCTAGCTGATTTTCTTACTAAGCCACTTGCTCCTGCTCTTTTTGGTTTTGTGCTTGCCAAGTTGGGGGTTATTCATCATTCCCCCCAACATGAGGGGGCGTATTAGAGATCATCATCTTCTTGGTACTGAACCAAATTGAAAGGACTGCCAAACTGATGACATGAACGCAGGAGATAGCAGTAGCCGTTGTATTGCTTGATGTGCTTCTAATCTCAGCCGTTTATATCTCAAGGGGGCGCTTTGTAATTTCGGTAGATTTTTCATTTAGTTGAACGGTGTCGTTTCCTTCCTTTCTTTGTTTTGAGTTTCCGTTAGCCATAGCTCTTACGTGGCATGATGCTATTGGTCCACGGACTCATTCCGTTAGACATAGAGGTTTAAAATGATTTCTTTTCACTCTTTTCTTTTCTGTAATTTTCATTCTGAATTTTGAATGAAATGAGAAAGTTTTCTCTCTCTTCATCTGCTCTCTCGTTTCCTCTCGTTCGCAGGCTTGTGGTTGAAACCCTAGCTGTGTAGATCTTGTTGATATTATTTCAACAGTTTAATACTAGTTTAATTTCACCCGCGTTGCCCGTGGGGTGGTTTTATAACAGGCTCAATGTGCAAAGCTGTAATTTCGGAGAGCTGTAATTTCGGAAAGATTTCATTCTGATCAAGTGATTATTTAAGATGAGGTCTATTAGAAATTACAAAGATAGTTAGATTCGGTCATCCCCTTCATGATGAGTTGCAGCTGCTTTGGGGTTGGTCTGGTGAGTTGTGGGCAGACCTCTAATTCGGTTGGCTACAATTTAGCGGAGTAGATGTAAGAAGCCATCTCTTCGGTGCAGTTCCATATCTTCTTAAGATTCTACGGTAATCCGAAACGCGAAGTGATACACGAAAGGGTTTACCTAACATGATAGTAATTCTAAACACTGTTAAGTCCTAAGTCACCAAGACCGGGAGCGAAGCGGGAGCGGAAAAAAGTCTAATTTCATAAGGATTGCATTTGAGAGCGTCACGAGAGCGTCTATATATAATATTTATTTTATAATTTTATGAAGAAAACTAATATTTACATATGATAATGTGATTTTACACATGATAATATTTTTTATTAAATGGGTTGTCAGTATTCATTTGTCAAATAGGTTGCTTCAACAAGGAAAAATAATGTTGAAACAGTTGAATTATCAAACCGACATATAGTAAGTTGAGATTAATTATCAAATATAGTCCAAACTAATGGTAAATTAGTTTTAAAAAGTAATTCGCCTACGAAAACGAGCTCTCTATTTTCTGGAGCGCCTTTAGAGCGAGATTTGGTCTCGAAAGCGCCAGAGCGAGGTTTGGGAGCGGGAGCGATGACCCTTTGAGAGGTTTTTAATCTACACACAAATGTATCTGCTTTTTTCTTGGTTGATTCTCAAATAATGAAACTACATATGTTTAAATAGAAATACTAACCCTAGACAGTTCAGCCTAACGGGCTCGGCCCGGTCTACTGACTAATTAAATAAACAACTAATTAAGTTAATTAAATAAATAAAAAAATAACAAATAATAATAGTTAAGTAAATAGATAAATAATACGGTTGATGAGATACGATTAACCCATATCAGGAAGTTCCAATAAGATGCACGAAGGGCTGAAATTGATCAAATAAGCAAAACAATAAAAGTGTAGAATTAGAGAGAAGGATGAAGAAGATGAATTTGGAGGGAAAATTATTGAATTTCTCATTAACTAAAATGGAAAGATATTACAGAGTATTAATACATGAATACAGTACTTTCTTGTATTTACAACTAAACCCCTCTTATTTCTACATATGCATTCTTACATTTGCCCTCAATTTAACCTCCTCTTTTTCGATGATTCTGAAAATTCTGATATGTCTTGTGAGACACAAGAGTAAGATAATGAAGTAAAATTTGAAATTTACTAATGGGTAAGGCCTCGGTGAAAACATCTGCCAATTGTAAGGCAGAAGCAATGTGAGACACTTTGAGGGTTCTTGCAGCAACTTGTTCCCTGAAAAAGTGAAAATCAATATCAATGTGTTTACTTCTGGCATGAAACACTGGATTGGTACATAGTAGCAATGCAAACACATCGTCACACAAAATGTGAGGCTTCTGTGCTGATCGGATACCCAGATCTCTCAAGATATAGCTTGTCCACTTAAGTTCTGTTGCAGTGGATGCCATGGATCTATACTCAGTTTCTGTAGAGCTCCTGTAGACAGTATTCTGCTTCTTTGAACACCATGACACCAAATTAGATCCCAGAAAGACAAAAAAACCAGTAGTGCTTCTTCTATCACCATTATCACCAGCCCAATCTGCAACTGAGAAGGCGGTTACATCAAAGTTATCAGGAGTGAGCTGGAGTCCCAGATTAACTGTGCCTTTGATTTATCTCAGAATCCTCTTCACTGCAGCATAGTCGCATTGTCTAGAAGCATGAAGTTGCTGACACACCTTGTTGACAGCAAAGTGAATATCAGGCCTAGTCACTGTAAGATATTGTAAAGCTCCAACTACACATATATAGAGACTAATGTTAAGGGAGGTTTTAAGTCATCTGGTACGGAAATCAGTTTAGGTGAGATAGGGGACACACATGGTTTTCAAAGTTTCATACCTGCTTTGTTGAGAAGATCTTATGCATTTAGCTTGTTGCAGACGCATGTGTTACTAATTTGAATTCCCAGAAAGTATGAGAGTAAACCCAGATCTTTCATAGCAAAGAGTGTAGACATATAGTGGATGAGTGAAGCAATATAGTTGCTATCATTCCCAGTGATGAGAATGTAATACCCCGTATAATATATTAGGGCAAAACAGTAATTTAGAAAGCTAAATAAGAATTTAGTTGTAAAAATAAAATAAAATAAGATTTGGGTAATTTATTGAGTATTTAATTGTGTGAGATTTTAGAGAAACGTTAGACTAATATTCGTAAATTAATACGCGAGTATTTTCTTTATTCTAGTTATTACCGCGTGTACGACCACCGCGAACTTGTGTGTGTGTGTGTGCCTCACACCCAATCAGTCTAGCAACTAGTACATAAGCTACATCCAATAATTTCTAAAAAAACTCTTATTTTATTTGAGATTTTTCCAACAGAGTTGTTTCTTTCTCATCTTCTTCTTCTTCCTTGCGTACGGGACATCACCACCGCCACTATCACCATCAACGCTACTTTAGCTCTCATATATAAACACTTCACTCTCCTCGTCATCACCAGTTTCATCATCTCCATCAACTTCATGATCTTCACCTTCCCCTTCACCTCCACCAACCACCTCCGGTGAAGGAAACCCACTACCAACATCACCACCTCCATATCTCTCTCTCTCTCTCTCTCTCTCTCTCTCTCACCCGCTGCTTCCTCCCTCTCTCTATCTCACCCTCTCCTCTGTCCAGAAGCAGTGAAACAGCGGCAACAACGTCTAGCAGAAACAAAACCACCAACAACAACCACCTCCTATTCTTTCCTTCTGTTTCTCCCTCTATCTTGCTCTCTGTCACGAACAAAGCCAAGAAACAGCAACAACAGCAGTGCCTAGAAGCCAACACCGCCACCGCTGCAACTTCCGGCGAGAACCACCGAAACACCACCAATCCCACATCCTCTTCTCTCCATCCTCTCCCTGTTCCTCTCACTTCTCTGAGCCTAGACGAAGAAAGAGAGGAAAGAAACCAGAAGCTAAAGGATCAGAAGCATCCGGTGCAACAACCACCGCCGCCGAACCACCATTAACGCCGGCGAGACTTCGGGTAACTCAAAACAGAGCCACCCACGACCCTCCGACCCATCTAGTAGTCTCTTTGGGGTCCGACCAAGCTTGAGGAAGCCTCAGCCGCACCCAAGAGCCACCGGAGAAGCTCTGGTCGAACCCACCTCCGGCGCCGTTTTTCGGCGACTCGACGCGGACCGTTTCTCGATCGTTTCTCGCGATTTTTGGTATCAGTATGCTCTAAACTTTGTCGTGAGTTTACATTATAATTTCTAAGGATCGAGGTATATGCCTAGCCTAGCATGCGTAGCTCCTTTCGTTTCATAATATGATTTTAATATTTGTCTCAAAATGTGTTTTGTGATATATATGTTTTACTTGAGATTTGTTTATAATTTGTAATATTTCCTTTGAAATTGTCACACAAAAATTATAAAACGTACTAACGTAAAGTGAAAAGAGTTGTGCGGGGATCGTTATATTTGCTTTTCTATAAGATTGGTCGTGGTTGGCTGCGGTCACCTGATCCGTTTATTTTAACCTGATCGCAACCTGCCGGTCGCTCCATGTACTCACCTCTCTGGCCGTGAGTAGTCTTAGAGGGGTGCCAACACTTAAGGTCTTGGACGCGTAGTGATAGTAGATCTTCCCCGTATCAACAAAGTTAAAATATGATTTCTCTGAAGATAAGGACGTTTGTTAATAGAAAGAAGAGAAGATTGGGATATTACTCCCAGGTATAAAGCAAGAAGGGAAAATGTCAAAAATAAGAGTTTATTTTCATTCTTGTATTGTTCATCGAGTTTACACTTTTCTGACTTATTCCTCCGTATGTTTTGATAAGAAATAAAATCATGTTTCATGCTCTGTTTACGAGCGGTATTTGCTTGCTCAGTATTTTATGCTGACTTTAGAAATTGCGGTTCTTGTTTTCCTTCCTACCGCAGGTCTAAGATACGGGGACTACGGAATAGCGGGATACTGAGACTCACGTAGAACGATAAAGTCACTAGAAGTCATCTAGTATGCTTGTATAGTACTGTATCACTTAGAGAAGCATGTAATATCTAAAGACACTCGTGAATGTTTAATAGCATCATAATATATATGGAGGTTTTGCTTTCGATGTCCGTCATTACTTTTAGCAACGCCCTCCTGGCTTGTCCGAGCAGGATAAGGGGGTTATTTTAGGAGAATGTCATCAACATAGACCAAAACTACCACAGTAACTTCAGGTATGTGTAACACAAAGAGGGAAGCATCAGCTCTGCTCATCTTGAATCCAATCCGAACCAGAAATGAAGATAAAATTGTATACCAAGCTCTAGGAGCTTGCTTCGAGTTTCATGAAGAACTCGAAGCTAGAAATGTCATTTATAATATCGAATTCAAAAATTAAATATAGAGTAAAATCAACAAAATTAGTCGACTTCACAGGTGATTTAGATCAGTTGGGGGAGGATATTTGGAAATATAAGTATAGGGTTTTGAAGATGGTGGTTCAAGGATTCGAGACATATTTGAGCGCTCAAAAGCTAAAAATATTTCACAAAATATGCTTGCTCAAAGTTGAGTAAAAGAACCATGTTTCAATACTTGAGAAAAAAAAATGAATTTTACAAAGTTCAAAACAGCAACTTTAGGCTTGATTGAGAAATCCGTTACGATATTGAAGATGACCCAGAGAGGATGAAAGGAAATATTATGTACCAGCTACACATAGAAGAAAGAAATGCAAGATTTCATTAAGTATGGAGGGACTTATGATCGTTTGAAAATGACTACTTCAATCCAAAGTTCAACACTTAGAAAAATTCTGCTCCGGACAGATTGAACAACACGAAACGCATCGACTTCAACTCAATTTTTAGGTGGGTTAGATACCAAATTTGAAGAAACATAAAACATAAACGTTGTAGCCAATAATCTCAGGATTCCATAAAGTTAAGGCTTTTGTTATTTGAGTGATTAACGAGAGAGATACAAGCCCGTGAACAGGGTTGTGAATCTTGCCAGAAAACCGAAGCATGCAAGGATCAAACATGGTTCAAATAAAATTCTTGATAGTTTAGGAGTTTGGAAAAGAGTCGTTAAGATTCTATAGATCACATTGATACAATCGGGGTAAAAAAAATGAGCAAGAAACGAGAGTTAACCAATCTCCGGCAGCCATGGAGTTCGGCGGCGGCCTCCTCCTTGCCCAGATTCCGGTGACTCCCTCGGTTTCTAGCGACTTGTGGGACAATCTTGTGCTTCCCAGCTTCGTATCGACCTCAGGAACAAGAAGATGGGGGTTAATCAAACCAAAGTGCAACGAGGAGGGAGTAATCAACAATAAACCGCGCTAGGGCTCATGTGTTCCTACCGGATTTCTGAACTTGATAGCCAACCAATCGACAATGGGGCTTTTGATCACCGGGTGTGGATTACCACCAGTAGTATCAAGTCAGAGAGAGGATACAAATCGGGTGATTTTGAGAGATGCATGTTGAATATGATTAAGAACAACATGAATGTGTTCTTGTGTGTTCTTGAGAGAGAGAAACCCAAAAGAGGGAAATTAATTTTTGATGCAGCAAAAGGGTATAGAGATGATGTAGAAGGTTGACTCATCATGGGTGAGGTGTCAAATGATCCACTAGGCTATGCATGCAAGATGACCCTTGTGAGGGGATGTGAGTGTAGTTTTTCAAACTTTAAGGTTAAAAAATAAAATAAAGATAACTGCTAAGTTTTAGAGAATTGCGCAACCATCCCAAATATTTTTAGTGCTTCAAAATCATTCTTACAACTTACAAATATTGCCAACACTCCAAAATTCGAACTATAAAGACGTGAACATTATCTAAACATTTGCTCTGAAAGTCTTGATATTTTCCTTAGAACCGGCTTCAAAATTAGGGGTGTTACATAGCACAATTCTCATATAACTTATCGCGGTTTGAGGCAACGGGGACGAGTCCATTCGATTCTGCTTCGAGACAGTAGCCTTTGATGTCGAGGAAACTTGTGGCTTCTTATGCAGGGTCTAGCCCAGGGTCGTATCACTTGGCTAAGGATTGGCAGAAGCAGCAGGATTTGGCTCATGTGTATCTCTGAACGGCCACGACGAGAATGAAGAAATGGGTGGATAAGAAGAGACGACGAGTGGAGTTCCAAGCTGACGACACGGTTTTCGTGAAGTTTTTTCCGCAACAAATCAAGCATACCCGACCGTTGCACAAGGATATGTCAAGGAAGTGTGAGGGACCGTTTGGAGTGATGGTCAAAGTCGGTAGGGCTTGTTATAGGGTGTATTTGCCTCCAATGTTCAAAATTCATTCAGTCTTCCATGTGATCCCTCTTAAGCGTATCATGAGGATAAGGGAGACCCGGAACATGGGGAGTTAAAGCGAGCACTAACGATGATAGCCACTTCTTTTGACAAGGATGTGGAGGAGATATTGAAGGAGCAGACCGTTGGTCGGGAGGGAGTGTCGAAGCACAAATAGTACTTCATCAGATGGAAGGGCACACCCATGGAAGAAGGAACGTGGGACAGTGAGGACTTGTTATGGCAGTTCAAGGACAAGTTCGAACGATTCCAAGCCGACGACGAGACGTGGACGCCGCATCATTAGGTGGGGGAGAATGTCATGGGCCGCACATATTTACTTGTTTTTTTTGGTTAATGCCTTTACGCTAGCCCATGGCACTTCAGCCCACTTGGATTTAGGCAACTGTGGGCCTAGGAATCGTCATTTCCCACTTATCCCACTTAATTGCCCCTTCTCTATAGTGTTCTTGTACTTGTAAGCTTCTTGGATATGTAGGAATCTCTAGATTGATCTCTTGTAAAAATCTTAGACCATTAGGGGAAGGAAGGTTCTAGGCCACTATATCTCAATTGTTGGATTAGATGATATCTAGATCCTTCCATGGGGAAGGACATGTATATAAAGGGGAGGGGATGGGCTCGTTTTATCCTAACCATTCAAGAATACAAGAATTGTAAGATATATCTAAAGCAATATGAGACGCATGAGTCCGCAACTTTCAAGAAATTAGATCGTCTACCAACCAACAAAGACCAACAACCAAATATGTCAATGAACTTGGTTTCTCTTCTCCATATCAATCTATTAATCAAACAATTAACAGTGTCTACATAAATATTTTGCCACCATCTAAATCTATTTTTTCATATAATTGTTTATGCATTTAAAACATAATAAGGAGGAACTGTGCAAAGAACATACACTAACAGAGATGGACAAATAAATTGATTACTAAATTCATACAGCAATAAGATATTATACTACATTTTTTCAGATAATTGTTTCTGGATCTAAATTTCTCAAGTACCACGACGTTTGCATAATATATGGTTATATAGTTATGAGTGGAAAAGGCAGATAAATCACCGAGCAAGATGGTACCCAACTCGCCAAGTGTCATCAGAGCTGGAAAGGTCGGATTTGTAAACAACACCTCTCTTGTACATCCCAACAAATATAAAATCATAGCAGTAATCCTCGCTCATTGGGTTCAATATCACGCCGCCTCTGTATCCAGGGATCAAGGAAGTGTAAATCAATGTCATTTCTATGAGCAAGGATGATGGATGCAGTAACTTCTTCCGGGCGAGTAAGAGGTACAAAGGTGTTGTCGACAAGGTAGAGGTGGTAGACACGATACACCAGCTTGGGATATGTGGTTAGGCGGAGCATCGAAAGATGATGTCCAATACCGATACCAGATGACAAGGAACCGTGAGCTGGATTTCATAGGCAGGGGGTTAGCAACTGGGACAGTCGACAGTGTAAGGTTTCGGTCAATTGACCGATCCATTTTCCCACTGTGAGGTCCCGAATATACAAAATATTCACGTAAATAAATCTGTTTTTTCTTTAACATTATTTTTACATGACCGTAAATGTAACACCCCCTTATTCCGGCTCAGGAGAGACCGGGAGGGTGCTACTCATAAAGAAACGACGGAAATCGTGAACAAAACATTCCATACTTAAATATATTACAACCGATGACTGTTTTCAACATGAAACATACTATTACACAAGATGAGATTAGTCTACTATCAGACAAGATGAGATCATGCTAAGAGTTGATTTAAACAAAGTACTAATAGATACTGGGTGAGTCCACGATCCCCTTACGCCAATATCCCAGTTCCTATCCCTGCGAGAGAATGATAACAAAGACCGCAAATTTTCCAAAGTCAGCAAGAAATGCTGAGTGAGAAACACCTAAGCATGTAAAACAGAAAGCTGAGAAAGGTCATAGTGTTATGCGTTTAAAAACATCGAGGAATAACAGAGTATGAGTAAAAGTAACTCAATATCAGCGTTTACAGCGTCATAAACGACAATGTTAACCATATTATGAATGACAATATCCAAAGCTTTAAACAATTTCAATTAAGTCCTTCACAAGTGCCATATTTCAGATAGAATACGAATTAAATTATCAGTTTCCAATAGAACAAGAGAGCCAATTATTATGCATAGTACCGGAGATAGTAATGGTCAACAAAGGACCTCCCAAATAGTAATGGTCAACAAAGGACCTCCCAAATAGTAATGGTCAACAAGGACCTCCCAATACCAGACTAGACCTTAAGTATTGCAACACCCCCTTAAGAAGCAAAAGGCTAGAAGGATGAGTACGAGTTGGGACTCCAGCCAACAAGGCGACGAGCCAATGCCAACAAAGGGCCTCCCAATAATATCTCTAGCCAACAAGGAGTAGAGTAATGCCTACAAAGGGCCTCCCATATAGTAACAGATTTCAGTACGTGCGATTTCACTTTATGTTATTAAGGGACAGTTGCTGATTCTACAACAGAAGCTGAGTACATTGCTGCTGCGGAAGCAACAAAAGAGGCAGTTTGGATAAAGAAGTTTATCACTGAGCTCGGTGTGGTCCCTAGCATCGTGGATCCCATAGAATTGTACTGTGACAACTATGGGGCAATCGCACAGGCCAAGGAACCAAGATCAAACCATAAATCAAAGCATGTACTTAGGAGATTCCATCTTATTCGTGATATGATCGATCGAGGAGATGTGAAGATGTGCAAGATTCCAACGGATGACAATGTTTCAGATCCGCTCACGAAACCTCTTGAGCAGCGAAAGCATGAAGGGCACGCCAGATCTATTGGCATACGAGATGCGCCAGATTGGCTCTAGTGCAAGTGGGAGACTGTTGGAATAGATGCCCTAGAGGCAATCGTAGATTTAGTATGAACATTTTTTTGGCTATAATATTCATTTATTATATAATGAGATATTTAATATAATGAAGTCCTTAGATAAAATGTGTTGTTTATCTTAAATAACCCTAGTCAACTATATTGATTAATAGGACGATCAAATATAGACTAGTATATGGGTAGATTGATATGGAGATATCAGGTCTAACACATAGGTATGCATTAGGAGTAATGACATACTGGATTGACCCACAATGAAAAGGATACATTAGATTATGTCAAGTCACAATCGCTTTTCGTAGTGCTAATATAATTGCAATCCTTAGACTTTAAGTCACTAGATACTCTAGTTGTGGAATATTGCGCTTTGAAGTTATCAAACGTTACACCGTAACTGGGTAATCAAAAAGATGGCTATCGGGCGTGATAGGAAGCAAGCTTAGAGATCGTAGCGATGTATATAGGATTTGTCCTTCCCACATAATGGGGGTAAATATCCACGGCCACTCGAGGGATGAGGCTTATTGAATGTCTGGCCAGACTCAGATAAATCAATATAGAGATATTGATGTTATCTGCAAGCATAAGCATATTCCCAGGATCGAGGAACTATGGATTGGATATACGAGTGTGACTATTTATGTCTCGTGTCCAATCCGGATATGGATACAAAGGGATAGTGCAATATGACATATTGGGCACAAGAGGTTTGTCGGGATCACTGGCTATTTCTATTGGTTGGGTGGCATGGATGTGTTGCTAGACACCGCTCTATGTTAGTAAGAGTTACTACCAACTATATAGAAACCTATGGGGTCACACCTCAAATAGAGTAGAGCTAGATTTGGGATTAATTAATATTGATTAATTAATAGAATGATCATTGTGCAACACCTTGCAAACTTAGTAGGACTAATTTGCAAGGAAGGGAATAGTTCTAGTTCATCTAGAACTAGGAAACTCTTTCATGGAAACAACAAGGAGTTGTTGGAGTATATAAAGAGGCTTTAGCTTCCTTCCCACACTAATGTTATTAGACATAACAAAGAGAGTGGGAGAGATCAAAATAGAGAGAAAGACAAGAGCTAGGAGCGAAACCCTAGCCCCGTCCGCCCCCCTTTCCCGGCGGCTGAAAGAGGAGGCCGAACCTCCTCTTGTGCCTTTGTTGCTTTGATCCTCTTCCCTCTTCCTCCGGGTTCAAGCTAGAACTTGTTTGAAGGAAGTATCTAGATATCACCTCTAGACGTGGATCAACCGTAGAGACGAGGACATCATTCTTCGTGTGATCTCACAAATTCAAAAGGTACACAATACTATGTCTCTTATCATGTTATGATGTCTCCTCCTGACGATCCGTGGTGGGAATTGAAGTAGGAATTAAATTTTGTTATTCCTGCGTTACCTTCTTCAAAACCCAACAAAGAGAGGACATGGTTAGTGGTGATGGTGTTGTTGGCGTCGGGGTGGTGTTGCCAAAGGAGAATAAGAAGAATAAATAAATAGAGATGGGGAGAGAAGCACGGAGGGAGAGAGAGAGAGAATGAGGGCAATGGGAAACTGTGAGAAATGGTTAGGGAAACACATCAGCAGTGTGTTGGGGGAGGGGAAACAAACTATTTGTTTGTTTTTTACTAACTTATTTCTTTTTACCTTTTAGGCTTCATAGTTTTTGCTAACTAAAAAATCACCCCCAACTATTAACTAGCTAATAACATCTAGAATTACAAATACCTCCCCACTAGCCATATATTACGGAAATAAACATATACACTCTACGAGAAAGTCGTAAATTACATACTAAAAATATGGGGTGTTACAGTGAAGTATTTATATGTGGTTCTTCTGGCTAGTTTCCACTTTTTAGTGCACAAAGTATGAATTAACAAATTACTAAAGAGGTATAGTGTCACGCCCGTAAACTGGGGTGATTTTTTTGGAATAAAATTAAAGAGAATGAACAAGAGTTGAACTGGACAACTCCAACTTTTATTACACAACTCAAATATATTACAGAGTAGTCCGAGCTACTAACGGTTCCCAACCCAACTATATTACATATAAAACAAGTTGAGACTCGTCTCAAAAGCTATAAACAAGCTAGCACTCCAAACAGCTAAGACAACCCAAGGACTGAACCGTCATCACCACTATAACTTGTACCTGCAAAATGTTAGAGGTGAGCTTACTGCAAGCTCAGTAGAGAACATCAAAAAAACAGTCCAATCACGTATTGTTTCATGGTACACATATCACATAATCATGCTATCACAGTTCAATATAAACATGTATATGCCAAGTCATGCATATTCAGTTTTTCATCATTTTATTATCTTCATGGAACATGGGGTGCTCACATACGCGCTCGCAGCTAGGAGTGAGTCAGCCTACCTCCGCATACGCGCTCTCATCTAGGAGCGGAGTACCTACCTGCCATCAAGTCGGCAGTGCTTTCTTCACCAGGCCTCGGGTGCAATCAGGGTCTTTGACCCAAGGGATGTACAATCCCTAACCCCGTCCATTTATCTTTCCACTTTCATATTTAATTTCACATGCAAATCGTGCATGAACAGCAATATCGACAATATCATCATGCTAATAGCATATCAACAATCAACACAGTTGATAGCATGTATCCAGCATAGTCACGAATATCAACAGCATATTCGAATAGCAATTTCTGCAGCATCTCTGTATGATTCAAATACTCAAATAACAATTTGACAGCATCTCCACATGAATCATACATCAATTTACAAATTCACAATAATCAGGTATAACATCGACATAGTAATTGCAATTCGACAATTATAATGAATATCTCCAAGCAGCATAACGAATAGCATATAAACAAGCAACGCAATACGGTAGGGCTATAACGTTGAGATTCCCTACCTCGGTCCGACAAAGCTGCTAATAAAATAATAAGAACCTCCAAAACCTCCGAGTAATATATCGAGAATATCCTCTGCAACTCTCACTATCTCTCTCTAGTACTTGAATGAATTTTGGAATGAGAATAACTCTAACGACGAGTTCTATTTATAGGGGAGGGCGACCAATCACGTCGCGATGAGTCGCGGGACACATGGCATCCATGCAGGGAAGGAATTCCCAGGACATGACACGTGTCAGACACATGTCAACCATGCACAAGGAAGGTGCCACGCGATGACACACAGCAGGGGCGTGTGTCAAGCATGCAAAGCACGTCATCGAATCGCGACACATGTCCTCCTGCGTGTCACACAGGCATAGCAGTACACCAGAATGTGACATGTGTCCACTAGTGTGTCATTTATGTAAGGATAAGGTCCCCTAGCGTGACACATGCCCCCCGACGTGTCGCGCATGCAAATGCAGGAGGCTATGACGGTGACACATGGGGAGGTTATGTGTCAGAAGCATCTGACTTGCAGCAGGACACATGTCGCGTATGTAACAGAAGCTACCACACGACGACACGCAGTAGGGCTGTGTGTCAAACATCTAGGACAGGGGCTAAGCTAGTGACACATGTCACCCTACGTGTCAATCATGCAGTAGCACATATAAAAGCTAACATATTACATGATTATGTACTAATCATGATTAACTAAGCTAATTAACACTTAAACGGTATGATTAGTACTAATTATTCCCTAATATTTTTATCCTTAATTTAGCGGTTAGAGAAGATATTAGGACTGCTGGTGTCTTTCTCGACGAGCTTAACTATTATAGTTTGGCAGATATGGATACATCAAAAAACTAAGTGCTTAGTCATGAAATTCACTGAAGTAATATAAGCTTCACAAAAAAAGCGGTTATTACATCTCTACCCCCTTAAAGAAATTTTGTCCTCAAAATTAAAAACATACCTTCTAGTGAAAATAACTGTGGGTAACTCTCTCGCATTAACGCTTCTCGTTCCCATGTCATTTCCTCAATACCACCACGACTCCATAAGATTTTACTAAAGGAATGGCTCGTCCTCGAAGTATCTTCTCCTAGTGATCCAGAACTCGAATAGGTTTCTACTCGAATAATATGTCATCACATACGTCTAAATCCTCATAATGTAAGACATGAGATGGATCAGGTTCATATTTCCTCAACATAGAAACATGGAATACACTATGAACTCCTGAAAGCTGAGGTGGCAATGCCAAACAAATTAGCAATGTCACCAACTCTCTCTAGAACCTCAAACGGGCCAATGAAACGTGGCAATAACTTTACCTTCTTTCCAAACAGAATTGAACCCCTTCTTGGCATAACTTTTAGGAACACATGACCCACTTCAAAATACAAAAGGTCTACGCCTCTGATCTGGATAACTTTTCTGACGAATCTGAGTTGTAAGAAGTCTCTCTCTAATAAGCTTAATCTTCTCGGTTGTCTCCATGACAAGCTCAGGTCCTAGAATAGGAGTGTCTCCAACTTCAGCCCAACACAGTGGAGATCGACAAGGTCTACCATATAATGCCTCATAAGGCGCCATCCCAGTGCTAGCCTAAAAATTGTTATTACATGCAAACTCCATAAGAGGTAAATGATCTTCCCAACTACCTTTAAGATTCATGAAACAGGCTCTAAGCATGTCTTCCAATTTCTGAATAGTCCTCTCAGATTGGCCATCTGTCTGAGGGTGAAAAGCAGTACTAAAGCATAACTGAGAACCTAAAGCATGTTGCAGACTTTGCCAGAACTGAGAAGTGAATCTAGGGTCTCTATCAGAAACGATAGGTACTGGAACTCCATGTAAACGAACAATCTCTCTGACATAAAATTTACTCAAAACATCCAATGAATCAGTCATACGAATGGGTAAGAAGTGAGCTGACTTAGTCAAGCGATCAACAATGACCCAAACAGAATCATGTCCTCTAGGTGATATAGGAAACCCATAAACAAAATCCATAGTAACGTGCTCCCACTTCCACTCGGCTATAAGCAAAGGTTGTAATATTCCTGCTGGTCTTTGGTGTTCTGCCTTAACTTGCTGACAAGTCAAACATCTAGACACAAACTGGGACACCTCTCTCTTCATCCCATTCCAAATGTACTGTCGACACATATCACGATACATCTTAGTCCCACCTGGATGAGCTGCTAAACAAGAATGGTGAAACTCCTTAAGCCCTTCTTCTCTTAAATGATCCACCTTTGGAACAAATATCCTTCCTCTAAGCCTCAAGCTATCACCTGCATGAATAGACCAACCCTCCTTTGCATTGCCCTTTCTTACTTGCTTTTTGACTTCCTCTGACTCAGAATCCCGTCGTTGAGACTCAATAACTTTAGTAAGAAGAGTAGGTGTAGCAACTAAGCTTATAAGATAACATAAGTCGTTCTGCTCCTCTAAACTCAAATTATAGTCATTAATTGAGCTTATAAAATGCCATTCTCTGATAAAATACTTGCAACAATCCCTCCAGACTTCCGACTCAAAGCATCAGCAGCACTATTAGCCTTCCCTAGATGATACTCCAAATTAAAATCATAATCCTCTAAGTACTCCATCCATCTACGCTGTCTCATATTGAGATCCTTCTGAGTAAATATATACTTAAAGCTCTTATGATCAGAACACCTCAAAGCATTCGCCATAAAGATAATGCTGCCAAGTCTTCAAAGCAAATACAATAGCTGCTAACTCCAAGTCATGCGTAGGATAGTTGACTTCATGAGATTTCAACTGTCGAGAGCCATAAGCCACAACTTTTCCCAGCTGCATCAAGACACAACCCAAGCCTTCCTTAGAAGCAACGCAATAAACAGTATAGCCCAAACCTCTTTCTGGAACCACTAAGATTGGAGCACTCGTCAGTCTCTTCTTCAGTTCTTGAAATACTCTTTCACAAGAATCATTCCATACAAACTTCTCTCCCTTCCTATTCAACTTCGTCAATGGACCACACGACGACACGCAGTAGGTCTGTGTGTCAAACATCTAGGACAGGGGCTAAGCTAGTGACACGTCTCACCCTACGTGTCAATCATGTAGTAGCACATATACAAGCTAACATACTACATGATTATGTACTAATCATGATTAACTAAGCTAATTAACACTTAAACGGTATGATTAGTACTAATTATTCCCTAACTATTTTTATCCTTAATTTAGCAATTAGAGAAGATATTATGACTTTTGGTGTCTTTCTTGACGAGCTTAACTATTATAGTTTGGCAGATATGGATACATCAAACAACTAAGTGCTTAGTCATGAAATTCACTGAAGTAATATAAGCTTCACTAAAAAAGCGGTTATTACATATAGTCATAACATGTAATTGCTATCCTACAAATTTGGGTGTAAATTCCATGCTTATCTACTGCTAGCCCATTTTATTTGAGCCACATGCCATTATCTGAAAGTGCTAGTCACTAACATACTAATGTTAATTCATTAGGTAAAAATGACTAGTTAACTTCTTGGAAAAGGGGAGAAAAAAATGGGTGTTGAAAGAGCTACAATGAAACGACCCGGGATCTCGGTTCAGGGTTAATGCGACTATCGATAACCAAAAGTAGAAATAAAGTTACGAATATTACATTTTATTTAATAAATACAACAAACTTAAGAAGATAAGTTTACAAATGTAATGCGATTGAGATAAGCTATGTGAACTACTAAGTAATCTAACTTAAGCTAAACGTCTTCGTCTCGATTCACGTTCCCATCCCCCACCTTGAGTGATGACCTGCGGTTTTAAAATGGCAAAAGTCGACGCAGTTTTTGAAGAAATGATCAGTAAAAACTGAGTAAATACATACTACGACATGTAAAGCAACGAGTGGCACGGAAGCATGAGTTGAAACAAATTAGAAGGTTTAAACAGTAAAACTATCATGTGGAGAATTTGGAACAACTTGAAGTAACCGAGTAACAAAAACCTCTCAATTTAATAACATTGCGAAACCACGAGTAGTTGGTAATATATCCTGAGTAAACAACTCCATTTAAGAGAATAACATAGTTCATGAGTAGACAAAACATTTCAAATCATTTCAATTTATTAGGGAAATTCAGAGCCACAAACAACATTAATAAAGTAGTCAATTTTTAACTTCGACTTCAATCAACAGTTTAATTTAGCTGAGGCATGTCCAGAGCCACAGCAGGATCGATGTAGACAGATGGATCACGAAATAATCACTAAGGGTTCCTTCTAGGGTCTATCAAACCCTATTTCACCCGAGCGTTAAGGGAGCCCATTCGTCAACCCCACTCACAACATTAGCTAAAGGCCTCAAGTGTCGACACCCCTATACCGTAGTGACCCTTACAAATATAAGTAGCACTCTATATCTCTATAAACCACTTGGCCTCAATATCTTGATACATTTTGGCTCATCGGGGGCGGATTTGTGAACATTAACGTTCTATCCAATAATAAGAAGCATTGCTTCAATGGTCTTAGCCATAAGAAAATGGAGGATCGCTTGACGCCTCCCATTAACAATAGTACTCTGTACATCGTCCGAAGTCTATTAGAGGTATTTTATTCTCAAAGGAGATGAATAAAATAGTTTAACAACTTTCGAGTGGAAAACATGCATTCTCATACTATTTCATATAACAAACATTCATTTGAAACATCAAACACATACGCAGATTTTGATATTAAAAGGCTGTATATATGTACTTACCGCTGAGCCAAGAAATCTGCAAAGCAAAGCTAGCACTCATAAAACGCTCGTCTCACGCGAATCCGGGTCTAACAGTCAATGCAGCGATACGAACACGTACGTCCATTTGGTACGAGCACAACGGCTGGATATAAACAAGTCAAGTATAGAATCTATTAGCATATACCCTCTATATGAGGTTGTATGCAAGAATGCAATAAAATGCAGGACATGCAAGCTAACTTGACCAAAATGCCCCTGATACTTTGAAACTGTCCAGTACAGTCCCTGACTGTGCTTGGACCCCAAATTACACTCATACTGGCCCACTAACATCCAAGAATGACTCTTAATCCATCCATATGAACGTAGCATTGGAATCTACAACTTTCTGTAAATTACATTTAGGCCCCTAAAGTTTGTTAAAATTACATAAAGACCCCCACCATTGATTTTATAACTCCCGAGTAAAATATTTCCTTCTTCAGACTTCAAATATCCTTCTAAGTCTGGTTGTTGGTCTCAAAACATTAACCTAGTCTCAACTAGTTCAAGTGTGAAGTTTTAATTAAATGCACATAGGCCCCCGAACTTTAGTAAAACTGCAAAAGACCCCCACATTTCACTTGGTCAACCCTAGCCCAGAATTACATACAAGTACTCCAAATACGCATACAATACATGCTGACGACCTCCAAGTTACTAAACGAATCTCAATTCAAAGCTAAGTGAAATTACTATTTTGCCCCTCCTATACAGTTCAGTCAAACTAGAGTTTTCGAAAAGTCAAACTTGGTTAGGGTTGATATTTAGGGTCAGAATAACATTACGAACAAGTTCCGTGAAGGATGCTAAGGTTGAAGATGTCGCTTACGACATCGAATTTGAAAGTCAATATTGAGAGAAATCGACTCAACTAGTCAACTTTGTGGCCAATTTATGATCATTTGAGAATGAGATTTGAAAATCCGAAAGCAGGGATTTGAAGATGGTAATTCAAGGATTCTACAACATATTTGAAATCCCAAAAATTCCAAATACACAAGAAGCTATGCTTGTTCAAAGTTGGGTCAAATAATGATTCAACACTTAGAAAAAAATTTATTTTTTTCTTATAGGTCCAAAGTAGCAAGTTAAGGCTCGATTTGTGAGCAATCCGTTATAAATTTGAAGATGACCCAGAGACGAGAAAATGAAGTATTATAAACCAGCTTTACATAGGAGAAACTAGAACAAGATTTCATTAACATTTGAGATTATAGATGTCATAAAATGGGTACTTCAACATAGTTATACACTTAGAAAAATTTCAGCTCTTGTTGGTTCAAGAACACCGCAAACCAGCCCACTTCAAGGCCAAAATCAGAGGTTTTAGAGACCTAATTGGACCATGAAATCAACACGAAAGTTGTAGCCAATTTTCTGAGGTTTCCAAAAAGTCCAGAATCGCTCAAAATGGATTAAAAACGAGAGAGATATGATCATTTGAACAGGGGATGTTTATGCATGACGGAAAAACGAACCACGTGTGAAAAGTGAAATCAAACTCGAATCTAACCGAAATCTGGGCAGGTTTCAATGCTTCTAATGCATACTAGATGTTCTAGGGATGATTTTGGTTCAAGAAACTCGACAAACGGTGAAGAAATGAGAGAGATACCTTGTTGCATCACTGTCCGGCGGCCATGGAGGAATCCGGCGACATGTCGACTGGTTCCCAGCGATTCAACGCGCTCCGAGTAGACTTTGAGTTCCCCAGAGTGTTAGGTGCCGTTGAGAGGGAAAGAATGGCCAAGAACGGAGAGAACACCGAATCCCGACGTCTAGCGGCGGTTCCCGTCGGGTCTTCAACCCGGAATCCGGCGATGTTGATTTCCTTCGAATCAGCGCACAAATTTGGTACCTACGAATTCCCCTCGAACTCACGATTCCAACAAGACCAATTAGAGCTCACATACTTCCATAACCAGAGAGAATTCATCGAAAAACTAAGTTAGAGTTCTTACCCTACATCTCCGATTCCTCCCTCCTCCGTCAACGGTTCCTAAAATTGATTGAGGCGTTTTACTCCCCAGGTGATGGAGGTACTCCCATAGCAGCAGCTCGGTAAAAGGAGGGCTGGTGGTGGTGTGGTGGTGGAGTTGGTGGTGGTTGTTCTTGAGGGAAGAAGAAGAAGAAGATGATGAAGATGATGGATGAGAGAGAGAGAGATTTTTTTTTTCTTTTTCAGATTGCTGGTGAAGAGGGGATCTGTAGGTGTTGACTCCTCATCTAGTAGGTGTCAAGTTGGTTGGACAAGTGTCCTACATGCATAGGGGTAAAAGTGTAGTTTTCTAAACTTTTGGGTACAACTAGAATTAGAGCTTATACTTAGTTTCATAGAATTGCACATCCACCCCAAATATCTCTAGTGCCTAAAAATCATTCTAACAACTTCCAAATATTGCTAACACTCCAAAATTCACACTTTAAAGCCGTGACAAACTATTTACAAATTCGCCCCCAAAGTCTTGATATTGCTCTAAGAACTCTCTCGGGAATTAGGGGTGTTACATACAACCTGGCTCTGGTACCAATGTAGGGTTTTGATGCAGGTTACGCAGCGGAATAAAAAAAACTTTATCCTGCTCAAATCCCTCCAAGGATCACAGGCAAGCAATCATAACATGATGATGGTAGAACTTTGTGTACCTTAGTTTGTGTGATCACGACGAAGAATTGTGTCTTCGTCTCTATGGTACGACACATTTTGATCTCAGCTGGAATCGTTATCCACATGTAGTGCTAGCAACGGAAGAATAATCAAGCAAACTGAGGCATCTGGTCGTGTGCCACACGAGGCCGACGACAAGGAGGCGGACGGGGTTGGGGCTTCGGCCTCACCTCTTGTCTCTCTCATTGCTTTATTTTGTTATCTCAATACTGACTTCTCTTGAGAAAATAACAAGCTAGAATGCCCTTATATAGTTAATAACTCCTTATTAACTACATATTAGCTCCAATACTAATCATGTCCATACACAGATTAGTCCACCTTGCAAATTAGTCATACTAAGTTTGCTTGTGGTTGCGTTTAGATATTTTTGATTAATAATTCCTACTAACTAATGCTCAAATCCAGATTAATCCATTCGGTTTGTGATCCTATAGATTTATACTTAGTTGGTAGTAACTTCTTACAAGCATAGAGAGGTCTCTAGCAACACATCTGTGCCACCCAATTAACAGAAAAGTCAGTGATCCGACAAACCTTGTGCCCAATGTTGCCGCATTGTATTATCCCTTTGTCTCCATATCTGGTTTGGACACGAGACATAAGTGTCACACTCAAATATCCAATCCATAGTTTCTCGATCCTGGGATATGCTTATCCAAGCAGATAACACTAATATATCCATATTGATTTATCTGAGTCTGGCCTTACATTCCATAAGCACCATCACTCGAGTGGCCTGTGGATATGTACTCCCATTATGTGGGTGGGACAAATCCTCTCTACATCACCACCATCTCTTAGCTTGCTTCCTACCATGCCCAGTAACCATCTTTATTGTAATACCCCGTTTTTTAATATATAATTAAATTTTTTTTCGTAACGTTTAAATGTTAATTTTCGAAAATATCTGCCTAGTGGGGAGGTTGTTGTATTTTTAGAAGATATTAGCTAGTTAATAATTGGGGTGGTAGTTGTATTTGATAAGAACTAGAGAGACTAGTAAGTAAATAGTGTTTAGTAAATAAAATAAACAAATATAAAATGATTTATCTATATATACTATTTGAGAATGTCTCCTTCAACTTTGCATAAGGAATTGCCACGTGGCACTGTGGATTAATTAATATAATTTTCAAGTTTTAAATGTAAAATTCAAGGTAATAAAATGATATACTTAAAACGAAAGTTATTTATGGTAATCGTGGACTGAATTACATATTTAAAACGAAGGCTATTTACGGTAATCATGGGTTGAATCCGTTCACGATTGTATAAAAGCGGCTATTTTTACTTCTATATACTTAAAACAAAATATATTGACGGTAATCATGGGTTGAAACCGTTTATAATAAAACTATTTACTTAAAATAAGTGATCTTTACGGTCATCATAGACTTTCGATGATTGCCTTCTGCAAAAATAGTATAAAATTTATTCTAGATACTTAAAATAAATATCAATGAAAATGGGCGAAATAAAAAATGTTATTAACGCATAAATTGTAGGAGAGGTTCCTTTCGAAATTGACATGGTATATAACGGTAATTATGGGCTGAATCCGCCCATGATTGTGTAAAAAAAAATATTCAATATAACGGTAATTATGGGCTGAATCCGCCTATGATTGCGTAAAAATATATATTCAAAATAAAATATATGGCCGAAAAAATCATGATTGTGTAAAAATACATACTCAAAATAAAATACATTGATGACAAAAGATAAGAAAATCAATTGCATCTCAGACCTTAACACAAATTTCATCTTACATATTGAGCAAGTATAAGATGAAGCCAGGAATTGACACCAGTAGGAGACGACGAAACTACGACCCAACACTGGAGCTCCAACAACAGTAAGAAATCAGGTTTTGGGATGAATTAGGGCATTTTATGAATACTCCTTACATTTTGTTAAGTAATCCTCCATAATCGATTGCATTACGACTTTTTTTCAGATAGCATATATTTGTCATTCTTACATGTCAACTTCTTCAATTTTTATATAACATTATTTTTAAATTCTAAAATATTTAACGATAAATAATGTTATTTGTGATGCAGGAAAGCCTACATGGGGAGCGGTCTCATAGAGCCAGATTCAGCTTTTTATCATTTAGTAGGAATATGATGCTACGAGTTTTTTTTTTCAATGTAGTATTTTGACAGCATAAGACATTGATTATTTCAATTATATTAATTTTTTATTTAAAATTACGCCGTGCATCGCACGGGTTAAAAGCTAGTTATCACCTATTTCATCTTCTGACAAAATTTCTCAAACCCCTAAGATTTCTCCCAATCCCCAACATCTTTTCTTTCTCTCTCTCTCTCTCTCTCACCCGTCTCTCTCTCCCTCCTTATATCTCCCTCTTCTTCTCTTCTTCGGGCAGCAACCCCCGCCACCCCCGAGACCACCATTTCCACCATCTCCACCCTCTCTTCCTCTCCACCTCTCTCCCTCTATCTCTCTCTCCCTGCCAACAACAGCAGCAGGAGCAGCTGCAAAAAGCATACCCACCACCGCCAACACCGACGACCACCACCATCACCAACAACGCCATCACCACCACCCCTGCTCTCTGTCTCTCCCTGCCTCCCCTCCTCTCTGTCGAGCCTCACCAGGAGAAGGCAACAGCAGCAGCAGCTGCTTGGAGCAGCACCACCACCGCCTGTCCACCCCGACGAGAAAAGCGACCCACCACCACCAACACTTTCTCCCACTATATTTCCTCCTCCTGTGAAATCCACGACGCCATAAGAGGAAGAAACCTTAGCAGAATCAGTGCCGGAAGCAACTACCGCCAAGAACCATGTCGTCGCCGCCAAACCACCATTTTTGCCGGCGAACTTTGCCCATCAAAACCGTCAACACTCACCGCTTAAAAGCTATCCCTATCAACTCCCTAAGGTCCGAGGATACCTCTGTAAGTCCTATTCGAAGCCAAGGATGTCAGAAACAACGTCGTTGAATTCCGCCGTCGTTCCACCATCTTTTCCGGCGAGAAATCCGGCCAACCAATCCAAGGCCACCCATGCCTTCTTCTCTGTCAATACAGACTCTAATAGGTTCGATTAGACTCCTAAAAGCATCAACCGGAGCTGAGAAGCCATTAACGCCGGAGTTGAAGGTCACCGTCGACCGCCGCCGTCGTGGGTTTCGACCCAACCCAAAACCTGACCGTTTCTCGCGAAATTTGGTATGGGCGACGGGTTTGCCAACGAGGACTACCGTTCCTAGGAGCTTTTATGTGATAACTGCTATTGGATCAGGTCTAGGAGCTGGGATTTTGGAGTAGTGGGATTCGAGACAGACGTAGATTGTCACACATCATCACTTTACGATGAGAACACTAGTTTAACATCAATATATTAATGTTGTAGCATGTATTGTAGCCTAAATACGATAATATAATAACTTGTTATTTAACTTTTATGGGATGTAATGTTCTCGATTTCTGCTATTCGAGTAGCACTCTCCCGGTCTCTACCGAGCCGGAACAGCGGAGTGTTACAGGTGGTATCAGAGCAGTTCGTTCCAACAAGGAATTTAAAACCTGTAGGGTAACCTAAAATGAACATAGGGAAAGATAAAATACAGAAAGCCGGGAATTTGGGGGTGTAATCCTTTATGGACACCTGCATGATAAGTTTCAACGTATTATCTGAGATTGCCCTCTTTCGTGTTGGGGCCCTAGTGCTGTTTCAGACATATGGTTGATTGATATTCTCTATTCTCAGCTTATGAAGTGCTTCTTGTGCTAAGGACTTGAATATGTGGAGAGTATGTGTTGATACTTGCTTTGTGTGCAACTTATTGTTTGTTACTTGTTTAAGTCTTTGCTGCTAGAATCAAGGTCGGACTGGAGGACGATCCCATGTACCGTACCAGCCCGAGGAACCAAGGGCGGACTAGGGTGACGATTCTATGTACCGTACCTCTGGACCCTCGTGGCATGCTCTGTATTCTATTTGTATTGGTAAATTACTAAGTGTTATAGCGTTAGTGGTGACTCTAAGACCCGAGACTCTAGCTTCGAGGACGAAGCTCTTTTTAAGGGGGGAAGGGTGTAATACCCCGTCTTTTTAATATATAATTAATTATTTTTTTCGTAACGTTTAAATGTTAATTTTCGAAAATATCTGCCTAGTGGGGAGGTTGTTGTATTTTTAGAAGATATTAGCTAGTTAATAACTGGGGTGGTAGTTGTATTTGATAAGAACTAGAGAGACTAGTAAGTAAATAGTGTTTAGTAAATAAAATAAACAAATATAAAATGATTTTTTATCACCTATTTCATCTTCTGACAAAATTTCTCAAACCCCTAAGATTTCTCCCAATCCCCAACATCTTTTCTTTCTCTCTCTCTCTCTCTCTCTCTCTCTCACCCGTCTCTCTCTCCCTCCTTATATCTCCCTCTTCTTCTCTTCTTCGGGCAGCAACCCCCACCACCCCCGAGACCACCATTTCCACCATCTCCACCCTCTCTTCCTCTCCACCTCTCTCCCTCTATCTCTCTCTCCCTGCCAACAACAGCAGCAGGAGCAGCTGCAAGAAGCAGACCCACCACCGCCAACACCGACGACCACCACCATCACCAACAACGCCATCACCACCACCCCTGCTCTCTGTCTCTCCCTGCCTCCCCTCCTCTCTGTCGAGCCTCACCAGGAGAAGGCAACAGCAGCAGCAGCAGCTTGGAGCATCACCACTACCGCCGGTCCACCCCGACGAGAAAAGCAACCCACCACCACCGACACTTTCTCCCACTCTATTTCCTCCTCCTGTGAAATCCACGACGCCATAAGAGGAAGAAACCTTAGTAGAATCAGTGC
Organism: Linanthus parryae; assembly: GCA_023055425.1. NCBI lineage: Eukaryota > Viridiplantae > Streptophyta > Magnoliopsida > Ericales > Polemoniaceae > Linanthus > Linanthus parryae. The sequence continues at coordinate 116,021,204 of JALGPY010000004.1, read as the reverse complement.
CGAAAGCAACTGCCGCCAAGAACCACGTCGTCGCCGCCAAACCACCATTTTTGCCGGCGAACTTTGCCCATCAAAACCATCAACACTCACCGCTTAAAAGCTATCCCGATCAACTCCCTAAGGTCCGAGGATACCTCTGTAAGTCCTATTCGAAGCCAAGGATGTCAGAAACAACGTCTTTGAATTCCGCCGTCGTTCCACCATCTTTTCCGGCGAGAAATTCGGCCAACCAAACCAAGGCCACCCATGCCTTCTTCTCTGCCAATACAGACTCTAATAGGTCCGATTAGACGCCTAAAGCATCAACCGGAGCTGAGAAGCCATTAACGCCGGAGTTGAAGGTCACCGTCGACCGCCGCCGTCGTGGGTTTCGACCCAACCCAAAACTTGACCGTTTCTCGCAAAATTTTGTATGGGCGACGGGTTCGCCAACGAGGACTACGACCGTTCGTAGGAGCTTTTATGTGATAACTGCTATTGGATCAGGTCTAGGAGCTGGGATTTTAGAGTAGCGGGATTCGAGACACACGTAGATTGTCACACATCATCACTTTACGATGAGAACACTAGTTTAACATCAGTATATTAATGTTGTAGCATGTATTGTAGCCTAAATACGATAATGTAATAACTTGTTATTTAACTTTTATGGGATGTAATGTTCTCGATTTCCGCTATTCGAGTAGCACTCTCCCGGTCTCTACCGAGCCGGAACAGCGGAGTGTTACATTTATAGTTACCCAGTTAAGGGGAAATATTTGATAATATCAAAGCATGATATTTCACAACTAGAGTATATAGTGACTTCAAGTCAAATGACTACAATACCGTTGGCACTATAAGAAGCACTTGTGACGTTGACATAATCTAATGTAGTCTTCTCTTAGTGGGTCAATCCAGTATGTCATTACTCCTAATGCATACCCATGTGTTAGACTTGATATCTCCATATCAATCTACCCACATACTAGTATATAGTTTATTGTCCCGTTAATCAATATAATGGATTAGGAATATTTAAGATAAACGACACATTGCAATCAAATGACTTCATTATTAAATATCTCCATAAATAATAAATAAATATTCTAGCCAAACAATGTTCATACTAAATCAAGATTGCCTCTAGGACATCTACTCCAACATAAATAATATTTCTCGAACGTTTATTGCATTTTTTTTCATTATGTAACAACCATGAACACTGATGACATTCCTTCAATTCCCATTTGAATTGTAGCATTCAACCGGCAAGAAACAAAAAAACTTCCATGAGAAAAAAAAATGACGCTTGTATTGAGATCAAAAGAAAAAAAAACATAAAAAGAAAAAACAACAACAAAAGCAAACAGAACAATTCAACAGAACAAAAGAAATAAAAATAGAACACATCAACATACCTGAAACACCTACCAATAGAAAATGTGCTCTGCGTTGGGGCTCCCACAACCTATACAAATAGAAAACACAACCAACAACATCGAGGTCACCATAGTCGCAAATTGAAACTCAACTGAAATAACAGATCCACGACTAAAGGATGGAGAAAAGTAGTTGACAAATACCCTCTTCATCCAATACCTTAGTATTCAGTTACAGGAAGCAAGATAGTGGGTAGGGATTATTGAATTTGGTAACACACAACGTTAGTAAGATGGGATGAACGTGGAGAGAGGTTTTCAAGTGGTGGGAGTAATTACAATTACTATTTCGTCCAACTTTTTGGGAATTCTAACTATAAGTGGGTGAGATCTAAGTGCTATAGCTGATTTAATCTATATGCTGAAAAAAGTCAACTGTGCTGTTTTAAAGAATAAGATGCTTCATATTTTTTCTCCATCTTTTACTCCTACATTTTCTACATGATGATACCAACTTCCACCAATTTCTCTTTCACTCTTATCCACAACTCATTAGTGGTACGTGTTTTGAGTGAAAAATTAAATAAAAAATATATTTTACATAACTTTTACATGACACTGCTGGAGTAAGACACCTTATAAAAATGCAAAACACAATTTTTATGTGTTATTTGCATTACAATTGCCTATCATTATTGGAAATGCCCTAAAATTACCAAACTACTCGATTTTCCAAAATCGGAGGCCCTAATACTTACGTGGCCCTAAGCAGTGTATCAAACGCTTAGCTGTAACAACGGCCCTGACTCCTTTCTAATTAAAAAAAACAACAGCCCTGACTCCTTTGCACATATGGAATATCTAACTTGGCCCCTGCAAAATTCAGTAGAAGATTGTTAAAACACCTAATTTTTGTCCCTCGGCAGACCTGATTGGTTTTATTTTTTCCGGTGGTAGCAAAATAATTCAGGAACGCGATATGTCAATTTCCACGTGACACGAGTATCTAAAAGAAATAAAAAACCATTGTACGCAGTTACTTATATTGGGTGATGATTCCCTGGGCTTAGTCCCTAAAGACATATTCAGGTTAGATCCCCGAAGTTACTTATATTGGGTGATGATTCCCTGGGCTTAGTCCCTAAAGAGATATTCGGGTTAGATCCCCGGAGTTACTTATATTGGGTGATGATTCCCTGGGCTTAGTCCTTAAAGAGATATTCGAGTTAGATCGCCGGAGTTACTTATATTGGGTGATGATTCTCTGAGCTTAGTCCCTAAAGAGATATTCGGGTTAAGTCCCCATAGTTACTTATATTTGGTGATGATTCCCTAGGCTTAGTCCCTAAAGAGATATTTGGGTTTGATCCCCGGAGTAAAGTGAAATGATACGCAAATACCAGAACCAGTTATGTTACTTTTATTACGGTGATGATTCCCTGGGCTTTTGTCCCTAAAGGTATGGCACTACGTGCACTCCGACTCCTTCGTCGTAAGCTGGAGTACTGCTTCTAGATACCACTCCTTTGATTGACGCTCTTAGGAGGGTGTTGCAACACTTATGGGCTAGAGTGTCTGATTGTGGTCACTGGTCTACCCGGGTACTGTGGAACTAATAATTGTTAATTTAATTGTCTTGTTGGCATTAACGTTTGGGAGGTCCCTTTGTTGGCATTTCTATACCCGAAAACTGTGAATAGCAATTGGATTCTAGTTTGGGACTATATCATTATTTGACACTGTTGTTTATGACGTTGCGATCTCTGATAATGTTTTACATATACTTTGTTACTCTTATTTTATTTAACACGTGACCCTGCAGCCTTTCATAACATTTCCTATTTTTTTACATGCTACGGTGTATCTCACTCATCATTTCTTGCTGACTTTCGAAAAACTGCGGTCTTCGTTTCATTCCCCCGCAGGTCTAGGAGCTGAAATTATGGATTAGCGGGATGCGAGGCTCACTTAGATTATCATGCATCAACACTTTACGATGAGAACACTAGTATAAAATAATTATCCTAATGCTGTAGCATGTATTGTAGCCTAAATACGATAATGTAATAAATTGTTATTAAATTTTAAAATGAAACATTTTGCTCTCGATTTTCGTTATTCAAGTAGCACTCTCCCGGTCTTTACCGAGCCGAATACGTGGAGTGTTACAGTATTAGTGTTTATTATTTTATTTTTCGTGTTTGTGTGTGTGCCCAATCGTTACCCGGGGGGGGGGGGGGGGGGGGAGGGGGTAACATCGAGGTTACCATAGTCGCAAATTGAAACTCAATTGAAATAAATGGTCCATGACTACAGTATGGAGAAAAGTAGTGGATAATACCCTCTTCATCTAATACCTTAGTATTCAGTTACGGGAAGCAAGATAGTGGGTAGGGATTATTGAATTTGGTACAGACAACGCAAGTAAGAGGGGATGAACGTTTAGAAGGTTTTCAAGTGGTGGGAGTAATTACAATTACAATTTCGTCCAAATTTTTGGGAATTCTAACTATAAGTGGGTAAGATTTAAGAGCTGGAGCTGATTTAATTTAAATGCTGAAAAAAATCAACCGTGCTGTTTTATAGAATAGATGTTTCATAATTTTTCTCCATCTTTTTTTTCCTACATTTCTACATGATGATACCAACTTCCTCCAATTTCTCTTTCGATCTCATCCACAATTCATTAGTGGTACGTGTTTTCAGTGAAAAATTAAATAAAAATTATGTTTTACATAACTTTTACACGACACTGCCGGAGACATCTTATGCAAAATGCAAAACACAATTTTTATGTGTTATTTGCATTACAATTGCATACCACTATTGGAGATGCCCTAAAATTACTAAACTACTCGATTTTCCAAAATTGGAGGCCCTAATACTTACGTGGCCCTAACAAATGCTTAGCTATCACAACGGCCACGACTCCTTTCAGATTAAAAAAAAAGAACAATGACGCTGACTCCTTTGATATACATGGAATATCAAACCTGATCCCTGCAAAATTCAGTAGAAGATTGTTAAAACATTTAATTTCGCCCCTCGGCAGACTTGATTGGTTTTATTTTTCCCGATGGTAGCAAAATAATTCAGGAACACGATATGCCAAGTGACACGGGTATCTAAAAGAAATAAAAACCATTGTAAGCAGTGGCGGACGTAGGAATGGACAGGTGGAGGCTAATTTATCAAAAATTAAATTATGACATGTATTCTTGACATTTTTGTTTAGTTTAGCCCCCAGTGACTTAGGCTTTCCTTCGAATTTTTACAGATAAACCCTAAACCTATTAAAACGAAAGTAACCTACAATTCCTATCCTTTAACATAAAACTTTGAGAGCAAACGAACAGAGGGACAAAGTGAGAGAGAAGCAATCGACGACAAGGCCAGGGTCATCGGAAACCAACGGGTAATCTGTTGAACCTGACATCGTTTCCGCGGTGTTCATCGCCATTCCAGCCCCAGTAATATAAAACCCTAAATCCCAGCTCTAAGGTATTCTTCAAGCTCATTTGGTTTACTTGTTTCAAGTTTCATGTCTCGAGTTTTTTATGATAAAGCATGTCTGGGTTACCTTCTAGTTGTTCTGTCAATTATTATGCTTATTTTACCACTTCAGACCAAACATAATCATTCTAATTTACCTTGTAATTGATTCAAAAGCTAGGTAGATTATTGAATTGGCACTGATTATTGGAAACTTACCGATGAATTGTCTTCGTTTTACATCCTTACCCTCCGTGAGTTCCATAACTTGTTTAAATACCCCACATGTATGAATTGGGTTCTGGGTCATAATATAGGCATCATATATGTGGAAAACTAAGCTGTTATCAGAAATTCCTCTCAAAGAGATAACTAACTTTGAGCATTTAAGTAGCTCTATTTGATAGCTGGACAAATAATTTTTGTTTTGCTACTAGGTTTTGAGAAATCCGTATTTATCTTATGCGAATTTCTGTTAGAATGGCATGTTTCAAGCATCTTTTAGGCTCAAGTTTAGCTTTGCAACTCAAGAGACAGACTCTCTCGGGTGCATTGCTTGAATTTTGAAAATTTTCCTTAGCCCCCACTGGGGTAAATTCCTGGATCCGCCCTGATTGTAAGCACATATCACCTGAATTCATAATTAACATATATTACAAAGTAAAGAGAATATTTGTGCATTTGATGAATATGGACTATGGAGGTACATAAGACTTCATGTCTTGGACAGTTATTCTTTTTATGTACAGGAATCAGTTTTTCCCTCCTCCGATTATAACTAAAAACATACGCTGTATTCCAGGTGGGATTACTACTGATCATATAAAATAACTTCAACATATACTCCTTCATGTCTGGCACCACTTAAAGCTTAAATAAAAGATATTAAGACCCACATCAGTTTAGACACCTATATACCCCAATTTTCCTTTCCCCTGGACAAACCTGTCAAGAATATAACAGTTAGACCATAAAACCTGAGTGCACAGGTTGCGAAAGTACAACACCCATCTTCTTTATCTGCTTCCATCCACTCCCTTTGGGTTGCAAAAATTACGGACGAGGTGTTGCAAAACTAGATGGCTAAAGAATCTCATGCTCTGCACATGGGCCGTTGCTTAATTGTTTTGTTCTTCAATTTGTATTCAAGAAGACGAGAATACTGGTCCGTCAATTTGAGTAGGTTTACGAAATCTAATTTTCTTGCTCACATCTATGTGATAGTTATAATCCTCCAAATCAGCTTTATCACACTCATTCGTTTGAAGACATTTTTTTATGATAGCATCAATCTTCTTATATCTCGTCCACCCAGTCTCTACATAATTTTCCACGATCATAGTAAAAGCTATGGCAGTAAAAAAACAGCTATATTCAATACTTAATCTGCTAAACATACAAAATATCATTCTCAAAATACATACTTATTTCCCTCCTTTCTCCTCCGTATCCTGTATATCGTCTAGACATCGTAACAACTTTTCCAAAATTAACAAACAAATGAGATCAAACAAAACCTTTTAGGCTTTGACTAATGAAAATGATAATAAAGTACAAGTAGAAGAAGCTATGAAATATTTATTCGATATCATACCTGGTATTAAAAAAAGAGAGCTGTAGTACATCGTAAAAGTTTACGGTTTAATTACATTAAGACACCATCTTTTTGCCACATGACCACTCGAATTTCAGTTGTCAACTAATCCTTGTATTCCATAAGAATTATACTTTCCCTAGATGATGATATCATTAAGTTTCTCCTGCATGTTACAAAATCAAATTCTTTCATTAGAACATTTCTTTGTATTCTTGTAGATCAAACTTTTGAACACATAATTGGACGATCAGTTCAAACACGAATGAACAGTGAATTTCACTTGAAAGAAATACTCAGAGCATTTTGTTTTTGCTAAAAGGAATTAGCACTTGACTAAGAAAGACTTCAACGATAAATAGATCAACTATCCTTTTCGAGGGACCATTCATCAGTGTACCACACCTGATATTACTTCCTAGTTCCTAGTGCCTTCTTGTCAGGACTCAAGCAAAATAGAAAAGTAGACTTCATCACCCATGGAGTCATAGCTACGATCAGAGACACTCCTGAGCTCAAAAAAACTTTAGATTCAGACTACAATCAGAGACACTCGGGATTCAGGAAGATCGATTGAGGCTGGCTGACTTCCCTAACAAATGATGACCTATGTAACATGTTAATGACTATCATTTTGATAAACGATAAGACAAACCCACTATTGATATATAGGCCAACAAATTTCACTTCTGATTAGTATAATTTAGTCAATGTAAAGCTAACAGAAGCAAAGAGAACAAAGAACAGCGAAAGGCCTATCCGAAAAATTCAATTAATTCCTTGTTACTTTAATACCCGCAGTCTGGGTCGAACAAACATGCTTTTAGAAGAATGTATGCGACCTGCAAGTTGACAGGCATATGGCAAAATATTGACCTTTTGTTGACACCTAGTTATATCATTCTTGCACTCAAACAGGCTCAAATTTTGTGAATGTAAAGATGTAATAGCAACTTTGCTTCAACAATTTTGTACGTATAAAGCTAACAAAAGCAAAGCAACAAAGCAGATCAAATTGCGTGATAAGAACTTTGTAAACCATTGCACTTCCTACCCTATTTAGTTGAGTGGATAAGGTAGGCCTTGTGTCAAGACACAACCCCTTGCCATTTTGATACCTGCTTAGTTGGGTGGATATAACATGCCTTATTTTGAACCTGAGTGGCTTATCCTAGGTAAAGAAAATGTATAAGAGAATATAAATTTGTTCACTCTTCTAAAGAGCAGTAACTTAAATTACCTTACAATAAGGTCAACACTATAAAGAAAATGTGCCTTATGATGTAAGCACAAGCCTCTTTGTTATTTATTATTTCACTGGACTTGGATGCTGGGAGGCTGGGTACTGATAAGACGTGCAGGTAATAAGCACAAGCCTCTGTTGGAAGGGGTGCTGGTTCATACTGTAAAATGGTGCAAATGGGAATGAAGAGGTTTAAGAGTCTTTGAGATTGAGTGAGTGGTACAAATGTGTGAATTATTTACACATTTGCGCCTCCATCTGATAGAACACCATGATGATTGGAAGTGGAGGTTCATAGCAGATGGAACATTGGAGTAGTAGTTGCATTGAAGTCATGTCTGTTGCTCTTTGTGTACTGACCATCCTTCTAAAGATGAAACGTATCTAGAAAAGTATTTTCTTACCTTAATTGTGCTGGGGCCAATTACTGATTCAAAAGAGGTCAACCAATTAGAACATCCACGTCTCCAATAGAGTGTGTAAAGTCCAAATTTGCACCAGCAATGGAATGACAACTTGAAAGGGTTGTTCAAAAAACCTATGAAAGTCACATGAGAGATGATATTTGGATTTCAATGATAAAGAATCTTATTTGGAGCAAAATTATGGTACAATCTACCTCTAAGAGTGAACAAGTGAAATGTTTTAAGTTGGATAGGAATTTGGGTAGACTTTGAGTAAGGGAATTTCGCCAAGTGTAACTGTGTAAGGTGGCAAGAATAAAGATGCGTCTAATAACACGAAATGTAGAAACAAAAATGGTCAAGAAAACCATTGTTTAAACGTTGGAGTACACCCATATCAGGAAACCTAACCTCCCACGGAGTTCTCCACTTGGTCCCAAGACAAACAAGACTAGGAAAGCTCGCCTCAAACAATCTTTAGTTCCCGTCCTGTAATCAAAGCTCTCGAGTAGTGGTAAGACGTAAGAGATCAAAATTGACATGAACGGGCATTTTGCTGAAATAAAACATTCAATGAAGTTCTCGAGTAGTGGTAAGACGTAAGAGATATACGGGAAAGAGAATCTGTTTCAGGAGCCGAAAATATGCAAAAATAATACAAATGAAAACCTAACTTGGTGACCTCGATATCGTTTTCGGAAACAGACTGATGAGGAAGCCAGTGGTGCCAACGTCTTGTATTGTAATCAGTTGGAATGGAATTGCCTCTACAAGGGTTAAGTTGTATCTTGCCTGAAAGACGTATTCGTGAAACGACGTCTCTCAAACAATATGTCCGGATGGAGGGACACGGTGGGCATTGGTTCAGGTTGGCAGGGTATCAGTGGTCTTTATGTCAGTTTCAAAATATTAAGAAAAGGTTAGGAACACCCTCACATTTTCTAAGAGTAGAAAAGAAAAGACCGCAACTGTGTGTAACCTATAAAAGTTTAGGTTGTTTGGATTTGTTTGCTTTTGATCTCAGCAACCTAAGAATTTTTGTGTTCTAGGGTGCTCTGTTTTTCAATTTGCTCTTAGACTCATAAGGCTTCCAATACCCCATTTCCTGCCAATTGTGTAGTCTTCTAGTCCAAGCCCAACCTTGTTCTTTTGAGATCTTCATCGAAGCAATATCATTGTGGCCTCTAGTCTCTCATAGTATGGTTAAACAATCAAAATGTAAATACATTATTGAAATCAATCACTTCTTCTGTTGCAACGTGCATGACTTCAGTGATTTGACTGAGTTCGAAAAATACATTATTGCGATCGATTTTTTCGTTGCAATATGACTTTGGCGACTTGCAATCGATACATGCGACCATCGGGATTGTTTCTCATCTTTGAGCCAAAGAAGGGCACAGTTTTTACTTAAAAAAAGAACATAGAGTACAATTTGGTTTATTTATTACTTAAAGAAATATAGTACTTTTTTTCCTTTCTTACTTGGAGAAAGAAAAATATGCAAGGAATTTGACGTTAGAGCGAGTTTCCTTGCAGTATACTTTAGGGCACCGACATTTCGTATTAAAGAGCATTTTAGGATGACAACAGAGGAGTAAGATATGTGAAGCCAGATGGAGTTCGAAGGTGGAATATTTGATCATAATTATCCTTAAAACTCTTTGAGTTTTAGATGTGCATATTAACATCAAAGCGGCACGTAAGTACTCTAAGGCTGAATCTTGAAGTTGAACAAGGTCATTTGAAGTTGAGCAAGAAATATTTAATATCTTGTGCCCACTTATGACTTTGATTGAGTATACGAAATAACTTGTTTTTTTAATTAATACACAAGATCTATTGTTCTGCAGGAAGAATTGAATTAGCTCGAGTTGTTGAAATGGACGCCGTCCGTGAGGCCAAGGTGCTGAGATTTGAGGAATTCGTAGAGCGTCGCTTGAAACCAGACCTAGTGAATGCCATTTCTGCAAGGGACAAGGTCTTTGAGGAACAAAAGGTTTTCTCCGATCTGAAAAAGAACATCGAAAATTTAGAGAAGAACGGCGTAACAAGTCTGCGGACACTGGTCAACGTTGGTTCTGAAGTGTACGTGCAAGCGGATGTGCCGGATACGCGGCGCATATTTGTAGACATTGGCCTCGGATTCCATGTGGAGTTCACCTGGGCAGAAGCTCTAAACTATATCACAGCGAGGGAAGAGAAGTTAGCGAAGCAAATTGAGGACTACACTCGGCTAATTGCATCGATCAAGGCCCAAATTAATATGGTCTCTCAAGGTATTCGAGAACTACTCCAACTTACCTGAGAAGGCCCAAATTTAATACTCTGCTACAAGGTTTTTGGCAAATGTTGTTACTTGTGAAGCTACTATTGCAACAATAGATTTGTATCTGGGAAGAAAGTTAGTAGAGTTTTCTAAATGATTTTTTTTTTTTTGGATATTATTTCTTCACCTAATTAGATTGCAATTAGTTTTTTTTTCCTTTATTTATCTATTATGATGGAAGAAATATGCTTGGGAGACTCAGAGTCAAATCACCAAACCTCTGACCACCATTGTTCTCGCAGTCATCTTGTTTCATTTTAGTCAAAAGTCCCCAATTGGTGATAGTGCCATCTTAGGTGCTGGGTACTTCATAATTTATCAAAAGCTTCATACTTCTACCTTATTCCATTTGAATGTTGAATCAGTCATCATATGTCTGACCATTAAAAAGAAAAATAAAATGATATAACTTGTGTACCAGGAAAAATAGACCCATGAAGTCCACCCACTCTTACCCTTCTAGAGTGCTGAAGCCACAACCTTTTAGGTCCAAAGGGCATTCTGTGTTTTCTTCTTCTTCACTTGAAAGACATTGACTGAATAAGTTTGGGTTTTCACATGCTCTTTCCATGACTATATAAATTATTAGTGGTGTACAGTGTAATTGGTTTTTATGAGGTTAGAACCTGTAGTTACCACTTACCACCCTCTAGTATGCACTGTTTAAACCTCCATTTTAGTGCAGCATAAGCAGCTTTTTTGAGTTCTCTCAAATTTTAAAATTCAGAAGCACTTGACTCAAGCATGTATGTTCAACCAACTCAAGAGGGTATATTGTAATTTCTTAGTAGTATGTGATGAAGTTGAACCATTCAATAAACCAAACCACTATAAAAACTGTATGACATTACAAAGATAGTGACCCCAAATATTTAAACAAACTACTACAACTTGGGTGCTTCATGCAAAGGTAGGTCAACTGGATTTATATTTCTGAGAAATATTAGTAGTGTTTTTGTAGTTATCAACAAAGACTATGTAGTGGCTATAATTAAGAGTATCAATGTAGGTAGAGAGCCCTATTTAACATAGTCCAGCTTCTTTGTTGGCAACCAACTTCATGGAATATTCATGATCTTGATTGTCGCCAACTTCTGCTCTACGATCAAGTGATTTAGCATAACAGAAATAAAATCAGGGTTTTCGCTTTGTTCAATTTTAACACTATCATTTTTTATTTGTGCGTAATGCATAAAATGAGAAGAGGCCAAGCCAAAAACACAATTTACGAGTTAGAAATCTTAGTTCTAACACTTGAATTGACTGGGATTCAAATTTGTGACAGAGTTCTTCTCGAGACATTGGTTTCGGTTCAAAGCATGAACGACTAATACACCACACTTGGACACTGGAAACTTCGAATCTAGTGAAACTTTTTCGCTAATTTCCTCTACGTTATTAGAAGAAACATTTAAGAGCAGATATCGACCAACTGTGAATTGAACGGTCTCTGTATTCACCTAAATAAAGGAGATTGGAAAAGTAGAAATGCATTTAATATTTGCCATTATAGGACAACAACTAACATATTTATGAGAAGATTTTAAATTTCTTGATTTGCTTACAAATAGCCATTAATCAATGGCTTACTGACCTCGTTCTTCTAAGCTGTAATTGTGAAGGAAGGTTCATCTACAGTACTACTATTCTCATCAGTCGTCAGGAAATTTTCTCACATTTTTTAAAACTAGTTTCATCCTGAATTAGTGAGAAATCATCAACCATTTATCGGATATTGGTTCAATTTAATTTCATGTTGGAGAAAATAGTTTGGGAGGTCAACTTGCATAAATGAGATATGTAGACTTGTTACACTTTGACCGACCCCAATCAAAGTGAATGAACGACTAATACACCACACTTAGAACATTAGATACCTCGAACTTGGCGCAAATTTTCAACAATCTTCGATGCGTTACCAGAAGAAATATAAAGAAGCATCGACAAAGAACTGTAAACTGTCTTTGTATTCTTCTAAATAAAGCAGAGTGCTAAAGTAGAAATACATTTAAGATTGCCATTAATATTATTTTCACAACTACTCATTCTGGACGATATGCAACACATTTATGAGGGAAAAACTTTAATATCCCGATTTGCTTAGTGCTTACCTAATAAAAGAATAATTAGTCATTAATCAACATATTACTGATCATCTTATCCTTCTAAGCTTGTGAATGAAAGTTTAGCTGTAAGACTACTCTTTCTAATTTCGTGTAATTAGCTACTTGGCTCTTCGAACATTTTAGTGGCCACTGAAATAATTAGTGCTTTATATACTTTTTTTACTGTGATTAGACATTATTTTTTTTTTCTCAAGGGAAGGACCTAAAACTTTTTACTAGATAGTCGTAACCTCAATGGTCATCACAGCTCGATACGATTACATAGAATAAGTATGACATTGTCATAGATAATTGTAACTTTATTTCTTCGAAAAAATTGTTGGCATAGCTCGATATGATTGCACGATATCATCGCAGATAGTCGTAACTTCATTTCTTTGAAATAACGGTCTTCACGGCTCAATACGATTAGAAATAAGTATAATATCGTCATCTGTGAAAGATAAACTTGCATACACTCACAGTAAAAATATTAGAATTCTCATAAGAAAAGGTAAGATAAGACAATTATTTCAAATGAGAGTACGATAGAGTATATTTATCTCTTCGTCAGTAATATATATCATCAGAGCCCTCTATGAAATTTTATCATCTATTTCCCACATTTAATCTTGTGCAATGGATGTGATTTAGCTACAGAACTCACCATTAAAAAAAAAAAAAAAAAAAAAAAAAAAGTTTCTCTATGTTATGATTATAGAAAGCAGAGCAAACATTCATGAAAACTCCATATATATTTATATATTTGTATCAAAACTCAAAATCCCTTTTCCTGTTTTTACACCAAAGGAAACAAACCCAACCAAGCAAACCACCGAGAAAGATGGAACCACCGGCGGGTGAACCACCCACAGTCAACTCCACCACTCAAACTACGACACGTCACACCACACTACACGGACCACTGTAATCGCCTACTCCTCCCTCACGACACCCGCAGGTGACTTTCTACTCTTCCTTCTTGGCGTAGAGATAGCTGGGCAGAGGACTAGCCCTGGGCGACCTGGGAGGCAGTTCACGGAGCTGTTTCCCGTTGCTGTCGTAATAGATGACGCCGGAGAAATCCAGCGGCTGGCACTTGTCCCCCATCAGGATGTTCCTCTGCCACAGCCCCCCGTCCCCGAAATCGTCGTCGTGGTCGATCTCGAATTCGTCGCCGTTGGAGGCCGGCCGGCGGTTGTTGCGGTTGTGGCGGAGCTGGACCGCCTTGTTGCTAATCGTGGCGAGGAATCGCTTGGGCCGAGTTAGGGGCGATTTGGGGCTGGTCGACTCGGCTCGGATCCGACGCGAGACTCGGACCGCGTGCTTGGCGCATAGAGCCCAGAGGGACGACACGGAGTCCAAGAAGCCCATCGCTAGCCGCTTCGACGACGATGATGAGCTGTTCACCTGTTTTCCGTCTGCTTTCGCCATCTCCGATGAATCTCTCTCTCTCTCTCTCTCTCTCTGTTGATTTGCTGTTTGGTTGTTGAATTAAGGGAGAGTGAAACACAGGGGAGGGTGGTTTATATAGGGGGAGAGAGTGGAGGGGGTGACCGGGAATAGCCGGTGACATTTGGGGATTTTGATATATTCCTGTGTTTACATTCTTGGAATGTTTTCAATTTCTTTACTATTTCAATTTTTCAATATCCGTTATGTATCTCGGTAAAAGAAAAATACAAAAATGTTAATAATGTGACTCTCCCATTATTACTTATTTGTTTTTATTTATAATTTTTGACATATAAATTTATTTAAATAATAAGTACAATATGCTATGCTATAGAGAGAAGAAGTTTCTGGTCAAGATCTCTGAAATCGGTTCACTTCGTCTGTTTGTTTAGATGTTAAATTCATCGTGGATGAATTCAGGCCCTAGCGTAGGAACGATTTCAAGGTTCATTCACCTTTGTGTGAAACCAAATGAGGATGAATCTGCACATTTACTTGCCTCGATGGTGAAGTAGTAATTATCTTTTCTTATAATGTGTGTTGTAGTACGTTCATTTATTTCTCTTTGATTTCGCTCATTTGCATGTAAACATTACGTAAGTTTTGTTTTGAAAAACTGTGTGGTATTTCGCATATGTTCTTATAGACACTCGGTAAAAATGATATGTGTTGTATGATCACAAATTGTTTTAAAGATCATGGAGTCAATTCGATGATTTCACGAGTTGCGTGAGAGGTTTTTCTCTAAACTAAAATAAGATAAGACTCGGTGTTGGCATATAGAAAGTATATATTTTTATCTAAAATAGAACATCACACTATAACTTTAGCTATAAGTTTAGGAGTGAAGCGAAAGCGTACATGATGAGGTGAAAACCTATTTAGGCTCATGTGTTTCTCAGTTCAGTTCCGAGTGCTGGATTTTAAAAATTCAATTATTTATAATTAATCAACAATATAGAGCTAAAAGTAAAAATACATAGAACTTTTTTTTTTAATGTTTCAAAAAAAAGATTAACAATCCAGTGCAAAAGATAAAAAGAATATAAATTTTACACCAAATTAAACTGAAAAGATTAATGTTGAAGATAATGTTTAGTTGTTGTGGATTGGAATTCAGGATAAGAACTTTGTAGTGGAAAACTGGAATCAGATTTTGTCCAGGGCACTATAGAAGATGTACTGTAGCTTATTTTTAATTAATTAATTATCCTTAAAAACGCAAAAGTGGGCCACGTGGGTAATTAACTCGAATTGGGCAGGCAGTGTTGGGACCCACTGAAATGTAGAGGAAGTCCACCTGTGTTGCACTGTGGGTAACAGTCAATTTTTTATTTATTTTATTTATTTATTTATTTTTTTTTGAGAAACGGGTAACAGTCATTTTATTTGTGGGTAGGTTGCTGCAAATAGTATAAATTATAGTTATTGTGTGTGTGGTTATTCATTCACCCCAAATGGTAAATGGTGGTTATCTTGAAAGTTATCTTTCATCCAATTGGAAATAGTTCTCTCATTCTAGAGAGAGAAAAAGTCATGCTCTGCATGTAGTGTGTCTCTTGTGTGCAAGAGTTAGAGTTCGAGTTTAAGCCTCTTTCTTTCATTCTCTCTGTTTCATCTTTCACCTTCATCCTCTTCATTCTTAACCCTCTCATCGCCTTCTTTTCTCAACCTTCTTTCTCTCCACTTAATTCCCAAGCATCAATCATGTCAGACACTGGCTCTTCTGAGAATGAAGAACACCACCTAGAAGTTGGGACTGCAACCAATAAAGAAACACAATCTGAAGGGGAGTTGGAAATCATGAGCAAGCTTAATGCAGTCGATCTTGAAGATGACTCTGTCTCAGAAGAAGAGGAATTGGAGATAGAGTTAGACAAAGATCTTGTTGATGAAAGAGTGGCCGAATGCTCTTTCTGCTTATTGGGAAAAGTCCTTACCCATAAATCGGTTAACTTAAAAGGCCTCCATAGCACTATGGCTAATATATGGGGAAATCCAGAAGATTTTGTCACCGAAGAAGTGAAGACTGGTATCTTCAAGTTTCTTTTCAAAAATGAAGAAATTCTAAACAAAGTTCTAAACGGCTGCCCATGGACATTCAAGAACCAACTTCTAGTTATCTCTCGCTGGGAGCCAGGCATGGACTTAGAAGATTTTCAGTTCAAGTTTACGCCACTTTGGATTCAACTCTGGGAAATTCCACCACTTTATTTCTCAGAAAAGGTGGTCAGAAACATAGGGAACCAGCTTGGTGAACTCATTGATGTCAAGCTTCCGAAAAGAGCTTCTACTGATGGAAAATTTGCAAGAGTCAAGGTAGTTTTTGATGTATCGAAGCCAATCAAGAAGAGTTCAAAAGTTAAAGTCTCTGCCTCCGAAAGTTTTGGGGTTAAATTTAAATATGAGAGGCTTCCATTATTCTGCGAATACTGTGGCTTAATCGGCCACGATGAGCTTCACTGCGGCAAAAAAGGAGCTGATATCGCAAAAGGAATCAAGAAAGAAAGCAGGTATGGGTCAGATCTTAAAGCGGTTCCGCCAGAAGTTCTATGGTCGGCAAAGCCAAGTACCGCCGTCGTCCCCAGCTCAGCCCAGATTCCGGCAAAGGTTCCGTCAAGAGAGCCTTCTAGACCGGCGTCTCTTCAGCTTCTGTTGCCAGGCGGGAAAATTTCAAACCCATGTCTTAGTGGGCTTGAGAACAGCAAAAGAGATGCAGAATTGGAAGAGTCGCCTGGGGATTCAAAAATTATCAAAGAGCACTCAGCCTCTATTTCCAATGCTTTGGAAAAAGAAATTGAAATTGGAAAAGAAAAATTTATGGAATTTGCCAGTAAAGAAAACCCCAAAATCTCTTCTTCGGATCAGGCTGGCTTAACTCCTATTGGGCCTTCTTTTGGGCCCGATCAATCTGCAATGGGCCGGCCAACTGAGAGCACCTTAATTCATAATATCACTAATGGGCCAAACAGCTTTATGGATACTCCTCCATTAGATCCAAATCTTCAGCCCATTCAGGAGCCAAGTCGGGTTTTTTCTCACAACCCGAATTCAGATCTCACTCCAAACAGAGAAGATCCTCCATCACAACCAAACCCTAGCCCCTCAATTGAAACTCCCTACTCCGATGAAGCGAGAAACCCTCACTCGGAGGAGATTAAAAGTTCGAAGGCGAAGAATAATGATGGGAGGTGCTGGAAAAGGCTTGCAAGAGACAAGAACGGCTCAAATCAAACTTCTTTTATCGGTACAGGGTCGAAGCCAAGCAATCTTAAAAGAAAAGAGGAAGCGTCGGACATGGAAATTGATGGTGAAGATTCCGGTCCAGCAGAAGGAAAGAGGTCAAAGCTGCAATTCTGTGCTTCAAGGGTGGAGGAGACCAGCCCTGAATGGTCCCACCTGGGGCCATGAAGCTCATCGCTTGGAATTGTCAGGGTGCTGGGAGAACCCTGACAATTCGTCAATTCAAGAGGATGATTCATCTTCTTGCTCCAGATGTGGTCTTTTTGAGTGAAACTAAACATAGCAGCTCTTTCATGATGAGGAAATATTGCAATCGAAGCTTTGAGAATTCATTCTGGGTTGATGCTAATGGAATCTCAGGTGGTCTTGGAGTAATCTGGAGTAATTCAATCTTTGTAAGAATTCTCAAGTACTCTTCATTCCTTCTTCATGTTCAGATATGTCATGATAATGACACTTTTCAAGTGATTTTTCTTTATTTAAGCACTGATGAGATCTTAAGATCCAAGCAGCTTGACTTCATCACAACATACATTCCTTGCTGCATTGATAAGCTTCTAATTTGGGGGGATTTTAATGATTTACTTGACCCCAGTGAGAAGAGGGGTGGAATCCCAAGATCAATTCACTCTTGCAGGTTACTTAGAAGTTTCATCTCAGTCAATAATCTTCTTGACTTGGGTTTTGAGGGTTATCCTTACACTTGGTGGAACAAGAGGCATGGAACTGCTGGCATTGAAGAAAGAATAGATAGAGCTCTAGCCTCATATTCCTGGGTCAATGGCTTCCCAAAATCAAAAGTCATTCATCATCACTGCTCTGGTTCAGATCATAAAGCTCTGCTTCTTGACACTTCCCCTCCAGCTGCCAACTTTCCTCATAAGCCTTTCAAGTTTGATTCTAGATGGATCAAAATGGAGGGACACAAAGAGGTTGTATCTAGAAGCTGGACCTCACAAGTTTCAGGAACTCCTATGTTCATAGTAAAGTCAAAACTCAAGATTTGCAGACAACAACTCAGAAGCTGGAGTAAATCAGTTGATAAGGGGCTTATCTCTAAGGTGAAATCTCTTGAGCAAAAAGTTGCAGAGCTCAGAAGTCAAGGGCTTAATTCTGATGTTGATGAATTGCGTAACTCTGAGCTTCAATTAAACTCATTGTGGGCAGAAGAAGAGAAGCTCTGGAGAGAAAAGGCAAGAATTAACTGGCTATCTGCTGGAGATAGAAATACCTCCTTCTTTCATGCTACTGTTAGTGGAAGAAGGAAAAGAAATGCTATCAATGGTATTTTCTCTAGCAATGGAAATTGGTGTGAGAAAGAGGATGACATCATGAAGGAGTTTTTTAAATTTTATTCAGAGCTTTACAGTGATGATGCAAAAGGAGATATTTGGCCAATCACAGATAACATCAAGAAGAAAGTCACCTCTGTTATGAATAGATCTCTAATCAGCCCCTTTACATATGAAGAAGTGAGAGAAGCTTGTTTTTCTCTTGATCCCATTAAAGCTCCTGGCTTTGATGGATTCACAGCTAGCTTCTTTCAAGCTCACTGGGACATAATTGGAGATGATGTTTTCAGAGCCATCCAGGACTTTCACAAAAATGGGAGACTCCTTAAATGTGTTAACAGCACTTTAATCACTCTTCTCCCTAAAGTCAGCTCCCCATCTTCAGTTAAAGAATATAGGCCCATCAGCCTCTGCTCTGTCCTCTACAAAATCTTATCCAAGACTCTGGCTAACAGATTGTCTTCAGTCCTGGATGACATTATTTCTGAAAACCAAAGTGGTTTCACTCAAGGCAGGCTCATTAGTGATAACATCCTAGTTGCACAAGAAGTAATGCATTGGCTCAAAAACAAGAGAAGAGGAAAAGATGGTTGGGTGGCTTTAAAATTGGATATGCTTAAGGCATTTGACAGAGTCAGATGGATCTATTTAGAAGAAGTAATGAAGAAATTGGGTTTTCATTCTACCTGGATCAAGTGGATTATGTGTTGTGTTCGGACAGTGAGCTATCAAATCATCATCAATGGAAGAAAAAGTGATATCATAACTCCTTCTAGGGGGTTAAGACAAGGTGATCCACTTTCACCACTTCTCTTTGTCTTATGTGCTGAAGGCCTCACAGCAACTCTCAAGAAATTTGAAAGAGAAAGGTGGTTCTCAGGTATAAAGATATCCAGATATTGTCCATCTGTAAGTCACTTATTATTCGCAGATGACTCCATTCTTTTCTGCAAAGCAACCCTAACTGACTGCAGTGCTATAAATGTGGCTTTGAATCTCTATGAGCATGCTTCTGGACAAGCAATTAATAGAGATAAATCTCAGAGTTTTTTCAGCCCAAACACTAGCCCTTTGCTTAAAAATTTCATTCAATATCTCTTGGGAATTACTAAAGACTTCAAGGACAGCTCCTATCTTGGTCTTCCTTCTCTTTTAGGAAGATCTAAACATCAAACTTTGAAGTTTCTCAAGAGAAAATTTCTGGATAAGCTTGAAGGTTGGAAGGGATCTCTCTTGAGCTCTGGGGGAAGAGAAGTTCTTATTAAATCAGTGCTTTCAGCATTGCCCACTTATACTATGTCTGTTTTCTTGCTCCCAAAGAAATTATGCTGTGAATTGACTTCAATTATAGCCAGCTTTTGGTGGGGAAGCAAGGATCAAAATGAGAAGAAAATTCACTGGAAATCTTGGAACAAGCTCTGTGATGACAAAGCTAATGGAGGCTTGGGTTTCAAAGACTTAAGTGATTTCAATATGGCATTGCTTGCTAAGCAAGCATGGAGGCTATTAAATGATGGATCATCTCTATTCAAGAGAGTGTTCAAAGGTAAATTCTTTCCAAACTGTTCTTTCTGGGAAGCCAATTCCCCTGCTGGTTGTTCTTGGGTTTGGAAAGGAATTCTTGAAGGCAGAAAAGTTATTCAAAAAGGATGTAGATGGCAAATTGGTGATGGAGCTAATATTGAAATATGGAGTGATCCATGGCTACCAAGAGCATCCAACTTCTTTGTGGAGTCAAGAAAAATTCCCCAATGCTCAATTAGTAAAGTTGCTGATTTGATTGATGTTGAAAATAGAAGCTGGAATTATGATCTCATCAGAGGCCTTTTCAATGAGGAAGAAGCAGCTATTATTCTCTCAATGCCATTTGGACTCTCTAAGAGCCCAGATAAATTAATCTGGCATTTCTCAAATAATGGTTGTTTCACTACCAGGTCTGCCTATAAGCTTATAAGGAATCAGCAATTCTGGAATGACACACCTTCATGCTCTAACAGCCAATATCATTGGGACAGGCTTTGGAATCTGACAATTCCTACAAAGGTCAAAATTTTTTGTTGGAAGGCTCTTTCACATTGCATACCTTGTGCTGCAGCTTTAAATCTTAGAGGTTGCAAATCTGATCCTATTTGCTCAATCTGTGGGGAAGAAGCTGAAACTGAAGCACATGTTCTCAAAGATTGCATCTTTGCACAGCAAGTTTGGAAGTTGTCCCCCCTCAGGTTCATTTACCAGCTCCCTCCTAATCTCTCTTTGATTGACTGGTGGGATCATATAAATTCTGCTGCTGAGAAAAATGCAAATAAAATGATCATTCTGGGAATTGCTGCTTTTACTTGCTGGGAAATTTGGTTATCCAGGAATGACTGGATTTTTAATTCCATCAAATGGGAGGCTCATCACATTTCTTCAAAAGCAATTTCTAAGTTTTATGAGTTTTATGATGCTAATAATGTTCAAGTGGCTTGCTCAAGCCCTATCCTTCCTATAATTGATCCACCAGATGGTGTGGCCATTTATACTGATGCTGCAGTTGATGTGAGGAGAAATATTGGTAGCATTGCAGTTATCTTCATGAATACAGAGAAAAGGGTTATTGGCAGAATTGTTAAATCCTATTTTGGAAAAACAAATCCTCTGATTTTGGAAGCTGAAGCTATTAGAGAAGCCCTGCTGTCTGCTATCTCCAAAAAATTCTTGAAGGTATATCTGTTTTCGGATAGCAAAACAGTCATCCAAGCTCTCTCCAAGAATCGCAGTGTTTCTGCATCTTCCATTGCAGCAATTGTCTCGGATTGTATCAACTTGGCTGAGTTTTTTGATTCTTGTAATTTTTCCTTTATTAGCAGAGAGTTAAACACTGTTGCTCACTGTAATGCTAAGTTAGCATTGGATTCCTCTGTTAATTCAGAGGACTGGTTGTAATTTTTCTGCCTTTTGGCCATTAATGCACTAAAAGTTTGAAGGAAAAAAAAATGGTAAATGGTGGTTCAGTCAACTGCACTTAGCGTGGCACCAACGGCCCAAGTACTTTTATTTTGTTTTTGTTGACGTACGAATCCTAAGGAGAAGAAAACTAAGAAAAGCTAAAAGAATACTTGGTCTGTTTCTTCTCTTTTTAGTTATCAAAACGATGAAGAATTATGTATTATTCGCATGGTAATGTGTCGTTAAATTTTTTTTCTACAATACCATGAAAAAATTATCAAATTCTCACATCGTTTCTCTAATCGAATCACCGAGTTAAAATGTCCCGTAAATAGTGCACGTTGAAGAGAGAGGTGGAATGGATGAAGTAATTGAAATAAAGTTATTACCTAGAAAATGGCTTTTATACTGCTACCCGCACGCACACACGTGTAAACAAAAAATTAACTACCTTAGGATCCCTTGATATTTCATAAAATTTGAATGGTACGAAGAAAACTTAAGTGACAATATGCAAAGATGAGACCCATAATCAAGAATATGAGTCATGAAAACACATTTCATTTTATGCCTGCATGTATTATAGCTTGGTACATCTAGTGTTGAATCTTATTTGTGATGTCATATTAGGTTTTCAATAAAATTTTAAGAGGGACAACTTGAAATCATGACACAGTAGAGGAGTCTCATTTCTTAAGAGACGGACAGTCCATCTTATTTAGTGACTTAAACATACAAGTAAGATAACAATAAAAGCACCTACTAACAAGTTCATCCAAAGGGACCTCTATAACACCATTGCATACGCCAACTTTGGAATTTGGATATAAATTATAAGGGTAAAAGAAACTGACCACCTCTGAGTTTAGGGTAAAAGACACCTCGCTACCCTGGATCTTGGATAAAGACAATTTGCACCCATTTAACGGAATATTCCGTAGACACTTAGCACCCTTCTGTCAAATTCTGTTAAAAAAGTGGGATATAAACAAATTTCGGACTATATTGCCCCTTTGCACCAAAAACACCACCACCAGCTTCACCATTCACCATCAAACATTGCCTTGTATTGTTTGCTCTTGATTATCATCA
Organism: Linanthus parryae; assembly: GCA_023055425.1. Classification (NCBI taxonomy): domain Eukaryota; kingdom Viridiplantae; phylum Streptophyta; class Magnoliopsida; order Ericales; family Polemoniaceae; genus Linanthus; species Linanthus parryae. The sequence goes on along the minus strand of JALGPY010000004.1, from coordinate 115,998,666 downwards.
AGAACACCAAGAACATCAATTGTAAAATTACATATCAAGAACATTACCACTAAAAAAAATTAACAACACCAAGAGTATCTTTCACTTTAAATTCAAAACATCAACAACACCAAAATAAATGGAGAACATCAACATCTAAGAGGATGAACAAAATTACTTGAGACCCAACAAACCACAACTGATTTCCCCCTCTGGTGTCATGTTCTTTGTGTTGATGTCCTTAGTGTTTTTGGCGTGCATAGTTCAAGAACACCAAAAACACCACACTAACAATTTCTGTACACCAACCACAGCAGCTACTTTACACGCAGATCCTTCATTTTGGTTCAGTAACTTACCAATTTTTCCTCATCATCATCTACAACATGATGAAAAAACCCATGTCATCCCCACCATTTGTTGTAGCTCCTTCTTTCCATCCTTTTTATCAAATAAACAAACTGGAGCTCCAATCTTTGTTTGTTCCTCCATCTCACTCTGCTTTCCCACTATATCTTTACCAATTCTCGATCTCACTTCCACACCTACCCGATTTTACAAAACAGAGCCTCAACATCGAAGAACAACCCTCAGCAATTTTTCCCCAACCCCACACCAACAACCACCAACGCCACCATCACCGCAACCACCACTACCTCCTCTCACTCTCCCTCCGTCTCTTCCTCTGTTCCCTCTCGGCACCAGCAGAAGAAGCAACAAACCCAAACCCAGTTACTGTACAACTCAGAAATCTATCATCTTTACCCAATCAATTCGAAGATTTCAGCCCTAAATCGATTTCTAGGTTTCATCGATTGGGACAAGATGATGGATTTCTGAGTTGAATCACTTTCGCCAGAGCCGCCTTCGTCGGAGAGAGAGAGAGAGAGAGAGAGAGAGAGAGAGAGAGAGAGAGAGAGAGAATAGGAGAGAAGAGGAGATCGAGGGTTAAGCTTCGATTGGGGAGGTGGAGGTGGAGATGGAGATGGAGGCGGAGAACATCGAATCCTACTGGCCAGGTCTCTTTGCCAAGTTCCTTGAGAAGAAGAACATCGACTAGTGAACATCGGATCTGGTGGAGCTGGTGCTGCCGATGCCGTTTCACCTCCGTCTGCTGGTGGAGCCGAAGATCAGGCCGCCGCTGCCGTTGAGGAATAAAAGGTAGAAGCAAAGAAAGAGATGAGATGAGACATAATATGGGTTTCTCCTTGTTTTGACTAGATTGCTTTCATCTGTTTGGGAGGGGAAGAGAGAGAGATGAGAGATGACATTGACAAATGGATTAGGGTTTGAAAAGATGAGAAACGATAAGGCAGGTCATTTTTAAAAATTGTGAGGGTAAAATAGTCTTTTTGCAGGCTCTGTTAGTATACCATCCGCTCCATCAAAAAATAAGGTGCATATTGTCTTTATCCAAAACTCAGGATAGCGGGGTGTCTTTTTCCCTAAACTCAGGGGTGGTCAGTGTCTTTTATCCAAATTATGAATATTATTTGGCCAATTCTTTTTATTAATTCGGCATTAGAGCCGTTAATAGTTGGAAGTTGAGTAGCAAAATCCTAGAAGTCTTCCTCTACTTCAGCCTATGGCTTTCATAGCTGTGGTAGAGCCCACCTGCCCACATTATAATTGGGTAGAAAGTAAACTATGAATTGTCAAATTGCATGTCATTTCCACTAAATAATTGTGATTAATTGTTTGTGTTGGAGACCAAGAGAGAAATGTGTTACGTGAGGCTTTTTCATCTAGGGATTGGGTCGTCAAATGTTATAATTATTCACTAGTGGGCTTGAAATTAACAAACACTAGTTGATTATAATCTTGTTTATGTCACTGATCAAGACATATATACATATGTTGTAAATTGTAAGTGTTATATTCAGCGTACTTCAACTGGTCTACAAAATTGTGAAACAATTCGATTAACGTTCTAACAAGTTGAAGTGGTATTGGTCGAATAAATAAACCCAAGCCTCAAAACTTGGCTGACCCTTGTAATTAGATAGAAATTTCGGTAGGTTACCCACATGAATTGTGAAGAATTTGCAAATGCACTTGTTAGGTCATCTCTATATTTGTTTTGACTTTTGGCAATTGTGCCTCAAAGTTTGGCTTCAAGTGGGGTTGGCTACAACACACTCTTTGTTCAAATCAAAATGTTCGAATCTATTAAGAAGAAGAAGAAGAAAAAAAATCGCGAGGCAAGTTTAATTAATTGTGAAGTTTTACCAACTTTTTTTACCAGTTACTTTGGGCTTCATACAGAGAAAAGATCATAAAATAAATATGTTCATGAACTTGGTTGATGTTTGAATGTTAACTAGCATATCCATGAGGGGATGTTTGGATGAGTTACATTAAGTGAATGATTTAGCTACAAAACTATTTTAATCTCAGGGATGACCTAGATTAATGCGGATTATTATATTTTTTATTAAGAAAATGTAATATTTATATATTTTGCCGGAATTCTAAAATGTTGAAAATGATTTCGGATATTAAAAATAATGTTATACGAAGAAGTCCGGAATTCTGAATAGGAGATTATGATTCTAGATTTGTTCTGGATCTTGAATTCCGGATTGTGATTAACGGATCAGAATTCCGTACCAGTAAAGCCAATCAGCGAGCTACATGTGACAAATTTAGCAAGAAATAGGCGGTGCATAATGATTCTGAACATGCAAAATCCGGAATCCTACACGTTACCGGAATTCCAGTTTTGCGGACACCAAAATCCTCCCTCCTCATCGGAATTCGGGATTTCTAGGAGAGGTATGACTACTTTGCCAAATTATTGACAACACGCTACCTCTCTTTAAGCTTATCCAAAGGGGTTCAAGCTTACTACCAATTCAATTTGGTGTGACTAAAAAGATTAATTTGAGTAAAATGGTCTGTTGTCTCGCTGATTAAATCATTCATGAAACTGGTTGTTGGTTGAATAGAATGCGCCGAAACGGAAGTAGCAATGGGCCCGATTTGGGTATTATTTATATCTTCCCAAAAACATCCAAAAAAAACTTGGTGGATTTGAGAAATTTGTTGCAGAAAGGAAACTAGTTTGGCTATGTTTGGAACTCGGAATCGTGTAAATTTCTTTCCGTTTGCTTCTGTTTGGCATGCAACGTGGAAGAAAACTGAGGAAAAAACTGTTGATAATGTTTTAATTGTTGTGAAACGATAATTTCAGAGAGACGAGAATAAAGTGAGAAGTATGAGAGACAAAGATGTAGGGAGAATAGTGATGAGATGAATATTATTCTCCAACCCTAAGCCTCCTTATATAGGCATTATGTGGGCTTGTGAACCAGAATATAATAATACAAAATACACCCAACTATGTGGTGGATATTCACATCAGTCCAATAACATATTTCATAACACTCCCCCTTGAATATTCACAACTACGATGCCTCATTAAAACCTTGTCATGAAAAACTCGGTGGGAAAAAATCAATGACTAAGGAAAAAGACATCGGTGAATTCTAATTTGCTAAGGATTGGAAATGACATTCTTCTGGAACGCATATAAATAATGTTTGCAGCCTCGTTAAAACCTTGCTAGGAAAACCCATGTGGGACAAAAACCGTAGCGAAGGAAAAAGAGTGCCGCGCTTTAGCATTTCATTGGATCTCCCCCTCATTGGAACATCCTTGTACCTAACAAATAAATTCATTGCAAAACAAGAATACAATCATATACGAATAATAATCATATTTAATAAAAATGCATACGCATCTAAAACTACTCGCGAGTGTACACTTCTGATTTGCTTCAGGCAAATAATATATTTCTCATTGGTACCAACATCCATGGATTTCACAAATCTGTGATTCGTACGATCGTATTTGTAACTAGTTACTTTTAAACCCATCTTTTGTTGTTCCTTAGTCCCCGAGACTAATACAACATTACATCATTCTCACCACGAGATGATTATACTAATGAGAATTTATCATGACCCATATATCATGTTTCTCATTTTACAAGTCCCACGCTTAAAAGCGGACTTAAACACCAAAGTAAGTTCCATGCTTAACAGCGGACATAAAATATCTACATGTATCCCACGCGTACCAGCGGATATGTAGTATTCGCATATATTGTAATTATGCTTCGGGTTGTAAGTACTTTGAGTACTATACGTTTTACTCTACATATTTATGTCACCCGAGCAATAGTTTATGCGTGTGTTGACTTTGTTTTGGCCATTGATTGTCTAGTCAACACTTTTTCCTTTAACCCATATAATTTTTAAAGCGCTTAATATAATAATCATTAATTGTAGGATCATATGTAGTATTGAGGTACCTTTAGCTACTTCCAGAGCTTTATGCCTCTTCCAGGGCTATGAGCCTCTTCCAGGGCTATTCAACTACCAACGTTGGCTTTGATCCATATTCAAGACTTTCCTCATAATCTTGTGTTCCCATCTTGTACAGCAATATATTCATATCCCAACTTATTTTGGATGCTTTGATTTCGTCTTCCTCTTCCGGATGATCAACATATGTACACAAGCAACCTTTTTATGCTTAAAGTGTATACCTAAACCGACACCCATTTGTCGAGAAACTATCCATTTATTGGGATTTTGCATTAGTACATACCCGTAGAGACAATGATATTTGGCTCACGTAATGCAATAGGACCCATTCCCCCCCTCATGGCGTGAGCTATATGATCATAACCATAATGATACTTTGTAGATGCTTCAGGCATCAATTTGTCTCATATGTACTTGTGTAGAAAAATAAACACCAATATATAAAAAGAATCTCTTTTAGAGATTTTTACCTCCACATCCTTGACCGCCTCTATAGTCAGGTGGATTTAGACCTTATATAACCAAAGTGATTCGCTTCGGGGAATGCACTACCATTCACTTCTGGAAATGGATGAAAGTAGTCGGTCATTAGCTAAATAGTCACTTTGTTTCACAACTTCTAGTGTGAAGTAACTTTTGCACCCGCTAGCAATATCAATTGCTTTTTATTATAATTCTTTTGCCCGTTATGCAAATCTCTTCAGGAGATCGATATTTTCACCCTTAAAAATAATAACAATGATAAGAGAAAATAAAAAAAATATAAAAAAAATGTAGATTAAATAAAAGTAAACAGGCGAAACTTCTGGTTTGATAATTCTAGATTCTCTCTTCAGGGAGATATTTCGATATTATTTTATAACTCATTGTTATAAACGTCTTCATAATTTTCATAACTTCTGGTATGAAAATGTGACTTATAAGCATATAAATTGCTGACGTCCAATTAAAACTCATGGAATAAGAACATCTTCTGGATGTTTGTACAAAAGAAGTACCAAAATAAACATAAAAGTTAATAATAATAATGTAGGCATAAGCGTAAACTGTAAAAGAAAAGTAGTGCCACCTCTTCAGGAGGGTTGATCATTATACAATACTTTTAGATATCTCTTCAGGAGATTTCTAAACAATATATTTTAGAACTTCAGGTTCTAATATTCATAACTGCGGGTTATGATATCATGTAATATGTAACTTCGAGTACATATAACATGGCCAGATTTAACATCGATGGCGGTGTGGTAAAGAAATAACTACTCCAAAAAATGACAATAAAAATACATAACCTCTTCAGGAGGTTATTAAATAAATGTATGACACCTTTTCAGGAGATGTAATAATCATTTATTATGACTTCATGCCATAAAAAAAATATCGCAACTTCAGGTGCGTGAAATTCATAACTTTTGGTATGAACATATGCTTTTGTAAGCATAAAGCTTAACCCAAAGCAACGATTATTCACTAAGACCTCTTCTGGAGGTTATAGATATGACATCTCTTCAGAAGATAAAACAATAATATGCTATGATTCCAGGTCATAAAAAAAATTGTCGTAACTTTAGGTTACCATCATGAGTGAACTCCTCTTCAGGAGGTTCACTTTTCGTCATGATGTAAATAACATATACTAAATAAATAATTAACCATGTGCAGAACGACCATAATTTGAGTAGTTACCACAATAAAACATAATTGAATAAGTAAACTGTGGGTTGACACTTTGTTCTTTGCAAACAAAAAAATTATGTTTCTGAGCAAGTATAGCACAAATAATTAATGAAATTTCCTACTCAAAGCATGTGGATAGTTTCATGACCCATAAGTACTAGCGAATGGTTTAATAACCTTGCTTTCTTCCCTTTGAATTGGTCGAGCAAACACTAAAAGGGTTTTATTTTATTCGACAATTTATTAGGGAGAAAAAAAAACTGTAGAAACGTAATATAATTCTACTTCTTTACAAATCTATGTGAACATGTGAACCCTAACAACCTTCTTTAAAAAAAAAGAACCATAACAACCGCCATAATTGGAACAGATGCAACAACTAAGATTTGTTGTCTTTGTCATTTAGAGGGTTAGTTTTTGGGTGGGGTAAATTTAATAAAAGAAAAAAAAAATCCATAACCCATGTAAAAAGAACACGGATTGAGAAAAGACTTTCTGCTAGTATCAAAAGTAGTACACCTACTACCTATTTATGATTTCACTAGTGAAAGTGAAAATCAATAAATAGTCAAATGTACTGGAACTCGTTTATACAAAAAAAATCTCAAGGATCGTGGAAGAAACTTCTCTGCCATAACACAGAAAAATCTCTTCCTCCTTTTTCATGTACAAATACGAATGAGAAAGTAAACTATCTTTTACCTTTTGTTTTGGATCTTTGAATCTCTCACCGAAGCAATCGTGCTGATAACGTGTTGTGAAACGATAATTTCAGAGAGACGAGAATAAAGGGAGAAGTATGAGAGACAAAGATGTAGGGAGAATAGTGATGAGATGAATATTATTCTCCAACCCTAAGCCTTCTTATATAGGCATTAGGTGGGCTTGTGGACCAGAATATAATAATACAAAATACACCCAACTATGTGGTGGATATTCACATCAGTCCAATAACATATTTCATAACATTAATGTGTTACAAATTACAATGATACCCAAATAGTCAGCGTAATCACAGTTATTACCCTATATTGCTAATATAATAAATTCAAGATCTCTGTGTACCTTCCTATCAGGCTATCAATCGCCTTCACCGCCACACTACAAGGATGGGTGCGTTATGGTAGAGAGACTCACGACTCAACTTTCTCCCAACTTTGGCCCGATCTAGGAGGAAAATGATTTTTTGCTGGTTAACATTATAAATTTTTCGACAAATTTCTTTTAAATATTTTTTCTTTTCTATGGTTCCCAAACAGCAAATAGTTTTTATCGAATAAGATTATTTTCCTTTCGATTTTTAGGCATTATATTTGGAACTCGAAAAACGAGATGGAAAATAAACTGAAAAGAAAAATGAAACATTTTCCATTAACATTCATTTAATTTTCATTTGTTTTGTGCTCATTTGGCAAGAAAGTTGGCCGGGAAAGTTGTTCCCGGGTAAATGAAAGAAAAGAAAAGAAATGAAAAAGAATTTCACTTTCTCGTTTCTGTTCACTTTGCAAGAAAAGAAAGTTCTTCAAATTAGGAGGTTGTTGAAAAAATCTAGAATTCCTGTAAAATTCTGTCAAATTTGTGGAATGTGTTTTACAAAAATTTGATTACTATCAGGAAAGTTAAAATATGTGAGACCGCAACTTTCCTACAAACTGAACATCCAAACTATCAAAAGAAAGCTGTCTTATATCAAAATCATTTCCTTTCCTGGCAATTGAACGGAATTCAGCCAGCTCTCCTTCAGCTATCAGGTTGTTCTTCCTCGGCCCCATGGAACAGAGTAGGCAGGCGAAGATGACACTAATGCTGCTTTGTCAGAAGATAACTTCTCTTTACTTGAATCTACCTCGTCGGAGAAGTTCTCCGACAATGAAACAAAATTGGGAGAGAGAATTGAGGAAAAGATCACAAAAATGGATTAATCATTCACTAAATCATTTCATTACAGAACTCTATTTTTATAGTCTAAGCTGGGATTCGTAGACCAAACTATCTACCGGTTATGCTACGCATGCTGCCACCTCCTCCGTTGATGACTACGAGTTGACGACATGGAATAATGAAAGTGGGCTTCGCTGGCTACTTCGCAGACTCACTTAGCTAGCTGGCTCGCTTATTAGTGGAACGACTAATGTTTTCAAATACCAACGGTAAAGAAATCTAACGGTACCTATTTTTTTCCCAACTTCATCCTACGGCTGCTGCTACTCCTATTTCTAATGTTCATTTGATACAGTGAACAATTTCATGATAAGTTGCCCCAAAAATTATAGTAACTAAAAAGATCAATGGGGCTGTTTGATTGAATTAGATTCGGTGAGTGATTTAGCTCATAAGCTGCTTTTTTTTTTGAGGAGATCATAAGCTGCTTCAATTTTAGGTGTTTGAATATGACATGTTATTTGTAATTCTTTTGTCAAATTTGTAGTTTTTTTATTCTTTTTATAATTAAGAATTCTCCAAAACAATTTAAATCCCCTCCCAAAACAAGCCCGAAATTCCACAAAATAATTAGGAGATCCGCCTAAATAATCCGGAATTCCTCCAAAATCATCTGAAACTCCCCGAAAGATACAAATTTTATCATAACTTTGGACAAATGATTAACCAAAGCTCTCCTCTCGAATCTAGCAAACAGATCCAATAAATGGCAAGTTGTGCTTTCAGAAGCCCAGCTCTGTTGCCGCGAGCCCATGCCGCTTTTGGGGGTCGATGGCCCATGATGGTCACTCACAATGTGCTATCCCCAGGCCTAAACAATTGGGTGTTTACCAGCCCATATTTTCCCGATGGGACGCTATCCAAGCTGCCCATGAAACCGATAAGCCCAAACTGTTGGGTTATGTCCCCTTAGGCCCAATCACTATATGGAAATAGGCTACTTTTTTTAGAGAGAGAGAGAGTAATAGGCTACTGGGTCCTTGCGATTTGCGAATGTATAGAGATTAGAATTTCATCTCTATGGTATATAGTGCATACAGTAGTATTTTTTCTTTTTTTAAGACACATACCGTAGTAGGGGTGAGCAAAACTCGCTCAAACCGGCCGTCCCAAACTGGTCCGCATCAAACCGGTCTGAATTCAATACCCGTTCATGCTACTTGATTGAGTACGGGTGTAGAATTGCAAACCCGAACTAATTTTGGTTGATCATGGGTTTGAAGTTGAAAAAACAGATTAGAGCCGGTCCGGTCCGATTAAAATTTTGTATGTAAAATTTACATATTTTTTAGTTATATAATACCGTCCAAGTTAAATTTTATAAGACCGAACAATAGTTTTAGTTGATTTTCTTCAATTTATGCATTTCCATTGACTAGAATGTCAGATTCGCCTTTGCTATGTATTAGTAAAATTTAAATATGTTTCTTTTTTTCCGATTTGCACTAAATATGTATTGTTAATAGTGACAAAAAGTGAGTAGGCTGAAAGAGAAGAAACAAATGTAGTATTTGGTATCATAAATATAATTTTCTATAATTGCAGAATCTTCAAAATCATGAATTTTGTAGTAAAAGAAATTCTAGTGAAATAGTTTTAAGATGTTTTTAACATCAGTACATCAAAGTTCATTTACGAGCTGTTGTATTCTAAAAGTTGATTTTAAAACTCTTTAAGTTTTGTCAAATAGATCACGTTAGTAATCTACAATTATTGCTCATTCCAAACATATTATGAATTTCAATTCAGTTAGATTTTTCACCTAAATTATTTACAAACGGTCATTACGTTTTCTGTGATACCAAGGCCTATTCAAACAGTTCTTTTACAAGTTAGGCGGCCGATATGAGCTGAAACATAAGACAACTTTTGAATCCCCAAAACCAATTGTTATCGGGGTTGAATTTCAATACCTGAAATCAATCATTTAACCTCGTTCACTTTGTATTCGTATATGTTGGGCTCAAGGTAGACAATTTGAGCAGGTCTCTCGGTTTACAAACACCCATCTCGCAAAGGTTGTATGTGTCAGGGTTGAGCTTGTTGCATTGGCCAAGATCGGAGATATTCAAGGGGCAATTGTAACTTCTTCAAAATTGAACTAGCATAATTATGAAATTTTGACCAAAATGCGCGCGCGTGTGTATATCAAATGCATAAATGTTCCGATGTTGAGTTTTCATTTTCCCACTAGTACAATTTATCAAGTATATATAAGTTCATATCTGCTTTGACTGTATCAATTTTTTTTAGCTTTGTCGCTGCCAGTGTTGGTAAAAAACAATATGTCACACAACATTGGTTTCTGAACGCTTGAAGCATGGCCGTTCGAAGTAGTATGTCGGACAGCATTTGCTGTATGATTAAGACCAGATAAACTCAAATCCTAAAATTGAGCTCGATCTCAAACTCACATTCACCACATCAAACACCGAGTTGCTCGTGAATGACACTGTAACTTTGGAATAAGATAAAATTAGCAGTGACTGTCAAAGAAGGATTATCCCTGGGCTTTGAATATTTCCAATCATTTACGCATAGTCTATGGTGATTTGCTTGGACAAAGTCAACTGGTCTATTAAACCAAAAAAAATGAAATTAAGATCTGGAATCATGAGAAGATTACAGCTATCTTGACGCGGTTATCGCGGCAAAAACATGACAGAAACTGCTACTAATAGGAGAATGCCAGAATCATAAATAAGATTAGAAACCCCTAAACAAATGACCAAATGAATGAAACTAAAACAGAAGTTGTCTTTGAAACATTTGTTTTTTGAATATGGTTTGAAACTAAAATAAAATTGAAACATTACCAGGTGTAGTAGTTTATTATACTACATGAGATTCTGATCTGGAATTCTTATTAATGCCATGGGAGTGGGCACATGCCTGTTGCTTCTTCTGCTCTCACTTTCAATTCTCTCTATCTGCTCCAGAGAAAGAAGAAAGCAACCCCTCATTCCAAACTACTAGACGCTCTCTAAATAATTTGAATTTATGAACGGTAACAAATGTTGTATGTTAGATGCTCAAGGAAGCACATAGAGCTGCTGACGTGATGTTCTCTAGAGAATTTGATTTCTAATCTGTAACAAATGTTACATGTCAGATGCTCACTGAAGTGCCACGTCAGGAGCAACTACTATAATTTCACCTCTCCCAAAGACAAAAGGAAATCAATCAAGAATCTACAATGTGCCTCTTGAAGTCAACAATATTTCTAGAAATGGGTTGTTATAATTCTGATAAAATAATTTTTATTTACTAAAAGTAATTGGAAAAAATTAATTAATTAATAAAAAAAGATGTGCAGTACCAATTGAATTCAATACAAGTAGTTTTCAGTTAACCAAATGCAGCTCCTGCGTCCTGCCCCCCATTTGACGTGCCGTGCCATCCCAACTGCTTTCTTTAGAAAAAATAGACAATTAATTCCACTCTACGTCCCTATACTTAGGGACTTATTCAATTTTGTCCTCTTTCTCTTCATTCCCTATTGTCCCTCCCTCCCCCATACTTCAAAATCAACACTCAATCAAATTCAATCCTGATCTCAATTTCACCCCAAAAAGTGTAGTAAGAAAAATGTGTCGTAGTCTTAACTCATACGACTATACGATTTGATGCATCAGGCTGCTCAGAATTGAAATACTGTTATACACGTAAATCGCAGTTTAGAGTTTAGAGAAAGATGAGCAAGAAGGTATATTATTCGTCGACATGATGATACAAATATTAACACTAACAAAAACACACCACCAAGAATCCAAGTGGGTAATCATTTCTTTCTTCTTTTCTCCCAAATCAAACTTAAGTATATATAAGAGCAGATCATCAACAAGATGATCCCACTACTATTGCTAATCAATAATAATAATAATAATAATAATAATAAAAACAAAAAAAAGACAAAAATAAATATTTAACTTTGTACTGAAATTAACCTTATGGATGGAAATCAATGGTGCAAGGGGTTGGGGCCGGAGGGAACGAGGCGCTTCTCTTCCCCGTATAGCGGGTCGATCTCGTGATCCTGCTGATTCCGGTGATGCTTCAAGCGTTTCAGAAACGGCGTGAAGTCGAATTTCGTAGTACTTTCTCTCAGTGATCTTCTGTTGTTGTTGGTGCTGTGATGATGTTGAAGAAACAGAGGACTAGTAGTGGTAGTAGTAGTGGTGGTGGTAATGGACCACCATGAAAGGAGGCAGAAAAAGAGTAGTGAGAAGGAGATTACCAAGGGGAGAGAATGTGGGAACTTGAGAGTCATAGTATGGAGATAATTAGAGAGAGCATGGAGTTTGTAGAGAGATATCAAATCAGAGGTGCTCTATTTTTTTCTCCTTCTTCTTCTGTTTTGGAGGAGATGTTCTGTTCAGATGGACAAAGTTGTTGTTGAGAAGAGGGGAGAGAATAACATATATGCTGGAGTTGAAGTGATTGCTTATTCCATGTATTAATGGCTTCTCTCTCTTTCTCTTGATTAATGTTATTATGAGAGAGAGGGAGGGAGAGAGATGCGGAGAGGGAAGAGCAGGATGGTCGGCTATTGCACCGATGCTGAGAGAACTAACTTTGCGTTTAAGGAACATAATAAGGCCATTTACCCACATTAATATTGTCAAAGGTCAAACCATTGAATTCCCATCCCCTCTTTCCATCACCCTCCTTGATACAGGGATGTTAATGTGGTAGATGCCATTAGGATTACATTTCAATTTGAACAAATGACACCAACAGCTTGTTTGGTAATGTTTTTGCTTTTAAAATGCAATTTTTTTATGCCAAAAGCAATTATTGATGTGTTTAGTAAATCTTAATTTATCTTCTTTCTGTACAACAACTACTTTCTTATTATGACCGGTAAATAATTAAATCCTAACCATGCACTTTTCATTTTGAATATGTACATGTAACACTTAACATGTATGAAATTATGCACGGTCCATACATTTGTTAGTGTTACAAGTGTTTTGTGTCATTTGTCCATTCAATTTTATCCCCCTTTTTAAAACTGTTGACATATAATCCGGATACAGAATATGTTCGCTAACTGTGCGCATTATGATAGTAATTGACAAATAACTTATACGAATATACTGACACTGCGCTCTAAAGTACTGGTACTAGTTATCATACATCTTGTGGGCAATGTATGTGTAGTGAAATGTATATGTGGAATGACAGTAAAATCAATATTGCATGATTATCATAAATCTTCATAATTGTCAATTACTACTTATTAGTAGTGTTCCATTATGAATGACTAATAAGTGATCAGTTACTACTCAAGTATCCTAAATTTCATAATTGTCAATTACTACTCATTAGAGATCAAGAAAAATCTCCTTAGAGGTCTCTAGTAATTTCCAATTAGTTCACCTTTTTGGCTAGAACTCAATGATTAACATTTATCTTAAATTGAAAGGTTAAAAAAAAAGGTTAATTAGCTTCTTCTATTGACAATGGGGAGGATCCACCAAGGGTGCCACCATAGGCTCTTCCTCTGATAACAACAAAGTCTTTAGGGGGAGGAGGGGGCACTAAACTCTGATTTTGAGGGGAGCTTCCTTATCTTTCGGAAGTGGTAATCAGGACTTTTTTTTCTTCACTTTGATTGATTTTTGGAAGTTTCTTTCTTTATCGAGTTCAACCAGCTAGCTAGAGCTTCTCCTTCCTTGGTAATGCCCCCCAAAAAAGGTTGTCTACTTTCACACTAATCAATGTTCTTAATATGGTATTAATGAATTCATAATCATAATAGAATATTAGTCTCACATCCGTCATCTCTTCCTATGTGTAAAGTCAAGCCTAGGTGGCAAGTACTTCTTTCTTCTTTTTTATTCTTTAAAATTTTGGCTAAGTACTTTCCCTTTCGATATGAAGTTTATGCGGCACAGTTGATGTGTGTTACTACTATCTCTTACTCTATTTTGCTTGCGTGTTGCCGTTATGACTTGGTCATAACCGAAACGAAAAATACGATTTCAGTAGAGGGACAAAATAATCTTTTACGTGTTTTAACCATTCGACAGAGGATGATGTGCCACATTATGATCGGATGCTTCAATGGGTTGTAAGGCCGAGGGAGTCACAACTTCGGTTATCTTCAAGTGTTGTTCTTCAATTTGTACAAATCCTAGAATCGGGCAATTGTTCGTTAGCTAATGAAATCCCAATTACTTTCTTCTGTCTATCTCTTTCTCTCTCGTCTTCCTTTATGGCACTATTTCTCTCTATCATTAGTCTCTCTCATTAGCCTTAACCTGTAAAGGCCATTGTTAGGGTTTGAAGCTAGTTAAATCCTAACATTTAGTATCAGAGCATGGTTCTGATCCACACGAATGGGTCAGACGAATGCGATGGCGGAAGCAAATCGGGTTTCACAGCTCGAGGAAGAGATATATCGCATTTCTCCAGGTCCAAGAATAAACAGTTGCTTCATTGCAGACTATGGATGAAAAATTGAAGGTCACGTGTCTGCAATTAGACAATCTGGGAGAGCAGAAGGCGAAGATTGGCAGCGTATAAGCTCAGTTGAAGGGATGTATCTCATACATACCCATTAAAAACCTTTTGCCGGGCAATAAAAGTCTAAATTGCTTTTCGTTAATGTTGTTGTAACCGGGTGACAACACTAACGTTAGCAGTGAATGACATTAGCAATACATGTGCACTCTTAAGTAGAAGGTTAGCCCTAATAATCACATTCAAATCTAAGCTGGAGAAAAAAGAGAGATTGAAAAAGTCAAAGGGTTGTTGGCCATCCTTGGAGGATTTAAAAGTGGCAATACACCAATACTTCATGATTGGTAAACACTACTGCTATCAAAAGTCAACCAAGCAACACTCTGGTAGTAGTTCCAGCACTGTATATGCTCATGTAGTACTACATGAACTTTCCCATTGACATTGGAGATTCAAATCTTTTCAAACAGAAAGAAAAATGTTAGTAGTGCCTGTCATGTCCTGCTCTTAAAACTTACTACCTCCTTTTCTTCTATTTCGTTTTGGTTTGACTTTACCAGTAATTATGACACTTTAACAAGGTGGTTTGGATAGTAAAACAATATAATATTTTGACAATTTCTTTTTATAATGTTGTATGTAATATTTCCCTACAAGAACATACAAAAATTATCAAAGTTTGGCTTTAGTGAGCATAAGTCGTTCACAATTAGGAATTTCAAATTTCCGGGCTGTAAAAGTGTCCCACGTCAAGGAAAAAAGAGTGTAGAATAGTTTATCTACTCAAAGTTTGGCTTTAGTGAGCATGCCCTTAGCGCGGAGCACTTTCGTTAAGGAGGGACGACCAACCTGTGGTCCAAACCACCACACATGTGCGTGCCACCGTTTGTACGGCTCGGATCGGGCCGTGGCGTGACGCTGCTTTACTGAGGTCGTTACTGTCCTTCTATTTTTTTTTTTGAGAAAATCGTTACTGTCCTTCAAATTGTAAAAGAAATGTTTAATTGACAAATTTGTTTCTTAGTCAAAAGAAATATCAGCTTTATAAGCATTTAAAGTTTCAATATATATTTAAATAGAAACCCAAATTAACATTTAGCTTATCACAAAAATATGAATTACAATTTACTTTAACTTAGCTTATACCCTATCTTAATTCATAAGAAATTGCGCCTTTTTAAATTACAAAACCCAAATTATTATAAATTTGAAATTTTAGATAATAATTTTTAACCAAAATAGTTAAAAAAAAGTTATTAATTAATACAGATTGTATAAACAACGGCTACCTCTCCTAAGCTATGCAGAGAGTGCATCCAGTTACACCAATCTTGTATTAGCAGTTTCAGATGTGACAATTCATACCCTAAGGATTTCAGATTGTGCAGATAACCCCCCCCCCCAACCCTTCTGCAACCACACAAATAAGCCTAAACATGTCATTTTCCTCACATCTTCAACCCAAATTAAATTATAGCAAACAGTATCATGTTTTAACTATAAAAAACGAATTGGAGGATGATTTAGAATTTATTCACACCAAAAATTGCGAAAAATGGTTGAGAAACAGAGCAGTTTGAGTTTCAGTAGTGGTCGGCGGTGGTGCTTGACGTCGGCGTTATAATGTAGTCATTGGCTTCTAAAAGCATCTCCAACCCATGGCTTTTTTCCCCTACCCTCACCTCCCCCTCCCCTTCCCCCCACGGTCCCACCATTTTCCCTCTCCTCCTCCCCTTCCGCCAAACTACTAATCGTCTCTATCCCATTTCTTTCCCCTCACCTAAAAATTAATTTATAATATATATTTAATGATTTAAAAATGAATTATTTGTACCAAAAAAATTAAATGCAAAATTGTTTAACAATATACACACACACACATACACACACAAAAAAATGTTAATAATAATAACAATGATACTAATACTAATAATAATAACGATTACAAGTACGAAAAAGTCGTTATTACAAGAAATAAAATTAAACACTAATACAAAAATGCAACGCGTTGAACATGTTTGGAATGCACAAGGAAAAAAATTAGGAGTGACGTCATTTGCTTTATATCTAAATGCTATATTTTGTATCGTTATCATTGAATAAATTTGACGTATTTAACCGTGTTTTTAATTATTGGAATTATAATTGTTAACAGTATAAAAAAAAGTTTTATTAAATTTCAAAAAAAATAAGATAACGACCACTTCTCGTAAATATACTTTCCAACAATCATGAATACATTATTAATTTTATAAAATAATACAAAATAAAATTTATTAATCATAATAATAAAATAGATAATATAATCACAAAATATTAGTATGTCTAATTAAAATTATCAAATATTCAATTAATTAATCATTTCATGTAGGGGGAGGGGGAGGGGATGTCCCTGGGGAAATCCCCCCTAACCATCCCTCACCCAAGGCAAAACTTATCCCCATACCACCCCCTCCCCCTATGGGGTTGGACATGAACAGTATTTGTATACGATTTTCCCCTTCCCCCTCCCCCTTCCCCCCATGGGGTTGGAGATGCCCTAATGGGACTGCTTAGGTCTCCTTGAACCTTCAGAAAGAGTGAGAGAGGAACTTTCAAAGGTGGGTATTATCACTTTCGCCGGCACAAAACTTCGTCGCCAAAAATGGAGGACCGACCACTATAGGAAATTAGGGCTATAACGCCGGTTTTTTTTACCCGTGGCTTCAAAAGCCCTTTCTATAGGATTTCTATGCCAGCCGTAAAACACATCTACCGGCAAAATAGGTTCTATAGCAGCAGGTAGCGGACCCGAAGCCGTAAATTTTTCCTATTGCAGCGCTTGGTCAGTCAGCCGCTGGTATAGGTAGCGGCGGCTGTAACCGCTGGCATAGAACACTTATTTAGAAAAATTATCTTTTAATACTAAAAACGAGTATTTGCTGATATTCGACCCTGCTGCCCGAAGTGTTCAGAACTTTTCACCATGCCAACATTCATTTTAATTTTAAGATGGAATGTAAAATTACTTATCCAACACCCCCACCGAATTCGCAAGGCCGGCCGGGCCCCACGTTCGGAAGAGATGTCTCCGCCCGAGGTGATGAGCCTCATTGGGAACGGATAAGGATCGTCAGTTCACAGCTAGTACAACCATCGATAATAATTCAAAACATAGCTTATTACAATTTCAATACAACAATGACATTTGAAAAGTGAAGAATACAATTTTTAGTGATATGAAACAAATTACTATGTGATCGACGATCTAAGCATCAAGCTTCTCTATCCTGCTGTGTCGTGAACGTTTCCCCCACCTCGATAGCCAACCTGCGGTTTTAAAATAGCAAAAGCCGACGCAGTTTTTACAGAAAATGATCAGCAAACGGCTGAGTAAGCTAACACCCATAGCATGTAAACAGATTATGAGACATATGACAGGAATAGCCAATTCGCTAGTAAATAAATATCAAATATTCGCGGGAAAAGCGTTCACGGCTGATTTGGTGTGTCAAACTCAGTAACGATCTCGAATTTCGTATTTCAACCCGA
The DNA here is from genome assembly GCA_023055425.1 of Linanthus parryae. Lineage (NCBI taxonomy): Eukaryota > Viridiplantae > Streptophyta > Magnoliopsida > Ericales > Polemoniaceae > Linanthus > Linanthus parryae. The sequence continues at coordinate 115,980,742 of JALGPY010000004.1, read as the reverse complement.
AGATGTGGTCCATCTCGGGAAATCACTTTTAATAGCATTACACAATATCATTTTAAATCTCAAGATATCTCATATCAATGAATCGAGTCCAGAAATCCATTTTAGTAACTAGTTGATACGGGGCGTGACCATATCCAATCCACAACCTCTTTCTCATATGTGCAAAAGCACTACCACAACCAGAACTCAATAACAAGAGGTTCGCATCACAACGGCTCATAACCATATCATAATCAAAAGGAGGTCAGAGACTCATAATCTAATAATCTCATAACAGTAACCTACACGATATGTCAGAAATGTATCGTATCAGGGATACGGCACAAACCCACGCACAACAGCTTTCCACTTTACATAATTACGTATTTTCTTTCAAGATGTAGAATCGTGTAAGGAGCTCCGAACTAAAGCCGGTATGGCACAAAATAATAATAATCGATGTACGATTGAGAGAGATATTCTGATTTGACCAAAAAGTAAGCGGTGTGCTACTTTTGGTAACCGAGGCAACGATTTCAAATTTCTTACTTCCAACCCAATGACGTGGTCCGTATTGGGATATTACTTTTACAAGTATTTCAAAATAGAATTTAGATGTTCTCTTTCGGATTGTTATTTAAGATTTGGATGCCAATTTCAAATGAGACTTCAAAGAGGAGTATTTCAAAACAAATAAACAACTCAAATAAATCAAGTACGATAGCAATTTCACAAATAACTCACGCGATACACGAAATGAAAGATATGCACACGAGGCTAGGCATATTAACTTACCAAAAATCCGAGCACGTCCTATAATTCGTTCTCGTCTACGGAATCGTCACCTACAAATCGGAGCTTCTAACTTAATACAATCTCAACAAATATACAACCTATATATATTTCTAGCTCCTTTTATTTTTCTCAAGACAATATTAATTTTAACTTATTTATAGACCCAAAATTATATTTTCTTTAATAATATTTTCCCCCAAAAATATAGTTATTAATTTATAAATAATAATCTAATCAAATTAAAGAAAAACTAATTTTATAAATAAATCTGAAATTTAAAACTGCAAAAAGTTTCTGAAATGTCAACTGCCGCCCCCTATGTTTTTGAAACGACATTATAACCCCCCTGAAAAGTTTCTGAAAATGACACTTTAACCCCCTCAGCATGAACATTGAAACTAACCGATTAAAACGTGGATTCGAGGCCTTAAAACTTGATTTCGATTACTAAAAACAACTCAGGGGAAGATTTCAAGCATACCCATGACATATTTTGCGAGAAACGGTCAAGAATCCGTACGGGTCAAGATCGTCGTCGGGTCGCCGGAGGTGGAGCTTTCGCCGGGGCTTCTCCGGTGGTTCTTGGCCTCGGTTGAGGCCTCCATCATCTTATTCGGACCTCCAGGGGTATAGGGGGATAGGTGGAAGGGTCTGGATCGTCTCGGTTGAACTCCGGCGAGAAGCTCGCAGGAATCCATGGAGGTAGCGGTGGCGTTGGTGGCTGTGGCTTCCTCTGTTGCTGTTGCCACTACTGTTTCGTCCTCCGGTGGCTTCTTCGAGCAAGATAGTATGGTGGAGAGGGGAAGAGAGCATGGAAAGAGAGAGAGAGACGGGTGGCAGTGGTGTTGGCGACCATTGTTGCCGGCGGGTTCTCCAGTGGTGGCAGCGGCTATTGCCGCTGCTGTTGCTGTTGCGTTCTTGTCGGCAAAACAGAGGGAAGGGAGAGGGGTCGGAGAGCAGAGAGATAGGCAGAGGGTGGTGGTGATGGCGTTGTTGGCGATGGTGGTGGTCGTCGGAGGTGGCAGCGGCCATTGCCGCTGCTGCTGCTTCTTCGTCGGCAGAACAGAGAGAGAGATAGAGGGAGAGAGGTGAGCAGAGGGTGGAGAGGAGGTGGTGAGGGAGTTGGTTCCGAGAGAAGAGAAGAAGAAATAGGTGATGGGGGAGGAGAGAAAGAGAGAGAGAGAGAGAGAGAGAGAGAGAGAGAGATAATAAAAAAAATGTGTTGGGGAAAGGGGAATTGTTGGGGAACGGGGGAGAAGTCAGGTGGGGTTAAAAAAAAGAAACATTTTTTTTCTTTTCTTTTACTATTATTATAATTAGTATTGTTATTATTATTATAACAAAGTATTATAATATAAAATATTAAAGTATGTAGTGTGTATACGGTATAAATACGTATAGGTAGAGAGTATAAATACAGTATACACTACGTATAGTATAAATACAAAAATACAAGTATTAAATACTACAAGTTAAGTAAAAGACAAGTAATACTCCCAACAACAACTATTTAATATTATCTAAATTACATCTACCTCCCCTACTAGTCATATAATTTAAAAATAACAGCTTAAATGTTACGAAAAATTCGTCAAAAATATAAAGAAAAATACGGGGTGTTACAACTTAACTTATCATTACCTTTTTTTAATGTAACTTTTCATTACCTTGAATTAAAATCACAAACATTTTATTTTATGTTGTCATATTTAGTTTAAGCTCTCCCAAAAAACAAAGTAAAAGTATACAATTCTAAAAAATCAGTTTGTTCCGGATATGTACATCGGGAAGAGGATGAGGTGAGACCGTGAGAGAATACATATCAAAATATTTTGGGTGTACAAATACCGTTGGGTAACACCAGGATTGACCTGAAAATTTAGGTCTCGTGGCTCCTGAGCTATAAATGGACCTTGTTCTCATGGAGCAGGTTTCTCTGCCATGGGCTTGGTCAGTATTTTGGTCAGAATTGCTTGTTAATGCGCTTACTTGGTGAGGTGACGATACTTCTTCAAATACTGCTTGGAATGCTTATGCTTCTCAAGAAATCAACGCTTAAGAATGCAAAGAGATCTTTTGAAGATCTAGTATGCTTGAAAAGCAGCTCATTAGTGAACACGCACAGGGCAGTCTCTTGCGTTTAGGGGGCCTAAGGCCAACATTCAATTTTAGGCCCTCAAAGATTCTCTTCACATATTTTATATTGCATATATTATTTTTATAAAAAAAATCTTTTTCTTTGCTTTTTTAGATGCAGATGTACTAATTAAATTATCATACTCATACTCTTCTAACATATTTTTCTATAGATTAAGTTGCTAATCTAGTTAATCTTTCAAGCTCAATGCAACACTTTTCTAATTGTTGAAATCTTCTATCATTAGATTCTGTAATATGTCAAAATTCTATCATTATCTTTTTTCTAGGGTAACTTCCATCATTAATAATGATTCATTAGTATATAAATATATATAAATACAATAAACTAGATGCATAATATAATTACTAAAATACCCCTACTTTTTAAAGAATTTGGGGCCCTCATTTTTTTGGGGCCCAACCGCCTAGTGGTAGAGACGGCCCTGAACACGCATACGTTAATTAAGGTGGATGAGAGTAGCTATTATGAGACTGCCAAAGTACTTTTCTCAGTTACTAGAGAACCCTTCATAATATATTATGGCCTGCAAGAACTTGATCAGTATAAGGAGAGAGTATTCAGTGCACATTGCTTAAGCTTGGCTAATGAAGAACAACCACAATAATTGTCAAGAAGGTCAAGTAGTGTTGCAAGAAACAGAGAAAGGAGCAACTAAAAATGGCAGTGAACCGATTCGTTTAAGAAAGAGTTAGTGGGAGGGACAATGTTTTAGAAAGAATTAGTGGGAGAGAGGGTGGAGGTTATAGACGTTATAGGCTGAGGAAGAATTGTCCATGGTTATGATAAAAGAGAGAGATATAGTGGGTTTAATGGTAAGTTTGAAATTTGTTCGAAAACAGGTGGGGGGGGGGGTAACAGTAAGGTAGTGGGCATCGTGGGGGAGTTAAATCATATAGTGACAAATAAATTCATATGCTATTTTGTAGTAACAACATGTAGATGAGTAAATAAATATTTCATTCAGGGATACTTTAGGAAAAATTTAAAAGTGACGGGTTTCAAATTTTAATTTCACCAAACTCGGTGTTGCCTTTTTATATTAGTATAGATTAGATAGTAAAATACCATAAAAAAAAGCTATAATCTGAAATAATCTCCAAGTAGGTACCATAGGCTGATAACACTACTAGCACGTCATAACATTTCACAAACTAAGTCTGTAATCAAATTCAATGAACGGTGCATAAAAATCATAGCGTTTCGCTATGGTGAACGTGTGTGGGAACCTCCTCGACTTCCTTCAATATAAAAAAATATTTAATCACCATCAAAGTCCCTCAAAATAATTCATGCTCGATCTTTGACTCGAAATCATCACCCCAGCTAGCACTTCAAACATACCAATGACTCTTTTCTTAAACCATTTACAAGACTGGGATTACCACACTATGTGTAACACCTCAAAATAGCCACGCCGGAAACCCTAAAGGGTTTCACTCCGTACTCGAGATAACTCTCGGTTACAAGGACATTCAAAAGTGGAAACCAAGAAATTTAACCCATAAAATTTAACATAATATTTTATTGCAACTCCAAGTTTGTGCCTAAACGAAATAAATTGAAGTTCTGGAAGTAAAGTGATGGATCGAGCCCCCACGCTAAGCCGAGCTCCCATCATCCAAACATGTGGTCGATAAAACGTAAAGAGGACACCACAATTCCAAAATCAGCAATAGATACTGAGCAAATAAATACCCAATCATGTAAAATGATGATGAAACACTTTTTAAGAAAAACAAACAACTTCACACGTAGCAAATAACTTTTACTCAGCGGAAGTAAAGTTTGACACTTGTGAGAAAACAAGAGAGCTTCCAAGTTTATTTATATCTCTCAAAATAGTAACAGTATTGCCCAAGTCATGTTCATTATCCACATTCAGGAATTCCGAAATCTCATTTTATTTCAGTTCCCATTAATAAACATCCAAAAGTCATTTTGTTAATTTTTTTGTTACGGATGAATAACCAAACACTTCGCAAGCATCCATGACCCTAATTGACACCGTCCTGGGTTTCTGGCGTAGCTATTTTGAGGGTGTTACACTAGAGGTTCACTACTTAAATAAAATGTGGAACTCCAAAATATATCGAAAGTACGACTCTAAATCGTCTAAGTAAGGTAATAACATACTAAGTAAAGGACCGGTTTTGACAAAAAAAAATGACCGGTCAAGAGAACTAGTCTAACTAAAAATCCTCGCGGCATGTTCAATTCTATATTATGTATCCTAAAATTTATTTTAGTTCCACTACATGTTTTAATCCCGTACTGGAAATTCCACTCTCATACCACATCTAACACCCCCTTAATCCGACTCAGGAGTGACCATGAGGGTGCCACTCGAATAGCATAAATCGAAAGCAAAACATTCCACATACGAACTTAATCAAACATTTTATTACATGATTTCTCTAGCCTCAAACACGGGTTGTGCAATTATTATGAAAAACACAATTAAAATAGTGCGCTTATGTATCTTTTGATGATATTTGACAGTTTATGTGAGTCTCGAATCCCACGTCTCCATATCCCTAGTATCTAGAGCTACGGGGGGGATGAAACAGCAACCGAAGTTTTGAAAATTCATCAAGAAATACTGAGCAAGTAACCCCAAACATGTAAACATATTTTGAGGTACGTCTTCTTTTATGAGAAACAGGCATACAGAAAGATGAATATGTATGTGACTGGAAATAAGCAATTATGTTTATGAGAAAGACAAAGTATAAATACGTACGGGAAATAAAGATCAACTTCCCACTTGATATTATATATCTCAACTGGGTAAAATTATCATTTATCTTTCTCAAACGGAGAAATCACATGCCCAATATTTCCTTCATATCTAAAAAGGGGGAATTCATATTTCTAATATTTATTTCTTATCTCAAAATAGAATTTCACATTCCCAAGTTATCTTTCACTAGCAACCAAGACCATAAGTGTCGACACCCCCCTCCCTACGGGTTCTCGCGTTCAGAGAGGTAAGTACATTGAGCGACCCGATGCTAATTGTAATCGAGTTAAAAATACAAATGGGTCGAGTGAACGTAGTCAACAATGATCAATTAAATATTGATCTTCGTACAACTCTTTTAACTTTACGTCATTTTGAATTATTACTTTTAATGTGCTAGCTTCAAAATAATCATTTTGAACACAACAAAATCACAAGTAAAATGCGTATATCACAAATCACGTATTGTGACAAAATATCACACAAAATATTTGTACAAGAAAGAACAGACGGGCACACTATGCTTGGCATGTTTACTCACCTCAATCATACAACAAATAGCATGTAATACCTTATACATATAGACATAGTCCTCGTCGACAAAGTTATTAAACCCTGACCGGTTCGACCGGTGACCCGAACCCAGTTCCGGGACCGGGTCAGTACTCGGTTCGTATATGCCACTGACTCGGCCAAACCCGGTGGTTTTGGTGATCAACCTGGTGACCCGGTCCGGGTTAATTGAGTTGAACCGGTCCAGGGTATACATGTTTTAAGCATTAACGGAAAAATTTAAATGCTCGTTTAGACATTTTTATTGAACGTTTATGTGATTTCATTCATAATAAAGGTAAAAATTGTTAAACAGCACATAAAATTAATAACTTTAGCTATGATATGTCAATTTATAAAATATTTCACTATAAATATGTACTATAATATTTTATTAATAATTTTTTATTGACCCAACAGTCCGACCGGTGACCCGCGGTGACCCGGCATCTTTGCCGAGTCAACCAACGGTTGGGTTCAATAACTACGTGAGCCAATATCTTTTGGAGCGTTATTTGCAAATCATTTAAGGGATGGAAATGGTCATGGGACGAGGGTAGCATCTATAATAGCTGGATACACTGGTGCTACGACATTTGGTCATTTGAGGAATTGTGTCGCTCGAGGAGGATTGGTGAAACCTAAATTGCACATTTATTGGATCGATGGTTATTGCCCTTCTACAAGAACAATATTAAAAGCTGCAGAAGATGATCTAGCAGTTCTGAACATATCCATAGCTGATAGAAGAAGTGAATGTGAATGAGCTTTATTGCAATGCAAATGACATACTACCTGTTGCCGGAGTTGGTAATTTAGGGGAGGAAGGGGAAACATGCAACTATGCAAGTTATTTATTCATGGTTATGGGCTACAAGCATAAGTGGAACTTAGTAACACAACTTACATTGTTTAACCCCACGAGAGAAATCAAGGGACATTCCCGAAATCTTTGGGATGACTCCGGAGAACTTGTTCTTGAAGAAGAAGCCCTAAAACAGAAGAGTCGAAAGAAGAGAGAGGTTGAGCAGGACATGGAATGGGAACGGGAGCTGGATGAGAAGATCGTCAAGGGAAAAATTCTTGTATCAAATGATGAATCTCATAGGCCAGTGACACAGCGTGGTACATAAACTGGAGCAAAAGGCATTATTCTCATTGGCAAAACAAATAGCCCAACTATCAGAGGTTTTGCCTCTATACCGATTGTATGTGTGTCCTACTACTAGAAAAATATGCTTTAGCCACGGGCTCAAAATGTGGCAAAAACGCGTATTACCGTGGCAAAAAGTATTAGCCACGGGAGACACCACGGTAAGCGAATGTGGCAATAAGAGGCGTGTTTTTCTGTTTAGCCACGGGCTCAAAATGTGGCAAAAATGCGTATTACCGTGGAAAAAAGTATTAGCCAAAGGAGACGCCACGGTAAGCGAACGTGGCAATAAGAGGATTGTTTTTCAGTTTGGCCACGGGTAACAGTCGTGGCGAAGGTTTTGCCACGATAACTACCATGGCTATTCGTATTCTACCAGTTACTCACGGTTAATCCAAAATCCATGGCTAAAGTGTTAATTCGTCACGAATTGTCACAGTAATTCCCGTGGCTTTCAACCGTGGCTAGTATAAGTCAGTGCCACGCTAGTTAAACATGGCAATCGTTTTAATTACCCGCAAAATTAAAATGATCTTGCCATATTAGACTCCCGTGAGTAATTGTTAATATTTACCGTCAAATTAAATTTGAATGTCCCGTATGTATTTAAAAAAAAAGTAGAATTCGAGTTGTCCGCAAGGACCAATTGAATGAAATCTAATTCGGAACTTTAAAAACTGAAAATGACGCCAAAAATATACACAATCCGACCTGTCCGCGTACTTCACGACAAAAAATGATTAATTCATATACAAAAAAACTCGAAATTTGGGTTGAATGTACAAAATTTGCATCACATTATACAAACCGTCTCAACTTAGCAGAATGGGTAATTCAAGTCTACAAAACGTTGTCAGATAGCAAATCTTGATCACCCCCTGTAAAATGATGATTTCAGACCTGTAGAGGTCCTAACCTATGATTAGATGCTCTTAGATGGGTGTTGCAGACAGTTTGGTGTTCTTGTACATTAAGCACTTAAAAGACGCATTTGCCAACTTTCGGCCAATTTGTTTTATGTAATTCACTCATTTTGGGCTTCATTAACATCTTTAATACCTAATCAAAATAGGGCACTCATTTTAAGAAAGATAGCATATAATATTAAGTTCTTAAGGACTTAGATCTTAAGATAAATTGAGCACCAACAAATTAGAAGTGCAATTAGAAAACCAGTGAAGGCCATAATATAAGCATGGCAAACAACGTAACTCGAAATAACATGTCACTAATATAATAGATAAGATGAATGGACATGGCCGATATAGAACATGGTGGTCTAGTGGAAAACGTCAGTTAAGCGGCCAAAACCAGTCTTGATCCTAAGGCAGTATTGATCTGGTACACAACAAATGGAATATCTTGCCCTTCCTGTGTTACATTCCCCTGCATATGAGAGATCCGCCATTCAGCAAGAATTCATCCCGAAGCTCGAATACCTTCACGTGTTAGGCCTGGGATTAGAGAAAGAACAGTAAATACAATTTAGATGAAAGAAATAAATATCTCCAAGTTAATCAGATGAGGCATTTACTAAATAGAATCAATGAAGCTTGTAAACCCTGTCATCCAAAATGCTGATAAAGTACTTCCAGGAACCCTTAATCTCATGAACCCTAACTTAACCCATAAACGTCGATTCATTGGCTACATTACAGAGAAAATTTGTGGCAGTCAGCTAGTACCCATTATGTAGTATGAAATCACTTTAAAGAAGATAAAACTTTAATGCTCATGAGGACACTCTTAGCCAATGTTACATTTCCATAATCAATGTGTTTCTAAACTTATGAAGTTAATGGCAGAAAATGGAAATAAGCTTCATGTAGGTCACATGTTAGCGAACTAAAGTTACACACATAATTTAACAAATCTATGTGAGTAAATGACAAATAAATTCAAAGCCAGCTGAAGTACTGATCAACAACAAACGGTGATTTTAGCATGTAAAAAACAAAAAGAATGCAAAATAGAGGTCATATTTAGTACAAAAATCTGCAGATATCATCAAAACAGACACAAACCCATACACAGAATCGATCTTACCGAATTGAAGTTCCAAGCCCAAAATTGAAGTTTATTTCTTCTATTCCTAAAGATCTAAAAAAAGGAACCATAATCATTCATAAAATAACAGTATCAGTTCGAGAGAGAGAAGGAAAATGTGCAAACGACCAGATGTACTCCAATAGAATCTCTTTGCTTCTCAATTGATGAAATCAAACCCTCCCCACCCCAGCGCAACAAGTGAACCCCCAATTTCAGTATCCTATTATGAGACCCCCAATTTGATTTCTCCAGCAAGAAATTGCAGTAAAAAAATGACGGAGAAGAATGAAATACACACCGTTTAAGGGAGGAAGCAATGGTACCGACGATTTGGACGAATAAATGAATTTCCCACAACAACGTGGTGGTTGTGTTCCGATGAAGGAGAGAGATGGAGGACGGGAGAAGATGTTCATCAATTTGGGGATTGATATTTTACTCTAATTAATCTATATGAATGCATTTACTTAAATGATAAAAAGAATCATTGACTTATATATAACCAGGGGAACTACCGTAGCTAAAAATCTTTAACCACGGTAGAAAATAATTTCGTGGCAAATAGTACCAAAATTACCATAGTAGGTCGACATCCCATGGCTGAAATGAGTTTTTGCCACGCGAGTTTAAATAGCCGTAGCCAATGAAAATCAGATTATCCACGGTTAGTTCATGTGGTTAATACGTCCATTAGCCACACATTTTACCCGTGGTTAAATTTACTGTGGCCAAAGGCCATATTTCTGGTAGTGTCCATAGAAGATGGGCAGAAGGTTTTGACATACATAACTGAAAAGAAAAAGGAATGTGCCCCTCTAATAGGAAATATATGAAAAAAAACAAAAATTAAATAAAAAAATTCTCGTGCTTGCTGATATTTCCTCAAGATGTCGGGATAAGCTCAGCGGGTTTATGCTAAAGCCTGACATTGGAGGCATTGCACTTGATGTGTTTTTTGCGACAAATGATGGTGGTAACAATACAATAAAAGCAGACAATCATCAATCGATGAAGTTAGATTCTGGGACTTCGATGGCTACTGCGATGGTGTCTTCCATTGCAGGCTATCTAAAGTCCAGGAGGCAAAGTTGGACCCACACTGCCATAAAATCAGCAATCATGACCACAACAACTCCTCATAAACACTTTGCCAAAGCTGCAGATAGGCTTAGTGCAGGGTGTGGGATACCTAACCCTCAAAAAGCATTGTTGGTACCACTTTTGTATGAGACGGTAGTGGAGGAGCATTGCACGTAAGTCCAAAGATTTGATGATTGTGATCCAGAGTTGCTTAGGTTAAATAGACGGATTCAATTGCCACGGATGCCGAGAAGAAAGTGTGGAAAATAAATTATCCTTCATTCATGGCCACCCTTCCAGATGGAGTTACTACTTGGTCATTCAAAAGAAGGCTAGTTCTTGAGAGAACCTCCTGCGACATTCAAACCATTGTTGAAATTATGTATGAGGAATCTGAAGCTGGAGGTGGAGGAATTTTTACATTATACGAAGAGATGTCAAGAACCACCATTCACTTTAAGCATTACCGTTAAAATCGGAATGCGGGAGGAATACTGCATGGGAAAATCATTTGGGTCTGGACTCGAGGGGGGAAGGTGACCTACTCATCTATCTGCAGTCCTATTGTCATCGTCAAAGAGATTGACAAAATATGATTGATGTTATGGTTTCTTAGACTTAATTTTTTCTTGATTGGTTCACCCTTATACTCCGTGCGTACTAGATTGATGCTTCACTTATCATGTTTTGTCCATAGTTATTAAACCCAGACCGATGGTTGATCCGACAGAGATGTCGGGTCATGGGTCACTGGTCGGACCGGTGGGTCAATACAAAATTATTAATAAAATATTATAGTACATATTTATAGTGAAATATATTAGAAATTGTCATATCATAGCTCAAATTATTAATTTTATGTGTTGTTTAACATTTTTTTTACTTTTATTATGAATGAAATCTCATAAACGTTCAATAAAATGTTTCAATGAACATTTTAATTTCTCTGTTAATGCTTAAAACATGTATACTCGGTACCGGTTCAACCCAGTTAACCCGGACTGGGTCACAAGGTTGATCACAAACCCGGGTTTGACCGGGTCAGTGGAATATATGAACCGTGTAGTGACCTAGACCGATTCCAGGTCCAGTTCACCGGGTCACCGGTCAGCCGACCAGTCGGGCCCGTGTTTAAAAACTATGCCTATAATTGTACTTTGTTGACTTTGAACCTGTTGGAGAATACTTGCAACATGAGGACTTGTAATAGGAGAATAGAACATGAGCATTACCTAGAACTGTACTTTGTTGACTTTAAACCTCGTTGCGAATTTTCTATTTCTTATAGTGTCTTTTTTGTTGGTGCAGTACTTGGTGTTACCTTGCAAGACATTTTGTTGTGTCCAAATCCATTACAATTGCCACATTGGCATGTCCTTTTTGTAGGAACTTGTACTCCTTCTAGAGTTGGAGGCATATCAGGATCACTATGGATATCTTCCATTAGTCCCCTCTTCATATTTTTCTAATTTCTTCTAGGTTGTTTGTGAAAGTCATGAGGCAAAGTGTGTACGCATGGCCACTATGTGGCCGCATCATCTTCCCAATGATAGGATGAATGAAACCACCATAAGTTGCAAGATACGTATCCTTCCTGTACCATTTAGCGACATCGTGGTAGGGATTCTCACTATTACTGCGTATTGTAGCCACTACATGCTCACAAGGTATAGCCGTTAACTGCCATTTTCTACATGAACATATCCAATTATGTGAGTCAACAGTTATCCATTCCAAGTGAGGTCCCTTGACCTGAAATTGACCATGTCTAGCAATAGTGGCTTCATACTTGTCAGATTGTTCCCCAATTTTTTCTAGTTTCTTTTGGATGTTTGGGCACAAATCTCCCGACCGCTTCTCACCCGCGATCCTACTTTCTTGAACTCTTTTCATCATCAAAAATCTTGTCGGCTCAACGCAACCCATAAATGGCCTTTCTCTTGCTTGTAACAAGTTCTTGTTAAAACTCTCACATGTGTTATAAGACATTATGTCACATCGAGTATGAATCTGAAAGTGTGACCTAGACCATTCTTTATGCATCTACTTCCAAGCGTCAAGTGCCAAGCCTTTGAGCTCCTCCATACATTGTGTGAAATCCGGAACTGTGGTTGCTTGAGTTGCATCTCTCAGTTTACCTTTCAGTGTCTTTCCTCTATGCGCCTTCCTGAAGTTGTCATACAGGGGCTGCACACAGAATATGTGTTCTGCTCTTGAAACTTTGGTTGCTAACGTTTTCCTTAGCCCATTTTGTTTGTCAGTGATAAATGTTCAGTTACTGTCATTTGTTGTCTCAGTATCCTTAATCAGCAAATCCATTAACCAATTCCATGACTTAATGCACTCAGATTCAATAATTGCCCAAGATATTGGATATTGACAGTTGTTGGGCTCAACACCAACATTAGTCATCAACTACATAGACTGAGCCCACTTCATATGGCAAGCATCAAGGCCAACTAATTTTCTGCACCCAGCTTTGAAGCCTCTTTTCGATGCCCATAAACACATGTACATCCTAAGAAACTTCCTCTTGGTCTTGTCACCTGTCAATTCATCACTTACAAAACTACACTGAGTGTCTGAATCCACCCCCATAACTCCACACAGTAGTTTGAAGAAGACTATATTGCTCCATCACTGTGCCTTCAACTAACAACTCCTTTTTCTTGGATATCCAAAGTTTTGTTCTAGACACAATGATATGAATGTCTTTCTTGACCCGCCTTTGGAATGCAGACATTGGTCACTCTGGATTTAACATCACTTGATCAGCATACATGCTTGTTAGGTAATTAGCATTGAGATACTTGTTGTTGTATATTTAGGGAAGCAATGCTCCTCATTCATTGTCCTAACCTGAAATGTGTCCACCCCTTGTCTTTTTCTCACATACAATAACTAGTTGCAGCCCAACTCTTGCTTACAAATAGCCCTGAGTTGTGTACAAGTGTTCTTCACAAATCTTACATCCCTTCTCTGCGGTAAGCATACACCCTAACAGCCTTTCTCAATTCACCAACATTGGAAAACAACATGTATTTTTGAAACACAACATTCAGCATACCAGTCTTTGCATTAAATTCAGGGAAGTTCTCTCCTTCATCATCAGATCCACTCTACTGGCAATATCATCATCTATCTCTTGGTCTACATCACAACTCATCCGACATTCTTGATATACTTGCACTTCATAGAAATCATTGTCCTTCTTATTCTTGCTACAATGTCCAGCATACTCAACATCACTATCAACAAATATGTCAAACATGTAGTCATCATCTTCGTACACATAGTCTTCATATGCCAAAAAGTCATAATGAGATCCCTCAGAGTCATCATCATCAAAATCAACACCATCAGCATCGGTGTCACCATCATCGTCACAATTTCCCGAATTTTGTCCAAACAGCACACCATTCTCCTTATCCAGATACGTATTTGAGTCAACACCCACATTCAATACTATTGTGCTTGCTTTAAAGAAGTCAAGGTCTAAGTGATCCAAATACAATTTTAGTTCTCTTTTACTTGGAATTAATTTGAGCATCTCCGTCACATCTTTTTCATCAACCAAAGCCTTTAATCCACTACTCATGCTTTGACTAGGCACTCTGTAGCGAATCACTTCCAGCCCTTCATACCCAAACACCCTAGGAATGTCACTCAAGTCATGCCACCTAGATCTTTCACTATCAATATGGTCTATGTAACCCCAATATACCTCGAATATATTATGTCTGTGGTTTGTGTTTCAAATATCCTCCATGGTAGACTTTAAATGTCACATCATCTTCTTTAAATCTAAATCCCTTACCCATGTTCGGCCAAATGGGGGTATTATATCCCCTTATGGTAGCCATTAACCGCCAGTGCCCCCTTCTTCACCGTCGAATCGAGGCTCCAGATAGTTTGCTTCCGTTGTTTGAAGCGGTATGGTTTTGGTGATTTACTCCATAGTTGATACTTCATTATAAAACAACACATTTATTTTTTTATATACCCCACCATTCTATTTAGTTTTATTTAAAATGTATTCTCTTTAGCAAAATAACTATTTAATTGATCAATTTATTGATCGAAAAAATATATGCCACAAAAGAGTTAGAATAGAAAAATACATCTAAATGTGATCATTATCACTGTATAGATAATAGATGAATATTGTATTCATAGTTAAACTCTCTTTACTTTGAAGATAAGGAATATAATTGTAAAGAATCTCTAAGAATAATAACTGACTGACTGAAACTACTAAAAGAGCTAAATAAACGTACAAAGAGCTCGGAAAACCCTAATCCGGCCACCCCTAGGCCATGGACGACCACCTTGTGGTCCGTGCAAGCCCCAACCACACCATAAGCAGGTTTTGCTTTTTCTTTGGTCCTTTTCTCTTTTGCAACGTTGACAGTTTTGTCCAAAAGGCACATAGATTGATGCTACACGAATAATCATGTACCTAAGAATGACTCATAAACTTATAGGAATATACCTGAAACCAAAGGATCACATAACTAATGATATTTGATGAATTTTTGCTGAGCTGGATAGCCTGGATTCAAGGTGTCTGAATTGCCTGCTGTAGATACTGCTTTCTGACATGACAGATCTTGGCCACGTGGCAACCATCCAGCACACCATATTGTGCTCTACACACACAGGATCACCAGCCGAGCTGATCCATGTGGGGGCTGCGAGACAGAGCCCTCGCATACCACTGCACGGGACTTGTAGGGACTTAGTGGTTTGGAAGCTAGAGTAAGCCCTGTCGCGTGCGAGCCAAGCCCGCACGCGACCTTTAGTAACTGTTTTGAGAGATCTATGGCACGAGCTCCCTAGACCCGGTCAATCCGGTCAAACCCGGTCAACCTCGTAACGGTTCCGGTATTCGCGCACCACGTGCTATAACGGTTCCTATATACTCGGACGAACGTGCCGTTATGGTTAAGCTAATTAAGCCGCCATTAATGGGCGCATTAACCACACTACAACGGTCACGTTCTCCAGTATATATAGATCGTCAACACTGCCATACGCGGAAGCTCTGCCAAACCTCTGTCTCTCTCTCAGACATTGCTACTGACTTACTCTCTCCCTACACACACCCCTATTCTTCCTGTGCGATCCTTGATCCACTACACACGGTGCACACGGAGGTCTCCTCGCCGGAATCTCTTGTGCACATTTTGGTGAACCCGACGTGAAACTTACCAGCAAAAGCAACCATGTCTCAGGAGGACGATGTCAGCAACCGATCGCCTTCCACCGAAACTCCCTCGGGAGACGAGGCCCGCCGTACCCCGACGACTCCCGGCGAGGCGCCAACTTTAGAGTCTTTGGACGCCACTGTCCAAAGTCAGGCAAAAGCTCTCAAGTCTCAGTCTGCGCAGTTAGAACGGATCTTGGCCGTTCTGGGCACCCTTGCGCCAAATCCTCCACCAGCCACCGCTATCCCTCAGGGAGGAGGAACCCCTACCGCTCCAGGATTGGGAGTGTCAGCCACGCCTCCCAACCCTCATCTGCAAACTCCACCGTCAGCCACGCAGTTGCCTTCGGTCCAAGGGTCGACGGCACAAATGCTGCCCCCTGCTGCTCACGCCTCTCAGCCCCCGGCTTTGGCGTCCAACCCAGCTCTGCAGTACACTCTGCCTCCACCAGCGACAATCTGGGGAAACGCGGGTAGTCAATACGCTCCCAATCCTCCGGCGGCATATGTGTCGCCACCGCCTACGGCAACCCCTCCGCCAGCTACCGAGGGGAGCATTCCAGAATGCATGACGTCTTTGCAGAAGCGCGTGGAATCCATCCTGTCTCATCAGTCGTTCGCGGATACCATCATCCCGAAGCTAGACAACGATCCACCCATTCCACGAGAGATCTATCTCATGCCTAACCCGGCGGGGTACAAGGCTCCCAAATGGGATAAGTTCGAAGACGTCAATGGGAACGCTCATGAGCATGTCATGCGTTTCATCGATGTCATGGGTCCATACGGAGCCGATCCCAAGCTGCTGATGCGAGAATTCCCAAAAACTCTTGGGAATGTAGCATACAAATGGTACCGAACATTGGAGGCCGGATCTGTGAAGACTTGGGACGACATGGTCCAGAAGTTCTATACCAAGTTCTTCCAGATGGAAGAAAAGGTGACGATGATCCATCTCTCGCGGATGTATCAGAAACGCGAGGAAGATGGAATCACTTTCATCAAGAAATTCAGAGCGAAATCCTTGGAGTGCAAGGATCCAATGCTCGAAAGCCGGCTCGTAGAGATATGCCTGCAGTGCATGCGAGATGAATACAAAAGCATGCTGATCAATTTGCAAACACCTACGTTTTCAAAGCTCATCGAATGCACGATGAACATCGAGCCCATTGTCGAGAGACAGAGAAAGAAGAGCGCTCCAGAACGACCTGCGAGCGGCACCACTTACAAGATCGGCAGATTTGGCTACAAGCGGGGACGCGAAGCTGAGGTCAATACAGTTTCGCCCCAGAAGCAAGCAAAAGTTGCAAACTTTGACGCACCGCCTCTACCATGCTCGGTGGAGGAAGCTAGCGATCTCTGCAGACAGTGGCGCAAGGACGGCGTCCTGCCACCGCTCGAGAAAGCACCCTCCAAGGAGATGACGAGGGACCCTAAGTGGTGCGAATACCATGGCAAGGTCATGCACCCCACGACCGAGTGCAAGAAGCTCAGATTCGCGTTCGATCAGAAGATGAAGAACGGCGAACTCATTGTCAGTGACCACCGGAAGGATGTGCGCAACAACCCGCTGCCTGCCCATACAGACTCGGGCTCAAAGGGCAAAGAGGTCGCCATGATCTCGATAGTGGACTTGGAAGAAGTCGCAGAGGATGGTCTACCCATCATTGCTGAAGTCCATGAAGATGAAGATTACAGCATGGACACGGAGGATGAGCGTGCCGACCGCATAAAAGGGTCGCACAGCTTCAACAAATTCTTCAACGAGATGAACTTCTCTGAAAAGTGCCGAACGGATATGACAAAAGCAATCTTAAGGATAGCGGAGGACTACGAGGAGGACCTCGTGGTCTCCAACGGGAAAGTCATCAGGGCGTCCCGTTCCACAGAAAAGATTATGACCTTTTCTGCCAGCGACAAGACGACAGATGCGAGCCACCAGAGGCCCCTGTACGTAACCGCCATCATCAACGGCGTCGAATTCAAGCGAGCATTCGTCGATGGAGGAGCAGCGGTCAATGTTGTTCCACTCCACACACTGAAGCTAGCAGGGATCCCCGAGCACAAGGTAGTCAAGCGTCCATCTCCACTGGTGGGATTCGGAAGTGATTCTAGAATGACGATCGGATGGATCCGCCTAGGCGTTCAGATTGGTAAAATCAAGTGCTCGGCGAAGTTCTATGTCATAGACGCGAACACCACATATCACATGATCATCGGTCGGGCCTGGATTCATCGCTTTGACGCAATCCCTTCGACGGCTCACCAGGTGATGAAAGCTATCTGGAACGACAGGATTGTCGAGATACCGGCCTCAACTAATCCGTTCAACTTGGACGAAGCACATCTCAGCGAGGCGGTGTGGTTCACCGAGATGGCGGACGAGCAAACACCCGGACCATTCAACCCTACTCCTTTACCTCTCTGGGAGGACATCAAGGACCAGTCACCTGCGGGCGTGATGGTGACAAGGGAAGATGCCAAGGAAAAGCCGCCTACACGCGAAGAGGCGCCGCGTATCGCATATCATCGGAAGAATGTGTACACCCTGAAGAGGATTGCAAAGCATGACCCCGAGGGTAAGGAGATAGAGAGCTTCTACGCCAACGGGAAGAAATGCTATCGCATATGAAGGTGCGCGGGGACGTCCTCACACGGGCATGGGGATGTCCCTGGGCAAATCAATCAAATCGAGCAAGTTGCGCTGACAGAAGAGCCAACACAGGGCACTCCAGATGAGAAACTCAAAGAAGCGCCCGAATGCATGGAAGACAGGCCAAGACCACAAAAGCAAGAGCTAAAGGAAGTGTTCCTCAGCCCGAACGAGGAAAAGAAAAGGCCAGTCTTCCTGAGTGCGGACCTCACAAGCGAAGAGGAACAAGGACTGCTGCAGCTCCTAACTGAATACAAGGACGTGTTCGCATGGGAATATGATGAGATGCCGGGTCTGGACACGAGCATCACCATGCACCGTTTAGACATCATCCCAGGGTCTAAACCGGTCAAACAAAGCACCAGAAGCTTCAGGCCAGAGCTCAACGTGAAGATCAAGCAGGAGATTGTCAAACTCCTAGACGCCAAGTTCATAGAGCCAAATCACCATCCCACATGATTGGCCAACATCGTGCCAGTGGTGAAGAAGAACGGACAGCTCCGCATCTGCGTGGACTTTCGAGATCTCAATCGCTTCTGCCCTAAGGACGATTTCCCACTGCCTAACATCGATTTGCTCATCGATTCAACGGCAGGCCATCGCATGTTCAGTTTCATGGACGGTTTCAGCGGGTACAATCAAATCAAGATGGATCCCGAAGATGCACGGAAAACTGCATTCATCACTCCCGTGGGGGTATTCAACTACACGGTAATGCCATTCGGTCTTAAGAACGCAGGCGCAACCTATCAGCGGGCCATGATGGCTCTATTCCACGACATGATGCACAAAGAAGTGGAATTCTATGTGGATGACCTGGTAGTCAAATCCAAGCATGAAGCAGATCACCTTGCAGACCTGCGAAAGGTGTTCAACAGATGCAGGAGCTTTCAACTGAAAATGAACCCCATGAAATGCGCATTCGGCGTGACCTCGGGGAAGTTTTTGGGATGTGTGGTCCATCGCCAAGGGATCGAGCCTGACCCTGCGAAAGTGTCAGCCATCACCAGCATGACGCCACCTCACAACCAAAGTACCTTGAAAACATTCTTGGGAAAATTGTCATATCTGCGGAGATTCATCCCAGCGATCGCTGAAATCACATGCTGTTTCAGCACTCTTCTCAAGAAGGATGCCGCGTACAACTGGGCTCCTGATCACGAAGCCGCATTCGAAAAGCTAAAGGAGCTACTCACATCCCCAAAGATAATGATCGCGCCTCAACTGGGATCACCGCTTCTGCTATATCTTACATCAACAAGGAGATCCATAGGAGCACTCTGGGCTCAGGTGTATGAAGGCCAAGAGAGGCCCATCTATTACATCTCTCGCATTGTGCAGCCTGCTGAATCAAGGTACACAGACATCGAACGTCATTGCCTTGCTTTATTCTTTGTGATAGAGAAGTTGAGGCACTATTTTGCATCGCACAAAGTAGTGGTGGTCACCAAAAGCGACCCCATAAGATATTTGCTAACTCACACTACTCCGGGCGGGAGATTGGCGAAATGGTACATGACCATCTCTCAATACGATATCACATGCGTAAAACCAAGAGCGATCAAGTCGCAGGCGGTAGCAGATCTGTTGGCACAGTTTCCCGACAACAGCCACGAACCCGTGATCGAGGAAGAGCTCGAAGGCCCTGAAATCTACGCGATCGACGTGCCCTATTGGATCCTCCACTTCGACGGTTCGTCAACCAGAAAAGGCGGAGGCATTGGGATAGTCTTGACAAAGCCAGACGGGGAAGTCATACAGATGTCCGCAAAACTCAACTTCGCAGTCACGAACAACGAGGCGGAATATGAGGCTCTTATCGCGGGGCTCCGTGCGGCGAAAGCTTTGGAAGTAAGCAACTTAACGGTCATGGGAGATTCCAAACTGATTGTTAAGCAAGCCTCGGGCGAATATGGTTTAAAGGAGATCAACCTCCTGTCATACCGCACCCTAGTGCAAAAGCTGATGCAGCAATTCTGCGACGTGAAATACGAGCACAAGCCCCGAGCGGATAACAGGCATGCAGACGCCTTAGCAACTCTGGTATCTAAGGTCAGCATAGACAAATGCCCCGCAAGGATTTCCATCGAAGTGCGAACATCGTCGGCATTAGCAGAAGATGCGTGCGACGACGAGCACATGAATGACGCAGACTGGCGAAAAGCAATCCTGCAAGCTATTGCGAAAGGCACCAGCAGCGAAAGCTGGGCACTCACGAAAGGATACTGCATCCACGACAACACCCTTTACTACAAGGGTCCTGGAGGAATACTCATGCGATGTGTCTCCGAGCAAGAGGGACAACAGCTGTTAGAAAAGATTCACCAACACGCTTGCGGAGAAAGCGAGGTGTCAATCTACAGGAAAGCTCAGAGATATGGCATTCATTGGCCAGGCATGTCAACAGCTGCAGCCCTGATACAAGGGAAGTGCGAAAGTTGCGCACTAATCAAAGATTCTCTGCTCGTCGCTCTGACCGATGACGACACAGACTGGAGGAAGCCATTGTTTGAACTCCTCACTCAGGGCACCGTACCCGAATCGAGAAAAGAAGCCGACAAATTGAAGAGGAAAGCGTCTCGATATGTGGTTCAGGAAAACCTGCTTTGGCGAAAAGGCCACGAGGGCAACTTGCTGCGATGCCTAGACGGCAGGGAAGCACAAGAAGTCATGGACCTTTCTCATCAGGTGGAACACCAGGGAGGTGCGAAATTATGCAGACAGCTCCTCTCAATCGGATACTTCTGGCCCACGATGGAAGTCGATTGCCGCACCAAGGTGCGACGCTGCCAAGAATGCCAATTCAAAGGGAACCTGGTGCACGCTCCCGCCGTGGATCTACATGCATTAGGGACGCCATGGCCATTTCACACATGGGCTTTGGACTTCATCGGCCCCATCCGACCAACGTCACATGGGAACCATTTCATTCTCACCGCAACCGAGCTGTTCACTAAATGGGTGGAAGCAATACCACTAAAGACGGCAAACGCGCTGGCTGTGGTCAACTTCATCCAGGAAAACATCGTATGCAGGTTCGGAATCCCAAATACCATTCTTTCAGATAACGGTACTCCTTTTGTTAATCGCCAGGTAGCTGCGAAACTCGCGGAGTACAATATCAGGCAGATATGCTCTACCCCCTATTATCCAAAGGGAAACGGACAAGCCGAAGCGACTAACAAAACGCTGTTGAGAATTCTGAGCAAGATGGTCGCAGATGACCACAAGAAGTGGGCCGACTCCCTTCACATAGCTCTGTGGGCCTACAGAACTTCTCCAAGGACACCCACAGGGGCCTCGCCATTTCTACTATGTTATGGGGCCGAAGCTGTAGTACCTGCGGAGGTCAGAGTCAATTCGGCAAGGCTGGCCTTCCATGCTCTCTATGAAAATCAACGCGATCATGACTTAGTCTTGCTGGAAGAAAAGCGAGAACAGGCCAAAAGGACTAACAAGCGGTACCAAGAAAGAATCGCTCGCGCCTACAACAAGACGGTCCAGCGACGGGATTTCGCAGTTGGCGACCTGGTCTTGCGCGCATCTGACCACTGCATGCGAGAAGCAACTCACCCAAAGTTCGCAGCTAATTGGGAAGGACCCTTCGAAGTCACAGAAGTCTTCGATAGTGGCTACTGCAGCATACGAAGGTTGCATGGCACAACCTCAACTCCAAGCTCAGTCAACATGCGCTGGATCAAGAAGTACTATCCCTGACTTCTCTTATTTCATACGTTTTATGATAACGTTGCTTAATGTCTCATGTGGCTATGACTGACGCAATCTCCTCTCCCATATGAGAGGATTGTAATCCTATCTCTCCCATATGAGAGCGCTATAATAAAAGAATTCTCCCAAATGAGAAGTTCATATTTCTAGCCATTTATATTGCTCTATTTAATTTGTTATTACTGTCAACAATGATTTATTCGCTGCAATAGCAATTTATACAACTGCGATCCTAAGTGATCATCAAAGCCTATCTCTTACGATAGCAGCAAATACAAATGCGATCTTAATTGATCATCTAAAGCCTATCTCTTACGATAGCAGCCAATACAAACGCGATCTTAATTGATCATCTAAAGCCTATCTCTTACGATAGCAGCCAATACAAACGCGATCTTAATTGATCATCTAAAGCCTATCTCTTACGATAGCAGCCGATACAAACGCGATCTTAAGTGATCATCTAAAGCCTATCTCTTACGATAGCAGCCAATACAGATGCGATCTTAATTGATCATCAAAGCCTATCTCTTACGATAGCAGCAAATACAAACACGATCTTAAGTGATCATCTAAAGCCTATCTCTTACGATAGCAGCCAAATACAAATGCGATCTTAATTGATCATCTAAAGCCTATCTCTTACGATAGCAGCAAAACACAAATGCGATCTTAAGTGATCATCAAAGCCTATCTCTCACGATAGCAGTCAACACGAATACGATCTTAATTGATCATCCAAAGCCTATCTCTTACGATAGCAGCCAAACGCAAATGCGATCTTAAGTGATCATCAAAGCCTATCTCTCACGATAGCAGTCAACACGAATACGATCTTAAGTGATCAACCAAAGCCTATCTCTTACGATAGCAGCGAAATACAAAAACGATCTCAATCGATCATCTAAAGCCTGTCTCTCACGATAGCGGTTTATGCAAATGCGATCTTATATGATCTTCTTAAGCCTATCTGTTACGATAGCAATTTATACGCAAGGTGATTTTAGTGGACCACCCAAGCCCGCTGTTACGGTGGCAACGTAGGTGCAGAATCATCTTATTGGATCTTCTAAAGGTCTATCTGCTGCGATAGCAATTTATGCGAGAAACAATCTCAAGCAATTCTCTAATAAAGCCTATCTTCTATGATAGCAATTCGCATCACTCAACGATCTTAATTGATCTGTTAAAAACTATCCGTTACGATAGCAAAGTTGTGAACATGATCTCATATGATTTACAACGACCAACTACAAGCCCATCCGTCAAGATGGCACAGCTGCGAAATTACGATCTCGAATGATCTAGCGAAACATCTGCGGATTGACATCGCATATGTGAAATCATTACATGGCATTATGCAAGGCAAAACAAGCCGAAACGCATGCGAAATTGTATTTTGTTGCAAAGAGAGCAGATAATACAAAAGCTATATATCATTATGAGTCAAATGACTTACAATTTATCTATCTAGATAACAGCTTACAAGCGAAAAGCTCGCATCTAACTACGCAGCCAACATGGCTTACAATACATTCGAAAAATGGCTGGTAAGCCAGAGATACACTAGGGAACTCTCGGCTAAGAAAAGAGAGAATCCACCGGTCCTAACACCGGCAGTGCAGCACGCAGATCCGCGGCCAAAGATCTATAGCAAAAGGGATGCTGCCGCGAAGAGATCAACTCGTCATTCGCTACATCCCTAGCAGCAAGGTCGAGGATGCGATACGCCCAAGACCCCAAGGAATGACAAAAGCCTCTGTCTGATCAAGATAGGCGCCGGAGGAGCTTCCTGTGCCGACAGATGCTACTCTGCAAAACAGGCGAAGCAGTCATTCCTCTGGTGATGGACTCCTTGTCATGTTGGACAAGGGCATTGACGAGCACCCCGACCTCACAAATGTGAGGGCGACGGATTCTTCCCCGGAGATGCTGAAGAAGAATCCCGCCGTTCATTACGAGACGGTAGCACGGTCACTTCGGCGCTGCACCTTGCCACGAGGCGGCCGGAAACATGACCTGCACACATAATACACGAAGAAATTGCTTCGAACACACATGAGGTATTATCTGCATCCTCTTTATGATGGTTATAAACAGCAATAAGCCTCATAAAGTGGATCTTGGAAACTATTTCTATAGCACAAAGCGCAAACTCAGGATTCAAAACTTGAAGTTGCCATGAATCAACGAAAAACAAGCGTTGAAGCCAGCAGTCGTAAGGACTCACGGCAAAGCACATGTTTGGGATGAAGAACCCAAATGGCAAAGACAGGGTTTATATAGACCCTGTGGAGACTCTTCGGTTGCCTAAGATGAGTCAGCAAAATTCAAAAAAGAGGGTAAGTTCAATCACTTACGCCTTGAAAAGCGGTAACAATCAATTACCCTACTAAAGGCTACGACGATTCAGTTGCGTATCCTAATAAATGACGGATAGTCATGATTCGGATGGACTTCCCAACGGAAGTGTGCTTATCTGCCGAGAAATTAGCGCGAAAATCAAGCAGAGAATCAATTGTTGACGTCATAATTGGATATGCACAGAAATGTCCAATCAAATCCCGAAAAGGGCAAAACGGGCAAACTCATTGTTTGTTGTTAAAAAAAGAGGGGGAGAAACCCTAGCAACATTACATTAATGTTTCAAAACATTACATTAATGTCTCAGCCATTTTCCTGTTTTCTTTTCAAAATTCGAAAAGTCAAAACAAATTCTTGATTAAGGAGTCTTGGGGCTCGAACTGCTCGCTCAGCTTCTCCACTTGTTTCACTTCTTGCTTCAGTAGCTCGCACTTGGCGTTCATTTCGTCATACAGCTTCAAAGCTTCATCAACCTTTTGCTTTTGCTGCTCCACCTTCTGCATCTCAGCTGCGAGATTCTGGTGACCGAGTTTCAAAGTTACAGCTGCGCGAATCAGTGTAACTCTGTCCTTGAGGAATTTGAAACCAAGTCTGCCTTGGACTTTGAACAAGAGGTTTTGGCACATGCCACACAACAATTCAGCACTCTGGGCCGAAATGGTCGCAGGTGTAGCCGCAGACAGCTGCTCCAGTATCCAGATGGCTTCAGTAAGGAATAGCCTCCTGTCAAAAGGTCCGATCTCCAGAGATCTCATAAACGATCGGGGGTATCTGAGACGCATTCGAACCACCCAGTCCACATCGGTTTGCTTCAAACCTGAGACATCAAAAAAAAAAAAGAGTTATAATGTAAAAACTCGCAAGCAAATAATGCGACGTGCGAACGGTAAATCTTTACTTACCAGTGCCTTCCAGAATTTCATGAAGAGAAGGGATGCGGGCCACTGGGTTGTTCGAAGACTGCCCTCGCTCCATGGCTCTCCTATCAGCTGCGAGCTCCAACCTCTCATAGTCAGGAGGAAGAGTGTAGGCCGCACCAGCTGCGACTGCATTCCCAACCTGCGAGCCCCAAATGCTCCACGCAGGAATAGGTGCTTCTGGCTCAGTCATCGCCGGAGGCGAAGGGACAGCCGAAGTCGCTGGGCGGAAGACACTCCCAGATGCGAAAACATTAGCATCACTTGTCCTTTCTCCCTCACCACCGGTACGGACACCTTCGTCCATCGGCACAGCATCAGCTTCGACATCATCAGAAAGTTTGATGACATCCTCGAGATGCTCACTTGTGTGCCCAGCAGCTGCGACGGGCTTCTCGGTATGGGAGCTCGGAATTGGAACATGGGATGCAGAAGGCTGACTTCTCTGCTCCAGCTCAGGTTCCTCAGCATGACCTGCGATACCAAGGGCGATAATGTGAGGTAACTTGTGTTATAAGTTATTTCGCTATCTTTACTAAAGCTAAGAATAAGCACCTCCACGCGAAGGTGGGATTGAGGTATCCTCATCGTACACTAGGGACGTGGAACCGTGCCCTATCAGTGTGTCCTCACTAAGCAAATCTTTAAGAGAAGCGTGACCTGGGATGCGAGTAAACCAGTCATGATTTTGCCTCAAGTGGCTACAGCCTAGTATGTGCATATCACTCAAAATAATTACCTGAGGGTTCTCCGCATTTGCTTACCAACCAACGGCGAATGTCAGGCTTTGACACACCGTGCTTTAACGCACCCACAATTACATCTCTATAAGTAACTGCGAGATTGAAGATCTCACCTTTATTGCCACCGGCGATCTCTTCGAAGTCCGCTTGGACTTGCTCTAGCTCTGCTGCATCCTCTCCGGGAACCTCATCTTCCTCCTCCACATGAGGAGCCACTTCTTCGGGAAGTTCGTCTTCCTCGCCAACTGGACGCACTAAGTCGTCAACATGCTGCTCTTCGAGGCTCCGCTG
The DNA here is from genome assembly GCA_023055425.1 of Linanthus parryae. NCBI lineage: Eukaryota > Viridiplantae > Streptophyta > Magnoliopsida > Ericales > Polemoniaceae > Linanthus > Linanthus parryae. Next base: position 115,954,330 of record JALGPY010000004.1, on the reverse strand, counting down.
TTTCACACGCTCGAGCTCCTCTTCCTCTCGCTGCCTTCTTCTTTCAGCAGCCTCCGCGGCTGTCTTCCGGGATTCAGCAAGAACATCCTCGCTTATAGGATCATCTGAAATGCCAGAATGGGCATCTCTCTTTTGCCTCTTGGCCACAAAGCCACCAACGGCTTCATCATCATCATCTGCGAATACATAATTGGTTCAAAGAAAAGAACTGCAAAGAAGTCATGATAAAGGGCAAGGAGATGCGACGGAAGTACCTCCTGATTCTTCCTCGCACATCACAACTGTTGCTTCTTCTTCTTCATCACTTGCCTGGGGCTCCTGCCTCTCTTCCTCCTCCTCTTGGTTGAATGGAACGAAAGTCTCAACTGCGAGATCTTTTCGCACTTTGCTGGGCATACGACCCTTGCCTTTGTCCTTGATGGAAAGGGACCTCACTGGGGGAGAAGCTGGAGCACTCCTAGGGGAAGAAATCGTAATTCCCTTTTGCCTAGGTCTCTTCGCTCTCGGCGCTGCAGTCGCTGGAGGGGACGGGTCATCTCTAGGAGGAGACGGAGCCGGAGGGTTGTCTATCAGCGAGTCAGCAAAAGTATTCATGACTGCGCGAACCCTTGTTTCGACCTCGGTATCCATCCTCCATGCTAGCCGGAACGACTCCCCTTTCCTTCTGGTGGCAACAATGGTGTTCACCAGCGACTTGGAGCGATCACCAGCTGCGAACCTCCGCACATGACACTGAAACAGTACAGAACGAAAAGCATCAGTGAAAGGAAATCAAAAGGCTTAAAGCACACGAAGGAATTGCTTACCTCAGCAAACGCCTTACTATATTTGACGACATGCGTGTCGCCCTTCTTGATTGCGTCGACTTGCTCCTTCAGAATGAAATCGGGGCACAAATGGTTCTCGCGGTCCCACAGCGAGTAGCAACCATACTCAGACTCGCTCAAGCTGCAATTGGGGCGAAACGGAAAAGAGTTTCTCTTGATCAAGGGGGCCCTTCCTGGCTGCGCCGCCGCCTCCGTCTCAATCCTCGTTTGCTGGGCAACCCAGTATGCGAGCCAGTACTGGGAACAACCACCCTTGCGAGTTCCCGCAGGCTGCTCAAAAGGAAGATTGCTCATGAGGACCGTCTTGCACTCCTTTGTCAGCAAACGCTTGTAGCACCCTCTGATAATAGACTGGGGCCAGATCGATGGGGCCACCGCATCAAAACCAAACTGAGGAGAGACCCGAGTGGGGTCAACATCCACTGTAAGCCTTTCATACCGTGGCGCGAGCTCACGAATATGCTCTGCGAGGGCAGGAAGGGAACCTCGCAGACACCAACAAAAGAACTCACGATAGCGTTCGTGGAAATGCGGCCCCTTTTCAAAGAGAAGGTCTTCTGACAAGACCATACCTTTGGAAGGGTATAGCTTTGGAAACCACCGCACATTCTCAACACGTGTGGCATAGGGCCTGGCAGTAAACTCCTTTCGTTTGTCGCATATCAAACTCCAAGTACACTTGGTGTTGCTTGCTCCAAACCATCTCGCAGCCCTTCCGCTGTTGCGCGCTTCCGTCTCGCCTGGGGGACACCACTTATCAAGTGGGAGGGGAGTTGGAGCATAAGACGGCCAGCGCTCGAAAACCCACATTGTCAAAAAGCTGATATTGACAAAGGTCAGAACATCGAGGCGGCCACGTGATTCCCTCATCGCCAGAACCAGCTGATCCAGCCTATAATATAGCGTGCCCAAGACCAAGGGTCCGAGTGCGACTCTCTGGCCAAGAGCGAGCCTCACGGCAAGTGGCAGCACATGGTAGAAGACCCCGTCATGGGGGTGACCATCAATCAGATACCTCGACAGCCAAGCACAGAGAAAGGCACAAAGAGTCAAATGATAACCCTTGCCCTCTACGTAATTCTCGGCCTCCGGGTTCTCGCTCAAAAGCTTCTTAGTAATGCTGCTGTTCGCATAGTCTCGGAAGAAGTACTGCAACCACTTGTTCCAGGTATTCTTCGCAGACGTATCAACCAGCTGCCAGTTCGGAAGAGGCTTTGTAGTGGTCCACCGAGTGGAGATTTTCTTTACCTCTGCTAGGCACTCCTCCATCTGCGCGTACAAGGCCATTTCCGCAGATGTCCTCAAGTGACTCAAGGGGTCCACCTCGCCCATGGGGGAAAGCTCATACAGCATTTGAACGTCCTCGAGCGTGGGGGCAGCCTCGAACTCAGCAAAATGAAACGTGTGAGTCGCAGGCGAGTAACGGGATAGAAGGTCTAGAAGCATGGACTGATCCAACTTCACGGCAGCACCCTTCATAGCACGGATAGCAAAGAAAACGCCGGCTTCATTGAGAGTCTCGGCGTGATGATCCAACACGTGGTCAATCCACTCATCCATATAGTCCAATTTATGGACAAACGCCTGAGTAGAAATCGCAGTGTATGGGAAGTGCCCATTCTCGATCCCCAATCGAACCACATCCTCGGAGCCAACCAACTCGAGCAAGGCTGAGTTAACTGGGCGAGTCAGTGTCAACAATCGCTCAACTGGAACAGGATCAGGCATCCTCTTCGCCTTCACCCTCGCATGATAAAAGTCTTTCCCACCCAGAAAGGGGGCTTTTCGCCACAGAGCCTGCAGAAGCTCGGGCATCTCTTCATCTTCCTTGACGGGTCTGGTTACTCTTGTCTTGGCCATTCCTGCGAAAGGGCAAGAAAAAGGGGGGAGAAGTACCACACTTCAGCTTGAATTTTGAAATTCGAGATCTATGCAAAGGAAAGCAAAACAGTTCCAGTACCGATTTCAGAAATCGGGGAGTCGCAAGATCCAACATTGTTGAAAGATTAAAACAAGGCAGGTTCAAAGGTCAAAGCCTCTTCACAAATTTCATGGATTTACAGATTCAACGCAGTTCAAGGCAAACACTGGTATTTTAAATCAAAAGTAAACGAGGCCAACCTTGTTTCCTTGAAGCTTGCTGGGATATACACAATTGAAGAATACGATTTGCAGTTCTGAACTGGTGATTGATTATCTGGATCTGCTCTCGAAGATCTCCGGGTACCATTCACTTTAAGCGAAAGAAGTGATGCCTTGCAATAATGGGGATACAAGGTATTTATCCAAAAGAATGAAGGGTTGCGTCCCTTCAGTAGTCGAATCGCAACCGTCACCGTCGTATCGCGCAATCACAGGACGGGCTGACGTCACGCCTAAAACCCTAAAGGTCAGACGGCACGACTCTAGGGGTTTTAGGTCATAATGACACGCACGGGGGCTGAACTTACCCGTATTTGAATTGGTGCGTGGCGACGACGCGCATGTTGGTTTCCGCGCATGGAAGCCTATACAGCTATGAGCCTTCACACGCAGAAAGGGGGCTAATGTAGATACTGCTTTCTGACATGACAGATCTTGGCCACGTGGCAACCATCCAGCACACCATATTGTGCTCCACACACACAGGATCACCAGCCGAGCTGATCCATGTGGGGGCTGCGAGACAGAGCCCTCGCATACCACTGCACGGGACTTGTAGGGACTTAGTGGTTTGGAGGCTAGAGTAAGCCCTGTCGCGTGCGAGCCAAGCCCGCACGCGACCTTTAGTAACTGTTTTGAGAGATCTATGGCACGAGCTCCCTAGACCCGGTCAATCCGGTCAAACCCGGTCAACCTCGTAACGGTTCCGGTATTCGCGCACCACGTGCTATAACGGTTCCTATATACTCGGACGAACGTGCCGTTATGGTTAAGCTAATTAAGCCGCCATTAATGGGCGCATTAACCACACTACAACGGTCACGTTCTCCAGTATATATAGATCGTCAACACTGCCATACGCGGAAGCTCTGCCAAACCTCTGTCTCTCTCTCAGACATTGCTACTGACTTACTCTCTCCCTACACACACCCCTATTCTTCCTGTGCGATCCTTGATCCACTACACACTGTGCGATCCGTGACCGTTGTAGTGTGGTTAATGCGCCCATTAATGGCGGCTTAATTAGCTTAACCATAACGGCACGTTCGTCCGAGTATATAGGAACCGTTATAGCACGTGGTGCGCGAATACCGGAACCGTTACGAGGTTGACCGGGTTTGACCGGATTGACCGGGTCTAGGGAGCTCGTGCCATAGATCTCTCAAAACAGTTACTAAAGGTCGCGTGCGGGCTTGGCTCGCACGCGACAGGGCTTACTCTAGCCTCCAAACCACTAAGTCCCTACAAGTCCCGTGCAGTGGTATGCGAGGGCTCTGTCTCGCAGCCCCCACATGGATCAGCTCGGCTGGTGATCCTGTGTGTGTGGAGCACAATATGGTGTGCTGGATGGTTGCCACGTGGCCAAGATCTGTCATGTCAGAAAGCAGTATCTACATTAGCCCCCTTTCTGCGTGTGAAGGCTCATAGCTGTATAGGCTTCCATGCGCGGAAACCAACATGCGCGTCGTCGCCACGCACCAATTCAAATACGGGTAAGTTCAGCCCCCGTGCGTGTCATTATGACCTAAAACCCCTAGAGTCGTGCCGTCTGACCTTTAGGGTTTTAGGCGTGACGTCAGCCCGTCCTGTGATTGCGCGATTCGACGGTGACGGTTGCGATTCGACTACTGAAGGGACGCAACCCTTCATTCTTTTGGATAAATACCTTGTATCCCCATTATTGCAAGGCATCACTTCTTTCGCTTAAAGTGAATGGTACCCGGAGATCTTCGAGAGCAGATCCAGATAATCAATCACCAGTTCAGAACTGCAAATCGTATTCTTCAATTGTGCATATCCCAGCAAGCTTCAAGGAAACAAGGTTGGCCTCGTTTACTTTTGATTTAAAATACCAGTGTTTGCCTTGAACTGCGTTGAATCTGTAAATCCATGAAATTTGTGAAGAGGCTTTGACCTTTGAACCTGCCTTGTTTTAATCTTTCAACAATGTTGGATCTTGCGACTCCCCGATTTCTGAAATCGGTACTGGAACTGTTTTGCTTTCCTTTGCATAGATCTCGAATTTCAAAATTCAAGCTGAAGTGTGGTACTTCTCCCCCCTTTTTCTTGCCCTTTCGCAGGAATGGCCAAGACAAGAGTAACCAGACCCGTCAAGGAAGATGAAGAGATGCCCGAGCTTCTGCAGGCTCTGTGGCGAAAAGCCCCCTTTCTGGGTGGGAAAGACTTTTATCATGCGAGGGTGAAGGCGAAGAGGATGCCTGATCCTGTTCCAGTTGAGCGATTGTTGACACTGACTCGCCCAGTTAACTCAGCCTTGCTCGAGTTGGTTGGCTCCGAGGATGTGGTTCGATTGGGGATCGAGAATGGGCACTTCCCATACACTGCGATTTCTACTCAGGCGTTTGTCCATAAATTGGACTATATGGATGAGTGGATTGACCACGTGTTGGATCATCACGCCGAGACTCTCAATGAAGCCGGCGTTTTCTTTGCTATCCGTGCTATGAAGGGTGCTGCCGTGAAGTTGGATCAGTCCATGCTTCTAGACCTTCTATCCCGTTACTCGCCTGCGACTCACACGTTTCATTTTGCTGAGTTCGAGGCTGCCCCCACGCTCGAGGACGTTCAAATGCTGTATGAGCTTTCCCCCATGGGCGAGGTGGACCCCTTGAGTCACTTGAGGACATCTGCGGAAATGGCCTTGTACGCGCAGATGGAGGAGTGCCTAGCAGAGGTAAAGAAAATCTCCACTCGGTGGACCACTACAAAGCCTCTTCCGAACTGGCAGCTGGTTGATACGTCTGCGAAGAATACCTGGAACAAGTGGTTGCAGTACTTCTTCCGAGACTATGCGAACAGCAGCATTACTAAGAAGCTTTTGAGCGAGAACCCGGAGGCCGAGAATTACGTAGAGGGCAAGGGTTATCATTTGACTCTTTGTGCCTTTCTCTGTGCTTGGCTGTCGAGGTATCTGATTGATGGTCACCCCCATGACGGGGTCTTCTACCATGTGCTGCCACTTGCCGTGAGGCTCGCTCTTGGCCAGAGAGTCGCACTCGGACCCTTGGTCTTGGGCACGCTATATTATAGGCTGGATCAGCTGGTTCTGGCGATGAGGGAATCACGTGGCCGCCTCGATGTTCTGACCTTTGTCAATATCAGCTTTTTGACAATGTGGGTTTTCGAGCGCTGGCCGTCTTATGCTCCAACTCCCCTCCCACTTGATAAGTGGTGTCCCCCAGGCGAGACGGAAGCGCGCAACAGCGGAAGGGCTGCGAGATGGTTTGGAGCAAGCAACACCAAGTGTACTTGGAGTTTGATATGCGACAAACGAAAGGAGTTTACTGCCAGGCCCTATGCCACACGTGTTGAGAATGTGCGGTGGTTTCCAAAGCTATACCCTTCCAAAGGTATGGTCTTGTCAGAAGACCTTCTCTTTGAAAAGGGGCCGCATTTCCACGAACGCTATCGTGAGTTCTTTTGTTGGTGTCTGCGAGGTTCCCTTCCTGCCCTCGCAGAGCATATTCGTGAGCTCGCGCCACGGTATGAAAGGCTTACAGTGGATGTTGACCCCACTCGGGTCTCTCCTCAGTTTGGTTTTGATGCGGTGGCCCCATCGATCTGGCCCCAGTCTATTATCAGAGGGTGCTACAAGCGTTTGCTGACAAAGGAGTGCAAGACGGTCCTCATGAGCAATCTTCCTTTTGAGCAGCCTGCGGGAACTCGCAAGGGTGGTTGTTCCCAGAACTGGCTCGCATACTGGGTTGCCCAGCAAACGAGGATTGAGACGGAGGCGGCGGCGCAGCCAGGAAGGGCCCCCTTGATCAAGAGAAACTCTTTTCCGTTTCGCCCCAATTGCAGCTTGAGCGAGTCTGAGTATGGTTGCTACTCGCTGTGGGACCGCGAGAACCATTTGTGCCCCGATTTCATTCTGAAGGAGCAAGTCGACGCAATCAAGAAGGGCGACACGCATGTCGTCAGATATAGTAAGGCGTTTGCTGAGGTAAGCAATTCCTTCGTGTGCTTTAAGCCTTTTGATTTCCTTTCACTGATGCTTTTCGTTCTGTACTGTTTCAGTGTCATGTGCGGAGGTTCGCAGCTGGTGATCGCTCCAAGTCGCTGGTGAACACCATTGTTGCCACCAGAAGGAAAGGGGAGTCGTTCCGGCTAGCATGGAGGATGGATACCGAGGTCGAAACAAGGGTTCGCGCAGTCATGAATACTTTTGCTGACTCGCTGATAGACAACCCTCCGGCTCCGTCTCCTCCTAGAGATGACCCGTCCCCTCCAGCGACTGCAGCGCCGAGAGCGAAGAGACCTAGGCAAAAGGGAATTACGATTTCTTCCCCTAGGAGTGCTCCAGCTTCTCCCCCAGTGAGGTCCCTTTCCATCAAGGACAAAGGCAAGGGTCGTATGCCCAGCAAAGTGCGAAAAGATCTCGCAGTTGAGACTTTCGTTCCATTCAACCAAGAGGAGGAGGAAGAGAGGCAGGAGCCCCAGGCAAGTGATGAAGAAGAAGAAGCAACAGTTGTGATGTGCGAGGAAGAATCAGGAGGTACTTCCGTCGCATCTCCTTGCCCTTTATCATGACTTCTTTGCAGTTCTTTTCTTTGAACCAATTATGTATTCGCAGATGATGATGATGAAGCCGTTGGTGGCTTTGTGGCCAAGAGGCAAAAGAGAGATGCCCATTCTGGCATTTCAGATGATCCTATAAGCGAGGATGTTCTTGCTGAATCCCGGAAGACAGCCGCGGAGGCTGCTGAAAGAAGAAGGCAGCGAGAGGAAGAGGAGCTCGAGCGTGTGAAACAGCGGAGCCTCGAAGAGCAGCATGTTGACGACTTAGTGCGTCCAGTTGGCGAGGAAGACGAACTTCCCGAAGAAGTGGCTCCTCATGTGGAGGAGGAAGATGAGGTTCCCGGAGAGGATGCAGCAGAGCTAGAGCAAGTCCAAGCGGACTTCGAAGAGATCGCCGGTGGCAATAAAGGTGAGATCTTCAATCTCGCAGTTACTTATAGAGATGTAATTGTGGGTGCGTTAAAGCACGGTGTGTCAAAGCCTGACATTCGCCGTTGGTTGGTAAGCAAATGCGGAGAACCCTCAGGTAATTATTTTGAGTGATATGCACATACTAGGCTGTAGCCACTTGAGGCAAAATCATGACTGGTTTACTCGCATCCCAGGTCACGCTTCTCTTAAAGATTTGCTTAGTGAGGACACACTGATAGGGCACGGTTCCACGTCCCTAGTGTACGATGAGGATACCTCAATCCCACCTTCGCGTGGAGGTGCTTATTCTTAGCTTTAGTAAAGATAGCGAAATAACTTATAACACAAGTTACCTCACATTATCGCCCTTGGTATCGCAGGTCATGCTGAGGAACCTGAGCTGGAGCAGAGAAGTCAGCCTTCTGCATCCCATGTTCCAATTCCGAGCTCCCATACCGAGAAGCCCGTCGCAGCTGCTGGGCACACAAGTGAGCATCTCGAGGATGTCATCAAACTTTCTGATGATGTCGAAGCTGATGTTGTGCCGATGGACGAAGGTGTCCGTACCGGTGGTGAGGGAGAAAGGACAAGTGATGCTAATGTTTTCGCATCTGGGAGTGTCTTCCGCCCAGCGACTTCGGCTGTCCCTTCGCCTCCGGCGATGACTGAGCCAGAAGCACCTATTCCTGCGTGGAGCATTTGGGGCTCGCAGGTTGGGAATGCAGTCGCAGCTGGTGCGGCCTACACTCTTCCTCCTGACTATGAGAGGTTGGAGCTCGCAGCTGATAGGAGAGCCATGGAGCGAGGGCAGTCTTCGAACAACCCAGTGGCCCGCATCCCTTCTCTTCATGAAATTCTGGAAGGCACTGGTAAGTAAAGATTTACCGTTCGCACGTCGCATTATTTGCTTGCGAGTTTTTACATTATAACTCTTTTTTTTTTGATGTCTCAGGTTTGAAGCAAACCGATGTGGACTGGGTGGTTCGAATGCGTCTCAGATACCCCCGATCGTTTATGAGATCTCTGGAGATCGGACCTTTTGACAGGAGGCTATTCCTTACTGAAGCCATCTGGATACTGGAGCAGCTGTCTGCGGCTACACCTGCGACCATTTCGGCCCAGAGTGCTGAATTGTTGTGTGGCATGTGCCAAAACCTCTTGTTCAAAGTCCAAGGCAGACTTGGTTTCAAATTCCTCAAGGACAGAGTTACACTGATTCGCGCAGCTGTAACTTTGAAACTCGGTCACCAGAATCTCGCAGCTGAGATGCAGAAGGTGGAGCAGCAAAAGCAAAAGGTTGATGAAGCTTTGAAGCTGTATGACGAAATGAACGCCAAGTGCGAGCTACTGAAGCAAGAAGTGAAACAAGTGGAGAAGCTGAGCGAGCAGTTCGAGCCCCAAGACTCCTTAATCAAGAATTTGTTTTGACTTTTCGAATTTTGAAAAGAAAACAGGAAAATGGCTGAGACATTAATGTAATGTTTTGAAACATTAATGTAATGTTGCTAGGGTTTCTCCCCCTCTTTTTTTAACAACAAACAATGAGTTTGCCCGTTTTGCCCTTTTCGGGATTTGATTGGACATTTCTGTGCATATCCAATTATGACGTCAACAATTGATTCTCTGCTTGATTTTCGCGCTAATTTCTCGGCAGATAAGCACACTTCCGTTGGGAAGTCCATCCGAATCATGACTATCCGTCATTTATTAGGATACGCAACTGAATCGTCGTAGCCTTTAGTAGGGTAATTGATTGTTACCGCTTTTCAAGGCGTAAGTGATTGAACTTACCCTCTTTTTTGAATTTTGCTGACTCATCTTAGGCAACCGAAGAGTCTCCACAGGGTCTATATAAACCCTGTCTTTGCCATTTGGGTTCTTCATCCCAAACATGTGCTTTGCCGTGAGTCCTTACGACTGCTGGCTTCAACGCTTGTTTTTCGTTGATTCATGGCAACTTCAAGTTTTGAATCCTGAGTTTGCGCTTTGTGCTATAGAAATAGTTTCCAAGATCCACTTTATGAGGCTTATTGCTGTTTATAACCATCATAAAGAGGATGCAGATAATACCTCATGTGTGTTCGAAGAAATTTCTTCGTGTATTATGTGTGCAGGTCATGTTTCCGGCCGCCTCGTGGCAAGGTGCAGCGCCGAAGTGACCGTGCTACCGTCTCGTAATGAACGGCGGGATTCTTCTTCAGCATCTCCGGGGAAGAATCCGTCGCCCTCACATTTGTGAGGTCGGGGTGCTCGTCAATGCCCTTGTCCAACATGACAAGGAGTCCATCACCAGAGGAATGACTGCTTCGCCTGTTTTGCAGAGTAGCATCTGTCGGCACAGGAAGCTCCTCCGGCGCCTATCTTGATCAGACAGAGGCTTTTGTCATTCCTTGGGGTCTTGGGCGTATCGCATCCTCGACCTTGCTGCTAGGGATGTAGCGAATGACGAGTTGATCTCTTCGCGGCAGCATCCCTTTTGCTATAGATCTTTGGCCGCGGATCTGCGTGCTGCACTGCCGGTGTTAGGACCGGTGGATTCTCTCTTTTCTTAGCCGAGAGTTCCCTAGTGTATCTCTGGCTTACCAGCCATTTTTCGAATGTATTGTAAGCCATGTTGGCTGCGTAGTTAGATGCGAGCTTTTCGCTTGTAAGCTGTTATCTAGATAGATAAATTGTAAGTCATTTGACTCATAATGATATATAGCTTTTGTATTATCTGCTCTCTTTGCAACAAAATACAATTTCGCATGCGTTTCGGCTTGTTTTGCCTTGCATAATGCCATGTAATGATTTCACATATGCGATGTCAATCCGCAGATGTTTCGCTAGATCATTCGAGATCGTAATTTCGCAGCTGTGCCATCTTGACGGATGGGCTTGTAGTTGGTCGTTGTAAATCATATGAGATCATGTTCACAACTTTGCTATCGTAACGGATAGTTTTTAACAGATCAATTAAGATCGTTGAGTGATGCGAATTGCTATCATAGAAGATAGGCTTTATTAGAGAATTGCTTGAGATTGTTTCTCGCATAAATTGCTATCGCAGCAGATAGACCTTTAGAAGATCCAATAAGATGATTCTGCACCTACGTTGCCACCGTAACAGCGGGCTTGGGTGGTCCACTAAAATCACTTTGCGTATAAATTGCTATCGTAACAGATAGGCTTAAGAAGATCATATAAGATCGCATTTGCATAAACCGCTATCGTGAGAGACAGGCTTTAGATGATCGATTGAGATCGTTTTTGTATTTCGCTGCTATCGTAAGAGATAGGATTTGGTTGATCACTTAAGATCGTATTCGTGTTGACTGCTATCGTGAGAGATAGGCTTTGATGATCACTTAAGATCGCATTTGCGTTTGGCTGCTATCGTAAGAGATAGGCTTTGGATGATCAATTAAGATCGTATTCGTGTTGACTGCTATCGTGAGAGATAGGCTTTGATGATCACTTAAGATCGCATTTGTGTTTTGCTGCTATCGTAAGAGATAGGCTTTAGATG